>OZ001656.1:30000-5463527 GCA_963924145.1 Pyrausta purpuralis
TTGTGCTGTTCGATGACAAAATCGACATAACCCAATGTCCCACTTTGACCACCGAAAACATAGTTGTGGCAAAGCTGAGGACTGAAGCCTGGGAAGTCGTAGTCGTGTCAATGTACCTGGAGGGAGAGGAATCCATTGATGACGATATCAACCGTATCCAAAAGATCCTGGACAGTGTAGGAGATAGACGTGTGGTACTGGGGGGTGATGTGAACGCCTGGAACATCTGGTGGGGAAGCGTGGAAACCAATAGGAGGGGAGAGAGTTTGGGGGCAGCTTTGGATGAGATGGGGCTGCAACTACTGAACCAAGGCACGGAACCCACATTTGATTACCACAGAGGTGGCAGAAGATTCAAGAGCTGCGTGGACATCACGTTGTGCAGTGCGGACATGCTCGAAAAAATCGAGAACTGGAGGCTGGACGCGGACCTGACAGTTTCCGATCACAAGGCAATCCTTTTCGATATTAATTTAAATAAATCACAGGGTATAGACATTAGGAGATCGACCAGAAAGTTTAATACAAAGAAAGCAAATTGGATAGAATTTAGTAAAAAATTGGGCCAAAATTGGGAAAGTAAAAACATTAAAATTGAGGAAATTTGTAAAATTCAAACGAAAGAAGAATTAGATACGTTCATAGAGACTTTTACGAAAGAAATAGTAGGTGCTATCGAAAACACCATACCAAAAATAGAAGACAAAAAGAGAAAAGGATTGCCTTGGTGGACGAAAGAGCTGTCAGTCAAAAAAGCGGCAGTCAAGAAATTTAGACGACGCATATCGGTTGCAGCACCTGCGCGCCGTGAGAAGGTCCTGCGGGAATACCTAGCAGTCAAAGACGAGTACACACAGCTTCTGAAGAACACCAAAACCCAGAGTTGGAAGGAATTCTGCACCAAGCAAGAAAGAGAGACAATGTGGGATGGAATATACCGAGTCATTGGTAGAACGACCAAACGACAAGAGGATGTGCCGCTGGTCAGAGATGGAGTAGTTTTGGAAGGAGAGGAGTCTGCCAAAGTCCTGTCGGAGACCTTCTACCCCAGAGACGAAGCACAAGCCGACAGTAAAGCCCACAAACATATTCGACAGAGAGCTGAAGAAGTGAATGGCGGTGGGGATGATGAATCATCTGACCCGCCGTTCACACTAGAAGAACTGCGGTGGGCTACTTGTAGCTTCAACCCGAAGAAGGCACCTGGGGTAGACGGATTAACGGCGGACATATGTGCAGCTTCCATTAATAAAAATCCGAAACTATTTCTGGCAATCCTCAACAAGTGTCTGGATCTCTCTCATTTCCCCTCAATCTGGAAGGAAGCGGTAGTTGTTATCTTGCCCAAACCCGGAAAGGACGACTATAGTAATCCCAAGTCGTACAGACCGATCGGCCTTTTGCCAATATTGGGTAAGATTTGGGAGAAGATGCTCCTTCGCCGGATCAGATGGCATACCCTCGGCAGCCAAAGTGAAAGGCAGTACGGTTTCACACCACAGCGCAGCACTGAGGACTCCCTCTATGACATGATGGCCCACATAAAAACCCAGTTGAAGCAAAAGAAACTGATGATCATTGTGTCACTGGATATAGAGGGAGCCTTCGATAGCGCGTGGTGGCCTGCTATCCGATGCCGACTAGCGGAAACAAGCTGCCCCAAAAACATCCGCAGGGTAGTTGACAGCTATCTGACCGATCGAAAGGTGAGGGTGAGGTACGCTGGAGCTGAACACATCGCAACAACCAGCAAAGGCTGTGTCCAGGGGTCGGTGGGTGGCCCAACGTTTTGGAACCTCCTGTTGGATCCACTCCTTAAAGAGCTCGAACGCAGAGGTGACTATTGTCAAGCCTTCGCGGACGACGTCGTCCTGATTTTCTCCGGGGATACCGCTCTGGCCGTTCAAAAGCAGGCAAATGAGGCCCTCGCACAAGTACGAGAGTGGGGTGTCGTGAACAAACTCAAGTTTGCGCCGCATAAAACCAAAGCGATGATTGTTACCAACAAATTAAAACACGACACACCACAACTACGGATGGGAGGGGAGGACATTGCCATGTCCAAGGAAATCAAAGTTCTGGGCCTGACGATAGACAGCAAGCTCACCTTCAACACTCATGTAGCAAATGTCTGTCGTAAGGCCCTCAACATATACAAACAGCTGGCGAGAGCGGCAAAAGTACAGTGGGGGCTGTCTCCGGAGATCGTTAGGACAATATACGTAGCGGTCATAGAGCCAATCGTTATGTACGCAGCAAGCGCGTGGGCTCCAGCGTCCGAAAAAATTGGAGTTAAGAAATTCCTTAACGAGGTGCAACGGGGTTTTGCTCAAAAGATTGTAAGGGCATACAGAACCACGTCCCTGAACTCGGCTCTACTACTTTCCGGACTGCTTCCTCTGGATCTCAGGATCCAAGAAGCAGCCTCCCTTTATGAGGTAAAGCGAGGACACTCCCGGAGAGTGGTAGAGGATCGAAACGTCGAGACACCGATGCGCTTTACAGACGCGCCGCACCCTGCGATGCAAGTGAGGCTCGAGTTTGAACTCATCACGAACGGTGCACAGTTGCTCCAGACTGAGTATAATGGCCCGAAAATATATACAGATGGCAGCAAAATAGAGGGCAAAGTCGGTGCCGCAGTATCCATGTGGGATAACGGGGTAGAGACTAAAGCCAAAAAACTCAGGTTGGAGCAATTCTGCACTGTATTTCAAGCAGAACTACTAGCTATAGCGAAGGCAGTTGAAATCGCTGAAAAGAGTAATACTGGGCTCGTCTTCAGCATTTATAGCGACTCCCGATCTGCGCTCGAAACACTATCAAGTGGAAATTCCCTCCATCCCTTAGCCGTAAACACCAGGCAACAAATCCACAATATGGCGCTTAATGGTAAGACCATCAGACTTTTTTGGATAAAAGCCCACGTGGGGTTGGAGGGCAATGAACGAGCCGATGAACTGGCGAAGGAGGCTGCGCTGAGGTTGAAGACGAGGCCAGATTACGATCGGTGCCCCGTGTCATTTGTTAAGCGTATCATACGCCAGGATACGCTTGACAAATGGGAACGGCGCTATACGAGCGAGCAAACAGCGGGAGTCACAAAGTTATTTTTCCCGACTGCTTTAGGGGCCTACAAGCTCGTCAAAAAGATTGACCTGGATCCACTGCTGGTGCAGGTATTGACGGGGCATGGCGGATTCTCCGGGTACCTGAACCGCTTCAGATGCAAGGAGAGTCCGTCGTGCGTCTGCGACCCTGCAAAAGAAGAAAGTGTTGAGCATATTTTGTCAGAATGCCCCATTTTCGGAAAAGCAAGATACGAAACAGAGAATAACATAAAGGTAGATATAAAAGTAAAAAATTTCGCTAATATAATAAGTAATAATGAAATACGACCTAAGTTCATAGAATACTGTAGAAGAGTAGCAAAAGAAGTAGTAAGTAAAAACAAAACAGCAAATAAATAGTGTAACAAGTGTATATAATGAAGTATATACTACAAGTTCACAGTTTCATAAAAGTAAATAAAAATCATATAGCCATAGTAGAATAAAATAAGCTAGGATAAAGTTAAAAGCAAAAATAAAAACAAGTAAGCAAGAACAAAGGAAACATGAAAACGGCGCATAGAGATAAGTTGCACAATAAAACAAGTAATACTAATATTAGATATCATAACTTTAAACATCAAGTACGATCAGTTGATTACAAAAACATACTCAACACAAATAATTACAAAACAAAGGTCACTGGTCCCCCCATGCCAGTGGGAACTAGAATTAAAAAAAAAAAAAAAAAAAAAAAAAAAAAAAAAAAAAAAAAAAAAAAAAAAAAAAACCTAACCTAACCTAACCTAACCTAACCTAACCTAACCTAACCTAACCTAACCTAACCTAACCTAACCTAACCTAACCTAACCTAACCTAACCTAACCTAACCTAACCTAACCTAACCTAACCTAACCTAACCTAACCTAACCTAACCTAACCTAACCTAACCTAACCTAACCTAACCTAACCTAACCTAACCTAACCTAACCTAACCTAACCTAACCTAACCTAACCTAACCTAACCTAACCTAACCTAACCTAACCTAACCTAACCTAACCTAACCTAACCTAACCTAACCTAACCTAACCTAACCTAACCTAACCTAACCTAACCTAACCTAACCTAACCTAACCTAACCTAACCTAACCTAACCTAACCTAACCTAACCTAACCTAACCTAACCTAACCTAACCTAACCTAACCTAACCTAACCTAACCTAACCTAACCTAACCTAACCTAACCTAACCTAACCTAACCTAACCTAACCTAACCTAACCTAACCTAACCTAACCTAACCTAACCTAACCTAACCTAACCTAACCTAACCTAACCTAACCTAACCTAACCTAACCTAACCTAACCTAACCTAACCTAACCTAACCTAACCTAACCTAACCTAACCTAACCTAACCTAACCTAACCTAACCTAACCTAACCTAACCTAACCTAACCTAACCTAACCTAACCTAACCTAACCTAACCTAACCTAACCTAACCTAACCTAACCTAACCTAACCTAACCTAACCTAACCTAACCTAACCTAACCTAACCTAACCTAACCTAACCTAACCTAACCTAACCTAACCTAACCTAACCTAACCTAACCTAACCTAACCTAACCTAACCTAACCTAACCTAACCTAACCTAACCTAACCTAACCTAACCTAACCTAACCTAACCTAACCTAACCTAACCTAACCTAACACGATCACTAGCATAAAATTGTAAATTTACAAATATATTAATAAGTTTAAGCTAATGTTTAATAAGACTGATTGTCAGCGGCGGACCGGCGGCCTTTCGTCTCTTATTTCTGTACCAATTTATCATAAAAGATGAATCTAAGTCTGAAGTTTAACTTAACCGTAACTGTTACTCATTATTAATGAAACGTTACGAATATTTGTATGTATATAACTGCATGTATAGCGAACATAATACAATACACTCATTGCTCAGATTATTTGAAATGCAATGAATAGCTGTGTGTATAATACTGTATTTGTGTATATACCTGTGATTAATGCACGATACGCATAAGTTGTTAATTTTATATAGATATATAGATAAGGTTATAACTAAGGTTTAAGTACAACTCTTCGATCCTTGTAGTTATGAGTCACATAAGCTGAAGTGAGGCTTAACTTAGCTCTAGCTGTAACTGTTTTTTTTTTGTAATTAACGTAGTAAAACTGTACACCAGCACCAAGAATTTTAATTATTAATGAAACCTCACGCATACCCTATTCTATTGTATGTTCGTATTTGTACTTTTGATGAATGTAGCACAATCCATAACTGTATAAATTATACACAAATAAATTAACTATGTAACTAAAGTTTAAGTATTACACAGCAAAATTGACTGTCATTAGCGGACCGGCGACCTTCAGTCTCCGAACTCGTCCTAAACTCATTCATTGTGATTGTAATTAATGTAAGATTGCTAAAACTGTGATTATCATTTAAAAAAAAAAAATAAAAAAAAAAAAAACTTAAAAAAATAATCATAATAATAATAATAATATATATATATATAAAAAAAAAAAAACAACAACAACAACAACAACCACAGCAACTTCATAAACATCAAGCAACAAGCAGCTTACACCCGTCGAAGCATCCCGAGTCGGGGCGGCAGCTCCTATCATGGCGGCCCGGCCCTCAGCCCCTGGACCTCCAGACCACTGTGTTGGACAACTCATCCGTTGGTTTGCGACGCGCTGGCCCATCTGCCGGTGCGTCCCTGGTGTGACCCGGTTCCTGGTTCCTAGCCAATTACGCCAATGTGAAGGTCCACTTGCCCTTCGCCCTTTTCCACTGAGCAAAGGAAACCAATTCCACGACTACACGGGAGCCACCTCTACCGGCTTGCGAGCACGCGACCGATCTGCGATTGCAGACCTGCAATCGGCCCAGGTGACCACGACCCATGAGTCGCGGCTGTTCCATTATATGGATATCATCATCATATCATGGTGGACAAGGAACCTTTAACCAAACAGGAGTTCAGAAGTCGGATAAGCGGGGCCGAGGCTGGGGTGCTCGGGCCGAATGGTGGAGTTTCTGCACCTGAGTCGGGTGGAATCCTGCTTACGCTGGAAACAGATACAACCCAATAAAAGAAGAAGTAAAGTAAGAAGAAATAAAGAAGAATAGAACCAGAACAAGATATTCAATAAAGAAGAACAGAACCAGACCAAGATAAAGAACTTAGATCCGAAGATGAATAATAAGAGAAGAAGAAGTTAAATATTAAGAACGTCTCAGTCATTATAAACTTTAACCAAATCTATGTCATAGTAATTAGTATAATATAAATTGTATATCTTCTACTTTCCTTTCCACACTCTGTCCTCCTTATTGACCTTCCTTCCTTTCTTTCCCTTATTGCTTTTATGATCTATCCCCCAGTCCCCCCTGGAAGTCCTCAAATTGACGCCTCGGGGGGCATAAAGTGGAGAAGTGGTAGACTAATTCTCGGTCGCCCACTTCATCACCAGCCCATGTAAAAACCACCCTTCCAATAATAATTGATACACTGCCATAACAGTAACCCAAAACGAAATAAATAAAGATATACAAAAAAAAAAAAAAAAAAAAAAAAAACCTAACCTAACCTAACCTAACCTAACCTAACCTAACCTAACCTAACCTAACCTAACCTAACCTAACCTAACCTAACCTAACCTAACCTAACCTAACCTAACCTAACCTAACCTAACCTAACCTAACCTAACCTAACCTAACCTAACCTAACCTAACCTAACCTAACCTAACCTAACCTAACCTAACCTAACCTAACCTAACCTAACCTAACCTAACCTAACCTAACCTAACCTAACCTAACCTAACCTAACCTAACCTAACCTAACCTAACCTAACCTAACCTAACCTAACCTAACCTAACCTAACCTAACCTAACCTAACCTAACCTAACCTAACCTAACCTAACCTAACCTAACCTAACCTAACCTAACCTAACCTAACCTAACCTAACCTAACCTAACCTAACCTAACCTAACCTAACCTAACCTAACCTAACCTAACCTAACCTAACCTAACCTAACCTAACCTAACCTAACCTAACCTAACCTAACCTAACCTAACCTAACCTAACCTAACCTAACCTAACCTAACCTAACCTAACCTAACCTAACCTAACCTAACCTAACCTAACCTAACCTAACCTAACCTAACCTAACCAGTCGCAAGCCGCCCGCCGCCGTGAGTGTCACGATTTTGTATCGCTCCGCGGTCGAAAAATCGAAGTTGAGGGTTTTTTATCGCAAAAACAGCAGTGTTATATATCAAACGAAGCGTCTAAATAAGGCGCATCGCACAGTGCAATTTTGAAGAAAATCTGATAAAAACCTGCTGAGTTATCGTGAAAAAAGTGAAATTTTAAACTTCAAAGTGAAACGCCGCCGAATTGAAAGCGGTGACATATACTTTTTGAAGTGCAGTTCGGAGCGTATTTGCAAGCTCTACTCGGTGACACCAAATTTGGATTTTTCCGGACAAGGGTTCCGGAATAAACTGCAAAAAAACAAGTCACCACGTGGCACGTGGTGCCACTTCCGGACACGAGCGGCTGAAAACAGATACACCAAACGACGGCAGTGCAGACGAGGAGCCGGGAGACACCTCAAAATCAAAAATCGGAGCACGCTAAGTGGAAAAATTTTAATTTTAAAATTTAGGATAATTTGTGACAGCCCTAACAAAAAATTTAGAGCGACAACCCTACGTTTTCTTTATTTTAAAAAATTAAGCATTGTTAATTCTACTTGTATTTTAAATCTTGTTTAAATCGGCTGACAAATAAAATTTTTATTTAAATTCTAAAGATTCAAAAAATCGGGGGCTGATAAATACAACCCCTAACCATTTGTAAAAAATATATTTTGTTAAATTTGTAAGGGCCTAGGGTTATTTCTATAGTTTTGATTTTTAAGATTGATATAAGTATTTAATAAGCAGATTTAAAAGTATTAAAACGTGTTAAATTTAAGTTTCATTATTTTATAAGTTAATTTACACCCCGAAGGGGTTGCTCTAAAATTATTTTAAATAGACGACTAGAAAGGTCATTTTACACCCTTCCTAGTTATATAATTGAAATCCACGCGCATTTATAAATTTAAGTTTTATTCAGCCCCGAAAAAGGGGAAACCACACGAAATACAGCCAATATCTGTACAAATTAACCGCCACCTTAAACTTCAGACCCATTTTCACCCCTAATTTGCTTATTAAACATAACATTGAAATTAGTTTATTCATTAGTTTATTTAATATCCTTCATAATAAGAGTAAATTTAGATTTTTAAAATAATAATTTAATTAAAAATAAGGCATATTAAAAAGGTAAACAAACTTTTTCGGAAATTTCAACCCCCTAAATTTACATGTAAATATCAACCCTTATCCTTTTAAATATTATCACTAAATACAGTTGGTTGTAGCTTCAAATTAAACATAAGTTTGGATATTTCGGAAATCCGGTTCAGTAAATATCGGACATAATTGTGAAATTTCGTCACAAATTACTACCCTTTTGACAAAAACAACCCTTAAAACCGAGCCGAACGTCCGAAAAATTTGAACTTTATATTGTTAGTTAGCCCAATAGACAGGCTATTTGAATATATAATCAAAACCCACCCGCCTTATAAGGGGTAGTTTCAGTAGCTCCCCCAAACTCACCCGGCAACTCGTTAAAACACAGGCGGCGCGACCCCCCGCTAAACTTTATTGTTTTATAAATAGATTAATAAAAGTAATAAGTCTTAATTTATATCGAGTAGATAGACAATTTAATTAGGAATTAGAATATATAGTTGAATCCCACGCGCAATAAATAGGTAAGAAATTATATAAGTTTCCCCTGAGCAACATAGCGAAAAAGTGAAATTATTGTAAGAAAAATAGAAATAATTAATTAAGTAATAAATAAAAAATATCTTAAAAATCAATAAATTAAAGCTTAATTACCAAGTAACCGTAGTAGTTAAACAGAAAAAATTTTGAGTTGCTTTAAATAAATAAAACAGGTACAGTAATCTAGACGATCGCATATTTATTCTAACTGAGCAAAGATTTTTCTAAGTCCCAGAACGGCAAGAGCGGAAATCGAGAAAAATCGTTTAAATTCGATATTTCTGGAACTACGTAACATACAGGGTCGCGGTTTTCTTCTATATAGTGCGTTTTGGAAGAGCTACCAAATTAAGAACAAACCGAGACTCTAGGTAGAGCCGTAGAGATTTTGACTTGGCCAGTGGGAAACAGCCCGGAAATCAATCAAAACTACACTTAAATTTAATTCTGCAACCAAATTTGTAATTCTCATAGCCTATTCTTTCGACTGTATTTCAAAAATTTTCACTTTTTTCAATTTCATTTTTCCGCAAAAAATCAAATTTTCCTAAGTCCTAGTCTATACTAAATTTCATAAAAATCGTTTAAATTCTATATCTCCGGTGATAGTAAACATACAGGGTCGCGGTTTTCTTTTATAAAGTGCGCTTTAGAAGAGCTACCAAATTAAGAACAAACCAAGACTCTAGGTAGAGCCGTAGAGATTTTGACTTGGCCGGTGAAAAAGCGCCTGGAAATTACTCTTTACTAAATTTAAATCAAATTCTGCCACTCAATTTGTAATTCTCATAGCCTATCCTTTCGACTTACACTCAAAAATTTTCACCTTTTTCAATTTCATTTTTCCCCAAAAAATCAAATTTTCCTAAGTCCCAGTCTATAGTAAATTTCATAAAAATAGTTTAAATTCCATATCTCCAGTAATAGTAGACATACAGGTTCACGGTTTTCACCTATATTGCGCAATTAGAAAGAGCTACCAGACCAACTACTACCGGAGACTCTAGGTAGAGACATAGAGAACTTGACTCGGCCGACGGGAAAGTGCCTGAAAAACATATTAAATAAATTTAAAATTTAATTCTCTTAATAGATTTATATCATAAACTATCTTCTTTTTTGAAACAATTACAAAAAATAGCATTTTTCAAAATTTAATTTTTCAAATTATTGCAAAAAATTTCTAAGTCCTAACCTTAGTTCGAAAATTCTTCTAAGTCCCGAGTAAAAATAAGAAAAATTTGTTAAAATCTATAATTAAGGAACCAGTTATCGTACCGGGACCGGACTAAGACCTAAGTACCTAGATTAAAAAGCGGCACCCGACAAGGTAGAGTCGAGAGCTCTACGTAGAGTTTTTAGAACTTTCGCTCTACAAAAGTAGGGTATTAGAACTAGCAAAAGAGGAGTAGGATCTAGAGACGCAGGGCACTTCTGTTAAGTAGAACCCCACTCTACATCCACCCTGCTAGACAAATAATATTTATTTTAATTAATTAGTGTATAGTTGGTTAATTTTTGACTGATTACCGTGTCTTTTGACCGGTAATCCTAGGATAGGTTCGCATTAGGTTCTTTTGAACCGGTTATTTTATATATATTTTTTTTTATTGACGAGACAAAGCTCTGTCCCCAATGGCAACGACGCGTACCCCCGCCAAGAAAACAATAGGGACAAACTCTCCCATCTCCCCGACTATTATCGTTGACGAGAGGGCCGGCCCCTCGCAAACCACACCGCCTCAGGCCTCTAGGGTGAGGCGTAGCATTGGAGAGTGGGAGAGCGCTATGATAGAGCCCACGCCCTGCACCGTGGCAGCGCACGGTCACGATCGCTCACCGGCGAAGCCTGCCCCGGTGCCGGCGGCGCCGCTGAAGCCCAGGACGAAGGCAGCGCACCATGTAGAGCCGAAAGCTACGGCACGCAGAGCCTCGACCGAGGCAGCAGCGGTGTCGCCGGGACCGAGGCCGGAAACAGTCAAGTCCACCGACCGGGTGACCCAGGCCAGGAGGCTGCTGGCGAAGGCGAAAACTCACATAAGTGAGTCTCGCAATCTCCGGTCAGACCTTAAGGTCGGGATCACCCAGGCGCTGGACGGCCTATTCGCCATCGTGAAAGAAATAGCAGCAGCAACGGGATCTGTAACAGAAAAAACAGTCTGTGAGAATGTAGAAGTAGGAGAAAGAGAAAAGGGAGTAGCTCGTGAGGGTTTAGGATCGGAAGGGAAGGAGCTATTTAAAATGATGCGGGAACAGGGGGATAAAATAGACAAAACAAACAGAGAATTAGAAAGATTAAGGGAAGCCATCACTTCGCAGCAAGAACAGACAGCAAAGACACTGACATATGCAGGCGCCACAGCAGCAGCGCCACTCAGCAGAGCACCCGCGAGGAAGAGCGCGCTGCACTCCATTGTGGTAGAGTCTAAGGACGAAGCCGCAACTGGAGATGACGTCATGCAGCAGGTTAGGGATGCTGTGAATGCGAAGGACGGATGGGTTACCGTTGAGAGAGTGAGAAAGGTAAAAGATAAGAAGGTTATTTTGGGCTGCAAAACACTTGAAGAACGCGACAGAGTCAAAGAACGCCTCCAGAGCGCAGCCAATCACCTTCGGTTTGAGGAGATGAAAAACCAAGACCCTATGGTTATACTCAGGGATGTTATATCCAGTCATACCGACTCGGACATACTTACGGCCCTGAGAAACCAGAACGGGGCGGTATTTCATGGCCTCGAAGCGAAGGACAGCCGCATGGAGGTAAAGTTCAGGCGCAAGGCCAGGAACCACCTCATGAACCATGTAGTCCTGAAGGTCTCACCGCAAATCTACAATAGGCTGCTAGACAGACAAGCCATTCATATCGACATCCAGAGGGTGCGGGTTGCAGACCAATCACCACTCGTGCAGTGCTCCATGTGCCTGGCGTATGGACACGGCAGGAGATTCTGCAAAGAGACTACACCCCGTTGCACACATTGTGGGGGACCGCATATGAGGACCGAATGCGCTGACGTTTTAGCGTCCATAGCACCGACGTGCTGCAATTGTGTGGCCGCAAAACTTGATAGCAATGAGCACAACGCATTTAGCTCGGAATGTCCGGTGCGGAGGAGATGGGAGGCACTGGCCCGGGCTAAAGTGCAATATCAGTGCTAAGGTGGTTCCATCGCGTTCAGGGGCAGGCGCCCCAACCAGATGCTATACAGTGGCCCAGGCGAACCTACAGCGCAAACAACTAGCAACGACCGAGCTCATGGCGGAGGCCAGCAAACGCAAATATGCGTTTGCGCTCGTCCAGGAGCCTTATGTGGGCGGGGTGAGAAGGATGAAGGACTACCGTGGGGCGAGAGTCTTCCAGAACACTGCAGTAGGAGATGGGACTGTAAAGGCGGCTATAGTCGTCTTTGATGACGACCTTGACGTCATACAGTGCCCGAAACTCACTAGCGACAATATAGTCGCAGTGAGGATCCGAACCAGTGCCTGGGAAATCGCGGCGGTATCCTTCTACTTCGAACCAGAGCCGGAACCCATAGGGCCATACCTGGACCGGCTGAGGGAGGTCGTAGAGGAGCTGGGCCCAAGACTACTGTTGATAGGCGGCGACTGTAACGCCAAGAGTACCTGGTGGGGCAGCACGGAAGAAGACCACAGGGGAGTAGAGGTGTCCGGGACCCTGGAAGAGTCAGCATTGCAGGTACTGAATAGAGGTGACACGCCTACATTTTGCACTGTTAGGGGTACCAGGGTGCTAACCAGCCACATCGACATCACAGTCTGCTCCGAGGACCTCCTCGAACTGGTTGACAATTGGAGGGTAGATCAGGAAATGGTGAGCTCGGACCACAACGCTATAACCTTCGACATAAGTCTCCGCAGGAGTAAAGGTATGAAAGTCCAACGCACCACAAGGTTATATAACACGAAGAAAGCCGACTGGGATCTTTTTAACTCGACATTAGCAGAGGCCAAATCTCACAAAAACCTGAACTCAGACTACATTAATAACATTAACAGCAAAAAACACCTAGAGCAATTAGTGAAACATTACGAAGACGCAATAACAACTGCATGCAAGGCGAGTATGCCTGCAAAAAAGAGTTCAGAGGTGTTAAAGATCCCATGGTGGAATGATGAGCTCACCAGGCTGAAAAAGGTGGCCACTACTTATAGGCGTAAGATAAGAAACGCGGCACCACACCGCAGAGAGATTGTAGTCGCCGAGTACCTGCAAAAGAAAGAGATATACGAGTGCCAAGCCAAGAAAGCCCAAATCGACAGCTGGAAGGAGTTTTGCAGCAAGCAAGATCGGGAAGGCCTATGGGAGGGTATCTACAGGGTAATAGGCCGGACCACCAGGAGAGAAGAAGATAGGACCTTAACCAAGGATGGAGCACACTTGAACCCCAAAGAATCGGCGAATCTGCTGGCAGAGACCTTCTACCCACAAGACCTAGAAGAGGCCGATACCGAACACCACCGCTTGATCCGATTATCGGCGGAAAGGGTAAACGAGTGGAAGCATAATGAACAACATGACCCGCCGTTTACACACCTGGAGCTAAAGATCGCGGTGGGGAACTTTAATCCAAAGAAGGCCCCTGGGGCGGATGGCTTCACGGCGGATATCTGCACCCGAGCTATCATCCAAGACCCGGACGCATTCCTTGCCCTGTTCAACAAGTGTCTCTCGATTGGACACTTCCCGGACACCTGGAAAGAGGCCACAGTCGTAGTACTCAGAAAACCGGGCAAGGAAGACTATACGAACCCCAAGGCATATCGACCAATTGGTCTACTGCCGGTCTTGGGGAAGGTCTTGGAAAAGATGACAGTAGCAAGGATAAAATGGCATCTAGTACCGCGGATTAGTACTCGCCAGTACGGATTCATGCCCCAGCGCAGCACCGAGGACGCCCTCTATACTCTAGTACACCGAATCAAGGGTAAGATTGAGCTGAAAAAGCTGGTAACCCTAGTGTCACTGGATATAGAGGGGGCCTTCGATAGCGCCTGGTGGCCAGCAATACGAGTCCGTCTGGCTGAGGAAAAGTGCCCGGTAAACATCAGGAGGCTACTGGATAGTTACCTGGAGTGCAGAAAGGTCAGTGTCAGATTCGCCGGGGAGGAAGTAAAGCGGAGCACAAGCAAAGGATGTGTGCAAGGGTCCATTGGTGGTCCAATACTTTGGAACCTTTTACTTGACTCTCTACTGCGGGAGCTGGAGTGTAGGGGACATTACGTCCAGGCTTTTGCCGATGACGTAGTACTTGTTTTTGACGGCAACACCGCGACAGACGTAGCCAGAGAGGCGAATGATGCCCTTGACTTTATATCGTTTTGGGGCGAGCAAAATAAATTGAAATTTGCGCCACAAAAGACCAACGCCATGGTCCTAACTCGTAAATTAAAATATGACACGCCTCGACTTAGGATGGGTGACATAGAAATAAAAATGTCTAGGGAAATTAAAATTCTAGGGCTCACCATAGACGACAAATTAACGTTTAATGCTCATGTCGCTAATCAAACGAAAAAAGCTCTAGAAATTTTCAAACAGTTGTCGCGAGCCGCAAAAGTGAATTGGGGTCTGCACCCGGAAGTGATTAGACTTATATACACTGCTTGTGTCGAACCTGTCATCTTATATGCAGCAGCCGTATGGGCTCCAGCAGCAGAGAAAATCGGGACGCAAAAGTTGCTAAACGCGGTACAAAGGGGTTTCGCCCAGAAGCTCTGTAAATCATATCGGACAGTCTCTCTACACTCGGCACTGACTCTGGCTGGGATACTTCCTCTCGACCTCAGGATACAGGAGGCAGCCGCCCTGTATGAGACGAAGAGAGGGTCGCCCCTGCTAGAGTTAGGAGACAGAGAGACCGAGAGTCTGGTCAGGTTTGCAGAGACTCCTCACCCAGCTACGTGTATGGCCATAGAGTTCGAACGCCTGGAAGACCAAAGTCAAGTTGATAGGCACAACGTGCAGGCGGTGCGAATTTTCACCGACGGCAGCAAAATTGAGGGGAAGGTCGGAGCCGCCCTTTCCTTGTGGAAAGGCGAAGCCGAGATCCGGAACCAAAAGTTTTGTCTGTCCGCGTACTGCACAGTCTATCAGGCGGAACTATTGGCCATATGCAAGGCAACGGGCGTGATCCTCAAGGGGAGGGAGACGAGCTATGGTCTTTACAGCGATTCGATGGCCGCTTTGGAGACGATCGTTAACCATGGCTCCCTCCACCCCCTTGCCGTGCAAACGCGGGAGAACCTGCGAGAAGCTTTTATCCAGGGTAAAGATGTTTCTTTATTCTGGATAAAAGCACATGCAGGCCTGCTGGGCAATGAACGCGCCGATGATCTCGCTAAGGAAGCTGCCCTAACGTCAAAACGGAAGCCAGACTACGACCGGTGTCCGATCTCTTATGCGAAAAGAGTTATACGCGCCCGTTCCATTTTGAAATGGGACGACAGATATAAAGCAGGAACCACCGCGTCTACAACAAAACTATTCTTCCCGGACGCTAGCGTCGCCCACAAGCTCATTAGAAAAATACAGCCATCAGGGCTTCTAACACAGATACTGACAGGTCACGGTGGTTTCTCATACTACTTACACCGATTCAAATGTAGGGATAGTCCATCGTGCATTTGCGACCCCAACACCGACCAAACTGTACCCCACCTCCTTATCTCCTGCCCAGCCTATGAAAAAGTACGATTTGAATTTGAGCAAAAAACGGGGGTGAAAATTGATCATACCAACTTGCATGAACTTATTAGTTTTAAAGACATAAGAGATAAATTTATCTCTTATTGTGAAATAATTTGTTTATCTGTAAACAATAAAAATAAAACTTAGTTGGCTAATTTTGTTATATATTATTATATTGATAATAAGAAATATAGCAATGATGTAAAATAGATATAAAATAGGAATAAGCTACACACTAAGAGATAATAACTTGTAATAGATAAAAGAAAATTTGTATTAGATATAAGATAGTCTGTAAAAATGTAAAAGGCACCATAGAAATTAAGATTAACCCTGTTTTGAATATACCGCACCATGTATCAACTTTAAATGTGTTAGAATAGTAAAACTTATGAAATTGTTAGAATGCTATAGATGAATAAAAGTAGTAATATAAGATGTATTAAATTAAGCATAGCAGTTGTTAAGTTAATAAAGTAAACAGCTAGTTTTGATGAAGCAGAAAACAAAAAGTCCCGCTAGCAATGAATCCCTAAATAAGAGAATCCAATCCTGGAACTCCATATTCGGGTACAGAGCAGCAAAAAAAAAAAAAAAAAAAAAAAAACCTAACCTAACCTAACCTAACCTAACCTAACCTAACCTAACCTAACCTAACCTAACCTAACCTAACCTAACCTAACCTAACCTAACCTAACCTAACCTAACCTAACCTAACCTAACCTAACCTAACCTAACCTAACCTAACCTAACCTAACCTAACCTAACCTAACCTAACCTAACCTAACCTAACCTAACCTAACCTAACCTAACCTAACCTAACCTAACCTAACCTAACCTAACCTAACCTAACCTAACCTAACCTAACCTAACCTAACCTAACCTAACCTAACCTAACCTAACCTAACCTAACCTAACCTAACCTAACCTAACCTAACCTAACCTAACCTAACCACAAATGTCACTTGGTCAGAGGACGCTCTATGTCGCATCTGTGTACATCGAACCAGACGCAGACCCTAACAACACAATGATTGCCCTGGACAGGCTCCTTACTAGAACGCGTGGTTGCTATCAAATCATCGGCGGTGACCTAAATGGTAAACATCCTGAGTGGGGTGAAAGGACATCTAACGCCCGCGGCGATGACATTGTCGACCTTACATCCGCCCACGACTTGTATATATGCAACACGGACATCATTCCAACATTCGAGGCAATTCGCTCCGGAAGGCTGAGCTCGTCTATTCTCGACATCACTCTGGCTTCTAACAACCTCCAAAACCTCGTAAAAAACTGGAAAGTCAACCTGACAGCTTGCCCCAGCTCAGATCACAATGGTATCGAATTCTCCATAATTGTGCCAGGGAAACCAGCAAAACACAAGTCAACCACAACATTTAGGTACAATACCAAACGAGCAAATTGGGACGAGTTCCGTGCCGCGCTGCACGCTGCAATCCAAGACAGCAATCTACTCACTCGCTCTATAGAGGACTTGGATCAAGCTGGCATCGACTGCTTTGTCGAACTTTTAACTACAGTCGTACAGTCGGCTTGCCGTGCGGTCTTCCGCAAGAGACCTCCGGCCGCTGACTTCAACCCTTGGTGGAGTGACGAGCTGGAGACCCTAAAAAAGAAATTAATTAAAGCGCACCATAAATTACACGACCTCAAAATAGCCAACAGACCCATGGAGGAAGCAATCAAAACACATAAAGACTTAAAAGACGAATATGCAAAAGCTCTATCAAAGGCCTCCACAGACCACTTCAGGGAGTTTTGCTCGATACAGGATAAAGAGAACGTGTGGAGCCTCACCAATCGTCTCATAAAAGAAGGCGCTAAGCGGCGCCCACCACAGACGCTCAAAGCTGGGGCTCATTACACAGACAGCTTCTCGAACACCGCTCAAGCCTTACTCGACCATTTTTACCCCGATGACGACCTCGTTGACACATCACGCAGACAAAGTGATCTCCGGAGTGACCTCAATGTGCCGGTTGATACGGATGACGATTTCCCATTCCAAAGGGACGAGATTCGGGATTGCTTAAAGAACATGAACCCCAACAAAGCACCTGGAATGGACAATCTCACATCCGACATCTGTCTCAACACATTTGACGTTATTCCAGAAATCATTACCGACCTCATGAACAGGTGTTTAACCTTAAATCATTTCCCCACACCTTGGAAAAAGGCCTACGTCAAAATCCTGCCGAAACCAAATAAACCGGATGCCAACGACCTGTCGTCCTTCAGGCCAATCGGGCTTCTTCCCGTCTTCGGTAAGCTGCTGGAGAAGCTGTTGTCTAGGAGAATATCCTACCACCTAGAGCAAACTCAGCAATATAATAAGAAACAGTACGGCTTTAAAGAGCAGACCTCGACCACCGACGCCCTACAGAGTGCAATAAACCAAATTACTGATGCCAAAGCCGCAGGCCTACAAGTCATCGCTGTGTCTCTGGACATTAGGGCAGCGTTTGACAATGCCTGGTGGCCATTGCTTCTCCACCGCCTACGCAAGCTGGACTGCCCAAACAACCTTTACCAATTAACAAAAAGCTACTTGAAGGACAGGACTGCTGTGCTGGACTTTGGCGACGCAACCTCCGCAAAGACCCTGACCAAAGGATGCATCCAGGGCTCTGTATGCGGGCCCATGTTCTGGAATATAATTCTCGACGACCTCCTGGAAAAAGAACTACCACATGGTGTCCACATGCAGGCTTTTGCTGACGATGTGCTCCTCATTGTAACGGCACAAACAGTTGGCCAATTACAAAACACCACCAACGAGGCTCTCAGCATCATTTACGACTGGGGCATGGAGGCCAAGTTAAACTTTGGTCCAGCCAAGACACAGGTGATCGCGTTTACGGCACCATCTAAATCCGTTAAAATACAGATGAACCAACAGCCCATCATGCTCAGCTCTGAAATCAAACTTCTGGGTGTCATATTAGACACCAGACTTACCTTCATTCCACACTCGAAATACATATTAAGTAAAGCATCGAAAATTTTCAAAAAACTCACTATGTTTGTGCGGCCGACTTGGGGAGCACATCCTGAAAATATTTCTATTATATATCGTCAAGTAATACAGCCCATGATAACATACGCAGCTGGCATTTGGGGAGGAGCGACCAAGTATTACTGCGTACGAAAATCCCTCCGCACTTTTCAAAGACAATTCGCAATCAAAGCTACTAGGGCATTCCGCACAGTGTCAGCAGCCGCAGCAATAGCCCTAGCACAATTTATGCCGCTTCATCTGGCCATCGATGAAGCGAGAGAAATCCACGAGGTCAAAGAATCTGGAACCCTTAAGGACATCCCAGCAGACATCACCCTCCGCTACAAGGTGCCGGTAAAAGACCAACTCCACCCCGCTGACAGGATGTCCATAGATTATGACGAGGCAAATACGCAAGAAGAAATCGATCGTATCACATCCGAAATACCTATCAAACTGTACACGGATGGCAGCAAATTGGAGAGCGGAGAGGTCGGCTCAGCTGTAGTTATATACCTCCCAAATGGGTCCAAACCAAAAGTAAAGAAGAAACTCGGGAGAACCACCTCTGTCTTCGTGGCTGAGCTGACAGCCATCGAAGCTGGACTCAAGTGGCTTCTGAACTCTGGCTGGAAATCAAACGCAATCATCATTACGGACAGCCTATCGGCATTAAAAGCTCTGCAGGATCGAAATAATTCAGACCCCACTATCGTTTCAATCCATGGCATGCTCCTTGAAATAAGGAAGAACCACGGCTTCCGCGTGAGCTTCACCTGGGTCAAGGCGCATGTCGGGATTGAAGGAAATGAACTGGCAGACCAAGCCGCCAAGGAAGCCGCAGTCCAACGAACCGCGACATGCGTGAACGAGTTCCCGATTTCCTTCGCTAAATACACCCTAAGACAGCGATCACTGGATAAATGGCAGGAGGAATACGCAGCCGAGACCCAAAACTCACAGATTGCCAGGTGGTTCGGCTCTGTAAAGGAGATAAGGGAGTTTCAAAAACAGGTCCCAATTTCATTCGAGCTAACACAGGTCTTCACTGGGCACGGGTACCACAAGAGTTACCTCTGTCGATTTAAGATCACAAACGACGACCTGTGCCCATGTGATGACACCAGCGCTCAAACCATTGAACACATCATACAGAATTGCCCAATCTTTAACTCGCATAGATATGAGCACGAACAAACTTGCAGGAACCTTAGAATCGAGCCGTATAAAATTAATCAATTATTAAGTAAAGAAGAACCCACTAAATCGTTCAAAAATCTTGTAAATAAAATAATTCATAGTCTTAAGAGTATAAACAACACATAAAATATTTCTAATTTTATTGTGTAATACTGTACATTACTCGTGTCTTCTTGTACATAATTTTGTTGTCTTTATCTTCTTGTACATAATTTTGTGACATAGGCCTTAAGCTACAAGTAAAAGTTAATTTTCATGAAAAACGCAAAAAAAAAAAAAAAAAAAAAAAAAAAAAAAAAAAAAAAAAAAAAAAAAAAAAAAAAAAAAAAAAAAAAAAACCACGCTCACTCTGTAATATACCCCATTACTCATTAAAACTTCATCGTACACCCTAACCCTTTAAAAGTGCTCACCATTTAGCCTACATGCCATTAATATTAAATATAATCTACCATGTTTGTGTAACAAACTAAATATACGCGCAATATTATAAACTTTCTCGTCCGGAACCTGTATCCATTAGCAGGACCGAACCTGAAAACAACAAAGAAACATAATATTCTAATAATGCACCCATAAGTAAATAAAATAATAATGTACAATGTACATTGTTATGATAACAACTTCAAAATATCGATAAAAGCTCTACCATATAAAAAAAAAACCTAACCTAACCTAACCTAACCTAACCTAACCTAACCTAACCTAACCTAACCTAACCTAACCTAACCTAACCTAACCTAACCTAACCTAACCTAACCTAACCTAACCTAACCTAACCTAACCTAACCTAACCTAACCTAACCTAACCTAACCTAACCTAACCTAACCTAACCTAACCTAACCTAACCTAACCTAACCTAACCTAACCAAATAATTTTACGTTAATTAGGTCATTAGTTATTAAATTTAGTCTAGAAATAGTCCCTCAGACGCCATTCCCGCGTAAGTTTGTACAACCCCTATCTCGTAAACGGAGCGAGATATCGAAAAAATAAGCAAAAATCGGTTCAGTTTGATCTGAAGCAATTATTTGGGCAACCTACCTGTACCCACCCCCAAAAACCACCCCCGGTGAAATTTTTTGGAAAATTTGAAAAATTTTTGGGTTTCCCGATTTTCAAAATACTGTTTCTAGGGGCTGACAGTAAATTTGGACCCTGTTTTAACCCCCCACAGTTTTTTCGGGGCTGATATCTCGTTACTAAGGCCGAAACAAACCTCGCGAAGTTGGCAAATTACTACCCCTATAGTTTGGGGCAACATTAAAAATCAACCCTTACTGCAATCATCCCCCTCGTAGCTGGGCCATCTGCGCCGTCTTAGGGACAACACAACAGTCCTTTTTTGAAGGAAATCCGACGGCAAATAAGGGAGTTATAAGCGTTTTACGAAAACGCTAACCTTCATCCCCCCGGCAAAATATAAGATTGTAAAGATAAGGGTTTTTCGAAAAATCGTGAATAACTCAAAAACGGTGCGTCCTAGAGCAAATCTGACGATATTTTTGCCCCCCCTACCCTAACAACCCACCCCCCCCTCCTGGCGTCAACAATCGGACCCCCCCCGCACCTACCCCCAAAATCTCAACCCCCTACCCCCAAAAAATACGGATCGACCAGTTAAGCTAGACCCCTGACCCCTGGTCGAAATATTCTAAGTCCCAGATTTTAAAAGTTGGAAAAATTTTGTAAAATCAGTAACTTGGGAACGGGACGTCATATCGGGACGGGGTTTTCGGTCCAACACCCGGATTAACTGTCACTACCCGACTGTTTTGGAACGGGAGCTCTACCTAGAGTTTTTTGGAAAATAGCTTTTGGCCTAAAAATTTTCTAAGTCCAGCTTGTAAAATTCAAAAAATCTTCAAAATTCAATAACTCAGGACCTAGGGCTCCTATCCGGTCGGGACTTTCAATAGGGTACTAGGCATAAGTAGAGCTAACTGTGCTCTACGTGGCAACGCTCTAGGTAGAGTCAATAAAAATTTTATTTTTAAATTAAAAATTTAAAGTGTAGGTTAAGTAGGGAGTACATAGAGACGCAGGGCTTCACTATACAATAGAGAAAACTCTACATAGAGTCAAAAATTTTATTTATTTTTATTTTAGTGTATTTAACTGTGTAGAAATTAGGAAAGCTAGAAAGGCACTAACAAGCAATTTGGTTAGTAGAGCGACTCTACTTTGTATAAATTGTGCAATTCGCTTAAATTTAATTTATTTTAGATATTGTTTAGGCCGTGCGTCCCCTACCAGCCAGTTTATTTATACATTTTAGTTTCTATATTACCGTGTTTAGTTTAGTTGCGATTACTGTGTCTATTGACCTGTAATCTTAGGATTAAACAAGGTTCTTTTGAACCCGCTTATTTTTCGTTTTATAAATAAGACAAAGCAGTTTCTGCTCCCACAAAATGGCGACGACACGCACCCCAGCCAAAAAAGCTACGGCTGACCTCAACCTCCCCATCTCCCCCATCACGACGATTGACGAGAGGGCCGGCCCCTCGCAGAAGACGCAGCCTGAACCCTCGCGGGTCAGACGCAGCATCGGGGAATGGGAGAGTGCAACAGGAGAACCGCGACCTTGCACCTCCACATCGCACGCACACTCACCGACGAAGACCGCCCCGGCGCCGGCGGCGCCGCTGAGGCCTCGGGCAAAGGCAGTTCAACCGGCAGAGCCGAAGACTGTGGCTCGCAGAGCCTCGACCGAGGCAGCAGCGGTGTCGCCGGGGCCGAGGCAGGAAACAACCAAGCCCAGCGACCGGGTGACCCAGGCCAGGAGGCTGCTAGCGAAAGCGAAAACTCACATAAGTGAGTCTCGCAATCTGCGATCGGACTTAAAGGTCGGGATCACCCAGTCGTTGGACGGGTTATTCGCTCTGGTAAAGGAGATGGCAGCGGTTTCCACACTTGAAAAAGAAAACGTAGGCTTGGAGAAAGTAGACGCCGTTAGCGGGATTAACACAAGGTTAGAAGCTCAGATGAGCACGGGATTGGGAGACAGTCAACTTCTCAAAATGATGAAGGAACAGGGAGACAGGCTAGAACAAACAAACGCAGAGCTAGGTAAGCTTAGGGAGGTCATCCTTTCTCACCAAGAAGAAACCAGGAAGGCGTCATACGCTAACGTCGCTGCAATGCCGACCGTCAGACCAGCAGAGCGGAGGACCGCGCTTCACTCTATAGTTATAGAGTCGAAGGACGAGGCCGCCACTGGTGACGAAGTGCTGAAGCGGGTTAGCGACGCGGTAAACGCGAAGGATGGCTGGGTGACAGTAGAGAAGGTCCGCAAAGTGAAGGATAAGAAGGTCATCATTGGTTGCAGAACAACAGAGGAACGCGACAAAGTCAGAGAAAGACTTCAAGGCGCTGCGAATCATCTCCGCTTCGAGGACATGAAGAATCAGGACCCGATGGTCATACTCAGTAACGTTATTTCCAGCCACAGCGACCAAGATCTGCTGACGGCACTGAGGAACCAGAACGGGCTGATCTTTCGTGGTCTCGAAGAACGAGATAACCGCGTTGAAATCAGATTTAAGCGCAAGGCGAGGAACCCACTACTAAACCACGTAGTACTGAGAGTGTCCCCACAAATATATAATCGGCTCTTAGAGAGAGGTACAGTGCACATAGACATGCAAAGAGTGCGCGTGGCAGACCAATCGCCACTAGTACAATGCTCGATTTGTTTGGCGTATGGGCACGGTAGGCGCTTTTGCAAAGACACAACACCCAAGTGCACCCATTGTGGAGGACCTCACATGAGGAACGAATGTGCTGATTGGCTAGCGGCAGAGGCACCAAAGTGCTGTAACTGCATAGCGGCCAAGATGGACCGAGTAGAGCACAATGCTTTCAGCTCAGAATGCCCAGTGCGTAGGAAGTGGGAGGCACTGGCGCGAGCCAAAGTACAATACTGCTAAGGTGGTTCCAACGCGTTCAGGGGCAGGCGCCCCAACCAGATGTTATGCAGTGGCCCAGGCGAACCTCCAGCGAAAACAACTTGCAGTGACCGAGCTCATGGCGGAGGCCAGCAAACGCAAATTGGCGTTTGCGCTAGTCCAAGAGCCTTATGTGGGTAGGGAGAGAAGGATGAAGGACTACCGTGGGGCGAGAGTCTTCCAGAGCACTGCAGTAGGAGATGGGACTGTAAAGGCAGCTATAGTCGTCTTTGATGACGACCTTGATGTCATACAGTGCCCGAAACTCACTAGCGACAACATAGTCGCAGTGAGGATCCGAACCAGTGCCTGGGAAATCGCGGCGGTATCCTTCTATTTTGAACCGGACCCGGAACCCATAGGGCCATACTTGGACCGGCTGAAGGAGGTCATCGAGGAGCTGGGCCCACGATTACTGCTAATAGGCGGAGATAGTAACGCCAAGAGCACCTGGTGGGGCAGCACGGTAGAGGACCACAGGGGCGAAGCAATGTCCGGGACCCTGGAAGAGTCGGGATTGCAGATACTCAACAGAGGTGATACACCCACGTTTGACACCGTAAGGGGTACCAGGGTGTACACCAGCCATGTTGACATAACAGCCTGTTCAGAGGATCTACTCGAACTTGTCGACAACTGGAGGGTAGACCAGGAGATGGTGAGCTCGGACCACAACGCGATATCGTTCGAAATAAGTCTCCGCAGATCAAGAGGACTGAAGGTCCAACGAACGACTCGCCTATATAACACCAAGAAGGCAGATTGGGATCAGTTCAACACCACCTTGACACAGGTAATGTCTCACAAGAATATCAACCAGCAAAAAATCGAGACCATCACCGATTTGACACAACTGGAGCAGCTGGTACGGGACTACACTGACGCAATTACTGAAGCGTGCAAGACAAGCATGCCGGTCAAGAAAAGTACACAAGTACTTAAGATCCCATGGTGGAATGAAGAGCTCACCAGGCTGAAAAAAGTTACCACTACCTTCAGGCGCAAAATTAGAAACGCGGCACCGCACCGCAGAGATATAGTGGTAGCTGAGTATCTTGCAAAAAAAGAAGACTACGAGTGCCAAGCCAAGAAAGCCCAGATTGATAGTTGGAAAGCGTTCTGCACCAAACAAGATCGAGAGGGCCTATGGGAGGGGATCTACAGAGTGATAGGCCGGACCACTAGGAGAACGGAGGACACGACCCTTACCAAAGACGGAGCACACCTCAACCCAATAGAATCGGCGAACCTACTTGCGGAGACGTTCTACCCACAAGACCTGGAGGATTCTGACAACGAACACCATCGCTGGACCAGAGAGGCAGCGAAGAGAGTAAACGAGCGGAACCATGATGAACACCATGACCCGCCGTTTACTCAACTAGAGCTACAGACCGCGATAGGGAGTTTTAATCCAAAGAAGGCCCCAGGGGCGGATGGCTTCACATCAGACATCTGCAGCCGAGCTATCAACCAGGACCCGGACGCTTTCCTTGCCCTGTTCAACAAGTGCTTACAGATAGGGCACTTCCCGGACATCTGGAAGGAGGCCACAGTAGTGGTATTAAGAAAACCGGGCAAGGAAGATTATACGAACCCCAAGGCTTACCGGCCGATTGGTCTTTTGCCGGTCTTGGGGAAGGTCCTGGAGAAGATGTCAGTAGCACGGATCAAATGGCACCTAGTACCGCGGATTAGTACTCGCCAGTACGGATTCATGCCCCAGAAGAGCACCGAAGACGCCCTCTATAATCTAATACACCACATTAAGGGTAAGATTGAGCTGAAGAAGCTGGTAACCCTAGTGTCATTGGATATAGAGGGGGCCTTCGATAGCGCGTGGTGGCCAGCTATTCGAATCCGTCTGGCTGAGGAAAAGTGCCCGGTAAACATCAGGAGGCTACTGGATAGCTATCTGGAGCGCAGATGTGTCAGAGTAAGGTTCGCCGGGGAAGAAGTGAGAAGAGTCACGAATAAGGGATGTGTGCAAGGGTCTATCGGTGGTCCGATCTTGTGGAACCTTCTTCTTGACCCTCTACTGCGGGGTTTGGGATGTAGGGGACATTATGTCCAAGCCTTTGCCGATGATGTTGTCCTCGTCTTTGACGGAGACACAGCAGACGAGATAGCGAAAGTAGGTAACGCAGCTTTAGATTTTGTCCAACGGTGGGGGACACAAAATAAACTTAAATTTGCGCCACACAAGACCTGTGCGATGGTCCTCACCCGAAAATTAAAGTTTGACAATCCGCGTCTTACCATGGGTGGAATCCCCATAGGCATATCTCGGGAAATAAAAATACTAGGGCTCACCGTCGATAACAAGTTAACTTTTAACTCGCACGTTGCTATCCAAACAAAGAAAGCCCTAGATTTATATAAGCAGCTTTCGCGCGCCGCAAAGGTAAACTGGGGGCTTCACACAGAAGTGATTAGGTTGATTTACACGGCATGTATAGAACCAGTGATAATGTACGCTGCGGCAGCGTGGGCTCCTTCGGCTGAGAAAATCGGTACGCAGAAATTGCTCAATGCGGTCCAAAGGGGTTTCGCCCAGAAGCTCTGTAAATCATATCGTACAGTCTCTCTACACTCGGCGTTAACTCTGGCAGGGATACTACCTCTTGACCTCAGAATACAGGAAGCAGCTGCTCTGTTTGAGACGAAAAGAGGGTCGCCTCTGCCGGAGTTGGGAGACAGAGAGACCGAGAGTATGGTTAGGTTTGCAGAGACTCCTCACCCAGCTACGTGTATGGCGATAAGATTCGAACGCCTAGAGGACCAAAGTCTAGTCGATAGACACAACGTGCAGGCGGTGCGCATCTTCACCGACGGCAGCAAAATTGAGGGGAAGGTCGGAGCCGCCCTTTCCTTATGGAAAGGCGAAGCCGAGATCCGGAACCAAAAGTTTTGTCTGTCCGCGTACTGCACAGTCTATCAGGCGGAATTATTGGCCATATGCAAAGCAACGGGCGTAATCCTTAAGGGGAGGGAAAGGAGCTATGGTCTATACAGTGATTCGATGGCCGCTTTGGAGACGATCACTAACCATAGCTCCCTCCATCCTCTCGCAGTGGAGACGCGGGAGAACCTGCGGGAGGCTTTTATCCAGGGCAAAGATGTATCTTTGTTCTGGATCAAAGCACACGCGGGGTTACTCGGCAATGAACGCGCTGACGATCTGGCAAAGGAGGCCGCGCTTGCGTCCAAACGGAAGCCTGATTACGATCGGTGTCCGATCTCGTACGCGAAAAAGACTATTCGTGCTCGATCCATTGTGAAATGGAACGAGCGGTATAAGAAAGGTAGTACGGCATCCACAACCAAACTGTTCTTCCCGGACGCCAGCATCGCGTATAAACTGGTCCGAAAAATTAAACCAGCTGGCCTTATCACTCAAGTCCTGACAGGGCATGGTGGATTTTCCTTCTACTTGCATCGTTTCAAGTGCAAGGACAGTCCATCATGCTCCTGCGATCCCGAAGTCGACCAAACCATAGCCCACCTTCTCACCTCCTGTCCTGTATACAGTAACCTTCGTTTTGAGTTCGAACAAAGAACGGGGGCTAAAATATGTCCTAACAACTTGCACGAATTTTTACTTGATAAAAGCTGTCGAGACCAATTTATCTCTTTTTGCGAGCAAATCTGTTTGAAAGTAAACAATTTAAATAAAAGTTAAAATAAGTTTTGCTATTATCATTAAATTGTTAATGAAAACATAGCAAATAATTAAATTAGATTAAGAAATTTATAAAATGTATAATTAGAGATAAGAAAATTAGTATGTTAAATAAACTGTAATAGGACTAAGATGTAATAGTAATAAGATAAACAAATGTTAGTATAAGTAATCTGATAAAAAACTGTTTAAAAGTACACTGTTAGTAAGATATAAGATATTAAAGGCATAAATATATAAAAGCATATTATAAGTTAAAAATAAGAAAAATGTAAATAATTTCAATAAAGAAAGCAGCATAGTTTTATAAATAAAGAAAACCAAACCCCTCCCTGTTGTTATGACCCTTGAAAGCGATCCAATCCTGGACGAATATTCGGGGAACAGAGCTGCTGCATAAAAAAAAAAAAAAAAAAAAAAAAAAAAAAAAAAAACCTAACCTAACCTAACCTAACCTAACCTAACCTAACGCCTGCCAAATGACACCGGGCACCGATCGTAGTCCGGACTCGTCTTTAGCCTTAGCGCAGCCTCCTTTGCCAGAACGTCAGCTCTTTCGTTTCCCTCCAAACATGCATGGGCCTTGATCCAATGGAGTTTTATTGTCTTACCATTAAGAGCCATATTGTGGATGATTTGCCTGCTCTTTACAGCTAGGGGATGGAGGGAATCACTGCTTGTTAGCGTTTCGAGCGCGGCTCGGGAGTCACTGTAAATACTGTAGACAAGCCCGGTCTTACTATTTTCCGCGATTTCAACAGCCTTTACGAGAGCCAAAAGTTCAGCCTGATAGACAGTGCAGAACTGCTCCAACCTGAGTTTCTTGGTTTTGGTCTCCGCCCCATTATCCCACATGGATACTGCGGCGCCGACCTTTCCTTCTATCTTACTACCGTCAGTGTAGATTTTCGGCTCACCATGCTCAGTCTGGAGAAGCTCTGTACTGCATGTTACGAGATCAAACTCAAGCTTTGCCTGCATCGCCGGGTGTGGCGTATCCGTGTATTGCGTTGGAGCCTCAACACTTCGGTCTTCTATTAGCCGCTCACTGACTCTTGGGGACAACACTCCCCAGAAATTTTTGGTAGCAGTAGACTCTTGGGTAGTTTTGTCCCCAGATTTTTTATCGTTGTTTAAAAGTAAATTTGGGCATGTTCCTTTACATGTATGGAGATTTGCTATTTTTGACATCAACGTTGTTAAATTTAGCGTTATCTGTTATATTTTTAATCTGTAAACGTTTTGTGAGCGATGTGTTTTTTTTTTGAAGTGGAACACTCTCAGTTTGACACGTCAGATTTTTGAAGTGTTTACTTTAAATAAAATATATATAAATATTTTTTTAACATTAATAGGTAGTTATATTACAACACATTAACCGATTAACCTTTTGAATAAATAAATTAAGTGGGTTATCGATCTAATTACGGAAATAAAACATATTTTAGCTAAAGATTTGATGTTTTAACAACTAGTTTGGACTCTTATTTCATTGTAAATTAACCATGTACTTAAATGAAACGTTACCAACACTATTTGAAAGCTCTATTCATCTGCTATTCTAAAAACAGCACTTCATTCATATCCTTTCTGAGAAGCGGCCATAAAAATAGTTTTTGAAGTGAAAACTTCTTCAGCGGCGTTGAGCACTTTTGTGGGATGGGGGAAAAATGTGAAACTCGCGTCAGGACACGTGGGCTGATCGAAAAACCGTAAGACGGTTGGCGAAATTATGGATGTAAGTTGATTTTTCTGAGAGATAAACTTTTTAATGTAATTTAATATAATATAAATTGTAATGTTTGTGTACGATAGCGCAATAAATAAATATTGTATTCTATAAAAATATTATATTATTATTATTGTTATTATTATTATTGTATTCTATCACAAAAATGATAGTACTTTTATATTGATAATAACTATTCCAAAAAATTAAAAATGCACAACGTTGATATTCAAGTTTTCACTTCTGCCGGCACTCCCGGAGTGCAATTTTTTATGACTAGGGACTGACTTGCGGCGGGTGACGTTATGCAGATAAGAAATTAGCGCCGTTTTTTGTTTACGCTCTTGAGTCAGTAAGCGGCTACTCTCCGGGAATGTCCTCGCTTTACCTCATAAAGGGAGGCTGCTTCCTGGATTTTTAGGTCCAGAGGAAGCAGTCCGGAGAGTAGTAGAACCGAGTTGAGAGAAGTGGTTCGGTAAGCTTTTACCAACTTTTGCGCGAAACCGCGCTGCACCTCATTGAGGTACTTTTTGACACTTATCTTTTCAGACGCCGGAAACCACGCGCTTGCTGCGTACATGACGATCGGCTCTATGACAGCTACATGGATCGTCCTAACGATCTCCGGGGACAGACCCCACTGCACTTTTGCCGCTCTGGCCAGCTGTTTATATATGTTCAGGGCCCCGACAGACATTAGCTACGTGGATGTTAAAAGTGAGCTTGTTGTCTATCGTCAGGCCCAGAATTTTTATGTCCCTTGACATGGCAATGTCCTCCCCCCCCCCCATCCGCAATTGTGGTGTGTCGTGTTGTAGCTTGTTTGTTATTATCAAAGCCTTGGTCTTTTGCGGCGCGAACTTGAGACACCCCACTCCCAGACATGGGCGAGGGCTCCATTTGCCTGTATTTGGCCGTCCAGAGCGGTTTCCCCGGAGAAAATCATGACAACGTCGTCTGCGAAGGCTTGACAGTAGTTTCCTCTGCGTTCCAGTTCCTTTAGTAGAGGGTCCAACAGGTGGTTCAACAGGAGATTCCAGAACGTAGGGCCCCCCACTGACCCCTGGACACAGCTTTTGCTAGTTTCCGCGGGGGCTCCTGCATACCTTACCCTTACCTGTTGATCGGTCAGATAGCTGTCTACAACCCTGCGGATGTTTTTAGGACATCTTGTTTCCGCTAATCGGCATCGGATAGCAGGCCACCACGCGCTATCAAAGGCTCCCTCTATGTCCAGTGACACCATGACCAGCAGTTTCTTTTTCTTTAGCTGGGTTTTTATGTAGGCCATCATGTCATAGAGGGAGTCTTCGTTACTGCGCTGTGGTGTGAAACCGTACTGCCTTTTGCTTTGGCTGACGAGGGTGTACCATCTGATCCGGCGAACGACCATCTTCTCCCAAACCTTACCCAATATTGGCAAAAGGCCAATCGGTCTGTATGATTTGGGATTAGTGTAGTCCTCCCTACCGGGTTTGAGCAAGATAACGACCACCGCTTTCTTCCATGCTGAGGAGAAATAAGAAAGGTCTAAGCACTTATTCAGGATGGCTAGAAATAGCTCCGGGTTTTTATTTATAGCAGCTACACATATTTCCGCCGTTAATCCGTCTACCCCAGGCGCCTTCTCTGGGTTGAAGCTACAAGCAGCCCACCGCAGCTCTTCTAGGGTGAACGGGGGGTCAGATGATTCATCATCTCTACCACCGTTCACTTCTTCAGCTCTCTGCCTTATGAGTTTGTGGGCTTCACTATCGGCTTGTGCTTCGTCTCTGGGGTAGAAGGTCTCCGACAAGACTTTGGCAGACTCCTCTCCTCCCAGAGCTACGGGCTTGACGGGTTGACGGGGCATGGCGGATTCTCCGGGTACCTGAACCGCTTCAGATGCAAGGAGAGTCCGTCATGCGGCTGCGATATTGCAAAAGAAGAGAGTGTTGAGCATATTTTGTCAGAAAGCCCCATTTTCGGAAAAGTAAGATACGAAACAGAGAATAACATAAAGGTAGATATAAAAGTCGTAAGGGATCTTGACCAAGACCATAAGCTCCAAGCCAACCTATATAAGGTATAACCATCCAATGTAAGGCGCAGCTAAATGTTGGACTGTGACGGGCAGCAGCGTCACAGCTGCAAGGGGCTGCGCCTCTGCGCTCGCCAACCCGCCTGCCAAGCGTGGCGAGTATTGGCAAAATCCCCTCACATGCTAGTACACCAGAAAACCAAGCCCCCAGTCTCCAGCAGCCCCGCTATTCCTGACTGTCCACGCGCGGGGCGCGGGGGCAACCGGCGAGGCGGCGAGCGGCGCGGCGAGCAGCGAGAGGGGCACATAAGGCCCCCCCGGCACTTCGCAACCGAGCGGCGCGCACGACACTCGCGTTCCATCCACCATTTTGTGATACCGATCTTTTGTACTATCCTATGGAGTAAACCTTTTTATAATCAACTACAGTCCGCGTTTTCATTACTTCTTCAACTACATACATACACGCCCCAAGATATGGTCAATCAACCCGTCAAGAAGCGATCCAGCAAAAAGTCATCGTGTCACCTTGGTTGGACTTTGGACTTCGACGTGTCGACCGCTTGGCAAATTTTGCAAGTCACGTACTCATCGTGCTGAAGAAACCGACAAAAAGGACGGTTAGACTTCCGTGAGTTCATTCCAATTATTTCCTTTTCCCATCCAGTGCTTTTTCGTTTTTTTTTTTCCAAAATAGTGTTTTTAGTGATATTTTCCATTTCAACTTTCCATACTATCGCATTCTACGCATTCAATTTGACCAGATAGTGTAGCAATTCATATTTTGTATCGTAATAATTTCATTATATGCCTATTCATCCTTTTACGCACCTGCTTACGTAATCGCTCGGCCAACGACCCGTCTTGCCAGTGCCTACGCATGCACTTTTTTGCAACGGTTCTTTCTTATCGCCGAGCTGTGCATTCATTCATTTATAGGCTATTCATCCTTTATTACTTTATTGAGCTACTTAATTTTATTCATCTGTTTTCATCCTTTGTGTATTTTTTGTAGCTTACATTTGCATTTTTTCTCAATATGAACTCAGATAAATTAATTAAAAAGCGCAGTGGCTTAAAAGCTAGACTAACGCATTTTGAAAATTATTTAAAAGTGCATCTATCCTCTGAAAAGCTTTCGCATTTGCAACAAATAGATTTAGAAGCTCGTTTAAAAACATTTGAATCCTTATTCGAGACATATGACGCGTTGCTTATTCGAGACATATGAATAAAAAAATGCAAGGAACGGTGAACCTGGCACCTGGAAAACTCACGGGTTATCTGTAAAAACAAATCAATTTATTTACGAGTAGTTTGGAATTTGAATTTGTGCCTTATTAACCTTAATGGATAATAGTGGACAAGGAGTAGTAAGATTATCACGTTAGAAACGGGTAGGTAATAAATTCGCAGGAAACTGCTTTTGTTTCATAGGTATAATGAAGTATCATTCGTATAATATGCTTGAAACTGTCTCGGTGGCGCAGCGGTAAGCGGGTCGCACTTTAAAGCGACGGCTGCGCCAGAGGTCCCGGGTTCGATCCCGGGTCGGGCCAAAAATATTTACCCAAGTTTTTTCTGTTCAGAAATTCTTAGGGTAGCCCGGAGTTTGGAAGTTGGCGGTTTTTCTCCCCCGTGCCTCGGAAAGGTACGTAAAGGCGTTGGTCCTGCGCCTGATCTCTCTCCGTTCGTGTCAGACTGCTGTCCCATAGGGCCATATGAGAGTGAAAGAAATATAGGGTGCACCTTTGTTTGCGCACACACTTGAGCACTAAAATATGTCCCGCGCAATTGGTTAGTCGTTGTGTCTGGCCACCGTAGCCGAAGCCGTCTGGCTCTTGGTCGGCCTGGTCACCTTCGCTATCGTCTCGGGGATGATCTCACGCATCTTGGCCGCCAGGGTGTCAGCCTTAACCTCACTATCGGCACCGGTGATCTCAAGGACCTTGCCGCCAGTCTTGGCGACCCTGAAGCGGATCCCTGAGATCCCCAACGCACCGATATCTATTGCCTGCTTGGCACGGCCCATCACTGACTCGTATGAGTGCTCCTTGGCCTCCAGCACTCCCGGTTGCATCGCCACCAGAATGGCGGCGGTCCTCGGCGGGCGGAGGTTCGGAGCCTTCGGAGCCTTCGGAGCCTTCGGAGCAGTCGGCTTTTTCGACTGGACCGTAGATGGCTGCTGTGGGGCGGCACGCGAGTTAACCTTTCTCCCACGCCGGACTACCTCTGTCCACGATTCGGCACCAGGGCCAGCTGCAGACTGGGCTGTCGGGTGGGGATGCTTAACTTGGGAGACGGAAGCGGGCGCTGACTCCTGGCCTAGGTCACGGGCGTTTTTCTTCCTACTCCGCTTTCTCTTCTTTTTCTCCCCGGCTGGAACTGCACCGGCAATCGAGGTCGTGGCCACAGGGGCGGACACCTCGGACGGCGCATCGCCCGTTCGGGGAGAGGCGGCACTCTTGGACGATGGTCCTACGGTCGATGGCTGCTTCTTAGCTGCCTTATCTGCGCCGGCAGAGGGGCGCTCAACCTGAGCCTTGCGAGCGTCCGCGGCAAGTGGCGGGCGCAGGCGAGGCTCAGGGAGCAGCCGATCTGTGATGGACGCCAATTTGGCATCCATCATGCCTCCAAATTGGCGCATAAGGCGCTGTTCAAGCTCTTCTAGGGCGGATTTGGTCTGCGATCCGGTTGGGACAGCAGAACGAATATCCGCGAGCCTCTCTGCCTTGAGCTCCTGAACGACGCGTTTCAAGTCCGCGACATCCTGCTCCAGACGTTTATTCGCGGCTTGCAACCGCCGTGTCTCATCGTCTATTGTCCTTGTGCTGAGGATTTCGACCGCCCGCGTGATGGAGGTGGCAGCCTCCTTCAGAGCACGCTGGAAGCTGCCCTTTAGGTTTCCGGATTTGGCCACGCAGAATAGAATTGTCTCCGTGGCAGCCCGAATCTGGCCACTCAGCTCCTCTGCGGTGGGATCCTTCACAGAGAACTCACTCTGATTGCGCGTGTGATGAAGCCTTTCTGCGAGGCGGGAAGCCTCCTCCTCGGCTTCGACTATCGCCGCACGGTGCTTCTCATCCCGCAGCTGTTCGCGAGCTCTGACTACCCCAGCGTGCTCTCCGTGCCAAGGTGGGCGTCCCCGGCCTCTGCGGGCAGCGGTTACCTTGTCAGCCGGTACCTTCGCGGGGGAGAGGTCTGAAACAGCCTCATCTGCCCGCCGTTTGCCGGCTCTCGTCCTACCGCTGGTGCGAGACCCAGACGGCGATCGAGATGTCATTCCCGAAGACGCGGACTCATAAGGGTCCACGATCTCCAGGCTTTTGTCCCGGTTGTGGTTGTCTAATCCAGGTGAGGGGGAATCACAAAGTGACGTGCCCTCTTTGTCACGTCCAGTAAGGGTGATCTCGTCCTCTGACTCGGAGAAATCCCCGGGTCTGAAGAAACGGCCACCCGACGGTCCAGCCAGTGGTGTATCACATCTTTCTAAGCGGACAACGGGCGTCCTGAAAAGGACGGCACCGTCACCCTCTGCTTTTGATTCGGTTTGAGCGCCTCGCGCTCGGGGATTGGTCGCAATTTTACAAATATCCTTTTTTGAGCAAGCCATGTCCGTTTTCTGTATCAATTCAGTCGGTGGTGACCCCACCCACCACGGAGCCCCATCTGGGGAGGTGCCACTGGCACCCCAGGGTTTCCCACCGACTATAGCGAGGACGCCACTTCCCTTTCGGGCAGACTGGTACGGGATCTTTGACGAGACGGTTGGGGCAAGGTGAGCACGCGTCGACCAGAACGCGCAACATCACCGAGCCCGCCGCCTGCCCTGCCCCCCGTACCCCCCGCGTCACCGTTGGACGAGGGTTAAGCCGCTCGCCCGCAGCCGAATAACCCGTGGACCGGCTACTCCACGGGCCCCCCGTGTGCCCGGAATCCGAGGCCAAAGACAGCGTGTTGCCTGGGTGGTCTGCCTCAGGCTCAACGTCCAGGACCCTCTTCTCCCAGGATTACGGGACCCAGCGCACGGCACAAATGCGCTGCCCGGGTTGTCATGATGACAGGCTACAACCCGGGAAAAACCCACGGATCCGGGCAAATGCCCCGACGACCCCAAAGCCCTACGACCCGGGCAAACGCCCCGCCGGTCTAGGCACCCCTATCTACGCCTCAGGTACTCAAGCCGCTCCGGTCCATTCCTTCGAGGAGGAGCAGGCGGAACAGCGAATACGAGAGGTCTTGAGCCATAAGGCCTTCCCCTCTGGCCCGACAGGCCCGTCGAGTTGACAAGACCTGCCGCGCTCTGGTTTTGGTTCGCGCCGGCCGAAGCCGGTACCCCCCATATCTGGGAGGCGTTCCCCTATCCACCACCTGGGGACGCGCCCGATGCGGGACCAGTAACCCGACACGGGAACCTAACCTAACCTAACCTAACCTAACCTAACCTAACCTAACAAACTAAATATACGCGCCATATTATAAACTTTCTCGTCCGGAACCTGTATCCATTAGCAGGACCGAACCTGAAAACAACTAAGAAACATAATATTCCAATAATGCACCCATAAGTAAATAAAATAATGATGTACAATGTACATTGTTATGATAACAACTTCAAAATATCGATAAAAGCTCTACCATATAAAAAAAAAAAAAAAAAAAACCTAACCTAACCTAACGCACAGGTCAGCCATTAACAAGGTGTTTACTAAACAATAAATGACCGGCGACGTTTGTGTTGAGCTGATGCTCGGCCTACCTACTTATCAGCTTCTAAAAACAGTCACACTTCATCATTATGTCACATGTTGTGCCTACAATATTCCTTTCTATTCGTCCACCTCACTATAATCGTCTTGGTCAATTCTCGAAGACTATAATTCAAGCATAATAACAATAAATAGTCCCCCTAGCCGATTTCGGCTACGGTGGCCAGACACAACGACTAACCAATTGCGCGGGACATATTTTAGTGCTCAAGTGTGTGCGCAAACAAAGGTGCACCCTATATTTCTTTCACTCTCATATGGCCCTATGGGACAGCAGTCTGACACGAACGGAGAGAGATCAGGCGCAGGACCAACGCCTTTACGTACCTTTCCGAGGCACGGGGGAGAAAAACCGCCAACTTCCAAACTCCGGGCTACCCTAAGAATTTCTGAACAGAAAAAACTTGGGTAAATATTTTTGGCCCGACCCGGGATCGAACCCGGGACCTCTGGCGCAGCCGTCGCTTTAAAGTGCGACCCGCTTACCGCTGCGCCACCGAGACAGTTTCAAGCATATTATACGAATGATACTTCATTATACCTATGAAACAAAAGCAGTTTCCTGCGAATTTATTACCTACCCGTTTCTAACGTGATAATCTTACTACTCCTTGTCCACTATTATCCATTAAGGTTAATAAGGCACAAATTCAAATTCCAAACTACTCGTAAATAAATTGATTTGTTTTTACAGATAACCCGTGAGTTTTCCAGGTGCCAGGTTCACCGTTCCTTGCATTTTTTTATTCATATGTCTCGAATAAGCAACGCGTCATATGTCTCGAATAAGGATTCAAATGTTTTTAAACGAGCTTCTAAATCTATTTGTTGCAAATGCGAAAGCTTTTCAGAGGATAGATGCACTTTTAAATAATTTTCAAAATGCGTTAGTCTAGCTTTTAAGCCACTGCGCTTTTTAATTAATTTATCTGAGTTCATATTGAGAAAAAATGCAAATGTAAGCTACAAAAAATACACAAAGGATGAAAACAGATGAATAAAATTAAGTAGCTCAATAAAGTAATAAAGGATGAATAGCCTATAAATGAATGAATGCACAGCTCGGCGATAAGAAAGAACCGTTGCAAAAAAGTGCATGCGTAGGCACTGGCAAGACGGGTCGTTGGCCGAGCGATTACGTAAGCAGGTGCGTAAAAGGATGAATAGGCATATAATGAAATTATTACGATACAAAATATGAATTGCTACACTATCTGGTCAAATTGAATGCGTAGAATGCGATAGTATGGAAAGTTGAAATGGAAAATATCACTAAAAACACTATTTTGGAAAAAAAAAAACGAAAAAGCACTGGATGGGAAAAGGAAATAATTGGAATGAACTCACGGAAGTCTAACCGTCCTTTTTGTCGGTTTCTTCAGCACGATGAGTACGTGACTTGCAAAATTTGCCAAGCGGTCGACACGTCGAAGTCCAAAGTCCAACCAAGGTGACACGATGACTTTTTGCTGGATCGCTTCTTGACGGGTTGATTGACCATATCTTGGGGCGTGTATGTATGTAGTTGAAGAAGTAATGAAAACGCGGACTGTAGTTGATTATAAAAAGGTTTACTCCATAGGATAGTACAAAAGATCGGTATCACAAAATGGTGGATGGAACGCGAGTGTCGTGCGCGCCGCTCGGTTGCGAAGTGCCGGGGGGGCCTTATGTGCCCCTCTCGCTGCTCGCCGCGCCGCTCGCCGCCTCGCCGGTTGCCCCCGCGCCCCGCGCGTGGACAGTCAGGAATAGCGGGGCTGCTGGAGACTGGGGGCTTGGTTTTCTGGTGTACTAGCATGTGAGGGGATTTTGCCAATACTCGCCACGCTTGGCAGGCGGGTTGGCGAGCGCAGAGGCGCAGCCCCTTGCAGCTGTGACGCTGCTGCCCGTCACAGTCCAACATTTAGCTGCGCCTTACATTGGATGGTTATACCTTATATAGGTTGGCTTGGAGCTTATGGTCTTGGTCAAGATCCCTTACGACTTTTATATCTACCTTTATGTTATTCTCTGTTTCGTATCTTACTTTTCCGAAAATGGGGCTTTCTGACAAAATATGCTCAACACTCTCTTCTTTTGCAATATCGCAGCCGCATGACGGACTCTCCTTGCATCTGAAGCGGTTCAGGTACCCGGAGAATCCGCCATGCCCCGTCAACCCGTCAAGCCCGTAGCTCTGGGAGGAGAGGAGTCTGCCAAAGTCTTGTCGGAGACCTTCTACCCCAGAGACGAAGCACAAGCCGATAGTGAAGCCCACAAACTCATAAGGCAGAGAGCTGAAGAAGTGAACGGTGGTAGAGATGATGAATCATCTGACCCCCCGTTCACCCTAGAAGAGCTGCGGTGGGCTGCTTGTAGCTTCAACCCAGAGAAGGCGCCTGGGGTAGACGGATTAACGGCGGAAATATGTGTAGCTGCTATAAATAAAAACCCGGAGCTATTTCTAGCCATCCTGAATAAGTGCTTAGACCTTTCTTATTTCTCCTCAGCATGGAAGAAAGCGGTGGTCGTTATCTTGCTCAAACCCGGTAGGGAGGACTACACTAATCCCAAATCATACAGACCGATTGGCCTTTTGCCAATATTGGGTAAGGTTTGGGAGAAGATGGTCGTTCGCCGGATCAGATGGTACACCCTCGTCAGCCAAAGCAAAAGGCAGTACGGTTTCACACCACAGCGCAGTAACGAAGACTCCCTCTATGACATGATGGCCTACATAAAAACCCAGCTAAAGAAAAAGAAACTGCTGGTCATGGTGTCACTGGACATAGAGGGAGCCTTTGATAGCGCGTGGTGGCCTGCTATCCGATGCCGATTAGCGGAAACAAGATGTCCTAAAAACATCCGCAGGGTTGTAGACAGCTATCTGACCGATCAACAGGTAAGGGTAAGGTATGCAGGAGCCAAATACCCCGCGGAAACTAGCAAAAGCTGTGTCCAGGGGTCAGTGGGGGGCCCTACGTTCTGGAATCTCCTGTTGAACCACCTGTTGGACCCTCTACTAAAGGAACTGGAACGCAGAGGAAACTACTGTCAAGCCTTCGCAGACGACGTTGTCATGATTTTCTCCGGGGAAACCGCTCTGGACGGCCAAATACAGGCAAATGGAGCCCTCGCCCATGTCTGGGAGTGGGGTGTCTCAAGTTCGCGCCGCAAAAGACCAAGGCTTTGATAATAACAAACAAGCTACAACACGACACACCACAATTGCGGATGGGGGGGGGGGGAGGACATTGCCATGTCAAGGGACATAAAAATTCTGGGCCTGACGATAGACAACAAGCTCACTTTTAACATCCACGTAGCTAATGTCTGTCGGGGCCCTGAACATATATAAACAGCTGGCCAGAGCGGCAAAAGTGCAGTGGGGTCTGTCCCCGGAGATCGTTAGGACGATCCATGTAGCTGTCATAGAGCCGATCGTCATGTACGCAGCAAGCGCGTGGTTTCCGGCGTCTGAAAAGATAAGTGTCAAAAAGTACCTCAATGAGGTGCAGCGCGGTTTCGCGCAAAAGTTGGTAAAAGCTTACCGAACCACTTCTCTCAACTCGGTTCTACTACTCTCCGGACTGCTTCCTCTGGACCTAAAAATCCAGGAAGCAGCCTCCCTTTATGAGGTAAAGCGAGGACATTCCCGGAGAGTAGCCGCTTACTGACTCAAGAGCGTAAACAAAAAACGGCGCTAATTTCTTATCTGCATAACGTCACCCGCCGCAAGTCAGTCCCTAGTCATAAAAAATTGCACTCCGGGAGTGCCGGCAGAAGTGAAAACTTGAATATCAACGTTGTGCATTTTTAATTTTTTGGAATAGTTATTATCAATATAAAAGTACTATCATTTTTGTGATAGAATACAATAATAATAATAACAATAATAATAATATAATATTTTTATAGAATACAATATTTATTTATTGCGCTATCGTACACAAACATTACAATTTATATTATATTAAATTACATTAAAAAGTTTATCTCTCAGAAAAATCAACTTACATCCATAATTTCGCCAACCGTCTTACGGTTTTTCGATCAGCCCACGTGTCCTGACGCGAGTTTCACATTTTTCCCCCATCCCACAAAAGTGCTCAACGCCGCTGAAGAAGTTTTCACTTCAAAAACTATTTTTATGGCCGCTTCTCAGAAAGGATATGAATGAAGTGCTGTTTTTAGAATAGCAGATGAATAGAGCTTTCAAATAGTGTTGGTAACGTTTCATTTAAGTACATGGTTAATTTACAATGAAATAAGAGTCCAAACTAGTTGTTAAAACATCAAATCTTTAGCTAAAATATGTTTTATTTCCGTAATTAGATCGATAACCCACTTAATTTATTTATTCAAAAGGTTAATCGGTTAATGTGTTGTAATATAACTACCTATTAATGTTAAAAAAATATTTATACATATTTTATTTAAAGTAAACACTTCAAAAATCTGACGTGTCAAACTGAGAGTGTTCCACTTCAAAAAAAAAACACATCGCTCACAAAACGTTTACAGATTAAAAATATAACAGATAACGCTAAATTTAACAACGTTGATGTCAAAAATAGCAAATCTCCATACATGTAAAGGAACATGCCCAAATTTACTTTTAAACAACGATAAAAAATCTGGGGACAAAACTACCCAAGAGTCTACTGCTACCAAAAATTTCTGGGGAGTGTTGTCCCCAAGAGTCAGTGAGCGGCTAATAGAAGACCGAAGTGTTGAGGCTCCAACGCAATACACGGATACGCCACACCCGGCGATGCAGGCAAAGCTTGAGTTTGATCTCGTAACATGCAGTACAGAGCTTCTCCAGACTGAGCATGGTGAGCCGAAAATCTACACTGACGGTAGTAAGATAGAAGGAAAGGTCGGCGCCGCAGTATCCATGTGGGATAATGGGGCGGAGACCAAAACCAAGAAACTCAGGTTGGAGCAGTTCTGCACTGTCTATCAGGCTGAACTTTTGGCTCTCGTAAAGGCTGTTGAAATCGCGGAAAATAGTAAGACCGGGCTTGTCTACAGTATTTACAGTGACTCCCGAGCCGCGCTCGAAACGCTAACAAGCAGTGATTCCCTCCATCCCCTAGCTGTAAAGAGCAGGCAAATCATCCACAATATGGCTCTTAATGGTAAGACAATAAAACTCCATTGGATCAAGGCCCATGCATGTTTGGAGGGAAACGAAAGAGCTGACGTTCTGGCAAAGGAGGCTGCGCTAAGGCTAAAGACGAGTCCGGACTACGATCGGTGCCCGGTGTCATTTGGCAGGCGTATCATACGCCAAGATACGCTTGACAAATGGGAACGGCGCTATACGAGCGAGCAAACAGCGGGAGTCACAAAGTTATTTTTCCCGACTGCTTTAAGGGCCTACAAGCTCGTCAAAAAGATGGACTTGGATGCACTGCTGGTGCAGGTGTTGACGGGGCATGGCGGATTCTCCGGGTACCTGAACCGCTTCAGTTGCAAGGAGAGTCCGTCATGCGGCTGCGACCCTGCAAAAGAAGAAAGTGTTGAGCATATTTTGTCAGAATGCCCCATTTTCGGAAAAGTAAGATACGAAACAGAGAATAACATAAAGGTAGATAGAAAAGTAAAAAAATTCGCAAATATAATAAGTAATATTGAAATACGACCTAAGTTCATAGAATACTGTAGAAGAATAGCAAAAGAAGTAGTTAGTAAAAACAAAACAGCAAACAAATAGTGAAACAAGTGTATATAGGGTCTAACAAAACTAGTGATCGATAGCCAAAGGGGGGTATCTATACATCATACTGAATACGATGACAAAATATTGACATATGTTTTATAGTGATTTTTCAAAGTTATGTTTTCAAACAAAATAACTCAATTAATTAAGAAAACATGCAGTCGGTTACTTACGCACACACAGGCTGCAACCCACAAATATTTTACAGTTACACGCACACTGTTCAAATTAATTCAAGGAGCATTGTACGCTATTTACACACACAGCTGTTAGATGATATAAGTAAGGTCATCTAACAGCTGTGTGGAACTACTTTGTATGGCCGAGCTTAGTCACTCAAGCCGTCCCTGTTATTTTTTCTATCAGGTCTGCGCGAGCGAGCGCGACAAAAAATAAGGTGCCTACTTTGTTATCAATGACATGTTTTTACTCGAGCTGTCTCTTTCATTTGTGATATCATGATAGTGCGAGCGAGCGTGCGCGTGACGGCTAGAGTCAAAATCATGCATTGAGAGTAGGACCCCAGGCTACTCATTTAGTTTACCAGTGCAGTGACAGATTTACATACTTACTTTTCATGATTTCCTTTAGTTCAATTTAAATGATCCTACCTACTTAAAACCCCAATGATAATAAACAATCGTATTGTAACGTTGTATATTATATTTTTATTGTATATTTTTGTCTAAGTTTGCGTGAAACGAAATGCTAAATGGATGTAGGACTCCAGTCCATATTTTGGCTTAGATATAATGGATGCTGACACTGACATTTGTCAAGTGTGACAGCTGCTGTTTTTTCCGGTTCCGCCACTGTTGGTCGTGCGTCGGAGTGGAACGTGTGTTAATATGTAAAAAAGAAATTTTTTTAACTCAATGCACAAATATTAGGCTTACATTGACTTAGTGTACCTAACTCTAATGAGTGGTGCGTGAGACGTAATTAAGTAATAAACAGTTTGGGAATGACCTAAACGTTAACCATCGAGTGAGAGAATAGTCGCCGACGTGAATGCTAGCAACATTTAAGGATCAGAGTAAGGACGAACGAATACTCACTCTCTAAGAACGCAGCACACGTCTCCGGACACCACTCCCCTCGCCACAGCACCATGTTTTGCGCCGCGGCCTGCGTTTTCTTGCCATAGCTCCCGCTTAGTAGCGTTAGCTCGTAGCGACCGCCCGGTAGTATGTTGACCACTTTGTAGGGGCCACGCATTCCCGGATCCAATTTTCCTGTGGACTGAGAAAACTTAATGACAAAGACCAAATCGCCGAGGGCGAATTCTCGGGGAGTCCGTCTGTTTCGATTCACTTGCTCATCTTGTCGAGACTGATTTTCTCTTAAGCGCTCGCTAGCTCTGCTTCTGGTAATTTCACGCAGGGCTTCTCGGTTCGGTTTCGATATCACGCACGACTGCTCGAATTACTGGTGTTGTAGCATCTGTACCGACCAGGAGGTTGAGAGGTGATGTACACGTTGACTTTTGTTTGGTTATGTTCAGAACTAACTGAAGCTTCCATAATACTTCTGACCAAGACGAGCCTTTATGGTTGGTTTCAATCCGGATCATGTTGAGTACGGTTCTGACGTACCTTTCCACCTGGCCATTAGCTTGGTGCATTTCGGGGGTAATATAGTGCAGATCACATCCCATGTCATTAACCCACGTAACAAACTCCCGAGATTCGAAAATCCTACCCTTATCAGTAACTATTAGTCTTGGAACCCCAAACAAAGAGATTGCCTGAGTTACAACACGTTTCAATTCAACTACATCTTGACGACATATTGGATATAGAAGACTGTATTTGGTAAACGCGTCTATGATAATTAGTACAAATCTGTAATTATCGGACAACGGCAGAGGGCCCAATGCGTCCAAGTGAATGGTGTCAAAAGGAACGTCTGGCTTCTCCCAGGAAGTTATGGGTTGTTGTGGTGCTCGCGGTACACGTTTCTTTGAGATACAAAATAAACAATGTGCCACATATTTGGCTACGAACTGACGGAGGCCCGGAAACCAAAAGTGTTTCAGGATTAGATCCACAGTTTTATCCGCTCCTACGTGCTCATGCTCATCGTGAAACACTCTTAGCAAACTCAATCGGTGTCCCTTAGGTACGTAACACAAAAGCCTAGGTTGTTCACCAACCGGAGTGTACCGATAATACAAAAGGTCATTGCGAGACACATACCTGCTTGTGTCCAAATTCCCTTCCTGAAGTTGCTCTAAAAGCTTCTGAGTCTCATCGTCTGCCGCTTGAGCTATTTGAGCCCAGTTCCTTGGCTTCGTGATTTGATTAACTGTAATTGGCGCGGCAGGATTACGGCTCAAATAGTCAGCGTGTGGCATCATTATCCCCTTGCGGTATTCGATCGAGAAGTCGAAATCTTGGAGATAAATCCACCACCTAGCGACTCGAGAGATGAGGTCTTTTTTGTGCTCAGTAGCCTTTAGTGCGTTGCAATCGGTTACAACAACAAATTTCACACCAACTAGGTAGTGACGGTAATGATGTAAAGCTTTAACGACCGCGAGCGTCTCAAGCTCGTAAGAATGATATCTGCTCTCAGCGCCCTGAGTAACTTTGCTGAAGTAGCTAACGACATGCTTCTTACCATCAGGGTGATTTTGGAAGAGTACTGCTCCATAGCCGATGCTGCTGGCATCGGTGTGGACTTCCGTCGGAAGTTTATGGTCAAAGATAGCAAGAACTGGCTCGCTGGTTAAGTGCTTTATAAGTTCCTGACGCACTTCTTCCTGTTCATTTCCCCAATTAAATGTGACGTTCTTTTTAGTCAGGTTTGCAATGCATGCCGTTTTGCGTGCGTAATCTTTTATATAACGGCGGAAATATCCAGCGAGACCAAGAAGTTGTCTTACCTGCTTTACGTTTTGCGGCGGGGTGGTATTAGCTAATGCTTCCACTTTCCTTGGGCTTGGTCTCACCTGGCCCTGGGATATCACCCTGCCGAGGTACTCAACCTCAGTAGTGAGAAAGGTACACTTCTTCAGATTGATTGAGAACCCTGCCTGAGTCAGTGTGTGCAAAACCCGGTGAAGAAGTTCAATGCCCTGGGAGACGCAGGAGCTCAGTACGAGGACGTCATCGACATAAACGAGTACATTACCTTCGTTGATGAGGTCTCGCAACGTGTCATTGATGATACGTTGGTAGGTGATGGGAGAATTGGCTAAACCATACGGCATCTTTAGATATTCGAAGTGATCTTCGGGCGTAACGAACCCTGTAAGGTGGATACACTCCTCCTTTATTCGGATCTGGTGGAAGCCAGTTGCCATATCTAGGCTTGTGAAAAAGGTGGCAGCACCTAAGCGATCGATATGATCGTCAATTAAAGGAAGAGGATAACGATCCTTTACAGTGATTCGGTTAAGAGCCCGAAAATCAACGCATAGCCTGTCCGATCCGTCGCGCTTCTTAACCAGAATGATTGGGCTTGCGTACTCGGACTGTGACCGCCTGATGATGCCTTTATCTAATAAGTCTGCAGTTATTGCACGTACCTTCAACTTCTCTTGGTACGAGAGCTTATATGGTCTATAGACCACTGGCGCGTTGCTTGTTAGCTTGATGTCCATCTCACCTGTTTTAACTGTTGTAGCAGCAGTTCCCTCAATAAGGTATTCAGAAAACTTGCCTACTACGGCCATCAGACCTTCGCGTTCCTTACCTGTTAGTGGGGTATTAACTTCGGGGGTACCCTTTGGTTGCAAAGTACTAACCTCGTTGACCGTGGTTACCTTGGAATGTGTAAGATACTGTCTGTCTTTTGAGCGAACGTACGTTACTCCATCGCGATTAAGAACGTCTGTTCCGACGATAACTGGATATTCAACGTATTCATATGAGATGATGGAACTACCACCAGGTCAGCCTCAATTGATATAAAGTCAAATTCGAGAGTTACCGTAACGTATGTATTACAAACTACTTCCTTATCACTGACACCCTTGAGCACGTAATGTCCTGGCTTAGGCTGGCACGGGAGGTATCTCAGAACATCAGAGGAGACGAGTGACACACCCAACGCACCACTATCAATAAGAACACAATTAGTTATAAAAACATCGTTTCTGTAAATTTCAAACAATTTCTTAAGATTGGAATACCTTCATCGTTAATATCTATAACATTTTGATGACCACATAAGTCTTGTAGCCATTTCACCTTTTCTGCTCCTTTCACAATAATAATTCGATCTTTAAAGTATGGTTTCATTATTCTTAGAAATTCTTTGTAGTCAATATATCCATCGCTCCAGGAATATCCCCTATTCCTTTCTAACCACCGAACACGCCTTTTTTCTTCTTCAGTAAGTTTAGTGAATGAATGTGGTGGTTTTATCAAAAAAATATCAGTATACTGCAAAGTAGCTATAGCCAATTCTTTGACTATGAACTCATTGTGTAGATTTTTAAATCCTTGCACATCCACTATAACCGTATTGTTATTCATGTTAACTTTTTTACAATATTACTAAGCGGTTTGTATTCGAATAAACAGTCGTTTAAAATCAAACAATATGCTGCTGTTTGTTCGGGTATATCTTGGTCTGCTTCAATTTCAACTCTAACATCGATTGATCCCTTTAGGGTCTCGTGCTGTCTCGAACAGTCAATAACAAACAGAGGAGCTATGTCTCTGAATTCTTTTAAACTCAACAATGGTTCTGAACGACGTCCGTGATACGACTGTTGAAATCTTGTGTATTGTTCGTATAATAAAGTAAATTTGTCATCTGAAAAACTGACATTCAATCCCTCATATGGATAATATGACGAATTTAAATAGACTCGTACATCACGTACATGACAATGATCGAACTCCGCCATTGACAATTTACTATTTTGTTTCCGATTGGTTTGTAAGGCAATCACAACAAATCGTGGTTTCTCTGTTTGGGAAGAAGTTTTGATAGACCAAGTATGCTTACGTGTTTTGGGCAGTAACGGGTATTCATACAGATCCCAATTACGAGAAGCTAATGGAATAGCTCGATCTCTCTCTAAATGCTTTAATAAATTTATTCTTTCACGATCAGACACTTTAATGTGTGGTACTCTCCAAATTATCTTACTTATTGTAACATCACCAATAACTTCTTTTGAATTTAACTTAACCGCATTAAGATTTGAGTTGCTTCTTAGTAACACTAACTCGTGCTTGCAGTTCATTATAATTTTGTCATAATCTTCAGCAAAACCCAATATTTTGTTTAACGGGATCGATACAGAAAATGCTCCAGCAGAGACATTATTTATTCCTTCAGGCGACCAGCCCCAAACTCGTGCATATTTTGATTCATTTTCATTTAAAGATAGATACGATTTTATAGTAGTAGTAACACCAGCGTTCTTAATTTTATCAATTTCTACTCCATTTAATTCATATCGCACGTCTTGAAATAAAAACAGTACTGAATTATTAACAAAATGTACATTAGAAACTCCTGCTTTAGAAGCGCTGTCGTACACATTTACTTTTTCTTCGATGTATAGGCTACTAAGTGAAGGCAACACGTACAAGTCCTGCTGGTTGATAGGAATTCTTATTTCATCATTTGTGTTAAAACTTGAGACGTATGGTTTGTAAGAATGGTACTCAAAACTTTCAATGGTATTGTCATATGACGTTTGTTGAGATATATTTAAAATATTCATTTTATTAACCCAATTAGCTTAAGAAAATCTTTGTTGGCTTTTGGTAAGCTTCTTTTTAAGTTGAAGCGATGTGCCTTTGTGAGATGATCTTTGAAGACTGTCGTAAATAGTCTTTGTGCTGGGGTTTTTATTGAAATTTATCATTTTTTCTTAAAATGTAAATATAGTTGCACTTCTTCGCCCCGTAAATTTATCTCTTTATTATCTGCGTCTAACAGCCTTATGTTGATAGCACTTATAGAATTTTGATTTACAGGAAAATAAATCAAATTTTTAGGTATTTCAATTATCCGGTATCCAGGTGGCACGTTAGGTACAAATTCATAAATTACATGGCTTGCTTTTCCATTAACAAATGAACCACTAACTACGTCACATTCAATCCTCACGATGGTTGTTGATAGAATGCTAACAGGATATTTCGATTCAGTACTTATATTTGCTTTTATTGTTTCCATTCCAAATCCTAATATTTTACCCAATGATTCTTTTTTATTAAAATGGATCTCTTTGGAACAAAATATATTAGTTTTCAATGTATTGTTATTGCAGGTCAATTTTAACACACTGTTTTTAATGTTACTTTTTAAATAATCACATATATCTTGAAGCTCATAAGATCCCTCAGGAATTTGTATAATTTCATTTTCACCATAATAAAACTTATTGTTTCTTTCATCTATATTAGGAATAGAATTGAACGTTGAAAAATACACAAGACCACATTCGTAGTCACCTCGGAGTTCCAAAGTTGGGGAATAGTTTGTAGACAAAGAGGCTCCGCTCCCAGTTATAGACACAGTGAAAGACATTTTTATAATGACATTTTTATTTCAACCACTTATTATATAAATATTTTTTCCAATAGTTTCTTAAAAATTTAAGACAAAGGTGACCACAGTTTACAGTGCCAAAAGATTGATGTCTTGTGTAATTGTAGTTTATAGGCAAGTTATTCACATACTTTATAAATTCTAAAGGCGGTTTTAAATCACCAAAACTATCATAATATTGAACGTAATTATTTTTCTTTACAAAGGCTACCCAATGTGTGCCAGGATTTGAGATGCTATCCAAATTCAGTATTCCACATTCAATTTTTCTAGGTTTCGTGGGCAATGTATCTCTCATGTAAACGCCACGAAAATGTGGAATGTCAGTGGAATGCTCTAATATATCAAGGCTAGTGAGTGCACGTCTGGGTAACCGCTTTATTCGTTTTTTGATGGGTTTAAGTATAAACCCGCTCCTTTTTATGAGGTTTAATGTATAATCCTTTTCCAAGAGCTAACGCTTCCATCGTTCTGTTATGTCTTTCAGATTCTTGAAGACTCTTTTGCGCGGCTTTAGAATCATTCACAGCTTTTGCTATACCAGCAGCCCCTCCAGCAAGTGAACCTAATGCTGACAATCCCGCAAATATAGGAATAAGGGGCAAAAGACCTCCTGATTTTGGAAGTGGAATACAACGGGGCAAACGTATTCCTTTGTTCTTTCTAAATAGTTTTTTTGCAGCTGCATAAGCATATTTTATTGCAGAATGGTGGTCCTTGTATTTATTTTTTTTCAATTGAGACTGAATTGCTTTAACACCTTTCTTGAAACATTTTATACCACTGCCTGCCCTTATTTTGGCTTTCATAGCATTCTTTACAATCCAAGAAGCAATTTTTTCTCCTTTACCAGCGTCCTTTGATTTTAACCTCTTCTTAGCCATATCCAAAAGTTTTAAATCAGCTATACGTCGAGCGCTCGAGTCTTTGTTGATGTATGCAATATCGTGGTACATGCAAGCTTCATCCAATTTGTTTACTCCTCGTTGACCTTTATTTATCCGTTTTTCAAGTTTAGTTCCAGGACCACAAAATTGATAGCCAGGTAAAAGAACTTCAAACGGTAAATGATCTATCCAGCTATTAATTATACCACTTCCTCCCTTCATTGATAGGCAAAGAGTGAGTTTATAAAGTATTAGTGTTGTTTATATACTTATTTGACTAATTCGCTTTTGTGAATCCAACTGTTTTCTTCATTACTTAACCCTAACCACTTTACAAACAGTTTGTTCCCTTTTCTTTTAATAACCTTTTCAATAAGATAAACGTCTGGGAATTTAGTTTTTTGTAGTTCATACCCTTAAAAAGAACCTAGGATATACTGATTGTGTTTGTCTTCCAATTGATACGTCTGCGGATTTGTATGATTTATTTTTGCAATACGAAATATTTCCGTAGACCAATTAGGAGTATAACTTTTATAGAAATCACCTTTGTATTTACTTATACGAACAAAGTCTCTAATTTGAAAAGTAGGTCCTTGTCGTATATTTAGCTGATGGGGTTTATTAATGTTAGATTTTACTTTACTCTCATTCGATTGATTAACGTCATTTGGCTTAAATTATGTAATGCGATGCACAGTATTATTGTAGCTTTGCACAACTGAATCTAAATTATTCTGAACCCAGTGATATTTACCACACAGACTAAACGATTTGTAAAGATGTGATTTTAAAGTTCTAATCACACGCTCTACAATGCAAGCTTTCTTAACAGAGTATGTGGAATAATGATTTATATTATATCTTTTCATTAACTGATTAAATAAATCGTTGTAGAATTCTTTACCTAGGTCTGTTTGTAAATTTTTTGGTTTTCTTCTAGATACGGATAATACATTTTTCATTGCATTTGTAACACATTGCTTGGATTTTGACTTCAACGGTCCCACCCACACGTATTTTGATAAAGCATCAATTACGACGAGAACATATTTAAATCCTTTATTAAATGAGGAGAATTTTTGAAAATCCATTAGGTCAGCTTGCCATAGATCGTCTAATCCCTTAATGATCGTGGATCGACGAACAAAATTTCTACTTACAGCTTTATGAAGCTCATTTACTACTTCTTGTTTACTCATTCTTAGCAGATTTTGGTGCAACTATGTCATCAATTTCTTTTTTTGTGTAGTACAGTTTACTCAAACTGACAGAAGTTAATTTTTCAAGATTATTAAGGTATATTTTGATATCACTTTGAATTTTTTTCATTTCATTTCTTAGGTCTTGAACACAATTATCTACGTATTTTTTATTCACAGCCTCATCATCATTCTCGGGAATTTGTAGTCCTGTTAATCTGGATAATTTTAGATCAAAATCACCTTTGTCGGTTTTTATCAATGTTTCGAAAATAATGTCAGTAAATTCGGTTTGTCGAAGACGTTAATGTACGTGGTGACCAAACTTATCAATATTCATTGTCGTCCAGTCCGCTTCTTTAGCGCAATGATACTGCCTAATCCTCCCGATGGAAGCTTTATTTATTTAACTTGTTTGATAAGACCAGCTTCGTGCAGTTCTTCTATTATTGAATATATTTCATTATGTACCCCAGTATTACCAGCAGCCCAAGAAGCTAGTAATAATTTTAGCCGTTCCACTAACTCATTTGGATCATCCCAATAAACGAAATCAGTATCTTTTTTTACTTCTTTTAAAATTTCGATACCTTGCCCTTGAGGGAGACTTTCTACACTGCTTGTATGAGGTCTAGAAAATTTAAACAATGGTTTGATCACGTTCATATATTTAAATCCTTTGTTGCTATTTATTGGATTCTCTGCATTGTAGCCTCGTCTGTGCACATTAGTGTCCGTAAGAATTATTTTATAATTTTGTAAGTCTTCTAATGTAACAAATTTCAAATTTGGTTTCTTTTTATATAATAATTCTTTCAAGCCTAGAGTTTTTTTGAAACTTCGCTTCCCAATTTTCAGAATGCGATCATCATCATGAACACGAGTTTTACCGAGCATAAATTTGCCATTGACAACTCTTACACCATAAGGTATATTCGAATCCTGTATTGCTTCAGATATCACAGACCATGATAAAGAATCATTGTCAACACTTGGTAATGACTGAAGCGATTTGAATGAGCTATCAGGGTCATCGTGGTCTTCGGCGGGTGATGATGTGAGAGTTTTAGGCGTTTTACTAACATCATCATCATCCGAAATTTCTTCATTATGAACAACCTTGTTGAAGTAATCGAAATCCTCATTCGAATTATTTGACGACTCACTGTCGGTATTTTTTGTTCTTTTTATTAATTGGTTTTGTTCAATTTCTTCATCTGTGTGACGTTTGTTATCAGTTTTATTTGTTAACAGCTTAAGTGGGCTTACGATAGGTTTGAATATTGTTTCGAGAGCCATATCATTTATATTTTTTGAATCTTTTATCATTTCTACTTTTCTTTTTACAGCTGCTGCAGATTTTACAATTTGCTCCTTGAGATTTCGTTCCATCGTATTATGTTCCACTCTGTTTGGATTCTTATATGAAACTGATTGATTAAGAACTTAGCAGCTATTTAAAGCGTTCAATCCACTTCTATAAATGTATCAAACTTCATTCTGTAACAACCTTTATTTCGTTCACAATCTTTATTAATTACAACGTAATTGAAAGGTTTACTCCAAACAGTTGAACACATTTCCCGAAACTGAGACCAGGTCATGTCAGTTCCCACATGCTCAAATCAAATCAAATCAAATCTTTATTTTGCTCACTAAGTGTTACAAGAGTTCTTAAAATAATACAATGTAGGTACTTAAGACTTAGTAACCGCTAAGGTATTGCAAACAGTTTTACATATATTACATACTACGTAACAACAGAACTTAATTAGATTATTATTAATAAGTAGAGGTGGCGAGCCTACGTGTCAGGTGTTAGGTATTCATTTATTGAGTAGTAATTTTTATTTAGTAAAAATATTTTTAGATATTTTGAAAATGCCTTGAATTTTGTTTCATTTTTTATATATGCGGGGAGTTTATTAAATATTTTTACTGCCATATAGTACGGACTGGAGTTTAACATTTTTATTCTTGATTGCGGAAGGAAGAGTCTATTTTTATGTCTGGTATTTATGTTATGTGTATCTTTCACTTTAAGAAAATTTTTCATGTTTTTAAAAGTAAAAATGCATATATCGTAGATATATAAAGATGGAAGTGTCAGGAATTTAAATTTTTTGAAAAACGGTTTACAAGATTGTGTGTTGTCTATTTGGGCTATTATCCTTACTAATTTTTTTTGCATTTTAAACAGGTCTTCCATATCTGTGCTATTACCCCATAGCATAATTCCATATTTGAGTTGTGAGTATGCAAAAGCATAGTAAGCTGTAATAGCTGCTTCTTGGTTTGTGCTATGTGCCAGTTCAAAAAGAGCATAAGAGAACTTTGATAATTTCATTTTAATGTATTTTATATGCGTTTTCCAATTTAAATGGGTGTCTATTATTATGCCAAGAAGGTTGAAGTTATCTACTGTTCCAATTTCTGTATTATTAAAAGTGACATTTAAGTTTAATGGAGATTTACAATACGGTCTAAATTGCATTATTTTTGATTTGGAGAAGTTTATTGTTAAGTTATGTTGATTTAGCCATGAAGAAATTTTTTGTATTGTATTTGTAAGAACGCTATTGATTGTAGTTATATCTTCGCATTTTATAAGAACAGACAGGTCATCAGCAAATAGAACTGGCAGAGCTACATCACTTTTGACAACTTTAGGCAGGTCGTTTATGTAAATAAGAAAAAGAATGCAGCCAAGCACACTTCCCTGTGGTATTGAACCTGTTAATGTTACTTGTTTCGAAGCGACTGATGTAATTTGTCTACTTTTTGTGTCAAAATGATCTATGATTACCATTTGTTTCCGGTTATCTAAATATGATTTAAACCAAGAAAAGCTAGGGCCTCGTACCCCCGAACCGTACAGTTTAGATAGCAAAATATTATAATCTACGCTTTCGTACGCTTTTGTCATGTCCAGTAACAAGCCAACGCCGTACTTTTTACTATCCAGGTGACTGAGGGCTGTCTGTACGTACCGGTACACAGCAGAGGTTGTTGATTTAGTTTTACGAAATCCGTTTTGATGCTCATCTAAAATATTGAACTTTTCCAAGAAATTATATAATTGATTACACATGGCCTTTTCGAAAACTTTTGAAAAACTAGGCAAGAGCGCTATTGGTCTATAATTTAGAGGTGATGTTGTGTCATTTTTCTTATGTAATGGTTTAATTAACGCTATTTTAAGCAAATCTGGGAATGCTCCCTCAAGAAAACTTTGATTAATAAGATAAGTTAAAGGTATAGACAGCTCATTAGCGCATTTTTTTATAAGTAAAGGTGGGATTTCGTCAATTCCACAGCTACGTTTATTTTTTAGGGATTTAATGATTTTTATAACTTCATTTTGGTCTACAGGGTGTAAGAATAGTGAAGATGTCGGTGGGTTTAATACGCGGTGTGTAATATTTGTTGCATTTTTTTTTGAGTTTATGTTGTTGGTACTATTAAAAAACGAATCGTTAAAAATCTCGCTTATTTTAGCAGGGCAGTCTATTATGTTGTTATCTATTTTTAGTTTTATATTTTTATAGGCTTTATTTGTCATTTTACCAGTTTTATTATTTATTATTTTCCACATAGTTTTGTATTTGTTATCAGATTTATTTATTTGTCTACAATATTCTAGCTTTTTTGAAATTTTTATACATTTTTTTAATATTTTACTATATTGCAAGTAGTATTTTTTAAGTACATTCGAATTTGACTCATTCAAAAGTGTTCGTAGTATTCTTTTATGTTTGCATGACTTTTTTAAGCTTGATGTAAGCCACCCTTTTATTGGTTTAGTTTTTATTTTAATTCTTATTTTTGGAATGTATCTATCAAGGTGATTTTGTATTATATAATTAAATATTGTGTAATTTTCATTTATATTAAATGCATTGTTTTTTACTTGATTCCAGTCTATGTTCTGTAATGATGTTTTAAAGCGCTGTATATTTTGTTCTGTAAATTGTCTTTTTGTTACTATCCATGGTTTTGTGTTTACTTCAGGGAGTTTATCTAAGTCTAGCTCTATATTTATTGATTTATGGTCCGATAGACCGAAATCCTTGACATAACTCTTATGAATAAAATGATTATAATTTGTGAAAATTAAATCAATAGAGGTCGATGTTTTTTTTGTTACTCTGGTAGGTTCTTTTATTAATTGTTTGAAATTAAATGACTGCATAAAGTTTAGCACATCGGTTTTCTTTTTATTTTTTTCATTTAACATATTTATGTTGAAGTCACCACCAATTACAATATATTTATTTTTATCATTTTTGTTTAGTTTATTAATTAGTTTTAACATTTGCTCGTAGAATATGTTTATATATCTTCCAGATCTATATAATCCGATTATTATGGTGTTTATGCATGGTATTTCTATAGCACTAAATTCTATAATAAATTCTTTTGTGAACTTAACAATATCTTCTCTTACAATATACTCAAGGCAATCCTTAATTATGATGCAAACACCGCCTAATTTGTGGTGCTTTCTGCAGAACATAGATGCTATTTTATATCCAGGGAACTGTATTTTTTCACAGAAATCCTTATTTCTACCTAGTTCAGAAAATGAGATCACATCAAAATTTTGGTTTGATAACAATTGCTCTACTAAATCTTTTTTATTTCCTATACTTTGGATATTTTGGAAGGTTATAGTAAAGTTTCTATCGAAATGTATGGTTTAACTTTTTTAGAGGTTGTTTAGGTTCTGTTCGTACTTGGTGGCTTAATGCTCGGTGTCTTGATGCTCCATGTTCCTGGTTTTCTTCTTTATTTTGATCGGTATTTAAAGTTTCAGTTGGTAGATCTTCGTGTGGTATTCCATTAACATATAATTTGTTGCCCCTGATTACTGCATTGAAGCCATTTTTTCGGGCTTCCTGAAGCTTACGGAGTAGCAGGTTTCTTTCACGAAGCTTATCTCCTGTCATAAAAGGGCTGATGGCAAGTCCAGAGTTCCTAAACAGCTTAAAGTTATCGATGACGTATTTTGAGAATCTCTTACTTATAAATTCAATTTCTATTGGTCTGCGGTTTCCTTTTTTTCCAATGCGTCTGATTTCTTCAATATAAGGATTTGAGTCTATGTTCAATAAATCAGCAAATATGTTATTTATGCGATCGTAGAGGTCATAATCAGTTTCTTCCTGATGTTCTGGTAGTCCATAGAGAACTATTTTATGCTTCGAGATTTCCATGCTATCGAGCTGCGACTCGATATTTTTTATTTTTGTGTCAATCACATTTATTTTTTCTTTTAATAATGTTTGTTCATTTGTTATTTTGAGTGTGCTTTCATTGGAGTCCTGATGTATTTTTTTAATTGCATTTTCTAATTCTTGTTGTATAGTTTCCCTTATGTCTGTCAAAATAGTATTCTTTATGCTTTCAAGTTTTGAATCAAGTAGTTGACTGAACTGGTCTAGTGTTATCGAGTTTCCGGGTGGATTTTCAGTTGAGGCTGGGTTCTGGTCCATACTGGTATTCAAAGTTTCAGTATTTCCAGTTATGTCATCTATATCTTGTGTAAACGTATTCTCTTCATGAAATGTTATGTCTTTTGGTTTTCGTCTTTGTGTTATGTTTATACCAAACTCTTCGTTATTGTGTATATTTGTTAAAGTATGTCCTCTTACCGGTGTATTAGCGTTGTCTTTTTTTGGCATTTTACACATACAGGCTTGACATTTCCATTTGTTTCTGTATTCCTCAGTCATTGTACTGTAGAACCGTTTTTCAGGTACATTTGCGCATTCGAGGTCGTAATGTTCTTTGCAGATAGAACAAATGAGAAATCGTCTATCAGGTATTTGCTGTCGACATCCTCCACATATCGCCATAACTTAGCAATTTCTCTTGTTGAATTAACAAACAAAAAAAATTAAACACAAAAAGACCGTGGCCGTAGGTAGGACCGAACCACGAATAGTAGATTTCGATGTTCGTCTTGCTACCGCTGCGCTATGCATACATGACGTCACTGCGCAAAAGTTGTGAATACGTTCGTCCGCACTTGTAACTGCAGTCAACCAACAGAGTCCAATAATTTCGGGTCACGGCTAGTTTGGTCACTTCTTGTCGGTAGAATGCGATTTTTTGTAAAATGGTTCACCTAAACAAATGGTATGAGTTATTTTTAAAGGATTTTACACTGCTATTACACTGTCTTGCACATGGTTCAGATGATCACATAGCACTATTTAATCATGGTACGGTTTGTAGCGAATAAGGCGATGTGAATAAACACTCTTGTTATTTTTTAAGAATTAAAAACGTATAGCACGTACTGCAACGATGTTGACCGCTCGGACGGCGCGCGCGAAAGAATCATAACTAAGAATCATAAAGAATATGCTCATCATAAACGTGTTTCAAGTTGATATCATCTTGCTTAAATAATATAATGAGGTTAGAATTATCTCTTACTAGTTGTTTTGGTATTTTTGTGTATGTTTGATTTATATAGAAACAGTCAATATTTTTATGACGACCCATAGCGAAGTAGTCTCGTATATTGTTTTGATTTTCACAAGCAACATCGTCGAATATAATTATCGAGTTCGGTAATGCTTCGTGTGGACTTAAAATTTCACTGTTATTATTATATTTGTAATAGGACGTATTTGCTACATTTGCAATACTTTCTCCAAAAATACGTATTTAGGTTGATACAAAGATTTTGAATAAACATATAGGTTACGAAATCGAGGTCCATTCTTATGTAACAACAAACTGATTACTAAGTTGGTTTTTCCACAGTTGGATGGCCCACAAACAATACTGCGAATAGAATTTGGTAGTAAATTTCCGTGACGTTTAACCTCTTTTTTTGGAGCGGGACAGATACATTCCAATTTAAGAGACTCTTTTTATTTAAGAAATTTCATTATTTATACGCGACCGTTAAACGGTCGCGTATAAATAATGAAATTTCTCTAAACTTTAGATCTAAACTTTAGATCCATGGGTTTCAACAAAATAATTTAACATATTAATGACAAACCCTTTTTACTCATGAATTGGGGAGGCTAGATCAAGACGATGTTTTTCAAAGGCGCGGCAGGCCGCGCCGTTAGCGAGCTTGCGAGCGGTTGAAATACAGCGTTCTTGAGCTAGACTTCCCAATTCATTTACTACTCGTTGGGAAAGTGATTTCCCTGTCAGCGAGATAGCTGGCGACTATCTGCTGCAGGTACTTGAGCACGTTGTGGTGCTTCAGGGCCTCCGTTATGCATACGTGCGGGATGGAGTTGAAGGCATTGGCGATATCCAAAGACACCGCCACGACCACACCGCCTCTCCGCACTTCGTCCTCCGCGAGTTTTTTTACTCGGTCGATGGCATCGATGGTCGACCTTCCCCTCCTTAAACCAAATTGGTTATCGGCGAGGTCAGGACCGATCTCTTCGAGATGACGCACCAACCGATGGGCCAACACTCCCTCAAACAGTTTCGCCCCTTCATCCAAAAGGACGATGGGCCTGTACGCAGAGGGGGAGTCTGCTGGACGGCCATCCTTCTTGAGGAGCACCAGTTTACCTCTCTTCCACGCCTGTGGGAAATGTCTTTCCCGCTGGCAGGTCGAAAGGAGAGAACGGAATCTGGGCTCCAGCCAGACCGTCCTTCATGGCCAGTACCCAGGCCTTTCCCGGGACTCCTTCCGGACCGGGGGCGGTGTTTTTGCCCTTCAGGCGTAAAATTATGGCCCCGAGTTCTCCTTCGGATATTTCCGGAGCCTCATCGTTGTCTTCACCGTCTGATTGTAAAAGGATCGGCGGTGTGAACTCCGAGCTCTCCGGAAACAGAGCCTCTATAACCCTCTGCAGGAGGCCAGCGTCTAACATCGCAATGAGTGGGGGGGGGGGGGGGCACGGACGCAATTTTCTCATGACGAGTCTATATGACCTTCCCCCGGGTCCTCATTTAGGGAGGAGAGGAGCTCCTCCCAAGCGGCGTTCTTGGCCTCAGCGATTGCGACCCGAAGGGCCTTTTTGGCCGCCTGGTACTCGCTGTAGAGTGGCGAGTCTAAGGCCTCGTCTCTTCTTCGCCTGCGGCAATGCCCTAACACGGGGCATTGCCGCATCGCACACGTGCGACATGCCACCCAATTGTCACGGGCCGCAACGAAGTACGGCTCCGTGACAACGCAAATGTGTGTCGACCACTGTGCCAGGCTCTAATGTAAAAGGTCAGGAGCTCTGGCACAGTGATTGACATTCGCCAATAAAAATGACTGGGCCATATTTAATCGGCCGACATTTCTCCCGTCTCTTGTCCTTGTGTTTGACAGGAAGGTTCTTGCTGGCTTTTAGCCGTGACCTTCGGGGCCTTCTTCTCGTTGCTGGGGGGTGCTTTGCAAGCACCACTGCCCAACCTATGCCCAGCTTCCCTGCCCGCCTGTGAGCATAAGGGGCAGTGGGGGGCGTTTCTTCACATGCTGGAGACGTGCCCCAGCCGACGTTTTGTGTGTTATGTTTATTTACGGTACCTACCTAATAAACGAAATTTTAAACAAAACTGTGTTAAATTTACTCGACGACGTATCCTAAATGCAATGCAGCATTAGACTCAAATTGCACTATAGTCATCTAATTCGAGATATTGGAAATATGAACCATGTTTATTTTCCTACTATTTATTCTGTGATTTAAGAGTAAACTACATCAAGTAAATATATTCTCCAATCATCAGTTTTTTCCAATCAGTTACATCCACCCACTCCGCAACAATCTTCCCCAGAAAGCCACTAAGTTATTAAGGAACAATTCCTTGAAAACGTTGCTCTAAGAAGCAGTAAAATAGATACTTATTATATGCATTTTATTGTTTGATGTTTATAGTATTCGATATACTGTGTTTAATATTTTTTCAAAGGACATTTTGTTTTGATATTCACCAGTTACTTACATATGGTGGAACAATTGCAAATTAAAAATTAATAATAAAATAGGTCGGGGGGTATAGTTGAGCAAAGAGTATTTTATTTTGAAAATGTTTTTTTTATAGGACTTTTCCTTTATTCTTACGCCATTGGACGTCATATGATTCGACCATTTATAAAATTTAAATCAATTAATTATTTTAAACCAAATTATCCATGTTTTTGATTGACCATATTTAAGGATGTTTTTAAATATGTATAAAACCAGTTTACCCTTGGGATCTCGATATGACATAGGTACTTTTAATACGATATCCGTTTATTTGTGGATTTCTTGTCAAAATAGGTACCCTTATTCTGAATCATCATCAGTTTATTTTGGACACAGCTCATAATATTGAAACAAGTATCATCTGTAGCCAAATAAGTTACAAATATTTGTCAAACTTAAAAATATTAATATAGATAAATAAATAAAAAACTCATAGTAACCAACTCGAAAGATAGGATTGATATTTATTGTAATCCTTAAAAGTAATCCAGACATTTACCCAGGCAATAAAATTATGATTAAATTTACAACGAGAAATCTGACCATGTGCCGACTATCGAATACTCGGCGAACATTCCTGGTCGATGAGTCGAATATCAGGCAAACGTTTTTGGTCGGGGCCGGGTGGTACCAAAACTTATATCGGAGAAATCGTTTGCGTCGTTTGCCCTTATAAAGCTCCTAGAAGCCGATTTTAAATCTTTTTTAGAAAAAGAACTAATATACTTAATGAAATATAAATAATACAAAAAAAAACATTACCTACCTACCTATGCCTTAAACTTTCTGATAACGATAATATTTCAAAGCCATTGAATTATCGTATTCTTTTTCTAACACAGCTAATAATCATATATCATTGATAGACACCCGTGAATATAATCATGATCTTAAAAGAATTACATTCCTCAGAATGAATCTTTTAATCAATTACTTTTATACTAATCATCAAACACATTTTATAACCAAATTGATCAAATAAATTTTCTCAGGTATTCGAAATTTCAATGTATAAAATATCATTTATATGTTTGGTATTCGGTCGAATATCTTTCAAACAGTCGCATTAATACCTAAATAGCCCATACTGAAAAGCGATAGAATATCATGTCCCTATGTATTTCAAATCTATAATTATAAAATATACTAAAAACTGCAAGACAAAGATAACGATTTGTCAGACTTACCTTCACGCCCTTTACCTTACCAAAGATAAGGCGCTAACTAAAAAAGTGTTTTCTGTATGTGGCTTTCCTCGTAATAAAATTATCATTTGTTTTACGTGCAAAACTCAGTGTGTAAAACTATATTATTTGCAAACCGTCTCAGCCCAAAAATACATATTCCGTATTGTTTGCAAATTTTAACTCCTGTGGGAATGATGAGATTCCGGGTACACCTTATTCATTGCGTTGACGAGTTTATAAAACCATTAACGTATTTTATTAATCAGTCCTACGACGAGGGAATATGTCCTGATGCCTTGAAACTGGCGGTAATAAAACCTATTTTTAAGAAAGATGATAGACTTAATGTTGCAAATTATCGTCCTATTGCCTTTTTGCCAGTAATTTCAAAGATATTCGAGAAAATAATGTGTCAAAGAATGAATTTTTTTTAGAAAAATATAATGTAATAAATTTAAATCAACATGGCTTTAGAAAAAAACATTCTACCGTAACTGCAGTATACATATAATTGTGTCTTGCTTGATATTCGATCTCAAGTTGAGTCTGAGTATTGCAGAGCCAAGCGACACGGTAGCACTCCAGAACGATATTGACATTATGCTAGGATGGAGTCAAGAAAATCATTTACCACTCAACGGTGGTAAATGTAAGGTCATTACTTGCACCCGAAAGCAAGTACCAATGACTACAACCTATATTTTTTGTCGCACCACTTGAAAGAGTTAGTAGTATACGTGACTTAGGTTTAATTATTGAAGAATGTTTTGATTTCCATTCACACGTTATAGCCATTTGTAAAAAAGCTACCAGTATGTTGGGTTTTGTGATGAGAACTGCATCTCAATTTGACTACGTAGATGCGGCAAAGGTTTTGTATTATGCTTATGTACGCAGTACCTACACTTGAATACGGATCGGTAATATGGGATCCGTTTGAGAGCAAAATACGCCCTCTTAGTGGAAAAAATACAGCGTAAATTTGCGCGATGGTTGTATTTTAAGCGTTATGTGTACTACCCGTACCTGTACCCATCAATGTTTGTCACTGCCATGGTTGATATGGAGTCCCTTAAGAACAGGCGGTTAATGCTCCTTATAAAACACTACCTTCTTATTATTAGAAACGTCATAGACAGTCCGACTATCTTAGGGTGTGTCGGTATTCAAGTCCCAAGAAATATTCGTCGGAATGCGTCAGGCTTCCAAACCGCCCCGCGCCGCCTACCATTTTTGCTTGCGCGCCCCGAGACGCGCACGCAGCCGCCCGCGCGCTGTTACTCATCGGGGACTTGCTCGCTCAGCGCACTGACATTAATATATTTGCAGACCAAATTACTTTATTTTTATTTTTATTAATAACAAACAAGAAAAAAAAACTAAGACATGCAACATAAAAAATATCAATATAAATTAATTAATTAATTAATTAATATATATATATATATACAATATAATAGTTTATTATATTAATTAATTAAGTATAGAGTTTTACCAACAAATAAAAGTTACCTATTATTTTTTATTCAATATCCGGAATCCATCTTGAGTCAAGCGAGTGTCTTTCTACCTTAAGTCAGCGTTTCCGGTTCCTTTCCGATGGTGGCGTACTCTGTAGTGTCGGGTTGACACTTGTCATAATGGCACTCATGATGCACCAGGTAAACCTTACCTGGAATCCGGATATTGAATAAAAAATAATAGGTAAGTTTTATTTGTTGGTAAAACTCTCTATTATTTGTTTAGTATCAATATCCGAAATCCATCTTGGGTGATTGGTTTGTTATCACCTGGTGCTAATAACGAAGTTATAGACGCTATAATGTGTAAGGATAGGTTTGAGATTAAATGCATTATAAAGTTATAATTTTATAAAATTCTTTAATGTCTGTCGCTGTTGTTGTGAGATGCCACTCGGGGCCGGCTTTTTGTCGTGATAGAGCGTCCACTTCGCCGTTGAATCTTCCGGGAAAGTATTGAGCAAGAAGATGCATGTTTAGTTTGTCTAAAACCGCTAGAAGCTGTCGAGTCTGCTCGAGGAGCTTTTTCAATTTCGTGCCGCCCTCTTTGTTTATGTACGACACTACTATTTGGTTGTCTGTCTGCAGGAGAATTTGCGCGTTTTGCAGGTGGTATTGTTCGTGTACAACTGCTGCGTATACTGCGAAAATTTCTTTCCTGTTTGCGTGCCATGACATTTGTGGCTTAGCCCATGTACCTGTTACGAATCGGTTGTTGATTTGAGCGCCCCAGCCGATGTCGGATGCGTCTGTGGTCAGCAGATGGGTCATCTCGTTCATGTGTATGAGCATGGTTACTCCGATCGAATTGTACCACCATTCTATGTCGGCACGAACTGGTTGCGGCATTTTCACTAGATGGTAGGGATGAGTCTTTGACGGGTCTACCTTGTTTCACAGATTTTTTATTGTCATAATTTTATTTGGTATATCATGAAATTGCATAAACTTCATTTCGCAGAACATCAATTACCATTCACTCATTTATCAGACGGTCAAAACGCATAATCGTGTAAGCTGGAATCATCTTTAGGCAGAAATTTAATATCCATAATAGTCTTAAAGCAGAATCATCCTAACGCAGAAAGTTCACAGATAGAATCGTCTTGTGGCATACAATTCGTATATATAGTCATTATTAGGCAGATTCATCCTATCGCAGAAAATTCACAGTCCGAATCGTCTTTTAGCATATTTTTCATATTTAATATTCTCCTATAAACCTTAATTTCTCTCTGTATCCCAAGTAGTTCTATCTCAGCAATACTAACATACAACATGCATGGCAAATCAAACATGCAGCATACAAGAAAGCATTCAGCATGCAAGCAAGCAAGCAAGCATGCAGCATGCAAGCAAGCAACAGCTTGAATGCAGCATGCAAGCATGCAAAATGCATGGTTTCTGTGACGGCTCCGGCGCTGCGGGGCTCCGGCAGTCCCACGCGAGCTTATCGTCGCAGATGGTTTTTGCTCACCACCTGCTCCTCAGCTCGCGGGCTGCCTCGCCCCTCCGCCCCTACGCGATTTTGAATTACACTCTAGCGAACAAACAAGACTGCGTGGAGTCGGTTTTGCACCGATTCGTTTCTGTCACTAACTTTTGTACCATAACTTAATGACTTTTTTATTCAATTTTAGGGTAAAATACTATTTAAAAGAAATAGCAATATGCGTAGTGAAATTATTCTAAATGAAATTCTGCTTTCTTCATATTATGCCTAGTCAAATTATGCCAAATAAACATCGTACTTAATAAACATTATGCTTAGCGAAAGTATGCAAAGTAAAATTTTGCCAAAGGTAATTATGCCTTATAAATTTCTGCTATCTTAAAAGTATGCCATTGTAATCGGGCATATTAATAATCGAACAAACAATAATTATGATAACAGAACATACTGTCTGAATAATATTCGACTAAAGAAAATTATACCAAGTGCCTTTCGGAGCAAAAAGATTCTGCCAGATAGAGGGAATCCGTCTTTGATAACTGTTGACTGAAGTATTGTAGAGTTCGACATTGAAGGCGACCCCTTTTGGTTACGAAGTTGGCAAAGTTGAGTCTCCCCATTAGCGTTTGATACTGTTTTAGGGACCTTTGCCTGCTTTGAGGTGCTCCTGAAGTGCTTTGCGTAGCGATAGGCACTTCGACTCCGACAAGGACATTGCGTTGCGTTTTGTGTCCCATGTTATGCCGAGAAACTCGAGGCATTGCGTCGGATTCAGAACAGACTTCTCGTAATTTATTTCCCAACCCAGTAACTGCATGATGTTCATCATTGTTGCTATGTCGTCGTGCAATTTTTCTCTTGATTGGTTTGCTAGGAGAAGACCATCTAGATAAACTATACACCTGATGCCGCGACTTCTTAATAGCTCGGCGACCCAATTCGTCACGATAGCGAATGTTCTCGGGGCCGATGCAAGTCCGAACGGCAAACACGTCATCTGAAGCAGTTGGTGGCGATATAGATCGTGGTAATAATTGAGCCTTAGAAAGCGGCGATGCTGTAGCGCTATGGGTATGTGAAAGTACGCCTGGCTCAGGTCTGATTTCGCCATCCAATCTTGGGTTTGTAAAAAAGTTGGTAAAAAGTCATAAAAGTCATTTATTTGTGCAAATAGGCACTCTGGGGGCACTTTTAGACGTCCCAATATAAACCCTACCACAGCTTCGGGACAATTGTGGGCTAGTGCTGAGAAGAAGCTGCGCAACAAACTCAGTCACTATTGCCAATGCCTCTTTTCAAAAGGTTTACAATGTTTGTAGTGATCATGCAAGTCCATACATTATTATCATTTAAATAATCATCTACTTTATAATACCCTTTCGTCATAAGGGTTTCTTTAATAACAGTTTTAAATTTATTAACCGGTAAGTTAATTATGTGTTCTGGTAGTTTATTGAAAAATTTTATACCCTTCCCCATAAAAGAATTACCAACCTTTCGAAGCCTAAATTGTGGAATAGCAAGCTTATCCTTATTCCTAGTATTATATTTGTGTATGTCACTATTTTTCGTGAATGAATGTAAATTTTTCCTTACATACATTAAATTTTCGTAAATATACTGAGAGGCTAGAGTTAATATTCTAATTTCTTTAAACACCTCTCGTAAGGAATCTTAAGGTTTAAGATTATAAATAGCTCGTACGGCTCTTTTTGATAACACAAAAATTGTCTCTACATCAGCAGCCGCGCCCCACAGTAAAATGCCGTAGGACATCAAGCTATGGAAATAACTAAAATAAACTACCCTAGCTGTTTCTACATCAGTCAAACGTCTTAACTTCCTTACAGCAAAAGCAGCTGAGCTTAGTTTCCCTGACAAGGCCTCTATATGAGGACCCCATTGTAGTTTGGAGTCTAAAGTGATTCCCAAGAATGTTGTGGAATCAATAGTATCAAGCGGTTTGTCTTTTATCTTAACCTGAGTTGATGCCTGTCGGACATTAGGCATCGTGAACTTTACACATTAAGTTTTACTTCCATTAAGAAGGAGATTGTTAATTGTAGCCTTGCGCGACCACTGTCACTGACGAAATTTTGAAGTAAAGAATTGAAGGTCTCTCTCGCAAGAGGGACATCCCAAAGTTTTTGCTGGTGACGTCCCTTTGGGATGTCTTCTCTAAGACAGAGGCCTTGCCAAAACTCCTTCGCCTCTCTCACCTCAGCAAGGTGGCGAGAAGTTCAAAAAAAATTTAAAACGGAAGTGCTATGCAAAGAGGAGAGAAAAGCGGGGAAGGCTATACTAGAAATTTGGCGAATTCCGATCCCACCAAAACGAATAGGAAGCGAAGCCTGAGCCCAAGAATTATTATCGCAATGTAATTTTTTTTTCCAAACTATTTTTAAGGGTGGTGTCAAATAGTTTTATATAATTATTTTTTTTCCGAATAGGACTAGCACGTAGGAAATATGTAAATTTAGGCACAAAAAGACACGATTTAAGTATAGTAAATGCAATGTGTGAATTTAGGTGTTAATTTTAATTTACCATTGACATGATTAATCTATACTAATATTATAAAGCTGAAGAGTTTGTTTGTTTGTTTGTTTGTTTGTTTGTTTGTTTGTTTGTTTGAACGCGCTAATCTCAGAAACTACTGGCCCGATTTGAAAAAATATTTTTACGTTGGATAGACCATTTATCGAGGAAGGCTTTAGGCTATATAACATAAAGATACGACTCTTAAGACCACAGCAGAAATGAAAAATGTTGCGAAAACGGGAGAAAGATATTCCTTTTGACAGCTTCCGCTGCATACGCTGCGGAAACCGCTTAAGTTACACAAAAATCATGTATGACAGGATTGTTCAGCATTAAGAGTCCTATAATAAAGTCCGCGACAGCATATGTCTATCTTTTATGGTTGACTTACTACAACCTTTTTTATGTTAATAAATTTGTAAAAAAATAATGCATTATTTTTAGAGGTGTATTATCCACACAGGTATTTATTCTTATCAAAATAAATACATTCATCATCACGAGCATTTCATTTAGAACCAAGTTGCCCTTTATATCATTTGATTCCCATAAATATCTTAGGAGCTATCACAGTTTTAACATAACTCCGTACCAAAATAATGTTCGCAGCTTAAGTACAACGTGCGCTTGCGCTAATATATTATAAAGCTGAGACCGATTTGAAAAAATATTTCTGTGTTGGATAGCTTATTTATCGAGAAAGGCTTAAGGATATAAAACATGACGCTGCGACGGGAGGGGAGGGAGCAAACTCAAAACACGCGGACGAAGTCGCGGGAGACCGCTAGTTTGTTCATAAAGATGAAATAAGAAACCAAAAATTTGCGCACGGGCGGGACTTGAACCAGCAACCTCTTGGCTAACCGGGCCAAACGCTCTTACCAATTGAGCTACCGTGCTGTCAGTCCGACCCTGCGAAATTTGTGGTCTCTTATGAAAACGTCAATTGCGTGACGCTTAGCGCCATCTAGCCGTCTGTTTATGAAACAGATGGCCCAAGCAGTTATTCTTTACACAATAAATTCAACTTGGAAATTGATGACGCTTCGCTATCTAATGCTTTAGAATGTTTTTAACACTCACAGTGTCATATTTTATGTTCATAAAGATGAAATAAGAAACCAAAAATTTGCGCACGGGCGGGACTTGAACCAGCAACCTCTTGGCTAACCGGGCCAAACGCTCTTACCAATTGAGCTACCGTGCTGTCAGTCCGACCCTGCGAAATTTGTGGTCTCTTATGAAAACGTCAATTGCGTGACGCTTAGCGCTATCTAGCCGTCTGTTTATGAAACAGATGGCCCAAGCAGTTATTCTTTACACAATAAATTCAACTTGTAAATTGATGACGCTTCGCTATCTAATGCTTTAGAATGTTTTTAACACTCACAGTGTCATATTTTATGTTCATAAAGATGAAATAAGAAACCAAAAATTTGCGCACGGGCGGGACTTGACCAGCAACCTCTTGGCTAACCGGGCCAAACGCTCTTACCAATTGAGCTACCGTGCTGTCAGTCCGACCCTGCGAAATTTGTGGTCTCTTATGAAAACGTCAATTGCGTGACGCTTAGCGCCATCTAGCCGTCTGTTTATGAAACAGATGGCCCAAGCAGTTATTCTTTACACAATAAATTCAACTTGGAAATTGATGACGCTTCGCTATCTAATGCTTTAGAATGTTTTTAACACTCACAGTGTCATATTTTATGTTCATAAAGATGAAATAAGAAACCAAAAATTTGCGCACGGGCGGGACTTGAACCAGCAACCTCTTGGCTAACCGGGCCAAACGCTCTTACCAATTGAGCTACCGTGCTGTCAGTCCGACCCTGCGAAATTTGTGGTCTCTTATGAAAACGTCAATTGCGTGACGCTTAGCGCTATCTAGCCGTCTGTTTATGAAACAGATGGCCCAAGCAGTTATTCTTTACACAATAAATTCAACTTGGAAACAGCGTCACGCAATTGACGTTTTCATAAGAGACCACAAATTTCGCAGGGTCGGACTGACAGCACGGTAGCTCAATTGGTAAGAGCGTTTGGCCCGGTTAGCCAAGAGGTTGCTGGTTCAAGTCCCGCCCGTGCGCAAATTTTTGGTTTCTTATTTCATCTTTATGAACATAAAATATGACACTGTGAGTGTTAAAAACATTCTAAAGTATTAGATAGCGAAGCGTCATCAATTTCCAAGTTGAATTTATTGTGTAAAGAATAACTGCTTGGGCCATCTGTTTCATAAACAGACGGCTAGATGGCGCTAAGCGTCACGCAATTGACGTTTTCATAAGAGACCACAAATTTCGCAGGGTCGGACTGACAGCACGGTAGCTCAATTGGTAAGAGCGTTTGGCCCGGTTAGCCAAGAGGTTGCTGGTTCAAGTCCCGCCCGTGCGCAAATTTTTGGTTTCTTATTTCATCTTTATGAACATAAAATATGACACTGTGAGTGTTAAAAACATTCTAAAGCATTAGATAGCGAAGCGTCATCAATTTCCAAGTTGAATTTATTGTGTAAAGAATAACTGCTTGGGCCATCTGTTTCATAAACAGACGGCTAGATGGCGCTAAGCGTCACGCAATTGACGTTTTCATAAGAGACCACAAATTTCGCAGGGTCGGACTGACAGCACGGTAGCTCAATTGGTAAGAGCGTTTGGCCCGGTTAGCCAAGAGGTTGCTGGTTCAAGTCCCGCCCGTGCGCAAATTTTTGGTTTCTTATTTCATCTTTATGAACATAAAATATGACACTGTGAGTGTTAAAAACATTCTAAAGCACATGATTAATTTGTTATTTTATTTATATATTTGAATTTGACATTATCGGTTCATTATTATTATTATATAAATATAATTTATATTTTGACAAAATACTTTTGTAATTTATTTATAAACATTAATTCACAAATACCCCGTTGAGGTCATAATGTAACAAAATTATCATCTTCAGCCTATATGTTTATAATTGTCTGCTCTTATGTTACATATGAAGTGAATAAGTGAATATGAATATGGAAACACACGTAAAACTGATAAATATTCAGCTCCTTAATAAAACTACATGTCATTTCTAATAACTAAGTTGTGTCTTTTAAGGAACAGTAGGAACATCTGGGTTATACTGAGCGGGGATCTTTTTGGCACACATAGGGGCTTTGTGTTTGTTTTATAGAAATTTCTTTGTTTTTATGTGTGTGTCCTATAAATAATTATTATCTTCTATTCTATTCTATAAGGAGGGTAGAAATAAGATGTACGTGGAAAACTTAAAGGGGTTTTAAGCTTAGTGGTCCTATTGGTTAAAATAAAAAGACACATTTCACTTATTTCTTATATTTTTACAATTTAGGCTAACTTAATAAAACATACAATGACTGGGGTTCTTGTTCCGTGTTCGATAAATATACACAATATGTATATGCTTAAGACGAATATTAAGATATTGACTAGTAGTTCGTTTCTCGCATCGACAAAGCGCGTAGGTGCGCAAGAGTAGTGTTAGCGGGCTCTGATAGGCGCTAGGACACACGTGGGGTCCGAAGTTCAGAATCCGGACGGACCAGAGATCAGAGTCCAGGATCAAACCTAGGGCCCGATGCAATGACGGGAGCGCCATTTGTACTCTTCTCACGTTATTATCAGCACGAGCAGCACTATCGCTATCCCTGACGCCATGCAGATCACCAAACCGAGTTTTTTCTGAAAATGTAATGTCAAACAGTATGAGTTATGCAAGATCGTCAAGGTACCTAAGTTTTTAGTTAATTTAGTAAATCGATTAAATGATGCAAGCTCATAGGTCCTGTTGCAGGATCAATAGTCAACTAGTGAGTGGGGCTGACTTGACCGAAAATCTGTAGAAGAATATTATAAATATTATATTACCTTCTTGGCCTTGGCATGACTCACAGTGCCCTTAAGCAGCTCCCGGCCGCCCAATTCGACGTGCCCCGTAGCCTGGAGGGCGTAGTACTCCACGCTGTCTATCTGGTCTTGCTATGAACAACACAAGCATTATTATATTAATCATAACCTATTAGATAAAATGCAGGAACTTTGGCTAAGCTTTTTGTCATGGCATAAGTACAGACAAGCAAGATATTATGATTAGATTACCGCTACGTGGCCCTTTTATTGAACCACTCACTTTTATATGGTGTGACAGTTTCTTTGAGCTATGTTCAACATTTAACTAGAAATTTGTTGGAATTCTCACAGCAGCAATTTAAAAATGATTCACACGGTATAAAAAGGAAATGATTCAAAAATTAAGCTCCTGGCCTAGAATCATTTTCACTACGAATCCATAACATGACAAGTTAAGATTAAAAACCGGCCAAGTGCGTGGCGCACTGAGGGTTCTGTGCCAACTCTAACTGAATACGGGAATCCACTTACTTCCTCTTAGTAAAGTATCATAATATTTTTGCGGTTGTTGAAAACGTGCTATATCTCAAAAACTTCTTGTTAGATTTCGTCCAAACAATTTTTTTGTTGAAAGTATTTGTTAAGATCTACAATAGATATTTTTTTTAATCACTCGCTTAGTTTAGAAGTTAGATGGGGGGGACCCATTTTACCACTTTGGAAGCGTCTAGCTATGAAACGTTAGACGTTAAAAGAAAATGGTTCTAGGAACCTCTATGTCATTATAAGAGACCTATCCATAGATACCCGACTCGCATAGATTTGACTAAAAATTTTTTGTATGGGAGCCCCCCCTAAACATCATTATTTTTTATTTTGTGTATAAGAATCCTAAAGCGGTTAACCGGATACATTTTCCTACCAATTTTCATTATTGTAATGCTTATAGTTACAGAATAAAGCGGCTGTGACATACGGACGGACAGACAGACAGACAGACAGACTTGACGAAACTATAAGGGTTCCGTTTTTTGCCGTCCGGCTAAGGAACCCTAAAAAAGAAGGGGCTCACCCTAAATAGTTCGGGATAAGTAGTGTTAATGCTGGGATATAGAGGTGTACCTGCGAGGCGACGAGGTGCGCGAGCTGCACGAACAAGTCGCGCAGTTCCTGAAGCGAGGCCTCGACGCGCGCCAGCTCCTCGTGCCTTGCCTCCACGTCGCGGAGAGCGCGCTTCGCTTCTGCTGTTTCTGCTTTCACCTGAAAATTCACAATGGAGGTTTTAGTTTAACCGAGAAATACAATAAAAAAGAAGTACCCGCTATTTAAAACAAGCCAGCATCGGTATCGTATGCCTAAGCAAAGGATGGATCGGCCAACAGTACTTAGAAAAGTCTAATTTTCTTAGCTTATCAAATATTGTATACAATCTGGACATTCGGTAATAATTTAGCACACGACACACTGAACACATAACACTAGGATCTTTTTAAATCAAATTGTCAAATTATTTTAATCTGTGATATTATTTTAAAAATATTATAAAAAAAATCTATACATTATTTGACAAGCTAAGAAAAAGAGATTTTACCGCCGGAACTTACACCCGGTCGAGGCAATCAACGGTACAAGAAGAATGTAGTACCTACCTTGGGACAACTGTCACGCATTAAATACAGATATGATAGTGTCTACAGATATGATGAGTATACCAATTTTGTTATGTAATTTTTAGCTCCTTTACTGTACATACTAGTCACTACTAGTCCTTAACTTACTTTTATTAACAGTCTTAACGCTTTTACCTTTAGAGCTCTCAAAAATATGTTTGTATATTATAATATTAATGATGATCAACTAAATTATAAATTATACTTCAGTATTCGTCCTCGATATTAGTATTATACACATGTAGTATCGCTTGCACTTATTACCACATAGCACAATTTTAGAGCTAGAAAAAAATCAATTACAACAAAATACAACCAATTTCCGTGTCCGGTAAAAATAATTAAATAAATTATGAACATTTCCGTTACGTCACATCCTCCACGCCATAGTTTTCGCAGTCTTCATTCGCTTATTGTGCTTCGCCACTAAAGCACGTCTATTTTCGTTCCGTGCATAAAACATTTATTTATATTTTTTGTGATTTCAGTGATTTTAGTGAACTATCAAGAATCGATTCTTTGAACTCAAGATCCTTCCGGATCGTTGAACAAATACGCATGTCTGTGCGTAAATACAAGGTTTATAGCACCTCGGAACTGTATTTCGGACTTTTCCACGCTTAAACCATTTCGGCCTCTACTGTTCAGTCAATACGCATCGTACAGTATTTTGGACTGTTTTGTGCGTACTACAAGGTTTCTAGCACTCGGATTTGTATTTCGGACTCTTCCACGCTAAAACCATTTAGCTTTGTCTCAAGACTTAGCTTGACTGAACACGGCCGCTGCAGTTGACGGGCAACGGAGAAAAAGCTACACATGTGCAACCCGCATGGGCGGCGTCGCATCTGCCCCTAACATCTAGAGATGATGTAGTCCTGCCACCATCAACACCGCCGAGCCACCCACGTCTCGCATGTACTTATATATGTGTGATGCAGCTGGGACAAAGGGCGGTCGGCGACACCACCAGAGATCGGGATACAACCGGTGAGTCGTTACAAATCCTGCAATAAATGGACGGTTTCCATTCCAAACCTATTAGATATTTTCTCGGGACCGATCCTACTACTTGCCTAAGCATGAAAATTGCCACACATACCTTTTTTTGTTTGTGTGTGTTCATCTGAACACGGCCAAACCTGGCTACGAAAGCTGAAATATTTATTTCACGCCACTGCCCTCGCCTTCTGTGCGACGCGCAGATTCACCATTCATCATCATTTTATTTTATTTCACTTTTACCGCCTAAGAAACGACAAAAAACGCCTACTAGGTACTTTTTTAAAACTATATGTATAGTGTTTTATCACTACACAAACTTTGTATAGAACACGGGTAGATTCCTTGTCTCACAACGTTGTTTATTACAAGTGTCTTTTATATAATTTATAATGGTTTTAACAATTTTGAAACAGTTTTATTTCGATTAGTGAGAGCGCAGCTCTATTAGTTGCCAAAGGTTGCAGGTTATTAAATAGCCCTGCTTAAATTAAGAATGTTTTTTTATGCAAATTTCTTATTTTATTTTGTTTATAACTTTCTCGTCATGAACAAACAGGTATTATTACCAATTAATAAAAGTTGGAATACAATGAGTGCACCGCACAGGTATCAAGCAGCTGCTAATGCTTTTAACATCAGCTACCTCCATCGCCGTCGCAAGTGACGTCCTCGAGCGTGGGATCGCATCGGACCGCAACACACACGCAGACTGCAGAACACGAGGTACCTACGCTACGTGAGTCGACATGAGTCATTTGAAAAATAGTAGCATAATATGATCAGACACTATCTTAGTGAAAGGTTAATGAAACATTTTTGACAAGATGCGAGTCGCACCTTATTAAAAATTCGAATATCGAGCGAACATAGTTTTACAAATTAAACAAGTTTTTTTTTTCCATTGCTGCTGCATGTATGATGTACAGAGCGTGATGTCATACAAGTCCAGTTATTTCTTTTTTAAATTTAATATGCATTATAAGAAAAAATAAAAACACAATTTAACAGATGATATCAGTCTGTACAGTGCAAATTAATTTCAAAACATTGTTTTATAACCATCATCACCTTGTCGTGGCAGATTTTGTACTTTATTATAATATTGCTTGTTTTATAAAGGAAATGAATATTGTAGGTTTATTTTAATTTTCCTTAAGATATTTTTGAAGCCACAGCAATTCTGTTGCTTTTTTCTCTTTTTATATGGAGATTTTGGTTAAATAGAAAAGATAACTAATTTTACAAGAGTTTTAGATGTCAAATATTACTGTTAGTTGGTTGGTGCACGCCAATTAACCATTACATTTTGATATATTAACCAAGGTAGACTTAAATTACAACCGTGGTTTTGTATACTTTTACTAATTAGACTACAAGTATTTTTTGGAGTACAAAAAAGACCTCAAAAATAACTAGACAGTTGACACAGTAGACACAATGCTTAAGTATAAGGATATCTTTACTTTATTCTAAATACAGGAATAAAAATCTACACATAATATTTAGTTATACAAGCCTAAATATTTAAACTTTACTTTTTAATTCTAAACATTGACACATTAGTTTACTACAGGAAAACGGTGAAAAATCAAGTTAATTATTATCTTTGCTCACCTTTTTCTTATTTGTTTCCTAAAAACATGCAAAATCTGCATGTTTTGTTTTTGTTCTCAGCTGGTTTCGACTATGAATCAAAGCATACATGTAAATTTAAAAGGCTATGACTATGACGCTTATGATCGCTATATGAATATTATACCGACATACATTTTATCCGATATTATTGCTGGTTAAATATTATTTATAAATTCTATCCAGAAACTTAGCGATATTACTTTGGTTGCGAGATTATTCTGACGCCTCAACTACGGGGTAGGGCGCGGCCTGTGAGAACGGGTCAGCAAGCGCTGTGATTACAACTAGACATACTATTTTTATCACATCGAATTTTGTGAAGCTCGAATATTTACTGCATAATTTCGAAATACCTTCATTAGGTAACGTAGCCGCATAAAACTTATGAGGGTAAACAATAATACCTACCCACATTTACATTTCTATAAATATTTGCAATTCTGCTAAATATAAAATCCGTTGGTTGATAATACTGTTTTATAGGAATTAGTGACGCGCTGTCACCCGAATATGACAAAGCCATTATTTTACACTGGGTTACATTACAGTGTGTGATTTGTTAATTTGGTACACCTATGACTGCTAATTGGCTAACCGCATTTACTAATATTAATAAAATATGTGCCAAATATGAGTCGTGATTGGAAGCGGATGCTATTGTCTTTAATACACCTATATATATATTTTTTAACTTTACAGTTTCATATTTTCTCAAACGTGTAAGAATAAAATATTAATGATAACAGCAAAAGCAATAATCACGTTATTGTGACACAAATATTATCGTTTTGTTTTTTACTGTCGATACTGGCAGATACCAAGCGTAGATCATTTGATGCCAGTAATTACTATAACACCATTATCCTTTTTTGTCTAGATTTAAAGACTGAAATTTGTGATTTGTACAAAATAACCTTTTTTCTTCAGTAAATTGTGCCGAATTGGCCAGTAGCAACAATGATACCCTTTTTTCGTTGTGTCTGTGAGAGATTGTAATAACAGACTTTTTTTTTTTTTTTTTTTAAATGGTTCAATTCGGGTTCGATTCCCGGTCGGGTCAATGTAGAAATCAAAATTTTCTATATTGTCTCGGGTCTGGGTGTTGTAGTACCACCGATGTCTGATTTACATAACACAAGTGCATTAGCTACTTACTTTGGGATCAGAGCAATGTATGTGATTGGTGTCCAATATAATACAATACTTTTATTGTACAACAACACGTTGTAGCATTTCAGAATGATATTTTTATCAAAAGATGGTATTGTTATTGCATAACTTACAATTTATATTGATTTCTATCAAATGAATACTAAATGGATTTCAGATTACCCCACAACCAAAACCATAAAATAAAAAATAAAACAGTATTGCATATTTTTTTTTAGAAAAAAAAAAGGCATTTATGTTGCTTGAAATTTGGTTTTAAAGATTTTGAAAAATAAAGTGTATTCAGGATATTATATAAACATAATATTACTTGGACTTTTTGATCAGTAAACTATCTGGATAAACTTTTCAATCGTGATGCAATTAGAACAAATGTTTTTTTTTTGTTACAACTCGTATTGACTACGACAATTTATGAGTGTATAATATTTCAATAATCTATAAATATTTTCTTTTCTGATAACCTAAAAACGGACTTAAACCATTCCTTTCAGGCGCATCTCATGCGTTTACAATTCCAAAATGAACCCTTAAGAAAATCTAGTAATCTAGAAGGTATAAGTACCTTCTGATTAGAAAACCTTTTAATCCGTATATCAATGTGACTTTGCGGACTAGTGGAGTTGACATATTATCCATATTTTTCTACACAGCCCTAGGCATGCATCGACGTCCGCAGCCGATAGTCTAATTGTTCATGTCAACCTAATACAGTAACTTGGTTGGACAACTCCAAAATACCTTCGCACGGGTAAAAACCCGTAGTAGTAAAACTATTTTAAAAGTAGTCATTGTACACGGTACATATTTTTCTGATTTTGCCACTAGGGGCACTTTTCCTATATACATATTCTCATAAGTACCAATTTTTTTTATATGATTCTTTACAAGAATAGATCTGGCACTTACTCATAGATGATATTTCCTTCTTTCATGCTCTAAACATCTACATGTGTATAATACTAATATCGAGGACGAATACTGAAGTATAATTAATGATTAAACGAACTTACCTGTACGTGAAGTTCTATCATAATTATACGAAGTATTCGTCCGAAGATATTAGTAGAAAGTCCCACCCACCCGATGCATATTTTTTGTGTTGACAACAAAAACCCCTCTAGGAAATATCATCATATTATTATCTCTAAACTAAATGAAGACTGCGAAAACTATGGCGTGGAGGATGTGACGTAACGGAAATGTTCATAATTTATTTAATTATTTTTACCGGACACGGAAATTGGTTGTATTTTGTTGTAATTGATTTTTTTCTAGCTCTAAAATTGTGCTATGTGGTAATAAGTGCAAGCGATACTACATGTGTATAATACTAATATCTTCGGACGAATACTTCGTATAATTATGATAGAACTTCACGTACAGGTAAGTTCGTTTAATCATTAAGTATTTTTAAGATATCTAACTAAAAATGTACATGTTTACGTAAACAAAGTTTCTTTTTATTTTTGTTATATTTTATTGTATTTTTTATTATTAATTGTCTTTCAATTACGGATCATTGTGACCAACTACTTACCCAATTTTTGTGACGCACTAAGCTATACTTTTAAAAAAAACTACTTTCGGTTTACGTCATCGATACTTTTCCAGCTTTACACTTTGCCATAGCATAAGGTAGAAGATCATATTGTTATTTAACGTTAAAAGTAATTTTAGAGTTTTTTATTTATTTATTGATTTTGATGATTCATAGTTCCTAACTTGTAGCGCCATATTTTGATGTCATGAATCCAACAAATATGAAATGTATGAAATATAAGATTCATCCTTCTGCCTATCTTACATATATTTTCTCCAAATCATCTGTTTTAATGTATCCGGTTAACATGCTAAATGGATGTATGAATGACCTGAAAGGTGCGGAAATTGCTCATTCGGGACGAGTGCTCCGTTTAAATAACCGCTTTGTGATGGAGAATTAGTGGTTCACTGTCCCTAACTGAATAATACAATATAAAAGTACTCACGTTGTCGACGAACAACGATATGTTGTTGGAGTCGAGCAGGCTTTGGCATTCCTCGTCCGTAATCGTCAGATTTGCTGAAAATAACAAAAGGATAAGTTTTAAATACGAATTGAGGCAACTATAGGATATATATATAATCTTGAGGATTTTCGGCTTTGGCAGTGAGTTTCTTTTTTATGTTAAGCATTATCAATTTAGCTCAGTAGCGTCTAATTTATAGCGACAGAATATCAAAGTATGTATGATATCCCATGGTGCTAGTTATTTTTAGTGATAATATCCTGTTCATAATGACATGATAATATCAACCCTACAAATCCTCTGATATTATCAACCCAGTTATGCTTCTTAGGCATATAGCACAGTATATACACTACAGTGATAAAATAAGTTAAGGTGAAATGTTATGATTATGATAATGTGATTTGCAGTCAGTAGGAATAGTATTTGGTGCATCATTAATTAGAACAAGTCAGCGGCATGCTCTCGCTACGGTCGTGGTCTCGGGTGAGTAATCGTACAGTAAGCAGTTAGCACCTTGGGCTTTCACCTTTCCAGCGCATTTGGACCAAACAAACACACGATCATTGACGACTGTTGCCTTCTTCCAAGCAATATTTTAACCCGGCATTTGTTCAGGTGTTCTATTTTACATTACATGCATTTATTTTAATGTTTATTCGTCATTACTATACTTCTTAGTAGCGACTAAGCTTGCGGTCTCCTCATCTCGTGAGATGGAATATTATTCTATAGAATATCGCTATTTATCCAAAATCCTTACTATCGCGTTTTGACCGCTGCCGTAAATAAACGTAGCCAAACATGAAGAGGGTAAATATGACCCAACCATACATTTTGTGTCGTCGCTTCGCGCCGAACTAAACTTGATTTTTCAAGTGCAATTAATATATATATTTTTTTATAAAATGGGTATTTATTTCAGAAAAATAAGAAACGGGTCAATTACGAGTCAGAATTGCGCGCGAAAGGTTCCGCATGTACTATGTATGCAAGCAATTTTCCTGCCCTAATGATTCCGTGTAAAACATGAATCAAATTAATGTCAATAAGCAGATAGTTTTGTATCAGGCTAATGAAATAGTCCATAATTTTGAAAAACGATCTCATAAAACTAGGGAAGAAAAGAAGAACGAATGATTAAACAATGCGTAGGTACATTACTGAGTTTGATCTGCTCATGTAGTAAATGGAGCTGATGATCTCGCAACGCACTGAGCGTGCGGTGATGTGCGGCGAGTGCGTCGGCGTAGAGGCGGCGGGTGGCTGCGTACTGCAGTCGCGCAATGCGCGCGCGCGCATCATTGCGCTGCGCCGCGCAAGTCGCCTGTACGCGCGTTTCAAACTGACGCAGCGCGCCGCACACTTTCAAACCAACGCTGTTAGACTGAGTGATCACCGAGTCCATTTGCTCTTGTAAATCTGGAAGGTGGAAAAAATATTAGCGGTTAGTTAAAAATGGGACTGGGCTGGTCATGTCGGATGACCTCTGGACCAAAATCTAGACCTAGTGGATTAAAGTGGGACTGGGTTCGGTCACGTCAACCGCATACCGGATGAACTCTGGGTCAAAATCTAGACCTAGAGGATTTTCCTTAATGGAACACGACGGCGCCGTGAGGAGCGGGACTCTTTTTATAGGGACTGGAAGGAAGCTGCCCTTAATCGTGCATAAGGGGAAGGGAAGGAAGCCTTTGCCCTGAAGTGAGACACTAAATTATCGTTATAATAATAATAATTTACAGTACTATCAAATAAAATCATGGTGTTAGTTGGCAGAACGTTGCAGTGGGCTAGAAGACGTACATAGCACCGGGGGTTGGGAGCATTCAAGAAGGCGATGTATCAAAAACATGTAGCAATCCTTAGTTTTCCAGTGTCAAGTACGCCTACTAGCCCACTGCAACAGTTTTCGACGTGTCTTGCCATCTTTTTGGGGATGGGTTGAATTAGGATGTGGTCAATGATTCTGCTTTCCACAACACAAGTACAGCGGGAAGAAGGCCCGTCTGTCTAAGTCTAATAGAAGAATAGAATAGAATAGAAAAACGTTTATTGCCTTCATAAAAAAATGGTACAAAAACAAAATCAATTAAGGCAATAAGAAGGCAACTATCTCCCTAGTGGCGTAGATATCTCTTTACCTAAAATACTAAGTCCCTAGAGCCCTTTCCCCTCTTAACGATAGATACGTAGATATAATAAGGATGAAGTGGTAAGAGACGCACTCCCGGGTCACCCTTGGTATCATGGCGGTAGGAAGGTGGCCTGGACCCGCTGCCAGTCTGGAAGGCTCACCAGACTGATCAGACAATCGAAAAACTGATCAACCAAGACACCTTTCGTACTCCATACTGACGAAGTCATGAAGCGGAAGGAAATGAGAACCAACACGAACACACGAACGGTTGATATCAGATTTAGTGCTGTTATGCTACACGTATTTATAATTGTTTGTAAACATATTAAAGTTTGAGGTTGTGTGCTGTGTGAATGCCGACGGCGCTTGCTGGGTTTATCGGTAAGCCGCTGCAATGTAAGTCGCTGACGCCGTGGTTCTTACAATGTTCAATGCTAGCTTGTACAACACAAGTACTCAAGTTTGAGGAATTGAGCGATGTAATGGTGCTGTTCCCTACTTGATCTTAAGGACCACGAATGATACTATCTACCTCTTTTCAAAAAAGAAATCTTAGCACTGCACTCACTTAATTATAATTTAGCTACCGGTCAGCCGAATACGGCTGCGTAAACAAAATGTTCGTGGTAAACAACGACGCGAGGGAGTATACGAGGGAGTATATAAAATTGAGAGTAAGGTTATGATGCCGGCATTTCATTATGGCGGCAAACCTTTTATGATTGGTCGGGTAATTTTACCCTTGATTTTAACCGGGTATTTTTTTATTAACAGGGAATAAAGTAACTTGAAGGGCTCACTTTTGTTGGTGTGGTAAGTCGGGTCAGCGTGCAGGCGGCGGATGAGCTGTGTGTTTCCGTTGAGCTCGTGTACCCACGAACGCATTCGCTCTACCTGCAAAACCACAGTATTGCCAGTGAGTAAAACTTTCTATATGCACTTGTCCAAGCAAACAAACAAGTAACTACCTATAGACGTTCTGAATTACAGCTGCGAATCTTTTTCAAAATATGGCGCCCCTGCCTCGCCGTCATACTAATGGTTATAGCACATCTATCCACCCGTAACAGTAACAAAACCGTATCAACTCGAGGCGTTCAGTATTATTTGTATGAAACTTCATGATTCCACGCACATGGGACCACCTCGGATCGAGATAAACTCAAGATCCACTCCCGACTAGCGGCGTATGCGTTGTAAAGCGCTTACGACGGCGAGTCGCGCGATGGTTATCAACTATCCCCCCCCCCCCCCCTGTCAAACGTGCTGTCATCCACAAGAAGAACTGTCAAAAGTTGTAGCAAACAGAACCGAGACAAGGCGTTCGCTATCCGGCGCCGATCCCATGCCGAGGCGTTGGTTGGTTGGTTGATTTCCATGGACGCCTGGTTTTTGCCTGGTTAGTGCTGTTCCCATTAAGGGTTGATAAATGTGCTTCTACTTTAAAACTATTTTAATCAAATTTTGCATTCAGGTTAAAAAAAGTCCAAATTATACTGTTTGGAGGCAAAATATAACAACAACAACATGTTTTATAAATCCTTATCTTTTTAACAAAACTTTGCATGTCTTACAAAATGTATATCCCAAAAGTATGGGCATCGTCTCATTAGATAAAGCGCAAGAAATGTCAATGTAATGTAAATGTCAAAAAAGGTCTTCTTGATGTACATATTTTGCCGCCAAAATACCGTAATAATACAAATAAAATAAAATTAGATGAGCAATCGAATAATATTTGTCTAAGTTTAAGGTCATAAAGTAACAAAAATATCATGATGGGTAGAAAAACATCATGGTCTTGATGTGTCTTTATAAAAAGCAAAACAGAAGCCGCCATGTTAAAACATTTGTAAGTAGTTAAAAAATCACTAAAAAACAAAGTACAATTACTAGCTTTCAAATTACTCAGTGCCCTTCGCTTACATTGTGCCTAATTGATTTAGATAATAATTATGTCATAGAATTGGCAAATGTTTTACTAGATTGATAACCATAAAGCAATGAAACAGACACAATACAGTCAGCAGGTAGTCATTGACCTCTCAGGTGATGAATCTTCATGAAGCTGTACGATATATCATCTATGATAGCGTATTGTGCGGCTAGTCGTAATAAGCCGCACATGGCGTCATCCGCGTCGCCTACACGCCGCGGTAGGTACCTAGGTAATATACAATTCAAAATACGTGTCAAGAGTCAAAGTACGAATGAGGTACGAAGTAAGTGTGCCAACTTTATTTATTATTATATTTACTTATTACATTTTAATATTATTTTTCGAATGTTCTTTCTCAAAATACGAAAGTTACTGATGATAATGCCTAGATATTATTGTTGTTGCTTATCCATTTAAAAATGGTATGTTCAGTCGCCAGCACATCAGATTACCCTCTTTTGTTTTGTGTGATTACCAAACTAACCCTTTTTACAACGACAAAAGGCCACATATTAAACCTGAACGTGCTGTTGTTCATGCTTATCTACCTCCAAGATGTTTATTAATAATAAATCCTTATTAATTAATACCTGCAATGCTGCAAATCTATACTAACATCGTGTTTGTCTGTTTGTTTATTTGTTTGAACGCACTAATTTCAGGAGCTGCTGAACTGATTAGATTGTTTTCTTTTATGTTGGATAGCGTATTTATGAAGGATGGCTTTAAGCTATAAAACAGGAGCACACTCAAAACGCGCAGACGCAGTCGCGGGGGACCGCTAGTAACTCATACATGAGAATAACAAAAAGTAAAATACCTACACAGATTAAGCCGCGTTTAATAGCTAGTTTAAAAAAAATATATTTACGTGTCAGCGAGGAATCAAAGAGTCATGAAAAAGTCGAGGCCGGTCAATGGCTGCTGAAACTACCGTAAGTAAGATCGTTCGATACTCTCGAACGGAATGTTAATGAAACCTCGATATTTGAACAAGTGTTTGCGAAACATACAATTGAAGTTACTACTTTGACTCCATATTTTTTGTAACTTTATCCATGGAAAGGAATTGATAGAAATGTGTCAGCATCCTATTAACAGCTGCTTATTTAATTTTCGCGATATCAAATTCACAAGCTTTAGTGTAAAACGAAAATAACGATATCAATAACATACAGGTCGAATTAAATACCTCCTTTTTTAAGTTGGTAAAAAGACAAGACAGTTTAATAGGGTTGTAGTTCCACCTATTGATATTTTGTAATAACTAGCAATGGATGTGAGTAATGTTCCCGAAAACAAAGAATTAAGCGTTTAAGAGTACGTGACTTTGTTCACAATTAGTTATTATAAGGTTTAATGGCGCCAATTAGCAGAACGAGCGCGAGGTGAGTGCGCGCGCGCATTCATTAATTGCAATTAAAATCAACAACTACACAGTGACAAAACTCATAGTTTTCATCACTTTCAGTTCCATAAATTATTGAATAATTTTATATCAATTCTCCTTCTTCTTATCGTCTCGATGGTAAAGTGACCTTAATTTGTAGTGCCCAGTCAACTTCATCAATTCTGACGCGCACATATTTAAGTACTATTTTTATTTTTATAAATCTGCACCAAACAACATACCAATTGTCGTGGTGTCGAAGTAAGTAATTTTCTTCCTTTTATTACGAATACCAGACAACGATTATGACGGGGGCATCTCTCATAAATACTTAAATACATATTATGACTTAGGTACAAGTGTTCGTGCTAATCGCACAAACATTTGCCCCTTGCGGAATTCGAACCCGCGGCGGGCGGCATAGCAGTTAAGAGTTCTAACAACTACTCCAAACCAAACTTAGTCGAAAGAAAACAATCAACCAAGCGAACTTCCGGCAATGTGTGAATAAGAGCTATATTTTGTACAATAGTAACCTTGCCGAGAATCTCCCTCCTGGACATGATCTACCATGGCCGATCTGGAAGTCCTTAAACAGGCTTCGGACTCAGGTTGGCCGAAGTAAGGAGAACATGGCCAGGTGGGGATTTTCGGCAAGCTCCGATGTGGACTGTGTTTGCGGTGCAGTGCAAACTATGGCACACTTAACATCGTGCCCGGCGTGCCCCAACACCTGCACGCAAGCGGATTTAATGAGCTGCAGTCGATCCGCAATACAAGTGGTTGAATTTTGGGCTGCAACGATTTTATTCCTCGGGTTCCATAGACACGCTAAGAAGAAGAATAGTAACCTAGGTTGTACATACCTCGAGAAACATTTCGTCGATGTCCTTCCGATAGGCGACATCCCGGTTGTCGAGGGCGGGCAGTTCCAGCACCGTCTCACGATACACGCCGCCCTCCGCCAACTGGAACAGACAATAGGCTAGTAAGAAAATATATTTATCTTAAACCTTGTAATTTTTAAAAAGATTCAGCATTTACAAAGATTTATTTTATAGTTTCAAATATTCAATTTAAAACGCTCAAGCTGTCATGGCGTCTTTAATGATGACTCAGCGAATCAAAAGGCTTCTTGACAACAAAATATTATGGAAAGTTGTTTATGACACCAAAAAAAGCCCGTCAAAGTCACGTGACGTCAAATCCTTTTGATAGGCGTTTACGGTCGTTACCAAATGTGTTGCTAATGATCCTAAGTTAAAATAATTAATTCGTTTTTGTTATCTCCACATAATAATCGATCACTAAAAAGAACCAACATTGTGGTTTGTTCTTAGTAGAATGTAGTCTTTTACGCATTTTAACAATTTATACAAATAATATGAAGCTGAAGAGTATCTTTGTTTGTTTGTTTGAACGCGCTAATCTCAAAAACTACTGGACCAATTTGAAAAAATATTTTTGTTGTGTTGGATAGCTTATTTATTAAGGAAGGCTTAAAGCTATACAATATTACTCTGCAATGAGAAAAGAGGGAGGTAACTCAAAACGCGCGGAGGAAATCGCGGTAGACCGCTAGTATACACTTTCGTCAACCGGCAAGATGGTTTACACTGGATGAAGAGTGCTCAAATACTCGTTAGAAAACCAGGGGGGAGGTCTATGTTCAGTAGTAGACATCTTGAAACTGACCAAATAAACATATTCTTGTTTCGATTATGGGACCCTCAACCACCCAAGGCGGGAAAAGTCGAAATGCTTAGAAATTCAATGGTGCTATTTTCACTTCGGTTAAGATTATGAGTTATGAATCGACATGATGGACTGATGGCAAAAATCGACTATGTGCTTCGGAGGGGACTTGAAACAAATAAGGCTATATTTGACGTCAACACCCGAGCGGTCGCATGCGACCGCACAACAATAGAATACCTATTGTGTCTCGTTCACATACGCTTGAGGGATTAATTGGCTCCAATCTAACTGCTCACATGATACCTATTAGAATTGATATTAATCCACAGAGAAAATATCAAAAAAAAAACACATAAAAAATACCACAATCTTCACAGACAATCTACATATTATCAGTCAACACTCAAAAAGCACCATGACACATTCTTAGAACATAATTTATTTGGTCACATTAATTTAATATTTAGGAAGAGTTTATGAAGTCAACCTGTATAGATCAGCTGATTAATATCACTCTACTGACTATCAGAGAAACACTTTACTAACCACGAGAGCACACACACTGGGCAATGCACTTTGAAACTGTAAATCGTTTTTTCTATTCAATCACTAACTCGGCTCTATCCATATTTTTATTTGTTATACAGCATATTGCATTGAGAAAATTTTAATATTAAAAGTTATGTGAACCTCTCGAATAAAACACATTCGAATGGAATATAATTTGGAAGTTACTGGAATCCCTAATTTGAAGATGACATATTTATGCCTACAACTTTGAGGTCACTGCTGCGAAATTTCTCTTTTATTTACTATGTAACTTATCAAGGTCACTCACTTGCTGTAACTCAGCTAGTCTGTCCTTACTCCTCATGGTGTGTGGAGTATCCCAGGTTTCGTGTGCGCGACCTGCGCGAAGCTGTGCGCGCGCGGCGGTATCTAATCGCGCACTGATAAGCACGGTGATATCACGCGGAGCGGCCGGCAAATCCTGCGTATAGATATTTCACACCTTAGATAACTCTTTCACTATTACATGTATGTTTTTAAATAATAATTGCAACTTTTATTTTCAGTCATGTTAACGTAAGTGATGTTGAAACTGTTAAGATCAGCGAATAGTTACTTACTGCGTAATCTAAATTTGAAACCTAAGATCTAATCTGTCTTTAAATTTGAAATAAGATTTACGTACATATACCTACTTAACGTTATGATAGTACATTGATTCTGAGATACAAAGAGGAAAAACAATGATTTTGCAATGCATTAGCCTCAGGTGATGATGCAAAAACTAAAACTTAATTAATTCCGAGTAATGATATGATGTTACGTACGAACAGATATAATAAACCTTAGAAACAAATTGATTTGCTGACGTTGCAATTGCAGTTTTTATTGTATAGCTGTATTTAATATTAAATAATAAATAGTAGAAGTCGTAGGTACAAACTTACAAACAATATTTATTTCTTCATATTTATACATTATGATAAATATATTTGAAATTGGATTTTTCTGTCCAAAGACCGTTTAAGTGTCATGCCTCGCTTGCTCTTAATTATTATCACTTGGCACTAATCTTTTTATCTTTGCTTACTACAAACAGACCAATTCAGGTAAGATGTTCATTTTCATACTCGTAGCTGTAAATTAGTGGAACGTTCTACTTTCGTGTTTGGTCGTTACTACTTTTCCTTTGCAAATAAGTGCTGTAATTGACTAAAACTTAGGTATTTTTTTAGTCTCAAATAGATCTTGAGGTCGACCTTCGGACCGGGGTTCGGTCATAGCAGAGACACGAAAATATACGCGTGCGTCGATTGTTTGCGCTGCGAGTTAACGCATCTAAAAATGACAGGTAAATAAAGTCAGTTTCTAGTAATATGTAGGTATAAATAATTCTCATGAGCCACAGGTGACGTTAAACAAAACATTTATGCAACAATAATAGGCTTTAGTATAATATGTTTTAGCTCTTTAGCAAAAATAAATTTCCTAATACACGATACGTAGTACAAAACAAAGGAATACAAGCCCTTTGTTTTCGCTTTGAGTGAATAATGCGTATTAAATGGAAAGTGTGTTGTGTTGTCTCATCCAAGGAGGCAGGTTCACGGGGTCAGCAGACCGCGGCCTCGCCTCGCGACGCGCGAGTTAGCAATAGGTAATAGCGTGCGTGCGCCTGCGCATTAATATGCTCGTTGCTCACAGTCATTCAGGAATTTCAGACTGTTGTCAGTGCGTTAGTAACATTTCACCATCTATACTAATATTATAAAGCTGAAGAGTTTGTTTGTTTGTTTGTTTGTTTGTTTGTTTGTTTGTTTGAACGCGCTAATCTCAGAAACTACTGGACCGATTTGAAAAATTATTTTTATGTTGGATAGTCCATTTATCGAGGAAGGCTTTAAGCTATATAACATAAGGATACGACTCACAAAACCACAGCAGCAATGAAAAATGTTGCGAAAACGGGAGAAAGATATTCCTTTTGAGAGCTTCCGCTGCGTACGCTGCGGAAACCGCTAAAGTTACACAAAAATCATGTATGACAAGATTGTTCAACATTAAAAGTTCTATAATAAAGTCCGCGACAGCATAAGTCTATCTTTTATGGTTGACTTACTACAACATTTTTTATGTTAATAAAATTGAAAAAAAATAATGCATCATTTTTAGAGGTGTATTGTACACACAGGTATTTATTCTTATCGAAATAAATACATTCATCATCACGAGCATTTCATTTAGAACAAAGTTGCCCTTTATATCATTTGATTCCAATAAATATCTTAGGAGCTATCACAGTTTTAACATAACTCCGCACCAAAATAATGTTCGCAGCTTAAGTACAACGTGCGCTTGCGCTAATTATATTATAAAGCTGAAGAGTTTGTTGGTTTGAAGGCGCTTATCTCAGGAACTGCTGAACTGATTTGAAAAAATATTTCTGTGTTAGATAGCTTATTTATTGAGAAAGGCTTTAGGATATAAAATATCACGCTGCGACGGGAGGGGAGGGAGCAAACTCAAAACGCGCGGACGAAGTCGCGGGGGACCGCTAGTTATGAATAAAAAAATGCAAGGAACGGTGAACCTGGCACCTGGAAAACTCACGGGTTATCTGTAAAAACAAATCAATTTATTTACGAGTAGTTTGGAATTTGAATTTGTGCCTTATTAACCTTAATGGATAATAGTGGACAAGGAGTAGTAAGATTATCACGTTAGAAACGGGTAGGTAATAAATTCGCAGGAAACTGCTTTTGTTTCATAGGTATAATGAAGTATCATTCGTATAATATGCTTGAAACTGTCTCGGTGGCGCAGCGGTAAGCGGGTCGCACTTTAAAGCGACGGCTGCGCCAGAGGTCCCGGGTTCGATCCCGGGTCGGCCCAAAAATATTTACCCAAGTTTTTTCTGTTCAGAAATTCTTAGGGCAGCCCGGAGTTTGGAAGTTGGCGGTGTTTCACCTCCGTGTCTCGGAAAAGTACGTAAAGGCGTTGGTCCTGCGCCTGATCTCTCTCCGTTCGTGTCAGATTGCTGTCCCATAGGGCCATATGAGAGTAAAAGAAACATAGGGTGGACCTGTGTTTGCGCACACACTTGAGCACTAAAATATGTCCCGCGCAATTGGTTAGTCGTTGTGTCTGGCCACCGTAGCCGAAATCGGCTAGGGGGACTATTTATTGTTATTATGCTTGAATTATAGTCTTCGAGAATTGACCAAGACGATTATAATGAGGTGGACGAATAGAAAGGAATATTGTAGGCACAACATGTGACATAATGATGAAGTGTGACTGTTTGTAGAAGCTGATAAGTAGGTAGGCCAAGCATCAGCTCAACACAAACGTCGCCGGTCATTTATTGTTTAGCAAACACCTTGTTAATGGCTGACCTGTGCGCCTGCGCAGCTATCAATCCAATTACAAGACGCCTTGTTTAGCATCGTACATCGTTAACGAGATGCAAGTGTTATCTTTAAAGTCCTTGGGTGATAACAGAAAGAGACAATAATTTTAATTGCACCGGGTAGCATGCATGCGTGAATTCATAATAATCATCCGTACACATTGATGAATTTAAAGATGCTTTAGTTTCGACCAATAGCAAACAAAATTAATACTGTACGGGAGCTTAGGAGGAAGGTTTAAACAAACGAAAAAGCACTAACTAATTAGGACAAGGTACAATATCAACCACATTTTCTAAAAATTACCTTTTCTAATAAAAATTGCGACCTAGTGAGAACTTCCTCTGCCCTCTAGTGATGAGCAAAGCAAGCCTTACGTTTAAGTTTAGGTTTTTACTCTCTGAAGACCGCGGCCTGTGTATCTAAAACGCTATCACCATTAAATACTACAGGTGCACGCTAGATGGCGTCATAACTTTGAAAATAATTGCTTTCCTTAGCGTCTGATTTGTGGAATACATTAGATTTCACGACTAATCTGAATCTTAATTATCTTTTTGAACTTTGTTTAAAAGCTGTTTATTCAATACTGTCACAATCATAAACCATACAAAAACTGTGGCAGTAATGGTATCTCTTTAGAAAATGTAAGAGCAAAAACGCTACTTGTTGACATGACACCATACTTTCATGGCAGGCGTTTTTAGCAGAAACGTTGAATCTGTACTAATATTATTTAAAAAAGGTTAATAAATAAATAAATAAATATCCTTTGGACATTCCGACACATCGCCATCTAGCCCCAAAGTAAGCTACTCAAAGCTTGTGTTATGGGTGCCAGACAACGGATATAATACTTAAATACTTTTTTTTTTTGTAAATACATACATGATATACATAGAAAACACCCAGACCAATAAAAACAGACATGTTCATGCACACAAATGTTTGTATTGTGCGGGGATCGAACCCGCACCCGCTGCGTAGTAGGCGATTTCTCGACCACTACACCAGACGGGTCGTCGAACAGGTTATCTCAGGAACTGCTCGATCGATATAAAAAAATATTTTCGTGTTGGATAGTTTATTTGTCGAGGAAGGTTTAAGGCTAAAACATCACGCTGCGACGGGAAGGAAGGGGTTAAACTCAAAACGCGCGGACGAAATCGGGAGGGATCGCTATTTTTCGAATAAAAAGATGTTTCATTACGAATTAAGTCGTCTCTTCGCTAACACCATGGTTATTGGCTGCTGTTTTCCAATCTTTATTGTAACAGACTATACTACCTCGTCACTCCATTGTCTTCTGTGTCTACCGCGTGGCCAGCTTTTAAAGAGATAGATTGGTGTAGATTTCCACCAAGAGGTCATTCGGCATGTACTAGTACCAAAAATGACAAATTCTCATAGGCGGCCTCAGTCGAATAGTGACTCAATGTTTTTTCGCCATACGTAAGGATAGAGAGAATGAACATATCGATAATTCAACGCTTTAGTTAAGCACAAGGGTGGTTAACCTATTTTAATCATAAAAACGGCCAATACCTGCTTTTGCTGACAATTTTATAAAGATAGTATAGTCTCCGGCACGGTACTGCCCCTTCCATATATTTTTGAGGCAGCTAGTGGTGACTGAGTTTGTTCCGGCGTTTCTTCTCAGCACTTGCCAAATTGTCTGTGTTTTGTCTCGAAGCACTAGTAGGGCCCAAAAGATAAGGAGACATGTTCTTGCCTCATACGGGCCAAAATTGATTGATATTACACTAATTATTGACTTTCATAAGTGGCATTTTGTGTCCTAAATTGAATAAATTATTTTTGATTTGATTTTGATTTGATTTGAACGCCGACTGGCTGCGAGGGAACGGATCACGCACGGGATTCAAGGGTTTACTTACTATGCTAGAGAAAGTTGTGAACATATAGAGTGTAAATAGGTGGTAAATAAAATAGGTACAACGTAAATGGAAGTGCTTTAGTATATAGTCTATTAGTTTTATTTATCGCAACCACAATAAATGGTACTGCGACGTGTATAATTAAAGGGCCTAAATAAGTGCTAGCCAGAGTTTGATAAAAAAGTAGGTATTTATAATGGAGTAGGTTTTATGATACCTACTACATAGTTATTTTTGTCAACATTTTGAGAAATATTGTTAAATAAATATTATCTTTTGCAGACAATAAAAAATAATTTATTATTTTATTATAGCCCTTAAAAGTATATTTTCAAAGGTAACAAAGCGAGTTATATATAATATTTATTTGACCGACTTAAAAAAGGAGAAGATTTTGTATCTACGTTAACTTATATCCGTCATTTGTAGGGACACATTGTTCAAAATGAAATGCTTGTGATAATTAATGATAATAAATGTATTTATTTTAAACATAATCAATACCCGTGTGTATAAAACACCTTCGAAAATAGTGCAATAGGAGTAATCCTTACAATTTGTTAAAAAATAATGCACTATTTTATATCCATATAACATAGACATATGCAGTCTATATAGTCTACTTTATTGTAAAACTGTTATTTCAGAATAATCTCGTCATACATGATTTTTGTGTACCTTAAACGGTTTACGCAGCGTACGCAGTTTACTATTTAATATTTTTCCGCCGTTTTCGCAACATTTTGCGTTGCGGCGCTAGATTTGTGAGTTGTATCTTGTTGTTCTATAGTTTAAAATTTTCCTCGATAAATAGGATTTCTAATATATATATAATTTTTTTTCAATTCGGTTGAGTAGTTTCTGAAATTAGCGCGTTCATTCAAACAAACAAACAAACTCTTTAGCTTAATAGTATAAGTATTGATTAGTCCCATTGTTGCCAAGTCGGGATCTGATAATGGTATCATGGTGCAATCGAGGGAAAACCTCGAATTTAAAACGCGCGTTTAGTGTTTACCTTGGTAATAGGGGTAATAGAATCTAATGATGGTAGAACTCCTTAACGACTTTAATGACAGAATTTTTGATAGGTAATTTGTAGTTTATTATTAAAGGACCGAGTCATAAGGTGCAACCCCCTATTGTAATCACTAAAAATAAGCAACTCAAATTAACTTTTTGGAGTCTCTAATAGATTATGCTCGAAATGGCCAAAGCGATGGCACCGACTCCAAAAAGAAATTGTTCGCCTAAAATGGAGTCCTTTCCTTTAAAGAGCGAAAAGTTTATTTTTATTAAGACTTTTTAATGCATTTTGGTTTTAAAGTCGGTTTTTACTTTTTTCAAAGATAATTTTATTTAGTGAATAAAACTAGTGTCTTTTACATTGAAAAAAAATGATTTAAAACATTGAATCGCCTTCAAAAAATTGTCTAGCATAACGTATTCGTATTCTATTTAGGAGCAACAAATTCTTTTGGAGTCGGTTCATGATGTGTGTGTAAGTAATTTCGTTTTTGAAGGCGGTAATTTATTTTTTATTTCAGGATTTCTTTTATTTTTAATCTTTCTGTACATATTTTGCTAAAACTTACACGTTACCCGAAGTTGACCTTAACCTGACTTAACTAAAAAATAATTATCTCTCTATGACTTCTCGTTTTCAAGAAATCATGAGACAAACATACAAATATACAAACATACTCGTAATACACTTATGACATTTTGCATGAGTGTTAGGAAACCTGAAGAAATCACAATACTTAAATTTTACCCAAATCTGATGAATATCACACAGTTGGTTAAAAAATAGTACGTTTAACAACTATCTATTAATATTTATCAATATTAGTAAACATTAAATACCTATCGTATTAAAAGATACAATGTTGTGTGTGTTAATAAAACTTCATATCTTTTGGTCCTAGGTTAGAACCTATGACCCAAAAATGAGCTTTGCAATATTTATATTAACTAGTGATCCGGGAGAACTTTGACTTTGTTTTGTCGCCCCCGTCAAGCCTAGAGATGTTAAGAACTCGAGTGTTTTGAGTCCTTACGAGGGTCAAACTGAAAGTTCTTAGAAAATCAAAAACTGATTACATTAGCCAGTTATTAGTTTTATTATATCTTTTCAAAATATTGTCCATTGACGTCAATACACCGCTGCATGCGATGGAACCACTGGGAAAAGCACTTTGCCCACTCGTCCTTAGGGGTCTCTTCAATGGCATCGCGATACGCAGCCACCGCTTCTTCAGCATTCATAAACCGCTTTCCTTTAAGTTTTTCTTTAATTTTTGGAAATAAATAAAAATCACAAGGCGCGAGGTCGGGGCTATACGGCGGGTGACCCAGTAATTCAACGTTTGATGTCGCCAAATAGTCGATCGTTCGCTTGGCGGTGTGCGACGAGGCGTTGTCGTGGTGAAGGAGGATCCTACTGCGAGGTCGTTTCTCTCGAACTTTTTCCAAGACAAGTGGCAAACAATTGGTAGTGTACCATTCTGCAGAAACTGTTATTTGATCCTCTAACACAATTGTTGCGAAATGACCTATCCTTCCAAAGAACGAGGCCACCATTTTTTTTTCCGCACTTCGATCTCTCTTCACTTTAGTTGGCAACTCCTCGAAAGGAAACACCCACTGAGCAGATTGTCTTTTGGTTTCAGGATCATAACAGTAAATCCAGCTTTCGTCACCTGTTAGTATGTCGAACACAGCATTTGAGTCACCTCCGTTAAATCTTTCAATCATTTTACGGCACCAATCCACACGATGGAGTTTTTGAGCCTTAGTCAAATTATGAGGTATCCACCGGGCGCAAAGCTTCCTGACCGCTAAATGTTCGTGGAGGATTTTGTGCACTTGACTCATACCGATGCCTAAGCTTGTCCGAATCTGCTGATAGGTCACTCTTTTGTCAGTCTCTATCATACGCCGCACAACACAGATGTTATTTTCAGTCGTCGCCGTAGAAGGCCGTCCCTCACGTACATCATCAGTGAGATTAGTGCGACCACGTTTAAACTCATTAAACCAGTTGTAAACAGTCGCACGAGATGGGGCTTCATCGTGAAAGGCCAATCGTAGTCTATCATAACTTTCTTGTTGACTTAAATGACATCGAAAGTCATAAAAAATCATTGCACGAAAATTTTCTCGTGTTAAATTCATGTTGACGTGACACAGACAATTTTCAATTTGCCGCCAAATCGTAAAACAAATGACAAATGAATGAAATATATACTCAGTAATATTGGCAAAGAGTTCTATTTTCAAATTTTAGTTTTTTTTTTTTATTATATTGTTTATAAGTGGCCAGTTCTAAGAACTTTCAGTTTGACCCTCGTATTCTTAGACTCGGCTCAATTTACATGAATCAGTGAACTAACTAAACTCCGAGTCTTGAGTCGAACCGAGCTTCAGTCATTCGCGCGCTAAAATAGAACTCGAGTCTTAAAAAAGAGCTCGAGTCTTAAAAAGAGCTCGAGTCTTAAAAAAGCTTGAGTCTCAAAAGAGCGCGAGTCTTATGTCTTGTGCGTATTAAGGTTTAGTGATGTTATTAGTTGTAAAATATTTTGGCCTTTATACATAATTATATGTGCGTCAATTTTGATTGCTTGTGTTTTTTTTTTGAATATTATAAGAATGTTTCATGATGATGAAAATGATTTTCGCTATCAATTTTTGCTATTCACGCTTTTATTTTTTCAAAATACGCTTCAGATTATGAATAAATCCCAAAAGAAAGTAACATTTCATTACCTGATTTAAAAAGGAACTCCAAACGGAAAAGAACTCGAGCTCAACTCTCCCCGTAGAAACGCCTCGAGCGCTTAAAAAGACTCGAGTTCCATGTTGCGCTCAAGAGCTCATATAGACTTAAGTTCTTTAGTCTTGGAAGTCTTGTTGTAACGAATCGAGTCGTGCAATTTGTAAGTCAAGCTCAAAATTTGGGACTCATAAGACTCGAGTTCTTAACATCTCTAGTCAACCCCGTCCCCGTTTCCTATATCTTTCACAGTTTAGTCAATCCCTGAAATTCCACGAATAATTCTAGACATAATTAATGCAATGTGATTATGTGATATCGTTAAAATTTGCTAACTTTTGAGTATATTGATCTTTTAAGGCTTCCAAATATGTGTGCAAAATTTCGGAAATGTATGTATGTTTGTCCACGGATTTCTCGAAAACGAGAGGTCATAGCGAGATGATTCTTTTCTGATTTAATCAAGTATAGTGCACCCATAACAATCTCTCTGAATGATCTAAAGATATGAATGGGAGAGAATGCTATTAGCATTAAGTCCACCTTTTGGACACTTTTATTTGTGCAATAAAGTTTTTAATTAAATAAATATAGTTCAACTGAGAGTACAGTGTAAGTTTCGTCAAAACCGGACCAAAAGTTTTTGAGATATGGGTAAGAACTAAATATCATAAAATAAAAATAAATAAACCGCATTCATAAAACTTACCAAAAACCTCAAAATAATACATTTGCCCTCTGGTTGAAGAAACAAATTCATTTGGAGTCAGTTCATAATCTCAAGCTAACGTTCATCAATAGTCTACTACGCACATCATGCACCGACTCCAAATGAATTTGTTTCAGGAGCAATAAATTAGTTTGAATTTGAGTTTGAGTTCAGAAAAACAGAGGGCAAGTTATTTTGAGCTTTATAGTCAGTTTTTGAAGGCGGTTTAATTGTTTTACTTATGTTACTGCATGTTCCCTCTTAAGTTAATGTACACACTTTTCCAAAGCCTTGCCAATAGCCTATCTATGAGGTAATGAGAACCTGATGTCCTGTAATTCAGGTATTTGATATCTAGCGTACGCATCAGACTCGCGCTTACATTGCTTAAAGATATAATATTTATACCTAATTACTGTAGTTTTACTTCATCTCTTATATGTTATGTTTGTAAATAGACTCATAAGAATTATTTTGTAAATAAAAGAGAAGAGAGAACTAAACAAATTTTATAGCGGCTCCTAACCTTTTCTTAACCTACTGGGGACTAGTTAAATTAACTGTACATAGTGCCTAGTTTGTAGGGGTCGATGAGGTTAACAATAAATCCATTAAATTATTGAATCCCCTTTTTATATCTCAAGATTATTTTTTGATTGATTTATTTATTAAGTAAAGTAAGAGTTGAATTGCGAAACGATGTAACTCATTCTTATATACATTTCTCAAGCACATATTTTGGCTTTCAGTTTAGTAACTTATTATGTATAAAATTGGTTTCACCTCAATTGTTTACTGTTTTTAAAATATAATAAATTTATTAATGATATATTATATTACAGATGAAAGCAAAAAACTGCAAAGTTATTTAAAAAAATCTTTCCATTGGCCGTATATATTTTAAGTCTTGCGGATTACTTATAGTTAGGAACCATTGACTTACTATAATTTTATTTTATTGTCAAACTATTTATTACACTAAGGACAAGGTAAATAAAATAGGTCGGGACAAGGGTCGAGGTACGTTTTTCTTTACAATGTATTCGTTCTTGAGAGAACCAGCCAGCATAGAATAGAAATAAAACGCAGAAGTATATTCTCTATTATGTTTTATTTTTTAACATATAGATAGTTTTCTACACATCCACCTCACATACGCGACGTGCGCTAACTGATATGAGCTCTGTACATCACGGGCGGCGTGGGTCACGAGCGGGCCGCGGACCGGATCAAATGACCCGGTACCCTTACCGCGGTTTACTCGCTAGCGACGACGTAAATAAAGTCTATGGAAAACTGTGCAGCGCCTCTAGCGGTCACTGGCAGGACTAAATTTTTCCATACAAAAAGTTACGTCGTCGCAAGCGAGTAAAACCGTCGTCGCTATCGAATAAACTCATGATAACGGTACGGAATACGGACCACGCTGACCTGCCCACCGATTCAGAACTATTTTAAAATGAGTTGAAACACGAATCACTAATTTGGTATTAATTGAAATATTTAACCGTTTGAGTTATTTTGTATTTAATATCATAATTTTATTGAATAACAATGTGACATGTTAACTTCCGATGATTACAAAAAAACCGATTCGTAAGGAAACTCATTTTGCTGAATAGGAGGGCAGACTTACAAACAGACCGGGGCCCTCTCGTGAGCAGCGCGGGCGGGCGCAGCTGACACGGCGCCCCCCTTCCAACGTATATAAATAAAGATTCACATAATAATATAAACTTACTCACTAATTTACAGACACGGACGCGAACGTCCCCGCATATACACCTATATACACTAACGAACCAGTCTGTACACGGGGCGCCTATACCAGGCGCCGTTATTGCGATGCGTACTATTTACAAGACGATATGTGTGTCATGCGCGGGCGCCAAACTGTCTATAGTATTATTACACAGTGTGTAAAAAGACCTGTCCGACCCATTAAGGGGTTATTGAGTATGGAGATTAGGTTCTTTTTTGTTTTAATTTTCATAAAATATTAGAAAAAAAAAAATACAAAGTACCCTATATTAAAATAAACATACATGGCAACCCGAAGGGGGGTTGACGGGGCGCGCGGGAGGCATGGAGTTGCGCCGGCACTCGCAGGTAGCGTGGTAGGAGTGATAACGAATTATGAAAATTCCCCCGTTTTAGGGTAAATAGGTGCTAAACTTGTTAACTTTGGAAATCGATAAAAAACTTTTAATGAATGACTTATTTTGATACTTGTATTGGTTATGTTATTAAATCAACTTTATGACCATTACGGGTCAGACAGTTTTTTTTTACATATCGTACATCATTAAATTAGAAAATTAAAGCGCTATCGATAGCCATAGTATAAATACTATGTTAACGTAATACGTGCAACACTATCACAGTATCGATAGAGTCGTCCCTCGTAGAAAATAAATCTTTCAATAGTACTAATACGTCTGAGTTGGAATTGTGTAATGCAATCATATTCATTTGACAGCTCAAAACGTACGATATGATCTGTCAAACGCTTTGTTATTTACCGTTTAACAGATCGTACCGTACGGTTCGAACTGTCAAATGAATACGATTGCTTTACACAATTGCACCTCTGAGTTTGGGCTCCAAATAGTCGCTATTGTCCATAGGTCTATCGATAGAGTTCTATTTTTCACCTATCGATTGTCTTTAGATATTTTACTATCTCGGCAACACTAGTCGTTCGGCGGCGCGCTTGTGTCGTGCGCAGGAACATGCGCGCGTCAGTCGCGTGGCGGCGCGCGGGCGAGGAGCGCGAGTGGCTGCAGCGCGTGTGCGTGCGCATGTAGCGCGTGGTGCTGGTGCGAGTGCGCATGCGCGTGCGGCAGCGGCGGCAGCAACACGCCGCCGCCCGGACTCGAGCCCGCGCCGCTCTCGCCCGCCGGCGGGTTGATGCGCTTCTCCTGCGAAAAATGATCTGTTTAAGCGTCACACGAGGAGGTCTGCGAGTTTTAGGTTCTCTTTCGCACGCCAGAATTACCAAACTTGTACGATGTTTAAATGTCGAAGCATATATAAATAATAATAATAAATATTCTTTGGACATTCCCAAACATCGCCACCTAGTCCCAAAGTAAGCTACTCACAGCTTGTGTTATGGGTGCCAGACAACGGATATAATACACAAATACTTTTTATTCATAAAGATGAAATAAGAAACCAAAAATTTGCGCACGGGCGAAACTTTAACCAGCAACCTCTTGGCTGACCGGTCAAAACGCTCTTACCAATTGAGCTACCGTGCTGTCAGTTCAAAGTTGCGAAATTAAAATTATTATAAAATAGACACTGTGAGTGTTAACAATATTCTAAACCCTTAAATACTTTTTGTTTGTAAATACATACATGATATACATAGAAAACACCCAGACCAATACAAACAGACATGTTCATGCACATATTTGTCTCTGACGAAATAAAAACATTCACAGCGGCAGAAATACTGACGTGCGCAAGTGGACCTAATTTGAGGGGTGCACCGACTGCCGTACCTTCGGTAGGAGACATAAGGAGGGGCAATTTATATCTATCTTTAATTCTTCTTAAAGCTATGCCTCTCAATCGTCATCGGACAGGACGACGCTCGCCCACAGGGCGGGGGCGGTGAGCCGGTAGGGGAATACCCGGTGCCGCATGCGCCTCACCTTCTGCCGGCGGTTGCAGAACCAGACGCGCACGACCTCTTTCTCCATGCAGAGCGCGTCGGCGAGCGCGGCGATCTCCTCGCTGGTGGGTTTGGGGTTGTGCATAAAGGCCTTCTCGAGGGCTACGCGGACCCCGGACTCGATGGAGGTCCTCTTCTTGCGGCGGCGGCCGACAGCTTCGGCCAGACCCGCGCCCAGCCCCGCCCCGCCCCCGCCGCCGCCGCCCCCCGCCAGCGACGAGTCCGCGTCTTCGAGCCACTTCTGCAGCAGCGGCTTCAACTTGCACATGTTCTTGAACGACAGGTTCAAAGCCTCGAACCGCGATATCGTTGTCTGCGAGAAGTCGTTGCCGTATAACTTGCCCATCGCGAGGCCGACGTCGCCTTGCGTGAATCCTGAAAAAATGTTGACAAAATTATGATGGTGGCCTAGTGACTTTAAAATAGAAGAATGCAAGAAGATTCCACGATTTTGATGAACGTTTTAGTAGTAGTAGAACGAAAAAAGTGAGGGAACACTTAGTTGCAATTATTAATTTATCCTTACCAAGTTTGATGCGCCGCTGTTTAAAAGTCTTCGCAAAGTGCTCGAGCTCCTCCAAATCAGCTGTGTCGTCAGCAGCAGGCTCGAGCGCGCGCGGCTTATGCGCGTGCGCATGCAGCGGCGTGTGCGCGAGCACGTGGTGCGGCGCGTGGTGCGGCGAGCGCGCGCGCCCCGAGCCCGGTGTGTGGGGGGTCAAGAAGGCCCCTGCACCGGGAGGCGTCCGTCGCGGGGATGGAGATCTCCCATCTGGGGATATAAAATTGAAAATGCAGATCAAGGTGCATGGTGATTGCGAATGGTCAAAAGCTTATATATTTTTTTATTATTACTAATCAGCCGCAGCTTTGTACAGCTGAATAAAGAACTCATGAATACACAATGACCATTCAAAGAATTTGCCTCTATCTATCGATCTGTCTACACAGTGTTTTACTTTAGGACCACAAACTATGAGCAAAATTTAATAGAGGAGGCTGTTAAGATTGTATTCATAATATGTAGTTCTAAAAGTTGTTCATAGATGGCGCTGTGCCTAGATACACCGCGGTGTCGTTTCGTTTACCGTACTGATGTAGTATCTTTGAGTTTTACAAATTAAAATGAGTTTTGTTGCGGACCACTTTGTTTAATTCGCTAACATTTTGGTCCATTCGTACCGGATAAGTACCTAATAAAGTACATACTGTTTCGGTTTCGACGCGAGTTTGGTGACTACACACGGGTAACTGTGCATGGATCGTGCGCGCAAGGTTACCGGGAGCAAATACAATATCCACACATACACAATCAATTGGATGCAGTGCAGTGCAAAATAAAGAGATTTCTCATCATAGTTCAGTGAAAACAGTGGTACCTAGTGAAGTGTTTATGCAGTCTAGATAAGTAAATTATCTACATTGAGTGAGTAGTACCAGCTTTCATTATGGAATTAATCGAGAAGTCACAGGTGAGCATTAATGATCAGATTTCTAAGTTACTTGTAAACTACAAGAAAACTCCCAGAGAACGGCTAACTAAGGGTTATATTGAGGCTAGGCAGGAAGCGGCTGATAAGTTTTGGCAACAATTCGATCAACAGCATAGTGCATTATTATCCGCTGATGATGAATATCAAAAAACGTCAGAGTACTTTGTTAACGATTTGTATGAACAGTGCTTTGATAACTATATTGATCTAAAGACGCGTATGAAAGAAAAACTTAACGAGTTTGAAGATAGAAAACTTCAATTGTCATCTTCAAATAACAGTAACAACTCCATATTAGAACAATCGCTATGTCCAACTGTAAAGCTTCCACCTATACAGCTCAGTACATTTTCTGGTGATTACAAAGATTGGCTGTCATTCCGAGATTTATTTATATCATTAGTACATGAAAACTCCACACTTAGTAAAGTTAACAAATGCCAGTATTTAAAATCAAGTTTACGTGGAGAAGCAGAAAACCTAGTTAAGCAAATAGCAGTTTCAGAAGTCAATTACGATATAATTTGGGAGATGCTGAACAAACGTTACAATAACAAGCGAAGTATTGTCAACACATATATAGGCAAAATGTTAAATGCAAAGCGAGTCACAACAGAGTCCTCTAAACAGATTCGCGATTTGTTAGACATTACTACTGAATGTTTGGCTGTTTTGAAGAGTATAGGTTTGCCTACCGATATGTGGGATGACATGGTGGTATACATAATTATACAAAAACTTGATATAGAGTCGCATAGAATGTTTGAACAAAGATTAGAGTCCAATGATAAATTACCAACATGGAATGACTTATCCCAATTTCTAGAGTTCAGATTTCGCACACTTGAAGCTGTAAAACCAAAAGATCACGCACCTCCTAGAGTTCTTCCACCAACAAAGAGTTTTGCCACTGAAATAAAATCACAACCTAAAACGAATTGTGGATATTGTAAAGAAAACACCCATTATATATATAGTTGTAAAGAATTTTGTCAATTAGACTTAAACAAAAGGAAAGAGTTCATTCAAAACAATCAGATGTGTTTTAACTGTCTAAGAAAAGGCCATGACGTTAAATCTTGCTTACAGTCCACTTCTTGTCGAAAATGTGGCCGCAGACATCATTCTTTACTCCATGGCTTTGTTGCAAGTACTAGCCTACCTTCTCAACATGAAACTGAAACAGTTAACACCCACAGCACGTTCGCAGAAAACTCCATAGAGAAAAGTCAAGTAATTTTAGCAACTGCATTAGTCAATGTACAGTCACAAAGAGACCAGAGTCACATACACACACTTAGAGCTCTTATAGATCAGGGCTCTCAAGCCAGTCTAATCACAGAGGCAGCACGCCAATTTTTGGGCTTCAAGAGAACACCCGTTGAAGGAACAGTGATGGGAGTCGGGTCTGCCACTTCTATCACAAAAGCAACAGTAGAGTTCAACATACTTTCAAAGAGCAATCAAAAGCAAGTTATAAGAGTCAGAGCCTTCGTTCTCAAATCACTGACTTCTTATCTACCACCACATCCACATTCAGTTGATTGGCCTCAACTCAAAGAGTTAGATTTAGCTGACCCAACGTTCCAGAGACCTGGAAAGATAGATATAATACTAGGAGCTGACGTGTTCGCAGAGATTTTACAAGAAGGAGTTCAAATTCTGAAAAACAATAATAACACACTCGTCGCTCAACAAACAACATTGGGTTGGTTAATATCTGGACGTCATATACACACAGCCAACAACCCATCAAGTCAAGTACACATACACCATGTCAAGGTTGAAGTTGACTCTTTGCTTCAACGCTTCTGGGAACTAGAAGAAGCACCTGAAAAGAGACTCATGACAAAAGCTGAGATACAATGTGAATCTCATTACAATAAAACCCACGTGAGATTACCAGATGGTAGATACCAAGTTCGGATGCCCTTCAAAACTATTATTCCTGACATAGGAGAATCACTCACAATTGCAGAAAAACGATTTAATTTATTGGAAAATAAATTCAATAGAAATAGGGATTTACATGAGAAATACACTGAATTTATGGACGATTATATTCAACAGAGTCACATGGAACCTATCCCAAACAAAGAGCCTGAAAATAAAGTGTGTTACATACCTCATCAAGCCGTAATAAATGAGCAACATCTTACAACTAAACTACGTGTGGTTTTTGATAGCTCTTCAAAAACATCGAACGGCAAATCACTTAATGATAATCTTTTGATAGGACCTCCTTTGCAAAATGAAATAAGAGATGTCACATTGAGATGGAGACGACATCGGTTCGTACTGATCGGTGATATTCGTCAAATGTATAGGAGAATTCAATTGGATGAGCGTGATAGAGACTATTTAAGAGTGTTGTGGAGACCTAATCCTGAGGAAGAAATAAATCATTTTCGCCTGACGACTGTGACATATGGTACTTCATGTGCACCATATCTAGCTATTAAAACATTGAGACAGTTGGCTGAGGATGAAAGAGGAAATTTTGACGATCAGATAATAGACATTGTGTTACTGGATTTTTACATTGATGACCTACTTACTGGAGATTACACTGCAAAACGAGTTATAGAGCTGAAAAATGAACTAATAAAACTATTGCAAAAAGGTGGCTTTACTTTACACAAATGGGCGTCAAACAGTATTGAAATAGAAGGAGCAGAACAGACAAATCGTAAAATTCTTGGCATCAACTGGAACGGATACACAGACAAATTTGAGTTAAAGATAGAACTTGTTCCATCAACCACAGAAATCACAAAGAGATCAGTACTGTGCGACATTGCAAAAATATATGACCCAGCTGGCTGGCTGGCCCCTGTTGTTGTCTTAGCAAAAGGAATGCTACAAAAATTATGGATTCACAAAATAGATTGGGACGATTACTTACCTGACGTTCTACTGCAAGAGTGGTTGACTTTTCGCAATCAGTTAATCAACATGCCTACAATAGAGCTTGATAGATGGATTGGATTTACAGATAATATTGTAAAGGTTGAGTTGCATGGATTCTCGGATGCTTCAACTGTCGCTTATGCAGCCGTCGTATACTGCAGAGTTATAACACCTGATGATATTACTGTAACAATTATCGAAGCGAAAACACGAGTAGCACCAGTCAAACAAGTATCATTGCCAAGATTGGAGCTGTGCGGTGCGGTGTTATTAGCGAAGTTGCTGTATAGGGTTCGGCAAGTCTTGAGTGTTCCACCACAAGATACATACGCATGGACTGATGCTAAGATTGTTCTGGCTTGGCTGCAAAAATCACCTAGTTGTTGGACTACATTTGTTGCCAATAGAGTCACAGAGATTACAAACCTAATCGACAAAGAGAGATGGTTTCACGTGCCTTCAATAGACAACCCTGCCGATGTAGCGTCTCGTGGTATTGCGCCTGTTGACTTACCTGATCATCACCTCTGGTGGCATGGGCCATCATGGCTGCGTGCTCACAGCACATTGCCTCTGGAACCGTCGAGCTACGTAGAACCTACAAATCTAGAAGAAAAAGTGTCAGTGAAAGTTAATACAGTGCACAAAATCAGTGAAAAATGTGATACAAGTGGTAATGTGGAGGACATGGACATATTTGCTAGATACTCAAGTTTAAGTAAGCTTGTCCGAGTTGTTGCAATTGTTTTCAGATTTTATAATACTTTAAAACATAAAGTAAACACTAAATCTATGTTGAATTGTCCAAAGTATTTAACAACATCAGATTTAAAGAATTCATTCCATAAATTAGTAAAAAAATCACAAGAAGATAATTTAAATAAAGAGATAAACATAATAAAATCTAAAATTATAAATAACAAATGTAAAAGTTTCAACAAATTGAAAAAGTTGCATCCATTTTTGGATGAACAAGATGTTTTGAGAGTTAAAGGTAGACTCTGTAATGCGAATTTGGGTTTTGATAACAAACACCCCATCATTTTAACAAAGAATTGTAAACTTTCTTATTTGATTGTCCGTGATGCTCATTACAAAACACTACACGGAGGAGTTCAGTTGATGTTAAATTTTATTTGCGCTAAATATCACATCATTGGAGTCAAATACCTTGTTAAGCAAATAATAAGAGAGTGCGTTTCATGTGTTAGACATTCTGGTAAATCAAATATGCAGTTGATGGGAGACTTGCCCACATGTAGAGTCGTACCTCAAAGGCCATTCAGTATAAGTGGTGTAGATTTAGCTGGACCTGTAACTCTAAAATTGTTCAGTGGCCGAGGCTCAAATAGAACACAAAAAGGGTACATTGTTTTGTTTGTTTGCACTGCTGTAAAAGCAATTCATTTGGAATTGGTTACCAGTCTGAGTTCGGAAGCATTTTTAGCAGCATTCAGACGTTTCTCAGCCCGTAGAGGACATTGTCGACAATTAATTAGTGACTGCGGCACCAACTTCATTGGTGCTAGCAAAGATCTTATAGACTTACACACAAAATGTCTAAAAAACTTACCACCAGAAATCGCTGAAACCCTAGCTCAGAACGGTACCGATTGGAAATTCAATCCCGCTGGGGCCCCTCATATGGGTGGTCTATGGGAAGCTAACATTAAGTCTGTTAAAAGACACTTGTGTAGAGTTTTAAATGATACCAAGCTTACCTTTGAAGAGTATTATACATTGTTGTGTCAAATAGAGTCATGTCTGAATTCTCGTCCATTAGCCCCGCTAAACAATGAAAGTGATTTGGCACTCACACCGGGTCATTTTCTAATAGGCGAAGCACCTAATGTAATTGCAGAAGGAGATTTAACAGAAGTGAAAGTGCCCTATTTACAACGTTGGCTATACCTTCAGCAAAAACTGCAATACTTTTGGAAACGGTGGAGTCAAGAATATTTAGTAACTTTACAAAATAGGTATAAATGGACTGGGGTTCAGAGGAATATTTCTGTAAACGATATAGTATTGGTTAAGGATGAACGCTTGCCTCCTGCGAAGTGGCTTCTTGGCAGAGTTGTGGAAACTCATCCAGGTTCAGATGGTTTGACAAGAGTAGTTAGTGTTAAATGCAAATCAACAGTCATAAAGCGGCCAATTCATAAGTTGTGTTTACTGCCTGGTGAGTCTCCAGGACTTTAGAATTTAGATTTAAAGGCCTTGTAGTCCTTTGGTGGGCGTTATGTTAAGATTGTATTCATAATATGTAGTTCTAAAAGTTGTTCATAGATGGCGCTGTGCCTAGATACACCGCGGTGTCGTTTCGTTTACCGTACTGATGTAGTATCTTTGAGTTTTACAAATTAAAATGAGTTTTGTTGCGGACCACTTTGTTTAATTCGCTAACAGAGGCTCAGAAAAAGAAGAAGTAAGAAGGTCCCAAATGGACCACCATCGCCATGTCTTCACTACAAGATGGTGTAAGGATTCCTAGTTCAGCAGAAGTTGCAGAGGTCTATGTAAAGGTGTCCGGGCGTGGTATGCCTATGATAAATAAGCTGGTACTGCATAGTGGTTACCTGTGGTAGGTTGTGGTGGGGCTGCCCCAGCGCGCGCCTGCAGCTGCTGCAGCTGCTGTGCGGCCGCTTGCGCCACCGCCTGTTGAACCTGCCAACAGAAACGTCTCCGTCAATCAGCTTATATTTATTTTTTTGATATCGTTTTCTATTAAAACGAATGTGTAGTGTCTTATGATTACCGTTGTTACTTTTGTAAATAAGTGCCATCTTTCTTTGGATGCAGTTCACTGCCAGTGCGTCGGGTTATCCATTTTTGTTGTTAGCGAGCCTATATTACAACTACATAGATACCGCAGTGTTGACCCCGGCGTGCTGTTGTCCGAACATGCATGTGTTGTAAATCTACAGTATGTTGTTCATATTTTTTCTTCCGATTGTCTATTTGTCTTAGCTTGTAAAATCCAGCAGTGGAAGAACATAAGGCTAATGTGTTATGATTTTAATATTTACTACTTAAGAATTATTTTAAAGTTGTTGTTTCTTTAATAAAGAAAATAAATAAAATATTCCGGTATCGGAAGAAGTAAGAAAATGCAAAAATCGTAATACTTAGTAAGTACTTAAAGAAGATAATAAATAAATAAAAATTTATAATTATTCTCTATACGCAAAATTATACATATTGTATACAGTCTTGAAGAAACTTACAAATATGCCTAACGATGCTAATGTTAAAAAGAAAAGAAGGAAAGATATTTTTATTTAAGTACCACAAACTAAAACTAAATTTGCTAGTCGGCAGTACAGCAAACGTTCAGCACATCTGTACAAGCTCATCAATATGGAATTAGTTATATTATATAGTAAACCAAGTTAGTTAGTTATATCATATAGTAAAAAAAGTTGTATGCTTAAAAGGAGGCTCCTGCCACTAGTTAATACTTTTATAATGTATTTTTAAAGCAAATAAATATTTTTGTATTTTTTTGTATTTTGTATATTTTGTAAACCTTTTTACGAATGTAAGAAAACAAGAAGTAACTGATTACAAATTAAAATTTACAACGAAAAAGAGACACTTCTTGACCAGTAAAACGTCAGGAAAAACTGTTTATATTTTTTATTAGTATTATTATTATTATAAGTAAGTCTTTAATTACCTATATTAAGTACCTATTCATATGTACGAAACGAAAGTGTAACTGAAATGCGGTCCTTCCTGTCACAGGCTTTTGGGAAATTTCCTTTTGCTTAAAAGGAGTCATCAGCAACACTGTTTGTATAATAATGATGGGTGGTACTGACCTGCGTGTGCAGCAGCAGCGAGTGCGCGCCGTGCTGCGTTAGGAGCAGGTGCTGAAGCTGCGCCAGCGCATTGCCCGCGCCCGCCGCGTTCTGGAAACAACATACATGTTGCTTTTAAGTTGTATGGTCATTAACATAAGACTAATTTGTTACGAGATTGTCACCATGTAAGTACTATGAGTTGTGCCGTGACCATGGCACTTGCAACAGTGTCGAAATATCAAGAATCTAAAATGATAAGACATGGTAGCAATCGCGTAGCAAACTATTCTAACAAACATTACAGAGCATTTAACCCTGACTTTTCTTTAAATACTTATCCAATTATTAGGTAAAATAACAAATGGTAATGCCGTTATCCAAAATATTAAATTAGTCTGACGACGCGTTTGGTGTATTGGTTAGCGCCCCTGACTCTTACGCCGCCGTCGCGGGTTCGAATCCCGCAAAGGGCAAATGTTTGTCTGATGAGCACGATTTGTACCTAAGTCATAGATGTTTATTATGTATTTTAGTTTTTAGAGACGCCCCCGTTTTAATCGTTGTCTGGTATTCGTAACACAAGAATGAAAATTCCTTATGTGACGATGTGAGGCATGAAGGCATTATTGCCTGGGCAGGGTATATGTTATATGCATTAAAGAGGACAAATACACTTGCAGCTTTCAATGATTAAATTAAGCGACCCATCTAGAAATGCTATGATAGAAATGCTGCTTAGGGATGACGTGACAGCCCGAGATGACGTTTAATTATAATATGCAGCAATATAAATGAAGCCTAAAGTGACAATGGTCCCAATTAGTGTATTTATATGAATAAATAAATATTGGGCACCAATTACATAAATTGCTTTGATCCCAAAGTAGGTAAGCACTTGTGTTATGAAAATCAGACACAACAGTGATATCTCAATACCCAGACCTGAGATAATATAGAAAATTATGATTTCTACATTGAGCCGACCAGGAATCGAACCCGGGACCTCGGAGCGGCGACGCCTTGAAACCCAGCGTGCTTAGCCACTACACCTCTGAGGTTGTCCAATACGTTATTTGGCAAAACCCATCGAAGCATAAAGAACACATAAGTAAAGTCTGTTCTTCTTAGCTTGTCGAATATTGTTAACAATTAAGACATTCCTTCTTAAAGGAATAATTCATTTTAAAATAAGATAAACGCATAAATCACAACCTGCATAGGTAATTCTTCGTTGAACACTCTTTTTATCAAAATTGTAATCTTTTTATACAAAACACTAAGAAATTTTAATCAATTTGTAAAAGTCATGAAAAGATTGTCTACATTACTCAACTAGCAAAGAAATACGAACTTTAGTTACATTATTATTATCATATAATTTCATTGAAGGTGATAACGTCGAAGACGTGGCAATGCTTTGGGGGTAAATTTTGACGAGAAATTTACTTTCGTACCCCATTACGATTATCTAGTCGACAAGTGCAATAAAATTGCCGATTTTCCGGATATTTATATACTCGTACTTCGTAGTACCGATGACTTTATAGAACATAAAAGTCTGTTTATACCTATATAAAACACTTACACGAAGCGTTCTCGAATTAAACTGTGCTGTGTTGTCGCCTTATTACAAGGCACATGTCGAGAAATTGGAGAGAATCCAGAGCAGGTACATTCGATTACTTTGTTACAGACATGTCTATCGAAGGAGTTGCGAAAGTCATACTGATAGACTGAACAAACTTAATTTGCAATTTCTGTAATCGCGGCGCCATTATTTTAATCTTTCGAACTTGCACAAAATTATCAACTCTTTAACATTGCTCTCACTTATTAATTTTAATTATTTATACAGATGCCGTAACCCAAAACAATTCGCGATTTATGTTAACACAAAACGTGACACGTTGAATGCGCAATACCTGAAAATATTTTGGTTGACTGAGTGATGATTGGTTGAGTGTCAGTTAAAGCAGAATCAATTTATCCATTTTTTATAAGGGTCACATTTTTCAAAAAATAAGAAAAACCCTTACGTGCGCAAAACCGCCGGAATACCTACTTAAGCAATGGTTATTTTTTATGAGCGTAGATAATAATAATTATAATTCCGGCGCGGCGCAGTGACCAAGCGATATACGTACCGGCACCTTTCTCGACAGAGAGTCGTCGTCCGCAGAGCAAGAAATGATCAGAAATGACAGATTCGATTCGATTCGATAGTGCATTACTCAGCCGGGCCACAAGGGCTCAGATCCGGTAAAACCGGCAAACCGAGGAGCACGAGTTGGAGGAAGGAACACGCTCTGGGATGGGAGAGGAAGGTCGGCAAGCCGCAGCCCTCCGACCAGAACCAAAGTAGCTATTCAGCCTTGGTCTAGGAGTAGGGAAGACGGGTATCATCCATAGGGAGTGAGCGTTGATGCTGCGAGGGGTTGGGCTATCATGCCATACTGGTCTTCTGTATCTGTTATTTGCTGCGCTCCGACGTTGATCATTGTAGCTATCTTTGGCTTATGGCTCATTGCACTCCGGCATTGATCATTGAGGCTGTCTTCGGCTTAAGGCTCGCTGAGCTACGTAATTGAGCATTGAATCTGCCTTCGGCTTATGGCTCGCTGCGCTCTGACGTTGATCATTGTCGCTGCCTTCGGCTTATGGCTCGCTGCGCTCCGACGTTGTGCGCTTTAAGTTTGGCTCTGTTTAGATTACCTTAATAATACATAGTGTTTTTGTCACTTATATCAGATTTTTGCAAACTTTTTGTTAAGTTATTATTTTCCATTGAAAAAATATTTTTGAAACTCTGCGTAACAATGTTAAAAACTTAACATGCATTCACAGAGTCTAGAACATTAATTCGATGACAATATTTATCCGGTCGGTAAAATGTTTTTTTGTGTGCAAAATATTTTAAAAAAACTCACGAGCACAGCGGCGGTGGCGGCAGTGGCGGCTGCGTGCGCCGCGTGTGGCGCGTGGTGGGGGTGCGCGGCGTGCGGCAGCGGCGCGGACGGCGCGCGCGGCGGTGACGGCAGCCGCTCGTCGCCGCTGATCTCGCCCTCGCCGCTCGCTGAGCCGTCTGTAGGAAAAATAGACTGGTTTACGACGACGACCACCGTGGTCGAGTGGCTAGCACGCTGGTTTCAAGCGTCGCCATCTCGTGAGGTTCCGGGTTCGATTCCCGGTCGGGTCAATGTAGAAAACGATCTTTTCTATTTGTCTCGGGTCTGGGTGTTGTGGTACCACCGCTGTGTCTGATTTCCATGATACAAGTGCATTGGCAACTTACTTTAGAATCAGCGAAATGTATGTGATAGGTGTTCAATATTTATTTATTTAATGTAACATAGCAAGGTACACGGATAGAAGGGCAGTGTACATTCTCCATTTGTAAAAAAAATGACAGAAAAACATACCACAAACTATCACATCGGACGTACTTTAGTTGTTACTTAGACCCCTTACACACTGCGACTTTTAGTATCGATGCAGTTGCCAAAATTCAGTACATAATTTGTCAATTTACTGCTTCTGCATCGCGACTGCATCGATGCTAACGCGCGTTAGTATCGAGACTGCATCGCTGCTAAAATTCGCCGTTTGTTAACGGTCTGATGTGTGTGGATAAAATTCTGATTTAATGCATCTGCACTTGCACTACTTTTCATTTTATCAAATTCATGTAGGAAAGGAATGATTTGGATTTGACGCTGATTTGACTTTGAATTTGACGACGCGTTTCGTGTATTGGTTAGAGCTCCTGACTATTACTCCGGCCGTCGCGGGTTCGAATCCCGCAAGCGGCAAATGTTTGTGTGATGAGCAAGAACATTTGTACCTTAGTCATGGATGTCTAATATGTATTTAAGTATTTATGGGAGACGCCCCCGTCATAATCGTTGTCTGGAATTCGTAAAACAAGGAAGAAAATTATTTACTTGGAAACCACGACAATTGGTGTGTTGTCTGATACATATTTATATTTATATTTTTATATTTATGATCAAACCCTGCCCACATTTTTTACTGACCTAAGTATCAATTCCTTAGAAAAAATATTCGTATCCTTGGATGTTTTTAATCAAGTCAAAATATAGGTCTTATCATAATCACTTTAACTCTGAAAGTAATTGGGCCGTGACGCAGGGATTATAAAGGATTTGCAAATGTGAATCGGAATAATTTCAATTTACATGCAATCAATCTCCATTGGGGAATAATTAGTGAATCATTTTGGTATGCACGTCTTATAATAGACACGCTGATTGCAAGTGTAGCGGAATACCCACACGGTAATTAGGTAACTGCTATGCAATAGCGAATTGATTGCAATTCAAATGTCTACTAGGTGCGCGAAATAGCAAAATTCGTTAATAAAGCACCTATTTTTTCAGCTTACAGCAGCAGAAACACAGATTATCAAAAAACTCAAACTGATATACACTTGATACAGTGCCCATAACGAAGTGTTTCTTAAGCAATTGTTCCGCTAAGTACACGGCTATTATTTGTAACCAATTTTTGCTTAGGCTTAGAAGAAATATTTTTTTAACTCTATTAATAATTTTTAAATTTTTATTTATTTAGTCTGAAACCTAAAAGCTTTCATAAAGATAAAATAAGAAACCAAAAATGTATGCACGGGCGGGACTTGAACCAGCAACATCTTGGCTAACCGGGCCAAACGCTCTACCAATAGTGCTGCCGTGATGTCGGTCCGACCTTGCGAAATTTGTGGTCTATTATGGATACGTCAATACGAGTGACGTTTAGCGCCATCTACCCGTCTGTTTGTGCAACAGTGGACCAAGTAGTTTATGACAATTACTGACCATTTTAAAGCGACAATAGAGGTAATCCAGTTACATAATAGCTGAACATGTTTGTGCATTTGACGGCGGGGATAAACCCGCAATAACTCTCATTTATCATCATTATTTTCGATCACGCAAAACACTATCCCTCTTTAAGTCTTAGGAATCAGAATATCATCTGCTAGCTCAGGGAGATTAGCTGCATTACATTCAACATTTAATAATGATTTAGATTTAATATCAATCTGAAACCTTGCTTAAGCAAAAAGATAATGAAGTACATATCTTCTCGCATATTTAATGTTTACTGAAATCTGTTTGAATAATATGATTTTTGTATGTGATTTACAAAGATATATTTATTAGCCAGGGAATATATTAAGCATTTTTGGGTTAAATGATGCTATTACATGATATTTCTGTTTATAAATGACGAATAAGTATAGGAGGGGTGACACATGTAGCACGCGCGGATGATGTATGACGCGCCGCCGGATATTACATGTAAATAACGCTGAAACAGGGCGAAAATAAACTAGTAGTAAGCTGTGGCTTCGTTTACGTAAAAAACTGAATCTTAATGTAAATATATTGCTTGAAAGTAGTGAGAAACTGCTATGAATAAAATGTATTTTGTACTTGATCTAAATGCAAGCTTTTACCTGCAATGAAAAATCATGTTTATCATTAGCTCACGTGCGAGGTTGGGTGGAGTTATGTTTAAAAGCACTTTACTTAATATTAATTATAACAGCTATCCAACGCGGCAGCGCAGTCAACATCATAGCCTCCTTGCCGCAAGGAAATGGTTTCGTTTTTGAATAGGTAGATTTCAAGTTATTTTTGTATGTTGCATGACTTAGTTTTTTTTGTGTGTTGTTAATGAATCACCATTATCATCATTTCTATTGAGATCTTGTGATAATGTTAATAACTTTTATATGAACGAGTAGCACTGCGTAAATAAAATGATTAAAACGGCAATTAAATAAAAAAGGAAAGTAATTGATGTGCATTTTTTTATTGTCAACAAATATTCACGTATAGATACCCCTTTAAGATGGTTTTAAAGACCTTTAAAATGAGTGTTGAGACATGGTCGTGTGACGTGAAAAGATTATTACAAATGATAGGCGAAGAAAAGGATTGCGGCAAAGGGTGAAGATGCGGTGCGCGTGCGCGTCGCGCGTCGCGTGCGCAGGAAGGGTGCATTGTGCACTTTCTCCAAGCATTGAATCTTTATAAGATTGTAGCACCTACCTCGTGCCTAAACAAACACACCCCTTGCTTGTAACGCGTAAGGTACGATTGTGTAGATTGCAGGTTAGAGGATTGATAGCTTTGAGTATATTATTTACAATTTATGCCTTTTGTGCCGGTTGCGAATAAGTGCTATCACAATAAAGGGCAACAACCCTCGAAAGTTTAGTAAAAAATAATAGTTAATATTAGATTACTAAATTATTTAAATAAATTTGATTTATTGGCACCTAACCAGTTTGGCTTCAGACAAGGAATATCGACAGAAGATGCAATACTTGACTTAAGTACTTTTGTAACAGAACAACTAGACCAGAGTAAGAAGTGTCTGTCGGTTTTCCTTGATCTGAAGAAAGCATTCGATACAGTCTTTGTCCCTATCCTTGTACACAAGCTTGAAAAAATAGGAATAAGAGGTACTCCACTTGCTCTCTTTGAAAACTACCTATCGGAGAGGAAACAAAAAGTTAATCTACCTGGATTCACTAGTGCAGACGTGGAGCTGTCATCATTCGGCGTACCACAGGGTAGCGTTTTAGGGCCAACCTTGTTTTTGATTTATATTAATGACCTATGCAAAATTGCCATACCAAACGCTAAAATCCTGTCGTATGCCGATGACACGGCTGTAGTTTTTACTGGTGAATCCTGGGAGGCTGTCAAGACTACCGCTGAAAATGGGCTGGCTCGAATCGCTCTGTGGTTACAACAAAAACTCCTCACATTAAATGCAGCAAAAACAAATTTTATTTGTTTTAGTATAAACAACAAATCACAGCCAGTGTCTGAGTTTAGCCTAAAAATGTGCTAAAGAAATTGACAAAAGATCGTGTAGCTGTCCATCAATTGGTAAATTGCCGCATATTAAATATTTGGGCGTTATCATAGATCAGAGGTTGTCCTGGTTCCCTCACCTGGAAAATGTTATCAGTAGGATTCGAAAATTAATATGGATCTTTAAAACACTCAGACATGTAATACCTGATTATAGTAATAAGTGCGACTCTCCAAGACATCTCCTTAACCAAATATATGTTTCACTTGCACAATCTATTGTTACGTATTGCATCCCGGCCTGGGGTGGAGCTACAAAGACTCAGTTTCTGCATTTGGAAAGAGCTCAACGAACCCTTATTAAAGTAATGTACTTTAAGAGAAGTCGGTTTTCTACAGGCGAACTCTATCGCATAAGTGGTCTACTCTCTGTTAGAAAATTATATGTCATTATGACTACTCTTAAAGTACATAAATCCCTGCCGTATGACCCGCGTATCTTAAAAACACGACGAAGGTATGCTGTGGCTAAGTCCTCTGGCACCAAAACAGAGTTTGCCAGTAGGCAATTCAGCTCACGTTCTGCATTCCTTTACAATAAAATAATTAAAGAAATAAACATATATGATCAAACTTACTATGAATGTAAGCAAGTCCGTATGTATTTACAAAAAAAAAGTATTTAAGTATTATATCCGTTGTTTGGCACCCATAACACAAGCTTTGAGTAGCTTACTTTGGGGCTAGATGGCGATGTGTGGGAATGTCCAAAGGATATTTATTATTATTATCGAATCAATAAATTAATACGTAGGTAATATCAGTTATAGAACCATTTCATTAAAAAACTCTTACAATGTCTGATATATGTACATAAAGTGCATTAAAGTTAATAAATATATTTATTTATTAAACATGTGTACATAAATGATGACAGTAAAATAATGATCATAGTATCAACATGTTTTGCCAACATTAGGCATGTAAAATGACATTAAATTGAACAAATTATATTTAAATATCCAAAAGTCAGACATAATTCCATCAAGTCAAAATTTAATAATAATATTGGATAAAAAAAGAATGACAAATTAAATCATATTATAAATGTAAAATTTTGTCACCTAAAAATTCTTGTACATTATAATAACATTTTTAACCCCTTGGATAGCCAGAGCGCCCGATGGTGGGCGCTGAGCATGAATTTCGCGATTATACCAAGCGCCCACCTGTGGGCGCTTTTTAATTACTTTTTTGCAAAAAAAAAAATGGTGTATAAATGCTTATTCCTTGGGCATGTTGGTCTTTATGAGTAAAAAACAGATGTTTCTTCACCATAGACCGCAAACACATCCGGTTGCTGTCAGTTATTGATTAAAATTCGATTTTTTTTTTCTCGCAATTTTTTTCGTATATGTCGTCACCCTACCACGAATTTTTTTGGTTCTATTTTTTCATTTTTGAATACTTTTTTTTTTATTACAAGCATAGGTTATTTATTCAGTAACAATAAGCTTTTTACAGAATGATAATAGCTTTTTTCAATAAGATTTTATAACTGTTTACGCAACGTGTATCCTGACACCGCGCGAATTGCGTACGCGCACACAGTCCACCGCGGAAACGCGACCGCCACCGCAATTGCGCCTTAGGAGGTTAAATAAAATTCAAATAAACAAAACCTGGCTGTATTGTAAGGTGTTATATATATGTATATAAAGTTTTCAAAACGTATTCATTTAAAAAGTAGATATTGTGGTGCTAAGGCTAAATTTATAAAAATATCAAAGGTTATTGACATCACTGACCATAGCTCGCTTCGCTTCCACAGACCTCTATAATTAGACAATTTTGCTAATTGGTACCGCGTCACGTGCTCGTCATTAATAATAATAATCAATTAAATTTCGTGTGCGCTCGCTGTTTTCAATTTTCTATACAAATTAACAGCTAAGAATCAATCGCAGATACGTCTGTGATTTAATTAAGTGGTAATTGGTATCAGGATGTGATGGTAGGGTACATAAAAAGGCGGTTACAATTATCTTCGGTTTAGCTAAGATAAAGATTACCGTGTTTGCAATACATATTTGGTATTAAGTCCAGTATTTTTTTTCATTTTTTTTTTAAATGCAGGCTCCGATTCATTAAAAAAAAAATTTTTTGCCAACCCGTTATACAACATATTTTCAAAAAGATTCTCAGTTCGACCCGCATGTTGATATGTTTTTCCGTAAATATATTCCGCATTTGGTTGGACCCATTTCGATGTTTTTTTCAGAAAAGTATTTGTTACATTAAAGATAAGGTTTTAGTTAATATTTTTGACCGGTTTTAAAAAAGGAGGTACTCAGTTTGACCCGTTTATATGTATGTATTTTTGTTCACGTTTATCTCGCGATTCGCTGAGCCTATTTTGATGAGGTTTAAATTTACTTACCATGGCTAGGCGGCGGCGACGGCGACTTGATAAGCTCGCCCGACTCTTCTGGAACAACCAAAGACATATTTTATTTAAAAAAAAACAAATACAAGCACTTATAAAGCAAAGTTACTATTCTTAGTGCAACAATTTGAGCTTGTTATGCATTATATTGTTTAAAATAATTGGCTTGTAATTTGATAAATAATTTGATGAAAACATCTAGACCAGCGATCAAGTCAACGACACGTTTTAGCATTTATAAGCATTTTGAATGAATAAGATATTATTTAAAGTACTTGATACGCACTTAACGACTTCACTCCCGCGCTCATGTTCAGCGTTTAAACAAATACATGGAAAGCGTCGTTTAATTCGTTGTTGCGTCACCCCCGTGGACAACATTGCTAAGGCTATCGCGGGTGATTAGCAGCAAGGCCGTGTCCACGTAATTTGATCAGCAGGTAGGTATTAGGCGTCATCAGCGGGGTATTAGGCGACAGCGCCGCAAGCTCGATCGCGTAAGAAGCTTATTGACACCTTCACACCGCACACGTACGGTTAAGTAATAATGTAGGCTTATAAAGTGTTTCCACATATAGCAGCTCTGTAGCTTGGTATTTTTAATTTACATTATCTTGTGATACATAAAGTTAATGTTTAGATTTTGGGGTATAAATTGTGGACATTACATTAAATTAAACAAATGACAGAACTTAAAAACCAAGTGTTGCAAATTTGTGAATGCGCACATATCTCACTAATATTATGATAGCAAACATGTGTCGTGTGATTTGCCTTTTTTTTAAACTCTGTGGATGAAGCATTAAAGCGGTTACTGATCATTATCTATAGATATTATGCAGTGGAGAGAAATGCCTTGTTAGCACTATATTGGCCTGAAATGGATACTCTAAATTCGTGAAGGATAAACGCGTGTTCGATATCAGTAGTTGCATTAAGGCGAAGCATCAACATTAACGAGATTAGCTAATTAGACGACACGATTCCAGGGATTATCTCGAAGCTGTACGGTGCCTCATCGGGTTACCGGTGTCAACCTGCTTCCTTGGTTTTAATTAATCTTTAAATGTAGTACAGCGCCAGCACATCAGATTACCCACTTTTGTTTTAAACTAGCACTTAGTATAACTACATAAGAAAACGCAGTGTTTGGCTTGACGTGCTTGCTGTTTTTCGTACAAAGAAAAATTGTAGCATTTTCAGTTTTTAATTTTTATCAAAGGTACATCCCCAAGTTTTTAATGCGTAAAATATCAGTTTACTTCCGACTTAGCTCATCCCATTAACTACTCTGTCATTGCAATCTAAATAAATCAAATATTAAAAAAAAACATATATTCATTTATTAAAAAAAATAGGATGTCATGCAAACGGTACGTAAAAACCATTATATTTTACGCAAGTTCTTATATGCCATGAATAACAAATTATATTCAATCACGTAATTATTTACATCAATCAACTATTTAATCTTATCTGCATTCATGTTATATGCAGAATTATGTAATGTATTATTATATTATTTGTTGTTTGTTATATTTGTGATATTATTAATATCTCGGATTAGTATAGCTGCTACGGGTGTGCTACGGCGCCGCTACGAGATGCCATGTGCTTAAAAACATGCATGAAAAACTTTTAGTAAAAAAATATGACGTATTTTATAAAGGTTTTAAGTATGCGTGGGAAGGCAAATACCTGTCTTGGATAATCCTTGCACAATGCATCGACGTAGCGGATAAAGATTTGCGCTGCGTCTATTCAAATGTTCCAATGATCGGACGCTAAAAAACCGTGATCCGCGTTGACGGCGCGGAAAAAACGCAGCATTGTGCGCGGGAGTCGCGATTATTGAAACGTCATCGCGGAGCTTCGGGTTTTTGCGAAATTAAAAAAAGGGTACACTCGGAGAAACGCCGCACAATATTATCGCGGATAAAAATGTTATTTACTTAAAATGTGCGTTTGTTAGTTTTTGTGTCGCATCTTTTCAATAGAATTGTGGCGTCGCAAATTTAAATAAAAATTATAGTAGCATTGCAAATTGCATCATCATCAGAAAGGTCGAAGAATATTTTTAACTAGATATTGTCTAACATAAATATTAATAAGCTGCAATAAATAACAGAAGTTACATTGATCTGCTGACGCAAAACATAATACAATTAGGTATATACGAATTTCTACTCATTAGAGAACTAAAAAACCGCACGTCATATGCAAATAATAAAATTAAACGTACCAGTTTTTATTTCCACAGTTAAAGTAATAATTAACCATTACAATTAACTAATTGTTTGTTATAGAGATTTGTGTTAAAGTTGTTAGACTATATTAATTGATAAAGTTTTGCTATATTAGCTGTTTTTTTAGAAGGCTTTCTCATAAAAGGGGTAAAAAAAAACAATTCATCAAACAAATTTAAAAAAAAGGTATTCCTATTTTGTTTCAGTAATTAAATCTTATGATAGAATACTACTAAAGAATCATGTGAATTTAGGTAAAGTATTTTATTCCACATCATGATATTCATAAAGTAAACAAAACCGAGGAAAAAATGTTCACCTAATGATCACTTAACGATCATCTACATAATGATTATACATCGACGATAATTATCGATATAAATATTCCTATATAGGTATTATCATAAAAATTTAAACTACTTTAGGAGGATAAACAAGAAACTAGTTACTTATTTGCTACATTAAAATGAATACAAACTAAGAAGAACATAATAAAATATCAAGCTCTATTAAATGTTTGCATTAAATCGTGTTAAGTCTATGCTATTTACTTTAGTCGTCAATGTAAACAAGAAGAAACAGCAAAATGTATAAATATGTATAGTTATTACGGAACATATTTACATTATAATATAAATAAAATAATGCTTAATTTCTAAAGAAAATAAATTAAATACTTGATTCCTGAAACTTCATGATAGTCTAATAAGCGCTAAATACTCACGATATGGGTTGCAGTAGGATCGCGTAGCGGCGCGCACGCACGCCGAGAGCACCATCGCGTGGTTTGTTTTCAAAGTTCACGAGAGCGGGAGTTTCAGCGAGCGATGTGTGCGATACAGAGGCGTACGTAAGGTATAGAGCGCGTGGTAGCGCGGTCGGCGCGCGGAGGCATACTGCGGGGCGCAACCAGCGGCAGCGCCGAGCGTTCGCCCCCCTTCCCCGCCCCACTCCCCGTACCCCCCAACCGACGTATTAAAATTTGGACTTTTTTGTACGAATCCGTTTCTTTTCCGCCCTTATAGTGAATTTTTTTCGCGCGACCTCGCCATTATTTCGATTACCTGAGATGTTTTTTTTCGCTTTCGACGCGATGCGCGCTTAAAAGCTGTTTAATTTTTTTAGGAAAGGGGAACGACGGGTTCGGCTAACCGATGCGCGAATTCCGATATCGGGTTTGATCGAAAAAAAGGTTCATTCGAATCGTCCGGAGCGTGTGCCGAGAATCGTTACAGCGTTATTATCAAACAAAGAATGCTCTACTATCTGCACCTCCATCGCGCCATTGCCGCAGTGTGAATAATGACAGCCAAATATGTGCAACTTTAAATCAGCAATACATATTCATTCGAGATCTCGCTAAACTGTCGAGTTTCTGTCGGATTTGGACGAGTACAACTTATTTAATTTGTATTTTACACGACGAGTGTTTAATTTCATTAGCAACATTTTATGAGTCTATATTTCACATAATCTTGATTTATTGCTTGCAAAACTTGATTCAAAATAATTTAGCACACTGTCTCAAACGTGTACCTTAACTTTTTCCAATTCAATGTACATTACAACACAGCGCAAAAAGGTTTAGTGCGGAGTGTTTGCATTGAAATAGTAAATGAGATGGACGCCGTAAGGGCCCTTTGATCGGGCTATCGCGGAGGTCGCGATTAAAGACGATGAATAAGAATGACGACCTCGGAGGTCGGAGGTCGGAGGGTGAGTAACAATATGCAGCCCGCAAGTGACCGCGCAGAGTTGACAAGCGATAGAATGGACCGTTTTTTTTCTTGAGCAAAAAAGCTACACCTGTGGGAGAGCGATTGCTTCCTATCGGATATCTATTATGATTTATGAAGTTGACCATGTAAACTTAAAAGAATTGAATTATGAAAGAAAGATAAGAATCAAGAATGTCCATTAATCCCTCAAGCGTATGTGAACGAGACACAATGCAAATTCTATTGTTATGCGGTTGCCTGCAACCGCTCGGGTGTTGAAGCATTAAAGTGAGTCCAAATGACTTTTGATGACAGTGTGTTAGGGTGGACTATTAATGCATGTATATATGAGGACGATGCAATCCATCTAGAAAATATTTCTCGATATAACATCTTGGTTGCTGTTATTTTAACTTTGGAGTCTTTCGTTCGACCGTTCATATCTATTCCTTGAGAAGGCTGCCCGAATCTTTGTGATGGTAATGGTGCAAATACTGACCGATGAAAGTTTAATTCCACCCCTCCCCTCCCCGGCCCCCACCGAAGCCCGCAACTCACTTTGAACCTCCTCATGCATCGTTATCAGCGAATGCATTTACGTAATGTGCTCGTGTTTATTTAGGCCACATATTGCTACTTTGAATAAGAAATTCGTCCTTTGTAAGAGCTCGTCTTGGTTCTGTTTGCTTGCTTCCGTATTATTTTATTCGCAATGTTTTCCTTGCGTTTTTGGGACTCGCATTTAAATTCATTCTTCAAAATGACACAATAGTGAATCCAAACAACAAATACGGATAAAAGATCTGCAACTGCTATACCACTTTTTTATGTTGGATGGATATATCTAATTATATTTGTAACTGCCTTAAGAAAACAGTTTAAATAAATGAGCATTTATACATATAACTAAAAGCGTTTGGTGATAATTCGTTCAAGCACAAACTTTGTATTAAAACGACTATTTATAGATATAACTAAAATTAAAATTAATATTTTGTTACGCTTCGATTCCTCCTAATGACTTACAAGCTTAAGCATTTGTGAAACGGTTACCTTGAGATATTTTAGAACATCAAATCACCGACCAGTTTAACTAAGAATATGAATAATTATAAAATTAGTTTGGGCGGTTCGTAGCAACATTCGTAGCTAGTGTCGCTTCGTAGCGCATGCTACGGCGTAGCGGCGGTCAGTGGCGGCGAGGATCGGGGCGCGGGCGGCGCCCCTTGTTTTAGCTCTCATGGACATTTTATGAACACTGATTTCTATATTCGCGAGTTTTATGAGGTGTCGCGAGTCTGTGAGGGTCGCGACCTCCGACGAAGGGTTGGGCGCGATAACTACCCCGTTTAGGGGCGGAAAGTGAAATAGCTAATTCATAGCTATCCGGTTTCAGTATTTTCTAACTATTACGATATTTATTTAAATAAATAAATAACATGAATCAGTGCCAGTAAACACGCCAATTTTTGTGATTTAAAAGTAAGGAATTTTCTTCCTTGTCTTACGAATACCAGACAACGATTATGACGGTCGCATCTCACATAAAAGCTTAAATATGCACATATAAACATCCATGACTTACCTCTGTACAAATGTTTGTGCTCATAATACAAACATTTGCTCCTTGCGGGATTCGAACCCGCGACGATCATCATAGTAGTCTGACCACTACACCAAACGCGTTGTCGTTTACCATAAAGTTTATTTTGTTAGGTTACAATGATTGATAAATAGCTTATTGGTTTGATGCAGAATTAAAATAGTAAGTAAGAGTAACTAATGAATGCAAGTAAAAGTAAATAGCTTTTGCAAATAATCACTAGTATTGTAGAAAGTTACGACTTTATAGATGAGTAACGACCGTAATTAACTTATGTAAGACTTTTCAAAAACTAGTCCAAGTTTGCAAATGCATTCTAATACGTGTTTATAGATAAAACATGTGTCCTCCGGCGATCTCCGGGGGCCCGTTCCGGCCGTCGCTATAAATCTCTCGCCGGCGCAGCGCCGGACGGGCCGGTCGCAGGTGCCCCTAACATGTGTTTATTCATAAACTCGTGAAAAGACAACGAAATAGGCTGGTGACCGATTCATTTGTTTTGCGACTTTTTTCTGTATTTTTTTCGCAATTGTAGACTGACTTCAAAAAAAAATCCTCTTACTTTATAATGAATTACTACGTAAATATATTTTTTCCGTTTATACTCTCTTTCTCCATTTTTTAAGAGGCTAGGAGGTTCTCTCGTAAGAAGTAAAAGCTAAAAAATCTCAATTAAAACCATAGATAAAGAATTCAAATACGTATAACTAATAACCTAAGAAAGCTTTCAAATGGTGGTTTTTGTAAAATAAGTTAAAAAAAAAACAAATTGATGACCCAACAAACGGCCAATTGTTGTCCACTGCCGGTCATAGAACTAATCAGTAATCTGCGCGTGCGCCGACAAGTGTATCGAACCGAGATGTTATCTCTTGTCTTAGCTTAGCTCTGTTTATTGTTCAACAAAATATGTAGCGTGATTTCGACGTTTTAATTTAAAGCACAGTGAGCTTTTATTCTGCATTGATTAGCTTCGTTTTTTACAGTTTAATTTGTAATCACAAAACCATCTTTATTTACTTCCTAATTAAGCTGTCACAAAATTTTAAGCCAATCTTGTTAACACAGCACAATTATGTAGCAGCTTATTTTATTGACTATGATTCTGCATTGGTTTATTTTTCATACAAGCAAGATTATAATCACAAAATAAAATAATACCTCTATTAATACCGATTCTTACGTTTTCACAATTACCTTAATAACTAATCAGTAACGTTATGGTTCCATTACTTTATACGAAATAACTTTCTGTTATTAAATTATTCTTTGGGTATGGCTTATGCGACTCTACAAGGAGATCGATAATCAAAATTACTAAACTTTTAAAGCCATTACTTTAAATATACATCACTGGCACTTCTCTTGGATGTAAAACATTTACACAGCCCATTAAAGTCCAGTGTAATATTTAAAGGGTTGGTCAGTGCATCGCAAGTACGCAGTAAAGCATTATCGGAGGCCGGAGGATCCGTCCCGCCTCCCTTGGGAGCACTCTTTCTGGCAGGACATATCTCACCTGGTAGATCCCACACTGGGAGCAAACATATTACTGCTCGATTAATTATTTTGCTAGTAAAATATGTTTGAGCTAGTTTTCAAACCTTAGTGGTTGTGAAAAAATACTTTAGTCCTACCTACAATACATCATGTTTTTAAATAACTTTCAGTTTACTTGACATGAGTGCGTAGTTTATGAACGAACGAAGTTATATTGAGATTACAATATTAATACACATATTGATTCATTACTATTACTAATTTTTAACGAACGACGACTTAATAAGAGAAAACACGTACATGTCAAATAGCGCGTTAAGTAATAATCCTAAACGGTTCATTTACCTTAATAAAGAGCATCAAATATTTCATTTATTTGATTAATGAAGAAATTCAATATTTAAAAAAAATACTTTCAATCAATCTTAAACAAACAAAACATGCATTAGCATTTTCTTATTTCCCGTGAACGCTTGTATTGTGTAGTCAGTTTGGGGCTATTAATTAAATCCCGTCAGAGGGCAGGGGTCGGCCATGTTGCATTAGCGCTGTATTTGCATTTTCAATTCGGCGCGGGGCTGAGGAGGGAGGCAGAGGGGGGAGGTCACCCTCTAATCCCGTTACTGAACTCCGTCCAACTGTTCACATTCGATGCTCGCTCTCATTTACATAATGTGCCGTGAAATTCACTGTGAAATGAAAGAGTGGTGGCCTTTGTTCGCTATTTTGGCTTATCAAAACAGAGCAAGCTTCGTTGAAACTCGTGAAGATGAATTTTGTTTTTGCATGAAGGATGAAATACATTATTGAAGTAGGTATTTATATCTTGATTTTAATTGAAATTCAATAATAACTGCTCTTTATGTGTTAAGATTGCAACGTTTACAATGGAAGCCCTAATTACATTTGAAACAGAAAAAACATATTTGCGTAACTATTATTTCAAAGTCAACGGTCGAAGACTGTCATTTAATTTGTTTACGGGGTGATTAACGTTACACGTGGATCGGCAATTATTTGCATGTCCAAGGCGTAATGTGGAGAACAATGGCCGCCGGGCGAGGCGGGGGCGGTGCGGTGGGGGGCGCAGGGGAGGGGGAGCTGATTGAGGCGCTAATCAATAGCTGCAGCTGCATCGCCCCCGCTGGACCGCACACAACAGGTTGAACGCAGACATGCACACGTTTGAGATCGCTTGCTTTTTTGCAATCTCGATTCGTGTAACTTTTACGATGGACTTAGATCCCAGATCAATCCCAGCTCAATAAAATGTAGCGTCTATAGTTAGACAATTTTGACACGTTGAAGCTAATTTGTCTTTCTTTGAAAATGTAGTTTAAAATGCACAGTGTTTTTTTCTCGTTATCTTAAACTATTTTTTTAATGTACGCCAGACGACACACTCGAGGTTTCTCAGTAAAAAATGTTCTTCCATGTAACAACAATCATGCCGGGGTCGTCTCCCATAAAGACTTAATACATATACACATCCATGACTTAGGTACAAATGTTCGTGCTTACCACATAAACATTTGCTCCTCGCAGGGTTCGAACCCGCGACGGCGGATATAGTAGTTCTTCAGGAGCCACCACACTGAACGCGTTTTTATACTACAGATTTTTCTTTTAAAGCCATTGAACTAAGAAAATCATAATAGTTCCATTTGGAATACAATAGTTTTCCTTGTACGATCATAGGGCGCCATAAGCAGGCAGAGTCTGATGTTATCTCCTAATGCGTATTAATTAGGTGGCCGATAGCAGCCCTATTTATTGCAGAGAACCTTTATCGAAGTTTGAACTGCTAATATATATAACTGGCCGCTGGATAACTCAGGATGGGTGGTAAAAGTTGGTTCGACGGGCGTAGGCTTCTGTATGTAATCCTGTTTTGTATTTAGCTTTGTTAAAATAATTTCATATTCAAGAGGTTAAGAGCCAAAAAACTAAGTAAAGTCATTAATTAAGAAAATAAGTTTTAGCGCTTGAATCAACTTCTTATATTAGGGTATGCGTTTTGAGACAGAACTCAGAAAATCGTTGGAATTTTTGATGGCACAGTAGTTAATTACTGTAGGGTTCATAGTGTAGAAACATGTCTACAAAAATATCTTAGGTATATTAACTGAATATCCTTATAAAATTCATTTGTGTTATTTTTTCCATAAACTGGCATTCAAAAACGTTGCCTATTAAGGCGAAGATTGACGTGAATGATTCTCAAAAATTGTAGTGTCATTGAACGCCAAGAAACCGTTACTCTATTATGTGATTCCATAAAAAAACTGAATGATTATACTCATATTTCGTCACTTCTGGGTATGTTTGAAATACGAGGGTCAAACTGAAAGTTCTTAGAACTGGCCACTTATAAACAATATAATAAAAAAAATATTCTAAACTTTGAAAATAGAACTCTTTGCCAATATTACTGAGTATATATTTTATTCATTTGTCATTTGTTTTACGATTTGGCGGCAAATTGAAAATTGTCTGTGTCACGTCAACATGAATTTAACACGAGAAAATTTTCGTGCAATGATTTTTTATGACTTTCGATGTCATTTAAGTCAACAAGAAAGTTATGATAGACTACGATTGGCCTTTCACGATGAAGCCCCATCTTGTGCGACTGTTTACAACTGGTTTAATGAGTTTAAACGTGGTCGCACTAATCTCACTGATGATGTACGTGAGGGACGGCCTTCTACGGCGACGACTGAAAATAACATCTGTGTTGTGCGGCGTATGATAGAGACTGACAAAAGAGTGACCTATCAGCAGATTCGGACAAGCTTAGGCATCGGTATGAGTCAAGTGCACAAAATCCTCCACGAACATTTAGCGGTCAGGAAGCTTTGCGCCCGGTGGATACCTCATAATTTGACTAAGGCTCAAAAACTCCATCGTGTGGATTGGTGCCGTAAAATGATTGAAAGATTTAACGGAGGTGACTCAAATGCTGTGTTCGACATACTAACAGGTGACGAAAGCTGGATTTACTGTTATGATCCTGAAACCAAAAGACAATCTGCTCAGTGGGTGTTTCCTTTCGAGGAGTTGCCAACTAAACTGAAGAGAGATCGAAGTGCGGGAAAAAAAATGGTGGCCTCGTTCTTTGGAAGGATAGGTCATTTCGCAACAATTGTGTTAGAGGATCAAAAAACAGTTTCTGCAGAATGGTACACTACCAATTGTTTGCCACTTGTCTTGGAAAAAGTTCGAAAGAAACGACCTCGCAGTAGGATCCTCCTTCACCACGACAACGCCTCGTCGCACACCGCCAAGCGAACGATCGACTATTTGGCGACATCAAACGTTGAATTACTGGGTCACCCGCCGTATAGCCCCGACCTCGCGCCTTGTGATTTTTATTTATTTCCAAAAATTAAAGAAAAACTTAAAGGAAAGCGGTTTATGAATGCTGAAGAAGCGGTGGCTGCGTATCGCGATGCCATTGAAGAGACCCCTAAGGACGAGTGGGCAAAGTGCTTTTCCCAGTGGTTCCATCGCATGCAGCGGTGTATTGACGTCAATGGACGATATTTTGAAAAGATATAATAAAACTAATAACTGGCTAATGTAATCAGTTTTTGATTTTCTAAGAACTTTCAGTTTGACCCTCGTATTAGCATAATAAGGGGGAATCTTTGACAGAAATTCATGTGGGTATTAACGCATATTAAAAAATTTAGACACACATTTTTGTTAATAATATGGCGTTGTCATATTCATTTTATTTATTTTAACTTTATTGCACTGTAAGTCGTACAATTGGCGAACTTAATGCTTAATAGCATTCTTTACTAGTCAACGACCTGGTAATGCAGAGAGTTTAATCAGTGGCGGAAAATTAATAAGTGAGAAGAGTGGTACAAAATAACGTAAGAGTAATAAGAGAGGTACGAAATAATATATCGTTCCAATTACTTTATATCCATTGTTTTGTACGTATAACCAGCTGTAAGTAGAAGACGTGTATGTAAATCAGTACAACAGTGACAGCGAGTTACATAAGCACCTAGGTAGGTAGCGTACCGGTCCGGGGCGCGGCGTATGTAAATGATATGTAGATGTAGCGAGCGCCGCGATTGGTTCTCGGCACCCTTTGCTCTTTACCCTTTACCCGTATGGAAATAGGCGCGTAAAAAACGGATTGTCGCGTGCGGGCTGAGGCGCGGGGAGGCAAGGGTTGCGACACACGGCGCATGATTTATGATAAACGTCATTTGTAAATTATTCCGTCACGACAATATCGGCCGGTTTTAATTTAAACTATGATGTATGATCCGGGGGTGCTTTCGACCTCGTTATAATAAATAATGTATCGCAGCGACGCCGTTACGCTGCAGTTGGATACGCGTGATAATCCTGCTAATGACTTTTATTGCGATGCACACGCTTTATAGTTCAGATTATATAATCTGTGCTTTGACTCTGCGCCGTCTGGAGTCGTGCACCAGGCGTACATAAGCACAGCCACTTAGCATTATGTACTGTGACGGAAGTAAATGGTAACAGTATCTGCAAATGCGTTATGGCACTAATGCGTATTCATGAAGGATGTAAAAAGCACTTAGTGTTACAATACCATTAAATTATTTTATGACTCACGCCGCTCGGAACGTAATGTGGTTTACTTTTCAATTTATTACATTTATTCACTTTATCAATTTACGCATGTAATAAAAGGCTGATTTAATATGATGTCTGCTACGGGTTTCATAAGTTAACTGTTTCATTTTGTGAAATGGAAATTATTTTTGCGTTTCATTTTGATTTTTCGAGTCGTTGTTTAAATCGCTAAAGAACGTAGTTATGGAGAAATCTAGCTCGAAAAACAGAAGTCGGGGCTGGGCAATGGGCAATGGGCAGTCGGTGAGCGGGCATAAACAATTCATAGAGCAGTGTCTCTGGAGGCCAGTGGATGTTATGATCGCGCAAACAAACACGCCGGCGGCGCACAACAGTGAACAATGTTCGATACGGCAAACAGACGCAGGGGTTCACTGCTGTAGATTATATTTGTTACAAATAAACACTGTCGAATGTGGAAAAAGTATCGTGATATAACTGAAGACTTTTTAAGTTGGATGACAAAGTGACTGAAAAAATATATTACAGTAATGTGCAGCATATTTGCACTACAAATCTTATGATCTATATAGGTTGAAGGTGTTGCAGAGCATTGCAAATTTTTATCAGTGCTGCACATTGATTTTTCTTGTTTTATTTACTTACAGTCAACATACACAAAAAAGTTAAGTTAAAATTTTAATACTTAGGCTAAGTCTAGTAACTACTTACAAATAAAGACAGCGTGCAATATAATATTAAATCTATGAAAAATAAAAATCGATCGACAAAGAAAAGCGGGAAATCACATTAAGCCAAACTGCTCGCTAGAGCAGGGATGCACAGACTTATTTAGACTAGGGGCCACTCGGGCAAATTATGAACTGCTGGCGGGCCGCCAGAAGTATAGGTAATTAAAGACAATAAAGAATTGATAATTATGTATTAAAATTGAAAAAGAATTTATTAATTTGAAGCGTGGCACTGCATAGTGCTTACAATCATTTTTATATTTGGCTCAAATTTACTTGTAGCAACACGTAAAACTGCTTCCAAACTTTCATTTGCAAGGCGGTTTCGATTTTTTGTTTTATTATTATTTAGTATTGAAAAGGTTTGTTCACATATATAGGTAGAACCAAATAAGCTGGCACATTTCAGAGCGTTTATGCGCAACTCTTTGTACGTATTTTTATCAATGCAGCGGTAAAAGTTCAGCAAGTCTCCTTCGTTGAATTTGTTGCGTAAATCTTGGTCGTTTTGAATGTCGATAATTTCTAACTGCATTGACTCTGGCGCATTTTCAACTGAAATCGTGAAAGGATTGCTGAATATGTCCAACAGAGGTTTCACTTTTTTAAACTCCGAAAATCTTTCTTGAAAAGATTGAATCAAAATATCTAGCTTTTCTACATAACTGAAATTAATCGCAGTTTTGTTGAATTTTTCAGCCATTTTCTTATAATTCGGAAAATGATTGTAATTTCCAGAATTCAATTGCGATCTGAAAAGTGTCAGCTTGCATTGAAAGGATGATACGTGAGCGTAGAGCTGGGATATCAGTTGATTTTTGCCTTGAAGCCGTGTGTTCAAGACATTCAAATGATTTGTAATGTCAACTAAAAAAGCCAAATCACACAACCAATCAGGATTTTTAAGTTCCGGGACATCCTTTTGCTTTTCCGCCAGAAATATTCCAATTTCTTCTATTAAATTTAGAAATCGTTCCAGGGTCAATCCACGACTTAGCTACCTTACTTCTGTATAATACAGTAAATCTCCATATTCGCTTTCGATGTCATCAAGGAATTGTTTGAATTGCCTGTGATTGAGTCCTCGTGATTTTATGAAATTTACAGTCGAAACTACCACTTTCATGACATTTTGAAATTCAATTTTTTTAGAACAGAGGGCTTCTTGGTGTATAATGCAGTGAAACTGCATGAGATCTTCAGCGTTTATGTTTTTTTCTTGCAGATGCTTTTTCAGCACTTTGCTGAGCTAGCCCAGAATTGACACCAATCATCGAAGGAGCACCGTCAGTGGCAACTCCCGATAATTTTGATAAGTCCAAATCAGTTTTTGAACACTCATCCAAAAGTACATTGAGTATATCAACTCCTCTGGTTTGACCTTTCAATGAACACATTCCTAACAACTCTTCTAAGACTTCAAAATCTTGAGTAACACCTCGTATGAATATGAGAAGTTGAGCTGTGGAAGTAATATCAGTGGATTCGTCGAGTGCTAATGAAAAAAATTCAATGATCTTAGTTTTTTCATTTAATTGTTCCGCAATATTACCTGACAAAGACATAATACGTCTTTGGATAGTCATACGATTCAGTTGAATTTTCTCAAACTTTTTTGCTGCTTCTGGACACATTTTCTTAGCGGCAATTTCTATGCATTCTTTTACAAAATCCCCATCATTGAAGGGGCGACTGCGCTTTGCTATCATTCGAGAAATTTCATAACTAACTTCTGTAGCTGTTTCTGAATCTTGGATGGGTTTTGTAAACATAGCTTGCTGACCAATAAGCTCCCGTTTTAAAGACAACATTTTTTGCTTTCTTAATTCGCCTGTAAACTTGGTAAAAGTAGGATGCTGCGTTTCATAGTGCCTTTTTACATTATATTCCTTTGCAATCGCAACAGAATTCTTGCAAATTAAACAAACGACTTTATTATGCGACCATACAAAAAAGTATTTCTCAGTCCAAATTTCTTGAAACTGCCGATTTTCATCTTTAACCTTACGTTTTTTACTAGGTCCTGGCTTGTCCATGTTGCGTTCTAATCCTGGCTAGGATTAACACAGCACCTAAAAACAATTACAGTACCTACTTAAATTACCCATCCTTTTTTAAATTAGCAAAAATAATTGATTTAAATAGGTAGGGAAACACTTATTAATAACAGAGTTTTACTTACGATTTCACAACACAATTATACACGGCACTTGACGGGAAATCTACGTTAAATGTGGATCAAAATATATGACACCGGCTAGTCGAGTTAAAATCTACACTAGAACTATTGACACTTCACTCAAATTAAAACCGAACTATGGGTCGCTGCGGTTAGCGTGGCTTTTATACCGCGCGTATAGAGTCGAAAACTGTCTGGAGAAATCTCGAAACCGACTCTGGAAGCTTCGTGTATCTACCTACGCGAGCAATCGGGAATTCGTGCACTTAAGAGCGCGCGCGCGAGATTCAAATTACTTTTCGAACATATTTTTTTTGGTTTTATTCTGGAATAGAATTCAATATTTTTCGAATGTACGAGAGTATTATTTTTGCTGTCGGCGGGCCACCAGTATTCGACCGGCGGGCCGCAAGCGGCCCGCGGGCCGCGGTCTGTGCATCCCTGCGCTAGAGTAGGGACATTCCGATACAAGTAATTACGAGTAGGTATTCGATACTTTTGATTCGATACCAAGTAAAAATAGCATCGCATCAATCTTGCGATACCTACTCGGTATCGAAACAAAAGTACTTGGTATCAAATCGAATCAGCAAATCATCTTTTAAAAAAACCTAAGCAGCCCTGAGTAAGTCAGAACATGATGTTCCGTCTACTGCAACACCTGCATACGATTTTGGGAAACATTATATGGAGTTAGCACATGGGCACAAGAAGAAAAAGAAATTCATAAAGATGAAATAAGAAACCAAATTTTTTTGCACGGGCGGGACTTGAACCAGCAACTTCTGGCTAACCGGGCCAAACGCTCTACCAATTGAGCTACCGTCCTGTCAGTCCGACCTTGCGAAATTTGTGGTCTCTTATGATAAAAGATTGTCTCCAAAATACTCAAATACTAATCTTAATGCTCAAGAGTTTTATGTTTAAAGTAAGCATGTGACGCAAAACATTTTAAATAAGTAGATTATTTTTCTTCGCTTTTTTTTTTAAATATTGTCCTTCTACGTTCATTGTGAGCATCCTCAAAATAAAAAAATATATACATAATAGTTTTTCGTAAAGTCGAATCGATATAAGTAAGTATCGATACTTTAGGAGTATTTGTTTAAGTAGTATCGAAAGAAGATTTGAGTACTATCGAAATGAGTAGGTATCGATACTTTGATGGTATCGAAACATCCATACGCTAGAGACTATGACGTATACATAATTAATGAGCTTTACATTACAAAACCGTTCATCCACATTAGTTCTTTATTTATGACTACACTTGAAAGTGCTTGTCTAAACAAACCAATTAACTGATTACTCTAAAATAGGACAATAATATTTAACAAATCAGTCAAACTTTGGTCAACTAGGGTGTGGTGGCGGCGAGTGAGCATCGTGTTAACAACATCGGGTATCGAGTCATATTGTCAGTCTCCAGGGAGGGCTCGCGACCATTCCGCGGCGCTATGCAGGCCGGCACTGCCGGGAAGTGCTCATGAACCAAACGGGACCGCAGCCGGTGATACTTTTTGCTACCTCAAATAATTGTAATGCTCTCCACTCGCGGCGGCGAGCTCATACGATTACCTCGCATAATCAACCCGCTAAGAGCCATAGCATGTACCCATTACCATATTATCAATCATACGATCAAACAATAAGACAGTAATCGTTTTTATCAACATACCATCGAGACGAGTCATGTTAATTCTTACATCTACATAATAATCGTAAAACTTGTGAATTAATTTCGCCCGAGTATTTTGAGTGATATTAATGTATATAAATTAGTATAGATAAGGTTTAATGTGCGTACTGCAATGAAATGTTTTTGTTCACACTGCCTTCCTGTAACAATGGGCAGTTACATGAGTTAATGATACTCGGTATCTTGTTGCAGCACACTTTTCTTGTCGAGAAACGACACGCGGTCCGGAACTTTAAAATTTAACCTCTTTCGTCACGGAAATGAAATTGAATTCGGAATCGTCAAATCACATTTCAAAAATCGAAGGTCGGATGCGGCGTGCGCGAGCGCAGCTGCCGTGCGGGGTTGCGGGGGCGGGGGACAATCCTCGCCACGCGCCTCAACCCTTTAGCCGCAGTTAACTCTATTTAACTCGACAATCGCCGGAGGTATTAGGCGGCGCGTGGCGCGATCCGATCGAGAATGCGGGCGCAGCCTCCGCCGAACTCCGCGTCGTTATTGCCGCTTTAGTAATTTATATCGCGGCCGAATAAACATTATAAATTGCTTTAATCACGTTTAATGGTCTTCGATAGTCATAATTTACTAGTAACAGGGTACGTGCACATAACGAGATATATTCTGACAGTCGTCTGAGCTCATTTTTTTGCCTCGCGTCCTATTTAGAGTTATGAATGAATTCATAAATACGTATGGGCAATAATAAGTTTATGTTTTTCGTGATTTAAGATTTGAGGATTGTGAGTGATCCGGTCGGCGATGTTCGCTGGAGTGTGGAAGGTAGCGCACGCGCGTGGCGGCGACAGCGAGATCAAAGGCGGACAGAGCCGGGGGCGGGCGGCGGTCGAGGGCGTCTTCGCTTTAAACAAACTCTCGCGCTCGGCTGCCCCGTCGCACTCAAATTCGCAAATTTAATATTGCCTCCAGTCGAGCCCCTGTTTGCTCACATTCTGTGTGCAGACTCCGATGAAATTGAATTCCGACCTCTTTACATGCTTGCAGGCTTGTAACGGCCGCAATCATGTCGAACGGGATGCCTACCTACACAAACACTGGCCACTCTGATTGGTGTAAGTATGTGTTTTACTCTGTTTGAACGTTAAACAATATTGCCCTTTTTATTTTATTACAAATTGTGACCATAAAAGTATGAAAACTTCGTTAACTCTACATGTAGGATCAACAAAAGTTAATACGTCGTGTAAGTCCTTAGTTTAACTTTTCTAGCTAATAATCATAAACACTGCAATTATCACTATATTCATTTAATTATAACATTAACCTATAAAATAGCTGGATAGGTACTGGCATTGATTAAAAAAATATCCATCGTATTGAATGCTAAACAGGTTTTAAAATAAATAAATAATAAAATAATAGGGCGCACAAAAATTAAGTAAGGTATAAAAAAAACTATAGCTCCTGAGGAGTGATACTACTACAGTTTTTTTTTAAGTTACTTCGTTTTAAACGAGTGCCTAAAACTCCAGAAACGTCTTCGCTACAATGGATCCGATTAAAGCGAAATAAAATTGAAACCGTACCTACATCTAACATTGGCAAACATTCTGTTGTGCGCAGCCGTTTCAACCACGTTTGTAATAACAATCACTTTCTTTTTTTGGGCTCTCGATTAGTTAAAAAGTGAAATAGAATCCCTTCGCTGTATGTACATTTGTCTACATACGGCGCACGTGCATTTGAAAGGGGTTAGAGGACGAAAGCGGGTGATACAGGCGCGCGGGGGGATAAAGGCCTGTGTATGTGTGTGCGTTGCGCGCGCGCCGGGTGCAGCATTGTTTAAGTCGCGAGTCACCCTTCACCGTTTCACTTTTCATCTCGCGCGGAACAGATTGCGTATTTTTTTAGCGATTTCCGTTGCACAGGTAAGGGGCGGCTCGAGAGGGCGAGGCGTTTTTTACGCGGCCCCGCCCCGGCTCGTTTGCATACGGCCCTCCTGCCTCTCGCTTCTCGCCTCCGCCCGGCGCCGCTTACTCGCACGGACGACGAGGTGGCGTGCCATCGCGGTAATCGTTTGTTGTTTCTACATTTACAGGTAGAGTCGTATTCATTGATATGAAATGAAACGAGTTCTCTAAGCGATTCTGAGATTGATCTTTAACTTTTTTCCAGTTAAACATCCGTAACGTCAATAAGCAACAAGTTCATTTCCGGAAAATCATAATTAAATATCCACATACAGTAATATTTTGTTGTGTTTGCATTTACACGTAAAGTCGTCGCTGTTAAAACGAGTTCTGATAATCGATCGAGTTACTCGTACCTAGTTATTAGACTATTTTTCGGAGGAATACTTAGCTACAGGATTTTTTGTTACAGCTCTTATAATAAATAATATAAACCGTCTAGAATCGAGCAATGCCAGTATTTCTAAAAAAAAACATAATGAAATTACGATCAAAGGGACACGAAAAAACAAAAAAGGAGAAGTCATAGTTGGCTGCGTCCGGAAGTGTCCAACTCAATAATAAATAAAAAGTGAAATTCCTGATTCGATGGGGTCTTACTACTTAGCTTTGGACATCGGAGTCGGTCCCCAGGGCCCCGGGCGGTTATCTCAGATCAAAGATGTATATTGAATTACAGATCGCTCGCCGTTTTAAAGCGCCACATTACATGATTGATGGGACAAGGAATCCGCTATCCTGACTCTAATCTGTTTGCAAAAGTGCCAAATTATGTGCTGTGGGGTACCGCTAAATACTGATTCATACCTATGGTAATACGGTTATATGAAAAATAGGATAAAGAACAAGTTTAGGAATGCTTTTAACACTCACAGTGTCATATTTTTGATACTTAAAGATAAAACCAAAAATTGCGCACGGGCGGGACTCGAACCTGCAACTTCTGGCTAAACAAGTCAAACGCTCTTCCGATTGAGTTACCGTGGTGTCGATAGGTGTAATAACAAATTATCGAAGTACCTACTGCTAAATTTAATCATGCTTTACACACAACAAACGTTATTATATTGTTATGATACTTTTTCTTTAAATTTACTGTAAAATATGACCAGATCAATCTGACACCACTAATTTTGTGTGCTTTATTACTATACTTATTTCAATTTGCTAATCTTTGATAATGTTCGACATTAAACTCTCTACATTAAATAATCGTGGCTCTATCTGGTGTGTACTAAACTATGACGCGTCTAACGCCTATAAACAGATTGAGCTACCAAGGCTGGCCTAGTGCATTACATTTTTTGCCATTGGAAGCATGCAGTGAACTAAAGGAGCTCTCGGAGTGACGCGTGACGTCACGATAAAGAGTTCCCGCGACTCAGTCACGGAGGCACATTGTTCGTTTTAACTCGCACCTCATCAAACGCAGCTGATTCCGCTTTTTATCAAAAACCGTTATTTTACACATAAATCTCACCCTTCCAACTTCCAAATTTCAATATCCCCATCTAACAATGCATCCGCAGCACGTTTTTTACACTCGCTGATTTTTTAAAATGTGGGGTAATGCACTTTTTATTACAAAAATGTACGAAATCAGCGGAGACGCAGTCGTTATTCCTTCCCACGGCCGGGAAATGGGTCACGCATTGTTCCGCTCCTTCGTTTTTTCGCTAAAAAAGAGATTTCGGTGAGACGGAGACCTGTCGCCTCCCGCCGCGCCCCGCGCGCCCCTCTGACACACTTTTTTAGGGTAAAAAATGTAAAAATTACGGCGCAGCTTGCGATCGAGTTTTCTCAGGAGTTGTGCGGGTTTTTTTCGCGATAAATCTAATAACGGCGTGTAGTACAGAAGGCGCGAAGGGTTGTCGTCGGTTGAAGACATCTGTCGCGGGGCGGGGTGGGGGGCGCGGGGGAGGCAATAAAATGATTAGGTAAACAAAACGGAGGCTGCGGGCTGTTTGCCGGGCGGGCGGGGAGGCGAGGGCCGAGATTACCTCCGTTTTAACGCGCGAAAGATTTCAAAGGCGGCGGCCACTTCACAAATAATCCATCAACATCTCGTCGCGCCCTTTAAAGGCCACTCGGGTGGAGGGCGCAGATTCGATTCCAGCGTAGATTGGAGTGCATATTCTGCTAACGAGGTTTGCCTCCTCCCTTGCCAATATTGTGCCAATAGGCACCTGCGGGACAACCCTCGTTACCTCTCAAATGACTCTGCCGGACATATTTTTTGAAACCTCCGCTGAACGTCTTCATCATTTGAATGACCACATCGTGGGTAAGGAGTACTAAAATAATTTGATAAAAATGTGTACTTGCTATAATTATTATGACACTAGATTCAGGATCATATATGATTCAAGCTAATCCTCATTTTAATACCTGCAAACAAGTATTTATTTATTTAAACTTTATTGCACTGTAAAATGTACAATTGGCGGACTTATTGCCTTATTAGACGACCCGTCTGGTGTAGTGGTCGAGAAATCGCCTACTACGCAGCGGGTGCGGGTTCGATCCCCGCACAATACAAACATTTGTGTGCATGAACATGTCTGTTTGTATTGGTCTGGGTGTTTTCTATGTATATCATGTATGTATTTACAAAAAAAAAAAAATATTTAAGTATTATATCCGTTGTCTGGCACCCATAACACAAGCTTTGAGTAGCTTACTTTGGGGCTAGATGGCGATGTGTGGGAATGTCCAAACGATATATTTTATATTTATTATGGCATTCTCTACCAGTCAACCACCTGGTAATGCAGAGAGTTTAATTAGTGGCGGAATATTAATAATACACTTATTATGGAGGAGAGGAGGAGTGGTACAAAAAAGGAAGTAAAATGCACTAAATAAACATACATACTAATATTACATGAATATATAATAGGATACATAAGCAAAAGACTAATAAACATACATAGAATACATATACTTAATAAATACAAAAATATGAATGATAAAAGTGATGATATTGATGAAATCCAAAAAAATAGTGCTATAAATATTAATTGCTGCATTTCCAGCACCGAAAATATAATGAAAGTGCGTGGGTTAGCTCATCTGAATGCATAATCGTAGTGCATTGGAAATGTCGAACATCAGCATGAATCCCCAATGTTATCTGGCAGCAATTAATGCGTCCCTATTTGGCACAGTCGCGGGCGGCATGTGTCGTCCTCCGATCAACTCCCGCGCAGTTTTTAGGTGACTGCATTTGATTTACACATCAATACAACCTGCTTCTTATTCGAGGTGCTACCTTCGCGCGTTGTTTTCATCATTTCGAATTTTTGGCGACACCGAAAATACTTGGACAGTTTTAATTAGTTTAAAGTATTTATGGAAATTCTCTTTTAATTTTTTGTGACATGTTCTTAGATACGTACCGTTAAACGATTTACATGAACATGGAACCCATTTTAGCTAAAAACCTTTTTTAAAATACATAATACAAAGTCAGTTTCCATAGATAGATCCATCCTAAATATTGAAATTTTGACGACTGTTGATTTGTTGATGATTTTGACGACTGTTGATTGTAATTATCACTTGTGCAACAATGATTTAGTAATGTGACCGTTGCAAGTTAAAATTGAGCGTTTGCGATATGGTAGGTATAATTTAACTAGGCGGCGGAGCTATATTATAACGAATGTCTTACAAATATTTTAATTAGTATGATATACTGCGCTTCGCTATTACGCACGAAATGTAGGTACTTATTGCCCTTAATTTCGTTATTTGAATACTTAATTAAACAGTGGGAGTTCCATATTCGAATGAAATATAACATTATTTTTTGTTGGCATATTATTATTACCGATGTGATTACCGTATAGTAATTCGTGTTAAAAGTCAACAAAATTACATACATCTGATAATGATAATGTGAATTTTATATATTTTTTGCAACTATATTATAGTTACAGCATTATTAATTTTGAGTGCCATTTGATAATATCTTATAATTGTTAACATCGTAATTGTCCTGATATGGAAACCAATTTAAGGAACTCCATACTCAAGACAGCATGTACACATGTTTTGACAGATGTTACAAATTGATTTCAGTTCACCCTGTTTGTACAATGTCTGACAATTCATTTAACTTTGACCCACTAGCAGACAGGTGTCGACACGACGCCGATTGGTTATGAATGTTTGACAGCGCGTCGGTCACTTACTATGCGCGGACGCAAATGGAGCGCGCTTCGTTAGACGCGTTTCACTTCCTGCTGAGCACACCTGGCTTTAGTTTTGAGGTACTCATAATAATATTCGTCAGGATCGCGTTACAGAGGATATAACGGCAAAGTAATGGCTCGTAATTATGAGAGCTCATGATTGTTTCGCTACACAGCGAGCGCTGCGCCCGCACTCGAGCGGCATAACTGATGCATGCCATGAGGAAAATAATTCCATTTCGATTTGGCAGATTTTGGCAGATGGTACTACGGTAATGGTTTGGAATACAAAATGATAATAAGGGAAAATTATAAGGTTTTTAAATGGGATAAGTACCTTCTCCTTAATGTAACCTGTATGATAATGATATGATGAGCAATCATCAACATCATGCAGGTCTACTCTAAAACAGTTAACTGATAATATACAGTTTCGTTGGAAGTCTTGCTACCATAAGCATAAAATAAGAGAGTAAGGAGAATAGTAATAAGGATATATAAAAAAGTGAACTGATTGAACGTGACCGTCAATAGTACTTCAGCTGTAACAGCAAAGCAATGCAACCCAAAGAAGTATCGTTCTTTGGGTTGCATTTTTGCACCGCTTTCATGTCAAACATTTTCCTTGTTACTTGAGGTCAATTTACTTACGCTACTCATATAATTTTGTTATCACAATACATCACTTAACGCATGCGTGTGACGTCACTTCCTCAGCGACGACGCGGCGACGTCGCGCGACACCGCAATTACCCGCAGATCGCATCGCGCCAATTAGCACGTATGCGCATACGCAGGTATGCCCATGTGTGAGTGGCCGTGTGCGTGTGTGCGCGATGCACATTGGTGCACATTACATTATGCAGATGTACATTTTATAGTACTTTCTCCCCACGAATGATGTTAATCCGTATGTGCCACAATTACGATGATACTAACTGAAACGCGCGGGTAAAAAATACGAAACAATCTGATTGTAGCTGTCACGTTTCACGCTTTTCAGACATTGAAAAATCCATACCCAAATGTACTAAAATATCATAATTTTAATATATTTGAATCAGAAATGACCTATGCACTGTTTCCCTAAAGACAAACGTAAGTACGTAATTGTCACGACCCGCATTAAATAAATAGATAGATGCATCAAAGTGGACCACAACAACAGAAAATAACAAGCACAGATTGAGAAGCTCATTACAAAGAGTCGGTAACGCGGAGCCGATGACTATACATATTAATCTCGATGATAATCATCAATTTTAATAAGTCCGAGCGCACCGCTCCGTGGGCTAATAATATGTAAATGGTAATCAAGGAATAAACAACTGAGTAAGAAAATAATAGGAGGAAATAACATGACATTACTTTCGGTGGTCGATGATAAGATGTAATGACAAAAGTGGGGATCGGAGCGTGCCGGATGCGTTCAAAAAACATATCCCTTTTTTGCAACGGATTCGGGACCAGCCTTTGATTCGTTCGATGTCGCAACTTTAAATCGGCGTTACAACACCAGAAACACAATTGATGTTGATTTTCTGGCACAATAGATTTTGCTGAACTCTGTTCAAAATAGTACGAATTATAACAGAAAAATATTTCTCACAAAAGTCCTTACAAAGAACAATGTTCAGAGGGTTGGAAATCCAAATAAATATGTAGGCATAAAAAACTAAAGTTTTTCCAAAAAAATCAACCTAATTATAAAACACGGACATGTTATTAAGAACTGGTTTCATTCTCACGAAATTGCAGAGCTGGGAAATGGCGAGATCGTCTGCGCAGATGCAGCTATCGCTACCAGCCGCGTCACGACCACCATTCGTTATTATAACTAATAGAAGACGCCTGCGCCATATTTCATGCATTTTTATAACGATAACCGGGTGCACTGGGCCTGAGGTTCAAAGTCGTAGTAATTTACAAACTTTGTAACTCAGGTGACTTCACGCTCTTAACATAAATCAATCAGATAATAAATTAATCTTCAGATGATTTTTTTTATCAAAAAAAGCAATTAAGCTTAAGATATAACTCAGCCTTAAGGGATAAGACCGCCTAGATTTGAAATTTGCTCGGATGGACGAATTTGAGACCAACTTATGCCAATGTTATATACCATACAGATATTTGATAACAATTAATGTTCATGTAATTTTATAACGGTAACGTAGCAAGACATTTATTTCGAGTGATGATTTGGAAATTTAGGTAAATTTGTGTCAATAGTTAACATTTCTAGCTGTAGACAAAAACTAATTTGCATCTAAGGCTGTAATAGACAAAACATGATTTGTGCGTCGAGCGCAGTGCGGCGGAGCGGCGCGGGCGCAGCGCTGACGACTCGGTAATCGAATCATGATCGTTAATCGCACGAGCCCAACAATCGGGGCCGGTCACGAGCGCGCACGAATGCCCAACATCCGAGATTTGAATACTAGATAATTAATATAGCTTTATTAGCGGAGGAAATATCGATTTATGAAGATATTATCCGCTTTGTGCGAGCCGCTGCGCGGATGCCGCGTCAATCAATTACTGTCGGCCCGCGCGCCGGGACGCAAGTACCATTGCACTACCGCCGTGGAAACTGCTTAAAAACATGTACAAACTACAGCACCCATTGTGAATATCGTCTTCAGATAAAATATGTAAAAAATGCGTAATTTGAAACTTCGCAAAATCTTATAAAGCGTTTTTAACGGGACGTCAGGTCGCGTGCGCCGGCGCTGATAGCATCGCTGCGGATGCGTCGCCCTCACGTGGGCGCGGGACAAGATCGTATCGCGCGCTTAATAAACTATAATATTCCGGAGACTTTACAACGCACAATGTGACATTGAAAGCCAGAATATAGCGCAATTATATCCGTTAGTATCAGGAATCTTATTATTAATAAATAAAAGGACTTTTGATAATGTAGGTTTTAGTCTTAGCTAGGTTATGTCAGATTATCTTTAAGCATTTTCCATTAAACTTTACTCGTTGAAACACCATCATTTCATCAGTCTATTAAAAGTTTAATAATGCTTCATTATACTCGTACCATTAGAATTCAGTTATGAGGTCATGACTATAAGAGAAGAAACCAGGCAGATAGTATTGGAAGAATAAGCCAACTGGCAAAACTTAATAAGATTGATAGATTGTTCAAATCTTAAATTAACACCGCATTTCTTCTGCACAGGGTATAACATCTCTGTTGTGCGGTGTCCACAATGACAACGGCGCCCGCGCAGCCGACGATGCGATCGTATCAGCACCCCAGACAGGTTAATGTGTCCGCAGGTAAACACTGATCCCTGTGTCAATCGCTGGTTTAAATTATTGTTTCATAATGAAAGTACGAGTACCTACTACACATTTATATGGCCTAAGAGCAGGTGCAAATATGATTTACGTAAAACACAATACTGTGTGCTGTGCAGTGTTTAAATAAAATAAAAATGATAAAATATTGCAACGAACAACTAATTTGCAGACTTGTGTATGGATACTAATGGAATGTAGAGCGGCCTTCTTTGTTAAAATAAACTTAAGAAGTCAAGTTTCATCGGCCCGTTGTCCCTTCTACGAAGAGCAACGGCAAGAACCCATCCACTATATCATTCTGCTGACTAAGAAGTTACATCGAAAACAAATATAATGGCTTTTGAAGTAGCAAGAAATCGAAGCCTCCGCATAGCTCAGCACAAAGCCATAGTGTCCGAGCGGCGCTAGACAAAGCGGCGATTGTTCACTGGCTCGCTTTAATTTGTTATCTTAATTTATTAATCGGATCGGGGTCATCGACCCTGGCCTTACCTCCCCCTCCTCTCCCTCCCAACGTCGCAGCACATTGTTATTCTCGAAACTGGCCCCCGAAAGCAGATTGCATTACAATCACCACTGCTTATCTTTTTAAAACGAAAATTGTACTGTATTCAGTGAGCCGACTCGATCGAGTGAAGAAACCGATTTGTTATAGATAAATGCTTTGATTATATCATGAATATTACAACTGTTGTTTGCTAATATTGAGTCGTCTTAACGTTTGTGGAAACGTCGCAATGACTAAGAAAAATGTGCTCAATAAACTTGTACCAACATTGTTTTTAAAAAATCATTAAATATTATTATGTACACAAGTAGTACAGTCACGTCTTAAGATAGACTCTATCCCGTTTAGGAATTATTATTTCCTGAATAACAACACCACAACACACACTCAAACGATTTTTTTAAATTTGTTTCAATTGTTATGTTCATTTTTGAACACATTAACATATCCACTTATTACATACGATTAAACAATGTTATCAAAACCTCTGTAAAGTGCGTCCCGACATCTCAATCAGTGGTCTGCGTCGGATGAAGTCCAAACACTGTAATTAGATTACATCGAGATGGCGGGCGATACGATTAAATCGACTCCTGCGCATTTGCATGTTCCCACGCGGACAATGGCGACGTGTCAGCCTGATTTGAATACGCTATACTTATCGACGAGTTACAGTTATCAATAAAGAAATCAATCTCGTTTTTGTCTCTTTGATAAACTGGAAATATACTCTGTGTAGTGAAAATGTTTATTAACATATATTCCGGATCTTGATATCTTGATATGAGTTAAAGTAGGTATGGCTTGGTATTTACTACTACAACGAAGTATTTATATCATCTGCTCATAATTCAGGAGATTTCATAACGTGTTACGGAGTTTCTTTAAGCATTTTAGGTGGTGTAATAATATATTAGGAAAGTTCCGTATAACACTTTCTATAATAATATTTATAAAAAATAAATACTCATAAACTTTTTAAACGTTTCATACTTGGGGTTTTATTTTATTTATTATACCAAAGACAAGTTTTACTATGACACTCATTAAATAAAAAAATAAAAAAAATGTTTCCTTGAGGCAAAGATTAGAGGCGAGAATGCTGGCTGCGCCACCGCGTTGGATAGCTATATAGGGTGAAGACTGTAATAGGAGCATTTTTTAAAATACATCCGTTATTTAATCAGTAATCAATTCTTAATAGTTAAAATTTATTGCAAAATAAATTTTGTTAACTTTTAACAAAATAAATCAAACTAGCAATGTATTGCAAACAAATGCAACCAGTCATAGAACTTGACACGGTCATTTACTACGAGTACGTGATATTGATAAACATTGATGAGGAATTATAACTTTGAATTTCTATATATCAGAGTTAAAGCATTTAAGAGCATGACTAGGAACACACTGTAGAATAAGATTTAAATATTTGCTCTTAGTACAGGCAACTCGCTGTATATTCTTAGCCTATGTGCTAGGAACCTTATATTCGTTCAGAATCTTACATTAGCTAGCTATGTAATATGTTTTCAGAAAGCTCTACGTATAATCTGTACCATATGCGCGAGCGCACACTATTGTAAGCGGAAGAGATGTCGCATCACCGTCCCTCTCTCGCAGAGGCGGGTCCTCTCGCTCCCTCCCACTGTCGCACAATCACTCCACGCATGCGTAATGACATGTTCGTTTGCTATAGCACATATAGTGATAGTGTGCGACGCTTTACTAGGAACTGTTGTTAATAATTGACGGCGACGCTTGCACTGTTTGTTTTTGCAAAATTTATAAGTCAAAAAACAGTGTTTTATGTTTTAGTTTAAGAAACTTTGTTAATCCAGTGTGACTGTCGAGAATATTCAATTCTATATCTTCTTTCGCTCTAATCGGTGGAATTTTCTCCATCCTGGTCTTGACCATGCCAACTCTTGAATTCTTGGTAGTGCATTATTCATCCAAGTTTTTTTTCTATTTGGGCCAAGGCCATATACCTAATATTATTTTAAGTCATCCTGTCCTTTCTTCTGAAAATATTTTCATAATGAACCTATTACATCGTTGTGTCGCACCAAGTTTCATCTAGTCTAAAATAGCTATATTCTCTCCCTGTCGCGTTTGGTCATCGTCCACGTTTCACTACCAGACAAAGCGCAGCTCTACTTGGATAACTTTATTAGCCTTTTTTTAATGCGACTTATTATTCTAACGTGTAACATTCACTTTTGTCATTATTAGCATTATTTCCTATGGTTGGTATGGTTGAGCCAATTCCTAATATCACCTTATCATGAAATATGAGATAAGTTCCTATAAGAAACCATATTTGGAACACAAGCAATTCTAACACGATTTCAATAGGGAATTAAATTCCAATTGCATGGATCTCTTATTAATTTAGTAAGCATTGTCATTTCCTACAAAATGACAATATGTACAAATGAATGTATTATTAAGGAAACTTATCTTAAATGACGATGATATAAATATATAAGTGGGATATGGACGTAGAACGGAACGTAAGAAGTAAGAGATGACCGACGAGAGAGAGTGAGAAAGGAGAAGAACGTTTGAATTTGAATTTGATGATGTGGCTGTCGCGTGAAGAAAGAGGGAGTGGTCAATGATATAGTAAGCGATTAAGTGCGTGCAGCGCTGTCACTCTAATGGGAAAGCTTACTGCTGTCATTTATGTATGGAATGTTTGAAAGCGCTCTAAGAGTGATAATCAGAGGAAGACGTATGCTACTGCAGAGGGAATAGAGTCTGCTATAAACAATAAAAGTACACTTACTTTTCTTTCTTTTACGAGTTTCCCATACTTCCTACATGTATTGAAAGTTGAGGGCATGGGTTTACTAATCCAGTCAATCTCTTACTTTTATATTACTACATTGTTTTGATTCTCATAAGCATACTATATGTGTCAGCATAGTTATATGCAAGTGTATTTCATATGCCTGAACTTTTAAAATAGCATTTACTAGTTGTAAATGGTCTTACAATGCATATTATACTGACGATGGCAGATATCAAAACAAAAAGCAAAGGATTCCCAACAAAGCCGCCGTTTGCAGTGGTGAGACTATACCGAGCGCAGCGGGGGCGCGCACTGGCTCTCCACGCAAGCGGCCTTTTTGCCGAACAGAGGCTAATATACTGATTAAACTGATTGAACTGCTGCTAATACGTTCTTGTCTTTAATGTTGAAGTATTGGATGGGAATTTTAAATACTAATCTATCTTTCAAAGTAAGATTGGGGGATTTCATTACGTAATCAACCATCAGGCAACAGGCTGTTTTGGGCACCCTCTCCCCCATCTATGAGACATAGACTCAAGTCTCAAGTTAAGTACATAAGTCAATCACAGGGCAAGATAAAAAAAACATCTCTTATAAAATATTGCAGTCAATGTTGTGTCAGTACTGAGTGTTACACATCTAATAGATCTCATCTCCTATTTTCAAATAATTAACCGCAAGTTGCCCTAAGTTTCATTGGCAGAGAATTCTGTAAGAACTAAGTCTACCATGGTAAAACATTACTTGTGTGTATAAAGACTTTAAATAAATAAACAACATTTTAGCATTCAGTTTTTTAACCCTCTCTGAAACGTTAATTTATTTATTAAAGGTTTTCATGCACAAAACAATAAATTGTACATATGGCGGTCTTAAATGCAAAAAGCATTCTCTACCAGACAACTATAGATCTAAAAAGAGATAATACAAGAAAATACTGTCATGTATTCACACAGAAAACAGTACCTGGTGATTAGCGGTTAGTCACCGTGTCGCGGCAAGCTAGGCGGCGCGGGCGCAAGTCGTTGGCACGTCGTTTGACGCATTACGGCTAACTACATACTTATTTCATTCATTTGGCGAATTTAATTAGGTTTGTGACGTATAAATATTGCCGTCAATCTTGAGTTGTAACACGATTCGTCTCATATCGTATAAAGAATCGTTCTATAAGAACTGAACAATGAAAAGTCTTATTAGATTATAATGATTGGGACTGCAAAGTAGAACCACATGTCCTAAGATATTTAAATAATTAGATAAACAAATTAACACAGGATATCTTAATTGAGTTTAAACTAGAACACAAATCGCAATCAAAATGTGTACACTGATTGAGAATATCCAAAGCTAACATATTTAAAAAATCTAACACAAATGCGTAAGAAACTGAAGACAGTATTATTAACTCGGTAATTGAAATAGTGCGTTTCTCTTTTATCCTCTCAGCTAGCAAGGGTGGCTGGTTGATATAAAATGTACCCACTTACCCGCCCTCCGGAGGGAGCGCGGCTCTACATAAAATTAAAGTGCCTTAAATGATACCAATCTCTGGACTCCGCACTCCTTTATTCCGATTTCTTTTATGTTGACGAGCGCGTTATCGTTAGGTACAGCACTGTTGTTGAACCCATGCTTAGAATCCGATAAGACACACAATAAGGTACATGCTAGCTTTCATCTTAGAAAATAAATAATTATTGCAGATTGTGTGTTCTAAGTTACTTTTAGTCATCTAATAAGTGCATGTGCCAATAAGATTTGCAAAGATATTAAATGGAAAAAAAATACAATTCATGAGCCATTATAAAACGCTACTTTAAGACTGTTCATTCGCTAAACGTATCTCACTATTCTAAAAGTCAAATGTTGAAATTGCAAAAGACCTAAAACTTTTCTACTGATTTATTTATTCTTTTATTTTATTTGTTAGAATAACAAGGATATACAAGTGATAAGTAAGCTACAAAATATACAATTTTCACAACACTTATTGGTAATCACACTTTAATAAAACGAACGCACAAATCGAAAGTTTTGGAAATTCGTATTTACGTATGCTGCAAAATAGTGGACGGTAGTCTTGAAATATCGATAATGGTATTATGTTATGCCCGTTTACGAAACCAAATGAAACGTTAATTACAGAGTCGTAGCCAACGAGTCTATTAGGCTGCCGAACAGTAGTTAATTTAGTTTGTTTACAATACTGTTCCTCATGTGTTGATTAGCGGTCATTTGTGTGTTTATTCAAATGCGTGCGTTACGCGTTCTTTGTCGTTGTTCTTAATCGCCAGTCACCGTCTGTAATGATTCTAGTAGCTTACATGAAGTACAATAGCGAAAAACTACGCAACCCAATTTCAACCTTCGAAGTGGGGGCAGAGAGTGTATTAATGGTTTTGTTTTTGTTTTGTTTATGCGATGGGAAGCGATTGTCTGCGGAACAATGGAGCGGATTAGCGATGAAGAGCGTTAATTTGAATGCGGAGCAATTATTAGTGCTCCACGCGTGAGTGCATGGAGCTATGACTGCAGATATAATGTAACACTAAGTATTACTCGAAGCTGATAGTTTGACATGAGATCAATTAAAAATGTAACTTAGCATGGACGTAGAAGAAAAAAAACCACACGATATTATGATCTCATAAACTATTCAAAACATAAATAAATGACAGTGGTTTGACAAAAAAATCTACTAAGGTTCTAATGAGATATAATCAATTTTTGCATTATTTGAGTTCTTTGGTTAGCAATAAGATTTAAACTGATTTCAAGGCACATTAACTTGACAATAACTCATTATGGGGCTGTGTCATATTAATTTTATCAACCAAATTTTAATATACATTCACTTAAAAGAAAGACGCTTATCATACTTTTCTTTAAAGAAAACATGCGGATCAATATCTGTATTAATCTTGTATTGAAAGCAGAAGCTAATATTTGGAAGGCACACGTGTTGTCGCTATGAAATTTTGATGAGTACCGCGTATTAATACGGCCCGTGCCCTTTCGGCGCGGGCGCACCGCAATTATGCCTAACGACCGCCAAATGTCAGCGAAGTAAACATTAATAAGCTGCATCGACGCTTTTTGAGGTGACCTTGTATTGTTATAGACATAATGAAATAAAATATTGAAACTATCGTGTAAGACTATTGATTTTGAACAAATTATTTTTCGGAGAATTGGCTATCGACAGGTTTATAAAGAAAGAAATTTACATTCTACAACCGATGAAAAATTAATGTTATAAAATTTTATTACTAATTCTAACAGTCATAAAAATTCTAAGTAGGTAAATCTAATATATAAAATTCTCGTGTCACAATGTTCGATTCCTTACTCCTCCGAAACGGCTTGACCGCTTCTCATGAAATTTTGAGTGAGCATATTGAGTAAGTCTGAGAATCGGTCAACATCTTTTTTTAGGGGTTTTCCACCCTTAACATTTTTCTTAAATTACGTGGCTGGGCGGGACGAGGCCGGGTAAGACGAGGATGGGGGCGAAACAAAGTTCACTGGGTCCGCTAGTATTCTATTAAATTTTCTAAGTAAGACCCTAGTCTTGTTGTAACGCACAGCTTATATTACTCTGATCTTCCCGTGCGGTAAAACGTTGATCAAAACAGCCGCCACTTCACCAGTTCAAAAACACAAAGAATAATTTGTAGTATAGTAAAATGAGATCGCATAAAGCTCGCCGCCGAGATGAATAATTAAACGGCGGATAAAATAATTACGGTGTGTTTTAGCAAAGAGGTCCATTACTGCCCGGGCGCCGCGGGGCGCGCGTCGTGCGCCCCCCGTCGGCCGGGCTCGGTACGGCCCTGCGCGTCCGACAGAGAAAACTATCTAAAATAGAGCACAGAGCTATAGTGCATAGGTGCTCTGAAATTAGGGAGAGTATTTTGCTGCTGTTATAACCATGTTAGGGTTTAAAATGTTTTTTTTACACTCACAGTGTCATATTTTATTTTTTGGTTTCTTAATTCATAAAGATGAAATAAGAAACCAAAAAATTGCGCAAGTACGCATAATGACGTATCCGTAATAGACCACAAATTTCACAAGGTTCGACAGACAGCACGGTAGCGCAATTGGTAGAGCGTTTGGCCCGGTTAGCCAGAAAGTGCTGGTTCAAGTCCCTCCCTTGCGAAAATTTTTGGTTTCTTATTTCATCTTTATAAACAATTAAAGTTCCTACAATAAAAATAAAATAAATGAGTAAACTTAAAGATCGTTATTGTGTGCACTGACGGGGCGATACATTGTATTTATAAAACATTGTGTATGTAAGACATATCCTCTGTGTGTACAGCAGTAAATATGAAATAAAGCTGAAACAAAATCTAGATTTTGTACAATAGTAATAAGTTATTTAAATCAAGATCTTTTATTTATTTCAAACAGCAAAGTGCAATACGTAAACCAGAAGTAAAAATAGCATTCCTATTTTTCTTATTGGAAAATTATTATACAATCAAATGTAATTAGATGCATAATTTAAAATATTTCTGTTCGTCCATAATAGGAACATGTCCGAAGCGCTTTTCGTGAGAGATAGACAAACAAACTCTACACAAAAAGTGCAATGTGTCGGGCTGATTACGTATACGGGCTAATGGCTAACTTGCTATTATCTTAGTACAAATTACCAAGTGGTAGGTGATGATAATAATAGTTACCATCAAAATTACTCTATCACCAGAAATTCAATTTAAGAAAAGAATGAAATTGTCTTAAAAAGCGAGGCACAGTTTAAAGATACGCCGCATCAATAAGTCCGCATATGTTAGACGTACTTACAATAGTGTATACCTACTGGAGAACTAACTAACTTTACTGGTGTAACTACATATATCAATATTTATTTATTATATATTATAAACGATTGCACTGAGATCAGGCCATCAAAAACCTGTTACTACAAAAACTTATCATCTGAAAATAGTATCAGGTAGTATAGAAAGTCGCCGAGTGAAAAGGGAGCGGTCTCTATTGCTACACAAATCCGAGCGTGCGCCGCGCCGTAATTACAGCCCTTCGCTGCAATCACATGTAAATCACATGTTTGCTGATACCATACCACATAAATGGGATTTTGGGCGCTGGTTGACAAAATTCACTTTCAAGGTACGAGTAAGTTTATGCATTTTAATTGTAATTTATAACTGTTTTTCTACTACTACTTTATTTTCATTTACATTCATAATTTGAATGTACTTATACCGCTTTTACAAAATAATCCGTAGTAATTTGACGACCCGTCTGGTGTAGTGGTCGAGAAATAGCCTATTACGCAATGGGTTGCGGGTTAGATCCCCGCACAATGCAAACATTTGTGTGCATGAACATGTCTGTTTGTATTGGTCTGGGTGTTTTCTATGTATATCATGTATGTATTTATAAACTAAAAAAAAGTATTTAACTATTATATCCGTTGTCTGGCACCCATACCACAAGCTTTGAGTAGCTTACTTTGGGACTAGATGGCGATGTGTGGGAATGTCCAAAGGATATTAATACTCCCACAACAGTACCATGTCATACGTTACGCTCATAACTATAAGACCCTTTACACACGCAACTTTTAGCAGCGATGCCATAGCGATGCTAACGCTCGTTAGTATTGATGCAGTCACAAAATGGCTACCTTTACACATTGCGCTACTATTAGCATCGATAAAGTCGCGATGCAGAAGTTGGAAATTGACAAATTATGTACTGAATTATGGCGACATGCATTGATACTAACGCGCAACTGCATCGATGCTTAATTAAATCTTTTCATTGCATGTGTCACGATGCTGAAGCCCGTTTTCAAAACGTGCGACTGCATCGATGCTAAAAGTTGCAGTGTTTAAGGGGTCTTAACTATACGGTTTGTACTAAAAGTACTCTAACAATTTCTATACTAGTAATTAAAGACTACAAATGAACAAAAAGCACTCGTAATAATCATCTTCCAGATCATTTTTACGAATTAAATGAGCAATGTTTGATATTCGTGGCCGGTTTTGTATAATAATGATCCGCTTCTTTTCGCTAACGTACGGCACAACACGATATTAATTAAACATTACACTCATCATTACACAGTCTTATACAAGTTATAAACACAGTCTTATAAACTAAACAATAAAGTATCGAGTCTGGGAGCGCTATTAATATCAATTGTAAAGAAATTAGCGAAGATGCGCGGGCGCAGGTAGCCGCTGCAAAAACGCAAGCAAAAACTAACTCCAGAGTTATTTTAACTAGGGTCCGGCCGATCTTCAGTGTTATTATACAAAAATTGTTTGACATTATTTAGTTTCCACGCAAAATTATTGAAGTGTAAATAAACTATTTTATTTTACTAATTAGAGCTCTATTCCGCGGTCGATTAGTCATTTAGATTCTGACCCCCTTCTCAATGACTCATAAGACTATGCTACTTTTAATCTGTCCTGCTATTTTGACGTTTAAATCATACAAGCGGCACCTTAAAGAGTTCGTGGTAAAGGGTTGGTTTTCTTGTGAGTCTGAGATACGTGTCTAGTCTTAGAGATTGGATGAGGAGCGTGTGTTCCCACGGACGCACCTGAATATTAAATCACATGACGGACAAATTGGTGCGGCTCCTGGGAACGGCGGCGCACGCGGCGACAATCTTGCGTCATTACCGAACGAGGCTCACGTGTGCTGCCGACACTATTACCGCACTCTTTTACTATAACGTTTCCCAATAATATAAAATAATGTCTAGGTTTGATTTGAAATTCTTCACTGATTTGGTATTCATGGTATGAATGATTTGCATTATTTCATACTAAAAAGTTCAACGCAACTTGGAGAAAAGGAGTTAGTGGATTAAGAAAAAAAACTTAGACCACGTCCAACATTTCTGATAATACAAATCACCATTTGTTTGGATTATATTCGATGGCATTGTGTTTGTGTTGTATCACGTCCGGACTATCAAACGACACGACCGTGCAGAATAAAACTAGAAATTCAAAAAGGAGAAGGCGCATCATAAGCAGCGCCCTTTGAAAAGTGAAATCGTGTGTCAAATGCCGGCGTGCATTGCAAAAATAGCCAGTTGATTGGGTTTTTACGGGTGGATTGGCGGAACCGCTAGGAATTCGCGTCGGGAGCGCAGGGGCGGCGTGCAGGGGGTCGGGGAGGGGGCTGACTGAATTTAAAATTCAGATAAGCGGAATAAACAGTGGCCGGAATTCGCAGGCTCGAGTGGTCCGGGGCAGCTAGATACGAGCGACCTGCGGCCTGCGATAACTCCGGGCTCTCGAGCGCGTAATGCGGTGACCACCCGCTTCATACTCCATGCGGCTGCCTTAGAAAATTGAATGAACTTGAGTTGGCTTTTGAAGAGCTGGAAAAATGGATTTTATAAGGATAGGTTAAGATACTGTGAAAGAGGTTGTAAAATTTGAGCCGATTAAATTGCATTGACTAGAGACTGAACAAATGCGTTTTTTTATATTTTATTAAAACATACCAAAACACATTTACGTCTGTCTAGAAGTAACACATCTCCAAGTAAAAGTTTTTGGTAAAAAAAATACATGTATGAATGGATGATTGAATTACAAACTCAAAACGTGTGTTCTACTACCCCGGGGCTTGTCTTACCGGTCAGTGGTAATCACCCAATAATGACACAGGGTGAGCAGGTAGGGCGCAGTGTCACGGACCTGCGCGGGCGCAGCCGTCTCATTTCGTTACACGCTCAATTAATTTGACGCATTGTTAGACGCGTATTATAAACACATTATAGGAATTGAGGTGACACTATCATTGCTACTTGTAAGCAAATGTTCTTCCTGAATTAGAATAGGGATATTATTTCCTGAATAATGAGGTAACGAACGTAATTCGTTTTCTAATTCTCATATAAATTTGACACTCATAAAAAAATCCCAAATAAGTAAACGCAATCTCCGTCGACCAAGTTTGCTCGTCTTGCCAAAAGTACGCACAAATTATGCCAAAAAAAGTATCACATTTGAGGGAGCACGGCTTTATAATAAACTGCCATCTGGTTTAAAAAATATAAGTTCTTTTAATAGTTTTAAATCCAAATTGTCAGAATTTATAGTTCAAAACAACACACTGTTTGTTGTATAATTTATAGCATGTAACTTATTATTATATTTTTGTTAGTTTGGCGTTCAAATTTAGATTATTTAACTCTAAATTATTATATTCTCATGTAAGTGGCTTGTCTTTTTTTGAGAATAAACTCTTTAAACCTAACCTAACCTAAGTTCATATACAGAATGGTTTATTAAGTCCGGTAAATCCTGCTAGAATAAACGTATAATTAAGCTTCGTTATTTTTTATAAAAAACTACATAAATTGTATGTATGGTTGGCGTTTTTATAAAAAAAAAATGGTTAGGGTTTACTAATTTAAGTTCAACAATGTTTTTTTCCCTTTTATTTTTATTTACAGGTTCTTGGAACTTTTTTTACTCTGTATCCATATGAGCCACAACTGCTATGATTGCAGCGTGCAGTGCGCCTGCGCGAGTGCGTGCGGCTCCCAGTCGGTGCGTGGCCGAGATTAATAATTAACAACAAGCGTATATCATTAATTAGCATTTCTAAAAATAACGCCTAATAACGCCGCCGGCGCAGCGCGCTCAGCGCCACGCATTCGGAGCGTAACTCTCAGGCAAATTACTATGGGAGCTCATTATCGCACACCAGATAATTGAAAATGGCGAACTCATTATAATATTTAGACAATTATTCAGCATAATTATCAATTCCCACTGTACATATATTATGTCCCCGCTAATTACGAATTAAGTGGATTTGTTTCGTCGGATTTGGATTATTACTAAGTCTCGGGCGCACAGAGGAATAACAGATGTAATAAAATGCTCCCGGGGCGTGACGTCGCATAATTAACACTTGAATATTTCAGCTGATTTTGATTCATAGAACGTAAACGAGAATTATCATAATGAGTCGCAAATTCATCTGGCATCTGGAGGTCTTCAAAACCGTCTCAAGGGTAACACGCTTCTTATCGTTTTGATTTTACATAATTAAATAACGACGCCATTGTGGCATCGTTATTTGTGTATAAAGTCTTGTTCATACTTAAGTGGTGATTTAATGCCAGAAAAGTTTTGCAAAATACAAGTAAAATTGATAATTTTAACTATAATTGAAACTGTCGGTGGAGGTTAGTACAGCAATTTAATATCACAAATTAAATTAGATATAATGAATGGTAAACCATGTTGTTGTGTGTTGATCTTTTAACTACAATACCATAAAGATCGGATTTAGAAGAGCAAGGAGAATAAGACTTCCCAAAAATGTAACTTATAAGGATGTCTTATTGTATACACTGTAAGTACTAAATCAACCTCTATGAGTTTTCTAGTGTCAGACTGAGTCTGTGTAGCGCCAGACAGCAAGTTTCCAGTGGCTGTGACACCATCTCTGAGGGGGGGGGGGGTGAAGGGAGAGGGGGCGTCGCGCTTCGCCGCCCCCCTAATTAGATTCACAAACACGCGAGCGCATCGCGACACACTCGTAATGAGCTGTGTGTCTTGCAACTCGCTTGATCGATGTACTATTCCGTTAAGATATGCTCTATGTAACCCGTTATAAAACTTAGGATTTCATGATACCTAGGCCTTACGCTATGAGTAAGTTGTTAGTTATAGTTTAAATTAAAAACTGATTATAACGGATATCAGATGATGAACTGGTTTATCCACAAAACAACAAATAAGCCAATTTATTTATGTCTGGAGGACATTTCTTAGGATACCGCAGTTACAAAAGGTTATTTGATGTAAAAATTACACGCAATTACGTTTAATTTGATTTCCACTATTAATAAAGTGCTTACATCTGTTAAATGTAAATGCAATCACGACTATTGCAGAGCTGGAGCCAAACTCAATCTAAAATCAGTGTGTTTAGCCTATTAAGTGATCTTGTCTCTTCCAATAAGGCCCGAGCTCCGTCTAGAAATTGGGATTTATTACCGCATTTGAATTATTCAACGATTTATACTTTAAACGAACGGCGACAGCAGTAGCCATTGATCCGAGACAAAGTATAGACTGCGTTTGCGACCACGTGGGAACAGTGCGAGTTGCTAGCGTAAGAAAACATTAAAATTAAACCAAGGCCGGCTTAAAATGTATAATGGTTTAGTATGAGCTCATTACTGGGTATTAGCATATTACACGAGCAAGAGGAGCAGGCGCATCGCTTTATTAATTACGGGTCTAACTGGCCAAAGCCACCATTGTATTACATTACACAATTTGTGTTCCCATATCAATACATCTACAAGTTACTGCACAAATTAAATTTGAATACATTATGCTGCTGCCGTAACGACCCAGGTGATGCTCCGTGACAGGTACACGAAGTAATTTGAGATATGTGCCTTTTTGTCGGTGTTTCCGATGTCAATGCGTGAATTTGAAGTGCACTAATGTACATTTTACTGCTGTTCAACATTAATATTATGATACATTATGGTTCAAATGGGCAAAGTTTTAAAGGTGTTCAAAAATGTTTTGCCTGTGGAATTTAAATAAGAGGATCTGCTAATTAATGTGGTGTTGGCACAAATATTTTTATATCTCCAGAGAATAATATGAAGGCACGCAGTGCTTGATGTCAATCACACTTGCTCTTACTCAGAGAAGAGTGTCACAAGCGAGCCCAGACAAGCGCTAATTGTCCAGCAGGCACGCAAGCGACACCCACTCCAGGGGAAGTCGCAAATTTGCAGTGTCCTGCACGCGACCCCCGCAGCTATGCGCTCCTGCCCGCCTGTGCCCTCGTGCCGGCCCTGCTTATTGCTAACATCAACAAACAATCACGTTGAACTTCAATTTGCATGTTGACACCTAGTGTCTTTTGTCAACTTATAGCAGAGCAATACGTGACGATAACTTTGAAGGTATAGATACTGCACAGAATAAAACTCAGCAAAATTATGGGTGGCCTTATTCCACAATCATATTGTTTTCTCTTAACTTCCCTAACTTTGTTTCGTTTTTGAAACCTTACTGAGTTTCCAAAGCTATTCGCATAAATAAATAAAAATAAAGCAATTCCAGTTAGCCGCCGTTAGCGCCGACTGATGCATAAAAAGCCACCGCTATCGTCCTTGACCCTTACCCTGCTCCTGTCGCGTATGTGTGTGTGTTTGTACGTGAGAGACAGGTGCGCCCGCGCACGCGCGTAAATATCACCGCATGTCACTCACCCCCGATATCTTTATCGGTCCCGTTACCCCGATCTTATTTCGCTAAATACTTTGACACTTAAATATCGCCTATTTTTAGCTGTGTTGAATTGCCTGTTATTTAAATTGGTATGATCTAGCCGTCTCAGGATGATAATGAATGGTCGGGTAATTGATGAACAAACATTAAAAAACGCATCGACTTTTTCGTCACTGGACAAACTCGTAATTACTTCGCGTCAAATTAGTTGCGTGGATATTTTTACATAGAGAAGCATGGTCGATAAATGCAATTTATTTTTAACCGACTTTAAACAAAAAGAAAGTACTCAGTTCGACCTGTATGTTTGTCCGCGAATTTCTCGCGTTTGGCTAGACAGATTTTAGTGCGCTTTTCACTTTAAGTATTTGTTACACCCAGTAGAAAGTTTAAGTAACTATTTTAGTTCAATCAAGTACACTTTAACTTAAACAAAAACGACGAAAACAATATTTTCATAATCATTGAACCGTAAAAGGACCAAAATAACGCAATAGGCGAAAAAAAACTCATTTGAAGTCGGTGCATGATGTCAACCTCAACAGACAGCAAATGAGTTTTTTTTTCCTATTAGCTTAATTTTAGTCCTTTCAATGTTTTATTTTGGTGGTTAAAATTTTATGAAAATATTTTCGCTTGTGTCTTTGCAAGTAGTAGATGGATAAACTGTGATGTTTCAGTATTAGGGGCTGTACGTGCGTTTTCGTTTTAGGAGGCACGCGGTGGCTGCACGTCGTCACATTTGAATGTATCAGTCATCCCGCGATCACCGTGCGTTATGATTGCCCATCTCGCTAATGACCGCATTGTGGCAGCCGCGAGCCGCGCGCGTTATGCGCCGGCAATTGTATCACTTGTTATTGGATCCAGGAGGAAACGAGATCAATTTATAAATCGACGCCTCGGATCGGCACGTTCCGTATCCGAACAATCATTCGTTACGAAACACCACCGCTTATTATGGGCTCATTCCTTATATGTAAAACGGTGCATTACGGTGCTTCGAAATAAGGTTTATCTGTAAGTAATGTGGTTGTCTATTATGAACCGACTGGCATGTCAAGAACAACGCCCAGATCATATTAGATTTACTACCAATTTGAACAACAGTTTGCATTGTTATATGTATTTACTAAGTTAATGACACTTGTTTTCGATTGATTTATAAAAAAAAAACTGATTTACAAAGATAAAAAATATGACTAGGTTCAAGGGATGAAAAGGACAAAGAAAATTAGTTGTTAAAACATAACAGATAACATTTGTTTGCGCCGTTTGGCGTTGAAACATTTGGGTCGTGGGGACCCTCTGCTAAATTGCTGTTTAGAAAAACTGCGCCAAAATTAAATTCTTTAACAGCCAATAATAAAGCTGGCTGGTTCCTAGCTCAAAGGATCAGCATAGCTATCCAACGCGGCAACGCAGCCAGCATCATAGCCTCCTTGCCGCAAGGAAATGGTTTCGTTTTTGAATAGGTAGATATTAAGTTATTTTTTTATGTTGCATGTCTTAGTTTAATTTTTTCTTGTTTGTTAATAAATAAATACAGATAACATAGCAACATCAACTGAAGTGAATGAAAGCCGGTGACGGCGTGCGGGGGGTGCACTCGGGGCCGGGGGTGAGATGGCTAGCGGGACCGTAACGACCGGCGCGGGCGCAGGTGCCTAACGGGACTCGAAAGGTCACCCGCGGCCCACGCGGAATGTCAGGTCAACCGGGGCTAGTTTGAAATATAACAACCCCCGTTAAGTTGAGCTTTCGTTAATGGAATATTTTCATATTTGAAAGTGACCGTGAATTTGGACACCCTAATTGTTAGTGGCAATTTTCAGCAAACAGAAATGTCAGAACGAAAGCATGAACTTAACCCCATATTAACATTGTAATAAAAGTTTATGGTACTTAACTACTCGAAGCTCTTTCAAATATTATCACATATAAGCTTTTCACATTTGAAATCGTATCAAAAATGGCGTAGAAAAAAATAGATAAATTTTATTTTAATTGAATATTCAATATTCTGAGTACCATCTTAAACAATAAAAGTTCCATTTGGACTTGGATAAAGTTTGCGTTTTATAAAGATGCATAAGTATGTCGCGATCGCCCTTCGGACAAAGCTATAAATCTGGGGGCCCTTGGAGAGGGCGAGCGAGGCATATGCACCCGCACTCACTTCGCACTCCATAAAGACGGAAAGGTCCACTATTTGTAAAGTCCCAACTAATAGCACTAAGGGGTTTAGAAGACGTATTTAAATTGATCTTGACCCTTCGTATAAAACCGTCTTATACCTAGAAAATAGTACTTATAGATTTCTTAAGACTTGTTTTTATTGTTGGGGTTAATCAAACATTAATGTAATGTGTTTAAGTAATTTGCATTCGTCTTAAATACGCTTCAATAATGCGTGCCTAATAGATGGCACATACTCTAACAATCCATTACGGTAAGTAACAGATGTGTAAGAATAACAACTAATAAAGATAATACTTATCTCAACTAAGAGTAAAAAGCATACGGTAATTCCCTTACGAACTTTTACGCACCCGAAAAATAATAAAAAGGTACAAACGTACCGCTATTATTAAAAAAAACATGAACTTACTGTAATTGTATTGCAGCAATAATACTTTTATTAAAGGTTTGTTTGTGAAAGAAGTTTTGTCAACAATAGAACTTTCTTTTATGGTGATCGGGTGCGCGCGCGCAGCCTAACGGTCGCAAATTGTGCAATTTTTACGAGACAACTGTTTTTGTTTCTTTTTCAAATGATTCAGTGCGGAGTCAATAAATTAGAAAGTACGCTTTTAAGTGTTTTTGTCGCAGACCGAATGATTTTTTGGAATTTTGCTTTCTCCGACACAATAGCAACCTAATTGCTAAAAACAACCCTCTAATAGTGTTTCTTAAAAAACTTCTCTAAAAGTGTTTCTTAAAAAGACATTTCAATGAACGGGACTATTAGCAGAATAGTGGTAATTTGCGTAGCTGTAAAACGTCCGTTAAACGGGAATATAGGTTCCACATTAATTGCGAACGACTTTAATAACGTGAATATAAAACCGAACATGTGTTTTCATCGCGCTCATACACCGCTCTTGGGAATTAGTTGCGACATTATTGTATTAATAATCAATACATTAAGAACTTAACTGCATCGGAACAACTGCTAATATAGACTTTACGTATCAGGTACAAGTTAAAAACAACTGTAAAAATTGCTGCAATAATAATATAAAGATGTAAATGAAAAGAACTATGTAATAATAAAGTTATCATAATATTTGCCATGGCCACCTTACGCAAGGGAGAACGTACGATTAAAGCTGAAGAGGTTAAAGGTTACGCTTCTATTAAAATCTGTAATTAAGTTTCTTTCGTAAACATCGTAATAAGTTATTTTGGATTGAATGTAAGGTTGACAATACTTTAAGCAACAAAGTGTGTAATATAAATGTGTCTACGAGAAAACCACGTAGCAACTTTGTAACAGGCGTCTGTCACGCACTTACGAGTTAAAACAACAATTCCAAAGCAATATTTTAAATGTTTTTTTATATATATTTAATGTTTCAGTAATATTAGCTTGAGCGATGCCATTTAAACAGAGCCGTTACGTGGCACCTCTTTAACAACCGTAAAAGGGCTTTCATTGAAAAAACATTAACGCGAGTTTAGATGTCCGAAGAAAGTAATAAAAGTTAAAAAGCTTATTACGTTACCACGAACAGGATAATAAAAATTTAGCAGTGGGAGGAGAGGGTGATCGGATCGTTACGCGAACTGTAGTAATTAAATGGCGGCTTCACTGATTTGTAAGAGTGAGTTAGTTATATGAAGTCACAATACCTAATGGTATTCTTTAAAATATGTTAAATAGTAGTTCTATGGAAAGCTTGTATTGCGCCGTAGATATTAACATAAATCCAAAGGAGTAGAGCAGTAGGTTACTTAAAAGTAATAAATGAAAGTAACATAATTCAATCACGTCATTCAGTGACGTACTTTACAATCTATAGTTTTGCAACTGTAACTGCGTGTAAATTACTGTGACGTAAACTAAAAATAATGACGTAAACAAAACTTTTAGAATAAACGATCCCAATAGTGACATTAACATAAATTATGCAAATGAGAGATGCAGTGCAGATATCAAGTGATAGAAAGGTCACATCTGAAGTGTGTGAAAGCTGTGCAATTTTATTTTATTGATGTGCTTTAAACTGCAGAGTGACAGAAACTCACCCGAGTCCATGAACGTGGTGGTAGTGAATGGCGCACACGCATCCCCTGATCCCCCCCCCCCACCCCCCCCCCCTGCCTAGACCCGTCTAGCCCACATTATTCACCCTAGGGTGCAAAAAGTGAAATGTCAGGCGATTTGAGGGTGAGGGGAGCGAATAACGGGACTTGAGAAACTAGACTAAGGAGTAAGCTAGGTCGGTTAACAGGGCGCGGACACGGCCGCTTGCTATTGGCATAAGTATAGTTTAATAGAAGTAGCCCGTAGTGCAGAACATTTTTTTTAAATGCTCAAACGAAAACATTGGTTTATAAGAAAAAAGTCCATGTTAGCTACAGAATCGCCTTTTTGGTACTCCCTTTGTCTCCTTTCCCCAACATGATAGATGTGCAAAGAACATCATTCAATATAGGATAATTGAAAGGTTACACAAACAAATTCCATAGCTATCCATTGTAATGTTTTACATTGCAAAATCATAAAGCAGAAAAGCAAGCAACAAAATTAGTCATTCTTGGAGATTTTTAGGACCATGGTGGTTCTAGCGAATTTCTTCAAAATTTATGCAAGGTCTCCAGTCAAATTCACCTGTACGAGTTGATAGATTGGAAGTGATATGAATGAATAATCTAGTTGATACTTTATCAATGTGACAGCTGTCATCAAAATTTACTAGCTCAGAACATCAATAAATCCACAAGCGTATCCACAGAGCGCAGTGTTGAAGCGTGATAGATAAATCCTTGTAATTGGCGAGTAAATCCGCGGGGCAAGCATCTGCCTGCGCGCGCGCCGCTGCGTTTACGAGCGGCAATTACTACAATAACCTCGTTGGAACTAGCTGTTGTTGTTTGTTTTTTACTCAACTTTTTGCATAAGTAATGAGTAAGAACTTAAAAATGTTTATAAGTATTGTTGAACTTTATAGCGAAGTCTAAAATACTTGCTATGCTTTTATGAATATTTTTAATGGCTGTTCAGTAAACGCACACACATTCGTCTGTATTAATGCTTGGTATTTCTTTACACCACAACGTCTTCGCGAGTGTCGCTGATCAAGTAAGCCATCAAACTTTCTAACTAAAGTATATTTTTAAAATACGACAAACAAAAGTGCTAAAATCTGTAGGACTGAACAGGACTGAGTCAATGATTATGACATTGACACAGTTTTGGTGAAACTCTCTTGAAAGTGAATGATCATCAGTATGAAATAGCTTCTCGTGAAAAAATATTATATGAAAATCACCATCGGAAACTCAGCAAGTTAGTGTGAGTCATTTATTGCTAATTATTAGGAAGAGTTTATAGAGATTTCAGAACACTATTTTGTATTGTTATGACAGATTGTATCCACATGATCGTATCATGGGAAGCTCATGCCAGATTAATTTGGGTGCAAAATAAGAATACTTATGAAAATTTACTGTCTGTTGAGTTGAGTTGATTCACTGAATTAAACAGTAATAAGTGAAATGCATTAAACCTTTTGCAATTTTATATTACTAATTATATTTGTTTAAAGCAAACCATTGTTTTGTGCTTAAGTTTTGTGCTTAAGTTCCAGTTAATAAATAATGGGACGTAAAAATAAACAAATTTTTACTGTTTGCAGAATGTGCATAAAAGTTTGTGCAGGGCGCACCCCCTTTCCCCTCTCTCAGGTGCGCAGGCGCAGATATCCATCACATCTTTTTGCTCGTTCCAAGAATTTGTAAAGCACTGAAATTTCTAAACGCACTTTGATCGTGCATTACCGCCGAGTAATGCGCATGTGAAAAAGTTTGCGTGTGTGCTTGCACGCGGCTGCGCAACATAATTTAAACCTTACCATGTAATGTATTGGGTGTAAATTATACTACACGGATTCAGTTGCCTATTGCCGACATAACAAAGGATTTGCATACGATTTATCTTGGCTGCCATTTTTTGCCAGGAAGCTTTTTGTCCAAAATCTGAGTTCCATCACGTGGCCCTTACCTGTACAATACTTCAACGATAAATTTTGCTTTTTGTCTATTACTTCTTCTCACTATTTTCTGCCATGATTTATCTAATGTGAACTTGCAAACGACTTTTTTATTTTTTACGAGCTGTCAGGGAAACTAATCATTTAAGTTTATGGATTTATCTAACAGTTTTATCAACTATTGTTAGTCTTGTTTATTATGTATGTATTTTTAAAAGTTTTAATATTTCTTTAAAAAATAGTTTTTTCAAATGTGATATAAGTACGAGTATAACAGTGAGAAATAGCTCGAGGTAAGTAGACGTATTGTCGTTGCTTTCACAGTGACAATGAACGCGATTATGCAGCCGGCAGCGACGCATCGCATACCTGCGCACACGCACCGTACGCAAATCGTACGCAAATGACGCACATCCATTAACGCGGAAGAAAAACTCGCACTTTAATGGAGCCATGCCACGATAAGACATGATACTGAAGCGTTTGAATGTAAATAATAAACAAATGCTAAAAAACTTCACATTTCCGGTGTGAACCAGAGTTCAAATAGTTTCATTGAATAAATACTTTAATGAGTGTGTGTAAAACGTAGTTCCGTCTCCTTTATTTACACCTGTTTGCCGTACTGTCGTTAATTCCCATGAAAATTATTTATTTTTATCATCATATAAGTTATTTGGATATTACTAGTTGCATAAAGAGATTTTCTGCCTGCAGTATTTTTTTCTGATGAAATTGATACCGTTGTATAAACTGAATCGATGGTTTAACAGTTTAAGCAATTGCAATTGCACTATAATTGTAATATAAGTATGTAAATCTTCTTATAATCTGTGCGATGCTTAAAGCGGTATCAATTAAATAATCTTAATAACCGCTATTACACAATGTTAAAAGTTCAATATCCCGATCGAGTCGTGTCTTAGGCTCGTGACGATGCAAACAACCTACTTTACAAGACGTTACTCGAATTTACTTATATTGCTATCCTTTTCAGTAAAAAGATAACGCAGACATGAGTGAAAAAGACAGCTAGATTCTATATACGGACTTCGTGTTAGTAGTAAGGCCTCTGGTTGCAAAAAGTTCGGCGTCGGCGCTGCGCGGGAGTTGAATCACAGGTAACGGCCACGTGCTCTATACAATGCGATTTTGGAATTATAAAACATATACAGCTACCTTGATTTATCACAAGCCGACACTGCTATAATAAGTTATCTGTATGAGTTAAACATATATTTGCATAAAAAAATTAGACTTGTTGAGTGAAGACTTGTGAGTCGACTGAAATTTTCTCTGATGATCGTTATAATATATTTAATAAGTAGAAAGATAAAAAAAACATACTCAAGTATGTATTACGAAGACATTTTTTTCACTAGCCATTCCATTCTGTTACTCTTGGACGATAAATTGAAATATTGACGTCACACTAACAGTCGGTCTAATGGCCATAGGTGTATTTTACGGCTCCGATAGCGATCTGTGTAGACAGTGAGTTGCGCGGCTGACAATAGACACAATACGCACATTAATTTCGTGATTAGCATGTAACCGCCTGCGCCTCGCCCCGGGAGCGTGCATAAATCTCCGTAGAAAAAACTATTCAATAAAAACTAATGGAAATGGAAGAAATATGCGAGTGATTGTTGTGTCTAGGTGTGCGGGAAAAAAAGGGCAGATGCGAGCGCAGGTAGCCATGCAAATACGTCTACTTTTACCCAATAGTTCTGTTTTGTAGATTTTCTTCATCATATGCTAACTCGGCCTTCAAGCAGAGTTGAACGGTCTGGAGCGTAATAAAATAGTATCATTCGATACGCCGTGCGCGCAGGCGATGCCTCTGATCACCGAGATTATGTAATTGGAAGTTTATATTAATGTATAATTCACACCCATATGGTGAAATGGCTTGAAACCTTCAGAAAACGAATTAGAAATTCTTCCTTGGTCCAAGTGCACAATCCCGGGTCAGCCTTACTTACTCTAAGTTAAGTTATCACTTGGGCGATGTTTAATGTTTACATAAGTAGTGGACAGAAAGGCGGGTTATCATATATCCTGTATTATTATGACCTTGCGTATTATGCCAACTCTGAACTCCGCAAGTGGGCCTTATTATGTTTTCACATGCAAATGCTCGACTTTGATGGATAACTATTGCATTTTTCTGTTAATGTAGTCAAGCATTCCGAATGATATCGATCTAAAATGCGTGAATGAGGATAAAAAACTAGTTAGAGACGAGTTTGCCTTTTATGCGGATTGACATGCAAACGACGTGCATTCCTCAAACACTGAACGCTCGCGTTTGACGCAACCGGCGCGCACGCATGGCGTCTGTGACGCATGGAAACAAACGAACTCGACTGACTAGAATATAAAGAGGTGTCAAAACTGAAGTCAAATTTAATAATAACTCAAACTTAGGTCGGCTCTAAGGGCGCCAGCAAGTGAAGTTTGGCAATAACTGAAACTATGATGATAAAATTATATTTCCGTGTTATAGAGGTATTCAACGAAAATGTTTACCTTTTTAAAAATACAGCCTAGTAAAAACAAAGACTTAATTCCCTGGACGTAATTATTGCAAACATTAAATAGATAAAGAAGGATGGAAGGGCAACGAAATCGTACGTGTCATGTGTTTTGCAAGTCTGATACCAGTTTTATTTATTTATTTTTATAATAGGCAAACTAAATTATGTGTGAAATTGAAATTTAATCTTGCAGACGGATTTGTTATTTAGCGTAAACAAGGCTACCCTGTAAGCCTTTTATCAAATAAGCTTATGACGGTCCTCTCAACCTTTACCTCTTTTCTGTGATAACAACAATATAAAATGTTAAAGACGAACTCACCACAGCTACAAAGTAGGTCCGTTACGTTTATTATGTTAATTAAACTTCATAAATAAGTAATTAGCCGGCTTGTATGGTAATCGTGAGATGACGGATACATAGTTGTATGAGTTCAGACGGCGATACAGTTTTGATTGTTTTCTCTGGATGTCTAATTAAACTGCACAGACAAAAATTACAAGGATCAGTAGTGGATCTAGTTTTTTAGTATATAAACAGTCCACTTTTAACAATATAATTAGCACTAATTTAATACTGTTTAAAGTACCTAAGCTAATAGGTCGTTAGCTACTAGAAATAATAAAAATGAATTACAAAAGTGTTACTCTGTCTGTATTACCTATGCACGGACGAGTAAAAAAGAAAGGACTCCGCACCGCGATACTAGCAAGTGAAGCCACTTTTATGCTGTATGTGTGTGCGTCACGGGGATACCAGTTGACACAAATATTTCTCCCTTTATTGTGTAGGTGTATCAGAATGGCGGTAGTGAGACAGCAAATTTTACTCGTTTATGCATGTGAGCAATGTGCGTAAAATTTCAAGTAATGTGCCTTTCAAAACCGCAATTAAAATAATGTAAGTCGCTAACCTGATATCGGAATGGCCAGATAAATTACATACCTGTAATTCTTTTGGTTGGATTTCATTATATTTTTATGTAAGTAAAAAGTGTTTGCCAGCTCTTCTAATTATTATTACGAATACAATAAAATAATTAATTTGCTTGCTTTTCTGTTACACAAACACTGCAATTTATTTAAATGTCAAAAAAATAAAGAACTGTTTAAATTATATACTTAAGTTAAATTTAAAAACTTAAAAAAGTTGTGTTTATGCAGCAGAATACTGCTTTAAAACCAACTTGTAGTTTTTCAGTACGCGAGTCCGACTTGCACTTGCCTGTTTTTTCGGGTAAAGTCCCTATTTATTTTCCGGCCACACTGGCTGTTACTCTTACTGGCAAATCACGTGGAGTGGAGGTTTTGTGTTCCAAATAAATATTTTTTGTATCTATTTTAAAAATACCAGAAATCAACGTATTAGGTACTGGCTTACCTATGAAAGGTAATTCCTTGGCGCTTTTTTTGTAGAAATGTAATATTTTTACACCGTTTAACGATACACGACGGGTTTTTTTTAATTTTTTTATACGCGAAGGTTTGCACTGTCTCAGACGATGGCAGAGAGGGTAATGGCGGCCGATCGGCTTACTTTTGCGTCAGTGTGTGCGTGTAGCTTCGTATTTACACGTATGCTGGCTTACTTTGGGTGCTTCACTTTAAATGTAGGTGACGCGGAGTCCTTACTTTTTTTACTCGTCCGTGTACCTATGTTATAAAATAGGTGATGATTAATCGAAATCGGAATGTTGTCGCATGTTCTTCTTGATCATTATTGATGCAAATCGTACCTGACATAATTAAATAATTATTATTATTTTATTTATACATTTTCCAGTCATGACTAATGCCTGCTAATCAGCGTCTAGCTAATGATTAGTAAATAAATAATCATATATTTGTTTACCAACTTGAATACTTAGCAATGTAGATTCTCATCAGTTCTCAATATGTATAAAACTATACTAATTATATGTTATTGTGTGTTTGTTATGATAGAATTATTAAAATTTCTTTTTTTTGTTACTGTCCTATTTTACATCATAAAAAACCAAAATGCACTAAAAAGTCTTAAATAAACACTTCACCATTGAAAGGAAAGGAATCCGTTTTAGGCAAACAATTTCTTTTTGGAGACGGTGCTGTGATAGTTGATGCTTGATGGTCAAAGTGATGGCACCGACTCCAAAAATAAATTGTTTGCCTAAAACGGATTCCTTTCCTTTCAATGGTGAAGTGTTTATTTAAGACTTTTTAGTGCATTTTGGTTTTGAAGTCGGTTTTTACTTTTTTTAAAAGTTTATTTTATTTCTTTATTTTTAGTGATTACATAAGAGGGGGGGGGGGGGGGAGTTGCACCTTATGATTCTATTTTTTACGAAGCTACAAATTACCTATCATAAGTTGTGTCATTATAATTACTGAACTCCTAGGCGTTAAGGAGTTCCACCATCAGCTCAGCCCCACAAAATGTTGACTATCAGACGTAACAACACGTCAACATTAAGATTCTAGTAAAGAAACACTATACGTGCCTTTAAAATTTGAGGGTTTCCCTCGAATACACCAAGATCCCATCATCAGATCCCAAAACGGAAAAAATGGGACCAACTAGAAGGTATACCCTCTAAATAGGTGAAAAAGTTTTTCAATTCGGTCGACAAACGCCTGAGATATGAGGTAACATACATACAAAAAAAAATGATGATAAAAAAAAACATACAGTCGAATTGATAACCTCCTCCTTTTTTGAAGTCGGTTAAAAAGCGATCACATCGCGTAAAAAATTCAAGTTTCCAAGGCGGGCGTTTCATTCAATTTCGGTTGAATGACATTAAAAAGACCTCACGAATCGAAATACCAAAGAGTACACTTTCGTCAATGAAGTAATAAATGATGGAATCGGGTAGCGCAATCTATGGCAGAATAAAAAAGTAAACATTGCCTGCAAGTGTTAAATCTAAATGTAAAATTGCATTTCAATTAGGATGTTGCCGCAATAATATGTGATTGATAATTCTTGTGGAGTACTTATAGTGGCGTAATGTATCACTGACCTGAATTAGTTACATAATAGTTTGATGTAACTGCTGTAATATAATTTATCTTCACCACGCATGTATGGGTAGCTATATAGTGTAAACGACGAAGAATTCCATTTTCTATGTATATCATGTATGTATTTACAAACAAAAAAGTATTTAAGTATTATATCCGTTGTCTGGTACCCATAACACAAGCTTAGAGTAGCTTACTTTGGGACTAGATGGCGAGGTGTGGGAATGTCCAAAGGATATTTATTTATTATTTATTTATTTATTATTCCTTCTCAGAAAGAGATGCAGTCTTCATGATTTGGTAAGCATGTTATTATGATTAGGGCAAGGTTTTTATTTTGTAACCAAAATTTGCCTAATAGTCACTTTTCTTAAAAGTTGTTTCACTCCAAAAATGTTTTCATGTGTGATGATAAGTCAAATAAATTAAACAATCTAATGTGAAATTATTAGAAGCAAAGAAATTCAAACGACTTCCCAACACAGCTTCTTGTATGCAAAGTTACGGTCTTAATTAAGTTCTCGAGGTGTTAATCTAGAAGATGAGCTTATAATTCGAGCCGTTGCCACGAGCGTGAAGGGTTCACGTTCGATGGACGACAGCTTCATTTTAATAAGAATTACTTTATGGCGAATAAATTAAACTTTCACGCTACCTGCGCAGTGCGCGTTTTTATTGGCAAAAGTTTAACGTTTTATTGTGGTTGGTGTTTAAGATTAAGGCATTGGCATTTTAACGGGGAATATTGAGAATAGATCGATTGTAACGGTCATCAGTGGATTGCGCCGGGTGTGACAGATGGACCGACCCGGCGGTTTTTGTGCGCATTTGAATACAGCGTGTCGCCCGCCCGCGCGCAGCAGCCGCGGCGTGCGCCTGCGCAACCTCACAGTCGTAGTAGTGATGGGATTTGGATATGAACTAGGTATAGCTACTTGAAACCATATTTTCTGTGATTCATTCACGATTTGCGATGTTTCTATTGTAAATATAGCACTTTTATGCACTAAGGAAGATTTAAAAGTCAAGTAAAATACTGAAACAATCCTGCTTGGGATTTTTTTGTGTGATTCTGTAACAAATAATAACTTAGCCAAGGTATGGTGAACGCATTATCTTCCTCTGCAAAAAATGTCTAGGTCTAGGTGTCTAAAATATTACAGAAGTATTTTATAACTTCTGTCCCATCACTAGTCGTATCGGCGTGAAGCACGTCCCCCTCCCACTCCACCGTCATTCATCCGATAATTAACGCGACAAAAACGCAACTCGACGAAAATTGGAAACGCGCGACAAAAACGGCTCAGCTGTGAATCCGTAATTTAATTAGCTCGTCGTTTTGTCTCGCGTCACGCCGGCTTCGCTCCACTGCCCACACGAAAGTATTATAGTTGCGATTGCGACACTGAGTACAACTGAAAACGCGTGGTAAGAACATCAGGGTCCAATGAATTACGAGTTTATTTTATGACTGACAGAAATACTTTTTATTTCTAGGGAAAAAATTAGGCGACCAAATTTATGGTGCAATGCAAACCATCTCATAAATAAACAATTTAACGGTAAAAGTTGGTAAATTGATTTTCGAAATTATACATCAAAATTAAATGACTTATCATTTACGCATTTTATGCTTACGTGTTTTTTTGCTTAGTTAATTGAATGGAATCGTGATTTCTGGGTATCCAGTGAACAAAATGTGTATTAGAAATAAGGTCATGATACGTTGCTTCTTAAGAAAGACATCAACGCAATACCTGATACTGATTTGCCTATCCACTGTCACATTTCCTAATACCAACGTAACCGTAAATAATACCTGCATTATTTATATTATACCACATTTTTCTCATTACAAAAACCAGCAATCACCAGGAGAGGTAGGAAACATAGCTCACGCACGTCACTCCGCGCACAAAAACATAATTAGATAATTCGGTAATTCCACGGCTTCCGTAATATTCAAATGAGGCGTTGCTGAGGTAAAATAAGTCTTAACACTCACCGTTAAGGTCGAGCACCATCTGTGTGTTGAAGAAGCTGCTGACGTCACCGCGGCCAGACACTGCAACAAGAGTATTATAATGTAATTACAGATAACAGTTAATTAGACGGAATGTTTCGGTTTGGGGTCGTTAAAATCACGTTTGGCGTTCTGTCGTGTCTCGCCCGGCGTCGCTGTCGCAGCCGTCGTATGTTACAGTGAGAAAAACCATGTGCTTTTCAAAGCAATTTTCTTGTCCAAGCCATTCGTCTTTGGAATGCCCTTCCGGCAAATATTCAACAGGCTCCCAGTAAGTTCTCATTCAAGAGGCTCGTCCGTGTACACTTCCTTCATATATCGGAATCATCTCCATAACATCAACCTAAAACGTTCGTCATAACATAAATGGTTTATATTGGTATATACATTTCTTTTTTAGCTTGTGTTATGTTTATGTAATATTTTGTAAATATATTTGTAAGTATTTACTTGGTCTTTATTTTATTGCATTAAATCTAAGAATGGATTGTTATTGTAGACAATTTACTTTATTTATGAATTTTGTTTTTTTGTCGCACGGCCCACAATCATTTCTGCTTAGTCCAAAGACATGACTGGTAGAGAACGCCATACGACGTTAATTCCACCTTTCTTTCACATTTCGGTTGTGCAATAAAGTGTAAATAAATGAATCTCCTTTAAGTTATTGGAAGATGGGTTTTCTCTAGATCACAGTCCGATACAGATAGGTTGAGACGTGGTGGTGGAGCGAGCTCGCCCTATAGAAGGTTGTTGGTACCTAGTATGTAGGTTGTTTGTTCGGTGTGTAGGTAATACATTGTGGTTAGTAAAGGACTATATAATAAAATGTATCTTTTGATTTTGCAAAGTTGTTTCATTTAGAGTGCTAAACCTAAAGTTTTTCTGATCAAACAAGATACTCACATTCTTAAGTTAATCAGCTTCTAGTCAAATACTTTGCAAATCTTCTTGAATAAAAATAACAAAACCGAAACCAAATTTATATATTTCTAAGTAATTATTATATTTAACTCAAATATCTTTGTAATTTTCATCAATACTAATTGAGCAGATTATTGATTTTTAAATTAACGAAACAGCTCTAGAAAAATACGTTACGATAACAAAGAAATCAGACCTTTGTAACGGAATTACATAAATAGCGGGGGTGGACTGCACCCGGGCCATCATTCAATTCCATACATTATTCTAAATTCTCTGACCAAAGGTCGTAAGTAGCAAGCTATCTATATATTATTTTACATTTTCCGCATTCAGCAGCGGCAGCGGCGGTCAGCAATGCGCACGCGCATCATACAAAAGCCCGCCACAAATCACTGCCACCTAGCAATCAATGGTTCACATTTTAAATTCGAAAGGTGTGATTTTTTTGCCGTCCGTTTGGTCGCAGACGTAGCTCATAGATACTTTTGACAAGTCAATGCATAAATACTACTACTATACTACATAACACTATACCTCTATACCTTATTATTATAACAAATTGACTAAAGCTTTTAGACTACGAAAAACTACAAAGTTTTGAACCTAAGTTAAGCAAGAACGTAAACGTTAAGAAAGCTTTGTTATAGTTTATATAAATAGGGCATATTGATACTAAGCTAGGTGATGAATATGTCAGAACCACACTAATGACAAATAGCGTCTTACACCATACACATAATATGTAATTTTAGACTATAACTATTTCCTATATCTATGTAGGGTACCTTGTTCTTTGGTAGCAAATCCGAATTCCCACATGACCTTTTATTAGCAAATGAAAGTAATTTATTTTTATGCGTGATCGCTGATCATTTTCGTGGTGCGCGGGCGCATACGATGACCTTTGCGGTCTGGGAATTGGTCATTACCACCGAATGTAAATCAGCGCTCGATATGGAATAACAATGTAGCCGATCAAACTCCTACGCAGTGAAGGCTGATCATATCGGTACGGGGCTCAAATTATTGCTCGGCAACTTTCTACAATCTAACGATAATAGTTGTAAAAGTCGGTGCCGTTGCGGTGATAGGAGTCTAGACCAACTGCGACAGATAAATAGTATCAACTGTCACTACCTTTCTTCTTATCAATGTGGTCTGAAATATTTTTAGTTCTATAAACTCTGAAGAGCGAAAAGCTATGAAAATAGTTAGTTGTCTACTCATTAAAACTAATCTAATAAACCATGTTATACTTGTTTTAGTATAGTTCATTACTTAATCGTTTTCACACTTCTTTTCCTTAGAATAAAAACAAGAAACATGAATTATAATAACATTTTGATGACATGATAAAATTAATGCCGATTATGAAAAATTGGCACAGATTGATAACAAGCTTAAGTTTAAGATTTTCCAAATCTACGCACGCACGTATATTTATCTCACTGATAAGGTATTTGCATCAAAATATTGCAAAAAAATAATAAAGGATATTTTTAACAGCATTTTTGATTTCTTGGTTAACAATAAAACTCTCACACAACGTTATTAAGCATAGCGCTACAGCAAATATGAGGGTGTTCGAATGAGCGTCAATTTACAAAATAATTTAATCTTGCATGAGGTTAATTATGTAGAATCATACTCGATAAATAAACGCGAAATAGCAAAAAGCGACGAGCGGTCATTTCATTGCCAGTTCCACCAATTAAAGTATGTATTTTAAATTCGCGTGTAACTGTGACTGTGAATCCAAATGAGCACTAATTACTTAGAATTTCATGTGGACTTCAGCTATTCACAGAGGAGCGAGTCAAAATAACAATTAAATATGGAACTTTTATTATAACATTTGACGAAAAATGTTTATGTTCCAGGCATTTGCATAAATAAAGAACAAGCAAAGAGTGTCCTACTCGTATGGTGAAGGTTCTTTTAATGTTTTTTGAAGACAAATAATCTGACTACTTACTATCCTTAAATACAGAGCTTTTCATGTTCTTTCTTACATTTATACCAGTAACTAATTAAAAAAAAAACAATTCCTGATTAGGGACGAGAAGATCCATTACGTAAATGCGTTTTCTCTACTCTTTTAAGGAACCCCGAATTATCAATTAACAAGTAGTTTCATATTCATAATTATTTATACATTATTTTAATTTGGGGAATTCCAAGTAGGTTACATGTGAGCTTGTTAAAGTCAAACTTAATTAGGGATATGTGATTGTGAGGTCATATAATTAAAATAACATTTGAATGTTAAATCTTCTCACTATTAGATGTGTTTGCTATATTATTTTTTTAAGAGATCAGTTTAGTTTCTTCTGATTATTTGTTTAATAAAGCTTTTGGTTATTTATTAATGAGTAACATCTGAATGCACAAACAACCCAAAATGTCCTAACACTTACAAACGAGGAGGACCAACCCCATTAAAGGCAGCAGACAACAGACTTAGAAATTTTGGAGTACATCCCTCATTTGGAACTAGGCAATCAATAAAATAATATAAGTTTTGATCGAGACAGTGTGGTGATTCATAATATGAAAGTTGTCAAATATTTGACGGTTCGTATTTCATAGCGAAAGGAAATAGTATAGATTTCGATTTATCGATTTAACTAACATAGCCGTACGAAAACGTCGTCTCATCAAACGCGGCGACAAAAAGGCTTGGTCGGGTAAACGCGTTAAATAACGCCCCGGCCCGCTCCTTATCAGGCGTAAAAAGTAGCATCCCATTACTGGACCGGGAAATAAACGATGCATTTGGGAGTCCGCCGGTGGACGGCAGGGTAGTCCAGGCGGGAGGATATTCTTTATGACAAGCAAACAGCCATTCTAGAATCGCTTTAGTTGGAAGGTGAAAAAGTCAAGTTTTACATGCTGCTCAGCGTTGTCATAACAACCACTGTCGACACACTTTGTACCAATTATCCCTATTTAGCATATATATAATGAATAATGAATATCTTTATGAATTTAAAATAATACTCCACCATTAGACGCTGTATTGTTTTGATTTAGAATGGGTTTTTTCTTCGATTCCAGGTAATGCCAAGTGTGGTCAAAATGGACCAAGTGTGGTTTTTATTTTCTTAGTTTTTTTCTTAAACTGTGAAAGAAATAATACAAATTCTCTTGCAATTAAACTAAATATCATAAAATCGCCAATCCGATCCCTCTTAACCTGTAAATCACGCTAACAAGAACAAGCCTGTTCAATCTGAACTTGCAGATTTTCAAGTGACATCATTTGGAAAAAGTCAACATACGTAAGTGTGATTTCCTAACTTGACAACGGTTATTGAACATTTTATCATAACACCAAGTATTAGCGATAGTTGAATTAATGTTGGTGTCAAAATGTCATTTACGCGGGCAAGCGAGGGCAGTGACAAACGTCGGGCCTCGCGGGACCCAAACTCAAACTACTCCACTCCATAAATCGTCCCCATTTGGCGGCCGCGAATCAAAGGAGGTAATTCGCAATGTTTAAATCCAATTTGAGAGTAGAAAGGGGAGCGGTCTCTGCATACGAATGGCCGCCGCGGTTCCTATGCGGTGCGGGGAGGCAGCCGTGCGGACTGCGACAACAGCGCCGACTGTGGAAAACCAAATTCGTCTGTGCGAACATCGTTTTGCGGATACAAAGTATTTTGAGTATGCAATCCTTACTACGAATGCTTCGAATCCGAAAAACAATAATTGTGTTATCGAAATTCTATTTTACGGACTTAAAAAAAGGATGTACCTATTCAATTCAATTTGTATGTATATGTGATATCGTTGGAATTTGAGTAGTTTATTTGATGATATTTGAGTTTGTTTGTGCAAGCACGTGTGCTAAATTTCGTAAGTGTATATGTTATGTATGTTTGTCCACTGATTTTTCGAGAACGAAAAGTTATAGCGCGATGATTCTTTTTATAAATAAATGCTTGAAAAACTAAACCGATTTAAAAAACTGTCTCAAAAGCTTAAAGTGGACAAGTCGGAGTCTTGATGCCTAGGTACTAAGTAAAAAAAAAACTCTAACTGACTTAAAAAGCTAAAAATAGGTTATAGATAAGGTATACGTAAGTTTTTAATATTTTTTTCACTCGTATTTATTTATTTATTTCCGGTGGAAAATAATACAATATTCATCTTCAGTAATTCGTGCCACATCTCTTTATTCAATCCTTTGTACTCTATCAGAAAATAAACAAATATTTTCTTTAAAATCCAGAGACGCAGAGCATGATACAGTCGAGAATATTATTTTCCCACCAATTAATGTGATAAGGCGCGATTTTGCTTAATATGCGCCGACACGAGAACACCTGAAGTAATAGCTTTTTAAATTATTTTAATCGACGCTAAGTATTTATTTACAAGACTAACTAATGCTGTTGTAAGATTATTGCAAATAAATAAATAAAATAAATAAATATCCTTTGGACATTCCCACACATCGCCATCTAGCCCCAAAGTAAGCTACTCAAAGCTTGTGTTATGGGTGCTAGACAACGGATATAATACTTAAATACTTTTTTTTTTTTTTTTTTTTTTATAATAATATTCATAGATTGAACCTGAGTTGACAGTATGTAAAATAAATCTCACCCTATAGATTATATCATATCATCCATAAAAAACAATACTATAAATTGGTATTTTTATATTGTTTTAACAATATTTCTAGTTAATTATAACTTGAATAAAGTCCAACAAGGGCTTACAGACTCGTAGATAGTACGAGTAATACCCTCATATCAAATTACGTACTGCTCAAAAACTATTTTCATGAATATTTTGTAAATAAGCCTAAGTATCATTCCATGGTCTGAATTAAGATGAGTGAAGGTCTTAGAATATTTGATATTATGATTTCTAACATTTATAAAAAATAATTAATTATATTTTTATCTAGGGAGCATTTTCAGTTTAGAGCAATATCCAGTTTTTATCTGATTATGATTTCAAGTCGCTTCATCAAATAACGTCCACATTGAACTTTGTTCGCGCCATCATTACCGGTTTGAATGTCAAACATCTTATTATCAAGATAGAGTAAGGAAAGCAGGTGAGTTCGCAGCATACGCTCGAGGTCATTGCCCCGACTAATTGAGACTCATCCCCCGGTCACGGAGACCTTCGGCCAAGCGTTTGCCCTATATACGGAAATCGATGCCAGAGGGAGCAAGTTCAAGACGGCTTTGTCCTAAAAAAAACACGCACGCTATGTATCAATGGAGCTCTAAGGTTGACTCAATGAAATTACACTTGACAACGAGTGATAGGGTGACTCTGATCAAAATGACAACTTAGCTCTTAGAAAGTGTGCTTCGGAAATATTTGCTGAAAAAAATAAATTGTCTAATACCTATAGTTAATTCGAAACTGGTTTCAAAACATGATTTTTTCAGAATCAGAATCATTTATTTGCCTTAATTGGGGTACAAAGGATTATAAATACATTTTATGTTCAGCCCATTTAGCCACTAACGAATAGCATGCAAATATTTTAACAATTACACAAGTTTTAGTCATTTTTGTTTACATTTGAATTAATTACATTTTTATTATTATTAAATCATGTTTCATTCCTTTGCTTTTAGTCAAAAAATTCTTTCAAATTATAAAAACATTTCATTACAAGCCATTTCTGTAGCGTTATCTTAAACCTTCTTAAATCTAACGTTCTGAGGTGTTTAGGTACATTATTAAAAATTCTCATATACATGGTTAAGCAGCTCCTATTGTATTGCGATGTCCTAGGTGTGTAATTTATTACAAGTCTGTTGGCATTTCTTGAATTTCTGGGATAGATATTACACGCCTGTGAAAACAAGCTATTATTTTTCCTAACAAATGAGCATATTTCAAGAATATACAGGGACGTTAATGTAAGGAGACCATGTTTTTTAAACCATGGGCGGCATGTTGCGTCGGGTGCAAGACCAAATATTGCCCTTAAGCATTTCTTTTGAGCAACAAATACTTTATCAATGCCTGTGCCATTGATTGCAAAATTATCTACATTATTTTATGAAAAACGTGTTCTTCTTTATAAAGTTTCATCAATATCCATTGATTAGTTTAAGCATAAAGGAGTTATAATGTATATGCATCCTCACAAACTTTAACGTTTATAATATTAGTAACCGTGTTTAGCAAGTAAATTAATGCGATATTGAGTTTTCGTTTAAATATCAACAGTGTAATGTTATTAATTTATAATGTTAATAAACCGCTCAAGCTAACACTAACAGTCTACCTATCACGCACCGACTTCAAATAAATGTGTTTCTCCTAACTAGAAGACAAATGAGTTATTTAAAGTTTTTAGGACAGTTTTTTTAAAGGCTGTTTTTTTTAATGGTTTTTAGTAATTAATCATTTCTAATTTTTATTTAATAATAATAAGATTTTTATTAAAGTTACACTGAACCCTAAGTTGAACCATATTTGGTTGAATTATAAAATTATCATCTCGCTATGACTTCTCGTTTTTGAGAAATTCTGAGACAAACATACAAACAAACATACACTTACGTAATTTATCACACGGTTGAGGATGCCGTAGAGAATCAACATACATACTAAGATTTACCTCTTATTTATTTGATGTCGATAATTATAAAGAGACTAGCGGTACTCCGCGACTTCGTCCGCGTGTTTTAATTTTGCTCCCTCCCCGCGTGATGTTCTATAGTCAAATCTAAAGCCTTCCTCCATAAATACGCTATCCAACATAAAATATATTTTTTTAGTCAGTTTAGTAGTTCCTGAGATTAGCGCGTTAAATAAACAAACAGACAAACTCTTCATCTTTAAAATATTAGTACAGGTTTGCAGCATTTCAGGTATTAACTAAGGATTTATTATTAACAAACCTCTACGAGGTAGGTTTAGAATGTTTTAACACTCACAGTGTCGTATTTTATATTTACAAAAATGAAATAAGAAACCAAAATTTTGCGCAAGGGCAAAATTTTGGCATTTTTACAAGAGGGTTGTATAACATAGGTGTGCTCACTGGTCAGACATGCGCCATTTAAAGACTGTATCATCATTTTCGAATGTTTTTCTAGTTATTTATAAATATTTTAGGGTTCACTTAAATTACACTTCATAGCATTGCTTCATTTTTATAAAAACTTAGATCATCTGTTTATCCTTGTTGAAAATATGCGTCAACACATCAAAAGTTTATTGCTAGATTTAACTTATATCTTGTTATACTTAGTTCCAATTGTAGTTATGTATTATTTGTAGTATAGTTCTATATCTGCGCGATAATGTGCTTATCTGCACTTCCTAAATGAATCATGAAATACATAGAAATATCAAATACTTGAATAATTTTGGCAAATCTGATTAAGATAGAGATATGATAAGATTTGTTAATTTTATGAATTATCATGCCATCACTCAAGCTTGTTAATGCATAGGGAACTGATAGGCACTTACTGAATGAATATGTCAACCTAAAAAAATAAGCAATATGTGCAGGCGAATGTATCAAATGGCTAACTCTCAGGAGTGCAGCACGCGTGCAGTATTGCTGTCGGCAAAAGTGAGTAAAAACTATCAAAAGTAAATAATTCTCGTGTCGTTGCAATTTGTGAGGCAAATGCTGCTCCTAAACGCTTTCTACATAATCTTCCATACCTGCAAACCAGATATTTGCTTTGAGTTACCATTTCAACTCACACTATCTATATGACTAAACGTTATAGTTTATGTGAATATCTTTCATTTTATTAAAAAAAAAAACACGTACTTAAATTAAACAAACCATAAGTGAGCGTAATAACAATTTTTACTGAGTATTAAGTCAAACATAGAAAATCAAGAACAATAAAATATATAAGGCCAGTCGGATTTCCATTTTGAACGTTTTTCAAAATGATAAATTATAGGACTGGCGTAATAAAAATGCATCTCATCGTGATATAAATGATGTGGAGGTGTTTTGTATTATTACGTACCTTTATTATAAGCTGATGCATTGAGCGGGATGGGTAATGGCGCAGCGGCGCAGGCGCTCGGTTTGACGCGATTAGTGGCCCACGTTTATGCTCGTGTAATCTCGCGAACTTGAAAATTTGCATTATGTATTTTTTGCTAAAAATACTTAACTGGCTCATATTACTGAGGTATGCAAATGCGCATATTATTTTATTCGGCGACTCGGTGACGCCAGTTCACGCAACGTAAACTCTTTAGTAGTTATACAAAAAAGCCCCTAAGAAATCTCGGCTCGCACTAATTTTGTACGCTTTATGAGCCGGAGAGATAAGTGTATAATATAATCTTAACCTCTATTAGTTAAGTGCGCGTTCGTATTTGGTAAAATTACGATTTGCATAAGTAAACTCAGGACTGCTCATTAAGAGTAATAATTGTGTATTCAAATTATTTTACGTCTTCTAAATGGTTTAAATGTAGACGTGTAAGCAGAAACGATCTCTTTGTTTGATAAAGATGATAAAAAAACGCAGTTATTTATAAAGTTGAACAAGTTTCTTTCAACGTTTCGAAATCTTAATAGCACAGACGTAAATAATAATGTACAAAGAAAATAATGCACATGTGCTAGATAGTAACGCATTTATCAACTGTTATGTGATTTTATCTGCGTGTCGTAAAAACTGTCCATCTGCAACTCATTCGCATGCATCTTTCACGTCCACTCATGAGACTGTCAGTAAAGTCACGCAATGCTCTGAGTTATGAAACAAAAGCGGTTTGAAAATCAACACAGCACCTAAACAGCATAATTTTTGTACCATTATCTTAAAATAAGACTTAAAAAAGGCATGCCTATGAGGGTATGAATAGTTTTTAGGTAAATTAACATGAAATTTGTGATTGTTATGATGTAAAAATATATTATGGACAAAAACCACCGCTTGACAACATGGTTTCGTAATAATTTATTAATTAAGCTACAGGTAAAAATATTCCGATATAAATTTTATTTGGCTTAGTATCAAGATTCATGAAAATGTTTGTTTTATCTGTTACATAGATCCAAGTTGCTTCACAGTGACTATGATCCTAACTTTGTTACTTGTATTAAAATAATTACATAAAATTACAACGTTGTTTGAACATCAAAGTGTATTACAATAATCATCGTTGATTATGTCGTAACAGATGCAAAATTGGGCGTCTAATTTAGATAGTCAGGTGTGCTGAATATGTTCAGATGCGGGTTTGTATGTCGTGGTCTGCGCGTAAAGTTCATGGCGGTCCCAGGCACGGGCGGAACGTTGCGCGTACGCCGGCCGGCTAGGGAGCCGCGCCGAGCACCAACATATCATTACGCCACAAACAACGCGTGACCTCATGACTACCGCTAATTCACTTACTTAGATGACATTATTATACCTATCCAAATTGCCTTGGAAAGCGTACACAGATTTTACATCGATTACATTATAGTGATTTGCTTCCAATTCAATTGTAATTTCATTATAATTTGATGTGAGCATGATAAAAATTACAATTCTATTGTTTCAAAGTGGCAACTGAAGTGAGATGGAGACATTTGAGCTGATTGTTGTCGCCTGGACATCTGACGACTTGTAGTCGTTATGATACTTAACTATGTGAAAAGAGTCTTTAGGGTCATCATCTAATAGTACCAGTCACTCACCCTGTTACACGCATGTTCGTTGACAATAGTGATTGAACCACTTAACTAAATACAAGCTCATAAAAAAGAAAAGGCGTACAAACAAAGTTTCAGGATTTTGTTAAAGTGATTTATAAGTGTGGAAAGAGTAAAATAAATGTAAAGACTCTTTGAAACCAAATGGGATGTCTTGGGTTCATACTAAAAAGGTGAAGTGTACGGGGCATATCAAAGGAATCATTTTGCACATGAGTAGCGGGAGTGGGCGAGGCGACAAAGGCGTAAGTAAGAGAGTTAATATTATTTGTAAGGGTGGTCGCCCGGGGACGCAGCCCTTGCACAATGCGACCTGCTCCCACCTGACCCTTCACTCAAAGAATATTTGAAGAAGGGTTAATTTATATTAGCCTCAGCAGCATTTTCGTACATAAAATGTATATTTTACACAGTTTTTGCAAAGTCAAAGATAACCAGTTTTAATCACAAAGTAACTCAATAATTATTTAAAAAAGCTTATTGATTATAAGCTACACCAATGTAGCAGCCGTAAAAATTCACAATCTGAACTGAACGGTTTGATAAAAAATATCAGTTTCAAAGCTCATAAACTCATCATAACCAGAAGAATTTCTTAATTAGGTAATAAAAAAATATATGTTATGATTACATAATTCAAAACTAATTAATCTCTCTGAGAATCTTACTGAGAATAAAAATTTACTGTATGTAATTTTTTATTCTCAGTAAAATCTGTTCTGCGATCACAACATAAAATAGTTTGTAAAAAACGTTTAAATAGAAATTATAAAGAGTGCTACATCTTATAACATGTAGATTTTTAGTGGACTTTTAGGTACTTAGTTAAATGTGTCTCCTGGTCCATAATAATAAACTTTAACTATTGTGTTCGTAAAGCACATCTGATACAACACTTCAGTTTTGTTCTGATGAAAAACTAACGCTTTTATAAGCTTCACAAAATGGGCCTACATGCAGTGGCCAAAATAAAGCAAAGGGAGGTGGTGCCATATTTTAAAATTGTTGATAGACATTGCCGGTCGAATTTGTATAACTAACGCGAATTGGGGTTTCGAGGGATAACAATAAAGTCCCAAATCTGACCCCTGAGACGGGACTACGCACGTGGAGGGTCGCATGATAAAGAACGGGATCGAGTTCGAGAGCGGGCCGCATTAACTCTGTCAATGGGTTCTCTCGGGCAGATTTTCCGAATCAGTGTTTATCAACATGCTGGGGGCGAACACTATGGGTGACAAGACAAACCGTCCGGCCGAGTCGTGGGCTCGGCCGCTCCTCGGGCGTCGTCGGCAGTGGTTTTGCACATAATCACAAGACACTCGTGCACGTGAACTGGGCACTACTGACCGTGGCGGTCCTGGTGCAGCGGCAGGCGCGGTGGCGGAGGCCAGGCGGGCAGGTCGCGCAGGCGCATCGAGCAGTCGAGCGGCTGATCGCGCAGAGCCAGCGCGGGCATGGCGCGGCCGCGGCCGCCGGTCGTGGGTCGCGCCGTCTCTCCGGTGCGAGCGTCCGCCCACCGAGCGCGTCCGTGAGACACTGCCGCGCTACCGCCGCTTTTTTCCGAGGTTTTTTTTTCTGCGCGGGCGGGGGCGGAGCGCGCCGCTCGCCAATCGCAGCGAGTCCCCCGCCCGCCCCCGCGCCGCCCGCGTATACTCTTATTTACGTGCCGTATATTAAAAGGGTTTTCCGCGTGCCGTTATGGATTTTCCTACAGCCGTTTTACATACGATGCGAGGTGGCCGCGGCCCGCGCGACCTGCAAGCTTCGGCCCTGGTCGCAGAGACCGAATTCCCAAATACCCACAAAAAGTTCAGCTGAATGGCAGGAGCGGGTCGCTCTCGCATCCTTTTGAGGTTTGAGGAATGAATTGGATTTCGATATAAACGACACTAATGTGTGCTGTGAAGGAATTTAAGTTGCTTTATGCTTAGCATTAGACGTTTTTATGGCACTTTCGAAAAACTTTAATCGCTTCTAAGCTAAACATTTTAATTGCTGTTCATCAGTGATTGGATTAGTGTGTACTAAAAATATGTTGTTGTATTTGTTACGTTATGCTAAATATAGTTTTCCCCGAGAGTCGGCGCAGACGGGCGGGGTCGGTGACCGCTGAACTTGAACCCGCCCGCCTCCGAAAACTAATTAATACATTGACAACGCGACGAGAGAAAACGCACTTTTACAGATCACGAAAATATATCGAGAAATAATTGATGACTTTATCTTGTTAACTACAGTGTCACAGCATTATTTATTCTTTGGGAGTGGAAAGTTTTGCAATAATAGTCACATTTAATTAAGAAGATATATGGCAAGCAATAATGTTCACATTTGATAATGAAGATACTATTAAGTAATTTGATTACATACATGAAAAACAAATCACATGAAAAAATAAATTCCAAATTTATTTCATACTCCCAATCCAACTTATACTTGTACGTTTTTTGACTCTGAGTAAGAACCAATGACGCAGTAATTGTGTAATTTAGTATTGCACTATAATAACAATTGATATAAATAGCAATGCGACTAACACCTGCTGCTTGTGATATGCTGACTATGTCTTTGGCGGCTTCTTTGTGACCTGGTATTACCCCATTAAGACAATTATAAGGTGTCATCAAACAAACCATAAAACAAGTATTCAGAGTCGCATCATGAATTAAAATAGTATCATCTTTGTAGAGCATACTGTTTCGCACCTGCCCAATAATAATGCATAATACTAGTTAAAATAGCATAGGTAATACTTAAGTTAGTGCGTGGATTGTGTTCAAGACTGTTCAGTAAAACATTGAACACCTAAAAGCAACAAAAACAGAAGTAGGATTACTTACGGTCATGATTGATTTTATTGGCAGATATTATTTTGCTGTTTCAGTTAAATTGTTAGAGGTCGTCAAAAGTATCAATAAGTTTTCTAAAACTGAAGAATTTAAATCGAATTTAAATTTTTAAAGTCTACTTGTGATTTGAAAGTATCATAATTGTCAATTAATATTATTTCTAATCATGCGGTAATACATTTTATTTTGCTATTTTTTCGCTCAATCGTAACTAATAGGTAAGTGATGTAAGTAGGAATATCACAGATGATAATCTTATGACGTCAAATGATTGAAATTGAATGATAACTTATCAAGACAGTGCGATATTTTATGAATCAATTAGTCATCTTCATCGTGACGGTACAGAAAACTAATCTTAAAGGCTTAATTAAGACAAACATCGCATAGCAGCTAAAATTTAAACTGATCTACCAAAGATTTTAGCAGTTACAAAATACCCAATTTATATCATAAATTATGATTGAGCTAAATTATTTCTTTGTCTGGACACGCCAAGATTTTGCCGCGTGTTCACATAAAAAAAAATATTTGATTTGCTTTAAGTGGACAGGTGTAAAAATCTTGGCGTGTCCAGGTGATGATTTTTTTTTCCTAGCCTATACTGTCCCACTGCTGGGCAAAGGCCTCCCCCAAACTATTCCACGTGTTCCTGTCGGCGGTAAGAGTTTGCCAGTCTTCGATAGTATTGGTAGATATTGTTTCAAGCGTCGCCATCTCGTGAGGTTCCGGGTTCGATTCCCGGTCGGGTCAATGTAGAAAACGATATTTTCTATATTGTCTCGGGTCTTGGTGTTGTGGTGCCTCCGTTGTGTCCGATTTCCATAACACAAGTGCATTGGCTACTTGCCCAATATATATTTTTTTAACCCGCTAATTGCAGCTAAATTAGATAGTGTATAGATATTTCTTTTTATATACTTTATTTATAAAGTACACAAACATATTACAGTCTTAACTTGCTTATAACTAAAAGTGTTCTGGTTTACAGGATAAAGTTAAGTATTTAAAATCATCTGCTTTCTAAAATGCTATCTTGTAAAAAACATATACAAAAAATAACGGAGAAACAAAAACACCTTAGCATTGGCCCTGGTTAAGTAATTAGTAATTTCATCATCAGAATTATATTATATTGATTTGTGCCTGCATACATAGATAACAATCAATAATTACTTATAACATGTTGATAAGATCTCTTCAACCCTCCAGTTATCCCACCCTTACGAGTAGATTAAAAAATAATGTTAAAACTCTAAGCTGAAGAGTTTGTTTGTTTGTTTGAACTCGCTTATCTCAGGAACTACTGGACATCATCAACATTATCAGCCAAAGGACGTCCACTGAACATAGGCCCCACGGCTTTCCACAGTGATCAATCACTAGCGGTCTCCATTCAGTTTGATCCTGCGATCTTTACAAGGTCGTCTGTATATCTTGTCGAATGGACGTCCTACGCTGCGTCTTTGGTCGAAGGGTCTCCAATCTAGAACTTTTCTGTCCCAACGGCCGTCCGTTATCTTAGTTCTTCTACGTATCTCTTAACTATAACATAGCTACTGGACCGATTTGAAAGAATATTTTTGTGTCGGATAGCTTATTTATTGAAGTAGGCTTTAGGCTATAAAACATCTCGACAACGGGAGGGGAGGGATCATACTCGCTAGTTTAAACATATTACTTGTACCGAATCACCTGTACGTAAAATACCTGTGTGTGCACACTTGTGTGTAAACTTCGTAACTAAACCGACAAGTCGTACACAAAGAGTCGTGAAGGGTCGCATTTGCAAGGCGCCTGCCTTTGCTATACAGGTAGCATACTGGGCCAAATGTCACGCCCTTGAGCATTCCCTGTTTTATACACAGCACTTGCTTTTGAGTTATAAAGTTCATGAACAGGACATGAATGAATATCTGGATGTGGGTATTTTTCCCTGTACTAAGCTTGAACTGAGGTGAGGGCTGTTCAGATGGTAGAGACGGAAGAGGAATACTCTTATTGAAATATTATTTCATGAAGTAAGAAGTAAGATGTCTACATAGATCAAAGCTAGGCATAATATTGCACATATCTTAATAAAAAAAATGGTTGTAATAATTCTATGCTAGTGAAAATATTTTGATCAAAATAAAACTAAAAATATTATTTATAATATAGATAGATACGCTTAAAACATTAATGTTAACTACTATATCTTAACAAATACATTATTTTTATTACCCATATCTCAAAAACTACTACACCGATTTCAATGAAACTTATACTGTACCCTAAGTAGAAGCATACCGGATTAAAGAAGAATTATGGGGTTTATTTCACTTAAAAAACTATGTCGTTTTTGAAGACGTTCAGGTTTGTACAATATTTGTATATTTGCAATTCATGGTTTTTAATTATTATCTATATCTTAAAAAAAACTAGACCGATTTTGATCAAACTCACGGGTCAATTTAGAGCACCTACAGACCCTAAGTTGAAACATACCTACATGATTGAATTAAAAAACCGGCCAAGTGCGAGTCGGACTCGCGCACTGAGGGTTCCGTGCCAACTTTAACTGAATTAGGGAATCCATTTACTCTACTTAGTAAAATACCACAATATTTTGTTGACTACAAATATAACTTTGTTTTTCATAGTGTTTGTATGAAGTACAAAGTTATGTTTGCGGTTGTTGAAAATGTGCTATATCTCAAAAACTACTTGTTCGATCCTGTCCGAACCAATTTTCGTTGAAAGTATTTATTAAGATCTACATCACATATTTTTTTTCAAAATTTACACTTGCTTGGTTTAGAAATTAGATGGGGGGGACGCCCATTTTACCACTTTGGATGCGTCTAGCTATGAAACGTTAGACTTTAAAAGAAAATGGTTTGAAGAACCTCTATGTTATTTTAAAAGACCTATCCATAGACATCCCACACGCATAGGTTTGACAAAATTTTTTTTTTGGGTTTAGTTTCATGTAGAGAGAGCCCCCCCTTAACTGTCATTATTTTTTATTTGTTGTATGAGAATCGGTAAGCGGTTAACAAGATACATCTTCCTACCAAATTTCAATTGTGTAATGCTTATAGTTACAGAATAAAAAGGGTGTGACATACGGACGGACAGACAGACAGACAGACAGACTTGACGAAACTATAAGGGTTCCATTTTTTGCCATTCGGCTACGGAACCCTAAAAAAGAGTCATCTTGCGTTCGTCGTTTTTGAGAAATCTTTGGACAAGCATACAAAAATACAAACATACATACACTTCCAAAATTTTTCACACGTGTTAGGAAGCCTTAATAGGGCAACATACTCAAATATTATCAAATTCTATCGATATCACGTACAAACACATTGAATTGATAACTCCTTCTTTGATCCTGGTATTAGTTTTTATACCGATCATTTGAGAAAAGTTTTATATTAAATTAAAGCTCTTATTTATCAACGCGTTTATCGTGTAGATTTTTATTGCTATGCTTAGAAATTCAATCAACTCTGTTTATAAAAAATACTTGAAACACAGACGATTCATTGCGCGTAGAGCTCTTTTATAAAGTAAAACATTTTGTTCCAAAATAGGCATTTTAAGGACTCATTTATTTAAAAGCTTTAATGGTTTTCATTCTGACTCATAGGAAAAAGTTGATTATTCTGACGACCTTTTGTTTTCTCATTTCCATTGGCGACGGGTGATTTCTATCACAGCAAAATATTTAATTTCAACGTCACGTTCAATAGTTTTGTCAATTCCCTCAGTTCAATAGATTCGACAGCGGCATTGTGTGTCGAGTGTCGTTTGACCCGCGCCACGATGGTCATTAGCAAGCAAACTTTAGACTCTTATTTCCTTGGAATAAGATCCAAAATAGTATGATTTCCTGTACAAAGGTGTGAGATATGGGTCAGTGACGTCACGAGCCATCTGACATCTGCCGCCCCCGCACCTGGCACCCCCCTCCCCCCGCTCAGCCACTCCGACGCATGCAGATTTATCACAAACGAAATTTTGATAACGTAGATCTAGAGTTGCACGAAGAGGCAACTTTACATCTTGTTAGGCACTGTTTATTGAGGCTGTAATATGTATGTGGCTATGGAGATTTTTAAAATAATTTATGTCATTTATTAATTATGAGACGGTACGTAGCAAAATAGTTCGAGTAGGTAGACAAATAGTTATCGAAGACCATCATCATAAGAAGACAAGCAATATGGAAGGAATACACCGAGAGGTATTCGAATAGATTGTAAGGGTATTTAAATCAACACCTAGAGATAGTAAGTATACCCTGTCCAGTTTTGCAGACTATGCTTGTTGGCGATGGAAAATGTCGATGGTTTCATCAGTTAAAAATTAAGAAGATATCTGTATGTCAGTGTCATCGGCGATGTTGAGCCCATAATAAATTTTACATTATATAGCACTGACTTATATTATAGACAATCCAGTGCGGTTCTACATCATCTAAGACCGTCAGATGTGTTCAATCATTTATCAGCGCGGGTGGGTGCGCACGCGCCGGCTGTCGTAGACCGTATGCGACTACTGTGCCCCCTTACCGTGAGCCGATATATCTGGCCAGCTATCGAACTGAGCTACTAACTACGCGAACTAAGCAAAGGCTGATTTGACGCCTTTTGTATGAGTTAAACGTCAAAACCATCAAGTAGTTTGAACGCAAGCCCGTTGAAAGATCTCGTGGTAAGGGAGTTATTAAAAACAACGCACGTCAAACGTTTAACTAAAGTGAATAGTAAGACCTTATGGACCATGTAGGATGGAAAGCTTTTTTTTTAATATAAGACACTGAAAAAGTGACATATAATTTACATGAATAAAAATTACACAACAATGAGTTTCATACGATGTCCAGCAACAAATCAATGGAAAATAGAGATTTTAAGTAAAACAAATGCACATAAAATATTAATTTAAGTTAAATATGAAACTCTTTGTAAAGTCCTTTATAAAAGTACTTGTTGTGTACTTAAAATGTTTAAGCAAAAATCTGACGAACTCCTTGGTGTAGTGGCTACGCACGCTGGGTTTCAAGATGTCGCAGCTCTGAAGTTCTGGGTTCGATTCCCGGTCGGGCCATTAAAGAAATCAAAATGTTCTATATTGTCTCGGGTCTGGGTATTGTAGTACCACCATTGTGTCTGATTTCCATAGCACAAATACATTGGATACTTACTTTGGGATCAGAGCAATGTTTGTGATTGATTATTGTTTAAAAAAGATTAAAATATAGTTTTGCAGTTTTAGTATGAAAAATATAGCTTGAGCTCAATTTTCTTGACAAATTTATGTTACACTACTGGCTGTTATTTTGGTTTAAAACGCTGATTTATTGCTTCAACACCCGAGCGGTCGCATGAGACCGCATAACAATAGAATATCTATTGTGTCTCGTTCACATACGCTTGAGGGATTATTATTGAATTACTTCAAGGTAATTTAATCTTTGAACCTGGATACCAAGGACGCTAAAAATTCAGGACATGAATACCTACTCGTGGGGATAGCAATGTATTAAAAATTAAAACATACTGAGTTGACATGACCAATTTACACTTCATTAAGTTGACAACTGAGTCGTTTTCATTAGCGAGGGTGTCTGAGGGGAAAGGGCCGTGGTGTAGGGGGCAGGGGGAAGGGTTCCTGGAATGGCCCCCCGCGAAGGCCGCTACTCCGAACCACAATTATCGTAGCCACTCCGTGGTGGGTGCTCCTTTTAAGTAGCTCAATTTAGCTATAGTTAGTAGGTCTTTTAAAGATTTCAATTTGATAATGTCTTAAGAATCGAATCAAGTTCAGCCGAATCGAGTAAGACATGATGTACAAATACTGTTTTGATTGTTGGAATAGAAATTAAACGATCTGTTAACATAAAATCAAGCACATTTAGTGGACTGTCGTCTTAAAAGGTATAAAAATATAACTAATTATTAGTTAAACAAATAGTTTAACTTTAATACTTAGTTAGTAAGTTTCTGCAAGTTTTCATGACATTGTAAGTACTAATCTTTAGCTACCTTAATGTAAAACTCAATAAGGGATAACGTTCAGGATATCCTTGTAATAAAAGTTCTTAATTAGCCGCTTTAATTAACCAGTACTTATCCTCATGAAAATCGTTTCGTTAACAATTAAATCCGATCATCAAGCCTATTGCATACTAAGGACAGAACTCAAAGAGTCGTCCAACCGGCCTAATACGAACCAAGGTTACATTATAGCATTTTGTGTGCTACAAAAACGTACAAGTGCTTCCGATGATCGCCACCTGTGCGACACAAAGCACACTCACACACAAGTAAGTATAAATACAGTCACATACACGTGTCGTCCAAGTTACAGTATTCTTGGCACTCGCTTGACCCGTCCGATACGATAATAACACACGAACGCAAAAAACGCTAAGCTGCTTTTACAACGTAATTTTACTACAACTATGTAACGAAATATATTTTTTATCGGCACAAATTTTATGATAATAATTAAGAAGGCTGTAAACTTAAATTAACATTGCCGTTAGTATGTTTATTAATCAACGCATAAAGAGTGAGATTATAAAAACGTAATACCATAATAGTTTAATTGTTCATGTTGTAAAAGGCTTAGATTAGAGTTTGAATAAATTAAAATTACATGTTCATAATCCAAGTAAAGCGTTAGAACAACATCATAGTATTACCGGTTAACTAGAAGCCAATTGACAGTCACTGAAATTTAAACAATAATACAATCCTAAAGCTAAGCAATATCATTGTGAGAAATGTGTCTCTGCAATGAAGAATTTCATTATTTACCAATTAAAAACTTTGTTAAATACAGCTTACGCAACTTCGTAGTTTATTTGCATAATTATGAGTCAAAAAAAAAACAGTAGTGTTTTGATTCTAAGCCCATTTACTTGGACAGCAGTCCCAGCTCAAACCAACTCAATGTTTGCCAACATTGTTTTTAACAGTCTTAGTCTGATTTGATTGTATAACCACTTCATCATCATCCTCATTATCATCATCAGCCAAAGAACGTCCACTGCGGAACATAGGTCACCGCCACGGGTTTCAACAGCGACCGATCACAAGCGAGCAGCATCCAAAGTGATCCAGCAATCTTTACAATTTCGTCTGTCCAACTTGTCAGTAGACGTCCGACGCTGCACTTTATACGAGTACTACTCGTACTCGTATGAAGGCTGTTAACCTAGTACTTTTCTGCGCCATCAGTTCTTTGCGCTATGTGCCCTGCCCACTGCCACTTGAGCTTACTGATTCGCAGAGATATGCCCGTTACTTTAGTTCTTCTATGTATCTCCTCGTTTCTGATTTGATCACTGAGCATAGCCCATAGCATATCCATCGCTCGTTGTGTGATTTTGATATTTTTTTATAAGGACCATAGGCAGAGGTGTTTCCGATCCGTATGTCATCAGAAACATCACATTAATACAAACTGGGTGAAGAATTTTGTCTTACCTAAATCCACTTAGTATTAAAAAAATGGAGCTATAGGTAAGTCATTCTTACCTGTGATAACAGTAGGACGAGCTTGCATACTGCCACACGCCGTCTGCAGCAGCCGCTGAAGTCTGGATGAAGGGTACTCCAGCCATGTCGGGACTTCGCGCCGTCTCTGTTGATAAATAACTTGGTTTTGGTCAGTTGAACTTGACCAAAATTCTAATACACAAAGCACTGGTTAAACTCTGGTTGTGGAAATAAGCCAATAAAATTAGATTGAGATGACAAATTATCAGGGCTTGTTGCTAATCCCAGTTTTTATAGCTATTGGGTGGAGTTGTATCTTTGATTTTTTAATGAGTCAAATCTGACTAAAGAGGTTATGGTTTTTATGAATCTATTGTAAAAAACCGGCCAAGTGCGAGTCGGACTCGCGCACTGAGGGTTCCGTGCCAACTTTAACTGAATTAGGGAATCCATTTACTTCTACTTAGTAAAATACCACAATATTTTGTTGACTACAAATATAACTTTGTTTTTCATAGTGTTTGTATGAAGTACAAAGTTATGTTTGCGGTTGTTGAAAATGTGCTATATCTCAAAAACTAATTGTTCGATCCTGTCCGAACCAATTTTCGTTGAAAGTATTTGTTAAGATCTACATCATATATTTTTTTCAAAATTTACACTTGCTTGGTTTAGAAATTAGATGGGGGGGGACGCCCATTTTACCACTTTGGAAGCGTCTAGCTATGAAACGTTAGACTTTAAAAGAAAATGGTTTTACGAACCTCTATGTTATTTTAAAAGACCTATCTATAGACACCCCACACGCATAGGTTTGACAAAAAAAAATTTTTTGGTTTTAGTTTCATGTATGAGAGCCCCCCCTTAACTGTCATTATTTTTTATTTTTTGTATGAGAATCGGTAAGCGGTTAACAAGATACATCTTCCTACCAAATTTTAATTGTGTAATGCTTATAGTTACAGAATAAAAAGGGTGTGACATACGGACGGACAGACAGACAGACAGACAGACAGACAGACAGACAGACAGACAGACAGACAGACAGACTTGACGAAACTATAAGGGTTCCGTTTTTTGCCATTCGGCTACGGAACCCTAAAAATCAACTTCTTATGTATATATGTATTCTATGTAAGTTCAATAATCCCATGCTTATATATTTACAAATATTTTTGTTTATCTATGTAATTTTTGTATGTATGTTTATGTTAATGCATTTTTAATTTTTGTCCCTCTCAGTACTTTTAAATATTCCGCTACTGATTTAACTCTCTGCATTTTCCAAGCGGTGGACTGGTATAGAATGCCATAAGGCATTAAGTCCGCCAATTGTACTATTAACAGTGCAATAAAGTTTAAATAAATAAATAAACTTTAAAGTAAAATTATTTATTCGAAAGGAACGCGTCATGCAGATGATCTCATTCACTGGTTTATTGCTCTCATCCCTCGACTAAACCAAAACACTTGCTTATCCTCACCCCTTCGCTCTAAAGACGCAATAAATCAACTCCTTCCCAAATCGGGTCGCGTGCCGCAAAAAACTATCGTGTCACGCGTCTAACCCTTCCAGGTGGCGTTAGACGCAAAAACGCAAGTAAAAACAACCCTTTGTGCCTCGCTTTTTTACTGTTAGATGCCGGAACAAATTACCTGTTAGATTCCCACACTTTATTATAATCTAACACCTGTAGCGATCTAACGTGCCCCTAAGATAATTACTCACTTATGCGTCAATGATAGTTCAGGTAGCCGTGTTTATTATTGTGTTCCGGTATTTGTAATGGGGAATTAACTGGCCGCTACTGACTGTTTTTTTAATACTTCAATTGATCTGTCATAAGCGGTATAAATGAGTTTTTTCTCGGTGACGTCTATGGATAAATATCGGATCAGCATCGAGCATCGGTCCACCTGATGGACAGAGGTTTCCGTCGAGCTATTAAGATCGTAAAGTGAATTGCACATGTTGCAGATAAATATTGTGATTTAGTTGACCTAATAACTAATCATCACTGTAAAGTTTTTGAGAAACTCTAGGTTTATAGAGGTCTTTGCCCAGTACGTCGTTGCATACTATGACCGTGACCGTGCAAACCGTTTTTTTAAACACCATACACAAACAAAAGGGACATATGGCGGACTTAATGCTTAAAGCATTCTCTACCAGTCAACCATAGATCTATACAGAGAAAATGCTTGCGGCGCGATGGAAGTGATAGAAGGGTAACAGAGAGAGCTTGATTAAAACTACAATAGGTTTTTAAAACAAAAAATAAACATACAAACTTATTACATAAATACCGTATAAATTAATATATAATTATGGAATAATAAACATACACATAGTACATACACATAATAATAATACTAATGGTACACATGTGACAGAAAAAAAGAGATCAGTGAGTCAAGTTCAATATCTCTTCCTTGTAAAGTGCCCGGAGGGCCTTCTTGAAAGAAGTCAAAGTCAAAGTCAAAAATAATTTATTCAATTTAGGGCACATAATGCCACTTATGAACGTCAATAGAATTTGGAAGTGGATGCTTGAACTGTCTTTTGGAGCCCATTCCAAAGTCGGATGGCTGAAGGGTAAATGAGCTGGACATGAAACCAGAAAAGTGACGCGGAGTGAAAAGTTGGAGAAAGATACTGGAGCGAAGAGACCGCAGTCATGAGAAGTATGGATATACGAGAATTTGACTCTAAGGTACGACGGAGAAATGGGATTGAAAAGAATGTAGTACAGCATGCAAATGACGTTCATAAGTGGCATATTGTGTCCTAAATTGAATAAATATTTTTTGATTTTGATTTTTTGAAATATTTATTTCTTAAAACTTAAAACTATGACACCTTGCCTATTAGATCGTTCCGTCACCGACCAACCCAATACCGTTGCGTGGCATTCACGGAGCGTATTTGGCCAGTGCTAACACGCAACGTTGCTAGACCGGTGAGCATACGGGTTGTAACCGCGTATGATGACCGTTATTAAGGGCGACGCTGTAACATAGTCTGTGCATTGATAGTTCTGCTGATACAGACTGTCAGACTGATCACGACACTTCGGGGTCAGAGCCTTAGGTAGACCTTGCCAACGAAATATAAAACATATTGTGGGTACTACCACCAAATAAAATATTAAATACGCGTATGAATACTGGCATCATACGGATTATATACGGTTCAATGGGCAAGGTAGAGCGAATTGTGTTGTATTTTCGTGCCTGACACGTTCCTAGTACGATCATGGCACGGTCATGGTATAATCCGGCGCAGTGGGAAAATACCTTAATACAATTTGCAATCTTACTATATGGCTATAAAGATACACATAACCATTTGCCTAACTTTATTAAAGCCCTCCAAGGTATTAAATTTGATAAAGAATTGAAGTAGTTTTTAGTTAAAAAGGCATATTATAATATAAATGAATATTTCAATGATAAATTTCAATACATTTAGATATGACATTGTATAATTTAAATTGTAAATTGACATGATTTGATTGTTTTTTTTTCTTCTTTTAATTTAACATGACTGCATTATTATTATTTAGATAGATAGAAATGACTTTATATTTGACTTACCTACAAATTGACAAAATACTTACTGACATGTACCTACTATTTTAATGAGGAGTTAATTTAATTGTAATTTATTGAATTTAATAACTTTAACTCACAAATACGTTGAGGTCATAATATAACTAAATAACCATCTTTTGCCTACATGTTATACAATATTGTCTGCTGTAATGTTATATTATGAAGTGAATAAATGAATATGAATATAAATATATTATAGACTATAATAAAATTTCTAAGATTCCTCCTTACTTGAGAGTCTATAGGTGAACTTGATATAAGAGCTCTGGCTATTTCCTATGGTAAAATAATCAAATGATGATCGGAATCAAATAAATTTTACTGATTTCAAATCAGGAGTGGTGGCCAAAGTATTTGTAATATAGGAATCAGTACCTATAACACTTAAATCCGAATGTATGTGGAATTGAAGTGGAATGTGGACAGAAGCTTGTTTATTTATATTGGCCTGCCTGGGTATCGAATCAGGAATAAATCGGTAGCCACAACAAAACATATAGTTATTAATTTTCATCTCATGTTCTTTCTTTTAGGCCTAAGATTAAATAAAAAGTATAAAAACCAACAAAAACTTTACTAGGGATAGTAATTCTTGTTAATGACTTCCCAAAGCGATTGCTAAGCATAGTAGGGAGTACCATGAGTTTGTTGATTCAGCCCATAAAACAGTAGTGCCGGCTCCAATACATAAGTGTCTGTTAAAAATTGAACATACTAAAATGAAATCGTGCAAACCGTACTTTCAGGCAAGGGGTGCGGCTCTGATACATATTTAACAGGCGTAAAGTATATAACGCTCTCCCTTTTCAGACGGAGTCGAAATATAAAGTAGTGTAAAGCATAGCAGCAGCGGAGAAGCTAGCCGTCTCACTCGGTAATATATTCACGTTTCCCGGGCCGCTCATTTTTTATCACAGTCGCGCGGCGCATTAGAATTTCTAGGCGAGAAAATCTCACGCACACATACACTCTTTCACTTTCCCGCTGCATTAATTTCAACCCTAATATTTATGATCTAAGATTGAAATTCGTTGTGTGGTATCCGAGGAGTTTTCTCGGCGGCGTGGTGGTGGGCGGCGTGGTGTGGGGCGGGCGGACATTGTAAATTCGCGCGGGCGGCGGGGGCGGCGGGCGCTCGATAAGGCAGCCGCTTCCGCCTTGCGAGCGACCAGCGACACCGTATACCAATGATCTACTCATATATCTGCGTTTTAAATAAGAAAATCGCTTTGTTCTAGATAGGAGAGAAGTTTGTTTATTAAGAAAAATATATAATTAGATTGCTTTAATAAACAAGAAAATTAATGCTATACAGATCGCTCAAATGATGACATAGTCCTTACTTTTTATGAAGTTAAGTAGTTACTTGCTTCAGCTGACATTTAAATGGTATTGAACATATGTTATAAGTGATTACACCTCATTTCTATTCACGTTGAAGAGTCTATAGTCATTACAGTACACTTATAAAGAGTAAATATAAAAAAAAAACTACATTTTAAAATAAAAATATTAACGCTCTTATAATACGACAATACGTCTCTCGTAGCACTACAAAGAGAAGTACTTCTACTTTTACTCCAAATTGTAACCTGTTTCAATACACTTTAAGTATACCTACTCTCGTTACGAAACAAAAACTAAGAAAACATTATGACGTGTGTGAAAACCGCTGTAGAGGTCGCCACCACCTCGCGACCCAATTTACGAACACACATAAAACCACCCAGATGTACAGTCCCTACGTAAAACCACCCAATTGTATAATCCTTAATTCGCACACGACTCTTCTGACTTCCAGTTTTTAAAAATAAGGCTACACTAATCAAGCCAACTTTTTATAGGTTCCTAACTTCTGGTCAACCACATGAAATACAGGTCTTTTACAAGAACAAAATAACAATAAAAATTATTACCGTCGTTTACAAATCATTTTGGTTTCTACGCAAATAAGTGCGCGGAATAGATCGCGGATCGATGAAAAGTATCGATTAAAACTTTTCGATGAAAGTAAATTCATACAGACCTATAAAAGATTGCTTGGTTGTCATATTCACAAAGTTTTGAGGGTTCAATAGTTAAAATTTGGCAGTTAACGAACCCTCATACTCGTACATGTAATGTGGAGATTTTTTTTCTCTTATCTAACCCATCGTGTGGGGTATCGTTGAATATATCTCTTAAAATGACTTTGAGTTTGCGATCATAATTTTTCCATAAAGTAGCTTGTTACCATATGATTCAGTTTTAAAGGATTTTTTTGTTAGCGTTCAATGACCTCACCCTCTCCCAACTAAACGGTTGGAGGAAGATACGCGAATACAGCAAAAAATACAGCACCAGCATTTTATATGATGAATTTATAGGGAAACTACCACGAGTATGATAAGTAAACCAAAAACAAAGTTTAAGTCCATAAACTTGAAGCAAATTTTAATGTTAATCGCCGCTTCAAAATTTTCAAGTCATTTTTTTTTTAAATTCTTTGAGCTGAAAATAAATCAAAATTGTAAATTATCGCCATCAAATTGTATAACCTGTTTTGTCTTATAATTTCGGATCTTTCATTATTTCTATGAAACTATAACCTTATAAGGCAATCTTAAATCACAGGAAATATTACGAGTATGAGAACAATACAAGAGCTATAGTGGATGATACGGATTACGGAACACTTCGTGCGCGAGTCCGACTCGAACTTGACGTTTTTTTTATACTCAAACCATTTGCTACTTGCTGCATCACAATTATGGATTTGATCCTGTAAAAATATTTTTTAGTTTCTTAGAATCTCATTAAGAGTAATGTTTTTCGAATAAAATCTACCATTTCCATCTAAACTCAACTAATAATAAATATCCTTTGGACATTCCTCCACATCGCCATCTAGTCCCAAAGTAAGCTACTCAAAGCTTGTGTTATGGGTGCCAGACAACGGATATAATACTTAAATAGTTTTTTGTTTGTAAATACATACATGATATACATAGAAAACAACCAGACCAATACAAACAGACATGTTCATGCACACAAAATGTTTGTATTGTGCGGGGATCGAACCCGCAACCCGCTGCGTAGTGGGCGATTTCTCGACCACTACAGCAGACGGGTCGTCAGCTATGAAAGTAATTATAAAAAATAATTCCTGTATCATTTCTTCGGGAGTGTAGAGTTGTCAACGTTCTAGCCATGTTTTAAATACTCGTAAATAATAATCTTTGTTGTTCTCATTTAAGGTAAGTAAGTGACCTTTTCAAATTAGGTGTATTGTATTTTATTCAACGAATAATTCTTATCTGACGTTGGAAAAATCAAGCCTAAAAGCTTAAAATAATACATTTGTCTTTTATGTAGTATGGAGAAATAAAATCTTTTTGAGTCGGTGCATGCTATCAAGCTTATCTACACCAACAGTTTACGCGCATCATGCACCGACTCCAAAATTTTATTCCTAAATAGAAGACGAAAATTCATTTATGTTCTTGTTCCATATTCTCGGATTTTGTAAATACACGTCTCAATCCATAATCACGCGATGAGACCCAAAAAAGGTAATGTTTTTGATCGTAACACGATACGTCTAGATTGTCACAATCTTTAAATTTCTTTAGCTTTTTCAAGTCAAAAATGTATGTGCATGTGCATGGTGCAGATTGTGTATTATTGCCTTGGTGCAGCAGACGCGAGGTAGGCTTCGACGCTGACTGAATCGCAACGCGAGACATCCTGTCGTGTTACACATACGCAATTCGACTTTAGGGTTCATTGTTACAAAATAATGAGAAAAATCGGTCAAGTGCGAATCAGACTCGCCCACGATGGGTTCCGTACTTTTGTTTTTAGTATTTTTTACAGAAATACATACATAGCCAGATGAATGAATACACAATAACCCTTCCCCACACATTTATCAATGTACACAAATCAAAAAAAGTTGGTGATCACTAGCATAAGCTGACGTGTAGAGATTTTTTAAAAGTAACTGTATCAAGAAAACATATTCGTTGTGTTTTTTCTCAAAATATAGAGTCTATCAAAACTAACTGCATTCCTTCTTGGGGCTAATTTTGGAGGCCGATTCTCGCAGCAATCGAACTTTTTGTTTATTAATTCGATTACGAAATCAACCGTTTTACCTAAAAAAACAGTAAAATATCTACACGTTAAAAAAACTAACGCACGAACAAAATCTAAATACATAGAAATCGTGGCTCTGAGAAATCAATAACTATTTTTCCATTGACAAATAAAGCTCGATCTTACATACCTATGTGATGTGATGTGATGTGATGAAAATGTAGTGTGTACGTAAACTATGATCGTATACGAATTGCCCCCCTTGGGCTCAAATACTACAACTTTTTGTATGGGACCAACATCGATATCAAAAAAAAAAAACAAAACAAACTAGAGTGCCGATCAGCTGGTGCTAGTTTGTATGGAGTAGTCTTTTTGTTATTGTTAATTCGATGGTAGTCCGATACAAAAAGTTATTGTATTTTAGCAACAGAATCACCACCGAGGAGGAAAGCAGTTAATTGACGACCTCTGTAATGTAGTGACTAGCACGCTGGGTTTCAAGACGTTGCCGCTCCCAAGACCCGGGATCGATTCCCGGTCGGGTCAATGTAGAAATCATAATTTTCTATATTGTCTAGGGTCTGGGTGTTGCAGTACCACCGTTGTGTCTGATTTCCATAACACAAGTGCATTAGCAACTTACTTTGGGATCAGAGCAATGTATGTGATTGGTGTCCAATATTTATTATTTATTACTTTATGGACTCAGTCTGAAATAAATTTTATTTTATTTCATTTTATTTTATTAATTAATTTTGTTACACCCTGTTTAAAAAGACTGTAATAATATTACTTATAATACAATAAATGTAATGATATGATTTATAGTAACAAAAAATATTTTGATTTCTCAACGTGATCGCAAACTTCTTTTGACGTGTGTGTATGACTTTATTTTACTTTTTTACTATTTCCTACTACAGCAGCCGATCAATCCCATAGTAGTGTAGTAAAAGGAGGTCGGTTTTAGGGCGGCGCGGTCAAGGTCGAGCCCGCTCGGAGGCCGCAGTAAACACTGCACCTGCCAAGCTTAGCTTACACCACGTGAAATAAGAGCTAATTACGGACAAATTATTTTTTTGCCGACGTGGTACAACTTTCTTTATTGATAAAAATAGCTGGGCTATAAGTGTCATTAGGCATTAAGTCCGCCAATTGTACAACGTACAATTAAGTGTAATTAAATAAATTGATAATATTTAGAGCTTCTTGATGTACTTTATTTTCAGAAGGTATGTTTAGTTGAATTCATTCATTGATTATGTAATGAACTAATGACATAGTTGGAAATAAAATAAAGCTTTTAAATACTTAGCTTGATTTTTTTTTTGTATGTGCATAAATATTAGTAATGGTTTATCGGAAAAGATCGCATTAAATAAGACCAAGTAAATTAAAAGTAACTGACCTATGTGATGAGCAATTAAGGGTTATCTTATCTTTGGATAAATAAAGACCAACTAACAGGTCTAAAGCATTTGAAATTCAGAAACTGACCTTAAGCTTGATAAGCACTAGTTGTACCCAATGTTCGTGATTCATTTGTTTTTAATTCGTCAAGATGGGGTCAGTCAGCGGCTCACCGGGCGAGACGGGGCGAGTAAACAAATCGATAATAACTGAAGGGATAGCGATATAATACGAGTATCACGCACTGCCCGTGCTTGCTGCGAAATTGTGGACTTTGAGAACAATTCGGACCGGCGTTAGCTTTCGCAGTCTTGAGAATCGATTGTACTAATCCCATATAGAGTAATAACAACATAAGGAAGGGTGCGTATGTAAGCTATACTTTAAATAAATACTTTACATCTTAAACTACATATTAGGTATGGTAAAGATACATTCCACGTGAAAAAAAATTGTTAAAACTAACAAGCAGTCGTAAATCTTTTTATTGAACACATGTTCTGTATTTTGCTTATAACAATACATTATGAGATACATGGATATTGCATGGATATGCATTCTATCAATATCATTTTTACTCCTTAGTCTAAAAGTTCGTGTTACACTATGTTTTTTGTACTTAACGTTTTTGTAGTTGTAGTTGTAACGTTGTTTCAAGTTTAGAACAAGGACTGCAATCTACATGAATATAATTAATCTTTCATTTAATTGCTATAGCTAATCTAACTTAATCACAACTTGTCTACTATTCTGTCAGCAACTCATTTAACCTGAGTCTTATCTTGTGAATGCCCTTCCTCTGATATAAGGTAATAAGGTTTACGGCGTCCATAAACCGCGCTCGTTAACTACGGCGCGCGCGCATCTGAGAGGTTAGGCAAATTAGCGATAATTTTGTTTCTACGTTGACTGAGATTATAATGTAAGTTTATGCTAACGATACAAAATTAAGTTAAAGCTAGACAAAGAAGATTCGGAGAACATGCTTTTTTACATGAAAGCAGTTCGCTGACGACAAGACGCTCATCTAGTTTTCTTTTAGCTTTTGTTTAATACAAAAAATCCTCTTTACCTTGAATCCTTATCACCATAATTCAGCTTCCTGGTCATATATCAACTCTCGTCCAAAGTGCAGCGCTGTCAACGAAACAAATAAATCTGTTTAATCGTCGCGCATTAGCCTAAACGGCTCGTCGTATGCGGTGCGCGTGCGCACACAATGCTCGTTCGGAGAAGGAAGCCTCTCGGAACCGGCCACCTGCGCCAGCGCTGACTGTGGTGCTGCTTGACGTATAATGCGGTCAGCTAGGAGGCCAGTCTGGGACAAGGCGCACTTATTTATTTATTTTACACCAATCAATCGTTCATATGAATTGGAAGACAAATAATGGTTATTAATATAACCTATACCTATCTTATTTTTGCATTTTATGACTTAAATACCATTAAGCTTCTCATCAGTTACGATGCTAACTTCAACAGTTGAAAATTATTTACACATTTTTGTGGCCGATCCAACTTTAGCCGTTCAAATTCCAGGCATCTCAATTCCGACTTAATTTTACACTGAGAGCAAATATTATCAATATAATAATATTATAATAATACTATATGGGTACGAATATTAATATTTATGTTGTTATATTATAATAATATTACTAATATCATGCGAAATCGCAATGCGAATTGCTATTTTGACAGTAGAGCTGAGCCGCTTACCTATCAAAATTGCATCGCAATACGCGCCCTGTGGTTAGTTGAATGCTCTACAAAATGATAGTTATAGTAAAATTAGAAAATAACTTCATTTTACTATTTTACATTAAGAAAAAAAATAGGTACTCCTTAAGATTTACTTCTTTAGTATTAGCTGTCCCATTCCATCCCAATACTTCGAGATGACACCTCACCAACACTAGCCAAGCTCAAGTCGCAGCCAGTGCGTCACCTTATCAAGTATGTGGCCCGTCACCTCTCATTAATAATAAACGGGTGTTCGAGCCCATCGGCTTCCGATCTCGCTGCGCAGGAGTCGCGGGAACCGGGGTCACTCACTGCGATACCATCGCCACCAGATCTGATACACATTGTTTCTCGATAAATGAGGGCAATAATCTTTATTAAAGGTTGATCTTTGTTCCTTGAGGTGGTCGAAAGGTTGTTTATTGTTGGAAGTTTTATACTTTAACTGTACATTTTTATAAGCTCAAGGTGTTTATATGGCATTTATTTTCGCGTGTATCCGTATACAAATTAAACTGTAACATATTCGTATTAAACTATTTTTTATAATAGTTTTATAGTGATTTATGCCATTTAGTAAAGGAGGTATTTATTTCAAAGTGTATGTACGAGTATGTGATATTGTTAGAATTTGATAGTATTTAAGTATATTGATCAATTGAGGCTTCTTAACACGTGTGCTAAATTTCGTAAGTGTAGGTATGAATGTTTGTATATTTGTATGTTTTTTATGTTTGTCCACGAATTTCTCAAAAACAAGACGTCATAGCGATATGATTCCTTTTTAGTTCAATCACGTATATTTCAACTTAGGGTACAGTGTAAGATTTATCAAAAACCTAGTTTTTGAGATATGGGTAATAACTAAAAATTATGAAATGAAAAAAAATAAAAAAAATAAACCGCCTTCAAGAAACTGACTATTTTATATTTATTTATTTAATCATTTATTTCAGGCAACAAAGACCCATACAATAGATACCTTAAAGACTAACAAACATATAATAATATTAAAATATAAAAAACAAATGAAACACTATTTTGCCGGCGTAGTGTTGCGCATCTTGGTGTCCGGTAACCGTCCGCGAAACCGACGATACAAAACACCTCAAAGATGATGCTCATGATCTCAATTGTTTACGTACACCAAATAGTACTTTTCGTGTTTAAAGTTAACGTACACCATACGTAAGAGTATAAGCAAATCATGCATCGACTCCAGATATGTGAATCCATATAATAAAAGGCTAATGCGTTATTAAAGTTTTTTATTCAGTTTTTTGGAGGCGTTTAATTTTATGTAATTACTGTTGATATTTATGTGTCAATTGAAGATTGAAACCTTACAAAGGCAAAGAAAAATATATATAAATTATCATTGTAAGCTTTGTTTGCCTTATTTTATGGCATTATAGTATGGCAAGGGTGGATGCTCTTTCCTGAATCTTTAACGAAGCCATCGGATTTCAATGGGTTTTTCTTGGGTATTTAACGCATGGATCACGTCGACCTTTCCAATGTTATTTGATGCCAGAGCAACTTTACGCCAATGTAGTGGACTGTGGTCAAAACTATTATCTTACCGCGGCCGCGGGCTCCGCCACGCGACACGACGCGGCATCAAGATGCGCCCGCGCAACGATGTCTCAATACAACACTCAATCACTGTCAGCTTCAAGCTTCTAACTGTGGGTTTCTTGGCCGTTGTTTAAAGTCATTACTAACACTTAAACGTAATTACTAATCTTGGATAAATAATTTTGACAGAGATTAATTCGTGTAACCTGTACAGAATTTGTTGATAAACGTTTCTTCTCTAGGTGTTAATAGCACATATTGGGTACTCATCATCATCAATTCTGTGAAATTAAATGCTCCCTAAGTATGAAGTAAGTTTACATACTACTAATTTACTCGTTCTGCAAGAATCAGGCCATCAAGCAGTATTTTTTAATATAAAAACTTACAATAGTCAAAGCCCCAATTATTGTTTAAAACCAAAAATATTTTCTGTAAATAAATTCTGTTTTTTCCCTAAAATCTCTTCTCATTCATAACTCTTTTTTAATGGAGTGTGATCATCTTGAAGACATCGACTCCTGCGCAAGGCCGCCGCTAACAACGTCCGGTACAATTACGCCGATACGGAGAGCCGAATCTCAGCCCGACTCAGGTGAGGTGCTGTACATACTTTATATTTGTAGATCGCGCGGCGGGATGCGTATTAACTAACACCATTGCAGCATACTAAAGTGAGTGTTGTTCGTGTACTTTACCTTACTAAAATTTATCTTACTAAGTCACACCTCAAAGTCAAATCAGGTACGAGGAAGGAATATTTTATTTCACATTCGTCTTACATTTAGCAAAAAAAACTTATTGGTATATTTAATTCTAGGAAAAAATCGACGCTAAGTAAAATTACTTATTGTATTCTAGAAACAATGTAAAATTAATTCAAGCACGTGCGAATTGTTTTGCTAGTGACATAAAACACGGCCTCAAAATTCAATCTTACATTAATAGATTCCTAGAATCATTGCCTAAGATGTGAATAGGAAGATACTTGGGTGAATACGCTAAATCGATTTAGGGAATACGCGTCCTCCTCGGATGCCGGTCACGGCTTGCGCAGGTGTGCGGCGCGCGCGCAGCATTTCAAGCAACCGTCGACTTTACACAAGCTATTATCAACCTTATTTTAGTTGTGTATAAGAGTTATGCTATCCGTAAGAGACAGGTCAGTCGCTTAATATGATAACATTGTCTCCCAACTTTACATACTTACGATTTTTTACGAATCAGAGCGTCCAGTTTGAGTCTGTTCTCAATACGTCTCGCAGATTAAATGTTAATACGCGGGATGAATATGGAAGGCTCGTATCAGATTTTTTCAGATTCGCATGAAACGCAGTTTATATGCGTAAGTTGTGGGTGGACAAAAAATATGGAATAGCTTGTAGCAATAAACATAATTGTGGACGATAAGTAACTTTGTCCGGGGCCTGCTGTGAATAGCCGTTTTAAAGTAAAGTTTGAATTGCAATTAGTGTTATCAACACTGGTACTACAAACAACATAAAGATCATAACGGAAAATATTTAAGGGGCTCCCCGAATTTTTAACGTCACACTAGCGCCACTTTAGTAGAAAAATCATAACTCGTTAAATAAAAGACCAATCGAAAATCTGGTACACACGATTGTAGTACAGGTTCTATAGTTTATTTAGTAAGTTTAAATTGTTTCAAAAGTAGTTTACTGTAGTGAGAGTTAGAAAAACTGCTCAATATGGCCATTTTTGGCAATTTTTTGAACTGTAACTGCAGACTGTTTTATTAAACTTAAACATTGTATCTAAGCCACATAACCAGAGCTGCAATCGCATCAATCAGATTTTCGATAGGTCTTTTATTTAACGAGTTATGATTTTTCTACCAAAGTGGCGTTAGTGTGCACGTTAAAATTCGAGGAGCCCCTTAAGACCTAAACTCCGTATGAGATAATTAATACAGCTTAAAAGGTTGTTGCCAATTCCTGTGTGATATTTTTTTGTGTGCGATAAAGCGGCCGGCTCGAAATCTTTAGTTTCGCATTTATCACCAAACAATGAACTTGCACCGAAAATAAAATTAAATAACAATTGATTTAATTCAACAAGTAAATCCTTCCAATTCTTAAGAGTTAGCATAAGTCCTTCAATGGTGATAAGGTACAAAAAAGCATGTGTCCCCTTGTCCGTTATCTAATTAAAGGGCGTTTCGTTGTCATCCTGGCTTCTTGTCATTTCAATGTAAGAGTAATACTATATAATCTCTCTTACGCTATTTTTGTTAACAGATGTACATTCGTAAATAGCTTAAATGCCGTTTCTTAGAAAGTAACTTTTAACTGGAAATAAATACTGAGGACTGTACCAAATTAACCGTATTAATCTAAAGAAGTATCTTGTTGGTCACGACGCTGGCTCCTTTCCAACCAATGATTGGCAATCGAGCGTGCTATGGGCCTTCCCACCTCGAAGGCATACACACTAGTAGGATGATAAGTACAGTTTGCTAACACTGCACAACGTTTAAATAAAGACTCTGACCGTGAATATCAATAAGATAAAAAAGAACTGTTTTATTCAATTTGGCTGCGTGTCAAATAAACTTTTTATGAAACAGCAGTTTTTTTCTTGATTTTACCACTGATTCATATTTCTGAGTGGAGTCTTTCAGTATTAGCAAAGACACCCTGTACAAATAATAAATAAATAGTGGACAATCACACACATTGCTCTGATCCAAAAGTAAGTAGCCAATGTACTTGTGTTATGGAAATCAGACACAACGGTGGTACCACAACACCCAGACCCAAGACAACCACTTCACCACGGAGGTCACGGGAGGTGTCTTATCTCAAATTCATTTATTTAAGCAAATTATAAAAAAATATAAAAAGAGCTTACAAGTGCTCTTTATTACCTCAGTACTAAAACGGAATAACTTATCAACGCTCAGTGATTTTATTTTAGGGCCTCTTTTCAAACGCGTCATTACTTTTATCTCTTAATACTACCACTTCCTCTGGATTATATATGTTTTGATAATATTTTATGATTGTAATTAGCAACACGAACCGTACTCGTACATACAGAGGTTGCTTCTTGAATATAACTTATCTTTGTTTATTTAAACCAAATTTTATTCTAGATAGCAGTCTCCCGCGGCGTCGCTTGCATAAATTTCGAATTTCCTGTACAATAATTCAACGCAAGCACATATTTTCATTACAAGAGGCCTGAAACCTTAGCGCTTAGCGCAAGATTTAAGCGCGTGTTTAAATGCGGAATTATTTGAAAACTGTGATATTTTCTAGGATATTCATTGTAATCAATGAATCAATGATGTAAAGTGCAATTTGTTTAAAATGAAATGCTTCTGATGATGGTATGTTTATTTTGATACGAATAAATACTCTTCCGCATCAAAACACCTTTGAAAATAATACATAATTTTGTATGAAATTGATGAATTGATGAACATAAAAAAGTTTGTAGTGAGTCAACCATATCATAAAAAAGTTTGTAGTGAGTCAATGATCAGGTAGACATTTGCTGTCGCAGATTTTATTGTTGAGCTTTTATAGCGGAACAATCCTGTCATACATGATTTTGATGTATCCTAAACTGTTTACGCTACGTACGCAACAGTAGCTCTCAAAAGAAAGTGTAATTTCCCTCCGTTTTTGCAACATTACTGCTTTTATAAGTCGTACCGTAATGTTTTATAACGTTAAGCCTTCATCGATAAATAAGCTATCGAACATAAAAAGAATCCGGATCGGTCCAGTAGTTTCGAAGATAAGCGCGTTCAAACAAACTCTTCAGCTTTATAATATTAGTATAGATAGCTTACATTTTGTTAAAAACTGGGATTTACACCTGTGAATCTGTTACTAACAATGTCAAGTTGTTTATCTAATTCCATGCATATTCAGTCTCACGGAGCTTACCGCTGTATCGCTTGGCGATAAGTATCGCCCGGCACGATCTAATCAAAAACACTGCTGGCAAAACAGCCAGCTCATTTGTTACGAAATCTAATAACCTACGTAGATTGAGCTCCAATAGCTAACTAAGAAACATTCAGCTTCTGGTGGACTTGTAATAGTTTTGCCACTACTTACAGCTACTGAAAGTTATTAATCTAAAACCTATCTGATCATCCCTGAATTAGGTTCTCGTAACTCTTAAAACCGAAGATATTCAATTTGTGTGTGATTTATATACCTATACTAGTAAGTCAGCTCACAGTGCACAGACAGAACGTCTTGTTACAAAACAGTGTGAACTGTTCACAGATTTTTGTGTAGACAACGTAGTTGGCATTTACTTGGGTGTCATGTATTATAGTTGGTAGTTTTAAGCATTATTATAAATAATAATAATATTATTTAAAAATGCGCCAGACAAATCACCAACTGTCGGAATTTCCAAGAAAGAAATTTTCTTCCTTTTTACGAATACCAAACTACGATTATGATAGGGGTCTTCCATAAATACTTAAATTATACAAAAGCCATGACAAAAATGTTCGCGCTCATAACACAAATATTTACCTCTTGCGGGATTCGAACCGCCGATGGCCGGTGTTATAATCAGGAGCGCTAACTACAACACCATACGCGTCGTCAATTAGGAACATCTTAGGCTGTTCTCTCTTAGCTAGATCACACTGTCTCACTGCACACGTGACATTTGCGGCTACAGCGCTTCACACGTTGACAGCTCTCGTTGTGCAAGCGCTCCACTTTAGGCTGAGATGATACATATCAGGCCCACTTTGACCCCGCACGTAATGGTAGCATTTTTAGATATCCTACTACGTTAACGGTTCAACAACTTTTGGAGATAGTTCGCTTCGTATACAAAGCTATGAAATAATAGTGATTGTATTTTGTAACCTGCTGTATAATACGAACCTTTGAAAATACAGAAAATAGTATTCAAACGGAAGCCGAAACTAAAGTAGCAATAACAATAGCCTTCAACCCGTTCGTATATGGACCGATATTCATATTCCGGTTTAAACGTGATTTATCTGCGCCAGCGCAGGTGCATGTTGTATTTTTAAATCGTTATAAAAACTACTACTTACTTCAGTTCTAATACTTGTTTGTGCACTATGGGTTGCACTGTGACTTCTACAATTGGCGGACATAATGTTTTGTGGTATACTCTACCAGTCAATTGCATGGGAATGCAGAGAGTTTTATTAGTGGCAGAATATGTAAAGATGCTAGAAGGGACCGAAAAAAAATGCAGAAATATATACAGACATACTAATACAACATCATCAGCTTACTCTTCTTCCACATTTTCCCAAACAACTTGTCAAAAACAGATCAACAGAATTAAATATCAAGCCCCCGATAACGACCGGTTCGTCTTTACTTGTTGCTGTATTAGAACAAGATACGGGCATCTGCAGTCACCGCTGAGCTGCTACTACATACTTACCAGTAATGTTTCAGAACTTTGTAATACTTTAACCATCTCTTTGGTCATGTTTTTAAAATCGAACTATTATCTCCACTCACTACCACCCAGCTTTGTTGATCAACATCGAACTCCGACCCAGCTATATTAAGGTCGCAATCTCTCATCTTCAAAGCAGCAATAACTCTACAATCCGGGTGTATCGGCGCGCGCGCGATCGGCCTCGATATGATATAATTAAGCGACGCCCGCGCACGACGCGCGAAATATTACCATGCGCGGTGCGATGACGTGGACGGAGATAGCGCAGAGTAACACTAAGTTTAACTTGATGGGAGGCAAAGACGTGGCGAAGTAGTTAAATAAATACCTAGTTTTATATCAGACTTCAACACCACAGCCACAGATACAGTTACATTGAAGTGTTAATTCGGATAAAAAAAACTTTAACTGCCTCGGTGCACTTTAAAGCGACGGCTGCGCCAGAGGTCCTGTTTTCGATTCCCGGATCGGGCCAAAATATGTACTTGTGTTTTTCTGATCAGAAGTTGGTGTTTCAGCCCCGTGCCTCGGCAAGCACGTAAAGCCGGTGGTCCTGCGCCTGATCTCTCTCCGGTTGTGTCAGATTGCTGACCCATCCCACCAGGGATGACCTGACCCACCCAGAGTGCACCCGTGTTTGCGCACACACTCTTACACCATAATATGTCCCGCGTAGTCGGTTAGTCGTGGTGACTGGTCACTGTAGTTGCAATCGGTTAGGGTGACTATTATTATAATTAATAGATAACGTGACGATTGAAATTAAAATTGGCTGTTTGTATATTTGTTCCATGCTAGTAAATGCATAATACAGCCTCTATGTAGTTCCAGCACGTTGACTAACTTTAATATGGTAATCATTTTCATCACCAAAAACGTTACATGTAGCCCATCAATTTACCGAGACATCTAAACCCTCAGGTACTTTACAAATTTTGTTGTAACGACATCCTGCTATATTTTTGACATTACTGGGCCTACTAAGCTATCCATCATGCTTTACTATCCCCCTCACTTTCGTATGAAACCAAAGCATTCCAAAGGAACAAGGTGAAAAATAACTTTCATAGTCTTACTAGAGCCTAACTGGTCAGAACTACTTCTGGTCATTCGCATCTTTGTCAATTTGCATACCGCGTTAGGAATGAATGGATCGGTCGGTACGATTCTCGCCAAGTGCCCTGTTTGGTTGCGTTTATAGTGACGCGAAACGGTAGGTAATAGCTTTTGCTGTTCTGAAGCAAAACATTTTAAAATGCTTTGATAATGTAATGCAGTTTGTAATTTCTTAGAAAAGTTGATAATTGTAATATATCTATTAGCAGGCAGACAGTTGCTGCTATTTAAACAGAAGTCGTCATTTACTTGCGACCAAGGCAGCAGAGTAGGTAGACCATGCCGTTTCTTCAAAGTCAGCGTATTTATTTAACGACTTCCATGGCTAAGCACACTGGTTTTAAGGCGTCGCCGCTCCGAGGTCCCGGGTTCGATTCCCGGTCAGGTCAATATAGAAATCATCATTTTCTATATTGTCTCGGGTCTGGGTGTTGTGGTTCCACCGTTGTGCCTGATTTCCATAACACAAGTGCATTAGCTACTTACTTTGGGATCAAAGCAATGTATGTGATTGGTGTCCAATACCTTTATCTATCTTTATCTTTATCTAATTTACTTAATCTTTGCATCATGTAATATACTTCCGCTTTCCGCTCCGCTCGTGTGCGCATCTCTATGCGCGCGCGCCAGTTTTATAGCCGCTAAGTGCGGAATATGCGCGAGCAGTTCCTGCTATTACGGAGATTGGAATGCTAATCGTATGCGTCGACTTTCCCGCGGTACGTGCAATATGCACTTGACGCGGTTACCGGCTATGCAGTGTACATTGATTGTTCAATACGATTGAGTGCATACATAATTAGCTGTTTTGAAAACCTTACTAAATTCCTTAAATGTAGTGTTTGAGCAAAATGCCACATCTAACTATACCACCTAACAAATACTGATTATAAATGAAGCCAGGCGGTGTATTTTGGTGCTAGGAACTCATTCTATAGGGTGAATTTGAAATTTTGTGAATACCTGCTTACGTACTACTAATTCAATATTTTCGTGACATCAACTCATTACAACGACGTACTTTCTACTACATCTAGCAGCCAGAACTGGCATAGACCTACCAACAAAAAACACTGTAATCGCCATAAACTGTAAAATAATATTTCGCCATAACAATTTTGGCATACAAGTACCGTTGCGCACGCTTCGTCATAATCGCAGTGCGTTTTGTTTCATCACCTGTCTGCCGTTAGCGAAACGCGAGACACGCATGTTCGCGCATGCGTAATGCTGCCCTTTACGTCTGGGCAGAGATGCAGATGTAGCATTGTCTCATGTAAATTATCGCGAATTATTACTGGATTAATTGTTTTGTTGTATACCGGAGATGAGAAGAGAAGGCTCACGGTTTGTTGTATGTAATATTTTGCATTCGACACTTTTTTGGCAATTGACTTTTAAGCTCTCTTTCTCTCTCTAGCTAGACTAGTATCGTGGAGAATAGGACTCTATGGTCACAAGCCAGCGTATTTCATTCCTCATAAGTGTTGTAAAATGACTGAACCTGACAAGTCACAAATGACTGGTCAAATACTATCAAATTCAGTCAATTTGATCGTATGAGATGAACCGTAAATCTAAATTGTCTGAGTCTTACACCCGTATTTATAAAGAAGTAAAAGTAATTACTTGAGTAAAAGTGATAACTTAAGTAACGATTTGTATTCTATAGATAAGTAAATGCTCAATGTTAGAACTGTCAAAAGTTAGAATGCTCAGCCAAGTAATAGTCACCATTTCCTTTACTTAAGTCACTACTTTGAGGTTAATTTGGATAGAAAATGGAAACTTTGGATAACATCGAAGCGGTATTTGCTGTTGTAGACAATATTGATGATAATATATTAGAGGAGATAGAAGTTGCTGAACCTAGAAATCCCAAAGTTTACTTTCGTAATGTGGATCCATTTCACGACTTTTCGGAAGATTGTTTTAAAAAAAGATTTCGTTTCTCCAAAAGTGTTGTGATACATGTGATTTTACCAAAAAAAAAATTACCGACTCTTTACAATCAGAGACACAAAGAGGGCTTCCTATAACTCCACTGTATCAGTTGCTTACTGCTTTACGTTTTTATGCCACTGGAAGCCTTCAGATTGTATGTGGGGATATCATGCATATTTCTCAATCGACGGTGTGTAATATAGTGAAGAGAGTGAGTCGAGCATTGGCATTGCTAATGCCAGATTTTATTAAGTTTCCTGCAAATTTGAGGAATGTAAATGACGATTTCGAAAAGCTTGGTTGCATTGGCAGAGCACCTGGACTGAAAAATATTGTAGGAGCAATCGATTGCACCCACATTAAAATCACTAAGCCTAGAGGTATTCTTCATACAGAGCAGTACCGGAATAGAAAAGGTTTTTTTTCATTGAATGTGCAAGTAGTTGGGGGCCCTAATTTGATGATATACGATATAGTAGTACGTTGGGCTGGCAGTACACATGATAGCCGAATTTTTAGAAACTCACGACTAAATATAAAGTTATGCAATAATGAAATTGATGGGGTGTTACTTGCAGATGGAGAATATCCTTGCACTAGGTAAACAATCAAATAGTAATATTTTTTTTATTGTTAAATGATAAAACTTAATTATATGAACACTATTTTCCATGTGGTCTTCAAAACATCATAAATACCTCACTATAATATCACTAATTTGTAAGGAATAAATCATTATTTATTTCAGACATTTATTGACTCCAGTTTCAAATCCCAGAACTGCACCAGAGGAGAGATATAATAAGGCGCAAATAAAAGCAAGAAATTCAGTAGAACGTTTATTTGGAGTATGGAAAAGACGGTTTCCATGCTTACAAATTGGTTTAGCAACCAAACTATCATCAACAGCCAATATCATAATTGCTTGTGCAGTACTCCATAACATTGCAGTAAAAGTAAATTACATTTTTGAAGATGATGACACCATGGACTATAATGCTCAGCTTTCTAACACAACAACGACAAGCACAACACACAAATTGGGCAAATAGTAACTAAATCACATATTGTGCCATTGTGTGAATTAGTTGTGATTACTACTAATAAACACTGTTATCTAACTCAAAAACAAGGGGTACATATTACAATACCGAATTTTAAAATACCGAATTTCATAAGCCCTACGAACGGAAGGCCGAAGTTTAGAATGCCGAATGTTTATGTGATCGAAAGTTCTAAATACCGAAAGTTTGAAATCCCGAAAATTCAAAATACCGAATCTTATAAGACTTATGATTGGAATGCCGAATACTAAAATGCCGAATTTTAAAATACCAACTGTTTATATGACCGAAAGTTAATTATACCGACTGATTATATGACCGAAAGTTTAATATACCGAAAAATTTAAAACCCGAAGATTAAAAATACCGAATTTTACAAGACCTATGAACGAAACACCAAACAAATTGTATACAATTGAGATTGAGGTTCATTAAGAAAAACAAATTTTATTATGTAAGCTTAATAAAATGGTTATTTACGACTTCTTAGAAACCTCTTAAAATTATAAGCGTTTCAAAAGTATATTATGCATGTGATTATGCGTCTTAAAAATCTTATTTTTAAATCATTATTCTTTTAAAGTAAATCACATCAAGATCCGCCAATTTAATCATCTTCCTTTTGCATGGGCTTAGCACTTGTAAAGCTACATTTTCACTTCTTCCATTTAAGCTAACTTTACCGAAAGTTAAGCCTTCTGTTTCTGTATGCTTTGTAGAGAGTGTGTAAAATGCAAAAATGTTTGCAGGATGATGAGCATCAGCACATGAACCTATATTTTTGTGCAAATTATCAAGATGGGATCCATTAAGTACTTAATGTAAAAATATTAAGAAAAACAAATTTTGATTGACCCCGAATCGCCTTGGTCCTTCGCCGTGGTACTAGTCTGCCCGATACGAGAGTGTAATTCAAAAGCCGGAGGCGCGGAGGGAGAGCAGTCCACGCTCGCCTACGCAGCTTCGCCGCTCCGGTCGCACGGGAGCCTGAGATTCACTACGCTAGGGCGAAAGGGCTGCACTTCCCGCAGCGCCGGAGAAGAGCAAAACCTATGCATGCTGCTACATGCATGCCTGTTTGATTGCTTGCATGCTGCATGCCTGCTTGCTACATGCATGCATGCATGCATGCATGCTTGCTTGATTGCTTGCATGCTGCATGCTGCATGCCTGCTTGATTGCTTGCATGATGCATGCCTGTTTGATTGCTTGCATGCTGCATGCCTATTATTATTAGTATATTTGACTCCTATCACATACATTGCTCTGTATACGGGTACGTATTATACTACCGAAACGGATACGAGAGTAATACTTTTACGTTAAAGAATTTATTATTAAACTAGCGACGCACCCCGACTTCGCACGGGTGCAATGTATGATTCATCTCCAGCTAGCCAGCCAGAACGTTTGCGATGTAAGCTTAAAAAAATGGTTATTTACGACTTCTTAGAAACCTCTTAAAATTATAAGCGTTTCAAAAGTATATTATGCATGTGATCATGCGTCTTAAAAATCTTATTTTTAAATCATTATTCTTTTAAAGTAAATCACATCAAGATCCGCCAATTTAATCATCTTCCTTTTGCATGGGCTTAGCACTTGTAAAGCTACATTTGCACTTCTTCCATTTAAGCTAACTTTACCGAAAGTTAAGCCTTCTGTTTCTGTATGCTTTGTAGAGAGTGTGTAAAATGCAAAAATGTTTGCAGGATGATGAGCATCAGCACATGAACCTATATTTTTGTGCAAATTATCAAGATGGCATCCATTAAGTACTTAATGTAAAAATATTGTTCTCATAGCAAAGGAAATTAGTGTTCTTCTAAATCATTATTTCTCTTTAACAAAGATGATATTTTAATTAGACCCAATTTAGGCATTGACTGATGACAGCAGTTATACAAAATGTTGTTTTGGTCAGTGACATCCAACTTAGGGATAATAATATGGTTTATGCTTATTTTATAAAAATGTATTTTCTTTAAATTGCATTTTTTTAAAGATAACCTCTTCACAACATATGTGTAAATATAATTACGTTTTGTCATCACAGTTTCTTCAACAAAATAAAAAAATCACATTTGCTCCTGAATGTGGTAGCTGTAACTTAATGGAAAGCTGAGACAGTGGTGGTGTTCGTATAATACAAGCATAAAGATATACTATCACTAAGACGATACGTTGTCATTAATTATTATATTATTCATGCTCACCGATACATAAAAATACTCGTACATTCATTAAAAAACAAAGTTCTGTCAAACTCTTAATCGATCGAAAAGTAATTAACGCTCCCTTTCGTTTTGGTAACAAATTGTCTAATTAAAGATAAGGCCCACTAAACGCGCATTAGGGCGTCGGACTGACGGGCTTTATTTATGCGCGTGCACCGATTTCACGCGCACATGTCGTTGATGCCGAAAGCCAATGGCATATTGCTTTACGATTTTTGGTTGGGCTATTTAATAGCTACAAATGTCTTTTTAATAATAAAAATATACATGCAACAACTACCTATAAACATCTACCCCTACTTATTAAAACAGAAAGTTAGTTAAAGTTGATTGTTTATAAGTATTTCAAGTTTATAAATATGATTTTATAAAGGATTATACGGTGTCTTGAAATTGTTTACATTACAGAGGTGAGTGGCATTTAAATACAGACATTAAATATATTAATGATTCCATACTTAATGTTTCTGCTAGTAATATGCCTTTTTAGGGTTCCGTAGCCGAATGGCAAAAACGGAACCCTTATTGTTTCGTCAAGTCTGTCTGTCTGTCTGTCTGTCTGTTTGTCTGTCCGTCCGTATGTCACAGCCATTTTATTCTGTAACTATAAGCATTACACTGTTGAAATTTGGTAGGAAGATGTATCCTGTTAACCGCTTACCGATTCTCATACAAAAAATGAAAAATAATGTCATTTAAGGGGGGGCTCCCATACATGAAACTGTAACCAAAAAAAATATTTTTTGTCAAACCTATGCGTGTGGGATGTCTATAGATAGGTCTTTTAAAATGATATTGAGGTTCCTAAAACCATTTTCTTATAAAGTCTAACGTTTCATAGCTATCCGCTTCCAAAGTGGTAAAATGGGCGTCCCCCCCCCATCTAACTTCTAAACCAAGAGAGTGTAAATTTTGAAAAAAATATATAAAATAGATCGTAACAAACACTTTCAACGAAAATTGGTTTGGACGAGATCGAACGAGTAGTTTTTGAGATATAGCGTGTTTTAAACAACCGCAAACATAACTTTGTACTTCATACAAACACTATGAAAAACAAAGTTATATTTGTAGTCAACAAAATACTGTGGTATTTTACTAAGTAGAAGTAAGTGGATTCCCTAATTCATTTAATGTTTGCACTGAACCCTCAGTGCGCGAATCCGACTCGCACTTGGCCGGTTTTTTTAAATTGTTGTTACTCTGAACGTACGTGTACGTTACACCATATTTTGCTAAATTACTGGTAAAAACCTAGTCTATCTATCCAGTCTATCCTATCACCGGGTGCGATAGATCTCAATGAGCAGAAGCCTCGTTCAAGGGCAAACGAATGAGCCTGCGCCCGCGCTCGCAATAGAGCCATTACGAGTACTTAGCACAGAATACTAAATTAGCGACAACACAGGCGCCGCGTGTTCGGCTCATTTACAAATTAATCTTGTGTCTTGGCCTCTAAGACCCAATTGCAATGTTTAGGGTTGACTCAGATTAGGCTTGAAAGATTCTGTCTCTAGCCTGGAAAATGGTAGAGACTGCCGGCAACTGAATTAATTAATTAAAAGACAATCTGACATTGGACGTCACAAGTGGATGTGATTGAGATTTTAAAATTCTGAAATACTTACGTATTGTTACTTTACAAGACTGCACTAAAAATGGAAATATAAGTTACATCACCAACAACAATGTCGGCGTTCTTTTAGATATGTCACAAATTACCCACTTCAATCCGTCCAGTTTCTTTCCGCATTTTTATAAATAAACTCTAATTGCTCGTTCCTTGATAGCACATTTATTTTTATAACCCTCAATTATAGTTGTGCAACTAACGCCACGTGTTTGAATCATGAATGGGGGTTAGTACGAGCCGTCGTGTCCAGACTCATTCATATTCGCGAGCGGCGCCTGCGCAATTGTCGGCGTCTTTTTTATTCGCGCAAATTACACGAGCCGCTTCCTTCTCGTTTTTTTGTTTTATTCCCGTCACCGAATTGGTTCGGATTAACTTGTGGGATAGTTGCAAAGGATCACATCATCGCCGGACGCTGTGTTAATCATGATGAAGGTTGAGTTGGCAGTTAAATGTTCAAAAACTTTGTAGTTTCCTGCTTAAGTGAAACTGACCGCCTTGATACATTTGACAACTTAAGTACCTAATAAAAAAAATAGCATGATCACGTAATGGCAGATAATTTATGAATATGAAGCCTAAAAGCTGAGCTTGGTGTTACTTCTTTACCAAGACCTTACTCTCCAACACAATGACTGCACAAGCGCACAAAGTCACAATTTTACACTTCAATTTTACCAGCAGCAAGAACAGGAACAATGCGTTAGCTTCCTTACCCAGGAGAGATTATCTGTCTCCAGTGACTGTGGTTATTAATCCGCACAAAGGCAGGGCGGCAATTACACCGCAAGAAGCACAGTATCGCGGATCGGCCCTAGCATTGTATGCAAATGCCCGACACGTCGCGCACTCGATATCCAATTTAGGATTCTTATAGTGTATTCATTATCTATGAAAAAATATGTAAATATTTAAATTGTACAAAATTTTATATAAAAAAAGTCGATGATGAAAGAAAGCTTGTTGATGTGTTCGTTGAGGTGAGATTTAATGAATCTATCAATGATACTGACAATTTTATCTCCACTATTATTGAAACAATTAAAATTCGTATTAACAAAGTATAGCTAAGGTACACCTAAGCAAGTATACAAGGTATATTAAGGTAAATAATCGAGATGAGGTCAATTATAAAATTGATAAAAGCGTTTTAAATTCCCTCAGCATATTATGAATGGCAGCGATATTGGTCGTAGTGCGCACGCGCAACCGTGCCAATTACAGCATCGGCCATCTGATAGCGCTAACAAGACGATGCGTATCTGTCGCCGCCCGCGCCCGCGAGCCCGGCGACATTCAAATTCCGATAGCGAATATACACCCCCGCGACATAAATCTCTCCACAATTAAACTTAAATAGACCCTAATCCCAAAGCAGAAGGTAGAAAGTTGTGTGGACGTTAAGCAGTGGTCACTTTGCATGATGAACGCGCTGGCGTGAATTACGCGGGCGCAGGTCGTTATTGTCCTACAAAATTTCACTTGCAATCCAGACTCAACGAAACAGACCATAAGTCCAAAGACATAGATACTGGTAAAGAAGAAGAAAATTCTGTGGTATAGTCCTTAGTGTATTGTGGTGGCGGTGGAATATTTCACGGCGATGGCGCGATAGAGCGCGATCGCGCGCATGCGTTGCGATAGCGCGTTATCACTGACACACAACAGGAAGGACAAACCGAGATGCAATGAATCAGTACCAACAATGCGCCCGCAAACGACCGCTTTTGTTTCGATTGTTGCATATCTAGAGGTGGAAGCATAAGGTGCTATCTTGGAGCGCAAGTGTTTTTGCACTTACAATGGCAAAGGCATTTCTTACCAGAACAGCAAAGATTTTAACATTTTTATAACGAAATGTCTGTTTAGAGTCAAGGCAATTGTGTTAAATATGTCTACTAAATTTGGTTTACTACTACTATTTAGTTTGTCACAAGGTTCTACTTTTTGACCACTTTTGTATCAGCTCTATCAATTTGTTTAACTAGCTAAACTTTGAAGGCTTCCCATTCAATTGCAGTGGTATTGGATGATTAGTAGAATCATTCGTTAGAAGTCCCAGTGCGAGGCCAGGTCGGAATTGGCGTCAAACGGGACGGAGCATCACGTCGGCGGCGGCTCCTTTGAATAATCCCGATGATTCTGTAATTTATGGCGGTTAACCATAGAGCGCGGGGCAATTAAACGATTTGCCTACAGTGCGCGCGCGCAGCTCCGCTTATTGTTGTTTGTGAGAGCTCATCAATCAAACGGAACCTGTGATTAGGCCTACAAAAGTTTGAGGTTGATTTGCAAATATGCCTGTTTGTTTTCGGTGTGGTTTGATAGTTAGGACCTCAATTAAATATTTAGGACCATTTCTAAAATCCAATTTGCTATTTTGTTGTAAGTTGTTTTTTTCCTTACTGCATGCTTTTCATAATCAAATAGTTGTCAAAAAAAATACGTTCGACTTTACACGTACTCCCTGGTGAGGAGATTGAAAATAAAATTTTCTTTTAAGTCGCCTACATAAAATGTTTCGCTAAGGTCATCTGCCTAGTGTCCGAGCCACTCGTATCTGATTGAGCTTCACAAAAACGTCATGTTTAATGCATCATGTTTTTGAGCCGAGACAGAAATAGCTGTTTTGATTACTTCGTTCGATCAACCATGTAACGTTTCTATGTGTACATCTGAATTTATAACATTCTCTCTGCAAGAAAAACAAGTTTGCTTTTTATAATTACGTTTTCCATTAAAAGTTACGTCTTAACAAAGTGTTTCAGACTTATTTATTTATCGTCTAATAGCCGTTACATTGAAATGCATTGAAGCAAGTATTGAAGTTTGAGACGTGTAGATTCGCCTATTCGGATTCTTTCGCCTTTCATTATTTCAATTCTGTTTTACTTCATAAAATTATAATTTAACTTCGTCCTCTTTCTGTCCTTTATTTCGTTGGAGCATCACGCATCACTGCAGAGGTCACATTTCATCCAATTCCCAAACAGATTAAGGCGGGTCACACAGCTTTCAATAACGGCCGCGACCTCAGGCAATTTGTAATTAAATTGTTGAGGCGTAAAGTGGGCGAAGCGGAGGACAAAAACAAACCGCGGTACAGACAAGCCAAAAGTATATATGAGTGGAACAACTTGACATTCTTAAGGTGTAGACCTTAAGCGTGATAATGGGAAAGCAAGGGTTGAAGTTGATGGGCTCGGGGTACAATTAGGCGGCTCCCAGGCACTTTGTGTGTAAAGCGACCAATTGTATAATTGGTCGGCTATCAATTGGCGCAGACGTGAGAACGTGGAGCGGTGCACCAAGCTCCTAGCATCCTGCATTCGTCATTTTCTAAAGCCATGATCACTGTAATCTACTAAGTCACAGTAAAATAATTATAAGAAAATGGTTCGCCACTCTTCAGCAAAAACTCAACTTTTTACCTAACTATAGTATACAGATTATCTGTTTATTAAAAAGCCTTTTGAGTATATTTTTATGAAAGTCAGTTGTCACTGTAAAATAAACGTTGAAAATTGAAGTGAGAAGACTATTATTATATGAACTACAAAAAAGTATGTGAACGTCTGTTGTACTAATCTTTAAGTAACCGTCTTTGATAATGGCTTCTATGTGGATCTAATTATTATTAAATACTACTACTACTTAATACTACTTCAACTTTTCTATTTCAACACAACAGTCATGCTATTGATAAAATATTAGTGGATTTGGATTAGTGGATCTTTGTGGTCAAATTCAAATAATTACATATAGAAAGTAAAGTAGATCTTGAAATTAAACCTGGGAAGCTTAATTTTTATGATGAACTTATAATGATATCTTTGTTTATCATGAAACGTAAGGACGATTAGCTATGTTAATTTTATTTACTTTATTTTTGAAACTCGACACCCTTTTAAGCATTTAAAGCCTGATCAATGGCTCTATGTCTCTAGGTACCTTTGTTACGAGTATGTAGAGAACCTCTACATAAAATCCTTCTTGACTTTTGTGTACATCGTTTTAGGTATGTAAATCATCCGTTTTTGTGAAGATTATTTTTTTTAGTTCCAAAGAGAGCTATCCTACTTATAGGATTATCCTTGTTAACTTTATAATAAGCTCTCTTCATCTAGGACGTCCACGATTAGCATTACCCGTCTATCTCCAATCAGGTATAAAATTGCACGAGTTTAATGGAGAGTTGGGGTACCGCATCGTTCGTTACCGATGTTATTTAAAGCGGTGCAATCTTGCTCCTTATTATTACTAGACGATGGGCCATCGATAATGCAGGGTCGCGCCGGCGCATCGGACAAGTGCTATATGGTTGCCAAAACGATACTGTATTAAGATTGTATAGCTCAAGTTACATATTTTTAACACGCTTAGTAAACGAACTTAATGCAAATACGCGTGTTCATAAACAGAAACAAAACGAAGACGCTGTTCTGTTGCAGAGTTTCCTGAATGATTTAAAGTTGTATAAGATTATCTAAAAGCATCTGCATCTATGGCAGGATGGTATCTATGGCCACTCGAAGTTGACAGTTCTTGCATTCACTTTGCTTTAATGTCCTGAACTTGACAGGGGAGTGAGTGAATTTTACTAAAGTTCTTAATTGTATTACTCAAGCTTCATTAGCTCAGCAGAAGTATACTTTTTATTCCTTGTTTAGTTAACATTTTCATCTTGTAAAATTACATGATACGATTGTCGATACATTGCCCTGACATAGACTAGGTAAGCACCTGTGAGTGTCTATCCTAAGCTATGTCTCACGACGTGATCCAGCGCCTGAAGGATACTACTGGCGGCCCTACGGTGCGCGGGCGCAGCTTATCGCAGATGAGTTACGATTAGTAAATTGGCGAGCGGAGAAGCGCGAGCGCTTTCTAATAAATTTCCTCGAAATGCGCTCGTCTCCTCCTAACCGCCACTCTGACTCGCAGATAACTATCGACTATGCTCGTGTAATCACTGAAATAACTTCGAAAGTTGGATATCACATTTGGGATATAAGTACTCATTTAAAATACGCCTTTCAAATCGGGAGACAAACGCCTAACAGTGAGTTTTAAATGTGTTATCGTTCTGAAAGTGTAGCAAATGAAAACGAAAATGAAAATGAAATATTTTTTATTTCTCTAACAATAATTTTAAATATAGCTGCAATGGTTATCCGATTTAAAGTAAGTACTTGACATAAGTACATTCTATTTTTTAAAATGAACTATTTAGTGCTTCCCAAGTATTGCTATATTCATAAAGATCAAATAAGAAACCAGAGATTTCGCACGGTCGGGCCGACAGCGCGGCAGCTCAATTGGAAGAGCATTTGGCCCAATTGGCCAGAGATTGCGGTTCGAGTCCCGCTCGTGCGGAGTTTTTGGTTTCTTATTTCATTATTATGAATATAACACTGTGAATGTTAAAAACATTCTGAACCAGGTATTGCTATCTTCACAAGTATCACACGTTAATTTAAGTTGTTCCTCTTAGGCACTCTAATCTGATTTTTGTATGTATAAAGTAAATTTATTGGAATCTAATTCGATACTGATTAATTCTAATAGTATTTATTCAAGGTATTGTATATTTACCTTCCCGACGTCTCGATTCGGTTTTTATACAAGTCATAGTCCCGCTGGGGCGACTGATTAAAGCAAATCTACCCACCCAGCACGGAAGTGAAGTGGAAGAAGGCGTCAACCACGTTTCGTAAAGGAAACAGCAACGCCTCGGCATGGGATCAGCACCGGATAGCAAATGCCTCGATTCGGATCGTGTTTGCAACAACTTATAACAGTTCTTCTTGTAAATGACTGCCCGTTTGGCAGGGTGGGCAGATAATAGACAACCATCGGGCGACTCGCCGTAAGCGCGTTAAACCCATGTTTTCGCTGGTCGAAAGTGGGTCCCAAGTTGATCTTGATCCGAGGTGGTGACGTTACGTAATTGATAGATGTGCGTTGAAGTATGAAGTTTCATACAAACAATACTGAACACCTCGAGTTGATTCGGTGCTGTTCTCGAAACGGGTGTATAGATGTGCTGCAACCTTGAAGCAACTCGGTGTCGTCTGCTTGTGCGCAATGAAATAAGTAAGTCTACCAAACAATGGTTTGATATATGTGTTAGGTAAATACGATGTTTTCCTTCAAATAAGTGTATTGTTCCATGTGTTGATTAGTTTAGAACAAAATGCAACTAAGTTAAAAATAATACATTTCAAAATATTCTCACAAAACCAATAAGAACTATTTTTTTGTTTCTTATTTCATTCTAAGAATGTTTCTTCTAAGTCTAATGTTACATAATTAACGAATAGTAGATAGGTCAGCTAGATAAATATAAGATTTTAATCTATTTACTTCATTATCAAGATATGAGGTTAGAGAAAATTGCACAGTGAGAAAATAAAATTAATGAATTATTTGAAATGCAATTTATTATTGTTTACGTATAAATATAATTATTATTTCCGGGAAATCGAAATCCAAAGATTGCATTACACAATCGTATTTGTGATAATCCTTAATTAAAATGCATACCTATACGTATTACACATATACGAGTATAATATCACACAAATCTCGTTGGTGGCTACGTTAAATAAATAAATAAAAATAAATTATAAGTTATCTTCCTACTCAAGTTACCTTGTCAAGGACTAACATAAATCATCTTAGCTAATCAAAAATCTAGTAACTATTATTACAATATTATTACTATTATTACAATATTATAAATAGTGTTATCTGCAATTTAAACATTTATAGAGTTTCGTAGCTGAATATTAAAAACGGAACCCACCTTATACGTTCGTCAAGTCTGTCTGTCTTCATAGATGGGACTAAGTAGGTAGATGTATTATAAAAAATATGACATTTGAAGGGGCTCCCATACTTGGAACTTAATAAATAAAAGATTTGGGAGATAGACGCTTCCAAAGTGAAAAATTGGTTTGAATAAGATCGTCTTAGTGGTTTTTGAGTTACAGCACATTTTTAACACCCGCAAACATAACTTTGTTCTTTATACAAACATTATGAAAAACAAAGTTATGTTCGCTGTCAACAAAATATTGTGGTATTTTGGCTTAGTGGTAGTAAGTTTATCTCTAATTTTGTTAAAGTTGGCACGGAACCCTTAGTGTGCGAGTCCGTCTCGCACTTGGCCGTTTTTTTATTTACACAATGCGTGCATTTTTTTTCAGGTAAGTAACTACTATATATTTATTTATCACCGACGCGACGGGCCCTGCAGAAGAAAGAAGGTAAGAGTAACCTTATTCTAATAGATAATTCTTTATTTTGTTGGGTAATATAAAAACCAATTGAATTCGAACATCGTTTTAAAATTACAATTTGACACATTTTAACATTACAAAGTCAAACAACGTACAACTAAATATCCATTACCATTGAACTACATTGTGATGTGATATTAATATTTGACCAACAAAATATTTTGAGCTGTTGGAACTTATTTGTTATTCTTCTTAGAATGTGACACAGTGCACGTGACTAGGTTCTAAATAAGGATTAATGAATAGTCAGAATATAACTTTGAATCTAATAGGAAACGGATAACATTCGACGATTCTTATTATTATTGTGAAATGAGTGGAAATATATTCAGGAAGATAGAATGCGCAACCTAATAAGTTACCTACTCCCAGTAAGAAATGCAGGGGGAGGTCGTGCTATAAAAACAATTCAGATGTGATTAGGGAAGTTCGCGAGATGGACGTAACCTCATTAGAAAAACATAACTTTATCATTTGGCGCTGCGGTGTCCCTCATACTTTGCCTTTGAGAAACACCCAGCATAGCCCTCTCCATCGATCGCTGTATGATTTTGAGCTTCTTTATAAGGTCCTTATTTAGAGACTATGTTTCAGATCCGTATGTCATCATGGTAACACATACTGGTTAAACACTTTCGTCTTCAGACACTGATACGGTAAGTTATATTATTACATTTGATCTTTGCTAATATATATTTTTTTTAATTTTAATATTCTTTGGACATTTCCACACATCGCCATCTAGTCCCAAAGTAAGCTACTCAAAGCTTGTGTTATGGGTGCCAGACAACAGATATAATACTTACATACGAATTTGTAAATTAATTTATGTAATGTGCAATAAAGAGTTATCTATCTATACGTTTTGTTTGTAAATACATACATGTTATACATAGACCCAGACCAATACAAACAGACATTTTCATGCACACAAATGTTTGTATTGTGCGGGGATCGAACCCGCAACCCGCTGCGTAGTAGGCGATTTCTCGACCACTACACCAGACGGGTCGTATTATTTAGAAATAGTATTTATTTTTTATTTAGCCAAAAACACAGTTTACAAAATGAAGTATATGTCATATAGATAGGTTACATTGTAAATATAATAACAACTACCTAACTCGCGAAGCTCGTCCCCAAACTAGACGTGAGTTTCTATCTTGGGAGCCGGGCCCCACAGAGTGGAGTGTACGGCTTTTTATTTATATTATAAATCGAGTTTGTTTGTTTGTTTGGACGCGATAATCTCGGGAACTACGGAGTGATTAAAAAAAATTGCTTGTTGGACAGCTTATTTATTGAAGACAACACGCTGCGATGGGAGGGGTGGGAGAAAACAAAAACGCGCGTGCGCTGCTGTGGGGAACCACCAGGAATTATTATAATTATAACAGGGTTCATTTAAAAAACACACATAAATATATGTCCGTATCAAAGTTACGTTTCAAAAATTAAATCAGCTTATCGTAGTGTTTTTTTATTGATGTGTGTAACTTTTACTAAGGTACGTACCTATCGGTCTTCTAAAATAATTATTACTTAATTCAGAGGATTTGGCAGTTATAAATAACTCTAAAATAGTAGTAATAATTCTAAAAGTAAAAATAAAAATATTTAACTTCTTTTAGGTAAAATTACAACAATTTACATTTTATTACTCCAAAAGTGCCTTAAAATACCGCAAAGAACACCATACGGAATATAATATCTTTGCATGATTGAATTTTATGACATAGACAAAATCCCGTGAGAAAGAGAAAATAATCATATGAAAAACCTAGGTATTGCAGCGTAGAGTCATCCATCAAAATAATTCAAATGCGAAAATTATCCGTAAACAATCGCGGGTAGTTGCAAATGGGATTATAATAGCGGCGCGCGAGGAGGGGAGGGGTATCGCGTCGCGAGCGCACCTCATTACAGATTTCACAGCCGAAGCAGGAGCACGCTCCTGTGACATTTCAATCGGTGTCTTCGTGGTGGTCGGGGCGTCATGACGAATCGTTACTTACGATTTCAATAACACTTTATTGTGAGACACTCTTTTTGTTTGCATTCTTAAGAAAAGTGGCGATTGATACGATTTATTCCACTTGACGCTAATGTGTTTTTTTTTTTTTAATTCCATGTTATTGTTAATGTTATCTTACTGATACTGCTTTGAGTAGTGCTTATGATAGTAAGTTGAAGATATTTATTAGCACACAATACCTCATTTTGAATAATTAAATAATATTGGACAACCATCACATACGAGTACATTGCTCTGATCCCAAAGTAAGTAGCTAATGCACTTGTGTTATAGAAATCAGACACAACGGTGGTACCACAACACCCAGATCTGATATAATATGGAAAATTTTGATTTGTATATAACATATGTCACTTAATCTCAAAAAGTCTTCCATAAACATTCTTGTCATCGCCGTTGCCTAGTGGCAGTAATAAATAACACTTACACCATTAAAATATAACGTTACCGTAACAGAAAGAACAAACTACACAATACGAAATTACATAGGTAACTTGCCTATCGAAATCGAAATAAATATATCTAAATAATTTTAACAGGATGATATTATGATAACGATAATTCTTTGAATATCGAACGGCAAGGCTGCGCGGGCGCACGCGCTCTCACACGACGCCTGACGAATGCGGTGCGCGGAACGAAACGCGCATTAAGCCGCCTTCACACTTTATTACTGGCTCATTCCATTAGGGATCCAGGACTAGGCAAAAGGAACCTTTAAAAGACTCAGTGTCTGACAAGCTTAGGGATTCGAACACAGTAAAACCTGAGAGCTCTAGGTAAGACTTATAATGTATATTGGTTGGGATTCTTCAAATCGTAAATATGATCGGATCAATCATTTTTGACACCAGTCCTATCTAGACTATCTAGACTCAGCTCTCAGTCTTTGTACAATCTAGAATTAATTAAGTTTTGAAAAATTTTTTTAAGGTTTTGTACAATCTAGACTTAGTTGAGTTTCTTACAAGATTGTACAAAACCGTTTTCTTAACCTTTCCTCTTCGAAAGTGTTACTGAAAACTGTTTCAGTTCATGTCAGGATTGATCCAATATGATGCCATGCCAATAACCAGGTTAGGTGCATGCAGTTAATTACAGGTACCTGAGAACGTATGGACAAAAAATAGGTACTTAAGCGTGAGTTTTCAATTTTCCTTTACACATACGTACCTTGTGTGTGTATACCATTAAGTTACTTTAGTAACTACGAGTAAACACCAGACAATAGGGGTAATACTCTCTGTTCGGTCGTGAAGAGATCGCTGCCTTCGACTGTTAAAATGAAGTTACAGATGAACTTGCTTACATTAAGATTGTATTTGTATAGCCTCTGAGAAAAACCGTAACTGAAATTCATCTGTAAGCTTGCTTTGTATATCCCAAACTTTGATCCTACTCACTCTTCACCGACAATCCCATCTCGTCTGATCGTGAGACTCTTTGCTCACCGCGCTCGTAAACGCAGTCCCTGCGCCCGCGCCGCCTGAAAAAAGGTTTTATATCGCGTACGAGTTTTTACGTTTTTTGCTCGACTCATTTCATATTAATTCGACACGGTTGCGTTAATTGTCGCGTTTATTTTCACGTGCTGTTGCTATGCGTGTCTCAATGAATAGGGCATGATCGATTTTATAGGACAAATCGTACTGAAATAAAAGCCTTTCTGTGAAACGTTTAAATTAGAACGTGATTAGATGTAGTTCCACATTATTACTCATAGCCACACTTTAAATAGTAAACTGATATGTATTCAAAAGGCTGAGACGATAGGGATTTTGATTAAAGGCGCTTATTAATACACTATACGTAATACTTCCTGAGTTGAACTGCCCAAGCTGTCTTCCTATTTTATTCATGTTTAAATCCTGCTTATTTATGACAATGACTGCTCCTTAGTCATGACCACTGTCTAATAAATTTCCAACAACTATAACCCTTCGCACACAGCGACTTTAAGCAGTGATGTAGTCCCGATGCAGCATCAATGCAGTCGCAAAATGACAACCTTACACTGCGACTTTTAGCATCGATACAGTCGCGATACTAACGCGCATTAGTATCGATGCAGTCGCTGTGCAGAAACTGGACATTGACAAATTATGTACTGCATATTGGCGATAGCATCAATACTAACGCATGACAGAATGGAAACGATCGCACGTTTCCACAACGCGCGACTGCATCGATGGTAAAAGTCGCAGTGTGTAAGGAGTTTATGAACTAAAACATTTCGAAGGTCAAGCTCCCTGTTTCCTGTTCACACATGATCTATTAACGCACAAACATCTAATTCTCGCGTAATGCGCCAAATGTCGCCGCCTGCACCCGCATGCAATTTAATCCACATCAATCAATCGAAAACATCCTCTGTCAACTACGCATAAAGTTTATTTTCACTTAAAGCGTTCGAATGGTCACCCCTTTGATTCACGACGGAGGGAAAAGGGACATTTTATTATTTTTTACCATCTCAATCCCACGACAATATGCTGGAGCCGTGTTTACATCTCAAGGTACAATGTAATAGATATTATGATAGATGGCGGGAGCTGCTTGTATTATAAACAGTACGTGTAATACAGGGTGGTGTTTAAGAACTCCGTATAATATTTTTTAAGGTTTTTGAAAATTACTTCAAATTTATTTAATTAATTTTGGAATGCAGACTAGTATTTAAAGTTGTATAATACGCTTTTTATTCTCAGGCAAAGCTCTCTCAACGGAAGCTTTTAATATATATTACATTCGTATCTTATTACACCCATTGAAATAGTTAAAAAAGCATAACTTGATAATTCCAGTAGTCGACGTCTGAAATTAATCAATAACCGCAGTAAAAACAGTATTTAAATGGAGAGCACATACATGCTCGTATTTTAAAATTAGTATTCCCAGATTTTATCGTCTTCTCTTGATGTGAAATAGGTACTTTATTAGTGTAATTAAATAATAAACTAAAATTTTCTTTCTATAGTGATCGATGCCATTTACTTGTTCGTAGATTTGGTTGAATTCCCGAGAAATTAAAGGATATATAATTTATTTGTATTACATTATACATATCTTGATTAATTATGTAGAAAAATTGTCTCCCTGGCTTTACCATTTGAATAATACACCCTGTATTGAGCAAGGAATTACAATAGTTGATCGATTGACCTTCTTGTTCACATCCGATTAGCAAATCAACTTCCGATAATTTATTAATACAGTTAATTAAATCAATTTATGAGAATGTTGCATTTGTACGTAACAAAGGTTATTATTTTGATGCTTTACAAATGAACAACTAATAAGGTAGAGCAAATCATTTGTAATGCTCGGTGCGAAGATGGATGTGGTGACGCACGAGGGAGTTCAGAAAAGAGGCCCTTATTATATAATTTGAAAATTGTGAACTGATTTGAATTATAAAATGGTGATGGCAAGGTGAAAATGAATATGACACTGTAAGTGTTAAGTACATTCTGGACCATTAATTGAATTAATAAATCAATCAGTTCAGTGTATTTTCACTGCGTACAAGGAGGTTATTGTATCCTTGCCTATTCAGATTTTTGGCTCAGATGTTCTTCATGAAACAAAAACAACAACAACATTTGACGACCTCCGTGGCCGAGTGGCTGGCACGGTCGTTTCAAGCGTCGCCATCTCGTGAGGTTCCGGGTTCGATTCCTGGTCGAGTCAATGTAGAAAACGATATTTTCTATATTGTCTCGGGTCTGGGTATTATGGTACCACCGTTGTGTCTGATTTCCATAACACAAGTGCATCGGCTACTTAATTTGGGATCAGAGCAATGTATGTGATTGGTGTCCAATATTATTTATTTATTTATTATCATAGTTGCGACCTTAGTTAATCTTTAACAAACACCATAGGTACAATACCACGGATAGAATAAAGATGATTGTAATCCCTCGATGTTTTTATTTATTATAATGATTAATTTGCTACAACTCACGATAGTTTTTCTTGTGTACGATGACCGGGGCATGCGTTGTAGTTACGTAAGTACTTACGGGCGACTCGCCGTAAGTACTTACGTTACTACAACGCATGCCCCGCTGGTTGAAAGTCTCGAGTTGATCTCGACCCGAAGTGGTGACATTACGAAGTTGATAGATGTGCTTGTTCAATACAAAGAATACTGAACGCCTCGGGTTAATACGGTGTTGTTATGTAACGGTTGGGAAGATGTGCCATAAATTATGGCTGGACGTTTAGACTACTCGATCTCTGCATCTCATCAGCGATCAGGCTGCGTCTGCGCAGGTGAGGCGCGTGCGAGATGCTATCGCCTAATGGCCTTATAATGCCTCCAAACGCGCGCCATTAACAAACTAATGTGTCTATCCGCTATCCGAAGATTATGACCATTTGGTGTAATTGATCAAGATGGTGCGCTATGGATCGTCTACTCGTTTTGTTGCAGGGTGATCATCTTCTAAACTGGGTTGTACCTACTTATGCATACCTACACTTTATTCTTTACGAATAGTGTATTATTTTGCAATTTCATATTTAATTTGTTAATCGAGTTGTTGTGACGACCTCCGTGGTGTAGTGGCTAAGCACGCTGGTTTCAAGGCGTCGCCGCTCCGATGTCCCGGGTTCGACTCCCGGTCGGATCAATGAAGAAATCGAAATTTTCTATATTGTCTCGGGTCTGGGTGTTGTGGTACCATCGTTGAGTCTGATTTCCATAACACAAGTGCATTAGCTACTTACCTACTTTTGGATCAGAGAAATTTATGTAGGTATGTAATTGTTGTCCAATAAGAAGGTAAGACATAATATTTTAATGTAAAACAGAAATCTTCGATTGGTCTTAGGAGTTCTTAAAGTAGGAGTAAATATCCATTATCGAAGAAAGACTTTTCCATATTTTTAAGTCTATAGTTTAATTGAAAATTAAGTGTTTTCTTAGCCAAATAAAGACGGTTTGACAACATTTTATTTTATCGACTCTTGTGAAGTCTGTATCTGAAATTAAACCAAAAAATAAAGAAAAGTACAAGTGTTTTACAGTAGTAACTTAAAATGAACATAATGCTGCACCCTTTTGCTTGTCAAGTAGTTTTGGTAGTGCGTCTATGCTATGTACTCAACCCTACTGCTTTATAGGGCCATACTAAACAAGTTCTCAAAAATCTGGTGATTGGAGTGTGTTTATCGATGTCCTCATTTCGTGTTGGATAGCAAAATAACCTTCTTAGTAAATCACGATACAATAATGATAAAGCAAAGCGAGTGCTTTAAATTGCTATGGATAGATGAGTATCTATCTATAGCAATTTACAGAACTAAGACGGATTCATATTACGTATTTAAGTACGTATGCCGCAAGAGAATGATGTTGGGAGACATTATGCAGCAGCTCACGTGAGAAGCTGTAAGCTTTGTTCTAGCCGCGTGACGTCACAGCTCGTTACCGTCACGTGCGCAAGCGCATTAGCATTAGACGCGGGGGCGGGGCGGGGGGCGTGGCCGCGAGCCGCGATTGGCCGCTGCATGCAAATCCGCCGCACCGTGCGCCCACGCAATCACTGCGCAAACCCACCATTGTTTCGCGCAAAAACTCGCCGACCAGCCCGAGCTCGTTTGTCGGGAACATGTCACTACAAAAACGAAGGAATGCGCATAACAAGAAACGGCAAAAAAGGGCGGACGACGCGACGCGGCGCTTTTTACTCTCGATTTATGTCCCCGCGAGCACCGCTGCTTATCCTAACATCGCCGAGTCGTCACTTCTCAGTGTTTTTTCTGCACCGCAAAAACTAGACCGATCGGGTACTGAACCCGGGATCTTAAACGGACGAGCGAAGTCAATTGGCGACGAGGCCATTACTTTTAAATCGCATTTACATTGAATGCCACGACGAGATCCCAACGTCGGGATGCAACGCTCAATTAAAATAAGGCAATAAATTAACAGATATAAGCGCGCCCTAGCTAAATAAATGCCGCTTAATGCGGGCTACATGTCTAATGAAGCGACTGACAGCGCGTGTCATTACGTCTCCTCGTGAATACTCGTGGGTTCTGATCGTGACTGTCTTTACTCACTGGAGTGCCTGGTAGCTTTCACGAGAATTTGATCCAAACTTGTATAGAGCCTGCGTCGGTATTGCAAATTTTTTTTTTGCAGACTCAAAAATGTGATAGTACCTACCCCGAAATTGAAATTAACTTGATTATGAAGTCCTAGTAAGTGCGAACGCTATTAACTAGGTCATATTTCTATTTGTCAGACAATAATACTGCAGGAAAATACTTATATTTTAATTCCAAGCAAGCGGTAGTCAAAACAATATGCAGACGGCAATAAGCCATTTAACGAACAACGACGCAATTTGCAGTGTCCGAGCTTATTCGACGGTCTGCTCGGTCCGAGGGCTGTAACAAGCTGCCGTACACCAAATACTGAAAATACCGCAGATTTCTAATCAGCAGCTAATACTTTTATGTGTAGTGTACATAACAGGTGTTGTTTAGTTAAGTATCAACATGCCTCATCGATAGCCGGCATGTAATTAATAAATTGACAATAATAAAATACAATTACATCTGAGTACAATAAAAATAAAATTCATTCAAGAGTTATGTCACAACAATAATTATAAAAAAAAACTTATTTAAATTATGAAGAAATCATTTATAGTGTAATAACATTCATCTACTAAGAAACTCGTAAACTTATCTTTTTAATTCATTCATTGGTGAACATTTGTAGATTGGGGATCTTATTAAAGATTTTAGTTGCCATGCATAGAACACTACTAACTTTGACTGTGACTTCTGAATTGGTAGAGTGAATGTAGACTTATCACGTCGATTCGTATACTATTAGAATAGCATCTAAGAACTGGATGACTTTGTAGCGACAGTCATCATTAATCAGTTCATTCATTTAGGAGCTACAATACCACAGACAGACATGTCAAACGCATATTCAACACCCGTTTTATTGCATCGAGGGATAAGAGTTAAGTCTAGCATCTGGCATAGACATTCAAAAGATCCATCCACACCTAATGTTAATTTGTTTTACTTTCTATTTTATTATATATTAGTGTGCGGCCGAGTGTAAGCAAATTGGTAGATCTGTTAGCTCCACTGGCCGCTGCCCGCTGGCACCGGCCCAGCGTCCGTATTTACGAGCCGGCCGCCATTCGCCGGCAGAACGCTCGCTCTATTGCCCATTTCATAATCATTGCAGTTTAGCGGCGACTATGCATGCTACATGGGGCTTTTTGAGTTATTTCATCAGGAAAAGGCATTATAACTGCTTTCAAATAGCTTTGTCGATTATATGCGTCAACTACTGTACGTGTTGAGTAGTTAGAGATTGGGACTACTGAAACAGCGGTCTCAGGGTAGCATCCCGCAGAAGGCAAAGGTTTGTATGATGACCACGAACATTTGTTCCTAAGTCATGAATGTTGTTTTATAAGTACTAGCGGACCCAGCGAACTTTATATCGCCCCCAGCCCCGTCCCGCCCCAGCCCCATCCCGCCGAGCCCCGTAATTTTAAAAGTTAAGCATTCCCAGCGAATTTTGTTCAGCCATTAAATTAATGAAATGGCTATTAAAAAATAAGGGTCGATCGTAGAAGGGTGAAAATTGAGGATTGTATGTATTTTTAACCGACTTTAAAAAAGGATGAGGTTATCAATTCGACTGTACGTTTTTTTTTTTGTATGTTTGTTACCTCATATCTCAGTCGTTTGTCGACCGAATCGAAAAATTTTTTCGCCTACTTAGAGGGTGTACCTTCTAGTTAGTCCCATTTTTTCCATTTTGGGATCTGATGATGGGATCTTGGTGTAATCGATGGAAACCCTCAAATTTTAAAGGCACGTATAGTGTTTCTTTACTAGGATCTTAATGTTGACGTGTTGTTACGTCTGATAGTTAACATTTTGTGGGGCTGAGCTGATGGTGGAACTCCTTAACGCTTAGGAGTTCAGTAATTATAATGACGGAACTTATGAAAGGTAATTTGTAGCTTCTTAAAAAAATAGAATCATAAGGTGCAACATCCTCCCCCCCCCCTCTTAGGTAATCACTAAAAATGAAGAAATAAAATAAACTTTTAAAAACAGTAAAAACCGACTTCAAAACCAAAATGCACTAAAAAGTCTTAAATAAACTCTTCACCATTGAAAGGAAAGGAATCCGTTTTAGACAAACAATTTTTTTTTGGAGTCGGTGCCATCACTTTGACCATCAAGCATCAACTATCACAGCACAGACTCCAAAAAGAAATTGTTTGTATAAAACGGATTCCTTTCCTTTCAATGGTGAAGAGTTTATTTAAGACTTTTTAGTGCATTTTGGTTTTGAAGTCGGTTTTTACTTTTTTTAAAAGTTTATTTGTATGTTGTATCATAAAAAAATAGAAATTAAAAATTGTGTCTAAAAAATAAAATAAAAATTTAGGGACTACCCCAAACATTTAGGGGGATGAAAAATAGATGTTGGCCGATTCTCATAAGATACCAGATAAGCACAAAAAAAATCATCAAAATCGGTCAAGCCGTTTCGGAGGAGTATGGCAACGAAAACTGTGACACGAGAATTTTATATATTAGATTTATGAGATACGCCCCCGTCATAATCGTTGTCTGGTACTTCGTAACACAAGGAGGAAAATATATTACCACGAAACAAGACAATTGGTGTGTTGTCTGGCGCATAATTTTATTTTTATTATTATATTGTTTATTTGTATGTGCAGAAAACAACCTTGAAAAAGTTCATATCTTTCACAACAAAGGCTAAGAGTTAAGGGTTTACCTAGGCCTAAGGGTTAGCAGAAATATCCCGATTGAGGAGATATGAAGTTAGAATGATGATAGAGCTAAGTACAATTTTGTTCTGAAAAAATAATTTATTTCAAAGATTAAATCGTTGAAAAAAATAACTATTCGCATTTCTACACACACATCCGAAGAATCACTTAGCAAACTTGTTGAAACTAAACACAATTCATGGAGACAGGACATTGAAAAGAATAAATAAACAAAAAAAACATTTATCAAACTAATCAATTCTTCTAATAATCTAAATCCAAGTAAAAACGGCATAGACATGACAGTGTAAGTATATTTTATAGATAATTAGCTTCAAGTGTCTAGTGAAGAAGCGCAAACGCACTCACACAGCGGATGAGACGTGATGAAATCTGTATCAGTACTCAACTGTTGCAGTTTAAACTCTATATCTAAAGCCGTAAGACCATAGTTGTGGTCAAGCGAGGATCATTACGCGTCTCATGCGGACGCATTAGATTCGTTCCGAGTATACAGATAGCATTCGTATGGAATTATGCGCGTGCGCAAAAACTAGTCGCGCATTAGAATGAGCGACGCGGGGCCGCTCCCGGCCGCCACGCGGGGTTGCCAGTCCTATGTCAGGGAGATAGATTTAGTAGAAGAGAGAGTATATACTTACTACCAAGGAACAATATAGAACTTTAAATAAGTTGGTAAGGACGGAAAGCAAACCCCATTTATCTTTAAAAATATTTTTGTTGCCGCTATCGAAACAAAAAGATTACACCTGGCCCAATCTGCTTACTAACAGAGATAAATTTAGTCATGTTCCTGCGTCAACAATCAAATCCCATTGATTTATTTATACAAAAATGGTATACAAATAATACTATAATATATTATACACAAAGGGAATTTTTATAATTTTATTATATTATCCCTTTTTTAATACTTTTCATTCTATTTCGTTGTATATAATTTTTATTATTTTGTGTTGTATAATTTTATTCCATAGATGCATATTTAAGTTTTAAATTTTATTTTATTTTATATTGAGAAAATATTTTAATATAATATATTATATAATATTAGATACCATTCACATACATTGCTCTGATCTCAAAGTAAGTAAAAAAAAGTTAGAATTTCTACATTTACCCGACCAGGAATCGAGTCCAGGATCGTGGGGTGGCGACGCCTAAAAACCCAGCTTGTTTTAGCCACTACACCACGGAGGCCATCAAACAATGAGTATTTGGATGGTGTTATAAGGCTGTCTAGTCATAAAAAACTAGATAGTTTTAAGAAACTCATTCCTGAAAGACATACCTAGTTTAATTGTTAGGTACGATAAACGCTAATTTATTGACCTCAGAATTAATTGGCCATTAACATCCTAAAAAGGCAATTTTCCCGTCCACATCCTGGCAACACCAGCAGGGCTCGCATCTCGCCCAATTTAAAAATAAACCGCTTGGAACGTCCGCCCGTGCAAAAAGCGCCCGCGCCCGCGCATATGAATGGAGAGCTTTTTGCGCCGCGCTGACCGCCGCCGAATCACTGCCCGATGATAAACAAACGAATATTCAGTGTATGCTGGATGGACGCATTGTTTACTGCTTTTGTTTTTTAAGTTAATAAAATACTTATAATGATTTTAAGTTTGCAAGTAAGATTTTAAGTATTATCGCTTAAAATTTCATTAAAACCTGCAGCTTTATATTCAGGCATTATCAAAACTGTTATCTTATTTAAAGGGATTTAAAAAAGGTAACTGAAGCATTGAAAAGTATATAATGCAGCCATTTTTAACTTAACGAATCCATTACAAAAGAGAACCGGAGTAAATAACACGTTTAGTTTTTCTACTTGATAACGGCATTTATAACGATGAAGTTTTAAATTAAATAGTTCGGTCGGTTCCACCACTTGCCTTTTAACAGCCTAAGATTTCGCGTGTAAAATCAATGGTATACAAACATTCATAAATCATCGTTGCATTTGATTTACAGACTGAATAAAAAGCTTGAAAAACTTTGATAAAGGTTGGCCTGAGACGCTGGAGCGAGAAAATAAACTCCATAAAAACATAAACCCATACAAAACCATTCTGAGTTTAGATTGACGTAAACAACGGACTTTGTGTTAATTAATGGTAATCGCTTTATTTATAACAAAGTAGCCGATGTACTTAGAAGTCTAAATAAATTTATTTGAATCGTAACAAAAACCTTTTTAATGTTACATGGAGTAACTGCTTGTTATCTACTTCAACACTTCGGTGCATAAAATGCAGTTAGGAAATCAATTACATCTTCGTTGTCGACGTCATTACTGACTGAGGGTCGTGATTATTATGTAGTTAAAACACACTGTCTTTTTTTACTCATCTATATTATCCCTCTACTGGGTAATAGTCTCCCTCAAACTGTTCGGGATGCTAAGATCTCGCACATCAGTTGTGCGCTGGAGTGCAGCAAGACGGGGGCCAGTAAATGAAAGACAGGCGTTTCTTCGGTAACTGGAGGGCGGCGGAGGTAGTTGAGTCGTCGGTGTCTTCTCGGAGAGTGCGCGCTTGTATGGGGCACGCGCCGCTATTTATATAATTTCGGATACCCCCGCCACCCCCACCTCTTTATTGCACGGAAACATTATTTTTACATTTATTACCTATCTAGGTACTACTTATGACCTAAGTGTGTGTTTTATTCGGAGTGCCTACCTAATTAGGTTCTAAGTTTACATTTCTTATTAGAATCCTATACTTTCTAATACGAATTAATTACAAAAAACATGATAAGTTTTCCGGGAGCGAGCGAGAGGGCTATATGTCCTATCTCCCTCTGGAGATGGTCGGTTTGCTCGCTCCGGCACGGGTGAGGAAAACAACGGACGGAAACATTCTTTATTTCAGAAACACACTACAAATACGGACAAACAAACAAATGAACAAACTTAACCTATATACTTAACCTATACAGAAAATGATAATACACGAAAATTATTTACAAACAGTCGGTACAACATGCCGCTTTGTGTTGGCCGTCCGGAACACAAACTATTCCACCTGTTTCTGATCGCAACTTGAAAATACAAATCTCATTCAACATTACCTTTCATGCAACTTCTAATTGAACACTATGACAGGCGTAGTTTCACCACGTTTTTAGGGTTCCGTAGCCGAATGGCAATGAACGGAACCCTTATAGCTTCTGTAGATCGTGACAAAGACTTTTAACAAAAATTGGTTTGAACGAAACCCAATCCACTCAATGGGGCGCGTCACCAGATGTCTTGCGGACCTCCGCTCTGGCCCTGTCGTTTTCCGTTGGCGAATACGCATGTCCAGTTTGGGGTCGATCTGCTCATACAAAGCTGGTGGATATAGCCTTAAACGAGACTTGTCGAAGTATTACAGGCTGCCTAAAACCCACCCCGGTAGCAATGCTGTATTCACTAGCTGGTATCGCACCTCCGGACATTCGCAGACGAGTGGCTAGTGGAGTGGAGCGTCGTAAGCAGGAGACGAGCGCACTTCATCCAATGCACGCTTACTGTACGGTCAGTCAAAGACTAAAAAGCCGCAGAAGCTTCATGAAGTGCGTTCCTCCTCTTGACCGCGACCCCTCTACTGCGAGACGTGTCCTTTGGGAGAACGGCCCCTTACCGCCTGCTCCTTTTGTTCCTCCTTCCGAACATCCTCCTGCAGGACACAAACTGCCATGGCCCACCTGGAAGTCCCTTAACAGACTCCGGACCCAAGTGGGTAGATGCAAGGACTCCATGTACAAGTGGGGATTTTCCGACGGAACAGATCTGTCCTGTGTTTGCGGGTTTACTCCACAAAACATGTCCCATTTATTGTCTTGTCCTGCGTGCCCTGATTCATGCTTGCTAGCAGACCTTATGTGTGCTAACGACAAGGCAATCCGCGTGGCCCATTACTGGGCACAAAAAATTTAAGTCGGTTTACCATCGACACGATAAGAAGAAGAAGAAGACGAAACCCAATTAGTAGTTTTTGAGATAGAGCACATTTTCAATAACCGCAGACATAACTAAGTTCATAGTCTTTGCATGAAAGTTAATAATCTAAATCCACAGTTATATTTGCTGTCACCCAAATATTGTAGTATTTTGGCTAAGTGAAGGTAAATGGATCTTTAATTCAGTTAAAGTTGGCACGAAACCCTTAGTGTGCGAGTCCAACTCGCACTTGGCCGGTCTTTTTAGTTCTGCGCTCGCGTAGCACGAGGGACATATTATCTCCCAGGCTTAGTTTAGCAGGGAAAACTTAAGATATTGGTAACCATGGGAATCCAAAGTGAAATCCATGACGGTACTCGTATTTAAACTTATATTAACAGATACGTTATGTATCGATGGTGTTCTATCTATAAATCTGTATTGATGTAATATACCTAATAATTTAAGGTTACTTATCCATTAAGGAGCCTAGCTTTTTGTGAAATATAAGGTCATAACTTTACAGAAACCGCGTGAATTGAAAATAGATATCTTGAATCGTAAATAAGCAAACGTTATTCCGCTATTATTTACATTTGGTAATATCTCCCAAACGAGATGAATCAAACTTATTGTTTGCACTAATCGAATGGTCAAATCAATATAAATTGTAGAGTTATCAGATATTAACGTAATTGTTTTTGAGCGGGCTGTGGCTCGGCTCACAGCGTTCTGAGTCAATAGTCTAGCTAGGTAGTTGAAAAAAAACTCAATTAATAAATGTTTATGAGTTTGGGCGCTTGGGACGCAATGGTATATACTTAGCAAATAATAACCACGTTTTAAATGATTATTAATCGCTAATATCAGCGATGTGATATTGGTGTAAAATTGCGTTATTTTCAATTTCTTTATATATTCTCTCTATACTAGATTAAAGTCAAAATAAAAAAACTTTTTTTAACGATAGCGAATAAGTCAGGGCCACATCGAAAAGGCGAATGGATAGACATCCATATCACCTTCTTCTCCTTTCTTTTCTAACTACGTACTTTGTTCTTAAGGCTTGACTTAATTAGACGGAAATAATATTCATTAAAATAATATTCGTTACTTAGAGAGAATACCTACACTTAAGTAAGTACCTGAACTATTGCTTACTGGGTTCATCATTTACTGAAGAATATCACGGTAATCGAACTCAAGGCAGCAAATCAACTCGGTGTGTGAATCTGATCATTGCAGCCGTTCGGTTTAATGAAAATATTTTTATAAGTTCTCGCGAGTCGTGACCGCTTGCATCCGATGCGCGGGCGCAGCGAGCGAGGGGAGGGGGAAGGCGATCATATTGCTGATACAGCGCGACTGACTTATTGATTCCCGCTACAATTAGGGCCGGTACGGGAGGCCTAGAGTTTAGCTATAGACCCATAAGGAACGTAAATAGGTAGAGCCTTAGAGACTATGACTAAAATTAATGAATATTTACAATGCAAAGGCCGCCGTTATCAGATAATAAATAATAACAATATAAAAAAATAACTAATAATATGAATAATCTAAAAACATGATTTTTTATATATCTCAAAGCTCGTTTTTGTGAATAGCTTACTTAAAGGTATTTTAGGCACGGGTGAGTAAGTTATAAGCCGCACGCATAAATTAAACGCAATAATACGCAGTAAGTCGTGAATGAAATTAACCTGGCATCAAAGGGTAAATAATGCGGCCTAGTCATGTCCACAAATTGCTTTGATGGAATATCAATTTATCGATATCACGATAAACTGTGTGTTAATTATAATTCAAGAATGGCAAATGGAAAGCTGTTCTCAAGGGTCATCACGAATCGTCTTGCACGTAGGTTTGATGACTTCCAGCCTCCCGAACAAGCCGGATTCCGAAAAGGCTACAGTACCATAGACCACATTCATACGCTAAGGCAAATTATACAGAAGTCCGAGGAGTATAATATGCCTCTATGTTTAGCTTTTGTGGACTATGAGAAGGCCTTTGATTCGATCGAAACTTGGGCGGTGCTTCGGTCTCTTCAGCGGTGTCACATAGACTATAGGTATATAGAGGTGTTAAAGTGTCTATATAACAACGCCACCATGTCGGTCCGAGTACAGGAACAGAATACGAGGGCGATTCCATTGCGAAGAGGTGTAAGACAGGGCGATGTTATATCTCCGAAACTGTTTACAGCGGCATTGGAAGACGCCTTCAAGCTCCTGGAATGGGAAGGATTCGGCATCTCCGTCAATGGCGAATACATAACACACCTTCGGTTTGCCGATGATATAGTCGTTGTGGCAAAGACGCTGGATGATCTAGGCACTATGCTCGAAGACCTCGACACAGTATCCCAACAAGTGGGTCTTAAAATGAACATGGAGAAGACGAAAATTATGTCGAGTTCCCTTGTTGTACCCACTCCAGTATCCATTGGGAACTCAACTCTCGAAGTCGTCGACGAGTACGTCTACCTGGGACAAGTGATCCAATTGGGTAGGTCCAACTTCGAGAAAGAGGTCAATCGACGAATCCAACTCGGCTGGGCAGCGTTCGGGAAACTGCGCAAGAGCGTCTTCTCGTCTCAATTACCTCAGTGTCTGAAGACGAAAGTCTTCAATCAGTGTGTGTTACCAGTGATGACATACGGATCCGAAACGTGGTCTCTTACTATGGGCCTTATAATGAAGCTCAAAATTACACAACGAGCGATGGAGCGGGCTATGCTCGGTGTTTCTCTACGAGATCGAATCAGAAACGAAGAGATACGTAGAAGAACCAAGGTAACGGACATAGCCTTGAGAATCAGTAAGCTTAAGTGGCAGTGGGCAGGGCACATAGCGCGAAGAACTGATGGCCGTTGGGGCAGGAAAGTTCTAGATTGGAGACCCTTCGATCAAAGACGCAGCGTAGGACGTCCACCAACAAGATGGACAGACGACCTTAAAAAGATCGCAGGATCAAACTGGATGCAGACCGCTAGTGATCGGTCGCTGTGGAAAGCCGTGGGGGAGGCCTATGTTCAGCAGTGGACGTCCTTTGGCTGATTATGATGATGATGATGAAATGGAAAAGATATTGAAAATACAATGAATAACGCTGAAACCAAGTGACCAAAATTATCTACCAAAGCGGTACTACTTTATGAAAACATCACTGCACACAGAATAATGCCATATGGAATGTTCATCTGTAATGTTAAAATAAAATAATGATCTATATTAGTACCTCAATGTTTCTGCTGTTCATATCACATGAGGTATAGTGACTTTTTTGGGATTTTCACAGTGATGTGACAAATGTTTTAGTGAGAAGGTGCGATATCGATACGTTTTAATCAACATCTGTAGAGAAAGCTCATCACTAAAGCTTACTATTAAATCAGTTCATTAATCAAGTTATCGCACTGCATCGGAACATTGGTCATTGTTTAACGGTACTCAATGAATGTTTCCAAACTGAACCCTATAGATTGGAGATAAAGAACACTTGCAGCAAGTGGATCTAAATGTCATCGGAGCAGATTAAAGGACATTTGCGCTCGCGCCCGTAAAGACACGCGCTCTGTACTCGACAGTTAGTCGGCTAAGTATATATCAAGCTTTGCTGCATGAAGTTAAATAAGCAGTTTATGTTTTTCCTTGCATGCGTCAAAAATTTATATCAATTTAACTAATATGTAAGCAATGTTTATTTAATGCGTTTGCTTCTGACGTAAACTGCCGTTAGATGTAAATGCCCACAACCCTAATCATAATTTTTAAAGTGCATGGTATGGTAAGAAACTGTTTGCCATTTTACTGCAAGAGGTAGCGGTCATAGGAAAGTCGTCTAAATAAAGTTCTCGTTAATACTACAATCGCTAATTAATTATTTTCTAGTTCTCATCAGCGTCGTGAACCAAATTTTAGCGCGCTCGCTTCTCTCGCGTTTTAAATATTGTTATGTTTTTGGTTTGTTAAACCAATTAAGCGCGCTCGCGCTTTAATTTATGTAATGTTGTATCAAAAATAGTTGTTTGTTTATTGAACAAAACATAGCGTGCCAACTACCTTTTTGGAGGGCTAGATCCGCACCTGATATCATACATCTTAAAATTTAAATGATATGTTTTGTATGTACTAGTTTTCACTACTTATACAGGGTGTGGCCTGTAATAGGCACAAACATTTTAAATATAGGCACTTCAAGTAACCAGTAAGGAATTCTAAATATTTTTAATTTATAATAACGAAATATTCATATTTTATTGCTATTTTCTAACAAAGTTAATCAAATCAGCAATGTATTGCAAACAAATGTGTATAGTGATAGAACGTGACATTGTCATTTCATACAACGAGGTAGCGATTTTCGAGATATTCAATGATTAGGCATTAGCATATATCTTTAGAGTACTATATCGCAAAAATAAACCATTTTAGAATACTATGGCCAGGTCAAGGTAAATACGTATACTCTAGTAAGTTTTTTATTTTACTTTTATTTATTGATCTACCAACATTTGTATCATTCATCACATGTTTTTAATTCTATAATAACAATAAAAAACTGAAATGTACAAATAATAACAAACAGATACAACATGCAACTAACAACATCAGCTTTGTAAACTAATATTAATCTAACAATGAGACAGGATGGACAGACGACCTTGTAAAGATCGCAGGATCAAACTGGATGCAGACCGCTCTTGATCTGTCGCTATGGGAAGCCATGGAGGAGGCCTATGTTCAGCAGTGGACGTCAGCTTTGACTGATAATGATGATGATGAATGAGACAGGTACTATTATAATAATAATATAAACTAACCAAATATTCAAACGGAACATTATAAGAAATGATCTCTTGATACTTATCTCTTAGTTCTACCTTTTCAGGATATAGAATCATTGATTAATAATTTTGCTCCTATTACAGGCCACATGCTGTATTACTACATGCATGCCTGCAAATAGGTAAATATACTCAATAATAATTAATAATAAATATGCGCCACTCAACATACCAATTGTCGTGGTTCCGAAGTATGGAATTTTCTTCCTTGTGTTACGAATACTAGATAATGATCATGACGGGGGCGTCTCCCATTAACACTTACATAAATACCTATAAACATCCATGAGGTACAAATATTCGTGCTCATCACACAAACATTTGCCCCTTGCGGGTTCAAACCAGCGACGGCCGGTGTATTAGTCAGGAGCGCTAACCAATACACCAAACGCATCGTTATATTTAATTAAATTGAACTTTTGCCAAACATCTATGAACTTAGTAAGAGATAACCATTCGCAAAAAATACTTGACAGCTTATTCAAGCGGCTCCAATACCACCTTAACCTTTTCATAGTTCAAAGTAATAGTCAATCCATCATTATTATTCCAAGACAATGTTTTCTGCAGGCGCTAATTATAGCAAAAATAGCGTTTAGAGGGCTAGCTACTTTCACCGTTAGCAAGCAGTAGAGCGGCGCGGGCGCCGGCCGTGACCTCTGCGCCATTTTTATGGCAGGTAATGCCCTACTGTCCTGTGAGGGTAACGAGTGACGCCGGCACAATTATGGTTTCCTAAAGGAAAGGATAAGGACACATGTTCTGACCCCATATGGGCCATAATTGATTGGTATTAAATATTGACGATCATAAGGGGCATTTGGTGTCCTAATTTGAATAAATTCAAATTCAAAATTCAAATATTGTTTATTCAATTTAGGACACAATATGACACTTATGAACATCAAATGTACAGTGAAGAATAAAGTAAAAATAAAAGTAATTGTTTGTTTGTTTACCTCAAGTTATTATTAAATAATTTTCATGAGTTTTCATCAAGTTATTATTATATAGTGTTCATTTGACATATGAAAATGAAATAAACTATAAACGACTATTCCTTTCTGTTCTAGTGTCAAGAACTTTGGTCTAATCATTGACACTACGCTGGGATGGACTGATCACATGGCAGAGGTCAGCCGTAAGGTTGTTACTTGTTTGAGAAGTCTCTACCGCTTAAAATTCTTCCTCCCATTTAAGACAAAACTTCTGCTTATGCAAACTCTTGTAATACCTATCATTGACTATGCTGATTCGTGCTGTACTAATCTCACTGAAGCCTTCATCGATAAACTCGAACGTCTCCTCAACAGTTGTATCAGATTCATTTTCGGCCTCCGTAAATACGATCATGTCTCCAGTTACAAAGCACAACTGAATTGGCTTACCATCCGTCAACGTAGAGACTCTCGAGTTCTTTGCATTCTACACGCTATTCTTTATAACCCCTATTCTCCTTCTTATCTTCAAGATATGTTGGCATATCTCTGTCAAACCCATGATCGGTCTCTACGTTCATCTGACAATCTCCGGCTAGACTCGCTGGCTCTTTCACAGTGACGGCAACACGACTGTGGAATTCTCATCCCGTGGATATAAAGAGAACCGATGCAAAGTTGTCTTTCAAGAATAAAGTTCGTACATTTCTGAAAGAGTGAATAATTGCATAATATTATTATTATATGTATGTATTTATGCTTTATTTATGTTTATGTATATACTTATATATATTTTGTAGTTTATTTATGTATCGATATAGTTATTTATTTAGTTTATTTAACTCAATAATATATTTATTAGATTCTTGTTACTATTTTCATATTTTAATTTGTGTTTTTTTTTTCACTGCACCCGTTGCTATCTTTCTGCATGACCTAAAGGTTTGACTGGCAGAGAATGCTTTTAGCATTAAGTCCACCTGTGTCCACTAAATTTGTGCAATAAAGTCTTTAAAAAAAAAAACATGACTCATAATACTGTGATTGAATGGTTTGACATGAATAATCTATATCATGAATAATAATTAAATTATTATTACAAGGTAATACTGTGATTCAGTACCACAAAATAATAATATTTTTTTAAAACTTTGACTTTGACTTTGCAAGTGGCTTTCTCTTCCAAAATCACTTACACTCAAAAAAGAGCCATTAATTCACAAGCTTTGTGACTGTACTAGAAAAGGACACCAAAATAGAAACTTGGGCTAGCTTGTCCATTTTGATATTGATTTAGATATTTGCATTTAATAATCTCATCAGCCATCTAGGCTGATATAAGAAATCTATTGATAAAAGATACTATTATTTTAATATCACTAGCGGTCACAGCTTGATAGTTTATAAAGCCTATATGTTATATAGTATAATAGTTTATATATAGTTTAGATAGCCTTAAACCTTCCTCGATAAAAAAGCTATCCAACCTGAGATTAGCGCGTTTAAACAAACTCTTCAGTTACACATATAATATTAGTACAGATAATACAAAAGACGTTTAAATTTAGTCGCATTTCACAATGAATTATTAGGTACTTTGTACCATGTAAGCTCTACGATACTGGACATTGAGGCTTGCAATTGCGAAGACATTAATTTGAAAATTGACCTTTGTAGCAACTGCAAGTATGAAATGTTTAATTTGAAATTGACCTTTACTACTTTCACCTTTCTATTAATTAGTGGCAGCTTATTGGCATTCCGTTATACTTACTTGTACATCTCAGTTATTATGACGTTAACGAGTTAGTAGAAAATAAGAGTTACTCATACCCACTTATAAGTACATACAATTATTTAATTTAAGTCAAAATTAACACATTTTACAGTTGGAAAGGGCTATGCTGGGTGTTTCTTTACGAGATCGAATCAGAAATGAGGAGATACGTAGAAGAACTAAAGTAACGGACATAGCCTTGAGTATCAGTAAGCTCAAGTGGCAATGGACAGGGCACATAGCGCGAAGAACTGATGGCCGTTGAGGCAGGAAAGTTCTAGATTGGAGACCCTTCGACCAGAGACGCAGCGTGGGACGTCCACCAACAAGATGGACAGACGACGTTATAAAGATCGCAGGATCAAACTGGATGCAGACCGCTAGTGATCGGTCGCTGTGGAAAGCCGTGTGGGAGGCCTATGTTCAGCAGTGCACCAGCACCAACAGTGTCCTTTGGCTGATAATGATGATGATTCTTCGTTTTACCTAAAACTTACTGTTTTAGTTAGAATATTGTGTAAATAGTTTGAATTCAATCGGTCACACGCATTGTAAAAACCGGTACTTACAAGTATTTTTTTTTAAAATAACACAGGTATAACAACCACATAAATTCCTCCCTTAGAAATAATACTACTTTTATATCATGATAAATAAATTTGACTTAGGCCTCATTTTTCAAACGTGAGGAAGGGATTAATCGTCGAATAAATATAATACCTACACTTAATTTGAAACCTCACTTACTCATATTTGTCAGCAATCATTTGTGTAAATTTCATTTGAAAATCGGTCGTTTTATATTTATTATAATCCGATATAATAAGACTGACGTAGATAAAATCGACACTTATACTATCGCTGTAATGTCCTCCTATGATGTCCTCTGATATCCTTGCATAATATGACATATCGCAAAGGCTAGCTTAATTTATACAAAATAACGAATATTTCAATCCTATTCAAATCAAAAACTGTGACGAACGCTGTGTACTAATCTAAAGGTAAACAGTGAGCGCTTGTTTCCTCGCTGCGCAGGCGCAAAAAAACTATCAAACGACCGCCAATTAAAGTAGCAACTAGTTTTTGAGCGCGAGAACTTTCTTCCATCTCCATATTCATTACAAAGAAAGGGTGAAATTATACGCGCACCATGAATATGCTAACAGCTGTGTGGTAAATGCTAAAGTTGAATAACACTGCAGCCCGCGGTCGGGTAACAGCGGGGCGGATTTATAAGCGATGCTTTCTTTATGAGCGGAATAAAACGCAAAGAACACATTCTACATTTGAAACCAACTGGATTGGAGAAATCAGGTGGCCTAATTCATCATTAAAAAATTATAGCGATAAGACTGCCCTAATTGTACATTTCCTCTAAAAGAATTTGATGTGATTTGCCATAAAGAGCTATTTATCTGTCATTGAATTGTTCTATTCGATAAGTATTCAGATCTCTGGTCCTAATCCTTATAGGCAGATTTAAAGTATGTGTTTGGTTAACCGCGAAATCGTACAAATTAGGTAAGTATTATTATTGACGTTCATAAGGGGCATTTTTTGTCCTAAATTGAATAAATTATTTTTGACTTTGACTTTGAAAAGAAATTTGGATATTGTCAAATTACGGAAAAGTATTGAAAGATGTAATATACACATGTGATGTCACATTATTAAGTACAATATACTCGATAAAAGCCGTGGCTTCACCACACGCGTGAAGTCGAGGCAACGCTCATTGCGTGCGCCCGCGCATATCCGTCAAGCGTGCGTGATGCGCGCTGACTGATGCTTCGTTAATCGCGCTCTTTGCGGAAAGGTATTTGCATGTCACTATGATACTGCTTTTTTGACGGTTCAGCTTATTAATAGTTTTGAAGAACATTAATATATGGCAACGGGAGTTTAACTGACATGTGTAACTGAGGGGTTATCTTTTGCACGTCTCTATTGCCGCTATGCTAGAAAGATAAAGTTTATAACCAAACTTTCTTATTCTAAACTTTTTTTTGTGATTTTATTAAAGATAGATGGGCCCCATTTGTAACGCGATGAATACCATCAGATGGTTATCACCGCAGATGTAAGTATTGCTAAGGATTGGGAGTCTTTAGCCATGAAAAGAGGAAGGTGGAGGAGCTTGGGAAGATCTTGGCCCAGAAGTGGGATGATACAGGTTAAAAAAAGATGAAAAATTGGTTTATTTAATCTACTTGCGGTTCGCCACGACTCGTCCATGCGTTTTAATTTTACTTCGTTCCCGTAGATAGTAGCCTAATGTATTTATGTATAGCCTAAGCCATCTAACACATATTTTTTATCGGTCTAGTGACTCCTAAGATAAGCGCGTTCTAATATAAGCATAAATAAAATACATGTGCAGATTCTGCGTCTGCCTAAACTGTGCATAAAATTAGCAGTATTAGAAATAATAATATAAGACCTTGAAATCTTCAACGCCAATATAACTCATTTTAGAGTAGTCTTAAGAAATATCCTTAAGAGTATTCCTAGACCCTAATAAGAATATTTCCGTAGTTATAATAGTTATATTATGTTAACTGCCTCGGTGGCGCAGCGGTAGGAGGGTCGCACTTGAATGCGACGGCTGCGCCAGAGGTCCCGGGTTCGATCCCCGGGTCGGGCTAAAAATATATACCTGAGTTTTTCTGTTCAGAAATTCTAAGGGTAGCCCGGAGTTTGGAAGTTGGTGGTGTTTCACCCCCGTGCCTCGGAAAAGCACGTAAAGCCGTTGGTCCTGCGCCTGAACTCTCTCCGGTCGCGTCAGATTGCTGTCCCATCGAGCTATGAGAGTGAAAGGAATAGAGAGTGCACCTGTGTTTGCGCACACACTTGTGCACTATAATATGTCCCGCGCAGTCGGTTAGTCGTTATGACTGGCCACCGTAGTCGAAATCGGCTAGGGGGACTATTATTATTACTATTTTTATGTTACATTGTGTTATAGTGTGTTATACTTCACCAAATAGACTTGTGTTGAGTAATTTGTATCACGTGAATAGACATTTCTGTCTCTTAACACCAATCCTAACATGCCGTGAAAACACGTTATAAGATTATTTTCTAGCTATAACGGTATTATAATCATGTATGGCATAAGTTTAAGTGTCGATGTAATCTGTTGTGTTTCCAATAAAGATAAATTAAAAATAAAATAAAGTCCTGCCGCTTAATTTAGCTCGTTTTTTTTTAGACTCATTTTTTTAATAATCTTTGTTTTTTTGTTGTTGACGTTACTTAATTCACCTTTTATAGCTTAGTTAGCGTGGAAGTTAAAACTTTTTACACACATTTAATTTTTTTTTTAACTCATGTCTTACAACTTATCAGTTGTCTACTTAAAGACGTACAGGTCAAGTAAAAGTTCACACGACCGTAAGTAGTACGTATTAGGCGTAAGTACTGGCTTCTTAGTCACAAGTCGCAATTAGTGGTACAGTTATTCCGCGCAGACATAATTCGCTGCTGGCCGGCTGCTAGCAAAAACAGTGAAAGTGCCTGACCCGTCACGCTGAAGGGTTAAGAACTAGTTCTTAAGGGGCTCACTTATAGGTGTAGAGCTAACTTTTTAATACCATTCAATAAGGACGCAGATCCTTACTATCTATCAAGCACATTCAAAAATACACTTTATATTTAACTCTTTAGAATATTCTTTTACTCTTCATAACACTTTAAATACAGGAATGTCCAAATAAGTAATTATAATAAAGTGAGTCTACAATCTAACAAAAGAAGGCATTTTATCAAATGTCTTTTATTAACAAAGTTATAAGTTGCCGTAAGAAAGCAATCCAGATTTTCAAGAATGTTACACGAATTTCACTAACAACTACCTGCCCGTTTTCATATCGACTTCGCGAAACGCGTCACAAAACTAGCACCCTTCCAAACTCGAAGTCGTAAGGTTCAACTTCGCCTGGCGGGCCGATGTGCATAGCTTCTATATCAAGTAAAAATTGAGCGAGTTCGCGTCGCTCGGCACCTTACATTATTATGATTTAGTAGAGCACAGATGCAGCGCTGCAGATGACCCCCCTAGGGGGTGGGTGGCCCCCGCGCCCCGAGAAGTCAGCGATGCTGGTAATAAAGCCGGCAATATTTCACACTTAGCGGTAATGAGCCAGCGCCCAAATAATTGGATCACGTACATAACTCATTATTACCTCGCGCCTCAGTTCGGCCTGCGAATGTATCATTACCCCCCCCCCCCCCCACGCGATAGTTGTGAAGGTGCAAGGAGTTACCGTGCGACAATTGATCGCGCCCGCGTCTCTTTGTTTGCAAGGCTTCTCGTGTTTGCAGCCTCCTGCAAATAGCAGAACTTTAAAGCAAATAACCTTCCCCATACTTGTATATCGCGAAGTGAACAAAACAACATGTTTATTAGAGGACAAATGCAACAAAATAGACATTGCTATAAAACAATACACATTCAACCAAACTCTGAAGAATCTTCTGTTTGTGTTCGATAATTTATTTATTTATTATTAGGTACACTGACAGATTACAATCAAAACATGAACTTAATATAATACAATAAATACTCTTAAGACTAGACGCTAATCCATAAATTATAAGCATTAATATACATAATAGTATACATTAGTTAAATTGATTTGTCATGTTGTGTTAGATAAGACTTTAATGCACTTGAAGACACTACAAATACATTAACAATGAAAGTATAAAGCAATGCATCCACCACCCTTGTTTCAACGCCGCTGTTTTCCAACATAATAATTTCGTCGGTCCGCGTCAAAACTTATGAGACAATCCCCGGCCAGACTATACCTAGGTGGGGCCGAACTCAGGCTAGAGTTATTCCATTAATTAAAGCGCCGGCCCTGGGGGTGGAAGGGGGGGCTGAAACAAAGCAAGCAATAAGAGCCCAGGGCTGCCTTGAAACGATCGGAAGAATGTAGAATTATGGAAAGAGTTCGCGCGTTACCGTGATTGGTGGCCGGACGAAGTCGGTGTTATTGAGGTATGTTGGGGAAAAGATTTTAATTGCGAAACTATTTAGTTTGGTAGCCTCGTTTTGATTGTGGATAGAAAATGACGATATAATTAATAGTTAGTATTGTAACGCACTATAAATTATCTCTCATCTATGTATCTAGCGATTATTGAGTCAGTACCAAACATAACCTCATAACTGACTACTAACAAACCCGAAATAATTTATTTTCTACTAAGTAATAAAACGATTAGCCAGTTCAAACCAGTCATTGATTTTGTTTTACAAACTGACCAACAAGAGTATACAATTTCTTATTTCTAATTGCGCTTTACATCACAATTATAAAGTATTTATATAGCGAAAGAAACAAGTACATTTTATTGTCTTCTACTCCCTCCAAAGATACAAGTTTAGCATTATACACTAAAAATTTGCTGAACCTAAATAGGACATAAAATACTCAAGAATTTTATTATTTAAAGTCCAGCATCCACAACCATAACTCAAGACGTTTCAGCCCTGGACAATATTGCGCGGCGGGCGCGGGCGCGGGCGCGGGGGCGGGCGGACGCTCATAGAATAAAACATTATTCATAAATAGGATATTACGCCAGGTGGGCGCACCCCCCTCACCTCCCCTGACGCCGCCCCTGCGCCAACGAGATTTTAAATTTAAACTCGGGAGGGAATAAGAAACACATTGGCAGCACATTCAATTTGTATAAATGTAGTTTCGTAGATAAGACTTTTCCCAGCCTTCTACGAGTTATATGCTTTCAATGGGACTCGAGTGTGCAATTTAAACATATACATTATTGTTTTTCATGAATTAACTATTAGCGATACTGCTAGCAACACAAAAAGTGATATCAAAATATAAAACATTGCATCCGGATACCAATTTAACCATTAAAAATAAGGTAAAGTAATAATAAAATGGGTTACATGTTTAAATCTCTATATGTATCTTGCGTAGGTCAAGACTTTTCTGATAAACTTTACCCGAGCAAAGACGTTTCAAAAGATTAAAATCGTGAAGCAATCGGTTTACGTAAAACTCTCTAAAAATATTAAACCGAAGCGACGCAACAAACTATGAATTATAGTTTTATGTCAATTCAGCAATGCGCTAACTCTTTAATGAGTGCTGCAACGCCAGAGATATTAAACTTCATATTTATAGAGAGACAAGCTGATAAATTCTAAGAAATTTGAATTATTCAGTTTTTGTGTAGCTCTGCAACATGGACATTCTCTTAGACATGTCAGTTGCGTAGATTTTTTCCAGTTTCTAGTTGCTGTAGGCTCGTATAATTAGTATCGGATAATGCCTAATGGGATCAGGTTTAGATAATAAATATGAACGATTTCTAATGAAACATTAACTAATATTTAACCTCGATAGCAGTGTTGCAGTCACACAAAAAAGTACTAGAACCTCTAAGAGCCAAAACTTGTTCACATTAGTACAAAAAACATTAGGAGTAGTAAGTAGTTTTTCATCTTTTTATCGTAGTTATAATAAAAATTCAAATACCAAACACAAATAGTTTATTGTTCATAGTCACATTACATTTACGATGGTAGGTACACTAAAATAAAGGTAAACATGTGTGAACTCATCTATGCAGATCATATCAGCTGTACTTACTTCCGTATTTTTATGATTTTATATTGATCTTGATTGACGGTGAATAATCTCGTATGTGAAAGGTATGCTTGGACGCTAAAATCAAACTTTATCAAAGAGCATTCGCAGCAGTTATTGTGAAAAATACTACAGCTATTCTTTCAGTCCAGTCGATTAAACAACAATACTCATTCAAATGTAACTGTCTTATATACAGGGTATTTCGTGTAAGGTGCCAAGCCGGCGCGCGGTGATAGGTGCTCACCATACCTAAAAACTAAACCCCTTTGTATGTTCAGTAAAATAATCTATTCGAGTTATTTCGTTTCGAAATTTTGGCCTGATTTATAATTCATAGTTAAATATTTGTTTTTTTTTATTCTTATTTTAATTTGGGACTTTTACCACAGGTAATGTCAGTCCCATCGTACCCTAAATAATATACTAAATAACATGAAACATAAACAAATAAAATAGCCAGAAAATAATTCTACTTAATAACAATCTTAACTATAAATCAGACAGACCCGTATCCTGGATGACTGAACACCAAATTAACTTGCACATCATCAAAGACTCGCGCTCTGCCCGATTTTTATCACATTCCACCAACAAGTGCTGCACGTCTTCTACTGTACCACATACAAAAATATTTGGTTCAGATGACAAATTACACCTTAGTCTTGCCTGTGACCACGGATGCTGTGAAGCATTCGAATCGTCAGGCATAAAGTTTCACTCATGATATGATTTGATGAAACCGCTTATTGCTAATATTTCAGAATGGATAGCATGAGCTCAAAAAAAACATTAAACTATACCACCTGCCTATGAACTACTAATAATACACTAAGGATTCCGTGCCAACTCTAACTAAATTAGAGATCCACTTACTTCCAATTAGCCAAAATATCACAATATTTTGTTGACAGCAAATATACCTTTGTTCTAAAAAAACTACTAGTTCAATCTCGTTCCATTTTTTTAAAGTCTTTGTCAAATCTACATCATGTATTTCTTTCAAAAACTTCAGAGGGGGGACGCCCATTTTACCACTTTGAAAGCGTCTATCTCTCAAACGTTAGACTTTTAGAGAAAATGGTTTTCGAAACCTCGATGTTATTTTAAAATACCTAGACCCCTACCCTACAATCGTAAAGCGGTTAACAGGATACATCAACCTACTAAGTTTTAACTGTGCAATACTTACAGATTCAAAATAAAGTGGCTGTGACATACGGACGGACAGACAGACACACAGTTAGACTTGACGAAACCATATGGGTTACATTTTTTTTATTCGGCTACGGAACCCTAAAAAATGAGTTGAGCTATCTCTACTTTGCATAAACCTTCCATTCTAAGTCATGGTCAGCATTACGTGGAATGGTCGGAAAAACTGAATTATCTCCGCATATCCGCCATTGAGCGATCTATAGCTCGCTCGCTCTCGCATGCCGCGGTTTTTGCGCGTGCGCAGACGCTTAATTGCAGCGACTTTACTCGCCGATGGTAATAGCACTGATTGTTTCTTTTATCAGAGGAGTTTTTGTGCGCAAATTAGAATGATCGGAGGTAAAATTGAGATATTATTGCCAAATCTGGTGCGCTAATCTGCACGCTTGAGGGCTACCTAATTTGGTCGGTGCATGTTCTGCAAAGCTGCCAGAATTGGTCCCTTTATCATGTTGTTAGTTTTCGCTCTGGACTCGGGATGCTGCATTATTGACCCATTATTGATGATAGCCATATTTCTGACAAATTACCTGAATGGTAACTCTACCAGTGTGAGTTGCTTTCATCCATCCGTGATGAATGTATACGGTATTTATGTAATAAGTAGTATGTATGTTTATTTTTTGCTTAAATACCTATTGTAGGTTTAATAAAGCTCTCACTTTTGCTCTCCTATCACTTTCTTCGCGCCGCCAGCAATTTCTCTGTATAGGCCTATGGTTGACTGGTAGAGAATGCTTTTAGCATTAAGTCCGCCATATGTACCTTTTGTTTGTGCATGAAGTGTTTTAAATAAAATAAATAAATAAATGAATAAAACTTACGAAGTGATTTGAAACAAAAAAAGTGTTATCTGGAGATTCCAATTCTTCATAAGCTCTAAAGGTGTATGCCCAATTCTACCACATACATATAGTCAGTGGTAGAACATGAGCTGGCAATGAATGTACAAGTTCAACGTTCACAAAACGTATTTTCTTATTTCCTTCTTCTTTTTTTATTTACCTTTGTTTCTGCCGTCCAAAGATCAATTAAATACCACAACAAAAAGACTCATAAAAATCCTTATGCAAAACGTGCACAGCGCTCTCATAAATCAGAATCGATACAATTTGTCGATACGTACGCGCGGGCGCAGCTCATTCGCGCATTAATTACCAGAGGGGAGGGAGGGGGCCGTTTAAGGGCAACTGTGCCGTGGGAACCGTCGTGGGACCATACCACCACATACCGCCCACCAGAGTCCGGAGAAAACGATATTATACAACCCGCAACCGCTCGAACAACCATTGCTGCGCTTGAACGAACGAAGTATAAGATACACTTAAGAATAACAGTGATGTGTGTGATTTAATTGAAATTATCGCCTGCGCATGCAGTCAGCCCATTACCAGTATGTCATTGTGAATTTTTAAGATTCATACTGACGTGAGTGGCGTGACACGTATGAAGGCATCAATATTCATGCTCGAGAAGTATGCTTAGATTACATTCGTTGAAAATGGTAAAAAATTAACGGGGGACATCTGTGTGTATTGCACAATTTAGCTTAACTGCATTAGCAATAACTACATTCTGATAAACTTGTGTTCGTTTTTCTATGTTTTAATAACGTTACAAAGTCTTTTGATATACGGATATAGAAACATTATTTTTGCGTTAGTACATAGTCCAAAACAGTAACAGTGAACAGCTGCCGTGATATAGTGGTTAAAAAGTACAACACACTTCATCATTACTTCATTAATAAAAAAACCTTCAGTTTTTTTACTAACTTATTTCTTTGGCACTTTTTACTGACTTAAACAAAGGATGTAATCAATTGAAATTTTATGTAAGAGATATCGTTAGAATTTGATTTTATTTGAAGTGTATGTTTGTATTTATAAATATATGTCTGTTTGTCCACGGATTTCTCAAAAACGCGAAGTCATAGAGATGATTTATTTTTAATTCAGTCAGGTATGTTTTAACTTACGATAGATACAGTATAAGTTTCATCAAAATCAGTCTAGTAGTTTTCGAAATATAATTAAATAAAAAACATTAAATAAAAATATATAAAAAAAAAAACACATTTGCCCTCTGTTTAGGAGAAGAAAATTCATTTGGAGTCGATGCATGATCTCAAGCTTACGTTCATCAATAGTCTGCTACGCACATCATAGAGTGCAAGGGGTTTATTTTGAGCTTTTTAGTCAGTTTTTATAGGTGGTTTAATTTTTTATTATTCAGAGATTCATTATTTGTGGTGCATGTATAATCTACAAGAAAAGGATAAAACTTAAATAATTAATTCAATAAAAATCTTTTATAACTTGGCAAAGATGCTGAACCTATCACGACAAATATTGTAACAGCTTAATTTGACACGCGCGGCGACAGACGGTGGCGACGGCTTCCATAAATATGTTTTTGCGGGTAGTTTCTAGCAGGAAGCATCCTTATGTGATATGCGACGCGACGGACTGCCGCTGGTCAAGAAAATCTAGCGAAGAGACATCAAACAGACCATTTGGAGAGTCTTTTAAAAAAAGTTCTATGAAGGCAATCTTGAAATACTTGCAAGGTATATTTTTTATTTGTTAAGGACAATTTACAAAGTATACACCATACATTTACATACTTACGATTAAAGCACAATTTTATATTGTTGCCTTACTTATAGGCTGCCACGACATTCACAAAAATACTGCTGAAAACAGATATATAGCTTAAAATAAATTGAAGAACATGTCAACGAAACAGATTTACAGTATCAAAACAATTCACAACCTCAAATTTAAATGATTCCATGATTGAGGACTTAAAGTTACGTAGCGAATAAGACATATCAACACTGGCATTGGAAAATGAAAAAGTTTACTGAATTTGGACTGAATCCCATCAATGGTGGAAAACTGACCTAGGTTAGTCCTAAAAGTATTGATATAGCGTATCATATTGGTAATATTTTGCATCAGAATTTGCCAGGCCTCCTATGTGGTGCTCGATAAGTTTATATAAGAAAATGGAGGTACTTGGTAGATAAGTAACATAATTTTTCGATGAATCAAGTACCGCATACCTCGGTGCTTTTCAATAACCAAGCTAAGCATCAGAAATGTAAGATACTGTTGGCAGATACAACTCATGCAACATTGTAATTAACCTATCAGCATACTATTTAAAATTATAGAATTACGTCTTGAGAATTCTATATTATAATCATATAATATAATATAATATTGGACACCAATCACATACATTGCTCTGATCCCGAAGTAAGTAGCTTAATGCACTTGTGTTATGGAAATCAGACACAACGGTGGTACCACAACATTCAGACCCGAGACAATATAAAAAAATATAATTTCTATATTGACCCGACCGGGAATCGAACGAGTGGGTATCTATCATAACACAGAATTTTTTGATATCGAATTTCATTTCACAGAAAACTATTCAATGAATGTTAATATCATTTTTTTTTTTTTTTTTTTTAGTAAAAGGAATATGATTTATTTCAAATTCAGATACAAAAAAAGTAATATTTAAACAAGAAAAAATAAAACTAAGACATGCAAAATAATAAAAAAATAACTTAAAATCTACCTATTCAAAAACGAAACTATTTCCTTGCGGCAAGGAGGCTATGATGCTGGCTGCGTTCCCGCGTTGGATAGCTATGCTAATCCTTTGAGCTAGGAACCAGCCAGCTTTATTATTGGCTGTAACGGAATTTAATTTAGGCGCAATGTTTCGAAACAACAATTTAGCTGAGGGTCCCCACGGCCCAAATGTTTCAACACCAAACGGCGCAAAAACATAGTCACTTGCAAGTGAGACGTACTTGCGACGCTTGACGTTTTCAGCCAACTCTGCTGCTGCTCCAGCTTTAAGGGCTGATTCTCTGAGATGGGAGGGGGCCAAAGTATCGACACAAGTTGCATCCCAAACTAAGGCCCGACCCCGTTCCCAGGGAATAAGCGTGAGGCCATCGGGTCTCTTGCCATCGTCACGGACCAAACCACGTGGTTCCAACGTGGAAGGTATATTAATGGTGGCAAGAGCTCTTCTGATGGCGTCATTAAGGGTGGCGTGACGGGCGAGACGCCCAGCGCTTTGCTGGCAACAAAGGCAGTGGAGACCAAATTTATCAACCTCCTTGCCACAGGGACACGTAAAAATTTCACATATAGGAGTACCAAGGCGGAGGCCCACACACACCCGGAAAGACTCACTATCGAAAAGAGTGCCCAAATTTTTCGACGGTAAAGCATGAAGCCAGTGACCAGAATCTTTGCAGGAAACCGCCAAGAGCCTTGCACGACCACTGTCACTGACGGAATTTTGAAGTAATGAATCGAAGGTCTCTCTCGCAAGAGGGACATCCCAAAGTTTTTGTTGATGACGTTCCTTTGGAATGTCTTCTCTAGGACAGAGGCCTTGCCAAAACTCCTCCGCCTCTCTCACCTCAGAAAGCTGGCGAGGATGCTTAAAGATTTTTTCGGCTAAAACGGAAGTGCTATGCAAAGAGGAGAGAAAAGCGGGGAGGGCTATACTAGAAATTTGACGAATTCCGATCCCACCAAAACGAATAGGAAGCGAAGCCTGAGCCCAAGAATTATTATCAAAATGTAAATTTAAAATTTTTTCCAAACTATTTTTAAGGGTGGTGTCAAAAAGTTTTAAATAATTATTTTTTTTCCAGATAGGACTAGCACGTAGGAAATATGTAAATTTAGGCACAAAAAGACACGATTTAAGTATAGTAAATGCAATGTGTGAATTTAGGTGTTCTAATCTGGGGGCTGAAAGGGTGAAATCATTCAATTTTTTATCAAGAAAAGGTTCGATGCTAGGATCAAGAAGAGGGGCACCTAGAAGGCAAAGCGATTCAGAATTCAGAATTTTAATATTAGGAGCAAGGGAATTGAATTTATCAATGATTGCCTGACGGGAACCAGACGAAACGTGATCATTAATAAAAAGTTCACATTTTGAAAGGTTCAGTTCTAAGCCTAATTTCTTAAATCCTTCTATAATCAGGACAAGGTCTTATTTTTTCTTCTCTAATCGAATAGTTATTTATCGTCGTTTCATAACATCGAATAACAGTTCACCAAAAAAATGTTTCGCAATTGTTTTGTTAAGCAGAATAACGATATACCAAACTAATGTTTCATCGAATTATTAAGTTATCGATATAACCTTTCATAAAAACTTGTTTCAATGTGTAACGGTTCCCATATTATTTTGCATACGCATGCAAGTAAGAAGGCATGCGCATGCATACGCATGCAAGTAATAAGGCATACATGCATGCAAGTAAGCAAGCAGGCATGCATAAATGCATGCATGCAAGCAAACAGGCATGCATGCAGCAAGCAAGCAGGCATGCAAACAAGCAGCATGCATTAGGATTTCCTCGTCTCCGGCGCTGCGGGAATAGCAGCCTCGTCGCCCTTGCGTAACAAGGTGTAGGCACCCGCGCGAGCCGGAGCGGCTGAGGCTGGTCGCCGAAGGCGACCAGCAAGCCGAAGCTGCGTAGGCGAGGAGGGAGGCTGCTCTCCCTCCGCGCCTCCGGCTTTTAAATTACACTCTAGTATCGGGCAGACTAGTACCACGGCGAGGAGACCACGGCGAGTCGGGATTAACGCAGTTTATTTATTAGATCAATATTTATTACATATTTATATCAGTTATGCTTTAAATTGTCTATTAATAAAGTATGCAATATAAGATTAGTAACAAATTCGTTTGGAAATACGGACTTTAGTGAAGTAAAATTCGATGTTTCAAGAATTCTGCATATTGAAACTTACGTGGAAATAAAATTATGGGTAACAAAATAGAAAGCTAACGTTACTTCGATAAAATACGTAATTTATGAAAAGAAGTAACGATGAAGTAAGTTTGTAGATAATAAGCATTCGAGTAAATGAAATTGTGATGTAACGAGATTCTAAAATTTGTTGAATATTATTTTGAAACATCTGCTAATCGTTTTATGGGAAATGAAAATCGATGAAGAAAATTGCGATTAAGTGATGGGTTCCCTTACTGAGTGTTTAGTTCGGTCAATGATCTAGTGTTTCTTATTTGGCTGTGTCCACATTCTGAGGTATCGCTTTTCCAACTAAGTATTGATGAGTGCATTCTGCGCTATAACTCGCAAATATGATAACGCGCAGACACTGGCCACTCGCTTGATTTTATTAATCGAGACTAGAAATGCTATAGAGTTAATAATGTACAGATATGGAAATGGTTCCTTTCACTACGAAAGAAACCTTAGTATGAAATTTACGATGGAAAACACTTTGCCTTCTAAAAATTTCGATTTTTCCAAAATAAATCCTTTAAATACTCAAAAATTTTTTCAAAGTGTTTCACATTAATAATTTTCATCAGACTTGCAGAATCTATAAGTGTTTCGTTTTTACATTCATAATTATAGGAAATATTCATAGGAGTATCAGCGGTGGGTAAGTATTGACTCTATTTATGAAAATACTGATTCTCAGCTCTATGCAGCGTGCAAGCATTCGCGTCGTATGTAGGCTGCGCCGGCGCCGGAGTGATGGACGCAAAAAAAAACACGACTCAATCGTTCTATCACTGCGTATCTTTCACATGCATCGGCTTCGAATAGTTATGTGCTTACAGTTTCCACAGATACTAGTACTTTGATAAAAACAATTGTCTGAAGGCGTTAATACCTTCTTCAAACTTTATTTACATAGCAAGCGTAAAAAAAGTCTTCCAGTTTTTTATACCACCTTGTAAATGACGTGATGTTTGTTAGTTTATTCCATCATTTTTTAAAGACCTTTACCTTTATGAAAAAAATACGCGCTCATGCATCTATCTAAAAATTAATTAATTCCGTGAGCTTAAACGATGTAATATTCATTTAGTTATTAAACAAGATTCTAATAATTTTGTGGTAAATTATTCTATTTTAATTAAAATACTGCTCATTATAATCTTCAGCTTTAATTACTAACCGCTGGATGATAACTATTCAATCAAAGCCATGTTTAATAATCATGATTTCGCTAATGAGCGTTGTGTATTACACTAGCAATAAATTTGTATTAATTTTGAAAAAATTTGGTTGGGTCTTATTAATTTATTTAGAAACTAAAAATGTGAAGCAAGTAACTAATTAAGTCGGTCACCCGTCCGAAAAGATGTAAAAAAATGCCAATTAGGCCGTATGTCCAGGCGCACTATATCTTACCTAGATGTATAAAGTTTAATTACGTTAACTAATGTATGATTGTATTTATTGTCTGTAACGTAATAGCTTTTATCTACTCTCATATCGTTAAATTCAAAATACAAAACTCAAAACGAGTTTATATAGACGTACTTTATAAATAGTATATCGAAATGAAATTAAAAAATTTAATTATGACACTATTTCTCTAACAAAATAATGTTATAATATTTTTTTTTTTCATTACGATACTTAATTTTTTTCAACACACTTGCTCAAAATGACGTTTTTATTCCACCGATTTTTGGCACATAATCATAGATATTTTAAACACGCGTGCTTTTTCTGTACATTATTGCACTAGTGCCTTTTGTTTATTAACCCAACCAATTTACATGTGAACCCTAGTACCAAGTAGTAAGTACGAAGATGAAGCGATATAATTTAGTCGGGTTATAACTTTTATTTTAGGAACAAAATGTATATATATTCGACAAATTACAGTATGTATATATTTATTTCAAGAAATGGTAAATACAGCTTTATTACTAAAAATAACTCAAATTCATTTAAAATTTTCTGTAATTTGTGTTTTAAACACGAATTGTTACATTTTTAATCTTGGCTGTTGGCCGATCTAGTTCGCGCCTTAGCCTTGCGCGCGCATCTGTTTCGCGGCAAGAAAAAAAGCAACGCGCCATTTTTCCACAGATCAGTAAGTGCATTTTTCGTAAATAATTGTCGGCTGTGGTGTGATGAAGTTTTGATTAATGGCAAGTGTGTTGAAAAATGTCGTATGAAACACGTGTGCCGTGACCTATTAGGCGAGATTGTGTGTCACATCTCACAATCTCGCCTTGTATATAATGGTCAACTTAGCACACTTGTATCATAATGTACTATTATCTGTGGCTGCGCGCGCTTTGGCGCATGCGCGGTGATAACGGGAATTTTGGCGTCATAGTACGTTTGTGTTTCGGTAGATAATTATTAGAGTTTATTACAATGTCTGATAGTGAAAGTGCAGAAAATTTGACGCCGCCCGACATTTTAGAGACTGCGACAGCAGTCTGTCTTAATCTACTACCAGTTAAGTCAAGAAAATTATACGATAAATGTTATCAAGACATTTTAGCATGGAAATCTTTATCTTTTATTTGATATTATGTTCGTGTTCAATGAGAGTAGATAAAGTAGTGTATGAAACTGCACATAACTAGGTATTATACACTCGTGTATAATACCTCTCATTATGTACCAGTTTCATAAACTACTATTTTGCCTATCTCGTTGCATTTCATAATACAGAACTACAGTGAAAGATGTGCCAAACTACCTAATAATAAAAATAAATAATAATTATAAATCATTTATTTCAGGCATCAGATAATGAAATGCAGGCCCATAAAAAAATACCTTAAAGACTACATACATACATACATACAGGTGTTGTTTTGTATTCATAAAGATGAAATAAGAATTTGCGCACGGGCGGGACTTGAACCAGCAACCGCTTGGCTGACCGGGCCATTATAAACCATTAGGTGTTGTTTTGGTCAGTGACAACCAACTCAGGGATGATGATACGAGCTTAATTTATTCAAAAAAATGGCTCTAAATTATATGCAGGTTTTGTTAAAGAAAACCTCTTCACAACATTCTAAAAAATTACAAAACGAATGGGGAAACTCGCACTCTCGCGCGTATCTACAAAATACGACGTAGCTAGTAAGCTACAAAGAGGCTACCTGATGTTGGTAGTATTGACTCGATTGCTGTATTGCATGATAAATTGATTTTGTGAGTTTTTCCATTTCAAAAAAAATATATATTTTTTTATATTCATAAAGATGAAATAAGAAACCAAAAATTTGCGCACGGGCGGGACTCGAACCAGCAACCTTTTGGCAAACCGGGCCAAGCGCTCTTACCAATTGAGCTACCGTGCTATTAGTCTGACCCTGCGAAATTTGTGCTTTCTTATGAAAACGTCAATTGCGTGACGCTTAGCGCCATCTAGCCGTCTGTTCATGAAACAGATGTATATATTTTTATCGTTTTTTTGGGATCAGTCTCGTTTATGCAACCACCTCTGAGTCGCTCGACGATGACCAAAACAACATCCTGTACATAAAAAAAACATTTATAATTATATTTTTGTTTTTATAGTGTTTTGTCACTATAAAAACTTAATGATATATAAATGCACTTGAAAAAATCAACTGTGTCAGACGAGGAATCGAACCCCGTATCTAACGCTATCCGGGCGTATGCCTATACCACTTGTCTCGTGCCACGCCGGAATACGACTTGCCCTTCATCTAAAAATATTTCTTCATGAAGGTCATCATCGTTTCAGTCGGAATTCTTATCACAAAGGAATTAAAATTTAAATTGCGACTAGACTCCATCTTAACAACCCGCAGAGTTTAGTTCGTCTTCTTGTTCACGTATTCCATGACCTCCTCAGCAATCGTGGTGTGATGCGCAGGGGGACAATTCTCGTACAATTCATATACGAAAAAAGTTCACACATTTAATTTTCTTCGTCGAAGAAGAATTAGTTTTTGATTACTCAGGGTCACGATTTCTATGTATTTAGATATATATTTTTTGCGATATTTTTTACGTGTAGATATATAAATTGTTTTTTTTATGTAAAACGGTTAAACTCGCAATCGAATTACCACACGAAACAAGTTCGATTGCCGCGAAAATCGGCCTCCAGTTTATGAATGTTTCTTATCGTTTTAAAATAAACCGTTAAATGTATTTTTACGTGCCTACATAGAATAAAAACATACGATGCGAAAATTCGATATATTTTTTTTTTACTTTTCTTAATTTTTCAGTAGTTTATGAAAGTATTTTCAATGTCAGTGCAAAAAAACACAGTAAAATCAAAGCTTACACCATTTTAACATAGTTTTATCAATTTATTACGAGGATAAAACACTTGTATCGCTAGATAACAACCGCTCACAGCGGGTTAGCATATTTATCGCCTTGTAAGGCCTGTGGAGATATATCGAGGCTTGCATGAATGCATAATACTTTAATAAAGCCTTTTAAACCCCGGGAAAACTCTGCATACTGACATGAAATAATATCATACATTATACCCTTATAAGACTCAATGCGGCGTATGTTTATGCATTAATGTAAATATCAATACAAACTTATGACATATCACATTGCACATAAGTTTCTTCTTAGTGATAATATTAGTTTCAAGATTATTTGCAATAATAACAAGTCAACATATTTATTCTAGACAACCTTATATCTTTGTGCCCTTTTATTTGTGTTTTTTATTTATTAATAAAAGTCATAAAAAGTAAAAACAGTCATTTATTTATGCAAATAGGCCCACTAGGGCCGAATAGGGCCACTTTTACGTGTCCCAATATAAACCCTACCACAGCTTCGGGACAATTGTGGGCTACTGATGTGAAGAAGGTGCGCAACAAACTCAGTCACTATTGTCAATGCCTCTTTTCAAAAGGTTTACAATGTTTGTAGTGATCATGTAAGACCATACATTATTATCTGTGAAATAATCATCTACTTTATAATTTCGTCATAACGTCTTTCGTCATAAGGGTTTCTTTAATAACAGTTTTGAATGTATTAACCGGTAAGTTTACAATGTGTTCTAGAAGTTTATTGAAAATTTTGATCCCTTTCCCCATGAAAGAATTACCAACCTTTTGAAGCCTAAATTGTGGAATAGCAAGCTTATTCTTATTTCTAGTATTATATTTATATAATTACGAAAGTTATTAATGTTGCCATTGACCAAAAACATTCAAAGTATAAACATTCGACTTATAAAAATAAATTGAACGTGATGTTTGTATTTCTATAATTCGTTGATGGTAACAGTTGTTAGTGGTAGTTCTGAATCTTGTTCAACATTGTATCCTTGTAGAAGAACTAATCCATCTGTAATGTTGTTTCTGAATGAAAGTCCAGAAATGCCATTGATACAGCATCGCTCTATGACGCGAGTTTTTCGCGAGGGAACGTCCGCAATTACGCGCGGGCGCCGCGCGTTGTCGCCACGTTTTTCTGCCGTATGAAAATGTATAAGACAGGTCACTCACCGCATCGCTGTCGCACGGGAAACGCAACATCGCTATGTCCACTTCCGCACTCGAGCAAGAAAAGCTATGGCTAAGCTAATCGATTAGGAGATTAGAACGTGAAAAATTATTATATCAATTGCAGATTGGAATACCGATAGTTTTTCAATAATAGGGTAGGTTTTCAGTTACATAAGTACTCGTAGGTTTTGTAAAAGTATGAGAAGTGAATAATTGTAAAAATGTTAAAGGAACTTGTAAGGCGTCTTACCTACCACCACGGTTCTGTTAAGAATATTTAGTTCAAGACCTTTGAAAACCATATTTTTTTTCTGAATAAGCAAATTTAAATTCTTGTCGGTGACGTCCCACGCCGCGCTTTTGGTCAAAAGGAAACGTTAAACTGCCGTCGAACGCCATCAGTTCTTCGCGCTATGTGCCCTGCCCACTGCCACTTGAGCTTACTGATTCGTGGGGTCCATTACCTTAGTCCTTCTACGTATCTCCTCGTTTCTTATTCGATCTCTTATAGAAACACCGAGCATAGCCCGCTCCATCGCTCGTTGTGTGATTTTAAGATGTACGACCTTGTTATGGTCGCGGGATCACACTGGATCAGTCGCTGTGGAAAACCGTGGGGGAGGACTATGTTCAGCAGTGGACGTCCTTTGGCTGATAATAATGATGATGATAATCAAATTCAAATTACATTAATTGTGAATCACAAGGCAGTGACGATAGATGGGGGCATAAGTAACGGTAGGATATGCACAAGTAAAGTGCATACAATAACCTGAACATATTTTCATATACCTTTAAGTATTCACTAAGCACGATATTCAATACAAAAAAGCAAATTCTAAACTGCTTTACAACTAATTCTATCTCGCTTTACATGGAAATTCGAATCCCTAAACTAAGCAAAGGGCAATTTTGAATACATTAAGTGCATCCAAAACATCAATCAGCCAGCAAGCTGTAATTTTATTCAGATTACGGTAATTTATAACTAAATCAAACGCAACACGAACTCAATTAAACGGTCTCCTCTAATTTGTTTGAACGAAATGTTTGTGAATATTTAAACGATTCTTTAATACATTATCTTATAACTATGTATATTGTATGTCAGTTTTATGCTTAATTAACCTAAACCTCTAATATAGAACTACCTCAGTGTCAGAAGACGAAAGTCTTCAACCAGTGGGTGTTAGCAGTGATGGCATACGGATCCGAAACATGAACTCTAACTATGGGCCTTATAAAGAAACTCAAAATCACACATCGAGCGATGAAGAGGGCATAGCTGTATATTTCTCTACGGGATCGATTATAAAATAAGGAAATACGTAGAAGAACTGGTAACGGACATAACCTTGAGAATCAGTAAGCTCAAATAGCAATGGGCATGGCACATAGCGCCAAGAGCTGATGGCCGTTGGAGCAGGAAAGTTCTAGATTGGTGTCTCTTCGACCAAAGACGCGGCGTAGGACGTCCACCGACAAGATGGACAGATGACCTTATAAAGATTGCCGGATCAAACTGGATGCAGATCGCTTTTGATCGGTCGCTGTGGGAAGCCGTGTTGGAGGCCTATGTTCAGCATTGGATGTCCTTTGGCTGATAATGATAATGATGATGATAACATAGAACTGAGCCTAGATAGAGAGAGGTAAAACTAGAGATGAAAGTAAAAAAAACTTTAGAAAGCACAATTGAGACATTAAAAACTTGGACACGTACAATTAATATAGTAGGCAGCTTTTAAAGACATTACAGATTGAATAAGATTAGCAAATAAAAGGAATTTCACCCGACTTTTGCTGTAGTTTTCATATTAATATAATAATTTGTCACATACGTAAATAAAACTCTCAGACGGGTTAACAACAACCCGGCAAAATACAAATAAGGTGCCTATTGATTTTTTTACGGAATTAACAAGCAATTTAATTCGTTTCCAAATGTTTTGGTGGGCGTCCAGTTTTTGCGCGTTGTCGATGCAAGCGTCATTCCAGCCAGGTGGGAGAGTGGAGCTCGGGATTGCAAGTAAAAACATCCAGACAAACTCTTGTGGTGTGAGAATCTGACCTGTTTTCGTGATTTGATATACTTAAAAATAGAGTATTGCATAAGACTTATTTAATAAGAGAGAAAATCGCTACATTAAAGTGTCCAAGAAATGCATATTATTACTAACAATTGATGACAAAAAGTTACTTAATATCAAAAATATAACACTTTTGAAGTGTCTATACCATCCTCCCTTTTAAATAAAACCACCTATACTGATACCACCATTGAAGTAACAAAAAGCTAAATGTAATTAAGAAATTAATTATAATAATTCGTGCATATCTACCGCTCCAATGTTTACCATCACGTGTTTCTATTTATCTAATTCTAATGCATTATTAATAATGCCGCCTAAAATTTTTAACTGTTGTAAAAACACTTCTAGTATCTTGAATATAGGGATCAAATCATCTTAGATTAGGATTATATACACAGCACAGAAGTATGGTATAATACAGAGAGGGGCAGAAAGTTACCTCCACAAAGTGTGCCTGATGAAAACACTCTACAGGTGGTAAGATAAGATATGATAAGATAACTCTTTATTGCACAACAGAAAGGTTAATAACAAATTCATTTCGAGAAAATGTACAAATGTGGTAAATGATTTCTTGTCGATTCCTAACTGTGTCTGGTTTCTTTTGATGACTTTCTGTTAACTTTGTATTTCATCAATAACTTGAGTGGTTTTAAAATTACTAATTTAGGTACTAGTCTCTAGCTACATTTAGCTTTATTTTTAACCGACTTCAAAAAAGGAGGAGGTTATCAATTCGACTGTATGTTTTTTTTTCGCCTACTTAGAGGGTGTAACTTCTAGTTGGTTCTATTTTTTCCATTTTGGGATCTGATGATGGGATCTTGGTGTAATCGAGGGAAACCCTCAAATTTTAAAGGTACGTATAGTGTTTCTTTACTAGAATCTTATTTTTTATTTGCTGTTACGTCTGATAGTCAACATCTTGTGGGGCTGAGCTGATAGTGGAACTCCTTAACGCTTAAGAGTTCAGTAAATATAATTACGGAACTTATGATAGGTGATTTGTAGCTTCTTAAAAAAAAGAATCATAAGGTGCAACTCCCCCCCCCCGCTCTTATGTAATCACTAAAAATGAAGAAATAAAATAAACTTTAAAAAAAGTAAAAACCGACTTCAAAACCAAAATGCACTAAAAAGTCTTAAATAAACTCTTCACCATTGAAAGGAAAGGAATCCGTTTTAGGCAAACAATTTCTTTTTGGAGTCGGTGCCATCACTTTGACCATCAAGCATCAACTATCACAGCACAGACTCCAAAAATAAATTGCCTAAAACGGATTCCTTTCCTTTCAATGGTGAAGATTTTATTTAAGACTTTTTAGTGCATTTATGTTTTGAAGTCGGTTTTTACTTTTTTTAAAGTTTATTTTCTCATAAAATATCTAGATTTGTTCGTTACGGTTGTTAAAGGGAACGACAAACTCTTTCTTCTCTCAGTTACAAATTCTTGTCAAAAGTAAGCCTACTGCATTATCTTCCTGTACTTATCATGAAAGTTATTAATATTAATAACCGTTCCCGAATGTACCCGGCGATAATAGTTACAAATGAAGGCTAATCGCGGCCCCGGGCGGCGCGCGCGCACCAGTGTTTGCTTCTGAAATAACACACGCTTGACTTATAACGCGGCGTAGGACGTCTACCGACAAGTTGCACAGACGACCACAAGGTCGCCGTCACAAGAAGATCAGGATCAAACTGGATACAGACCGCTTGTGATCGGTCGCTGTAGAAAACCGTGGAGAGCCCTTTGTGGAGCACTGGACGTCCTGTGGCTGATGATGATGATGACTTATTAAATAATAGCGATCTTCCGCGACTGCGTTCGCGCGTTTTGAGACTGCTCCCTCCCCTTCCATCGCAGCGGTATGTTTTATAATCTTACTCTTTTCTAGATAAATAAGCTATCCAACACAGAAATATTTTTTCAAATCGGTTCTGTAGTTCTTGAGATTAGCGCGTTCAAACAAACTCTTATCTTTATAATATTATATTTTAGATTATCGTGTGATCTCCGTAATACTATGTATGTATGAAAATTCCACATGGGTATTCGTGAAGAATTATTGATTGATATCTAATTTCGAAATTGAAAAGTCATTGAAACTAAAGAAAACCCAATCTGCCCGACGAATTTGTAGTTCTGACAACCTACAAAAACTTAATTATTAAGTTCCTACCGTTAATTACATTACAATTCAAACTAATAATATAACAGTTATTTAATTAGTTATCTTTTGAAATTAGTACCCCCACATAATTCAAACAATCGTTAAATAAAGACCATGATAATCAAATCGGAATATTCCCCGAGGTGTCGGCTGTAAGTTCACTACATTTGGAGGCGCCCGCGGTGGCCGCGACCATGATTGATGACCCGCGTTTAACGTCACTTTCATTCACTCCACTTGCTTGCGTTTAAACTTGAGGAGTAACATGACGTGGCTATAAAAACCTACAGTTGGATTTTGGGAAATATTATCAAAGTCACAGGAAGTCGGTCAGTGTTTCCGTTTATTGAAAATGTTTATGATTAATCAATCGATTTTGATTTGTTGTCAATAACTACTCCTAGAAGAAAACATTAATAGCACGTTGAATGACTTTAATAATCACCAAAAAAAATACCGTATATCAGTTTTTTGGTTACCTGTACTTGAGTTCAAATTTATTATAGTAGTTTGGAGATCTTTTGACTTTTGCCCGCTAAAACTTTAATCAAAAACCATTGTACTGTTCGAATCATGTTTTTCAGTACACACGTATATTGCTTCTGAGTTTAGAGGACATGTTTTACTGTTGCCAACCTTGAATACCCATTTTCATGTGTAGCATCATGATTGATGACGCCGCTCCGGTTTCACGTAATGTTGTTGACAAACCGTAATGTGTCTCCAACATTTTTTGGTAGCACGATTACCTTATGGCACGCTCGATAAACTTCTATTTAGTGGAATAGTTTGTTCCGAAAAAACTTTTACTGACTTAAAAAAAGGAGGTAAGAGGAGGTAAGGAGGGGGTAGGACTTTCAATCTTACGTATACCAAACAGCCTACGCACATCAAATAAATTTGTTTCTCCTACCTGTTGCAGCCAAATGCGTTTTTTAAGCTTTTTAGTCGGTTTTTTTTTGAGAATCAGAACGTAGTTACCCTGTGACTGACTTTTGAGCGTTTCGCATATTATATGATGTTTTATAGGATACTTACCTAGTTTAAGAAAGTAGTATATGATCGTGTGCCCGATGCACCTGTTTTGTAGATAAGTTTATACTTTTCATGTTTTTTTATGTTTTATGGTTGATAAGCTTTTGTTTTGGAATTTTGACTGATTGTTGTATTGATAGTTCAATGGACAGTGTCAAATACATAAAAATAATAATAAACTAAAATATAATATTTATTCCAGCTTTTTTACTTACAGTCCTAATAACATCGAAGGCAAAAGACCTAATCATATATTGGTCCTCGGCCCTAAAATGATTTTGCGAAGTGCTACAAAAAAATCCACGAATGCGGCGGCGCAGGCACAAGAAAAGCCTAGTTCTTCTGCATCCGCGATCAAACTCGCTGGTGTTCCCAGCAACAAATCAGGTAGCTCTGTTTCAGGTACATCCGTCAAAAATTCGTCAAGAAGTCGAAGATTGATGATTGAAGCAGAGTATGCTAAAAAATTGGCCAACTTGGAACGAGAGCAAATGGAACGCGAACGTAAACATGAACGTCGCGTTCTAGAACAAGAACGCACAGCCATGGAGCTCCTGAAACAAGCGGAAATAGCAAATTTGGAAAATGGCTTACACCATTTGTCCAGATGTTCTCACCGTAGTATTAACCGAGAAGTACAAAAGTGGCTTGATAAATGTGTAGATTTAGCTATGCCCCCCACTGAAATTGTTAATAAGTCACAGAATTCTAAAAATAGGGAATTTCCCGTCAACAACAGGTCTCCTGTTGATATGCAGTGTTCTGTGGAGGTACCTCAAATGGTGCCTAATATAACTCAACGAGATAGCAATCAAGGTGAAATAGGGCATATTGAATATCTTAAAAATACTCCTCTGTCCACAGAAATAGGAAACTTGGCGCAAGCTATTGTAGCACTAGCTACACAAAACCAACCACAACGGAAAGTAGGCGATGGAAGGCTACCTACTTTTGACGGAAAACCTTTAGAATGGTTAAAATTTAAACGTATGTATAATGATTCAAAGGATATGTATTCATTTTCAGACAACTTGGCACGTATCACCATGGCACTGAAAGGAGCAGCCTATGAAGCGGTGGCCGTTTTGTTAGTGACAGCACGTAATCCTTTAGATGTTATAGAAGCTTTGGACATGAGGTTTGGAAGACCTGAACTAATTGTACTCCAAGAAGTTGCGGCGATCCGTGCACTACCTGAACTTGCTGACGGAAGTGATATTAACGTTTTCGCTTGCCGAGTACGCAATTCTATCGAGGTGATTAAACTCTTGGATCAAAAGGCTTATTTAGAGTCACCAGAGGTATATCAATCTTTACTCAGTAAATTAACACCCTTACTACAAACACGGTGGGCAGACTACGCGTGCGTTCACTTTTCTCGCAATGGTGAGCTTACGAAGCTCGAGCTTTTAGCCCGTTTTCTAATTCGTGAAGTCGACCTCCACCTAGAATTTGGCGTCACAGATTTACTCGGCGTTGTAAAGAAAAATGAACATAAATGCACTGAACAAGATAGCCACACCTTAATCACAGCCCACCCACAGCATCTCTCCGCTAAAAGTCATGAAATTAATAATAATTCTTTAAATATAGACAAAATATCATGTTGTTTTTGTAATAATAAACACGATTTAAGTCATTGTGACAAGTTTAAGTCACTTTCTGTCAATGACAGATGGCAGTTTGTAAAAAATAAAAAAGTTTGCCATAAATGTCTTAAAAAAGGTTCGCATACTTATAAAAATTGCAATTCATCAAAAGAAGTTTGCAACAGTACAAAATGCAACTCAAATCATCATAAACTTTTGCACATAGCTTATATAGTAGAAAATGAAGACGAGGATGAACAAAATGAGTTGTCTTCCTCTAGGGATTCCCAGACAGTTGATAAAACCGCCGAACCTTCAACTAGTTCTCAACCCGCTTCAGATTTTGTGGCTCATGCTAATAGCTCAACTGCGTCGAACAGTAAGGAGTTTTCTTCTACCTTTAATCCATTACTTAAGATTATTCCTGTTGTAATTTCGGGTCCAAGTGGAAGCATTACAACACATGCCTTACTGGATGACGGAGCCACAGCTACCTTTATAGACTCTGACCTCGCAATGCAAATAGGAGCGCGAGGGCCTATTGCTTCTACCTACCTTAAGTGTGTTGGTGGTCTATCAAAAAACACACAAATTGAATATGTAGATTTTGATATTAAGGGTTTACACTCTGATAAAACATACAAAATTTCCCAAGCACGTTCTTTTAAATCTTTGAAATTATGTAAACAAACCGTTTTATCTCAAAATATTATCAATATTCCTTACCTTTCAGATTTGACTCCGTTTCTTTGTTATGATAATATTCAACCAAAGCTCGTCATAGGTATAGACAACTGGCATTTAACTTTACCACAAGCTGTACGAAAAGGTTCTAGATCGCAACCAGTTGCTATCAAAACAGCGCTAGGTTGGGTTTTATTTGGTTTTAGTAGCAGTAGAACAAAGTCAGTTACATTCGTCAATCACGCCTCTTTTGATGACTCAACTGAGACTGGTAATAATTCCTTTATAGAAACTTTAATAAAAGAACACTATAGGTTAGATGCTATCGGCATTTCCAAGAAAGAACCACGTAGTGCGGAAAATGAACGCGCAATCCAGATATTAGAACGTACTGCGAACCGGTTACCTTGCGGACGTTTTGAAATAGGTTTGCTTTGGAAATCTGACAGCCCGTTTGTACCTAATAGTTACCCTTTGGCTTTGTCTCGTTTTTTAAATCTTGAAAAAAAAATGATAAGCGACCCGGCTTACGCTGAACGTTACAAAATAAATGTGCAAGACATGATTACAAAAGATTATGCAGAAAAATGTCAAACCTATCATCCTTCAGACTCTATATGTTGGTATTTACCACATTTTGGGGTAGTTAATCCAAACAAACCGGCAAAGCTTCGTGTCGTCCACGATGCAGCCGCAAAATCTAAAGGAGTTAGCCTAAACTCATTATTATTAACCGGTCCTGATCTATTGCAATCTCTTTTTGATATTTTACTTCGATTTAGAGAAGGTAAGGTGGCGCTGACCGCTGATATTAAGGAAATGTTTCCAAGGTTTAAAATAATTGAAAAAGATAGAGATGCTCAAAGATTTTTATGGCGAGACAGCCCTAGTGAACCTATAGGAGTTTACAGAATGTCTTCTATGATCTTTGGCGCCGTGTCAAGTCCTTTTTCAGCGCTTTTTATGGAAAATAAGAATGCTTTAGAGGTTTTCGTGATTTGATATACTTAAAAATAGAGTATTGCATAAGACTTATTTAATAAGAGAGAAAATCGCTACATTAAAGTGTCCAAGAAATGCATATTATTACTAACAATTGATGACAAAAAGTTACTTAATATCAAAAATATAACACTTTTGAAGTGTCTATACCATCCTCCCTTTTAAATAAAACCACCTATACTGATACCACCATTGAAGTAACAAAAAGCTAAATGTAATTAAGAAATTAATTATAATAATTCGTGCATATCTACCGCTCCAATGTTTACCATCACGTGTTTCTATTTATCTAATTCTAATGCATTATTAATAATGCCGCCTAAAATTTTTAACTGTTGTAAAAACACTTCTAGTATCTTGAATATAGGGATCAAATCATCTTAGATTAGGATTATATACACAGCACAGAAGTATGGTATAATACAGAGAGGGGCAGAAAGTTACCTCCACAAAGTGTGCCTGATGAAAACACTCTACAGGTGGTAAGATAAGATATGATAAGATAACTCTTTATTGCACAACAGAAAGGTTAATAACAAATTCATTTCGAGAAAATGTACAAATGTGGTAAATGATTTCTTGTCGATTCCTAACTGTGTCTGGTTTCTTTTGATGACTTTCTGTTAACTTTGTATTTCATCAATAACTTGAGTGGTTTTAAAATTACTAATTTAGGTACTAGTCTCTAGCTACATTTAGCTTTATTTTTAACCGACTTCAAAAAAGGAGGAGGTTATCAATTCGACTGTATGTTTTTTTTTCGCCTACTTAGAGGGTGTAACTTCTAGTTGGTTCTATTTTTTCCATTTTGGGATCTGATGATGGGATCTTGGTGTAATCGAGGGAAACCCTCAAATTTTAAAGGTACGTATAGTGTTTCTTTACTAGAATCTTATTTTTTATTTGCTGTTACGTCTGATAGTCAACATCTTGTGGGGCTGAGCTGATAGTGGAACTCCTTAACGCTTAAGAGTTCAGTAAATATAATTACGGAACTTATGATAGGTGATTTGTAGCTTCTTAAAAAAAAGAATCATAAGGTGCAACTCCCCCCCCCGCTCTTATGTAATCACTAAAAATGAAGAAATAAAATAAACTTTAAAAAAAGTAAAAACCGACTTCAAAACCAAAATGCACTAAAAAGTCTTAAATAAACTCTTCACCATTGAAAGGAAAGGAATCCGTTTTAGGCAAACAATTTCTTTTTGGAGTCGGTGCCATCACTTTGACCATCAAGCATCAACTATCACAGCACAGACTCCAAAAATAAATTGCCTAAAACGGATTCCTTTCCTTTCAATGGTGAAGATTTTATTTAAGACTTTTTAGTGCATTTATGTTTTGAAGTCGGTTTTTACTTTTTTTAAAGTTTATTTTCTCATAAAATATCTAGATTTGTTCGTTACGGTTGTTAAAGGGAACGACAAACTCTTTCTTCTCTCAGTTACAAATTCTTGTCAAAAGTAAGCCTACTGCATTATCTTCCTGTACTTATCATGAAAGTTATTAATATTAATAACCGTTCCCGAATGTACCCGGCGATAATAGTTACAAATGAAGGCTAATCGCGGCCCCGGGCGGCGCGCGCGCACCAGTGTTTGCTTCTGAAATAACACACGCTTGACTTATAACGCGGCGTAGGACGTCTACCGACAAGTTGCACAGACGACCACAAGGTCGCCGTCACAAGAAGATCAGGATCAAACTGGATACAGACCGCTTGTGATCGGTCGCTGTAGAAAACCGTGGAGAGCCCTTTGTGGAGCACTGGACGTCCTGTGGCTGATGATGATGATGACTTATTAAATAATAGCGATCTTCCGCGACTGCGTTCGCGCGTTTTGAGACTGCTCCCTCCCCTTCCATCGCAGCGGTATGTTTTATAATCTTACTCTTTTCTAGATAAATAAGCTATCCAACACAGAAATATTTTTTCAAATCGGTTCTGTAGTTCTTGAGATTAGCGCGTTCAAACAAACTCTTATCTTTATAATATTATATTTTAGATTATCGTGTGATCTCCGTAATACTATGTATGTATGAAAATTCCACATGGGTATTCGTGAAGAATTATTGATTGATATCTAATTTCGAAATTGAAAAGTCATTGAAACTAAAGAAAACCCAATCTGCCCGACGAATTTGTAGTTCTGACAACCTACAAAAACTTAATTATTAAGTTCCTACCGTTAATTACATTACAATTCAAACTAATAATATAACAGTTATTTAATTAGTTATCTTTTGAAATTAGTACCCCCACATAATTCAAACAATCGTTAAATAAAGACCATGATAATCAAATCGGAATATTCCCCGAGGTGTCGGCTGTAAGTTCACTACATTTGGAGGCGCCCGCGGTGGCCGCGACCATGATTGATGACCCGCGTTTAACGTCACTTTCATTCACTCCACTTGCTTGCGTTTAAACTTGAGGAGTAACATGACGTGGCTATAAAAACCTACAGTTGGATTTTGGGAAATATTATCAAAGTCACAGGAAGTCGGTCAGTGTTTCCGTTTATTGAAAATGTTTATGATTAATCAATCGATTTTGATTTGTTGTCAATAACTACTCCTAGAAGAAAACATTAATAGCACGTTGAATGACTTTAATAATCACCAAAAAAAATACCGTATATCAGTTTTTTGGTTACCTGTACTTGAGTTCAAATTTATTATAGTAGTTTGGAGATCTTTTGACTTTTGCCCGCTAAAACTTTAATCAAAAACCATTGTACTGTTCGAATCATGTTTTTCAGTACACACGTATATTGCTTCTGAGTTTAGAGGACATGTTTTACTGTTGCCAACCTTGAATACCCATTTTCATGTGTAGCATCATGATTGATGACGCCGCTCCGGTTTCACGTAATGTTGTTGACAAACCGTAATGTGTCTCCAACATTTTTTGGTAGCACGATTACCTTATGGCACGCTCGATAAACTTCTATTTAGTGGAATAGTTTGTTCCGAAAAAACTTTTACTGACTTAAAAAAAGGAGGTAAGAGGAGGTAAGGAGGGGGTAGGACTTTCAATCTTACGTATACCAAACAGCCTACGCACATCAAATAAATTTGTTTCTCCTACCTGTTGCAGCCAAATGCGTTTTTTAAGCTTTTTAGTCGGTTTTTTTTTGAGAATCAGAACGTAGTTACCCTGTGACTGACTTTTGAGCGTTTCGCATATTATATGATGTTTTATAGGATACTTACCTAGTTTAAGAAAGTAGTATATGATCGTGTGCCCGATGCACCTGTTTTGTAGATAAGTTTATACTTTTCATGTTTTTTTATGTTTTATGGTTGATAAGCTTTTGTTTTGGAATTTTGACTGATTGTTGTATTGATAGTTCAATGGACAGTGTCAAATACATAAAAATAATAATAAACTAAAATATAATATTTATTCCAGCTTTTTTACTTACAGTCCTAATACCATCGAAGGCAAAAGACCTAATCATATATTGGTCCTCGGCCCTAAAATGATTTTGCGAAGTGCTACAAAAAAATCCACGAATGCGGCGGCGCAGGCACAAGAAAAGCCTAGTTCTTCTGCATCCGCGATCAAACTCGCTGGTGTTCCCAGCAACAAATCAGGTAGCTCTGTTTCAGGTACATCCGTCAAAAATTCGTCAAGAAGTCGAAGATTGATGATTGAAGCAGAGTATGCTAAAAAATTGGCCAACTTGGAACGAGAGCAAATGGAACGCGAACGTAAACATGAACGTCGCGTTCTAGAACAAGAACGCACAGCCATGGAGCTCCTGAAACAAGCGGAAATAGCAAATTTGGAAAATGGCTTACACCATTTGTCCAGATGTTCTCACCGTAGTATTAACCGAGAAGTACAAAAGTGGCTTGATAAATGTGTAGATTTAGCTATGCCCCCCACTGAAATTGTTAATAAGTCACAGAATTCTAAAAATAGGGAATTTCCCGTCAACAACAGGTCTCCTGTTGATATGCAGTGTTCTGTGGAGGTACCTCAAATGGTGCCTAATATAACTCAACGAGATAGCAATCAAGGTGAAATAGGGCATATTGAATATCTTAAAAATACTCCTCTGTCCACAGAAATAGGAAACTTGGCGCAAGCTATTGTAGCACTAGCTACACAAAACCAACCACAACGGAAAGTAGGCGATGGAAGGCTACCTACTTTTGACGGAAAACCTTTAGAATGGTTAAAATTTAAACGTATGTATAATGATTCAAAGGATATGTATTCATTTTCAGACAACTTGGCACGTATCACCATGGCACTGAAAGGAGCAGCCTATGAAGCGGTGGCCGTTTTGTTAGTGACAGCACGTAATCCTTTAGATGTTATAGAAGCTTTGGACATGAGGTTTGGAAGACCTGAACTAATTGTACTCCAAGAAGTTGCGGCGATCCGTGCACTACCTGAACTTGCTGACGGAAGTGATATTAACGTTTTCGCTTGCCGAGTACGCAATTCTATCGAGGTGATTAAACTCTTGGATCAAAAGGCTTATTTAGAGTCACCAGAGGTATATCAATCTTTACTCAGTAAATTAACACCCTTACTACAAACACGGTGGGCAGACTACGCGTGCGTTCACTTTTCTCGCAATGGTGAGCTTACGAAGCTCGAGCTTTTAGCCCGTTTTCTAATTCGTGAAGTCGACCTCCACCTAGAATTTGGCGTCACAGATTTACTCGGCGTTGTAAAGAAAAATGAACATAAATGCACTGAACAAGATAGCCACACCTTAATCACAGCCCACCCACAGCATCTCTCCGCTAAAAGTCATGAAATTAATAATAATTCTTTAAATATAGACAAAATATCATGTTGTTTTTGTAATAATAAACACGATTTAAGTCATTGTGACAAGTTTAAGTCACTTTCTGTCAATGACAGATGGCAGTTTGTAAAAAATAAAAAAGTTTGCCATAAATGTCTTAAAAAAGGTTCGCATACTTATAAAAATTGCAATTCATCAAAAGAAGTTTGCAACAGTACAAAATGCAACTCAAATCATCATAAACTTTTGCACATAGCTTATATAGTAGAAAATGAAGACGAGGATGAACAAAATGAGTTGTCTTCCTCTAGGGATTCCCAGACAGTTGATAAAACCGCCGAACCTTCAACTAGTTCTCAACCCGCTTCAGATTTTGTGGCTCATGCTAATAGCTCAACTGCGTCGAACAGTAAGGAGTTTTCTTCTACCTTTAATCCATTACTTAAGATTATTCCTGTTGTAATTTCGGGTCCAAGTGGAAGCATTACAACACATGCCTTACTGGATGACGGAGCCACAGCTACCTTTATAGACTCTGACCTCGCAATGCAAATAGGAGCGCGAGGGCCTATTGCTTCTACCTACCTTAAGTGTGTTGGTGGTCTATCAAAAAACACACAAATTGAATATGTAGATTTTGATATTAAGGGTTTACACTCTGATAAAACATACAAAATTTCCCAAGCACGTTCTTTTAAATCTTTGAAATTATGTAAACAAACCGTTTTATCTCAAAATATTATCAATATTCCTTACCTTTCAGATTTGACTCCGTTTCTTTGTTATGATAATATTCAACCAAAGCTCGTCATAGGTATAGACAACTGGCATTTAACTTTACCACAAGCTGTACGAAAAGGTTCTAGATCGCAACCAGTTGCTATCAAAACAGCGCTAGGTTGGGTTTTATTTGGTTTTAGTAGCAGTAGAACAAAGTCAGTTACATTCGTCAATCACGCCTCTTTTGATGACTCAACTGAGACTGGTAATAATTCCTTTATAGAAACTTTAATAAAAGAACACTATAGGTTAGATGCTATCGGCATTTCCAAGAAAGAACCACGTAGTGCGGAAAATGAACGCGCAATCCAGATATTAGAACGTACTGCGAACCGGTTACCTTGCGGACGTTTTGAAATAGGTTTGCTTTGGAAATCTGACAGCCCGTTTGTACCTAATAGTTACCCTTTGGCTTTGTCTCGTTTTTTAAATCTTGAAAAAAAAATGATAAGCGACCCGGCTTACGCTGAACGTTACAAAATAAATGTGCAAGACATGATTACAAAAGATTATGCAGAAAAATGTCAAACCTATCATCCTTCAGACTCTATATGTTGGTATTTACCACATTTTGGGGTAGTTAATCCAAACAAACCGGCAAAGCTTCGTGTCGTCCACGATGCAGCCGCAAAATCTAAAGGAGTTAGCCTAAACTCATTATTATTAACCGGTCCTGATCTATTGCAATCTCTTTTTGATATTTTACTTCGATTTAGAGAAGGTAAGGTGGCGCTGACCGCTGATATTAAGGAAATGTTTCCAAGGTTTAAAATAATTGAAAAAGATAGAGATGCTCAAAGATTTTTATGGCGAGACAGCCCTAGTGAACCTATAGGAGTTTACAGAATGTCTTCTATGATCTTTGGCGCCGTGTCAAGTCCTTTTTCAGCGCTTTTTATGGAAAATAAGAATGCTTTAGAGGTTCAAGATCAGTTTCCTGAAGCAGCGCAAGCTATTATCCAAGATACCTATATGGATGATTATATAGGATCCGTCAGTTCAAGCAACCAGGCTGCTCGTTTGACCGCCGACATTATCCATGTTCATGCTCGTGCTGGACTAGAGATGCGCGAGTGGATTTCTGATGACCCATCTGCCCTCGATCTTACTCCAAAACACCTCCTATCGGAATCTATGCCATCAGGCATTAATATCGCAAATTTTTCTGTATTAAGCCCTTGCATCCGGGCATTGGGCCTGTATTGGTTTCCCTCTGTAGATCAGTTAGGTTTTAATACACCTGTTAGGGATGGTCAAGATTCTTTACCTAACCCACTCACTAAGCGGATTATACTTTCTTTTATAATGAGAGTTTTTGATCCTTTAGGTATTCTAGCCCCAATTGTAATTCGTGGACGCATTTTATTCCAAAACATTTGGCGCTTGAACTTAGACTGGGACAAAGAACTTCCTCATTCAGAAACTTTAGCGTGGAACGAATGGTTTCAAGATTTAATTTCAACGTCTGAATTAAAAATTCCGCGCTGTTACAATTTGCAAAGTTCAGACCCGTTTCAAGTAGAACTGCACGTCTTCGCGGACGCCCGTGCACAAGCTTACTCAGCTGTAGCTTATTGGCGTTTTAGTTACCTTAATGGAGACGTACAGCTCGCCTTAATCTGTAGCAAATCACGTGTCACTCCTTTGAAACCATCAAGTATTCCTAGACTAGAATTACAAGCCGCACTAATAGCAGCCCGTTTAGCTTCATCCATCGTTGACGCAGTAAGAGTAAAACCTACTAAACGCATTTTTTGGTGCGATTCTATGAACGTCTTGGGTTGGCTTCGTAATGATGCACGTTCCTATAACACATTTGTAGCCCACAGAGTGGGTGAAATAATAGAACTCACGGACGTGTGTGAGTGGCGTTGGGCACCTAGCGGTCTTAACGTTGCTGATGATGCTACGCGCCTGAGTCGTGGCCCCATGACCTCCGAATCTCGTTGGATCAAGGGCCCTGATTTTTTGTTAACTTCAAACTGGCCTGAAGAACCAACTATTATTTCACCTCAATATCCTTTAGATCACTCTCATTTTATCAATGAAACCGAAAGCGTAGTCTCTGACCTACCACTTTCTGCGGACGCAGAGCGTTTTAGTTCATGGTTGCGTTTGGTCAAAGCTACGGCTTACGCTCATCGTTATTTATCCATACTTAGAATTCGAGCTTAAAGAAAACAAAATGTTCACGTAAATCTAAATAACAGGTTACAAAATAAAATTGTCACTTTTCATCCCCCGCCAACCCAAAACGCTAGCCAACAGTTTCAAGAGTCTCTGCCTAATACGCTTACCTCAGATGATTTACGTTTGGCAACTATTCACATTTTACGTAAAAGTCAACTGGACACATTTTCTGATGAAATCCGTTGCGTGAAAAATAATTTACCTGTGTCACACCGCAGTAGGCTTTGTAAATTACCCCCTGTATTAGATAAAGATAACTTATTACGCCTGTCATCTCGAATTACGGCCGTCAGCGACGTGCATGAAGATGCGAAATACCCCATTCTACTTTTTGGAAAACACCCATCTGCAAGACTTCTTGTGAATCATTACCATAGAAAGGCGGCCCATGCTAATACTGAGACGGTAATTAATGAACTAAGACAGTCATACTGGATCGTGGGCCTCAGAAACACCATAAGGTTGGTTGCTCACAATTGTCAATTCTGCAAAGTTCGTCGCAGCACGACGTTTCAACCAGTAATGGGTAATCTCCCGGAAGCAAGACTGGCGCACCACCATAGACCCTTTTCATTCGTAGGCCTTGATTATTTTGGACCTACTACAGTCGTTATCGGGAGAAGGATTGAAAAACGTTATGTGGCATTATTTACTTGCTTAACTATTCGTGCCATACATTTAGAGGTTGTGCACTCCCTTTCGTCTGATGCAGCTATTATGGCTTTACGAAGATTTATAGCCCGACGTGGGACACCCACTGAAATACACTCGGTTAACGGTACTGCTTTCATCGGAGCTAACAGAGAGTTGAAAAGTTTATACCAACAAGCAGTTTCCAATTTCTCGGCCCAAGAGATGATCCGATGGAAGTTTATCCCACCATCAGCTCCTTTTATGGGAGGGTCCTGGGAACGACTAGTGAAGTCTGTCAAAACATCCCTAAAAGTGACTTTAGAAGCAACCGCCAGAAAACCCACTGATGAGATTTTTGTCACACTCCTTTGTGAAGCGGAGGCGCTCATCAACTCACGCCCACTAACTCACATCGCTAGCGATCCCCAGTATCCTGAAGCTCTTACGCCAAACCATTTTATATTAGGATGTTCTTCCGGACGTTCAATCCCGGCTAACCTGGACGATAGTGATGCATACAGTAGATCAGCTTGGAAGAGAGCCGTACGCATGGTCGACCATTTCTGGAAAAGATGGGTATCTGAGTACCTGCCTACACTTTCTCCAAGAAAAGTACACGGGCAGATACCGAAAATCGCTGTCGGAGATGTTGTGGTTATTGCTGACGGGAATTTACCACGAGGATCGTGGCCTAAAGGTCGCGTGCTAAAGTTGTACCCAGGAAGGGATGGTGTGACCCGGGCAGTAGACATTAGCACCCAGGCAGGCGTATTACGCAGACCAATAAAGAAGGTGGTTCCCTTATTTTGAAAAGGGGAGCATGTGCCCGATGCACCTGTTTTGTAGATAAGTTTATACTTTTCATGTTTTTTTATGTTTTATGGTTGATAAGCTTTTGTTTTGGAATTTTGACTGATTGTTGTATTGATAGTTCAATGGACAGTGTCAAATACATAAAAATAATAATAAACTAAAATATAATATTTATTCCAGCTTTTTTACTTACAGTCCTAATAACATCGAAGGCAAAAGACCTAATCATAGATCGTAATCATCGACCTTGAAATAATCGCTTTTCATTATACACCCAAAGACCCTTGATTCTTCTGCATAAACTCCTAAATCTTAAAAATGACAAAATGACCATCATAGCCCAATCTTTTACAAACGTTTTCACAGTCAAATTGGAAGCATAATTTGGTCGGGATTCCCGCATAAACACGAGGACATCAAAAGCCTCCGAATAAGCTTTCGAAGCTGTAGCAAAAACTTCATTACCAAAACCGCGGGAACTGTGAGGTATTCTATAACCGGCTCGTTTCTATTCCATGCGCGGAATGCGCGGCGCGGACAAAGCGACAAGGCTTGGACACACCAGTGACTTTTAACCTACTGTAAAAACAGAGAGGTATAAGAATCGATTTTATATTTTTAAATAAGAACAGCGAAAATTATTACGGTGTTATTCCGTCTTGAAAATATTTAGAATTTGACTCAGGAAAGTGGCAGAAATGACTCACCCACGCCATGGTACTTTATGCCAATGGACTCTCTTTATGATAATTTTAGGCCATCGCTATGGTACTGCAAGACTTAATTTGATTTTATATTAGTTGTTGTGAAATATGTCAGCTCTCAGTCTTTCTAACTAATTTTGATTTATTGACCCGGCTACTGCTCATTTTAAAACGCACTAGTGTGTCTTGCCTCCGAAATGTCCCGCTCATATTTGGGCAGCGCAGGCGCAGGATTGAGCGACAAAAATACCCCGCGCCCTATTCTCGGGCAGAGCTAATGGCGCGCAGTTTGAGGCTTAAGGATCGACAAGTAGGTGTCAAAATAAAGGAAGAGCTTCATGAGACATGGCAAGTAGTGGTATTGCAATCAATAGTAGCGTTGCCAACAAAAGTTTGCCTGTACAGTCCGTTTGTCTTTGCTAGTCGAATATTGTAAACAATCTTGACATTTCTTTTTAACGAAATTATTAATTTCAAAAAAGAGATAAACATAAAACTGACAACTTACATGGGGAATTCATCGATGTATACTGAGATCTTTTTAAATCAATTATTTAATTAATTTTATTTACAGATTTAATTTTAAAAGTTATGAAAAGATGTCATCTTTACATTATTAGACTAGCCAAGAAAAACAGACTTTAGGTAACGGTTTTCAAGATTACTTGCCATAGGTATCTATATATTTTCGAATACAATACAATGTTTTTTTTCTTCTATTTACAATCAGCCAAACAGCTTTAATTAAATATTTTTTTTGGAGATTAATCACGCCCTCTGATGCGACATCTTATATAGTAATATAGGTTCAACCTCAGATTGAACCTAATCGTGACCTTTCAGATGGAATGCATTATTGTCCGTATTCATAAGTGACCTTGCCAAGCAATTTCTATGGTGTTCCAAATCTTTATTTGTAGGTTTTACAGGACATTTTTATCTGTTCTTAGACAGTAGGTAGGTATATACGATTTTAAGCTTTGTTGCATTTTTAAACGAAACTTTACAAACTATGGGATTTAATGCAACTTTCACTTTCAATTTTGTAGGAAAATTGGTATTTACCTTCCCGTCGTTTTGACGGGTTACATGCGTCATGGTGGCAACTGCTGAAGCTCGGCGTCGTCTGCCTATGCGAGATTAAATAGTTTCTTCTACCCGCACACTTTGAATATTTATTGCACTTGTACATTCAGCTCGACAAACAACACTAACAGTATCTGGGTTATTTACGGGCGGGTAATTAAATCCCGGTATCCCGTAGTTTATGAAGTTAGGTAGGTAGGCATTTTCAGATATTCAGGGACTGTACAATACAATCATAAATTTCAATACCTAATGCCCTATGTAAATTAGCACCATATTTTTTTGTATTTCAGCTCATTTTCTTCAAGAGTCCAGCTCGTTATAATATTTAGTGTGTCGCGGTGAATGGCGCGCTTTTTGCGCACGCGCACCGTCTGGGCGCTTTGAATAAATGAAACATTTATACTTTTCACATACCCGAGTGTGAGACAGAGCACACGAAATATATCATAAGTTGACGTTCATGCGATACAGTTTAGTTTTTCTAAGGCTCTGTTGCATTAAGTCAGGTGGATAATAAAAACAAAAATTATGGAGTTTCACATATTTTTACGTTAAGTCATAATAAGCACTCACAAATACTCGTTACATATTTGGCCCGGTTAGCCAAGGTTGCGGGTTCGAGACCCGCCAGCGTGCTATTTTAGGTTTCTTATTTCATCTTATAACAAAAACTTTGCAATAAAGCCTAACCAACAGAATGTCATTTTTGGATTTATAAAATCTATACTTAAATATTCTAAAGCTGAAGTGTTGGTTTGTTTGTTTGTACGCGCTATTCGCAGGAACTACTTGACCGATTTTAAAAAATATATGTTGGATAGCTTATTTACTTATATAGCTTATTTACTTTCTTAGGCTTCAGGTTATAAAACATCACGTTACGAAGGGAGGTGAGGGAGCAAAACAAAACGCGCGAACGCAGTCGCGAGGGACGGCTAGGTATTTAAATAACTAGCGGTCCCCCGCGGCATCGCCCGCGTAAATTTCGGATTTCAACGCAAAACACGTATTTTTATTGGAAGGAAGAGGCTAGAAACCGTAGCGGTTAGCGCAAGCACGTTTGTACTGCGCAAGCTGCGAGAATTATTTTGTGGAATTGTTATAATACTGTACCTAATAGCTTCTAAGATATTTATTTAAATCAAATCATGTTAAAAGCAATTTTATTCACAATGGAACGGCAATGATGATGAATATGTTTATTTTGATAAGAATAAACCCGTGTGAATTGAAACACTTTTAAAAATAGTGCATAATTTTTTAGCAAATTAATGAACTTAAAAAACGTAGTGAGTAAAACATATCAGATAGATATATGCTGCCGCGGAGTTGATTGTATAACTTTTAAAGTGTAACAATCCCATATTATATGATTTTTATGTATCTTAAACGGTTTAGGCTGCGTATACGCAACGTAAGCTCTCAAAAGCAATAGTTTTCCTCCGTTTTTGCATAAATTTTTAGTGTTGCTCTGCTCTTATAAGTCGTATCGTATGTTTTATAAAACATCTTATAGCCTAAAGCCTGATCGATAATGAAGCTAACACATAAATATTTTTGAAATAAGTCCAGTAGTTCCTTAGATTAGCACGTTCAAACAAACAAAATCTTAGTTTTGTAATATTAGTATAGATAACTTATGAGGGTTATCTGCAGTAAGATCGAATTCTAATTATAACCTCCTTGTTTTTAAGTTGGTTGAAAACTTTAATCAATTTCAATAATCTGCATTGTGGTAAGCCATCCAATTAAGTATCATCGCATGCGCTCAGCAAATCAATCAACTTACAATTAATTATATTTATCCATGCATACTGCATAAGTTAGTAGGTTTGCTATATAAAAGACGTCATCATCTCACTTCTTGACGTCTTTTTCATGAGGAATATTGACGTTCAAGGAGATGAATTTTTCATATTGCTATTAAGAAAATATACATATTTATAAGTCCTCAATTGAAACGCGGTCGTTTTACTATTTTTTTCCAATTTTCCGCTAACTACTTAATTTAAATGGAAATTTGTTTTCCACAATTGAAATGTTTAATCATTCAAATCTTAATCCGTCGATTACGTCATGTTTCCTCTGATTGATTTTCTGTTTGCACAGAATATTGAAAGAAGGTATCAATGTTGCATTTTACAGTTTTTGTACCTAGTTAGGTATATTGAATGGAGTTAAATGGATAGCATTTAGAAATATTGTCACGTCTCGATACGTCGATTAGAGCGACGCGCGCGGATGGCTCCCACGCATGCTATGCGCAAAACACACATAACGCATAGAATGCTCCTGAAATTCAGATTTTCGTAACACTGCCATTATTCTTTCTAACCATAAATATAGCTGACGCTCCTTCACTTAAGCCCGAATGAATATCATAATTGGTTTGTGGCTACTGTGAAATTTTTTGACTGGAGAAGATTTTAAATTTTGTGTGTGCATTTTTGTATAAAAAATATCAACATAAAACGGGATTCAAAGCTACGTTACACTTGTTTAAAAAGGTAAATACAATGTTTATAATGAAACTTCGTGAACTCTGCATTTTTTATAGTCCGTTTATTCGTAAGTCCGTCATTGTTAATATAAAAACACCTTATTCAGATATTTATTAATACTTACTCATCGTAATATCTATCGATAGTTTGCCCACGGGATAATCAAGCAATATTAATAAAGCTGAAGCCCACGCAGCTAAAAAAATTGAATTGATCTCTACGTAGTTAATAAATGACAATCGTTTCATGAATATTGCTTAGCATGAACTGCAAGCTAAACAATATTGCAGATAGATCCGCGGAAAAACTTAATCTTTCTCAGATTAAATAACGATTATACATTTGTCGTCCTCGTGCATACTAATGTCGCTAATTGTCGCGCACAAAAAGCGGCGGATGCGCCTGCGTAGATTTTATCGCACTGGCATGTCGCATGCGGGTGTTGTAGGGACTGGGAGTATTATACCACTATTTTAATACTTGTTATTTCAATGATGTCACACAATAACACCCGTGACTTCGAACGCTGTAAAGTGACACATTGGGTTGTAAATAAAAATCGACTTAAACAAAATTTCTGCAAATTATGTCTTGATCAATTATTAATATTCGCGTCAACTTAAAATTCAGGATCAATTTATTCACATTGAAATAAAGTGTTATAAGGTCACAGTAAAATTCAGGTCCAGCAGAAACAATTATTATAATGACAACTGTTTGATAAACTATTTTTAATTGCTTATACTGTACGAACAGTAAGTCACGTACTGTTATTGATTTTTTATTGATTTTCGAAACTGTTTATAAAAAAACTAGATAAGTTTTTTTTTAATACTCTGCTAAGAGTGTTTGTTAAGAATCACACCAACAAAACTGAAATCCTTAATGATAATATTTAAGTAGTAAAAAAACAATATTTATTGAACATACAATTTTCTAAGGTATGTGCAATCCTTGGCTTAGACAGTCTTGTCCCAATAAGGTTTGAATTATTTGAAAACGTTCAGAAGCTAATAAGTGCCCTTTTTACAAGTTACAAGTTGCAAGAACTCAGTTAGGTAGCCCATTATGCGTTATCGGATGCTAATCTCCGTCGCCCGCTCGGTTCGCAGTAAGGCCGCCAATTAATGTCACAGTGTGTGACTTTCAAACTAAGGTGATTATGATAATGGCAATCACAGTTCCGTAAAATGTCCTGTCCCCAAGTTCGCGATGCGTTACACCGTGTAAGTCACACCGATGCGTGGTATCACGTACAGTTAAAGGTATGTCAAATATATGTGTACTTACATAAAAATGGTATTGGCGAATTACGAATACTTCGATGGTAATGTCTAACGATTATTTAGTCCTAGTGCACGTGACTTATTATATAATAACTTTTCGCAATCTATATTGGTTTTCAGTGTGTGACATTAACGAAATTGATTAACTATTTGTTACTTCCTTCCTAGACTACTACCTTCTTAGAGTAATGTGATGGTGATGTTGCTATTAGGATTGTTTTCAGTCAAAAGCTCCTTCTTTCTTCTAACTCGGAAAGATATTCTCCAAAAACGCTACATTTTTAAACGGCACGTCCTGAAATACTTAGGAAGCACCTCACATACCATCACATCTCATACCCCCACATATTCATATAGCTCATATTCGGCGACAGCTCCCACGGTGCGCGCATATGTATGAGGTGCGCGCGCGCCGTTTTTGCGCGCCCTGCGCCGACGCTTTAATTGCCGCAATCAGCTCGTCATTTGCCTCCAACTGATTTAACATGGACGCGGGTTGCGATGTTTTTACGATTATGTTGCGTGGTAGAATGTAGGCAACTTGGCATTGATTTAATTTGTGTATTATGCTAACGGAGTCAGTAAGATTTCTAGAAAATAATGTCTTGCATAAAGTAGAATGATTTGAAATAGCATACGATTGCAAATTTTCCATAAGGTACTTACTCCATCTAGAGGTAAAAGTTATGCTATATTATTATCATGATGCTATGATGTTCGTACAGTTAAAGTTCGAAGTGTAGAGCCTAGGTAGCGGTTTGCACCGCGACAGAGGCAAGAGACCGCGACCGGAGACTGCGACCATCACTTGACGTTATACTATCCATGCGCATCAGTTTGCGAGCGAGACCGAGACAAGTGACCGAGGCGCGCGACAGAAAACGGCGAGATGGTCGCTGTCCCGCACTAGTAGTGTCGCGATCTTGCGCGATAAAGCAGGTGTTTAGTACTTTTATAGAATACTCAGATAAAAAAAATCGAAGTTTTTCAAGGCTGAAACACTTGTCGCGGTCTTCGGTCTCAGTCTCAGTCTGCAGTCTATGCAGGAGAGACCAAGACACTTGTCGTGGTCTCATGCCTCGGTCGCAACGCGCATCTAGTGATTCAAAATTGCATCATTATTGAAAAATAAACAGTTCATACACAACGCTTGATAAACCTCGCAAAACAATCTGAATTGTAAATATTCCTCCCATCATACTTTTATTAATGCAAATATTGGCTTACCTTCTTATCCACCTCAGCCTCAGTTGTCGCCAAGTATCTTTCGCGTCCCCAGCTGCTGGCATTTTTATATTCAAGGTTAGGAATGTTTAGGAGGAAAATTGGCGGTCGTTAACTCCTCGATCGGATCATTGATGGGTGCGATTCATTTGTGCTGAACCGGACAGAGTCGAGGGGGGATAGGGGCGAAGGGTTTATCATTATTTGATAGCAAGTAAATATATATTATACAGTCCCATGGGTTATGGGAAACTTTTAGATGCTAGTGTATTAGCTAATTAATGATCTATTTAGATGTACTATAAGACAGCAAGACGACAAAAAATAAATAAATATCATTTTTTGCATTAATTAAAATTATGCCATGATTTTCAAATCTTGCTCATCTTATTGTCATATCATGTATGTCAAAATATCATCATATGTTTGTCTGTTACAAATAATCATATACATAATATTTACCTTATGTATGTAATATTACCTTAGCTATCTTAATAGAGTTCTTAGCACGGACATACTATTAGATTTACTTATAACTATTGTTTTATAATTATTCATCAATGCTGTGTTTGCCTTTGAAAGGTTGTCATATTAGATGCAAAGCACTAGCAATGTTGTATTTAGTAAAGTTTGTTTAAGGTCACTGTTGGTGACCCATTTTTCATTTAAAAAATACACTCCTCTGTTAGTTTTTAGGTCAGATACGATGCCTGTCCTATAATGTGTTACTGAAACCGGTCCAAAGACAACAAAGATCAGTCCTGATATGCATATAATAATCCGATATACTTACTTAATTTAATTATAATGCTGTTATTTAACTGTTATACATGATCATGATGGTGTGTTTAGAAGGCTGTTACAATAAAACCGGCCAAGTGCGAGTCGGAGTCGCTCACTGAGGGTTCCGTGCCTTTAACTAAATTAGGGTTTCACTTACTTCCACTTAGCCGAAATACCAAAATATTTGTTGACAACAATAATAATAATAATAATAAAAATACTTTATTGCACACCATTAACATAATTACATAGGATAGTGTCTTATATATTTGCTATAAGTACAATTTAGGCGGTCTTCTTGCTTGTAGCAATTTCTTCCAGACAACCTTCAGGTAAGAAAAAGCATGAGGAATGAAAGAAGAGGCATGGCGATGAAATTATTTTAAACAATAATAATTTTGTTTGCCATAGTATTTGTATGAAGGACAAAGTTATATTTGCGGTTGTTGAAAATGTTCTTTTAAGATTCTGTGCAAAATATTATATACAAAAAACTTGTAAAGAAGTCCACGTAACACATATCAAGTCCTCTCTTGCGTGCCGCGACGTAGTTTAACGATATACCAAACACGGATTAATGTGAGACTACAAGCTATGCTAAGCCAGCAACACTGCATACAGACAGACAACTCGTGTTAGATAGCGAATTTATTTCCACAAATAATATTTGTGTAAACGCTTCACAATTTAGCACTGGTCCATCTTCGTTCTGTGTTCAGAGAGGCGTATTGTGTAAGTGGTAAGGTTGTTTTTTGAGAGGTGGAGAGAATGCAGTTTTGTTGCAGTAACAAGTGCAATAAAGGAGCGGGTGTTCTCACGCGCGGTGGCGATGGCGTGCCTCGGACACACGCCAAATAGATACGAAAAATCACTTGAACTCTTTTCAAAATACACCAATGTGTAATTTGATGCTTACTTAAATTAAAGTAAGGACATCACATTGCTTTTCTCGCCCATTAAGTGTGCAGTCTTCGGGGTGATTATTTTTAATGCATAAGCTAATTCATAATTTCAGAAATCAGAAACTATCAAGGGTACTTGTGACTTCTGATTCTAATATTGCTGCTAAGCTACTAGGCTAGGTAACACCAAATAACCACAGGAGATAACATTTTTGTTTCTCGGAAAGAAAATCTCTGACTTGCTGCATGCAACAAAGTAATTATATTTTAAACACTTTCGCTGTACTGTAAGTCATTTTGACCAATTTTCATGCCATGAGGTTATCATAAGTAGATACTCTATCCTAGTAAAATATATTAGAGATGAATATAGATAACTCTCTGTAGTAACTTAAAGTCCGCGCACTTACCTCACTCAGTAGGATCCACTGAAAGCCAGCGTTAGGTCCTCTACCTGACGCTGGCTTTCAGTGGTCCCTCTGAGTGACTAGCTGACTAGACTCATAGAAATGAGTGAGGTCCTATTTCGTCTTTTGAAAACAGGCACTGAAAATAGTGACTGAGTTTGTTAGCAGCATCTTCTCAGCACTAGCCCACAATAGTCCCGAAGCTGGCAGGGTTGATATTAGGACGTGTAAAAGTGGCACCCAGTGGGTCTTTTTGCAGATATAAATGAATTTTAATGGTTTGGGCGTCACACATTCTTACTGCTTGACTGGCATTTGTATAACAATTTGTGCACCAGTTCTTGTATTGTTTTGTTTCATTGTTATATACGTGTTTGTTTGTTTATATGTATGTATGTTGGTATGATGTCCATTACCTATCAATTTTTTTTTTAAACTTTATTTCTTAAAATCTTCATGGACTGGCTGTTCTTTGCTCATTTGCGCCATCGCCGGGCGGACGCGGCGGAGGCGGCCGACTATTGTAATTGCGAGCGCAGGAGTGCCATAAAGCAAATGCTCGAGTTTGAATATCGCTCCCCGCCGGTTTGAATGCTGCATGGTAAGCTGCTGCCATGGTTTGCGCATTTTGTTTTTTTTAATGAGCTTTATTTGTATAATACTCTGAAGCTTCTCTGACACACAACACAGACCAGGACAAGTATTCTAACGGTATTATTTTTTCCCCTTAATGCCTAGTGAAGTTTTGGTTCAAATACCAGAATTACATTAAAATTGAACTAAAAGGTCATCTTAAGATCTTAAGATTTATAAATCATCACCAGAAAAGTGTTCTTAGTACCTTTATGTTTGGATTTTATTAACAGTTAGACCAAGAAGCTCTACATGTCGTGCGCTCAGTTGACGGGCAGTAACTTACCAGTGTGCGCCCGCGCAGCAAACGCTGATAATCTAGTTAAATATATTTATTGAAGTCGCGCCGCGGCCCCACGCCGCACGCCCAATATAAACCATGATTTACTCCGACGATGCGCTCGATTAGAGCCAGAGCATCGAACATTCATTACACCCAACCTCATTAATAGTTTAATTGTTGTAATAACTTTGCAGAAACGCGCTATTCAATAAAACTAATTAAGGAGTTTGGAAACAAAAAGTCATACGGAAGTGAGAAGTCAAATGTCCGCTGTAAGTTGATGAATTATATAATATGTCGTTCGGTGTCGTTTGCCTCAAGTTGACAGGTTTAATAGGGTTGTCACTACGTATCGTACACGGCATTTTCGCAGTATTGTTGGCCTGGGACAGAAATCAACACAACAACGCTACCAAATCTTTAACGTTGCAATGATTGAAACTTATTACAATCCATCAGTGTTTAACATTGCAATCACTACTACTAATGATAAAATAGGTATTTTATATTACATCCCGTAAGTATCATGATACAGGATAACAAAGTAGCAAAGAAAGCAAACGACACTACGGTCGAGCAAGAGGTCTCCTTGGAACTCTTCCACTACACCGATTGGACCAAAGTGCAACAATCTTTCGCATAACAGCCCAAATCGTCACAAGTATGATTCAGGTTGAGGTAAACCCTAAATTATTAGGGCTGTATATTCCTAAAGCGGCCACTCAAACAGGTGCTCTGTAATGATGTTGTCAGCCCTGCGGCGGTGGCCCGCGCTCGCGCCGATCTGCGCACGGCGCGCGTCGACCTCCCCGCGGGATGTGGGCCAACGAGCTGTGCATATTCTTGATTTATCTTTTGTGCATAAATCGATTATTATGACAGCTTTTAGCTTGTAGTAACACAAGATACATTTTTAAATATGTGATGAATCGCTCATAATTAGAGAAAGAAGGAAACAACTACTAAACAATAATAGATCTGCAATAGCTCACTACTTTTTGAAATAAAATAACTTAGTTCAGGAGAGTTCCTTAAAACATTTTATGTGAAACTCTGTAGTTAGACGTAAGAGTAAATGATTGCAGTTAAATTAAATTCAACTATACATTTTGTAAAACCTCTACTTGTAAGTAGTACAGTATGAGCATTTGGGGGCCTACACTGTAGTGTCGAGTCAGCCAGCTCTAGAGCGGCGCGCGCGCACGCTATCAGATGCGCAGGTCACGCGCGCATAACCGGGATTTATGCGCGCAGCGCGCTTGCGCCGGGCGCTGGCTACTCACTAGGATACTAAAATTACCACCTGCGATATTTGACTGCGCGCATTTTTCAGCGCTTGTCTAATGCTAAGACGGCTCGTTATTTATAACTAGTTGACCTATAGCTTGAGAAGAAATAAAATGCTTTTATATTAAGGTTTTTATATTGTAGCACATATTATATATAACCATAACTTTTAAGTAATAACAAGTCGCAGTGTACGTTAGTCGAATGTCCATTTTACATGACCCTATTTCTATTTCAAACATTCTTAATGGTAATCTTTGGTGTTTTTTTTCCTAATTTAATTTGAAATAGCTATGATACTACCTACTGTTTCATATGTAACATAGATGACTATCGTTGTTCACAACTATCTGATCATATATTTTCCCACATTAAGATATGTGTAATGTATGACATATTGTCAAGTTGCTCTTGACCGAATCATTAATGGGCATGCATTTTTATGGCATAATTATAATTTATTTTTATGTTCTATACCCATTTAATGGAGTCGCTTATTGATAATTGAAGATTATTTTAACTGACTCATTCTGAACTTAAAGACATTGAGTTAAGCGTATAAGATAAATGATAAACATTCCCACGATAAGATATCTAGCTACAATTTTACAGCCCAAAATACTTTTGAAATTATGTCTCAAAACAGGGGCATATATTAACTTTAAAAAGATTAGGATTTATACAAAATCGCATACCTACATACACCTCAGCGTAATGTATTCTGTGTCGCTTTTTTTTCCAAAATATTTGTAGCAGGCCATTCAAGCTATACAATAGGGAACTTCGAAGACAAAACTAATTAATATGTGAAGCCCGATCCCATCGTACCACAATGCAACATTGGTATAATTAAAGCTACATAGATTGCGGGTCTGACTCCGAATAATCGAAATAATGCCTTTCGTCGACAAGAACTGATCAATGAGCATCAATGGCGGCCGTTTTTACTGAGCATTTTCGTGAATCGATATACGAATCGATTCATCGAACCTATAGTCGGAGTCGGACAACGCATTGCGGTCATTGAGCAGACTGAATTTGTTAAAATTGGAACCGGTTGGCACACAAAACCCGAGTAAAGCTCGCAACAGAATCATAACTGCCATTTTAATTGCTGTTTTGCGAGTCGTTGTTGCACACTGCATCATCTTTTTAGTCACCAGATTAAATTGCTAATTCCTACACCACAAAAACCAAAATATGTGCATTCAGTGAGAAATATATTACAATTTCTTTTGGAACTTTTTAAGTTGTACTCTGGCTCAGATGCATATAATTACCAATCCGTAAGTACGAACTAGTCATATCAGCAATACAGCAGCTAAGATGATGCTGTGGACATTCATATAGTTTGTTAAATCAGGTTGTAAAATTGCTTAAGATTATGCAAATAAATTACAAATCACTTTAGCTTCAAAATCAGGTGAATCTTGAAACAGGTTGGTGTTTTTCCAGGCCGAGTGAAATGGGCCGGGCGTGACTGATACGCGACAATGGGCCCTGTCAAGCGATAACCTGCGCAAATATTAGCAAGATAGGGTTGCCACTTGCATAAAAAATCGTAAGGCAACAAACATTGAATAGTTATTTTTATTGATCAAGTATAATCATAAAATTATTATACCTTCGGAATAGAACGACAAGAGCGAGATGTCACTAGCAGAAAATTGTGTAATAAAAAAGATGCGAGATGCGATGTAGCAGAACCGTTTTTGGCAGCTGTCAGTCAGTTTAGAAGGTCGTGAAGACTCGCTAAAAATTTATTTCATTTGATTCTTTAAAAAATTAAATGAAATTGTGTATATTTTGAAGAAATAGTTTTCCTGAAACTGTTTATCATGCGGTAAACTAATGTGTTTAATTTAGGAAGATTGCTATACGTCACCTAAACGAAAGTTTATCTCATTTTAAGCTACAAAATATGATATGTACTTTCTTAAGTTATTTACTTGTCCTTCTCTTCCGATAGGAATATTAATTTTATGAGCATGATAGTTTGTGTGGAACCACATTAGCACTAAAAACAGGTGATAGACTACACAGTACACTGTAACAACAATTTTTTACATATTTTTTTGGAATATTCAATTTCAACCTGACTTTAGATAAGCCTTTGCTATTCAGATTCACATCACAAAATAATGATCCGGACAAAGTAAATATTTGAGATTAAGTTAAAAATCTGTCACAAGGTACCAATTCAGTGGATTTTATCTAACCTGTCGCTATTAGTGGGAGAATCTGTATAAGCCTAAATATTTCCGTTAATAAAACAAGGTACTACGTATAAAAATAATTTTTCTGTTTGTCGTAGAAAGTAAACGCTTTCAACATAAAGTAAACATGGCCAGAGTCGACCAGAGCGAGCTCATAAAGGAGAAACTGACTTACAATTCCCTCTTAATTTAAGATTAGGGCTATAATTTAAGAAAGCACTAACTATTGACAATCATACTATTTAAATTTATATCCACTAGGTATCTGTCAGCCCTAAATCGTCACATCAGTCTCAAACAAATCGCATTGAATTCGTATCGTTATCGAAAGCAAACATTGAATTAATTCTATGAATAACACACTAGGCGCGGCGAGTGCGAGCATTGACTTACTATGATGATGATGATGACATATTGAAACAAACTTAGTTGTAGGGCTAACCATTTTAAGTGAGTAACTAACTATTCATTTGACTCGATAAAGTTTAATAAGTTTAATATTATTTCTTTTTAAGATTGGGATTCCGATGATGATCACGGACGCATTCTGTGGAACTACTTCAGTTTAGGTTTATTAAATAATTAATACTGTTTTCGAAAAGGATAGTACCATAGACCAGATCCATACGCTTAGGCAAATTATACAAAAGTCTAAGGAGTATAATAAGCCACTATGCTTTGCGTTTGTGAACAATGAGAAGACTTTGATAATTTTCACTTTACAGAATTTTCAATGTTATTAAAATCACGGTAAAAAAATGTTACGATACGATACGATACGAAGTACTATTCAGCCAGGATCAAAGCCTGATCCGGTAAAACCGGCACACCAAATAGCACGATTTTTAGAAGGAGGGACACGCTCCGGGATGGGAGAGGAGACCGACTAGCCGGAGCCTATCGGCCACAACCACCAAGATATGCATCGAGTGTGGTCTAGGAATATTGGGAGAAAGACGGGTATCATAAGAGGGCTGAGCGTTGATGAGGTGGGCAATCTGCCTTTGTGGATACGCTTAGGAGTTCTTCTTGATCTTCTTTGGTCCTTTTGATTCGGTTATAAGGTCGATGCACTGCTTCGGTACATATGTTTTGAACTTAATAAGTATTTTTCATAAGTTGGTGCATTCCACTTACGTCAATTATGTTTGGCTGGCGTCCTTTTAAAGCTAGGTCCACTCTAGCTTTTTTTTTTAGCTCAAGGTGCTTCTTTGACTTTGGTCATTATGACTGTCGTAGGCTTATAGCTTGAATGGCTCTCCTGACGTTACCCATCAAAGTACTCATTTGCTCGTAACTCACTGCGCTCCGATGTTGATTAAAGTTGGTGTCTTCCGCTAATAGCTTGTTACGCTATCTCGACGTAGATCATTGTAGATGTCATCAGTTTTCAGCTCACTGCAGTCCTTCAACGTAGACCATTATAGATGTCGCCAGTTTTGAGCTCGCTACACTCCCTCAGCGTAGACCAATGTAGCTGTCGTCAGTTTTTAGCTCGTTGCGCTCCTTCAACATAGACCATTGTAGTTGGCGTCAATTTTTATCTCTCTGCGCCCCCTTTACGTTGACTATTGTAGATGTCGCCATTTTATTGCTCGCTAAGCTTCCTCAACGTTGACCATTGTAGCTGTCGTCAATTGTTCTCTAGCTGCAATCCCTCAACGTAGACCAATGTAACTCTTGTCAGTTTTCATTCAGCTCGTTGGGCCCCCTCACCGTAGACCATTGTAGTTATCGTATTTTTTAGCTTTTTGCGCTCCCTCAATGTTGACTATTGTATATAACGCCAGACTAAAGCTCCCTGTGCTTCCTCGTAGAACAATATAGCTGTCGTCAGTTCTCAGCTCGCTGCGCTTTTTCAACGTGGACCATGGTAGCTGTCGTCAGTTTTTAGCTCGTTGTGCTACCTCTACGTTGATCATTGTTAATGTCGTCCGCTTATAGCGGCGTTGACCATAATAGCTGTCGTCCACTTATGGGTCACTGCGCTTAATTAAAGTTGATCATTGAAGCTGTCTTCGGCTTATGGCTTGCGAACGCTCCAACGTTGATCATTGTAGTTCACTTTGCTCCACTGCTGTTAAATAATATAGCTGGTGCCCAATCCTAGTCTATACGGTTTAGTCAGCTTGTGCTTTCCTTTCTTAAGCACCTACTTCAGTTAGTTTTTTGTTTGTTGAGTTGCCAGAAACTTATCGCTTGATGATCACCGATCTACACAATAAATCAACTCACACAGCACATATATAAGAAACCACTAGCACAAGAAGCGACACACATTTTACACACAGACACACATAATGTAAACACGATTTCGTTGTTACACTGATACATTGTTGTTTTCTGTAATTTAGGATTGCATTTTACACCTTTATTTGATTCTGCAGATTTAATGACGACTTTACTTGCTATGTTAAGATGTCCTTAAACAACCTAAAAGTAATATCAAATTAGTGCAAAACATGCCAATCTCGACAGCAACTTATATTTAGGTAGGGACAGGCGCTAATAAGATTGAAAAATAATATTATTTACGCGAAAAAAACAAATTTTATTTACATATTTTACCTTAAGATATTACGCGCGTCTAAAGAAGCTTTTATGACAGATGCCAAGCAATCTTATTGGCCTTAGGTAATATTATTTACGCGAAAAAAAAAATATTTATATATTTTACCTAAAGATATTACACGCGCCTAAAGAAGCTTTTATGACAGATGCCAAGCAATCTTATTGGCCTTAGGTGCTACTATGTTTTCTTTGAAAAAAGAAAGGAAAAATTAAAAACAAAGATACTTCAACGGTGCACGTGTTCGTTGTTATTTAAAAGACTTTTTGAAATGTTTTAAAGTCGCTTTTTAGGTGTGTTACTGGTAATTGTTTTATTGGACTGATATTCCGCCGCTTAGAGAGTTTCTCAGACTTTTAACAATATACATTTTTTGCTTCTTGTCCCGTTGATTTTTTGTTAATGGCCAGATTCCATGCACATGTTGGACACTGCTGTACAAAACTATTTGTGCGAATAATTTCTAACCCAAATACGACGTAATAGTGAAAAGGAGTTATTGTTCTTAAAAAAATATATGTAACCTTTGTTTTATGGTACGTACGTAGACAAAATTACCCAGCCTTCGAGCATTGTCACTCCTTTATAATAAAAACTTTGTCTAACAATACAAGGAAGGTATTGTGTAATGGCTATAAAAAAATGAATGGCTGTTAACTTATGTAAGGTCGTAGAAACTTGATCGAGTTCCATGTTGCATAGGTATAAGATAGTAGTATAACATAATACTTTGTGTGATTTCCTATACTACTACGATGTCTCCTTATGATTGCAGATTTCAATGTGTTAGTGACAAGGTTAAAGTTGTATCAACAATTATTTGAGAGCTACTAGCACCCTTATAAAATATTCGCGATTTTCTTTGTTATTTTTTTGGCTAAACTGTTTTAATGCTTTTCTAATACTTACATGAGTATTTACTTACCTAGATTAGGTTTATTTACGATTTTATATGGAATTTATGAATTCATGATCATGAAAAACAAAATATTAAATTAGCTGCGAATGTTACTTTTTTTGGCCATCGTTTTGGGTGATAAATTATTAGAGTTATGTTTTGAGTTTGAGTATTAGTGTGACATATTTTTCGGGAGTATTTAGTTAGATGTTTGTTTGAGTTAAATTCTAAAACCTTTGTTGATGAATGTGATGTGGAATTTAATCTACAATATGGATGGATCTCACCGAATTTGTGTCATTAGGTGGCTTTTTTCCTGGAGTTCGATCTGGATCAGTAGTTGGGCTCTATGTTTGAGGACGGAGCTGGACACGTTCCTTACTGCACTCTCACGCCTGATGAGGCTCACCATGGAACTCACGCACACACTTTAACACCACACTGGCCCTGCCGGGCTATTATATACTAGTCTAGTTTGCTTTTGAGTCCCGCCTAAAACACCAGGTGTTTATCTACGACGACTATTATTTACCTTAATAAAGCGTTTTAATAGAGCACATAATCCTTCTTAATAAAATATTATTTTGTTTACAAGATTTTACACACGGATTCAATTTGACGCGATTCACAGTACCAGCACCCATTAATTACTAACAACATTCTCACCAATCACACTGAAATAAACGCGATTCACAACGTTATCCGCGTCGGATTAAACGCGATGCACAATGATTCTAACGCCGATTACTATAGAATTAACGTGATTCGGTAAGACACTTTCAAAACACAGACAAAAAAGACTGGTGGAATTTAAAAAGAGAGCTATGAAATTATTTAATCACTTAAACCCGGTACTTTTTAACAGAAATTACACCGTTCGAAAATAGCGTTCACGCGTTTGAGTCCAACAAACAGTTGTCAGTTAATTCATCACTACACATTCACTAAAAATCACTTCGCGGCTTTAATTAATTATTATCACTCTGTATTAAAATAACACTCAAATAACTGAGAGACGATTCGTTGTAAAGCTGCCCTTGCGCGCGCGTCGGGCACTCAAACAATAGATTTTTTAGGGTCTGCCGGCAGCTTGCGCAACACATGCAGGACACGACCACTCGCAACGGCTGCCCAAAAGGTCCTCCAAAATCACGGTAAAAAAATGTTACAAAGTTTGTATGTCATTAAGTTATTTTGGAACTATAACTTATGAAGCCACCATCATATTGATACGAGTATCGAAGTTACCACAACTATTTTTGTTTTTTAAAAATAAATAATTCCTGAAATTGCCTCTGCCAATTTTGCATACCACCATCATTCGCATTCACCCGCGGAATTAGTGTTAGAAGAACAACAAGAGTCCTTCGAATTAAGGGCGGCACATAATGATCGCGAGCGCATCGATCTCCATTATTAACGACGCTCAATTTGCGGGACACACAACAGCCGTGCGCGTGTTATTATCGGTGGCCTGCGCCCGCGCAGCCGACAGATCACGGGACTATGAACAGAACCGTCTGGAAGCTGGGATTGGAAAGAAAGTTTGGGTTACACGAAGAAGTTCTAATAAGTCAGTGAGTAACGCAAGTGCACTTAGATAAACGCTGAAACATGTCTAGTTCTATTTTTTTGACAGTTGTAGATACACACAACCATAATCATTGTACCCGGTCTGTGTCTACGGGCAAATTTGAAGTACCTAAAGTAAATAACTACTTTGGTGATAGAACATTAAAGAAACGGTTACCATACATATTGAATAGTTTGCCCGAGGATATACGCCGGGAACAAGATAAGAATGTTTTTAAAAGAAAACTTAAAAAGTATTTTTTAGCAAACTTAGCTTAGGTAGTATTTAAGTTTTGATATTTATTTTGTCAGTGATCCCATAGTCAAACTATGTAAATAGTTTTGTGAGACAAGTGCTATTTATTGTAAAACATTGTTTGATTAATAAATAAATAAATAAATAATAAATAATAACACAGTGTACAATTATAATATCGACAACACACTGAATGACTTCTGCTATCGTAAATTATAAAAATATATGTATGCTGATGGTGTTCAAGCTAAAATAAAAACATTAAAGCAAAATGTGTTCAGTTTTTGGTGACACTGAGCAGAAACTAAAACGGAACGTACTACAGGTTAAAACTATGTGCAATTTTGGGTTGTCAGCAGCACTCAGGTAAATGATAACCAATCATTGTATTATATCAGTACTGCTTTACAAAAGGTAACGCTTTACATAACTACCACACTACGAACACAGAAAACATGAGTAGATCTCCTATTTCAACTCCCTAAAAACTTACCAAAACCAATAATTTCACGAGTATTTTATACCACCTTAAAATGTATCCATAGTTTTTGATGGTACTGTACTGGCTGTTCCTGTACTATCTGTGCCTTCGTTGCGCGTACGCAAATCACGGCGCGACCGGCGGATAAAAATAATTGCCCCCGCGACCGCTGCCATTATCCCGGACTATACACAATTACAGTCCCTGTACCACGAGACCGAGCAAGCGATTCCGATCTTGCAGCCAGGTCGGCGAAACAATGTAGTCAACTTTAAAAGACAGGAAGACACCTAGGGGGTAATGTTCATCAACCGATCCTCAAACTCTAACCGGCTTACTACGAAGACTTTCATTAAATTGGGATGAGGCGGTGATATATTGGGTAGCTTTATTAATTTGAATGTCTATATTGAATTTAAAACTAACCTGTTACAAGATTTTTTGTCCTTTTGAATTTTATTTGTGGTTTGTTTGATCGTTTCGATGACACAAAAGGGGCAAGCTAACTTTGCGTTCAACTTTAGATACCTAAATGGTCTTTCTTCTTCACAAATCATTTGTAGTCATAGAACATTGAAATCAATAATCCTTTTTTAGTTACATAACCTTATTTTTATTATATGAATCAATAAAAAATAAAACGTTATAAAAAATCACTCTGGTATTTATTAAAAATCATTTCGAGAACATATTGCACCTTAAGCAATAAACGTGATCTAAATCGAAGGTCACCCGATACGAACAGTGGATGCCCGCGACTGCTCATGGTAGGAGGGAGTTATTCGTGCTCATTACAATATTAATCAATGCTTTCACATCGGGGCATAAATAAAGCGAATTAGTTGCGCAAGCGCGGCAAATGATAGTGCGCGCCGTATGCCTTCGTCATTATCTTCGTCGTTGTAGATCAAACATGGATTATAATGACGATTTCATTCCGGTATTGGTTTACTTTCGATGGAATTGCATTGTATTGTTTTGTAGGTGAAATGTGTTGCAATATTGATGCCAGGAAGAGGCAGGCTTCTTACTAAATCCATGAGTAGGAGTAGATGCCATAGAGGGGTAATCTCTTTGACAATCATTTTTAGGGTTCCGTAGCCGAATGGTAAAACCCCGTATAGTTTCGTCAAGTCAGTCTGTCTGTCCATACGTATGTCACAGCCACTTTATTCTGAAACTATTAGCACTATGCAGATGAAACTTGGTAGGTTGTTGTTTCTTATTTACGATTCTCATAATAAAATGAAATTCCCATTCATGGAACTAAAACAAAAATAATGCTTACACCGTTGCATGTGCGGTGTCTGTGGATAGACATTAAGGTGTCTAAAACATTTTCTCTGAAAATTTAAAATTTTGGGAGATAAACGCTTCTTAAGTGGTAAAATGAGTGCGAAAATTGGTTTGAATGAGATCAAACAGGTAGTTTTTGAGATATAGCTCATTTGATTCACCGCAAATGTAACTTTGTCCTTCATGCAAATACTATGAAAAACAAAGTTATATTTGCTGTTAAAAAATATTGTGGTATTTTGGCTAAGAGAAGGTGTGGAACCCTAAATCAGTTAAAGTTAGCACGGAACCCTCAGTGCGCGAGTCCGACTCGCACTTTGCCTTTTTTTTCAATTACTTCTGTAACTAGAACGTTGTTATAATTCGAGGTTGTTGGTAAAGTAACATTGTCCATAAACAAAGTTTAAGATACTAAACTCTCATAGCTGATAATTAGATAGACTACTATAAAGGTTAGCGCAACTCTCACTCGCATCGCATCATAATAATTATGCAACATTACTCCCTTGCCCGTAACCGCTTGCGCACAGTTTAATAATCGTAATAAAGGATGTTGAGCGTCTTCAAAGATTAAATAATTTTGTAAACTGCTAGTATAGTTACATTGCAAATATTGCAATACAGGAAAAATAGAGCAGATTACACTTCAGCCGAATTTGATAGAACAGGATTATTAAACAATTTTACGTCATGGTAAATCGCTTTTAAACGTATGCAGAAAAATTTATTGCGTAAACATATTATGCTGTTTGTAAGGTGCAAATAAATGTATTACGGTCGCATAAACAAAACCATAAACAAAAGACTGTTAATAAACACATCCCTGAGGGATTACAGATATTGAACAGTAACATGCGGCAGTTTAAACAGCAATAATTTATATACTGAAGCGAGTATGAAGATTATCTAAACCTAATTTAAGAAGCTGTTGATGTTACGATGAAAATACAGGTGCTGTATTTTTACAAAGAGTTTAAGTTCGTATGTTAGAAGTGAATCTTTCTAGAAGTAATATTCTCTCGTGCTGTCGTTTTTGTAACCTGGGTATCGTGTAAATATAATCCTCATAAGGTCTCATCGAAAGGTGCGCGTGCGCTCGCCGCTGCGCAGCAGACGCTACTCGGTATAGAGAGGAGCAGTGGACACAAAAGTACTAAACGGATAAATTAATAAGAGTTTATAATATCTTATTTTATCTATTTATTATTTCCAAACATCTTATTTCCAATCATTACAGGATAACATAACATAAAATGCGATAATATAAGTAAATGAGAACATAATCTACTAATTAAACTATGTATAAAACAACTATGTGTAGCAAATAATATATAACGCAGCTCGTGTGCACTCACTCAGATACGGATAATGTTACCAGGTATACCATACTGTTTCCAATACAAATACCTGAAAAACTTATTTTGTGTCCGTTCAAGCATCAATGTATCTAGGTTATAATTAGATTCGTGCGGCGACCATACCATTGAGTTACTCTCAAAATGGCTTCTAACTAATGCGTTATGCAATTACTACAGTCGCTTTTATGTTTTTAAATACATGAGCCGTTCGTAAAATAAACCCTAAGTTTCGATATGCCTTTTTACATTGTATAAATATTCCTGATGATTCCATATTCCTGAATGGAAGTAAAATATTTTCGGTAAACTGTATACAGCGTGTGCCCTGTAATAGGAACAAAAAAAGATTTTACAGAATAAGTCAAAGTAAGTAGTATTACCTTGACCTGGAAATGGTACTCTAAGGTTGAGAATTAAATCAGCTTAGAGTCTGCTTTTAATCAATGTACATCAAAATCGCTAAGTCGTTAAAGTAAATGACAATGTCAAGTTTTATGATTGGACACATCTGTTTGCAATACCTACATTGCTGGTTCGATTTATTTTGTTAGAAATTAACAAAACTAGTTAGTGATATTTTTCAGTGTAATAATTTAAAATTATTTAAAGTTTATTACTGATTACTTACAGGATATATTTATTCAATTACAGGCCACAAGCTGTATAATAATGGTTGTTTTCAGTCCTTGGAGAAATCGAGACCATCGAGGAATCGAGGCTGCTATTTAAAAGTCTTTGTATTTGATTTGTTAGTAATGCGTGACTTGAACATTTTATTGCAAGAACAGTAAAATGAAAGATGATACAAAAAGTATAATCTGATCTAAAAATTGCAGTTACATTATCAAAAAAACAAAATGTCTTTTAGAAAAGACAATAAACTTCATTATTTATTTATACGAAAGGGTCCCACCTCTAGTGTCTCAGCGCGTCGCTGATTGGATTTAGTTTAATAACCATAAAGCACCGCGCGCGCACCGGCGCGGGCGCACCACTAGCATTTTGCGTCATTACGTATAGTACGGACCGGGTATTTTCTATCGTGCTACTTAAAGTATGGAGTAATAGTAACTTGCATATTTCATAGCTCAAAAATTGAAGTTGCTCGCAACTATGATCTTAAAAATGTCGGAGTTCTCATACTTACAAACTTGTTAATTTCTTATGTTTTTCTTTTCGCGAGACCTTCTGGATTAGAAAGAGATAAATAATTCTGTCAACAGCTAAATGTTTCTGATGATTAATCTGGCTAAATCTGTCAGAAAATTATAACTATATGATATTGAAGAAATTTATCAATAATAAGAGGCTGCGGAAATTGGATTTGCCTACTCGTTTTTGCCTAACACAAAGTCCTAGGCAGGTGAAAATTATGCATAATCCATAAGATTTTGTAAATTCTTATGGTAAACATTAGGTACCCTATCTACGAAAAATGACATCCTATGAGCATAGGTATGGCTGTGATCATCGATCGCTGTCTGAATCATTTCGTATAATTTCATACTTTCTCATACGAACAATAAAGCCTTTTAGAAAGGTTCGGTCTACATCTTAATGTAGCAATTAAGCTCTCTAGTCCAGGCCGTAATACCGTATTTGTCGATTTCAACGTAACCTACTTTCCAAATAAACATTAATGCTCCGATCAATTTCCTAGCAGACGACAAAAATCTATCAATCTTTACAAAACTTTATTTCCTTGACATTTTACTTGTAAATATTTCGGTATCATATAAGTATAAAGGTATGACTGGTAGAGAAAGCCGTTATGGCGTTAAATCTACCTTTTGGACGATTGTACAATAGCAGTAAAAATATTGAACTTATATTAGGTATAAAATAAATAAATAAGTGCCAGACAACACACCAATTGTCGTGGTTTCGAAGTAAGGAGTTTTCTTCCTTGTGTTACGAATACCAGACAGCGATTATGACGGGGGCGTCTTCCATTAATACTTAAATACATATTAAACATCTGGTACTCAGGTACAATATTCTTGCTCATCACACAAACATTTACCCCTTGCGGGATTCAAACCTGCGACAGCCGGAATAATAGTCAGGAGCTCTCAACACCAAACGCGTCGTCAAACGTCATGTTTGTATACTGAAAAATAGGTAACTATTAAAGCAAAAATAAAAATAAAAAATTTTTGCTTTAATAGTTACCTTTTAGTAAAAATTAAATATTTTTTTTTTGCTTTATATTATAAATACATACATGAAAACCAATAACTGTAATGATCCGAATAAAAGGTTTTACAAACGTCCTAATAAGTTCTGGTTAGCGTTATCTGTACTATACTTTATTCGAAATGACGTTAAATATTTGAATTATTCGTTGGTTGGTTTGTCGATGGTAAATCCTTACTGTCATTTATTTATATTTTACCGACTTAAAAAAGGAGGTAATCAATTCTACCTGTCTATCAATCAATTAAATTTTATTTTATTTTGTTTTATAATAAGTAAATTGGCAATAGGTGCCCCTTATGTTTGCAGTGCCTCTGCAGGGAGTCAATTGTACTGTCTGTTTATACCTTTTTACAAATAACCAACTTGTGACTGAGCAATAAATGAATCTGAAATTTGAAATCTAACCTGATCTTTACGTATGTAATATCATCAGAATTGGATATATTTTTTTGTATGTTGATCTATTTAAGCTTGCAAATTTTCTTTTGTATTTTTTAGTTCAATTAGGTATAGTTCAACTTAGGGTGCAGTATGAGTTTCACAAAATTAGTCTAGTATTTTTTGAGGTATGAGTCTATCTGTAACTAAAAAATATGAAATAAGAAAAACCACCTTTGGAGTCGGTGCAGGATGTTAAGCTTACGTACACCAACAGTCTAAACACATTATGCACCGATAACGAAAGAATTTGCTTCTCTTAATTATAAGACGAATGCGTAATTTCAAGTGTTATTTAGTCAGTTTTCTAAATGCGGCTTTACTTTCTTTTAACAGCATTTGTCAGGGCCACTGCTTTCGCTCAAAGTGCATTATGTATTCAGTGCCTTCACACATAAATAAAAAAAACGTTTCAGGATAACAGTAACATCCTTGCGTACCTATCATCCATATGATAGGTGGGCATAAACATAGTAACAAGATAATTAAATATCAAGCACTTTTGTACGACTCAGGCATAATAATGATTAGTTCAGAATTACTACACTCCAGGGATTTTCCTTACTGGTAGGTCTGGCAAAAGTTGTGTCTGTAAAAAACCTAAGCAGATCAATACAATATTTCTGTAAAATATTGACTACTAGTAAAATCAAAATACCTAGACTTAAAACAGTTACGATCGCAAATAAGCATCAGATGTATTTATACAGGTTGTGGCCAGTAATAGTAGCAAAAAATACTTATTTAATTATTTAACATCAATCTACAGCTCTTTCTTATGACTAAGAAAATAAACAATATTTATATAAATAAATATATATATATATATATATATATATATATATATATATATATATATATATATATTAATATAAATAAATATTGTTTATTATATTTATTTATATGTTTATGAGCAATTTGTTAAATTACAATTCTTCCTAGAGCCAATAAAGAATTGTAATTTAACAAATTGCTCATTTAAATTAATTACAGCGTGTGTTTGAGAAATATAAAGATATAACTTATTGTATCTTTATCTTTCGTCTTAACGTTTAGTACTTAGAAACTAACGCACTGATATCATAAAAAAAACTCAACGTGCTCATAAAACACTTCGTAAATACAGTTATAAACAAATATTTACTAAATATATTTAAACATAGGCATTTTAAGAAAGCAGTAATAAATCCTTAAAATTAATCCATGTTTAACTTTACAAAATAAATTTATTGTTGTTTTAAAACAAAAAAAACTAACCAGCAATGTCTAACAAACAGATGTGTTCTGTCATAGAACTCGACATTGGCATTTACATGAACGAAATATTAATTTTGATATACATTGCTTAGAGATTCTAACTTTGTAATACTATATAGCATTTTAGAATAATAAGACCGGTCAAGGTACCTACGTACCTCTGTAGAATCATAGATTACGATATTTTTTATTATTATAGGCCACACGCTGTATATATGTCGTGGTCGCATCGTAGAATTGCCCATTTCATGAAATGCTCGGCCATTTAATGAAATGGTTGCATTTCATTAAATATTTCACTGTCCATTGGCCATATCATGATGTGCCCATGCCAGATCAATGATAAGAAACCGTTTGACGATAGAGCCAGCTGGACGCACAGCTATTTCATGAAATAAACAATCTTAATCGATCATATCGTGGAATTGTTTCATTGACTACCGGTAGAGGCGCTGTAAGCGCCTAAGCGCTTTGTTTGTGTTAAGATGGCGGCCCTTGTAAGCGATTGCTACTTACATCAGTTGCGTTTTAGAACAACTGATGCTTACTCTCTTTTTTTAATGTTTTATTGTTTACGTGACTTTTAGATGCTCGTACTAAAATACTTGCATTTTCACTAAATGTTCCTTTTTATTGTAAATAGTATTTATAGGTATTATAACGCATCAAATACCTACATATCTTGTACGTGAAAAGTGATATAATGTGAATATTAAGAAACTACGTTGTGTGTTATGGCTCTTTATAGTCTTATTTTTCAAAGTTCCTATAAGTATTGCGTTTTCGTCGAAGCGAAGCAGGGTGGAACTATGCTAGACATTTTTTTTTAGTCAAGAACATTGTTAAGTATGTGATGTGCCAAAGTTCTTACTTTTTTTTAAATATTTTTTTCTATTATTTTACTTAAGTACCTTTTGTTCAACATTAGTAAATGTTATGTTACCTATATTTTTTATAAATAATATAAGAGTTACCTAATTAGTAAGTATGCGCTTAAGACTCAGGTAAAGAAACATTCCTACCAAAAACTTGAGATACCTTAAAACTCTAGTGCGCGCCAAAGATGGCACGTGTAGTTCAGTGCGTGTGAGCGCGTTCGTCCATGTGCCTTTTTAGATTAAGTAAGTTTGTTTTAATTTATTTTAATTTTAAAATTATTTTAATATTCCATAGTAAATTTAAACAAGTACGTAACAAAATTGTTCTGAGTTTTCATTAAATATTTTATGGTTACCCTATTTTCACGATATGGTCAAACGTGGGTGACCAAATCGTTAAACGTTTATCGTTTAATGATTTGGTTACCATTAGTTGGCCACTTCATGAAACGTGAACACTTCACGAAATGGTCAACCTTTTCATAAAATGATTAATTCAGCGATTTGGCCACGACATATACACTCTACAATAATCTTAATAACAAAGTCTTAATTTAATAAGAGCACTTTATCTGTTCTGCTAAGGACCTAAGTATCGGCCAAAGGCGAATAGTAATGAAGAACTAATAAGCCCAATTTATATGAAAACGGCCTAATTGTGATGTGTTGATGGCGTGCTTACAATTTTTGACGGCTGATAAGATAACAACTATACAATTTGTATTTACAAACATATTAATATTTCCTTTCGCAGCAGATATGCAAAAGTTTTGTTATCGACGTGTTATTTCATGTGTTATGACACTTGACGTGTAAATACGTGACACGCAACGCTAAGTATCGGTGTACAGCCGCCGACAAAAAGTGAATTGGAGTGTTATGACAAGTGTCACGTCACGTGTGCGCGGGCGCAGGTTTTGGTAGAATTCTTTGATAAGGTTGCAGACATAATTAAACGACATGTGAAGAATTTACTAAAGAAAACAGTAAATCGTTGCTTTCTTAGATTTCCTTGGGCTGACAGTTTTATTAAAAACGAAGAAACGACCGAATTTATTACAAAGTATACTCGTTTGCAAAGATTAAGAGAAATAGATACTTAAACTTCCTTAAAAAAATATGTAAATAACGCATTCGTATTCTACGTAGGAAAAACAAATCACTTATTTTAGAGTCGGGGCATAATGTCAAGCTTCCGTACAGTCTGCCTAAACACATCATGCACCGTTTAATTTTTTATTTATTTTTTATTTATTTTTTATTTCATTTATTACTCATATCTTAAAAACTGCAAGACCGATTTTGATTAAACGTACACTGTTTCCCTTAGTAGAACCATACCTAATTGAAATAAGAAATAATCATCTCGCTATGACTTTTTCGTTTTCGAGAAATTGCGTGTTAGGAAGTCTTACTTGATCAACATACTAAAATTTTATTTAACTTTTACGATATCACATAAGGTCGAATTGATAAGATACTTCCTTTTCTTGAAGTCGGTAAAAAAACAAGTAACTTCAGTTCTGAGTGTTTGATCTCTAAATGAAATATTTCATTCTTAATCTCATTTGACTAACTCTCGTTGAGATCTGTGTCGTCGTATTAAGTTTGGTAAGAATAATATTATTTTAACTACTTTTTGTGTAAAACCGGCCCTACCGGCAATTGTTTTTAAAGGGAAATAAAATAAATGTTACGGGCCCCTTAATTGGCCTTCCCTTTGAATTTCGTCCATAAATAATACACATTGCAAACTGACACGAAAATTGCAAATAGTCGGTTATTATTCGGTTCTCAACGTAATGAATTAAATTCCCTGAATAATACTTTAACAAACTCTGGCAGATGTGTATTTGTTTGGCAACTGAATGCCCTTTTACAGGCGTTTCTTAGTTAATTATCAATTAATTAGTTTACTTTTTCCCTTACATAAACAATGATACGATAAATACCACTCCAATGACTATATTGTTTGCTGCTTGTAACAAAAAAGTTAAAGAAGGGAATATTTAAGTATTAGTTATTTGAGTTTCGCAAGAATTGTATTAGTTTCTTGTAAGTAGTTTATTAACCTTAAACAGACTTAGGTTAAGAAATAAAATAGTCACTTTAAGTAATAATAGAAGGTTGGTTGGACCTGCCTCATTAGGCATAATGCCATTGAAGGACATGACGAACTAGCTCTACAAAAACAAATCAGTTAGTGGTGGCGCGGGGTAATCGTATTCAAAAGATTATACGAATACAACTTAGTAGGTGGTTTGGCACTACGGCCCCCATAAATACAGTTTTTTTGTAGGACAAATGAAGACATCCACATAGAATGTGTGCACAATATTCGGGATTATGCTTAGATTTCATGTGCATACTCGATGAGTACGTTTCAAATGATAAGTTGCTTTATTATCTATCTATTGGTTTTATCTACTAAATCATGTCAGACAGAAATGACATAAAATGTGTACCTACGTATCTAAATTTAATTGGTTAATGTAAACTTTTAGGCAAATCTTTTCTTTTTCTTCTTACGTAGACTTGGACACTAGGCGATCAATAATTGTCAAACGAGTAGTCTAACCCTTTTTTAACATCGCGTGTAGGAGAGGCTTGTAATTTGTCTGATCGTCAAAAAATAAGGCTGACGCTATCATTGCTGGTATTGAATCTTCAAGTCCTCCAAAATCCTTGCTTATTTTAAACCATAGCTAACCTACCTCGCCCCCTGGGGCATCCTGGAAGCACCCGCAAAAAGCCAGGGAATGTCGGCATCGCCCATCAGTATTCACTTTGACAGAAAAGACTAAATGCCTAGCGCGGCGTGTGATCTGCCTACCCAGATTAGTTATACTAATGTATGGCTAATTAAACTTATTCCCTTTTAGAGCGACGTGTGCTAGACTTGTTAATGGATAGGCATTACTTTTTATTTTCAATCTAAGACTCCTTGCACACTGCTACTTTTAGCATCGCTGCAGTCGCGCGTTAGTATCGGTGCGGAAGCGCACATCGCTGCATCGATGCTAAAAGTAGCGCAAGTGTGTAATGGTTTACGTTTTGCGACTGCATCGTAACTGCATTGCTGCTTAAAATTGCAGTGTCCAAAAGGTCTAAGAGGTACCGCAGGCCTAGATAGTTTTAGATAAGTTAAGTTATACAGATACTGGATAAGTTTAACAGATGCTCCGTTTAAAAAACGCTCATAAACGCATTTTTTTGTTTAGTGAGTCCATCTTGGAGAGTTTGTAGGTACGCGTTTATAAGATAATCGGTGTTGGAAACAAATTTCTTTCATGCTCTAATATAATTAAAAAGTCAAAGTGGAGAATAAAACCATGGGAACACCCTTTGTAAGTACATACTTATGAGACGCTGGCCCTATTTTTGAATCATTTGAATATATAATTAAGCGAGTGATTCAAAAATAGGGGCCATGGTCCTAAACAAATTAGTTGCAGCTTAGGCATTATGACAATATTTTCCATGAACAACATTCATGATATATTTTTCCACTCATTAATAGCGCATCAATCAAACAATAAGTAGGTACTTACTTCTAATTGAGACTTCGACATGTCACAGCAGTTCACAAATTACCGGCTAATTTTGTGTTTTAACGTTCATAGGGGCAGATATAAATCAAGGGGTAGTTAATGGAATTAAAAGGCCATAATGAAGAGTCATCAGGTAGCCAATTGATAGCCAAACATCGGGGGGCGCCGGGCGACATGCTTTAACGCAAACGCGCTGTGCGACACTTGGCGCTGTTTTTTAGTCTGTCTGCCTCATGCTGGTTCTGGTGTAAACTAACTAATGGTGTGCCTCGGCTTGCCAATTACATATTTAAAGCTATCTACTCGTTTTTACAACTGTTAAGGAACAGTTTCAATGAACTTTAAATACGTAATATTATCAGTTAAATATTGATCTAAAGAACTAATACCTAGTGTCAAAAAAGCTCAGAAACACAATTAAACGATCTTTAAGATTTTTCTAATTGATAGTCGTACATTTTCATAATTCATTTGAAGTCGGTGCCTGATCCTAAGATCACGTACACCAACAATCTATGATCATCATCATGCACCAACTCCAAATAAATTTGTTTCTCGAAGTGGAAGAGAAATGCGTTATCTTTAGGGCGGTTTTAACAATGAATATCTATATACTTAGTAATTTATATTTAAATTGGTGGATAAGATAAGAAACTAAAAGTAAAAGGGGTAGTATCAGATACCTTAAGTAAGTAGGTAATAACATGATTTAGGCGAGATTCTGAGAGGTTTGACGTAAGTTTTTCCTGGAAACATAGTTAATATTTAAAAAAAATAAAGACCCTTATGTCGTATTTCGGAGATGCCACACTTATCTGTCACTTTTTTCTCCTAAAACCATCGATACCCGTATCGAAATCACCTTTAGACGTGATCTGATAAGCTCTAACGCCATCTGTCGTCAAAACGGACGATCAATTGATCCGATCGATGGACTGACTAGCAGTGGACGGGCAGCCCGTATGTAAGACAATGGGTTATAAATTAAAATTAATTAGATACCCCGCGTGTCGCCGCGGTCAGTCGATTGTTCCGATGAGCTTAATTTGTTTTCGATACAATTGAAAGTTAATTTACGCTAATAGACACTGTTGGTGTTGGGTTAAATGTTTTTTTTATTTAGTGAGATAGTTGTCAATTAAAATTAAATGACCTTTAAACGATTCCAAACTCATGCCCCCTTACAAAAACGTCGTCGGTTTTCAATTTCCAAGTAGAATTTATTATGTTTTGAATAACTGCTTGGTCCACTGCTGTTGTAAAAACAGTGGGGGTACATAGCGCAGACGTCACGTGTAATGACGTAGGTATTCATAAGAGACTAAACATTTCGCATGGTTGGAGCAACGGCACGGTAGCACAATTGGAAGAGCGTTTGGCCCGGTTGTTGCTAGTTCGAGTCCCGCCCGTGCGCAATTTTTGGTATCTTATTTTATCTTTATAAATATAAACCATCTTTTTGCACACCATTTTCTACCTCTTTAATAAACATTGTTTTGCCTACCCAATGGTTGGCTGGGAGAAATAGCTTCCAGCGATAAGACCGCCAATATTGTACTTCTGATATATTCGAAATGTTTTTGTTTCTTATTTCTTGTGTTATAAAGAATATGTATTTATTAACAACATTCATTTTCTAATTGGTTGGGTTATAGTTAGTCATGGTTTAAAACTGGTACTATAATCTTTTTGTAATGAGAGATGTGACTAGAAGTAGATTTTATCCTCTCAACGTTATCAGGTAACGTTATAGTTATCAAATTTTATTTGTCATTTTATTTTAAGCAATCTTACCGATTTTCAGCTTGGTGGGAATTTATGTAGTTTTACTCTTATTTTTTGATGTAAATTGACTGGACTACATGTTGATAGTTTTAACTTTTATTTTTCAACAGTTATAAATATATACCTACTTAACTGCCTTAGCTTTAAAGAATTGATTTATAAAAGCCAACAATATTTATATTGATCACTTTAATTAATGAATAGTTCTAGAGGTTATTACAAGGAACCGTTAATCTTATAATAAAGTTGTTATAAATGATAATCTGAAATTGCGTGAACTGTCCGATGGACGACCTACTTAGGAGTCGGATTAAGTACAGAATGATGGATTGGATTATGCCATTTTATATTGATTATAAAACGACAATTATTAATGTTTCAATCTCCAAACAACCTTCTTACAAAACGATAATCCGGTGTCGTCAAGCTATGCAAATCTGAGCATAATTTAGTCATTATTGCATCTCATCAATATTGCAATTAGTCCTTCTAACTTGAATAAAGTGGGCGAGCCAATAGAGACTAGTTCGCGGCTAGAAAGCGCTGGTGGGCAAATAGCGTGATTGCGCGCGCGCAGCTAGCCACGCCCCCCGCCCCATGCCCCGCCTTCCGCGCATAGATCAGCTATTGATGGAATAGACTATCATAATTATTGCTGATTATGAAAACGATGTCTCTATCACAGCTTTATGTTAAGGGACACTCGTTGTGGAAATAAATGTGTACTTCTAAGTGAGAGGTATTATTTAAAATGGAACAGTGTTATAATCAGGTGACCAAACCCATGTTTTCTTTGTCAGGTCTTGTGTTTACTTGCAAATATGCCGCTTGATTTTGACTTGAAAACAATATACCTATACCAGTGTTCGATAATTGAATTGAAACGACGAAGATGAAATAAGAAACCAAAAATTGTTCCTTTTTCTGAAATGAATAACTACTTGACCTACTGCTGTTGTAAAACAGTTTGGGTAGATAGCAGACGTCACGCGTTATGACGTAAGTATTCCTAAAAGACTAGTTATTTCGCACGGTCGGATTGACGGCACGATAGCTTAATTGGAAGAGCGATTGGCCCGGTTAGCCAGAAAGTTGCTGGTTCGAGTCCCGCCCGTGCGCAATTTTTCGATTCTAATTTTATCTTTATGAATATGAATTGAACCGGTTTTCGAACGAAATACTAATTAGTAATTCTACACAAGATCGATTATTAAAAAAATACTGGTTAATTTTCGATGATGTTTCGTTTGCTTTCACACGAAAATCACGCGTCAAAAGTGATTCAAAAATAGAGCCCCTGATTCAACATTTTCTTATCGTAGGTATAGGTATCAATTCCCAAACAAATTCCATGAAAAATCGATTTATGTAACTTAACAGTTCTCAGTTTTTATAAATGACAAACGAAAGATTTCGTGTTAATTGGCTTCACCATTGACATAATAAGAAGAAAAAAGGGATAAAAATGATTACGCTACACGTATGCTTATGCATTAGTTACTAAAAGCCAATACTTTGTTTATTAGAAAGATATCTAATTCCGCCAAACAAAAACACCAACTATTTTAATATCGAGTAAAAACAATCGCGAACAAATCGAGCGCTTCCGCTTTACGCAAATCGGTATAAAAAGCGCCCCTCAAATTCCCGCGAATAATTAACCTAATACGGAACCCACAATTACGATGTGACGTGCGATTGCTAACTAATTGTTTTAGCGCCAATAAAATAATACAATTACGGACGCATTGTTTTCACCTGCCTCTGGCGAAGGTACCTCTATTCGTTATTTGAATAGAGCACACGATGCAAATGTGTCATTCACGTAAAAACTGCATCATCAAAGACAAAGTAACAATCTTAAGCTTCTTATAACTTGGGTATAACGTTTCACTAAATACAGACAAAACTATAAGAAAAAATAATTGGTGGAGTTTAGTTTTCAGTTTAGGTAAACAATGTAGCAAGCAATAAAATGAATATCGAAGGGTCGATTTTACCAACATAAGATAAGACTTATCCCACTGAATAAGTATAAAACGACCGATTTTAAAATGGCAATTACATAAATGATAGCTGAGAAATAGGAGACGTTTTCAAATAAGTGTCTTGTATTTTATTCGACGAATAGGTATTCCTTATCAGACACTGGAAAAATCAGGCCTAAATAGTTCTAATCTAAGCAATTATAGTCAGTAAATAATTACTTAATCAAAAGATAGACCTTATGTGTTAGAATAACACACAAGCGTTAATCTAAAACAAGTTTCATTCGGTAATCGCAAATGACATTAGGTCGCTCACTTCTGCCGGAGTAGCCCGATTATTTATCAGAGCAAATAATATTCACTTTATCGGAACATTGTGAAAAATTTGGTCGTTTGAAAGTGGTTATTAGCATAGCAAACTAAACGTGTCAAAAATGATTATTAATTTGTTTGAATTTTAAACCTTTCAGTCAAAACACCAAGTCTGACTGACCTATGTAATGAAATATTTAATTTACTTACTAAAACATAAACTGCTCTGATCCTAAAAAAAGTAGCTAATGCACTTGCGTTATGGAAATCAGATACAATGGTGGCACCACAACACCCAGACCCATGACAAAATAGAAAATTTTGATTTCTATATTGACCTATCAGAAAGCTCTCAATTTAATCATACAACGCTGTAAGCAAAGCATCTCGGGGTTATGGTAAAAATATTGAATTCCCCATCATCCACTGCGGGCCAGTCGAGCTCGTAACAGGTGCATTATACAATTATTAAAACTGGCAATAAATATATATACGCCTCCCACTAATAACACCCTTGCTATCGTAATAATCACTTGCACGTCGTTAAATGCAACGTTAAGCTTTCCGATTGTATCTGCTAGTATTATAAACATAGATAATTTGAATAGGCAATAACATTTATTCAAATAATGAGTTATCTTTCTTAGTAATTGAATAACTGTTTATCGTTTCGTTATCTATTCGTTAGAATAGTTAATAGTTAACTTTTATACGGAAGCGTGGGTTTGAAGGTAATCAAATATCCTAACATATAACTCATCTGCTCAACTTATATTTACGCCTTGTTAAATTAATTTTCAATTTGCATATTTTATGGTGATGGTATGAACAAGGGATTCCTTGAAATATGTTGAGTAAAAGAACACAATTAATGATCAGCTTTATGTGTTTCCACGTCAAATTCTCTGTTTAGGATACTGAAAAAATAAATTAAAGCATTATTATTTCGTATTCGTATTCATTGAATGCTTCATTTAAAAAAAAATATTATGGGCTAGGTTCGGACGGTACCTTATTTACAATTTTTTAGAGACATGCAAATGACTATTAAATCGAAAAAGCTAAGTTATAAAGCTCTATTAAATATTTTACCCTTCCATAATATTATTCATCTTATCTCTAGAAAAAATAGGACCAGTGTATACAGGCGGATAAGAACTCCCTTAAAAAATTACCAAGTATTTACAAGTATTGACATGGGCGAGGTAAGTAGATGTGAACGAAAAACCGGCGATAAATAATAATGTGACCCAGTTATGGGTCGCGTTACTTCTGCTGGAGTGGCCTGATTCGTTATCAGTGCAAATAATATTCACTTTCTCGGAACGTTGCGAAAATGGTCGATATTTGGCGCCTGCATAGGTCCAGTGTACGGTGCCGGTCAACTCAGCTGATGTTGGCAACATCTTTTTTTTATCTCGAATTTCAACAAAAAATAATATGGCAGCTTTATTTGATTACCTCTAAAATTTCGTTTTTTAAACGCAAATAATCTCAAAAGATAGAGACTAGGTCAGACTTAAAATAGGACACTGATTATTATTTTTGGAGTACATATCTAATATTTCAAAGAAGTAATAACGTAAGCATTTGGTATTCATAATACCAATAAAAATTCTACAACCTACTTAACTTGTTTAACATTAGCTATTCCAGCTAACAGTTTTCATGTCTGCTTATTGCATTTCTTAATCGGAAATTGGTGGTTATACAGACGTAATGTTGATTTACGTCATTGCACCATTGGTGATCACGACACGATGTTCCGTTAATTGATTTTGCGATAGTGAAACGATCATGCTCAATATGACATAAAAACCAAGTTTAAATTATATTGAAGTCAACACTAATGATAAAAAACATCTTACATTTTAGGATCCCACAAGTAACTAAAATTACTAATTGTTAGTACCCATCACCAAAAAGGCAAAAGTTTGAAAATACCTGACTCAAATCCATGATCTTTGCGTTGATGCTTCGATCTACTCGTATCCCCAAAGTTCACAATCCAGAATATGCACCAACAGTTACTCGATGACTGCTCCGACACGTCTTATGAGTCTTTCACGCAAAAAACAATTTGAATATGATAGATAAAGCAAAAAACTCCTAAATGTGTCAAAAATTTCAAATTCACTATTTGCAATCTTTAAATTAAAATACTTATTTATTAGTATCATAAAATCATTGAGTCACTTCGTGCAAACTAAAAATATGTTATCATTGTTATTTGAAAGAAGAAGTAAGAAACCGATGAATAATGTATTTTTTAATATGTTTAGAGTAACCAGAGGTCATTAGGATTTTACTGCCAGCGAACCTTTGTTTTAACTAAGTATTACTTAATAGAGCTTTCTCAAAACTTTAATCAGTAATCTTACGCAAAATAAGTTACAGATTATAGATAACTATCTATGAATACTTCTAAAAATAATAGACCAATTTGAATATTAGAACAACAAAAATCTTAAAATCTTTCTACACTTACAAATTAATTAAATTATTACTTAAGGTCGTCACCAAGATGGACGCAAATTTCCGAACAAATTATGCGCGTTACGCGATCAACTACGTGACCGACGAAGGAACTTGCACTGGACTCACCTCATCCCGGTCCGCGATAGCGCGGTACCAAGCGGTGACGTCACGAGATAAGGGACAGGTGGACAGGTTGAACTATATTTTTGATGTTGTTGACATGACACACTTACTCCTTGAAGGTGTTTATACTGTGAACTGAATAATCAGAAATGCTACCCAATACAGATAAAACTCATAGGTTATATGGGAGGTAATATGGAAAAATACTGACCATGAAAGTGGTTTGCGAGACAATTAAGTTAATTGATATTGTTAAAATTAAAATTAAAAATAATGATAAATAAATAAATAATACTTTCATTGACAAGGAAGAAGATGTCACGAAACGCGATTTGCATAAATAGGTCATAAGCCATGTCAAAAATACCTTTCTGGGTCCTAATTATGATATTTAAAACAAGTTAGTTAGCATTTTGCTAATTAGCATGATTTTTATCAATATAAAAATATTAGAATCAAGTGAGATAATACATATATTAATGGCTGAAAGCCTAAAAAGCTCACAAAAACATGCAACAAACGTTTAACGAAAAATATACAGTAAAACCTATGCTTAAGTAGACAGAGTCGTGTACAAGCACTAGTACTGAAAACTATAGTCAAATCAAGTTTCTGAAGCGCATTCATAACGTCTAATGTATCCGGAGATAGGGGTGTTTGCTTTCGACGATAAAGTCGGTATCGAGAAAGTTATCGATCGGCAAACAGGCTGCTATCGATCTGTGTCGCCAATTCTTATCGCGCCTGCGCCTGCGCACGCAGGTGCTTAGCATTTCTGATGTTACCCACCATATAAATAAAGTATGATAAATATTTTTTGCACACACTATTAATTATCATTATAGAAAATTATACAAGCTCTTACACTTTCTGCTTACTATTTGTTGTTATTTGTGTGCTTTCGTTGTGTCAGTATTACAATGAAAACGCAAATATTCTATCAAAAGGATATGTCATTATTTTTAGAATCTTAATTTGTATAACATAGTCCATCATTTTTTTTTTCTCTTTTTCAGCCTCTCCTTCTTCAGTCATATTAAAATGTTCCATGATTATTATTGTAAACCATCTAATTTACTTCAACAACAACTATAGAGGCTCACGAGACTCTTTTGGAACTAGTACAACCTTATTATAACATTATGGTTGATTTGGATGGTTTAATATGTATAATTTGTATCAATTAACTACCAGAACACATTGTAGACTGACCGATTGATACATTTAAAACTGTCATTAAAGAATCTCTAATGACGAAAGGGTATTAAAAGTAGATGATTAAAGATAGTCCTGCATGGACTTGCATGATCACCAAAAACATTATAAACCTTTTGGAGAGAGGCACTGACAAAAGTGACTGTGTTTGTTGCGTAGCTTCTTCTTAGCACAGCCTACAGTCCCGAAACAGTTGTAGGGATTGGTACGTGAATATGTGCCCCCTTAATAAAAATATAAAAATAGCGGTCTATGTTTTGCCCATTAGACTTTTTGATCGTGTCATTGAAATAACGATTATTTGTGTCAGTGAAGCTTATGAAGTGTAGAGTTCTCTTCAATAATCATGATCAAATGTAAAAATTGAATAGCTAACTAACAAAAAAATATATAAAAATCTGTTTAATAAATTCTGCCTTTATTTTGTTGAATTATGATTGACATAGATAAATCGAGTTCAATCAACAATGTAGAGCTGACTGAGTTTGTAGGACTAATAGCTCACAATCTATGCATCTATTCATATTATTTCATTTATTCCATTAAGTTAGATTAGCAAATCAGGTAATTTACAATCCAATTAGAATGAAGGAAAACCTCAACGCCGGTATCAGGTTAAACAAATGCTATTGAAATGTAATCGCTTCAGTAATTGAGTGCGTTACTGTTTGCTTAAGATTATACACTAGAATCATGTCAAAGTATACAAAACCAACTTAAATTGAATCATAATTCCTACAAGATTGTTTATTGGTGATAGTTCAGGGTATCTTGGACTTGTATAACTTAATTTGGTGTGGTGAGGAGAGCGTGATTAGTATGGGCTAGGTAAATCGGCGCGGGCGCCGACCGATAGCGGGAAGTCACTGGTGTTATTGCCTCTAGTTATTTACTTGAAGGTGAGACTATTCGATTTGTCCCAGATGAAGGACAGCTAATAATAACTTTGCTGCTTCATAAAACATACTTTTACGGTTTTTTAAACCAATATATTCGTATTGTATTGGAAACAGTTAACTGTTTCGTGAGTTGTCCCAACGGCTTGTTGAGACTTCTCATGAAGCAAAGGCTGGTCTCTATCTCGGCCAGAGAATTAGTCTCGCCATCCAGCGAGGTAATGTGGCCAGCCTTTTGGGCACTTTTCCACCACAGGGCAACGAGCTTTTCGATGTATATATGTAAGTAGTTTAGTTTTGTTTTTTGTTGTTAGTGATTATTATTTTTAATTTTATTCGTATTTATTGTAAATAATCGTATTGGAATGCTGTATAAAAATTGCTGATTTCCCATAACTTACAGATTCTTATATAGGTAATTTCGCTTCTCATTGCATAACGTTTAAAAAAGGTCATTGTTTGAAAAGGGCAGACAGTAGTTTTATGGAGACAGAAAAACCTGTAATTTTATATTGCCACGGCTATGAAATAAAGTGAAAGTTCAATAATCACAAAATTTTAATTTCAAATATGTAGAGCTTGAGATTGAAATCAAGTGAAAACCTTTAGTAAGCAATAATAAAATATTTAATATAGTCATATCATAAAATCACACTCAAAGCATACTACTTGAAATCAACAAATACTTAGGCGTTACTAGTCAAATCCTGTATCCTTATGCTGCTGAAGATCTCCCAGCCTCGGATGTCACGTGTCGGAGTCACGATGACCACCGGTCGTGAGGTCGTGACGTCGTCAGCCGGATCGCGAGCCTGTAACATGGGAAGTCGTGTGTGAATCGCTGCGTCACCGTAGCTGATCGCTGCGCGGTGACCACTTACGGCGTGGGAACAACCGCCTTCCTAGTTAGATGTAAAGGTATGCTCTCACGACATATGAGCTGCTTTGAACCGTTAGACTATACATTCATATTAAAATGTTATTTTCTAGCAAACCTAACTAAATACTCATTTTTAGCACACCAACCCAAATAGGTTTATTTGCCTTATCAACAAAAAAAATCAGAAATTAATATTATTAAAATATTTATCAAGTTTAGGGGTAGTCAACTAGATTACCTTGCAGTCAGTCTTATAACCTATTGTACTAGGATTTGAATCATCCAGCTTTTGGTGTCAAAATTTATATCATAATCTCGACTTGTGAATGTTTGAATTTCATTGTTAATTTTTGCAAACTATTTATCTACGAGTAACAGTTCGTAGATGCTTTGTGAATGTAAATAATAGCACAAGAACCAAAGCGAATTGATAGCGATGACTGCGAGTATGTAACAAAAAATATACACACGCAAGATCGAAATGTATTTCAGGAAAAGTTTAATCATGCGTGTAATTAAAAAAATATGCTGAGATGCAATATCTAGCAATCATATAGCAAATTTCTAAGATACTTCTTTTTCTAGGCACTCATAAAGTTTAGCTGTAACGAAATAGCTGCCTTTTCCTCTGCTTTCACAAGTTATGTGGTTAGTACACATTACCTAAGTACAAACGTGTGTATTTTCAAACCTATAAAACTGTCATAGGTGAAGTGAGCTCCGGGCTTAAGCGTGAGGTGCGTGGGAGCGGCATGAGTGTGGAGCTGCGCAGGCGCCGCCCGGCTTGTTACCGCAAACGAGCGATTCGCAGCCTTTCGGCTGGAGTACATGCCTACTTTTTTGTGGAACTGTATATCTGTGATGGTGGAGTGATGGTTTGATTACTTGCAAAATGTTATTTGCAAAGTAGCTTGCTACAAAAAAATAACTAAATAAGTAATGTGGGATATTTCGTTGTCTCCATTAAGCCATTAGTTGCAATCTTCAGTATTTTTAATCATCTGTCTGCGGGATATAGGTCATGGATGGGTTAACACTTGTTGTTATGACCTTTGTCTTTTTGTGATTGCAATATTTGCAATGAAACTTCTATTAGGAAATAATATACACTGCCGTTAATCATTAAAAAGTTGTGAACTTAACTTGATTTCTGAAGAAATACAAATATTTTTTCTCCCACATGTAAATTCCCCATTATCAACAGTTTCGAATGCCACAATCCAAATTCAAAAATAACAGGATTTACAAAACTCTATAATCACAATAAAAAATAACTCCCACGCACGCTCCCATTTCGATCACATCAATCGCGTTTTTTGTCGTCACTCTAATCCCATAACGTTCGGACAGACCCTCACATTTCACATTATAGAGACATGAATATTTTCCATGGAAATTGCAGTTTGAGCGAGCAGCGGGCGGCGACCTCGCGCCGATGACAAATTTATTGTGCACGGACAATAAAAAGTGCTCGTAAAAATATTACTACATACCTCTCCCTCCCCCTCCCCTGCCCCACGGTCCCGCGAGAAATAACACACTTTGTCTCGGAGGGAATCGCGTCCAATCGCGAGACGAGGATCGGGGTAACAGGTGATGCGGCACACAAGTTTTTAGATTGTTTTATTATGCTTGTGATTCGCAAATGAGTCTTGCAGGAGATAATTTTAGCTCACACTAAAACTGTTTCAAAGTTAATGAAACTTGAAAGTAGATGAAGGCTCAAGGCTTTACAACTTAGTTTAAGCGCATAATCTTGCCAAAAAGACTTAGTAACGAGATCCAAGCTCCTAACTCTTACGATATAGTAACAAGTCGAATCACACATAGGTCAGTAGTCGTATGCAAATGCAATTTCATTATTACAATTGCAAATATCTAAATAACATACAATAAGATCTAATGAAGCTTTTTCACTTTGCTATGTATCTTTTGTCCAGTTGGTTTTTCTAACCCTATTCTAGCAAAAATTAGCCTGTCGTGCAGAATTGATGGAAATTCTCATTCGTACCTGCATGTATCGTTAGCTGGTATCGCACGTAACGATATTGTTAGCTAAATCTGGGATCACTCCGTTCTTACACGTTGCCGAAGAAAGATAGGATCACAGGCCATGGCATCAATCTTATTTAATGTGATTGAACACGTTACTCTTCACCAAATTATTGGCATCTTTGCCGAAATGATTGAAGCACTCGAATGTAACGTTACACACAAAATAAAAGATATTTACCGAAATTGAAGGCTTCGAAGGAATCCGGCGTGATTCCTGCAGGCTCAACGGCTCGCCATCTGCGGAGGATGTTATGTTTATTTATGATATTTTATTATAAGAAAAAAGCCAATCACTGGCTAGGTAAGTCTTTTTGTAGCGATAGGTAAAACTCGTTTTCTTATTTCGTTAAAGGTCTACGTCGGGACAAGACCTAACGCTTTAATTCTTCATGTTGATTTGGAGTACATAGGATGTACCTACTTATGAGTTATGATGACTATTAGACTCACATTCTTAACAATGGGATAAAATAAGGACAAGAACTATATCACATAACGCTCCCTTGAAAATGTTCCGCCTAAATTCATGAGTATGGATAAAATCTTTAAAAGAATAGTCTCAGTTAGCAAGAGCCCAAACTTACCGCATAAAACAAAAGTAACCGCGAACCGCGCGTATCTAAATCAGGGGCTCTTTCTGTTGCTCAAACACTTTTGACTCACTTTATCTTTTCATAAACCAATCACTTTTTAACACAACGCTCATGCACCTATCTTAAACAAACACGGAAATGGTAGCGTCACAAATGTGAATTCTACAACAATACCATCTCGTAGAGTTAGCCTTCTAGTAGCCAACGCAGCGTGGTGCCCCCTAGCGCTATAAATGCTACGCTAATTCCCGCTGACCATGCACATTGCACCCTCGACAAAGACAATAAATAAACATGCAACATCCTACATGCGAAACTTTTGACAGTTATATCTACGAACATTACGAAAATGGGTGGGGACAAAAGTTCTAGGGTTTTAGTCTTATAAAATCTCGAATGCACCTTTTATTTATTTATTTAAAACAGGCACAAACAAACGGTACATTTATGGCAGAGTTAATGTTAAAAGCAACCGAAGGCTAATTAATTAAAAATATTTAATGTTACTTTGTTTATGAAAAGCTTTTGTATTAGGTAGATTCAGGAATGTACCAACAAAATAGAAAACTTGGGAAGATAGCATTACTGACAATTGCAATTTTTTACTCGTACCAACTTAGGACTCTAACTATATGACCTTCTAGCAAAACTGAGATCTTATCAACACATGGGATTTATTTGAATGATACACTATTTCAAAGGTGAACATCGTTGATAAGTTTAGTACGAAATGCAGCGTAAGTCCTAAAATGAAGATCTTCACTAAAGTGACTGGGTGTTGTGATACCACCTTCTTTTCCATTCCTATAATATACGCATTAGCTACGTACCTAAGTACGGACTCAGAGCAATGAACTTATGTGACTGGTGTCCAATTTTTGTCAATAATATTGTACAAAGGGAGTAACTACTCCAAAAGTGAGGTTTGCAACATCTGCGAGTTCTCACAAACTGCATGCGCAAACAAAACAAACTTTGAAATCGGTAGACAAATAACGTCATAATTTGTGCGTGTTTTGAGTCCCTCCCTCCTCCTCCCTTTACGAGCGATATTTATGGCTCACTCCGGACACGCGTTTTTTACGATATACATAAAAGCGCCGTGAAAGATTTACGCGAAATATATTCCGTCTAATGCTGATTGTGGACTTCTGAAATAATGTCCCACGCAAATATATGGAGATTAAATTGTTTTGGGCCACTGTGCAGTGGCGGTCTTATGTATTTTTACTTCATTTGATTTGACAAAAAGCTTTTTGCTGTTTGTACTCAATAGCTATTTTTGACTTTTTCTTGAGATTTGTGTTATTTGACTATGCTAAATGAATTGAAGATGTCTGCTCATTGAAATGTTAATGCTAAGCTAATAAGCTATATTGGTGCTAGAAATTAGCCTTTGTGTCCTAACTAGTACCTAAATAGTAAGCCTTTCCAGTAACATTAATGAAGTAAAACTCTTTTGGCATGTTTTATACCACAAAGTCGCAACAAAACCTCGCCGTAATAAGCAGTTCGATCAATTTTTTGATAATGTCACTCGCGGCGACGAGACAAGTCATTTCTTGCGCCAACATTTGATGTGAGGCCGCAAATTCAATTTGTGGCACAATGCGCCGATACCGGCCCCGAGATGGAAAGCAAACTGAAACCCAAATAAATATTCGCTTTAGCTACAATCGCTCCAACTCACACAATTACGGTGGAATGGAAAACCTTAGATAAATAAAATAGGAAGCGCCCGGGGCGGGCGGGGATCGAACAGAAAAAGCGAAGGCAACACAAACACGGCGAATGTAGCGAATTTGGAAAGTCCATTCGGTTTATTGACAGCGAGGGGTGGTCGGATTCAAATCCCCCGGCCGGCGATTTACAATAAATTTGAAGCGGGAATATGTTAGCCGTATGCCCGGGGGCTCCCGCGGCGTAGGAGCCCAATTTTAAACACTCCCGAGGAATGTAGTAAGTTGTTTACAAGCGCCCTCGGAATAAACTTCAATCGCTGCTAACATGCTCGGTGCCCCGCTGCTGTAAAATATGACAAATCGCCGGGTAAATCCGGTTTACGGCTTTATTTGCGTGGGGATGTTCTTTTCGAGTTTTGAAACCAAATTGGATGGACTTTCAAATTGAATATATGAGTGGTAAAAATTTGCGTTATGCTATTTATCGTGTATTTTCAGAAACCGCTATATTTTAAAGAAAAGCTTCTAAAATACTTCATAGCTAAATTATAGTATAGTATTTACTGATTTTCATGTAATTGGGTGCTAAAATGTACTGTTCCGAACGATATTAAAAGGATTGTTGAGTAGTAATTGCAAGAAATCTCTAGAAAATAGATTATTACCTTCCGATGATTAAGCGCCTTTAAGTCCGCAGGTACATAAATTTATGATATAAAAATGTAGTTTCTAATGTCTACTAGGTTTCTAGGTCTATTTTAAGCGAGGCACTAATTTTGTTGAGAGTTAAGAACGTTATTTATTTATCGTCCATGCAAAAAAAAAAAATTTTTTCTCAAAATTAACAAACTTTTTAAATAAATTGCAATTTATAAAAGTGATTTAGAATCATTGAAAATATTCATAAAAAAAGATTCAAGCTTAAATATAAACACAGAATTATAAGTCCACTTTTTTTAATTATTGAACCAGTATGCAACGCTCAAACAATACTTAATACAAACACTAGTACCACCTACGAACAATCTGGATTCTAAAATTTTAGTTTAATTGTGTAACCTTTATTTAATAATATTTTTATAAAGCAGTCACACAGAAACCATTGAATAAAATACACGTATCCCCGAGAGGGGCGAAAATGTTAAAGTGCGCCGTAAAACCAAACACCGACGATGCGCTATACTAGTAGTATTCATGACGGACGGACGGACGGACAGTGCAACTGCACTGAGGGGTCGGGGAATTGGGGCTTGTGTTATTTTGAGAAGGAAACATTGTAATAGCAAAGAATAGGTATGTGCTTCTGACCACAAGAAGACGGGAGTTTAATATGAGTTTAATGTTGATAGATACTTTTCGCTAAGTTGGAGGTAAATCGGTAGACATATGAAGGTGTGACTGCTATAAGAATAAGTTTGGCATCTGATTTATAAGTAGTGAAAACCTAAACAGGGTGTATCCTGTAATAGGAGCAAATCAATTAAATATATGCCCTCTAAGTGGCCAGCACTTAATCAATCCTAAGTGGTTTTAAAATTTTTGCTCTAATACAAGCGATAAACTCCAATCATGCTCCTATAACGAAGCATTGTGCCTCAGACATTATACACCAATCATGAAGTTATCATCAATCATAGTTCCTGCTATATCAGAAATCAATAAATCAGAAATAATATAATGAAGTACGAAGGTGTAATAAAAGTATCGAATTTTCAAAACTTTCCCTTAAAAATCCTTTTATACTCATCCGTTTATCGTCTGTTCTTCGTATTTGCTATTGCCTATAATATTAAACAGGCACAGTACAATGTATCAAGTTCCCAAAAACAAAAATACATCAACGAAGAAATATGCCGGCGTATGTATGTACCCTCATTACGCTGCCGGAATTCCACTCTTTATTTATGAAATAAAAATGAAAACATTTCTGCGGAGAGCTGACGAATGGCCGCTACGCCCCCGGCCCCACCGGCCCCCTGACCCCCACAAGGGGGCCGCCTCGCGACATATAACTCGCGCACCTTGTATGCTCGTATACGAATACTTGACAATACTTATTGTCAGGAAACTACTGTACGTGAATTTAAAGTTTCTAGAGATAACCCTTAATTTGAGTTCAAATGTTTATATCGATTTTTAGATCTTATTGGTTCTAGTTATATTAAAATGTTAGTGGTGAAAATGAGAGCATTAAAATTATCTATGAGATATATGCTGCATTAATCTAACGGCTGAAATGTTTTAGCATCGTTTTAATATTAGTCATGCTGACTGTACAAACCTGTCGCTCACTATATTTTCATTTAAAGAACATTCCAATAAACTAGTCGTAACTCAATTTGTCTCTTACGCAATCATGACCTCTTACTTACTATATGTGCTTCAGAAACATCACAATTATCGGCAACATAACTTGAGAGCACTCAAAAATATTCGAACTAAATAGGTATTCCAGCCAAAAAGTTTTCACAAAAAAGCTCATCTAAGATTTTGTTAGTTACAAAACTTACAAGTAATCAAAAAACCTTTCCACTCTTAAGACGTCCCTTTGCAAAATGGGCCTTATTGAATTCCGATCGTCCGCGAGCAAAGTGCCTCCGTATGCTCAAGAACTTCCCTATTTTACTTTGATGTAATAAAACGATCCAAGAAATTGAGAGACATTCAATGAGAACTGAAGTGGGATTACCTGAATCTGGTTTTATTTTATCTCAGGAATAGTTTGTGACAACAATATCCTTTCAGGACCATAAATACCAAATAGCATAAATTAAATTTAATAAAACAAACCATTAAATCATGAAACCCAGAAAGTTTTTCGATTTTAATTTATACGACTATGGTCACTAACATTAAAATACATTGTATCGGGATTGCTACCATGTACCTTATACAAAGCTAGTAAATAATAAGGTATAGGATAGCAATTCCGTTAAAATCTATCCCAGAAAGTTTGCTTGAGATGCGAAATTAAGTGAAAGTATCGCGATTAAAAAATACAATAATCAATAAGTATATTGCAAAATAATCAATGATGAGTTCCTATTGTCTGTGATAAATGAATGTATTTATGCTAAAATAATTAAGTGCTATAACTGATTACTTATAAACCTTAAAGTACAAAAACAATGCTGTATGAATTTTCTTACGACTGCTTCGCACGGTATGTATGTAATTTCAGATCGATGTTTAAAGCTCCCTAGTAGGCTAGCCCCCTTACATAGTAGTTTTAATTGCGTCCATGTGACTGTAGATAGTTTAATTCCACCGTGGGGGGAAGAGGAGGGGGAGAGAGGGCGTCTGAGTCCGGAAAGATTTTTCAATTACCAACTTTGTGCCGCTCGCTCCAATCTCGAGACTCAGAGCAGTATGCGGTTACAGAGTAAATGCTAATTAAATATAAAACTATAGCTAGGTAAGGCTAGATATTTAAAAAGATAACTTACGTTTTTAAGCTTACAGGTGCCTTTGATGTTTCATGTACTTACGTAGGCACGTTATTTGCTTGGTCAGTATTTTTCTTTTATTAAACGTTCCCTTATACGACTTCCGTTCAATTTAACATTATTTGGAAAACTGATACAGTACAATTATCGTGACTAGCCCAACAAATTATCGTGATAAGTAATGGTGTATTATAATTTAATTGTGTACACAATCAGCCTATTGTGTTTCACGTTCTGCTTGTTAGACACTCGTTAAATTCTGTAAATCATAGCGTGCTACTAAAGTACTTCGTTAAATTCTTAGGTAAATCTCAAGTTAATTACATTTTCCTCTGTTCCTAGCCCTACTCTGTGCACTGTGGAATTCTTAATATCAGTGCGCGCTAACTATGTCCGTATAATATTGGCTGCCCCCCATCCCTCTTCTCACGACCCCCCTTCTTCACATGGACAAGTCTAAACATGCCCAGTGCCTACAAGATGCAGCATAACTCTGGCAACAGTCACATTAAGCAGGACTTTTTTCAGAAGCAGGTTTCTTTTTCGCATTGCAAAAAAATTTAAAAAATAGTTAATAAGAAATAGTATAAGTAAATAATACTAATGACTATAAGATACGATTTTAAAAACGTCAGATAGCACTTATCGGACGAAATAATAATAAAACGACCGATTTTAAAATGACATTAACATAAATGATTGCTGATAAATAGATGAGGTTTAAATTAGACGTATTGTATTTTATTCGACGAATAGTCCTTAGCTGACGTTGGATAAGGCCTAGGCCTAAAGTAACAATATCTACAAAATTTTATTTATTCTTCGATTAGTGTTAATTTGTCAAAGGTGAAACCAGCTCTTTAGTCAAATATATATCTTAAAGCCTAATCTTATGTGTATTAAGCCCAAATGCTTCTGAATCTGATTGCTCGTTTGTGAACGTAGTAACAACGAGCTCGTAGCGTCGTAGTCCGTAGCGCGTAGTTGTCCAAAAACATGCTAATTAATTTTTCGTAGCAGTCTCGTAGCGCTGAACGACTTTTATTTATTTTTAAGTTGCACTGCGCAAAACGACCTTTTTTTCTTTTGATAATGGTTAATTGAGTTACTGTACTAGCTAATGATTTTCTTTAACTAACGTGCTTAACTTTGTTTTTAAACCTTTGTAAAGCATAAATTTCAGATTTTCCTCAATTTGTCTCAAAGTTCTTTTGTTTGCTACAATGATGTGTAAGTTTCATAGGTCTACATAGTAGATAACAAACACTGACAATCAATTCATACTACAACATTTTTGGGTATAAAAATTGATTCTGCTTTTGTTACACAGAAGTTAAGCTTTTACTGCGAACACTACTATATCAGGTTGTGTTTCAGAGTGTTTATTTGCCACTTTTGATGTCACTTAGAAACGCTGATTTACAGGGAATGACGTGTAGGTGTTCAGTAATTGTACTAACGCTAAACACATGATACCAACTTTGTAACAAATTGAAAGCCATTATTGTTACCCTCTACGCGCATGCCTAGACAAAGCGCTTTCGAGGAATGCAGAACATTTGAAGCGAGCGCTCGGAGCGAGCAATAAAAGCGGGAATCAGAGCACCGACGCCCGCGCCAACGTCTCGAACAGGATCTTAATTGGATTCCACTGCTTGCTCAAGTAGAGTAAGGACAGGTTAAAATACAAAACAGTGATTTTTATTTGAATAAGCAGATCTTTGTAAACCTCAAGATATGCCTGCTAGAGAATGCCGTAAAGTCCACCTTTTGTGAACAATGAACATTGTCATGCTTAATCAAAACCTTGATCTTACTACTACTAGCCTCACTAGCCCACAATTATCCCGAAGCTGTGGTAGGGCCAATGTCGGGACGTGTATAAGTGCTAGCAATAGCCTATGTACAAAATAAAGTAATTTTGATTTTTTTTAGATCGCACCGTTAAGTTTTATCAATCATTTAACCTTATCAAATCTATCTATCAATCGTTGTCTCCGTTAGTATGACCAATGATGCTGCTAGACATACCTAAGCTGGTATATTTTTTTTTATATTGGACACCAATCACATACATTGCTCGGACATAGTTATGGAAATCAGACACAACTGTGGTACCACAATACCCAGACCCGAGACAATATAGAAAATTTTGATTTCTTGCTTAGCCACTACACGACAGAGGTCGTCAAATGTATTTATGTACTGTGGATGATATCGTTTTCGCTCTTTATGATATTCCACAGGATATTTTAAATTAAAAATATAGTTTTGTAATTACGCGTTATGAGACTGCGTTAATATCATGTTATAAAAGCTAGCTCAAGCGAACATGAAATGGCCGTAAAGTCTGGCACGGCCGCTCTTGCTGCACTCAGAGCATTCATTAAGCACCTTAGCAAGAAGACGTTAACTTAATCCTAGCACACATTTATTAATTTATTTAATGAGAAATCGCCTTATTTGAAGAATGATGGGAATAAAGCTGCATAACTTCATATCGTGAAGAACGGGTTATAAAGAATTTCGATAGCAGGTGATTTAAAAAAGAGTATCGACTTTCGTTGAGACTTTCTTCGGTATATAAAATAAATTAGAAGATTCATTCCTCGGTACCAAACCAATAGCTACGTACGAATTTTTTGACATAATTATAGACAGTTGATTGCAAGCTCTTGACGTAACATACGCATGTAAACTCATTATTATTGTAGTTATGAATATCCTAATTAATACAAAGAAAGGTATACCTTGGAATAAATAAATATGCGGAATGGCTACCATGTATCCGCAAGTTCTCTTCAGTTACTCCATGATCATGGCGCTTGCAACATTGCCGAAATATCGGAAGCTCATAAATACTAAGGTATATGTTAGCGATTGCTAACATATACCTTAGTATTTATGAGCGTTACGGGATTCCGTATCTGACCTTTTTAAAGTTAGTGACCATAAAAGTTTAAAACAAAACACACCGATTGTAGTGATTTCAAAGTAAGGAATTTTCTTCCATCAGACAACGATTTTGATAGGGGCGTGTCCCATAAATACTTAAATACACTTACATATTTAAACCTCCATGACTTGGACACAAAAGTTCGTGCTCATTACACAAACATTGGCTTCTTGCGGGATTCAAACCCAGAAAAATAAACAGCTAAGTATAACTAAAAAACATTATAAAGTTACTCATAGTCCGAGGCTCTTCTTTTTTAATTTATGGTTCGAACACATCATCGACACTGCCCCTCAGTATAAGATGCGGACACCGATAGACGCAAAGAAAACCATTATAACTTCAGTTGCTTCTATATTAATCTATAGTCCTTCGTCTGCACTGCCCCACGGCATAATTTGCGAATATTAACGATTCGGACAATGTCTCGTTAGACGAGATGCGAGGGTGGACACGCATTATGCATGCCGTGCGACGAGTGATGCACCCTCTGTTTGGAGTAACAGGGCAAATTGAACAAACAGATATGTTTGAGATATGTTTTTTTCATAACCAAAACCTCAAACAGATCAAAAATTTATCGTACTAATGGAAATGTTGGAATATCAAAAAGATAAAACGCTCTACATGAGGCAGGTAAATGGTATTTTTAAGTTGATGAAATATGTAATGTATTTTTGCCGCAGCGGCGTCGCTAAACAGATTTCATAACTTTATAACTATACCCTTAGTGGGTTTTTCGAATTGCGATTGAACAGGCTCTATTGTTTCCAATTTTAGATTGCAGATAGCTGATAATCTTGATTTAAATGAAATTCTTCTCGACAAGCTCGAACGTCTCCAAAATTTCTGTAGTATCATCATGTCTCCGAATACCGCTCTCGGCTCAAGTGGCTCCCAATTCGACTTCGGCGTAATTTTCTTATTCCCTGTTTGTTGTACTCCATACTTTTCAATCCGAAATTCCCACCTCAAGGAGCGCTTTCACCTTCTACAGCCTTCGCGAGGTCTTGACATGCGGTCATCGAGAAAACTCCACCTTGAATCCCCCTGTCACACAACGAGGTATTATTCTAATTCTATAACAGTTTAATTACGTCAATTAGTTCAAGTACGATTGTACATTTCCTTACCCCTTGCTATTAGGCAGTGAACTTCAATAACTGTTTTTAAAAATCGCCGATCGAAAGAACATCTTCTGTCTACAAAATAAATCTCTCTGGTGTCTCGGTAAATTTCTTATATTTCAGATTGGTTTATCTATGTATAATTAATTATGTAAATAGTTTATATTGTGTTGGTATATATAACATTAATTTGTTTCATTTATAATTATGTATTTTAATTGTTATTTTTATGACTGTATTTATTAATATATATACACGTATATGTGTCTGCAGTTTGAATATGCATTTTTTTATTTTCACAACTAAATTTTCCATTAATTGTTGGCTTTGATATCAGATTTTTAACTAAATAAGCTTTACAAACAAGTTAGGCTCTTCTTCTACTGAGTGACTTACCACATATACTAAATTAGCATTATCTGGTAATTGAAAATTAGTAATTATTTAGTCTGTAGTAAATACTATAAATCCCTCTTAATTAATAGTCCTTTTATATCAGAAAGAAAAGACTTTTTTGCACCAATGTCACTTTCGCAATGGTTGTCTGTTCCCTTTTCCCTATATCATCTCGCCCTGCACCACGCGTCTGGAATACATTAGCCGGTATTTGCATAAGCTGATGAGACACCCTCATTATGAGGGATCGATGCGGTACGCAAACTGGAGGGGAGAGTGATTCTGACGAGTAGATACTGCAAGGAGTGTCAATGTTTAGAGAACCCTTCTGGTTAAAATGTAAATAGAGGACCATATAGAAGAAGTAACTGAGGGGAGTGTGTTTAAAATTTAGATAGGTTTAAATTCAACCTCAACTGATGAAGCTAGAAAAGTAAAGTCGATCCTGGATACAAAGCTGTTTTGCTAGGCAGTTTTTTACGCTTTGGTTGAGATCTCCTTAGACGAAGTAAATAATTCCTAAAATAAAATAAATAATTCCGTTACCTTACGATGAATTATGAAGTAATAATGTTGGTTGGTTTTGTAATGGAAAGCTTAGGTTCGATTTTTCCAACGTCAGATAAGGAATATTTTTCGAATAAAATACAAAACGTCGAATTTCAAAATGTCACTTATTTATCAGCAATCATTCACCTTTAAAACCTGATGTTTTGTAATTATTCAGGGTCGATTATACCAACGTCAAATAAGAATTCTCCGACTGAACAAGTATAAAACGACCAATTTAAAATGACATTTACATTAATGTTTGCCCGACAAATGGATGACGTTTCAAATAAGGCGTTTTGTATTATATTCGACGATTATTCGCACTTCTTTTCGCTTTAAAAAAACTGACGGAATTTATCTGTAATGGATCTATTTTGTGTACGTATATTATATGTATTTATTAATTTATTATGTTTTTATTAATTTGTTTTATTCTTTTTGTAATATTGTATTAGTTATATAATTTTTATTTTTATTATGTATATCTTTTAAGTATAATATAGAAATATTAGCTATATGTTTGCACATCGCTTTCTACCTCACTAATAAACGTTGTTTCCTCTACCCAATGGTTGTCTGGAAGAGATCTCTTTCAGCGATAAGACTGCAAATATTGTACAAATAATTTGTCTGTAATGTTATTGATTATTGTATCCTTACTTGTGCAATAAAGAATATTTGTTAATATTATTATTATTCCTTATCTGACGTTGGTGAAATCGAGCCTAAGTAGGAAAAAAGTCTTGTCTGATGTTAGTAAAATCAGCCCTTAATAAGTGAGCGACAGAAGTAAACACTTCCATTTCCACCATTTTACGCCCAATACAGCACACTATAGGTAAGTATTAATAGCTTATTTTATTTATAGGCGTATTTTTCCCGCATCCTGTCAACTTTAGGAAAGACTACGTGTCGCTCACATACTCTTATGTATAAGTAGATAAATCTACACATCTACGCACATCCCCCCTTCCCCCTAATTAGGCGCTGCGACACTTTGCGCCTCGTTACGGTAGGTCCGGCTGCCCCGGGCTCCGGACACTTCCGATATCATTAGAGTAGTAGTATTATTACTTACTGTAGATAGACCATCAAATGGATATAATGTTGCTTATTTATGAGATATTATTTTGGGATCCTAGTTAGCATAGCTACACAATCTGTGATGGCTAGTACTGTTGTTTCTGATCCTAAGCTAACTCAATTATGAGAAAAATATTTTTTTTAAATAACCGCCTTCAAAAATACTAACTAAAAAGTTTTAGAAAAACACGTTTGCCCTCTATTGAGGAGTACCAAAATTATTTGGACTCGGTGCATGTTTTGCGTACAATTGAAGAACCTCAGATCATGCACTTACTCTAAATGAATATGTTTATCCTAAACAGAGGGTAAACGTGTCATTTTGAATTTTTAGTCAGTTTTTCTTATACTCTTTTAATTTTTTTATGTTTTTTAGTTATTATCCAAATTATTTCATGTACCGCTTAACTTATAATGTGGTTGAAAGCGCTACGTAGATAGCAATGTGAACTTACAAAAGTTTGGATTTAGTGTTTTCAGCTCTCAAGTGACTGTCATTATTTAAAAGCAATACTGTAAGCTTTCTTGCTTATATACTTGATCTATGTGCACGTTACGTCGTAAATAAGGGTACTCGTGAGAACCACTTTCGTTTAAAATGTGCGATAATCACGCGCGGTCGTTACAAGGAATCAATTTGCCCGACTTAGTGTTAGGTGTTGCTAGCAGGGTTGACAGAAGCTGTCCCATTTATTTAAAAACTATCCTTATTTATTGACTTTAACAAACTATATTGCTTTATAACACAAACAGTGTACAAGAGGTGGACTTAATGCTACTAATCTCCAGAGGAGGAAGTGTATTCCACAACTTGGACTTAGACTGGTATGAGCGAAGCGATGAGCAGGAATGCTTAGCCGGAGATCTTCGGAAGAACGGAGAGAGCGATCGCGATATTAACACGTGAAAGAGAACATATCCTTACGATAAAAAGGTATTCCTTACAGAATATATTTTACCAAAAACATGTTTTACTATCATCATTTGCAGATTCGTTGGGTCCGATTACTGGCTCTTCACATTTACGTTAGAGAGCTTTTTATGTTGTATTTTTAAAATATTTAAAAGGAGATATTGACTGTGATTAAATAAGTTCAGTACCTGCTCCTATGGTAGTGATAAGTTCTTAAACATGTTTTACCAATACAGCACCACTGATAATAATGCAATGTCGAACAAAACCAAAGTCTAAAAACCAAGATCGATAGAAAAGATCGAAGCCCTAGTAAAATTTCTGAGAAAAATGTGCTTGCGTGTTATGCTTTATACTATTATATTCTACTACAAAACATTGTTAAATGTATTATTAATAATATCTTGAGAAAAAATGTTTAATGAGGTGAAATAATTTGCGTAGTTTTGAAAATTATATCTAAATGGTAGCACAAATAGTACCTATTACGATTACTTCAACCAAAAGTGTCTACTCAAAAAAAGTAAAAACCGTCTTCAAATGCACTAAAAAGTCTCAAATAAACTCTTGACATTTTAAAGGAAAGGAATACATTTTAGGCGAACAATTTATTTTTGGAGTCGGTCTCTGATACTCTGATAGTTGATGCTTGAGATAGTCAAAGTGATGGCACCGACTCCCAAAATAAATTCTTCGCCTCGAATGGATTCCTTTCCTTTAAAAGATCAAGAGTTTATTTGAGACTTTTAAGTGTATATAGGTAAAGTCGGTTTTTACTTTATTTCAAAAATTTATTTTATATCTTTATTTTTAGTGATTACAGGAGGTGGGGGCGGTTTACACCTATGACTCTGTTCTTTAAGCAGCTACAAATTACCTATCGTAAGTTCTGCTATTATAATCCCTTTACTGCTAATCGTTAAGGAGTTCCACCATTAGCTCAGCTACACACAATGTTGACTATCAGACGCAACAACACGTCAACATTAAGATTATAGTAAAAAACACTATATATGCCTTTGAAATTTGAGGGTTTCCCTTGATTACACTAAGATTCCATCATTAGATCCCGGAAGAAGAAAGAAGAAGAAGGAAGATGGGCGAAAAAAAATTTCGAATCAGTTAATAAATGACTGAGATATGAAGTAACATAGATACAAAAAAAACATACAGTCGAATTGATAACCTTTTCCTTTTTTAAAGTCGGTTAAAAAACATACAGTCGAATTGATAACCTCCTTCTTTGTTGAATTCGGTTAAAAATATGCTTCATAAAAATAAAAGGATGTCATCCCTGCTGACTCAGGGGTGCTAAGGGGGTAAAGTGGGGGCAATAATTAGGCTTGCGGATTAGCCTCCAGCGGAAATTAACTTGAAACTGGCTTCGAACCCGGGACAATCGGCGCTTCTTACGATTAATGACCCGCTATAACCCGCTGGAAGTAATTCTACTTATTACCTGAAATAGAGGACCTTAGGATTAGGCGATAGAAGTGTTTTACCCCTTTGAAGAACCTACAAAGCAGCGTAAATAGTCGTAAACGTCGGTGTTTCCTTGTGACGAACGTATTCCGTCCGAATGTATTCAAAGTTCGAGTGAACAGGATTCTTCTGGACGAGCTCGTTCCATCTTCGACTCCGTCTTAGTCGCAATTGGCTTTGTCTGGAGTCAAGAGCGAACCCATGCCAAATAAAAAATAAAAAAACTATGAGACTTGAGATAAGATTTAAATTGGACTAAAAAAAGTAACTGCTATTTATACTATGTTTTAAATTTACTATTATTTGTTTTTATTTACTGTGTTAAGCTATACCAGATTGAAATAAAAAATAATCATCTCGCTACGACTTTTTTCTGAGAAAAACACAAATATACACACATTTATACACTTACTAAATTTTGCATCCGTTTTAATGAAGCCTTACAAGACCAACACACGAAAATATCTAATTTGGACAATATCACATATACACACAGGTCGAATTGATTACCTCCTTTATTTTGAAAACAGTAAAAAATTACTTATGATGCTAATTATCAATAAAGTAACGTTTACTTATAAAATAAGTTTGATTCATGCGAATACCTCTTTTCCCTTAATCTCCACTGTAAGTTTAAAATCAGATGTATTCTAACATCAATTAATAGAATAACTTAGTAAAAAGCCAAAACATACCAATGCAAAACAAAAGGGCAATAAAACAAATCGATAGCCAAATCCAAGCGTAAAATATTCATTGCCTTAAGAGCGACGATCTCGCGCGGGGGCTGCAGCGTCGCCATGGCAACCGCCCCCGCCTAATCAATTGCAGAAATATGTACGACCCATTACCACCATAACTTGATCCTCCCCTCCCCTCTCCCGCTATCTGAAGTAAAAAGAACACAGAGGCAATATGCAGGGCGGGAGAGCTCAACATAAAATGGCCTCTCACACCAGCGCACGGCGACATTACACACGTTTCGGACGCGAAGAAAAGATGTATAGACCCGTTACCTATATGAGTTATACGGCTTTAAAACGCTGCTATCGATTGTCGCCTAATGGCCGGTCCGAGAACGTTGTGTGAGAACCATTGTTCGGCCACGGATATTCTAGTTACAGCACATTGGGTTGCTACTTAATCGCGATAAGTTGCTTAGAGCCGATTTTAGCAACGTCAGGTAAAACTTATTCGACTGAATAAGTAAAAAACTACCGATTTTAAAATGACATTTACATAATTGATTCCTTACAAATAGGTGACGCTTTCAAATTAGGCGTATCGTATGTTATTCGACGAATACTATCTGACATTGGAAATATCTAGCCTTAGTTATTTACCAGACGTTGTAAAACATGCTAACAAATAACTCAAATATGTTCAATCGTTCTTTATTCGAGTAAAACACAACACATAAAATAAAAACCACTACTTTGAATGCAAACACGAAACTATAGTATTTATTCACACCTGTGTCGTTCGTAGCAAATCGTAGCATTTCGTAACGCGCTACGTACGTAGGTTTCTGCTACGCCGTAGTAGTGCCCCGAATAAAAAGACGAGTCTGGAAAAAAACGTTAAAACTTTAAATTTTGTTTTGTTTGTTTGTTTTATTTTACCATACAAAGCTGTGAATACGTAGTTACAATTACCTTGTAGAAGAAAGAATTGGAATAGATTGTGTTGATGCTAATGCGTTTCTGCTGACTCTAATCTGGAATATTAAGAAATACCTTGTTTTATGAAAATAAATAATTCACACAATTAGAATCTTAATATTACTTACAGGTTTATGTTGACAAGATTTCCTCACAATTTTGTCATCGTTGAATTGAATCGCCACCTGAAAATTAAAAACAAATTAGCGAATAGAAAAAAATATCTTAAGCCATTTATTCAGAAAGTGTAAATAAAATTACCGTTTACTTGAAGATATTTAATTTCAACCATTTTCGAAGTTTTGATGACTAAATATTTCATTCGCCATCTCAAAATCTTGAAGTGTCTGTGGACAAAGAAAACTTTTATTGAACAAATGGTTTTATTTTAATAAGTGACGCTAAAATATCATTTTACATCACAAGAATAAAGTTGCAAAGATTCGCTTGAGGTTTCTCAAAAAGCCATTTTCTTAGAAATGACCGCACAACGGGTATCTGTATCATACATTCCTTATACATTTCTCTAAGTTACTTTTAAATATGAGTGCATACGACAGCGAAGGGGGGTTAAGGGAGATGGGGCGCGGAGGAGGAGGGGGCGGGATGTCTTTGGTATAATTAAGGCGCGCGGGTGCACTCGCGATATTTCTCATACTACCCACAATTAATTGACAACGCCCCACCGCCGCACCTGCACCTGAAGGCTGAGATTAACATCCCTTATTGCTCCACTATTAATCGTTTGTTTAATTTGTACGCAGCCGCGCGCGAAATTAATTACACCCACTAATTGTGTTTCGCCACCCGAATACCTAAAGACCTTTGGCAGAGGCCGATTCTAATTTATAAGTAAATTAAAAAAGCTTGTCAAACGTTAACGTGTCTAAGTACATGTTAACATGAAATAAATTAAGTAATCTTCAATAGTTAAACTGGAAAGTTAAATTTCAAAAGCTACTCCATTTTATTATCAAATTCATACGCTCGCTCTCCCTCTAAAATAACTGTAAAAGACGCCCACACTCCATTACGTGATTTAAAAATCGTATTCAAAATCGCTATCAGAGGCAAACGAGCGTGGCCGCTATTCTATTAGGGCCCTTGCGGGAATAAATTCCATCGAAGCGCAATAATAATAAAAAAATGTCGAGAGGTTGTCGCGTGCAAAAGACGTGCGGTCACGCGCCCCTGCCTCCCTCCCCACCCTCACGAATATAATATGCATTATGCGAAATCCGTAACTCTTATGCCGAGTCTTGAGAATACCTCCAGCTACGACCGAAACAAGTGATACTAAACTCTGTATGTGAAGGCTTAGAGTTGAGAATAAACATGGGGAGGGAGGGCGGTAGATCGTTAGAGGGTCGGAGGTCGGCGGGCGAGGCCTGCACTCTCGAGATAACGCCGGGTATTAATCATAGTATTATCGGCCGGCGGCGGCGTCTTTGTTATGACACCGCGTTATTGCAGTTTTTTCTCTATCTACCCTCAAGAGTGAATTTTCCGGGACAGATGTTTTAGTAATCCGAGATACGAGTGCCCGTAAACTGCGACATTATGCGGAATCGCGATAGGCGCGATCATGATGGCTGCGTCGGGGCCCGCTTTACATAAAGCTGTAAAGATGATGGTCACATAAATTCACCATTTCACAGGATCTTATGGATTCTCATGATTTGAAATGTCTCGATTGAGGGTCCACTGTGACAACTTCTGACTCGGATTACATTAACCGTTTAACTTCAAAGTAATGTTGTCTCTTGTAATGAAATTTTCTGCGTTACAAAACTATTTTTTACAATTAAGGAAAGCACCTTGAATCTTCATTATTGCATTAATAGAAATGAGTCTACTGTATATGAAATCTAGTCAAAAAGTAGACAACTAGCTTAAATTCAGTGTTCAGTTTTATTATTTAATAAGAAAGATTTCATTTACTCGACGTTTAAAATTTCTCCATTTTTACAACTTCATAAAAAGCAACTTCATGCTGTCCCGAAATTCCGCAACATTTAGCCCGAAAGTGATCCATCATGCAGTTTATTCATCTATTCAAACTCGCAGCTTGCGATAGCGGAGCCTTCAAAAGACCGTGACTGGAGCTTGACGACAAGTCAGCCCGACAATTTGTATGATTAATAGTCCCGAGGGAGCGCTTCACTATCAAACTCGGAATTCGGAAACATACCCGCACCCAGTCGCGGGGAATACGAATGAGGGACGCTATTAATATCGCATCGGGATACGCAAACGCGTTTACAGGTGCCCGAAGTGACAAGAAAGATAATGGATTGTTTTAGAGAAAGTAAGACTTTATTCCGTGTGCTTACAAACTAACGCGACACTATTATGTTTGCGACTCAAGCTTTGTAGTAGCAAACGATGTGAGAGTTGGTGATATTAGTTCGTTTGTAACATCTAACATAATTCTTGTCATTCTTAACATTTCTTCAGTACCCATCCTGAATAGTATTATAAGCTTAGTATGATGGTGCAACTGAGCTCATAGTAATATTAAATTCGTAATTATTGAGTAAAATATTGTATAACTGTAGTCATAGTATTAATTAAATTAAATAACAAACACAGTATAATATTGTAAGAATCGCAGGATCACACTGGATGCAGATCGCTTGTGTTCAGTCGCTTTGCAAAGCCGTGGGGAAGGCCTATGTTCAGCAGTGGACGTCCTTTAGGTGATAATGATGTTTATGAATGCCCATAATGTGTATGATCGAAAATCGTGGAAAGAAGTATAACAAATGACTATATTATGCATGACCTCTTTTTAGTAGTTTTTTTAATTGTCTAACTTACATTACTCGCTACCTAAAAAGTTGTCGTATCGTCTAGCTAGGCTATATGACATCAACCACTAAATTCAAAACACTGCATCTCAGTCCCTCCAAACTCCGCTCGTCAGCGCGCGATCATTTTTCACGCTCATGAACCGGCGGGCAGTGGATTAAAATACATTTCTCCGTCGCCGTGATGGATAGCGAGGAAAGGGTTGTAACCTCCCTCCCCCCACTACCCCTCCTCCAAGCGACCCCCAACCCCTCCTCGCGCCGGCGTAATAAACGACTAGACAATGGGCAACTGTAGTTATACGATATGAATGTGTAATTTTGCGACAAGCGCCTTCTGAGAATGAAGTGTAAAGGTGTAGGGCTGATCATTAATGAGTATACTTTATAGATTTGAGTCTTCTGAAATAAGACATATCAATATCCTCCTTCAATACCAACTTTATTCCATATTTGACTCTTATTCTCTAGTAATAACTCAAGATATAATAATAGCTTCGTAATACTCCAGCATCACAATCGACTTTGTAGGTATAGTTATAGTATAAAAATGCATTACAAACATATTAAACTTAAGTTAGGTTTAACTGAGACACATCGCGCATTTTGCTTGCTTATCATTTTTATTGACTTTAAAAAAAAGGTAATTAATTCTACCGGTGCATATGCTAACAAAATGCATTTGGAATTTCTACATACTCAAACAAATCAAAATCACATTAACTTTCGTGTTCGATTTTTATAAAAAAGAAAAAAAAACTTCACATGTTATGCACTCGTGTTATGGAAATCAGGAACAACGGTGGCACCACAACATAATTTTAGACGGTAACTAAAAGTCAAAATTCAACTATTTACGATCAAATCGGAGACTCAGCCAATGCTCTATTATTATTCTAATCCAAAGTAGACGAACCCAAAGAAAACGTTAGTACGCACAAATAAAGAAACATCCGCTGAAACCCTACGCCAGCTAAAACGTACGTAAAAAAATATTTCAGGCAAACACAGTGAGTGAAAGCAAACAGCGTCCGTCCGTCCGTATTTGCGTTGTCAAAAAACGAAGGCATATCCGATGTTTGTTGTATCGTATGACACACATAATGCCTACACGGAGATATCATAGAATTCAACATAATTTGTTTTTTTGCGACAAGAAAAAATGAAACTCAATTGTTCTGTTATTTTTCTTAAAATACGCGACTGATAATTTAAAGACAAGCTGACAGCCTGATATTGTAGCAAAAGCATGGGTTCAATGCCAAATTACATTAAGATATACAATAACGACTTTTCACCATTCAAAATTAGTTACAATTATAAGCAGAGTTACTTTTAACCACATAGGCGGCAGGGCGGGCTTCAGGCGCTCCTGCGACGGATGTTTAATTTCCGCTATTGCCGGTAACGCTAATAGTTTCCACACATAATATTTATCATGGACAATCCCATAACTATAGCTTTCTTTTCCATTACTCGACGCAGGTGTATATGATTACTGGTATTTGTTTCATTAATATTTTAGGCCTCTACCTCTTCCTAATGATGTAATCAATCCATTTACGTATAGAAATTAGTTTTATTTATAAAGAAGTATATAAATCTTTTGAACTTCGCTTTGCATACTTTTTATTAGCCTAAATTACAATTTCAAATGTTAGGGTAATTTTAAATGTTTTTCAATAGTAGGTATCCTTCTTTACGCATCAGGTTCAAAATCCAATTGGTGCAAATGGATGTCTTAAGTTCTTTTTTCTATAAGAATGCGTTGCAAATAATTTCGTTATAATTTCGTTTGGAAATCGTCATTTCAAGTACGCAAAAATGAGAACATTGCTAAATTGGCCGTTTCCGAAATGATAAATCGGTCGACATATTTTCATCTCACTCTTGGCACTGCAATGTGATATACCTATTGATTTTAGTGCTAAAGAACTAACAAAAGGGCAGTATATTAATAATAAATTAGCGAATAAAATGCAATAAGTTAATAATAAATAATTAAAGAGCGTTCCTGGAATGACGGGGCAACAGGGTACGCACGTAAATTTATCAAGTAAAACTAAACTGTGCCAGTATAATCATTTCTTTTTGCCGTAAATACAACATACACCGCTTACTTTGACTAATGAACTCAATACTGATGATCCCTTAAGTCACCTGGGGTATGTTATTTTAATTATATCGACTAAAATAAAACACGTTCATGGAATTGATTTTAAAGTCGTCGGTTAGTATTCAAACAGCCAAAATGTGGATAAAATATCAATTTTATATACACATCCTTTATTCATAAAGATGAAATTAGAAACCAAAAATTTGCACGTATGGATACGTCATTGCGTGACGTATTCATAAGAGACCACAAATTACGCAATTTCACAAATTTTTGGATCCTTATTTCATCTTTATGAATATAAAATATGACACTGTGAGTGTTAAAAACATTCTAAACCATTACACATTCTTTGATAATTTTGAAAGCTTAGTTTAAGATATTACTACAATGAAAGACTCTCATTCCTGGGTATGGACTGCTTACGACTTATTCAAGACCTGGCATTTCTCCATGGTATCCTTGATGGGTCACGCAAAAGTGATAAGCTTGTAGGAAGTGTACCTGTTTCTGTCCCATCGCGCATTCCTCGTAAACCGGAAGAGCAAAGGTTTTGCGAAATTGGTTTTGGAATCATGTTTAAAACCAATGTAGGCAGGCAGGCTCCGCTGGTCAGATGCTGTGAGCAATATAATGCGCTGAACGCGAAATCTATCGATGGAGATCTAGACTTTTTCACGAAAAGCTACCGACATTCAAAAAAGCTTTACGTAAATTGCTCTCCCACTGTACGGAGTAGTGCATACATAGATTTTAGTTATTTTTAATTTTCAACATTGTGTACGCCTGTAATAGGTATGTATATAAGAACCCTTTGTAAAAAGTATATTTTTTAAGATTGTCATATATATGTACTGTGTTGGTGTACCTTATCAATAAAATACATAAGTGTCATAATTGAATACGTTTACAGCTTGTCTGAACTATAAAACATTGTTTACGGGCGCGTTCTCGGAATGACTATATCTATGCACCAGTTTTTGTTTAAAACAAAGGGAAACGTAATTAAAAAACCGTAAATCAGTTTAGTGTCTTGTATTTATGCTCATTACCTACATTTAGAAATAAATATTGTATAAATATCATCTTATTTTACTAGAAAAATCTTTGTCGCCACCATAATGCTTACCTCGGTGATTTTGTCCCATAAACGCTTTTGCTCATTAGGCACACCATAGCGCATGTGTACAGGCACTTCCTGTGCTTTTCCGATACCACACATTAGCTGATTGCCGCGTGTTTGCACCGCACCCGCGTCACGCCGCACCGCCACCGATCATACAACACGCTTTTACGATCTCATTGCCACCGGTTAATTGTTTAACGATTGACAATAACACTACTGCACATTTATAGACGTGACATTAACTGATATAAAAATCTGACACGTGGCTAGCAAAGGTGTGAAACCAGGTGTGTGTCAATCCTTTATTTTAGAAGTGCGACAATGCAAAAAATACGTCACAAACTCCCGTCGCGTGCCGCAAACTAAACCCTAAAAAACAGCTGCAACCAAAAAAGGGTTGCGGAAGACAACCCTTCCCTTCCACGCGCCCCTCGAGTCCTAAAAAGAACCCTTTGCATAAAGCGCCAATAAAAAACGGCGGCGCGTGCATGCGCGTTCTGATTTTAAACTGATTTGAATATAGAACATTTACATACGGCGCGAGACGCGCTGCGATTGGCCGCGGATTGGCGTACGGTCTTGCGCAGAGCGGTGCTGGGTGTTTTAAAGTGTCATATCGCGGGACGCGGTGTGATTCGCTGACAATGTAAAACCGGTACGCTATGTGTCCTGCCCGTGTCACCACTCGTGAATATTTATTGTTTAGTTTGCATGCGAATGAGAGTTGGGCATCGCATCCGCGACATTGCGAATGTAGTATACTATGTAAAATGTATAGTACCTACGATACTTAGTCGCCTTCGTTTTTGGTGTTTTTGATACTAGAAGTTACTAAGTATTATGCACTTTTCCTTATACCAGTAAGAAATGTAGCCGTATAGTAAGACGAAGTCATCGACGACATCATCATCATCATCATCATTATCAGCCAAAAGACGTCCACTGTTAAACATAGGCCTCCCTCACGGCTTTCTACAGCGACCGATGACTAGCGGTCTGCATCCAGTTTGATCCTGCGATATTTACAAGGTCGTCTGTCCATCTTGTCGGTGGACGTCCTACGCTGCGTCTTTGGTCGAAGGATCTCTAATCTAGAACTTTCCTGCCTCAACGGCCATCAGCTCTTCGCGCTATGTGCTCTGCCCACTGCCACTTGAGCTTACTGATTCTCAAGGCTATGTCCGTTACCTTAGTTCTTTTACGTATCTCCTCATTTCTCATTCGATCCCGTAGAGAAACATCCAGCATAGCCCTCTCCATTGTTCGTTGTGTGATTTTTCGTCGACGACGTTGGGGTTAAATTATTAAAACCTTGTCGGTGGCCTTGTTACAAATAAATCTTGTAAAAAATTCTTCCACTTTTCCGACAAAACATTATTACCCGATGACAAAAATCCAAACCATCCGACAACAAAGGCCATCAAACAATTTCATTAAAAGTTTACGAGCCAACAAGAAGCCATTACATTAAAACATGTAGGAGCTCAAATTGCGGGCCTCGCAAATAGCAGCCTTAGGCAAACAGAAGTTCCACTGCTCATTAGGGCTGCCCTTTGCGACCACAATCAGAGCCCTCGTTATCGAATTGTTTAAAATAACGAGAGAGTTTCGTTGTACTTGCCGGACGGTGGCCGTACAGAGAACGCTACTGTAATGATTTGGGGATTTACTTTAAAGTGAGTTTCTTACTCAGACTTGTATTGTTTCTGCTTTGCAATACGTTTTATGAGATAGTTACAGTGGAAAAAATTGTGAATGCTATAATAGTATACACTATAAAAGTTTATGTTTGCTTTGTTTTGTTTATCATAATAATATATACTCTTTTTGTCATTTGACAACATATTTTATTTGTTTATTATTTTCTACTCATATCTTATCGAAACTGTGTGTATGCATGTAAGTGTTACTTTTTAGAGCATATTGATCGATAACATTATTTAAACCTATAATTCCTATAAAATGATTTGTGTCCCAAATAAATAAAATTTATATATTTCTTTTAATTTATAAAGTGGCTGCTGTGAATAACAGATTTTCTATCACTAACTACAGAAAAAAAAATGCAGGTAAATAATAAATCCATGAACATACGCTGATTTCTTATGTCAAATTTCAAATTCAATCCTCTTTTAATTCCCAACACTTATTTCTTGCTACTACTAATCCACGCAGTTCACAGTCGCACTGTTTAGAAATGATAATCACACCAATCACGCTCCTTGCTATTTACACAATCCTTGCAAATCCAGTTCAATTCTCAGGCTCAGTGTTTTAATTAGCATCAATTAGTAGGTAAAAATAAAAAGAGTACCGTTATGTGTACCCTACGGAGGCGTAGGGTGTTTACGCTCCACAGATCACAAAAAACGCTCCATTTGGTAATTAAATTGTGCCCTGAGGGGGACAGGGGCAGGACAGTGCAAACTTGAACAGCAAACAGACCACCAGTTCTGATACGTGACGGAGGTGGAATTGGATAACGGCGGCCAATCGGTATAATGGATCATGACAGAACAAACAAGATGACATGCTATGGAGGCGAGGCTAGTGATAACACAACACCTGATGAGCCTGGAAAATGTTGTGACACTGTTTCACTATAGGTATAAACTTTTAATGCCTTTTGCTTGAAGGCATTACTGTACCTTTATGTTAAAAAATTAACCGCCTTCAAAACGCTTAAAATAACGCATTCGTCTTCTGTTTCATGATGATGACATCATCATCATTATCAGCCAAAGGACGTTCACTGCTGAACATAGGCCTTCCCCACGGCTTTCCACTGCGACCGATCAATAGCGGTCTGCACCCAGTTTAATCCTGCGATCTTTACAAGTTCGTCTGTCCATCTCGTCAGTGGACATTCTACGCTGCGTCTTTGGTCAAAGGGTCTTCAATCTAGAACTTTCCTGCCCCAACGGCTATCAGTACTTCGCGCTATGTGTCCTGCCCATTACCACTTGAGCTTACTGATTATCTTCTGTTTAGGAGAAATAAATTATTTTCGGACTTGATGCATAATTTCAAGCTTACGTACACCAACAGTCTAAACAACAGCATGCACCGACTCCAAAAGAATTTGTTTCTCTTGAAAAGAAGATTTTTTTAAGCTTTTAAGTAAATTTTTGAGGCGGTTAGTTATTTTTTTAATGATTTTTAGTTATTATTACTCGTATCTCAAAAACTACTACAGCGATTTGATTAAGTTTATACTTTACCCTAAGTTAAAATATACCTATTTAAACTAAAAATAATCATTACGATATGACTTCTCGTTTCAGAGAAATCTTGAGAGAAACGTAGTACTATCATACACATACGAAAATTTTCACACGTGTTTGGAAGCCTCCCAAAATTACATACTTCATTTTTTATCTAAATACATTTATTATAATCAGGCGTTACTTTGCGAAAATTCATTAGTTTATATCCAATTCTAATCACATTCATAGAGGTCAAGTTAATTAGCTCCTTTTTTTTAAGTCAATAAAAATTTACATGGAACCAGTAAACATTCATATTTGTCCCGTCTGGTCAATCTCTAAATCTTGATTAAAAAAAAGAGCTACTGTATAAGATCAAATCGTTTTAAGTGATAATATTTTAACTGTCTTTGAATACATCATAGGAACCGGACGCTATCATATTGTTTTGGAAAATCGAGCTTTTTTTCTGTAACAAAGAAAATAAATATCCTTTTGTAGAAAAACACCCTGTCAATTTTAAAAGTTATCTACGGCATCGGCTTCGCCACTCTCATATCAATGGCCAGTCCTTCTTTTTCTCTAATCTTAATCTTAATTAATCAAAAATCAAAATTTAAAAAACCTTTGTACTTCTAGAAAAAAGGATTTATTTATTGTGCTGCAACGGTCCTTAAAATTCTATCATTTATAAACGAGGTGACCTTATAAAGAGAAATTAATCAAATTATTTTAAGAATGAAGAAAAACAAAGACTGTTCTTTGTCAGAGACGAACATGGATAAATGTTGGAATGTATAATTATCCTTTAGTTAAAAATAAAGTCATTACATACGATTTATGTGTGAACTTTAACAAAGGACGAGCATTGACAAATTTCTGCACATAAAATAATTCAAAATAAAGTGTCGTTCATAAAAATTGCATAAGCACTATCATGATGAAGCAGCGCTATTAATTCCCTTCGTAGCATTTCTCGCGTGAATAGTTTCCGTTGTGCTTTCACTAGGGTTGAAAGCGTGTTGCTTTTAATATTTTTTTCGAATGACAAAAAATAGTTTAACCTAAATTCAGGTGCATTCATCGAGCCGTTATCATAACCTTTTCTAGTACTTTCTTTACGTTTTGACTGCAATTATCTTGTCACATCATTATAAATGCTATCACGAGTTCATAACATTACATAATACGAAAAAAAATAACAAGCTTTCAACCATTACTTATTGCATATATACGTACAGTCGCCAGCACATCAGGTTACCTACTTTTGTTGCAAACTAGCCCTTATTACAACTACATAAGATACCGCAGTGTTTACCTCAACGTGCTGTGTTCGAACATTTACTTGGTCTACAATTTATAATTTCATATAAGTGACCATTGATAACATGACTGAAGGGAGATAAACGAATTGTCACACTGTTAGAAAATAACGTTTCTTTAGCCAAATACTTAAAAAAATATATTAATTTAACTTGAACGAACAAGGCCCGAATATTTGCCAAATATCAACCCTATTGGAACTCTGTGCACTACAAACCTGCCCGGGGGTCGAACACAATAGCAGCTGAGGGTGGCCGGCAGTACCACCATTCAATCGCCATAGCACGAAACTAGCCAGCAAGAATAAAAATAATTTTGTTCAATTTCCTTTCAAATATGTCAGCCTAGAGACTTTAACAATTCATGGAATCTGTAATCTGTTTATTTTTTAGGAATAGTTTATAAACAGTTAATTTGATTATGATTGAGATGAATTCCTCATCATTACAAATTACTTTGTTAATGAGACTTGCACTATTTGTGATGGTTTTAATAAAATATGACACGAAATTAGTGGATAGGTACTAGTAGTGTTTATCATTAGTTGGGCAATCAAGAAAGATTCACCCTAGCTAGGTACCGGCTAAGAAAATATTGCGTATTGGTATATTATTACTTTTAGTCAATGAACTTGCTAGGTAGGTGTTATTTAACCATGGTATTTAATACCTATTTCAAGTTGAAAAAGTATTACTTATTGTGCAATGAGCCGCAGATGCCCCAATTAGTTTTAATTGTACTTTCTACAAAATTTTGCCCATTTCTTTGACATTTACAGCGAAATGAGGCTGACATTTGTTTTCACCTTCAACTAACCACCACTGTTTACGGACCAATAAATTTTTAAAGCTTCTTGTTCAGTAATTGATGTCGATGACCCGAAATACCAACTACTTATGATTGCTCCTAGTTAGAGAATAAACGAGCAAAGCTGTGCAGTTTTTTAAGTACATGGTAAGATTCAGAAAATAAATGACTAAAGTCTATTTTTATTTGCTTGTTCAATATTGTAAACAATCTTGATATGTATTCCCTTTTAACTAACAATTCATTTTAAAATAAAATAAACAAACAACCTACAATCTACATAAGTAAACATTGAGATCTAATGAATTAAATAGTTTATAACTTTTATACACTGGTGTTATTTTAAGAGTTACAAAAGGATTGTTTACATTGTTAGTATTAAGGAATTCGATATTTGAGTGCATCGAACAATCTGCTCACTTTTGTTGTGATTGGACCCATTTGCCAAAATCGAAGCGAGAAAGTACCTATGTGTCTCTGAATTAGCATGTCCAGCGACATTGTTTATTTTGGTATTAATGGTATGCCATTACCGCATCTATGATTCTCATCAGATATTTTGTAAAAAATCCTTTTCAACGAAGTAATGGTTAATGGTTCTCTAAGATCGATTTTTCCTGCTAAAGCAGTAATTTTGCTAACAATCTCTTTTTTAGATACAATACTCTTTGACGGCAAAAATATAGGTAGCCACGGTAACGAACGAGCCCGTTACCTAATAACATCTTGTTAAGACGGACTTTGTGCACTAATAACGGTCTTTTACCTCTAGGTAACCCACGCGGGCGAAGACATTTTTAGGGTTCCGTAGCCGAATAAGTAAAACGGAACCCTTATAGTTTCGTTATATAGATATAGCACATTATCAACAACCGCAAATATAACTTTGTTTTACAAATACTATGAAATACAAAATTATTTTTGCCGTCAACAAAATATTGTGCTATTTTGGTGCAAGTAAGGGAACCTCTTATTCAGTTAGCACGGAACTCTCAGTGCACGAGACCGACTCGCACTTGGCCGTTTTTTTTTTAATTTTTGCTTCAGGTGAAAAAGTTACAATCAAAAGCTACCGAATCTGTGTACGAAAAACTATACATGCATTCAAAATTGAGATAATTTTCATTATACAGGTTTTCGTACGCCATATCTGCAAGTTTGATTATATTGCGTCCCAAAACATACGTGACAGGTGGCTAAAGAAAGAGATAGTCCTGTTTAAAACGGTACATGTGAACACTTTACTTACTAACGAATGCGAACGTCAAAACATCAATCCAAGCGCTAGGGAGCAGCTCTCCAAATTAAAAACGCCTTTGTTCGCAGTATTCTATACAAAGGTGGGTTATTCGCAATTACCGTGTGTCCGCCGCCTCTATTTTTACGTAATTAAGATTCAATTTGGAGTGGATATAAATTTTACGCTAGTATAATCGCTAATTAGGAGAAAGTAGAGCTCAATGAAGTGGCGGCGAGTGCAAAAAAGTAGTGTAAAAAGTCACACGTAAAGGTCACGAGTACGGCGAATACAATTACTTCTTGATGCTTACGGAATTTACCTATGCTTATTTCACTCATTAACCATTCAATAGTTCGATGTTAAGAATACGTACTTATAAGCCAAGGTACCCAGCTTGTCTTTCTAGTAAAGATCTGTATTATATTACCCTCACGAAAAGGCAAATGTTGTACTTATCTTAACTAATATTTGTAAGACTCAGCTAGCAATCTGTTTGTAACATCTTTTCTACAAATATGTTTTGTAACATCTTTTCTACAGATGATTATGCTTAAATAAAGTACTCATTAGTTTTAGTTTTAATAACCTCGATGAACTCATCAGAGAAAAATCCCGATTTAATTATGTCAGCCCGTTGGCGTCAACAATTTTTCTGCGAGTAATCGTTTAATTTCCTCTTACAGTTGTCGCGTTTATAGATTATTGCATAGTTTATAGTTAATAAAGGCAAGTAACTCTGTCATTACGGGTTAATTACGTATATAAAATTTCCCGAAGACGATTGTTACAATGGTGGGGCTTCATTAAATGACGGATGTCTCGAGTGCAATTTGCGGGTAGTTCAGGGCATACCAGCTAATAATAGTCGTTTTTCATGACAATTACATATAAATGGGAGGCAACTACGTGTAAGTAAACACCATGGTTTTAAACATAAGTCTACGGTCCAATGAAAAGAAACGCTGTATTTTTAATGCAATGGTTCAATACTCAATCTACACTTATATTATAAAGCTGAAGAGTTTGTTTGTTTGACCGCGCTTATCTCCTGAGATTAGTGCGTTCAGTTCCTGAACTACAGAACCGATTAGAAAAAACATTGTGTTGGAAAGCTTATATATCGAGGGCGACCGATAGTTTATTAATAAACCGTATTATTTTCCGTACGATTATAGAAAATAGTAAACCCTCCCGACGGTACTGTTACGATGTACCTAAATACATGAGATTTTATGAGCTATTGTTCGTATGTAAGAACATAGTAAATATATCGAGTTAAGGTTGCCTAACTCTAGATTTACTACTTACATAGGCACTACTAAGTAGGTAATGTAGAGGTTTCAAGCTACGCGTAAAACCTCTACGTCTCGTTCGTTCGACTCTTCGTATTTCAAATGTAGAAAAGTTTCTTTATAAGAAAAATTTGATAGACGTTTGTCATATCGGTCATATCGATTGTCAGTCAAACCTTCATGTATACTAGTATAATTCAAGAATCTTGTGAAATAATAATAAATATTGATTAAGAAGATATCGGAATAGAGAATCGACTTAAAGTTTAACTGGTTTTATTGTTCATTTACATACATAGAAAATTATCATAGATTACAGCGAAGCTACGCATTCCTACAGTGGAGGCGCTAATCACCCAACAACAAACAAGGATGTAGGGAAGATTTAGGCATGTTAGTTTTGGGGTAATTTTATATAAATAATGGGATATTTAATAAAGATAAGGAGGTAGTTAGGTTAGTAAGCTTAGTGGTTATTTATGTGTAAGCCCTTTGTATTCACATAGCGATTGGGTGGTGTCTGTGTTGGATACTATACACAATAAATGATTGCAAGGTTTGGGAGATTTTAGTAAAGAAATCAAGGGTTATTGTATTTTCAGTTGGAAAAAATGAGGGGGAAGAGTCTAGTAAGGGAATTTTTCATCACAGGTCTTGGATACTCAAACGGTTGGATGTGTTATCGGATTTGCTGGTTTCACAAGTTGTCAATATTTAATATCAAGTCTGACTGGTTGATTTATTCAGTATAGTGTTAGGTAGGTAGTGATTTTTTTCCAAATCATTGAAATGTCTGAATTGATTGAATATGTAGACGGCAATGTTAATTATGTGGTGTGATTTTTATGTGGGTTTTCTCATGCTGAAGTTTGAACCATATTTATATTTTCATTTCGTTCCTACTAGTTGCTAGCTGTAACCTTAAGAGACATTGCTGTGTTGTAAATGATATTCCCACATAGGTAGGTTTTATAAGTTATTGATAGGTAAATTTCTCAGCTGTGTTTTGAAATTTTACCGACCGGGGGGATGTAGAGGTTTCAAGCTACGCGTAAAACCTCTACGTCTCGTTCGTTCGACTCTTCGTATTTCAAATGCAGAAAAGTTTCTTTATAAGAAAATTTTGATAGACGTTAGTCATATCGGTCATATCGATTGTCAGTCAAACCTTCACGTATACTAGTATAATTCAAGAATCTTGTGAAATAATAATAAATATTGATTAAGAAGATATCGGAATAGAGAATCGACTTAAAGTTTAACTGGTTTTATTGTTCATTTACATACATAGAAAATTATCATAGATTACAGCGACGCTACGCATTCCTACAGTAACGCCTGAAATGAGTCTTTTTTCGTCCTTCTGCATATTAACTCTTCGAAATGATCTTACTACTTCGAAATTTATTTGCTCACAACCTTAGATTTAGGCCCATGAGCTCATAGTTACTTTCCAACACCAATCGCCACAAATCGATGCCATTATCAAAATTGCGTTACTTTAAATAGAAACGTAGGCATCGCGACCGTCTTCCGAAAACCAATCACGAGTCAAAAGTGCGGCGGCGTTCGATTATCTCACGCTCATCACCGCATAATGAGTCGAAAAATTTGCCTCGCGATCAATTTGCGTCCATTACCGACGGGTCAAAGTGTGACGGCTGACGATCCTAATATCTCCCCGCCTACCTCAACCTCAAACCCTACCATAACCACTGTCAAACAAAGTCTAAATTACTTTAAACTCCATCAGCTCTTCAGTACATGCGGTTGAGAGCAATTAAGATCAATTTGATCGCTAGGGCAACGCAAGAGGGTTGGTATTGCCCTGTGCGTCGGTGAGTCTTTGTCAGCGGCAGTACAAGCGAATTCGGCGGCGCCGGCCGGGTATGCTAATGCGGCAATTGAGGATGCGCGAGCGCAGGCCGATGAGGGCGCGGGGTCACACGCGATCTGAATATGAGACACAACATATGAAACATTGATAGAGCCATTTAGAGACGCACTAGCAAAGTTGATGCTGAATCTGAAATAACTCTCCTACAGCCTAATCTGATATGAAAATCTGTGTAGTAGTCCTTACGATAAAATTAATCAAATCGCATCAATATTTATAAGATTTTGAAAAACTACGAAAATAATGTTAATCTCTATAGATTAAATGCGATTTTAAGTAGCATATAAGTAGTTAGTTAATATAACCTTGAGCGCTGTTACAAATTTTGAATTTACTCCAGTAAGATAGTTGTATAGATATAATAGTTTCCGTTTTATAAAGTAAAAAAAATGGTATTTTGTAGAGTACACATTTTTTACTCCAGCTAGGAGAAGGTATGATTGCGACTATATCTAAGAAAAAAAGTATTACAAATATATCTGATATGCATCACGTACGTATTACGAGCATCGTCGACCATCATACGTCGGCGTAATGAAAAGATTCCGCGACCGCGGTCATGACCCGAGTGGTCATGCTAATATTCATAATCTGCGGTGCGCGGGCGCCGCGTTGACTCTCATTAAGGCAATCTAGCCAATCAGCCGCTTGCGTGGGTCACAGATTCGTGCCCGCTCAAACATTCACGTAATTGATGGGGATTATTTTACATTGAGAGATAATTGCTAAGTAAACATTGCTTTGTTTGAAGCTTTCGGATTTGAAACACATTTCAATCAGCTGTATCAGTTTTACTTATGACAAACTGAAGCTAGTCTTCTGCATATCTTGTACGATAGTGATGGAAGTGACGATCACTCACGAGTGTAGAGACATAAACAAATATAGCGACCAGTAACACCAAAATGTCGACTGCGTTAGTGCGTACAACCTAAGGCAAATTTGCATCGTAAATAGTCTCGATCCGAAACCCTCTAGTTTATAAGAGAGCCATAAATATCTTCGGATTTAATTATCCTCACTCACACTACTTTCAACAGGATTCATGGACTATGGTAATAATAAACTTGATGCTATGTGCCTATTACAATGGCCTTAAAGCTTATGCAAAGATTAAAATGTTAACAATTGTTCCACGAACGATTATAATGATGATAAACATTATGATAGTAGTCACAGCTTGCTTTGCGTTAATTTATGTAGGCACACGGTTGCTTTGGCAAGTACTAGATAGGATCTATTGTATTGCGAATCAATGCAATGGCTATGCAATTACAATATAATACTTAGAATACAAAGTGCCTCATTACATGCACATTGCACAAGTATTACAAAATTGATTAAGAGAATATCTGACTCACGTAATATTCTGTAAATTCGCTCAACATGCTGAATTTTTAGTGGGCATCAAAACCGTCAAGCAAACTTTAAAACAGCCATGAAATATGGAAACAGCGCGTCATAAAAAGCTTCTGCCCATTCGAAATATATTCACGAATTACGAAAACGTATCGTATAATAAGCCGACCATTATCAGCGACATTCCATTCAAAGTAATCCATCCCTTTTTTGTCACCGACTTGGAACTAGTCTAACCCGGTCCAAATAGGAATGCAAAATGTCCAGCTTTGTTGCATTCCGCTAAGATTGTACCGTTAAATTTGAATGCGAGTTTCGCGTGTGTGTTTGTACGTATATCAGCGCGTGCGCATGTGTGCGGGGCGGTATTCGTATGCGCGTCGTCGCAGACTGATGGATGACAGGTGACGTCGGCGCCGCAAAGGGCCAGGGGCGCCGCAATCCGCGCTCCCAATATACAACCTAGGAACCCAGGAATGCCGCATGCGCTTAATTAGAGAGCTAATGCGACGGTAACGAGTGATCTAAAAGTGCCCGCGGGATTGATGTGGGAGATTAAACTGCACCCGCCATTAGCCTATTATATCATGTAAAAAATATTCATTTAGTTTAACTAGCATTCTCCGCAGCAAATACGGAGTGGCGCAGCTCGTTACATTGCGCTGTAATTGACGCAATATTGTCATTGCGATGTTAAATTTTATTTACATTCCCATTTCCAGTGAGTGCAGTAAGTGTTCTGATGGATGCTAATTAAGCTGTGTCTTAAATGGAAGCATATCGATGTCTTTGCTGATTCTAAAGCTTCTAAGGTCTACTTCAGCGACCAATATACAGTGAGTCTTGTTGCCGATGTTCGACCCGTTTAAGCAAAGTAATATAATCAATTTTATCGACAAATCCATTATAGGAAAACATTTTATTCCTACTATTTTAAAAATACAGCATTTTTTAATTTTGGTTATTAAGTTTAAGTGGATTGATTAATTTAGTAATATCTAACGATCTACAGGACCTAACAGCATAAAAAAATACAGCTCAAAAGGTAATAAGTAACATAAAAAAACCTCCTATTAAAATCGTTAAAAACACTTAAAACGTAAAGCATTTAAGAAAAAAATATGATTATTTTTTTATTCTACAATGTAGTATAAAAAACTACACAGTTAATTTATCTTTTTATTCCACTTTTGAGGTGCACTAAGGATTGATTGACTTACCTAAAGATTGATGTATACCGTAGCTTTAAGTCAACTACTCTAGACATATAATTAATTGAATATATGGAAACGCTGCGACTGCTGAAAGAGAGTTATATTTTCAATCTTTTTTTTCCACTTCTTAAACGCACAAATTCATTCCCTAAAAACTGACGGTAATATCTTCGCTTTAAGTCAACTAGTTTAGCCGTTATGATTAATAAAATATACGGAAACGCTGAGAGCTGTAAGAGAGTCATTTTCAATTATACATAACGCCTTGACTATTTGATTTAAAGTTTTTTCAATTAGTATTATCTAAGAAGTCAAAAAAGGTATGTTCACGGTATTTTTGTTGTTAAATTGAAAAATGAAATTTTTAAATTTTTTCTTGAAAGTTTTAGGTTCGAGGTGTTTTAAATAAATTTAATTTGAATGCAAGTTTTTGATATTATTTGATGTATATGTTATACTGGCAGGACCTTTAAATCGGTAGATATTGCTAAATAAATGCATCCACCCAGACTCGGAAACCAAAAAATAAAATAGTTGTATTTTTTAAATAGTAGGGGTAAAATGTTTTATTTTATTATGTTAGGGGTCAAATGTTTTGTTTTAATGGATTTGTCGATAAAATTGAATATATTACTAAGCCCTAACGGGTTGGACACCGGTGGCTAGACACTGTATAAGATTGGGAAAAGTGTGAACTCAGGAACTAGAAACTCGCTTTTTTTCTCGCTTGCAATTATTTTCTAGAATCGAAAGAGTCTGCCAATTTTACAATAGTCCTACAAGCAAGATCTACAACCTCCATCTGATCTCAATCTAAAGAGAACTGTCAAGATAGAGCTTTGTATCAGTTTATTTGACTCTACCATCACCGTCTTACCTAACTCTACCCAATTATAATTGCACTACATTTAACTTAAATCATGAAAGTGGTAATGAGAAACAATAAAAATTAGGCCGACAAAGATCCAGACACCAGCGAGTATAGTTTTAGCATACTCGCTAGTGAAGATGCAAACCTTATTTTATTTAACAAGTTAAATTCATGACGACATCAACAAAATAAGTCAAAAGGTCTGCGCTTTTACCACAACGGAGGATAGGAGGAGGGAGGTAATTAAAAAAAACAATAAGTGCGAGGCTGTAATTCGCATAGAGCAGCAAGTAAGATTAGTTAAATATGTGATTTTATGATATCATGTTAATATCTCTCTCATGTAACCTATTTGGATATAAATGGGCTACCTTAATTGTAGCTATCTAGCTTTAATTGTTACCAGCCACTTTTAAATTCTTTTTTAAATTAGATCACAGTCCAAGGTTTGTCCACCCCTGTCCAGAGACAGCTCATTAGGCATTCGCAGGTCGGCAGCGGCCTGAGCGGCATCCGCAGATATTGTATAGCTCATATTATAATACCTCCATCTTGCGGTGAGCGGAGACTCCGCATCACACGCGCCGCACACTTAGCCTAATGTGCGCAGAAACCAAACGCTAATAGTAATAAATGAATTGCTAGAAATAAAACAGATGCGGTTGGAGGCGAGCGGCGAAGAGTCTGGGTTCTGGAAGTGTGGAAAAAAATAAAGGTTCGTGAATGCATCTTAATATGTGTGGTAGTTCGCGTTCCAATCGTTAGTACCTATACCTACAAACTTTTGATGAACGGCGTGGTAACCTTAGGTAGACCATGGTTTTGCGTTTTGTTAAAATAAACTCCAGTTATATGGTAAATGCGAGTAGTAAATCCTATGCTTCGGTTATATAAGCTCAGTTCAAGGACTATTGAAAATACTATAATCTTTATGGGGCTTAGTACTTTCGGCGTCTGCGTCAGTAAAGTCAATAAAATATTTGCCAATGTTTTACAGTAAATGAATTTCACGTCTTTGATAACTTTCAGTCGATTCAATTTTATTTAACGTGTGATGGCTTCATGGCAATTACATGCGAATGGTTAATCCTTCGTTAACGGCGACGCAAAGTAGCGTAAACTCGTAAGTCACACGGTGCGCGCGCGCCGCCCGACGCTGTAAATCGCAATCAACAATTTGGATACAGAACCAGTACACGTTACTGCGTTAGGATTCCTTAACTCAAAGAAAGAAAGCTAAGAACTCTATAAGATCACATCATTATTCGTCTGTCTGTTTGTCAAGAGCCATTTCTCACATGTAGAGCTAGAAATCAAAAATTTCGGGTTAGCGGTCTCTTTAATTAAAATAACGTGATTAAAAGATATCCTCATTTGTGTAACCTTAGTTTGCAGATTTCAGTTTTTTTCCTTTCAAACCTATATATATTTTTCACTATTATTTTATACAAAATCCTCCGAGCGCGAATCCAAATTTCACTTGGATATTTTATTTTTAGTTATACGTCTTCTTTAACGGCAGTTAACCGTTGAATGTTCATTGGAAATGCAGACACTCAAGTACTATTACTAACCAATAATTTAAAAATGTTAAAGCTAAAACAATCTATATTTTGTAACTTTGATAGTGTCCGTTACTTTATGTACCTATTAATTAAGTTTAGGGGAAATAAATAAAAAGTAAAAAAAATGGTATTCCTACTTATTTATTTAATTAAACTTTATTGCGCAATGTTTGTTTAAAAGGTGGACTTATTGCCAAATGGCATTCTACACCAGTCATACCTGAGGTCAAAGCAAAATGTGGGCGGTAAGAACAAGAGTCGGTACAATAAACCAAACTTATCACGTTGTGCCCTTGTAGTTGATGATCTACAGACTTCTTTCTAAAATTACCTGACTACATTAAAAAAAGGACTGGTTTCGTCAAGCATCAACAACACCACTACCAGCTGGACAAGCTGGATCTACACTAATATTTTAAAGCTGAAGACTATTTTTGTTTGCTGATTTTTGTTTGTTTAAACGCGCTATTATCAAGAACTACTAGACCGATGTGAATAATTTATTTTTTGTTGGATAGCTTATTTAGCAAGAAAAGCTTTATCAAATTTATGAACATTCATAACAGAAATGACTTATAAAAGCGGAGTAACAATGAAAATTATTGCAAAAACGGGGGGGGGGGGAATTTTCCTTTTGAAAGCTTTCGTTGGGTACGCAGCATAAACCGTTTAAGATACACAGAAATCATGTATGAAGGGGATGTTTCCCTTTAAAATATCTACAATAATCCGCAACAGCATATGTCTATCTTATATGGTTTACTCACTTCAACCTTTTTTGTTTTTAAATTTGATAAAAATAATGTACTATTTTCAAAGGTGTTTTAATGTACACAGGTATTCTTATCAAAATATACGTATTCAGCAATTCATTTTGAATAAAATTTCCATTTTACACCTCTTGATTTTAATAAGTATCTTAGAAGTATCCATCACAGTTATAAAATAACTCCGTGCAAAAACAATTCACGCACTGTCACAAACCGCTATGGTTGCTGGCTTCTTACTTTCAATGAAAAAATGTGTTAAGCGTTGAAATATTTTATAGGAAATCCGAAATTTAGCGGGCGTCACCGCGGGAGACCGTTAGTTCAAAATATTTAAATCCTCTCTATCGTATAAGACAATGATGCTGCTATATGACCCTATCAAGAGATTTACTCACAGGCACACACATTCACACAAACACGTGACAATTTGAAATTAATTGCATAAAAAGATCGATGACATGAGTCACACTCACACTTATACAGGGTGACTTTGAAAACATTGACAATATTTTAAACTGAGGATCTACTCATGATTTATTTATAGTCCATTCTACATATTAAAATTTAAATCAATTGATTTGATAAAAACTAGAAAAATCATAAAGTATCATTACGATTTCCTAAATTCGTTAAGGCGGAGGTTTTTTTTTTAATTTTAATATTCTTCGTCAATTTAAAAAAAAAAACTGTTATTGATTAGTATAATTTGGAGAAAAGATCAATTCAAAAGTATTTTATATGATTTTGCTTGGTTTCATCAATTGATATTCTATAACAATTGATTTTAATTTGAATAGGTATGTAAAAAGGATTGTGAATCACGCGTAGATTCTTAGTTTTAATTATTGCCAATGTTTTCAAAGTCACCCTGTATGTTTTTAATTTATAAAATGTAAATCTAATGTTGACTGTATGAAGAAACGTGTGTGACTGAAAAACATTACGGATACGGAGTTCGGATTTTGTTCTAAATATAATATAACTAGCGGTCCCTCGCGACTTCGTCCGCGCGTTTTGAGTTTGCTCCCTCCCCTCCCGTCGCAGCGTCATGTTTTATATCCTAAAGCCTTTCTCGATAACTAAGCTATCCAACACAGAAATATTTTTTCAAATCGGTCCAGCAGTTCCTGAAATAAGCGCGTTCAAACAAACAAACTCTTCAGCTTTATAATATATTAGCGCAAGCGCACGTTGTACTTAAGCTGCGAACATTATTTTGGTGCGGAGTTATGTTAAAACTGTGATAGCTCCCAAGATATTTATTGGAATCAAATGATATAAAGGGCAACTTGGTTCTAAATGAAATGCTCGTGATGATGAATCTATTTATTTTGATAAGAATAAATACCTGTGTGTATAATACACCTCTAAAAATAATGCATTATTTTTTTACAAATTTATTTACATAAAAAAGGTTGTAGTAAGTCAACCATAAAAGATAGACATATTCTGTCGCAGACTTTATTATAGAACTCTTAATGCTGAACAATCCTGTCATACACGATTTTTGTGAAACTTAAGCGGTTTCCGCAGCGTATGCAGCGGAAGCTCTCAAAAGGAATATCTTTCTCCCGTTTTCGCAAATTTTTTATTTCTGCTGTGGTCTTATGAGTCGTATCTTTATGTTATATAGCCTAAAGCCTTCCTCGATAAATGGACTATCCAACGCAAAAATAATTTTTCAAATCGGGCCAGTAGTTTTTGAGATTAGCGCGTTCAAACAAACAAACTCTTCAGCTTTATAATATTAGTATAGTATAGATATAATAAAATAAATAAACAATTTTCCAGCCTGAATATTCGAGCATTGTTTTGATACGTGGAGGTGGGCCAGGCGTTTCATAAACAAGTATATCAAGTAAGTATACCAGCGACCGTGGCGCCCTCTGCAGCTACCCCGCTGCGTGCAGCTGCGGGAATATGCTAACAATTACTGCACAACCCAAATGAAGAGGGTAGACGCAATAAATGCCCTTCTTGTTTTGGCAAGTACCTACTTCGCCAGCACAAGTACAAAAGTACTTTTATTGGCTTTTCATATACCTAAGTGGAAAATCGTTTCAAAAAACAATGAAACAGCTTTAAGTTATCAAGTATTTATATAAAAATGAAGAATTGAGTGTTTTGTACGAAATTTATTGATGAAGTCCTTGCGTTAGTACAACACATACAGACCTGAATCCAAGTAATAATAATTCCGTTAGACAGAACTACCTGAATCCATTCTTAGTGTACATCAGAGATAGGTATGTATGTAGATGGAGTACGTGCTTATGAAAAGACACCAAAACCGAGGTCAAAACATATTTAAAACTAGCAGTTTTCTGCCGTTTCACCAGCTTAAACGTCGGATCTCAAATAATATCACTATGAATTATATATTAATAGCCTATGTCTTATTCTGATGTATGAGCTATATTATTGTAAAGTTTCTTCAAAATCCACCAGATAGTTTTTGCATGAAGAAGTAACAAACATACATCTACCCTCACAAAGTTTCACGTTTATAATATTTAAATAGGATTTGGGAACGTTGATACAATTTACATGTATAAACTGCCTCGGTGGCGCAGCGGTTAGAGGGTCGCACTTTAAAGCGACGGCTGCGCCAGAGGTCCTGGGTTCGATCCCCGGGTCGGGCCAAAAAAAACCTGAGTTTTTCTGTTCAGAAATTCTTAGGGTAGCCCGGAGTTTGGAAGTTTGCGGTGTTTCATCCTCGTGCCTCGGAAAAGCACGTAAAGCCGTTGGTCCTGCGCCTGATCTTTCACCGTTCGTGTCAGATTGCTGTCCCAGCGGGCTATGGGAGTGAAAGGAATAGAGAGTGCACCTGTGTTTGCGCACACACTTGTGCACTATAATATGTCCCGCGCAATCGGTTAGTCGTTGTGACTGGCTACCATTGTCGAAATCGGCTAGGGGGACTACTACTACTATTAATATGTAATTTACAAATAACACTTCAGTGCTTGTTCCCGTGAATCTCTGCAATACATCGCTTCGCCGGTACCTACCGGCCTGGTGCGCATAAAACTGCAGGGACGTAAAACGCCATTCGTTATACTCAAACGACATCGGACGCCATTAAACGTATGCCCGCCGCGCACCCACCGCGATAATATCCTCTCATACATTATGATTTGTTAGCTAAACTCTTTGCTTTCGCAGTTTTATTTTTATGCAATAGGTATTGTAATCCTGGCCCTCTCTTCACCCTTTTATGCTTGTGTAACCAAACGCTTTATTTGCTACAAAAGTCATGAAAAGTCGTAAAAGCCTTTTATTTATGCAAATACGCCCATTGAGGACACTTTTACACGTCCTAATATAAGCTCTACCAGCTTCGAAACAATTGTGGGCTACTGCTGAAAAGAAACTCAGTAACTATTGTCAATGCCTCTTTTCAAAAGGTTTACAATGTTTGTAGTTATCATGCAATTCAAATCTTTTATAAAATCATCTACTTTTTAATACCTTTTCGTCATTGTGGTTTCTTTAATGACAGTTTTAGTAAATGTATTAAACGGTAAGTTTACAATATGTTCTGGTAGTTTATTGATTTTTTTAATACATTTTACCATAAAAAAAAGTAATTGGAACTAGAACTGCAAGAAGCTACTCAGATTTTTTTCTTTCATATCACCGCAATTTCAAAGCACGTACGGAATGCATAAAAAGTGTGATGAATTATATATTTGTTGTGGGATAACCTGATAGCTAATTTTAGGAGACATTACTGTAGGTGCAGGCGCCAAAATATCAGGCTATACATTATTGTTGAAAAGTAACCCTTCATTGCAACTGCATAAGATACCACGGTGTTTACCTTGACGTGACGTTGTCCGTAAATATTTATAAAATTTTTAACTTTCGCGTTGCATAACAATTAGAAATAAACATATGAGTAAATGAAATGCTAACTGCTCGGCTGTGTTGCTGCCACAGCCTCGTTCACGAGCCAACTGACTTGTAAAGCATTTAGGCCTAACTTTTCCAACGTCAGATAAGGAATATTCGTCGAATAAAATACAATACGCCTAATTTGAAAACGTCACCTATTTGTCAGCAATAATTTATGTATATGACAATTTTACATAAGTCTTTTTATACTTATATGGTAAAATACTAGCTATATTAGTAATTCATGGGTAGACCCGTAATGTTAAATTCTCATCGTACCTACTACTCAGCATTTCCAAAATCATGGGGTACTCAGAAAACAAGGACCATGGAAGCAATCCCTCATCTTAATACTCCTATATCAGTGACCATCAACCTTTTTTTTAACTGCTAGAGTTCTCTTTCAAGAGAGTTTAAAATTAATCTGGCAGACAGCCATCCACCCCGGAAACGCGAGGAATGTCATCGCCTGCACAATATAAGGGAGCTATGTCGCGCACGTCAACCCTGAAGAATAGCCTGTCAGGGGCTGAGTTGAGGCCAGGGGAGAGAGTTGTGTTTGAGCATATCGTTGAATTTAGAATTCGTTGTTGTTTTATTAGTATGGTACCATTGACCTACGCTTATGGAAAATTGTGGTTACAAAATAATTTTGGTTAGTGTTACTGCAACATCTGTCCAAAAACAACTTACGCCTTCTCTTCTCTTCTCTCTCCAGTCTTGTATATAAATCATTTTTTATTTCTAAAAAATGTAATTTTGAATTCTACAAGGTCATCACTCAAATGAACACACTTGATTGCTGGTTGCGCTGTTCTAATATAATTATGTATTTACCACCTACTAACCTACTTATTTGTACTTATACCACCACTAAGTTTAGGTCGTCGTGACACCTAAAACAGGTGGACTCCATATACCTAACTTTATCAATCAAAACCACCTGTAATTGTATTTCAGTAAGTGCTAAACATGTGTCACACGTCACAACTATGCTTAAAGTCCATTTTTCGCGTGCCCACGGGACTTAACCTTCCATAAACCATTCCGTTCGCTGAGCCGAGTTAAAAACACGCGCGAGTGAGATAAGCCGCATCAATTTTTTTCGCTCGCAATCCCCTGGCGACGACCGCTCGCTAAAATATTCCCCACTTTATGCGCAGAATAATAACACGCGTGCCGAGCCATGGGAGATCACCAACAAATACCATTTTCTCACTTTTTTACTACCTTAATGATATCAGAGTTTATACAGATTATCACTCGAAAACCCACAACCATTAACTGAATGGCATCCAAAAACGCGCAAAAACATGGTACGACAAACTCGCGTAAAAACTGCGAGCACCGTTTTCGGAGCAAAAAGCCGCCGGCACGATGTTTATTGTATGAGAGGCTGAATTTCAAGTCTTTTTCAGCTTTAATGGACTGTCCACCCCCGGACCGAGCGCAAAAACTCGCGCTTAACTCCGCGCTAAGAAGTGCGGCAAAAACAAACAGACTTCGATAACGCATAAATAAAACATTAAGCCATTGGTAATTTTCGTTGTCCTCTCTACGAACGTAAAAATACAAATACCTCTGTAACATATTTCATGGGGTCAGGTAACCCAATCGAATAAAGCATCGACGTTTTAGGAAATTAATAACGTGCGCAAAACTTTCTAATCCCTAATATTATAGTGAGACATGCTTGACTACAAAATAAACTTAAAACCGACCCATTCGAAAAGAAAGACGTTTCTTTCTGGCAAGGAGGCGATGATACTAGCTGCGTTTCTGCATTGGATAGCAATGCTTATCCTTTGAGATAGGAACAAGCGAGCTTTACTTTTTTCCAAAAATAATTTCAAAAATTAAACCGTCTTCAAAAACTGACTAAAAAGCTTAAAATAAATTATTCTTCTATTTAGGAGAAACAAATTATTTTATAGTCAGTGCATGATGTGTGGAGATAGGACAAATCCGATATGCGTGCTTACGAATTATCTTTCTAAACATTAAAACTATCCCTTTAAAATGTCTTTGCTCTTTTTTCTCATAGCTTAAACACCTTAGAAACATATATGAAGGCTTCCAAACAGGCTCGAGACACGTATAGGTACCGCAGCGTTAGATAAGCGAAGTCCCGCGCCAGTCACGCCGCAAATATTAATCATTGCGGCGCTTTTCGTGGGAATTTCATAAAACGTCTTTATGTTAATGGATTGTATTGATTGCCTATCGGCCAGTCACTCGGTCAGTGCCAGTCACTCCAGGAAAGTCAACTGAACGCTTCGAACGCTTTCCTTTGCTATTAGCATCGATATCGACTAGCTACAATCGCGGCCATTTACATAACCCAAGTCGATTGACCGACTGATATTATTGATTCTAGGAAATGTGCCTACTCGATACCTGTCCGATAATTTGATGGCTGATTAGCAGCTAAATTAAAGTGCTATCTTTTTACCCACACAGATATAACAGTGTGTTTTACCTATTATTAATCGTTATAAAAAAAACAATTTTACCTTTTATTCGAAATTCAAGCTTTCTTTGTTTTGAAATAAAGAGGTAGAGGCAAAGGAAAGATGAATTTGTCGTGAAAAATCCAAAAGGTTCTTGAAAAATTCAAAGATTACTTAAAGGTTGGTGTAACGGTTTCCCCGTCAATTTCCAAATACCTTATCTGCTTTTTCACAATAATGTTCTGTAAATCATAATGAGAACTTTCAGTGACTCTATCAGTGTAGTATGTTTTAGTTACGACTGCAAGTATACATCTGACGTAAATTGCGTAAGGAGTACTAATGCCCTAAAAGCAATATAATGTTTCGAATGCCAATAGAGCGATTCGCAAAGACAAAGAGCGGCCATCGATCACTTACCGATAATGCGGCGTCACAACCCTTTCACGCTTTGTTTAGACGATATATCTTGATCAGTCATTCATCATTACCTCAGGGCTATTTGCTAACTCGATCGCTTTAACATTGCTATCGATAAGGACGTCCTGAGGGTATTTAAAAAGCTACAAGAATCGCGCTTGCTACTAGCTCGCTTAAGTAACCGGAGCACAGTCTCTTTGTGGAATGTAATACCGCTGCATATGGAAATACAAAAATAAGCTGAGTATTCAAGTTTACTTACAGAATATGGACTACTTACTAAGGACAGATGGACTTTTCAAACTCTTATAATACAAAAAGAATGCATACTTATTTAAAGATAAACTTATAGGCCACAGTGCTCCTTTTTCTCATAGCTTATACACCTAAGAAAATAAATACTAAATATATTACGTATCTAAACCAGTAGCGACTGGGCATATGTCGCCAAAAGGAGCACTGGGCATCCAGTGGCTTCACACAAGAATGCAACATCCGTAAACTTTAGGGCCAAATGATATTAGTTATATGTAGGACTGACTGATCAATATTAGAACCCAATGCTTTTTTTGGTATTTTTTTACGTTCTTCTCCGCTTCATGCATTTTCTATGACCTCATGGTACGACACAGCACCCGACCTTTCTTGTATGAGGGTCATGTAAGATTTTCTGAATCTTCTTTGACGCTATTATGCTGCACACGTACGTAATACCCGAGCTGTTCAAACTGCGGTAATGAACACATTGATAACTTTAATGACACATTAGCCGCTGCGCCGAGAGCAAATGATAAATTACGCCTTTCTCCTATAAGTGGTGGTTAGCAAATAACGGAATGGAATGTCCATAGTTTCTGATTAATTTGACTCCAGCAATGAATAGTCACTCAATCGCAAAATAAAGTGCTAAGTAACTCTATCTACTAAGATAATTTGTAATTTTTATCGTCAAGCTCTTTTTTGCCCTTCTATCACTTCCTTCGCGCCGTCTATATTTACTCTGTATAGACCTATGGTTAAATGATAGAGAACGTTTTTAGCATTAAGTCTGTCATATGTACCTTTTGTTTGTGCATGAAGTGTTTTAAATAAATAACCAATATTACTCTTTTTTTTATTCAGAGTCATTTAAAAACGAATTTTTTGTTTTTAGTGCTTTGTCACTATTCAAACTCAATAAAATTAATTGCACTTTTAAAAATCAACTGTGATCGACAAGGAATCGAACCCTGTGTCTTAAGCTATCCGAGCCAACACCACTCAGCACCGGCACTTTGGCAAGCCTGTTAAATTTAGCAAATGTTTTTATTTTAAGGCGTAGGCTGGCAAAATTGGTGATGATTGTCACGTAGCCTACACGTAATCAATGTTGCCAGTTACGCATTAAAGAAAGCGTTAGTATTCGATGCGCTTAGTTTAATACCGAAACTTTGTTAAAATGAGTTGTGAATTTTGTTGAGATATAATAAAGATAAATAAGATAGATAAAGATAATATTATAAATGCGGAAAGATAGAGATCAATCAAATCAAGTAACATTAGTGATGCAGTAGACAAAGCTTATGAAATTTTAGGTTCTTATCTATGGAATTTGAGTTTCGAACTTTCTACTTTGAGGCCGATTCTAGCAGTTACCGAACTTTTTTCGTGTGGTAATTCGATTGTGAGTTTATCCGTTTTTCCTAAAAAATCTAATAATATATCTATTCGTAAAAATACTATCGCACAAACATAATCTAAATACATAGAATTCGTGACCCAGATAAATCATAACTATTTTTTCCTTTGACAAAAAAAATAGATCAGTAAACTTTTATCGTATACGAATGGCACAAGAATTGCCCCTTGGTAGCCTATTGATTGGTTTGGTTGTGAATATTCTTATTGGTTTTAAATTAAAGCTCATTTAATTCCGTTTTGAAATTAGTGTTATAAAAATCCATTTGATTTAGTGAAAAACTCAACAATAGACAAAAAAATAAATCGTAAGCTTAAACGTTTAGTTCTACCTGTGCAACCAGTAGCTTAGAAACAGTTTCAATGTTTATAATTTGTTTTCATTAGGAAACGCTACAAAATTAGTACATTTTGATCATTTTGTAAAATTTTAATAAGCATTCATTTGAGAATGATTTGTATTAATGGGCCATTGAAAAATCAAAATAGGTCCCCAATCTAATGAAAAACACAACTGGATGAATTAATGTCATAATCGTAATGAAAAAATTATGATCAAAAATGTGTCGACACCATCGCAGCAGCAAAAATCACTCAACTTATACTCGCTTGTAAGCGTCTAAAATAAGGTGCCTACTTGCTGTGGAAGTGAACAATTTTAAAACTTATATAAGCTTATGGTTTAGAAATTTTTCAACACTCACAGTGTCATATTCTATATATATATATTTTAATTTTGAGCTTGATCATTTAACATTTATATGCTTATGCATATGAAATGCCAATTTTTAAAACAGAATTAAACAAGCTTTTATTTACATCAAATATTATTAAAAAAAATAAACCAACATCAGACATTCAAGTTTTAAATTGCAAACATTTTGAAATATCATTTTCAACGGTGAGAACCTATAAGTGATGTTTCTAGGACATCCAATAATATCTTCAAATTAAAATAACTAAATATTCGCTTTTTGTACAAAAACATATTTGAACAATCAACACAATATTTGCGCCAATGTGAACAGAATACTTTCTATGAAAACTACTAAAAAATAATAAAAGTAAAAATACAAGTTACGTTTATCGTACACTTTAGAGCCCTCATTCTGCGAAAGTCATATCTTACAATAAAATGTAGTTTTTATAAATATATTTTTTAATGTCCATCCGTACTAGGGATTAAGTGCGACAGACACAATAAGACTGACAGCGAGAAATGCGCGTGCGCACAGGACTATAAAGTTTAGCGCGCGCGCATTCCAGTGTCGGGATATCAGCTTATCGATGTAAAGCTGGAGTCACAGGGCATGCTACACAATCGAGTTTTTTCAGGTTAAACTGCAAACAATGATGATTCTTTTCAAAAGAGTAAAACCTTGAAATTGGAATATATCTACTGATACACTTTTTGAAGCGCTGAATTTATTGATCGACCCGGAGCGACCAGCTATAACAGACTATCCGTGTTTGAATAAATACACTGTATTTGTAGTACGAGTAAGTAACGCTTACAAAACTGATAAAACATTATAAATTGCACTTGTAAAAAGCAACTTTGGCTGTGTGACAGACGCGTGATAGGCATACGCCCGGATAGCGTAAGACACGGGGTTCGATTGTCGCACAGCCAAAGTTGCTTTTTACAGGTGCAATTTTTATTATTAAGTTTATATAGTGACAAAACACTATAAAAACAAAAAAAATGAATGATAAATATTGGTAATTGCAGAAAAAAAACTTTCAACTCGTCTCTTCTACAAACTCAACTTAAGAAAAGCTTTTTTAGCTGCACACAAATTTTGGTGAATCTATGTTAGCAAACCTGTCCTGTTACCAACACATATTACGAGATTTACGAGTAATACTCCCTTAACTGGAACATAAGACGGAAAGTCCACCCAACAATAAGCATTACGCGATAGTTAAAATTAATATGGTTACGCGTTATGTGTGAATAAGTGCGCGTTTTTATTGAAGTAACATCCCAGGTCGCAATTATTCGGGACATTTGGAAAATGGCGGAGTCGGGTTACAACTCGTTTTATGTGCCCGCGGGATGTAGCGGGATAGTAAAATGATCCTAATATTCCATAAACCCGGATACTCTCACTATTGTTTCACATCCGGATATCATATTGCACTCGACTAATAAAAGTGATGTCCAGAGATACGCCCATATTTTTTACTACGCTAATAATCCGGATTTATCCATAACAAAATGATTACGAATGAGAATATTATTCAAAAGCTGCATTATTCCGAATAGTGACCACCTGTCACGGTCTTGAATGACAATCAGGAATGATGTGGGACAAGAGCGCGAAACTCAATTATTGGGGGCGGTCACAGTTTAAAGCGCAGACCCCTGACATTGTAGCAGCAAGGAAAACATTTTTTTATACGACATACCCTCCCAAATTATAGAAGGTAGTACAGGAGCTAAATAGTTTAAATTTTCTCTTGAACAAGTCCTCCATATTTTTTTCTACTTTACCCGAAAAATGAAGCCAGACGGAAATGATAACAGCGTATGTACTCCTCTTTATTTTTCATAATCAACTAAGTATAATAAATGCAGAAAGCACTGCAGTCGGTCAGTAGGGCAGTAAAACATAGACTGTTGCAAAAGAAATGACATATCTAAGGTATTTTACCCGAATTAATTATTTACCCGAATTAGGTATTTTAAAAATTAAGCTAGACGGAAATCATAACACCAAATGTACTAATAATAAGAGCAGACTGCAGTCGGCCAGTAGAGTTAAAGCATTGATTGTTGCAAAAGGCACGACATATCTAAGAAAAGACGTTTTTAACTGTCTTTAAATAGGGACGTAGCTAGCACTAATTTCAAAATATGAAAAATCTTGGACCTGGCTAGCTATCTCTAGGACTATTCCAAGAATGATCCAAATTGCACTGCGCTCCGAGTGAATCAACATTCAACATAGGGCGGGGGTGAAATTTTAAAGCCCCGTCACAAACTGCAAATGCAAGGGATTATCGCGCATGCACCGCTTTGCATTCAAGCGAAGGCATTAAGCACCAACATTCCAATCCCGCCCCTAGCCCACACAAAATACAGTTTAAATGAGCACAATTTGTCCAGCTTAACCATTTTGACAATTATTTCTTTTCGATAAAACCTTTGTACGCCGACTTCGCAGTAATGGTCACTGTATATTAGCACCATTATTGGGTTCCTATAATAAACCGTTTCCATTTTTTTTCTTTGCAACGTGGGAATAAGAATTATCGTTGAAGAGGCTTTCAACGTTTTATGATGGGCGTAGTTGAGGCGTCACGAATTAATCAAAGAAGAAATTACAGTCATTATAAAATGTGATTGTTGACGTTGTTGTAAAAAATGTCTGTACTTCGAGTCGCACTCACGCTCGGACTGTTGATTGTAATAAAGTAATGCTATTTTATTTTGTAAGTACTTTAAGTTTAGTATGTTTATGAAAAAAACACAAAAAGTAAGCAAATAAAACCGCATTTCCTAAGCGTTTAAAACTTCAAACGACCACAACAACATTCAAGTATTAACGACGCAATACAAACGGGATTACGAGTTTCCCTCGTCTGCAAGCGATTTCTGCCACCCCCGGCGAAGAATTTTAAGCATGTAAAAATACAAAGCGCACCGCACGATCCTTTATTCCCAATAGCTCACGGCGCACCTCCGCAAATAGTAATCCTCTTAGAAAACATTCCCAATTTAAAAAGAATTCCACCTCTTATCCCTCTGAGGAGGGCACGCGTAAAAAATAAAAGGAAAAACTCTGTGACACGCACTGGGCGCGAGGTGGCTATATAACATGGTTTTTCACCGGCCCCTCGACTCGATTCCTTACAGGTCGCTTCTTCCGCCGAGAAAGCATCTATTGAAACTCCACTCAGGCCGTGTTAGCTATCTATTTAGTATAAAAAGGGTCGAGAATTCTCGAGATCCTTTTTTTATCCGATGGAGGCCGCCCCCTCCCTGCCCTCACACTCCAGCGGTCATGTGTACACACGATGTACACAAATTACATTAAGTATTTTTTTTTTTTTTTTTTCATTAATAAAACTACAGTCCACAGACTCTTTGGTCCGTGCCTTTTTTGATTTAGGTTTTTGTTATGTGTGTTACTTTTTATTTTTGCTCCGCGCAAAAATTTACAGTGCTTTTTACAATACTTATTACTAGGGTTGTTAGTTTATGCTATAACTCTCTTATAAGTTAAACATCGTCTCTTATTTCTACTTAAGATAACTTTTTTTTTTTTTTTCCTTTTTTTCCTTTTTTTTCTTTTCCTTTCTTTTTTTTTTTTCCCTGTGTTGTTGTTATAGTTGCTATTTTCTTTTTCTATAATTATTTGTACATGTGCATATATTTTTGTTGTATTGTTTTTTTTTTTTATTATTATTATTATTATTATTATTACATATTTGTATTATTCTATAAGGTTTTGGAATTCTATTATCCTTGTGATTTTGCTATACAATATTAAACAATATTGCTCTTATTCTAGTTTGTGTTAGTGATTGTGTTTGTGTTTGGGGAGTAAAGTAATCCCTCTACGTCGTCGCCTTTAGGTACTAAGATGTTCTTAGTGACTTGGTTGATAGAGTTAGTTATGTTAGTGGATTGGCCAATATCTTGTTTCGGACTTGCTCGTCGCCCCTGCGCATGGCCATCCGCAGGTTGTAGTCCCGGATTATTGTTGGTGTGGCCTTCTCTGCCCGGATTATCAGACGAGCTGTGGCGTCGTCGGTGGCATTGTCTGTGTAATAAACACAAGACTTTGTGTGTCTAGAGATGGCCACAACAGCGTGGGGAACACTCTTTAGGAGATGGGATTTTTTTGATACTGTGCGCACTATCACCACTGACTCAAAAGTCTGCCCCTGTGCTTCATGTATGGTAAGTGTGCGTGATCCTTCGTCTTTCCCGTATCCTTGGCTGATAAGGCTTGCCTTTTCAGCTTGGGTGTGAGTGAGGTATAGGGTTCTTTCCGATTTTGGGATCACTGCACCTGAGAAGCGCTTGAGGTAAAGGGACTGTACTTGAGTATTGGCTGAGTATATGCCGCTGTAGATTTCACTAAGGGCATACGCTACATCCTGGGGGTTTCGATAGGTGCACAGTAACTCCTTAGTACATTAAGTATTTAACTACTTTTATTGCTTCACGATTAACCGGACATGTATTATGTACCTTAAAATTTGAAGTAGGTTAAGTACAGCTAAGGTGGATTGCATCGGAAGTGACCGTCGCGTGACATATAGCTAGTAGGTTTAGTTACGAGTCCTTCATAAACCACATGTTTTAGTAAACTCTTAGAATAAGGTATTCAAGTAGCTGCTAATTATAAAGCTCTGAGCTATAATAATTTGGAAGAGATTCTATCATAACTTTGATATTACAAAAATAGACTGGTATTGTCAGATAGCATATCAGACGCTTTGTTATTTACCGTTTAACAGATCATACCGTACGTTTTGAACTGTCAAATGAATACGATTGCTTTACATAATTCCACATAACAAAGGCCCATGAGTAGGGATTTAAAATCGTTTCCACCGTTATTATTTACTCGGCCATTAAGTTTTAGTTACCTCCACATTTTGTAGAGAACGCTACAAAATTGTATTTCATCCCCATCGCAGCACTTGAGCATCCCCGGTTGCCATCAGTTCTAATATTTAAAGGGCTCCGAATTTGATTTCGTTTCTCCTTCTACCCGCAATTGGATCACACGAGCGGTTACTGCACGCCCCGTCCTTCATACAAGTTATTTCACTAAAATCAACTTATGGAACCAAATTTTATTACGATAACCCTAAGTTAACTAGGGCTCAATCGCTCCGAGTCTCCGATTAGTTGGAAATTGTTTAAGTGCGCACTTGAAAAGGAAATTTCAATCAGTTTTACACGTAATAATTTTGATTGCTTTTTAAAACTTTAGTACCTACTGGAAACATAGTTATTGGAACTTACTTAGTACCCATTTGTGTACTAGATTTACCGTTTTGTTTGACTTCAATATAAAAACGGAAATAAGCATTTTTGCCAATATCAGACTAGGACCTAAATACATTTCTATTTAGGAAAATACCTCCGAAAAAACTATTATTTTAGCTATTTTCTTTCAGAGTAAAATATTCTTATAAAGCTAATATCTTTTGTGACAAAACGGATGCCTATCCCATCAAAAATATATAAAATAAAACCTTTTCACTACTTCAATTCCGAAGTACGAAAATAGGAATTATAGGTGGAATCCACATAAGACGCGCCGCGCCTGGGGATCGGTTAGCCGCACTACACGACGCGGGAGAATTCCGACTTTCCACAAAGAAAATAGCAATCAAAATTTGATTTACCGCCACCCGCGGCCATACATCACTCCGTTCTAATCCGCGGAAAGGAGAAGCCTAAAATCTGGAGGGATCCTCCGCTGTCGAATTGAAAATCCTAGTGGCGCGGACCGCCTTTAATATTTATGATCGGTAAAAAGATACGGGATACCTTATGAATATATACGAGGCGGGGCCTGCGGTGATGTAAATATACTTACCTAGTACGTATGTGCACTTTTAATGGCTCATACTGTTTATAGGAAAGTTACTGACTGACGCTGCTGTCATTCGAGTTAAATAAACGATTTTAAGATAATCCATCTTGCTTATTGATACTTAATTGAGGACCTCCGTGGTGTAGTGGCTAAGCACGCTGGTTGCAAGGCGTCACCGCTCCGAGGTCCCGGGTTCGATTCCTGGTCGGGTTAATATAGAAATCAAATTTTTCTATAATCTCTCGGGTCTGGGTGTTGTGGTACCACCATTGTTTCTGATTTCCATAACACAAGTGCATTAGCTACTTACTTTAGGATCAGAGCAATGTATGTAATTGGTGTTCAATATATTTATATTTTATTTATAATTAATATGTGCTATGAGTCTAAGAACGTAAAAACCGCGTCTGTAGTCTGTACTTAGCTACATTAGTACTACTACGGCAAGCGAGTGTTAAAACCAATGCATTTTCCTCCATTGATTTTGACACCTCCCATGATTACTGTAATGTCCAGATTGATACGTGGCTACGTGTCTGGTGGAAACCTTAGTCCCTATTATGATATCAATTCGGATAGTGCGTGGATGCATTATTCCGGGCACGCACTGCAGCGAGTGCGGCAGGCAGATAAGCGCGTATTGAGCCGATGGCCGAACTTCGACGGTTCGGTGGTTCGTCATAGTGATGAAGACTTCTCGATAGTTGACCTTGGAAACATCGATAGAAAAATACATTGGTTTTAACACTCGCTTTAACGACCTTCCGTGGTATAGTGGCTAAGCGAGCTGGTTTAAAGGCATCGCCGCTCCGAGGTCCCGGTTTCGATTCCCGGGTTCGATTCAAAATTTTCTATATTGTCTCGGGTCTAGGTTTCGTGGTACCACCGTGTGAGTCTGATTTCCATAACACAAGTGCTTTAGCTACTTATTTTGGAATCAGAACAATGTATGTGATTGGTGTCCAATATTAAAATATATATTACTATTTGAAGAGACGGTTATAACACTGCAACGATGTTACTGCATCCGGTGTTTCACGAAGATATAATACAGATACTGCATTTGACTAAACCTCAATCTCCCTCGTGGGAGTCCTCTTGAAAGTCTTACGTCCCAAAATAGTTGTCATAAAGTGCTATGAATTGAGCTTTGTGCTTTTCACCAAACGACCTAAGTCTTGGGTTGGAAAGCCAAACCCGACAGCGAAAAGCGAAGAGCCACCCTTGCCACCCAGAATAGGTTGTCGTCATGCATAAGAAAACCTCTGCCGTTCGTCACACTTGAAGTAGTCTAAGGAAGGAATTGGCTTTCAAACCTAGAAGTCAAACAGCCCTGTATAAGTCTCTACCATTTCCGAACAGCAAGAAGGTAAAGAAGTATTTCTTGTGCTAAAACAAAAAGATCTATCGACACCCACTATGAACCAGGCAACACTAGTTCAACCCTGGACCCCCCAGCACAGAGGGCCCGGGGGGCCTTATCGGAAACGGCTTACGGTGACCCCATGCAAACTCCCTCGCGACATCGCTCAGCCCTCTCCCTCGATCGATCTGATGCAAAATTGCCGATACACAATGCTATTTTTGTTTCGCGCTCGTAATTTCTTTATTGCGATAGCGCGTTTCAAGATTGTATTCAGGTGGCAACTTGAAGGTTGGGGAGTTTTATGACATGTCGGCTGTGATGTCTCTACATAGCATGCTATCAAATTCGTTGATATCAACAAGTTTAGTAATTTATTAAACTTTGTATTTACTAGTATTGGTTTTATGAAGGAACTACTTTAAATCTAGTCTAGATAGTGCAGTTATTTGACGACGTCCGTGGTGTAGTGGCCAAGTACGCTGGGTTTCAAGGCGTCGCCGCCCCGAAGTCCCGGGTTCTATATTGACTCGGTTCTGGGTGTTGTATTACCACCGTTGTTTCTGATTGCCATAATACAAGTGCATTAACTACTCACTTTCAGAGCAATGTATGTGATTGGTGTCCAAAAATTAAAAAATAATAATTTAATGCATTCAATGTAATACATACTATTATATTAATGATTATGATTTGGTACTATTCTGCAATTGAAGAGTTGGAATTAAAATTGACTGCGTCATTTTGTAACTAACCTTGTATTAATGTATTCTAAAAGCAAGCCCTGAATAAAAAAACAACACTCGGAATTTCTGATTCTCCACAAACAGGTCGAAGAGCTAAAATATTCGATAGTCTTCTGATGGGTGCAAGATCAAAAAGTCCAATTTGGTTTTATATGCCACTGAATATTGAGCGACGGCGCGGATACATACATATTTTGCAACGAGATACCCAGGAGCGTGGGCGGTGGTGATGGGGTGGGGACCCTTGTGGAACTATGCGAACGCCTGAATATTGTAATACTTGTGTTGTTTTGATAACTCCATTTTACAGTACAGCGCTGGATTGCGAGTGAGTTGAGCTCTGGAAATTTTACCCTGAGTTTAAGTATCGACACGTATTAATCAAATGATTTGAGAAATCTACTTCAATTATTAACGGTCGGATCAATACAGAAATCATGGTCCTCTTAAAAGACTCGTCTCAGGTCTGAGTGTTGTGGTAGGTACCTACACCATTGTTTCTGATTGCTACTACACAAGTGCTTTAGCGAAACTTACTTTTTAATGAGAGCAATGTACTTATGTGATCGGTGTCTATTATTTTAATTTACTAGCGGTCCCAGCAAACTTCGTTTCGCCCGGGCTCCGTCTAGACCCGACCCCGTCTCCGTTTAAAATAAAAAACCTATGTCCGTCTCTCTACTGGTTTTAAGCTACCTCGTCAGCAATTTTCAAATCGGTTTAGCCGTCCTTGAGTTATAAATAAATAGTGTAACTAACACGACTTTCTTTAATATGTTAAGATTAAATACTAATAACCTTACCACAAAATTAAGAATAGTCTTTAAAAAAAAGTAAATTTGCTATACCGTTGATTTTCATTTTAGTTTTGACTATCCTAGCCTTTTCATTCGCTGCAAATTTTTTGCCCAAGATGCGAGTGTTTTCGTGTTTTACCAGCACTTTAACTCGCACCTGCAAGGGTATTTTATCAAGTGCCGGTGACAAGAACCTGCGCATCCATTGATTATGGGGTAGGTAAAAAGCGTGTCGAGTGTCGCCGCGACACGGAAGATTGAGATCTTGGGGGCCTCCGCAGCGCCGCATGACAAATAACCTTCTCCGCGGAGGGTGTCGCAAAAAATGAATAAGGAAATTTACCTAATGGCCGCGATTCTTTATTTTCTATCTCCATTGTCGCGAGGACAATGCTGTAATGGAGGGATGACGTGAGGACCGCACTCGCTACCCAAACGCTTTTATTTTATTCTTTTCGTTTCAAATGATGCTACTTTACGTGGGTGTTGAGGGAGTTCAATCACGTTTTGTGTTTTGGGCGAGCCATTAGGATTTAGGTAGGAGGATTGCAGTTGATTATATTTATGGAAATCCTTTATTTCAATTCTGAGCGTTTGATTTTGCAGATACTCAAGTGATTAAAACAAAAAAAACTGGTAGCAAGTCCCCATCCAAGCAAACCTTGCACAGTTTAAAGTGTCTACCTAAAGTAATAACTTTATTCCACTTAAATTTTATGAAATCAAATTGACAGACATATACCGTAATGTGCTTAGCCCACAGGTATGACTGAAAGAAAATGACATGTGGCGTTAAGTCCATCTTTTGTAAAATTTTGGTTGTGTAAATGGTTTATGAAACTTCAAATATTTTCTATTTTAGAGATGTTTCAGTAGATAGTATTTCAGTACGCAATATATAAGTTAGTCATTCAAAATGGCATAAAATACCAGTTACCTATCAAGCACCACCATCATTATCAGCCAAAGGAAGTCCACTGATGAACACTATATACCTACGGATACCTATGTTAATTAATTATTGACGTTGCTAAGTGGCATTTTGTCTCCTAAATTGAATAGATAATTTTTGACTTTGGCTTTGGTTTTCACAGCGATCAGTTGCATAGTTCTGCATGCGTCCAGTGTGATCCTGCAATCTTTACATACAAGATCGTCTGGCCATTTTATAGGTAAACGTCTTACGCTGCGCTTTCCGTATTACTTTACTCTTTGGAGACGTTAAGACGTTACTGTTTGGCTGTGCCTTTGGTCGAAGGGTATCAACTCTTAAACTTTTCTGCTATTTTAAAATTAAATGCTTACCAAGACTAATACTTGAGTGATTGATATTTTTAGGTAGTCTGTAACTGCCTAATTTAAAAAGTTGATAAAATACAAGATTGTGCAGTAATTTTAGAGTCGTCTAGGGGTAATGGCAAGTTAGTGAACTCATTCAGAACTCAAAGAAACAGAAACAATGATTTACACAGTCTGGCCATTAATACTGTTACAATTAAAAATAAGAAAGATATTACATTTGAATTTGGAATCTGTCATTTTTATACAATTGATCTTTATGTCGATTATGATATTTTGCGATATTAAAATGGAGTGGGGTGATAAAGAGAACCGAATCGCTGATTCGTGATTGCATTACACAAAGTTGGTATTGAGCCAAATGCAAATTTTAAAACTCTCCATACGCTTGGTATTAGTCAAATGTTTGTGTACCGGGCTATCAATAGGTACAATGAGACCTCCTCTGTTTGTGACAGAAAAAGATCTGACCGTCCACGTAGTCATCATAATCAGCCAAAGGACGTCCACTGCTGAACATAGGCCTCCCCCACGGCTTTCCACAGCGACCGATCACTAGCGGTCTGCATCCAGTTTGATCCTGCGATCTTTTTAAGGTCGTCTGTCCATCTTGTTGGTGGACGTCCTACGCTGCGTCTTTGGTCGAAGGGTCTCCAATCTAGAACTTTCCTGCCCCAACGGCCATCAGTTCTTCGCGCTATGTGCCCTGCCCACTGCCACTTACTGATTCTCAAGGCTATGTCCGTTACCTTGGTTCTTCTACGTATCTCTTCGTTTCTGATTCGATCTCGTAGAGAAACACCGAGCATAGCCCGCTCCATCGCTCGTTGTGTAATTTTGAGCTTTATTATAAGGCCCATAGTAAGAGACCACGTTTCGGATCCGTATGTCATCACTGGTAACACACACTGATTGAAGACTTTCGTCTTCAGACACTGAGGTAATTGAGACGAGAAGACGCTCTTGCGCAGTTTCCCGAACGCTGCCCAGCCGAGTTGGATTCGTCGATTGACCTCTTTCTCGAAGTTGGACCTACCCAATTGGATCACTTGTCCCAGGTAGACGTACTCGTCGACAACTTCGAGAGTTGAGTTCCCAATGGATACTGGAGTGGGTACAACAAGGGAACTCGACATAATTTTCGTCTTCTCCATGTTCATTTTAAGACCCACTTGTTGGGATACTCGGTCGAGGTCATCGAGCATAGTGCCTAGATCATCCAGCGTCTTTGCCACAACGACTATATCATCATCGGCAAACCGAAGGTGTGTTATGTATTCGCCATTGACGGAGATGCCGAATCCTTCCCATTCCAGGAGCTTGAAGGCGTCTTCCAATGCCGCTGTAAACAGTTTCGGAGATATAACATCGCCCTGTCTTACACCTCTTCGCAATGGAATCGCCCTCGTATTCTGTTCCTGTACTCGGACCGACATGGTGGCGTTGTTATATAGACACTTTAACACCTCTATATACCTATAGTCTATGTGACACCGCTGAAGAGACCGAAGCACCGCCCAAGTTTCGATCGAATCAAAGGCCTTCTCATAGTCCACAAAAGCTAAACATAGAGGCATATTATACTCCTCGGACTTCTGTATAATTTGCCTTAGCGTATGAATGTGGTCTATGGTACTGTAGCCTTTTCGGAATCCGGCTTGTTCGGGAGGCTGGAAGTCATCAAACCTACGTGCGAGACGATTCGTGACGACCCTTGAGAACAGCTTGTAGACATGGCTCAGGAGTGAGATGGGTCTATAGTTCTTCAATAAGGTTTTGTCTCCTTTTTTGAAAAACAACACCACCACACTCCTGTTCCATGCCTCAGGCGTGATGCCCTCTAGCAGAACGGAATTAAAGAGTCTCTGAAGGACTTTAAGTACCGGTGTTCCACCCGCTTTCAGGAGCTCTGCTGTGATTCCGTCCTCGCCAGGTGCCTTATTGTTTTTAAGCTGTTTCAGGGCCATCCTAATCTCGTAGAGGCTGATGTCCGGGATGTCTTCAGTGTAGTGTCGGGTCAGGATAGCTCGTGGGTCTCCGGTTGAGCTATCAACGAGTTTGGCTACTGAGGTGTACAACTGTCCATAAAACCTTTCGATCTCCCTCAAAACCTCTGCTTTCGTCGACGCTACACTGCCGTCCTCCGTCTTAAGCTTCGTCAACAGGCTTTGCCCAATAGACATGTCCCTTGAAAACACTTTGGAGCCTTGGTTTCGCTCTATTGTTTCTTTAACACTAGTCGTGTTAAAGGAACGAATGTCATGTCGCAGAGATTTCATTATTCGTCTATTAAGCTGCCTGTAGGTTTGAGCATTAACGGAGGTCTGCAGTGCCATAGATCGACGTTCTGCCATAAGGTCGAGAGTGTGGACCGAGAGTTTTTGAGGTCTATTTTTACGGCCAGGTCTAAAAAACTTAGATCCGACCGTTTGGACAGTTTCCACAAACCCGTTGTTTATTTCGTCCACTGATACGCAATTCTCTAGGCAATCAAAGCGGTTTGACAACTCGAGTTGAAAGCTCTCGGGATTTTGGATATGGGCACGAGTAGGTCGGAGCGTGGACTTCATCAAGCGGGACCTTTCCAATTTGACATTTATATTCAATATGCCTCGGACCATACGGTGATCACTACCGGTTTTTACCCTGTTGATCACGGATACATCATTGAATAACCGTCTCTTGGTGGTCATGATGAAGTCTATCTCATTTCTCGTCTTGCCATCCGGACTCAGCCAGGTCCATTTCCTTTGAGGCGGCTTCTGGAAGAAAGAGTTCATCGCAAAGAGTCCCTCCTTCTCCAGAAAGTCGGCCAGCCTATTTCCCCTGGCGTTCTTTTGACCATATCCAAAAGGTCCCACTTTCAACTCATCCTCGCCTCGCTTGCCGAGTTTTGCGTTGAAGTCCCCCATAACAACAGTGAAATAGGTTTTGGAAGTGTGTATGGCTTTACTTACGTCCTCATACATTTCCTCCACCTCTTCATCCGGGTGTTTCGAGGTCGGTGCATATACCTGTATGACCTTCAGCGAATACCTTTCAGTTATTCTGAGTATAAGGTATATCACCCTGTTCGACACACTCTCGATGGTTACGATGTTGTTTACGAGGGACCTGTGGACAAGAAACCCAACACCACCTTGGGACTTTTGGTCACCCTCCCGGTAGAAGAGCAGGTTGCCAGACTTCAGAGTTATCGTGTCCTCGCCCTCTCTACGGACTTCCGATAAACCCACAATGTCCCAATGTAACCTGCTCAATTCTTCCTCCAGCTCGAGCAACTTCTCGTCTGTCCTCAGTGTGCACGCGTTATAAGGTACCAGGGCCAGTTGTCGTTGGGGGTGGTAGCGAGATCGCCTCCGGGGATTCTTAGCACCCCCTGCCCCGCCGTTACCGTGACCGCTACCGGAATCAGGAATAGCGGAGCTGCCGGAGACTGGGGGCCTGGTTTTTTTGTGTACTAACATATGAGGGGGGTATTTGCCAGTACTCGCCACGCTTGGCAGGCGGGTTGGCGAGCGCAGAGGCGCAGTATCTTTTAAGTGTGACGCTGCTGCCCATCACAGCTCAACATTTTACTGCGCCTTTTGTTGGATGGTTATCCCGCCATCGGTCGGTCGCCAGAGCCTCGTCTGTTGAAACAGGACGCACCGCGTGAAGGTGAGGTTGGCTTGGAGCTTTGGGTCTTGGTTAAGCTCCCTTACGTCCCCTCCACGTAGTGTTCGTACGAAAAAGGTGGTCAAAGCAGTAAGGGAAAGTCCGAAAGCAAAAGATTTTATCTCGGGAGATGAAGAAAGCACCCAGAACCACATGTCGCGTATTTTAAAAGAAAAATTTTTTATGACTTAGGACTTGCAGCCTATAAGAGACGCACTGGTCATTTTTTAACTGATAATTTAAAAAATAATAGGGTGGTAAAATCGAAAAAACTACTGAAGCGGTACACGCAAAGGGAGGTCACAGAAAAAAAATGTTTACGGATGAGAAAATCTTTACAATTGAGCAACATTTTAACAAACAAAATGACCGTATTTATGCTCAAACCTCTAAGAAAGCTTCCCAATTAGTCGGCAGAGTGCAACGTGGGCGTTACCCGACTTCAGTGATGGTTTGGTGGGTTGTTAGCTATGACTATGAAGGAGTGACTGAACCATATTTTTGTGAAAAAGGTATCAAAACATCGGCACAAGTGTATCAAGATACCATTCTTGGGAAGGTAGTTAAGCCCCTTAACAACACCATGTTCAATAAACAAGCATGGTCTTTTCAACAAGACTCGGTGCCAGGTCATAAAGCTCGGTCCACGCAATCTTGGTTAGAAGCAAACGTTTCGGACTTCATCAGAGCTGAAGACTGGCCGGCGTCTAGTCCCGATCTTAATCCGCTGGATTATGATTTATGGCAGTTTTAGAGAGTACGGCTTGCTCTAAACGCCATGTCGTTTGGAGTCCCTAAAACAATCCATACGATTGGCAGTGAAGAATTTTCCCATGGAAAGAGTGCGTACTTCTATTGATAACTGGCCTCAACGTTTAAAGGACTGTATTTCAGCCACTGGAGACCACTTCGAATAAGCTTTTTATATTTTAAATTGTTTTATATTTATGTATAATACAAACACACTGTAAAAGTAATAAATATTATTTACATTATTATTATTATTTCTTTGTGACAATATTTATGGCAAGACTAGATATAGGTAACTCTTCATTTTAAGAGTGTTTGCACTTTAACTCATTTAGGTATTATGTAAGGCTAATATTTAAAAAATAATCAAGAAAATTATTTAAGTTAAGGAAATATAAGTTGTATCATATCAAGAGGTAAGAGATTGGTGGAAAACAGTAATTAATGTTTAAAATAAAAACATGATAAGTTTTGGAAGCCTGAGAATTAATTCATTATATAATTAAATTATTAATGTTATTTGCTTATAACTAATTGGCTTCAGTCATTATAAAAATAAAAGAAAGGAAAAAAAATAACTTAACTAAAACTTTCATTAAAGTAACACTGAATTCTTATTTATTTTTAAAACTTATACTTTCAGTTATTAAAAACAACTATTAATACAAAAAAAATATAAGTATAATACCAACTACCCGTAGAGGTTGAAAGCAATTATTTCTTATATTTTTTTATTTAAAAATATTAAATACTTTATTTTATTACCACATACTGTGGGGATCCATTAATATTTTGGTTTAATTTTACCTACAGGCTACAAAACTCAAATAAAATTATTTAAAAAATCACCAACACCAAATCTTTTAAATAAAGACAGACAGAGTTGTACATATTATGTGAACTTTCATATAATTATTACATAAACTTACCCAATAAATGTGTAAGGAAAATCAATCCAAGAAAATTCACAAACTCCACAACATACACCAATTACTTCAATACAGATTCAATTAAATATTTTTAAGTGCTCCCATGGGTTCAACGCACTGCAAGGATCTGTTGTAAAATATTTAAATCACCCCTTAATAATATGCAAGACCCGTTGGCTGTGTCAGAGCCAAAGGGCAACTAACAGGGAAGTATGCCGGAGCACCCAGCGAGCAACCCCGGAGAGATCTCCGGACAAATTCAAAATTTGACAAATCCTACCTTGCCATTGGGTAAAAAAGCCCCACACCCTTTTGCGCCTGTGCTAAAAAACGAAAGGGTTAAACAACTTACCCCTTTATACAGCAACCCTCATTTTGCATCTCTTTCTTTAACTAACCCCTTCATGTTTTGTGCAATGCTTAGTTTTTTAAGCAGATCTGTGGGTTGATATCATAAGGCAGTTTATTAAACGATTTCTGGTGTAAATATTTTATTAATCAAAAACATTGGAAATACTTTTATACATAAAAAGTAAATGTCAAGTCTTTTTTTAATCAGTTCGCTAGGAAGCATCTTAAATTGCACTATTTAATCTTACAACATATTGCGATATCATACACTTTTGACATGGGCAAATATGTATAATTAAATTTAATAGCAAAATTTGATCAAATAACAAAACAAACTTTTTTGGCAACTTGATCCCGCCCACTTTGAAGAACGTTTCATTTCACTAAAACAAACTTCGTTTCCACTGATTGGTAATGGATCAAAGTGAATTTCAAACCTTTAAATAAGTCTAATTTTCTTTTGATATTGAGATAACATGATCTTAAGTATCAAGAAATGAATCAAATGCTTGTCGCTAAGTGTGAATGTTAACGTCAAAGTTTATATGAAACCGGTGAAGTTAAAGTGCGAAACGGAACGTACAACGTTTCGTTTCACGACAAAACATTATGAAGACTTATCTTTGATTTTCATGACAGCAATAAACTTGTTTTAGTTCAATTTATCTTATGCAAACCTGTATCTTTTTGTCTTTAATTGTTATGAGAATTACAGCAATTGATTATCTTACAAGTAACGCAAAAAAGAGCAAAATAAAAGCAGATTATGCGCTTCACTGACGGAAACAGAATTTTCTTGTATCAAGTTTGCTGCTGTCATCTTATAATATTTAAGGATTGAGGTTATGTTTTGAGATAATTCTATTTGCTGGATAATTAAAGTAATTTATAACTGGTATTCATTGCTCAAATAGTTACAAAATAGATCGTAATGACTCTTTATCATTTTGGAAACTGCTTGGCCCTGGTCTATGCACCATATCATATGGCCTACAAGTTTTCAGGAATGTAAGTATTCACTGTCCTCAATTGGTTTTAAGAAACGTTCTCATGCATTCAATTTACACTTAACGTCTTTTGTGTTTCAGTTCTGAATATGCAACATTTTCCAAATGTGTGTATGCGGGAGGTCTATACATTTTCACGCAATTGTGTAAAATGTTACTCTTGGCTACATTTTTCCCTGACTCAGATAGTAACCAATTAAATGGTGAATACGACGTCTTTTTGGTGAGTATACTAGCAATTTTATGTATGGTATACACCACATTGCTTATAATAAGAATATGAGCTGATGTACAGCACTGTTGATAATGAGTATGCAATATCAATATTTTGTTTATACATATTTCTAGGATTTCATAAGAATTACCCATATAATTTTTAGTATAAACTGGTCTTTTGATGACAATTTACCTGTTAGGCAGTGTTTTATTTTATTGAACATTCAAAATCTTATTATCTGATAAAGTGTTATATGAATATTTCCAGGAAATCCTGAAGGCCACAGTAGATTTTGCAGATTTGCTGGGATTGTATTTTGCCCTCAACTCGGTGCCCGGAAAAGGACATGCGAAAATACTAACAGCGGCCATAGGCTGGGCAAGTGCAGAGGTTGGTTGTTCTGTGTAATGTATTAGAATTATATGAAAATTATTAAGTGTATGTATCTGTTTTTATGTATAGGTATTAATCCTTAGGTGTTAAACAGCTTATTAAATAGATAAGGAGTTAAGTATGGTTGTATGAAATGAATAAACAAAATGAGGAAATGATTGGAAATTGATATTGCCCAACACTTAGCTTATTTTATATTATATATTACTTTTAAATTAATCTTGCAAAGTATATTTTTAATTATTTGGTCTTCTGAGTAAGTTTAAGGGCCTGTACAGTAGGGCCTTGATAATCTGTACCCAGGCTAGTCTGAACTATAGCTGAGTTGTTACTGAATGAATGGTACAATTGAAGTACCTCATCAATCTAGTTCCTTCACTTTCTAGTTCACTCAGATGATGCTAATATATATATTTCATACCTACATACATTTTTTTTAAAATATAATAAAGCACTTTGATAGTTAGTTTTTGGGGAAATAATAAACATTTTATCCTTTAATTTATGCAAAACTGCAGCCAGAGGACAGCATCAAATTTACTTATTTTCAGTTAGTATGTAGCCCTAAATACAAATAAAAGAAGTATAATTCAGTAATTAATAGCTACAAGCAATTTATAAATTAAGTTACACTTACCTAAATAAAAACCTTGATATTGCTAAAAACTATTTAAAAAATAAACAATCTCTGAGGGTATTAATATTTATTTTCAGTATACAAAAAAGGTTTACTTATTTAGGGATGTGCTTCATCGCTGTCCATGGCTTTGGCCTAGAATGGTCATTTCCTTTTCATTTTTCACTAAAACAATTGAAGTTGGGTAGTATGTAGATTGAAAATAAAATAATATGACTATTTATAAATTTTAATGGACGTATGCACTCAAAAAACGATAACAACTATGTTGTAAGTTTGGTGGTAAATCATGAATTAACTCTTTTGTAGACAGTGAACTCCTATAGGCGTAATAACAATCAAATTTCTATTGTGTCTGGAGTACTATCCGTAAAAGTGTTAATAATGAATACTTACATTTATCGATTATTTAATCCTGTAAAAAAAACTATTCCAAAAACAGTTTTTTTTTTGCATCTTAACAATGTCATGGTCTTGGTAACATTATATAAAATGTTATGAATAATCATTATCCAAAACCGATTCCAGGTGCTAGTAACCCGCAGCATTCTGCTGTGGGTCGGCGCCCGCGGTTCCGAGTTCGACTGGCGGTACGTGCGCTCGTGCGCCGAGTCGAACGTGGCGCTGCTGCAGCACGCGGCCACCGCTGCGCTGGTGTGGCTGTGGACGCGCAGCGACCTGCCTCGCAAGCACTCGCCCGTCGTTGTAGCGCTGCTGGCGCTGGCGCCCTACAGGGGCCTGCTCGAAGACGCTGTAGCCGCCGTGCTATCGCTCAGCGCGTGGGCCCTGCTCGCGGTCAGAGCGCTCCACGCGACGGTGGTTGGACTCACCGCGCTCGGGATGTATGCGGTGTTGGCGCAACAAATCGGATTTTGAAAGATTGTAATTTATTTGTGAGAGTCGTTTTGAGTTGTGGGAATTGGTATGCAATTAAAGAAATAGTATGATTGTCTTAAATTATTTATCAGAGCAGTTTTTCTCACTGTAAATAACTAACACTTGTCAAGAAGGTCAAATTTACAAAAGGAATTTTGACCTCCAGAGTACTTTTGTATAGATGTAGTTTGAATCCTAGGAAGGGCATAGGATAGTATTTTTCATGGCTCTGTGCAACTTCGGCCAGGCATCTACAGCGAGTAGGTACCTACGTACAAATATTTGGGAAACGGGAAGGGTCGGTAGAGCGTCATCTATCCATTTCCAATTACACTACATATCAAAGTCTAGCTAGTCTTTGCTACAAACATACATTGTCTTTCTGAGAAAGTAGCATAAGTTTCGGCCTAAAAGGCATAGATGGCTAGAGATAAAGGGATAGAGGCGCTCCAAGGTAGGACCAATTTCTATAGGCAGTTTTCTCCATTTTTATAGCTCTCACTAAATGGCATTGTGATAGCTTCAGGATCATTTTTTGGGAAGCCTTAGAAGAATAAAATGTTCGTGCCATATTTTTTGTCATTATAAAATTAATTATTTTCTATAGGTTTCGTTAGCGAAAAGCAATTTCCTTCTGCTATTGGGAACGCACCCATAGAAAAACGCACCCGACGACAGCGCCACAAACTATTGGCGGACGTTTTACTCAAATATTTTCTCATAACTACAAATATCAATCATATTTCGAATGAGCAATAATGATGAATATTTTGTATCTGAACTAAAAAATAATTTGAATGCAAATGCTTTTTTTAAGTACGTTCTCTTGGACGTACAGCCGGTACCATTACTACTACCGTTTACTACCATTGTGTTTTCTCAGAAGCGTACATGGAATTTCAAGAGAACACCAAGAACGCGCTGTCATCCACGTAAAGTGCCAGCTCGGCCCTGCCGATTGGCTTTCTCACCACCCGGATAGCTAAGACACGGAGTTCGATCTGAAAAAAAAAACTTTTCAATTTTTTAAATGATTATGAGTTTTCTAGCATTACTTTGCGAGTATCAAATGTTAAAGTGGAATGTTTCCGTACCGTTCAGTTTTAAAGGGCAAATGTTTGTGAGGGTCCAATATCCTCGCCGCAATATAACCGCCGCAGGAGTTGTGCAAACGAATAAAAAACAAAAATGTAATAAATAAAATGATACTAACGTAGGTTAGGTCCTTTATAACTAACAAATAATGAGTCATGTTACTTGATTAAATAAATAAATAATTATTATTATTATGTATCCCCAACCCTCACCCAACTATACGGAAAGAAAACTTAAAGCAAAATTATTTTCCTGTAAATTTTCGCAAATGGTTTACCTCCAATACGTGCTTAGCGTTTAGTTATGAAACTGATATGTAGTGTAATATGAAACTGAAACTGTAGTCAGACACTGATTTTACTTGGCTCATATAACTTAACAAAATTGTGACTCAGCGCCATAAAAAGAATATAACTGGTTTTGTCTCGGATATTTTATTATTGTGTTGTGTTATTTGTGTTGGAAATCAACACCGTATTATAAGACAGTCATTATCATGTTTTACATGACACAAGGAAATAAAAGTGCTTACATTTTACAATACACAGAAGATACAGGAACCCTTCGTGCGCGAGTTCGACTCGCACTTGGCCGGTTTTCTTAACGCTCAAATAATACCATATACAAACACTAGTAGTAGTAGTAACCGTTATTTAATAATAATATAATATAAAATAGGCAGACGTCACACAGAAACCATTGCATAAAATACGCGAAAATGCTATAGTGCGCCGTAAAACCACTCGCAGTTGGCCGGTTTTTATTAATCCCTCAAGCGTATGTAAACGAGACAATAGATATGATATTGTATTGTTATGCGGTCTCATGCGACCGCTCGGATGTTGAAGTATGTAGGTACTCTGCTATGGTGGGGTTCAAAAACGCCTAAAGTTACGCCTTCGCCTTCTTTTTACGATAAAAAACATGAGTGACGAGGAATAAAACTGCTAAATAATGATAGAAAAGCATGTATTAAACGAAAGGAAATTGCTATATTCGCATTAGTTATGAAAACTGATCATATTTTCATTTCCTTGCTCAGGAGTGTAATAATTGTAAGTAAAATAAAACTGTCACCATTTTTTCCCTATGGTATTTGATGATCAAGTGTTGTACGCGCATTTGTCGACTATTATGAATAAAATTGATCAGATCGCTGGTCGTATTACTCGTCTCATAAGTAAATTAATAAAAAAAAAGGCTTATTAATAAAAAATAGCCGTTTTTAGGTATTGCCATTAGAAGTTTTTTTTTCATCAAGAGAAAACGCTCTCGTGTGCCTTTGGGAATTCTGCAAAGGATACCTACTGTTTTCCACCAACAAAATGAAAATAAAATTTTAAATAGACTCCCTAAGTATTGAAATGCCAAGAAAACTTAAAATAATACAAGAAGAAAACTGCTCATTGGGGAATGATTAAGGGTTAATCCAGTACTATCGAATTAATAAAGATTCCATCTAGCAATTCAACAGGACGTTATTCTGTTTTTTATCAAATTTTCAAATGTAAATCTTGGATTTCCAAAATTAACTAATAACAATTAAATATATTAATTATTAGGCTTAAGACTGACTGAAACTTAAATTTAATTATTTCTGTCATTTTTATTTCATCCCATTCTCCCAATAGAAGAGACAGACTATAAGAAGTATTTATTCGACGATACGATATGATACTACGACGAATAACGTCGAACGAAAAAACTCTCAGATTTCAGACGGCAAGTTTTAAATTACATCAATCTGTCATCAACTCATCATTCATCACAGGAACTTATATTACTGTTTCTACGCATAGAGAAGATATTCCAAGCAAAAAGTATGTCGCGAATACAATGACAAGTTTATGAGATATTCCTTGAAATTTGAATATCGATTACGAATCCTTTTGTATGAGTTGATGATGACCAGTGGCGTAAATTCATATCACAAGAAATTTGTTCGTGGTGTTAGTACAATGCGCTAGAAATAGTAGTTTTAGTAAGGCTACATTACATAGCACGGAATGTCACTTTTCTTTTCTCCGAGAAAGAAATAACGATCAATAAACTGATAAGTATGCACGATAGTGTCCTGTGCTGTTTGGTGCTGCTGTCGATTTGTCAAATTGTCGACTATCGACATTTTATACTGTCTGTTGCATATAGGTGCAGAACTTCACTATTTTGACACTTGTGATGTGACAGGCGGATTAGACATACTCTTACTAATCTGTGAGCGACCGTCCATCCTTTTTGAAAAAAGCGCGGGAACCTTGTTAGAGAAAGGCGCCCAATTTTTAAAAAATTCAAAGTTTATTATTATTACTGTACATTTCTTGTTAATATCGTTGTAAATATATAGTAAATAGTTTGTTTCTTATGTGAAAGTGTTGGAGTCATGGGGGGTAGCAAGAAGAGGAAAAAGCAAGACCCTCCCGATGGGCCTCCAATAAGTGACTCATCATCTGATGAAGAAGATGCTTCATCGAAATATCAAATCTTTAAGGTACCAGGGTACTCCAGAAAGTACCCTGAAAATAGTAAAAAATCCGAGTACATAGTTTTTGTATCCCACAAAGAAGAAAAGCCTTTTAGCGACAAAGATAGACTAGCAATTTCTCACGCCATACGAAAGTATTGCGTGACTGGTATACTCCATCTAAAGTCCATCAATAAGTACAAAATCGGTATAACTTTTGATTTATCTAACAATGCCAATGTATTCTTACAAAACAGGAAACTTCTGGATGATTTAGGTCTAAAAGGTACAATTCCGGCAAGCGACACGGAGGTGACTGGGGTTCTCACTTCAGTACCCACCGATTTATCAAATAAAAAGATTTCGGCTCTTATTGGCAGCTCACGTAATGTCATACAAGTCCGACGGTTTATGCGTCGAGTGCGTAGTGAGGGTGGTGCGGTCTCGTACCAGCCCACTCAGACTGTTGCGGTGACGTTCGCCTCCACAGAGCTCCCGCAGTACGTATACCTCGACTCGTGGAGACATGAGGTAAGTGTGTACGTGCCGCCGGTCAAGCAGTGTCTGCGCTGTATGAGGTTTGGCCATATCGCTCAATATTGTAAAAATGCTGAAGTATGCTCTATCTGCTCAGGTTCTCACAGTTTCAAATCTTGTACAGTTGAACAAAAAGATGCCAAATGTATAAACTGTAGTGGTAACCATGTTGCTATTTCAAATTCATGCCCACAAAAGAAAGCCAAAATTGAAGAAAATAAAATCAAATCCAGAGCTACCACTTATTCCGAACTATTTAAAGAAAATTCTTTCCCTCATTTGTCATTAAGAAACATAGAAACTCAGTTAGAAAATCTTACTAAATCAGATTTTTTTATGAACATTCTGACTAACGCAGTCACCAAATTAATTTTGAATCAAAAAGAAAACCCAATAAACTCTACAACTATTAAAGAAACCCTACACCTAACCTTCCGAAACAACGCTTCTTTTCCCGTAAATGGAACTTAACTTTATTCAATGGAATGCACAAAGTATAATCAGTAATAAGATTTCACTTACAAAATATTTATATGATAACAATATACACATAGCTATTATTTCTGAAACTTGGCTTACGCCAATTAAAAGTTTTAATATTAAAGGATATATAACCGAAAGAAATGATATAGGCAACAAACACAATGGAGTAGCTATTTTAATTCACAATAGTATAAATTACAAAAAAGTCAACACATTTTCTGACAATTCTTTACAAAACATTTGTGTTAGAATAACTTTACATAGTGTAGAAATAAGTATTGTTAGTTTTTATTGCCCAGCGAATTCCACACCATCTTTTGATAAACTTAAATTCCAGTCTTTAATAGATTCAATACCTGAACCAATGATTTTTGCAGGTGATTTTAACGCTCATCACACACATTGGGGTTGTCACTCTATAGATTCTAGAGGCAGAGACATTTTAGATATAATTGACAACAGTGATTTGGTATTATTAAATAATGGTCATGTAACAACTGTTGGATCTCTATCGTGGCGTTCAAATGCATTGGATTTATCGTTGGTTTCCTCATCATTAGCTCTTTCTTGTGACTGGTCCGTACATAACGATCCTCTTGGCAGCAGCTATCATCTTCCTGTAATCATAAAAGTCTTTGTAAATAATAATGTAAATAGAGATCAGTTGTATAATAATGGTATCATGCATTCTCCAATTTACCCTAACTTTAAAAGTGTAAATTGGAAAATGTATGGGCAAATCCTAGATTTTGAGCTGTCTGACTTTCAAATTGAAAATTATTCTCCACTGGATGCATACTCCACTTTCATAAAAATTTTGCACACTGCTGTAAATAAGTGCCTTCCAAACCAAAAAGTATCTATGTCTTTCCCTACTACTGCTAATAGCAATAGTAATACTACTGTTACTACTACTTTTAATAGTACACCTAAAAAAAAATTCAAATACCCTCCCCTTCCTTGGTGGAACAAAACATGTTCAGATGCTGTCCAAAAGTCTAAATCTGCATATATTAACTTTAAAAACAACCCTTCAGATGAGACATATATTGAATTTAAGCGTTTACAAGCTGTTAAAAAACTTACCTTGAAAACGGTTAGATCCAATAGCTGGATAGAATTGTGCAACTCTTTTAATCGATGTACTCCCTTGTCGACAATCTGGAATTTTATGCGAAAATTTAATAAAACATACTCCTGGACAAATAATGATGACAGTTGGGTTCTAGATTTTCTTTGTAAGTACACTCCTGATTATGTAAATAATAAAACAAACATTCCTTTCATTAGTGATGCTAATTCTGTAAATAGTTTCTTGACCGATTCCTTTACCAAGCAAGAGTTAATATCTGCCTTGTATTCTAGAAAGGATGGTGCTTTTGGTCTTGATGGTGTGCCATACATGATGTTAAAAAAGCTTAGCACCAAAGGATTGGACATGCTCCTGTTCATTCTGAACAATCTATGGCTAACAAACAATATCCCACATGCATGGAAGACTGATTGTATAGTTCCCATATTAAAACCAGATAAGCAGCGATCTAGTCCAGACTCCTATCGCCCTATCGCAGTTACATCTTGTGTAGGAAAGGTATTTGAACAGTTATTGAAGCAACGACTGGAATTTTATATAGAAAAAAATAACCTTCTACCTTCTAATCAATATGGATTTCGTAGGGGTATGTCTGCTCGTGAAAGCATTTCTCAATTACAGCTTGATATTCAAAGTAGTTTATATAAAAATAATTTTGTGTTGTCTGTGTTTTTTGATGTTTCTGGAGCTTTTAATAGTGTAAATGTTGATATTTTGGGCAATGAACTACTTTCTATTGGGATTCCAAGCAAAGTGGTTCATTGGATTCAAAATTTTTTGATAGAAAGGGAAATTTATGTTAAATATAATGGATTGTTGTATGGTCCAAGATTTGCTTCAGTTGGCACAAACCAAGGTGGCATCTTGTCCCCGTTAATTTTTATTCTCTATATTCGTCGTTTGAATATGATCTTGGGTTCTGATGTTAAAAATCTTCAATTTGCTGATGACTTAGTAGTTTATACATCTGGAAAAAGTTTAGCTAATGTTAGAACCCTTATAAATAAGTCGTTGGAAGGATTGTTTACTTATTTCTCATACTTAAATCTTGAAGTTAATGCATCAAAATCAAAACTCTTAGTATTTGGAAATGTTAGAAATTCTACCCCTGAAATTGTCTACAATCAAGTTCCTATCCCTGTTTCTCATGAAGTTAAGTTTTTAGGTGTTACTTTCACTCATAACCTTTCCTGGAAAAATTACATTGATTTAATAGCTTCTAGAGCTAATAAAGCCTTCAATATTTTGAAATCATTATGTAGAACATCTTGGGGAGCTGATCCAAAGATAGTGTTAATGTTGTACAAATCTTTGATTCGAAGTCATTTTGAATATGGTTTCCTTTGTTTTGCCAATGACACTAGACTGGTTAATGTCTTAGAAAAAATACAAAATAAAAGTTTGAGGCTTATAACTGGAGCATTTAAAAGCACTCCTATAAATGCAATGCAAGTTGAATGTAGACTTCCACCTTTAAGCATAAGGTTCTCATATTTAAAAGAGAGATTCATATTGAAACTTTACAGTAAAATTAATAATCACCTGTTTCTTAACCTAAAACTTGCCCCACCTCCTCCCTTACGTAATCCCCTTTACATATTGCAGGGATTCAGTCAATTCCTAAATTTCCTTGAAACTTTGCAAATACATAGGTCTTCTGTACTTCCATGTTATGTTGGAGTCTTCCAAAGTCACTTTCCTGCAATCAACATTATAATTGATCATAATTTGTTCTCAAAAGAAGATGTATATAGTAAATTCTCTGAATTTGATGATTGTAGATTTATCTTTACTGATGGGTCCAAAACTGAGTCTGCTGTTTCTTTTGCTATTTTTGATAGTTTATTGAATACTGGTTCTGGTTATAAAATAAATTCAAACACAAGCATATTCACAGCTGAGGCTGTGGCTATTCTTGCTGCTTTGAAACATATAAAACACAAAAATAGTGGTTGTCTTAAATGGATAATAGTCAGTGACAGTATGAGTGTCTTAGAAAATCTTAAAAATAATAAATTTAATGCCAACACTAACTATTTGATTGTTGCAATCAAACAGTTATGGTTGGAATTAATAACAATGAATAATTTTAATGTTTCTTTTATTTGGGTACCGTCTCATGTTGGTGTCATAGGTAATGAGAGAGCTGACTTTTTAGCTAGAACCATAACAAATTGTGCTACAATAGTCCCTGATTCTAGTAGTAATCTAGATGTCCATGTACCTTGTTCTGATATTGTTCCTCTTTTGAAGAAAAGGTACATTGACATTTGGAGAAAACATTATAAACATAAAGTTCAAATTGAAAAGAAAGGTGTGTGGTATGATGAGTGTAAAACCCAAATTGGAATTATGCCTTGGTTCTGCAAAGGTGACACCTATTTAAACAGGAAATTTTACATTTCAATTCTAAGGCTACGATTTGGACACTGTAATTTGAATTTTCATCTCTTCCGATTGAAAATGGTGGATAGCTCTCATTGTGATTATTGTGATTTTGTGGTAGAGCAAACTCTATCACACATTTTCTTTGTTTGCTCGGCCTTTGGCATTCAGCGCCTTGTGCTTATGGACGAGCTGATTAAAATTTATGGCAAGCCTGATTTGGTGCCGCGCTCCATTCAAGCTCTTCTTGTAAATAGCCTGACTTACATACCTCTCTACAAATTTATTCTCTGTACAGTTTGCAGAATCTAATGTTTTTGTAAATATGTATAAATTTAGTTGTGGTTAAAACGTTGTAAAAACTTTGAATTAGTCAATGGTGTATAAAACTTTCTTGTTGTTATTTTTTGTAATTGCTTGTTTGTTGATAATTTTTGAATTTGACATTGACGTTTGATACGTCGCTTCGTTCCCTGGTTATGACATTTTGATCCCACATGGATTTTTATACCTGTGCTCTATTGGATTTTACTTAATACATTTAAATAAAAATGGATCTAACTATCTCAAAAAAGACTGATTTCTAGGATAAGACATGCATATAAAACTAAAGAATTAATTATCCCTAAATGTACTAGATAAATAAACAAACTTATGACATTGTACTCTACTGGATTTTAAGTGTATTTTGCTTTACATTTGAAATGAATGACTAAGCCATGGATTGAAGACATCACAAATACTGAAGACTTTATTTTCCCTAATTTGACAAAAGAAATGAAAAACCTACGACAAGGCAGCATGGTCTTTGACCTTAGCCTGTTCCAAAATGGAACGAAAATAACAAAAAAAAAATGTGAGCGACCGTGCCTTGTTTGTTCACGAATTTAATTGTGCTAAACAAAATGCTAAATTGTTCTAAAAAAGCATCGCAATTTTGACTTTGCAGCACTTGCATTTTAATCGTAATAAAAGCATTCTAAAATGTATTAAAAGCTTAGCTAAATCGGTGGGTGGTTAATGGTCTTTGGTTTTGTGTTCCGCGATGATGTTTATTTGGATAGCTTCATCTGTGGTGGTGTTTTTATCGTTTCCTTGTAACGCTGGGAGGAATTATTCTATGAGGTGTAGTAATGGGACGAAGCCAAGCACGACTCTGAGGCCTTCTGACGATGGAGTGAAAGCACGGTATATCATGGAATGGTGCACCGACGCCAACCCTAATGATACTCTGTGGAAGTACGTCGTCAGCTTTGACCGCTTCAATCGGAATCCACGCGTGTGTACCAATTTGCATTCTACTAAAGATATACCTTTGGACTGGACAGAACCGCTGAATTGTGATCATGTAAGTATTGTAACCAAATTATTTGTTTGAAAGTTTTGTAAGTTAACAGCTATCTAGCCGGATACCTGTTAATGTTGTACTAAAACTATCATTCGACTCTAAGCTTGAATCATATGCAAGTGGATATTTGTCATTTTCTGGTGGATGGTGTAGATAAATGCCTATTGGTGGGCCAATGGGGTTTAATCCCTCAAGCGTATGTGGTCGAGACACAATAGATATTCTATTGTTATGCGGTCTCATGCGACCGCTCGGGTGTTGAAGTATTAATGACAGGGTTGATAAAAATCATGATTTTTTTAAAGAAATCAAATAAATCGGATTTATTTGATTTAAATCGGATTAATTTGATTTAAATCAGATTTTTTTGTACTTTCTTGTCTTTTTTATTAATTTAATAGTCAGTTATTTATTTAAAGAAAAAAACGTATTTTGGTTTATATTGTTTAATGAAAAAAGCCCATTAATTCCTTATGACAGCATTTACACACCGGTTTGTTAAACTTTCCGCAAGCGGACTTTTTTTTATTTAAAATAAACCCACGCATCTTTTTTTAACCGACTTCAAAAAAGGAGGAGGTTATCAATTCGACTGTATGTTTTTTTTTTTATCATGATTTTTTTTTGTATGTATGTTACCTCATATCTCAGTCGTTTGTCGACCGAATCAAAAAAAATTTTCGCCTACTTAGAGGGTGTACCTTCTAGTTGGTCCCATTTTTTCCATTTTGGGATCTGATGATGGGATCTTGGTGTAATCGAGGGAAACCCTCAAATTTTAAAGGCAGGAATAGTGTTCCTTTACTAGAATCTTAATGTTGACGTGTTGTTACGTCTGATAGTCAACATTTTGTTGGGCTGAGCTGATGGTGGAACTCCTTAACGCTCAGGAGTTCAGTAATTATTATGACGGAACTTATGATAGGTAATTTGTAGCTTATTAAAAAATAGAATCATAAGGTGCAACTCCCCCCCCCCCCCCCCTCTGTAATCACTAAAAATGAAGAAATAAAATAAACTTTAAAAAAAAGTAAAAACCGACTTCAAAACCAAAATGCACTAAAAAGTCTTAAATAAACTCTTCACCATTGAAAGGAAAGGAATTCGTTTTAGGCAAACAATTTCTTTTTGGAGTTGGTGCCATCACTTTGACCATCAAGCATCAACTATCACAGCACCGACTCCAAAAACAAATTGTTTGCCTAAAACGAATTCCTTTCCTTTCAATGGTGAAGAGTTTATTTAAGACTTTTTAGTGCATTTTGGTTTTGAAGTCGGTTTTTACTTTTTTTTAAAGTTTATTCTTCAAGACATTTTTGCCATATTCCCTCTTCCAATAATCAATAACAAATGACAGAGCGTAAAGCAAACCACATCGCGTGTTTCACAAGTCCCTGGACACTTTTTGGCTGATTTGCTTGCAGTAAAAATTTATTGATTTAAATCAATGATTTTTAAAAAAAAATCACTTGATTAAAATCACGATTAAAATCAGTGATTTAAATCAAGTGATTTAAATCATATCAACCCTGATTAATGACACATTAAAGTGATGATTTACCCACAATTACACTTATATCCTGGATTAAATTCTTAGTCTGTCTATCAAAACCAAACAAACTGACCTAGAGACATCAGCAAAGAGAAATCAGCAAGCTAAGACTTCCACAAGCGACTACTAATTTACAATATACTAATGACACGCTAGCTTGTTTAGCTCCCTGATGATTAATGTGGTGGTGACTGGCGAAACAAGAACAGCAGCAATAACAATTGCTTGTTGGTAGTAAAAAATGTAAGGAATTAAGAAAAAAAAACCTATCAGCTCAAAGAATGCTACTTATGAAGAAATTTCAATTTTACAGAAAATGGAACATGAAAATAATCTCAAAATTCAGGACATTGATCATATTCCTATACATTTTCTGTCAATATTGGAGCTTATTAATAGCATTCTATGAGCAGCTGATCTACAGTAATATTATTGTAGTATCAGCTGTACCAGAAGTTAAATGTTTTTGTCCCAAGGTATGCCTTTCCACATCATTGGACATTATGTTCAATTCAAGCTACACAATCCAAAACTGGTTCCCAAGGCGTGGCTCCCTGTCCTACCTGACGCACCACCGCATCAGCAATGAGTACCGCAAAGATGACTTCTCCCATAAAGATGTCAAAGGCAGTGACATTAACCATGGGTAAATAATAATAATAAACATTATTTTTACATGTTATAAAAACTCTTATACAATTTTTTATTGACAATATTTGAAATATTTTTTGCATGTGTGTTATTTTAGATTTCCCTAAAACTTCAAGACTGCACACTAATTATTAGGCTGTCAAAATGTCTCGCAATTTGTAATCTTTCAGCAAAATTAAATGATTAAGAATTTAAGTTAGCATTTTCTTAACTAGTTTTGCCGTAGGTGAGATCAATAAATTTTTACTTTAAACTGCTTTAAATAATTAAAGATGAAACTAGAAACCAAAAAATACACATACACACACTGGTTTCAAGCGTTACCATCTCTTGAGGTTCCGGGTTCGATTCCAGGTCGGATCAATGTAGAAAACAATCTTTTCTAAATTGTCTCGGGTCTGGGTGTTGTGGTACCACCGTTGTTTCTGATTTCCATAACACAAGTGCTTTAGCTTCTTAGCTTGGGATCAGAGCAATGTATCTGATGTTGTCAAATAACTTTTTATTTATGGTGCTTGTCGGTCCAACTGTGCGAAATTTTCTCATCTTTTATGGATATGTAAAGACATATTTATTTATTAATCAGAACAGACGGGTAGATAGTGCTGTCGTCAAGTGCAAAGGCACTTGACGACAGCACTATCTACCCGTCTGTTTTTGGATCAGTGGGCCCAGTACTTATTTGTTGCAAAACCCTACTGCTTAGAATTGTCAACTGGTTTGTCAAATTTTATTTATTATCATTGTGACGTATGGTAGGTATATCTTAGGTTTCTGTTGCAGGGACTACGTATCAGTACATTACTACCTGAATAATATCCCAGCCGTGGATTATGAGATGTTCCTGTGTAATGAGCCCCCAGAGCATGAGGTAATTGCATAATTTATTTATTGAATTTCTTAGCATGTGTCTTGAATACAAGTAGTTGAATCATATAAATGCTTCCAAATTATTACTTCATACATAATAGGTAAATAAATATTCAAATTATTTGTGTAAACCCAAACATAGCTGACAATAAGCATAATGAAAAACCGCCTAGGTATTTTAGGTGTTGCATTAGGAAATATAAATTACTTGATTGAAGTCTGAAAAGTCAATGATATTTGAAGGTAGATAGATATAAAATCTTGGGCAAATTATTGTTATTAGTGCATAAGATGGGACTGCTTGGTGTGTGAGATAATAAAATTATGTTTTCTATTACATGCAGCTTTGTAATGTGAAGTTAAACAAATTATTGTGAATTGGTGAGTATCATCATGTTTCCCTCATTAATCCTGTTTTGTTTGTGGAATAGGTAAAATTGTTTCATGCTGATTCATTAGTGTTACCAGAGTAGTTTTATTTTGGCTAAATCTCTCTATGTCTTAGTTTGTAACTTTTCTTATTTGCAGGATTATTGACTTGGGTATTTACAATAGCTTGTGAATGCAATTGAACACAATCATTTGACTACTATGATAATTCATAGTTATTTATTATTCTTACGCTGACCTTTTCTGTGACCTCCATGTTTAGAGTTGATTATGTAGGTGTATTGTATTTTTTCACAACTAAGCTCCGAGTCTTGCAAATATATATTTTGCAAGTACAAACATTATCAATCCTCCAGTTTTCACAAAAGAAGGATATTCCAGGATTTTTTTTTAATGTTTTGCGTTTTTATTGATAGTTGCAAGCAGACATGACTCTATAATAAGTTTCCGCGACAAGTTTAAAAACCGGTGCGCGTAATATGAAAGCAGTTTAATACCAGCGCTGTGGGACTCGCGCCAAACCGGTGCCAAAGGAACGGCCGCTCAAACGATATACTTTATGTTCTTTAGACGCCGATGTTTAGGCAACCTCGAGGTCGATGATTGTTTGTATAACTTATTTGATATGAATGTTGGTTATCTTGAGATTGAGCTAACATGCTTGGCTTAACACCTAATCGCTAATCTAATCTATCATCATCATCATAATCAGCCAAAGGACATCCACTGTTGTACATAGGTCTCTCACACGGTTTTCCACAGCGACCGATCACAAGCGGTCTGCATCCAGTTTGATCCTGTGATCTTTATGAGGTCATCTATCCATCTTGTCAGTGGACGTCCTACTACGTCGCGTCTTTGGTCAAAGGGTCTCCAATATAGAACTTTTCTGCCCCAACGGCCATCAGTTCTTCGCGCTATGTGCTCTGCCCACTAGAGCTATCAATGGATATGGCGAATATACTGTCTTCTGCTCTGGCGGCATTGATGCCTTTAACATGTCATGTCCAAGTTGTGGACGAATGTTGAATTTTCTACATAAATATATATTGCCTATACAAGTGAGGATGATCAACGACGATAAGATGCCTCAAAGCGATTTGGGTAGGTAGTTCCGAACAATTTTAGAGGGATGCAATTTATAGTTACACTGCGCCAGAGCTCGGATTCGATCCCCGGGTCGGGCCAAAAATATGTAGGTACCTGGGTTTTTCTGTTCCGAAATTCTCACGGTAGCCTGAAGTTGGGAAATCGGCGGTGTTTCACCCCTGTTCCTTTAAAAGCACGTAAAACCGTCAGTTCTATTCCTGATATCTCCCCGGTCGTGTCAGATTGCTGTCCTATAGGGCTATAAGAGTGAAAGGAATAGACAGTGCAACTATGATTGCGCACATACTTGTGCACTATATTATGTTCTGCGCAATAGGTAAGTCGTTGTGACCGGCCACCGTACTCAAAATCGGCTAGGGGGAGGATTAGTAACGTCAAACAACCATTCCCCAGGAGCCGGTGTGCGACAGCATCATGAACAACTGCTCGGCACCCACGATATACGAGATCGGCTGCCGGCTGCAGCTGCCCGTCGGCAGGTACAAGGTGCGGCTGCTCTTCCACGCGGCCTGGACCGGCAGCGAGCTCGAGATCAAGTCTAAGTACGACCGGAACATTGGTGAGTGATCGATCGATCATTTGTTTGAGAGAATACACAAATATGCAAATAACAAACTGCAGATGTAACAAATAAAGGCAGTAAGTGTAGTGAGCCGGCGTGCAGGCGTGTAAATAAGCGGAATCATATTTTACGTGTCACTTTTTATATTCTTAATCCCTCAAGCGTATGTGAACGAGACACAATGCAAATTCTATTGTTATGCGGTTGCCTGCAACCGCTCGGGTGTTGAAACATTAAAGATTAAATGAGAAACCAAAAATTCATAAACATTTTAACAAACTAATACACGTTTAAGTCCGTTTATAATGATTACATAAGTCAACAATTTAAAAAATAATGTCATAAAATTATTATTATTTAAAATGTTTAACAAGTTATACATTATTTATTAAACTTAAAATTATCTGGTACACTTAAAAAAACTCTTACCAACCAATCAACCATCTTTCTCTTAAATACATTCGCTTCAAGTTTTTTCAGCTCCTTGGGTAAGTTGTTATTTATTTCTATACACACATTGTGAAAAAAATCTAAATTATCGTTTTTTTTTTGGAATGGAATTGATAAAGTTTTTTTTTAAGTAAGTACACATCTAAACGTTCACCTTAGTGCCTCTGGACGAAAGCTCTGGATGATTTTCTGACGATAAGTTTTGTTTGTATTCCGGTATATAAAACATCTTCGAAAATAGACGTAGACATATGCTGTCGCACACTTTATTGTAGAACTGTTAATGCAGAATAATCTCGTCATACATGATTTTTGTGTAACTTTAAACCGTTCACGCAGCGTACGCAGCGGAAGTTCTCAAAAGGAATATTTTTCCCCTGTTCGCAACATTTTTCGTTGCGGCGCTTGACTTAAATATCCTTTTCCTTTAAATAAATAATACATATCCTTTCCTTTGGACATTCCCACACATCGCCATCTAGACCCAAAGTAAGCTACTCAAAGCTTGTGTTATGGGTGCCAGTCAACGGATATAATACTTAAATACTTTTTGTTTGTAAATACATACATGATATACATAGAAAACACTCAGACCAATACAAACAGACATGTTCATGCCAGGGACCGGAACCGCTTACCCTTTAAGGGGTTTTTGATAGGGTATTTTTTAAAGTTATTTCCAAGAACCCTTATCAATTCGGTAACCTAATCGTCAAGTTACCCTAACGAAAGGCTTACCAAATTAATACAATTAATTCGGGTAATCGCTTACCAAATCCAAAAACACTATCAATAGGCTTACCCTATGAATAGGGTTTAAAAATCGATCAAGGAATCACGCTTTCTACATTCGACTGTTGGCTAAGGCCCGTGAGTATCAGTTCTTTTACCTCTCATGACAAACTTAATCTCAAATACTTATCGTTTAAATATAATAATAATATATTATTAATAATAATAATTAATGAATATATTAATAATTAATAATAATATATGTCTAAGTTGATACTAATATAATATTAATTAGATTTCAAAGTTCGCTTAATGCACTTTTTTAATTCTTCATCAGAATCATGTTTAATTTTGTTAGGTTCCATGTAAAAAGAAAAAGCAGCTGAAAATAATTATTGACGGGAACAAGCAAACACCAGCCGCGAATCTCCGCAAGTCCAAAATTAAATATCTGGACACGTCATTTTAAAGAAAGAAATAAAATGCGCGGCAAAAAGATAGAAATATGGTAACCCTATTCGTTGGTAAGTGCTTAAATATTAAAGTTACTGAAACCTTATTTAATGTGGTAAGCATATCAATAGGGTAACCCTATCTTTGTGTAACCTTTTTAACAGGCTTTCCCTAACAATTGGCTTAATCAAAAAAAGGGGTTTTCCGGTCCCTGGTTCATGCACACAAATGTTTGTATTGTGCGGGGATCGTACCCGCAACCCGCTGCGTAGCAGGCGATTTCTCGACCATTACACCAGACGGGTCGTCAAATTTATGAGTGGTATCAAGATACCACTATATCAATGAATGGGCTATCTAACGTAAAAATATTTTTTTAAATCGGTTCAGTAGTTTCTGAGATTAGCGCGTAAACAAACTCCTCAGCTTTATAATATTAATATAGATATATAGTATATGGATTGTAGTACACAGCATTGTAAAAGAAAATATGGTATACTTTTTAATTTTGACTGTCAATTTAAACGTGTATGTTCTATAAGTATAATGTATGTTTCTTGCCAAATTCCAAAGATTTAAACAATACTTAAGTTATATGTATAATGTCCATACATCGTCAAACTGAAGTGTTAATATTGTGCTTAATTAATTTGATGTGACGAATTTTAATTATTTTGATGTGAAGTACCTTATCTAAAACCTTAACCATTTTCCTTATTTTCAATTTGGTCACATTAATTACAAATAACAAAATACAGCCAAAATTGAACAACGTTTTAAGTCGACTATAAAAGTGTAAATTAACATGATTTAAACATTTGTACTGTACTAGGAACTGAATAGTTTTATTCTTTTTTATCTTCAGTTCTCTTCAAATGTAGGCACGTTCCTATATCTTATGTAATGAGATTCCTAAGAAGTGGCGTCAGTCGTTGCCTGTAATACCTATACTCTCGAATTTATTTCTATTGCATACACAAAATAATATTTTACGAGCTCTCAGGTGGCACGGAGCTTCTAAGACGTGTGTAGCACGTGGCCCACGTGGGTAATCACGGAAAAAACAACCTACGTCATGACTTTCTACCATTGACAATGACTTATAGTATAGGGTAGGTATTGGCAATGATAGTCATTATTTAGGTACTCCAGACATTGGATGTCTAGAAGCACTATCAGATTAAATTCCTCTCATCACAATCTGCAGTGATAGTGTATCGGCGTCTATGTCTATCATCACGGAGTCATGATTTTAGGGGTTCAATTCCTATTTTGTGTTCCACAACCCATTCGTTTGATTTTCTTTTTTTGACTACTTTTCATAACTCTAAGTTCAGCTGTTCACACCGACATCATCAGTTGTAACTTCTCCCATCTACATCATCCATCCACAGAGGTAGTCGCCAACTCGGCAGCGTCCGTCCTCGGCGACACGGTGTCGAACGCGACGCTGGCCTGGGCGTGCGGCGCGCTCGCCACGCTCACGGCGCTGGCGCTGCTGCTGCTGCTCGCGATGCGCTGCAGGGGCCGGGCTGCGAAGGCGAAGCAGTTCCAGAAGCAGGTGCTGTGGGACTGGCTGCACAGGTATGTGACATTTGTTTGATCATCATCGTCATTACCGGCCAAAAGACGTCCATTGCTGAACACAGGCCTCCCCTGGGGTAAGTCCCCTGCCGATTTCCTAAGTGATCGTTGCGAGCGGTCTAGTGTTGCAAAAAAAAGTTTTTTTTTCTGGTGTGAAAAAAATACGTTGAAAAAAAACCTGAAAAAAAACCGTTTTTTTCTGGACCATGTTCTTTTTCAAGAGTACGAAATCCAAATCTTTTAAGACAAATACTTAAGAATATATTATATTATACTTAATTTAGGTATTTTTTATTACTTTACTTTTCTGGTTGAGTGGTACCTACAAAGATTTCATGAATATATTTGCATCATTTTTACATCAACGAAAGGGAAATCCCCTTTACATTTGCACACAGAGAAATCCCCTTTAGGTTTATGTTTATTTGAACGTACCTAGTTGGCTTAGCGCAGTTGGGGTGTGTGACGGACGGAGAAAGTTCAAGTTGAACTAAAATGTAAGGCAGAAAAAAAACAACGGTGCTAAGTTTTTTTCATGTTTTTTGTTTTTCAAAAAACTCAAAAAAAAAAAACATTTTTTCATTTTACATCACTAGAGCGGACTGCATCCAGTGTAACCTTATAATGATAACAAGGTCGTCTATCTTTTTATTTTCATGTTACGTAACCGGTTTGAAACTTAAATAATATCTAAGTCTGTTGTATTTTAATCAGTGTTGTGCTCACCTTTAAGTATATTGTTTTACCTTTTATAATTAGATTCCATACTAGATGCAACTATTAATATGTCAATGCTTGTATGTAACCTGTTGGTGTACCAAATAAACAAAAAGTAAATATACATCCCGTCGGTGGATGCCTTTGTTCGAAGAGTCTCCAATCTTCTTTCCTAACCTAAACTTTTATTTAATAGTCCCTTTATTTATACGTGTACGGTAACTTAATAACCATCTTGTATATCATGTATGTATTTACAAACAAAAAGTATTTAAGTATTATATCCGTTGTCTGGCACCCATAACACAAGCTTTGAGTAGCTTACTTTGGGACTACATGGCGGTGTGTGGGAAAAAAAGAAAAAAAGAACTAATGTTGTTAGGAATCCGTAGGTACCTACCTCAATCTATACTAATATTATAAAACTGAAGAGTTTGTTAGTTTGATTGTGCTAATCTCAGGTACTACTGGATCGATTTAAACAAAATGATTTGTGTTGGATAGTTTATTTATTGAGGAAGGCTTTAGGCTTTAAAACATGGCGCTGTGACGGCAGGGGAGGGAGTTAACTTAAATTAAAACGCGCGGACGAAGTCGCGAAGGACCGCTAGTTGGTTTTATAAGCAATAAATAACTTTATTCTCTACGCGCGTAATCCTATGCGATCATTAAAAAAATACTGGTATTCGTATAATCATATATGTACACATCTTTATATAACTTCTTATTTTATATATCAGTATATAAATAACATAACACAAAGAAACATGTAATAAATATAATTTTAATGACACCCAAAAAAGCCTAAGACTTTCTAATGAAAGCAGTCAAATTATCATCTCGATAAGAAAGTGTTTTCCAGTTCTGAGTCAGAAGTAAATCTTTTGGTCAATAGGTTACCATTGATCACCAAGGAAAAGTCGCCGATGAATTCTTTATTATTCAAGCACCTATCTTAATAGAAAAATAATTATACCTACTGATTCAATTTTCAATACACACATGGTAATCTTGTTTAGTGATCCGAGAAACCGGCTCTTTTAATAAGGCGCCGGTCTCCTAGTACCTATATTTACATGGCAGTGCATAGTAAACGTATAAAATGTGTGTATTTTTTACTTTTTTATCGTTTGCTGTCACTGTACCGTATCAACTCATTTTATGGAGTACGCACTCACTACAGGTGGACTAACCTAGAAGTACTTATAATTGAAATAACGTTGGTAGGCATATGGTAGACGAATTTTATTTGGTAAGTATGGCAGTTCGAACACAGTTTCCGAACACACGATCACACAACGAGCGATGGAGAGGGCTATGCTGGGTGTTTCTCTACGTCATCGAATCAGAAATGAGGAGATACTTAGAAGAACTAAGGTAACGGACAAAGCCTTGAGAATCAGTAAGCTCAAGTGGCAATGGGCAGGGCACATAGCTCTAAGAACTGATGACCGATGGGGCAGGAAAGTTCTAGATTGGAGACCCGTTGACCTAAGACGCAGACCGCTAGTGATCGGTCGCTGTGGAAAGCCGCGGAGGCCTATGTTCAGCAGTGGACGTCCTTTGGCTGATAATGAACACAGTTTAGTTTGCTTAACTGTGCAATCATAATTTCTACGTTAATTGTCTGCCTGTTAAGTAATCTATACTTATCTAAAAAATTAAGACACTCTTAGTAGGAAAACAATATGGAACTTCTCCTGACTTATATCATTAGTTAATCGCATCAGCAGTTCAATTCAGAACAGATAACAGATGTTTAATTACTTGACATATTAAAATACCTAGATTGTTTTGACTGCATCGATTATACCGTTGATATTATACTTACTTTAAAAACCAATCTTGTTATGTATTGAAGAAATTCAGTGCTTGCCCATAATTTGAAAGCATATAATCCTAAAAGTAATATTGGTTTGTCATACGGTTGTATGTAAAGGAAACATATCTAAACGTACAATTATGCAAAACTAAGACACTTTCCTCATCGACGCGGAAAATATCTCAAGTTTTGCACACAAATAATTGAAGATAACATAAGACGCAAACAAGACGCGAGAACCTCTAGCTAGAAGGTTGACCTTTTAATTATCATCAGCAGCGCTCATGCGATGGTCTAGCGGACCTCGATGTGATGACACATAGGTATTCATCATAACCAAACACAATATATAATACCTACCTATACCGAAAATGGCCATGGTTATAAAATGGTATCGTTCAGATCTATTAGCATGATTGGAATATGAAAAGGCATAATTAATTGGGACACATGTTTTGGATATTTTATTTGTTTTTGACGTGCATGAGTGGTTCTTCTTTTCCTCAAATAATTTAATGCAGGAATATTGATAAATTAAGTGATATCCCAAATCTGCTGCTTACACGGATTGAAATTCAATGCTTTAAAAATTGACTTAGTCTGTCTAAACTTTATTATACATTTTAAAATAATGCAATTGTAATGTATTGTACCTTTCGCATTGTTTATGTTTTCACGTGAGATTTCAATTACCAATGGTCTTTACGTAGATTATTATAAAATTACATGTGTTTCAGTCATATATATCTAATAAAACCTTGAACTTGAAATTAATAATCGCATGGAATAGCATACTGCGTTTAACTCAAACTGATAACGCTGTTTAACTCAAACTTCAATAAATTTATAACAATAAATCGATCGTCGCGAATGAATCTCGAATGCGTCAGCAGGTCAAGCTTAATACTGCTAGATCTTATGTGGATATCATAAGGGTGAATTTTCAACTTCAATGTGTAGGTATTGTATTTAGTGATTTAAATTAACAGCCAGCCTCGCTCACTTTCGCACGTCACTGCCGATAAGCAGATACAGAGAGTTCCGAAGATCTTTTTATGTGTAATTTTATTGTTAGACTTAAGTTATCCAACCGTCTACCCTTCCACAGACTTCTACAGTATTCCCTGACAATAACAAATATTTTTAGCAACATAGTTAGATCGAAATACTGTTGGATCTTATTTTATATTACGATCTCACGTTGCAGAATAGTCGAGGAGAGCACATACGTTCAACCAATGTACGTTACCGATTAACTCGCATGGCTATCGCACAGTGAATGGATATGTTCATGGAACTATTTTCTTCATATAGTTCGTATTTGACATCAAACAACTTTTTTACAGAAAACGTAGAAGCCATGTAATACTACGCAAGTATTAAAATTATTTAATTGAGCTTGTTAAGATGCACAAAGTCATTATATGACTACTGCCTGAAATATCTGTCAGACCCGATGTCTAATAACGTTGTCTTTTCTTGCAACTTCAGCTTATTTCCCACCTTTTCGTCACTCATAATGCCGACACCTATTTCTCGAAGTATTTTTTGAGTCTAAGACAAGCTTTTATAGAACATCCGTTCACTGGTATCATCATTCCCCGCCTACAGACTTGTCAGCGCACGAGTTTTAATAGAGCACGTTTTTACAGCGTCGTTGGCTTGTAAAGGTCATTCAAGAATAACATTTGCAAACTCACTCAGTTAATACATTGCAGAATCATTTCACGTGCCTTGTTTGCGTATTAATATAAAACCGAGTGCAGGCATCATTGTTTTCGATGCCACTTTTGATTAATCGAATGACAGTCACTAATATTGCTTTAAGTTTTCTCAGACAGATCTACTCGTGAGTGATTTCACGAGTACATAAATCACCTATAGAGCAGTTTACTGCAGACCAGAGTTACCTTATATCTTATCTTTTTTTGTTTTTTTTTTGCTATGACTAAATGTCAGATAACACGCATAATTATAAGTTCATGTTAAGATAACTTTTGATCATTTCACCTAGCTGTACTAATGTCATGGTGGCTGAGAGATATTTATATAACCGCGGTTTCAAGAACGATGTGTGGTTTCATTTCCCGCTTTAGATTTGTTTTAAGTGCCATTTGAAATCATTACATGGTCTATTGCTTTCAATCTACTCTAATATACCGACAGGATAATGCTGTCGTTATATGAGGATTAGGACTATACCAAACACATCGATAGTGTGAACGTTTTCCTGTAACCTCCGATGACCGGTCCTGATTAACATTGGGCATTACCATATTATGAACCTAACGGTTGTCAAATAATAAATAATGCTTGCAACGAAAAACGAGATAAAAATTACCCACCATCGTCTCTACACCAGGTTCCCAACTTTATTATAAAACAGGTCATGGATCCCGCTTAATTTTTAATGTCGGTATAAACATTATAGAAAATGAAGGTCCCGCTATAGAATAAAGAGACAAATCCTTTTATGAAGAAACTAGTGGTCACCCGCGGCGTCGCCCGCGTAAATTTCGGATTTCCCGTAAAATACTTTAACGCAAAGCACAGTTATTCATTTGAAGTAATAGGCCAAAAACCTAAGCTATTAGCGTAAGCGCAAGTTTTCCTTAAGCTGCGAGCATAATTTGGTGCGGAAATATTTTTAAACTGTGATAGATTCTAAGATATTTATTGAAATCAATGTGAAAAAATGTGAAATTTGTTGTTATCAAAGTCGTTATGGGCGATTTTGTTCAAAACAATGATAGTGATAATAAATATGTTTATTTCGATAAAAATAAATGCCCGTGTGCATCAAACAAAACACTTTTGAAAATAGGACATTATTTTTTTTCAAATTTATGCAACTAATGATCCCGTTATACGTGTTTTTTATGTATCTTAAACGGTTAACGCTACGTACGCAAAGGAAGCTCTTAAAAGTAATATTCTCCCCCCCCCCCCTCTCGTTTTTGAATTGCTTTGCTTTTATATGTCGTATCGTGATCTTTTAGCTTCATCATATTAGTATAGATAGTAAAATGTAGCAACCATTTGGTAATGGTTTTCCAATTTTTTTTTGTTTTCTCAGTTCGAATGTATTTTGTTATTAGATATACAGTGTTATGCATGACGGCATTACAAAGGAAATACCCAGGTTGAAAATCGTAACAATTGCGTGTTATCGGTCGCGTATTAATCAGCTACTTAGTACATATTAGGCTAGCTTTATCATAGCCAGCCATTAAAGGTAGAAATGTGAGGCTAGATGCGTGTGCGCATAATTATTCGATTTAGTGCGAGGCGCACGTCTAGGCATCAATTCGAGGCCTTAACTCTGGTAAAGTGATGCCTGCTTTTCCCAATGTAGCGTCACTGTTACTCGTGCACACCAGAACCATGTCATCGGACTAAGAGAGAGCGAGATATAATTTAATGGGAGGGTTGTGTGTTTAGAGTAGAACAGCCGCAGTAATGTAGTTTGTCCATAAAGTATTCGGATACATCAGGCATAGTTTGAAATGAAAATTATTTACTTTTCTTGAATCCCTTTGAACATTTTGGAATACAGCCGATTCTAAAACTTTGACCTTAGAATATAGGTCCTTAGGTGGAAAATAGTTTCAGGTTTTGCAATTTGAAGCACTTTCGTTGCGTTGAAAGTTCTGTTCTGTATGTGATATTTACATATTTATGGTAACAATGTTTTTAAAACATGAATCGTATCCATGCAACAAGAATTATGCAAATAGTGACTGCGTATAACCGACCAACATTTATTTTTCAATGGAAATTTTGATCACAATGTCAATTCAGCTGCATATTTCCCATATGAGAACGGTAGACTGTTATAATTTAACGAATACTTTTCGGACAGATACTCAGGTATGTGCCAAACAGACCCGCATAGGTATAGAATATTAGTTAGTACTCTAGTATGCGAGCTCATGCATAAACAGCGCCGACTCTTGCGCAACGTCAACGCCCGATAATGCGAAAACGTGCGGATTTGTTCGCGACCTCGATCGGAACTAATGCGTTACTTGCATGGCTTAGAGGATTTGCAGTTGTCAATGACACTGATTTTTCCGTTGAAGAGGTTGAAAACGTGATGTTCTTGAGGCTTGCGGCGTTTTGGGTTCACTCAACCAGAACATTTGGTTTGAGTTCCTCGAGGGTAATTTGCAGTTTACTCTCTTACTGCCACGCCACATCAGAACCCAAATAAATTTCAAACTGTTTTACACAATCAAAAGCATTATTTGAGTTTAATTGCATTTGTAGCAATGTCAAGTGTAGATTCAGCTAATGAACTAGTCCTATTGAAGACATACCATGAAGAACAGAGCTAACGTAATATAAAATCATCTATCTTTCAATACCACAGTCTGACCTATCCGCTGTCTTGTCCCAGTAACTAGTGTTTATTTTGTTCAGTACAGCAATCTTCAATGAAGAATAACACTTGATAAAAGGGATTTCTTTATAAGTTATTTCCAGTTAAACGTGCATATTTAGTTATTAATGAATCTGTTTTTTTTGAATTTCAGGAAAGAAAACAGACAGACCGCGCCCGAGCCACCGAGCGTTGGCCCGATCCTGCTTCTGTATGCGCGGGAATGCGCCGCCGCGGAGCCCATCATAGTCGCTCTGAAAGCGTTGCTGGAGACCGTGGCACCGGGACAAGTAAGCAAGCACATACATTAAAATGCTCATCATCATTATTAGACGTAGGACGTCCACTGCCTGACATACGCCCTAAGATCCTTTACACACTGCGACTTATAGCAGTGATGCAGCCGCGATGCTGACGCGCGTTAGCATCGATGCAGTCGCAAAATGTCAACCTTTACATACTGCGCTATTTTTAGCACCGATACAGTCGCGATGCTAACGCGCGTTAGCATCCATACAGTCGCGATGCAAAAGCTGGAAATTGACAAATTATGTTCTGAATTTTGGCGACTGCATCGATACTAATGCGCGTTTGCATCGATACAGTCGCGCTTCTGCATCGATGCTAACGCGCGACTGCATCGATGCTAAAAGTCGCAGTGTGTAAGGGGTTTAATGCTTTTCCTCGGCGACTGGTTGCAAGTGGTCTGCGCCCAGTGTCCTATGATCTTTACAAGAGCGTCTTCCCATCTTGCCGGTGGACGTCCTACCCAGTGCCTTGGATATTCACAAGAGACGACCACTACAGTCTTATGACAATAGGAAATAGAAAAGTTCACCCGATTCTGCTTTTGTATGCGGGGTAGTGCACCGCCGCGGAGCCTATCATCGCCGCTCTGAAAGCATTACAAAACAAGTAAATATTTATAAAAAAGTAATAACCAACTTAAAAAAAACAAAATGCACTCATAAGTCTTCAATAAACTCTTCACTCTTAAATGCACTCATAAGTCTTCAATAAACTCTTCACTCTTGAAAAGTAAATACTCCATCTGGCGAACAATTTATTTTTGCTGAATACGAGAGGGGCTGCACCTTTTGACTCTGCTCTTTAATAAGCTACAAATTGCCTATCATTAGTTTTGTCATTAAAATCACTGAACTCCTTAGCGTTTAGAGTTCTACCATCAGCTCAGCTCCACACAATATCGACTATCAGACGCAAAAACAAGTCTTCATTAAGATTGAAGTACGAAAACACTAAACGTGCTTGTTTAATTTGAGGTTTTCCCTCGATAGCAACAAGATCAAATCATTACATCCGGACTTAGCAACAATGGGACCAACTATAAGGTATAACCGTTAAAGAGGCGATTTTTTCGAATCGTTCAACAAATTACCGAGGTTTGAAGTAACATAGATACAAAAAAAAAACATACAGTCGATTTAAAATCCTCCTCCTTTTTTGAAGTCGGTTTAAAACAAATTAACATCATGAAAAAACAAATCAACATCGGGAAAACAATAAACCTCAAAAAACAATCGATAAGGAAAACAAATGAACATCGATAAAAATGAAGTGAACATTAGGAAAACAAATAAAACTTCAAAAAACAAAGGAATATAAATATAACGAAAAACAATGAACATCAGAATTTTCAGAAGTTTTTTTAAAAACTAATTTTACTATTAATTTTTTACTTGTTTTTCGATGCTTATTGGTTTTCCGTATGTTCATCAGTGTTCATTTGTATTTTTTCCTCGATGTTTACTTAATTTTCCGATGTTAATTTGTTTTGTATCAATGCTCATTTGTTTAAATTAAAACCAGAAAACTGACTGTTAACCACTCAACTAAGTAATAATATAAAAGTTATGTGCCTGAGTACCAGGACATTTTGAGAGTACGACTATTTGTTGTGTAGACTTCCTGCTTTAAGGAACATCTGAGATTTGGACGTTTGCTAGATGGACCTTTTCCTTATTAGGTGTAATGCTCATTAGACATTTAGCTCTATAGGATTTTTTGCTTTTATATCTATACTAATATTATAAAGCTGAAGAGTTTGTTTGTTTGTTTGTTTGTTTGAACGCGCTAATCTCAAAAACTACTGGCCCGATTTGAAAAATTATTTTTACGTTGGATAGTCCATTTATCGAGGAAGGCTTTAGGCTATATAACATGAAGATACCACTCATAAGACCACAGCAGAAATGAAAAATGTTGCGAAAACAGGAGAAAGATATTCCTTTTGAGAGCTTCCGCTGCATACGCTGCGGAAACCGCTTAAGTTACACAAAAATCATGTATGACAGGATTGTTCAGCATTAAGAGTTCTATAATAAAGTCCGCGACAGCATATGTCTATCTTTTATGGTTGACATACTACAACCTTTTTTATGTTAATAAATTTGTAAAAATATAATGCATTATTTTTAGAGGTGTATTATACAAACAGGTATTTATTCTTATCAAAATAAATACATTCATCATCACGAGCATTTCATTTAGAACCAAGTTGCCCTTTACATCATTTGATTTCAATAAATATCTTAGGAGCTATCACAGTTTTAACATAACTCCGCACCAAAATAATGTTTGCAGCTTAAGTACAACGTGCGCTTGCGCTAATATATTATAAAGCTGAAGAGTTTGTTTGTTTGAAAGCGCTTATCTCAGAAACTGCTGGACCGATTTGAAAAAATATTTCTGTGTTGGATAGCTTATTTATCGAGAAAGGCTTTAGGATATAAAACATGACGCTGCGACGGGAGGGGAGGGAGCAAACTCAAAACGCGCGGACGAAGTCGCGGGGGACCGCTAGTATGTAATATGTCTAGTGATTTTAGGATTATGACTTTTCTGTTGGGTCCTGAAACAGCAGCACAGGGTCCCGAAACTTGTTTTTATGTCAAACCATTTCAAATATATTTCACCACCAAGTTAAGATTGCAATTTGCAACATATTACCAGTGATCGGAACGACCGGAGTATATTTACCTAAACTTCGCGGAACAGAGACAAGAATCGGAGACCTCCTTACGACAACATTTTTTTTCGGGACATCTTCCGGGACAGCACTTCAGTACATTAATATATAAATGAAACAGTAAAAGAATTGAATATAATCCCTGGTTTTGTTCAACACAATTTTTAGGTACAAATGAAACAACCAATATAAATTAAAAATCACTTTTTATTGTAACAATTTTTATAAAAATCAGTTTGATTTCCAACCTATATATAACAATTATAAAATTTAAAAAAGCCATGTCAAAGTAAGTAAGACATTCAACCAATCAGCGTTCGCCGGATCATTTTACCGCGAGACGCCGTAAACTGATCAATTACCAGAAATGTATACGTTAAATAATACATTTCTCCTGCCGCTTGTGATTTCGCGAATGTTTATAAACTAACTAGGAAATTGATCAACTTACGATTCTTGTTATTACAGGGTTATACAGTCATATATACAGGGTGTTTTTCTTAAACCCGGCAGGCCTTAACGGGGTGATAGTACCTATGAATGAATATGAGCAACTTTTTCTGTGGGACCAACCCTGAAATCGCAAAAAACAGCTGTTTCATACATTTTGGTACGGTAGGTATTGAACTTTTATATGAAACAGCTGATATTTTTTCTCGCGATTTTAGAAGTTATCCTATAGAGAAAGTTGCTTATATTCATGGGTACTATCACCCTGTTAAGGCTTACCGGGTTTAAGAAAAACACCAGTATATATTGTGATACTTCTAAAAAATAATTAATTTTTTGATGTGATTCACTAACAGCGTGGCATAATATAAAGGCGAGGAGAGGACATCAATTGCTGAGCCACTTTCCAATCCTCACAATTCCGTCGTATTATACTAATCGCATCTAAACTTAACTCCATTTACGAACATAATATGAGTGTTTGGAGTTTTGATGCATTCGGTAAAATCAATTTTTAAAAAACTGCAGTTGTTTTCATATCATTTTTCTACATGGTAGCATTACTATTACCCGCATCACGAAAAGTGACAGCAATTCAAATAATTATGGTTAATAATAACAATTTTGACTTAATGACATCCAATGTTGGACATCTATAGGTACGTTATTTTAATTAAAAATTAATCGCTTAAAGGTGCTATAACAAAGAGACAAAAAATTTAGCACACAGCGTGAGCGGGACAGGACATTCTTTGTATTGTTGGAAACCGGTCAGCGCAAGCGCAGGTAGCGTTCCTTTTTCTGCATTGTGGCACTGATAAAAATGCAAATTATGCGTAAACACAGAAAAACCACTAGTAAATAGCAAAATTAGTGTGGTGGAGTCCATAATATTCGACCACAATGCTTTATGGCGATGAAAAAAAAGACATGAGGCGTTTATGTAATCACGTCACGATAACATACTCATGTTTTAAAAGGAAACGACAACGCGTCATCGTATAAAATATTATATAAAATCAAGAAAAAGCTAAATTTGCAACCAAAACAAGTACATAAAGTGCAAAAATATTAAGAGTGCCTGCGATGTCCAGAGGCGCCCTTATCCAAAAAATTAATATATCTGCTTAGATACAAATTAAATCGAAAAACGATATCGTATGATTTGATTTAGATCTATCTATCAAAGCTATGTTGATATTGCTTAAAAATAACTTGTAAACTTTTGTAGTAAGTGTAATATAATATCGTTTCTCGATTTAATTTGTATTTGAGAAGACATCTTAATTTTTGTGATGAGGGCGCCACTGAACTTAGCAGGGACTCCTAAGCAGTTAACGTGAATTCCGCTGAGTAATTTCAACAATCAAATCAAGCATTTATTTGTATTGGTCATAAATACAAAACAATGTTAAAAATATATTTTATTTTAGCTGACCTTGATATTTGGCACACTTGCAGTATTCAGTAATCGTCCAGATCCAATCAAAACGAAGGCAGTATCCAGATTCAGGTCAGGTAAAATACATGAGATTATGATAAACAAGACTAGGACAAAAATTACGGATCCACAGTAAAACACACATGCGCACTTGGCAACGGATTGTACGAGACTGCTATTGCTACTTTTCTATGCATGAAAAGAATAGCAGCGACAGCTGCTTTCTCTTTTACACTTATACAAAAAACGCAAACAAAAGAATAGATGCGCCGACTTCTGTCTCTATCTCTTTCAAACAAACAGACCAGGAAGTCGGGACTCGAGCCATGAGTATTTCGAATGTGAGAAAATTGGTTTTATGAAGGTATTTAGGTATAGATGACAGTTTAGATTTAAATATAAATCTTGGGGTTAATCGCAAAAATAAAGAAATTAGAAACAAAAGCCTAAGTCGAAATTTTTCTCCATTTTCATAGGTAAAAACCTATTAGATAAAGGCGTCACTAAAGTTACACAAAATAGTATCTTAGAACTGGAAACAAATATAGATACTGGTTTTGTAAAAAGCATTTGTTCACTTTGTAAGAGTTTTGGATTATTTTTTTGGACATAATTATTTGGGTAAACAAAAACAAATAAATACACATTTTGCAATTTAAACTGTTCTTAATAATAAGTGTTACAATAAAAAAATGCTTTTAAAATATATTGGTTGTTTTATTTGTACCTAAAAATCATTCTGAACAAAACCTGGGATTGTACTCAATTCTTTTACTGTATTAAATTATTTTTATGTAAGTAATAAAGTGATGTCCCGGAAGATGTCCCGAAAAAAATGTTGTCGTAAGGAAGTCTCCGATTCTTGTCTCTGTTCCGCGAAGTTTAGGTAAATATACTCCGGTCGTTCCGATCACTGCATATTACACATTTGATTCGACACATATGGATTTGTGGTGTCGTCATGTTTGATTTCTGAATGTGGTTGCGCTACGAATCATCCAGTACCGCATGTTATCGAGTCCATTGTCACCTTTAAATTTAGTCATATTACTTCAGAGTTTAATCGGAAAGACCAGGCAAGTTGATACCGTTTTGGAATTACTAACTAGAGTAGCTGATAACGACACGTATATTAAGATATAAATGAACTCACTAGCTGACTCGTCGCACACTGCTGTTAAACACTATTATTTGATGCTTGCGTCATACGATAATATCAAAATTATTGAAAAGACAACATACAAGCAGACCAGTTTTCACTTGTAAGGCAATCCATATTGCTTTTAAAAACAAATGGTTACATTAAAGTGAGTAAAAAAAACTATTTAAATATGTTTAAATTTATGTTTGAAATTTATCGATTGCCGTGATAAATGATAAACAGACGCGCATCTTAGGTCCGCAGTTGTTGGATCAAAGTAAGTGCTCTTAAACGCGAAGGCACGTCGACGGACGGCAAATTGCCATCTTTGTACGAGAATAGGTAGGAAATAGTTTCTGAGAGAGAGAGAGAATTTAGATATGGCCTTCAAAGGAAACTGCCGAATTATAGCAAAATACAAATTAGTTAAATTTAATATGATTACCATTGAAACATAGCTTCAGCAGTCTCATCTTGTATGTATTTTTGCATAAAATACTACATTCTATTGTTGATTCACCACCACTTCTCGCGTGTTTTAATTTTAACACTGTTTAAAGGACCCGAAATCTCAAACTTTTTTTATTAAAGGTATATCAGAATAATATATCTTTCTACAATCCGATTGTTTAAATAACAGTTGAGGTTGTTGAACGGTTGAGGTTAACAAATTTTATAAATAAATTAGTATTATACTAAACTGTAAGCCAAAACATGTGCTTGAGGAATGTTCATAAGAATGAGTTACCTACATCGTTTCGCAAATTCAACTCTTACTGATTATTACACACGAATTTGTGAGGATCGAAGCTTGTCCCTTTACAAACTGCTACTATATTGTCTGCATGTGTCGATTTTGTCGATAATGAATTAAAGAACAATATCGATATTTGTTGTTGCCAGTCCAAATGTTTGCAAGAGGAGTCTCAAAACCCTCCTTAAAACTTAGTAAAAAACCTCTTTTCAATTTAAATTGTTAGTAAGTAATTTCATTTGTTGCTTAGTTTATCAGATCCATGAACATGTTTCATCACAAAAACTGGTTACCATTTTCTGTTATGTTTTTGTCATGCACCATTATTTTATTTTCGTTACCTAGAGGTTTTTCCTTCTATTTGGTCCCATTGTTGCCAAGTTGGGATCTGATGATAACCTTCCTTCCCTCCTCCTCCATCAATAAATAAAAAAATATTGATGGAGTTTATTTAAGACTGCATTTAGGTTTTGAAGTTGGTTTTAAATTTTTTAATCAATCTTGTTTCATTATCTTCTCATATTGCGGTCACAGCTCAAAACTTATACAATTACATAATCCAGGTGTACGACATCTGCGACCCTGAGACCGTGGCAGTGTCTGCCAGCGGCGGGCCCGAGTGGGTCCGCGGCATGCTGGAGCAGGCCTCGTCCCGCGTCGTGCTGCTGCAGACTCCGGCGCTTCAGGCGCTGCACGCGCCGCGGCTAGAGCTCAGCGGCGGCTCGCCACACAGTAAGTGACATTGTATTATGTAATCAAATACAGTGCGGTGTACGGCATTAACCCAGCGTGTGCGAGCCCGAGACCGTGGCAGCGTCTGCCAGCGGCGGGGCCGAGTGGCTCCGCGGCATGCTGCTGCAGACTCCAGCGCTTCAAGCGCTGCACTCGCCACGGCTAGAGCTCAGCGGCGGCTCGCCGCACAGTAAGTCACATTCTAGTGTGTAATCAGATACAGTGCTGTACACGGAATTAAGAATGTTCCTCGTCCTGTCCTGTGCTCAGTATTTGAAAACAATGAAATTGTTTCGTAGGCAATTTTTGAGTTGTTTACAGTAGATTAACATGTAGTTTAATTTCATTTAAAATCATTGGCGAGTCCAATTGAGCGATTTGCTATTCTATTGTTTTAGGTATTACATGTAAGAAAGAAAACAAAGAGAAAGAAAGAAAATGAATTTATTCGTCCAAAAGTTATTTTTTTTTTAAAAAAACATGCTTAGGCCGAAAAAGGCACCCCTGTTCAGCATTGATCGTGGTATGCGTTGAGTGCGTTTGTGGATACAAACAAAATTCACATAAAATAACACAAGCTAATAAAAACAACATAAAATAATATTAATAATATTTTAACTTCAGATTACGATAAAAATAACAGACATATTGTATTATTTAAAATTACAAATTATCATTTAGTTAAAATCATTGATATAAAATTAAAATTAGATTAATCAAATTACATAATAAATAAGTTTTGGCTTTCGGGTCATCTTGGTGAGACCATTGTGAGCTCTGCGATTACTCGCGGAACGGAACGTGGCCAAACCCAAAATTCGGAGAAGAAAGAAAAAAAAAGTAGTAGTAATAGGATAAAATAACGCAGCAATAATAATTTCGCAGCCACAGATAAAAAATTAAATAGATGTATCTATGATCTGTAATCTGTATCGTACTGGTAATGTCGGGTTACTTTAGCTACTTTTTTCATATATTTTTTTAAATCTCTCTGGCATACAGACTCTTGGTGAATTATAAGTGTTATGGTGTTTTTATTAGGTTAATAAGAATAATAGCTTATTAAAAATAAATTATAAAATGAAAAAAAAATAACACGTATATATTTTTTTAAATTATTTTTATTGAGCCGAAGTTGATCTGTGGAGAGGGTGACTATGTCTCGCAGATTATTTTTGGTACAAAACCTTTTTTTTACTCGGCACAGAGTTAAGGTAAGACGTTAAAATGGCACAACTTCTTTATTCTTAAAGAAAAGTTACAAAAATAATAACAAAAACTTTCATCTTTCTTCTGTTTTGTTAGTAAGAATCATCTAAGGTAGGCTTTTTCAAAACACTAGCGTTTTCCTTACTAACAAAATACTAATTAAAATTGGTATATTTCTATCAAAAGCATAAACATTTTAATAATGTAAAAAGTATCAATGTTTACTAAATAATCTTATAGAATCTACAATCACACAGCCTTATTATTGAGATCAACCGATGTTCTCATATCTATCTCATGAACCTGAGTTAGATAATTAAGTATTACTTAATACACACACCGGCACAATTAGGGGAACACAAAAAAAAGGTTGATTTTTTTAATGAATTTATTTTTAATATTTTTATGGTCTTCAGTAACAGATCGCATTGCCTTAAAATAACAGGATTAAATCAAAACAAGCTACAAATTACCCGTTTTAAAAAAATTAAACGATAATTACGAAAATTTGTAAAGTAAGGCACTAGGAGTGTGAGATTTTAAATTTTATTTTTTTACAAAATTAACAAATAAACTTAAAATTAATAGCGAGTGTTGCCTCCACGGGCTCTTAGGAGAGCTTGGATTCGATTTCCTATACTCAGAACAAGGCCATCGATCATTGATTGAGGCAAATTGTTCCACTCTTCCACTAATGCCTGTTTCAGTTCCTCAACATTCCTGGGAGCTGGATTTCGCTGTCGAACCCTTCTTCCCAGAATATCCCAGGCATGTTCTATAGGGTTCATGTCCGGTGATCGCGCTGGCCAGTTCATTTAAGTAATACTTAATATAATTAATATTAAATAATATAAGTATTACTTTATATAAGTAATACTTATATTAAGTATCTATACTAATATTATAAAGCTGAAGAGTTTGTTTGTTTGTTTGTTTGTTTGTTTGTTTGAACGTGCTAATCTCAAAAACTACTGGCCCGATTTGAAAAATTATTTTTACGTTGGATAGTCCATTTATCGAGGAAGGCTTTAGGCTATATAACATAAAGATACAACTCATAAGACCACAGCAGCAATGAAAAATGTTGCGAAAACGGGAGAAAGATATTCCTTTTGAGAGCTTCCGCTGCGTACGCTGCGGAAACCGCTAAAGTTACACAAAAATCATGTATGACAAGATTGTTCAGCATTAAGAGTTCTATCATAAAGTCCGCGACAGCATAAGTCTATCTTTTATGGTTGACTTACTACAACCTTTTTTATGTTAATAAATTTGTAAAAAAATAATGCATCATTTTTAGAGGTGTATAATACACACAGGTATTTATTCTTATCAAAATAAATACATTCATCATCACGAGCATTTCATTGAGAACAAAGTTGCCCTTTATATCATTTGATTCCAATAAATATCTTAGGAGCTATCACAATTTTAACATAACTCCGCACCAAAATAATGTTCGCAGCTTAAGTACAACGTGCGCTTGCGCTAATTATATTATAAAGCTGAAGAGTTTGTTGGTTTGAACGCGCTTATCTCAGGAACTGCTGAACCGATTTGAAAAAATATTTCTGTGTTAGATAGCTTATTTATTGAGAAAGGCTTTAGGATATAAAACATCACGCTGCGACGGGAGGGGAGGGAGCAAACTCAAAACGCGCGGACGAAGTCGCGGGGGACCGCTAGTTACTTAATATAAGTAATACTTAATTAACATTAACATTATAAGTAACTAACGATATAAGAATCGATGATCAACATCGGTTATAAGCAACGAACGAGCTCTCTTCTAGCCCTGTGAATACTGTAGTTCCACCTGGTTTATTTTTTTAAACTTATCTTTTTATTTGTTTTTGATAGTGCTCCATGGAATGTTGTATTTATCGGCACTTCTCGCTGAGGCATGGTCCTAGACCTCACAAAATTCAAGCATTCTTGGAGTTCTGCGTCTGTGTAATCGACATAGCGGCGGCTGCCTGTCTTTCGACGATATTTTGATATCATTGTGGTGTCCGAAACGCGATAAATTCAATTATTTATATGATCGGGTAAATTTGGCTCAAGAGCCAATGTTACCCGAATTTGTGAGGCAAAGTATCCCCACACTTAGTAATGATAATTTTTTAATTAAAATTTGCGAAAAAGCAATTGTTTCTATGATCTTTCGACTCCCTTATATATTTCTGACCCGATTAAATATAATATCAAACGAAACTCGTCTTAAAATTTCTGTTTCATAAGAAAGTTTGCAGACGTAAATAAAACACGTCGTCACATGTCAAAACTCAGAAATAAAAATGGCAGTTTTACATTTAACAAACAAGCGTTCAACCGATTGAAAATGAACGCCAGTTATGCCATCTAACTAACTTTGCTTGAAGTAGCTCGAGTACTGTTTTCGCTGCAAGTTAGCGGGAAGTTCGTTTAATTTTTTTATTTGAGACAAAGTTGCCCCAAGGAGCTAAAGTAGCCCGACCTTACGGTAATGAAAAAAAAATTGTTATAACATTATTTTGTTAGAGAAATAGTGACACTATAGATACATGTATTTAATTTTTTATCTGTGGCTGCGCGCGCTTTGGCGCATGCACGGTGATAACGGGAATTTTGGCGACATAGTACGTTTGGTTTTCGGTAGATAATTATTAGTGTTTATTAAAATGTCTGATAGTGAAAGTGCAGAAAATTTGACGCCGCCTGACATTTTAGAGACTGCGACAGCAGTCTGTCTTAATCTACTACCAGTAAAGTCAAGAAAATTATACGATAAATGTTATCAAGACTTTTTAGCATGGAAATCTTTATCTTTTATTTGATATGTTCGTGTTCAATGAGAGTAGATAAAGTAGTGTATGAAACTGCACATAACTAGGTATTATACACTCGTGTGATACTTTTAAAAAATTCGCTTCGCTCGTATTTTAAACTCACACTCGTGTATAATACCTCTCATTATGTACCAGTTTCATAAACTACTATTATTATGTTCTTCCAGTGGAACAACCGTTACTGTCGCGCGCGGCGGCGTACCTCGCGCCGGCGCCGGCCGACTGGCTGCTGCAGTTCGCGCTGCGCCTGCTGGCCGCCGCGCCCGCCGCGCCGCCGGCCCAGCCCGACCAGAGCCCCTACAGGAAATACTACTTGGCCACGTGAGTATATTCTTTATACTGGGGCGATACACACGACAACTTGACTCGGCTCCGGAACTTTACAATATGTAAAAAAAAACGACAGAGTCATAAAAAATATTTAAATACATAACCAATACAGGTATTAAAATAACGTAATTCATTAAAACTTTTTTTTCTCGATTTTCAAAGTCAGTTTAGCAACTATTTACCCTAAAAAGGAGAAATTTTTAAAATACGTTATCACTCCTGTCGCGCTACTTGCGAGTGCCGACACAACTCCGCGCCTCCCGCGCGCCCCAGCAACCCCCCGTCTGGTTGCCATGTATGCTTTTTTTATTGAAGTGTTTTCTTGGGTATTTTTTTTTCTAATATATCATGAAAATTATTACACAAATAGAACCAAATCTCGATACCTAATAACAAATGAATGAGTCGGATAGGTTTTTTTTTACACACTGTAGATGGCACTGATAGCCTTACTCTATACGACTAGTCTTGTACTTATTCGGACATTGAACAGAGCGCTCCAAACTAGTACAATCATTGAAAGGAACTAGTTCGGTCTTCTAGTACTATTAGTTCAATAAGTCGTCCGGTCGTACACACAGAGTATGGTCATAAGTATGTGTCGTTCAATCTAATATATCTTCTATCGCGTTCGAGCACACGCATCTGTCTCGTTCTCGCTTAACTAGTACATCTACACGCATCTGTCTCGTTCTCGCTTAACTAGTACATCTTCCGTCACGCTCAGACCCACGCGTTTGTCTCGTTTTCGCTCAATCTAGTACGTCTTGCATGACGCTCACAAACACGCGTATGTAATCTTTCAACTCGCCGTACTCTGACACTCGTAATCATTCGTTCTTACGCTGCAAGCCGATCTGAATCATAGACATGTAAGATTTATTTATCTGAACTGTACAGTCGCCGTCAGATATATCGGAGCAGACAAAGTGACCAAATACTTCTGAACAGTTTAAAATGTCAATAAGTTCCATACACTACAAGTTACCATTAATATCAGAACATTCATAACTTCATTAATATCTGAGCAGATGTTAGTCAATAACTTCTATACACACAACTAACCAATAATATCTGAACACTCATTTGCCTGAATTTATTTACTGCATGACACTTTCATGACAGTGATGACAATACAGAAAACTACAAAGCGTTGCAAACTGCCAGCGACATCTTACTATAATATAAACTATGAAAAGAGTTCCTATTTTGAAATAGAATTTATAGTTGAGATGGAAGCACTTCCTTCTGCAATTTTCCTCGATTGCTCAGATATTTAAGACCGACTGCGTAGATACATTTGACGTTATGAGTGTTCAGATATTATTGGTTAGTTGTGTGTATAGAAGTTTTTGACTAACATCTGCTCAGATATTTATGAAGTAATGAATGTTCTGATATTAATGGTAACTTGTAGTGTATGGAACTTATTGACATTTTAAACTGTTCAGAAGTATTTGGCCACTTTGTCTGCTCCGATATATCTGACGGCGACTGTACTAAAGACCGATTTGAAAGAACAGAATAGAATAGTTCGTTCTCGGTCACATTAATTAACTAGTTCCTAATAGTACATGTACTACACATGTATATACAAATTTGACTCTCCATACAATCCTGAACTGCGATATGTGAGTTTTGGATCAGACTAACTAAATAAAGAACACACAGCCTGTATTCACTGGACTTTAATCCCCACCAATAACACCTCGGTCGGCAGGAAGCGCCTTCCTTTTCCTTCCTGATCTCTGTTGTGCCAAAATAACGTCATAATCAACCGCTGGATGTCCACCGCTGATCATAGGCCCCACGGTTGTCCACATCAACCTGTTGTAAGCGGTCTGGATTCGGTGTGATCCATCGTCATACTCTGTCGCAGACGTTCACCGTTGGACATAGTCCTAAACAGCGAGGTTGCAAGCGCTCTGCTCCTAGTGTGATTGTGCAATATTTTCAACATCCTGGCCCATCTTGCTGGTGACCAATCTCGTTTGAGATCCATCGGCGTGGGACATTTGTTTTAGAGCTATACCCATAGTACTCCTTGTATCTTCACTGAAACATCAGGCGTAACACTAACTTTATTTTCTAGATATGTAAGTGTAACATCCTAATTTCATTAGAAGACAGAAGCAGAATTTTAATCTGATACCTCTTGAGCTAGGACCACTGAACTTACCACTAGGTCACTGAGACAGTAGCATAGTGATTGTACAAGGCGGGTCTGTACAGTATATAAAAGGTTAAGATCTAAACTAACTCCCTAGTGGCGTAGATATCCCTTTGCCTATAATACTAAGTCCCAAGAGCCCTAGCCCAGCCTAACAATAGATACTTAGATATAATAAGGATGTTGAGGTAGGATAGTTGCTCCCAGGTCGCCCAGGGTAGCAGCGTTAGGACGGTAGGTAGATGGCGTGGACCCGTTGCCAGTCTGGCAGGCTCATCAGACTGATCATAGTGACGGCTAAAGGTGTATTGGCCGCAGCGGAGGAAAATGAGAACCAACACGGACGGTTAATATCTAATTCATTGTTGTTTAGTTACATGTATTTATAATTATTACATAGTGTGTGTGTGCCGCCGGTGTGAGTGCCGACGGTGCATGATGGGTCCATCGGTCAGCCGCTGCGATGTAGGTCGCTGACGCCGTGGTTGTCGCAATGTACGGTGCTAGCTCGTACAGATATGATAGTTTATATCTAGCAGACGAAACGCGTAATAACGTATTCATAGGAGACCAAAAATTTTGCTCGGTCAGACCGACAGCACGGTAACTCAATTGGAAGAGCATTTGGGCCGGTTAGCCAGAAATTTGCAAGATTGAGTCCCGCCCGTGCGCATTTTATGATCATAAAGTAAAGTTGATACATTTGTATTAAAGACGGCAAAAATTTACTAATCGTAGTATTTTCTCGTTTGCTCTTGATTCAACACCAAATAGTATTTACATAAAATCCAACCTTCCACTACTCTTGCAGACTGGAGGGCCTAGAGACCGAAGCCCTGCCCTACACGGTGCCCTTCCGCCGTTACATGCTGCCGCTCCACGCGCAGACTCTACTCCACGACCTGCAGCCCGCGCGCCGCTCCACTGCTATACTACCGCACGCCCTGGACTCGCTCGCGCGCGCCGTCACGGACTTCGTGGACCACGCGAGGGCCAACCCGGACTATTTGCTGGACGAGCTGATGATATTATAGTCCAAGGTCTACACTTTTTATTACTTTTAAGTGCTGGGTTGTTGCAAATAAGGCACGGTTTAAGCTGAGTCCAAATGTAGAACAGCTAGTTTGAAAAAAATATTTAGACTAAGGAATTAGTCGATAAACTATTCAAACTGAATAAATATAACTTCATATACAATTATCGATGTTTATGCTGCTTTTCTACAGAATCCTGAGTCGAGTGCAGCTGAGCAGATACTTGTAAAATTAACCAATGTCTAAATCAAATATAATCCAAATTGTTGATTGCAATTCATGTGTGTAAAAAGATACAGATTTTACACTGTCAATTTAACTCAGCTCAATTGCTCGGTTTTTGTGAAAACGCAGCTTTAAAACATCTTTCGCTTCAAAAATACATAATTAAAGCATTAACAGGCTCCCTGAATTTTCAACACGCACACTAGCACCACTTTAGTAGAAAAATCATAACTCGTTAAATAAAGACCGATCGAAATCTGATTGATACGATTGTAGCTCTGATTATGTGGTTTAGATACAAATTTTAAGTTCAATAAAACAGAGTTATGTGCAGTTACAGTTAGAAAAATTGCCAAAATGGCCATATGTAGCAGTTTTTCTAACTCTTACTACAGTAAACTACTTTTGAAACAATTTAAACATACTAATTAAACTATAGAACCTGTACTACAATCGAGTCTACCAGGTTTTTGATTTTGTATTTTATAATTAATTATTATAAGTTATTATTACATATTATAATTAATAATTATTATAAATAGAGTGGCGCTAGTGTGCGCGTCAAAAATAGGGGAGCTGCATAAAATGGTGATGTATCTTATTACTGTGCTACCTCTTAGACAAATCTTAAAGATTGCCTTTTTTTGTGACGACCAGATAGTTTCTGTCAGTAATTGGGATGGGAGTAGTTAGAAGTTGTTGTAGTATTGTTGAAGTTAGTGAAGATTTTGCTGATAGATGTTTTTCTTTGAAAGTTAGATATCTGATTTTTTAAGCAGATACTCACATACGACGGTTGCCATGCCACTGAAAACCAGTGATAGAATTTATTTTGAGTGGAGACTGCGTTGACATGAGCTTTGTTAAACCTGTAAATTACAAGTTAAACCAGGGCTCGTAGATTTGAAAGCTGGCATTTATTTTTCAGACTGAAGTAGAGAAACAATTGTTTGATAGATTTAAAAAAAAAACAGATTATTTTATGGAATGAAAAACTGAGAAAGACGGTTTATTGGCGATGCAAGTCAATAACAAAACAATAATTGTTCATATTTGCCGCGTACCAAGCTATCGAAAAAGATGCTGTTTCGTTTGTTTTTTTGTTGTGTACTAAATCTCTCAGCAAAGTCTACACTTAAATAGATAACTAGGACTCGTTAATCATTATACCTAGTCAAAACATAACGAATTGCGTAATTGAATTGTATTAAGTATAAGTTTTGTCAATAAGCTACCGCTATGCACTTAATAATCTCAAGTTTTCTTTTACAACGAAACTACGTAATTATTATACGAAAGATAAAAATGTGCTATCCAAGGCTCCACCGTCTTACCAGATTATAGGTCTAAACTGTTTGCACGAAGTGTAATCTATACTATTAGTTATTTATTTACAAATAGTTTTCAATAGATTTTTTAAATTAAAATCGGTGCATAATAACATCACTTCAACACAAGTTAAAACTAAGTACAGACTGGACTGAAACCTATAACGGTGTTCGCACCTTTATTAATTCAGTACAATACAAATATTAAATAAATACAGTTACAGTTATTTCGTTTTGGGCAAGCGATTTATTTCATTTAGAGTAGTTTTTTTTACCAACGTCATATAAGACTTATCCGACTGAATAAGTATAAAATCACAGATTTTAAAATGACATTTACAAAAATGATTGCTGACAAATTAGGCGACAAAAATAATTATGTGTTATATTCGTCGAATATTCCCTGACGTCGAATATTATCTGACGTTGGGTAAAATCGACTATAAAGTGGTAAGGCGACAGATACCTCGATAGCATATGAACCATTGATTTTATGGAGATGTCGGCTGAAGGATTGCGATTGAAAAGATACTGATTATATAAGAAAGTAATTTGAATCGGTAGAGTTATGTAGTTAGAAAACTAACACATTATTGTGATTGTTGATTTTGGTTACAAAATTAATGAAATTATCATGATAATTATGTCATCAGGTATGTTTTTACGCTCTGTTTTATTAGGGTTCCGTAGCCGAATGGCAAAAAACGGAACCCTAATGTTTCGTCAAGTCTGTCTGTCTGTCCGTCCGTCCGTATGTCACAGCCATTTTATTCTGTAACTATATGCATCACACTGTTGAAATTAGGTAGGAGTATGTATCCTGTTAACCGCTTTACGATTGTTATACAAAAAATTAAAAAATATAACATTTAAGGGGGGGCTCTCATACATGAAACTAAAACAAAAAAAATTTTTTTAGTCAAGCCTATACGTGTGGGGTGTCTATAGATAGGTCTTTTAAAATGACACCGAGGTTCCTAAAACCATTTTCTTTTTAAGTCTAACGTTTCATAGCTAGACGCTTCCAAAGTGGCAAAGTGGTAAATGGTTCGGACGGAATCGAACGAGAAGTTTTTGAGATATAGCACATTTTCAACAACCGCAAACATAACTTTGTACTTCATACAAACACTATGAAAAACAAAGTTATATTTGCTGTCAACAAAATATTGTGGATTTTACTAAGTGGAAGTATGTGGATTCCCAAATTCAGTTAAAGTTGGCACGGAACCCTCAGTGCGCGAGTCCGACTCGCACTTGGCCGGTTTTTTTCCACCTAAGATGCGGCTCGGGTGCAAATAGATAAAACAACGTTTTTTTGATAGTAGTCGTTTTGTCGAAGAAATTCACATTTGGATCATTATCGTAATATCGTTATTTATTTTTGACGCTCAGTGCCATTAATGTCGAACACCTTTTAAATGAGAATTGGGCTGAAAATATTTTTTATATTACGGAACTATGGTTTAGCAATGCCATACACATAAGACTCGTTTTAATCATTCTGGAACTGAATGCGTTTCTTTGTGCATCGGCCAATTAAACAAGTCTATTAAACTCTTTAATTAGAGATGGCACAAAGACCACTGTGTTTTTGACGAAGCGGTATTGTTGAATTTCCTCATGGATAAAAATTATATAAGGATTAGCCTGTGACTAGATGTCAAGGAGGGTTGATCAAATATAACCTTTTTCCAAGTGAAGCATTTACTTCCGTTAAAATATAAAGAAATCCGTTGACCTATTATAGTAGTTAGAAATATAGGACAAAACCATGTCTGGCTTGTATGGTATGTTATTAGATTTGTGTAAAAACTCTCATATTGAACTGACACGTATTACACACGCATAAACCCAAATCATTTCTTACTTCGTAGTTTTAGTTTCTCTATGTTCGTTCCTTCGTTTTGTGTAAGGCAGCTTTTACTTAAACTTGCATAAAATAAAGGACACTAATTCTTTCCTTTTCATTTTCTTCGAGACAGAAAGGGATGGATTGCAGATTAATTACGTTTTTACTGATTTATAATAAATTTTAAATCGTAAATAATTTTACCTTATCTTATATTCATAGACTTACCTAGTCGTTCTAAAACAGTTAAATTTTATGTAAAATAAATAACTAAAATTACAACAAAATTATATTGTAAATACTTATATTAATATTATGTTGTAGCCGCCTAGAACATGCTCATTTGAAGTTTTCGATTTTGACAGCAAATATAGTATTAAAATAAAAAGCATCTAATCAGCATTATCTGGGCGGGTCGATTGTAAACTAGATTATTTGTAGAAAATAAGATTTTAACGAATTTACATCATAAAGATTTTTTAGTATAGTTTTATCGAGTAAGCTACAATCCCAGTGATTAAGTTAAACACAACATTTCTCGCAACTTAATTACGTCTGTAATTATATGTATATAAATTCCGTTGCATTATTATCACAGAGGCTACATTCAATTCTATTTGTAATTATATTTACAAGTTTTTTTATGTATGTATTAAGTTTTATAATATCACACATAAGTTAGTAATTTACTGATGTCTTTTACTTGCAGTCTCTGAATATGGTTGTATGTTTTTAATTATTAAAATTATCTGTTAGTAATTTTAAGCTTATAGATTTCAAATTAACATTGTCACTTATCACACATAATCACGAGTTAAAGAAACAACACATTTCAAGGACACAAATAATGATACAGTAAGGTATATATTAAGATCGGTAATCTGACCTCACATTGTAATTTCTTTAACTTAAGGTATTTTTTATGAGATTACTATATAAGTCCCATTGTCAGTTTCATCACAAAATATGAATATTACCTAGTACAGAAGTCAAACTACATACACAGCGCGCTGAAGCAACGCACACATAGACACCGCTCACACACAAGCGATCTCAGAACTTTTCAGAACAGTGCGAGTGAGTGTTGCCCGCTTAAGACACGCGTCTTGTAAGGGTTTTGTAATGTGAAATATATATTGTTAGGTGACTTCGGCTCTTTTTGTAATTGTTTCTTAATAAAAATCTGTATATTATTTATACCAGAAAATATTACGTAAGATCAAAACATATTCTTTTATTTATTTCGATATTGTGTAATTTTTACTGTCATTTGATTGGATTAGGTCTAAAACGGATAAGAAAAAGTCAAAAGAAATGTCGTCAAAAATTAAACCGTTTAGAAGTTATTAACATTAATTTGGTTGTACAAAGTATTATCTTTTAAAAATAGTTTTTTTAGCTTTTGTATTACCTTAGCTTTTTGGTTTATAATTTAATTTCTTAATTTTAATTCTTAACAAAACATGACACGTCTAGATGTGAGTGTGATGAATACGGTTTTTTTAATTGTGTATATGCCCAAGTTGACATCCCTAGCGCGATCGGCGAGTGTGTTAAAAATTAAAGTAATGATGAGTTTGACTTCTGATACTGTCTATATTTTGTATTGACACTGGGGACTTTAAATCCAAAATCACCCTGTTTTGGTGTTGTCATCCCCCGATTAATGGGGCTGCTACAATAAGTTGTTTAATGAGCGATTTTTAATAACACCCCGATGTTTAAACAATAACAAAAAGTTTGAAGTCCTTTGAGATTCTCGGCTTAGTTATTAGAGATTGCTGGAAAACATTTAAACAGAAACGATCAACCAAACTAGATTATCTAACGTTTATACTCTGGTTTTTAATCAGATAGAATAAAATGACATTTGGTGGGTGACCACTTTTTCGAAATATAAAAATAGTTTTGTTAGTCCAGTCACCTTAGGGGTTTCACCTCGGAATCGGAGATAATAAGCTGGAAACTCGTATACAGCTTCATTTTGGCGTTCTAAAAGTTGTCTCAAAAGTCTCAATAAATCTCGTGTCTGCGTCGTAATTATTCGAGGTCAAAGGTCACGAAAATCGGTTTTTTGCCATTATCTCCGTTTCTATGGCTCCAATCACTTCAAGACCTATTATGAAAATTGAAGATAATGAAATTTGGCACAACTTTTGTCCCAACTTTTTTTTTGTACGCTCAACCCTTTTCGAGATAGAGAGCGGAGAGCACCCAGCGCTAAGGTATATATACTATTATACAAGGTCAACCGTGAATCTCGGTGAATAATACCCTGTATATAGTTACTAATTCCTTAAAATATTATTAATAATAAATAATTTGTATTATTTATTATTAATACTTTGTATTCAATATTTTATGTATATATATATATATATATATATATATATAATAAATTTATTTACTTTTATTTGATAATAGATGGAAATAAATTAATTGATAGATAGATAGAGAGATGGTAAATTGAAATAAGTCAAGTAAATATAATTTAAGTTAATTTTTATTTAGAAACTGTACTTTTGTTACAATGCGCGCCCACGCGACCGGCACGAGACCGGCGAGATGAGGGCGCTGCAAGCGCTATTACTTTCGTAAATATTTAATCTGTAAATTATTCTTCATTTATTCTGTTCAAATGATTAAGTTATATAATATATAAAATTATTACAATATATACAAAAACAATAAAATAATGAAATATAATTGTAAATTTATTAATTTATGAATGTTTTAATTCGAATGTATGATAATAATGTAATCTTCTGCTTTTTTTTTTATTTGTTGTCGTTTTTTTATTATTATTGTTCTCTTCTTTAAGTGTGTGTTTACACCCAGTGCCTAGCAGGGGTTCCCGCTGAAAATCAGTGTCGTGGCATGCTTACCATCTGCTGTCACGATATATACTGAGCGGGGACCTTTTTGGCACACCTGGGCGCTTTGTTTTTGTTTTTAATGAATTTAATTTTAGTTTGTTTTGATTTGTTTTAATTTATTTAATGTAATGTATCTTGTGTGTCAAATAAATAAAAATTCTGTTCTATTCTATTCTAAGAGCAAATACTTAATAATTTTCTCTACTTACAATCTGTATTATATATACAGATTGTAAGTAGAGTAATATTGAATACAATGTATTAATTAATAAATAATACAAATTATTTATTATTAATAATATTTTAAGGAATTAGTAACTATATACAAGGTATTATTCACCGAGATTCACGGTTGTCCTTGTATAATAGTATATATGCCTGAGCGCTGGGTGCTCTCCGCTCTCTATCTCGAAAAGGGTTGAGCGTACAAAAAAAAAGTTGGGACAAAAGTTGTGCCAAATTTCATTATCTTCAATTTTCATAATAGGTCTTGAAGTGATTGGAGCCATAGAAACGGAGATAATGGCAAAAAACCGATTTTCGTGACCTTTGACCTCGAATAACTTACGACGCAGACACGAGACTTATTGAGACTTTTGAGACAACTTTTAGAACGCCAAAATGAAGCTGTATACGAGTTTCCAGCTTATTATCTCCGATTCCGAGATTTGCCCCTTTTTTTGTCTAAGGTGACTGGACTATGTGTATCAAATGTAAATGTAAATAATCGTAACATTGTTTTTTTTATATTATTTGATACTTGTAGTTTGAATTTGTGTTGTGCAGAAGTATATTAGTACGAATTTTTAAAACAGTGTTGTTTCAAAAATCGCCATAATCAAATTAATTTCAAAATTTTCAAGTATATATAATTTAAGATTATCATCATTATTTCTATAATCTATAAAGTAGAAAACAGGTCAAAATCATAGACATACAAACAAAGACAATTAAAGCTCAGAATTTTTCTTCCTAGAAAAACTGTTTTATGTTTTACTTCGGCTTACATCTATATGCACCGTTTGTAATTTTTATCTTAATAAGTAATATTGAACATTATTGAAAACTCATGTCTGAAATGCAAATAATCGCGTACACTCGAATTGTTACACTATTGCACTACGGTTGTATCATAGAAAAATGAGATTGAAGCTGTCATTCTGGCCTATCTAATAAAAAATCAGTGTAGGTAGTGTACTTTCTTAATTGAAATTAAACTATTAGTACTCAGACTCGATTTTGTGGTTTCTACTCTCTCTTTTTTTTGCGTACTGTTCAAATATTGAGAATATAAGTTTTATGTAAATATTTTCATGTTCATACATAGGTATTTAGATAGTAGATTACCATCCTTAAAACAATGACAGTCTTGTAAGTCGGTGATTAGTTTTTCGTAAGTTTATCGTTTTTAAACATTTTGCTTTGAGTTATTTATCCCTTTAATATAAAATTTATGCTTAGTTGAGCAGCTGTCTTCAGTTCGTATCAGTAATGGATATGACTATTTTGAACTATGATGATATTGTGATATCAGCGCATAAGTTTTATCTATCACTTTCAACAGACTTATGAAAACTATGTTACCCAATAGATAAATATCTCATTTCTTGCCTAAGTGTTGATATATTTTTATCAGAGTTTATCTAATATCAAAGAAATGTTCTATCTAATCTTATGAAGTCAATAAAAATAAATTAAGAAGAAAATATGGCACCGGTGCCATCAAAATAGCTGTAAATAAAAGCCTCTCTATGTACATAAAATTGTAAATAGTTTGTATCTCGTTGTTAAGATGTTGTTAAAAATACAATCATAAAAAATATAATATTATTAGTCGATGATTTCCATTAACCCTTTCCCTGTTCGTATTTGGCGCGCCTGAGAGAGAGAGAGCGAGAGAGAGAGAGCACATCCAGGTAACAGACATGGCGTCGGGCGACATGTAAATAGCCGCGCCGGCCGGACCGCCTGAATAATACACGAACACTGCCCATTGCGACCAAAAGGACGCACAGAGCCTTTATTTATCCTCAGACCCACACAGCTCTCAAAGAAACTAACTCCACATAAATAACATTGAGAGTGTTTAGGACAGATGACCTTGAGTTTTGTTTATCAAACTAACCAGTTTTGTTTAGTTCCTTGTTTATTACTACGCTACGAGCTTTAGCTTGAGTATTCTATGAACAAAGCGACAATCTATCGGTCCTCTTAACGATTGAAGTAAGGAACAAAGGAAGCACTCCGGGCCGGCGTACGCAAATCAATCGACATATCCACACCAGTGTTACATGCGCAACTTTTTATCAGCGATTTATTATCAGCCCAATATTATATAATGCGAACCTGTGTCGTATACCCGTCTCGCTCGCGCTGCGCGAGTACCGCCGCGGCGAGCCCCCGCGACGCGCGTGCGAGCGAGACGCAACATATTGCATTAAATTTCGATCCTATTCTGTAATGTTTTGTCCAATCGCGTCCGATCTCTGCGTGTTCCGGTTCTTTGTCATCAATGGGTTGCCGGGCGAGTCCATTTCGAGTGCCACTCGAGAACGTTTTACGCAAATTTTGAAAGGAATATCGACGTGTCGGTCGAGCTAAACGTCCGTGTCGCTAAACGTGCCTCTTCCCGATCGAAAAGCAAGGGAGGAAGCGGAGTATTTAGCGCGTTCGCACTTAGGCCGTTTCGGAGCCGAGCCGCGTCGGCACTTCAGCTGACTGCGTCGTACGCAAGGCTACTCGTAACTAAACTCTAGTAGTAGTCCGGCGCTCGAGGCTGACGGAGGTGTCGCGGGCGGTCGCGTCGCGAGGCTAAGATGTTTTTGGAATCGTTCCCATAGGCGCCGGTACACGCGGCTACAGTTCCGCGGACGCACCGCGGCGACCGAGCGAACGGAGCGGCCGAGCCGACGCTCAATAATGCTCAAATTCCTGACTCACAAGCTGCGAACGCATTCGTTGAATGAAGACAACGTTTCCGAGAAGGTGGGTGTCGCCGCGAGCCGGCTCCGCGAGCCGAAGGTCACAGCCGCCAGAAAATGGCCGCCGCGAGAACAAAGACGCGGAACGCGACCCGCAGCCAGTGACGTGCGCTTTGTGTTGCAGGTGGAGGAGCGCGACTCCGGCACCGAGTCCGACGACGAGGCCGAGCGCGCCGACGCCGGTGAGTGCCTCGCGTGCCACGCACCACACACCACACACCACTCCACGCACCACAGCCATCAGCCGGCCGGCTTCCCCGGCCCGCACTGACCCACACCGATCCGAGGGCCCCGGGCGCTCTTTGTCTTGACCTTGAAACCCCCGAGGAAGCAGGAAAGGGAAGCCCGGGCTCGCTGTCAATATCACTGACGAAATTGGCAGCCAAACCTACAACCTTCCCCTCCCGTCGCACCTGCACAGGTGTCGACGAATATCCGCTCGCGACACGGAACACCTCCGCGGCCATTACGATCCGCTTCCAACTCGACCACACCGTACAGAGTTACACACCATTATTAGATTCCTATTAGCACACTGTACCTAGTGTTTCGAACCATATATCGGCTACGTGCCGACACCGTTGCATATTTCCCTGGAGATCCATCGAATGTTCGAAGCTCATCCGGGGTGACCTTGCCGGGTGACCTTGGGCATTTATCGGTGTAATCGGACGTCGAATGAATTAATTGAACCTATTCCAATGTTTTAATTCAAGCGGTGTATGAATTTGCGTTGCAAATGTGCCGAGAACACGCCTTTCCATTGTAGTGGGCTCACTTTCATTATTTTTCAAATTATTTTATAATTATGTAAGGTAGAGTACCTTCCTGCTAAATAAATAAGGTATTTGTCTATTCGACATTAAGGACTTTAATGTTTGCACATCAGCTGTAATGTCTTACTTATTGGATTTTTACTTGCAACAATACAAGTCGCTCTACTACCGGTAGGGGGTCGCTTGTTTGTAAAATAGACAGCAGACCCTTTATCAATAGAAGCTTTACGAACAGCTGTGTATTTGTGCCCGCGATGGAGGGTTATATTTTTTCACTTGTCAAAGCGTTATTAAATAATGAACTGTAATAAAACTACGGGAGTGTTTGCCGGAAGGGTGGGACTTCGTATTTTTTTTGGACCGCGCCGGTTCGTACTAACTGGTAAATTTAATATTGTAGAGAGCCGGGCTCCCGGAGCGAATACGCCCTTTAACTATTCCGGTTATAATTATCTCTGCGCCTGAAGCTGGGCTTTAAGATACATTAATCAATTTCCTAAAATCTCCTGTTCATTCACTCAAGTGAACCTAAGGTTACTGAATGGATAATGATGTGTATCGTAATATTGTCGACATGTTGTTTTTGGTGACCTTGTTTCGGAAGGAGTTAAGTTAAGAAGTAGGTACAAGTCTTCAACGTTTTGTTGATTTTTTTATTTATTTTTCGTTCAGTCGCCGCTTTTACCGGTTCCTTTCGAAGCGTCGTTATGGACAATTGGGCGCAACTGTACTTAGCCTTTTTGAAATGGAATAAAAAACGTTGACCGGAGCGCTAAAATAGGCCTACGCCAGCCCGCTCCGAGCTCTACCGGCGCGCCCCAGGCGCTCAGTATTGAATGCCAATGAACTTCTACGTTTGCCAGCTACGTAAAATAATTACCTTTTTTGTTACTGAGTTAACCTTTGACTTTGTTATACCCTCACCTGAGGATATGGAAAGAAAATTCTAAGGTACGAGTACCTATTAATGTATCATGATAAAAAAAACGGATTGCACTCCGGGAGTGCCGGCAAGAAGTAAAAACTTGAATATTAATGTTGTGCATTTTCGATTTTTTGGAATAGGAAGGGAATAATTTGAATAAATTGCTTTTATTATCAATATAAAAGTACTATCATTTGTGTAATAGAATACAATGTTTATTTATTGCGCTTTCGTACACAAACATTACAATTTATATTAAATTAAATAGTTTATCTCTTAGTAAAATCAACTTACATTCAAAATTTCGATGACTTTTTAACCGACTTCAAAAAAGGAGGAGGTTATCAATTCGACTGTATGTTTTTTTTATCTATGTTACCTCATGTCTCAGTCATTTGCCAACCGATTTGAAAAAAAAACGCGTTTACGTTTTTTTTTAATCAATTCGACTGTACGTTTTTTTTTGTATGTATGTTACCTCATATCTCAGTCGTTAGTTGACCGATTCGAAAAATTTTTTCGCCTACTTAGAGGGTGTACCTTCTAGTTGGTCACATTGTTGCCGATTTGGATCTGAAGATGGGATCTTGGTGTAATCGAAGGAAACCCTCAAATTTTAAAGGCACGTATAGTGTTGTTTTACTAAAATCTTAATGTTGACGTGTTGTTACGTCTGATAGTCAACATCTTGTGGAGCTGAGCTGATGGTGGAACTCCTTAATGCTTAGAAGTTTACTAATTAAAATGACAGAACTTATGATAGGTAATTTGTAGCTTCTTAAAGAACCTAACCTAACCTTACCCCCCCCCCCCCCTCCTAATCATTAAAAATAAATAAATAAAATTAACTTTTAAAAAAGTAAAAACAGACTGCAAAACCTAAATGCACTAAAAAGTCTTAAATAAACTCTTGACCCTTGAAAGGAAAGCCATTATAGGCAAACACTTTTCTTTTTTGGTTTTAAAGTCGATTTTTACTTTTTTTTTAATTTAATTAATCGAACCCCTTACTATCGATTAAAAATATCTACAATCGAAAGAAAACAATCGATTTCGATGTACAACACTACTCTCTAACCGTCTCACGGTTTTCGATCAGCCCACGTGTCCTGACGCGAGTTTCACAGTTTTTACCCATCCCACAAAAGTGCTCAACGCCGCTAAAGAAGTTCAAAAATCGTAGGCTTCCAACTTCCCCAACTGTAAGGAAGTATGGACGACAAAATTCCGCTTTTAATGTCTCAAAAAAAAAGTCCCTGCCTGACTACCAAATACACAAGTTTGGTAGCTGCTGAATAATTTGTATAATTCCATTTAGCGGTAGGCTGGCTACGACCTAGTTCGTCGGCCCTCGGACTCGTGCGGATAAGAAGTGGGCAAGTTTTAAGCTGCTTCCAAGCTGGCACAGAAACTATCATTGAATTACACCGACTGCTCTTGCGCTACCTTGATAGACGCGAGAACGCCGGTCGGAAAGTATCTATGTCTCATCGAAGATACATAATGGTTTGTTACTTAATACAATTCGTTCATTGTCTGCTCGATGCCACCCATTGGGGGATATCCGATCCTGAATTACTACAACGTCTTTCTTGTACGTACGGCGTTTAACAGTGTCTTGTGAGTCTACGTACGTAGAAATTGTAAATTGTAATGTGAATAAAACATGGCAGAAGGTTGTCGTCAAAACCTGGTCAACCAATGGAGCTACTGAAAAAAAAACCTTCACCGGTCATGGTTACTTATTATTTCACCGTGTTTTGCTCACAACAATGACAGCTCACGTTAGCACTATCAGTATTGATGAATTGTTATTAGAAAACACAGACAAGATAACTTGTAGCATGCGTAAGCGAATCGTAAACAAAGTTTTATCTTCACGCATGACCCTTATTTGTTCTGCCGGCAGGCGGGCAGCAGGCAAACCAGATGCTTATCAGCATGATTGATCGAATATCAATTAAAAGGATTGATTTATAAAACTACATATGTTAAATAAAAATAGCTGAACATGGGTGGTGTAAAATTGGGGTGACACAGAATGTTTGATACATCGTGTGCCAAATGAAAATGGCTTTTCGGAATTCAACACAATATGAACTGATAAAACGTTTTATCATATCACCGAGTTAGTTAACCTGTTTTCTTCCATTTTTTTATAAATGCTGAAGTAGCGAATCGATATTGAAATTCTGTAAGCCCTTTATAAATAGAAGATTTTATTCTTTAAACCATTTCACATTGAGCCATTATTAGATAATAAAATAAAGAATAAATATCTCATGCATTATGCGTGTACCTTTGGTATTTTCAATGATGTAACACCCAACGTACATGTATATACTAAAAAGCGGCCCCCCGCGACGTTGACCGCGCAAATTTCAGATTTCCCATAGAATATTTCAACGCAAAACATATTAAACATATATTTTCATCGGAAGTAAGGGGCCAGAATCCATAGCGGTTAACGCAAGCGCGTGTTGTACTTAAGCTGCGGGAAATATTTTGGTAAAATTATCTAAAGGACAATTTCGTTCAAAATGTAATGCTCGTGATGATAAGTATTTTTATTTTGATAAAAATAAATACTCGTTTAAAAATAGTACATATTTTTTTAGGAAAATGTTTGTGGTGAGTAAAACATATCAGATAGACATATGCTGTCGCGGACTTTATTGTAGAACTTTTAAAGCGGAACAATCCCGTCATACATGATTTTTATGTATCTTAAACGGTTAACGCTGCGTACGCAACGGAAGCTCTCCGGGGGAAACGGAATATTTTCCCCCCGTTTTTGCTTAAATTGTCATTGTTAATCTGCTCTTATAAGTTGTATAGCTCAAACAAACAAACTCCAAAGCTTTATAATATTAGGATAGATATTATAAAGCTGAAGAGTTTCTTTGTTTGTTTGAACGCGCTTATCTCAGGAACTACTAGACAGATTTGAAAAAATACTTTATAATATAGTCTTCAATTGCGCTTATGGTTAGCATTATAACACTAGTATGCTCATTTAGATGATAGAGCTGATTGGTATGTCTAAAAAACCACCGCCGTTCTCCTCTCTCTTTAAATCTCTCCTCTTCCTAATCTTTAAACTAATATTATAAAACTGAAGAGTTTGTTTGAACGCGTTAATCTCAGGAACTACTGGACCGATTTGTTCTTTTTTCGAGGAAGGCTCTAGACTATAGTACATCACGCTGCGACGGGAGAAGAGGGAGCAAACTCAAAACGCGCGGGCGAAGTCGGGGACCGCTAGTGTACTATAACTGAATTCAATTTTATTTCTTTCTTCTTTCATTATATCAATTACCAATATTATGTAATGGTGTAAGTTTTCGAAAATTTTCCTGATTGATGATGACAGTGATAACTTTCCCAATTCGAAGATAATCTCAGTATCGTAACTTTATAAATAGCTTGTGATAAGATTACCATTACTTTCTCATATCGAGCACTTTCTTGGGTGGCTTAATTTTTTTCTTATCTCGCTCACTCACATAAATAATTAAAATAATGTTTATAGTGTAACAGCCTTATCGCCCCATACAAACAAAACAGAAACTTGTGAGATAAGTATGTACGCGTACGAGGGTAAACATGGTAGCTATAGTTAAAGGTCGGCAACATGCACAATCGTTAATGATAGAGAGAACCGCTGTGTTTATATTTAGTGTGACCAGAGACACCGACGGGTTATCAGAATAAATGTTATGTACAAAAATAATTTCTATTATTTACTTGGATGACACGCAGTACGTGTCTTAAATTTTGATTCTATATGAAGGCGTTTGATCATCTTTTTCCCTGCGATGGCTCATCAATTACATATGCTAGTCCATTTCTTAGTCACTTCTTACAAAAGAGAAGCTACTTCTTATTTGAAATCCTTTAGAGTGCGTTAGTTGCTTTGTCTCAGCCCGGCCTAGGTAGGTAGGTATACTAAAATCCAAGAGAAGTAAGAAGCAGACTATTATCTGGTTCCCTTTGGCGCGGGTGGCGCAGAGACAATGTAAAATGCTGTTGTTCAATATTCCTTTATTTGGTGATGCTGCGCTGCAATATGACGAGACAAAAGGTTCCTTCGTACTTTGATCAGAACAATGGCGTCATCTTGAGCCGCGGACACGCGCCATTTTAGCGTAATGCTCGCAAATCGCACTATTTAACACTAAGTGCTCTCCTAAGGCAAGCCCGTATTATAATAGTGGACTAGATTCGGTGTTGACGCGGAATAGGCTATAAAACTAATGTCTGTTTCTCCGCTAAATACCCAAAGATACAAGAAGAAATGATTTTTTATTGCATCGTGATCGTGACCGTTTGATGCTCATTTTAAATTGTCTATGGATTTTAAAATTTCCTTAGGAAGCCATGACTGCTTAGTTTAAAGTCTTAATCATTTTATTAGTAAAACTAGAGACATTTTCTTAGCGTAAGTCTGTGACACCACCGTATTGAGTCTTGTATCTGATGATACTGTGTGTGTGCCGCGTTTATAATATCATTAGAGTCGCGGCGAATGGGTGATTGTCTCTGCGTTTAGTTAACGACCCATGTCAAGAATTATTATTGATGCATCAAAATGTCGAACGGCAGACAATCTAATTGTCTTGGGCATGTAAATACGGTGCATGTGGCTTAGTAAAGAAGTATTGGATACACAGAAATTGGACTCGGCTGATGATTAAAAAAATGTTGATTTCTTGCGTGTGGGATTTCAGTCATGAAATTGTATGCTCCCCCACCGCGCGGTCGCGTCGTGCTGTCTGCCGTCGTTATCGCGCGATAGGGCGAGGGCACACCGCTGCGCCCGCGCACCGATATCGAGGTAACAATAACACGGTTTGTTTTGCCTACAACCCGGTGAGTTGTTCTCACTTTTTAAACGAATCTTTATGGCGACCCAATCAAATGTTTCAAAACTTAAGTTCATTCAATCAATACTCGTACTTATCAACTAACCTTAATCTCTTTCAGGTCGTAAAAAATATTGTGAATAATTTTTTTCAGCAATTTAGAGTGATTGATTATATTTAGGTAGTACACTACGTTACGTTATGCAGATCAGTTATATGTCTTGTAATAATTCCACCTTGATGTTAGTCCCACGCCTACGCAACTAGCAATCGTTTGCTCATCCATTATTCCGTTGTTTGTATATTTGTAGTAGGTTTTATTGAAGTTTTATGTCGTGATTTCTTGAACAGTCGTGAGTGGCTGCCCTAATTCCACTCTGCCTTGCATCTGTTACGGCCGTCCCGCGTCGCACGAACGATTTTTACGCTTTGTGGGACATTGTGCCTGCCCCCTTACTGGTTGTTAGATCGCCTACACATCGTGTTATCTGCTTATTAAACTTTTCCACGGCGTCCAATGATAACGCTACTTAACTAGATTAAAATTATTAACTACATATCAATGCATTACTCATGTTTTTCTAGACGTTTCTATCGATAATCTCACTTTGTGTAATTACAGTTATTCATTTAACGAACTCTTTTGAGTAGCGTTAACTTTATTTCTCTCATTTAGTATTTATTTGTTGTTTTATTTAAATAGTGAATCAGTATCTAGCAACTCCTTTATAATTTTAGCAGAATAAATGTTTGCGAGTTAAACCAAACAGCATCATCCTCTCCTAAGGCAGTCACGGCAACATGCTACGGTCATTATAACATTATTTTACATCCACAAACCAGAAATAGAAAAGCGATAGCCACCCATAATTACGTAAGTAATGATTGCCTGACGCAAGATCCAGACAAACACATAACTTTCAACTATTTATTTTACTTTGCTTAGGTTTTATCTTAATGGCTGTAATAGTGCGGGCTCGTATGTGATAACCTTTTTTACTTTTATTGACTAGAACTCTCCTTGCCGGACGGCATTCTGCGGGTAGGTGCGGTACCAGAATATGGAACAGTCCAACAGATTAATTCTTACGCCAAAACTCTCATATAACGCAGCCAACTGAAATAGATAGATAGTTGGATAGATTCATGACTTGATGTTACCTTTCCCATGTTTAATGTAAAAACCGACATATTCGTACCTTTTTGTTGATACAATGTTTTTTGCTCTTCAAATATAAAAAACAATATGCAAAGAACAAAAAACCAGTAAAATATGCATGTAACATGACATGACAAACTGTCTTAACATCACGCTAAATATGCTAATATCATTATTGAAGCTTAAATTTTTATTTGCACATGAATGCTGGTTTTCAACGCGTCGGTGGCGTGCCTGCTCCCCGCGTCTCAAACATTTATCACGTGAAATCAATCGCTTACTTTTTGCCAGCATTTACATTTTAACTGAATCACGCATTGATAAAACGTTATTTGTCCAAGTCGTCCTTGAATCGCTGTTGGCACTAAGTAGGTGGGTACTTACATTATTTGCAATGTACAAAGGAACGTTTTCGCGCTATGTATTAGTAAGTATTTGCTCAGGTGCTGGCCGGTTTTCGTCTTCAACTCACGATAGCTGAAGCGACTGTTCTTATCGTAGGACAACACCATTTGCCTACTCAGCTGTTAGCATTCGTACCCTTAGGAAAACTTCCAAAAAACATTTATCAGACTGTCGATTTCGTTTTATCACTATCACATTGTTATAGCACATTTTTCAAGTGACTGGTAGAGTATACTCCACAGCTTGCCCTTGAAACCCATCGATGATTCCCCGCGCATCGCGGCTTCCCAATTCGGCCATCGTCCGGCGTGTTTTTGCCGGCGCAGATTGGCATTCATTGCCGGTGATGTGAACGAGTCTACTCCAAAACGGGATGAATTAATTGATGCACATTTCTCCGAAGCCTCATGTGAGGAGACGGTGGATTTGCTAGCGAACTCCCAGGGGTGTCTAGTGACAAGGCTTGGCACTTATTTCGTGAACATGCTTTGTAAAAAGCAAAAGAGTTTTCTAATCCCAAGGGGTCAGGAGATTAGATGATGAACCACTACCACTACCTACGGCATATCAGAAGATAGGAGCATTACCAGCTCGTGCTGATCGATCGCATAGATTCGTAAACCCAATAACTAAAACCGTTGATGCATGCTCCAGTCGAGACCGCGGACTGACACGTGTTGACAGAACATTCGAAATATTTGTAGCACCAGTGCGTTGAACATACATATTTATATTTTTAGTCATTCCAGCATATATTTACGAAATTCAAAGTTCTATCTTCTATATGTGCCCTTGGAAGTGCAATTTTAGTCTGATCCGACATGAAATGAGGAGTAATTCACAGCGTCAATGTGCCTTAATTCACCCTGTCAAATGCTTGCTAGCCCTGTCAGTTGTGAATCGCATTTTGCACCATCAATTGGCAATTGCAGAGTGAATGGGCCCCCTGCGCTCGCGCGGTGACTCGTCGCAAAAACCGCCATCACGGCGTGCCCGAGCGAGATGACGACACATCAAGCTAAGTATCGAAGTAGTGCTGGGAATCTCATAAGATTCATCGATGGCCTGTCTTTCTGAACTGTCGTAGAACAAATCGTCACCTAATGGTTTGTAGTTGTTATACTCGTATTATAAACAGCAATCTTCGTCAAAAATTAGCATCATTAGCGCTTTAATGTCATTTAGCAAGACACGTTGTATCAACAGTTGACAAACCCAATAAATAAATAAATAAATGCGTAGCGATGTGCTCTACTACGAACGATTCCATGTTCGCTTGCTTTTATCAATTTAGAAGTATTCTTTTGTTGGAGAATTTCTCAAATTGGTATTAATATTAGGCACATACTCGTACTTATAGCGTTTAAAAAGATATTTCATTTCTAACAGCTACCCATCTCTAGCAGCAATAACGCGCCCGCACTCCCATCTGCGCCGGCGCAACTCCGCACCGTTCCCGGAATCGTTCTTCTTGTCGTGTCTGCTCAACTCAAACATCCTTTTGTGTGCGTCTGACACCGACGACAGGGGAATATTATTACATAGAATTCCCTCATTTATCCCTACACGGTAACAGATAAATTGTTAAAAATGAGCAATTAATATCTGATGCTTTTTTAACCGGAAAGGGCTGAATGAACCGCTCTTTAGTATTCCTTCTATATCTTAGTGTATTGCTTCTTCGTATTGGTCTTGCTGATGATATCTGTCCAGTTTCTTCATATCGATAATTAAGACCTACTTCTTTCTTCGTTAATACCATCAATTCTGAAAATATATATGGGTCCGCATTAAAATTACGTTGATAATATTGCAAGCTATTGTTTCGAGTTTAATAAATTACAAACGTTGGATTGTAGTTTCTACGAACATACAAGCTGTGTGCAACGTGCGTGCCGATTTTCATCGTCCGACACTCCCACAGATCGAGTTTGGTTATGCGTTCAGTTGTATAAATCAGCGTCTCCTGTGAAGGCGATGTGTGGTGTTTAGTTTAAAATTGGATACACATTCCTTAAAATTACTGGTTTTATGAGCGGGCCGGGCCCGTGTCATTTTGCAACCTCACTATCACGAATGCTAATCATCCCGCTATAGCCAATACCTTTCCAATACTCGAAGTAATCAGTCCATTACAAAGTCAAAGGTCGAGACAATAGATCAATAACCAAGCCTATGAAACAATGCAGTGACCCAATGTGTGCAAGCCAGGTTGACACTAGGCACCATTGTCACTAGCGGACGTTACAAAATATTTACGGATATTGTTTATTTATTTACATACACGGATGCAACGTAACGTCGACCTGTCGTTGCCTTGTCAATGATGGATCCTGAAATAATACTGCATTATAAATTTCCACCGACTCATGTCGACATTTCAGCGATATTTATTTATTACTTCTGCACGTCAATTTCGCGATGTTCAATTACCAGCCTTCACCTTTGATCCCAATCTCCGTAATCTTATTTACTTACATTATCTTCGCCTTGTGTAAGGTGCCTGATGAGTGCCTACACAAAAAGATAGATGGGAACATGACATAAATAATTTATCTAATTCACTTGCATCAGAGAAAGTAGTTTGATATGAATTGTACTTATCAAGTGGTCTTTGAGAGTTGTGGTGAAAACTTTTTTATCAAGGGAATTTGCATTAGGCACCGTATTAAGTGCATAAAAGGTGTTTTGCATAATTTGATATCCGGCCCAAACCGGAGTAGTCAAGAAATTCGTTTCGTAAAATAATTTGACTCCGAACGCTGCGCTTGCGAAGAATAATAAAGTTGGTCGCGAGTACAGTGCGCAGCCCATTCGCGCTAGATTACGATCCGGCCGACCAATCAGCGGGCTCGCCCCGCGCCCCGCGCCCCCGATCAGCTGGCCGGTAATCGACGCATAATCAAAAACCGTACCGCTGATAACCACCATACGACTCCAGCGCACGCCGGTAAGAACATTTTACAATATATTACGCGTTCGTATTTGCATCTCGACCTATCAAAATACTGGATACTGCAAATTTTGGTAAACTCAAATGTATCTATAATATAAGACTTCTTATGTAACACCCAAAATACGAAAATAAACGTATTTGTATTTGGAAGAGTTTCTTGAACACCCAGAATCGTAACTCAATGGTCAATCTGTATATTGATATATTCTAGATCCCATGGTTTAACTCATTTTGGTATACCCATTAATGGCTTTAGTATCGTTTCTAACTTACAGCCTCCTGCCACATTAAAACATCATCATCATCTTGCCCTTATCAAACTCAAAACGTTTATTTGCAGTAAACAAAGTTAGTATTTAAAAGTAGAAGCACATAATTACCTTAATTTTCTACCAGCGATTTCTTTACGTGTTTAATAGTAACTGGAAAAGGCCTAACAAAAAGACAAGCTTCCCTGAAGTAGCAGCGGAAGCAAATTAAGCTCTTTAAAGAGGGGTCTGCAACTGTCTAAATACCAGACGTTACACAGAGCGCGAATGCATCTCTTCTGTATTTTGAATGCTTTGTCTATATCTACCGAATTTCCCCTCAGAACTATGCCATAATTCGTACCGATGATACGTATCCGTGGTAAGCCATGAGTGCAGCCACAATCGATACGGTTTGTCGCAATCGATTTGTAGCAAAAGCAAATCGCTCTAACTTTTTTACAAATAACGTCATTATGTTTTTTCAATTATTAATGATTGCTGTTGAGTATTATAAGACCGAAATTGTAAAAACTACAGTTTTAATAATATTTATACTTAAGTCATTAGCACTCAACCAGCCTATAATATTATCTAGAGCCCTACTTGTTTTCTGTCCCTAAGGTAGCTTTCAATCCAATTATAAGCGTTTCCCATTATACCATATGATTATAGCTTGCTTAAGAACTTATCGTGATTTAAGAAATCCGGGTCGGCGCAGCATGTTTTTCTCTTCCACACTATTCTATCACTCTTCATTGATTCATCCACTTCTTTCTCTCTCATATCTTGCTTATAACACAAATTTGCTACATTAAAACATTCTGTAAATATTTACCAGATGGTCCACCAGAGAACGATGATTCCTAAGACAAAGTACTGCCGCATTTTGGGTATGTGATTCTTGATTGTACGGTTAATAAAGATACTTCGTATTAAACATTTGTGAAGCGTGTTCAGAGTCCCTACTTTTTGCAGAAGGTCAGCCAGAGTCATAATTATTAGTCTCTATCAGGGGAGCTATTTAGTTCCGGAATTGTTCCCTCACTTACATTCATCCGTATTTTTTCCACAGGCAGGGCTTCATCGCTACGCTCTTACCTAACTTCCTCCTTTTAACCGTTACGTTCAGATGACACTTTACGTAACGAGACACTGGTTTTTTGTTAAATCGTTATATCATTCATTTATTCTTTCCGCATATGTCTATCGACTCTTATTTTGATAATAATAATGTTTGTAGCGGCGTTTTATCTGTGAGCTTAAGATAAATAACGCGAATGGTGTTGGAAGGCCGGTTGAGGTAGGTTACGTCGCCTTGGCCTTCCACCGCCGCGCAAACGACATAATTGCGCACAATCACAATGCATGTGTAGCGGTTATTGTTGACTTGCCGCGTTTTAATCGAATTCATCTCCATGTATGTACAGTTAGCGAGAGAAACGACTTGCTTTATCCCAAATGTGTTTGCTTTTTATTTATTTTATTATTGTTGACTAGAACAGGTTCTGAAACCCCAACGTCTTTTATAGTATCTTCCATATCTGTAAATTTTCAACCACAGCGTCATCGGAACAAAACTACGTTTACTCATTATAACCTCGTTCAAATATAAATGTCGACAGCTAATTTGTTATCATGTTTCATTGATTAGCAATCCATTTGACACGCATGTTACTATTATCTAAACAAATGTCGTCTATTTATTTCCCATCTAGTTCAAATACTCTTCATCGCGAAATATCGTATCAGCGGGCACAGTTTCCGTCAACATACCTGCGCTATTAGTATAAGTTATGTCACGACGCGGACCGGTATGGCCGGTTCTCTTTTTTCGCTGCGCGGAGCCCGAGGGCTCGCCGATAACACAACAGAACCGAATATAGTAAGCGTATACGTCTCTGTATTCAAGTACCTACGTAGAAAAGGTAGTTATACCAGATTCGCTGAAGAACTATTGATCATTCTTGTCACACCTGTTAGCATAGCGTATAATGAAAATCCAAGAACTAATATTACTTATAGTTAGAATTGCCTACCTGAATAGCCAAAATAATTAAACCGCCTTCAAAAATTTTAAAAAGCTTAAAATAACGCATTAGCCATCTATTTAGGAGAATGAAATTCATTTGGAGTCGATGTATGATCTCAAGCTTGCGTACGCCAACAGTCTCGCACATCATGCACCGACTCCTAATGAATTTGTTTCTCCTAAATAAAAGGCAAATGCCTTATTTAAAGCTTTTTACCGTCTTCAAATAAAGCAGGTAATTAGTCCGACCTGTTTGTATGTGATATCGTCAGAATTGGATAAAATTTAAGTATGTCCATTTAGAAAGGCTTCCTAACACGTGTGCAAAATGTTGAATGTTTGTATGTTTGTCTCAGGGTATCTCGAAAACTAGAAGTCATAGCGCGATGATTATTTTTAAGTTCAAATCGGTATTATTCAACTAAAAGTAAAGTGTAAGTTCCATTTAAGTCGGTCCAGTAGATTTGAGGTATTGGTAATAACTCAAAATCATTAAAGTAATTTAAATTCGTTTTCTATTTAGGAGAAACAAAATCTTTTGGAGTAGGTGCATGATATGTGTGTAAGTTGGTATAGGAGACTGTTAGTGTACGTAAGCTTGACATCGTATAAATCTAAGTAGTATAGAAATACGTGGAAGTGGACCCTTACCATCAGCTACGAGATTTTTAAGCTGATTTGCTTTAATAAATAATAAATAAATATTGGACGCCAATCACATAATTGCTCTGATTTCAAAGTAAGTAGCCAATGCACTTGTGTTATGGAAATGAGACACAACGGTGGTACTTTTATTTACTTTGTTATTTTGATGTTTTATCGTACAAGGTGCCTTAATTATTTGGACATTTCCAAAGTTCTTTTCAGTTTATAAAGCTGGCTTATTTTTTCGACTTCCACTTTGAGTGTAAGTACATTCCGTACATTTGTATTGTGGCTGCAAGCTACCATCGCGCGTGCATGTTCCCGCGAGTGCGTCAATCCACAATTGCGATGTCGGAAGTTTTTGAATACATCCCCCGGAGGAACTAATCACAGCCCTGTGCCCTGTGGTTTGCAGATGCAGGAATAATAATAAAAATGGTAAAGCTTGGAGCTAAAACCCTAGGGGCTGCCATGTTGGATATTACACATGAACAACTTTTTGTTGGGATTTCTACTTTTAAGCATTAATACACATTTTTTTTTTAGAATACACTCGTTATAAAGTTAGTGCTCTTTTTTAATTCTTATGTAGTAAATTAACCTAGAACAAAACAATTCAAATTGTTACAAAGCAGGGCTTGGAAACCGGTATTTTTTCTGAACCGATTTAACAAAATACAGGTGGAACTTTTTGAAAAAGGTTATGTTCCTTTGAACCGGTTTTTAAACCGGTTCGGAAAAATATGGGTATTTTTCATTAACCGGTTTAACTTTTCGTTCAGCCAGGACAACCACCTCAACTTCGTTAAGATCTGCGTGCGGTGAGCGCATTGACGTTTGTTTTTATTCAATAAAACTTATTTTGTTTATATATCCTATCAGATACGTACTGTGTTAATTGTTCGACATATTTTTGGAAATTTTAATTATATTATATAAACAATAAAATGGCAAAAGAAATAATTCTGTAGAATCTGATAATTATTCTAACCTCTTTCGAAGAATATTCGGTCAAAAAACAAGTCGCGTTGCGATCGTCGCAAGCGGCCAGGAATTACCCGTTTAATAAGGTTTTCAGTATTACTCTTATTTGGTTCCGGTCCGGAACGGAATTTTACGATAAAACCGGTTTAACCGTTATAATACCGGTAAATCTTGAACCGGTTTCAAGCCCTGTTTCAAAGTAGTGCTTTCTACAAATAAGTTGAGATCTATTACCTTCATCATAATTCCACGAATACTCGTCATCTATCTAATTAGAGTGTATCGGCAATAAAAATCTTGGGTATGTACAATATGACAGTAAGTGGGTATCGGCATGACTGTGAGTGAGTGCAATCGGGCTGGGTACTTGAATAGGTCAAAACAGTTCATACTTATGCACTTTGTTGCAGTGTTTACGACCAAGCTATAGGATGTAATTATATCGTTCGGGCCGCAGCACCGTTTTCCTATCTTCACCTCTTGTTTAATGTTGCAGCGATACACATTTAAGTATAATAACGCATTTACTTGATACACTTCTTTACGGCTTTGCATTGCATCAAATGTATTTATAATTTCTTCATTATCTCTAATGTTCTGATTTATTTTTTTCTATAATAATTCCTGTTATTGCTCGCGTTCTTTTGTAGGTAGGTACTTTCAAGGTTAATTTTAAAAGTCTAATGTCTCTCCCAACTTGTGATGTATACCTACTTTGAGAAGAGAATTTCACGGTTATTGAAATAGAACATCAACATCTGACAAAATATACCCACACGCGGGCGACAGCTCGGCGTGTCGATATTCGTCCAATAACTGTTGCTCCTAAAATACTACGACATTTATTACTATCCGACCAATATGTTGGAAAGTTACGTGCTTTTACAAGTACCTTCAAAACACATTGTCAATTTCAATTGATAACCATCTCTGAGTTGGCTTGACTCCTATTTGGGTATCATTGCTGTTATAAAATACACACATATAAATAAATATACCTTTTGATTTCACATAATGTGCTACTGCTAGACCACGAAAGAGTAAAATTAATTCATAGATTTCCTCTCGTCCGTGGGGACGACACTTATGAACATGATTTTTCTCAACTATCTTCACGACTGGACTTTCCCCGTACTCTACATCAAGTATTCTGGCGTGCTGTAATACTTTTCAAACGACTTTCTTAAGGTCTTGTCAGCTGTTTCGCGGCGTGGTGGGGTCGGCAACCTACATACGGCGCTATCGTCGACCGATAACACGCTATCAGCTAAAAAATACTCACTCCAGATAGCCACACCGAAAATACAAATGCCCAGATAACACCTTGATGGATCGCCCGATTGTTTATCGTGATAGCTCCGTAATTTTTACTGTTGTTCCACGAACTTTAATGGTTGTAAGTGGATTGTGTTTAATCGTACCTTTTCTGAACGAAAGATTTTAATGGCGTTTATTATTGCAATTACTATTTATATTACACACTTCGTAGATGTTGTAACTAAAGGTTTTGATTTCCTCTTCATCAAAGGATTATGGGCAACAAATTTCGGGCAATGTGAGCATCCATTTGATGTTTAAATCATTGGCGTAGGATTTCCAACCGCAAATGCTCTTCTCTTGAACTCGTGTTCCCATCTTCGTATCTTCTTACATTATTTTTTGTAGGTAGCTACTTACTATAAAAACTGCTCTAGAAAATTGTGGAAAATTCGTAGTTGTCTAAATTACTTTTTTTCATCAGATGATAATACTACTCTGCCTGCACTCGCTCGCCTACTCACATATATTAAACAACTTAACCTTAATATTCAAATGTCACACTTTAAGTGCCTTGATGTTAATATCGACAAAAATAATTAATGTCTGATAGATCAACAAACTGCCTACCAATCATCAAGCACTCGTCTCCAGGAATATTATCTCGCCTCAACTCGCGCTGTGAAAAATGTTTTCAAACCTAAACAGATGCAGGTCGGCTCGGCTCGCTAGAAGCGAGCGAGTGCAGGCAGGCGGTAGGTATCGCGAGTTCGTTCACCCCGCGAACCGGGTCGAGGGTTGCCGCGTGCCGAACCAAGTTCAAACGTCTTGGTGACGGTGATACGTGGCGGATTTATGTCAGGAAGCGTTTTTGCTTTTGCGCGTTGCAACTAGCTGTTTGATCGTCGGAAATTATGTTCACTTAATAAATTGATGACTTATTCAAAGTGTTTCTAGCCATCATGTTTGCATGCCTGGCTGAGAAAAACAACCGCCACAAAAAACAAAACAAATGTATTTTAAATCAATCATGTAGAGTTTTGGATTAAATGTTACACGATCAATGGGATCAAGTCTGAGCTACTTAATATGTCCAAATCGTCCGTTTATCAATTGATTCTCCAGACCTTCGATACATACCTTATAATGTATATAGCTTAGCGGTCACTAAGTAGGTACCTATTAAGTATAGTATTTCAGAACATTATTGTAACTCATAGTTAGGAAAATATAGTTTTAAATTTAAACTTTTCTCATATCACTTATATTTGTAGAAATGTTTATCAGGTGAGCGATTTAGTATTTTTCCACTTTCAATATCTAACACACAAGGATTACGCAAGCGAGGATATATACAGATAAATATAAACCGAAAGATAAATCGTTTGAAAGGCGTTTGACTGCTTTAGGCCAGTATCAAAATTGCCTCCACAAAAAAAAAGTATTTTTGAGACTTTTAACTTCATTGTATCGATCTGGTTTCTAATGCTGACGTTTGTCAAATTAATTACTCAAGCGCCGGAGTCGGTCAACGACCAATAGTTCAGACACGATTTAGCATTGAGGTAATTTTCGCTTAGGCAAGACCAAAACTCAAAAGTAATCAGTACAACTTGTTCGTACATTAATTAAAACTCGACAACACAAAATAGTGTGTTAATTAAATAAACATTTAATTTATTCAGATTCACCTATTAAACCAAACACGATACTTTTGATGGAATTATCAAAAGGTAAATATAGTCAATTATGCGTGCGGAGGTAAAGTTGCTATCCTATTTGGTTAGTAGGTGATTAACCAAGCATCGAATGAAGTAATTGCAGCCCCGCGGCGGCGTGAGGTGCTCGCTCGCACGCTTCAGCGTCATCGCTCAGCTGAATTCTACGCTTCCTATTAAACGTACACATTAACAAAGATAATAATCCCATCAGAGATACATCATGCTTCTCGATTTTCAGTGCAAAACACCACACTTTCGTCTAATTTATCCTATCGTAGCGCGTGCTTGAACCAGATTACGATTAATATTCTTTCACAAAAACTATCTGGGACGCCTGCATGGAAAATTTCGTCAACAAGCTACAAAAAGGCCTCGAAATAAAATAGGTATTAATACAAATATTCAAATTCGACGAAAACCAGCGTCGATTCGAGCTGAATAGAAACCGAATCCTCATCTGAAAGGTCGTCGGCCTAACTATTAGAATAATTCGTTCGGCTGAAACTGGGCCGGCTTACTGTGTACACACCGCACTCGACGACATCCCGTCAGCGTCACCTTTATCACGAGCGGGCAAGGTTTAAATTCAATCATTGGGGAGAAAAGATCACACCTATAGACGGAATAGATATTCTAACCTCACTGTTTCAGATGAAGGTTTTAGTGTTTCCGTCGGAGTCGTTTATTGTAGTGATATTCTTTGGGATCCGTTAAAGCAATTAGTATAATGCACTTATGCAGGTCGCTACGTTTTGCTTGGCGGCCCTGCGCGAATTTGCATACTTATTCGCTGCAATACTGTACTTTCTGAAAGGATAAAAATATAATAATTTATGAGTAACAATACGGCCAGCAATTTCCATTTTATAACTTTCATACTGGGTCCCTTAAACTATCCCTTGTTTTCCAGTATTTTCAATGTTATGTCTTTTTAGATGATCTCTTTTTAATAATATCTTAGGGTTAAAGTCCTTCTTTTGATAATATTCATCTGTAATTACCTTGCCCTAGTCTTTTTACGAAAATCTCAAGAGAAAAATTCTTCCAATTCTTTGATATTCCTCTATAATTGTCTTGATTCATCAACAGCTACTTTAGAAAGGTAGTTATCAAGTTATCTTTATAGTTCTTCTAAATGTGGTCAAAATTTAAAAATAATTAAATTTAACATCGTTGCGTGAATATGCGTGTCGATCTCGAGTAATGGATGCGCGCGCGTTGCGTGAGTGCGCGCGCGCAGCGTCGCGTGCACGCAGACAGTTAGCTAAACACAGGCCACTACATTCATTGTATGCATTATAACACTTTTTTCACTGCCAATTCTTACCATTATGCTCCATTCTAATTAAAGGAGCAGCCATTGTGAAAATTCCCACTCTCACACATGGAAAAAAATTACATTATGTGTAAATTTTGTAATGCAATATTCAATTACGCAGTAAATAGTTTAACAACCGTCGTAAGGATTGTTCATTTGAATTTATAGATAGTACGATAAATGGATATGTTTGACGTGTTTTAATTCGATTTTGAAACTTGCTTTTCGTTTAACTACAGACTGACTTATAAAGACATGTGTATCTTCCTTTGAAACAAAACTTTACAAGACATAGTAGTAAATTGAGCGAGTTAAACCGTGTAACCAGTGAATAAAACATATCTATACTAATATTATAAAGCTGAAGAGTTTGTTTGTTTGTTTGTTTGTTTGTTTGAACGCGCTAATCTCAAAAACTACTGGCCCGATTTGAAAAAAAAAATTACGTTGGATAGTCCATTTATCGAGGAAGGCTTTAGGCTATATAACATAAAGATACGACTCATAAGACTACAGCAGAAATGAAAAATGTTGCGAAAACGGGAGAAAGATATTTCTTTTGAGAGCTTCCGCTGCATACGCTGCGGAAACCGCTTAAGTTACACAAAAATCATGTATGACAGGATTGTTCAGCATTAAGAGTTCTATAATAAAGTCCGCGACAGCATATGTCTATCTTTTATGGTTGACTTACTACAACCTTTTTTATGTTAATAAATTTGTAAAAAAATAATGTATTATTTTTAGAGGTGTATTATACACACAGGTATTTATTCTTATCAAAATAAATACATTCATCATCACGAGCATTTCATTTAGAACCAAGTTGCCCTTTATATCATTTGATTTCAATAAATATCTTAGGAGCTATCACAGTTTTAACATAACTCCGCACCAAAATAATGTTCGCAGCTTAAGTACAACGTGCGCTTGCGCTAATATATTATAAAGTTGAAGAGTTTGTTTGTTTGAACGCGCTTATCTCAGGAACTGCTGGACCGATTTGAAAAAATATTTCTGTGTTGGTTAGCTTATTTATCGAGAATGGCTTTAGGATATAAAACATGACGCTGCGACGGGAGGGGAGGGAGCAAACTCAAAACGCGCGGACGAAGTCGCGGGGACCGCTAGTAATCTTATACTTCTGTACTCGTCTCTCATTTATTTTACAAATTGTATCTTAATTCGCCTACGCGTACAGTACACTATAAGGTGAACTACGTAATATTCATTCATAATCATAATATTTACTACATTTTTAGGATTCCGTGGCCGAATGGCAAAAAACGGAACCCTTATAGTGTTGTCAAGTCTGTCTGTCCGTCCGTATGTCACAGCCACTTTATTCTGAAACTATTAGGGCATTGACGGGATGTCGTCGAGGGTTTTAAATTAATTATTAAACAAAAGGGCAAAAACAACATTACTTATCAAGGTTGTGTAAGAATATTTTCTCTGAATGCACAAGAAATAATAATGATTACACCAGTGTCATCCATCATTATCATCACACACAATCAGTGCTGATTCATCATTATCAGAGGCAAAATAATTGTCGTATCTATACCTACCCAACTCTATTCAGTATCACGTTCAAGGCCTATGTCTCGATCCTACAAATTATTATGGGACCAAAGACGTAAAGTGCATCCTATTACTAAGCCGTATGAGAAGTGTTTTATGTAAGTGAATTTGTCTCTTGAATTGAAACAGATATTAAACCAGGCAACCGTGAAGGAATATTTCGATAGATCAATTTTTAAGTTAGTACAAATATGTAACAATGTTTATATAAGTTGTCAGAACTTTATAGATTAACCTTCAATTACATGCTTAATGAAAAAAAATAGACAAAACCTTCAGCGAGAACTTTTCATTTCTTGAAGGACTCGTTTATGGTTTATATTAACAACTTAACACTAACTAACACAAACACAATAATCCAGAGTCTTTTTTTCCAACAATTTATACGCATGAGAAAATCGACACCACTATTTCATACGAAAGTATCACACACGCCTCTTCGAAGGCAAAATGTAAATAATTAAGGTAAATATTTTCTAAAACAACACCTTTGCAATACCTGATGAAAAAAACCGGCCAAGTGCGAGTCGGACTCGCGCACTAAGGGATCCGTGCCAACTTCAACTATATCTCAAAAACTTCTCGTTCGATCCCGTCCGAATCAATTTTCGTTGAATGTATTTGTTAAGATCTACATTATGTATTTTTTTCGAAATTTACACTCGCTTAGTGTAGTCAGATGGGGGGGGGGGGGGGGACGCCCATTTTACCACTTTGGAAGCTTCTAGCTATGAAACGTTAGACTTTAAAAGAAAATGATTTTAGAAACCTCCATGTCATTTTAAAAGACCTATCTATAGACACCCCACACTTATAGGTTTAACAAAAAAAAACGGTTTTAGTTTTATGTATGAGAGCGCCCCCCTTGAATATATATTTTTTTATTTTTCGTATAAGAATCGTTAAGCGGTTAATAAGATACATCTTCCTACCAAATTTCAACAATGTAATGCTTATATTTACAGAATAAAGAGGCTGTGACATACGGACGGACAGACAGACAGAGAGACTTGACGAAACTATAAGGGTTCCGTTTTTTGCCATTTGGCTACGGAACCCTAAAAATTGTGATTCTATCTATTAGGATTGTAATGTGTATAACTTTATGAGCAGACACTGACATCAAAATCAATGATCATGATGAGGTATATTGTATTTATGTTTTATCATTTTTACATTAGTAGTACGAGTAGGCACGATTTTTTCCTTGTGTTATCTTTGCAAAATTCTAAATTACTTTATCACTTAATCTGCCTTCTAATAAAATGTAAAAACATCATGTAACTATTTATCTTATCAAAGAGGCGTGTATCGCAAACTAGGATAAGATGATAATTTGCAATAGGTTGAGGTAGGATAAGGTTGCAGTCGTTTTGTTTATCAGTTTTGTAGAACTGTGGTGCCTGGATGCCCTTGACACGTTTCGCGATTCCTAAACAAACAGGCCCGTAAGTTTATACAGACCACAGTAGATAACTCTTATATTTTCCTTCCTGCTTCGTCGATTTGCACAATTTTCAGATTTTATAACAACTTGTCTTTGGTTTCAGGTGATTTTTGTACGGACGTCATCATGAAGTGGAATGACGTCACTGATATCAGTAAGTACCATTTAAATTAAATTGTCAATACATTATGCTGTCATACTATTTTAGTCATCTCTACATGATTTTTGGGCACGCCGCTCGCTCGGGGCTTCGGAAATTGCAAATATGATATTTTAATATTGATTTAGGTCAAAACAACATATAAAAATTCAGAATAAATGGACCTTTTGCAAGCACGGATGTTAAATTTGAGCGTACTATAGTGCAACTAAAATATAGGTAAATACATTATTTATTTGCAATTATACAGATTTTTACATAAATGTATGTAACTGGCTGCCAAAGTAGTATAAACTAATAATAAATAAATGATTACAAAATTAACATTTTTATATCGCGTTTATTAACCTTTTTCTTATTTTAATTGTTTAATATGTAGTAAATTTTCTGGTACCCGCTGAAAGCTATAAAACCAGAAATAAAATCGTTAACAAAGTGTGTCGTTGTTTTGTTGGTTTTGGCAGCGGCGTACCGCGTACGCTGCTCGTAGTAGTGGATGCCGATGCGCGGGCGCACCGTGGTCCGTGGGTGGGAGGTGGGAGATTATTATTTATTTATCTAGTAGAAAAAAAATCCTAAAACGCCATTACCCTATGTAGTATGTGGTTGTGGTAAGAAATTGACACATTTCTCGTGTATGACAACTTTTATACGACATCGGGCATTGTAACGTGGAAACTTTCAGCCACGGGGAGAACAGAGTTTATTTTAATGATGATGTGCGACACTCAATTCCCGAGAACTAGAACCTGATTTTTTACTCTTATATCAAGGTAGGGCGTAGTTATTATTACGGTTTTCTGTAAGCATTTGTCTGTAACTTGCCAACTGCAAAAGTCTAGAACTTTCATTTCATGTGTCCATTATCTCGGATTTATTTTCATTGAAAAGGTTTATTTTATACACATGATTAGAACTCAGCTCGTGTATGTCTTGTCTGTCACGTAGTTTATGTGATAGTAAGTTACAAAATTGCTAAATACTATTTAAATTGGCATCGTGATGTTTTTTGAAGTAAATTGTGCTGTTAATTTAGTAAATACCTTGAATTCCAACAGTGTTCTGTAATTTTAATCATGCACAAATATTTGGGACGAATAACAATGGCTAGTGCCAAAACAGAACACTTTGTGGACTGTGTAGCTGTCTTGGACAATTTGATGACTAATTCGATTTGATTTGACGCCAGAAGAGCCGGACGAGTAGCAATGATTGCAATACCAAGGATTTGTATAGAGTTAGACTTCGGATCCACTCCATAGAGTTGTAGATAACTTGGCATCGAGTGCAGGAAGATGCGTGCCGGTGTACGGATATAAACACGACCATAGTGTGGCCATTCATACAGAAATAGTACGGAATAGAGCTACTACCTACGCTGTGGCCTGTGCCAGAACAAAATGATTAGTGCGATTGGCAAATGAAAGATTTCAGTTTTGTACGGGTTATACATAGCTTTTAGCTAGATTAATGGCATTAAAGTAAGCTACCGAGGTATATTGGTCAACAATGAAAATCGTCAAGTTCACACGATTGCAACTTCATGTGTTTGAGACAGGAATGGGCTTAGGATCCCAGTGTATTTATGAACGTTCCTAAATTGGATTATGATTCCCACGTTTGTAGCATGCACACACAGACTTAATTCCTCTAATTCACAGCAATGAAGCCTTGTTTAGGTTCTGGAGTTCTCAAATAACTCCCCGCTGCACATGTGGCGTACACATGTAAACTTTGATAAAAATTATGGGGCTTAGAATATGGTGACAAACCAAGCAATGCTATTTTATAATCGAATAAACATACTAACGTCCCTGATATTAAAAAAAAAATTTGCTTTAAGATGTATCCTTATCTCAAATGCAAATTCTCAAGTGCTTATATGTTTGAAGGGAATATCGTCCAGGCTTAATGGTCCGTGTAATGAGTGTTTACTAGCGATCTTGCCTGTTGTGGTTAGTCCTCAATACTTGCGGTTGAGCGTCCCTAGATTTACTGGCGAGAATCAGCGTGGCACCACCTTGCGGTGTCAAACTAGTACATACATCTTGGTGTTTTATAATTATGTAGGTATGTATGTATGAGATGCATTTAAAACAAAGCAAAAACTCTACACCGTGACAAACACGCACACGCAACCGTGAAGGTGAATACGTAGGTGTGTGCCTAATTTTCTTGTAGCGTAATAAACTTGCAACAGGTATGTATATCAACCGGCATACAACGTTTATCGATGTAATCTTAATTCTATACCGTAAGATCGGAATATAAGAAGTTATCTGATTCATCGCTGTTGTTTCTGATTCCACTACGGCAAGAGCGTCCTCTTGCTGTCAAAATATATCTCAAAATCTGTTTTCGAGTGGTGTTTATCTGAGCGTGACGCGGCGGCCATGTTGCGCGCGCGCCGAATTGCAGATTACATCACTGTGCAAAAAACGTGCGCGTGCAGCGTGGGGGGGGGGGGGGGGGGGAGGCGGGCCGCGGGAGGGGCTGGTGCTTCGCGACCTTGGCCTTGCTCGCGCCGCGGCCAAGGTGAGCGCTCAACGATACACCGCAATTATACATGCGCCCACCAGTCTACCGGCACACATGTAATATCTGCACGAGAATATACACAGGATCATTACACGCGTTACGATCGGCCGCCTCTCTAACTGCTGCCAGTGGAAAGGTTTCCAATTGGAAGAGCAAACATCGAGAGGTTTTGACACCTTTCGAATGCTTACTCAGCCAGCAGAACACGAAAACAGAATTCTCAATAATAAAGCTGTCAATACCAAATTGAATGTAAATTTTATTGTTAAACATTTGGGTGAAACTACTCACGAAGATGTTAGTATACTGCTTTTACAAGAACTGGTTTTATTTGTAATGCTGTTATGATTATCGGACGGAAAGTCGTACTAGGGTGGTCTGTGGTTTGTTGCCACAGCTCAATTGAGTGGTACACATACTTTTGAAATATGTAATCAGTAAGATTTTTTGCATTGGGCATCGAAATAAAGGAGACGAAGCCGATTAAGTAGATATATTTAAAAATTTACAGAGTGCTGTTTTAGAAAGTCATATTTATTTATTTAACAACTTAATTGCCGAAATAAAGTGTAAAAAAGGTGGAATTAATGCTAATAGCATTCTCACCCAGTTATTTATTTAGATCGTGCAGAGATATTGTTTTATTATTATTTATTACTATCATCATAACAAAAATATACACTGTACATATTTGCATAATAGTATTTTAAAGCCTTTTACAGGTTTGTCTAGATACTAGTACTTTTCAGTGTTAGTATGTGGAGTATTCATACTCGTATAGCATTAAAAAAACATGAGTGAATATTTATAAAAAATAGTTAAGGCTTAGTTAAGTTATGGGTGCAGGTGATATTACCTATTGTTTTAGTGGAAAACGTTATTTTTAAAATCATGATAGTGTGCTGTTTCTACATTCAAAGACACTGGTAAAATATTTTCACTTAAACAATTTGACTTTATATAACTATCCTAAAATTAGAATATTTATATGCGGGACTGCTACCATGTACCTTAGTATTTATGAGCTTTCGATATTTCGGCACTGTTACAAGCGCCATGATCACGAAGTAACTCAAGATAACTGTTTTACTATTCTAATGATCGTGAACATGAAAGTTTTTAAATAAAATATAATGAATTTGTTTGTTACTGTTTACTATAAACACTTGTCATTTCTTTCAAAATCTACTGACAGCCCGTAGCTACAAAGATTATGAGTGCTAAACCCTACTCCATCGCCTAAGAACTTTGATGGTCTGCCAAAGTCAAAGTCATAAATAATTTACTTAATTAAGGACACAAAATGCCACTTATAAACGTCAATAATTAGTTAATATTAATCAATTATGGCCCATATGGGGCTAGAACATGTCTCCTTATCTTTGGGGCCCTACTAGCGCTTCGAGACAAGACACAGACAATCTGGCAAGTGCTGAGAAGGAACGCCGGAGCAAACTCAGTCACCACTAGATGATGCACGCCATTCAGCAACATAACTCTTTATTTAAATTCTGATCATGTTATTAGACATCTGCATTTTCTATCTGCAGCACTATCTCGTACAATGCAGAAGTTATAAGCTGCATTGCGCCCCTGAGATGGTTATTGAAAAGTTTGCCATTAGACGTCGCGCGGGGATCGTGGTAACTTATTAGGCGTACGTGCGATTGTAAGCGTTCGCGTTTGGACCGTGGTGCACTCTCCGATCATGTCTGCTGTACACTGAGTTTGCATTGGAGGAGTGTAAATTTTGCTTCCATTTTTGGGGACATTGTCAACTTTTTGCCTTATAAAAGTTTAATTCAAATCGTTATGATTAAGAACAAAGCGTTCGCGTTTAGACTACTTTAACATCGCATCACCGATGTCTGACGTCCACTGCGTTGGCATTGGGGTGGAGTGTAACTTTTGCTTCTAATTTCGGAGCATTTGGTTTTCCATTAGTTTTTACCAGTTACTTACCAGATCAAGTCAAATCATCAAGATAAAGAACGCAAATGAATGCATCTTCTTTTGTAATTTCATTCGCTTTCTGTACTTGGTGGGACGCAGGCCTAACCACAAGTCGCTACGCCTGGCGAGTCGCCAACCTTGAACATGTTTACTACAATCACAATATTGTTCACTATTTATTACTTTGCAACGGTTTAGAGAAATTTCGCGCTCGCTAATTAGCTATTATGTTAAGTTATGCACATGTTTATTGCGGTGGAAACATTTGCAGCAGCGTCTTATTGGGATTATTTAAATTCTGCATGTATGTATATCATCAAACTTCTTAGCGAATATGTCAGTAGTTTAGGTAATATCATCTGTTTACAGCATTATTTTAAGTTATGTGAAGTAGTACCGCATTGATTAAGGGGTATGGTGCTAATTACGCAACATAACATTTATAGACTTGATTGAGTTTGCTTCGGTCTTGGAGCACATTGAGTTTGTCAAGGCACCCACGCGTCTCTTAACGATCTCTATTATTATCATAATCTCGTTATTCTACGTTGCCATTTTTGCAACACGTTGGTCTAGCCGGTACATAAAGTGATTGTAGAGATTCAGGTTTAAGACTTGTTTTATGGTTCTTTTAGGATTTTGGTGTTTGATGCTATACTTCTATTTTTATAAGCAATCAATTATGTATTTAGTATTATTAAAACTCGTGTGATGTAATATGCCTTTCTTCTTCTTCTCTTAAAATATGAGTCCAAAAAAGGTTTCTACATATCCATTACCTATGCATGTCTTCGATAAAATGTTGTTGCTTACGCGGTGTTGATGTAGGACGAGCTACCTACATGATATGTAGTAGCTTATGTATGTTTCTATATTAGTTCTACGTAGACGTCACAAAGTAGACGTGTGCATGCCAGTCACGTGCTCATTGTGACATCTCCAGCCGCAGCACGCGGATCCGTCCCGAGTAAATTGGCGCTTGTATGAACGAACGTTGCATTTTGTCCGATTGTTGCGAATTACACGCCCTGGCTACACTTCCAATCGTTATTTTTGCCGAACTGCTAAGTAACTGTCTCATCAACTTTAACTTTCTTCGTTTACCCATTTGCAGTCAGCGTCAGTTTAAGCTTTCTTTCCTCCATATTTAATCTGATATTTAACATTCTACTCACTATTTAAATGCAACTATTTTGCTAAATAGGGTTACGTGACATGGTTTTGTAAGAAAAAGTTCAATCAGAAACAAATGGAAGAATGGCAACGTAATATTTAAAATTACTTAAAAAAATCAATCGAGTCTCTCTATAAACATACCCAACCTTAGGTTCTCGGCTGTTCACAAATCGGTACCCGCACACACCGCTTCCTCATTAACTCCTGCAAATTCTTCGGCATGAGCATGTTTAAACCACACAATTTTGATTCAAACACTGAAAAGGTCCGTCGAGTAACAAATGCAATTATGTGCGGGCACGGACCGAAGGCGCGGGCGCACCGCTAACGGTCGGTGCTCGCGGCGGTCGCCCACGCTCACTCATGTCCACTCTGTCCGTGCGCGTTTACATCCTTTACTACATGGTGACCAGGATTGATTATAAGCAAGACTTTGATTTAGTATTGATTTTGATTAGTATTCTGCTGTATTTTGTTCAGAAATGATTTTAGAGTTAAGAGTTCATATTCCGCGCTGTCAAAACAAGCGTGAGATGACATAACATTGTGAAATTATTCAGACCTCAAGTCATGGACACCTGATCTTCGTTTGACGGTCGTGACGGACGCGCGGGATCACGGCGTGCGCTCGCGTCTCCATCACAATCCATCGCTAGTAACTCCAAAACGTACCCTATCACAACCAGCTACGAATACACAACTCCGCAGCCTTACGAGATAAGATCGCGTCGATACGGGCCTTTCAATTATTCAAAAGCGGAACGGAACACTAGTATAGGACATGTTTTATGTCAGCGTCCCTCTAAAAAGCGCACGTACAGCATATACAACAGCCTGATTCTCGTGATAGATGTCGATTAAAACCGGGATATACAGCGTCCGCTCGCGATCATAAATACGTATGACTAAAAAGCATCGGCGTTATTTCAGAATACCAGTAAACGGTGCACAGTATCAAAAGCTCGTAGAAAAACCAAAAAAGTATGATTTAATATATATATTTTTGTATTATTTGTATATAAAACTGAAAATGATTCCTCGGCTGAATATTTTCAGATTTCTTTATGGTCTTAGACCAATGAAAATGTAGATTTACTGAGTATGAAGATTTATCAGCCTTATCTCTAGACTGCTTACCATCATACAACTTCCCTGCGTTTTGTGTTTCATTATGCATATTTTATATCAATCAAGAAAATTTTACAAGAAACATGCAATAAAAAATGTGGTGTCACTTATAACAATTATACAGCATAATTACGCTTTATAAGCTAAAATGGCTTTATGAATCTTAACTCGTACAAACGATACTGATGCCATATGGACAATACCAACAAAATCAATTTATTATTTCGACAATAGCAAGCAAGTCAAGCTTACTAGCTACGGCGTCGTATTTCGTAGATACGCGTGAGGTGAGTTCGCCCAAGCGTTTAGAAATTTATTAGAATGTTGTGAAGAGGTTTTCTTTTATAAATCATACATATAATTTAAAGTTTTTGTTTAATTAAGCGTAACTCATATTATCACCCTGAGTTGGATGTCACTGACCAAAACAACAGCCTGTATACGAGTATGATGTGTGCTGTGACTCACATTAGTTTAAAGATTAGTGAACTAGACACATAATTTAAACGCTACTTTTAGATGCAAATTTTTAATTCATTTATTAATGCTCGCTAAAAAGTAAATCTCTGAGCGGCTGCAGAGCGAAATATTTATCTAAAAGGAATGTGAATGGGACATTATTTTAGTGCATTTGCATAGGAAACGAGTCGGCTGCTGCCGGCCGACCCGGCCAGTTCCGCGGTGAATAAAGTATGGAGCGATGAAGAAATGCCGCCGCGACGCGTCCGTTTTCATTTGCCGCCGTGGAAATAATCGCTTGCTAACGATTTTTATCGTTATTTTTAAACGCCCTCCTCCGAGGGCGGCTGCTGTCGTGATGCACCAATTCCCTTTTTTATCCTCTCCCTATTAAATATTCACAAGAAAATTTCTGAATAAATAGAAATCGCTTGTGAAATGTTGCTTTCCCTGAAATATAAACCTAAACTGTTGCGGTCGAATGTGGATTTGTTTAAAAACTTTAATTGATATGAAACATGTTTCTATTTGCATGTTAATTATAAAGTAACTCGCAGTTGCGCAGTTACTCATGCATTAGCATTTGTATTATAAGCAGGTTTGCTGGATGCATTTTTAAATCGTGAAACTCGCCACCTGTCCGGTGCGACATTTCCAGTTTTCATAATTTTCCATTCGAAATTATTATACTGTAGGAATCAATACTAATATTAAAAAGCTGAAGAATTTGATTGTTTGTTTGTACGCGCTGATCTTGGGAACTACTGGACCGATTTGATAAACTATTTTTGTGTTGGATAGCTTATTTATCGACGAAGGCTTGGGGCTATAAAATAAACTCAAATCGAGGACGTAGTCGCAGGGGACCGCTAGTCTAATATAAAACCGTTTCCTTTACGTGTGGTATCGTATCATTAAATTATTAGAATTCATCATGCAAAATAGAACCTATCTTCATAATGGCAACACGAAACATGTAGTTTGGCAGTTATAGACGTAGGTAAGTAGTGTGCTAATGAATGTCTATTTGTAACATTGTGTAGTCCCCGGAAAACTGAAATCTGTGTTTTCTGTTAGGGAGCTGAGCGAAGTGTGTACAATTAATTGATGATGTTAAATCAAAATATGACATCAAAGTATGTAATGTATTTGTAAATTACACATATCTGCCCAGCTCCGCTTCTGCAGAAATGCACTTGCTGAATTTAACATGAGACAATTTTGAAACTATAACAATTGAGTGTATTCTAATTGTTTTTTTTTCGTTAACTTATATATTCTGTAAATAGTGGGCAAAAAGGCATCAAAACTGGCTGCCTAGCGGCGCCGGGCGGGCTCCGAAGTTCAAGAGCGCCCCCTCCCTCGCGCTCCCGGCTCCCGGGTGCGTTTGCTGCTCGTTGTAATGCACCGCTTAAATATCTCGCTCTGTGTTAATCAATAACGTTAACTATTGGGGAATCTGCAATCATTCATCTGGCGTTACCACCGTTGTTTCTGATTTCCATCACACAAGTACTTTATTTACTTGAAACGGGAGCAGCAATGTACGAGCATGTGGTTGCTGGTGACACGATTACCTATATGTAAAAATGTTACAAAAAGTTTACTCAATCACCGAAAATCCTCTATATAAATACACCTATCAATTTTATCCTTGGACATCCAGTCAGCATCCAATCATATCCTGCGAGTTGAAGACTGTCTCACAGTCTTCTCGAGCTGTCTCCACGTCCATCATCTACCTACTCTACTCACCCCGCCCATCACCCCTTTCATTCTTTGATATCTAATTTCTTTCACTTTTGTTCCAGGCATGAGCGGGGAGGCGTGCGCGTGCGCACCGGCGCCGCCGCGGCTGCTGCCCGACCCCGAGCCGGACCACCTCTACGATCACCACTCCTCCGAGGAAGAACTTGAGGTAAGAACAACGTAAACCAATCTGGTTTGGCAAATACATATCATATGTATGTAATTGATAGGTAGTTATAATAATACTGAAGTGTCAAGGAAACTGCGGACAGAACAGTATGACCCCTCTGGATACCAATACGAAACGTCACCCTTAAATGTAATAATAATATGCAGTTGATAGCATAACTATGTTTGCTCTACATCACATGACTTCCGGGTTTTAAAAGTAAGAGGTTTGTTTCGGTTTTCTACCAATTTGTCTCTCGGTTTTCTTGAAGTATTCAGTGAAAATCATTTAGTGTGATGAATATCTCTTGTAGTTTTGAAATCTTGCTTCCACAAACAAAATTGAAACTATTGAATTCGTTTTGCTGTTTGTTTATTATTCAGGTTGTGAGTGAACTAATCAAGCAATACTTGCTCATATATTTTTCTACCCACGCAGATCAAGTAATCGTAATAAGTAGTTCTATTTGCGTGTCATGTAAGGTTTGTTCAACTCAACCTTAGATTTTCATTGGTTGAACTATTTTGAATGTGGAAGTTCCTAGTATCAGAAGTCATGTGCATAGTGAATGTTAATATTCCGTGGCGTGTGATGTCATGCGATTATCAAGTGTGCTCGCTCTAACGTCGCGCGCGCGCATCTAACCGCAGAATACTGATACTCACGCATCTGAGGGGTGACAGCTTTTTTGTTAATAAAAAAAACTGATTCGAATTTGTCAATTTTGTAGGTAAAATGACTGAACATGTACTTAATATATCAAACTTCGCTTTGTCAAATAGTATCGTACAAAAGTATCTCTAGCTAGAGTTTCAACTAACTTATCTGAGACAACAAACGTAAAAACCTTAAAAACTGTTGAAAATAAATTTGAGATTCTGTTTTTTTTAACACATTGAGAGCCATGGTGGTCACCGGTGATCAAACAATATGTTTCTATTGTGTCTAGTTTCGTGGCAGTCAAAGCCTTAAATAAGATTTTACTCTATTAAGAATACAACATTACTTTATGAACAAACGAGTTAATAGTCTCATTTGGATTTGATAATGGCGATGTCAATGCAAAATAGCCGTCATCCCTGTCTGTCGATGTGGTCATATGCCGGCAAGCATTCCGCCGCAGACACTCATGCGCATCCACAGCACGCCGAATGGCGAGACACACACACCACCTCTCACTACAGACGACTCACATTTGCATAGTAAACAGCGAAATTGTGCAGGTTTGTTTTATTCACGGTGCGTTGTGTTTTATTGGTAGATATTAGTTCATTTCTCGAATCTGGTAGTTGCAATTACTTCCTAAGCAGTTTTTGTATCAATCAAAAAACGCATGCTACGGGCTATAGTCTTCATAGGTACACAACATCCAAATGAACCAATCGATGATACTTTCTGGATTTTGAATCCGTGTTTTACGATTAACCATCAAATCTTGAGAAATAATATCAGTCTTACCTTCTTCTAATTCTTCTTAATTTAAGAGCTATGCTCTGTAAAACTGCTTAATATGATATGGCTTGTTTAACATCAACGTTAATCAAGTCAAATGACATTAGAGTTATATACAGATCACTTAAACCGCATAGCATTCAAACAAAAAATTCAAACCTTGTTTACTTATGCGTGTTAAGGCAGTTAATCTTAAGAAATCTAATGTAAGAAGTATCACTTGATGCATTTAAAAAAAATGATCTGACTGCTATTTAGGCCTTGCCATTGTAATCCTCATACCTCTACTTATCGCAATGTTTCGTTTTAAATAAATAATTATGCTAAGAGTGAATTTACAGTCTGCTATATTCATAGCATATTTATTTGAACCGACCTGTATCACACACATGTGATTTAGGTCAGCGTGTTCATACTGTTAAGCGGTGTCTCCCAACAAGGCTGCGCGAGCCATCCACGGCTCGTTAGCGTTGACTGCGCAGGCGCATCGTTATTTAGTGCGACTTGTTTTTACCCATCTGCGCTCTTCCAAAGAAAGTACTGACTTTCTAAGCTCTTCATGTCGCTACTTCATCCATTGAAGGGCTCCGTACAGCCATTTATTTTTGCTCTATATTCTAAAAAGATAACATCTTATTCTATAGTGAGTACTATCTGGATAGCAAAGACAAAACGCGGAAGTTTATATTCGAGAGATAATATATTATGTAGATATGCAGGTGATGATAGTAGTAAGTTTTGATAACGAAAGCGTATCGTTCTCTCACCTCTCTACCATGAAGGTTGAGCAAATATACGTATTTGCTTGACTTCCATACACGATGTCTAATATTCGTAGTAAATATTTTTATTGAATATACTTAACATTGGGTTGAAAATCAAGAGTTGTTACAGTCGTAAAGTCTCTTTTAGTGACAATTGTTACATCTTACACCACCGCGTGGTAATTTAATGCCAGCCACAGTAGGTACGTAACAATATTCCGATGAATACAAAACTCTTAAATATAAATATATTGGACACCAATCACATACATTGCTCTGATTCCAAAGTAAGTAGCCAATGCACTTTTGTTATGGAAATCAGACACAACGGTGGTACCACAACACCCAGACCCGAGACAATATAAAAAAGATCGTTTTCTACATTGACCCGACCGCGAATCGAACCCGGAACCTCACGAGATGGCGACGCTTGATACCAGCGTGCTAGCCACTCGACCACGAAGGTCGTCTTAACTTCTTAAGTAAACCTAACTTCAACCGATATCACTGTCAGTCGCGAACTTGTCGTTTTGCGTGTCATTAGTGTAATGACATAAAACAAGCGTTCGCAGCGAGCCGTGATGCCGTGAATCATTCCGCGATAAACGGAGGCGTGCAGGCAGTTTGGCAACGGGCAAAGGTTGCGCTGTAAACTTTGAAGAAGGCCGCCGAAAGTTCACTCCGACCGGCTTTACAACGACCCGTTGGTATTTGATTATAATAATATCAAGAACACGTTCGTAAGCCATTTAATAGGCTACGAAATTGTAAATATTATGGTGGTTATGCCTTTTAGTAGCGTGAACGTGAAGGCTTTGGAAAATTGGTAGTATTGATTTCAGATGAACGTGCTGAACAATAGAAAACCTGCGTAGAACCAAAACAATTAGCTTATTATATCATTGCGCTAAAGCCTATAAATTATATGGTAATTGTACACACGAAAACAGCCATATTTTTTCCATTATCTGAGCGCTAGAGTCGTTTGTCTTGATTTAAAGTTAATCTGGTAACGCTGGTATTATGTAATCGTGTTATTAGCCTCCTGCGAGCTAATAGGTACTACTCGCATCCGCCCAGAAAGCCACTTATGCATCTAATATACCTATACCATCGTTTAGATGTCTAGATTTATTACAGACACGAAATTAGCATAATGGCTTCGTTTATCAAAGCCTAAAATAATTTACCCTCTCCCATCCGTTGTGTCACCATAGAAGCATAATATGTACAGTCGCCAGCACATCAGGTTACCCACTTTTGTTGCAAACTAGCCCTTATTACAACTGCATAAGATACCGCAGTGTTTACCGTGACGTGGTGTTGTCCGTGTTGTTTTGGTGGAGAATAAGTTTGGTAATCGAGTACTAAAGTTTCGTATCTAGTTTTGGTAGGCTAGTCATATCCTCGATCACCTAAGTGGTATCAAAAGGTGCGATCGAAATGGTGGTAAACGTTCGTCGAGGGAGGCACCAGGAAGCGACGCTGACGCGGCTAGAAGATAGCATTCGTCCGGGACGGGAGGCGTCAATTATTCAGCAGCGCACGAGACGAACATGTGCCTATGCAGCTGAGCCATGCACTTACGATACGACGGAGATCCATTGGATTGATAAGTAATTTGGTTTACAACTTTAGCACAGGTTACACACGAATTGAAATCGTGTCGAAAGACATCCGTTTTTATATTCGTTCGATTTGATGTTATAGTTTAATAATATCGTCTGCCAGCTTAGTAATGGCTTGCTATAACTAAGCCAAAGTCTAAGGACCCTTATATCTTATTTTTCAAGCAGAATACAATTAGGAAATTCCGAAATAACAGCATTCATGAAAAGAGGGTTTTTCTTTATATACTGAACGTGATATTCACGATCCGGTATATATTAGTTTATCAATCAATGTGCGCTCTCCTAGGTTTGTATCTGTCGTGTGTGCCACCACCCATGGGTAGGTATGTCGCGCGTCGCCGGCCGCACGTCCGCACGCGACATTAACGCGCAACGACGTGCCGCAACTGAATTACGACGACTGTCGCGCGGACCCCATACGTCACCAGTCTACCCCAAATTATACGCCATGCTCCGTCTGGCTCTGGCGCTAACTTGTGACACCAGAATATCGATAACACCTTGTCTGAGTGAGCAGGCTAGGTGTTCTCCCTCCCTTAGGTAGTTAGTTTTCGACGGGCTGTCACTTCGCAGATAAATTCTCGCTCTCTGTGTTCATAGATATACTCGTATATCTTCATATCAGATACTTACTTTAGTTATAAATTCTGGATCTCTAAATTTTTAAATAGATTTTAAACTTTGCTTTCAGAGTGTTATACTGAGTTAGACAGCATACTCGTTGGTAGATCCACTAGTTGCAAAGCTTCTATTCGTTTATTACCTAAACCTACAGCAAATTACTGTCTAAAACATGTGCTCCATGTGTTGCAATTCCGGCTTCAGTAACTGCAAGCACAAAATTATATTAAGCTACCTTCTAAAATCTCCGTAATTAATAACTTTATTAAACAACAAGCACCTGGCGGCTACATTCCCACCCATCGCTTACGTAAAGAGATTAAAAAGTTACGGGCTCAGGTGAACGCCCTGCACTGCTCCGCGAAAATGAGTAGACGGGCGGACAAAAAATGACAACGCGAGTGGGCGAGTAACACACTGCTTTTAAGCCCGCTTCAATCATTACTCCCCTACTTTTAGCTCTGAAATAAAATTGCCAGCCTGTACGGAGCAACCAGAAAGTCCCGAGGGAAATCTTAGAATTAGAAGCTATCACATAATTGATGCGCAGGGCAGCAACGAGTTGGTTACCCAAAATCGAATGATACATTTCGATAAAAGTGGTATAACTTTTACATTTATGTAGAGATAGGATCTCGACACCTCGTCTGGCACAGTGATTTAATCACGTCAGTCCCAGCTCCGCGCAGGGTGGGTGCGGGGCTTAAACGTGGTCGTCAGACTACGCCGAGGTATAGCGATATAGGTAGTTCTCCTTTTATTGTTGCTCAAGAGGAACAAGTGCCGGCACTTATTTGCGCTTGCACTATACTTATTTCCTATGCAGTCGTGTTTACTATTAGCACTGAGTGGCGTTGCTTATGATACACCGTTTTAGACGAGAACAATCTAATGTTTTGCAATGACGTGTCCTGCCTACCTATCTACTTAAATACTGACTTATCGTTGTTTATTTGCGTCAGTGGACCGTAATGGTTTTATTATGTTTCTTTTGGGTCAGGTTTTTCTCTTTAGTGGTATAAAGAAGGTTTGTGTTAAAAAAAACGCACTTAGTAAATGCACTTTCTGTTCCGTCAGAGAAAATGACAAATAAAATACGAAGTCTCATTCCCAAATGAAGGCTCTTGTCGGTTAGGGTAAAATCTTGAATAAAATGTCATCAATGTGCATGTAGCTGGTTGCGATTTAGATTGCGCCCTGCCGGTCTTGGGGGCATGCTTCGTCTTCCATTGACGCTATTTCACTTTTAGAGCCAAGACAAAACAATCCGAGTTTTATTCATTTTTTCCGTCTGCCGCCTGCATAACATTTGTTTCTTGCGCTTGGCTTGGAATTAGAAATTCTTTTGTCTCGGCACTCTGTTAATTGCAAAAAGAAATGAATGATAGCACGCTGCCCAAAAAAGGAAATGTGCTGATTCTGTAAGTTTTTATCCGGATAATGATATTATTACACCTGTCTCGTGTAATATGCTTTTCTTTAAGAGAGCCCATAGGTATTTATTCCAAATACTGAATGTCGATAATAATAGTGTAATATTTAGCGAGGCTACAATAAAAGTTTTGTAGTCGGATGATCTACTTTTGGTGCGACGAAGCGTGAAATTTGTCACCCGCAGCGACGCGATGGCGTCGCGTCCACGTCGATACACCGAATATACAACACCATGTTGTTTATTATGTACTCGGGATCCATATACCTGTAATCACATAACTGGAGTAGAAGGTCGTTTATTCCATTCGATAGCGGTCTACGCGATGAAATGAAAGGACATTATGTAGTGTGGCATATTTTCGAAACAGTCATATCTATCTCCAGTGTTCGAGGGAGTCCTGTTTAGACATTTTTGAATCTGGGATATGAGAATACATAATCAGATTAATAGTCTATCTCAAATTCATACATAACCAACTTCAACAAGTCCGATTTGTACAATACACACGGCCACACACCTCATCCTCATCGTACACACCATCACCTCACCGTCCGCACACAAGTCCGGGCACGTTTGTCTGGACGTGGAAGCTGACCGCGCGCTGTGCAGGTGATCAACGGCACGCCGAGCGGCGCGTGCGCCGGCGGCCGCTGCGGGCCCGCGCCGCCCGCGCCCGAGTCGCGCCGCCGCGGCGCCTCCTCGCCCCCGCCCGCGGCGCCCGAGAAGCGCAAGTGGCCCGCGCAGCCCTACGACGCGGACGAGCTAGCGGCCAGGCCGCCGTCTTCGGATGACGATGACACGAAGGTTTGACATTTAATGCCCATCCGCATACTAACTTCACTGTCTCTGTCGCTTATACTGTCCGAGAGTTATGGGTTTTGATTTGCTTGGATCTTAGCTATGTTTTTATATTCTATTAACATAATATGCAGGAAACCGAGTCATTTTTAAAAAGGTCACGGATTTTGACCGATGGGAACGACGAGCTTACTCCAATTTTTCGTATAGCCTTCGTTGTAACGGTTTGCTCTTCAATATGTTCTCTCTTCTGAAGCTGCGTTTTCACAGGAGCCGAACAGGGACGTAAAATATTTACCAATAATGTCGCTCAAGATACGACAAGCAAACGATATAGTTTTTGGACAATATCATTGATAAATGTTACGTATTTACGCAACCCGGCCTCCGTGGACACGCAACCGAACACTTAATCGATCACTCGACGACTTCTCTTCTTCAGACTCCAATCGAATCATCCTCCAACTCGACGACAGAGATCGTTGCTGTATCTCGTTCACTCGTCCGTCCACACATGGAAAGTTATCTTTCACGTTCCAGGTGGAGACGCCGGTGCGGTTCCGCACGTCGCCGCCGCTGGAGGCGCTGAAGCCGCGGCGCGCGGGGGCGGGGGCCGGGGCCGGGGCGGGGGCCGGGCCTGGGGCGGGGGCGGGGGCGGGGCCCGGGGTGGCGGGCGAGGCTGCGCGGGAGCGCGCGCCGCCGTCGCCGCGCCGGCGCCGCACGCCGCTGCCGCCGCCGCGCCGACATCGCCCCGCGCTCGACTTTGACAAGATGCAGCAGGTGAGATTGTCTGACGGTTTTAGGGCTCCGTACTCGAAAGGGTAGAAACGGGATCCAATTACTGAGACTTCGCTGTCTGTTCGTCCGTTCGTCTGTCTATCTGTCATCAGGCTGTATTTCGAGAACCGCAATAGCTAGCTAGTCAGTTGAAAGTTTCACAAATTAATTATGAATTTTTGGTGCCGCTATAACAACGAATACTAAAAACAAAAACAATTTAATATTTCATGAGGGCTCGCAATGCGATTTTTGGCTCTTCATGTCAATAATGGCAAATTCAAAATATATTCACAAAATTCTCAGTTAGAATTATGTTTTCAATCAGCATTTTTTACCTATTTACCTAGCCAATAGACCCGGAAACCTTCGTGCCGAGTTGGACTTGCGTCCAACTGCCTCTTTGCGGCTTTAAATTTATAATACTATAAAAAAATACTATGTTCCGATATATTTCAACACTTGTTTGGGTCTATTGAATGATAATTGATGAAAAGGTAGTTCCCAACGTGTGTCCCGAAATCCTTCTCCTGATGATCAAGGGGATACCGTATTCCCTTAAAACCGGGTGGTGCTCGCAAAACCTACGAGCCACAGCCAGAGGCAGGCCTGCGAAAGAATGCCCAGGGGTACACCCAGTTTTGCCTAGTTTAATGGATTGGTCCGGTCGGGATTCGTATAGTCATTCAAATCAGTACAATTTTAAACTATTCACGAAATTTTTAAACATTGTGTTAATAATAGCTTTCAAATAATTTGACATAATCCTGTAAATTCCTTAGCCACTCGGAGAATGTGTGTCGTTGGAATGTGGAGCACAATACAATTTTATTGTGTCCATTGTTTTTCCGCTGCAGTCGGGATCGAAAGCAAGCGGAACACATCGGAGTCTATGACCTCCGACCGCGCTGCGCCTCCGCTATTCGCCATCAAACACGTTTGCCTTTACATCGCCGCACGAACCTTTAACTCCAATCATTTCATCTCTTCCATTCGAACGGTTATGGTTACACTCAATCGATCAATCACATTTTGAAATTAACTTTCAACTAGAGGTAGTTCCGCGTTCAAGGCTTGATCATATTTCTTTATTCAAATCTACAGTAACAAAAGTGTAGACAGCCGAGTGGCATAGGCAGGTCGCAATGATTATAATAATAATAAATATCATTTGGACAGTAAGCTACTCAAAGCTTGTGTTATGGGTGCCAGACAACGGATATAATACTTAAATACTTCTTGTTTGTAAATACACACATGATATACATAGAAAACACCCAGACAAATACAAACAGACATGTTCATGCACACAAATGTTTGTATTGTCCGGGGATCGAACCCACAACCCGCTGCGTAGTAGGCGATTTCTCGACCACTACACCCGACGGGTCGTCAAATTTCTGCTGACTCACGTTTTTAAGTCAATACATTTTCGTCGGCACTTTCAAAAACTGCAATAAATTTAAAAAATAGGCTTCTATCAGATTTCGTCATCTATATAACATAGTAACATCTCGTTCACTGTGGTGTGAATTCCGAAAGCATCTACTGCATAGGTGGCATAAACGCAAATTGAAAAGCGCAGTAGAGCGACAGCGCACACGCAGACCGCGGCGCTCCCACGGCCCTCGCGCATGCGCAGAACAAACGACGCGCGAACTGCTGCCAAAGAAACATGCTCAGTTTTCACTCGTAATTCAACTCACACTTGATGAGCCAGTTTCCTGGTATCGGTAGCTTTTATTTCATCATCAGCCAAGGGACGACTACAGTCCACTGTTTTTTTTTTAATTTATTTTACTAAGGTATACAAACAGGATATGGTCTATGCTTATCCTATATAAAATTATAACTAAAATACATAACTGGATCATAGCCCATAAATAGTATACACGACATGATTTTTTATTGTACGCTAATAGGATACTATAAATCTAAACAATGAACGACGAATAATAATCAAAGCGTGTTATAACTGTATGACATCAAGTCCAAGTTGGCCCTTATCCTTCAGGGTGTTGGATATGGCTTTTTTGTAAGTAGGGAAACTGATATTGAAAATATCCATGTCTATGCTACCCTGGATCAACGCGTTATACGTGCGACACATTCTAACTAACGGGTTGTAAAAGGATATGTCAATTTTATACACTTGAATTTCAAATATATTAGGGTTCCTAGATCTGTGTCGAGTGTTAATATTAATTGACGATAAAAGACCTGGCGCATCAATAGTTGTTGTAGTTTAGTGGATAATTTTATGAAGATACAAAAGGTCGTACCTTTTACGTCGGGTTTTTAGGGACATTACATCGAATTTAGACAACCGCTGTAGTTTTGTAGGGAGCGTCGTAAGTTGAACATTTCTATTATTTTTTCTCCGAAGTGCGACACATTTCAGATACACGTTGAACATAGAAACTCTTCTTTTTTTGAAGTCTGTTTTTCTATTACCTAATACAGATGCAAAAGTTTTACCTGATGAATCTCGTAGGTACCTAATAACAATGAAATAACAGAAGTCTTGAAACGTGAATACCTTGCAAACATTTTGTCCTGCAGTAAACAGTTGCTGAAGCCTAACAACATTCGTGACCATATCGCTTAGGTAAACCTAATTGCCTAAAAGCACAGTTGTCGCCAAATGCGCCTGCGCACGTGGACCCGGGGTCGTCGCCCTCATCTCCGACCCGGGTCAGGCCAGCCTCCATTTTGGCCGCGATGCATAGACAATGCCCTAGCGCTGCACAGATCTGCGCGACCATAAATAACCGTAATCGACTCTATTATTGACCGGAACGTTACCTCTTTTCTAATGCGAGATGATTTCGCAGCGAGAAAGACTAATTTTAAACAAAATTATAAATTCAAGAGATTATTGTAAGAATACAATGTATTGGGCCGCCCAGTTTTGCAATTACACTACCTAACTTTATGTACTTATTTTTTTTTCTTCGATACGTTTTCGAGAACGTCCATACTAATGTCATATTCTATGTATTGTTACCAACTTGTTTCAGAATCACTTGTTAGGGTTCCGTAACCGAATGTCAAAAAACTGATCCTTTATAGGTTTGTCAAGCCTGTCTGTCCGTCTGTACGTCACAGATACTTTATTCTGAAAATATAAGCATTGTGTATTGCTAGTTGAAACTTGGTAGCTAGGTGTATCAATCGCTTAGGAGGGCTTCCCAAGCCAAGCAAGTATAAATTAGGAAAAAATAAAATACGTAATGTAGATTTTGACAAATACGAAATGGTTTAAATGAGATCAAACCAGTAGTTTTTGAGATATAGCACATTTTCAACAACCGCAAATATAACTTTGTCCTTCATACAAACGACCATAACCAAAATAGTTCTGGTAAGTGGCATTCAGTGAACCCCTAATGCAGTAAAAGTAAGTACAGAACCCTCAGTTCGCGATTCCGACTCGCACTTGCCCGTTATTTTAAAAGTTGACATAGTTTCAAAAGTACCTATAATTTTTCAAGTCTTTTTATTTAGTTAATTTATTTACAATACACTAGCAGCAAGTAGGTTGTTCGTTCCCTCGTGATCAATATCAATGCCTATTTCTATACAAATGGAATATTGAGCGACAGCCAGGACGTTAAAGTTAGACGGACAGGCAGGTGGCACAAAGCGAGTCGGCGCTCAAGTTACGCGAACTGATCGCCGCCACGTCCGTCCGTCGCTAGTGGCAGTAAACGCAGGGCTTGCTTGGAATCATTAGGATTACAATTGTTACTCATTACTACAAGATTCAAGATCCTATTTTCTTAAGTACTTCCTAAAAGCAACTCGTGTGATTTTCTCTCCCCCCCCCCCCCCCCCCCACATGCTTAGTTACGTTTGCCATAATAATTGAACTAGGGTAAACTATAAAGCTATTGCCCACTTAAAAATAAAGAGTATAGTGATTGCCCTCCTCATCCATGTGTTTTGCTTCTGGTGGGAAATCACTTACTCGTTTCTCCTACTAACAAAATTTAAAAGTATTAATTAAGCGTTTAACTACCTTATCTAATGTTTGGTATCCCGTTTGTGGTGATTGTAATACATAGTTTTGTGTTTAGTAAGTTAATGGTTATATGAAATAGGTTTGTTTGTCAACCCTAGTAAATGAAGTGAGCTATAATAAAACGCAAAATGTGCACTTCAACGGTAAGCACCTCGTACTAAGTAAGACTGGTTGGGTAATGATATTACTTTATATTGCACTTGCAGATGCCATAGGTATTACAAATTGCAAAAAGCGTTTACAGCTCTTTAGATGGGATTGCGATAAGGGCTAGGGCGTGTTTGGCATAATTTACAAGGATCAGTTCATCTACATATGACGCTGGCCATTCCTAGGTTTAGCACTTTTCAATGCTGCCAGGGTGGCCCAAACAGTTACGACCGAAAAATTTTTTTTGGATGCGTTACATCCAGGGCTATTCAAATCAAGGATTTTCAAACAACTAATTCCTCCACTTTTTTTGGTGTAATGTCGCTTTTTTTATTGCAATATGATCCAGATAAAAATATGAGCTAGCAAAAACTAAGACTAACAGAAGTTTAAATTTTTATAAAAAAAGCCTCGAACCTACAAAGATTTGGCTATCATAAATATGATATAGATAACCCTGGATGAAAAGGTTTCAAAAAAATAAATTTGGACGTCACTGTTTGGGCCACTCTGTATATTCCGTAGAGCAACAAAAATACTAATTAAGAAAATCGTAGTTAAGTCATACTACTGTAAAGAATAAACTTTTAAAAATGTAAAAACCGACTTCCAAACCAAAATGCACTTAAAAGTCTTAAATAAACTCTTTACCATTGAAAGGAAAGGAATCCGTTTTAGGCAAACAATTTCTCTTTGGAGTCGGTGCTGTGATAGTTGATGCTTGATGGTCAAAGTGATGGCACCGACTCCAAAAAGAAGTAGGTTTTTACTTTTTTAAAAGTTTATTTTATTTCTTCATTTTTAGTTATTACATAAGAGGGGGGGGGGGGGGGGGGAGTTGCACCTTATGATTCTATTTTTTAAGAAGCTACAAATTACCTTTCATAAGTTCCGTAATTATAATTACTGAACTCTTAAGCGTTCCACCATCAGCTCAGCCCAACAAGATGTTGACTATCAGACGTAACAACACATTAAGATTCTAGTAAAGAAACACTATACGTGCCTTTAAAATTTGAGGGTTTCCCTCGATTACACCAAAATCCCCTCATCAGATCCCAAAATGGAAAAAATGGGACCTACTAGAAGGTACACCCTCTAAGTAGGCGAAAAAAATTTTCGACTTGGTCGACAAACGACTGAGATATGAGGTAACAAACATACAAAAAAAAACATACAGTCGAATTGATAACCTCCTCCTTTTTTGAAGTCGGTTAAAAACAAGTTATTAACCAACTCGTGGCGTTCAACGTGAAAAGCTGCGTTGCATTTATCACGGATTTAGTTGTTATTTCGCCTTCCTAGTGATAAGTTATCAGGCAGGCCGCGACCACGATACCGGGTATCGGATAATGGTTCATTTACCTCACTAACACTAAATGCGGGCGCAATGGCCATTTCTATAAACAATGCTATAGAAGACGTATCACACCTATACACCTGCCAGTTTCCTTAGGCTTTTATTGATTTCGTATAATATCGCTCCCGTAAACATCAATGATGGCTGGGGCCTTTTTTTTTTGCAAAAAAATAACTTCGTATTATGATTCTTAGATAAATCGCCAGGTACGACCATTGGATCCGGATAAACAATAAAATATTTAAGTTTTCATTTCAATCCAACTTATATTTTCCCTACATGAACCATAAAATTATCAAAATCTTAAGCAAGTTTTAGAACATAATTAATATGCAATTATAGTATGTGTATTTAAAGTTGATGTAGAATAATACGGGTGTTTGATTCTCTTTTGAAACAAACCAAACAAAGACACTTTCATTCAAAAGATATCTTTTAAGAAACAGGATTTCAGCTAAGATTTCTCTATAACATGAAATTAATACAAGTCTGGTGAATGAGCCGAGTTTCCGTACAGCCGCGTCCCATTGAGCGGGCGGGTTCAATGGCGGCATTCCTGTCGAGCGCCGCCGCGGCGGGACGGGGAACTAAAACTTGAAACGTTCGGTTTTTGCTCCGCGCCCCGTGATCCGGCTACTAATGCGGACGAGACGAGACTCGAGATTGCGTGTGTGCGGATACGTTACGCGAATCGCCGGTTTTTCTTGTATACGAAAGGAGTATAGGCTGGCTTGAGTTTATGAATCTGTTTCGGCAGTCTTAAGTTTTGATTTGCTCTGTTAAGGTAGTCTGGCGTTGTAATGCTTGTTTTGTTTTGAAATTCTTCGTTAAAAAATTTAATCTATTGATTTATATTATACTCGTATACGGAGTCGTAAGTAATGGAGTGGCTGGCTGATTGCCGTTGGAACGTAGACCACAAGTTTTCAATTTTGCGTTTGATGATCGTGGTGGCTGTAATTCTGTCATCTAGGTTTATGAATATGTCAAAGCTTGGTTAAAATAACGAAAAGCAACTCGAAGCCACCACCAATACATTTATTCATTCCACTTTAAGGTCTTGGTACGAATGTTTAAATCACATAGGATGCTTCCTGTAAGGTGTCAGCCAATCAAGCCGACGCATGGTGATAAGCTTATTACCACCATTCTTAACTTACTTTCAATATAATCTTTATGTATATTCAGCGAAGTTTTGTAGTTACCGAGATATTTGCAAATAAAATTTGTATGGAAAATAATTATGAATGCTAGGTACTGAAAATCTGTTTTTATACATAGCACGCTATTCAATTAGAATTTAAATCTTATTCAAAATAAGTCAGCAAAAAAAAATAAGTGTTTTTATACAAGTTTTGAACTGTGCCCATACATTTCGTAAGGAACTTTATTATTAAAATATCTCGATAACTACCAAAAATTTCTAAAAATACGCAGAGGTTCATTTGATAGGTATGGTGGTTGCCTATCACCACGCATCGGCTTGACACGTTACAGGAAATACTCTGATGATTTTAATTATCTTGTTTCATTTGGACACAGATGATCTGGATATCTTGTGATGCGCAGAACACATGTTATTGCAAGTGTTATGTTCGGGCTATAGTATGTAACAATAATAGTCCCTCTAGCCGATTTCGACTACGATGGCCAGTCACAACGACTGACTGTGCGGGACAAATTTAGTGCACAACAAGTTTGTGCGCAAACGCATGTGCACTCTCTACAATGGGACAGCAATCTGACACGACCGGAGAGAGATCAGGCGCAGGATGTGCTGTCCGAGGATCGGGGGCGGAACACCGCCAACTCCGAAACTCCGAGTTACCCTGAGAATTTCTGAACAGAAAAACTCAGGTTCCCGCGCAGCCGACGCTTCAATTGGTTATATGCCACAGCATGTACCGATGCGAGATAACAATTCAATTTCTATTATGTCTTACGTGTGGCAGCGAATGGTTAAAAGTGACGCTATCGGTGCGTATCGGGGCTGGGCTGCCGCGGGAGCCTTTTCCTCAGCATGAGTGAGCCCCGCACTAACGGGTGGTGTTGTGGTTGCAGCTGAAGGTGGGCGGCGGCGTGCGGTCGTGGCGCGGCGTGGGCGGCGCGGGCGGCGAGCTGTCCGTCTTCTGCTGGTGAGCCGCCACGCCTCCGCGCAGGTCGGTACACATTGCACACTATTATATTTCCTATTTATGAATTAAGTAACATTCACATAGTATATTTTATGTCTGTTGATGCGAATATGGTAGCCCGTAGATTTGCGCGCTGTTTAATAGGCGTCAGAATGACCCTGTTCAGGGCATTTTGCACGGCCTTCTCGTGTAGAAGACATACGCGGAAGTACAGCGCCCTACGAGTCCAATACAATGACGCATTCAGGGTCTTCCTGAGGCTTCCGCGCTTTTGTCGCTTCGGAGATGATCGCTGAAGCGCGCGTGGATTATTTTTATATAATCATGTGCAAGCGGTGCACATCCGTGGTGCGCGAGCCAGCGAACAGGATCCTTTCGACGAGCGTTTTGACTGCTAGCATATATATCACTGTATACGGGATAATGTTGCCTTTCTATTTTGACATCTTGTAGATTTGTTCTGTAATTGGTCCAATTGTTGACATAAATAAATAGTAATAGTATGTCAGTCCCATCGTTACCTAATCTTGAGTATCTTAGCAACCACACAAAAAAACTACTAAGAATAACAAAATAAAATTATAATCAAGTGACTGTCACTGATGAATCACCGAAACCATATCGCAGACAAGTTTGGCCTCTGATGAAGGTTTGGCTAAAATGCTTTGAAAGACTCCTAAGTCAAAAGTCCTAAGATTAAGTCGGAAAAAGTGAGGTGCCTTTCATAACTGTGTAACCTTAACTTCGAATCCTAGCATGCGAATAATTGCACCTTTTATCTGATCGATGACATCGTATCTGTTTCCAGATCGTGTAGACTCGGGCGCGGCTCCGGGAGCTACAGTACTTACGTCCGCTTCACCCGAGCGTGGCCGGGGCCGGGGCCGGGGCCACATACGAGGCCCCGGGACATAGGCCCTCGCCGCGGAGGCTCAGCGACGAGCTCCGAACATCGCCGATGTCTTGTGTGAATATCTTTTCGTCTGTCCCCGCAAGTGCAGAGACATTCCGCGATTGTGTTCCCCGGTCCCGCGTCGACGGTCCGACCGAACTCGGGACGCTTCAAACCGATTCATCGACGCGCCGGGCCTCTCCCGCCCCGATCATATCAGAATTTCTTGACTCGCGTCTTTTATTCTCATAACATTTTCGTCTAGGCAGTGCTCGGATAACGTTATACTTTGCGAACGTATTCGCCTTAAATACCTTAGAACGTTTTAGTCGTGGTTACGTTAGAAGGGACACATTATTAACACTTGCGTACAGATTTCCAGATACAGTAGATTTTTTGTTGTTATTACGACAACAGACGTTGACTGTCCACGTAAGAGTTGAAACGTTTTTCATAAGAACGAAATTTTCAATTGTTCATGTTCAATATAACTATTATTAACCTTTTTTTTTTCATTTTTTCGCCTTAAATAACGAAACAAAAATAATTCAAATCCAGCCCTGTTGTAATTTTATAGCCTTGCAGATACTTAGTAATCAGGTCGCGGCACGCGCTATTTTATTTATTTTCATTTAATTTAATTTTCTCTTACTTCATGTGGAATAAACTGTTTTTATACGTTCTCTTTCGTTTTTATTCCGAACGAAATTTTACACAAGGAACCGTTCCGAACGCTTTAAAAACGTTATTTTGAATAACGTTTCCGAGCCCTGCGTCTAGGTGTGAAAGTGTTATGAGTGGCGGTGGAGCCGATATCGCCGTTTCCGTCGTTCCTTTGCGATCGCTCGGTCACGATCAAAGTACAAACTCGACATTCGGCTTATCGTTCCGAGACGTCGAATTCTATCCCCGCGTTTTGTAGTTTTTTGATATATTTACTCAGGTGTACGTCACTGTTACTCAAATGGATCGGGAGATCGCGGATCGGGATCACCGCCCCCCGGACTAAATTGTTGTGTAGAAAACGAATATGTGAGGAGACCGCACGATTAGTAGCCTTTCTAAACGCAACTAACGCGACTAAAGCAAACGCGTCGGCGCGGCGTTTGCTTCAGCCAGTATTAGAGGAGCTCCTCAAGTTTGATCTCGAATTGCGACTGACCCGCTGGGTATTTGTGTTAAACGGATGACCGCGTAGATATTTAGTTTGTCGTTTTATAAATTTTGTATGTTTATCTTTTAACATAAATATCCACGCCACACTACGTGATTCCATCGTAGAATAACGTTGTTTTACCGTTGAGTGTCAATTGGCATGCGCGTACAGTTATCGGTTGTACCTAGTGTATACTTATGTTAGTAGTTCTTTAGCGGGGCTAAATATTTTGTTACTCGTATTATGTTATGATTATGAAACGAAACAACATAATAAATTGTGGTGCGAGTGGATTCCGTGAATTTAACTATAAAGACATTTAACAAATTTTCAAATTAATACGATAAAAAGTACTAAGACTTTTTTAAAATCGCTTGGATAAAGATTGTATGTACATAGTGTTAAGATACGATAGAGTTAAGAGCAGACTTAGACGTAGTAGGTATATATAACAAATTGTAAGGCGCGCGGCGCCGGTCTATTGTTAACATTTTCTCCTTTTTAATTGTGTTATTTTCATATTATTTCTGGTTTAGTTCGTTACTGAATTTTTATTGTTACCGTCTCCGCGCGCGATACGCGGCACCGAATGTGCGAGCTGTTCGTACACAAGGCTATACTCTGATTTTTAGTTAGATGGACTTAATTTTTTTACTCATTTGAAAACTTCATTTATATATTTCGTTTGCTTATATTTGCTGTATTCATCGTTTTACATGTCTTATTAATTCAAATAAGTAGAATTACATTATTGAAAAATCGAATCACAAATTCCATTATTCGCCCACGATTGAATTGTCACAACACTATGGCATTACGCTTGCAACATAAGAAAAAAATGCACTTGAAGGTGTCATTCCGGTCTATCTAATTAAAAATCAGAGAATAAGCACTGATTTCCACAAATCTCACAGTATGAGAGCTGTGCGGAATCAGGACGCCACTGTTACAACTTTTATGCGTGATACGTCACTTTTGGGTGTATACCCGTAGCCTGGTATATGTCACCGTATTATTGTAAAAGCCGCAAATTTATTATATAATTGTTTTAAATCCGTAAGATTCTAATCTGTTGATTTATTATGGACAAGATCATCAAGGTTGAGCTAATATGCTTTTTTTGGTACTTACATGTCAACCTAACACGAAGGATAAACGGGGATTCGCTTTGCCAGTGATTCGTCATTTCAGTTTAAGTTATAATGTATGAAGTTCGGTACAGTTGGCAATAAGTCGACAGATTACAATTAAACTGATTTAAAAACGTAAGATTGTAATGACGTTGGTTTTATTTTACGGTGAAATACATAGGTAGGCAAGCTAGAGCTATTTTTTCACCGCAATTAATTCACATTTGGCTGACTGACCAAGGCAGGCAGGCAGACTCTTCTGTCGTTACTGACAAAATTGTGTCGTTTTGTAAATTATGTTTTAGCAAGGCATAAATAGGGATGATGACACGCCATGCTAAATGCTTTCTCAATATGGCATTTTTTTTTGTAACACTAACTGAGATCTGTAAATCTATATCAGATTTAACAGGCCTTCATTTTGTTATGTCATTGTTTCTACGGTCGGTACCTTGGCCTCTTCCTTGTACTGTGGATAGTTGTACCATTCTCTAAAAAAAACATTTTGTCAAAGAACAGTGCTATTCTCATATATAGTCGTGTCATTTCATTTACTGAATGTTTCAATTTTATTATTGAATGAACATAACGCACACGTAAAATTTAAATCATACAGACATTAAATTGAAGACTTTTATTACTTCAGCTATTATTTTATTGACTGGTACAGCTAAACCACCGCCATTTTAAAATAAAATCATGTAAGTCGGTGTCGCTTGGGAGGTGTCCTGTACCACATGCGTGGTGGGAAGGGCGTTGGGCCGCGGAGACGCCTCGTGTCAACAATCAGTGGTGATATTATATAAATAATTTATATTATGTTTTTTATATATTGATTAACAAGCGTAATAAAGAGTGAGCAATGGCACATCTGAATTAGTGTTTCATTAATCGCATTTGTTTGTGACGTCTTTTACCCCGTATTATCAAATCTTTACTATTGCTAAAAGAAAACACAATAAATACAGTTATTAAGTTTATTATCACAATCCGTAAAAATAATTTAGAACCAATTATTACCTACTCACTAACTTCTGGGAACAGTTCATAATTAAATCACTAGACGAAACTACAGGTACTCAACAGTTCATGCAGGATTACGCTACAAGCCTTATTTACACAGTAAATATCAGACATTGATAATATGATCATTTGGGCATTCCAATGAATGTTAGCAGGTAATACAAAAATAACTGCAGTATTATAAATATCAATACAGGGTTATGTCGAGCTGAACGCCAGAGATAGTGCAATACATTATCGTAAGTTCACAAACTTTGCTTGTTACTGATGAAAAACAATATTATCTTTTTATCCCAGTGAATTTCGTTTCGTCCCGTCCATTTGGTTATTATCTTAATCGGAGTGGAGACAAATCTAACAAAATAATTATGAAACTCGGTCCACCCGTTCTCGACGTACCGTAACAATAATGATGCCTTAATAAGCAACAAGCCTTCTAAAATTACTTAATGTTGTCTATTGATAACTGTCTGAATATAATGTAAGACATTATACAGGGTTACAGGAAAAGTTGACCTACATCCGTTAAGGGCGTGTAGTACACATCATTTCTGAATCATTTCACTATGGAAACCCTCATCCTAAACTTAACCGTTTTCGAGATATTCGAGTTTGAATTTTTTTATGAAAATGTCCAATTTTTCGGCTATTGAATTTAATATTTTGAATTTTTTTGACTCTTACTTATTCTGGTTTTTTACATAAACAATGAGATGCTACATGACCTCTATGACTAAAATTGCACGTAAGTTAACTAAATAGGTCGTTGTAGACGATCGAAACTTAAGAAAATTTGTACAAATTATAAAAAAAATAATCTTTTCTGGATATTTCAAAAAAATATTATGGCACTTGGTCTGCAGATGTGCTTAAAAACATCTTCATTTTATCAGCTATCCAATGAGGTATAACAACCTAGGGTTGTATTTAAACTCAGAAAAAAACATAGTTGAAAAGGTTCAGGTAGTAAGTAGATCTAACGGGTCCCTCGGCTATTGTCCTTCAAGTTAATCCGGTGCGTGTGAGCGAGACAACTTACGATTTATGCAGGTGAGAGTGAGAAGTAATCAATCAGAGTCCAATAAACAAGCACAGTAGTCACAGTTAGAAAAATCAGCCCAGAAACAAAGCCAAGTCGTGTGGGAATCCGAAAGCACAATAATTCGCATCTACCATGGACGAATCGCATGAGCAGACTAAAATGGATGGCAAGCAAACAAACGACCAAATACAAAACAATGGGCATATTGTATCCCCAAACTTGTTTTTGCAAATTATTTTTCTGACTCTCACCTGCATAAATCGTAAGATGTCTCGCTCACATGCACCGGATTAACTTGAAGGACAATAGCCGAGGGACCCGTTAGACCTACTAACTGAAACTTTTCAACTATGCTTTTTTCTATGAGTTTTAATACAACCCTAGGTTGTTATACCTCGTTGGATAGCTGATAAAATGTAGATGTTTTTAAGCACATCTGCAGACCAAGTGCCATAATATTTTTTTGAGATATCAAGAGAAAAATATTTTTTTATAATTTGTACTTTATTTCTCAGGTTTCGATCGTCTACAATAACCTATTTAGTTAACTTACGTGCAATTGTAGTCATTCAGGTCATTAAGCATCTCATTCTTCATGTAAAAAAAACAAAAAAATAATCATAAGAGTCAAAAAAAATTAAAATATTCAATTCAATAGCCGAAAAATGAGGCATTTTCATAAAAAAAAACGAATATCTCGAAAACGGTCAAGTTTAGGATGGGGGGTTCCATAGTGAAATCATTCAGAAATGATGTGTACTACACGCCCTTAACGAATCTAGGTCGACTTTTCCTGTAACCCTGTATATGAACGAGAAAATAAATGCTCTACCTCTAAACTCTGGGACTCCCTGTATTATCATTTGTAACCGCTATCAACACTCGGAGCTACCTATTGGTAGTAATGCGTACGGACGCCTTGTATGCAAACCTCAAATGAAAATATATGAAGGAATTGCTTGCTTGAGCGTCACTTCAGGCAACGTTCGTAATTTGAGCTTGTAACTTATTCCTAAGCCTAGCAGCTCCGCGTGCAAAGGGGGTAAGAGGAAACTAATTTATAAGTCTAAAAATATAAAATGCAATACTTAAGGTGGGTCTTAAAATAATAGCACATTTACAGGAATTGTCAATCTTAGCAAAGCAAAGAATTCCACAAAAATGACTCTGGAATTTACATTAAGGACATATGATAACATAAATACCGAGAATACTTCACAATGAGAGCAAGTTTTGATTGTAGTCAATAAATAAAATCTATTTAATTCAATCCTCGTGATTTGGTTTATTGTTAGATACTAATAAAATGTCAGTCTACCAACACCAACGCAAATCCAATTACATTGCGCGATGGTCCTCCAAATATTATGCTATAGGACTTTTATTAGGAAACAGATCTTAATTCATCTATTGTATGTACTTTAAGTTAACACCTATCTAATATCTACGCCTTATCCTTATTCGTAACAGTAAAGTATTTTAATAGCGTCCTACTTTTCCTTGAGCTAGATTTAGGTGTTTTCTCCGTGACAGAGGTCCTTCGCACGGGGATATTATCTTTGGGACTGAGCGGCGCGAGTACCTTGTCGACATCGGAGAGCTTGCCTCTCTTCTCGCGCGTGATGAGCGTCAGCCAATCGGTGGTCTCCTGCTTCTTCTTCACCGGCGACATCAGCCGCAGGTGCGGCGCGTCGCCCTCGAGCACAAAGTTCGGCAGGTTTTTTGTAGGTGTTGAGTAAGAAATGATCCTAACCTTCGTAGGCGATACTTTCACCGGCGACCTGTGAAGGCTGTCCGGCGATATCGGCTTCGGACTCTTGGGCGAGATTCTCTTGCACGTCTTCCTCTCGTAATTTTTCGTCGGCGTCATGAAAGAGGTGCCCGCTTTGGGCGGGATGTATCCCCAGTCGCCGCCGATGCAAGAGCCTTGCGTTTCGATCATGCATCTTTTGACGGGGCTCACGTCGTCTCTCTCGTCTCTGTGACGCTTGATGCCCGCCGGCAGCAACTTAGGTTCTTCTATCGGGGCACTGGGAGTGTCCAGCTTAAGCCTCTTCACTAGAACCTCGGCCTCGTCCGCATCGCGGGACGCGTTCATTAGATCAGCGAGGCAACGTTTTGTTTTACGCGCCGACGGATTAAACTGGCTTCTCAGTCTTTTGGCGCTGTACGAGCCGGGCGTGGCCGTCGCCTTCCGTTTCATAGAGTTGGGGGTTTTATCGAGCGCGCACCACTTGGGCAGGCTCGCGACGTCCGTGCGCGGGACGACCTCGGCGCGGCCCTGGAGCTCCGCGTCCGGGTCGAGCAGCTCCCGGCCGACGCGCCAGATCTTGTGGCGCGCGTCGTCGCTGCAGGTGACGAGCTTGGTGTCCCCGGCGAGGCACCACGCGGCGCACGTGACCTCGGCCCAGTGCCCCGTCAGCTTCACCACCGGCTCCGAGTGCTTCACGTTCCAAATGTACGCGTTCTTGTCGCTGCTGCCGCTCACCAGGTACATGCTGTCCGGGCTGAGGCTCGTCTTGATGTAGAACGTGCTGTTCTCGTGGCCGACGTACCGCTGCTCCGGCAGAGTGCTGTACGTGGACACGTTGAAGCAGTATATCACGTTGTCCATGCAGCTCGCGTACAGCCTCATCCTAGCGTCGTCGATGATCAGGTTCGTGTAGCCGTTTTTCGTGGAGCTCCCGCAGTACGGGATCGAGTGCTTGGGTAGCGGTTCTCTTTTGTATGTGGAGTAGTTTTTGCGCATGTCCCACACTTTTATGTTTCCGTCGCACTCGCCGCATGATATGAGTGTGAGGTCGTCCTGGAATACCAGTCCCGTGATGCTGGTCGCGCGATGGTTATCGATACGCGGCCTTTTGGAATGGGAGCCCGGGGTCTTGGGCGTGAAGCTAGAGTGACAGTTCATGAGACAGTTGTCAGGTTTAAGTATGACGGAAGGTTGGCTGTTGGTGCGCGTGTCCCAAACGAGTATGTGCCCATCTCGGGCCCCGGTCGCGAACACGGAGGGTTCCGTTGGACGAAATACAGCAGTTTTTACTGACCTTGTGTGGTTGGAAAATACTTGGATCCTTTTTGGAGCACCTTCAGCGACATCCCAGAGGCATGCGGTGTGGTCACCTGTGAATGGACATTTATGACATATTTGTTGACAGAAAGACAAATAATGACATATTTATCAATATGCTATACTCACCAGACACAGTAACAAAGTTCATGTACCCAGGCATCCATGCCAGGTCAAACACAGCATTGTTGTGGCACTGGAACCCTTCCAGGGTGCTCGCTGAAGATGTACTGGATGTGTTCTGAAATATACATGTTTTAAACAAATTCAGTTTTGTATTAACATTTGACATAGGTAGCAACAAGAGATCAATCACGAGCAAAGTGAGCACATAATTGCGAGGCACTGGGCCCTGTAGGATCGACCAACAATCAATTACCTGCCCACGGTGTTCACTCATTTGCAAAATTTAAAAAGCCCAACAAAAGCCGAAAACTGTTGATTTCAGCCAAAAATGCAATCAAAAAGCCTACCTATATCCGGCTTAAACAGGACGCCTGACAATGCTACACATGATTGTAGCAGGCATCCTATTTTCAGAGCTTTGTTTACGATTTAAAATGCCCAGACTAAGTAGAATCAGCTTGAGCTATGGTGATTATAGGGTCAAAGTATATCCTTACGACATCCTAAACCATTACTAGTATTTCATTAACACGAAATATAGTTTACCTGAATAGCAACTCTGCCATCTTCGTTAGCGAGGGCGAGGATATGCTCGTAACCGGGAGCCTCTGAAAACCGACAAGCGAATATCGGAGGGTCCTGGTCAAAGTTAGCCGCTAGTGCCGAGCTCTGCAGCCCATAGAATGAGTCCTCGCCGTTCACCACGAGACGCTTCAGCACGTTGTCATAATTCAACCGGCAATCTAGAAATCAACACACAATTTTACATCATGGTCGAAAAATAAAACACCAGATGACCAGATACACAACAACTACATCAATAAATTTTATACTCACAAATGCCTAGTTGGCGATCGATAAGACACTGAATGTCGTTCATATTTACACTTCTTTACATTTCAAGGAATAATTATACGATTTACAGTTACTTGCAATGAAATTACTAGATTTTTCTACAACAATCCAAAAGAAATCGAGCACAAAACATGTTGTGACAGGTCATGTCGAAAAAGCAAACTGACATTTGAAAAGGCGCGAACAGCGTTTCGTTCCATCTCGTTATTGTAGGGTAGGTAGGTAGATCCACACTCAACACCACATTTACCCTACCACCAACTAAAGTTACCGGTTTTGTCTATGGTACTGGTCGCATGCCTCTCCTGTTTGGGTGTCTGCTGGCCTGGCTGACCTGTCAAAAAAAAATGGCAAGCAATATTTTGTGCCGCAAAATGGAATAGTTTTCTTACTGTTTTTCCTTTCTTTGATCTACTTCGAGTTTTATTACTAGACGTACAATTTCAAACAGTGGTCATAGATCGTTGATACACCTGTGTATTGTTATTGCTCGTTTTGTTCATTTACGACCATCGTAAGTTGGCGGTTCAGTCTTTGCTTTCTTCAGTGGTTTTTCTGGAGGTTGATTTGTTTAGTGACTAATATTTCTGCTGAATGTGAAAAAAAAGATCGTAAGTGTATTTGTAACGATGCTTTATACTTTTAAAACATTCGTATTGTATGTAAAAATCTTGTTTCTTTGATTCTGTGCTAGTTGTCAATTTTTGCATTGGTGGTTTGCAGGTTTATGGCATGGGACCTGTAAGAAAATGGCAAGCAATGCTTTAATCAGTCGACGGTTGCGGCTCGATCATATGTTTTCGGACGGGAGCTCGGAGCTGACGCTCAGAGCTTATTGCGGATGGAGCACACCTTTACAGTGCCTTATGTGCCTGTTCCGTCGCCAGCCGCACTCAAGCCAGCGCCGCGCCCCGCCCGCGATCCGCCGCTCCAATATGCACACTCTGTTGACAGTCCCTTTATGAGCACTATGGACGAAATATCCTATTGGATCTGCACTAAACAGGCACCCTGCCTGTTCAACTATGACAATGTGATAAAAAGACAGTGTGAGGAAGCACACTGCTCTAAGCCTAAAAGTGTTCAAAGTGTTACTATAGAGACACCTTCACCTAAAAAGAAAAAGAAGAGAAAGTTGTCATTGTTGGATGATGAGTCTGTCTCCTCTGAGAAGCAGCAAAATGTTTATTTTGAAACATCTCAACAAAAGAGCCAACAAACTTTGCTAGAGAGTTGCAAGTCCGATGACACTCTTGGGTCTGATTTAGACTTCAATATAAAAAAATCTTCAGTCCAAGGCAAGACCAAAAGGGCAAAATTAAACAAATCTAATAGGACTTTGCATAAGAAAAATAAAATAGCCACCTCTACTCCCAAGGTGACGGGAACCCTCAGAAGAAGTTTGAGGAAAGCTCAAAGAAGTCTTAATCTCAATGGCCAGAAGAACAGCTCATTTGAAATGTACAACTGTGAGATCGTTAATGGCTATAACACAAGATATAATAGTGAGAAAGAAAAATTAACTATTCATACTAGAAAAGCTTCTGAAGTACTTGCTGGCGGGGACCAAAGTATGGAAAAGCAACATTGTACTCATAAAACTGAGAAAACACCAGTAAATGGACAGTATGATGATTTGAGTGATGTATCTGGTTTTACTGCTAATTACATTCGATCTACTAAAATTCATTCTGCTAAAAGAAACTTGAGGAATAAAGGTGGAAGGACCTATATTAAGGAATCGCAGCAAGAGATAGAAAAAGATGATAAAATGTTAGTTTGCATGAGCAAGTCTGTCAACACAGGGCTGCCTAAGTCCACAATGCTAAACTGCAGCACGGATTCATCACAGAACATTGTAAATTTGATAACATTGAAGAATAATGACAAAACTTCAAGGATAAACAGAAGTACCTCTTTGTTAAAATTTGTAGAAACCAATAATGGTAGAAAGAAAACTGAAGAAAGGCTTGCCAATTCTTATCATAACATTTCACAACAGTCTAAAGTGAGTGCCTCTCCAAGGTATCCTAGAAGATTCCAAAACAGTTCAACAGATGATTCTCCCCAGAAGAGTGTGTTGAATATTATATCACAGGACAGAAGACGGAGAGCTTGTATAAATGTGAATAACAAATCAGATAGGAAGGAAAATCCTGAAGATAAACAGTCTAGAACAAGGAGTGGAAAGTGCATAGGACTTACTGTGAGACAGCCTGAAAATTCAGTTCTGGTTCTAAGCAATTCTTTGGAACAAGTGAGTTCTGTAACCAGCATGAATGTGGCAACTCCTAGGGAGGCGCGAGGAAGGCCTAAGAGGAAGCGTTGCTCTGCTAAGCCGGTGGAGTCGGCTAGAAAACAAAATTGCAGCGAGCGCCAGGACTCACTCAGGGACAAAAGTGGCTTTGCAGCATGTTTCTCTGACAGTGATGATGACAATGTGCCGTTGAAAGAAAGAAAATTTTTCTGCTAGTGCATAGTTAAAGTTAAAGACTGTATTCTAAATAATTAACAGCAAAAAAGGGAATTTCTTAGGGACTGCATATTTACTGATTTTGGAATGAATGAATTGAAAACAATCCACATGAGAAGTATCTTATTCTTGATATTAAGGGGGATTAAATTCAGAATAATTTATTGATGTTTAAAATGATTGATGTTTATCTCATGTTATTTGTATAAATTAAGAAAGGTGTATGTGATTGCTTATTATGAATATTTTTATGACAGTAAAAATGCATATTTTTTGGTAAACAATCTGTTTTAAAAGAGAATCAGGACTTGTTGTGTGGATTTGTTTACATCTAGGTGGATTTTTGACTAATGTAGACTAATAGTTGGTTTGGTATATTCCAAGATCTAATAAAGTACTGTTATCTGCCAGCCCAGTGCCTGTATCCAGTTACTGTGTATTGTATACTCAAAATATACTCTAGTATAGTAATAATTTTATTAGTCATGCTCATATTATCTTAGCCTATTAGATGTATGCAAATTATAATGTAATTGTAAAGTTTGTGTGCATGACAAAATTGTTTTATGTGTTTTGTTTGTTTTCAAAGTGCCATTTTATACACTCTTATAAAGACATAGTTTACCCATGGTTATAAGAAGTTTTAAAATATCAATTTATAGATCAAGAAAATTAATTTTGGTGGCAAAATATGATCATCAATATAACCTTTGTTACTAACTTTATCTTGGCACTCTGAATCAGAATCTGCAGAGTCCTACCAAAATTTAGGCATCCTTTCCAGGGGATATGGGTATGGACCCCATTGTAAATAAGACATATATCACATACTAGGCAAGTGTGAAGTGTATGTTTTGTCGAATGAGACCGTAGCTGTATTTATAGAATCAGTATTTTTTGAGAGAAGGGTTTTGTTGAAAAGGGAACGATGTATAATACATGCACAATTATTAAACTAAGCAAGTAAAGTATCTATTTCAATTTTGTTTTCTGTACTAAATCAAATGAGACCATATTCATAATAGTGAGCTATCTTCAATTCTTTTTCTTTTTAGAGATGTAGTTTTCAATGTTATTTTTTATACTTAAATCGTATAAAACTATTCTCATACTTATAAGATCAATATTTTGGGAGATATGAAGGGATCCTGGCAACTTACTTGTCAACAACCCTTCACGCTGCCACCACGCTGAAATTCCTTCGTATTTAATCGCAAAATATTGATTGTATAATCAGGAGTAAATGGTCTCATTTAATACACAGCAAAATAATATATTAAAAATGATAGCTCACCTAACCTCGTTTATAAATTGTACATAATTTACACGTTTTTTAATAAAACCTATTTGTGTCTCGCAGAATATCGGTTCTAAAATAAGTATCGACTCATTTGACTCTGCACAAATAAATATGTACTATAAAAATATTACATCACTTGCCGAGTGCATAAAATGTGCTTGTTTTAAACATCCTTAGCGTCTTCAACAAAACCTTGCATATCTTACAAAATATGTATCCCATAAGTATGGGCATCGTCTTATGCGATAACGCGCAAAAAAATACATAAAATATGATACCACACGTCTAGCATGTGAAATGTGCATTATTTACAATGAGGTCCGTGTCCATATCCCCTGGGAGGGGACGCCTAAATTTTGATAGGACTCAACAGATCCTGATTCCTAGTGCCGAGAATTTAAAAAAAAACTTTTATTGATGTACGGACAACAGCACGTTAAGGTAAACACTGCGGTTATGCAGTTGTAATAAGGTCTAGTTTTCAACAAAAGTGGGTAACCTGATGTACTGGCGACTGTACATATTTTGCCGCCAAACAGCCCTTTTTGGACTTATTTTAGCTATGTTATTGAACGTTAATGACTTTATTTCAAATAATATTAGGAATTTGGGCATGAATCAATAATAATGTTTGTAGCTATTTCAATTAATTTTATTTTAGTTTTTCACATACAATCATTCATTTTCCTAATAAATTTGGCAATTTATGAATAGTAACTAGAACGTTTCAAATGTTGTACTGGTTCATATTTGATATCAGAGTTTTGCCGCTTTAAAAACTAATAATTTAAAAGCAAACCATGACTTAATTAGATAACATCTCTGTATGTGCATAAGAGTGATTTGTATCCCAAATTTGGATGTGTTTTAATTAATTCTGCTATATTTTAGATTAGATATATTTTTTTGAATAAGATGGGTGCCTGATGTTTTGTGATATTATGTAGAACCCAGGTTTATAATATTTTCTCTATCATGTCGTAACTAAAAGAAGCTAAATTATTCGGAAAATTGTTCTACCACATATATTTCAAGATGATATTAATTATTAATACATTTAGAATGATTTGTTATTTTTTGTCTTTTTTTAACTTGGGCTACAGTCTTCTTGACTCTACATTTGAGTTTATTACATTAATGTTTATTTAATATCTTGTTAATTTATTATAAAAATATGCTTTTTACATGTATGTTTATCTTTTAAAGTTAAAGTTTTTTTTAAACTAGGTTCGCCTTTTGTGCGTGTAGGTTGCCTTGCAAATAAATGTAATGTTAACTAGTAATATCATTATGTGCAATGACTGTAGACCCCGATCATTCTTTTTATTAGGGCAGGATAATTTTATTCAGTTTGTATCAAATTATTGTGTAATATACCTGTTTTTATGAATTTAAAATTGCATATTAAACATAATGTTATGCAGAGTTCTTTTTATTTATTTAAGCACAGTTCATTCGTACTCAAAAATGTAGAATGTACGGACAATAGCACGTCAAGATAAACACTGCGTTATGTCATGCAGTTGTTAATATAAAGTTTTGAAAAAAAATACATGATGTGCTGGCGATTGTAGCGATTTAAGCTATTAAGAAGGGTACATAAATAATAACCTATATTAAAAAAGTCTCTTTTCTTTTCTTGTGGGATTTTGTAAACAATTTTGACATTCCTTTTTAACGAAATAATTCCTACGTAAGCAATTAATCGTTAAACGCAGATCTTTTTTTAATTAGATACTAAATAAGTTTTATTCACCGATATTATTATAAACGTTATGCAAAGATTGTTAACAATATTGGAAGGACTAGCTAAAAATAAAACGGATATTTTTATATACGAACAGAGGACAGTTGCTCCAGACTACAGCTTGTCCATATGTCGTAATAATTAAATATTACATAATATAAGACTACATAAGTCAGAAGGACACTCAGATAATAGTCAGTCATGTCATATTACATATAAGTAAAAGGGAGTTTAATTAATTTAATGATGTAAGTAGAAATTGTATGTATTGCAAAAATTTCCATAAATGTATAACTTATAGGAGTACAACAACAAACATTAACAACTGGTAAGTGTTACACGTTATTGGATGTTTCGTTTTCTCCGTTGTCCTCGCCGCACATGTCTGCGGTGAGCGTCACGCGCACCACGCTGCTCTCCGTCGCGTAGATCAGCTGCTCTTCCCCTTCCACCACGAACCCGAAGATGTTCTCAAACGCAGCCACCTTCTTCACCTCCTGCCCGGATAACTTGTAAATGGCGTTGGGCGTCGAGAACAGCAAATTGCCGTCTGCGTCAGTGTTAAAGCAGTTGACAGAGTAACTCCCTATGCCAACGATACGCCCGTCTTTCACACGCATCAATTCTCCGTCGTGCACGAACACTATACTGTCGTCTTTGTCGACAGCCACCATCATCGCCTTCCTGTCCTTCAGCTCCTCCAAGCGCTCCACCTGCTCGCCTTTATAAACGAACACTTCTTCGTCAGGATACGTGGAGAAATATAGAGCGTTCTTGTAGAACATCTGCCAGATGTTGCTTTCTGTTATGTTCAGGTTGGTCGCCGTTTTGGTTTTGTAGTCGAACTTATAGATGCCGTCCCTGCCGCCGATGTAAACTATTTGGTGTTGGTCGTCGTACGCGTGAGCGAAGCCGTTGAGCACGCCGCGGATGAGTCCCGACGTGGTGTCTTTTAAGTTGATGTACATGGATTTGAAGAGGCTGTCCACGTCTTCGGTGGTGTAGCTGAAGAAGAGCGTGTTGGTGTCGCGGTCGAGGGCTAGCTCGTAGGGCATTTGCAGGTTGTCCAGGAGAACCTGGCCGGCGGTGCTGGGCACCCGGTAGTAGCCGCTGCAGACTTCTGCTGCGCTGCCTCCGATGAGGACAGCTGCTGCCAATATTGCTAGATTCATCTGCAAATAACCATGGATTCCATTTTTTACTCATATTATTAGTATTTTGAAGAACAAGTCTTTTTTTATATTAAATAATAGGTGTGAGTGAAACTTACCTTCGCGTTGCAATATTTCTCAGACGACTGCAGTGATGTGGAATGATTTTGTCAATTAAGGAATGCTATCTTCGTAGCAAAGGTTATGAATGTTATCATTAAGGTAAATTGACCGGTGTTGTTACCTATCGATTTAATTAAAAAGATTTTTCTTCACGGCTTTATTTGTATTCCCACAAATAAAATTAGGCAAAATAAATTTAATTAGATCTCTCACCTTTTCTTATACTGGTTGACTAGTACCTACAAGTCTGACCGAGTGGGTGACGGACGACGCAGTTTATTATTTATTCTAAATCAATCCTAATATGTTCATAAAGATGAAATAACAAACCAAAAATTTCGCAAGGTCGGACTAACAGCACGGTAGCTCAATTGGTAAGAGCGTTTGGCCCGGTCTGCCAAAAGGTTGCTAGTTCAAGTCCCGCCCGTGCGCTAATTTTTGGTTTCTTTTTTCATCTTTTTGAATATAAAATATGACACTGTGAGTGTTAAAAACATTCTAAAGCATTAATCCTCATATGTATTATTGTGCCAATTTTGTTTTTAAGATGTGTTATTCTATTATGAGGCAATAACTTTACTAATGACAATCATGCATAGGTAGGTATTTAACTATCAAGGAGACACGGCGACATTGAAATCGTTGGCCAGTGAACTTATTATGATTGATTGCATGCAGTCAAGCGGTGACAAATTGTAAGATTATAAAATAGCACTGACTAAATATACTCAAATATATACCTATGAAGTACAACAATATTTAAAATTACCGAATTCACATTCAAAATACTTAGGTAATCGAAGATTTTGAAGTCGCTTAGTCCTGAATCATTGTTAAATTACTTTTGCAACTGTTGGCAAATGCTGTGCACCCATTCTGGGTACTTTTACAAAAAATAAATACATTTATTTCTACTATAGGAGCGGAGAACCTCGTTTCCCTCCTAAGTCCTATTCGGGGCAGCGACGAATCCATAAAGATTAAATTATCAAAGTCGGTCCACCCGTTCTCAGGTTAAAAGTAGTATAACCAACACATTTTTTATGTGTGTATAGAAGAGAAGAAGAAGAAGACCTATGAGAAGAGAAGATAAAACATACATAATGAGTTTATAGGCCCATCACAAAGAGCACTTAAAAATAGGTGTACCAACAATGCCTAACGTACATTGTACAACTACTACGGGATGACTTAGGGTTTATATTTGGTTATATAAGCTGGAAACGTATAGTTTGGGTATAAGGCCTCAAAGTTTAGGCAAAGTCAGTTTTACTAGCTGGTGTTGATCCTTCTATGTGAGGCGGATTAATCATTCATAAATCCTTTCCTCGTACAGCTTATCAAAGTTCCTCATTGAACTTATGTGAGTGTGTTTATCTAATATCTTAGGAGAAAACTAATCAATTTTCCAAAACACCATTTATTTTGGTACCGCCGTCATGCCGCCATCCAGTGGCACAATTGTGCATCTTTATAGGAGCCAGTTGCTGTTACCCCAAGGCTACTCGTCAATAGATGGCGTTATCATTTCCAAGTTCGATGTATTGGCTATTCACCACTAGATGTCACCTTGTTAATTGAATGATGCCTACTTATTTAATTGCTAGCCTGAGTACCTAGGTTTGTTTTTTTATTAACCGATGTCTTGATGCGGAATAAAGAACTTACATTTAATATTACAACGTCCTTCCTTTGTGCTAGTATCAAATATATAGTATACTAATGTTGTAAAATATTTTAACAATAGAACATCATTCGAAATATTTTTTTAAGGAAATTGACATTTATCTTATTAAAACCAATTTAAAATAACGTAAAAAGAGCTTGAAGCATAGGCATCACTTTATCTACTAATTATTACACGGTTCTCTTTACTGAATTTGATTTATTATAAAAATTTTGTTAGACGAAATAATAGATTTCGAGTGGACTTAAAGCAAAAATCATGCTTTCTCATGTATACTTTTAGTCACCATCTATTGTAATTAAATTATTGTATATTTAAATTTTATTGCACTGAGAGTTGTAGAATAGGACCCGCCATTCTATGCGTTGGAGGGCACTTTACCAAGTACCAATTTTATAAAACCAGAAATGAAATTTTGGTGTCTAAATTGGTATCAAGAGAAACAAATTTGGTAGCGTAGGTAGGTACTTGATTTACTTATTTAAGGTCCTGTAGATAAGGCAGAGGGCGTTCACACTCCACTGTACGCTCCTGTTGGGTTTTGGGCTTCGCAGTTCATTTCGCTTCAAGACTTCCACACTATGTTCTTCGCGTCTGCGATGATTACCCTTTTTTGAATCAGTCGCATGAATGTGGCTTTAAATATTGTTTATGTTCGATTTTCGAATAGAAATCAGTTGAGTTGAGACCCACACGGCAGTGATTAAAAAAAGATATATAACTCAATTTGGTTACTACGTAGGTACCATCATCATCATTATCAGCCAAAGGACGTCCACTGCTGAACATAGGCCTCCCCCACGGCTTTCCACAGCGACCGATCACTAGCGGTCTGCATCCAGTTTGATCCTGCGATCTTTATAAGGTCGTCTGTACATCTTGTTTGTGGACGTCCCACGCTGCGTCTCTGGTCGAAGGGTCTCCAATCTAGAACTTTCCTGCCCCAACGGCCATTAGTTCTTCGCGCTATGTGCCCTGCCCATTGCCACTTGAGCTTACTGATTCTCAAGGCTATGTCCGTTACCTTAGTTCTTCTACGTATCTCCTCCTTAGGTACCATTTAACCAGATTTTCGTTTACTTGTGATTGATAAATACGATTGATTAAAAAAATAGAGCTCCTGTCTCTTTTTCTTTTTTTTAAATCAATTGGTTTCGAGCATACCATCCCAGTTTAGTAATGTTGGTATGTAGGTTACTTTCGACAAATTTGAAATTTTCTGCATACTAGTACTTACCTATAAAGAATGCAAACGGTATCGAAATTATTACCTTTCTATGTGATACTTAGCCACTCTTAGTGAAATATTGTGTGCAGATAAATAGTTTCACACTCGGGGGAGAAAAGATAATTTATACCCAATATCATCAGTTCATCCCATTTAGAAAATGAAAATGGTTATGAAATTGTACTTCATCGTTCAAACTTTGACTATAGACAAATAAATACCGCATTAAAAGTATTAGGCATCTCCAAATCAACTAAATATGATTATTTCATTCAATAGTTTTACGGGGTTGAAAGTGAGTTGATATTTCATCATACCATTGTTAAATGCCAAATACCTCTTAATGTGAAAGATTTACCTGAATATCATATTAACAAAGTAATAACAGCATGATGTGTCGGATGGACAAAGCGTTTCGATCGGGGACTAAAAGCGTCAGAATGTCCATTTATAACGTCAGAGAGGACAATAGCGGCCGGAGGTGTCAGCAAGTCAATCAGATTATCACGCTTCCGCGCTCACGTGAGAAGACATCTTGAAGCGCAAACGGTGCCGGTGTTGCCAGGGTGAGAGTGAAAAATAACTTTATGTTCAGAATTTCCTATTTGCAGTTACGTAGTACCTTTTGAAGACTAGCCTAACGAAATAAAATTATAAGTACGTAGTATTTTGATAAGGTAGCAGCTGTTTAAAACAATATTAAAAAAGAATTGGTTGAATAATTACGTTTGAACAAAAAATAGCTAAACGAATGTTCTTTATAATAGCCATTCTTACACTAAATTATGATTATTTTGTTCAATGTGCAGTCGTAATTAATAAAATTATGGTAACTATTTTAAACTATTAGCTGAGTCAACTATCGATGACGAAACCGATCCTAAGGCCCAATTTCTTTATTGATTGTAATAGTAAAATATCGTTACCAGTAGTTGAGTATTTACGATTATTTTTATACGATGTATATTAAAATTCACATGTTTTGAAGAAAATAATACCTTATCTAACGGTGAATAAAATAGCCATTCTGCCATTTGGTTAAGGTACGAGTATATTTTCTTCAAATCACATAGGTACAATCATAAATATTCAACCGCTGGTAACGACATTATACTTTCAACTAACGATAAATAAATTGGACCTTAGTAGGTAAGCAATAGCTCTTAATGCGAATACGTAGTGCTCAAGCAAACTACGCTGCTTTATTGCTACGAAAGTGCTACGAATTTTGTAGCAAGTGATATTGTGTTACATCAGCTATATAAACGAAAGTAAAAAATCTTCATCATTATCATTATCATCATTATCAGCCAAAGGACGTCCACTACTGAACATAGGCCTACCCGACGACTTTTCACGGGTACGTATTACAGTACCGAATTTTAAAATACCGAATTTCATAAGCCCTACGAACGGATGGTCGAATTTTAGAATGCTAAATGTTTATATGATCGAAAGTTCTAAATACCGAAAGTTTAAATCCCGAAAATTCAAAATACCGAATCTTATAAGACCTATAATTGGAATGCCGAATACTAAAATGCCGAATTTTAAAATACCGACTGTTTATATGACCGCAAGTTCAATATACCGACTGTTTATACGACCGAAAGTTCAATATAGGTACCGACTGTTTAAATGACCGAAAGTTTAATATACCGAAAAAATTTAAACCCGATGATTAAAAATACCGAATTTTACAAGACCTATGAACGAAACGCCAAACAAATTGTATACCATTGAAATTGAGGTTCATTAAGAAAAACAAATTTTGATTGACCCCGACTCGCCGTGGTCCTTCGCAGTGGTACTAGTCTGCCCGATACCAGAGTGTAATTCAAAAGCCGAAGGCGTGAAAGGAGAGCAGTGGCAGAGCAGAGCGTGGGTGCCTGAGATTCGCTACGCAAGGGCGAAAGGGCTGCACTTCCCGCAGCGCCGGAGAAAATGAAACAGGCAAACAGGCTGCTACATGCATGCCTGTTTGATTGCTTGCATGCTGCATGCCTGCTTGCTACATGCATGCATGCTTGCTTGCTTGATTGCTTGCATGCTGCATGCCTGCTAGACTTGCATGATGCATGCCTGTTTGGTTGCTTGCATACTGCATGCCTGCTTGCTACATGCATGGCTGTTTGATTGCTTGTACATTTTAAAAAAAAAACTCCTACCGCAAAGTTAATCTTACCTTCGGGATTTTGAACTTCGGTATACCAACTGTAGGTATATTAATCTTCGGGATTTTAAACATTCGGGATATGAACCTTCGGTATTTCAAACTTTCGGGATTTCGAACTTTCGGGATTTTGAACTTTGGTTATTTGAAATTCGGCATATTGAGCTTCGGTATATCGGGTATAGGTATTTCATTCGTTCGCTACATTGATTTTCGACGTTTCAAGCGTAGGTATTTCATTTGTAGGTATTATGAACTTTCGGTATTATAATACTTACCCTATTGGTGGACGTCCTACGCTGCGTCTTTTGTCGAAGGGTCTCCAATCTAGAACTTTCCTGCCCCAACGGCTATTAGTTATTCGCGCTATGTGCCCTGCCCTTGCTATTTGAGCCCACTGATTCTCAAGGCTATGACCGTTACCAAAAAAGTTTAGCACTCCCTAAAAGTAAGTTAGAAGAATGTTTTTTACCTTGAATTCTTACAGTAAATTTATAACTACAGCAACCCAAAAGTTGCAAAAAGTGTATGTCCTACCGTGGGAATAATTCCTAGTGAGTGTGTCAAGTGTCTCTCAAAACTCAAATCATTTTCCAGTCGAGTGAGTCCGCACTGAAGAGATGTGATTCAAGGTGTTCCGATCTCGACGCCTCGCGGTGACTAGTGGGGAATGATTTTGCAAGTGATTACAGATTTCGTACACTTATTTATTGATACTACTAGTTACTCTGAAAAGTATTAAATTATGTAGTGAAATAAGCTTTTACTTAAAGGCACCTTGTGACACGGTTTCTTATTTATACCATTACATTAATTGCATTATTTTTATCACTCATTTATCTTATTTCTATCATTATATGATATAAGAGGTCCCCCGCGTCAGCGTCCGCGCATTTTAAGTTTGTTCCCTCCCCTCTCGTCGCAGCGCGTGATGTTGTATAGCCTTAGACTTCCGCGATAAATAAGCTCCAACACAATTTTTATTTCAATTCAGTCCAGTAGTTCCTAAGTTTAGCGCGTCCAAACAAACTCTTCAGCTTTATTATATTATCATAGGTTGTGTCCACATTCAGCAAATACTTATTTTAAAGGAAAACTCAAACTTACCTGCCAGACATGAATTCATAGGACTTAAGGATAGGTAATATGAAACTTCAGAAACTAAACAGTTACAAAAACACAAAGAATAACACATTTGTAACCACTCAGTGGTTTTTTCATGTGTTTTCTTTTAAAACACGATCTTCAGTAGCCGCGTGTCATGCGATACGCGTATTTACACAACTGCTACTAGAATTTGATACATCGGTGAATTTTTACCACTCTTAAGTCTGCTACAAAAAGTGCTTCATAATAAGCGAAGTAAATATTTTGAATACCAATATCTGAAAGGAACGTGTTTATTGGTGTTATAAAATACAAAGTATATTATGTACAAAAGGTATTAAATAAGAGCACTAAGTGTTTTTTATCAATGACATCGTAATGGCAACTCGTAATCTGACATTTCCCATAAAACCGTAATTCCAAAAGTAAAACTATTTTAAACAAATTACATTACAATTTAAATGAGCAGTAGGTACTTAATAAAAAAACCGGACAAGTGCGAGTCGGACTCGCGCACTGAGGGTTTGTGCCAAAGTGAACTGAATTAGGGAAACCACTTACTTCCACGTAGTAAAATACCACAATATTTTGTTGACAGCAAATATAACTTTGTTTTTCATAGTGTTTGTATGAAGAACAAAGTTATGTTTGCGGTTGTTGAAAATGTGCTATATCTCAAAAAAATCTTGTTCGATCGCGTCCAAATCAATTTTCGTTGAAAGTATTTGTTATGATCTACATAATATATTTTTTTCAAAATTTACACTCGCTTAGTTTAGAAGTTAGATGGGGGGGGGGGGTTGGGACGCCCATTTTACCATTTTGGAAGCGTCTAGCTAAGAAACGTTAGACTTTAAAAGGAAATGGTTTTAGGAACCTCTATGTCATTTTAAAAAAACCTATCTATAGACACCCCACACGCATAGGTTTGAAAAAATATTTTTTCGGTTTTAATTTCATGTATGGGAGCCCCCTTAAAAATCATTATTTTTTATTTTTTGTGCAAGAATCGTAAAGCGGTTAACAGGATACATCTTCCTACCAAATTTCAATAGTGTGATGCTTATAGTTACAGAATAAATTGGCTGTGACATACGGACGGACATACAGACAGACAGACTTGACGAAACTATAAGGGTTCCGTTCAATGCCATTCGGCTACGGAACCCTAAAAACAGTAAGAATGCGATATACGTAACCATAGCTAAAATATAGTCTAAAAAATCTTGAAACGGCATGAACTTAACAAAATGGCAAACAAGTAGGTAAGTATGTGTTTTTTTTTACTGACTTTAAAAAAAGGAGGTATTCAATTCCATTTATATGTATGAAACACCGTTGAAATTTGTTAATAATTGTGTATGTTGATGTATTATGGCTTCCAAATACGTGTCTATGTGTACGTATGTTTTATTTGTACCTATGTTTGTTCACGCATTTCTCGAAAACTAGAAGTCATATCGAAATGATTCTAAATTCAATCAGGTACATTGCAACTTACGGTACAGTGCAAGTTTCATCATAATCGGTCCAGTAGTTTTTGAGATAAGGGGTGATAACTCAAAATCATGCAAAAAAAATTAAACTTTATTTGACCGCCTTCAAAATACTGACTACGAAACTTCAAAATAAATAAATAAATTGAATATTGAATATTGGACTCCAATCACATACATTTTTTGTTTTGTTATTCAAAGGTCTTTATTTTTATAAAATAATTACAGTGGTAGTCTTAGGTCTAGTGTACATTATTCCTAGGTCTAAAAAAGCGGAAATCAAGACAGTTTATGAGGCTACATGCCTATTATAACTATTTGCACCATTAAATAAAATAACATATTACTTACGTTGTTCATTAATATATCATACCTACGAACACTTTGTTCAGTTGTTCGTTTATGACATTTTGTTATAAAGTGGGTATTGTAAAAAGTACTACCTTTTACACTTTTCTATGATGACTTCTGCTAAGAATTGTGAAACACAAATTGTGAAACAAAATTGTGTTTAAATGTATTGATAAATTCAAACACACTCACAGACTTACTTTTGCAGTAGAAGTAACTACTTGTAGGTATAAATTATCATAATTTTGTTGCTATTGATAACATTTAACACCATTATTTTCCACTGACTATTTACATGCAATAGGTACTGTGTTATACTTAATAAAGTTACGAGTAAAATTAAAGAGGGCTATTAAGTTAGAATTTGGCTTTCAATGTATCATTTCGATTAAATTTGTTAACTGCTTAATAGTTATTGTTCGAGCCGCATTGATTTAAGCAGTGCGAGCGCTGGCGAGCGCTGATGTAAAGCCTTACTACACCAACAATCTACTCACATCCTGATCCTGCGGGGTCCACAGAAATCATTTTCCATGTCTATCCTCATTTAGTTAATAGGGAGGCCTTTGCCTGGAGACAAGGACCGGTGTCGGATAACCCTTTCAAGACAGAAACCCTACACTGCCTTTAAAATAGACTTTTTTGTCGGAGGTTACCTCAAAAACGCCGCCTATCAGCAAAGCTATATTCATAATCAAATCGCCAATTGTGTAGGAAACATTTTGACAAGCGGCAAGGTGTTCTGGCCTATGATTTATTATTTATAGTGGCACCCCTGCAGCCTACTCGGGGGACGTGGCTGTAAATGTCATTAGTAACGGTTTTTGGTATTTGATAGTGTTTTCTTTCCATTATAAAGGTAAAGTAGTTAAGATGTTAACAATAATTGGTAGGTACGGTTATAATTAGCGGGCGTCGTAGTTAATTTTGAGTTTGTAGATGGTTTTTAAGATATGTGTAGTGGTTTCGAAGAATCTAACCTCTCGATTGTAATAATAAATATTAAAACATAGTATTGAACATATAAATTGCACTTGTGAAAAGCAACTTAGGCTGTGACAGACAAGGAATCGAGCCCCGAGTCTTACGCTATCCGGGCGTATGCTATTGTATTATAGATACTTGTATTGTAAAAATATTTCCAGCGGATGTTGTGAGAGCAATCCCGCAACATTGATAATGTCACGCGCTTGCAAAATTCAACAGGCTTTTTAATGTTACGGTGGCCAAGTGGTATAGGCATACGCCCGGATAGCGTAAGACACGGGGTTCGGTTCGTCGTCTGTTACTGCCAAAGTTGCTTTTTACAAGTGCAATTTATATTACTAAGTTTGTATTGTGACAAAACACTGCAAAAACAAAAAAAATAGTATAGTATTAAACATAACAATTACGTAACTACTTATAATTAGGGTATTAAATTGGTAAAATAAGCTCAGAAATAAGATTTTAGTTTTGATTAAATGAATAGGCGTCGAATAAAGAAATACAAAATACATAAGAAACTTTCTCCATCTCTAAAGAGTAGGTACATACATATTCGCACCTGCTGACCGAAACTGGATAGCGCAGTTCCCAAAGCCCTCAAGATAATTCGATTTCAACAGGGAATCCATTTTAATTCATCCGATTCATTACATTCAAGGGATGGCGTTGCTTGCATTCCCGATACGCGTTTCTGTTGGCACAACACTGTTACTGTGCACCTTACGTCTTAGATTTTACGGTTGAAATTAGCGTTTGTTTTCATAGCAGCGGGTGGGCGTGGCCGCGGCGCCTTTGATCCGCGCTTAACCCCTTTGCTGCCGCGTCGGAGGAAGACAAGGATCGTGTTGCTGTTTCCGCTTTGCACAACATTACTCGGGATTCCATTTGAGGCGTTTGACATATTGTGCGGTCGGTGTAGAGTTGTACATCACTGGACTATTTTTTTGAGCTTTCATTTCTTCTAATATTGATTGGCATAAGTTGGACAATCTAATTTATAGTACGTTTTTCTTTGCTAGTCTAATAATGTAAACATCTTTTTATAACTTTTAAAATAATATCAGTGAATAAAATTAATTAACTGTTTGATTTAAAAAGATCTCAGTATTCAGCGATGAATTACGAATGTACGTTGTGAATATTGTATTTAAGTTATTTTTAAATTAATCATTTCGTAAAAAGAGCATGTCAAGATTGTTTACCATATTTGACTAGCAGAGAAAAGCGGACTTTAAAAATAAGATTTTTATTTAATTTAACCTAAAAAAACAAAGGTGCTTTATAATTTAAAAATCTTTAATATAACAAAGAATATAGCTAAATAAACGAAACTAGCCTGATTTAAAAATCACAAACTCTAGTGCTTGCACTATATTTTTTGCTTTTATGATCGAATGACACATTTAAACAAAATTATTCCCGAAATTCGTGACTCTGATTTAAAAATCACAAACTCTAGTGCTTGCACTATATTTTTTGCTTTTATGATCGAATGACACATTTAAACAAAATTATTCCCGAAATTCGTGACTAACCGGTTAAAATAATTAGTATGCAAATTAATTAAAAACATATTATATTTTTAGTCATTTAGTGCAACAAGACGATTTAGCGGAGTGTTGGTTGTTAAAAATAAAGTGCGCTCTTCGGTGACAGGCAAATTAGCCACGCATCGGCTGTGACCGCTCATTTATTTTTTAGCTGACTTAAAAATAGAGGTTATTTTAGCTTCGCAATCAACGCTCTCAGCACGACCCTACTGCTTCCCGCAAAGCCTTAGCTTTAAGTCTGATCGCAACAATATTAAAATGACTTTTCAGCATTGATGAATAAAGTTGAAAATGGAGTGAAAGGGTTAAAGTGCGAAAGCCTTATGACGTTGATGATGAATAACACACCTTAATGTCTTTTGTAAGAACTCAAAACGGGTTGTATGGTACTTGTGTGTGCAAGAGGGAGGGCGAGACACATCTCTCCGTAAAATAAATTGTCCCCGATATATCCCCACGCGTATTTTACAAGGCATTTACACCTTGATAGGGTGAACGCACAGTAACTCGAAGAAACAATTGAGGTTTCAAAATAATCTAATTTTCTTCAAAACGTCTGAAGTAGTCACACTGCAATAGTATTTTATTAGGTATAGCAAAATGGAATGGAATGAAACTGAGGAATTTGCAGGTTGATTTTTCTTCAAAAAGAGCTCTATAAATGCGTACAAAATATCAATGCGTAACATTCAAAAATTTCCCTATGTAAATAAAATTTTATCTAAAAAGATTGTAACACATCTTTCAAAGAAGACATCGTTTACAAAGCGTTTTTCAGTGCCTGTGTGCACCGCGCCGGTCGGCCTTAAGCGGCGTATCAAAAAGGATTATTCGAGCTATAAATATGGCCGGCGAGATTATAATAATTTGAATAATAACATTAAAATAATAATAATGCGGCCTCTGCTCGCCGATGGAGACGTCAAACGCTAATAGATTTATCTCCGGCCATGCATCAATATTATTGTGCGGTTTGTGTATGGGACGCGTCGGTTCATTAGGACGAGATAAATAACACAATGATGATTAACAGCGACGATCGATACGCGTTCGATACGCCCGGCCATCGTTTGTCTTATACTCTAATGGTCGGCTTCACAATAAAAGGTATTACGTACCTCACTTTTTCTTTGTGTCTTCATCATTATAAGCTTTTTGTTAAAGTGTTTACTTACCAGACATGTGATTAACGCCAACACGAAAGGATACCTTGCCTTTCATAATTTTATTACATGGTGATCGACGGCTGTGGCTATTCCCAGATTAATATTGCAGTATTATTGTAATGTAATTTATAATTTATTTGTATTCTGATATTTACTTAACCTTTGATCGCAGTTTGTTTCTGCGGCAATAAATAACAGTAAATCCAGCCCAAGACACAGCTATTTCAAACACTTGCTAGATTCTGCTGCGCAATTAATGTGTAATTGCTCGTTTAAATTCCAAACACAATATTAGTTATTCCAAAGCTCTACTACAATGATAAATATAAGGCCCTATTGAGAGTTTATAAATCACATCTGTCGATACGTCAAATTAATTTATACGCGCAAACGAGCTATCATAATGAAGTTTACTATCCCTTGTCGTAAAACATCGGATTCAATGGCAATATTTCCAATTCAATGCGTTTCAAAGGACTTTGAACAAGGGCTAGCACTAAAAACTAAAAAAAGATTGCGTTTAAGCGTCAGTTTTGGCGCGCTTTTGTGACGTTTTGCATGACGTTTGGGTGCGAGGAAACATCTCCGGACAATAGGTGCGTTTCGTTCGTGCTGCGCGCATGAAAGTCGCCAATGGGTGGTTTATTGTTTTACGACGGGCATTACACGCTCCTATGCCTTTATGCCCGAGTTTTACAACACAATGGGGTACAAATCGGAGGAATTCGAATACGGCCGTTGTCAGCCGCTTGATGGAGTGTCGTAATCTTTCTTCCTGTCACATATTTGTTGTGTCGCGAGCCGAGTGACACACGTGTTATTCTGTATCAATGTTACATCAAAAACGTGCCATATGATGAAAGGGTCATCAAAATAAAAACTCAAACCCCTCTCTCCAATGTACCACCTCCTCCAAACCTTATGGTACTACCTGTGAGAAGTTCTGTATTTCATTGAATATCTACTATCATATTGTATAGAACAAGTTTATGATTTTCTCCAAGCAGTTCAAACTAAGTTATGTTTCCTTCTCTCTATTACTCCATTGCCCTAACGACTTTGTAATAAACGTAATAGCGAATCCATAACATCGATTTTACTTAATTAAAAGCTTGATATTCCCAATGCGGTCGGATTATGCAAATGAATGGGCCAATAAGCGAGGAGGGGAAGTAAATTAGAGTGTTTATACTCGTGTTTTGGCTAAGTGACGGTTAAGAGAGGCTACTGCTGCGCCGGCGCTGATTGAGACGTTTCCCGTTACAGATCGACGATTATTTGGATGACGTATTTATTATGCTACCGGCGCGTTATGGAAATGTGGTGGGACAGGATTTGTAAGGAAAAAAAACCCATAGCTGCTTGATCAATATACCTTAATGTGTTTGACTATTTAGACTTTATGCAGAAATACTTTTTAAGATAAAAAGGGTTTAAGCTTTAAAAGTCTTATAAAAAAAAACTAATAAAGTAAAATAATCAGTAGTGAGTATAATTTAAAACTGTAGAGCTAGACTTACATTTAATAAAATATCAAATTATAAGTTTTTTTAAACGTCCAATTTTTAAATGAAATTCACATTAATGATTGCTGACAAATATGTGAAGTTTTCAAATAAGCCGCTTTGTATCATAATCGACAAATATTTCTTATCGACGTTGGTTAAATCGGCACTAAGTACAACAAATTGGATCATCAAGTAGGTACGTTAAATGATAAATGTCTCTTCATGTTTACTTTCGTAACAATGCAACTGATACATTATATTTAACAACGAGTGATGGATTTGATCGTCTAAACTTTTTCTCATTGCGCACAGGCAAGTGGCACAGTTCCTCGAACAGCATTGTCTGGCTGGCATTACGCGCGATTGTCTTTGCATCCCGCCGCGAAGGACCAAAAAAGCACACGGTGGGCGCTACTGCGCGGGCGCGTGACCTTGCCGGGCCGTTATGTGAACTAGCCGGTACAGGGTGTTTGTTTTACCCGAAAGTTATCTGATTTCAGTTTTAGTTATTTTTCAATATCAACACCATTTTCAGCCAAAGGAGATCCACTGCTGAACAAAGGCCTCCCGTACTGTTTTAAGAAACATACAAATCGTGGCGTTTCCTAAATGATTTTAGTACCTAGTGTTCTTTGATCAAATAATAAATTACCTTTATCATGATATCAGTTTTCTGAAAACTTTGTAAAGGAGAAGATACAAAATAAAATGTGCTAAAGTGTTTACTTTAGCACATTTTATTTTGTATCATGAAAAATCAACTGTAAAGAGAAATTGAATTCTGATCGAAATCCTTAAGGACATTAACTTGGTACTTCACCGTACAAATTATAAATCGAACTAAACGATGGATTAAAACTCTTTTTGACAAAAAACTCGCGCGTTTTGGGATTTGACGTCTGTCACAGCCAGTATTGCCAATACTAATATGGAGTTGTTGCAAACATTAACATAAAACTGCGTTCAGAAATAAACATGTTCAAATCTAATAAAGTTTTCAAACGTGTCTTACGAAAGAAAAATAAATTAAAACCCCCTGTACCTATGCATAGTCCATGATCATGGTTTATTGTCAAGCAGAGCTGCGCGCGCGCATTGTGAGGAGCGCGACGTGACTCCTTCCCGGAATGGAAAGTTTGTTGTGATTGATTAGTGAACAACTAACATAAATACTTTTGTCGTATTTTTGTTTCTAGCCGAGTTGGCTTAAAGTTTAAAAGGGTTAAATATTTTTCTCATAAATAGGTGAGATATCTGATGAAGTTTCCTGTTCGTATTGTAACGGCAAAAAGTGCATTGATCCCCTGATAAACCGGCACGGCAAGGCATTAATGGTTACATTTTACATGTAACACACGGGACTCATCGATCTAGGGGTTATATTTTCAGTACCATTTTAAGATCCTTTTAAATTATATCACACACGATAGGTTTCTAAACTAAAACTTTAAAAAAAATGATGACTCAGCACTCCTCTCGTACCGAAGATTGTTTTTAGGATCTTCGAGTCAAAAAATATGTTCTGACCTCTAGTATGTGTATTCCAAACGGTCATTTGTACTCGTCGATTTGCGGTTTAGGACCGTCCACTAATAGGTGGATAGGAAGATATACATTAAAACGGCTTTGAACATTGTCATGTTGCCTCAATCAAAATTGAAAATAAATAGTAAACATGTGAAGAGGAATAAAATCCCACCGTTTTATATAAAATGTTTCCAAAAGCCGAAAAAATGTATATCCTAGCTCAAAGCCTGCGCCTTAATTTTACTAAAAATCTTCACAAATTGGTCAAAATGACTGAATGTCTTAGCTATATTCATGTTATTTTTGTAATCCAATAAATTTCGTAGTAACCAGTAACGAAACGGGTAACCATTTTATTCTGACTAAAAGTGTACAGTTTGTCAAGATTTTGAGGTAGGTTTTTGAGTAAATTGAGGGCAAGTACGTTTAGTTAGAAGCTTGGCTCTGAACATGAGATCTTATAAATTTTTAACCTAGGCTTTTAGGCTCTAGGCTAGGCTAGGCTACATTAATGATGATTTCTTTTTTTGGTGGGATTTATAATAAAACATATTTCATAAAATGTAGTTGCAAGTTTGTTAATAGATAATTTTCGTCTTCATTATTATGTGATATTTGTTTCTATTCCTAGACATGAATAGATTTGTTTCGAAACCAGACAGCATGTTTAACCCCGTGACCACATGTTAACGGGCTTTTATTTTAATGTGTTAGCAAATTTAATTGCCGTCTAGAATCTAAATTACACTGGAAATTTGATAAGAAATCGCAAAATAAACGCAGAGTAACGGATCATCTTAATTTGTAATCGGAGTGCACTTAACTAGAGGTCATTAAAATACGAGTTGACTGATCAAAATCAACATTTGTCCCGTCGCTGAGTTATTGCCCCTAAAACTTAATTCTGAGGCTCACTTTACGATACCACTGACGGATTTTACGAGTCTTGTCTCCGAAAAACAGCTGATTATGTGAGCGCCAGGATGTCAACGTAGCTCAAACATAATGAGCGTCCGTAATAAAATATTTGATGCGTTTTTTTCTCAAAAGTATCAGTTTGTGTCCACAAAGCGAAGTGGGTTTATGGCGTGTAAATCATGGTACAATTGATTATTTGGATAAATTTTATACTTTGTGGACAAGCGACCGAATATACTCGGAATTCACACGGAAGTTGGTGAATTAAATGCAAGTGTTGTGATTCAAACGAAATTGATGCTAAACGTTTCCTGCCAGTAATTAACTTTTAGTAATGATGAAAGATAAGAGCCTTGCTTGCCGCTTTCTAAATGATGAGTAGGAAATTAGCTAGACAGAATACTCGTACTATCAAGTTTGTCTGAATGCACGTATTTTGTTTTTTTATTCATATGCTTTGCAAAAACCAGTACATTTTATTAGCTAGTTAGTTGAACTATAAAGAGTAAATATTTCTGGCACTATTTGGTAAATAAAAACTATACTCTCAAATTATTCAATTGCACGCTTTCCTAAAAACTTCTTTCTCTTGCAAAGAATATGTGTCTACAGAAATGCAAATATTCATTTGTGAGTAATGAAACAAACGTGTCTCCCGTGGACCAACACAGTACGAGATCAGCGCAATAAATAAGTGAAACAATGAGACAATTCAATATAACCAAAACAAATTAAGCGATCCCTTTGTACAAAATGCCTTTTGTCCGATGGTGGCCATTCAGGGGCACCATAAAACTATAGAAATGACGCGAGAATTAGAAAAAAACTAAAATATGGTAGTTGTAAAGATTGGCTATAAGGTGTTAACTCATTTCCAACTTTAACGAATACTGGCAGAGTTGAATTTTGAGTGAGTGGGAGGTCAACACTAAGTAGCTGCAAGTGGTCTACTTGGTACCACGGGAAATAAAAATTTATTGACTTGCAGCAAGAATTGAAAGAGCCAGGGCTCGTGTTGTGGCACTTTACAAATAAAGGCAGCATTGTTTACGATAGCCCGAACGTAAACAATTATAAAAGCTAATTTACAACCGTCCGCGCTCGTTTGTTTTTATTCTAAAACGTTCAAAGAGTTGACAGACACCTCGCTGTTTGTAAACATTTCGTCATACTTTCATAGCATCTAAACTATAAATTAACGCAAACTCTTTAATATTCGGCTGTGGCGTAAGTACAAACTTTTCTTAACTCGATTGCCCGTACAAACGCTGGCAAGCGCTCGCTTATATTCCGACTGACTACAATAATCATTTTAATGATATAAATATTAATTGTATTTAGTCCACATTCATTTAAAAAAATTTTTTTGGACAAGCTGCTCGAAACATACGATTAGCACACACTGTAAACATTCTCTTTCATTTTTTATAGCTGTTCTTATCGATTAGCATTAAAATATATAGGTATGTTCCATTCATTAGAATAGTTGTCCCTACTACCTTTAACTTTTTAAGTAATCCGTGGTGATCGTGGTTGACGTCACAGTTAGTAATATTCAGTTTTTAGGGTTCCGTAGCCGAATGGCAAAAACGGAACCCTTATAGTTTCGTCAAGTCTGTCTGTCTGTCTGTCTGTCTGTCCGTCCGTATGTCACAGCCATTTTATTATGTAACTATAAGCATTACACTGTTAAAATTTGAATAGGAAGATGTATCCTGTTAACCGCTTACCGATTCTCATACAAAAAATAAAAAATAATGTCATTTCAGGGGGGGCTCCCATACATGAAACTAAAACCAAAAAAAAATTTTTTAGTCATACCTATGCGTGTGGGGTGTCTATGGATAGGTCTTTTAAAATGATATTGAGGTTCTTAAAACCATTTTCTTTTAAAGTCTAACGTTTCATAGCTATCCGCTTCCAAAGTGGTAAAATGGGCGTCCCCCCCATCTAACTTCTAAACCAAGAGAGAGTAAATTTTGAAAAAAATATGTAATATAGATCGTAACAAACACTTTGAACGAAAATTAGTTTGGACGAGATCGAACGAGTAGTTTTTGAGATATAGCATGTTTTCAACAACCGCAAACATAACTTTGTACTTCATACAAACACGATGAAAAACAAAGTTATGTTTGCAGTCAACAAAATTTTGTGTTATTTCACTAAGTAGAAGTAAGTGGATTCCTTGATTCAGTTAAAGTTGGCACGGAACCCTCAGTGCGCGAGTCCGACTCGCACTTGGCCGGTTTTTTATTTCAAGTCATAAATTGTATTACCACAGTGAATTTGTCTGATTAGCCCAAATAAATAGATAAAAAAACTTAGTCACGACGACATTGGAGACAGTCCCATATTACAAATCGAACCATAAAATCACTTCGTAATGTTTTCATTATTGTAATTGCTACATGGTTTTTGTTTTCTTAGTAATCAGGAGTAAGTTCCATTCAACTGATACATAATATTAACTTTACTGTCTTATATTTTATGAATAATTCAACGTACGGACAACAGCACGTCAAGGTAAACACTGCGGTATCTTATGCAGTTGTTATAAGAGCTAGTTTGCAACAAAAGTTAGCACTGTACAATGAGTTAGCAATTTTGAGTTAAATTAATTAGATTAGGGATTACTATAACATTGAAATTTAGATTTTTGAGTGAAGCATTTTAGGGCACTATGACCCCCTATCTATAAGGTTGACACCTATCTATTTCAGGGCACATGATATATAACTTACTTAGCAATAAAAATATATGATACTCGTATATGTATATACATAGTTAAATTGTCACTCAACTCACTTAGCACTTGACTGTCAGAGCTGAAAGCTTTCGCCATTTTGCTTAAAAGCACATGCAAATGCTTTTTTCAGCTGTACGCACTTATTTGTGAGTTGTATGCGTGTGCGCATGGTGTCAACGCGTCGAGGCGCGCGGCCGAGCGCCCGCCGCTCCAACGCTCATAAATCACATAGAAATGGCAATATGACTCAGAAAACTTGTAAAAACGCTTTAGAATATTTATATTTATTGTCACGGATGGGTTTAATGAGAAAATATAATTTATGTGTTTGATGTTTCGTGGAATTTAATTATGAAATCTACCAATTATTATTTTCATTCGTTCACTTCATCATTTTTGTAGTCATCGCAATCTTGTGGTATAAAAATATATTTGCATGACAATTTAATATCACATGTGATAATTATATGATAATAAATGAGAAATAATACTCAAAAATCAGAGTAACACGATTGAGTAGTGTGAAATATAGTGTATCTGTTTTATTGTATTCAAACTAAACATAGAGCAGTTTTTTTTCTACCAATTCGCTTTTTCTACAAGGGTCATCTCTCATCTCATGATTGCCAGCAATCGGTAACGGTAAGCAGGTTTTTTTTTTCTACATTACCTCAGTCACCTGTCTGCTGCCTGACTGACTCTACAATAGAGTGTTTCAATCGTTTAATGGATGTCCTGTCGCCAAGATGCGCACATGTTGCATATACACAAGTAAGGTAGCAGCCACCGGTTAAGTACAAACCGTTTTTTCCCAACTCTGTTCAAGATTTTGATTTTGATACAATAGACTGGTTGCAACTTTAATGGATGAGTGTTCCCAAAATTGGCACATATTGCCAACCTATGAGTAAGATATGTCGGCCTGGTTCGTGGACCAGTCACCGGTAAAGTTCAAACCGTTTTTTGTCCACATCACGCCGTGTCCACCTGTGGACGTGTGCCCGAGGCTCGAGGCCGGGGTATAATTGATGAGCGCCCGGACCCCCGCAGGGTTAGGGTCACGGAGGATGGCGCAAGTTACAAGTTGTGAAAGGGTTAGTACTTCTAGTTAGAAGGCAAATTTGATCGATTACGCTGGATGACTCATGTGTGTGGAAGGACTGACAATGTCTAGTATGGATTAAACAAACTGGAGCTCAGTCATTAAGACGAAGCTTGAGTACTAAATTTAAGTGGAATAATCTGCCTGGATCCCAGTCAGTATGCTCGTATTATAGGTAGTTTGAAAAACCAATATAATAGTAGTTATTAAAAAACCGGCCAAGTTTGAGTCGGATCCGCAAACACGAAGGGTTCCTTATCTAATATGTTTGTAAGCATTTTTATTCCCCTAATAAAATATTGAGGTATTAAAACACATATCCATGCCAAATTTCAGTTTTCTAGTACCTAAAGTCTTTGAGCTAAACTGTGGACGGACGGACAGACGGACATGGCGAAACTATAAGGGATCCTTTTTGGACTACGTAACCCTAAAAAAGACTAACCAGAATAAGGTATTCCTCGAGTTGAATTTCATAAAACTATTTTGCTTTAAATTTCTGCTAAGCGACGCCGGCGCAGGCAACTAACAACACAAACCATCTCACCGCGTTGAGTGTTAGTTCAGGCAAATGCCAAATGCAGGATGCACCACCCGCCTTTCCTCAATACGCATGCGGCACGGTAAAATTATTATTATTCCTCAATAAATCTTTTTAGTTAATTAGTTCTATTTGAAATAATAAGCTCTAAACAAGGTTTTGACGCAGTTTGTATTTTAACTGATGACATGAGTATCAATAGAATTAAGAATTGCATTAAAATGCAAGAAGCAAAATATTTTTTTTGTTAAAAATCAGTTGACGTACTAATTGCGCAGTTAAGTGTTTATCTGAATTAGGTTTGTTGCTTACACGACGTTATCTTCTCTGAATGCAAATTAAATAAAAAATGATGCGCGTGAGAATTATTTATACATTTACACAGTTCATGTGTTTTAGGATAAACACTGATAAAGAGTAAATATTTTAATTGACTTGCCTAAAAGTACGTGTAATCGACAAAATTTAAATAAACAATTCGCTATTTGACTTGCGTGCAAGGTTTTTCCGTTCTAAACGTTACACGTGTATGTTTTTTTTAATTATTACTCATCAAGTATTTTGGTTTCTGTTAAATTATCTTCATTTATCAAACTATAACCACAGCGCTACAAGCACCTAATCACATATGTTACAGTTACTTTTTTGCAATAAAACATGGAAATTGTTAAGAAATTGTTTTTATAAGACAAGATAAAAATCGCTATTCTCTTGTTACATGATCTTCCGATGATGTGCTTACGTGTTCGGTTGCCAAAATAAAACATTAAAATTGTGGTCTAATAAACATGTTTCACCTGCCCGGGGTTGTTTTGTCTTATATTAGTGGGCTGGCCGATTTGATAAGGCTGTAACTCGGCTGTTGGTTAATTTTTTAGATAACATCAACGCGTGTTAATTTTATTGTAATTGAGAGGTTAGTTTAAGGCTGATGGCTGAGGCTAACGGAAGGATGCTTGCGGTGAAAATTTGATTGTTCATGTTTCGGTGGTTGAAATTATGTTGGTTTGGTTGTTTATTATATTTAACACTAATGCTGATTGATATTAGGTAGTAATTAATCCTTAAGTTACCACATTTTACCGCGTTTGTTACGAAAAAGGGCGTGTGTTAATTCTCCTTACCTCAAAAAATTCACTGCAATATTCCGCCTGCTTAACTTAAAGTTAAAGTTAACGGGACAGGATGGTACATCACGAATGATAAATATTTGATATTAGTGTATAAATTGGTGTGCCCAAAAAGATGTACCTAGAATTAAATTATTTTGCCAGTACATAATGACCCACAAATCAGGCTATATGACGATATTTTTCGATGTATGTTATAATATAAACAAGTAGTATAATATAGCAAGTTTATCTTCTAGACTTTTCTCCAAAGGTTTTTCATGCGATATTTTAAGTAGGTAGGTATGTGTTTTGACAAGAAAGTTACTATAGTCACAATATTGATACGGTGTTCGTAAACAATATTATAGTTTCGTGACATATCGGCGTGTCTCGTAAACGGTATTTTATCACGTCATTAAATCCATTGACGTCTGTATGACGACGCCGTAAATGGAACATACAGGTAAGTGTGTCACGATATAATTATTACCGATATTGTAACAGGAAAATTCTGGATTCACCTTATATGCACAATAACCTAAGTTCCTGTCTAGCCGAAATCAAACCGAGATTAGCCAGCTTTTCAGGAGGTGTGTTCACTTAAGTTTAATGAAATACATATGGTGACGACCTACATTGTGTAGTGGCTGGGTTTCAAGGCGTCGCCGCTCCGAAGTCCCGGGTTCGATTCCCGGTCGGGTCAATGTAGAAATCAAAATTTTCTACATTGTCTCGGGTCTGGGTGTTGTGGTACCACCGTTGTATCTGATTCCATAACACAAGTGCATTAAATATAAATTTTGAAAATAATAATAATAATGTAGATCTTAACGCAATGATAATACTAGGAATAAGAATAAGTTTGCTATTCCACAATTTAGGCTTCGAAAGGTTGGTAATTCTTGCATAGGGAAATGCATAGTTTTATTCAATAAACTACCATAACACATAGTAAACTTACCGGTCCATAAATTTAAAAATGTCATTAAAGAAACCCTTATGACGAAAGGGTAGATAAAGTAGATGATTATTTAAAAAGAGGCATTGACAATAGTGAATGATTTTGTTGCGCAGCTTCTTCTCAGCACTAGCCCAAAATTGACCCGAAGCTGTGGTAGGGTTTATATTGGGACGTGTAAAAGTGTCCTCAATGGGCTTCTTTGCATAAATAAATGACTTTTATGACTATGAGATATAGCACATTTTCAACAACCGCAAGCGTATCTTTGCTATTCATCAAACACTTTGAAAAACAAAGTTATATTTGCTGTCACCAAAATATTGTGGTATATTGGCTTGGTGGATCCCTAATTCAGTCAAAGTTGAGACGGAACCCTCAGTGTGCTTAGCTGGTTTTTTATAACTGAGGTTTTCTTTTTAAGGCCTAGGTTATTGCTTACTGAATTACGACACTATGTGACGTAGTAACCAGTAGATCATGTCATCCGACTTGTTAGACGACAGTTTGTTAACAATGTCCAAAACGGAATAATTACTCCGAACGTGCGCACTGTGTAATGAGTTCTTTAACAACAACGCTACCAGTGGGGCGATTGGAAACAGAATTACTGGCACAAAAGACCAACGGGCACAGCGGGACGCTCGTTATATTCCTCATACCCTCGAACTTGGTGAAAACAAGCTATTTTCAACTCTATAGCGATACAAAAAGGAGTGCTAGAAAGTGTAGAGGGTGGTATAGTGAGAGAAACGTCTTTGTTGTTATAATATCCAGTCGCTAACAATCGTAACGTGTTTGTTAGTTCTCTGATAGTTATCGGGTCATTGTTGCAACGGCACATGGGGGCGCAATTTGTTTTTTAATGCGTGGACTATTAATATATTTTTAAGGACTAAGGAATGTAGTTATATTAATTGCACTTATAAAAAGCAACTGTGTCAGACGAGGAATCGAACCCCGTGTTATGCTATCCACCGAAACACCATGGCAACCCTGTTGAGTTTTACAAGTTTACAGTTACAAGTGATTTCTTTAACGCGTAGGCTACGTGATCTCATCAATGATGCGAGTTTGATAATATTAAATTGTAAAATTCAAAGGGCTGGCCAAGGTGTCGGTGGCCGAGTGGTATAGGCATGCGCCCGGATAGCATAAGACACGGGGTTCAATTCCTCGTTGCTTTTTACAAGTGCAATTTATATTATTTAGTTAGAATAGTCACAAAACACTGTAAAAACTAAAATGTAATTAGGAATGTAGTTACCAAGGATTTTTCATTTTTTTTTTATTCATTTATTTAAATGAGTTTGCTTTTTAACCGACTTCAAAAAAGGAGGAGGTTATCAATTCGACTGTATGTTTTTTTTTAATCATTTTTTTTTTGTATGTAAGTTACCTCATATCTCAGTCGTTTGTCGACCGAAAAAATTTTTTCGCCTACTTAGAGGGTGTACCTTCTAGTTGGTCCCATTTTTTCCATTTTGGGATCTGATGATGGGATCTTGGTGTAATTGAGGGAAACCCTCAAATTTTATAGGCACGTATAGTGTTTCTTTACTAGAATCTTAATGTTGACGTGTTGTTACGCCTGATAGTCAACATCTTGTGGGGCTGAGCTGATTGTGGAACTCCTTAACGCTTAGGAGTTCAATAATTATAGTGACGGAACTTATGATAGGTAATTTGTAGCTTCTTAAAAAATAGAATCATAAGGTGCAACTCCCCCCCCCCTCTTATGTTATTACTTAAAATAAAGAAATAAAATAAACTTTAAAAAAAGTAAAAACCGACTTCAAAACCAAAATGCACTAAAAAGTATTAAATAAACTCTTCACCATTAAAAGGAAAGGAATCCGTTTAAGGCAAACAATTTCTTTTTGGAGTCGGTGCCATCACTTTGACCATCAAGCATCAACTATCACAGCACCGACTCCAAAAAGAAATTGTTTGCCTTAAACGGATTCCTTTCCTTTTAATGGTGAAGAGTTTATTTAATACTTTTTAGTGCATTTTGGTTTTGAAGTCGGTTTTTACTTTTTTTTAAAGTTTATTTTGACTTACCAACGTGACGAAGAAAAGCAATAACGAGGAAACAATCGGGGAGAGAGAAAGATCTCACAGAAGAAGAAGCAAAGAAGCAATTTGAAGCATGGACGAACAATCTCGTGATCTCTGAAAATCTTGGAATATCAATATAAAGCGACGGTTCCAGGCAATTCCGATAAAAAATAATGCCTTATGTGTGTAATGGTCAATTTATGCATAAAATCCTTTGTAGACAACCTTATCGTGAGATAAGAATGAAAGAGAAGGATTGGAAAAATTAATAATAAATTAGGAAGTAAAAATATTTGGGACTGACTAGCACCATACTTTTGTAATGTTTGATGCATCTATGGTTTTATGGTTACATTTGTACCTCGAAAACAAACATAGATATAACCATAAATCGTGGACATTAAAATTATAATTGTTATTTTTATTGAAATGGCTCGAATCTAGCAATTAAAGGAGAAATCCCAAAAAAAGTTGGAAAATAAATAATCGAAGGACGTAAAAAGTTTACGGGTCCACCTGTTGGTTTTTAGAGATATGTTTAATTGGCGGTATATCATCGTTTACGACTGACTTATCGCGTCACTTTGTTTTACGCGTAATATAGTAGTGTTGTGCGCAGGAACAATCGTTAAATTGGAATAGTAAGGCTGTATTTCAATTTTACTATCACGCGCGCCAATGATGTAGGAGTATTGTCAATGTTGGTTATAGACTTAAGACAAGCTTATGTCTAGGGAAGTAGTTTTTAAAGTATTTGTTTTACTTAGGGCCGATTCAACGGGTTGAATAAATATAAAACGATATTTACATGTATAATGTAGAAAACAATCTTATCTATATTGTCTCGGGTCTGGGCGTTGTGGTACCACCGTTGTGTCTGATTTCCATAACACACAAGTGCATTGGCTACTTACTTTGGGATCAGAGCAATGTATTTGATTGGTGTCCAATATTTATTTAAAAAAAACAGGCTTTAGTCCTTCAATCGCTTAGACATGTTATATGTTTGACAATTTTTTCCGTATACTCAGTATTGCAGTCCATTTTGCTCTAATTGATTTTTAATGGAATATATGGATATAGTCAAGCAAAAACGAATATATTTGCAGTATCTTTGAAAAATTCCACCTGAACTAAAGATTAAATTTCAATTGTAATTTATTCCATAATTAAACATGCACATTTTACAATATCATTGAATCAGTAATACCTATAAAATGTCAAATAATTAAATATAAAATCAGCAAACAGCATCGTCAATAAATTACAATTATTAGTTAAATCAAGAGTAAATCATAGTAATAATAATAAAAAAGGTAAAATTTAATTCCATGTATTGTCTATGAGGAGTATACTCATCGGGCCTTCCTTACTCAATGTCAAATGAAAAATTCGTTTCGAAACTCGTGCGGACCTCAATATGGTCCCTCTGTCATGGACACAGGGCCCACAGTTCTGACCTACGCCATAAATGTCAAAAATTAAAGCTGAGTCCTAAAACCACGGTGACACTCAGAATTGATGGCCCATAATATTTTTAATGCAAGTTACCAAACTCGCGTTTCCCACTGTTTCTAAAGTTTTATTTACACAGGAACGCTTTGTTGCTCAAATTTTATTGTGTTTTAGTAATAAAACCGCGTTTATCGAGTGCGTTCATCGTTTACAAAGTTTCAGATAAAATTAACATTTTGACAGTAAATTTTTGCGGTGTCGTGTTTGAGGAATGTTTTTCCTCGTTTCTTACTTTATAATTTAGTTTTAAGAATGTAATACTGATCATTAACTTGATTGGTTCTACTAAAACAGTGTACATTTGCAGGCTTTATCCCCATTCAATTGGAACTGTCTTTATGAACAGCACTTACCTATTCGACGACGCGTTTGGTGTTAGCGCTCCTGACTATTACGCCGTCGCGGGTTCATATCCCGCAAGGGGCAAATGTTTGCTTGATGAGCACTAACATTTGAACCTAAATCAAGGATGTTTATATGTATTTTATTTAAGTATTTATGAGAGACGCCCCACGTCATAATTGTTGTTTTCTCCTTTTTGTCTCTGACAAAAAGGAGAAAAATCCTTACTTCAAAACAACGACAGTTGGCGCGCTGTCTGGCGCATATTAATCAATATATTTATTACGTATACAACAAGGTACGAAATTGAGGATGTTACTGGATAGTTGAAGGAACAACATTGTAGGTAGACTGTTAAACTTTTAGGCAAATGTTTTGGCTTCGTAGATATTTCTGGTTTGTACCTGCCTCTTCACTAAGTTCTTTGTTAATCATATTGGTTACTTGGCAACTTCCGTGTCAGAATAGCCAGATATTTACATCACACCGGGTGGTTGGTGATGGATTTCAATTGCTTGTTGAAAATAGGTATTCAAACAAACAAGAATGACTTCAAAACTCTATTTTTAATAACTCACACACACAGCAGAGCCAGTTTTCCATTGCGTTATTAATTAATAAGTCCAAAATATGTGTCATGTCCCTGTAACTATAATCGGCACTTAACGAGATCTTCTGTAATTGATACGGAGGCCACTAATCTAGAATAGACCCATTCCCCCGGTTTAGTGGCGATAAAATTTTAACTATGGAGATATGTTGATGAAGAACCCTGAGGTTCTGAAGGCAGCCCACCGTGTTAATTCGTGTTTTATAGCTGTTTTAGGTGCCTGTTGTCGCCGGCCATTCATTTGCTGCTATATCGGAACATTAAATTGTATATAACAATCAAACGGAACGTATCATTTCTATCTATCGGGTATGGCGAGAGCATGGGCTGTAATGAAAGGCGTTGTTATATTAGATATCTATCATTTAATGAAATTAACTTTAAAAAAAAGGGAAAAAAACGACTTCAAAACCAAAATGTCAACAGAATCCTTGAAAGGATCCATTTTGGGCAAATCAAATGGCAATTTCTTTTTGAAATCGGTGCTCTAATAGTTGATGCTTGAGATAGTTATAGTGAAAGCAATACGTGCCTTTGAACTTTGAGGGTTTCCCTCGATTTCATTAAGATCAATGGGACCAACTAAAAGATATAACCTCTAGGTAAGAAAAAAATTTAAATCGGTCTACAAATGACTGTTATAGGAGGTAACAGAGCTGGAAAAACATACAGTCGAATTTATAACTTCCTCCTTACTAAAAATCACTACTATGGCATGAGAAAGATGCGTCCCAGTTTGTAATTAAGGATGATGTTACTTAGTACAACACCTTTTCCTAAAATGCTAAAACGAAACCGAGAAATAAGTATGAAGCTCATTTCTGTACCAAAATCTCTGAAATTCCAAACATCTTAGCCACAATCAGCCCAGCTATCTCCACATCGCATTAACAGCTGATCGCATCTCGGCAATTAGCGCTGCGCTGCGCACGCGTCGCTCAGCTGCGCGACTTCCTCTGATCTTTGACTCGGCAATTGCCAGCATCTGTCGTCTTGATGACATAAGACCTGCTCAATTGGACCTGTGGCTCCCCTTTGTCCCCTCAAAGGAGGACGCACGGGAGCTCTACATACACCAGCCAGAACTATAATAATACCAAGTTTGTTTTGCAGTACAACTGACCTTTAAGACCAAGGTTTAGAGAAGATTATTGGATGGTGGGACTGATTGGATAGTTGTAAGAAATTGTTACTCAATCCGTTATTGTCACGAGGATATGAATTGAAGTGGTTCGCGATCAAATAGGTGTTTCCGTCGCATCAGCTGTTTACTCACTATGTACTCGAAGAAAATGTTTGGACAGCAGCTGCAGTAATTGTTTCAGATTTTAGTTTTATTGGTACACACACATACACCAAGTGAAGGAGAAAGTCAATGTCGTGAGAGAAAAGCAGGCAGAAGAAAAGAATGGGGATTACTCCACTGACAAGAGCGTGACCCTTCAATCAAAGAAGGAGATAATAATATTAAATTATGTAAGTAACTAGCTTACCTAAGTAATATATATATATATATATATATTTATTGTGATAAAGTAGTTAATCTGATAGTTCAGAATGTTTGTAACACTTACAGTGCCATATTTTATTCATAAAGATGAAATAAGAAACCAAAAAATTGCGCACGGGCGCGACTCGAACCAGCAACTTCTTGCCTATTTTTTGGTTTCCTATTTCATCTTTATGGAGGTAATCGGATTTTAAATATTATTTTACTTAAGTCTCCTGCTTTTTGATATGGCGAGAGAACGTAAGCCTACTTGTTGCTCTCAGCTCTTATCCCAACAAAATCATTTTTATAAAAAATGTTACATTACAAACCACATTATTTTTATTAAGGTGAAGAGTTTGTGAAGGTTTTGAAGTATTATTGTGAAGTAAAGTTAGGGTTGGCTCTACATAAGATCTCGTAACTTTTTGTCACTGAAAGCCAGCTTCTCTCAGCTTTTGGTGAAATTTATCGTGAAAATGATTTTGGTGGGATCTCATTACTTTTTGTTAGTTGTTTAAAACAATGATTTTTTATCTTTAGTGTACTGAACTTAAGCAGTATCCGGTTATCTTACGCTGATATTTTATTTTCATATCTGTCGTTTCTAACGCTTTATAGCGTCCGAGGTCACAGATAGTCTCGGTGCTTCTTCACATCATTAAGCTACGATCACCAAGCTTTCCAATGCACCCAGTGTAAAGAGCAAATTGTATCCTAAAATCTTGCAGTATGAGGTGTTGTTTAGGTCTTCGAAAGAGTAGGTCCCATGGCGATGCAATATTCCAATCATCTTGTTTGTTGAAATATCGATCTTTATTTATTTCTACACTAGCGGGCCCCGCGACTTCGTTCGCGCGTTTTGAGTTTGCTCCCTCCCCTTCCGTCACAGTGTGATGTTTTATAGCCTAAGACCTTACTTTATATATGAGCTATTCAACACTTTTTTTTTTCAAATTCCAGTAGTTCCTGAGATAAGCACGTTCGAGCAAATAAACAAACTCTTCAGCTTTATAATACTAGTATAGATGTTTGCTTCATATAGGATAGCAACCAAACGTAATGATTTTTGAGTTATTCATATCATTAAATGATGGCTATGTCGTACCTTTTCAAAATCACTGTATATCGCCAACGTTTATTAAAAATTAATAAATAAAACATATTATTATGTACAATATAACGGCAAAAAATATCTTTATTTAATCAAAGAAGCATGAAATATTTTTCCTCCAATAGAGGTAATAGAGTCGCCAACGACATCTAATGAGAGATATAAATATTCATAAAGAAGGATTAAGAAACCAAAAATTTGGGCACGCCGGGACTCGAAACAGCAACTTTCTGGTTAAAATGTGACACTGTGAGTGTTAAAAATATTCTATAACCAAGAGATGTAAATAGTTAAAATCTATAGAAATAAAATCAAACTGCTTATTATTTGACATGATGTACTTATCGCTGACAGAGGCACCAAATATCAAGCAACCGTTAGATGATTTCGACGATATTTTTAAAAACTTGGCTATGCGGCTAATAACGTATGCTAGTACGAGGAGATACCGGAACCGAACTTGGCGCCATTCGTATTAGAACATTAGAATAAGTGTATACCTACTACCATACTAAGTAAGGATCTATGAATCTGAAATAAAGAGTAATTTTTATTTTATTTGGACTTTCAATGATCATCATTCAGTGACGAAATCGGATTTTTGGGTATTAATAAAACCTAAAGTTTAAAAGCTTTGTAATTGAAACTTTGAATGTTTAATAAATTCATAAAAAAATATTATATCCAGAAAGTTGACAAGTATAGTTAGAACCGAAGCTAAAGGTGTTTAAAAAAATCGAGAAAACTACAAGAACATGACATTGTATACAATATCAGTGGGCCTGGCCCATTGCGTGTGCAGCATTTACATGGCGCAACTCTTCTTTGAGACTTGATGATATGTCTGTCATCTACTGTCAATTCCTTAAAGACAGACGTCAACAATCATGGTAACCTAAATTATTTTGCGTTCAGCAAACACAAAATGGATTACACTCAAGAACATTTTGAAGGCTTGAAATCATACCTCGTACCGCACGTCGCGGAAGATTATGTAGCGAGAAAAATAAAGCCAGTGATACCGAGTAACAAAATTGTCAAGCGTATGGTCGAAGAAAATTATCGCGCGAAGCTTATCTCGCAAATAGTTGGTGTAGCCGACGCGTACCCAGCGCGAGACTATGCCGCGTCTTTTGACAGCGCTGCTAGATACACACGCTCACCACAGTTTTTCACCTCACATAAAATATGCCCTAAATTAAATAATCCGAAGACCATTCCGACTTATCCGTCGAGGGTCCGATCTTTACGATGGAATCCACACGTGGAAACATCTTCCGCAGAGAACTCTCTCACCGAAATAGTGGAGGAATCTCCAAAATTCAACTGCATGTGCGACAGTTGCTCGAACAAGGATTGTCCATCAAAAGTACCTTCAGCGAGTGCGTTGAAGCCGCCCGTGTTCAAAGACAACATTATGACGTTTTCGGATCGGTTTACAATGACCCCGAGATTGAACGACGCGTGCTGCGGGACCTGCACTCCTATGTCCGCCGCCCCGAAGGTGTCCGATGGGTGTGTGTCCGCGGAAATTGCCGTGAGAGACACGTATCTCCCGAGGACGTACATTAGCCGGGGATGCACTCCTATACCGGTTCAAAAGACTGATTTCATACGCTCAGAGTGCCACGCTACCGGACAGGCCCCCTTCGAGATCCACCAGGAAGCTGAGAGGGATACCGATGTAGTCGATGATTATTGCGAACCTATGAAACCTAAATCTCTGAGAAACTTCTTTAAATGCAAGAAAAAACTTGACACGGACAGCGCTGAAGGTATGCCAGAATACGGAAGGAAGATTATTTATAACGAGGGTATAAGTGACTCAATTTTCAATCGCATTCCAGCGACCCGAGTACCGTCACCTATTAACGTTGTAAGAGAGAATAGTGGAGCTTCCGTTAAATCCAAAGCCAGGAGTTATGTCGAAAGAGACGACGGTATTCCGTATGCGCACAGATCCAACTCGAGGTATCATAACAGTTGTACAAGACCAAACTCTGGGCATTATTCTGGCGACGATGAGCTTCGGCATCTTATGGCGAGCCCGAAGATGATTCGGAAGACGGTCGCGGATAGGGCGGTAAAACCGGACAGAATACCTTTGATATCCTTGCCTCGGAAGGTGCTGACGTCAGAGGCCGATATTGAATCCTACATAGAAAAGGAACAGAAAAATTATATTATCAAACCGATGTCAGCTTATCAAAAGAAAAGCAAGAAATAATACTTTTACGTGTTAATGCTTCCTAACATTGATAAGAATAATGAAGAAACATACTCGTGTCAGCTTTAATAAACCGTCAATAAAATAACAAACAAAAACTGATGAAGGTTCTTTTCATGCAATTAAATAATCATACCTTTTCATGAACTCATGTAGCTGTCTTTTAGTGATGTGAAGCAGGTAATCAGAATTATAACACTCATTGCAATAGTCTCAGAGAGTAAGTTGCTCAAAGGCTGCGTGGTTCGAAGCCGGCGATGCGTGCACATGACGTTTGATATTCGCACTTGATTTAAAGCAAGTGCACAGAGCAACAAAACAGATGCACTGGGGAGCCGCGGCCACAGATTAATACATACGAGCATTATAACTTGGGCATGGCGAGTGTACACTCGGTAAGAAAAAGTTAGGTATAAATGTTTGATATCTTAACATAACTACTAAGAGCCGATTGAACCAACGTCAGATAAGACTTATCCGACTGAATAAGTACTTCTTCTTCTTTTTCTTTTGTGGGACTGAATAAGTATAAACGACCGATTTTAATATGACATTTACATGAATGATGCTGACAAATACTCGTAAGTGACGTTTTCCAATTATATTTGACGAGTATAAGGAATACTAATTGAATTGAATCTTACGTTAATAAAATCAAGCTTTAATCTAGTCTAGCCGTGTAGAATGAATACAATTTGCACTAAAAAGTATGCAATAAGTTTTATAAATTTTCTTTCAATCAGTACCTATTTGAATCAAATTTAAAAGATTAAACCTGAACTAAACAAAGTTCATTTCGAACCAATTCTGAATTCAAACTGCGCTGTATACCGGGAACAGTTTTCCCAAACGACGGCAAAGCTTTCGGTTTTTCGTTTAGCATGTTAGTGATAGCAAATTTTAGATATAAGTTTATGCATCACAGTGTACATTGGCCGAGGTCAGCAGCTGTGGAGAAAGCGATTGGATAATCTGCCGCAATTGCCTGCAACTGCATCTCGTTAAACTGTTTGCTTTAGTATCAACTGCTGGCTGGAGACTTTTTAAAAACCTTTTTTTGAAACTGTTATTTCTTTATAATATCTTATTTAAAGTGACAGATTCAGAAAATGACTTTTATTTGGCATGCTAATATAAGCCAGTTAAAAGTCTGAAAGTGGATAGTCACTAAGACCAAAGTGGAACGAGTATGTTAGGTATTTGTGTATTTTATTTTTAAAGAGCTTGACTTTCATTTAATCCTACTTCTCTATCTCTATCTGAAATTAGAATCTACTTTTTTCAGGTTTTGAATGACAAATAAACAAAACTTAGGAACCCAGTTAGGTACATATACAGGGTTTAACAAAATTATCTGCATTCATACTCAGTGGTGTGTGGTGATTCTGTTGCAAAAAAAACAACAACTTTTTGTATGGGACCAACATCGAAATCCCAAAAAAAATATTGATTGTCCATACAAACTAGCATCAGCTGATCGGCACTCTAGTATGGGTTCATTTTTTTTGTGATTGCAATGTAAGTCCCATGCAAAAAATTATTGTATTGGAGCATCAGAATTAGCCCCAAGAAGGCATGCAGTTAATTTTGATAGACCCTATATATTTTTTTTATTTTTAAAATAGCAAAATTATCAGAATTCGATTATTATAGATTTTGCGTCTATTAGATAAAAAATATTTGTAAATGTATCTACAAATATTTTTTGTAATAATTTTAAATGAGTGAAGGTTGAGTACCCCTGCACGAGGGTCGGGCCGGGCACGCGCCTGTGCACCAATCTGCTACTTCAGACGTTTGTCTAATATAGTATAGTTAACTGGCACATGTTTCGCATCCGATGAACGAATGTACTTTTTATACTTAGTGTAAGTGCTACTATTCCTAAGGAATTTGACTAGAAAGTGATTCTGAAGCGTAATTAATTTGTTTTCATTTATTTCTCAAATATTTTATATACGAGTATGATAAAGCTTTTAGATTTTTTTTATGCGACCCGAAGTTTTCGTTGTTTAATTTTAATATTATAACTGGATGTCGATTCTAGCGGCAATCGAACTTTTTTCGTGTTGTAATTCGATTGCGATTTGTTTTACCTCAAAAATCAAGTAAAATATCGACACGTAAAAAAACTATTACACAAACGAAATCGAAAGAAGTCGTGACTCTGAGAAATATATAACAACTTTTTCTTCGACGAAGAAAATTCGATCGGTGAACTTTTTTCGTACACAAACTGCCCGAGACTGCTCGGTCTGTACTTATGTACCATGTTTAAATGCAAAAACATAATTTAAAATTATATTCTAGAGGAAGTAGAGTAGAGAATGCCTTAAGACATCCGCCAATGCACAGTCGCCAGCACATCAGTTTACTTACTTTTGTTGCAAACTAGCCCTTATTACAACTGCAAAAGATACCGCAGTGTTTGCCTTGACATGTTGTTGTCCGTACAATCACAGTGCAATATTAAATAAATAGCTTATTTCTTTCAATAAAGATCATAGAATTGAAAGAAGTAACTTTGGTATAAAAAAACAATAGAAAAAGTAAAAACCGACTTCAAAACCAAAATGCACTAATTCTAAAACCCTTCACCATTGAAAGGAAAGGAATCCGTTTTAGGCAAACAATTTATTTTTGGAGCGGTGCTGTGATAGTTGATGCTTGATGGTCAAAGTGTTGGCACCGACTCCAAAAATAGATTGTTTGCCTAAAACGGATTCCTTTCCTTTCAATGGTGAAGGGTTTATTAGTGCATTTTGGTTTTGAAGTCGGTTTTTACTTTTTCTAAAAGTTTATTTTATTTCTTCATTTTTAGTGATTACATAAGGGGGGGGGGGGGGGGAGTTGCACCTTATGATTCTATTTTTTAAGAAGCTACAAATTACCTATCATAAGTTCCGTCATTATAATAACTGAACTGCTAAGCGTTAAGGAGTTCCACCATCAGCTCAGCCCCACAAGATGTTGACTATCAGACGTAACAACACGTCAACATTAAGATTCTAGTAAAGAAACACTATACGTGCCTTTAAAATTTTAGGGTTTCCCTCGATTACACCAAGATCCCATCATCAGATCCCAAAATGGAAAAAATGGGACCAACTAGAAGGTACACCCTCTAAGTAGCTGAATTTTTTTTTCGATTCGGTTGACAAACGACTGAGATATGAGGTAACATACATACAAAAAAAAAAACATACAGTCGAATTGATAACCTCCTCCTTTTTTGAAGTCGGTTAAAAAGTGTAGAGTTTCTGTTTGGCAACCTAAGTGTGTAAGGTGATGCCTATAACTTATATCCAGACCATAAAATTATTTTCCGATAGGAAATAGTACTTCTATGATCCAGACATTAATAATTGTAGATTTGTATTTCCTACTGCAGTATTTCGAGATTCACTTTTGAAAAGGCTATCTATGGTATGTTTTTTGACCATTCAAAGCTCATAACTATCGTACGTTCATTGATATTTACAGTTTAATTAAGTGAAATTAAGTTATAATAGCGGGCTGCGCGCGCGGCGAGTCGTTAGCGCCGCAATAAAGATAGCGCTCCAAATTATAGACAGCGCTATCGCTTCACCCCATCTCCTGGCGTGGACACGCCTGTTTTAGGAAGTCATACGCTTCTGTTATGAGTAGGATGCCCATACGGAATTATAAGTAGATACTTTTTTGTCCAATTTTTTTAAAACTTCTTGTGTCATTTTTTTTACTTTTATACAATTTAATAAGACAAATGTAGAGTCGCTAGCACATCAGGCTACCCACTTTTGTTGCAAAATAGTCCTGATTACAACTGCATTAGATACCGCTGTGTATACCTTGACGTTCTGTTGTCTGAAAGTACATAAGCGAATACGAGTAAAACTAAATTCAACATAAGAACATAGACAGGTGGGAATTATAAGTACCAGTCGTAGATCAATATATCAATTATAGTTCCAATGTTGTTTTGTACCTTTACTTCTTTACTTGAACTTTTCAAAACTTTTGAATATTGGACACCAATTACATACATTGCTCTGATCCCAAAGTAAGTAGCAAATGCACTTGTGTTATAGAAGTCAGACACCCAGACCCGAGACAATATAGAAATTTATAAATTCTACATTGACCCGAACGGGAATCGAACCCGGGACTTCTGAGCGGCGACGCCTTTAAATCCAGCTTGCTTAGCCACTACACCACGGAGGTCGTCAAAAGTACACTTTCTAAAAGCGTGGTCGCTTTTTAATAATGTGAACTTGCCCAGGAGATACTTATTTATTTATTTAACTTTTGGAAGCTTTCGGATTGGTATACGTATAATTATGTCTTAGTTTTTCTGCGAGACGATTGTATGTAATGTTATGTTAACTACTAAAGCATGGTCACTCTATCAGACGATGCACATCAAAATGCGCGCGCGCCGGCGATCCATCATCACCGCGGGACGCGGGAGTGGGTCACCGGACCGAATGCAAGTTATGCATCAACTTATTATACCATATGCTAGGCCAAACATGTCAAGACTTGAACGCTTCTTTAGTTTTTTCATTCACTAGCAATCATCCTTTCTGCCGATGAACTTAGCTGAATGGTCAATTCAAACAATTATGTTAACATTAGTTCGACATTATCACCACCCAATCTTTAGGACTCCACATTTTTTCTCTCTCTTTTTATTATTATTTTCGAATGTACCAGAATTCACTTAATTAAATCAATGTTGCAGAAAAAAATATTTCCTTGCAGCTGGACGTAATTTTATTATTATATTATTATGTTGTGTCTTTTCCATTCTTCATTCAGGACGTTTGGAAGGCGTACATGGGGCCAAAGCCAACACGAAGAGGCCCTTTAGACAACATTAATCTAAAAGCTGTGTGACACAAACCGACGAATTTGCCTGTATGCACAACCCCTGGTTTGTATAGGGCTATTGCAAGATATGGACAAAAAGATACTGAGTTATGGGTGTGGGTGTTAGATGGACTGGGTAACTGGGACTATGGAAGAACTATGGCCTCTGCCTGACGTTTGTTTCTCACACGGATAAAATGGCAGGGGGTGACTTGCACACTCAGTCGATAGGCCCCCCAAATTAGTTGCTAGCACTAAGTGACGTAGACAACAAGGGGGCAACACAATTTGAGGTGCTAGGGGAGTGGAGAGGTGTACCTCGGCTCTCAGGACAATTCCAGTAATCGTTCAAGATCCCTACAAGCATCTTACTGGCACACTTCCTTCCCCCGAGCATCTCTGCTCTAGCGAGTCTCCACTCAAGCCAGCCAATGAAGGCAAGCAAGAGGTGGGAGATCCTATCCCTTGTCAGCGTTCACTCTGCCCGGCCAGAGAAGGCAAGACAGAGATGAAGAACAGGGGTTCTCCCAGGAGCAATCAGGTACGTGGGGTCGCTACTGCCCAACAGCTCGCCACAAGCTGCCCTGCGTGTTTATTATTATTATTATTTATTTCAGGAAAACATGTGTCCGGAACCGAACTAAGAGTTAAAAATATCCAGATCTCTGCACTGTTGAGCAAATTCCTCATAGTGGTGACAAAATCTAGCCATCGGCTGATGACTGATGATAAGTGATATTGTTGCGATACAGTTGCGTGGTAAAAGTGTTTGGTCTACGTGGGTTGTGTCTGGTGTTTTGTTCAGTTGCTGGCAAGCAGCATTCTATACTGATATACATATACCGACGTCTTTCCAATTTATTCAAGTATTGGCTATCATAAAAAACTTAAAAAGAACGCAAACGACTTCAATAAATCTCATAACGAGTAATATTTTTGGCTCTTACTTTCGTCTGCAATATACAAGTCTTAGTTTCGAGGATACAAAAACCCCGGAACAAGCGATGAAGCGAGGCGCAAATGAGTGGGAGTGTCCGGGTCACCCGCAGTGGCCGTTCGTCATGCGCGCACGCAGTCACGCTTCTATGCGAATTGTATACACAATTATTATAATTATTAGACATAATTGTGTCCATTTATGTTGTAACTTTTATTACAATTCTCTTGTTTTAGTTTATTTTTAATTGGTTTAATTTATTTTCATTGTATTTAATATTGCAAAATAAAAGTTTTTAATTTAATTTTAATGTGGTTTTTTGTAATTGTATTTGTAATCATTGCTATATGGACTTTGTCCGAAATAAAAGTATTTTATTTTATTTTTTATACGGTTCAAAATTGTGTAATAGTACAAGGCTCTAGGTTATAGCTCTTCGACGCAATGTTATTGAGGCCAAAATATTAACTGGATCTGCCAGAGGAGAAACAGTATTCGTGCTGCGTATACCATTAATCTCATATGAATTTAATAGATTACAGTTCCTAATAAAGGTGTGCAAACATTGAAATTTGATGGGATTGATATGCGGCAAGACTGTAGCCCATGGACAGTTTTACGTGGCATGCTCACGTGTGAGCTCTCCAACCGGCCTGGTTGTTCTAGTGAAAAACATTGGTTGGCTGACCATCACGGTACCAATCCATTGATATTTCGGTGATCGTAGATTGGGCAAAAGTTTAGGTTCTTATTTAAGTTTTCATCTTCGAGATGTGTAGAAAATTGAAAAAAAAATAGAATGTTAATCTAGAAAGGCAAAATTTCGTTAGTGTATGTATGTTTGTATATTTGTATGTTTGTCTCATGATTTCTCAAAATCGAGAAAACTTAGAGAGATGGTTATTTATTAATTCAATTAGGAATGGTTTAACTTAAAGTACATTGTAAGTTCCATCAAAAGCGGTTCAGTATTTTTGAGATACGAGTAATAACTAAAAATCTCTTAGGATAAACAATTTCTTTTTGAGTCGGTGCATGATGTATGTAGGTAAACTGTTGGTGTACGTAAGTTTGACATCATGCACCGACTCCAAAAGAATTTGTTCCTCCTAAATAGAAAACGAATGTGTTATTTAAAACTTTTAAGTCGATTTTATGAAGGCACTTAATTTTTTTAAATTATTTTTTAGAGGCCTATCCTTTTGGGCGGCTTGATAATATCTGACAGCAGGGTTAGTCGCTAGCATTGCAAACACCCTTCCACCAATCCGCACTGAACCCGCGTGGTGGAGTATGGCTCAAACTACATAGTTGAGGTAAGGCCTTTGCCCAGCAGTAGGGCGTTACAGGCTAACTTAACCTAACTAAAAGGCTTATGGCAATATTCACTATAACTACATAAGAAGGAGACGACCGATTTCAGCGAGAGGCTGAAAATGATTTCATCAAATATTGATCGATAGCATTTTCTCATCACCTGCATCCTTTCATATTATTTTATCTTACCCTTACACAATCAAACCTTATTATTACTATATGAGAACGCGATGTTGGAATGTCGATGATAGTGCAGTATTGCCGATGCCATAATAATGACATCTCATTCTGTTTCCCACACAAAAGGCAATAGAGTTTATGTAACACTAATAATGTCAACGTGACATAACGTAGATCGTAGATTAAGCTGTTCAGTCAAACATTCGAGGCTCAAATGCCACGTCACAGCATGACCAGGCCTTCCAGAACATTCCATCATTTTGTTAGACATACACTTCCTATGCCGAAAACGTCCCGCTTATTTTAAGTATGGCATAAGCTTCATCAAATATCGACCAGCCCCAAGAAAAAACAAAAGACAAGTTACTAAACGAATATAATAATAATGATTTCATTACTATTTGTCGGTGTATATCAAAGATGTCAAAATTCTGACGGATCAAGCCGTTTGAAGTCGCCGCGCCAGGGGTAGGGAACCCGCGTGACTTAATTTACATAGAAATAGGTTTTTATTGTGCCTCGTGTGACGTGTTAATTACGATTAATTATCATTTCATTTAACTCAATTTTAAGAGTGGTGTAATGAGCATTATTGTAATAACGAAAATTACGTGTTGTCAAGTTGCGTGTTGTAATATGTGTACGCATTCAGCATTTTTCTTATCGTCCATAGCCAACATGCTGGTAGGTAATTACTATGTTATCATTGACAAACATTTATTTAATTAAAACATTTCACTTATATTAAACAAGTTGCAAATTTATGCATACCTAATCGTATTTTCTGACTTGACTAAAAATTTTAGTTGCATTTAACTTCTGTTCGGAATAACTAAGTTCCACCTTATTATACTTGATATTTTCTTGAATTTAGATCCTCTATTTTAGTTTTTTTTTTTACAGTAAGTGGACTATCAGATAGAGGTGCTTTTACCAATTTAGTGTAATGAGCATCAGGTTGCGCAGCCCTGGCGAGCAGGTCCAATCAATCAAGGCCGTCATCGGTGGCATCGTTAGCACACGGCCGGTTGTTTGTTAAACTGTACCACAGTTTAATAATAACAGCCACAGCTGCAAATAGAACACCTTTCTTAATATTTAGAATTAAGATATGAACGTAAGAAATCTTACAGTACTTTTTCTATCTCACTTTCTCACCAATGTAACTCCACTTTAGCGAGGTATACAGCCCAGTAAAACAATTTAATAAAAGGCCTAACTCTGCATTATAACGTGGCCGTAGAACGCTCTTTAATCACATTTTCAAACATGAGAAAAGTTGTAAGAAACGGATCATTGCATAATTTTCTTACTTTTTCTTCATAAACAGCAAACGTAAGACCTCCGTTGTCTGCAGCTCTACTTTCGAATCATTCATGACAATATTCTGAATGATTTTCTTTAGAAAAGACTTTTAAGTTTTAATTAATTTTACTGTTTTCTTATTTGTCTATAACTAATTTATCAGGTTAAGCTCGTACGAAACAAATGTATTTTTTATAAGCAAGCTTTGTTCTCATGTATGTGACTGTGTATTGTCTTTTATGAGAATAAATATCTTTAAACCTAAAATAAGTTATTTTTGTTGACTTCGAACGAAAATCACACGCCATATTGATGTGACTGATTAATAAATATCGCCCTTGAGTTTATCTGTACCTATATCTGTATAAACATGTAATGTACATATCGATACAGAACACAAGTAACGCTGACGTGAGATTGCTGAGCTTTCTGGGCTACTATTGTGAGTAATTACAAATACTCAGCTGACGAGCTCAGATATAAGTGAGTAAATGCAGGTTTTACTGAAAAAACTGTATGTAAGTAATACATAGTATAAATGAATGGATCTCTATCATCTACACTCGTAACTTAATCTGCCATTTGCTTAGTTTTGTAGAATTTTCGTAGCAAATACAAAACTGAGCCCCTTACTGTACTAATAGATAATAGAATATACAATTTTGAGAGTATTGGTATCTGACCTTATATGTGATGTGCAATAAATAGTTATCTATTATAGTAAAGTAACAGTAAAATGATGTACGTCTATTAATGGAAGACCTGAAAACATGGGAAGCTCGCCAGTGAATAAGCTTTTTGTAAGCTTTTCCACCAAATACGGTTTACATTTAGATGAGACCGGCCATGATCAAGAGCAAGCTATTCTCAAAATATTTAAATTCTTGGAATGGAAAAATATTTTTCCTTGGAAAGGATCTTTTGCTTATATCCTATTTTAGTAATTACTTAAATAAAAAGTACCTCTTATTATTATACAGGATATTGTTTTGGTCAGTGATATCCAACTCAGGAATGATAATATGAGTTATATTTATTTTTTAAAAAAATTTTGTACAATTACATGCAAGTTTTATAACAAAAAAAACTCTTCACAACATTCTACAAAAGTTCAAATCGAATCGGGAAGCTCGCGCGTATCTACGAATTACTACGCCGTAGCTAGTAAGCTACGAAGACGCGTCCCAGCTTTGATAGTTTTGACTCGCTCGCTAGCATCGCAATAAAAAAACAATATTGTAAGTTTTTCCATTAAAAAATACTTTCATTTTCATTTGGCTTCAGTATCGTTTGTATAACCACCCCTGAGTCGGGCGTCGCTGGCCAAAACAAAAACCTGTATTGATATCGTATGACATTAAAACTGACGGGTAATTACAATCGCATCGGATTGATGACGGTTTATTGGTTTGTTTGTCAACTCCTCAGATTTATCGCCAATTAATATCTGGATATCTGGCTGCGGTATACATATATTATAGCAACACAGTTTCAGCTGTCAGTACAATTTTCAACCCTATCATGATATGCAAAAGTTAAATTTTTTGAGTTCGAAATTGCAAATTTTTATTGTGAAGTGCGGTCTGAAGATTTATTACACAGAGCATTTTGCGAGATAATTAGGGGCAATTAAACGAAAAATGATTTGATATTGATGACCAATACATTTAGACAGGAAGCTGTCCTTAATATGAATAATTACCGACAAATAGATAGTTGAAGAAGGAGGGAGATTATATTACTTTGTACCTAATATTTATTTTGGTGATACAATTTCATCTACTACTTTAAAGATTCGTAAAAATCAGTTTTGCAAGCTGAAAAGCTTTTAAAATGCGCATATTGTTTACCGGCTTCAAAAAAAGACGTAATCAATTAAACGTGTATATATGTGATGTTATTGAATTTGATATATTTTGTGTGTTTACCGTGTAAGGTTTCCAGACACGTGTGCTGAATTTCGTAAGTGTATAATATGTAAGTCTGTACGTTTGTAAAGTCCTTGGATTTCTCGAAAACTATAAATCATAGCGAGATGGTTCCTATAAGTAGCGAGGTATGTTTCAACTTGGGGTAAGTAAGTTTCATCAAAATCGGTTCAGTAGTCCTTAAGATAGGAGTACCTAATAACTAAAAAACATGAATTAAAAAAAAATACATTTCAAAATTAAACCGCCTTCAAAATGTCTGACTAAAAAGCTCAAAATAAAACAGAAACAAATTCATTTGGAGTCGCTGCACGATGTGCGTAGTCTGTTGGTATACGCAAGCTTGAGATCACTTTTTAAGGCGGTTTCATTTAGTTTGTGTAGTTATAATTACATAAGTTAAACTTATTTAATTTTGTACTAATGTGACATTTAGGTCATTATTTAGACGTGTGATACATGCGGTGGTGCTCGCTAGTTTTGTTAGGTTAAACTTCCGCTGGGCACGCTATAATAAATTAAATAAAATAAATAAAAAGATTACATGGTGTTAGACGTAGGCTATCCCAAATCTAAGTTCTGAGTACTGACTTTTCTATCATTAACTACAAGAATATATTGTTTCAGAAAAAAAAGTCTTCACCCTGAAGACAATTATTGTTTGTCTTAGCTGATGGTTTGCAAAGGGATTGCCTTTACAAGACGATCCGCTACAACTTCTTTTGTGCATACGTTTGGGCGTCTTAAATTTAGCTTAAGGTAAATAGGTTGTAGATCCTTAAAAATACCTCCTCAGTTACATACTTAAAGCCGAGGCACTTTTTTCCCTTTGTCCAGTCACGCTCGACTAGCTTTATCGCCTATCTCCGAAATGGCCAAACATTTTGATGATATTATTTTTTCTCTGATCTGTCCCCGGCCGTGTCGCTGTCACGCGATTGGCTTTACCCGTAATGTCCAACAGACGCCGCCGCTTTTGATCTTACCGCCCACCTGATCAAAACCAATCGAAAATGATGTTTCACCTGTAAAACTTAAGGTGGGTTTTGGAAAGGTGATTCCGCAGCGAAGGCATTTAATATCTTTATTAATGTGGCCAAGTTCAGATGATCGATGATAACTAATTATTAGAAACATTTCGTTGACCGTGCGACCCTGCTTGTTTAATCCCGACAATCGTATTGAGCTTTAATGCTTTGGGATAAAGTTAGAATTGAGTTTTAGATGATTAGCGAAAGATAATCGTCGGTTATTGTATTTGGTTATCGCTGAGGAGCTTACCTGAGGAGTTAGGGAAGATTAGACTGGGACAGGTTTAATCTTCTGTTTGTTTACTGTTAAGACTAGGAAGGATTCGTTTTCAGTTGATGCGCTTAGGGCCTAAGCCTAGCAGACAAACAAGAAACAAAGTGTGATTTTGTTTTACTTGAGTATGTTTTCTTAGAATGCTTCTGACTATGATCTAAACAAATAATATGTGCTTAAAACACGGTGCTATCAATGTTATTTTCTACTTATCTTACAAATACCTATCTATCCAATCAAAAATTTTATGTCTTTAAAAAAACATTCTTTTTCTAGCTATGTACTTATTTTATTTGCTAGGGTCGACAATAAAATAAATTAGTTTGAGTGGTACCGATAAATTTTTGGCCGTAAGACTTCCTCGCGTAATTTTCCATCAATAAAATCGCAGTTACAGTGCCAAGGAGTTTTAGACAATGACTTCATGATTTCCTGAAAACGGACTTTGAAACAAAGATAAGGAATAATAATTTATATAAACATGAGCACAGACTTATCGTAATTACCACTTATCTGATTAGGTTGTTGTAAAAGTTGACAAAATATTGTGAAATATTTAGATTATAGTGCTGACGCTTGCGATAACGATATTTAAACATTGTATCAAGATTATGCATATTGTTATTATGACGATAAGGAATCATAGGTATATAGTATACTATATAGTGTCCAAATAGGTTTTTTCCTGCATTTTATGAAAAGGGTTGTTGATTTTAACTATAATACAGTGACATAATATACTGGATTTTGTGAAAAATAAGTACATATACATGCGCAGTTATTGTTCGTGTGATGATAACTTTCAGTAATTATGCTTAAGTGTGCTTAGTTTGATAATTTGATAATATTTTAGTGTATTATTCAATTCAAAATGTTAAAATACTAAATCCTACTCACAAAATTTTATGTTTACGCAAAGAAAGAACAAATATTACCCATTTAAAATAGTTTTAGGTGGCGCTGATTTTATTTATGTACTAAATATAATTAAGTTCTAATGAAGCAAATATCGGACATGCAATCTATCCCTATTTTTACCCCCTTATGGGAGAATTTTGTCTTACATCTGTTAAAAATTTAAAATAGCGTAAAAAAAGAAGGCAGAAAAGAGAAAAAACCGGCTAAGTGCGAGTCGGACTTGCCCACTGAGGGTTCCGTGCCAACTTTAACTGAATGAGGGATCCACTTACTTCCACTAAGCTAAAACCACAATATTTTGCTGACAGCAAATAAAACTTTATTTTTCATAGTGTTTGTATGAAAAACATGTTATGTTTGCGGGTGTTGAAAATGTGCTATATCTCAAAAACTACTAGTTCGATCCTGTCCAAACAAATTTCAGTTGAAAGTATTTGTTAAGATCTACATTATTATTATTTTTGAAAATTTACACTCGCTTAGTTTAGAAGTTAACAGGGGGGGGCGTATATCTCGCAAACGTTAGACTTTTAGAGAAAATGGTTTTAGGAACCTCTATTTTATTTAAAAGACCTATCCATAGACATCCCACACGCATAGGTTTGATTAAAAAAATTTTTTGGTTTTAGTTTCATGTATGGGAGAGCCCCCCTTAAAATCATTATTTTTTATTTCTTGTATAAGAATCGTAAAGCGGTTAACAGGATACATCTTCCTACCAAATTTCAAGATAGTGATGCTTATAGTTAGGATAATTGGCTGTTGTGACATACGGTCGGACAGACAGACAGACAGAGAGAATTGACGAAACTATAAGGGTTCCGTTTTTTGCCATTCGGCTCCGTAACCCTAAAAAGAATGGCGATTACTCTACCGACAAGAGCTCTTAAATTAAAGAAAAAAATAGTGTAAAAATGGCATGTTAAATGTTAGTGGATATAGTAGGGATTAATTGAATGTAATGAATAATACATTCTTGTTAACTCACCAGCGTCGAAGGCCAAAGACAGGGCCGCATTGAAGCTGGGCCCATTAGGCCCACTTGACCCGAACACGAGGCTAAAACAAACCCTGCCCGGCGATGCAAATAACCCCGGGTTGGGTTACGCTAACACCTCTGCCTTGTTAGGCCGTCTGCGCATGACGCAGGGCAAATATTATCGGTTTTATTGTGAACATCGGTTAACTTAACAGGGGTCCTATTTTTGAATCAGTCGCGTCAAAATGGCGTATGATATTCATTGATTAAAGTCCTATTTACGAGTGAAAAACAGTTAAATTTTGCACTGGAGTGATATAATAAGATTACTCCATTTTAAAAGTATTTACCTGGTTTTTTTCTCGACTTGCGTTGATTTTTGGTTCGCTTTCGAACGAAAATCATACACCATATCCAAGCGAGTGATCACGAATAGTGCTTATGGTCTTCGAAAATATTGTATTATGATCCCATTTATAAAATCAGAGAAATTTTGCAATAATTTGTTAAACACATTTAAATTTACTTGGTGAAGTCTCTGGTATCTGGTTAAGCACATTTGCCAATAAAAAATAATTACTTTTTGTTCATAAATACCTTTTAAATAATTACAAAAGCGATGCGATTTTGCACAACGAGCAGAGACTGAACTGAACTGAAAATGTGAATTTCGCAAAATCAACTGCTTTTCAAAAGAAAAAAAATAATAATAATTAAATAAATAAATAATAAAAAATCGTGGAAGATAGCGAGAAATTAAGTATTTACTTAATAATGAATTTATCACCTAGCTTCATTTATAGTTTGCAAACACCTTTATCCCCGTGCCGAAACTGAAGTCCGTAACCGGACGCGCCGCGCAAATCAGCTTAGGCCTGCCTCGGCCGGGGAGTGTTGGCTTACCGGCCCGCGCGCAAAGGGTTAATAAGGAAACGGCAAGATAAATCTTAAGGGAGTATTTATTACTTTTATAAGCGGTATATCATAATTTTATATCGGGAAATTGTAAGTTGAGTAACTACTGCTTACATATATAATATTGAAGATAGATAGGTAGTATGAGAGTTTGTAGCGAAGATAGGCTTCGTAAGTCATCTTTGTGCGCATCAGTGCAGAGTTAATTAGGAGTCGAAGTGGTCGCAATGGCCGAAACCAGTCGGAAGCAATAGAAATAATAATAGAGGACAAAGAAACTTTTAATAACACTACCTTTTACAAGTTAAAATTCACACGTATTCAAGAATAAGTAGGTATTTGTTCCCATTTTGTCGATAGTATTTTAAGCGAATGAATAAAAAACGAGATCGCACGTTTTTTCGTGATCGTAGGCGGATAACCTGCTTAATCTCTGTGATCCCGAATCACCCTTGACATCTATTCTTCATAATGGCTGTTAACAGGGTTTTGTGGATAAACTCCATTCTGTAGATGTATATCGCGTTACGGAGGTTTTGTATGTCAAAAACGCCGATGCTTTTGAAGTCTGAACATTCGCGAATCTGTGAGAATGGGAACAGGTGCGAACGGGTGCGATTTTTTTAACGAATACCCGCTAATGTTTCGTATTGAAGCGCTACAATGAAACTATTAGCCCTTTAAAGCCGATGCGGGCTATAGTGTTACTTATTAGCTCGCAAAAAACCAACAATGATCGATCAATCCCGCGCAGTTCGTCAACATAATCGCCCGCGCATTCATTAATCAAAAATATCGATTCCCATGCGCCCGAAGACGATTTATTTTTTAATAATATGACAGGTAAATGCTCGGCATTTAGTGTTCAGCTTTTGCTTTTTTTATTACAAAATTATAACGTCTTCATCAAGTTAACCTTTTCTAACTAAACACGTTTATGAGTAAGGTATTAGAGTTCGAATTTCAAATGGTTACAAACATTTGACCGGCACGGGCAGTGTTGTCTTTTTATATCTTTTGTGGCGGCTTGACTCAATTAGAGAGGCGGTGTATCGATGTTTCATCTCGATCGATTCGTCCGATTTATTAATTAATCGACACAAACATCGGCCGTCGTCGCGATGAGATAGATCGCCGCGATACGGACCAGCGTTTTAGGACCTATTAAGTTCAACAATGATAAATCTATCGGATCGATGGAGCACACAGACTGAGATAGATTAAATAAAGTTGTTTTATGATGTATGGGTTTTGGGCACTTCATTTCGTAAGTGCTTTTGATTTCTCATGGTATCTAACTATCATTCGTTTTGTTGCGGATAGTAAAACTAAAAAATGGTTATCTATTCCAGCGAGTGTTTTCTGTCCTAAGATGCGATCGAAAGTGTATACAATTTTGGATGCTTTTGAAAACTCCCCAAAATAAATTCATCTAAAGGATAGGTTGAATGGTAAAAAGTAAAATAAAACCTTAAAAGTAAAAACAAGACAAGTTGAGAGAGACTCCTCCATAATCCATTTCTATCAACCATTATTTAGAAAGTACCTAATATTTCTTTTATCTTCGTACAAAGGATCATGTAAAGCTATGTTGTTACTAAATCTATCAGAAAAAATCAATAGACCTTCCAACGAAATCCGATTACGTAAAAACATTTACTTGGCCCACACAAAGTTAATATGGCGGAAACTTATACCGCCAAAGTTATCAGCGAAGGCACTTGGCGAGGTTCTTTAACAATGGTTTAATTTGAAAACGTTGAATGTAACGTCTTTTTAAGATTTAATCCGATGACAAAGGGTTATGAGTGCATTTTGGGGCGGGAGAGTAGGGCTGTGCTAAATAGCGCGTAAAGACGTACCGGTCGCCAACAGATTGCTTTGCTGCAACCCTTGAATTGTGATACTTTTGCAAGGTTAGGGTGTGTATGTAGATATTGGATTTTTAAATTTAACTTTTCAATATCCAAGTGGTTGCAGGCAACCACATAACAATAAAATATCTATTGTGTCGTGATTTTCAAATAAATAGCTGTTATCATTTATTCGAACTAGTACTTATGACAGTTTCATTTAAATTTATTTGCTGGCAACACCGATATATTTTTGGAGTTTGCGGAATCAAATTGAAGAGGTTGTACCTAAAGTTGTACCCTGTTCGAAGAATAAAAGTCTTGAAGAAGTCTCAGTGTTATAATTTCATTATAATTGTGTCTCATTCACATACACTTGAGGGGTTAATTTGAGGCACAAATAAAAATTATAGATCCATAACATTAGCTTAGTTTACGTAAATTTATCAAGTTTTAACTTCAACCAAGGTAGTAATCTTAGTTATAAAACATTCATTGCATTAAAGCTGTATTATTTCAATTAACTACAACTCAACTAGTCCAATATATTTAACTTAGCAGCTTCCCAACAAGAGCTTTTGTCGTAAATACGTAAAAGCGCGTAAATAAAGAGCTTTTACTTACGAGCGAGCTTACAGTAGCTTCGCTGTGAAGCGCCATTAATTTCTGATGTGTCTCCATACATCTACATTAATATCTAATCTATTTGTTTCGTAGTTTAATCGCCCTATAAAGAACAGAACACATTTATTATATTCGGGTATTATTACACAGTTATCTGATAGTAACATAATGAGGAAAACTGTAATAAAATATTTAAAGACGTGTTATTTTACAGCTTAATCAAAATGTCGTTAATAACGGAAACTCACACATTGCGATTGCGAATGCGATTATAGAATATGGATTGTCGTTTGTGATTTAATATTAAAATATCACGAATGACTTTATTCATTTTGCATATTTATATACTAATTTTCAAGTGTGTTAAACATACCTATTATATTCTGCAAAATTACTGTTTTTTTTAGTAGATCGTATTGAACAAAATCTAGATTCTATATTTAAGTAAAATCACCGCTTTAATTCTAACGAAGTATCAATAAAATGTAGTTTTACGTTATTGGGAACATTTGTCCTGAAATTTATTAATGTGTGGTTCTCCTAGCCCACTCAAGGAGGATTGTCCGCTCCGCTGCGTGCTTTGGACTTATTAAACATATCTTATGTCGATGATAAGCCTCTATCGCACCCCTTATTCAAAAGATATCATATAAATATCATGAGATGAATATGTGAAACAATCGCCAAGTTAATCTAAGTTTTATTAGATATACTTAAGCTATGAAATTAGCAGGCACAAGATGTTTCTCTTGGCAAGCTTGAATTTGAATTTCGAATTTGATTTTTAAAGTTTGAATTATAATTTGAAATAGAATAAACTCATAACAATTTGTAACATGGAACCTAATGCGTCCTTTCATATGCTATTTTAAATGAACAAATAAATATTGGACACCAATCACATACATTTCTCTGATCCCAAAGTTAGTAGCTAATTGCACTTGTGTTATGGAAATCAGACACAATGATGGTACCACAACACCCAGACCCGAGACAATATAGATCATTTTGATTTCTATATTGACCCAATCGGGAATCGAACCCGGGACCTCGGAGCGGCGACGCCTTGAAACCAGCGTACGTAGCCACTACATCACGGATATCGTCAAATATTGTTTTAAATATAGGGAAAAAACAAATAAAATCGAACCTTTTAATAGAGAGGAAACTGAGCGGAGTTTATGTAATGTGTCTAGCGGGATTTGAACCTACTTCCACGATGTGTCTAACTTGGCTCTTCCTCTACCGCGCGCCCGAAGATGTGTAGCGCTTTGTTGTGCAATTTGCGGGTTCCGCCGCGGATTATGGCGGCGAAGGGTTAACTTCGCACTGAGTGTAACCTAATAACGCTCTTTGCAACATGCAGCATTATATTTTAAGCGCAATCACTCACAGCTGACTGTAAGTTAACCGTTTGAGTTCTGTACGGAAAATGTACTACAATTCTTATTCACATATCATCACCATCATCATCATTATCACCCAAAGGACGTCCACTGCTAAACATAGGCCTCCCGCACGGCTTTCCACAGCGACCGATCACTAGCTGTCTGCATCTAGATTGATCCTGTGATCTTTATAAGGTCGTCTGTCCATGGACGTCTTACGCTGCGTCTTTGGCCGAAGGGTCTCCAATCTAGAACTTTCCTGCCCCAACGGCCATTCACATATACTTAAATCGTATCGAAGAGACCTTAAGGAGAATATTGGCGCAGAGTTCTAAGAGATCAGCATAAATATTTAGATACATTTACTTTACACAATTAAAGGTATGTTCATCAATTTCTCAAAGCTTAAGCCTTAGCTATTTATTGAGCTTTTGTTAGTGAAACTTTTATTTTTATTTTTTTATTTTATATTTACTCATATTATAAGTGTGGACAAATGGAGTGGATGACATCCGCGAAGTGGCTGGTCTAGCTTAGACTAGGTAGACGAGAGAGAAGAGAAGTTGGAAGGAGATGGGGGAAGCCTTCACCCGAAGATACAACCCAATGATAATGAATCCGATAATAATCCAGTGTTTAATATAATTTGATTTAAAATTTTGTACATAATATATTGAATATCTTATAAATATTATTGCTTATTTTAATAAATTTAATTAATATCTCTTTGTTATAAATGTTGTAATTGTTAATCATTTATTGGAAAAATAAGGCTTATTTATTTATTTAATAATATAATCCAGAAGAGCTTGTTTGTTTGTTTGAACACGCTTATCTCGGAAACTTAAATATTTTTGAGTTGGATACCTTATTTATCGAGGAAGGCTTTAGGCTATAAAACATCACATCACATTGCAGGGGAGGGAGCAAGCAACTTGAAACACGCGGACAAAGTCGCGGGGGACCGCTAGTAAGTAAGTAAATTCATAAAAAGTTAAGTGCTAAAGAAATGTTATATCATTTTTATACCAGTGTGAACTGCCTTCTTCTTGTAACGCGAGACAAGTAAGCAGACAACATCCTCGAAAGCCGTACAAAGCTCAACTTATGTATAACTTTAATTTACTTATTGGATTATACGTCTTTTAAGGCCCTCAATTACGCCTCTGAAAGGAGGTGAATGCGATATCCGTGTTACCAGAACAATAAACATTATTTAAATGTCCCGATCCTTCTTCAAAACGCACTAAATTTTCAACTTTGAGTCAGTTTAATTTTAAGTTGAAAATGCGTCGTGATTTTTCAAGTAGGGTAAAGGCGACAATGATCGCCGCTAGCGCTGTCGTCGTCATCCTTGATTTATCTCCGGCAATTTGTTACGTCTGTCCACAAATGGTGTGTTGTACACAAACATGTGTTAGCAGGTATCTCACCGTGATGTATTAATTCTGTCCCTACATCCTCCCTATTGTCGCCGTATCTAATATGCTTGTATGATGTGTGCGTTTTTAATTTCACGGCGTTTTTATGTCGCATCTCTTTGATATTTCTTCATATTTATGGTCAGACATTTTACTTTTTGATCCATAGCCGCTTTGTGTGTGTAGTAGTTACTTCAGTGTGTTTTTGTATGTATTCATTCACAAACTCGATTTGAAAATGACATTATAATCTTACACAATAGATAAGCTTGTCTTGGTCACAACTTAGGAGTACAATTCAGACGGTCTTATTGCTTGAAGCAATTTCTTCCAAACAACCTTCAGGTAAGAAAAAGCATAAAGAATGAGATATGTGCCATAGGAATTAAATATTTTAGGCAAAAGAGGAATACAGATTTGAAGAGGACAGTGGAAGGAATAGGAAGAATTGCGTTTAAATTTCGCAATAAACTTTCTTATTTTAAATCAACAGCGGCTTATCCAAAAAGGCGTGCGATTTAATAAAAACATCATCCTTTTTTCTGTAAACGGATCTCTAACATTCTCGCGTTGCCATTGTCTCGCGAACACAAACTTAAACAAAGCTTATCAAGAATAGGGATGTGTGGGAGTGCGCGCGCGGGCGGCGATTGGGTCATCCGACGCGGCTTCAAACGCGCCGCCGTCTATAGCCCTTTCGGTGCCAACAATTGGTCCTTTTACCCCACTCTTAACACCAAAATGAATGCGACTCGTATGTCTTCAATTTCTCAAAATAGAGTCCAATTTCGATTCGAATTAGGGTTCTGTAGGGAGAGGTAAATATAACAAGTACTTGTTGTCGGGAGATCAAGGTCTATTATTATAGATAATAGTTAAAAATACTTATTAAGAAGCTTAGTGGAAAAGCTAAGTACATCCGAATTAGATGAGTGTGTTGATGTTTCCTGGTGATTACAATCCGAATCTATTTATAAATAGAGTGAACAGCTTTCTCCTGGGCGTGCTCGTTCTATCTTCGACTCCGACTTAGTCGCACTTGGCTTGGTCTGGAGTCAAGAGCGAACCCATACAAAATAAAATAAAAAAGTAAGTAATAAGTTATTTGTCAGCAATGACTCAAATTCAGGATTAAATATTAGGCACTAAAAACAAGAACGTCCCTCCCTGCAACATACTGTTGACCAGAAAACGATATGTGATATGTGTGTATGAAAAAAGTTTAATAATAATAATATATCTTTATTAGTTCTTAAAGGTATACAAGTTTTCTTAAGAAATCTATGTTACATTCTAACAAAGGACTCAGTATAAAGATGGGGATTATTGACGTCTATACTAGTTTACAAAGAAACTGTGTGATAGACGTCAACTCTTCCACATATACTTTCAATAACTGATGTTATTAAAGTGAGCAGTAATGCCAAACACATTTTTAAGGTATAACAATTAATTAAAATTTCAAGACTTATAAAGAAAGGGTAAGTTTAACCAGCCGACCATAGTCTCTACGCAGCTACGGAACCTAAACTTTTAAAAGACGAACACTTTTTGTTCATCTTTATATTGGTATGGTTTTATGCCTCAACCCTATATGTATTGTGTTCAAAATTTGTCAGTCGGGGAATCGTTTTGTACGCTAATGTGTCGACGATGTGACGGCTGGGTCGCTGTGATGCGTCGGCCTTTGCGACGGTCGATGTTATCAGCGAACGGTGATAACTATGGAAGCAGTCTCTTTATAAAAACATAATTAAGGTTGAAGTAAATCAACACACCCGGCACGGGAAGAGCACCAACCAGGTGTCAACCATACAGACGTAACGTAAAGGGAACAGCAACACCTTGCCTCGGATCGTGTTTGCTACATCTTATGACAGTTCTTCTTGTGAATGACAGCCCGTTTGATAGGGTGGGAGGATAGTTAACAACCATCGGGTGACTCGTCGTCGTCGTGTTAGCGCGTTACAACGCATGCACCGCTGGTCGAAAGTGGGGCTCGAGTTGGTGTAGATCCGAGGTGGTGACGTTACGAAGTTGATAGATGTGCGTTGAAGTATGGAGTTTCATACAAATAATACTGAACGCCTGGAGTTGATATAACGGGTGTATACTTATAATTATTTGCTACAACTTTTAATCGGCACAATTTTTTCTCACATGTATCAGGGGTACGAAAAATGGGCCGTTTATAACTCCTATTTTGACATCAATTGACATGTATTTTTCTAGTTTTCGATATGCTTTTTATTAAAACGTCTCTCGCCCCTTTCTTCTTTTCGTTGGGCTACTTAGTAGTCAAAGAAATAGTTCTATAGTTGTGATCGTTCGCTGGCCGTGACCCTTTGATTACCCCTTCTTTATGTTGTGACGGCTTCGATAGGGTTAAGATGGCCGATACGTATTCAAAAGGCATATGATTCAGCCATTAGCCTTTTGATGTTTAGATGTTGTCTCTCTTCGACACACAATACAAATAAACGTGTGATCTTGCCCGTGGGGTTATCGAATGGAGTGTTAGTCGTACAAGATATAATTAAGAGATTTATGTAAAGCAGTTACAAACCACCTACAGTGCGGCAGCAGAAATAAACCAGCCGTCGTGATATTCAATTTAATAAGGCAAATTAGCTCATCTCATGGTATGCAGAACCTCGTAGCGATAGCGTAGCGTAGGAGGTGCTCGTAGCGCAGTGGTAGCAGCACTTTGGTTAGTGATACCGCAGTGAAGCAACCTACAGCGCGGTTGTGTTTGGATGGGTGACCATTCCGACCGTATAAGTGACGTATATCACGAGCATCTCCGTGCTTCGGAAGGCACGTTAAGCCGTTGGTCCCGGCTAATATCGGTTGATATTAGTCGTTAAGCCTAGTCAGAGGCCTTATGGGCAGCTTGATAAAATCTGTCAGCAGGATTAGTCGCTTGCCTTGCAAGAACCCCTCCACCAACCCGCACTGAGCGCGCGTGGTTGAGTATGGCTCACACTACCTCATAGTTGAGGTAAAGCCTTTGCCCAGCAGTGGGACGTTACAGGCTGACTTTACTTTTTACTTTTATGCAGAAGCTTTTTAAAGCTCGTAACATTCGTCTTTATAATCTGTCATTAAATCCCCACTTATAATTCACTAATTTCGCACAACGTCATTAGAAATAATACGTTTATGTTAAAAAAAAGTACTTCTGTGCAACTAGAATAGCTAATAAATAAGTCACTAGTATTAAATTATTTCTAGAATAGACGGTCACCACCGTAGCATTCAAAGGTGTTTATGCAAAACCTGTGTAGCAAACGTGATCAATAGCGGTGTATAATTACGGCCCGTGGTCAGCAAAGGATCCTCCCCAAGGGACGATTATAGGCCCACGTGCCGGCTCCCACGACTCGACCAAGGAAACTACTGAATTACTAGCTCGATGACACACTGCACGCATCAAAAACTTAAGTAATAATTTGTAAACAAAAAATGCGATTAGTCAGGTTCATTTAATTTTTAAACAGCTATTATCTACCTTTCATGTCTCACAAAAGTTTTCCTTGTAAAGCGCCGTTTGAAAGCCTCTATTAACTAATTATAATTTGATTAAAACTGTATTAGTTATAATATAACTGTGTAAAGATGACGCGTACATAATGTAGATTAGTAAAGTGTACAACAGTGTTTCCCAAGCATAGTTTTGCCAGGGCCCGGTAATTTTCACTTTGCCTCTGCGTGACCCACTTAATACTTTTAAACACAAGCTGGTTACATTAGTTTAAGTTAAATAGAACACATTTATTATAACTACATATAATATATTGGTAGAGAGTAGAGTAGAGAGTTATAGCATAAACTAACAACCCTAGTAATAAGTATTGTAAAAAGCACTGTAAATTTTTGCGCGGAGCAAAGATAAAAAGTAACACACATAACAAAAACCTAAATCAAAAAAGGCACGGACCAAAGAGTCTGTGGACTGTAGTTTTATTAATGAAAAATATATATATATATATTGGTATCGCCTATTTAGTCTCTACCAGCGCGCGTCAGTCACCGCTTATGATTATTTACGATGTTTCAATCGATAGTAGGTATTAAAACAAGGCGAAAAATGTGAATTATGCGACTCAATGTTTTGATTAATATCCCGGTACTGGGTCGCCAGGAACGCCGGTGTAAAGCTCAAGTAAAGAAGAAGTTACAAAATTTGCTTTCCTAAAGAGGAAAGGATCATCATACCTAGGGAAGCGCAGAGACTACGATGCTACTAGTTGTCGATCTGCTACAATAATTCGTGTCTGTGCTACGGCAGGTGCTACGGCAGGTGCTACGGCGGAGTGCTACGACACAGGTGAAAGTCACTTTCGCAAAACTAGCTTTTTCTTCAAATGGTTCATAGTTTCTTAAAAAGAGGTCTATGTTTGTTGTCTCTTGATTAAGATTTCCTCCTATCTTAATCATTCTTTTCTTTTCTTTTGCTTAAAACTTTATTTAAGTCGTAAAAAGCTCAATTAAGTTTGTCTAAAGGCGAGTTTGTAATTGGTCAGAGAGTTTAGCATGTGGTAAAATTGTTCAACAAACAATAAACAAAAAAGAACAGACTAATATTCACTGTCAAATTACGATCATAGTTTTACAACCCGAAAACAAAAGTATATCTATCGATAAAAATATCCCTTCACCAGTGTACAGCTATAACGTTAAGTTAATCAACGCGGCGGCTGCAACGCAATTAGGCTGTGCGCGTGCGCAGAGACCCTCTGCCAGAGACAATTGCGTGATTGTCTTCACTTGAAAAATATTGTTAAACATGCATTGTAGTGCAGCCAGCATTATAGCCTCCTTGCCGCAAGGAAATGTTTTCATTTTTGAATAGGTAGATTTTATGTTTATTTTTTATGTTGCATATCTTAGTTAATATTTTTATTATTTGTTATTAATAAAGCACTTTGTAAGATGTATTTATAGAATTCATATGAATTATAAACAGAAAAATAATGAATTATCATTTCTTGAGCATCCTGTACCGTGTGATGTTGCCTATATTTGAAGTGTAATCGTCATTTTCAATAATACTAGCATAATCGATTGTGTAAGGCGTATAGCAGAAATACATGATGACAGCCACTTGCAGAATCTTAGTTTGATCTGTCTAAATATGCTACCATTATAGCTGTCGGTTTGATAGAGCCATGTTTAAATGCCTAGGAAATAAAGTCTTAAACTTCCTATTTTATTTAGTAAACCGTTAAACAATCAAATGTAGCAAGAAGAAAAGTTTTTTACATGTGGGGAATTGAATGAGAATCATTATTTACTTTCTGACTAATTACCAATTTTATAATCCGTGTTGTAGTGACTAAGCAAAGTTGGTGGTTAGACGCTGGGTTTCAAGGCGTCACCGCACCGAGAGGTTCCCGGTCGGGTCAATGTAGAAATTATAATTTTCCATATTGTCTCGGGTCTGGGTGTTGTTGCACCACCGTTGTGTCTGATTTCCATAACACAAGCTACTTACTTTGGGATCAGAGCAATATATGTGACTGGTGTCAAAAAATGGCAACCGGAAATTGCTATATTGCGGTAATTACATTGAAACAGCAATTTCCTTATTTATTATTTTGGAACCGATTATTACAGCATACAAATTTTTATACGTCACGCTAACTGACGAAGAGTTTATCACAGTCATGTGTAAATACACACTTTACGCGCGCAGCGATATGACATCATACATGACGCGATAGCAAAGTATTGTTGACGAGAACATTTGGTAATGTTTCCATCAGAAATGTCTCCAAAGGAAAATTTTATCGAGCAAAGAAGATCACTTTGATTTGCCCAACCAATTTAATCATTGTATCCATCGTAGGGCCGATTTTATCAACGTTATATAAGACTTATCCGACTGAGAGTCGATCTAACCAATTTCGGATAGGACTTATCCGACCGAATAAGTATAAAACGTCCGATTTTAAAATGTTTTTTTAAATGATTGCTGTCAAATACGGTGACGTTTTCAAATTAGGCGTTTTGTATCATATTCACGAATATTTTTTATCAGAAGTTGGTAAAATCGACTCTGAATAAGTAAACAACGACGGATTTTAAAATGACATTTACAAAATTTATTGCTGACAAATAGGTGACGTTTTCAAATTGGGCGTATTGTATTTTAGGGGCGAATATTCCGTGACTGACGTTGGTAAATTCAGGCCTTAACTTTCGAATACAGGTAGCATTATAATTTGCCATCATCGTTGGACTTTTCTAACGTAATCTTCACTCCAAGCTGTGCGGTTGTCATGTTTAATGTGCAATAAGTTTATTCCAAATTATGACTCCATAATATCACCTTTCTCCACGCCTAATCTGCTTGGTTTATTTTCGTTTATTCCAGTGCAATCTGTCGTACATACCCTACAGGTCGCCCACTCGCGACACTAACGCATTGTATGTACAACACTGGCGGCCATTATGGACCCCCCCCTCCCCCCTCGACTCACGACGCGGAACACAATTGTTGTCACATTCCTTAATATACGACCCAGTGGCTCTCAAACTTTGATTCTACTAGATGAAGCTAGAGTGAGCCTTAAACCCTTGCGTGAGTCAAGGTTTCATTTGTAATCAGATGGCTTCTTCCTCTTATTTATTTCTGCGACTTTTTATTTTTTTTCCTACACAAAAAGAAAGGTCCTGTTGAGTTTAGGACTTCGTGTAGATTTATTGAAATACTAGTCCATATAGTAGATTTTTCTTTAAAGTGACTGTACGATCAGAAACAAATTGGATGAATATAATCAAATAACAAAACTAAGAATGCCGTTGTTTATTTTTATAATTTTTAGTTATCACCCATATCTCGGTCTGCCCACCTGTATAATAAAATAAATAAAAAACTCGACATATATAAAATGTCTTCCTCCGAGTGTAGATCTGCAGTAAGGAACTGGTTGCAAGAATTGGACTACGCTGAAACTGAGGCTTTGTTCAATTTCCCCATTTAACTGTTAGCAAATCTAAAATAGCAGTTTGCTTTTTTGCATGATAAAATATTACCGACAAATACAAGTATAACACACATCCTCTCACCAAATACATATACTTACATACACACTTCACAAAATATATTCTTACCACATGCACTCTACACAACACATCCTCACCTTACACATACACACGCCAGCACAAAACTAGACTAGTAGAAATAGAAATCAAAATTAGAGTTAAGTTTAATTGTTAAAAACGATAATATGATGTTAAATTTTATTAATAAAATATAATATAGGTTTTAGTTATGCAGAGCGTTGTCTCCTAGCACAGGCAATTTAACGCCTAAAAGGAGGCTTCGTCATCCAGATAAAATATGTAAATCTTTGTTAAGAAATAAATAAATTTGAATTTTTGAATAAACTACTGAACCGATCATGTTAAAACTTTTACTGTACCCTATGTTAGAATATACCTAATCAAACTAAAAAAAATATTTCGATATGACTTCCTTTTTAAGTAATTACATACATTATATAGGAACACTCACTAAATTTTACACACGTGCTTGGAAACCCTAATAGATATAACATACAAATAGGTCGAATGCGTTACATTATTTTTAAGTCGGAAAAAGACAGAAATTGCAGGCACGCTTTTTGCTATTCACTGACGCATATCTAAATTACAATTCTAGAAAATACCCATTTAATCAGCAGTAGAACTTACAAATTAGACTAGGAAAATCATAAATATCATCTTAAGATATAATAAGAAGAGAGGTAGAAGTTTGGAAACCATTATTATATAGAAGGAAGCAGTACAGGAGTGCCAGCCAACAATTGGTGGTCAAGTGAACACATCCTCATCAGCTCTTGAGAAACGCGCGGGCGCAGCACACGCAACGATCTAATTTAATACTCTAGCTAGTGTCAATAACAACATGCCTCGACTATTCCTTACATTATAGTAAGTAGCCACTTGCTTATCTCCTGCCATTTTGAATATCGTTTTAGGGTCAAACATTAATGTTTGATTTAGCAAGCTGATTAATAGGTAGTAACTTCCAAATGTTATTGATGTGCTTGCAAAAAACGTTGTTAAAAAGACCACTAAACTGCAGTGGGACTGAGCAGGCCAAGTTCTCACGATGTGTCCTAAGAAATGGTCCAAGATCGTCACCTATTACGCCTACCGAAGGACGCCGCCCAAGGGGCAGAACACAAAAGCGATGGCGACTATTTGGACCAAACCACGAAGACTTGCAAACCCTTACTGTTGACAGGGACACGTTAAGAGTTTTTTTTTTTTTAAGTATTGGACACCAACATTGCTCTGATCCCAAAGTAAGTAGCTAATGCACTTGTGTTATAGAAATCAGACACAACGGTGGTTCCACAACACCCAGACCCGAAACAATATAGAAAATTGTTTCTATATTGACCAGACCGGGAATCGAACCCGGGACCTCGGAGCGGCGACGCCTTGAAACCAGCGTGCTTAGCCACTACACCACGGAGGTCGGAGGTTTAGGGGAGGCTTTTGCCCAGCTGTAGACTTTCAATCCCAGTAAGGCATGAGCTTAAGCGCTTTCAGGAAGAAGGGTTTTACTGGTGTAATTGTAGCATCGCAGTTAATTAATAACGTTATCACAGAATTTGAAAGTTTCGTAGAAAGTAGCATTTGAGAGCGCTGACTAGGTTAATAATAATTCGCTTGAACACGCTTGATAGGTACTACATTGTGCAATTATAGTTCTAAACGTTTAAAGATTATGAATAGTTATTAAAACGCGCTCATTTTTGGGTTTTTGCGCAAACGTATGTTGTTTGACTGCAAATTCATGAGAATCAAATTTACTGGGACTTCCCAATACACACATGAATAAGTGATTGAATACCTACCGTTACTCATCAAAGTTTTGCCTTATTTCAGGCATTGATAATGCAGCCGATTGTAAACATTTGCCATAGATTCATGATTAAGGCCCAATTTTCTCATCGATAGTAATGGTTAAATGTCGTTACCAGCGTTTGAATATTTACAATTGTATGGACTTTGAAGAAAAAATACCGTAATGAATGGTCATTAAAACAGCCAAACTGATATTTGGTAAAGTGATATTTCTTCAAAACACACAATCGTAAATATTCAACCGCTGGTAACTACTTTTAACCATTACTATCGATGAGGAAATTGGGCCTAAGTTATCATTTTGTTGATTTGGGTAGTAACTTGTGATCATTGTTATTTAGGTAGCTCTAGTATTTTTCTATTATTATATCTAGTACATTCTCACAATATTATTGGAAAACATATTTCTAAAAGCAGGAAATTCACACAGACCATGTGACACATACGGTCAGCTACAATTACTTATCACGATATTATTAATTAGTTATCACGATATTATTTAATGACATGCAAATCAAATCCCACGCAGTTTGTCTAATTCATTTAACGTCTACTGCTCAGGAGCCCTATTTATGAATCACTCGCGTCAAAATGGCGTGTGATATTCATTGATTAAAGTCCGATTTTCGATGAAGAACTGTTTAATTTAACACAGGAGTTACAAAAAAAACACAACTTTGTGAGTATTTACGTATATATTTTACATGGCTTTTGTTGATTTTTTCGCTTTCAAACGAAAATTACACGTCATATCCAAGCGTGATTAAAAAAAAACAGCTAATGGCGAGTCGGATTCGCGCACTGAGTGTTTCGTGCCAACTTTAACTAAATTAGGGTTCCAGTTACTTCCATTTAGGCAAAATACCACAATATTTTGTTGACATCAAGAATAACTTTGTTTTTAATAGTATTGGTAAGAAGGACAAAGTTATGTTTGCGTTTACTGAAAATGTGCTCTATCTCAAACACTACTAGTTCGATCTCGTTTAAACCAATTTTCGTTGAAAGACTTTGTAAAGATCTACATTGTGCACCTATTATTTTCAAAATTTTCAGTCAAAAGGTCAGTTCAAAAGTTAGAGGGGGGGACCCATTTTACCACTATGGACGCGTCTATCATACAAACCTTGACCTTGACTTTTAGATAAAATGAATTTAAAAACTTCGATGTACCTTTAAGAGACCTATCCACAGACACCCCACATGCATTATAAATAATTGGAGCAATATTGGAGCGTCTCTCAAATGTTTTTTTTTGTTTATAAATCATAAATGTATGTTATGCTAATAGTTTTAGAATAAAGTGGATGAGACATTCGGACGGAGAGACAGACAGACAGAAGATCGACAAACAGACTTGACGAAACTAAGAGTTCCGTTTTGTTGCCATTCGGCTACGGAACCCTTAGTTTCTGAGCTCCTGGGACCCTATTTTTGAATCACTCGCGTCAAAATCATCATTATCATTATCATCCAAAGGACGTCCACTGCTGATCATAGGCCTCCCCCACGACTTTCCACAGCGACCGATCTACTAGCCTAGCGGTCTGCATCCAGGTTCAACCTGCGATATTTATAAGGTCATCTGTCCATCTTGCCGGTGGACGTCCTACGCTGCGTCTTTGGTCGAAGGGTCTCCAATGTAGAACTTTCCTGCCCCAACGGCCATCAGTTATTGTACGCCCACTGCCACTTGAGCTTACTGATTCTCAATGCTATGTCCGTCCGTACCTTAGTTTTTCTACGTATTTCCTCATTTCTAATTTGATCCCGTAGAGAAACACCCAGCATAGCCCTCTCCATCGCTCGTTGTGTGATTTTGAGCTTCTTTATGTGGCCTACAGTTAGAGACCATGTTTCGGATCCGTATGTCATCACTGGTAACACCCACTGAAGACTTTCATTTATTGATTTAGACACTGAGGTAAATGAGATGAGAAGACACTCTTGCGTAATTTCCCGAACGCTGCCCAGCCGAGTTAGATTCGTCGAACGACCTCTTTCTCGAAGTTGGACCTACCCAATTGGATCACTTGCCCCAGGTAGACGTTCTCGTCGACAACTTCGAGAGTTGAGTTCCCAATGGATACTGAGTGGGTACAACAAGGGAACTCGACATAATTTTCGTCTTCTTCATGTTCATTTTAAGACCGCGTCAAAATGGCGTGTGATATTTATTGAGTAATGTCCGATTTTTTTAAGAAAAACAGGAATTTAATTTCACACAACAGTGATGAAAAGAAACCTTATTTAGTGAGTATTCATATATATTTTGCTCGGTTATCGTTAATGTTTAGTTCGGTTTGAAACAAAAATCATACGCAATAACCAAGCCGGTGATTCAAAAATATAGCTCCTGTTCCTTTCGGACAACACTTAAAATTGTGTGTAGGATCTAGTTCCGTGCTTTGACAACAACTTTAACAATTATATCAACTAATAAACTCGGCGATACGAGAACATTGCATTTTAGGTGTGGTATAGGTAGTGGGCTTGCTTCTACATTTTATGACCCATTATTCTCCACTAGCGGTCCTCCGCGAGTTCATCCGCGCGTTTTGAGTTTGATGTAATTATATCGTATTATGATAATTGTGGTTTAGGACAGCTGATTTAGTCTTCTGTTGTGGGCTCGTTGATGGCTTGCAAAACCGAATTTGGAGCGAAAAGTTAGGTTGCAAGGCACGTCTCAGCAGCAGCTGCTGCAGCGCCGCGTTCGCGTTGTTCGGGAGCAGTTACATTAGTATTGTTAATTGTTAGTAGATTATTATAACGAACCTATTAAATTATCTCAGGGAAAATATTTAGGACTAGTAATTGATGACAAGCTTAATCGGAGACCACACACACACTGATCATATTAAATCAAAGATGACACCTCTGCTAGGAACACTCCGGAAAATTGCACACTGTATAATACAATCTATATGGTATGGTAAAATCACATTTGGACCGTCTAATCGAAATTTGGGGATCTGCAGCATCAATGTTAGTAAATACATACATGATATACATAGAAAACACCCAGACCAATACAAACAGAAATGTTCATGCACACAAATGTTTGTATTGTGCGGGGATAGAACCCGCAACCCGCTGCGTAGTAGGCGATTTCTCGACCACTACACCAGACGGGTCGTCAAATTATATAATTTCTTTAAAGTTTAAAGCGACCCATTTCACTCTCGAACCTTGCACAGTGAAGCTGTCCGTCTTTATTAACTGTTTAGGTATAAGAGGATTTGGGTCGACTTTTCCGTAAATGGTGCTAAAGGCCCAGGTGGTTAAGCCGAGCTTTTCAAACTGCAAAGCAGTATAGAGGTGATATATCATGTAACATAAATAAGAAGGCGGGAATGGCAAAACATGTATTGTATCGCAAGAAGATAATAAGTAGGTATACACATACAATGTCATCATGATGTAAATTAGAAAGTAGGTACTTATTCTTTATTTTTAATGTTGTTACTGTACTGTTAACTAACGATCTATATGCCTTGTCACTTAATAACGACTAAGTAATGTAACAAGTAACGTTCCAAACTTTGACTCAAGTAATTAGCACAAATGTGTGCTTCCTATAATTATATAATTAGTTATGCAAACACAGAATTTGCATAAAATTTTTTGCAAAATATTTAACTTATTTTTAGTTTTGAGAACTTATTTAGCTGCAGATTATGATGATGTTAGGAAATAGTAATTTACCTTATAGACAGGAAAGTTATTAAACCAAGATCATTCAAATACAGAACAAGGCTTCTTTAGATCCTCGTATTGCTAGAGAGAGACTTCTTTTCTATTGGTTTTTCTTTTCAAACTTGTGTTTTTCATGGTAAGCAATTAAAAAAAAGTGTTTTCAGCCAAGTTATAGCTTTTCAGCGTATTATTAATCAATCTGACTAGAAAAGTGTCTGCATAAAATAGTATATCTTGAATTTGGTACACTAACTCATTTGAAATATTTACACATATTATTTAAATGTCTTAAAAATGTTGTGGGTAAATTTAAAATAAACTGCAAATTGTGGAAGTCTTCCATGGAAATATTCGATCAAAGACACACTACTTCTCTACCTACTGTTCGTTGATAGTTTCATCAATTAAATATGGACTACACAAAACACCGGCGAATGATGACTAACACACTTAAACAAATGACCGTTGTAACATAATATTTGGTACAAATTAAGATAAAATTATAAATAATAACTTATTTAGTTAGCTCGCGCCAAGATACACAAAAATAATTTTAATTTACTTTATACGTGATACAATGAAATATCATAACGCTCATTCATTGGTTTCTACAATAAAGACCTCGCCGGGTTAGAACCCAAACTAATCCTCCGCGGTACCAGATGCAAGTGTTAAATATTATTTATATGTGGAGATAAGTTATCTTAGTATCTGATCTAATAATTTAACTACAAGTCTGCAGTTTACTTTGTAATCATAAAACATGTGACAATTGATACCTGCACTGCGGTAAAAAAAGCGCAGGCCGGCTTTTAAAAAAAATACATTTCGTTTCGTAGAAAGTTTACATTTCGTTGCGCTGAGAGAGAATCATATAATGATCAAATCCTTAGAATGAGGAGATTGTTATAAATCCCATGTTCACCGGTGGATACAACGCGTAATTTGATTACAATTGCGTCAGACGCCTGTTTACAAGCAGGAAAACTTAGGCAAGAGTTTCAAACTTTGGATGCGCCAAGGTGTCGTTAAATATCGATTAATATCTATTAATTTGGTGATTATTTGTCCATTTAAGTCCGAGGCGTACGTGACCAAGAGCACGGTGCAGGCATAATGAAAACAATCGATTTATTTCATGGAAATGGCGATTTAATAGCAATTAGCGATCGGTGTTGACTAACAAACCGTTCTGGTCGGATTCCGAGCAAGTCTCTGTGCTACTTTAAATCGTCTGCGTGACGCGCGAGCTGATTAAGATGGAGTGAATCTGTGGGGAATGTGATAATCTTTAGTTTGCAGATCACTTATGAGACTCTATCTATTAACTCTTAGCTTGGTTCTTGCGAAGAAACTTGCGGGGAATGATTTTTCAGCAGTTGACTTAAATTTCCGTTGAATAAAAGATGTCTAAGTGTCTTATGTACTACTAATTTTATACAGCGAGGTAGTACTACTCATTTCATTTAGCCGTTAAATATCAGTTCGCAAACTGCCATGAAACTTAGAAACTGCCATAAAATTCAGAATGATTCAAATGGAGAAAATCTGGGAAAAGCATCAGACATTAGAACATCTAGTTTAGTAATGATTTCTTAAATATTTGGTAAAGAATGATGTTCTAGACTAAAGACGATAAGCAACCTATTACCACCGCCAGATAGGCGCCGTGCGACAAAGTATATACACCTTGGTAGTTTTATTAACCGCTTCTAATTATCATAATTATAAACCGATTGTCAATCCAAACATTTGCAAACTTTTGTCAATCTGACTACGTGACACATTTAGAACGATTGGGCTAGTTTGTTAATGAGTAGGTAATCACATCGATATGCTAGAAATAGAAATAAATTCTTGATCTGTGATTCGTGTTACAAAAAAAAATAAGTGGTCAATTAATGATGATGCACAGGAATGTGTATTTAATACATTAAGTTGGATATGTGAAATGATTGAAAGTCATAACAATAATTTATTTATGCAATACACGTCCCAATATAAACCCTTCCACAGCTTCGGAATAATTGTTGGCTAGTGATATGAGAAAGCTGTGCAACAAACTCAGTCACTTTTGCAAATCCCTTTTTTAAAAGGTTTACTGTGTTTGTATGTTTGTAGTGATAATGCAATTCCAAACATTACTATCTTTTAAATAATCATCGATTCACAATGTACCTATTCCTAAACTCAGTAATCCCCTTACCATATAGGGTATAGGAGGATATCTGCTTCGTTTACCGTGAATATTTCTAGCTATAATGATAATAATATATATAAAAGATATTAAAGTATGAATTTCATTCTATCATGGACTTTGTTGAGGACCAAGACAGTTACCCCAAAGGAGCAATCTATCTGTTAGGTGGGTGGGTAAGTGCCTACTTTCACTGTAACAACAATTGATATTACTCGAAATGACAAAGAGATTCGATGAGCCTCTCATAAGATCAGGGCCCCTATTTTGAATGAATTGAATAAATGTTAATTGTATTTTTGAATTTTTTTTGAACCAAGTACTTACAAGTAGGGTTTAACGGTACACTGTAATGTTCGTAATGAAACAAGTGTATTTTTTTTATAATTAAAAAGTATCAATTATTTCTTCACTAAAAATTCACTCTTGGTCCCTTAGCTCTCTTAGTTGAGCGAGATGACTCCCAAAGTTTGGGCCATCCAAGGCTCAATATTTGCAGTACTTTTTATTATTCATCTTAATACAACGCCCCTGAATGGACGCACAGACAGACATCCCTGGAGACCGATCAGTCGACTGAGGTGGCCAAGACCTACCATTCGATGTGGTTGTCACAAAACTCAGCTCTCCGTAATAAATGGTTAACTGATTACTTCTCAATTATCCACACCTTTGGGTAAAGTGGACAGAAAAAAGTGCATGATCGATTTGATTGGAAAGTTAGATACTTTCTTGAAAGATAGATTTAAAGATTCAAATACTTTTTATAAGCTAAATCTTAGTAGAAAGTTAAAACACCGCCACATAGCCATCTAGACTGTATTAACATATTTTCTAACCTAATCGATAAGCAAAATAAATTTGATTAGTCCACATACTAACTTAAAAAATAATAATTTATTTAACAATGATAATAAACATGCGCAAACTTCACCATTGGGTAAATACGCTGAGCCCATAGTTAGTTAGATGATGCTATTGGAGCCGTGCGCGACGACACGACAGCGTCACAAACTATTGGCGGACGTTGTCATGACAAATGGCTGTTTGTCATCACGAAGAGTAACAAAATCAAACAATTCATAAAGATGAAATAAGAAACCAAAAATTTGCGCACGGGCGGGACTTGAACCAGCAACCTCTTGGCTGACCGGGCCAAACGCTCTACCAATTGAACTACCTACCGCAGTTATTCTGTAAAGAATAACTGCTTGGACCCACTGTTGCATTAACAGATGGGTAGATAGCGCTAAGCGTCACGCAATGACGTATCCATAAGAGACCACAAATTTCGCAAGGTCAGACTGACAGCACGGTAGCTCAATTGGTAGAGCGTTTGGCCCGGTCAGCCAAGAGGTTGCTGGTTCAAGTCCCGCCCGTGCGCAAATTTTTGGTTTCTTATTTTATCTTTATGAATATAAAATATGACGCTGTGATTGTTAAAAACATTCTTAACCATTAAAACCAAACCAACATAGTATTTTCCATTTATTCTATTCAATTACGTTTAGTGTGGATTGTTAGTTATACTACGTACTAATATAATTGCTAAAGAAATGGTGATATAAGACCGCAAATGTTGTTTTTTTTTTGGTCACTGTGAGCGCTGTCAACGATTAAACCATCTAGTTCGTAACATGACAAAACATACACACAGCTAATACTACACTAATACTTATAATTAAAAAAATGATCTAAATTTGTCTATTTTTTTGGGTAAGTATTTAAGCTTAACCTATTTTTTACTAAATGTCTGATATTAGTACAGGCAACGTTCGGCTTAAATATGAATCATAATATTTTTACAGGATGTTTGTTTATCAAATTATTTGTTATCTTCAGTAAATATTTATCACGTCTTACTTCTTTTTATCTATTTGTTCTGTACCTCATAAGAATTATTTTGAATCAATAAGTCCTTATCAATTCGGAAACATACACGTGCTAGTGTTTAATTAAGCAAATAAACAATAATATTTATCTTTCTGAGATAAGGGAATAAGCAGGTGAAATAATTACAGTATTTGTCAGATTTGTTTGTAATTGTAATTACGTGATTGTAATTTGGTGGTTTTCTCTCTTCTAGAATCATAGATTTATATAGGTAAGTTCTAATGCTAGCTCGGCTGACCCTATTTTGATGTATTTTGACCGAAGATTAAGACCGAAAATTTTAATGTGAACGTTTTTACGGGAAATCCCATTTTTTCGCGGGCAAATGTTACCGGACAAATGCTAGATAACACATTGGACCTTTAAACATATTTCTGTAAAACCTCAATGAAAAAAAAATAGCAGCATAAAATCTGTACAATTTCTTTCGTTCCGCAACAGCTATCAGTTACCTAATAAAAGTAGCACAGTCTATTCAAAATAGTGACGAGAGATGAGACGAGCTTCTTATACGGAAGAAGGCCATGATGGATGATGCCCACTGACAGCGCCGTGATTGTCTGTTTGTTTGCCTGATTGTATTCAAATAACAGCCTTAACTGTTACCGGGGTGTGGGGCGAGGGGAGAGAGGAAGCGGACCGAATATCCCGATCGAGCAATCAAGTATTTAGATGGTTGGCTCAAAGTCGGAACCGAAACAAATATTTCAATAAATCAATGGACTGTGTCTGAAATAGGTTTAATTTGCAGAAAAACCAATAAGTACTGTGTTATTTAAATAATTTAACTTTTTTAATTTCCTTTTCTAAAGTATCTTATTAAGTCTCAACACCTAGATACTTAGTCCTCCTTTTGTTGTAAATTAACAACAAAGGATTTTTGTTTTATGCGTTAAGAAAACCGTTTTCTGCTCCCAACCAAACAGGAAACTTGATGTCTTATTATTATCGCTTTATCTTTCTCCTTGCACCATCCACCACTTGTGATAGATGGTCTGAGAATGAATTTTAGCACGTTGCAAATTCCCATTGTGGTAGGTTTTTGAGATGCATTGGCGCAGCAAGCCCCATGCGCATTGTGCGGATCCGCGGGGCATCGCTAGTGCAGTAGAAACAATGTGCTTTAACTATTCAAATCGGTGATTCACAGGCTTGGACACTGTTAAACATAATTGTGTTTGCTTATGTTTTTTTTAAATATCCAGAGATTTGGAATATACGGTAATGATAAGAGCTAGGATGTATCATGACCGACGTAACAAAGTATTCACTCTTTTATTTTATGAATACTGAGTAGTGTATAATTTGGTCCGTGTAAAGAGAAATTGAGTTAGCATCTTATCATTAAAACTCCTCACCATAAATACCTAGTCACATCATCATCATCATAATCAGCCAAAGGACGTCCACTGCTGAACATAGGCCTCCCCCACGGCTTTCCACAGCGACCGATCACTAGCGGTCTGCATCCAGTTTGATCCTGCGATCTTTTAAAGGTTGTCTGTCCATCTTGTTGGTGGACGTCCTACGCTGCGTCTTTGGTCGAAGGGTCTCCAATCTAGAACTTTCCTGCCCCAACGGCCATCAGTTCTTCGCGCTATGTGCAAAAATCATTAAACCGCTGATTATGACTTGTACTAAAGCCTGTTTAACTCAATAAAAACTTTCTTTTAATATATCCAATTTCAAAATTCCGTTGTCTAATCTTTTATTATTATCGGAAGAACACGAATGTAAAAACATCGGTACAGTCTCCCAATTTTCAAAAGGTGTATTTTAATCGTTAGTCAATTGTGAATCAAATAGAGTGTCCATCAAAACGCTTCCTTTAACAATTTATGTAATCAATATCACAAACCAGTAGTGAATCTTCACACGCAATCACTAAACACTGGATGGGTAAAAGAGTTGTAAACAAATTACAATAATTGTGTGGATAAAAACCTTCTTTTAAAGGTGTCAAAAGTAATCAGCGCTTTTGTCCGTCTGTTAAGATACCTCAAAAGCTCCAAACCTGTTGTATTTGAAGAAACATTGTCCAGTAGTTCTTTATATCCTAAATTGAACAGTAAATGAGGATTAAACAATTTATTTTGTAATCCCAACTGCTTCTTACATAATAAAACACGGATTACGTATTTACTTGTTCGAGCTGTACTCAGTTGTTTTGTAAATGTTTTATTGTTTGTTATTTATAAAACTCTCATTTACACAAGGTTAAATTAAAATTGAGTCTAACGTCATAGCGTTTTTTCTAGGGCGCACACAGTAAATATTTATTACTTTATTAATGATCACGTAGACTATTATTCTGCCTAGAGGTAACCTTCAATATTTGCAACTACTTCCAAGTATGAAGTTGAATTGTTTTTAATTGAAAATATTGCTGTTGTTTTATAAACAATACCAACGAGAACTACACAATAAGTCTAGATTATACAAAGCCCACAGATGAAAATATTTATCTATTATTATTTAAAAAAAAAAAAAAAGTCCTCTGCTGTGTCTGTATTTGTATTCTCGATAAACTCGAAAACATAGAGTGAAAGGAAGGTCTACCTACTAATTTAAGTTATTTGTTTATTTTCTATCACAACTGCAGTGCCTCTGGAATGTTTGCTGACGCGAGGGTGGACTGTTTTTACACAGTTGTGCGATAGCGGTGTACCTACTAACTTAAGTGCGCAGGGTACGGGCTAGCTCTAGCAGCGTCCTAAAAGCATTCGCGGTCAGGTTAGATTATCCCTACCTACTTGAATCACTGCAGCATGGTTCACGTGATGGCAGTCTGACCTGTTGTGCTATTAAAAATTGTATTTTTACTTTTTTGTATTAAAACTGTTTGTTTGTATACTAACATTAGTTTAGTTTTTTTTTTGTAAATAACAAATTGATCCTTTGTCGAAATAAATGAATTGAATTAAATTTAAAAATTAAAATCATTTTAAAAATCTTGATTTCACCCTTTTGAATTCGGGACGGCTTGCACCATACACATACACCACTAATAAGTGTTTACTAATTCATCCTCTGTACTTCCAGAACTGAGGTATTATTTTAGATTAATGTTGATTTGTCAAGTATAGAATATGATATATATAAGTCGAGAGCTAATTTATTTTAATAGACACGTACGAGTGTGTACTCAGTTGCAAGGATCTGCTATCGTGGTAGGCCTAAATGTATGTATCAAAACTTGTTACGGTAACATGTTTATTTTTTATATTTGCAAGTAAAAAGAGCATTAATCGTTATATTCATTAAAACGAGCGATAAAGTAAGCTTATATATGAGTAGTAGGCATTTGTATAATTGATCAATCATGGAGAAAAATAACGAGATTATTTCTGCAAATTCACATCTATTTTATGCAATATTTATTGTAACAATTATACCTACACAGGTCATTTTAAATATAATTTTGTGGTAGAATTAAATAACGTTATGTCTTCTTCTTCTTTATCTTTGCCAGTTCCCGTTACACGGGGTCAACTTTATGAGTATGTCTTTAAATATTTTATTAATATTGATAATAGAGGAAACATTTTAAATATGTTTTATGTACCTGATTTTATTTCTGCAGGTTCTTAAACACTTTATATCGGCAAATTCTATTGAAGGTAAGTATTTAATGATCGTTATAACTACTGGGTTAAAGCATAAATAAGCTGATTATCACAAAAAAAAAGTTGGAAGCGAAAGATGGAGGTCGTTTCCAAAAGTTTTGAATAAGTTTAATGCTTAAAATAAATGAATAAAAGAGGTTTTAAGGGGAAACAATAATTTCTTTTATTTCATAACTCTCATCTCTTAATCCTATAGCTAATTCAATAAATACCTATATACTTTGGAAATTATTTACACATAGAATGCATTGTACAATAGCGGAATGCTGTGAGGTACAACAAGGTGCTAATATTGCGGGCTTCACACTTGAGATTACCGACCTCGGCCACTGGTCCTTGCACTAACTAATACTATCACAGATATGCGGGGAGTCAGACGGGGCTCACTGTCGGGAGAGCACCGTGACGGGCTTGTAGATGTGTGGCGTCAGGGGGTGGTGCGACGGCGAAGGCAGCTCGGGGCTCGACGCGCCGGAGGTCGGCGGTGAGTGCGCCATCAGGGGAGGCGAGGAGGGAAGCATCGGCGAGCTTTGAGCCATCATCGCTGATTGCATGGAGCTTTGAAGCAGCGGCTGGCTGAGGAACGGCGCTGACGGCACGCGCTCGCCGCCGTACAGAGCCGGCGAGTACGGAAGCCCGTACGGCATTGACTCCGCGCCGCGGAATGCAGGATGCATAGCACTTGGCGCAACCGGAGGAGTCTTCATCTGCATCGGCGCGTATCTTTGGTAGAGCAGCTGAGAGTATAGGCCTACCAGTTGCGAGTAGGTCGTCGGGGGATAAGCGCCGGGCAACGGAGCGCCAGGGAACAGCGGCCGCTTGAAACAAGCCAGCCGGGACCTGCCGTTGAGAGCCGATCGTCTGCGCAATTTCCCCGTCGTTCCGCCGATGAAGACATCCTCGGCCGAGGCATCCAGCATCCAGTAGTTGCCTTTGCCGGGGTCGTCGTAGTGTCGCGGCACTTTCACGAAGCACTTGTTCAAGCTCAGGTTGTGGCGGATGGAGTTCTGCCAGCCCTGTCTGTTCTCTCTATAGTACGGGAAGTTGGTCATGATGTATTCGTAGATGCCGTTGAGGGTGAGTCGCTTCTCGGGGCTGTTGCGGATGGCCATCATAATGAGAGCGTTGTAGCTGTAAGCGGGCTTCTCGTGTTTCTTGTCCTTTTTGTCGTCATCTTTAGGTTTCGAGCAGTCGACGGGTTCCGTGCCGGTGACGTCGAGTTCCGAGTCGCTGAGGTCTGCTTCTGAGTGTGACGCCTCCGTCGAAGAAGGCGCCGGAGACAGCGGCGGCTTACTTGCCGCGTGGTTCATCAGTATTGAATTAATACTGAAATCTCCTTCAAACTTCACCATGTTCACTTAGTCTGTGCACTTGTAACTAGTAAGTAGATCGATCGCGAGACGCGTGTGCGCTGTCACTGCGGAGAGCGGACTGGCGGGCGCGAGGGCGGCGCGCGCTCTTATAGTGCGCGCGCGCGGTCCCGCCCCTGCAGCTTTCCGAGCTCGGCTCGACCAATGGCGGCGCGAGCTTTCGATACATAAAGCCACGCCCGCTTCCCGAAGCTCCCCCCCGCTCCCCGGCCCCAGCCTGTTAGTTTTATTTTAACTCTGCGCGCGCGCCGACGACTCTATTTAAACTCTGCGTTCTTTTATTGCTCCTATCGATGCCATCGTTTAAACGATTGTGGTTTGTAATTTGATTAATGGTATTTATCGCTTACATCGGTATATACGCTTTTAATCGCTTAGATGAAAAGCGTGCCGAATTCACCACGTTGGATGTTTTTTTGTGTATTGATTTAGAAATTAGAAGGTTTGTTCTAAATCCGTAAATTATTTTTTAAAAATTAGCCACTACTTATATCATCAGCTAGGCTAATGAGTGCTTGTGTTATCTTCCCCATTATTTCCAAAATCAATTAGTTGATGACGAGAAATGTTAACCTTTTTGTGCAAAAGGTGACCAATGCGTACCAAATTCTAAAGCAGTTACGCAAATGAAAAACTTTTATGTCTGTAAAATGTTATCCTAAAAGAATTCCAAAAAATTAAGAAGTCTCTCAACGAAATGTCACTCTCTTATATTCGGAAGGATTGAATAAATCGTCTATTTTAGAGGAATATACTTAACTATCTTACTCAGTTAGTAATTTAACAATTCTTAGAAGTACTACACTACATTTTTTGTGGTAGTTGTCTGACATTATTAAGTCCGTGTGTTTATTCTTAGTCACGTTAAATAAACATGAAATTATTAAAAGAGGGATAGGTAGGTACCTACTTAGTTTTTTTTCTGCAGTAAGTAATAGTAATAAATATAAATTTGTTTTGGCTCTACAGCAACAAATAATACGATATTGGATTAAGGTTGCAATCTTTCCGCGCTGTAATCATATCTCATAATAATAATCATTTGATAACGCATGTTGTAATCATTTTGTTATCAAATTGTGTTTATACTTTTGTGTTTAAAGCAAGTATTTGATAACAGTCGGTTAGTTAGATGTCAATCTGATTTTTAAAAAATGCTTTATCATGTGTTGCCAAGAATTGCGTAGGTATTCGAACGTGCTGGCCAATATTAGATTTTATTTAAAGTTTTGGTAAATTGACAACGTATCTTGCTGATACATTTAAATAACTCAAAGGTAGTTGAGTAATTATCATAAAATTATTATCCCTTTGGAAAGGGGATGGTACTTCTATGGTAATTATGTTACTTATGCGTTCCCTAAAATTTAGAGAAGTTGGATCAAAATATGTTGATCGTAACACTGGAGAGAGCGTCATTTATATTAAATCAATATTCAAATATAAGTACAACGTGTAATGCGCAAAACCTCAGATAGCCCAAATGATTTTAAATTCAATTGACCTAATTCAGAAAGAAATAAACAAAATCCGCTTTTATGTGGTGTTTTAGTTTTACTGGCATTTCTGATCATTTCTTGAATAGAATAGAATATAATAATTGTTTATTTGAATAAAACACGGTACATTTGTCAGGTTCTTAAAATTAAAAGTGAACATACGTGTTTCATAGATTTATTGATATGCAAACATTTCTTTTTTTTTTTTTTTTTTTTTTATTATTATTCAGGAAATCAACGGCGATACAAAGTAGGTTTTACAATAACACTTTTCAATTATTTATACAGCACAGCTAATAACAGATTTCGTCATTATGAAAAACTATCTGTCTTACAATTCGAAAGTAAAATTATAAATTTATAGATACATAAATGTCAACATTGAAATTATTATATAAATTTAAGAGTCATGAAAATTATAATATTAATAATAATATAAGTAATACTAATTACGTAATTCTTTTGTCACATTGAAAATTAATAAATAAAAAGATGTCAGTTATCAATTACAATTCGCTTTAGGTGTCCGTCACGGCAAAATCTTGTAAGCTCGTCTACGCTATAGAAACAGCGCTCTCTGCTCGTGTCGTTGCTCTGCGGACGGTCCTCTGTCGAGATGAGTCGGTAGGTAGTTATATCGGTACCGGGCCGATGCGCCGCACTGACATTATTATTATTGATATCTACGCCCTTAAAGAACTAACCATTACCTACTTGTTCACGGATTTTGGAGAGTTTGCGCACGTGATGGCTTGTCTTATTAATAAATAGACAGGACAACGTTTTAATGAAGATTTTTAAAAAAATGTGAACTATAAAAAGTGGTTCAATTGATTCTGCTCGTTATTCCAATCTAACTATTATCAGGTTTTGCGGATTTAACATTACACGTTGTATATCTATAATCTTTTTATTTTAATAATATCTTATCGATAGGAGTTTTAAAACATAAACATACCAGGATGCGAAATACTGAGAACTTAGATGATGAGTAATGTGGCCACAAAGCTCAGGTAACCGTATTCTAATGAGCTTAAAGTCGATTTTATATTGATGGTCTTAAGTACTTTAGTAGCAGATAAACTTAAGCCTTTAAGAAATGATAACGACCATGAGAATTACGTTTGAAAGCATTGTTTCAATGGATCAGTTCTAAATACAGTTACGATATTTAAAAAAACATGATTTGGCATACCTCAAAAAATCTGCTTATTGGTACAAAAAATATAATCGTGAGCACATAGTTTTAAAGCAATGATTTATTTAAAAGTTATCCGATATGATTATGATGAAAAATCCCATATATAAGGTAGGTATGTAAAGCCGCATTTTCGTCTTATAATAATAAAATATGTAGGTACCGACAAATCTACTATGTTTAGGTTATTGAGCATGGTGTGGCTTTCAAATCGATCACAATGTACTCGTACATGTGGACTAAGTATGTCTAAAGTCTACTGTAGATTATAAACGGAGTAACGGACAATGATTTGATTGCATTTTGTGTTACGATCGATACTCAAGATCTCTTATCGAATATAGGCCTTCTGTGACGGACTGAGAGTGGACATTGCCCTAATGAACAATTTCTTGCAAGGTTTCCAGTTGCCACAAAAGTAGAGATTAGGTATCTACCTATTCTATGAAGGTAATACACAAAACAAAAATACAAATGTGCAATATTAATAACACGTAAACTAAGTAAGTTACAAAGCAATCAAAGTACAAAATAATAGATGACAATAATGATTTGATAAGTGATAGGAGTTAGTCAAAAGATATAATTACCTTATTTTATCACAAGGGTAACATTTACTATCTTAATTCATAAAAAATAATACATTTGACGTCAATGGATTACTATTTACGGTTAAGTGCCCATTTCCAAAGAAGGTAGGTATGACGCTACAACAAAGACAAACTTCTGAGAAACATTTAAAAGTACTGGCTTATTAATCAGCTTAACTATTTAAATGTTTTGGTACATGAGCTCTATTTTTATTAGCCTATCTCATCCCACTGCTGGGCAAAGGACTCTCCCAAACACCTCCACGTATCTCTGTCGCAGCCAACAAAAAGACCAATCGTCACACCATCTCTTTTTTGGTCTGCCTCTGCGGCTATAGCCATCTGATGGTAGCCATCTCGTGACTTCATGCGTAATTATTAGTACTTGTTTTTTAACAAAAATAATGTTAATAGACTTAGAAAAAAACGACCAAGTGCGAGTCGGACTCCACGTGTCAATTTTAACTGAATGAGGGAATCCACTTACTTAAAATACCAAAATATTTTGTTGACAGACAGACAGACTTAATGAAACTATAAGGGTTCCATTTTCTGCCATTTGGCTACGGAACCCTAAAAATCATTTATAGTCATGAAAAAAAAAGCTACTTAATAATAATAAATGGTTTTTTAATTGCAATTTGACATTACGTCGACACAATATACGAGTAATTATATTTTTCTGTAAAAATATCTGTCAGTCAGTCGAATCAAAAAAGATTTGGTGAGTCAAAAGGGCAACAAAGTGTTTCTGCCGAATCAGTGAGTCACTGTCTCTCACACTCGTCGCGCACGGATCGTTTGTGCGCCGCTTTATACAAACTGTGATAAGATATCTTACTAAAGACTAATTCTACCAAAGTCAGATAATTAATATTCGTCGAATATAATACAAAACACCTTATTACGTCACCTATTTGTCAGTAATCACTTATGTGAATGTCATTTTAAAATCGGTCGTTTTAAACTTATTCAGTCGGTTAAGTCTTATCTGACGTTGGTCAAATCGGCTCTTAATAAAATCCAGAATTGCATAGACAGGTAGTTTAACTAGAATAAAGAGAAAAAATACCCTTGAATGTCAAAAGCTAGTTGAGCATAGTAAAAATCACGTCTCCGTGCATAGAACATTAATAAACCATACAAATGATTTAGAATGTTTTTAACACTCACAGTGTTATATTTTATATTCATAAAGATGAAATAAGAAACCAAAAATTTGCGCACGGGCGGGACTTGAACCACATAGGAAACCACAAATTTCGCGAGGTCGGACTGACAGCACGGTAGCTCAATTGGTAAGAGCGTTTGGCTCGGTCAGCCAAGAGGTTGCTCAGCTGGTTTAAGTCCCGCCCGTGCGCAAATTTTTGGTTTCTATACAAACTTCGTTTGAGAGACATAAAAATCAAATTCGTACGAAAAGATTAAAAAAAAAAATAATGTTTTTCTGAAATGTAGGTTTTGACACACTGGTCAAGGTCTGCGGTCCGGTCCGTATATGTGTATATTGACCGCATGCGGGTAATTTAGTATGAACCGGATCGCAGGCCGCACCTAGTGAGCCAAATCCTATGGCTTTTAAATTGGGTATAAAGTCATTAAAAAGCTATTTTCAGTTGACATCATGAATTGGCCGAAAAATAATAGCTCAGTTGTGCAAATAAAGGTACTAATATGTATTTATTGCAATGTCAGGCAAACTTGCAGGAAAAACGCTGCGACGCAATAATGTAAGCACGTTCAGGGCCTCTATTTTTGAATCACTCGCTTAAATATGGTGTGTGATAATTGTTCGAAAACGAATTAAAAATCTACGATAATGAAGCAAATTATTGACGTAAGTACTTACAAAATTAAGATATATTTTTGCCAATCCCTCCCATGTGGATTTCAACTGATTTTCATTAAAAAATTCGACATTAATGAATGATTTTCACTCGCTGTCTTGACGCGAGTGATTCAAAAATAGAGGCCCAGGAGCTCTATTTTGAATCACTCGCTAGAATATGGCGTGTGAGTATCGTTTGAATACAAATTAAAAATCAATGAAAATCACGCAAAATATTGGCATTGGTACTCACAAAATTCATTTATCTTTTTTCAAATTACTTCCACGTGTTATTATACCAATTTTCATTGGAAAATCGGACAATAAAACCATTAATATCGCACGCCATCTTGACGCGAGTGATTCAAAAATAAAGGCCCAGATAGAATTTTACCTTAAAAACACTGGAGGACACATAAATAAACCAGATGTTTTTAAAACTTAACAGAGGAATGAGTGTAAGTCGCTACCATGTCAGTGTTTCCTATAATTACAATTCAAACATACTTTAAGTGGATGTGAAGTGAACAGGATTCTAATCATGATTAACCTAGCTTCATCGTCATCTTGCCTCTAGAGTCGAGACCACATACAAGATAAAAATTCCACGTTGCTAGTAGGCGAAAAGTAATCTTTTTGTGAATAATTTATTCAAGTTTCTGCGCCCCCATTTGGTTGAGTTTTAAAAATTAAGGCTTATGGCGATTAGGCATTTTAAGTTAACCCAACTATTGTATCTACAGTCTCCAATGCAATAAAGTTTAAATAAATATTGAAAGTGTTTTAAACAAACCTAGGATTAGGCTCCATCCAAACGGAGCACTGCGGGTATATTACTGGTTTTACTCGTATAGGTATCCATTTCGGTTTTATGCACCAATTCATACCTGCCTGTTACAATTTCTGCTGTATGACAACCGAAACGAATCCAACACTTGTGCAAACACCTACAATCGAATTGCGAAACATTTATGAAATGTCTAAAGTTTTATTTACACCATCAATATTCAAATAATTATGCATAATATTTGTAAGATAATATGCAAATGTACAACTACACGTGTCGCCGTTAGGCCTGTATAATATTCTATTTGCTTTTCTATAAATATAAACATATAAGTTGATTTAATTCAATTGTGATCGCATGTACAGGTACTTAATCTTAAATGGTCATAACATAATATAATAGCGACATTAATTCAATAAGTAAGAAATTTCATATGACGTTGGTTGGGTATCGAATCCGGATCCTTGATCGGGCGCGACAGGCGAGCGGTCAGACGAGAGGCTACAGGGTCCGTCGATTAGCGGCCCCTTTGCGCAAACGCAGAACAATATCAGCTCATTTACTGTCCTTTCTTGAGAACAGATAAGTAACAGACACAAATGAAAGTTTTTAAAAGAATCAATACAATAATCGTAACCGAATCCAACAAGATCAATTTTATCTTAGTACTAGCAGTCCCCCGCGACTGCGTCCCCACGTTTTGAATTTGCTTCCTCCCCTCCCGTTGCAGCGTGATGTTTTATAGCCAAAAACCTTCCTCGATAAATAAGCTACCCATCACTAGTTTATTTTTTCAAATCGGGCCAGGGGCCCTATTTATCAATTACTCGACTGAATATGGCGTGTGATTTTTGTTCTAAAATGAATTACAAATAAATAATTGTCACGCGAAATATAGAAGTTAGTGCTTACAAAATTCAGTTATTGGAGTTCCGTAGCCATATAGCAAAAAACAAAACCCTTACATTTTCATCAAGTTCGTCTGTCTTTTTGGCTGTCTGCCTGTCCGTCTGTCCGTCCGTATGTAAAGTCCGTATGTCCGTATGTCCGTGTATCACAGCCACTTTATTTTGAAACTATAAGTATTACACAATTGAATATAGTAGGTAGGTACAAAAAAATCTCCCTCCCATACATGAAACTAAAACCTTAAATTTTTCGTCAAACCTATGCGTGTAGGGTGTCTATGGACAGGTCTTTTAAAATGACTTTGAGGTTCCTGAAACCATTTTCTTTAAAAGTCTTACGTTTAAGAGAAAGACGCTTCCAAAGTGGTAAAATCAAACGGTTACCTACTACATTATTTATTCTAATTTGGCAACACCTGGCACAGTCACCCTGTGTCCAAATTAACGGGTACACTTTCTATTCCTAATATAAATACTTAACAGCCTGATTAGACGACATTCGCGTTCAATTTTAAATAAAGTAAATGATCATTTATATATTTTGTTGAAGATAAGAAACGGTGAAACGTTGAATTTTCAGCAATGTTAATTTACGTTCCGAAACACATAAGTAGTTATTTACAGAGACGTTTCGAAAAACAAACATCGTTACACGTGTAAGTTAAAGTAACAGTAAATACACTGAGTTACGAGTTACACCGAGTTGCGTACGAGTTACCGTTGGTCCTTCACGAGTCCCGGTCATGTCATTGCATAAAATAGAAATTAAAGTGCCTGTTGAGACAAGTACTCAAGACTAAGAACTACCTACAAAGTTTTAGATTAAAGATTCTCTTAAAATTATGGTTTCATCATATATTTACGCACTTTAAAACAAAACATTTTGGACAAATAAACTATCAATTTATAAATCGTATGAATATCGTTTTAATTTCAACAAGTTTTATTAAATTGACTTCCCAGTGGTCCAATTGTGGAGATCAACGAGTGGGTCTGTGCGCGTGTTGTGACCCGCACCTTAAGTAAGGTTAAATAATTGATGCCGACAGACGGAGCGACCGTCATCCTTTAGAGATGATCACTGGTAGCTGTCGATGATTTAATAAATGCGTTTTGCAATCAAATACGGGATTTGGATGGGAAACGCGTCAAAGAGTTCTAAAAATCAAACTGTTAAAAAAATCAAAAAAATCCAAAAGAAAAAAATATATTTACTTTTAACAATCGATTTAGTAACAAGTAAGTGGCTAGAGTCTCCTTTTAAGTACAAAGTTACTTGTACCAGGAGCCTCTGCTCTTCCATAACATTGTTATATTACGTTTAGCTATATACTCGTTCGCTCGCTGTACTACGAGTACTGTTACTACCGACAAACTGTTGCACAGTTAGGCAGAATGTTGCAATTTAATATGTAAAGTAATTTAAAAAAAATAAACTAAAAAAATAATATTAATATTATTACAGAAACTTTTTCGCTAGTAATCTTAGAAATTGACCTAGGTACGCTTCCACACTTGCATTATCACTCAAAACATTGTAAACCTTTTGAAAAGAGGCATTGACAATAGTTGCTGAGTTTGTTGCGCAGCATCTTCTCAGCTCTAGCCCACAATTGTCCCGAAGCTATGGTAGAGTTTATATTAGGACGTGTAAAAGTGTCCTCAATTGTTTTTTTTTTGCATAAATAAACGATATTTATGACTTTCATAGTGATATGAAATGATATTTACCGAACTTGTTACGTCCTTGCTAGCTATAATATATCCGGTAAACAACAATGTGTCTATCGATAGATAAAGACTTCCAAAGTGATCATCACTAAAACGCGACGATTGTGTATGTATGGCGAGTATGAAATTGAATTATAAACGGCGGGTCGCGCGTGGGCGGCTCACTGATACGAGGCCGGCCGGTTGCCATTGACGGTATGTGCTATATGTTGGCCACTAAAGTAGAACAGTATGGTATTCGACAAGTGCATACGTCAGACCTTTGGTTCTTAATCTCGTTACTTGGTTAGAACTCGATTCTTATCTGTAAACGACTGTTCAAGAAGATGTGACATCTGTACAATCATCCGAAACAGTTCGGGGTTATCACGGAGTTTTATTAACGAGCACACTTAATTTGGAATTGGATAAAATCCCACCTGGATTACTGACATTATAATAGCTACAAAGTTGACGGCTTTCTACAAAATATATTATACTGCTTTCTATTACAGATTGCCACAATAATATTCTACCAAACCAGCTTTTGCTCTATCTTTAATATTTTTCGTTTATCTCGCTTAATTATTGTGTCATGTAGTTTCGAGTATGACAACATTTTTTTGTAACGCTTCAAGTAAAATAATTAAGGTTGTTTACCAAACAACGCAAGACGGATTATGAGGAAGTATCCTTCCTGCTCTTAAATTATAGAGTCTGGAGCGGAAGGTGTTAATAAGTCAGTTGATATACCTACAAAGAAATACTCGTCAAAGGAGACACGTCTACGGCAATTAACGACCTCCGTGGTGTAGTAGCTAAACACGCTGGGTTTCAAGGTGTTGCCGCACCGAGATCCCGGGTTCGATTTCTGGGCCCCTATTTTTGATTCACTCGCGTCAAGATGGCGTGTGAAATTCATTGATTAATGTTCGATTTCCCAATAAAAACTAGTATAATTTCACGCAAAAGTGATTTGAAAAAACATAACTGATTTTTGTGAGTACCTATGTCTATATTTTGCGTGATTTCCATTGATTTTTAATTGGTTTTCGAACGCAAATCACACGCCATATCCAAGCGAGTGATTCAAAAATAGAGGCCCTGGTCGTATTAATGTAGAAATCAAAAATGACTATATTGTCTCGGGTCTAGGTGTTGTTGTACCATCGTTGTGTCTGATTTGCATTAGCTACTTTAGGATCAGATATTTTTATTGCTTTGGCACTGAATACAAATTCTTATAAAATAAGGGTTTGTTGTCAGGTTATTATTTAGATTACATGACATGGTCAACTCTACTTTCTATAAGGCAGTGTGTTTGCGCTTCGTGTCGTGCTAAAATAGTCAAATCACATCCCCTTTTTAATTAGAATATGGAATATTCAAATAGTGTCTTACTTATTGTTAAGAATTGATCTATATTATGTTCACTGCAGCTTACGAGGTTTCTAATCAAGTAGTATTTTCAGTGTAATAGGTTTTAAAGTAAGTTAGAAAAGCCTGTCAATTCAATAGATATAATAATAATGAATTATTTGGCGCATATCATTACAAAGTGGTTGGCAGCTAGCATATCAGAGTATCAGACTGCATACGCTAAATTGCACGTCCAAGTAAGCAACATGTTAATGCTACCGCAGCGCCCGCTGGCGGCTCGATCGCGAACTAACAAGGAACCCCGCTGCGCCCGCGATTGCACACCGCAGCCCAATAAAACAAAACGCGAATCACTTTGTTTTGCTTCAGAACAAAATAATTGGGAAGTGTATCGTAAATCTGAATTTTTATAATGATAACCTATTCGATAGTGACGTGTTTGACTACAGTTACTAAACTGGAGGGATTTGAAAAAGGGTTTCAAAAACCTCTGAGTACCTACAAGTAATTTGATACTTACCTATCTTTAGATTCAATCAAGATCCACGTGGACGTGAAAATAGCACTTTTGTGTCTACGTAGTTTTAGGCCGTCTATGCTAAATGGATCTCCTATAAAACATGTATCTCAGTTTAAATATTTAGGGAACATTGTCAAAGGAAATCTAAATGATGACCTTGATGTAGAACGCGAGTGCAGGCACTTTGGCAGTGCATGGAAACATGGTGGCACATCGTTTCGGGCGTTGTACTACAGGTGTAAAACTCACTGTGTGTAAGGCCTTCTGTCAAGGCTATTACACCCGTGGTCTATGGGCCAGTTTCACGCAGAGGGCCTACAATGCTCTCAGAGTGCAGTAAAATAACATCCTTGGGGCCCTGTTGAGGCTCCCGCGATACTGTAGCGCTTCGGGTACCTAGTGTGGATGACTTCCACACTGGGAGCGCTAACAGGTTCCTTAGGTTGATCGAGGGCAGAATGGGTTCTGTCGTCCTCAATTAGTTCACCGAGTTGCAAGTTACTAAATGTGCAAATCGGTGAACCTATTAAGAATTGTTTTATTGTAGCACCTTACTAACATAGTTTTAAAATATTTTTTGTAACTATTATTAGAATAGTTAGATACGGATTTGCTATCTTACTATTCTAATGTTAGTGACCGTGAAAGTTTAAAACATTATATTTTTGTTACTAACCCGTATTGACACTATTAGTCTTAAATAAATGATTTTCTTCTTTATTTATTATTTCTGATCAAAAATATTATTTGTATTTTTTAAAAACATCACAAAATGTCTGTGGTATCTATCATCACTTTAAAGAAGGTAGAGTATAGATTATTGTTCCTGATTTCAAGGAAAACACCTTTACAATTAATCTCCCCCTAGTATAATACGCGTTAGCGTATTTAATGTTATTTTTATTAATGCAATAACCAACCTAACACTTTTCAGCTGCATAATTACAGCCCATGACACCTGCTGACTTACAACATTACACATAATAATATACAGAAATAGCTCCCACTTAATAGCGAATTTCCCTAAAGTAGTTTCAATAAAAACTTCTCATAATTAAATTGCCGCTACAGAGTTAAAATTTATACGCAAAAGAAATACATGTGACGCGAAATAAAACGTGTGAAGTCGGATTACACGATCTTTTGCCATTTTAATTTGCTTGCCCAGTGTGTATGAGATTAAATGTCACTGTTTGAGAAACATTGCCTCGGCTTGTTATGGTAACTGGGTAAAGGCGTTTTCACATTTATAATTTTAACCATACCGTACCTTTAGTGTTAACTCTTGACGTGTAATTGAAAGATTTAGATGAGCAATATTATTTCTACTCTGATAGGTATAATAGTTACGACTTTTATATTAATAAAAATGAAATAAGAAACCAAAAATTTGCGCACGGGCGGGACTTGAACCAGCAACCTCTAAACATATAAACAGGCGGCTAGATGGCGCTAAGCGTCACGCAATGACGTATTCATAAGAGACCACAAATTTTGCAGGGTCGGACTGATGGCACGGTAGCTTAATTGGTAAGAGCGTTTGGCCCGGTCAGCCAAGAGGTTGCTGGTTCAAGTCCCGCCCGTGCGCAAACTTTTGGTTTCTTAATTCATCTTTGTGAATATAAAATATGACACTGTGAGTGTTAATAACATTCTTAACCATTAGTTACGAATTTATTATTATTTTTGTTAATGTAATTATTGATACTTTTAAACATTAATCATGTTAAAAACTTAGATTTAATTTGTAATTTGTGGAATGTATAACATGTATTATTTTAAAACACGCATGTATTCCAAATATAATTTGCAAGTTGATTAGAAAACATTTGTGTACACCGGCTTTTACATCAAGTGTCTCGGCAACATGCCCACTGTGCGAGTTCACACCTCGCGCGAGATATTGAGCTGTAAGTCGGCGCGCGCGCAGCTTCGCATGCTATGCATACCATTTTTGTGGCCGAGATCATTAGCTATGGAGCGCTGGGAATACCGAGCACCTTTTCATTATTTGACACTTTGTAGGCGCTCGTAGAGTTAATTGAGACTGGTCTTGGTCAAATCGTCTTAGATTTTTGGTAAATCTATCTGTAATTAACCATCTGTATAGCTGAAGGTACATAGTTTATTTTGCAGATCTCGTTGTGTGTTTTATAAAATTCATACTCCTGTGGAATCTTTAGTAAGAAACAAATGAAAGACATTGTCTAGCTAGTTTGTTAAAGCTAGAAAAATATTTACAAACTTACTAAAGGAATTTGTTTTTAATGTAAGTAATAAGAGTATACTCGTAACAATAACAAAATACACTTCAACCGAATCAATAAACAATCTAATGCGGTAATCGTTAGATAAACTTAATACAACTCCAAGATTGAATTTGCTCGAATAAACTCAAAACACACTTACCTACGATGACCATCCGATGTATCTTTGATTATTCTATCAATTGTCATATCTGACCGTCAGAAGTTTACCGTGTCCATGCTATTTGGAAAATATAACCTAATCTCACATGCTAATTCCAGCTCAATTTTGTACAAAATAAAGTTCACTTTTGTTTAAATGACGGTAATCTATATCAGTAAGATGCGCGCTCGCAACAGATGGACAGGCGTAAGTCACGTGGTCACTGATCTACGCTTTGTGTAGTGATATGTCTAAATTCTGATGTCCAGTGTAATGTGCGTTTTTTGTCCCACTGGGCAGCGGAGTGTGTTATTGTGATCTTAATTGATAATGATCGAGTTATTGTAGGTCTAATATGACTTGTAAGAGGTCATAGTTATGAAGCAAAAGTAGAAATAAATTTCGGAATTTTGATAAGGAATCAAAATACCGTATCTATTTGATCATAATTGATTTAAATTACTTACTCATTCATTGAGCCCCAATGCCGCTTTTTCAATCTGAATTACGTACTATAAGGAATAATTAAGACGGCTTATGTATGATGCCTACAAACAAGGTGGAAATTGCAAAATTCTTTACAATTTCTTTAAATAGTATTTCTTGCTTTGTTTAGGCTCTGACCACAACAGGCGATCACTTGCGTTAGTGGATGCCTCCTCTAATATTCAAAGCGACCGTGCGAGCGGACACACCTGGGTAATAGCATGCCTATAATGTGTTTTGATGGGCGGCGGAATATTGCACGATACGATTGGATTTCAAAAGAAAATTCTGTGCTAGCTGTGCGACGATATCTTGATATAACTATACATAAAGCAAGGTATTTCGTCGCACCCAGATCATTTAGTGATGTGGCCGAGGATGGATTGACTGGCTAGCCTGTCTATAATTATACTTATTATTATAATTATAATATTATACAGCTGAAGAGTTTGTTTGTTTGTTTGTTTGAACGCGCTAATCTCAGGAACTACTTGACTGATATGAAAACATATTTTTGTGTTGAATAGCTTATTTATCGTGGAAGGCGATACAACTTATAAGAGCAGAGTAACAATGAAAATGTTAAAGTTGTTGAAAATTTCATTATAAACGAATTGTCATTTACATTATTTGATTTCTATATCTTAGAATCTATCACAGTTTAGAATAACTCTGCACCAAAATAATGTTCACAGCTAAGTTCGACACGCTAACCGCTATGGTTTGTGGCCTATTAAAATGAAAATATGAAATCGTCGAAACATTTTACGGGAAATCCGATATTAACGCTAGCGACGCCACGGGGGACCGCTAGTCTTTTTAATATAGGATTGAATCTGAAGAGAGCCATCTCCAATACTTACTGAGGTTTTTCAACGTTTCAGTAGCATCAAGTCCTGAAGAGAAAAGGGGCAAAGGAGAACCGCCGGTCATGTTGTAGTCAACCGGCAATAAGGATATTGAACAGGGACAGCTGAATGTAAAGACAACCCAGAGGAGGCCCGACCCTAAGTTAAGGGAGCAGTCAAAGAAGAAGAGTAGCAACAAGACCATAATTTAGAAAACACCGTTAAAAAGTACTTACTATGTCAACAAAGGATTAATCAAGGCGATGTGCTACGAATTACTTCTACTGTTTGTTTTAAAATCTGTGGACTTTGAATTTTAGCGATAAATGATAAGATTGATAAAGAACTAAGTCGATGTGGGTGTGACGTGCTTAGTAAACTGATTGTTAAGACTAGAATGATCCCGCAACTTTGTCTGCACATGACAAAAAAAAAAAAAAAAAAAAAAAACTTGAAGGTTCTAAGAATAAATGCAAAGCAGCATGGGATATTATCAAAATGAAGCGAGATTAAAATGTATCTCCAAGTACTATTGATGAAATTAGACATATGAATGAAATTATTGGTAATCCTAAAAAAATTGCTAATTTATTTAATGACGCCTTTATTGACATTGAAAACAAATCTTTTTTGAATTCTGACATTTATTGTGATACTTGTAAAATATATGATTCTATTAATAATTGCATATTTCTGACTCCTTGCTGCGAAAATGAGGTATTTAACTTTATTAAATCCCTAAATAATACAAAATCTGTTGGGGCCGATGAAATCAGTACGGAGATAGTTAAATATTGTATCTATGAGTTTACTCCTATACTAACTTTCTTAATCAATTTGTCTTTTAAAGAAGGTACGTTTCCTGATGCCTTAAAGCTCTCAGTTGTTAAACCTTTATACAAAAAGGGTGACAAGTTAGACGCCAGTAATTATCGCCCCATTGCTTTAATACCTGTCTTTAAAAAATATTTGAAAAAGCCATGCACAAGCGGCTCACGTCATTTCTAGAACAGCATAGCGTTATAAAAAGAAACCAAAACGGATTTCAGAAAAATAAGTCTACAACCTTAGCTGCATTCACTTTGGTGAAAACTCTTACTGAGACTATAGACAAAGGGGATCACGTAGCAGTTGTGTTTTTTGATATGACCAAAGCCTTTGATTACGTAAATCATAACAGGCTGCTACGGAAATGTGAATCCTATGGACTAAGAGGTTGTGCATTACAATGGCTCAGCAGCTATTTAGAAAACCGGAGACAATATGTAGAAATTGCCAAAACTGGTGGCGATTCTAAAGCTTTAACTTATTTTAGGTCCGACATAAAAGAAAATTTGTTCGGTGTACCTCAAGGTAGTATTTTAGGACCATTATTGTTTTTAATATATATAAATGACTTTCCAGACGTTCAATCTAATTCTATATTATTTGCTGATGACATTTCAATTATTGTGACTTGTAAGAATAAAACAACTTATGAAAAGGACATTAATACTACAGTTGACAAAGTGGCAAAATGGCTTAAGTGTAATAATTTGTACATAAATGTTTCCAAGACAAAATTAACACAATTTCACAACATTAAAATGAACCCACCTAAAATTGACGTTATTTGTAATGGCGAGAAAGTAGAATTATCTTCGAATGCCATATTCCTAGGATTAACGCTTGATTCGAATTGCTCCTGGAAATTGCATATTGAGAAGTTGCGTAATAAATTAAACCGTTTTGTTTTCGTTCTGTATAGAATACAAAAAACGAACAATTTAAAACTTTCCCTCCTTGCATATCACGGTTATGTTGCATCTATTCTAAGATATGGAATAGTAATCTGGGGAAATTCAAGTGATGTTGAAACGTTATTTAAACTCCAAAAAAAATGTATCCGAGCGATATGCAACGCACACCCTTTAGATTCATGCAAGCCTCTGTTTGTGAATTTGGAGCTGTTGACATTGCCAAGCCTGTACATTTACGAAACTGGAGTGTTCGTTAAAAAATATCCAGATTTCTTTACAAAATTTAAAGAAAATCAGTTATATAGTAGGAGACACCCCGATAGAATTAAATTTCCAGATATGAAGACAAAATTGTTTAGCAATAACTGTTACGTTATGGCCATTCGAATTTACAATAAAATACCAAAATCCATAACTGATTTTCCCCTAAATACATTTAAGAAAAAACTGTACCAATGGTTATTAGATAAATGTTTTTATTCTGTTAAGGAATTTTTAAATTTGTAATTTATTAATTAGTAATTGTATAAGTAGCTGACATTATATATTTCATTGACTTTATTATTGTTATTAATTTGAATATTAACCCACCTCAAAATTATATCATAGATTTTAATTCTAATACATTTAATATTTGCATGTCAGACCAGACAAAACATGCGGAGCTTTTAAATTTGTACCACCTCTATCTTAACCATGTTTTAAGCAAATAAATTTCATTTCATTTCATTTCAAAACACTTAAATGTGATTGTTCTTAAAATTCCAATGAGGGATGTGTGATCCGTACTCTGGCAAATTGCTATTGAGTTTAAATACGTTAAGCGTAATAAGATACTCCTAAATGCACAAAATTTTTTTTTATGTTAAAATTGACTTTAGACAACACTTTCATTCTATTTTTAACCGACATCAAGAAAGGAAGAGGTTATCAATTCGACTGCATGTTTTTTTATATCTATCTTACCTCATATCTCATTAATTTGTCGACCGATTCGAAAAAAAATAGTTTACCTAGAAGATATATCTTTTAGTTGGTCCCATTTTTGCCAATTTGGGATCTGATGATGGGATCTTAGTGTAATCGAGGTAAACCCTCAAATTTTAAAGGTACATATAGTGTTTTTTCCTACAATCTTAATGTTGACGTGTTGCTACCTGATAGTCAACATCTTGTGGAGCTGAGGTGATGATGAACCTCCTTAACGCTTAGGAGTTCAGTAATTAATAATGACAGAACTTATGATAGGTAATTTGTAGCTTCTTAAAGAACAGAGTCATATGGAGCAACTCCCCCCCCCCCGCTCCTGTAATCACTAATAAAATGAAGAAATAAAATAAACTTTGAAAAAAGCAAAAACCGACATCAAAACTAAAATCGGTGCCATCACTTTGACTGTCAAGCATCATCTATCAGAGCACCGACTCCAAAATAAATTGTTTGTCTAAAATGGCTAAGTATTTCTTTCAAGGGTCAAGAGTTTATTTAAGACTTTTTAGTGCATATTGGTTTTGATATCGGTTTTTACTTTTTTACACGTTGACGTTTTAAACGTGATTTGCATTGTGTAACATCCACTTCTTAAATCTTCTACATAATATCTTTTGTAATATGTAATAACAATAATTTGACGACCTCTGTGGTCGAGTGGCTAGCAAGCTGGTTTCAAGCGTCGCCATCTCGTGAGATTCCGGGTTCATTCCCGATGGTAGAAAACCATCTTTTCTATATTGTCTCGGGTCTGGGTGGTGTGGTACCACCGTTGTGTCTGATTTCCATAACACAAGTGCATTGGTTACTTACTTTGGAATCAGAACAATGTATGTGATTGGTGTCCAATATTTATTTTAAAAAAACGGCCAAGTTCGAGTCGGACTCGCGCACTGAGGGTTCCGTGCCAACGTTAACTGAATTAGGCAATCCACTTACTTCCACTTAGTAAAATACCACAATATTTCGTTGACAGCAAATATAACTTTGTTTTTCATAGCGTATGAAGAACAAAGTTATGTTTGCGGTTGTTGAAAATGTGCTATATCTCCAAAACTTCTACTTCGATTCCGTTAGAACCAATTTTCGTTGAAAATATTTGTTATAATCTACATTATATATTTTTTTCCAAATTTACACTCGCTTAGTTTAGAAGTTAGATGGGGGGCCCATTTTTCCACTTTGGAAGCGTCTAGCTAAGAAACGTTAGACTTAAAAAAAAACGGTTCTAGGAACCTCTATGTTATTGTAAAATACCTATCCATAAGCACCCCACACGCATAGGTTTGACTAAAAAAAAATTTTTTGGATTTAGTTTCATGTATGGAAGCCCCCCTTAAATATCATTATTTTTTTATTTTTTGTATGAGAATCGTAAAGCGGTTAACAGGATAGATCTCCCTACCAAATTTCAACAGTGTGATGCTTACAGTTACAGAATAAATTGGCTGTGACATACGGACGGACAGACAGACAGACAGACAGACACACTTGACGAAACTATAAGGGTTCCGTTTATCTTCATGAGCCCAATGGTATTCACTCATGGGTGCAGAGTCCTCCATTTTCAGTCATGATTGGCGGTTTTGTGTCCGTGTCCAGTCATCAGCTATGTCCTGCGTGTCGTCGGATGTGATGCAGACCACACCGTCAGGGCGGTCGTCCTTTCCCTCTCGTGTTGTTCGGTGGTCTACATTCCAGGACCCTTTTTAGCCAGCGTTCGTTTGCCATTGGAGTTATTCAAGGTGTTTCAAAACAACCCACAAAGAATGTAGGGACCTATTCAGAATCAGTACCTCAACAACTTTCTCCTAGAAACATGTGTCGAAATATGCCAAAAATTCGTCTCTCTATAGAAATCAGACGGTTAATGTGATTCTGTGCGATTAAGCATGGGAAGTCAAATTTTTTTGGCGTTATTCACCTTATATTTCTAGGAGAAAGTGATATCCTTCAAATTCCTTAATGAAATTTATCGTTCGTTTTATACTGTAGCATTCCGTACCCTACCGAGCGTTTTGGAAGGTTCGGAAGACTTACAACACCAGTCCATACCAAGACCATTTCTTCTTCACGATCGTGGCGACTATATCTGTCAGCTTAGTTTTCCGGCGTATCCACTAAATGCTCAGAATCAGTTTTCGAAACATGAAGCATGTTTCGAAAACTGATTCTGAGTATTACTCTCTGAAAACTCATTCATTTTAATTATATAGCCAACGAAGGTATAACACTAATTAGATTCCAAGATTCTTCCGGGAGCCAGGTGTTCAAACTCTAACTGTAATAATAATTTACACATACTAATTTGTGCTTACGCTCATTTGAGATATTCTAACACCAGGCCACGGCTTCTACTCGCTGCCGAGCAAGCCACAGCCTGACCTGCGCCCTCTGCGGTGCTACAAAGCTGAGCTGATGATACGCACGCGATTTTGACACCTAGAGCGCGCGATCTTGACAGTTTAGAGGTGATTTTTACATGCGCATGCGTGGCCGTCACTGTCTCAGCTCTGACACTGACGTGCGCTACTGACGCCGTAGGTCTGACCTTCCAGGGCTGAACAACTTAGGGTTATAAATCACGTACCTCATTTCACCTCGATGTAAAATACTTCTTATGGATTTCTAATGAAAAACCCAGTAAACTAAAATATTTTAAGACTGGAAATAAATAGGTAGGTGAATTGAGTGCTAAAACTATAAATAAATTGGAATTTTCTTCCTTTTATAACGAATACCAGACAACTATTATGACGGAGGCGTCTTCCTAAAATACTTATATACATATTAAACATCCATGACTCAGGTACAAATGTTCGTGCTCATCACACAAACATTTGCCCCTTGCGGGATTCGAGCCCGCGACGGCCGGCGTAATAGTCAGCAGCTCTTACCAATACACCAAACGCGTCATCAACAATACACCAAACGCATCGTCAAAACTATGATAGTGCTTAGAACAGAGGTCTTTGCTTTGAAACGTTGGTTGTCACAAGCACCTTCTACGAATAACAGCCCTACCCCATATCACTTAGTGAACTGCATAAATCATGAGACATAGAAATATTTAAGAAACCCGTCACAATCACCAGAGTATTTGTACCCTATCCTCATTACCCTTGTCTTCAACGAGTGTTCTTACATCTACGTAATTGTCAACTTTTTATTATAAAATGGCGGATCCAGCGAACTTTGTTTCTCCCCCGGCCCGTCCCGCCCTGACCCTGTAATTTTAATTATTATTATCATACTCCGGACGGTGAAGAAAGTAAAAATCAAGAAATTCGGTCCAATAAAAAAAAACTTTTTTTTAAATGAGAACCTTCTCCTGACAATAATAAAGACAACAAAAAAAGAATAAGGGAAATCGGTCCAGCCGTTCACGTGTGATGCCGTGACCAAGAGAAAATTGGATTCATTTTTATATTTATAAACTAGTGGTCCCCCGCGACTTCGTACGCGCGTTTTTCGATTTTTTCTCGCCGTTTAAACCTTCCCTAGACCTCCACGAACATTTCAAGACATAGATAAGATAAATCCGTTCAGCCGTTCTCGAGTTTTAGTGAGACTAACGAACAGCAATTCATTTTTATATATATAGATGTTAATTAGTGGCAACCCTTGCCACGTGCCACTCACTCTCAACGTATTTTGGTAGATCTGTTCGGTGTTATGGAGCATCGCCGGACAGCCTCCACGCCGACTACTGACCGCTTGTGGTTGAAAAACACATCAAAAAGTTTATAAGTGATGCCGAAAATGAAAGAGATGTTTCATGACTGGGCTGGGATGACAAAAAATTGTGCCGAATAACACTGGAGGAAACAACGGTTGACGAGCTAACTGCTCTGATTGAATGAATAAGTATAGTTTTATTACCGATTTAAAAAAAGGATCAATTCGACCTATATGTATGTGGTATCGTCAGAATTAGATACAATTTGTTAGTACGTTGAATTTTTACGGCTTCCTAACACGTGTATGAAATTTCGTAAGTGTAGGTATGTTTGTATATTTATATGTTTGTCTCAAGATTTCTAGAAAACGTGAAATCATAGCGAAATCCTTCAATCAGGTACAGTTCAACTTAGGGTACATTGTAAAGGTCAAAGCACACTAATCAACCCGTCACGGTGACAGCACCGTATCAACTCGAAGCGTTCAGTATTCTTTGTATGAAACTCCATACTGCAACGCACATCTATCAACTTCGTAACGTCACCACCACCTCGGATCGAGACCAACTCGGGACCCACTCTCGACCAGCGGAGCATGCGTTGTAACGCGCTTACGGCACGTCGCCCGCTGGTTGACGACTATCTGTCCACACTGTCAAACGGGCTGTCATTCACAAGAAGAACTGTCGTAAGTTGTCATTATCATCATCATTATCAGCCAAAGGACGTCCACTGCTGTACATAGGCCTCCCCCACGGCTTTCCACAGCGACCGATTACTAGCGGTCTGCATCCAGTTTGATCCTGCAATCTTTATAAGGTCGTCTGTCCATCTTGTTGGTGGACGTCCTACGCTGCGTCTTTGGTCGAAGGGTCTCCAATCTAGAACTTTCCTGCCCCAACGGCCATCAGTTCTTCGTGCTATGTGCCCTGCCCATTGCCACTTGAGCTTACTGATTCTCAAGGCTATGTCCTATCCGGTGCCGATCCCATTCGAGGCGTTGCTGTTCCCTTTACGTAACGTGCTTCCGTATGGTTGACGCCTGGTTGTTGCTGTTCCCGTGCCAGGTGGGTAGATTTGCTTCAACCTTAAATTGAAGCCAAATCGGTCCGGTAGTTTTAGGGATATGAGTGTCGTAATTTTCAAATAAATAGCTGCTATCGTTTATTCGAACTGGTATTTATAACAGTTACATTTAAATTTATTTCCTGGCAACACCGATATATTTTGGAGGGGAGTTTTGTATTCGGGAGAGCGCGGAGTCCGGCAGTTCAGTTGGTTTGCGGCATCAAGTTGAAGAGGTTGTATCTAAAGTTGTACCCTGTTCGAAGAATAAAAGTATTGAAAAAGTCTCAGTCTTATAATTTCATAACAAATCAGAAGTGGTGCTGTCCCACGAGCTATGTCCGAGAGAAACTGTAAGTAGTTTTTATTATTCTTAAAGTGATTATAACGCTTCTCAGATATTAATAAACGAATTCTATATACAAACCACACTTCATACACTGATTTCACACCCATTGCTCTCCGGAGTCACAGGCACCCCTTGTGGGCACTTTACACGAAGAGACAATGATGGTATTGAGTGGGCTAGTGCTTGCACTGTTTTTGGTCGGGGCTACTCTCCGATAAAATAGGTGCAGCATTTGGCTCATCCATAACCATCAGATTAGACTGTTTCATTTTGAACATTGTAGTTAAATATTAGGTTTAGAAGAACTTGAAATAACCTTACATTATTCTCATTAACCTCTCAAGCGTGTGTGAACGAGACACGATAGATATTTTATTGTTATGCCTGGAATTGCTTGGATATTGAAAAGTTAATTGCCATCAGAATTTCAACAGATTCATTTTATTTAAAGGTTATATGACCTTCAATAAAGTTATGAGAAGTTCTGTTGTCATGTGATATTAGTATTTGTTTAAAATGAAATTATTTGAAGGCCATGAAGCCATGTAGCCATGTATGTGTGCTGCGTAGAAAAATAATAGCCATGTAGGTGTGCTATTAAAATATAGCCATGTGAAGTGATCTTGGTTTTTATTTGAAGTGAATCTGAAGTCCGTGTAGCCATGTAGGTGTGCTGCGTAGAAAAATAATAGCCATGTAGGTGTGCTATTAAAATATAGCCATGTGAAGTGATCTTGGTTTTTATTTGAAGTGAATCTGAAGGCCGTGTAGCCATGTAGGTGTGCTGCGTAGGAAAATAATAGCCATGTAGGTGTGCTATTAAAATATAGCCATGTGAAGTGATCTTGGTTTTTATTTGAAGTGAATCTGAAGGCCGTGTAGCCATGTAGGTGTGCTGTGTGCAAAAGAAGTAGCCATGTAGGCGAGCTGTAAAAATATAGTCATCCGAATTGATAATGATAGCTGTGCCAAATTAATGTAACTTATAGTCGTAAATGTATGCTATTAGCATATAAAGTAATATAATGTATAAGTGAACTCAGTTTTAGTTTCATTGCTAGATAAGTTTAAAGGTTTTGTTTTGTGCTATGACCCTGAAGAGAATAATTTGCCTTAGACTGATTAAGTGTGTCAGTTTGTACTTTAATATAAAATGATTTCGGAGCTAATTATGCTACTTTATTGTTTTCTTTGTTAGGGAATAGTTAAGTGCGCTATGACCCTGACGAGAATAATTTACCTTAGACTGATTATGTGTCAGTTTGTACTTTAATATGAGTTGCTTTCGTAGCTAAGTGTGATACCTGGTTGCTTTCTTTGTCTGGGATTAGTTTAGTGTGCTATGACCCTGACGCGAATAATTTCCCTTAGACTGATTAAGTGTGCCAGTTTGCACTTTAATATAAAATGATTTCGTAGCTAATTATGCTACTTTATTGTTTTCTTTGTTAGGGAATAGTTAAGTGCGCTATGACCCTGACGAGAGTAATTTGCCTTAGACTGATTATGTGTGTCAGTTTGTACTTTAATATGAATTGCTTTCATAGCTATGTATGATACCTGGTTGTTTTCGTTGTCTGGGAATAGTTAAGTGTGCTATGACCCTGACGATAATAATTTGCCTAAGACTGATTAAGTTTGTCAGTTTGTACTTTAATATGAATTGATTTTGTAGCTAAGTATGCTACCTAGTTGTTTTATTTGTCGGGGAATAGTTAAGTGTGCTATGACCCTGACAAGAATAGTTTGCCCTAGACTGATAAATTGTCAGTTTCTACTTTCATATGAATTGATTTCGTCACTAAGTATCCCAACTGGTTATTTTCTTCCTCACTGGATAGTTTTATGCCTATCGAGAATAATTTGCCTTCATACTGATAAGTGTGTCAATGTCAGACTGAATAAGATGTACTTCGATATGAATTAATTTTGTAACTAAGTACGCTATTTCATTTTTTTCCATACCGAGAAATAGTTAAGTGGGCTATGACCCTAATAGGAATCATTTGCTTTAGAGTGATTAAATGTCACTGTCAGACTGATAGTCACTGACAACTTTTATATGGATTGGTTTTGTAACTAAATATGCCGAGTGGTTGGTTTTTTTCGTCGGGGAATTGTTAAGTTTGTTACTTTTATATGGACTGATTTTGTAGCTAATTGTGCAAATTGACAGGTTCCTTGTCAGATGATAGTTAAGTGTGATATTTCTCTGACGGAGGCAACTGTGGCTGATTATATGTCCGTTTGTACTCTAGTATGAACTGAGTTTGCCATGCGGTTATTCTCTTAATGACATAGTTTTTTTTGATACAGTGATATAAGTTAATGGTAAACTTACAAGTGGCTAACATAGCCAGATAGTAATCTTGATGCTAGGCAAAGTTATAATGGCGAAGAAATTTTGAGTGCTATATTAATTACCTACCATAAATGAAAGATATTTTTATATGTAAAAGTTAAATAAAATATGCAATTTTTCATAAATATTACCTTATGCCCTTGTGCTAATTTTTTCATAATTGCTTTTATTTTACTTCTTAAAAACCCTTGAGAAAAATATTTACTCATAACTTCGAATTCATAATTGAAATTTTCTGGTTCAAAATTAATATTCTATTAATGAATAAATGTTTTCTGCCTACTTGATTAAATTCAAATCATTTACTAGCGAAAATGTGTTAAAATATAAAATGCTAGTTAAAAGCACAGGTTCACAGGTTTTTACAAAAAGCAATGCAAGGCGTGAAAACTTTATTTAAATGTCATACAATATTTTGTCCCGTAGCGAAATCTAATTTATCAATACATGACAAAGTTTTTCATATTTTATTATTATAAATTATAAGTTTATTATTATTAATTTCTACTAAGTTATGAAGACTAATGATTATACAATAAAGGCATCTGATGAATCCTAATGATTTTGTTTCATGCGATCTGATGAGTCTGCATCACACGCGATGTCGCGCATGAGCTCGAGAGAAGCAAAGACCCCACGGTGAACGATGGAGGATGTCACTGAGAGGCAGAGCCGAGAAGGAAGACGTGTAGCTGGCTGGACCCACTCAAAACTCCAAATTATACCCTAATACAGCTTTGGGGCAATTTTGGGGGGTATCTAATGCTGAGCAGCACAAGAAACTGTCACTGTTTTCAATGCCTCTTTTCAAGGAGTTGACTATGTTGTAGTAGGTATTCAATTTAAGTCGGTACCTTTATTAGCCTTGAAATAATTTTCTGCGTTATAATACACTTTTGTAATGACCTACCCTCTTGAGGGTTTCCTCTTTGTAACAATTGTTTTAAGTGTAGTATTGGTAAGTCTATAAAACATTCTGATGATTCATAAAAAAAAAATCATTTCCCCATGAAATAATCAATCAAATAATCCCAAAGAGCAATATTAAGCAGCTAGTATAGCTGGAGTTTAATTTTTCTAAAGACATTCTTATGAATAGGCTATTTGCCTAAGCTTTTAAAATTTTAGACGAAATATTATTTGAAATTTAATTTAAGTAAATCGTAAAGCAAGTACCTATTATATATACTGCCTTAGGCTCTATTTTACTGTTGTAGTTATCAGAACACGATATTTGACATATTTTCATCAAACACTGCATTATATGATTACATTCAGAACAACAAAAATAATACATAATAGCAAGCTTTCATTTTTAATTCTTACAACTTATATCATTGTATATTTTTTTTCTTTCGATGAGTTTTATAAACATATCATAGTGTTTCTGTTACTAAACCGTCTTAGTTTTCATACTATGAAAACAAGTACCGTATCTTACCTAGGTCTCAGTGGATTAAATTAGTAACACTAGAACCATTTAATATAATTTCCCCATCATGCTAAAAAACTATTACTTGATTCAGAATAAGATTAATAAATTTGGGAAAATAATGCTTATTTTGTGTGTATTCATCTTAACTTGCAATTTCTTGTGCGCACAACCAACCATTCCCTATCGTATGGGTTGTTTTTGCTGAATTTTTGGTTCACAAAAAGGGTATGATTGTGATTTCTTTTTTAAATTAAGTAAAAGTACACCACAGCTTTTTGCTTGATAAACCTTAATTATTTATTGCTCCCAAAGAATACAATTCACTTGACCAAAGATATACAAAACACAAATGGTATTAGGAATTGCAAACAGGTGACATGTTACACGAATTATTTTTATTTTTACTTTTGGCTAAACTTTAACAAGAATCGAGTCATTCATTAAGTATCAATAATGTTGCGGGTGGTTTTGATAAAAGTTTCGTCCTAACCGGTTCTCCGTTCGCATTTGAGAAACGCATTACGTAACTGTAAGTAACTGTAATTGTTTTTTTTATCATAATTTTATAAATAATAAGTGTTATAAACTGTTAATCTAATTTGATGATTTATTGGATTTGAAATAATTTATACACTATTAAATATCAAGATCTTTTAGAAAATGTTGTATCATGCTTCTTTTAACAGATAAACTGAATATGATTTAGTTTTTAAGCTGTCTGGCAAATGTTTGGTACATTACACCTTGATTATGTAAAAGCAATACACTGCACTTTTTATAAATAAAATATTTAGGTTACATTACAAAATTTTATTAGCTATGTTTGAAGGTTAGTAAATGTAAGATCACTATTTACAGACGAATAACATTACGACTTAAACTCTCAAAACATTCTAAAGCGTATTTTATTAAATTTAATTCTTTATAATGTGCACTTAGCGTTACATAAACTATAACTTAATTAACAAATTGCACTTTAAACTTAGTTACCGCTAGTTAATGAGTAAAACTAAACAGTTTTAATGTAGTGAATCTACAAGTCTGGTATTAAGCAGCCGCTTATAAAGTTACAAGTTACGTTTGTTGAGAACGTTTTAATGGATTTTGAAAGTTATTTAATTTTTTTATGAATATTCAGAGTACGCAAAAGTAAACTTACTATAGTTGAAATCGCCGCTTTTGATGAATGATTAGATCAATTGACAACCTTAAATAAAAACACTGAGACGGTTGTAAGCTTGAGTCGAAGTAGTACACAAAATCTGCAAGATTTTAAAATATTAGTTCTACAGCTTATAATTACTCAATGTAGACATTGTTGCTGTATAATCAAATCAATGGGCATTTTTTTTTTATAATTTTACGAATTCATAGCATTTTATCACCATATCCATGAATGATATCTATCATAAATTATCGCCATCTAGTGATGGTGTTGGCGACGCTGTAAGAACAATATTTAACAATGTTTGCTGGCACAAATATTTTATCTGCCATGTTTAATGTTGTACAATGTTTGAATTATTTGCTTTATTTTATATAAAATAAAATAAGACCCAAAGAAAACTAAATTAATATTGATTTACAGTTTTAATTATTACTTAATCTTGATAAATCTTACCAAAATTGTATTCAAATTATTTATATGCTGTTTTGAATGGTTAAGTAGATCAATAAGAAGATATATTTGTATTTAGATTTAACTTTAGTACTAGACGGTCTGGTATATGCAAAATGTTGAAATATAATGTAGAATATTTGCTATTACTGCGCGAATGTCGTAATGACTCAAGGAAATTATTAATTATCTGAAACAAATTTTATAAATACTTTCTTAGCATTTTGCAACCAAATTTTCATTATTATGAGTGTAAAATGAAAATTTCATGTTTTATTTATTACACTATAATTTTCTTGGCATTAATAATTATTCATGCACATGTTAAATTATTTAAATTCCGTTTGAAAACTTTAGATTGCACTTAGATGCTATTTTTACTATTCAAAATCATAAGGTAATGTTTGGTTATTTGTGTACTCGTTTCAACCCAACTGAACTGCAAGCCATTCGAGCGCCAGGAGGCTGCTCGATGTAGGACGGCCGAATGTCGTAATTTTCAAATAAATAGCTGCTATCGTTTATTCGAACTGGTATTTATAACAGTTACATTTAAATTTATTTCCTGGCAACACCGATATATTTTGGAGGGGAGTTTTGTATTCGGGAGAGCGCGGAGTCCGGCAGTTCAGTTGGTTTGCGGCATCAAGTTGAAGAGGTTGTATCTAAAGTTGTACCCTGTTCGAAGAATAAAAGTATTGAAAAAGTCTCAGTCTTATAATTTCATAACATTAGCAATAACCAAAATATTCAAAAAATTAAACCGGCTTCAAAAAACTGTTTCAAAAGTCAGTTTTAATTTTTTGTTGTCTTCTATTGGGACTGATTATGAGCATAAAACGGTCAATAAATTGTCAACAGAAATACAAACAAACATCAGTTTGCATAATAAAAGAACTGTTTTCTCTTTCGAAACTTTGAACTAACCATGACATGATATGACAACTGAGAGAGGACCTTAAACCAGCCATAGATTTGCTATCGCGATTTGGAATAAAACTGAAGTGATCTCATAGTTCGCATTGCAATCAATTATTCACTGATAAAGAGAAGCGATAACAGATATATTTTGTTATAAAATATTTACGTGATCCGTGCCTGCTCACTAAAGATAAGATTCTGATAGGTACTTTAGAAATCATAATTCAGCAATGTAAACTGCATAAACTTCAATGTTATAAGTTTGATCAAATGATACTTGTTTAAATCATTATAATAATATCAATAGTACAGGGAAGTTTGGGTTTATTATTTTATTGAGGAAATAGTTAGCCTATTCAAGTAAACAGATATCATTACAGGCAATTGACAACCTCCGTGGTGTAGAGGCTAAGCTTGCTGGGTTTCAAGACGTCACCGCTCCGAGGTCCCAGGTTTGATGCACGGTCGGATCAATGTAGGAATCATACACTTCTATATTGTCTCGGTTCTGGGTGTAATATAAAATTATAAAATAAAATAAAATATGTTTATTTCGGACTAGGGTCCATATAGTGTTAGTAACAAAGAATGCTTAAAAACTATGTTAGTACAGTAAAATTAAATTTAAATTTAATTTATTTTTTTAAATTTTGTTGATATATACCTACCAACGACACATCGCTACAAGCCATGAGTACGTGACAATATGTATGTAATGTTTATCACCACTCTGAACGATACTTGGCAGATCAAGGGAATCACGCTATCACAATGTTTTGACAACACTTTGAATCATTTGCATATTTATACAACAGTAGAAAGGCAGCGTTGATAAAGCAGGTATCTGTAAAAACACACATCCTAGTTGTGTAATTTTGTTATCTATCATTTATGCATGGAATGCCTTAATTGAATATTATTATTTAACAATTCAATACATAATGTATTATAAATTCGAACTCAATTTTCGATGCAAGTTTGGAGATTCTTTTTCACGTTCAAAAAAATAAGTACCTGTAATTTAAATGAGGGTCTTGATAGTTCTTTACTAAAGAAACCCTATAGCCCAGGACTTTTCACGTCTTAGCAGACTGGAGGATTCCCCCACATTCAAATCCGCCTACAAATCAATGTCCCTAAATTCTTTAAACAGGTACATACATGTCCCCTCCATGTATTGGCGTCTTAAGGCGGTGAATATTTCAGCTATCCAGTGGCGTAACTCGTAACCGCGTATCCGTCCCGGGGTTAATATTAAAGAGGTAAACACAGGGTATGGAAGACCAAAGACAGGGGACTGACTGAGGGTCCTGATTCCTGGCGTTACACCACTATTTATTAGTTGTGACGGATAAAAGCTATACATAAACGCGTTGCTTGTTTTTTAACTCTACATCGATATGGATAGATATAGGATTAGCTTTCCCATGTAAAAAGAAAAGAAAACAGAATAGTTACATAGTGCTATAATTTGTAATACATTTGCAAGTACATATAATATTAAATAAAAATATCGCTTTGGTTGCCAAGTCACCATAAATATAAAATATCTCACTGACCCTACAATCTTCCTCTTATTTGCTTTCTAGTAAGGATATTGATCGTTGAATCTTTAAATAGCGTAGCTCTTTTCAACATAATTATACATAAGTATTTATTCAGATTCGTCAATGTTATAGTTAACTTGATTACAGCCTGTATTCATTTGTCATATACCCACAATCATACAACTACTTATTTATTTAGGATTCGGAAAGCCAACATCACTCTGTAGTAATTTATTGAAAGACAAAACATTTGGGGGCTCTAATAGGTGGTATTTGTTTTAATTGGCCGATCGGGGTATTATTAGTAAAAATGGTGGGTGCCGTGAAAAAGTGGTCGCTTTACGGTAAACCGGAGGTAGGGTGTAATTACGCGATCGCGACGCGGCCGGCGCTGCATACGCGATGAGGCACTCGAACAGGGGACTGGTCACTGGTGCCATAGACTAAACAACAAAAAGATCTACCAGCAGTGCCATCAATAATTTGCTTTTGATTGTCTGATCCTAGTGGGCTCCTTCTGGACAAACTATGAATATTTCAATGAAACCGAATTGCAGGCGGTCCTGACTAAGTAAAAAAATAGCAACAAGAGGTTTTATATTTTACGTCGCGTTTGGTGTAGTAGTTAGCGCTCCTGACACCGGCCGTCGCGGGTTCAAATCCCGCAAGGGGCAAAATGTTTGTGTGATGAGCACGTACATTTGTTCCTAGTCATGGATATTTATATTTGTTTATGTATCACCAGCAAGAAAATTATTTACTTTGAAACCACAACAATTGGAGAGTTGTATGGCGTATATTTTATTTATATTTATTTTAATAGTTATAAGTATGGATCTAATATTATATCTTCTCAGCATTTGCCAAATTGTCTGTGTTTTGTCTCGAAGCGCTAGTAGGGCCCAAAAGATAAGGAGACATGTTTTAGCCCCATACGGGCCATAATTAATTGATATTACACTAATTATTGACGTTCATAAGTGGCATTTTGTGTCCTAAATTTAATAAATTATTTTGGATTTTGACTTTGACTATAAAGCTGAAGAGTTTGTTTGTAGAACCGCTAATCTCAGGAACTACTGGGCCGATTTGAAAAAATATTTTTGTGTTGGATAGCTTATTTATACCGCTAGTTTATGTATACGCTTGAAAGTTCTACACCAAGTAACGTTGCAGAATAAAATATTTTTGAAGTTTCATAACACTGTAAGATATTTTCATACCTGGTATGCTATGGCCTTTGGATATAAGCGTACTATGTCTGGTCTATTATTCAATGTGATCTATGCCAAGCCCCGGGTAGGACACACGGGTAATGAAATAAGCCGCAACCATAACATTTAAACAGACGGTTTGATCGCGCAAGTGGCGTTCTTCACACGGCTCATCACTGCCCGTTTAGACACAGTTTGGAACTGTTTCACGTGAGGTTATACATTGCTGGCTCTACCATAGATCTTGGCACCTAACTATTTACATGTTGTCCTTTTCGTCAGCTCGATGTTGTTTGGATTTATAAATGAGGAATCGGAGACTTTTGGGAACACACCACAGGTAATTTATAAGCACAAGTACCTAGTCCAATGTAAAGAAAGCGTGAATGTATCTCTAACGCTACCGTCTTATTTATTTATTTCCAGACTACGGTGTTCTTAAGTCTTATTAAGGCGGGTAAGAAAACACTAAACATAAGACCCATTACCTACATTAAGTTTAACACTGCGACTTTAAGCATCGATGCAGTCACGCGTTTTGAAAACGTGCTGCAGCATCGCGACTCACGCAATGAACATATTTAATTTAGCATCGATGCAGTTGCGCGTTAGTATCGATGCAGTCGCCAACACATAATTATGACAGTACATAATTTGTCAATTTCCAGCTTCTGCATCGCGACTGCATCGCTGCTTAAAGTTGCGGTGTGTAAGGGGTCTAAGATTCATGACATGAAAACTAGAGTTAAAAATATCAGCAATGTATACTGGAACAGCAAAGTCAGTCGCGCTCAAAATCGGTAGTACACATGTTTCCATAATAAAATAATCCACTCAAGTATGCAAGCGATTAAACGGGGGGAAAGCGTCATTACCGTCGTATAGGCAAATTGTGCCGTAATTCCGCGGCCTAAAACTGTTATTTAGCCTCGTTGGCCACCCTATTAATACTTAAGCACTAAATGCTACAATGGTGGTGCTCGTAGCGCAGTGGTAGCAGCGCTTGGGTAGTGATACCGAAGTGAAGCAACTAACGGCGCGGTCGTGTTTGGATGGGTGATCATTCCTCCATCCCATAAGTGACTTATATCATGAGCAGCTCCGTACTTCGCACGTTAAACCGTTGGTCCCGGCTAATATCGGTTGATATTAGTCGTTAAGCCTAGTCAGAGGTCTTATGGGCGCCTTAATAACATCTGACAGCAGGCATAGTCGCTTACCTTGCAAAAACCCCTCCACCAACCTGCATTGAGCCCGCGAGGTGGAGTATGGCTCGAACAACCTCATAGTTGAGGTTAGGCCTTTGCCCAGCAGTGGAACGTTACAGGCTAACTTTACTTAAATGCTACAATAGTGATGGCTCATGTTTCTTACTGTAAGTCTTGTACAAAACATAACAGTTTCAAAGTCAGAGTACACGAACAGGCTTCTTCTGGGTGAGCTCTCGCCATCATCGCTTTGTCAATGCCTCGTCTGTATAAGGCTAAATCAAGAAGACACCCATTTAAAATGAAAAAAAAAACTAAGTATAGACTAAACCTCCCAAAAAGTTATACGGACTCATTGGGGCAGCTTTTAATACTTCAGAGTCAAAAATAATTAATTCAATTTAGGACACAAAATGCCACTTATGAACGTCAATATTTCAGCAGTAGGTAGAGGCTACAATAGTTAAAGTTAATCATTAGAAACCTAAACTGGCAGCAGATAACAACTTTGTGACTATCACCACTGAAACATCAAAGTAGTTATCACGTTCAATAAACACACGTAAAAGTATTTTTTGTATCACGTTTATCTTATTTGATCGGATCCGCATCCGCATTAGAAAAAAGATAAAGAACAACAAGCAATTTCTGGTAGTAAAACTAAGTATTTATTAGTACTTATCATCTTCTTTTGTTTCTTTAAAAAAACCTGTCCACTTCAAATTTGTTTAAAATAATTTCATCGCAATGCCTCTTCTTTCATTCTACACGCTTTTCCTTACCTGAAGGTTGTCTGGAAGAAATTGCTACAAGCAATAAGACCGTCTAAATTGTACTCGTACTTATAGCAAATATATAAGATACTATCCTGTGTAATTATTATGTTAATGGTGCGAAATTAAGTATTTTTATTGTTATTATTTTCACACTAAGATGCCTGTCTATATTAAGTATTTTATCGGAAATGTAGAGACATGGTATCTTCGTCACGGTAATATTATGTCTATCAGTATTGTAACTGCCCCGTGTCCTTGAAATAAGTACCTACAGCAGCACAGTACGTTAGCATGCGATAGGGCTGTCGCCCACCTACAGCGCTTTATTTTATTGCATCTGCCTACTTTTAGTTTCTATCTAGTTTTGAGATTGTAAATTTATTACTTTTTATTTATTTATCTATTAGTGCAGATACTAATAGATAAATAAATAAAAACAATATGAAATATTAATATGAAAACATAAAATACTTCGTGAATTGAATAGAAAGTGTTCAATAAAAACACAAGTTGTTTTTTTTTATTGGTAGATAGATTTATTAAATAATCATGTTTATTTTTATCTATGTTTGATTATAACAAATCGGTCTAATAAATTTGCGACCAAAAAATATTTGCGCCTTGACAGAGATGTACGAAATGGTTTATTATTATATTATAGTCTATAAAAAATCCGCATTCTAATATAAAGCAACAAAAACAGCACAATATATTCTACTTGCCGTATTAAATAGCTACTTGTACTTATTTCTAGTAAAAATTCGCGCGGTTACTGATTAAAAACCAACACACCGTCCGGTCGTCACTGCGGCACGTCCGCGACTGTAGCATGCCGACCGCATGCCAACACCCGAGCGAGTAGGTATGGCTCGCGCGTCGTCCGTTTGTATGAAGTTACAATACTGATAGATAATATTACCGTGTCTTCGTGGCGATAGACCTGGCACCTGGACCTTAAATATACCTAGACCAACATCGATATAGTACCGGTGCCATGAGTATAAGATCGGATTTACTCGCTAGCGACGACGTCTGGTGAAGCCGTGGGAAACCTCTAGTAAAAAATACTCTACTTTTCTTTTGCTGTATGTAGTCGTATTTCGTTGAATGTCTGGAGGAAGCTCTTCGCCGGTAATAACTGACCACTGGTACACTTACCGGTTCCATAGTTCTGAATTTGAAGACTTTTCTGATTTAGTTCATCAATAAGGTCGGTTGTTAGTATACATGGCATTAAAGTCACTACATTTTTGTAAATATAATTTTGGTATCGTATCTAAGTAAATACTTATTCTGCTTAATAAAAACTGTAATAAATATTTGCAGCTTATTGGAATTAAACCAGAAATAAGGAAAGCGAATTTAAAATTTCTGAGTATATTGATTATTTAATAAATTAACTATTATGTATAATTTGAAGTTCAGTGGAAATAAAATAGAACCAAAATTAGCATACTATCTTCAGACAAACATCTGCGATATTAAAATTATTAGAAAGGTATTACAGGAACCATTGTTTAAATTGCCTATTTTGTAATCGATGATAACTTCTGTTATCGTATAATTTTTAATTGATGGCCTATTGATTATTCAAAAGCATAGCCTATAATCATCAAAAAAAGTGGTGCAATTCTCTCAGCCTCAAACAGAGGTGCCAATGGATTTCTCACAATTCTCAAGAAATCATCAAAATTGAATCAATTTGTTACTCTTAAATTATAAGTAACTCGTGATGTGAACCTCTTGAGAATTCAGCCACTGTCTTCAAGTGGTACGTAGTCTCCCCTCCTTTTTCGAGGTTGAGTAAGAATATACAATTAAAAATTGGCGATTTACTTGATGGACGCATTTGAAAATTTATTAGTTTTGTAGAGGTGACGTGTAACTGCGTGTGTGTGCGTGTAGGCAGAATTGAGTATGTAGGGAAACGAGTAACAGAGTACAGTTTTGTATGACCCGAACTGACTGGTAGAAAGTGCCATAAGGCAATGAGTCCGCTAATTGTCCAACTTACAGTGCAAAAAACATTAAATTAATATGCCAAGTATCAACTGTGACAAAACTTTGCTTAAAAGTATTCGAGATGTTCCTTTGTTTAATCTTTTCGTCTTAAAAATAGGGATAGGTATTATGGATTATCAAATTCAGGAGTTTGAAGTTGACGTAAATAAATAAACAGTATCAGGTATTGATAACGTCGTGGGTACGTGTTCCGTTAATAATCAAATAATCGTAAATATCGATGACACATAGGAAAAGATTACACAAAAAACATTTCGACTGTACAAAGGAATTAAGTCACAAATATTAAATTACGAGTAATTAAAGATCCCACAATAAAGCTAGAATCTGTACTGGTTTAGAATGTTTTTACACTCACAGTGTCATATTTTATATTCGCAAAGATGAAATAAGAAACCAAAAATTTGCGCACGGGCGGGACTTGAACCAGCACTTACACAGACAGCACGGTAGCTCAATTGGTAGAGCGTTTGGCCCGGTTAGCCAGAAAGTGCTGGTTCAAGTTTCGCCCGTGCGCAAATTTTTGGTTTCTTATTTCATGTTTGGAATTTGAACGTTAGGCACAGTTGTACAATTGGTACCACCGTTGTTTCCGATTTCCATAACACAAGTGCTTTAGCTACTTAGCTTGGTAGGTGATGTTGTCAAATATATAATATAATTTCATTTAAGCTACTAATAAGATCGTCATATTTGCTGTTAGTTTGACAGCAATTTGTTAATCCAAAATAACGCGAGTGAGCACGTGGACTGTTAAAAGTTAAAGTTAGATTAATATAAAGTAGGCACCGTGAACCTGAACCTTCAAAGGAGTAAATGGGCTTAGTAACGCTTATTTACACGAGTACCGAGTTTATAATTGTCAAAACACATTTATTTGCTCGTTATCTAAAACAATACGAAGAAATTGCGTATTTTCATTGAAAAATAATGTTTGATTGCATACATTTCGCTTGTTCAAATAACATACCTATTGTACGTTGAACAAATAAGACTTACACGTGTAAACGTTCACCCTGAATTTAGCAATTGTATTTACATAATAATAATTTATTTGGAAACGGTAGGCATGTGTGAATCTATTATACAATCCTACTTCTTTTAATTAACAATTATTTTATCTGTTGTTGTTTAATAAATTTATCGGTTGCACATTTATAAACTAAACTCACAGCCATCCTATGTCTACGGGAAACCAGTTATTTGTATAATATTAAAATCGTTATCAAGTGACCTATATTAGGTATTGAGTTGTAAAAATGTGTCCGTATTATAATTTGCCAATAGACAAAGTAACATAGTCCAGTTATTGTTATTATTTTCACTACAATGCGATCATGTAGTGTGTGTACGAACTCAAAATAAATACATAATATCTATGTGCGCACAATGACGAATCGTAACAAAACGTCCCTCAAAACCCTTATTATTTTAAATTCAAAAGCAACATTTGCAGGCCTCCCGCGGTAACACGATACGTGGCCGGTAGCGATCTTTGAATTTGAAAATAGATAAGGATCGACAAACATATTAATTTTCACTCAACTAAGCCCGATGTTATCGCGATTGTGCAAGTTGCTCCTTGTTCAAAGCGTTCACTTATTGACAATTACTGTTTTTGATGCTAAACGGCTTAATGGTGCGCTGAACTATGAATGTGGCGCCAATATGGCGATAAAAAAATTTTTGTGCTCAATTCACGCGTTGGGCAAACATTCATCAATTTTCAATTTTAGCTTGAAGAACTTGTGTGAATATAAGCGTGCGTACTGTAACTATGTACCTACACTGAACTGGATATGCTACTTGCTAAGGATATAGAGAACTTTAGAGAAGTTTGCGCGGGACATATTATAGTGCACTAGTGTGTGCGTAAACACAAGTGTACTCTCTATTCCTTTCACTCTTAAAGCCCGATGGGATAGCAATCTGACACAACCGGAGAGAGTACAGGCGCAGGACCAACGGCTTTACGTGCTTTTCCGAGGCACGGGGGTGGAACACCGCCAACTTCCAAACTCCGGGCTACCCTAAGAATTTCTGAACAGAAAAACACATTAGTATATATTTTTGGCCCGACCTGGGGATCGAACCGGGACCTCCGGCGCAGCCGTCGCTTCAATGTGCGACCCTCTACCGCTGCGCCACCGAGGCAGTTATAAGACACTATCATTGTAAGCATTTTCATTATCATATGTCACTGTTATCGAACTATCCTTCTGGTTAATATAATTGTAAAGGGTTATTGGTAATTCGATATTGAAAATAACTGCTTAAGATATTTTTTACGCGGGTGTTTTGTTATAGAATTTCCTCGTAAATCGTGCAGCATAGGATTCATTATTTTATCTCTTTGGATAGATGAAAATGCGTAGATAATTTTTGAATAATTTGCCGACTGAATTCAGTTGCATTTTTTTAAAAAAAAACGTACGTAAACGTACATAACGTAAGGCAAAAATATCAATTATCTTTTATGTAAGGACCAGTAATTGCTTTAAAGCCTAGAACGTAAACTCTTTAGAAACTGAAACAAAATAAGTTATTATTCTTTTATTTTAAGTAAGAAATCTGCGTTTACTATAAATACTTTAATAGTTAAGTAGATCCAAAATGGTTGACTTTTGGATAGTTAATAATAGGATAAAAATTTTCGCAAATGAGCTGTTCGAATACTCGATTGAATTACCAATATACATTTCTTGGTGCTATATTTATTTTATTAATTTAAGTGTTTTACACCGACCTGTATAAGTGCTATTATAAATAATTATGCAGCAAAATGTGTCTTGCCTATCGTGTCACATGAGTCCACCGCAAATCAAATTGTTTGTTCCAGAAAAAAGCATCAACACAACGGCCGCCACAAACAAACAGCTAGCTCTCGAATTGCAAATAAATAGGATTAAATCGGAACCGACCGCAAAACGAAGGAAGGAAGACTTGTCATCTGAGATTTCCCAAAAAACGCCTCGTTGTCACCCGTATTTCCCAAACACTGAATGGGATTGCCTATTATTTGGCCACCCCAGGAGATACCATCTCGAAATATGATAAGTTTATTATAACGATATTTGCTAGTTTTCGGCTTTCGGCCATTGTTCGGCCTAGATCGGACGATAGCGGCATTGTGAGGGCCTAATGTCCCGGATTAAGTTTCGGTCGACAATAACTCGGTTTGTTTTCGATCAAACAGATACGTAACTGTCATTTTATTCAAAGATTTGTGAGAATCATATTGAATAGAAAAGTAGTTATTATTATCGTCGATTTAATTTTGCCCGTAATCATTTTAATCTGATGGATCAATTTGAGATTATTAAAAAGTTGTTTAGTATCCTATATAGAAGGTGAAAAAGTAAATATCGAGGCATTAAATGTGATATTTTTAACAGTTAAATAAATATTGCACACCAATCACATACATTGCACTGATTCTTAAGTAAGAAGCCAATGCTGTTAAATAAATGTATTATATTAATCAGAGACAACGGTGGTACCACATCACCCGGACCCGAGACAGTGTGGAAATTTTTGATTTCTATATTGACCCGACCAGGAATCGACCGGGATCTCGGAGCGGCGACGCCTTGAAACGTACGTACGGAGGTCGTAAACAGGTCGAAAAGTTATATATGAACACTTAAATTTTCTGAATACTTAACCAACCGTTAAATTATATGTATCATAATCCATCTGTTTGTAAGTATTCCCCCCGGTAATATACTTAGATAGAATACTATGCAATATCTTACTTGGTTCAACAGAATTCTGCTTCGTCAACATTCATATCTGTTCGTTCACACAATTACTGTAAGTGAGCCAAATTATATTGACCAAGCTTTCCCCGCGCCAGGCTCGCTACCAAATTATTTCTTTGCTTACAAAATCACCATGCCACAGGGAATAACATGAACTAGGTGTTTTCACAACTATAATAATAAAAAACTATTGAAAAGTGTCATCAACATCACAAACGCACACATCTCTTCATCATAAGGATGAAAAGAAATCCTACGATTTTCGTAATATAAGGTAGGTTCCGAGCCTAGGTAATTCAAAATCTTTTTTTTTTTAAGTAACTGGACACTAAGTATTGTGTCAGTGCCAAGTCAAGTTCTAGGTAAAGGAATTTATTTATTTTTTATTTTATTTATTTAAACTTTATTGCACTGTTAATGGTACAATTGGCGGACTTAATGCCTTATGGCATTCTCTACCAGTCAACCGCTTGGGAGATGCAGAGAGTTAAATCAGTGGCGGAATATTTAAAAGTACTGAGAAGGAAAAAAATGCATTAACATATACATACATAAATACAAAAGTTACATAGATAAACAAAATTATTTGTAAATATATAAGCATTGGATTAATAAACTTACATAGAATACATATATTTAATAAAAAAAATAAACAATAAACTACAGATAGGGAAGTGAAGATATTGATGACATCTATTAAAAAGGAATTGAGTGTAGTCTTTAAAATACATTGAGAGTAACAAACAAACTATGCAAAAGGATTTTTGTCCGGATCAATGTTTGGTCAGCTGGCAGAGTCTGTTGCAGACATTTTTTGAAAAGTCAATTTTTCCCAAGTGCTCGCAACGATGGCGTGGTGACCAGTGGAAAATGTGGCTTTGTGTGTATGCAAATAAAGCGGCTTTGTGTGCGGTAATGACGTTTTATATGCCTTTCAAGCGGTATTACGCCTTCAGCCACGGACAGACCGACGTATCACGAAAGTAATCTTTTGTTCGCAGACCAATTAAATTTATTAAGTTTGTTCTGCTAAAAAGAGAGGCGGTCTTAATTATTTATTGCGCGTTTTTTCGGCTTAATTTGATTTGAGGTGTACTTTTCAAAGTTATAATAACATACTCTCCATCTACATACAGGGTGTTGTTTTGGTCAGTGACGTCCAACTTAGAGTGATGATATGAGTTATGCTTATTGTAAAAAAAAACTTTAATTTATATGCAAGTGTCACAAAAGTAAATCTCATCACACCATTCTAAAAAATATCAAAACGAATAGGGAAACTTACTACGCCGTAGCTAGTCAGCTACGGAGAAGCGACCTGGTATAGTTAGTTTTAAATGTCTATATTAACCTAAATGTGCAAATCGGTCTTTTGCTTTTTATATAATGCTATAGTTGACACTAAACTACTATTGAGGTACGAGTAAAAAACGTCTATTCGAAATTAATTCATTGCATGGAAGGTACAAAAGAAATAACGGCCAACAATAATAAAAGATGACATGGGTCATATCCAAACAAAAATTGACGATATCAATTACTCAAAAAGCGTTCCGTGTTCGGTACGGTCGGCAGCCGAAGTAATAACAGATCAAAAGCGCGAGTCACGCTCATTACGTACCGCCAGCAAAACAGGTGAGGCGACGCCTCTGACACGCGGTAGTTACTGAAGTATACCATGGGATAGCTTAATAAGTACATTCTATTGTTATGCTTTCATTGAGAGTAAGAACCGGGAAGACAAATAAATAGGTATGCTTTGAGAGAACCGCCAAAATGACCGCTCCTTTATTGTTGATACAAAGGCTGTAATTGCTACTTTGTGGGCGGGGCGGGGAGAATCGTGAAGTTGTAAGGTCTGACATGTAGAGCCAACTTGCAGCTTCGACCGGGCCAGACTCAGGTACTGAAACTTATTCTTTACTTACTGTATGTAAGAGATAGTAGGTATAACTACTGAAAGTTGCTGAACAAAGCGAAGACTGAATTTTTAGCTAAATGCTTTATAACATTGATGTGAGCGAGCTCGTCTTCTCATAAGTCTATATTCCAGGTCCAAAATGATAAACTACGAGTATATAACAATGACCTTTAAGTTAGGTAGTAAATTCCTACTTCATCAGGTCGCGATCAGCGCAAAACATTTCGCCAAAATATGACATATCAACATCTAACTAAGAAGATGGGTTATTGAGAGCCAGTCAATAAAAATAGCTGATACACTCCGGCGCAGGCGAATTAAAATATTAATAACGGACCGAGCGCCGCTACCGGTGGTGAGACGATCTGACTGCTCCATTACAAGTATGCACTGTCAGTCGGGTCACGATAATTTTGTCGTGTTATCCTTACTCCCCAAATTGATAGTAATAAAGTGATCACCAGATAAGTAATCCCTACATATTTTCGAAAAAATTGAAGAGCTTTTATACCAGCATGCAGGGCGATTCAGAACGTTTTATAAGCCATTCGGCTTGGGTTTCGGTTAGAATTTCTATTCATTTTTAAACAAATGTCAGTTTGGTAGCAAATATTATAAAAGAAGAAAATAAAATAGTACCATAGGATAAATCCACGTTATTATAATTTTATAAATATGTGAAAGTTTTCATATCGTAACCGAATGGTTCTGAAACAGGAAGCTGGTTTTCGAAATTAAGTTGACTGCAATTTATCGTAGCACGCAAGAAGAAGTTTTTTTTTCAAAATCCACATTTATTAACGAAACTTTAAATTCTTATATATTACGATTTTAGTTTCGAGATTCAAGACCACACACATATATGTAAAGTAAGTCGATGCATAGAGCTTACTATAAGTTCCTTTTTCCATCTCGAGCCTATTCTTTTATTCAACAAAATCGTTAATAATCCAATGGACACATACCGCTAATAGCCCGATCCGTGTCGAGTGAAGTCCTCCGATGACTCCGATTAACATCCGAATTAATATGTATTGGGATGACAACGACTACAGGGCGGCGTCCAACTGATCTCTACTTGTAGGATAATACGACAGGTATGCTGTTGTTTGAAGCTGAGACAGGGATTAGATGAGCTTCTGTTTATAAAACTAGGTGCTGAGATTTAAAGTGAAACTTTAATTGGTAAGAATTAAGCTATTTGTATGTGTATTTAAGTATAACTACTTATGTTTTTATGAGAGACGTCCCTGTGATATTCGTAGTTTGGTACTTTGTGACACAAGGAACAAAATTCCATACCTACTTCAGACAATTTGTGTGTTGTCTGTCGCATATTTATTATTTATTTGTAGAGCTCTGCAGGTTTTTAATTTTGCATGTTGAAATTAGAGGACAACTTTCTATTTTTACATTCAAAGCAGGATAACTCTTGGATGTGTTTGACGACCTCCTTGATCGAGTGGCTAGCACGCTGGTTTCAAGCGTCGCCATCTCGTGAGGTTCCGGGTTCGATTCCCAATCGGGTCAATGTAGAAAATTATCTTTTATATATTGTCCCGGGTCTGGGTGTTGTGGTACCACCGTTTTGTCTGATTTCCATAACACAAGTGCATTGGCTACTTACTTTGGGATCAGAGCAATGTATGTGATTGGTGTCCAATATATTTATTTATTTATTTATGTGTCTCTTTAAAATCATCAAAGTATCAATCACAGACTGTGCGTACACCTTAAGTCATAAATATTGAAAGAGCAACTGAATTGTAAGTGAACCTTTTTTTTTTAAATCCTATGTAAGGCGGTTTCAAAGCTCTAATAAGTTTATACAATAAATACCAAACACTGACAAAATATTTTGGATGAAATTTTACATTATTTTGTTAATATCAATTAGTGCTAAGAAGTTCGAGCGGGGACGCGTGTGACACCCGAGGCCCGACTGTTTCCCAACGGCGAAATATTTACGATACGGTTTGTTAACGAACTGTTAATACGTGATTCATGCAAATCGATGCGCGTTTGTTTTCAAATAGAAAAGCCGCGACCGAGTGGCGCAAGCGCACGGCGGGAGCGGGTAAGAAGAATATATTGAAAATATTTTCATAATTATATGTTGCTTTGGAGGGATATACACACTTTAAGGGGCTACCCGGATTTTTAGCGCACTCACTAGCGCCACTTTAGTAGAAAAATCATAACTCGTTAAATTAAAGTCCAATCAAAAATCTGGTAGATACGATTGTAGTACAGGTTCTATAGTTTATTTAGTACGTTTAAATTGTTTCTAAAGTAGTTTACTGTAGTTAGAGTTAGAAAAACTGCTAAATGTGGCCACTTTTAGCATTTTTGCTAACTGTAACTGCAGATAACTCTGTTTAATTGAACTTAAACATTGTGTCTAAACCACATAATCAGAGCTACAATCGTATCTACCAGATTTTTGATTGGTCTTTTATTTACCGAGTTATGATTTTTCTAGTAAAGTGGCGCTAGTGTGCGCGGTAAAAATCCAGGTAGCGCCTTAAGTAAGATAGTTAAAGTTAGCCTAATGTGGGCTTGGCTCATACAAATCTGAGATAGAGCATATTTATTCGGAATATCTACGTGTACGGTTTTATTTTTAGATCAACAACGAAATGGTTATCGTATTATATCCCCTAGTATTATATTCTCTTACACACTGCGACTTTTAGTATAGATGCACCGCAACTCACGTAATGAATGGATTAATTTTGGCATCGATGCTGTCGAGCATTACTATCGATGCAGAAGCGCGACTGCATCGACGCTAACACGCGTTAATATTAATGCACTTGCCAATATACAGTACATAATTTGTCAACGCGACTGCATCGATACTAACACTCGTTAGCATCGCGACTGTATCGTTGCTAAAGGTTGCGCAAGTGTGTAAATGTTGACAATTTGCGACTGCAAAAAGTCGCAGTGTGCAAAGGGGCTTTAACATGTTCATATTTGAGATATTGAGCTGAAAACAAACAATCTTTACGACTGATTTTATAAATGTTAGCCATTCTGACGTTCAAATAACTCGAGCCTAAATCAAAACTTGTCATTCTTAGCTTTCTTCCACGAGCACCTATAGTTTTTAATTTGCAATTTCTTGCATGTTTGTTAAATGCCACTTTAAACAAAAAACAAATAAAGTAAATCACCCACTCAAAGATATCTTTTCCGCTAAAGCTTACGTCTTTCACCTCCCCACCTAAGCCACTTTTCCAAACGGGGCGTTCTATCAGTAATTATGTCGATTAAGATATCCCGCCGAGTGACGGTTCCTCACTAGCGCTGATAGCGGCACAGCTCTAATCAGAACCAAGAGGGTATTACCTAAGTCGATCGTAAACAATTGAAAGGCTTCGAAGTAAAAGCTGACACACGAAGGGCACTTGGCCGAAGACAAGTCAACAGCAGCAGTCGGCAAACCACTTTGTAGCCGAGGCGGCGTCGCTAAGAAATCAGAAGAAAACCCTATTAAAGACAAATTGGTGACAGGCGCAACACGGCTAGTGCAATTATAGATATGGCATCCTGTTTATGATAGCATGCAGGACTACCACTATATTAATTACTGTTGCACAACCTTCGCAGGAGTAATGCAAACAAATAATAAAAAGTTATTAATAAATAAAAGCCCTTTATAACTAACAATTTATGAGTCATATAACTTGATTAAATTAATAGATTACGATTATTTTTATTATAATCAAGTCAATAGCGTCGCTTGCATAAGACTTACTACAGCTTGCAGCAATAATCTGCTTGTTATACGCCTAGACGCTGCGTCCACTACTCTCACTACCAACAACCTTTTCAAGCGCTTAAGTACACATTCCACACGGGCTGAAATCCAATCGCGATTGTATCCAAGTTACGTAATATCCCTCCCAATTCCCACTATTTACGGTAATACCCCGGCTACCAGAAAGCGTTAGTGTTTACGAAACATCTCTCCGATATGTGCTAGCCGCTTTACATATCAGAAATGGGGCTGGAGTTATAAAAATGCTAAAATATTGGTGCGTAATGGCGGTTTCACATTTTATAGAAGCTAGGACGCTTTGGATAATGACATTTTTCTCTTTTTACGTTGTATAGATATTTACAATCTGTATGCAGTTGACAGCAAATTTTATATTACCCACATTTCAACTAGGAATAAATTTATAAACAAAAAATAAGAACCGATTTTATGCCTTTATCACACATACATAGCAGCCCCTTTGATGGACTCCCAAGACCCGAACTTAGCTTTCTTGACTATTTTTCATGTGAATACGTCAAAAGTAAGTTTTTTTTTAAATAATTCGTCAAACATACCGCAATGCAAAAAGACAAAAATAAGCTGTGTCAGAAAGTCCTCACCGATTTTCGTTACTTTTGGTTATATGGAACGAACAAATACCCGATACTCATTTTGGACACTCTTTATAAACTAGATTGCTTAGAAATCGATCTCGGTCTCATCCACTACCTATATATATTTTTTTCTTTTCAGTTAATAACACTGTGCTGCCATACCGAATATATTTGTAATGTTATTTACAGTGAGAGATATCAATGTGTAATAAAAACCCAGCCCTAGATCATATCATAAAAAATAATACGCAATTGTCAAACAACAAACCGATAAATTACAACAACTAATCTATTTGCACCCCACAACATAATGCCTGGGAAATGGTTCCACCATTACTGGGTTTCCGAATCCCATAACCTCACATTGACATTATTAAGACCACCAGTCTTAAATTTGCATTGATGCTTTTGTACTACAGAAATAAGGACATGTGAAGCATAGTGGTCGATGTGTTTGCAATTAAATTGGCAATGTCAGCGCTGAAATAAGGGGCGCGCACGGAAATATGGTGATTTATTTATCAGAACACAGGGTGGCATTGTCGAACAGACAATATGACCAAATTGAGATGTCACATTCGCCACGCATCTCCCTTGCGCGGGCGCAGGGCGAAACCCCTAATAATAGATAAATAAAGTCAAATACCGCAACTGAATTATTACTTCTTTTGAACAAATGACAGCCGAACCTATAATGTTCGACATAAGGCTGAGTTTGTGATTTCGGTTGACATTCATAATGTTGGTTGAAAGTCAATAAATCAATGTGTTTTTGCGCAAGGGTTGTCATGTACTACCTGGTCGGCGCCTTTGTACTCTGCCGCGTTATAAATTATGTTTTAGCAGCAATAAATGCGGAACCGCGATTTTAACTATCATCTGTAGCAAATGTGCAAGAATGTTTGAATAGGTTCCCGTCTATTTTTATTTCTATCAATTTCTTACACGAAACACGATGATTTCCATTTCACGGTTAAAATTCCTTGGGAATCGTAAATCTGGAGTTTTATAGACAGTAGAATGTTCATCTCGGGCATAACAATAGTTTTCATGTCTCCACAAATTATTGTCGCAGAAGGCTAGAAATAAGTTAAGATAAACAAACAGTTCTAGAAGATAGTTTAAAAATACAGTTTGAATGTATTTAGCAGGCAATTAGGGTGTGGAAGTATCTCTGGCTGGAGTGAGTAATCCCTGTTGATCCCAGGTCGCGCGGCATTTGTCCAGAGTCAGCAGTGACAACAAACTAACCAAGAGAGCTGGAGAAGATGGAATCTCAATTAACAACAGTGCGCCAAAAATAGGACAGATTTACACGCAAAACATTGGAATAGGAAAGGGAATTTGACGAATTTAAATAATAGGTAAATGTTAATTTGTGTTAATGTGCCAGCAAACAAGGAAAACTGAGCTGATATAAAGTGCAGTAAAATACAATGAACTTACGAACTTTCAGTGATTTCGAATATTTAAGACACTACTATTATCAAACTAAAAGGTCTCTACCACTGTGCAGAACTGAAACTTGTTTTCCGGTGTAACTACTGTTTTTACAAGCTTTTTACTGACTTCAAAAACACGACATAATCAATTCAATGTGTATATGTGATATTATTGGAATTTGACCATATTTGAGTATGTTGATCTTGAAAGGCTTCCGAACACGTGTGCCAAAATTCGTAACTATATATGTATATTTTGTACTTTTGTATGTTTGTCCACGGATTTCTCGAAAACAAGAAGACATAGCATGATTACCGTAAGATTTGAGAGCTGTGAATTTTTCAACCATTAAAACACTAAGAGTAGATTAAACCAGCGTCAGGTAGGTATGACTTATCCGACTGAATAAGTATAAAACGTCCGATTTTAAAATGATTGCTTACAACAAAACAAATAGACGTTTTCAAATTAGGCGTATTGTATTTTATTCGGCAAATATGGGCAAGGCCTTAGTACGTTAAAATGTGTCGTTATCGTGATGGACATTGACGCATTACAACAAATACTTAAAGTGAGCATAAAATTATATTATTTTTTATGCTTCATTAAAGTTAAGTGTTCAGCACACAGCTATTAGTTAAATCTGGGATTATAACCACACACGCGACGGTTAGTCAGGGTGCCAGTCTGCAGCAACAAGTCCCATGGCCGCGAGAGGAGGGGCGCTGAATTACTTTTATTTCATCACAATGCGACTCACCCGTTTGAAATTTGATTTGTTGGCGGCCATATTTCTCGTCCCCCCATTTTTTAAATATTTTGTAACAACAAAGAGCGCGTAACGAAACGCACAAAAAGTAATAAAAACACATGCGGTGTGTGCGCCGTCTGAGCGTGGAGATTCGAATTAAAAGTCTGGTTTTGATGGAAATGTGTTGTGACAGCGCGTAATGCGGCTGGATTTAGATCTAGTTTGGCGGCTTGATCAGAGGGAAGCCAAGAAAATAAACAAAACTAAATATGAGTGGTTCTGCCGGAGAGCCCACAAAAACTTGTTGTGTACTACCTACTCAAATGTTTCTTGGCTTCATCGAATAGGTGGGTATGATTTAAAACTAACACATATTTCTGATAGTAGTATGAACGAAAAATCTATGCACTAACTACCACCACGTGAAATCTTCTATATTGAGACAGGAAGTTAACTAAAAAATAAATAATTAAAGCTGTACAAAATTCTAGACTAACAATCTAACAGCAGCTGGAAATGTCACACACACAAACATTTGGAAACTGTTCCTCTCTGCATTGTGCCGCTATAAAATGTAAATCAAATTATGTACGTAACTTTATATGGGTCCCTACAAAACTGGGTAATAATATGGCCGCGTATAATGCCGGCAAATATTTGTAAATGTTTCACTGGGGCAGCGCGGGAGCAAGTCGCGGGGTGCGGGGTAAGATACGGGAACAAGCGATTTGATTTTAAATTATACATGTGTCGACAAGTCTGAGTTTGCTATTTCAAAAAAGCCGAGCTTTTATTATTATGCAGGTTTTAAGAGGACTGGAAAATGTGATTTTCTCTAACGATTTTCAGGCCGAAAATTTTTGTTTAGAAAAACTACCACAATTCGCATTATTTCTTCTCAGTGTAATTATAAACTAACCGACAAAGATTATAATTAAGTGGTATTTAAAAGCTACGTTAAATAAGGGTTATAGTAAACATCATTTTTATGAAAAATCCACCAAACCAAACCAAACTGACACGACAAAGATGTGCTTTATGATTGACAAATATTTTGTTGAGTATCTCCATTGCTTTTGTCATAATTAAAAACTTTGAATTTTCATTTATCGCTTCAGCGTGTCACTTGCACACCTAAATTGGCCCTATTGTGCGCCAGCGCAACTCCCTACAGAGTCGGCCCCAGCAGAGCACCACACCCTAAGTGACGTGTTCTCGCCCATGTTTAGACTAATGTAATGTCAAAAAGCTTTCAGATTTTAGGGATTTGGAATAATAATATCATGAACAATCGTTTTGTAGCTGTAGTTACTTTGAAGGTTGTGTTTGATATATTTTGTACTATTTAGGCATGATTTTTCAAAAGTGAGATTAGAAATAGGTATTCTTCGAATAAAATACAATAAGGGAAATTAGAGAACGACACCTATTTGTCAGCAATAACGTATGTCAATGCCATTTTTAACCATTTATCAGTCAGTTAAGTTTTATCAGGCGTTTGAAAACTCCGCCTTTAGTATATTCGGTTAGAAAACTATAATAGTTGAATCAAAATTCATATCAAATACAAATTATAATGATAGAGTAGTGTGATATTAACATCTAACAGTTCCTAACTAGACCGATTTCGCTCCGGCACTCAAAGCGAAGCGATAAAATTAAAAGGAGAGACACATAAATATAAATTTAATCACACCAACATCAACAGTTTCCATAATAGAGCCAGCGATCGGAATAAATCACTAATATTTACATATTTGCATATTTTAACGGCCCCTGTGACCGTAAAATTATAAAATTAAAATACTGATGAAGCAAAACACTTAAGATTACTAGTAGATGCCACCGTTTTAAATAATATGCATATTTTGAATATAAACATTCTTGAATATACTCCTGGGTTTCTTTGAAACTCGCGTCTAATTCTAAGCTATTGCTATCAGGATAAATGCGTAATAACTCAGGTAAAATATGTCAAAATAAGACTGGGTAGCGAATATGTACATCAATAAAACTTTTGCTCATTAGTTCTTTTTGGTGCTAGGAACCAGGATCTGCCAAGTCCTACCATAATTTAGGCGTCCATCACCCTCTCAAGGGATAGGTATGGGCATGTACCCCAACGAAAAAGATGCACATTTCATATACTAAGCTAGTTGTGGTATAGGATCAATATTTTTCATCTCTTCTGTTCGGAAAATTGAGCTTTCATGTGAGAATAGGAAAATAGCTTTTCCATCCCTAGGGTGGAAAGTAATTTAGTTTTAATTGCTACGATCATACATGGAGTTAAATATAATTGAGTCACATCATATTATTAAAATAAACAAGCTTCCCATATTTTTAAGATTAGCTTACACATTAAAAACGTGTTTATTATGGTCACTAATTTTAAACAATTTAAAATATTCAAATAATATATTCGGTTGCCCGCCATACATAGTGTTTCTTTTTTTATTATAATTGCCACATTTTTTTGTCTTTGACGGTATATTTTTTTAGTTTGGTCGATTATTGCACAGATTATTAAGCAGGCGGAGGCAATTAATCTTCTTACTCACTCCCACCTATTCCTGTCACTCTTCTAAATACAATATCATTGCTGTCACTCATAGCGCTATCTCATGAGGCAAAATTGAACCTGGAATTTGACATAACCTGTGGTAGTTTCGGTGACAAGGTTAAGGTTGCGTTCTTTTACTATTAGTTTTGTTTGTGAGATAAAATAGATTGATATTTTTGACAATAATTTGAAATATTTGATATCGTCCGCGTTTTACGTACTCTGTTGTCTTCCGTACCGTTAGTGTCCTTCTAATCGTGTGTTTTATGTATAACGACAGTAAACTAACTGATAAATGTGAAAACTTGTGGTTTCATTTCTCGCCAAACAACATAATATGTCATCATCGCATCACAGTTAATAAAAATATTTTTTATTTTATTTTTCCTCACAGTCGAATTGAAAAATAGTATATTTAACTCTGGTGAAAGCACCCATTTTACTCTCCGATTAAATAATCTGAGAGTAAAATGGCGCCAAAAACATCTCGAGTGAAATAAGTCACTTTCTCCCCTTGTACATCAATCTACTATTGTGAGATATGAAGCATCTTGCTGAAAAAGCGAAAGATGTATAAAATGCCTACTTTTCTTGAGCTAGTAAATAAAGTATAAGTAGGAGTACGGCATGACTAACTTACGAAATATCCTTAGTCTGTATCAGATGAATGGAGACTGTGAAACATCGGGTGAGAAAACATTTCCAAACGCAAACCCAATCTAGCTCATCTCAGCACTAACTAGTAACGATGATCACAAAAATTAAACAATTTTCGAAATACGATGCCAATCTACGCATTTGCTACCGCTCATTTCCATTAAAAACATATGAGCACCAATAATGATAAATAAGATGATCCAAATGACTCCCATCCGCTAATTTGGCTTCGCAATCAAGCGGCGATTAGTGTAATTATAAAGTATAATCGACGCTAAACAGGCGGCCATATTCATAACTTTAAAGTGGTTCACGCGGCAGACAGTGACATCGATATGATAGAAGTAGAATGCATCAACACGGATGAAAGTGATAAACGGGGCTTTTGCTGCCGCACCACACTTTCCTACCACCACAGGATTAACCGCTTACTATTGTAAACCAAAACCGCTGTAGCCCTAACCCCTCCTTATAGTATAAATGTAAAATAATATAGGGATCTATTAACGTCGTCGATGCTTGCTAGGATACGGCGGAGCCCCAACAGAATTCAGATGATTACCAGAGATAGGCCATCATGTTCCATCTTTAGGCACTGGATACAAATACATGTGCAGGGATCCAGGAACCGGTTTTTTGACTGAGCACTTTGTAGTTTTATTTTGTATGTGGTTGTTTAAGCTTAAATAATAATTTTAAGTTATATGTTACTAACAACTATCTGTAGCCATGGATCCTTGATTGGTCTGAAATGAACGTTTTATTATTATTATTATTAATAAGATATTAAACTTTCGCGTAGCATTACAATAAGAACACATCTCCAAAATAAATTATACAGTTTCAGCATGAAATGGGATCATAAATTGATACATTGTGTGAATGGCGGGTCTAAACACGAAATATAAATATGAGTAAATACTACTTACAGCTCGACGTTTTGCCTGTGGTGCGGCCTTGGTTACGAGCCAAATTGGCTGGTCCCCATTTCATGCTAAAACTATAGAACCTATTTTGAAATGTGTGATATGCTATGTAGATTAGACAACGGAGACAGACATATAGCTGGTAAGAGGGGTACAAGAGGGTAAAATTGAAAATCTTTTACTTCTGCGTCGCCTGTAAATGCTAATTAAAGAAAAAAGCTAAGCGATCTTAGACAGAACTTTATCTTACGCAGTAATGATAACAAAATAGTGTGCTGCTACACTTCTAAACTGTCTTGATTATGAAGTCATCTATTATTAAGATTGAGTCATTATCGTCCACATTTATACCAGTAATAAGCTCACAGTTAAATAATGTCTCAATTCTTATAAACGTGATCAAATGTGTAGCCCATTAAAAACGAAATCAAATCAGATTTCATGGTGTGGGATGTAAGCTGATATAGTGGGTGCACAATTTATAGACCCATAACTCTGTGGACCCTAATTAGGTTCAAATATTAATGTTAATTATGTTAATGAAAGCTTGCAAGTGATAACATTCTCTAACGAAAGTTGTGGATTTATTCTGAGAATTCGATGAGAATACTTAATTGAAGCAGTATTTGTCATAAAGCGCATGTTGTAGAAAATGATCAATAATCAAATCAACATTTGTTTTATGCTAGTAGTAGCTCTGAAGAAAAAAGAAAAGTAAGGTCGGGACAAAATTCTTGACTAAGTTCACATTTATTAAAAGGTGTTTTTAAGGACTTCGTGAGATTCTTAGATAGAATTTGTAAAAAGTAAAGTGTATAATGGAAATTTTTAATCAAGGCTGGCTATCCAACCCTGCAAAACGTGTAACTTGTTAAATGAAATTATTTATAGAGTTGTGTGTGAAAGTGCCCGTCAAGCGTCAACCAGCCGCCCTTCACTTCCCAAATATTATTTCTATATTGTGCACACTATACTTTTTGTAGTATTCAAAAAATACTCGTCCCCACGACATGCGCAGTGTCATGTCACCCGACACGGAGGGAGACATCAATGTGAGCTAATTTCTTACGGTCCCGCGCTTTTATTCAATACAATACTAAACTTATTTGACAATAAAAACTTTTAGTGTCTTCCCTGTTCCACACCCCACTCATTTTTTTACCTTATGAGTATAGTTATAAGGTTTAAATTGGCTCACAAGAATTTTATAACATTGACAATGATTTTGACTTCCGCGCGGACGACCGCACATTAGTGGCGAGCATGCGTGCGAGTCGCAGATAACTTCATTATGCCCATTTAAAGTCCGTGATAAGGGTCGCATTGTCTACCGTTAAATGTTTGCGACTGTCAAATGTCATTTTAATAACAATGTAAAGTTTTTCAAATGTATATCGCGATAATGTTGATATGCAACAAGTCGATCCCTTTCGCGGATTGAAATCATGTCATATGCAATATCTACGCTCGTTTAAGATTTGTCGTCGTTATTTGCATTTAAACTACAACAATGATCATCAATAAATAATAGATTAGCTCTCATTAAGGATTTAAAAAGTTTATCAATATGCTGCTTAATGTAAATAATAATAATAATTACCTTATTTCCGGCAATGTGAAATACAGGCCCATAAAATATATACCTTACAGACTAACATAAATATTAGCATTGATTTCGGCTCACGGGTTTCTTCTTCTTCTTATGCTTCACTACCGTAAAGCCTTCCTTATCGGTTTCTCTTTTAAGGGGCTACCCGGATTTTTAACGCGCACACTAGCGCCACTTTAGTCGAAAAATCATAACTCGTTAAATAAAAAACCAATCAAAAATCTGGTAGACACGATTGTAGTACAGGTTCTATAGTTTAATAAGTACGTTTAAATTGTTTCTAAAGTAGTTTACTGTAGTTAGAGTTAGAAAAACTGCTAAATATGGCCACTTTTCGATTGGTCTTTTATTTAACGAGTTATGATTTTACTTCTAAAGTGGCGCTAGTGTGCGCGATAAACATCCGGGTAGCCCCTTAAAAGAGGCTTTCAGCGCAGCACTGCGTGTCTTCGACTTTGGTCAACCCAAAGAAGGCTTCTTGATAGTAAAAAATGAATGAGTAAAAGAAACTCATTTCCCAAAATCTACCGAAATAAAAAACTAAACGAACCCGTGAGTGAAAACACCACCGTGTAATTAAATTCCAGTTTCACTTTTACAATTTACTTTCCAATATCGTTTACGAATTTAAAACAGAAACCTCCGCCATAATTAGGCCACATAAACTGTTACGATGTCCCTTAACGTTTTATCTTCCATAGACTAGGAAATTTACTGCGGCCAAAGCCCATTCAAATACGGTTTTTTACTTAGAAAGCAATAACCGTATTGAAAACATGGCTACTTGACGTCAAACGGCGGTGTGGAAGCGAGGTGTGTCGGAGCCCTAGTATGTGGGTTCCATAAAAGATTATTGGATAATTAACACAGGAAGCAGTCCCATAGAGCTGGAGAATATTGAGAAACTGGTCCAATAATAGTGATGGCGCAAGATATCCAATAAGTTTTTCATTAAAAATACCTATTTATAGGGGATGAGTGGGTGAAAAGGAAGAAATCCTGAAACATATTGGGTAAATGCTTTGATGAATTGAACGACACTCAGTATTTACTCAATATCATTAATTAATTGCAGATTGACTTTTGACTTGTCGACTGTATTAAATTCAGTTTCTATCGTATTTCTTGATTATGGACTTACCTTTTTACGTAACGTTACGTAAATTAAGTTTTTATCGTAAGAATTAAATTTAAATTTTCATCGTAAATTTAACATAATACTTTTACAGCTTACAAATGGTTTAGGTAAAATATAATAAAACTTTTTTTAAATATATTTTTTTAAACAGGTAAAACCGACCAAAAAATATTAAGAATAATGTTTTTTTTTACTATAAGTATAAGCCTGCGTTCTGTTCGACTTTCATTCTAAAGAACCCTATCCATATATACGTAAACTATATTCGTAGGTATACTCAAGTACCATTTTCCCATCTCTACACAGTGCAGTGCCGTGCATAATCCTCTGTCGTCGGCATAACGTAACACATTATTACATCTTAATTTCAATCTCGATAAAAGGCATAAAGAACAGTTTTATAAAACAGATAAAGCCGCCTGTTCACGAGCCGACGTAAACCTGTAGATGAGAAAGACATTTTTGATTTGGATCGTTTACGTGATTGCTACAAAAAGTTTGAACAGTTCACGTCAAAAGAGTTATTTGCTGGAGTAAAATCTGTTGGAACCAGCTTTTCTTGAATAAAGGAACCGTATTTTGAAGTCATGTAAAGGCGTCATGATGATCTACTGTTGAGTATTTAACTCAGTCTATGTCGATGCGATTTCATTGCATGTAAAACATTTATTTATCATTTCTTATACATGACTTTTTACCTAGATCCAACAAGAAGCTGGCCTTTAAGAGCTAACGATGATAAAAGTACGGGAGAGTATCAGGATGGAGAATATTCCATTTCCCCTGGTGCCTTACAGTATCGAGTATTAACTGTGTAGCGAGGATCTGCTTAGTACGAGTCGTCTCGTGAATGGGCATCGAACCGAGGCAAGCGTGCGACACTAACCGAACGCGACAGCGGCGCGTCATCGTAATCGTGTTGTGCCGCGCGACATTCTGCCCTTTGATCCGCCGACACGGTGACCACAGGTCTGACTTACGGCAGGACATATACTTTTTAGGACCATTGCCTTACCTTAATTTTAGTTAAAGTCCATATATACTTTATTACCAAAACACCACAAGCGGTTAACTCCTCTTAAACTGATTATGCATGCGAATTTTGAAACGTATGCGAGACTTATCACTTTAAAATAAAGATGATACCGAGTTTGTATTATATTTTTTTCATTTTGTAATACAGCCTCTTTTACCTTATAGTAAAATTAAGAAATAGATTTTTGGTCTAATTTGTGTATTTGCCTCATTTGAAAGAAGCAAAAATAACTCTAAAGGGAAAAGGCTTAATGAATATTTAACACGTCCTCAAACCGTGGAGTCCCTCGGCCAGATTAAGATCGCAGCGGTGTCGATAAGAAAAATTATTAGCCTTATTGTATTTATTGTTATTTACGGCCATTACTCCTTCACACCGATTTATTGGGCGGCACTTTAATGTATTACACTATGTGTTAAGGAGAATGGAAGAGACTTAACAATTAGGTAGGCACTTTTCATACAATGGAAGCTACATGAAAAATCTTAGCCTCTAGAGAACGATCTCTTCGACGAAGTCAGAACAATTTGGATCGAACTTCGTTTGATCATCCAATTATTATTTTATAACAAGATTTTGCTATTAGGTAGAGTTAGTTAATGTATTCTTGCTGAAATTTCATATTTAATAATCATATGGATGCGAAACCTTTAACTGGGGACGAGTTTTACAGATATCGTCCTCCAGTTTCATATTACAGTCATAATAAGGATGGGGGAAAAAATATAAGTGCATTTGCAATATACATAATGCTTATGTAGACTTAACCAAAAATGTTCTTTTGAAAAAAAAAAATGTTCTTTGTCAGTAATTGCTTCTTTTTCACGGGCATCATTTTCTTCTTTCAATTCTCTTCATCATCAAATCATCAAAAAATAATATAATTAATAAAACATTTAATGTATAAGTTAATAAAATTATTTATTTTTTCATTTTCTTATCTACTATTGCTCTAGTAGATTCCCCGGTGGTCCGGCTCAAGTGGTTATTTACAATAATAAACGGCTCAACAATCAGAATCAAGCTGCATGAGCAATTTGCGGGCCACAATGCCCTCGACAAAACGAGATCATCCGTGAATGTCTCATTCAAGGCCGAAAAGGCCAAAATAAAGTGATTACCCCGCACCGGGCCTTGTTTGCCGACTGTCCTTTGGCCGCTACAAACAAACCAAATCCCCGAAGATAATCCGCTATGAATAAATAACTCCCATCAGCCTCTTTGTCAACTTGACGTATTGTCTATTGACAACTTTTTGCTCGGTGACGTCTCTGTACGCGTTTGCGAATGCGAGAATGCGACTATTCTCAACTCTATCTCCTTGAGGTAGAGGAACAGAAACGATTCGGCACACGCAAACTTCTTGTGTCGGATATCCAACAGATGGTCCTCATACCAATGCATTATAGTTCTTAATTATGTTACAACAAAATTGGGATTTGAATGCCAAATAGTTGCGTCCTCAAATCCAAAGTTTGTCTTAATCCGTCGGCGCTTAGTTTTGAAGTCTTGGAGGATATTTTTTCGAGACATTTCTCTCGTCGAGACATCTGTCTTTGCAGTAATTAGCCTCTCACGGGTGGCCCGAGGCTGTTCTTCCATTATTCTCCAGAATAACCCCCTTTGTGAGATTGTCAACGCTGTTTTCACTATCCGATAATCCTTTATGCGCATAAACAGAAATCGATAGTGTATTTGCTTTACAAAATTGCAAGTGACGGTCGTCTTTACGTAATTTAGAAGAAAGGCTGGACAGTATGAAAGCGAAAGTTAATAATAACTTTCATTGTTAGCGAGAAAACAAGGCACACGCTGATGCTGCCAATAAAAAGTAAGATGGTTTTGCAACAAATCTCTTTGCTGTGAAAGCCGTCTTGCAAATATAGGACTTAATTGGGTTTTCAAAATTTGTGTGCTAGGCATCTATATTAAAAAAAAGTTAGGTACATCAAATTGACATACGGATCCGACTCATACTATGGGCTATAGAAGGAAAGTTTATAGGTAAATCACACAGCGAGTGATGAAGAGGATATACTCGGTGTTTCTCTGTGAGATCGAATCACAAATAAGGAGATACGTAGGTAAACTAAGATTCTAATAGTTCTGAAAACAGTAAGCTCAAATAGCAATGGTTAGAGCACATAGCGCGAAGAACTAATGACCATTAGTTCTTCGCGCTATGTGCCCTAACCTGCCCTTGGGACAGAAAAGTTCTAGATTGAAGACCCTTCGACCAAAGACGCGGTGTAGGAAGTACACCGACAAATCGGACAGATGACCTTGTAAAGATCGCAGGATTAAACTGGATGCAGACCCCTTGTGATCGGTTGCTGTAGAAAACCGTAGGAAAGGACTATGTCCAGCACTGAACGTCCTTTGGCTAATGTAATTGGTAGACTCTTGACTAATTGTCAGGAATAAAATGTCATGTAAAAACGAGTAAGTGGTTTTTAATGTAGCACAGCACTTAAATAAGCAATAGCAGTACTTTTATCAATAATATCCGAACACGAGATCAATTTTACCATCAAACCTAAAACACATCGCAATTTATTCAATTAAATGAAATAGTTCACACGTATGGCAACAAAAAGCTTAGATCATCCCCGCCGCTAGTCAAAAAAAACCGGCCAAGTGCGAGTCGGACTCGCGCACTGAGGGTTCCGTGCCAACTTTAACTGAATTAGGGAATCCATTTACTTCTACTTAGTAAAATACCATAATATTTTGTTGACTGCAAATATAACTTTGTTTTTCATAGTGTTTGTATGAAGTACAAAGTTATGTTTGCGGTTGTTGAAAATGTGCTATATCTCAAAAACTACTGGTTCGATTCCGTCCGAACCAATTTTCGTTAAAAGTATTTATTAAGATCTACATCATATTTTTTTTTCAAAATTTACACTTGCTTGGTTTAGAAATTAGATGGGGGGAGGACGCCTATTTTACCATTTTGGAAGCGTGTAACTATGAAACGTTAGACTTTAATAGAAAATGGTTTTAGGAACCTCTTTGTTATTTTAAAAGACCTATCCATAGACCCCCCACACGGATAGGTTTGACAAAAAAAATTTTTTTGGTTTTAGTTTCATGTATGAGAGCCCCCCCCCCCCCCCCCCCTTAACTGTCATTATTTTTTATTTTTTGTATGAGAATCGGTAAGCGGTTAACAAGATACATCTTTCTACCGAATTTCAATTGTGTAATGCTTATAGTTACAGAATAAAATGGCTGTGACATACGGACGGACAGACAGACAGACAGACAGACAGACTTGACGAAACTATAAGGGTTCTGTTTTTTGCCATTCGGCTACGGAACCCTAAAAACACAATAGACAGAACCACCGCGTCATTATTTTATCTAATAAGTATCGGTGGCGGCTACACAATGCGTGTAGAACAACCGTGTATTTATCTAATTAAGCCGACAATGCCAACATTCGCCGACGTTTCCAAATTATTTACCGCCGCCGACCGTGACGGGGCAGGTGTTAAATAAATATGCACAGGGTTGCCAGCTTTTGAAGGGGTTGGAAAAACTAAAGTACAAATAAGTATCAAAATAAAAATTCTGTTGTATGCACTTCGTCATGTGAACATAAAAAACCGATCAAGTGCGAGTCGAACTCGCGGGTTCCGTGACGACTGGACGAGTCCGACTCGCACTAAGTTAAGATAAGGGAATCCACTTCCACTTAGCTAAAATACCACAATATTTTGCTGACAGCAAATATAACTTTGTTTTTCATAGTGTTTGTATGAAGAACAAAGTTATGTTAGCGGTTGATAAAAATGTGCTATGTCTCAAGTCTACTAGTTCGATCCCGTCCTAACCACTTTTTTTTTTTAAATTACGAGTAACATTCGCTTAGCTTAGAAGTTAGAGGAGAAGGGGACGCCCATTTTACCACTTTGGAAGCGTCTATCTATCAAACGATAGACTTAAGAAGAAAATGGTTTTAGGAACCTCTATATCATTTTAAAATACCTACCTATCCATAAAAAAAAACTGTTTTAGTTTCATGTATGGGATAGTCTCTTTAAATATCATTATTTTTATTTTTTGTATAAGAATCGTAAAGCGATTAACAGGATATATCTTCCTACCAAATTTCAACTGCTTATAGTTACAGACTGAAGTAGCTGTGACATACGGACGGACAGACAGACAGACAGATTTGACGAAACTATAAGGGTTCCGTTTTATGACATTTGGCAACAGAGGTTAGATAAATGTAATAGAGTATCTATAAAGACTTTGGCATCTTACAGTGGGGTAAAAATAGTATGTAAGTACTACTTTGTTTAAAGTGCCGCCTTATGTGCATTTTGGGGATGCCATTTAATGTAAAATACTGTAAAGTGTATCTTGGGCCATTCAAATTGTTTTGTTTCTGAATACCATAACACAAGTGCAGTAGCCACTTACTTTCGGATCAGAGCAATGTATGTAATTGGTTTCAATTTCTTTTTTATACATAATTTTTAACAGACTTCAAAAAAGGAGGAGGTTATCAATTCGACTGTATGTTTTTTTTATTATTATTATTATTTTTTGTATGTATGTTACCTCATATCTCAGTCGTTTGTCGACCGAATCAAAAAATTTTTTCGCCTACTTAGAGAGTGTACCTTCTTGTTAGTCCCATTTTTTCCACTTTGGGATCTGATGATGGGATCTTGGTGTAATCGAGGGAAACCCTCAAATTTTAAAGGCAGGTATAGTGTTTCTTTACTAGAATCTTAATGTTGACGTGTTGTTACGTCTGATAGTCAACATCTTGTGGGGCTGAGCTGATGGTGGAACTCCTTAACGCTCAGGAGTTCAGTAATTATTATGACGGAAATTATGATAGGTAATTTGTAGCTTCTTAAAAAATAGAATCATAAGGTGCAACTCCCCCCCCCCCACTTATGTAATCACTAAAAATGAAGAAATAAAATAAACTTTAAAAAAAGTAAAAGTAATAAACTCTTCACCATTGAAAGGAAAGGAATTCGTTTTAGGCAAACAATTTCTTTTTGGAGTCGGTGCCATCACTTTGACCATCAAGCATCAACTATCACAGCACCGACTCCAAAAACAAATTGTTTGCCTAAAACGAATTCCTTTCCTTTCAATGGTGAAGAGTTTATTTAAGACTTTTTAGTGCATTTTGGTTTTGAAGTCGGTTTTTACTTTTTTTAAAGTTTTTGTAACAAGCGGCAACCCTAGTCGGGCTATTACGCGCACCGCCCTGTAATAGAGCGCCGAAGGTGTAAATTGAAAGGTAGACGTATCACCGTCGCAATCGCAGATCGCTCAATTATTGTACTACACCGGCTTATTAGTGCCGATGACGCGGTGCAAAGAGTGCCGTAGACCGTAGCAGAAGATGTTAACACGTAGCTTGTAGCTACTACTCGTAGCAGATGCTACGTCACTTGTTAATATTTGTACATATACATTATAGGTATTTAACTTATATCAGTATAGCGGTCCCCCGAAACTTCGTTCGAGCGTTTTGAGTTTAAATCGGTCCAGTAGTTCCTGGGCTCGGGCATTCAAACAAACAAACAAACTCTTTAGCTTTATAATATTAGAATAGATTAGTCTTGTTGCCAATGTATTGGTGGCCGAGAGGTTAGGCATGCGCCCGGGTAGCGTCAGACACAGGGTTCATTTATTTTACTAACACAGTTGTTTTTACAAGTGCAGTTTCTTTCATAGTTTTGTTCTAAGGTATATTGTTTATTTTTGGCACAAGGACTATGATTCTCGCAACAAATATTGAAAAGCATTTTTCTGGACATCGTACAAAAGAATAATAATATTATTTATTGTTATTTCTACTTAAAAAAGTATTTATTCTAGTCTAGGCAATCAACAATGACACCAAAGTAATCAACTTGTAAAATATCGCAGCATCTTCAAACGTGTTAAATAAACAACTCAAAAACAGCTCAAACACCACGACCTTAATCCGACGCGAAACAAAAACGAAATATCCCGTCAAGTGTGAGTCGCTTACGCGAAGACAAATTTACAATGAATGCATTTTAAATGCCTTAGAGTATTTATTAATGTTATGATAAAGATACTAGTCTGGATAGTTAATATCTTGAGGATCTTACTGTTAGCCATGATTTGGTCGGATTTCCGTGTTCCGAATGCCCGAAAGCATACTCATAGTCGATGTTGCTTTGTTCTAAATAATCACCTTCCGTCTTTTATGCCAGTCATATATTAAAGAGCCCCGTCTCTGAATTATGTTTTGTTTATTTAAACCTTAACTAAGCCAGCCATGTAAGTTTTTTTAAATATTTTTAATTAAGTATTATTTCCTGTGGTCAAAATCTGAAAATTAATCTTGTAGGGTCAAATCAACTATAGAACCCTAATATTTATAATCAAATATAAAATATGAGTAATATTTAGTCGGCAAAGAGTTAATTAAGCCGCGTCCACACCGTCTGCAAGCGACTGGCGTGCGTAATCGCCGCGTTTCAACTCTTTGACCGACGTCTTTATTTTTAATTTGTTATTTTTTTGCGTTTATCGGGATATCATGTCTCTTCTAGTCTTACTTTAATATTTTATGTTATTACGTTCTGCTTTAATATCATTCCTATATGTGAATTAATGTTGACATTAATTCTAACTTAGAAAATAAAATTCCTTTCGTTCACATTTGAAACGTACTTACGTACGTTTTCATTAAATCACGTGAATAGACATCTCTTTCTCTTAATACCAATTCTAGCATGCCGTGAAAACACGTTTTAGGATTATTTTCTAGTTATAACTCTATTATAATCATGTATGTCATAAGTTTAAGTCTCGATGTAATCTGTTGTGTTTTCCAATAAAGATTAAAAAAAAGCGTTTAGTGCCGCGCACTCCGGCCCGGTGTTTACGGCGACGTCTTTTTGACGTCATTTTAATATATAGCACTCGGACCCGAGTGCTTGGCCACCAGTACGCTGTGTGCTGACCACTCGGGCCCAAGTGTGCATGTTTTTAAAAATAATAATACCGCAAATATTTATTACCAATTTTTTAATGAATTATGCGTAAAAAATGCGGTTTCTTGGGCAGACAAAGTGTTAATATCTTTCAACTTCTATCCTAGCTAGGTGGTCCACCTTCCACTTCAGCAGGGATCTCTAAAGGGTTCTGCGCCACTGCCCGTCAAGTGTTACCACGTGTCAGAACACGTATTTATGTTCCAAAACATGTGGCATTTATTAGTTGTGACAACTCGCCGTTAATTGGAAGATGATGGGATCCTTTCAGGACGCTGATATGGCAACACGACTGAAAAGCGAAGAGAGAAACTTGAAACGGAATTAGCGACCGCACGCACTGTATTACAGTACTTATTTCATTTGACGTTTTTCTACAGGAGAAGTTGTTGTAGATATGAGATCTTAGAAAAAAACACATGTTATACTTAGTATTCACACTGAAACACACTTTTAAAATTAATAAAATCAAATAACCTTTATTTCAAAATACATAAAAAAATATATTTAAGATTACAATCTAATCAAAAGCTTTAAAATTAATTAAAACTTCATCAAATTAAATTGAAATCACTAACATAAAAAACATGTTATATGAAAAATAGTTAAAATTAAATATTAAATTAGGGGGGGGGAGTTAAATATTCGATGAGCACTTCATGAGCCCACGGCAGAAACACCAGAAGAAACGGCAACATGTCTGTTGCAGCAGCCCCGGATGTAGGGGCAGTCGACTCTATCAGCGATCATTTTCCCTGAATCACTTTGCCATGAAGGTAATAATTTATTACTAAAAACCGAGCAAAACAACGTTAAGCGCGTGGCATTGGCAAGATCTTCGGTGACAGATTGACAGGTCGTCTAGGGCGGGACTACTCGATTGCTAGTGCCGTTCCATGCTTCTCGATTTTCTGCTCGCTAACATTTGTCTAAAATCTCTATCTGACATAACTACCAAAGAGATAAATCGGGTTTAAAGCCAGTCAGCTTTGCAGTAAAATAGCAGAATACGTAATTTGCTAAATTACTAAAAAGCAAGGCAGTCAAAAATTGATTTTATTAGATGGATAATGAATAAATTGCTAACATCGTTTCTCCAATGAATTGTTAAGAATAACCATTGTAAAAAGCTATCATCAATACCCGCTACACCGTTACTCCATCGAGTCGCAACAAATCAACCGTACACCTACAATCCGGATTTCCTCGCAATAAAAAATATTCTCGCGATCACAAAGGCGTCATTGAAAGCCTGGGCAATTTGCGCCCACACCTGGGCCCTAGAGAATGGCTCAATTAGGTACCCTCCCGCTCTTATTAAATCGATGAGCGGAGTTATAGGGCTATTGTCGAGTTAAGACGCGGTGGAAGGTTAAGGGGCTTCATTCGCTTGTTACTTTTTGATCCTGTTTTGATATGATGAGTTGTACTGTATTGTTGAGATTTATTACGAATTAGAGGTATATTAAATATTTTAACAGTGATTCTTTGGAAGAATTTCTGGCCTCATGTGTGTAGCGTAAAGCTAGCAAAAAATTAAATAAGAAAAGATACAGTCTTTATTTAAGAAGATTAAATCACCCAGCCTTCAAGTAAATTTAGTGATACTATCGCTTTTTCTATATGACGCAACATTAGTCTAGTGTAGTCTGCCTACGACGTTCCACAATATTTTGCGTGACCATTACGTCTTTTCATCCGGTATTATAATAATATTTTGTCCTACAAAACTTCAAAGTTAAAGGAGGATAAATAAGAGATATTCGCAAACAAACTCGACGAGGCGTAGTGTGGCTGTACAAAACGAGGGCTCTAATCGCCGACGACTATAACAGTGACCGTTTTGGTTCTCTTGAGTGCACTACAAAGACTAAACTGGACAGGTATTTAAGTGAAGGGATCTAGCGATACTTCCATGAGATAATTCTTAGATGGGATAGTAAAAAGTAAGGTTCACATTTTTATTATATATGTATTCATATTTGACACCAATCACATACATTGCTCTGATCCCAAAGAAAGTAGCTAATGCACTAGTGTTATGGAAATCAGACACCACGGTGGTACCACAACACCTAGTCCCGAGACAACAAAGAAAATTTTGATTTCAATATTGACCCAACTGGACATCGAACCCAGGACCTCAGAGCGGCGACGCCTTGAAACCTAGCGTGCTTAGCCACTACACCACGGCGGCCGTCAGAGATTTGAATTCATCTAACTGCATATCAAGCACTATTCGTCATCGTCGTCAACGTCTCATGTTTTTGTCATCAGTCAGACACATTCAAAGTCATAACTGGTTACAACTAAATTATAATGAACTCAATGAACATTCATCTTTCCACTTTAACTACAACGTGTAGATCAAACCAGCATCAGCATTAGTAAAAATGATACAAACGTCCTTGCCCTTATAATGTTATGTCATGTACATTTTATGCTGTTGCCTTTCAAGCATATTTAGTTTAATATTGCCAAACGCTCTCCTTTGGACCAAACAGCACCCAAAACATATTTTCCCGTCGGCGTCTCTATCTCAAAGCGTGCCTAATCGGGCCACCACCCACGAGACGGGACGGTCCGCGCGGCTGTCACCGGGTTTACACCGCTAATTGAGACGTTTGGGGTTGAAATAGATATCATCCCTTTTGAGTGTCGCCGATTTTTGAAGATTTTGTGAGTGATAGAAGAGGTTACTCAGTCAGATTTAGCGTCGTGAGATAGGTATATGCAATATCGGAAACCGACCACAAACACTGCTTTGATCTGATCCCAAAGTAAGTATCTATAAGCACTTGTTTTATGGAAATCAGAAATAATCTATGTCTGTACTTGAAGCTTGGGTGAAGTTGTATCTAAAAAGAGCGAAACGAAAACAATATCTTTAGGACATGACATTCCGAGTAAGTTAAACCATTTTGCATTTATAGTGACTCATTTAGATCAAACTTTGAAGCGACTATTCACCAATTGGGTGATTCAGTATTAAATTGACTTGATGCTATATAATTTTGGCTACCTATTTGAGACATGCTCAATGTTGTATCATCTCACGTTTTTAAGTATTGTACAGAAAATCACTTAGTGACGAGTGTCTATAATAAGCCAGCAGCTCTAACAACAGCCGGACCAATTTTCTCCATTTTAATTCAGAAGCAGTTTCGCACTACATTCGTCCACCGTGAAAACTTAATAGTCTGTCACTAAAGACCTCTGTCGGCTCCTTACATCCGAACAATCGCGAGCACGTGTGGAATGCGCGGGCGCAACCGACAAAGAGACGCGGTGTGCGGCGACATATCTGACACTTTGCTAATGATTTGGGGGTTTTTATCTAACTTAAGTGACAAGATACTAATTTAGATTGGCACTCGCGTAATGGAAGTATATTTCTTTCTGTGTGGAACTACATCGCACATGGTGGTGATATCTTTCCTCTTCCATTTCAATCTATCTTTTACGGTCAGGTGTCTACTCCGCAATGTTTCATAGAATCGTTTTATCTTGTTTATTATCCAATTAATTTTGTTTTTGCGACTACTACTTAATTACTAAGTGAATATCTCTGTATTAGCAGCGTCAATTAAATTAGAGTGTGGACACCTTTTGCGCAGTTGACCCTGACTATGAAACTGTCAAAATGACATATAGCTCATCGAAAGAAATAAGTTCTAAGCCTGACCAAGAAACAAATTGGAAAAGGAGGGAAGGAAAAAGTAATTAGTTGCATATAGATGAGGAGAAAATGTGTGTAAAAAGTAACCACGAGGTGTTTTTTCCATCGTTTTCGGACTATTAGTCGCAAGGTATAGTATGTGGTGTCGGAGTCTTCAAAAAGAACACTTCTAACGCCCGTTAATAACCCAGGCGATGCTCTGCTGCAACTCTGGAATGGAATTCAGTCGAGAGTATATCATTTTGGACCTACGAAACCGTCGTTGGCTGAATTCCCTAGCACGCTCTGAAAATCCGAAAGAAGAAAGTCACGAGTAGGTAAACGAGAAGCGCTTATAGCAACTTAACTGGCTGTCACCGTATAAACGAATGCGCAAGCGCAGCTAGGGCTAATTGAACTTACGGAATGTATTTAGTATGGCTGTTCATTTGTTACTTTTGGGTACTCCTTATGTGGTCTCTTCGGTCTCGACGGAACGCTCCAAATTTTGCCGTTGATTTTGACACTAAAGTTTAAAAGAACTGTTAATCTAGATGTCCGAAGATAGAAGTTATTTTGCTTGTCTTATTATAAAGGTAGTCTTGAGGTATAAATTCAAATTATTTGTGTCGGATTTGCGTACAGTTTTATTATTGTGCAATTGGTGTTACTTAATACAGATTGTTTAGCAGCCTTGTTAAGGTATCACGTAACAATCTACGAAGAAGACAAGATCTACGATGATTAAAAAAAGAATATTTAACGCAACACCTCCAAAAACAAATAGCCCCTCGATAACAAGAATTCCTTTCTTTATAACAACCCTAATTAGCACCTCCTAATGAAGCCATACGACCACCGTGCGCGTGCGCACACACCGCCGCATTAACACGTTTGCCGCCGACTATTATTAACCCGCTAATTGCCATTTTCACATGATTTATGGTAACATTCTTTTGACTGTGTAATGTCGCATTCTCTCCAAACGTTTGTGGCGAACAGCGATTTAATTAAGACATCATCAACTGAGAATGGCTTTGACATAAATGTGGTTACAAATAATTGAGAGGTGACAGCTGTAGTTATTTTTTGGCTGATAAAAACGGATCAAAAGGGAATCAAAACGTTATGACTCGTCGATTGTCTTAAATGTCTTTTCTTCGTCGGGTTAGTAGATCGAGTTGTGGAAAACGTTTTTGTCTTTTAGCTTTAAATAGAGAAGGAATAATTAATTGGTACTTAAAAAAACTGACACTTCACAATTTTTAAGTAAGTAAAAATCTATAGTAAAGAGTTAGCAGATGCGTGCAGTCGTGTTTGTGATATTTATTTACTTGATACACAAATCATTTTTTCATTTTCATAGGCAAGTTAAGCCCCTAACTAAATTAATGACTAACAAACAAGACGTACTTAAGCCAATACAACCCAAGATTGATTTTTGGTGAAATTTTTTGTGTCTCCATTTTATGAGACAAAACGAGCCGATGACAGCAACACATGTACTCTACGAAACTGGGTATGGTTATCTGCAAAGTGGTGAGATTTATTGCCCACCCATGGAGAAGTTTGCATGAAGATGATGCTCTGTCATCTGTCAAAAAATACATTGAGCTAACTTGATGAGTTGCTCCTGAATACATGTCTCATGTATTTCGTATTTTTATTAGAATTATACTAAACTAGTCACTTGCGACTTTGTTTGCGCGTTTTGAGTTCGCTCCCTCCCCTCAGTCGCAACGTGATGTTTAAGACTCCTAACACACTGCGACTTTTAGCATCGTCGCAGTCGCGCGTTTTGTAAACGCGCGTTAGCCTCGCGACTGCATCGATGCTAAGAGTAGCGCAGTGTGTAAAGGTTGATAGTTTGCGAGAGCATCGATGCTGCATCGCGACTGCATCGCTGCTAAAAGTCGCAGTGTGTGACTTATAGCCTTCCTCGATAAATAAGCGTTATTAAGCTTTATAATATTTGTATAGATGAGGCTAGGTCGTTGTTTGACATACTAAATGTCCAACATATCAGCATCTTAAATCCTTATCTTCTTTATTTCCACTCGTAGTGCACTCATTATTACCACAAAAATAATTTTACAAATCGATCCAGTAGTTCCTGAGATTAGCGTGTTCAAAGAATCCAACTCTTCAGCTTTAATATATTAGTATATAGATTGTTACCTGTCCATCTACAACTCACAAAATGCCTACAATGCACAATGCAGCAATTTTATAACATGATAATCAAGAATAAAAATCGTAGCAACTGTCGAGAAAGTCAAGGTTGGCCGTGCGCAAACCTTGACTTTCTCGACAAATAAAGCTGAACTGAAGGAAGGTCTGGAGACTGAACTTGCTGCTCAACTACTAGTACCAAATACTACTTACCTAAAGGCTAATGCAGCAGGTGCAATACGTGTGATGTATGAGCGCCGCGCCACCCAGAGCGGCGTGTCTTTATTATCAACGAGCTGATACCGTATTGCCGCGTTTTGCCAACTATCACGCCGCAATCTTATGGGATTTAGGGGTCAAAAGAAGCTTAGAAAAACCTTCATAAATAAGTTGTCGAATTTATAAGTATTTTTGCCTTTGCTCAGCGGTGGGACGTTACAGGCTTACTATACTTTGCTTTTACTTTGGCCTTCCGAATTTTAAGCGATTTAGAAGCGGCGGTTATGCCAAATATTTGTAATATTGATCAGACAGACGCATCCATCTGAAAAAACCTATTAGGTAACTCCTTTGACTAAAGGTATCTTTGCAGTCCAATCTTCTATTTTTCTTCAATATAAGTAAGTACAGCTCAAGTAATTATTTACATTACATTTATAGAATCTTTAAAAAACAGTTTGTTGGACCGTAGATTTTTTTATGCAAAACTTATAATTAAAACCAATATAATTTAACTTAAAATTACATAATTATAAGGTAACAGAACCACCAAAACATTTGATTTTTTCACTCTGACTGTGGGTGGTTGTTTTTTAGCGAGCCTACGCCGGCGCCATTCGCCTCAAGAGGGCTATCTATCAGTTAATTGGTGTTTTAGACCCGGTTTTTGTAACCACTCGTTAAAGTAATGGAGTTCGCGTAATGTGGAAGCAGGCTCGGGTCGAATAAACAAGCATTTCAGGCAAAAAGTTGAATGGTCCTGATTGAGGTCATATTTATGGCATCAATGATAAGCTTTTGAATGAATGGAGATCCCTGTCCGTTAAGTGGTTATAGAATCAAGTTTACATTAGTTAACGATTAATAGACGTGTGTACATTTTATTAATAACAATCAGAAAAAAAAACCTAAGACGTGCAACATAAAAATAAACTTAAAACCTAGCTATTTGGAAACGTCATCATGGCCTTGCGGCAAGGAGACTAGATGCTGGCTGCGTTGCTACGTTGGGTAGCTATGGTTATCCTTTGAGCGTTAGCACAAGCTTGCTTGCATTGGCAGTAACGTATGTTGATAATGTAAGGGATTATTTTTTAAATATGCCTATGTCCAAGCTGACACATTGAAAACAAAACAGTAGCAGTACAGTTATCTGACGTAAGTGAAAAAATACCAAAACACTCAAAAATCGCTACAAGAAATAACCACACAAGAAGACTCTATTCAAAGCCGCATTAGCTAATAACTCCGTATTAAGTAAGTAACACAACAAGTTCTAAAGCACAGACGCCGCGTTGTTTGTGCTTTGCCGAATATTTTGAAAGCTCATCGGTTCAGCACGAGTGAGTGCTTCTAAATGCAAATCCGCCGTTTAGTGGAGCTGGGTGGGCTGCGCAGACGCAGATGTAAGGGTTTGTGCACACTGAAGATATATGTTAGGTTTCCATCTCTAGCAATAAATTAATAAAACTCGGAATTCTTACATATGTTAGGTCTAGACCAAAAGAACCGCATATTAGACTCTACCATTTAAGTGATTTTATTTTCAGTAGCACTTAAACTAAAGAAATTTTAGTCATCTGGGGCGTAAAAAGTAAAGTAAGCCTGTAACGTCCCACTGCTGGGCAAAGGCCTTACCTCAGTTATGAGGTAGCTTGGGCATGCACCACCACGCGGGCTCAGTGCAGATTGGTGGAGGGGTTTTTTGAAAGGCAAGCGACTCAAGATGGTGTCAGATGTTATCAAGCCGGTCGGCTCTTGGCTCTTGGCTCTTGGGAGGCTAAGGCCTTCACGACTGATATCAACCGATATTAGCCAGAACTAACGACTTAACTTGCCTACTAAAGCACTGTCACCACAGTGCTACGAGCGTCTCCACTACTTAAATGTGTTTGTGATATCAATTATCAATAAAAGCTTTTCTTTCTTTCTTTTTTTCTTTCTAAATCGTAGTGAAAATTCTATTTTCGACATTAGGGCCAAAATGAGCAAGCTCATGGATATTTGGGACTCAGCGCTATCATCTCTATAATATTCAAGTTGTGCTCGTTATTTTAGCAACCCCAGTGTGTCTACACCCTAACGCTAAAACAACATAGTTGCACAACAGCACGCGTCGGCGCGCCGCAAAGCGATGCGGGCTGTTTATGCTCGTTAGAAACGTTATCCTAATCCCGGGACAGGGAGACGCTCAGGTGGAAAATTAGAAAGAAAAGTCTGAGCATAATGCAATCTGAAAAATCTTATTTAATGTCTTGCACATTGTTTTAAAGTAAACTAGTTACAGAAATAATAAGAGAATATTTACAAGAGTCTTGTACCATATCCGTCACTTTTGCTGGAGCTGTAATATTTCAGTACTACCCAGCTTAAATACCATACCTCATGTAAATCCAAAAAACTAAAATATGAGAAACATATGGAAAACATTATATTATTTTGTTTCTTTTTTACTATAAGAACAAGTGAAAGCCTGAAAAAAGTCGACTTTAACCTAACGGCAACCAAGTACATCTTTGTTATTTCTAACACAATAACTTACTCGCTCATCATAAAGTTTCAAGCTTGCCCCTAATTTTGTCTATTATAGAGCACATCCTAAAACATATTTACCATCGAATCACTGCGCCAGCGCAGATGTGTCGTTTTCGGGAATTTGTAAACAGAGGAGCGTCGTTGTAACAATATTATCTATCAATATTAGCCCGATTGTGTCTGCTATGAGGGTTACTATTGTTTGGCCCTCTGTGCGGTTCCAGTACCAACTTTTTTTTTTCTAGGCAAATATCACCCTTATTTTAAATTGCATAAAGTCTAACGAAAATGCATGTAATTGAAGTAAAAATAATGGAGCGTGATCGTGTTTTCAATTCACAGCACATGTGGGAACACGAGATTTACAATATTATAAACGTTTTTGTAAACTTGATTTATACGAATGCTCATTGGCTCAAATTACAATGCTCTATAAGTATACAGCATTTATTTTCCGGTATACCGTTACTATTTTACTGTTTAAAAAGCTACAAATTAAGCTTTGATACTTAATGCTTGGACTGAACTTAGGTAGAGTCGACGTTTCATTTTTTGACTAGTAAATAGTGCAAAATTAGATCGCAAATATGTACTCTGACAGTTTCGATAACATGTAAAAAGACGGTGCAAGTCATAACAAAGATGTGGCTGCTTATGTGTGTGTACATTCCGTAATTTACACAACAACATAATGAAGGTGTCTCCAAACCCAACTTCAATAAATAAGCAGTCTTTACAACTATCAATTCCGTTTTACCCACACAGAGAGCAATACACAGTCGGGTGATTCTCAAAGGCTGCGCAGACGCAGGCCGCACAGTGCGCCCGCGCTCAAAAACCCGCTAATGACTGGAGCCGAATCGACAATTTAATACGTGCGATTGAGCAGCATCAATGCCATTTCTACACCCTATATGTAACGGTTCCTTTCTTCCATACTTTTATGAAAACTACCCTATGAGTTACAAAATAGAGGACATTTTTGATAGAGTGGGCAGTCTTCGCAAAAAGAAGACATTAATCGAGCACAGTGGACAAAAACCAATACCTATATGTAACAAAATAAAGTTGATTTTTGATTGAATAACGTATGTTTGCAGAAATGAAGACATAAGTCGTACACAGAGGGCGAAAGCCATAAAACGTAATCATTTATCATGTAGATGTGTTTGCTATTGCCGCGCGGTTATTGTGGTAAACGGCGGCGTTACATTATTAATAATGGCCGATGACATCTGCGCGTTACAGATATTATGATTTCTATGCGTTCGTGTTCGAATGATTCACAATAGATACGTTTTAGTTGAGAAAATACAGTTTACACGACATGTGTCAACAAACTAGAGTGATGTAATATTATCTCAAGGTTTTAGTAGAAATAAGTATGCGTAGTACCGGAAGAGTGCTTTAATTATAACAGTAGGCTTTTGAATTCATGCATTATCTGGACGCGTATTGCGATACAGTTTTGTTAGGTAAGCGGCTCAGGTTTACTGTCAATGTAGCAATTCGTATTGCGATTTCACGTGATATTTATAATATTATAATAATAAAACAACATAAATATTAATATTCTTACCATGGTAGTACATATTATGATATTATTATATTGGTAATATTCGTTTACAGTGAGTCGGAATTGAGCTGCCTGGAAATTGAACGGCTAAAGATGGATTGCAATTCGCAATACGCCTCCTGGCACAAAATGAAAAGACAGTTAATTTAATTATGAATTTCACTTCAATCACCAATCCTAACCATTATACATTTTATCTTTTGTATGGGCGTTTTTTCCTGCAACAAATGAATAAAAAAACGGGAACTGAATCCTATATTTTCTATCAGATTATAAGTAACAATGCCTGATACAAACAGTTTTACCTGAAATTCACACCTTGTCTATTTTTTCACTTTGTAAACTCAACATTTGCACTTCTACTTTGAGTAACGCCAATTTGCTTTACATGTGGCACATTAATCACGTCATACAAAACAAATGAGTTTGGCAAACATTCCTCTAATCCGTTTTATTCAATGCGTGTGCGCATTTAAAATGGCCGCTAATGTTGCAAAACATTTATTTAATAGGGACCGGTGTTTATCGATGTTATTAAGTTGTAAGGGACCCCTAGCCTGTACCAGCACCTCTTGCAACTTTACAGCGTTAACAGCTTACTGTTTAAAATTAATGTACAACGGTTGGTATTGTCGATCGTTTTGAGTTCATGGTACAGGGGTAGGATCGACTTCCGCACATTCATCACGACATAAAGCTGATCCACTGTTAGTTCAGAGCGTGCCAAATCTATTGAACTAACACATTTCGCTATTTTGGGTTCCGTGTGACATATGAAATTGGAACACAAATCAACTTCGATCAGTTTTGTGAAACAGCATTAACTTCAATAAGTTTTACATTATAATAATAGTATTGTAATAAATTATGCAATCTAATGGTTTATAGTATTTTTAACACTCACATTGTCATATTTTATATTGATAAAGATGAAATAAGAAACAAAATTTGCGCACGGGCGGGACTTTATGCAATCTGTTAAGAAATTTGGATTGACAGCAGTTTCTAATGATATATCTAATATGATATGTATTTATTTTGTTGCTTACATCGTTGTAAGGACTCATTTAGAGAAGGAGAGGCCAAATAGTAAAAAAACACAAATACTGGTCAAGATATTTAAGAATCCAATTCTATTCGTGGTCTATTACGGAACCATCTATTCAGGAAAGATTTTTTGTCGCACCTCGACACAAACCACAGTCCATGATGGGTTTATTGCGGGTGCATTCTCCAAATTATTGCCTCTCTTTCTTAGGTGACGAAGTTATATGGCTGCCGTAAAACAATAAATATACGAATTGTTTACGTGTTTCGTGGTTTCGGACCCCATGCGTCGCGTTGGTCACGGGCTGAATGCGGTCATAAACCCATGATGGTACATTAATACCATTGAAAAGTGGTTCGGATGCGATGACGAGCAGCATTCAAACCGAGATGAACATTTACTGACTCTTTGAAACAACGAAGGACATCGTTAGGACCTCGGTTTGATAAAGAACAGCGGGATCTAAACGAAGAAATTCTGGAAATGCTCTTTAATGTCATTATCAGCGTAACGAAGCGGCAATAAATGAATTTACTGTGGTTTCTTTTTGGCAGACGTTTGTAAGAAAACAATAACGTTTCGGAACATGCTGCATATTGTTCGGAAAGCAGAACTAAATAGAAATTGTTTACAAATGTGGTAAAATTTACCTACAACAGACATGTTTATGACGTAACATTTTTGTCGTAGAGTGACATATACTACCACTGGATTAACAGTAAAAAAAGTATCCTTATACCGATGGAAATGTTAATTAATTGTTGGTTTAATGTGGAAAATACAACTAGATAACGTTAGAGTATGTTCTGATGAATTTTTTATTCTATTTCAAATGTACAGTAACAATCCAACAACCTTAATAAGAAAACAAAAATTTATCATATCTACAGAGTAAGAAAATGGCCGTTTGAGTAATCTAAAAAAGAATGCTCGAACAACAACAATATTATTTTTTAACAATAGTGGGTGAAAAACGATGGCTGTAATCTTATTAAACAAGTTAGTTCATTTTTTGTTTAAGACATTTTTTTAAAGTCCAGTAGCTCTCGTTAAACAGATCGAGATAATAAATCAAAAGATCAATAAATTCATACTAAAAAAGTTCCTACGTACAGGTTGTACGTACAACTAAGTATACATAGAATTAATTTATCCCATTTAGATTTTATATACTGATGTATTAGAACAAACCTCAAAAACGTACCTAATATACTTCGCATTGTTATTATGACTCAACACATTTTGTGAACAGTAGCTCTACCGCTGTTTCCAAAACCCCTTTTTCTATTTGTAAAACAGTAAGTAATACTTAACACACTCGGGTTTAAATAAATGCCCGAGGGACGATTTAATAACATCTTTGTTCTCGTGTAAAAATACGGCCCCTGTGGGCAAAATGTCGGCCCTCTACTAACAAGCGGCTCCTGGTTTTGATACACAACTCTTTAGCGGTATTTCTGCGTGCAGTTTACAATGAAATAAATAATAGCTTGTAAAATAAGAAATGATGATAAATATTTTTCTAGAAAAAGACAAAATTTTACCATTTTAAGTTTTGAAAGAAACAACAAGTATGTAGATGGGACATAACTGGAATTCGTATTTTAACAAGACAATAGATAAATACATTAGCTTTAGCAGACACCGTATATGCTGTCAATTATCTATTACAGAGTGTTCATAACATTATGATGTTGGAGTATAGTAGAGAAAAGGAAAAAGAAGTGAAAAGAATTGGGGATATAGGTAAGGTTTTGGATCCCAAATTGACTCAGATGATATTCGACTCGGAAGATTGAATTAGGTAAGACCCTCAAATATATGAATTCGGGCGGTCTACATACACATAATCAGCTTACGGCCATTTGACTAAATCGTGAAAGTCAACAGTCGGCTTGCACAAACCGACCGACACTCTAATACCATTGTCATCAACACGACTCCACTAAACACGTCAACAGCCTCCCACACCTCAAACGACGTATATCAAACACACCACAACACAAATAAGAAAACCTACTCTAGCGCAGAAAGGTAGGTTTTCAATCCACGAAATAACTGCGTCGGTACACCTTTGCCTAAAGGGATAAATAGAGATGTCGGATCACCAAAGCGGCCGACGCAAAAAACTCACAAAAGCTCCAAGTTTTGAACACAAAGCGACATCGGGAAATAAATTATTTCATCTGTTCAGTCCTTTCACGATAATATTGGCAAATGTTTCCATTTGGGACGGGCCACGCCCCGAACGTATCCAACAAGAAAAAAAACTGTTTATACATTCTATAAAAAACTAAACTGACTTTTGTTCCTTTAGTATTTAGGTCTGAAATTGGTTGTGGTTTTCTATTGGACAGTGGGTCGCGGTATGTCACAAAGTCGACAGAAAGTCACCGTTTCTTTTACAATTTTTTCATCGACACCAACATATATTTTGACTGTGATGTTTTTATTATTTTTGTTGCGATTCCCTTTAGGGTGAATGGCCAATTCGGGAGATTTTTTCGCAAAGGCGGCGCGCACGCATGCTTAATGATTAGTTTGTCGTGAGCCTGTTCTCGGAAAAGCCGACAAAGTGAAGTAATCATCTAATGGCACAATGTTGACTTTTTCGAGTATTCGGCTTCCGTCCTGGGGCTGCAATTAATCAACGGTTAAAAGCCGGAGACAATACCGGAATGATAGCGTCATTTGGTTTTTCTTAGTTTTTTTTTTTTGCAACACAAAGCGTGTCTTGGCTTGCAAACGGGAAAAAAAGCATTTTTTAAATATGGAAAATAATAAATAATGTCCTATTATTAACATCTCATAAATGCATGTCTTCATCTCACACAACAGTCAGCTTAAATATCGTTCATATCTTAATTGAAATACTAATCTGATCAAATATTTCCAGTGTTTTCAAAATATTTTGAAAATACGCAAACATTATTGTGGCACATGATCTTATTTACCAACTGTTTATTTCTTTACAACAACTCCGCGCCTATTCACAGTGTAGGTGCACCTTGTTCCTCATCATTTTCAATCAAGTAACGTTTCTTGTTGTCGACAGTGATAAAAGCCTTATTGGCCTTACATCCCGACTTGTACAAAAGTGTCGCAAAACAATGCAACCGATCCATCACGCCGGGGCGCATGCGTCGGTACTCGGTGCGCACGCGGTCTTCTGCGAACTACTGGAACTTACTGTACTCTGGTGACAATACTAGAGCAATTTCGGTAAATGGTTCCGTAACATTTTCTATGTGGTTCATATGAGAATGTACTTGTGCCTATAACATAGAGGATGTATATGGCTAATTCACATTTTTTAAACCTAAGCTTCATATTTTGTAACTCTACTTGTTATAAGTTTCATTTTTTAAAACTACGCTCCCTTATTGATATTGATGAAACAATTCCTATTTGTAAGTTTAAATTTGAACTATTAAAATACTGATAGACTCTTCTTCTGCATGATTGTATCTATGTACAGACTTATGGCGTTGGTAATGCAATTAAATAAATATATGTGTATATAATATCTAATGCGATAAAAGCAGGTTACATCATTTTCTAAATGTATAAATTTGCGTCAGACATCACACTAAATAAACAACCATGTCAATTTAACCTTCGTTGACCAAGTTGACTCAAACCCCTTCTAGCTTGAACTGCTGACCATCACACAGTCCAATGCTGATCTCCAAAACACACAAAAGGGCCCGGAAACCGTCCAGTAGTGTTATCCAGTAATTGTAACAGCAACTAACGAGAAAGACATTGCATAATAGCCCGCGGCGCGTCGTGATGCGCACACGCAGGGGGTACATAAATCTCCTAAACTGACCAACTCTTTACACGATGTCTGCAAAATCGAATCTAGCCGTCTTCTTTGCTCATGTGGCACGGTGTTGCGAGTGAAAGAAATGGCAATATTTGAAAATAAAAGCAAAGTTTTTCACGGTAGTGTTTGAACACAATATGATTGGAACTGGAAAGCAACTTTTCGGAAATGTTTTGTCGTGGCCATTGTCTTGTCATTTTGCAACGATTTATCAAGTATCTGTTGTGAAGTTCACATCATTTATTTGCGGATAAACAAAGCTATAGGTACTTGGAATTGTAATCTCAAAAGCGAACAAATAAGTAAAGCCTTCCTTTGGCAGAAAGTATTGTATTAAATTTTAAATAGGTCCTATACTTATCGAAATAGATAAGTAGGCAGAGTATGAGGTTATATGCAAAAGTTACTATTATACCAATACTCGTAGATCAAGCATCGGCATAACATATTTCTTCTTCATTCCCATATGGCAATCATGGCTATCAATGTCGCCGTTCATAATGCGCTTAAGTGAAGGACAATTTCTAAAAAGCGATTTAACAATCTTCTATTAAAAAGTGTCACGTTACAAAGACGATAGCCCGATTTCAGTTCGCCTCCCTCTGTGCGTTCTTAATCGAAATCATAGCCCACTGTGCGTCTCTGACACACTGTGAATTTCCACGCTTGTTAACTCGCAGAACAGTAGTCGTATATCGCACAATGGGCGTGACGCGAGCGCTTCTGGACTAAATCACAAAAACTGAAATAATAAGACGTTAGTCGCGTGAAATTAATTTATCAGACACCGAAGAAGCTAGGAGCAGCACGAATGCGGAATTCTTATTGTTTGTAAACGGTGAATGGTACAACAGGAGTTCATTTTGATAAGCGTTGTTTAAAATAAAGGCTACATTGTTTGCAATCTTTCCTTTTTTCATCAACACAAAGTTAATCACCCTAAACTTTGCAGTAATTTGTGTTTTTAAATCATGTCCAGTAACGATTTAAGATCATCAGTAATCGTGCAATAAGAAATTACTTGTTTCAACATTTACACATTGGTCTTATTGAAGTTAAACATCACAACTTACTGAAGTTAAATACTTTCTGACTAAGCGCAGCTTGTGCTGTGATGACTAGGGTGATTGATTATTCATATTATGGGTTTAGTCATTCTAAGCTGATACATAATTTTTAACCGACTTCAAAAAAGGAGGAGGTTATCAATTCGACTGTATGTTTTTTTTTTGTATGTTTGTTACCTCATATGTCAGTCGTTTGTCGACCGATTCGAAAATTTTTTTCGCCTACTTAGAGGGTGTACCTTCTAGTTGGTCCCATTGTTGCCGATTAGGGATCTGAATATGGGATCTTGTTGTAATCGAGGGAAACCCCTTAAATTTTAAAGGCACTTCTAGTGTTGTTTTACTAAAATCTTAATGTTGACGTATTTTTACGTCTGATAGTCCACATCTTGTGGGGCTGAGCTGATGGTGGAACTCCTTAAAGCTTAGGAGTTCAGTAATTATAATGGCAGAACATATGATAGGTAGTTTGTAGCTTCTTAAAGAACAGAGTCATAAGGTGCAACTCCCCTCCCCCTCTCTTGTAAACTCTAAAAATGGAGAAATAAAATTAACTTTAAAAAAGTAAAAACCGACTTCAAAACCAAAATGCACTAAAAAGTCTTAAATAAACTCTTGAACATTGAAAGGAAAGGAATTCATTTTAGGGAAACAATTTCTTTTTGGAGTCGGTGCCATCACTTTGAAAATTCAGCCTCGCCTGTAGCAGCACCGACTCCAAAAAAAATTGTTTCCCTAAAATGGATTCCTTTCCTTTCAATGTTCAAGAGTTTATCTAAGAATTTTTAGTGCATTTTGGTTTTGAAGTCGGTTTTTACTTTTTTATTGCATAATCCAATTTAAGCTAAGACCATAATCCATACGTGTGCAATCAAGACAAAATTAGGAACAATAAAAGAAGCCTATTTTATTTTCAACGATACAACGAATTCCTATGCATTGTGTAGTCACTTCATTTCGTAATTCATTACTTCCACCAACCGAATTCTAATGTCTCAAGCAAACAACCAGCGCCATCTCTCGGGCCCAAACGGCAGTTTACGCAAGACAAAGGCACAGTGGGACAAAAACAAGTGTCTCCAGACAAAAAATGCGAGCTCTAAATCACTTCCATTCGCCACGGAACATTACGCTGACTCCTGCGCTCCTGAATGTGATGAAGTAATTGATCTTTGCATATTTTGGCCATTGTCGATAGCAAATGGATCGCTGTTTCTCAATGCATTGGACAGGATAAAACTCAAAACTTACGAAAGGAATAATAACAACAAGTATGACTAAAAGGACGATAATATTATATTGTTTGGATACTCAAATCATGTATTCAAACAAGATGATACACAAAATCCTTTAATAAAACTCAACAAGAAACAATTTAAAGTTACGTTTTATTTGATTAAGTACCTTCTTTGCCAAACATGGATCTTTATGCTAAGGATAACAAAATTGCCCCTGATAATTATTATTGAGTGGGCTCAATTGGATAAAGAGAACCAATCTTAAAAGGGGTCTCGCAACTTCTCGTTCGTAGACAAAATATAGATAAATATCTATCATAACCAGTAATCGGATAATCAGATGCATATTTAAGTTACCTAAAGTTCATTTTAGCTATGATATTATGGAGGCGGTTTTTTAAGAAAACCATATTTTTTAATATAAATACCGGGATATCAATAACAATAGAAATGTGAAATATGTCTGTAGCATGGTGTGGAAACGACGTCTTTAGCATGTGTTTTTTTTAAACAGGTCTCTGGAATTGCATATTGTAATGTATGTTCTCGAAGTTTATTTTAAGCTCCCCGTCAGTTTATTAGTGTGAAAGTGTAAGAAGAGCAGCAGACAGTACATACCTACACACATAGTAGTACACCCGATTTGGTTCCATAAAAACACTAGATTTGTCGATTCAGAAATCCCCGGATTTTTTCGATATAAAAGTGCATTCTATGTTATCCCTCAACTAAAAACAAGTAAATATACCTATTCCTAATTTTATTCTATAGTATGAAAAATTTTTTTTTTTATTTCCGCAATTCTAGGATTTCTACGACTTCTAACGCGCTTTCCATAATAGCTAACACCTCAACTTTAGGTAAATATGCATCCTAATATTCGATCACTAATTATAACATTTTACCCTGCAAAGTGATTTCGTTATCTTAACAAATATCCAAATATCGGAATCTAATGAATTGTAAGGTAAGTACTTGCGTCAGGTACTTACCCGTGTAAATTAGTTACAATAGTGTCATATCATAAAATCAGTCTACTAGACCAAAGGTCAAAGGTGTCAAAAGGCCCAAAAAGGAAACTAACATACGTTTTAAAAATGCGATCCCACCGCAAGCATCTCATTCGGAATTGATTACGTTTAAGGCGAGTGCACACCGCCGTTCATCACGCGTAATGAGCGGCGCTGCGTGTGCTCGCCGCCTTATTTATCGCCTCGCGATTTGTGGCCTACAGACACGACACCTTGGTCCAAGTGCTAATCTTTGATACACGTGACATTCAAGCCTAAGTTTATAAGAATAGAGCTCAAAATTATTTTTAAGGTCATACAGGACCATGAATTTTTAAAAGCATTCAAAATTAAACTTTAAACAAAAGCAATGGAGCTGATTTTAAAATGAATGAAGGCAACAAAATTGGTAATAACGGTGAACACTTAATAAACATTGGTGTGAATCTATTTGACGCTGAAATAATTGCAGGACCCCGTGTTATAAAGGCACGTGTGATACTGTATTTCTTAATCTACAGTTTTGGTGTTAATATTACAAGATATTGCTGCAAGTTGCAGTGAAGCTTTAATTTACAAGCTTTATTGCTGTGCAATATTCTGGCTCGACTATAAAGCGGTGCATAGCATATCTGTCTAGTTTTTTTGAGGTCCTTTAGAAAGTAACTTTAAAAAATGGCTTTAATAAACGTGTGAGGTAACCTACTATAGAACTATAGATAAAGTAATGGTTATTTAAATATCCTCGGTAAAAAAATTAGTTCATTAGAATATTAATAATGCCATCTTGACGCATGCTCTATCATGGGCTAAAAGAGTATTTCAAATGGCATCGGACAATGCGCCTGCGCTCCTACATGCAGCACACGCCTACCACTTATTTAAGCAGAAACAAAAATATCTGCCTAACCGTATTAGTAGCCTTTGACATTCAAATCAGTAGCCAGCAGCTCGTTTATTTTGAATTCCGAACGCGCCATAGACAAAAGAAGCACAATATGGCCGTTGGAGCAACAGTGAACGGCGGGAACAGTGGCGCCATAGATACGCGCACTCATCTGTCAAAATTGAACGCCATATTTTTCAGGCATAAACAACAGAGACCACTTACTTTTTCGTTTAAAATTCTAATTACAGCTCAGCAGTCGAATACCTTTAATATTTGGTTGACAATTTGCATTCGAACAAAAATATAGCCGGTGCTAGTACACAAATAGTCGCACAAAATCATTAGCCATGTCCAGCAAGCAAACAAGAAAATGTGAAACTATTAAACTCTATATCTTAGTGTGAAGCAATTTACGTAAATTAACAAATTCTTGGCACTTTATGTACCTACTTGAGTCAACAACTGTTTGTGTTTGTAATAACATAGTTTAGGAAACCATTATGCAACAGTCGACAATAAATACATAACACTGATCTTAAAGTAATATCATCTGGCGTATAAAATACCTAAGAGGATAAATACAGGTCAACCTACAAAAATAATACTCCTAGGTATAAAAGTAGATATTGTATATACTGCTTTGAAACGCACCTACATTTTCACTATAATTTTTAAACGACCAGTATAAACAGACAGAGTATGGCACACCTTAACCAATGCGAATTGATTGCACCAAATTAGTTGAACTGACGACACCTGTTCAGAGGATCATCGATCAAACATTTTCTTCCCAAAGATTAACGACAAATATTAATCAGAATGACCAGTCTTCTCTAATTTGCTAACCCAAGCGTGCATAACATGCGCTCGATTCGAGTATTACGATAGAAATTGACAAGTGGTAGCCATATTTTTTGGACTCGTAAACAAAAAAATGAAATGTGGAACCATTGTGCGCAACAGACAAAGACACTGTCAGTAATTATTTAAGAAATACAAAGTCACAATGTGGAACAAATAATTATGGAGACCAATATATTGTGTTCGAGTGAACCTTAAATTTACATTCATTAAAAATACATCGTGCTTTGAGAAAAAGGCGGACTAGCCATTCTTGATAATGGATAAGACAAACACTTCCATTGCAATATTTGTAGTGCCGATGCTGTAACTAGTATGTACTAGTATTTACAATATTTTAGATTATTTTAACCTTTTATGAAAATCTATCAACAGAAAAAGGTTGGTCAAGGCATCGAGGTACTACTACTACGTATAGAGACGCTATGCCAAGAAAAAAGTGTGCGCAATTTGATGACAAGATTTTGACGTAAACTGTCAACAGACTGATGTATTCCTTGAAATTTGAATGATGGATATGAAACTGCAGAAGTGACACGGGCTTTTATGCCTTTTATACCTGACTGTATTAATTCAATGGATATTGTTTTATTCAAATTATAATAGTCACTTACATGGATTAAGATTTATTTTTAAAAGCTAAATAAATAAAGTTAGATAAATAAAATAACCGTATTGGAAACTGAAAAGTTTGATTGTTTGAACAAAAATGGTCTGAAAAAATAACCCATTTGCGCTAAAAGCGAGGGGTGTTATTAGTTCCACGTGTCTGCCTGCGGTAGCTCCCAAACGGATGAACCGATTTTCACATTTTCTGTGTCGTAAGATAATTATATCGTAAGTGTGGAACCCTGAAAAAACAGTGCTATTTTTAACCGACTTCAAAGAGGGTGTACCTTCTAGTTGGTCCCATTTTTTCCATTTTGGGATCTGATGATGGGATCTTGGTGTAATCGAGGGAAACCCTCAAATTTTAAAGGCAAGTATAGTGTTTCTTTACTAGAATCTTAATGTTGACGTGTTGTTACGTCTGATAGTCAACATCTTGTGAAGCTGAGCTGATGGTGGAACTCCTTAACGCTTAGGAGTTCAGTAATTATAATGACGGACCTTATGATAAGTAGTTTGAAGCTTCTTAAAAAATAGAATCATAAGGTGCAACTCTAAAAAGTCTTAAATAAACTCTTCACCATTGAAAGGAAAGGAATCCGTTTTAGGCAAACAATTTCTTTTTGGAGTCAGTGCCATCACTTTGACCATCAAGCATCAACTATCACAGCAAAGACTCCAAAAAGAAATTGTTTGCCTAAAACGGATTCCTTTCCTTTCAATGGTGAAGAGTTTATTTAAGACTTTTTAGTGCATTTTGGTTTTGAAGTCGGTTTTTACTTTTTTTTAAAGTTTATTTTATTTCTTAATTTTTAGTGATTACATAAGAGGGGTGGGGGGAAGTTGCACCTCATAAAATTAATCAATTACCTTTCTCCACTAACACACTGTCCGATACAAATATTAATATTAAAATATGCACAACCGTATACTTTTTGGCCAAAAAAGCTTATCCAAAGATGGTTCCCGAGATATAGGAACAGGACAAGTCCATCATGAGGCGACATCTATACGTCATGCTGATAAACATCATGTTATGATCGATCTGTCTGTTGGAATTCCCTATTTTAGGAATATTCACGGCTAAGTTAACCGTTAAAACGAAAGCATAATATGATTAAAACAATAGAATAAATATCAAGATTTTATTTCGTAGATTTCTGTTACGTAGACCGTTGGACGATGGTAGAAAAAGCTCTACCATAGCTTTTTAGGCAAAGTAAAGCCACTAAAATCTGCATGGAATATATTTATATCATGAATATCTAATCTTTTGTACGATGGGAACTATCGCGTAAGAGGTTAAATAATCCAAAATTGCTTTAAATTTTATTAGCTAAGCTACGAGATAGATAACTATACTGTGATGTTGCAGTTATCATCGTTAAAGCAACTGACTAATAAAAGCCTAGGAAGAGATTAAATAATAATATAAATAATAAATATTCGACACCAATCACATACATTGCTCTGATCCCAAACTAAGTAGCTAACGCACTTGTGTTATGGAAATCAGACACAATGGTGGTAACACAACACCCAGACCCGAGACAATATAGAAAATTTTAATTTCGATATTGACCCGACCGGGAATTGAACCCGGGACCTCAGAGCGGCGACGCCTTGAAACCCAGCGTGCTTAGCCACTACACCACGGAGGTCGTTGTCGTCGGTCGTCGTCGAAATGAAGACTCGAATCAAAAATAACATTAAATTATTCATAATAAGTTGATTCCACCACCTACAAAATATTTTCACGACATCAAAATGTGTTTCATATTTATTTTATAAAACAGCAAAATAATAACGTATCTACTTGTCACCATTTTATTAATGGGGCAACTTAAAATTCATGGTCGCATAAAACAATTCCATAAAAACATATGAATGCGGTCGTGGAACCGCAAATAGTGCGTCTGCCAGAAGTGGGGGATAATATTGATAAACATGGAGATTAGGGAGGGAGGCGATCCATCATCGCCGGAGCCCGGAACGCGGATCGCTTCCGAATAGTACAGCCATGCGGCAATTAGAACAGTCAACACATAATATAAATTTTATGAGAAATATGCTTAAAAGAGAATTGAAAACATCATATTTTCACGTCATCATATGATAATGTCTAATATTTCGAAAGGTTTTGCATTTGAAACTCTTCTAGTCTGTACCAGGCAACAGTTTTACAGAGATTCGCGGTAACTTAAACTGCGTGAAAGTATCTGGCGCAAACTTTTGTAATTATCTTCTTATTTAAAGTCGGTTAAATCAGTCGATGACTCAGTGACAAGTGATACGAAGGTATGAAAGGGACAAATATACTGAGGCGATGACATGAACTGGCAACAGAGTATGGTGATGATTTGTCCGCAACTTGTATGAAACGAGCTGCTTGTCGTTCCCTATGCTGTGGCCCATCTCATCTACTAAACGGCGCCTAATTACACCAGCTCAGGTATTCAGGACGATTGCTACAGTATTGCGCACTTTACGAGATTCCTATCGGTGGCGTATTACACGCGAGTTACATTGTTTCTTTTTCCGTTTTACTTTGTATTGTTACCGGTTATTTTTTTCTCTATTATTTCCTTATTAGGCATAGGCGACCCGCCTGCTTTGAATCTTTTGTTTTATAACGTATATCCTGTGACATATAATAGTAATTTTAACTTTCTAGTGGTGAAATATTACAAATTCGGCTCTTAAGTTCAGAATTTTCCCTTTAGTTGTTAAAAAAAATCGTTTTAATTTCTTATTTTATATTAGCTTTGATATTAGTCATTAAGCCAACAGCAACAAATGTGGTATTTTTACCTGAATAGCTCCTGAAACAATTTGTACTACGCATTTAACCGACGACCTCCGTAGTGTACTGACTTTGCACACTGGGTTTCAAAGTGTTGTCGCTTCGAGGTCCCGGGTGCGATTCCCGGTTAAGTCAATTTAGAAATCAGAACTTTCTACACTGTCTCGGGTCTGGGTATTTTAGCACCACTATTGTGTCTGATTCCCATAACACAAGTGCATAACTACTTACTTTGGGATCACAGCAATATATATGTGATCGGTGTCCAATATTATTATTATTTGAGGGTATTGTTTTTTAGATTGTAGTTATTAACATTACAGTCCTACCAGGCCCGATCCTAATTAGAAGATGGCATATAGATGTGAGTGACTCTTATATAGCTGTTAAAGCTACCAGATGGTAATTTTAAATAGACGTGTGACCTGATAATAATTTAAATTACAAATGAGCAGAGTGCATCGCGTCTACCGACGGCCGGCTAAGGCGGTGTCTCAAAGGGATATTTATTTTTATTCATTTTGCTCCGAAAGACCTGCATCACAACAATAAAATGCGTCTGTCACACACTGTGCTATGTTAAGGTGACCATGATTAATGACACCTTTGGACAAATTCCGTCCGGCAAACAACGCTAACCTCACTTATGCCGAGTTCGTGATCAATAGTTATTTCAACTGATGGTTAAATATCTTAACCATTACTTGAATAATTACGATTGTGCGTGATTTAAACAAATTATACCTTGATCAATGGTCCTCAAAATAGCTAATATCGATCACGCAACTTGCAACGCTACGTAAATTATTTCTGCAAAACAATGATCGAGCTTTAGAGTAGTGAGAAGTTAACGCAAGCTTTTCAGCAGCAAAGGCAGGTTACACGTTTTCCATAAAGGCGAAACGAATGACCTACCTAGGCAGAAGTCACTTGTATTACACTGGTCATTAAATAATTTGACACAATATGCATCGCCATGATGTGTAATAAAGATAACTCTTTAATGTATATAAAAAAACAAATTCGTTTAAAAGAAATGTACAATTTAGGCGGTCTTATCGCTATAAGCGATCTCTTCAAGACAACCAATTTCTACTTTTTTGCCTTTACTGGTTACTGATAAAATTACAGATGTTATAATTGTCAAACTGTTGATAGTTATTTCAACTGATGGTTAAATATCTTAACCATTACTTGAATAATTACGATTGTGCGTGATTTAAACAAATTATACCTTGATCAATGGTCCTCAAAATAGCTAATATCGATCACGCAACTTGCAACGCTACGTAAATTATTTCTGCAAAACAATGATCGAGCTTTAGAGTAGTGAGAAGTTAACGCAAGCTTTTCAGCAGCAAAGGCAGGTTACACGTTTTCCATAAAGGCAAAACGAATGACCTACCTAGGCAGAAGTCACTTGTATTACACTGGTCATTAAATAATTTGACACAATATGCATCGCCATGATGTGTAATAAAGATAACTCTTTAATGTATATAAAAAAAACAAATTCGTTTAAAAGAAATGTACAATTTAGGCGGTCTTATCGCTATAAGCAATCTCTTCGAGACAACCAATTTCTACTTTTTTGCCTTTACTGGTTACTGATAAAATTACAGATGTTATAATTGTCAAACTGTTGATTCTAGACAAACAACAGGGGAATAGATTTATCCCATGTTCTACCTCAGTGTATGGCCTCTACACCCCGGCCGTCACATTTCTGCGTGACTGCGCCTGCGCAGCGTGGACCAAACGTGACGAGGGCCTAATGTGCGCACGCTTCACTCGCGACAAGAGTTTTTAGATGATATAGAGATGAATCAGTTTAGGTAAAGACGTTTAATAAGATTTTTCTTATTATTCGTCTGAATACATGATACACTAACAAGAAAAATGTTAAAAATAAATAATTCTCAATTTAATGTCTGCGTTTTTTGACCGATCAGTAAAAACACGAAAAGATTAGGCAAATAGAACTTAAATTGCTTTACATTTAAGACCCAGTTGCATGATCGATTGCGTGGTGTCCCACTGCATGGCAAAGGCCTCTCTACCCTTTCTCCAATCTCCACGATTTTGGGCACTTCTACTAACGGTTCATTTTTACGGTTGTGCGTGTTTTGATGAAAAAAATACTTCAAACAATGGCAAGTAAACTAGCAATTCTGACATTTGGTTAAGGTAATTTTACCGCTGGTAACGACATTTTACCATTAGTTGGGTTTACTTTTGATAACGCAACTGGACCTAAGACGCAATTTAAATCACATTAAGAACTAAAGTAATATAACGTAGGATCTATATCAGTAACATACTCTGAACACTTAACTCAAGTTATCTTGGTTACAACGTTGCCCAATTGAACGTCATCACAAAGTATCTTTGAACAAAACTTTTCCTATTCTACAAACATAATGTCATACATCCATTAAATGAGGTCACAGACTGTTACCTATATTTTTCACGAATTCTTAAGTAAACCGATGTGTAATGCAATGTTTCAGCAGTTTTTACCACCCGAAACGTTTCTGAGAACCGAAAGAATCACTCAAACATGAAAGCAATCGATCTGGATCTATTATTACTGATAAATAATGTAAATAATAAACGTAACGAAAACACGATCAAAGCCGCCGGCACTTCCTGTAGCGATTCCATCGAACACAAATATCCGGAATGTGTTTGCGCTGCGGTGGAGATCATTGGAACGACTCGTTCTTGGTGGTAAACTACAGATTCAATTACAGGACAATTAATTAAACTGTGTTTTGATAATAGTTTTCTAATAGTAGCTGTGATATACGCACGGACAGACAGACAGACAGAATTGATGAAAACTGTGTTATGCTAATAGTTTTCTAATAGTGGCTGTGAAATAACGAAGGACAGACAGACAGACAGACTTGATGAAACTAAGAGTTCCGTTTTGAACCATTCGGCTACGGAACCCCTTAAATAAAAAATAACCTTTTTGTAGGTACTTTCTTTACTTTGTTTATGGTTAACTAGTATAATTTTCTATCATTATATAATTCTTTGAAAACTTGAAAAGGTACAGGAACTTAGTCACAAGAAGGTATAATCATGCCAAACTTACTTTTATACGAAAGCATGTCTAAGATTATTTGACTGCTTTGAATTAAGGCTAGGCCAGCTAATAAGGTTCTGACATTAAAAAGCTCAACAATGCACAAACTTACAAAGCAAAAATCCAAAAATCGAAACGAATGAGAATCTATGTATGACAATCAAATTCAATGGAATATAACTCCTGTATCCTTTATCAAGTTGCAGGCCCCGATATGATTATGATTAAATTAAAACATACCCACAGCCCCAATAAACATATTGCCAAAGCGCAAATAAAACGTACCATCAGAACCGAAGCATCACAAACAGTGACCTGCGCACGCGCACCGCTTTGAACCGCGGAAGCATACATCATACCGCGCACGATTGACGGCTTTACGCGTCGCGCTGCGGGAGACGACTTGTTTTTGTACAATCTTCATTTTTATGTGATCGTACTAAAATCGAGCTTTGATTTCGATCTGATAAACAGTATGTTTGCGTTATGAAATAAGATCATACAGAATTACAGAGGGAAGCATTTTTAACAGTGTGATTTGTGTGATGTGATGCGCAAACTTATACGAACTTCAAATTCAAATGTATTTGTCAGCATTACATGTGTGTAGATATATGTACAGAATAAGAAATAAAGTACTTCACATGCACCCTGCAAGAGTATGACTACAAAGTTAAATATTTAGAGTTTATTTTTATAAATACATTTTTAGGCATAATATCATTTAATATATCTATATTTTCAGTCATTGCACAATCACTTAGTTCTCACTTACGTTATAATAACATTTTTGCGTAAATATTTCCTAATGGATGTCACAAAATGTTTGTATTTGTTTTGTATAAATTTGGGAAGAGCGCTATATATTCTTACGTCCTGAGGCGTGCAACACTAATCTACTCTTTGGCAATACGAATTCATTTCTAACTGTATAGGTTTTTATGCAAAAACTTGGAATTGTAACAGTCTTCCTCTTTTATAAATATGATAAAGAGCATGATTAAATCATAATAACATAAACTTTTAAACACAAAGTCATTATCAGTCGAAATTAATAATAGACGAAATCGTAAGAGCCTTATATAAGAATTAAAAACTGAATCCAACCAAATAGGGCTTCCGAATGATTCGCAATAAATTAATCTTATTAATTCGATCGGCTTATTATTTGTAAGGTTTTATGCGAGTTAAGACGCGACACAATATTTCCTTCATACGAGCTTGAGAAGCCGCAAATGTAAAATTATCATAATCTGGAATTTATTCATACAATTACATACACGTGCGGCTGACATGTTATCAAATTACGCTACGACCCGTTTTATTCAATACTAGGTAAGTAGGTATATATTATGTTAGACGGATAATCGATTATGGCATTACTATGATAGACAACACTAGGACTAATGGACAGCACTAGCCACTACCTGTCAGATAGAGAGTTTTGCGCGGGAAACGAAAAGGGAAGGATGGACCATATTTCTTCATTTTAGAAATTGTTTTTTTCGGGTCAATGATTGTGTTTGTGTGGTGGAATTTTCATGATAATTAGTGCTTTTGATGACATGAATGATGACAATGAAGTTAAAGTGAGAATTATGGTGAAGCGAGCTCTAATCGCGCCGTTTTTCCCGGATCGTTGTTCCTGCGCTAAGCTTCCTTGTTGAGCATTGGAATGCGTTCAATGAGTTAGGTTAAGTTAGGTTAGTTTAGTGTAAGTTTTAGTTATAAGTGATATAAAATGAAAAAGAACACTAAAGAATAGTCTGTATGGCGTAGAGCCATGGAAGTTAAACTTGTATGTAAAAAAAAAATGTCAGATAGATTGTGTTGGACATTTGTTTGATTGTTGTGGAATTGGCCCTCGTAATTTTACTTACTGCATTGACTATTGTATAATTAGTAACTTTGTTATGAAATAAGAATATTAATCAACACACTGAGTTATCTAGCTTTCAATTATTAGCTCAAGCAACAATGAATCAATTTATTATCAACTAACACAAGACTAAGATGTTGCATAATTTAATACTGTTTAACAACGAACAAGTTCTGCCTATCAAACTCCTAGTTTTTCTAGCAAATAATTAAAGAGCACTCCTGCGCATAGCGGTGGTGTTTCTAAATCACGCGGCGGCGAGTTCATAAGCGGCCACCGCGAATATGAAAATAAACAAACACCATGTAAACACTGCGAGAGCACTTCAAAGAGTGATCCGATGGCGGTTCTTATGTTAAGCTTACAGCGTTAGAAAAACTAAAGCTAAATACCGACTAAGTGCGAGTCGGACTCGCCCACTGAGGGTTCCGTGCCAACTTTAACTGAATAAGGGATCCACTTACTTCCACTGTGCAAAATACCACAGTATTTTGATGACAGCAAATATAACTTTGGTTTTCATAGTGTTTGTATGAAAAACAAAGTTATTTTAGCGGTTGTTGTAAATGTGCTATATCTCAATTCCTTTCACACACTGATCCCGTCCAAACCAATTTTCGTTGAATGTGTTTGTGTTTCGTTTGAAATAGTTTTTTCAAAATTTACAATCGCTTAGTTTAGAAGTTAGAGAGGGGGACGCCCATTTCACCACTTTGGAAGTGTCTATCTATCGAACTTTAGACTTTAAAAGAAAATGGTTTCAGAAATCTCTATGTTATTTTAAAAGACCTATCCATGGAAATGCATAGTTCTGACAAAAAACAAAATTTTCGGTTTTAGTATACAGGAACCGCCCCTTATTTTTATTTTTTTTGTATAAAAATTACAAAGCGGTAAACAGGATACATCTTCCTACCAAATTTTAACAGTGTCATCCTTATAGTTACAGATTTAAGTGGCTGTGACATACGGACGAATACGAATGAATTCGGCTACGGAACGCTAAAAAGTGCAAGGCAGCCAGTCAGATTTGTAAAAAAATAAGAGCTAGTGAAAAGGGAAATACCGTTACCATGAGTTTACGACTGTTTTTCTCGCTATCGTCAACGTTAAAAAAAAGTGTGTGGAAAATTTTAGTTCTGCATGTCACCGCTAGAGGCGCTGTGCAATTTTAGATACACTTTTTTACGTCGTCGTTAACGAGCAATCTGTCGTTAACTCATGAATTGGGTGACCTAATGGTAGTTGCAGTAGTTCCGAAATTCATGAATACCAGTTAAACCCTTTTATCTAACCTGAAACTTATGATCTTAAGGCAATGCTATACTTACTTAACTATGAAGACACGGATGTTAAAGGTATAAAAGGTATGTATGAGTAGGTTCGAGATAACTGTATTTGTAGTTTGACGTCAATCTCGAATGTCTGGATAGTAGAAGCATACTATGAAAACTATTAGTTTTCAGTTTAATGCAGTCTCTACATTCTCGTAATCTTGTGTTACGGACCAACACCCGCTGTAAGATCTGAACCGCTTGTTTACATACAATACCGCCATCAGCGCGCGCGCCGCCGCGAACATGCGCAAGCGGCCAACACCGGACACACGTGGTCATGTAACCTATATAACGCTAGATGTATAGCCTGAAATTATAGCAAAGACTCGCAATTAGCATTATAACCTAGCTCGTAAATGTATTGGTTTAGAATGACCTGCGTTTCCACCAAGTGATCTCTCTAGATTCAATTAAATGTATAGTATTCATATTTGCGTTACAGGTTTAAAACAATTGTAGAAACAAGATTTTCATTTTGCAATGCGATTGAATGAAATATATTTAGTTAAATGTGTGCTCACTCAGTCCTCACAAGCGGTAAGCCATATCTTCATACTGAAATAAGTTCGAATCCCACCCGTGCGTAAATTTTTGGTTTCTTATTTCATCTTTCAGAAATGTATTCTGTACGATGCGCCAAAAAATAAAGCTAGAAATAAAAATTATTCGCCATTAAGAACTGAAATTATGGCCGTTTTAAGCTTGACTGGAACTAAGTCTGTGATGATTGACTTAATTTGTGTCTTCAGAAGACGCAGGAGTAAGAGTATGTTACGATTAGTAAATAGTTCGTCGTGCCTATGTCTTAAGAAAACACGAAAGTAGAAACTTACTCCTTTTAAAGATAGTTATTCGATATTGGTGTTGTGTTACCACCGTTGTGACTGATTTCCATAACCCAAGTGCAATCAGGTACTTACTTTGGGATCAGAGCAATGTATGTGATTGGTATCCAATATTTATTTATTTATTTATAAAATAGAAAAGCTAATAAAAGTTTCTTTGCTTCTTTTCTTTGTAATTCATAACTATAATTGTTTTTATATATACTTATATTACCCCTAAACCTCAAAAAACTACGTATAGTTAAGCTAAACTACAAAAAACCCACCAAAATACACATGATTTATTTTAATTCATAAAATGTAATCGCACTTCTGATCCCTATCATGAAATTGTTTCGAAAAGCTCTGATTTTTTTCATCTAACCTCCACGTCCAGTCAGCTGATACCACTAATACACGATCTATTCCCCGGTGTTTGGTGAGTGCGTTTGTTTAATAGCAAACAGCCTGTAAACAGCGGCACCTTCAAACGCGCCCACTCATGCGCACAACCATCTTGATACTTTACATTCACATCAATCAAATATGCGCAGACCAGAAATTGGTAACCGTAAATACCAAAAGAAAAAAAACAAAGCAATAGTACTTAAGTATTGTCAAATGTCTTGAAACCAATGTGAGCAACCTTATGGAGCATGAATAATAATAAAGTAAAATGCCAAAGGTAGAGCCTTGTTACACGTAATTTTGTATACATAGTATACTTCTATGTAGCGATTTCATGTAATTACAGAGATGTGACAACAGGATTCAGTATCGTAATAATATTCATAAGACTTTTTTGGCCTGGATGCTATGTTGCAGCCAAGTCTAGTCAATGCTGTCATTTTTTGTCAAGCAAGAAGCCTAACAAAGGTTATAATCTCAATTTCTTGTAAACGCTGCCAATTACAGCCGTCAGTCATGTCACTTTTTCGGCTCCAGTTGGATTAGAGCGAAGCCAGCCGACTGTTAAACAGCTCCAACAGTATATCCAACAAATATCACAAACACAACCAGTTCTAGGTGCTTCGTAACTGATATTTCACGCCTTTTTTCATCAACGATCAAGATTGTTTCCGCTCCAGGAAACATCGGTGGATTGATCAAAACTCCTTTGATCTTGCGGATCACACGCTCTTTACTTATATTACTTTGATTTTAAGCTTCATTAAAACATATGATTGTTTTACATATTCCAATCTCAAGCTTGTATCCCTAAACACAAAGTCGTTATTTCTCTGTTTCAGTTTACGATATACTTCGTTTAGAGATCGGATGTATAATCTCTGTCTTACTTAGACAAAGTCTGATAGAGTTTACAACCTTTCAATGTAATTTGAACTTTGATTCTTGCTTGTTAGAATGGAGATCTTCAAACAGATACTATCAGACATAGGTTGTTTCAGGCACATGTTTGTGAGTGTGATCTGTCAAAACGGTGAGGAGTAGCAGGCGCTGGGTGTAAATATTAACACGCCGGCTCCGTCTAACAAAAACCCGCACTTAGCCGACTGGGTCTACGGCTTGCTAGCACTAAACTTGATGAAACAATTACGGCTAATAAACTGTCGGGAGATAATAAATCTACGCTAGTTTGCGATTTTGCAACAAACGTACGAGATGTGGATAAAATGTTCTTATTCTTTATGTTCATTTCGTCTAGCAAAAATGGACGTAAAATAAATTACATGTTTATGCCAATGAGTTGTTACTACTACGTCTAGAGAAGCTATGAGAAGCAAAAAATATGACGCAAATACGACGACAAGATGACGTTTTCCTTGAAATTTTGAATTTCCTTGAATTATGAATCTGTACTATTAGTTGATGTCTGTGTCGTCAGTTCATGGAGCACGTTCGTCGTGTCAGTTCCATACGCTAGTAACAGTGGTTCAATAATTTAAGCACATCAGATTGCCGTGCAATCCACACAAACAAAAACTCTGAAGTTTCTTAAAAATAATTTCTTTGTCTTTTTCGTATACCTAACTAAATAGGAAGTAACTATTTTCCACAGAGACGACGTCCTAATATAGAAACAGTACCCCATACCATAGGACCTCCCCGCAATTGTATCTCATTTCTCAGGGCTATTCAATAGCATATTGCGCAGCACGGTGGTCAGCGCAGGCGAGCTAGGGATGACGATGCCATCAAAAAGTTGAACAAACGATTATACTTCTAAAAATCACTCGCAAGGCAATCCTAATAAATGCAAGGATCTTCAGATATACAAGTGTTGTTTTGGTCAGTGAAGTGCTACTCAGGGGTGGTTGACAAACGATACTGATGCTAAGAAAAATCAAATAAAAAAAAACTATTTCTGCTTGCGATTGCGATACAAGCGAGCGAGTCAAAATTACCAACACCAGGTCGTGTAGTAGCTTACTAGCTACGACGTAGTATTTTGTAGATACGCGCAAGCTACGTTTGTTTTTTTTAAATGGTGTAAAAAGTTTTTCTTTTGTAAAACTTGCATATAATTTTAAGAACATATTTTTTTTAAATAAGTATAGTTCATAGTATCATCGTTGGATGTCACTGACCATAACAACACCCTGTATGAATCATATCACCAGTTGTGACAAAAAATTACGATAACATTGCGCAAAATGATTTTTTAAATTTAAAGTATATAATGCAATTTTCATACTAATAGATATAACTATACCTCAGTAGTTTTATTTTACCGAACATACTACTATTCAATACAGAGGTCTCAAAGTAAAAGTAAATTAACTTGTACAGATTTAAATGGATTGGAAATTTGAAATTTATTTTAAACATTTGGGCTGGAGGCCCTCTGCTAAATCAGTTTAGAAAAATAGCGCCAAAATTAAATACTGTGACAGCCATTAATAAAGCTAGCTGGTAACTAGCTCAAATGATTAGCACAGCTATCCAACTCGGCAACGCAGCCAGCATCATAGCCTCCTTACCGCAAGGAAATGGTTTCGTTTTTGAATAGGTAGATGCATGTCTTAGTTTTAATTTTTCTCGTTTGTTATTAATAAATAAAAGAATATGGGAAATCGATCTGGAACACTCCAGTATTCTTGTATTACATACATAGTTAGTACTTAGTATACGATTTAAGATATTATTTGAAAGAACTTTTAGTTTTAGTAACAAAAAGTCAAGCTTTAAAGTTAAAGAAGTACAATAATCAATGTTTTAGTTAAATACCATCCCTAGCCATGGGTCAGTGCAGGCGCAGCGTCCTGCTTAATGCAATTACTCAAATTATTACGACAGACACGCCACTAATTTTGTCGTTAGTCAAACGAGAGGGACGAGGAACAATGTTTAGTAAGTTAATTTCAAGTTGGGAAACACTACTGGCTAGGATCCGGTTACACTTGACTTGGATGAATCAACCGCTTTAAGGGTGTGCACTGGTTGCCTTCGTTTCAAAATGTGTGCTTAAGGAAGTATGGTAAAATGCTGTGATATCAAATGTATGATATAATACATTGCTAGTGACCAGTAACAATTTTATTAGTATAAATATCATACAAGCAAGTAATAGTATGTACTTAAAAAGCCTACTAACAATAAAAGAAATGCGTCATAATATGTGACGTGTGTTGCAGTATTTTCCCGTTATTATTTAGATCGTTTTTGAATCAAAAATAAAATCAATGACACACTACAGATTGACTTTAATAAGATAACACTCACTCATAGCTAATATAATATACTTAACTAAACTCCTTTTAAATTGCCGAATTGTGGAAACATTTTGTAATATGATTCTTCAATAAAACCCAATCAGCACAATTGTGTTACACTAACAAAATATAATAAAATTCAATGAGAATTATTTTACTCAAAAGCATCAACAAATTATCAATCCCATAACCACCAGGATGGGGTAAACGTTCAAACATCCCGCATAATAAAGCTTCCTAATGGATGCGCAGTGGCAATTGTCCAGTGTTACCAAACTGGAATCAAACCCCAGCCATTTGTACCAATTCCGGCAAGACGGTGGACACAATAGATAAATAGATTTTATTGGATTAGGGCGCGCGATTGGAGAAGACCGATCCGAATTTAGAATGCTGGGACACAGATTGGACGATATGGTTTGATTACATTTGTATGCAATTTAATGCCTTTATTATAAGAACTAGCGGTCCCCCACGACTACGTACGCGCGTTTTGAGTTCGTTCTCTCCACTCCCGTCACAGACAGCATGATGTTTGTTTAGCCTAAAGCCTTCCTCTATTAATAAGCTATCCAACACAAAATATATTTTCAAATCAGTCCATAAGTTCAAACAAACAAACTCTTCACCTTTATAAAATTGTATAGATATGACGTGACCTCTTTTAGTTTAGTGGATATCTATACACATATACTTCGGAAGAAACACGGTTTTTACCGACTTTAAAAAAAGAGGTAGTTCAATGTGTATTTAGGTTATGTGACATCGTTGGAATTTGATAATATTTGAGTATATTGATCTATTAAGGCTTCCAAACACGTGTGCCAAATTTCGTAAGTATATATTTGTTTGTCCACGGATTTCTCCAAAACGAGTTAAAGCTATAGCGAGATTTCCAGAAATCCGTGGCCAACCTCTACGTCATCTTCTACTAAGAAGAAACAAATTCTTATAGAGTCGGTGCATGATGTGTGTAGACTGTTGGTATAGGTAGGTAAGCTTGCTTAACATCATGCTCAGACTCCAAAAGAACTTGTTTCTCCCAAATAGAGGACGAATGCGTTATTCTAAGCTTTGAGGTCGGCTTTGAGATTTGAAATTGCACATTAGAAACAGGCTGACTAAACAGAATAGTAAACATTTTATTCCTGAGATTGATCACTATGTCCCCCGCTTTACAATAACCTCTCATAAGACAATTTGGAAGATTCCGGTAAATATACTGATGCGGGAATACCAGAGGGCGCAATAAATACAAATTATCTTGTTAGTTCAAGACATGCCACTTGATCATAACACGATGGTAATGCAATTAGTGTAATGAAAACGGCTTTCCAATTTACCAAAATAGTTTTTTATTTTACTGTTTTACACAGTTGTAATAATAAAAGTTTGCCTGGCTAATAATAAGTAAAGTTAGCTTGTATCATCCCACTGCTGGGCAAAGGCCTTACCTCAACTATGAGGTAGTTTGAGCCATACTTACACGCGGGCTTGGTGCGGGTTGGTGGAGGGGTGTTTGCAAGGCTAGCGACTAACCCAGCTAATAATAAAAAAGATTATATTATCACAAAACTAAATGTACCTTAGTCTTAAATGTTTAGTCGACGTAGGATGTCCACCGACAAGATAGACAGACGACCTTGTAAAGATCACATAAACAAACTAAATACAGACCATTTTTTGTTCATTAATAAATCATTTATTTATTGATATTATATTATTGAGACCGCTTATGATCGGTCGCTGTGGAAAACCATGGGGGAGGCCTATGTCCAGCAGTGGGCGTCCTTTGACTGATAATGATGATGATGATCATGAAAGGTATAGTACGGAGATATTCACTCGAAAATAAGACAAAACAAAGTGTATAATGTGTAAAAGTGCATATATACATGATTATATAGGATGTCCATTCCCACATTATGGACTAAATATTTTCTCGTTATCGTTAAACGAAAATAACTTAATATGGTATTTATCTGAGAATAAAATTAAATCAATACTGATGCCGTGTCCACAACAATAATATTTATGACACAAAGTCTATCAGACAATGTGTCATACGGGCGCATTCGCGACCAATTGCTATTGTATGCGCTTGCGCCGCTTTGTGGCAATTGCTGGCCAGACAGCATTGAGTCCTGGCTTTGTGGAGCAAAGACGACTAAACAGCGAATCAATGGGATTGTTAACATGTTAGCATCAATCAAATCTTTTCCCAAGCTCTAGCAAAAGCTAACTATAAGGAGTAGTAGGTATTATCTGCTGTTTAGGGCGGCGATTCATGCGGCAATCGAACGTTTTTAGATAAGATAAGATAATCATTTATTGTCTCCAAACTGTGTACAATAGTTGTTAAAAATAAAATAATGTTTCAACTGTTGACCCAATTCAGGCATACAATAATAATAAAGATGCAGTCTAAATTAATAAAATAATAACATAATTTTATTAAGGAAGAATAATTGTATCGAATAGTCAATTTATGAATTATTAAAATATTCGTCCAGTGTATAAAAAAATTTTAGAAGTAACCACTCTTTAAGTTTCCTCTTGAAAAGAGGAGAGATTTATATTGCAAGGTAAACGGTTAACCTATAAGATCAAGTAAATTTAATATTTGAACATAAAAAACTATCGCACGAAAGAAATCGAAATGCATAGAAATTACAATACTCAGACGTAAAAACTATTTTTTCACGACAAGCAAAATACAATTAGTTAATTTGGCGTCATTGTACTACAAATAAAACATAAGTAGTATATGCTATCTTAGGTTTGTTATAACAGTGTGTAGGTATAGATGAAAGAATACCAAAAATAAAACGTAATATTAGCGCAAGAAAAATTTATTATGTTAGATTCTATTGAAGAATGAGATACTTATTTTGTACTGGGTTACCCTAATGACAACTTCTTTCGAAATTGTGGGTGGATTCGGATGAAATAAAAAAAAAATGGCGAATTAGGTATGATGACAATGAAGATTATTTTATTTTATTTTATTATTATTAAAACACAAAACAGTTTACAGTTGAGGAGAAACAACTTTTATACATAAATGAGTATTATGCTAAACTGTAAGCCAAAACATGTGCTTCAGGAATGTAAAGAATGATTTACATCGTTTCGCAAATTCAACTCTTACTAACTATATATTATTACACACGAATTTGTGAGGATAGAATATTGCTACTTTACAAACTGCTACTTTGAACTTAACAAAAAGTATACAATTTTTTTTAAACGTTATGGTATTACAGCTTATTCATACAAATATAGCTGTGCTGTGTTTTGTAAAATATTATAAAATATGTATAAAATAGGGTGTTGTCGCGGGAAACTATTCAAATACTTAATACATTTAAACAAGTATAACATTATAGAGCATAAAACAAAATGCCACGAAGTCTCGCACACACGAGAGACTAGTTTATTTTAAAACATCACGTACAAATCTAAAGAAGACACTCTGACTAGATCCCATTATATCGATACTCGGATAATCATGCGATAAATCATTGTAGAGGCGACACATCCGTACTATCGGGTTGTAGTACGAGGTGTTGTTGCGGTACACCTGGAGTGAGAATAGCTTAGGCCTGCGATCACGGGCTCTGTAATGCGTGTTTATACCTATAGATGCAAGTAAGGACGGAGAATCAATCGCAGAGTGTAAGATTTTATGCAGGTATATTAGCTCGAACCGCTTACGTCTCACTTCCAGGCTAACCATGTTAAATTTTTCTAGCCTATCCTCGTAGGAAACCAATTTGCGATAAAAACCGTGACGAAAAGAGAGATATCTGAGAAATCTTTTTGGACGTCCTCAATTCGGTCAGTATGTACGGCATAAAGCGGAGACCAGATAACTGCACCGTATTCCAGGACAGTACGGATTAGAGAGTTATATAGATATACCACACTTTTAGGGTTTTTAAGTTGTTTAGTGTTGCGTAAGACAAAACCCAGCATTTTACCACCTCGGGCATGAACTTTATTGTAGTGCTCGTGAAAAGTCAGTTTATCATCAAAAATTACGCCTAAATCCTTAGCTTGATTCTGTCGTTTAAGTTTGTGACCATGAAGAGTATATTCGAAATGAATTTTATTTAATTTTCTAGTAAATGACAATACAAAACATTTATTAATATTTAAATACATGTGATTAAGAGTACACCAATTTGCAACGGTTACAATATCTCTCTGTAGTATCTCAGCATCTTCAGGGGTAGCAACCTCAAAAAAGATTTTAAGATCGTCCGCATATAAAAGGTTAGGGCACTTTAACTGCCCTACAAGGTCGTTTATAAAGGCTATAAAGAGCAAAGGGCCTAAAATAGAGCCTTGCGGGACACCAGAGGTGACAAGAACAGGCTCCGATAGTTCACCTTTGAAAGCAACCAGCTGACTTCTCCGACACAAGTAGGATTCGATCCACCGAAGCAGTGAGCCATGTATACCCATTTGGCAAAGCTTTCGACAAAGTAGAGAATGGTCAACTTTGTCGAAAGCCTTTGAAAAAACAGTATATATAGGGTCTACTTTATTATTATATTAAACAGTTATTGACTCTCAAAAATGAACAAACACGATTCTGTACCTTATAGGTGATCGCCATCAGTGCTCAACTTTAAAAAATCAGCAAAGCAGAAAAAAATTGCTGTTCTTTTAATTTGTTTTTTTTTTATATGACGGCCGTAAAAAGTTAACAAATGTAAAATAAAATAAAAGTAAAATATTGTTTCTGTTGTTTCAGTTAGATTGCGTTATCATCACCAAGAACGAAAAGAAGAAGATGTGTTAATTGTGACGGCCGCCACGGTGTAGCGGCTAAACACGCTGGGTTTTAAGGCGTTGCCGCTCCGAGGTCCCGCGTTCGATTCCCGGTCGGGTCAATGAAAAAAATACAATTTTCTATTTTGCCTTGGGTCTGGGTGTTGTGGTATCACCGTTGTTTCTTATTTCCATTACATAGTGCTATAGCTTTGGGATCAGAGAAATGTGAATGTGATTGGTGTCCAATATTACATTACGAGGGACAAACTGAAAGTTCTTAGAAAATCAAAAACTGATTACATTAGCCAGTTATTAGTTTTATTATATCTTTTCAAAATATTGTCCATTGACGTCAATACACCGCTGCATGCGATGGAACCACTGGGAAAAGCACTTTGCCCACTCGTCCTTAGGGGTCTCTTCAATGGCATCGCGATACGCAGCCACCGCTTCTTCAGCATTCATAAACCGCTTTCCTTTAAGTTTTTCTTTAATTTTTGGAAATAAATAAAAATCACAAGGCGCGAGGTCGGGGCTATACGGCGGGTGACCCAGTAATTCAACGTTTGATGTCGCCAAATAGTCGATCAATCGCTTGGCGGTGTGCGACGAGGCGTTGTCGTGGTGAAGGAGGATCCTACTGCGAGGTCGTTTCTCTCGAACTTTTTCCAAGACAAGTGGCAAACAATTGGTAGTGTACCATTCTGCAGAAACTGTTTTTTGATCCTCTAACACAATTGTTGCGAAATGACCTATCCTTCCAAAGAACGAGGCCACCATTTTTTTTCCCGCACTTCGATCTCTCTTCACTTTAGTTGGCAACTCCTCGAAAGGAAACACCCACTGAGCAGATTGTCTTTTGGTTTCAGGATCATAACAGTAAATCCAGCTTTCGTCACCTGTTAGTATGTCGAACACAGCATTTGAGTCACCTCCGTTAAATCTTTCAATCATTTTACGGCACCAATCCACACGATGGAGTTTTTAAGCCTTAGTCAAATTATGAGGTATCCACCGGGCGCAAAGCTTCCTGACCGCTAAATGTTCGTGGAGGATTTTGTGTACTTGACTCATACCGATGCCTAAGCTTGTCCGAATCTGCTGATAGGTCACTCTTTTGTCAGTCTCTATCATACGCCGCACAACACAGATGTTATTTTCAGTCGTCGCCGTAGAAGGCCGTCCCTCACGTACATCATCAGTGAGATTAGTGCGACCACGTTTAAACTCATTAAACCAGTTGTAAACAGTCGCACGAGATGGGGCTTCATCGTGAAAGGCCAATCGTAGTCTATCATAACTTTCTTGTTGACTTAAATGACATCGAAAGTCATAAAAAATCATTGCACGAAAATTTTCTCGTGTTAAATTCATGTTGACGTGACACAGACAATTTTCAATTTGCCGCCAAATCGTAAAACAAATGACAAATGAATGAAATATATACTCAGTAATATTGGCAAAGAGTTCTATTTTCAAATTTTAGAATATTTTTTTTGTTATATTGTTTATAAGTGGCCAGTTCTAAGAACTTTCAGTTTGACCCTCGTATTATATTAAAATAGAGCAAATCCGATTTATGGACGCAGAAATTAAGTCGTCTGTTAATAAATAAATATCGTAAAAAAGGTCACGCGACCACATTATAAATCGAAATTAAGTTAAGCGATAAATCCAATAACTTTGCAGTTAAACATTTGTCACATAAACTGTGCTGGCTCAATATTTCACTGGTTTAAAGGGTTGTTTTAATGTTGATTTATGTCGTAGTGATGAAAGTGATTGTTATTAATTGTCGAGGCCGCGGCCAGTGCCTTCTGACCTTTGGATCTTATACCATCTCTTGTAGACAGTAGGCAATTCACCCTCTGTTTTTGTTAGTAGTTGAAAATCAAACTCATAGAATTTAGGGGTTTAAAATAGATGGACGGTAAATAATGCGATACAAAATCAGGTAAGCTCAGAATTAATGGTTTCAAAGTATAGGTACCCAACAGATTAAACAACCTGTCTCAAACGAACGCCAACTGATTTTTGATCAAATTTTATGCTTGAAGGCTGCAAGAACACTATGATTTGGACATTTTCAAGAAAAGAGTGAATAGGCTGTTACTGGTCAAACGTGATCCATCCTCGACCACATCATTACTTACCACCAGGTGTGAAAATTTTCAAGAAAAGAGTGAATAGGCTGTTACTGGTCAGACGTGATCCATCCTCGACCACATCATCACTTACCACCAGGTGTAAACATTTTCAAGAAAAAAATGAATAGGCTGTTACTGGTCAGACGTGATCCATCCTCGACCACATCATCACTTACCACTAGGTGTAAACATTTTCAAGAAAAGAGTTAATAGGCTGTTACTGGTCAGACGTGATTCATCCTCGACCACATCATCACTTACCACCAGGTGTGATAGTGGTCGAATGCTTGATCATTTTTAAAATAATAAAAAATGCTTCCCATTAAAAGCTTACAAGTTAGGAGATAAAAATAATTGTAAGTATTTTAATGAAAATGCCTCAGCCCACGTATAAAATACCCTTAGTTAGTTAGTTAGTTTGGCTGGGGTGTTTTCCGCACTTAGCCTCATGATTGGGCCATTGTGCGTATGTCCCTCCTTTCTATTCTAACCAACCCAGGCTTTCCCAGAAGGCTAGCAACCTGCTCAGGTTGCAAAAGGCCTCTGGGAAAGTAGCTCGGGATTTGAGAATATTTGTCCGTTGTTCTGCCACACTTGTGCACTGCATGAGCACATGATGTGGTGTTTCTTCCGCCCCCGTGCACCCTCTGCATAGGGGGCTGTCTGTGACACCTATTGTGAAAAGGTGTTTGTTTAAGAGACTATGACCAGTTATGGTGCCTATGGCTAAGCGTAGTTTGTCTCTTGGTAATCGGATGAGGTTGCGGGCAAGCCTTTTCGATGCTTCCGGAACAGCCTCCTTAGTTTGTCTTACGTTTATTTCTTCCTTTCCTTTTTAGTTTCTTCACGTAGCCAAGTTCTTATTTGGGCCAGCGGTAGGGGCAGCAAAGGTTCCGATCTATATACTGTCGTTGCTGATCCCCTCTTGGCTAGTTCGTCAGCTGCGTCGTTACCTAGTGAGTTACTGTGTCCTTTGATCCATTGCAGAGTTACCTCATTTGTGTTTGCTATGGATTGTAGTGCTTTATGGCACTCCGAAATAAGGACAGATGTTTTGCTGTTGTTTTTTAGGGCTTGGAGCACCGATGCGCTGTCCGAGACGATTTTAATATGTAGGTCTTTGACATCTCTGGCTGCAACTGCCTGTGCTGCCCTAGTGATACCGATGCATTCTGCTTGGAAGATAGTGTTCAGCTTGTCTAAAGTTGTTGATATTTTAATGTTTTGGTCATTTGAGAACACACCAGCTCCTGTACCCTTTGAGGTTTTGGAGCCGTCTGTGTATATACGGACCTCCTTTGTGCCTGAGCTGTAACTGGGCTCTTCCGTAAAAGATCCTTTACACACTGCGACTTTTAGCAGCAATGCAGTCGCGATGCTAACGCGTGTTAGCATTGATGCAGTCGCGCTTCTGCATCGATGCTAACGCGTGACTGCATCGATGCTAAATTAAATCTGTTCATTGCGTGAGTCGCAATGCTGTAGCGCATTTTGGAAACTTGCGACTGCATTGATCTAAAAGTCGCAGTTTCTGAGGGGTCTACTGGGACAGTCTGTTTGCTTGTAGGAACAAACGAACCCAGAAGGGTCATGTCGTGATTTAAACCACATAAAAGTACGTAAGACGATAATCTGCCGATAGAAGCATCTGAAACTCACAGCAGAATTTCGAAATAATCCTGTATCCAATTCAAATATTGGGAACAATGAACGTTTGAACATTATAAGAAAAACAAAACTTTTCAGGAGTGAGCGACATTGAGGCGACTGTCAACAAGTTGGTATGTAGCCAGCTGGGTGCGGATGCTGTTGTCACCACATCGGCAGTGGGCAGCAATCGGTCAATCGGTGGCGCAGCGGTAGGAGGGACGCACTTTAAATCGACGGCTGCGCGAGAGTTCCCGGATTCGACCCCTGGGTCGGGCCAAAAATATGTTTTACCTGGGTTTTTCTATCAAGAAATTCTTAGGGCAGCCTGGAGGTTGGAAGTTGGCGGTGTTTCACCCCCGTGCCACGGAAAGCCCGTAAAGCCGTTGATACTGCGCCTGATCTCCACCGGTCGTGTCAGATTGCTGCCCCATCGGGCTATGAGAGTGATAGAAGCATCTGAAACTCACAGCAGAATTTCGAAACAATCCCGTATCCAATTCAAATATTGGAAACAATGAACGTTTGAAACATTATAAGAAAAACAAAACTTTTCAGGAGTAAGCGACATTGTGGCGACTGTCAACAAGTTGGTATATAGCCAGCTGGGTGCGGATGCTGTTGTCACCACATCGGCAGTGGGCAGCAATCGGTCGGCGTGGCGGCGTCCGTAATCGCTGCATTAGGCGGCCATGCGGGCGGTGGACACTGCAGGGGTAAGCAACCGTTTTAAACTAACGTTGTAACGTTTGTTGAATTTTCAGCTCACTGAAAACGCTTCTGTGTTTTTTTGGGAAATCACTATAACAAGCATATAATATCTAAAATTCCTCTCCATATCAACATCAATAAGAACACTGCAGTTTAGTACAATTTGTTCATTGAATATACATGATTATAAGTCTCTATCTAATATCAATAATATAATATCTAATTTTCTATATTGTCTCGGGTCGGGTTGTGGTACCACCATTGTGTCTGATTTCCATAACACAAGTGCAATAGCTACTTACTTTGGGATCAAAGCAATGCATGTGATTAGTGTCCAATATACACATATATAATACTCTCGTACCGTGATAAACTTTTTGTTAAGAATGTTGATATCCCAAATACTTGATTTTTCACCGTAAATATTGTTTGTGATAACTGATTAAATACGAAAATAATGGGGAAATACCTAAAGTGAAATAATATTGCAATATTTATTTCATATTTAATACAGATTTACACCAAAAGCTGACAACCCCTGCACTCGGCCAAAGCTCGCACGAGGGTGCGAACTAATCGCTATGAGTGATGTTTAAAATCATTCAATTATGAATATTGACCGACAAAAATTGCTTCCCGAGTTAGTAAGGACCCTTGTTTGAGTTTTAGTCGAGTTAATGATGTTTCTAAATGATTTGCGTGGTCACTGCGGTTAGGCTTAAATGACTTTGTTAGAGGAATTTTGTAGCAGTTTCGTAGCCAGTGGACTTTCATAGTCTGCTTAAAAAATCAGTAACAAACTTGATCGGTATTTAATAGACTAATGTTGATAAATATTGATGATACTATTTTCGGAACAAAAGGTAGAGTTATCATGTAGGCAGGTCTATAGATCTACGCATTTCCTAGCTATTGCAACAAGAAAGACTTTAAGCAGTGCGCGATCTCGATGCTAAAAATAAGAAAGTACTGATTTATTTTTAGATAATAAAGTGGTGCAGATGAGATGTATGATGAAAATACTACCTCTACATCATAATCCTTATTCGTTTTAGATACTCGGGTTCATAAAGATTAAAGGTACAAAGCAAGGATACGATTCCTAGCTCCTAGCGCTTGGCTTTTATTGGCATTCTAGAGTATTTATTAAAAAACATATTGGAGTATTTACGTGAAGTTAATAATATCTTTTGTTCTACCTCTACTACTATCCTCTGTGCCTCGGTGGCGCAGCGGTAGGAGGGACGCACTTTAAATCGACGGCTGCGCGAGAGTTCCCGGATTCGACCCCTGGGTCGGGCCAAAAATATGTTTTACCTGGGTTTTTCTATCAAGAAATTCTTAGGGCAGCCCGGAGATGTTTCACCCCCGTGCCACGGAAAGCCCGTAAAGCCGTTGATACTGCGCCTGATCTCCTCCGGTCGTGTCAGATTGCTGCCCCATCGGGCTATGAGAGTGATAGGAATAGCTTAGCCACCGTAGTCGAAATCGGCTAGGGGGACTATTTTTATTATTATTACTACTATCCTCTGTTGTTTTGTTTAGTATGTATAGTAGATACAGGGTCTTGAAAGTGTCTCACAAGGCTATTTACAACATAATAGGTAAGTATTTGCGAGCATGCCCTTATCAGGAACGCAGCAGGACGAAATTATTGTTTATTAACTCATGTCCAACGATTATGGTTCAAAATATTGTAACAATACTTGAGACAGTGTGCATCTATGAGAGTGTGCGTCAGGTCGCGGGTCGTGCGCAGGCGCAGCTTATTAAATTAGATTGTGACCCCTCGCGGAGGTTAACTCGCGTAATTGCGCGCGCCGGACAGCTGATTGTCACACAATAGGGGGCAGCACTTTGTCATCGGCCACTGAATATCGACCAATTGAAAATATCTAGAAATTCCGTAAGAATATTGACTTATCAAAGTCTTTTCAAAGGCAGAGTCGTAGGAAAAGGAATCTATTCCAATTTAATTGTAAAGGAGGACAACAAGAGGAATGGGAGTGACTGAAAATCAGCGCTGGCTAGGCCGGTAGGACCGACCCAGCATACGCTGAGTCAATTAAATTTGCCATTCATATTTTATTATGTACCCCTCAATGTAAAGGCAATAATTGTTTTATTTCTTTTTAAATGCAGGAAGGTTGTGATGATGAAGAGGTGATGTTGTCACAGCGTGCCATTCCAAAATGTATAAGTAGGATATTCGCTTCTTTACTTACTAAATATCACATCTAGACTGTCAAGCCAAGGTCAAGCAAAACAACTTGCGACTCAGCGCCGTGTTAATATTTACACAAAGCATTTTGAGCTACTTATAACCCGCAGAGGTTAAATCTAGCTCAAAATGGTTCGGTTTATCTAGTTTTTACCTAAAACCACATTAAAAAGTTTGAAGCCATATGAATTTTTACATTAATGTTTTTGGTGGCATTTTATTTTATCTATGCCATCACTATAACATTGAAAAGGTCTTTTTCAATTCGCGTGACGCACACGGAAAATCAGTTTTCACCCACATCTCTTTAGCTTTCTAATACAAAACTTGTGATTCTTTTCGTTCAGGGAACTATGTTAAATAAATTATTCCCGATTTTCACCTTAATACCTGCACTAGTCTCGAGGTATGTCATCCTCGATCAATTTATTGACTTGACTCGCGCGCGTACAATTTCCCCAAGATAATTTCTTACCATGATGACACATAACTTCTTAGTCATAAGGATGTTGATACTGACTGCGGTAGACTGTACCCGTCTAAATTGCAGTGTGATGCACGGAGCCAATTGAGTTACATGACATCGTCTATCTTCAACGGGAGATGACATAAAGCAAGATTGGGCACTTACGTAGTCAATTCTGTTCATTTGTTGGATTTATAGTAGCTTGGTCGTGGAAAAGGACCGTCGAATCCTTACATAGATGTAATTCTTTGTTATTGCTTATTGAAGAAGCAGGCAATCATCGACGCACATAAACCTTAACTAAACTTAATTTAGTTTAGTTTCTATAAATAGTTTATATTACTAAATATGTAAGGATCGAGAACATCTGCCAGCGGACTGCGTCCGCAGTTTAGCAGGTTTTATTTACTGTACGACTTCTTTTGTTGAATAAATAAATAAATAAAATTGGCCCAATATACTCGTAGTTACACCAAATTCTTAAGAGGAAAAAATGATAGAAACATACCTAAGCTTGGGATAATGATTCATCAATGATTCATGAGTTAAGGATGGTATGTTTTTAAGTATACAACATACCCTTGCTTTGACAGTGAAATTCACTAAATCATCTAATAATATGGCAAAAACTTTATCGAAAACGAAAACTACACGCGCTCGCCCATAACAATCACAAAAAGCAGTACCTGGCCATTTCTTTTAGCCCTAATTACACTTAAATGTTCCAAAAATATCGTGTTTCGCTATTTGTGAGCTATAAATATTTAAAAACACGAAACCTGATCCTGGAGCGATACAGCAATTATACACAAACAATGACACTATCTGATGCCGGCTCGCTCTACTGGAAAAATCCGTGTTTGTTCCGAAAGAATTTGGGAAAAAAACACTAGAATGTAACTCGATCCGTTTGCGTGCCAAAGAAAAAGTGAGATTTGCTGTGTAATTTGAATTCTTTGGATGTTAAACACGAATGGATTTATCTGACATAAAATCTTATTTTTCCTTGAAGCTATATCATACTTATTCAGTTTGCAGAGTTCAAAATTAAATCTTATTAGAAGTTGAAGTTAGGAACATTTAGTGCTCAGTAAGAAATCCCTGTCGATCGTATTTTGGTTATACATCCGCAGGTTTATAAAGTCAATAAACAAGAACTACGTGCTTACGTTGTCATTAGTCAGAAAAGCTTAATTCAAAGACCAGTTCAAATATTTTATTTTAAAATAAAATTCCATATAAATTGTTAGTTATCCTTAATTTTATGTTAGTTAATATAATTGTGATTCTATAATAGCGTTCAATTTAACAAAAATAAATTACAAATAATAATTGACATTTAAATGACAATTACTTAGAAAAAAAATGTTCAAGTAAAAGTGACATGTCAAAATATATTGAAAATTTATTTAATTCAGTACCTTCAGTGGTGACTACTTCTTTGAGCCGATCACAATAGCCGTCCAATCACCAGCAATAGAACATTCGGGCCTACCCCCAATCACCGTCAAGATCGCATTGGAAAATTGATAAAGGCAAGGTCTAAGCAAGCAGTCGCCTAACATAATATTTTGGTTATTTATAAAAACGTAGTCTATCTAGTAATTTTTAGTCCTATTCTTAACCGATGCCCGCGATCCCGACTAGCCACCGTCCAAACCGATTGCGATAGTATCTCCGATAGATTAATTCAGCGTACAAATTTCTTTACAAACAAAGCCGGCCATCGGCGGCGGCTTTGATCTCGCCAATTGTCCGTTTGATGTAGCCGCCTGCTACGTGTTCGAAAAACCCCGTAAACATTCCGCTGAAGCCCTGAATGTTTCAGGAACCTGATCAATCAGTCGCCGAGGACAGGCGCAGTTGCGCCAACCGAAGATACTGACATCGCTATCAAAGTTGCTTACAAAAACATGTACTAGCAATGACATAGTTACTAGAACAAACCATCTAACTTATCTACTTGTTGCGATAAAGATATTTATTTACTAAACGTGTGTACATATATGATGACAATAAAGTAGTGATTATAGAATCAACATGTTTTGCCAACATTCGGCAAAACATATAATATATATAATAATAATTGATAAAAAAATCAATGTCAAATTAAATTATACATAAAAGTGTCAAAATTTGACATCTAAAAATTCTTGCACATTATAATAACATTTGCAGACCAAGATTAAGTTTATTTTTAAATAGGTCCTTACTCAAAAGCTTTAAGTTATTAGGCAGTTTGTTGTAAATTTTAGAGGGCATGCATACACAACTTTTACTTAACAATGCTGATTTCGAAGGATGTAAGCATAAACGGTTTCCACCACGCGATTGCGCACGTACGAGTACATATCAGCCATGCGCTCAAATAAATGAGGGTTGCATTTCACAAACGACGAATTAAAATTCAGAGCATTAATGTAAAGATGCTTACAAAGGATAGTGATCCTGCAAAGTGATGTAGAGCTTTCACGTACACATCTCAATAAAAATTTGCGATATCTTTAATAAAAATAAAAATGATTTTTTGTTACAAAAAAATATACCATTACATATAATTTTTATTATAATATTATTACAGGGTGTTTATATTTGAAGAAAATGCACAACAAATATGTTATTTGATACAGTTACCTACAGTTAAAAAACAACCCATGCTAGAAATCACAAACTTTTATTGATGTGAATGTATGTATTGAAAACAACCAGTGAAACGCCCTTTTTAACTTATAATCGGTTTATTTCAACACGAGCAAAACATGAAGCGTACAAACAATATGCGAGAGAGAGAGATATATATCTAAAACAAGTAAGCGCGCCAATGCGCGCGCATTACAAATAAAGGATGCGTTCAGAAATGTCTAACAGTATGTATTAAATTGTACCAAAAAATATATCTTTAACTTATGACTCGTGAAGCCAAGGGAAATCCTGAAGATTTTTCTACGTTCATGAATGACAGGTCGTATGATGACGTCATACTCGTAAGAACGTCTCATACGTCAAATACGATATCAATCGTATTGACCCATTTACCCGTTTTAGTGGTTCGATGATCAGATTTCCTCAGTTACCAACGAATTTATAAAATTTCTTATTTTTTCCTTACAAAGTGTCAGCCTCGATTATAGTTCTGTGGTGTCAGCAAACTGTCTTACTTAGCTTGTATTGTGTTACTTAGCTTGTATTGATTTTGATCATGCACTTTTTTAGGATTCCGTAGCCGAATGGCAAAAAACGGAACCCTAGGAACCCACTAGTGTAAAATCGTTAAAATTAGGTCTTTTAAAATGACTTCGAGGTTCGAAAAAACCTTTTTCTGTAAAAGTCTAACGTTTGAGACGCTTCAAAAGTGGTAAAATGGGTCACATAAAATTTAATACAGTAGGTACATGTCAGTTAAGCCTCTGTCCTCTAAACTAGGATAGATTCTGTATCTTAGAGAACAGTGATTCCTCCTGGGGACATAGTAACATATATATGACTAGCGGTCCCCCGCGACTTCGTCCGCGCGTTTTCAGTTTGCTCCCGCCCCTCCCGTCGCAGCGTCATGTTTTATATCCTAAAGCCTTTCTCGATAAATAAGCTATTCAACACAGAAATATTTTTTCAAATCGGTCCAGCAGTTCCTGATATAAGCGCGTTCAAACAAACAAACTCTTCAGCTTTATAATATATTAGCGCAAGCGCACGTTGTACTTAAGCTGCGAACATTATTTTGGTGCGGAGTTATGTTAAAACTGTGATAGCTCCTAAGATATTTATTGAAATCAAATGATATAAAGGGCAACTTGGTTCTAAATTAAATGTTCGTGATGATGAATGTATTTATTTTGATAAGAATAAATACCTGTGTGTATAATACACCTCTAAAAATAATGCATTATTTTTTTACAAATTTATTAACATAAAAAAGGTTGTAGTAAGTCAACCATAAAAGATAGACATATGCTGTCGTGGACTTTATTATAGAACTCCTAATGTTGAACAATCCTGTCATACATGATTTTTGTGTAACTTAAGCGGTTTCCGCAGCGTATGCAGCGGAAGCTCTCAAAAGGAATATCTTTCTCCCGTTTTCGCAACATTTTTCATTTCTGCTGTGGTCTTATGAGTCGTATCTTTATTTATATAGTCTAAAGCCTTCCTCGATAAATGGACTATCCAACGTAAAAATATTTTTTCAAATCGGGCCAGTAGTTTTTGAGATTAGCGCGTTCAAACAAACAAACAAACTCTTCAGCTTTATAATATTAAGTATAGATGGTGGCCTTCATAATTATAATAAGGTAACACCACCTGGCACACTTACACCATAGACTTAGTTTCTTTGAAACGTCACTATGCTGGTGCTTCGGTCAACAGCACTGTAGTTAATTTAAACACTTCGATTCGAGGAAGCGGCTGAGCTCAAAGCAAAGAGTCTATAATGCGCGAGTTGTTTTATAAACAGCGGCGCACACGCATCATCAATAGATAGGTAAACAAGATTGGAGTGCTGTAGTATAAGATTTAATAGAATTATTATCTTTAAAAAATAACGTTAATTGCATATATCGTGATTCTGATATTTATTCCGTTATTTATCAACAAAACTATAAAATTCATTTGACTTCCCACCAACCCTGCATCTACCACAAAAGCTTACATTAAAGCTCGGCCTAATGAAAAATTTCAAACACTTTATTACAAACAGACTTTTTGACAATTGGTTCCCACTGAACATATAGAAATTAATAGATAACCTACTAAGTAAACAAAGTGTAGCACCACTATAGCAGTTAGAAGCATTAAATACAAGTTTTCTACCCATTCATCTAAGTCATTAATATGTCCCCTGTTAATTAATTTAATAACATTACTAACTATGTTTCATCTATGAAACTTTATTCACATGTATAGGATCTAGGTTTATCAATGTGTTACCATAGGCTGACCCTGCGCAAGGAAATTTAAATTTATTAGATATCAGTAAACAGTGGAATAGACCTTTCTTTATTGTATGACGCTAATCCGGTTAATTGAAAAACATACATAAATCAGAACCAATTCTGAATCATTTTAAAATGATACTGAACTAATGCGGTCTTCAAAAAAGGGTTTACAACAAAGTGTCCGCGCATTGAAAATGGCAGACCCTGCTCTTTCCCTGTCCTGCGTGATCTTATTTCTTAAGTATTCTAAGACGACATCCAAATCAACCACTCTTGGAAGAATAATTCCCAAAACGATGTTATTATAAAATGTAAGAAAAGGATTCAACCATACCGAATTATTATGCCAAATGCCTGTCACGAATATATCACGATCCAGAAAGCACAAATAGGTGAATGAATTCAAACGACAGTCGCTACAATTATTATATTTTTTCCACCAAATATAATAATCATACAAATCTTTACACAAAGCAAGAAAACTTCCGCATAAAGGCTTAGTAGCAATGTGTGCAAATAAACATCCGTGCATTGAATAAACTAAATGTGGACAAACAAACGACAAATAGCACAAATACAGCGGAATATATTCCATTGTTATGAGACTGTCCGAATATTTTTTCCCGCAGATTATCCCGCGACAATGGGAGAAAGGATTGAATGAAATGCCAGCAACCTAATTCACAATTCGGTCCTTTACAAGATGAATAAAAATAATTTTGGTAAATTCTGATAATAGCTGTTTAAAAAATTGTAACGTTTGGGGCTGCAACCGGTCACAGGATAACTGGCGAAAGTAGCATAAAGTTAAAACTACTCTTGAAAATCTAAAGAAAATTTATGAAGTTGAACAATTGGATACGACAACTAAATTGGATGAACTGCAAGCCTCCCAACGTCTTCGCAAATAAAGATAGAATATTAAAAGCTGTGTGTGACACAAAAGCAGGAAATTTATTGAAAGATTAGACTAGTAAATTAACACTGTACACATGTTCTCAATTGTATAAATACTTAACGATAGCATGACCATATTAACAACAATGAAATGACACAGACATCTATTTGAGGATAAGTACTTAAGGCGTCAACAAAAACAAACATCTCGAGCACATTTAGAGCATTTCCCGGCGCTATTTGACATGACCATATTTAAACGGAGATTACCAAACGTTTCGGAGGGAAGTCGTCACTCGCGGCCAAACCGCATAAAATCGTCAAAACGGGTTAGTCTGCTCCAGTAATCCCTTAACATATGTATCTGTCGTTGCGTTTTGACGTAGATTTACAATTATTTACAAGAAATACCCGGTACACCGCTTGTGTCTCCTCATCGTAAGCCACGGATTACCGAGTGTTTATGGCGCGATTATCGGTCGCGGGAAAAAGCGCGCGGACGCAAAAACAAAATGGTGGATTGATTTATAAGTGGGCGCGCTCCGAGCAGCTTTTCACAATATTTCTAGACGCAAGATGTTTTGTGTCGGGTGAGAGATGGGCGGGCTTAGCGGGATTACGCGGTGTCGCGTTTCGCCGTGACATGTTTTTGTTGGCAGCGTGCAGCGAGAAAGTCATTTTTGTCGCGAATAATGGCGCGATTTGGCCGTAGATCGACACGTAAATACACCAAATATTTGGACATTACTGTGTATACTTGAATATGATATAATGTAGAAATATCCAATCTCCTGCCCAAGGCAATAAAGTAGAACAGACATATTTCCTTAGTAATTTTACTAAACTGTCATTGGCTGATGTTGAACCCAAGATAACAATGTTTTCGCATTTGAATTGAGAACAAAAACAAAACAATAAAATCAGATTCAGATGAATGTGGATGAAAGCATCCGTACAACTATTTCCAAGCCGAATTAAAGTCTGATTCTAATTGAAGTATTGGATACGTATTGGCTTCAGATAAGTAATAATACGCACTAATGATACCTATGTATCTATACCTACTACTCTTGACTACAGCAGAATTCATCCTTATGGTAGTAGAATATAAATTAATAAATATATTGGACACTAATCACATACATTGCTTTGATCCCAAAGTAAGTAGCTAATGCACTTGTGTTATGGAAATCAGACACAAAGGTGGTACCACAACACCCAGACCCGAGACAACATAGAAAGTTTTGATTTCTATATTGACCCGACCGGGAATCAAACCCGGAACCTCGGAGCGGCGACGCCTTGAAACCAGCGTGCTTAGCCACTACACCACGGAGGTCGTCATATAAAGTAAGTAATACTTAATACCATGTGTGTTAGTTTCGCATTGAACAAACGTGAATGTAGATTAGATATTCTGTGTACGCACATCTTTAACCAAAATTATTATTGAGATGGTTATACGAGGGTCAAACTGAAAGTTCTTAGAAAATCAAAAACTGATTACATTAGCCAGTTATTAGTTTTATTATATCTTTTCAAAATATTGTCCATTGACGTCAATACACCGCTGCATGCGATGGAACCACTGGGAAAAGCACTTTGCCCACTCGTCCTTAGGGGTCTCTTCAATGGCATCGCGATACGCAGCCACCGCTTCTTCAGCATTCATAAACCGCTTTCCTTTAAGTTTTTCTTTAATTTTTGGAAATAAATAAAAATCACAAGGCGCGAGGTCGGGGCTATACGGCGGGTGACCCAGTAATTCAACGTTTGATGTCGCCAAATAGTCGATCAATCGCTTGGCGGTGTGCGACGAGGCGTTGTCGTGGTGAAGGAGGATCCTACTGCGAGGTCGTTTCTCTCGAACTTTTTCCAAGACAAGTGGCAAACAATTGGTAGTGTACTATTCTGCAGAAACTGTTTTTTGATCCTCTAACACAATTGTTGCGAAATGACCTATCCTTCCAAAGAACGAGGCCACCATTTTTTTTCCCGCACTTCGATCTCTCTTCACTTTAGTTGGCAACTCCTCGAAAGGAAACACCCACTGAGCAGATTGTCTTTTGGTTTCAGGATCATAACAGTAAATCCAGCTTTCGTCACCTGTTAGTATGTCGAAGACAGCATTTGAGTCACCTCCGTTAAATCTTTTAATCATTTTACGTCACCAATCCACACGATGGAGTTTTTGAGCCTTAGTCAAATTATGAGGTATCCACCGGGCGCAAAGCTTCCTGACCGCTAAATGTTCGTGGAGGATTTTGTGCACTTGACTCATACTAATGCCTAAGCTTGTCCGAATCTGCTGATAGGTCACTCTTTTGTCAGTCTCTATCATACGCCGCACAACACAGATGTTATTTTCAGTCGTCGCCGTAGAAGGCCGTCCCTCACGTCCATCATCAGTGAGATTAGTGCGACCACGTTTAAACTCATTGAACCAGTTGTAAACAGTCGCACGAGATGGGGCTTCATCGTGAAAGGCCAATCGTAGTCTATCATAACTTTCTTGTTGACTTAAATGACATCGAAAGTCATAAAAAATCATTGCACGAAAATTTTCTCGTGTTAAATTCATGTTGACGTGACACAGACAATTTTCAATTTGCCGCCAAATCGTAAAACAAATGACAAATGAATGAAATATATACTCAGTAATATTGGCAAAGAGTTCTATTTTCAAATTTTAGAATATTTTTTTATTATATTGTTTATAAGTGGCCAGTTCTAAGAACTTTCAGTTTGACCCTCGTATTCATATTTTTTTGTATTGAAGCTTTTTTCATAAAGCAGTGCTTCATAAAAAGGTTTTTTTTATTTATTTTTACTTTGCACAACCAAAATTCGTTCAAAAGGTGGACTGAATGTCATATGGCATTATCTATCAGTCATACCTATGGGCTATGCAGAAATGATTGTTAGCGCTGCGACAAAGTAATAAAATTAATATGATAAATTATATAATTATTTAAATTTTATTTTAAGTTGGTGTATTGTGAAAGTTTTTGGATAACTTTAATTGTTTTGGTAACAAAAGGAAAAATATAAGATCCTTTTCCAAGGGACGATAGAAATACCGATTTTTATTATATTTTCACACCGCATACTAAATTCAGATTGCTGCTATAATTGCTGTAACTAAAAAGCACTTATGTTTACAGGGTGACTCGCCACGCACGCTTCCTGCGGCTACAGTCTGAGACACGAGAAATGTCAAATTTTTGTCATTTTCTTATTATCCGCTGCATCAAACATACTTTTAACTCATGAAGCTATGTATCATTATTCGTAAAAAAATGTTTTTTTTTTGCTTTATCTAAAAATCTTTTCAATCAATATTTATACACAAAAGCACCAATTTAATCTGAGTGTTTTTGAGCGCCACCGTTGTTCGACAGATAAAAATGTGTGGAGACTAAATAATGAAAATAGAGTTTTTTTCTGAAAACGTACTTACATATATCTCAAAATCTGCATTCAAAGATTTTATAACATATGTTCAACATTCTCGAGAAATAAAGCAAATAGTAATGCTGTCAATTCACCAAGAATCCACCCTGTATTATCTTGTAGTTTAACCTGCGTAGCGTGTTATAGAGAAATTATCTATTTATTCGGTTTTACTATCTCTAAATTTGGATTTAAGTCAAGCTTTCCAACCACTATCAATTAGATTTGAATTCCTAATTCACAAAGTACCCACCTAATAGTTATACGAATCGTTTAAGATACAGAGAAACTCATTAAAACCGAAATAGTTTTAAGGTTTGATAATTTCTTATTCGAACTCAGATTTGTAGAGTCTGTGAGTAGAGTGACTTATAATTTTGAAAGAACTCAACGGGGCAAACATTTGCTTTATTACTTTCCAATTGTGTATCATCTGTTACATATGCTAAAGGTTTAAGACATTGTTTTCATTAAATAAGTAAAAATATAAGTTCACAAAAAGAACAGATATATTCTACATTCTATAATTAAATATCTGCGACAAAAACATCTGTGTAATACTTAATGTAGGTGTTTTTTCTTTCACGATTATTGAAATTCTGTAATCATTATACATATGTAAGATCAAGATAGAAAAAAAGTTGTGGACTTTTATGTTTAGTACCAAATTTCGAATATTTTTCTTAAAAACCATAAAATTGATATTAAAAAACCACCGGGCCAAAAAATTTATAATTGCAGATAATGATAGCTAATAACCCCTATTATAACCCATTTTTATTTGGCACAAGATATTTCAGACACCCTGAATAGCTAACTTCATTACTATTGTGTTGTAAAAGTGTTCCATTCTTATTTAGGCCTACCATTATACTTTTAATGATAGAACTTTTTTGTACAACTTTATTTTTATGTATAATTTAACTGGTTCTTGGTAGCAATGTATTACGTAGGTAAATAATTAGGGAAAGATCAGAAAATTCATAAAACATCAAAATTAATAACAATATCTAATTAAAACCACTGAATCATTTAAGCATTCTGCTTAAAAACATTTTATTGCGCTCAATAATCTCATATTCTTAACATTAAATTAAATTCATTAAATAGAATCTTAAGTTAATAATAAATAGCGATACCACTTTTTACAGATTCTAATTCGATTATAATTTATAATACACACAGCGTCCTCGCGGTTCGCCCTATCACAGTGGAAAGTTCACAAGTCGGTGCACAGCGGTCACAGACATGGCTTCATCAGCGCTGGAGCCGACAGCGATCACGGCTCAGCAGGACTGAGCTCGTCCGCCAGCGCGGCTTCAACGCCTTGAATTTGTCAGTCGGCTCAAGCTTCAACTGCGCTGCATCGGGTCCGGGTCGGGCGGGCTCTGCGGCGCCATCTGCAGCCGCCGGTACAGCTGGTGGTACGGCGGCGGCGCCGGCAGCCGAAGCAGCGGGCTCGGCAGCGCGTACCGCCCGTACACAGACAGCAGTGGCGGATACAACCCTACCAGCGACGCGTACGGGTTCCCAAACATCGGGTGCAGAATCGCGCCTCGCTTGAAAGCCGCTAACCTCGATCTGGAAGCTGCCGTCGACCGCCGCCGCAGCTTCCCCGTGGTGCCGCCGATGAACACGTCGTCCGACGATGGATCCAACATCCAGTAGTTGCCTTTGCCCGGGTCGTCGTAGTGCCGCGGCACTTTCACAAAGCACTTGTTCAAACTCAAATTGTGTCGGATGGAATTCTGCCAGCCTTGTTTATTCTCCTTGTAGTAGGGGAAGTTTTTCATTATGTACTCGTATATGCCGTTGAGAGTCAATCGTTTTTCTGGACTGCTGCGAATGGCCATCATGATGAGGGCGTTGTAGCTGTAAGCTGGTTTTTCGTTTTTCTTCTTGTCGTCTGCGTTCGAACAGCCGGGTGGAGGTGAGGGCGTCTCTGTGCCGGTGACGTCGAGCTCGGCGTCGGAGGGCGATGGCGACCGCGAGGTGGCCTCCGGAAGTAGGTCTCGAATCGCAAAGCTGTGCGGAGGAGTCATGGTGGTGCGGCATCGCGAGCCGCTCGCGCCCGACTAACGCGCCGCGCGCACGACTTGGCGCTCCGCCCTCGTGCCCCGCCCAGTCAAGACCCCTCCCTTCGTGCATGCTCCGACACACATATAACTCTCACAGCTGTATATCGCCTGTACATCACAGACATAGAGTCCATTTTCTTCGCGGCTTAAAAAGCTACCTCGTCACTTTTTAGCAGCTCGTATGATGGGGTTGCATTCTATGATTTTATTAACCCGATCTGTCACGGCGGGTAAACAGCGATTGTAATTCTTCACGCGTTGTTTAGAAGCGTATTTACTGTGACCGAGTGTAATGAACGGTTCTTTATGGGCCGAGCCTATAATTATTAATCGTGTTTCTAAACATTGAGCAGCTGTGCCGTCGTAACTAATGGTACAATGGGTGGTGACAAATTATGTTTTATAAGTCGGCAGACTCTTTAATTTCTGTTATAACCATTTTTCTTGTCACGGTGGCAAAGAGTATCTATTGTAGCGATTGCTTTAATAACATCTAATTTATGTTTGTGGAGGGACGTACAAAGACATGTTTTTTAACAAATTCATTTGGTTTGTGCTTTTACTCGCCAAAGTGTATAGCTCAGTCCTAATTTTTCTAGACTGGTTAGAACGGTTCTGGTAGAGACAAATATTTGCGCATGTTATGACACCTTGGTTGTAGGCATGTGGAATTATAATTGTCGTGGGTTTCAAATTGGTCAGATAGTATTGAGCGTGTTCTTAAAAATGTGACTTTGATTCGTATTAAATATGCTCTTCAAAACATGTGACCAAGATATTTATTAGACATTTGAGCAATACAAACCTATAACGTTCAAATCGAATTGGGTGCCTAGGTATTTACCGTCAGTCGATTTAAGTGTCTGGTAATTCTAAACCATTTAGTGTCTGGGTCAGGGAATTCAATGTACAAGCTCTAAGACGAATCCATAGTCACATAATATCTACATAAATAATAAAGTCTTCATATTCGTACGATGTAGATAATCCTGTAAATCATTCCACATAACAATGATAATATTTTTTCCCAACAAAATCACTGAAATCTACAATAAAGTCCATTGACCTAGAGCTCGTACCGAAAGCTCGCCCCGCCTCCGTACCACGCCCACGCAGCGCCGTAGCCACAGTTATCGCGATACATTGCAAAAGCTGCTACAGACATATTTATAGCTGTAGCAAGAGTACTACAGCAGCTACAGATTTGTCAGTTACTGTGGAGTGCTGTAAACAGCAAGCTCATAAGCTTTCGTATGGTTTACGTAGAAGGTCAGGATTCGAGGCGTCTATGATAAAGCTTTACGAAATTATGGTAAGTTCCCGAAGATAAACACAAAAAATATGAACTCAGGGTCTCGAAAACTGCAACATAAAAAACAAAATATGAAAAGCTCAAGAAGAGGCGAAAGCCTTTTTTAAGTACAGAAAAGGATTAGTAGTAGTCAATCTCGTAGTCAAATAGGCGTCTACGTCAAAAAAATATATTTAATTTGAATAGTTTTGGGCTTGGAATAGGAGTACAGTAACTCCATGATCATGGCGCTTGCAACAGTGCCGAAATATCGAAAACTCATCAATAAAAATGGTACATTCCGTATCTAACTTTTCTAATATTACTGACCATTAAAGTTTAAAACAATATTTATAATACTGAATTTATCCCCTGGACCTACCTAGCAACTAGGCACTAGATCTAAATATCTATTCCACACACTCATTCTATCCACAATGTAGTTGTGTAGATTCTACATGCTAATAGCTGTACCTATACAGAATGATCAACACAGTCAACAGCAACGATAAAGAACATCACACGCTGCATACATATATAGCTTTACATGTAACCTAGCAAGACTAGGCCTGCCACACTCAGAACATGAGTACACATAGCGGCAGTATCCCACATTCTACATGCTTAAAGCCATATACAGGGTGTACAATGTATATAAACACATAATTACGGCGTAATGTCGCGGCGTCGGCGCGGTGACCGCGAGCGTGTTTATCGCACGATTGGGCCAATGGATGGACTGCGGTGTACTGACACCATGCAATACGGGTTATTGGAGATTTTTGAGACTGGGATTCACCGATTGAAACATAAGAATGATGGAGACAGAGACAAAGATTGAATGAAGAACCTGACCTATGGTTGGCTGGTAGAGAATGCTTGTGGCATTAAGCCATATGTACTATTTTATGTTGTGTGCATGAAGTTTTAAATAAATAAAATAAAGAATCACTTTACGAAAACTTACAATGCGTTGCAAAATACCATAGCGATTTCAACCTATCATTTATATGAGACGTGGTAACTACTTATGGTTTGACTTAAATTTAAACCTATGTCAAAATCAGCAAATTGAACATCCAACGTTTTGATTCGGTTATAGTGATATCAAAACTGAATTTTATTTCAAGGGCTTGCAAAAACAGTACCGTATAAAGAGCAAGTTCACAATAAGTACACTATTTTAGAAAAATCCATAAATATCCGCTATTAAAGTGTGGTGACGCTACACGAGGCACGTCGCCCGCGGCTGCGTCCGTGTTTAGTCCTCCCGCGCAAATATTTAACGACACTCCCAGAACGCGCAGGCACGTTCAGCCTTACACCCTGTATTATAATAGCACTGGCAACATTTTGTGACAGACATAGCTTTTGTCATTGGTCGGTCCATACAAATACTGATTTTTATTTTACAGTGTCAAAAGGCGATGTTTGTTGCTTCGTAAAATATTTGCATGCTATTTCTGATAGCTGGGAAAGCTGAACCGCTATATTCATAACACCTACAAAAATGTACCCTTTTCCAAAGTCAAATAAAATATTCATTTCATTTCATTTTAATTTTATTTCATTTCATATCGTAATGTGGCTTAAAATACGTGGATACGTCTAAAACTTTTGAAAAGTAGTATGCTAGTAGTAATTGTCTCAGAAGTTGAGTGTTTCATATTGTTTGCTGTACCATACTTACTTCTCTGCACGTAAGCAAACAAAATATATAAAAGTGTTCTGCAATGAGCTTAAATGAAACCTATAAAGACCGTCCATGATGACAGATCATTAACATTTCATGAATAATCTAACTTTAGCAAAAACTTAAGTTTACCGCCGCTTTGACAAAACCGGCATTACCTATACCTACATTATGCTTAGACATAATCACGTCCCGTCAAACGGCGAACACAAAAGAACAGAAAAACTACGGCAAAACTCCATTTCGGCGCTCGTTAGTCTGTTGCCCAGTAAATAGTAGGTAAATAAATAAATACGGGTGGACGTGTTTCCCGCGCGATTGGAGCAATTATAGAGGGCGCTGTCGTCGCCTCGCGCCATGCTCGCCGCGCTGTCAAAATCTCTTTCATTTGTTTTCGGATCGGGAATTTTTGGCTGTGTTTTAAGCACGGAGTATGGATATTTTTTGTTTTTTTTTAAATTCAGGTTGAAAAAGAAAACGCGACGTTGCCAGGTTATATAATTTAACAATAGTTGAGTCTTCGATATCAATTTGAAATTTATTTATAATGATTGGATACGACAAAAATGTTAACCTTCATTTAAAAACAGTGTTTTGTTTTCAATGTCCCTAACAGTTTTCCTGTATTTTTTTTCAACAAACACACAAAAATAGACGTAGTCTTGTCACAACTTAGTTGGCTTCTATCGCTCTAATGGGAATTTGGGTCAACACGACACAAACAAGAAGCCACACGCCAATCACGAGATCGCTCCGAGCTCATTGGGCTTCCCAGATAAACAAAGAGCTAAATTGGAACAGGAAACAAAACATTGCTTTCTGATTGATTAAGGAAACCTTTAAAATATTGCAAAGATTCACACTGTCTCTACAATAGATTTCCTTGTTTGGGAATTTGTTTGAAGGAAGTCCTACACATAAAATCGTGTGTTAGAGTCGTGAATATAAATATGTCAAATACCAGCTATACATATAACTGAGGGATCGTCTGACTCTATAGCTTTGATCATATAGCTAATATTTAACGCGTCTATTTAAAGTGTGGCGCTGTCAAATACGGGATGTTTTGTGAGCAACTGTATACAGAGTGGAACACTTTAGGCGGTGTTACGCTAGCCCAGACAACATTTAAGTATAATTAAAATTATTTTTTCATTAAATTCCAGTCTATTCTGTATCTAGTTCAGCCCTCCTCCCAGGGTGCAGCGAGGCGACACTCGCACAAACACGGTGCCTACTGTGCGCGGCCCGCCCTGCGCCGGCGCAGCTCCGCGGGGCATAGCTTAATGAACTAGTGTATACAGGGTGATCTGTGATACCATAGGCTAGTTTCCACTAAGAACAAATCATAAGACTTCATAGTATTTGGCAGTCAAAATTCTAAGCAGTAAAGTCATTTAGGACACCACGACAGTTCAAGCGTTTTTGAGGCCCATTCATTTTTTTCAAATCATAATAATCATAACTGTGGATGTTGGATATTTTTAATAATATCAAGGTTGGATTATTTAATTTGTTAATGTAAAGCATATTAAGGTATTAAAAAGTAGTCAAATAGCCATTTGTGCTTGGAGACAGAGACAAAGTAACTTTTCACTAAGAATTAATCAATTAAAATCACGCAAAAATTATATCACCTAACCATGGGGTTTAGGCGAAATGTAGTCTAACTGACAGCTATATGACCAGTCCAGTTCTACACATCGATCTACTCGACATGTGAGAACGTAAATAGAAGTTAATGTGCTGACTGAATACCTCACGTACTTCCTCAGCTTATATACCTATACATCATCGCGCAATATATCGTTTGGAGATGAAGATAGCCAAAAATATCGACTCAGCTGAGTCAAAATATTTTTAAATGACGTTTTCCAGACATCACTTCAGTTTTTACAAGTACATTTCTCGATGGCAATTTCACATCCTTGCAATAAAAAAAATACACCAAAACAAAGCCGAGTTAAATCTGGAGCTCTTATTCATCGGCAGTGGGCGGACCCAAGAGCCGGGAGTAGCTGTCTCGTCTTGAGAGCCGTCCTCGAGGCCCCAGTAATGTTGTTAAAATATTGATTAATATTGTCGCCATCTTCAACGACCTCTCTCCCGGAAGCCGCGAGCGCCCTCTGTTCCGGTTTAGATACTCTTTGTCCCCATTGTCAACCGGGTACTGAAGAGCACTCGGAAAATGGTTTTTAATATTCACCCCCTAAATGCGAACAAAAAATGCTTGTTCACGCCAATTGAGCAACGGTTTTGAAAACAATACGAATGGCTTTCAATCGAATATCGTTAAACTTTACTCGTATTTACAACAATCGACAAATTCCACTTTGAAATGAATTGAGTTTCGCTATTTATTATTACTGGCCATTTAAAAAGAAAAGGCTGGTGTTCTGAAATTAGAATCGAAGTGGTTTTTAAAATTGAATACTTATTTCAAATTCGAATGCACCTGGTAAGTTGGTACTGGCAGGCTACATAAATACATTATTTCTGACGAGTACACAGTGGTATAGTCTATGTTGAGTTTTTATTCTATGGGTCACATCAGGTGAGGAAAGTACGTGCTGACACTTCTAGCAATTGTAAGGCGCCATCGGAAAGCTATTAGTTGACATTGTTCATTTGAATCCGCCTTCGTTTTGTTGTAATGTGGGGGCAGCTGCGACGTCGTGCTGTTTACACAAATCTTTATTCCGTACACAATATAATAACATAAGCTACTTACTTGTAAACGAAACTGTTAAGGTTTTGACATTTGAATTGATATTTTTTCTTCAACCGTTGACAAGACGATTTGAAACAGATGTTGGTACATAACACGATTTTTATAATAGTCAGATTTAATTAGGTCACGTTTTATTTTTATAGACCCTAAATAAGAGTTTCAAAATCAAAATCCCTTCCGAATAAGTAGCTCAACGCCCTCAGTATAAAACTATTACGTCACAGATGTCAACACTGCTAACAAAAGATCAAACTCGTAGCAAAACGCTAACAACTCACTAATGGGGGCAAAGAGTTTTCACGCGCGATAAAAAATAAATAAATAATTGGAGTAATCCTTTCCGCCCCTGCCTCGCGCTCGTAACGAGATTCCGTCGCCGAACTTTTTCCTACATCTGTCGGTGACTCGTGTCCGTACTGCCAGTGTTTCAGGGATCCGTAAACGAGGACGAAATATACATAGTTTAGGCATTTTGAAATATCAAATTATTTATTAATCCAACATTCGAAGCTCAATAAATACTTTATTATCTTCGAACTTAAGTTCTCGCCTAGTCAGCTGTGGACCTAATATTATGCGGATGTGTTTATCAACAGTCTTTTGTTATGCTTTTGTTTATGCCACCGTTTGATCCTAGCGTCTAAAGTGAGTTTTATGCACAACTTCACCGTTTAATGATTGCAATGCAACTATATACATGTACTTAAGTGCAAGAAACTTAGCTTGTAAGTAGTGTTATACGAGCATTAACCACCTGATGATGATCTCCCTCAACTTTACAGTTAATAATCTTGCGTGTAAAATATGATTCTGATTTTTGAAGTGAAAACTTCTTTAGCGGCGTTGAGCACTTTTGTGGGATGGGGGAAAAATGTGAAACTCGCGTCAGGACACGTGGGCTGATCGAAAAACCGTAAGACGGTTGGCGAAATTATGGATGTAAGTTGATTTTTCTGAGAGATAAACTTTTTAATGTAATTTAATATAATATAAATCGTAATGTTTGTGTATGATAGCGCAATAAATAAATATTGTATTCTATAAAAATATTATATTATTATTATTATTATTGTATTATTATTATTATTATTATTGTATTCTATCACAAAAATGATAGTACTTTTATATTGATAATAACTATTCCAAAAAAATTTAAAATGCACAACGTTGATATTCAAGTTTTCACTTCTCCTGGCACTCCCGGAGTGCAATTTGTGTTTTTTTAAGATAATGATTTCCGAACATTGAACGTTTTACACAACGGAACCCTCATCTACATGCTCTCACGCTTGCCCCGTTTTCTTTTTTAACCGACTTCAAAAAAGGAGGAGGTTATCAATTCGACTGTATGTTTTTTTTTTTATCATCATTTTTTTTTTGTATGTATGTTACCTCATATCTCAGTCGTTTGTAGACCGAATCGAAAAATTTTTTCACCTACTTAGAGGGTATACCTTCTAGTTGGTCCCATTTTTTCCATTTTGGGATCTGATGATGGGATCTTGGTGTATTCGAGGAAAACCCTCAAATTTTAAAGGCACGTATAGTGTTTCTTTACTAGAATCTTAATGTTGACGTGTTGTTACGTCTGATAGTCAACATTTTGTGGGGCTGAGCTGATGGTGGAACTCCTTAACGCCTAGGAGTTCAGTAATTATAATGACACAACTTATGATAGGTAATTTGTAGCTTCGTAAAAAATTGAATCATAAGGTGCAACTCCCCCCCCCCCCCGCCTCTCTTATGTAATCACTAAAAATAAAGAAATAAAATAAACTTTAAAAAAAAGTAAAAACCGACTTCAAAACCAAAATGCACTAAAAAGTCTTAAATAAACTCTTCACCATTGAAAGGAAAGGAATCCGTTTTAGGCAAACAATTTCTTTTTGGAGTCGGTGCCATCACTTTGACCATCAAGCATCAACTATCACAGCACCGACTCCAAAAAGAAATTGTTTGCCTAAAACGGATTCCTTTCCTTTCAATGGTGAAGAGTTTATTTAAGACTTTTTAGTGCATTTTGGTTTTGAAGTCGGTTTTTACTTTTTTTTAAAGTTTATTTTTTCGTAGCTTCAAGTCGATCGGCTCTACCCGGGGGGCGCATTGTGACTGACCGCCCATTGCTATACTTCGCTATAGCAAACCGATTGTGTGTGACCGACTATTGCCACATGTAATGCCCTCTGATTGTCCAAAATTACAAATGCGAATCCGAGAAAGGCCATTTGGACGAAAGCGGATTAAGACGCGAAATGCTAGCTTTGTTGTTTTTTTTTTCTTTGGTGTTTGAAAGTTTTTTGGGTTGGATGGTTTTTGTGGTAACGATGTTGATGGGGTGATGACGAAAAATATAAGTACTCAGTAAAAAAGTAGGTATTAATAACTGAAATAATATCGACTCGTGAGTTGGTAAAAATCTGTCTGGAAGAAATTGCTTCTAGGAATATAACCGCCTAAATTGTACTACTAGCGAATATATAAGATACTATCCTGTGTAATTATTGCAACAAAGTATTTTTATTATTATTATTATTATCCCTACCTAGGATTCCTATAAGATGATAAAGTTTTCAAAAAGAGAGAATATTGTCATTTTTTTCTGCTGATATCAACTGCTATATGAAACTGAACCGAGATACGTAGAGGAACATTACTTTCAAATCAGCGTGTCGTTGATATGCACAGGAATTTTACTATTATATCAAATTCAAAATGTACGCGAATTATCTCCACATTAGATAGCCGATTACAGTTAACAGAAAAAAACAAGCATTTAAAACCCCAACTCTTTCTACACAATACAAATATGATCTATCATTTCTCTACTTTCACACGAGAACTCCCTCCTTCCCGAGAATTTTGCAACTCTTCAACAAATTTCACATAAGTATAGCATGGCAGGCAACAAACACGAGATCTATTGACAGCATCATCTGCCCACAGTTTTAATTAACTCGCAACCACGCGATTTGGATGTCTTCATTCCACCTTTGTCGAAACCAGTGGGAGGCATGCCCTGTTTCTTAACGCACCTGTCGCGATTCTGCCCCAATCTGAATTCCACTTTTAATCTTATAATATAGAGTGCAAAATTCAATGAAGAATCAATCGATCTGGTATAGTAAAAGGCTAAGGAAAAATAGACTTTAGTCGAGTTAGATTAGAGAAGAAATTCGAAGATGGAGCGTGGGTGCGGTTGAAGACGGCACCTCAGCGCGACGTGTCAAGAAGCCTTTGTCGAAGCTGACAATGCCAATAATTGATCGCGTTCCGACAGGGTGACCAGCTAGGAGACAGAAATTAAGAAAATCAGCAAATTTAAATATCAAAGATTCTGATTATCTGCTAAATCAGAGTAAATACGTAAGTACAGGGTCGCCTAATCTAAAACCCAATCCAATCCAATGAAACTCAAATCGAAAAACGGAATAGCAACAAGAACAACTATAAAGCTGGCTATACAAATTATTATATCATCAGCAAGCTTATACTAAATGTAAAATGCATTGATGTTAATATTAAATTATTCTTTAAACATTAAAAATACATCCAGTAAAACCATTAAAGATTTATTTAATTTCAAGAATTTTATTCTTATGCAATAAATAGAACACGAAAGTTACAGTCTCCAGTCCGTTCCCATTGCCATATCGTGTGGCCACCCTACCCCCAAGTCACAGATGCCACGCGGCACCCTTTACGGCATTCTGTTTATGTCCTCGCCTCTGCAGAACATCTAACAGTAACAACTAACAGAACTGTAACGCAACCCACAGCGTTAACAACCATTATTTGTTTCTGAAAGTCACTGACTTGTCCCAGACCAGTCATCTGCTCCATTTAAAGAAGGCACGACGTAAAAGTGAATAGATTTGCAAACTAATTGTCAAGTCCCGATGGTGTCGTAAAGTCTGTGAGTAGTTACTGGAAATAAATAAACAGCTGCGTATACTTGGTTGAAGACTTCAATAGGAAAATTAAAGCTTGTTGTGGGCGCTACCTTTTTCTGTTGCATTGGATATTTGTTCGGCATCAACGTTGAATATCAATCAAGACGTCACTATTTTGGGGGCATTTTCCTCAGCGGCCCCTTATAAATCATGTATAAAGCAAATACCTTTCTGAACGTGCTGACAAAGAGAGAATACCTAATCCTGAAAAATCCAGAAATATTGATTTGCGTTAAAGAGAGAACATAAGAAGCATTTAGGTTTTTAAGCGCTTATATATAATAGGTACCTAGGTACGTGTTTATATCCTCATTAGGTACATACACAGGTGATCTTTATTATAGCAAAGACAGGTTCAGGTAAGTTGATATTCATTGTCAACAATATTAGACATTGACTTTCACTTGTGAACTAACAAAAACAACAATAGTACGTATGTTCATTGTTAAAACAACATCTTTATTTCAAGTCGGCAAAAAATGCGGGCGATCGTAAGATAACATATTGTGGTGTTGATAGACGGACGGACAGACGGCAAGATGGATGTGAGTGGCTAGTAGCAGTAGTAATTTAATAGAAAATCAATTGTAATGTAATGACATTAATGTATTCGTGTTTCATAAAAATGTCGTCTTTAAAGTACTAATTTTATATGTTATTCTTAAGAAATAGTCAGTTGAAACCGCTACGACACTTTAAGTAAAGCTAAGATGTAGAGTTAGGAATAAGAGTTACTGGCTAAACCATAACATGAATTGAATCCATTTACATCGTATTGATTTCCTTGTGGCCTAAAAAAAGTTAAGTAAGCCTGTAACGTCCCACTGCTGGGCAAAGACCTTACCTCAACTATGAGGTAGTTTGAGCAATCACGCGGGCTGAGTGCAGGTTGGTGGAGGGGTTGTGTTGCAAGGCAAGCGACTAACCCTGCTGTCAGATCTTATCAAGCCGTCCATAAGGCTTCTGACTATGCTTAACAACTAATATAACTGAGATTAGCCGGGACCAATGGCTTAACGAGCCTTTCGAAGTACGGAGATGCTCGTAATTTAAGTCACTTAAATGGTTAGAATGCTTACCCTTTCGAACACAACTGCGACGTACGTAGCTTAACTTCAGTAATTATTTTCTCTGTTATAAACACAAATATTTATTATTATTATTTATCTTTTTCCCTAATATGTATTTACATGTTTGTTCGAGATCGGCAGTGGATTCAACGTGGTGGGGCAAAAACATACGGCAGGTTTTGTCTGTCAGGACTCACCTATTATCCGCCAATAGGTGGTTTCCAGGGTTGCAGGTAATCGCCGAGGACACAGGCACAGCCACAAAGGTCTTTGGGTAAGTTTTACGGGAAACCCACGCGAAATTGAGTCCTGTCAGTTAGTGTCAAGGGAACAACGTCTCGAAAACGACTACTTTACGGGGTTCTCAAACGAGCAAAAAATAGGTTAGTATTCAAAATGATGTGCGTAGGAGCGCGCGCCGCAAGACTAGGATGGCAACACAGGTATCGATCAAATTACTGTAGTAAACAGTGTTATATTTTAATGTATTTATTATTATTTATGTGTTATTTTATGTACTCATCAATAAAAGGCTCGTTGAATACTTGAACAAGTATAATATATTATCAAGCTCACAATATGGCTTTCGAGCCGGAAAATCGACCCAGGATGCCGTGATTGCCCTGACATCATTAATCACCGAGCAGTTGGACAGTGGAGGCAAATGCCTTACGATTTTCCTTGATTTAAAAAAGGCCTTCGACACCGTCTCTGTGCCCATTCTTTTGCAAAAGCTGGAACATGTTGGAATAAGAGGGACTCCCTGTGATCTATTCAGGAGTTACCTGAGTGGGAGGAAGCAGAGGGTGAAGTTAGGACAGTACATTAGTGAAGATGCTGAGCTGACTTTTGGTGTACCTCAAGGCTCTGTCCTTGGGCCCACCTTATTTCTCATTTATATAAATGAGCTTTGCAACATGAAGCTCGATAATACCAGTGTTTTTTCCTCTGCCGACGACACTGCGCTATTGATTACTGGAAAGTCGTGGCACTCTATAAAAACTAAAGCTGAAAATGCTTTGGCAGTAGAACTGCTTGCTGGTTGAGACTAAATTTGCTCACTTTAAATGCCATTAAATCTAAATTTATATGTTTTACTATTACCAGTAAAACTCAACCGTGCCCAGATTATAACCTTGTAATACATAACTGCATAAATACCGATGGCTCTAACTGTAAGTGTCCTATCATTAGCAGGGTAAATACCACTAAATACTTAGGCATCATGACTACATAAGATATTAAGATAAAATAGTATATTACTAATAGATAATAAGATTAAATTGAACACCTATATGCCCGTGCTATGGGAGAGCGGCCTTTCTTGGCACAAGTGTTTTCACACTTAAAAGGAACAGGTCAACCTCAGTTATTGTTACCTATTTCATGTTCCTAATAAATATTTTCATATTTTCATAATGTACGTAGTGTTGGCGCCTCTTTCTGTGTCCCGCACTCGGCAAGGGCCCACTGAAAACCAGCGCCAGGGCCTTCTGGGGGACTAACTAATGCTGAGTCTGTAATGTCCAAATCAAGAGGACCTCATCCTCTTGATTGGGACATTACAGACGCACAACAGACACTGGCTAACAAAGTTTTGTTTGTTTTTATTGTTTATTTGGTCGTTTTATTTCCTCTTTTTTTTTATTTTTTTTTGGATTACAAAATTGTGTCTGTTATTGATGTGTGTATGATGTCCTTAATTAATGAATGTCTTTTTTTTCTCTAATTAATACCCAAGCGCTGCCAGCATTGCGCTAGAAGCACTTCCTTGTGATCTTTCCTTTTATATTCGCCAATGTAAAAATAGGTAGCTATTTTAACTTTGTCTTTCCGTTACGGTTTAGTTGACACCGTGTTTAAGTTGAGACTTTCGTCGAGCCGTCATGGCTATTCCACATGTCTAAGAGTTCGAGAATGTTTTGTTTACAACTAAACGGAATTCACCGTGACTAATTTACAGATCCAATTTGGTCGCTCGGTGTGCGTATTGTGAGTATTGTCAGTAGCGTGCGGTAGGTAACACCGGAGATCTAAATTGTTGGAAGTGCTTGTAAGTTGTATTCTAAAAATAAGATTTCGCTTACAGACAGAATCCAGTTCAGCCTCTGCAGCCTCAGTTGTCCAAAGATTAATGATCTTTCTCTACAGTCCCTCCGCCTAAACCTATTGACAATATATACTATTCAATCAGCGATACATGTCTATATATATTTAAAGTAGGTGTGTTTGTCAAGCACAATATTTAAAAGTACAAGCGAAGGATTTGTATACAAGATCAACACGAAATTGCAATAGATATGTATTAGAGGTAGTCCCAAAAGCTAAGAACTTTCAGAATAACACATATGCAACGTGCAGAACTATTAACAACAAAATACCAATAATTAAAGAACTTAAATTAAATGCTTTTAAAACTTTATTAAGTAAAGAGTTAGATAATACCTTTTATTGTGTTATTGAGTTTTTAAAGCACGAAGGATAATAATGGAACTGTTGACACTGTTGCTATGATATGTACTTAACTCATACTGATAAATAATAAAAATAACATCTAAAAGTAGTATTAATAATTGCCTGAGTATTTGCATGCTGTTTTATATGGTTAAGTAGATCACTGCACTGTTTCTCGTATTTTGTATTTGAATACTTATAACTTTGTTATTTTTGTTACCCTGGTAAAAATCCGTTACAATGGCCTGAAAAACACTTGTGACGACTCAAAGTGAAAACTTTTCTAACTTAGCTGATCATTCGCTCTACGTCTGTGGGCGTCTGAACGCGCTCACTACAGTATTCTGCTCACGCCTGCGCACGCGCATCTCAATAGTGTTTGCACGCGTGGTGAGGAGGCATTCATTGCAGCTGCTGGGACTGATCTTACTACATTAACAAACAAAGATTCAAAAATTTATTTCCATAAATAATCTTAAGAAAGCGCTAGTAAACAACCTGATGATTATAAAAAAAGCAAAATCCTCCAAAATAATAGCAGGTCGTCATACATTATCAAAATGAAACGCAGATGTATGTAGAATGTAAGATAAACCTTTAAATCAACGAGTTTCCAAATTAAAGGTTTACTTGATATATAAAACCCACTTAGGCCTGATTTTACCAACGTCAGATAAGGAATATTCGTCGAACAAAAAACAATACGCCGAATGAGAAAAGTGACCTATTTGTCCGAAATCATTTATGTACCTAAATGTTATTTTAAAATCGGTCGTTTTTTACTTAATTATGTGGCATAAGTCCTTTCTGACGTTCGTAAAATCGGTCCTTAATCAACAACATGAACTAACCAACAATAAGGAGGTCTAAGACAAATAAAATAGCGAGGTACTATTTACATTTGTCGTCCTCGCTACACAAACACTAAACACCCCAACCGAAGATTTATTTTGAAAACACTCGCGGATTCCGCACTTTCGTTTGTTTGAATATTTATTTAGTACACCCTCACTTCGCAAATCTGGAAACAAAAACATGAACACACGCGGACAAAGGGCCGTCATTATGAAAACATTAGGAGGAGACCGCGGGGTGCCAATTATATGGCAACCCCATCAGTAACTGTTCTGTTACTCGTTTGATACTCGCCAGTCGCCACTCACGCGCAGGGCACACGCGACTCTATTATTTGAGATGGATAGTTTTGGATGTTCGCAATTATGACTGTGAGAATGACGTGTTGTGTAAACATTGTTGAGAAAATGCGGGCGTTGTTGCTTATATATTGCACACTTAAGCAAACCTTCGTTTTACTTGGTTATAAGCTAGGCACTAGAAGATCGGTTGAAGTCAAGATGCCGAGAACAAAGATCTGGTTTCCGTCACAGTTTACTTTAATTTACGCTCAAATGAAAGTGCAGTACTCTTTTTAGGGTTTCGTAGCTAAATGGAAAAAAAATGGAACCCTTATAGTTTTGTCAAGTCTGTCTATCTGTCTGTCCGTCCGTATGTCACAGCCACTTTATTCTGAAACTATCATACTATGTTAAATCGTGCTATTGGGTATTTGACCATAAGCAGATGCAATGCCAGTTGTTTCGGTGAAGTACCTAACGGATAATGTCGAGAGATTATGAAAATTCTATTACCACAGGACTCCAAAATCTCAAGCCATAATAATCTAACTCAATTATGGGTTCAAGCTATGGGTATTTTTTGGAGTCTTCATCCATAAAAGCTACTTTATAACAATAGGAAATAACTAAGGAATATTAATGAATTTGTTCTACTCATAAGGGTTTCTTAACAAAAGCTGCTACATTTCAAATAGGTGAGAGCCTCTTGTATGTTTATCGAAGTTAAAAATAATGGAGTGGATTACCGAATAAAATTGAATATCAATAAGCCAGAACCTGAAGATTGGGCGTTTCTCAGGCTCATTACTGATCGACGATTTCTTACAGTTGACGAGAGCGTTTGAAGCGAAGCGAGCGAGCAATTACGCGACCGAGCGCTACGCAGAGAGAGCGGAGCCAGCGAGCAGACACAAAGCGAGCTGTTTGGCGCAAACAGCGCTGCCCTCCCCTTGTTTGTCGCCTTTCCTCGCGATTTGTCGCGATCCTTTGTCCAAATGCCCACTCACTCGCTAATTTTTATTCATCTTAATTGTGGGAAACACTCGAATATTGCAATTCCCTTGTGGGAATAGATTCTTGGAGGAGAATGACTCTCCAAAGGCGATTTGCCGAGTCAACCGTTTTAATTGTTAACGAGAAACGTTAATCTTTTGTTCAGTGCACTGTGTTGCAATTAGAAATCTAGCTTTATTGTTTCTCGAATTAATTAAGAGTAATTTAATTATACTTCGCTACAGGGACAAAAAGGGTACCCATTATAAAGGTTTGAACCCTTATTTAACCCGATACCCGACCGATATTTCTGTATTTCGATACCTTTAAATTGCGATATCCGTATCAAAAGTTTTAATATAGGTACCCAAAATTGCGGTACCATTATTTTACGGGTCCGATACCTCTAAAAACCGCAATTATGTTGCATAGTTACTTTATCTCTTTCGCTTCTCTTGTATAAACATTTGCGAGACAAGGATAGAGAGACTTTGTGACTCGAAAATTGGTGATTCCATTGTAATCTCACCTAATTATTATTCTCTTTTACAACCCATACATATTTTGGACTGATAGCGTCGTTGTCCGACATCAAGGTTTTTTTTTAAATACCGTGCTTTTAATTACTTATAAAATAGCCCTATAAAAATTATAAAAAAAAAACAACTTTTATTTATTAGGCGGCGCGATAGTGATATTTATGAAATCGTTACGCTACCACGGCGACGGCCCATCATCATCATCATCATCATAATCAGCCAAAGGACGTCCACTGCTGAACATAGGCCTCCCCCACGGCTTTCCATAGCGACCGATCATTAGCGGTCTGCATCCAGTTTGATCCTGCGATCTTTTTAAGGTCCTCAAAAACTCTCGGTCCACACTCTCGACCTTATGGCAGAACGTCGATCTATGGCACTGCAGACCTCCGTTAATGCTCAAACCTACAGGCAGCTTAATAGACGAATATTGAAGTCTCTGCGACATGACATTCGTTCCTTTAACACGAATAGTGTTAAAGAAACAATAGAGTGGAACCAAGGCTCCAAAGTGTTTGCAAGGGACATGTCTATTGGGCAAAGCCTGTTGACGAAGCTTAAGACGGAGGACGGCAGTGTAGCGTCGACGAAAGCAGAGGTTTTGAGGGAGATCGAAAGGTTCTATGGGCAGTTGTACACCTCAGTAGCCAAACCCGTTGATAGCTCGGCCGGAGACCCACGAGCTATCCTGACCCGACACTATACTGAAGACATCCCGGACATCAGCCTCTACGAGATTAGGATGGCCCTGAAACAGCTTAAAAACAATAAGGCACCTGGCGAGGACGGAATCACAGCAGAGCTCCTGAAAGCGGGTGGAACACCGGTACTTAAAGTCCTTCAGAGACTCTTTAATTCCGTTCTGCTAGAGGGCATCACGCCTGAGGCATGGAACAGGAGTGTGGTGGTGTTGTTCTTCAAAAAAGGAGACAAAACCTTATTGAAGTACTATAGACCCATCTCACTCCTGAGCCATGTCTACAAGCTGTTCTCAAGGGTCATCACGAATCGTCTCGCACGTAGGTTTGATGACTTCCAGCCTCCCGAACAAGCCGGATTCCGAAAAGGCTACAGTACCATAGACCACATTTATACCCTAAGGCAAATTATACAGAAGTCCGAGGAGTATAATATGCCTCTATGTTTAGCTTTTGTGGACTATGAGAAGGCCTTTGATTCGATCGAAACTTGGGCAGTGCTTCGGTCTCTTCAGCGGTGTCACATAGACTATAGGTATATAGAGGTATTAAAATGTCTATATAACAACGCCACCATGTCGGTCCGAGTACAGGAACAGAATACGAGGGCGATTCCATTGCGAAGAGGTGTAAGACAGGGCGATGTTATATCTCTGAAACTGTTTACAGCGGCATTGGAAGACGCCTTCAAGCTCCTGGAATGGGAAGGATTCGGCATCTCCGTCAATGGTCAATGCATAACACACCTTCGGTTTGCCGATGACATAGTCGTTGTGGCAAAGACGCTGGATGATCTTGGCACTATGCTCGAAGACCTCGACCGAGTATCCCAACAAGTGGGTCTTAAAATGAACATGGAGAAGACGAAAATTATGTCGAGTTCTCTTGTTGTACCCACTCTAGTATCCATTGGGAACTCAACTCTCGAAGTTGTCGACGAGTACGTCTACCTGGGACAAGTGATCCAATTGGGTAGGTCCAACTTTGAGAAAGAGGTCAATCGACGAATCCAACTCGGCTGGGCAGCGTTCGGGAAACTGCGCAAGAGCGTCTTCTCGTCTCAATTACCTCAGTGTCTGAAGACGAAAGTCTTCAACCAGTGTGTGTTACCAGTGATGACATACGGATCCGAAACGTGGTCTCTAACTATGGGCCTCATAAAGAAGCTCAAAATTACACAACGAGCGATGGAGCGGGCTATGCTTGGTGTTTCTCTACGAGATCGAATCAGAAACGAAGAGATACGTAGAAGAACCAAGGTAACGGACATAGCCTTGAAAATCAGTAAGCTTAAGTGGCAGTGGGCAGGGCACATAGCGCGAAGAACTGATGGCCGTTGGGGCAGGAAAGTTCTAGATTGGAGACCCTTCGACCAAAGACGCAGCGTAGGACGTCCACCAACAAGATGGACCACGGCGACGGCCCATAGATAGATAAAATTTTCGTATTGTTTGTAAGATTGTTTGATATCGCGGTGTATTTGTTTGCACTTAAATAACAATTTATCCGCACAATTTAAAAAAGTCACTCAGGTGCAACAGCGTTACCAGCTTTGCCGGAGCAAATGAATTAAGAGGATTGTGAAGTGCCGATACGCGGCGCGAGTAGGTATTTTCAAAAATGCTATATATTCCACATCTATTTTATTTTTTAATTTTACAATTTCTCTTCTTTCTCTTCTTCTCTACAATTTGCCCCTGCCCTTGGACTCGCACCGTGCGATAGAGACAGTTGCAAGTCCGATAGGCAAAAACATAATTTTTCCTTTTTAAATATTGTTTCGTGTATATCATATAACCTTTTTACCGCACTTAACTTTGTTTTAGTAGTTATCAACATTATTTTAATAACTGTTGCCGCCCGCCCTCTCATCGTGCATTATTGTCTTTAATATTTTTTTATATATGAGTTCATGTAAAGTCGCAACAGTATAGGTTGTTTTATCGTATCTAAATAAAATTATTTCCTATGATTACTATGAATCACTGCTTTCATTATTATACTTCCTTAAATCTTGAGGTGCTGTAGGTAAGAAGGTACGTAAATTAAGTAGTAAATACGTTATGTAATTAAAAATATCAATTACGGAGTTAAATTAGGGAATTCCGACGGGATTTCCTATTTTCTTATTATTCAACCCTCAACACAATTTGTTGTACACATCATTGAAATTGTTATCAGGCTTTTCAAAATGATAATTAAAAATACTGCGTTTATTTTGACCTTATTACCGCACAAATGCGACAACTGGGCCACGAGTATTAAATAAAATAATTTCTAGTTACTTATCTTTTTTCGACGATAGTGAAAATGACATTAGAAAATTGTGCTAGTGAGATTGACAATTGTAAAAAATGCAAGTCCCGACGAATGTAGTTATCGTCGAAAATAGATAAAATTAGCCGTATTCAAAAACAAATCCTAAGTGAAGGAAATGTATGAAAATTATTTAAAAGCATCATAATATATTAAAAAGCATGTCTCTAGAAGTTAGTTCATAGAAGTATCCGCAAGAGGCTCTACAAAAAAATAGTACACCGTATCTAGGAATTAAACACTTGAGTAAAGGTAAAAAATACATAGAAAAATCTTTTATTTTTTTTTCTAATATAATTCTAGCATAATTTTCATTTTTTCTGCTAAGATGAGCTTTTACAGATTTTCATTACCCTCGATAGCATTATTGTCAACATCTGTCAAAATGAGTGTGTCGAGTCCTGCAAATTTGCGTTGTCGGCGTATCGACTGTCAAAACACCGTGTCGAGTCTCGCAATTCACGAGTTACTCGAGTTAGCATACGCCTGGTTGCCATTTCTGCCATATCACCGATAACTTTATCAAAAAGTTATACAAATACCTGCTTGTCATCACGGCTGTCACTTCTCGTATCTAACTGGCGGAGAAGAGCGACGCGTCAGGATCGCACTCAACTGAATAACTGCAACAACGCATTGTTCAAAATCTGCATGCGTTGTTGCCAATTTTACCGGGTACCCAATAAAATTATAAGTACCCAACCGATTTTTTTATGATACCCTAATATACTGGTACCCTACATTTAGGTACTCTTATTATCGCAGGCAATAAGGGTACTGCGTAAACAGATATCGCAATTTCGGGTACCTCAAAAATTTCGGTTTTTCTGTCCCTGCTTCGCTACAGCATTGCATAAAACTCAGATATATAATTGAGTTTCGTTACATAGCACAAAAATATTAAGGGCCGACATTACAAACGTCAGATAAGACTTATACGATTGAGTACCTAAGTACACAGCGACCGATTAAAAAAATACATTTACATAAATGATTGCTGACAAATAGGTGAAGTCTTAAATTAGGCGTACCTTTTGTATTTTATTCGACGAATAATCCTTATCTAGCGTTGGCAAAATCAGGCCTATTGGGTTTGTGGCAAGGATTTTGTTACAATATTTGCCTTAAATATTACTAACCCTTTGTTAGTCAAGCGTGGCAAAGGATGGTTTCCTAACAATATTGTTGTTAATATCAAAATACTAAACAATACGTTAACAGTTATGAACTTATGGAACTTTAATATGCGCGAAATTGATAACAAAGTAACATTAGCATGGGAATCGAAGGGGTGAGTGGTGGTATTGTTACATATTTTTACTCTCGATAATCTCAGTATAATGGCAGAGTAAAGAAAATAACGAGATCTATTTTCTCTGGTATCGTTTTCGCCTCGGGGTCCGACTTTCAAAAACAATCAGAGGGTTGGAATTAAAAAGGTCTCATGGGGTGTGGTTGGGTGCGCCCGAGGCGGACTGCGCCGCGCTTTGTCTTCCAGCGCACTGCCTGCTTTGTGGTTGCTCACTCAACTCCTGCGCATTTGAGAGCGAAACCGACGCATACGTCGGTTGGACGCGAATTACTAATTTGTTGGGAATCGCTTTCATTTGTCGTTAAATAATGACCGAAACAAAGGCTCCGACGCGATGTCATTATACGTGTTCAATACCGTTTGGTGCGAATTCTGATTGAAGTATTGGAAAAGGGACAAACACATAACAATACTAGATTCTGCCGATTGTATAGCACCCTTGCGGTTTTCAAAAGTTGTGCTCATCGACGTGACTTATTAACTTTTTACGTACAACTGATCGGTCAAAGACTTGGACACGTTGCTGGTACATTAAAATAAACAATATAGTAAAGGACAGCATTTTATGTAAAAATAATAATGTACAGTCGCCAGCACATCAGGTTTCCCACTTTTGTTGCAAACTAGCCCTTTTTACAACTGCATAAGATACCGCAGTTTTGACCTTGACGTGCTGTATTCCATACATAGGCTAGGAGGTATTTATAGCTTATACATACTAATACACGTCCCAACAATAAAAGAAGCCAAATCCATTATTCTTTACTAAAAGCCTTTTTTTACTAATACTGCTTTTCAGCGAGCTGTACCTACATCTCTGTTCTGCTACTATATTGTATTATACTAAAATCCTGCAAATAAGTACGTAAATTTATTGTTTTAGAAAAGTGAAAAAAAAATGCAGAAACGTAAATCACTTGCAGCATTAGAATAGTTAGATACGGGATTGCTACCATGTACCTTATTATTTATAGTGCTGTTTCACGAACAGATACTGTCAGTGTTGTGTGAGAAAAGATGCGAGAAAATACATAGTGAGTTTGTGGACAATGGTACCGGCGGCGAGCGGAATAAACGACTTCGAAGGAGGGTAGACCGATATGTCTGCCAATAACAACCCACCCGCAAATTCTCTTCAGTAACTCCGTGATCATGGCGCTTGCAACAGTGCCGAAATATCGGAAACTCATAAATAATAAGGTACATGGTAGCAATACCGTATCTAACTATTCTAATGTAAGTAACCATGAAAGTTTAAAACATTACTTGCAGCATTTTTGAGGTCGGCAAATAAAATGTAAATTGCTGTAAGTAGTAAATAAACTGTATAACAATAACTTTAGAACTACCTTTATTATTGCTTTGCGTACATTATTCAAAAAATTGTGTACAAAAAAATACTTACTATTACGAATGAATAATCGAAAAGTTAGGTTCTTTTTTAAATATTCGGTTTCGTTTTTCGGCCCTGTTCCAAAATTGGGTGTTGGACACTTACAGCAATTACGTTTTCCATCGTCGATAGTGGACTTACCTATTCTTCTAAGATCTAGAATTAGAAGCATTAGAATTAAATAACAGATAAGAATATATTACTAAGGATGTCATTATATTTAATACGAACTCAACGTTTTGAATCCAACACGTGTGCTTACATCTCGATTATGAAATATGCAAATTAATTATGATCTTTAAATCCCCTACGCAACACCATTGCCCTCTCAATCAAAGCAAAATCCTTATCTTTCATCTGGAGTGCCTCATCCGCACTCTCGTACCTGTCGCCTGACGGGGTGCGCAGGAGTGATCACATCTGCGGCTTCGTGACGCGTGCCCAATCGCTCGCGAGTAGAGACAGGGGTAGACAACATTTTGATGCTTTTATCTACGATGTCGGAACTAACTATTACAGGTGATAAGCTTAAATAATAAGCCAAAATTCCCTAGCAAGACTTTGGTACACAAACAACATCAGTCAACAGGAAGCGCTTCCAATTTTCCTTTTTAAAAATTAATTCAATAGATAAATTATTGTTTAAAGTTCGTCATAAATATTTGAAGAGTTGAATATTGTAGGCACACACAAATTGTTATCTATTACTTATATTATAAAGCTGAAGATTTTGTTTGTTTTAAGTTTGTTAATCTCAAGATTTACTGGACCGATTTAAAAAAAAAGTGTTAGACAGTTTATTTATCGAGGAAGGCTTTAGGCTTCAAACGTCCGCTGCGACGGGAGGAGAGGGGAGGGAGCTAACTCAAAACGCACGGACGCAGTCGCGGGGGCCGCTTAGTCAAAGTCAAAAATAATTTATTCAATTTAGGACACAAAATGCCACTTCTGAACGTCAATAATTAATGTAATATCAGTCAGTTATGGCCCATATGGGGCTAGAACATGTCTCCTTATCTTATGGGCCCTACTAGCGCTTCGAGACAAGACAGACAATTTGGCAAGTGCTGAGAAGAAGATAGTGATTCATAAACGCTTTTATTAGTTAACTAGGATTCTGGGTAATAAACACACAAACTTTAATAAAAATGAAGCTTAGTGTGTGAAAAAATGAGAATAGAAAATTAAACATTTAATCAACTTTGAATAACAATACAATGCAATTATGACAATTTAGTTATGATGGCGTAAACGGTTATTTACAGCGCCAATCGAGATCGCATTCAAGGCTTCAGTTCGAAACGTACGTAGGGTGTTCCCACTTATATATTATTACATCATTATATAAGCACCATTATAGAGTTTCTTAAAAACTACGAAAACTGTCTTAATTTATTCATGATACCTTAGGTTCCGCACCTCTGAACAAATAGACAAGTGGCTAATTGCCGCACGTGTCCGCCTCTTTGTTTCTGGACATGTTTTGTCTATCGCCATCAACGACACTCCACCCTGCACCATTGTTTAGAATCACGCACCTACACTTTAAAATGTTTAATCGAGAAATTATACTCGTAAAAAAAGTACTTATCAAAGCACAAGGTATCCATTTGTTTAAAGTTATCTCGATTTAACTGGAAACTCTGAATAGGAAAAAAAATGGCGAGGAAAACAAATTAATTATTTTATTATACACATAGTCTCTGTTGGTCATTTGAGCAATTTCAAATCTCAATTATCCAAACACTAATGAGTAAAATACACAAAAATATTAAATATGTAAACATAAACGTGTTACGACTACCTATTAAGAAAACGTAGCGAATCACTTCACAAACAATAATAATATTCATACATATTATTTCCATAATGAACCTATACCGCCATCTAGCGCGTAGTGGAAAGAATACAGCCTACTTAATATTACAAGGTTTTATATGTTTATTCACTAATATAAAATGAAAAGAAACATTAAACACATTTAACACGCATTTACAACTTTTATAAGCAGCATTCCATGCAATTTCGATATTTTTTTCTACCCGCTGCATGATTTTACGGATGATGAGCGCTATCTAGCGTCGAGAAGTTATACCAATTCCAACACTTACAAAGTAACAATGCCAGTAAAATGACCACCACCCACCACCACCAAGACTCCAAAATCCATGGTAAAATACTTATTTTAAATAAATATTTATTATAATGTCTAGCCTATTATTTAAGATAAGACTATATTGTTGTGAATAATTCACAGTAGTCGGTAAACCCAATAATTACCCTTAGAATACCACCTACTCCCTCTCACCTAGTCACCCGAAACCTCATTTTACGCATCCGAACCCGCAATATTTTCTTCCAAATATCACCCACGAGTCTGCAAACAAGCAACCCGATCACTCGTAATTCCGGAAAATAAGCAAATTGCGTATCGAGTTGTAGATATCCAGCATAATCCGGTGTTACTGCTAGTGTAACTTAGTAACAAGCAGAGGTCTATTTAGGTTGGATGTATCAGAGGTCAAGTTACGAATTACGACCGACAGAGGGCCAGCAAATATTTGATGTCGGTAATTGTCACATGAGAGGGAATCTCCTTTTACGAAACCCCGGTGGATTTTTTGCACGGTCGTTATGTTTTCCTGTATCTTTATAGCCGGGGTGAAATTGGCAAGTCGTTCATGATTTATAATGCCGTCGAAATATTTGTATACAGTTGATGCAAATTGTAACAAGTCACGCAGCTACTTTATTTGTTTATACAATTAACCCAAGAGTTTTTGCGGATTGTTGAATGTTCGTTGCTCTTTCACACAAGGACTAGGTACTGAATGAATTTTGATGAGCAATAGGATAGTATGAGATACCTACCTACCGATATTTATGCGGATGCAGCTGCAGTGAATTATGGATGCAACTTTTAATTTGCATTCGCGATTGAACTATTTGATTCGTTGCTTTGAAGTAAAAAACAAATTGTCACTTGTCAATTTTGAAACCGGTGTGCTATTATTTCAATATTTTGTAAATAAATTAACGTCCTAACAATTTCTACTAAAAATGAACGTGCACAAGCTGTGGGAGTACCGAGAGAACATAAACGTTAACGGTATGATGCTGACCAGCGAGCTGATATCGCTGCTGCAGAACTCCCTGACGATGCTGCAGGTCGACAACCACTTCACCCACGTCCAGTACTGGGGCCAGCTTTACGCGATCGACGCGGACTACCACATCGCCGTCGGCATATCCAACGACGCCATCGCTGACCGCAAGTACTTCTACACAACCGACTTCAAATTCTGGGGCCTGCTACCAAAACCCAAGAAAAAATACAAGACCCTCTCCCTAATAACCACTTTCCCCTTCCGCGGGGACCCGTCTCTTCAAATCAAAGTCTTGGACGAGTCCTTGGAGGAAAACCATCCCGAGAGATGCCGTCTCATGAAGGAGGAGAGCCGCTTAGCCGCCACTATCAGCAACATTTGTGATGAGGCTGAAATATGCGCGCGAGGGCAGCTGATCAAGCAGCCGGACGGACAAGTGGTTATCAACCGTAACTTCTACGGGCTCACAGGCTCCGAGGCCAAGCAGCTCAAGTCGTACTTGCACATCCGGCCGCCGCAGCAGCGGTGGAACACTAATCTGCTGACGAGACCCGACTACAACTACAGTATGGACTTCCTCGACTCTGTAGATCAGGATATTCCCAGCGGGTGTTGGAATCTGTCCTTGGAAAAGTCCGGAAGCGTGGCCTACTTGAAGAGCTTGTACTGGCCCGGCATGACGTATTTTCATAAGTTAAAAAGCCCAGATGGCGGTTTTCTGTATGTTGGCAATGGAAGAAAGAATTTGGATGTGCCTTTTCTTCTATAGATTATTATGTGTTGGTCGTACTTTACTTTTTAATAAAGTTTGCGAATTGTAAAAATGAACTGGACCCCAATAATACCCGTCTGAAAGTTTTAAACATAGCAAAGTAAAGCATATTGAGTGCCTACGATCTACCTAGTTACCTACCTAGGATAATGCTCATGTGCTGTGCTGTGTGCAAAGATGTATGTGTACAAAAGTATTATGACTAAAAAAACATAGTACCTTTCATTATAAGAAAAAAGGTAAACGCACCGTAGGTAGATCTTGTTAGTAGCAATAACGTTATGTATTGTATCTTCAGGGTTTGAACAATCCACCAAAATGCAGGGTAGCCATGAGATAAACACTATAAATGCAGGATAAGCAATAAAATACGCTACAGAAATAAAATAAACCACTAATTAGAAAATGAAATGCCTACGCCAAGTCGTACTAGGGAGTCAAACTAACAAGTTAATATGTATTTACTAGAGATGGGCCGAGTACTCGGTAATAACTCGGTACTCGGCGTACTCGGCGGGTTTTTTGATACTCGTACTCAGCCGAGTAACTCGGTTTTAATACTCGTGTCGTAAATTTAAAATAAATAGCTGCTATCATTTATTCGAACTGGGGCCTGACTCCCGAGTGCAACATTGGTTTTAAGTTTGAGTCCAATTCCGATCTTGTGACCTCACTCCCGAACCCAAGACTTCATCCATTGCCTTAGATTCGGATCTACATATAGCAATGGATTGGTAACGGCCGTTATACCTGAAGTTAGCCAAATGACGGCTCGCAATTTATGGTAGTAGTGAAGGTTAAACTCCTGTAACTTGCGTTCATTAAATTATTTTGCAATCAGTTAGTGTAATATTCACGTATTTGCGTCTGCAGACATACATATTGTAACAATATACAATTATTTTAACAAAATCTTCGAACACTCGGCTGTAGTACCTTCTGTCCAGAAATATTTAAAAAATATGTTTGAACTAAATCGTTATAGTCTGTGCTTTGTAATTCAAAATTCATTCAAAGTTTATATTTTGTTTTGGTGGATTTTTTAAGTAAATACTTATCTAATTCGTGTATTTTTGCACGTCTTTTGTAGTTCTATCGCATTCTGTAAGTATAAACTTATTAAACGGCCATTTTGTGATCTAAATGAATAGAATCTCATAATTAACCTGTGATTGTTGTGATGTGATTAGAAATGTCAATAATTTGTTATTAAGAATGTTACAATGTTTTGCTTTTTCTTTCAGAGTACTTTTCGTCACCTTCGGTTCGCCGATGACTTGTTGCTTCTACCGGGACTTAATTACTAATTGAGTTGAGCGGAAAAATTAACTGCTCTTGAAATGAACCTATCAAAACGAATGAAGACTAGTTAAGGGTAATAGCAAGCGTTTAATATACACCGAACAGTATACATTGTTTTGTAAACAATTGGCTATGATGTAAGAATAATGAAATACAACTAAAGCAAAGAGCATAAAGTGGAAAAGAAAATGGAGTTTCAGGGAGATATTTGATAGTAAGATGCCCACCAAAATAAAAACTAGAGTTCTAATTACATGTGTCCTGACAGGTCAAACTCTTGTGCTTGCAAGATGTGGAGATTTAACAATTGTAGTTATGTACCGAAGAAGAATAAAAGGTAGCACGCTGAACATTAGACAATTTAAAAAAATAAGACAGTAAAAACACGAATGATAACCAGATCAAAAAACACTAGCCCAGGTGCTAACTTTTAAACTGGAAATGGACTGAAAATGTAGCGTGGACGATGGACGATGACTCCACGCAAGTTGGGATGACGAGTTGAAAAAGATCTCTAGACCAAGTGGCTTGGCGTAGCCCAATCTAGTGAAGACTGGATATCTTTGCTTGCAGGAGGCCTTCACCTGCACCCTCTCTTGCAGAAAAACAAAGTGTAAAATAAGGAATAGAATTTGGATAAATATACTAACACTTTGTTTTAACAATTAGAAATTGTAATATTAATGCAAAAAAATAAGGTATTTTTTTATGTTTTGCATCTTCATTTAGAATACATAGTCTGTGATAGATAAACTATTATGGTACAGGACTAATATTCTCTACTTTATTAGCACAGCATTGCATTTCCAAGAGTGAAGAATTGTGACTTAATTAAAAAATAAATTATTAAATTTTGAATAAATGATTATTTAATAAAATATCAAAGTTTTATCAATTAACCCAAGCATTATACACTATCACTATCTCAAAGCTCGACCCTTAATCGTGAAGGTCATGACATGATCAACATAGTTCATCATCATCATATAAAGTACACAAACGACGTTCCGCAATCCCTTAAAAGCCAATCATTCTCTCATTATATACAATTTAACCCAATCGAGCCATTATTCACCTTAAAATCACCAGAAAACTCCAAAAAAATTGCTAAAAAGTTACATTTTGGCAATTGTTTCAAACTAATCAAGTTCTCCAATATTACCTCAATTTGAGCTGTCAAAATTCTGTGTAGAGTGCCAATTTCCAATAGTAACGGATTGAAGCAATAATGCTGGCTGTCAAAATGTCGTCGGGAGTGCCGTTTTGCCCAAGATTAGAAAAAAATGTCAACCCCAAAATTTCGTCAAATCTTGTGTTCGAGAGTACAAAATGGCCGTTTTTCTTGCCCGATCCGTCGCTATTGGAATCGGGAGTAAGGCCCCTGGTACTTATAACTGTTAAACTTAAATTTATTTACTGGCAACACCGATATATTTTTGGAGGGGAGTTTTGTATTCGGGGAAAGCGCGGAGTTCGGCAGTTCAGTTGGTTTGTGGCATCAAGTTGAAGAGGTTGTACCTGAAGTTGTACCCTGTTCGAAGAATAAAAGTCTTGAAGAAGTCTCAGTGTTGTAATTTCTTAACAAGTCAGAAGTGCGCAACAATCTTCAACCCACAAAGAACAAGGTACGTGAAATAGTGTATGCTTGAATTATGACCAAGTTAGTGAGAATATGAAGTGATACAGTTAACTATCAGCAAGTGAAATTTATTTTTAAATAATACGATTTTTGTAGCACGTGGTCGGGGCTACCCTCCGGTCGTGCTACTTAAATTCAAAGCTTTTGAATCCACGTGTGCCGTAGTGTGCTCTGTTTGAGGTTGGGGCTACTCTCCGATGAAACTGGCACAATATGAGGGCACGTGTAGTTGAAAGCAATGTTTAAAAATTGGTAAAATTATTTCTAAAACCTAAGAAATACGGTCGCATATTTTACAACAAATAGGTAAATGAGGTTTTAACCTGGTCAAAAGACAAAGCGTAGCTAAGATTGTGACGTGTAAGCTTAATTTAAGTGTGGAATTCGAATGCTTATACGTGACGTTATGTTTTGTGCATGGTCGGGGCAACTCTCCGACTGCGTTAAGCATAATGCGAAGCGCATTTGCATTCGAATTATTCGAATTCTTGTGTAAGACGTTGTATTTTACTCATGGCTGGAGCTACTTTCTGACAGCACAAACATGATACGGAGCGTGCTTGTATTTGAATAAGTTGAATCTATTGGTATTAAAGTGTTGGTTGGTGATTAAGTAAAGCGTGACTAAGGCAAGGCAGCTTAACTTAATTCAAGTGTGACATTCAAATGCTTATGCGTGTCGTTGTGTTCTGTGCATAGCCACATGGGCATGATACGAAACGCATTTGTATTCGAATAATTTGAATCCTCGTGTAGACCGTTGTGTTTTGTGCATGGCCGGAGCTACTTTCCGACAGCACATGCATGATACGGAGTGCACTTGTATTTAAATAAGCGTAGGACGTATAAATTTTAAAGTGTGAATTTTCGATGCTTATGCGTAACGTTGTGTTCTGTGCATAGTCTGGACAATTCTCAGACTGCATTGGCATGATACGAAGCGCTTTGCATTCGAATTATTTTAATCCTCATGTGCGACGTTGTGTTTTGTGCATCGCCAGGACTATCCTCCGACGGCACAGGCACGATACGGAGTGCATTTGTATTTTAATAATGTTTTTAGTCTGGGATTATTTAAGTGTGATATGATCCTGCTGAGAATAATTTGCCTTAAACTGATTGAGTGTCAGTTTGTACTTTAAGATATATTGATTTCGTAGCTTAGTGTTCTAACTAGTTGTTTTCTTTGTTGGTAAATGGTTAATTGTGCTATGACCGTCAGAATAATAATTAAGACTAGGGTGATTAGGTATCAGTTTGTACTTTAATATTAATTGATTGTGTAGGTAAGTATGCTACCTGGTGGTTTCTTTATTAGGGATTAGTTACGTGTGCTATGAGCCTGACAAGAATAATTTGCCTTAGACTGATTAAGTGTGTCAGTTTGTACTTTAATATGAACTAATTTCGAAGCTAAGTGTGATACCTGGTTGTTTTTTTTTTGTCGGGAAATAGTTGAGTGTACTATGACCCTGACGATAATCATTTGCCTTAGACTGATTAAGTAGGTCAGTTTACACTTTAACGTGAATTTATTTCGTAGCCAAGTATACTATCTGGTTGTTTTCTTTGTCGGGGAATAGTTAAATGTGCAATAACCCTGACAAGAATAATTTACCCTAGACTGATAAATTCTGTCAGTTTCTACTTCCATATGTATTGATTTCGTAGCTAAGTATGTTACCTATTGGTTTTCTATGTCAAGGAATAGTTAAGTGTGCTATGACCATGACTAGAATAATTTGTTTATTACTGATAAGTGTGTCAAGTCAGACCGATTAAGATGTACTTTAAAATGTATTAATTTCGTGGCTAAGTATGCCACTTGCTTCCTCACTAAATCCTTTAATGTGCTTTAAACCTAATGAGAATAATTTGCCTTTATACTGATAAGTGTGTCAGTGTCAGACTGATTGAGACATATCTTTAATATGAATTTATTTCGTAGCTAAGTATGCTACTTCCTTTTCTTCTTTCCTTTCTTCCATGCCGGGAAATAGTTGAGTGGGCTATGACCCTAATAAGAATAATTTGCTTTAGAGTGATTAAGTGTCACTGTCAGACTGATAAAGACACTGACAACTTTTACATGGAGTGGTTTTGTAGCAAAAAAAAATGCCAACTGGTTATTTTATTTGTCGGGGAATTTTTAAGTCTATTATTTTAATATGGACTGATTTTGTAGCTAAGTGTGCAAATTAACAGGGTCCTTTGTTAGAGGGAAGTTAAGTGTGCCATAACTCTAACAGGGGAAATGCATTTTAATTTCTTTTAATGATATAGCTTTTTGATACAGTTACGTTAGTTGACGTAAGTTATCGGTAAAGTAAAAAGTGATGTTAACCAGAAATTAATCCTGATGCAAAGCAAAGTTATAATGGTGATGAAGTTTTGAGTGCTACTTAAATACTATGAATGAAAGATATTTTTTTATATGAACAATTTTATTAAAATATGCTAAATTTTATATTAGTGTACCTTATGCCCCAGTGCTGTATTATTATTGCTTTTACTTCTTAAAGGCCCTTTAGAAAAATATTTACCCATAGCTTCGAATTTATAATTGAAGTTTTCTGGTTTAAAATTAATTTTCTATTAAAGAATAAATATTTTGTCCCTACTTGACTAAATCCAAATCAATTACTAGCAAAATTATGGTAAAATAAGATGCTAGTTAACAGCACAGGTGTACATGTTTTACAAAAACCAATGAAAGGCGTAAAAACTTTATTAAAGGTCATACATTATTTCGTATCCCATTTAGGAATCTAATTTAGTAACACATGACAAGTTAATAATATTATATTATTATTAATTCTACTAAATAATGAAAACTATTCTCGGCCAATCGTATTTTAGTCAATCTTATAATAATTATACAATAAAGGCATCTGATGAATCCTAATGATTTTGTTTCATGCAATCCGATGAGTCTGCATCACACGCAATGTCGCGCATGAGCTCGAAGAAGGAAGGGACCCCACGGTAAACGATGGAGGATGTCACTGAGAGGCAGAGCCCAGGAGGAAGACGTGAGGCTGGCTAGACCCACTCAAAACTCCAAATTATACCCTAATACAGCTTTGGGGCAATTTTGGGGGGTAACCAATGCTGAGCAGCCCAAGAAACTGTCGCTATTGTCAATGCCTCTTTTCCAAAAGTTCACTATGTTGTATTATTCAATTTAAGTCTGTACATTGTATTAACTTTAAAATAATTTTCTGCGTTATAATACACATTTGTAATGACCTACCCTAATGAGGGTTTCCTTTTTGTAATAATTGTTTTAAATGTAGTATTGGTAAGTCTATATAACATCCTAGTGATTTAAAAAAAAAACATTGCCCAAAAGACATTCTTGTGAATAGTCAAAACAGCCTAAGCTTTTAAAATTTTGGACGAAATATTATTTAAAACCTTCAGAACAACAAAAATTAAACAAACGCAAGCTTTCATTTTCAACTTGTATACCTTATATTATTGTATATTTTTCTATCAATAAGTTCTATAAGCATGTCATAGTGTTTCTGTTACTAAACTTTCTTTGTTTTCATACTATAAAAAACAAGTACCGTATCTTACTTAGGTCTCAGTGGACCATTTAATATAATTTCCCCATCATACTAAAAAAACGATTATTTAGAATAAGGTTATTTAATTTGAGAAAAGAATGCTTATTTTGTGTGTATTCATCTTAATTAGCATTTGGTTGTTTTCGCTGGATTTTTGTTTCAAAATAGGGTGAGAGGGTAATATAAAAAGTACACCACAGCTTTTTGCTTGATAAAACTTAATCATTTATTGCTCCCTAAGAATACAATTCACTTAGATAACCAGAGATGTACAAAACACAAAAGGTGTCAGAAATTGCAAACAGGTGCATTCACATGTACACAAATTATTTTTATTTTTATTATCTAACGATGACAATATTACTTTGGCTTAACTGTAACAAGATACGAGTCATTCGTTAAGTATCAATAATGTTGCGGGTGGGTTTGATAAAAGTTCCGTCCTAGCCGGCTCTCCGGTCGCATTTGCGAAACGTATTACGTAACTGAGTAACTGCAACTGCTATTTATTTAAAATTTTATACATAATCAGTGTTATAAACTTTATCTTTATCAGTGTTCTAATTTGATGATTTATTGGATTTGAAATAATTTAAACACTATTAAATATCGGGATCTTTTAGGAAATGTCGTATGACGTATTTTAATTATTTTAAACAGATAAAGCGAATGTGTTTTTTTCAAGCAGTTTGGGAAATGATTGGTATATTACACCTTGATGATATAAATGCAATACACTGCACTTTGTATAAGAATTATTTAGGTTAAATTAAAAAAAAACACATATGTTTGAAGTATAGTAAATGTGAGATCACTATTTACAGATTACTACTTAAACTCTCAAATCATTCTAAAGGGTACTTTATTTAATTTTTATACTTTATAATGTCCGCTTACCGTTATATACATAACTTAATTAACAAATTGCACTTTAAACTTAGTAACCGCTATTCATAAAGATGAAATAAGAAACCAAAAAATTTGCGCACGGGCGGGACTTGAACCAGCAACCTTTTTGGCAAACCGGGCCAAACGCTCTTACCAATTGAGCTACCGTGCTGTTAGTCCGACCCTGCGAAATTTGTGGTTTCTTATGAAAACGTCAACCGTAACCGCTAGTTAACGAGTAAAAATAAACAGTATTATGTAGTGTATCTACAAGTCAGGTATAAGTAGCCGCTTATAAAGATAAGGTACGTTTGTTTTTAGAAAATCGTAAGGGATTTTGAAGGTAATTTAATTTAAAATTTGTTTGTAGTTATGAATATTGAGGGGATATTATTAAATATTTTAACCGTCATGTAAAAATGACTGGTATTTAACGTTTTAATCCTGTACTGTAGAAGGTAGTCTGTTTTTGTCTATTGTGTTATGTAATATTTTTTTTGTAACTTTAAAAAAATGTCTCATACTTCTGAAAGTGAAAATGCGGATATCATAACAAGGATGGTACCGTCGGTAGGATTTCTTTTAAAGTAAGGTTCACAAGTAGGGTTATGTATTGTTCAGAGTAATTATTATTACAAGGATTTTTTGCATTAGAAACGGGTCTGCCATGTCAGTGCTCTTACCCTTATAACATAATACCGTATTGGAGTTGAGAGTACGCAAAAGCAAACTTATTATAGTTGAAATCGCTGCTTTTGATGAATGATTAGATAAATTGACAGCCTTTAATAGAAACACAATTAGTTTTAAAATATACGTAAAATGCATAGTACTTAGTAGGTTATAAGCTTAAGGCAAAGTAGTATACAAAATCTGTACGATTCCATCATATTTTTTTTTAAATATTAGTTCTACGACTTATAATAACTATTTGTCGACATTGTTGCTGTGTAATCAAATGTTTGAACATTTTTATTTCTTTATAATTTTAGATATTTATAGCATTTTATCTCTGTATCGTATCTTTAATAAATTATCACCATCTAGTGATGGCAATATTTGAAATGAAATGAAATGAAATGAAATGAAATGAAATGAAATGAAATGAAATTTATTTGCTTAAAACATGGTTAAGATAGAGGTGGTACAAAAATAAAAGCTCCGCATGTTTTGTCTGGTCTGACATGCAAATATTAAATGTATTAGAATTAAAATCTATGATATAATTTTGAGGTGGGTTAATATTCAAATTAATAACAATAATAAAGTCAATGAAATATATAATGTCAGCTACTTATACAATTACTAATTAATAAATTACAAATTTAAAAATTCCTTAACAGAATAAAAACATTTATCTAATAACCATTGGTACAGTTTTTTCTTAAATGTATTTAGGGGAAAATCAGTTATGGATTTTGGTATTTTATTGTAAATTCGAATGGCCATAACGTAACAGTTATTGCTAAACAATTTTGTCTTCATATCTGGAAATTTAATTCTATCGGGGTGTCTCCTACTATATAACTGATTTTCTTTAAATTTTGTAAAGAAATCTGGATATTTTTTAACGAACACTCCAGTTTCGTAAATGTACAGGCTTGGCAATTTAGCAATGCCCTGCTGGCACATACATTTTCTCTGCCATGTTTAATGTTGTGTTATGCAATAATGTTTCAATCATTTGTTTTTGTTTTATGACAAGACCCAAATAAAACTAAATTAATATTGAATTACAGTTTCAATTATTACTTAATCGATGGTAAATCTTACCTAATTGTAATATTGAAATTATTTGTATGCTGTTTTGTATGGCTAAGTAGGTCATTGTACTTTTATTTATTTAAGACCACGTCTTTCATTGACTTAGGTTTAGTCACTAAGCAGATATATTTGTATTTAGATTTAACTATACTACTAGACGACCTGGTATATACAAAATGTTGTAATATAATGTAGAATTTTTGCTATTACTGCGCGAATGTCGTAATGACTTGAGGAACTCATGTTATATTATAATATTTAAGGAAATTATTAATTATCTAAAACAAGTTTTTAATACCTTATAAGCACATTGCAACTAAATTTTCATTATTATAAGTGTAAAATGAAAACGAAAATTTCATGTCTTATTTAATTATTATTTTCTTGGCATTAACAATTATTTATGCACATGTATTAATTAATCGACTTCAGTTTGAAAACTTTAAATTAAACTTGGTTTCTTTTTTTAATATTCAAAATCATAAGGTAATATTTGGTTATTTATGTACTCGTTTCAACCCAACTGAACCGCCTAGCTGTTCGAGCGCCAGGAGGCTGCTCGATGTAGGACGGCCGAATGTCGTAAATTTAAAATAAATAGCTGCTATCATTTATTCGAACTGGTACTTATAACTGTTAAACTTAAATTTATTTACTGGCAACACCGATATATTTTTGGAGGGGAGTTTTGTATTCGGGGAAAGCGCGGAGTTCGGCAGTTCAGTTGGTTTGTGGCATCAAGTTGAAGAGGTTGTACCTGAAGTTGTACCCTGTTCGAAGAATAAAAGTCTTGAAGAAGTCTCAGTGTTGTAATTTCTTAACACTCGGTTTAAGGAAAGCAATATATTTAGGTAAATATCATCTAAACAACATGGGAGATCTTTCACAATCTCAATAAATTTTGATAATGAATGTGTAGTCACAGATTAGAGAATAGTTACTTCGTAACAGATACATCACTCCCATACAAAAGCTAAAATACCTACGCTATATTTACCTACAAAATGCGCCGCAACTCGGCTGCAGTAAGAAATGTACTCTACGAACGCGCACCGAAAAGCGAGTTTCCCGCGCACGCCGCGTGATTGCGTCATCAAGCGAAAACCGAGCAGTTGTACCGAGCGCGTAAATTAAAAACAAAGTTGCTGAAACACTTAATTTTTTATTGTTAATTATATTTGTTACATTATACAATAAAAAAAATGAAATCTTATTGATAGTAGTTGTTTCCTTCGGTTTCACCCGCGTGGACCCGCTATATGTGTCCCCTGGATAAAAAGTAGCCTGGTAGGTTTGTGAGTTTCTTTGTTACTGCGTGGCTCGGGGGCTGCTGACTATATGGCTGAGATTTACGGGTTCACGGGTAGAGGGTTCATTCGGGTGAATCTGCGGCCACAAGACCAATACAGATAAAAAATATATATGCTTTAATTTTATGAAATTTTCATTTTTTTTTTTACCGTCGCTTAACTTACGGTTATTCAATTTAACTGTTGTAAAAAATCTGAATCTTATGAAAAATTTTAATAAATATTTTTTTGGAAAGCAAGGGCAAGGCGGAATGAAATTATTTTTTTGTAACTCATTCAGCGAATACATACTTCCCGGCCGGTTTATCAAAACAGCCAACTTTGTCAAAATTAAGTAACGCGCAGTCTCGCGTGTGCCAACAAAATGAGGAGAACTACTTAGTTAACTAAGAAATTGCAATATGTGAAATTTTATAAAGTAAAATTATGATACAGTAACACAAAGCTCCCTGCACGTTCTGGTAATAGCCAATTCCTTTTTTCATCGTAGACGTAACCAGCCTCCAAAAGTAATTACTACCTATGCATGGTGCTTGCAGGTGCACATAGTAACACTCGTGTTAAACGTGCCAGTTCTTAATACCTTGTTTGGTGCCCTGCCCGGCACTTTATCAACTTATTCTAAAGCAGTTTCTAAAGGGTTTTCAGGATACAGTGGACTCCTTAACTCCTAACTATTTGATAATTGTTTACATGTTTTTCATATAATGTTGAAGAAAATATGTTTTTATATATCAACTAGCGGTCCCCCGCGACTTCGTCCGCGTGTTTTAAGTTTGCCCCCTCACCTCCCGTCGCAGCGTGATGTTTTATACCCTAAAGCCTTTCTCGATAAATAAGCTATCCAAAACAGAAATATTTTTTCAAATCGGTCCAGCAGTTCCTGAGAGAAGCGCGTTCAAACAAACAAACTCTTCAGCTTTATAATATTATTAGCGCAAGCGCACTTCGTACTTTAGCTGCGAACATTATTTTGGTGCGGAGTTATGTTAAAACTGTGATAGCTCCTAATTTATTTATTGAATTTAAATGATATAAAGGGCAACTTTGTTCTAAATGAAATGCTCGTGATAATGAATGTATTTATTTTGATAAGAATAAATACCTGTGTGCATAATACACCTCTAAAAATAATGCATTATTTTTTTACAAATTTATTAACATAAAATAGGTTGTAGTAAGCCAACCATAAAAGATAGACATATGCTGTCGCGGACTTTATTATAGAACTCTTAATGCTGAACAATCCTGTCATACATGATTTTTGTGTAACTTAAGCGGTTTTCGCAGCGTACGCAGCGGAAGCTCTCAAAATTAATATCTTTCTCCCGTTTTCGCAACATTTTTCATTGCTGCTGTGGTCTTATGAGTCGTATCTTTATGTTATATAGCCTAAAGCCTTCCTCGATAACTGGACTATCCAACGTAAAAATATTTTTTCAAATCGGGCCAGTAGTTTCTGAGATAAGCGCGTTCAAACAAACAAACAAACAAACAAACAAACTCTTCAGCTTTATAATATTAGTATAGATTAAGTGTAACAAATAAAATTCCAAAAGTAATACATATACATATAATATAATATTAATGTGATGGGTGTGCTTGTTTCTTGTCGCAAATGGTGTCAATTTTAGGAGTGGATCTTGAAATTTTGGTAAATTTTAACCTTAATATTTCTGACTCGGTATTTAGTCGATTTGACAGTCATCAAGCCAACATTACGTAAATCTTGTCGCGAACCCCCTGCCGTCGCATGGGACACCCCTAAGGATTCGCGTACACCACTTTAAGTAACATTGTTCTTAAGTAATGGGGCCTTTAGTTTCATCGTGCTCTAGCGGCTAGATGAAAGCCAATTCTGCGTGAACCTGTTTGTACTTTTTTACACGACCGAAACAGAAATTTGATTTAAAACCGAGTTACTCGGCCGAGTATTCGGTTGAAAAAAGATAACCGAGTTAAAACTCGGTTATCTCGGTACTTGGCAAAAGTGCTACGGCGAATATCTAGTATTTACTTTATTCTCACCTATTAAAAGAAATTAATTATATTTGAAGCAATAATTCAGAAAATTTCTACATCCCTACTCGTAGAGAGTAAGTAGTATGATAGCGATTAGTCTACAATTTCTACTTTGAGGTAGGTAGGTATTATTATTTTGCTCATTATCTTTCATATCCACAAAATAATAATTTTATTTTCAATAATTAAAAACACATAGCGTCGCGTCGTTGTCGTTGTACATATTTTTAATTCACTTATAAAATATCAGAACAAAAGGCAAAAAGGATTTTCACCTCTGCACTCGCCTTTAATCCTGTCTTCTGTCTCTATTCTACACAGCTGTAGTTTCGTTTCGTTTCGGGCTCGACTTTTTTTTTAATGTACAAGTTTAACGTCCTCGGCTGTACGCCATACAGACAATTCTTCATTATCGTATTTTCATTTTTCAATACTTAAAACTAAAACTAACACTAAACTAGCCTAACTTAACCTAACTCATTGAAATGCGAGGTAGTCCGCCTTCCAATGCTCAACAAGGAAGCTAAGCGCAGGAAAAGCGATCCGGGTAAGACGACGCGATTAGAGCTCGCTTCACCATAATTCTCACTTTAACTTCATTGTTTTCTTCAAAAGCACGAATTATCATGACAATTCCACCGCACAATCACAATAATTGACCCGAAAATAACAATTTCTAAAATGAAGAAATATGGTCCGTCCTTCCCTTTTCGTTTCCCGCGCAAAACTCCTGTAGCGATGTGCCGAGTACGGTTTGACTCGAGTCAGACTCGATTCCTGCTTTGGACTCGCTTACTCGAATACCATTTTATTTTGATTCGAGTACACCGGACTCGATTCCGGTACTCGAGTCAGGAAGAATCGATTCGTACTTGCTAACTCGATTCTATTTATGCGAGTCCAACTAACTCGAGTCTAGTATACGAGTTTTGTTAACTCGCTTGTACTCGCAAACTGTTTACTTAAGCAATGAAGTGGCGCGGTTCTAACAATACAAACAAGTTTGAACCTGCAACTCTTTGTTTTGATTTGTTTGTTTTCTGTCAGTTAGCAGTTATTTTGTGTCTAAGTACTGAGTGAATTCATTTAATTGTTCTTTAATAGTAGTTTTAATTAGAAGTGAAGTGATTTCTATTAGTTTTTATATAATGGCACCGAAAAAAACCTCAGGTGTATGGAAGTGTTTTGAGAAAGTGAACGACGATAAAATAAAGTGCAAAAACTGTGACTCCGTATTTAAAGATTTCAAAAACACAACTAATTTGTTAAAGCACCTAAAAAAATCTCATCCTATTATGACTCGAGTCCAGCCGGACTCGAATCAGTATTCGAATACCAAACATAGAATTCGAGTCGAGGGAATCGAGTCATGATTCGAATACCGTATAAACTGACTCGAGTCAACTCGATCCACCAAAACGACGACTCGGCACATCACTAAACTCCTGGGCTCGACTTTTTTTTTTTTAATACAAGTTTTACGTCTTTGGCTCAACGCCATACAGACTATTCTTTAGTGATTTTTTAACTTTATTACACTTATAACTAAAAACTAACCCTAAACTAGCCTATCTTAACCTAACTCTTTGAAATGTGAGGTGGTTCGCATTTCAATGCTCTACAAAGAAGCTTGGCACAGGAACAGCGATCCGGGTAAGACGGCGCGATCAGCTCGCTTCGCTTAATTCCCCACTTTAATTGCATTGTTTTCTTCAAAAGCACAAATCATCATGACAATTCCACCACACAATCACAATAATTGACTCGAAAAAACCAATAACTAAAACGAAGAATTAAGGTCCGTCCTTCCCTTTTCGTTTCCCGCGCAAAACTCCTGGGCTCGACTTGAAGCTGACACAGATTATTAAGGTCTGTCCGGCTGTCTGTTGTAGCCACAGATTAGTAAGAGTACGTGTTGTCGCTGCTGAGCTGTCGCCCGCCGCGCCGCCCTAATCGAAAAAATATTTGGCACTTGGCGCCCATTTGTACCTAACCGGCTTTTGTGCGGAAATACAATCGACGTTACAGTTTTAATTCGTATATCTGTTGAGTCCTATTAAAATTTTGGTGTCGAGGGTGTAAATATGTCGTCAAACGGCATAAAAACAACAGACGACGCTGACATGGCAGAGTGTGATGGAGAAAAAGTTGTAACAATGATGGACGTTCTACAAGAACAACAAGATTTCGAAGAAGACGCTAACGCAGTCCTTGGAGCTTCCGACGATAAAAACTGCACCTTCGTCAAGGTAAATCATTGCCTTTCTTTTATCTTTCAACACAATCTTTGTCAAAATGGCTGTCGGAATAAACGATGGGTTGACATTTGAAGAGTTTACAGGTACTCTTTTCTTGAAAATTATAGGTCGTCTATTGATTCTGAGCACATAATTGGGAACTCATATTCTTGATGGTATCTGTAACGTCTACTTGTTATGTTTTTGGATAGCTACTGCAACTCAATTTAGGGTTATGAGAACACCCTACGTTTAAAGAAAACCGTACTCTCCCCACTCAAACACTAGACTTTTATCCTGTGTTTGGGGTTAATATACGAATTTATTACTGCCGTTTGTTAAATAAGAAAATTATAGCCATTACATCCTTCATGAATATAGTCCGTTTAAATATGTAAACAATCTTGACATCCTTTTTAATAAAATTATTGATTTTAAAATGAGGTAAACACAAAACTCAGAAGTTCAATAAGTAATTCACAAAGTGAAGGACCTTTTTAACATATCTTTTTATTATTCCAGGGTTATATCAAGCGACAAGCTTTATACGCCTGCCTGACTTGCTGTTCTGATGCCAGAACTGATCCCACAAAGAGAGCTGGTGTATGTCTCGCCTGCAGCCTTAACTGTCATGAAAACCATGAACTCATTGAGTTGTACACAAAACGGAATTTTCGCTGTGACTGTGGCAACCCAAAATTCAATAGCCATCCCTGCCAGTACACCCCAGATAAACAAGACCTCAATGAAGAAAACAACTACAACCAAAACTTCAGTGGTCTATACTGCACCTGCCACAGACCTTATCCTGATCCTGAGTCCACTTTTGAGGATGAAATGATTCAGTGCATAATCTGTGAGGACTGGCTCCATGCATCTCATCTTGAAGCAACACTTCCACCTAATGATCAATATGCAGAAATGGTTTGTAAGGCCTGCATGGAGAATAATGAATTCCTGCATGATTACAGTGAATTTGCAGTTAACAATGAAACTGCAGATGTAGATGTCACATCTGTCAGTATTATAGCCTCAGACAAAACTTCTGATAATGATACACTTGTCAATGGTGTATTGGATTCATCAAGTATTCCAGATGTTAAGGATATTAAAAATGATGTTGAGATGGCAGAAGCTGAAGACTGCGATAAAAATGAAAAAGAATCTTCTACTAAAATGAAAGATGATCTAGGTGAAAAAAATGAAAAAGCTGAAAACTGTGATAAAAATGAAAAAGAATCTTCTACTGAACTGAAAGATGATATAGGTGAAAAAATTGTAACTAATGAAGAATCTGATGCTCCAGATACAAAGGATAAAATAAATACTGACATTCCTATACCTGATACAACTAATATTTCCAAAGAAAACTTGGAAACTGAAACTCCATCAGAAAAAGAGAATGACAAACAAGATCAAACAACTGAAAACAATGACTCAAACATTGATAGCATTCCTATTGACCCTGCTAGTGAAAGAACAGCAAATGATGAAATAGATGACAAAAAAGATGTGTCCCTGCAAGAGGAAAATAAAATAGAAACAACCTCAACAGATGTGGCTGTTGACAAAAATGAAAACAATGACAATTCTTTAATAGAGAGCATAGAAAAACTTGAAAGTGAGCTTGGTAATGTAGAACCAAAAGACCAAATTGAAGTAAAAGAACAAACACCAATTACCAACAATGATGAGACTGAATCTAAAGATGATAATAGTATTAAAACTAGTGAAGGAACAGAGAAAATTGAATCTGACCCACAGGTTGATAAAACAACTGCAGAGGACAAACCAGAGAGTGAGGAGCTCAAATCCGATGTTGTAATGAATGGAGTGTGTGATGTTAAAGTAGATACTGAAAATAATATAAGCAATGATGCAGCAGCTGAAACTACAGAAAAGGTACAAAATGGTATAGTTGAAAATGAAGGTTCTGTTACAGCTTATGACACAAATAATAAGTTGGAAGCTCAAACAGATCCAGTTAAAGATAGTAAAAGAAAGCTTTCGACTGAGGAATCTGATGAGGTGTCAACAAAAAAACCTAAAATTGAAAAAACAAGCTGCTGCTCAAGACCAAAAGGAGTGAAAAGAATATTTAAAGGTGCCACTTTTTGGCCATCTAACTTCCGCCAGAAACTTTGCACTTGCAATGAGTGCATTTCAATGTACAAAGATCTATCTGTGTTATTCTTAACTGATCTTGAAGATACAGTGACAGCATATGAAGCGTTAGGTAAGGAGAAGACTGATGGGGCAGCTTCATCACAGTATGAGCGGGGTCTGGAGGCCTTGTCATCTTTGGATAGGATCCAGCAAATAAATGCTTTGACTGAATACAATAAAATGAGAGACAAGCTTCTGGATTTCCTGAAGAGTTTCAAAGACCGTAAAGAGGTTGTCAAAGAAGAAGACATCAAAGCCTTCTTTGCTGGGATGAAGCCCAAACGCGAGCCAGATGGTGTCTACTTCTGCAGATGAGTTTTTAGTTTAAGACCTACTTTTTATATTCAGTTAGTTTTGCATTCCTTGTGCTTAAATGTCGTATTTTAATAGTAGACCTTCTCATAGAAGACCATAATGTATAACACAGACTAATTATATTCTTTGGTACCTACCTAATAATGCTGTTTAATTACTAGCTGGCCCATTGAACTTTGTTTTGCCCTCGGTCTCGGTGAGAAAGTAGTACTCTTCAAGTTTTATAATTTTCTACACATATTTTATTCTTGCATTACAAAGAATTAGCGAAACCTGTCCAGCCGTTCACACTTGATGCCGTGGGCAAGAGAAATATGGATTAGTTTTTATAGATTTTTACAGACTTAAAAAAAAGGCGGTAATCAATTCAATGTGTTTGTATGTGATAGCATTGAAATTTGAAAATATTTGAGTATGTTATACTGTAATCTGTAAAGGCTTCCAAACACTTATGCAAAATTTTGTAAAGGTATGTATGTTTGTCCACGAATTTCTCGAAAACGAGAAGTCATGGCGAGATGACTCTTTAGTTTGATCAGGTGTAAATTTTATCAAAATAGGTGCAGTAGTTTTTGAGATATAGGTAAATAACTAAAAATCATGAAATAAAAAAAAAAATACCGCCTTCAAAAAACTGACTAAAAAGCAAATGCACATTACAAAACCGTTCCGAAATGAAATCGCGTCAACAGCGCTGTCAGCACGCTAATCAAATCGGAACGGCTTTTGACGCTCACAGTGCTGACAGTGATATTGGCGCAAAACGGAACGCAGCCTACATCATTATCAGCTTGCGATCATGCAGACTCGTACTATACGAGGGTCAAACTGAAAGTTCTTAGAAAATCAAAAACTGATTACATTAGCCAGTTATTAGTTTTATTATATCTTTTCAAAATATTGTCCATTGACGTCAATACACCGCTGCATGCGATGGAACCACTGGGAAAAGCACTTTGCCCACTCGTCCTTAGGGGTCTCTTCAATGGCATCGCGATACGCAGCCACCGCTTCTTCAGCATTCATAAACCGCTTTCCTTTAAGTTTTTCTTTAATTTTTGGAAATAAATAAAAATCACAAGGCGCGAGGTCGGGGCTATACGGCGGGTGACCCAGTAATTCAACGTTTGATGTCGCCAAATAGTCGATCGTTCGCTTGGCGGTGTGCGACGAGGCGTTGTCGTGGTGAAGGAGGATCCTACTGCGAGGTCGTTTCTCTCGAACTTTTTCCAAGACAAGTGGCAAACAATTGGTAGTGTACCATTCTGCAGAAACTGTTTTTTGATCCTCTAACACAATTGTTGCGAAATGACCTATCCTTCCAAAGAACGAGGCCACCATTTTTTTTCCCGCACTTCGATCTCTCTTCACTTTAGTTGGCAACTCCTCGAAAGGAAACACCCACTGAGCAGATTGTCTTTTGGTTTCAGGATCATAACAGTAAATCCAGCTTTCGTCACCTGTTAGTATGTCGAACACAGCATTTGAGTCACCTCCGTTAAATCTTTCAATCATTTTACGGCACCAATCCACACGATGGAGTTTTTGAGCCTTAGTCAAATTATGAGGTATCCACCGGGCGCAAAGCTTCCTGACCGCTAAATGTTCGTGGAGGATTTTGTGCACTTGACTCATACCGATGCCTAAGCTTGTCCGAATCTGCTGATAGGTCACTCTTTTGTCAGTCTCTATCATACGCCGCACAACACAGATGTTATTTTCAGTCGTCGCCGTAGAAGGCCGTCCCTCACGTACATCATCAGTGAGATTAGTGATACCACGTTTAAACTCATTAAACCAGTTGTAAACAGTCGCACGAGATGGGGCTTCATCGTGAAAGGCCAATCGTAGTCTATCATAACTTTCTTGTTGACTTAAATGACATCGAAAGTCATAAAAAATCATTGCACGAAAATTTTCTCGTGTTAAATTCATGTTGACGTGACACAGACAATTTTCAATTTGCCGCCAAATCGTAAAACAAATGACAAATGAATGAAATATATACTCAGTAATATTGGCAAAGAGTTCTATTTTCAAATTTTAGAATATTTTTTTTATTATATTGTTTATAAGTGGCCAGTTCTAAGAACTTTCAGTTTGACCCTCGTACTAAACAGTCTACACATATCATCAAATAAGTAATAAATTACTTATAAGGGGCCGTCCATTAATCTCGTGAGGCTCAAAAGGGGGGGGAGGGGGTCCGGAAAACATCACGAGGGGGAAGGGGGGGTCTCGTTAGACATCACGTGTTTTTTTTTTTTCAAAAAGCGTTATTTCTAAACCGACATTTTGATGGCGCTTAAATTTGAACGATTTGTTGTCACAAACCTCTGCCAATAACAACATTAATTAATTATTCATTTTTTTTTTGCAAATACATATAAATGTTTTTCGAATCACCATTTTTTAATATTTTTTTCCAGTCAAAAATAGTCTTTACATAGACATCCAAAAAATACACGTGATCCAGGGGGTAGGGGGGGAGGAGTGGTCCCAAACCTCACCAAATATCACCAGGGGGGGTCAAAAAAATGAGAAAAACGACCTCACGTGATTAATGGACGGCCCCTAAGACGTTTTATCAAATACTAGAATAACATTTGTAGAAAAGAGGAACATTGAATTGTTCATTTTTAACCAACTTTAAAAGTCAAAGTTAAAAATAATTTATTCAATTTAGGACACAAAATGCCACTTTGAACGTCAAAAAAGGAGGTTAAAAATTCGACTGTTTTTTTTTTTGTATCTATGTTACCTCATACTCAGTCGTTTGTCGACCGATTCGAATTTTTTTTTTCGCCAATCTTGAGGGTATGCCTTCTAGATGTTCCCATTGTTGCCAATTTGCGAACTGATGATGGTATCTTGGTGTAATCGAGGGAAACCCTCAAATTTTAAAGGCACGTAGTGTTTTTTTTACTAGAACCTTAATGTTGAGGTGTTGTTACGTCTGACAGTCAACATCTTATGGGGCTGAGCAGATGGTGGCATCAACTATCACAGCACAGACTCCAAAAAGAAATTGTTTGCCTAATATGGATTCTTTGGCAAAGAGCCATGGAGAGGAGCGTGTTGGGTATTAACAGGATGGATAAGGTCCGTAATACCACAATCGCTCCAAAACTGGTATAGTGGATGCAGGCGAAAGGACAGCGAGGCTAAAGTGGGAGTGGGCGGGACACATATATGTAGGATGCACCCGGATAGATGGCCTCAAATCGTCACGCGATGGATACCAGCAGATGGTTATCGCCGCAGAGGTAGACCCAGAAAGCGCTGGTGTGACGATTTGGTCGGTTTTGCTGAGGATTGGGAGTCGTTGGCCAAGGATAGAGATAGATGGCGGAGTTTGGGGGAGACCTTTGCCCAGCAGTGGGATGGTGTAGGTTAAAAAAAAGATTCCTTTTCTTTCAATGGTCAAGAGTCTGAACCACTTGAATCTCGTCATATAAACATTACTGACGCTATTTTCTTTCTGTCCTTTCTACTATAGGGTCTTTCTACAATAAAAACATTAATTATGAGTATGGTAGTAAGTTTATTGTAATAATATGTAGAGGCGCGCGCATCACGCGTAGAGTATGTCGTAATGTCCGGGCCGGTACAGCAGCTGCACCAGGGGCTTCGCGCCCTCGGGGAACACGTGGGCTATCACCTGCAAAAAATAACAATTACAAACATATAAGAGCCAGTCAGAATTTATTCATGAATGAAAATAAATCAGTCAAATCCAGATTTGAAAAGCTTCCCTATTTATGAACTTATTTACCCAAAACAATAAAACATTAGAAGTTGTTCAAAGTAAAAATAACATACAATTCATTCTTGTGGGCTAATATTTAACTTATACAGGGTGTCTAGCCATAACAGTAACTACAAAAATACAATAAAAAATCAAAATTAAGCACTTTTCGAGATATGGACTTTGAAAAAAAAAATACACCTTGTATTGGTTTGTCAACTACTGTGGCTACAGATGATTTGTTGCTTGAAATTTTTTTCTTGCATTGTAAGACTCAATAGCTGTTCTATTAACGTTTGTTAAAATTTTAAACACAGCTACCAGAAAAGTACATAAGTTAGAATTTTATTTTTATAGTGAATGGCCTAGTCTCTCAATCGGTTACGGCTTGACCTTGACTTTCTGGACACCCTGTAAAAGGTATGATAATATCTATATAGACACGTGGTATAATAATATCTAGTCATGTGGTAAGGTGTAAAAGTTTGACTGGCAGAGAATGCTTTTACATTAAGCCCACCTTTGTACACCATTACTTGTGCCACCAATAAAAGAAATATAATTATGAATGTGAGAAGTGATTGAGTTAACTTAGATTAACTTTCTTCTTGAGGTCATTTTACTGTTACAATTTTGCAATATGTTGAGTAGAACCAGGGAAGAGATGAATATAGACTATAACTCTAGTTTATGAGGCCAAATAGCAAATAATTAGCCAATTCCATACAGATTATGTTGATTGAAAGCAGACTTGGCCCTCGGAAGGAGTCACTATAATAGGTGCTTGATTATTTTTTTACACAATAATAAAAAAATGGCTAAGTGCAAGTCGGGCTTGCCTACTGAGGGTTCCGTGCCAACTATAACTAAATAAGGGATCCATTTACTTCCACTATGCCATATTTTAATGACAGCAAACGTAACTTTGTTTTTCATAAAGAACAAAGTAATGTTTGCGGTTGTTGAAAATGTGCTATATCTCAAAACTACTAGCCATTCAAACCAATTTTCATTGAAAGTTTGTATAAAAATGTACCTCGTGTATTTTTTTCAATAGCAGTACACTTGCTTAGTTTAAAAGTAAGAGGGGACGACGACGCCTATTTTACCACTTTGGAAGCGTCTATCTCCCAAATGTAAGACGTTCAGAAAAAAATGTTTTTTGAAACTTCGATTTCATTTGAAGAGACCTACCCATAGACACCCCACATGCATTGGTTTGACCACAAGTTTTGTTTATTTATTTAGTTCCATGTATGGGAGCCCTCAAATATTTTTTTTGTATAATAAACTAGCGGTCCCCCGCGACTTCATCCGCGCGTTTTGAGTTTGCTCCCTCCCCTCCCGTCGCAGCGTCATGTTTTATATCCTAAAGCCTTTCTCGATAAATAAGCTATCCAATACAGAAATATTTTTTCAAATCGGTCCAACAGTTCCTGAGATAAGCGCGTTCAAACAAACAAACTCTTCAGCTTTATTATATACTAGCGGTCCCCCGCGACTTCGTCCGCGCGTTTTGAGTTTGCTCCCTCCCCTCCCGTCGCAGCGTCATGTTTTATATCCTAAAGCCTTTCTCGATAAATAAGCTATCCAACACAGAAATAATTTTTCAAATCGGGCCAGTAGTTTCTGAGATTAGCGCGTTCAAACAAACAAACAAACAAACTCTTCAGCTTTATAATATTAGTATAGATAATTTTCACTGAAGCAAAAATATCGATATATGGAAACATCGATATTTTTAGAAAATATATATCGATACATTTGAAAAATATCGATACGATATATATCGATATATTTTATCTATTTGCGCATCCTTAACTATCACTAAAGCCTTATAATCCGAAAGCTTTTTTCTTTTTTTTTGGAGTGTCTAGTATGTCGATTTGCCTTACGGCAAAGGCCTCCTCCAATTCCTTCCACTGCAGTTTGTCTGCTGCTGCCACTCTCGTCTAGAGAGGCCGTAACGTCATTTTTAGGTCATCCTCCCCTCTTATTGGTTTACGACCTCTGCTCTGGTTCTAGCGCCTATATCTATACTAATGTTATAAAGCTGGAGAGTTTGTTTGTTTGAACGCGCTCATCTTAGGAACTACTGGACCTATTTAAAAAAAAACTTTTTTGGATAGTTTATTGGAAGATGTATTACTTTCTTTAATAAATTGCCTCAAAATATAATTGAATTACCTTTATATAAATTTAATTCTATTGTTAAACAATGTTTAATGACTAAAGGATATTATAGAATAAATGATTATATGAACGATAGCGGTCCCCCGCGACTTCGTCCGCGCGTTTTGAGTTTGCTCCCTCCCCTCCCGTCGCAGCGTGATGTTTTATACGAGGGTCAAACTGAAAGTTCTTAGAACTGGCCACTTATAAACAATATAATAAAAAAAATATTCTAAAATTTGAAAATAGAACTCTTTGCCAATATTACTGAGTATATATTTCATTCATTTGTCATTTGTTTTACGATTTGGCGGCAAATTGAAAATTGTCTGTGTCACGTCAACATGAATTTAACACGAGAAAATTTTCGTGCAATGATTTTTTATGACTTTCGATGTCATTTAAGTCAACAAGAAAGTTATGATAGACTACGATTGGCCTTTCACGATGAAGCCCCATCTCGTGCGACTGTTTACAACTGGTTTAATGAGTTTAAACGTGGTATCACTAATCTCACTGATGATGTACGTGAGGGACGGCCTTCTACGGCGACGACTGAAAATAACATCTGTGTTGTGCGGCGTATGATAGAGACTGACAAAAGAGTGACCTATCAGCAGATTCGGACAAGCTTAGGCATCGGTATGAGTCAAGTGCACAAAATCCTCCACGAACATTTAGCGGTCAGGAAGCTTTGCGCCCGGTGGATACCTCATAATTTGACTAAGGCTCAAAAACTCCATCGTGTGGATTGGTGCCGTAAAATGATTGAAAGATTTAACGGAGGTGACTCAAATGCTGTGTTCGACATACTAACAGGTGACGAAAGCTGGATTTACTGTTATGATCCTGAAACCAAAAGACAATCTGCTCAGTGGGTGTTTCCTTTCGAGGAGTTGCCAACTAAAGTGAAGAGAGATCGAAGTGCGGGAAAAAAAATGGTGGCCTCGTTCTTTGGAAGGATAGGTCATTTCGCAACAATTGTGTTAGAGGATCAAAAAACAGTTTCTGCAGAATGGTACACTACCAATTGTTTGCCACTTGTCTTGGAAAAAGTTCGAGAGAAACGACCTCGCAGTAGGATCCTCCTTCACCACGACAACGCCTCGTCGCACACCGCCAAGCGAACGATCGACTATTTGGCGACATCAAACGTTGAATTACTGGGTCACCCGCCGTATTGCCCCGACCTCGCGCCTTGTGATTTTTACTTATTTCCAAAAATTAAAGGAAAGCGGTTTATGAATGCTGAAGAAGCGGTGGCTGCGTATCGCGATGCCATTGAAGAGACCCCTAAGGACGAGTGGGCTAAGTGCTTTTCCCAGTGGTTCCATCGCATGCAGCGGTGTATTGACGTCAATGGACAATATTTTGAAAAGATATAATAAAACTAATAACTGGCTAATGTAATCAGTTTTTGATTTTCTAAGAACTTTCAGTTTGACCCTCGTATCCTAAAGCCTTTTTCAATAAATAAGCTATCTAACACAGAAATATTTTTTCAAATCGGTTCAGCAGTTCCTGAGATGAGCGCGTTCAAACCAACAGACTCTTCAGCTTTATAATATAATTAGCGCAAGCGCACGTTGTACTTGAGCTGCGAACATTATTTTGGTGCGGAGTTATGTTAAAACTGTGATAGCTCCTAAGATATTTATTGGAATCAAATGATATAAAGGGCAACTTTGTTCTAAATGAAATGCTCGTGGTGATGAATGTATTTATTTTGATAAGAATAAATAACTGTGTGTATAATACACCTCTAAAAATGATGCATTATTTTTTTACAAATTTATTAACATAAAAAAGGTTGTAGTAAGTCAACCATAAAAGATAGACTTATGCTGTCGCGGACTTTATTATAGAACTCTTAATGCTGAACAATCTTGTCATACATGGTTTTTGTGTAACTTTAGCGGTTTCCGCAGCGTACGCAACGGAAGCTCTCAAAAGGAATATCTTTCTCCCGTTTTCGTAACATTTTTTATTGTTGCTGTGGTCTTGTGAGTCGTATCTTTATGTTATATAGCTTAAAGCCTTCCTCGATAAATGGACTATCCAACGTAAAAATATTTTTTCAAATCGGGCCAGTAGTTTCTGAGATTAGCGCGTTCAAACAAACAAACAAACAAACTCTTCAGCTTTATAATATTAGTATAGATTAGCGCAAGCGCACGTTGTACTTAAGCTGCGAACATTATTTTGGTGCGGAGTTATGTTAAAACTGTGATAGCTCCTAAGATATTTATTGAATTCAAATAATATAAAGGGCAACTTGGTTCTAAATGAAATGCTCGTGATGATGAATGTATTTATTTTGATAAGAATAAATATCTGTGTGTATAATACACCTCTTAAAATAATGCATTATTTTTTTACAAATTTATTAACATAAAATAGGTTGTAGTAAGTCAACCATAAAAGATAGACATATGCTGTCGCGGACTTTATTATAGAACTCTTAATGCTGAACAATCCTGTCATACATGATTTTTGTGTAACTTAAGCGGTTTCCGCAGCGTATGCAGCGGAAGCTCTCAAAACGAATATCTTTCTCCCGTTTTCGCAACATTTTTCATTGCTGCTGTGGTTTTATGAGTCGTATCTTTATGTTATATAGCCTAAAGCCTTCCTCGATAAATGGACTATCCAACGTAAAAATAATTTTTCAAATCGGGCCAGTAGTTTTTGAGATTAGCGCGTTCAAACAAACAAACAAACTCTTCAGCTTTATAATATTAGTATAGATAATAATAATATTATTATTATTATTTATATATCGTTTGGACATTCCCACACATCGCCATCTTGTCCCAAAGTAAGCTACTCAAAGCTTGTGTTACGAGTGCCAGATAACGGATATAATACTTAAATAATTTTTTTCAACACACATGCTCAAAACGACATTTTTATTCCACCGATTTTTGGCTCATAATCATAAAGATTAAACACGCGTGCATTTTCAGTATATTATTGCACTAGTGCTTTTAGTTTATTAACTCGACCAATTTACATTTGTACCCTAGTACCAAGTCGTAAGTAAGAAGAAGAAGCGATATAATTTAGTCGGGTTATACAATACTTTTATTTTAGCAACAAACAGTATTTATGCGAAGAATAACAGTATCTACATATGTATTTATTTCAATAAATGGTAAATCCAGATTTATTACCAAAAAATAGCTCAAATTCATTTAACATTTCCTGTGATTTGTGTTTTAAACACAAATTATTACATTTTTAATCATGTCTTTTGGCCGATCTAGTTCGTGCCTAAGCCTTGCGCGCGCATCGGTATCGCGGCAAGAAAAAAAAACAAAGCGCCATTTTTCGTTATTATTGTCGGCTGTGACGAAGTTTGGATTAATTATGAAGTTTAATATTAATGAAAATGTCTACTTCAAGTGAAGAAAATGAAGAAAACCTATTATTAACTCCGCTGGACATATGTAACGAGGCGAAAAACGCGTGCGAAAGTCTTTGCCATCAAAATCGAGTGAAATGTATTTTTAATGTTTTAATAATTAAAAACTTAGTAAATGAAGAGTCTTGTTGTCTGTGACCATTATATACGCGGCTTTCTTATGGCGCACTCGCTGTCGCTCGTGCGCACACAATAGTAAATGAAGAGTCTTGTTTTTTCCTCGCAAGTGTGTTGAAAAACGTCGTATGAAACACGTGTGCCTGTGACCATTATACAGTGTGTCCCTGGATAAAGTGCAATCTCGAAAGGGGATGAAACTAGACCATGAATCATTGACTAGAAAAATATTTAAAAAAAAAAATGTAGGATTTATTGGTATTTTAAGATTTTCATGTTTCATTAAGGACTATGTACAAAAGTATTGATTTCTTCCAAAATAATGGGTCTATTTCTTTGAAAAAAAAACAGTATGCCTAATACCTGGCGATGACCATGAAATAATAAATAGTCCGCAAAAAAGTAACTATCTTGGGTAAAAAAATGTATTTTTATGAAAAAAATGATTTTTTTAGACGTTTATTTTAAAAAACTTCTACTAAAAAAATGTGCCCTATAACTATGCAATTTTATAGCTTACTTTTATTCTTTACCATTTTAGCTTCCAAATAAAATAAAAAAACAATATGCTGACTCAAAAATTGGCTAGGTAGGAGTTATTTACATTTTAGTAGGTAATAAAAGTCAGACTTTAATCACAATAACTTTATTAATAAAATTATCCATAATTTACAATTTTGCATTTTTATTTAATGCATTAAATGTTCAAAATGGCCTCCTCGATTTTGCAAGCACATTACTGCACGAATATTAATTTGGTTAGTGGCTCTACGAATCATTCCTGGATCATTTTTAATGTCATTTGCGCATTGAATTATTCGGTCGTGCAACTGTGCCTCGGTATTTATTGGCGTGCTGTATACTCTTTGCTTCATGACACCCCATAAAAAATAATCTAGGGGTGTCAGATCAGGTGAACGCGCTGGCCAGCCTACTGGCCCTTCTCGGCCAATCCATCGGTTCGGGTAATTTTCGTTCAAACATCGCCGCACCTCCCGCCCATAATGTGCAGGACATCCATCCATTTGGAGATACATACGCCCACGCCGTCTCGTAGCCAGGGGAACATCTTCCGTCAACATGGGTAAATTTTGTAGTAATTCTAAAAAACGTTCAGCATTTAGGGTTGTGGGTAAAATGACTGGACCAATTAAAATGTCGTCGATTAAGGCTGCCCATACGTTAATTGAAAATTTTACTTGAAAAGTAGATGCCCGCTTCAATCGTGGATTTTCGTGATACCACTGGTGCAAATTTCTGCAGTTTGTAATGCCGTCTCGGGTAAATGTCGCTTCGTCCATCCAAAAAATGCGTTTGGGAAAATTTGGGTCAGCTCTAATTTTTCTTAGAATCCACGTCGACATTACGCATCTTGGACGATTATCTACATTTTCGTGTAAATGTTGTACTCGTTGGTAATGGAAAGGATGCAATCCCTCCTTTTTCAAAATTCGCCAGACAGACGTTTTCGATATGCCATGACGCAACGCTAATCGTCTTATGCTTGTTGTAGGGTCAGCAAACAGATCGTTTAAAACGGCCTCTTCTATCGCATTGTCAATAACGACAGCTGGTTGCTCACGGCGATCTCGTGCCAAACCAAGTCCAATGTTAGAGAGCCTCCTATGAATCTCTTGAAAATTTCGAGCTGAGGGTATGGGTCTGCCCGGGAAAGCATTTATGTATGCAGTCCGAGCGACTGTTGTGCGACCATGTGACATGCCATAATAATAATGCATGTCGGCTATTTCTCGAGGTGAGAACTCTGTCAATCGCGGCATTTCGTCAACACTTAACAGCAGAACAGGAACAGTCCAAACGTAACGAACAGTAGAAAACGTAACAGTCAGCAATGTAACAAAAACTTAATAACAAATCAACGAGAACACAATGCGAGAACGAGAACAGTAGTAGCAGCGGCGAGAATATCGGAGCGACTGTCTGGGTGATATTGTAAGTCCTGTTTCGAACCCCCTGCCTCCCCTCCCCTCGCCTTCCTCGACTGCGACTGCCGAAGGGCACAGAGTAGGACGGAAACAATGGAAAAAAACGGTCTCTACCTGCACGGTAACACAGTAACACAATTAGGCTCCACTTTAAAAGTTCATAGATAGCGTGTTTTTTTAGTTAGAACATTGTTTTTTTTATTATTTGGAAGCTAAAATGGTAAAGAATAAAAGTAAGCTATAAAATTACATAGTTATAGGGCACATTTTTTTAGTAATTTAAAGTTTTTTAAAATAATTTCGATTCGATTCGATAGTGCATTTCTCAGCCAGGCCACAAGGGCTCAGATCCGGTAAAACCGGCAAACCGAGGTGCACGAGTTGGAGGCAGGAAGACACGCTCTGGGATGGGAGAGGAAGGTCGGAAAGCCGCAGCCCTCCGACCAGAACCAAAGTAGCTATTCAGCCTAAATTGGTCTAGGAGTAGGGAAGACGGGTATCATCCATGGGGAGTGAGCGTTGATGCTGCGAGGGGTTGGGCTATCATGCCATGGTGGTCTTCTGTATCTGTTATTTGCTGCGCTCCGACGTTGATGATTAAGGGTGTCTTCGGCTTAAGGCTCGCTGAGCTACGTAATTGATCATTGAATCTGCCTTCGGCTTATAGTTCGCTGCGCTCTGACGTTGATCTTTGTCGCTGTCTTCGGCTTATGGCTCGCTGCGCTCCGACGTTGATGATTGCAGCTGTATTCGGCTTATGGTTCACTGCTCTCCGACGTTGATGATTTTAGTTGTCTTCGGCTTATGGCTCGCTGCGCTCCGACGTTGATGATTGTAGCTGTCTTCGGCTTATGGCTCGATGCGCTCCGACGTTAATGATTAATAATTGTAGCTATCTTCGGCGTATGGTTCGCTGCGCTCAGACATTGATCATTGTCGCTGTTTCGCTTATAGCTCGCTGCGCTCTGACGCTGATGATTGTAGCTGTCTTCGGCTTATGGCTCGCTGCGCTTCGACGTTGTTCATTGTCGCTGTTTCGCTCATAGCTTGCTGCGCTCTGACACTGATGATTGTAGCTGTATTCGGCTTGTGGCTCGCTGCGCTCCGACGTTGATCATTGTAGATGTCTTTCGCTTTTGGCTCGTTGCGCTTCAACGTTGACCATTGTAGCTTCTAGTATTGTGCTTTCCTGTCATAAGACTCTGCTTCAGATTTTTTTATGCAAAAAAATACGGTTTCTTTTTTTTTAATGCCGGAAAATTAGCCTGACCATCACTGATCCGCACATAAAGTCAACACACAGCACATATAGAAAGGAGAAAATCACTAGCATGAGTAGCAACACACAGACACACGAACTCACGCACAGACATCATGAGGACTCAATTTCGTTTTTACACTGCACACACATGTATTTTACACTTTTTGGCGATTCTGCAGTTTTTTATGGCTTTGCTTGCTATGTAAAGATATCTTTAACCTGGAAGAAAAATCAGATTAGTGCAATACATGCCAATCTTGATGGTGGCTTGCGTTGAGTAAGAGCAGGCGCTAAAAAGGTGACGTCTGAAAGCTCTTATGACAGGCAAATTTATTGGCCGTTTGTGCTTTGTTTTCTTTTAAAACAATATTATATTATAGAAATGATAAAAAAATATGATTCAACAGTGAACTTCAAAATCGATTTTCATATTCCGCCACTTAGAAAGTTTTTCAGGGCTTTAACAATTTACTCTTCTGGTACTGTTGTTATTGTTTCGCATGTTGTTGGCTTTTTTTCAACGGTCGGATATCCTTTCCTATGCACGTGTTGGGCAATGTACAATATTATTTGTGCAAGAAATTGAGGGTGAATTTTTTACCTAACTACGAGGAAATTGGTATAAGGAGGTACTGTTATTTGTTTAAAAAACTAAGATTATTTCGTTTTATAGTTCACAGTAACAGTTGTATTAACACAGCTTTTTTTTTAAAGAGGTGTTAATAAATTGTTATTCCTTCGTTCACGCTACCGCCGGCGTCCTATCGACCCGGGGCGTCCGAATATATTATTTGCGGGAGTTAGATGTTTTAGTGCCAAGGTGTTATTGTAGTACCTATAAATTCGATTTATACAATTTTGATTTTACACTGACACATTTCTTTTTGGATTTCTAATATGAGTATATGGTACCTACTAATTGATTGTATTCTGTCGTTACGATTTAGATTTATTTTTGAATTCATGATGAATGATAGTTTTCGTTAACGTTTTTATGGGATTTATGTTCAGTACGATCACGTCAAACTGCCCGATGAGCCAAAGTCAAGAATGACAGTTTGTTGATTTGTGGGCTATCAGGGGCTATCAATCACGTAGAATCATTCGTAGAACAGTTGGTTTTGCCTGCTATTTTAATTGTTTACCTGTGGCATTAGTTTACGACCTGGCTAGTTCGTTCAAAGTTTGCTAGAGGTGTTGAATGAGTGCAGTAACAGTAACCTCATTTATGAATTCAAGACTGGAATAGGCAATCAAATTAAGTAATGTTTAATGATATCTTTCATAATCCTAAATTTCTGTGATCAAGAATTTGTTCATTTAATGTCAATGATACAACGAATTTAAATACCCTAGAAGCAACATTGCCTACAAAACCGCCTTCAAAAACTGTCCCGAAAGTAGTTAGCAACGACGAGAGGTACGTGTATGACGAAAATAATATCAACTCTAATTTCAATATTCAAAAGTTGACCTTAACTCACCAGTATACGATCTTACTTTAAATGCAGGCGTCCGAGAGTTAAGACATTTTAGAATGTACGTAGGCAGCAAGCTCGTAAAAATTTATTGCTTTATTGCTGTACAGCCGAATGTAGGCTGTAAATCAATTGATATTAGGTCTAGTTCTGTTTGCGCTGTTTGAAAATCATAAAATTGTTTCATTTAGAACAAAGTAAAAAGGAGTCGTCGTCGATGTTATTTTTTTTATTCATAATGTATTATATTATTCATAATGAATAAATTATGAATAAAAAAAAATATTCATAATTTATTAGTTATTAGTATTATAAACTATAAATTTTCTAAAGATTATGTTAAGTAAAATAAAACAAAGTAGGTTAAATTAACGTTATTTAATGATTATGTACCTTGAAACAAGTTAAGTTTATTATATAATTGCCGTTTTGATGTGTATTTTTTTTCTATATTTTCTTTTTTGCATATATAATGCAAACGTACATCTACATATTTTTCAATGATCGCTTTGGTTAATTCATAAATGTGATTAAATTGCTCCTTATTGTGGGCATCCGTACGTGTGAATAACTTCACATTCATGAGTAAACGCAGCGTTTCCATTGTTAAATACTTGTTGTCATACTTTTTCTGGAGTGTTTTTCCGCCACTCATTTTAATATGATGTCGTAAGATTTTTTCCGTTTTTTGACAAATCAAAAACACATCGTTAGATGCATAGCACAGACCTCCAACATCTTTTAAATCTACCAACTTATGAAATTCTTTCCTTTCTGTGGCAAGTAAATGGTTTTTGCAATCATCACAGCTTATTTTTTTTAATAAATGGTACACTACAAATCCTGAAATATATCCTACTATTTGGATATTGACCTCATTTAGTTCACTTTCTAATAATTCAGCCAGATGGTTACAATTGCTGGTGTATGTTCCTTCAACTGTTTCTTGGTGTAAGCGATTCTTGAGAAATGATTTGGAAATGTTGTCTTCACTTTCATCACCATGACGCAATCCAGTACTAGAATTATTTATGTTAGCAGTTGCCTCACCGTTTAAAATAGGAATGTTTTCCAACGGTATGCAGTTGCCGCTGAATTTTTTACTTAATTCTAAGTGGGCCAACAACTTTTTGTACGCAGACTTAAACTGTCGCGTGTTTGGGTTATTATTATGACCACCTAGACTTCTGATTTTCCCAAAAAATAATTCAACGTGGTCTTGACTGAATTTATATGTGGTCAAGAAAGTCAACTCTTTGGTTTTAATCAAAGTCGAATACAAGTGTTCTAAACTTTCGATGCATACAAGCAGTCCAATTACTCCTGTATTTGCCCGGCACTTATATAAAGGCACTTTTTTACGTTCATACACAATTCTCTTCTCTTTGTTGACAGTTGTCGTCTTTTTGTACATTACTTTAGTTGATAATCCAACTAAATATTTTTTTGCATTAGAGCATAATTCAAAAACTTTGTCCGCATTATGTTCATTAAGTGGCGTACTGTATCCAAAGTCATTCATGTTTCTGGAGTTTAGGATATCAAACAAATCATTTATCATTTTGATAAACCTGACAGTGGCATCAGAATCGGCAAAATTTTTTAAATTTAGCTGCTTATCACAAAATTCGATAGCTTTGGCGACGCTGTTGCTCAGTAACTGTGTAGCCAGCTTGACTCTCATCACTTCATTTCGGAAGTGTATATGCCTAAGAGTTAATTTGTTTGCTAAGTGCAGGCCGTTCTCTTCTTGGAGGTTGTACAAAGCTAAAATGAAATTCCATTTTATTTCTTTGTCGTCCTCATCGTAGATACATTTTTGCGATTCCAGCAAATTTCTAATAAGTTTTACCATGTGGCATGGATCTAATAGTACTGCTACTTCGTGACTACCATCTGAATGTGGAAACGTAGATTTAATATTTTCAATGTTATCAAAGTTACACCCGAGTGATTTCATGCAATTGATATTTGTTTTACATCCATCAAAGGTCAAAGTCATTACTTTAACTCCAATATCTTGGCATTTCTGGAGTGCTAATGATAGAAGATTAGCCTTCATTTCGCCAGTTAAGCTATGTATGAAGAAATAAGCAATTGGTAACGACCATGACTGGTCCAACGATACAACAACAAAAACATAAGCTTGAGTGGCTTTCTGATCCGAATCATCGGATCCAATTCCCATGTCCACAAGACCTTCAAATTTCCTTCCTGTCCAAGTTTTTTGTTGTCGTATAGACATTTCATCGACAACCAAGCTACACAAAAGTGGTTTAGTTGACGCTTTTGCTTTATCACGCAATCTTGAAAATGCTTCTTCTGTAAATCCAGGCTCAGCATTGACATTTTTATACCATCTGAACAGTGTGTTAGGGTGAGGCAAGTTTTTAGCAAATACGTCACGCATATATTTGTAAGCAGCTGGTGAGTAAAAATGCATCGTTAGTGCAAACTTTCGAAGATCCGGAGGATACTTAGCGAACGGGACTTTTTTTTTGGCGGTCAATATGTCTATTACTTTAGAATTTGATTCGTTTAAAGTTGTTGTTAAACTAGAACTTAAAGACTCGTCTACGAATCGATTCTTCTTTAAATCGGCCACGATTTCTTTCAAACTCAAATTTTTCTTTATAAGTCGCTTGTTTTTCTTTTTTAAGTTTTGAATCTGTTTATTTTTAAAATCCAAAGTTTTTTGACAAATTCTGAGAGATTTTTTATAGAATGATGTTTTCGGTGTATCTAAAATAGAAGTTAGTCCTGATGATGTCGGTGATGGTGTTTTTCTAATGTTCTTGTCTGATGCGGTATTAGCTGATGGCTGTGTATTTTCATATTCTCCGGCGGTTTTCTGCAAAAATGTATAAAAGTTGTAAAATAATAAATAAAATTTAGTAAATCTAGATTTAATTCGACAACTTATCCATTCTAATATTATTAATTTAAAAGTAACTCTTAACACTGTTACGCTTTCACTTAAACCATGATATTTGGCATAGAGATAGAATAAATCCTCAAGATGGATATAAGCTTTTGGTGCGAAAACCGACATCCACGCGAGAGCAGCCGCGGTCAGAAGCTAGTTATATATCAGTGCATTTACTGGGTTCGTTTTTTAAGTGTCTAATTAAGGGTAAATACTTGAAAACGTAAAACACATAACACATACAAATAAATGTCATTTTTATTAGCTTACATACCTCGAAATTTAGCTGTGCTTTGAGTATGCTTGTACTGGATGTGCTCGGTAGCGAACTCACTGAACTCTCTATGTTCGTTTTTGTCATTACAGCATTCCCGGGTGATGATGTTTGATCGATCTGAAAATAAACTGTCTTGATTAAAGTAGACAGTAAATTGACATGCCGTTTTAAATATAATAAATAGGCTTTGAACATACATACCTCTATATGTGGAAGAATTTGTTTATTTAATTTTCTTATTCCAGTTTTAGTGAAATACATGTCACTTTCATAAAAATGGTCGGAACAAATGACACTAGAGTCATTGGGCTTAAAAAATTCTTCGTCTCTTTCTGCTGCTACAATTTTTCGCCACTTCTCTCGTTCTATTTCATTTTTCGGAAATCTGAAATGATAGAGATAACATTTATTATATCAATTCCTGCTAATAAAAAATAATATAATTTTCCAAAAAAAAAATCTTTGTTCTTGTCAAATACTGTAAGCAATCTTGATATTCCTTTTTAACAAAATTATTCATAAATATATAAAATAAGATAAACACGAAAATGTTAATCTGCTAGTGTAATTAATCATTAAACACCAAACCCTTTTTATTCTTACTGTTCTTTGATTTTTTTATAGATACTTTTTGTAAAAAGTTGTGTAAATATTGTTTATAATATTGAACAAAATTTTAAAAAATACCATAACAAAATTTTGTACAACGCGACTCCATTACTCTACAAAACCTACTATGTTCCAAATATTACTCTGTGTGAATGTGTTAGAAGCATTTATACTGCAGCGCGTGGGAAAGGGACAACTATACCGCCAGCCGCGTGTTTGATTTCTTCAGATTTTTTTAGAAAATTACAAATTTAGCACGTTTTAGGCTATTTTTTACCACTAATGCATTCTATTATCAAAGATAGATTTATTACTTACCGAAAATACGAAACTCCATCCTTTTTTCGAGTGGTTAAAGTATTGTTTTTGCACTTTTTCACGGAGCACTTCGGCATACTGAAGCTATGACGGTTCGCGCGCGACTACAAGCGAACGAGTGCTTAAGCCGAGTTTAAGCACTCGTTTTGTAAGACATTTTTGAGCGCTGTCAGTGTATCTAGGGTATTTAATATCGTTGCAATGATACCATAGTTTTGAAGCCGAGTTTTTTATTAAGATGTCAGACGGTAAGGAGTTTGCAACATATTTATGGTACCCCGCTGTGAGGGTCCAGTTAGGGGCTGCGTCTAAATTGTATTAGGACGCACGTGTGTATTTTTCATTGCAAGTGCATTTTTTGTTACTTTTGTTTCAGTGGTATCCCAGTGCTGTTTCGAAAGTTTCTTATAGCCATAAGGATGTAATACAATACGCTAAGGTCCATTATTGTATGATTGACCGAAATGGAGTTTCACCACACGTGTCACGAAAGTTATGGGGAGCTTTTTTTTTTGGGCGACGCAAGCTGACCTGTTCGACTATTATTCTGTCTGTATAATTATTTAAGTTGCAAAATAACGTGTGTACATAATAAAGGTTCAAATGGAAAGATCTTACCATGTTCGTATCAGTATATTGTAGCTTAGCTGAGTGTTGGGCTTCGCTCTAGTATAGTGTTTGTCGTCGCGGGTTTGCCGGTGGTTATCCTCTCTGCCTAGGAACTGAGGCAGACACATTCCTTCTGCGAAGACGTTTAAGCCGCGATCACACGCTATAATCCTGCGTGACTCCGCTTTAAATGTATGTACGATTTATCACCGCGAGTTACTCCCGTACATACTGTAGAGCTCTAGCATAGTAGGACCATCATAGTCAGGAGTCGCTATGCCTCAGAAAAACGGTATCACGGTATAGGCCACTTGTCCACGACACCCGTAGGCACCTTATTTGTAACAGTTTACTATTTTAAACATAGTTGAACGCAATTCATACACATCTTTCACTAACCTCTCTGGTAATTTTTTCCAAAGAACTAATAAGCTAATTCACCACAACACATACACAAACAAGGAATCACTTCGAGACTTGGAATTAAATTTAAAATATACCGGTTACGCACTATTGGTATTTTAATCACACATTAATAAACGGAAATGAGATATTTTGTGAAGGGAAATTCACGCGCTATTTGTTATCGATTTATCGTAATCGTGGCGATGTATTTAACACTGTTTATAAATACTAATCACGGAGAAACCGTTTCAATATTTTGAGGGACGATTCTTTGTTAAGATGCTCTTGCGCGCGCGTCGGGCTCTAAGACAATAGATCTCTTTAGGGTCGGCCGGCCGCTTGCGGAACACGTGCGACACGACCACTCACAACAGCTGCCCAAAAAGATCCAATTTAAAGTTTTTTAAAATAAACGTCTAAAAAAATCATTTTTTTCATAAAAATACATTTTTTTACCCAAGATAGTTACTTTTTTATTATTTCATGGTCATCCCAGGTATAAGGCATACTGTTTTTTTTTTCAAAGAAATAGACCCATTATTTTGAAAGAAATCAATACTTTTGTACATAGAGTCCTTAATGAAACATGAAAATCTTAAAATACCAATAAATCCTACAATATTTTTTTATTTATTCTTTTAATATTTTTCTAGTCAATGATTCATGGTCTAGTTTCATCTCCTTTCGGGATTGCACTTTATCCAGGGACACACTGTATACGCGTCTTTCTTATGGCGCACTCGCTTCCGCTCGTGCGCACACAATATCGCCTTATATATAATGGTCAACTTAACACATTTGTATCTAATGTACTATTGTTTGTTAATACATACATGATATACATAGAAAACACCCAGACCAATACATACAGACATGTTCATGCACACAAATGTTTGTATTGTGCGGGGATCGAACCCGCAACCCGCTGCGTAGTAGGCGATTTCTCGACCACTACACCAGACGGGTCGTATAGGAATTTTTGAAGTGGCTAACGGAATACCTACCGAGTTCTATCTGTGTGATGCTAATAGTTTCAGAATAAAGTGGCTGTGACATACGGACGGACGGACGGACGGACGGACGGACAGACAGACAGACAGACTTGACGAAACTATTAGGGTTCCGTTTTTGCCATTCGGCTTCGGAACCCTAAAAATACTATCTATACTTAATATTATAAATTATAAAGCTGACTGAACTTTTAGTCCATTGAATAAAAAGTTCTAGAGTGCGTGAGTTAGTAACGTAAGATGTTTCTTCGGAAACATGTCGAGAGTCCCTAGGTAATAAACATACTAAAACCCCGGGACACTAGAAGGAGCCCCGGAGTGGGGGGAGGGGGGGAAAGTGTCCATTTTTTCATTTTTCGCTTAAATCTCAAAAACGGCACAGGTTAGAGAAAAACTTTCAAGGAAAAGTTGAAAGGCCATAAAATTATCTACAAGTTGTACCTAAATCATTTTTTCCTATATCCTACCATTTCTGAGTTACACGCAGTAAAAAATGATTTTGGCTCAAACAATTTCCCCATACTACATACCCATGTTTATCACATCAATCGATCAAAAAATATTTCTTTCTTCCAAAAAACTCAAATGTGCAACTTGTGACCGGTACTGATAGATTGCTTTTAATTAGGTCTATAATTGGTAAAATAAACACATTCCTCCATGGAAGCCTTTAGGAGGAATCGATTGTCAAAATATTATATTAGGGTAGATTGAGTTACTGAACTTGATCTTTTTTATTTTTTTCTTCCCAAAAGCTCAAAAGTGCAACTTGTGACCAGTACCGATAGATTGCTCATAATTAGGTCTATCATTGATAAAAAAAACAGATTCCACCATGGAGGCGTTTAGGAGGAATTGAATTTTATTAGGGTAGTTACGATACTTGAACTTTTTCTTTTTTTTCTTCCAAAAACCTCAAAAGTGCAACTTGTGATTGGTACTGATAGATTGCTCTTAATTAGGTCTATCATTGGTAAAAAAACACATTCCTCCATGTAAGCCTTTAGGAGGAATTGATTGTCAAAATATTATATTAGGGTAGTTACGCAACTTGACCTTTTTATTTTTTTTCTTCCAAAAACCTCAAAAGTGCAACTTGTGACCGGTACTGATAGATTGCTCTTAATTAGATCTATAATTGGTAAAATAAACACATTCCTCCATGGAAGCCTTTAGGAGGAATCGATTGTCAAAATATTATAATAAGGTAGTTTGAGTTACTGAACTTGATCTTTTTTATTTTTTTCTTCCAAAAAGCTCAAAAGTGCAACTTGTGACCAGTACCGATAGATTGCTTATAATTAGGTCTATCATTGATAAAAAAAAACAGATTCCACCATGGAGGCGTTTAGGAGGAATTGAATTTTATTAGGGTAGTGACGATACTTGAACTTTTTATTTTTTTTTCTCTAGTGCCTCTCATATGACATCAATGTCCCAACATTATCCGTTGTTCGGATTTTTTCGATGAAGTTTCACACGTAGCATGGGAAGGGGTCCGCCCTCGTTAAGCTTATGCTAAAGTTTGCTTATGTTTTCGAATTTTTCACCTTTCATGGGATGTAGCTCGAAAACGGCTGCTAATAGAAAAAAATGATTTAGGTACAACTTGTAGATAATTTTATGGCCTTTCAACTTTTCCTTGAAAGTTTTTCTCTAACATGTACCGTTTTGGAGATTTAAGCGAAAAATGAAAAAAATTGACCCTTTCCCCCCTCCCCCCACTCCGGGGCTCCTCCTAGTGTCCCGGGGTTTTAGTATGTTTATTACCTAGGGACTCTCGACATGTTTCCGAAGAAACATCTTACGTTACTAACTAACGCACTCTAGACCCCCCTTGGAGGGACTCATTTAATGGACTATTTAGACCAGGGATGCACAGACCGCGGCCCGCGGGCCGCTTGCGGCCCGCCGGTCGAATACTGGTGGCCCGCCGACAGCAAAAATAATACTCTCGTACATTCGAAAAATATTGAATTCTATTCCAGAATAAAACCAAAAAAAATATGTTCGAAAAGTAATTTGAATCTCGCGCGCGCGCTCTTAAGTGCACGAATTCCCGATTGCTCGCGTAGGTAGATACACGAAGCTTCCAGAGTCGGTTTCGAGATTTCTCCAGACAGTTTTCGACTCTATACGCGCGGTATAAAAGCCACGCTAACCGCAGCGACCCATAGTTCGGTTTTAATTTGAGTGAAGTGTCAATAGTTCTAGTGTAGATTTTAACTCGACTAGCCGGTGTCATATATTTTGATCCACATTCAACGTAGATTTCCCGTCAAGTGCCGTGTATAATTGTGTTGTGAAATCGTAAGTAAAACTCTGTTATTAATAAGTGTTTCCCTACCTATTTAAATCAATTATTTGTGCTAATTTAAAAAAGGATGGGTAATTTAAGTAGGTACTGTAATTGTTTTTAGGTGCTGTGTTAATCCTAGCCAGGATTAGAACGCAACATGGACAAGCCAGGACCTAGTAAAAAACGTAAGGTTAAAGATGAAAATCGGCAGTTTCAAGAAATTTGGACTGAGAAATACTTTTTTGTATGGTCGCATAATAAAGTCGTTTGTTTAATTTGCAAGAATTCTGTTGCGATTGCAAAGGAATATAATGTAAAAAGGCACTATGAAACGCAGCATCCTACTTTTACCAAGTTTACAGGCGAATTAAGAAAGCAAAAAATGTTGTCTTTAAAACGGGAGCTTATTGGTCAGCAAGCTATGTTTACAAAACCCATCCAAGATTCAGAAACAGCTACAGAAGTTAGTTATGAAATTTCTCGAATGATAGCAAAGCGCAGTCGCCCCTTCAATGATGGGGATTTTGTAAAAGAATGCATAGAAATTGCCGCTAAGAAAATGTGTCCAGAAGCAGCAAAAAAGTTTGAGAAAATTCAACTGAATCGTATGACTATCCAAAGACGTATTATGTCTTTGTCAGGTAATATTGCGGAACAATTAAATGAAAAAACTAAGATCATTGAATTTTTTTCATTAGCACTCGACGAATCCACTGATATTACTTCCACAGCTCAACTTCTCATATTCATACGAGGTGTTACTCAAGATTTTGAAGTCTTAGAAGAGTTGTTAGGAATGTGTTCATTGAAAGGTCAAACCAGAGGAGTTGATATACTCAATGTACTTTTGGATGAGTGTTCAAAAACTGATTTGGACTTATCAAAATTATCGGGAGTTGCCACTGACGGTGCTCCTTCGATGATTGGTGTCAATTCTGGGCTAGTTACTTTGCTGAAAAAGCATCTGCAAGAAAAAAATATAAACGCTGAAGATCTCATGCAGTTTCACTGCATTATACACCAAGAAGCCCTCTGTTCTAAAAAAATTGAATTTCAAAATGTCATGAAAGTGGTAGTTTCGACTGTAAATTTCATAAAATCACGAGGACTCAATCACAGGCAATTCAAACAATTCCTTGATGACATCGAAAGCGAATATGGAGATTTACTGTATTATACAGAAGTAAGGTGGCTAAGTCGTGGATTGACCCTGGAACGATTTCTAAATTTAATAGAAGAAATTGGAATATTTCTGGCGGAAAAGCAAAAGGATGTCCCGGAACTTAAAAATCCTGATTGGTTGTGTGATTTGGCTTTTTTAGTTGACATTACAAATCATTTGAATGTCTTGAACACACGGCTTCAAGGCAAAAATCAACTGATATCCCAGCTCTACGCTCACGTATCATCCTTTCAATGCAAGCTGACACTTTTCAGATCGCAATTGAATTCTGGAAATTACAATCATTTTCCGAATTATAAGAAAATGGCTGAAAAATTCAACAAAACTGCGATTAATTTCAGTTATGTAGAAAAGCTAGATATTTTGATTCAATCTTTTCAAGAAAGATTTTCGGAGTTTAAAAAAGTGAAACCTCTGTTGGACATATTCAGCAATCCTTTCACGATTTCAGTTGAAAATGCGCCAGAGTCAATGCAGTTAGAAATTATCGACATTCAAAACGACCAAGATTTACGCAACAAATTCAACGAAGGAGACTTGCTGAACTTTTACCGCTGCATTGATAAAAATACGTACAAAGAGTTGCGCATAAACGCTCTGAAATGTGCCAGCTTATTTGGTTCTACCTATATATGTGAACAAACCTTTTCAATACTAAATAATAATAAAACAAAAAATCGAAACCGCCTTGCAAATGAAAGTTTGGAAGCAGTTTTACGTGTTGCTACAAGTAAATTTGAGCCAAATATAAAAAAGATTGTAAGCACTATGCAGTGCCACGCTTCAAATTAATAAATTCTTTTTCAATTTTAATACATAATTATCAATTCTTTATTGTCTTTAATTACCTATACTTCTGGCGGCCCGCCATCAGTTCATAATTTGCCCGAGTGGCCCCTAGTCTTAATAAGTCTGTGCATCCCTGATTTAGACTATAAAACGTAACACATCAAAAGGAGGGGAAAACCCCAAAACGTGCGGACGCAGTAGAGGGGTATTGCTAGTAACTAATAATGACTGACCTGGCTGCCTTCTCCGCGGTCCATGTACTCAACTCTAACACCAACATTCAGGGCATTACTGAGTGCTATTATGTGGATATGGTCAGACTCCTTGTACATTGGCTCCACCTCCTACAAACAGAGACAAAAGTTTATATCAACATGAAAGCTGTATTTGACTATAATTCATCTGTTAATCCAAATGGTTTTATCCAAAATCAAGGTTCAAAAATATAATTATCAATGATAATTATCATGATAATAGGCTAGTTTCCACTAAGAACAAACCACAATATCGGTAGTTTCTAGAGATTAATTACGGTATGGAGATATTAAAACATTAATTTATTTCCGAATTTAAAAAAGGGTTTTTAATACTTAAAATAATTAAATTGGTCCAAAACACATTTTTGGTCACGTGACCAAAAACGCCTATCAGAGGATGTGATGTCAAGCCTTGCACAATGGACTTTGGCTTAGCTTTTATTTCTGTAGTAGACCAGTATTTATAGTATTTTGCTGTCAAGAAGATCTTTGATTGCAAGAAGTGACGTCATTTAGGACGCCATGACAGTTCGAGCGTTTTTGAGGCCCATTCAAATCGAATATTTTAAAAATCATGTAAATTGTGAATGTTTTCAAAAATATCAATATATTTACAATTGTAAAGTATTTACCAAGTTTTTTAAATTTAGTCAACTAGCTTATTATCATAATGATAACTTATGGATATTTAAGTGAACTGTATTCAAAGTATTTGGACTTGTATTTCCGCACATACACATCTAGTGGTGTGTGTTATTTAGCATAGATCAGGGGTTCCCTAAGTGTGCGCCGCGGCGCCCTGGTGCGCCGTAGAAAGTAAAGAGGGGCGCAGTGAGTCGATCCTCTAATTATTGGACACCACAAATATTGGCGGGTACTTTTTTGAGTGTTCGCATCGGAAACGAACATAGCGTCGTAGAAATGTTTTTTCGCCGTCGCGTTGCTGTCGTTCACTCGCCAAAAAGTGCCTACTTGCTTGAAAACCGTTGATACCATACCCCTCCCACGTCTTTACCCGCCCGCGCTCGCTTGCTTGCATCGCAACGCAATGCCCGTTTATTTACTACAAGTGTGCCGCGCGACGGACGTTTTGTTTGTTGTTGTTTTGTTTCGCTTTATTTTACTTCAAATACCTAAAGAAAAATGGACAGATTTTTATCAAATTAACAAGTCGGTAGTTCAAATGGTAGTGATAAAGCATCTACTAGTGGCGGTGGGGAAGCAAAGAAGCGGAAATATCGTAAATACGATGATAGCTATTTGGACTTTGGTTTTACTTCAATAGAAGTAAACAACGAAGAAAAACCGCAGTGTGTGCTTTGTTTGAAAATACTATCATCCGAATGTATGCTTCCAAGTAAGTTAAAGCGACATCTCGAGACAATTCATCCAACTATGGCTGATAAATCGCGTGTTTTTTTCACCGGAAATTACAAAATTTAAATAAAACGAAATACGTATTCACTCAGCAGGCCTCAGTACCTAAAAACGCACTGTTAGCATCATTCAAGGTGGCATACAGGGTGGCAAAATGCAAAAAAACCTCATACTATTGCAGAAGAGCTTATTCTACCGGCTGCTCGCGACATGGTAAATATTATGATGGGAGAATCAGCTGAAAAATTAATTCCCAAGATACCCTTATCTAACAATACTATCAGACGAAGAATCCATGACATTGCTGAGGATCTCAATTACCAATTAATAGAAAATATGAAAAGCAAGGATTTTGGTTTGCAACTTGACGAGGCTACTGACAGTAATGATGATGCATATCTTATTTGCTACGTACGCTTTCTGGCTGACAATATCATTGTCGAAGACCTTTTATTCTGCAAAAGCATTACTGGAAGTGCGAGACTTGTATGAAATTTTAGACAAGTTTATTACAGAAAATTGTTTGGATTGGAAAAAGTGTATTGGTGTATGTACTGATGGTGCTCGATCGATGTCTGGCAAGTATGGGGGAATGCAAGCGCTTATTCGTAAAAACCGGCCAAGTGCGAGTCGGACTCGCGCACTGAGGGTTCCGTGTCAACTTTAACTGAATAAGGGAATCCATTTACTTCTACTTAGTTAAATACCACAATATTTTGTTCACTGCAAACATAACTTTGTTTTTCGTGTTTGTATGAAGTACAAAGTTATGTTTGCGGTTGTTGAAAATGTGCTATATCTCAAAAACTACTAGTTCGATCCCGTTCGAACCAATTTTCGTTGAAAGTATTTATTAAGATCTACATCATATATTTTTCTCAAAATTTACACTTGCTTGGTTTAGAAATCAGAAGGGGGGACGCCCATTTTACCACTTTGGAAGCGTCTAACTATGAAACGTTAGACTTTAAAAGCAAATGGTTTTATGAACCCTCATGTTATTTTAAAAGACCTATCCATAGACCCCACACGCATAGGTTTGACAAAAATATTTTTTTTTGGTTTTAGTTTCATGTATGAGAGCCTATGTCTTATTAACTGTCATTATTTTTTAGTTTTTGTATGATAATCGGTAAACGGGTAACAAGATACATCTTCCTACCAAATTTTAATTGTGTAATGCTTATACTTACAGAATAAAATGGCTGTGACATACGGACGGACAGACAGACAGACAGACTTGACGAAACTATAAGGGTTCCGTTTTTTGCCATTCGGCTACGGAACCCTAAAAAGCACCGAATGCTATGTGGACCCATTGCATCATCCATAGGGAAGCTCTCTCTGGCATCAAAATCAATGAGCTCTGAACTGAACCAAGTACTGGAATGTGTAATTAGTGCGGTAAACTACATAAAAACTAGGCCTCTAAAGGCCAGACTTTTTAAAAACTATGCATAGATATGGAAGCTGAACATACAGCCCTGCTGTACTACTGTAATTAACGATGGCTTTCACGTGGAAATGTTTTATTTCGTGTGTTTGAATTACGTGAAGAAATTTGCCCTTTTTTACAGCAAGAACGTCACGAAAATGCCAAATATTTTTCTGAACACGTTTTTATGCTAAAGCTAGCATATTTATGCGATGTGTTTGAGAAATTAAACAATTTAAGTCTGTCTTTGCAAGGCAACAACACGCACATTTTGAAACTTTCGGAGAGGATTGCGGCGTTTAGAAAGAAACTGCAGTTGTGGATAAGACAGTTGAAAGAAGGCGGCGGTCAAGATTGCTTCCCGCAATTGTATATTTATGCTGCATCAAATGAACTGGTTGTTTCACAAACAAGACCTGATCGCCCTTTTCACGGAACACCTAGCGAAGCTCACCGAATTGTTTTCGAAGTACTTTGCAGATGATGATGTTGAAAAATTTGCGTGGATCCAAGACCCATTCCATGCACAAAGTCCACAAGGATTTACATCACAAGATGAAGAGAGTCTCATTGAACTCTCTTGCGACAGCAGCCTTAAAACTAGATTCGCGAGTGTCGATTTGGTGGAGTTTTGGTTATCGATTCAAAATGAATATCCAAATTTAAAAGCATTAAAAATTTTCATTCCGTTTGCAACATCCTATCTATGTGAAGCTGGGTTTTCAGCTGTAGCTGTGATAAAGAACAAATATCGCTGAAAGATCAATGTGGAGCAAGAAATGAGAGTAGCAGTGTCAAGTCTTATTCCCCGCTTTGAAAAACTGTGTGGAGATCACCAATCCACTCACCATCACATTGATTTGACTGAGTAAATATTGTATTTAATTTTTGTTTTTTCTTAAGTCTTTCTTGTTGTTTTCCGTTTATATTCTTTTATAATAAAAAAAACAATTTTATATTGTGGTGTTTTAATTTTCGTTACGATCAACCTAACTTAACTACTATTATTTATATTTCTTTCGACTATTTTCCTCAAATAGTTAACTAGGACAGGGCGCCGTGAAAACTTATTTAAACTTGCAACTGCGCCGCAGGTTACAAAAGATTGGGAACCCCTGGCATAGATAGATATAAAACTACATATTGGTTTAGCTCGACAACATTCACTAGTTATTGCGCCAATATAACTTTATATTTTCCACCACAACTTATGCGATTACAAATGGAAAACCTGACAATGACCAGCACCAAAAACATGTAGCTACATTCGCAAAGAATACTGAAGAAGCTACATAAGCTCTTATACATTTTTTTTAAAACAACATGACAAATTAATTTCAAATACTGGTGATAATCATATGATAATTATCTTGCCAATTATCAAGGAGCGTAATTATCTTGATAATTTCAAGCCCTGTCCAAAATCTTACTACTATTAGCATTGACCATTACCTAGTTTCATTATAATATTGTTTGCCCTACTATACTATGTAGGCTAAGAGCTGTCCTGATGCACTAAAATAGCAGGTCAATTTTTTTCAGCAATGTTATATTTCACAATTTGGTATTTAGATGACCTCCATTGTGTAGTGGCTAAGCACGCTGGGTTTCCATGCGTCACCACTCTGAGACCCGGGGTTCGATTCCTGGTGGTCAATGTAGAAAACATAATTTTCTATATAGTCTCAAGTCTGGGTGTTATGGCACCACCATTGTATCTGATTTCCATAACACAAGTGCATTGGCTACTTACTTTGGGATCAGAGCAATGTATTTGATTGGTGGTTAATATATTTATTGTTTATCAACATTACATTTATATCACTAGGCACTAGATTCAATGACACTGACCTGTCTACAAAACTCAGTCACAGTGCGAGGTCCATCTATGAAGTTCTGATAAAAGTCATGCTGAGTTTGCAATTGGCCTGAAGTCACAAGTCGCAGATACACCACTATGTAGTCTGAGTAACCTTGCTTGTTGAATTTGTCGTGCAATTCAGCCCGGACATCCTCCATACCATCAGGAGAGCCCCCTGCTTGTTCACCAACCCGCTGAACAACTTCCATAAACTACAAGGTTAGAAAAACATAATATACACTTCCCAAAATAAATATTCTCAGAATGGTAATAAAACAATGGATTGTTAGAAAATTAGATTAAACACCGATTTTTAAATGTAAATGGTAATACCAGAACCTAAAAATGAAATAAAACAAAGATCCTTCTCAAAATAGCTATTACAACTGCATTAGCAATTCTAATCATGCAAATGAAACAAAAAAACATAACCTAAAAACAATCAACTTACTGTCTCATAAAAATCTTCCACTGTGAACTGTGAGAAGCCTAAAGCTAGGAGGATTTCTTTGGAGTTCTTTGCTAATTCAAAAAACTTTTCATATTCAGCTTTATCTGTGAGAAGATATTCTAGGTATGCATACGAAAATGCCCGGAAAAAGCAGTTACCGTCAGGCCGTGTTCTCCTTACAAATTTATACTTAGAAGCGAGATCTTTTACTTTTGAGAGATAGACAGGGTCTTCATTGTATTCTTTTTCTAATGATGATAATGCTTCGAGTTCCCCAACAAGAGGTATAGACTCTGATATCTGAAAAACAAACACAAACATCACGTCATATAATTATAAATACTTAGCAATTATTTGAGCTGTCCTGGAGACATGAGTTTCGATAATATTTAAAAGGTTACCTCTTTTTCTATCTCCCGTTGTTGTTTCATAATCAATTCATCTTGATTTATTGAATTATCCACTAAATTACCGGTACAACCGCTACTGCTTGATGCATCGTCCGCCATTTTCAAATAAAATATGACAGATGACGCAGGACGGGACGGGACAGCAGGACAAATGACAATCAAAAAAAAAAACAAACGTTTCGTTTCTTCACTTAGGATTTTTACCGATTAGTAAAATGGAATTCAGTTCGACCTGCATGTACCTATGCGTCATTTTTGGAAGCTAGCTTCACTGATCATGTAATCTTGCTAGCTTAGTTAAAGTTCATTTCTATATGAGAGTCGATATTGTAAACAATTTGGACATTCCTTTTTATCAAAATAAATCATTTTAAATATGATGAATCCAAAACTCACTAATTACACATATGCTCAATCATCGTTTAGCACTGAGATCTTTTGAAATCAAATAGTAAATGAATTTTATTTAGTGATATTAATATTGTACAAAGTTTGTTTACAATTTTCGACTAGCAAAGAAAAACGGAATTTACAGCACAACTCCAACTCAAACTCAAAATTTTATTTGCCAAGAACACAGTTAACAAAGATGACAATTAAAGTAAGTAGGTACCTACCTAAGTAGCATGTGTGTTCAGTCTGCTCGCAGACGTGCAAAAACTTAATTATAGTTATTATTACATAAAGATACATATTATTGATGTCAATTAAATAGTATTGAATAAATTTCATTAGTATTTTAAATTAAATATTCGAACTTTGTCGCCAATTACAATATTCATTATTACTATAAAAGCATTTTTCCAAAAGCCAGTTATTCAATCGCTTCTTAAATATTGGTCCTTGAAGTAATTTTAGCTCTGCCGGCAGTAAGTTATATAAAACAATACTCTTATTATATGCATTTCTTTTATATATATCCTTGCGACAGGGGGGTTGATGCATTAAGCTGTCTACACACCAAAGCCGCCGGCCCGGCGGCACGAACCCGGCGGGCAAGGCCGGCGGCCTGATTTTGAAACAACCAAAGCCGCCGGCCCGGCGGCATGCGCCCGCGCGCGGCACGCCCGGCGCCCCCCGCTCAGTTGCCAGCCGACTTTCGAGGAGTAGTGATGTGCGTGACTGTGTTTTTTTATCAACTAAAACAATATGGAATGGGAAGACGAAAAAGTGATAAAACTAATAGAACTCTAGTACTACTAATAGTTTCGGTGGCCGTCACGGCGTCGGTGCCGGCGCCAACGCCGGCAAAGCTGCCAGTCCAAGTATTTGGATCGTCATTTTGTATGTTGAGTCGATCACTGTCGCTTGAACTATTCGGACTAGTGGCAAATATTTCAAAATATGGATTACAAGACACACGGCCTACACGGCGCCGGCACCGACGCCGTGTAGGCCACCGACACGACCGTCGTGTCGTCAGATGTGGCCGGTGCCATATGTACATTTTATAAAACATTTTTGTAACGGCTACTTACTTTTACATAATCTGATATTCCTTCAACCACGGTAATGTTATCTAAACAGTATTCCAACTCCATACAAACGGACGAAACGCGAGCTATACCTACGCGCCTCGATTTCGGCACGCGTTCGGCAGGCAGTCAGTCGCGACTGTGCCACAGTGACGAACGGACGGTGCGTTGTTTTTTTAACAATAGTCGCGCGATTTCTTGCTCGAAAAATAAGTTTAAGTACATTTTATTAAGACGAATAGGATATATTGTGCTGATTTGATTTTTAATAAAGCTTTATATGAGAATGCGGATTTTTTATACTTTAAAATTTAATAATTGAGCATTCCATACGTCTAAGTCGTTGCGCAATTATTTTTCGGTAGCAAATTTATAAGATCGATTTGTCATTTAAACATAAAAATGTTTTTAATTAAATCTAACAAGCAAAAAACCACACCCATTTGTATTGAATACTTCCTATTTAATCCACAAAATATATTATTTGTTTATATAAAAAAGTATATTTACGATCACAAAACTAAATGTAAACACTAAAGTAGGCAATTGTAAAATGCTGGAGGCGGGCAGGCAGCCCTATCGCACGTTTAGGTACCGCGCGGCTGTAGGTATTTATTTTAAAGAGTCGGCCGAGTTACAATACTGTAGATAACATTACCGTGCTTCAACCAAAGCGAATAATGCTTGAAATTAGTTGAGGAGAGACTTTGAAGACGTCGCAAAGACTATTAAATGAATTTCCCGAGCTGAGATATTTAACGTTATTGACAATCGGTCTACTGGTGAAATTGCTTTTCTGTAATTAGTGTCTTGTTTAGATATTCTGTGTCCAACGATATTCAGTAAATATTTAAATTGGGAACTGGTTAATGACATAAATGTTTTGAAACAAACTGGTCTCTGTAAAACCATGTCGTCTTTTTTTAAATCACTTAATCTTTCACTAGTACTATAACAACTGCGGCTCATTAAGCTTGGCCTGACCCAACAATTCCGCGTTTTGAGGGATCTACCTATAATAACTGCACAAGCTGCTAAAATTAGATCACTATCGTCCTCGTCCATGTCAAATATTGAAAATACGTAGTAATAATTCGAAACACACGCGCAACGTTTCCGAACACTCGGCAATCACTAATTGACAACATTTCAAAATTTTCATATGCACATTTTTACTTTTTTCCTGAAAGAACTTCAAAAATGAAGGTACCCATATTTTTTCATTTTCATTTCTTTTCAGTATTTTCTCTAATAATAATTGTTTAAAAACTCTTCATTCTAAAAGAGCGTAAGTACAGGAAGTAGGATGTTTCGAGGTCACGTCTTTGCTATATTCGATAAAAAAATATCTGACGTTTATGGTGTTGTGGTCTGTAGAATTAAGATGTCGATATCAATGGTAGGTATATCTGTTACGGCTAAAGGTAGGTGTGAACATAAACTTTAGATTAGCCGGCTAAACTTAGCTTTATCGTCGAGAAGCAGCTAAAGTTCGATACGAGTAACATGTTAGTTTGCGTCGTGATATTCCATCTTTAGCCGATTAATGTGCACGCACATTAACCGAAACGAAACGGTTAAAAATGTATTCTATAAGCGCGCCGGGCCGGCGGAGGGTTTGAGGGGGCGGTGGGGAGACAACGCGCGCACACGTGGCAATGTTTTGGTTTAGTATTGCGTCATCATTGTAATAAGTGTAATGAAAGTGATTATTTTTATTAAAGTTTTCGTGTCAAAATAGTAAACATAGTTACATTGTTTCCTTTTCCATTTCCTTCTACATTTTTAGCTAGGGGCCTGCAGTTACACTTAAGTTTAGCCGGCTAAAGATAGAAGAAACTAACATTAACACCTAGTCGAAGATAAACTTAGGTTTAGCTGGCTAATCTTAAGTTTATGTTCACACCCACCTCTAGTCGTAACATATCTATTGAGTATCTTAAATTAGGTAATGTTACTTTATTATGTAACATTACCTACCTAATTTATGTTATGTCAAAAGTAACCAAACAAATCAACGCAGCAACCTTTCTTATTACTCCAATATTTTCTCATAACTACAAATATCAATCATATTTCGAATGAGGAATCATGATGATTATTTCGTATCTAAACTTAAAATTTGTTTCTTCTGTGTAATCTTCAATTTACCACACCGTTATTTATCGATTATGTGCAATACAATACCGGAAACAACAACAACACTAAACGTCAAAGTGACAACTGACAGCAAGCTCCAAGTTAATTTTTTTTCTGCATGAAATGTCATTGCAAAGGCGCAACCTGTGAAATGCCAACTTCCATGTTCTTTTCAGTCTTTTCCATTTAACTTTAAAAAAAAGCGGGTAAAAATCTGAAAAAACGTTCAACGTGTTAAGAAATGCAAAATCTTGAAATGGTTTTCGAATTTTCATACCTTTACAAAAAATGAAATGTTGTCAATTGTGAACAATGCCGCGAATATCATGCAGCCGACCCGGCGGCTTGTTCGTGGCTGGTTTATAGAAGCCGCCGGGCTTACCCGCCGGGTTCGTGCCGCCGGGCCGGCGGCTTTGGTGTGTAGACAGCTTTAGGTTAATGTATTGCTGCCTTAATTGCCTACCCCCGAACATTTTATGTATCTGTATTTTGTGTATCTGTTGACAAATGTATTATTTAATTTTTTTAAACTTAATCATTTCTTTAGGGATATCACTTTCACTGATCAAACCAACATTATTTTTTATTTTTGAAGTTATTCCTTGTTTCCCATGGTTCCAGCCAACCCAGCCTACTAGACAGTACAATTCCAATACCAATTGAAAGAGGATGATAAAATAAATTTGTATTTATTATGATTTAAATTCTTATTTTTCTAAAATACAATCTAATCAGCAAACATGTCTTCAATCTTCTTCTGCACCTCTTTCTCAGTTTCTGTGTTTAGTTTGTCTGGTAACATTTTCACTGCTTCTAAGTCTGTAGGTTCGCCATCTTCAATAGGTGCTTGTCCCTTAGCCTGGAAATAAAATTGTGTTTTGCATATACCTAAGATACAGAAAAATGCTACATAAAATAAAATGTTAAGTGAGTGATCACCATTACATTCCATGTAAGAATGGAAGAATAAGCTTGTTTCCTTGAATCTACCTACAGAAAACTGTAACTAAATCACTTTTCAACCAAGGAGCTGTAGAGCTGACTTTAAGCCTAGTGCAAGGCAGAAAATGGCAATCAGTTTTATTGGTTTTCAACCTATAATCAAGGTATTAGGATAAAATATTGTGTGGCCACCTTTAAAATATGCACTCACCTTCTGTAGCTGCAATTCGAGCTGCATGAGTGCTCTTTCAAGCCGGTAGTTATCTGATACGAGGTGCGCCCAGCGGCGTCGCAGCGCCCGCAGCCGCGCACCGCTCGCCGTCTGCGACCGCTTGCGCTCCCAGTTCACTGCTGCTATTTGTTTTCTGTAAAATACAATAATGTAATATGAATTATAACTGGAACTTTAAAAAAATATACAATAAATTGAGTAGACACATGAAAGGTCAATGCTTTTATAATGACATTTAAAATATTTTTCCATTTGGAATGGGAAACCAGGTTTTTTTACACTACAGTTTTTTTACTTTATCATTTCATCATCTGATGATTTATATCCATTTAAAATAATGTAGATTGGGTTCACAAAGCTAGAATGTTTCAAAAACTATCATAGACTATCTTACTTACCTAAGATTTGTGTGTATATTTTGTGAGCGTACAACTAAAGCTTGCAGTGTATTAAGGTAAGATCTCCATGCTTCTGATCCATAGTTAAGCTGCAGTTCCAAATTGAGAACTCGTATGGCCTGGTGTGAGAGCTGTGCGTGTGAGTTCTCCACAGACTCTGCCCACGCTGCAGGCTCGCTCAGCCGACCTGCTGGAGGAGGTGGTAACTCATATCTGTAGATCAGAATATTTGTATTTCTTTTTAAGATACGGAACAATAAAAGAAAGTCGTAAGTAATGTAGGTTATAATAAATAAATATCCTTTGGACATTCCCACACATCGCCATCTAGTCCCAAAGTAAGCTACTCAAAGCTTGTGTTATGGGTGCCAGACAACGGATATAATATACTTAAATACTTTTTTTTTGTTTGTAAATACATACACGATATACATAGAAAACACCCAGACCAATACAAACAGACATGTTCATGCACACAAATGTTTGTATTGTGCGGGAATCGAACCCGCACCCGCTGCGTAGTAGGCGATTTCTCGACCACTACACCAGACGGGTCGTCAATCGGGTAAAATCGGGTTATTGACTAAGACTTAAATCATAACAGGACAATATTGTTGTTGAGTAAAACAGTATAGCAAATTTATTAAGCAGCACATCAAGTGCCATCTTTAACAGTTCACGGCTCTGAATAAAATTTTAAAAAGATCCAAAATAAATCAGTTACCTTTTCATGGACAGTGGTTCCATCGGCAAGCGTTGTTGAACGCGTTCCATTTCTCTCTGCAGTGCTGACGTTTCAAATGCTGTACTAGGCTCGGGACCCGCATTTTCTAAATAGTTCTTCGTAGGTCTGTATCGTCTACATTCTTCCTCGACCATAGCTAGAGCCTGAACCGCGGGAGAAAAGATAACTTTAGCCATAATGATGCATGTTTTGATGGAGGGTTTGAGTTGTAGGTTAGTTACATACCGCTTCTCGTACTCCTGGGTCATCGTAACCCTGATCAATATAAGGAAGTGCATCCACCACTACTTCTCCAGCCATTGTTGCACAACTTCTAGAATAAGGGAGAAAATTAGTTTGAACACAACAAGTAAGCACAGATTAGTCAAGCTGGTCAATTATGACAGAAATGACAGACAGTTCCTGAAAGCTCCTGGAGCGTTTAGACTATTGGTATACTTACTTACTTTACTCTTTGGTTTAGACTTAATGGTCTTAAAAAAATTACGGTATTTTTCGATCAGTGACCCAAACTTTATAAAATGCACTTGAAAAAAGCAACTTTTCAGTTGCATTTGTGATTTTAAAAAACACTCGTAATTAATAATATTCACAGGCCTGTTATGGACTTAATTAATTTAACACAATATTTGATTAAAAATGATTATTATATAAAATATTAGCATAATTTAGTCTGAATAATAATCGCCCACACTCCTTATGACCACAGATAGCATTGCAGCCTCAAACTTTACTGGATCCTAAACACTCTAAGTCCTTTCCTATCAGTTGTCATCGTCTCATATCATATCAAGGGCTGCCAGATGTACGATTTAAATCGTACTCCTACGATTTCTTTGCATTTTTCCTCATGTACGATCGCTAGACCGAGATCGTACGGAAAATGTACGATTTTTATATACTTGGCAACATTTCATGATAAAACGATTGTCCTACGGCTAATAGACTTGTATCCAAAGTCATGTGTGCTAAATTAAAAAAAAACTAACGTCCTTAACTAGCAAGTTATGAGTTTCTGGAATTCCCAACAACTGTACCTACGTAGATCTTTTACTTCAATGAAGACTATTTGTAAAATCATTTAAAGACTGTATTTGTTTGCACTTTTGACTTTGAATACCGACGAGTTTTGGGGCAGCATCATAAATACATTTGAAAATTATAAAACACTGGCTCAATTTTCCTTAAATTTGTTATGTTTGCCCCATTCTAGCTCTTTTGACACCAGCCGCCCGCGGGCGGGCGCTTTCAAATGTGCCATGTAGACCCATAGCGCCCGCCCGTGGGCGCTTTTTTTATACGTTTTTACGAATTTTTTTCTGGGTGTATAAATGCTTATTCCTCGGGCATGTTGACCTTTAAGAGTAAAAAACAGATGTTTCTACACCATAGACCGCAAAAACATCCGGTTGCTGTCAGTTTTTGATTGAAATTATTTTTTTTTTCTCGTATTTTTTTTTCGTAAATTACGTCACCCTACCTCGACTTTGTTTGGTTCTAAGTTTTTATTTTTGTATTATCGTAGTTATTTTTGTGGCTTATTTAGATAGTTTATTCTCTAATATTTTCTAGAAAGCTTATTTTATTACACAAAACATATCAATTATGTCCATAAATCTATCAAAGTCCGATTGTGAACTTTTTTTTGGCTACCTTCATATAGCTTCATAGATTTTTATAAAAAAATTAAAACCACCTCTCTTACTTTTACTTTTTTACTCAAACGTAAAGACGGATGTCTAATCTAGTTAGTAGTAAAGCTTACAAAGCAAAACAACGAACAACACACATGCCAGGCACACGTGTTCGGGGAACTCCTTATCGGCGCGCTCAAATTACTTAGGTACTTGAGACTTGACGCCGTATTTCAAGTGGTGTTACATTGTAAACATGAGTATTTCTGTTTATGAATTGAATGAATGTTTATCTAAGATGTTTTTGAATAAAGTGTTATTTAGATAACGTTATTATTTACGTGCTTTTGACGAAAATAAACAGATCTAGTCTGAAAAAATGTCTGTAAGAAGAATTCATGGTCCAAAATAAAATAACCACCCGCATATAAGTTGTATTTTTTTAAAACACGAGCATAGGCAATCTCTTCAGTAATAATAAGCTTTTTACAGAATGATAATAGCTTATTCCAATAAGATGTTATAACTGTTTACGTAAGTGTAATCTGACACCGCGCGAATTCGCACACGCACGCGGTCCTTCCGCGGAGCGAAAATACTGTGGCGTCGGGGAGGCTAGTGCAGATTGTGAAAGAGTACCTATTCAGCGAAGTCAACCTTATTAAAACAAAACTTAGAAAAAGTTTACCGAATGAAACACTGAAGGGAACATTATTAGCCAAACAATTAACAAGAAGGAATGATAAAAGAAATGTTAAACACTATGACCACAGGTTTTTTTTTTATAAATCGAATAATTGGTGTTTTATTTGTTATTGTTATGTCGTGTCTAAAACCAAACTTTTTGAAGTGAAAACTTCTTTAGCGGCGTTGAGCACTTTTGTGGGATGGGGGAAAAATGTGAAACTCGCGTCAGGACACGTGGGCTGATCGAAAAACCGTAACACGGTTGGCGAAATTATGGATGTAAGTTGATTTTTCTGAGAGATAAACTTTTTAATGTAATTTAATATAATATAAATTGTAATGTTTGTGTACGATAGCGCAATAAATAAATATTGTATTCTATAAAAATATTATATTATTATTATTGTATTCTATCACAAAAATGATAATAAGAGCAATTCATTCAAAATTATTCCCTAACTATTCCAAAAAATCAAAAATGCACAACGTTGATATTCAAGTTTTCACTTCTGCCGGCACTCCCGGAGTGCAATTTTTTTTTGTTATTTTTGATAAAACTTTGTATTTTTAGGATGTACGATCTTTTCATTTCAAAATTTCCTTGGCACACGATTTTTTTGTAGTTGTCGTCCGATCACACCCTTTTTGCACCTGACAGCCCTGTATCAAGATATCCACAGATCAGGAAAGAGTATATCTACTAAAGTCATATATGTACTCTTATTATTCTGTGTAGGTACCTATCTATGAAAATTAAATTTTGTGAAAAATAATGGGATAGGAAACGATAGGTAGGTAGGTACCCTATTAAGTTTTGTTCAAATCTTTATCTCAGTTTGTTTTTCTGTTTAGACGAGAAATACCTACATTTTGTAAAGCATGCACGAAACTATGGTACGAGACGCAGCAAATCTGGACCTCGCAAAGGTATTATTTGTAAAATGCCTTCACAGTTCGATTTAGTAATCCTCTATTTCTTGAACTTTTATTTTTACAGGTAGCTGCACTTCAACAAAAACGAACACTAGCTTTTGTAAACCATTTTGCAACCACTACAGTGCAGTTCTTAAATAACTTTGTAAAAACTTGTGAACAAAAACTTATGCATTTTGAAAGAAAACTTGAAAAGGTTGAAGCTGCTATGGTTTTGCTGGAAACGAGAGTAAGGAAACATTTATTTAAGATATGTTTTGCAGAAAAAATATACTGAAGCCTAGTGCATGATAAATGTTTTTCCAGTTATCCTCAATACCAGAAGTCAACACATATGAAGATGTGACTAAATCATATGAGGTCACACCAGAAGAAAAATCTGCTGAAAAGGATGAAGGATCTGCTGAACCTACCACAGGAACGCAAGAGACTGAATCTAATATAATACAGAATATATCAGAGTATGACAGATTTGTGAAAATGTACCATGTCGGTGTGCCTTTACAGGCTGTCAAGTTAAAAGTCTCGATGGAAGGATTAGACCCAGATATTTTTGAACAGATTCTAAATAAATGAACATTTATGCAATTTTGTTTTTCATGCCCCTATAGGAATATGCAATAAAACAGCTTAATTAACATAGAAAAGCAGCATAACAACAAAGTTGATTAGGATGTGTATGAATGTGTTGGTTATTAAACAAAACCATAATATTTTTCCTAAGAACTATTTTAGTTTTCAATCAAATAAGTAAATTATAATTTTATATTTATCAATATTATTTTGCCAGTTCATTTTGATCTAAGAACATATGAAGAAAATCTATTCATTTTACTGATGTTCATTTGTCACTGAAGAGATCTCTTCTGTGGGATTTCTAGCAGGAAACCAGAAACTGTTGTACCTAACACTGAAGAAAGGAGAATTTCATCACTGCCGCTTGGTGTGGAAAATAATTGAAAACGAGATACATAAACCGATATTAAGATGAGATAGTAAATATTAGTTGCCCATATTGTTTTCAGAAGAACTGAAGGCGTTAGATGCTACTCAAGATTTGGGTGCCATTTTACTGGCATTAATTAACTTTTTAAAATAAAACCCATGAATAGTTAAACTTATTTATTAGCCAGCCTAGAACTGGATCATCTGTCCCTTCCTCTTCTTGTCTCCACCCAGCTCAAAGTGCTTGCAGCGCTTCAATGCCACCTGTGATCGCACCTTGCAGTCAGCACACTCAAGACGCAGCACAATTTTCTTGGTAGTTTTTGCCTAAAAATAAATAACTTTATTTTCACCTGATGCACAGCCCTCATTCCAAAATTCCATTAGTATGAAAGTGTGAACAAAAAGTTCAAATAGGCTTCTATTTATTTGAAACATTTAAGGGGCACAATCTATCAGATTTCGTAACATATCTTAAATTCAAAACCCTAGAGCGAATAGTTGCTGAGGTATAAGGGTGGGCAAAGATGTCATGTTTGGGAGATAACATGGCCTGCCTTTTTTATGCACAGATCTCAGTATCTATTAGGAATTACACCACCTAGTTTCATGGCAATAAGTGTCAACTAAAGGTTCAGGAAAATCAAATAGGTACTTATTGAATAAAGTAAAAAACAGAAAAAAGGGGGCAAAGATGCCCGATTTCACGGAACAATATAGGGCTTGGTCCAATCAGACATTGCTTTTGCACTGTTGCATGGTTCACCCTTAGATGTTTTAAAATTATTGAACGTCATTGGGTCCACCGGTTAGGAAATGCAGGAAGGTTATGTTATGTGTTTACCTTTTTCTTGAAGATGGGCTTGGATTGACCACCATAACCCTGTTGTTTGCGGTCATAACGCCTTCTACCTTGGGCAGCATGTCTTTCCTTTGACTTTTTGTACTGAGATACCTTGTGGGTCTTATGGCATTTGCACTTTTTGCAGTACGTCCTGCGCTGTTTTGGTACGTTCACCTGAAATCGGTAATAAAATTACAAAAAATATCCGTTCCATCTTGTAGTCGAAGACACGTAGAATTAAGCTGCTTCACAGTTATCATTATAAAATCACACAAGTCTTGGATTAACATGGATATTTTAGGGAAAAATCACAAACCATTTTGACTTTTATGTTCAACACGATCTGAAAGAACGTCAAAAAAAGACTTTTGACAGTATTTTGATAGATAGTAGAAATGTTGCAAGCTTTGAATTGTTGCATTACTATAGTAGAATTTGATCTTTCCTAAAAACCGGCCACTAAAGGCTCTGCACCTTGGCATGCATGGTATTACAACGTCGCATGATGATCTTACAAATCTTTTGCTTATGAGAGTCGACTTATATATTTATTAATATATTTTTTATTTTATTTGTCTTTATGGGCTGCATACAGCAGCGGTTAACAACATAAATACATCAATGATAAACCACCAATAAAGGTCACATTAATTTTACATCGTAAAATAAGATTTTATTGAAGCGTTCATTCTTATATAAGAAAAGTTAGTAAACGGAACAAGTTTGATTTAGGAACTGACTAATAACTACGAAAAATATAATCTGAAGTCCTTCTTCTACATCTGCTTAAAATTAAAAATATCATTCAAATAGTTTCATGGCAGCATTTAGTAGAAAATTATTAGAAAAAGTAAAATGTCATGGTAACTATGGCGCCAAAATTGACAAAAAACATCTGCTTCTTTTTGACGAATGCAATACCTACCGTTTTTGAAACCTCATTTTAAGTACTAAAATTAATCATAATGAAATTTGCTATCCCCGAAATATCGTGGCACAACCGAGATCCTGTACTTAGTGTGGATTTCCAGCCTCAAACAGAACCGATTGATGGGCCTTTGCGTCTTGCTACTGGTGGAACTGACTCTCATGTTTTGGTAAGGTTCTTTCTTATCTTTCCTATATTTAAAGTCTTATCTACCTACTACATAACCAAAGCCTGGGCAGCTTAGTTAAACTTTAAGGATTTGGAATGACTTTTTGTTTCAGATATGGTATTTAAACACAAATGAATCAGGTTCCGTGAATATCGAGGTTGTAGCTGATCTAACACGACACCAAAAAGCTGTGAACGTAGTTAGATGGTCTCCTAACGGGCAACTTCTGGCTTCTGGCGATGACGAGTCTATAATATTCATTTGGCAACAAAAAACTGAGAAGGAAACAGTTCAAACATTGGACCAAGGTGAAGAGCAGTACAAAGAAACATGGGTTATACACAAGGTGAGATAGTTTTTAGTATGACATCACAAGGTGAGATAAAAAAGGGAAGTGAAATCTATCAATGTAATATTTATATATCCAGACACTCCGAGGCCACATGGAAGATGTGTTGGACCTGAGCTGGAGTGCTGACTCCCTGTATTTGGCATCTGGCTCTGTAGACAACAAGTTGCTTGTATGGGATGTAGTTCGCGGCCGTTATACTTCAATCATCACAGACCACAAAGGTTTTATCCAGGGGGTGTCTTGGGATCCACAAGGAAGTCTTATTGCAACAGTTAGCACTGATAGGTATGTAAAAGACTCCATTATTATCCTATGATAAGCATTACTAACTGCATTTTTTTTTCTTTTTCTCAACTTTTACTCATAAATTATATTATTTACTAGATATTATGTATCACATTTGTTTCTACTATCAACTTTTCAGAGTATTCCGCACATTTGATGTAAACACAAAGAAAGTGGTGTCAAGAAGCAGCAAAGCCACTCTCCCCTTTCCATCTGATCATCCACTACATGATGTGAAGGTGCGGCTTTATCACGATGATACACTGCAGACATACTTCAGGAGGCTGGACTTTAGCCCCGATGGACTTCTGCTGGCTGTTCCTGCAGGTCGGATTGAGCCTGATCAAGCTAAAGCAGATGTGAAGCCCATCAATGCCGTGTACATTTACTCAAGATACTCATTAAAAGTGTGAGTGTGATTACTCATTACCAGTCTGAGTTTGGTGATAAAAAATATATAAAAAAAATCAATTTAAATAAAACTAGATTTTTATCCGGTATTCTACACTCGACTTTTAACCACCCTCTTCAATTTAGCTCACACTTTACAGAACAGTACAGAATTCTAGGGATCTGTACAACCGGACATTTAGCTACTTTTTTTCTTTTAGCTACTTTTTTTCTTTGTTATTTTTTTTATTATTATTATAAGCCTTATTTCGAACAGTACAGTTGTTTCTACATTGATTAGTACTCTATTATATTGGTCTTTTTCTGCTGCAAGTTCGGTTGCCCTTCGGCAAAGGCCTCCTCTAGCCTTCTCCATTCATGTCTATCTCTGGCTACCCTATACCAGGTGTTGCCGGCAATCTGACGTATGTCGTCGCACCATCTTTTTTGAGGTCTTCCTCTCTTTCTGTGGCCTTCTCTGGGATACCATTCGGTGATTGTCCTACTCCATTTTTCTCTGCCCCTTTTCTTTGTTATACAGGGTGAAAAAAAGAATGAGCCAAATTTAAGGTGGTGGTTGAGATTTATTTTTTAATATAAAGAAAACTTGTATTTTATTATAATTTACTTCAAAAATGTTTTCCGTATGTCTTATACTTTTTTACACCATGTATAATTCATATTGTATACAGCATTTGGTTTTGAACAATTTGTTATTTATTCTGTAAAGAATAACTGCTTGGGCCATCTGTTTCATCAACAGACGGCTAGATGACGCTAAGCGTCACGCAATTAAAGTTTTCATAAAAAACCACAAATTTCGCAGGGTCGGACTAACAGCACGGTAGCTCAATTGGTAAGAGCGTTTGGCTCGGTTTGCCAAAATGTTGCTGGTTCAAGTCCCGCCCGTGCGCAAATTTTTGGTTTCTTATTTTCATCTTTATGAATTTGTTATTGTTTCAGTCCAGCGTGCATCCTGCCCTGTGGTGAGGCAGCCCTAGTGGCGCGGTGGTCGCCGCGCCGGTACGCTCTCAGGTAGGTTTGTGTAGTAAATGTACTATGTACTATTAGGAACTAGTTCATTGCTGTGAACCGAGAACGAACTATTCTCTTCTGGTCATCCAAATCGGTCTTTAGTACAGTTCAGATAAGTAAATCTTGAATGAATAATTACGTGTACATCCGGCTGTCTGAGCCAGGCTTCTAGAGAGATCTAGCATATCTAGGCTGATAACGAATCGTTAGTGACGCTGATATATCCAGGTTTCATCGTTTGTGACGCAATAGTTTTCTTGGAAAATCAAAAAAACTAGACTCAGACAGCCAGAATTTCGCATTTTCTGACTTTCCAGATCTCAACTATCAGACGGTTTCAGGGCGCTGTTTCTTATAAAATGTGATGTGACGCGTAAGTGACGGTCATCCGAAGTAGTTTCATCCATTTTAATCCAGTACTTTTTTAGAAATCTTGATAAACGTGTGGCTCAGACAGCCTGATATCCGGTCGTCTGAGCCAACTTGTTTTTCTCTATATTTCACGAAATGTTATGTTTCGAACAAATGTTTTTAGGATTTACTGATGTGACGACGTTAGTGACAGCTCTCGACCAGATTTGAACCTTCGTGACGCACGCGTTTTGGAGAAATAGAGAAAAAGCTGCTGGCTCAGACAGCCGGATGCTGGCTGTCTGAGCCACCTAGTTCTACCACTTCCAGGTGTTGTACGAAGCTGAAAACTCTAAGTACAAAAAATTGTAAGTGACGGCTCCATATGCCGCCAATCAAAAGTTATAAGCATTTCAAATGTTTCCCATACATTGATGCATTTGGGTGGCCACACTTCGTACTTTTTATGGGAACGGAAAGACAATTTAGTAGAAAATGTAAGCTAAAGCCCCTTATATCAAGGCGGATGCTTTCTCCTGCTATTTTAATATTTAATTACGTAGTCAATAACTACGCCGATGAAGAAAAATATGTTAATTATTTATGGTCTCAGGTATTTCAAGAAAAAAAATCGTTTGATTACTATTTATTTCAAAACAACCGCTTGTTTCAGTAAGGTACTACAATATTAGAGAATTTTGGTAAAGTACATACTACTTACATATTCCTCGACTCTTCCCATGTGATTACGGCCCACTTGGGACAAAATGGAAAAAAAACAATATAAATACTAACTTCATTCTGCAAGTCGTTTCCTTTTTTGTTTGGATGGAAACTTAGTAATTCATCAACTCGTCCCACCATGCCTATAAAATATTTGGGACGAAATGCAGAAAAATAAAGATATATTTACATTCTGCAGCTCGTCCTCAGTAATAATTAAACTTGCTCAACGTTTAAAAGGAGGCTTTTATTTTTCATTACTAGTTTAAATGAGATGTCCTTACCAAGATCATATTGACATATCAGACCATGTACAGGCTCATATTTTATTCACCATTTAAAAAATCAGGAATATGCTATCAAATTAAAGAGAATATGTTAAATGAGAACTTTAAAAAACTTTTTAATCACTGTTAATTCGACATGCAAGATAGCGTCAGACGAAAAAGTTGACATTTACAGTGATGACAGTTGCTGAAAAAAAATCCACATTACTGATTAGTGATTGATTTACTGACAAGGAAAACCTGCACTTTCGAAATTAATCATTAAAAAACGCAATTAAAGAAATTTTTGGTCATGATATTGGGCTAGTAATACTAAAAGGGGGCACAAAGACTTATGACAATAATCAGGCACGTTTTGACGTAAGCTCCAGACTCAGAACTCAGTCAGCAGATCAGTATTTAGTTAGACTACTTACTACTTTTACTATGCGTAGTCAGCGTTCTCTGGAAAAAAGTTAGGCTCCAGGCTGACTAGGCATACTCAGCGCTTTGCACTTACTTTTTTACTCGGCGTTTAGATAGCTGTTTACTGATAATTCTGATCACACCCAACGTCTAAAAATTACGATGTGGAAAACTCCTGTTGTTGATATTTTAGTAAATTAAAAAGTTATTTTACGGATATAAATAGTAGCTCATCAATTCATCCCATATAATGTCTATGGCTTATTTTGGACGAGATGCAGATAATTTAACCAAATGATTTTTTCAACGTGATTTAAAGTAACCAATATGTTAAAACTATCAAATTGGGTATATTCAGAATACAATTGTAGTTATATGAAAGGAAACCCTTTTACAGATTACAAAGTAAAATATAACAGTTCCAAAACACAAGATTTTATTTCATTGTTTTCTTAAGTTGGTCCCTACGTACCTCTCTAACCGCCATATCTATTGTTACTTACTTACATTTTTATTTATTATGTATAAATTTTTTAAGATACATATTTAAAATTTCTTGTTAAATTCAACAAAAAACTTTTGAACTATAAAAATAAATAATATTAAGTTGATCATTACTTTAAATCCTACATTTTTTTTATATATGATCAGCCATTTGACCACTATCACACCTGGTGGTAAGTGATGATGTCGTCGAGGATGGATATGTCTGATCAGTAATAGCTTAATCACTCTTCTCTTGAAAATGCCCAAATTAAGGGTTTCGGGAACACTTCAGCCGGTAGCGCATTCCATTCTTTATCCGTCCGCATCAGAAATATTGATCGAAATTTGCATAATGATAAAAATTGATTATTGCATCTTGTCCCAAATAGGCCGTAATCATATGGGACGAGTAGGAAAAATGTATTTTATACCGAAATAGTCTTATATTGCAGTAAATAGCTGGAACTAGCGATTATTTTCAAATAAATAGTAATCAAACGTTTTTTTTTCTTGAAATACCTGAGCTGAGACCATAAATAATTAACATATTTTCTTTCATCGGCGTAGTTATTGACTACGTAATTAAATATTTAAATAACAGGAGAAAGCATCCGTCTTGATATGAGGGGCTTTAGCTTACAATTTCTACTAAATTGTCTTTCCGTTCCCATAAAAAGTGCAAAGTGTGGCCACCCAAACGCATCAATGTATGGGAAACATTTGAAATGCTTATAACTTTTGATTGGCGGCATATAGAGCCGTCACTTACGATTTTTTGTACTTAGAGGCCGCGCCACATCAGATAAGATGAGTTTTCAGCTTCGTACAACACCTGGAAGTGGTAGAACTAGGTGGCTCAGACAGCCAGCATCCGGCTGTCTGAGCCAGCAGCTTTTTCTCTATTTCTCCAAAACGCGTGCGTCACGAAGGTTCAAATCTGGTCGAGAGCTGTCACTAACGTCGTCACATCAGTAAATCCTAAAAACATTTGTTCGAAACATAACATTTCGTGAAATATAGAGAAAAACAAGTTGGCTCAGACGACCGCAGGCTGTTTGAGCCACACGTTTATCAAGATTTCTCAAAAAGGTACTGGATTAAAATGGATGAAATTACTTCGGATGACCGTCACTTACGCGTCACATCACATTTTATAAGAAACAGCGCCCTGAAACCGTCTGATAGTTGAGATCTGGAAAGTCAGAAAATGCGAAATTCTGGCTGTCTGAGCCTAGTTTTTTTGATTTTCCAAGAAAACTATTGCGTCACAAACGATGAAACCTGGATATATCAGCGTCACTAACGATTCGTTATCAGCCTAGATATGCTAGATCTCTCTAGAAGCCTGGCTCAGACGGCAGGATGTACACATAATTACGAGTGTCAGAGCAGAGCGAGTTGAAAGATTACATACGCGTGTGCTGAGCGTGATGAAAGATGTACTAGATTGAGCGAGAACGAGACAGACGCGTGTGCTTGAGGGCCATAGCAGATGTATTAGATTGAACGACACGTACGTACGACCCAGGGGCGTACATTAATTTCTTGATGGAGTAGGCACATACTAATTTTGATTCCGAGCTTCTTAACAAATTCAATATCGATCTGAGATTTTGTGTCCAGTATAGAGCTATATGAAAATGACGGTAGGTCCGGGTGTCGCAAAGGGGGTCGCACGAAAAATGACACTTTTTTTTCGTACAATACCAAAAAACATAGCAGTCAAAAAGAGATAGACTAATTTTTAAATTTTTTTGGAAAAAAAAGTTGATTCCGAGACTTGGCCGAATTTTCGAAGGCATTTTGTATGGATAGTCTAAGATCCCGATATAGAACGACCTTCACCGAGATGCTTATTTAATGAAACGTATTTTATATTTAATTTAATATGTCAATAAATATAATCCATATGGGTTGCCTAGCAAATTTTAGTTCAGAACATGTTTAATTAATAATTTTAAAAAAATATTTTTTTAACATTTCACCGGTATGATTATTAGATAAATTCTATACCAATCGAAAGTATGAAGCCCATAGAATATGCAAACTTTTGGTTGCCTATTCTTTTCCGGTCACAACAATCGGGTTGCCAGGTATAAACAGGTAAATCTGTACTAGCATTTTGCAACGGTCTGTTTATTGAATGAAATTTAAATGAAATTAAAGATTATTTTATTCTGAACACGGTGGTATAGGGTTGCCTGCGAAAAATCAGACCAGAATTGCGGTTGTCGAATTTTGAAAAGTAAAATATTGCTCCGAGTGAATATGTGCGACTGAGAGGTCCCAACCGACCATCCCATGCGATAGAAGAGGACACAGCATAGCAGCTGTTTAAAGTCCACCCACTTAAAGAAAGAGTGTGCGCATGCTATTTGGGCTTGGAAAAGAAAAGGATAGCGATAGACTCGTTTATACTATGCATCATTTTGGAGTAGTTTATTATTTAAATAGAGAAATAGTTTTTTTTAAATCAATTAATTATTTATGTGTATATTTTTATGTGACACTAAAGTATATATACATCTTTAGTAAAAAAGAAGGTTATAAAGATACATATATAATACTACCCTGATTAAAAATATTGATCAAAAAATTTACTACATGCAAATTAAAAATCCATAAATGTAAACAGAGAAATTGAAATCAATGGAAACTATTGAAAAAAAAAACAAAACCCATAAAAGTGTTTTTTTTAATTAGGGTAATCTTGCAAATTTTATTTTTATTATAAGAAGACAAAATAAAAAAACAACAATTAAAAACTTACTTCTATGTATTGTAAAAAAATAAAAATACATTTTTTTTTAAATTATTCAGAATCCGAGTCATCGGACATAAAACTACGATCTTCAACTTCTGAATCTTCTTCGTCATCACTTTCTGTTTAACTTTTTTCGACAATGTCTTCTATCTTTAAGGGTGTATGATCCCCAATGAATTCTACTGGTTTTAAATATTCATCTAAGAACCATCCACAGTTCTCAGGCTCAAGTTTCACGCATATTGGATCCGTTGCATTAAGCCACATGGAATTTACGAAAATAGTTCGTAAAATTTTCTGAGTTAATGATATCCAGCATGGTGGTATGAAGTTGGAGTCGAAGCCTTTTTTTTTAAAAAAAGTGCTCGTTGTCTTCTTTTGCAGAGGTATTTTTCATGAAAATACGATGTCTCGCATCATTCACACTGGTGCAGTTCCTGAATACATACTAGCCGTAAATTCTTGAACGGTCTTCATTTTTTCATCAATGAAAATGTCAGCAGCATCTGTTAATAACTGTTTGTTATTTTTCATTTTTCGAAAATTGCTGAAAAGGTTTTACTTTCCCTTTGTTGTAAAAGGCTGTCGTGTAATCGCCACCTGTAAATGCATGGAAGGCGGGAAGACTTTGGCATAATTTAATTCCCAACTTTAACGCTACATCGGTGCAATTAGTCTTTCTAGTTGCTGAACAGGCAAGCCAAATTTCTGATTCGATAAGTTTGTGCATATTTCCTAACAAAATCATCAAAACGTCAGTATCAGAGGCTTTAATTAAAATCCTTGAGCCTGGTTCCGCTTTAGAAGCATGAAAAATAATCCTTGTAAGTTTCATCATTAAAATCAATTATTTCATCTTTCGATCTACACAAAAATACACTTTTTTGCCATCTTTCCAAAAATAAAAAGAATCTTGTTTTTTTAATTGTATTTATAGCGACACTCTACTCCAAAATGATGCATAGTATATACGAGTCTATCGCCATCCTTTTCTTTTCCAAACCCAAATAGCTTGTGCACTCTCTTTCTTTAAGTAGGCGGACTTTAAACAGCTGCTATACTGTGTCCTCTTCTATCGCATGGGATGGTCGGTTGGGACCTCTCAGTCAGCAATTCTGGACTGATTTTTCGCGGGCAACCCTATACCACCGTGTTCAGAATAAAAAAATCTTTAATTTTATTTAAATTTCATTCAATAACCAGACCGTTTATAGAGAGAGATTTACCTGTTTATACCTGGCAACCCGATAGTTGTGACCGGAAAAGAATAGGCAACCTAACGTTTGCATATTCTATGGGCTTCATACTTTCGATTGGTATAGAATTTATCTAATAATCATACCGGTGAAAGGTTTAAAAATTTTTTTTTTATTATTATTAATTAAACATACTCTGGACTGAAATTTGCTAGGCAACCCATATGAATTATATTTCTTGACATATTAAATTAAATATAAAATACTTTTTATTAAATAAGCATCTCGGTGAAGGTCGTTCTATATCGGGATCTTATACTAGGAGCAGAAACTTAGAAAAATATTCACTGATTTTATATGGAATATTGACATAGCCGAAATTTCGATCGTGTTTTGTATGGAGCTGGGACTTGTAAAAATTTTTACTTTTTGCTTCCACCTTGTGTAGCAAAGGGGGTGCAGGACATAGCCAAATTTCCGAAGGCATTTTATATGGAGTTTGGATTTGTAAAATTTTCGCTGTTTTTTGTATGAGAAAAATTACCAACTCACACGACCGTTTCTTGATGTCGACATACTATGGGCTCTGGGCTGGACGGAGTTCTCAAGGGGGTCCAAATTTTCATTATTTTTTTTGGTACGACGCACCGTTTCTGAGATATTTACACATTTGATATAAAGTGGGATATTTGATATAAAATATGATTTTAGCCATTTTGTCCCAAGCCAATTGCAATTTATTATGTCGAATGTGGCGCTCGGCGGCCGCTGCCGCGGCACACTCGCTACGCTCGCTCGCCTTCGCGCATTGTCGGGTCACTGTTCTAACATAACCTAACCTAGTTTTCTGTCATCCAACTAGTACCCTGTCAAACAGTGATAATTCAAAATAATATATATAAAATGCCTTCGGAAATTCGGCTATGTCCTGCATCCCCTTTGCTACACAAGGTGAAAGCAAAATGTGAAAATTTTTACAAGTCCCACCTCCATACAAACACGATCAAAATTTCGGCTATGTCAATATTCCATATAAAATCAGTTAAATTTTTTCTAAGTCTCTGCTCCATACAAAATGCCTTCCCAAATTCGGCTATGTCTCGCACCCTCTTTGCTACACCATAACCCGATTTTGGCCTTCCTTATTCACAAGCAAAGGTCTTGGCTTTAGTTAGGGGATCAGCGCACAGTTAAAACTTTCAAATCAAAACGCATCTTCTTTTGAACCCTCATCACACACATGACTTTTATGGCACTCTAAAGTAACACAGCAATTTCACTATCAAACAAACCTCGAAAACCCTGTGTTTAGAAGTAATTGACTAACATCTCCTCAGATATTTATGAAGTAATGAATGTTTTGATATTAATGGTAACTTGTAGTGGAACTTATTGACATTTTAAACTGTTTGTGTATTTGGTCACTTTGTCTGCTCCAATAGATCTGACGGCAACTGTACTATTAGTTCAATAGTTCACCGATTACTCGGGCATAAGTCGTTCGGTCGTACACAGAGGCTATGGTCGTACGTACGTGTCGTTCAATCTAATATTAATTGACGACCTCCGTGGTCGAGTGGCTACCCAACTAGCAAACACATGTCGTAAGCACGTTTCTCTTGCAGCAATCAGTCGTAAGATGGATCTTAAAAATGTCGTATGAAAGCTCTATGCACGTTCTCTCAACGCGATTTGGGCGCACTTTTCTCAGCTTTAAATGCTGTAAACATCGTAAGATTATCATCGCAATAGCTAAATAATCGAAAGAATATCGAGTATTCGCAACGCGGATGTTTTAAAGTGCCATGAAAGCCATCAGTATGCTTTTATTCCACACTTTAGCTTTCCTCAAGTCGAGAAATGCTCTTTCATTCGATTTATTTGTCGTATTAAAGCTGTGCGGTTGCAATCACTCGACTCTTTGATTGTGTGAATGCAACCAAGCTGCTCTCATACAACGTGTTTTATTTCTTAACCAAAATGGTGTTTAATATTGTTGGTGTTGGTGAAAAGAAAAAAGAAAATAAATGTAAGTAACTGTTTTTTCACAAATGCTATATAGTTTTTAATCCATCTAAATAGGTTACGCGTATGACCATTTAAAGTTTGCTTTTTCATATGCGGAATTAACTTTATTGTATATATTGTTTACATTATTGATAATATTTCCATGGGCCACAAGATTTCTTAGTTATTAACGATTTAAAAATAATATTAATTTAATAATTAAAATGATTTCGCCATTAATACACACAATTGCCATTACAGAGCATAATCACTCGACTTTTAGTCATAAAATAGCAATCCGGTTGCCATTTTACAACTAATCAGGGCGCCATTGTAGTTAGTTTAGGGTTCCTCACTGCAAATGGGTACTCCAGAAAAACGATTTTTTTTTCTATCAAATTAACCTAGAACATCTATCGTTAACTATATTTTTATTGAATTGAGTTTTAGTATGATAGGTCAGTGTGTTTATTATAGTTCATAAATAATAATAGTTCATAATATTTAACAATGTCGTTTTTTTAGAGGTGACAACTAAATGGTAGTCTTCTTAGATACAGATAAATTCATAACAAAAGACGACTTAAGGCAGCTAAGCAAGTCGAAATGGCCTTGGAAGAAAACACATTTTTTAATAATGCAGAAATGTTACGCATGTCGCACTGTTATTGATAACAGCACTGGATCAAAACCAATTCGCTTTGTATTGTCTGATATAAGAATTAAATTATTACTGCGCTCATCGTTTTCGAAATTAGGCCTGTCAATGTCATTACTATCTAAATTCGAACCATGATAAGTGGAGATATTTTCGGAAGGAGAAATAGTAGACGGTTCACATATGTCACTAGAAGCATGATTCATTTTTTCTGCGGAACCCTCCCTGATATTTTTTGGTCCCTCTTCACCCGTATTGAAATCCGATGCTGACGCAGATAATTTTAATCTTGAATACATGTTGTTCACTTTTCGCCGGAATCCTCCACTCCTTTTAATTCTTTTCCATCGATTATAATCCATTTTTGCTATATAAAACCAATTAAACACATTTATCTCAACTTTAATCAACGATGCCCGACAAAATGGCGTTTGCAGTGCTGTAAAAGATTTTGTTCAATTTTCATACAACTATTACGCTGTATGATGTCTTCCAAATAATGTTAATAGAATCTTTGTGGCTATGATAGTTCAGTTTACAGCGTTTTCTCAACTAATATTTTCAAATCGAGAGAAAGCCTCTCAAATAACAATCATATGACAGTATGTGCTATGAAAGTAACCGTGATGCTATTTAGTTGAATGAACCACTTTTATTCCACAATAATGCTGTAATAATGATATATCGAAAGATAGTGGTATAAAAGCAAATTTAATGACGAAGTAGCAATTCAGTCGCTTTCATAAAGCTATCATAAGACTTACAGTTGTATGAAGGCTGTGAGAGATATCTTTATACAGTTGTCGAGTAAACGTGATATGAATTCGTCGAGTCAACGTTTACTCAGCATATTTAAAGAACCAAAAAGCGTTGAATGCCAAAATATCTAGAAAGCTACTTTTATACGGCTATTTGACAAATTGCGAGCTTTCATACGAGTGTCTTTCGATCTATAGTCGTAAAAACGTAATCTCATTACGTCTTTTTGCTAGTTGGGTAGTACGCTGTTTTCAAGCGTCGCTATCTCGTGAGGTTTCGCGTTCGATTCCCGGTTAGGTCAATGTAGAAAACGATCTTTTCTATATTGTCTCGAGTTTGGGTGTTGTGGTACCACCGTTGTGTCTGATTTCCATAACATAAGTGCATTAGCTACTTACTTTGAGATCAGAGCAATGTATGTGATTGGTGTCCAATATTTATTTATTTTTTATTATTTAGTAGTACTAAAAGACCGAACTAGATCCTTGGAACGACTGTACTAGTTCAGGGCGATATGTTCAGTGTCGGAATAAGATCGCGCGTGCCCGCAGGGCGTCGGGTCCCGCGGCGGCCTTCCCGGGCGGGGCGCGGCTGCTGCTGGCCGTGGCCACCAAGCGCAGCGTGCTGCTCTACGACACGCAGCAGAAGACGCCCATTGCGCTCATCTCTAATATTCATTATACAAGGTACGCTTGCACTTTTATCAGCTGAAAAATTATTTGGAGCAATATTTGATGATGGATCAGTATTTCTTTACTACTAGTAGTAGAATTGGTACAGAATTTTCTAAACGTGTGCTTCATAAATTCAATTAACAATAAATCACAAACCTCATAACTTTGTAAGTATACAAGTTGTCAGCGATGAGCGACTCGGATTGTACAAACCAAACTGATGAAAAAAAAATTGGAAATCCCACAAAATCAATTTACTACTGCAGTGCTAGCAAGAGAGTTAAAACTACCAACACTAGGTCGACTCTTCGTAGCTTTCGGCGTAGTATTTCTTAGATACGCGCGAGGATGCCGGTTTCCCCATTCATTTTTTTAGAATGCTATAAAAAGGTTTTCTTTTCTAAAACTTGCATCTAATAAAAAAAAAATTAGAATAAGCATAACTCATAGTAATATCTCTAAATTAGATGCCAGAAACCGAAACAACACCCTTTATATGGCAGGCTGCTTATCTTCTAAGATATTGTTTTCTTAACAATTTGAGATGGATCACTTAGTCTTGCTCCCATACATAACCCAACAACCAAAATTCTTAGTCTACATTTTTCTTTACCTTTCGAACACTAGATGGCGCTCGGTAAGCGCTGAAACGAAACTAAAGATTTTATTGCTTGAGAAAAAATTCTGAATCAAGTCAAAACTACATTTTAAGTGTATATTTTTGTTTTCTATACTAAAATTATGAAGTTGAAAAGTTTGTTTGTTTGAACGCGTTAATTTCAGGAATTATTTAACCAATGTGTTTTTTGTTTGTGTAGGATAGCTTATTTATCGAGGAAGGCTTTAGATTATTAAAGGGGGGAGGGGGGTAGCAAACTGACAACGTGCGGATGCAGTCCCGGGGGACCACTTATAAGTACAATCAATAAAAACAAAATTTTGCTTCAGCGTTTAGTAAGAGTGTTAGAGTTAGAGTATGTGAGTGTTGAAAAAAAGTTCGATCTCGTTCAAACCAATTTTCGCTGAATGTATTTGTAAAGTACTACATTGTGAATTTTTGCAAAATTGACACTTGTTTCGTTCAAAAGTTAGAGGGGGCCTATTTTATCACATTTGTATGAAATCGTAAAGCTAACCAGATACATCTACCTTCTAAGTTTTAACTGTGTAATAGTAATATTTTCAGAAATAAATGGCTGTGACATACGGACAGACAGACTTGACGAAACCATAAGGGTTCCGTTTTTGCCATTCGGCTACGGAATCCTAAAACGACACTAAAAATAGTAACACGTTCCATCCAATTCTTCAGACTGACGGACCTGACGTGGTCGCCCGACGGACGTAAACTGGTCGCGAGCAGCACGGACGGGTACTGCTCCGTCGTCAGCTTCGACGACGGCGAGCTCGGGGAGCCCCTGCCTGACGAGCCGCCCGCGCAGAAAGAAGGTATACTACATATTAACTATAGTGCCGAGCAATCGGGCCCGAGTGCGCGAGAACCATGCCAGCGGTGCTGTCCACCCGGGCCCGAGTGTCTACGGCGACGTTATTTTATATAAATATTAATTATCGTATTAAGTGGTTTTATTTAAAGGGCCGACACAGCACGATAATCATTTTTTATGGTTTTTATGCGCTAGTTATTGAGAAAATTTGAGATGGTGATTATTTTTTTCAGATTATTATTTTTTATTAATTAAGGTTCAGATTAGAGCAAAATAGGGAATAGGCATCGAATTGAGAAAGGCGATGCCAATGACGAAGATAACTTTTAAAATCTACAGGAGGCTGTATAAAATATACTTTCTTTGTTAAAATAAAATCTCAATTTTCCTAAAAATAATAAGAGTATCGTGTTGCTATGATATTTACAAAGACACAGTTAAAATATTAATACTTGAAATGATTTGACCATATATATAGAAAACCTTGTAAAGATCGCAGGATCAAACTGGTTGCAAACCGCTAGTGATCGGTCGCTGTGAAAAGCGTTGGGGGAGGCCTATGTTCAGTGGATGATGATGATGATGATAATGACTCGGACCCGAGTGCTTGGCCTGCATGTTTTTTTAAAATAATAATAGCGCAAATATTTTTTTATTAAATTTCATGTAAAAATTGTGGCTAAATTTTTTAAGGCAGTCAAAGAGTTAAAATTCTATTAGCAGAGAACACTACATCTACTCCAGTCCCGTGCTGGTGCTCATACTCACCTCCTTTAAGTAGTAGTTAGGTCATGTTAAGATATTGTAGTGTTTGAACCCCCTTATCCTGTGTCAACTGAAATATTGGATAGTCTTTCTTGGTCTCAAAACTCTTATATTTTATTTCCCTAATACTGGACCTCAAACTCAAACTTAAAAAAAATATATATCAAATTTTAGTTAATTTTGTAAACTTTTCATAACATTTCAGAGCCCATGGAAGTTGAAGAACCAGAACAAAAAGACACACAAAAAACAGAGTCAGTAAAAGAAAAGGTTGCTGAAGAAAAAGCGACGAGCAATGTTCAGAAAATTGACTCATTCATCAAATTCAAGACACCGTCTCAGAAATCGCCGAAAAAGCAAAAAGTTGAGTCCAAACAACAGAAGACCCCGATAAAAATTGATATGGAAGAAGTAGCAATGCCCTCATGGAATGATAATTCAAACAGCGACATCATAAAACCTAAACAGGGCGAAGCTATGGAAGTAGACTCGGAAAAACCGTCTGCAGTTATAGAAATAGAAGACAGTGAAGATATAAAACTAGTGTATGATGAAACAGAAACAAAATCTGCCGAGAGTCAATCGCCGAAAGATTTAAAAACAGCGACGACCGAACAGAAAACCAAATCGTCTGATGAAAAGAAAGATATGACACCAGATAAACAGGAGAGTACAAAAGAAAAGAAAAATATGTCACCAAAAGAACAAAAGTCTCCAGAGAAAAAGACTGAGTCCCCCAAAGCGGCGACACCGAAGAGTTCAAATTTCTTCCAGCAAGCGAAGGTCACGGATGTCAAGTCTCCCGCGACCTCCAAGGCGGCTCCGAGCCCGAAGGCTCCGCGGCGGGTCAGCTTCGTCACCTTATCGAGCCCTAAAAATACTAAGAAAAAGTGATCTTAACCCCTTATTTGTAATCTCAACTAAGTGAAAAAAGAAAGGCAGGTCTCAAAGTAAACATTTATAATAAATATTTACAAATCAATGCACATATCACATTTAAAATAAAAGAGTAGGTATAATAATAACAAAATATATTTTCATCAATAGAAAGTGTCATACTTACCTAACTTATCAAGGATCGACTCGTTCCGGTTTATTTTATTTAAAATAAATCTATACAAATCTCTTAAACGATGAGTTTTAATAAAATTCTGAGTGGGGTGAAATGAATTAACGTGAATATATGCCAAACATGTTTGTTCGCTTGTGATATGAGATTTCAGTTGTCTTTAGTAACACTACACTAAAGCTACTCGATTGCTTAGAATTAGGCATGGAACATTTCATGAATACCAAATGAAATTTCATATCAAATGAAAATCATAATCCACTACTGCTGCTTTTTTTCATACTGTCTGCTACAAATCGCAATCAGCGCAAACATAGATCATGCATTAATTTCATTGACGAATGAATGGTAGCGGGCGACTTACGACGCCCAGCAATTTAAATGTAAACTAATTCTAGATATGATTTTGTTGCGAGTCAGTAAATTCTGTTTTGTTTTGCTAGTCGAATAATGTAAACAATATTTTAATAACTTGAAAAAATATATCAGTGAATAAAACTTATTAGCTGATTTAAAAAGATCTCAGTGTTCAACGATGATTTACCTATGTAGTCGGTGATTTTTGTGTTTATGTTATTTTAAATAAATTATTACAACAAAGAGGAATGTCAAGATTGTTTACAATATTCGACAAGCAAAAAGGAACGGACATATGACATTGTACTAAAATATTGTATGTCTGGTATAAGGCAGGTCACAGTGAGACGTCATTTTTATTAAGATCTTATGTCTTATATCTTCCACACAATAAATGATTTTGATTTGATTCGGTCGCGTTCTCGCGTCGCAATACACACTGCGAAAAAAATCATTGGCAATGAAATTTCACAAGGCATTTCATATGAAAAAAAAAAACTTAATTTCACGAAATGAAAATGAATAGAAAGTAGCGATAATTTCCATGCCTACTTTGAATATAATTTGTTGTATTGTTCAGTCGTGCGCGCGCGGCGCTGCGGTGTGTCCCTTATCTGTAGAGGCGCGCGAAGTCGCGAAGCAGTCGCGTCATCTCTTTGCACTTTTCCGCTCTGAAACCAAAAAGATAATAATCAATATTGAAACTCGAGATGGAAGGTAAGTTAACTGCGCTTTAAAACGTATTTTATACTCTGATTTTTAATTTCAAGTTTTTAGTTTCTTATTTCATCTTTATGAATATAAAATATGACACTGTAAGTGTTAAAAACATTCTAAACCATTAGATAGCGAAGCGTCATCAATTTCCAAGTTGAATTTATTCTGTAAAGAATAACTGCTTGGGCCCGATGCTTCATAAACAGACGGCTAGATGGAGCTAAGTGTCACGCAATACGTATCTGTAAGAGACCACAAATTTCGCAGGGTCGGACTGACAGCACGGTAGCTCAATTGGTAAGAACGTTTGGCCCGGTCAGCCAAGAGGTTGCTGGTTCAAGTCCCGCCCGTGCGCAAGTTTTTTGATTTCTTATTTCATCATTATGAATATAAAATATGGCACTGTGAGTGTTAAAAACATTCTAAACCAAAATGACATTTTTGAAAAATTTAATTTTACAAGTTCAATTAATCCTGTACAATTGAATTGTTACAACACTATTGGCTGGCAACATTGAAAAAAACAGTTCGATTGAAGCTGTCATTGGGGTCTACCTAATTAAAAATGAGAGTATAGTTTGCTATTATAAATAGATATGTACGGCCAAATAAGTAAGGTTACCCAGAAGCTACGTAAACCAGTAAGTAGTAGATGATTCGTTTTTAACTGAATTCAAAAAGTAGGAGTATATGAATTCAACTGTAAGTTTTTTTATCTCAGTCATTTGATGACTGATTTGAAAAATCTGGAAGAATTTTGAAATAATCTCTTAACTCTTTAAATGAACGAACTCCGTTTTAGCCATCGTTTTGGCCATCTCAAGCATCATCTCTATCAACGCACTGACTCCAAAAAAAAGAGGCAGTGTTTTTACTATTTTGTAAAACTTATTTTTTCAATATACACAGTAGGATGTAGAATTGGTTTTAATTCCTTTAGTAAAGACGTTTTTAGAATCTTGTGTACATTTCCTGTAATTTGTAGTAAAGCTGCCCAATATGAAGTTGGTAGAAATATTACTTTGTAGTTTGTAGAGTTTTCCAAAGAGTAGCGATCAAGGCACGCAGAGCGAGACAGAAGGTGCAGGACGAGACAGAAGGTGGAGCGCGTCTTGTGTAGTCTTGTTCTTAATCGGACATTGAACGGAGCGCTCCGAACTAGTACATAGTATTCGCCATTAACATTGATGCCGATTCCTTCCCATGCCAGAAGTTTGAAGGCGTCTTCCAATGCCGCTGTGAACAGTTTCGGAGATATAACATCTCCCTGTCTCACACCTCTCCGCAGTGGAATCGCCCTCGTGTTCTGCTCCTGTACTCGGACCGACATAGTGGCTTATTGTAAAGGCACTTTAGCACCTCTATATACCTATAGTCTATGTGGCACCGCTGCAGAGACTGAAGCACCGCCCAAGTTTCGATCGAATCAAAAGCCTTCTCATAGTCCACAAACGCTAAGCATAGAGGCATATTATACTCCTCTGACTTCTGTATAATTTGCCTAAGCGTATGGATGCGGTCTATGGTACTATAGCCTTTTCGGAAACCGGCTTGTTCGGGAGGCAGGAAGTCATCAAACTTACGTGCGAGACGATTCGTGATTACCCTTGAAAACAGCTTGTAGACATGGCTCAGCAGTGAGATGGGTCTATAGTTCTTCAATAAGGTTTTGTTCCACGCCTCGGGTGTGGTGCCCTCCAGCAGGACGGAATTAAAGAGTCTCTGAAGAACTTTAAGTACCGGTGTTCCACCCGCCTTCAGAAGCTCTGCTGTGATTCCGTCCTCGCCTTGTTGTTTTTGAGCTGTTTAAGGGCCATCCTAATCTCGTAGAGGCTGATGTCCGGGATGTCTTCGGTGTAGTGTCGGGTCAGGATAGCTCGTGGGTCTCTGGCCGTGCCATCAACGGGTTTGGCAACTGAGGTGGACAACTGCCCATAGAACCTTTCGATCTCCCTCAAAACCTCTGCTTCTTTTTGGTTCATGTTTGCAAAAGTGAATGTCGATTAGATCAAGTATTTCGCGTTTCATATATCGTGTAAATTGATCGGATTATTGTAATATATCTGCATTAACAATAATTTTCTCAATATACTTCCGCAACCATACGACGACTGAAAAATAATAACATTGCGTCAGGTGTCCTTCGTCTCATCTAAGCGCGTCGGTGCCAGAGTGTAAGAGAGAGAAGGCGAGCATGCACGCTAGAGTCGCCCGAAGCGAATCGATCGAAGCGCGCGCGTCTCACTCTGTCTTAGCGTCATCTTCGGATCTTTTGCTGCCTCAGCAACGCGTGCCGAACTCGATTCCAAGTTGCAAACGATGTAGATACGTTTCGAAGCGGCGTTTGGGTTTCGGAACAGTTGAAAATCTCAAAGTAACGATTCACCGAGTTGTTTCACTAAAGAGTTACACAGCTGTACAACAAAGGGAGTCAGCATTAGCGATGGGCCTTATTAACCTTAACTAGTTTTTAACCAGTTACGCGCTCAACCAGTGATCACTCGTTATCCTCCACAACAATAACTTAACTTACATTCATAACGCCATTTAAACGCTCGAAATAGGCATCGGTCATCAATAACTGCTTCTTGTCTCACAACGCGCTGAAGTGAAATTGAATTCACTCTTAAGTAAAATACATAGCGTAATGTTTGGTTGGCTTCACTCCTCACGAAAAATCATTGGTTTTACGTTATTCGTTAGGACAAGTTGAAAACGACGTTTTACATCGACCATCCTACACAACGTTTTCTTAGCATGAAGGAGTAAAACGTGAAATGTATAAAAGCGCCACTGAGGGTTCCGTGTCAACTTTAACTGACTTTGGGATCCACTTATTTCCACTAAGTTAAAATACCACAATATTTTGTTGACGGCAAATATAACTTTGTTTTCATAGTGTTTGTATGAAAACAAAGCTATGTTTGCGGTTGTAGAAAGTGTACTATATCTCAAAAACTAATAGTTCGATCCCGTCCCAACCAATTTTTGTTGAAAGTATTAGTTAAGATCTACATTATTTTTTTTTTGAATTTACACTCGCTTACACCCGGTTTCTGAAACGCATGTTATCGTAAAAATTACGAAACAAGGTGTTAATCTCTATTTAAACGCAGTTCGGGTTTCTGAACCTGCCAATTGACAGATTGTCATTGCAAATGTCACATCTCTCATTAATCGCCAATTATGGAAGATTTGGGTTTCCGAAAACGTTTTTAGCATGTCAACTTCTTGTTAATACTAAATTAGCTAATTAGCGAAAATCGATCACTTAACGGAGTGTCAAAAGACTTTTGCATATTTCTTTTTTATAAACTGAATTGAAAAAATACAATGTCATCTGATTTATCTGCTGATGATATATCCATAACAAGCGACGAGGAAGATCTGATGCCAACTCGCTTGTTTAGAGAGCGAATGCATCCAATAGATCACTATAATGATTTGGAATTTAGGGCCCGCTACAGAATTTCAAAAATTGTTTTCTTTGAACTAATGGGATTACTGTCACATCTGGAACCCATGACCCAACGTAACCATGCCATTAGCGCTGCGGAAGAAGTGCTGCTGGCCATAAGTTTGAAAATTCTGTGATCTGTCAATCATAATTTCTTGACACCTCAGATTACTGGTTGATGTCAAAAAATAGAGACAAAGGTATACGTTAAACAGAAACAAAATATGAATGATGGTGACTGATTTAAGCAAGGGTGGTCAGACCAAAAAATATATCACCTGTTATCAATCGATTCGCTAATTTTAGGATGAATTGCTTTTCAGCAACCCACAGTTGTTTAACAGATTGTCAATTATGACTGACTGTTAACGAATTCATTATTTGACAAGCGTTTCGGAAACCGGCCGTTAGTATAGCAGTTAAAGGGAGGGGGACGCACATTTTACCACTTTGGAAGCGTATGTATTGCAAACGTTAGATTTTTAGTCAAAATGGTTTTAGAAACCTTTATTTCATTTTGTAAGACACCCCACATGCATAGGTTCGACTTTTTTTTTTGGTTTTAATTTCATATATGGGAGTTCCCCATTTTATATCATTATTTTTATTGTTTGTATAAGGATCGTAAAGCGGTTAATAGGTTACATCTTTCTGCCAAATTCCAACAGTGTCATGCTTTACAGAACAAATGGCTGCGATATACGGACGGAAAGACAGACAGACAGAGACTTGACGAAACTGTAAGGGTTCCGTTTTTTGCCATTCGGCTACGGAACTCTAAAACACTAGTAATGAAACCGGTTATTGGAAATCACTCGACGGTTACGTTACGTTATCTCAAAATCCGATAACGACTTATCTCTAGTCACCATTGTGCAGGTCTTTGGCTATATGGACAAGATCCGAAGCCGTAAAACTGAAAATAAAAAAAAAACAAAAGTGTACGTCTCACCTGACAGCGTGTCTGTGGAAGTGAGCGCGCTGCGCGTCAGTCGCAGCGGCGGGCGCGCGCGGCAGCCGCAGCAGCGCGCGCTGCAGCCACGCCGCGCCGCCGCCCGCGCCCGCGGCGCCCGGCGCGCGCCAGCCCACCAGCTCCAGCAGCACCTCGGCCACGTCGCCCAGCATGTACGAGTGCAGCTGCAGCGCCGCCGCAACCACCAGCGCGTGCGTCAGCTCCTCGCCGTGCGCGCCCACCACCTCGTCCGCGAGGACTGTACGGATGGAAACGGGGGCATGAGTTGCGGACCACTATGTAAATAAATTAAAACCTAATACTGCCTTGACCTTTTGCCTCTTTAACCAAGTAATTAATTTTATATCAGAAAAGCGAGAATCATAAGTAGTGTCAGTATTTTTAATAGATATTACGAATTTCACATCGCAATTCAAAATCTGAAATGACTTTTTATTATTTACATAGGCCGACTACATACAATATATTACGAAAATTCTAGATAAATAATATTATTATAACATCAAACAAAAACAGAAATTATAAAGAAAAGAGTTCAACAAACATCTAAAATCGGACCTTTCCGCTATCAGCACACCTCACGAGGCCGTAAAAAAATCATAACAGAGGAGTTAGCCTCCCGATGGTCCTACGACAGCGACGCGGCCATCACAATACAATAAGAAGTCTAACAAACTACGTTAAAATAAGCCACTTTTAAGGAGACGGGCATCGCACGCATTGGGCAGCACGATTCGAACTTAAATCAAACTTAAGGCAAGTTGTAGCAGTGCGTTTACGGAAAAGCAACTTTTCACGAGTTTAATAGTTATAAAACATTTGCTAGTGAACTACAATTTTTTGCAAGTAGCTTTAGAATACACAGCGTTTGCACGTAGGATAACGCTTTCGTGTCGATGGTAAACGTCTTTCATTTTTGTGACACTGATTGCCTTGGCATTTGAACACAAATGGCCTTCCAAAAGGGATCAAGGCACACAGGGCAAAACGGAAGATGCACAGACTATAATCGCAAATGCAGGATAGGTCGGTTCCATCAGAAAAACCCTGCCTGAGCATGTCGGTCTTACATCTACTCACCTGCGTCCGAAGTTGGTCGAGAGACTTCCACGTGGGCCATGACAATCTGTGTCCTGGTGGGGGGTGTCCACCAGGTACGAAGGGGGCAGGCGGTAAAGGGCCGTTCTCCTACAAGACACGTCTTACAGCAGAGGGATCGCAGTCAAGAGTAGGAACGCACTCCATAAAGCTACTCTTAAGCCTTTGAGGAACCGTGCAGGAGATCGATTCAAATGTGCACTCCATAAAACCCCACACCTCCACTTTAGGTAAATATGCATCCGATTATTATAATATGTCAATGGAGTCGTCCATTATTACAAACAATACACAAGTTTGCTTTTTGTAACCTGTCAAACACGACTGGCTGGAAGGATGTCCATAAGCTACGAGCGTCGCAGCGGGTGTCGCTCAGAACGACGCTCTATATACAACGCGGCGGATGAAGCGGCGAGCGACGCCGCGTACATTTATACGTGTAAAAAAAAGCTGTCCGACCCATAAAGAGGTTATTAGGTATCGAGATTAGGTTCTATTTGTATAGAAATTTTCATGAAATATTAGAAAAGAAATACCCAAGAAAAAAAAATACAAAATTCACTACATTTAAAAAGCATACATGGCAACCCGAAGGTGGTTGAAGCGCGGGAGGACAGAGACAGGAGAGATAACGCTTTTTTTTTAATATAAATTTTGTATGAAGTGATTCGCATGCCTGAACGACTCCAGCACGTTGTGGCGTGAATCATCCTTAAATGTTAAATACTTAGGTGCTAAAAATACGTAATTTTAGTCTATCTTCACATGAAAGTTCAATTTTTCAAACAGGAGAAATGAAAAATACGTTCTATCCGTACCTTTGACCTGGTCCTTGCCGCGGTTGGCGCAGCTGACGAGGTCGTAGAGGAACTTCATGACGGAGGAGTTGGCCTCGCGGTGGTCCAGTGAAGCGGCCAGCGCGGCCATCTGCGTCACCGCGCCCGCCGCGCCCGACGACAGGAACTGCAGCGGGATGCGCTGCAGGAACCTGCAAGTTGTGGAGGATAGAGGGTAGACCGATCTCATACATTTTGGGTATAAGACTGATATCACAGTATCGAACTATCGAAAGCACTTTCGGTAGCACTAAGGAAAAAATAATTTAAAAAAATTATACCATTTTTTAAGGCGTTAATTTTTACGTTTTTTTATTTCATAATTCTTAGTTATTTATTATTCATATCTCAAAAACTACTGGACCAATTTTTATAAAACATACACTGTTCCCTGAGTTAGAATATATCTTATTAAACTAAAAAGTAATCATCTCAATCATCAATTTTCAAGAAATCCGCGGACAAACATACAAATATAAGAACATAATTAACTTACGAAATTTTACAATTGTTTGGAATTCTCACCAAATAAAGAAATTAAATGCCATCAAAAACTAACAACACTGAATATGTTAAACCTGTACCCTGTAACATACCTGATACACAATCTGAATAGATCATCAACAGTGTCCGGATTATCCTGCAATCCGTTCGGCTGCTGCAGCAGCTCGAACGCGCGCGGCATCAGCGCCTGCAGCAGCTGTATCAGCTCGGGCACGCAGTCGGGCGAGGACGCCATCTCGTCCAGGAGTACCGAAGCCAAGTACAAGAGGCAGGAGTGCGCGTGCGCTCGGTACAGCTGCGCCATGTGCGAGGCGAGCGGAGGCAGCAGCGGCGCGGCACGTGCGCCCACGCAGCGCACGGCGAAGCGCAGCGCGCGGCATGAACGCTCCATCACGCGACCGTCCGACGCGTATCTGACGAGGACAGGTCATTGGTTACACCGGTCAACGATTTCATTTTTTCTCCTAAGTACGAAAACAGCAGAAATTTGGATACGAGGGTCAAACTGAAAGTTCTTAGAAAATCAAAAACTGATTACATTAGCCAGTTATTAGTTTTATTATATCTTTTCAAAATATTGTCCATTGACGTCAATACACCGCTGCATGCGATGGAAGCACTGGGAAAAGCACTTTGCCCACTCGTCCTTAGGGGTCTCTTCAATGGCATCGCGATACGCAGCCACCGCTTCTTCAGCATTCATAAACCGCTTTCCTTTAAGTTTTTCTTTAATTTTTGGAAATAAATAAAAATCACAAGGCGCGAGGTCGGGGCTATACGGCGGGTGACCCAGTAATTCAACGTTTGATGTCGCCAAATAGTCGATCGTTCGCTTGGCGGTGTGCGACGAGGCGTTGCCGTGGTGAAGGAGGATCCTACTGCGAGGTCGTTTCTCTCGAACTTTTTCCAAGACAAGTGGCAAACAATTGGTAGTGTACCATTCTGCAGAAACTGTTTTTTGATCCTCTAACACAATTGTTGCGAAATGACCTATCCTTCCAAAGAACGAGGCCACCATTTTTTTTCCCGCACTTCGATCTCTCTTCACTTTAGTTGGCAACTCCTCGAAAGGAAACACCCACTGAGCAGATTGTCTTTTGGTTTCAGGATCATAACAGTAAATCCAGCTTTCGTCACCTGTTAGTATGTCGAACACAGCATTTGAGTCACCTCCGTTAAATCTTTCAATCATTTTACGGCACCAATCCACACGATGGAGTTTTTGAGCCTTAGTCAAATTATGAGGTATCCACCGGGCGCAAAGCTTCCTGACCGCTAAATGTTCGTGGAGGATTTTGTGCACTTGACTCATACCGATGCCTAAGCTTGTCCGAATCTGCTGATAGGTCACTCTTTTGTCAGTCTCTATCATACGCCGCACAACACAGATGTTATTTTCAGTCGTCGCCGTAGAAGGCCGTCCCTCACGTACATCATCAGTGAGATTAGTGCGACCACGTTTAAACTCATTAAACCAGTTGTAAACAGTCGCACGAGATGGAGCTTCATCGCGAAAGGCCAATCGTAGTCTATCATAACTTTCTTGTTGACTTAAATGACATCGAAAGTCATAAAAAATCATTGCACGAAAATTTTCTCGTGTTAAATTCATGTTGACGTGACACAGACAATTTCCAATTTGCCGCCAAATCGTAAAACAAATGACAAATGAATGAAATATATACTCAGTAATATTGGCAAAGAGTTCTATTTTCAAATTTTAGAATATTTTTCTTATTATATTGTTTATAAGTGGCCAGTTCTAAGAACTTTCAGTTTGACCCTCGTATCGTATACACCGTACTTCTTTTACTGCCTTTAAGCCGAAGACCACTTAAAGTATCCAATAACTACTTGTCATTCGTAAAACTTTGTTATTATTAGGATTTAAGGGATTTAGGATTTATTTTAGCCTAAATAATTAAAAAATATATTAGCACATTTGAGTACAAAACATCCTGTAACGAGCTTGCCGCGCGGGTCATTAACTCGGCTGTCTAACACTACTGACCTAGTTTTACGAGAAGGTGGTGGGTGTGGTCGACAAAGAATTGCGCTAGCGTATTATTGGGTAAAGGTCCACGTGGACTATCTCAGATTAGCTACGGGTGCGGCACGCGGGGAGGCGACAAGGTCAAGGAATCCTTTTTTATTTTATTTTTATTTTTATTTTAGGGATTACAAACAAATGTGTCACAACAATTAATTAAAACATATAAACTTATAAACTATGAGTGGTAACACATCCCACCGCGTAATCCACGTATAAGTATACAAAATTAATAAAATATACGAGGTAAAATGCGTGCTAATTATGGGATAGTCTAAAAATCTATGTAACAATTTATGTCTCAAAAGCTACAAGTTTGGGAAGAAAAAAAAAATATTTAGATCGGCATGTAAAAATAAACAAGAGATATACATATTTGTGCTAGGCTTGCAGAATATCTAAAACAAGTTTTTTAAATTTAGAAGGAGTCTGGGAAAAATCAAGTTCATTAAACTGCCCGTTGAAATCGGAAAGCATTCTATTTAATGGGGCTCGCTTGCCTGCATTGGTTTTACAGACGCTAACATGAAAAGTCCTAAGTCTGCGTGTACTTCTGAGCATAGCGCGCCTGGGGATATTGTAATTTATTTTGTTACTAAGGCTTATGCAATCGATTCTATTATTTATTAAGTTAAAAAGAAACATAACAGAAAGGAGCGATCGGCGCGATTCAAGGCGTAAGAATTTTAATTTTGCTAACAGCTGTTCATAAGGGTCACAGGAGCGATAACACTTGAAGTTAACTAGACGTAAAACGCTGGACTTTTTCAATGGACTCGGTGTACTTTTTGTATATTGGGTTCCAAATAGGCACGGCGTACTCCAACTGAGACCTCACCAGTGAACGGTACAAATGCAGAAATGTGTTAGGTTTTTTAAAGTTAACTGCAGACCTAGAAACGAAACCATACATCTTATAGGCTTTATTAATTATGGTGTTAATATGTATATCGATACCTCTGGGCTCAAAGGTCGTAAAGGACAAAACGCTACTTTTCAGGAGAAGCAAAAAACCATTTTTTTAAACTTCTTTCGAGTATAACTTTTTTGTTCCTTGAGCTATGATTTCGATACCTAGGAACAAAGTTCTTAAAATTTCATGTATTTTCCGAAAGTTTGTACCGCAATTGGACTGCTGCTATAGTTAAGGAGATAAATTTCCTTTACGCCCTCGAAATTAACATAAAATGTCCTTTACACCCTTTGAATTTTCGTGTTTTTTTTTAACTTGAGGTGTAAGTCTATTTTCACCTACATATCTGTATTAAATTAGAGCATTAAAGGACAAAATTTATATTATTTTAGGTAGTAAAGAATAAATATAACATGGAAAAGTTAATTAATTTTGTTTTTTTTGTGGATTATTCAGATTTACTAGTGACATCTGTATAATATTTTATAAAGTAATGTGTTAAGACTTTATTTCCAAGAAATTACAGGTAAAAAAATATACCTACATAACAAACAGGTTCAAATTTACATGGAACGTTTATAGTTGAACTAGTTGGCAGTAATGAATAGTCATTATTATGTACTATAGATGTCTGTAACTTAAAACTTATAACTGCGGGTCTATACGCGACGCATATTATGTAGTATTATTGTTACTACTTACACCCTCGACGTTTCAACGGTGTTGCAACCGTCGTGGTCACGAGGAGACTGGTGCTCGGCGTCTTCGTCTGCATCGGGCGGTTGGTTCTTCTCCTACCCTCCAACTATCCGATATTTGTTGTGCACGTGAACTAGAGTCAGTAGGTTCAGTGCGACACACAACACTCACAGTATCAGGGTTAATGTTTATTGATAGAGGCGACACACACGGTTTGCACTTATTGATCACTGGATTTCAGGTCGATGACAATTTAAACCCGTCTTCCCGATTGAAATTATTATACTTTTTGATTTCAATCGCTTCACGTATTACCCTAGTATGGTAATGGCGATCCGTGGAAAGGATTTTCGGGTTATGTAACTCCATCCAGTGATTAGTCCCAATATTAAGCAGATGTTCTGCCACCGCGGATTTATTGGTCTGCCAATTTTTCACTGCAGCGATGTGTTCCTTGACTCTTTCGTCTATAGTCCGTTTTGTCTGGCCAATGTACGAACAATGTACCACAGCTGCAGTCTATTTTGTAAGCCCCCAGAGTTTGAAAAGGCAATACGTCCTTAGGCGATCGTGATATTTGTGATATTTTACGTAACGGAGTATATACAGACATAACAATGTCTGCAGTGAAAAATCGGCAGACTAATAAATCCGCGGTGGCAGAACATCTGCTCAATATGGGGACTTAGCACCGGATGGAGTTACATGACCCGAAAATCTTTTCCACGGATAGCCATTACCATATTAGGGTAATACGTGAAGCGATTGAAATCAAGTATTATAATAATTTCAATCGGGAAGACGGGTTAAAATTATCATCGGCCTGGAATCCAGTGATAATAAGTGCAAACCGTGTGTGTCGCCTCTATCAATAAACATTAACCCTGATACTGTAAGTGTTGTGTGTCGAACTGAACCTACTGACTCTAGTTAACGTGCACAACAAATATCGGATAGTTGGAGGGTAGGAGAAGAACCGGCCGCCCGATGCAGACGAAGACGCCGAGCACCAGTCTCCTCGTGACCACGACGGTTGCAACACCGTTGAAACGTCGAGGGTGTAAGTAGTAACAATACTACTACATAATATGCGTCGCGTAAAGACTCGCAGTTATAAGTTTTAAGTTATAATGTAACGCGAAAGTTTAAAAAAATATCTTATAGATGTCTGTGTCTGTGTATTTGCGTGTGTATGTGGGTGTGTGTGTAAATCAAGTATTTATTATTTAATAAAACAGCTATTGTTGTAATCATTATTTATTTAGTAAGATCTTCATTGTGATATCTTGTTTAATTTAAATGCATTAAGTTTTCAATGGAAAAGGATTTTCATGTCAAAGTAACTAAAATGTGTGATATTTACAAAATAGAAAGTAGAATTGAAATTAAAGGATAAATGTTATCTTCTAAATATTCTTGTCTGAATGGTCAATTTAGCTTTATCTGTGAAGGTAAAAAACCATCAAAGGCGAAAGGTATTTATTAACATGGAACATTTTTCAACGAAGTGGTATAAGACTACTGCTACGAAATATCATTGAATGAACTTTCCAACCGAGGTAAGTTAATTAAAGGTCAAGTGGAAACAAAGATGTATGCCAGTTGTAAAGACTATTAATAATTTCTTTAAATAAATCTAACAATAGAACTTTTAAGTAGGTACTAAAACTGTATGAAAACTAACTTCTTCATCAAGTATCACCGTTACACCCTTTGGGCTTTAGAAACTTAGACTTTTTACTAATGGGTAAAGGAGAGTAATTTTATTTTATATAATATTTTAGGGGCGTAAAGGACAGCGATCTTATTTTATATAATATTGTAGGGACGTAAAGGACGAGTGTTGACCACAATTACCTTTACAACCTAAAAAAAATAATTCAATTGGTCTTTACCACTATAGTCAACATGTGTAGATAGTTACATGTCTTTTACTCCCACAGTTTATGAGTAAATCCTGTCAAATATGAATAATTTCATAGGTCGTAAAGGACAAAAAAATGCGAATTTCGCTAAATGGAATACACTGATCGATAGAGAATTTAATTCTGAGAAAAACTGTGTATATAACTCATTTTGGCCAAAATGTCCTTTACGACCTTTGAGCCCAGAGGTATCGATATCTAAGTGAAGTTTAGAGTCAAGGACAACACCAAGATCCCGAATTACAGATACTTTCTTTAAAGTATTATTGGCCAAATGATAATCAAAGTTACAAATAGTTTTCTTTTTAGTAAAACTTATGCAATTGCATTTGCATTCAAAAATAATTTATTCGCCTTACAGTATTCACTTAATTTATTAAGGTCCGATTGAAGAAGAATGCAATCATTAACAGACTTTATTTCTTTAAATATTTTGAGGTCGTCTGCGTACAATAAAAAATTTGAGTGATTAAAGCATTTTTTGATGTCATTTACATACAAAAGGAACAACAACGGGCCAAAAATAGATCCTTGTGGTACACCAGAAGTGACCAGAATATTGACTGACTCGAGTCCATTGATAGCAACTTTCTGTGTCCTATTAGATATATACGAGGCAAACCAGCGCAAGAGGTTGCCGCAGATTCCGTTAAACGCCAATTTCTCCAAAAGCAATCTATGGTCCACCTTATCAAAAGCTTTCTGAAAGTCCGTATATACTGCATCTACTTGTGTTCTCCTAAATAAGTCGTTTGTGAACAGTGTTAAATTGGTTAATGTAGGTCGACGTTTAACAAAACCATGCTGTTCTGGTATTAGAATGTGATGCAGCAATGGATATATTTCGTTATGGACCAAGCGTTCAAATACCTTAGACAACGTGGACAGAACAGAAATGGGCCGGTAATTCTCCACGTTGCGTGCGTCCCCTGTCTTTGGTATAGGCGTGATGAAAGCATTCTTCCATACGCTAGGAAAGTTGCCCTCCTGCAGGCATTTATTAAATATGACGTACAAGGGAACTGTTACGGGGTGGGTCAGGATAAGCTTTTTAAAAAAACACTTTTATTTAAACCCGAATTAATTTAATAAAAAAAAACCCACGAAAATAATGTTACATTAACAGAGTAACAGAATAACGGCGTTCCAAGCGACGGTCCAATCTCAACTGACTAATCGATCGCCCCGAATAAAAAATGAAAACTGAGGTTTCTATTGCATTGACGTCAATGCAATAGAAATGCAACTTTAGCGAATTTACGCTTATGATATTACTACGTTAATTCCGATATAACAACCCCCCCGTTAAGATCTCTCATCACATCTCAAGAGATGAGAGATTAAGAGTTTAGACCATCATTGATTAGCACGTGTGTAGCTGTAGCACCGGGTATTATTATTTTTACGTTACACAAAAGAGTAATAATATTTAATAATGGAGAAAGAATAAGTGATTGGACTTATTACCTGGTGCTATTTCTACCAATCTTATTATCTTATAATTACTTATGAACTATCTAGATGGATGCAGATTTGAGTAATGACTCTAATTTGAAATTATAATGTTTCTCCTTAAGGGAGTTGGTGTGCATTTCATCTCCGGTTCAACATCTGAAGATGAGGATTGATATAAGTTTAGACAAGACCAAATAGAGTATTGGCTTTATTCAATAATAAAATAGGACATGGTAAATAAACATAGTTGTTGATAGAATGACATAACGACAGAACATGTCAAACACTATAGACAATAAGTTATTTACAAGTCTCCTTATTAAGACGCAAGGAGGCTATTATCACATTCGCCCCCTCTACGAAGAGACGTAGTCATGCATGAAGGCTGGAGGTCTGCGATCTCTGCCCGAACGCCGAATTTGGCTGATTCCTGCATCCGGATCGATGTTGGCAGGCGGATCTTGAATAGCAGAGATTTCTTCGGATTGGTTATCGTCAATTTCATCATCTGAAAGGTCATCGTCAACAGCTCGTGGTGCTGGAGCTAACGATCTATTGGAGACTGTTGTCTCTCGCCCATCAGGCAGTCTTATAAAGGAGTATTCTGGGTTACTCTGCAACAATTGGACTTCCTGTACAGCGGGGTCATACTTGGAGCTTCTTACGTGCCTTTTCATAAACACCGGTCCAGGCGAATGTAACCAAGTCGGCAAAGACTCTCCGTTTTGCGAACGTCGTGGGTGATTAAACATGCGTTCATGCGGCGTTGTGTTAGTGCTCGTACACAGGAGAGATCTTATAGAGTGCAGCGCCGGTAGCAGTGCCTTTTCCCAGTTTACTATATCTTCATTGTTTGATTTGACATTTAGTTGGATCGTTCGCCACAGGGTGCCGTTGAGACGTTCAACCTGTCCATTTCCCTGGGGATTGTAGGGCGTAGTGCGGCTGCATGATGTCCCGAGGGAAGACAAGAATTGTCTAAGTTCATCCGATAAGAAAGATGTACCCCTGTCGGAGTGGATATACGCTGGAATACCAAAAGTAGAGAACAAGTCTTCGAGACAATTGATTACCGTTCTTGAACATACATCCTTACACGCATAAGCGAAGGGAAAACGACTAAACTCATCAATTATTGTCAGTATGTATCGGTTCTGGGAGCTAGATGGTATTGGTCCCTTAAAATCAATGTTCAATCTTTCAAACGCGGCTGTCGCTTTGATAAGATGCCCTTCATGTTTCATATAACGTGGTTTTATTTCCGCACAAGTTGGGCATGCGGCCGTCATTCGTTTTACATCCTCTACGGAATACGGTAGGTTCTTTGATCTGACCCAATGAACCATGCGCGTGACCCCTGGATGGCAGAGATTTCGGTGTAGTTCCACTAGTTTAGAGTTAGAAGCGGCAGTATTCATTTGCATACATACTCGTGAAAGTGCATCGGCGGCGAAGTTATGTTTCCCAGGTCGGTAGACTATATCATATTTAAAACATGAGAGCTCCAAACGCCACCTTTCGATCTTTTCGTTCTTTATTTTGTTAGAGTGTGTTTGATTGAACATGAATGCGACAGATTGCTGGTCTGTAATGAGTAAGAAGTGTCTTGCTATCAGGAAATGTCTCCATTTTCGCAAAGCTTCGACTATGGCACAGGCCTCTTTCTCAATTGAAGGTTGTCTTTTCTCGGAGTCGTTGAGAGAACGCGAGAAGAATGCGATAGGACGACCCTTTTGTGATAGGGTCGCTGCAATGGCAAAATCGGAAGCGTCTGTCTCAACTGAAAATATTTCACTATCGTCGATTCCTGCTAATGCTGATTTTGATATATCAGTTTTAAGGTTTTGAAAGGCAGTAATAGCTTCTTGAGATAATGGAAAAGTAACTTCGATTAAGGGTCTGATTTTCGTAGAAAAGTTGTCGACCCACTTTGAATAATGGGCGAAGAGACCGAGTGCTCTCTTCAGTGTAGCAGTATCAGTGGGGATTGGAAGATTCGTTAGCGGTTCCAATCGAGACTTGTCAGGCTTTATAACGTTGTGCGCTATAGTATATCCAAGCAAGTTGATGGATTCTGATGCAAATGTGCATTTGTTCATGTTTAAGGTTAGTTTGTATTTTTCAGCGGCCTTCATGAACATTTCAAGATTTTTGTCATGGTCGGATTTGTCCTTGCCGCAGACAGTTACGTCGTCAAGATAAGCAAAGGTACCTTTAAGTTTTTCAGTGTCAATTATATATTGTAAGGTTCGTTGAAAAGCCGCCACTCCATTCGTTACCCCAAACGGTATTCTTGTGAACTGATAGAGATTACCACAAGCTTCAAACGCAGTGTAAACTTTTTCTTTCGGTAAGATTGAGACTTGGTGGTAAGCACTTTTCAGATCGATTTGACTGTAAACGTTGTATTTTGCCACTTTTGTTATGATAGAATCAATGCTTGGGAGAGGGTAAGCGTCTAAGTCAGTAAACCTGTTGATTGTTTGCGAGTAGTCGATGACGAGGCGCTTACGGTGATGGCCTCCGCCGGCAACGAGTACTTGTGCCCTCCATGGCGAGATACTGGGTTCGATTACATTGTCCTTAAGTAGGTTGTTTATTTCGTTTGATATAAAGTTTTGGTCTTCTTGAGAATGCCGTCTTGAGCGTATAGCTATAGGCTTTATGTCTGGCGAGAGGTTGGTGAACACTGACGCTGGCGGGACTGACGCTTCTAAAACGTTGCAGATTTTGAGAGGTTGTTTGTCTCCTCCAAATTGAAATACGAGTGACGAGTGCTTCCCGAGAACATCGTGCCCGATGATGATATCCGCGCATAGATCGTTGATGATGAGCAGAGGTTGGTGTTGGTACTTGTGTTCACCAATCTGAATTGTTGCATAACATAGGCCGTCGACATGAGAGACATTATTGAGTGATGCTAGAGTTATTGCTTGCTTGCATGGTTTTTGTTTGAGGTTGATTATGCGAGCTAGGTTTTTGTTTATAAAGCTAATTGAGCTACCGGTGTCGAGAAGTGCATCAGCACGATATTCGTTGACTGTAATAGATATAGTTGCTTTTCTTAGACTTGCAGGAGCAGCAGCGGAGATGTTAGACAAGTTAGAGTAAGTAGCTTGAGATTGAGATTGTTCGTCATCTGTGGCGATAGCATTAGCAGATCGTGGGTTGGGCCCAGAACTACGGCATACGCTTGCAAAATTCCCTTTTTTGTAACAAAGCTGACATTCGGCGTTAAACGCGGGACATCTGTTTCGCTGATGAAGATTACTGCCACCACAGAAGAAACATCGTCGTCTGGTTTGGTTAGGATAAGAATCAGGTCGAGGTCTGTTTGGGGCGTTTGTAGCTGCTAAATTGGTCATCGGCGAGTGTTCTGGAGCTTCAGATGCAGCATTAGCATGAGCAGATATAGAAGGTGACACTGTTAGTAGTTGTGAAGTGCTTTCGGCAGATTCTAGAGACAAAGCCAGGTTCAAGGTTTTCTCCAGAGTGTCAGTGGAGTTTTCTAGAAGTCTTTGTTTGATTTTCTGCGATGATACCCCGGCAATGAAAGCTAAACGTACGACATCGTTTTGGTAATCAGCTGCAGTGACATCGGTGAATTTGCAGTCACGAGCGAGTACGTTTAAGGCTCTCGAATACTCAGCTACTGACTCACCCGGCTGTTGTTTCCTTGAAATTAGAATATGTCATGCTAGGGTGATGTTTTGTCGCTTTTCATAGGCATCATTGAGCGTTTTGATGGCTTCGTCGTACGAGGTCTTTGCTTGAATAATATTGTAAATTGACGGAGAGATATGATTGACAAGGAGTTGGTACTTAAGTATTTTATCAGCTGGGGCAGCTTCCCGTGCGATGAAATTTTCGAATGAATATTTCCAATGGGCCCATTTGAGGTCTGAACCTGTCATCGAAGGTTCCACGTCAAACCGTTCGGGGCGCAAATAGCGTGACATAGATGAATTTTCTTTTCCGTCAGTCATATTTGGCGACACAAAAAAAATATTATTGAATAAATTGATATAAGTTTAGACAAGACCAAATAGAGTATTGGCTTTATTCAATAATAAAATAGGACATGGTAAATAAACATAGTTGTTGATAGAATGACATAACGACAGAACATGTCAAACACTATAGACAATAAGTTATTTACAAGTCTCCTTATTAAGACGCAAGGAGGCTATTATCACAAGGATGGTGATTCGTTTTCAACATCTCGTATACATTGAGAGTTTCTCACAGATTTTTTGTTATTACACTGGTTAAAGATTTGTATACAACATGAGTTCTGCCTTCTCTTACAAAACATTTTCCTGTTTTTATAAATTATATAAATAAGCAAAATTTCACAAACAAAATAACTAGTTGAAAGATAATGAACTCCAAATTTTTCAAAATGAGAAGGACTTTTGAGGTGGTTTAGTTCTCGTTCGAGACTGTCGAGATGAATGCTGGCTTGCAGTAATGAGTCTAGACTATTAAGATTATCTAATTTGGAAAATGGTAAATTTGTAATAGATTTATTGTGCTTAGTTTTTTCGCAACAGTCGTCAAGTACAATATTAAAATCTGAAATAATATTCGATACATTTCTTTTGATAGTTATACCATCGGGGATAAATTGCAAGGTTTTATAGAATGCTGTACATTCTTTTGGAAGTGTCAAGATACCAGTTCCAAACAAAATTACATCCGAACTTTCAATTTGATTATTACACGTTATGTGACACTTGCTAGGGTCTGATTGAACAAATATCCATCTATTATTACTTAACCTATGAAAAACGTCTACTGATCCATGTAGTAACTTAACATTACAACTATCTGGTAACTTATTAACTACTTCCGTTAAAATAATCGTCTCACACGCGGGACTCGCTATTGTCGAGTAAACGTTCACCAATTTGCAGACGTAACACTTCTCACTGATCACTTTACACTCACTTAGCGTTTTGATCTGTGAGTAAAACATATGATCAACAGTTATCGCTAAATAGTTGGTATTTGGCTCGATGAGTGCAAAAGTGTCTGGTTTCGATATATCATACGGTACAGGTAGCGGTATTATGTTATACAAATTATATGTTTGTGGTAAAACTAATGGGATGCTGACAATAATGATGATTTTATTGAGATGGTAGTAACAGACTAATTCTGATATGTCTATCAGTTCATGGACATTTTGCAAAGTCAATGACACTGGGAGCTCAGAATGCTTTGGCAGGCTATTCCTGTGTTTATCTAATTCGCTATACAGCTGATACGGATTGAGTACTGTCGGGTGCAGAATATTCATTTTCGCAAATAGAATAGCGTTATTAACATCGTCAATATCAAAGGACAAAGTTAAGATTATTGACTGTAATGAATTGAGTAAGGAGTTTATTTGTGTTTTTATTTCTGTTTTATCACTTGTCTTTGAAATGCTATCTAAGATATTATGAATTATCTCAATATTTTCTATGAGGTGATGTTGATTTTCGTTAATTTTCGAAATGGAGTTGTTAAAAGATTTTATGGTTGATTTTATTACATGGATATTATCTTTCATGAGATGTGCTAATTTATTTTCATCCGACTGTACTTCATCTATTGCTTGGGAGAATTTAATTGCATCTTCCGAATCTAATGTACCGAAAAAGGTCTTAAGAATTGATCCGCCAAAATCGATTAGACCCCTTTTTACACGTGTTTTGGGCTTATCATCGGAGATCAAATATGATACAGATGAGAATTTATTCACATTGTTAAGGTGTTGATTTTTTAAGGCTGATAGTGAATTACCGCAATCAGATGAAATCTTGGAAGATTTAAAGGAGTTACAAAATGAATTGATTCTCTCAAATAAAAATTCTACTTTATCTAGGTTAGGGCTAATGTGACCTATGTCAATGTATGTTACTATTTTCCAGTCGCTGTTCGTAAACTTAGCATCTAAAAGTCTGTCGTAGTGCAAGCCTGGACTGGATACGATAGTTGTGACATAGTCGCATGTGGCCAACGGCTGTACTGACCTGCAAGAGAACGATATTGTTGAGGTAGGTCGATTGTTTACTAACTAACTATGACGAGGTGTGATCTGCGGCGAGCTTTATCTCGTCATAATGGTGACGTATGTGCTTACGATTAACTAAAACGGTGACGGTATGATTACCGTTCAACTTAACTATCTTAAATGGCCCTTTCCATACGGGAGATAAGGCTTTATTTTGCTTGTGGTGAAAACGAATATACACCATGTCGCCAATATTGTATTTAATAGGTTTAGTTCGCGCATCGTAATACGTCTTAGATTTCTCTTTAGACGATTGAATGTTTTCGAGAGCCCTAAGGCGGCAATAATAAAGTCGATGATTGAGAGGGCGAATATAATCAGTATAGGTATTATTATCCAGAGCGTCTATACTACTAGGGATGTATGGTTTATAACCAAATAGTAGTTCTAAGGGTGAAAACCCTGTTGTGCTGTGCACATTGGAGTTGTAAGCGATCATCGCACTTGGGATGTAGAGATCCCAAGTATGTTGGTTTTCTCCTATGTATGATCTTAAGTACTCTTTGAGGGTAGAGTGGCTCCGCTCCAGGGCGCCACAGGTTTGGGGGTGATAGGGAGATGCAAATATGTGTTTAATGCCGAATAATTTTTCTAACTGTGTAAACACTTCTGAACAAAAATTGGTTCCCTGATCAGTTACTATCATTTTAGGGATACCTATGTGTGAAATATAATTAACAAATGATCTAGCTGTTTCTTCTGCGGAACACGTTTGCATCGGATAGGCCTGTGAGTATTTGGTTAAATCATCTTGTAAGGTAAGTATAAATTTATATTTATGTTCATATGTTTCAGGTAGAGGACCGACGAGATCTAAGAATAACTTTTCATTGGGACGAGTAGCGGTAGAAGTTACTATCATTGGAGCTCGGTTTGTTAATCTTAAAGGTTTGTTAATTTGACAAGACCGGCAGTTCTTAACGTAATCTTCAATGTCTTGTCGCATATTCTTCCACCAGAACTGAGACCTGATCCTATCTAACATACGGGAGATACCGGGATGACCAGCTGAAGGGGAGTCATGATTATCTTTAAGGATTTGCTTGATTTCGTCTGGAGTAGGATATTTAATAGAATTGTGGTAAATATTGACTTTAATTCCAGTATTGTGAAAGAGAAAGGATATGATGTTATAAATTTTAGAAAAGGATAATTTACTGAAAGGATCATTAAAGTCCGATATGGCAAATTCCTTTTCTTCCATGTACCAATATTTAATCATGTCTCGATATTCTCGGAGTATGTTAAAAATATCTGTGTACGTCATTTCATCAAAATGATTTGCTCTCAGAAACAAATGAGTATAGACGTGTTTATCGTTAGAGGTTGAATAGTAAGTGTGTAGTTCGCGTTCTAGCTCGCGAATGTCTGGATTGCTTGTAGACAAGTTTATGATGTCTAAGCAATAGGAGACTGACTCATCAAGGTCTACTGACGTAGGGTATGCGATAAGGCGACATTTGGCCTTGAGTAAGGATTCATTGTGCTCTTGAATTACAGTGTCGTAGGAAGCACCTGTTTGTTTAGATACTTTTAGGTATTGCTCGTATGTCTCAGATAATGAACGTGAGTTGTCTGAGTCATTATTATGAATGGTTTGTGTTGGGTTATATAATAATGAATCTGAATCTGTATTAATAGGGAAACGAGATAGCGCATCGGCGTTGGAATTCAGTTTGCCTTGTTTGTATACTATCTCATAATCGTACTCTTCTGATTTGAGACGCCATCTGATGAGTCGGGATCCAGGATCTTTGACATTGAATAACCATACTAGAGGCCTATGATCAGTTACAATGCGGAATTTGCGACCGTAAAGGTAAGGGCGGAAAGTTTTACTCCAAACAAGATAGCTAGAAGCTCTTTCTCGATTGTGGAGTAATTACCTTCGGCCTTGTTAAGAGTGCGTGATGCGTATGCTATAGGTTTATCTTTACCTATTTCACCCTGGGACAAAATAGCGCCTATCGCATAATTTGAGGCATCAGTTGTTAAAAGGAAAGGTTGGCTAAAATCCGGATATTGCAGAAGAGGAGCAGAAGTTACTTTCTCTTTTAACAGATTGAAAGATTGCTCTTGATCATGGGACCATTGGAAAACAGCATCCTTTTTAAGGAGTGAAGTTAAAGGTTTCGTTAGTTTAGAGAAGTTTTCTATGAAACGTCGATAGTATCCGACTAGTCCTAGGAATGATTTTATGTCCTTTGGGTTTTTAGGAGTTGGAAATTCGGTCACTGCTCTGATCTTTTCAGGATTAGGGGACACACCTTTATCAGTTATGATGTGCCCTAAGTAGGCGACCTCACGTCGTAAGAACTTGCATTTGTCTGGCTGTAATTTGAGGTTGAATTTACGAAGTCTGTCGAAAACAAGGTTGAGTTTATTGATCATAGAACTCAGATCAGGACTATACAGGATACAGTCATCAAGGTACACATAGCAATGAAGACCTTGAAGGCCAGATAGCACTGTGTTCATCAATTTTTGGAAGGTGGATGGTGCGTTTTTAAGACCAAAAGGCATTCTAGTGAATTCGTAGTGGCCTGACGCATCACCATTGGTGATCACAGTGAAACCTGTCTTTGGGGCGTCTTCGGCCTTGAGTTTTAATTGATGAAACCCCGATGCTAAATCAAGAGTAGTGAAGTATTTGGAGTGTCCTAGTTGATCTAGGATGTCGGTTATTAGAGGAAGAGGGTAAATCTCTGTAACTGTTGCGTCGTTAAGCTTCCGATAGTCTATGACTATCCTCCACTTTTGTTTACCAGATGCATCCAGCTTTTTCGGGACTACCCATACTGGGGCGCTCCAAGGTGAAATTGAGGGACGAATTATTTTTTGGTCGAGCATCTGTTTGATCTGGGTTTCGACTTCGTTTTTGTGACATTCTGGGAATCGGTATGATTTGACATGTATAGGAGCAGCATCTTTTGTATTGATTGAATGCTCGATAGCGTTAGTACATGATAGCGGTTCGCCTTCGAGATGAAATATATCTGTGTATTTAGAACAACAATCTAAAAGTGCATCTTTTTCCTCATTATTGAGATGTGAAGTTCTTATAAGATCAAGGACTTTTCGGTTCCTATTAACAGATGTATACTGTTGTTGAATATTGTGAGAATGTTCGAGAGGCATTGATGGCTGACTGTCAAAAGGATCTAGATGGACAAAATAATCTCTGATAAGAACTTCAGAGTCTGTAGTGTTAAGAACTGAGATATTTACTCGTTTGTTGGGTTTAACTGATACTATGCAGTTTGCTAAGATAACTCCATCTGAGATACTGTGATCGAGAATTAAACCCTCAGTAATATTCAATAATTCTGATGACGGATTAGATAGTGGGCATTCAATGATTGCCTCTGAACGCGCAGGAATAGTGTAAGCAGGCTGATTAAAATAAAACGGAAGTGAATGGCCTTGAATGATTAGGCAATTTTGGGAGTACTGGATGTCGGCGTCCAGTTCTTTTAGAAGATCGCTCCCCAAAATTCCGTCGTATCTAAGGTTAACATTCTCATCAATAGTATGGAATTTAAATGTGAGTTTAGCAGGGTTGAGTGAGTTGTTTGTTTGGCATTGAAGTTCTAACTGTAAAGAGCCTAGGGTTTCGCAAGATGAATCATTATTACTTAAACCCCTTAGAATTATTTTCTCACTTGATAAGGATGGTCTAATATCAAGGTTGGTCAGTTTAAGAATACTGACAGTTGAACCTGTATCTATCAAAAAACAAAGTGGCTTTTGAGCGTATTTAGTCCTTAAGAAGATATGAGGTAAAGATATTTTATTCAGGGACGAATTAACTTCATGTATCGGTGTACTATCAGAGTTTTCTTTTTCGAGGCTCAATGGCTTAGAAATTCCCGAAGGAATTGATCGAGATTTGTCATTAAGGGGAATCGGCGAGTTATCAGATCCCAGAGGGGTCGACCGAGGTTTATTGGAGCTTAGTGACGTAGAGAATCCCATTGGGGTCGACTGAGGTTTATTAGGACTCAGTGACTTAGAAGATCCCAACAGGGTCGACTTAGCTCGATTGTTTGAAAGACCCAGTGACTTGGCAGATCCCTTAGGGGTCGACTGAGTTTGTTCGCTCGAGGGTCTCAGTGATTTGGAAGATCCCGAAGGGGTCGACTGAGGTTTATTATTTACGCTAATGCTCAATGACTTATTAGATCCCTGAGGGGTCGATTGAGTTGCGTTTGAACGATTACGCTCAATAATAAATGTAGTTTTATTAGGTGTTTTTTTGTTAAAAATAGAATGGCATTCATGCATGTTTCTAGGAAATGGCTTAGTGCCTATGTTTATCGGAATACGACGGCACTGACTCGTAACCCGACCACCTAGTTTAAATCACAATCGGATTCGCCGTCATATTCACACGGAATTTGATCCGGCGTTGGCGATGATGCCGACGACGGCGGCGGTTCATCATAAGAAACGTGAACCGGCTTGGAATTACTTTGATTTTTAGATTCATTATATTGTCGTTTTCGACATTGTGAAATATCGTGACCTTTAATTTTGCAGTATCTACAGTAAGTTGAGCTCGATATTTGTTGCGAGTTCAAAGGTCGATTCGAAGTTTGAAAAGAAGCACTTGGCTGGCCCATACGTTTATCATTTCGGCAATCAGATTCGGAATGACCTGACCTTCCACAAATTCTACATTTGGGCTTAATATTTGAAGTTTTGGATAAGAGGTTTTAAATTTTCTCCTCTTCTAATGCAATGTTAATAGCGTCATTCAAGTTTTTGGGGCTTCTGCACCTAACATTGTTACTCAGACGCGGATGTAAGCCTAAGCTTAAGGTAAACAGCGCGAGATCTTCGGTCATAGCTATTCGACCTGAAAGATCTTTCTTAAGGGAGTCTGAATTATGAATTTCTCACTGAAGGTCAGTTAAGCAACTTTCTATGCGTAAGGCAAAATCAGCTACCGTCTCGTTGGACTGCTGTTTGCATGATTGAAGATCAAGTAAAAGATGATTATAGTGTTTTCTTTCTCCGAAATTTTGTTTGAGGAAACTTTTCAAGGAATCAAAATTGTCAAAAATTTTATTTGAACAGGCTATTTGTGCCTTGCCTTCTAATTTGGCAATAATATATTTAAATAAGATAACCCTTTGGTTAGGTGTCGCCAGGTCCAAGGCATTCTGGCAATTCGTTAAAAAGGCTGTGAGGGTTTCACGCTCACCCTTGTAGGGATTTATAAAGTTGCATAAAACTTGAATCGGAAAAGGTTCTATAGTGAGGACTTCTGTAACAGCGTTCCTTTTGGAATCAGCTGGCTTACTGTCAGTCATTTTGGAGTTTTCTAAGATAATTCACGTAAGAAAATAAACAAGTAAGTTAAGGAAATAGATTTAGCGATTTATGTTTGTAAAAATTAGGTGAAGTTAGATTTAATATAGTAAGGTAAGTACCGATGATATTACGGACACAATTATGTAGGATTAAAAGAAATAGCGATAACAGTTAATAAAATGTTTCACTTACAGGGTAAACAGGATCGCGAACAAGAAGGACATCATTGGCACCGGGCTACGCAGACTGGACGAGCGGCTATCAGGAACAGCGTAGACAGAGACGCGGAGTGGCGCGCTGATGGTGAAAACTGCAGTTACGGGGCCAAGTAACAGACCCACGAAGCAGCGGCGATCAGGACGTCACTCTCCTGGTGACGATGGCGATGAGGCGGCACGCACTGGGCGGGCGGCAAGAACTGGATAGGGCGGCTCGGACGGCTCGCCTGGATGGTCGTCTTTGGGCGGCCCGTCAGCAGGCTTCGATTGGAAGGCTTACTGTCGTGACGATGACCACACGGACAGAGTTTGTCGGCGTGCTGCACTGAGCTACACCGGAGTTGGGTTGGCTGGAACTTCTTCAGAGTTTCGTCGCGACGTGCGTTTGAGATACCAGCGAAACGAGACGATTTATTTGCTGGTATCCCACTTCTGACACCACTGTTACGGGGTGGGTCAGGATAAGCTTTTTAAAAAAACACTTTTATTTAAACCCGAATTAATTTAATAAAAAAAAAAAAACCACGAAAATAATGTTACATTAATAGAGTAACAGAATAACGGCGTTCCAAGCGACGGTCCAATCTCAACTGACTAATCGATCGCCCCGAATAAAAAATGAAAACTGAGGTTTCTATTGCATTGACGTCAATGCAATAGAAATGCAACTTTAGCGAATTTACGCTAATGATATTACTACGTTAATTCCGATATAACAGAACACTTATAGTTTTATATGTAAGTTTCAAGAATAACGGTGGTATGCCGTCTGGTCCCTTACCTTTAGATATGTTAAGCGTATTTAGTACTTTTCTGATGTTTTCTAGAGTTCTGCCAATGTCAGAGATTAGAAGGTCACAATCCCCGCCGTCTGCGTGTTGAGTGTCATCAAAAAGGGTAAGCGTTGAAGGTTCGTATACAGACATAAAGAAGTCAGAAAACAAATTACAAATTTCCTTGGGGTCACTCGCAGTATTAGACTTATAGAACATTGAAGAAGGATAACATGTAGTATTCTTACGGTTCCTTAAGTATGACCAAAAGAATTTTGTATTCAGAACAATACTATCTTCGACGCTATCAATATACTTGCTATAGCAAATTGAGCATTGATCTTTGAATCTTGCTCTAAATACAGAGAAAGATTCGTAATCTGAGATGTTTCCATACGTTTTCCATTTCCGCCAGGCACGCTCTTTGTTATTGTAGATATGTCTAAGGGCTGGGGAGAACCAAACAGGAAAACGTGATGATCTTACTGTTGACAGAGGTACGTGATATTGAATGATTTCGAGGATTTTTTCATAGAATAAATTAGCCGATTCATCAGCGGAGTGATCGGACAAAACTGACTCCCAATCTACTTTCCTTATAATAGCATTTATATCTTTATAATTTGCTTTGTGGAAGTTAGGTTTGGGAAAATGATATCGAGGCATATGTTTAGATTTTAAGTTGGCGTAAGTAAGCGCGCAAATTGGAGGATGATGCTGATTCACGGGCACTATAGGGGAGCAGAGGCTTAAGCTGCTTTTCGTGTTTGATATAAACAGGTCCAGGATACGATCATTATCGTTTTTGATTGAATTTAACTGTTTAGCATTAAATGTAGATAAAAGCTTATATAGGCAGTAACTGATAGAGGTAGGGGAATTGGTGGGGGCCGTTAGATGAAAGTTTGACCAATCAATATTGGGTAAGTTATAATCACCTATTATAAAGAAAGATTCTATGCTTTGATCGTTAATGACATTTTGTAATAGAGTAAAATGGTCTAAATATGTATCTCTGGGAGTTTGCGGCGGAATATAAACTGCACTGAAGCAGTGTCTTTTTGCTGGGTCAAAGGAAGGTATCTAAACTATGATATGTTCAATCGCTGAGCTACAATGATTGATCTGTAGACTGACTGGTCTGAGCTCACTTTTTATAGCTATAAGTACACCCCCGCCGTCGCTTTTTCCAGTTGCCTGGCGGTCACGGTCACATCTGAACACGTTGTAGCGACTGTCCATGAATTCACCAACAGATATTTCTGGTACAAGCCAAGTCTCGGTCAAAACTATAATATCATAGGCCAGAGAAAGAATATTCATGTAAACTGTATGAAGTTTAGATCTGATCTTTGTTGAAAGCGTAAACATTATAACCAGGATGATACATTACGTACCATCACTATCTCGAATTATTAGAATTTTTTTACACACAAATTATATAGGGTATCAAAATAGGATATTAATAATATTTTGTTGACAGCAAATATAAATTTGTTTTTCATAGTGTTTGTATGAAAAACAAAGTTATGTTTGCGGTTGTTGACAATGGGCTATATCTCAAAAACTATTAGTTCGATCCCGTCCGAACCAATTTTCGTTGAAAGTTTTAGTTAAGATCTACATTATTTATTTATTTCAAAATTTAAACTTGCTAATTTTAGAAGTTAGATGAGAGGGGACGCCCATTTTACCACTTTGGAAGCGTCTAGTTATGAAACGTTAGACTTTAAAAGAAAATGGTTTTAAGAACCTTGATGTCATTTTAAAAGACCTATCCATAGACAAACGCATAGGTTTGACTATTTTTTTTTTGTTTTAGTTTCATGTATGAGTGTTAATGTCTTTATTTTTAATTTTTTTGTATAAGATTCGTTAAGCGGTTAACAGGATACATCTTTTTACCAAATTTCAACACTGTGATGCTTATAGTTGCAGAATAAAATGGCTGTGCCATACAGACGGACAGACAGACAGATAGACAGACTTGACGAAACTATAAGGGTTCCATTTTTTGCCATTCGGCTACGGAACCCTAAAAAGCATGGTGTATAGTCTATTTGGATCGCCCTAGATGTAAAGAGGCAAAGAAAAAATCGTCACAGCTCAGGCCATATACGGTCGACAGCACGTCAAGGTAAACATATCTTATGCCGTTGTACTAAGGGTTAGTTTGCAACAAAAGTGTGCAACCTGATGTGCGTAAGCCTGTACTGGTACATACTTGGTCATGACGTCCCTGACGACGGGCCAGGCGAGCGCGAGCGCGGGCAGGCAGGGGTGCTCGTCCGGCAGCGGGCACGTCGCGTCCACGTCTCGGAACAGCGCCGCGAGCTTGTCCAGCCAGCCCACCGGGTCCGTGCTCGTGTTCTTGCGCAGCTCCTTGTCCGACTTCACGAGCTCGGCCAGCGGCTCCAGTTGCACGGCGACGGCTTCGCGCATGGCCGCACTGAGCTGTGGGGAGTAACCGTGCGATAAATCGTTCACTGAAGTGAGTGATAGTACGGTGGGAGCCGGAGATATGTATCACATACATTCGGTTCATTTGTTAATATGTACGGATTTATTCTTATGACTAAAAATATACACTTCTATGAGATTTCGGCAGCCTAAAATTACGACTATAAAAAAATAAACAACCATACTCTAAATATTACCTCAAATATCAACCTACCAAACAATACTAAATCTTATTGCAAAATCTTATTGAAACACACGCGAGCCGGGCTGTGCCACAATCTCGCTCCCAATCACTGAGCTTCTGAAGGACTGAACTACTGTGTTAGTAAACGCGTGAGTGAAGGAACTAGATTGCTGAAGTATTAATTCAGGAGCCAACTCTAAAAATTAGTGACTTTTTCCATCATCATCATTATCAGCCAAAAAACGTCCACAGCTGAACATAGGTCTCCCCCACGGTTTTCCACAGCGATTGATCACTAGCGATCTGCATCGAGTTTCGTCCTGCGATTTTTACAAGATCGTCTATCCATCTTGTCGGTGGCCGTCCTACGCTGCATCTTTGGACGAAGGGTCTCCGATCTAGAACTTTCCTGCCCCAACGGCCATCAGTTCTTGGCGCTATGTAACCTGCCCATTGCCGCTCGAGCTTACTGATTCTCAAGGCTTATGTCTGTTCCGAAGTGAAGTGGTTCAAATTCAGATTCCAAAATTTTCTTACATACATAGTTGCAAGTGAAGCTAATATAAGCGTTGAGAATGTTTTAAACACTTACAGTGTCATATTTTATATTCATAAAGATGAAATAAGAAACCAAAAATTTGCGCACGGGCGGGACTTAAACTAGCAACTTCTTGGTTGACCGGGCCAAACGCTCTACCAATTGAGCTACCGTGCTGTCAGTCCGACCTTGCGAAACTTGTGGTCTCTTATCAATCTCTAAGTTAAATTTATTTTGTAAAGAATAACTACTTGGGCCCTCTGTTTCATAAACAGACGGCTAGATGGCGCTAAGCGTTACGCAATGACGTATCCATAAGAGACCACAAGTTTCGCAAAGTCGGACTGACAGCACGGTAGCTCAATTGGCACAGCGTTTGGCCCGGTCAGCCAAGAGAATGCTGGTTCAAGTCACACCCGTGCGCAAATTTTTGATTTTTTAGTTTATCTTTATAAATATAAAATATGACACTGTGTGTTTTTTTTTATTACAAGTTCACAGTTCTAGTACAGTATGTATGAATAAACTTTAAAACTAAACTTACAGCCAATAACGAATCTACATTTTAATTTAGAAATTTTAAACATCGACAATCATAAGCAAATAAATAAGTGGGTTCTCCTCACACTGTGTGTGTGTGTGCGTGTCCTACCTAGTCCTACGACTGAAAGTCTTAGAGTTGAGTATCAATGGCACTAGGTAGGGTTTGTGAAATTTAAAACATTTCCCTATTTCACATTTCCCTCAAGCACTCCCAATATGTCCTTTTTAAATACATTTATACTGTTGTAAAAAATATCGATTGTATTGAATTTATTATTAAAGTTTCGATGCAATCTATTAACTAAGTCATTTTTTTGCATAGTTTGTTTTTGAACTATTTACAGTAAATATCTTTGTGTGTCTTGTTGTAACTTTTGGGGCACAGAAATTCAACATTTTAGCTGAAAGTTCAGGGCAGTCTATATATCCATTGCATATTCCATGCAAAAAGGATACGTCAGCAAGGATTCGTCTATTTTTGAGTGTCGAGAGTTTGTGATAATAAGAAGATTCATCGGAGTTTTTAACATGGCACTGAGATCGATAATTTAAATGTTTTATGATTTTTTCTTGAATTTTGCTCCAAATCTTGAGTGTAGTGATATACTGATGTTAATAACATCCTAAACCATAATATAAGCGTGTTAATAAAAAATGTGACATTAGTACCTGATCGTGCGGCAGAGCGCCGAGCGCGGCGGCGAGCGCGCGCGCCAGCGCCGCGGCGGCCGGCAGCGGCAGCGCCAGCGCCGGCGCCGCGCGCCACGCCGCCAGCAGCGCGCCCGCGTGCGCCGCGCACTGCCCGCGGCACGCCGCGCACACGCTCTGGGGAACACATACATCGTAAACAACATAAAACTGAATTGAGGGGTTGTGTAAAGAACAATGGCGAAATATTATGTCAAATATTTTGAAGCGTCTTGAGATATAATTCTTACAGGAGTAAATGAAAAAAAATATTGCCTTTTATCAAATAAACATCAACCCTAGTAAAAGCCAGAATAAAGACACTACTATTAAGGGACTTTAATTGACTATAATCAAATGGATATCGCTTTCGATTCTTAGTGTGACCAGTTTATAATTATTCAAAAAAATCGTTTTCACTTCCATTGCTGCATCTGATTAATAATAAAATAATTTAACTTTTGTTGCTTTTCACAACTTTTGAACAAAAGTTATTATGTATATATATATATATTTTATTAGAAAATAATATACCAGGCCGAACAAGAAAAAAAGAGTAATGCTGTTAGCTGTAGTTGTTTAGTTGGCCGGCGCACAGTAGGCTGTTGCGCACACGTCATGACCATGGTTTGGTATTTAGGATGGGCAAGACATCAGCAATATATTGCAGCACCGGCAGAGTTTTTAGATGGAGTAATTATAAGGGAGGATGATGAAGAATAAATATTGTTTAATTGATTTTTTGTTTCATTTGCCTTTGGTTGAATAGATTTAATAAATAGTTTCAATCCACTTATCTTGCTTCAAAGTAAAACTTGAACTGTCGCTAAAAATATTATTTTGAATTCTCATCTTAATCTGCTCCACCAGATGATTACTCAAAAATAACCTTGACACAGTAGGTAGTAGTATACATATACCTACTTTATAATGAATAGTTAGTTATTAATTAAACATTAAAATAAGATTAAATGATCGAAATCCTTAGTGAATTACTCGTTGATTGATAATAAATCTTACACCATCTAAGTGACATATCTTCACATAACCTACAAATCTTTAAAGCCTCGTAACTAATAATCCTGGCTTCTTTGATAAAAAAATTTTAGACATACAATCTTAGGGAAAGATGGTGAATCGTTTTTGATATTTTTGATGTTAAGACGCTTCCAGATTATGTGACATAAAAATTTGTATGGGCGTTCGCCATTGTTCTTTAGAACAACCTTCAAAAAACTGACTGAAAAGCTTACAATAGGAGTCGGTACATGATACAAAGCTTACGGAAATCATGAACTGACTCCAATAGAATAGGTTTCTGCTAAACGGAAGAAAATGCATTATTTTATGCTATAAAATCACTTCTTTGAATGCCATAACTTTATTACTGCCGTCGTACTTTCCATTTTCAAGAAATCCATGGACAAACTTTATGTAAGTTAATACACTACACTCTCACTATAGTAGATTGTTATACAAGGGGAGAAAGTGACCCATTTCACTCGAGATATTTTGGCGCTCCAACGGTGTGAGAGCGCTAATAATTCGAGAGTGAAATGGATGCTTTCACCCGAGTTAAACATACTATTTTTCATTTCGACTCTGAGGAATAATAAATAAATTTAGTTGTGTGTTTGTAAAACGATAATAAGATATTATGTTGTTTGCCAAGAGATGAAACCTCAAGTTTTTACATCACATATCTGTTTACTGTCTTTATACATAAAACACACGATTAGAAGGACAGAAACGACACGGATGACAACAGAGTACACAAAATATCGATTGATTCTTTCTCACAGAAAATAAAAATAGTAAAAGAAAGCAACCTTAACCTTGTCACCAAAACTACTACAGGTTATGTCAAATTTCAGGTTCAATTTTGCCACTTGAGATAGCGCTATGAGTGCCAGCTAAAGGTGGGAGTGTGTTAGAAGATTGATGAACAACAAAATCGCGGCAAGCGAGGCGACTCCGCCAGCTTAATATATATCGTCAAAGACAAACAAAATGAGACACTTTAAAATGAAAAAAAAAGGTCACTATGTATGGCGGGAAACCGAATATTATACGAGGGTCAAACTGAAAGTTCTTAGAACTGGCCACTTATAAACAATATAATAAAAAAAATATCCTAAAATTTGAAAATAGAACTCTTTGCCAATATTACTGAGTATATATTTCATTCATTTGTCATTTGTTTTACGATTTGGCGGCAAATTGAAAATTGTCTGTGTCACGTCAACATGAATTTAACACGAGAAAATTTTCGTGCAATGATTTTTTATGACTTTCGATGTCATTAAAGTCAACAAGAAAGTTATGATAGACTACGATTGGCCTTTCACGATGAAGCTCCATCTCGTGCGACTGTTTACAACTGGTTTAATGAGTTTAAACGTGGTCGCACTAATCTCACTGATGATGTACGTGAGGGACGGCCTTCTACGGCGACGACTGAAAATAACATCTGTGTTGTGCGGCGTATGATAGAGACTGACAAAAGAGTGACCTATCAGCAGATTCGGACAAGCTTAGGCATCGGTATGAGTCAAGTGCACAAAATCCTCCACGAACATTTAGCGGTCAGGAAGCTTTGCGCCCGGTGGATACCTCATAATTTGACTAAGGCTCAAAAACTCCATCGTGTGGATTGGTGCCGTAAAATGATTGAAAGATTTAACGGAGGTGACTCAAATGCTGTGTTCGACATACTAACAGGTGACGAAAGCTGGATTTACTGTTATGATCCTGAAACCAAAAGACAATCTGCTCAGTGGGTGTTTCCTTTCGAGGAGTTGCCAACTAAAGTGAAGAGAGATCGAAGTGCGGGAAAAAAAATGGTGGCCTCGTTCTTTGGAAGGATAGGTCATTTCGCAACAATTGTGTTAGAGGATCAAAAAACAGTTTCTGCAGAATGGTACACTACCAATTGTTTGCCACTTGTCTCGGAAAAAGTTCGAGAGAAACGACCTCGCAGTAGGATCCTCCTTCACCACGACAACGCCTCGTCGCACACCGCCAAGCGAACGATCGACTATTTGGCGACATCAAACGTTGAATTACTGGGTCACCCGCCGTATAGCCCCGACCTCGCGCCTTGTGATTTTTATTTATTTCCAAAAATTAAAGAAAAACTTAAAGGAAAGCGGTTTATGAATGCTGAAGAAGCGGTGGCTGCGTATCGCGATGCCATTGAAGAGACCCCTAAGGACGAGTGGGCAAAGTGCTTTTCCCAGTGGTTCCATCGCATGCAGCGGTGTATTGACGTCAATGGACAATATTTTGAAAAGATATAATAAAACTAATAACTGGCTAATGTAATCAGTTTTTGATTTTCTAAGAACTTTCAGTTTGTCCCTCGTATTTGTAGATTTTAAATTGTTAAAAATTAGACCAATTGTAAATTTGTAAAATCAGTGACCATAATAAACGGCGCTTTTAATGTTAAGCTAATCTTAAAAATATGGAAAGCTTTTATATTTTAATAAATGATGTGACTCAATTATCTTTAACTCCATGTCTCATGTAGAAATTAAGAATAAATTACTTCCACCCCAGGGGATGAAAAAGCTATTTTCCACCCGGCTATCTTCACATGAAAGTTTAATTTACCGAACAGGAGAAATGAAAACGAAATTTCGCAAACGTGTTTGGTGGCCTTAATAGATCAACAAACTCAAATTTTATCCAATTAAAACAAGATCACTTACAGGTCTAATTGATTACTACCTTTTTTATTGTATGAAGTCGGTAATAAACGAGATACCACCTTCGCCTCCACTGTAAAGTTTAAACTGAATTGGAAACAGGTAAAATAGTAGGGCTTAAACAACCTCACAGTTGAGGTACAGCCTTTGCCCAGCAGTGGGACATTAACTTTATTGCACAGCTCACCTGCAGCGCGAGCGCGGCAGCGTAGGCCAGCTTCTCGTCGTGCAGCGCGCGCACCAGCACGCGCAGGCTGGGCTCCAGCGCCGAGGGGTGCTGCTCGATCCACTCGCACAGCTCGCCACACAGCTACACACAGCTCACCTGCAGCGCGAGCGCGGCGGCGTAGGCCAGCTTCTCGTCGTGCAGCGCGCGCACCAGCACGCGCAGGCTGGGCTCCAGCGCCGAGGGGTGCTGCTCGATCCACTCGCACAGCTCGCCACACAGCTACACACAGCTCACCTGCAGCGCGAGCGCGGCGGCGTAGGCCAGCTTCTCGTCGTGCAGCGCGCGCACCAGCACGCGCAGGCTGGGCTCCAGCGCCGAGGGGTGCTGCTCGATCCACTCGCACAGCTCGCCACACAGCTACACACAGCTCACCTGCAGCGCGAGCGCGGCGGCGTAGGCCAGCTTCTCGTCGTGCAGCGCGCGCACCAGCACGCGCAGGCTGGGCTCCAGCGCCGAGGGGTGCTGCTCGATCCACTCGCACAGCTCGCCACACAGCTACACACAGCTCACCTGCAGCGCGAGCGCGGCGGCGTAGGCCAGCTTCTCGTCGTGCAGCGCGCGCACCAGCACGCGCAGGCTGGGCTCCAGCGCCGAGGGGTGCTGCTCGATCCACTCGCACAGCTCGCCACACAGCTACACACAGCTCACCTGCAGCGCGAGCGCGGCGGCGTAGGCCAGCTTCTCGTCGTGCAGCGCGCGCACCAGCACGCGCAGGCTGGGCTCCAGCGCCGAGGGGTGCTGCTCGATCCACTCGCACAGCTCGCCACACAGCTACACACAGCTCACCTGCAGCGCGAGCGCGGCGGCGTAGGCCAGCTTCTCGTCGTGCAGCGCGCGCACCAGCACGCGCAGGCTGGGCTCCAGCGCCGAGGGGTGCTGCTCGATCCACTCGCACAGCTCGCCACACAGCTACACACAGCTCACCTGCAGCGCGAGCGCGGCGGCGTAGGCCAGCTTCTCGTCGTGCAGCGCGCGCACCAGCACGCGCAGGCTGGGCTCCAGCGCCGAGGGGTGCTGCTCGATCCACTCGCACAGCTCGCCACACAGCTACACACAGCTCACCTGCAGCGCGAGCGCGGCGGCGTAGGCCAGCTTCTCGTCGTGCAGCGCGCGCACCAGCACGCGCAGGCTGGGCTCCAGCGCCGAGGGGTGCTGCTCGATCCACTCGCACAGCTCGCCACACAGCTACACACAGCTCACCTGCAGCGCGAGCGCGGCGGCGTAGGCCAGCTTCTCGTCGTGCAGCGCGCGCACCAGCACGCGCAGGCTGGGCTCCAGCGCCGAGGGGTGCTGCTCGATCCACTCGCACAGCTCGCCACACAGCTACACACAGCTCACCTGCAGCGCGAGCGCGGCGGCGTAGGCCAGCTTCTCGTCGTGCAGCGCGCGCACCAGCACGCGCAGGCTGGGCTCCAGCGCCGAGGGGTGCTGCTCGATCCACTCGCACAGCTCGCCACACAGCTACACACAGCTCACCTGCAGCGCGAGCGCGGCGGCGTAGGCCAGCTTCTCGTCGTGCAGCGCGCGCACCAGCACGCGCAGGCTGGGCTCCAGCGCCGAGGGGTGCTGCTCGATCCACTCGCACAGCTCGCCACACAGCTACACACAGCTCACCTGCAGCGCGAGCGCGGCGGCGTAGGCCAGCTTCTCGTCGTGCAGCGCGCGCACCAGCACGCGCAGGCTGGGCTCCAGCGCCGAGGGGTGCTGCTCGATCCACTCGCACAGCTCGCCACACAGCTACACACAGCTCACCTGCAGCGCGAGCGCGGCGGCGTAGGCCAGCTTCTCGTCGTGCAGCGCGCGCACCAGCACGCGCAGGCTGGGCTCCAGCGCCGAGGGGTGCTGCTCGATCCACTCGCACAGCTCGCCACACAGCTACACACAGCTCACCTGCAGCGCGAGCGCGGCGGCGTAGGCCAGCTTCTCGTCGTGCAGCGCGCGCACCAGCACGCGCAGGCTGGGCTCCAGCGCCGAGGGGTGCTGCTCGATCCACTCGCACAGCTCGCCACACAGCTACACACAGCTCACCTGCAGCGCGAGCGCGGCGGCGTAGGCCAGCTTCTCGTCGTGCAGCGCGCGCACCAGCACGCGCAGGCTGGGCTCCAGCGCCGAGGGGTGCTGCTCGATCCACTCGCACAGCTCGCCACACAGCTACACACAGCTCACCTGCAGCGCGAGCGCGGCGGCGTAGGCCAGCTTCTCGTCGTGCAGCGCGCGCACCAGCACGCGCAGGCTGGGCTCCAGCGCCGAGGGGTGCTGCTCGATCCACTCGCACAGCTCGCCCAGCAGCAGGATGCACGTCTTGCGCACGCCGATGTGCGTGTCATCGGGCATGGACAGGATCGCTTCCACCACCTTTGGTACGTATTCGTATTCGTCACTGAAAGAAGGTGATTTCAATCAGTTTTATTTATTTAAATAAGTGTGGACACCTTGACAGAAACAGCTACTTTTGGAGCCTACTATTGTACCTTCTTCGCGCAACCTTCACTCTTCCCATAATTTTACACTTCATACGCCTCTTTATAAGTCCGGTTTTATGTCGGACTCTTTCACAATCTCTGCGATTCGTCTTTGAAATTCTATCCCCCATGATATCAAAGGCCTTATATATATATTTTTTTAATTCTTTATTGCACTGACAAAACTAAAGTACAAATGGCGGACTTAATGCTTAAAGCATTCTCTACCCGTCAACCATTGGGTGAAACAGAAACGATTGAGGCTTATTATTTAATGATTTATTTTTGTAATTTTAGTATAATTAAGTTTATGATGACATATTCATATCTACTCATTAATTGCAAGTGTTCCGCCACTGATTCAATTTTCTGCTTTCCCAAGCTGTTAACTGGTAGAGAATGCCCTAAGGCATTAAGCCCGCCAATGTACAATAAAGTTAAATAAATAAATTATTCCTGTACCTACTGGTTGTCTGGATATCTCTTCTGGAATCTATATTTCATATTTTTAGGGTTCCGTAGCCGAATGGCAAGAAACGGAACCCTTATAGTTTCGTCAAGTCTGTCTGTCTGTCTGTCCGTCCGTATGTCACAGCCATTTTATTCTGTAACTATAAGCATTACAGAATTGAGATTTGGTAGGAAGATCCTCCCTCCTATCCTGCTAACCGCTAATCGATTCTCATACAAAGAATAAAAAAAAATATTGTCATTTAAGGGGGGGCTCCCATATATGAAACTAAAACCAAAATTTTATTTTTAGTCAAACCTATGCGTGTCTATGGATAGGTCTTTTAAAATGACAAAGAGGTTCTTCAAACCATTTTCTTTTAAAGTCTAACGTTTCATAGCTAGACGCTTCCAAAGTGGTAAAATGGGCCATCTAACTTCTAAACCAAGCAAGTGTAAATTTTGACAAAAATATCAAATGTAGATCCTAATAAATACTTTCAACGAAAATTGCTTCGGACGGGATCGAACTAGTAGTTTTTGAGATATAGCACATTTTCAACAACCGCAAACATAACTTTGTACTTCATACAATCTCTATTATAAACAAAGTTATATTTGCAGTCAACAAAATATTGTGGTATTTTACTAATTAGAAGTAAGTGGATTCCCTAATTCAGTTAAAGTTGGCACGGAACCCTCAGTGCGCGAGTCCGACTCGCACTTGGCCGGTTTTTTCTATATAACGACCGCTGACAATCAGTGTTGTGGGATGCTTACCATCTGATGTCTCGACATACACTGAGCGGGGACCTGATTGGCACACCTTGGGGATTTATGTTTTTGTCTCATTTTTTTTATTTTATCACTCAATTTTGTCCTTGTGTCAATGTTTTTTTTTAAAAAAATAGCAAGTTGATGTATTTTAACTCTTGCGTGTCCAACAAATCATTAATTCACTCAGTTATTTCCGCACTCACGGCAGGATGTTCTTCGCGACGGCCTGCATGACGAAGAGCGCGGCCTCCGTCTGCTCCCACGAGATGTCTGCGTGCAGCGCCGCGAACATCTGCCGGAACACCGCGGACGAGCCCACGATGAACACCACATCCTTGATCAGACCCATCACCTTGATGCGGAAATCCTGTCAAAAAACATAATGACCACGTTCTGAAAAATGATCGTAAGTCGAAAATCTCACTATACAGGGTGTTTGGTATATTGTGTGCCAAATGAAAACTGTTTATAATGGGGTCATTAGCTATCAGTTTCTGCCTTTTTTTATTTGGCTCAGTGTTTTTTATATGATCTTTATGACAAATATCTGAAATTCGGCATAAATGTATATATTTTTAAACTATAACTGTTTTAGCGTATTTTTTTTTAAATAATATTTTTCATTATTTTGCGGTTTTAATAACATAAAAATAACATACACAAGTCATATTTTTTTTACTTGCAAAGTTGCAGAACATAAATAATAATAAATAATTAAATATATTCCTTTCCTTTGGACATTCCCACACATCGCCATCTAGCCCCAAAGTAAGCTACTCAAAGCTTGTGTTATGGGTGCCAGACAACGGGTATAATACTTAAATACTTTTTTTTTTTGTAAATACATACATGATATACATAGAAAACACCCAGACCAATACAAACAGACATGTTCATGCACACAAATGTTTGTATTGTGCGGGGATCGAACCCGCACCCGCTGCGTAGTAGGCGATTTCTCGACCACTACACCAGACGGGTCGTCAATAATTATCTGAAATTTGACCAGCAAATTTATACGTCTGTAAAAATATACGAAAAACGACTGACTCATCAAACTACATAAAAACCTCTGAATGCTGTGCTTATGGAAAAGGTATGTCACTTGTTATAAAACATACACATCACTCATTCATTGACAGCATAGGATATGGACCTCGGCCAAAACTTACTTAGTATTTTTCATACTAAGATTAATCTCCGTGCGAAATTTGTTTACAGCAGTTGGTGCTCCGGGTCACATAACGAGAAAATTTACGGAGTAGTTTGAATGTTTTTATGGCATACTTTTACCATAAGCACAGTCTGAAGTTTTTATGAATTCCGACGAGTCCATCAATCGATTTTTGTTTATTTTTCACATATTGGTGCTCCGGGTCACATAACGAGAAAAAATACGGAGTAGTTTGAATGTTTTTATGGCATACTTTTACCATAAGCACAGTCTGAAGTTTTTATGAATTCCGACGAGTCCATCAATCGATTTTTGTTTATTTTTCACATATAAATATGCAGGTCAAATCTGAGAAAATTATGTTTCGCAACTTTGCAAGTAAAAACAAAGAACTAGATGGCTTGTGTAAAACCGTAAGACAATGCACAATAACAGTTAAAAAATAAACTTTTAAAAAAAGTAAAAACCGACTTCAAAACCAAAATGCACTAAAAAGTCTTAAATAAACTCTTCACCATTGAAAGGAAAGGAATCCGTTTTAGGCAAACAATTTCTTTTTGGAGTCCAAAAAGAAATTTTTAGTGATTACATAAGAGGGGGGGGGGAGTTGCACCTTATGATTCTATTTTTTTAAGAAGCTACAAATTACCTATCATAAGTTCCGTCATTATAATTACTGAACTCCTAAGCGTTAAGGAGTTCCACCGTCAGCTGAGCCCCACAAGATGTTGACTATCAGACGTAAAAACACGTCAACATTAAGATTCTAGTAAAGAAACACTATACGTGCCTTTAAAATTTGAGGGTTTCCCTCGATTACACCAAGATCCCATCATCAGATCCCAAAATAGAAAAAATGGGACCAACTAGAAAGTACACCCTCTAAGTAGGCGAAAAAAATTTTCGATTCGGTCGACAAACGACTGAGATATGAGGTAACAAACATACAAAAAAAAAAACATACAGTCGAATTGATAACCTCCTCCTTTATTGAAGTCGGTTAAAAATATAATTATGCAGAAAAACAAATATCATCAGCATCGTTATCAGCCAAAGGACGTCCACTGCTGAACATAGGCCTTCCCCACGTTTTTTCACAGCGACCGATCACAAGCGGTCTGCATTCAGTGTGATCCCGTGATCTTAACAAGGTCGTCCGTCCATCTTGTCGGTGGACTTCCTACGCTGCGCTTTTGGTCTCTAATCTAGAACTTTTCTGCCCCAACAGCCATCAGTTTTTCGCGTCATGTGCCCTTTGATATGTCAGTTACCAAAGGTCCTCTACGTATCTCCTCGTTTCTGATTCGATCTCGTAGAGAAATAGTGAGCATGGCCCTCTCCATCGCTCGTTGTGTGAGCTACTTTATGGGGCCCATAGTCAGAGACCACGTTCGTATAGTCGGATCCGTATGTTATCACTGGTAACACACACTGGTTGAAGACTTTCGTCTTCAGACAGAGGTAGATGAGATGAGAAGACACTCTTGCGCAATTTCCCGAACGCTGCCCAGCCTTGTTGGATTCGTCGATTGACCTCTTTTTCAAAGTTGGACCAACCCAATTGGATCACTTATCCCACGTAGACGTACTCGTCGACAACTTCGAGAGTTCCCAATGGATACTGGAGTGGGTACAACAAGGGAGCTCGACATAATTTTTGTCTTTTCCACGTTCATTTTAAGTTGTTGGGAACCTCGGTCGAGGTCTTCGAGCATAGTGCCAAGATCATCAAGCGTCTTTGCCACAAAAATATATCATCAGCTAACCGGAGGTGTGTTATGTATTCGCCATAGACGCAGATGCCGGATCCTTCCCCTTCCAGGTGCTTTAAGGAGTCTTCCAATGCCGATGTAAACAGTTTCGGAGATATAACATCTCCCTGTCTTACCTGCGAACAGGTTTGGAGTGGAATCGCCATAGTATTCTGTTCCTGTACTCGGACCGACATGGTGGCGTTGTTATTTCAGACACTTTAACACCTCTATCTATATACCTATAGCCTATGTGACACCGTCAAAGACACCGAAGCACCGCCCAAGTTTCGATCGAATCAAAGGCCTTCTCATAGTCCACAAACGCTGAACATAGAGAAATATTATACTCCCCGGACTTTTGTATTATTTGCCTTAGCGTATGGATGTGGTCTATGGTACTTTAGACTATTCGGAATCTGGCTAGTTCTGGAGACTGGATGTCATCAAACCTACGTGCGAGATGATTCGTAATGACCCTTGAGAACAGCTTGCAGACAAGGCTCAGAAGTGAGTAGTTCTTCAATAGGGCTTTGTCTCCTATTTTTAAAAACAATACCACCACACCTGTTCCACGCCTCGGGTATGATGCCTTCTAGCAGCGCAGAATCAAAGTATCTGAAGGACTTTGAGTACCGGTGTTCCACCCGCTTTTAGAAGCTCTGCTGTGATTCCGTTCTCGCCAGGTGCCTTGTTGTTTTATAGCTGTTTAAGGGCAATCCTAATCTTATAGAGGCTGATGTCCGGGATGTGGTTGGTGTAGTGTAGGGTCAGGATAGCTCGTGGGTCTCTGGCCGAGCCATCAACGGGTTTGGCAAGTGAGGTGTACAACTGCCCATAGAACTTCTCGATCTCCCTCAAAACCATGGCTTTCTTCAACGCTACACTGTCGTCCTCTGTCTTAAGCTTCGACAATAGGCTTTGCCTAATAGACATATTCTCTGCAAACACTTTAGAGGCTTGATTCCGCTCTATCGTTTCTTTTTCGTTTGTCCTGTAGGTTTCATCATTAATTTAGACTTTAGACTCCAAACTACAATGGGGTCCTCATATAGAGGCCTTGTCAGGGAAACTAAGCTCAGCTGCTTTTGCTGTAAGGAAGATTAGACGTTTGACTGATGTAGAAACAGCTAGGTTAGTTTATTTTAGTTATTTCCATAGCTTGATGTCCTACGGTATTTTACTGTGGGGCGCGGCTGCTGATGTAGAAACAATCTTTGTGTTACAAAAAAGAGCCGTGCGAGCTATTTATAATCTTAAACCTCAAGATTCCTTACGAGAGGTGTTTAAAGAAATTAGAATATTAACTCTAGCCTCTCAGTATATTTACGAAAATTTAATATATGTAAGGAAAAAATTACATTCATTCACGAAAAATAGTGACATACACAAACATAATACTAGGAATAAGGATAAGCTTGCTATTCCACAATTTAGGCTTCGAAAGGTTGGTAATTCTTTCATGGGGAAAGGTATAAAATTTTTCAATAAACTACCAGAACACATTGTAAACTTACCGGTTAATAAATTTAAAACTGTTATTAAAGAAACCCTTATGACGAAAGGGTATTATAAAGTAGATGATTATTTAAAAGATAATAATGTATGGACTTGCATGATCACTACAAACATTGTAAACCTTTTGAAAAGAGGCATTGACAATAGTGACTGAGTTTCTTGCGCAGCTTCTTCTCAGCACTAGCCCACAATTGTCCCGAAGCTGTGGTAGGGTTTATATTGGGACGTGTAAAAGTGCCCCCCATTTGCATAAATAAATGACTTTTATGACTTTTTATGACTTTTAACGGAGGTCTGCAGTGCCACAGATCGACGTTCTTCCATAAGGTCGAGAGTTTGGACCGAGAGTTTTAGAGGTCTATTTAAACAACATACAGAGAAACAAACATACAGGCCGAAATTTTAATCAGCAACCAAATTTTGTGTGAAGACTCCACTGATGGCTATGAACAACTTATACTATGAGGGTAATAGTAAAATCGAGAAAAAACAGTAAGCTGTTGCAGATGCAGCTGTATCTATGGAATAGCTGTTTTTTTTCTTATTCTATTCTTTACACTAAATTTGGTCAGTGACTAAAATTTCAGCCTGTATACTTTACTTACTTGACTGTACTTTACTTTACTTTATTAAATATGATTTGTATGCCAAATTTCAGATATTTTTCATAAAACCCAAAAAAATCGAAATAAAAAATCGATGTAAAACCACTGGGCCAAAATAAATAAATTTAAGGCAGAAAATGACATCTAATGACCCCCATCATAAGCCATTTATATTTGGCACACAATGTTCCAAACATCCTGTATTACACATAAATTATTAGTACTACTACCCGGAAACAGTCTCTTACAAATATACAATATTTAACTAATCAACACACGGGATTTAATGCAACAATACACTTATTAGTAAGGTAAACATTTTATTTATATAAGAAAAGAACAAACAATATTTAACAAAAAAGGGTACCAACCAATATTTTCTAAACTAAAAAAATTGAGAATCTTACACACATTAAGACTAAGAAAAAAAAAAAAAGTAAAAACCAACTTCAAAACCAAAATGCACTAAAAAGTCTAAAATAAACTCTTGACCATTGAAAGGAAAGGAATCCAGTTTAGACAAACAATTTCTTTTTGGAGTTGATGCTTAATGGTCAAAGTGATGGCACCATTATATTGATTTCTCAAAATGACAAATTCGCATTTGGTCAACTTCTCATAATGTCAACTTCTTAAATAAAAAAATACTGAAAACTTTGTTATTTCTATTAACATGCCAACCAAAAAGAAAAACATGTTTTTTTTACTATCAATAGGCTCAAACTAGCTAGCCATTGTCTTTAACAAGCTTAAAGAGTTTTGACTTTTCCGAATAATTACAGATAAATTAACAAAATGCAGGTACAAATAATTTCCAAATTAGCAAAAGTACACAGTATGGGTAGAAACATAAACGCAACTGATAAAAAAATAGAGATTGGGGCTCTATTTAACCGACTTCAAAAAAGGAGGAGGTTATCAATTCGACTGTTTTTTTTTTATCTATCACCTACACCTCATATCTTTTTTTAAATTCTTTATTGCACTGACAAAACTAAAGTACAAATGGCGGACTTAATTCTTAAAGCATTCTCTACCAGTCAACCATTGGGTGAATCATAAACGATTTAGGCGGCGTAAAATTACACATAAAAGCAACAAATTAAATTTAAACTACCAATTTACTTACATAAATAATAATAAATAAACCTACTTAAACCACAGAAAATATAATAGTACTACGTACAGAAGGATCACTGTGCTAAGAATGATAAAGTAAAAATAACTTTCGCTGCAACGCAATGAAGTGCAATTCACTTCGCACGATTTTAATTCAAGGTTGTTTCATCTACCTATCTATACTTGTCTCTTTCTAACACGTAACGCTTTCCCTGTTTCGCGGCCTTGAATGTATCAGGGTTGCGAGAGGCGCGTGGCACGAACAAACGAACATACGCGTAGGTACACAACGCGCTACTCAAATAAAATAAATAGTCTAGAGGACCTAGCACATTTCTTGACTGTGTTCTATCCATAGAAAAAATGACCTCTATTCATCTATTCTGTGGTTCTATCGGAGAAAGTAATTGATAGTGTCAGCGTTCGTTTAATATTAAAATAAGTGTTTAATCTGTCTAATTTAATTATTTGGTACAAAATTATTGAATTCGGAGAAATGAAAGTACAAACCAAACACACATGTATGTACGGACAACAGCACGTCAAAGTAAACACTGCGGTATCTTATGCAGTTGTAATAAGGGCAAGTTTGCAACAAAAGTGGATAACCTGATGTCCTGTCGACTGTACATCACACTTAACCAAATAAAATTGTATAGTAGAATTTTTCTCCGTGCAGTTTGGGTCATAAATCATAGCTCGGCCTCAGCCCGGTTAGGGCGGTGAGTATGTTGCGCGGACGCACCGCCGTTTTAAAATTTATATTATTTAAAAATTTTAGTTTATTTTAAATAATTTCAATAAATATAAAATTTTATATTAATTTATTTTTTTATAAAAAAATATATAGTACATTCACCAGCATCTTAGGGTACACACACTTTTGTTGCAAACTAGGTCTAATGTCAACTGCATAAGATACCAGTGTTAACCTTAATTTGCTGTTCTCCGTACTTAACTACAAAAAGAGACTTTTGTTTTATGTGAACCTTATCTATCGTACCTTTATAAATGCTATCAAAATCGAGATTAATTTTATTGGAATACCTAAAAATTAAGGGTGATATTATATAGCTTAAGTAAAATAATGAACTGTAGCTCTTGGACTACATAAAATCCTAACACATAATTACTTAAGTAATTTGGTAGTTACTTATAAATATTATGCTAAATTTAAAGTAAGTTTATTGACCTCTTTCCGTTTATTTTAAGTTAGATTGTCATAAGTAACTGGGTAGGTATCTTAAACTCAAACCTATTTCTTTGAACAAGAAATATTGAATACCTACCTACAAAATTTGTATCGATAAATAATGTCATAATTAGGAACACATATCTCAAATTATTAATAGTTATTGCGTTGTAACGAAGTCAGTCACAGGCTGAGAAAATAAACAGTCACAGGCGCGTGGCGCGGTCCGCGAGCGGCAGCCCCGCGCTCATTTATGCTCGGCGTACCGAGTCGTTTGAATGTACCTAAACCTCGGAGTGACACCCCCCTGCTTAAACATACTTGAATACATACAATTATCCATACATAGGCTAACAGAGATTAATAAAGGGGAAACATAGAAGTACAAACCTTATCATATATTTTTAAACTTTCGCGTTGCATTATAACTTATAACTGCGGGTCTATACGCGACGTATATAATGTAGTAGTATTGTAACTACTTACACCCTCGACGTTTCGACGGTGTTGCAACCGTCGTGGTCACGAGGAGACTGGCGCTCGGCGTCTTCGTCTGCATCGGGCGGCCGGTTCTTCTGCTACCCTCCAACTATCCGATATTTGTTGTGCACGTGAACTAGAGTCAGTAGGTTCAGTGCGACACACAACACTCACAGTATCCGGGTTAATGTTTATTGATAAAGGCGACACATACGGTTTGCACTTATTAATCACTGGATTCCAGGCCGATGACAACTTAAACCCGTCTTCCCGATTGAAATTATTATACTTCTTGATTTCAATCGCTTCACGTATTACCCTAGTATGGTAATGGCGATCCGTGGAAAGGATTTTCGGGTCATGTAACTCCATCCAGTGATTAGTCCCCATATTAAGCAGATGTTCTGCCACCGCGGATTTATTGGTCTGCCGATTTTTCACTGCAGCGATGTGTTCCTTGACTCTTTCGGCTATAGTCCGTTTTGTCTGGCCAATGTACGAACTACCACAGCTGCAGTCTATTTTGTAAACCCCCGGAGTTTGAAAAGGCAATACATCCTTAGGCGATCGTAGTATTTGTGCTATTTTACGTAACGGAGTATATACAGTCTTAATGGAGTATTTACTGAGTACTGATCCAATTTTGTCCGTTACGCCTTTTACATATGGTAAAAATGCTGCTTGACGACTAGCCTCAGAAGCCTTCCCCCTCTCCCTGCGCCCTCTTCTTTCCTTCGGCATCTTGTATCCATTTCGTCGTAGTACCTCCTGAACATGTGCAAGCTCCTTATGTAAATGCTCAGGGTCACATAGGTTGTGAGCTCTATTCGTTAATGACGTTATAACCGATTGAAGATGCCGAGGATGATGATGAGAAGAGGCGTGTAAGTATCGGTCTGTGTGTGTGGGCTTCCTGTACACAGTGTGTGCCAATGTTCCATCCACCTTCACCTTGATCTCCATGTCAAGGAACGCGAGGCATCTGTTCTTCTCCATCTCATAAGTGAATTTTATTTTCGGATGGATGGAATTCAGGTGGTATATATATTGTTCTATTTCCAGTTGGCCTCCATGGATAACGCAAAAAACGTCATCAACGTACCTTTTCCAGAGTTTTACAGTACTCGGCCCAGTAGCTAGAGCTAGGTCTTCAAAATGCTCCATCCAGATATTTGCAATAACCGGTGCGAGTGGGCTACCCATTGCAACGCCGTCGATCTGGAGGTAGTACTGATCTCTGAAGAGTAGGTAGTTCCCGTCCAAACAATTTTCAATAAGAACGATATATTCCTTGGGTAACTCATGATCACACAGTTTATCCTTGATGACCTCAATGCAATCCTTTAATGGTACATTAGTGAAAAGTGACTCCACGTCGAAACTCACCATTAAATCTCCGGGTTCCAACCTAATGCTCTTCACTATGTCCCTGAAGTGTAAAGAATCCTTCACAAAAGACGGTGTTTTCCCAACTAATGGTTGCAGCACTCCAGCAACGTGTTTGGCCAAGTCATATGTCGGTGAGTCAATTTGGCTCACAATAGGTCTTAGTGGAATGTTGCGTTTGTGTATTTTAGGCAGACCATAAAGTTTAGGAGGTTGCACTGGTTTTGGTTTATAAAGCTCGTTGTACTCGTCTTCAGTGAATACATCTTGGTTCTCGTGGATCAAGGCTCGAATGCGACGTGTTACCCTGGCTGTAGGGTTGTAGGACACCGGTTTATAAACATTCGTGTCTGACAACAAACTCCTTAATTTATTTTCATATTCATCAGTGTTTATTACAACAGTTGCGTTTCCCTTATCGGCCTTTAACACTAAAATTTTCTCGTTATCACGTAGCTGTTTCAGTGCTAGACGCTCTTCTGTTGTAATGTTACTTTTAGGTAGCTTCGACTTACGTAAAATAACCGCTATGTCTTGCCTCAGAACTTCTGCGTCTGCGGTTGGAATTTTATTACGGATAATAGTCTGCTCCACATTACACACTATGTCTTCGTAAGGAATCCGCTGCGGTGTCAAGGCGAAATTCATTCCCTTAGCCAACACATTCTTTGACGGGTCATCTAAAACTTCATCCGACAAGTTGATCACTACGCGTTCGTTATCCGTATGAGTTGTGTCAGTTGCGGGTAGTTGTGACCCCGGCTCACGACGCTGGCGGGTACATAATTTTCTAAATTATGTACCCGCCAGCGTCGAAGAGAATTCTAACGGCATTCGAAGAGAATTCTAACGGCCGCGAGTTTTCGTTTGTTAAAACAACTAATCCGTAACAATCACAGTGACCTGAGTAGTGTTTCGAGTGAATTGTACACAGTGCACCAAGAATGCAGTAGGGTTTTGTCTTGTGAGGATTTCGACAAGTGTGATCGGCTTATTTTTCTACAAGTTTCGCGGACGTACGATTTGTGTGAAGAAACTCACGACCGCAAATTAAGAAAATTATGTACCCGCCAGCGTCGTGAGCCGGGGTCACAACTACCCGCGACTGACACAACTCATACGGATAACGAACGCGTAGTGATCAACTTGTCGGATGAAGTTTTAGATGACCCGTCAAAGAATGTGTTGGCTAAGGGAATGAATTTCGCCTTGACACCGCAGCGGATTCCTTACGAAGACATAGTGTGTAATGTGGAGCAGACTATTATCCGTAATAAAATTCCAACCGCAGACGCAGAAGTTCTGAGGCAAGACATAGCGGTTATTTTACGTAAGTCGAAGCTACCTAAAAGTAACATTACAACAGAAGAGCGTCTAGCACTGAAACAGCTACGTGATAACGAGAAAATTTTAGTGTTAAAGGCCGATAAGGGAAACGCAACTGTTGTAATAAACACTGATGAATATGAAAATAAATTAAGGAGTTTGTTGTCAGACACGAATGTTTATAAACCGGTGTCCTACAACCCTACAGCCAGAGTAACACGTCGCATTCGAGCCTTGATCCACGAGAACCAAGATGTATTCACTGAAGACGAGTACAACGAGCTTTATAAACCAAAACCAGTGCAACCTCCTAAACTTTATGGTCTGCCTAAAATACACAAACGCAACATTCCACTAAGACCTATTGTGAGCCAAATTGACTCACCGACATATGACTTGGCCAAACACGTTGCTGGAGTGCTGCAACCATTAGTTGGGAAAACACCGTCTTTTGTGAAGGATTCTTTACACTTCAGGGACATAGTGAAGAGCATTAGGTTGAAACCCGGAGATTTAATGGTGAGTTTCGACGTGGAGTCACTTTTCACTAATGTACCATTAAAGGATTGCATTGAGGTCATCAAGGATAAACTGTGTGATCATGAGTTACCCAAGGAATATATCGTTCTTATTGAAAATTGTTTGGACGGGAACTACCTACTCTTCAGAGATCAGTACTACCTCCAGATCGACGGCGTTGCAATGGGTAGCCCACTCGCACCGGTTATTGCAAATATCTGGATGGAGCATTTTGAAGACCTAGCTCTAGCTACTGGGCCGAGTACTGTAAAACTCTGGAAAAGGTACGTTGATGACGTTTTTTGCGTTATCCATGGAGGCCAACTGGAAATAGAACAATATATATACCACCTGAATTCCATCCATCCGAAAATAAAATTCACTTATGAGATGGAGAAGAACAGATGCCTCGCGTTCCTTGACATGGAGATCAAGGTGAAGGTGGATGGAACATTGGCACACACTGTGTACAGGAAGCCCACACACACAGACCGATACTTACACGCCTCTTCTCATCATCATCCTCGGCATCTTCAATCGGTTATAACGTCATTAACGAATAGAGCTCACAACCTATGTGACCCTGAGCATTTACATAAGGAGCTTGCACATGTTCAGGAGGTACTACGACGAAATGGATACAAGATGCCGAAGGAAAGAAGAGGGCGCAGGGAGAGGGGGAAGGCTTCTGAGGCTAGTCGTCAAGCAGCATTTTTACCATATGTAAAAGGCGTAACGGACAAAATTGGATCAGTACTCAGTAAATACTCCATTAAGACTGTATATACTCCGTTACGTAAAATAGCACAAATACTACGATCGCCTAAGGATGTATTGCCTTTTCAAACTCCGGGGGTTTACAAAATAGACTGCAGCTGTGGTAGTTCGTACATTGGCCAGACAAAACGGACTATAGCCGAAAGAGTCAAGGAACACATCGCTGCAGTGAAAAATCGGCAGACCAATAAATCCGCGGTGGCAGAACATCTGCTTAATATGGGGACTAATCACTGGATGGAGTTACATGACCCGAAAATCCTTTCCACGGATCGCCATTACCATACTAGGGTAATACGTGAAGCGATTGAAATCAAGAAGTATAATAATTTCAATCGGGAAGACGGGTTTAAGTTGTCATCGGCCTGGAATCCAGTGATTAATAAGTGCAAACCGTATGTGTCGCCTTTATCAATAAATATTAACCCGGATACTGTGAGTGTTGTGTGTCGCACTGAACCTACTGACTCTAGTTCACGTGCACAACAAATATCGGATAGTTGGAGGGTAGCAGAAGAACCGGCCGCCCGATGCAGACGAAGACGCCGAGCGCCAGTCTCCTCGTGACCACGACGGTTGCAACACCGTCGAAACGTCGAGGGTGTAAGTAGTTACAATACTACTACATTATATACGTCGCGTATAGACCCGCAGTTATAAGTTACAAACCTTATCAAGCATCACATGGTATTCTCACTGAGAAAAAGCTCACAAATAGACCTTTTGAACGAATACTTAGACGATGAAGTCTTGATGGTATCAGGGAGGGAGTTCCAGAGTCTTATAGCACTGAGGGTGAAGGAGTTAGAGACATAAGCAGTCTTGTGAAGAGGTGTGTATAGCTGGAGGGCATTGTTAGGACGGAGGGTTCGAGAACTTATGTCTCTCATAAATTTGAAATTACATTTGAGATAGTCGGGAGAATTCGGGTTATCGAGAATACTGAAAAGAGTACAAAGGACTCGAAGTTTTCTGCGCTGAAGAATAGTGAGCCAACTAAGTTGAGAACGGAATGGAGAAATATGGTCATACTTTCGTATGCCAAAAATAAATCTAAGGCAGTTATTAAGGAGACGCTCAAGCTTGTTTAAATGGTTTTGGGACAAGTTGGTACAGCACACATCGGCGTAATCGATTACAGGCAGTACCAGTGCCTGGACCAGCAGAATTTTGGTACTTATCGGTAGAAAGTTCCGAAATCGGTAGAGTGTTCGAAGCGAGTAAGTTACTTTTCTGCTAATCTCGGCGATCTGGTTAGCCCAACTGAGTGAGCTATCTTTCACCAAACCTAGATTTTTAACATTACTGCTACATGGTATGATGCAGTCGTTATAACGCAACGCAGCAATAGGTTGACCGATTTTACCCAATTAATATGGATTACCAATAAGTAAGGCTTGGCATTTGTTAGGATTAACTGAAATACCATATCTAGTGGACCAATCAGAAATACACTGAAGATTATTGTTAATGGCCTCAATCGTCAAACTTGAAGTTGTCGGCATCAGTCTGGGAGTAAATCTGCAGGTCGTCAGCATAGAGATGATAAGAGCAGTCAAGGAGATCATGAGTAATGAAATTAATAAAAAGAGAAAAAAGTAAAGGCGAGAGTATGCCACCCGGGGGCACCCCTGCTACGAGGTCGCACCACAGGGAGATACTTTGATCCAATCGGATAGCCTGTTTACGATCGCGGAGATAAGAGGAGAACCATTCCAGTGCCGGTGTCGAGATACGCAAGTAGGAAAGGATAGCCAGGAGGATGTCATGATCAACGACATTAAATGCGCTGGAAAAACCAATGAGTACTTACACAGTTATTTTGGAGTCTTCTAGCCCAGCTCGAATATCTTCAGTGACTTTTAAAAGAGCTGTGGAAGTGCTATGAGCTGGTCAGAAGCCAGCCAGATATCTCATATGTTTGTCGACCGATTCGAAAAAAATATTCGCCTACTTAGAGGGTGTACCTTCTAGTTGGTCCCATTTTTCCATTTCAGGATCTGATGATAGGATCTTGGTGCAATCGAGGAAAACCCTCAAATTTTAAAGGCATGTATAGTGTTTCTTTATTAGAATCTTAATGTTGACGTGTTGTTACGTCTGATAGTCAACATCTTGTGGGGCTGAGCTGATGGTGGAACTCCTTAACGAGTTCAGTAATTATAATGAAATAACTTATAAAAGGTAGTTTGTAGCTTCTTAAAGAACGGAGTCATAAGGTGCAACTCCCTTAGGGGGGGGGGGGCTTTTTCCTATAATCTCTAAAAATGAAGAAATAAAAATAACTTTACAAAAACTAAAAACCGACGGTTTTTACTTTTTGTAAAGTTAATTTTATTTGCACATCAAATTTTCCATAAATTATTTTCTAAAATACACCATATTCTAGAACAACAATGTATGAAAACAAACTTCAATTTGTAGGGACCAACATTTTTATAGCATACTATGCGGAATATTGTATTAAGTGGGTCATACTAGCGGGGTTCTACTGAATAAAACAATTACATTCTTCGCACAGCAGTATAAACATTAAAAATACTCACAAAAAAATCATCTCCTTCATCAGGCAGCTGTGAATGATCGGGCTCGCACTGACAATGCCTGGCAAGTGCCTCAATCAACCGTTCAATGTGCGGTTTGAAGGCATCAGTCAAGGGCTGATAGTCTCTTTGGTAGACCTCATCAGAAAGCTTGTACCATAGGTTGAATGTTATCTCTGCTACCTAAAAGTTTTGTTTAGGTTCATGAACTCAAGTTAATAAGTAAAATTGTTTTTCCCTGACAGTAGATTGTTTACTATTCATCACATACAAAACAGTACACAGAAAAAAAGTAGTATCTATATTAAAGAATTCCAACATAATTTTTCAAGATTGATACAATATTGCTGTCTTAGACAGCAAAGATCACATTATAGTATACAATGTCTTGTATTTAAACAGTAGGGTTCTAAAAAGGAAAGTTTACCTCATAGTCATGATGTCCTACACACACCAAAGCCAACTCAAGTGACCTCATTGCAAAGTGAGTGTTTCCATTTGCTACAGCATTAATAATTTTCTTCAAAAATGACTCTCCTAGCTCTGTAAACACCCTGGCATAATTAGCTGCCTTCTCCTCTTCCTCATGAGCAACAGCCATGTGGTAACTCTCCTCCAAGGAGGACAGACTATCAAACAAAAGCTTCTCAACCTCTTCAGTGTTAGAACTTTCTTCTAAAGAATGTAACAGCGCACATATGCAGTCGCATGCTGCATCATGCAATATATTTATTGAATTGTGATCCCTTAGAACTTGTAAACTAAGCCCAATTACTGCATTCTGAGGTATTTCATGTACATGAACAGCTCTCACTTGTATCCATGATGTCAAACATTTGATTATTTTTAATGCTACATGTGTATTTGATGAATTAGCAATACTTTCCTTTAAAAATAAATTAACAATATGACTGTTTGACCTTAACTCAGATTTGATATCTTCTCTTCTGTTCTCACCCAGTTTCAAACTGGATGAATCAATTTCTTGAGGTAATACCGTCAGTATTTCTAATAGAGCATAGTCATTTTTGTTGGAGAAACATTTTATTAGATCATTGATGCAGTTTTGCCAAGATGGCATTTGTAAGGCTAAATCTGCGAGAGCAAGACAGAGCTGTGTAAGGATAGCACCACTAGTGTCTGGTGATGTCCTCTCTAGGTGTGCTATGAGGGAATCCCGAAGGGATATCATAGCCTCGGGTGGCAATTCTGACAGATTGTGTTGCACCTTTGATCTCATTGTTTGAGCAGCAAAATAACAAGAATGAACATCCTTCTTCTGCTGAAGCAACTGATCTGCTATTTCCCAAGAGTGAATCTGCAAATTAAATGGTGATTGTTGAATTTGTAACACAAATAGAACTATAAAATCCAACACTAATTTATTAGTTTAGAAAACTATTGCAACGTGATAGAGCAATAGGTAAATAATAATTACGAAAAACATTTCTAACTTACGGATTTTTGAACATCTCCTAACCAGCGAGATGCTTTTTCTTTTTCACTTGCATTGGGGTTATCATACAAGGCACTTATGGCCTGGTAAATAGTGTCCATTGATGGAGTCTCCATGTTGCTAACGTGAGCAATTGAAAACTGGAAATTCACTTAACGCCCTAGTTTCACAAAACAAATACCATACACTTTCATATCTAATATGTAGAATATTAGAAAAAAAACACAAATTAAATACATCAACCGCTCTAAAATGCTGGATGAAAGGAAACACAGATTTCTACGTACTCTTACTAATCTGTGCTGTGAACAGATGTTTTTTTTTCATACAAGTTTTACGTCTTTGGCTCTATGCCATACAGACTATTCTTAAGTAAAATTGAACATGTTTAACACTTATTAACTAAAACTAACACTAAACTAGCCTATCTTAACCTAACTCATTGAAATGCGAAGTGGATCGCATTTCAATGCTTAACAAGGAAGCTTAGCGCGGGAACAGCGATCCGGGTAAGACGGCGCGATTGATCGCTTCACTTAATTCCCCACTTTGATTGCATTGTTTTCTTCAAAAGCACAAATTATTATGATAATTCCACCACACAATCACAATAATTGACCCGAAAAAAACAATTACTAAAACGAAGAAACAAGGTCCGTCCTTCCCTTTTCGTTTCCCGCGCAAAACTTCCAACAGATGTTTATGCAGGCCGAACGAGCTATGACTATGATGACAGATATGTGGATTGGAACGTTCTTGAAACGTTTAAGTCCTATACAAAGTTTGGGGCGCAACTGAGGTCTAACGTCGTTTTTTTTCCCTTTTATGCTGATTTTGTGGTAGTGTTTTAAGTTTACCGTAGCCTAGAAAAACGCACGGAATCTTTCCGGTAGGATACGTAATATTACGGTATTCTACGTAGCTTTCGTGGATAACTTTGAAAGTTCTGGGAACGTTTAAGACCCATCCAAAGATTGGTTGAAGGACTGTGTTTGAAGGTTTGGTGGAAGATTTAGTGATTTATAAATATGATAATCCTGATTACGCGACTTATGATTTGATTGTCTCAAAGCCTTTCTGATCAGATTCAGCTGTTACATTAGTAGCTAAGGTTTTAACCTGCTGTTCTTGTTTACTACATGCAACAGCAATTTCCACGTCAACCGCCAATCCTTCTTAAGTTTTTTGATTAATTTACGGTCTTCATCACATAGAATTATATTAAATTAAAATATTTTAATACAATTTAAACGTCTTTATTAATAACAAACAAGAAAAAATTAAACTAAGACATGCAACATAAAAAAAATACTTAACATCTACCTATTCAAAAACGAAACCATTTCCTTGCGGCAAGGAGGCTATGATGCTGGCTGCGTTGCCGCGTTGGATAGCTATGCTGATCCTTTGAGCTAGGAACCAGCCAGCTTTATTATTGGCTGTTAAAGAATTTAATTTTGGCGCAATTTTTCTAAACAGCAATTTAGCAGAGGATCCCCACGGCCCAAATGTTTCAACGCCAAACGGCGCAAACACATAATCACTTGCAAGTGAACCGTACTTGCGACGCTTGGCGTTTTCAGCCAACTCCGCTGCTGCTCCAGCTTTAAGGGCTGATTCTCTGAGATGGGAAGGGGCCAAAGTATCGACACAAGTAGCATCCCAAACTAAGGCCCGACCCCGTTCCCAGGGAATAAGCGTTAGGCCATCGGGTCTCTTGCCATCATCACGGACCAAACCACGTGGTTCCAACGTGGAAGGAACATTAATGGTCGCAAGAGCTCTTCTGATGGCGTCATTAAGGGTAGCGTGACGGGTGAGACGCCCAGCGCTTTGCTGGCAACAAAGGCAGTGGAGACCAAATTTATCAACCTCCTTGCCACATGGACACGTAAAAATTTCACATATAGGGGTACCAAGGCGGAGGCCCACACACACCCGGAAAGACTCACTATCGAAAAGAGTGCCCAAATTTTACAGTAAAGCATGAAGCCAATGACCAGAATCTTTGCAGGAAACTGCCAAGAGCCTTGCGCGACCACTGTCACTGACGGAATTTTGAAGTAAAGAATTGAAGGTCTCTCTCGCAAGAGGGACATCCCAAAGTTTTTGCTGGTGACGTTCCTTTGGGATGTCTTCTCTAGGACAGCGGCCTTGCCAAAACTCCTCCGCCTCTCTCACCTCAGAAAGTTGGCGAGGATGTTCAAAGATTTTTCCGGCTAAAACGGAAGTGCTATGCAAAGAGGAGAGAAAAGCGGGGAGGGCTATACTAGAAATTTGGTAAATTCCGATACCACCAAAACGAATAGGAAGCGAAGCCTGAGCCCAAGAATTATTATCGAAATGTAAATTTAATTTTTTTTCCAAACTATTTTTAAGGGTCGTGTCGTGTTAAATAGTTTTAAATAATCATTTTTTTTCCAGATAGGACTAGCACGTAAGAAAATGTAAATTTAGGCACAAAAAGACACGATTTAAGTATAGTAAATGCAATGTGTGAATTTAGGTTGTGTGAATTCAGGTGTTCTAATCTGGGGGCTGAAAGGGTGGAATCATTCAATTTTTTATCAAGAAAAGGTTCGATGCTGGGATCAAGAAGAGGGGCACCCAGCAGGCAAAGCGATTCAGAATTCAGAATTTTGATGTTAGGAGCAAGGGAATTGAATTTATCAATGATTGCCTGACGGGAACCAGACGAAACGTGATCATTAATAAAAAGTTCACATTTTGAAAGGTTCAATTCCAAGCCTAATTTCTCAAATCCTTCTATAATCAGGACAAGGTCTTGGAAAACAACATCTGCTTTGCCTCCAAAGGAGCCGTCTCATCCAGATACCAGGCATTGAATTTAGAATTTAAGGATGAAATGACAGGATGGATGCCCAAACTAAAAAGGGCTGGACCTAAAGGGTCGCCACCGACACCACCAACACCGACTGCAGAAACAATTGAATGTTCATTGTAAAGTAATTTTGATTGATTATGGTAACACTGAAAAACAAAGGGATAAATCTGTGGAGTGTGAGTCTGAACTTCAATCAGCAAGGCACACCTGTCAAGAGAATTGAAAGCATTCTTCACATCAACTTTCAAAAAAACTTCAGATTCGTCACAGGAGAGGAAATTGCGAGCGGAATGAATCACGGCCTCGCAACCTCCCTTACTGCCGAAACCAAGTTGAATGGGTTGAAAATACTCTTTCAAAGGAGAAAAAAGATCACGACAGGCTTATTTGTCTGCAAGACGACGAAACGTTGGGCCAATAGCAATAGGGCGAATGCAACCATCTTTTTTTCGAAAGGCACAAAGTCTAGCACCAAATAAAAATGGGACAAAACTTTCAGTTACCTTGCCAGATAAGAGAAAGTTGCACAATTTCGTAATGTTGGAAAGCAAAATTCTACCGGCGTCAGCAGCGGAAGCACTCACCAAGTCCTTAAGGTGTTGGGGAGTGATGCCGTCGATGCCGCCAGCAGAACCAGCCGGAAAAGACATGATGGCAGCAAACGTGTCGCCGTCATCAAGTATCTGTAAGGGTTGAAAATTTTGAGGAGGAGGAACAGGTAAAGATGGAGAATCTGGACGTGAAGGATGCTTACTACGAAGGCTCTCGAGAGTTTCCTGATTAGGGAGAGCGAGAGTGTCATCAGAGAACAAGATTCGGGCTGCGTTTTTCAGGTCGCCGTCCATCCCCCTCGAATGGAGCACGCCTTGTCGTGGCGAGGGGGCTCAGTAGCCTGTCGCAATCCAGCGGCAGGTGAAGCCAAGATGCTCCGTGGAGAGTGCCGCTGCGTCTGTTCCCGTATCGGGCGGCAGTGGCCATAGTGAGTCGCGTCTGTCTCACATCGAGCGGCGGCTCACTAAAAGTCGTTGGACTCCCGGCACCCCTCTGGTGTATCAGAGGAGGCAGGGGATGTCCTGAGGACTTTGGTCCTCTGGGCGAGCTCGGCGTGCATTTGCCGTCGGGCGTGGCTCGCCTCGTCGGGAGGATCTCGGACAGACGGTGTGGGGACACCTCTGTCCAATCACAAGGGACCCTCCTGAGGCGCCAGTGTGCCGTAGGGAGTGGGATTGCCCCATTCCGTGGAGATCCGCCCTTGATAGGGGGTGGAGGTTGCGCTGGCAAGGGTCGTGGGACTGTTGAGACACCGCGGCCCCTGCTGTCACAGCCAACAATCACGGCGGGCGTCGTCAGGTTTTAGTGGGTATACCCGGGGGCGAATCCGGGGGAGTTCCACACACGCCCCTCCGTTCCCCGACGGAGAGGTACGGTGCGTAAACTGCATTTCCTGACGTTAAAAAAAAAAAAAAGGTCGCCGTCCATAACCTTGTTCTCATACGATAAGCGTTAAAGGAAGATATCGTTGTGGAAATTTGAAGCATTATCTAATAGCGCCCGAGTTAAAGTTTTAGAAGGAGAGTTTACGTGAAAAAATGAGTATGAAAAAGTAAAAAGATTTTGCCAGACAGTTTCAGTATTATCGAAACATTTTTCAATACAAGAAGAAAGGCATTTAGCTATAGCTATTCTTGCTCCCCTAGGGATCCGTTTAACCTCCTAAGGCGCAATTGCGGTGGCGGTCGCGTTTCCGCGGTGGACTGCGTGCGCGTACGCAATTCGCGCGGTGTCAGGATACACGTTACGTAAACAGTTATAAAATCTTATTGAAACAAGCTATTATCATTCTGTGAAAAGCTTATTGTTACTGAATAAATAACCTATGCTTGTAATAAAAAAAAATGTATTCAAAAATGAAAAAATAGAACCAAAAAAAATCGTGGTAGGGTGACGACATATACGAAAAAAATTGCGAGAAAAAAAAATCGAATTTTAATCAATAACTGGCAGCAACCGGATGTGTTTGCGGTCTATGGTGTAGAAACATCTGTTTTTTACTCATAAAGGCCAACATGCCCAAGGAATAAGCATTTATACACCCATTTTTTTTTTTGCAAAAAAGTAATTAAAAAGCGCCCACAGGTGGGCGCTTGGTTTATTCGCGAAATTCATGCTCAGCGCCCACCATCGGGCGCTCTGGCTATCCAAGGGTTTTAACCAGCGGAGTAGATTGGTGAAGGTTTGTGATGATAGATTCAAAAGATGGAGAAGAAGATAAAGGATTTGGAATAGAGGAAATAGGGAGAGACGCGGGTAAATTGGTGCTATTATGACTACGGGCAATATGAATATTAAGGCCCCTCTTACCTTTAAAAGTCCTATTTGAATTACAAATTGAACAGTGAAAGAATTGCGGCTGTGAGTGGGTACCCACCGATGTTATCTCCATCTCATAAGCCTTAACACTGATCACAAAAAGAAATTTGCAAAAACCTGCCAAAACACAAAATTAAAACTTATGAGACAATATCAAATACAAAAACATGTAATAAAACTAAAACTAAAAGTAGGTAAATAAACAAGGATGAAGGACGCTGACAGCAGGGGATGCGCAGGTCTGGTTGCCTTAGCAACCGGAGTGACTCCCTGCTAACGCCAAATGTCAACTGGAACTTAAAAATGCAAGAATTTAATATGATACAGAGATGTCTTCTGGAGGCCTGCCCACAAACTTACTGCCTCTAAACACAATGAGAAAATTATGGAGAGGCCCCGAGAAGAGGAAAAAAGGGGGAAAATATTTTTTAAAATGAAAAAATCTATACAAATACTTATCTTTGGCAGGTGTCAGGTGTCTTAATTATATATATATATATATATTGTATTGGTTTTACGGCTTAAACTTTTAATGAAACTTCGTCACTGGACAATTCAACATTAGTTTTGTTTAAGAAATGCTTTGAGGATTTATTCAACAAACTCGACATAAAAGTAGATTGGACATTTTGCGAATTGGACATTTCGAGAATTGGACATTTTGAGAATTGGTCATTTCGGGAATTGGACATTTTGAAAATTGGACATTTTGAGAATTGGATATTTCGGGAATTGGCCATTTTTGGTCATTTTGAAACCGTTGGACATTTCGGGAATTGGACTTTCTGAACTTAAAGGAAATTTTTGACCGCGAGGGTAGAATGTATGTGATTGTTCTTCGTGCTGTTCGTGGTAACCCCGCTGCAGGTTACTCGTATCAAGAGTCTCGCGCTTCAACACACGTATTTTTCTACATTGAACAATGTATTTTATGTGTGCTTCTTGTGAAGAAAAAAGCCTAGCTTTATGATATAATAAATCGAATTCAACGATATATAAAATATATGATAATAATTGAGAATGAAGAATTTTTAGGTGTAGTTTTAAATTATCCCTAACCGAAAACCAATGCCGAGACTCTCTCCTCATTAAGCCAAAACAGTTGTGCTTTTTTAATACCTAGCTATATTTGCTTGTCGACTATTCGTGTTGGAACGTATATTTATATTATTTGGAATGACATGGTCACGCTTACATTGTTGGTTGAAACAGACATTTTGTACAGCTAAACCATGAAGCTTAGTTAGCTTTATGTATAAAAGTGCCTGTACAGCTACGCTTGCTGATTTTAGATAATCAGGCGTAACTATGCGGAAAACTATTATTAAGTTGAAATTTATAAAATTATTTTGCTTTAAATTGAACGAACAGGTTAGTTATACCGCCTCTCCACTTCTATCTAAGTATATTTTCAAATCAACCATGCATTAATAATAACCGTCAACTACCAACGGATAAACTCCATTTTCAAATTTCCGTTACAACGATGACGTCACCTCATTAGTGGACGGAAAGTATAAAAAGCCTGTTCGCCAGCATCACAGTTAGGTAACTTCAAAAGAAGAAAGCCCTCAAGAAGCTGTGGTGAAACACTCGATGCCCACGGGTCAAAACCGAACTGAATGCCATGACGGCTAAGGTCACCGAGGCGGTGAGAATGTGGCAAGGTCGCGAGTGGGAGGAACTCGTCGACAGGGCAGGAGAAGACCTGCCCTCACTGCACCGCCTCAATAAAGCCCTCACTGGGGAGAAGTCCTCCACCCACCCCCTCCTGTACGCGGACGGTCAGAGAAGATTCGCGGCTGAGGACAGAGCCCGAATCCTAGCCGATCACCTGACCGTCCAATTCAGGCCCCACCCGCCAGCCCCCAGAGCCCTCCAGCACCACGCTGATGTGGTCCAGAGAGTGGAGGAGTTCCTGGCCACCACCCCACCTCCACTCCCGGGCGACACCTTCATCTCCCCATCGGAGGTGAAGAAGATTGCCGCCCGCCTAAACAGGAAGAAGGCGCCGGGCCCTGACGGCCTGCCACCCGCGGCCCTGGCGGAGCTGCCCAGGAGGGGGATAGCGGCGTTGACCCGCATCCTCAACGCCGCCCTCAGGACGAACCACTTCCCCTCGCCATGGAAGAAAGAGCGGGTGGTGATGATCCCCAAGCCGGGGAAAGACCGCTGCTGCCCCGAGAGTTACAGGCCTATCACCCTGTTGGACCACGCCGCCAAGCTGTTTAAGCGAGCCCTACTGCGCCGACTGCGTCCCCACCTCGTCCCGAGGGACGAGCAGTTCGGCTTTCGCAGCGGGCACTCTACCACGCTCCAGCTGGCCAGGGTGATCCACCACCTAGCGGAGGGCCTCAACAAGCACCAGGCCTCGGTGGCGGTCTTCTTAGACGTGGAGAAGGCTTTTGACCGGGTTTGGCACCCCGGTCTTATTTTCAAGCTCGCCACGACCGCCTTGCCCCCCGCCCTCGTCCACCTGATAGCGTCCTTCCTCCAAGGACGCTCGTTCCAGGTCGCCGTGGAGGACGCTACGTCCGCAGAGGGCCCCATAGATGCAGGGGTCGCCCAAGGCAGCTGCCTATCACCGACCCTGTATGCTGCCTACACCAACGACCAACTTCATGAGTGGGAACCCAAGGTCGAGCTGGCGCTGTTCGCGGACGACAGCGCATTTTACACCACGCCCCATGGGTCAAGGCGGCGGTGAAAAGGATGCAGAAACAGCTCGACCTACTGCCAGACTGGCTGGAGAGATGGCGGATAGCGGTTAATGTGGGTAAAACCACCACCATCTACACGGGCCCCTCAAGACGAAAGATGCCCGAGCTGGTCCTAAATGGCCAGAAGATTAAGTGGCAGCGCAGTACAAAGTACCTAGGCTGCCACTTGGACCAGCGCCTCACATTGAAAGACCAGGTCAAGCACCTGGTCAACTCCAGCCGCGGGGCGCGCGCAAGATTGCGCCCCATCCTCCAGTCCCGCCTGCCCACCAGAACAAAGGTGGGCATATATAAGACGTTCGTGCGCTCCAGGCTGACATACGCGGCCCCAGCCTGGTACGCGATGATAAGCGCAGCCCACCGTACGCAGCTCCAATCCCAGCAGAACATAGCGCTCCGAATAATAACGGGGGCCAACGCTATGTTCGAAATGCCGTGTTACACAGGGACCTCAAGATGGAGGCCCTGGAGGGATTCGTGGTCCGCACATCCAAAAGGATGTACGAAGCCGCGGACCACGGGCCGCACCCCGGGCTACAAAACATAGCCCCCATGCCCACGGTAACTGAGTCGAGCAAGAGGCCAACCCCACGACAGGTCCGCTCCTTTAATCCGCCCTCGCACCTACCCGATTCCCAATCATTACCCCCTCCCCCGCCCCCTATCTCTCGTCCCCTCCTCAGCCAGAGTCAGCCGCAGTTAGCTTGCCCTGCTCATCGGGCCTCCCCGAACGGGGTCTCACCTGATGGGCAGCCCGCAGCGACTGTGCAGCCGGCTATGGCAGAAGACGAAGATATTGACCTGTCGTCATAAGACGGCCGCTTAGCGGCTCCCAATACCGTGGGCCAGTAGGCCCATGAGAAGAAGCCCGGGGAAGGAGCTGAGGCTCGAACCCGAGCCGCCCAGAAGGTGCGAAGAAACCCGACGACGTCACAGTTAAGTTGTCCGTGCTCCGCCGAGGCGACAACATTTCCTGAGGATGCTACGTGTAGTGGCGAAACGCGTCGAGGTTTTTTGGTTGCACGTTGGTGTTGGGCTCTGTCTGTGCCGCATGTGTATTGAGGGAGGGCGGGTGGTGCGGTGACGGTTATTGTTGTTAGTTGGCTGCACCGGCGTTGCTTAGCGGAAATTTAAAGCAAAATAATTTTATAAATTTCAACTTAATCTATAGATGAACAGAACAGAACAGACCCATCGCACCTTTGGGAACAAAGGGTCACTTTTGTAATTTTTTATAAAAACGACTTAAATATGCCAATAAACCGCTATAATCGAGTTTTTAAAGACAGTAAAAACGATGATAATCGTGTGACAAACATCGCTTTAAGGGCGGGGAGAGACGTTACTTTATTTCGCGGAATTGGTCCGTTTGCTTGAAATATAATGTCTCATGGTCAGTATTGTCTTGACAGCCGAAGTTTGACCTTGCGCGTTGTTGACGGAGCGGCACTACGGTAAGTTATTACTTTTTTCTTGCCATAATGACGTTACTTCTATTTAAAAATTACATTTTGTTACCAAATTTGATATCTGTTTGCTGTAAACATAAAGACACTTCTGTTTATAAGTGAAATTGAACCATAAAAATTTTTGTATCATTGGAACCAAAGCGTCACTTCTGTAAATAAGTATTACTTTAGACCCTTTACATACTGTGACTTTTAGCATCTATGCTGTCGCCAAATTGCAGTATATAATTTGTCAATTTCCAGCTTCTGCATCGCGACTGTATCGATGCTTAAAGTAGCGCAGTGTGTAAAGGACGCGCGTTAGCATCATGACTACATTGCTGCTAAAAGTCGCTGTGTGTCAAGGGTCTTATTAGTAATGATGAGCATTTTTAATAAGCAATTAGTGCATGGACATATGCTGACGATTGACGTATCAGACCGAAAAGAATAACTAATACTAATAGTAATTAGTAATAACTAATACTAATAGTAAGTATACTATAATATTAATTTGGTTTTTAGGTGACAGATTTCAAGAATATAAAGACTTCCTGTTTCTTTTGGCATGAGGGCTTGGGTAACCGTGGAGCCAATGAAATTGGCTTTTGCTCTATCTTTTCCTGGAAGAATTATCTCTGAAATATCCTTATTGTGATGTAATATTCTACTCAAATAATTGTAGCGGACAACAATAAAAAACAAGTAAGTGTAGTTTAAATTTGGTTTATTTCATCATTTATAAAGATGAAATAAGAAACCAAAAATTTGCGCACGGGCGGGACTTGAACCAGCAACCTTTTTACCCGGTTTGCTGGTTTCTTATTTCATCTTTATAAATATAAAATATGACACTGTGAGTGTTAAAAACATTCTAAAGCATTATTTCATCATTGCACCTTAAAGATGGGTATCTTGTCATCGTTGAGCAAATGTATCTCAACGATATAATTGAACATCATAATTTATGCCTTTGACAAGTAATCTTACATTACTAACTTATTTAACATTATTATTTAGATCGCCTATTAGGCGGGAACTAATTTATTTTGTAATAGTATTGTTTTGCTTTGGATTTCAGATTTATGATTACCATGTATTATTATGCAATAAAAAGACTGCAATAAAATTGTATCCAACATAGATTCCTTATTTGAAGCATACGCAAAATTCGGCTGATATTGGTTATGGAGGAAACTGTTAATCGGGCCAAAAGGCTGGTAACATTTACGTTCCAGCCCAGTTTTGTCAATAGATAAAATCTGTGAAAAAGATATGTTTATTATTTTTCATTTCTTCTGTTCGGAAAATTTAACTTTCATGTGAAGATAGACGGGTGGAAAATAGCTTTTCCATCCCTAGGGTGGAAAGTAATTTAGTTTTAATTGCTACGATCAGACATGGAGCTTAAAATAATTTAGTCACATTATATTCTTAAAATAAACAGTCTAATCAACAAGTTTAATTTTGTACAATTTTAAATCTACAAATATATTTCGGCTGCCCTCCAAACATATTGTCACTTTTATTTCAATTGTCACATTTTGTTTGTCTTTGACGATATATTTTTTGTTTGGTCGATTATTGCATAGATTATTAAGCAGGCAGAGGCGACTTGCCGCCAATTTAGTTGTTCATTAATTTTCTTACTCACTCCTTTAGCTGTCATTCATTGCGCTATCTCATGAGGCAAAATTGAACCTGGAATTTGATATAATCTGTGGTAGTTTTGGTGACAAGTAACCTTTTTTTTTTCATACAAGTTTTACGTCTTCGGCTCTATGCCATACTGACTATTCTTAAGTAAAATTTAACTAAAACTAACACTAAACTAGCCTATCTTAACCTAACTCATTGAAACGCGAGGTGGATCGCATTTCAATGCTCAACAAGGAAGCTAAGCGCGGGAACAGCGATCCGGGTAAGACGGCGCGATCAGATCGCTTCACTTAATTCCCCACTTTAATAGCATTGTTTTCTTCAAAAACACAAATTATCATGATAATTCCACCACACAATCACAGTAATTGACCCGAAAAAAACAATTACTAAAACGAAGAAATAAGGTCCGTCCTTCCCTTTTCGTTTCCCGCGCAAAACTCCGACAAGTAACCTTGTTTTCGCAAGGTTGCCTTCTTCTACTATTATTATTGTCTGTAAGAAAAAATCGATCGATATTTAAACAATGATTTGAAATATTTGATATCGTCCGCTTTTTTTGTGGCACTCTGTTGTCTTCAGTGCCTTTACTTATTTATTTTTCCTCACAGTCGAAATGAAAAATAGTATGTATAACTCGGGTGAAAGCACCCATTTCACTCTCGAATTATTAGCGCTCTCACTCCGTTCGAGCGCCAAGAACTTCTCGAGTGAAATGGGTCACTTTCTCCCCTTGTATAACAATCTACTATTCATTTGTATGTCATTTATTTGATTTTAAATAAATAAATAAAAACTTGATAATATCTCCTGTTTTATTGAATAATCCTCCATGTAATGGTTACATCATGTTAAATTTAAACTATGTTCGTATTTTTCTGCTCGATTTAGTTTTTAATGGTTTACAATAATATTTAACTTTACTAAAACATAAAAAAAATCAGATTTTATTATTTTTTATAAAAGACATTTCTGCAAAACTACTATTATAGTTAGGGAGGCGAATAGGGGAATTTTCGGTAATACTCGAGCATGGCAGTTTAAGATATGAGAGATACCTTGGACCTAATAGAACAACCTTGTAAAGTATTTAGCTCTATATGTAGTGACGCGCGCCTAGTATTGACGATCAGATTAGTAAAAAAAAATCGATAGTCTGAAATACTCGAGCGCGTCAGATTAAGATATTGGGGGTTGATTTTAGTATTTTAAGACTAAATTTAACTAATCTGACGATAAGTCCTTGACGCCGCCGAGTTATAGGGTCAAAATCTGCCGGTTTCCGCATGCCCGGGAGTGTGGAGGAGCCATTTCGTCCGAAAAACGCGTTGCGGCATAGCAGTCGCGAACGATACATTTTACAAAAAAAAAGTTTAAATAAACAAAAAAGGTAATTTTATTTTACACAAAAAAGGTCTCTTTACATTTTTGACAAAAGTTAAAACTTTTTGACTTGAAGCATCATAAAAACTCATACTCCCGGTTTTTTGAGTATATCTTGAAAACTGAGGATGTTAAAAAAAAATGATATGAAATAACGATGACTAAATTATGTTACTTTTATTATATCTCTTTTTTTTTTTTCTAAAGCTTCTCGACAATTTTCGTGGACTCGGATAAAGTTACGCGTATCTGTATACAAAAGTATTATTAACATGTACAGTTTCATGTTATAGTATATTATGCAAAACGAAGTAAAGAATTATTAAAAAGAAAGAAGAAAGGAAAAAAAAGAAACCAAAAAACCTTTCCGGTCAGATTAAGAGAACCCACCAACATTTTTATCAGATTAAGAAAATATGCTTTCAGGATACCGAGATAAACCTCCCCTATGAAAATCTGACGCGCTCGAGTAATATTTTTTTTTTGCATTTTTGACTACTTTATATGCCTACCCCCACCACGCAAACCGGCAGATTAGTATACCGTTGTTATCAGAGGCACTTGAGGCAAACGTAGTATGAATATCTGACGCGCTCGAGGATGCCCGTGTAACTGTTTTTTTTTTTACATTTTTGAAAAACCGTACACGCCAAACCCACCGCTAAAATGGTTTTTACCATACGAGCTTTTCTTTTTGAAATTATTTTATCTTTCGATTTTGATACGTCTCGACGGCGCCGTTGAATTACGCCATTTAGCTACCTCGCCTCCCTAACTATAATTTGTAACAAAAATACACTTTTGGTACTACCCGCCTTTCAGTTTATGTCTTATTTTTCAGAATCGTCTTTTGAATGTTTTTTTTTTAAATATTGACGATTATCTGTAAAAAAAAATATCAAAGTAAATCTGTAAGAATCGCGTTAATTACATGATCAGTGTACTCTTAAACAGAATTAAGTTATTTAAAAATTATTCCCTGAGAATATTCTCAGTTTGCTCCATGAAGAGAATCAATTATCACACAGATTTCAAATGTGTCATTACTGTCATTTCAAGCTATCACCTGTGGTAATGGTGAATGACGGTTGACACCAAGTCCGTTCCGTTTGACATTGATTGAATCGATAAATTGCGGAGTGAAGGGCGGAATTTGTCAAAGAATATAAAACAAGCAATTATCTACCTACAAATGTTTCTACCGTGCCGGTCCATTGTTCGCGTTATTTCTGCATTTACTAAGCAAGCGACAAGCCGCTCACTACACACTACTCCGCTAGCCATGGCTCCCGTTAAAGTAAGTGTGTTTTTGTGTTAGTTGATTATAATTATGTAACTGGGATCTCATACAGGGGGTTTATCTTGTAGGTTGGAGATCAAATCCCGTCCGTGGATTTATTTGAGGACTCGCCGGCAAACAAAGTGAACACTTGTGAGCTTACAGCTGGGAAGAAGGTGATAATTTTTGCAGTACCCGGTGCGTTCACACCTGGATGTTCAAAGACGCACTTGCCGGGCTACGTGCAAAACGCAGACAAACTGAAGGGCGAGGGTGTCAATGAGATTGTGTGTGTATCAGTAAACGACCCCTACGTGATGTCAGCGTGGGGAGCCCAACACAACACCAAGGGAAAGGTTGGTGCATTTTAGATTGATCTTATTAATCCCTCAAGCGTATGTGAACGAGACACAATGCAAATTCTATTGTTATGCGGTTGCCTGCAACCGCTCGGGTGTTGAAGCATTAATCCCTCAAGCGTATGTGAACGAGACACAATGCAAATTCTATTGTTATGCGGTTGCCTGCAACCGCTCGGGTGTTGAAGCATTAACATTAGATTGTAAGTTTGTTAAGCTGTCAGCTCCACTGAATTCATAGGTAAATCAATCAATCAAGATTACCAAACATCTTGTCATCCATTAATTAAGAGCTAAGCTAATTAATAATTCAATATTGAATTGTCCTAGTTTGAATAAATACATTCAGTCAGTTTAGGTATTTATTAATTATTTCAAATATCCATACTTCTTTTGTTAAATGCTTATAAATAATCTACAAGTATTGACCAAGCATGACCTTTCCCACAGCAACAGATACAGACTGTGACAACAACACTAAACAGTAAACATTATACAGTAGGCACTTAGCTCTGATGGCCTTCAACCTTTTGATAGCTGTGTCTTTACCTTGTGGGCTTACTAAAGAATTCAATATTGATTCTTGGTGTAAGTAAATATAAGCAAAGGAAGCATTTATTTTATGTTTCTTGTTATTTTGATAAATAAGATTAATCCAATCATATACCTTGTGGTATTTTTTAGTCAAACCTACGCATGTCTGGTGTCTATGGATAGGTCTTTTAAAATGACATAGAGGTTCCTAAAACCATTTTCTTTTAAAGTCTAACATATCATAGCTAGGTGGTTCCAAAGTGGTAAAATGGAATTCCCCCTCATCTAACTTCTAAACCAAGCAAGTGTAAATTTTGAAAAAATATGGAATGTAGATCTTAACAAATTTTCAACGAAATTTGGTTCGGACAGGATCAAACTAGTAGTGTTTGAGATATAGCACATTTTCAACAACCGCAAACATAACTTTGTACTTCATACAAACTCTATGAGAAACAAAGTTATATTTGCAGTCAACAAAATATTGTGGTATTTTACTAAGTAGAAGTAAGCGGATTCCCTAATTCAGTTAAAGTTGGCACGGAACCCTCAGTGCGCGAGTCCGACTCGCACTTGGCCAGTTTTTTTTTTACGAATTTGCTAAATTTAACTAATATTATAAAGCTGATGAGTTTGTTTGTTTGTTTGTTTGAATGCGCTAATCTCAAAAACTACTGGCCCGATTTGAGAAAATTTTCTTTTCTAGTTTTTCGTATAATTCCTGCAATTTTCTTTCTGCTGGCAATACTCGATGGGCACTGACCGAATGTTGATCTTTGTGCTTGCGTAGTCAGTTATTTTTGTTGGTGTGCGTATTTGTCAGTGTAGTAGTGCAAAACCAGCTGTAAATTGTGTCTTTTATCACTTCTAAAACACGTTGATGTTTTGTAATTATCTCAGAAACTAGCCTGTATTTTTGGACCAAATTTGGTGAGCGTGATCATAGTGATTTATAGATTCCCCCCGTTGGCTATCGATCATTAGTTTTCGTAGACCCTGTATATTATAAAGCTGAAGAGTTCGTTTGTTTGAACGCGCTTATCTCAGGAACTGCTGGACCGATTTGAAAAAATATTTCTGTGTTGGATAGCTTATTTATCGAGAAAGGCTTTAGGATATAAAACATGACGCTGCGACGGGAGGGGAGGAGCAAACTCTAAACGCGCGGACGAAGTCGCGGGGGACCGCTAGTAATGTTAATATGCAGAAAATGAGTGCAGATATTTATTTTAATATAGAAGTATACATTCAATGCTATAATAATGATTTGTTGGTGAGTGCACACAGCATGTGAATCGAGTTAACATTGTAAATCAACCATAATTAAAATTGAAATATATATATATATATATATATATATATATATATATATAACATTGAATTCATTCCCTATGCAACAAAAAAGTAATACATTTGAATCATTATATTATAAATTAGCAATTAATTATAATTTTGCAATTTGATTAAGGTTAAAATTAAAGAAGAAATTAACTATAAAAAGGCTTACCAATGACAAAAGACTAAAAAGATAGCAAATGATTTTTTTTAGTTTTATTGTAAGGTCAAATTCTTATAGTTTATGTGGTGTGTAAACATATATTATTAATAACAAACAAGAAAAAAATAAAACTGCAATTTATTATTTTATAAAGATTTTATGCAATATAAAAATGAACTTAAAATCTACTTGTTAAAAACGAAACCATTTCCGTGGCTATGATGCCGGTTGCATTGCCGCCTTGGATGGCAACTCTAATCCTTTGAGCTCGAAACCAGTTTTAAAGATCTTATGAAAAGACTAGCTGTGCCCGCGACTTCGTCCGCGTGGATAGTGACTTTGGGTAGATTTTTTAATTGTTTAGGCTAATTATTTTACAAATAAGATATACCGCGAATATGTTGCAGCAATATCCTCAAATAATAGCATTCAGTTTGACACGGATGGACGTTGTAGACGTGGCAGACTGCCGAGAAAGCTGAGTCCTTTTTCTAGGGATTCTACTTATTAATTCAGTAGGTACTTTATTATTAAAAAATATAATTTGGAAGGTAATTTAAAAATGGTGAGAAGATAAACAAAACTTAACAATTTTGTCATAAAAAATGTCCAAAACGTCAAAGCTTTGTAGAGATACAACAAAACAATACGCAATTAGAATGAAATCAAATTTTGCATTAAGATTGGTAAATATTAATTAAGTCAACCAACCTATTAATTAAGCTTTAATACCTCAACACCCGAGCGGTCGCATGCGACCGCATAACAATAGAATACCTATTGTGTCTCGTTCACATACGCTTGAGGGATCCTAATGTAATCAAACACTTTACAAAGAATAAGAAGAACAATATCAAATCAAATTACCTACTAAAAACAAATTATAAATGCACATTTAGATTTAATACCTACCTCCTACCTACTTTAAATGGTACTTATTACTAAGTCAAGAAAAACTTTTATTACATGCTGAGATGAGCTATCGCAGTTACTTATACCTGCATAAATCAGAAGAAAGAATAACGAAAGTAATAACCTACTAAATCTATTAAACTTAATAATTTCTAAGATGCATTCAAAATTAAAACCTACTCAGTGGCGAAAAGAAAACTTTAACCTGCATAAATCTGAAGAAAGAATTTCAACCAAAAGTATTACTGAATCTACCTAATAGAAAATATCTGCAATCAAATTAATGAGCTCAAGTCCTTTACTACTCAGTAGCGAAAGGAAAACTATGTATTACGCGCTGAAACCACTTGAAGTATCGCAAAAAAGCAGTTGCGCGGGACAACCGTTCCGTAGGGAGCCGACTAAATTAATCTCATAAGGAAAATATTTCAACGCAAAACACATATTTTAATGTAAGTGAGAAGCCACCAACCATACTTAGTGCAAGCTCGCGTTACTTAAGCTGCGAGTATTATTTTGATGTGGAGTTATTTCAAAACTGTGATAGCTTCTAAGATATTTATTGAAGTCAAATGATGTGAACTTTGTTCAAAATGAAATGCTCGTGATGATGAATGTATTTACTCGTATTTTGATAAGAATCAATACCCGTGTGTATAAAACACCTTCAAAAAAAATGTTAGAATAAAAATAGTAAAATATTTTAACGCAAAACATACGCAGTTTTATTGTTACTAAGAAGCCAGCAACCATAGCAATTAGCGCAAGCGCACGTTGTACTTAAGCTGCGAACATTATTTTGGCGCGGAGTTATGTTAAAACTGTGATAGCTCCTAAGATATTTATTGAAATCAAATGATATAAAGGGCAACTTTGTTCTGAATGAAATGCTCGTGATGATGAATGTATTTATTTTGATAAGAATAAATACCTGTGTGTATAATACACCTCTAAAAATAATGCATTATTTTTTTACAAATTTATATACATAAAAAAGGTTGTAGTAAGTCAACCATAAAAGATAGACATATGCTGTCGCGGACTTTATTATAGAACTCTTGATGCTGAACAATCCTGTCATACATGATTTTTGTGTAACTTAAGCGGTTTCCGCAGCGTACGCAGCGGAAGCTCTCAAAAGGAATATCTTTCTCCCGTTTTCGCAACATTTTTCATTGCTGCTGTGGTCTTATGAGTCGTATCTTTATGTTATATAGCCTAAAGCCTTCCTCGATAAATGAACTATCTAACGTAATCTAACTATGACTATCCAATGTAAAAATATTTTTTCAAATTGGGCCAGTAGTTTTTGAGATTAGCAGGTTCAAACAAACAAACAAATTCTTGAGCTTTATAATATTAGTATAGATTTTTACACTACAAAGGTCACCGCGAGCTACTTAACCACCATAACAGTGAAGGCCCTTTCTGCACCGAGGTTTTTTGCGCATGCCTATCACGCTCCAGTGAAAATCACTCTCAGGGATGACATAAAAACAGACGTCACTAAATATAAATTAAATCTATACTTAATATTATAAGGCAGTAGATTTTATGGTTGTTTGTACGCGCTAATCTCAGGCACTACTTGACCGATTTAAAAAATTCTTGTACTTTTTTAAATGGTTTATCTATCTAGAAAGGCTTTAGGCTATAAAATATCTGGGGGCACGGCAGTGCCCCCACCAAGTCGAGCAAAAAGCGTCACGGCCGTACCATCCTTTTCTCGAAGCAATTCAGACCATTTTCGACCCCCTATAACTTCGTTGTGGATAAAACTAGAAGACTGATATTTTTAGTAACCATGCAGCATTGTAAAGACACAGTATATTTCAAATTTCATTTAATTTGAACCAGTATTTTAAGAATTATAACAGGTCAAATTTCTTAATTTTGTCACTCACTGACTCACCGATCATCAAAATGCTAAGGCACTTCTAGCAGACCTAGAAGCTTCAAATTTGGAATATAAGTAGTGTTTGGTGTATGAATCAAGGAAAAACTAAAAAATCTAGAAAAGACCGCAAAGGAAATTAAGCCCATACAGCCAAGTCTTTAGTTAAATTTTTCAATATTAGCTTTATTCATAACGATGTTTTACGGCAGTTATTATTATTGCGTGCGAAGCCGCGGGTCTAAGCTAGTCCCATATAAATATAGGCGCATGGTAGTGCCCCTGCCAAATCGAGCAAAAAATGGGTATTCCCGTCATGAAAACACGTGTAAATTAAATTATTTAATGCAAAAAACGTACCTACGTGTGTATTCGTACTTATTACGAGTGCGTAAGGTTGTAAACTAATTATTATACCACGCGCTGCGATGATAGCGAGTGAGCGCGGGCCGTTACTTACTACGCGCTGCCCGGTGCTAGCGCGAGGGCGCGGGGCGGGGACAGTGGCGGGGCGCGCGGAAAGGTGAATGTCGCCGAGCGAGCTGTCGCGGTGCTAGCGCGAGGCGAAAAGTTCATAAGTCAGAGAGATGGCTTTAATAAAATTCGTTGCTGGTAGACATACATATCTATACTAATATTATAAAGCTGAAGAGTTTGTTTGTTTGTTTGTTTGTTTGTTTGTTTGTTTGAACGCGCTAATCTCAAAAACTACTGTCCCGATTTGAAAAAATATTTTTACGTTGAATAGTCCATTTATCGAGGAAGGCTTTAGGCTATATCAGGGCTTTGAATACCGTTAAAATTCAGGTATCGTTACCTACGCCAGACGTAGGTAACGTTAATGGCAAAGGTAACGTTATGCTTGGTAACGATACCTTGGATGACCTTTTACCGTTAAATCGACCTAACGTTATCGTCAATTTTAACGGTAAGTGATAATGTTCTCTACCGGTAGGCTTAATAACGATACCAAATAAATACCACAAGTATCGTTAACTTACCGGTATCATTAAGTATACTACAATAAAATCAACAAACCTTGCCACCAAACACTAAGTACGTGTTTGCGAAACCAAACCATGTGTTTGCATCTATCGACTGGCTGACGATGTTGCCATTTTGCCGATCGGCCGACCCGCGTAGCGTAGAATCGCGCACGCCGCCGCGCCGGATGGCAACATAGCTTCATGGAACGATAAAAGTATCGATACTTTTAACGTTTATTGTTAATATTATTATACCGGAATCAATATTAAACTACCGTTACTCTGGTAACTGTTAAAATGGTAACATTATGAAAATATCGTTAATTAACGATAATAATAGTGTGAATTTGGTATCGTTAACAAGCCCTGGGCTATATAACATAAAGATACGACTCATAAGACCACAGCAGAAATGAAAAATGTTGCGAAAACGGGAGAAAGATATTCCTTTTGAGAGCTTCCGCTGCATACGCTGCGGAAACCGCTTAAGTTACACAAAAATCATGTATGACAGGATTGTTCAGCATTAAGATTTCTATAATAAAGTCCGCGACAGCATATGTCTATCTTTTATGGTTGACTTATTACAACCTTTTTTATGTTAATAAATTTGTAAAAAAATAATGCATTATTTTTAGAGGTGTATTATACACACAGGTATTTATTCTTATCAAAATAAATACATTCATCATCACGAGCATTTCATTTAGAACCAAGTTGCCCTTTATATCATTTGATTTCAATAAATATCTTAGGAGCTATCACAGTTTTAACATAACCCGCACCAAAATAATGTTCGCAGCTTAAGTACAACGTGCGCTTGCGCTAATATATTATAAAGCTGAAGAGTTTGTTTGTTTGAACGCGCTTATTTCAGGAACTGCTGGACCGATTTGAAAAAATATTTCTGTGTTGGATAGCTTATTTATCGAGAAAGGCTTTAGGATATAAAACATGACGCTGCGACGGGAGGGTAGGGAGCAATCTCAAAACGCGCGGACGAAGTCGCGGGGGACCGCTAGTATACAATAAGTAGAAGGTACCGAAAAGGAAAAAAGTAGAACTGTCTAAAAAATACAAAAAGAAATGAGATCCCATCAAAAACAATACTTGTCAAAAAAAACAAGTCTCGCAACTCAGTTGTTCTACGGTAAAAAGTTGTGAGATCCATGTAATACCAAGTCGGTTATTAATTTATTCAGTCTCTACTTAAGCGACTTTCTGTCTTAATACGTCCAGTCTCTAAGACCACGATCGTGGTCCATAATAATTGAAAATCAATTGTGTCTGGAATCTCCGTACTCGAAGCATTAAGTTGTTACGTAATAATTAACAGCATCTTATAGTGACGCATATCAATATTAAAATTCTTTAATGTTTTATGTAAATATATTGAGACTTGGCCATCGCCTGAAAACACGTGTAAATTCAATCGCCTGAAAACACATGTAAATTCAATTATTTAGTGCGATGGCCAAGTCTCAATATATTTACATAAAACATTAAAGAATTTTAATATTGATATGCGTCACTATAAGATGCTGTTAATTATTACGTAACAACTTAATGCTTCGAGTAGACTGAATAAATTAATAACCGACTTGGTATTACATAGATCTCACAACTTTTTACCGTAGAACAACTGAGTTGCGAGACTTGGTTTTTTTGACAAGTATTGTTTTTGATGGGTCATGCTCTGACGGAAAAGGAGAGGGCAAACTCAAAACGCGCGGTCTAAGTCTTGGGGTACCGCTAGTATCACATCAAGACGACGTTAGGTGGAAAAAACTTTGGCTGTTAAGGGACGCGCGAGAGAACTCGACCGCGCCTGTTGAAAAATAAAATCAAATACAATTTATGTTCGTTTACATAAGGATCCCTATTATTGGCCTTAATATCTGACAAATTCTCTTTGTTAATACTAATATAAACTCGACTCGCTTAGAATAAATAAATGTAAATATATGCGCATTTTTTTTTTGTTACAGGTTCGTATGCTAGCAGACCCCAAAGGCGCCTTCATCAAGGCTCTTGACCTTGGGACTGACCTGCCCCCACTAGGAGGGTTCCGATCCAAACGATTCTCTATGGTGGTGGATGACAGCAAAGTTATGGAGCTGAATGTGGAGCCCGATGGAACCGGTCTGTCCTGCTCGCTCGCCGATAAAATAAAGATAAAAAAATGAACGCTTACATATCCCTCAACTTAGCTTATAAGATCCTCAGCGTACGTAAGTACAGCTTTACACAGATCATAGACTGTTGAAGCACTCTTTGTGATATGAAGAAAATTAATCAATTAAATAATAGAATTTATGATTGTCAAGTGTTGTTTTATTATTACAGCCATAACAGCATAATTGAGTTAGCTAATATGTTAGTAGTAGTAGAGAAGATTATGTATCTTGAGCTGTATAATTTACAGTGTAATCTATACTAATATTATAAAGCTGAAGAGTTTGTTTGTTTGTTTGTTTGAACGCGCTAATCTTAAAAACTACTGGCCCGATTTAAAATTTTTTTTTTACGTTGGATAGTCCATTTATCGAGGAAGGCTTTAGGCTATATAACATAAAGATACAACTCATAAGACCACAGCAGAAATGAAAAATGTTGCGAAAACGGGAGAAAGATATTCCTTTTGAGGGCTTCCGCTGCATACGCTGCGGAAACCGCTTAAGTTACACAAAAATCATGTATGACAGGATTGTTTAGCATTAAGAGTTCTATAATAAAGTCCGCGACAGCATATGTCTATCTTTTATGGTTGACTTACTACAACCTTTTTTATGTTAATAAATTTGGAAAAAAATAATGCATTATTTTTAGAGGTGTATTATACACACAGGTATTTATTCTTATCAAAATAAATACATTCATCATCACGAGCATTTCATTCAGAACAAAGTTGCCCTTTATATCATTTGATTTCAATAAATATCTTAGGAGCTATCACAGTTTTAACATAACTCCGCACCAAAATAATGTTCGCAGCTTAAGCACAAGCAACGTGCGCTTTCGCTAATATATTGTAAAGCTGAAGAGTTTGTTTGTTTGAACGCGCTTATCTCAGGAACTGCTGGACCGATTTGAAAAAATATTTCTGTGTTGGATAGCTTATTTATCGAGAAAGGCTTTAGGATATAAAACATGACGCTGCGACGGGAGGGGAGGGAGCAAACTCAAAACGCGCGGACGAAGTCGCGGGGGACCGCTAGTCCTTAACCCTTATTCAAATATAGGGAAATTATTTCCCACCCGACAACGTTATACAAATCGGTATTTTATTCCTAAACGTTGACCGATACAGCCAATTATTTTAACGTATCATAAACTACATTAAATATTTATTTTATAAAATGGCAACACTTTTTCCGGTTGACATTAGCCTTACGTCAATGTTAGTACCAATGCAAAGGTTCGTATTTTTTCTCGGTTTTGGCGCAAAATTGGAATACTTGTGAAGTGTTTTACGTCTGACGAGCAGAAAAATTCCTGCAAGTAGGTAATTGTCTTTTTTCTATTAGTAGACTATCTTCCTTGTACATTTACATAACAAACAGAGCAAGTAACTGAATTGTGTGGTAATTCTGTAATTTCAAATTAGGTGGGAAGTATTTTCCCTATATCCATCTTGGTTTTTTCTATGTGGGTAAATAGTTCCCTATGCCCCGTTAGTGTTCATTATAAAATCAATATATATAAAAAAAAACATTTTGTATTTATTAAATAAAATTTTGTTGGTATTGTTTAAGGTACACACCAATTTTAAAATGTCGCAAAGTAAAAAGAGAAAAGAATTAAATGTAGCGGAAACGGAAAAGCTGCAAAAAAATGTTGATAGCTTATCAGACAAATCTGGCATTGACACGTACTCAGATGATGAGGTAGGTACAGAGCTCCTCATCATTATATTTAAAGATTAACTATTTAATTTTTATATCTTGGAATTCCAGTAATGTCGGGGGCAACAACTAGTCAAAGAAATTATACGTTTGGATATAGGGGCATAATTTCCCACCATTAAAAAAAAGCAAAACCCAAACAAATATAGGGAAATATATTCCCACCAGAAAAAAAAACACTTGGTCTGTGTTTTTTTATTTTTATTATACTCATTTTAAAACAATACCCAAATGTAAGAAAAATCCACATTAACAACTTGGATAAGTCTTCTGTAGCGCCTTGTTTGTTTAAGGGTTAATATCTTTACTTAATATTTTTAATATGAAAGTAAATCTGTCTGTCTGTCGTGCATTCACGCCAAAACTACCGAACCGATTTATATGTAACTTGGCACACAATAGGTAAGTCTGGAACCTGAAAAAGGATAGGCTATTTTTTTTAAAAGGGTTGAAAGGGATGAAAGTTTGGGAAGTATCGTCATTTTCAAAGCTATGAGCTTGTACTTATTTTGAAGGATCTTGATTGAATAAAATTATATGACATTCAAATTATCTAAAAAAAACGGTCAAGTGCGAGTCGGACTAGCGCACTAAGGGTTCTGTGCCAACCTTAACTAAATTAGGGAATACACTTACTTCCACTTGGCTAAAATACCACAATATTTTGTTGACAGCAAATATAACTTTGTTTTTCTTTTCATAGTGTTTGTATGAAGAACAAAGTTATGTTTGCGGGTATGGTTAGTTATGTCGCAGGCGGAGGGCGCGGTGCGGCGCGTTGCTGTGGAGTCACTAATAATGACGTGTGCTTACTTACCCGAACGGGCAGATTGTTTAGCAGTATTTTTGTATATGTCGCAGGGCTATTGACAAGGACATGTTATTATGATTTCACTAGTGAAATTATAATATTGTCGAGGACGTCTGAATAGTATATTTTCACAGGCTCTTTTCAGTGACTTCTAATTTCACAGGGCTGCAACAGTGATATTATAATAGATCTAGGTGTATTATAAGTTGAGTTAGGGGTGGAAAGCCCCCCATTTTTTCATACTTTATAGTACTATATTTACTATAAAATATTAGAATTAAACGTGCTAAAAAATTATGACGCTTACTAATCATCAGCAAATGGCGACTGATTAACTCAATTGACCAATCAGAACACGTAGGGTTGCCACCCTTTTTTTGCCGATGATTATTAGGTAAGCGTTATAATTATTTTAGCACCTTTTGTTTCTTATATTTTATAGTTATAGTACAATAAAGTATTACAAATTAAAGGAGATGGCTAAACGACTGACCTAAGAATGTATAAAGATTTGTCAATATCCTATAACTCTGAAATATTCATCAAGATGAAATAAGAAACCAAAAACATGCGCACGGGCGGGACTTGAACCAGCAACCTTTTGGCAGACCGGGCCAAACGCTCTTACCAATTGAGCTACCGTGCTGTCAGTCCGACCCGGCGAAATTTGTGGTTTCTTTTGAAAACGTCAATTGCGTGACGCTTAGCGCCATCTAGCCGTCTGTTTATGAAACAGATGGCCCAAGCAGCAAGAAGTTTTCCAAGTTGAATTTATTCTGTAAAGAATAACTGTTTGAGTGACACAAAGTTAATCGAATGACTTTACCATCGCGTTAATCGAGCAAACGTCAAACGCATCGACTATCGAACACACGCGAGTATGAGTTGCAATCGAAGCTAACTATTCGATCCGCGTTTACTCACGGCGCGAGGTGAGCGTTATTTTTATTATGTTGGCCATTTGATAGTGTAGCTACCATAGAAATTCACTTCTGAAGATAAACCAACCAGATTTGAGGGTACATTATCCTATGGTAACCCTCATGTAATGTAACGGTCTATTGAGATTGTTCGAGTATTTTAGAAACGTCAAATACAAAAACACTTTGCCGCGGCGCGCCTTTTGTTTGTTTGCTTTAAAAGTGTACATTTTGAAAGAAAATGAAGACAAGTGCAGCTCAATTCGATATGTTTGTGACGTATATGGAGCAGTAAGTGTGAATAAATACAGTTATCGTGTTTATTCTACAAGGCATTACCTCTTGTATGAATCCCAAACTTTTAGTTTTATTTTACATCCTAACTTATTCATTCACCAACCAACAATGTGCATCTAGTCATGATTTGCTCTACTAAACTTAGCATTTACATTTATAATGCGGTATTGGTCATCACATATCTACAAAATACAAAGTTTTACATTATACATACATTATCTCACATTTTTTATTCAATAGCATATTGGCAATAAGCAAACAAAACAACACATAAATCATCTATAAATTCATAGGATTTCCGCTGTGTTGTTTGCTCACCAACAATATGTTGAATTATTTACCATCTGTACATTGAGAGAATGGTAATGTTTTCTGCTGTAGAACAAGTGTTTCTCCTCCTTTCTTGGAAACACAACTTTAAAATTGCTACCACTCACACAACCAATTACTCCTGGGATACCATAGATAGATAGATAGATAACTCTTTATTGCACATTACATAAATTGATTTACAAATTCGTTTTAGGGAAATGTACAATTTAGGCGGTCTAATCGCTATAAGCGATCTCTTCCAGACAACCTTTGGGTAAAGAAATTATGAGTTTTATAGGAAGGGATATTTTGTGCATAAAAAGAAAAGAAAATGAAAATGAAGAGCTAAAAAAGTGGAATAGAAATAGATCTGTATAATAAAAATAATTATTTATATAAAAATAAAAACAGATTTATATATATATACCAACACAGTAATAATCATACATAATAATATGTACACAAACCAATATGAAATGAAAGGAAATAAACTGAGACATAAGAGTAGATAGAATTATTTTGAAGAGAGTAGATGTTTTTCAAGCAGTTTTTTGAAAATAGCGATAGATTTTGATTGCTTGATAGCCAAGGGTAAGGAGTTCCACAAGCGTACTGATTGGACAGTGAAAGAGTTTGAATTAAAGCTCGTTGTGTGACAAGGGGATTCAAGGTGGAGTTTCCTCAATGACCGCATGTCAAGACCGCGCAACGGCTGCAAGAAGTGGAAGCGTTCCTTGAGATAAATAGAATCTGTAAAATACAAAAAAATATATTAGTATATATTGTTAGGTTATATAGTACATGTTACAAAGGTTTATCGGTAGTTACCTTCGACTGACTGCCTGTCAGGCTGCAGGTTTGTCCAGAAACTTTATATATTTGTTAATAATATTCGGGAGCGTCAGAGCCTGTGTGAACTCTTCTGTATATATGCACTGCAAATTTTTTGCGAAACGTTTTTTGTCATACCTACAGGCCTCTGGTAAAATCCCGTTGCATAAAAAAGCAGGGCGGTGAGGACCTATAAATAATCATAACAAAACAGAAGTTTTTACACCTTAAAATAGGAAGTAAATCACAGCAATTTTGTAGTGCACTGTGTAAATAAATCGAACCTTTAGTTCGAGTGAAACCTTTAGTGAAACCCTTTGAGAAGATCGCAAATTAGTTTTTTTTCTTCAGCTCCATAGCGAGCATTTTGAATTTTTTTTTTTGAGATACGGTATCGCGCTCGAAATTGTGTCTCAGTCAGAGTGCTTAGTTTGACTTTTTTCACCTCACGTTCGATTGCGAGCGCGTTAGAATTTTGTATGGGAAAAATAAAGCGCCACCTTGCGGTCACTTTAGAAAATAAAATTGCGATTCTGAGTTTTTACGTACCTACTCGACTCGAGCAGTGAAAACCGACTCGCAATCGAAAGTGAGGACGTAAAACATCGTTTTGCGAGTACGAGTTGCTTTTTTGACAGCTTTTGTCATGAACGTCAGTGAGCTCTTCACTTACGCAGGTGAAAAGTTTTCACGCGAGTATTTATGGTGAGAGGTGAGGTACAACTACTGTAAACTCGTGAAAATTGAAAAATCTGAATAGGCAATGGCGGTTCGACTACATTTCGTCTGGAAAATGTTTTCCACAGCTGAATCCAGGGATACCCGTGGTTTCACTGTGAGGAAAAATATGATAGCTAAATCATCGTTTTATCCACTAAAAGATCTGACTGAGACACAATTTCGAGCGCGATACCGTATCTCAAAAAAAATACTTCAAAATGCTCGCTATGGAGCTGAAGAAAAAAAACTAATTTGCGATCTTCTCAAAGGGTTTCACTAAAGGTTTTGTCACCGTCACTCCCGGCTAGTGTGGACAAAGGGTGTTTTATAAGGTACTAATATTCGAATGAAATAAAGAAATCCGGGTATAGCATTTGGCAACAAAAGTTTATTCAAATTTGCTATTTCACAATTACCTTTTAACGCCTTCAAGAAAATCAAATACAAAATATAATAGCTCAGAACTCAGTAGAGACTAGGTTAGGTTCTAATTTTTTATTTTTTTTTCATTAATAAAACTACAGTCCACAGACTCTTTGGTCCGTGCCTTTTTTGATTTAGGTTTTTGTTATGTTGGGTTACTTTTTATTTTTGCTCCGCGCAAAAATTTACAGTGCTTTTTACAATACTTATTACTAGGGTTGTTAGTTTATGCTATAACTCTCTTATAAGTTAAACATCGTCTCTTATTTCTACTTAAGATAACTTGATATATTTTTTTTTTTTTTTTTGTGTTGTTGTTATAGTTGCTTTTTTCTTTTTCTATAATTATTTGTACATGTGCATATATTTTTGTTGTATTGTTTTTTTATTATTATTATTTGTATTATTCTATAAGGTTTTGGAATTCTATTATCCTTGTGATTTTGCTATACAATATTGCTCTTATTCTAGTTTGTGTTAGTGATTGTGTTTGTGTTTGGGGAGTAAAGTAATCCCTCTACGTCGTCGCCTTTAGGTACTAAGATGTTCTTAGTGACTTGGTTGATAGAGTTAGTTATGTTTGTGGATTGGCCAATATCTTGTTTCGGACTTGCTCGTCGCCCCTGCGCATGGCCATCCGCAGGTTGTAGTCCCGGATTATTGTTGGTGTGGCCTTCTCTGCCCGTATTATCAGACGAGCTGTGGCGTCGTCGGTGGCATTGTCTGTGTAATAAACACAAGACTTTGTGTGTCTAGAGATGGCCACAACAGCGTGGGGAACACTCTTTAGGAGATGGGATTTTTTTGATACTGTGCGCACTATCACCACTGACTCAAAAGTCTGCCCCTGTGCTTCATGTATGGTAAGTGTGCGTGATCCTTCGTCTTTCCCGTATCCTTGGCTGATAAGGCTTGCCTTTTCAGCTTGGGTGTGAGTGAGGTATAGGGTTCTTTCCGATTTTGGGATCAATGCACCTGAGAAGCGCTTGAGGTAAAGGGACTGTACTTGAGTATTGGCTGAGTATATGCCGCCGTAGATTTCACTAAGGGCATACGCTACATCCTGGGGGTTTCGATAGGTGCACAGTAACTCCTTAGTAACCTCTGTGATTTTATTAGGTCTGTTGTATTCCAAAGTGAAGAGATTACAGCGATCTATGTATGGGAGTTGGTTATTATCTCCTAACAAAGTCACCTCTCTGGCTTTCGCTATTTGGATAGCCAGTACAATGGATCCAAAATGGTTCATGAGGGCTTCATCCACCATTAGGCGTGTGCACGATTCTCCCTCACTCATACCATTTACAAGTAGAGATGCCATTGTTCTGACTCTCCTTTTCGCCCTCTCTTCCCCTATTCTCGTTGCCAGTTTCTCTCGGAGGTCCTTTGCTGCTTCAGTCGTGGTTGTGATTATTATGTCCTGTTCGGGGTTTATTTGGGACATTACCCACGTGGTTTTGCCACAACCAGGGACTCCATTGACCCATGTAATTGTCGGTATAGTCCAGTGTTCCGGGACCTTACCTTTATTTATGAAAATTTGATTTATGTTCGTAAAAACTTGCACTTATTTCCTAAAAAAAGTGATTTACATGATTTCAATACTAGAAACAAGAATAAACTTGCCGTTCCAAACTTCAGACTTCAGAAGGTTAATCACTCGTTTATTGGAAGATGTATTACTTTCTTTAATAAATTGCCTCAAAATATAATTGAATTACCTTTACATAAATTCAAATCTATTGTTAAACAATGTTTAATGACTAAAGGATATTATAGAATAAATGATTATATGAACGATAACAATGTATGGTCTAGCTTGTAAGAACATTTAATTGTAATATTTTTAAAAGAGGCATTGACAATAGTGACTGAGTTTGTTGCGCAGCTTCTTCTCAGCACTAGCCCACAATTGTCCCGAAGCTGTGGTAGGGCCAATGTTGGGACGTGTATAAGTGCTAGCAATAGCCTATGTACAAAATAAAGTAATTTTGATTTTTTTTGATTTTTTTTTTTTTACCTTTCGACAGATCTCCCGATATGGTGTTAGCCACTTCGATTATTCTGTCGTCGAGCATGACCTTCGTACACTTTGCGACTACGGCTATGGGGTCTTCGGACGGTGTTTTGAAGACAAGTTTTCCCTCCTCTAAGTTACTCAGTTGTTCGTCCTGTCCCACGAAGCCACACGCGTTGCTGTATGCCGCCATATACGACCCCGACATTTGTCCATGGACAACCTTGGATTGTTCGCTATCGTATATTGCGGCCTCTGCGTCCTTTAATTTAGCCCGCAGCAGTCCCAGATTGTCAAGATTGTACGCTTGCATGATGCCCTTGCAAGTGTCTTCGTTGACTTTTCTAGTGGCTTTAGTTACCGCTACGAACTCGATAAAGGCATTTAGCATGTGCTCCTGTGGTTGACAGGCTGGTCTGAGAGTCGGTGGAGCTACTTGTCCCATGTCTGCCCTGGTGCGTTCCACTCTTGGGTTTGTTTCCTCCTCTGGTGGTGGTGAGGTAAACTTTTCGACTGCTTTCTCGATCGCTGTTATACTCCTCATCCTCGTTATTTTTCTGGTGATCATCTCCGGGATCGCCTTGAAAACACTGCTGAGTGCTGCTGTCATAGTGGAGAGTGTGTCTTGAGTTTTCTCTTTCTCGTCGACGCTCAGCTCTTTCGCACTCCGTTTCGTCTGGCACTTTTCGCTTTTCACCCTGAGTTCCAATCGCTCGGACCCACTGATGTCAGTTCTGACTATAGGGTGGTCCCAGCAATCAGTGGGTGGTGGTGGTGCGTTTTGGTCTGCTGGTCGTGGTTTAAGGAAGCTGAGGTTTTGGCCTCTGTCCTCATAGACCACGACCTCGTGATATTTAGAAGCTGCCACGGCCCCAAGGTAGTCCTCGGTTTTGCCTTTTTGGTAGCTTACGACCATTGCATCCAGACTGATCTTAACCGGTCTCGATGTTCCTTTCTCCCCTCGCTCACTTATCTTCGTAAGGTTAGGTTCTAATTTAGTTAGGTATCTATACTATTACAAATCTTAATGTTCACAAATTTCTAATTCAATAAAGATAAACCACCAATTTAAGTTTTTAATTTCCTATTTAATTCCAAAATTTATCCTCAAAGGGATTCCTAAATTATGCTTAAATTAATAGCTAAATTATCCCACCTTTCACTAAAATGAAAGTAAATACAAGGAAAACCAACCTTGGATTTCTACGGAGGTTACTATTTCAAATCTTTATTGCATCAAACTACAAACAACTCTGCAACGTTACCCCAAAATTTCACCGATACGGTCGGATACGGTCCATCCTCAAAACAGCAGACAAGAAACAATCAATCCATCAGGAAAATCTGTCTTCAAAATAATCCAAGTGAGGTCTAAGTAAGGTCTTAGTAAGGTCACTGAGGCTACAACATGATCACCAAATGGTGACTGTACAACTTACGGACACATATCCAAGCGAAACCTGCAACCGCTGGCTCGCCATATAATTTCTGAATTAATTACTAAACATTTATGCTAATTTTTCTATTTGAGACCATTTTTCCAGTCATTTATATCAAATCATTTTCGAAATTAATTCATCACAGTGAAACCACGGGTATCCCTGGATTCAGCTGTGGAAAACATTTTCCAGACGAAATGTAGTCGAACCGCCATTACCTATTCAGATTTTTCAATTTTCACGAGTTTACAGTAGTTGTACCTCACCTCTCACCATAAATACTCGCGTGAAAACTTTTCACCTGCGTAAGTGAAGAGCTCACTGACGTTCGTGACAAAAGCTGTCAAAAAAGCAACTCGTACTCGCAAAACGATGTTTTACGTCCTCACTTTCGATTGCGAGTCGGGTTTCACTGCTCGAGTCGAGTACGTAAAAACTCAGAATCGCAATTTTATTTCCTAAAGTGACCGCAAGGTGGCGCTTTATTTTTCCCATACAAAATTCTAACGCGCTCGCAATCGAACGTGAGGTGAAAAAAGTCAAACTAAGCACTCTGAGCTGAAAACTGGCCGTCGTCTCGTCCCGATCTTAATTCGCTGGATAATGATTAATGGTTAGTTTTAGAGAGTACCTACGGCTTGCTCTACACGCCATGATAATTTGGAGTCCCTAAAACAATCCATACGATTGGCAGTGAAGAATTTTCCCATGGAAAGAGTGCGTGCTTCTATTGATAACTGGCCTCAACGTTCAAAGGACGGTATTGCAGCTAACAGAGACCACTTCGAATAAGCGTTTTATATTTTAAATTGTTTTATATTTGTGTAGGTATAAAACTAACACACTGTAAAAGTAATAAATATTATTTGCATTATTTTTTTTTCTTTGTGACAATATTTTTGGCAAGACTAGGTATTTGCTGTCAACAAAATATTGTGGTATATTACTAAGTGGATTCCCTAATTCAGTTAAAGTTGCCACGGAACCCTCAGTGCGCGAGTCCGACTCGCACTTGGCCGGTTTTTTTAACTGATAATTTAAAAAAGAATAGGGTGGTAAAATCGAAAATACTACTGAAGCGGTACGCAAAGGGAGGTCACTGAAAATTTTTGTTTACGGATGAGAAAATCTTTACAATTGAGCAACATTTTAACAAACAAAATGACCGTATTTATCATAGAAAAAATGAATAAGGTTAGAATGGGTTTGATCGATCGTTTGTATGGGATCCTCTGACTCCGGTGGGAGTTACCGCGCTGTTGCTGCAGTGTTTCAAGTACCAATCAAAGAATCAACACATTTATAGTACAGACCAATTACAATTTCCGCTAGGAGCTCTGTGATTGGTGTCATTAGTACTTGAAACTAACTACCAATCACAGAGCTGCTAGCGGTGAAACCACCAATCCTCATTCGGATGCGTTCGTTCTTTTATGTCAAAATACTAGTGATGTGGTAAAAGTCGATTATGTATTATGGTGTAATGTTGTTTCTCAATATGAATCAACATGTAGGATTTAAGTTTGAGTTAATTTGGATAAGTTTTTTTGTTCTTTTTTTTATTTATTTAGGAAACCAACGGCGATACAATATACCATTACATTATATTAGTTTGGCTTAAAAGTACGGCTAATTACAGATTTCCATTAGTGTACATATACTGTTATGTTGAAGTTAGAAAACGAGTGTGTGTGTGTGTAGGTGTTTGTTCTATTCTTTTTTATTTAAAGCCTCAAGAACTTTAGTTTTAAAAGTCGATTTACTGTAAGTAAATAAATCAATTTCGTTGAAAATGTCGTTGTAAACTCGCTGCAAACGAGAAAGTGGGGCGTTCCTAGCATACTTTGTAGTGGAGAACGGGACGCTCAGAAGCCGGGGATGCTGGCGCTTGGAGCGGCGGCCCGGCCACACGATACAACACGCCAGCTACCAGCTCACTGCAGTCGACTCGACCGACCGGTTTTACTATTGATTTTCGGTAAAAACGATAGAAGAAAAAATGGAGTTGCTAAACGTTACTGGAAATATAGTAACTAATACCCATAAACATTAGAGTAGTATCAAAAAATAATTTTATTAGTAGAATTGAATCATTCTATGTATAAAAAATAAGTAGGTAATATTTGTTATATTAGACATATAGATTCCAATGTAAAGAAATGGTAAGAAAAATGTTTAAGGGTATTTGCATGGTCTATATTATTCAGGTACGATATCTTACAATGCTATTTATTCATTCATATTCTTATCTAAAACTATAAAGCTGCAGAGTTTGTATTATTGTATTGTATATATTTGTTGTATGTTAAACGCGCTAATCTCAGGATTTACTGGACAGATTTAAAAAATATTTTTGGGTTGGATGTCTTATTTATCGAGAAAGACTTAAGGCCAGAACTAAACCTCATGGATACGTCATAACGCGTGACGTGTAGCGCCATCTACCTGTCTTGTTTATGCAACAGTAAGCCAAGTATGATAAATATGACCCAAGTTACTGTGGTAGTTAAGTTTAAGAAATGTATACAACAGTTAACCTTGCAGTGTTTTTGTTCGCGTTTTAATCACGTCACCAAAGGAGCGTTGTAGAGGTTTGTAAAATTACAGACTTATATGCAAACTAACAATAAGTATATTTTGGTCATCAAATAAAGGCAAGGGGTATTGATTACAGTATTATCTTTTAGTCTTATTATGAAGTGCGCGATAATCGACACATAATCTAGATTCACCGTTTTTCTTTTTTACTATCAATAGGGGGCTAGCATAATTAGATTCAGATTCTTGAACGATGTCATTAGTCAAAACATCATCTACTATATTCCTAATGTTTTGCCGTTTATGGTAGGATAAGCGGTAAGGCCTGTAGACAACGGGGGTTTTATCGTGAAGCTCTATACTCATTTGAGAATATTTAGCGCAACCTAACTCGGCAAGATTTTGAGCAAAACAAGATCGGTATGTATTCAGAAGGCTATGAAGCCTGTCAACAGTAGTTTGAGGAATACCGTGCCCTACCTTGATATCAGATTTATCTAAAGGTGGTAAGTCTTTAGCTGGAATATCGATATTTACTGCAAATGTACGAGTCTCAGTTATTCGATTAACTCGAGCTATCAAAGTATCAGCTTTAAATATCAATGGAACTGTTGTCAATGACATAACGACGATGATAGCCGTTTGATTACTAACTTTGTAACATCCCTGATGCAAATGATATTCTTGGTTAGGGCTCATCCTAGTACTGCTATCAAAATAAATATCTCCTGAAAAGGGTTCCTTGCAATAAAGTTTGACTACTATACTATACGTCAAAAAGGACATAACTGTAATGAAAGGGGGGTCCCTTTCATTACAGTTATGTCCTTTTTGACGTATAGTTTAACGGTGGGGAATTATTCAATTATCTGCTTCTTTATGATAAAAAAGAGATTGACTATCTTTCTTAACCATAACAGTGGGAAGTTCTGTAAAATTTTGTCCTATCAATAACGAAGCAGGTAAAAAGTTGTCATCGACGGCAAATACAGTTAATTCAGTATCTATTTCATCAATTCTAACAGTGATCAATGTACTAACTATTATCATTTTTTTTTCATTTTCTAAAATTTGGTTTAATGACCGAATCTCCAAATCCCTTTACTACGGAAAGGTTTTCTGTACTTTTTGTCGTTCCTTATAGTTTCGCTGCAGTCTTTGAAAAGGCTACAATCAATCCCAAAATCGAAAAACGCAGTAAGCGATGTACCGTTCACGCAAATATTTTTGTAATATTTGCTATTCGTTCCAGACTTTTAATCGTTTGAATTTACTGGTGGAATCACACTTATGGGGTCTTTCACGCTGTAAACTTCCTTAATAATTGATTTAGGACCTATTTCTGCCATGTAAGAGGAGTTTATCTTCAAAACTTTCTGATCCGTCGATTGTTCCCTTGGAATACTAATAGTACTATGCGAGAGGAGGGGTTTCCTAAAACAGTTCTCAAAATTATGTCCTATCCTACCACATTTGACACATTTGATTAACTGCTTTGTACAGCTAGTGTACAAATGACCCTTTTCTGCACAATTAAAGCACACAATGTCATTAGTACTCTTAGCCACCGTAAAATTCCTAATCTGGCTATTAACGTTCGACCGAAAATCACGTCGTCTGAAGTTGCTATAACTTGAGAGAAACCTCGTTTTATTTTTTGATTCGTTAGACTGTTGCGAAGCTAGGTAACTCAACAAATCTTCTGGTTCAAGACATTTGAGAGCCTGAGCTCCATTGCGTACAGAACTATCAGAGATATCATAAATTATGCAGTCAACTGCTTTACGTCCATTAATTTCGCACCTACTCAACAAGGAAAGCTTATCGTAAAAATAATCTGTGAAGGACTCGTCTGCACGGGGTTTTCGATTAAGCATTTCTTCTAATAGTTTTCAAAATTTTCGCCACTAGGAAAAGCTTTCTTCAGTTTACATTGCCATTCTTGCCAAGAGAAGTTGAGCGTTGGATAAGACTCGTACCATTTTTTTGAAGGCCGGTCAATTTTTGTAAGAAATTTATTTATTTATTTATTTATTTATACTTTATTGCACAACCAAAAATTTGTACAAAAGGTGGACTTAACGCCATATGGCATTCTCTACCAGTCATACCTTTGGGCTAAGCAGAAATGTTTGTAGGCGGTGCGACAGAAAAAAAGAAAATGGGTTACTATTAAAAGAAAAAAACGATAAATTTCACGTATAAAAAAAATATAGGTACATATATACATGAAAAAACATATCTCATAAAATAAAACAAAATAACTATAATTTACAATAAATACAATATGATCTAATAAAATATTACATATACATAACGCAAACGATAAAATAAATACATATACTTGTACATACTATAATAATAACAACATACTATGACGATGCATTAGAAGCTTATGGATTACGCTTTGTTGATGCTTCCGATATACAAATGTAGAAAGTGTGCACGGACGAGTCTCTTAAATGAAAATTTACTGGGAAAGAAATAGTGAATGGTTTGTTTTTCCTCCCAATTATAAATAACCGCACATTCATTGACTTTTCTCAACCATCGATCAACATCTTGAGACTTATAATTAGGGTCGTCGACGTCGACTTGGATGCTCAGGAGGAGAGACTCCGTCCGGTAACCTGAAATTCATTTTTACACGGATTTCATATGTTAATAGGAAATTCACAAGTTATTCTATGGTTAAATCCTTATACACTTCCTTTTAAGGACCAAATTTAAGTTAATCATTATCATAGTATGACATGAGTAGGGTAAGCCAAGAAAAAACTTTAAACTTATCTAGCAATCAAACTGAGTCCACTCATAGATTACATTACTTTTTATGTTAACAGCATACATGTACGACTATAAGTTACATTAATTTGGCACAGCTATGAAAATCGAACTCGGATGACTATATTTTTACAGCTCACCTACATGGCTACTTCTTTTGCACACAGCACAACTACATGGCTAACCGGCCTTCAGATTCACTTCAAATAAAACCTAGATCACTTCACATGACAATATTTTAATAGCACACCTACATGGCTATTATTTTTGTACGCAGCACACATACATGGCTTCATGGCCTTCAAATAATTTCAGTAAACAAATACTAATATCACATGACAACAGAACTTCGCATGACTTTATTGGAGGTCATATGAACTTTAAATAAAATGAATCTGTCGATATTCTGAAGGCAATTGATGAGAATAATGTAAGGTTATATAAATACAATGTCCAAAATGAATCAGTCTGATCTGATGATTATGGATGAGCCAAATGCTGCACCTATTTTATCGGAGAGTAGCCCCGACCAAAAACAGCGCAAGCACTAGCCCACTCAATACCATCATTGTCTCTTCATGTAAAGTGCCGACAAGAGGTGCCTGTGGCTCCGGTGAGCAAGGGGTGTGAAATCAGTGTGTGTAGTGGGGTTTGTATATATAATTCGTTTATTAATATCTGAAAAGCGTTATAATCACTTTAAGAATAATAAAAACTACTTACAGTTTCTCTCGGACATAGCTCGTGGGACAGCACCACTTCTGAATTGAAATGAAAGTCAGGATTTCACTGATCAAACACTTTTATTCACTTTACTTATGTCGTAAATTTTAAATAAATAGCTGCTATCATTTATTTGAACTGGTACTTACAACTGTTAAACTTAAATTTATTTACTGGCAACACCGATATATTTTTGGAGGGGAGTTTTGTATTCGGGGAAAGCGCGGAGTTCGGCAGTTCAGTTGGTTTGTGGCATCAAGTTGAAGAGGTTGTATCTGAAGTTGTACCCTGTTCGAAGAATAAAAGTCTTGAAGAAGTCTCAGTGTTATAATTTCTTAACAAGTCCGAAGTGCGCAACAAACCTGCAGCCCACAAAGAACAAGGTACGTGAAATAGTGTATGCTTGAATTATGACCAAGTTAGTGAGAATATGAAGTGATACAGTTAACTATCAGCAAGTGAAATTTATTTTTAAATAATACGATTTTTGTAGCACTTGGTCGGGGCTACCCTCCGGTCGTGCTACTTAAATTCAAAGCTTTTGAATCCACGTGTGCCGTAGTGTGCTCTGTTTGAGGTTGGGGCTACTCTCCGATGAAACTGGCACAATATGAGGGCACGTGTAGTTGAAAGCAATGTTTAAAAATTGGTAGAATTATTTCTAAAACCTACGAGAATTATTTCTAGAAATACGGTCGCATATTTTAAAACAATTAGTTAAATGAGGTTTTAACCTGGTCAAAAGACAAAGCGTAGCTAAGATTAGGACGTGTATTATAGTAATGTATTAAGATTAGTGACTTAATTTAAGTGTGGAATTCGAATGCTTATACGTGACGTTATGTTTTGTGCATGGTCGGGGCAACTCTCCGACTGCGTTAAGCATAATGCGAAGCGCATTTGCATTCGAATTATTCGAATTCTTGTGTAAGACGTATTTTACTCATGGCTGGAGCTACTTTCTGACAGCACAAACATGATACGGAGCGTGCTTGTATTTGAATAAGTTGAATCTAATGGTATTAAAGTGTTGGTTGGTGATTAAGTAAAGCGTGACTAAGGCAAGGCAGCTTAACTTAATTCAAGTGTGACATTCAAATGCTTATGCGTGTCGTTGTGTTCTGTGTATAGCCACATGGGCATGATACGAAACATTTGTATTCGAATAATTTGAATCCTCGTGTGCACCGTTGTGTTTTGTGCATGGCCGGAGCTACTTTCCGACAGCACATGCATGATACGGAGTGCACTTGTATTTAAATAAGCGTAGGACGTATAAATTTTAAAGTGTGAATTTTCGATGCTTATGCGTAACGTTGTGTTCTGTGCATAGTCTGGACAATTCTCAGACTGCATTGGCATGATACGAAGCGCTTTGCATTCGAATTATTTTAATCTTCATGTGCGACGTTGTGTTCTGTGCATCGCCGCGACTATTCTCCGACGGCACAGGCACGATACGGAGTGCATTTGTATTTTAATAATGTATGTTGTCTGGGATGTTTTAAGTGTGCTATGATCCTGCTGAGAATAATTTGCCTTAGGCTGATTTGAGTGTCAGTTTGTACTTAAAGATATATTGATTTCGTAGCTTAGTGTTCTACCTAGTTGTTTTCTTTGTTGGTAAATGGTTAATTGTGCTATGACCGTCAGAATAATAATTAAGACTAGGGTGATTAAGTATCAGTTTGTACTTTAATATTAATTGATTGTGTAGCTAAGTATGCTACCTGGTGGTTTTCTTTATTAGGGATTAGTTACGTGTGCTATGAGCCTGACAAGAATAATTTGCCTTAGACTGATTAAGTGTGTCAGTTTGTACTTTAATATGAACTAATTTCGAAGCTAAGTGTGATACCTGGTTGTTTTTTTTGTCGGGAAATAGTTAAGTGTGCTATGACCCTGACGATAATCATTTGCCTTAGACTGATTAAGTAGGTCAGTTTATACTTTAATGTGAATTGATTTCGTAGCCAAGTATACTATCTGGTTGTTTTCTTTGTCGGGGAATAGTTAAATGTGCAATAACCCTGACAATAATAATTTACCCTAGCCTGATAAATTCTGTCATTTTCTACTTCCATATGTATTGATTTCGTAGCTAAGTATGTTACCTATTGGTTTTCTATGTCGGGGAATAGTTAAGTGTGCTATGACCATGACTAGAATAATTTGTTTATTACTGATAAGTGTGTCAAGTCAGACCGATTAAGATGTACTTTAAAATGTATTAATTTCGTGGCTAAGTATGCCACTTGGTTATTTTCTTCCTCACTAAATACTTTAATGTGCTTTAACCCTAACGAGAATAATTTGCCTTTATACTGATAAGTGTGTCAGTATCAGACTGATTGAGACATATCTTTAATATGAATTTATTTCGTAGCTAAGTATGCTACTTCCTTTTCTTCTTTCCTTTCTTCCATGCCGGGAAATAGTTGAGTGGGCTATGACCCTAATAAGAATAATTTGCTTTAGAGTGAGTAAGTGTCACTGTCAGACTGATAAAGACACTGACAACTTTTACATGGAGTGGTTTTGTAGCAAAAAAAAATGCCAACTGGTTATTTTATTTGTCGGGGATTTTTTAAGTCTATTATTTTAATATGGACTGATTTTGTAGCTAAGTATGCAAATTGTTAGGATCCTTTGTCAGAGGAAAGTTAAGTGTGCCATAACTCTAACAGGGGAAATGCTATTTAATTTCTTTTAATGATATAGCTTTTAGGTTTAAAGAATCTTTATTTCTCAAAAGAACACAGTTCACTTACATGAGATTTTAATAACTAAAATGATTTAACGGTCATACGAATGACTGAACGAAGCTTATCAATACTTATAATATCTTAAATAAAGCTATTATTAAACAATGTGGTTAGAACTTATTTTAAAATTGAGTAGGTAAGGTACATATTGTTGCTGAGCAAAGTTCTCAAGTCTGTTTGAGGGAATATTGGCCTTAGTTGCATACGTGTAAAGATTGAATTTGTTTAAGTTATACTGGTAAAACTAAAATATTGTAAGGTAGCTTTTTGATACAGTTACGTTAGTTGACGTAAGTTATCGGTAAAGTAAAAAGTGATGTTAACCAGAAAACAATCCTGATGCTAGGCAAAGTTATAATGGTGATGAAGTTTTGAGTGCTACTTAAATACTATGAATGAAAGATATTTTTTTATATGAACAATTTTATTAAAATATGCTAAATTTTATATTAGTGTATCTTATGCCCCAGTGCTGTATTATTATTGCTTTTACTTCTTAAAGGCCCTTTAGAAAAATATTTATCCATAGCTTCGAATTTATAATTGAAGTTTTCTGGTTTAAAATATTTTGTCCCTACTTGACTAAATCCAAATTAATTACTAGCAAAATTATGGTAAAATAAGATGCTAGTTAACAGCACAGGTGTACGTGTTTTAGAAAAACCAATGAAAGGCGTAAAAACTTTATTAAAGGTCATACATTATTTCGTATCCCATTTAGGAATCTAAGTTAGTAACACCATGACAAAGTTATTAATATTTTATTATTATTAATTCTACTAAATCATGAAAACGATTCTCGGCCAATCGTATTTTAGTCAATCTTATAATATTTATACAATAAAGGCATCTGATGAATCCTAATGATTTTGTTTCATGCAATCTGATGAGTCTGCATCACACGCAATGTCGCGCATGAGCTCGAAGAAGGAAGGGACCCCACGGTGAACGATGGAGGATGTCACTGAGAGGCAGAGCCCAGGAGGAAGACGTGAGTCTGGCTAGACCCACTCAAAACTTCAAATTATACTCTAATACAGCTTTAGGGCAATTTTGGGGGGTACCCAATGCTGAGCAGCCCAAGAAACTGTCGCTATTGTCAATGCCTCTTTTCCAAAAGTTTACTATGTTGTATTATTCAATTTAAGTCTGTACATTGTATTAACTTTAAAATAATTTTCTGCGTTATAATACACATTTGTAATGACCTACCCTAATGAGGGTTTCCTTTTTGTAATAATTGTTTTAAATGTAGTATTGGTAAGTCTATATAACATTATAGTGATTTAAAAAAAAAAACATTGCCCCAAAAGACATTCTTGTGAATAGTTAAAACAGCCTAAGCTTTTAAAATTTTGGACGAAATATTATTTGAAACCTTCAGAACAACAAAAATTAAACATAAACGCAAGCTTTCATTTTCAATTCGTATACCTTATATTATTGTATATTTTTCTATCAATAAGTTCTATAAGCATGTCATAGTGTTACTGTTACTAAACTTACTTTCCGCCTTACTTAGGTCTAAGTGGACTATTTAATATAATTTCCCCATCATACTAAAAAAACTATTACTTTATTTAGAATAAGGTTATTTAATTTGAGAAAAGAATGCTTATTTTGTGTGTATTCATCTTAATTAGCATTTGGTTGTTTTCGCTGGATTTTTGTTTCAAAATAGGGTGAGAGGGTAATATAAAAAGTACACCACAGCTTTTTGCTTGATAAAACTTAATCATTTATTGCTCCCTAAGAATACAATTCACTTAACCAGAGATGTTTAAAACACAAAAGGTGTCAGAAATTGCGAACAGGTGCATTCACATGTACACAAATTATTATTATTTTTATTATCTAACGATGACAATATTACTTTTGGCTTAACTTTAACAAGGTACGAGTCATTCGTTAAGTATCAATAATGTTGCGGGTGGGTTTGATAAAAGTTCCGTCCTAGCCGGTTCTCCGGTCGCATTTGCGAAACGTATTACGTAACTGAGTAACTGCAACTGCTATTTATTATTTATAATTTTTTACATAATCAGTATTATAAACTTTATCTTTATCAGTGTTCTAATTTGATGATTTATTGGATTTGAAATAATTTAAACACTATTAAATATCGGGATCTTTTAGGAAATGTCGTATGACGTATTTTAATTATTTTAAACAGATAAAGCGAATGTGTTTTTTTCAAGCAGTTTGGCAAATGATTGGTATATTACACCTTGATGATATAAATGCAATACACTGCACTTTGTATAAGAATTATTTAGGTTAAATTAAAAAAAAAAACACATATGTTTGAAGTATAGGAAATGTGAGATCACTATTTATAGATTCCTACTTAAACTCTGAAATCATTCTAAAGGGTACTTTATTTAATTTTTATACTTTATAATGTCCGCTTAGCGTTATATACATAACTTAATTAACAAATTGCACTTTAAACTTAGTAACCGCTAGTTAATGAGTAAAAATAAACAGTATTATGTAGTGTATCTACAAAGTCAGGTATAAGTAGCCGCTTATAAAGTTAAGGTACTTTTTTTTTAGAACATCTTAAGGGATTTTGAAGGTAATTTAATTTAAATTTTGTTTAGTTATGAATATTGAGGGGATATTATTAAATATTTTAACCGGTCATGTAGAAATGACTGGTATTTAGCATTTTAATCCTGTACTGTAGAAGGTAGTCTGTTTTTGTCTATTGTGTTATGTTATATTTTTTTGTAACTTTAAAGAAATGTCTCATACTTCTGAAAGTGAAAATGCGGATATCATTACAAGGATGGTACCGTCGGTAGGATTTCTTTTAAAGTTAGGTTCACAAGTAGGGTTATGTATTGTTCAGAGTAATTATTATTACAAGGTTTTTTTTGCATTAGAATCGGGTCTGCCATGTCAGTGCTCTTACCCTTATAACATAATACCGTATTGGAGTTCAGAGTACGCAAAAGCAAACTTATTATAGTTGAAATCGCTGCCTTTTATGAATGATTAGATAAATTGACAGCCTTTAATGAAAACACAATTGGTTTTAAAATATACGTAAAATGCATAGTACTTAGTAGGTTATAAGCTTAAGGCAAAGTAGTATACAAAATCTGTACGATTCCATCATATTTTTTTAAATATAAGTAACATTTGATATTTCTTTATAATTTTAGATATTTATAGCATTTTATCTCTGTATCGTATCTTTTATAAATTATCACCATCTAGTGATGGCGTTGGCGACGCTATAGGAACAATATTTAGCAATGCCCTGCTGGCACATACATTTTCTCTGCCATGTTTAATGTTGTGTTATACAATAATGTCTCAATCATTTGTTTTTGTTTTATGACAAGACCCAAATAAAACTAAATTAATATTGAATTACAGTTTCAATTATTACTTAATCGATGGTAAATCTTACCTAATTGTAATATTGAAATTATTTGTATGCTGTTTTGTATGGCTAAGTAGGTCATTGTACTTTTTATTTATTTAAGACCACGTCTTTCATTGACTAAGGTTTAGTCACTAAGCAGATATATCTGTATTTAGATTTAACTATAGTACTAGACGACCTGGTATATACAAAATGTTGTAATATAATGTAGATTTTTTTCTATTACTGCGCGAATGTCGTAATGACTCGAGGAACTCATGTTATATTATTATATTTAAGGAAATTATTAATTATCTAAAACAAGTTTTATATATACTTTCTAAGCACATTGCAACTAAATTTTCATTATTATAAGTGTAAAATGAAAACGAAAATTTCATGTCTTATTTATTTAATTATTATTTTCTTGGCATTAACAATTATTTATGCACATGTATTAATTAATTGAATTCAGTTTGAAAACTTTAAATTAAACTTGGTTGCTATTTTTAATATTCAAAATCATAAGGTAATGTTTGGTTATTTATGTACTCGTTTCAACCCAACTGAACCGCCTAGCTATTCGAGCGCCAGGAGGCTGCTCGATGTAGGACGGCCGAATGTCGTAAATTTTAAATAAATAGCTGCTATCATTTATTTGAACTGGTACTTATAACTGTTAAACTTAAATTTATTTACTGGCAACACCGATATATTTTTGGAGGGGAGTTTTGTATTCGGGGAGAGCGCGGAGTTCGGCAGTTCAGTTGGTTTGTGGCATCAAGTTGAAGAGGTTGTATCTGAAGTTGTACCCTGTTCGAAGAATAAAAGTCTTGAAGAAGTCTCAGTGTTATAATTTCTTAACACTTATAACAAAGTTCCGAAGATGTTGTCGCTTACGAATCACAAGATCGACTGGCTGTAACTTAAAATCTATCGTACAGGAAATATAATTTAACACCAATCACAAAATTATTAATAAAATATCAATATCCGATAGAAATAATTAAAAAGCTATTTCCGTTTCAATATTTTTAAATCAATTTTAATACAACTTCCGTAAAAAAAATTCATTATGTCTAATACAAAACAATTATTAAATAAAATTAAATTGTGTTTCCGGCAAACGACAATTCCGGCAAATCTATTTTTAAACATTTAAATTTTTTGCATCCGATCAAGTTAAAGACTTCATTCTGTTACAAACGAACTACAAAATAAAATAAAACTAAGTTTCCGGCGACGTTACATCCGGTAAATTACTTTCATATTATTAAAAATCATACTTTACATTAAAAATACGTTAAAATATACCAATAATAATATAATTACTTTAAAAAATATTATGTTTGTAAATGTTTCAAATAACGAATCACAACACTTTGATTTAACAAAAAATATGTATTTGCATGCTATTCAAAGATGTCTGGAAAAGCTGAACTAAATGAAAATAATAACATCCTAAATGTACCCTTTTCCAAACGCAAATAAACACTCATTTCATTTCATTTCATTTGATGGTACAGTATATCATGTTAGTTGCATCTTTATAAAACACAAAACAATCGTATAAATAGTAGAAACAATTAGAAAATATAGCTTCATTTTAAAAGTTTAGCTTTACGGTTTTCGAAAAGAATCATTTTATTCAAAACAAAACGTGTAACGAAATTAAAAACATCACGGGGGATGATAGGAATAATGGAGGAATCTCTTGTAAGATTATCCTTTGGACATTCCCATACATCGCCATCTAGCCCCAAAGTAAGCTACTCAAAGCTTGTGTTATGGGTGCCAGACAACGGATATAATACTTAAATACTTTTTGTTTGTAAATACATACATGATATACATAGAAAACACCCAGACCAATACAAACAGACATGTTCATGCACACAAATGTTTGTATTGTGCGGGGATCGAACCCGCACCCGCTGCGTAGTAGGCGATTTCTCGACCACTACACCAGACGGGTCGTCAAATCAGATTGGGGAGATTTGGCTTAAGATATGACAGCCGCATTTTTGAAACCTTTTTTTGGTAATATTGGGTCAATTCTGCCTCCTAATTATTTTTCAAAATAATTTTAGTGTAACCCAATCATTTCTATAACCTTTTCTCCAAAGGGACTTTGTGAAATAAAATCGAAGTAAAATAAATCATTTGTGCAGCCGCCGACTAGTGTTGTTGTAAAGTGTATTTATGTAAGTGTGGTCTCTTGTAAAGGCACCGCCCTCTCAGTCGTCCGATGTGGGATGCTGTAGATCTGCGCCTCGGGCTGGACTGCAGTCTGTCGACGAGGGTTCATGGTTCTGACCCATCTGGTTACCTGTGGACCGAAGCAAATTATTAATAAAACTAAAATTATAAGAGAAGTCGCGGTAAGAAAACTAGCTAAATACGAATGAGACTCTATTTGTGCCCAAACTGTGTCGTCTAACTGTGTTTTTAAATTATGTTCTGAATTAATTAGGTGTTGGAAACTATCTTTGGAGCTATCAATTATTTTTTCTTTAGAGATATTATCTTCTATATGAGATGATATTTGTCTGTTCATGGAAAAATTAATGCTTTTAGAAAATGATTCTGTCACTGTCGCCTTCTCAGATCGTTTCGCAGATAATACGTTATTAAGAGTTTTGGTGATACAGTTTTCGGAGATACGAAGAACACCGACATCATGAATATTTACTTCTTCTCTTCGGCCATCACAAATAAAAGATGCTGTCAATGGTCGTGTTGTTATAAAAAGCCAAGTATTTTCCATATACAACTGTTTCCATATGATGTCTGAAGTGATTTTATAAGTTTTTGACATGCACTGAGTCTTATGATTTTCGTTCTAAAAAAGTTGTTCAACAATGCAATTTATATTAGATTGCATGTTATTCACGGCTACAGGACTGCAAATAAAATTTGTGTCCTTTTGAATACAATCACTGAACTCTTCATTACTTAATTCAATGTAATGTTCGTTATTGTAATCAAATCCCATGAATGTATGATGTAATATGATTGAACTAAAATAATTGTCTATATGTCTTGCTGGTACTGGTGATACATGTACTAATACGTATTTGGTGACGTCATGTATTGGGTAGTGTGCAAATACCTACTTGAATGTGGGTGCTATTTTCAGCAATCCTGGTATTTAATAGTTGGTTCTGCATGATTCTCAAGTTCTGTGGTATTTTTTTATTTGCCAATTCCACGGACGAGTAAAAAAAGTAAGGACACCGCGTTACCTACATTTAAAGTGAAGCACCCAAAGTAAGCCAGCATACGTGTAGTTACGAACCTACACGCACACACTGACGCAAAAGTAAGCCGATCGGCCGCCATTACCCTCTCTGCCATCGTCTGTGACAGTGTAAACCTTCGCGTATAAAAAAATGAAAAAATACCGTCGTGTAGGTATCGTTAAACAGTGTAAAAATATTACATTTCTACAAAAAAAGTGCAAAGGAATTACCTTTCATAAGTTAGCCAGTACCTATTACGTTAATTTCTGTTCTTTTTAACATACAAAAAATATTTATTTGGAACACAAAACCTCCACTCCACGTGATTTACCGGTGACAGTAACAGCCAGTGTGGCCGGAAAATAAATAGGGACTTTACCCGAAAAAACAGGCTAAGTGCAAGTCGGACTTGCGCACTGAAAAACTACAAGTTGGTTTTAAAGCAGTATTCTACTGCATAAACACAACTTTTTTAAGTTTTTAAATTTATATAACAGTTCTTAATTTTTTTGACATTTAAAAAATTGTAGTGTTTGTGTAACAGAAAATCAAGCAAATTAATTATTTTTTTTTGTATTCGTAATAATAATTAGAAGAGCTGGCAAGCACTTTTTATTTACATAAAAATATAATGAAATCCAACCAAAAGAATTACAGGTATGTAATTTATCTAGCCATTCCGATATCAGATTGGCGACTTACGTTATTTTAATTTTAATTGCGGTCTTGAAAGGCTCATTACTTCAAATTTTACGTACGTTGCTCACATGCATAAACGAGTAAAATTTGCAGTCTCACTACCGCCATTCTGATACACCTACCTACACAATAAAGGGATAAATACTTGTGTCCACTGGTATCCCCGTGACGCAAGCAAACACATACAGCATAAAAGTGGCTTCACTTGCTAGTATCGCGGTGCGGAGTCCTTTCTTTTTTACTCGTCCGTGGCCAATTCAATTATTTTACTGACATGATGTGGGGTTAAAACATGGTATATTGATGAATTATCAAATAATATCTTTAGTAAGTTTTCATAGTGGTCCATTATTTCAGATATATAATTATTCGCTAGGTGGTAAGTTTGCATTACTTGGATTTTAATGCGATTTCCATCTATTGATTTGTACCAAACGCAGCAGCACAGAACACTACGCAGCAGTGTAATAAGTCTTTGGCGGTCCAGTCCAATGGACGAAGGAAAATAAATGTCTATGGCACTGTCAATGGTGTCGTCTGGAAAGTTTAGGGCGGGAAGAAGTGGAAGTTGAATTTCGTGTGTAAGAAGTGGAAGAGTAATTTATTGTGATTTTGTATTGGAATCATCATAAAAATGTGTGCTATTGAAAAAAACAATGAAGATAAAGCAGGATACAAAGTAAAACGTGCTCTGCCCCCTTACTATTATATTATCTGGGTTCTGGACCCAAAACCCAATCCAATGAATATACCCATCCCTGTCACACGCGTACACGGACTGGTATGAGTGACAAGGACGGGTATAATCGTATAAGTAAGGGGGCTGATTGCAGATCGCGCCCTCTGATTCGGATCGTTATTCTCGTGATAAACTTCCTTTTAAAGCAAACGCCCCGTATTTCAATGAGTTAGGTTAGGCAAGGCTAGTTTAGTGTCAGTTTTATAGTGATGAGTGTAAATATTAAACTTACTAATGAAGAATTCTTTATACTGCTTCGTCCAAAGACGTTAAACTTGTTTAGAAAAAAACATTATTGTCTGTCTGACTGTGTCTGGGGAGTTTTGCGCGGGAAACGAAAAGGGAAGGACGGACCATATTTCTTCATTTTAGAAATTGTTTTTTTCGGGACAATTATTGTGATTGTGCGGTGGAATTGTCATGATAATTCGTGCTTTTGAAGAAAACAATGAAGTTAAAGTGAGAATTATGGTGAAGCGTGCTCTAATCGCGTCGTCTTACCCGGATCGCTGTTCTTGCGCTTAGCTTCCTTGTTGAGCATTGGAATGCAGACCACCTCTCATTTCAATGAGTTAGGTTAAGTTAGGCTAGTTTAGTGTTAGTTTTAGTTTTAAGTATTGATTCAACTACAGCAAATAAATTACTGATGTCCAGGCTGTATGGCTTAAACCTTTGCCTTTTCCAATCCAAACGGAAAGAAGAGAACCAAAAAAAAAACTGACTGTGTCTGTCAAGTGTCACTGACAAAAAGTACCAAAACAAACACCTTGGCCGTCCCATTTTTTGTAAATTCAAAATTAATAATGTAACCCGAAAGCAATATGTTACACCAAGTTAACTTCTTTGGTAATTTATGTGTAATAATAACTATAGTTATTTTGAGTAAGCTGGTCGTTACTGAGGTAGTGGAAGATGAAAGTTTATTGGTGGACGAGTGGTTAGACCAGAACGAACTTGGGGAATACAAGAAGCTCTTTAGGGAATATGGTGAGTTTCTGAACAATTATAGCGACTAAATTAATTGCACAAATGTTCTTTACTTATTTATAGTGAGAATTGTATTCGTAGATAACATTTTCAGTCATAAAATCTTGATTGTGTAACCTGTGTGTCTTGATTAACTTTCTATAAATTCTTGCATTAATCATAAAGATGAAATAAGAAACCAAAAAATTACGCACGAGCGGAACTTGAACCAGCAACCTCTTGCTTGGCTGACTGGGCCAAACGCTCTTACCAATTGAGCTACTGTGCTGTCCGTCCGACCCTGCGAAATTTGTGGTCTCTTCTAGATACGTCATTGTGTTACGCTTAGCGCCATCTAGCCCTCTGTTTATGAAATAGTGGGCCAAAGCAGTGATTCTTTACAGATAGCAAAGCGTCATCAATTTCGAAGTTGAATTTAAACTTGGAAATTGATGACGCTTTGCTATCTAATGGTTTAGATGGCGCTAAGCGTCACGAAATGACGTATCCATAAGAGACCACAAATTTTGCAGGGTTGGACTAACAGCACAGTAGCTCAATTGGTGGGAGCTTTTGGCCCGGTCTGCCAAGAGGTTGCTGGTTCAAGTCCTGCCTTTGCGCAAATTTTTGGTTTCTTATTTCATCTTTATGATTATAAAATATGACTCTATGTATGTCATGTATGTATTTACAAACAAAAAGTATTTAAGTATTATATCCGTTGTCTGGCACCCATAACACAAGCTTTGAGTAGCTTACTTTGGGACTAGATGGCGATGTGTGGGAATGTCCAAAGGATATTTATTATTATTATTATATTATAATTATTATTACTGTGAGTGTTCAAAACATTCTAAACCATTCTTGCATTAATTTTAAATCATCTGTCTTATCAAAAAAATTTTGCGCCCTTATGCTTCAAAATAAATAAATTAATATTAGTACCCTATAAATTAATATAAGAAAACCTAATCCATATTGTTACCAGAAACTTTATTCATGGAATTTATCTAATGCTCTTATCCTATATTGTATGAAAAACCTTTAAAGTTTCATCTGCATTAGGAAGAATAATGGAATTTTTTTCTTCCTAAGATTTGTCAGTTGGATTTATCAATATTTTATTTATTATTTCCTCCTAAAACCATACCAAAAAAAAAACAAGAAATACAGTAGATTTCATTTATTGAGAGTTGACTGCCAAAGACACAATGATTTATTACTTTCACAAAAATGTCCTGTCTTTTGTTTATTTATTCCCAGATAGTCAACAATTGTTGAGATCTCTACCTTTTGTTTATCAGCTTAGAAAGTACTGACATTCTGAGTAGCAACAGGTAAAAGTAAACTTTTGAACAAGTGTGGTTGCAAGAAGGTGTTAAAGTTAATAAGTAATTTTATGTTTGGCTCATTTGTTTACGAATTATTGACGGCAATGTTATGTAACAGGTGTTACCAAACAGGTGGTAATATCAAATATAATATAAGGCTTAATATAATGATAAAAGATTTTGGTAAATTGTTTTTGATTAAAAAAAATATAGCTGATATTTTTTTGAAATTACGACAAAACATTTTTTATACTTAAGCCTCTCCAGTGATTCAAATTGCCTAATCTAGTAATTGAAATAAGTGAATAGGACCACAGTTTTATTTTCTTTTTCTTCGTAAATGGCGAAGGAACTTAAGCACAGTTTTTTTTGTCATCCCAACTTTTCCTGGGTACATTGTAGATTGTAGATACTCTTCCACACTGCCATGTACCCCTTGGTAGGCTGTTGTCTACAATCAGCACAATGTTCCCAACAACTATTCTCAGTGCCGCCCGTATGACGCGGTTGCATCATAGTATAGTAGAAGTAATCTGCTAATCTGAACGCTCTCTTCCAATCTTGCCTAGTAAGCAAGTCACAATCTTGTACATTTGTTGGCAGCCGCTGTTCGGAGGATGTGCCAATATGAAATGAAACGGAGTTCAGGTTTTCTCGTCGTACCTCTCTATTGATACATGACTAATAGGCCGAGAATTGACTATCACCTTTGCTTCCAGATTAAGAGTAATCATAACCTTTTCTCTTGGTGCCTTTGTTTCAACGCGGCACTTAAGGCTACTTTTACTATACAGACTAACCTCTCCCAGCAACCGCGCTCTAGCTGCAGCAAAATCGAATGATATTTTACATCCGAGGAAAGAAAATATTACGCTGTTGCTGCAAAAACAAAAAATATTTTAAAAAAACTGTAGGTATTGTAATGAAAACCGTAACATTAAACAATGTAAAGAGTTTTTAATTTTAAGCGTCGATAATAAATGGCGTTGGTTACGCGAGTCAAACAAATGCTTAAGGCGTAGTTCACATCAATGGAAGTCTTGTTAAGTCACTCTATTTGACGTTTACGGTTGTGCCATGCCATGCGTCATCATCCTCTTTTGTATCGGAAAACTTTGGTGGAAGCTAACAACACCCGGCTCGAAGGACATTTTAGAATCTAATCTAGTACCCTTCCCAACTAGCACACAAGCAGCTTTTACCGCCATTATAGAGCTTCTTAGCGATACAATGGCCGTTGAAAAGCTTAAACCAACTCCTCAGCCTGTATAGCAACGTATTCTAATGCCATTATACAGGTAGGCGATACAGTGGCCATACAATCGTAATCATTTACACTAAAGCAGTTACAATGGTATCTTGTTCCGTCATTCTACAGGTGATGGGGGTATAGTAGCGTTGTGAACACTCCTTTACCACTAGTAGAGCTATAAATGATTTTTTGGAAGGTATGAGTGTTTGAAAGGCGCTATAGGATGCTACTTAATCACTTTGAGTGGAAAAGTGAGTCTCTATAGATTCTTAAGGTATATGATAGTGTTTATCACCACTCTTGTAGCGTCATTACCTACAGTAGAGTTAAAGTTACTCTGTAGTAGCGCTAAAGGCGCTATATTTGAGGAAATGAACTCTTTCGTAGCGCTAAGCACGTTATAGTAGTGGTTTTAATTACTTAAGACGATGAGTAATACGTTTATAGCGTTGCTGTAGCGCTTTAAGTGGGACAGGAGCGGTTTCAAATGCTTTGAAAAACGTAAACGTTGTCGTCCATTTTGAGTTATCCCTAATAATATGACAACTATTTTCAACAATAACAATAAACATGCCCACATTGATATCGAGTTTTTACAACTACTTTATGGTTTAGTTTCGATATTATTTATTCATAAATGACTTAAACATCTATTGGGAAGTTTTAATAAGTAGTTTTAATAAAATAAAAAAAACTATGTCACCAATATTATAAAAGTATTATAACACTAAAAACGTATTATCTTGTGGGCGCGTTAAAATCTAAGCGAAAATACATGTATATATTCATAGTAAACTGATACACGCAATAAATATGTCACAGTAATAATATATTCAAACTTTCCTTTTGAGTTTATGTATTTGAAAAACTTCTGACAGACACAACATTGTTTCATTTGCACTGATTTAAAATCAAAACTATTATTTTTTCATAAGTATTTAGTTTTTAGTCACACAATCGCGATCAAATACGACAAGAGCTGCAGTATAGCGCTACAAAACATAATTTTACTCTTGCAGCGTTCGCTACACCTTTTTAAGCGTCATTGTATATCCGTTAGCGTACACAACCACTCTTATAGCGTCATTGTACAAACATTAACGTACATCACCACTCTTGTAGCGTCATTATACGGCGGTTCTAACTCTTATTTCGCTGCTATAGCGCGATTGTAGAGCTAATACCGTTATAAAAAGTGCCTATTTTAGGGTTAGAGTAGCGCTATAGCAGTTTATACGGCTGCTGTATGGCTTATCTATACAGCTAATGCCGTAATCGACAACCTCTTAACGGCCACTGTAGAGCTTCTTATAGCGCTTGTGTGCTAGTTGGGTTTGCTCCACCTTCTGTCCAAGGAGAAGGTATATTGCCAGGAATTTGCCAATGATGTGGTCCTAGTCTTCTCTGCCAAAACATTGTCAGAGATGGAGGAACCCATCAACGAGGTGTTAAGCAAGAAATTATAATGGGGAAAGCAAAATAAATTGAATTTCGCGGCGCAAAAGACCAATGCCATGCCATGCCAAGACTAAAATTTACCTCTCCTAAACTTACAATTTCAGGAGTACAACTCCCCCTCGTTGATGAGATCAAACTTCTCGGACTCATAATAGACAAACGACTCAACTTTAACTCACACGTATTCGCCATCTGCAAAAAGTCAGCGGACATAATATAAAAAAAATGTTATCTTTACTGAGATTTATTATGCATGTTTCATGTTACATCATTAAACTAACTTGTTTTAATGTGCTATGCACATACTATTTTTAAGCGACCTAAACTGATGGCAAATATAGGGAAACCTGTTATTGGCTTAACTTTATATAAGAACTAACTACTTTGTGCAACTTATTATTAAGCTGTTGGTTTTCTTAATAAATAAAAATTAAATCATAACTGCATGTGAAGTCAAATCTTAACCACACGTGGCTTTTTATGTGGTTGGCTACAGTAGTGTAGCCTTGACGCACAGTGTCAGTGTCCATCGCTACCCGCATACTTATTGCTGGTCTGCAGTTACTCAAGGAGCATATGGAGTGACAGACGCGTTTCATGGTTAAAAATAAAATGAATTTTACTAAACATTTATCTATTGCTTTAATCAAAAGTAAAGTCAACATAGAAAAAGCGCAGCAATGATTTGGCTTTTGTGTGAATGGGCCTGTCACTGTCACTTTGCGGTGAGAAAAGTGTGCAAAACTGTACTGTATTGACACAAATAGACGAAGGCGGGTCAGGAAAGTGACATGTTTGACAGGTCCAGTCCAATAACCAGGTAATATGTAAGACAAATCAATGATACCAAATGCAGGAAAAATGCGATTGGTACCTAGGTTTTCAATCTATATTTCTTTAAGTAATATGAAAGCAGAATTTTGGCCGAAGGGTGTTTTGTATCGGGTTTCGCGGACTACCAAGATGCGCAACAGTACGCCAGAAAAAGATGTCTCTTTTGTTTTGATATTTTAATATTATTATACGAATGTTAGTCTTCAAGGTATCTATTGTACGGGTCTTTGTTGCCTGCAATAAATGATTAAATAAATAAAATATAAAAGCTGAACAGTTTGTTTGAATGCGCTTATAAATCATTTTTTTTTTGGAAATGATGTAGGATACGAGTATAGAACAGAACGCCACGGCACAACATAATATGTTCAAACGTGCGTCAGTTTTATTACCTATAATTGTTAGTTAGTTACCTAGTTTTAAATTTTTGTGCATGCACAACAGAAACACCCCAAAAAGCAGTGAATGTGCATCATTTAATAAGGGGCAGGTATGAGCTAGATAATAATTATACCTATCACATGTTTATAATGCATTGCACTATTGTCTGTGACTTTATTCAAACAAATATCAATATTAAAGAGCGGCGCTGATATCCCGCTAGCATCCCCTGACGTCGCCCCTCCCACTCGGTAACCCCCTACCCCCTTCCACTGAAACCGTCCTGGGTGGTTGTAGGGAGGCACTCACACTCACTTTACTTAGTCGCGCCGCAGCCTTCGCGCCGTGCGCACGTTCTCTCTACCCATGCATATCTTCGCGGTTCAAAATGATCGCTTTAATCCTCTGTGTGATAGCAACTAATTAAAATACCCACCATTCCATCCTAAATTTCGCTAATTACATGAAACGTGATTCCACATTTACAAAAACCAAAGCCTTCATTCATAAAAGTGATCCTTTGTACTCGATGTAAATAACTCAACAAAAGGACAATCTATATGTTTATAGAGCATTGATGTTCCTCGGTTTTCAAATACAAAAGCTGGACATTAGTTTCGAACCCGGGATGTGGCAGTTCGAGGACTCGGAGATATACTCCATCGGGATGATCCACCCCTCGCACAGCAGGCACTCCGGCCTCTCCATGCTGTCCAGTGTCTCACAATTCTCAGGTATTCATAATTTATACACTCGTAAATTAATTACGGACAGTTAAGAAGCTTTTAGTCTCCCTCCAAAACTCGATCAACCGTCTTGAGTAACTTTGCAGTAAGTTTGTTGAAAGGCGCCCAAACAAAAGTTTGGACGTTAGATGAAGCAATTTGTTGTTTGATGAAAAGTCGGATTTACTTTATACGGCTATTTGTGGTCCTTTGTTAGGTAAGCGGACAGGTAATAAAGGCCGTAATGGTGATGTATCGGTATCATTATAACCTGTAATAAATAATAACGCTGTCCTATAACTACAAAGAAAGGTATCTTATTGGAAAGAAGTCGTTACTTATTTCCAATAACCTATTCATAAGTTCGTTATCATCGATAAGTAGGTACCTTATTAATTGAAATTGGGGATTCGGTAGTGTGTTCTCTGATTGGGTCTTTTGTTCGTGGTACAGAAAATGATTGACTTGATTTCTGTAAGGATTTTTTTTAGTGAAATACTGGGTCTTTGTGATAGACATCAGCGATACTCCTGGGTTGCAGATGTAGCAGCGGGTTGCGGTGGTAGCAATTGCCCGATGCACTCCGGTGTCTAAGAAGGGCGGGAGAATGCCCCCTGTGACTCCGGGGACTATGACAACATTCGCTCACTAATTCGGGTCAAATAACTTTTCCAGTAGGGTATAGAATAGAAATATAGCTTGTGCTTATGGTTTGATATCGACGGTAGAAAATATAATTTCTGTAAGTGCCCAGAACCTAATTTTAAAACAGAGCCGTCCAATTTTTGACTATTCGTAATAAAAAGTTTTTTTTGTACACAAGATTGTGCATATAGTAACGCAAATAAAGCAATAATCAATGTAATAAAAAAGTTATGATAGGGTATTTTTACTTCTTACAGCAATTGATTTTTATACTTAGTGAATTTAAATTTTAAATAGTGGCGGAATATTTAAAAGTACTGAGAGGGACCAAAAAACAATTGTGAAATGCAAAAACTTAAACATACTTATACTAATATTACATAGATAAAAAATAAGATATGTCAGCGAAGGACTAATATACATCATTGAATACATATATTAAACAAAACGAAATTACAGATAAGGAAAGTGAAGATATTGATGACATCTTTAAAGATAATAACGACAGTAGAAAAAGAAATGGTGGTTAATTCTTCGTGGTCGCGGAAAGATTTCTTAAAAGTAAGTTTGTTGGAGGACATTCTGATTGCCATGGGGAGAGAATTCCAAAGAAAAATCGCAGGGATGGTGAAAGAGTCCGACATAAAGCCGGACTTGTGAAGAGTGAGATTATGGGAAGAGCGTAGGTTGCGCGAAGTTGCAGAAGAGATATGTATTTTTTTAAATATTTCAAATAACAATGTCAAGTGACTACCGCAATTCCGCAATACCGCAAATGCAAATTCAAACTTGACAAATTGTAACTGAAAGATTTAACTATAAAAAGCTACCGTCTGCTATCCTCTTCCCTGTTCCCCGAGGTGCTACAGTCGTACAAATAGTCACTTTCGAGAGCCACAAAAGGGAATTGTCCGTCTGAATGCGACCAAGTGGCTTCCAGCGTTCCTTCTTCAGAATTTACGCAAGGGAATAAGGCGATTCCCACCAGAGATCGCTAGGCGTAAAGAGAAAAGTTTGTTACCAAAAGATAAATTTCTTATGTTGTTATGTTTTTCCTAAATTTTAAGCTACGGCGCTTAGGTTAACTCTAATCTGCACTAGTGAAAGAAAAGACTTATTTGTAAGTAACTTTAACGCGTTGCAGTTGTAGTGCTGGCCATTAATTAGGTATATGTTATTATCCGAATCCGAAGTCTATACAGCTGCTTTTGTAAAATTAAAAAGTCTGATTTGCTCGAAATAATACGAAAGCCTTATTTTTTAGACATAAATTAAGACATCTTGTATACTCCGGTCAAGTAATCGCGCACAAAATCAATTTATTATTGCGATACTAGCGAGCAAGTCTAACCTACCAACGCTAGGAGTCCTAACATGCACGCCTCGATACCGTTTATCGCGTCGATAAAATATTTTTATTTCGTAAACAACATGTTTTCCCCACATTTTTCACTTGTAAGGCAATCCTTATTGCTTTTAAAATCAAACGAATACATTAAAGTGAATAATAGCCTTTTTAAATTTGATTTAAATGACGTTTGAAATTTATCAATTGCCGCGATAAATGATAAATAGGCATCTTAGGCCCGCAGGTCGCCTCTTCGTAGCTAACTAGCTACGCCGTAGTATTTCGTAGATACGCGCGAGTTTGCGATTTTCTTCATTATTTTTTTAGAACCTTGTGAAGAAGTTTTCTTTTATAAAACTTGCAAACTATTAAGAATTGAAGTAAATGTTATTTTACAATAATCATTAAAAAATGCATTTTCAAAACTCAACAAATATTCATAACTCATATTATGATCCCTGAGCTAACTCAGGGATCATAATATGACATCTAAATGTCACTGACCAAAACAACATTTCGTATATTGTACCTGTACATTTTATTGCAATTGTAGTATACACGGAGAGAAAATCTGACAAAAATACAGTAATCATTACTAAAATAGGTAGGTATTTCTAAATCCGAGGACAACAAATGTTCAATAACAATTGGTAATGGATTTTTGTAAAAGCTGTTAGTAAAGATTACATGTAACGTTTTTGTAATTTCAAGTGTTTAGTATTTAGTATTTACCCTTTAATGATGACGTCATAAACAAATACTAAATGTTTTGTAAATTTAAGAGTTCAGTTGTAATATCGGAAATGATGACGTCATATACACTTATTAAGTGTTTTGTAATTTTAAGAGTTCTTTTGCTTTTGAAAACCTTTTGCTTTTGACACTTTTTATAAACACTGAAACTTTAAGATCACACAACCTACAACTTTGATTGTTTTAGCATATACATAGTAATTATGAATAAATTGGGCATAAATTGTACTAAAACAATCAAATTTTCTTTCTTTTTATTACGATAATAATGTTGACCACAACGTGCCACCTGGAGCGCTTGCAAACCTGAAATGGCAGACGATATATTGCCTGTGCCGTGAGCATCACTTGTATTGACAAAATGGTTACTTGGAATTACAAAACAGATTAGTTTTTATTATTCTAAAAAATACGCTAGTAGTTTCAAGTAAACCATATGTAAATACAAAGATGTGCTTACTTGGAATAACAAAACATTACAGTAATATTATTATAAAAAATACGTTAGTAATTTTAAGTAATTCATATGTAAATACTAAGATGTAACCATTAATTATAACAAAATTTTGTTATTATGCCTTTTACTAAATTCATTTCTTGAAAGTATTAATGAACTTTTTAAAACATACTAAATAGGTTGGCAGTAATTACAAGACTTTAGCTATGTTTACTATAATTTGCGATAGCCAAGAAAAAATTTAATATCTGGCATTGACTAAAACCGATTTTTAGGAATTACGAAAACAAATACAAATGCTTTGCTAAAAATCATTAATATTTGTAAAAATGGAAAAACTTTTGTAAGTAATATTAAAACTTAGTATTTGCATCAAATACTTTCTGGTGGTGTCATTTTTCTCCGTGTAGACCGCCGATCTAAACTGATAAAGTATTTTTTAAGATGGGAAAAGGTAAATGGTTCCCAAGAGCTGTTATGACAAATGTTGTTTGTTTCTCTCTTTAAATACTTAGTCGTGTTTGTCCCCAACGTTCATAGCTATAGACACTCCATTCTACGTGTAATAAATACTGTTGTTTGTTCCACCTCATTACGTAAAAGAGCTTTATAAGTAGGCGGGATAAAATGTTTGCCCATATAAATTATCTTGCAAAGCCTTTATTTCAGAAACGACGGGGTAAAATATATAGAAATTCCAGCAATTGCGCGTTAGTTTGCAAGTACATAGACAAGAAAACTAAAGAATTATATGTAAATAAAATGAATTGATTTTATTATTACTAAAGTCTTTGTATATATTAAAATATGTGATGTACGAACTGAACAAATATGGCCGTCGCAGATTCTGATGTTTCATTTCAAACATCATTTATCACCGAAACAGTATTTCCTGACTTATTGACAACTGGATGATCGTGGTTCAACAGGAATGAAAAGACGACCTCAATTAAATGGGTGGTGTAATAAAGTATATTATTTTTAAAACGGACTAATGATGATGATTCCTATGAATAGTCGATTCCTTTATGAATGAATGAATGATTTATTTGAAACATGAGACAAGATACATCGAATCGCTATTAAAAAAAACACGGACAAATATATTAATAAAAAAAAAACGAAAGATAAACCAAAAATTAAATTAAACGAAATCAAAACAACCATACCCAATAGTTATCTGGAAGAGATCGCTTTTAGCTTTTAAGCTTTTATGATAAGCCTTTGTTGTACATGTTCCTTAAGTTTATAAACTGTAATTTACTTTGTGTTGTGCAAAAACGAGTTATATTATTATTATTGTTGTTGACTAATACGTATCGTATCTACATCGTAGGCTATACCAAAGGATGAAGCAATGGTAACAAGCACACAATATGATTCTGTTTATAACTTGGACTCTGATTGCAGTCTGAGAAAACATCTCCAAGACGGAGATGGTTGAAGAATGGTAGAGACCTCTGCCTCTGCAAAGATCAATGGCTAAAAGTTTTCTACCCTAAGCAGTTGATCACCGACGTTGAATGTTTATCTTTACTAATATTATAAAGCTGAAGAGTTTGTTTGTTGGAATACGCTAATCTCAGGAACTACTGGGCCGATTAGAAAAAATATTTTTGTGTTGGTTTTGATATAATTATTGTTAAAAAAGTTGGTTAAATGCGGGACTCTTGTGTATTGAAGAAGGTTGTGATAATATAGGTATTACTTTTCTTTGATCCCGCTCGCTTTCAATAATTTTATTTGATAAATTGACCATAGGTAAAAGGAATGGCCGTAGAATCAAACTATCGATAAATTGACCGTAGTTGAAATGATAGCTCGTAAAATTACTGATCGACCAATCGACTAGCGGCGTAAGGAATATGCGTAGAATTTAATATCGGCGAAATGACCATTCGGAGTTTTCACGGTCAGTTAGATAGTTTCGGAAAAATGGTCTGTATAAAATATAAAATAAATGGAAAAATGTTTAAAATCTTACGATTGCTGTTTGGAGCAGCTAAAAATAGATTAGGATTTTAGTGCACAATGCACTTATGCCAACTTAAGTCATTATAAGGCACGGTCAAGCAGTTCCTGGGAGATATTTAGTACTTTAGGTTTTGTTTCACACAAAAAAACACAAATTATTTTTTTATGGCTAAACTATTAGGTTTAGTGAAAAATGTTATATAACATGTCTTTACGAGTGTCTAAAGGACTTTCGATCGCCATCCAAAAAAATAAATTTTTGTCAAAAAAAAACCTCTATGTCCCTCATATTACTGTTTCGACCCACTGTGGGGCGTGAAGGGGGTCTGCTGTCTGACAAATTGTAATCTTTGTCTTGCAGTTTTTAACATATTTTATAATTATAGATTTGAAATACGTACATGATATTTTTTGCCTTCTAGTATGAATTATTTAGGTATCTATGCGAATGTTTGAAAAATATTCGGTCGAATACCGAACATATAATAATATTTTATACTTACTAAAAATATAAAAATGAGTATATTCGTCATCACGAGCATTTCATTTTAAACAAAATTGCTCTTTACATGATTTGATTTCAATAAATATCATTGAAGCTATCACAGTTTAAAATAACTCCGCACCAAATTTTTTATTTTCTGTGCCAAAATAATGCTCGCAGCTTAATAATAAGACTGGTACAGTTTCTAGCCTCTTTCTTTCAATGAAAATATGCGTTATGAGTTGAAATATTTTACGGAAAATCCGAAATTTACACGGGCGACGCCGCGGGGGCCGCTAGTATTTTAAAATTCGCGATGGAGCATGGGGAGGTAATATACGTGGAAAGTGGCGGGTTGTTAGCGAGTGCTATTCAAACATACATCTGCAATAGCGCGCTGCCGCTGGCTGTGCGCCAAACTACCCTCCTCGGACACTTTCACGATCAGAAATTACCATTTTATTAACACAAATTTATATTACATTAAGCTGAAATTAACTGCCTTCATGGATGCATAACTTTGTTGTGCCACTTTAAATATTATTACATGAAAAAGTGGTGATGATCGCCCGTGTTACATCTATACTAATATTATAAAGCTGAAGAGTTTGTTTGTTTGTTCGTTTGAACGCGCTAATTTCAGGAACTACTGGACTGATTTGAAAAAATCGAGGAAGGCTTGAGGCTATAAAAGATCACGCTGCGACGGGAGGGAAGGGAGAAAACTCAAAACGAGCGGACAAAGTCAGTTAGTAAATTAATAAAATTTAACTGCCATTTACCGTCTCTTACATTCGATAATAAATAAACTTGTATTGTAATTACAAAGTAGTGGAACCGAGCTTGTATTGTGATTTCAAAGTAATGGATAATATTACTTTGATTACGAATAGTCTCTAGCTAGACCTATATGTTTTGAACGTGTCTAAAATCGAACCTCCATAAATCAGTCCTAAATTGATTTTGCATATTCATATAGATTTGGCTGATATTGGTAAAGTAATGAACCAACGGAGCTAGCTAACCATCTTTCACACTAAGCTCTCCATTTCTAGTTCTCTTATTAAACTATTTATAGATAAGGGGAATGATGACGGGCTCACCAAACTGCCAGGAGTTAGCAAAACGCAATCCTTCCTTAAATCCTCCCTAAAACCAAGGATATAGTTGCCTCAGTACAATTTCCATCTTCACTTACATTATGTGTGTATGTAAGTGTATCCCATTCAGTAAGGAGACAGTCCTTTACTGGTAACAAACGTCTCGGACTAATTTATCGGGTCGTCGCTCTCACGCGGTCATCTCGCTGCCTTTATCCGCCTCGTAAACTCCATTCATTTACCTTTTCCTCAATGATGAACAAGCAGTACACCCTCTTGTAGAAATTGTGTCTTATTAGAGAGATGGTTACGGATAATATTTCCTTGAGAAGGTAATGACGGGTGCATGTTCCTTTACAGATGAATGCTTTATTGCCGGAGCAGAATAAATATTTGTACATCTCAGCAGGGCTAGACTTGGATATTTCCGTTATTGGTCCTATTAAGTCATGAGATAATAGGGGTGGGTGGAATGCAATTACTTACCAATAGATTATTCAATGTTTGATGATGTTTAATTGATAAAATATCTGCGTATACGACATCCACTTGTTCGTTGATTGTCTCATGGTAATGGAATTATTTACTAGTCCTTATTTAATCACAGTGGTTCATAGGACGATCCAAAAAAGTACCTGGAGTTTCTTATTTTAACTACAGTTTCTCTATTTAGGAATGCATAGACTGCATGTACTCATTCCATACTTCTGCTCGATCGTGAAACAGGTAGTAGGTACCCTGTCACATTTCAGATTAGTTTCTTATTTCGCTTTAAATATAGAAGCTCGTCTTGTTACCGGACAGGAAGCCGCTTCCGAAACTAGTGTATAAATGTTAAATCGGCCCAGATACAGCCTTACGTTCACTTAAAGTGGAAATACTATCATGACTTATTCTACCTGTGATAGACAGACAGCATAGTCTACGAATTTCCTAACTGAACCATTCCGCGGTCTCAAGTAAGCTAGTTACTTATTAATAACGTTTTATGTTTTTGTTTACTCAGAATAGAAATAAAACTTTGACTTTTTTGCCATACCAAGCCCAATAAGACTTAACAGGATTCCATGGTTTCAAGATATGCCTTTAAGCAGAATGTTAAAAATAACGTATCGACCCCTTTCAAATGTCACTGCTGAGAACGTAAAGGGCGTTTACTAATAGCTTGCTTGCATATATACTTATAGCAAAGGGAGCCTTTTCATGTTGACATCAAAGCGCTTCTGAGGGCTCGCAGCAATCTCCTTAACATCATTACGTATGCATCCGGCTCAGAAGTGAAGCATCCTCGACGTTTGTATATCGTCTACCGATGGTGACTGTTTCTAAGCGAATATTACTTGCGCTTGACAGAATACGCGTTCAAAATGAACCGATTTTGTGCCAGACCAGATGCATATAGGCGTGCCGTTGGCAGGATGCAACGGCTCGGTCATTGGCCTAGTTTCGCGGCCTACATCTTGCGCCTATTGTTCCTCTCCATCATGGCTTACTAGCAGCCGAAGCCCACGTCTGAGATGGAAATCAATGGCTGATGGTTGATGCGCATGCAAACCTATTCAAACCCTTCGTAGGTGCATTGGCCGCGTGCCCCATTTCCGCGCCCTATTTCCCCGGCAGTGTTTTGTTGTGCAGTATGCTAAAGGTTATTGATATTTTACAACATTTTAATGACTTATTGAATCATTATACTGAATGATTCAATAAGTCATTAAAATGGTGGGACAAAAACAACTAAATTGTTATTATTTTAGATGCAACATACTCTACAACAACTCTCAGGCTCTTTGTTGAAAAGAGCATTCGGCGGCACAATCCAATCTGCAGTAGGTTTTCCGGCCAGATTTTTTTTTGATGCACGAACCAGAGAGTAGTTGGGGTGATTGTTGGGATTGGGACGTAATATTAGAGTTTACCAATTAAATAATGTATCTTTATCTTTTCCCTGACTTAATCATCCGTAAATATAAGTTGCAGTAATTTCTACGATTTAGGGCTTTGAGATATCGTCTGTCATCAGACAAATAACAAAAAATATGTCTTGAACCCTTGTCAATTAAATTTTTCGAGTCCTCGACCCCGGGGTGCGGTCCACCTGTAGCCCGGCCAGAGGTCAGCGACCCACTTCTGCGGCCTACTTCCGAGCAACAAGTGACGTATGTGCCGTTACGTAACCGGGACTGCACGGGACGCTAGGGACCGTCTTGGTTGCACTAATTAGGTAAGGGAGCTAGGGAGTAAGTGCAAATTGTAAGGGGAAACTTGGGTTGAGATGGGTATTCAGAAACAATATTTTTTTGCTAATGGGTCCTTATGTAAATATAGGGTCTAACAAAATTAACCGCCATTTTTGGGGCTAATTCTGACCCTCAAATACAACAACTTTTTGTATGAGACCAACTCGTAATCATCATCATCATTCTCAGCCGAAGGATGTCCACTGCTAAACATAGGCCTCCCACGCGGCTTTCCACAGCGACCGATCACTAGCGGTCTGTATCCAGTTTGATCCTGCGATATTTTTAAGGTCGTCTCTCCATCTTGTTGGTGGACGTCCTACGCTGTGTCTTTGGTCGAAGGGTCTCCAATCCAGAACTTTCCTACCCCAACGGCCATCAGTTCTTCGCGCTATGTGCCCTGCCCATTACCACTTGAGCTTACTGATTCTCAAAGCTATGTCCGTTACCTTAGTTCTTCTACGTATCTCCTCATTTCTGATTCGATCACGTAGAGAAACACCCAGCATAGCCCTCTCCATCGCTCGTTGTGTGATTTTGAGTTTCTTTATGAGGCCGATAGTTAGAAACCATGTTTCGGATCCGTATGTCATCACTGGTAACACACACTGGTTGAAGACTTTCCTCTTTAGACACTGAGGTAGATGAGTTGCGTAATTTCCCGAACGCTGCCCAGCCGAGTTGGATTCGTCGATTGACCTCTTTCTCGAAGTTGGACCTACCCAATTGGATCACTTGTCCCAGGTAGACGTACTCGTCGACAACTTCGAGAGTTGAGTTCCTAATGGATACTGGAGTGGGTACAACAAGGGAACTCGCCATAATTTTCGTATTCTCCATGTTCATTTTAAGACCTACTTGTCGGGAGACTCGGTCAAGGTCTTTGAGCATAGTGCTTCCACTAATCCCAAAAAAATATTTCACTTTCCCGTACTGCAGTGCCGATCAGCTGATTTAATTTGTATGGTATGCCGACGTAAAAAATAATAATAATTGGATTTCAATGTTGGTCCCTAGGGCATACACTCGGGTACACCCATTATATCTGCGGTACCCAGTTCTGACTCTGAGCGCTGGAACCGGGTTGGCCCGGTTCTGATAAGATTTTTATATAGATTGTTATATTGTTTGTCGTGTCAGCGCGCGTTCATCGTAGCAACAGATTTACTACCGAAAAGGAATGCAGTTGATTTTGAACACTGTATATAAATTTCAGAGGTAAGATCACGAGCAAAACGGCACTTATTCCGTAAAAAACTCGTCTTCAGATTGAAAGTATACTTTTTGGCAAACCCAATCATAAACCTTTTCATTTTAATAAAAATAGCTTCGTCAATATTTGTACACGTAAATGTTTTCTCCGAATTCGTATCTGGTTGAATAAGTTGTGTAAATACTCTTGAGCCCTCCACTTAACACCTACGCGCCGGTTCCGGAGGCTCCGGAATGTTTGTCACTTATTCCACGTGTAATTTTCAATATTGTTGGTAGATACTCATTTCTTTCGACCTGCAGCCCACTGGTTGTTCTGCAACATAAAATTTTCGATTTATTGAAATTATTAGAACTGATGGCCGTTGGGGGAGGAAAGTTCTGGATTGGAGACCCTGCGACCAAAGACGCAGCGTAGGACGTCCACCAACAAGATGGACAGACGACCTTAAAAAGATCGCAGGATCAAACTGGATACAGACCGCTAGTGATCGGTCGCTGTAGAAAGCCGTGGGGGAGGCCTATGTTTAGCAGTGGACATCCTTTGGCTGAGAATGATGATGATGATGATGAAATTAGTAATTAAATTTCCGTTTTCGGATATACATGCAAGTAAATAAACGCATATCTAACCGTAACCAATAGGTTATTGAGAATACTACACAATCCTAATTAAATTTAAAGGTACATTGAATTGTATCATAATACGGCCAAGGCATCCTCAAGATGTTGTTTCTTCCTTCTAAGAGACTTATGAGCTTTATTTTTGCGTAAAGACTACGACCTTTATCACGTCTAATTAGGCCTCGGAAATAAGTGGCCGTTTTAAATGGGCTTCCTTTTCGTTGTGTATCTTATTTGCCTCTCGAAATTCTTGCGAGCTTTCTTATGTCTGTAATTAATTGTCTAGAAGGGTTCAATTCGGTAATTGGTGTAGGCGGTAAGTAGAACTTGTGTTGAGTGGGAGGAGCTGAAAAAACAAATGTGAGTAATTCTTTCCAGGGTTAGAGTAAACAATGATACGATTAGATTGGAAAGAATATATTTTTAATCACTTTAACGGTTAAAGGTACCATTCTTTTTGTGTTGATTAAAAATAAATAACAAAACTACTCGGCGCAATATTGAAAATATAAAACCCCTAACACACTGCGAATTTTGTGGTGGTCTTATGAGTCGTATCTTTATGTTATATAGCCTTAAGCCTTCCTCGATAAATGGACTATCCAACGTAAAAATATTTTTTCAAATCGGGCCAGTAGTTTCTGAGATTAGCAGGTTCAAACAAACAAACAAACAAACTCTTCAGCTTTATAATATTAGTATAGATTAGCGCAAGCGCACGTTGTACTTAAGCTTCGAACATTATTTTGGTGCGGAGTTATGTTAAAACTGTGATAGCTCCTAAGATATTTATTGAAATCAAATGACATAAAGGGCAACTTGGTTCTAAATGAAATGCTCGTGATGATGAATGTACTTATTTTGATAAGCGCGCGATAGCGTCGCGAATCATGCACAATGAACAGATTTAATTTGACATCGATGCCAACGATCGATGTTAGTATCAAATAAACAGTACCTACATAATTCGTTGCTGTCCCTGTGAATCGATACTCGCGTGTTAGCAACGCGACTGTATCGATTCTAAAAGTAGCGTAAGTGCGTAAAGGTTGACATCTTGCGACTGCATCGCTGCTAAGTCTCATTGTACAAAGGGTCTAAGTGCGAATGTTAAGGTGCTTTACATAAATAAATATCTCAAAACTTCCCTCAGGAAAATGACCTAAGCTTCTTTAAGGCAAGAGTGAAAAGGTTGCTACTAGGCAGATATCATATGTGGATGAGGTCTCTAAGGTGGTGCATTCCAAGACCTTATCCACACCTGACATTAGGTGCGATCGAAATCAAATATCTGCTTAGCTTATCCTCAAATAAAAAAAAAACTAAGTTTGCAATCAATAAAATAGTAAGTTGGAGTAGGAGCGTCGGTTACACAGCGTTGATTATAAAATTAACCAAAGCGTTGATTATAAAATGAACGCTGAAGACATACCACTCCGATTTAGGGTTCCGTAGTCGAATGGCAAAAACGGAACCCTTATAGTTTCGTCTAGTCTGTCTGTCTGTCCGTTCGTCCGTATGTCACAGCCTCTTTATTCTGAACCTATTCGCAATACGTAGATTAGACTTGGTAGGTAGGTGTATCTTGATAACCGCTTTACGATTCTTATACAAAAAAAAAACATTATTTACATTACGCATGAAACTAAAACCTAACTTTTTTTTGTCAAACCTATGCGTGTGGGTGTCTATGGATAGGTCTTCTAAAATGACATCGATTTTGCCCTTCTATCACTTTCTTTGCGCCGCCAGCAATTTCTCTGTATAGACCTATGGTTGACTGGTAGAGAATGCTTTTAGCATTAAGTCCGCCATATGTACCTTTTGTTTGTGCATGAAGTGTTTTTAATAAATAAATAAATAAATAAACATCGAGATTTCTAAAACCACATAAACGTCTAACGTTTGATAGATAGATGCTTCCAAAGTGGTAAAATGGGCATCCCCACACCCCTCTAACTTCTAAACTAAGCGAGTGGTAATTTTTTATTGGTTAACAAACGCTATGAAAAACAAAGTTATATTTGCTGTCAACATAATATTGTGGTATTTTAGCTAAGTGGAAGTAAATGGATTCCCTAGTTAAGTTAAAATTTGGGAAGGAACCCTCAGTGCGCGAGTCCGACTCGTACTTGGCCGGTTTTTGGTTTTTGGTTTAGCAGTCGTGGAAAAAGGCATTGGGTATACAATATTATATGCTTCGCGCATTCACATGTTTATTAGCTTTAATGTAAAACTCAGGGACAACCAAATAGAAGCTTTCTTTTCTTATAAAAAACCTGAAGCGTGACCTTAACCTTTCACGATAGCCAGTTTTATGTATCTTTGCTGCAGTAAATAAAAAACGCTTAATGTAATACGGGTCTTAGTACCTCCAGCTTCATTTAATCCGATTCATATTAGGTATGGCGATAAGGGATCAGTTTGCGAATCATAAAACTGGTTTGTTATTAACTATAGACCCTCGTTACAACTTTATGGTCGTAATGGGCCCGTTTATAATCTGAGCCTTCAGTTAAGAAACTTCATGAAATCGAATCCGACCCCTCTAGAGAAAAAGCCCAATGAAAAATGACATTTTGAATATTTCTTAAGAGATTTTTAGTGAGGTATCAAAATTCGTAGACCCTTCATTTCCCCTTGACCCCGGGCCGGGGCAAGTGTTCGATTTGCATAATGTGATCCTGCGGGATGGGCCGAATAAATCTACCATTTATTTTGATCACATTTTGTAGAAGGCTGTAAAGCAGATACATTTTGATTTTATTTAATAAAGTGAAATCATTTTCTATTTTGGTACTTGGTTAGCTTGAGCATATTTCTATAGTTTCACATCTATAAGTAAACTAGTATCAATCAAAGCTGAAAGCTGCAGTTGTACGTGGAGTATTAATCCTTGTTGTGACGTGATACTTCTTGATTAGATCACCGCTACTAACTTCTATTTGTGATTGACGTCACTGCATAGCTATAAACTTTGACGTCACACCGTAAAATTGGCCTGAATCAGAATCAAAATCGCGTGCTTCTGCTGATGAGTTTAGAAATTGTACTTTTAGATTGAACGGTCGCGTGACCGGCACGAAGTTTTGCATAAACCTGGGTTAATTCGCTTCCACTTAACGACCTTTCTTTGTTTTAGGTTGTAGTTATTAGAGCATTAACTGTTGATTCTCATGCTTGCAAACTCGAAGTATATCCACCTTTCCTTGAGCAATAAATGAAATAGGCTTAGATTGAGGATCTAATTATCTAGGGTAGGTGATCACGTGTTTGTTTCCTTTATATATTTGTTGGAATGAGAAGTTCGATATCTATAATAATATTCTCATGATTGTGTTATCCGTTGATGCCAGCTTCCATAACATTAATGTATGAACTTTTGGATAGTCTTCAAATACTTATATTAAGACGCATATCTTAATTTTGAAGACGTCATTATGTATTTCCAATTCTCCTCGCTTAATTATTGTTTTATTTATTTAATTATTATTTTTGATTGATAACCAAAGAAAATAAAATATACTGAAACCGAAAAAACATAGCCCTTTTAAAATGTGTCTAATGTTGCGTGTTTTGTAATCGAGTTGGCAGACACGCGATCTCTGTCCGTTTGGGTGACTTCGCTCCGGTCTGCTATATTTCATGCTCATCATGTCATTCCAACCTTGTTCCTAATCTAAATCTGACCTCATCTAATAAAAACACACACACACACACACACGCAAACCTGCAATCGTCACCTTACAGCATTTTTGTTATAATACCAATATGTTGGATTTTTTAAATTGATATTACACATGCATAAGTACCTACTATAATAAGTTATGCGGTGTCATTGATTGCGTATTTCTTTAAACCTTGCTTAAGGTCGATTTCAGTACCTAATAACAAAATGTTTTCACTTACATAATCGCGGAAAACGCGAATGTTATTCGCGTAAACACTGAATTCGTATTGGGGCAAAGTTCGCGAATCGCGAGTCGTACCTTTGCGTGTCGTGACCGAATATACAGTGTTTTCATTCTTTTCGTTGACTCCCATGTACAGAAAGAACATCAGATTTATTTATTAATATTTGTCGCTAAATCGCCTAATGACTTCTGCTGCGTCAGACGCCGCTGCGGTGAATGTGCTACGTTGCGTGTCGTTCGTCCTTCCTTACAGTACGAGTGAGTGTGGGGTTGTATAAAAGGGGTGAATATAGCCAGCCTCATCATTTGATGTCTTTGCACGTCCGATCTAACCCTAGTTTCAAGTTGTTCTAACCGTTAGTGTGTAATTTTTAAAATGACTATCACTCTTTTTTAAATATGTACATTTGAAATAGGTTTGCTTTTGACTCTAGTAGACTAAACCTGATGACTTCCAGAAGGAGCCAGTTTACTCTTGACTTAAAAGATCATCGGAGATCGTAGAAGTTTTTCAATGATTTCAGTGTTATTAACGAATAGTTTACCAATATTTCTGCATGTAACTGTATCTCAGTCTCATGCTCAGTCATTTTTCAATCCACCGTAATACTTTCAGGAATGCCTTTGAGAGCTGTTTGCAGAAAGTATGAAAATAAGTGCCACGAAAAGAATGTGGCTTTCACGTACACATGAGTAATGAATGCTTTTACTTGCTATAAAATTTGAACTTATTTACATAGCGCACGTAAATAATGTGTACATTTGAGTAGGGGGTTCTCTTTTCATGTGTTACTTAAACCATGCTGCCTGACTGGTAGAACAATGCAATTTTACCACTCGCCATTGTTCCATTATTTTCTCATTGTGAAGTATTTTTCGTGGTTTACTATACTTAAGCTTAAATATCCTGAGCAGTAATAACTTATAAGAGCACCCTAGACGGGTCTGCCGCGACACGGCCAAGGGCGCCGGTTGCCTAGTAACCGGTGCCCAACAAACCGTCTGTCACTTCAACCTTCAACCGCCTTCAACGGTAATTATTCTGAACTTTTTGAATAAAGAATTGTGAGCGTATTTATGATTATGATGAGAAGCTCCACGTTGGGCGCCATTTAAGACTGAGAAATCAATAAGGTTGAACTGAGTTTATTATATTTTATATGCTGTAGAAGTCGCCATTTAGTTTGAAATTACGTTTATAATTTTGTTTTTAATTTGTTTGTTTCGCTTGAAATACGTGATTATTTTTAAGTAACTTTTGTTCGTTTAAAATAAAAATGTTATAAAGTTTTATATGCAACTTTTATACGCGCTGAATTTTTGGAAGCTTTATATTAGAATGTCAACCTTCATCATCGTGTTCCCTTTGCCTCAAACCTTTTATCTCACAATTTGGCCCACTCGGCGTTATATCAAGACTACGGTATATTATATACCGGCTGTTCTGCAATCTTACTATGAAGTATTCGAGACCCAGCTAAAATTCATAAATCGTATAAAAGTTCATTAAGAAAGTATTGACTCTCTGTGGTGTAATAAAAATAAAGTCAAAGAAGGTAATTTCTTTGACTATAGTATTACTTACTCGTACGAGTATAATGCTTTGGTCAGTATTTATTACCAAAGAGTTTGCTGTCACTTTTTTATCTATACTTATAATTCTAAATTTAAACGCGCTAAACCCAGGAACTACTAAACCGATATCTATACTAATATTATAAAGCTGAAGAGTTTGTTTGTTTGTTTGTTTGAACGCGCTAATCTCAAAAACTACTGGCCCGATTTAAAAAAATTTTTTTGCGTTGGATAGTCCTTTTATCGAGGAAGGCTTTAGGCTATATAACATAAAGATACGACTCATAAGACCACTGCAGAAATGAAAAATGTTGCGCAAACGGGAGAAAGATATTCCTTTTGAGAGCTTCCGCTGCATACGCTGCGGAAACCGCTTAATTTACACAAAAATCATGTATGACAGGATTGTTCAGCATTAAGAGTTCTATAATAAAGTCCGCGACAGCATATGTCTATCTTTTATGGTTGACTTACTACAACCTTTTTTATGTTAATAAATTTGTAAAAAAATAATGCATTATTTTTAGAGTTGTATTATACACACAGGTATTTATTCTTATCAAAATAAATACATTCATCATCATGAGCATTTCATTTAGAACCAAGTTGCCTTTTATATCATTTGATTTCAATAAATATCTTAGGAGCTATCACAGTTTTAACATAACTCCGCACCAAAATAATGGTCGCAGCTTAAGTACATCGCAGCTCAAGTCACACTACACAATATTTTTATATAACGTGCGCTTGCGCTAATCTATACTAATATTATAAAGCTGAAGAGTTTGTTTGTTTGTTTGTTTGTTTGAACGCGCTAATCTCAAAAACTACTGGCCCGATTAGAAAAAATATTTTTACGTTGGATAGTCCATTTATCGAGGAAGGCTTTAGGCTATATAACATAAAGATACGACTCACAAGACCACAGCAGCAATGAAAAATGTTGCGAAAACGGGAGAAAGATATTCCTTTTGAGAGCTTCCGCTGCGTACGCTGCGGAAACCGCTAAAGTTACACAAAAATCATGTATGACAGGATTGTTCACCATCAAGAGTTCTATAATAAAGTCTGCGACAGCATATGTCTATCTTTTATAGTTGACTTACTACAACCTTTTTTATGTTACTAAATTTGTAAAAAAATAATGCATTATTTAAGAGGTGTATTATACACACAGGTATTTATTCTTATCAAAATAAATACATTCATCATCACGAGCATTTCATTTAGAACCAAGTTGCCCTTTATATCATTTGATTTCAATAAATATCCTAGGATCTATCACAGTTTTAACATAACTCCGCACCAAAATAATGTTCGCAGCTTAAGTACAACGTGCGCTTGCGCTAATGCGCTAATGCGCTAATATATTATAAAGCTGAAGAGTTTGTTTGTTTGAACGCGCTTATCTCAGGAACTGCTGGACCGATTTGAAAAAATATTTTTGTGTTGGATAGCTTATTTATCGAGAAAGGCTTTAGGATATAAAACATGACGCTGCGACGGGAGGGGAGGGAGCAAACTCAAAACGCGCGGACGAAGTCGCGGGGGACCGCTAGTCTATACTAATATTATAAAGCTGAAGAGTTTGTTTGTTTGTTTGTTTGTTTGTTTGTTTGTTTGTTTGAACGCGCTAATCTCAAAAACTACTGGTCCGATTTGAAATTTTTTTTTTTGCGTTGGATAGTCCATTTATCGAGGAAGGCTTTAGGCTATATAACATAACGATACGACTCATAAGACCACAGCAGAAATGAAAAATGTTGCGAAAACGGGAGATAGATATTCCTTTTGAGAGCTTCCGCTGCATACGCTGCGGAAACCGCTTAAGTTACGCAAAAATCATGTATGACAGGATTGTTCAACATTAAGAGTTCTATAATAAAGTCCGCGACAGCATATGTCTATCTTTTATGGTTGACTTACTACAACCTTTTTTATGTTAATAAATTTGTAAAAAAATAATGCATTATTTTTAGAGGTGTATTATACACACAGGTATTTATGCTTATCAAAATAAATACATTCATCATCACGAGCATTTCATTTAGAACCAAGTTGCCCTTTATATCATTTGATTTCAATAAATATCTTAGGAGCTATCACAGTTTTAACATAACTCCGCACCAAAATAATGGTCGCAGCTTAAGTACAACGTGCGCTTGCGCTAATATATTATAAAGGTGAAGAGTTTGTTTGTTTGAACGCGCTTATCTCAGGAACTGCTGGACCGATTTGAAAAAAAATTTCTTTGTTGGATAGCTTATTTATCGAGAAAGGCTTTAGGATATAAAACATGACGCTGCGACGGGAGGGGAGGGAGCAAACACAAAACGCGCGGACGAAGTCGCGGGGGACCGCTAGTGTATTATAAAGCTGAAGAGTTTGTTTGTTTGAACGCGCTTATCTCAGGAACTGCTGGACCGATTTGAAAAAATATTTCTGTGTTAGATAGCTTATTTATCGAGAAAGGCTTTGGGATATAAAACATGACGCTGCGACGGGAGGGGAGGGAGCAAACTCAAAACACGCGGACGAAGTCGCGGGGGACCGCTAGTGTAAACATATTTTTGTGTTGGATGTCTTATTTATTAAGGAAGGCAAAACATCCCAATACGACTTATAAGAGCAGAGCAACAATGATAAATGTTGTAAAAACGGGGATAAAATATTCCTTTTAAGAGTTTCCGTTACGTACGTAGCGTAAACTGTTTAGGATGCACAAAAATCACGTATGACGCGATGGTACGCTTTAAAAGTTCTACAATAAAGTCCGCGACAGCATATGTCTATCTTATTTGGATTACTCACTACAAAATGTTTTATGCTCATAAATTAGATAACAATAGCTAATGTACTACTGTGATATTTCTTGCTTCATCTGTGTCCCTGATCTCTGATCTTGAGAATGGTCTGGCAATTGGGCATTTTTACGATTTAACTGATAGGGAATAAAGGATTGCATGGAAGGGAAAATATTTTGAAAAAGACTCTTGTCCTACTATATGTGCATTCAGGAAAAATAATTTATTGATCAAAACCCAAGAGATTTACTCAACACATGTCTCCTTTGCTTCAGGAATCTCGACCCTCTCCGGGTGTGGAGCGCCGGACCAGCTGGACCGGCTCCCGGAGCTGCCGGCGGCGGAGGAGCGGCGGCTGCGGCGCGCGGCGCACGTGCTGCAGCAGCGGCTCGTGCTGCGCCAGTGGCTCGCCACGCACCGGCTGCAGCACGCATACACCAAGTATGTGTCTCGTAGGGAGCGGCCGGACCGGCTGCCGGAGCTGCCGGCGGCGGAGGAGCGGCGGCTGCGGCGCGCGGCGCACGTGCTGCAGCAGCGGCTCGTGCTGCGCCAGTGGCTCGTCACGCACCGGCTGCAGCTCGCGTACACCAAGTATGTGTCTCGTAGGGAGCGGCCGGACCGGCTGCCGGAGCTGCCGGCGGCGGAGGAGCGGCGGCTGCGGCGCGCGGCGCACGTGCTGCAGCAGCGGCTCGTGCTGCGCCAGTGGCTCGCCACTCACCGGCTGCAGCACGCGTACACCAAGTATGTGTCTCGTAGGGAGCAGTCGGACCGGCTGCCGGAGCTGCCGGCGGCGGAGACGGTCCACCTTTTATATAAAGCGCGATACATGTATACGCATTTTTTGCCTTTTTACTACCAACAGCTCCTCAATCACCAGCATAGCAACATGAATCCAAAAAGAGTTTATGTCAAAGTATTTTATTACCTCTATTATCGATTTTTTAATCATAATAAGTAAATTATCTATAACCCAACTGGTAATTTTACCATGAACGAGGTTGGTGAGAAGTCACACTACACAATATTTTTATGGCTACTTTGAAAACTCAAATAACAAAGATTGTCTCAACACAATTTTATTTACAACACTCTTTCTATAAAAATATTCACAGTGGACCCGAAACCCCGCTGATGTAATGCGCGCGGAACATCCTCCAATATGCAAACCCTGCGTGATTTTCGTCATTATGTTTCCCTCGTCTCGAATGAATCTGGAAATATCTGCGGGCATATGCCGCGTAGTGAACATGCGACGCTGTATTATTAACTCCATTCAAAAAGTATTACTTATCGGCAAACTGGCGCCCAACGTGTTGTTATTCAATCTTGTCTATCAACGTCAAGGGTCTTACAAAAGCAATCGCTATCATTGACTACTGTTGTGTCGCGTCTATTCGTGACTTCGAAACCGAACACTACACGGGTGATATTAGTTATGCATGAAGCTTTGAGCGTGATGTTTCAGTTCAGTTGGGAATTGGATCTATTTCCTGTCGTAATATGTACTTACTGTCATACAAGATAACAGTAGAAATCTATTTTGGACAGAATTTTCAAGTAATAAAAGCGAGATATTCCATTTTATTATTGTTCTCGTGTGAAATCCTCCTAGTTTGCCCCCACCAGGCAGGAGTTCGGTTGAAAAGATAGCGCCGGCTTGAGATTTAAAGCAGATGAAATCTTTGTTATTGATTTTCAAATTATATTCAGTTTCACCGCGAATCCCGTGGAACTTCCAATATCTGTGCGCCAGCTGCAACTACCAGAAGTTATGTTCTATCTACCTACGGCTTATATGCGAACCTTTTACAGTACTGTATCTGTAAAAAACACATTTCATACACGTGTCACCGGTTTTAATTTGCATTTAAAATCCGAAATCATTCGCAGATATTAATCCCAACTCGGCAGCCAGTGAAAAATTTACGAAAGGAATACAATCACGTTTCGCTCGCAGTTTAACGAGCTCAACCGTTTTGATATTCATTGCTCCGCCCCGCGCTTCATAATAGAGTATTGAAATCTTTATCTTATGACTTGGTACTGGGGGGAGGAGAATCTTTTGTGTTATTTTCGTAGGTGTAACTTTGCTAACAAGCACTCATCTATCGGGTGTAGGCTAGGAACAAAGGCTGGCTATCAATAGCGTCTTACTCGTACCTGCCATACGAGGCAACTAGGTCAGCGGGGCGCAGTTTGCGGGTTCCGCGTTCCGATGCTATTTTGATTAAAACGCTCAGAGATTATCTGCTGTGATTTTCACCCGCAGCGCCATGTGTTTAATATAAACCACTTGTTTTACTGGTTCATTGGAAATAATATACCGGATTTTAGTACATAATGCGCGCGGTGTATGGCAAATGGCGGTTTTTTTTTATATCATGATTTTTAGTTATTACTCACATCTCAAAAACAATTGGACTGATTTTAACGACACTTTCACTATACCCTAAGTTGAACCATACCTGAATAAACCATAAAAGAATCATTCCGCTATGAGTTCTCGTTTTCAAGAAACCCTGAGACAAACGTACAAATATACAAACAAAATTTTACACACGTGTTAGGCAGTCTTATTACTGCGTATCGGCAAACTGGCGCCCAACGTGTTGTTATTCAATATTGTCCATTAACGTCAAGTCTCTTACAAAACGTGTTAGGCAGTCTTATTAGATCAACATACAAAAATGTTATTTAGTTCTGACGATATCACACCCATTCAGGTTTTTGAAGTCGGTAATAAGGTTTCTTCACACCAAGAATAAGTCTACTAAACTCGCGTAGATACCCTAATATTTTGTTATTTAAAGCAGGCGGTTATGTATTTGGTTGAAAATAGCTTTATGTGAAACCTAATATCATTAAGTGATGTGGCGCTTTTGTCCGTTGTACACGTTGTATGATTTGTGACATGAAAAGACCTCGTTACGCTTATTACAGATTTATATTGCCTATGTAAAGATCTATTCATTTGCAGGTAATTCATGGCAGACGCGTATCTTCAATAGCCCCATTAGGGTCTATTTGCTTAATTTGGTCTCATTTAAAAAAAAACAGTAAAAATATTATTATTCTGGTACATTAATTTCGACTTATATTTGACTTGCGGTTTCCCGCAGCTTCACTCGCGTTAATCGGTTCTCCAAAAAAGATCGTTTTAAATGATAGCCTATGTGATATTCTCAAGTGTGAATTATACCTATAACAGTAAAGTTTCATCACAATCCATCGCATAGTTTTTGCGTGTAGAAGTAACGAACTCACACAAACTTTGGCCTCTACAATACTTATTAGAGTGATTAAAGTCTGATGGCGGTGCTTAAAAATGTAGAATAAGTAAGCGCGTGCTTAACTTGAATGAACAGATACATATAATTATATAATTTAGTCTGTTAATATGTTTGATTTTGCATGTGGTATTTACCAGAAAAAAGATTTCACGGTTCAAAAGATAACAAAAGACTGTTTTTAAACACATCCGTGAGGGATTAAGCTTTTTTAAGAAATAACATATTTGTAGTGTAAAACTTGTGGTGTTGGTAGACCTAATAAAATAAACAAACAAATAAAACGTCTTTAATCCCTCAAGCGTATGTGAAGGAGACACAATGCAAATTCTATTGTTTTGCGGTTGCCTGCAACCGCTCGGGTGTTGAAGCATTAAAACGCTTATACAATTATTTTTTAACATTACTCTCAGAATGTCAGTCACATAAATGCATGTTCGTTCAAAGAAGATTTAAATCCCCGTTGCTCCGGTTATGCCACTTTATTTATAGCCCAAAGGTGCCGTTTGATTTCCCGATGCAGGCGCACCGTCACGTCCTACCTAGTTGATATAAATGCCTCACGCTTCATCGGATTGCCAACTGCACGACGTCCCTTAAAATTTATGCCGTTTTTTGTTATATATATTTAACTGAGATACGCCGTTTTTTGGCAGGCTAAAATCGGAAAATGTTCTGCAATCTTATATACTTTGAAACATTTCAATCAAATTTGAAATTCGGCATCTTGTGTTTGAGAATTCATCAACCCACTCCAGAAGTTGTTCAACTTTATCATCGAAAGGAACACCTTTTCCTCTCCTCCTCCACCTCACCAAACAGAGATAATATCATTCCTCAAGTTAAGCCCTGGAAATAAAAGGCAATTAAATATTTTTAAGCTCCCCATCGCTTGCGAAGTGCTAGGATATATACGATATAGCTAACTCTTCTGAGGTTAGAATTAGTTCTTTGTGTTGTTTACCCCTACTTGTAGTGTAATGGGTTTAGCAACTTTGAAGATACAGAGACTGTTCCCTATACTGTGTAAGACGATCTTTATGTTTTCTAAAACAGCTATTTCAGTTCAGCTACTTAGGTTTCTAGTCTCTGTAAAACCACCCGGTGGCCCTTGGAAAACGCTGAGACACAATTGGTGCTTTTGTGTTTTTATTGATTGAGAAGAATTTGGGAATGAAGTACAAATAATATAAATATTTGGCTAAATAATATAACCCTTTATCACAGCACAAAATAAATTACAGTTTATGAGTTTAAAGTAAATGTAAAATTAAGGCGGCCGTACCGCTAAAAGCAATCTCTTCCAGACAACCTTTGGGCAAAGTTATAAACTATTCGTAGGAAGGGGGAGTTTTGTGAAGAAGATACGTAACTTGACGGATATTTGATGCAGCATAAAATCTGAAAATTGAAATTGTCTACGCGAAATATTCAAAAATTTAGCTTCAGACTTCGACTGCATGATGGCAGTGCAAGTGAGCTCGATAGCCACTAGCAAGAACGACATAAAGATACTCGTATAGACACTGTATCTGAGGGTAGGACCTCAGATGCGAGCGATCTCCTCTCTTCGCTCTCGAGTGCCCACAAACTTGGCATTCCGAGTTTTTGTTGCCCAACTTATATTAAAGTCGCGTATATTGTTTCGTTCTTTGCTTATGAAACAATCCGACCAGTAGCAGCTTTTGCTCGTTGCAAATAGAAGAAGCAATTTCTTCATAGAATGCAATTTTGCTTTTGGCTTAGTAGCGTCATAAGTTTGGAAGATGCGGTTATGGATAATCTATTGTTATTTATTTTATGCTAAGCGAAGAAGCCAGTTTAATCTGACTTGGAACATATTTGTGTTATCTTATCTATCAAACACTGACACAAAGAACCTCCGAATAATTGAGATTGCATCATCAGGTAAAATGCTAAAAACACACAGGCCCTAAGGTAGCCACACGTTCGATCCTGATACCTGCTTCCATTTACGTAAATGGCAAACGCAGATTGCGTTTACCGAATCCTCTAGCCAGTACGTGGAGCTAATCGTGGCGTGCAAATTGTGTGGCTCGGAGTTCGGAGAAAACACGGCTGTTGAACTGAGCTGTTTGCGTCTCACTGTTTGAACAGGTCTTTGAGCGCCTCTTTTAATGAGGTGGACGATTGTGTCAATTATTTATGTCCTAAATATCGGGAATCGTGCCTGTGAGTATGAGTCAAAGGATATAAGGTGAATTCGCTCTAAGTGATAATATTTTAACTGTTTTTTTTTTAATTTGTATCAACACAAACAGGACACTATCATATTTGTTTAAAAAAGTTTTTTTTTATTTCAACAAAAAACAATGTTTTATTAAAACAGCACTCAGATTTTTTTAAAAGTTATGTACGTCATTAAAAAAACTGTTAAAAATACCTTATGCTCTAATTTTCTCATAAACTAGCCTCAAAAAAAAACCTTGTGTTTTCTACAAAAAATATTTTATTTATAGTGCTTAATCAGCCTTTTGAATATTATCACTTAAACGAGATGACTTATACATAATTTGAATTGAATAATATACTCCTCATCGGTCATAAGTTCTAATATAATTTTTTTATGAGTGATTACATCCCTAGTAGAAGCCCATTGCTTATTTTTATTAATGTATGAATGTATAAATAATGAAATTATTACTTACCTAATTATTGCTATCAAGTTCAAACAGATAAATGTCCTTAGTCACGAGTATCCATTTATTTATCTATTGAAGTAGGTAGGTAAAATAAAATCAAGACATTCACCCTTGTTGCTCAAGTGCTTCCTTGTATGTACGGACAACAGCAAGTCAAGGCAAACACTGCGGTACCTTATTCAATTGTAATATGGGCTAGTTTGCAACAGAAATTGGTAACCTGATGTACTGGCCACTGTACTTCAGATTGTGTTAAAGTTTCCGTTGCCTCTCTATTCGAGGTGGTGATGTGTTTCCACCGCGGAGTGTAAAGATCACACTTGCAGATTGTTTGTTTTCGCGTTTGTGTACACGTGCGCGAATATACGAGTATCTAAAGGGCCCACTCTGGAAGAAATCACCCCAAAATAATAGCGTTACATGCGGACGATCCAAGATGAGTGCAGTCAAATCATCCAGATCCTCTGTAAAGATGCCAAGTTCTTATACAGGGTGACTTAGCAAGGTAGTGCCAAATTTTAGGCGGTGAATGAGACTATCAATACCGTTACCATGAGTTTACGACGGTGTTACCCGCTAGCGACGACGTAAAAAAAGTCTATGGAAAATCGCACAGCGCCTCTAGCGGTCAATGACAGAACTAAAATTTTCATTCAAAAATTGACGTCGTCGCTTGCGAGTTAAACCTGAAATTTAATTTAGCATTTCGCCTATGGCTCCATAGTAAAAGTTGCGCATATTGATGGTCTCATTAACATTAAAGATTGACACCACTTTTCAACCTGTATTGACGATGATAAGTCTGGAAGGTGATTGATTAAAACAACTTTTACAGTTTAATTCGCAAACATTTTATTTTATTTGAATACCTGACATTTCGTATGCTTTACAGCATCCGTGGTCACAGGTAGACTCAGGTGTTATTTCTAATCGCGCGCGCACGTTCACTTTGTATGTACGATATAACTTGCTACCAATCAATATTGTAATCATATGTGGGTGGGCCTGGTGACCTGTGTTACAGGTTTCTCCGAAACCTATTTCAGGCACCAGTCTCTCACAAATGACAGGATACTTTGTAGCACCAATTGTGATTCCTTATGATTGTCATTTTATGACCTATTTTTGTGAAGAGAAAATAAATAAATTTATTATTATTATTATTATTAAAATCAGTGAGTAGTGTTCTCGTAAACATCAGAACGGAATATCTGGAAGGTGATGTCTTCGTACGGCTTCTACCATAGCTGTCGCTCGTACAGTCCTACTGACATGTCCTATCCGGATCAGGGCGGCAAACAAAGTAAGCCCCCAGGAGCCCGGCTGTGTTTGAGCTCGACACACAAAGTTTCTCTTGCCTGCAACCAGCGACTACATTCGAGTACATAGCGGCTGTATTTACATTAGCATTTCACTAAGTCTGAAATAAGAGAGTTTTGGAATTCAGGAACATAATAATATTCCTGATCGTGGCGTTGCTAACAAATATTTCGGCAAGCATTCTGGCACCTATGTACCTATGAAAGATTGCCACGTTAACGAGACGAGGAGAGATAATTACAAAAAAGTAAAAACTGGCTTCAAAAACAAAATGCATCAAAGGTCTTCTACAAACTCGTAAGGTATTCGTAGTACAGTGGTAGCAGCGCTTCGGTAGTGATACCCAGTAGTCCGACATTACAGGCTTATCTTACTTTTTACTATAAGTTGACTCTTTGAAAGAAAGGACCCCATTTTAGGCAAGAAAAAGAAGAGTATTTTAAAGTTTCAAAATTTAATTTCTAACTTTTTAGTACATTCTGTTTTCTGAAATCGGTTTACTTACCTTTTTTTAAGGATAATTTTATTTGCAATTTTCTATGATTAATGGGAGGGGAGGAGTGTGGGTCTGCACCTTTTGACTCCGTTCTTTTATAAGCTACAAAGTACCTACTATAAGTTCTGGCCTCATAATTACTGAACTCCTAAGCGTTAAGGAGTTCTTCTATCAGCTCAGTTTGACAAAATACTAGTACAAAAACACTATTATACGTTCCTCTAAAATTTGAGGGTTTCCCTCAATTACACCAAGATCCCATCATCAGATCCCGACTAGGCAACAATGTGACCATCATCATCCTCATCATCATTATCAGCCAAAGGACGTCCACTGCTGAACATAGGCCTCCCCCACGGCTTTCCACAGCGACCGATCACTAGCGGTCTGCATCCAGTTCGATCCTGCGATCTTTATAAGGTCGTCTGTCCATCTTGTTGGTGGATGTCCCACGCTGCGTCTCTGGTCGAAGGGTCTCCAATCTAGAACTTTCCTGCCCCAACGGCCATCAGTTCTTCGCGCTATGTGCCCTGCCCATTGCCACTGGTCAATGTGACCAACTAGAAGATAAATCCTTTAAATATGTGAATGATATCATATTGATTCACAAAAGACTAAAATATGAGGCTTACAAAAACATACCGTCGAATTGCTAACATCTTCCTTTTTAACTCCCGACGAATAAAGAGCAGGGTGTTATGTGTCTCTTTGTATTTGTGTTTGTGTATCTGTCTGTGGTTTCGTAGAACTCAAACGGATGAACCGTTTTTTGTTTGGTTATTGTTATGTCATAGATAATTTTATACTGAGTGTTCTTTACTTAGCCATTTATCAAGAAAATCTGATCGGCCGTTTGAAGATCATCAGCTCTTTTCTAGTTAGTTATTCGATCGATTTAAAAATTGGTGCCGATGACAGTGACAGTATACGGTAAGGTATCTATGACCTGATCGGAAGTTTAAAGATCATCATCTGTCTACCTTCCATGTGTTCTATTAATTCGAAATTTGGTACTGTGGTACTTACACGAAATTGAAATATAAGGGTAAGGTAACTATGCCATTAAATATGAAGAGTCGAGTCGAGACGAGAATATGAATTTTGGACTATTGAAGTCAGGTAAAACATGATATATTTTTACGGAGTTTTTAATTTCTGCATCAGGTTTCGGGAGCACAACCAAGGAAATACAGAGTTTAAACGTGAACAAAGACTTCATAATATGATGCACATTAGACAGGACAATTCCAACATACTATTATAGTGCTTCCCATGGGGCCGCGCAATAAAATGAAGTGGCTAGTCCGAAATACCGAGCGAAAAATATGTAGACGGTGCAGGCGAATTTTGTAACTTACTCTGAGGTTTGCAATAGTTTTTTTTAAATATAGGCCATCCTAGTCAAGTCTTTATGGTTTTAATTTATTATAAAAATAGGTAAAAAAAACTTTTTAAGTTAAACGGTTTTATGTTAAACATACATTGCAATGTTTAAGATAAATGTACTAAAAACCAAAAAATAATAAAATACATATAGTCGTGGGAATTATAAACATATGCATAGACTAGACTAAAATAAAACCGTGGGGCACGTCAATTGTCTACAATCGTTGATTAAAATGTTTGTTTTGTAATGGTACACTATAATTAGGCAGTTGTTCAACCGACAACGATGGACGTGTGATAAGTAGGGCTAGAATGTTGAAACAAGCTAGCAAGCTCGATTATAAGCGAGTTTTAAGGTTTCATAGTGGTGAGCGAGTAGTACTTTTATCATATGTTTTGTCGATTAAAGGCAACTACGAGCAGTGAAACGATTCCTCGCCAGCCAGCAGTGTGAATGTTCAACGATAAACTAGTTGAAACATCTCTTTTATTTACATGGAGTGTATAACTATTGGAATTTCCATGAGCAAGAAAATAGTAAGTAATTTCCTCACCATCTGCGGGCCAACTGCCTATTTTAATGACGAATTAAACGATTCTTCTATCGCACATTAAGTCGATCATTTGTAGACAATTGACGTGCCCCACGTTTTTATTTTAGTTTAGTCTATGCATATGTTTATAATTCCCACGACTATATGTATTTTATTATTTTTTGGTTTTTAGTACATTTATCTTAAACATTGCAATGTATGTTTAACATAAAACCGTTTAACTTAAAAAGTTTTTTTTACCTATTTTTATTTTCTAGTTTTTAGTTTTTATTTCGCATTCTGTTTAATTCATTTAGTGCTTCATTATTGCAAGGTTTCTTGCCCGTTAGTTTATTGCAGTCCAACTCCTCTATACGTAGTCCCTGCAAAGATCTTACTCTACTAAGTATACGACTGCGTGATCCACAGTGCTGCCCTGCATTTTATGTATTGTAGAAGCCCATGATAGTATTAAAGGCAACATTCTTCTTTCAGCCGTCCCGTAATTGTACTTAGCTGGAAACTGTATGGCTTTCGGGTGTATAAGATGTTAAATCTTATTATAATACGCCATTTGGTGGCTGCGCCCATCTTAAATATTGAGGTTGTATAGTGCACTGTATTCTTCTTGTCAAGCCCTTTTATTTGATACCCATATTGGTGGGATTGATAAAAAATTGTTATCAGCCATTTGGTAGCGGCGGCCATCTTAGATTTCAGTTTTGCATAGTAAATGGTATCCCATCAAAAACAATCATCATCATCATCATCATTATCAGCCAAAGGACGTCCACTGCTGAACATAGGCCTCCCCCACGGATTTCCACAGCGACCGATCACTAGCGGTCTGCATCCAGTTTGATCCTGCGATCTTTATGAGGTCTTCTGTCCATCTTGTTGGTGGACGTCCCACGCTGCGTCTCTGGTCGAAGGGTCTCCAATCTAGAACTTTCCTGCCCCAACGGCCATCAGTTCTTCGCGCTATGTGCCCTGCCCATTGCCACTTGAGCTTACTGATTCTCAAGGCTATGTCCGTTACCTTAGTTCTTCTACGTATCTCCTCATTTCTGATTCGATCCCGTAGAGAAACACCCAGCATAGCCCTTTCCATCGCTCGTTGTGTGATTTTGAGCTTCATTATAAGGCCCATAGTAAGAGACCATGTTTCGGATCCGTATGTCATCACTGGTAACACACACTGGTTGAAGACTTTCGTCTTCAGACACTGAGGTAGATGAGATGAGAAGACACTCTTGCGCAATTTCCCGAACGCTGCCCAGCCGAGTTGGATTCGTCGATTGACCTCTTTCTCGAAGTTGGACCTACCCAATTGGATCACTTGTCCCAGGTAGACGTACTCGTCGACAACTTCGAGAGTTGAGTTCCCAACGGATACTGGAGTGGGTACGACAAGGGAGTTCGACATAATTTTCGTCTTTTCCATGTTTATTTTAAGACCCACTCGTTGGGATACTCGGTCAAGGTCTTCGAGCATAGTGCCAAGATCGTCCAGCGTCTTTGCCACAACAACTATATCATCGGCAAATCGGAGGTGTGTGATGTATTCGCCATTAACATTGATGCCGATTCCTTCCCATTCCAGAAGTTTGAAGGCGTCTTCCAATGCCGCTGTGAACAGTTTCGGAGATATGACATCTCCCTGTCTCACACCTCTCCGCAATGGAATCGCCTTCGTGTTCTGCTCCTGTACTCGGACCGACATGGTGGCGTTATTGTAAAGGCACCTTAACACCTCTATATACCTATAGTCTATGTGGCACCGCTGCAGAGACTGAAGCACCGCCCAAGTTTCGATCGAATCAAAGGCCTTCTCATAGTCCACAAACGCTAAGCATAGAGGCATATTATACTCCTCGGACTTCTGTATAATTTGCCTAAGCGTATGAATGTGGTCTATGGTACTATAGCCTTTTCGGAAACCGGCTTGTTCGGGAGGCTGGAAGTCATCAAACCTACGTGCGAGACGATTCGTGATAACCCTTGAAAACAGCTTGTAGACATGGCTCAGGAGTGAGATGGGTCTGTAGTTCCTCAATAAGGTTTTGTCTCCTTTTTTGAAGAACAACACCACCACACTCCTGTTCCATGCCTCAGGCGTGATGCCCTCTAGCAGCACGGAATTAAAGAGTCTCTGAAGGACTTTAAGTACCGGTGTTCCACCCGCCTTCAGAAGCTCTGCTGTGATTCCGTCCTCGCCAGGTGCCTTGTTGTTTTTGAGCTGTTTAAGGGCCATCCTAATCTCGTAGAGGCTGATGTCCGGGATGTCTTCGGTGTAGTGACGGGTCAGGATAGCTCGTGGGTCTCTGGCCGAGCTATCAACGGGTTTGGCTACTGACTACTGACTATGAAAAACAATACTTGTCAAAAAAACCAAGTCTCGCAACTCAGTTGTTCTGCGGTAAAAAGTTGTGAGATCCATGTAATACCAAGTCGGTTATTAATTTATTCAGTCTCTACTTAAGCGACTTTCTGTCTTAATACGTCCAGTCTCTAGGACCACGATCGTGGTCCATAACAATTGAAAATCAATTGTATCTGGAATCTCCGTACTCGAAGCATTAAGTTGTTACGTAATAATTAACAGCATCTTATAGTCACGCATATCAATATTAAAATTCTTTAATGTTTTATATAAATATATTGAGACTAGGCCCTCGCCTGAAACACGTGTAAATTCAATCGTCTGAAAACACATGTAAATTCAATTATTTAGTGCGATGGCCAAGTCTCAATATAATTATATAAAACATTAAAGAATTTTAATATTGATATGCGTGACTATAAGATGCTGTTAATTATTACGTAACAACTTAATGCTTCGAGTACGGAGATTCCAGACACAATTGATTTTCAATTGTTATGGACCACGATCGTGGTCCTAGAGACTGGACGTATTAAGACAGAAAGTCGCTTAAGTAGAGACTGAATAAATTAATAACCGACTTGGTATTACATGGATCTCACAACTTTTTACCGCAGAACAACTGAGTTGTGAGACTTGGTTTTTTTGACAAGTATTGTTTTTGATGGGATCTCATTTCTTTTTGTATTTTGTAGACAGTTCTACTTTTTTCCTTTTCGGTACCTTCTACTTATTGTATATAATATCTACCAGCAACGATTTTTCTTAAAGCCCTCTCTCTGACTTATGAACTTTTCGCCTCGCGCTAGCACCGCGACAGCTCGCTCGGCGACATTCACCTTTCTACGCGCCCCGCCACTGTCCCCGCCCCGCGCCCTCGCGCTAGCACCGCGCAGCACGTAGTAACGGCCCGCGCTCACTCGCTAGCATCTCAGCGCGTGGTATAATAATCAATTTACAACCTTACGCACTCGTAAAAAGTACGAATACGCACGTAGGTACGTTTTTTGCATTAAATAATTTAATTTTTTGCTCGATTTTGCAGGGGCACTACCATGCGCCTTTATTTATATGGGACTAGCTTAAACCCGCGGCTTCGCACGCAATAATAATAACTGCCGTAAAACATCGTTACGAATAAAGCCAATATTGAAAAATTTAACTGCAGACTTGGCTGTATGGGCTTAATTTTTTTTGCGGTCTTTTCTAGATTTTTTAGTTTTTCCTTAATTCATACACCAAACACTACTTATATTCCAAATTTGAAGCTTCTAGGTCTGCTAGAAGTGCCTTAGAATTTTGATGATCGGTGAGTCAGTGAGTGACAAAATTAAGAAATTTGACCCGTTATAATTCTTAAAATACTGGTCTAAATTGAATGAAATTTGAAATATACCGTGTCTTTACAATGCTGCATGGTTACTGAAAGTTTCAGTCTTCTAGTTTTATCCACAACGAAGTTACAGGGGGTCGAAAATGGTCTGAATTGCTTCGAGAAAAGGATGGTACGGCCGTGACGCTTTTTTGCTCGACTTGGTGGGGGCACTGCCGTGCCCCCAGATTCTACTTGTTGAGACCTTTCATTTGATACCCATGTTGATGGGATTGATAAAACCTAAGTTATCCGCCATTTTGTAGAGGCCGCCATCTTGGATTTTAATTTTATATAGTACATTGTATTATACTGGTTGAGCACTTTAATTTGATACCCATATTGATGGGATCGATAAAACCTACGTTATCCGCCATTTTGTAGCGGCCGCCATCTTGTATTTCAATTTTTTATAGTATATTGTATTCTGCTTGGTGAGCCCTTTCATTTGATACCCATATTGATGGGATTGATAAAACCTACGTTATCCGCCATTTTGTAGCGGCTGCCATCTTGGATTTCAATTTTTTATAGTATATTGTATTCTGCTTGTTGAGCCCTTTCATTTGATACCCATATTGATGGGATTAATAAAACATAAATTATCCGCCATTTTGTAGCGGCGGCCATCTTGAATTTATAATGATAATGAATAAACATAATTGTATTGTCACCAAAATCCAAAGTGTATACAAAATTTCAGATTAATCGGTTGACAGGAAGAGGGTGAAATTTGAATTACTAAATTTGACCCAAGAATAATAAATAAAACAAACGGGGTGAGCTAAATAAAACCGTTTAAAAATGAATAATAAACTTATTGTTATTTTCTAGCATAATAGATCCAACCAGCAATCTATTGCAAACAAATGTGTCCAGTCATCAAACTTGACGTTGTCATTTACCACAACGAGTTAGCGACTTTAAAGGTTTATAACTTTGGATTACTCTATCTCTGAGTTAAACATTTTAGAACACAATGACCAGTCAAGGTAACAAAAACTCTGTAGAATCATTGATTAAAAATTTTGCTTCTATTACAGGCCAAACGCTGTAAGTAACCAGTATTTAAAAAAATAAACAGCTCTTGTATGATGCCAGTATTTTTATTTGGAAGTTGTTTATTAGCAAACGAAAGATGAAATGTCTCCCGCTGCGGTACGATACGGTGGCGTTATGGGACAGTAAGATCGTTATTCTGTACCGAAGCAGTGAATGCATAATGCCATTTAGCTGACACCCGCATCCACTGTGGGACCGAACTAGAGTGCCGATGCGATGTCCGATTTAGTTGTATTTTGTAGTAGTTACTGGTATTTTGGTAAAGAAAAAATCAAATCTTTAACCAGATTTTAAAAGTTTTGTAATTTTCGTTGATATAGTTGGCTTCGAAATCCTGGTATTTTTCATGTGTTTTCAGTCATAAAGACATAAATAGCTTTTCTTAACACAATCCTGATAAAAAAATAGGTAAAAAAAACTTTTTAAGTTAAACGGTTTTATGTTAAACATACATTGCAATGTTTAAGATAAATGTACTAAAAACCAAAAAATAATAAAATACATATAGTCGTGGGAATTATAAACATATGCATAGACTAGACTAAAATAAAACCGTGGGGCACGTCAATTGTCTACAATCGTTGATTAAAATGTTTGTTTTGTAATGGTACACTATAATTAGGCAGTTGTTCAACCGACAACGATGGACGTGTGATAAGTAGGGCTAGAATGTTGAAACAAGCTAGCAAGCTCGATTATAAGCGAGTTTTAAGGTTTCATAGTGGTGAGCGAGTAGTACTTTTATCATATGTTTTGTCGATTAAAGACAAACTACGAGCAGTGAAACGATTCCTCGCCAGCCAGCAGTGTGAATGTTCAACGATAAACTAGTTGAAACATCTCTTTTATTTACATGGAGTGTATAACTATTGGAATTTCCATGAGCAAGAAAATAGTAAGTAATTTCCTCACCATCTGCGGGCCAACTGCCTATTTTAATGACGAATTAAACGATTCTTCTATCGCACATTAAGTCGATCATTTGTAGACAATTGACGTGCCCCACGTTTTTATTTTAGTCTAGTCTATGCATATGTTTATAATTCCCACGACTATATGTATTTTATTATTTTTTGGTTTTTAGTACATTTATCTTAAACATTGCAATGTATGTTTAACATAAAACCGTTTAACTTAAAAAGTTTTTTTTACCTATTTTTATTTTCTAGTTTTTAGTTTTTATTTCGCATTCTGTTTAATTCATTTAGTGCTTCATTATTGCAAGGTTTCTTGCCCGTTAGTTTATTGCAGTCCAACTCCTCTATACGTAGTCCCTGCAAAGATCTTACTCTACTAAGTATACGACTGCGTGATCCACAGTGCTGCCCTGCATTTTATGTATTGTAGAAGCCCATGATAGTATTAAAGGCAACATTCTTCTTTCAGCCGTCCCGTAATTGTACTTAGCTGGAAACTGTATGGCTTTCGGGTGTATAAGATGTTAAATCTTATTATAATACGCCATTTGGTGGCTGCGCCCATCTTAAATATTGAGGTTGTATAGTGCACTGTATTCTTCTTGTCAAGCCCTTTTATTTGATACCCATATTGGTGGGATTGATAAAAAATTGTTATCAGCCATTTGGTAGCGGCGGCCATCTTAGATTTCAGTTTTGCATAGTAAATGGTATCCCATCAAAAACAATCATCATCATCATCATCATTATCAGCCAAAGGACGTCCACTGCTGAACATAGGCCTCCCCCACGGATTTCCACAGCGACCGATCACTAGCGGTCTGCATCCAGTTTGATCCTGCGATCTTTATGAGGTCTTCTGTCCATCTTGTTGGTGGACGTCCCACGCTGCGTCTCTGGTCGAAGGGTCTCCAATCTAGAACTTTCCTGCCCCAACGGCCATCAGTTCTTCGCGCTATGTGCCCTGCCCATTGCCACTTGAGCTTACTGATTCTCAAGGCTATGTCCGTTACCTTAGTTCTTCTACGTATCTCCTCATTTCTGATTCGATCCCGTAGAGAAACACCCAGCATAGCCCTTTCCATCGCTCGTTGTGTGATTTTGAGCTTCATTATAAGGCCCATAGTAAGAGACCATGTTTCGGATCCGTATGTCATCACTGGTAACACACACTGGTTGAAGACTTTCGTCTTCAGACACTGAGGTAGATGAGATGAGAAGACACTCTTGCGCAATTTCCCGAACGCTGCCCAGCCGAGTTGGATTCGTCGATTGACCTCTTTCTCGAAGTTGGACCTACCCAATTGGATCACTTGTCCCAGGTAGACGTACTCGTCGACAACTTCGAGAGTTGAGTTCCCAACGGATACTGGAGTGGGTACGACAAGGGAGTTCGACATAATTTTCGTCTTTTCCATGTTTATTTTAAGACCCACTCGTTGGGATACTCGGTCAAGGTCTTCGAGCATAGTGCCAAGATCGTCCAGCGTCTTTGCCACAACAACTATATCATCGGCAAATCGGAGGTGTGTGATGTATTCGCCATTAACATTGATGCCGATTCCTTCCCATTCCAGAAGTTTGAAGGCGTCTTCCAATGCCGCTGTGAACAGTTTCGGAGATATGACATCTCCCTGTCTCACACCTCTCCGCAATGGAATCGCCTTCGTGTTCTGCTCCTGTACTCGGACCGACATGGTGGCGTTATTGTAAAGGCACCTTAACACCTCTATATACCTATAGTCTATGTGGCACCGCTGCAGAGACTGAAGCACCGCCCAAGTTTCGATCGAATCAAAGGCCTTCTCATAGTCCACAAACGCTAAGCATAGAGGCATATTATACTCCTCGGACTTCTGTATAATTTGCCTAAGCGTATGAATGTGGTCTATGGTACTATAGCCTTTTCGGAAACCGGCTTGTTCGGGAGGCTGGAAGTCATCAAACCTACGTGCGAGACGATTCGTGATAACCCTTGAAAACAGCTTGTAGACATGGCTCAGGAGTGAGATGGGTCTGTAGTTCCTCAATAAGGTTTTGTCTCCTTTTTTGAAGAACAACACCACCACACTCCTGTTCCATGCCTCAGGCGTGATGCCCTCTAGCAGCACGGAATTAAAGAGTCTCTGAAGGACTTTAAGTACCGGTGTTCCACCCGCCTTCAGAAGCTCTGCTGTGATTCCGTCCTCGCCAGGTGCCTTGTTGTTTTTGAGCTGTTTAAGGGCCATCCTAATCTCGTAGAGGCTGATGTCCGGGATGTCTTCGGTGTAGTGACGGGTCAGGATAGCTCGTGGGTCTCTGGCCGAGCTATCAACGGGTTTGGCTACTGACTACTGACTATGAAAAACAATACTTGTCAAAAAAACCAAGTCTCGCAACTCAGTTGTTCTGCGGTAAAAAGTTGTGAGATCCATGTAATACCAAGTCGGTTATTAATTTATTCAGTCTCTACTTAAGCGACTTTCTGTCTTAATACGTCCAGTCTCTAGGACCACGATCGTGGTCCATAACAATTGAAAATCAATTGTATCTGGAATCTCCGTACTCGAAGCATTAAGTTGTTACGTAATAATTAACAGCATCTTATAGTCACGCATATCAATATTAAAATTCTTTAATGTTTTATATAAATATATTGAGACTAGGCCCTCGCCTGAAACACGTGTAAATTCAATCGTCTGAAAACACATGTAAATTCAATTATTTAGTGCGATGGCCAAGTCTCAATATAATTATATAAAACATTAAAGAATTTTAATATTGATATGCGTGACTATAAGATGCTGTTAATTATTACGTAACAACTTAATGCTTCGAGTACGGAGATTCCAGACACAATTGATTTTCAATTGTTATGGACCACGATCGTGGTCCTAGAGACTGGACGTATTAAGACAGAAAGTCGCTTAAGTAGAGACTGAATAAATTAATAACCGACTTGGTATTACATGGATCTCACAACTTTTTACCGCAGAACAACTGAGTTGTGAGACTTGGTTTTTTTGACAAGTATTGTTTTTGATGGGATCTCATTTCTTTTTGTATTTTGTAGACAGTTCTACTTTTTTCCTTTTCGGTACCTTCTACTTATTGTATATAATATCTACCAGCAACGATTTTTCTTAAAGCCCTCTCTCTGACTTATGAACTTTTCGCCTCGCGCTAGCACCGCGACAGCTCGCTCGGCGACATTCACCTTTCTACGCGCCCCGCCACTGTCCCCGCCCCGCGCCCTCGCGCTAGCACCGCGCAGCACGTAGTAACGGCCCGCGCTCACTCGCTAGCATCTCAGCGCGTGGTATAATAATCAATTTACAACCTTACGCACTCGTAAAAAGTACGAATACGCACGTAGGTACGTTTTTTGCATTAAATAATTTAATTTTTTGCTCGATTTTGCAGGGGCACTACCATGCGCCTTTATTTATATGGGACTAGCTTAAACCCGCGGCTTCGCACGCAATAATAATAACTGCCGTAAAACATCGTTACGAATAAAGCCAATATTGAAAAATTTAACTGCAGACTTGGCTGTATGGGCTTAATTTTTTTTGCGGTCTTTTCTAGATTTTTTAGTTTTTCCTTAATTCATACACCAAACACTACTTATATTCCAAATTTGAAGCTTCTAGGTCTGCTAGAAGTGCCTTAGAATTTTGATGATCGGTGAGTCAGTGAGTGACAAAATTAAGAAATTTGACCCGTTATAATTCTTAAAATACTGGTCTAAATTGAATGAAATTTGAAATATACCGTGTCTTTACAATGCTGCATGGTTACTGAAAGTTTCAGTCTTCTAGTTTTATCCACAACGAAGTTACAGGGGGTCGAAAATGGTCTGAATTGCTTCGAGAAAAGGATGGTACGGCCGTGACGCTTTTTTGCTCGACTTGGTGGGGGCACTGCCGTGCCCCCAGATTCTACTTGTTGAGACCTTTCATTTGATACCCATGTTGATGGGATTGATAAAACCTAAGTTATCCGCCATTTTGTAGAGGCCGCCATCTTGGATTTTAATTTTATATAGTACATTGTATTATACTGGTTGAGCACTTTAATTTGATACCCATATTGATGGGATCGATAAAACCTACGTTATCCGCCATTTTGTAGCGGCCGCCATCTTGTATTTCAATTTTTTATAGTATATTGTATTCTGCTTGGTGAGCCCTTTCATTTGATACCCATATTGATGGGATTGATAAAACCTACGTTATCCGCCATTTTGTAGCGGCTGCCATCTTGGATTTCAATTTTTTATAGTATATTGTATTCTGCTTGTTGAGCCCTTTCATTTGATACCCATATTGATGGGATTAATAAAACATAAATTATCCGCCATTTTGTAGCGGCGGCCATCTTGAATTTATAATGATAATGAATAAACATAATTGTATTGTCACCAAAATCCAAAGTGTATACAAAATTTCAGATTAATCGGTTGACAGGAAGAGGGTGAAATTTGAATTACTAAATTTGACCCAAGAATAATAAATAAAACAAACGGGGTGAGCTAAATAAAACCGTTTAAAAATGAATAATAAACTTATTGTTATTTTCTAGCATAATAGATCCAACCAGCAATCTATTGCAAACAAATGTGTCCAGTCATCAAACTTGACGTTGTCATTTACCACAACGAGTTAGCGACTTTAAAGGTTTATAACTTTGGATTACTCTATCTCTGAGTTAAACATTTTAGAACACAATGACCAGTCAAGGTAACAAAAACTCTGTAGAATCATTGATTAAAAATTTTGCTTCTATTACAGGCCAAACGCTGTAAGTAACCAGTATTTAAAAAAATAAACAGCTCTTGTATGATGCCAGTATTTTTATTTGGAAGTTGTTTATTAGCAAACGAAAGATGAAATGTCTCCCGCTGCGGTACGATACGGTGGCGTTATGGGACAGTAAGATCGTTATTCTGTACCGAAGCAGTGAATGCATAATGCCATTTAGCTGACACCCGCATCCACTGTGGGACCGAACTAGAGTGCCGATGCGATGTCCGATTTAGTTGTATTTTGTAGTAGTTACTGGTATTTTGGTAAAGAAAAAATCAAATCTTTAACCAGATTTTAAAAGTTTTGTAATTTTCGTTGATATAGTTGGCTTCGAAATCCTGGTATTTTTCATGTGTTTTCAGTCATAAAGACATAAATAGCTTTTCTTAACACAATCCTGATAAAAAAATAGGTAAAAAAAACTTTTTAAGTTAAACGGTTTTATGTTAAACATACATTGCAATGTTTAAGATAAATGTACTAAAAACCAAAAAATAATAAAATACATATAGTCGTGGGAATTATAAACATATGCATAGACTAGACTAAAATAAAACCGTGGGGCACGTCAATTGTCTACAATCGTTGATTAAAATGTTTGTTTTGTAATGGTACACTATAATTAGGCAGTTGTTCAACCGACAACGATGGACGTGTGATAAGTAGGGCTAGAATGTTGAAACAAGCTAGCAAGCTCGATTATAAGCGAGTTTTAAGGTTTCATAGTGGTGAGCGAGTAGTACTTTTATCATATGTTTTGTCGATTAAAGACAAACTACGAGCAGTGAAACGATTCCTCGCCAGCCAGCAGTGTGAATGTTCAACGATAAACTAGTTGAAACATCTCTTTTATTTACATGGAGTGTATAACTATTGGAATTTCCATGAGCAAGAAAATAGTAAGTAATTTCCTCACCATCTGCGGGCCAACTGCCTATTTTAATGACGAATTAAACGATTCTTCTATCGCACATTAAGTCGATCATTTGTAGACAATTGACGTGCCCCACGTTTTTATTTTAGTCTAGTCTATGCATATGTTTATAATTCCCACGACTATATGTATTTTATTATTTTTTGGTTTTTAGTACATTTATCTTAAACATTGCAATGTATGTTTAACATAAAACCGTTTAACTTAAAAAGTTTTTTTTACCTATTTTTATTTTCTAGTTTTTAGTTTTTATTTCGCATTCTGTTTAATTCATTTAGTGCTTCATTATTGCAAGGTTTCTTGCCCGTTAGTTTATTGCAGTCCAACTCCTCTATACGTAGTCCCTGCAAAGATCTTACTCTACTAAGTATACGACTGCGTGATCCACAGTGCTGCCCTGCATTTTATGTATTGTAGAAGCCCATGATAGTATTAAAGGCAACATTCTTCTTTCAGCCGTCCCGTAATTGTACTTAGCTGGAAACTGTATGGCTTTCGGGTGTATAAGATGTTAAATCTTATTATAATACGCCATTTGGTGGCTGCGCCCATCTTAAATATTGAGGTTGTATAGTGCACTGTATTCTTCTTGTCAAGCCCTTTTATTTGATACCCATATTGGTGGGATTGATAAAAAATTGTTATCAGCCATTTGGTAGCGGCGGCCATCTTAGATTTCAGTTTTGCATAGTAAATGGTATCCCATCAAAAACAATCATCATCATCATCATCATTATCAGCCAAAGGACGTCCACTGCTGAACATAGGCCTCCCCCACGGATTTCCACAGCGACCGATCACTAGCGGTCTGCATCCAGTTTGATCCTGCGATCTTTATGAGGTCTTCTGTCCATCTTGTTGGTGGACGTCCCACGCTGCGTCTCTGGTCGAAGGGTCTCCAATCTAGAACTTTCCTGCCCCAACGGCCATCAGTTCTTCGCGCTATGTGCCCTGCCCATTGCCACTTGAGCTTACTGATTCTCAAGGCTATGTCCGTTACCTTAGTTCTTCTACGTATCTCCTCATTTCTGATTCGATCCCGTAGAGAAACACCCAGCATAGCCCTTTCCATCGCTCGTTGTGTGATTTTGAGCTTCATTATAAGGCCCATAGTAAGAGACCATGTTTCGGATCCGTATGTCATCACTGGTAACACACACTGGTTGAAGACTTTCGTCTTCAGACACTGAGGTAGATGAGATGAGAAGACACTCTTGCGCAATTTCCCGAACGCTGCCCAGCCGAGTTGGATTCGTCGATTGACCTCTTTCTCGAAGTTGGACCTACCCAATTGGATCACTTGTCCCAGGTAGACGTACTCGTCGACAACTTCGAGAGTTGAGTTCCCAACGGATACTGGAGTGGGTACGACAAGGGAGTTCGACATAATTTTCGTCTTTTCCATGTTTATTTTAAGACCCACTCGTTGGGATACTCGGTCAAGGTCTTCGAGCATAGTGCCAAGATCGTCCAGCGTCTTTGCCACAACAACTATATCATCGGCAAATCGGAGGTGTGTGATGTATTCGCCATTAACATTGATGCCGATTCCTTCCCATTCCAGAAGTTTGAAGGCGTCTTCCAATGCCGCTGTGAACAGTTTCGGAGATATGACATCTCCCTGTCTCACACCTCTCCGCAATGGAATCGCCTTCGTGTTCTGCTCCTGTACTCGGACCGACATGGTGGCGTTATTGTAAAGGCACCTTAACACCTCTATATACCTATAGTCTATGTGGCACCGCTGCAGAGACTGAAGCACCGCCCAAGTTTCGATCGAATCAAAGGCCTTCTCATAGTCCACAAACGCTAAGCATAGAGGCATATTATACTCCTCGGACTTCTGTATAATTTGCCTAAGCGTATGAATGTGGTCTATGGTACTATAGCCTTTTCGGAAACCGGCTTGTTCGGGAGGCTGGAAGTCATCAAACCTACGTGCGAGACGATTCGTGATAACCCTTGAAAACAGCTTGTAGACATGGCTCAGGAGTGAGATGGGTCTGTAGTTCCTCAATAAGGTTTTGTCTCCTTTTTTGAAGAACAACACCACCACACTCCTGTTCCATGCCTCAGGCGTGATGCCCTCTAGCAGCACGGAATTAAAGAGTCTCTGAAGGACTTTAAGTACCGGTGTTCCACCCGCCTTCAGAAGCTCTGCTGTGATTCCGTCCTCGCCAGGTGCCTTGTTGTTTTTGAGCTGTTTAAGGGCCATCCTAATCTCGTAGAGGCTGATGTCCGGGATGTCTTCGGTGTAGTGACGGGTCAGGATAGCTCGTGGGTCTCTGGCCGAGCTATCAACGGGTTTGGCTACTGACTACTGACTATGAAAAACAATACTTGTCAAAAAAACCAAGTCTCGCAACTCAGTTGTTCTGCGGTAAAAAGTTGTGAGATCCATGTAATACCAAGTCGGTTATTAATTTATTCAGTCTCTACTTAAGCGACTTTCTGTCTTAATACGTCCAGTCTCTAGGACCACGATCGTGGTCCATAACAATTGAAAATCAATTGTATCTGGAATCTCCGTACTCGAAGCATTAAGTTGTTACGTAATAATTAACAGCATCTTATAGTCACGCATATCAATATTAAAATTCTTTAATGTTTTATATAAATATATTGAGACTAGGGCCTCGCCTGAAACACGTGTAAATTCAATCGTCTGAAAACACATGTAAATTCAATTATTTAGTGCGATGGCCAAGTCTCAATATAATTATATAAAACATTAAAGAATTTTAATATTGATATGCGTGACTATAAGATGCTGTTAATTATTACGTAACAACTTAATGCTTCGAGTACGGAGATTCCAGACACAATTGATTTTCAATTGTTATGGACCACGATCGTGGTCCTAGAGACTGGACGTATTAAGACAGAAAGTCGCTTAAGTAGAGACTGAATAAATTAATAACCGACTTGGTATTACATGGATCTCACAACTTTTTACCGCAGAACAACTGAGTTGTGAGACTTGGTTTTTTTGACAAGTATTGTTTTTGATGGGATCTCATTTCTTTTTGTATTTTGTAGACAGTTCTACTTTTTTCCTTTTCGGTACCTTCTACTTATTGTATATAATATCTACCAGCAACGATTTTTCTTAAAGCCCTCTCTCTGACTTATGAACTTTTCGCCTCGCGCTAGCACCGCGACAGCTCGCTCGGCGACATTCACCTTTCTACGCGCCCCGCCACTGTCCCCGCCCCGCGCCCTCGCGCTAGCACCGCGCAGCACGTAGTAACGGCCCGCGCTCACTCGCTAGCATCTCAGCGCGTGGTATAATAATCAATTTACAACCTTACGCACTCGTAAAAAGTACGAATACGCACGTAGGTACGTTTTTTGCATTAAATAATTTAATTTTTTGCTCGATTTTGCAGGGGCACTACCATGCGCCTTTATTTATATGGGACTAGCTTAAACCCGCGGCTTCGCACGCAATAATAATAACTGCCGTAAAACATCGTTACGAATAAAGCCAATATTGAAAAATTTAACTGCAGACTTGGCTGTATGGGCTTAATTTTTTTTGCGGTCTTTTCTAGATTTTTTAGTTTTTCCTTAATTCATACACCAAACACTACTTATATTCCAAATTTGAAGCTTCTAGGTCTGCTAGAAGTGCCTTAGAATTTTGATGATCGGTGAGTCAGTGAGTGACAAAATTAAGAAATTTGACCCGTTATAATTCTTAAAATACTGGTCTAAATTGAATGAAATTTGAAATATACCGTGTCTTTACAATGCTGCATGGTTACTGAAAGTTTCAGTCTTCTAGTTTTATCCACAACGAAGTTACAGGGGGTCGAAAATGGTCTGAATTGCTTCGAGAAAAGGATGGTACGGCCGTGACGCTTTTTTGCTCGACTTGGTGGGGGCACTGCCGTGCCCCCAGATTCTACTTGTTGAGGCCTTTCATTTGATACCCATGTTGATGGGATTGATAAAACCTAAGTTATCCGCCATTTTGTAGAGGCCGCCATCTTGGATTTTAATTTTATATAGTACATTGTATTATACTGGTTGAGCACTTTAATTTGATACCCATATTGATGGGATCGATAAAACCTACGTTATCCGCCATTTTGTAGCGGCCGCCATCTTGTATTTCAATTTTTTATAGTATATTGTATTCTGCTTGGTGAGCCCTTTCATTTGATACCCATATTGATGGGATTGATAAAACCTACGTTATCCGCCATTTTGTAGCGGCTGCCATCTTGGATTTCAATTTTTTATAGTATATTGTATTCTGCTTGTTGAGCCCTTTCATTTGATACCCATATTGATGGGATTAATAAAACATAAATTATCCGCCATTTTGTAGCGGCGGCCATCTTGAATTTATAATGATAATGAATAAACATAATTGTATTGTCACCAAAATCCAAAGTGTATACAAAATTTCAGATTAATCGGTTGACAGGAAGAGGGTGAAATTTGAATTACTAAATTTGACCCAAGAATAATAAATAAAACAAACGGGGTGAGCTAAATAAAACCGTTTAATAATAAATCCGTTTAAAAATAAGTACCTACCAATACGTTTGGTGACTTATTAATCACTGTCAAGCCACAGTCAAGCTTTCTTTAGGCCGAACGAATGGCATAGCAGCATTGGCAGCCCTCAAATTATTGGAACCACGAACATGATGCATGGTCCTCGTGAATGATGGCGTCCACCTTATTACTGGTAGGCTATATTTTTTGGGAAAATAAATAGATTTTCATTTGTTTATTGACGAGTATATTTTATCGTCAAATATAACTGAATCTCATCTCCTCAATTGATGTGTACATATTTTTTATGTCTTGGGAAATTCGTGATAGAATTCAAAAACATTCAGCCGAATTTAGAATTTCCTTTTGTCTAAAAGACACTGTGACTGCGTGGCTTCTGCAGCGTTTTCCCATTCCGTAAACACGAGTTGGCCGTCTGCCATAAAGTTTAAAGGTCAACTTTCCCATGGTTCACCTTGCCCGGGGTAAGTCAGAGAATGGGGAATGCGTGATATGTTTTTATTTCATTTTTGTGAGATGAGGTTACTTAATATCATTAATATTGAAAGACATTTGAAAAACTTTTGGGTAATATCCACGTTATAGCGTTCTAAAGTTGTTGATCACGACATTAAGTACTATCATGTCATCAACAATTGACAAAATATTACATTTTCTAACGTGTTTATTTTTGTCTCGATGTGACTGTTCGCTGTTGTTTTGTTATCATAGTATTAGTAATCATCAGCTTCAATACGAATTGGTTGTAGTTTTGTGTATTTTTGATGACTTAAATTAAAAGGCAATACAATGTTCATGCATATTCCGTATAACCGTCAGTTATTCAGGCTAAGCACGGCGTAATCTTGCGAAGTTAATGACTCGATGGCTCCACACAAATTACCCCAGGATTCGCGCTGAACGACCCGTTTGAACACAAGTATACGTTACTACGTGTTTGTAATAACAATGAGGTTTTGTGGTCTTAATTTTACATATTTAAAACACGTTAAAAGGAGATCAAAATGCTTCCTTGTAAATTTTTCGCAATATTTCCTTATCACTTTCTTCCGTGAAAGAAATAACAGTTGAAGGTTAAATTAAAAAGAGAATGCCCGTTATTTTTTTCATCTCTGTAAATTAAAAGAAGCGGTAATATTTGTTTCATCAACATAAAACGGAATCGTCCGGTTGTAATGGAAATGGTTATATTCGTTAACGAGGGAACATTCCCGCCATTAGAGTGAATTGCATCTTTTAAATGGCAATAACAACGGCTGCTTTAATTTTTTCACTGTTCATTTTGTGTCCTTTTCAAATCAAAAGGAGCTTTAATGAATCGCTATTACTAAGGAAACCGTTTAAATAATATATACATGCTAAAATTGTGTTACTACATACTTGTACGAACACTATACCGGTTTGATATCGCGAACTAATCTTAGCAGTTTTAATGTAAATGCCGCAGTCTAAACTTAAGGCTGAAATTTGTTTGCTGAAAACTCATTGGAGGTGGATATTTTAAATGCCGCAGTACCGGGAACCTGCCAAAGCCTTTCCGTTACAAATTGAGTTAGTCAGAAGCGGACTGCCCGACATGGCTCAATTACGGCGTCATTTGCAGTGGGAGGCTTTACTCTGTATTCTGTCCCAACGCTGGAACCACTGAGGTGGTTTTACAAGCACAGTTTTCCTAGTAAACAATCATAATATTAGGTAGACGACATATCGCTATATCTACCTAGGTCAGGACTAGATGCTTCTACCACCTCACCTTAACACCACTGCAACTCCTGTCTAACCAGGCTCTATACTATTGATTGACTTAATAACAAATTTTATCGGTCAAGGAAGAAGTTCACTTTTCTTGGAACTCATAACAAATTCAATCGGAACACATACTAGTAGAGAAGTTCGAAAATGTATCTAGTAATATCCCTGACCATCAGGGTCAGGTATACTATTTAGTATACCTGACCCTGATGGTCAGGGTTACTAAATGCTGATAAGGGACGCAAGCTGAACTGGTTGAATGAGTTTGAGTTTTCGTCTAGATGCAGGTGATTTGAATATAGCTAGACTGAATATGTGAGTAAAAGAATGTATATTCATTCGGGCTCTTTTATACAGTAGTAGACCCTCGGTCAGATCCACTGGCATAGCAGAATGCAGTGAGAGAAAGTAATGCATTAAAAATACACAAATATTTTCGCAAAAGGTTTCATTATACGATTAGTATGTTGGAACAAGAGTTTGTAAACCTCCAGTACGCGTAACTTTTTAGTTGATACACTTAGATCTGTGACCATATAATATCTCATTTTCAAATCATTTTGTACTATGAAATAAGTAATTTGTTTATAAACTGTTTAAAAAATCTCTTAATTCGTAGTGAAACTAAAATGAAGTTTGTTTGCCTTACAAAAGCATTTCTAATAGAAGTTGCCAGCAGAATTCGTTTACCGACGCAAGGTTTAAAGTGCTGACTAAGCAATCGAAGCTCGGCAATTGAATGAATCCGCTATTTGCCAGTCGTATCAACTCATATTGACTCTAAACAGGTATTGGTAAATCGCAGAAGCAACCTCATTTTTCAATCACAAAATATAAGAACAAGCTCTTTCTACCTCAACTTCTTCAATATTTCGCTTGATATGATAAAGCATGATAATGATACGAGAATTCTTATTGGGACAAAATCAATCACCATTATTTTTAGGTTAAACGACTGTGTCTATTTATCCAGTATTTTTATAAGATAAATAATTAAGATTTCAGTCCATTCTGCACTCCATCTATGCCTATGACTTAACGTTCTTTGGTGTAAAAGGCCAAATATTGCAGCTAAAAGCTTGGCTCGGGCGGTTAGCGAGATCGGTGCCAAGTCAGGTCTTAAAAGTCTGTTCGGAAGGGTCCTTATCTGCTTCCACGTTTCTACCGTGGCCCATATTTTTGTTAGGTTTGGGTTATTTACGTTGCACGAATGCACACACCGAAAATACCGATTTTGTATGTAAAAATCATAACAGTCATTTATTTATTCAAATAGGCCCACTGGGGGCACTTTTACACGCCCCACCATACGGTTCCTCTATTCCTTTATGTTCGGCATATACCGCGATTGTGACCTCTTGTGATTTAGAGACTTGGCAAGCGCAAAAGCTCTACGCTTTTGGTCACACTTTCTTTATCTTTTTTCTTCATCGGTGTTTCTCACATCAGATTAGTAAATTCATGGTTAAGAGCTTTTAACTCCGCATGAAGGTTGATTTTGTGTGTAATATTTCGTAAAGTCCGTTCATTTTTAAATTATGGTTGCAACAGGAAACAATCAGTATTAATTCTGAGTTGCGATACTGCTAGTTGATTACTGAGAAATTAATGGCTTGTGACTATATTTATGTTGCTTCCATCGGTAGATACGAGTGGAGTGAAAATCAGCGTTTCGGGGTAGCGCCATTACTGCTAAAGCGATAACGCGCCATGATAAGCGCTCGTTAATCAAACCCAGCTTCGAACCCGGGACTTGCCTACTCATTGACCCGGCTGTGCGAGGTCGGCGTGTCCCTCAAAGGGTTCATTTGCAGGTGTTCCTATCAGTAAATCAGGTATTTGGACGTGTAATCTGTTGGGGTAGGGTCCGAAATTCATGCTCACCGGTGGCGAAATTACATGAGATGTGACCTTTGCTTTTGGGCCGGACAGGCATATTGCCTATCTCAATCGCTATCGTTAAAGATGTCTGGAACTCTCTTGGAAATATTGTCTGATAAATGGTTTCCTTGGATATGTTGGTGCCTGGCGAAACTCTAGCCATTAGATTCGAAAGTGCTTGCTTTGACTGCCAATATACTCGCGCGGACGCCAATAGCTATCACAATGCTATACGTTATGCAATACACCTGTGGGAGCAATGCGGTAGGTTTAACTGTTTACCGTTGCGTCAACCAAGCTAAAGATTTCATTGTGAAATTCATAATTGAAAATGTGTATCTCCGATGGTTCCAATCAAAACAACAAAAGCGCCCTAGCATTCAGGCTTATCGAATCCGTAGAATCGGGATTGCGGTCTTGTCTTGTTACTAGAATCGTTTGAAACGTCATAATGGAAGTAATCAGACTGGTTCCAAAGGGAGCTAGCGTCATTCCCGTAAAAAACAATATCTTAAAAACGAGGCAAGTGAGTTATCGTTTTCAATGCATTTTCTTACGTTTAATCGAATAAGATCATACACATACTTATAGTATCGAAATTTCGCCAGATATGAAAGATTTTGTTGAAAAAAGGTGACATTTTAAAAATGTACACATTAGAATAAACTAGGCGAGTAAGATGTCATTTTTAATATAATGTTTAGTGCTTAATCGAATGAAACTATGTTCATACTCATAGGATAAATATTTTAGAACATATAAAAGGTTTGTGGTAACTTACTTGCCAAGACCTCTCGCGCCGCCAAGCTGAAAATTCTATGTATCTTGCAAAAAAATCAATCATTAATAAATCCATCCTAAAATCATGAGTACAATACTCCTGATTTTACGCCTCGCTCGATACAGGCGATTATGAACGAACACAAAATAACTGCAGATATATAAGTACACTCTTCTCATTTATTATTTATATTCCGCCACTGATTAAACTCTGCATTACCAGGTGGTCGACTGGTAGAGAATGCAATTAGGCATTAAGTCCGCCAATTGTACAACTTACAGTGCAGTAAAGTTTAAATAAATAAATAAGTACATACTCATCAGCAGTTATGCTGTGTTTCTTCATTATAGCTCAGGAAAATTATGATTAGATTCATTATTAAACCTAGGTTTCCTTGAAAATACCGTGTAGAACCTTGGGCTTTGAGCTCAAGAAATCTCTATCGATTAACTTCACAGCACTTAAATGTGGTACTAGACGTTCACTGCACATTAGCTTCTATTGGCGGCTTTCCAATTATAACTCTCTACCACTATCTAGTCCTTGAAAAATATTTCATAGTTACTGCAATTTCAAGGATGGATAAAGCTACTGTACAGTATCATCTCTAATACATGACTGAGTGGAGAACGTCACATAACCACACACATTCTACTATTTTAATGTAAATCAGAATTAAGATGAACGTACGACAACATACAACTTGCTTGCGACGATAAGGTTATTTAAAGAAATGATTAAAAAAGCCGATACCTTGAAAACCAGCGCTGCGTGCAAGCCACTCGATCACGAAAAAGTCTTCAACCAATCTTTTTCCGTTTCCCAACTTTTACCTGAGTCATGCCCATTCATAACGCGTGTGCATTGTAGGGTATCGACGGATACAAAAGGGCGCGGAAACGATGAGCCGGGTCGCGGAACCGAGGGACGTTTATGCGGATTTAGAGGGTTAAGGTCGCAGTCCTTCGCTTCCCAGATCAAATATTGTAGCCTGTCTCAGTAGGGATATTAAATAATAGAATTATTATTTATTTGACACACACACATAAAAATAAATTACATTACCATAAAAAAAAACAACAAAAAGCAACTTTATATAAAACAAAAACAAAGCGCCTAAGTGTGTTACATGGCTGTATAACGGTGCGTCAGATCCAAAAAATAATAAAATTTTGGACCCCCTTAGAAGCACCGGACAGCACCCGGGCCCATATTATTCTGACCTAAAAAAAATGGTCAAGCGTTAGTTGGTTATTTTTCGTTAGTAAATTCGTGAAAATTCTACATGTCTCTGCTCCATACAAAAGGCATTCGAAGATTCGGCTATGTTTCGGGACCCCCTTTACTACACAAGGTGGAAGAAAAAAGTGAGTCAGTCTTAGAGCTTTTTACCGGTCGAAGTTTCTGCCTAAGCAGTTTAAATCGAAAATAGCTTGGCTCAGGTGGTAAGGCGGCGGTGACCTCAAAACTACGTACGTATTGTTTAAGGGAAAATTATACTTTACACAATTATAGAGTTCCGTAGCTGAATGGCAAAAAACGGAACTCTTATAGGTTCGTCAAGTCCTTTCTGTTTGATTAATATGGGTTTAGGCAAGAGAAGGGAACCAGAGAAGCGATACCAGCTTTGAGATAGGTAATAGACAGGAGACTGGATTTTGACATGGACACACATATAGCTTTTATCGACTTAGAAAAGGCGTTCGATAAGGTCAATTGGAAAATAATGATGGAAGTACTCAAAGAAGCTGGATTGGATTATAGAGATAGAAGGATTATTTATGAATTTTATAAAAGAAAGCCAAAAAGGTCCGACACCACCTCTCTATTGGTAGAGCGTTTGGCCCGGTTAGCCAAGAAGTTGCTGGTTCGAGTTCCGCCGTGCGCAAAGAATTTTGGTTTCTTACTTCGTCTTTGTGAATATAAAATATGACACTGTGAGTGTTAAAAACATTCTAAACTATTTACTTATGAAGTTTCAAAAGATCGGAAGTTTTCGCTAACAGCAGATAGTAGACGACACTTCAATCTTCGTCTCCCCTTCGACCTTTCTTAGATTGAAATAGTTATTACGATACTAATCGTTTCAATTCGAACTTAATTCATTAACGGTATAAATTAATATCTGGGCTAAATTTGCGAACAGTGGGTTCGTTAAGTCCTAGTGAGGTTAACCGTGACCAACCAATCTTAAGTTTCGGGTATTTTGATAACTTTTGATATGATTCATATCACTTGGCTTGCATTGATCAAACGAGAGTATTATTTTGCTCTTCAGTTGGCGAATTTCACTCGGTATCGTAACCCTGTTAATAGAAAAAATATTCGCCCTTGAAAAGGCCAATTTGTTCATCGTTTGTTAGACAATACTTCTCCGGGTTATTCGGTAACGGAAATTAGATTGTTATATTCGCGTTCTCAGATTTAAAGAAAGCTCGCCGAAATGAAATTCTTTCCAGAATTCTTTTCTTATGTACTGCCGAGTCATTGATTTTCCGTTTTCGCATGCATGGAGTGAACTGGTCTGATCAAAAAGGCTTACCATTACTCGTTACTAACATACCCAAAATAATGGATAAGCGATTCTTTGCATTTCCCTGTGATTTTTCTTATTATCTTAGGAAAATTATGTCCATAAGAGCGATATTAAAATCAATTAAGCGGTTTAGTTTCTGAACACTTCTCCCCATTATTGATTTAGTTGCTCATAATACGATTAAATATGCTTTGGATTGGTTGGTAAGAGCGTTGGTCCGGTTCGCCAGAGGTCGTGGGTTCAAATCCCACTGGTGCGAAATTTGTTTTCTTTGATTTTGTTTGGAACTTATTAAAAATAACACTGCGAGCGTTTAAAATATTCAAACCATAGTTGCTCATTCTTCATATTAATTTGCGTGCGTAAATATATTTTTTCTTTATTTTCAGGTTGCTGAGCCTAGACGTGTCATCTCTCGAAGATGTCTACTGGCTGGAAGACAAGACGGCGCGGCACGTGCTGGACCCAAAGGACTTCGGCGCGTGGTCCGCGGCGCGTCAAAGCTTACCTACGGGAAAAGAGGCGCTTCAGACCTTGAAGGCAGACCTTTGGAGTGCCGTTGTGAAGAACAGCAAGCACCAGGACGCGTGGACATGGGGTGAGTCATTATCTTTCACTACAGGTGGTGCAGTTTCAGCGGTGGCAAATCTTGCTCGTGAGTAAGCAAGCCCTGCAGACTCTTTTGCACTGATCCCGCGAAGAGATAAGTGGCAAGCGAGTAATAAAAGTGAGTAAAACAAACACGTGAAAATTAACTGTCTCGCCTGTCTTCTTCTTCTTTCGTGTCGGCAAGAACACGGGCTAAATCATACTTGCCCAGAAAGCGGCTACTGTGGTAGCCCTCTGGTTACAGACAAGTAAGTCCTCACGCGAGCAGGTGGTCGGGCACGCGGGACAGTTAGTGAGGTGGGCCATGGTTTGCAGGGGTTCTCCACTCCGTCTCGCCTGTTATGGTGGCTTACTGACTTTAGTCAGAAATTTAGTCACAGAATTAGTTACAGAATTTAGTCGACTAACTGACGACCTGAAATAAAGGAAGTGTCGTGCGGTGGTCTTCCGTGGCTCTTTAGCGTGACTTATTATAAGTCTTCTACATCTGACCTACAGCAACTTGTCCGCAGGCGGCATGCTGGTGGTGTCGGTGTCTGTCTGCGGGCTGGTCACGCTGGCGGCGATGACGCAGCCGTCGCTGGCGCCCGAGGCCAAGCATTCGCTGCTGCAGTACGTCACCGGGAAGTACCTGCACCCGCCCAGCTGTAGGGTAAGTCACAAGTTACTCTCTGACTGTCATATCACCACAATGACCGCAGAATATGAGGACTAGATGATGAGCAAGGTGGTAGCATAAACGAATAATGGTGACACTGTTGTCTGCGATTTTCATAACACAAGTGCTTTGGCTACTTACTTTGGGATCAGAGCAATGTATTTGATTGGTGTCCAAAATTAATTTAAATTTATTTTAAAATATTTATTAAGTTATTCATCGTTTAATACTGATATTTTTTAAAACAAATATACACAATCGGTATCGGTCAAAAAATACACGTCAATCGGTATCGGTCAAAGTAGCGGTCACCCGCGACCGCGTTTTTTGAGCTTCCCCTCCCGTTGCAGCGTGATGTTTTATAGCCTGAAGCTCTCTTTAATAATAAGCTATCCAGCACAAAACTTTTTTTTCAAATTGGCCCAGTAGTTCCTAAAAATAGCAAGACAGCTCAAATTGACTACGTTTTAGTTAGAAAAAAAATGTATGGGAAAAATACACGGGCTGTTTTTAGATTTTTCCGGAATTATTTGATTTTTTCTCGCTGAAAAAACCATCCTTGAACTTCAACAAACAATTGAAAAAAAAGAATTGGCCAAATTGGTCCAGGCGTTGTTGAGTTATGCGCTTACCAACACATTTTGCGATTCATTTTTATATTAAAGATTATTTTAAAAGATATAAAAATATTGTTTACCATATTCGACAAACAAAGAAAAATGGGCCTTACAAATGCAATTTACAATAATTAACCTCCAATAGTAGTTTACATTCGTCGTTTTTCGTCAGGTGGAGTGGGGCTGGCAAGAGCCCCAGGTGGTGGGCGAGACGATGTGCTTCACGGTGCTGTGCTACCAGCGCAACGGGCAGCCCTACCCCATCTGCGACACCGACGAGCTCGCCGTCCTCATCTCACACGGCACCAGGAAGGTAACTTGATGAACAACCTCAGTACACTCAGCAAAATGTGATTCTGTTAGTGAATTTTATATGGTACGTCATGTCTTCAGGGTCTTATGATGTTACATGACTTATCAGCATTAAGAATCCTTATTTATTTATTTAATACTTTATTTCACTGACAAAATAAAGTACAAATGGTGGAATTATTGCTTTCTTCTAGTTAACCATTGGGTGAGGCAGTGTTGTAAATTTTATAAACACTTAGCGCCACCTATTGGACACTTGTTACATTTGCATGTTAGCTACTTAGCGCCATCATCGCGCCACTAGTATTGTATTCTGTTTTATCTTTTACATTTTGAACTGTTTTCCTATCCATGTATCATTTTTCACTTTGCTCTGCGGCTTCCTACGAAACACAAAAACTGCCTGGCACATTCTTTTGGGGTTTTATTATCAGCAGGCAGAATCAATGATTGCATTCAATCATTATATTAAGCATTGTTTGGCGTAAGGGAGCCATTTTGAGAAAACAGCACTGTTAAAAACACTCTCAAATCGCTGAAAGGCGCGTGCAGGACTTTTTTTCTCTATCTTTCGCTCCCTCTCTCTCAAATATTCATCTTTAGCTCTAAACAGACGACAGACTGTATATAGCACGCAAGTTCTGCTCTTGAGGCAGACGATCTTTCACCTCTTCATTAACTCTTGTTGGTTGCAATGATGGCGTATAATTTTGGGGATTATGGATCCTCAAGCAGGCCTATATGAACCTTATGTTCACGCCCTAGAGTGGTTTGTCGCAGATCACGCCGGTGGTGGAGCTGGGCTCGGGCGACCCGGCGCAGGCGCACACGGCGCGCGTCAAGTTCACCGTGCGCATCGCCGGGCTCTACATCATATCGGTTACTATCGGTAAGTTGCGATTGTTACTATCATTCGCTTCGAAACAAAGTCTTGCTGCAAGTCTTGCGAAGTAGGTGCTGGGGGAAACCGAACTGATGTCACCATTCATCTAGTTCGTTGCATTTATTTTTCAATTTTATTTTTCGGTCGAATAAAAGTGATTTCTTTCTTTCATTTTGATGTCATCTTTCCATCTGTATAGTCAATAGTGGTTCTAAACACAGTAGATTATTAGTCAATTTTAGTTCATTAATTTATATCATAGATCGCCATCTGTACCCTGTTTTACCGCGATGAACTTATTTTTAACTGTTTACTTGTAAGTCTAAAGGTTCGTTATGATAGAATTCTATCATATTGCTGTAACTGAAATTGTCGTGACGTAATAAGCCCGTTGTGTACTATATACGTTGGGCTTTTCTTTATAAGCTAGTACAGTCGCCGTCAGATATATTGGAGCAAACAAAGTGACCAAATACTTCTGAACAGTTTAAAATGTCAATAAGTTCCAAACACTACAAGTTACCATTAATACCAGAACATTCATTACTTCGTTAATATCTGAGCAGAAGCTAGTCAATTACTTTTATACACACAACTAAACAATAATATCTGAACACTCATAACGTCAAATGTATCTACACAGTCGGTCTTAAATATCTGAGCAATCGAGGAAAATTGCAGAAGGAAATGCTTCCAACTTAACTATAAATACTATTTAAAATAGGAACTCTTTTCAAAGTTTATATTAAAGTATGGTGGCGCTGGCAGTTTGTGACGCTATGGAGTTTTCAGTATTATCATCACTGTCATGAAAGTGTCTGCAATAAATAAATTCAATCAAGTGAGTGTTCAGATATTATTGGTTAGTTGTGTGTATAGAAGTTACTGACTGGCTTCTGCTCAGGTATGAATGAAGTAATAAATGATGCGATATTTATGGCGGTAACATGTAGTGTATGGAACTTATTGACATTTTAACCTGTTCAGAAGTATTTGATCACGTTGTCCGCTCCAATATATATGACGGCGACTGTACACTCTTGATGCAAACCTTTACTCATAGGAAGTTATACACCATCTAAACGATTTAATGATATTGTCTACCTTTCCTTCTGTACAGGAAACTACTCTATCGCTTATTTTAAAAGTGTTTTGTATCTAATGGTATTATCGACACGTTTATTTCGTTTAGATGCCATTGGTAATCCGTCTTCAGATGCTGCACGCGCATCACCACAGCAAGGCTTGAAACCGGTTTAGATTTACCGGTATTATAACGGTTAAACCGGTTTTATCGTAAAATTCCGTTCCGGAGCGGAACCAAATAAGAGCGATACTGTGAAACGGTTAATTCGTAGCCGCTCGCTACGATCGCAACGCGACTTGTTTTTAGACCAAATATTCTTCAAAAGATGTTAAACTAATTATCAGATTCTTCAGAATTATTTCTTTTACCATTGTATTGTTTGATATTATAATTAAAACTTACAAAATTATTTTGAACAAATACCACTGTACGTATCTGATAGGACATATCAACAAAATATGTTTTATTGAATAAAAACAAACGTCAGATGCGCTCACCGCTTGCAGATCTTAACGAAGTTCAGAGTGGTTGCCCTGCCTGAACGAAAAGTTGAACCGGTTAATGTAAAATACCCATATTTTTCCAAACCGGTTTAAAAACCGGTTTAGAGGAACATAACCTTTTTCAAAAAGTTCCACCTGTATTTTCGTCAAACCGGTTCAAAAAAAATACCGGTTTCCAAGCCCTGCACCACAGTAATAAGGAAACTTCTTCTCATTTATTTTACTAAATTTTTTTTCCCCACTGCTGGGCAAAGGCCTCCCCAAAACTTTTCCAGTGGTCGCGGTTACCGATAGGCAGCCAGTAGACGATCTTATTCCTGTGATCTATCTTTAGTTTTAAATACTATAATCATACACCTATATACGTACACACATGTACTTTATATTCAATTGCATTACCTAATAAATCCAGTTATTATTCGGCACTCATGTGTTTCACTTAGTACTCTCGGTCAACCAGTGTATTCCATTTTTTGGCGTACATTCTGTCGGCTTGTTCAGTGCCAATAAGGCCTAGCGGTCTTCACACCTGCATCGGTTATACCAGTTTTGGATCGGAGTATGGTGTTTCGGATGCGATCCGTCCTCGTTTGAAAAGTCACACCTTTTTAAGTGTTTTTTATTTTGGCTTTTATAATGTTTTTAACACTCCCAGTGACATATTTTATATTCATAAAGATGAAATAAGAAACCAATAATTTGCCGCACGAGCGGGACTCGAACCAGCAACTTCTTGGCTAACCGGGCCGTCAATAATTGAGCTACCGAGCTGTCCGTCCGAGCTTGCGAAATTTGTGGTTTCTTATGAATACGTCAATATGCGTGACGTTTAGCGCCATCTTATCGTCTGTTTATGCAACAGTGGGTCAAGTAGTTATTCATTACAGAATAAGTTCAACTTGGAAATTGATGACGCTTCGCTATCTAATGGTTTTTAGAATGTTTTTAACATTCACAGTGTCATATTTTATATTCATAAGGATGAAATAACTAATAAACGACACGCATATTGACGTATTCATAAGAGACCACAAATTTCGCAAGGTCGGACGGACAGCACGGTAGCTCAATTGGTAGAGCGTTTGGTCCGGTTAGCCAAGAAGTTGCTCGATCGCGTTCCGCCCTTGCGCAAATTTTTGGTTTCTTATATCATCTTTATGAATATTTTTTACTTTGTCCTACTTTCGCATGCGCGTATGTAGGAGGCGCGGCGGTGTGCGGCAGCCCGTTCCGTCGCCGCTTCGCGGCGGGCGCGGTGTGCGCGCGGCTGTCGCGCGTGGGTCGCGCGCACGCGGCGGTGGTGTGCACGGCGGCGCACGCCAAGACGCTGCACATACACCCCCGGGACCAGTACGACAACCCGGCGCCGCTCGCCACCGCAGACGTTAGCGTGAGTCCACTTTATGATATTATATATTTACTAGCGGACCCAGCGAACTTTGTTTCGCCCCCAGCCCCGTCCCGCCCCAGCCCCATCCCGCCGAGTCCCATAATTTTAAAAGTTAAGCATTCCCAGCGAATGTTGTTTCGCCCTTAAATTACTAAAATGGCTATAAAAAATAGGAGTTGGTGATAGAAAAGTAAAAATTTAGTGTTGCTTGTAATTTTTGATGCCACATTATAAAAAAATAAAAACAAAAAATTTCGTCCAAAAATTTAAATAAAAAAAATAAGGTGGAACAAACCTTATCACTTACGGGTATGAAAAACAAATTGTAGCTGATTCTATATAAAATTTGGTAGAAATCGGTAAAGCCGTTTCGGAGGAGTACGGGAACGAACATTGTGACACGAGAATTTTATATATAAGATATTTATTTTATTGGCAACTGATTAGCGGCGTTTCACACCTACGCCACATCTTACACGCATCTAACATGTCGTCTTTATGTTTTCTGTGCTCTAAATCACCTTGCCATGTCGTACCACAAATGTAGTGTATGCACGCACATTGGATGCACGTTTATTGCTTGACATCTCTAAAGGAATATTAACATCATAGACGAGTTTTTTTTGTTAATGAGAAAAATAGACGTTATCATCCGATTTACCCAGATTCTTTCGTTCCTTCTTTCATAAAATTATCTGCCAATTTAAATCCATATAAATTCTGTTATCCGTCTGTGGCTATAATCAGTTTATGTTTATGTTTATGTTTATTTATTTTAGAAAACCAACAGCTAAAAATTAAATATACTAATTCACAATGTACTCATAAATAGTAAGCTAATACTAGGTTTTCCTTAATTTACAATTATTATTACAGTTGTGAGACTAAATTCTGACAGTGAATATTATAAGTCATTCAAAAAAGTACCTACTATCAATGAAAAATAGCTGTGCTTAGATTACATCGCATGGACAATCGAACATCGTGGCGGGCAAAAAGAAAAAATAAATACAGATTTATATGGCTGGTGGGCGACCGACGTCAGCATGCCCGACAGCGGCCCGAGAACAACCTAAGAACGTGCATATTTGCTACATTCCCATAGCACGAGATTAGTAAAATGAATGAATAAAACAGTACTTAAATGTTTTTGAACTTCTGCAATAATCACATCACCAATCACATACATTGCTCTGATCCCAAAGTAAGTAGCCAATGCACTTGTGTTATGGAAATTAAACACAACGATGGTACCACAACACCTAGACCCGAAACACTGTAGAAAATTTTGATTTCTATTTTGACCCAACCGGGAATCGAACCCGGGACCTCGGAGCGGTGACGCCCTGAAACCCAGCGTGCTTATAATATATAATAATCTCCACTAAAATGCAATAGTGTCTTTTTTTGTGACGGACGGACGCACGTGTGCAATTTTCATTTTGTGTGTCACAGCCAATGTCTTGCCACAAAATTCACTTACTACAAACGTGTCATAGGTGTACGTGCTTGCATTAAAATGTATGTTATTGTTGGACGTAACGCCCCAATTGTCATAACACAAACGTTATGCTGGTGTATCATAATTAATCCTTGTTCAACTGAGTTTTAGATGTCTAACGATAACTGCCCATGACGTGCGTCTAAATAAAATTCTAAACAAGCGGCTTTCATTCTTTGAATCCATTGGTCACAAACATCTCTTTTATTTAACCTCTAAGACGAATTCTTAATTTTAGGTTTAAAAAAAATAGAACAATAAAAACCTGAACAAGTTTCTAAACTCATTATGGTAAAGTTAGCCCGTAAAGTGCCACTGCTTGGCCTTACCTTAATTTTAAGGTTGTTTGAGCCATACTACACCACGCAGGCCAGTGCAGATCGGTGGAGAAGTGTTAGCAAAGCAAACGGCTATAACCTCGCTGTCAGATGTTATCAAGCCGCCCATAAGATCTCGTACTAGACCTAACAACTAATATCAATTGTTGTATAGCAAGTGACCGAGTTCCGAAGTGGTGACTGAGTTTGTTCCGGCGTTTCTTCTCAGCTCTCAAATTGTCTGTGTTTTGTCTCGAAGCGCTAGTAGGGCCTAAAAGATAAGGAGACAAGTTATTGCCCCATACGGGCCATAATTGATTGATATTACACTAATTATTGACGTTCCTAAGTGGCATTTTGTGTCCTAAATTGAATAAATTATTTTTGACTTTGAATTTTGACTTTGACAAGGAGATGCTCGTGATATACGTCACTTAATTGGTGGGAATGGTCACCCATTCAAATACGACCGTGCTGTAGGTTGCTTAACTTCGGTAATTACTTACCAAGCACTGCCACCACTGCGCTACGAGCACCTCATCAATGTCATTATAACATCAACGATTTATATCTTTCAGGACTTCACAGCCAAGGTCAGCTTATTAGGCGAGGAGCCGGACGAGCAGCTGTCGTCCTCGGCGTCGTTCGCGTACGACTCGGTGAACCAGCGGGTGACCTTGACCTTGACCTTCGAGGCCGCCGGCATCTACCGCCTGAGCGTGCGCTGCGGCAGCGTGCTGCTGCTGCACGGACAGTTCGACTGTATCGTGCTCACTGGTGAGTACCCTTCATTTATTCATTCAAAAAACGAGTATATAAAACATACATACACTTACGAAATTCAGTAAACGTGTTTCGAAGCCTTAATAGATCAACATACTCAAATAATATCAAATTCTAACGATATGACATACATACACAATGAATTGATTACCTCCATTTTTTTGAAGTCTGTATAAATGATATAAGTTATTCAAAGTGGCATTGGATCGAAACCAATAAATCACAATGCGAGACGGTGCCGTGTTTTATCTATAAGTCTACAGATTATTTATCCATTATCTTGCCAGTGATGTGATGACATTCGGATCCGAAACATGGTCTCTATAAAATAAAATAAAAGTAACTATGAGCCGTATAAAGAAGTACAAAATCATACAACGTTTGTTGAAGAGGGCTATGTCTGGTGTTTCTCTACGAGATCGAATGAGAGATGAGGAGTTACGTAGAAGAACTAAGGTAAGGGATATAGCCCTGAGAATCAGTTAGCTAAATTGGCAATGCAGCAATGGACAGGACACATAGCGCGCTGAACTGTTGGCCGTCGGGGCGGAAAAGTTCTAGATTGGAGACCCTTTGACCAAAGGCGCAGCGGAGGACGTCCATCGACAGACAGACGATCTTGTAAAGATCGCGGGATCACACTAGATGCAGACTGTTTGCGTTCGTTCGCTGTAGAAAACTGTGGGGGTGGCCCATGTTCAGCAGTGGACTTCCTTTGGCTGAAAGTGATGAGGACGTAATGTTGTATGAAAGATATTTATACAAGTATTTTGGTGTGAGTGCAGCAAGCGACACAGCCAGCGTGTCGCGCGCGCTGTCGCTGCGTCGCGCGGGCGCGTGCTTCGCGGCGCGGCTGGCGGGCGGCAAGCCGCGCCGCGTGCTGTGCTGCCTCAGCCCCAAGCAGCTCACCGTCAAGGACTACATCCTCAAGTTCATACCCAAAAGGATCACCTCCTTCCGCCTGTGCCCCTCCACTAAGGTGAGGGACTTTGTGCTGTCGTACATGTTTTAATATACATTGTGTTTGATATATCGTGTGCCAAATAAATTCCTCATTATGGGGATCATTATCTATTTTATTATGCCTTTTATATTTTTTACTCCGGTAAATCTTGTATTTTTTTTTATTTTTATGAAAAATATCCAAATTTCGGCATTCGAATCATATTTTTTATAAAACTTTGATTGTTTTTGGCACGTTATTTTTGTATGTTATTTTACATTATTTTGCGGTTCTACTAACATTAAATTCGTATACACAAGCCACCTAGTTCTTTTTTTTATTTACTTGCGAGTAGCAAAACATTATTTTAACAATTTTTTCCGGCTACTTTATATGACTGTAAAAAATTAACAAAAATTTAGTGAACTCGTCAGAAATCATGAAACTTCTCTAAACTTTGCTTATGAAAAATGTATGCCATTTGTTATGAAAACATTCACATAACTCCGAAAATTTTCTCATTTATTGACCCAAGTCGCAAACTGCTGCATACCAAATTCACACTGAGACAAGTTTTTGTTCTAACGAATTCAGTCGATTTTTGTGACGATGATAAACATAAGAATATTGTATCGTCGGCTGTTTGTTTACTTATTTAGGCACTATTGCAATGTACGACAGCGAATCGGAAAACTTACCTAGGTTCTCATGTAAGTGATATAATGTACTACGATTATGTCTAAAACAAAAAAACAAATGATGTAATTAAGAGATAGTTTGGATTTAAAATCAAAATACTTACCTCATTATTTTTTATCAAGTAACATTTTTTACAAAAGAAAAAAAAAATAAGGTACTTCGAACACAAACCGATGTCAGCTTTTAACCTGGTTATTGCTTCACAGTTAATTCTAGCGCCACGAGAGCCAGGAACCGGTCCCGGCGGCGAGTTCAGCGTGGAGGACGGCGTGCAGCCGCCGCTGAAGCTGTGGGCGCCGGAGCGGGACCTCATCGCGGCCACCTTCACGCACCTGCTGCTCGCCAACTGCGGCGGAGAAGACACCTTCAAGGTGAGTGTCACTTGTTTATTCACTCCACAGCTTACATACGTATGCTGCTTTACTGCAGTCGGAGTGTCAAAGCAGCGTGCTATTTACCTTACAGCTTCTCATGTTTCTCGGGTCTGGGCGAAAAAATGGCGTCGAATAAACCTTAACCCATTTGTTTTTCCATTTCTGAATTTCGAACACTAAGTTTTTAGGTTCATTTATATCACTGACCATTTTCGTCTAGCTTCCGCCAGCAATTTTGAGTCACTGGATATCTATGTTATGTACATTTATAATGTTACTAACAGTCTCCTGCGACTTCGTCCGCGCGTTTTGTGTTTGATTCCTCCCCTTCCGTCGTAGCGTGATCTACTATAGCCCTAATCCTTCTTCGATAAATAATCTATTCAACACATAAATATTTTTTCAAATCAGTCTAGTAGTTTCTGAGGTTTGCACGTTTATACAAACAAACAGACAAACATTTCAGCTTAATAATATTAATAAAGATGTACATTACAATGTAAACAATAGTCAGTAACGTATATGAACTGCTGGAAAACCGGCCGACTAAAGTTTCATTTACATCGAACAATGCAGTGATTGATATTCTGCGTAATAAAATAAATACTAGCCCAGGAACAGTAAAAATATTCGCAGATAAAACCCCGCAACAACAGCAACATATGAAAACTCTTAAGGAACAACTAAATCAGCGTCTTTAAATCGGTGAGGCAAACCTAACCATAAAATACGTTAAAGGAATTCCCAAAATAGTTAAATCTACTCCAAAAAACTAATAACTTCACATGCAATACAAAAATCCGATTTACACATAACGTACCAAATAACAGATGATTATTCAAAAGTCACAACTACGAGCTTAGTAAAGCTTAGCAAATTTGATGAGCTACTGTGTGTTATCCGATGCATACGTGGTTTAAATCCGATAGTGAAGCCAAACAATACAAGATACCAGTGGCGGCGGAAAATCGAAACAATAACTGAAAACAATTACGGTATTATAAATAAACAATAATTAATGCGTTACACATACAGTGTAACTATACTGGTAGTCTGATAACGAGATGTCAATCATGGCTGCCGTCGTCGCCTCGCGCCCATACCGGCCGGCCAATTCGTCAAACATCGGGTGCTCTCGGCAATCCTCGGTTCGCACGTGCGGCGCTCGAAAACCCACTCACTACTCGGTACATTTCTATGAACTATCTTTCGTTTCACGCGTCAGGCGTATTAACTCGTATCTCCTACAAATTATATTAGCAGTCCTCGTGCACTCGCCGAAGCGCACGAGAATTGGTCTTTACAGGGAAATAAGTCTTAATAGTTTAGTAAAGCGCTCAAACAATTTCACCATAATTGGAGATTTAATCTTTTATACGTTTTTGTATGTTTAAAAATAACTATTAAAATGGTATTTTAAAAATAAAGATGAAGTAGGTTCTTAATATTTTGTAATTTTTAAAATCTTTTGAATTGGTGGTTCAGCGCACGAGCGCACTTAAGTTACAGCGGCCACTGCAAGATACCAAGGTACAAACATTACTTCAACTATAGAACTAACAAAAAAGGAGGAGTATCTATGTTTATCCATAACAATCTTAAACACCATTTAATATATTCGCACAGTGACAACGAGAATCATTACATGTGGATCAATTTAGAAAAAAAATCTATTGATGTTGGGGCGGTATATAAACCGGGAGGTTCTAATAGCCAAGGTTTTTTCGATACGTACTCTGAACATCTGCCAAGAAGGCATAGAGCTGTAATTCTTGGAGATTTTAATTATGACCTATTAAGGCCAACTGAATTAGAATCCTACAAAGCGACTATAACTGAGTGTGGGTATAAGCTGCTGAACAGAGTTAAGAAGAGATATTGTACGCGAGTCACACCGACTAGAAGCTCAATACTGGATCACATTTGCTCTAATGTAAAGGAGAACTACTTTACTAGGAGAACTACTTTAATAGGAGAACTCGCAATAATCGAGTCAGCGATGTCCGATCATAGGCAGTTATACTTTGAAATAAGGAAATATCACCCGGCGGCAATTTAAAAAAAAAGAATACAGATGCATCAATCTTGAAAAATTATATAACACATTAAAGGAAATGAAACACGACAAAACAGAAAGTGATTACACTATATTGGATTACACTATATTAACCACAATAAAAACTAAAATATGAAACTTACCAAGACAAGATTGGATAAAAATGGAAATATTACAACAAATAAACAAAAAGAAGCAATATAAAAGTATCTCCTCAATATATAGCCAATCGGACGAAGCAACAGAAAAAAACTTCAAAAATGCTAGAAAATATGTGGCAACACTTATTCAATGTGCAAAAAAGAAATACTATTATGGTGAATTCCTTAAGTGCAAAAACAAACCCAAGAAGATGTGGCAACTCATAAACAGCCTATCGATAGATAAGATAAGAGAGATCTGATAATTCCTAAGCTACTTACATCCAAAGGATATATTACTGATGCAAAAGAAGTTTGTGAATTCTTCAATACATTCTTCTCAACGGTTGGACCTGAACTAGCACAAGAAATTCCCATAAAATATCGTTATCTGCCCTGTGATAGTGAATCATCTTACTTAAAAATCTTACGGTGTTGTCTCCCGCTAGTATAGACGAAGTAGATAAAATAGTAAAAAAAATAAACATCAACACGGGTTCAGGTGTAGATGGAATCAGTATAAAATCTCTAAATGCATTAAGCCGCTCATCATAAACGAACTTACAACATGTATTAACAAATGCCTAGAACTTGCAACCTTTCCTGATACTCTTAAGATAGCCAAAGTAACTCCAGTATACAAATCTGGCCTCAAGGCTGACGCTAATAACTATCGCCCCATTTCGGTTTTACCAATTCTATGTGACCATCTCGAAAAATACTTAACTGAAATGAACTTTCTTTACCGCAGACAGTATGGTTTTCGACGTAAATCGAACACACACTCAGCAAAAGCCGATCTTGTAACAAAAATCAAAGTAACTATTGACCAAAAACAAATCGTGTTAGGGATCTATTGATTTAAAAAAAAAACATTTGACACAGTCATAAATTGCTACTCTTAAAACTAAAAAAACTTGGAATAACTAGATGCGTACAAAATTTTCCAGTCCTATTTGAATAATAGACATCAACTAGTCCTGATGAGTGATTATCAAAGTAATCTTAAACCTTTGTTATGTGGTGTCCCCCAGGGATCGATACTAGGCCCACTTTTATTCCTTATTTATATAGGGTCTAACAAAACTAATGATCGACCGCCAACGGGGGGTATCTATACATTATATTAATCACGCTCATCAAATTTGAGAAAAAAATTCAGGCTAGTTTCAGAGATAATCAACAAAACAGTAGCACTTCTAAAATGTGTAAAAACACACCATTTACAGCTGTCTACTATACTACGATGTTAAATGCGGACGCACACCAACAAAGCTAGCCGACATGAAGGTGCGCCGCGCCGCGGCAGACGTAAACAAAGGAGCGGCATCCTTTGTGTCGGGGCGGCATTCTTCTTTCGGCGTCTGCGGCGCGTGTTTGTATTGATTTTTATTTCGTCAGTCGCACACTCACTTCGCCACGGAAAGGACGTCGACTGAATTAGATTATTACTTTCTGCAACCCAAATAGTCAAGTACGAGTCACTTCCGAGAGGGTGGGTGTTCCTCTACACCACGTACATTTTCGGCGCGAAATGTTAACTCAGCGAAATGGAGCCCCCTGCCAAGTGTGGTGTGATTGGCCTCCGTGTCTTCTTTCTTCGGGCTCAGCCGTCGGTGGATCAGGCGCAATGGGCCCGGCGCCCGACCGATCACTACTCCATGCATACCTACCGACGTGAAGGACACGACAGTGTTTATTACCTACGAAATGTGATGTTGTTACGTGCGTGATTGATAAGAAATGTACCTACTAATTTACGTAAAAATGATAAAAATCATTTTAAATCGTGTAATAAGTGAGACGTGATGATGTGCATTGATGCTTTTAGACATTTTGTGTTAGACAACGTTAGATTACCTACAGTAAGTCCTTATAACAACAAAATTCCTGTGAATAGGTAACTTTTTAATGAAAGAGCTAAAACGCCATGTCAGTAACTTTTGTTTCAGAGGGCTAAAATAATCGTTTGTTTATTAACTACGAGTATATTAGTTTAAATTACGAGTTATAAACCTGAAAAATTGTGATAGGTATGCGTTTCAAAATAAATTGTTGCATCAAAGTCGTATTTTCTTTATGCTTATCTACTTCCAAAGCCTGCTTATACCAAAGGAGACTAACTTATTGTCTCCTTTGAGGTTTAGGTAGGAGAAAAGACAAATTTTTTTTACATAATAAAATCTGTTACTGTTTAGGTAGGTACACACTACCACGCCTTTGTTTTACAAATTTTTGCACTGCTGGTTATTCATTTTGGTTAGGCAACGTTTATTATCATTTTTGATAAGGTTGTGTCTGTTATTATTTTGGTAGTAGAAGTAAAAAGGAATGACTACAACTTTAATGTAGGTAAGTATGCAAATCTGCCATTAACTGCGTAAACCCCCAGGTTATTCATTTAATTTACACAGCTTGTTTGAAAGTTTCTTTTAATCATCATAAGGTTATGATAGACTAGACTCAATTAGGTAACTACTAGACAAGCTGGTGCGCGTGTCCAATGAGTAGGTAAAGTCTGTTTTTCTTGGCTTGTCAAATATTGTAAACAATTTTAACATTCCTTTTTAGTGAAATGATCATTTTTAAAATAAAATAAAGATATAACTCTCTACTCACGTAGGTAATTTATCCTTGAATACTAAGATCTTTTTAAATCAAATGGTTACTTAAATTTTATTGCTGATAAAAAGATATAAAAGATATAAAAAGATTGTTTACATTATTGGATCAAAGATAAACAGACTTTAGATGAGTCTGGGGGCCTACTCTGTAAGACGTTGCACGTAAATATCGGCTATAGCCATCTTGCTTGCTCCCATGTTATCCTGGCATGGGTGACTGAGACGACTAGAGTAGAAAGAATGAACATTCGACGTACAGAGCAGGTACCTTCGGTTCGTATGTGTGTGCATGACACAGATAAAAGTACGGCAGGTTTCCTTATTAAATTGAATTATTATGTTAGAAAACACAACTTTGAAAAATCACTATAAAACATGTGTCAATATTTTGTCATCGTATTAAGTATGATTTATAGATACCCCCCGTTGGCGATCGATCACTAGTTTTGTTAGACCCTGTATATATATGACATAAAGGATATTTGCCTAACTGGAGACGTCACCCTGTACGCCGATGATACCAGTTTATTTTATTTCGGCCAAACAATACAATAGTACATTGTGACCGCCCAAAATGACTTCAATATATTAAATGAATGGTTTCTTTCCAACCTACTAACAATCAACGCCAAGAAAACTAATTATGTCATTTCTTCGGCCATAAACAAGCAAATTGATAGTCATTTACCTCCTGAAATAAACAAACAGCTAATTAATTAAAAACAGTGTGAAAAATATATGGGACTACACACCCTTGTAAACATTTAAAGTGGAAACACATATCGAATCCATTAAATCCAAACTGATACCCCTGAACTGAACTGGTGCACTGAGACTTCTCTCAAGATGTCTTCCACTTGATGTTCGATATACCATATATAATCGCCTAGTAAAGCCACACATAGGCTATTTAATTCAAATATGAGGTACTGCCGCCAAGAGTAACTCAAAATGTTTGCAAATAGCTTAAAATAAATTAATAAAATCATTATTCAACTTCTCAACTACTTAACTGCAACAGAAAAAATATAGAAGACACCTAAGCTTCTGAGCATTTAACAGACATATGTTAAAGCACCTGTTTATTAATCCATCATCATCATCATCATCATTATCGTCTAAAGAACGTCCACTGCTGAACATAGGCCTCCCCCACGGCTTTCCATAGCGACCGATCACTAGCGGTCTGCATCCAGTTTGATCCTGCGATCATTTTAAGGTCGTCTGTCCATCTTGTTGGTGGACGTCCTACGCTGCGTCTTTGGTCGAAGAGTCTCCAATCTAGAACTTTCCTGCCCCAACGGCCATCAGTTCTTCGCGCTATGTGCTCTGCCCACTGCCACTTAAGCTTACTGATTCTCAAGGCTATGTCCGTTACCTTGGTTCTTCTACGTATCTCCTCGTTCCTGATTCGATTTCGTAGAGAAACACCGAGCATAGCCCGCTCCATCGCTCGTTGTGTAATTTTGAGCTTCTTTATGAGGCCCATAGTTAGAGACCACGTTTCGGATCCGTATGTCATCACTGGTAACACACACTGGTTGAAGACTTTCGTCTTCAGACACTGAGGTAATTGAGACGACAAGACGCTCTTGCGCAGTTTCCCGAACGCTGCCCAGCCGAGTTGGATTCGTAGATTGAACCTTTTTCTCAAAGTTGGACCTACCCAATTGGATTACTTGTCCTAGGTAGACGTACTCGTCGACAACTTCGAGAGTTGAGTTCCCAATGGTTACTGAAGTGGGAACAACAAGGGAACTCGACATAATTTTCGTCTTCTCCATGTTCATTTTAAGACCCACTTGTTGGGATACTCGGTCGAGGTCTTCGAGCATGGTGCCAAGATCATCCAGCGTCTTTGCCACAACGACTATGTCATCGGCAAACCAAAGGTGTGTTATGTATACGCCATTGACGGAGATGCCGAATCCTTCCCATTCCAGGAGCTGGAAGGTGTCATGCAATGCCGCTGTAAACAGTTTCGGAGATATAACATCGCCCTGTCTTACACCTCTTCGCAATGGAATCGCCCTCGTATTCTGTTCCTGTACTCGGACCGACATGGTGGCGTTGTTATATAGACACTTTAACACCTCTATATACCTATAGTCTATGTGACACCGCTGAAGAGACCGAAGCACCGCCCAAGTTTCGATCGAATCAAAGGCCTTCTCATAGTCCACAAAAGCTTAAAATAGAGGCATATTATACTCCTCGGACTTCTGTATCATTTGCCTTAGCGTATGGATGTGGTCTATGGTACTGTAGCCTTTTCGGAATCCGGCTTGTTCGGGAGGCTGGAAGTCATCAAACCTACGTGCGAGACGATCGTGATGACCCTTGAGAACAGCTTGTAGACATGGCTCAGGAGTGAGATGGGTCTATAGTTCTTCAATAAGGTTTTGTCTCCTTTTTTGAAGAACAACACCACCACACTCCTGTTCCATGCCTCAGGCGTGATGCCCTCTAGCAGAACGGAATTAAAGAGTCTCTGAAGGACTTTAAGTACCGGTTTTCCACCCGCTTTCAGGAGCTCTGCTGTGATTCCGTCCTCGCCAGGTGCCTTATTGTTTTTAAGCTGTTTAAGGGCCATCCTACTCTCGTAGAGGCTGATGTCCCGGATGTCTTCGGTGTAGTGTCGGGTCAGGATAGCTCGTGGGTCTCCGGCCGAGCTATCAACGGGTTTGGCTACTGAGGTGTACAACTGCCCATAGAACCTTTCGATCTCCCTCAAAACCTCTGCTTTCGTCGACGCTACACTGCCGTCCTCCGTCTTAAGCTTCGTCAACAGGCTTTGCCCAATTGACATGTCCCTTGCAAACACTTTGGAGCCTTGGTTCCGCTCTATTGTTTCTTTAACACTATTCGTGTTAAAGGAACGAATGTCATGTCGCAGAGACTTCAATATTCGTCTATTAAGCTGCCTGTAGGCTTGAGCATTAACGGAGGTCTGCAGTGCCATAGATCGACTTTCTACCATAAGGTCGAGAGTGTGGACCGAGAGTTTTTGAGGTCTATTTTTACGGCCAGGTCTTAAAAACTTAGATCCGACCGTTTGGACAGTTTGCACAAACCCGTTGTTTATTTCGTCCACAAAGCGGTTTGACAACTCGAGTTAAAAGCTCTCGGGATTTTGGATATGGGCACGAGTAGGTCGGAGCGTGGACTTCATCAAGCGGGATCTTTCCAATTTGACATTTATATTCAATGTGCCTCGAACCATACGGTGATCAGTACCGGTTTTTACCCTGTTGATCACGGAGACATCATTGAATAACCGTCTTTTGGTGGTCATGATGAAGTCTATCTCATTTCTCGTCTTGCCATCCGGACTCAACCAGCTCCATTTCCTTTGAGGCGGCTTCTAGAAGAAAGAGTTCATCGCAAAGAGTCCCTCCTTCTCCAGAAAGTCGGCCAGCCTATTTCTCCTGGCGTTCCTTTGACCATATCCAAAAGGTCCCACTTTCAACTCATCCTCGCCTCGCTTGCCGAGTTTTGCGTTGAAGTCCCCCATAACAACAGTGAAATAGGTTTGGAAGTGTGTATGGCTCTACATTATCTCTTACGTCCTCATACATTTCCTCCACCTCTTCATCCGGGTGGTTCGAGGTCGGTGCATATACCTGTATGACCTTCAGCGAATATCTTTCGGTTATTCTGAGTATAAGGTATATCACACTGTTCGACACACTCTCGATGGTTACGATGTTGTTTACGAGACACCTGTGGACAAGAAACCCAACACCACCTTGGGACTTTTGGTCACCCTCCCGGTGGAAGAGCAGGTTGCCAGACTTCAGAGTTATCGTGTCCTCGCCCTTTTTGCGTACTTCTGATAAACCCACTATGTCCCAGTGTAACCTGCTCAATTCTTCTTCCAGCTCGAGCAATTTCTCGTCTGTCCTCAGTGTGCACGCGTTATAAGTTACCAGGGCCAGTTGTCGTTGGAAGTGGTAGCACGCCTCCGGGGATTCTTAGCACCCCCTGCCCCGCCGTTACCGTGACCGCTACCGGAATCAGGAATAGCGGGGCTGCCGGAGACTGGGGGCCTGGATTTTTTGTGTCCTACCATTTATGGGGGTATTTGCCAGTACTCGCCACACTTGGCAGGCGGGTTGGCAAGCGCAGAGGCGCAGTATCTTTTAAGTGTGACGCTGCTGCCCATCACAGCTCAACATTTTACTGCGCCTTTTGTTGGATGGTTATCCCGCCATCAGTCGGTCGCCAGAGCCTCGTCTGTTGAAACAGGACGCACCGCGTGAAGGTGAGGTTGGCTTGGAGCTTTGGGTCTTGGCTAAGCTCCCATACGTCCCGTTTATTAATCCATAAAGCCTTAAATAAAGAAATTCATTAATCAATTACTTTTAATCGAAAAAAGAAATCAGTAAAAAAGCACTGCGGCGTGGAAATGAAATCATTTTTCCCCATCCAAGAACCAATTACGGAAAAAAGAATCTGATTTATGAGGGTGCTAAATTGTATAACTGTTGAATAGCCGGAGACTGGTCGCTACTTTTAGTTTTAGAAATACCCTATTTTTTATATAATATTGTACTATGCTAAGTTCGCTCGCTGTGTTTTTTACCATTACTTTATATTGATTTGTAAGTATCTCACCTAAGTGAATTGTATGATTCTTGAGGGAAAATAAATAATCTTTAACCTGAACTGTGTGTGCAGAACAAGCAGGACTACTTCTACAGCGAGCTGCGCAAGCTGCACGCGCGACACCCGCACGACAAGCTGGCGGTGCGCGTGCTGCGCGCGGAGCTGCTGCGCTCCAGCCTCAAGGCCACCAAGCACTTCACGCGCGCCGACTGGTGCAAGAACTTCGACGTCACCTTCCACGGCGAACAGGGTAAGCATCCACTGTTATGCAACATATCAATTCAATTCTTTATTATTAGCAAAATACATATTGCGTTGAACATTTATAAAATACCAAAACATAAATTACTAAAACAATAAATGAGCATGTCATAACTTAAAATAATTATTAATCAGAAAGTATAACATAAAAGTAAGTATGTCACTAAAAAAAATGAAAAACTATCTACCTGGTCCATCCTCGAGATATTCCACCACAGAATAGTAAAATTTTCCAAGGACATATGATTTAAGTTTTCTTTTAAAAAATTGGAAATATTTTAATGGTATTCTATCGGAAACCTATTGTACAAACGCATCGCCTGATAGCAAGCATTGTGTTTAAAAATATTCAGCTTTGGCCAACCTGTGTTAGCTCTAATAGGAATATTTTCTTTATTCTTATTTATTTAATTAGTACATTAATTTAATGTCTATTTTGTCTTTACCCACAAAGGCACTCGCTGAAAATCAGCGTCGTGGTATCCGTTCTGCTGCTGCCACGATCAATGCTGAGCGGGTGCCTTTTTGGCCTAAGTGTACTTACCTACTTTTACTCTATATCTTAAACGTTTAATGTTAATATTTTTTGGGCGAATCAATTGATTTGTTTCTTTCTTCTTTCTTTCTTATGTCCATCTAGTTTATTTATACTCAGTATCAATAGCACCACATCTCCGCTTAGATTCATAAAACGTTATTATTCTAAACACCTTCGCACCTCTGTGTAGTAATAATAATAATATAATCTCGTACCGATTTTCGGTAATGGTGCTTTCTCTTAAGTATTCGTCGCATCAATTCGTATCGTTTGTTGTATCAAATTGATGGTATTAGTGTATCTCATTCGATTCAACGTGCTTGTTTTAAACGTTCTCCTATTTTCAACAAAGTCCCCTGGCCCTCATATTTCGCAAAATAACTATATTATAGATGCAAATATAGTCACATTCGATTTAGTTTAAAAATACATCAAAAATGATGCTTTGAGTTTAATTATGTTTTGAGTTTAATTATGTCATTTTATGCTTTAAGTTTAATTATTGTGTATGTTTTATAAACACCTTCATATCCCACAAATATCGATCTTGTAAGTATGATTATGGAATCATTCTAAATCGATAATACACAGAAAATTACATGAAATTCGATAACGCACTTGGCTAGTATGTGAATTGCGCATTATTTATCATGGAGTCCATGTTCATTTCCCCTGGGAGGAGGAAGGACGTCAAAATTTGGTAGGACTCGTCAGTCTTATTTCTTTTAAAAGGTGAAGTAATTAACAAAGGTTTGATTGATTTACATATTTTACCACAAAACCCAACTTATTCTAAAGCGGATGTCACTTCAAACAAAAGACAACGCTAAGTGCAAGTAATTTTATATCTTAAGGTAACTGCAACCTGCAGTTACCTTGATAGCACAGTGCATTTTCTACGTGAATTCTAAAATTGATTATTGTTATTATGAGTGGTGTTGTAAGTCTACAGTAGCCTACCAAAACGCACGGAATTTTTCCGGTAGGATACGGAATACTACGGCATACTACGTAGCTTTCGTGTTTTTTTTTAAAGATTTTGTAATATAAGTACCAAATGTGTTATACCAAGTCTCGCAATCGTTTTAATAAGAATATCCTCTTTTACTTCGTGTATAACATTTTTCTGTGACTATATGCATCAAAATATTTTTATTTGATTTTATGTTTAAAATGATACTTATTTCACTAAAAATAAATAATAGTCACCCTTTTATTATAAACGACCATGATTTATTTAAAATTCAGATTCAAGAACTTTGATTTCTCACAAGAAAAATTAAATGAAAGCTACCGCATCTAATGGAAGGATTCCGAAGGCTACCGTAGTCTACCGGAATGCTACTGCATACTTTGGTAGGATACATTGGATTTACAACTCGAGTTATGATAGACTTATTTATTTGTAAATCATTCGGATATAAACTAAACTTTATGTGATGTTTATAAATATTGAGTTTGCTGATGTGTGTGTGCAGGCGTGGACTGGGGCGGCGTGCGGCGCGAGTGGTTCTCGCTGCTGTGCGGGCAGCTGTTCGACGCCAAGCTCGGGCTCTTCGCGTCCTTCCACGACGCGCCCGGCGGCCTCGTGCACCCCAACCCCGACCGACCCCCCCACCTCAAGGTGTGTTATCTTTTCGTAACATTTAAGATAACATCAGTGAATTAAATTAAGAAACTATTTGATTTAAAAAGATCTCAGTATATAATGATGAATTACTTATGTAAGTTGTGAGTTTGGAATCGAGAATCTTTGGACACCAACATCTCCCGGCCGCCTGCAATCTCACTAATCCTCGGACACCATCACCTCCCGGCCGCCAGCATACTTTTAAAAACCTCCATCTGACATCATATCACCATCGTCCGGCAGACAGCTCACACGAACATCAGTTTTTTTTTTCCACCAATCACAAATCAAAATCTATATCTGTTGTTTTAAGTACGTTTTCTATGTTAATAAGTCCATAATTTTATACAAAACTCTTTAATTTTCGTGCTCACTTCGTATGTCAAAGTTTATTTTCACGTTAAAGAACATATGTAATTATTGTCCCCGATGCGCAGCACTGGCAGGGTCGCCATGTAAGGCTGACCGCGGGAGATGTCAATATTTATACATACAAGTACAACTACATGCTACACACACTACAGTGTTTATTTCATTTTAAAATTGATAATTAAAAGGAATGTCTCGATTGTTTACAGTATTAGACTTGCTAAGAAAAACGGACTGTAGATTGAGGTGCTGTCACAGGCACGGCGTGATGAGCTGGGCTATACAAAATTGGTCGACATTTAAGTTTCGAAGAATGCGTCAGAATCTTGTCATTAATTTACGACATATTTTTTGTTTGGCATAGATTCTCTGGCAAAAATCTAGGTACGGACAGCGTACAATGTCCACCGACAAGATGGAAACACGACCTTATGAAGGTCGCAGGATCCAACTGGATGCAGACCACTTGTGATCGTTGTGAAAAACTGTGGAGGATGCCTATGTTCAGTAGTGGACATTCTTATGATATAGCTTCTCTATACGTAGTAATAACAACTCACTGGCTACAGTTACAACTGAAAGCTGGTACATGGAGGATGGTCTCACGTGAGGGTCTGATTCAGGAACGTCAAATATGTCAGAGCAGTAATAGTTTCGTGTGTGATTGTAAATATATACGACCATTCCCTCCAAATAACAAGACTAGTTAAAACAACTGTTTAATAAGACAGCTAGTTTAAAACAAATGTCATAAAGGACACATGATAAAAGGGCTAATTTCGATTTAACTGCACCGTATTTAAATAAATGTTAAGTATGTTTATTTCTGGTAAATATAAATAAATAAATATACGCTAGACATCACACCAATTGTCTGTTTTCGTGCTAAGAATTTTCTTCCTTGTGTTATGAAGTATCAGACTTCGTTAATGACGGGGGCGTCTCCCATACATATTTAAATATGTATAACATCCATGACTAAGGTACAAATCACATATACATTTGAACCCGCGACCGCTAGTTCAGTAGTCCTCCCTCCAACCACTGCACCCAGCGTGTTATCATCGGAAAGGCCTATACACTTTTGGTCCAGTATTGACTTACTTATTGCGATAAATATGTGATGATGCCTGAATTGTACTTCTATGTTATATTTAAAATGTTTTCTGTAATATTTTGGTGTTCAATACAGAATATTTATTATTGGATTCATAAAGATGAAAAAAAAAATGTGCACGGGTGGGACTCAAACCAGCAACTTTTGGCTAACTGAGCCAAACAAACGCTCTACCAATTGAGCTACCGTGCTGTCAGTCCGACCTTGCGAAATTTGTGGTCTTTTATGGATACGTCATTATGCGTGACGTTAAGCGCCATCTACCCGTCTGTTTATGCAACAGTTTCTTAATTTATCTTAGTGAATATAAAATATGACACTGTGAGTGTTAAAAACATTTTAAACCATATATTATTATTATTATTATATTTTAACGATAAGTTTTCTCTCACGAGAACTAAAAAAACTGAAACTCACGTGCCTTAGTCAGATGAGCTCCAGGTTAGTTAATGCTTAAAAATTTCGTACTATACAGTATGTATTAAGAATTGCCGCCTTTTGTATAAGAATTTATAGTTTGAAGGCTTTTGTGCTAATTCTTTAAATGGTTGTGTTATTATGATGTTCGAATTGAGTTACCTTGATAAATCAGTCATACATGTGTGGCAGTCTGCACCACGCGATGACACATTACATAACGTGGCGGTGACGTTTGTCGCGTATCGGGTTAAATCTGGTCATCGACACTTTAATGAATAATGATCGTTTGGTGGTCCCAGCTGAAGCACTTCGAGCTGGCGGGCAAGGTGGTGGGCAAGTGCCTGTACGAGTGCGCGCTGGGCGGCTCGTACCGCCAGTTCGTGCGCGCGCGCCTCACCAGGTCCTTCCTCGCGCAGCTCAGCGGCCTGCGCGTGCATTACAAGGTACCACACATATTTATTCACCCTTGACACTCAAGACTCACGAGACGACACCAATATACAACCTGAAAATAGGTCGATTGGAATAACTAGCAGAATCAATTGGACCATTTTTTAATACGGGTCATATTTAAAAAAAATATATATCAAAATGTTGCCTTGTTTTTTTATTATTAAGACAAACCATCACGTGCGCAAACCCACCAAAATACGTCAACAAGCAATGGTAAGTTTTTTATGAGCGTAGATAGTAATAATAATAATGTCAGCGTGACGCCCCGGCCGTCACGGCCCTGTGAATACCTACCGAATCCTCTCTCGACAAAGCGTCGTCCGCAGAGCAAGAAATGATTTTGTGGTTTTGTGTCCAGAGTAGAGATGTAAGCCCGGTATTATACCAAACGTGCTCGAAGGTAAAATACAAAAAATACCGTATTATACTATTTCATATGGTATTTTTGGTATTTTATGTTTTGCATTGTATGTGTTTACAAAAGTGTATTTTTTTTAAAGTCATCCCTGATGGGGAAAAATATGGGTTGAAAGAACGTGTGCAATCAGAGATTTAAATCGTTAGATGTGCTGAGTGCTCTCAAAAACTGACCACCTTTTATCACTGTGTGCGTGGCGTGACACCGCTCACGCACACAAAGCAACGTGCAGCGCAGGGTACCGTCAGCACACTTGCACGGCAAATAAAATCTCTGTGTGCAATTCGTTACTCTTGTAGATAGACACTTTAAATTATGTGTATATTATGCTTTTGGTTCAGAATAATACTAAGACGTGGAAATTAACAGAAAATAGATGTATGGAGTTAAAACGATATGGGTATCGTTAATCAGGTTTACAGGGTTACTGATTCCGAAAATGGCACGCATTTATAAATCCAAGATGGCAGACATTAAATTTTCAGAAAATCGATATTGGTTTCATGTTTTAGGTTCCTTGGAAAAGTGATTACGAATTTGATTCTTATTTTACAAAGAATACTAATATGTATCTAAAAAAAAATTGCTCATTAGTCCCACACTAGTCGGCGTTAGCGACAGTAGAGGTTGCTTTTATGGCAAAGAATAGTCTGTTAGGTGATTTAATAGGGGAGCAAAGCTAGTAATTAATAAATGAAAATTGTTATGCAGATATTATGATTTTTTAAGATAATTTTAACATAATCGCAAACATAATCATATAGGTATAATATAGTGCTGAATTGTTTAGTGTTCATGAAGAGGATCTTTTTCTTCCACTTCCATGTCTAAAATGTGCATAAGTGCAGTGATAAATACATGTACACACACAAGCATGCGAACATAAGATTTGTCAGCAAACAAATCCGACGTTGCCACTTCGTGCAACGTGTGATGGTGCGAGCAATATTTTGTATGCATGAATTCAGTCGAAAAAATACTAAGAAAGCATTGTTTTCAATGTTTATGTTCATAATATGTATAGATATTTCAGAATATATAAATTCATTCTCCAGTGATACGTGAAAAATTTAAGCCAATTGCTTTGTGATAAGAAATAATAAAATACGAATAATACGAAAAATACTGAATGCTATTGTAAAATACCGGTATGATTCAGTACCATTTGGTATAATACGGTATTTTTACATCTCTAGTCCAGAGTAAGGCCTCAGAAGAGCCAGCAAAAGTAAAACACCACATAAAGCCTTATTTTTTTATTATTATAGGTTTTCTTCCAGAATTGGGACAATTTAATTAATAATTATTTGGAATGTGTGAGGTTTTGCGCATTGTCACTACACGTTGTAAATGTGTGAGGTTTTGCGCATTCATTATTACACGTTGTATAGATTAGTAAAAATAACTCACAAGGCACTCGCGCAAACGATACGAAAAGTTAATCTGACCCATTTGAATCACACAATTAGTTCATCATCATCATAATCAGCCAAAGGACGTCCACTGCTGAACATAGGCCTCCCCCACGGCTTTCCACAGCGACCGATCACTAGCGGTCTGCATCCAGTTTGATCCTGCGATCTTTTTAAGGTCGTCTGTCCATCTTGTTGGTGGACGTCCTACGCTACGTCTTTGGTCAAAGGGTCTCCAATCTAGAACTTTCCTGCCCCAACGGCCATCAGTTCTTCGCGCTATGTGCCCTGCCCACTGACACTTATGCTTACTGATTCTCAAGGCTATGTCCGTTACCTTGGTTCTTCTACGTATCTCTTCGTTTCTGATTCGATCTCGTAGAGAAACACCGAGCATAGCCCGCTCCATCGCTCGTTGTGTAATTTTGAGCTTCTTTATGAGGCCCATAGTTAGAGACCACGTTTCGGTTCCGTATGTCATCACTGGTAACACACACTGATTGAAGACTTTCGTCTTCAGACACTGAGGTAATTTAGACGAGAAAACGCTCTTGCGCAGTTTCCCGAACGCTGCCCAGCCGAGTTGGATTCGTCGATTGACCTCTTTCTCAAAGTTGGACATACCCAATTGTCGCAGGTAGACGTACTCGTCGACAACTTCGAGAGTTGAGTTCCCAATGGATACTGGAGTGGGTACAACAAGGGAACTCGACATAATTTTCGTCTTCTCCATGTTCATTTTAAGACCCACTTGTTGGGATACTCGGTCGAGGTCTTCGAGCATAGTGCCTAGATCATCCAGCGTCTTTGCCACAACGACTATGTCATCGGCAAACCGAAGGTGTGTTATGTATTCGCCATTGACGGAGATGCCGAATCCTTCCCATTCCAGGAGCTTGAAGGCGCCTTCCAATGCCGCTGTAAACAGTTTCGGAGATATAACATCGCCCTGTCTTACACCTCCTCGCAATGGAATCGCCCTCGTATTCTGTTCCTGTACTCGGACTGACATGGTGGCGTTGTTATATAGACACTTTAACACCTCTATATACCTATAGTCTATGTGACACCGCTAAAGAGACCGAAGCACCGCCCAAGTTTCGATCGAATCAAAGGCCTTCTCATAGTCCACAAACGCTAAGCATAGAGGCATATTATACTCCTCGGACTTCTGTATAATTTGCCTTAGCGTATGAATGTGGTCTATGGTACTGTAGCCTTTTCGGAATCCGGCTTGTTCGGGAGGCTGGAAGTCATCAAACCTACGTGCGAGACGATTCGTGATGACCCTTGAGAACAGCTTGTAGACATGGCTCAGGAGTGAGATGGGTCTATAGTTCTTTAATAAGGTTTTGTCTCCTTTTTTGAAGAACAACACCACCACACTCCTGTTCCATGCCTCAGGCGTGATGCCCTCTAGCAGAACGGAATTAAAGAGTCTCTGAATGACTTTAAGTACCGGTGTTCCACCCGCTTTCAGGAGCTCTGCTGTGATTCCGTCCTCGCCAGGTGCCTTATTGTTTCTAAGCTGTTTCAGGGCCATCCTAATCTCGTAGAGGCTGATGTCCGGGATGTCTTCAGTGTAGTGTCGGGTCAGGATAGCTCGTGGGTCTCCGGCCGAGCTATCAACGGGTTTGGCTACTGAGGTGTACAACTGCCCATAGAACCTTTCGATCTCCCTCAAAACCTCTGCTTTCGTCGACGCTACATTGCCGTCCTTCGTTTTAAGCTTCGTCAACAGGCTTTGCCCAATAGACATGTCCCTTGCAAACACTTTGGAGCCTTGGTTCCGCTCTATTGTTTCTTTAACACTATTCGTGTTAAAGGAACGAATGTCATGTCGCAGAGACTTCAATATTCGTCTATTAAGCTGCCTGTAGGTTTGAGCATTAACGGAGGTCCGCAGTGCCATAGATCGACGTTCTGCCATAAGGTCGAGAGTGTGGACCGAGAGTTTTTGAGGTCTATTTTTACGGCCATATTTTAAAAACTTCGATCCGACCGTTTGGACAGTTTCCACAAACCCGTTGTTTATTTCGTCCACTGATACACGTACTGTACTGATCCACTGATGCGTACAATTCTCTAGGCAATCAAAGCATTTTGACAACTCGAGTTGAAAGCTCTCGGGATTTTGGATATGGGCACGAGTAGGTCGGAGCGTGGACTTCATCAAGCGGGACCTTACCAATTTGACATTTATATTCAATATGCCTCGAACCATACGGTGATCACTACCGGTTTTTACCCTGTTGATAACGGAGACATCATTGAATAACCGTCTCTTGGTGGTCATGATGAAGTCTATCTCGTTTCTCGCCTTGCCATCCGGACTCAGCCAGGTCCATTTCCTTTGAGGCGGCTTCTGTTACAATTAGTTAATCTTCAAAATATTACGAGCGTAATTTACTCGATATTAATATCTCACAATGATTAATATGTTGTCTCCTTGGATGAATTAACCACTGGATATGAAACGCAAGAGCGAATGTATGGAAACATCATTAGCCAATTTCTGCGGGGCGGGGGGAGCTTGTCGTGTCAATTTTTGACATTTAGTGCATGAAAGTGTCGATATTTTTTTATCGATGTATGTGGAACGAATGAATGAACGAATCTTTTGTAAAAAGACATATATTTTTTATCACCAAAACAATAAATTACATTATGGGCATGTTTAATGCACAAACCATCGAATGAACAACTGAAACATAGAACGTTTATGTGAACGGTCTGGCAAGTAACCCTAACCTTAACTTCCTAAGATATTTTGAAACCGCCCATAAGTACATACAGCCCAGCACCATTTAAATCCTCCTATGGGATAATTAAGCAGTAGATTTTTGCGTTGGCATTAAATCACACTGGTGTTAAATGGATACCACATATTCGGTGATGTTTTGTGGGCATCCATTTTGTACCCCTTCAACCCACTTTATATTCCTTAATGGATCCACAGGCAATCTCAAATTATATTTTTAGGATGTATTGTTATAAAATATAAAGTTTAAAATTTTAAAGCAAACTTGTATTTTTAAGATTATCTTAATCTACTCTCGAGTGAAACATTTAAAGATATATCATTTTATCTTAAAAGTATTCATTTTAATAATTTAATAATACTATGTTTATCGATATGATTTATCGACAATTGTCAAGCACAATTAAAACTAAACTGACAAGGGAACGAATGATGAACATACGAAAATCCTACCGTATTAAGTATACGTTATCTTGTTGATTTTGTAGTGACTGACCACTACTTTTTCAATGGCAATGTTACGTTTCTCTTGGAAAACACATTTCACTTTTTTCAACAAAAAATAACAGCTTTATTGGGATAAAAAGTTAGTCACGGATGAAAAGAAATATTTTTTGTGTGGCCGCTATAATTTTTCACAAAAACATGGCACATTTACCCATTTTTTCCGACAATGTTTCTCACTGAGCTCTGTCACCATACTGACAAGACGTCACCTGTAAGTGAGGCCAAAAAGCCCGCTTAGTGGGTAAGGGGGCACAAGCGAAATGGCCCGTCAATTGCGCGTCCAGTGGTTTATTCGTCCAAGGTTGTCTCTCCTATCCAGTTGATTACCTCTTGTGTACCTTGGTTTGACGACCACCGTGGTCGAGTGGCTAGCACACTGGTTTCAAGCGTCGCCATCTCGTGAGGTTCCGGGTTCGATTCCCGGTCGGGTCAATGTAGAAAACGATATTTTCTATGTTGTCTCGGGTCTGGGTGTTGTGGTACCACCGTTGTGTCCGATTTTCCATAACAAAAGTTTTAGTAGGCTTGGGATCGGAGCAATGTAGGTGATGTTGTCAAATATTTATTTTAATTCTTACTAGCAGTCCGGAATGAACTTCTTTCTCCGGTATTCGAGGGCACTAAAAATTCAGTAGGTAAAGTAAGAATCATGAAAATTGGTCGATCAGTTTTGGAGATATGAGTAGTGTATATATCTACAGCTACTTTTTTATATTTCATCACACTATGTTATCCCATCTCATTCACCGAGTTACCTCAACACTTTTTCTGTCCTTAGGCAATTGTAAACGTTTAATGATGTTTTTTTTTTTAATAAATAAATAAATATTTGACAACATCACTTACATTGCTCCGATCCCAAGCTAAGTATCTAAAGCACTTGTGTTATGGAAAATCGGAAACAACGGTGGTACCACAATACCTACATTATATTAAATGCATGGATGTATGAACTTAACTATTCTTGTGGTTAATAGTGTTTTGTGGTATATTATGCACGGACGTGCCGAGGTAACTCATCAGTGCATTGCATGTAATGTATGGACAGTGAAAATGTTCTGTACCTCTGTTTTACGACTTTCGTTATCTTTGTTTCTTAATCCCTCAAGCGTATGTGAACGAGACACAATGCAAATTCTATTGTTATGCGGTTGCCTGCAACCGCTCGGGTGTTGAAGCATTAACTCTCAACTTGATCTAATTTTTTGAATGAATAACGACGTTTTGCTATCATTACTTTTGTGCTATTCCAGTATTTCGAGACAGACGACCCCGAGCTGTACCTGTCGAAGATCAAGTACGTGCTAGAAACAGACCTGGACGCGACGGAGGGCGTGCCCGAAATCTACTTCGCGGACGACGTGTACGACTCGTCGGGCAAGCTGGTGGCCACGCACGACCTGCTGCCGAACGGCGCCTCCATCAGGGTGAGCAAATGTAGTAACTCTGAGTTAAGCGACTCGATGGAAACATACCTAGATGTCGGAGATATACGAGCTGTTCAAAAAGAACTTTTATGTTTTTTGAAAATAATTATTTATTAGTGAAAATCTTTTTTGTATTATTTTGTTTTAAATTAGTCCTCTTTAGATATATCTTAAGTAGTAGTAGTAGTAGTTAAAGTACTTCAAAAGTATTTTTTGTTACCCTGTTTAGGTCCTTCTTCGATGCCTAATATGCCGAATTTTAGTCCTTTTATCGTGATCTTTAGGCATCCTTTCGTGTGCTTGTTAAGGTTTAGTAACGAAAATAGTCACAGGAAGACAGATCTTAGGAATTTAGTGGCTGCGACATTATAAGCGTTTGGTTATTTACTCATAAGCAACGACGTGAGTAAAGGCGTTATCATGGTAAAAAAATCGAAATCTCGTACCCAATTCATAAAAATAGGATGGCATAAACCAATGGATAATTAAGGTTCTCAGCAATCACTGTATTCTTTAATGTTGCTAAAAACATTCTCTGCCAATCAAACATGTCATGCAGATCCTCATCACCATGTATTCATAACTTGACGATTGGAAATACTATTTCAAAAGTCGCGATACTTTTTGTACAGAGTATGTACTTCGCGGAGGTGTACGGCTTCAGGCAAACTGGCCACACATGACTTGTTGCCGAATCGTGCCTCCATCAGTGTGAGTGGAATGAAATGCTTATGATCATGGGTGAAGCATTATTCGTAGCCCGTTTTTGAGTTAGAATTCGATAGCGTATATTCGTAAGCGCCCTATTTAGTGGCGGTGGACTGATGCACTCCCGTTGGTTTTTTACATCGGCACCACATCGTGCTCAATCTGTACCTATATTTTGCAATAACTGAGATAGCGATGTCTAGCCCACGTTAAAGCAAAGAGAACTTGCAAGCAGCACAGGGTGTTAAATGAACCATTTGTAGGCAGTTTTGGCTCCACAATTACTCCCAAAATTGTCTCATGTTGAATTTAGCTTTAGTTTATTTATCGGGGAAAGTTTTAGACTATAAAACATTACGCTGCGACGTGAGGGGAGGGAGCAAACTGTAAACGCGCGGCGGACCTTTAATAAAAATATAAAGTAAAGTCAGTCTTTCTTTGCTAGTCGAACAATGTAAACAATCTTTTTATAACTTTAAAAATAATATCAGGGAATCAAATTCATTTCTTATTTGATTTCAAATGATCTCAGTGCTAAACGATGAATTACTCATGGACTTGGTGAGTTTTGTGTTTATCTTATTTTGAAATGAAGAGTTTCGGTAAAAAGCAATGTCGAGATTATTTGCAATTGCAGCGGCATCTGTGATCAATAACTGTCACTAGATTCCAACGCAATACGCTCGACTTGGCTCGACGCAACTAAATGGTGCTGTAGTCGAAGTATGGAGACTGAACCGCGATATTAAAGATTTAGAGCGGACTAACTATATATGAATAAACCAAGGCGGTGATCATCGGACCTTGGTCCCCGGTCGGTAGGAAGCGCTTCCCTTTGCCGTCCTAAAACTGTTAAAAAAAAAATGACTTTATTTGCGGATGGAGCTAGGGATTAAAGGCTATAAAAGACTCGAGCTAAAATTACTACGCCCATTAGTTGTGTTTGAACGAAAGTAAAAAGCTGAAAGATATAATCATTGTAGGTGAGCAACAGCACGAAGCTCCAGTACGTGGACCTGCTGGCGCAGTGGCGGCTGGCGGGCCGCTGCCGCGCCGAGACCGACGCCTTCCTGCGCGGGCTGGCGCTGCTCGTGCCCGACAACCTGCTAGGTAAGCTGGGTGCGTGCGCGATCTGTAAATTTATTTATATAAGAAAATAAACTTTAAAAAAAAGTAAAAACCGACTTCAAAACCAAAATGCACTAACAAGTCTTAAATAAACTCTTCACCATTGAAAGGAAAATCCCATCACTTTGACCATCAAGCATCAACTATCACAGCACCGACTCCAAAAAGAAATTGTTTGCCTAAAACGGATTCCTTTCCTTTCAATGGTAAAGAGTTTATTTAAGACTTTTTAGTGCATTTTGGTTTTGAAGTCGGTTTTTACTTTTTTTTAAAGTTTATTTTATTTCGTCATTTTTAGTGATAACATAAGAGGGGGAGGGGGGGGGAGTTGCACCTTATGATTCTATTTTTTAAGAAGCTACAAATTACCTATCACAAGTTCCGTCATTACGATTACTGAACTCCCAAGCGTTAAGGAGTTCCACCATCAGCTCAGACCCACAAGATGTTGACTATCAGACGTAACAACACGTTAACATTAAGATTCTAGTAAAGAAACACTATACGTGCCTTTAAAATTTGAGGGTTTCCCTCATTACACCAAGATCCCATCATCAAATCCCAAAATGAGAAAAATGGGACCAACTAGAAGGTACACCCTCTAAGATGGCGAAAATTTTTTCCGATTCGGTCGACAAACGACTGAGATATGAGGTAACAAACATACAAAAAAAAAACATACAGTCGAATTGATAACCTCCTCCTTTTTTGAAGTCGGTTAAAAACAACACATCTGCATCCACTTAAATTAGTTCAGCGGACGATGTCTGCAGCACAAGAAATCAAAAGATCATAATTTTTATATGCACATTTTTATTTATTTCCTGAATGCACTTAAAAAAAATGAAGGCACCCATATTTTTTCATTTTCATTTCTTTTCAGTATTTTCTCTAATAATAATTGTTTAAAAACTTTCCATTCTAAAAGAGCGTAAGTACATGAGGTTGGATGTTACAAGGTCACGTCTTTGCTATATTAGTTTTTTTTTTTAAAAAAACGTTTATAGTGTTATTGTCTGTATCGATTGTAGAATTAAGATGTCGATACCAATAGTATATTTATTAAGTATATCATTTTACTTTATTATGTAACATTACCTGATTTAAGTTATGCAAAAAATAAACAAAGCTAACGTGGCATCCTTTCTTATTTAAGATTTTTATAATATTTGAAAATTTCGTATCTAAACTAAAAAAAAAATTTGAATGCAAAATGTTTTTTTTTATAATCTTCAATTTACCATATCGTAATTTATCGAAAATATCCAATACAACAACGGAAACAACAACAACAACACTTAATGTCAAAGTGACAGCTGACAGCAAGCTTTAAGTTCAAAAGCATTGCAAAGACGTAACCTGTGAACCGCCAACTTTCATGTTCTATTTTGTCTTTTTTATTTAACTTAAAAAAAACCAAAGATATCTGTTTGATACGTGTTTAGAATTGCTTAGTCTTGAGATGATTTTTGAATTTTCATAACTTTTCAAAAGTAAAATGGTGTCAATTTTGTCATTTTGGGTGGATAATTTAAATTATCTGATCGTCTGCTGCATTAAATTCCCTTTTAATTTAAGTAGCTATATACAGTGTCCCGAAAACGAAGGATATTCCCGTAACTGCAAATAGGTAACATTAAGGCCTTTTTTTTCTTAAAAAAAAACAAGTAAGAAGTCTCACCATTTTCACCATTTGTATTTATGCTTTTAATATTTTTTTTTAATAACGATTTCACTCATTTATAATCCACTGTACACACAGCACAACTTCTGTACCTGGACGTTCGTGAAACACCGGTATCCAATAAAATGACCAGGCCGATGATTTAAATTCGACTAGAAACGTTCAACGGCAATTTACTACGTAAAATACGTCCACGATACAGCATGTAAATTATTTATGATAATAATTGAGGAAAATTATATCTAGTCTTAGATTTAAGATTTTATTTCTTGAAGAAACGATAAAATAGAAATATAAAGAGGTAATCACGTCAGAGGGTAATCACGTGAAACCAAAGCGTCCTTCTGATTGTATCCAATCACGGCGGTCAACTGAGATTGTTCATCGATGCGGGACATTGTTTATAGTGCTCGAGTGTTTGCGCAATACACAAGGGTAATGTCTGTTCCTTCTCTCTCATTGTTCGATCAGACGGCAGATCCGACATGAGTGGTAAGAGATCAGGCGCAGGACCAACGGCTTAACGTGCTTTCCGACGCACGGGGTCTCATTATCACCATCAACTTCCTGATTTAATCGAGTATTTCAAGATAAAAAAGCCCAGAAACAAATTTCGTCTCGATCCGGGATGTAAAGATGTGGGTTCGTAGGAATAAAGACACTGATCAGCTTCGAGTAAACATTTATTCTGCCCTTGGTTACCTAAATACAATCTTTATATACTCTAATTCTAATACTATACTACACCTCCCATTTTTTAAAAAAAAAGTTTTTTTTTTGATACAACATTTTCATTTTTGGTTACACAAAACAGTTACTTACTTATGATCTAAAAAACTTTGTACGGTTTTTATGAACAATGTCTAATTTAATATTCGATTATAATTACGTTGGGTGAATCATCTTGCACTACAGTATACGGTCCATTGTAATCATTATCAAACTTTGTACCGGTTTCATTTTTCAATAACAATAAATCAAAAGATGTAAACTTTGTGGAAGTATGTACTGTGGTATTATAAGCAAAACACCAAAAAGGGATCCATTTACTCCACTCTTTAGATTCATTGTTTGTCTGAATTCGTGCAAATGAATAAATATAAGGCTTTTATGGGTATTCTCGAGCGCACCTATGGATTGATGATGATAAGATGTACTTGATAATTGACTTATATTGAGTAGTTCACATACCTCAGTCATTGTTGAAGATATGAACTTGGTTCCTGTGTCACTGGCTATTTCTCGTGGGACTCCATATCGTAAGATAAAATTTTCTACGAAAGCCTTTGTTACGCTAACTGAATTCTTACGTTCTAGGGCATAAGCTTCTACATACTTAGTTAATTCGCATTGAATCGTTAGGATATATGACTTAGGGCTGATTTTTCAATAGTCAGATAAGAAATATTCGTCGAACAAAATACAATAGGGCTAATTTGAAAACGTCACCAAATTGTCAGCAATCATAGGTACCTGTCATTTTTTTAAATCTGACGCTTTATAATTTATCAGTCTGATAAGTTTTATCTGACCATTGAAAAATCGGCCCTTTTTAAAATAATCCTTATCTAATTTATCCTTATCTGTATAGTCTAATCTCTTAGGCTATTTTTAGATAACTCGTGTTTAAATTGGTACAGCTCTATGCTAATGAAGCACACAGTAAATTCAGATTGGTTCGTGTGGAAAAAAAGTTTTTGTGATACGTATGCAGATAAGGGGTGGTCGCCAATAAGGTATGCGATTTTATTTAAATACAGACAGGGCTCAATATTAGAATACGCTTTAAAGAAAGAAAAACTATTGCTTGAGATAAATAAGTCAATGGATAAAATTACTATGATTGATCTTATTACAACTGGATTACCAAATTATGTAACAGACAAGATTGATAGGTCAAACCTAAATCAAACTGAGGATTTGTTCAACGCCATTAGAGGATTAGAACATCTTGTAAACAAGAAAAATGTTGATCAAACTAGACCCTTAGTTACAAAGAACATTAGCAAAGAAAAAAATACGAATTATCAACCATGCAAAATTTGCGAAAAAGAAAATAAATTCAATAGGTATCATCCAGAGTCGGCATGTTGGTTCAAAAATGTAGAAACTAATAAACCAAAAAGAGAACAAATAAAAAGTGTTAACAATTCACATTTAGAGACAGAATTAAATGAATCTGATCCAAAAAACTAGACATTCCACCATTAATTAAAATTAAAGTAACAATAAATGATACTATAGAAACACTAGGAATCTATGATTCAGGTTCCAATGTATCCCTCATCAATGCAAAATTATTATCTTTAAAAAATAACTCAAATAATAATTACAAACAAAAAGCAAACTTAAGAACAATTAATGGTGTGAAAAAATCAGTAGGTCTAGTAAATTTAAAAATGAATTTTTAAATTAGAAAAAAATATTACGGCTTTTGTCATAGATCAAGAGAATTTTGACTATGATTTTTTAATAGGTCTGGACTGTATAAAAGCATTTCAACTAATTCAAAATGAAAACTTAGAAATATCACAAAGTCTATTCAATTATAAAAATATAATTCCTGGCTTTACAGGTGAAAATATAACACAAGAAAAGGAAGAAAATAATGATAAAATAGATAAAGACAATATAATGAAATTCAATAATGGATTGCAAGATGAAATAAGAGTGAATTTCAATGAAAATATTGAAACTGAAAACTTTGATGTAACGGTAATTCAAATAAACTTTGATCAACAATTGCAGGTTGATTACTTAATTAATAAATATAAATCTGCTTTTGCCAGAGATAAATTTGACATAGGCACAGTTAACGGTTATGAAGCCCGCATTGATTTAATGGTAGATAGTTATTGCAGCAAAAGACCATATCGATGTAATGCTGAAGATAGAAAAGAAATAGAAAGACAAGACCGAAAATTGTGAAAAATCATTTAATCTTATAAAGAAAATTCTATGTTCTAAACCTGTATTATCTATTTTTGATCCAGAGCTGCCAATACACATATATACAGACGCTAGTATACAGGGCATAGGGGCCATCCTTAAGCAACCACAACCAAATGGAGAAGAAAAACCTTGTGGTTACTTTTCCAGGAAACTTAATGATGCTCAGAAACGGAAGAAGGCGATTTATCTTGAATGCTTAGCAATTAAGGAAGCTGTGAAATATTGGCAGCACTGGCTCATTGGGAAACGATTCACAGTTTTTTCTGATCATAAACCTCTAGAAAAACTAAATATCAAAGCTAGAACTGATGAAGAATTGGGAGATCTTACATATTACCTATCACAGTATAATTTTGAAGTTAAATATTTACTAGGAAAATACAATGTAGAAGCTGATAGTCTTAGTAGAAATCCCGTACTAGATGCAAATGAAAGTCAAGACGAAATATTAAAGACTATAAATTTTATTAAATTAGAAGATATTTATAATGATCAAAAACATAACATGAATATAGAGCAAAACAAGCATAAACTAATTTTAAAAAATAAAATATATTATAAAACAGTGGGGAAAACACAAAAAATTATATTGACTGAAGAATTTAGTAAAAAAATTATAAAAAACATACATATTTCTTACTGTCATATTGGAATTAAACAAATGGAAAGTAAAATTAAACCATTTTTTATAGCTAAAATCCTAACATCAAACATAAAAAAACATGTGAAAATTGTGATATTTGTATCAAAAATAAATCTAGAACTAAATATAAGTTTGGATTTATGTCGCACCTAGGTCCTGCTACTTACCCTTTAGAGATTGTGTCCATTGATACCATTGGTGGGTTCGGTAGTTCACGTTCTACAAAAACATATTTACACCTCTTGGTAGACCATTTTACACGATATGCTTTTATATTAACATCAAAAACTCAGAATGCGCACGACTTTATTCAGTTGGTTAAAAATATATTACAAGAAAATAAAATTGGTTTGATACTTTCAGATCAGTATCCTGGCATAAACTCTAAGGAATTTAAAAACTTTTTAGAAAATCAAAAGATTCCTATTGTGTTCACTGCGGTTAATTCTCCATTTTCTAACGGATTAAATGAAAGATTGAATCAGACATTAGTTAATAAAATAAGATGTCGAATTAATGAAAAAACAAAAAAGTTAGCATGGACTACTATCGCCCATGAATGCACTCAAATTATAATGAAACAGAACATACAGGGACAGGGTTTTCTCCAAAACATTTATTACATGGGAAAAATGTTAATATATTACCGGATGAACTAAAAGAAACTATTTCACTAAATGAGTTATCTCAAGACAGGAAAATTGCATTAGAAAGAACTATAAAATCTCATAATTATAATAAACAAAAATTTGATAAAAACAGAATACATTGCGAACTAAAAGTGGGAGATTTAGTGTATGTAGAAAACGGGAACCGGTTAAATAGGAAAAAATTAGAAGAATTAAAGATTGGTCCATATGAAGTAATAGGTAAATTGTCAAACTCAATATATAAAATAAATACTGGGCATAGAAAATCGGAATCAAATCTTTTTCATCTTACAAAATTAATACCAATACCTAAAGATACTTAATATAACTATCTGAAGGGGGGGAGATGTAAATGAAGATCTTGTCTTCATTCATAAGTTGTATAGCTGCCCTTATAAGATTTATGGAACTCTATGGTTCTTTAAATGTCTTTAATAGATTTGGCAATGTCCAGATGACTTTGCAAAATATAATTCAAAAGGTTTTTAAATAGGTGAAGCAATAGCTTTAAATGTTGTTTCTCTTCATTTTAGAGCAACACATTGTTTTGTTTCCCGACGATAAAATATCATTATATGTATATAATTTCAATTCATTATCTTCCGAAAAATCAGGGAGCTGAAGGACCGGAAGGTTCACTAAACAATTTTTTAACTTCAAGAAAGAATTTTGACATTCTTGTGACCAAATAAAAGGTGTATTTTTCTACTCAAGCTATTTAACGGCTTAGTAATTTCTGCAAAATTTTTAATAAAGCAGCGATAGTAATTCGAAAAAGCTACGAATCGTTTTACTTCATCTGCCATCTGGGAAATGGGATAATTTTCTTAAAACTTTATTTTTTCAGGGTCAGACTTAACTCCCTCGGCACTGACAACGTGACCTAAATAAAAATTTCTTTCTTAAGGAACTCACATTTTTAAGCGTTAAGTTTTAAGTTTACTTTTCTTAACCTTCAATTAAACCGAAAGCATCAATTAAGTTTTTATTATGCAAATAGAGATTTCTGCCGAAAACAATAAGGTCATCCAAATAAATAAAACACTTTTCGTTATTTAACCCCGATAATGCTACTGTCATTGCCCTTGAAAAGGCACCGGGACTAGTTTTTAGGCCCATAGGCATTCTTTTCAATTGATACTGTTTGTCAAAAGTGAATGCGGTGCATTTTCGACTTTCTGGTTCAAGGTTAACTTAATAATATGATTAAATTATTAATTTTTAAATTAAATAATGATTAAATTATATATTGATGAAATTATTAAGTTATCTGAAATAAAATGACTGAAATAAATTGCACCTGATAGGGAATCGAGAATATCTACTATATTTGGTAAAGGGAATTTATCGTCCAAAATGTATTCATTTAATTTACGGTCATCAATTACAAGTCTTTACTTTTATTCTTCCCCGTCCGATTTTGTACGTATGTTTGAACAGTGTTGTCTTGTTATAATGTATTAATAAATAGTTGTCGCACAGTTAAAACCGGAAAGTCGCGGTACACATTTATCGTTGGGTAACCATAGGGTTTGAAGTTAAGTACTTTAATGATACACCGTTGTGCCCGCTCCAGTAGAAGAAGAGTTGTCTTACACGCACCACCCTAGACAGAGATACCATATGTAATTATAGATTGGCATAGCGTACAATATACGAGATTATTGGTCCTAAAGTCCTTGAGATGACGATTTTTTTTGAAAAAAACGGGATCATTTTTCGTACTCGTGATGACAAGTTTCCAATATGATCTTTCCAGTTCAGATTTTGATCGATAATGACTTCAAGGTATCTTATGCTGTTAGTGGCTGACAGGGTGTTGCAAGTTTCATGATTAATATTGGGACACGTTATATATGGAGAAAGTAATATATTTATTTTTTTTAAATTAAGCGTAAGGAGATTATTTTTTAACCAATCCATGACCATACGGATGCCAATCTCAGCTGATTGACGAACGTCTTCCCAATCAGGGTCCTTGAATATTATAGCCGTATCATCAGCAAAAGTTATAATGTCAGCGTTTGGTAGTTTGATATTACAGAAGCCGTTGATATAAATAAGAAAAAGGGGAATTTTATTTACTATCTATTTTACTCTCACACAAGATTTAATATTTTCAAATACCGTCTTAATCTCACTTAATCAGTAAGCTCAAGTGGCAATGGGCTGGGCACATAGCGCGAAGAACTGATGGCCGTTGGGGTAGGAAAGTTCTAAGATTGGAGACCCTTCGACCAAAGACGCAGCGTAGGACGTCCACCAACGAGATGGACAGACGACCTTAAACAGATCGCAGGATCAAACTGGCTGCAGACCGCTAGTGATCGTTCGCTGTGGAAAGCCGTGGAGGAGGCCTATGTTCAGCAGTGGACGTCCTTTGGATGAGAATGATGATGACTTAATCTTAGTACACACTGAAGTAATTATTGATAATTCCTCAGGCTTATAATTTTTAATATTTAAGTTTATAGCATCTAAATCTGTCTCAAAACTCTTAATTAGGTCATTAGCTTCACAAAACTTCTTAGTACCGTAAAATGCTGCAACTTTGCCTGGATTTTGACGTTTTTTCTTAATAGCATTGAACGTAATAATTTTTATACATTCTAAAATGTTTAAGTAGGAAAACAGACTTTATGCGATGCCAAATAAGCGCCAAATTTTCTTAAATCAAGTACATTTTTCGTATTATAGCCGTACAAAATCGTAGGCAATGTTGAATCTCAAGGACACAACTTTGCCTAGAAGAATATCTCTGTAGGTTATCTATTAATCGTGTAGTTATTTTTTTCTGTTTATCACAAAAGACCGTTCTTGTTTCTAATAGTCAAATCACGGGCATAAATGTAATAGTTTTTTTTTTAGTGAGTGACAGGCAAAGTTGTAGCAGGTACTGCAGAATTCCCATACAAAAAGAAGTTGGATGTAGGGTTGTGCCAAAAATACACAAAAGATATATTTCAAATTCTTTAGTGAGAATATTGTTATATCAAAATAATAGAATGCAATGCTTATCCCAAATCATAAGTACCTACCTAGTTACTTATATAATAACAATATTATTAACAACATAAAAAAAACAGTACCACTTATAGATTGACGACCCGACTGGTGTAGTGGTTGAGAAATCGTCTACCCGCACAATACAAACATTTGTGTGCATGAACATGTCTGTTTGTATTGGTCTGGGTGTTTTCTATGTATATCATGTATGTTTTTACAAACAAAAAGTATTTAAGTATTATATCCGTTGTCTGGCACCCATAACACAAGCTTTGAGTAGCTTACTTTGGGACTAGATGGCAATGTCCAAAGGAAAGGAAAGGATCAAGGATAGACAATTATTATTTGGCGACGGTAAATAGGTATGTATAAAAAAAAATGCAAACAGTACTTTTCATAGATTAATTGTTATTTGGCGACGGTAGGTAGGTATATAAAATAAAAATAATCTTCTGTCTTAAAATCGTGTGCTTCATACTACGAAATAACTTTATCACGCAGTAGGTCTGGAGCAACTTCTAAAGATTCCTGAGAATAATCAGAATATTTACGAGGTCTTGGTTTTCTTCTTTTTCTATTTTTGTCAAACCCCATTTTTATATAAGTAATTGAAATAAAAGTAAGGTTTATTTACTAATGCCCCGTTCCTATATTCAACGAACCGTTATAAGTAACGGTAGATTTATACAAAAAGATGGATGTCACAACGGACGACATTAATAGAATTACTTTCGTTTTAATTAGTTCATCTTCGGATTGTGTCTAGGTATAAGATTTTTTTTATATCATTTAAGCGTGTAGAAAAATATATATATTTGCATAAGAAAAAAATAAGTTGCTTATTTTAGGTAAGTAGCCTAACAAACTAGCTTTGCCCGGGACTTCATTATCTTCGTAATTTTATAATTATGATTACTAATGAATAAGCACAAAAACAAACAACCAATCTTTTATATGATAGGGAAATAATCACATTTGCTTATTATTATTTACCAAAGGATAATTTAAGTATTCATTTCTGATTATAATATTTGACAACCCTAGACCCAGGCAAAGATGTGTCACTTGAGTTTTCAAAACACTGCCCAACATTGCCTAGTGAGAACATTTGATAAAACCATGAGATTTTATCAAAACATAAAACCATACATCAAAAAGAACATATTTTCTTACCCTGGGACGTTATCACAGCACGAAAACACTGTTTTTTGGCGACAAAACCCCAAAAGTTTTGAGACACCGTAAAATTTTTCGCTCACACAATTTCAATTTCTGCGCTGCTAACGGATAAATCCGTGTAGTTACCATAAAATAAAAAAATAAAATGTGTTGCCATACTAATGTAAATTTTCTAACAAATGGTAGAAAGAAACAACAAATTAAGCAGACTGAGATATAAAGAACGGAAAAAATTAGGCAAATTTGCGCTTACTTGGCAAAGTTGCAGCATTTTACGGTACATATTGGTGTTTCGCGCCGACTTGGGCCAATTTTAATTAAATATTTCCTTATCTTAACTAATTCTTCATAATATGCTTGTAACCTAATTGCCATAAATGATAATAATATTCTATGCTATTACTTTTTCGGCACTAATTAATATTCTAAAGGATAAATGCGGTTAAAATGAGAAAGATTACATTTCCAAGGACATAGATAGATAGATAGATAACTCTTAATTGCACATTACATAAATTTATTTACAAATTCGTTTTAGGGAAATGTACAATTTAGGCGGTCTAATCGCTATAAGCGATCTCTTCCAGACAACCTTTGGGTAAAGAAATTATGAGTTTATAGGAAGGGGGAATAGGGGTATTTTGTGCATAAAAAGAAAAGAAAAAGAAAATGAAGAGCTGAATAAGTGGAATAGAAATATATCTGTATAATAAAAATAATTACTTATATAAAAATAAAAACAAATAAAGAATAATGTTAATAAATAATATACATCTTTATAAAATATAACAGATTATTATATATATGTTACGGCTAATAGCCGAAATGCGGCTACACCTAGTTTTAGCCGGCTACAACTAGGTGCAGCCCGCCACATGCGGTTAAACTTAAGTGTATCCTACTTATCTTCGGTTACAACTAGGTTTAGCCTTCATTATAGCGGCTAGAACTAGGTACAGCCGCACACTGGTAGTTAAACTTGGGTGTATCCTATTTATCATCGGATAGAACAAAGTTTTCAGATTCTAATTTTGCGTTTCCCAATTGAATCGATTACATGAAATAAATAAAAGACAGGGATGTTTAAGTGACATTTATTATTTATTATTTGATAGGCAAATATCTTTTAACAAAAAAAGCGTTATTATAAGTAATTAAAACTGAAAATATTATAAATCTGCTCTACATAAACTAACAGAACTAGTCATAACAAAATAAACATAAAAAATAAAGTTTAACTTTTTAACTTTGAAAAAATCAACAAAGTTTTTGTTCTCTTCTCTCATATTTTTATGTAAAAACAAGTAAGATAAGTTTTTACAAAAATCAACAAACTCTCATATATGATAGTATGTTGCAAGAATGTCTATCACTAATTTGAACAAGATAAACTTGCATGACATTTGGAATTACACAAAATACTATAATAATAATTATATTATAATTTTAGAAAAGTATTGGATTTTTTTTTACATATCTCGGCAGCAAATATCTTTTAACAAAAAAAGACGTTATTATAAGTAATTAAAACACAAAATATTATAAATCTTCTAAAATAAACAAAAAATAAAGTTTTACTTCTTAACTATGCAAAAATCAACTAAGTCTTTGTTCTCTTCTCTCTTATTTTTAAAATAAATAGGATAACTTTTTAATTTAGTTTTAATTATACAAAAATCAACAAACTCTCATATGTGCCAACCGCTGCCAACTCGACGAACTCTTTAGTGCCTACTTACTGTAGTTTTTACTACAGAGGGACTCTCCACATTAAAAGACGAAATTTCATTTTAGTTTATATGTAATTCAACACAATCACGAGTATAAATCTTGTTTCGGACTGGCATGGTTTCTGGCTTGCCTAGGATAAGATATCTTATCTACCGGTGTGTGATGATACAAAATCAAATCAATCAGGAAACGCAAGATATGAATCTCAAAATAAAACCAAAATCCTTAGCTGAACTGAAAACTTAGTTCTAGCCGATAATAAATAAGATGCACCTAAGTTTAACCACCAGTGTGCGGCTGTACCTAGTTCTAGCCGCTATAATGAAGGCTAAACCTAGTTGTAACCGAAGATAAGTAGGATACACCTAAACTGCATGTGGCGGGCTGCACCTAGTTGTAGCCGGCTAAAACTAGGTGTAGCCGCACTTCGGCTATTAGCCGTAACATATATACCAACACAGTAATAATCATACATAATAATATATACACAAACCAATATGAAATGAAAGGAAATAAACTGAGACATAAGAGTAGATAGAATTATTTTGAAGAGAGTAGCAGTTTTTTGAAAATAGTGATAGATTTTGATTGCTTGATAGCCAGGGGTAAAGAGTTCCACAAGCGTACTAATTGGACAGTGAAAGAGTTTGAATAATAGCTCGTTGTGTGACAAGGGGATTCAAGGTGGAGTTTCCTCGATGACCGCATGTCAAGACCGCGCAACGGCTGCAAGAAGTGGAAGCGTTCCTTGACAATACAATAAACATAGAATATGGTAATTTCGCCGAAGTCTAATTGGGAGCCACTTGTGCCGAGAGCGGTATTCGGAGACGTTATCATACTTGCGTAGACCATAAATTATCCGAATCAGTGGCGGATTTACAAATTCGCCGCTAGTAGGCCATTAAATTTTTGCCGCCCCTACTGACTTTTGAAATTTAATACGTTAGTTTAATCCCGTTATTAGTGTTATTGTGAACTTAATGATATTTCTGTCAGTTACTAGATTATTTTTGCAACCCACACTGTACTGAAGAGTTTAATGTTGACCTAAAAAACAGCAGCATGTACTAATCATAAGGTGGGGAAAGGCATGACTTAAAATTAACTACACTATATAAACACATACAAAATAATGTGTGGTCAGTAAACATTGTTTTTGTTAAATATTTTTTATTGCACTTAACAGTTTAAAAACAATAAAAACAATTTTTATTAAAATATAACATGTTAACAATCCAGTTAATGGTGACAGACAATGAGATCAAATAAGTTTTACTTTATTTTCTTGCGAGATTTTATGCTAGATTGTCAATTCGTCTAGCCAGAGTGCCAGACACTCTTACCGGGCGGTCATGTCATTCGTTCGCCTCCCGCGTTGCAACACAAAAACTACTACGAAAATACATACCTACGTACCTAGTAGAAAAGAAATATGTATTTAAATGTTGAAACATAAAACACGTTAAATATCATTTTTATAATGAGGGTAAAAGTTACTAAATTTAAATAGAAATTAATATATTAATAATAGTTTATTTATTTTCTGTCCACGACATTCAGATAACAGAAGACAATTAGCTAAGAACTACTTAAAGGTAAACAGAAAGACCAGGGCTTTGTAATAAAACAATATACACGAAGTTGTGGAGAGATGGTGCTCGTGCTAGGCCCCGAAGATCCTGTGTTACGAGTTTTTTATTTTATTTTTAGGGTTCCGTAGCCGAATGGCAAAAAACGGAACCCTTATAGTTTCGTCAAGTCTGTCTGTCTGTCCGTCCGAATGTCACAGCCATTTTATTCTGTAACTATAAGCATCACACTGTTGAAATTTGGTAGGAGTATGTATCCTGTTAACCGCTTTACGATTCTCACACAAAAAATAAAAAAATATGACATTTAAGGGGGGGGGGGGGGGGGGGCTCCCATACATGAAACTAAAACAAAAAAAATTTTTTAGTCAAAACTATATCTGTGGAGTATCTATGGATAGGTCTTTTTAAAAGACAATGAGGTTCCTAAATCCATTTTTTTTAAAGTCTAAAGTTTCATAGCTAGACGCTTCCAAAGTCGTAAAATGGGCGTGCCCCCCCCCCCCATCTAACTTCTAAAATAAGCGAGTGTAAATCTTGAAAAAAAATACATGATGTAGATCTTAACAAATACTTTCAACGAAAATTGGTTCGGATGGAATCGAACGAAATGTTTTGTGATATAACACATTTTCAACAACCGCAAATATAACTTTGTTTTTCATACAAACACTATGAAAAACAAAGTTTTATTTGCGGTCAACAAAATATTGTGGAATTTACTAAGTGGAAGTAAGTGGATACCCAAATTCAGTTAAAGTTGGCACGGAACCCTCAGTGCGCGAGTCCGACTCGCATTTGGCCGGGTTTTATATTTATTAAAACGCTATTGGAATATTTTAAAATTCATGATCACATAAATACCTATTTATATATTGAGTGCGTTTATTAATCGTTTATTTATATATGGATTGTGTATACGTATAATTATATTATTTTTTTTCTGTAAAAAAAGCTTTATTTGCCGCCCCTCTAAATCTGCCGCCCTAGGCACCGGCCTACTTGGCCTATTGGTAAATCCGCCACTGATCCGAATACAGAAACTTTGGAGACGTTCGAGCTTGTCGAGGAGATTTTCGTTAAGATCAAGAAAGTAACTATCTGCATAATCCAAAATTGGAAGCAATAGAGCCTGGACAAGCGCAATTTTAGTGGGTATCGGTAGGAAGTTCCGAAACCTGTTTAGTGACGCCGCTGCAGCAAACATTTTTCGACTAACGTCTGCAATTTGATTAGACCATGAGAGTAGGGTCGGAACGTATTTACCATACCAGGTTTACAAACCTAGTATTTGCTTCAAAGTACGTATACCAGGTACGGGCTCAAAATACTTCTAAAGACCATGAAAGTATTTTACTTATCAGCGAGCGGCACCCTACAAGCCCCACATCGCCTAAATACTTTCAAAAGAGCCTTAGAAATGAAATTAAACCGTACGCAAATACAAAAGAGGTCTAAAATTGCGACAAATAAAAAAATACTCGCAACATTAAAAAGTATTTTTCTTGCTAGCGTGATTTTGCGCTTTATATGTATCGAAATAAGGATGAATTTTCTTTCAAATAGCTAGTAGGCACTAGGCAGCCGGCGCGCGCCGCCGTACCAGGGCGCCCGATAGAAACTCGAATCTAAGGCTCAAACGAAATTATTTCCTAAAAAAGTATTATGTTCTCTATTGCTAAGCAAATAAAGATGAAGTTTGAATAAAATACTTTCAGTATTTTGTGGATGCAAGATGGAACGATATATGTGTTTCATTCGGTTACGTGAGTTATGTTAAGTAAAAGAAATCTTAAACCCATTTGAATACGCCATGAAATTAAAGCTACATCCAAATGACCTGTGAACTTGACCCCGAGACGCAGGTGCCTTTTTGCAAATATAATTGGCGTTCGCTCTTAGTTTTATTACTGAGGAATAAGGATCACTTTCGCGTGTGCTATAGTTTTTTAAATAATTGTTGGTTTTGGTGGCACGCCGTGCTGCGTGCATCTTTTTTTCGTCTTTAGTTGATAGTAGATGTTTGTTGACAAATGAGTAAATCGCGGAAGAGATTGACCTAGATTTGATGTATACTGTTTTATTCATAGTAGTTTTTAGGTGTAAATTGTAAATAATAGACCTGGCAGTATTTAAGTGAATGAAAATAGTGTTATTTTAAATTTTGTAGTTATAGGGTTTAATGATGCCTCCCAAAAAGAGTGATAGAGTGTGTCTGTGTGTCAATCATCAAACAAAAGTGGTTTGTAAATAAGGTTTTTTGTGCTCCGTATTTGTGTTCAGTTAAATGTGTAATTGTGTATATTTTCTAATGGAATTACGTAAAAATAATGTCTAGGTAAGTTAAATACAGGTAAATTTGTTGTTTCAATTAATAACACTTTCCTTTATTTGCATTCTGTTTGTTTGCAAGTAGTGTGATATTTAGAGATGATTTTATCCAGTATATATGTGGTATTTATCTTCTAACTATATAATAACACGATTAAAAAACGATGCACGTAATGTATTTCGCCATTGAAACGCGATTACGCGAAAATGTTCCTTATGGCAATAAAAAGAAGGTTCAGTTTTCAACGTTTTAAAAAAATACTTGCACGTATTTTATACCTGGTTTTCAGCCCTGGTGCTGATTTAGAGACGTACTTTAAAGCCCTGGTACTTGAATCAGCAAGTACGACCCATGCCTACATGAGAGCGAACAGTCGATATGTATACCCAGGTTTTTTACAGTTTTGCCAAAAGGAATTTGAACACCGTCAAACATGCAACCTATCACAGGTCGAATGGCCGGCCAGTCAATCCTAGCAATTTGACAAGAACCTCCCACAGTTTAAACCTGCGTTTTGGTAGGGTTGACCTTGAGACCGAAGGATTTGCTCCAATCGAGGGTACGATTCAGATCAGTGTTAACCGCTTCTATAACGGTAGGTAGGTCTTCAAGGTGCCCCTGTAAATATATTTGGAGATCGTCTGCATAAAGATGAAAAAGCGATTTAAGATTACGCGTAATAGAATTGACGAAAATTGAAAAGAGGAGAGGAGACGGAGTACGCCGCCTTGAGGCACACCGGCAGATATGTTACACCATGCAGAGAAAGCGTCCTCTGAACGAATGCGCTGCTGGCGGCCGTGCAAGTAACTTTGAAACTAGTCAAGCACCGTTGGAGATATGTTAAGAGACCGAAGCAGCCCAAGTAATATGTCGAAGTCTACGGTATTAAAGGCATTGCTTATATCCAATAGAGCTAGCACCGTGAGTATCTTATCATCCATGCCAAGTCGAATATCTTCAGTTATTTTGACTAGAGCGGTAGTCGTACTGTGACCAGGGCGAAAGCTGGACTGGAACTGATTCAGAAGATGGTTGTCGCAGAGGAAGAGCCTGAGTTGGTGATGGACAATGCACTCCATCACTTTGGAAAGGAACGGAAGTATTGAAATAGGGCGGTAGGCTGTAAAAGAAGAAGGACTTGCCTTTTTTGGGAGAGGAGTTACTGGAGCGTCTTTCCAGGCTATGGGAAAGCAACTCGAGGACAATGATTCATTGATTATGTGGGTGATTATGGGTGTCAAGATATCTATAAGTCATCATATCATCCGGCGACTCACACGGTCAGCTCCGACGGCATTGGAGGCAATGGAGGTCATTTTCTTCTTAACATCATAACCGGATAACATCTTGACGAAAATTAAAGAGAGGATAGCCAGGCGTTGGAAGAGGTGAGAGTTGATTTAAAGTTTTATTTTTGACGGTACTATTAACACCATCAGATGCAGACAAGTGCTTATAAAGGAGATCTCAATTAATACTATTCGAAATAGGATCATTACGGATTCTTCCAACTCCAATAGACCTAAGAAATTTCCAGACCCTAGCCGGGTCTCCGTTTTCAACAGTTTTATGAATATGGCGTCTTTGAGCGCCTCTACAGGAAGTATTGCAGCGATTCTGGACATAATATTATAAGAGGATGAACGATGGACATAATATTATAAGAGGAAAAAAAATACGGTTTACGCATACGTCCACTATGGATATGGTGACGTCCAATGCGCCTTCAACGTCACTGGCATCACACGTCCTCACGCGGCGCGGCTCGTGGCGGCTCGCGGCGAAGGAACCAACTCGCAGACCGTTGCAGGTGGTGCTCCGTTATCTCCCGTCTTATCAATTTAACATGGCAGCTACGGTACACACGATAGATGTCGATTATTCCTCCAATTACCAGGAATGCACATATTATCTGAAGAGTGTGCGATGTCGTATGTGCATGCTCGTTCAACTGGTCCAGCGAAATTTCATTTGCTCCTCCGTTCTGCGCGATGATGACCTCTTGGCCTTCTTTGGATTGACCTTTCCCCATTTTGAGTATAGAACTTCACAACGCGCGAGAACACGTACAATGTCACAGCTTGCACCAAAGTCATGTTTAATTTCACTTGGAGTTCGCGCTAGTTTACATTAACAGCGCCTTATTTGGAATGGCATTTGTCGCACGCGCGCCCTATCTCCAATGGCAGGGTCGCCATGTAGAGATGTGGGTTTGTAGGAATAAAGACAACTGATCAGCTTCGAGTAAACATTTATTCTGCCCTTGGTTACCTAAATACAATCTTTATATACTCTAAGTCTAATAATATACTACAAGGATTCGAACCCGGGACCTCTTGGGTAGCAACCAGCGAGCAAACCGCTACACTAACGAGGCAAACACAATACCTACAGTCTACTACATAAATATCCCGCAGCGGGCACGATGAGAAATAGCACCGCTGAGTTATTTACCTGAAAGTATTGATGACGTTAGGGATTATTTAAGTTGTAGCGACATCTATGAACTTGCATTGTAACTACATATCATCGCAACACGTTGACTCGACTCGACACGCCTAGATGGCGTTGTAGTCGATCTATGGATACTGTACCGCAAAATTTTACGATTTAGTTTAACTACTAATGAATAAACCAACACGGTGAACATTTATCAAAAACCGCTTCCCTTTGCCTTCCTAACTCAGCTGTGCCAAAATGAAGTTATTCCCTTGCCTTGTTGTGAATTCCGTTAACTTCGACAGCGGCGTTCGACGAAACCGAACTGGAGCTGCTCGTGTGCGGCTCCGGCGAGCTGTCCGTCGCGGACTGGCGCGCGCACGCGCTCACCGCGGGCGGCGGCCGCGACTGGGAGCGCCTGCTCGCGTGGTTCTGGGCCGCCTTGCACTCCTTCACGCCGCCCGAGCGAGCGCGGCTGCTGCAGTTCGCGACCGGCTGCAGCCAGCTGCCGCCCGGCGGGTTCCAGGTGGGTGCCGTACGGCCGGGACCGGTGTCCGCGGCCGGAGAGGCCGCTCGCGTGGTTCTGGGCCGCCTTGCACTCCTTCACGCCGCCCGAGCGAGCGCGGCTGCTGCAGTTCGCGACCGGCTGCAGCCAGCTGCCGCCCGGCGGGTTCCAGGTGGGTGCCGTACGGCCGGGACCGGTGTCCGCGGCCGGAGAGGCCGCTCGCGTGGTTCTGGGCCGCCTTGCACTCCTTCACGCCGCCCGAGCGAGCGCGGCTGCTGCAGTTCGCGACCGGCTGCAGCCAGCTGCCGCCCGGCGGGTTCCAGGTGGGTGCCGTACGGCCGGGACCGGTGTCCGCGGCCGGAGAGGCCGCTCGCGTGGTTCTGGGCCGCCTTGCACTCCTTCACGCCGCCCGAGCGAGCGCGGCTGCTGCAGTTCGCGACCGGCTGCAGCCAGCTGCCGCCCGGCGGGTTCCAGGTGGGTGCCGTACGGCCGGGACCGGTGTCCGTGGCCGGAGAGGCCGCTTGCGTGGTTCTGGGCCGCCTTGCACTCCTTCACGCCGCCCGAGCGAGCGCGGCTGCTGCAGTTCGCGACCGGCTGCAGCCAGCTGCCGCCCGGCGGGTTCCAGGTGGGTGCCGTACGGCCGGGACCGGTGTCCGCGGCCGGAGAGGCCGCTCGCGTGGTTCTGGGCCGCCTTGCACTCCTTCACGCCGCCCGAGCGAGCGCGGCTGCTGCAGTTCGCGACCGGCTGCAGCCAGCTGCCGCCCGGCGGGTTCCAGGTGGGTGCCGTACGGCCGGGACCGGTGTCCGCGGCCGGAGAGGCCGCTCGCGTGGTTAAAATATGACAGCACCATAATTGATCATTTACCTTCAAGTATACCTTATTTATACCTCTGCTCAGCTTCGCGCAGGTCAGTTTCTGCAGAAACGCAGCCTAAAATGGGTATCAACTGAAGGAAGCTGCAAGTTTATTTTATTTTCGCACAGTTAAACTATCAGTTATACTAAATTTTATTATGATGCTTTTTTACTCATTATACAAGTGTCAGATATTTATTATAGTCTATCTATACTACAACGTACACTTTCCCCAGGAGCTGAACCCGCGCTTCCAGATCACTCCAGCGCCCAACTTCGGCGCGCTGCCCACCGCGCACACGTGCTTCAACCAGCTGTGCCTGCCCGACTACGACTCGTACGAGCAACTCGTGAAGGCCTTGCTGTGGGCCATCAACGAGGGGGGCGAAGGGTTCGGCATGATCTAAACGGAAATACGGTAAAAGAAGGGTTCAATTGCATGTATATGCTTACTCAGTACTCTGATTCCTAAAGATTTCTAAGCATATCCAAAGTTGAAACGAACAGGCTTCTTCTGACTTGCTGTATTATCAGGAATTACTTTCTCTGCCACGCTTTTAGTTCGCCTTTAATGACCAATACGTTTGTTATTGTCTTCTCTGGCCTATGAAATTTCCTACGTGTGGATGTTTCGATTTTCTTAACACAATCGCTCTGACTACTAAGCTCTAAAGCTGAATGATAAAGTGTCCAGAATGTTGGTATAGTAAAATGGTTTTGAATATTGTAATATAAATAACTGTCTTATTTTAATAGTGTACTGGGAAAACATTCCCAAAGAAATTATATTGAAATGGCTATTTGATTGACTCTAGATATAAGAAATAAAGATAAGCCTTCTGCAAGAGTTCATAACGGATCCGTTATTGCACTTTGCATTTTAAAATAAACTTTACTTGTGAATAAGTTTGTGTAAACTCTAAATAATAATTATAATGTATAAATTAAATACTCTATCGCTACCTCTAATACTCGCATGGTGCAGTCAGTTTCAACAAATTGGAAACTGGTGTTGCCATGTTTCTTATTATTGTTACCATTAAATAGAAAAATATTTATACCTTTGTTATTTCTTGCCACACCAGGCAATAGTAATTGTTATGATAAATTTTAAATACATTATGCTCATTTTGCATTTCTTTTTAAGATTTGAAATATTTTAATTTTAAAAAATATTTACATATTATTATTTTGAAATGTTAAGTTGAATAGTTTGTGTGTGTGAATACAATTTATAGTTCTGTTACATTAGTTCAATTATGTTGGATATGAGACCACGATTTTATTATTAGTATTTTTAAATAATGACGAATAAGGCCTACATTTAATTATAAAAATGACTTCTAGTCAAAAATGTCTCAGTCTGTATGGAGATAATAATTGCGAAAATGGCCTTTGAAATTTAATACTTTATTTGATTAGGTAGTTAATTAATATGGATCTCTCACTAGTCATAAGCGTGAATGTACCGAGGCGCCCGGTTTCACACCAACAAATCGTACGTATTTTTAGTCCTCTACTAGCATCTTGACGTCGATTTGTTCAGAAGCAGTGCAAGCCCACTTTAATATGAAAAAAAAACGCAATCCTATTTCAGCAGTATTATTTGTGATATTTAAGTTACATTTGGATATATTTTTTACTCACCAATAAGTAGTTTTCTACCATCACTTTAAAGTTCTCACTAGATGGCGTTAAGATAGCTTTAGGATTTTTTTTCACGTTGGCAGAAAACAATAGAAAAAAGTACGTAAGTTATTTTTTTAAAACTATAATGCCCATTATATTTATTAGACACCTACCTACTTATTTTTTTGGCATTATAAAGTTCTACAATAATTATTTAGTTAAATAGTAATATTGTATTACTGTTTAATATTTAAGATGTCAAAATCAATTAACCTCTGCTTTAATACTTAAATAAAGTTGTAGAAGTTATTTGCTATGGCGACGCTAGCGCCATATTTCGATGATATAAACATCTAACGACAAGAAAACAGCTCATTATCTGGTTTCGTGCTAAGGAATTTTCTTCTTTGTTTTACAAATACCAGTCAACGAACAAGATGAGGGCGTCTCCTGAAATGAGGTTCATAATTTAGGAACCTTTGGCTAATAGAGTTATTATGGGTTGTGAAACCGGAGCGGGGGTACGTAGTTGTAACCAAAGCATCCTGTCCTGCCAAACAGTCCGTCAGCCTCGGAATTGAACCGATCGACAATAAGCGCAGGCGTCGGCCTTCGGGCGCCGACACACTGGCGATTTTTTGACTCGTCCATAGCGAATATTTATGGCAGTATATAACACTATTGGTGTGCGTTGGGCATAGGTGTTACTTTTAATATTTAGAAATCCTTTCTCAGTGAAAATAAATCTGTTGCTCCAGTTTCTAATTTTAGACTTTTTACGGTCAAGAATAATCACATTTTCGGACAATGTCGATACTTATTAGGATACTTATCAGGAGGTCGATTCTTGCGGCAAACGAACTTTTTACGTGTGGTAATCCGATTGCCAGTTTAAGGGGCTACCCGGATTTTTAGCGCACTTACTAGCGCCACTTTAGTAAAAAAAACATAACTCGTTAAATAAAAGACCAATCTAAAATCTGGTAGATACGATTGTAGTACAGGTTCTATAGTTTATTTAGTACGTTTAAATTGTTTCGTAAGTAGTTAACTGTAGTTAGAGTTAGAAAAACTGCTAAATATGGCCACTTTTAGCATTTTTGCTAACTGTAACTGCAGATAACTGTGTTTAATTGAACTTAAACATTGTGTCTAAACCACATAATCAGAGCTACAATCGTATCTACCAGATTTTTAATTGGTCTTTTATTTAACGAGTTATGATTTTTCTAGTAAAGTGGCGCTAGTGTGCGCGGTAAAAATCCGGGTAGCGCCTTAACAGTTTCACCTTAAAAATCAAGTCAAATGTCTACACGTAAAAAAACTACTGCATGAAAAATTATATAGAAATAGTGACCCTGAAAAATCGGACAAAGAAAATTAGATCGGTGAACTTTTTTCGTATACGAATTTCTTCCCGGGTCTTACGTTCAAAAGTCGCCAGTGTGCATGATTGCGCTCGTGTGAGAGGCTCAGTTACCGACACTTGCTGATAATACATTAAACATGATAAATAAAAATATCTTATTGAATTCAAAGATCAAATATGTCAAATGACGACAGCGCGTTGATCGTGGGTGAAACCAAGTACGAAAAAGTACAAAACTAATATGCCGATAAGAAATATGCACGCAAGTGTCGGGGCTGACAATGTTTATGTGTGACATTTTAAAAATGTATGCATGAGTGTAAAATGTGGGATATGATATCTTACTTTTCATTCAATAAGTTTCAAATATTGTTTGTGTAAAATACATAAGTATTAGTGTATCGTATTAAAGACAAATTATTTCAATTGTTATACAAAATAGAGAAGATATATTTATAAAAGAATGCTTACTTATTTATTAATATTTGAATAAATGTTTCTTGTCTGACGTGATGTGAGTTTACGTATGTACGAATTTAGCTGTTAAGACAAAATAATATTTAAATATTGTGTAAATATGTCGCCACAGTAACACAATTCATATATTTTAATCGATATTCAATTATTTAACAAAAGTTTTACGTTCAAAGATTACAAAAACAATAAATCAATTTCCCAGATGATAATGTTGAATTATTGTTTTAAATTGACGGTTTGTGTGAAAATTATCTTATATTATGGCCTTATCGGTGCCACTTGACCCCGGGTATTTATTATTACATATTATTAATTCCCATGCATTTGCTTTTGTAATCTCAGGATGACCTGGAAAATTTGTTATCGAGTAAATAACTAATCTTGGTACCCCAGGAAACCTGTAAATATCATAAAAATGATTATAATCGCGCTTAAGGTCTCTACGCACACAACAGTGCCGGCACAGTCCCGGCACGTGCTGATCAGTAACGTATCCATCAGTGTTAGTAAAAAATGATATTGAAGCATACATCTTGTACGACGCTAGCCGCACTCGTCAGTGACAGTGATCACTGAACGTCACTGCAGATGCTTCTTAATCTTATTATATTTTCTTCTGCATATTACTTAGTGGGATACCCACATTTCCCCGCCAAGAATTGCACTGTTATGTATTTTACCTCAAGTTCAAAGGCCAAAGATATTGTTGTAGAAATTTAACTTGAACACACGCGATTTAAAGACTCGTGCTAATAATATTAAGTTCCAAATGTTTCAAGGCTTTCCCGGGAACTGAAGAACATGTAAATTGAGATATTTAAAGCTTATGTTTACTTAGGCTCAAAAGAGTGCGATAGGTACTTCAAGTAATAATTTGCAGGAAAATTTAGTTTTGATGGGCCTTAAACTGTAACATAATATGGCGCAATGTTTGTTTACGCAAAATAACAATTTATTAGTACATATTATGAAACATTTAATGATGATACGAAGATATTTGTGTACCTATATTTGATTTTGGAATAATTTTAACGACTGCGAGTTTGTACTAGTGACTTTCAAGAAAGGATATGACATAATTATTTGAGCTAATCCCGAAAATCAAATTCAGGAGTAAACTGGGACAATTTCATTATTATTATATAATTTTGCAAGTTATCACTAAACAATAAAATATACTAGTCTTTGAATAAAGTATTTTGTAAGTGATAAAAGAGATTTCTTAATATTGTTATACAACTTCATAGTTCTCATAGTAGCAATAAAATGGCTTGGCCGCGTCGGCGACTGTACTTCACTCAATGTTCGTCATTTCGTTTTCAATGGTGCGACTATACTTGGTGTGTGACTAGTGCTCCTCGTTGAAAACCCCAATAATTTGAATTTGATAACTCAAAATTTAATAACTTCGAGAACATTTTCCAAGTGTAGTTGCATCATTATCATTAACATTCCAAACGTAGCATATTTTGTAGCAAAATTGTTGATTAGAAATGTAAGACTGAAATTAAATTATACGATAATAGTGTTGAGTTTTCATTGTTATTTTTAATTTGGTTTTGTTATTCACCTATAAACCTTAAATACAATAGTTAAAAGTATTATTAAATTATGTATTATAATTATCTTTTTAATTCCTCAATTAAAAATCCTATAAGTTTGTAAGTTTGAATGTGAGTACGGGCTCGATTTGGATAATAAAACATTTTATATCTTAAACCAATAGTAATATTATTTCTCAGTAGTGTACATAACATTAAAGTAAAACTAAATAACAACTTACAATTAAAACGACGACCTTAAAAAAGTAACAACATTTTCTATAAATCCTTATAAAACCTAGTATAAAACGTAATTAAAATACTTACCAAACTCTTCAAAATTATAATCGAAACCGTCGTTTGTAGAAATAATCTCTAGTGAGATCAACAATATGGATAAACCTAAATGATAGCAGTCTTAATGTTAACTAGCGTGCTATGCGTAAAAAAACAAAATGACAAAAAAGTTGGGGGGTAATTGAACATTATTTTCAAATGTAACTGACAGCTTGATAAAACATCAGTCGGTTCGGCTTATGGAACTTGAAGGACAATGCTGTTAATTTTGTATGAAACGTACCGCAGACCGCACTCAGTGTTACACATCCCAATTTTTTATAAAATGTAGTTCGAATTGACAAAACTTCACGATGCTTGTGCGGATAAGATATTTACGGTGTTTCATAGGCCATGGATACAAACAACGGGGTAGGCTAGTGTTAGTGTAGCCACCAAAGCAGAGTGGAGAGAAGACGGGAGGCGATGGCAGGTTATTGGAAGTTAGGACAAGAGATTCAAATACATCTCCCGTCTCCTCTCCTCTCTGCTTTGGTGGAAACCGGGTCTTAATGTAGACTAGCAGCCGTGCCTTGCGGGTATGACGGCCCACAGCATGGCTTCGGGCAGAGACATCGGGTGCCGCAGCCACGACCGCGCCGCGCCCAGCATCCTGGAAGTAATACATTTGATATCTGGAACTTCAAAACTGAAAAGAGTATGACTAGTAGAGAACGCCATATGGCGTTAAGTCCACCTTTTGTACAAATTTTTGGTTGTATAAATAAAAAAATGGTGTGAACGTTATTTTTCATATCGATGAGACTATTGTATTCATGCGTGTTTATTATTTTTCTTGATAGATCATTGCGCGTCAAAGGAAGATTTATGTTTGAAGGTAGGTGATTTTGTCGAATAAAGCTGAACGCACACTTATCAGAGTCGAACCCGAACGATACGAATTTTAGAATTTTTTATATGAAATCTCTTGAAACCTCGCACACTTATCCGCGTCGAATCGTTCGAATCTGGTAGACAGTAGAACCCTAAACCCAGATAAATTTGGATGACATCATCAGATTCGGTGCGGTTAATGCGGTCGACGCGGAAGATTCGGTTAAATCGCCGTTTAAAATCTTCATACTCACTACCACCTTAAGATGTCACTCATAGCGCTATCTCTTCTTGATTTCTTTGACGCGGTCGATTTGTCCGATGCGGATAGTGTGCAAGGCCACCTTGACTTAGATTCGTTCGGCTCGGATAAGTGTGCGTCTACCTTTTATCGTAGTTGCGACACATAGGGTGCACGTTAGTTGTAGGAAACAGATTTATTTTCGTCTTACGATACCGATGGCTAATTCAAAGAACCGTGCGTTTCAAGCCATAGACCCTTTATACTCTGCAACTTTAAACAGCGATGCAGGCGGGATGCATTCACACAATGTCAACCTTTACACACTGCAGTACTTTTAGCATCGATGCAGTCGCGCTTCTGCATCGATGCTAAATTAATCTATTCATTGCGTAAGTCGCGATTCTAAAGCGCGTTTTCAAAACACGCGACTGCATCAATGCTATATGTCACAATCTGTAGAGGCTACACTCAATAAAGACAATTGGTCCAAATTTGTTCAGAACGGCACCAATAGTTCTAAGCTTACTTCGTGAGTGGGCGTGGCCACCAGTCCAACTGTTCCCGGGTGATAGCGAGCGCGCGGTCCAGGCGCTGGATCTCGCCCCTCATCAGCTCCACCGTGGCGCGGAGAGCGCTGGTCTCTTCAGCGGCCGCGGACACTCGTGCGCCTAGCATTTGACACTCCTTGGAGCATTCCGATCTAGCCCTGGAACGCAATTTGGTGATAAGCATTAAGTGAAAGGTTAAACATCAAGTACCATGCGGATATAGTTTCGATCAGTAGTAGGTACTTTGGGTTTCCTAGTGGGCATTCAAGGCTTGTTGATTTTGCTCGGTAGCTTATTAGGTCTGAACAGGATATTGTTCCCCTAGGGCCTAGCGTTGTCGCTCATTGGCAAGTTTAAGCAAAGATTCGGTGGTACGCGAAGAACTTTCTCCTCGTCTACACGTCGCCCACGACGTGCTTCCAGTATTTGAGCACGATGTCCAATTATTCTAATACAAAAACTAGAAACAGTGCAACACTTGTGCACCCGAACCTCGGCGGTACATTTTATATAAGCGACGTGTCCTTGTCTTGGTATATACATGGCCACACATGGTCGTGAAGATCATATTTACTCTTGTGGTTTAAGGAAGCTACATTCAGTGCACCAATACATTAATCGCTCTTTTGTAACTGCGCAGCCATAGTTTGTACCAAGGGTGTACTTCACACTGAATGGCATTTTCTACTAGTCATGCTAAGCAGAAATGAAATGTTGGCGGATGCGTAGCGGATTTTTTGCTACTCTAGTCTTAATTCTCAATGTAAACTACACGAATTTGGTTAACGGATGAAATGACACCGCTCCACAGAAACAAGTGTCAAAACCACAGAAACTTTATTTAAAACGAAACTGTCACTTTGTTAAGTTGTTCGTTCTACGATCGTACTTTCCTCCGTAACTTGTTAGGGAGTACAAAACGCGTGTAAATACGGCCTGAAACTACAATTTACGGATAAAGCACGACCCTTTACCCTTTGACGAGTAGACGCCCTAGTGCTACGACTTTTCGCACGAAACAGACGATGAGCTGATACTAACTCCTGCTCGAGCCGCAGCTGCTCGGAGGCGCGCTCGAGCTGGCGCGCGCGCTCGTCCGCCTCCCTGCGCAGCGCCGCCGCCTGCGCCTCGGCCGCCTCTAGCAGCGCCTCGTGCTGCGACAGCTCCTCCTCGATTATGGATAGCTGTAGAACTCACTCATTACTTATATTTTCGAGATAGAGGGAAAAGACGGTTTTATGGCCTGCTCGGCTCGGCTCTTGTGGAAACGCAGCCTTATTTATTTATTTATTAAGTGCTAAATGATCTAAATTACAGACGAAACTGTAGTCCAACAATAGTGAATATAACATAATTTTAAAATTCGCAGCGTAGTGTGAATTTTAACGATTGGAAGTTAAAATGAAATAATATTAGAAACAAAACAATAAGTAGAGAATGATTTAACAAATGAGCAGTTATTCAATATTCGAGGGCGATTGAGAATACTTGGCTTTTATGATGTCTGAGATGTTTTTTTTTGAACAGAAAAAAACCTGCCAAACACGTCCACATCATTCACTCGTTAAAGGCCCTACACATTCTGACCACAGGATTATAATAGAGAGTTTTAACTTACAATAAAACTTACCTATTATTTTTCCAACAATATCCGGAATCCATCTTGAGTCAAGCACCTGTCTTTTATCGGTTTTCGGTCCTAGCAACTTCCTCCCTTCGACTTCCGGCGCCACTGTCGCACGTTTGCGGAGGGGATGACGACAGCGGCGGCCGGAGCGCGGCACAGTTTGATCATTATACTTACTCACGATGTACCAGGTAGAAATTACCTGGATTCCGGATATTGTTGGAAAAATAATAGGTAAGTTTTATTGTAAGTTAAAACTCTCTATTATTTGTTCCGTGCCAATATCCGGAATCCATCTTGAGTGATGTGTTTGATATCTCCTGGTAGTCCAAATAATATGATGATGCTATAATGTGTTATGGAATGAAATACAGGATAAAGATTAAGATTTATTATTGATTAATGATAGCAAATAATGAAGCATTACTAATTTATTAAGGAATCATGTAATCATGCTCTTTTAGTTATGTATATTAAACTGATTTTAATATTCACCGCACTGGGTTGAAATAATTCGATAGCGAAACAGATTCAGGTGAATTGGGATCTGGCCATTGATTTATTATTTCTTTCTGATAATAGGTCCTAAACGTATGTTCTTGTCTCCAATTACCAGTTGCAAGAATTTGATCTATAGGGAAATGTTCTAGCCAGTTTAGCGACGCTACGGCCGAGCGGACTGAGCCCGGGGGTGCTTCGACGCCGGCGTCTCTCAACACGGATTTAATCCAGCCGCCAATTACAGTTCTGGACGCTGGTTTAGGTTCTCCTCTCACTGTAATAAATAATTCATTGATATTACCTAGACTCCGACGATGTTCTGATACCCGTATTAACTGTCGAATCCAATGCACACTGTCGAGGTTTTGACTCGGGTGTTTTTTGAGTTTCCATCCAGATTGCCTGTAGCTACAGCTATCTGTATTTGAGCCGAAGCGAGGCCACAGAAGCATTGAATTTCCCTCGTCTACACAATATTCCGTATTAGCACTTAGAAGAGTAAGATCGTGAACCCTGCGTCCTGATGCTAGCAGTAGTAAAATCGCAGTCCGACGGGATACTTGATATAGATTACTCGGATCCGGTGAATTGTTTTCTAAATACCTTAACAGCTCCTTCGCATTCCAAATAGGTGGTTTAGATTTCTTTTCCTTTGCAACTGAAACAGCCTTTAAAATATGTTTTACGAAAAAAATTTACGATAGTTTAGTATTTATAAATGTAGCGATTACGGATTTGTGAACTTATATTGTCCGGTAGGCCAAACCTTCGTCGTTATGCAAGTGTGCCAGATAACGAGCGACTTGCTCTGGGCTTGGGTCACTGTAAGAAATTGCATTAGTGTTACACCAGTTTTTCCATTTATTCCACGCCGGTCTATATGTATTGAGAGTAGATTTTCGCCAGCTTGACATTAACAGGGACGTTTCATCTCGCGACCAACCTTTTATTTCATCGAACCACCCGATACCAGCCATGCCTCCAAACATATGTCTTGAATCTGAGGCAGATGTGTCCCCGTTCTCGTGTCGATGAGCACTCGTTCCAGGTTCTGTATGCGGTGTGGTCCTCGTACTGCGCGAGCACGAAGATCTGCTCTCCAAAACACCCTGGTCCATTTGGGGGCAATCAAAACGTACTGACCTCTCGCCGTGTTGAGATACGATAGAACTTGCGGGATCAAGTTCGGTGGGGGAAACAGCCACGCTAGGTCGTAATCCCACCGTAGGAGGAATGCATTGTGGAACAGTGCTTTGTCGTCCTGCATGTCCGTCGACACGTATCGCTGCACCACGTGAGCCGTCGCCGACGTGAACAGGTCCACCTGTGGTGTTCCCCACATCTGGAAAATCACGTCCGTCGCTTCCTCGGTCAGATGCCACTCCGGACAGGCAAGGCCCCGGGATAAAGCGTCCACTTCGCAGTTGTATCTGCCCGGAAAGTACTGCGCCGTCAGATGTATATTGAGTCGATCCATTGCAGATAAAAGTTGCCGTGTGAGGGTCAGAAGTTTCTCCGATTTGGTCCCGCCTTCCTTGTTTACATAGGCTACTACAGTGCGGTTGTCCGTTTGTAACAATATATGAGCATTCTGTAGCAGCGATCCGCTCTGCTGTATCGCAGCGAAGACGGCATACAGCTCTTTCAGATTGACATGCCACGTGAGTTGTCTCTTCGTCCACTGACCTGATATGTTTGTTTCTCCCAACTGGGCTGCCCAGCCGTAGTCGGAGGCGTCCGTGGTTAGAAGGTGAGATATCGGGGCTGTGTGTATGGGTGACGTGTCCCGTGCGGCGTCCATCCACCACCTCATCTCGGCAAGTACAGGTTCTGGTAAAGTTACTTGCTTGTAAGGGTGTGCTTTGGGCAACTGTCGGCTGTAGTACTGCATAGTCCGACAGTGTAATCTCCCTCTGCGTACGACGAACGAGGCAAAACTGAGACTCCCCAGGAGTGACTGGGCCTGTCGGAGAGACCAGCTGCCCTTGGACATCTGAAGTTGAAGCGCCTTGCGTAGCGTTAGGCGCTTCGGTTCCGACAGGGACTTCGTGTTGAGTCCGGTGTCCCATATTACACCCAGAAATTCTAGGCGTTGAGTCGGAACCAGTACAGATTTGTCCAGGTTGATCGTCCAACCGAGTCGTCGCATCAGATTTACCATATAATTGATGTGTTCGTATAAAACATGGCGAGACTGATTGACCAGTAGAAAATCGTCCAAATACACCACGCACCTGATGTTCTGACGGCTTCGCAGGTATTTTGCGATCCAATTCGTCACGGCGGCGAAAGTCCTCGGTGCTGATGAAAGGCCAAATGGTAGGCAAGTCATCTGGAGCAGTTCGCCGCCGTAGCTGAGCCTTAGGAAGCGTCGGTGCTGCTCGGCTATTGGCAGATGGAAGTACGCTTGGCTGAGGTCCACCTTCACCATCCAGTCCTCGCACTGTAAAAAGCTCGGCATCCGGAAATGACTGAACAGTTGAAATTTTTTCAGTTTGACGAACACGTTTAATTGTTTCAGATTGAAAATAGGACGAAATGAACCGTCCGTTTTCGGCACCAGAAAAAACTTGGATAGGTAACTGGGGTTTATCGGCGCCTTTTCTAGTACGTGCGTTTGCAACATTTGATTTATTTGATGTGACATGTGATAGGTTCTTTTTGTTTCGAAACTTTTGAGAATTAATTGATTTTGCGATATCAAAGGTGGTTTTATCACAAACGGGATACGTACTCCTCTCAACAGTCTGCATATATGATCGGGAGCTCCCAGACTTTCCCAAATATGTACATATTGCCGCAGACAACCACCCCGAAAGCTCATGTAGTCATGCACGTTTATTCCTGGGAGAGGAGGTAGATTTTGAACTCTTACCCTTGTGGAATCGCTTGTTCTTGTTTTGTAATGTCCTGTTATTTGACGATTTTGTCGAATTACCTTTATTGTTGTCCTTGGAATTGGAAGAGTTTCCTCGAAAAAAAAAACCACCAGCTTGTTTACTCGTTGATGGTTTAGGCGCTCTATCATAAGAACGGTTTCTTCTGCTGCTTTCTGCTTGCTGCATAGCCTGCAATGAAGGTGTTAGTTTTTCGCCCCCCCCCCCAATTTTTTGTAAGTAGGTTGCCAATAAATTACCATCAAATAAATTTTCCGCACTGGGCGGAATTTTCTGCAAAGCTCCACAGTGATATTCCTCCTGAATTTGCTTTAATATACACTCCCTGCGCATGTGGATACAATCGGCCCTGCGGCCGCAACATATTTGTAAAATGTCATCGGTAACTTTTGTATAATTACAATCCTTCCCAAACAATTGTTCAATTTTGTCGAATAGGGACTTGGATGTGAGCGTGGTATTTTTATCACTTGACCAATCTACCAGAGACTGTAAAGTTATGCGTAATTCGTCTTTCTGGGTAAGGATAGCGTTAGATAATGCTGCATAAGTTCTTTCTAATAAGTACAAACGATCTTCATTAGTACCCGTATCTTTAAAACGTCTCAACTCATCGTTAATATTTAATTCTATGAAACCTGGGGTAGCCAGATATTTTTTCTGTGCCTCAGAAAAACGAATTGCATACCAATCATTGCATTGAAATCTTTGCAACTGAGATAATTTAGTCAAATGAGCCTCATTCGCTTGGGGGAACGGAGGGTCCTTCAGCGAAGTCGATAACTCGGATAGTTTTAATTGCTGGCTATCCGCAACAGTTTCAAGCGGCGGGCGTAGGCCCAAGTCATCGCTCAGACAGCCGACGGTTTCACTGACCTCTGAGGTCGAAGGCAATGGACATGCTTGCGGTGTCGGCTCTAATTGTTTTTGAGTTATTAAATTAGATTTTATAGAAAATAAACTAAGAAAAGTATCCTCTAACTTGCAGAGGTTTTGCTACGACGTGTAACCGCTTCGAAAGACGACGCTATAATGATCAAACTGTGCCGCGCTCCGGCCGCCGCTGTCGTCATCCCCTCCGCAAACGTGCGACAGTGGCGCCGGAAGTCGAAGGGAGGAAGTTGCTAGGACCGAAAACCGATAAAAGACAGGTGCTTGACTCAAGATGGATTCCGGATATTGGCACGGAACAAATAATATGAGGTATTATTTTAAACACTTGCTATGCTATGCTTATGGTAGTTATACCCACGCGTATCTATTTCACGCACTGCTCTAGTGCTTCGGGATAGCAATGCGGATCCCTTAAAAACTAGAGCCGGAGATCAAACGTCCGCCACGTCAGATCTTTATTGGGTTTTTTATAAATCAATTGATAGTCCGCACGCACGGAACTGCCCAATAAAATTCTTAGCTGGGAGATAAAAAATGTTCAGAAACCAAAATCGGTGAATGTATGCAATTATCTTCTGAGTAATTCAAATATTTTTAACTTCGTGTATTTAATTTCGGATGTAGGACTTAGGTACTAATTCACATTCTTGTTGTAAAACATAAATGCATGTTAAGTTAACCAACTCATATCACAATTGGTAATTTCTTTCTTTCTTTCTGTTTAACTATCTAGATTTACGGATACGAATCACCAGACCCAGTACGAAACACATAATTACCATGTAGGTAGGTACCCATTATAACTAACCTACCGCACAGCCAATGCTAATAGTAGGGTGCCTTATTCGGCCTAAGTAGACTAGTACATGTATTTTTGTTAATGTTATTCATTTTTGGGTCGAATAAATTCATTTTCTTTCTTTCTTCCTTTCTTTCTAAATAATAAATATAAACCTACCTAACCTATGATTTAAAAAAACAATTCTTTTTAAATCCTTTAATATCTCCTAATAACCATTGCTTTACGTATTTTGGCGGATTTGCGTACATGAAGCGATGATAGCGCACATGATGAGATATTGAAATCGGTCCAGTTATTTCTGAGATTAGCGTGTTCAAACTACAAACGATCAACTCTTCAGCTTTATAATATTCGTATAGATAGTCTAGTCAATCATAATGAAACTTTGTCAGAAACAATGCAACTTTTTTTTGTTTATTTTGTTTATTTAAATCAAAACACTTGCAAGTTTACAGAGCTAGTCCAACACACTTACATGACAATTATATTATTATTGTAATTTAAGCAAATTACAATAATAATATAATTGTCATCGAATTCAAATGTCAACAAATCTGGTCAATGTTATCCATACAAAGAATATTAAATAAAATGATAGAACACACAACATACAAAATATAAAGAAGCATGCAATCATCAATGCAGCTGCAGTAAAAAAATGTCAAAAATGTAAAATACAAAGAAAAAAGAAAAAATAAAAAATAATCAAAATACAGTAGTCAATCAAATTAAATGTCATTTAAAATTTTACAGAATTGTATAAATATACGTCCAATTTGGTCCGCAAATATATCAATGTCAGTGCGCTGAGCGAGCAAGTCCCCGATGAGTAACAGTGCGCGGGCGGTAGGCGCGTTCGCGCCCCGCTGCGTGCGCGTCTCGGGGCGCGCAAGAAGACGTGGAGGGCGGCGCGGGGCGGTTTGTAACCCTGACGCATCCCGACGAATATTTCTTGGGACTTGAATACTGACACACTCTAAGATAGTCGGACTGTCTATGACGTTTCTAATAATAAGAAGGTAGTGTTTTATAAGGAGCATTAACCGCCTGTACTTAAGGGACTCCATATCAACCATGGCAGTGACGAACATTGATGGGTACAGGTACGGGTAGTACCCATAACGCTCAAAATACAGCCATCGCGCAAATTTACGCTGTATTTTTTCCACTAAGAGGGCGTATTTGCTCTCAAAGGGATCCCATATTACCGATCCGTATTCAAGTGTACTGCGTACATAAGCATTATACAAAACCTTTGCCGTATCTACGTTGTCAAATTGAGATGCAGTTCTCATCACAAAACCTAACATACTGTTAGCTTTTTTACAAATGCCTATAACGTGTGAATGGAAATCAAAACACTCGTCAATAATTAAACCTAAGTCACGTATACTACTGACTCTTTCAAGAGGTGCGTCAAATAATTTATAGGTTGTAGTCATTGGTACTTGCTTTCGGATGCAAGTGATGACCTTACATTTACCACCGTTGAGTGGTAAATGATTTTCTTGACTCCATCCTAGCACAATGTCAATATCGTTCTGGAGTGCTACCGTGTCGCTTGGCTCTGCAATTCCCAGACTCAACTTGAGATCGTCTGCATACAGAAGACACCTTGCCTTAGAGACTTTTTCTGGCAAATCATTGACAAATACCAAGAACAATGTAGGTCCCAAAGTACTTCCTTGACTCACGCCTGACCTCGTATAGTACTCCGAGGACTCGTAACCATTCAGTCTTACATATTGACGTCGATTGCGAAGGTAACACGACATCAGCTTAAGAAGGTTAGGAGTGAAACCTATTATTGCCAACTTTCTCAGAAGGATGTCATTGTCAACCAGGTCAAATGCCTTTCTGAAATCAAAATAGGTCACGTCCACCTGTCGATCAGCATCCATCTCGGAGCACACGTAATCCACATGCGCTACAAGGTTAGTGACAGTTGAGCGGGATTTCCTAAATCCATGTTGAGCATCATATAACATGTTATTAATTTGATTAATTATGTGTTTGTTGAGGATAGATTCATAGATCTTGGCAAAGACAGAAAGCACAGCAATCGGTCGGTAGGCCGAAACGTCACTGCTACTATCTATTTTTACCACTGTCTGAGACTGACTTGTACTAATATCGTCTGTGATAATACTCTACCGGTAACTACCTACGATTCTGAGATAATAATAATCCAAAAGCCTATAAAGCACGAATTAATACGCTTTTCTTGGGTAAGACCACATTTAACCACGTCTGAGTTCTCACAGAACGGGACCTGCGCGGAAATGAGCTGAGCGGAGCTGTATAAAATGACAAGTTTTTCTATTGAAGCTGTGCAGAGAGAGAGAGCAGAGTCAAACTGTAATTTTAGCTCAAGTTGAGCCATATGAGGCTGAGAAGAGTTGTGCAGTGCACTGTTGAAAATCGCATTTTTGTCTCACCCTGCGGTAAGCCAAGTCGCGCTGCGCCCGCGCATCAGCCGCGGCGGCGCGCTCCAGCGATAACGCGCGCTCGCACGTTGCAGCACCCGCGCGTACTCCGTCCAGCTCGTTGCGACAGTTGCGCCAACCTGCTCGACAGACGGACAAGACACTTAATGAACATCACTTTAAGGGGCTACCCGAATTTTTGACTCGCACACTAGCGCCACTCTTTTTAAAATAATTATTACTCCATAAATTCGACAACAATCAATAATCTGGTAGACACGATTGTAGTACAGGTTCTATAGTTTATTTAGTACGTTTAAATTGTTTCGAAAGTAGTTTACTGTAGTAAGAGTTAACTGCTAAATATGGCCACTTTTGGCAATTTTTCTAACTGTAACTGCAGATAACTCTGTTTTATTGAACTTAAACATTGTATCTAAACCACATAACCAGAGAGCTACAATCGCATCAATCAGATTTTCGATTGGTCTTTTATTTAACGAGTTATGATTTTTCTACTAAAGTGGCGCTAGTGTGCGCGTAAAAAATCCGGGTAGCCCCTTAAATAAAATAAATGGCGTTACTTTGCAAAAATTCATAATCAAGTTGCTTTAAATTTCCGCATAAAATATTTAATTTTCGCTAAGCGATACAGGCACCTACCCAATCACACGAACTGTTATCGCGTTAGGTAGGTGTTAGTTCAAGCAAATGTAGGATGCACCGCCCGCCCTTCCTCAATACGCACGCAATAATCATTATCTTGCCCTGTTCCCATTTTCAGTAGCGGTATTAGGGTAGGGCGCGGTTGGCGCAGCCCATTCGTAAAGTTCGAGGTCTACTTAGTCGTAAAGTCCCTTAATTAAGCGAAAAAAACTTTATGTTGGCAACACTTACATGGAACGCAGTATTCAATTGTGCATTCGGAATTCATTTTACCGGGAATCTCTATATCTCCGTCTATCTCTCTTTAACATTTTCTTTATAAAAGAGTTCGCTGATAAAAAGGCCAGAAAAGTAAAATTTTATTTGTTTTTTTTCTCCAATAAACGTTGATTTTTGTAATAAATAATTATTTATTTTAATAAATGGTTATTGCATTATATTCTTTCCCTTTTTTCGTATGGGTTTGAATTGCAGTTGGAGGGCGCTGTAGAAATCTCGCCCAAGGGCTGGTAGTGTTAAAACCGGCACTGCCCAGTTTATCTGGGGTCTGCGCAATATAGTTACTTATAGTATACATATATAGTCACTAATGTACGGTGTAAGCATAGCTACAATATAGTTATTTCTCAGTAAGCACTAAATAACTATCACAACAACATTATGAAGATTCCCAGAACCCAGACGTACGGCCAACAGCACGTCACGGTAAACACTGCGGTACCTATCTTATTCAGCGGTAATAAGGACTAATTTGCAACAAAAGTGGGTAGCCTGATGTGCTGGCCACTGTACATATTTTGCAGCTTTTTTTCACGTTAGTTTATCATAAAACACAAATTAACCTAACTCAATAAAGTAAAATATATAGACTTCAACTTCCTTGATTTGTCACAATTTCTCTGTACTTTTTATTTATTTTTCCTTTTCTGACCGTTCATGTAACCTTATTTGGTTAAAAATAACATGCCCTGGGTCTTCCTCTTCCCCTCTTTTCTTCCACTTTCAAAAACTTCAGAAGGCAAAATAAAAAAATGGCGAAACCTACTCGTATTTAAATGCGCGCGTCTATCATCTTACTAATAGTAGTTTGTATCGTATTAATGGCAAAGAATTAAAATAACTCTCAATGAATGATCCTTAGTTCTATCAAAAAATAAACATCATCATGATCATTATCAGCTAAAGGACGTACACTACTGAACATAGGCCTACCCCACGGCTCTTCACAGCGACCGATCACGAGCGGTCTGCATACAGTACATTTTCTCAGAGATGAAATGAGTTTTTGTATGGAACAGCTGTTTTTTTTTTCTCGACTTCGAAGTTGGTCCCATAGCAAAAGTTGTTCAAAACCATCATTAGAGCACACCCTAAAAGTTTGATCAACTGTAAAATTGACACATTGTATATGTGGATCTTAACAAATTGATTTGGATGGGTCGATCAACGAAAATTGATTTGGATGGGATCGAACTAGTAGTTTTTAGGATATAGCACATTTTCAACTACCGCAAACATAACTTTGTTCTTCATAAAAGTCAAGTCCGACTTGCACTTGGCCGGTTTTTTATAAAAGCCGGAAACACGCGGTAGTATTTTAACGCTTCATAAGAATTGCGTAGCATAAGAAGAGCGGTCTGAGTGAGTGATGATAAGATGGACAAACTACTTATAATGTTAATAATACCGATAGCTACACTTTACAACTCTAGCATTATCATACCGATGCTCATTTCCGAGGCTTGATCCTGCGCCGCGCACACATCTCGTTCGAGAGCCTGTTTTTCCTGTTTAGAACAACAACAGTTTGATTATAGGTAATTGCTGTTCCAAAACCACGTGTTTGCTTAGAAATAAATACGTTTATGCCTTTAGCTAAACCAAAATGTTATGTTTTGACCTCGTTGTCACAGAAATGCGTTCAAAATCGAACAAGTTTTCAATCACGTCTTTAAGGTTAAAATTCCTATGCTAATCAGGCTACTAGGCAATAAAACGCGTTCACGTACGGCATAAATAATTTAATAATAAACTCGTGCTTAAGTAGCGTTTGGCTCGTGTTGAGAGCGTAATATACTCCGATTGTCTGTAGTAAAACTGAGTCACGGTTAATAGTTACCATTTTCCTCAACGAAATGTAAGGTAAGAGGCCAAGTACCCGAATAAAGTTAACTATTGACTGGAAAAAAAGTAAATACCGACTTCAAAATTATTAGTATTTTTTATGTAAAAGTTAATTTTATTTGTTCATTTTTAGTGGTCACATGAGGGGGATGGTTACACCGTATTACTTACTTTGTTTTTTGAAGCTACAAAATACATATCATAAATTCTCTCATTTTAATCACTCAACTACTCAGCGTTGAGGAGTTCCAACATCAGCTCAGCTGTTACACACAATGTTACATATGTGAGAACCTTTAAAATTTGAGAATTTCCCTCGATTGCACCAAGATCCCATCATCAGATCCCGACTTGGCAATGGGACCAAGTAGATAGATAGATAAATAGAAAGTATGACCTCTTCGTAGGCAAACTACCCGGTTATCGTAAGGATGGACCTGTCAAACACGTTACGTTCCTCCCGCTTCAGTGGGAACCTGCGTTCGTCCTTTTCATGACCATACATGTCATTTTTGCACTCTTGCTCATCGCGCAGTGACAGTGACAGATCCATTTTTGTGACGGCCAGGTTATACAGAACTACCTCACACAGGAGCGAGGTTGAGTAGATGAAATATGTTGGCAAGCTTCTCGTGTAGTTGATTCCACCGCGTGCGATTGCTCTCTCGCTCTATTGACTATCGACGGTTCTGAGTAGAACAATATTCTAAAAACTGCGATACAGAACTGTTATATGTAGCTCCGAAAGGAGAATTCGTAGTTTAAGCGTTTCCTCCAGAGTGGAAGCCGAGGGGTGAGAAGCGCCCGCAAGGAAAACCACAGATGTGCTGGAAGGATGATGTTAAGAGGGTGGCTGGTTTGAACTGGATCCAAAAAGCCTATGAGTTGAAGGTGATCTACACCAAAATGGTTAAAAAGCCTCACATGGGGAAGAAGAAAATATATAGATCAGCCCTTACCCGTTGTAGCAGCGCCTTCTCCATCTCCTTGTCTCTCAGCAGCCGCTTAAGGCGCTCCAGCTCGCGCATGGCCAGCCGCACCTTCGCGTTGTCGGAGTCTAACAGTGCTTTAAGTGTTGAAACCTGGATGCGCAGCCGCTCCGAGCATGTCACCTACACAAGATGGTTTTAAACCATCAAAGTCATCATCATAATCATCATTATAAGCCAAACGAAATTCACTGTTGAACATAGGCCTTCCTTACAGTTTTCCACAGCGATCCTGCAATCTTTACAAGGTCGTCTGTCCATCTTGCCGGTAGAACGTCCTACGCTCCGCCTTCGGTCGAAGAGTTTCCAATCTAGAACTTTTCTGTTCTAACGGCCGTCAGTTCTTTGCGCTGATTCGCAAGATTTTGTGCCGATAATTATCTTGGTCAACCATTTAAATAGTAAGATACAGGATTGCTACCATGTGCCTGATTATTTAAGTTACTGCGTTGTCATGACTCTTGGAAAGATGGCGAAAAATCGGGAGCGCATAAATAATAAGGTGCAGAAGACTGCTTTGAATATTACACTTTGACCTCTTTAAGCGCGTGTTTTATGTTCTGCTTTACATTATCCTTATGTTTATCTACCTACTTTGCATTACACTAAACTTTTGGGCGTCACTATTATTTAATGAATTGACCATTATTGAATCATTATCTAGTAGGGGGAAAACCAGGCCTATAACGGTCCTTATTCTACATCGATTAAGTATCTACTAGGTGCTACTGCAACTTATTAATATTCATTATTTGTTATTTTCTGACCGCATGTTTTATGACACGCCAAAAAATTTATGGTGACGATCCATATTTAGACGGAATACGTGGAAATTTTGACGTTTGACAATAGGAGTATTATCTGACCATCCAAAGGTTATAAATTTATAATATGAAACAACATTATCGGTTATGATGACTTTTTTAGTAGCTGTATCATAGCTATTTTCCTATTATACTTTTCATCATATCAAACTTAGTATCTATGGTAGACCGTTTGACGATGATGGTGGCAGCGGTAAAAACTCTCTACTAGACTCTAGGCAGGCAGGAAGACGACAGCAGTCAGGACTAAGTTAAGCTTTTCAACGATAAGTAGTTACTATCTGAAGCACTAGCATGAACTTAAAAAGTGCAGTCCTGAACACGAAAGAAATGAAATACTGCAGTCCCAACAATAGCCCCCGTCGTACCTGGTACTCTAGTGTCTTCCGGAGGCACCGCACTTCGTCCCTTCGCCGACGCCAGGTGCTAATCAGCATGAACCTGAAGATGCGAGCTGCCGCCTGCTCCTCCGCCGGCGACCGAAGCCCCGGAGAACGCACCATCTCGAGGTTACTGTCTTCCCTGGAACAGATAAGATCATTCACCCTTTACTATCATTATTTCTTTTGGCTGTTGGTTCATGTTTTTTTTTCATACGCCTGGATCACACACAACTTTCACGATCATTATCCTGTAAAAAATAATTATGAGCACAGATGCTGTAATTTCATATCGTTTAAAGTTGACACCTAAGAATAAGTTTCCATGTATTAATTAACCTTTTTTTTTGTCTTGTCATGTAAACTTGTTGGTGACAAAGAAAATAAATAACCCTTCCACTGACTCCGGTAATGGGGCTCACGTTAACAGATTAGTGATGCTGTGAAAATCCTGATTTATTTATATCAACGGTAATTAATTGGAAGTATTGTTGACGTTCAAAATGATGAATGCATATACCCCTGTTTATTGATAACCTTTTTGACTCTCGATTGTCAATGAGAAACCTAATAATGGCGGTCTATCTACATTATATTTTAATAATTGATTTATTTAATTGGCAAGTAATTCACAAAAGCAGCTTCAGCGATTAATATTAAAGTATTTAGTAGAGTTGTGGCCGATTGTGGGTGTAGCATCAAAACAAATTGATATCAAAAATAGAATGCGACGCGCAGTGGATACTTGAGATCATACTCAGGCTTCATCGGAATTGAGTCTCGGGTCTCGAGACTGTGCGGATAGGTCTCAAGCTCGAGATAAACCAAGCACTAAAGTTTATCTTATTATTTGTTTATATTGTTTTGTTACATCGAAGAGTTTATTGAAAAAGTAACATGCTATCTCACAATCCTGACCTCTTAAAATGGTTATTTTTATTACGAACTAGCGGACCCAGCGAACTTTGTTTCGCCTCGACCCCGTTATTTTAATTATTATTATCTTACTCCGGATGATGACGAATCTGATTTTAAATCATAAAAAACGGTCCACTAGCTCATTAGGGTTCCGTAGCCGAATGGCAAAAAACTGAACCCTTATAATTTCGTCAAGTCTGTCTGTCTGTCTGTCCGTCCGTATGTCACAAACACTTTATTCTTAAACTATAAGCGTCATACTGTTGAAAAGTAGGCAGATGTATCCTGTTAAACGCTTTACGATTCTTACAAAAAAAAAAATTGAGGGAGGGCCATACATGAAACAAAAACTGAAAAAAAAATATCAAACCTATAAGTGTAGGGTAGGGTGTCTATGGATGGTCTTTTAAAAATACATAGAGGTTCTAAACTAAGCAAGTGTTAATTTTGAAAAAAAAATTATGTATATCTTAACAAATACTTTCAACGAAAATTGGTTTAGACGGGATCGAACGAGAATTTTTTGAGATATAGCACATTTTTAAACAACCGCAAGCATAACTTTGTTCTTCATACAAACACTATGAAAAACAAAGTTATATTTGCTGTCAACAAAATATTGTGGTATTTTACTGAGTGGAAGTAAGTGGATTCCCTAATTCAGTTAAAGATGGCACGAAACCCTTAGTGCGCGAGTCCAACTCGCACTTGGCGGGTTTTTTTAAATTTTTTCGTCCATAAAACCTTCTCCTGACAAAAAACAAAAAAATAATTAGCAAAATCGATCCATTTTTATATTTTACGAATATATACAAACACAGATTTTAGTTAAACTACAGCCGTACTTGTTTGTCATTAACACAGAAGTATAATATTATAGTCATTCTTTAATGCGTGACTTGATTACCTATTTTCGTATTTGAATCCCAACTTTTGGCCTTTTAAGGGTGAACAACCCTTATCACTTAGACTTTAGAGGTATGAAAAATAGATAGTAGCCGATTCTCAGACCTACTGAATAAATATATAAAAAAAATATCCTTTGGTCATTCCCACACATGGCCATCTAGTCCCAAAGTAAGCTACTCAAAGCTTGTGTTATGGGTGCTAGACAACGGATATAATACTTAAATACTTTTTGTTTGTAAATACATACATGATATACATAGAAAACACTCAGACCAATACAAACAGACATGTTCATGCACACAAATGTTTGTATTGTGCGGGGATCGAACCCGCAACCCGCTGCGTAGTAGGCGATTTCTCGACCACTACACCAGACGGGTCGTCAATATAAAATTTGGTAAGAAACGTTAAAGCCGTTTCGGAGGAGTACGGTAACAAACATTGTAACATGGAAATTTCATATTAAATTATATCTTTTCTTTAACCTTTTTTCCTCTTATGATGTTAATTTGATGTGCCTTTTTGACTCAAGTAGCCTGCTTTTAGTATCTAATGTCATCAATCTATGTAATCAACATGATTGTACTTTAAGTTCAATAAATTTATTTCCTGTCAACAGCAAACCCATATAGAAATAATAATTAAAAAGCTATGTTTACTCCTTTCTTAAAAAACAACAGTTCAATGCTAATAATATTCCATAAAAAAATGCTATGATCAATTTCATTCCATCTACTCTTAGACGTTCTAAAATATGACGAAAGGTCTTCAAAACACAAATGTTTATTAGCAGATATAAAGATAAATATTAACATTCAGAGAAGTAAGGACATAAATAAATATCCAAGATGGTTATTACTAATAAATGATATCTTAAATAATGTCCAGATACCTACTAAAGGTTTTATTTTGAATGAATCATAGCCATGTTGTCTTGAAATACGTGGATCCGTTACACGTCTACGTAGCCACGCGGTCGATTTACACGTTACGCAAATCCTTATTTTGTTACTGTTTCTACCTTACCTGTGACACGTAATAAAAACAGTAAACAATGCCGAGCCGTCTTGGAAGGTGATGTGGTATTTGTGATGTAATTAGTAAGCAATATGTTCCAAGAAAGGTATTCTGATTTCGCGCGCAAAGTAGTAATTTTTATATAGCCTCACATATTATATCATAGTATCCTTGTCACAAGGATTTGATTTCGGTTTTGAATAGGTAGATTTTAAGTTATTTTTGTTGGTGCATGTCTTAGTTTATTTTTTTCTTGTTTTGATGATTATTTTTTAGACAGCTGATTTCACTCGTATTGTTTTCTGCCTTTAAGCGTACTATTTAATTCTATTCTGTGCTGTAGGATGTTTAATTTTGTTTTTAATTTTTGGATGATTTTTTTTGTTCATAATGTGGCAATTAAAAATACATACAACCTTAAATTTTTACTTTTTACCACCAATCCCTATTTTTATAGCCATTTTAGTAATTTAATCAGTTTTTATCCCGCTCGATAACTGATCAATTATAGTGATTTTCTTAACTTTTAAAACTACGAGGCTGGGCGGGACGGTGTGCTAGGGGCGAAGCAAAGTTCGCTGGGTCCGCTAGTAATATATTTTACGTATTTGCCGAAGTGCCACAAGTGATAATATTGGTATCAATAGTTCGGTGTTTAGTTGAATCTGAAATATTGCAACTGAAAAGTTGCGATATTGACGACGCGTTTGGTTTGTTGGTTAGAGCTTCTGACTATTACGCCGGCCGTCGCGGGTTCGAATCCCACAAGGAGAAAATGATTGTGTGATAAGCACGAATTTGTACCTGATTCATGGATGTTTAGTATTTATGGGAGACGCCCCCGTCATAATCGTTGTTCAGTATTCGTAACACAAAGAAGAAAGTGCTTACTTCGAAACCACGACAATTGGTGTGTTAAATAAATAAATATGCGCTATTTATTTATTTCGGTCAACCGGACTACTGCTACCAGAGGACCCGCTCAGCATAAGTCGTCGTTGCAGATCTTGACTCCACCAGACTAAGCAAAGCGTGGCTAAGATAGTCGAATTTCGTTCAGCTAAATCACATCGTCCTTCAATTATGTTGAAATTACTCGTACTTTTCACGAAGATTCAAAGTTCTTATTGTACAGAACACACCCGTGAAAAATGTTTGATGTCAACTCCATTAAAATGATGTTCTACCATCCAGGTAATTACCTACCACTGATGAAGATCTGTATGATGATGATGATGATGTATGTATGTAACTACAATCACAACATTGCATCACCCTTAATCATTGCAGGAAAACCGCAATGAAGAGTTAGGTAGATTGAGAAAATACCACGTGTGGCTTCTGTGGATGCGAAATAATTTTGCATTATATTGTTTACAGACAGCGAATTAATTTTCCTTCTTAATGCGATGATGTTATTTGAGGTACGGTAGTACTCATAATAAAAGGAAGTATCAGAAGTCTCTAACATTGAAACAGACTATGCACTGCTGAAGGTGGGCGTGCGGTGTTCCCTGGAGGTAATCTCATGCCTGTCATCGTAATGCCAACTCAGGCAGCGATCAGAATGGGTCTACATCAACGTCTTCACCTACCTCAAGTAAAATTAAAAGTCCCCTAGACGATTTCGACTACGGTGGCCAGTCACAAAGACTATAATAGACTTTTGGACATATTATAGTGTACAAGACGTGTGTGCGCAAACATAGGTGCACTCTCTATTCCTTTCACTTTCAAAGCCCGACCGGACATCAATCTGAAACGACTGGAGAGAGATCAGTCGCAGGACGAACGACTGTATGCTTTCCAAGGCACGCAAGTGAAACACCGCCAACTTCATAACCCCGGCTTTCAGGAGATTTTCTGAACAGGAAAACCCAGGTACATATTTTTGGCCCGATCCAATTGGGAATCGAATTGGGATCGTACCCGGCACCTCTGGCGGAGCCGGCGCTTTGAAGTGCAACCCTCTAACCGCTGCGCCACCAAGGCTATTTACCTCAAGTACCTACGTACTTATACTGTATCTCTATCTTTTCGTACTGTAGCTATCGTTACATCATCGATCCTTTCTAACTGACTATTGATGGGCGTCAGGTCCTCTTTTCGGCGTACATAAAAGGCAGGAGTAATTGCCGATATTGTCCAGGTGCCCTCTAACGTAATTACCTCACGATCCTCTTCTTGGTGGGTGTCAGGTCTTCCATGGAGACAGCCTTAGGCCGCACCCTCATGGGTCGCGAGGGTGTCTGCGCGCGGTACTGGTCCAGGCAGCTCTTGATACGCTGCAAGTTTGGGCTGGGCGCGGAAGTTTTCGCTGTGAACTTGCTGACAGGGACCGAGAACAGTTGCTTCTTTGGGTGCGCTGGTTGGACTCGTCTGAAAGTTATACAAAACATTATTTGAGCATTATAGCCTATTGTGGATTTGAGCAGTGTGGGTCTGTGGGCCCAGGGGTTGATATACCTATGTCATTACGTAGTGGGCGCTAGAGTTAGTCCATGGTAGGTAACAGGCGGGTTTATAAAACTCAGCAAGGTTTTGTAGCGTGCATGCTTGCTTCACATCTTGCCCATTGAGTAAGAATCTTTTTTTGACCACAGAATCGAACCTAGAAACTAGTTTGGTACTCACGTGGGAGGAGTGGTCTGCAGAGTATGTCTCTCCCTGGACAGCTCCCTTTCGGAGATATCCCCGGCGCCGGCGCGGGCCACCGGCGACTCAGTTTGTACCTTCAGACCTTCAGGCATTCTCATTTATTTTCTTGTAAAATTGATAAATTTCAATCACTCTGGTCATCCAATTGTTATTGACGGTTGTCAGTTTGACGGCAACAGCCATCAGTGTTGGTGTTCCATTTTTAAATGAATTGAAGTCGACGAAGTAGGTTAATTTTTAAGAAAATTATCGGAGTTATTTGGTTTTTATAACAAGTGGCTAATAATATTATACAGGGAGTTGTTTTGGTTAGTGACATCCAACTCAGGGATGATAATATGAGTTATACTTGTTCTAAAAAAGTATTTAAAAAAAAATCTAAGCAAGTTTTATAAAAGAAAACCTCTTCACAACATTTAAAAAAATGACAAAATCAATGGGGAAACTCGCACTCTCGCGCGTAGCTAGCGTGTATCTACGAAATACTACGCCGTAGCTACTAAGCTACGAAGAGGCTACCTGGGTGTTGGTAGTTTTGACTCGCCCGTCTTTTGCCCGTCCGTATGTCACAGACATTTTATTCTGTAACTGTAAGCATCACCCTGTTGAAATTTGGTATGAAGATGTATCCTGTTAACCGCTTTACGATTCTCATACAATAAATAAAAAATAAAGATATTTAAGGGATCCCCCTTAAATATCATTATTTTATAATATATGAAACTAAACATTTATACATGAAACTAAAACCGTTTTTTTTTGTCAAACCTATGAGTGTTGGGTATCTATGGATAGGTCTCTTAAAATGACATAGAGGTTCCTAAATCCATTTACTTCTGAATTCTAACATTTCAAAGCTAGACGCTTCCAAAGTGGTAAAATGGGCGTCTCTCCCATCTATCATCTTAAATAAGCTAGTGGTATTTTAAAAAAAATACATAATGTACCGGATCAAACTAGTAGTTTTTCAGATAGAGCACATTTTCGACAACCGCAAACATAACTTTGTTCTTCATACAAACACTATGAAAAACTAAGTTATATATGCTGTCAACAAATTATTGTAGTATTTAAGCTAAGTGGTAGTGAGTGGATTCTCTAATTCAGTTAAAATTGGCACAGAACCCTCAGTGCGAGAGTCCGATTCGCACTGGGCCGGTTTTTTATAGGATTAATATCAACTTGCACAAAAAAATATAATTCAATTTGCGCGATTATGCGTAAGATATTGTTGGTCATCATTACAATTATCAAATCTGCAAATAGATTTTTACAACTTAGGTACGTTAACGTAGAAATACGTTCTACTAGGGTTTCACAATTTAAAAACGAAATCCAAAATACCTACTTAAAAGTGTGTACCTATAACATACCTAATGTTTCTAAGCAGCATTAGTATCGAAAACAAGATATCTACTGGGAAAAATCTGTGACAAAACTAAAATTTATTCTACAATAATGGTTTCAAGTGGTTTATCCGAAGTGAGTGAGCTGCTCAATGTATCATTGTGGGTCGGAAATTATTACACTAAATCCAGGGTGGTTAACAATTCACTTACATTAATAAAAAACCGGCTAAGTGCGAGTCGGACTCGCACACAAAGGGTTGCGTGCTAACTTTAACTGAATTAGAGATCCACTTACTTCCACTTAGCCAAAATACCACAATATTTTGTTGACAGCAAATATAACTTTGTTTTTTATAGTGTTTGTATTAAGAGCAAAGTTATGTTTGCGATTGTTGAAAATGTGCTATATCTCAAAAACTACTAGTTCGATCCTGTCCAATCAATTTTCGTTGAAAGTATTTGTAAAGATCTACATAAGATCTACATGGGAGCCCCCCCCCCCCCCCCCCCCTGTCAAAAGTCAAAAAAAGACAATGTTTTTTATTTTTTGTATTAAAATTTTAAAGCGCTAAAGTGGCTGAGACAGACAGACTTGACGAAACTATAAGGGTTCCGTTTTTTGCCATTCAACTACGGAACCCTAGAAATGAGGGAAGATGAATACTAATAAAGAGTGTTGTTTTGGTCGGCGACGAGTGACTCAGGGGTGGCTGTACAAACGATACTAATGCCAAAAAATATATAAAGTCTTTTTTTAATGAAAAAGCAAAAACCAAAATCAATTTAGTAATGCGATGCAACAATCGAGTCAAAACTACCAACACCAGGTAGCCTCTTCGTAACTTTTCAGCTACGGCGTAAAATTTTGTAGATACGTGCTAGCTACGCGCGAGGGTGCGAGTTCCCCATTCGTTTTAACATTTTTTTGAATGTCATGAAGAGGTTTTCGTGTATAAAACTTGCATATATAGCATAACTCATATTATCATCCCTGAATTGGATGTCACTGACCAAAACAACACACTGTAATAGCCGTATGAAATTAGTGAAGAATCACTCCTTTATAATCTCACGACCGCTACGTACGTCATAATAAAAACGTTTCGTTTTCCAAATTTGGTTTTTCCCCATGTACGGAGAGCACGTCCAGGTAAACACTGCGTTATCTTATGCAGTTGTGATAAGGGTCAGTTTTCAACTGTACATTGGCGACTGTACACACATACAACGGTACAGATAAGCTTTATAAAAACACACTAGCGGTCCCCCGCGACTTCGTGCGCGCCTTTTTAGTGTGCTCCCTCCTCTCCCGTATTAGCGTGATGTTTTATAGCATAAACTCTTCCTCAATAAATAAGCTATCCAACTCAAAAATATTTTATCAAATCGTTCTATTAGTTCCTGAGATCAGCGCGTTCATACAAACAAACAAACTCTTTAGCTTTATAATATTTGTAAAGACTATAGATTAAATACTGTTATCTATAAACATCCTGTATACATAATTAATGGAGCTTGCGCTTGGAGTAACCCAGCGTGCTATTGTGTTTTCTTCTCTCGCGGTAGCTGGTCCTGTACTATATTTACTCTGAGATAAGTCATCATTCTGTCGCTGCCAGTTAGTTTAATATGAACAGAGATAGAAATATATGAGACTCTTAGCGCCGAGTTATTATGTTAAGTCTTAGCTTAAGTTAGTGGAAGTCTCAATAGTTTACAGAGTGTGGTGAAGACTTTTGCAACTGGTAGAACAGTGACCAAGAAAATACGGATTTATTTAAGTGAGTGTGAACACTAGTGAAGAAAAATGCCAGTGAAGCCATTTTGGAGGACCAACAATCCAATAGTACAAGGTACCTATTTATGTTTTTATCTACTTAAAAAAAGCAGGTAATCCATTCGGCCTATAATTTTACTATGTTGACCTATAACAGCTTCCTAACACGTGTGCAAAATTTCGTTAGTGTATGTATGTTTGTCTCAAGATTTCTCAAAAACAACAAATCATCTCGATAAAATGATTCTTTTTTAGTTCAATTGAGTATAGTTCAACTTAAGGTAGAGTGTAAGTTTGATCAAATACAGTCCAGTAGTTTTTGAGATATGAGTAATAACTATAAATCATGAAATAATAAAATAATTGAATACATTAACACCCCTTGAAAACTGAATAAAAAGCTTTAAAAAACGCATTCGTCTTTCATAGATAAAACAAATTCTTTGGGAGTCGGTGCATAAGTTTACCTACACCAACAGCCTACACACATCATGTATCGACTCCAAAAGAATTTTGTTTCATCTAAATAGAAATTGAATGCTTTATTTTAAGCTTTATACTCGTAGTCAGTTTTTTAAGACGATTATTTTTTAATTTATTTTTATGGATAAAACAAACTAAAAATACCGCATTGCCGGCTTCAAATAACTTAATTCAGCATATTACAAATATGTCCTTAAAAGCATACCTATAGTAAAAAAAAACCAGCCAAGTGCGAGTCGGACTCGCGCACTGAGGGTTCCGTGCCAAAGTTAACTGAATTAGGGAATCCACTTACTTCCACATAGTAAAATACCACAGTATTTTGTTGACAGCAAATACAACTTTGTTTTTCATAGTGTTTGTATGAAGAACAAAATTATGTTTGCGGTTTTTGAAAATATGCTATATCTCAAAAACTTCTCGTTCGATCTTGTCCAAACTAATTTTCGTTGAAAGTATTTGTTAAGATCTACATTACATTTTTTTTTCTAAATTTACACTCGCTAAGTTTAGAAGTTAGATGGGGGGGCGCCTATTTTACCACTTTTGAAACGTCTAGTTATGAAACGTTAGACTAAAAGAAAATGGTTTTAGGAACCTCTATGTCATTTTAAAATACCTATCCATAGACACCCTACACGCATAGGGTTCACTCAAAAAATTTTTTTCGGGTTTGTTTCATGTATGGCAGCCCCCCCTAAAATATCATTATTTTTTTGTATAGGCATCGTAAAGCGACACACATTCCTACCAAATTTCAACAGTGTGATGTTTTGTTACAGAATAAAGTGGCTGTGACATACGGACGGACAGACAGACAGACTTGACGAAACTATAAGGGTCCCGTTTTTTGCCATTCGGCTACGGAACCCTAAAAACTAGTCGAAATTAGGTTAGTTATAGTAAAAAATAAAACCTGGCAGTATTAATGATACATTTGAAACTTATCTTGCTTTCAATGTTATTTAATAAATTACACATATTATGTAAGGTATTAGGTAAGTTATCAGTTAAGTATATTAGTTAAAATTAATGCAAAGCCAAAGTAACGACATGCTCCGTGTAATCCTATAGCGTTGATAAGTTAATCTTCGTTATCAAACCTAATAAATATGATTGATCCAGGTGATTTTTCATCTTTTCTGTCAAAATTTTCATTAGAATAAAACAGGAAATAATATGCAATGAAGATTCTTTATCCTTAATTAAATGCTAACGAACTTATTTAAAAAAACAGCCAAGTGAGAGTCGGACTCTCTCTCCATCTTACTTTCTCTAACAATGTCCTGTAAAATATGATTCACATTGCCCTACAAGGTAAGAAAATGAAAGGCCGAAATTCAATGTTAATTGACATTCTTTGTTATTGCTTTTTACTTTCTGACTCTTGCTTGTTTTTTTTTTGGTCATTTTCTATATTTCTATACTGAATTATGATTGTTTCTCAGTTTTATATTAAGGTTAATAAGTAAATTGATAAAATAGATAAGTAAATCGCAGATAAGCTGAAATATTTTTTCAAAATGTAGACTTTCAAATTTTAATTTTCAATTCACGCAAAACTGAGTTCAACTGACGTTCTCTGTTTTCTCCTGTGGCCTTCAATGTTGTTGAATTAAAATCTTACACTTGTTGTGCACGGAGAAGGGTCCCCATAAACAGCGTCTACGAGTAAACTTTACTTTTACGCATGTTTTTCTGTCCAAACATAAAATGTGAATTACGGATCAATTTGCTGTTGTTTAATTGGAGATTGGTAGTTTTGCCTGTAATGTTTTCCAGGAGTCTTGAAAATAAGGTACCTTATGATTTTGATGTGATTTTTTCGAATTTTGCTTTTGCCAGCTCGTATTTCAGCCGCTCACGCTCGCACTACCATCTTGATAAATTGGCGTCCAATACTACTTTTCAGACAATATTTCCTTATCGGCTCCTTTTACGATAAAAATATCAACGACACAATTTAAGTAGTGACAATTACCTACAATTAAGGCTCAAGAACATTTCCATAAAATATTAAAAGACCTTTTCAACAATACATCACAGATGGGTTTGGCAAGAAAAAAATATACGTTACTTTTGTATGAGAGTTACGCCAAAAAATATATTTCGAAGTTTTATTTTACCACACTGGCACGGAGATTGGAATACCCATAAAATTATTACCCCTTGGAATATTAATTTTATGAGAATACCCATGCCAAATTACAGCTGTCTAGCAACTCAGGTCTCTGCGCGGACAGACAGACATGAAGAAACTACAAGGGTTTCTTGTTGGACTTCGGAACCTAACTAGCGGCTGCCTGTGGCCTCAAACTATGATATCCTAGTATATGAAACTATTTTTTTAAAAGATTCATCGAAATCCAATCAGTATTTTTGGCCTGCAGGTGTAACAAAAATCTATTCGTCCGTCTTTGACATTTATGATTAGTAGGACTTAGTTTATTCAGCAACATCTTAGTATTTGGTCCATTACATGATCAATCGTATCAAACACAACGGTTTTAGTCGCATTTTGGTCTAGTTTTAGTTCTAGATTTTTAAAAGGAAGTAAGGTTTACCTACTCGACTACGCAAAGCAAAATGTAAAGTTATGATTTAGGCCTTAGTTAGACACCTAAAGGGAGGAAAGTACTGTGAAAACGAAAATACTTGGTTTACTTCCAAAATTATTAAATATTTAGGAAATCTCTTAATATCTAAAAATAGATTTAGCCTGCTTGCAAGTTATCTTTCGTCAGTCTGATAATTCACGAGTTAAACAAATCCGAAAATTAATCAGTGCATGAGCCCTTTTAATCAGCAACACATACCATTAAATGGGTTTTTCAATATTATATCTAAATTGTCGCCGGGAAAACCGATTGATAATGAAAAATATTACTACAGCATTGTAGTTTAGTTCAGAGGGTAACAGAGACGTTTAATGTGAAATCAATAAAAAGTAGTTACTCTATATATTTTAATAAAATACGCTGTGAATAAGTGGTTTTGTCTGACTTCATCAATATATTTTGTGAATTTGTTGTGTTATGTTCTGTTAGTGTACTCGTAGTTGAATGATCAACAATGTGTACTGACTGTGAGTATGATTTCGGTAGTGAGTTTCCTTAAACAATTTAAAAATAGATAATTATTAGTAAGGCCTACTCGTACACGTGTTCGTTATTGGCCAACTAACACAGAGACTTAAGGGAACGTGACTAAGGCCCAAAGCTCAATGCCAACCTCATCCTCATGTGGTGCGTTCTGTTTCAACAGACGAGACTCTGGCGTCCGACCTATGGCAGAATAACCATCCAATTAATATAAGACACAGTAAAATGTAGAGCAGTGACGGGTAACATCGTCACAGCTACAAGGGGCTTTGGGTTTATAGTACTCTGCATTCACCAACCCGCATGCCAAGCCGAAGGTCATACAGGTATATGCACCGATGTTCAACCACCCGCCTGATGAAGTTCACGCTCCGACCTACTCGTACCCATATCCATAATCCTGAGAGCTTTTAACTCGAATCAAACCGCTTTGATTGCCTTGAGGATTGCGTCTCAGTGGACGAAATAAACGTCGTTCGGTGCGTCGTCAACGATGACGTCTCAGTGGGCGAGATTGTGGAAACTGTCAAAACGGTGGGTCTAAGTTTTTTAGGCCTGGCCGTAAAAATGGACCTTAAAAACTCTTGGTCCACACTCTCGACCTCATGGCTGAATGTTGATATATGGCACTGCAAACCACCAATAATGCTGAAAATTACAGGAAGCTTAATAGACATATGAGGACGTCCCTGCGACACGACATTCGTTCCTTTTAACGAACGATAAACGATAGACCGGAACCAAAGTGTTTGTAAGGGACATGTCTGTTGACGAAGCTTAAAACGCTTTGCTTATGTATCCTATTATATATTTGTGTAATATTTTTATGTATGTTTATATTAGTGCATTTTACTTCTTTTTCTTACCACTCTTCTCACATATTATTAATATTCCGCCACTGATTAAACTGTCTGCATTACCAGGTGGTTGACTGGTAGAGAATACCACTAGGCATTAAGTCCGCCAATTGTACAACTTACAGTGTAATAAAGTTTAAATAAATAAATAAAAAATAAAAAAACGGAGGTTGACAGTGTAGCGTCGACCAAAGTTGAGGTTTTATTTTATTTTATTTTATTTCAATTGGTAACAAAACAGACATTAATCAAATAGATACAAATAATAATTATTAATTAAATTGCTGTGAAAACGAGACCAATGTCCTAGCATGTTACACATTTACGATAATCAATTGCGTAATTAATAAATTTAAAATTAAGTGCAAAATACAATAAAAATTAAGAACAATCAATAGAATAAAAAAAAAACAATGAGTACAATCAATCAATTTACAATAAATATTAAATTTAATAAGATCATTAGATAAACACACACAAATCTTAAAAATCTGGTATGGGTTAGGTGGGGTAACACTTAGCTGAGGTCATCTACGAGGGCTCGTATTTCGTTCTTGAAGCGAGTAGGTCTATAATCAAGTATATAATCGGTTTTGAGGGAGATCGAGAAGTTCTATGGATAGTTGTACACGTCAGTTGCCAAGTCCATTGAGAGCTCGGTTAGACGTCCTAAAGCTATCCTTTCCCGACTTCATCCCGGACATCAGCCTCTACAAGATTAGGATGGCCCTGAAACAGGCAAAAAAAACAAGGCACATTGCAAGGACGTAATCACAGCAAATCTGAAAGCGGCTGGAACACCCATACTCAAAGTCCTTCAGAGAATCTTTAATTCCGTGATGCTAGAAGGCATCACGCCTGAGACATGGAATAGGAGTGTGGTCGTGTTGTTCTTCAAAAAAGCAGATAAAACCTTATTGAAGAACTATAGACCCATCTCACTCCTGAGCCATGTCTTCAAGCTATTTTCAAGGGTCATCACGAATCGTCTCGCACGTAGGTTTGATGACTCCCAGCCTCCAGAACAGTAGTACCATAAACCATATCCGTACTCTGTCCATACGCTTAGGCAAATTATACACAGAAGTCCGAGGAGTATAATATGCCTCTATACTTAGCGCTTGTGGACTTCCTTTGGCTGCTGATAATGATGATGACAACACGGGCTCAAAGTTTTAACGTCCTAAAGTTTAAACATAAGTTAGTTCCTTCGACACTGACAGCCACATAATGATAATCATGCCTAATCAGTTCCTTATATGGGAATGCAAATAATAATAGTAGCACTATTTTTACGTCTAGTTCCCACTGCACCGTGCCATACCATGACGTGCCATGATCGTGCTACGGCCGTGGCACGAAAAGCAAAACACGATACCCTCTACAAACAGCGTTCTGTCTCACCGTTATATGGAGCGAGCGAGAACGTATTTTGCCGTTGCCGACACGCTCCGTGCACGGCACGCTACGGTGTTGGTCGGTGACGTCTAGTGGGCAAGGTGTCATAGTTTTAAATAAAAGAGTATTTTATTCTGGACACGTTGAACGTGTCGGTCGGTCATGGTAAGCTACGGTGTAGTGGGCGAAGAGATTCTGATTTTTCATCAGCTCTAACTGTAGATCCTAACCACACAGGAGTTTGTTTGACCGAGAATATATCAAGGTCCTGTCCCCAGGTTGCTTGGACGCGCCGTCGCAGATCCTGCTGCAGTACGCAACCCTGGGCCTTGGGCACAAGCGGCCGTCAAAGCCGCCGCGGGACCCCGCTCCGAAGCCCTATAGATTTTTTCATAAGTAAGTGTAATGGCGTCTGTCCACTACTTAGTTACTGCTTATTTGTCGGTGATGAAACAGCCCTATTCCTTATAGCCTTGTAGTTGGCAAGCCATAATATAAATGAGATTACCGAGTATTGTAACACAGTTAAAAAAAAATGAGATTTTATGTAGTTTAGTCGATGGTTATATTAGTAATCTAGAGAAATCGTCAAGCCTGAGACTAATCTGCAATCGGGAAGATACCTAATATAAACTATCTTTTCCCGTACTATTATAAGACTCTTGAAACTTGCTTGAAACTCAGTTTAGACAGTGAAATAAGTGCACTTCTTATTTTACTTACGTCAAATAAATAAATAATGATCATAGTAATATGTAATAAAATCTCTTTTAGTATCTGCGTTTGCATTGCGTTATTTCCAAATTAGCTCTTTTAAAAGATGGTGCCCCATGCTTTCTTAAAGTTATTTTAATTTTCAATGTCTATAGGATGTCGCCTCGCCCAAAGCCATCCGATGCTGTGAAGGTAGAGGTGAAGGAGGAAGTCGACGAGGATGAGAAGCCTCCTCCAGGCCTCAGCGCCTGCTGCCAGCACCAGTTCCGCCCGCTCAGGATCAAGCGAGGTATGTCTTAGCTGTCTTTACTAGTTTATAAACCAGTAGGAGCCGTTACCAGGGCAATCCAGTTCTGAGGGATAACTGCATTACTGGATACCGCAGGAAAATCTGGTGAGTTCACGGAAGCTGTTTCAGATGCACTCTCTTTTTCGCCATTAAGCTTAAGCAAATTGTTAAAATTCTATAATGGTCTCATTGGCATAATTTTATCTTACTGTTTTGGTTGCGCACGTGATGTTTTGTCTTATTGAATAGACAGGACCACATTTTAATTAGGATTTTTGAAAAATGTGATCCATGTTAAAAAGTGGTTCAATTGATTCTGCTCGTTTTTCCAATCAACCCGTTTTCAGGTCTTGCGCATATAACGTTAAACGTTGTAAAGCCGTTGGAAGAAATAAAGTGTTCTGTTTGATTCTTTATCAACAGTTTTATTAAAAATAAGTGGGAAATCATAATTTATGTGGCTGGGTAAGGCCTACCTTGTTCTTGTCGCTACATACAGATGACAAAAGTTTGCGGTTCATAATTTTATATTGTACAAAAAAATAGTTTTAATGAAATCCATTTTCCCAGAAGTTCTTCAATTTGATTCTCTTTACGACTCACTTGTATAAAAAAAAAACATAAATCACAATTTATAAAATATGCGCTTTAATGTACTGATAAAGTTTTTAGTTTTCAGGCCGAGTTTTTTAGTCTTAATGAATCCTTATCTTGAGTATTTTAACCGACTTCATGAAATACCTTATATATCAGTTACTAAAAAAAAACATCCTTGGATGAATGAGTTCCGAAAAGAAGGTAATTTGATGATGATTCAAATAGGCAAATGATAAATAGCTGCCACGACACGCTTCGATCCACAAGCAATGTCATCTGTATGCCAGAGGGTGAGGCCAATTAATTGTATTAATCGTTAATAACAATTATCACAATTACTCGTTATATTAAGAACATTGAAATGCATGAAAATTATATGCATATGTAAAATTATTATGAAATAGTTATGCGGAAATAAAGTATACCCAATGATTTATTCTAAAGGACGCTATGCGAAATGAAGAGTATGACAAAAACGTTGCAGTCTTAAATATGCTTTTTAAATTTATGTACCTAACCAAATATGGACCGCTTCCCACGTCTTTCACAGCATTGCCATGGCAACTGCTGTATTTATGCACACTGTAATTTTGAAGTGGAACTGGTTTAGTTTAAAGACAAAACCAATGCAATTTTATGACAAAACTGCTTCAGTTAAAAACAAATTTTTGCGAGCCAAACGGGATATCGGTTTGAATGTTGCATTAAAACGTATAATACTAAACAGCATCCTGCAGAAAAAACAGTAACTGCAAAAGACGAGATGTCGCCGTGGGACACGTTCCATGTGTGGTACTAGACTACAGTACCGTTACTATAAGATTACGTTGGTTTTACTCGCTAGCGACGACGCATTTTTTGTGTTCATTATATTAGATTCAACTTGTTGTGTTTGTTATTGTCAGAATTTGTTGTGTTGGTTCTTATGAACGGAAGGTGGACCGTTTTTCATGATTTTTACTCTGTTGTATTCAACAATGTTACGGGAACGGCGTGTGATGGGGCTGGGGGCAAAAAGAAGCTCGTTAGGAGGGTCCGCTAGAACAATATAAAATTTGATGATAACAATTTTAATGCAGACAAGGAAAAACGGACACTGATTGATATGGACTCATGCCTAAAAAACCCATAACTAGAACAACAACCATTTGCTGGAGTAGCTCATGCTAAAATATTCAGAAATTATAAAGGACATCATTTAACAAAAACCTGCCAAGTGCGAGTCGGAATCGCGCACTGAGGGTTCCGTGCCAACTTTAACTGAATTAGGGAATCCACTTACTTCCACTTAGTAAAATACCACAATATATTATGAATATATGTTGACAGCAAATATAACTTTGTTTTTTATAGTGTTTGTATAAAGTACAAAGTTAAAGTTAGTTAGTGATTATCTTATCTTACGTTTGTGGTTTTTGAAAATGTGATAAATCTCAAAAACTTCTGGTTCGGTCCCGTCATTCTCCAGGGACTCCATATTATCATGGCGTTTAGAGCAAGCCGTACTCTCTAAAACTGACCATAAATCATAATCCAGCGGATAAAGATCGGGACTAGACGACAGCCAGTCTTCAGCTCTAATGAAGTCCGAAATGTTCGCTTCTAACCAAGACTGCGTGGACCGAGCTTCATGACCCGGCGCCGAGTCTTGTTGGAAAGACCATGCTTGGTTATTGAACATGGTGTTGTTAAGGGGCTTAACTACCTTATCAAGAATGGTATCTTGATACTCTTGTGCCGATGTTTTGATACCTTTTTCACAAAAATATGGCTCAGTCACTTCTTCATAGCTAACACCCCACTAAACCATCACTGAAGTCGGGTAATGCCCACGTTGCACTCTGCCGACTTAAGGGCTTATTACACTACGCGATATTCAGACAGTCTTAGTAAGACTGTCTTAAAATCTAACTCGGCAAGCTCGCTATTACACTGGGCTGAATATCGCATGCTAACTCATTTGCACTCATTTGCAAAGCGTACGTAGTCGGTGACGGTTGTCGCGCGATGGGAAAACTTTCAAAGCACCAGAAAATCGCCATAGTTCTTGCCGCGTCTATTAATTTAAATACAAAAAAGAAAAGAAAAATATGGGTGGAAGAGTATTTACTTTTGCGAGAAAAATTATCAAATATGCAAATACTGAGTGTTTTGGAACCATGTGACTTAAGAAACTACCTTAGAGTAATAGTTGCCGAGTTTGAATGTCTATTGAAATTAGTTACTCCATACATTCATAGATATGGCATGTCTCGGTACAAATCAAGAACATTGAAAAGTACTTCTTTTTCTTTCGAACACGCCATGGTGCACGCGGCCACAGCAAAAAAAACCGGCCAAGTGCGAGTCGGACTCGCGCACTGAGGGTTCCGTGCCAACTTTAACTGAATTAGGGAATCCATTTACTTCTACTTAGTATATTACCACAATATTTTGTTGACTGCAAATATAACTTCGTTTTTCATAGTGTTTGTATGAAGTACAAAGTTATGTTTGCGGTTGTTGAAAATATGCTATATCTCAAAAACTACTCGTTCGATCCCGTCCGAGACAATTTTCGTTGAAAGTATTTATTAAGATCTACATCATCTATTTTTTTCAAAATTTACACTTGATTGTTTAAGAAATTAGATGGGGGGGGGGGGGACGCCCATTTTACCACTTTGGAAGCGTCTAGCTATGAAACGTTAGACATTAAAAGAAAATGGTTTTAGGAACCTCGATATCATTTTAAAAGACCTATCCATAGATACCCGGGATACACCACACACACATAGGTTTGAGTAAAAATTTTTTTTTTGGTTTTAGTTTCATGTATGGGAGCCCCCTCTTAAATGACATTATTTTTTATTTTTTGTATGAGAATCGTAAAGCGGTTAACAGGATACATCTTCCTACCAAATTTCAATTGTGTAATGATTATAGTTACAGAATAAAATAGCTGTGACATACGGACGGACAGACAGACAGACAGACTTGACGAAACTATAAGGGTTCCGTTTTTTGTCATTCGGCTACGGAACCCTAAAAAGTATACGACCGTCTTCGCTCTGCGGCTGCCGCGCCCTGACTGAACGGTCTAGCGTGCTAAGTCTTATTACACTACGCGGTATTCAGCAAGCAAGCGAGTAAGCACGGCCGAACCCTTTCGGTCAGTCTAATTAGACAGGCTAACTTGCTAACACTTATTACATTAAGCTAAATCTTAGTAAGACTGTCTGAATATCGCGTAGTGTAATAAGCCCTTTAGAGGTTTGAGCATAAATACGGTCACTTTGTTTGTTAATCTCTCAAGCGTATGTGAACGAGACACAATAGATATTTTATTGTTATGCGGTCTCATGCGACCGCTCGGGTGTTGAAGTAAATGTTGCTTAATTGTAAAGATTTTCTCATCCGTAAATAAAAAAAATCTGTGACCTCCCTTTGCGTACGTACCGCTTCAGTCGTTTTATCGGTTTTACCACGCTATTCTTTTTTAAATTATCAGTTAAATGACCAGTGCGTCTCTTATAGGCTGCAAGTCCTAAGTCATCTTTTGAAATACGCGACATGGTTCTGGGTGCTATCTTCATCTCCCGAGATAAAATCTTTTTCATTTGTTCTGTTCGGAAAATTGAACTTTCATGTGAAGATAGACGGGTGGAAAATAGCTTTTCCATCCCTAGGGTGGAAAGTAATTTAGTTTTAATTAATATGATCAGACATGGAGCTAAAGGTAATTGAGTCACATTATATTATTAAAATAAACAAGCTTTCAATTTTGAAGATTAGCTAAACATTAAAAGCGTGTTTATTATGGTCACTGATTTCAAAATGTACAATTGGTCTAATATTTTACAATTTAAAATCTACAAATATATTTTGGTTTCCCGCCATACATAGTATCACTTTTTTTTTCATTTTAAATTGTCACACTTTTTTTTTTAAATACAAGTTTTACGTCCTTGGCTGTACGCCATACAGACAATTCTTCATTTATTAAAATTTCATTTTTCAACACTTAAAACTAAAACTAACTCTAAACTAGCCTAACTTAACCTAACTCATTGAAATGCGAGGTGGTCCGCATTCCAATGCTCAACAAGGAAGCTAAGCGCAGGAACAGCAATCCGGGTAAGACGAGGCGATTAGAGCACGCTTCACCATAATTCTCGATTTAGCTTCATTGTTTTCTTCAAAAGCACTAATTATCATGAAAATTCCACCACACAAACACAATAATTGACCCGAAAAAAACAATTTCTAAAATGAAGAAATATGGTCCATCCTTCCCTTTTCGTTTCCCGCGCAAAACTCCCCAAATTGTCACACTTTGTTTGTCTTTGACGATATATTTTTTAATTTGGTCGATTATTGCATAGATTATTAAGCAGGCGGAGGCTACTTGCCGCCATTTCTGTTGTTCATTGATCTTCTTATTCACTCCCACCTTCAGCTGTCATTCATAGCGCTATCTCATGAGGCATAATTGAACCTGGAATTTGACATAATCTGTGGTAGTTTTGGTGAAAAGTAACCTTGTTTTCGAAAGGTTGCGTTCTTCCCCTATTATTATTGTCTGTGAGAAAAAATCGATCGATATTTTTCACAATGATTTGAAATATTTGATATCGTCCGCGTTTTATGTAGTACTCTTGTCTTCCGTGCTTTTACTGTCCTTCTTATCTTGTGTTTTATGTATAACGACAGTAAACAAAAACAAACTGATATGTGATGTAAAACTTGAGATTTCATCTTTTGCCAAACAACATAATATCTAAATAAATTTATTTATTTTTCCTCACAGTCGAAATGAAAAATAGTATGTATAACTCGGATGAAAGCACCCATTTCACTCTCGAATTATTAGCGCTCTCACTCCGTTCGAGCGCCAAGAACTTCTCGAGTGAGATGGGTCACTTTCTACCCTTGTGTAACAATCTACTATTGCTTTCGGACAGGACTTTTGAGAATTCTTTCCCTTACTGCATTGACCACCTTTTTCGTACGAACACTACGTAGACGGCCAGGAGGCCGATTCTCGCGGCAATCGAACTTTTTTTGTGTGTTAATTCAATTGCGAGTTTAACCAATTAACCTTAAAAATCAAGTAAAATATCGTATACGTAAAAAAACCATCGCACAAACAAAATCTAAATACATTGAAATCGTGACCCTGAGAAATCAACAACTATTTTTTATTCGACAAAGAAAATTCGATCAGTGAGCTTTTTTCGTATACGAATTGCACGAGAATTGCCCCAGATCTTTTTCTGTCACAAACAGAGGAGGTCTCATTGTACCTATTGCTTGAGCCTGGTACACAAATATTTGACTAATATCAAGCGTATGGAGAGTTTTAAAAACTGCATTTGGCTCCATACCAACTTTCTGTAATGCAATCACATCGATTCGGTTCTCTTTATCACCCCACTCCATTTTAATATCTCAAAATATTCTAAATTGTATTGGCGCCAAAATTAGAAAACACAATGAGCAATCGTATAAAAATGACAGATGCCAAATTCAAATGTAATATCTTTCTTATTTTTAAATGTAACAGTATTTATGGAAGCATCTAGCTATGAAACGTTAGACTTTAAAAGAAAACGGTCTTAAGAACTTTGATGTAATTTTAAAAGACCTATCCTTAGACACCCCACATGCATAGGTTTGACTAAAATTAGTTATATGTGTGGGTCCCCTTAAATGTCATTATTTTTTATTTTTGTATAAGGATCATTAAGCGGTTAACAGGATACATCTTCCTACCAAATTTCAACAATGTGATGCTTACAGTTACAGAATAAAATGGCTGTGACATACGGACGGACAGAAAGACAGAAAGACAGACAGACAGACAGACAGACTTGACGAAACTATAAGGGTTTAAAAACCGTCTTGCTACGAAGGATCCAGGCTACACTGCTACGGCGTAGTAAGCAGATACGTCTTCGAGCCGTAGGGCGCTTCGTAGCAATCGTCTACTGCTACGGGCGCTGTCTACGAATTCGTAGCAGAAGAAATAGAGGTCCGGGACGTTTGAGTAGTTTTCTTCTACACATCTCACTTGATCGCAGTATCAAGATGTTCGAAATGAATGACTGAGACGGCTAATTATATATACTCATTCCACAGAGATGGCTCTCTGTGGAATGGCCATTAAGGGAATTTCCCACCCGATTACACCGAGCTCGCTCTTGTAACGTTTACCGCAAACACAAAGTGACATTACAAATAGCTGCGCCATAGCTTCACTCTTCATTTGAGTTTATGTCATGCTTTTAACTAAAACAGAAAAGGAACGTAAACTAAAAATGTAGGTACATTTGTCATTCTGAACATCTATGGATGACTTATAAGTTAATTTACGTTAACTGAATGATATTCGGCTATGTCATCACATTGAGGATGTATGTCTTTGATTGTGACTTTATGATGAAGTTATCAAATAAAAGTATCCTTTTTTCTGTTTAGATAAAGTATATTTTGATTTATGTGTTGTTTTATATTTTTTTCTCTAAAACTAAATTCTGTTACGGTCATTAATAAAGCTGGCTGATTCCTAGCTCAAGGGATTAGCATAGCTATCCAACGTGGCAACGTAGCCAGCATCATAGAGCCTCGTTGCCGCAAGGAAATGGTTAGTTTTATTTTTTTCATGGAGTTATCGATAATGTGCGTTGTTCTTTTTTAATTTAAAATTTACCGACAAAGTTGCACCCTAAATTTTTTTTGTCCTTATCAAAGATGCATCTTTGCAATATTGAAAAATGCAGTAGTAATATCATATCACCCCTTGATTACGTAATGGCTCTGAGTTTGCACGGCCAACCCTTCACCTGTGCGTACAATCACCCTGTGTAATTGCGCCTCGAGGGTTAAAAATCTAAGGCTCCCTACATACTAAACACTTAATATATCTTCGATACAAATATATGTATACAATAGACTAGCTCACCTTCATGCTTTCAAATAAATTCTAAAGCTACTGATCTGTGTTTTTGTGTAAATGCATCAAAAAAGAGAAACTGGCTTACTTTTAAAACAACTTATCAAAGTAAACATGTGCTAAATAGTTAAAAAATAATAATGGAAGTAACTGAGAATATAAATGTACACAAACATAAATAATTAAAATAAATGGTGTTATAAAAAGATCGATGATATAAAACACACGCCATTTATTTCGTAAAATGTAAGTACAATGTTGCCTGTAGATTTTGCTGTAATAATAAAATAAAAATATGTAATACGTAATAAACTATGATAAGTTTAATGGATTTTAAACAAATCTGCAATAAACGAGTTTCTGAATTGCTGATTTCAGGAGGCCGATTCTCGTGCAGTTCATATACAAAAAAAATCATCAATCGAATTTTCTTCGTCGATGAAAAACTTGTTATTTTTTTCTCAGCGTCACGATTTCTATGCATTTCGATTTCCTTTGTGTAATAGTTTCCTTACGTGTCGATATTTTACTTAATTTTCTAAAGTAAAACGGTTAAACTCGCAATCGAATTACCACACGAAAATAGTGTGATTGCCGCGCGAATCGCCACCCTGATCCTTAACAAACTGGACTGGAAAAATATGAAGCTTTCTCAGGAATAGTTAAGTCATGCATGGGTACGGTAGTTAGGTCGCGTGCAGGCTTCAGTCACAGAAAATATAATAGTACTACGTACAGAAGGATCACTGTGCTAAGAATGATTAAGTAAAAACAACTTTCGCTGCAACGCAATGAAGTGCAATTCACTTCGCACGATTTTAATTCAAGGTTGTTTCATCTACCTATCTATACCTGTCTCTTTCTAACACGTAACGCTTTCCCTGTTTCGCGGCCTTGAATGTGTCAGGGTTGCGAGCGGCGCGTGGCACGAACATACGCGTAGGTACACAACGCGCTACTCAAATAAAATAAATAGTCTAGAGGACCTCGCACATTTCTTGACTGTGTTCTATCGGAGAAAGTAATTGATAGTGTCAGCGTTCGTTTAATATTAAAATAAGTGTTTACTCTGTCTAATTTAATTATTTGGTACAAAACTACTGAATTATATTATTTAAAAAATTTAGTTTATTATAAATAATTTCAATAAATATACAATTTTATATTCATATATTTTTTTATAAAAAAGTATATAGTACATTCGCCAGCATCTTAGGTTACACACACTTTTGTTGCAAACTAGCCCTTATGTCAACTGCATAAGATACCAGTGTTAACCTAAATTTGCTGTTGTCGGTACTTAAATACAAAAAGAGACTTGTTTATGTAAACCTTATCTATCGTACCTTTATAAATGCTATCAAAATTAAGATTAATTTTATTGGAATACCTAAAAATTAAGGGTGATATTATATAGCTAAAGTAAAATAATGAACTGTAGCTCTTGGACTATTAGATTTGGACTACGTAAAATCCTAACACAAAATTACTTAAGTAATTTGGTAGGTACTTATAAATATTATGCTAAATTTAAAGTAAGTTTATTGACCTGTTTCCGTTTATTTTAAGTTAGATTGACGTAAGTAACTGGGTAGGTAGGTATCTTAAACTCAAACCTATTTCTTTGAACAAGAAATGTTGAATACCTACCTACAAAATTTGTTTTGATAAATAATGTCATAATTAGGAACACTTAGCTCAAATTATTATCTAACAGTTATTTCGTTGTAACGAAGTCAGTCACAGGCTGAGAAAATAAACACAGTGACAGGCGCGTGGCGCGGTCCGCGAGCGGCACAGCCCCGCGCTCATTTATGCTCGGCGTACCGAGTCGCTCGAACGTACCTAAACTTCGGAGTGACACCCCCCTGCTTCAGTCGCGTGCCGGCGGCCGACGCGCCGGCGGCGGAGTCGCTGCGGCGCCAGGCCGTCCGTCGCCGGGGCCGCCGGCACGCCCTGCCTGCCGCGTGACGCATCCCTACACCCCACGCACTTGCCACAGTGGCCACCCCTTCTGCTACTCGTTTTGGACTACTAACACCCTTGTTTGGATCCTGGACTCGTTTATAGAAAGCAATAACTTGACATAATAACCTTTTGAATAGAGGCATTGACAAGAGTGACTGAGTATGTTGCGCAGCTTCTTGTCAGCACTAGCCCACAAATGTCCGGAAGCTGTGGTACGGTTTATATTGGGATGTGTAAAAGTGTCCTTAATGGGGCCTATTAAGAAAGTGATATTTGTGTCTCAAGAATTTGACCCTTAGGAAGAAGCTGAGAAATCAGATTCAAAGCTATCTGAAGTTGAAACATTATGACAATCGACCGCTGGCCACCGTTTGTTCATGTCTCAAAATTAACAATATCAAAGATTAGGTTAATCCTATTTCTACCTACATCTCACTTGAGGTAGAATTGTGTAAAGCAATCGTATTCATTTGACAGTTCAAAACGTACGATATGATCTGTCAAACGGCGAGGAACAACGCGTTTGACAGATCATATTGTACGTTAAGAAGTGTCAAATGAATACGATTGCTTTACACAATTCCAGCTCTGGTGTGTAAATGTTACGGGATTAAATTGGATAGCAGTGTGTTTTCAATTGTAGTGATTCAATTTTTAATTTATCTGTTGCCTTTCTGCTGTGAAAAGTGTATTTTATCACGCAAAAAGAGCTTATTATGACTTGAGATTTTGCAGTGTGATGTTGCTCGGGTCTTCGAAAGAATAGGATATCAAGCTGGTGAAACTTTCCAACGATCTTCTCTGTTGAAATTAGGATATTTCCTTATTTCCTCGCATGCTACGTGAGGTCATGGGAATAAGAAAATATCCTAATTTCAACTTTCCGTCAAGTCTTTTATTTCAATGGTTCTAAATCGCCAATAATTTAATGCGGATTAATGCGGAGGAATGCGGAAATGCGAATGAACGAATAAAAATCAGTTGACCCTCGCACTCGGAAGTCAATTGCGTCAGTGAGACCCAATAACTAACTAAGGCGGTCTCACTGCAATAAAAAAATGGAAAATAAATTTAAAAGATTAACAAGAATCAAAATTAGAACTTACCGATTGCGAACGAGTAATAATGTTTTGAAAACTACTTTATTTGCGTTGGCAGATGTTTAGGTTTTGCATCGCCCTTGCAGTAAATGGATAACACAATATTTTCGTGTCCGCCTTTGATCACCAACTAAAAGCTATTGCGTTAATTAGACTGTGGGGATTAGTAACTGACTACTGCTTGTTATGATTTTATTGACTTTCCTACATACACAGTTCTTTGAGTTTGTTTGAATAAAAGTCTATGTAAACTTCATAAAAACAATACCTATAATGTGACTTAGTAACGGTTATTCCTTGTTGCGTAATTTGCGACAGCAAGCACCTCCAGGAACGTAATATCGGTTTGAATTTGGAATTGCTGTGGAGCGGAGGCGCCTCACGCAACGGCCCGCGGCGCCGCGGCGGCCACCCTCGCCCCACGTGACTCACGGGTCGTTGTCGTTCGACTTGATCCTTTGACAAGTACGGACAACAGCACGTCAAGGTAAACACTGCGGTATCTTATGCAGTTGTAATAAGGGCTAGTTTGCAACAAAAGTGGGTAAACTGATGTGCTGTCGACTGCACCCACATACCTACATAAGGGCATCTGCAAACTAAGCCTTACATTTCTGAGTTCCATTGCTGTGAAACAAAAAAAAGTATTTCTTTTTTAAATTTGTAGTGATACGATACGAGCGATTCTAACTGATACTTTACATATATTTCCACTTGAACACTATATCACCGTTATATTGTAAAAACCGCGTGAATACAATCTTACGGCTTTAAATCCGTTAGATTGTAATCTGTCGATTTATTATGAACTGTATCGAACCTCATACATTATAATAACGTAAACTGAAATGTCGAATCTCTGGGCAAAATGGTGCGTCAGGGTAGGTGAAGGATAAACGGGGTGGCCGAAGCGAATACCCGTTTATTCTTTGTTTTTAGGTTGACATGTAACTACCAAAAAAAATATTAAATACTAAACCTTGTCGAGCTCGTTCACAATACAATCAATATATACAGGGTGACTTTTTTATCAGTACCGATATTTTGTGTAAAGACTCCACTGATGAATATGTACAACTTTTACTATGGGGGCTATAGTGAAATCGAGAAAAAAAAATCAGCTGTTCCATACAAAAGTTCAATTGGCGCGCGGTCAAAATGTATGGAACAGCAGTTTTTTTTTTCTCGATTTCACTATTGCCCCCATAGTAAAAGTTGTTCATAATTCATCAGTGGAGTCTTTACACAAAATTTCGGTACTGATAAAAAAGTCACCCTGTATATCAAATAATCAATGTATGTATATATATATATTTACAACTTAACGAATTTTCAACAGTTTGATTATAAACTCGCGGTTTTTACTATAATACGTTGACATCTATAAATGCAGTCGTTTTCCCTTTCAATAATAAGGTTTGCTTAAGATATAAAGAAGCCTAAATAATTTAAAGGTAAAGCAGAATACTTATGTCAAAAATAAGTTGTAGAGACGTTACTTATCGAGCAGCCGGACAAACCAAGCTCAATAATTTAAAAGTTCACATTGATAATGTCGTAGTATTGTTATTTGATACGTTTTTTTCTTACACAGATAATTTGCCTAAATTATTTCTTTAATAATCGGGAGTGTGTAACTCGTTCCGTCTTTTAGAGGAAGAATCGTATGAAAATTGGCCTTATGATACATGTCTTAGTCACTCATGATAATAGCTTTAAAGTTTTGCCTCGATTGACGATGATTTAGTTTACATGTGGCGCCGTAACGAAGCACTTGTGTCGTGATCTTGTGAGAACGTGTAGTGTAGTGTAGTTCGCAGGAGCGCCGACAGATGGCGCATTCGATCTCCCACTGCCTACCCGGGCGCATTTTCCTCGATTCGGTGCCTCTTTTTCTATGTGGGTACAATTTTATTTATTTGTTTACCTTAAAGTAGTAATTAATTTTGTTCCTTTCGTAAACCTTGATGCCAATACGATAAAACATCAGAACTGTAAACAAGTAATGCATGTAAAATTGCATGAATTTCAAATAATATTACTGAAATTTATTAAAATAATTAAGTACTTTGTTAGTATGAGTGTTCTCGTCGTTGAACACAATAAGTTAAAAAAATGCTTAATAACCTGATATAAAGTTTTCTGAAATTGATCTTCTTCTTTGCAATAGAAAGCGAATTTTTACTATGTTTTCCACAACATGACATGTACCTACTACATGACCATTTACTTCGATAGTAACGCCATCTTCATTTTCAATCGCACAACAAATTTACATTGTAAAATGTAGTATTCCGAATGTAAATAATTATAATGTGGTTATTACATTAAGTGCAGTTTAAGGGTTAGTAATAAAAGTTTCTAGTGGGTAACTTAACTCCCACGAAAACTCGAAAATGTAGATGGGGATTATAAATTCATTCATTAATTTATTCAGGGGTGGTGCACTGGCACCCTTATTTCAGGCGCAGTGGGTGAGTGACTCACCGCCCAAAAGCTGAAGCTGAAATGGGATTCATCGGGTAAACATCCCACGCACTAATAAATGAATGAGGTAGCACAAGTCCTTTTGAATGTTTCAGTCTGAGTCATACCTGGTTTTATGCAATTTAAGGGATAAGATAAACAGATAAGATCTTGTATCTGTCTGACCTTTGTATAAGACGTATACTTATATGCAAAATTGTATTGAAACCGTCATTCAATGGGAAAGATATGGAGATTTAATCTAAGAAGTAGGTAGAAAGAAATCATAAAATACGATAAGATATTTTTCTATTTAGTTAAATGTAACTTAAACTATTAATTTTAATTTAAAGTTAAAGCATAACAAAAGCAAGTGCGATTCCAAAAAATAATAGGTAGATCTACTTAAGTACTAGCTATAATCTGGTTGTTGTTTTAATTTTAGAAACATGAAAGGAGCTATAGCCACGTTCCGTTTCACTCACTCTCGTGTAAAAAGTTTTAAATTCATTGCGCGCATGCGCAGCGTCCGCGTACGTCACAATCGACCATGTGACACCAATCGGCCAATCGCCGCCAGTATACCGAAGTGTGATGTTCGGTTTTCACACACACAAGCGATTTTATCATCAGTTTTTGACATTCTCACTCGTTGAACAAAAGTAGTGCAACAACTTTGCTTCGTTTGTGCTAAAGTAGTGATAAATATTTTTTAAATATATTTTACGGCGGACGGAAGTTATCAGTTCATTGTGGATCCAATAAATAATTACAGTAAACAGCGACTGAGTTTACTGCATAACCTGTGTGTGAGCGATTCTTGGAAGCGCGTTTGCAGCGATCGAGACGAGACCTTGATAACTAGTTCTTTGGACGAGCAAGCAAAGAGACAGTTATTATAGGATCGTTCATGCCCGTGGAGGTATGTTTATAGTTTACACCTTGTGAAAACGATCGCGTGTGTTAATTCCGTTTTCTAATACGGGTTACAGTGGTGTGGTGTGGAGTGCGTTCAAAGTTCATTGCGCGTACATTCTGCAACAGGGAAGTGCGAATATACCATGACGAAGTTAATAATATGTGCGTTTTAATACTGTCGCGCGCGGAAGGGCTGCTGTAAGGCGCCCCGCGGCGGTATCTGTTGTAGAGTGCCATGGACGTCGCAGGTAATCAGAGTAAAAGTCCTGCATGTCTGCCGTATTGGAGTCTTGGACAATTTGACACTGGCTTCGCACCTTGCACGTAACTAAGTCTTAATCTCGTAGCCTGGGCATTGGTCTTGCAGCTAACTCAAAGCCCAACAGCACGCTCCAGCCAGTTCTGTAATAGCTTTGAATTCACTGGTTGAGTGTAGTTCTAAAAATATCTTAACTAGCCGCACGCAATCCATGGAGGATGGTTTAGTTTGCCTCTGATTTGTTACATTTTGGTTTGTACAATGTTGTACACTTATTTGTGGCTATTCCTGTTGTAGTTTGGCCTGATCTTGCTTTAAAAATAATCTCTTACCCACTTCTCATACATTAGAAGATAAAAATAGAGGTATGCACATGGTATCAGCTTTCCAATATTTATACATTTTTTTTTTATCAATATGGATATGCCGTTAAACTGTAACCATCAAAAGTGAGGTTGCTGAAACCATGACCTGTTTTTCCTACAACCACATACCAGTCAGGCTATGTACAAAGTACAGTTAGTTTAGAAGATGTAAAAGTAAATTTTATATTTACCCTCAAAATAAACTTTTATAGTGCTGGCATTCATGACAATAATTAATTAACATCAAACTTAAAGCTTTCCTCTTGTCGGTTAAGTCTTTTCAATTCTTGCCAGTTTTCCGTTATTCACTTGACGTCCTGATCCTTGATATTTTCAGAATATTCAATGGCATAACACGCTATTCATAATTTTAAGTCATATAATGTGTTGAAGCCTCATGGAAGGTTGGCAGATCCATAAACAAACTAATGTGGATTAATACACCCTCCAGACCAGTGGTTAAAAGGCAATTTATAGAGGATCATTTTAAATTCGCTATTGAAACCAGGCAACACAGTACACTACATTAACTATCAAAAATATCTCAATAATATTAAAATTTAACATACATTTAACAATATACACTATTTGGATATCAGATAACTTCCTCTTGAGTAATTTATGTCAAAAAGCCTGCAGGTTGCACTGCTGACTTGTTATGAACCTTAAAAGTTATCCATCTCACATTGGATTACAATATTACCTACTCCAATGACAGCGAGGAATGACTTTAAATCAAGTCATTTCTTACAAGCAACAGTTAAATAAAGATATTTCTATCAAGTAACAATTCCATGACTGCCATAACATAAATCATGCAAACATCATTTTAAACATCCATACAAACAATAATACTAAAATGTAATGCATTTCAGCCATACTTACTTATTTAAAATTAATCATTTACTGATAAATACGATTAAGTTTAGGCTTAAGTGAAAAATTTACAATGATAAATAGGATAATGTCTCAAACCATGTACAAACAGATTTTATTTGGTATCAAGGAATACAGTCAGTTTTATATATCAAGGTCTATTTTTAACCGACTTCAAAAAAGGAGGAGGTTATCAATTCGACTGTATGTTTTTTTTTTTTGTATGTATGTTACCTCATATCTCAGTTGTTTGTCGACCGAATCGAAAAAATTTTTCACCTACTTAGAGGGTGTACCTTCTAGTTGGTCCCATTTTTTCTATTTTGGGATCTGGTGATGGGATCTGGGTGTAATTGAGGGAATCCCTCAAATTTTAAAGGCACGTTTAGTGTTTCTTTACTAGAATCTTAATGATGACGTGTTGTTACGTCTGATAGTCAACATCTTGTGGGGCTGAGCTGATGGTAGAACTCCTTAACGCTTAGGAGTTCAGTAATTATAATGACTGAACTTATGATAGGTAATTTGTAGCTTCTTAAAAAATAGAATCATAAGGTGCAACCCCCCCTCCCCCTCTTATGTAATCACTAAAAATGAAGAAATAAAATATACTTTAAAAAAAAGTAAAAACCGACTTGAAAACCAAAATGCACTAAAAAGTCTTAAATAAACTCTTCACCATTGAAAGGAAAGGAATCCGTTTTAGGCAAACAATTTCTTTTTGGAGTCGGTGCCATTACTTTGACCATCAAGCATGAACTATCACAGCACCAACTCAAAAACAAATTGTTTGCCTAAAACGGATTCCTTTCCTTTCAATGGTGAAGAGTTTATTTAAGACTTTTTAGTGCATTTTGGTTTTGAAGTCGGTTTTTTATATTATACAGTGTCATTCACTGATAGATAATAAAATATGATTCTATTTCACCTTTGCCATATTTCTGATTAGGTGTTTGAGATAAAGTAAGAAAACTCTAATGAAGTAAGTAGCTTGTAACACTCTTAAAGTAAATGTGTAAAGTTTGTGAGATTGTAGTAGCTTATCTCTGGAGGTGCTGAATGAAAATGATATTGAAAATTCTTTCACCAGTAGAATATAAAAACTATTTTTCTGGGTGATATCTTATATGCACAAAAGAAAATGTTATATACACCATTTAGAATTTGGGAACCCATTTTGATGATTTTAACTTTGTTAGTTTTTTTTTAAAACCGTAAAATGTGGTTCGGGATGAACAGGACCGAGGCAAAACACATTTAGTTGGGACCATAAGAGGGCTATTATAAATTGCACCATATCAACCATATGATGCTAAAATTCTATTAACTGTGTTATTTTTTTTAAGATTTTTTTATACTACTTAGATATTTCCTTGTGATTATGATAGTCTATTTGGTATTCTGATGTATATTATTGTATATCAAAAATCAAAATCCCACAAAATTTGTGCGGATGTATGGGATGTATTTTGTTAATCCTTCATGCAAAAAGTACTGGGTGGATTTCAATGAAACATTACAATAACTCAATACTCATATGTGGAAATACACTATTATAAAGAAGTATTGATATTTTTTTATGCTCCATTCGACATTTAAGCGGATGAACCGGTGAACTGCTAGTATAGAATACCGTTATTGAATTCGCTAATGAATCTAGCAATATGTACCAGCCTTATGAGAGTATTTACCTGTTGTATTGTGTTGGTTGTGTACAAACATGTAAAAATGTGCGCAAAATAACTTAGCAATAAGGAAACACGAACGCCGGCCTCAGTGCGTGTGCGCTGTGCGCTTTAGACTTTAGATAACACGAGATTGATCGCAAATAATACTCCAATACCGCTGTAATATTATGCCCAAATATTTGATGAAATTGGCTCTAGCTATATTAAAAACTAGTAGCTTAAAAATACAGATTTTTCAGGCACGAATAGTGTAGCCTTTTCAAATCAGTTCAGTAGTTCTAGGGATAAGCACCTTTATACTACCTCGATCTTAGAATATTTACAGTGCAGGTCGTAAATAGTCTAGACTCTAAACCCTCTTGTCTTGAAGCAATTCTTACTTACTTACTAGTGTGACTTAACGACCCAAAGTGAGTCTTGGCCTCCGACACCAAATCACGCCATGCACCTCGGTCTTGCGACAATTATTTCCAATCGCTATGGCCGAGGTTGAGCATACCTTGAGCTACAGTCTTTCCAGCTGTACCTAGGCCGTCCAACCACGCATCTCCCATTTCATTGTCCCACGTACGCTCTCTTTACGGCACTATCCTCTTCCATACTTTCTAAGTGTTCGAGCCATCGAAGCCTAGCTGCGTTGGTCTAGGAGCGATAGTGCCTATTATTGTACTGGTCATAAGTATGATTGCGTGATACCAGACGTGTCTAGTGGCGCGCGTGGGCGGCTCTGACGTAGAACACGAGAGTTGATTGAAAGTCGCGGGATTTCCACTTCTTTGGACACAGTTGGAGAAATAATGCTTCTGCGTCACTTTACTTGTTCATCAACTACTTGTTGAGTGGCAAAAGAGATGGCTAAATATTAGATTTTCAGTTTGTTTTGTTCCTATCTATTCTCTAAGATAACTTAATTAACGGCCGATTTTTCAAACTTCAGATAACATAAATGACTGATGAAGTTTAAAGCGACCGATTATAATGACATTTACATAGATAATTGCCGACAAAAGGTGACGTTTTCAAATCAGCCATATTGTATTTTATTCTAGTACAATAATAAGTAATCAGATTGATCAATAGTCAGATTAATCATTTTATAATCTAACTATTGAAAAATCAGGCCTTAGTGTACTTTATTTCCAACCGATGTAAATATGCCTCGTACTTGTTCATAACATGTAATACAAATAGATTTGGTTAAAATTTTAATGTTAAGTGATGTTCGATGGATTTTCTTCTCGAAAAATATCCTTTTTCGAGTGCCAGTGCAGACGTAGGCACGTCGTCGTACGGTAATGTGTTCTTCTCCTAGATTAAAATTACAAATCTTTTTTAGCAAGCATCGCCCTTCATTTAGAAATGAATTATGGTTTTGCTAAATCTGATTCTACCTCTTTAATGGATTCATGTTTTCCTTGCCAAGTCTCGTCGAAGCATGAATTATAGTGCTTTTCAGCATCAAGGTTCTGATCATCAACCTAAGTACCCGTAGTCGTAAAGATTCATGCGTTGATTTCATTGTTCATACATTTACTAGTTACAATGCCTACTAAGACGTCGCTAGCTCTAACGTAAGCAGAACGAACTGCCCAAAATCTACGCTCAATTTAACTTTTACGATCGCACAGTGTTGATGTAATCGTGTCGGTAGGTGACTAACAAAGCTTGCTTGTGCTACCGAAAATGTTAATTTGTTTGCTGTGGAAGCTGGAGCCAGGACATAAAGATTACGTACATTCACATCACGTAATAAACGATGGCACCTCATTCAAGTCTTTACATCACAAGAATATAATCATTTTTACAAGAGATGATAGTCTTAATTTTTGGAGCCACTCTCACTTAAGGCATTGCTGGTCCCTTGAACCTTGGTTTATTAAATATACAAGCAACATCATTGTCTTCTGATGTCCTAAGTTTGTTTTGTGTATATAAAAATAATCGAGATCAAACAAAAAGCGTGACAAATTTATTGCATAAATCAAACGCTTATTTAAAATTCGAACTTCCTTTAAAGGTCAGCAATTGCCTTGCTGATTCTCTGTCAATTAAGTTTTATTTCATTCACAGGTTTAACCCGTTAAGTATTTTGGTTTGCATTTTGGTTTATACAAGAAATGTACTAGGGTCTCAGACGAGTAGGGTTTTTCATAGAATTGATACAACAGGTTTTCAACGTTACGAATATAACACGATGTTTCTTCTTCGGATGGTCATTAGCTTTGTGGTACTCGGGGTCCGCTAACCGGGAAGTGATATAAATAAAAGTAATTATAGGGTATTTGTCGAGGCATTATCTTTTCGAAAGCTTAAAGAAGGTAGGCATATCACTATTTTTCATTCAAAAGCCTGTTCGTAAAGTTTCGCTTGCATGCGGTTGACAATTCTTTCAGTATCATTTATTATTGTCTTGTAAATAGTTATCAGAAAAGTTATTATCTTAATCACGACACCATAGAATTGGTAAAGAAGTTTGACATTTTGTAATGGAACAAACTTAACCGAAGCAAAGATCTAATTAAAGTAAACAATCACATAATTATTCACGAGATTTTCATTAACTTAGTGAAGAAAGCGTAAAACGTATCTCATCCATGCTTGCGTCATGCACTATGGTGATCTTATTGAATTGCAAAGCAGAGTCGTCTTAAATATAGCACTATTTTATTTATTAAAACAACAATTACACATTTTCTGATCCAATAGCAATGGTTCAGAATGTTTTTAACACTTACAGTGGTATTTGTGTATTTTTAAAGAACGCGTCATGGCGTATTCGGAGACCAGAAATTCCGCGCGGTCGGACCGACTGGACGGTAGCTCGATTGGAAAGAGCGTTGGGCCGGTTTGCCAAAGGTTGCGAGTTCGAGGCCCGCCCTTGCGTGATTTTTGGTTTCTTATATCATCTTATAAAAATACCCAAAGTATGTATCTAATGCACTTGTGCTAAGGAAATCAACACAGCCATGGTATAGAAAATCACGAAATTGCATTATGTTTTACACAGACGATAATCTGCATACGACATCGCAGTGCTTAGCTCGATGTACATTTCGGTAAAGTTGGTTCCATCCGCACTATTTGAAGTACATAACAATTTAGAATCCTTCGCTTCCTCTGATGACGTAAGGCTGTGCATCGTCTCATGCAATGCTCTCTTCCAGAAGGTGTGGCCCCTGACTGCGTAGCCCACAATGTGGGCGACCAGAGCGCCCACCTGAGTGATGTTTGTGAGTATCTATATGTTTACATTCATTACTTTTACTTAAATGTAATTACCTATTTACATAACCAAACTCACCATTCGTCCGTAATAGCTTGTCACGTCGGAAATCTGCTGTCTTCTGACTTGTTAAATTATATCATCAACTATTTATTTTATAACATTGCCCAATGTCTACAATACTGAAATGCAATTTGGCCATGTTATATATTATAATCGTCAGAAAATACGCTCGATCCATAAATAGTAGTGACACTGAAGTACCTCGGTCTGGGTTGCCTTTACGCGCGTAAACCGTTCAGTTTTACGCCCTTGGAAGTATAATCCTTTTTGTCCTATGTATATATTTTTTTGAAAATTTTTTGTCCTTGCTATTTCTCATAATAGTAAGTTGATGTATTTATTCTTCGTGTGTGTGCGTCAAATACACTATAATTTCTTTTCTTTTACTTCAAGGAAAATGCGTCAAGTCTCAGAAAGCGTAGAAATAGAAATGTAACATTGAGCTTTCCATGGGCTAGATGACACGGCGTTGACCTGATCAAACAAAATGATGCGGAATTAGTGATGAGTGGGACACGCGATTGTTGGTCGATCCCTTTGATCAGTGTATCGGGCGCTGAGACAATAAATTAAAACCATAGAGAATACACGTAACCGTGTGATCATCATAATAATATCTTTCACCGAAGGCGATCTGTAATGTTGGCTCGGGACCTTTGGAGCTGGGCCAAGGTGGTTCCCAGCCGACTGCCGGTGTCACTGTTCGAAATATAACGCTTTTCTCTCCCCCTGTACGAATATTATATTTGAAACTGTTACAGCGATCGCTATTAGAGATATGCGTCATGCGTTTTTTTTTGTTAAGGCCACTGCACGCTCGGAATGTTTGTCCGATAGACGTAATTGTTTGCATTTTCGGGACGAATCATCGGTATCCGATATGTTTACGATTCGTGGATTTTATTACAAGAGTGAAAAACATCGAAATATTTGGTATTTTAATGGTCCACTTGGTAATTCTTCGAATGATACGACACGCAAAAAAATAGATAAAGTATTTTTTCAATGTTTCTTCATGGGACATCTGCATATTAATGTTTTGACTTATTTTTTGTACAAAACAGTTCCTAACCTTGATCCTATATTAAGGCGAAACACAAAATAACATACTTGAACTTGAAGATAGTCGACTGTGGTAATAACAATAAAAACATCAATCATGATAAAACGGCCCCACCGATTTTGATTACTTTTGACACGGAGTTAACATTAGATAGGGTGAAACTAGCTAATAGATGTTAGTTCAGTTAATACCAGGAAATTAAATACTCGTAGGCGAATCGCTTATAATTTCATGAATCCAATACAGGGTGTTGTTTTGGTCAGTGACATATATTCAGGGATGATAAAATGAGTTATACTAATTCTAAAAAAATATTTAAAAAAAAATCTAAGCAAGTTTTATACAAGAAAACCTCTTCACAACATTTAAAAAAATGACAAAACGAATGGGGAAACTAGCACCCTCGCGCGTAGCTAGCGCGTATCTACGAAATACGACGCCGTAGCTACTAAGCTACGAAGAGGCTACCTGGTGTTGGTAGTTTTGACTCGATCGCTGTATCGCATCAATAAATGTTGGTTATTTCCATTTCAAAAAAAAAAAATTTTGGCATCCCTGAGTCGCTCGTCGCTGACCAAAACAAAATCCTGTATACTTAAGACATTGTTTCTCCCAACAGTCGAGGTGATATCGGCGACGGACCCCCAGTTCGGCGCGGGCGAGGCGGCGCTCGCGCACGGCATGATGGCGCAGGCGCAGGCGCCCTACGCCTACATCGTGGAGCAACCCGCGCCCAAGTCGCTCAGGTGAGTTTAAAGTTTGCGAGCCTAGTGTACAAAACCGGCCTAGTGCGAGTCGGACTCGCACACTAAGGGTTCCGTACCAACTTTAATTTAATTAGAGATCGACTTACTTTCACTTAGCCAAAATACTACAGTATTTTGTTGACAACAAACTAAACTTTGTTTTTCATAGTATTTGTATGAATAACTAAGTTATGTTTGTGGTTATTGAACATGTGCTATATCTCAAAAACTACTAGTTCGATCTCGTTCAAACCAATTTTCTTTGAAAAGTATTTGGAAAGATCTAAATCGTGTATTTATGTCAATATTTACACTCGTTTAGTTTAAAAATTAGATGTCGAAGACGCCTATTTTACCACTTTGAAAGCGGTTATCTCTTAAACGTTAGACTTTTAGAAAAAATGGTTTTAGGAACCTCGATGTCATTTTAAAAGACCTATTCATAAATACCTTACACGCATAATTCAAATATCACTATTTTTTGTATGAGGATCAAAAAACGGTTAACAGGATACATCTACCTACTAAGTTTCAACTGTGTATTACTAATAGTTTTAGAATAAAATGTCTGTGACATACGGACGGATAAATACACAGACAGACTTGACGAAACTATTAGGGTTCCGTTTTTGCCATTCTGCTACGGAACCCTAAAAATGTATAAGGACCGTTTCCTAGCTTAATAGAAAACGGCACACTACTGTGCAGCACGATCTATGTACCAATCACAGAAAATAGGCATTTGTGGCTACCCTGGTCACTATCTTACTGTCTCCGATATTTTACCTACTCTGTTAATTTTTTACAGGGATACTGGTTAAGTCGACCTAAATCCTTTAAGACGTGAAAGTTGATTTTATTGCCGATTTGACTATGGAACCATATCCCAAACTTAACCGTTCTCATGTTGTCGACCTTTAAATTTCTTTCATAAAAAAACCCGTTTTATTGTCTTTTGCCCCCTTTTCGACTTTTGTACACCAATTCTGTTTTCAGCATTGAGGGTTCTGTTCATGCGAACTTTAACAGAATTAGGGTTCCACTTACTTCCACTTAGCCATAAATACCTTACACTTTTCATAATACTTATATTTGTATGAGAGACAAAGTTATACATATTTGCGGTTGTTGGAAATGTCATATATTTTAAAACCTAATGGTTTCATTTCATTCAAACCATTTTTTTCAAAGTATTTGTTAAAATCTACGTTGTGTATTTTTTTAAATGCTGAGTATAAAAGTAAATTAAATTAACTTAATGCCATTTTTTTGTATGAGAATCGTATGGCGGTATACACCTACCCACCAAGTATCAACTTTGTAATTTTAATAGTTTCAGAATAAAGTGGATGTGTCATACAGACGGACAGACAGACATATAGACTTGACAAAACAGAAGGGTTCCGTTTTTTGCCATTCGGCTACTGAACCATAAAAAATAAACTAAACCAAATGATGTATGTGCTGTATCCACTTACGACTTCCTCTGTTAGCAACACCATTTGTTTTGTTGGCGACATGCTCACTGCCATTTGAGTGGTCTTTATTCAATTGATATAAGTAAGTATCAATTTCGTAGTTTAATATAATAAAACAATAAATTTACCAACAAACGCGCCCGTCGGCTTTTGATTGTTTTATTAGATCAAATCGGTGCTAAACACCAATCGCAGCAATCAGTAATTTAAGCACCCACTTTTGGTCTAATCCTTCCAATTAGTTGAATTATTCTAATGTCACTCAAGCTGTTATTATTTCTAACTCTCCAGTATATAGGTGCTAAACACCAATCGCAGCAATCAGTAATTTAAGCACCCACTTTTGGTCTAATCCTTCCAATTAGTTGAATTATTCTAATGTCACTCAAGCTGTAATTATTTCTAACTCTCCAGTATATAGGGTGTTGTTTTGGTCAGCGACGCGTAACTCAGGGGTGGTTATACAAACGATACTGATGCCAAAAAGAAATTGTTTTATGAAAATAATGCTCGATGCGTTTGATCGAATCAGTCTCGCCCCAACTCGCACTACGGCCTCGGGCTAGTGATGAAGGCTCAGGCTTTTAAGGCTTTTAATAAAGACTCGCCTCTTTTTTGACGCCTGACGACTGAGTCAGTCTTTTAGTCCCCAACCCTTAGTCATAAGACTAGCTTTTTTAGTACCAGTCTTCTAACGTAAAACGCTCAGCAGTTGCTTAAAGGACTTAAACAGCTTAAAGTCCTTAAAAGACTAACGACTCATCGCCTGAGAAGTCTAAAGTCGTAAGGCGTGACTGTGTAAATTTATTACCTGTTAAGGGATAAATGATAATTATGATATATAATGTACATACATAGTTTCACTCCATATACAGAGTGATACAAAACTACCTGTTGCAAATGAAGGGAGCTACTCAGAATCCATAAATAAACAACTTCCTGCTAAAAACATGGGTTGAAAAACGACAAAAAGTATTTGATTTCCCATACTAAATCGGTCACGTGACCCGTGTGATTTGTATGGAGAGTATTTTTTATTTATTTTATATTTCGACCAATGTTTTTAGGAGAAAGTTGTTTACGTGTTGATTCTGAGTAGCTCCTTCATTTGTAACGGATGGTTTCGTAACACCTTGTATGTGTGTGTACAGTATAAAAAATATCTCATTGCAAACTAAATGTTTTACTCGACGCCGCAGCACCCTCTTGTAAAAGACTGAGTCTGTTAAGTCCTTTAAGTCGTTTAAGTTGTTTCACTTGTTTAAGTCTATAAGTCTTATACGTTAACTGACTGAGTCTTATTATTTAAGACTAACAGCTAACGTCCTAATATTAAAGCAAAGCTGTGTAAAAAGAGGGTTGTCTTATTTTAAACGACTTAGGACTGAGTCTCTTTCATCACTACCTCGGGCGCCTCTTCGTAGCTTACTAGCTACGGCGTAGTATTTCGTAGACACGCGCGAGTTTCCCGATTTGATTTCAACTTTTTTAGAATGTTGTGAAGAGCTTTTTTTTTCATGTAATTCAAATAAAAGAAAATATAGTTTTTTAGAATAAGGATAACTCATATTATTATCCCTGACTTGGATGTCACTGACCAAATCAATACCCTGTATGTATGTATGCGATTGATCGACTCATCGACAAATACGACTCATAGGAATTAGGTTATGGAATGTGGTCAAATGATATAAGATATTTATTTAGTAACCAATCAAAATCTGTTCTTGCCAGCGTGTTAGTACGTAGACCTACTACAATTAAGGACATAAAAACACTGTTTACTAGGTATAATTAGTTAACGAGTGTGCGTCGAACTAAGTACATATCAATTAATTTTTACGAAAATATTGATCTAAATTATAACACATGCGTAACGCATGTGAGTAATTTGTTTGGTCCCGTGATCTTACTCTAACCATTCATTGAAAGTATCTTGTGTTTACTATAAGGAAAACGTTTGCATTACATTTTCAGTTTTGCGAAAGGGAATTGTAACGAGGAAACTGTATGTAGCGGGATAACAATGCGAACTTAATACAAACAATTTTATGTTTAATAAAATAATTAAACCGATTTCAAAAGGAACTGTAAGCCCTCATGACCTAACTCTCACCTATTACCTATGGGGAGATGGGAGTGGCTGAAAACCAGCGCTGAGTGGGATCACATCCCATATCAGCACAAGCTGAGCCACTATTTGCTTTCCTTTTTTTCTAAGCCTTAATTGCTCATGTTTTTGTATAGACAACAGCACGTCAAGATAAACACTGCGGTATCTTATGCAGTTGTAATAAGGGCTAGTTTGCAACAAAAGTGGGTAACCTGATGAGCTGGCTACTGTACCATTTTTTTTATGAAGGCAATAAACGTTTTTCTATTCTATTCTAAAAAACTGACTAAAAAGGTTTAAATAACGCATTTGTCTTTTATTTAAGAAAACCAACTTAGTCGGTGCATGGTGTCAAGTATACCAACAGTCAACAACTCACATTATGCACAGATTCCAAAATAATTTATTTCTATTAAATAAAAGACAAATGCTATTTTAAGTTTTTTGAAGTCGGTTTAATTATTTATATATATTTTTTTAATTTATGATTTTTAGTTATTAATTTTTTAATACCTATAATATTTTAACGACTAGACTGATTTTGATGAACCTAACACTGTAAAATATGCCTAATTAAACAAAAAAAGAATAATCTCGCCATGACTTCTCGTTTTCGAGTAATCCGTGGACAAGCAAACATACACTGAAGAAATTTAGCACACGTGTTTGGAAGCTTTACTCAACATATTCAAATATTATAAAATTGCATCGTTATCACATACAAATACTTTGAATTGATTATCTCCTTTTTATTGAAGTCGGTTTAAATAAGGACTTAATGGCGACTTTTAATATCGAATGTGAGTTAAAGACTTGCAGCCGTGGAAGGACGGTTTAGCACTAGTAAGGCAAACTAATCTATACTAATATTATAAAGCTGAAGAGTTTGTTTGTTTGTTTGTTTGTTTGAACGCGCTAATCTCAGAAACTACTGGCCCGATTTGAAAAATTATTTTTATGTTGGATAGTCCATTTATCGAGGAAGGCTTTAAGCTATATAACATAAAGATACGACTCACAAAACCACAGCAGCAATGAAAAATGTTGCGAAAACGGGAGAAAGATATTCCTTTTGAGAGCTTCCGCTGCGTACGCTGCGAAAACCGCTTAAGTTTCACAAAAATCGTGTATGACAGGATTGTTCAGCATTAAGAGTTCTATAATAAAGTCCGCGACAGCATATGTCTATCTTTTATGGTTGACTTACTACAACCTTTTTTATGTAAATAAATTTGTAAAAAAATAATGCATTATTTTTAGAGGTGTATTATACACACAGGTATTTATTCTTATCAAAATAAATAGATTCATCATCACGAGCATTTCATTTAGAACCAAGTTGCCCTTTATATCATTTGATTCCAATAAATATCTTAGGAGCTATCACAGTTTTAACATAACTCCGCACCAAAATAATGTTCGCAGCTTAAGTACAACGTGCGCTTGCGCTAATTATATTATAAAGCTGAAGAGTTTGTTGGTTTGAACGCGCTTATCTCAGGAACTGCTGAACCGATTTGAAAAAATATTTCTGTGTTAGATAGCTTATTTATTGAGAAAGGCTTTAGGATATAAAACATCACGCTGCGACGGGAGGGGAGGGAGCAAACTCAAAACGCGCGGACGAAGTCGCGGGGGACCGCTAGTTGTTTAAATAAACCGATAATTGTTCTGGTCTAGTTAGTATTCGTAATAGCTTAATGTTGACCACTTTTTTGAGTTCCGTAGCTGATTGGAAAAAAACAGAACCCTTATAGTTTCGTCAAGTATGTCTGTCTGTCTGTCCGTCCGTAACAGCCACTTTATTCTGTAACTACATATAACTATATATAAATATAGGCAGCACACTGTTGAAAATGATTAGGAAGATGTATCCTGTTAACAGCTTTACGATTCATTACGAATTAAATAATAATGATATTTATGGGATCATGTATAGGATCCATACATGAAACTAAAACTGTTTTTTTTTGGTCAAACTTTTGCGTGTGGCATCCAACAAGACCTATCCATAGACAGTTCTATGGATAGGCCTGTCTAAAAAAAATATAAAATGTAGATCTTAATAAACACTTTCAACGAAAATTGGTTTCGACGGGATCGAACTAGTAGTTTTTGAGATATAGCACATTTTCAACAACCGCAAACATAACTTTGGTCTTCATACAAACACTATGAAAAACAAAGTTACATTTGCTGTCAACAAAATATTGTGGTACTATAGCTATGTGGAAGTAAGTAGATTCTCTAATTCAGTTAAAATTGGCACGGAACCCTCAGTGCGCGAGTCCGACTCGCACTTGGCCGTTTTTTTTCCAATCATATGTATTTTTTATTCATCAAAAAATATTTATATAATGTAACTATCGCTAGCTAACCTCTTTTTGTTCGTGTATAATCTTTAGTAAAAGAGCTAACATACGAATGCGCAGCTTCTGTCGTCCGATTCTAAGGTCAAATGCTATATAAAAGAAAGAAATAAATATTATCTTTTGTATCGAATTATGTTAACACGTTGTCTACTTCTTAGAAAACTTATAAGTGTTTCCTAAAATCTTAACTTAGTTTGAGTTTAATAAGAAGAGTAAAACAACAATACATGTTTTTCGCTGTCTGTATGTATGTATGCTTATTATCTTTTAAACTACGCAACAGAGTTTGATGCGTTTTTTTAATTGATAGAGTGATTCAAGAGGGTGTTTTATATGTACGATACATGCATGCATTACTCGCGTGCGAAGCCGGGGCGGTTTATTAGTATTCTAAAAAAATAAAGTCGTGTCACAATATTTATAACTTAAGAACGGCTGAAAATTGGTGGGAAAGCTTTTCATCACAGATTATTACTCGAGAACGGCTGGTCCGATTTTCGTGATTTTTACTTTGTTGGACTACCGCTAATAAGTGTGATAATAGTGGTGATTTGTATACATAACTTGGATATCATCACTTGCTTATTTCTCCCGTGGCTTAAATTGGTAAAGTAACTGTAGATTTGGGCATTTCTATGAATATATCATCTCAATGGGTATTTTTCAAAAGTGCTCATATAATGTACCGGAAGGAGTTTTAAAAGAACTCAAAATTGTATTTAAACCTGTTATATAATTGCCCAAGCGAGGTCAGTACAATTTTGGGTTTTCATAATAAAATTACGTAACATAACATGACGCCCATATTTTTGTTTGATATTTATTGGCTATTATTATTTATTTTTGTTTTTGTTTTATCAACAACGAAATAAACGTTTTCGAACGGATTAACGTTGAAAGGATATTTATATATATCTGTATCCCCAAAATAGTTTTTAAGAGTTCCGAAGCCGAATGGTGAAAAACGGTTTCGTCAACTCGAAGTATTACACAGTTGTTACTTTGAAGGTGTATCCTGTTAACCACTTATGATAAAAAATAATGATATTTGAGGCGGGGCCTTTATCAAACCAATGCGTATGGTGTTAACATAAAATTAATATTCCTATCGGAAGGATATTAATTTTATGGTAAAATGGGGGTTCCCTCTCCCTCTACTCGTGAACTAATAAAAATAATAAAATAAAAATTTATTTATTTCAAATAGTAATGTTACACATATTTGTTGAGTTTTCCCTTTAAGTAGTCTAAGGCACTTGTATTGGTAATAACTCGCAACTTCCTTTAGGTTAGCTAATACTATTGAAACTAATTAAAAGTAAACATGGTAGAAGATATATTACATTTGAGAAAAATAATAAGCACAATCAAATGTACTGAACTAAGCAAGTAAAATTGTGAAATCAATACACGATGTATATCTTTGCAAACACTCTCTCTTTGTAAATATAACTCTTTCCTTCATACAAATACTATGAAAAACTAAGTTATTTTTGCTGACAACAAAAATTGTGGTGATTTGGCTAAGAGAACGTAAGTGGACCCCTAATTTAGTTAAAGTTGGCACGGAAACCTTATTGCGCGAGTTACGACTCGCACTTGGCCGGTTTTTAAGAAATATGTATATATGTTGTCTGCAGGCAGGTTCAGTTTAAAAAAATAAAAACAACTACTATATATTAATTTATTTATAGCGGAGATGTTATTTTTTAATACGATTTTGTCAAAATACGACATTTATCTCGATAAAAATCGTATTTTGGCAGTCGTCGATTTATATTACAAAATAATATCAAATTAACCTATGATTTTTACACTACCACTATTATTATTATAATAAATAACAATCTATCTTATCTCGCTATCAATAATAGTAGATTAAATAAAAACTCTACATGCATTGATAACATACAAAACAGTCCAATACTAACAGGTCCTTTCTGTTGCATAGAGAATGAATTAAATGTTATATATTGTTTTAATTTGATTTAATTTACAATTAAAATTATTATTTTATTGATTTATTTTTAATTGTAACTTGATTTCCAATATTAACTTGATTTGCATGCTGTGTGCACTCGCCCTTGGAGCTTCAACAACTCATATTACAGTATTAAATGGATACTTATTTTGTGATGGTTGTAACTCTGATACAAGACACACAAGTGTACCAAACAAATAAATAAATAAATAAACAGGTGCACTGATGCGGAAGTACAAAAAACCGGCTAAATGCGAGTCTAGTAAGAAAACCTCTTATTTATTGAAATTTGGCACGGAACCCTAGAGTGCGCGAGTCCGACTCGCACTAAGCCAGATTTACTTTGTCGCTTGGTAATCTGGGCTGCGAGTATCAGCTTTAAAAAAAAATGCACTCCGGGAGTGCCGGCAGAAGTGAAAACTTGAATATCAACGTTGTGCATTTTTGATTTTTTGGAATAGTTAGGGAATAATTTTGAATGAATTGCTCTTATTATCAATATAAAAGTACTAATAATACTAATATTACATAATAGTACTAATAATAATAATAATAATAATAATAATGATAATAATAATAATATAATATTTTTATAGAATACAATATTTATTTATTGCGCTATCGTACACAAACATTACAATTTATATTATATTAAATTACATTAAAAAGTTTATCTCTCAGAAAAATCAACTTACATCCATAATTTCGCCAACCGTCTTACGGTTTTTCGATCAGGTCACGTGTCCTGACGCGAGTTTCACATTTTTGCCCCATCCCACAAAAGTGCTCAACGCCGCTAAAGAAGTTTTCACTTGAAAAAACTTATGCTATATTTAATTATAGAGCGATAATTGCTATTTGGACAACAATATCTTACTTTAGGTTGTTCTGCCTACGTCATTGACAGCAATCTCGATAGAGTCGTTGGCTCAGTAATATAGGCGTGCCGGTAAACCCGAAGCCTGTGTATTGACGCGACGCCTGCGCTTCTCGTATTTATGAGGCACGCGCGGCCTTTTTGCCACTTAGAAGTTTTTGCAAAGTTCAAAACTCGTTGCGGGAATCCCCTCGCCGGCATTGTTTGTTCCGGCGCCACCTTGATTAGCTGAATGATATGATTTAGCAGACATTTACTATCCGAATAAGCTTTTATTTATATCTATAACGTAACAAGATGGAAAACAATAGAATGCGAAATCTAAGCTCAACGTAACTGTTTAAAGAAACTGGCAATCTTTTAAAGTACAGTACCCTTACCATGAGTTTAAGACATTTTACTCGCTAGCGACGGTTTATAAAAAGACTATGGAAAATTGCACAGCGCCTCTAGCAGACACTAAAAGAACTAAAATTTTCCATACTAAAAATTACGTCGTCGCTACCGAGTAAACTCACGGTAACGGTAATGTTACTTTTGTTTAACGCTTACTGAATAATCTCATATTTCTCTTTGTTTACAACTTTCATTAATTACACCGCGCTAGTCGATCTCAAACAGGTACATTTTTTTTTATCATTATCAATCATATTGCGTGAGCATGTAACAAACGTGTTTCTCTGCGTGGCACTTGGATACGAGTGCACGTTTATAAAACGAGGAAAATCTAGCATTTGTACAGTCAACCCAGTAAAACTAACAATAACACATAGATCGGCCGCTCAAATAATTATAAATAAAATCAAATGGCTTTATTTCAGACGTCACACACCTAAGTAAACCATTATTCAAAGAATATTATCATGAAGTTTTAATTTTTAACAGAAAATATATGGAAAAAATATCACAACTTCTGGACTTTTCTATCAAAATTGAAACTCGTCAATAGAATTAACCTCGTCACAAACGTTCGCGTGAGCATATTTTTCCTTCTTCCCACGCGTAAAATATCGAATAACATGCTTTATAGTAAGGTATACATAATAATATTAATAATATTAAGTAGGTATTTAGCAGGCCACTCCAATGTATGGTTTGGTCATAAGAATGAGCAGAAAAATACTACAGTACAAAACAAAATTGATCCCGAAGAAAATCAAACAAAAAGAAACTGTACATAATAACTCTTGCCTAAAAAAATAACCCAACTAACTGCTAGCATCAAAATATAATGTTTTTCTAACTGCTGAGCCTTAAATACCTGTTATTTACCTATATCAAAATGAAATCTTGGTGATTAAAACATTTTGGAGAGGCAAATTGATTCTTGCGTTCTAAGTTATAATGTAATATTTTTTGTTATAAAAGGAAAAAGTTGATTATTTATAATCGCTTTGCTATTTAGTTAGTTAGTAGCACATTATGCTAATTATTAACGGAAAAATGTTCCGATAATCTTCTTATATGTAGAAGTCGTAATGTAAATGCTTCCATTTTCTTGTGCATTTAATCCTGAGCTTCAACGTGACCATGAAGTTTTGTGTTTGTCTTTTAGTGACACGTACTTAATAACCCGTCGACGTAAGTTAATACTTCGATTTTAACCTATTTGGATCCGCTATCTCCATTTTGAATAAAATATAACAATAACGGAGTGAATCATGAAAACATAGAATTTAATTATGTAATAGCAAAATCATGTCGAATTTTCCAAAACGCTATTTCAATGTGGGAACTACGTAGCGCCTACGTCACGCCGAGGTTACGGATCGCGACACCGAGGCGATGGCTTCGGAATAACCAAACGCACATACTACGGTAAGCGTGCTAACTTTATATTGTAAACAGTCGTAGAACCTGATCTTTTATGTTGGGTATGTTCTGTCGACATTGATGACGATGACTAGTTATGGCAACAACAAATATAGCATGATCCGGTGAAAGCTAATGCTCGCAGTCTGTGTAGCCCTATTTTCAATTTTATCGCGAAATTTTGGTGTATATTGTAGGAGAAGGCATTTCGGTTTGTTTAATGTTGCTTTGGGCTGTATCCCTTTGCGCTTTGTTGCATTAAAGTGACCTGCTGTGAAACTGATGTGTCATTCTTCTGACCTTGAATTTTGTTGACAGTAATCAAGCAATCACCATAACATTGTTATCAAATCTGTTTGAGTATATTTATGGTTTTAGGTTAGAATTTGTTACTTGTGATTGGTGAGTGTTAGTATTATTGTTGTAAGTGTATTTTTTTCTTGCACTAAAGTTGAAATCACAAAAAACCTTTTTGTGATGTCAACTTTAGTGCCATACGAAAAGTACTCGATTGAAAACGGTTGATAAAATGGTTAGAAATATATAAAAACTCTACCTTTTTCTCAATCAAATTTTCTCAACAAAAATATTACAACTTTTTACATCATTGATAATAACTAACAATCATGAATTCTGTTTTTGTTGTCAACAACTCAAGTTAATAGTAATAAACTAAGACTCACATTTTTTTTATATGCAATCAATTGCATTAACTACATGTTTTGTAGGATTTCCCATTGATTTGATTACATAGTAATCTTTTATGATTTCGTACGTGTTGGAATTGGACACGATACCCACTATTACTAGCCGGCTGCTATGGCCATAAGCATATTTAAATTGATTAAAAAACAGGTTTTTATAATCTTCTCACGTGGCTGTAATTATACTTAAGATGAGTTTTAAGAAGGCAGTCGGGTTTTGTTTTAAAGCAACAACCACAACCTGCCCGCGGTATGTTCAACAGTTTTGGTAGTTTTGTTCAATCAAACCTGTAACGAAACTTCGACTCTGCTTCTAAATCGTCGTTATCATACAATGTTGTAAAAGAGCAAACTAATCCTAATCCATATTTTCCTGTTACTGGTGAACGCACATTTATCCGAGCCGAACGCGCCGAACGAATTAAAGTCAAACAGGCCTCGCTCACATATACAATTCGGCCGAATCGACCGAATCGGGCGAATGAACCGCGTCGAAGAAAGCATGAGATAGCGCTATGATTGACATCTAAAGGTGGGAGTGAGTATGAAGATTTTGTCCGGCGAGTCGTCCGAGTCGACCGCATTAGCCGCGCCGAATCTGATGACGTCATCCGAATTCGTCTAGGATTTCTAGGGTTCATCCAGATTCGGACGATTCGACGCGGATACGTGTGCGAGGTTTCATTCGATTTCATATAAAGAATTCTAAAATTCGTTTCGTTCGGCGCGTTCTACTCGGATAAGTGTGCGTTCAGCTTAAACCTCCGAGTACAAAACTATAAGCCGGTTTAAATTATATACGGCAAAAGTTTACCTTGGCTCGATCAAAATGCAAAAAGGTACGCATGTGTACATTTAACCACATAGCTGGATTGGACTTGTGACGCAGGTAGAGGCCGGATTATCGGAACTTTATTTTATTAACATTATACCGTCTTTCGGTGAGAAAGTTCTTGCGTCACTCGCCTTATAAGGTCACCTCGTTATAAGGGATAATATTTTAACTGTGTCTTTATAGACATCAAAGAAACAGGATACTATCATTATTTTTTGGAACTTCGAGATTATTTTATTTTTTCTAACAAAGAAAGTATCATTTCCTAAAACAGCACCCTGACGTTTTAAAAACTTATCTACGTTATCCGCTTCGCCTCTTTCAATTCAATGCCCAATCTTTCTTTTTCTCTAATCTTAAACTTGATAATTAAATATTAAAATTAAATTACTGTAAAAAAATATTTATCTTAATATCTAATTTCTTCAAAAACTACTAACGTATAAAAATCCAAAGCATTTTTCACAAAAAATGTACTGAATCAGTCCCTTAAATATTATCACTTAAGACGAGGTGACCTTTATACGCGGACACCAATGAGCAAGAAATATTTCATTGTTAATGAACATTAATTGTCCGGTTAATGTGAATGTTGTACATTTTTAGTATCTTCAATACCGAACGTCGCGTTTTCTTACCGCAGAAATACGAGACAGTCGAATGATATGTACTGATTGGTAAATGATATTTCGAATATGCGTCATACTCGTAAATTCATGCGAATCCAATAACAAACATTAGTCATGAATTATGATTTTTTAAGGTTTTGTCTGTCATTTGAGTGTCGCGCATAGAACTAGTTAAGTATGATTATATGTTTTCATTATTTACTACAATTTTCCGTTTTCAAATAGATTATGATATACATAGCTAATGCGGGTTGCACTGGGCGAGGTCGACGACCCGAGCTCTTATGTAAACAAAGTAGGTAGATGCGGAACTAGACCGTTGAAAAATCGTTAGAAATAGATGTGTGCGAGATATTTCTATCACAGCAACGAACCTTTTTTCGCGCCGAAATAGGGATCTGTCAAAATTGTTGATTTATTGGGGATAGGTCTTTGTTTGTGGATTCCTTGCATTTACTTAAGCTACGACAAATCATGAACAATGCTTAGTTTGTTATTGAACAATTATTACGCGACAACCTTAAGCGTCTTGTACCTTTCCGTGTGAACTCTCACGGTCAGTCGGAGTTTTTTTTTTTTTGCTTAATGACCGGCAGAAAAGAAATACAATGATAACTAATTACGTTGAGACAGTAAACATTACATTCAAATAAAGAAGTTAATTATAGTCCGTTTTTCTTTGCTAGTCGAATATTGTAAACAATCTTGACAATCCTTTTTAACGAAATTATTAATTTTAAAATAAGATAATCACAAAACTCAAAACTTACATAGGCAATTCATTGTTGAACTGAGATAAGTTATGAAAAGATTGTTTACATAATTGGACTAGCAAAAAAACGGACATTACTGAGTATTTTTTTCACTGTGTAAGTTGACTAATTAATTCAATCTTGAAAATTCTTGGGTTGGACAATTTTTCCTGAGCTTTGGAACTCCTAATCCGTATTTTTAATATCAACTCTGATATTGAAAATAAAGTTTAATTCGTCATGGTTTTACACTTTCACGTGTATTTGTGTGTGAAGCGAAGCATAAAAAGCGAAACAGGAAAATCGAGGAAGTATCTGTTGAGACGCCGTCTGACGCGGTAATTGCTGTCGATCGTGTGCGTTGCATCAATGGCCGCTACTCGGGCGGCAATGCAATTAAAGGCCTCGGCAAAAAGACTGGATATAAACATTCTGTCTGAGACTGCACTAGGCAATGCCTGAACATAATCTCTGTTGTCACAGCACAGTCCAACCACATCGACGTCATGGGTCCTATTAGTCACCTTGTTGAAAAAAAAATATGCCATGAATACACGTGAATAGTTTTACACACTCCTCTGATTACAATCGTAGTTTATTAGACGTTTGTTTGTTGACATAAGGATGAAAAATGAAGTTGTAACTTGCTTGACAGATTTGTTTCGAATTCACAATATCCTTTGTTACAAAAGTATTGTTTTGATTAATAATGCATTGTCAATTACGCCTTAAAGTTGCACTGTTGATGTTATGTATTTTGCAAATAATATAATGCGCGTAAAATACATAAAATGCATGAAGATTAAGTCCGGAGCGCTTAAGCGCATGCATAATGCATTTGCCGGCTGCATATCAGTGGCAGTGTCAAACTGTCAAGTGTTTTCATTGGCAGAATGCTAAGTACCCACTGATTGAGTGCATGGGAACATGCTTTTGTTTAACTTTCTCCACAATATCACTTTTTTTTTTTTTGGACATTCCCACACATCGCCATCTAGTCCCAAAGATTAAGGCGCTACCTGGATTTTTACCGCGCACACTAGCGCCACTTTACTAGAAAAATCATAACTCGGTAAATAAAAGACCAATCAAAAATCTGGTAGATACGATTGTAGCTCTGATTATGTGGTTTAGACACAATGTTTAAGTTCAATTAAACAGAGTTATCTGCAGTTACAGTTAGCAAAAATGCTAAAAGTGGCCACATTTAGCAGTTTCTCTAACTCTAACTACAGTAAACTACTTTAGAAACAATTTAAACGTACTAAATAAACTATAGAACCTGTACTACAATCGTATCTACCAGATTTTTGATTGGACTTTAATTTAACGAGTTATGATTTTTCTACTAAAGTGGCGCTAGTGAGCGCGCTAAAAATCCGGGTAGCCCCTTAATGTAAAGAAAGTTAACTTACATTTTTTTTATATTTCTAACGTATCATAATTGTTCGTTTACCTAGTAGAGGATACTTGTTTCTAGTAATTATTACCTTAACCGATATATAATTAATTGCAGAACGTTTTCACAGAAATATCATGATTGCGCATAATCCGCCTTGTTGTCCTTTAATGTAGTTTGTTTATCCTGCGACCCGTCCGACCCGTATGTGACGAGCCATAGCAAACACGAGCACTCATTTCCAGTCGTAGTAAACAAACTACTACACATTATACAGTGTGTGAAAAAAGTAAGACTTAACAAAAAAAAACAAAGATAAAAAAAAACCAGGCACTGGTTATGAATGATTAATCACATGACAAAAATACTGAGTACTTATTACTATCTTCTCTTTTATTATTTTTCATAGCACTGATAGCGCGCTATCACTATGCGTGAATCCAAAAAAGGTATAAAATCAGGTCATGTCACTATCACTAAAAAGTGTCCAAACTGTTAACCTATCACTGTTTATTGCATTTATTAATTATTTCGGCGTATTGATAACCGTCTGATTACAAGAAGTTTAATGTGATTTAAAAGTGTATTTTTAATTACTACACTTATCTTGTGGACTATCTATTATTGGATGATCAAACGAACTTACCTTAAGTGAAGTTCGATCCAAATTGTCCTGACTTCGACGAAGAGATTTAATTGACCATGTAGTATGCCCTGCTACGCGTCTATTAACTCGCACACAGGTTTAGCGCAAGAAAGAGAAGGTAAATGACCTCACTCCCTCCCACGCCTCACAGCACTGCCAGCCGCCTGTCGCTCATTCATTTCAGAGCAAGGAGACCGATGTATGAGATGTACAACATTGATTATACTTATGGTATGAGTGACGATTATTTTTGCATAAAAAACGTACACGGGAATTGGGAAGGGTGGGACCTTAAATCTCTTCGTCGAAGTCAGGACAATTTGGATCGAACTTCACTTAAGGTAAGTTCGTTTGATCATCCAATTGTCCTGCCTTCGACTCTGAGATTTAATTGACCATGTAGATGTTCGGAGTAAAATCAATGTTGTTACAACAGAATAAGTTGACATCTCTGTTAGTGTTTGATCATTAGAACGATCATATTAAATAACAATTTATTGTTCACGTCACCATCTTTGACATTTAGATGTATTACCATTACTAAAAAAGAATGGATGTATGATAACTATGATAAGTTATAACTATCTACTATAAACAAATATTTTTACTAGGAAGAAAGAAGATATTTGTGAGTTTTTTTTTTTAATGATTAACTAAAAATATATAATTTATTTATTTTAGGAATCTGAAACTGAAATAGTTTTATTTCTTATTTTTATTGTGGCGTGTTAAATAAATAACAAACAATACGGAATACGTATTGTTGAGCTGAGACGGTTTGCGAATTTTATAGTTTTACACACTGAATTTGGCACGTAAAACAAATGATAATTTTATTACGAGGAAAGCTACATACAGAAAACACTTTTTAGTAAGCGCATTATCTTTGATAAGGTAACGGGCTGGAAGGTAAGTCTGACAAATCGTTATCTTGTCTTGCAATTTTTTAACATATTTTATAATTATAGATTTGAAATACATACATGATATTCTATTGCTTTTTAGAATGGGATATTTAGGTATTAATGTGACTGTTTTAAAGATATACGTCCGAATACCAAACATATAAATAATATTTTATACATTTAAATTTCGAATACCTGAGAAAACATTTGGTTATAAAAAGTGTTAGATGATTGATATAAAAGCAATTGATTAATTTATTTATTTTAAGGAATGAAATTCTCTTAAGATCATGAAATATTTACAGGTATCTATCAATGCTATATGATTATTTGCTGAGTTACCAAAAGAATACGAAAATTCAATGGCTTTGAAATATTGTCGTTATCAGAAATTTTAAGGCATGGGTAAGTAGGTAAGTAATGATTTTTTATTTATTTATATATAATTAAAAATTCAATAAGTATTTTAGTTACTGAAAAGTAACTATATCAATCAATTTACAATATACAATCTTCTTCAGAAATGAAGAAGATTAAAAATCGGCTTCTGAGAACTTTGTGACTTTATAAGGGCGAACGACCGCAAACAATTTCTCCGACAGAAGTTTTGGTACTACCCGGCCCCGGCCAAATACGTTTATCTTATATTCGACTAATCGACCAGGAATGTTCGCCGAGTATTCGATAGTCGGCACATGGTCAGATTTCTCGTTGTAAATTTACTCACAATTTTATTGCCTGGATAACTTTTAAGGATTATAGTATATATCTTTCGAGTTAGTTACTATCTTTCGAGTCAGTTACTATGAGTTTTTTATTTATTTAATTATATATATATTTAAGTTTGACAAATATTGACTTGTTTCAATATTATGAGCAGTGTCAAAAAAAATCTGATTATGATTCAGAATTAGGGTACCTATTTGGACAAAAAATCTAAAAATAAACTGATATCGTATACAAGTACCTTTGTCATATCGAGATCCCAAGGTAGACTGGTTTCATACATATTTAAAAACATTCTTATATATGGTTCATAAAAAAAACAAGAATTATTTGGTTTACAATAATTATTTGACTCAAATTTTAATGAATTGTCGTATCACATGACGTCCTCTGGCGTAAGAGTGAAGGGAAAGTCCTTTAAAAAAAAAACATTTTGAAAATGAAATATATCAACTAGGAGGCGGGCCGGACTATTGTGCCACTAGACCTGTTTTGTTATTCATTTTAATTCTACAATTGTTCCACCATACCATAGTAACTGGTGAATATTAAGATGAAATGTCCTTTGAAAATTTATTAAACACAGTTTATCGAATTCTTTAAACATCAAACGATAAAGTTCATATTATAAGTATCTATTTTATTACTAATTGGAGCAACGTTTCCAAAGAATCGTTCCTTAGTAACTTAGTGGCTTTCTGGGGAAGATTGTTGTGGAGTGGAAAAATGTAATTGGGTGAAAAAAACTGATGATTAGAGAATATATTTATTTGATGTAGTTTATTATTAAATCACAGAATAAATAGTAGGAAAATTAACATGGTTCATATTTCCAATAACTCAAATTAGATAATTGTAGTGCAATTTGAGTCTAATGCAGCATTGCATTTAGGATACGCCAGTTTTATTTATTTATTTAATTATATAAAAATTGCCTTTTGTTAAAAAAAATATCGATAGTAGTATTTGCGTAATAATGAACATGTCTTGTATTTATCACACTTTAAACGTCCCTACGTTTTACGTGTGGCATGTGGCACATGACAAATAAAAATAACCGAAGAATATTAAATATAATAATATTATACTTGAGAAAATTAAATTGTACCAATTCATATGCTTTGTTATTGCATATCCATAAAAAACAAAAAGGCATTATTTTCGTAAAATGGACTTGTTTCAATTTTGTAGCTACCTATTCTTACGGTATATTTAACAATGTGTTGATTAGTTCTGGTTAGTGCTATCTGCGGATACTTCATACAATATGACATTTTATTTGAATTATTCTTCGGTGGTGATCGTGGTAGCATTTGTTAAAAAACAAGCTCATAGAAACAAAAGTAAATTAATTTATGGTGACCAAAGGTTGTCACAATCTTTACTGGTCGGTGGCTGACTTTTCCAAAGATAAAGGACACAGTTTTCTCGACTCGAGATTAAGTACCGAACTTTGCGACGGTTATATGAATGCATTCATAAAAAAGCGTATCACTGTCACAGCATATTTTTCTAAAAATATAATCAACTCTAAAACAATGGAATACCGCGAGCACCTTAATAAATCTTATATGTCGGTAGTACTATATTGATTAGAGAATTTGATAAGATACATTTCAAAACAATCACGCTTTCCAGCTAGTTGTTATTGCATCGGTAAATAAAATCTAAGCTTTACCGTTATATTTCCTGAGAAATTGATTAAATCTTAGTTGGATTTCAAAACTAAATACGGCAAATTTTCTACCATTCAGAATCATACATATGCCAGCTATTGAGCAAAGCTCATTCTCATTTTTATCATAGCTGTTAAAATTGAAAGCAAAAAATGGGGTTTTTAAACGGACCGGTTTTAATATGGACCCAACCATATTTTGGTACGCACTGGGCAAGCTTACAGCTTGCTTGCTTGCTTGCTTGCTTGCTATTTATAATAAAAGAGCCAACCACAAGCTGAATAGTTATAGGTATAAACAGAAAGCAGAAATGTATGTAGAAACTTGCTTTCAAGTAAATTGTTATCTTTTTACACAATCTATTAAATTCGATATTTTAAGTAGTATTATTAAGCAGTGTTGCGTTGACCATAGCATTGTCTAATTAGACCATTTTATAGCCATTGGCAAGAAATAAGTACAAAAGAGTTGTAATCAATGGCGGATATAAGACCAAAACCACCCATAACTACGTGAGCTATGGAGGGATGCCATGCTACCGTTTTTAGAGCTTTGGGAAAAAATTTGGAGCGTGTACTGCAGGTTGCAGAATACGTGTATTTATGATTAAGGTCTAGGCAGTAAAAGTGTTTTTAATTTTACTTTTCCGAGCAAAAATGTACAAAATAAATAAAAATTTATTCGATTTGAAATAAATCTGCCGCCACTATTTTTCGGTACTTACGAAAAGGTGCTTTGTATTATTTTATTGCTATTTTTGTTTGTTAGTGTGATGGCTTACATTATGCTCCATTTTAATATTTATCAAAAGATTGGCTGAGACAAGTGTTCGGTCGTGGTTTCGCCACGAGTGGAATACGGTAGCCCGTAATAAGTACATATGTACGTACGGCTTTAAGGTGATATAATAAAGCTTTCATAAAAACACATACCTTTTTTGGTCGGATTCTGATTCCAAGTGCGAAACGTTGAAAAAACGCTGCAGTTGTGACGGTAGATCACCGTTACGAAGTAATTCGCCGCGCATCATGGGCCGTCGCGTTCGCACAGGTAGAACATACCCAGGCAGGCGCCTGTTGGGCCGGATGAGTGCGGGCGAGGGCCGCTGCTTCATACTTAGAGGCCATGATGGCGCATCGTCAGCGCTGCTTAGTATGTGGAATTATGTATGAATGCCTTTGACTGTAAATTCACCCAACTTGTTCCTCTTTTCCGCAATGAAAATGAGGGTAGGATATTGGAAGCAACGCATACCAAAAGTCTCAGCTGAGATCAAAAATGATCTAGATAATTAGGACTGGCTGACATCGCGTGTCAGCTCGGCCGGTATTTGCTACAGATCAATATCGCGTATTGATTCGGAGCGGAAAATGCGGACTGGCTAGCATCGCGTGCTAGCTCGGCCGCGAAGCGTAAAGCATGCATGGTGCAGCCACGCTGGGTAGTGCGTTTTACTTCACATTCACTTTATGAATATATACGTATCACTATAAGGTAAGTTTCGTTTAGCACGAAATAAAAACTTCACGATATATACTGTGGTTACTGCGTGCGTTGTAACGGCGCGCGCGCACGGACACGAATGAGCGACAGGCGGCTGGCAGTGCTGTGAGGCGTGGGAGGGAGTGAGGTCATTTACCTTCTCTTTCTTGCGCTAAACCTGTGTGCGAGTTAATAGACGCGTAGCAGGGCATACTACATGGTCAATTAAATCTCAGAGTCGAAGGCAGGACAATTTTCGTAAATAACTTAATCAATGTTACCTATTGACCTTTCGGTAAAAAAGATGCAGTCACAACTTTATTCCTTAGTAGGTACGCTATTCTAAATTATTTCTTGTATTTATTTTACTTGACGACCCGTCTGGTGTAGTGGTCGAGAAATCGCCTACTACGCAGCGGGTTGCGGGTTCGATCCCCGCACAATACAAACATTTGTGTGCATGAACATGTCTGTATTGGTCTGGGTGTTTTCTATGTATATCATGTATGTATTTACAAACAAAAAGTATTTAAGTATTATATCCGTTGTCTGGCACACATAACACAAGCTTTGAGTAGCTTACTTTGGGGCTAGATGGCGATGTGTGGGAATGTCCAAAGGATATTTATTATTATTATTTATTATATTTATTTCTACTTCTGTGGATCTCACGTCTCAGAATGCAGAAAATATTGTAATCAAACGGTGTTTATCAACTCTTTAATGATTGATCGGTGTGATAGTGTTAGATATTGTTAAAATTCTTGCAGCATAGCCACTATTGTTAGACATATGCATAGTTTATTTAATCCTGATTATATTAATACGAAATAATTACAATATGCGTGTAAAATACAATTAATGTCCATTAATAAATGTATGCAACCATTATTCCGGTACTATAAACTACCAACGGCGTAGTCAAGGAATTTCATATACTGACCACAGTATTTCAATTCCGTATGTACGTTCTGAGAATACATATTCCATGGCTTGTTTCTATTAATATATTCGGCATCAGATCAATGGTTATTTGTGTCATTATTGGTATAGAATGGTTTTTAACACTCACAGTGCCATATTTCATATTCTTATAGGTAAAAATAAGAAACCAAAAAATGAGCACGGGCGGGTCTCGAACCTTCAACTTACAAAACTTCTGGCTTACATTCTAAACCATTGGATAGCGAAGCGTTATCAATTTCCAAGTTGAATTTATTCTGTTATGAATAAATACTTGGCCCACTGTTGCATAAACAGACGCGTGGATAGCGCTGACGTCACGCGTAATGACTTATCCTCAAGAAACCAGAAATTTCGCACGGTCGGGCCGACAGCACGGTAGCTCAATTGGAAGAGCGTTTGGCCCGGTAAACCAGAAGTTCCAGGTTCGAGTCCCGCCCGTGGCCCGCAAGGTTTCTTATTTTATTCTTTAAGAGTATCCGTTTTTTGCATAAGTACGAGTATCTGTATGTAGCACAGATCAAGAAAATTAACAAGTGCCTTTCCCTTTAAGTACATCTATCGGCGACAATGGGACAAATAGGACCTTTCCCATCTTCCTAATTGTCGTTGTGTAATATGCTTACGCCTCGCCTTGGTAGAGTTGCTATAATTTTTAGCGAGCATTATTTTCATACTGTATAAACATTGATTTTAACCTGCAGTGTTCTTTACCAAAACTTGGATCCCGGAAATACTTCATTTACTATGGTAACTGGAGAAACATTTGTCTAATAGGAAAATCCATGAGAACTTACATAAAGTTAAATATACATAAATTATTAATGTTTATGCACTGATTTGAACCATCCAATATGTCATCTAATATATATAAATCTCGTGTCACAATGTTTGTCCTCAATGGACTCCTAAACCACTTAACCGATTATAATAAAATTCGCACACCATGTGCAGTTCGATCCAACTTGAGAGATGGGATAGTTTAAATCTCAATTTATCGTAACTGCACCCGTGCGAAGCCGGGGCGGGTCGCTAGTTATATTATAAGCATTTAAATAAACGTTATCTCTTGGCGATTTTGATTGCGTTATTAACCCATTTTAGGACGTTTTCACATCCAAATCAGATTTATGTATGTTTAATTGTTTATGGTTATAGTTTTCGATTCGGCTGAGTGCGAAAATCGTCCTGAACAGTATGATATTAATTTAATTGGAGTCACTGAAATATAAATTTGTTCCCAGGTTCCGGTACGAGTGCGAGGGGCGGTCTGCGGGTTCGATTCCCGGCGTGAACAGCGTCCAAGACAACAAGACGTACCCGACCATCAAGATATGCGGCTACTCCGGTTGCATGATCATCGTGGTCTCCTGCGTCACCAAGGATGAGCCTTACAAGTGAGTGTGTTAACATTAACTAGCAGTTCTTTGCAACTGCGCCCGCGCATTTGTCCGATTTCTCTTAGAAACTTTGATCTTGTACATTCAAAGTCTTGCGCATTTCATAATTTCAACTCTTATCTTTGACCCTTAACCTACAGTTTTCAGCAATGCTTACTTAAATAATGTGCTGGTCTATGTCAAAATCTTAAAACTTGTTTTTTTGATTGTCAGTCGGCTTATCAATGTACATATATTCTCTATAGTGAGCCAGTCTTTGAACTGTTCTTCTTACTTGGTACTGTACCAGCTAAATAAATAATAATATGAAATATTGAACACTGATAACATACATTGCTTTGAGATCTCAACGTAAGTAGCTAATGCACTTGTGTTATGAAAATCAGAAACAACGGTGGTACCACAACACCCAGACCCGAAACAATGTAGAAAGTTCTGATTTCTACATTTACCCCACCGGGAATCGAACCCGGGACCTCGGAGCGGCACCGCCTTTAAACCCAGCGTGCTTAGCCACTACACCACGGAGGTCAAAACCAAAATTTAAAGTAGAACAGATAAGTAGCAGGCCAGCTTAAACAGCTTACGTTTAAAAACTCATGTACGACAGCACCTCAAGGTAAACACTGCGGTATCTTATGCAATTGTGATAAAGGTCAGTTTTCAACATAAAAAATTAACCTGATGTGTTGGCGACTGTACATGGTTGTCTTGACTAGTAATAAGCGCTCACCTAACCGTTTCCCCAGACCGCACCCACACAACCTGGTCGGCCGCGACTGCCAAATGGGCGTGTGCACGGTGAAGGTGAAGACGGAGGGCGACGCGGACTCCTGCCAGGTGCAGTTCAAGAACCTCGGCATCCAGTGCGTCAAGCGACGCGACATCGCTGAAGCCCTTAAGGCCAGGGCACAGCTTCGCGTTAACCCCTTCAAGAGTGAGTAAACTCCTGCATTATCATCATCATTATCAGCCAAAAGATCATTATCATCATTATCAGCCAAAGGACGTCCACTGCTGAACATAGGCCTCCCCCACGGCTTTCCATAGCGACCGATCACTAGCGCTCTGCATCCAGTTTGATCCTACGATCTTTTTAAGGTCGTTTGTCCATCTTGTTGGTGGACGTCCTACGCTGCGTCTTTGGTCTAAGAGTCTAAGCCAAAAGATGTCCACTGCTAAACATAGGCCTCCTCCATGGTTTTCCACAGTTGCTGATCAGAAGCGGTCTGCATCCAGTGTGATCCTGCCATCTTAACTTGGTCGTCCTTCCATCTTGTCCGTGGCCGTCTTACGCTGCGGCTTTGGTCAAATGATTTCCAATCTAGAACTTTCCTGTGCCATAGGCCATCAGTTCTTAGCGTTATATACCCTGCCCATCGTCACTTCAGCTTACTGATTCTCAAGGATAATACGTCCGTTACATTTGATCTGTTACGAATTTCCTCATCTTTGATTAGAATATCATAGATAATAAATACCCTATCCAACGCCATTTAAGCTAAGCTGGAGAAATTAGCAGGCAGTCACATCGCGTAATAAGGATAGTCATATTTCTTCTGAATCACGGCTCTGAGGTGGATAAGCGGTTCCAAATTATTTTTTTAAAGTGTCTGAGTTACTGGTCCTAAAAATGTAAATATAAATAAACTAATGTGTTACTACTAATGTGTTGCGACTTGCGTTGAAGCCTTCCTGTTTGTTCTGCGGTCAACTGCGTGCGAGTTTAGTTCGGTAGTAGGTAAACACTCACGAAATTTGAGTGTCAACATTTACTTAACACACCGGCCCTGCTCTTTGTTATGTTTTTACATCGCACTCACTCATACTGTCTAACTGTCATGACTGATAGAGAAAGCAGTCTTCATGTTTTACAAAAGTTTGGAGATGGAGATATGTGTTCGGCAGTTGGTTAGTTTTTTTAGCACACTACAATAGGTAATTCTATTTCTGTGGAGGGCTATAAATTAGGCTTACTCAGATATTTTATTTAGGCGGCCTAACATACATATTCACAGCGATATGAATGCCGTAAGACCTAACCCACTCTTCCCGGAATAATATTCACATCCCGTTTCGATATTAAACCACACAGTTGTTAATTAAATTAAAACATTATTTTTATTTCTTCCCTGTTAACTGCAATCTCTGACGTACATGAGTTTCCTCTCTGGATACTTGCGTCAGTCGAACTTATTTCGTATGGTTATTCAATTGCGAGATTTACCGTTTTACTTAAAAAAAAACAAGATAAATATCCACACATAAAAAACTACCGCATGTTAAAAATCGAAATACGTAGAAATAGTGGCCCCGAGAAATAAAAATAAATTTTATCTTGTGCAATGAAAATTTTAGCGGTGTACTTATTTCGTTTACGAATTACACGAGAATCTGAAGTTAATAATAATAATCATTATAATTTTTACCTATGGCTTTGTGTGGAAGTTTGAGTCCAGAAATTGATTGATTGTTAGCATGTACAAGTAATTAGACATAATAAAAATCATTTTTTATTGATTTCTAAACGCTTTTGTTTAAGTGTGCATCAGTTATGTGTAAAAGTATGTATTTACTACCGGTCCCCCGCGACTTCGTCCGCGCGTTTTGAGTTTGCTCCCTCCCCTCCCGTCGCAGCGTCATGTTTTATACACTAAAGCCTTTCTCGATAAATAAGCTATCCAACACAGAAATATTTTTTCAAATCGGTCCAGCAGTTCCTGAAATGAGCGCGTTAAAACAAACAAACTCTTCAGCTTTATAATATATTAGCGCAAGCGCACGTTGTACTTAAGCTGCGAACATTATTTTGGTGCGGAGTTATGTTAAAACTGTGATAGCTCCTAAGATATTTATTGAAATCAAATGATATAAAGGGCAACTTTGTTCTAAATGAAATGCTCGTGATGATGAATGTATTTATTTTGATAAGCATAAATACCTGTGTGTATAATACACCTCCAAAAATAATGCATTATTTTTTTACAAATTTATTAACATAAAAAAGATTGTAGTAAGTCAACCATAAAAGATAAACATATGCTGTCGCGGACTTTATTATAGAACTCGTAATGCTGAACAATTCTGTCATACATGATTTTTGTGTAACTTAAGCGGTTTCCGCAGCGTACGCAGCGGAAGCTCTCAAAAGGAATATCTTTCTCCCGTTTTCGCAACATTTTTCATTACTGCTGTGGTCTTATGAGTCATATCTTTATGTTATATAGCCTTAAAGCCTCCCTCGATAAATGGACTATCCAACGTAAAAATATTTTTTCAAATCGGGCCAGTAGTTTTTGAGATAAGCGCGTTCAAACAAACAAACAAACTCTTCAGCTTTATAATATTAGTATAGATTTAGATAAATGAATCATAAATCATAAAAATCTTTACTGTGGATCACAGGTTAAAAAAGTTGAACAATGGTAGAAGTACTCTCTGTGTCCTGCCTCTATCTAGGGCGTACAATGATATAAGCAGTGTTGCCACCTTAGTTTTGGTAATAAGGGCTGTTGATGAAGCTAAAAAGGGCTAGATGGCGCTAGATGGAGTACAAATTACTAAGCCTTGCTGTAAAAAGGTTAATAAAACACCTTTATACTGACTTCAATTATTCGTTTATTTTTTATTTTGGATAACAATAGTATTTTACAAAATCGATATAATTTTGTAGATTTAATTTATAAATTAATGATAAACTAAAATTATTCATATTCTACTGGTTCAAATTGATATAAGAATTAAAATTTAAATTAATAAAAAACACTAACGAAAAATAATCAAAAATCATAATTAAAATACGACATCGAACTCCAGACGAATGAATAAAATAAGAATGTTTTTTTATTGCTAAAATCAAGATGAAATAAGAGATGCGGTACGTTGCCTTAGTCGAACAAATGGTATCTACAATAAAAATATAAATAAATCGCGAAATGATAATCTTATTTTTCAATTTTCGTGTAAAATTTTAAATAAAATGAAAAGGGCTAGATAGGCCTTTCCGGGCTAAATCATTTAGCAACGGGTTCACATATAGTAAAAAGAGTCACATATCTAGCCCCAAAAGGCCTAAGGTGGCAACACTAGATATAAGGGCACATGTTAAATACAGTTAAATAAAATAAGTAAATAAATTATTTATTAATAAACAAAAGGTATTTATGGTTACAAAAAAAGGACTTGTGTGTTGTCTGAACTAGGTTGGACCTGTGTTTCAGACTATAAAAAAGAACTATGTTAGTAAACTAGAGTTTGGCCATCAAAAGCTGAACCTAGCAAAACGCGGCAAATTTAAAATATGAAAACTAGGCAACACCGTCTATAATAGGAAGAAACATATTTGATACTTTTTTAAAATTCACAAAAAGTAGATTTCAACTGTGGCTTTCCTCATATGAAATACGAAGTTATAACACGTTTCATATATGTACTATGGCTGCTACACACAATGTCGGTGGTACGGCTGGTGGCCATGTCACCGGCACCGCTAGGCTCGCATTTTACTATCAATAAGTAAGGATATTCATTGCGATTATACATCTGACATGCTGAACTAGGTATTTAAACCAACAGAAGTTAATAGTATTTGGGATGTCGGGATGAGAATTTCAAAAACAAAGTTTACTAATATACATAGTTATTTATTATTCACTATAATCAAAGTCTGATTCCAGATACTCCACACCCATCGATTCTTCTGAATCTGAACTGCTAGATTCGTCACCTGAATCGGTTACATTTATAATGAAACTTTCCATTTCTGCCACTATTCCATCTTTTTGTTTATAATTCTCTTCAATATGAATGACATGATTAACCATCTTATTCCATTCCTCAGAAGTAATGCTATCGAAGCATTATTTTATTAAATTTTCCATTTCTGATAAGGATCTTGAAATATTTTTACTTGCCACTTTTCTCTGTCCTGTGCTCCAAATTCATTTTATATCAATAATTTTGAGCTTGGTAGGAACTTACCAGTCATTGAAGAGATTTTCTCAGAATATTTATTCTGTGAGAGATACTCTTCTTGATGAAATTCCTTTATTTTTTTGAGATTTGCCAAAGCAGCACTGGCTCCTTCAACACTCGAATTCTTTTCTGTAAAATTGGAATGTACTAATTATAAATACCTATATATTATTATGACGTGAAAGTCTTGATAAATATGAAAGTATCTAAGTGAATAAGTTTTACTAACCTACGAACTCTATCGCAACATGTAAACAATCTTCTTTTTGCTTGATTATAGCCATTTGCTCATCTTGTTTTTCTTTATATTTACTTATCATAGTAAATAGAATCTGCCGCACTGCACTCTTTATAGTTTTACCCATATTTTGAAAGAAAAACCAAGGAATGCACAAAATAAACTTAACACAGTGACAACCAACTACGCAGATACGCCATGATGGCGGCCATGAACACTTTTTTTTCACAGTGGTAGTGTTGCCGCTATAAAAATCACCGGGTTCAGCTTTTATTAGCCAGACTCTAATTACAATAAACTGACTAAGATGACACAAATAAGTTAATACGATAATAATTAAGGTAAATTCAATTGATTACAAAAATAAATTAAAATTAATTATGTCAAACAGAAGCTCTCTCCGTCACAAACTCATTAATAGTATAGAAACATTTTCCAATTAAATATTCATGCAATTTAGATTTATATATATTAATTTCATTCAAGTCTCTGATTGTTTTTGGTATTTTGTTGTAAATCCGAATGTTGTAATGAAGTTTCTTAGTATGTTCGTCGTATACCATTTCTAATAAATTTAATGGTGACTTATTGCATTCGTTAGAAAGCAAATGTGCTCCCCTCTTGCGGTCACATTTGTTATATAACATAACCCGGAATTCCTGCTCATGGTAGGGATATCCACCGATAACGCTGTTTTGCACTCAACGGCAGTCGTGGGAAATCTAATTGAAATGTACGTCATTATTGAACATTGTATAAAACTTTAAAATTATACATTATTATACAGTATTCCGATTTCGTGGTAATATTTATCATCTTAGCACCACATCCATTATTTACGCACGAAAAATCGATTTAGTACCCTAGGGAATTGTAATAGTGGCCATTCTGCAACAGAAATGTTTACCTATTTTGTTGTGAATGTGATGTCAACTCGTATTTTACAAATACGTGTAAAATAGGTAATGTAAACACATCACAGATAGTTGAGTCTCGCAAATTAATTATGAGTTACTTAGTAGCACTAATACTTGATTGTTTGTATGCAAACAATTATAATTTGTCGATTGATTTTATTAAGCTTGAACATGCGACGCAAATGTATGCAGTAATCTTAAACGCGACTGCGTGTTAGTTTTAAATAAACGCTAAATATAAATCTGATGTACGTAGGAATGTGGATAAAAAATTTGAATTAGGCGAGCTAGACAAATGCATCTTAGAAAGCTAGTTGTTAGACAATCACCTACCTCTGCATAATTTTTGGGGTTCCGTAGTCGAATGGCAAAAAATGGAACCCTAATAGTTTCGTCAAGTCTGTCTGTCTGTCCGTCCGTATGTCACAGACACTTTATTCTTTAACTATAAGCTTCACACTACTGACATTTGGTAGGAAGATGTATCCTGTTAACCGCTTCACGACTCTGATACAGAAAATAAAAAATAATGATATTTAAGGGGGGGGGGGGCTCCCATACATGAAACTAAAACCGATTTTTTTTTGTCAAACCTATGCATGTGGGTGGTCTATAGACACCTATAGATAGATATCTATCGATAGATTCGATGATAGATAGCTTCCAAAGTGGTAAAATGGGCGTTTTAATTATCATTTTAAAAGTTATTATAAGATTGTTTACATATTTCGACTAGCAAAGAGAAACGGATATAAACTTACGATGGTTGGTATCCAGACCGATAAACGTCTAAACACATGCTCACTAGACAATGTCCAACTTCTTTTAGAAAACTTAAGAATCGTATTTTTATATTAAATTTCTCATGTCCTTCAATACCTTCAATTATAAATAAATAAATAAATATTTGACAACATCACATACATTGCTCCGATCCCAAGCTAGGTAGCTAAAGCACTTGTGTTATGGAAATCGGAAACAACGGTGGTACCACAACACCCAGACCCGAGACAATATAGAAATGATCGTTTTCTACATTGACCCGACCGGGAATCGAACCCGGAACCTCACGAGATGGCAGCGTGCTAGCCACTCGACCACGGAGGTCGTTAAAAATAATAAAAAATAGTGGCTCCCCGTGCCTGCGTATTTATTCTTTAGGTTATGGTTATTATTATAAAAAAGTGTTTTAAAATAAACGATAAAAGTATTTGACCCTTTCCTTACCCAGTGCGTCCAGCAGCTGTCCAAATATTTACAAAGAATTTGTATAACGTGTGCGTTAAATAAATCTGACAATCACGGCGGGTGTCGTAACAATGCGCTATTTCTGGCGGCGGCTATTCGCGGCGCGCGCGCATTCTGCCCGTACACCAGCTATATTTTATCATTGACTTCCGCCACGCCAATGCCGGAATTCAATTCAAAATTTAACGCTCTATTTTACCCCTTTAGACCATGAGCTGCGCCAGATTTAGAAACATATGAAAAAAAACGTGTATCTGCGTTCGGCATCACTGGTGCTTCTACGCCATTTTCGCAAGGCCAATATAAGATTTAGTTAGTGCAAACTTTGCCACAACTCTACTCTATATTTGTTTAATTATTTTACATCAATCCACTGTTTTTAAGAATAAGAAATTATACAATATTTATGTACAGTCGCCAGCACATCAGGTTACCCTCTTTTGTTGCAAACTAGCCCTTATTACAACTGCATAAGATACCGCAGTGTTTTCCTTGACGTGCTGTCGTCTGTACGGCCGAAAAAGGACTGTCATTTTACATAATTATTCTTCATTTAAATTATTAACATCGAATGGTTGTGAAAGATAAAGGTACTATAAGACGTATAGTACGTATAAACTAACGCAGTGATATCATAAAAAAAAATTAAACGTGTTCATATAACTCTTAAAAACTACAGCCTTATATAAACAAAAAAGAAATGAATTGTAACTTTTAAAATGTAATTTCCTAATATGTCCTAGTACCTTGAGGCCTGCCTTATGCCTCTGGCACATACGACTTTATTTCCCTTCAATCAGACCTGAAATCATTTAAATAACGATTATCGGGTATAAACTCGATAAAAATATCATTTATATTTGATATTACGCGTACTCCACTATATCATGTTTGTAAATAAAGATATTTTGATTTGATTTATTTTATGACCATGAATAAAATCAGGACGTCCGACTGCAAGTTGTTTTTGTTTTTACAGAGCTTTTAATCCTGTTATTCAAAAGAATGTAAATGATACTTCTCAGTGACAGTGATCTAACCAATGATCTGTTTCCCTCCAGCCAGTTCAGCGCACCGCACACAACCGCAAAGCATCGACCTGAACGCGGTGCGGCTCTGCTTCCAAGTGTTCCTCACGAACGACATGTACAAAGTGGAACGCGCGCTGCAGCCGGTCGTCTCCGACGTCATTTATGACAAGAAGGCCATGTCCGACCTGATGATTCATCGATCCAGCCACTGTTCTGGGCCAATGAGAGGAGGCACCACCGTCATACTGCTGTGTGAAAAGGTACGTGTCGTTTTCAAGGCTATAGGCAAGGTACAGTGTTTGCCTTCGTAATTTATGACAAGAAGGCCATGTCTGCCTGAAGATTCACCGCTCTAGCCACTGTTCTGGACTTGTGAGAGGAGGCACTTCTGCCATACTGCTGTGTGGGAAGGTGAGTCTCACTATCAAGATCCTAAAGATGAAATTACTGGTCTGCGACGTCATCAGAACAAGAAGACCATGTCCGACCTGATGATTCATCCATCCAGCCACTGTTCTGGGTCAATGAGAGGAGGCACCACCGTCATACTGCTGTGTGAAAAGGTACGTGTCATTTTCAAAGCAATAGGCAAGGTACAGTGATTGACAAGAAGGCCATGTCTGACTGAAGATTCACCGCTCTAGCCACTGTTCTGGGCTTGTGACTGCAGGCACTTCTGAGACTCACATTCTCATACAGCAGTATGCTGTATGAGAATGTGAGTCTCACTATCAAGACCTTAAAGATGAAATTACTGGTCTGCGACGTCATCAGAACAAGAAGGCCAAGTCCGACCTGATGATTCATCGGTCCAGCCACTGTTCTGGGCCTGTAAAGGAGGAACCACCGTCATACTGTGTGAGAAGGTGAGTGACACTTTCAAGGCTATAGGGACAGTGGTATCAGAGGTGGAATTTTGTAAATCAATCATATTAATTTGACAGTTCAAAACGTACGATATAAATAAATACGATTGCTTTACACAATTCCACCTCTGATATCACCTACAACAAGAAGACCATGTCTGACTGATGATTCATCCATCCAGCCACTACTCTGAGGCCTGTGAGACGAGTCACCACCGTTATATTGCTGTGTAGGAAGGTGAGTGTTGCTACCGAGACACAGGAACAGGTCCTATACATGTCTGACCAGATAATTCACCGCTCCAGCCAGGATTCCAACGTGATACTGTACTAAAACTTATGCGGACTCGATAGATTCCAGTCCTTTAGTTGGTTGTACAGAGGTTTATGTGATTTTATGATCGATTATTAAGTTTGCACCCTCTCTTCCCGTCCTAGCGTTTTATGACTTCCCCGATAAATTAGCTAGGGTTTTTTAGGGTTCCGTAGCCGAATGGCAAAAAACGGAACCCTTATAGTTTCGTTAAGTCTGTCTGTCTGTCTGTCCGACAGTCCGTATGTAACGGCCATTTTATTCTGTAACTATAAGAATCACACTGTTGAAATTTAGTAGAAAGATGTATCCTGTTAGCCGCTTTACAAAAAAAATTTGAATTTTTTTTTAGTCAAACCTAAGAGTGTGGGGTGCTAGCTATGGATAGGTATATTCAAATGAAATAGAGGTTTCTAAAACCATTTTCGCTTAAAGTCTAACATTTGCGAGATATACGCTTCCAAAGTGGTAAATTGCCTTAAAGATTGTTTACTTGGTCTCGGTTTTAAAAAAGAACCGGCCAAGTGCGAGTCGGACTCCCGCACTGAGGGTTCCGTGCCAACGTTAACTGAATTGGGGAATCCACTTACTTCCACTTAGTTAAATACCACAATATTTGGTAACAGCAAATTTAATTTTTTTTTCATAGTGTTTGTATGTAGAACAAAATTATGTTTGCGGTTGTTGAAAATGTGCTATATCTCAAAAACTTCTTGTTCGATCCCGTACGAACCAATTTTCGTTGAAAGTATTTGTTAAGATCTACATTTTGTATTTTTTTTTAAATTTACACTCGCTTAGTTTAAAACTTAGATGGGGGGACGCCCATTTTGCCAATTTGGAAGCGTCTAGCAATGAAACGTTCGAGTTTAAAAGAAAATGGTTTTAGAAACCTCTATGTCATTTTAAAAGACCTATCCATAGAGTGGGGACTCGCATAAATTTGAAAAAAAAACGGTTTGAGTTTCATGTATAAATATATATTTTTTTTGTATAAGAATCGTAAAGCTGTTAACAAGATACATCTGCCTACCAAATTTCAACAGTGCGATGCTTATAGTTACAGAATAAATTGGCTGCGACATACGGACAGACAGACAGACTTGACGAAACTATAAGATGTTTCGTCTGTTCCCCATTAAAGCTAATACGTTTAAATGTAAAGATGGATGGTTGCAGGTGACCCGCGAGGACACGGAGGTGTGGTTCTACCAGGAGGAGAACGGGCAGGTGGTCTGGTCGGAGCGCGGCCACATCGAGTACGTGCACAAGCAGCTCGCCATCGTGCTCAAGACGCCCGCCTACCGCGACGCACGCCTGCCGCACCACGTCACGGTAAGTACAACCATAGACTTACTGTCGTCGGTATTATGTTCTGCAACCACAAATCTTCATTTTCTACTCGCAAAAATTTTATAACTACACTTCTGGACACATCTACTGGCCCACCTTAGAGTTTAGGTTTCGATGGCCCCTACCGAAATATGATTGCTAGATTGAACAAAAACTGTTCATGCAGTTTTAAACCTGATACATTTTACCATATTTTCGATGGTGTTGTTTTAAATTTGAATTCAGAATACCATACGACATGGAGCTACGCCTAACAAGTCGGATATGCGCCTTGTTAAAGGCAATTGATTTTTAAATAAAAAACATGTTTTATCAAATAAAGTTTAAATTTAATAACGCGTGTTGCCTCCACGGGCATCTACCACAGCTCTCATACGATTAGGCATAAAGTTTATCAACCGCTCTAAGAAATTTTGAGGGATCATCTCCCATTCCTCTTCTATGGCAGTTTTCAACTCCTGCATCGTCTGGTCAACTGGCTGACGGGTACCTAACACGTTTTTTTAGCTCGTCCCACATGTGCTCAATGGGGTTCATGTCTGGGCTTCTGGCTGGCCAGTCCATAACTGTGATGTTCACATCCCGAAGATGTTCCCTGACGATGCCGGCCGCATGGGCGCTTGCATTATCATGCACTAGCGGTCCCCCGCGACTTCGTCCGCGCGTTTTGAGTTTGCTCTCTCCCCTCCCGTCGCAGCGTGATGTTTTATATCCTAAAGCCTTTCTCAATAAATAAGCTATGTAACACAGAAATATTTTTTCAAATCGGTTCAGCAGTTCCTGAGATAAGCGCGTTCAAACCAACAAACTCTTCAGCTTTATAATATAACTAGCGGTCCCCCGCGACTTCGTCCGCGCGTTTTGAGTTTGCTCCCTCCCCTCCCGTCGCAGCGTCATGTTTTATATCCTAAAGCCTTTCTCGATAAATAAGCTATGCAACACAGAAATATTTTTTCAAATCGGTCCAGCAGTTTCTGAGATAAGCGCGTTCAAACAAACAAACTCTTTAGCTTTATAATATATTAGCGCAAGCGCACGTTGTACTTAAGCTGCGAACATTATTTTGGTGCGGAGTTATGTTAAAACTGTGATAGCTCCTAAGATATTTATTGAAATCAAATGATGTAAAGGGCAACTTGGTTCTAAATGAAATGCTCGTGATAATGAATGTATTTATTTTGATAAGAATAAATTCCTGTTTGTATAATACACCTCTAAAAATAATGCATTATATTTTTACAAATTTATTAACATAAAAAAGGTTGTAGTATGTCAACAATAAAAGATAGACATATGCTGTTGCGGACTTTATTATAGAACTCTTAATGCTGAACAATCCTGTCATACATGATTTTTGTGTAACTTAAGCGGTTTCCGCAGCGTATGCAGCGGAAGCTCTCAAAAGGAATATCTTTCTCCCGTTTTCGCAACATTTTTCATTTCTGCTGTGGTCTTATGAGTCGTATCTTCATGTTATATAGCCTAAAGCCTTCCTCGATAAATGGACTATCCAACGTAAAAATATTTTTTCAAATCGGGCCAGTAGTTTTTGAGATTAGCGCGTTCAAACAAACAAACAAACAAACAAACAAACAAACTCTTCAGCTTTATAATATTAGTATAGATTAGCGCAAGCGCACGTTGTGATGTTAAAACTGTGATAGCTCCTAAGATATTTATTGGAATCAAATGATATAAAGGGCAACTTTGTTCTAAATGAAACGCTCGTGATGATGAATGTATTTATTTCGATAAGAATAAATACCTGTGTGTATAATACACCTCTAAAAATGATGCATTATTTTTTTACAAATTTATTAACATAAAAAAGGTTGTAGTAAGTCAACCATAAAAGATAGACTTATGCTGTCGCGGACTTTATTATAGAACTCTTAATGCTAAACAATCCTGTCATACATTATTTTTGTGTAACTTTAGCGGTTTCCGCAGCGTACGCAGCGGAAGCTCTCAAAAGGAATATCTTTCTCCCGTTTTCGCAACATTTTTCATTGCTGCTGTGGTCTTATGAGTCGTATCTTTATGTTATATAGCCTAAAGCCTTCCTCGATAAATGGACTATCCAACGTAAAAATAATTTTTCAAATCGGGCCAGTACTTTCTGAGATTAGCGCGTTCAAACAAACAAACAAACAAACAAACTCTTCAGCTTTATAATATTAGTATAGATAAAAAGAAAATTTGGCCCCACATAGTCCGCGTATGGTATCGCGTGAGGTTCTTAGCACTCACGAATGTACCTTTCAGCATTTAATATTGGCAGCCGTGGTCCTGTACCAACCTCAAGTTGAGTTTTGCCGCTCGCGGATATACCACCCCAGACAGTCCACGAGCCACCGCCATAAGCAACCCTCTCTTCAAAGCAGCATTGTGCGAAACGTTCTCCCTTACGTCGGTAGACCTTCTTCCTACCGTCATGGCCATGTAACACTATTTTCACTCATCAGAAAAGAGTACACGGCTCCAATCTTGCTGTGTTCAATTTAAATAACTGCGTGCGAAATGAAGGCGCGCTGATTCGGTGGGCTCGCGTTAGTTTGGGCCCATTAGCTGGCTTGTGTGGTCCCATATCGCGTTCTTTTAACCTTCTCCGAACAGTTCGAGCGCTCACAGATACTCCGTGGAAGTCGCGAAGTTAGTTTTGTATCTCAATGGAGGTAAGGTGACGATTTCTCAAGCTGGTCGTCACGATGAATCGATCCTGCCTTTCAGTTGTGACCCGAGATCGTGGCCTTCCTTGGCGACGAACAAAGCCGCCAGTCTCTAGGTACCTCCGATAAACATTTCGGACCGCAGATCGACTTAAATTAAGTTGAGCACTCACGTTTCTTTGGCTGTGTCCGGCCTGAATAAGTGCCACAGCTTGGGCGGCGACTTCAGGTGAAGTATCCATAGATTATTGATAGAACCTCACCTTAATGTTAAGAATAAGTAATGTTTGTTGCAAAACCAAAGATATCAATCACTTTTTCAAAAATTAAATTCAAGTAAACCAATAAAATCAAGTTTTCTTAGTATTCGATTGTTTGATATCAACAAACAGGCTCCAAATTGCCTTTTGTTTCTTTAAATTCTGTATTCGAAATTCAAAAAAACCGGCCAAGTGCGAGTCGGACTCGCGCACTGAGAGTTCCGTGCCAACTTTAACTGAATTAGGGAATCCACTTACTTCTACTTAGTAAAATACCACAATATTTTGTTGACTGCAAATATAACTTTGTTTTTCATAGTATTTGTATGAAGTACAAAGTTATGTTTGCGGTTGTTGAAAACATGCTATATCTCAAAAACTACTCGTTCGATCTCGTCCAAACCAATTTTCGTTGAAAGTATTTGTTACGATCTATATTATATATATTTTTCAAAATTTACACTCTCATGGTTTAGAAGTTGGATAGACCTATCTATAAACATCCCACACGCATAGGTTTGACTAAAAAAATTTTTTTTGGTTTTAGTTTCATGTATGGGAGCCCCCCCCTTAAATGACATTATTTTTTATTTTATGTATGAGAATCGGTAAGCGGTTAACAGGATACATCTTCCTACCAAATTTCAACAGTGTAATGCTTATAGTTACAGAATAAAATGGCTGTGACATACGGACGGACAGACAGACAGACTTGACGAAACTATAAGGGTTCCGTTTTTTGCCATTCGGCTACGGAACCCTAAAAAGACTATTGAATGAAATTGTGTATGTGCCAGGTTCAAAACTGCATAAAAACTTTTTGCTCGACCTAATATAAAATTTTAGCTAGGACCAAACGAAACTGAAAATACACGGTGAGCCAATAGATGTGTCCAGAAGTGTATCTTGTACCAAAGCTTTACACGCAAATAATATTGAGCTCATCAAGAATTAACCGCAGAGCTCATAAGCTCCAATATGGCCAGAAGGCTGAACGCATATTATGTTTAAATGTCATTTAAGAAAGGTAGTCACGTCTGGTACACGGACGGCTCCAAAAAAGGGAATGATGTAGGTTGTGGGGTCTACGGAGAGAGGCCTAAGCTCACAGTAAGTGTAAACATGGGGACTGAAACCTCCATCTTCCAAGCCGAGGTCTTTGCCATAAACAAATGTGCAGAGATAAACCTTGAGAAGCGACTCCGGAACCAACACATCTACATCAACTCAGATAGCCAAGCTGCATTGCTGGCTCTAAAATCCTTCGAACAAATGTCAAAACTGGTGCAAACATGCACTGAGACATGAACTGGGAAACACCAACAAAGTCACACTTACATGGGTACCAGGGCATTCAAAGATTGAAGGAAACGAAGTAGCAGATGAACTTGCTAGAGAAGGAGCCGATAACCCTCAAATCGGCGTAGAACCATTCTGTGGCATCACCAAACAACGCGCCACTACGCTTCTAACCACCCTCTGTAAGCAAGAGGCTATTGAGTCGTGGAAGTCTACACAAGGACAAGAACACTCAAAAGCACTAATTCGAGGTTACAACAACAAAGTAGCTAAAGAACTGTTAAAGTTCGAAAGATACAAAGCTTGTGCAGTGACCAGAATACTAACTGGCCATTGCAAACTGAACAAACATTTGGCCAATATGAACATGACCGAAGACGCTCTATGTAGATTCTGTAATACAGAAGAAGAAACGGCCATGCATATCCTCTGCTCATGCGGACCGCTTATGAGCAAAAGAAGTATCCATCTCGGGCGGCACATCATGCACCCGGATGAGATAGCAGATATCACGCTCCAAAGAATCTGGCAATTTATAGACTCAACGGGACTAAGCAGTGAAATTTAAATATAAGGGCGCCACAATAGATCATACCTGGTCGAGCTGGCAACAATAGAGCCCAATAACTAATAATAAAAATACTATTTAAGGCTATTATTATTAGACTATAATTTATTGTGATTATTTTTTTATTTTATTGTTATAAACGAGTGTATTTTTGAATTTAATTCTTTTTAATTATAGTGTAATTGCATTTACTAATGATTTATTGAATGAATATATTTTTAATAATAATAGAATATTATTTTCTTTGATTTATTTATTTCTTTATATTTTTGTAATTTGTGTTAGCATTAATCTTTGATTTTATTATGTTTGTTTTTTAATGGTTTGTCTTTTTTTGGATTCGTTCGCATTTTTTGTATTTTATTATCAAAATAATTATTCAACATATTATTCTACCCACAAAAGCACCTGCTGAAAATGAGTGTCGTGGTATGCGTTCCGCTGCCACGACTTATGCTGAGACAGACTCGAAAAGTCTTGTTTTTTGTATGTTTTTTTTTCTCTCAATGTCCTTTCGGTCCAATAAAAGTGTTTTCTATCTATCTATAAACGATAAACAGGGATTGTCGAAATGCACTCATTATGAAATCGTTTGATTTTTACAACATACATTCCTGCTATCCACTAGCGGCAATGCAATTGAATCGTATCTAAAGCCGATCTGCTAACTTCAACCACACATGGAACGGAACATGCATGGCACACCAGAGCCGCCAAATAAGGTTGCTACCATTTCTGCATGAACGGGCTTTATGCCTCGTTGTGTACTATCCCTCAGTCATACTATAAAGTGTCATCTTCTCACAGGTGCAGTTCCGGCTGCAGCGCATCTCGGACGGCGAGAAGAGCAACACGTACAACTTCGAGTACATCCCCGAGGCGCAAGGTACCCGCAAGCCGCCGCCAGACCTCGCCGCGCTCGCCGCGCTGCTCGCACACGCACACACAGACACGCACACGCACACCGACACGCACATGGACACGGACACACACGCCACCGACACGAACAACAACAAACACGACAAGGACGCGCTCGTCACCTCCACGAGCGACAGCCTCAGCGCCAACGTGTCCGATGACGCGTCTACCCTCCCCGCTGTCGCCAATGGCACTCCGGATGTGTCGCCCGACTCGAACGAGCGAAGCCTGGACGATCTACTCGACCAAGTCGCCGAGCTCGATGAAATATACACCGAAAATCGCACGCGCCTCGAAAATATAACTTCTTTAACCACAGACGACGATCTTGATGACTTTAACGACGCCGGCACGTACACGAGTCTCCAACTCGCGTTCAGAAACCCGATAACAATCACCGAGCCGGAGCCGGAGTCTTTGCAGTACGAGGACGTCCAAGTCCACGGCTACCGCGGCCCGATCATAGAGTTTGCGCCGTTGAAACGCGACACGGACGACGATAAAGCTCCCCCGCTCCCCCCTAAACGCGTCCGCAAAGTCACGAACGCAACAGACTCGTTCAAAACGAGTCAGACCTCCGTCGATAGCATCCTAAAACCGGGCAGGCAACTCCCCGTGACCAGAAACCCGGAAGTCCTCAAACGCGATCGCACAGAATTGTCAGTAGCTCGCAGCGAGCCGGCCCTACCTCCGGTGAAAAAGCGCTCGTTTTTCTCGCGTCTGTTCCGACGGAAAGAAAAGTCGCCAGCCCCCAGCGTCAAATCTGAGGGTAGGAAGGAAACTAAGTCGAAACCCGTCGGCCGTTCTGTTAGCAGCGTGTCCGGTCTTCGACCTTCGAAATTCAAATCGTCCGTTTCACACACGTCTCTGAAAGATAACGCTTCAGGCGCTGGTTTGAGCTACGCGGATAGTATAACACATATTTCTCTACACGGTGACGGGGACGATGATATCGGGCGGTCCGCCTCTCAAACATCGCTTCGTCGTCCAGCCAGCTTAGCTCCACTACCACCGACAGATGGAGGCACCATCTTAGTAGCTGAAAGTGTGCTAGCTTTAGACGCTACGGCTTTCAAAAAACTGCAGGACGACCTTGACTTGACAGAAGCGGAACATTACGCGTTGTATATGGCGGTGGCACCGCACGCTACCGTGTCGGAGTTCGATGAGACTAGTTGCTACTACTCGCCGGTAGATGGCAACAAGTTTCATAACCAAAATTAAGAAAAAAATGCAAATTTTTAGATTGAAAATTTCAGAACTTAAATTGATCGATTAAAAATCGAATCGAAATACCGCACGCCCGTTTAAAACGAAGGCAGCTATTAATTACTAAAAGTAGTATTAACATATTTTAAGCTTGTCTATGGCAGCTATAAAACGCGAAAGAGTGCTAAATAAACTAGGTTAGGTCCATAGAATTACTATCCCCTATCAAAAAGAGAATATTACTTCTATGGTTTGGTCTTTACTCTTTTATACTCTACTAGTCTATATCTAGTCTTAGAATATTTCAGTTATTAACTACAACCACCGCTACCGGAACTAAGCTCAAATAAGTACAAATCCACACTAATTTATTATTTAACCAACAAAACTGGGCACAAATACAAACTACACATTCACATTACAAACACAAAAACTAGATTAAGTTATCATTACATGAATTAAAATCATAGTTTTATGCAAGAGCCCCTATCTGTAATAGCTTCCTAACTCTTGCCAAATTTTTCGATACATTTATTATTAATTCCAGTCCCAATTTTATACAGTCCGATAACTAAAATAATCTATAAAATAGACCTGTTAATAATAAGTTTTTTTTTCTAATATAGACATCCATCAATCCTTATCGGTTTTTAATTGTATACTCACTATGGAATCGCTATCTGTACTTAATTATTAATGTTTATTTTATTTATTTCTAACGTGTGGATATGTGTTCTAGATAAAGAGATTATATTCGGAAGTAAGCGACGGAAGAAACTGTCGTACAATTTACAGGAATACGAGGAGAGTAAGTGTGTTTTTATGCATTTTTATTCATTGTGTTACATTCTTTTACTGAGAATTAATATTCAATGGCTTAAAGTCAATGTAAAATTATCAGTAAGAGACTGGATATGAATCATTCTGGATCATTATGGCTTCTTTCATATGGGTCTTTATAAGTCACATACATATTCTATTAAGGGCCGATTTTTCAATGGTCAGATAAAACTTATCAGTCTGATAAATTATAATGCGATGGATTTTAAAAAATGACAGTTACATATGATTGCTAACAATTAGGTGACGTTTTCAAATTAGATATATTGTATTTTCTTCGACGAATATTTCTTAACTGACTATTGAAAAATCAACCCGAAATCGTATTGTATCAATTGTGTTATATTTATTTAATTAGGCCTAGGATATTATGTTATATCATCTAACAATATTAAATTATAATAAAAATATTATTTATGGAGTAGGGTAGTAAATGCATTGGTGATGGCACTAACATTAGCTAAATTATATTAACATAGTATTATGTTGTGAAAGAAAACTAAGTCTTAATGGTAACGCAATACTTTTATAAAGGAAATTAGAGATTTATTCTTACTGTTACCATTCTGAACTTGATTGGTACTATCTTGTGCAATGTATTTTATTTAATTTATTACATTCAAATACACTTTTGGAGAAATAACACCATTCACATATAACAGCGTGTTATTTCATTCGGAAGTTTTTTATTATCTTGTTTATTTACTTTATTATCTTGTTATTTGTTATATATTTATTACTTGTTCATTTTTATTTCTAGTCAGCATGAATTCATGATTGAAGTCAGTTAAAATGCCATAGCATTTACTAGTTAGCCCAACTATTCAGAAACTAATATTGTGGTTCAAAGAAATCTCTCAAAAGCATGTTTCATGCTGATTACATATTAATTTATTAGGGCATAACTCTTACGCGAAGAGTTAAATAATATCAAATGGTTTATTGAAGCAATAAAAAAAATCTGTTTACTTGCATTGGTCTGAGTAAAATCTAGTTTTGATCGCTCAGAGTGTCGCTATGACTGCATAGTGCAAGTCTGCAGCGTACAATGCTACAAGTACAAAAATCTTTCTTTTACGTTTAGGATAAGTGCTAATGTGGATATGTGTGTTGACAAAAATTGAAAATTTTGATTAAAAAAATATATAAAAATATTTAATTTAAATCTTCTGAAAGCTTAATAGTCGTACAAACGTTTATTCTTAATAAATTTTTCATTTAGTTACCAAAATTGTTGAAAAATAGGTAATTTAAATTATTGATAATGTTTTTTTCATGTTTTATGATTATCAATTATTCTTTGTTAATAATTTAATAAATATAATTATATTAGTTACCATAATTAAGTTGGTAATATGTATTGCATTCGTTTATACTGTATTATCTATGGAGATCTTTGAAGAGTCCCAAAAAAAATGTAGACTGTGTGCACAAATGCCTTCATTCGTGCTGAAATACCAAAGTATTAAATTTTGAAATACTCTGAAGTATTGTTGTATTTGATATAAGATGTGGACATATCCTGAATTGAATGTAATTATATATTTTATGAATATTTAGATGAATTTACTCTTGAGTCATAAGTTTGTAATCTGTCTATCAACCAAATGAGTAAATAAAACAGCTGAGATACAAAACCATTTGTTAATGTATTGTTTATTTCTTGAATCATTGTCGGATGGTTTTGCGACTCGGCTGTTCTATTTCTAACATTTTTATACAGAAATATATTTTGAATCTATGTAATAAAGCTTGGGTGATGCAAAAATCTATAATAATATGCTAATTAAAATGTATTTTTATTTAATTCAATCCAAGACAATCCTCAAATTGAGAATCAAAGGTACGGACCAAATTGTAGCATGGTTGTGTTCAAATTTTTTTGTGTATTTTGTAGTACTTTAGTTGTTTTTTTTTGTTTCCTTTTTTTAAGTTCACACATATTCATGTTAGCGATTATTAAGTTAACACCTTGCATGTTTTTCTACTTTATTTTTATGGGTGTGTATTTGTTAATATTTTAAAATTGGGTGTATTCCTATAACTGCATGGAGTTCTTGATTTATTTTATTTTATAATATGCACTTATGGTAGGTTAAATATGAAATCCAGTAAAATCTGTAATTCATAGAAGTTACCTAATTTATGCGATTTCATACTTATCCTGTTTGTTTTATTTTCTATATGCTACATCACTTTTTACTAAGCTTTCTCAGTTACTCGAAAGAAATTAATTTATCTTCTATTATTTAGTAATCATTTTTGTAGTGCTAGGTTACCAACAATCACTTAATGCACATTTTACATTTTTTTTTACTGTGTGGTGTAGATTTATTTGATAGTTATCCTTGACATAGTTTACTAAAGGCTGATTTTTCAATAGTCAGATAAGAAATATTCGTCGGACAAAATACAATATGGCTTATTTGAAAACGTCACCTAATTGTCAGCAATCATAGGTACCTGTCATTATTTAAAATCTGTCGCTTTACAATTTATCAGTCAGATAAGTTTTATCTGACCATTGAATAATCTGCCCTTAGTAATATTTTAGTGTTAGATAATGTGTATGATATGTGCATATATTCCAGGCGCAGAGTTCGCGATAAAAGCCGAACCCGAGCGTACCCCGCCGCACCACATGCCGCCGGCCGCTTACGGAGAACAGGTATAACAGACACACTTAATATTCATAAAGATAAAATAAAAAACCAAAAATTTGCGCACGGGCGTGACTTGAACCAGCAACCTTTTGGCTGACCGGACCAAACGCTCTACCATTTGAGCTACCGTGCTGTCGGTCCGACCTTGCGAAATTTGTGGCCTCTTATGGATACGTCATTATGCATAGAAAAAGTGAATAAGGTTAGAATGGCCCCGGTCAGTGCGGCAGCGAGCTTAATTGTAGGCATATGCCTGCATTGAGCCGTAGCTACTTCAGTCGCGTGACAAGAGCGTTGCATTATTTTTTGTCAAAAATGCCGTCTTTTGCTATTATTACTTGCAGAGCGTGAAGCCAGGTCATAAAAAATGAGAGAGAAAGTGTGTTTTTTCACCGGTGAGTAATAAAAAAAAACACTTTTTAATTATGATTATATTTATTTATTAAAGGATATTTATTTATGATATTTCAAATGATAGCGGTTTTCTTGCACTAAGTTCAAAAAAAAAATACATTGATGACTGTCCACGCATATTATTAACAAATCTGCTATCTTAACACACAATGTATCGCGTCCAATTTGCTTTGTTCGCTTGTATACGCATCACTAGGGATGTAGCTCACTGTACAGTAAAATTATCGATAAATGGTAATTTCCCTACTGATGTATTAAAAGACAAAAATAAGTTTTGTTTATTAATTATTTGAAACATAATAATGATTAAATAAATACAATAAAGTTGTAGAGTTCATATGTTGGAACGCGCTTATCTCAGGAACTACTAGAGCTATTTAAAAAAAAATGTTATATTCTAAAATGCTTGCTGCCAAAATAACGTATTCCTGCAATAAAAATATAACTCAGCAAAAACGCACTGCTTAATCCTCAACTTCTCTAATTTATCGTTTGGTCTATTTATTTGTAAAATAGGGTACGGCAATTCACAGTTTAAAATCGATATGTGTTCAATACTCTTTCACAATTTCTACATTGGTTTACTGTCAACAATCTACTCTCTTCGGCAGTGATACCGAAGTTAAACAACTTACGGCGCGATCGTGTTTTAATGAGTGACCATAGCGACCATATTTCAGTGACCTAAACAACGAGCATCTCCTTGCTTCATGAACCACGTTAAGCTAGTAAGCTAGTATCGGTTGATATTTTCTTACAGCATCTAAAAGCATTCGGTATTAATTTTATCATAATTTGGAAATCTCGTTTTCCTACAAAAACTTAAAAAGAAAATTTCCTTAAAAATGGTTGACTTTTGGAAAGTATATTCTGGGATCAAGATTGTCCCAAATGAGCTCCCCCATCAACTCTTAAAAGGATTTGGTCATATTTTCAATAACCCTGCATACAAATATTTTTGTAAGAGTTATTTGTAGTCAGCTATACACTTATTGTGAGTTTGTGTATAATTTTGTAATTTAACAAACCTCGTCAAAGCCCTTTTAGTGATGTGATTTAAATGCGAACAAAAGCATTGCAAGGTTAACTGTTGTATCATGCAGCTGTACATTTCTTTACCTTAACCACCATACTAACTTGGGTCATATTTATTTATTGAAAACTAGCACATGCACGAAACATAAAATTGTACATGTGGCGGACTTAATGCCTAAAGCATTCTATACCGGTCAACCATACGTCTAAAAGGTATATTGTATTTTTTTAATTGTAATCTTAACTATTTTCGATTTGAATTTGTTCTCTCCCCTTCCGTCCCTGCGTAAAGTTCAAGTTCTTTCTCGATAAATTAGACATCCAACACAAAAACTTTTTTTTAATTGGCCCAGTAGTTCTTGAGTTTAGCGCGATTAAACACATACAAACAGCTTCAGCTTTATTGTATTAGCCAAGAATACAAATGAATAAATAGCATGGTAAGATAAAATACCTGAAATATATAGACCATGGACTTTATGCTTTTATACCTTTAAACATTTTTCCTTACATTGGAATCTATTTGTCGTATATAAGTAATATTACTTTTTCTTTATACAAAGAATGATTCAATTCTACTAATAGAACTATTTTTAGAAACTACTTTAATGTTTTAAGGTATAAGTTACTCTATTTCAAGTAACGTCACAGAAAATATAATAGTACTACGTACAGAAGGATCACTGTGCTTAGAATGATAAAGTAAAAACAACTTTCGCTGCAACGCAATGAAGTGCAATTCACTTCGCACGATATTAATTCAAGGTTGTTTCATCTACCTATCTATACCTTTCTCTTTCTAACACGTAACGCTTTCCCTGTTTCGCGGCCTTGAATGTGTCAGGGTTGCGAGCGGCGCGTGACACGAACATACGCGTAGGTACACAACGCGCTACTCAAATAAAATAAATAGTCTAGAGGACCTAGCATATTTCTTGACTGTGTTCTATCGGAGAAAGTAATTGATAGTGTCAGCGTTCGTTTAATATTAAAATAAGTGTTTACTCTGTCTAATTTAATTATTTGGTACAAAATTACTGAATTCGGAGAAATGAAAGTACAAACCAAACACACATGTATGTACGACCAACAGCACGTCAAGGTAAACACTGCGGTATCTTATGCAGTTGTAATAAGGGCTAGTTTACAACAAAAGTGGTTAACCTGATGTGCTGTCGACTGTACATCACACTTAACCAAATAAAATTGTAGAGTAGAATTATTTTCTCCGTGCAGTTTGGGTCATTAATCATAGCTCGGCCTCAGCCGAGTAAGTTGCGCGGGCGCACTGACGTTTTAAAATTTATATTATTTAAAAAAAATAGTTTATTATAAATAATTTCAATAAATATAAAATTTTATACTTATTTATTTTTTTATAAAAAAATATATAGTACATTCGTCAGCATCTTAGGTTATACCACAGAAAATATAATAGTACTACGTACAGAAGGATCACTGTGCTAAGAATGATAAAGTAAAAACAACTTTCGTTGCAACGCAATGAAGTGCAATTCACTTCGCACGATTTTAATTCAAGGTTGTTTCATCTACCTAACTATACCTGTCTCTTTCTAACACGTAACGCTTTCCCTGTTTCGCGGCCTTGAATGTGTCAGAGTTGCGAGCGGCGCGTGGCACGAACATACGCGTAGGTACACAACGCGCTACTCAAATAAAATAAATAGTCTGGAGGACCTAGCACATTTCTTAAATGTGTTCTATCGGAGAAAGTAATTGATAGTACCAGCGTTCGTTTAATATTAATTTTAAGTTTCATAAGTGTTTACTCTGTCTAATTTAATTATTTGGTACAAAATTACTGAATTCGGAGAAATGACACACTTTTGTTGCAAAGTAGTCCTAATGTCAACTGCATAATATACCAGTGTTAACCTTAATTTGCTCTTGTCCGTACTTAACTACAAATGAGACTTTAGTATATGTGAACCTTATCTATCGTACCATTATAAATGTTATCAAAATCGAGATTAATTTTATTGGAATACCTAAAAATTAAGGGTGATATTATATAGCTAAAGTAAAATAATGAACTGTAGCTCTTGGACCATTAGATTTTGGACTACGTAAAATCCTTACACAAAATTACTTAAGTAATTTGGTAGGTACTTATAAATATTATGTAAAATTTAAAGTAAGTTTATTGACATGTTTCCGGTTATTTTAAGTTAGATTGACGTAAGTAACTGAGTAGGTATCTTAAACTCAAACCTATTTCTTTGAACAAGAAATGTTGAATACCTACCTACAAAATTTGTTTTGATAAATAATGTCATAATTAGGAACACATATCTCAAATTATTAATAGTTATTTCATTGTAACGAAGTCAGTCACTGGCTGAGAAAATAAACACAGTCACAGGCGCGTGGCGCGGTCCGCGAGCGGCAGCCCCGCGCTCATTTATGCTCGGCGTACCGAGTCGCTCGAACATACCTAAACTTCGGAGTGACACCCCCCTGGTTATACACTTGTTGCAAACTAGCCCTAATGTCAACTGCATAAGATATCAGTGTTATCCTTAATTTGCTGTTGTCCGTACTTAACTACAAAAATAGAATTTGGATATGTGAACCTTATCTATCGTACCTTTATAAATGCTATCAAAATCGAGATTAATTTTATTGGAATACCTAAAAATTAAGGGAGATATTATATAGCTAAATTAAAATAATGAACTGTAGCTCTTGGACTATAAGATTTTGGACTACGTAATATCCTAACACAAAATTACTTAAGTAATTTGGTAGGTACTTATAAATATTATGCTAAATTTAAAGTAAGTTTATTGACCTGTTTCCGTTTATTTTAAGTTAGATTGACGTAAGTAACTGGGTAGGTATCTTAAACTCAAACCTATTTCTTTGAACAAGAAATGTTGAATACCTACCTACAAAATTTGTTTTGATAAATAATGTCATAATTAGGAACACATATCTCAAATTATTAATAGTTATTTCGTTGTAACGAAGTCAGTCACTGGCTGAGAAAATAAACACAGTCACAGGCGCGTGGCGCGGTCCGCGAGCGGCAGCCCCGCGCTCATTTATGCTCGGCGTACCGAGTCGCTCGAACATACCTAAACTTCGGAGTGACACCCCCCTGGTTATACACTTGTTGCAAACTAGCCCTAATGTCAACTGCATAAGATATCAGTGTTATCCTTAATTTGCTGTTGTCCGTACTTAACTACAAAAATAGAATTTGGATATGTGAACCTTATCTATCGTACCTTTATAAATGCTATCAAAATCGAGATTAATTTTATTGGAATACCTAAAAATTAAGGGAGATATTATATAGCTAAATTAAAATAATGAACTGTAGCTCTTGGACTATAAGATTTTGGACTACGTAATATCCTAACACAAAATTACTTAAGTAATTTGGTAGGTACTTATAAATATTATGCTAAATTTAAAGTAAGTTTATTGACCTGTTTCCGTTTATTTTAAGTTAGATTGACGTAAGTAACTGGGTAGGTATCTTAAACTCAAACCTATTTCTTTGAACAAGAAATGTTGAATACCTACCTACAAAATTTGTTTTGATAAATAATGTCATAATTAGGAACACATATCTCAAATTATTAATAGTTATTTCGTTGTAACGAAGTCAGTCACTGGCCGAGAAAATAAACACAGTCACAGGCGCGTGGCGCGGTCCGCGAGCGGCAGCCAGCGCTCATTTATGCTCGGCGTACCGAGTCGCTCGAACGTACCTAAAGTTCGGAGTGACACCCCCCTGGTAACGTTTAGCAACCCCTTTTTTTTCTTCTATTGTTTTTACCGAAAGGCAATAGTAGTACCCTTTGTTGCGATCAAATGAGCTGTTAAATTATACAAATTATTAAAAATTTAAATCCTACATGTTTATTCACAAAGAGAGAATTACATCGGTAATTGAATTTATAATAATCGACCTTTACCACATCACTAGTATTTTGACATAAAAGAACGAACGTATCTGAATGATGATTGGAGGTTTCACCGCTAGAAGCTCTGTGATTGGTAGTTGGTTACAAGTACTAATTACACCTGTAGCTACCTACCTGTTTTGCCTACATACACATCGATCGCATAGAATAACCATCCAACTGAGACGGCCGCACGCACCGCGCGCTCAAGCAAACTGGCTCGCGAGATGGGAGCGAGGCCTATTTACGTGTGGCGAGCATCGTGACGTCACATGCGCAGACGCAGCGGTACAACCGTTCCGCGTCAACATCTGAAGCTCACTGAAGATGCCCTGCGTGCGCCCGAGCGTTTATATATGAACATACATAAGTACGCTATAGCTAGCTAGTCAGCTGATGCGATCTCCGTTGACCCACTAATAAATTAATATTTTTCGTATATAAATAGCCTAAGTTTCACAATAAACATTCATTACTATTTCGGCATACGACTTTTACTCATCTCCCTACAATAATAGTAACATTGGTGACCACCGCAAGAATGAACACCGGACCTATCGAAACCGTCGAGAACCAGTCATCAACTTCTGAAAACGAAGAAATGGCTGCCATCTCCGTGAAAGCTCGGATACCTCCATTCTGGCGTCAAAAACCGAGGCTTTGGTTCGCACAGTACGAGTCAATAATCATCAATCAGAAATTGGGAGATGAAGCAAAATATCACCTCGTCGTAGCGCAACTTGAACTCGCTGACATCGAACAAGTCGGAGATATAATATTATCACCACCCGAAAAACACAAATATGAAGCTCTGAAACAACGATTACTTTCGGTCTATGAAGAATCGGAGTCCAGACAACTTCAAAAACTGCTAGGCGAAATGGAACTCGGCAACCAAAAGCCATCACAATTATTAAGAAAAATGCGTGACCTAGCGCTAGATCGAGTTCCTGACAACACGCTGAAGATCATGTGGACTGGGCACCTACCCACATCAGTACGCGCCGTACTCGCTATCAGCACTGAAACAAACCTAGACGTTCTGGCTACCATGGCAGATAAGATGACCGAGCAGACTCACGAAATAAGCTCCATTTGCTCCTGTGACACTACCTCGAAGCCTAACAGCCCTACCACAAATGAAGACCTGCTGAGCAAGATTGACGCCTTATCAAAAGAAATCGCATCACTGAAAATGGAACGCACACAGAATCGAAGACCTTTTCGAAACAACTACAGAAATCGCAACCGTTCCCGTTCAAGATCAGCGAACCGCGTACGAAAAGACCCACTATGCTATTTTCATCGAAAGTTCGGAAAAGATGCGTACAGATGCCAGCAGCCCTGTGATTTCAAGAAAAATAACAACAATAACAACAAATCCAACGAATCGTTAAACTAGCAACGGCTCGAGCAATGACGGTAGCTGGAGTCGACGAAATATCAAACCACCGTCTATTTATTCGAGATAAAACATCGGGACTGAAATTCCTCATCGACACCGGCGCTAACGTTTCCGTCCTACCCGCAACTCTGGCTGAGAAACGGAATAATGAAGCAACGAACTACCTTTACGCCGCCAACGGATCATCGATATCTGTCTACGGCGAAAAGACAGCGGTTCTCAATCTTGGTACGCGACGACCCTACAGATGGACTTTTGTCATCGCAGCTGTCTCAAGACCAATACTAGGCGCAGATTTTCTTCAATATTATAACATCATGGTCGATTTGAATGGAAGAAAACTGATAGATAAACAAACAAATCTATCCTCCAAAGGTTTCATTATACCTACAACACAAGGCAGCGTGAGAACACTGGACAGCAAACAACCATACCACGACCTGTTGGAAAAACATCCGAACATTACGAGACCCACCTTAACCATCGTAAGCAGCTCAAATGTGGAACACCACATCGAGACAACGGGACCACCAGTTTTCTGCAGAGCGAGACCACTACCGCCACTGAAATATAACCTAGCTAAGGAAGAATATCGCCAAATGATGGAAGAAGGAATCTGCAGACCATCCAGCAGTCCCTGGGCAAGCCCACTGCACCTGGTACCCAAAAAAAATGGTCAATATCGTCCCTGCGGAGACTACAGAAGGCTTAATGCAATAACAGTTCCAGACCGCTACCCAGTTCCAAGACTTCACGACTTCACCTACAACCTGAAAGGCAAGAAGATATTTTCGAAAATAGACCTGAAAAAGGCCTACTTTCAAATCAAAATACGTGAAGAAGACATAAAGAAAACTGCAATCATTACTCCGTTCGGCCTATATGAATTCACTCGAATGTGCTTTGGTTTGAGAAACTCTGGCCAAACATTCCAACGACACATCGATGACGTCATGCGAGGCCTACCTGTATTCGTATTCATTGATGACATCCTCTGTGCTTCGGAAAATGAAGATTTACATAGAAAGCTACTAGAAGAAGTTTTCAAGAGACTAGAAAACAATGGACTACAGATTAATGCCGCCAAGTGCATTTTCGGTCAAGAAAACATAGAATTCCTGGGGTACAACGTTTCATCAGAAGGAATTACACCTACAAGACAGAGAATAAAAGCTATCGAAGATTTCCCACGGCCGACTACAGTACAAGAACTAAGGCGTTTTCTAGGAATGATTAACTTTTACCGTGAAAACATTCCTAACGCCGCTATGCATCAACAAGCGCTAAACAAATATATGCATAACTCGAAGAAAAACGATAAAACCAAGATCGACTGGACTGACGATGCAATATTATCGTTCGAAGAGTGCAAGCGAGACATCACTAACGCCGTCCTACTCTCGCATCCATCAACTGACGCCCCGTTTGCTCTAATGACGGACGCCTCAAATCAATGCGCGGGCGCAGTTTTACAACAAAGAATAGAAGGTAGATGGAAGCCGTTGGGATTTTTCTCAAAAAAGTTCAGCGATGCCCAACAGAAATACAGCACCTATGATCGTGAATTATTATCGATATACATGGCAACCAAACACTTCAGAAAAATGTTTGAAGGTCAAGATTTGATCGTGTTTACCGACCACAAGCCATTAACATATGCACTGATTGCGCAAAGCAAGAATGAAACTCCACGGCGAACACGGTATTTAGAGTACATCGGCCAGTTCACTTCAGACATTCGTCACATCTCAGGACAAGACAATGAAGTAGCCGACGCACTATCACGAATCGACGAAATATCATGTCCTTCACCGATTGAATATTCGTCGTTATCAAGATCACAAAAAGAAGACAAAGATTTGAAAACCTTACTCGAAAACAAGTCGCACGAATTCAAGACCATCATCATGCCTGGTACTTCAATACCTATTACCTGCGAGACCTCAACCGGCACAGCTCGTCCTTACTTACCACCTGAGTTTCGGAAGCCAGCCTTTCAAGCACTTCATAATCTCAGTCACCCTGGAACGCGAGGAACAAGAAAATTAGTGACCAATCGCTATTTTTGGCCATCAATGAACGTGGACGTCCCCGCCTGGACTCGAACCTGCATACCTTGTCAGCGTTCGAAGGTACATCGGCATACTCGCCCTCCATTAGCGCAGTTTGAAAAAGTGGACCGGCTATATCAAGTACACATCGATATTATCGGACCCTTACCAATATCTGAGAATTTTCGATATTGCCTCACAATGATAGATCGTGCAAGTAAGTGGCCAGAAGCTATCCCAATGGAAGAAATAACCGCTGAAAAGGTCGCCGAAACATTCTACCAAGCCTGGATTGCAAGATTCGGTTGTCCCGCCGTTATTACATCTGATCAAGGCAGGCAATTCGAATCTGAAATATTTAAAGCGCTGACACAACGACTTGGCATACACCGCACACGAACCACTGCATATCATCCTCAGTCAAACGGCATTATCGAAAGATGGCACAGAACGCTTAAGTCAGCACTAACAGCACGCCTACAAGAAAACAACAACTGGACGCGAGAACTACCTACTGTCCTACTAGGATTACGAGCAGCAATTAAAGACGACATCGGATGCAGCGCGGCTGAACTACTATACTGTCAAGCACTAAGACTACCTGGAGAGTTCTACGGTGAACCTGGGTCGACGATCACATCATCACAGTTTCACAATGACCTATCAGATGCAATGCACAGATCGCAAACACAAAGAATGTCATCTAAACCTACATTTGTGCACAAAAACCTAAATACGTGCACTCATGTGTTTATAAGAAACGATGCCGTACGAAAACCGCTAACACCAAGCTACACAGGCCCGTTCAAAGTGATAAAACGCAACGAGAAATACTTCACCTTGCAGATGCCACTAAGAAAAACAAACGTTACGATCGAGCGTCTGAAGCCAGCATTCACTATCAACACGGAACAACACACAGCTCAAACGGAAGAAAAAAAAAATTACGTCACTAGATCGGGAAGAATATCTAGACCTCCTGTACGCTTCGCTGAAGGGGGAGTGATGTAGCTACCTACCTGTTTTGCCTACATACACATCGATCGCATAGAATAACCATCCAACTGAGACGGCCGCACGCACCGCGCGCTCAAGCAAACTGGCTCGCGAGATGGGAGCGAGGCCTATTTACGTGTGGCGAGCATCGTGACGTCACATGCGCAGACGCAGCGGTACAACCGTTCCGCGTCAACATCTGAAGCTCACTGAAGATGCCCTGCGTGCGCCCGAGCGTTTATATATGAACATACATAAGTACGCTATAGCTAGCTAGTCAGCTGATGCGATCTCCGTTGACCCACTAATAAATTAATATTTTTCGTATATAAATAGCCTAAGTTTCACAATAAACATTCATTACTATTTCGGCATACGACTTTTACTCATCTCCCTACAATAATAGTAACACACCAATCACAGAGCTCCTAGCGGAAATTGCTCCTAGCGTTAATTCATTGATTGGTACTTTTATCACTGCAGCAACAGCGCGGTAACTCCCATACAAACGAACGATCAAAACCATTCTAACCTTATTCATTTTTTCTATGTCATTATGCGTGACGTTTAGCGCCATCTACCAGTCTGTTTATGCAACAGTGGGCCAAGTAGTTATTCTTTACAGAATAAATTCAACTTAGAAATTGATGAGGCTTCGTTACCTAATGGATTTGATTGTATTTTTTTTTTCTTTTAATTTGAATTTAACATGACTGCATTATTATTATTTAGATAGATAGAAATGACTTTATATTTGACATACTAACAATTTGACAAAATACTTATTGACATTACCTACTATTTTAATGAAGAATTGATTTAATTGTAAATTATTGAATTTAATAACTTGAATTCACAAATACCTCGTTGAGGTCATAATGTAACAAAATAACCATCTTTTGCCTATATGTTATATATTGTCTGCTGTAATGTTATATTATGAAGTGAATAAATGAATATGAATATGAATATGATTAGAATATTTTAACACACGCATCCGTAAGAGACCACATATTTCGCAGGGTCCGACAGACGGCACGGTAGCTCAATTGGTAGAGCGTTTGGCCCGGTTAGCCAGAAAGTGCTGGTTCAAGCTCCGCCCGTGCGCAAGTTTTTGGTTTCTTATTTCATTTTTATGAATATAAAATGTGACACTGAGTGTTTACACATTCTAAACCGATTTACATTTGTACCCTTGTACCAAGACATAATTGAGAAGAAAAAGAAAGAAAAGATATAATTTAGACGAGTTATAACTTTTATTTCACTAACAAACAGTATTTATGCGAAAAAAACAGTATCTACATATTTATTTTAATAAATGGTAAATCCAGCTTTATTCCTAAAAAGTAACTCATTTATTTCCGTTATTTGTGTATTTTTTCTCGCAAGTGTGTTGAAAAACGTCGTATGAAACACGTGTGCCTGTGATTATAATAATATACGCTGCTTTCTTATGGAGCGCACACAATGTCGTCTTGTATGTAATGATAAATATTTCATAAACTAAATATCGTGTTATTTGGTATTTATCGTGGTTTTCGGCTTCGTTAAGCCTTTTGTAGCATCCTGTACATCGTGCTGCAGACTGAATATTAGAAAATATCATCGACATATCTGATAAAGTTTTTTTTTATACTGATAAGCTTATGTTTGGATAGTTTGTTAGTGCCCAGACAGGTAAAAGTAAATTGTTATACAAGAGGAGAAAGCGACTTATTTCACTCGAGATGTTTCTGGCCATTAATACGAGAGTGAAATGGTGCTTTCCCCGAGTTATACGTACTATTTTTCATTTGACTGAGGATAACAAATTCGCTGTGTATTTGTAGATGTGATGATGAAACCTCTATATTTTGTACAACATGTCAGTTTATTTCCTGTCTTTATACATACAACACACGATTAGAAGAACTATCAACGGTACGAAAAAAAAAGTTACATAAAACGCGAATGAAAGACTGATAAATAACTTATTATTGCACATAAAATAAATCTATATACACGTTCGTTTTAACCTTCGAGGCTGCAACGCAACTATCGCGCAATAAAATGACGCATCAGTGTAGCACCGCGTGCGTGTTATTTTAGGCTATAAACTTATTACTAAGGTTACATTCGGGTATTTGCATTTAGATGACAAGAAATAAGTATAATAAACATTTTAAGTCCTAAAAATTATTGCATATTTATAATATTTGCATTAAGTAAAATAATGGTTTTCAATCTGCTTCACGTACCGCTAACGTCAATCACAAAGTGTGTGACGTCACGTTCCTCAATCAAGCATGTCAAAGAGCTGTTAAACGTATTAAGTTCAGTGCTGCCAATACCGTACTGTTTGAGGAACGTGACGTCATACAGATCACGTGACGATAATGGGTGTTCCGCGCGGCAAAAGTTTATTTGAATTTAATTTTTTGTGTTGTATCATTGTTATGCTGTAATTGTAAAAGCAAATATTTTTTGTAGCTTAGAATCTCTCAATAATTGAGTTTTAACATGATTTGAAAAATAGGGAAATACCATTGTGTAACTTTTAGTCGAAAGCAAAAAGTTTTTTTTTTGAGTTGTCTAAGTATACTTTCATTCAACATCCCCTATTAACCCTAATAATTTTCTTATCAATTATGGTTGTTATTCCAGGCGCAATGGCGGCCCGAGCTCGCCAGCTCGAGCCATATGCAGCACACGTACGCGCCGCAGTGGCAGAGCCCCTCCTACATACAGTCGCCCTCGCCGCACATGCAGCAGCCCTCACCTCATCTGCAACCCTCGCCGCATCTGCAGCAGCCCTCCCCGCACCTGCAACCCTCGCCGCATCACATGCAGCAGCAGCAGCCCTCGCCGCTGATGCACCCGCAGGTAGATACTAGCCACATACTCTCAGAGCCTCCACTCTCCATGCAGCAGCCCTCCCCGCACCTGCAACCCTCGCCGCATCACATGCAGCAGCAGCAGCCCTCGCCGCTGATGCACCCGCAGGTAGATACTAGCCACATACTCTCAGAGCCTCCACTCTCCATGCAGCAGCCCTCCCCGCACCTGCAACCCTCGCCGCATCACATGCAGCAGCAGCAGCCCTCGCCGCTGATGCACCCGCAGGTAGATACTAGCCACATACTCTCAGAGCCTCCACTCTCCATGCAGCAGCCCTCCCCGCACCTGCAACCCTCGCCGCATCACATGCAGCAGCAGCAGCCCTCGCCGCTGATGCACCCGCAGGTAGATACTAGCCACATACTCTCAGAGCCTCCACTCTCCATGCAGCAGCCCTCCCCGCACCTGCAACCCTCGCCGCATCACATGCAGCAGCAGCAGCCCTCGCCGCTGATGCACCCGCAGGTAGATACTAGCCACATACTCTCAGAGCCTCCACTCTCCATGCAGCAGCCCTCCCCGCACCTGCAACCCTCGCCGCATCACATGCAGCAGCAGCAGCCCTCGCCGCTGATGCACCCGCAGGTAGACACTAGCCACATACTCTCAGAGCAACTACAAAAAAATATCAACATCAGTTAAGGAATATTCATGGAATAAAGTACAATACGCCTAATTTGAAAACGTCACATATTTATAAAAATGAAATAAGAAACCAAAAATTTGCGCACGGGCAGGACTTGAACCAACAACCTCTTGGCTGACCGGGCCAAACGCTCTACCAATTGAGCTACCGTGCTGTCAGTTCGACCTTGCGAAATTTGTGGTCTCTTATGGATACATCATTGCGTGACGCTTAGCACCATCTAGCCGTCTGAAACAATGAAACGTCACCTATTTGTCAACAATTATTATCTTTTATCTTTATTGGAGAACACAACAGATTTACATCGTCACTTAAAATTATTACATTAATGATTTTGATTCTAGAGATATTATAGCTAAAAAGTAATCTTAAAAACGTGTTTACACGGCATTCTAAGATGATTGTTTAGAGACAGAGATGTCTGTTTACGTGATACCACCTGTGGTCAATCGAATTAAGATTTGCTATTCGGTGCGCGACCATGTTTAGTAGTATTCATGTGTGTGCGCAAAATATAGCCTTCGCCCTAGACACTATTAGTCGACTAGACTAGATCCTTATTACCGAGAATAGTCATGAACTAGAACCTATGTACAGTTTGCCTCCATGGATCCCGCTATAAATAGCCCTACCACTACCCAATAGAGGTTAAACACATCTTCAAATAAGTCACTTGTGCCGGTTGTAAAAAAAACTGACAAAATAATGGGCTAGTTTATACTAAGAAAAAATTACCATGTTGGTAGGCTCTAGAGATTAATTAGGGTATAAAGATATCTTAATACGAACTCATTATTGAGATCAAATTAGGATTATTTATTTTAAATAATTAAGTTTTCCCAAACACTCATTTGGTCACGTGACCGTAAACGCCTATCAGAGGATATGACGTACCGCCTTGCGCGATGGCGGGCTTTTTTGCTGTCAAAAAGACTATTGTAAGCAGTGACGTCATTTAGGATGACAGTTTTCTAGCCCATATTTTTTTAAAGTCTTATTTAAATCATCTAAATATTGAATAGGTATTTAAAAAATATTAAGGTATTTGATTAATGTATTTACTTTATGTGAAGTATTATCTAGTTTTTGCAATTTTGGTTAACTAGTTAATTGTTGTTTAAAGCAGGTGATGTCCCCGCCGATGCAGCAAAGCTCTCAGTACGGGCTAATGCTGAATGCGCAGCAGATGCAGCACCAGGTAATACACACTATGAAAAAATTGTAACAATAATGATAAGCCGACTTGCGCATGACAGCAATAATTAGCTTAATACTAGATTAAGTCATCGCTCTGTTTCTGTCAACATCAAACATAAAGAAAGAGGACAGAACGTTGTTTTAGCTAATGATATGGTATGATTTCCCTGTATAAAAAATCTCTATGTTATTTAAATACTCTAATAAAAAGATGTAAAGTACACACTTTCACTTATTCTATAATAACTAAATTGCAATTTTTAATTTACAATTTTACTGTCACGTAGCACACGTGACAGTAAAATTGTGAATCGATGAATCTACTGTTGAAAATGTTTAATTTTGTTACTTCTGTATCAACCCGTTACCTACCGACCGATACTTAACGACTAACGGCCATTCCCTGTGTCCATTCCATCTGTGGTTATACCGTTCTAGAGATAGAAATGGTTACCTTAAGATTTTTAGTCCCAATACAATTTATAGCAGTACGAAATCCTATCTCGGGTCGACGAAGTCTTATCTCCGGTCGAGGATTGCTATATAAGGTTACCTCGTTTTAAGTGTTAATATTTAAAGGGCTGATTCAGCACAATAAATGGATCATTTTTTGGAAAACACTTTGGGTTTTTATACGCTTCTTTTTGAGAAAATTAAAGATTAAGATAATTATTTTTTAATAATGAAGTTTGAGATTAAAGAAAAAGAACGATTAGGCATTGAATTGAGAGAGGTGAAGCCGATGACGTAGATAATTGTTAAAATCGTAAGGGTGCTGATTTAAAAAAATGTTATTTTTTTTGTTATAGAAAAAAATAGTAAAAAAAATTAAAAATTCCAAAAAATAATGATAGTGTCCTGTTTCTATGATGTATACAATACACAGTTAAAATATTTTCACTTAAAACGATTTGACCTACACTTTGACTATAGTTTGCATATAAGGAACGGCCGTTAATCAACCATTTTAAATGTAAGTTAGCTAATCCAATCTCGTGTGCTGCCAGCAACAGCAGCATAACCTGCAGCTGCAGGCGCTGCAGGTCCCGGCCGCTTCCCCGCATGCCTGCTCACCCGCTGCCTCCCCAGCGCTGCTGCACAGCATGCCCAGCGCTGGGCTCGGCAACATGCAGCTGCCGATGAGCCTGCAGGGCAACATGGAGCTCGATATGAGCCACCAGCCTACCTACACCCAGGTAAGTCATAAAAGTCATTTATTTATGCAAAGGGAGCACTTTTACACGTACAAAAACCGGCCAATTCCGAGTAGGACTCGCGCACTGAGGGTTCCGTTAACTGAATTAAGGAATCCACTGAGTTCCACTTAGTGAAATACCACAATAGTAAAATACAAAATATAACTTTGTTTTTCATAGTGTTTGTATGAAAATCAAAGTTATGTTTGCGGTTGTTGAAAATGTGCTATATCTCAAAAACTTCTCGTTCGATCCCGTCCGAACCAATTTTCGTTGAAAGTATTTGTTATGATTTACATTATATATGTTTTTCAAAATTTACACTCGCTCAGTTTAGAATTTAGATGGGGGGATACCCATTTTTCCGCTTTGGAAGCGTCTAGCAAAAAAACTTTAGACTTTAAAAGAAAATGGTTTAAGGAACCTCTATGTCGCATAGGTTTGACTAAAAAAAAATTTTGGGTTTTAGTTTCATGTATGGGAGCCCCCCTTAAATATCATTATTTTTTGTATAAGAATCGTAAAGCGGTTAACAAGATACAACATTTTTCAACAGTGCGATGCTTATAGTTACAGAATACAGCTTATAGTAGACATACGGATGGACAGACAGACAGACTTGACGAAACTATAACTATAAGGGTTACGTTTTTTGCCATTCGGCTACGGAACCCTTAAAATGGGCTAGTGCTGAGAAGAACCTGCGAAAGAAACTTAGTTCCTATTGTCAATGCCTCTATTCAAAAGGTTTAAAATGTTTGTAGTGATCATGCAAATCCATACATCAGCTTTTAAGTAATCATCTACTTTATAATACCCTTTAGTTATAAGGGTTTCTTAATAAACAGTTTTAAATTTATTAGCCGGTAAGTAACAGTGTGTTTTGGGAGTTTATTGAAAAAAAAGGACTGAAACCTTTACAAATGTCAATGAAAGAACAACGAAATAGCAGCATAATTATGATTTGGTCGTCGATTTTGCAGAACATATTCCCCATTCCCTTTTAAATCTTAGTTAAAACGTCGTGGCATGCATCTTGCTGCCACGACTAATGCTGAGAGGGAGCCTTTCTGACTTGTACTCGATATTAATGTTATATAAGTGATTGTGTGTCTGTTTATTGTATATGTATGTGTTTGTGAGTCGAATAAATATATTTTCTTTCTTTCTTGATTAGTCGGGCACGTTCCTAGCACGGTCATGGTACTGGGCAAAGAGCTTGAACAGTATTCATGATAATAATTCCAGATGGACAGCACGGTGAACAGCACGCCGTCGCTGACGACGCTGCTGCTGCAGGGCGCCGAGGACGCGGCGTACACGTCCGGCGACCTCGCCTCGCTGTCCGGCCTGCTCGAGCGCCCCGACCTGTCCGACTCGCTGCGCAACCTGTCCACGCGCGACCTGCTGCCCTAGCGTGAGTGCACGCCTCTACACACCTCTAGCCGCGAGTATACACACCTCTAGCCGCTGGTATACATACCTTACACACCTCTAGCGTAGATATAAACACACCTGTAGCCGGGAGTACACACACACACCTCGAGCAGCGAGTACACACACCCTGCACACCTCTAGTCGCGAGAATAGCTGATCGGCACTCTTATATGATAAAAGGGGAAAAAATGTCCTATACAAAAAGTTGTTAATAAATCCTAAGAAAGAATGCAGTTAATTTTGATAGATCTTATATTAATAACTTTGTAAATACAAACAATACTGTATGCCACAGAATTAAAAATGTAACGTGATAAACAAGTACGCAATCTCTACTCGCGTGGGTTTATACACCCTACACACGCTCTACACACCTCTCATCGCGAGTATACAGACCCTACCTATACACACTCTTCAATTACTACTCTTCAGTCACTTTACAAAACATGCACAAATTCGTTCACTGAATATATGTATCACTCATCTAGTTCAGTAGATCTACTATCACTCACTCCTTAACATCCATTTAGGTTAATTGACGTACGTACGGTTATCTTTTAGGGATCTTGTAGGTCTATTCTTATTTAAAAAAAACACGTAAGATTTTGGCAGTCTAGAACTATGATTATAAAATAGCTGTCTGTAATAACTACAAAAATATACAACCACTAAGAGTAGTAGACCCATCTTTCAAACGATACTTAATTCTAAGTCTTATTGCAAAACCCATACATTTCTGCTTGCTCTATCTACTAAAACATTAATTTGGCGTTAAACTCACACGAGCCGATCCATGCAACTGTAACAACAAACCAATATATCCAAACGATTTACTCTCTATCACTGAGCTACTGAAGGGCTGGACCGTATTGAACGAGTGAGTGAAGGAACTAGATTGCTAGAATACTTCAATTGAAGCATTCATTCAGGAACTACCCAACTCTTCAGTTTATCTCCAGGTGTCATAGCCAATCATGCTGAAACATTAGGAATCCCCCTAGAATAAATAGTGAATCACTATTTATATTACTTTAATTCAAAAACACCTTATTTAATTACTATTTTCTTGCTTACAGTTCCCTGTGTGCCCAGTTCGAATTGTCTATGATCTCGAACGAACACCTCGAGCCATCACGACTGCGACGGAATCGACTTAATCACCCGACCGCGGTAAAGGAGGGTTATTTAGGATTAGTCGATCGTGGCTACCCAAGGAAACGAGTGATTTAAATAAATCTAACAAATTCCACTTATTGCATTTAAGAGGTTAATAAGAAATTTAAACAAAAAACTTGATTGTTACCAACATCAATGTGCTAAGCACACTTGAACCATAAGATTACTGTCTTAAAAATATTTCGTAGTGTGGCTAATTTATTCGTAGAAGAGTCTTAATAGGTAAGAACCGTCTTGATATTGTAAATAAGTGATCTCCAAAGAAATGACTTCGCCAGCACCGTTATCTTTTTATTTAAAAGTAAAAGGATAAATGAAAGAAAAAGTATTTTTTTCATAATTCAACACTGAGTGAAACATATATTAATAATAGCTACGCTAAAATCACAATATTTTTTATACTGCAACAGTAAATGGTATATGGCCCCATTGGCCCGAATATTTTTGAACAAACCTAGTTTTCTATTAATGTTTTGTAATTAAGTGTTATTTGAATGTTGTTAGGGATTTTCATGTTGGAATGTCAAGTTTTATCTACTAAGTAGCAGCCGCTTTCTGCTTTGTCTCTGTACGAATTTAATTATTACTTAAAGATATTTTTTACGAGTGTTTTCTAGATATGGCAAAATTTCTAGATTTTTTACAAACAGGCAAACTATTCTTCTCACACCGTTAATAAATGATCCAAACCAAGATTAAAAATAATAGCGTCAATTGTGTTCGGTTCGATTAGGTTTGTTAATTCCTGATGAAAATAGTTGACCCAAACTTAATTGTAAAATATGTACATAGTTAGTTTTTTTTTAATTAATAATGTGTATTTTAAACGATAGAATATCAAAGAGATCAAACAGATATGGTAGGAATTTAATAATGTTGAAATTGAGCAAGTGAATGTTATCTGTTGTGAACTTGACACAATAATTTTAAATTGTATTGAGCTATAACGCATTGGTTACCAAGATAGCATATGGCTTTTTTGTGCTATATTTGTCTTCCTGTTTGGATTTAACGTCGTTAGTGCTAAGGGAAAAATAGTCAAAGAAATACACAAAAACTTGTGACTCGTTTTAAATTGTTTATATTACAAAACAATGATAATGATAACGAGTGGAATACAGTACCGTTTCTGATTGGTTTAGAAATGACTACTTGGTTTTCCTGTAACAAAGCATTTCGGGACTTAGTTGTGAATACTTGTAAAGCTAATCAAATTTTAGTGCATTCAATATTACAATACCGCAATGATGAAAAATAGATGTATGATGATGATATAACTGGATTCCTTTTCGGTAGTGATTCTGTTGTTAAAATACAGACTCAACTTTTTGTATGGGACCGACATCGAAATGCCGAAAAAAAATTTGACTTCTCCATACAAAATAGCATCAGCTGATCGGCACTCTAATATGGAGAATCGATACGTCAAACCTTTGCAGAAATAACCTACGATGTCAGTGCTAAATAACAAAAATGGTGTTTCTAGCTATAGGTTTATGTTAAAAGTTGCATAGAAATATAGAAAAGTGATTCGAGATTATTTATTTGTAACGTTTATTCTTCAAAAGTAACGTGTGGTTTCACTTTATCTCTGTGACGGTTTCAGGTTATATTTACTGCAAGTGTCTTTTTACCAATAACGAGTCACTTGGAAGTGAAATCGCACGTTTCTAACTAGCATTATGAATGCAGACATCACTGATAATAAAAAATAGATGTCTAATATTGGAACGCAAGTTTTTATATCACAAAACACGGACTGACGATCTGATTACTTTACTTTAGTTACATAGGTATGTTTTGAATATCCAGTGGTTTATTAACAGTTTGATGAATACTATAAGCACAGCTCTACTGGTCAATAAGCAGTTTCTAGATTTGATAACACCTCGAATGTCAACAATTTTATTTTGAAGCGATCTCAATAAAAAATGCGTTATGTTTTATGATATGAAAAAAATATCACATTATTAAACATGAAAGGTCATGGTCACAATATTTGTTTTTTTTTTCACACAATGGTTTTAATGTTGGTTTAAATGAGCAACATTCGAGGTTGTTCACAATTTTAGATGTTGCATCATCCGTCATAGTACTTACATAAAAGATTGTTGTATTGTGTTATGATAGTTGTTTTTTTGTATAATAAATCTAGTTAGGTACTTAGCTTGTATGTTTTAATGATCTTTTGGTACCAAATAATAACATGTTCTTGGTTTTAAAATCATCCAATGCATGCACTTCTGTTTGAACAAGCAACTAAAACTATGGAACGAGAGTTCACATACGAAATAATTATATAGTGATAATTTGTTATGAGTTTCTACGAATGTATGGTGCAAAATCCTGTTACAAACGGCGATTAAAAATGTGTTGTATTTTTTTTATATGAAAAAATTAAATAATTCTATTTTAGAAATGTCTTTTATTCCTATATCAACCTCATGCTTTTAGCACAAACATTTGCAAGATTTTACATTTGTATATCGAGGGAGGCCGAAACTCACGGAACTATAGCAACATTTTTTTAAATCACGGTTATGTTTTAGTTAACGCGGCCAATGAGCAGAAGAAGCACTAGACAAGGTTTTAAAATCAAATAAGAAGATAATTCTTTGTGGAGATGTTAACTTAGATATTTTAAAGGAAAGGAAAACTGCCATCCAATTTCTTAGTGTTTTTAAAAAAAAACTAGGGCACCAACAAGGGTGACCCCAACGGCCGCTTGCTTAGATAATATTTTTTGTGATGAAAATGCTAGTGTCATCGACAAAGGTATCTGAATAGGCCTCAGTTCTGACCATGGAGGTCAAAAGGTATTTTTGAACGCAATCATACCGTAAACACACCAGTAGAAGAAACTTTGTATAGGCCTAGACCTAATTTTGACCAAATTTGAGGTTTGACCTTGTCTGCCACCATGGTGGCGCTGCTTCGTCAATTCACAACGTTTCTAAAATGTTTAAAAGAAGGTGAGCGATATTTAAGCACATGTCTGCCTGCCTCTGGGGCTGATGATGACATCATCCTGTAAACAAAAAAAATCGAAGAGGCAGACATGTGCACATTATATCGTCCACCTTTTTTTAACCATATTCCAGCGCTCTGACTTTTACATTACAGCGGCGGCCTTACCCATTGCGAGGCCACGAGCGGCAGATCTATGCGAGGCCCTTTGTCCTTCGTGAAAATTATGTGTTGCGAAAGAGTAGGTCTGGTTAATTGATTTAGGAAAATGACATGTTTGAGGAGAAATGCTTAAGTTATACAAATGAATAAAATTTGAATATTAAAATATTTTATATTTAAAATATTTTATATTTAAAATCTATACTAATATTATAAAGCTGAAGAGTTTGTTTGTTTGTTTGTTTGTTTGTTTGTTTGTTTGTTTGTTTGAACGCGCTAATCTCAGAAACTACTGTCCCGATTTGAAAAAATATTTTTACGTTAGATAGTCCATTTATCGAGGAAGGCTTTAAGCTATATAACATAAAGATACGACTCATAAGACCACAGCAGCAATGAAAAATGTTGCGAAAACGGGAGAAAGATATTCCTTTTGAGAGCTTCCGCTGCGTACGCTGCGGAAACCGCTAAAGTTACACAAAAATCATGTATGACAAGATTGTTCAGCATTAAGAGTTCTATAATAAAGTCCGCGACAGCATAAGTCTATCTTTTATGGTTGACTTACTACAACCTTTTTTATGTTAATAAATTTGTAAAAAAATAATGCATTATTTTTAGAGGTGTATTATACACACAGGTATTTATTCTTATCAAAATAAATACATTCATCATCACGAGCATTTCATTTAGAACAAAGTTGCCCTTTATATCATTTGATTCCAATAAATATCTTAGGAGCTATCACAGTTTTAACATAACTCCGCACCAAAATAATGTTCGCAGCTTAAGTACAACGTGTGCTTGCGCTAATTATATTATAAAGCTGAAGAGTTTGTTGGTTTGAACGCGCTTACCTCAGGAACTGCTGAACCGATTTGCAAAAATATTTCTGTGTTAGATAGCTTATTTATTGAGAAAGGGTTTATGATATAAAACATCACGCTGCGACGGGAGGGGAGGGAGCAAACTCAAAACGCGCGGACGAAGTCGCGGGGGACCGCTAGTATTTTATATATAAAACAAATATAGAGTTGATAAAATTTCAAACTGTTTTGTGACTTTTCTTAAGACTATTTTTTAAAATAAAAGTACAATCATCTAACGAATGAACAACGTCATTTTCGATTGAAAGAAAAGCAAGGGATAAAAGCCGATCTTGTGTCATCGAATACCCCAAAAATGTTTTAACAATTTTAAGCCTCGAAAAACTCCTTTCAGCAGACGCTACTGTTACAGGTGTGGTGGCAATAATTCTCAGGACTATTTCGATAGTGGGATAAACTTCAGTTACTTTATTTTCTATTATGTATTTCAGCACTGAGACAATGTCGTCGTTTCCTTCAAACACGCGGATGAACATATTTAGTTCTTCGTATAATTCATGTCCATCAATATCACATGATTCTCCTACTGTCATAGATATTCGCAAGTCGCTGCATTGCTTTAAAAGTTCACTATCACTAATATCCTGTAATTTTTTTTATATTATACATGAAACCAAATATGCTCTCATGTTGCCTGCCTGCCTGAGGCCTCAAACCTAGGGCGGCAGCTTGCGCGCAGTTTCGACAATAACATAAAAATGTTTATTTTGAAAATCTCTTCCGTATTTAATCCAGGAGATTCATCTTCCCCTTCATAATCAATTAGGTCTTTTTTACGTCGTGAATATTTGACTAGCAAATACAAACGGACTTTATAGCATGGCATTCACTGACTTACTGACAATCTGTTGTATTTTCTGCTAAATCCTTTAAAACATCACATATATTCCTTAATTGGTATTTAACGGCCTTTACCAAGACTACCCTGCTGCACTTCTATCTCGTTTCAAAAAGTGGTTCCAGCGATAACGATTTCACATGAGCGTTTAAAATAGCCCACATCTGACTTGAATCGGCAAACCGAGTGTACAACCTTTGCATCTCCTAGGATGAGATTCCAGCAATGACACCCACCAAGAAAAAAATAAGCAAGTGGAATTAATTTCAAGAATGCGTTTCGGACACCACTTTTTTCACCACGCATATTGGCACCATTACCATATCCTTGGCCTCTACATTTTTGCAATGATATACCTAACAGCTCTAATTCTGTAATTATATAATGATTCAAACTCTTAGCCGTGGTTTTTTCGACGGCTAAGAAACCTATTGAATGTCCTTCGATATCAACTGTTTTGTAAAAAAAAAAAACCTTTTTTTATACTTTCTATAACAATTGAAAGTTTCTCAACACGAGAACCGTCGCGAGTACAATAATGAATAATCGAGTAATATTTATTATGTATAACTTTTTCGACTATGTTGATCTTCACTTGATTTGCAATTACTTGTATAAGTTCATTTTGAATATTTTTCCGATATAACGGTCATTTACCGTCTTATCTTTTACCTACTTGTTTAAGGTGAAGTCTCAGCACGGGATCAATTAAAGCTATTAACTTTACTAAATCTATAAAGTATATTTTCTTAATAAAGAAGAATTAAAGTTAATTTATTTGTAATTTAGGCTAGTTTTTTTTAAAATATGAGCTTGGGTTATTGCGCGAGGCCCCTCCAAGAGCGAGGCCCTGGGCGATTGCACAGTTCGCCACCCCCTAAGGCCGCCGCTGTTTTACAATTTTAATTTTTCTAATGGCTGCATTTGTCGGACAGAATAGATCGACTAGCATTGTCAGCGCATATTGCTAACGATCTGCCCAAGCGCTAGCAAAGCTATTGTATTGATCTCATATGAACTCGTGCTCTTTTTTTCCCCGACTGCCACCTCGCCGCGCACACCTCAAGAGAGTGCGCAGCAGTTATGGTCAAGCTATACCTATGTTTTGGCAAAATATGGGGGAAAAAACTTAGTTTATAAAAATGTACCTAAATAAACTCCTCTAAATACTTTATACCTTGCGTACTTATATCAATACTTATCTGAATTTTAAAATCATTAGCCAAAATAATTAAAAATTCTACCCCAAGTCACTATTTTACGCGGATGAAGTCGCGGGCACGGCTAGTCTATGAATAACTAGCGGTCCCCCGCGGCGTTGCCCGCGTACCTACATTTCTGATTAAGCTTATTTTCTCTCGCCCGAATCTGGTTCCTTACCAGTTGAGAGGAAAAAATGGGTTCAAGGTTATTAAGGTCGAGGCCTCCCATTGCCTTACCATTTGCACGTCGAAAATTGATTGCACACACCACACAAAAACGGGCGTCACTCCAAGCTAAACACGACGCATGGTGCAAGCGATTTTGGTTCTTGAAGTGGTTAGGCGGTGGTGACCTCGATAGTACCTGAAGCGACCACAGCGGCTGGAGCAAGCGCACGTCGTACGCAACTACTTGAGTTATGTATGAGTATTATTTTGGGGTTACTATTGAGATCAGTTAGAGATAAGCGCGTTCAATCAAACAAACTCTTCAATAGTTAATTGTTTCAGCAAATACTTATTTGTGTTACTAGCCCGATCTACGATGTGATAATGATGTGAAATAGTTAAGGAGCTAGTTAGCATTTCGGTATATGCTTTGCATAAGTTTCTCAACGAGGTAGATTACAGTACGAATTGATTTGGTCCAGTCAATTTAAGGTCCTACGTCGCTGTGTTACCGAAGTGACGTGATTAAAGTTGCATAGATAGTGAGATATAAAATCATTTGCATATGTCTGCTTCTGAAGATCATGGGCACAAATGCACAATAATCTTGAAATAGAAGATAATTGAAGAGGCAGACATTCAGGGCAGGGCTCTGCATTATCAGGGTTGGCGTTGTAAAAAAGCTCTTCTGAGTAAAAAATAATTATTGGATTATTTTATTAATTAAGTATTATTAATTTTTTTATTGGGCGCAATGATTCATCATGACTTCGTGGATGCAATAAAAACATTTGGCAAACATTTTTGACGCAGATTTTGAGGTGTTTAAGTAACTGTTTAAAGCTGAACGCACACTTATCCGAGCCGAACGCGCCGAACGAAACGAATTTTAGAATTCTTTATATGAAATCTAATGAAACATCGCACACTTATTCGCGTCGAATTGTCCGAATCTGGAAGAACCCCAGAAATCTTAGACGAATTCGGAGACGTCACCAGATTCGGCGCGGCTAATGCGGTCGATTCGGACGACTCGGATATGTGTGCGAGGCCTGATAGACTTCGATTCGTTCGGCGTGTTCGGCTCCAATAAATGTGCATTCAGCTTAAAATTGACGGAATCAAGGAAAAGGTATAACTTGGGTGGGATCTGGGATTATTATGATTCTTTATAGTTATAATTTTATTATTTTATTGGACGTTATAGCTTTAATAACACAATATTTTGTCACCACAGTTCTTTGTTTTTTGAATAACAAATTTAATTTTGCGTCTGTGAAACACTATGAATCATAGTGTTTTATGGCCATGGAACCTTAAAAACCAAATGGTGTGCCTTTGAAATAACAGAGGCCTGAGCGTCTGCTTCATTGAGTTGTTATGAGTTGTGCCAGATGTAAGAAACCTAAACATCAGTCCAAGAGGCAAAGTACGCATCATTGAGTACCTACATGTAAAAAAAACATTTTGGAACCGCTGTCAGTAGCGAAAGCAGAAGCAACATGCTGGCAGACTTTTCTCTGTTGTCTGTCCTTCTCATTGTTTATATTGAAAAAAAAAACTGCCAAGTGTACTTCATATAGTTTTTTTTTAATCCGTAAAAAAAACTAAAGTTAAGTTTTTATTAGTTACAACACGTTTCGACAGATGACATAAAAAAGTAAAACTAAAAACTAGTCAATAGGTACTTCGAATTTGATAGTTTATTTCAGTTAATGAGTGTGTCTGTCTACCTTATTATTGTTATTTCACATTATTTCTTTTGTGTTATACATATAGACAAATAACAGCTAAACCGCTGCATCTGCATAATCAAGCTGTAATAGTACATTATGATACAAGTGTGCTAAGTTGACCATTATATACAAGGCAATATTGTGTGCGCACGAGCGAAAGCGAGTGCGCCATAAGAAAGCCGCGTATATAATGGTCACAGGCACACGTGTTTCATACAACGTTTTTCAACACACTTGCGAGGAAAAAACAAGACTCTTCATTTACTAAGTTTTTAATTATTAAAACAGTAAAAATACATTTCACTCGATTTTGATGGCAAAGACTTTCGCACGCGTTTTTCGCCTTGTTACGTATGTCCGGCGGAGTTAATAATAGGTTTTCTTCATTTTCTTTACTTGAAGTAGACATTTTCATTAATATTAAACTTCATAATTAATCCAATTTTCGTCACAGCCGACAATTATTATTTACGAAAAATGGCGCGTTTTTTTTTCTTGCCGCGATACCGATGCGCGCGCAAGGCTTAGGCGCAAACTAGATTGGCCAAAAGCCAAGATTAAAAATGTAATAATTCGTGTTTAAAACACAAATCATAGAAAATGTTAAATGAATTTGAGCTATTTTTTAGTAATAAATCAGGATTTACCATTTATTGAAATAAATATGTAGATACTGTTATTTTTCGCATAAATACTGTTTGTTGCTAAAATAAAAGTATTGTATAACCCGACTAAATTAAATAGCTTCTTCTTCTTACTGAGGACTTGGTACTAGGGTACAAATGTAAATTGGTCGGGTTAATAAACTAAAAGCACTAGTGCAATAATATAATGAAAAAGCACGCGTGTTTAATATCCATGATTATGAGCCAAAAATCGGTGGAATAAAAACGTCGTTATGAGCAAGTGTGTTGAAAAGAAATAAATGTGATTTATTATAAATTTTATTTTATTTGCTTACCCATATCAATACAAATAAGAATGCACAAAATTACATTTTGCGAAGTGGACATTCTGCGAAAAAAACGTTTTGCGAAAGAGACATTCTGAGAAAAGGACATTTTGCGAAAGAGACATTCTGCGAAAGAGTCATTATGCGACCAGTGGAAATTTTGAGAAGTGGACATTCTGCACCTGAGCCATTAACGACAGTTTAGTTAGATTATGTTCACAACACTACGCTAAGATTGACAGCTGGCTGGCTGACAGATAGGTACCTAAAAAAAACTAACAAACAAAAACAAACACATTGGGGATAGTAAAGTTACAAACAGGGAGCAGAATATTTCAGCTTTTTGTTTCTAAATAAGATTTATCTTTAAATAAACATGAATGACTCCTTTAACACTAATGTGCCTGAACCCAAGAAAGTGGGTGTATGGGCCGAGGGCACCCACATAGAAGCTAAGTGAGTAGTCCTTAAGTTTTGGTATAAATAACAAGCAAGATCAAATCGACTCGATTTGGAACTCATGTTGATTCTGCAGTAAAGGTTCAAAAATCACGATTGCTCTTTGTTGTTAAAAATTGCATCATTAGCCATAACATAAAGTCGTGTTGGTCACTACTTAGCAAGAGAAAACTGGTGGTATGATTTTTACTTTGTTTTATTTGTCTTGGCCCTAAAGAGGTTATTTAACATACAAAGAGGAGCGGGGCAGGCCAGGGCGAAACGAAGTTCAAATATTGGTCAGAGTGCATCCTTAGTGGTATGGGTGAAAAAAATGTATAAAATTTATATCCTGCTCTAGGTCAACCAACAAAGAAACAAATGTTTGTTGATAGACCATTAACACAATTATAAGACAGATTTTTTATTACAGAGAATATGTTATTCCCAAAAAATCCCCTGATTCCAGTGATGATATACCAACTATACCAGATTTAGATGATTTACAAGACATACTTGAAAAGGAGATATCAATGCCTCCCACGTAAGTTGGTAACTACAGTACAGTGTACTAGATTAAATCACCATTTCATTTGCTTCCTGTCTATCCAAAAAGTGGATTAATCTACTTTTTGACATATTTAAAAATAATAATCAGATTAGTTGCGTAACAAATCATCAATTAAGATAAGACTCAAGGTGGATTTACCCACATCATTCAACTGTTATAATTTCGTTTCAAAGAAATCAGGTGCTGAGTTTTATATAATCTTGTAATTTTTAGTTCTGATCGCAAAGACACAGACACAGTGAACACTTTGGCTGAAGTGGGCGGAGGTCTTAGTGCATCAGTGGACAGTGTGGATGCAGCTTTAGAGATACTCAAGTCTTACATACCTGAAGTGGAGCTGGACACTGCAGACTCTGTGTGGACCATAGATTCATTACTGACACAGTTGGCTGAAGAAAGTCAACCTGTGTTGTAGACAAAGAAACAAACTATTGTAATATTTTAAAGAACTTTTCACATAAAAAGCACAATTTGTTTTTTGAAATTAACACAGTTCAGAAACTTAGGAGTCCTATTTGTTTTTTTAAACTGGGTAGTTTTACCTAACAACTGCTGGCAATTTACATTGTTTTCAGAGTTATACTCCGTGTTGTCTCTAAAATGTGTAACTCTCAAATAATTGATCTCACAAAAAACGGTTAAGTATGAATTATGAGGGTATAATTGAATATGATATAATTTAAAATGAAATATAAATATTTATAACTGGTTTAGGTATAAGAAAGAGTCAAATAATTATTTCATCATTCTTTATTTTGTTAAAAAACTTTTTTTCTTTCATAATTAATTGTTGTAAGACAATATTAATCTCAGTTCCGTCCAATTTACAAGAACTAGAATTATAATATAAACTAAGGGAATGCTCTATTTACCTATGTAATAATGAGTCAATTTAACCAACGTCAGATAGGACATATCCTTAAGACATTTACATACATGATTTGACCAAAAGGTGAAGTTTTTGAATTAGGGGTTTTGTATTGTATTCAACAAATATTCCTTATTAAAGGAATTAAGAATAAATAAATTCATAGTTTTTTTATTATTATTTTTGTACCTAATGAAATAATAAGTTTAGTAATATTCCTGTTTAATTAATATGTTCTTTAAAGTTACAGAGCAGAAGGCAATTTATTTTTAAAACCAAATTTATGTTGAATAATTTGATTGTCTGGGGTATGTAAATTTGATTGATAAAGCCAGACTGGCATTTTTTTTCCCTAAAATTATCAAGTCTTAGATATGAGACCACTCTTTTCCTACATTCATGAATATGATTAATTGAATGTCCTAATAGAGGCGGGTAGTTAGAATACTGTAAGTGCACCTTCACATTAGACTGACCGCAGTGGTAACACATACATAAAAACAATCCTGCCATTAATGTATGAAATTAACAACAGTGCAACTGTCACGCTGCTAAATTCACCTGCAGGTGAAAATGCCTTACAAACTGCCCAGTATGCTCCATGTATAACACTTCTAAACTAAGTTGATTTGAAAAGCCATACTCTCATCTATCTTAATGCTTCAAATTATTTACACTTAACCAATCTGATCAACAAATTGTACAAATAAGTGTCATGTTTATGTCACATATAAACTAATGCAGTGGTCAACAATATTTACAGCATTTTATCTATGACCTGACAGTGAAGGATTCAATGAAGCTTTTGCTGGTGCCTCCAGCACATTTGTAGGCTATAACAGCTGTGATGATTAAAATCACATATGAGGGTAATATTGTAACTGCATACAGCTCATTTCGGTTTAACAAGCTAAGTGATGAGACTAAGAAATGAGATACGATCACCCATCCAATTTTCAAGTAATTGTTGTCATCAAAACCATTAAAGAAAATAACACTCCAGAAGGTGTTCAGCAGGATCATACAGAGTGTCATGGCTGCGCTGGTGACAAAGAAGTATTCAGTGCCAGTGCGGAGGCCTAATGTACCTGGTCCTACCTGAAATTATTTAATGCACATATGAACATAATAACATTGATACAATTGACATAGTATACAGGGTTGATATGATTTTAATCATGATTTTAATCAAGTGTTTTTTTAAAAAAAACATTGATTTAAATCAATAAATTTTTACTGCAACCAAATCAGCCAAAAAGTGTCCAGGGACTTTGTTTGCTTTACACTCTGTCATTTGTTATTTATTAGTGGATGAGGGAATATGGCAAAAATGTCTCGAAGAAAACAAGATGCTGTGTGGGTTTATTTTAAAGAAAAAAAGTCCGCTCGCAGAAAGTTAAACAAACCGGTGTGTAAATGCTGTCATAAGAATTAATGGGCTTTATTTCATTAAACAATATAAACCAAAATACGTTTTTTTCTTTAAATTAATAACTGACTATAAAATAAATAAAAAAGACAAGAAAGTACAAAAAATCTGATTTAAATCAAATAAATCCGTTTTTTTTTAAATCATGATTTTTATCAACCCTGATAGTATAGCAGTATAGATATTGGATTGGATCCTTACAAACTTTTTCTATCTATGTACCTCGAATTTTGAACTCTGCCAAAAATTATAAATTTAAGTGTTTTTGAAATACTTCTAATAGTTCCAAGGCACATATCATATTATTCACAATTGAATTGAAGTAAGTATAGTATGTCAAAAAGAAACTAAAAAAATATCTGTGATAGGACTTACAGAGTCGGCAAGAACATTGACTAAAGCAAAGGCACCACTCATGACTCCAAAGCCCAGACCTGACACATATGCCATTTCTAGCTTATTGCTTCCAATCTCGTGGTTCTCCGAGATCTCCTTTAATCCCGCTTCTGTTTTCCTTAGTAGGCGGTACATGCCATAACGGAATGCTTCCTGTAATAAAGGTTCCCAAATCATTGTACTGAATGAGGACTTTGATTAAATTGTGGATTCTAATAGTACAGGTAACATTTAGGTTCAATTAACATAATAAGGATAAAATACCTGGAATATGACTGCGAACACCATCCCAAACGCTAAGTATGATCGTAAAGGTACAACTGCGTACCAAACAAGCGACGATAAGAGAAATGATAACAGCCAACAGAATGCCGCTGCGATCATGATGATGATGCGGACGGGATCGTTTGCTATCGTCATCGCAAACATAGCTAGCGGAGCCCCGAAGGCGAGCAAGGAACAACTAAAAAACTCCGCGAGAGTCATCCTACTTACAATCTATTTTACTATGTACAAAAACGATTATTAACAAGGCTTGCAGTATGCCGCAGGGCGGCGAAACACTTTTTATCAATTTGCGGATGTAAGAGGCAACATTTGAGTCTATCGCAGAGTATTTTCTTCAAAAATTAATAGCATAAAAAATCAACACGATTGGATTGGAATGAGTAATGATGACAGACTATGGTGTGTTGACTTGACTGACAGCAACTGACAGACTCAATGACAGCGACAGCAGATAAGCAGACAGATCACAGACCACTCAGAGCTGCACGACGACCACGCTCATGACCAAACCGCCTATTATCACAAATTCAAATTTATTTATTCGTTATCATAGGTAACAAAGTTGACAATTAGGTATTGTTGGTACAGAACTCCATGAGAATTTATTAAAACATTAACAAACAGATATTTCACTGGAGTCAGGCGTCTTTAATAAATTATGTCAATATAATGTCAATACAATATAACTATTATCAAACATTAAGAAATAAGAGTAAAATGCATTTCAGGTCAAAATTAATAAATAAATAAAATAACTATTCAAAAGTCATTATCTTCAAAATCTTATTATAGCACAAATGCTTATTAACAAATCAATAAGTCTATTTTAAAGTATATTTTATAACAATTCTTTATACAGGGTGTTGATTTCAATACGAGCGGAATTTTCAGAGGTGATTATGTACCTTGTTCTGATCATGAATCACAAAAAAAAATGAGTTCGAAAAAATATTTTTATTTTTATTAAATAATGACGGTTTTCAAAGTAGACCCTAGCGATTTTTAGAGTAGGCCCCCACCGCGCCGGCTTGCGTGCGAACGAACGATACCTACAAAGCACAAAGGCACCGCAATCCTTTGTGTTTGGCGCGTGAGCGCCGCTCAGGCTTCCCGCCGCCCGCCATAGCGCCGTGCGGTGAAGTAGCGGCTATCTCTTTTTATCGCCCAGCCCGCGCTATCTCGTTCTCGCCCGTCGCTCATACCTCAGTTGTGCTAATAACATCGCATAGGCAACATGTTTTGCGAAAATGACGCAAAATTATTCTAACGGTGAACTCGTTGAAATGGTGCGATTGTATGCAATAACTGACAATAGTTTGAGTGCAGCTGTAAGGATGTTTGGTGAACGTATTGTGTATGTATACCGAAGAATCAACAAACGTTAATGACCTAAGACAGAGAATAGTCAGTGCATTCGAGTTAGTTTGACAAAATCGTTTTGTGCTGAACAGTTTATAAGGGAACACCAGACGCCGTGCCAGACTGTGTATTGCTCAGTCTGGTGGACACTTCGATCATTTATTGAGGTTAGTGTAAATAAAAATGTACAAAAAACTAGATGTAAAGATAAATTGATGTAAATAAGTTGATTCCAAATTTTTAACTACGCCAAAAGTACTTTAGACTCGCGTCATTTAATAATCTTGGTACTTTTTTATTTTGAAACGGTTTAGCATAAATCTAGACAAAAGCTCAGGGTTCGATTTCCGTTTGAACTCCCGAAGTTAGTTAAAATGACTACCTACATGACTTTTGCTCATTAAGTAATAATAACTAAAAAATTCATAAACCATTAAAACTTCTTTTGATTTTCAAAAGATTAGCCAAGCCAATTCCCACTTGATGGCTCAAATTGTGTTTAAGTTACAGTACAGTACAGATGACTTTAGTTAGCCTAGATTAAGATTCAATTCGTAGTAGTAATTTAGAATTTGATGTTCGATAGATTCTCGATTGATTGCTCAAATTAATGAAAAACAGTGCGATCGATACCCATTGCGCCATTAATTGATTCAAATTTAAGTGTTTCGGGTTAAAGTTTCAGAATTTCTGATGGATTGCCCAATTTCAGTGAGTTTTATCAAGATTAGGTAATTTGATTTGTTACAGATGAGTTTTAGGTATGTTTGTCGGTCCTAAGCCCGATTAAAGTAGGAAGGGAAATTTGGAATCAACTAATCCAAACACGTGAAATCGCTTATTCTTAAAGTCGGTAAAAATAGCAACATACACACTCGGGCATAACGTACCCGGCAGATAAAGATAAATCAGCACTGACCGCTAGTTAGTACCTACTTGTCGCGTGCTACGCGATTCGCGCCCGCTACGATTACAGTGTAAACATAATGCAGTGTCTGACGCCACAACGCAGTAAGGGTTTCATAAAAAATAATCACTTAAAATTTCAGTTTAATTATTTTGTAATATTTGGTTCCACATACCTGTTCTATATGGGATCATACATTGTTTTTATAAATACCGCTCGGATTGAAATCAACACCCTGTATAATCAGGAAGTCTATTATATACCCTTGCAGCCATTTCATAACATTTTTACGCATAAGTGCAGTTTTACAAATATTTCTACATATTTCATTATTTCTAGGACGTAAATTGGGTGCCTGAATTTTTTTTCAAACAACAGAGGATTACATTTGACAAATAAACGTATTTCTTAAATAAAGATGCATGGTAGTGTTCAAAGTTTCAGATATTTAAAATATGACTTATGAGATTCCATATATTTAAGGCCGCATATTAACACATCGCTTTTGGGCCTTAAATAATATTTCTCTATTCCACATATAATTGCCCCAAAATATCACACCATACCGGAGAGTTGACGCTACAAAACCATGATCAGCCATCAATACTGTATCACGGTTTGATGCTTTTCCTAGCTTATGGAGAGTATATGAGAATTTATACATTTTCTTACACACTTTAATAGAATGCGTCTACCATGACATATTGCTGTCTAAGTGAATACTAAGAAATTTGGTGTCATTTGTTTTTTGTATTTTAGCCTTCATAATCGATGTTTAGATCCGGAATAACTTTTCTTTGAGTGAAATACATTAATTTTGTCTTTTCCAAATTAACCCTTAAATTATTTTGTTCTCATTTAACAGTGCCTACTGTAGAGTGGTTTATTTCATTTTCATAACTCTTGTAGTTAACATTTTTGCACTCAACAAAAATAGTGCTGTCATTGCCAAAAAGTATCATTGGATGTTTATAAGATCTAACTATATCATTAATGTATATTATTAAAAGCAGTGGTCCCAACACACTACCTTGTGGGACACCATATTTAATCAGTCGTTCTTGAGATTTGTACACAAAGAGTAACTCTTATGTATTGATATCTGTCTTGTAGATTGTGGTGGTGGTATGTTTATAAATTTAATGCATTGCCATATACCATAGTGCCCGTGATCGAATGCCTTTGTCATGTCCATGTAGATTGCGCAGGATGGCGAACGTTTATCTAAACTAATTATAGCTCTTTTTGCAAGTTCATAAATGGCTGCATTTATAGTAGCGTGTTTTCGAACCCCTTTTTGTACTGTAGTTAAAATTTGTGCTTTTCAAGGAATTTGTAGAGATTATTATGAAAAAAATATTTTTCGAAAAATTTTGAAAATACAGGCAATAAGGCAATTGGGCGATAGTTGCTAGCCAACTCTGTCCCTCTTTTTAAAAAGAGGTTTGACAATGGTTTGTTTCAATATTTTTGGATATATACCAGTAGAAATACTCAATCAATTCTATAATGTAATTTAATGAAACAGCGCTCAAATTACCAACATATTTTACAATCTTTGTATTAGTGGGCCAAGTAGTTATTCTTTACAGAATAAATTGCAATGTGCCCACTGTTGCATAAACAGACGGGTAGATGGCGCTAAACGTCACGCATAACGTATACATAAGAGACCACAAATTTCGCAGGGTCAGGCTGACAGCACGGTAGCTCAATTAGTAGAGCATTTAGCCCGTTTAGCCAGAAAGTTGCTGGTTCAAGTCCCGCCCCTGCGCAAAGTTTTGGTTTCTTATTTCATCTTTATGTCCATAAAACTTATGAACTTCTGGCACGAAATCTCATCACCGATCAAGGAAACCTCTCTAGTATGATGACGGGTATTGATGTGCCGTTGCCGGGAACATTGACGTAGGTGGGAATATTCCTTGAACATTGCCTTTTAGTAAACACATACAGTACAAAAGTTTAAAAAAAAATGTAGACCCCGGTTCAGGGCACGTAATCTAGAAAAGTCATTTCTATTTATGTTTTTTAAAACCTCTGCAATAATACTGCATTAAAAAAACCGGCTAAGTGCGAGTCGGACTCGCCCACTAAGGGTTCCGTGACAACTTAAACTGAATTAGGGATCCACTTACTTCCACTTAGCCAAAATTCCCACAATATTTTTTGTTGACAGCAAACATAAATTTGTTTTTCACAGCGTTTGTTGGAGAATAAAATTATGTTTGCGGTTGTTGAAAATGTGATATATCTCAAAAACTAATAGTTCGATCCCGTTCAAACCAATTTTCGTTGAAAGTTTTTGGTCAAGATCTACATTACCTACGAGTACAGGAGCAGAACACGAAGGCGATTCCATTGCGGAGAGGTGTGAGACAGGGAGATGCCATATCTCCGAAACTGTTCACAGCGGCATTGGAAGACGCCTTAAAACTTCTGGAATGGGAAGGAATCGGCATCAATGTTAATGGCGAATACATCACACACTTCCGATTTGCCGATGATATAGTTGTTGTGGCAAAGACGCTGCACGATCTTGGCACTATGCTCGAAGACCTTGACCGAGTATCCCAACAAGTGGGTCTTAAAATGAACATGGAAAAGACGAAAATTATGTCGAACTTCCTTGTCGTACCCACTCCAGTATCCGTTGGAAACTGAACTATCGAAGTTGTCGACGAGTACGTCTACCTGGGACAAGTGATCCAATTGGGTAGGCCCAACTTCGAGAAAGAGGTCAATCGACGAATCCAACTCGGCTGGGCAGCGTTCGGGAAATTGCGCAAGAGTGTCTTCTCATCTCATCTACCCCTGTGTCTGAAGACGAAAGTCTTCAACCAGTGTGTGTTACCAGTGATGACATACGGATCCGAAACATGGTCTCTTACTATGGGCCTTATAATGAAGCTCAAAATCACACAACGAGCGATGGAAAGGGCTATGCTGGGTGTTTCTCTACGGGATTGAATCAGAAATGAGGAGATACGTAGAAGAACTAAAGTAACAGACATAGCCTTGAGAATCAGTAAGCTCAAGCGGCAATAGGCAGGGCACATAGCGCGAAGAACTGATGGCCGTTTGGGCAGGAAAGTTCTAGATTGGAGACCCTTCGACCAGAGACGCAGCGTGGGACGTCTACCAACAAGATGGACAGACGACCTTATAGAGATCGCAGGATCAAACTGGATGCAGACCGCTAGTGATCGGTCGCTGTGGAAAGCCGCGGAGGCCTATGTTCAGCAGTGGACGTCTTTTCAAAATTTACGCTCGCTTGGTTCAGAAGTTAGATGGGGAGGGGGGGAGGGGGGGGGGGGTCGCCCATTTTACCACTTTGGAAGCGTCTATCTTTCAAACGTCAAATCGGTTTTAATTTCATGTATAGGAGCCCCCACTTAATTATCATTATTTTTTTCATTTTTTTTTCGTGAAGCGGTTAACAGGATACATCTTCCTACCAAATTTCAACAGTGTGAAGCTTATAGTTACAGAATAAAGTGGCTGTGACATACGGACGGACAGACCGACAGACAGACAGACAGACAGACTTGACGAAAATATAAGGGTTCCGTTTTTTGCCATTCGGATACGGAACCCTTAAAAATGATTTTTAAATGTCAGTTTAATACAAGCGGCTCTCTACGGCTTGACCCGCGATAGTATTGTGTCTCATTAAAAATAATCATAAATATTAACCTATATGCTGTTCTAGGGTATGAAGTATATTATTGTAAAGTTTCGTCAAAATCCAATTCGTAGTTCCCTCGTGAAGAAGTAACAAACATACATCCATCCAAACCTTCGCGTTTATAATATTAGTAAGATTATAATATCAGTACATAAGATGTAACATTAAATATAAAAACCTCACCTTACCCCGTGATGAAAATGGTCATTAATAATTTAGTATAATTATAATGTTACGGTTAATAACCGCAATGCGGCTGCATCTGGTTTAAGCTTGTTGGGTGCATCTAAACTAAAGTATTAGCCAATTGTTTGCGCATAAACTTGGTCTGGCAGTATCATTCTGGGTGAAGATAGGACCAAAAGTTGTCTCGCTGACGTCATGCCGGTTGTAGCTTGAATCAGCTAAACCACCGCGTTTTGTCATAAAAAGTCATAAAAGTCATTTATTTATGCAAATAGGCCCTCTGGGGGCACTTTTACACGTCCCAATATAAACCCTACCACAGCTTCGGGACAATTGTGGGCTAGTGCTGAGAAGAAGCTGCGCAAGAAACTCAGTCACTATTGTCAATGCCTCTTTTCAAAAGGTTTACAATGTTTGTAGTGATCATGCAAGTCCATACATTATTATCATTTAAATAATCATCTACTTTATAATACCCTTTCGTCATAAGGGTTTCTTTAATAACAGTTTTAAATTTATTAACCGGTAAGTTAATAATGTGTTCTGGTAGTTTATTGAAAAATTTTATACCTTTCCCCATGAAAGAATTACCAACCTTTCGAAGCCTAAATTGTGGAATAGCAAGCTTATCCTTATTTCTAGTATTATATTTGTGTATGTCACTATTTTTCGTGAATAAATGAAAATTTTTCCGTACATACATTAAATTTTCGTAAATATACTGAGAGGCTAGAGTTAATATTCTAATTTTTTTAAACACCTCTCGTAAGGAATCTTGAGGTTTAAGATTATAAATAGCTCGCACGGCTCTTTTTTGTAACACAAAAATTGTCTCTACATCAGCAGCCGCGCCCCACAGTAATATGCCGTAGGACATCAAGCTATGGAAATAACTAAAATAAACTAACCTAGCTGTTTCTACATCAGTTAAACGTCTTATCTTCCTTACAGCAAAAGCAGCTGAGCTTAGTTTCCCTGACAAGGCCTCTATATGAGGACCCCATTGTAGTTTGGAGTCTAAAGTGATTCCCAAGAATGTTGTGGAATCAATAGTATCAAGCGGTTTGTCTTTATCGAATCAAGGTTGGTTACCTTGGGTTGAAGTGATTCTACTAATCCTAAAAAAACATATATTTCTGACTCCTTTCTTACGATAACCAGGTTGTTGTAACGATAAAGGTTGGAGTCCTATACGTATAGGTAAAAAAGTTATAATAAATTTGGTTTTGTACAGCTTTGATGATGACTAGGTGTTTGTTTCTACAAGTCAGAAATATGGCGAGTCTGTGAGTTTACGTTAGCGGCCTACACTCAAGGAAGACCACCATTGTCGACCGAAATAGTGAGCGTCATGATGTCGAATAGATCTTGTATCAGATACTAGGGTTTTGTAGGACCTAGTTTTTACCAGAATGACACGGATTAAGCCTGGTTTTAACCGAAAACAAACGGCTATTTGTAGATTTAAGCGTGAGTACTGGATAACGCATGGTTTTTGCCAGCTAAAACTAGGTGTTATCGCATTTCAGGTACAAATTGTAACATATTTATTACTTCAAGAAGACTCATAATCCGGAAAAACCTACTTTTTGACTGAGAACGTTGTATAAAACGACATTTTCTTAAACAAACGTGATTTATATTGGTTATGAGTTTTGACTGTTTTTTGGAAACAAAATTTTTCAAAAAAATACGCAATTGCACTTGAATTCATAAAAAAAACACTACGGTAATTTTTAACGAGCCTTCATAAGCTGCTTATCTGTTTGACAGCCGCCAAAAATGGTTCTGTCTGCTACATCGCATCTCGCATCTCTTTTTATCACACAGTTTTCTGTTACTGACATCTTGCTCTTGTCGTTCCATTCCAAAAGAAATAATAATAATAATAATAATAAAAACTAATCAGACGTAATGCAAAAATGGTTCTTCATACTTAAGAAATAGGGATCATTAATGCTGCCGTGTGTTTTCATTTACTTTGAAGTGGAAAATACTGAGTATTCCCACGAGTAGAACGTGTTGCAATAACGTAACGACATAGGGGTTCCCTCTATCTGGCAGAATCTTTTTGCTCCGAAAGTCACTTGGCATAACACACTTGGCATAATTTTCTTTAGTCAAATATTATTCAGGCAGAATTTTCTGTTAGCATAATTATTGTTTGGTCGAATATTTATATGCCCGAATTTACAATGGCATACTTTTAAGATAGCAGAAATTTATAAGGCATAATTTCCTTTGGCAAAATTTTACTTTGCATACTTTCGCTAAGCATAATGTTTATTAAGTACGATGTTTATTTGGCATAATTTGACTAGGCATACTATGAAGAAAGCAGAATTTCCTATAGAATAAATTCACTACGCATATTGCTATTTCTTTTATATAGTATTTTACCCTAAGATTGAATTAAAAATTTATTAAGTTGTGGTACAAAAGTTAGTGACAGATACGAATCGGTGCAAAACCGACTCCACGCAGTCATGTTTGCCCCACCCCTAGAGTGTAATTTAAAATCGCGTAGGCGCGGAGGGGCGAGGCATGCCGGAGCCCCGCAGCGCCGGAGCCGTGACAGAAACCATGCATGTTGCATGCTGCATGCAAGCTGTTGCTTGCTTGCATGCTGCATGCTTGCTTGCATGCTGCATGCTTGCTTGCTTGCTTGCTGCATGCTTGCTTGCTTGCTTGCACGCTGAATGCTAGCTTGCATGCTGCATGTTTGATTTGCCATGCATGTTGTATGTTAGTATTGCTGAGATAGAACTACTTTGGATACACAGAGAAATTAAGGTTTATAGGAGAATATTAAATATGAAAAATATGCCAAAAGACAATTCGGACTGTGTACTTTCTGCGATAGGATGATTCTGCCTATTAATGACTATATATACGAATTGTATGCCACAAGACGATTCTATCTGTGAACTTTCTGCGTTAGGATGATTCTGCTTTAAGACTATTATGGATATTAAATTTCTGCCTAAAGATGATTCTAGCTTACACGATTATGCGTTTTGAACGTCTGATAAATGAGTGAATGCTAATTGATGTTCTGCGAAAGGAAGTTTATGCTATTTGATGATATGCCAAATAAAATTATGACAATAAAAATTATGCGAAACAAGGTAGACCCAACGACATAGATACGAAATAAATTTCAACGCGTTACTCAACCTTAATGTAATGGGAGTGGTTGTAAGAAATGATTACTTTGACTATAATTAAAAAGGTCTGATCATATTCTGACGAGATTAATGTCCATATGATGTCAAATTAGCAATTCGTATTGCGATTTCGCATAATACTTATAATATTATAATAATTAAACAACATAAATATTAATATTCCTGCCATTGTAGTATTATTAGAATATTATTTATATTAATAATATTCGTTTACAGTTACAGTTAGCGGACAGTGTGACCAGATTCAGTATTTTAATACTTTTTCAGTATATTTTATCGATTTTTCCGAACATCAGTATATTATCAGGTATATTTCGGGCAGTCAGTATTTTTAGGTATATTATGGTTGAAGTTATGGTTACACCGTAGTGAGTGAACGTCTTTGCGACAATGTTTGCGGAATTCCCCGGAATGCGAATATTAGGGACTTTCCCGGATTAAGTTTATACTTATACATGTTATCTATGAGCAAAGATGAGTATGTTACAGATATAACAAGAACGACGGCCGCTGACGTTGTAGTATTGTAACACGACATTTACAATTATCAATCAATACATAGTAATAAATCAGACTTGCAGAATGTATGTTCGCTTAAAACTTTACAACTGCTGGACCGATTTTAATGCGGTTGCACTATTAGATAGAGCGTAATTTTCAGATTGCATACATTCAAATTCGTTGTGTTACATGGATATCAGTCTATCCGGAAGAATTTGGGACGGACCGCTAGTTTATCTGTAATTTTCAAAATATCGTCTAGTTTTAATTTTTCAGTTGCATGAATTGGTTGTAGTTAAACTTAAAAGATACTTTATAACTAGTATCAAATCGTCTAATGCGATTCAAGTGAAGAAGTCAAATGATTGTCTCTTCTGCATTCGACTTAATCTTTGAGGACTTTCTTTCGATAATTCGGGAATTCCCCTAAAATAGGAGATGTTTTTATCATCATATAAATATAACGCAATTGATTTTCGTTGTTTATATTTAGTTAGTTGCATTCATCCGGACTGTCCGCCGGACCGGGCAGCATGTTAAGGTATTAGCAAAGTTATTTAGGTAAGTGGGAACAAATTCCGGAATTTAAAACGTAATAAGAAAGATCAGTATTTTTATTGGTATATTTGTCCTATGTTAGTCGGTATATTTCAGTATTTTTTTGAGGTGCCTCGGTATTTTCGTAAAATTTAATGTGGTCACACTGTTAGCGGAATTGAGCCTGGAAATTGAACGGCTAAAGTTGGATCTCAATACGGCCCCAGGCCATTGCGTTTTAAAATGTATGGTTATAACTTTTGAAATGTGTAACTGATGTAATGAGTAAAGAAATGAGTGCTTATATTTTGTACTTTATGTAACGACGCCTATTTTTGTGTCGTGGGTGCGTGTGTGCTAGTGATTTTCGTTTCAATATGGTTAAGCTGAGCGAGGTAACATGATCGAGAGTAAATATCAATATTATTTACTAGCAGCCCCCGCGGTTTCACCCGCGTCATGTGAGATTTGGCTATTACCTTCACCCTGTTTAGATTTGCACATCTCTCTTTTTGTATTGGTTTTATACACGAGTGATGCCAGTGATCTCGAATTTTAAGAAATATTAATCTGAAAAATTTGTAATTTTTCGGTAACCTGCACCTAATGATCTTCTCACCTCAGGAATATTTTCCTTTGAATGAATGCGGTTGGTGGCGGGCTGTAGTTTTTGCAAATGTGGTACGCAGAGCATCAAGTGGTACGAACTGGTACGAACTCCAATCTTTAAATGAAGCATGATCTGTCAGACTGACAAGATGGCATTAGCGTTTCGTTGTTGGCATTTGGCCATTTGCACAGATTAGTAAAGTTCGGCAATAGGTTTCGTTTTGTTTGCATTTCATATTTTCATTTTTGAATGTGATGTAATTTTATAACCTCAAATATTATTTACCTTAACATACACGAGTAAAAGATTAACAATATTACAATATGCCTCCAAAGCAAGTTAAGAAAACGCTCTGGGTGGACTGCGAACGATGTGGCTGCAGCATAACCTCAAACGACAAAAATGTTCATGTTGAACTAAACTGCGAAAAGAATCAATTGAAATGTCCGTACGTGGAAAATGGGAAGCTACATTCGTGGCTTGTGCGGGGCGCTGCGCCCTCCGAAGGCGTCCCTCGGGATGCGGTCTTAATTCACCCATCGGCCGGCACATTAGTCGGTGCAGTGATAGGAGGGCCCTTAGAACTCAGTAGGGAAGGGGCTCCGACGCTAGTAAAACGTATGTGGCCCTCGAAGACGTCAGCACCTGCTGCAGTTATATTACCAGTGGCTGGTAAGTTCTTTTATGCTTTGTGTATTTGTGTTTATATACTGAATGTTTACCAAGTTTAAGTACCTCTTACTCAGAGTAGTCTAATGTTCTTCTTTTTTTTTTAGATCTGACTGGAGCTTGGTGCAGTGATAGCAAAAAGATAACAGTTGCAGTGGTCCAGGGAGAAATAGTAAAAGCAACATATGTAGCTGTTAAAGTAAAGAACCATAAAATAGACAATGATATTTGTGATATTTTAAAACAGCAGTTCAACAATATTTTTGTATGCATTGGTAGTGTTTTAGTTTACTATTATTTTGGGAAGAAGTTGGAAGTCCAAGTAATAAATGTTAAATCTGAAGATAAAAAAGAAAATACTAACAGAACTTGGTATGTTTTAAGTGACAAAACTATATGGCATATGGATAAAGATGTTATTCAGAAAGTAAAGAAAAAACCTGTTTGTTTAGGCGGTGTGGATGATATATTGGATGAAGTAAAAACATTGATAAAAATATCTTTTGATCTAGACTTGGCAGCTAACTTTCAACCAACAAGGGGGCTATTGATTCATGGTCATTCAGGAATAGGAAAAACTGCAATTTGTAAATATTTAATAGAGAATCTTAATTGCAGTTCCACAGAGATCAATGGGCCTGCAATATTTAGCAAATACTTTGGGGAAACTGAATCTTCAATGAAAACATTGTTCTCAAAAGCTATTGAAAATGAACCAAGCATTATTTTAGTGGATGAGATTGAGACAATCTGTCCAAAAAGATCATCTGGGAGCACTGAGCAGGAAAGGAGGGTGACATCTGCATTTGTATCTCTCTTGGACAGTCTTCATTCAGAGAACAGTAGAGTATTTATTTTAGCTACTACAAGGAAACCAGATGCCATAGATCCCATGCTGAGAAGGTTTGGGAGGTTAGATAAGGAGATTGAAGTGCCTATACCAGATAGAATAAGAAGAAAACAGATCTTGTACAGCTTACTTCGAAGTCTACCAAACAAGGTGACCAGTCAAGAAATAGATTCCATTTCAGACTTGGCCCATGGGTATGTTGCTGCTGATTTGGTCAACCTGTGCACACAAGCCTCGATGCGATGCATCAAAAGGTCCAGCAATGTGATTGAGCATGAGGATTTGATTGCAGCACTAACAGTGGTCAGGCCGAGTGCTATGCGGGAGTTATTGATAGAAGTACCTAATGTCAGGTGGAGAGATGTAGGTGGGCAAGACAACTTGAAGCTTAAGCTGCGCCAAGCTGTGGAATGGCCTTTGAAACACGCGGAGAGCTTCCGCCGGTTAGGTATCCGGCCGCCGAGCGGTATATTGCTGTACGGCCCGCCCGGATGCTCAAAGACTTTGATAGCGAAAGCTCTGGCCACAGAGAGTGGCCTCAACTTCCTGTCTATTAAAGGTCCTGAACTATTCTCCAAATGGGTCGGCGAGTCGGAGCGCGCCGTGAGGGATTTGTTTACGAAAGCGCGTCAGGTGGCGCCGTCTGTTATCTTCTTCGACGAAATGGACGCGATTGGTGGAGAGAGGAGCTCAGGGGAAGGGGGGGTCCACGAGAGAGTGCTGGCTCAGCTGCTGACTGAATTAGACGGTGTGGTGCCTCTGAACTCCGTTACCATTCTGGCGGCTACCAATCGGCCTGATAAAATCGATAGGGCGTTACTCCGGCCCGGGCGTTTGGATCGCCTCATCTACGTTCCGCTGCCAGATTTTGAGACGCGGCTGCAGATCTTAGAATTGAAGCTGGAGAAGATGAGTACGAGTGACGATGTCAACCCTCACAGCCTTGCGGCAAAGACTGACGGCTTCTCCGGCGCTGAACTGGAGGCGCTGTGCCACGAGGCAGCGCTGCAAGCGCTGGAGAAAGATCTGGAGTGTCCTGCCGTCACGATGGAACATTTCGAACATGTCCTGAAAGATTTCAAACCAAGGACACCTGCATCATTACTGAGGGTGTATGACGAATTTGCTTTAGGTCAAAAGTCAGGATAGGATGCAATTTTATGTTATTTATGTTTTTTTTGTACTAAAATTATTTTATACAAGAGTTTTATATTTATAAGACTAATAAAAGTGCTTTAATTTGTTTCATAATTTATTTATTCAATTATATGAAACCTAATACTACTAATGTGTATAAATTAATAATTATTCTAATCCTTATTGCTAATTATAATGTAAACAACACCAACTTTTGGATGTTGGGTTACATACAATGGTGGAGGAACATAATCATACAAAATTCTTGTCTATTATGACGTCACAAAACAATCCTACACAAAAAGAAGTCTTTTGGAGTCCATTATTTGGCCTGTATATACAGGTTAAACAGGATATTTATCTAAGGGCCGATTTAACAATCGTCAGATAAAAAATATTTGACTGAATAAGTATGAAACAAACGATTTTAAAATTAAATTTATGACAATGATTGCTGACAAATTGGTGACGATTTTGACACTCAGTGTTATTTTGTATTCTTATAAAGAAAATTAGAAATAAAAAAAAACGCACGGGCGGAATTCGATCCTGTAAATTCTGGTAAAACGGATCAACTTTCTTTCCAAACAAGCTTCTATGCAGAATATATGTACTACAATGAATCATTGAATATTGAGTCGATCCGATCGCGCGAGATTTATGGTCTAATGGATACGTGCTTAAATTAAATATGTGACGTTTTCAAATTAGGCGTATTGTATTTCATTCAACGAATATTACTTATCTGACGTTTTTAAAATCAGGCCTTAGAATCATATAAATGCATTTCGATAGGGATAAGCCGGGTACTTATAAGGCAAAAAATAAACTACAGTACAGACACAAGGCGCACACACAGTACAAACATAAACGTACCTGGTTTACGTTGTGTATGTCATTATTAAAAGAGTTATTTCATCTTACTTGAAATTTCAGCTAAGCTAAAGCTACATTGTATCATATTGAGACATGAAAGTGTATGCGTCTGAGATGATCCATGTCGCAGCATCGACCAAAACGTGCCCCAAATATACAGGTTATCCCAAAAAGAGCGTGCGAAACTGAAACTGGAGATAGCTTAGCCATAGCCCTTTCAAATACAAAAACCATGACTAATAAAAGTCTCATAGTTTAGGAGATAATGTCGCTTTAATGTTTTTTTTTTGTGTGAAGAAAACAAGAAAGTCTCTCCCAAACCATGACATTTTCATAAGATTCATGCTATTTGTATTTAAAAGGTATTTTGCTCAGCTATCTCCAGTGTCAGTCTGGTGTGCTATTATATTATAAGACAAAAAAACTGCATTATTAAAATATACATATTTAGAGTATATCTGAAAGGTCTATGAGTAAGCTTACTCCAGTGTCAGTTTGGCACGCTCTTTTTTGGGACACCTTTATATATAACAAAATGCAAGTCATCGATACAAATTACATGGATTTTATATACATTTTTGGTACAACCCTGTTCACTTATGGTGGTCGATATTGCGAGATGTAGCTTCACCATTTAATTCAAAGACTTCTATGTATACTCCTAGGATTTATAAAAAGTATTAAAAAGATATTTTTTATTACTATTAATTAATAAGACTACCCTTTAAGACTCCTTTCACACCGCAACTTTGGACATCGAAGCAGACACGCGTTTTGAAAACGCGACTGCATTGATGCTTAAAATTCGCGACTCACGCTATGAACAGATTTAAATTATCATCGATGCAGAATCGCGACTGCATTGATGCTAAAAGTAGCGCAAGTGTGTAAAGGTTGACATTTGCGACTGCATCGATGCTGCGTCACTCATAAAAGTAGCAGTGTGCAAAGGATCTAAGATGCTGCCGTCTTGCTTATTCTTAATCAGACCAAGCATGCCAAAACAACAGCCAAGCTAATAATCAGTCTAGAAGCATACATAAAGCCTTTGGTTTCGCTCCCTAATTTTGAGACCTAATATACAAAATATACATCTATTCATAATTCATTCCATTCTCTCTCAACAGATCTTGCCAATTTTCAACAGCGTTTTGCATGGGACAGAGAATTTGCAGTAACATAAGTTGGTTTTTATATTTTCCGAGTCGGCCTTGTCTACTTAATACTGATACTACTTATTATGGAAGTGAACTAAATTCTGATGCTATTACTATTAGTATAAATATAAGGGCGGCTTGCATAACGATCATTAAATGCATTTAGATGCTTCTTAAACGTCTTTAACTAATTGATTACGATTATGGTTATGCATGACGAAAATAAAGCCCGTAAATACGTTAAGTGAACTATCAAAATAAACGCACAACATCGGCTATTTAATTAAAAGCCGTTAAAAAATGTGTTTAGCGGACGCCATTTTCTAATGCCAGCTGTTTATTTGAGGTATGTAGTGTGTCTTTTATGGTTGTTTCAAAATATTAAATTAATTGATGGAATACTCAGATGATGACGATTGTCGTGCTCGCGTCGCTTTAAATAATTAGGCAATCGGTTTTGGGGTAATTATAACTATGATCTGTTTTTTTACATTTATTTACGCTTTTTTACTTTATGGATTCGAAAAGAAACAAATATTAGCCTTCTTTTGAAACTTAGGAGCCCTTTGAAACATTTGTTATTTTTTTTGCTATAACATAAAAAAGCACGATAATAGATTTTTAAATTAAATAAACAACACTTTTTCCACAATACTCATATTGACTGCAATGTTTTTTTCCGGGATTTGAAGGTAAATCCCGATCCGGATGCGCCGATATGTCAAAATGTTCAGGTAACGTCATCAGAACTGTACATTGCGTAAAATGAAACGCAAATACTGTTTTACCGACGCGTTTAGTTTAGTTCAATGGCCCTACAGTGTAACGTGCAAGACAACCGCTTAATAGTTAGGGAGGCGAATAGGGGAATTTTCGGTAATACTCGAGCGTGGCAGTTTAAGATATGAGAGATACCTTGGACCTAATAGAACAACCTTGTAAAGTATTTAGCTCTATATGTAGTGACGCGCGCCTAGGATAGACGATCAGATTAGTAAAAAAAAATCGATAGTCTGTAATACTCGAGCGCGTCAGATTAAGATATTGGGGGTTGATTTTAGTGTTTTAAGACTAAATTTAACTAATCTGACGATAAGTCCTTGACGCCGCCGAGTTATAGGGTCGCGAACTTGTAAAAAAAAAAACGTTAATCCGGCATTCTCGAGCGTGATTTTTTTTATTTTTATTTTGAAGAATATAATCTCAAACGTACTAAAAATACAAAATCTGCCGGTTTCCGCATGACCAGGAGTGTGGAGGAGCCATTTCGTCTTCCGAAAAACGCGTTGCGGCATATAAGTCGCGAACGATACATTTTACAAAAAAAAAGTTTAAATAAACAAAAAAGGTAATTTGATTTTACACAAAAAAGGTCTCTTTACATTTTTGTCCAAAGTTAAAACTTTTTGACTTGAAGCTTCATAAAAACTCAAACTCCCGGTTTTTTGAGTATATCTTGAAAACTGAGGGTGTTAAAAAAAATGATATGAAATAACGATGATTAATTTATGTTACTTTTATCTCAAAAAAATTTTTTTTTCTAAAGCTTCTCGACAACTTTCGTGGACTTGGAAAAGGTTACGCGTATCTGTATACAAAAGTATTATTAACATGTACAGTTTCATGTATGTATATTATTCAATAGCCTGTTGATCCTCAAATTGTTTTTTGGACGTACCGTCAACAAAACGAAGTGAAGAATTATTTAAAAGAAAGAAGAAAAGAAAAAACAAGAAACCAAAAACCTTTCCGGTCAGATTAAGAGAACCCACCAACTTTTTTGTCAGATTAAGAAAATATGCTTTCAGGATACCGAGATGAACCTCCCCTATGAAAATCTGACGCGCTGGAGTATTTCAAAAAAACGATTTTTTTTTGCATTTTCAAAAATTCATCGTAACTTATGGTCACGCCAAAATCGTCAGTTTTTTTTAAAGGGAGCTTCCTTGGGGCCTACTTAACACCCCTTCCGAAAATCTGACGCGCTCGAGTATTTTATTTTTTTTTGCATTTTTGACTACTTTATATGCCTACCCCCACCACGCAAACCGGCAGATTAGTATACCGTTGTTATCAGAGGTACTTGGGGCATACGTAGTATGGATATCTGACGCGCTCGAGAATGCCCAAGTAACTGTTTTTTTTTACATTTTTGAATAACCGTACACGCCAAACCCACCGCTAAAATGGTTTTTACCATACGAGCTTTTCTTTTCGAAATTATTTTATCTTTCGATTTTGATAGGTCTCGACGGCGCCGTTGAATTACGCCATTTAGCTACCTCGCCTCCCTAACTATAATAAGTTTATGATAATTGTGTTTAGACACTAATCACATTTATCTTATATTTAAGCTTTTCCTGGCCTTAAGTATGTTACTGTCTTAAACAATTTTAGTAATAAAAAATAGAAAAAAAAACAGTTTCTCTGTCCATACAAGTCACAATCAGAACCATTTCACGTCTATAGCCGACCGAAAGCGGGCCTACTATATCACACATAAATATTGCAACACATTTTCACTTAAAAATACCCTTTGGGACTATACATTTCGCAACGTGTACGCATTGTCAAGAAAACATTTCATCAATACATAGTATGGTTTAGATTTAGAATATAAAGATTTCGTGGAAAAACTAGTCACCGCTTGAGCCTTATGTAAACCGTATGGCGTGAAAATTTCAAATACTCATAAATATAATTTATTGATACGTCTCAGCCCCCTCCTCCCTCACACCGCTCTCATACCTCAGGCGGCAAACTACAGAAATGCCCTTTTTTATCAGGGAGTTTGAACAGAATAAAATTAACCAAAGTCCAAATTATGGATTTTTCGTCTCATGAATCCTTATATTTGTTTTTTTACTCGACCCTGTCGGTAAAAACAATATTCTCCTGTATCCACAGATAGCAAAAGCATAAAGTTCTGAAACAAATAAAATTAATATACAATTAATACATTGTGGACATTAAATGTTACGTTTCGCATTTTTTTGCATCAAATAAAAAAACAATCCACGGTAATTATATTTATTTAATTATTGTTATTATAGTGCGATGCGTTTTCCGAAAAAAAAGCAACCGCACGTTTTAGTAGGCATAGAACGCAAAAAGGTATTTGAATTAGTTTTTCCAATGAATAGTCGACTATCGATTAACAATTGATATCGATAGTAGAACTATCGATTGGCATATCGATAGTTTAGAACGAGGCAATACTATTGAATGAGTGCAATACTATTGACTATTGATAGTATTGTTGCTCACTTAAATAAAAAACTATTTATATTATCGATTGTTCTAGACTACCGATAGTTTGTCAACTTAAAAAAATTACAGTCGACAGTCGATAGTCTTAAATCATCGATCAATAGTTTGTTTTTATTTACGAGCAACAATACTATCGAAAGTACCGATACTGTCGATAGTATTGCACTCATTCAATAGTATTGCCCAGTTTTGGGCTATCGATACTATCGATAGGCCAATCGATAGATATGGCTTTTTCAGATGAAACTATCAATAGTTCGACTACACTAATTTGAATCTCTACAAATAGCAATTCTGTTCGATAGACCACTATAGATAGTCTTTCGATTGTATGATAGTTGAGCAAAAGCTTTAGGCTCATTTGCGCATGATAATTTAAGCCAGAGTTACGCTCATCCTGTATAAAATCATTATTCTGTCTCGGTCACTTTATTTATTCATTTATTTATTGCAAATACATAGTTGAGTATCAATAAACAAACGACAGAGACAGAACGAAGATTTAATCCAGGATTAGCGCAATCCTGGGTTAAATCATCATGCTTTAATCCACCTCAGTATAACAAAAATATCAAAACAAATATTAACAGTATCAATAGCTCAGTTTGCTACGTAAGATACTATCGACAGACAGCAATATTATCGACTGAATTAGCTCTGACTATTGTTACTATTACCAATCCTTTCGATATTATACAGGGTGTGGCCTGTAATACGAGCAATAATTTTAAACACAGGCCTTACAAGTAATGTAAAATAAATTTATTGTTATTTTCTAACAAATTGCAAATAAATGCGTCCCGTCATTGAATTTGTTATTGTCATTTACTGCAATGCGATAGTGATTTTGATATAATACATTAACCAGGGTCTATAACTTTGGATAACTATTCTCAGTAGAAGCATTTAAGAGCACTATAAGTCAAGGTAACTACGTATACACTGTAGAATCATTGTTTTTTTTCCCGTTATTACAGGCCACAACCCTGTAGAATCTACAGTGTAGATGATTGTCGAACAAGTGACAGAAGTTCAAAATATACTGACCTGCAACATGGCTTAGGACAGAAATATCTGTTTCCCTAAAATGTACAATTCTTAAAAAGTCTATGTACTAATCATGTTTGCATTCCTATTTTGTTGGCTTTCTCGAAATTTCTTCAATTTAAAATGTGTGCAGTCTTAGGTCTTCTATTCACAATATTTACATTTTTATAATTTTAGTACGTGCCTAATATCAGCATTACTATAATATTCGCTTTTTTAAAAGGCTATTGCTTTACTTAGGTTGTTTCCCATATTGTCTGCATATTTTTTTTATAGTACATTGATGTACTAAACGTAAAAGTATCTATCTATCTATCTATCTTGAGGTTCCATAGATTTTAGATCTCGTTCTTTCTTGGCGCTGTCATCATTTGACAGAAAGTGACAAAACAGTGTAATAGCTATAATGGGTTTATTCGACTGTTTTAGTTCTAATGAATAAGGGGGTCTGGATATAAGCACTTTATGAAAAGCGAAAATTGCAAAAAAAACTGTCTTTCTTGAGACAATCTTAAACAGTTGACATTTTGAGAAGCTGACATTATGCAAATATATGTAGCTACATTATGAATAACAGACATTTTGCGAAATACAGAATGTAACAAAAAGGCGGAATAAAATTTAAAGGACGTGTAGAGTAGTAAATGTGTAGTTCCTATGCAAAACCACAAACTCGTGCGAGTATAAATTACTGAGTAAATTGATGCTAAAGTTTTAACGAAAAAAATATCGGTGACAACCTTAAATATCAGCTGTTAGGTGTGTGTGTGTGTGTGCGGCGGGCGAGGGTTGCGGGCGGGGGTTCGCTAACGAATGACCGCAGATTCAGGGTTGTCAACACTTTCGGTAAAAAAAAACAATTTATTTACTAAATATGGGAACAAAAGTTGATTATTTTTAACTACCACTTTTACTACTTAATGTTCACATTTTAAATATTATTTCGCCTTTTTGTTACAACCTGTATACATTGTAGGTAAACTAATATTTCAGGATCACCCGGATCATTTCAAAATTTGACTCACCACATTCTCATCCCATATCTCCTCATTCATCTCAGCCTTAGACCCTCAGTATCTCCGTGTGCCGGTTGTAGCATATCGCGATCCAGTCGGGCTGCGTGGCGCCCCACTGTATCTGGTTGACCTCGCCCTCGGCGGCCGTGTACGCCAGGATCGGGTCCTCGATCGCGCGCGGCATCTGCTGGATGTCCCAGATCAGCGCTTGGTGGTCGTCGCCAGCGGTGCAGATGTGGCATGAACTGAGGTTGATATATAAGGTTATTTTTTATCTGCTATGTGTATTTTCGATAGTTGATCAAACGAAATGTGCAAATTACTAGACCCAAAATTATCTCCTTTTTTCTTAGATCAAAAACGACCCGTTAAACATGCGTAAGATTGCTAATTATTTGATTCCCTTATAATAAATACAAATACGAAATTATGAGACAAAACTGGTTGTATCTTTTGATGACGATGATTCACAATTTTGTTTTTTTAACAATTGGAAGAGACAATCAATACCAATATTTAATTTAAGTTTCGGTTACGTATATCTATATATATTATATATTTAATACGTTTTGGAAGAAAAAAGTGAAAATTAACATAAAAAATATTTTGTTTTAAATTTATGGACTACAACTTTGTCATTTGTTTACTTATAATAACCGTGATAGTTTTCTTTCTAAATTCATTGTGCTAGTGCTGTGAATTTTTTCACGTAGCCATCTTCTACCATACAGTTGGGAGAGGGTGGGGACATTGCACTCTAATAAAAAAACTTTTAAACGGAATGGTACGGAAACAGGTCACTTTATCGAGAAATGATGTTAGCAAACTTACAATTCCTATTAAAAACCTATTCAACGATCGGTATGGCAAGAGAAAAAAAAACACGTTACTTGTATGAGAGGAACCCAAAAAAAAAAAACTCAAATTTTTTTTTGGCACTTTGGCGGAGAGATTAGAATACAATACATAAATATGCCAAATTAGTTTCCTAGTCAACGCTGAACTGCGGTCGGAACTGCTAGTTTTATCAAGGAGCTGATTGTTCATCAGTTTTACGTGTGTTTCCATATAAAGTTAGTTAAAAAAATAACTATTCTATGTTCTTAATACATAAACCAATCCATTTATTATAAATATGATCTTTTGAAAACATCCTAAAACTATGTAATAACTTATTTAAAATAAACAAGTTTTGTTCCTATTTGGCACGTAGTACCTTATGTTTTTAAGACCGGAATATCTGGGATAAGGGTTCCTTGTTATACTATAGAAATCTAAAAACGATAGATACATCCTATGTAAACATCAGTTGTTAACAGAGCATCGCCATCTATAATTATCGATACCTACACAGTTCTTGCAATAAACATAGCGACATCTATCCTTACTCATTCGAATCATTGACACAATCTATTCATTGGCCGATTTAGTATGGGATTGGCAGGCCCAAATATTAACGCGGTTAACTAGATGGCGCTGCATATATCTATTTAAGTAATTGCAGTGAATTATTTTTTCCTAGTTCTACCAAAATATACCTACATACTACAACCAATGTGTATCCCGCATCCTGGTGGACAAAGTAACATCAGTACTAGGGTTGAAAATCACAAGTAAAATACATGTATTTTTCAATCGGACATTGTATTTTTCAATAAAATACAGGAAATTTCAATGAGTTCTTACGATATATCTTTCCATGTACGTATTTTATCCGTTTTTTAGGACTAATGATAATAACGTAGCTTTATGGTTATATCAGCCTCTCCCTTTAGATATAATCATTGATGTGTATATGATGTTTTGTTTTATAATTTTCGGCAATTCCATTTTTGGCGGACACACACCAAAGATCGCAACCGTTTGACAGCTGATCGATTGAATAAATTATAACTGGAATCTGAAAGTCAACGCTAAATAAGGTGTCAATGATGTTACAATTGACGTAGCAGACGACGTTCAGGTTGACAATTGCGATAGTGATATTGATATGTAAAAACCTTATTTGTAAAAAAAGAAAACACTTTTCTGCCAGTATAACTATGAACAAATAACGTAAATAATTATAATAAACAGTGCCTTATCATTGTTTGTATTTTGGCATTCATTGTAATTTATGAAAAATACATTGATTAAAACACTTATTATACTTGTAATTTTGTATTTTTCAAATAGCTCTTAATTTGTTTTATTCTAAAGATACATGTATTTTACTGGAAAGATTCAAAGTTTCGAAAAAACAAATGAGTATATTTCGCCATTTTCATCCGTAATCAGTACACCCACCTGTGCGGCGCCCAGGCGATGCCGTTGACGCAGGCGCGGTGGTTGTTGAGCCTGGCGACGGGCGTGCAGGGCACGCGCACGTCCAGGATGATCACCTCGCACGCGTCCATCGCCACCGTCGCCAGGTAGTTCGGGTCCTGCTTGTTCCACGCCAGCCGCAGCAGCGGCGTGTGCTGCGGGTCCTGCGAGATTGTTATACTTGCTATATTATACAATGCGCAAAATCTCAGACACCCTAACTGATTTTTAATTCAATTTACCTAATTCTAAAAGAAAAAAATATAAGTTTAATGTCGTGTTTTCGTTTACTGGCACTTCTGATCAGTTCTTGCTCTGCGGACGACGCTCTGTCGGGAGAGGACTCGGTAGGTAATCTCCGGGTCGCTGCGTCGAGCTGACATTATTTATTATGCGCAATAAACAAGGGCACTCCTGTTCCTTCACTCTCATTATTCGGTAGAACAGCGGCTTCGACATGACCGGTGAGAGATCATGCGCAGGACCAACGGCTTAACCCGTCATCACCACCAACTTTCTGAACATCGCAGCGAATATGCGCACGGAGCATGACAGACAGTCTGCACCAAACTGATGTACCTACCTGTTTATGTTGATTTGTATCAATTTTTTTGGGCAGCCAGTGGTGACTAAGTTTGTTCCGACGTTTCTTCTCAGCACTTGCCAGATTGTGTGTCTTGTATCGAAGCGCTAGTAGGACCCAAAAGATAAGGAAACATGTTCTAACCTCATATTGGCCATAATTTATTGATAATAAACTAATTATTGACGTTCATAAGTAGAATTTTGTGTCATATATTGCATTATTTTTGACTTTGAGCCGTCGGCGCGCATCGACGCGACTCGTAGATGTGGCTAAACGCGGCAGAGCCAGCGGCAGTACTCGTATATGTGGCTACACGCGGCAGAGTCAGCGGCAGTACTCGTAGATGTGGCTACACGCGGCAGAGCCAGGGGCCGTACCTCGTAGATGTGGCTACACGCGGCAGAGCCAGGGGCCGTACCTCGTAGATGTGGCTACACGCGGCAGAGCCAGGGGCCGTACCTCGTAGATGTGGCTACACGCGGCAGAGCCAGGGGCCGTACCTCGTAGATGTGGCTACACGCGGCAGAGCCAGGGGCCGTACCTCGTAGATGTGGCTACACGCGGCAGAGCCAGGGGCCGTACCTCGTAGATGTGGCTACACGCGGCAGAGCCAGGGGCCGTACCTCGTAGATGTGGCTACACGCGGCAGAGCCAGGGGCCGTACCTCGTAGATGTGGCTACACGCGGCAGAGCCAGGGGCCGTACCTCGTAGATGTGGCTACACGCGGCAGAGCCAGGGGCCGTACCTCGTAGATGTGGCTACACGCGGCAGAGCCAGGGGCCGTACCTCGTAGATGTGGCTACACGCGGCAGAGCCAGGGGCCGTACCTCGTAGATGTGGCTACACGCGGCAGAGCCAGGGGCCGTACCTCGTAGATGTGGCTACACGCGGCAGAGCCAGCGGCAGTACGTACCTCGTAGATGATGGTGGAGTGCTCGAGGTGGCGCAGGTCGAACATGCGCACGGAGCCGTCGGCGCCGACCGACGCGAACATGTCGCGCCCGCCGCCCGCGCGGCTGAACGCGATGTCGTACACCTCCTGGACACATTATATTTTAAATATGAAATCGGTTCGCTTTTGGCTCCAGACTAGATCAGGGGTGGAATTGTGTAAAGCAATCGTATTTATTTGACAGTTCAAAACGTACGGCATGATGTGTCAAACGCTTTGTTCTTTGCCGTTTGACAGATCATACCGTACGTTTTGAACTGTCAAATAAATACGATTGCTTTACACAATTCCACCTCTGACGTGGTAGAGGCAGAGACGACGATTGAGCGAGATCACCCAAAAGGATCCTGGATTTGGACGAATGGTACTTTCTAGCTAGCTAGCCAGACATATGTCGAGATATAGCCGCTCACAGTATATCCACACTCAGCAGCTTGAGCCGGCGGCCGTGCCGGTGGCCATAGGCTTGTCTAAAACATGTACTATGTACTATTAGGGACTAGTTCAATGATGTGACTGAGAACGAACTATTCTGTTCTGGTCTTTCAAATCTGTCTTTAGTACAGTTCAGATAAGCAAATCTTGTATGTGGTGGTTGATTTCGGCTCGCGAGAGCAGAGTTAGAATGAATGATTGTGAGTATCAGAGCAGAGCGTGATGAAAGATGTACTAGATTGAGCGAGAACGGGACACACGCGTGGGCCTAAGCGCGATAGAAGATGTACTAGATTGAGCGAGAACGAGAAAAAAGCGAGGGTTTGAGCGTGACGGAAGATGAACTAGGTAAGCGAGAATGAGGCAGACGCGTGTGCTTGAGCGCGATAGAAGATATACTTAATTAATCAGTGAACTATTCGCTCGCCATTCAAACGAACGATTATACTAATTCGGAGTGCTCTGTTCAGTGTCTAAATAAGAACAAGACTAGTAGCCATGCCACTCATGCCGCAGCGGCTTTTTTCATGGTATAAATAACTGCACACACTACAGAAATTAAATGAATTTTTACTGGACTTAAAACACCTTTTGTAAAAATAAATAAACAATTCTACACAGTCAATCCTATCGCTTGGGATTGACCCAGTGCCAAAGAGTAAAATATTACCTTATCATGCGCAATGAGCTGTGTCTTCACATGCCCGGAGACTTCATTGACTCGGCCGAGCACTTGTCCCGTCTCAAGGCCCCAGATAGTGCACGTAGTATCAATTGAGCTGGTTCCGATTAGGTTAGGGTCAACCTCGTTCCAGTCGAACGATGTGAGCGGAGCGCAAAAGTCTGAGTTCTTGTTGTTGTTAAGAACGCATTCGAAGAGCGTGTAGGGCTCACCAGCGCGCCATATGCGGAGATAATCACCTGGAAAGTATTCACAATTTATTTTTGCAGTCTTTTTTTACATTCAGCAAATTTGAGTTGCAAACAATATTGTATAAAACTGAAGAGTTTGTTTGTTTGAACACGCGCATCTCCGAAACTACTAGACTGTTTTTAAAAAAAATATTTTTTGGTTGGATAGCTTATTTATTAAGGAAGATTTACGCCACAAAACATCACACTGCAAATGGAGGAGAGGGAGTTATCTCAAAATGCTCCGACGCAGTTGTGGCGGCTTGCTAGTTTCATATTATAACCTATCATCATAGCCTTAATAGTTATCATCTGATCGTAGATGTTTAATCCTCACAGATGTGTTTTTCAACAGTCTTTTGTTTATGCAACTGCCGGCAGCCTTTTGATCCGTGAGTGTTTAAGAAGAGGTGTAACAACTCATATTATTTTATTGAAAGCTACAGCAAATAAACACAGAGCTATGATAGACCCAAGCAATATGCCCTTTTTGTAGATTGAAAAATATAATATTATATCCTAATTAGTAATTACCACTGGTAGCAAGCAAGTCAGGATAAACTCCTTTGCTGTCTGGTATCCACATAATTTTGGTGGTCGGATAAGGGTGGTCAAATGTGCTCTTGGCACTAAATTCACTTGTCTCTTCATCCAGAGAGATGATTTGTACCTGGAATATTAATAATTGAGCTACATAATGGTTATACTGTGTGTAATGGTGCCCACTCAAAATTTTAGTGAAAACATTTTTGGCATGGCTGTGGCTGGTCTCTCATCCAAAGCTACATAATCAAAAAATCAAAATCAAAAATATTTATTCAATTTAGGACACAATATGCCACTTATAAACGTCAAATGTACAGTGAAAAATAAAATAAAAATAATTGTGGGGCCGAATCATGTCTCCTTATCTTTTGGGCCCTACCAGCGCTTCGAGACAGAACACAGACAATTAGGCAAGTGCTGAGAAGAAACGCCGGAACAAACTCAGTCACCACTAGCTGCCGTAAAATCAAAATCATCAAAGGTAAGTACATCAGTCGGTGCAGGCTGGACAGACCACACATTCGTGTCGTTCAGGTCAGGTCAGTCTTGAACCTTATAATTAGCCTTTAGACATAAGCGTGTTTTTAACGTGTTTCTTAAATTTATCAATCGGCAATTCGACAAGATTGTGTGGTATATTATTAAAGAATTTTATACAATTTCCCATGAACGAATTACTAGTTTTAACTAATCTGAAGTTAGGAACGACAAGCTAGTGTTTATTTCTTGAGTTATATGAGTGAATGTCGCTCTTCTTCATGAAATAATCTAAATTTTTACGGACGTACATTATATTGTCAAAAATGTATTGAGAAGCCACAGTTAATATGTTGATTTTCTTAAAGACCTCTCTCAGGGAGTCACGAGGACCAAGTTTATAAATAGCACGAATGGCCCTTTTCTGCAAAATAAATATGGTATCAATGTCTGCAGCAGAACCCCACAAGAGAAGACCTTAAGACATAATACTGTGGAAGTAACTAAAATACACAAGCCTCGCCGTTTCAACATCAGTCAGATACCTTATTTTTCTAACTGCAAAGGCAGCCAAGCTTAGTCTCCTAGCTAGGGCTTCAATAAGAGGTCCCCACTGTAATTTTGAGTCAAGTGTAATGCCCAGAAATACAGTGGAGTCTATTAAAACTAGATTATTACCATTTAGTACAATATTTGGTGTAAGTTGCTTTACATTAGGCAAAGTGAATTTTACACATTTTGTTTTACTAGCATTCAGCAACAAGTTATTGGTGGTGAACCAATTCAATACTTTGGAGAGAGTATTGTTTACTTCGTCAAAATTTTCTTCAAGTCTTTTCATTTTAAAAATCAAAGAAGTATCATCAGCAAACAGAACTATCTCACAAAAATTTGTGGAATAAAATGGCAGGTCGTTTACATATATCAGGAAAAGTAAAGGCCCCAATATTGAGCCCTGGGGGACCCCCATTTGAAGAGGGGCTCCGAAAGAGTAGGTACCATTTATGTTAACTGATTGTATTCTACATGATAAGTACGAACTTAACAACTTAGATGAGTCTTCCGAGACACCATAGTGTTCTAACTTAGTGAGCAGTGTCTGATGGTCTACACAATCAAACGCCTTTGATAAATCACAGAATACACCTACGGCATCATGTTTGTCTTCATGAGCATCAAGAATGTGTCTGATGAGTGCTACTCCGGCATCAGTTGTATTTCTACCTTTAGAGAACCCAAACTGTTTTTCGTGTAGTAAATTTTTAAGTTTAAAATGGGAAAGTAATTGATTATACATGAGTTTTTCAAAAATTTTACTTATTGTGGGTGATATTGAAATAGGCCTAAAATTGCTGGGGTCACTTTTGTCTCCCGATTTAAATAAAGGGACAACCTTACTATGTTTCAATTTTGGAAACTGATTTTGGTCAATACATTCATTAAAGATATAAGATAAGTAAGGAGCTATTAGAGGTATAATGGGTTTTATTGAGTCTATTGATATACCCGATTTATCCTCTGTTTTCTTTTGTTTTAAATGTTTTAATGATGTCTAAAGGACCAATATTTCTGAATTTAAATGAGGATTCGCACCTATGAACACTCGACACAAGTAATGATTTCGCGTGACTTGAGCAAGAACTCAACTGTTCAGTCGTCTCTATAGGAATGTTACAGAAGTAATCCTTAAAAGCGTTTGCTACCTCGTCATCAGATTTAATAAGCTTGTTGTTTATTTCTAGACTAAATTTGTTATCATGAGATTTCGTTTTGCATGTTTCTTTATTTATAATATTCCATGTTTCTTTGATTTTATTACTAGATTTTTTAATTTTATCGCGTATGTAATTCGACTTAGCTACATAGCAAACTCTTTTGAAATTTTTTGAGTACCTCTTCACGTACTCATGAAATGATAGATCCTTTCTATATGCTTTTTTGTTATACAATTCAAAATTTTTTTTCTACTTGTATAAACTCCTCGTGTAGCGCAGTCACTGAATTTCGGTTTACTATTATTGATAACTATTTTCTTTTGAGGGAAAGTAATATCAAATTGTTTTTTAACTACCTGAAATAATTGTTCATACAAGTCACTAGCATTTTTTTTATCAAAAGGTATAGACGGTATTTTATCACTTACAAGGTTTTTAAATTTGTCCTTACGAGATGCAGTGACCGACCTGCATTTGATTTCTAGACGGGGTGGAATAAAACGGTTCTGTAGTGTAACTATCTGACCGCAATGATCTGATTTTACAAAATTAATAATAGATTGTTTGATGTTTTTACAGTTGCAGAGAATATTATCTAAGCAAGTAGCTGTTGTAGGAGTTACTCTAGTGGGCTCAGCAAAAACCGGAGTGAGGTCAAATGTTTTGAAAATGCTCAAAAACCGAATGCGATTTTCCTCCGTAATATTCATTAGATACACATAGTACAATTCATTAGATAGTTAAAAAGTATATTAAATTGCTAATTTTATGAAAGATTCACTTTGAAGTGCTTACCTTATTATTATATTCCTCTACAAAGCTGCCCAGGGCAAGTCTGAATCTTTTGTCAGGTCGCACTGACCAGTTCATGGAATACAATGGCCATGGTGCTTGGTATCTGTGGAAAGAGGTTATGGATATGTTAAGCATAGACTACTTGAAAAATTAAAGTTATTGAAAATGCATTAATTCCTGTCTCAATCATGTTATCTGGTTAAGTGTGGGATTGGATTTGTTTAAATGATTTGGTAAGGAGTTAATGCTTACAATGCACAAAATCAAATTAAAAATGATCAAGAACAATACTCACTTGTATATTTCTTTGCGTTTTGTGCTCGAACTCGTCGTACTGGAACTGCTATGTGGCATAGACATCTTTACAAAACTGTGATCCTGAAATGACATTCTTATTTACGTTCTGACCGTAATTAACGATGTCTCCTATGTGCAATGCGTCTATAGTGTCATAATGCACTTAGCAATTCACGAGAACAATAAATAGTTGCTGAAATGAGGCTAAGAAGACGAAAATAACACGAGCAACCAACTACCAACAGAATCGGCTTACCTACTTTCACAAGCCTCAAAATGACACTTTTATAAGATTGCGTTTGATCGGCATGTATAATATAATTGTCTTCGTCAACTGTTACCTGTTTTAATGATTTATTTATTAAATAAAACGCATGTTTTCAATAAACAAGCATTCCAGCAATATTGACGTGATAAATGACATTTAGAAATTGATGTTGCCACATTAAAAAAATGAGTAAAGAGCTAGAGCCAAAGCTAGAGCTGCTTCTAAAAAACGGAGTGGTTAAACAGCGTGTCAGCCTCCCTCGAATGAAGTCCACCATTTGTGCACTCTTGCTTGATAGTAAAATACCTTTAGTTTTAATAAATAAATTAACATTTATAGCATCTTCCAAAAAAACTAATTTTAAGCCATTTAAAGTAAAAGATATATCATGGATGGGTGAAATGGAACGACAAACAAACCCCAAATAGTTTCAGACTTCATCAATAGATGGCTCTTATAGTTGGCTTTCGGCTTTCGGGCTGTGCGCGCCAAAGTAAACACTTGCTTGCATTATGCATAATAGTACTGCTTGTGCTTGCTTGAAAGTTTGAGGTGCTGTCACGTGCTGTGCTAACAAGCAAAGCTTTTTAGGGTTCCGTAGCCGAATGACAAAAAACGGAACCCTTATAGTTTCGTCAAGTCTGTCTGCCTGTCTGTCTGTCTGTCTGTCTGTGTGTCCGTCCGTATGTCACAGCCACTTTATTCTATAACTATCAGCATCACATTGTTGGTAGGAAGATGTATCCTGTTAACCGCTTTACGATTCTGATACAAAAAATAAAAAATAATGATATTTTAGGGGTATACATGAAACTGATACCGAAAAAAAAAAATTAGACAAACCTATGCGTGTGGGGTGTCTATAGATAGGTAGGTCTCTTAAAATGACATAGAGGTTATTTAAACCATTTTCTTTTAAAGTCCTCCGTTTCTAGATGCTTCCAAGGTAAAATGGGCGTCCCTCCATCTAATTTCTAAACTAAGCGAATGTAAATTTTGAAAAAAATATGTAAGGTAGATCCTAAAAAAAAAAAATACTTTTAACGAAAATTAGTTTGGTCGGGATCGAACGAGAAGTTTTAGAAATATAGCACATTTTCAACAACCGCAAACATAACTTTGTTCTTTATTCAAACACTATGAAAAACAAAGTTATGTTTGCTGTCAACAAAACATTGTGGTATTTTACTAAGTAGAAGTAAGTGGATTCCCTTATTCAGTTAAGGGGCTACCCGGATTTTAAACGCGCACACTAGCGCCACTTTATAGAAAAATCGTTGTATAAAAGACCAATAAAAAATCTGGTAAACAGGATTGTAGTACAGGTTCTATAGTTTATTTAGTACGTTTAAATTGTTTCTAAAGTAGTTATCTGCAGTAACAGTTAGAAAAATTGCCAAAAGTGGCCATATTTAGCAGTTTTTCTAACTCTAACTACAGTAAACTACTTTAGAAACAATTTAAACGTACTAAATGAACTATAGAACCTGTACTACAATCCTGTTTACCAGATTTTTGTTTGGTCTTTTATTTAACGAGTTATGATTTTTCTACTAAAGTGGCGCTAGTGTGCGCGTTGAAAATCCGGGTAGCGCCTTAAAGTTGGCACGGAACCCTCAGTGCGCGAGTCCAACTCGCATTTGGCCGGTTTTTTTACCCTCCATGGCGCTAACTAATGTAACATATCGTCGAGGTAGACTTGTCGTACGTGTTCGTACCTACATTAAAAAGTGAATTTTCTACAGAACGTAAGTACACCGGGATTACTTACTCAATGGCATTTACAAGATACAAAGGATTTCTTGGTAACTTATCATTCCATAGTATTATAAATTTAGGAAATATCACAAAATTTTACTGACCTATAGATATAATATGTACCAAATTTCCGAGGATTATTTGATTTTTGGCTGGATAGACCAAGTCTTGCTTGTTTGTAAAACAAGGTTCGCTTGGTTATCGCCAAAAAGAACCAATAAAAATGGAGAGTAATTTATAAGTATTCTATACCTAGAAATTGTAACTAATAGTCAACAACACGCCTTTTTATTACCCCAGTCGCAACGTTACACTTACGCGGCCACATTCCTGTGCTTGCGTAACTAATTATATCACAATCCCTTGGGGGTTTGACGTAAGAAAGAAAGCGATGTCCTTAGCCGGAGCTGGCAACATGCGTGGAATGGTAAGGTCGCATGAGCTAGGAATGCAATGGGCGGTCCGCTTTGGAAGTAGGCCACACATGACCGTCGCTAACTTGTCGTTATGGATCATAAATAATATAATAAGTGTTACTTACTGCGTAGTGGTAAGTGGTATGATATTATGTGAGCAGCTACGCATTTGTGGGTACGAAGTATGACCCATAAATACTAAGGTATATTTGCACATACGTATCTAAAACAAAATACCGATTTGATATTAAAAAAAAACGTATCATAAGGATGTTAGGTAGAGAATTCATTGAACAAACAAAGAATACAGGCAACAAAAGATACACCATAAAACAATAAGACTTTAAGTGACCTTATCTTTTAGACCGATCTCTTCCGGACAATCATTGGTGGGTAGGGTAAGTTTTTTGGTGGTATTTGTAATTAATTAGAAACATAACGAAAACTAGGAGATGTTTTGACTATCTTAGGTAAACTTAAGTATATCATTATCTGCCAAAGGACGTCCACTGCTGAACATATGCCTCCCTCACGGCTTTCCACAGCGACCGATCACTAGCGGTCTGCATCCAGTTTGATCCTGCGATCTTTATAAGGTCATCTGTCCATCTTGGCGGTGGATGTTTCACGCTGCGCTTTTGGTCGAAGGGTTTCAATCTAGAACTTTGCCATATTTACAGTACATACATACTTAAGTATATGTGCAAATCAAATAAAGTCTGCAAGATACTTGTAGACTCAAGCAAAGGTTGATGGTCACCAGTAAGCAGATTTTACAATTGTAAATATATTACATTTGAATTTGGAATCTGTCATTTTTATACGATTGCTCATTGTGTTTTCTAATTTTAGCGCCAATACATTTTATAATATTTTGCGATATTAAAATGGAGTGGGGTGATAAAGAGAACCGAATCGCTGTGATGGCATTACACAAAGTTGGTATGGAGCCAAATGCAATTTTTAAAACTTTCCATACGCTTAGTCAAATGTTTGTGTACCGGGCTATCAATAGGTACAATGAGGCCTCCTCTGTTTGTGACAGAAAAAAATCAGACCGTCCACGTAGTGCTCGTACGGAAAAGGTGGTCAAAGCAGTAAGGGAAAGAATTCGCAGAAATCCTGTCCGAAAGGAAAAGATTTTATCTCGGGAGATGAAGATAGCACCCAGAACCATGTCGCGTATTTTAAATGATGACTTAGGACTTGCAGCCTATAAGAGAAGCACTGGTCATTTTTTAACTGATAAATTAAAAAAAGAATAGGGTTGTAAAACCGAAAAAACTACTGAAGCGGTACGCAAAGGGAGGTCACAGAAAAATTTTGTTTACGGGTGACAAAATCTTTACCGTATTTTTAATCAAATCTCTAAGGAAGCTTCCCAATTAGTCGGCAGAGTGCTGGTTGGTGGGGTGGGGTTAGCTATGAAGGAGTGACTGAGCCATATTTTTGTGAAAAAGGTATCAAAACATCGGCACAAGTGTATCAAGATACCATTCTTGAGAAGGTTGTTCAGCCCCTTAACAAAACCATGTTCAATAACCAAGCATGGTCTTTCCAACAAGACTTGGCGCCGGGTTATAAAGCTCGGTCCACGCAGTCTTGGTTAGAAGCGAACGTTTCGGACTTCATCAGAGCTGAAGACTGGCCGTCGTCTAGACCCGATCTTAATCCGCTGAGTTATGATTTATGGTCAGTTTTAGAGAGTACGGCTTGATAATTTGGAGTCCCTAAAACAATCCATACGATTGGCAGTGAAGAAGTTTCCCATGGAAAGAGTGCGTGCTTCTATTGATAACTGGCCTCAACGTTTAAAGGACAGTATTGTACCCAATAGAGATCACTTCGAATAAGCTTTTTATATTTTAAATTGTTTCATATTTGTGTATAAAAAAAACTAACACACTGTAAAAGTTATAAATATTATTTTCATTATTTTTTTTTACTTTGTGACAATATTAATGGCAAGACTAGGTATGTAGGTATTATTTCTTTTCATACATGGCTCAAATTCAAATGCTTGACTATTAAAAAATACTCTAGAGAGAATACTCTAAAAATACTCAATGTACAACAAAGTTATGTTGGCTTTGATTTGGAGGTGGATAAGTTACTATTTTGACCATAGGTCAAGGTGCTGCACCGATATTAATAAGTTCTTTTGTGCGCATGCGCACTCGACGTGTTATGACAACGGCTGCTGAGCGCTTTTGTTCGCTGAGGTTGTATAGATAAACTTGTATTGATCCGGTTGGTGACTCAATCGAGTTGAGACCTTTAAATGACATTGATACATTTATTCTAGAAATACTTTAGAGAAAGTTCCTAAGACAATATTTTCTAACAGCGAACTTAAGTTAATTTTGGGGGTTTTCAAATAAAGTTTTTTAGTACAGTCCATTCAAACCAGCTTTGAGGTTTTTCTTAGGCCCAATTTTTCCAACGTAAGATAAGGAATATTCGTCGAGTATAAAACGCCAAATTTAAAAGTCACCTATTTGACAGCAATAATTTATGTGAATATCATTTTAAAATCATATTTTCAACCCCAACCAATGATGATCACATAACATAGCCCGGGAGGTTTAGAAAAAGGGGTGAATAGATTTTCTATATGGTGAGAAACAAGAAATTCAATCCACCGACGCAAAACCGGAGTGGAGCCACTGGTTTGGTATTTTTTAACACATGTGATAACTCTGCTGCCGACTGTACGGAGTTCGTCAATCTAATGTCATTATTATTCAGTAACGCAACGAGCATGTCTAAGCCATAGAATCTCCGAACGGTAATGGCAGACGTCTGCAGCACTTTCCCGTCTGCAGTTGCATCAATAACAAATTCGTGATCACAGTGACGGACTCGGATAGTACCTACTCCCAAAAAAGTGATCAAAATCATCCGACATTTGTTAGAGACGAAGCTTTCAAAGATTGATGCTTGAACTTTCTAGAGCATAGCCTGTAAGCAACTATTCATATTTAAAAAAAAACGGTTAAGTGCGAGTCGGACTCGCGCTCTGAAGGTTCCGTGCCAACTTTAACTGAATTAGGGAATCAACTTACTCCACTTAGCTAAAATACCACAATTTATTTTTGACAGCAAATACAACTTTGTTTTTCATAGTGTTTGTATGAAGAACAAAGTTATGTTTGCGGTTGTTGCAAATGTGCTATATATATCTCAAAAACCACTAGTTCGATCCCGTCCAAACCATGTTTCGTTTAATTTTTTTTTTTCAAAATTTACACTTGCATAGTTTAGAAGTTAGAGAGGGGGGACGTCCTTTTCACCACTTTGGAAGCGTCTATCTATCAAACGTAAGACTTAAAAAGAAAATGGTGTTTGGAACCTTTATGTCATTTTAAAAGACCTATTCATAGACGCGCATAGGTTAGACTAAAAAATGATTTTTCTGTTTTAGTTTCATGTTAGGGAGCCCCCCTTTGAATATCATTATTTTTATTTTTTTGTATAAGAATCGTAAACCGGTTAACAGGATACGTCTTTCTACCAAATTTCAACAGTGCGTTGCTCATAGCTACAGAATAAAGTGGCTGTGACATACGGGCGGACAGACATACAGATAAACAGACAGACAGACAGACTTGACGAAACTATAAGGGTTCCGTTTTTTGCCATTCGGTTACGGAACCCTAAAAAGAGTCGCAAAGTTTGGCAGGGAGTGAAAATAAGCTTACTTATAGGCACAAATATGTATGAAGACTTTCTAACTGAACGCAATGAAAAAGCTTTCGATTTATTTCGGTTCCTAAGCACAGCGTATATATATATATATATATATATATATATATATATATATATATGTATATGTCACCATCATATTGTAAAAACATAGTCTGTTTATTTGACGTATCACTGAGCAAAGTGGTGGGTCAGGGTAGGCGAAGGATAAACGGTGTGAGCGAAGCGAATCCCCGTTTATAATTCGTGTTGGGTTGACATGTAGGTACCAATACTTTGACGATCTCCGGGGTGTTCAAGGCTGCTTGCGGGGTTTCAAGGCGTCACCGCTCTGGGTATATTGTCTCGGGTCTGGATGTTGTATTGTAGTACCACCGTTGTGTCTGATTGCCATTACACAAGTGCATTGGCTACTTTCTTTGGGATCAGAGCAATGTATGTGATTGGTGTCCAATATTAAAAAAAGCGTAAATTCTAAACCATATCGAGCTGGTTCACAATAAATCGACAGATAACAAACTTCCGTATTCAAAACCGTTTGATTGTATACTCGCGATTTCTATAATATTACAGAGGCATGTACGAGTACATCTGTATTAATATTATAAAGCTGACGAGTTTGTTTGTTTGGACGCGCTAATCTCAGGAACTACGGGACCGATTTCAAAAAATCTTTTTGTGTCGGATAGCTTATCTATCGATAAAGGCTTAAAGGTATTAAACATCACACTGCGGCAGGAGGGGAGGGAGCAAACTCAAAACGCGCGGACGAAGTCGCGGGGACCGCTAATCGACTGAAGACTCAACACATTTGCCATATAAAAGACATCAACGCGTTCGATACGGCTTTGTACTAGGTACTCGTTCATCGGATTGTTATACAGCGTGCCTCGATGGCGCAGCGGTTAGAAGGTCGCACTTTAAAGCAACCACTGCGCCAGAGGTTCTGGGTTCGATCCCCGGGTCAGTGCTCAGGGTAGTTCAGGAGTTTGGAAGTTAGCGGTGTTTCACCCCCGTGCCACGTAATGCATGTAAAGCCTGTGCCTGATCTCTCTCCCGTCGTGTCATTTTTGCTTTCCCATTTGGCTATAAGAGTGAAAGGATTAATACTTTATAGAAAAAAAACATTTTTTTTTCTATAGAGTATATGTTTTTACCTTGACCCGGTCATAGTGATCTAAATTGCTTGAACTCTAAGAAAATAGCAATAAAAATCCCTAATCAATGTATATCAAAATCGCAAACTCTTTGTAGTAAATGGCAATTTCAATTTTTATGACTGGACACATTTGCTTGCAATTCATTGCTGGTTCGATTTATTTTGTTACAAAATAATATTTTATTTTTCATTTTGTTAAAAAAAACATTTAGAATTGATTACTGTTACTATATTTTATGTTTTTGCTCCCGTTACAGACCACAACCTGAATAATATTCATATCAATAACTTTTTCTTCTACTACTCTTAGTTCAGCCCTGTTTTTTGACCACAGCGTATTGTTTCAGTCGGAAACAATCGCAAGAGCAACAATGCGCGTGCGACGCCCCCTTCGAGATTTGAACTCTATGTGCTGTATATATGTATACATATATACTTTATTAATAACAAAAAAGAAAAACTTTAAATCATGCAACATAGTAAATAAACTGATAACCTACCTGAAAAACGAAATCACTAAAGCATTTTTACCATATTGAGTTTGGAGTATAATATTTTGTTATTAAGTTAAGCGTTTTGCTTTACAAATTTCAAATTACCTCTAGATATTACCAATTGCACTTAAGGGGCTACCCGGTTTTTTTTAACGCAAACACTAGCAGCACTTTAGTAGAAAAATCATAACTTGTTACATAAAAGACCAATCGAAAATCTGATTGATGCGATTGTAGCTCTGGTTATGTGGTTTTGATACAATCTTTAAGTTCAATAAAACAGCGTTATCTGCAGTTACAGTTAGAAAAATGCCAAAAGTGGCCATATTTAGCATTTTTTCTAACTCTAACTACAGTAAATTACTTTAGAAACAATTTAAACGTACTAATTAAACTATAGAACCTGTACAATTGTATCTACCAGATTTTTGATTGTTTTTGTATTTAAGGAGTTATAATAATTTTCAATAGAGTGGCGCTAGTGTGTGCGTCAAAAATTCGGGTAGCCCCTTATAACAGTCAACTAGTGATAGGAGTTTAAAGGATGATTCACTCTACAACGTGCCGGGGCCGGACCGTGCCGGAGCCGGGAAAAATTCCCATAGACATTCCAAGGCTGTACCCCGTCCGGGCCTGTACGGAGCACGTTCGGGCATGAATCACTTCATACAATAATATTTGACCACGCCCCGGTCGGCGCCCGGTCGGAGCCCGGCTCGGTGTAGCGTGAATCAGCCTTTAAACGAAGCTTTTTTCCTTTATGATTAGTGGGGCACTCGAAACGTCGGCCCATAGAATTAATAAATACCTTACAGACTAACATACATACAAGAAAGCACAAAAAATAAAGAATATTAAAATAAAACACTATTTTGCAAGCGTAGTATTGCGCAACTTAGTGTCCGATAACCGTCCTCGAAACCGACGATACAGAACACCCTTCGGCCAAAACTCTGCTTGAAGATCGACAGCTGTTCGGTCGGATTCCTCACTACAAACAAATTGAAATTATGTTGTGACGAGATTCCAACCGTTCGACCCTTTGTGAATATTTGGTCTTCACTCTGATGAACTCTACAATCTCCTCGACTTTTGTGGAGTAATGGAGCCAGGACACGTCAAAGTCACGACAATCAAAGATAATAAAAACAGTGTTTAAGACCTTAAAACACACAAACTCTGAAACGACCAATTTATAAGTACAGTCACTGACACTATCCGCCAAATTGACACAAGACACAATGTAGAATCAACAAAAACACAAAAATATCCTTAAATTTCAAATCCACTTTTAAAAGTTTTCTTAATTACACGATGGGATAATTCCTGAAGTATGCGGCGCAATGGGCATGTACGCTACATTCATGACTTCCGTGAAGCAGAGTTTAAGGACACTTGCAGAGCCGGTACCTAGCCAAGTACCCATCAAAAAACCAACTAGGTATGTTTATCTAATTTTCACAGCACCCTGATAGGTTACGTTCTGGGTTTAAATCGCTTTATTCTATCTCCTGACTAGGCATAATATAGGTATATTTGTTAAACTCCAAGCTTGTTTGATATCCAATCATTTACTTAATGTAGAATTTTATGATGACAAAGTTAATTTCAGAAGTTAATAGATAGATAACTCTTTGTTGCACATCAAAGTCAGACAACCCATGAACTTGTTTACAGAAAATGTACAGTTAAGTTTTTCTTCCATGACAATATTCAAAAAACTCTTGTCTCTTGGTTAAGGTTCATCTCACCCATCAAGCATGTTAACTCAATTAAACACAACAATGCCATTGCATTGTTTGACCCTCCCTCCAGATTTGCTGCCCTCCGCCGTATGCTGCGAATAAGCAGACAAAGTTCCAAAGACAAGGCGTTGAACCCGTGCGAGCTACAGCTGTGCGCTCTAGTGGCGATGACTGGTGTGCTTGTCATCGTAGCTGTGATCTTCCGCGCGCTATACCTTCTCTACCTCAAGCCTGAGGGCACCTAACTGCCTGCTCTCTGGTACTGATGTAAGTACTGGGACCGTACCACCAAGACGGCTATAGCGACGTCGCCAGCTACGTATAAGCAGACGAAATTGAAATGTAAGGTAGAAAAAATGTAGCCAAGTGGGTTAGGTTCCATACATTTAAATATTGTCGGCCTGTTTCTATCTTTGATTGATGTAAACTGTTGCAGGTCGTTATACCAGATAAAAAATCAAGGTTTAATACAGTCAAAACTATTTATTTTATGTAATTTATCAGAAACACAACGCCTACTACCATCATCATGGTTGCATCGGAATAGAGAGTTTACGATACAGACACACAATACCTAAGCGCTTCAAAACCGATTATATAATTAAACTATCACAGACAACTTGCCAACTTGGGCCCTTAAAAAGAAGCTCTAACGAACAACGAGCGATGGAGAGGGCTATATTCGGTGTTTCTCTACGAGATCGAATCAGAAATGAGGAGATACGTAGAAGAACTAAGGTAACAGACATAGCCTTGAGAATCAATAGGCTCAAGTCTCAATAGGCAGGGCACAAAGCGCAAAGAAAGAACTGATGGCTATTGGGGCAGAAAAGTTCTAGATTGGAGACCCTTCAATGGATGCAGACCGCTTGTGATCGGTCGCTGTGGAAAGCCGTGGGGAAGGCCTATGTTCAGCAGTGGGCGTCCTTTGGCTGTGTTTACTAGAAACAGTGCCTGTCCCTTTGCTTGTTTCAAAGTAGACTGGAGTAACAGCAGCTTGCCGACGTTACCTTATTTGTTTGTATCTATACTTTACAGGAATGTATAACTATATCTACCCCACAAAATACCTTAAGCCCGTTTTGACGAACGACTTACACTTTTCAGATCTCCAAAGCATCATATTATGCATGGTCTCCAAAAGCACCTGCATAAATATTTAATGACGTACGATTGTGGCCGGAAGCAGAGCCGATTCTACCGCATCAAGAGGTCAATTTACATGAAAGCCAGGGGCAACCGGGAGCTCGCAGAGGCAACCACTCAGATATATCAGCTCGGATTGCTGACTGTGGTGGTGTTCATCTTCATGCTGCTCCTTTTGATGAGGAAGCTATATCTGAAGTACTCAAGGGAGGAGAGCGAAGAAACTTCAATCTGTAGTTCAGGACGTAGACGCATGCGAACTGTGTCGGCTCATTAAAATAAAATAGCAATTGGATTTGATCATTTATTTTAGATAGGTTGCCGTTTCGGTATCTTTAGTTACAACCTCCGTGGTTTAGTGGCTAAGCACGCTGGGTTTCAAGACCCGCTCCGAGGTCCCGATTCCCAGTCGGTTCAATATAGAATCAAAATTTTCTATATTGTCTCGGGTCTGGGTGTTGTGGTACCACCGTTGTGTCTGATTTCCATAACACAAGTGCATTAGCTAGGTACTTACTTTGGGATCAGAGAAATGTATGTGATTGGTGTCCAATAAATAAAATAATTAATGCCACAGAGAAGTAAAAATAATAATGAAGTAGATTTAAACATAATTTATAGATATTTTTCGCGGAGATTTAAATTATTAAAACTCAATTCCCGAACTTTGGAAACGTTCGCAGTTACGGGTAAAATGAATCAAGTAGTAATTTTAAGTATAGTAAGCATTACATAGTAACCTCCTTCTTACTAAAGCTATAAAGTAAGTAATAAGTATTATTGTAGGCACCATAACATTACTACCAACGAAGATCTAATCGCAGTAAACCTTGAACTTTGCAGCTTATAATTCACGTCTCATGGAGCCAATTATGCAATCGATCAATTTATCGATTTACAGTTTCCGCAACATTAAGGTATTATTCGGACACACCTTAGGGAACGTACCCATACTACGTGACCTATTTTTTAAGATTTTTTGACCCCTCCCTCCCCTCGGTAACCACGCGTAGTATATGCCAAGACCCTTCCCCCCCCTTCAAGTTTTTACGTAGTATTGGCAAGAATGATTTTCAATCATTTTGTGAGGAGAAAGTGTAGCAAATGAAAATAATTTGACTCATATTTACGTTTATTAATACGCCCTTGATTACAAAAGACTACATGCATGCTTATAAATACTAGTAAATTAAATATTAAATTAAAAATTATGAAGAAGAAAAACTTATGTAAAAACATATTGCTACCGTATTATAATCTCCAACCAACTTTCAAAAACATACAAGTATCATAAACTGTTTTAAACATTCAACAAAATGCGCTCAGACACTCACCTTCAAGAAATAATTAAGAAGACGAGCATTTTTCTTAGTCGCGACCTGACCAAGTTCTTCAATTTTTAACAATGTCAGACGCTCTAGCTCTTTCTGATTTTTTTTGTGCTCATTTTTTAATGGCACCCAAAATTCATTGGTTTTTTTCTGTATGGCTTGCATTGACAAGGAATCCTTGTAACATTTTATAAAAGCTTTGTACAGTCGATCGTACAGTGACATTATTGTATAGCATGAACTCTCTTCGACTTGCTTGACAACTTCACCAAACTACAAACTGCCTCACAAACAGTGCCTGTTTTCAATCAGCTGAAGGTTTAACACACCTGCGTCAGCGCCACCAACTGTGAGTTTAAGAAGCACCCAACATTGCGCGCCACATTTAAAGATAGTCCAAAAAAGCGCGACGTTTCTCTCGGCGAAATCGACTACGTGACAAAAATCTAAGCCACCCCCCCACACTCCTGTGACTGATCGTAGTATTTTTAAGACCTCCCCCCCCCCCCCTGAATGGGTTACGTAGTATGGGTACGTTCCCTTATATTGAAATAGACATAAGAGAATGACTTGTTTTTAACTGACTTAAAAAAGTAGGTTCTCAGTTCGACTTGTATGTTTGTCCGCAAACATCTCGCGTTTGGCTGGACCGATTATAATGCGGTTTTTAGTAAAGTATTTGTTACACCAAGGACAATGTTTCAGTAGTATTTTTGTTACAAAAACATTATTATGTTTTTAAAAAAATTAACCTCTTTCATTAATCTACATTAAGGGCTGACTTTTCAATAGTCAGATAAAACTTATCAGACTGATAAATTATAAATCGACAGTTTAAAAAAATGGCAGGTACCTATTATTGCTGACAATTAGGTGAAGTTTTGAAATTAGCCATATTGTATTTTGTTCGACGAATATTTTTTATCTGACTATAAATCAGCCCCCTTAAAAGACTAAAACAACGCTAATAGAAGAAACAAACTCATTTGAAGTCGGTGCATGATGTCAACCTTAAAGGACAGCAACAGTCTACGTACTCACATCGACATAAGTATAAAACGACCGATTTCAAAATAACATGCACATAAATTATTGCTGACAAATAGGTGACGTATTCAAATTAGGCGTATTGTACTTTATTCGACGAATATTCCTTATCTGACTTTGGAAAATCAGTTAGGATAAGTAAAACAAATTATCTCTACATCTACAAACCATGAATACAACACCTCTTTCCTGCATATCCAACCACCTATCATCTAACAAAGACAGGAGCAAATCATTTCTCAATTTCCAAAACAGACAACAATGGTCTATAACACATGAATGGGCACTCTTTCATCTCGCAAATACAAAGGCCGTGGGTCAAGGCTGATGCGCTGCCTGTATCCTATCTGATCAGCTAGAGGCCACTTCCCTGTGACAGCACGCCCCTGCCACGTCAGAATAATCAAAGATTGAAAAGCTAATATACTTTTAAAATTGAAAAATAAATAGACACCAAAATCATAGATAATATAGCCGTGCCAAAATAGTCACTTCCCTGTGACCATAGCGTGGCCATGACGCGTCTTTCTAGTCAAAGAAGTTGAACCTAGCTAGGCTAATGCATTTTTTCTATTGATTAGGTCGATGGTTAAGGTTGTAAAGATAGCAAAAAAAATGTAAATAATGGTCAAAAAATATTTTAGTTTTAGAAAAAAAATTCTGTACGCAATAAGATCTTACGTCTGCGAGTACGATTAGTTTAATACTGAAACCCCTCGATACTGCTTTGTATACTATAATCACATAAGAATATTTTTTGCTGGAATACCTCGTCAACACTTTGCAGGGCAGTATCCCAGACACAAAAGCACTTATATACACACACCAAAAGTGTCTAGGGATCAAGCATTTTTATGCGGATTTCTTGAGATTGAGATGTAGCTTTGTAGTAAATTTATGATTTTATAAATTTATATGGATCCTTTTTGGTGCATTTCATAATTTGAAACAGGAACTGTCAATCAAATTCGAGTAAATGATGAAAAATCAGCTGTCAATATTTTCCCTATAAAAACATACAACGCATTGAAGACATTATTAGTGCTACTGTTTCCCTACTACTGAATAAAACCAACGTTATTATGGAGCGGCGACGTCATTTAAGCAGGGAAGAAATGCTCAGAGCCGTGGGAATGATAGAAGCTGGTTCCCGGCAACGTCCTGTGGCTTTAGCTCTGAATACAAGTCATATCAGTCGACTTTGGACACGTTACCGTAGCACTGGTATCGTGGCTGAGCGCCATGGAGGACGGTATCGCTGCACCACACGGAGACAAGACCGATACATTCAAATCACAGCTCAAAGAGCTCCAACAATAACCGCCATGATGTTAGCCGTAAGGCTTCATCACTCTTCAGGGAACTTAATTAGCGACCAAACAGTCAGAAACCGCTTGCATGAAGTGAACCTTCATTCCCGAAGACCGCTACGGGTACCACCTATAGCAATGCACAATCGTAGGATTCGATATCAATGGGCTCTTGAACACAGAAATTGGGCAGAAGAACAATGGCGTTTCGTGTGCTTTTCTGATGAGTCTCGTTTTGGTATGAGACCGGATACAAGACGTATACGACACTGGAGAACGCCAACAGCGATTAAAATCCTGCCAGGAAGTCCATCCTTATAGTGGTGGAACCATCATGGTATGGGTGGGTATTTGGATCGGCGGAAGAACTGATTTGATTCGGATCAGAGGCAACCTCAACGCTCAAATTTATGCTGAGACGATTGTATCAGACGTCATCGTTCCTCTACAAGTGCTGTAGTGTGTGCGCTGTCTCACCCCATATTAGGTTAAGTAAGTTAGTATTTAAGCGACGGACATTGTAATATTACGCTTCTTAATATACGAAGCGTGTGTGACACACTTGTTTCATTAACATCTCCCGCGGTCAGCCTTACAGTGCAAATCGGTCCCTTATTTCAGTTAATGCATGATAATGCACGACCGCACACCGCAAGAGTTGTAAGACAGACTCTCGCCGCAGCTAACATCAATGTCCTGCCCTTGCCTGCTCAGTCGCCAAACTTGAACCGGATTGAGCATGCATGGGATATGCTACAGAGAGGAGCTCTGCCGAATATGGAGGGTATCCAGTCGCAAGAGGACCTTTTTTGTTGTTTCAACGAACATGGGTGGCCATTCCACAGTGTGATTTGGATGAACTCATTTTGAGTATGCCAAACCGATGTTCTTGTGTTGTTAGTGTTCGCGGTAGAAACACAGATTATTAATTGTTTAAGTTACCTAAAATTTTAAAGAAAACTGTTATTTCAGTCTTTTTTTCGAACTTTAATGTTAGTGGTTCAAATGTCAAAAATCCCTTTATTAGGAAAATGGATTTTTTTTTTATTAATGCAAAGGTTTATCGTTACTGTAGACAAACGAAAACACTTTATTTGATGAATCCTTAAAGAAAATTTTAATTAATATCAATCAGGAGAAAAGTTATTGCAAAAATATATGTTGATCCCTAGACACTTTTGATGTGTGTAGTTCTACGCCTATAGCCGCTAACAGTGCTTTTTTTAAATATGTTTAACGTTCATTATACTATAAAGGCTTAACAAAATCAACTGCATTCTCGGTGGTGATTCTGTTGCTAAAATACAACAACTTTTTGTATGCGGCTAACTTCGAAATGGTGTATTGGTTAGAGCTCGCTATTACGCCGGCCGTCGCGGGTTCGAATCCCGCAAGGAGCAAATGTTTGTGTGATGAGCACGAATATTTAATTTTGTACCTGAGTCATGGATGTTTAGCGTGTATTTAAGTATGGGAGACGCCCACGTCATAATCGTTGTCTGGTATTCGTAACATAAGGAAGAAAATTTCTTACTTCGAAACCACAATATGTCAGGTCTGGCGCATATTTATATTTATATTTATTTATTGGCACTCTAGTAATATAGTTAAATATTTGAGGGTCAGAATTAGCCCCAAGAAGGAATGCTGTTAATTTTGATAATAAATAATAATAATAAATATCCTTTGGACATTCCCACACATCGCCATCTAGCCCCAAAGTAAGCTACTCAAAGCTTGTGTTATGGGTGCCAGACAACGGGTGATAGACCCTATACACCTAAGCACCGAGTAAGAATGTAAACACACGAGCATTCCATTCACACTAAACAGCATATAATGATTATTCATTACTTTAAAAAGTTCAGTTTCTCCTAAACCTTGACACGGTTACCAAAATAGAGATGGCGATCTGAATATCCTTTAACAGCTAATGGACATTTATCAAAACATCTTAAAATTATAATGACGATACATTTACGATTCCGCATGAAGTATTACCTACCTATTTATTAGGTAAGTAGATGACTAAAAATGGAAGTGGACATAAATAGAATGAAGATTGAAATAGAGGTGAATTTAAATACGGAAATGGAAGGAAAAATGGTATTAATCCAAATGTAATTAGAAAACAACACCATTTCTATCTTTCAGGGCCTTATTGAGTCATTTAGCTGAGTCACTTCCATTTGCCTTAAACGTATTCCAATTGATTATTTATCAATATTTACCTATGTTATTTTAAAGGCAATTAATATTTTTTTATTAAATTTAATTTCATTTTTTGATTATTTTTAAACTACTCAGGTATGTACCCGTACGAAACCTGATATCTAAAATAATATATTATGTATTTAACAAAAACGTGACGATTTACACATTTTCATTCTTAGAACTATGATTAAGAATCGTGTTAACAGTAGTCAGTTAATGTCCTGCCAACTAAACTAGAAATAAACCTGTATCTTAGAAGATAGTGATTTCTCCAAGGATACGAAAGTAATGTTAGTTAAATAATAATGAAAAAAGGCATTCTGTTCATGATATTTTTTTAATGTTGGCAGATACAGAAAGAGGCTTGGATTAGATGTTAACTCTTTGGTATGCGCAAGTGGGATTACTTACTTGATACTTGATGATATTGAATGTAATGCAAATGGAAACGTGTAGATGTCTCAATACGCTGTTTACACAGGCAAGGATGCGCAAAGAAAGTAAAGTATTTTTGCAAAACAGCAGTCCTTGACATATCTGGAACGGTCCGTCGCTGTGGCAACACTGGCTTGTAGTGAAATGCGCTCAAAATAGATTTTAAGTTGTTGTTTATAAGGTTTAAAATGTGTCTTTTTGGCTGCAAAAGTTAACATGTAGCATTTCACTTGCGATGCTGCCCGCGGTGGTGTTATTCGCTCCGGTTTGGGTACTTATCGTAAGAGTTCTCTTGCTGAATTACAAATACACTTGCCTTGATGCGATGATTGTTTGACACCTGTCATTCGGTCACCGATTTTGGCGCCAAAAACTTTATGAGCAGCTGACTGGGCTACTGGAAGGCGATTTTCGTATCAATCGAACTTATTTCAGTAAAAAAAACAATAAATCGGTTAACTGACCCTGATTTTATATTTATTATTTATATGCTACCTATTATGCTACCTTTTAATTTTAATTTATTGCAGCTAAATACTAAATAATAAATATACTTGGCATTGCAGACGACAGTGCAATTAGCAACCAATCATTGCATTGAACCCAATTGAAAAAATGGGTTAAAGATAAAATTATTCATACCGCGTTTCAAGAGAAACTTTTAATACAGAGTTAATTTAATATACTTAGGCCCGATTTTATTAATGTCAGATAAGAAATATTCGTCGAATATAATACCAAAATCCTAATTTCTAAATGTCACCTATTTGTTAGCAATTATTTATGTAAATTTCATTTTCAAATTGATCGTTTGATACTTATTCAGTCGCATGAGTTTTTTGGCTGAACATTGGTATAATCAGCTCTAAGCAACTCTTTTATTTATCTCCAATCGTTAACGTTTAGTTTGTATTATTCACGCCTGATATTTTTTTGACCAATTTATCAACGTTAGAAAGACTTATCCGCCTGAGTAAGATTAAAACGACCGATTTTAAAATAAAAATTTACACACATGATTGCTGACAAATAAGTGACGTTTTTAAATTAGGTGTATTGTATTTTATTCGACAAATATTTCTTATCTGACATTGGAAAATCAGGTCTAGGTACGTTTCACCATCGACAAATAAGCTCTAATCGACGAATAATTCAAATTGAATGTCATTTTGCATAAAGTATTTTGCAGATAGTTATGTGAAACAAACCGTACCTATGTTTTAAAAATAATGCAATAGATAACTTCAAATGAAATTAATATTTATAAATGTATATCTTTATTTATTAACGCTAACGATATAAAATGTAGTTCATTATAATGATTACACTTTCCCTGATCATTCCAAAATTGTATCTCCACCAATATTTTTACTCCTACACCGTTTCCCAACCTTTTACATCCTCGTGGCAAAAGCCAAAAAAAAAATGATTGACAGCTTTCTGCGTATCATACAGCTACAATTTATTATTAAATTCTCTACCTTACAATAGGCGCCAACCAGAGAAATATTATCTTCAGGTAATGCTATATTTTACCAGCGATATTATGTTATATATTATGTATTAATTTGTTGGTAATATAAGATGCTAACGGCTATCGGTGACCTTGTCCGCGAACAAAACTTATTTTATTTGACCGGTGTAATTTTAATAATATTTCTTTTGATAAAAACTTAACAAAGAACAACAAAGTTCCGTTAAATTGTTAAAGAAGTCGATTGACGTTAGTAGAGCCTTTCTCAAGTTATGCATCTGCACCTCAGCCTCTACCGGACCGATTTTACCAACCTCAGATAAAGAATATTCGTCGAATAAAATACAATATGCCTAACTTAAAAAAGTGACCTATTTGTCAGAAATTGTTTATGTAATTGACATTTTAAAATCGGTGTTATACTTATTCTGTCGGGTAAGTCTTTTCTCAAGTTGCTAAAATATGGGATGCGATTGTGTAAAGCAATTGTATTCATTTGACAGTTCAAAACGTACGGTATGGTCTGTCAAATGGCAAAGAACAAAGGGTTTGACAGATCATATCGTACGTTATGAACTGTCAAATGAATACGATTGCTTTACACAATTCCAGCTGAGCTCTGAATAAGTATAAAACGACCGATGTTAAAATGACATTTATATAAATGATTGCCGACAAATAGGTGAGATTTTCAAATTAGATGACCAAATCTGACATTGAAAAAAACAGGCGTAAGGGAAATAGGGGTTCATTTTCATATGCTTGCAAATGTAACAATGGTCTCAATATATTGATATGTTAGTGTAATAAAATGCAATAGCATTTCCAATTCTCAACAAGATACACGGCAGATGCTCGTATACCGAAAGACGCAGAGTTCGACTCCCTGCTTCAGACTATAGTTAAATTTTAGGTAATTACATTATTTTATGTTGGGACAATATGTACCGTTTACCTATATTATTTTCTTCTTATTCGCAAACAGTCTAATAAACCTATTTAAAATATTACACCGTTTTGTCTCGTTCTTTCTTGGAGCTGTCATCATTAGACAGAAAGAGTCAAAACAGTGTTTCAGCTAAAATAGGTATATTACACTGTTTAAGTTAATATATATAAGGGTATTACTCTTTAAAGCCAGGGTGAATAATTATTCCACTGACTTTTTAAACTAAGATCTGTCACGACGCGGTTCTGCGCAGACGCACGACGCGCCGGGTCGTGGGAACCCAGTGAAGCGTGGAGCCAAATGTAATGTAAACTTTTTTGTTTAAATTCATTAGTGATACTCTTGATACAAGGACGCTGGAAAGGATTTGAAGGGTTTATACAGGGTGTTCGCTGTTGCAAAGTAGGTAACTGCTTCGGCAAGTTCAGATTATAAAGTAACACGAACTCGTGATTTGATTCACACTTTCAAAATAATTATGTAGAGCTAATTTGGTGTCATACCGCTAAAACAGAAGAAATAGCTTTAAAAAAAACAAAATAAAGGATAACCCTGTAAACCTTATGAAAACAAATAGAAGAGATTGTTATTAATAAATTAACCAACTTTTAACCTTTTATCATTAATCGATAGTGATTAAAAGCCAATAAAACACTCGACAACAATTTCCTAATTCCTAGCACGGATAGAAGTGGGCGTAAATCGCAGCGGAAACGCATTACAGAGTTATTTGTTGCCATTATAGAAAACAAATACTACATTATACAAAACAGTCCACTCAAGTAATTTTGTGAGTGATTGGCTCCGATATGGCAAAATGGGCAAGTGTGAGCGCAAGGTCGCGCGGGTCCGGCTGTCTGTCCGTCACCTTCGCTATGCGTCAATGGATTAAGAATAATAGGACATAACAATATAATAGGCGACTTATATTAGAATTAGAATCAGAAGGGTCCAAGTATTTTATAGTTTTTAAGCGTTTCAGCAATCTTGGCGTTTTAATCTTAACAGGGTGACCTGAAATAGCACAGCAGACTGGAGATAGCATAACAGGTGATCGTTCAAATAGAAATAATATTTAAATAAGTAAAAAAGTCACGATTTCGGGGATAATGCCATATTTTGTATTTTTCTTAATGCAATGTAATATTCCCCCTAGCTGATTTCGACTACGGTGGCTAGTCACAACGACTTTCCGACTACGCGGGACATATTATAGTACACTAGTGTGTGCGCAAATACAGGCACTCTCAATGCTTCTTACTCTCATAGCCCGACGGGACAGCAATCTGACACGACCGGAGAAACACCACCAACTTTCAAACAGGGGCTACCCTAAGAATTTCTGAACAGAAAAACCCAGGTACATATTTTTGGCCTGACCCGGGGATCGAACCCGGGACCTAAGGCGCAGCCGTCGCTTTAAAGAGTGACGCTCCAAGGTACATAAATATGTCTTTTCTTAATAAAGATGTCATTGGAGGCGCTAGGAAGAAAGTTATTTCTTTTTGAGGTTGTAGAGAAAGTTACTTTTCTTTCATCCGCGTAATAATATATTTTTGACATCAGGTGTTACTTCATGTATTTCTACTATGGTTCTCTTATTAGATGTCTATCTAGCCATAGAATAGACGTAAATCTCGCCCCAGACCACGTTTTATTAATGGCCTTATAGGCGCTGTTAATTATTAATTTAAATGCGTGAATTATAATTATAAAGCTTATTTTTGTGTTTTAATTCTTTATAAATTTTTAAAGGATTTTTTGCATTGTTTTGTGAACTTTAATGCCGCAATTCAGATTTAGTATGTAACAAATAAATATAACAAATATGCGCAAGATAACACACCCATTGTCGTGGTTTCGAAGTAACTAGTATTCTTCCTTGTGTTAAGAATACCAGACAAATGGCGTCTTCCATAAATACTTAAATACATATAAACATCCATGAGTTAGGCTCAATTGTTCGTGCTCATCACACAAACATTTGTCCCTTGCGGGATTTGAACCCGCTACCGTTGGCATACTAGTCAGCAGCGATAACCACTACACCAAACTCGTTGTCAAACAACCACAATACTGAAACGTTTTTTTTTTAATGACAACATCGAATACATTGCTCCGATCCCAAGCTAAGTAGCTAAAGTACTTGTGTTATGGAAATCGGAAACAACGGTGGTACCACAACACCCAGACCCGAGACAATATAGAAAAGATCGTTTTCTACATTGACCCGACCGGGAATCTAACCCGGAACCTCACGAGATGGCGACACTTGTAACCAGCGTGCTAGCTTCTCGACCACGGAGGTCGTCAAGACACTTATTTCATCATCAACATCATCATCATCATCAACCTAATTGTGTCCAGTCTTGGACGTAGGCCATAGACCATTTTCTGCCATGACTGGCAGTCTTGTGCCCGTGTCATCCAGCCATGTCCTGCGTGTCGTCGAATATCATCAGACCACCGTTAGGGCGGTCGTCCTTTGCCTCTCCTTCTCATGTTGTTACGTGGTATCATTGCAACTATATCTCTCAGCTTAGTCTTCTGGTGTATCCACTGTATCCACATATTGCGTCTTCGGTCTCGAAGACTGGTTAAGAATGACTTTATAACGTTTTTTTTTAAATCAAATATATAATTTATTCATCAACGTAATCAATAGAAATATTATACATACTTTATACTGTAAACTAAAATATACATCTATGAAATAATAAATACAACTTAAAGAATAGAAATTATAAACTACAAAATAAAATAAAAAGTATTACAAAAGGGATATTAAAATAAAATTATAAAAATGACCCTTGTGGTAAGGTGCCCAAAATGCTGGCAGCATTACCTCGCTGAATGGCTATACTTATACGCTGTGCGAGGTAGCTGCCAGCTCTCGGGTCACCACTGACGTCAGTTAGCCTCTTAGCAATTTGCCTGTGCAAAGAGATAGCGTTGGGACCCCACGAACCTAATGTCTCGACTCCGAACGGTACAAAATGATACCGGGAGTCGATCAGGCTGTATTTTTTTGTTTTATTATTTTCTGCGCTTGACGCAGCCAAACCAGCACCACGGGTTGTACTTGGTAGATGGGAGACTGCCAATGTGTCGACACAGGTAGCATCCCACACTAGAGCCCGACCTATCCGCCAAGGAACAAGTGACATGCCATCCGGCCTCTTGTCGGCATCACGCGCGATACCGTTCGGCTCAAGAATAGGATGGAGGCAAGAGAACGACGAATGATGTCGTTGATGCTGGCATGGCGGGAAAATTGGCCCGCGCTTTTAACACATGAAAGTCCGTGGTGCCCCAACGAGCTGACTTCAGAACCACAAGGACATCTGTGTGGTTGACAAATCTCAGCACCAACACGAAGACCAATCGCCACGCGGAGGGTCTCTGCATCAAGGAGGGTACCAACGTTCGATGATGGGTATGCATTTAACCAGTACCCTGCCTCTTTTGCAGTGACAGCCTTGAGCCTGGCGAGGTCCCCGTTGTCGGTTGCACTCTCAATTAAACTATTAAAAAGGGACTCACAAGAAATTTGGTCCCAGCTCCTTTGAATTTTGTAATCTGATGGGAATTTATCTGGGTACGCCACTTGCCATGTATTTTTAGCTTCATGCAAGCACGCCACTTCGATGTTTGCGGTGGAAAGCCGCAGGATACTACCAACGAGAGTGGACGTGCTGTAGGATGATGAGAGAAAAGCAGGTAAACAAACACTAGAAATTTTTCGAGCTCCAATCCCACCAAAACGGATGGGAAGGGAAGCCTGGTCCCAGGACCGTTCCGAAAGACAAATGTTCAGAATTTTTTCAAGTTGTATTTTAACCAAACTGTCAAAACTGTAAAGTTTTGGAACTTCCAAATCAGACAACATAGAATCAAATAACTAAATTTAGGGACTAAAAGACACGATTTGAGAATGAAGAGAGCCGAATGTGCGTTGATTTCTAAAAGATGATCTGAACATTCATTGAATGGGAATTCAAGTGGGGACAGAATTTTCGAAAATCGGAGATCCTAGGAGGTTTAGGGTTGAATCAGTTAAAATCTTTATGCCAGGAGCCAGTGTATTAAATTTTGAAATTATTTCAGCTTTTCTAGAGGGAAATAGCAGTTCTGAAATGAAAATTTCGCACTTATTAAAATTTAAAGAAAGGCCTATAGTGTCAATTTTTGTACAATTCTTGATAGGTCTAGAAAAACGGTATCGGCATCACCTCCTAAGGTCCCGTCGTCCAAATACCAAACATTAAATTAAAAAAAAAAAATACGTATAATTTAAATCACAAGCTAAGCTAGGTCGAAATATCAACAGGAATTTCTCCTAAGGGTAAAGCGAGGATTTTACAGTGTTTTGTTATCTATTAATAGCTTAACTTAATAGCTTAGCTTAGCTTAATAGCTAAGTGCTTTTCTATTAATAGCTTGTAAAAACCCCCGGGAGTATAAATGGTATTCGAAAATTATTAATCTTAAGAATCAAAATTCCGCGAATCCTTGCCTTCAATACATTTTGTCAACCGACATATCGAAGGTCATTCCATAACATTCTTTCCAAAAGTCCATTGAGTGAAATGGCGCGCTGCGATTGGCGGTCAACTCGACCTTGACATGCGCGGGCGCAGCGAAAGTGAAACGAAACGCAACTGAGGGCCTACTCTGAAGCTTTAACCATTTTTTTCATATAGACTTCCCTTTCACTCGTAAAGTCATGCCAACACGAGAGACAGAGCCGTCTAAATTTCCAAATACAAACGTAGTGCTACTTAGTAGTTCTCCTGATCTATATTTTATGACGCTGCAAGGGGTTAAGAGGTTATCAATTAGACGCCATTCTTTGGGTTAATTGGAATAAGATATAAATCGTTTCTGGTTTATTTTAGCTTACGCTAAATTGCGAAAATACTGAAATTAAATAAGCGTTATAATTAACCTTACTCAAAGAAAGTCACAGCCTATGAGGCACACATTCTTTGAAAGAATCCATCTGGTAATCCGATACCGATCTCCTATTTATAGAATTGTTAATGTTGGGTGCCACTTCAATTGATAGAGTTGATACTTGCATAACTGAAAATAACAACTTAAGCAAGAGTGCTTGCAACTGCCTGGTGTTATTTGAGGTAAGCTCAACGAAAACAAACAACAAATAAGCTAGACTATTTAAAAGATGACCTGCTACAGAAGAAAATTCAAAGAGAGGATTCTCAATCTCATTTTGTATCCCAGATAGTTACTATATGACAGAGTCATATTGTCAAAACCACGTGATTATAATCTGACGGTCTTAAATCCGTTAAATTGTAATATATTAGGACATGAAGGTACCGATAAAAGCGTAAATTCTAAACCAAATGCCGTTCAAAATTAATGTCAGATAACAATCTACTGGATTTGAAACCCATATTCCCAATATTACGGTGATATACACATTATTTAAGCTCTCCACAGCTCATCAAATAAGGCGTGATTGTTATTTAAACATCACCAAATAGAGGCGTAGGTAACAGTTATTGAGAATAACAGTTAGCACACACACGTAGCTGTTTTGGCGCGCACAGTGCGTTGCGACAGCGCGTGCGCATGCTAAACGCATTGTTTTACATAATGCCACGTTAATCAGGTGGAACGAGCGAGACTTGAATTCGGGGTGGTTTTATTTTTGAGTGGCGTTTTGGTACCAATAATATCACGTGTTCAGTAAGATTGGTATCTGTATTCCTTGCCCGTGGTCCAACTTAAGGCCCAAGACCTAAGATATTCAGAAATGGTCGTCTGGTGTTTTCGCCCGTTTTACCAGGTTTTAGGAACCTCGATGTAATTTTAAAAGATCTATCCATAGACACACCACACGCATAGGTTTGACAAAAAAACGTTTTTTTTTTTTAATTTTGTATAAGAATCGTAAAGCGGTTAACAGTGTGATGCTTATAGTTACAGAATAAAGTGGCTGTGACATGCGGACGGACAGACAGACTTGACGAAACAATATATACATTTTTTGCCATTCGGCTACGGAACCCCAAAAATATGCTATCATAGGACTCCAGTTTTTAATTGCCGAAAGGAGAAACTATATGTTTTACAGTTTTTTGCGCATTTGGGCCATTTATTCTAAAATAGTACCAAAACGAGACTATATTTCTTAGAATAAATAACAGCATTAAAATGATTTTTGTTTGTTTTGTATCCGTTTCGTTGCGTTTCTCTTTCTAAGAATAAACAACAGCATAACAATGTTTTTTGTTTGTTTTGTGTCCGCTACGTTGCGTTCCGTTAATTTTACTGACACTAGACATTCATTTACAATAACAATTAGAAGTTATTATTTACCAGTTCCCTCACGCTCAAAATAAAATTGCTTCTACAGTATTCCATATTCATTAAGTTACGTGTGCTGGTTAAGTTAATGAATTTTATTCAGTTTGCCTAATTACCTATCACCGGTTACTGGACCGAGGTGGTCACTGTTACGAGCGTTTGCGCAACCGTTAGTTACAAGACATTACGGGCTGTCGTACTCGTTCAGGAATATATTCGTCCTTATGCAAACAGAATTATACGCGCTTTCCTGCACAGATTATAGTGCAAGAGCCAAGGGTGCCCTGCCCTGCGAATCAGAGTGCGACATCTTTTGGCCGACGGATCATAACTAGCGCTGTTATCTTCGAAAATGCGGTTTTCAGATCTTCTGTATGCCCCAAACGCCCTAATCTTACTGGAGATTTCATTCATCATATTGTCTCCCTGATGTTTAATTTTCGTTACACTTTTTGTTTAAAATATAATGATTTTTTTTAAAATACCGTACTTAAAGCTAAACTCCCTTAATAAAACTCTAGTTGTCAATGGTTTTTATTGTTTATATAAAATACATGATATACTTAACCATCAAGCTTATTACTAATTTGAATTAGTACCTACCCTTTTCTTTGACTTTCCTATGGTTGTGTAAAAAAATATTAAATCAAGGGAGATTTTTTGCAGCGGTGTTATCCTGATTGAATGCTAGCGCCTCTTTGTCAAAGTCATCTATCAGCCAGAAGCTCCTTGTCACACTGTCAACTCAAGTGGCAATGGGCAGGGCACATAGCGCAATGAACTGATGGCCGTCGGGGCAGAAACGTTGCGCACTCTTTGACAAAAAGCGTAGCGTCGTAGGACGTCCACTGACAAGATGGATGGACCTTATAAAGATTGCAGGATCACATGGGATGCAGACTACTTGCAGCCGTTAGCTGTGAAATACTTAGGGAGAGGGCTTTCTTCAGCAGTGTATGAGCCAAAGTTGTAACCCACGTCATCTTTATGAAGTAAAGATTCCTTTTCAAATGTGCACGGTCCAATTTTTTTAAGCTGATAGCAAGCTTAAGTTTTGAATGTTCTTCATTTGATCTACACACTTTATAACGGAGTAGGGGTCCCCCGCGACTTCGTCTTTCGATTTGAGTTTGCTCCCTCCCCTCTCATCGCAGCGTAATGTATTATAGCCTAAAGCTAAAGCTAAAGCCTTCCTCGATAAATAAGCTATTCAACACAAACTTAATTATATAAACTGCACTTGTAAAAAACAACTTTGGCTTTGTGACAGACGAGGATTCAAACTCCGTGTCTTACGCTATCCGGGCGTATGCCTATAACAGCCAAAATTGTTTTTTACAAGTGCAATTTATATTATTGAGTTTGTATAGTGACAAAATAAAATAAAAATAAAAATGTTATTACAAAAATATTTTTTCAAATCGGTCAGTCAATGTTTCAAGTTGATACTCAAATTAACACAAACAAACAACCTCTTTAGCTTTTAATATTAGGATAAAATTATAGATACTTAGTGAGTATAACATAGTCTAATGTTTTAAAAAAAACTCAGCGACTACGAGTATCACTGTAAAATAAACAAGTTTGTATAAATTATTATAAAAAATATTTAGTGTGGTGTTGTAGAGCTCTTAGACTATCAATTAATGAATGTAACTTAGGCGCAGATTACCATTAATAGTATTACATACTATGCGCTAGGCTTGGAATTTCACATCATAGTTGAATCATTACATTGTGAAGTCTTTAATAGTGTGTTAATAACTTTATAAATCGTAACATCTTCATTAACTTGTACTTACCATGTCTACAGATTGTAGTATGTTATGGATTTACGGCTCAATAAGAGCCCATCAACTGAATATTGTACTACGAGGGTCAAACTGAAAGTTCTTAGAACTGGCCACTTATAAACAATATAATAAAAAAAATATTCTAAAATTTGAAAATAGAACTCTTTGCCAATATTACTGAGTATATATTTCATTCATTTGTCATTTGTTTTACGATTTGGCGGCAAATTGAAAATTGTCTGTGTCACGTCAACATGAATTTAACACGAGAAAATTTTCGTGCAATGATTTTTTATGACTTTCGATGTCATTTAAGTCAACAAGAAAGTTATGATAGACTACGATTGGCCTTTCACGATGAAGCCCCATCTCGTGCGACTGTTTACAACTGGTTTAATGAGTTTAAACGTGGTCGCACTAATCTCACTGATGATGTACGTGAGGGACGGCCTTCTACGGCGACGACTGAAAATAACATCTGTGTTGTGCGGCGTATGATAGAGACTGACAAAAGAGTGACCTATCAGCAGATTCGGACAAGCTTAGGCATCGGTATGAGTCAAGTGCACAAAATCCTCCACGAACATTTAGCGGTCAGGAAGCTTTGCGCCCGGTGGATACCTCATAATTTGACTAAGGCTCAAAAACTCCATCGTGTGGATTGGTGCCGCAAAATGATTGAAAGATTTAACGGAGGTGACTCAAATGCTGTGTTCGACATACTAACAGGTGACGAAAGCTGGATTTACTGTTATGATCCTGAAACCAAAAGACAATCTGCTCAGTGGGTGTTTCCTTTCGAGGAGTTGCCAACTAAAGTGAAGAGAGATCGAAGTGCGGGAAAAAAAATGGTGGCCTCGTTCTTTGGAAGGATAGGTCATTTCGCAACAATTGTGTTAGAGGATCAAAAAACAGTTTCTGCAGAATGGTACTCTACCAATTGTTTGCCACTTGTCTTGGAACAAGTTCGAGAGAAACGACCTCGCAGTAGGATCCTCCTTCACCACGACAACGCCTCGTCGCACACCGCCAAGCGAACGATCGACTATTTGGCGACATCAAACGTTGAATTACTGGGTCACCCGCCGTATAGCCCCGACCTCGCGCCTTGTGATTTTTATTTATTTCCAAAAATTAAAGAAAAACTTAAAGGAAAGCGGTTTATGAATGCTGAAGAAGCGGTGGCTGCGTATCGCGATGCCATTGAAGAGACCCCTAAGGACGAGTGGGCAAAGTGCTTTTCCCAGTGGTTCCATCGCATGCAGCGGTGTATTGACGTCAATGGACAATATTTTGAAAAGATATAATAAAACTAAAAACTGGCTAATGTAATCAGTTTTTGATTTTCTAAGAACTTTCAGTTTGACCCTCGTATGACTGAGTAACTATCAAATTGTGATTCGGTTACTCTCTAGTAAGTAATATCAAATGAAATGCTGACTGCCAATTATGAGTACTATACGTTAATTGAGTCAGCCTGTAATTTTTGTATTGTTATACATTGCAGATTTTTTTTTCAGTAAAACCCACTTTCCTAAATCACTGTAATCATAACTTCGGACTATTTTTATCTATATCTCCTATGCTATATTTTTTTAAAGGTGAGAGAGATGTGAGGTTTAGTGCCAAGAAGAGGCAGTGGAGGGTTGAACCATTTTAAATCTAAGTAATGTTAACTTAAGGCTGTGCAAATAAACCTCAGTACAGGTACCGAAGTCTCGACATAGTTTCCTGTAAAATCACCAGGTGGCTTTCGATTGCTCGACAAAATTGGTGTTTCCGTGTATTTATTAATCATCATCATCATTCTCAGACAAAGGACGACCACTGCTGAACATAGACCTCTGCATCCAGTTTAATCCTGCGATCTTTTTAAGGTCGTCTGTCCATCTTGTTGGTGGACGTCCTACGCTACGTCTTTGGTCGAAGGGTCTCCAATCTCGAACTTTCCTGCCCCAACGGCCATCAGTTCTTCGCGCTATGTGTCCTGCCCATTGCCACTTGAGCTTACTGATTCTCAAGGCTATGTCCGTTACCTTAGTTCTTCTCGTATCTCCTCATTTCTGATTCGATCACGTAGAGAAACACCCAGCATAGCCCTCTCCATCGCTCGTTGTGTGATTTTGGGTTTCTTTATGAGGCCCATAGTTAGAGACCATGTTTCGGATCCGTATGTCATCACTGGTAACACACACTGGTTAAGACTTTCGTCTTTAGACACTGAGATAGATGAGATGAGAAGACACTCACGCTGCCTAGCCGAGTTGGATTCGTCGATTGACCTCTTTCTCGAACTTTGTCGAAACTTTGGACCTACCCAATTGGATCACTTGTCCCAGGTAGACGTACTCGTCGACAACTTCGTAACAACGTGTATTTATTGATAGTTTTTTTTAATTAATCTTAAACAATACATTTTACAAATTATTAAAGATATAGCTACGTAAATAATAATTTAAAGCATATTTGATGTAGCAGAAAATTGTAATTGTCTACGCGAAATCACAAATATTTTGCTTAAGACTTCGACCGCAGGAGTAATGTGTTCTTGAATTTACTTTATTTTTTATGTACCCGGATTCCGCGCGAAGTCGCGTAGAGCGCGTACCGGACTTACCTTCCACTATGTTCGTAGAATTACGGAGATTCCGACCGATTAATCGCCTGAGAACTATTTCAGCAATTAACAACAATTACCGAATGGCATGTAACGATTACATTCAGTTATGTAGCCCTAAATGTGCGACTGATTTGTGGCCAAAACACGTGCAGTTACGTTTGGTGGTGATGAATTGGAATCAAGAGTGCACTGAGTAACTGCATTGTTTCCGGTAGAATGATATTCGTCGGTAACTTCATGAAAAAAAAAAATTTTTTTCGTAAACTTTTGAAGGCAAATTATTCAAAATTGCTCATTCCAAAATCTGCAGATTTGAATTGATTTAAAACGAGAGTTTCCCAATTTGAATTTCTTCTTGACTGTTCGGTTTACCCTTTAACGGTTCAATAGAGAGTTTGACTTGGTTTTTAACCAAGATATAATTAAGTTTTCCTTTTGAGCTGAGAATTAAAATATGCTACATGGCTGGTTTTAACAATCGCAATATTTTAATGTTTGCTGTCATAGCTCATTAGCAGCAATGTATCATGCATGTGTTACATTTATATTGTAACACATTCCCACGGACTATTACCGAAAACAATAACGCTTAGTAAAAGTTTAAGGAAAATATTTAACCTCTTTTTGCATTACGAGCTTGTTACGCCAAGTGATGTATTTATTTCTAAGTGAAATCGCATGTTTATGAAAGAAGCTTTTGTTTTTAATTAATGTTTGCCGTTTAGTAACTTTATTGCTCAGGAACTTTAACTTTTATGAACGCTTAAGGTACTGAATACACAGTAGGTAGATGTTTAGTTGGTTTTGAATGTAAATAATAGTCAACTATAACTATATTATACTAAGTAGGTACTCTAAACTAATATTGGTAGTTTTTTAATTTAATTTATATAGGTAACTAATTGGTATTGATAAAATAAAAAAAATAAAAACTATTTATAGAAGATAGAGATTTTAAAAGGTTGTATCCTTTATTCTGCTGTGAAAAAAGTAATAAAGTGACAAAAGAAACAGCGTAACGTAATAGTTTCAAAAGCTTGTAAGGAACATACAAGGTCAAAGGTCAAAACATTTCTATCTTACTTAATGAATATTTGCTAAAATGAACTCTTCCACGCATAGATCTTTAGGAAATGTATTTTTAACACATTAAGCTCTTCCTATTAGTTTGCAATGACATTCCACTGATTAGCATATAGGATTATCTCTATAGGAAGCCAGATCCAGATCGGGACAGTCCAGTGAAAATATCGATCGTAATTAATATAATATCAGCTGGGGGGGAGGTTATAAAGGGAGCGCTGCCGCGGCCGCGCCATTCTCCGCGCGACCCTCCGCGCATGCGCCGCTCGCGAGTGACAGTGACAGTTTAACCCCAAAATGTCGGCCAAAATTTACGTAAGTGTCAAAATTAAGTGCCATAGGCGTGTGGTATAAGAACAACCTGGACGTATCCGGATGTCAAATGTCAAGTGTTTAGTGAAAAAGTGTATCAACGGAACGGAGGTGGTTCTGTACCACATTTCTATGTCTATTGTTGCGTGCGATGTATGAATGCAGTGGATTTGTTTAAGATTTAAGAGCTTTGTGTTCGAGAAGTCTAACATAGAAAAAAAAAACTTAAGGAATTGATACCAATGTTTTTAATAACCGTTGTTGTATTTCCCATTACAATTATTTGCTATTTGTATTTCATTAGCAAGTTTTCTGTTACAAGGTAAGTGTAATGAACATGCAAAGCTAGTCACTAAGGTTTTCTAGAGTTAGGCAATACGATTAATGCCTAGGTCTTGCTTGAGCTAAGCTCACTTAGAAAGGACAATAGTTGGTCCGGGTCGTTAACCCCACTAGGAGACATGGGTTCAAGCTTAAAGGCTTATCCATGCAAACGAACTTGTTAACTGATTCAATTAAAATAACAATAAAAAATAAAAAAAGCCTTCAGACTTGAATGCCGTTTACAGATCTTCAATGGGCAATAAAACATGTGAGAATTAGTCTCAAAGTTACGCAAAATAAGCTCAGTCATTGTTCGCAGATTGATTTTACTTGATAATAATGAAGTATTCATTTAGACAATACTAATTGCGGTCTGCAAATTTAATCTTGAGAACTATCAATAAAAAATTAAAAAGAACTTCAATTTCCACAGATCTTCTCTAATCTTAGTTATTTTTTTTTCTAAGGTATTCACGTAGCGTACCTTTTTCCATTTCTTTATTATTTGTCTATTAATTGCCAATTACTTTGGGCACTTGTAGTCATAATAATAATTTGGTACTATAATATGATTAACTTACTTAAATAATAATAATTAACATAAATACAACTGAAAAATATTAATAAGTGATACGATCTCAAAATAAATTGGTATGCAGTTAAGGGTTAAACATTTTGCAGCCAGTAATAAAAATATTAAAGATTATGTTTGGGTATCACTGTTCTATGAATATTTGTCATCAATATTATTTTAATTTTCCGTTACTTACGCAATTCAATTGCGATCAACATAAGATATCGTTCAACGAAAGTGAAAATGCGGTAAGCGAATGACTAGCTCGATCTTGTTCAGTGAAAAACATTAATAGACTTCCTTAAGATCATTAGCGGCTTTTTAAACTTCCGGATGTAATTTACTTAATACAAACTATTGATTATTTTAGCAAATGTTTCTGTCAACGAGATTTTAGCTGCTTTAATTTTGAGGTTTCAATTAATTTTTTGTCTTTCAAAAAATATTGTTTCTAAAACGAATTGCTAATACAACTAGTAACCTCTTTATGAAATAAAAAACAAGTATCAACATTTTTCAAATGTTGAAATCCCGTTTGTACATCCGAATTAAAAGTGCAATCTCTACCAGTAACGTTGGGCTGCGTAGATAAAACGATGATCGTATACCTACCACCGACTAAAAGCTCCCATACGAAACGATTAGATTTAACGACTACGAAGAAGTAACTATTAACCACTTTAGATTACTAATATACAACGTATATCGTAGTAAACGAAAGTGAAATCATTGAAAGTAATTCCTGGCGGAAAGTGAAAACCGCTCGAGCTTCAAGCGAATTTGTATGGGCTCACTCGTACAGGCTTCTGACAAGACTGCTAAGTGAGCTAGGGCTGGCTAGAGCCTGTTTTGTAAGCGATATTTATTATATTGCTTTAGAATGGCCGATTGATTTCGCGCTATCAAATTCAAATCACACTTGGACCGTATCTCGCCAATTGTTTGAATGAAAAGTAGTCCAGGAACGAGCACCTTATGTAGAAAAACCAAGATTGAAATTTGATCAAAAATTTTGAACTTTTATATGTCTATTAAAACTTAGCAGTAATTAGCAACTTCTTTGATCAGTGTCAAAACTTTATTTTAGCATGATTTTAAGTCAAAAACGTTACAACGGGAAACTCAGGCGAGTGAGGAATGTAATTTAATCGCAAAACATTGAGAAAAGTTGTAACTCCAACAATATTGCAACTCAACAGATACTAGTAGAGGCACGTTGCGCAAAAGCTTTTCTTACAGAGTCTGTGTATCACATGTTTTTGCCAGTTATCTAAACAGCTGATCACATTGGGCTGGCGTGTGAACTCTAACAAGTTTTTATTGATGGCTGCACAATGCGCAGTGAGGTCTGCGCAAGTATATTGTTTATTTTTTAAGCTTCGCGGGTACGGTTGTGGTCAAAAGTCATGATCTTCAAATTAAATTTTAACATGAAAGACCTTTGTGTAAGATTGAGCCGAAAGCAAATACGGAGTCATTTTGATCTTCCCCCGTTTTTCCGGGGTGTACCTGTGTCTGTGACCGAAAATCTACACTAGGTATTTAGTTGACAATTAACTGAAAATTTCGAACATTACATCGAATCCATAGCACAAACGGCAGCTTAAAAACTTGGTATCTTCTCGTTAGGCGATACTTCTTTTTAACAATGGCCCGATCGTGAGGCTAAGTGCGGAAAAGTAACTAACTAGGCGATACTTCACCCCGGTGCAACTTCTACAAATATACCAAGCCCAAGTCCGGTCGTGCATGGAGTACTGCTGTCACATTTGGGACGGATCTGCCAAGTACCAATTGGCTGCTCTGCGAAGGAATTGCACGACTTAATTCCTCCGCCCCATACAACTTTCGGAACATAAGATGCAAGTGCGGCTGCCATCCTTATGTCGTTGACATACCATCAATGTGGACCAATGGGTTCCGATAAACATTTCTGATGCGGCTATGGAATGGAATGCGCTATAGGCTGAAGTGTTCCCGAAACAGTATGATTGGGCATTTTCAAGAGAACAGTGAATACGCTATTACTAGTCAGGCATGATCCATCCTCGAACACATCATTGCTTACCACCAGGTGTGATAATGCCTGATCGTTTACATAAAATAAAAATAAAATGTAAATACGAGAGCCAAGTTTGAAGTAAAACACAATTTAATATAACGAAGACTCTCGTTTAGGACTTTGCCGTGCTGGGTTTTTTTGTCCCATTTATTTATTACTTAGGTTGTAGAATGAAGTGGAAAAAAAATATTTTTACTATGAATCAGTGATCGCATCTTTTTCAAGTAAAGAAAGCCGGTATTTTTTCAAATCGATCGAAGCATTTATCCACACATTAATAAACCTTATCTATAATCTAGAAATACAGTACATGGTCACAATAATTCGCTAAAGCTTAAAGCAACAACACTTTTCTCGTCGACAGTACTGCGCCCGCGCAAGGCCAGACATTTCGGATCGAACCTCGGATCCGTTGAATTATGATAATAAATGCACACTCAAATAAATTACTTTGATTCTCAAGCCATCCGCTTACTATGCCAGTAGCTCAATTATCAAAAGGTTGACTCTTATTTGTTCAATTTAGTAGTTGAAAGCTATTATTATTATTATGCTTGTGACAGAATTAAATTTATTTTATCAACTCCATATAAGCACTTGCAATAATAACAGCTTTTTTCTTAAAAACACAGTTGATGTATGACGAAGATTTGGGCACTTATTTTTCAACTAGGTATGCTTTATAATTCTTAAGACAAGTTTCACAATGTTCTTTACTTATTAAATTCTGTAGTGCAAGTCTCTATGCAGTTTTATCTGTCAAATAACCAGGTGGATGGCATTCAAAAACGCTAAAGCATAATTCGTGTTTTACTGGCATGTGAAACAGGCCTTACTTGTTAGTAACTAGTACCATAACTTCAACATTTAAAAAGCTTTAGCGATTAATCATAACTTTCAAACAACTTCATAAACCCCAGTTATGTATATGAACCATCGAGTCATATCTCTCGAGCGGAATTGCATTCAAAGTAGGTGCAAATGAGGTGGGTTGCAAAATGCATCGATGATATTTACGAGTATGATGCCTCGTTATCAATGCACCAATGTTGATAATAGATCGGGTGTGGCTGAGTCATCGCAGGCAGACCTTGGTAACTTACAGCTGCATTACTTGAACGTATTTAGAAAATGGCCGTTGGGGCAGGAAAGTTCTAGATTGGAGACCCTTCGACCAGAGACGCAGCGTGGGACGTCCTCCAACAAGATGGACAGACGACCTAATAAGAATCGCAGGATCAAACTGGATAATAATAATAATAATAAATCTCCTATGGACATTCCCACACATCGCCATCTAGTCCCACAGTAAGCTACTCAAAGCTCAAAGGATGCAGACCGCTAGTGATCGGTCGCTGTGGAAAGCCGTGGGGGAGGCCTATGTTCAGCAGTGGGCGTGCTTTGGCTGATAATGATGATGATGATGATTTAGAAAATAATAATTCGTTTAAGAAACCTACGAAGTTAGTAATTTTTATTCTTGTCTTACGAATACCAGACAACGGTTAGGACGGGGGCGTCTCCCATAAATAATTACATATAAACATGCATAACTTTGGTACAAATGTTCGTGCTCATCACACAATCATTTCCTTCTTGCAAGGTACGAACCCGCGACCGCCGGTTCAGTAGTCAATGATTCTACTACACAATTTTAATAATTTTTCAGTAACATAATATAGTATCGCAATTAAAGAGATAGTCAGGTTATTCATTGCATTTTCGACTAAAATTTATACGATTATGAATTGTTGATAAGATTTGTCTTCCACTACCAACTGTATTTCTCACTTACATCAAAAACCAGCTACGGTGTTTTGCAACCTTGTGTAAGCCTGGGAGCTTTTCAATTAAGCTACAAACAGAATATTCTAGACCAAGTGAATCCATCAAGACTCATCCTAGATTTCTAACGCAACATTAACTGGATATTTTTTTACAATCATTCGTTTGTAATATGTTAGAGGTTAATTGTTTTAACGCTTAGTTTTTATATACCAAATACATGATTAAATTATTATTTGGTAACTAAGGGCCGGTTTAGTGATCGATTGCATTTGAATTTAAATAATGGTTAATAGTCGTTATTATTGGTTGAATAATTGCGACAAAACGAATTATAAACAAAAAAATAGAATGAATGGTAAATAAAATAGCCATTCAGACATTTGGTTAGGATTCACACGCTGGTTATTTATATCAATTGGACAATATTTAACCTTAGGTTAAGTTACTATCGCTCAAGAAGACAGATATTTTGAAGAATACAAGGCGATAAAATACTTCTGAACAGTCAAAATGCCAATCAGTTGCATTCATTACAAGTTACCATTAATATCTGGTTACCTTGTCTGCTACAAAATATCTGACGGTGACTGTACTATATGGTAGTTGACATTTAACCGTTTCTTAAGGTCTATAGGTCCTTTAAATTATGTTATGGTGTTACATCAGAGAGCCCTATCAATCTCCATGCTCCTACCTATCTCATGGCGAGCAGAAGGCATTTTTGCAACCCATTATCTCCGGTCAGAAAACTCATTGTTTGTTTATTTGATAGTCACGACGGCTTACGGCTCTCATTTCCATTTGTTATGGCATCGGCCATACCGCAGATGGTACGCTTACGGTCGGTTGCAATAGTTTAAGACTAAAGACGATCCAATATAAGATTGGCATGTATACCCGTTTGATGACATACTGCATTTAACTTTGTTGGAAAAAGTCATTTAAAAAAACAATTCACATCGTTATGTTTATTTTGCTATTCATGTAATGTAATTTATCAGTAAGTAAAATTACCTGTAATTCTCTTGGGGGGCAATTCTCGTGCAATTCGTATACGAAAAAAGTTCACCGATCGAAAACTTTGATTTTGATTTCTCAGGGTCACGATTTCTATGTATTTAGATAATGTTCGTGCGATAGTTTTTTTACGTGTAGATATTTTACTTGATTTTTAGGTAAAATGGTTAAACTCGTAATCGAATTACCACATGGAATAAGTTCGATTGCCGCGAGAATCGGCCTAAATAAATTTCCTAAACCGTAAACCGCAAGGAAGACTATTCTTAAAAATATTGACCCCGTAGGTAAGAAGTAGCAACTAAGCTTTATAAAATCACAAGCTCAGCAAATGTAAAAGAGCACTGTCTTTGTATTTTCATTAAGGTTCAAGTAAGAACTAACAACGGATCCTTTTGCAGTGTAGCCGGCCTTTAGTATCATTTCGCACGCACGAACAAACTCGATGATTAGCAAACCGTTTCAATGTGTTATTATGTCATTATTTATTTCATTGATAGATCCAGCTTGTTTCCTATCATGCACGCAGATAAATGACCGTTATTCGGTATGAAAATATCATTATGACGTGTGTAAATGAATGATGGTTGTTAATTTTGCTCATTCAGAGGGGCATTAATCACTGTGTAATGGGTTTGGAAGTTAGCTTGTTTTTGTTTGAGTCTTTCAACACGGATATAGATACTCATGTTGAGTAGAGCTGTGTTAAGAATTGTATGTAAGTAGTAGGAAGGGGTGAAAATTGGGTGCTTATCACTACATAATATAAAACAAAGTCGCGTTCCGCTGTCTGTATGTATGTATGCTTTAATCTTTAAAACAGATTTAGAAGCGTTTTTTTTATCGATAGAGTGATTTAAGGTGAAGGTTTATATTTATAAAGCGGTGCAGAAGGGACGGGACCCTTCAACCAAAGACGCAGCGTAGGACGTCCACCGGCAAGATGGAAGATGACCTTATAAAGATCGCAGGATCAAACTGGATGCAGACCGCTAGTGATCGGTCGCTGTTGAAAGCTGTGGGGGAGGCCTATGTTCAGCAGTGGACGTCCTTTGGCTGATAATGATGATGATGATGATGTGCGAAGCCGGGGCGCTAGTAATTAAATATAACGAACCCTATTAGTGACGAGTTACCTTTTGTTACATTAATTCAAGATGATGCAGTAAATAACTTTGAATTATATAACAATATTGGCATACTTACTCAGTCCTTAAAATATCAATGGGTATCGGTTGACATCACACTTTTTTAAGTAATTAATTACTCGTTTGATTCTCGTGGGATCGGGGCCACTATTTCTCAGTATCTACTATTTGCATCTGGCAACACCAGTTATTATCCAACGAGGTCAGTTTGCAAAAACGCGGAGTATTGTGGTATGAACGGAGATAAACAAAGATCCTCTATGATTATGGGCTTGAAACAAATGCAATTTTAGGTTTCTTTGTCAAAATGTTAGTGGCAAGATCTTCATTGCGGCAATTCTATGGGAACTTTGAGATGGCAAGTTGATTATGGTATACATTTAAAGTATAACTGTGTTATGCATAATCACTTATTAAAAGTACTAAGTGTAAACAGCAATTAAGCTGTAATGTTGTAGAGGCAAAGTTACTACGTGTAGATTATTTTGATGTGTTACGACTTGCGAGGATTTCAATAAGAATGGATAGTCTCAGTTCTACAATGTGTAGTATTGCAGAAAAACCTTAGGCGATATAAAGAGAAAAAAACTGATACCAAAAAACAAAAAAAAAAACTATGAGAACCTTACATGATTTTCATGGCGTGGCTGTGGATATAGTCCCCCTAGCCAATTTCGACTACGGTGGCCAGTGACAACGTCTAACCGACTGCGCGGGGCATATTATACTGCACAAGTGTGTGCGCAAAAGCACTCTCTATTCTTCTCACTCTCGATTGAACAGCAATCTGACACGACCGAAGTGAGATCAGGCGCAGTACCAACGACTTTACGTGATTTCCGAGGCACGGGGGTGAACACCGCCAACTGTTTTTTGGTTTTCTATTTCGAAATTCTCAGGGTAGCCCAAATGGCTACCCTGAGAATTTCTGAACCCTGAAAAACCCAGGCACATATTTTTGGCTCGACCCGGCGATCGAACTTGGGACCTCTGGCGCAGCCGTCACTTTAAAAGTGCGACTCTCTAACCGCTGCGCCAACGAGGCAGTTAGCTGTGGATAAACATAATACAGAGACGTAACGATAGACGATGGGATAAATTATTTTTTTGTAGGCCTACTTAGACATCGTGAGAATTGGGTTATGTATCCTGTAATAACATATACAGGTATACGTATGTGCCTTATAGAACCTTACATTAACTGAAGTTGTAAAAAGACGTCTCTCGTAAAGACATAACTCGCGAGTTAGTGAAAAACTATGAAGGAAGTATACGTTCAGCGGTGGAATGATGTGATGATTCGTTGATGAAACACATACGTAACTATCAAAATATTGGCTAAAAAGAAATGATGACTCTTAGGCTAAATATACCTGTTTAACTTATTACAGTCATCATCTTTATCATTATCAGCTAAAGGACGTCCACTGCTGAACATAGGCCTCCCCCACGGCTTTCCACAGCGATCGATCACTAGCGGTCTGCTTCCAGTTTGATGCTGCGATCTTTACAATGTCTTCTGTTTATTTTATCGGTTGACGTCCTACGCCGCTTCATTACAAGGAATAATAAAACTTAGACATGCATCATACAAAATTAACTTAAAACCTATATGTATGGCTTGAATTAATGATTGAATGTAGATGTTCACACAGCAACATTTATAAATGCATCTGTGAAAGTTCAAGGTCTTGCTACGATTATGTTAAAAATCTTAAAATACTAAAACATGCAGAATCAATTAGCAAGCGAGTTTTTGGCATTGCGTATCGCCACCATTTAAATATTTTTTTTAACATTTCAGATCCATTTTTTTGACATAAAAATTACTTAATCTATTTTCATACACATGAACACCATAACATAATATTAACCTACACAAATAAGTGATCAAAAATGACATTTTGTCACCTTTTAAACGATTGCTCCATACTAACCCCAAACTAGGCCTCTTAACCGTTTCTAAATAATTAAAATAATTGACAATCGCTAACTGCTGATATTACTGAGACAGAAAAAAAGAACAAAGTCAGCCGACTGCTTAAGTGAATGTGTAATGGAGATAATTTAATACGAATGTGGGTGTACCGACTTAACAGTATTGTATAACTGATATTAAATGTAGCATTTGTTGTGTAACTACCCTTGTTAAAGACACAAAAAGGTGGTCAAAACACTTATGTATTAGTTTAAAGTTATGATAACTGATGACAAGAAGCCAAATATGTGCTTGTGACGTTTAGATAAAATGTTAGTGTTATTATTTATTTCCGTCACGACGTATGTATTACGTTTCAAGAGGCTCCTTTTTAATTTAGTGGTTGATATTAAATGTATCATATGTAACGACATACTTGTTCATTAGAATTTTACTTAAACCGTGAATAAACTAAGCACAATATTGATGGATCGATGCGTCATTTACAACTTGCTTAGTTATTTGAAAATAACTTAATTGGCAGTGCGGTGATAGAAGTTGCCAGGACTACTTTTAGATTGGCACTTAATTTGGCAATATGGCATTTTCCGAGAAGATTGCTGTACCGGTTTTCTTTGATCTTACAGCATACTATTACTGCTTGCTCTAATGTTCTATACAGGGTGGCTGGTTATTTGGAAAAATAAGAGGAATAAGAACTATGTTCGTTGCTGGTATAATCATTTTTGGCAATGCGTTTGGTGTAGTGGTTGGTGCTGGCGGTCTCGGAATGAGCGCGAAATTGTACCTAAGTTATGGATTTTCATATCTGTTTAGTACTTAAGTGCCTACTTTTGGTACGTAATTAGTAACGAACTGACACGGTTAGCCTTGTGTGAAACAAATCCGCTGCAGATTCTTCTCAACCTTAATAGTAAGGTAATTTTGGTAGAGGCCCTTGTTGACGCACTTGTCTGTTATTCGTAACACAACGAAATTCCTTAGTTCGAAACCAAGACAATTTGTGTCTTGGCTAGTTGTCCGGCGCATACTTATTCATTTATAAAAAAACATAAAACACTTCGTAAAGTGAAAAAATATATATCTATGTATGATGAAACATGTATCCTGTTACCATCCATGTATCCACTGGCTATACAGTCCGTTTTTCTTTGCAAGTTGAATGTTATGAACAATCGTGACATCTATACTAATATTATAAAGCTAAAGAGTTTGTTTGTTTGTTTGTTTGAACGCGCTAATCTCAAAAAATACTGGCCCGATTTGAAAAATTATTTTTACGTTGGATAGTCCATTTATCGAGGAAGGCTTTAGGCTACATAACATAAAGATACGACTCATAAGACCACAGCAGAAATGAAAAATGTTGCGAAAACGGGAGAAAGATATTCCTTTTGAGAGCTTCCGCTGCATACGCTGCGGAAACCGCTTAAGTTACACAAAAATCATGTATGACAGGATTGTTCAGCATTAAGAGTTCTAAAATAAAGTCCGCGACAGCATATGTCTATCTTTTATGGTTGACTTACTACAACCTTTTTTATGTTTATAAATTTGTAAAAAAATAATGCATTATTTTTAGAGGTGTATTATACACACAGGTATTTATTCTTATCAAAATAAATACATTCATCATAACGAGCATTTCATTTAGAACCAAGTTGCCCTTTATATCATTTGATTTCAATAAATATCTTAGGAGCTATCACAGTTTTAACATAACTCCGCACCAAAATAATGTTCGCAGCTTAAGTACAACGTGCGCTTGCGTTAATCTATACTAATATTATAAAGCTGAAGAGTTTGTTTGTTTGTTTGTTTGTTTGTTTGAACGCGCTAATCTCAGAAACTACTGGCCCGATTTGAAAAATTATTTTTATGTTGGATAGTCCATTTATCGAGGAAGGCTTTAAGCTATATAACATAAAGATACGACTCTCAAGACCACAGCAGCAATGAAAAATGTTGCGAAAACGGGAGAAAGATTATTCCTTTTGAGAGCTTCCGCTGCGTACGCTGCGGAAACCGCTAAAGTTAGACAAAAATCATGTATGACAGGATTGTTCAGCATCAAGAGTACTATAATAAAGTCTGCGACAGCATATTTCTATCTTTTATGGTTGACTTACTACAACCTTTTTTACGTTAATAAATTTGTAAAAAAATAATGCATCATTTTTATAGGTGTATTATACACACAGGTATTTTTTATTCTTATCAAAATAAATACATTCATCATCACGAGCATTTCATTAAAAACAAAGTTGCCATTTATATCATTTAAATTCAATAAATATCTTAGGAGCTATCACAGTTTTAACATAACTCCGCACCAAAATAATGTTCGCAGCTTTAGTACAACGTGCGCTTGCGCTAATTATATTATAAAGCTGAAGAGTTTGTTGGTTTGAACGCGCTTATCTCAGGAACTGCTGAACCGATTTGAATTTTTTTTTCTGTGTTAGATAGCTTATTTATTGAGAAAGGCTTCAGGATATAAAACATCACGCTGCGTCGGGAGGGGAGGGAGCAAACTCAAAACGCGCGGACGAAGTCGCGGGGGACCGCTAGTTCATTTATAAAAAACATAAACCACTTCGTTAAGTAAAAAAAAATATATCTATGTTTAATGAAACATGTATCCTGTTGCCATCCATGTAACCATTGGCTAAACAGTCCGTTTTTCTTTGCAAGTTGAATGTTATGAACAATCGTGACATTGCATATAAAAGAAATCATTAATTTTAAAATGAGATAAACACATAAGTCATAACTTACATGGGTTTTATACTGAGATCTTTTTAACCGACTTCAAAAAAGGAGGAGGTTATCAATTCGACTGTATGTTTTTTTTTTTTTTTTGTATGTTTGTTACCTCATATCTCAGTCGTTAGTCGACCGATTCGAAAATTTTTTTTGCCTACTTAGAGGGTGTACTTTCTTGTTGGTCCCATTGTTACCGATTTGGAATCTGAAGATGGGATCTTGGTGTAATCGAGGGAAACCCTCAAATTTTAAAGGCACGTATAGTGTTGTTTTACTAAAATCTTAATGTTGACGTATTGTTACATCTGATAGTCAACATCTTGTGGGGCTGAGCTGATGGTGGAACTCTTTAACGCTTAGGAGTTCAGTAATTATAATGACAGCACATATGTTAGGTAGTTTGTAGCCAAAATGCACTAAAAAGTCTTAAATAAACTCTTGAACATTGAAATGAAAGGAATCCATTTTAGGGAAACAATTCCTTTTTGGAGTCGGTGCCATCACTTGAAACGAAACGCTGAAAATTCAGCCTCGCCTGTCGCAGCACCGACTCCAAAAAGAAATTGTTTCCCTAAAATGGATTCCTTTCCTTTCAATGTTCAAGAGTTTATTTAAGACTTTTTAGTGCATTTTGGTTTTGAAGTCGGTTTTTACTTTTTTAAAGTTAATTTTTAAACAAATAGTTTATAAATTTTCTTTACTGATATTATTTTAAAAGTTTTGAAAAGATTGTTTACATTATTGAACTAGCCAAAAAACTTAGTTTAGCTAAATGTTACAGGTTACAGGATAGGTTGATGTATATATGAGATAAAAATCTTTTTCCCATGGCATTTTTTAAGACATAAAATATTTTTGTTTTAATACGAAGAAGACAGAAGAAAATACAGACCTAGTTATAATTTGTTAAACACACTGTATTCACCCGAAAAATAAAACACCTTGCTAATTAACCACTCGTACGAAATGGTAATATATTTATATCTTCAAAAACATAAGACATTAAATACATTTTCTGTGTTAAAACCAGTATATTTAACTAGATGTTAATAGGTGCTATCGAAACCAACTTTTAAAATGTCAATAATTATAACAGAAACTAGATTTGTCAAGGCTCTAAGATTTATGAACACATAAACGGCAGGAAATCACACAAATTAGTTAAACGTCTTTTTGTTTAGAGTTTATTTAGTTATCATAACTCCGAATGTTGGTGTCAAGGACGATAATAAACATTTTAATATATTGCCATCAGTCGGACAATATTGTAGAAACCTGTAATCGGAAAAAATGTTGATTGGAGTATAAATTGGAACTAAAATAACTATTCTAAAAATTGTGGTCATGATAATAAGAATAAAAAAGGCCCTCTTTTGGCATTTGTTAGAAGCGATTTTATGTCTCCGTTTAACAAACGTAGGTCATTTCATCCGTATCCTAACTTCCGTAGTATTTCCTCGGTAACCCATCAATGCCTAAAAGTCCAAACAAAATTATCGTTGAGGTCAAACCTTACTTAAAACAATAAGGAGTTTTCCTTCACAAAAGACCTTGTAGCGCAGACATTTTTTTGTTGTTTAATTACAGGTTTCCAGCGGTAGATTAGGCATTTTTTTTCGTAAAATTAAATGAGTTATGGTGTGTGTTATAATATGTGTATGATTTTTTTTAACTAGATATATTTGTATAGCTAAGATTAAAACTAAACGAAAATGTGGACATTATCTTTTAACGGTTTCTCCATAACAAGACTGGCGGATAAAAACAAAATTAAAACTAATAAAACCATACTACTAGATTTCAGCACAAAATTATATTGGACTTGATAGGTATTTATAGGTGTATACTTCGTTCGTCCTATTGATATGTAGGTACTGCTTGAAATAAAATATCCTGCGAAGTTATTTACTTGCAGTATTTTGACTGACCGAAAATGAACTGCATTCCTTTTTGCGCCAACTAATCATCGCCAAACTCAAATGCAAAAAAAATATGTATGAGACCAACATTGTAAACCCAAAAATAAATATCACTTTCTCATACTAGAGTGCCAAACAGCTCTACTCATGCTGCCTGCTGATGCTATTTTGTATGGAGAAGTTTTTTTTGGGATATTTATGTTAGTCCCATAAAAAAAGTTCACCATCACCACCGAAAAGGATTGTAGTAAATTTTGTTAAACTCTGTATTTTTAAGGATTAAATTACAAGCATGGCAAAAGGTTTCTATATAAAATAAACAGTATCGCTTAGAATTCCAGATGTCACTTTCTCGGTGCGCAAGAGTTTCTCCGCTCGCACGGTTTTACTTCCTCATTGTGCTCTATGGGAACTATCCGATAATTATTCTTTTTATTAACGAATGCTCGGAAGAAATTTAAACAATTTCGACATTAAGAAACACAATAGTGTACAAGTGCATGCTAAAGTTTATGAATATCATGAGTATCACAAGAATTAGTTCCTCTTGTTCTCAGTAGAGATTCTTTATATAAGTAATTTATCGTAATTTGAAAGTCAACACAATTTTACTAGTAGATGACATTAAGGACGACATAACTATGGATTTACATTTTTTTTGGTTTTTATTGTGTTTTGTCAATATACAGGCATGCGCTCGGATAGCGTCAGACACAGGGTTGGGTTCCTTCGAAACTGTTATTTTCTAGCAGTACAATTGTTTTTTTTATTTCACTAATTAAGAAATACAAAACTGAACAACATTATTAAAAATATACACATAGCTAATATATTAAGCTAGATGTTATTCCAAAACACGTGTCCACAGCTGGTTAGTTAAGTTAAATTTTAGTTATACCTGAATACTAAATTAAAATTATGTTATTAAGTTTCTATGGATATATTCCAATGTCGATGCTTGTTTCTCTTACGTAACATATTTTTCAAATGTCCTTTAGGCATGGGACCTTACAAAACAATCGCTCTACGATGCAATGTGAAATGTGCAAAATAAATATATACTAATATTATAAAGCTGAAGAGTATGTTTGTTTGTTTGAACGCGCTAACCTCAGGAACTACTAGACCGATTTGAAAAAATAATTTTGTGTTGGATCGCTTATTTCTCGAGGAAGGCTATAAAACATTACGCTGTGACAGGAGGGGAGGAAGCAAACTCAAAACGTGCGTACGAAGTTGCGGGGGACTGCTAGTCTATACATAATTTTCATTCACATAGGTTCAAAGACTTAGTCAGAACTAGTCTACACTATACGTACAATCACCGTCAACAATAAAGTGTATTAATATAGTAATTGTTCTAGCTCTTTTGACACCAGCCGCCCGCGGGCGGGCGCTTTCAAATGTGCCATGTAGGATCATAGCGCCCGCCCGTGGGCGCTTTTTTTATACGTTTTTACGAATTTTTTTCTGGGTGTATAAATGCTTATTCCTCGGGCATGTTGACCTTTATGAGTAAAAAACAGATGTTTCTACACCATAGACCGCAAAAACATCCGGTTGCTGTCAGTTTTTGATTGAAATTATTTTTTTTTTTCTCGTATTTTTTTTTCGTAAATTACGTCACCCTACCTCGACTTTGTTTGGTTCTAAGTTTTTATTTTTGTGTTATCGTAGTTATTTTTGTGGCTTATTTAGATAGTTTATACTCTAATATTTTCTAGAAAGCTTATTTTATTACACAAAACATATCAATTATGTCTATAAATCTATCAAAGTCCGATTGTGAACTTTTTTTTGGCTACCTTCATATAGCTTCATAGATTTTTATAAAAAAATTAAAACCACCTCTCTTACTTTTACTTTTTTACTCAAACGTAAAGACGGATGTCTAATCTAGTTAGTAGTAAAGCTTACAAAGCAAAACAACGAACAACACACATGCCAGGCACACGTGTTCGGGGAACTCCTTATCGGCGCGCTCAAATTACTTAGGTACTTGAGACTTGACGCCGTATTTCAAGTGGTGTTACATTGTAAACATGAGTATTTCTGTTTATGAATTGAATGAATGTTTATCTAAGATGTTTTTGAATAAAGTGTTATTTAGATAACGTTATTATTTACGTGCTTTTGACGAAAATAAACAGATCTAGTCTGAAAAAATGTCTGTAAGAAGAATTCATGGTCCAAAATAAAATAACCACCCGCATATAAGTTGTATTTTTTTAAAACACGAGCATAGGCAATCTCTTCAGTAATAATAAGCTTTTTACAGAATGATAATAGCTTATTCCAATAAGATGTTATAACTGTTTACGTAAGTGTAATCTGACACCGCGCGAATTCGCACACGCACGCGGTCCTACCGCGGAGCGAAAATACTGTGGCGTCGGGGAGGCTAGTAATAAAGGCATTTGCTAAAAACTGAACTAAATTTTAATAATTTGGCTGAACAATCTTCAAAAGGCTAACTTACAATACCTACGCCAAGTCGCTAAACGTTGAGTGATTTTAGTTAAATTAATCATTGACCTAGCCAATTCATAGGATGCCAGCATTTAACGAACTGCCTAGGCATTAAATTAACTGGCTGATTTAACCAGATAGCTGTGACATATACATATATATTTGGAAAGGCAAAAGAAAAAACACGTTAAGGCATTTGCCCTGCTAAACAGGGATGCGGGGTTTTAGAATGCTTTCACATTTTAAATGTTTCATCACCATGCCTTTTTTTTCATTCTTCATGCTTCTCCTTACCCAAAGGTTGGCTGAAAGAAATTGCTTAATTGCTTGAAAGTAAAAACGCCTAAATTGTACTTGTAATTTTGCTATAAAGTATTTTTATTATTATTATATTCAAACGATTAGTTTTTCTCTTCTGAGAGGTAAAATAACTGAAGCTCACGTGCCTCAGCCAAATGAACTCCAGGATAATTGAAATGATTAAAACTTTTCGTATTATGCGGCATGTATTAAGAATTGGCACCTTTTGTATGAGAATGTAAGTTGCATGGTAAAAATTTAGAGTTTGAAGGTTTTTGTGCAAATCTCTTAGTATTAAGGATACGGTTGTGTAGAAACTATGATTTGGATAACTTTTACTGTTGTTAGGCAACTTGGCAGCGGGTACGGTTGCGCGACAGTCGCGCTGCTGCTGATTTCATACGTAAATGATAGCAGCGGTGCTGTTTTTAGGGTTTTATAACCGAATGGCAAAAAACTAAACCCTTATAGTTTCGTCTAGTCTGTCTGTCTGTCTGTCCATCTGTATGTCACAGCCACTTTATTCTGAAACTATTCGTATTACACAGTTGAAACTTAGTAGGTAGATGTATCCTGTTAATTGCTTTACGATTCTTATACAAAAATAATAATATTTAAGGAGGGCTCGCATATATGATATTGAAACCTAAAAGTTTTTTTTTCAAATAGGGTGTCTATGGATAAGTTTTTTAAAGTGAAATCGAGGTTTCTAAAACTATTTTCTCTAAAAGTCTAACGTTTGAGAGATAGACGCTTCCAAAGTGGTAAAACGCCCCCCCCCCCCCTACTTTTAAACTAAGCGTGTGTAAATTTTATAAAAAAACATGATAGATTTTGACAATGATTTTCAACGAAATTTAGTTTTGGACGAGATCGAACTAGTAGTTTTTGAGTACAGCACATTTTCAATAACCGCAAACATAACTTTGTTATTCATACAAATCCTATTAAAAACAAAGTTATATAGCTGCTGTCGCTGTAATGTGAAGGCGCACTTATTCACAACCACATACATTAAAAATTTACTACTTTATTAATAACAAACAAGAAAAAATAAAACTAAGACACGCAACATAAAAAAATAACTTAAAGTCTACCTATTCAAAAACGAAACCATTTTCTTGAGGTATAACCACATACAGGTATAATTCCAATTGCAATTTATTTTCGCATAGCCCTTTCGACGGTGACTGTACTCAGTAACCGAAGCGCGTGACCCGACTATAGGTAAGTTGTCGCTAGTTCACCCGGCTCACACAGCCCTAGCTTGCTGACCTAAATCAAATTATTTATGTCCCACGCAACTAGACGGTTCTGGGGGTAACAGCTGTGGGTGTCAGGTTTCGCTCACGAGATTGCTATGACTGTCAAATGCATTTACCTAAACACTTTCTTAGGTTTAGCGTTTTATTCAGTTAATTCAATCATTTATACTATAATATTATAAATCTTAAGAGTTTGTTTGAACGCGCTTATCCGAAGAACTACTGGACCGTTTTGAAAAATATTTTTGTGTTGGATAGCTTATTTATGTGAGGAAGGCTTTGGGCTATAAACCATATTTTCTATTCATCGTGGGAGTCGACGGTGGAAAGAAATAAAATTGTATATGTCGCAGCTATCTGGTAAAATCAGCCAGTTAATTGAATGCCTAGGCAGTTCGTTAAATGCCGGCATCCTATGAAATGGCTAGGTCGATGATTAATTCAACTAGAATCACTTAACGTTTAACGACTATACGCCTTATAGTAAGTTGGCCTTTTGAGGTTTCTTCAACCAAATGATTGAATTGGATTTTTGCCACATCATCGTCCATCCTTTATAATTTTCGGCATTGACGTCACTTTGTTTGCAATTTGAAGTAAAATTAAGCTATTAAAGTTCATTGTCAAAATAGTTTTAAAATATGGAGGTTACAAAATAATAAATTTCCTGAGTTTTTAATTTAAAAGTACTAAATAAGATCAACAATGATACAAAGATTGGTTTATTGTTATCAGAAGTATTATTCGTTCAAGGTGTTTTTTTGCAATGTTGTGTAAAAAGTAATCGTACAACTAAGATTCTAAAATCTCACCTAACTTCACAAATTTGTCAAGATCTGATTTAACTAAAAACGTTCAGTGATATGGCTTAACGTTGCTTTCAACGACTTGACTAGTTGACGATCAGCCATTTGCTTGAATGCCGGAGTTTAGTTAACTGTCTAGCAATTAGAACCAACCAGATAGTTGGGACATATACACTAAATTTGAACATATTTTGCTTGCAGAGGATTATATAGTTATATTGACGCATGTAGCTTTACAGAGTCATATTTGCGTACTCAGTAAACTTGCCCGGTTACAAAAATGAAATACTAAATATGAATCCTAGTACGACTTGTCTGTGATCTTTATCACTGACGTTTGCTTTCAATTGCTTCCATTGATCATTCCAAATGGCATAAATAAACCAACTTTTTGTCAAAGGTGATTTTAATAACCATTTTAACACAGACTTATCTGATCCGGCAGTCAATAAATTAGTACTGTAACCGGCGCCGGTACGACGGCTTTAATGCTGTGTATTACAATAACCTAGTACAGATGACAGCACGTCAAGATAAACACTGCAGTATCTTATGCAGTTATGCTAAAGGTCAGTTTTCAATAAAATGTTTAACCTGATTGTACCTAAGAATGACAACCTCTTTACGCATAAGATAATGGTTTTCGTAGTAAAATCTCTGAAAAAAATTGATTGTTTTTTACATCATTAAACTCAGGGAGAGATGTGTAATTATTTATTACTATTGGAATGGGTTTGCTCTTGAATGTGTCAAACGACAAAAACAGAGTCTGCTATTATGGAGCGAGTTTACCCAGAAGAAGCCTGTTGGCCTGAATGAAGAACGTAATTATAATCATCCATAAGGAAGGCTGGTGCAGCCTATCTGCATAAATAAAGCGTAATGTGTGCATTCATAAGCTCGTCCGAGGTCACATTGCGTCGATTACTTATCAGTTATCTTATCGCGGCGAAGGCCTGCTAAATTACACATTGGTCCTGATTTAGTTAAAGTTAAACTATAAATTATATAATTAACAGTGGCATTGTTAAAAAAATCATTTTTTCTAAAAAAAACTATCCAAAATTTTTAAATCCGTCATAAATATCGTCTTTTCAGCTGGATTACACTTGTTGGCTTCAGAAAACTTTAGCTTTCAAAGAGTTTATTTTAACGTTAATAAAATTAAGCCGCTGGAAATAGTCAACATAGCTACTGTTAGCGGGGAACAGAGCACGCAATCTGTCACTTGGCCAAAGTGCATATTCCCAGGCCGTGAACTTTGATGCTGTCATTAAAAAAAGGTTCACGTTGACGGGTGACGGTCTGTTTTCGCGGCGTTTCCAGCAAGTTTCCCACAGATTAGTAAGAGTATAAGTTTTCAGAGTGCGCATCGGGTTTCAACTTGCTTTTACTAAAATTTGAACATCGTTAACACTACCAATGTTTATTTTTCTTGTCTGTGACCACAGATGCTGTAAAGCATTCTAAAAGTCAGAGTTGTAACATTAAATAAATGTTCGCAAAATATATGCGTAAAGTGTTTTAATTCAACTCAGTGAATAAAAAGTAAAGAGAACTAACGGTAAAATACTCGTATATTCTTAACCACCTAAAAAGTATATTAGCTTTTTTTAAACCTTTGGTTGGTTCCATAGAAATTGGGTGTTAAATTCCTGTTCAGTAGGTATTATATTCCGCTCAACACAATTTCCTTTCTATTCGATACCTATTACGAATAGTAATACTATTTTAAAATAGCAATTTCATTAAATTTAAACTAATTGTTCGATATCAACGTGATCCAATCGATTAATCGTACCCTGCATAAATGAATCAATGAAATGGTTATGTAGAAAGTACTATTGCGTATAATATTTTCGCCTCTTACATTCAGAATAATGACTCGGCTAATCTGTGGCGGGGATCTATCAAAACTGCTCTATTATAATAACTATGGTTGATTAATAGGGTTTGATTGTGTAACGTGAATGAAAGTAACTTAGGTAATTAAGTACTTTTAGCAAAGTTTTGCTCATTTCAGCAACATAAGGCTTAAAAATAGGTAACTTAAATACTATTTATTCATTTATTAGCGTTCCTCCGCGACTTCATCCGCGCGGTTTTTGTTTACTCCTTCCCCTTCCGTTGCAGCGTGATATATTCAAGCCTTCGTCTATAAATAAGCTATCCAATACTAAAATATTCTTTAAAATCGGTCCAGCAGTTCCTGAGATTAGCGCGTTTAAACAAACTCTTCAGTTTAATTGTACAACATTTTGTACAAATGCTAAAAGCTTTTTCTGCCAAATGTTTAGGTCATATTCTATAAGTGGCAATAGGTGAAGTGCAATTAATAAAACAAAGTATTTTTTCATCGCTTTATGAGCTGAAACGTTCTTACATACCTACTCACGTTCAATTTGTAAAGATGATTGGTTCCATTTGATGATAATAGTTAGGTACTGATGATGATTTTGAAACTGAAAACACAAAGCTTAAATCAACCTTAAAAACTTGAACATTTTGAAGTTCTGATACTATTACCAATTCATCATCATCATCATTATCAGCCAAAAAGGACGTCCACTGCTGCACACGGTTTTCCACAGCGACCGATCACAAGCGGTCTGCATCCAGTCTGGTCCTGTGATATTTACAAGGCCGTCTGTCCATCTTCTCGGTGGACGTCCTATTACTTCCCTTACTTAAACTGGTTCTAAATCTTAATTACCTTGTCACGTCGCATAACCTGTATGATGTATGAAATGTTATGTATGACATAACCCAAGTAGGTCGAGGTCTCCGTGTGTCATGTTAATTTCTTCCAGCCTTTGTATGGTGTTTGTATGTATTGTCTCTTTGTCTATTTGCCGTCGCCTACGCATATTATGCTGTTTCTATTGTAGCTAGTTAGTACTTCGATTAAATTAGTTTTTGTTTCGAGCTGCAAAAAGATTTGGCTTCCAGACTATTCTTTACACCACCTTTTTGGAATGCTCAGTGTTATGCAATAAACAATTATGACGACCTCCGAGGTGTAGTGTTTAAGCAGTTTAAGCACGCTAGTTTCAAAGCGTCGCCGCTCCGAAGTCCCGGGTTCAATTCCGATCGGGTCAATATAGAAATCAAAATTTTCTACATTGTTTAGGGTCTAGGTGTTGTGGTACCACCGTTGTGTCTGATTTCCCTAACACAAAAGCAAATACCTACTTACTTTGGGAAACACTTTTTCAAATCGGTCCAGTAGTTCCTGAGATTAGCGCGTTCAAACAAACAAACTCTATAGCTTTATAATGTTAGTATAGATTTGGTTCAAGTTTTTTTTCACTTTCAAAAGCCGTAATGTTACTTTTTTGTAAGGTACAGCATTGTTGCATTCGTTGTAACTAACTTTAATTCCCTGTGTACTCGTACATTACTCATAAACGACGCTAATTAACAAGAAAACAGGCTTATTACAAATCGCATTCCGCCACCCGACCTTCGACGACCTAGCTTCGGCAATTGCTCGTTCTACATAACGCCCTTAGGACAGCCGGTTCCTTGTTGCATAACTGTGCATGTGGTCGTTCTGCCTGACCAATGTAGTTACTCAATTTCGCCATTTGCTCTGATCGAGATACGGTATTGAGACATGCGGTCAAGAGTTGACAAAGAGACAGCGTGGATAGGAGATAATATGTTTCTCGTTTTTTTAAATCGAGGCAGACTGTTTGCATTTGTTATTACCATGCTTTCAACAGGTATATTCTTCAGAAGTTCCGATATTCTGAACGTCTTAGACATTGCAACTTGCACATAATTTTGACAGTTATTTTGAAGTTATAAAGTTGGTTAATCATGTCTTACTAACTTGTTGCAACTAAAAAGGCAGGCTGCTTTTGTTTTTTTTTGGCACTTTATGTTTGATATCCCTCAAATAATAACAACAATTCGTGTTCAAATCTACTGTGAATAGGAGAGTTCAAAAACAGATTTTTAAAGGTTTATAAAAAGTCTGCTGTTTGCCTAGCTTCTTCTCAGCACTAGCCCACAATTGTCCCGAAGCTGAGGTAGGGTTTATATTGGGACGTGTAAAAGTGCCCCCAGTGGGCCTATTTGCATAAATAAATGACTTTTATGACTAGCTTCTTTATCCCTAAAATACAGTTGTTTCCTCGTCAGCTATTGACTCATACATAACGTCACACGCGACAAGTCATGACGTCGTCATCTCGTGACGATGGTATCATGTGCGCGTGCGCAACTAAACGTTATGAGCATCGTTGAGCGCATTGCGGATTTGTGATAAACTGTTAATTGATTGCGTTATACATAGCGAGACAACAACACGTTTAGTGCAGTGGTGCAGTTGACGACCTCCGTGGTCGAGTGGATAGCACGCTGGTTTCAAGCGTCGCCATCTCGTGAGGTTCCGGGTTCGATTCCCGGTCGGGACAGTGGAGAAAACGATCTTTTCTATATTGTCTCGGGTCTGGGTTTTGTGTTACCACCGTTGTTTCCGATTTCCATAACACAAGTGCTTTAGCTACTTCGCTTGGGATCGGAGCAATGTATATAATGTTGTCAAATATATTTATAGTGGTTAGCGCGTCTGACTACTGCACCAGCGGATGGGGGTACAAAATATATATATTTAAGTAGTTCTGGGAGACGTCCCCGTCATAATCTTTGCCTGGTACTTCGCAACACAAGAAAGAATATTTCTTACTTCGAACCAGAAAATTGGTGTGTTGCCTAGCGCATATTTTGCGAACCTAGATATAGTTAGTAATATAGTGTAGCAAAATAGGGGTTAATTATAGTCATTATAGTCATAATTATAGTCATTGGTCAGTTAACAAATATTAATTTAAAAATTACATAGTCTTTTTCCAACATAAATTAAAATAGTCTGGGGCGTCAATGGCCCCGTCAAGACAATCAAATTACTCACTTATTTTCCGGGAACGTTATTCTCAACAACTTGTGAAATATTTTAGTTTCTGGTATTTTAACTTTGTATTTAAAAATCAATAAATAGTTAAATTCTGTAACAGCCAATAATAAAACTGGCTGGTTTCTAGCTCAAAGAATCAGTATAGCTATCCAATACAACGCGGCAACGCAGCCAGCATCATAGCCTCCTTGTCGAAAGGAAATGGTTTCGTTTTTGAATAGGTAGATATGAGGTTTTTTTTTTATGTTGCATGTCTTAGTTTTATTTTTTTCTTGTTTGTTGTTAATAAAGTGCTAGTCATAATTTAATTAATTGGCTGAAAAATAATATTACGCTTAGCAGAGTCTTGACCTTTTCCATAGGCTCATCTTTCCTCGTTTCTATTCTCAAACTTCTTGCTAACATCAGCCACTTATTTTTACCGGCACATAATTTATTAGCGCATAAGTTACAGACAAGTGCTAAAACAGTCGTTTAAGGAGCATTGCATCATCATCAGAGAAAGTTGATACTCGGAACGGGCAGGAAATCGTTCTGTTTCTGCGCCTGCGCAGTAACGGACTAATGTCTGCACTTATACGTTAAATAACAAAGGCTTTGACCGCCCGATAACTCGGTTTATAATCCGATCATCATGAATGGATTGTTTTAAGCTGATGATTGAATTGGTTCCATAAATTATACCTCGCTATTTTTTGGTATTTCATAGCCTTCGTTTATTTTAACATCTTTAGGAATATTTTATAGCTTAAAAAGGCATAAAAGTGGAACAAATTGGCTAAAAAAACCCGGCTAAGTGCGAGTCGGATTCGCGCACTGATGGTTCCGTGCCGTTAAACATTAAAAGAAAATGGTTTTTAGAACCTCAATGTCATTTAAAGTCCTATCTATAGACACCTTACACGCATAGGTTTGACTTAAAAAACTTGACTTGACTTGAGGTTTGACTTAACAGGATACATCTTTCTACCAAATTCCAACAGTGTGATGCTTATAGTTACAGAATAAAGTGGCTGTGACATACGGACGGACAGACAGACAGACAGACTTGACGAAACTTGACTTGACGTTTTTTGCCATTCGGCTACGGAACCCTCAAAACGAGATCCGAACATCAGTTGATTTCTTATTTACTAAAAGTTTTTCTTTGTCCGTAAGATAAATGAGTATCTGGATTAAGTGTTTTAATGAAAACAACAGTTTACATACATTGTGCACCGACTTCAAAATAATTTGCTCCTACCAAATAAAAGACGAATGCATATGTTTAATGTTTTTTTTACTTAGTGTTTAGAAGGCGTTTTAATTTTTTAAACAGGATCTGTGGATTGTCTCGTCAATTTTTATGTTCACTTATGCACCCGCGCACGTAAGGTCAAAATCGTTTTTATATTATGATTTTTAAATTATTACTTATAACTCAAAAACTACTTGACCGATTTTGACGACACTTACACTGTACCCTAAGTTGAACTATATCTGATTGACCTAAAAAATATGATTTCGCTATGACTGCCCGTTTTTGAGAAATCTTGAGACAAACATACACACACTAACGACATTTTGCACATGTGTAAGGAAACCTTGATAGACCAACATACTAAAATTTTATCAAATTCTGACGATATCACATACATACAGGTCGAATTACATACGTCCTTTTTTGACGTCGGTAAAAAACTAAAAGCATTCTAAGCAAACAAGAGAATAATTTCATAATTCATCATCATCATTACCAGCTAAAGGACGTCCACTGCTGAACATAGGCCTCCCCCTCGGCTTTCCACAGCGACCGATCACTAGCGGTCTGCATCCAGTTTGATCCTGCGATCTTTATAAGGTCGTCTGTTCATCTTGTTGGTGGACGTCCTACGCTGCGTCTTTGGTCGAAGGGTCTCCAATGTAGAACTTTCCTGCACTAACGGCCAGCAGTTCTTCGCGCTATGTGCCCTGCCCATTGCCACTTGAGCTTACTGATTCTCAAGGCTATATCCGTTACCTTAGTTCTTCTAAGTATCTCCGCATTTCTGATTCGATCCCGTTGAGACCACCCAGCACAGCCCTCTCCATCGCTTGTTATGTGATTTTGAGCTTCTTTGTGAGGCCCATAGTTAGAGACCATGTTTATGATTTCATAATTCTGTTCACTTATTCTATGTTATATTTTAAAGAGTGGTCAGTCTGTATCTTGCCAATTTTGCGATTAATCAGTAACATCGCATCACTCGTGATTAGTTTAGCGGTTACAACTGGCATTGTTATGCAAAAGTTTGTGCAACGGACAGACAGACGGACCGATACGGCGGCGATTTGTTTGTTTGGAGGTTGCTTCATATGTACAGTCGAATACATGTTTTTAAATCTTATAAATACGTTTGCTGGGTCAAAAAAACTTTGACTGATTACGGAAGTTAGGTCTAACTTTTTTTTTTGGCAGAAAGCACTTGTGATGGTCTCACTGAACGGCAGGCAAAAGTTTTACATTCCTTAAAAATCCAAAAATCTTTAATGCACATTCAAAACTGCTGTGTGTCTGAGGATGCCTTGAAAGTACGAATAAATGTATGTAGCCGACTGTCAAATAAATTGGTCTTACAAACATTTCTATAAACGCGTCTTTGAAAGGATTTCTTTCTTGACATTACATAGATAATTAATTTAATTTATTACTTCCTTATATGACTTAAGTGTAGTGAGTGTATATTTTGATTGCTGATATAACAAATTTGATTCCGTTAATCACATGCACATACACACAAACAATTTAATCCTCTAGCTTTAGCTAAGTTGTTGCTTAAACTATGAAGAGACGTAAATAATAAAAAAATATTTAAAGAACAGCCCTTAAAAAAGTGACTAAAATGCTCAAAATAACACATTTGCCCTCTGTTTAGGAGAAAGAAATACATGGAATCGTACGTGCGTAGATTATTGATGAACGTAAGCTTGAGATCATGCTCCGAATATTATATCATGATTTTTTAGTTATTTGCCCATATCTCAAAAACTACTGTACCGATTTTGATGAAACTCACACTTTACCCTAAGTTGAAATATACCTGATTGAACCAAAGAATCATCTCGCTATTACTTCTCGTTTTCGAGAAATCCGTGGACAAACCCAAAAATATACAATATCAAATTCTAACGATATCACATACATACACATCGAATTGAATACCTCCTTTTTTAGAAGCCGGTATAAAAGTAATAAACGTCGGTAATATTTAGTCAGTCCTCTTATGTAAAATGTTAACGCACGAAGACGAAATAAGAAACGGCTGTTTTATCATTATTTAGTACTATCTATTACAATGGTTAGCTACGTAACTTCTAAACAATCCACCTTAATGTATTACAGTAGCCCATTCATATTTATAGTGTGGTGTATTTTCCGGGATTTATTTTATCACCAATATTTTACGACCGACTCACACTTGTCTTTATGATATCCTAACCGCAGATATGTGAGCGGCAATCATATTGTTTCGTAACTTGTGTTGTATCGGTTATTCTCCACTTATTTGCACTGTGGTAGTTTTCTCACCGGTTTGCTATTCCACAATTAAGGCTTCGAAAGGTTGGTAATTCTTTCATAGGGAAATGTATTAATTTTTTTAATAAACTACCAGAACACATTGTAAACTTACCGATCAATAAATTTAAAACTGTCATTAAAGAAACCCTTATGACGAAAGGGTATTATAAAGTAGATTATTATTTGAAAGATAATAATGTATGGACTCGCATGAATACTACAAACATTGTAAACCTTTTGAAAAGAGGCATTGACAATAGTGACTGAGTTTGTTGCGCAGCTTCTTCTCAGCACTAGCCCAAAATTGTCCCGAAGCTGTGGTAGGGTTTATATTGGGACGTGTAAAAGTGTCCTCAATGGGCCTATTTGCATAAATAAATGACTTTTATGACTTTTTATGACTTTTATGACTTTTCACTGAGCATACAATGTGATGAGAAGGTCATATTGCTTAGTATAAGTGCGAGTAGTAGGATCTACAACATACTGTTATATTAAGTAAAGGTGCTATAAATATAACTAGAGGTACTGGTGCCAAGGTGTCATGCGGTAAACAGAGCATTTTCTGAAAAGTTTGCCTTTTTATATTTTATTTGTTGATCCACCAACATTTGTATTATTCATTACAAGTTTTTTTATTTTATTATAACATAAAAGAACTAAATTGTACTTATATCTATCAATACCACGGGTACTATTATCTTAATACTATAATCTCTATGTACAAATAACAATAAAGTTGATATTCTAACTGAACATTATAAGAAAGTCTACTCTTGTTTGACTTTGGATGAGAGGATTAGATTAAACTTGATAGAACTTAATTTGTCAAAATATAAATCTTAAGATTATGTTATCTTATATTTATGTAAACCGGCGACTATTATTTATAAAAACAGTTTAAAAAAAACATTTTGATAAGAGGATATTTAATAAATTAAAAGTTATAATGCGCAGAGCCAAAGAGTGGAACTCATTGCCTGCATCAGTGTTCCTAAGGGAATATAACCCGAAAACTTTCAAAAACAGAACAAAACTTATTTATTACTATTGAGGCTTATTTTGGATAAGCTCGCTCCATCGTCGACTCTGTCTAAGCCCAATTAGGTGTAGGCTAGAGTCAAGAACAAACCCATTTCGAATAATAAAAAAGTTAAGTATGAGTTAACAAAGCTGTTATGAGAACCTCAGAACGTTACTTGGTGTCATATTTACATAAGTTTGAGATATGTGAGCGGCAATCATATTGTTTCGTAACTTTTGGGTTGTATCGGTGATTCTCCACTTATTTGCACTGTGTTGGTTTTCTCACCGATTTTCACTGAGCATACAATGTAATGAGAAGGTCACATTGCTTAATATAAGTGCGAGTAGTACACCTAAGTACATCTGTTTCTTTACAATTAATGATTCTTCTGAACCCATATATATTGTGTATATTGTGAAACTACAAACTCGCCTGCGGTCTTACTTATTCTTATTGCTACTGTGTCGTTGATGGCTTTGTTTCATTGCGAATTGTTTTGAGACATGTGAGGAAACGTTGATCAAACTGGCCGTGAACTCAATTTGAGGTTATAAAATAATGAAACTACAAGTTATACCTAATGTGTGCTTCTTATTTTCAGGTAAGTATCCAGAAAATGACGTTGCTTCACATTCAATATGAGGTTATGTAGGTAAGTTTAGTGGTAAGTTGTGGATAAAGAACAACTTGTTAAAATGCCAATAGTAAGAAGGGTGGTAATTAATAATACCTTTTAACTGTTTAGTACAAGAGTGCTTAACGCCATATGACATTCTTATACAGAACTCAGAAAATACTCTTGTATTTCGTGTTTTGCAAGTTCTATGTACAAACTTTATGTAATTAAGGTTATTCGATTAAATATAAGCTATCCTCGACACTTTATTAGAATAAACCGGATTGAGAATTTTTATATAAATTATATATATAGGACAAATATCAATAATTTCTCTGAATATGTAGACTGCGAAACAATAATCAAGTATACTCGAGTAGTTAACGACATATTACAATACATATACCTGCCATCTGCAGACTTCCGTGATGCTTGAAGGGACAAGGATGTAATGATAATAATATGGTTAAAGTAATTGTAGCCATAAAGACGTCTTTACTGGGTTGACGGACGGGCTATGTCTAATATTGCTATGGAGGGAAATGTCAAGTGATGGAAGATCATCAAGAGAAAGTGTTAAGAAGCTGCTTATATGATCAGAGGTTTTTGCTAAATAATGGTAATTGTGTCCGGGATAATATGACATAAAGTCCGTTTTTCTTTGCTAGACCAATATTGTAAACAATCTTGACATTCCTTTCTAACGAAATGATTAATTTTAAAGTATCTAAGATAAACACAAAACTTATTGCCCATATAGCAAATTCATCGTTGAATACTGAGATCTTTTTAAATCAAATAGTTAATTAATTTTAATCAATGACAATATTTTAAAAGTCATAAAAAGATTGTTTATATTATTGGTCTAGCAAAGAAAAACGGGCTTTAATGTCTAAGTTGAAAACGACGTTTGGACGCAACCGAAATGACTTGACAAGCTTTAATAATACTGTACCTGAGTCTTTGCGGACTGCGAATACTTTAAAAGTTTTTTTATTTATTTAATCGACCCATGTTGCATTTTCTTCCTAGACACTATAATCTATCTTCATCAGAAATCCGACCTACGGTTAGTTATCATAGGACGAGTCAGACCTATAAAATGTCAAGAGAGACCTTTAAATCGCTTCCCAGTGGTATTTCAAACCTGTTTTAAACGTTAACCAGTGATGGATTACGTAGGTAGTTGTGCACGATACTTTTTAGATTACATTCATGATTAGTTGGTATTATATACGAAAATGTGTGGTATTTGCATGATAAAAATCTTGTCCGTGTAGACAAAGTGGAGAAATTAAGCGTAGAAGTAACGCGATGCGGAAACAAATCCTGAGTAATTGTTCTCCAAATTATTGTGATAGATAGATCACCATGAGTCGTGGTGAATAAGTACTCATTTGTTTTTTTGCAGCAAATGTAAGCAGCTTTGATTTTGTAAAAGGTTTTATGTCGTGAGGACGCATAGATTCCGATTTATATGCCAAAAACCTAAAATAATAATTGTAAACCCTCCTCCCAGCTCAAGGTGTATGGGCTCGGACATTTGCTATGTAAACCTTCTATCTAGTCCAGACAAAGTTAACTAGTTAAAAGCAATTTCCTCTTTATAATTCTTCCTTTCTTGGTCTATATGTTTTACTAGTGGTCCCCCGCGACTTCCTCCGCGCGTTTGGATATTGCTACCTCCCCTCTCGTTGCAGTGTCATGTTTTAGCCTAAAGTACAGGAAGTAGTTAGCCTAAAGCCTTCTGCGATAAATAAGCTATCCAACACAACAAGATTTTTTCAAAACGTTTTAGTAGTTTCTGAGATTAGCGCGTTCAAACATACAAACAACTAAACTCTTCAGCTTTATAATATTAGTATAGAAATCCAGTGTTTTATACGAACAACAGTTTCGCTATTTTTTTCTTTCGCTTTGATATGTTTACCTACTAACGTTTTAGAAATAGTATCATTGTACCTAATAATAGCTTTGCGATTACATAACGTAAGAATGTATTATTAAAGTTGTGTTACATTAAATTTGTTATTTAACAATTTCATATCTGATCTTCACAGTTTGGTGCGCCCCGTATTACAAATGCAATGATATATTCATATCAAATGTATGTAACAGAACTGATTTAAGAACAGTAAATTAAAGGAGGCCGATTCTCGCGGCAATCGAACTTTTTTCGTGTAATTCGCTTGCGAGTTTTACCGTTTTACCTAATAAATCAAGTAAAATATCTACACGTTAAATAACTATCGCACAAACAAAATCTAAATACATTGAAATCGTGACCCTGAGAAATCGAAAACTATTTTTTCTTCGTTTCGTAAACGAAATGCACGAGATTAGCCTCCTGCTTCAATAAGTTACATAATCTAGGAAAGTGGTATTCGGGTAAGTAACCTTAACCCAAGTACAGAGTCTACACGTATTAAGGCTCTATTTTGTATCTGTCGTTTATGATAGCATTTTATGAGATCTCTATTTTGATTTATTTAATTGCAATTGATAAATCTACCGGTTATGCCTCTCTCTAATTGTTGAGCTTCCTTTTTCTGGATAAAATTATGTGATAAGAAGATTTTTCTTTAAACTATGTCTTAATATCAGTTTTAACAAATTAACTGAGACTGACTCACCGTAGCTTTGGACTAAGTTACCTTTTCAATTTCAATGATAATATTTTAACTGTTTCGTTATATGCATTATAGAAACAGGTTATTATTATTATTTTTTAGAAAGCATCCTGACGATTTCAAACGCTATCTACGCAATCAGATTCATCTTATTTAATTCAATACCAATTCCTTCTTTTCTCTAATCTTAACCTTAAGTTAAATACAAAAAAACAAAAAATAAACCTTAATATCAATAAAATAAACTTTAAAAAAAAAACCGACTTCAAAACCAAAATGCACTAAAAAGTCTTAAATAAACTCTTCACCATTGAAAGGAAAGGAATCCGTTTTAGGCAAACAATTTCTTTTTGTTTGCCTCAAACGGATTCCTTTCCTTTCAATGGTGAAGAGGTTATTTAAGACTCTCTAGTGCATTTTGGTTTTGATGTTGGTTTTTACTTTTTTTAAAGTTTATTTTATTTCTTCATTTTTAGTGATTACATAAGAGGCGCGGGGGGGGGGGGAGTTGCACCTTATGATTCTATTTTTTAAGAAGCTACAAATTACCTATCATAAGTTCCGTCATTATAATTACTGAACTCCTAAGCGTTAAGGAGTTCCACCATTAGCTCAGCCCCACCAGATGTTGACTATTAGACGTAACAACACGTCAACATTAAGATTCTAGTAAAGAAACACTATACGTGCCTTTAAAATTTGAGGGTTTTCCTCGATTATACCAAGATCCCATCATCAGATCCCAAAATGGAAAAAAATTGGACCAACTAGAAGGTACGCTAAGTCGGTGAATTTTTTTTCGATTCGGTCGACAAACGACTGAGATATGAGGTAACATACATACAAAATAATAATAATAATAATAAAAAAAAACATACAGTCGAATTGATAACCTCCTCCTTTTTTGAAGTCGGTTAATTTTTTTTCCAAATACTAGCGCATTTTCTACAAATAATGTTTAATTTATGCTAAATCGGCCCTTTATCACTTAAAACGAGGTATTAAACGAGTATCTTCGTATAACGAATATCTAGTATCAGCACAAGCCTCGCGAACTCCAAAGCATATTCACGTGACATTTCCCAACTATAGGTACTATACCATCTCACGCACATTCCGCCGGACAATACGCGTGCCTGTCTGTGTGTCTGTGGACACGGCAACCTTGGCCGGTCCTTTCTAAAGCAATGTCTGGCTATGGTATCCGAATGGGATCTACATTTAACGATTTTAAACGTGGTAAATCGGTTTATGGTTGCGAAACGGGAACCCTTGAAAATAATTTAGCTTAATAAAGTTAAAAGCTTGTTACAAATATTATTGAGGGTTAGTAGTAAGTATTGTTAACAATTTCTGATCTGTATGCACTTAATCATAATCATTCATTATCAGAAATATCCTTTCGTTATTTAATTATTTTCTCCTAAGAGTTATTGTGTGATTACGTCATTTGAAATATTTTGTGGACAACTTTTTTGTACATTTGTCTTTAATTTTGCTATTACAACTTTGTTACATGTAAAGGATGTAGAATTTTCTCCTAGTTTGTTCTATCTCTATGCAAGTAACATAAATAGTACCGTATCAGAGCATGAAGTCGTAAATGTAGCACTTGAGAATTGACAATCAATTAGTGCTTATGAACTTGTTATAATTACTACGGTTATATTAACTTCCTAGTTTACCGTACCTAAATAACATTGCTCTATTAATTTCCTTTGTATAAAGTTAAAAAAACGCGCTCAAGATCTCTAAGGAGATTCTAGTTTACTCCCATTGTTAATAAGAAAAAAAAGTGTGTACATGGGACAGAAATAATATTTAAAAAATACTAGTCCAGCTTTACCAAGATAACCGATTTAATAGCCTGATACAGATAGAGTTACAAATTTTATCGAGATTTTAACTCGTTTAGTACCCAGCAGTCAGGGCCGAGTGCGCGAATACCATTCCAGCGGTGTCGCCCACTCGGGCCCGAGTGTTTACGGCGACTTTCTTTGATGTCATTATTTACATAGCACTCGGGCTCGAGTGCTTGGCCATCAGCACGCTTTGAGCCTATCATTCAGACCCGAAGGTTCAGGTTTAAAAAAAAACGCGTAAAAATTATGGATTCTCGGTTTATTTTTCGTAAATTTTAAGACACTTAAAGTGTTAAAAATTAGGAGTATGTCCGCGAAATGGGAGCCACAATCAAACACCAAAACAGTTATAGTTACATAACCAAATGCTCGCGTGCCCGACACGGAAGCCGAGCACGCATTCCATAAATTATGCAACAGCTAATTGACAATTTAAACACTGGTTGGACACCTGAAAAAATAAAAATAACAACACAATACTGTTTGTTCGATATAGGCGCGAACGCTCTTGTATTAGATTACTTTTTGCTGCCTAATACGACAATGTGACGACAGTTATTTTGACTCATATTATTTTCTTAAAAATTACATTGAAATGATGCGATTTGGGAGAGTCAGAGGTGATTTTTATACGTGAATGAAATCACGATATCCTGAAGCGTCAAACAATTCAAAAATTAGCCTGATAGATACATACCATGATTTTCTATTTAATTGGTCATTAGACTAGTTATGACTTCAAAATAGAAAATGATTTCGTTTGTTCTGCGCCCCATTCCTATTTGGCATCTTTTTTTAATAATCTAGTCAGAGAGCTAGCGAAAATGAACAAAAGCAATTGTGCTCTTTCAATTCAGTTCTAAATAGTTTCTTTTTTGTATTACTTCAATGATGTTATAAATGAATGAATTCAAGTGCCTTTCCATACTTAAGCATATTATACTTATTTAACTAATATAATAATATGTAAAGAAAGCACGTCAATAAATCACGATGCCAATAATTGAAACCCATCCGGGTATGATACAGTAAATAACTTTCGATATTTTCCTTTTCAATTATTATTATGATCGCGAGAAACAAATCATTAGCGAACACTTCCCGATTGCTATCTACGAGAATATTATAATAAGTTTGCGAAGTAACTGTCTCTTTAAGATTTTTTTACGGTTCATTGCGAGCGCCTATAAACAGTAAGACCAAGACTACACAATATGCTAGGCTAGTAAGAGCTGAAAATTCGTCATTTAAGTAGCCGTGACATCATCAAAGTACCTTGAGGGATATGAATTTAAATATACAGGCTGTTGTTTTGGTCAGTGACATCCCACTCAGGGATAATTATAAGAGATATGCTTATTAGAAAAAAAAAACTTTAAATTATATGCAAGTTTTATAATCAAAATGAAGGGAGAAACTCTTACCTTCGCGCGTCGTTAGCGCCAATCTACGTAATACTACGCCGTAGCTAGTAAGCTACGAAGAGGCGACCCGGTGTTGATAGTTTTGACTCAATGCCTGTTTCGAAATAATAAATTGACTTTATATTTTTTTCAATTTTAAAATGGCATCAGTATCGTTTGTACAGCCACCCCTGAGTCGCTCGTCACGGACCAAAACAACACCCTGTATAGAAAAAATTTCGATTAATTACGTAAGGGTAAGAGGTTACTACTTTAATAATAGCACAGTAATAAGAAATAACTTTGCATATAATATATATATTAATTTTCATAACGCGCACAGTAAAAGAGTGGAACTCTCTACCCTCATCCAGGTGTTTACGACCCTATAATTTTCAAAGTCAGATGGAGTAGGATTCTTCTGAGTGAGCTCGCTTTATCGTCGAAAATTTCCGTTAGATGGTTGATTATCTTATTTGCTAGACATGACATGATAACTGTTTTTTCCTATGGACGTTGACCTTGACACTTGTTATCTTCATCATCATCATCATCATTATCAGCCAAAGGACGTCCACTGCTGAACATAGGCCTCCCCCACGGCTTTCCACTGCGACCAATCACTATCGGTCTGCGCCCAGTTTGATCTGCGATCTTTGATCTTTATTTGATCAAGGTCGTCTGTGTTGTTGGCCGAAGGATCTCCAATCTAGAACTTTCCTGCCCCAACGGCCATCAGTTCTTCGCGCTATGTGCCCTGCCCATTGCCACTTGAACTTACTGATTCTCAAGGCTATGTCCGTTACCTTATTTCTTCTACGTATCTCCTTACTTTTTATTGGATCCCGTAGAGAAACACCCAGCATAGCCCTTTCCATGGCCCGTTGTGTAATTTTGAGGTTCTTTATAAGGCTCATAGTTAGAGACCATGTTTCGGATCCGTATGTCATATCTGGCAACACACACTGGTAGACTTTCGTCTTCAGACACTGAGGTAGTTGAGATGAGAAGACACTCATGCGCAATTTCCCGAACGCTGCCCAGCCGAGTTGGATTCGGTTGACCTCTTTCTCAATGTTGGACCTACCCAATTGGGACACTTGTTAAAAATCAAATAAAATGCAAATGAGCTTACATAAATCAATAAACAATCTTTTCACTAGCTTACAGTGTACCACAACTTAACCGATTTGTTCCCGAGTTGCAAATCACCAGAAAGTGTGATGACTTGCACAGTTTTCACACAAGCGATTCCGGTAAACGTAACTTTCGTATACAATGATACTTTCGCCCAATTTTTTCACAAATTACTGCGGCTGCGCATTGCGCAATATCCTTTAGACACGCGCTCTAAAACAATGGAGTAGTAGCGTGACAGAGATAATAATTTAAACCATGGTACGGTTGGTAAAAGATGGAAATTTGCATTTGACTTGAAGCTAATGTCACGCACTGTTTCGTAACTTTAATATGAAAATATATATTTTTTGTTATATAGCTCACTTATACTAAAATTGACGCAAACGAATAAAATGACCGCTAAATAATCGGTAAAGTGTGTACGGAAAGGAATGTATTTTTATAGCTTTCGAATAAAATAGTTTGCTGCAATACATATTAAAAATAATTACATTAAAGTTAAATATGTTAAGCTTATTACTATTGAAAGTCTATTAAAAGTGATATAGTGTTATAAAAAGTTATACCTACTGTATTATATTTCCGTGAGTTTCTTTCAACATTCGAACGTTATTAAAACGTTCAGTGAAAATTATATCCATCCACTTTATAAGTAATACAACTTGATATAATAGTTATTTACTTGTTTAAGCGAACCAACGATACTCAAAACAGTTTATATAATAATAATTAAATCTATACTTATCCATATAAACAAAGGTTGTCACATGTTGGGCGCCAATTTTTTTTTCGTATTTCTTTGCTAAAGAAAGAAAAGCTTTAGTGACAAGAACCGTATATACCACCTGAGGCAAAATTAATGGTCTTTTTCTCCGCTAGATGTCTTCACCACATTATATCTACAAACTATCCATCTAAACTTTACAACTTCCGACTTCCGATACTTGAGGATGTTCGGCGCGTATTCAGAACTATGGGAAACATCAGTCGCAGCCAAAGAGGGCGTGCGATAATTGCTATGTCAGTATTCTCAGAAGAGCGGGTGGATGACCATAGAACTGGTTACATGCAGGGTCAGAGTCAACGGCGAAAGTTGTTGGGTTAAACTTTATGGGCATTACCTGTGTTAAATAACAGGGCGCAATCTGTGAGGTAATTTAAATCATATTAAAGGAAATCCTAATTAAGAAGTTTATTGAACTCGATCACGGCTTTAATGTTTCCTGTATATTTGTCCATGGTGATATTTTGTATGAAGTCATAGATAATAGTTGTCAAATCTTAGCTTCAAAGCCAATCGTTGAAGGCTTTTTTTTGCCAGAATTCTAGAGGTAAAGTCGTTTCTTTTGGCTTGTCGTATATTGTAAACAATTTTGTCACTCTTTTTAACCGAAATAATTTGATTTTAAAGTAATATAAATACAAAACTTATCAACTACATAGTTAATTAATCGTTTAGGATAAAGATGTTCTTAAAACAAATAGTAAATGAATTTTAATTAGTTATATTAAATTATAAGTTATACAAAATTTAACACTAACCACAGACCTTTTTAAAATCACACTACCTTGAATAATCACATATCTGGGTTCAATTATCTACCCAACAATTTTACGGTACTCACAAGACATTTGAACCTAAAAGATCGTTGCTAACACCAAGGGCGTCTCACGATTCAAATCGGAAAACGGCTAATTTGCCTGTCAAAAGTGACGTTAATGACCGTTAGACAACATGGCTCCCGCTGTCAAGGTCAGCTGTCAGTGAAAGCGCGGGGAAACAGATGCGTGTGATTCGATTCATCTTGTCCATTGATCGCTATTGAAAGGTCGAGGTCACGATAGATCGATTACAAGTATTGTTCTTGTGGCTTAATGGATTTAGATGATATTAATCGTTGACCTGAATGAGTGATTAATTAGACTGTCTTGGATTAAATATTATGTTATTGTTGGGTAGTATATATTGATTACAAAAAAGGTCATTTATTTGTTGCCTAAGGTGCCTTGCATTCATTAACGAACTGTCCTTTGGCATTGTCTTCAAAACAAGCTTAATGGTATCACGAACTCAACCACACAACCATTCGCAAAAGTTTTACGACGTTGATTTTCGGGCTTAGTTTGGCCCTTATCATAATAACTTTTGCTCTCTCGTACGTGACATGCTGCTTGCTTATAATTTAAAAGTTAAATTATATTCATTGGTAACTAGAAGCCACACTATTTGCCAGTACCCAATCGTTTCTCCAAATAGAGATTTCTTCCTTCTACAAATACTATCTCTCAATTTTTTTGTAAAAGTTTTGAGAATTGTATATTTAGAGTTGATTTTTGAACGACAGATAGTACTTTTCCGAACGAATAAGTAAAAAAACGACTAATTTTAAAATGACATTTACATAAATGATTGCTGACAAATAGCTAACATTTTCGAATTAGGCGTTTTGTATGGTATTCGACAAAGATTCCTTATCTAACATTGGAAAAATCGACTCTAAGGGCCAATTTTACCAACGTCACACAGGACTTATCCGACTAAACAAGTATAAAACGACCGTGTTTAAAATAATATTTACATAAATGACTGCTGACTAATAGGCGACGTTTTGAGCGAGAAATTTGGCGTTTTGTATTAAAATCGACGCATATTCCTTATTTTACGTTTGTGAAATCTGGCCTTAGTCATATCTACTTATACGTTGATTTAATTTCAATATCTTACAAGTTGACAGTACTAAATACCAATCAGTACAACATACAAGCGTTGCGCCACGGCTTTGTTTCCCAACGGTGTGAGAGACGAAGCTTAGCTGCACTCACACGCACTCCATTATTGATACAAGTAGCTAATCGATTCGCTATAGATTATCCCTTAAGCACGTCTGTGCGCAGAAGGACGAGGTTATAAGAGTTTTAAGTATAGCCATTTAATGACCGTTTTGGTAGTTACTACTTAATGGGAGGAAATTAAGTACTTATGTTCAAATATATTGGACACCAATCACATACATTGCTCTGATCCCAAATTAAGTAGCCAATGCACTTGTGTTATGGAAATCAGACACAATGGTGGTACCACAACACATATACACACCACATATTGACCCGACCGGGAATCGAACTCGGGACCTCGTAGCGGCGACGCCTTGAAACCAGGATGCTTAGCCACCACACCACGGAGGTCGTCAAAGTTACGAATGTCTCAATAGAAGAAAATGAACTCAATATTATTTAAATGTATGTATATGATGATACAGCAGTGGATGCAATGGAAAGTCGTTAAAATGAAAGTGTCATATACAAAATTACACGCAACATCTCACAAAATTTTAAAATTATATATCTCATGTCCGTGTTTCTTTGCTAGTCTTATGTAACTTTTAAAATAATATAAGTAAATAAAATTCATTAACTATTTGTTTTAAAAATATCTAAGTCTTAAGCGATGAGTTAACTATGTATTTGGTGAGTTTTGTATATCTTATTTTAAAATGAGTCATTTTGGTAAAAAGGAATGTCAAGGTTGTTTACTACATTCGACAAGCAAAAACGGACTTTAATCATCGTATGATTTTTATTATCGATTAATAAATAAATAACGATAAATATGTGTCCCCATTTGCGGGGTGAGAATACCGAATCCCTGTAAATCAACATTAAAATAAACGTTGGAACTTAAGCACGAGTATAATATTTCAGATTAGTGATCACGATGCGCCACTACCTGCGACTTTTGACATTCCTCTTTATAATAAAGTAGCAATGCCTGCTTATACACATACAACGAATATTAATTTAAAGCGAAACTTTTCATCCGTCTTCAGTAACTCGTCACGTTTGCCGATCGCTGTCGCAATCGATGCAGTATCGATCCACGATCGAGATTTGTGTAATCGATTCTTAACATACAATGTGCATCAACATTCAGGAACAGTGGTTCTCAAACTGTTTGCCTGAAAGGCGTTCATCGATTTGCGACGACTTAATGTCGTAGTAGTAATTTAACTACATAGTTACTCGTTCTTATATAGTATACTTTGACGGATTTTACATTAGGCTCTTAAAATTGTCCTATTTTTTACGTCGTTTCCATGTGTTTCGGTTGACCTACTGTAGTTTTTGTTACGAACATAGGAATTCCATGAAAGTATAAACATTACCTCATTCTGTATACAGGCTGTAAAAAAGTACGAGCCAAATTCAAGGGGGTAGTTGTGAACCGAGTTTAGAATACAGGAAAACATGGCTCGTACTTTTTATATAATTATAATATAATTTGAAGGGTCCGTGGACATTTCGTCATATATCTATACTTTTTCTTTCTTATACAGGATATAATAAAAGGACGAGCCAAATTCAAGGGTGTTGTATAGATTCGAGTCTCGAATACGGTTCTTTTAAGAAATGATGTATTAGTAAATATTTTTCTTATTTTTTTCCTGAATTCCGAACTCGACTGACACCCACCCACTTAAATTAAGCTCGTATTTATTTACACACTGTATACACCAACACACTTAGGCACAACTTAAAAATGTATGCTAAACAACTCTAACTAATAAAAAATATCCGGCGAAGAAGTTCTGATATTTATCATTATTTGTTAAGAATGAAAATGTTGAGAATCGGTGTGTGCCTTATTGAAACAAAATCATAAAATCTATCTGAGCTGCTTACTATTCATAGGATTCGGAATGCAAAAGAATATTTCTGTTTTTTTTTGTTTGCATCGCTGACTCAGCTCGATGCGATCTTTGCGATTGTATGCTAAACTGTCATTAACATTTGCCTCTGGTAATTACGACACTGGTATTAAAATAAGAAAGCTTGTTTCTTAAGGCCAATGCAATCTCATTTAAATTATATTCAAGTGTTGACTTGTCTTTGGGTGTGTAATTCTCAGTTTTAAATTTTTAAACACAAAACTGCTATCAAAGACGTCAGCAGCTACGAATTTGTCACGCTTTGAAAATGATAGCGGAGGACTTGACGTTGTGAAGGCTGACTGACTAAGTTATTGTATATTTTAGCTGGTTGTGTTTGTTTAGATTCCTTGGGTCTGTATTTGTGCAATAAACTATTTTGTTTTAACTAAGATTTCATTGTCACCTTCTTTAGCCTCATCAAAATAACTGCATGGTGTTTACCAATGGTCTTAAGTTACACTTAGCTGTACAGCCATATCTTTTGTTATGGTTTTCTAATCATCCGGTTGCAACATGCCCTGTGACATTTGAGCAGGGATTGTGCAAAGAACAAAAAGTCTGTATCTAATCGGTCATCGGATACTGCTAATTATAACTGAATCATACTCCATTATAATAACCGTGGGGGATACTAGCCATGGGTCTAGATCACGACTGTTGCCACATAAAACGGCCCCAGTTTTCTCAATTCTACGCTATAATTATTGTGTATTTTCTCTTATTATACTTATATTCAAAACCTGAATCGTATTTTTTTAAACTATACAATGTGAATATGCATAAGGGATGGTATTTACAAAATAAACAAGAAAATAGATTGAGTTAGGAATTCAATAAAAAATTTTGCTTTTCACAAATGCATAAAATACACTTTGTACCAACGAGTGAGCTTCACCATAGTCCTGACTACCTAGCGGTCCCCATAAGTATATCAATCTCAAATATAAACAAAAAGCCCTGGAGGCAGCTAAAGCCTTATACATGGATCACGAAAAAAATAATGTCAAGATTATTTACAATATTCGACAACCACAGATAAACGGACTTTATTATATCTTTGCATGTGTTTCATGTTGAATATAGAGCTACTATTTTGATGTTTCTGACATGTAATAATTTGTACTATTATTATTATTATTTTTTTATAGTTTTTTGTCACTATAAAAACTTAAAAATATAAATTGCACTTGTAAAAAGCAACTTTGGCCGTGTGACAGACGAGGAACATTAATGATGTCACGCAGCCTACGCGTTAAAGTAAGCGCTTGCAAAATTCAACAGGCTTGCTAATGTGACGGTGGCCGAGTGGTACAGGCATACGCCCGGATAGAGTAAGACACGGGGTTCCTCGTCTGTCACACAGCCAAAGTTGCTTTTTACAAGTGCAATTTATAACTTGTACTATTCTTCGCAAAACAAGTTCCTAACACTAACTTAATCCTATCTGTTAATCTGTTCACTTAAAAATATTAAAACTTATTTCACAAATGTCGACGTTTGACTTTTAAGGTCCGATTTGAACTTGTTACCATTTCAAAATAATTTCATGGCGCTTAGATGTAGAAATATTACGTCACTTAATTGAAAAGTAGCGTAGTTTAAACAAGGACCTATTTTAAGACAAACTGCTTAAAAGTGGCTGCATTACCGCACAGTCAAATCGGTCAAAAGACTTACCTGAATTACTCCACGACGGCAATTTGAAATGTACAGTCTGAATCAAAAAATATCACATGAAAGTTTTTTGATTATACTGTGGTACTATTTCTTGAGCAAAAGAACTCAGCAGCCGTATACTTACGCAAACCTATAGTTCGAAGACATTGAATAATATCATTTTTAATTGACCCCTTAATGAATTAATGTTGGCACGAAACCCTCAATGCGCAAGTCTGACTCGGACTTGGCCAGTTTTTATTCTAATATTTATTGTTCTAAATTATAAATGACAGTAAAGTCCGTTTTTCTTTGCTAGTCGAATAATGTAAACAATCTTTTTAAAACTTTAAAAAGAATATCAGTGATTAAAAATAATAAAATATAAAAAATTAAAAGATCTCAGTGCGAAATTAAAAATTACTCATGCAGTTGGTGAGTTTTGTGTTTATCTTATTTTAAAATGAAGTAAGAGTTGCCAAGATTGTTTTCAATATTCGACAAGCAAAAAAAAAACGTTCCTTAGCTACTGTCGTTTTCAATTTTGAATAAATAAATTAAAACTCATTCTATCTACCCTCATGCCATTACTTTTTTGCTATTGTAAGAACTATAAAAGTCAAGATATAAAACTGAAAACCAATATTTTTTTGCCAGTCAATATTTGCTTATTAAGTTCTTTTAAAATGTTGCACAGGGTAATTTTTATTATCATTTTTATATTTTCTTCTTAATTCAGTTAACTTAATGAATAACCTTTTTTCCACTTTTTTACCGTAAGTAAAATAATTTCAGTAACCAAAACAAAAAACCAATGCCATTGCCAAATTAAAACAAAGCTTACATCTAATTATTAACCTGCTACATTTTACTTAAAATGATTTTTTTCAGTAGCTGCCGATCTATTGTTTTTGCTACCGGTTTAAAAAAACGCAAATTCAGATTAACTTTTTCGCAGCGTTAAATACTTGCCTCACATTTGTATGCATAGGATTTTTGGTCAGGTGTTTTAGTAACAAACTGAAGTTAGCTCGACTGTACTACGAATGCTATCATCAGATTTATTGGCGATCGGAGATATTAAGCGATTGAGTTGAAGCCATTGAGATAATGGGCCAATTCGATGCTTTTTATTGCCTCACTTTAAACACGCCCGGAAGTTGGCTGAAGTGTTACAATCGTATCGCGTAAATAACTTAGATTGTTAACCAAATTTGATCTTATAACCCCGAGGTGTACGTTAAAATTTAAAAGTTTCGTGTATCTATGTTATGGTCCTCACGATTCAGTAAGCAAGAAATCAAGTTGATACACATTTAAAAAAAAATGTTACCGTAAATTATATTCCCGATGAAACAGTTTTATTGTTTAATTGGCAGGGTTTTATTTTAAAAGAAAACACACAACAAATACTCTTTGTTAAGCTAAAAAATTAAATAATTTTTACTCGTGCAGTTCCGCCCACTCGGGCCCGAGTGTTTACGGCGATGTCTTTTTATGACGTCATATTAGATATAGCATTTGTACCCACTTTACTGTTGTATAGTGCTTGACCATCAGCACTTTGTGTGCCGACCACTCGGGCCCGAGTGTGCATGTTTTTTTTGAATTAATAATACCGCAAATATTTTTTGTTAACTTACGCGTATAAATTGTGGTTTCCTGACTTATTCTTCGTTTTTTTGAATTCGGTCAAAGTCATAAATATGAAATAAGAAACCAAAAATTTGCGCACGGGCTGGACAGTCAGACACAGGGTTCGACAGACAGCACGGTAGCTCAATTGGTAGATCGTTTGGCCCGGTTAGCCAGAAAGTGCTGGTTCAAGTCCCACCCGTGTGCAAATTTTTGGTTTCTTATTTCATATTTATGAATATACAATACGACACTGTGAGTGTTAAAAACATTCTAAACCATTCGGTCAAAGTGTTAAAGTTAGTGATATCAAACTTTTTTGATGTGTGTATGTTAAAGTTAATAATATAAACATGGTCTCTTACTATGGGCCTTATAATGAAGCTCAAAATCACACAACGAGCGATGGAAAGGGCTATGCTGGGTGTTTCTCTACGGGATCGAATCAGAAATGAAGAGATACGTAGAAGAACTAAGGTAACGGACATAGCCTTGAGAATCAGTAAGCTCAAGTGGCAATGGGCAGGGCACATAGCGCGAAGAACTGATGGCCGTTGGGGCAGGAAAGTTCTAGATTGGAGACCCTTCGACCAGAGACGCAGCGTGGGACGTCCACCAACAAGATGGACAGACGACCTTATAAAGATCGCAGGATCAAACTGGATGCAGACCGCTAGTGATCGGTCACTGTGGAAAGCCGTGGGGGAGGCCTATGTTCAGCAGTGGACGTCCTTTGGCTGATAATGATGATGATGATGATGTTAAAGTTATAAATTTATTCTAGCTTTTGTACACAACGGATTTTTCTGTTCATCAAATAGAGTTTAAATTACAAGTTTCAGCGATAATAACCTTTTTTTTTTGCGTACGTATACGATGTCCCAATGAATTTCGACAAAAATCTATAAATATCCTCTAGCTTTTAGCCTCTCACGGGACAGCTTACTAGCATTAAAAACACTATCATAATAAAAAAATGCATTTGTCTCGGTGGCAGCATGTCCCAACAATGTCGAAAGTAAAACGGAAGCTCAAATTGTCATTTGATTAGAGCTATTTATATGTCGTTTGCAGTGAAGGTGCTCTCACAATGCGTGTCACAGGAGAGGTTGCGAAAAACCACATGTTTGTCGAACGCGCAGTATAGAGAAATACAGTTGCAATGTCCACGCTTCACTCTATTTGCTTCTGCTGAATAGTATGTGAAATCATTCTTCCATATAAACCTAATAAATTTAAATGTGTTAGTAGGAAAAGTAAGCCTTGCTCGATCTTACCTATTCTTATCTCACTAAGAGCGCTTTTACACTTAGGCAACTTTAGCAGCGCGACGTGCAACAGCCGCGCTGCTGATAATTTCATACATAAATGACAGCAGTAAATAAATAAATATAATATTGGATACCAATCACATACATTGCTCTGATCCCAAAGTAAGAAGCCAATGCACTTGAGTTACAGAAATCAGACACAACGGTGGAGCCACAACACCTAGACCCGAGACAATATAGAAAATGATGATTTCTACATTGAACAGACCAGAAATCAAACCCAGTACCTCTGACCGGCGACGCTGGGTTCAAAACCCAGCGTGATTAGCCACTACACCACGGAGGTCGTCACATTAGAGTGGCAGCGCTACTATCGCGCTGCTGTCGCTCTAATGTAAAGGCGCACTAATGCTAATATTGCCAACTAACATTGAAATACTATTTATAGCATATGGAACTAATATTTCGAACACATTTCGTGCTCCATGAATTGACGCCGCTTGTCATCAACTCATACAACCGGTTTCATTTTTTTTGATTCGAAACGGTTTTGCTCTTGACTCTAGCCTACACCTCATTGGGCTTAGACAGAGTCGACGATGGAGCGAGCTCACCCACAAGAAGCCTGTTCACTGTGTTTTTGAAAGTTTTCGGGTTATATTCCCTTGGGAACACTGATGCTGGCAAAGAGTTCCACTCGTTGGCTGTGCGCATTCTAAAGGATGTCGCGAAGCGCTTAGTTCGCAACAGTGGAATATATACACGGTATGGGTGGTAGCCCGCGGTGCGTCTAGACATGCGGTGGTAAAAGAGGGATGGAGGAATGAGCTCATGGAGTTTTGTGCACACTCCCCAAAATAGAGCCTGTAAAAGACCAATAGACAGGCAACTTTGCGTCGATGAGCCAGGCTATGGAGTTTGGCGCATATATTATTACCACCAATGAGCCTTCTAGCTCTGCCTTCCACCGATTCATTTCATATTCGAAATTCAAATTCAAATGGTCGTATTTACAACATATTTTTTGTTTCTGTATTCGTAGTAACAAAAACTCACTGCCAACGAACCACTTTTTTGTTGCTATAACAATCCATCGAATTAGTTGTGTATTCTTTGTAGAATTAGAATAATGAAGAATTTAACTTCATCTTCTGTAACTTTACTTGCAAGTTATAAAATTTTACTTAAGCTGATGTTATAGTTCTAATTAAAGTAATTTATTTTTATCTCAATCAAATATTCATACATTTACAAACACTACTTGGTATGAAACAATACGATCGTAATGTAAATTTTGTGCTCGTTACATAATCTATTCAAAATTACAAAAACGACTACTTACTTACCCAGTTATGAATGTAATATATTTAGATTAATTATGTTAAGATATGTTAACGACTGTTATTTTGGGATTTTTGAGTACGCGATGTTTATTTCGCAACGAATTCACTGAATTAAAATCCGTCAAATTAGAGTTGTTTAGGAATCGTTGATACCAAAGTAGTTCAAATTTTTTGGTATTTTTGCGTTATATCTTGACATACCTACAGTTTTCTCGCATGCAGAACACCGAAGTGTGTGCAATCCGTTCTAATTTCTAAACGCAAAAGGTAGGTTTTGTTTTCTTGGTGATATGGTTTTGTTAGTTAAATTCGATAAGCTTTGTCACAGAGATAAAGATTATGGAGATGGCCATGGTATGGTTTTAGTTTAGAAAAAACCTTCCCTTAAAGTTCTGATGAGAAAATAAATACTTTCCTAAGTGCTAAGTAATAGCGTTAAACCGCAACAAATCGCACTTTAGTAAACATTGTAACATACCAAAATGAGACGTGGGTACGTGATTTCAGTTATCGTTTTTGCTAGCTTGCGCCTGACACAATAAACAACAAGTTTTACGGCTGTTTTTAGTGAACTAACACAGTTGTTGAAAAATACAGTGAGTGTATGTTTTGCGAGTTACGTAACTTTATTTGGGTTGTATCATGCCAGTGAACCGTGAAATTGGCTGAATTTATAGACCAAATAAATAATTACCTTTGGTTCTAAGAACTTAATGACTTTAAGCTATTAATTTCATGTCATAGTCATGGAAAAAAGTTGTCAATTGGCAGTCAAAGAGGATTTTTCTGATAAAGTTTGTTTGGCTCAAAATAAATAAAAAATTGAAACTCGGACACCATAGTACAATTAGAATGAGTAGTTTTTCAAAAGTCTGTAAGTATGTGTCATTAGGCCTTAACTTTTTCATTATCAAGGTGAGCTCAACCATAACACTTACAAAACAAATCAACTTTATTTTGTTCCAAAACCTTTACGTTAAGTCACCTTTGCCCATGACGCAAGAATGTTGCCTTACTTACTCAGTCGTTAAAAATCGGTCACTATCATATATGCCCGATATTTCGATTACCAACTATTACGGATCATGAATCTGTGGAACTAGCCCCAGGCTATGAGTCAAAAGTAGAGTAATGTTTCTCAAACATCATGTCGTAAGCAATTTTTGGTAATTAAATTGGAAGATTTTTGTAATACTGTCGACTTTAAACGATTGGTCCGACAGTATTATTGAGATAAATCAGTTAGGTGGTTTAGAATGTTTTTTTTAACATTCTGTGTTTCTTTTTTGTTTACAAATATGAAATGACCCGGTTCGAGTCTCACCCGTGCGCAATTCTTATTTCATCTTAAAAGTAAATTAGTGAGATTTAAATATATAAATATATCTTATACTTAGAGAATTCTTTAAGGAAATTAACATCCTCACTGTCGCTTCTCAATACATATTTGATAATATCATGTGCGTACGCAAAAATTTGGATTTTTACATGAAAAAAAGTGACATACATTCGTATAACACACAAAATAAAAACAAACTTGTCATTCCAAACTTCAGGTTAGCCAAAACAATGAATTCATTCCTGGGAAATTGTGTCAAATTTTTCAACAATATACCTAATAATGTCATCGAACTACCTATTCATAAATTTAAGTTACATGTCAAAACTACCCTAATGTCGAAGGGGTATTATAAAATTCAAGACTATCTTAATGACGAGAATGTATGGACAGTCCAGCCTGCACCAAACTGATGTACCTACCTGTTTATTTTGATTTGTATCATTTTTGAGGCAGCTAGTGGTGACTGAGTTTGTTCCGGCGTTTCTTCTCAGCACTTGCCAAATTGTCTGTGTTTTGTCTCGAAGCGCTAGTAGGGCCCAAAAGATAAGGAGACATGTTCTAGCCTTAGACCCATACGGGCCAAAATTGATTGATATTACACTAATTATTGACGTTCATAAGTGGCATTTTGTGTCCTAAATTGAATAAATTATTTTTGACTTTGACTATAATATGAGCACAACATTGTTATAGGTTAGGCATTCTTTAATTTTGTTTGAAACGATTACTTACTGAATCAGGCAGGATTATTATTACATTTACACACATGTAATGCAAATGAATAATTTGAATTTGAATCAAATCATTTCCCAACTTCATAAATTGAACAGAAGTTTGGGAAACAGTAATTTTATTATCAGTCAAATAGTTATTCATCGATTGCCGAATGTAGATCTTGTAGACCATCGATAATGTCACCAGAACATAAAAACGAGTTATTGCGATGATAATTTCGATTTAACTGCCAATATTTAAAATTCGACCCAAGGTTGTAACTAGTAGGTGCGATTGGGACACATCTAGTTACTATATAGAGCAATGGTATTTTAAGAGTGGCCAGTAATTTTGTAAGATTGCATATATTATTGAAATATTTCATTAATTACTGTTTGATAAATCAATTAATTTAATCGTTGCTACTGGAAGGACATGGGATGTTCTCACGCATAACGAGATTTTTTGTAATTATTAAATCAATAGGTAAACATATGAAATTACTAGAAATTAAATGTGTGAGGTAATTGTATGCAATTAACATAAATCAGACAGTAATATGAGTATTGATATCTTTTTGATAAATTAATTAAATAAACTTTGTAGGTATTGAATAATATTGCTTCTCTTTCTATACTGTATGGACTGCCTAAGATCATAGCTGAGATTATGTATGCATGTGAACTCGGTACAGGGCAAGAAATAGCCGGGCAACTAAATGGCCGATGCTTTGAGTCTTTGCGTACTTACTATAGGACAACGATGACATAGGGCTTTCAAAAAACTTCACTTTATGCACAACCTTTTTAAGTTATACATTGGGTATTTTGCGGATTTTGGTAAAACACACACACACACACACACACATGCACGCATACTCACTCACACACACACACACACACACACACACACACACACACACACACACACACACACACACACACACACACACACACACACACTAAAGTAAACTCGTTCATTTATTATTGTGTATTATTTTGTATGTCCACATATATTATAACGCACGCATTTGTATCTTAATTTAATCATCCCTCTTATCAATTAGCCCCACGGCAAAGTGGGTAGTCTTCTACTACAAGTTAATAATTAAACTAAAAAAAGAAGATGTACCAACTCATGTAATATTAATCCTGAAAGAACAATAAATATTATGATTATGATTTGGCTTTTCGTGACTTTTATTACTAACAATCAATGCTAATCTCTAGTTAAAGCTCTTAAGAAGTATGAATTATCTTGGATTGAAAACTTTGAGAGTTCTAAGTTAGCAGACACTTTCAAGAGACGAGACGATAATTGCGACTCGCAATGTTGCTTGTTGAAACCGTATTCTGTACCAGTTGTATGATTTTAAAGTCATTACAACCGTACAAATTATCTCACATACTTTAATGGTGTATATTAAAATAATAATTTAAGAAATACATCTTTTAAAACCTCACAGCCCTATTCAAAGCCGGTTGCGCAAGAGCACAGCGACATTTCGCTAACAATACGTCGTAACTATCATCTGTGCGTTACCTATCAGAAAGATCTACTTCTTCGCTACATTACGTCTGACCACGACCTATGCTTATCAGACCATCTTAATGGATCATAATTAAATAAAAGGCGTACTTACTAGGTACGGCGTGAGCCGGTAAATTTTGATAATCTTATTGGTTCAACGAAAATTATGGTTGGTAGAACCATAATTTTTGACTGTCAGACAGAGATATTGTTTTTTATCCATCTTGCTAACAAATGCTTTTTAGATAAACCTGTATGCATGTAAGTATGTGCAACTCCCAACAAGTGGGTCTTAAAATGAACATGGAAAAGACGAAAATTATGTCGAGTTCCCTTGTTGTACCAACTCCAGTATCCATTGGGAACTCAACTCTCGAAGTTGTCGACGAGTACGTCTATCTGGGACATGTGATCCGATTGGGTAGGTCCAACTTCGAGAAAGAGGTCAATCGACGAATCCAACTCGGCTGGGCAGCGTTCGGGAAATTACGCAAGAGTGTCTTCTCATCTCATCTACCTCAGTGTCTAAAGACGAAAGCCTTCAACCAGTTTGTGTTACCAGTGATGAAACATGGTCTCTAACTATGGGCCTCATAAAGAAGCTCAAAATCACACAACGAGCGATGGAGAGGGCTATGCTGGGTGTTTCTCTACGGGATCGAATCTGAAATGAGAAGATACGTAGGAGAACTAAGGTGACGGACATAGCCTTAAGAATCAGTAAGCTCAAGTGGCAATGGGCCGGGCACATAGTAGCGCGACGAACTGATGGCCGTTGGGGCAGGAAAGTTCTAGATTGGAGACCCTTCGACCAAAGACGTAGCGTAGGACGTCCACCAACAAGATGGACAGACAACCTTAAAAAGATCGCAGGGTCAAACTAGATGCAGATCGCTAGTGATCGGTCGCTGTGGCAAGCCGTGGGGGAGGCCTATGTTCAGCAGTGGACATTCTTTGGCTGATAATGATGATGTAAGAATGTAGATTTTCAAGCAGCAACTGGTGTCTGTTCGTATGTTTTCATTATTTTCTTAAAATACACACCACCATAAAATAAATACACACAAATATCTGGTGTTAGTTTGAACTAAGGATGCATCGATACGCCTTTTTGCCGATACCATACCGATACTGATACTCGTATAAAAATATCGTCGATACCGATTCCGATACACTCGCTTAGTAAATTTTAAATGAATTAGAATGTATATTACACTATTCGGGAGTTAATACGGTTGCAATCATGTATGTCATTTAGTATCGAATATTACGCGCGATAGCAGTAAAAAGTGCTAATAAAGGTGTCTAGCAAAAAGGGATTACGGGATACGTACAACGCGAGTAAGACAACACACGGAATAAAAACGCGGGATTTCCCGAGCATAGATAATCTGTGCCTCGTTTGCAACGAACTAGATGAAACAACATGTACGTGAACATTACTTTTTTACCTGGTTTCATGCCCCATCATGCGCCGGTGCGAGATATCAATTGATTTTCTATTGTGTCTTAAAAAGTATGGCAGCGAATGGGTTTAAGGCGTGAAATTTGAAAAGTATCGTGGTATCGGCAATAAAAGTATCGCCGATTCTGATATATCGCCAAACCCAAAACATAGCCGATATCGGTATCGGATGCAGCCCTAGTTTGAACTTAATATGAATATAATACGCTCCATAAAGAAACCATTTTGTTGACCGATATTCTGTCGCAGTTCTAGTTCCCATTAGAATAGTCGCGTTACAAAATATTTCTTCGTACTATTGCCCAATCGGCGAAAGTCAGTACAGTACACATTTTAAATATTAAACAGCATGTGAATAGGGTTTATTCTGAAGTAATTCAAGTCCGAATATGAGTCACTAAATGAGATAAGATTTGACTATGACGTAGGAGTGAAACAAATAAAAACACCTTAGTGTAAATTAACCTACTTTATTGTTTTAATTTAATTAGTGCAATCTACTTCTTTTGGTTTGCGATATTATATAATTAAAAATTAAACGGAAGTTATTGTAATTGTAATAAATCGACAGCAATTAGCACGTCAGACGGTAACGTTTAGAAAACAATTTCATCATCATCACCATTATAAGCCAAAGGACGTCCACTGCTGAATAGACGAGTAGATTATTAATTGTTAATACCTACAACAAATCGGCTTAAGGTATTTTCCCATTACAACGATCCATACCACGTTTGTGATAGGCACGTATCAGGCACGAAAACGAACACCGTGCTTACTGAACCTGTATATAAAATCATGTGACGCCAGTGTGGAACGCGTAGGGTATCAACCCTTAGAGCGCTATCACACTTTGGCGACTTTAGCAGCGCAACGATCGCGCGGCAATCGCGCTACTGTTAATTTCAAACATAAGTGACAGCAGTAAGCCTTAACTCGCTTTAGCTAATGTGAAAGCGCACTTATGATGCCCGTATGATACTCGTATGATGCCCGTGTGATACCCGTATCTAATATGTTATTTGGTTATAGTGAGCGAACCCCGATTCGTTTCCAAATTTGTTAGCAAGTTCCCTGATCATTCCGACATTGATAGTCCTGCCAATCTACTACCAGACTATCAATGCACAAACTAAGTTACGGCGACGCCTTTATTAAAAAGTCATAAAGTCATAAAAGTCATTTATTTATGCAAATAGGCCCATTGAGGACACTTTTACACGTCCCAATATAAACCCTACCACAGCTTCGGGTCAATTTTGGGCTAGTGCTGAGAAGAAGCTGCGCAAGAAACTCAGTCACTATTGTCAATGTCATGTCATATTACGGTCACTATACGTAGTTGCAACCCTTATGCTCACCGGTATTGCAACGTAGCGGTGTCTTGCACGGAACGTGTCAGTACCGGCGATATAAGCTCCGTGCACGCGACTGTTTTTTTTTGTCAGCGACGGAAAGGTCTAGTGGTAAAGGTGTCTTAGTTTTCTATACAAATAAATTTGCTGGAGACGTTCCTAGCACGGTCAGCGTATGCTACGGTGTACTGCGCAAAGAGCTTTAAATTTAAATTGAATTATTTAAAGCAAAAATACTTGCTAAGAAGCACTGACGTTAGTCTTAATCACAATGAAATTAAGACACAATACGGTGTGTTGCAAGAAAACAACGCACAGCAACAGTTGCCAAATGGACAGAGATTAATGTTCTAATTAAAATCCTTTCAGTGTACTATGGTCATTGGTCACATGGCAGTTGCAAAAGTCAATATTGATTGTACACTGACTGTCAAAATTAGGGCAGAAGTATTAATAGTTGATCTGTTAGCAAACATACATTAACGTTATGATACTTAAGTTCTACTTGAAGTGCATTAGTTATATTCAAACACTCATTAATGATTATCAGTTCAATTTATTCGAATCAAGGCTTGATTTTTTTTGGGGTATTTCACATATGTATACGTTATTTCGAAATCAGGCATTAAAAAATGGCGAACGTATTTTTTCTCATTTAACTTCAAAAGTTCCCATCATTTTGCTGACATTAAAACAACGTGTATAATAAAAGTAAATGCTTGTAACAATACAAAATTACGCTTTCTCTGCTTGCAAGTAACATGGCAATAAAAAGCACGGTGACGTCACAGTGTGCGATGACTTAATGTTTGCCCACTTTCGCTGTTGACTTAGAAGCGCACGCGCACTTGTAAAATGAAAAATAGTATGACCTCTTAAAGTAAGTACTTTTATACGTATCCGTTATTTAAATTGTATCTGAAATGTGAGGTAACGTATTTTATACTTAAAAAGCTGTGTATAACTTACTTATTTGCCACGATTTTGCTGTAAATTTTACGTTTTGATCACAATGTTGTCTTAAATTAAAACTTGCCACAAACAAATTTATGAGAAAAAAAAAATGGGCATTGTGTTGTACAATTGTCTTTCAGATGATATTAAATTGATTGACAACCAAAAATCTTTTAAACGCAAATTGACGAACTGGCTATTATGTACAACATTGTTTCTATAGTATGAAGGAATTTCTTGACTCTAATTTAAAATCATATAATAATGGCATGTCGTATCATATATGTAATTGAGACATGTAAAAGAATATTTATTTATTATTAATATTTATTTATCAGTAATTGATTAATATTTGCATGCTATTATTTTTGTCTGAATACACTGAACGTATTTTACCACCTTAACAAGTACTATGTTCATGCAAATAAATGATGATTCTGATTTTGATTAATGCAATCTTAACTAAACTACTCGTACTAAACTCTAAACTGGAAAATAAATACAATCTAGCTACAAATACGTATAATAATTATTTCCCTGCCTTGCCTACTGAATTTATGAGGCAAAAATAATCTTATTAAGGGGCTCCCCGAATTTTTGACGTGCACACTAGCGCCACTCTCTTTAAAATAATTATTACTCCTTAAATACAAAGACAATCAAAAATCTGGTTGACACGATTGTAGTACAGGTTCTATAGTTTATTTAGTATGTTTAAATTGTTTCAAAAGTAGTTTACTGTAGTTAGAGTTAGAAAAACTGCTAAATATGACCATTTTTGGCAATTTTTCTAACTGTAACTGCAGATGACTCTGTTTTATTGAACTTTAACATTGTATCTAAACCACATAACCAGAGCTACAATCGCATCAATCAGATTTTCGATTGGTCTTTTATTTAACGAGTTATGATTTTTTTACTAAAGTGGCGCTAGTGTGCGCGATAATAATTTGGGGAGCCCCTTAAACATGATATCTTTTTAAACATGATACATACAACACCCCGCCCCTGCTTGCTCTGCGCGGGCGCAGCTCGTTACATCACTCGCAACGGCGCGGTATGCGGTCGCGTTTTGTAATTAAGATTACCTGCCTTACTTCTACGTGATAATGGAGGTTATCGGAGTACTTTCCAACGTTGCAAAAGGTCTCAATGCTTGAAATTAAATACGTTAGGTAAATGTGGGTTGGTTAATCTTTGCGGTTGTTGGATGGGAATGCAAAGTTGAGGCGAGTATGGAAGACTACCTATGCTAATTAAATAGAGCTGTAACTGGCCATAAATTACTTAGTAACTATCTCTTATGGGATCACATCCTAATGAATGGGATCAATAAACACTAAATTTGAATCTTATGTGAGTTAATCATGAAGCCAGTAAGTCTAACATATACACCACGATACCGTTAATCACGTCGATAAAACAATTTCATTTCCTTAACAACGTGTTATACGATATTATTTCCACTTGTCATGCAATCCTATTTGGTTTTTAAAACAAATGAACACATTCAAGTAAGTAGAAGCTTTTTAAATATGTAAAAATGTTTGAAATTTATCGATTGCCGCGATGAATGATAAATAGGCGCGCAGATGTAGGTATAATTCTCCCTCTCCTAGACTTCATTTAATTTGATTCCTTTATTTTCCGAATCTTTCTGGTTCATCATAAAAGTATGATAGTCTTGCTAAATCTTACCCAGGATCTTCGGCCTCGCGCCTTTTTTCAAAAAACTATTAATACAGCTCTATATTACATATTGGTCACCCATCCACTCCCTGACCACGCCAGCAGGCGCTTGACTTTACAACCTTTTATGATAACATTAGTTGAATGAGCCACGGTGTTGATTGACCAAAGCGTCCAATCACCCCATCTCTTGTTGACAAGGCCGAGAGTTCACGATCATCTCGGGCGTTCACCGGTGACGCAACAGTTATTAGATCAGCATTATGCGATTATAATGTTATCTATTGAATCAATGGGTCATCGTAAGGTACCTACCTACCGAATGAAAAAGTCAATGGATGGCTTGTGAAAAAGTACTGGAGATATTTTGCCGGTCGTATAATCGACATACACAAATATAAAGATAGATTTTACTAGTGACACAAATCGTATGTTTGAACAGGAATATTAATTTTATGGTTTGAAGTTACTAAGAAAAACACGAGTTTGCTACGATACGATATGTTTTTTTTTTTTTTTTAAATTTATTTATTCAAAAAAAGATACATAGTTTATTCATAACTCTAGTCTGCCAAACTGCTGAGCAGTTTGTCGGCAGTCGCTCTCGTGAGATATTCGACTTAAAAACTATGTAGCTTGGATTTAATATTAAATGCATGCAACAGTGTTTAGTAGGTAGGTACGGGCAAATTAATCGGGACAATGGATGCCATCGGCTACGAATATTGCTACAAGCTACGAATGCTACGGAATATTTGCTATGTTATAATTCGTAATAATTTTAATTTCGATTGTCATATTAAAACCCATTGTGGAAGTTGGTCGTTTACAAAAGAAATTTAACAAAATCAACGCTAAAGAACATATATATACGAATGTAAAAGTTTGTTCTATCCAAAGTAAATAATAATATATTTGAGTGGCAATCACTAACATTAAATGCAGATTATCAAATAATAAACCTAGTTTGTTATTTGAGTAACTTAACTTCATAATTTATTTAGCAATAAAAATAAAAATTTGTTTACCAAATAAATAAAAACAAAGAAACAGGTATATATGATATATGACTAAGCAGTGATTGGGTTCCGAGTTTGTCATAAAATGTGACAGTTAATTTAAGTGGAGTCATTAAAGGTGGCCTTGTGTCATGCAACTATTCGTAAACATACCTACTAAGTATTGCCTCTATATTGTTGATAGTTGCCCAATATTCAAATTTTATATGCGAAATTATTCAAGGATAATCACCTATTTTAATCGTGTAGGTACTGTTTCAAATCTATCGCATACTTGCTGTAGTAGCATTATAAGATTGTAATTTTAAACAGCTTTAAATAATACAAGTTTATAAAGTTTCAAAGAATCAGCACTTGAAATTCTATTTTTGTCTCAAATGCGTTTATGCACAGGAATTTGTTGATTTTATGTCACATTTTTTCTCAGTCTAAGACCACTGATTATATTACTGTTCGAGAGGCTTCAGCACGGATTTGCATGTGACTTTACTAAATACAGAGTGATTTATTCGGCAAGGAAAAATTCAGTTGCTTGCATAAATTGAGTTTAATTCAAAAAGTGTAAACTTATAGTAAGCTTAAAATCGCTTCTAAACGAGTTTACCCGCTCGTTATCACACGCACGTACAAGTTAGCGTTAACTAGTTAACTATAATAGTAAAGTTCAAGACCGCTGTCACGCTAACACGTAGATGATTAAAACTGTAATCACAGTAATCACAGTCAAGGGTAATGTCCACTTAAGGTTAATTACTTTACATCAATTATCGCTTGTGAAATGTGTTTATATGTCAACACTTGAGGTACGAGTATGGCCGAAAACTTTATAGATTACCCCGAACAGCCTGCGGGTATGAGCGAGCTTAATTTGGTTATAAGCGGGATATTTAATTACAGTTATTTAAATGGGAGTTTAACGTATGGAAAGTAGAATTCGATGGCTTATAATTTAAATTTTTTGTTAACTTTAAACTTATTGATACGACGCTATTACGCATAAGCTGGCTGAGTTTGAATCGGACTCGGCCACTGAGGGTTCCGTGCCAACTTTTACTGAATTAGGGATCCACTTACCACAATATTTTGTTGACAGCAATAATAACTTTGTTAGTGTTGCTATAAAGAACAAAGTCATGTTTGCGGTTGTTAGACTAGACCTATTCATACTCGCATAGTTTTGACAAAATTTTTTTTTTATGTTCAGTTTCATCTATGGGAGCCCTTAAATATCATTGCATATTTTTTTTGTATGGCGACCATTAAGCGGTTAACAGGATACATCTTCTTGCCAGGTTTCAACTGTGCAATACTAATTATTTCAGAATATAGTGGTTGTGTCATACGGGCGGATAGACAGACAGACATACTTGACGATTATAAGGGTTTCGTTTTTTGCCATTCGGCTACGGAACCCTTAAAAACATCAGTAAATCTATTTTATTTTATTTTAGAAGTCTTACAGCTAGAACACGATTGCTTAAAAACTATAAATTCATTCAATTCAAGGCCATTTACATGTCTCCACTGGTAGAACAAAAGTAGTAACAAACGCTAGCAAATCAATAATTTGTCGCTTAAATTAATAAAACTAATTCACAAAAGCAAATGGATTTTTTTTTATAAGATTATATATTTCACCAGCAAATTACTTTAAGTGAGACACGTGAAATAAATTTTTCATAACACTAGTGAGAGTAAAACTGAACAATAAAGTTGCAAAAGCACACAAGTATGTAGTTATTTGCAACTGCAATACGACAACCAATAATAGACCTAATTATCTTTTAATTCGCCGAGTAAAAAAGAATTTGGAAACTGAAGAACGGATTATGAAATAAACTTGTAATTTCAAAATAGCTCTGTGGAATGCACCAGATCCATTCATATCTTACCTCATTGCAATGTATCTGGCTCAAATATAAATAAGCAGGTGGGACGTGTCGGCGACGGCCCTGACACGGGGACGCACATAGCTTTAAACTTGGACCTCCCTATAGCATGGAACAGGTAGATAGATGCTCGTTTATGAAAAAAATATTCATCAAACTTGAAACAATTTACTTCTCAAACATTATTCTAGAAAATGATCTTGGACTTTATGATATGGGTGTCCTGATATTTTTCATAGCGATCTTAGGTAGCAAGGATATTTTGATAAAAACCTATATTGTGATGCATTATTATAGTACCTTTTAAGTGTTGTTTTAAAAGAGATAATACGGTTCCCATTTTTATTGAAATAATTTCTGATGCAAATGTAAGGTACCGTTTCGATTCCCAGTCACAGAATAAATAAATAATAAATAGATTTTGGACACCAATCACATACATTGGTCTGGTCCCAAAGTAAGTAGCTAATGCACTTGTGTTATGGAAATAAGACACAACGGTGGTACCACAATACCCAGAATCGAAACAATATAAAAAATTATGATTTCTACATTGACTCGACCGGGATTTTGTGTAACTACACTTCGGAGGTCCTCAAATCGTCATCAAAAAAGAAAAAAATACAAAAATTTTGCTTGGTTCGTTAGGTAATCAAATTGATGCTCCATTCATATAGTAACTAAATTTTTCTCCTTTTGCAGGTGCTATGTATAGCGCTGGCGATAGGTGTGACGGCGGGAGCGCGTCCTCGTCCTCGGCTGCAGCAGCAAGCGGAAGAGTACGACTATGAGCAGCAGGGAGCTTCGGGAGACCAGGTGAATAGATATCTCTCTTTTTTTCTCTCCCTCCCTGTTCATTTCTCGTTCGGCGATGTCTTGAGGAGCAGCAGCAGGAGAATATGAAAAATAGACTCCCTATTTTTCATATTCTCCTGCTGCTGCTCCTGGACCAGGTGAAAGATATTTATCTTTCTCTCTCATTATAGTAGATACTATATGAAGCCTGAGCAGAGTACGACTACGTACAGCAGGTAGCGTGATTAGCTCTCTCTTTTTGTTTATCTTGAGTGTGGTTATCATGTGAAAGAGTAGGTTTACGACCAGCAGGAGAATGTAACCACTTTTTTCACCAAATAAATTGATGTCATCATTCTCTTCTACCCTTTTAAAATCACTTGCATCAGGGTAGCAACCTACGGGATTCCACAAGCACCAATCTTTGGAATTTATACATCCTCAGGTTCTGTTTCTGTCGCGATTTTTATGATTTTGCATGCTGTGAAAGCGCTCTTGGAGCTGTAACAAATTATAATGTCAAACTTTGCATTCTATTGTAATGAAATATGTGTAGGTCTGTAGTTAGCACCAAATAAAATAAATAAATAAAAATTTGACAAGTAGTCCATACTCCATATAATGTAGCTAATCTAATTCTTCTTTGTTTCCAGGTGGTGTTAGTCCCAGCGGACGCGTACGACGCCCTCTACCGAGCCCAGGACAGGCTTGATGACGAGTACGAGCCGAGGGCCGTCCAGCGCGGACAGAGGATCAAGCAGCAGCCCATCCATGAAGGACCCAAGCAGCCGCCCGTGCAGACCATCAGGAACTATAATAAGGTGAGGATATAAGACTTTGTTGGTAAATAATGTTCCTTTCCATTTGAATAAGATGCCGTATAGGTTGTGTTCTGTTTAAATCACGAGATACTTTACCATAAGTTTGGATTTGTAAGTAAAAGTATCTATGAGTTAGATTGAATGGAAATAGACACAGTTATAAAGGGCCATCAAGGCCGGCAAAAAATGTTGATGATTGTAGAATGTTCTTGGAAGAATGTAAATTCTAGAATGTCTTGACGACCTCCGTGGTCGAGTGGCTAGTACGCTGGTTTCAAGCGTCGCCATCTTGTGAGGTTCCGGGTTCGATTCCCGGGTCGGGTCAATGTAGAAAACGATCTTCTCTATATTGTTTCGGGTTGAGTGTTGTGGTACCACCGTTGTGTCTGATTTCCATAACACAAGTGCATTGGCTACTTACTTTGGGATCAGAACAATGTATGTGATTGGTGTCCAATAAGAATAATACTTGAACATTCTACCAAGAACGTTGTCGCCAAATCCCCACGGATTTGAAACTAAGATAATTTTACTTGTTTGTGTATTAAATTAGAAATTTCAATTTCCAGGTGAATGATGACGGTAGCTTCACGTTCGGTTACGAAGCGGCTGATGGCTCCTTCAAGGAGGAAACCAGAGGCACAGACTGCGTGGTCCGCGGAAAGTACGGCTACGTCGACCCCGACGGCAACAAGCGGGAGTTCACCTACGTCTCCGGCAACCCGTGCGACCCCAACAAGCCCGATGACGAAGAACAAGAACCCCAAGCCCCCGACTCCGGCGAGAGGGACGACCCCGAACCCAACTACCCCACCAGGCCCGCCATCAGACCCACCACAGCTCGCCCCACCACCACCTATTTCCAAAACGACTTCAGGGACGCCGACGAGGACGAGGCCGAAGAGGAACCTCTCCAGCACATCAGACAACGAGTTGTGCAGCGCCCCGCTATCAGGAGACCGGCTTACCAAGCGCAACAGATCGCTATCACCCCTCGTCCTGTCGCGGTCACCACTCCCCGAACTCTGCCACCGGCGACCACCTTCAGGCCCCAGCTCGTCCAGGTGACGGCCAAGCCTCAGTATCAGTACAGCCCCGAGCCACAATACTCGCCATCACCCGCGTCCAACTACTCACCGGCCCCGACCCCCAGCGTGACCAGCTCGAGACCTGGACAGATCGACTTCGCCGCAGAATTCGCGAAATTCCACCGTGAGAACCAACTGCAATCGACGACCGCCCCTTCAGTGTCGACCCAATCGAAAACGACACTCGCAGCGTCCCCCGCTCCTAGTGGAAACCCTCTTTACTCGACCGAGTTAGTGTACGACCCGTCGAGTGGCAGCTACAATACTCAACTGTTCCAAACCCTTCCTCAGACTAAGGGAGAACTGAATTTGAACCAGCGGCTGCAGCCTTACGTAGCTCAGCCCCAGCCTTCGGTTAGACCTTTCATTCCGTCGCCGCAGATCCAGCCAGTACCTTCTTCGCCAGCGTCGAATGTGCCACTGTACAGACATCAGATTCAGCACCAGAACCCTCAAGAGGCTTATCAAAGACAGCAGGCTGAGGCTCAGTTCCAGAGCTCGCAACAGCTGTTCGCGCAGCAGCAGCAGTTGCAGCAGAGTCAACTCCAGAGAGATCGTGCTGCGGCCAGGGCTCAGGCCCAGAGGCTGCAATTGTCTTCTCAGTCCCAGGCTCCTCAGAGAGTAGCGCCGTCCCAACAGCCCCAGTTCTACTACGTGGCTCCCCGCGGCGAGTCGGCGTCTACCGGCCAGATCGACGCCTTCCTCAGAGGCCACGGCATTCAGTTCTAGTTAGTTTAGCGGAACAATTGAGCTAGATAATTCACTATCGACCAATCACACTCCAGTCCGAATGGCCATATGCATCTGAACCCCGATTGGTCGTATAGTACAGTCGAGTGCGTCAGTGAGTGTTTGTCTAGTTCGGGACAGTGCCCACAGCAGCCATAGATGGATACAGCAGGCTTACTATAAAACTGATACTATCCTTTTGATAAATTAGGCTAAGGTTCATGCAATGCGGTTTCCAAATCTTATTTATAGATTTGGCGCAGACCTGATAGATACTTATAAATTTTTCTTGTCATTTTTTGCTGTAGGTGTATAACAATTATTTAATAAATTATAATACAAGCCCTATTAAAATAATTTAACATAGCTTTTGATGCTTGCAAAGCACTGTTTTTAGCTTGCTTCGAATGTGTTGTGTTTATTTGAGTTTTTTTGTGTAAAGTGTAGGACTTTTTTCAACTTTAATGGGAAAGTGAGCCTGCTATATCTGTGGCCTGTTGTGCAGTGGCGGCCGGCCGCAAGTGTACATACGCTGTATCTAATCACTACTTTATCGCTAGGCGTAGAATAAGTATAAATATTATAATATTACAAACGGTTCTGTGCGCGACAGTCCGCGCGTGTGCTTCATACGAAGCTCTCTGTAAAAACTTACAAATAGTAATTTGTACTTTGTTTTAATAATAAATTATATTTTTTATAATTAAAGTATGTTTTTGTTGTATTTTATAAAAAAAAAACTAACTGTCATTTTCATAATAGCTAGCTAGGTATGATCCACGAGCTCTTTTTTTGCATCCCTCGCGCCCAAATGTCGTATGATATTCATTTAGTAATGTCCGATTATCAAATGAAAAACAGTTTAATTCCACACGGGAGGGATAAAAAATATATAACTCGATATTGTAAGTATTTACGTATTTTGCTCGGTTTTTGTTGAAATTTAGTTTGGTTTCGAACGAAAAGCATACGCCATATCCAAGCGAGTGATCAAAAAATAGAGCTCCTGGTCTCTCGTGCGTAACCACTTTTCAAAGAAATACGCTTGCACACACGATACAAAAACGCGCGTCACATAAAAGCAAAAGGCGACACGAGATGCAAGAGATTTTGGCTCTTAGTGCCTAAACACACTATGCCAGAGTACTGAAGTTCGGCATGATTACGCCTCTAATGCTATTATAGTTGAATTACTGGGCGCGTTTTGATAGGTAAGCGGCTCAGATTTACTGTCAAATTTACAATAGCGATTTCACATGATATTTATAATATAATAATAATAAAACAACATAAATATTAATATTCGTACCATTGTTGTATTATTAAAATATTGTCATTATTATTTATTATTTTATTCTTTATTCCACTGACAAAAATAAAGTACAAATAGCGGACTTAATGCTTAAAGCATTCTCTACCAGTCAACCATTGGGTAAAGCAGAAACGATTGAGGCGGCGTAAAAGAACACAAAAAAGCAACAAATTAATTTTGAGCTACTAATATACTTACATAAATAATTAGAAATAAACCTACTTAAACATACTTGAATACATACAATTATCAATACATAGTCTGACAGGGATTATTATTGGGGAAACAGAGAAAAGCAAACCTTATCAAGCATCACGTGGTATTCTCACGGAGAAAAAGCTTTGATGGTATCAGGGAGCGAGTTCCATAGTCTTATAGCACTGAGGGTGAAGGAGTTAAATACATAAGCGATCTTGTAAAGAGGTGTGTATAGCTGGAGGGCATTGTTAGGACGAGAGATCGAAATGAAATTTCAGATAGTAGGGCGAATTCGGGAGCGTAATAATATTATGTATATTGATAATATTCGTTCACACTGAGTCGGAATTGAGCTGCCTGGAAATTGAACGGCTAAAGTTGGATCGCAATACGCCCCCTGACGACACATTAGGCCGAAACGTCGGAATTTCGGTCGCGTAACTTCGACATAGTGTGTTTAGTTAGACACGAAGAGGACACATTTTTAGTAAGTTCATGTCATAACAGTCGAATACGTCAGAACGTAAAATCAGCCGCAGAACTTTGGTCGCGAAGCTTCGGCATAGTGTGTTTATACACTGAAGGTTTTGGTGCGAAAGACCTCGATCGTGCCTAGATTTCTGGCATTTGGAAAAGATAGAACTATATGAGATCGATCTACCTTTATACATTCCTAAATAATGGAAAATAATTAGTTACATCACATTATATTTTAAGAACTAGACCATGCAATTATTTACTTTCTAGAAGTAGTATAATTTATGTGCCTTTAAATTACCCACATCTATACTAATATTATAAAGCTGAAGAGTTTGTTTGTTTGAACGCGCTAATCTCAAAAACTACTGGCCCGATTTGAAAAATTATTTTTACGTTGGATAGTCCATTTATCGAGGAAGGCTTTAGGCTATATAACATAAAGATACGACTCATAAGGCCACAGCAGAAATGAAAAAATGTTGCGAAAACGGGAGAAAGATATTCCTTTTGAGAGCTTCCGCTGCATACGCTGCGGAAACCGCTTAAGTAACACAAAAATCATGTATGACAGGATTGTTCAGCATCAATAGTTCTATAATAAAGTCCGCGACAGCATATGTCTATCTTTTATGGTTGACTTACTACAACCTTTTCTATGTTAATAAATTTGTAAAAAAATAATGCATTATTTTTAGAGGTGTATTAGACACACAGGTATTTATTCTTATCAAAATAAATACATTCATCATCACGAGCATTTCATTTAGAACCAAGTTGCCCTTTAAATCATTTGATTTCCATAAATATCTTAGGAGCTATCACAGTTTTAACATAACTGCGCACCAAAATATTGTTCGCAGCTTAAGTACAACGTGCGCTTGCGCTAATATATTATAAAGCTGAAGAGTCTGTTTGTTTGAACGCGTTTATCTCAGGAACTGCTGGACCGATTTGAAAAAATATTTCTGTGTTGGATAGCTTATTTATCGAGAAAGGCTTTAGGATATAAAACATGACGCTGCGACGGGAGGGGAGGGAGCAAACTCAAAACGCGCGGACGACGTCGCGGGGGACCGCTAGTACTCATAATAACGATAAAAAATAGCTGAATTCGTTAACAATATTTGCAAGATTAATTGCGTTGTCTTACGATAATAAAGTACCTACTTTCATTTCCTACTCATAATTTTCGAGTAAGTACATCATATTTCCGTCTTAAGTAACCACTTTCAGTAATTACTAGAGCAGTAAATAATAAATACAACTCATGCTTATTATTGACTGTAAATTATAACTGAATTACTGGATTTCTAAATATATTTACAAAAGTAAATAAATTATTTTCAAACCGAAAAGAGATAGTGTGACGATTTAGTCCATTTTGGACGTGATGAGAGTCACTGGCTGCAGGTAGAAATACATATGTAGGTGGAGTTTGGGGGAGGCTTTGCCCAGCAGTGGGAAAAGATAGGATAATTTAAAAAGGAACTAAACCTTACTTGGCTGTCATTTTTGAACCTTAACAGACCTTACAGATATTAAGATAAATATAATCTAGTAGAAAAGCTCCCTACACTTTATCTTAATCCCAACCCAATGTTGTATGTTTTTGAACGTAATGGTTTTATATTGATTTTAAAACGGGGGTGAGCAGTTCATATTTAAATATTGAATCGACGTTATACATGTAGTTAAGTACACCTCATTAATCAGGTAAAGTTAGGGCGAGAAAAGTAAATAAGAATGAGAAAAAAACAAAGCTTAGTTATTTCAAGATTCTTAGCATATAAAAGTTAAAGCAGCAGTAACTAAGTTAAATTAGATACAGTTCGTACATTGAACTTAACAAGAACGATTACCCAGACCATTAACAGATGTAACACATGCGCAGACGCAGCGCAGGCTTCAAATGTTAAGGCCAAAGTAGAGTGCCCACTTACTGATGCACGTAAGTGCGATATGATTGTAGAAAATTATAAATAGCCTTTGAGCGCCGGATGTTGACTCCCGATTATAAAAAGGTTGTGTGATTGATTAGTAGTCAAATCTCTAAATGACCGAAACCACTTTAAGAGCTCAATTTTAGTCATTAAACTTGATACTAAATGAAAATATGTTTTAAATTTCGTGTAAAAGTCTGGCCAGTCTGTCGATGCACGATTGCAGTGGATTTAACTCAAAAAGTCATCAGAAAATGTTTTATCAATTCCTTTTAGGTCAGGGGGCGCGTTGCGATCCCACTTTAGCCGTTCAATTTCCAAGCAGCTCAACTTCGACTCAGTGTAAACGAATATAATCAATATGAAAATATGATACTAATAATACCATGGGACGAATATTAATTTTTAAGTTGTTTTATATTAATAATAATATAAATATCGCAAAACGAATAGCTAATTTGACAGTAAGCCTGAGCCCCTTACCTATCAAAACTGCATCGCAATATTTTTACTTACCTAATTGGCGCTAGAGGCGTCCACGTAAGGACGTGTCTAAAGTAGGGATAATAATTGTAAAACTGTTATGTATGCGTGTCAGTGATGTTTGTCATACCGCTTTTTACATTATTATCGATATCGATAAATTTCATTAGTATCAGTTATAGAAGGTATCAATATAAAACACCGGCTAAGCACGAGTCGGACTCACGCACAAACGGTTTCGTATTCGTAGGGTCCGCTATTTTTTTGATAAAATAAAAACAATATAATATATTTTTTTAATTTTATAAAATAATTCCACTTATATCATACAACTAACCACTTATATGCTTAATGCAATAGTTTGTGATGATGGATGAATGGATGGATGTTTGTTACTCCTTCTCGCCAATAGCACTCGATGGATTGTGATGAAACTTTATAATTACTATAGCTCAAACATCAGAATAGTACATAGTAAATTCATGACGATTTTTTTGGGATCTGTATTTTTTTGCGGGTAGGTAAAGCCGCCGGAACCGCGAAATTAGTAGAAAAACTAAAAGATACATAAATTACACATGTTTCTTTTACTATTCTATTAATATGTTAACATATTAATAACGGTTTAATTAGTCCTACACTATTATAAAAGTCAAAACCTGATACCTATAATGACTGCCATATATGCACCAAACATTAAAATACTCAGATGTTTTGTCAATCAGCGAAGTAACTATAAATGAGATCACATTCCGCCCAGTTGGGTAACTAATACCAAATAGTCATGGGTTAAACATATAAGTTTACCGCGTGATCAACAGTCGACACGAAATATCGATAACTTGATACATCCCTAGTGTAAAACGAAAATTATTTCTTTACTCAAAATATTCGTAAATATGTGTTTAATGTTATTTAATCTTTGCTTTTTACGTAAATAAACGTTTATAGAAAAGAGTAATCATACTCACTACTTAAAAATTGAAGCACATTGGCAGAAATAAATCGTAAATTAGGACGAGTCGATTTGGAATTTTATACCTGTGAAATGAAAATTTGTTGGGATTACTTCGCTGTGTTGAATAACAATCAATCACCGCACAAGGCACCATGTTTCAGAAGCATTATTTCTCAAAAAAAATACACAATTTCACTTAAAATTATAAAAAATCAAATGCAAGTTATTTTCAGCGAGCCTCTCCAGGGCCAACTGTTTGACATCTGCAAAAACTGGTTCTGCTACATCGCATCTCCCACTTTTTTTTTATCACACAGCTTTCTGCTGGTGACATCTCGCTTTTGTCGTTCTATTCCAAAGGGATAATAATTATATGGTCTGAAGACACTTCTATACGTGGGCATCGTACGTCCTTCGTTTTACGCTACTCCATACATAACCAATAGCGCCAAATTCGGAGGTGATCAAAATTTAGAAACACAGAAACATATCTGACTGTTCTAAGCACTTAAAGATTTAAAAAATAACCGTCCTTAGTTGTCAACAAGGTGGTCTATTCCGACACCGCCCACGCACCCTCTGAACAGAGATACATCACTCTGATTAGCTTTTATGACAGCGAATAGTCTAATTTGCTAACTAACGTGGGCAGATAATAGCATAACAGCGTGGGTATTCGCTAACAGATAGCCGTGCAGAAATTAGGCCGGTGATTATTTTGTTGAAATAGAGCTAATTTTGGAGCTGCACTATTAACCATTTACCAACAAAACGCTAAATGATGTCAAAAGTAGGCCATTTCAACGCTTTGGTTATACAAACTGATCATAATAAAAAATAAATCATAGCTTAAACACTACTGACTTACAATTATTTATGGAAATAATTTCGCGAGTTTTGGAATTGAGATGCAATAAGCGGATCCCCGCGGCTTAACCCGCGTAAATGACGAAACTCAATAAATATAATTATGAATTCTGATGTATGAGTTATAGATAGATATTTAAATTCATCCAGCCGTTTGGACGTTAACAAATAACAATCATATACTCACAAACTATCGCCTTTATCCTCGTAATATCAGAGTGATTAAACCATAAAATTATTATCCCTTTGGAATAGAACGACAAAATCGAGATGTCACTAGCAGAACCATTTTTGGCAGATGTCAAACAGTTGACCGCCCCGCAGAAGCTCGCTGAAAATTACGTGCATTTGATTTTTTATATTTAAAAGTCAAATTGTGTATATTTTGGAGAAATATTGCGTCTGAAACATGGTGACTTGATCGGTGATTGATTGTTATGCATTACAGCAGCATAACCCCAACAAATAATCATTTAACAGGTAGATTAGTCCAAATCGAAGCCTCTAATATACGACTTATATTTACCAATGCGCTTCAAATTTAAAGTACGCAGTTTGATTATTTTATTCTACAAACGTTAATTAACGTAAAAAATAAAGACTGAATAACACACGGAATGTATATCGACGAATATTTTGTATAATGATATAATATTTAGTTTTACACTAGAGCTGCATGTTCAATATTTTGTGTCGACTGTTTATCATGCAGTAAACTACTATATTTAACTTAGGATCATTGTTATAAATCACCTGATCGAAAGGTTATTTCATTTAAAGCTACAAATGTTACTTACTTATGTTAGTTACTGACATCTTAAATCGGTTTCGTTTGACAGCTTTTACTTGTCCTTCTATTCCGATAGGAATTTTAATTTTATGGATTAAACCTAAAGCTTAATTTTATGAAGGCATCAACCCTCTACCAGCGGTCGCGGTTCGACTCGGGCAAGGGCAAAATATTTATGTGATTAACACGAACCTCAGACATGGATTTTATATGAATTTGAGAATTAATTTATGGGAGACGCCCCCGTCATAATTGTTGTCTGGAACTTCGTAACACAAGGAAGAAAATTCCTTACCTCGAAACCAAACGATTGGTGTGTTGTCTAGCGCAATTTTATTTATTTGGAAGCATCTAACAGTTTCAGCAGCAAGAGGCTCCTAAAAGATACTGTGGTTACTGATTAAAGAAATATCTCTCGTAGGTATTCCTGTGTGTTCTCTATTTCCGTTTCAATTTATTTTCAGTTTGAATGCTAAATATTTTTGCATCACCAAAAGGTTTTATTGGTTGAAGAATATTTAAGCACTAGCAGCTTCCCGCGACTTTACCCGCGTAAACATCGTATCTCACAAAATATAATTGCAAATTAGCCAATGTGCTATTCCAATGTATAACATATATTATTGTCATCAAAATCTATCCTGTAATATAAAACCCCAGATAATATAAATAAAACCCAAAGATTATTTTCGGACAAAAGTACTATCATCAAAACTTAAAGTGCCGCCATCTATGTTCCATATTAGCACCCACTATACCTTGTCTGTAGTTACCTACTTGCCTTTCACAAAAGCATTTGTTGCAATGACCTCAACGTCGCATACGCATTTCAATATGAGACTCGGATTTTAATGCAAACATTCAATGCTAGATGTCGCTTCCTATATGTTTATAAGTTGTATACCTCTATAATGCTAATAGTTTGATTATAAGTACCTACCTACTAACTAACTGCGATCAAACTATGATGTCCATTATTGATTTGCAAAAAATTTTGTCAACCCTTCAACTTACTGCCCCCTTAAGCTTTTTTAGTTTTTTAGTTAATGTTCTATTGATAACACAAGTCATGCAAAGAAATCTATACTAATACTAGCTGTGCCCGCGACTTCGTCCGCGTGGTATAGTGACTTTGGGTAGAATTTTTAATTACTTAGGCTTCTGATTTTGCATAGCACACCTAAACTTTTACAAATACATGCAGGTGAACCTACTGCCTCACCTAGCTACTGTGCTTAGGGACAATCAAATAAAATAATAATAAATATAGATAAATAATAAATATTTGACACCAATCACATACATTGCTCTGACCCCAAAGTAAGTAGCTAATGCACTTATGCTATGGAAATCAGACACAACGGTGGTACCACAACACTCAGACCCGAGACAGTATAGAAATTTTTGATTTCTATATTAATAATAATAATAGTCCCCCTAGCCGATTTCGACTACGGTGGCCAGTCACAACGACTAACCGACTGCGCGGGACATATTATAGTGCACAAGTGTGTGCGCAAACACAGGTGCACTCTCTATTCCTTTCACTCTCATAGCCCGATGGGACAGCAATCTGACACGACCGGAGAGAGTTCAGGCGCAGGGCTTTACGTGCTTTTTCGAGGCACGGAGGTGAAACACCGCCAACTTCCAAACTCCGGGCAAGAATTTCTGAACAGAAAAACTCAGGTATATATGTTTTGGCCCGACCCGGGAATCGAACCCGGGACCTCTGGCGCAGCCGTCGCTTTAAAGTGCACCCACCTACCGCTGCGCCACAGAGGCAGTTTCTATATTAACCCGGCCGGGAATCGAACCCGGGACCTCAGAGCGGCAACGCCTTGAAACCCAGTATGCTTAGCCACTACACCACGGAGATCGTCAAAATAAGTCAAACGTATGTTCGTATATTTGAACGAGCTTATCTCAGATATCAATAAACGGATTTTAAAAATATTTTTATGGCGAATAGCTTATGCATCGCGAAAGGCTTAAAGGCCAAATAATATCGCGCTGCTAAGGAGGGGAGGGAGCAAACGTAAAACGCGTGGAAGCAGTTGCGGGATCAATGGTCGTAGGGGACCGCTTGTCTCTAATATGAAGCCGTGTTCCTCAGTCGACGAAGTGGTGTTTTTATTTATTTATAGTCCAACGTATATTAACGACTCAATTTCTGGACGACCTCCGTGGTCGAGTGGCTAGCACGCTGGTTTCAAGCGTCGCCATCTGGTAAGGTTCCGGGTTCGATTCCCGGTCGGGTCAATGTAGAAAATGATATTTTCTATATTGTCTCGGGTCTTGGTGTTGTGGTATCACCGTTGTGTCTGATTTTCATAACACAAGTGCATTGGCTACTTACTTTGGGATCAGAGCAATGTATGTGATTGATGTCCAATTTAAATGTACGCGTGAACTTTAACACACTACCCAAAGAGAGGTTATCACCTCAAATGATCGTGTCCACAGATGTCTTAACATAATATAAGAATGAGTGTGTTCCCATAATCTTATTGTCACGTAGTTTACTACGTTCGTAGGAAGCGTATTGAAGATGAGAGCGGATCGCACTGATAATGACAGATTATATCACATACATACAACACGCGCGCATGCGTACGCGCAGCTTAGAGTTGATAGAAGAAAGTAAGTGTTACTATGCAGATATTTAAAATATTAAAATAATGGAAATAGTTCGATGCCCGTATGAGTATTGTTGACGGTTTAACGTTAGCGCACTTAGCTGAATAGCTGATAAAAACAATTGAAATGTAACACACAAGAATTTCAAAATTAACTAACTCGCAAACGCTCCCGGAAACTTAATGTGTCAAATTTGTCTTTCACGTACTATATTTCACTGACAAAAAAACACTTTGCCATCACTCAATAACACACAAAAACACAACTACTCCCTAAAGTTCTAAAAATCGATAAAAGCACAACGGACCGTAAAACTCCCCTTTTGCGCATTCCCGAACCCGAACTCCCAAACGCAACTCCTAGCTCGTGGAAGTAGTATTTTTTGACTAGAGGTACTGGGTGATGTTTTGGTCGGCGACTAGCAACTCAGCGATGGTTATACAAACGTGAAACCCACAAAAACCATGCATTATTGCGATACTAGCGAGTAAGTCAAAACTACCAACGCCAGGTGACCCCTTCGTAGCTAGCTAGCGTAGTACTACAGCGTAATATTTCGTAGATATGCGCGAGCTACGCGCAATCGTGCGAATTTCCCCATTCTTAATTATTTTTTTTGAATATTCCGAAGAGGTTTTCTTTTATAAAACTTGCACCATTTAAATACCTACAACTACTTTCCATGAACTCATATTATCGTCCCTGAGTTCGATGTCACTGACCAAAACAACATTCTGTATAATTTGTTTAACTTTGCTAGTCGAATATTGTAAGTAAACAATATTTTTATAACTTTTAAAATAATGTCAGTGAAAAAATATTGACTATTTATTTGATTCAAAATATTTTCAGTGTTTAGCGATGAATTACCTTTTACAGGGTAAAGACATATAGTGCCGGGTTATCGGTACAGACTAACCCGGACGAGCTAGAGTTGGAATATTTTGATAAAGAGTCTTCTGTCTAACGTCCTAATTTGAATCTTGTTTTAAACAATATTCGATAAAGAAAGTCATCTGACTCTGGTTCTTTTACCGACTTCAAAAAAAGGAGGTATTCAATTCGAGCTGTTTGTATGTTGATCTATTAAGGCTTCCTAACACGTGCGCAAAATTCAAAATCGGTTCAATGATTTGAGATATGAGTAATACCACATAAAACCATTGTTTTTTTTCTATCTTTTAGAATTAGGTCGGTTGAATTAAAAGTAATTTGGGGTGTTTTATTTTGTGTTATAGTTTTACTGGCACTTCTTCACGTCAGACGACACTCTTTCGAGAGATGAGTTGGCAGGTCGCCGGGCCACTGCGCCGTGCTGACTGTGCTCGTTATTCCTGTCAAAATATTTTAAGTTTTTGCGCATTTTTATCGTTACACGTTAAATGTAATATTACTCTTAACAGGTTAATTTTTTTAATAACTTTTTAGTTATTTTTATCAACAAGTAATAAAATCTTGTTTTTGAAAAATATTTTATTTAAAAAAAAATATATGTGTTTTAATGAATGATATTACGATTACAAAAAAGACGACTTGGCACATCACTCAGCTCCTCCAGGTAATTCGGTACCGATAACCTGCAGTCGAAGTCTGAAGCAAAATGTTGACATTTCGCGTAGAAGTCAATTTTCATGTTTTCTGCTGCATCTTATATTCTTTTGACTTACGTAGACTATATCTTTGATAAATCTTAAAACAAAAAAATGTATTTTTGAGTTAATGAATACACGAAAACACCAATTTTGTCTCAGCGTTTTCGAGCGCCAATTGGTGGTTTTACAGGGGACTATGTCGAGACTTCCGTACCTAGCGCTTTATGTATTTTTGGATAGACTTAAAATATTTGCCAAAACAGGAGATCTCTTGTGATCTTCTTAAATGAATTTAGCTATAAAATATTAGTCTATGTATGTCCTTTGGAGACACGAAGGGACACACAAGTCGTTTTTTTAGTCTTCACATACATTAGTAGGTATATAGCTTAAAAAAATATCAGGAACCCTACGCCTATTACATATTTTAGTATCATTATCAATCTACGCGTTGTGCAATAGAAGCGGGGTCAATAAAACTTTCCTATGCGCATGCGCTTACTGTAACGCGACACTTTTTGAAAGTGAAATGAACATCATCACTTCAAAGATGTGTAGTTTTTTTATCAGTTTCCTGTGATGCTAACAAATCAACATATCACATTGTAACGTTTATATTATGGTATTGGTAACAAGAAACCTGTGTTTGTTGAACTTTTCCACGCTACTTTAAAGTAAGTTGTCTCCGTTCCATTAGGCATTTATTTATCTGAAAGCTGCAAACTCAAAAGGACGGGTTATTAATAAAATAGACTTCGCAATCAGCACACACAATTGATTGTCTTGATCACTGTATATATGCTAATAAGATTGCATTACAAATTTTCTACCTCAAAGGCTGTTAAAAAAACATTAGCATAGTAATTTCTAGTTCTGCTCAAATAAACACAACAATGGTATCTTTGTTCTATCACAATGACAACCACAGGAGCTACCTCGCAAGGAATAATGTCTATGTTTCCCACGGCACTACCTGTAATAGAGTATTCTATCCCACAGCCCATGGAAAATCATGAGAAGGGTTGAATGACAATCACACACACTCCAAAAAGGTAAACCTAATTTTATTGCACCCAAGTCCTCATGCACTTTTAAAGGATTTACCACTAACAACAGAAAATTACTTTTGATGCATCTGCTGATTGCGGAGTCTCTACATAAGCCGAATTTAATTTCAGACCCAAAAACCGCAGCTAAGTAATTAAATATGACATTGAGTAGCCGCGTGGGAAACACAAGACAAACCAACACTAATTAACCAGCAATATTTTATAAACAATCCACCGATTGCATCCCAGACAATGGGAGCATTTCGTCCAACTATGACCTTACTCTAACCATATTTCGTGCCATCAAAACACCTTAACATGTGCACATGTTAACGCATTTACAAAACGGCTTGGACAATTAAACAATTGGGATCTTACAGCACGAGTAGATGGTATGAAAAAAGATTTTCCGTTTCAGATAATGAAATGACAACAATAGCGGAGTTTGCGCAAGACGTTCGCACGGCGAGGACGCGAGTGGGGCGTATTTTATATAGGAGGGCGAGCGGCGCCGGCGCAGCCGTAGCGTCGTCATGCCGCTGCGGCTGCCCTAGCGCGATGATCCTCCTCGTCCTCTTCGCGTGCCTCTCGACCGCCGCCGCCACCAACACCACCAAAGATGCCACTGAAATTGAATCAACGACCAATTCAACCAAAGAAATCCTGAAAGCCAGTGAAACAGCTGACCCGTCTAAAGTTGAAATCGTCAAACAAATACGCCGGCTGAATGAAGATGGATCATACACTATCGGATATGAAGCTGATGATGGAACCTTCAAGATCGAGAGCAGAGATGTTTTGGGAAACGTGAAAGGGACCTTCGGATACATTGATAAGGATGGGGAGATTAAACGAGTGACTTATACATCATCCAGTGATAGTACGCCAGCACCGGTACCAGTGTCCACAAGTACCACTCCGAGTACACCGACAATGATAGTAAGGATGAACAAAACCGTGTCGTCAACTACGAGAAGGCCCCAGGCTACCATAGTGTATCCAACAAGGAGCAGCTACACCACCAAAGGAACCGTTATCCAGCCCATCCCTCCAAGAAGGCGTCCGATACCATCTTCTACCAGAGCTACTACGAACTATGTCGAAACAACGACCGAGAAGCAAAAAGTTGATCAAACGACTAGCAATATTTTAAAGTTATACAAACCAAAGTCCGAAGAAAGTGTTAACACTCGAACCCAAATATTAAAACCAATGTCAGCAACAGTGAAAGATGATTTGATAACTAAACAGACTACAACCAAAGTGCCAGTGACTATAAAGCCTGTCTACGAACACATGTCGGAAAACGAAGAAAGTGATCCAAATAAGGCTAATACTATTCGGCGTGAACTGACCGGGACCAGTCCCAATCCACGCATGGTCAGTCTGCAACAGTCTGTTGGTGACGATTCTACTGATGTGTACGGAAGCCACTTATCTCTTGGAACAGTGCGGCCTCTATTCACTACTACAACTCCTCGACCGAGACTAGTGCCCATACATTCTTTAGTTGCTGCTAGACAAAAAATTCAACAGCAATACCAAGACGTGCCTCTTCAGGATCAAGAGACAACAGTGGAAGCCAGTACCGGTCGTGTTTTCGATCATGAAAACGTTGTGACTTCGAATCCAGTACCAGTGATTCATCTGCCTCCTGAAAGGGAAGTCGATGAGCGTTTATACCAACAACCTATTCATAGAAGACCAACGTCTGCCATACAGTTCCGTACAAACGAATATTTGAAAGACAATCCCGGTGCACCTATACCTATTGGAAACCAGCGGCCCTTTCTCCACTACGAATACCAGAACAAAATACTGGATCCACAGTTTGTGAAGGAGACTACACCAGCTCCACAGACGAAAGGAACCACTCCTGAACCAGTGACAGTACCGTACGATGTAAGACCAGTGACCAGGATTATACCGATTCCAGTGGATGAAAGAGGAGTGCCCATTCATGGATACCAAGCCAGGTTTGTCAACCCATACCGACCAAATCCACAACCACAACCACAACCACAGCAAATTATGTATCAGCCCCGGTATGAACCAGTCGATGAAATGAACGCCATCTCAGCACCAGTGAGTACTAGAGATCTTAAGCGCTTACTCCAAATCCTTATTCTTCGTCAGAATAAACTTCAAGCTTTGATGGATCAGTTGGTAGCTCCTGGGCCTCCTTATCAGCCTCTGCATCTTTTTAGACAAGAGCCTCAATACCAGTATAATAGATACGAAATATCTCGTCAGTACCAGGATGACGACCGTTACGATTACCGATACGACCAGCAGCAGTACAGGCAGCAAGATGCTTATTCGAATCAGGTGAATAACTATGACAACCAACAATATGAGAGCCAGCGTTATGTACCCAGAAGGAGGTTATATACAAGACCTTATGACACTGCGAGTTCTTCATCCAATCGTATTGAAGAATCTCCAGAATTCCTTCCACCAGAGATTCGAGAGGCTCTTCTGTTGAAAATGCTGATGTTGGCCATCAATCCTGATTTTATGCCAACTCCGGTTCCACCTACCGAGCTCACTACCGCAGCACCCCCTCACCACCCACCACTGCAGACCAGAAAACAGGTCAGGAACGTCCAGATTCTTGGGGAGGAGGGATCCATGGATGAGGCCAAACGCTCCATGCAGGGACACTGAGGTAATATCGGTCTTATTTATTCAGTGATACTTTAACTTTAGAATACTCAACTATAATGTAAATATTTTTATAGTAATGAACCCTTTTTAATTATTTGCGGTTGTTTGATTGATATATATTAGCAACTAGCATTCTAACAACAAAGGCCACCAACGTTGCACATTCAACAAAAGATTAAGATACAGACTTCTAGTTAGGACCCATAGAATTTGTAAAGACAAATTCGGTCACACAGCATCTTGAACGAGCCCCATTCAAAAATTACTTGTTATCCAACATCAAAGGTATTGTAACACTATTTTAATTAAAGTAATTTAGCACTTACATTGCATCAGTGTCATGAAAAAACACATAGCACCTGTGGGAATGACGCCATTGTCTAACGAAATACCTTGAAGTTTGGACAATGAAATATGTTCGGTCTTATTACATGGCCAAATGGAAATAACGATATTGTTTATTTGAACCATTTATCAAAATGCTTTTCCACGCCCACTTCGATATGGTTTATTTTAATATTACAATTTTATAAGTAACAATAGGATACATAAACCAATTTAACATAGTTTGAGGATCCGTCGTTAAGGAGTATGTGTAACTCATGGTTGTAAAACTCAAGTAATAAGTACTTATTTAAAAATATTATCACATAATTAAAAAAAAAACAGTTGACTGATTAAACAAAACAAGAACCATCTTCCTATAACTTCTTATTTTCGAGAAACCCTGAGACAAACATATAAATATACAAACGTACTTATACTTTCGAAATTTTGCACACGTATTAGGAAGCCTGGATAGATCAACATTATATTTTTTTATCCAATTCTGATGATATCACACACATACAGGTCGAATTAATTATCTCCTTTTTGGTAAAAATAGATGTACAAAGACTTTATACACAGGATATCCCAAAAGCGAAGGATAATCCTGGTATGTGTGTTTTGGCCTGTTATGTGCCATAACGTGACCTATTTGCAGTTACAAAAAATATTAAAAGTGTGTGTATCTCGAAAATGGAGAGACATTTACTTGAAAATAAAGGCATATATTTATAAGGCCATAACGTGACCTTTTTGCAGTTACAGGATAATCCATTGCCTTTGGGACAACCTTCATATTTATCATAATCGAACTAACAACTTTTTCCCTACTGATCACGTTTGTAAGATTTTCATCATCGTAACATAATAATATACTCGACTTGCATCATTTAAAGCATTTCATTATTTTAGTTAAAGTTAAAGGCAACACTACTCAATACACTTAACACCATGCTTGGGTCAGTATCTATCATAATGTCCTATATTTCTAATGCTTGTGGCACGCCCCTTAGTTAGCTTAGTTAGATTGAGGTTTACGTTATCCAAACGAAAACTGTACCTACCTTTATCCCCATTAACCCTGTTACTACTACTGTTCTTTATAAAGAACACCTGAGTTATAAGAAAGAATATGCATAAGCGTATAGTTTTAATCAAGTAGGTAGCTTACAATTTATCACTTTAAATATATATTTTTAAATCCAAATGAGTAAAAAAACAATACTTTTCTGTGTACCTGAAACTTATATTAACGTATTTATAATTAAATTTAAATAAAAAATATTTTTTTAATATATTCTATTTTGTACATAGGACTTTTGTTTTCGAGGCATAATATTTCCGTAATAACTGGGCTAAGAATGAGGGGTGCGATTGTGTAAAGCAATCGTATTCATTTGACAGTTCAAAACGTACGGTATGGTCTGTCAAATGGCGAAGAACAAAGGGTTTGACGGATCATATCGTACGTTTTGAACTCTCAAATGAATACGATTGCTTTACACAATTTCAGCTCAGTTCCAGCCGGTTGACATGATGATGGCAAGGTCGCCGTCATCGACACATACTGCGCCTGCGCATGTCAACAATAGCCAGCCTTCACGGCTACGCTTCTTAGGCAAGCAGCACAGAGGGTAGCGATTAGCCAGCGATTACTGAGATATAGTGAATGCTCGTGTTTTGTTTTGATAAGCATTAGTATGGCAATCTAGAAGTGTGTGGAATAATGTCAACACGGCGGATACAAGCACTTAAAATTGTTGTCAAATAGTTACCGTCATGGGTTGTTACTAGGTGAAAAATAACTCAGGTGAAAAACAAGTTAGTCCAACCAAAAATTTGAATCCGTACCTCCCTTAAAAATGGTAATACAGTGTTCTTAAGTGTTTTTATATTGATGTTATAACTGAATAAGTTGCTGAATAACTGTATGTTTCCCTAATAATAATATTAAATAAAAAACTTAAGTAAAGTCCGCTTTTATTAGCTAGTCGAATATTTACAATAATGTTGACATTCCTTTTTAACGAAATAATTACTTTTAAAATAAGATAATCACAAATCACAACACAAAACTCACAACTTACATAGGTAATTCACCGTTAAATACTGAGATATTTCGAAATCAAACAGTAAAATAATTTTATTCAGTCATATTATTTTAAAAGTTATGAAACGACTGTTTACATTGTTGGACTAGTAAGGAAAAACGAACTTTTAAATACTTTTCTTATGAGAGCTAACATCGAGGGTGAAGTAATAAACGCCTCACATAAGTGTTAGAGCATTTGCAAGAAGTGAAGTTACTTAAGATGAATATAACTTTTTACTTCAGTTACTTAACAACGTAAGTAAGTAATTCCGCCACTTATTTTACTTTTGCCTACACTGTTATAATCATGCACACTCTCAAAAAAATTGGTATTGTAAAGTAACAAAGCAAGCCATCTTATTTTTTTTTATTATGACTGATAGACTTACTAACGTTAATGTATTAAGTATCGTGTTAGTAACTTCGTTTAAAAACGTTCACACACTCTAGAAAACAATGCAAAAACTGATGAGAAATCTTCATAAATATACAGATAGGAAGCGTTATTAGCCAAATCAAATTGCATTCTTCAATTTATGCACGGAAGTCACCTTGAATATTATTTTGGGAAAGACCATCACACCAATACAGTAGGGAGATAAAGGATACAATGTGCAACAAGAGTCGATTACCGTTGTACGTTGGTAATCAGGTAAGACTTAGACCCTTTACACACTGCGACTTTTAGCAGCGATGCAGTTGCGATGCTTACACGCGTTAGCATCGATGCAGTCGCAAAATGTCAACCTTAACACACTCCGCTGCTTTTAGCATCGGTACAGTCGCGATCCAGAAGCTGTAAATTGTCAAATTATGTACTGAATTATGGCAACTGTCGCGAATCTGCATCGAAGCTAACGCGCGTTAGTATCGATGCTAAATTAAATCTGGTCATTGCGTGAGTCGCGATGCTGAAGCGCGTTTTAAAAACGTGCGAATGCATCGATGCTAAAAGTCGCAGTGGGTCTTATTTGACGAAAAGTATAAGATGACCTATGGTTTAGAATGTTTTTAACACTTACAGTGTCATATTTTATATTCATAGAGATGAAATAAGAAACCAAAAATTTGCGCATGGGTGGGACTTGAACCAGCAACCTCTTGGCTGACCGAGCCAAACGCTCTTACCAATTGAGCTACCGTGCTGTCAGTCCGACCTTGCGAAATTTGTGGTCTCTTATGGATGCGTCATTGCGCGACGCTTAGCGCCATCTAGCCGTTTATCAAACAGATGGCCCAAGCAGTTATTCTTTACACAATAAATTCAACTTGGAAATTGATGACGCTTCGCTATCCAATTGTTTAGAATGTTGTTAACACTCATTAAAACCTGCACTTGGCCTGCGGTCTTTCCAATTGAGATACCGAAATTTCTGGTCTCTTATGGATACGTCATTACGCGTGATATCAACGCCTTTTACCATTCTGTATTGCAACAGTGGCAACTTTACCTTTATTTCACCTTATAAGAATGTGCTATTATTTCTTATATACCTAAATAAAGTAACACCTGTCGATTCACTCTCATGAAAATTATATCGTTTCTATCAAGGTATCATGTAATGGGGTCTATGAACTTTAATTGGTCTAATGATCAGATGAAGATTCCTCTTTACATCAGTAATATCGTGTAATAACACCATTTAGTAAAAGTGTTCTTCATAGACGCCGAAAGGTCGACAGGAGCTTTGTAGTTACCGCTATAACCTATCAATAAATTAATTTAGGACAGAGAGCACACGTCTATTGTAACTACCTTCTAAATAAATAATTTATTAACATTTTTTTTCGTAAAACCGTAAAGTAAAATTACAAAAAGAGTCTGGCTGCATTAATACCTTTGTTACCATTTCTATTGTATGATTTATCAAAAGAATAATACTAAATAATTTATCGAATAAATTACAGTACCGACAACGATCATAAGTGCTCATATTATTTTGATAACCGACTTCAAAAAAGGAGGTAAGCAATTCAATGTGTTTCTATTATGTGTGTGATATTGTTGAAATTTATTATATTTGAGTATGTTGATCTTAAAGTCTTCCCACGTGTGCAAAATTTCATAAGTGTTTGCATCTTCGTATATATATTTGTATGTTTGTCCACGGATTTCTCGAAAACAAAAATAGTCATAGCGATACGATTCTTTTTTAGTTCGATTATGTATATTTGAACTTAAGCCACAGTGTTAGTTTCATCAAAATCGGTCTGGTCATTTTTGTGATATGGGTAAATAACTAAAAATAAAATAATTTAAAAAGGCTTAAAAAACTGACTAAAAAGCTTAAAATAACGCAATATACAGTTTAATTTTTAAAATTATTTTTTCCCTTATATTTTCCAATCCCTTGTCCGCCATCGTGATCACAACAATCACGCTTATCTTAGTCCGGGCCCAGATAATATAATATTACCGTGTAATGTGATCCCGGTCTAAAACTTTACACTTCAGTATTAAGGTCACAAGCGATGGTATTCCTTCATTTGTTACGCAATTTTCTGTGAAAATGTGGCACATACGACCAGACATTTCCCATGTGCTGTATTATGAAGGAGCTCCCACGGCCCGCGGTGGCAAAACACGGGTAACAATAGAAGTGCGTTATTATACACTCTTGCGCAAGTATTACGCCAATAGATTGGGTGACATTCGCGTGTGATAGATATGTTAATTTTGAGCTAATAAGGAGTTCTACTGATTGAGAAGATGCACCGCCCTAAAGCACGCTATCCTCAAGGCTCATAGCCTAGCTTGTGACTGACACGTATTATATATTTTTTCGTGTATTCACCATAAAACGTGTTTATTGGTTTATCAATGAGTTTTGGCTGTGACGCTCACTAGTGCACACAACATAAATATTAGAGTTTTAATCTAAATCTCACAAAAAATATTTAAAAAGAGAAAGATAAACCGGCAATGTGCGACTCGAACTCGCGATCGAAGGATTCCGTATCTACTATAAATGTAAGCACTTGCATTGCCTAAATGCTGTCCTGTAAAACATGATTATGATTGCCTTGTACGATTTTGGTTCCATTTAATAAGGTTTGGTCCCATTGAAATAATAAAATATACAAAATTGTAAGACAAAACCGGTTATAATTTTGAAAGCGCTCTATGATATGAAACTGAAACAGTAGTTTTACATTAATTTTTATTGTTTCGTTTACCTGAAGAATATCAAAATTGTGAGTTTTAAGGTTTCCGTAGCCGAAGGGGACATAACGTAACCCTTATAGTTTCGTCAAGTCTGTCTGTCTGTCCGTCCGTATTTCACAGCCACTTTATTCTGTAACTATAAGCATCACAATGTTGAAATTTGGTAGGAAGATGCATCCTATTAACTGCTTTACGATTCTTATACAAAAAAATAAATAAATAATGATATTTAAGGGGACATGAAACTAAAACTGTTTTTTTAGACAAACCTATGCTTGTGTGGTCTAGCTATGGATAGGTATTTTAAAATAACATAAAGGTTTCTAAAACCATTTTCTTTTAATGTCTAACGTATGATAGATAGACGCTCCCAAAGTGGTAAAATGCCCCCCCCCCCCTCTAATTTCTAAACTAGTAGTTATTGAGATAAAGCACATTTTCAATAACTGCAAACATAACTTTGTTGTCCATACAAATACTATGAAAAACAAAGTTATATTTGCCGTCAGTAAAATATTGGGTATTTTGGCTAAGTGGAAGTAAGTAGGATTCCCTATTTCAGTTTAAGTGGGCACGAAATCCTCAGTGCGCGAGTCCGACTCGCACTTGGTAAGTTTTTCATCTTAAAGAAACAAGCAAAATTAATGTTTAAAGTTTCAATTTCATATCATAAAGCGTTTAAAAATATGTATTTAAAAAATGTATATGAAAATTATCATGTAATTAAATTTGGATGGATTAGATGGAGAAAAAAACGAAGAGAGGTGGTATAGAAAATGCAGAGGTGAGTACCAGTACGCTAAATTGGGATCAGGAAAAACTAATTCTATGCTAGCATGTCATTTTATACAATAAAACATGCTATATATTTATAAAAGATGGCATTTCTGCTAATATGTCCTTAATACTCTATTAACACTTTATATGACAGTTAATAGCTATAGCCGTAAAACAATAAAAGTTCTATCAATCAATCAAATCATTTATTGCTCATAGTCTCATTACATTTTAAGCTGGTTCTATTGTGTACTATTGTATCTAGGATACTGAAAAGTGTTAAGTCCCGAAGGTAATATCATGGGAAGATAATATCATCATAAAGGGAGTACGTCATATACGACAGTATAGTAGAAGATGTAGTGACTACACCTTCAACAGCTCCAACATGGAGAATGTTTGGCTCCTCTGCTGGTGTACCGTATCTGGAGAGGGGCAAAGGCGAAGTCCTGCGCGTACTCTATATGGGACTTAGGTTTGAATCGGATCAAAAGCCTTGTTTGTTGATTTTTGCCAAGACTTTTGGTGATCTTATAAATTATCAATTACTTACTGTGATATCAGTTAATTAAAGAGAGGATAAAAAAGCTTTTTAAACGTGATAAGGATGCCTAATCTAAGATGGACAAGTCTGGGGAAAGGGAGGGAGTTAAAGGGAAACATTGCGAGAGAGTGTCACAGACAGGTTAACTAGAAAAATTTAATAATCAGTAGGAATTTCATAAAATCACTGAGATGAAAGTAACAAACAAACACTGAAGTACTTCTATTTAAGTTTTTAATAAAGAATAGTATGCTACATATTTACAAAAGTGACATAGCATTACTGCTAGGTACTCAATACTCAGTGGGCAGGGGCGAAGTCCTGGGCATACTATATATGGGACTTAGGTTTGGATCGGATCAAAACTCTTTCAAAGGTTTCCAAACAGACCAACAATAAAATAAAATAAAATAACAACAGGGCAGTAACAAAAAAAACAAAAAACGTAACAGAAAGTTCAACAAATTAACAACGCACGATAAGTTGGCTTAAAACAGCAAAAGAATGTTATCACAACGCAGAACGAAGGACGACTGGCTGGCTAGCTGGCCCCTGCCTGATAACCGGTTACACCGTTTTCTATCTCTTTCACACCTATTGTACCTTTTAAACCACCGTTTCTACTTGACGGTGAATGGTATTGTATTACCATACCCCTCTGTTTCTTGGAATTCGGAAGTTGATTATCTAGTATTAGGTAAAAAGCGTAGTTAAAGGGTCTTATTCACATTGTTGTAACTTCTAAACTATCTCACTGGGAGCAAAGAAGTTTAGGACTGTATTTTAGTAAACATTCTCTACTATCGTTTTAAAATAAAAAAATAGCACTTTAATGCTCTAGATTTTTCACAAAAGGCCAATAATTAAAAAATACACAAAAATAAATAAAATTTTTTGGTCTTTTAATATTTTTTTCTATTTTTTATCACATGAAAATTAAAATATGATGCCTGTGTAATTATTGTGTACATGTTTAGCTATCAAATGAGACCTCTTTTGTGTACATAGGACATGAGCAATTGTGGTCGAATTAGTACGAGAGTCTGGGGTTTAGTTACTAAAAGACAAAATGGCCGCCATAATACAACCGTGACAGAAAACAAAAAATTGAGGGCCGATTTGTCGATAAAAAAAACTATATTTCATACCATTAAAGGTTCCGACACTAATGTCGGGATACATGGGACTTAGGTTTGGATCGGATCAAAACTCTTGTTTGTAGGCTTTCAGCCGAGACTTATAGTGATATTAGAAATTAACAATTATTTACTGTGATATCATTTAAAAAGAGGATAAAACAGCTTTTAGAACTAGGTAAGAATACCTAATCTAAGAAGGACAAGACTGGGATTGCGAGAGAGGGGCACAGAGAGAGTAAGGACAGAAAAAAATTATTTTTCGGTAATAGTCAGAATCAATTTCATAAAATCACTATGATGAATGAAACACTGAAGTACTTCTATTTAAGTTTTTAATATAGAAAAGTATGCTACATATTTACAAAAGTTAGATGGCATTACTGCTAGGTACTCAATACTCTAGTAAGACCCGAAGGTGATATCATGCAGGGGGGCAGCACCTCCTTGCGGCAGCGCGTACTCCTTCAACAGCTGATCCAACATGGAAAACGGTTGGCTCCTCTGCTGGGGGAACTGTTGCTGGTTGTACCGCGGCTGGGGTGGGGCAGGGGCGAAGTCCTGGGCGTACTCTATTTGTGGCTTGGGGGCGAACTGGGGCGCGGGGCGGAAGTCCTGTTTGTACTGCCGCTGCTGGGGCTCAGGGTTGAAGAAGCTGGTGGTGTCGGAGGCGGGGGCGGGGGCGGCACCCGCGACGAAGATAGGCTGCAAAATGGTTAGGTGGTGGTTTAAAAATTGATCCCTGGTGTCTAGCTAGATGGAGTTGCATAAAATGTATATGATAATGTAGGTACTTGAATAATATTACTAATAGGTATAACTATTCAAGAAAAGTCAGAATTATTTTATGCTATCTTTTTCATGATCATCGTAGGACATCAAGCTATGGAAATAACTAAAATAAGCTAACCTAGCTGTTTCTTCATCAGTCAAACGTCTAATCTTCCTTACAACAAAAGCAGCTGAGCTTAGTTTCCCTGACACGGCCTCTATATGAGGACTCCATTGTAGTTTGGAGTCTAAAGTGATTCCTAAGAATGTTGTAGAGTCTATCTATAGTATCAAGCGGTTTGTCTTTTATCTTAACATGAGTTGATGCCTGTCGGACATTAGGCATCGCAAACTTTACACATTTAGTTTTACTTCCATTAAGAAGGAGATTGTTAAAAGTAAGCCAATGTAATACTTGTGAAAGAGTATTATTTACATCGTCAAAATTTCCTTCACCTCGTGGAATTTTAAACATAAGTGAAGTATCATCTGCAAACAATACTGTATCACAAAGATTCCCCTTCAAAATGCGGGAGGTCAGATGACCTCCCGCATTCTCCTCTTTTATTTTTAATATATATATATATATATATATATATATATATATATATATATATATTAAAAATAAAAGAGGTCCCAATAGATCCCTGGGGCACACCCATTGTTAGGTGCTCCAGAAGACTCAGTTTCGTTTATACATACTTTTTGCATTCTACCTAAGAGATAAGAATTAATTAAGTTTAATGAGTTCAATGAGGTAGCTTTCCAAGGTCGTCTGCCCATCTTGTCTGTGGACGTCCTACGGCGTCTTTGGTCGAAGGGTCTCCAATCTACAAGTTTTCTGCCCCAACGGCCATCAGTGCTTCGCGCGACGTGGCTTATGCGTGCTATGCACTATAAGTGTATAAGATATTCTATCTTACCTTATGTACCTTTTTATGGAGATGTATTTATTGATTAAAATAAGATGCTGAACTGACAATTAAAAAAGCCTCATATTACGTCCATAATACAAGATCCTCTTCTAATGACATTGCTGTTGAGAATTTTCTAGGCGTATTTTTCTGCAAACTGCAAAACTTTTGCTACAGACTACTTAGATATAATTTAAAGCAATTACTCTCCTACACTAGTCTGTTCTTACCGAGTATGTAAAATAAAAATAAATAAAAAAGCCTTCATTTCTACTACCATCTGATTTATGCTAAGCTAATCTAATTATTTTATCGCCAGTAGTCGCCCCAGCGGCGTAGGCCTCCCCTAAGCCTTTCCACCTGTCTCTTTCGCGCGCTTCTCGCATCCAGAAAGTTCCACTTCTCTGGGTAAAAATGTCACACCATCGTTTGTTTGGTCTACCTTTTCTCCTCTTTTTGTCTCTGGGCAACTATTCTGTGAGGCGCTTTGTCCACCTGTTATTGTTCATCCTACAAATGTGTCCCGCCCCAATGGGCGGCACACATTTGTAGGATGTCGAACATCAATGTCAAACGACGCAATCGTCGTGCGCTACGTTTTCCGTCTAATGTTTTGTTGCTAACCTTGTCCGACAATTTTAACCCAAGCATACTTCTTTCCATTTTGCGTTGGCATATAGCCACTCTTTCCTCGTCTTCTTTCCTAAGTGACCACGTCTGGCAACCGTAGGTCAAGCAGGGTAGTAGTATTGCAACTTCATAGAGCTTCTTCTGTATGTGTATGTCAATGTCTTTGTTTTTCACTATTTCTCTTACTCCCCTGTTTTTTACCAGGCTAGAGTTATTCTTCGTTGTATTTATTTTCCTGTATTATTTTCGAATGATACTAATGAATATGTAGCGGATATAATATTAATTTTGTCTATCTATAGATCCAGGGTTTAGTTTTTAAGCTAAATTGCCTAGACTAAGGCGCTGGTTATTACAACTTCGTGGCTGACAATGATGTGATAACAAAAGTTAAGTTGGATTCGATCAAATACGAGTATTGGCTTTCATGCGCGTAACTATACAAAAAATTTATTATAGTTCCTTGATTTTATTTTCGAATATCTCAAGTCATTTTTCGACGTAAAATTGTAATAGGAAATACTAAACTTGCATGACAGAACGAATGATTAAACTTTTTTATTATCCGGCAAATCTCTAAAGTATCGAGTTGTCAGAAGTTTTGAATTGGGCAAAACATTCTGACATATATCATTTGAAAAGCAGACATCAATAAGATAAACTTCGATAAGCACTTATTTCACGCAACACGGTGGCTATAAGAGTTACTTCCGTATGAACGCGATCTTCTACAACAGTCGATGTTAGATTGCAAAATGGATTACTCTCGGATAACTAGCGATTTATTCTAGGGTGAACACTTTTTCTCGTTTGGTCGAATCGTCTATCATCAGGCCGTTGCAAGTCTGTGGCTAAAAAATTGCAACACCATATTTTGGCAACGAGGTCTGGTATAAAAACCTACCTTAGGTGGAGTAGGTGCTGACTGCGGCGCTGGTCTGTACTGCTGCTGAGGATTCGGTCTGTACTGCTGCTGCTGCTGGGGTTCAGGCCTATACTGCTGCTGAGGTTGCGGTCTCGGCTGCGGCGCGCGGTACGCCGGCGCGGGCGCAGGGCGCGGCGCGGGGCGGGGGGCGGGCTCCTCGTAATCATAGTCCACGGATTGAGGGGGAGGGCGGTATTGGTTGCGGTTGCCCTGGAAAGATTCAAGTTAAATTTTGTAGCCTTTGCAGAAAAATAATTTGCGTTATAGCAATCCCTACCAGACTTTTAGGTCATGCAGAGAATTTGAAATGGTATAGCTTTCATTTTCAAAACGTTATTAGAAGTTTATAAAAATATAAATATATAAATATTTGACAACATCACATAATGTATGTCCGATCCCAGGCTAAGTAGCTAAATCACTTGTGTTAAGGAAATCGGAAACAAAGGTGGTATCACAACACCCAGACCCGAGATAATATAGAAAAGATCGTTTTCTACATTGACCCGACCGGGAATCGAACCCGGAACCTCACGAGATGGCGACGCTTGAAACCAGCATGCTAGCCACTCGATCACGTATATAGTATGACTAAGTATATTTTTTAAATTTGACGGAACTGCTAAAATGCTAAACGATTACCTGAGTACTAAATAAATCAAGATAAAACAATGATTGTGAAGTTGGCGAAAGTCTTTGTCGACACGTGCAGTAGATAGAGGTCCTGACTACTGATCCACGGGTTCGAATCCCGCAAGGGAAAATTTTGTGTGATGAGCACGAACATTTGTACCTAAGTCATGGATGTTATATTTATTTAAGTATTTATGGGAGTCATAATCGTTGTCAAGTTCTTCGTAAACTTTGTCACAAAACCATACAATTTGTATGTTTTTGGCGCATATTTATAATTATCTTTCTTACTGTCCATAATACAAGAAATATATGAAAACGAGTAACGTATCACCCTGAACTCAAATGTTGTGCCTCATGTGACTTGAGGATCTCCTACCTTGGATTTGTCCTCTAATTTTAGTAGGGTTTTGTATACCAAGGAAATATATTTACCTGTGACTTTTGTGGCCTTAGTCCCTCATCCCTAGTGGACTCGTCGACGAGGGTAGGTGGTGCGACAGTGATGCCTTCACCAGCTGGCTGGAAGCCATACTTGTTGGCTCCGTACTCGATCACGCGCAACTGTAATGAGACAAAACTCAATTCAACAAATAGGTATGAACTATCAACATAACGGTACAACATAAATATTCCATTATTATTTGATACAACAGAACTTAGGGTCCATATTTTGAAACTGCCTAGAAAGTCAATTGGGTGAAGTGTTGTTCAGAAACCACAACATTTGTCTTTGGCGGAAAATAGCGCTTGTCAATTCATAAAATAAACAAGCAATGGCTTATCGAAATTGTGGAGCCAGGGTTATATCCCGTACATCTTGAGCCAAGGGAGGGAAAGAGGTTATATCCCGGCTCAAGAGGTACGGGCTGGCACTTGTAATATGAAGAGGTTATCATAGACGTAAGCTAACGAGATTTAACAAAGTTACGAAGTCAAATATTGAGTTCCCAGCGATTACCTCTAGTATCCTTCCTTGCTTGGTCTAAGGCAGTCAAGCGTCCGTCTATTCTATCAACTTAGTTAAAATAATCGGAGCATGATCTTGTAGTAACCAACCCGCACTGACAGACTGATAAAAATTAAACCGTGTCCATCATTCAGTCACGTAAGTCCAGACTGATGAACTTGAATGATGCCTGCCTAATAATAGTCGCTCTAGCCTATATCGAGGGAACCCATCACTTAATCGCAATTTTATTCATCGATTTTCATTTCCCATAAAACGATTCGCAGATGTTTCAAAATAATATTCTAGAATCTTGTTACATCACAATTTCATTTACTCGAATGCTTATTATCTACAAACTTACTTCATCGTTACTTCTTTTCATAAATTACGTATTTTATCGAAGTAACGTTAGCTTTCTATTTTGTTACCCATAATTTTATTTCCACGTAAGTTTCAATATGCAGAATTCTTGAAACATCGAATTTTACTTCACTAAAGTCCGTATTTCCAAACGAAATTGTTACTAATCTTACATTGCATACTTTATTAATACACAATTTAAAGCATAACTGATATAAATATGTAATAAATATTGATCTAATAAATAAACTGCGTTAATCCCGACTCGCCGTGGTCTCCTCGCCGTGGTACTGTCTGCACGATACTAGAGTGTAATTCAAAAGCCGGAGACGAGGAAATCCTAATGTATGCTGCTAGTTTGCATGCCTGCTTGCTTGCTGCATGCATGCCTGTTTGCTTGCATGCATGCCTTTATGCATGCTTACTTGCATGCATGTATGCCTTCTTACTTGCATGCATATGCATGCGCATGCCTTCTGACTTGCATGCGTATGCAAAAATATATGGGAACCGTTACACATTGAAACAAGTTTTTATGAAAGGTTATATCGATAACTTAATAATTCTATGAAACATTCGTTTGGTATATCGTTATTCTGCTTAACAAAATCAGTTGCGAAACATTTTTTTGGTGAACTGTTATTCGATGTTATGAAACGACGATAAATAACTATTCGAATTAACAAGAAAAAAATATATCAACATTCATTGAATAGTTTTCTGTGAAATGAAATTCAATATCAAAAAATTCTGTGTTATGATAGATACCCCTATATCGACTACGTTCCCAGTCACAACAACTAACCGATTCCTTGGCCTCTCATAGCCCGATGGAACAGCAATTTGACACGACCAGAGAGGAATCAGGCACAGGGCCAGCGGCTTTACGTGCACACCGAGGCACGGGAAAGTTACACCGCCTACTTTCAAACTCTGGGCTACCCTGTAAATTTCTAAACAGAAAAATCCAGGTACATATTTTGGGCTCGCCTCGGGGATTGAACCGGGACCTCTGGCGACAGACCCTCTAACTGCTGCGCCACTGTAACCCTTACAGTCCGTTTTTCTTTGCTAGTCGAACAATGTTAACACTCTTTTTATATTTTTTAAATTTATATCAGTGAATAAAATTAATATACTATTAGATTTCAAAAAATCTAAGTGTTCGATGACTGGCCTATGTTGGTTGTAAGTTTTGTGTTTATCTTATTTAAAACCGGCCATCTGCGAGTCGGACTCGCGCACTGAGGGTACCGTGCCAACTTTAACTGAAATAAGGAATCCACTTACTTCCACTTAGTAAAATACCACAGTATTTTGTTGACAGCAAATATAGCTGTGTTTTTCATAGTGTTTGTATGAAGAACAAAGTTATGTGTGCGGTTGTTGAAATGTGCTATATCTCTAAAACTTCTCATTCGATCTCGTCCGTCAGAAGTCGAAAAATCGTCAAACGGTTTACAGGATACGTACGTCTTCCTACCAAATTTCAAGAGTGTGATGCTTATACTTACAGAATAAAGTGGCTGTGACAAACAGACGGACAGACAGACAGACAGACTTGACGAAACTATAAGGGTTCCGTTTTTTGCTATTCGGTTACGGAACCGTAAAAATGACTTATTTCGTTAAAAAGGAATATCAAGATTGTTTTTAATATTGTTCAAGCGAAGAAAGACAGACTTCACGCAGCCGTTGTCTTACCTTGCCAGTGTCATCTTTATATCCGTATTTGCCCTTGACCTCTCCCGCGGGCGATTTGGTCTCGATTTTGAAGGAGCCATCGGCGGCTTCATACCCGTACGTGTAGGAACCGTCCTCGTTGTGCCTGAAACATTTAGTTGGTAATTTCAATATTTACTGTCCACCTTAATTAAATATATTGGAGACACTTCGACCAAAGACGCAGCGTAGGATGTCCACCGACAAAACGAACATACGACCTTGTAAAGATCGCAGGAATGAACTAGGTAGACCGCTAGTGATCGGTCGCTGTGGAAAACTATGGGTGTGACCTATGTTCAGCAGTGGACGTCCTTTGGCTGATAATGATGAAGATTATGACCTTAATAACGTTTTTGATCACTGCAGTCGAAGTCACGTCAAGATTTGAAGGATTGGAAAATTGCTAGGCAACCTAGAGCATGCTCAAGACTAATCAATCACTGTGGTAAAAATATAATTAGTTATGTGTTTAAGAGCCAATTTGACCAACGTCAGATAAGACTTATCCGACTGAATAAGTATAAAACGACCAATTCAAGACCGATTATCAAAATGACATTTACATAAATGATTGCTAACAAATAAGTAACGGTTTTCAAATTAGGCATATCGTATTTTATTCGACGAATGTTTCTTAATATTTACTTTATTTAAAAAATCATGCAAAAACTGACCGTTGACTGAAATTCTAAAAGCATTACACTTTATTTATTTATTTATTTAAAACTTCATGCACACAACATAAAATGGTACATATGATGGACTAAATGCCAAAAGCATTCTCTACCAGTCAACCATAGGTCAGGACAGAGAAAAATATATATATACAGAGCAAAATAAATACACTTCACTTAACAGAGATAAAAAAAAACGACTTCAAAACCAAAATGCACTAAAAAGTCTTAAATAAACTCTTCACCATAGAAAGGAAAGGAATTCGTTTTAGGCAAACAAAATCTTTTTGGAGTCGGTGCTGTGATAGTTGATGCTTGATGGTCAAAGTGATGGCACCGACTCCAAAAAGAAATTGTTTTCCTAAAACGGATTCCTTTCCTTTCTATGGTGAAGAGTTTATTTAAGACTTTTTAGTGGATTTTGGTTTTGAAGTCGGTTTTTATTTTTTTTAAAAGTTTATTTTATTTCTTCATTTTTAGTGTTTACCTAAGAGGGGGGGGGGGGGGAGTTACACCTTATGATCCTATTTTTAACCGACTTCAAAAAAGGAGGAGGTTATCAATTCGACTGTATGTTTTTTTTTTGTATGTTTGTTACCTCATATCTCAGTCGTTTGTCACCCGAATCGAAAATTTTTTTCGCCTACTTAGAGGGTGTATCTTCTAGTTGGTCCTATTTTTTCCATTTTGGGATCTGATGATGGGATCTTGGTGTAATCGAGGGAAACCCTCAAATTTTAAAGGCACGTATAGTGTTTCTTTACTAGAATCTTAATGTTAACGTGTTGTTACGTCTGATAGTCAACATCTTTTGGGGCTGAGCTGATGGTGGAACTCTTTAACGCTTAAGAGTTCAGTAATTATTATGACGGAACTTATGATAGGTAATTTGTAGCTTCTTAAAAATAGAATCATTAGGTGCACCTCCCCCCCCCCCTCATCTAATGTAATCACTAAAAATAAAGAAATAAAACAAACTTTAAAAAAAGTAAAAACCGACTTCAAAACCAAAATGCACTAAAAAGTCTTAAATAAACTCTTCACCATTGAAAGGAAAGGAATCCGTTTTAGGCAAACAATTTATTTTTGGAGTCGGTGCCATCACTTTGACCATCAAGCATCAACTATCACAGCACCGACTCCAAAAAGAAATTGTTTGCCTAAAACGGATTCCTTTTCTTTCAATGGTGAAGAGTTTATTTAAGACTTTTTAGTGCATTTTGGTTTTGAAGTCGGTTTTTACTTTTTTTTAAGTTTATTTTTTTTAAGAAGCTACAAATTACCTATCATAAGTTCCGTCATTATAATTACTGAACTCCTAAGCGTTTAGGACTTCCACTATCAGCTCAGCCCCACAAGATGTTGACTTTCAGACGTAACAACACGTCGACATTAAGATTCTAGTAAAGAAACACTATACGTGCCTTTAAAATTTGAGGGTTTCCCTCGATTACACCAAGATTTCATCATCAGATCCCAAAATGGAAAAAATGGGACCAACTAGAAGGTACACCCTCTAAGTAGGCGAAAAATTTTTTCGATTCGGTCGACAAAACACTGAGATATGAGGTAACAAACATACAAAAAAAAAACATACAGTCGAATTGATAACCTCCTCCTTTTTTGAAGTCGGTTAAAAATACAGGCGGCGCGGCGCGAAGAATGTAATAAAGGGACAAAAAAAGAGCGTGACGTTAACACCTTCATTTCACGTTGGAAAAATCGGGCCTAAGACCATTCTAGTACCTAATTATGAATGCATTTTTTGGATTAGTTTATTATTATTTTATTATTTTGCAATTGTCAAATAACTTTATTGTAAAACTAAGGTTTATCTACATCTATCCAATATATTTCCGTATTAAAAATGTAACTCTGAATTCCTACTCACATTTTTATAGTAGGAATAATATTTGGTGCTAACAAATCCGCAAATGTTATAAGTAAGCGGCAAAACAGCTTCATAACAACTTTAGCTAAGTTTTACCTATTTTGTTATCAGCCAAGTATTCAAGCACAACAGGTCTAGTTTCCTAATTGCTCCAGTTTGTCTGTTAAATACAGGGTGTTGTTTTGGTCTGCGACGAGCGACTCAGGGGTGGGTGTACAAACGATACTGATGCCAAATATTTTTTTTTTTAATGGAAAAACTCCTAAAATTAATTTATTGATGCGATACAGCGATCGAGTCAAAACTACCAACACCAAGTAGCCTCTTCAGTATTTCCAGGCGTAGTATTTCGTAAATATGCGCTAGCTACGCGCGAGGGTACGAGTTTCCCCATTCGTTTTGTAATTTTTTAGAATGTTGTAAAGAGTTTTATAAAACTCACATATAATTTAAAGAAAATGTTTTATTTAGAATAAGTATAACTCATATTATCATCCCTGAGAAAAACAACATCCTTTATAGATGTTGCTTAGTGAACTTAAAAACGCGATTCGCGAAAATAAATAAATTACGTTGTATTTATGAGACACAGGCTACCTACCTTCTTTGGACAGAGATCATTTAACAAGACCCAGTGAAGGCATCTTCATAGCTCATTCGGTTTTTTTGGCACTAGGTTCTATATGAGTTGCTTAGTGGGGCGATACAGCGAAAAAGGAATCTAGAGAGTATTTATTTATTTATATCTATATATTCTTTATTGCACAAACAAAATGAAGTACAAATGGCGGACTTAATGCTTTAAAGCATTCTCTACCAGTCAACCAGTGGGTGAGACAGAAACAGTATTCCCACATACATATTATGTATTTGGAACTTTCAATAAAATATTCAGCTTGACTTTTCTTACAGTATCCAAATCCAAAATCAGTATACAATAGTTCATTTAGCGCGCTACTTAAATGTCTGGAACTGCTGTGATTAGTTTTTTCCTTTGACTATTTTGGTCCTATAGTAAATATCTGTTTACTTTATCGTAATTTTCAAATAAATAGCTGCTATCATTTATTCGAACTGGTACTTATAACAGTTAAATTTAAATTTATTTACTGGCAACACTGATATATTTATGGAGGGGGGTTTTGTATTCGGGGAGAGCGCGGAGTCCGGCAGTTCAGTTGGTTTGCTGCATCAAATTGAAGAGGTTGTACCTAAAATTGTACCCTGTTCGAAGAATAAAAGTCTCGAAGAAGTCTCAGTGTTATAATTTCATCATCAGTGGAGTTTTTGCGTAATATGCAAGGTGTACGTGTGCTGACCTGTTGATCTGCTTCAGGATAGGCACGGGGGTGACAGGCGCCTTCGGCTCGCTAGCGATGTACCGCGGCGCGCGCTCCTCCGCGTACTGTGCGCACGCGCATGCTACCACACTTAACACCACCTGGAATACACAGGATGTATTTTGAGTGGTGTGAATCATTTAAAGATCTTTGTTTCTTATTCAAAATGGGCTTGCTCTTGACTAGAGATGAAACGGATATCCGGCAACTATCCGTTATCCGGCCTATCCGGCGTAAAATTAGTATCCGGCCGGATGCCGGATAGTAAACCAACATCCGGCCGGATACCGGATACAATATAAGGCTAAAGTATTTAGACATTGTTTAATTATTTCACAAAAACAAAAATAAATTTACCACCAAAACATAATGTATGCGTGAAAATTACAATTTACATCGTAAGACAATTATTCAAATATAAGATTTAGTATTCATACTGCACTAAAGGTAGATTATGGTGAATAAAAAGTACCCGGTAACGCGGTTTCCGAACGGACCCTTGTTTAACAATACAACGGGAATCGATCTAGATGGCGCTATTTACTTAACATGGAGAAGACGAAAATTATGTCCAGTTCCCTTGTTGTACCCACTCCAGTATCCATTGGGAACTCAACTCTCGAAGTTGAGTACGAGTACGTCTACCTGGGACAAGTGATCCAATTGGGTAGGTCCAACTTTGAGAAAGAGGTCAATCGACGAATCCAACTCGGCTGGGCTGCGTTCGGGAAACTGCGCAAGAGCGTCTTCTCGTCTCAATTACCTCAGTGTCTGAAGACGAAAGTCTTCAATCAGTGTGTGTTACCAGTGATGACATACGGATCTGAAACGTGGTCTCTAACTATGGGCCTCATAAAGAAGCTCAAAATTACACAACGAGCGATGGAGCGGGCTATGCTCAGTGTTTCTCTACGAGATCGAATCAGAAACGAAGAGATACGTAGAAGAACCAAGGTAACGGACATAGCCTTGAGAATCAGTAAGCTCAAGTGGCAATGGGCAGGGCACATAGCGCGAAGAACTGATGGCCGTTGGGGCAGGAAAGTTCTAGATTGGAGACCCTTCGACCAAAGACGCAGCGTAGGACGTCCACCAGCAAGATGGACAGACGACCTTAAAAAGATCGCAGGATCAAACTGGATGCAGACCGCTAGTGATCGGTCACTGTGGAAAGCCGTGGGGGAGGCCTATGTTCAGCAGTGGACGTCCTTTGGCTGATTATGATGATGATGATGACTTACCAACCAACACAACTTGCAACGAGAATGACAAGGTGTATCAAAAAGTACACTTTAGGTGCACGAGATGGCTCTGCTGAGACAATATCGAACGGCCGGATATCCGGCACCGAATATCCGGCCATCCGGCCAGGAGGGCAGCCGGATAACCGGTATCCGGTATCCGGCCACACAGCTATCCGTTTCATCTCTACTCTTGACTCTAGACTAGACCTGATTGGGCTAAGACAGAGTCTGAATCATTTAAAGATCTTTGTTTCTTATTCAAAATGGGCTTGCTCTTGACTCTAGACTAGAACTTATTGGGCTAAGACAAATTCGACGATGGAGCGAGCTCTCAAAGAGACTTAATACCAACCAAAATACACAGGATGTCACTTCAGAAAAGTAAGTAAGATCAATATTAGCCAACACAGCAGTCGAATTCCAAGGAACCCAAGCTCGCGCTCGTTATTATCATTTTGTACGTCCATTTTCTATTTGGTGTGATTATCTTGCAAGTGTTCAGGTTAACACATGTATGTACATATACCACTATACACAGACAACTTATAGGCCGTGGCGTATGAGAACTATATACAAAGTTTAAAGACGTCTACACTCGTATGGCCGAATAGCTTACAAAGTATGGCATAATATGGCATGTCGCTAACGTCAGTAAACGTTGTCTGGCAGTATGGCGGCTCTAACCGAATTTTTGTTAGTATGAAACGAAACTTGTTAGTATGAAAGTGTAAAATTTATTAGAGTTCAAGTACCGTTCTATCTGACACTTCGTGCGGTAAGAGATTAGGTAATTACTTACTTACACTTAATGAAAACATATTACGACGTAGAATTAACTTATACGTAGGCAAATGTTTACCAACTATGACAAATAAATCACGGTGCGATTTCGCTTGAGTTTTTAGAGCGTATTAAATGGTCATTACACCAAACTATGAGTCTTAAAAAAAGTGATTGAAACTACTTAATACTTAAATTAACAAGAAACATTAGCCATGAAACGTAAAACTCTTGTTAGGAATAAGCGGTTCAAACTAATGACTTAGGTAAGTAACAAGAAACATAAGCCATGATTGGACACCAATCACCAATCACATACATTGCTCTGATCCCAAAGTAAGTAGCTAATTGCACTTGTGTTATAGAAATCAGACACGACGGTGGTACCGCAACACCCAGACCCGAGACAATATAGAAAATTTTGATTCCTATATTGACCCGACCGGGAATCGAACCCGGGACCGGGATCGGAATATAAGTTGTAAAATTAGCAAAATATAAAAACACTACCGAATGTCGATAACATGAAGGTTTTGTTAACAGATTACTTAACTTCATACCAGTTCGATCTATATCTGATATTCCAAGATTAACCACTAAGCAAACTAGACAAAAACAAAGGCCTGTCCAATACAGTCGTTACAAACCAATTTGTCGTGCGTTATGAAATGTTACACCCATAAAGAGACGTTCAAATGACCTAATGTCGATACCTGTTGTAACGCTATCTAGGCTGGGTGCAGAGGGCCGTAATGCGACCGTTACGCTTACAAAACACGAGCTGTTTTGTCACATTTGTGAGTAGTAGATTGTTATACAAGAGGAGAAAGTGGCCCATTTCACTCGAGACGTTTTGGCGCTCGAACGGAGTGAGAGCGCTAATAATTCAAGAGTGAAATGGGTGCTTTCACCCGAGTTAAACATACTATTTTTCATTTCGACTGTGAGGAAAAATAAAAATAAATTTGGCTGTGTGATCGCGACGCGATGATAAGATATTATGTTGTTTAGCGAGAGATGAAATCTCAACTTTTTAACATCACATATCAGTTTGTTAACTGTAGTTATACATAAAACACACGATTAGACGGACAGTTACGGCACGGAAGACAACAGAATACATAAAACGCGGACGATATCAAATATTTCAAATCATTGTCAAAAATATCGATCATTTTTTTTAAAGACAATAATAATAATAATAAAAGAACGCAACCTTAACCTTTTTAGCAAAACTACCACAGATTATGTCAAATTCCAGTTTCAATTTTGCCTCATGAGATAGCGCTATGAGTGACAGCTAAAGGTGGGAGTGAGTAAGAAGATTAATGAATAACAAAATCGCGGCGAGTCGCCTCCGCCTGCTTAATAATCTGTGCAATAATCGACCAAACTAAAAACATTATGTCAAAGACAAACAAAATGTGACAATTTAAAATGAAATAAAGTGTCACTATGTATGGCGGGCAACCGAACATATGTTTGTAGATTTTTAATAGTTAAAAATTCGACCAATTGTACAATTTTAAAATCAGTGACCATAATAAGCACGGTTTTAATGTTTAGCTAATCTTAAAAATATGGAAAGCTTTGTATTTTAATAATGTGATGTGAATCAATTATCTTTAACTCCGTGTCTAATCGTAGCAATTAAAACTAAACTACTTTCCACCCTGGGGATGGAAATGCTATTTTCCACCCGTCTATCTTCACGTTCACATGAAAGTTCAATTTTCCAAACAGAAGAAATGAAAAAAAAAATAGGATATACTGTACTATAAAGGACGCTGATCTTGCGTTTCATTTTTTTTTTGTCAGTAACTACATGATGCAAGAAGTCTTTCGGTGAAGTCGTTTTTTGAAGCAACCTAGTAGTTTTCAAGGAATAACTTTTTAAAAATCGCAAAATTTAAACAAAATCTATGGTGATTTTACGTCAATATTATGATTGACGTAAAATCTACTACTCTAATACGTAATTGATGGACTACCAAGTACCAACCTTATAAAACTACGATCTGTCAGTTGTGTTTCGTTACGTGAATGTTGATTCCATACAGTCAATGTAAACATTAAGTCCTGTAGGACGAGATAGGTCAGAAATTCAAGACGAGCGCGAAGCGTGAGCCTTGAATTTCGTGGTTATTTTTTTTAACAGACAACAGTAATCTCTCTAAACCCTTGAAAATAGGCTATTGCTCACCTTTGCCAAAGTCCTGTAGGCCACATGATAGGTTAGAAATTCAAGGCGAGCGCGAAGCGTGAGCCTTGAATTTCGTGTTTTTTTTTAACAGATAACAGTAATCTCTATAAACCCCTGAAAATGGGCAATTGTACACCTTTGCCAAAGTCCTGTAGGCCACGTGATAGGTTAGTAATTCAAGCGCAGCGGAGCGTGAGCCTTGAATGAGCATTACAGGCTAACTTTACTTTACATGATAGACGGCATTGAAAGCTACAATAAAATAAGTTATAAAACAAAATTTTTATACAAAATGTTCACTTGTGAATCGAAATTGCTTATTCTCATTTTAAGTTTACAAAGGATAGCCACTATTACAAACATCAACTTTACAAACTTTTGACAGAGTCAGCCATTTTACAATATAAAGGCCATATCCATTCAATCAGTTCTGGGTGCCACTGCTCGATTGTCACCAACACGGACGTTTGTCAAAAGAAATGCTAACCGGTATTGACTTTTATTGGTCTACTTCAGGGTCTGAATTGGGTCTGGTGCTATTTAATGTTCGAAATGAGATAATGTTGCCTGACGACACCATAAAAGTAAATTAATTGTACATAATGATACAGGAATAAAGCAAGGACAAACCAAGATTGACAGAATAATTTATATCGAGCAAGATCATTTTGGAAACGATTTTGCGAGCGATGAAAAGATAATTATTTAAAAAAATGTGTAAGCTCATAGCGAACAAGACTGTGTATAATCTAAATTAATATTATAAAGCTGAAGAGTTTGTTAATTTGTTTGAACGCGCTAATCCAGGAACATCAGGCCCGATTCGAAGATTTTTTTTCTGTTGGATAGCTTATTTATCTATAGCCTTTAATCTTTATTTAGCTTATTTATCTTTAGACTATAGTACATAACGCTGTAACGAGAGGAAAGGGAGTCAAAACGCGCGGAAAAAGTCGCGGAATAACGCTAGTTTTACCATAAACATAGAAGAAATAAAACTTGTGTAAGTACCTTCTTAAAAATGTAATAAAAATATGCGTTTTCGGTCATAAACTTGATAACTTACAAATAGTTCTAAAACGTTGCGAACAAGAAATGTTCCAATTACGGATTGGCAAATTCGTGAAACAACTAAACAGAGATGGCCTTGACACTACAAGTGGTCTACATTTAGTTACGTAAACTATAAATGTGTATCAAATAAAATGTGGTACAAAATGGAAGATGCAGCGAAAAAAAGAGTGATTACATTTGGGATTAGGACAACCGTCCGAATCTCACATGCCATCGCTCTGCAGAAAACATAGCTACATACAACTATTATTATACGTATTGAGATAAAAAAAACAGCACCTTCAGTTATAAAGTCCTTAAATGGAGCAAACTTATCGAGTGTAGCGAGCGACACAGACATTGTCGGGTAAATAAGTTTGTATAAAGTAGTTAGATCTCTTTTTTTTTGTATTTTCAGACCCTGCTAGATAGAAGCAAACTAAATACATTAAACAAGAAAAAAAATAAACTAAGCCATGCAACAAAAAAATAAACTTCAAATCTAACCACTCACAAACGAAACCACTTCCATGCGGCAAGGCAGCTATAATGCTGGCTGCATTGCCGCGTTGGGTAACTATGCTAATCCTTTGAGCTGAACCAGCCAGCTTTATTATTAGCTGTTACAGTATTTAATTTAGCCTTTTTGCCGCAAAGAATTGGTTTTGTTTTTGAATCGGTAGATTTTAAATATATTATTTAATATTATTTTTGAATACTTTTTTTGCGAAATGCTGAAGTAAAGTCTCTTGGTCTATTACTCTTATAAAACATGAGTCTCTGGGGCGACACACGACTGTCTCCTTTACAGTGCAGGCATTAAAAAGGTAGAAAAAAGATACATACTATGACCGAAACGCTATAAGTAATTTACTTGTACCACAATACAAATGTTGAAAGTTTACGCATTGATGCCTTTACGTGTCAAATTGTTTTACTTTTTATTATTATTTGTACTAGTTTATTGTTTTGGGTGTCCTTCAACTTGTTCAATTAATGTAAATAATAAAATAAATCTGATGATAATCATGATAAAGTTGTAAAATCGTACGGACAATATCGAGGTAAACACTGCGGTATCTTATTCAGTTTTAATAAGGGCTAGTTTGCAACAAAAGTGGGTAACCTGTTCTGGCCATTGTACAAACAACACCACTCTAATAGCCACTGTACAAATTAAGCTTTATCACTGAAAGATGTTTAAAAAAAAAACTAAAAAAATAAAAATAAAATAAAAAAAATGATTTTCCTATCAAACCAACCATATAAGAAATTGATCTCAATTATTTATATTCCTACTTAAACACTTTATGTAAGTAAATCCTAAAGTTCCTACTACTTAACATAAGCTTTATTCTATTTACCTTTTGCCATGTTCGAATAATAAGTTTATTGACAAATGCAAAAGTATAAACCTGAATAAATCTTAGATTGATCTGTATAGATCAAGACATTGTATACGGTGTTGTTTTGGTTAGCGACGCCCGACTACGAAAGGGTGGCCGTATAAACAATACTGATGCTAAAAAGATGGAAAAAAAACCACAAAATCTATTTATTATTACGATACTAGTTAATAACAACTTTAAAAAAAAAGTTGTGAAGATGTTTTCCTTTATAAAACTTGCAAATAATTTAAGTCTGTTTGTTTAGAATAAGCATATCTCATACTATCATCATCCCTGAGTTGGAACAACCTGTATACTAGAGGTATAGTGATTTAAATAAAAATGTACCCTTTTTAATTTCATTATTCGTCAATTCTCAATAACTCCGTATGAGTCGCGATTACATTTGAATGACTACTCTGTGTCGATTGCCTGACTAATTAATCTAGTTAAAGAGTAACGAGATGCTATCCTTGAGACTAAAGCTCTTATTAAAAAGCTCGTTCGCAGGCTGCACTGCCGGAAGCTCGTATCTCGTGGACAAAGGGACACTCTCGTGGAAATATTTAGAGGCCACGCGGCCATTCACCAGCCGCTTTATTTTACATATTTATGTATGATATATATTGATAAACTATATTGTATATTTTATGACTATTGTGACAGTGTAGTATAAAAGTATCATTAGTTCGCGTTATGCACATGCACAGCACATTACCAAGCATTTATTCAGTGGTGGAATTGTGTAAAGCAATCGTATTCATTTGACAGTTCAAAACGTACGGTATGATCTGTCGAACAGCAAAGAACAAAGCGTTCGACAAGTCATACCGTACGTTTTGAACTGATATCCACTGTAATTCCACCTATGATATAATTTCTATGTTTCTAATTGCTAGCAAACATAGCCTAAATGATGATCATCTGAACAAGGTTTTGTAAAGACTTCTTTTTATTTTTTATTTAAAGCTGATTTTATGTTAGACGTCAGATAAAACTGATCCGAAAGAAATAGTATAAAATGACCGATTTTAAAATTGCATTTCCATAAATTATTGCTGACAAGTGACATTTTCAAATTAGGCGTATTGTGCTTTATTCGATGAATATTCCCTATCTGATGTTAGTAAGATCAGGCCTTCGTGAAATTCAAGTATCTGTTAGTTATTCTTACCTACATCTATACAGTCAAGTTTTTGATGAAGATAAGAGAATTAAGGCATGGAACACGAGTTCTTAGTAAAACGTGCCTTTATTGTGGATGAATGATTTTTAAGACCAAAAACAGCAATTTTTAAATTCTTAAACCAATATTGAATATCTACCACTACTTCTTATTAGTGACTATTTATTTATCTGTGCTGCTGTTTCTTTTAAAACTGGTGCTAGAAGCGAATAGATTGTTCACAATAAGAATTCGATAACAGTCCAATATCAAGTTATATCATTCGCAATTAATCAATCAACAACAATGAAGCTAATAATTTATTCAGTGCTCTATTTACGTCACAAAACAGCGTGGTATCGAACCCACGGCCCTACCTTTTAGGCTGGGCACTTTCGTTATGAAAGAGATAATGCTTTTGACTGACTCTGTGTATCGAGAACATGACAATATATAAATAGCAAATAAAGCATAATATGATGCAATCCCATGCGTTTCAAAAGTTGCTTAATATTAATTCCTCACGGATGTGTTTATGAACAGTCTTTTGTTATGCTTTTGTTAATGCGACTGCCGGCGGCCTTTTGATCCGTAAGCGTCTAAAAGACTCAACACTGGACACTTAGATTGCATCTTCTTAAAACAATCTTCCATCCAAAAGCTACCGTAATCTCTACTAGCTTTTTTCGACATAACATCGACTTATTATAAGTTTCCATTATGAAACTGTGGAACATTGAAATTAAGCTGTATAAGTCTGTAAATATCGAATCGAAGTTAATAATGCCAAATGTAAGAAGTGTAATATGCATGTAGGAACATTAAAGTAAGTACCTCATAGTTGAGGTAAAGCCTTTGGTCAGCAGTGGGACGTTACACTCTAACTTTATTTTACTTATGTATGTTAGTACAAACGTGACATGAGTTGAATAAACAACAATTTCAGTTACTTAAAATAAATAGCTTTAAAAAAAATGAACGTTAACAGTTTTATAGAAGGTGGTATTACCCCCACCATTCCTCACGTCAATATCTAACTAGACAACCTTAGTGTCAGATAAACGAAGCCTATTTCCACTATCACTTTTAAGACTTCATATTTTTAAGGTCACTTGTCGTAGGCTCAACGCGAATCCAGTTTAGGCTAGTTTAGATAAGAACTGATAGCATTTATAATATCATGTAGATAAATATAAGTAGAACTATAATCCCAAATTAGTTATAAAGATGTAAGTAATTACCACGGTTCGATACTTGTTACGGAATTTCTCACAAAAGATAGGACTTCCTTTCTAATTATCACACAGATATAATCGCACAACACTTAAAACAATGTTAATAAAACGCAAATGAGATCACTTAACACAGACTTATTACACGCAAACGCAAATACCTAAATCATTTCCTTTTTTTCACTTTTATAACTCTAGAAAACACTTAATACACTTAAAATAAAACAACTGAATTAAACACTCCGAAAAATAAAATACCAACTTTGAATTAATAATGAATGAGAAAGACTTTTGAATGACGATTGTAAACGTCACAATGGAAAAAGAAAATGATTTTCAGCCAGGATCCTGAGGAATAAAAATTCAAATTCAGAATAGTCGGAACGTACCAATCTCGCTAGCGCCGCCATGTCGACAAATCGGAGGCGCGGCGCGCGCGCCGTACTCTTTTATACGAACTATACAGGGCGAAACCTTTCACTAGTTACCCATTTTTTTGTGTAAGGGGTGTTTTGTTTCGGGGATATACCCGAAATATTAGTTGATTATAAAACTCGTGCACGTAATATATAAATCTATCTCAAGAAACTTTTTGTGGTAACTCAATTTTATGATCAAAAGTACAACGCTCATTAGCAATGCTGTGACTAATTATTTATGAACAGGCACTAGAAATTTTAAAATCTCACTTATTTTAATATAGTTCAGCGCTTTTCAGTTTATTGATTTATGTATCTATACGAGATGAGTACTGAATGTTGTAACATAATTATTATAAAAACAACTACCTGCAATTGTAGCCCATACAGCCAAACATAATTGTAGCTAAGGCTAGATCTGCCATTGATTTATGCATAGAGGTACTTACAGACACTAGATTAAAAAAATAATAGCTGTCAGGTTTCTTTTGCATCTTTTCAAAGTAATTTCGTATGGTTTTTTTTAGTATTTCCTTACATCTCCTCGACATATTTTATTGCCTCTCTCTTCCTAGTTCGATTGAGCAAGATTAATCTATTTAATTTGCATTTATCAGAGCGATTCTACTTTAATTGACATCCAGACAATGTTCGCATATCCACTTAGAATTCGCGATTGCATTTGCACAATGCAGTCTGAGCCACGTACTGAATATTTTAAACTTAGTTATTCTTTTAAGAATACTTAAACCACACGCAAGGCTAATTATATCTACCGATTTCAGTGCCAACTCTACACCTTAGTTACAAAGTACATAAGGTTTATCTCGTTCAGTGCCAGTGAGAACCATTCCAGCGGTGTCGCCTACTCGGGCCCGAGTTTTTACGGCAATGTCTTTTTGTGACGTGATTTTATATATAGCACTCGGACTCAAGTGCATGGCCACCACAACTGTGTGTTTCTTTTAATAATAAACGCGAAATTGTTTGAAAGGCTCTTTATTAAATTACGCGTAAAAAAATCCGTTTCCTGGGTTGTTCTTCGTATTTTTAAGGCTGTCAAATTGTTAAACTAGATCAAATATTGATAACATGGAAATAAAAAAACTATTTGTACTGTTATTGTTTTTGGATTTATAATAACTCTATAGGTGTCTGGAGGTATGTATATCTATTTTATTTTACAAAATATGGTACACCAAGAGCATATATAGACAACATTACTAAGAAATGATAAGGTAGGTATCATTCTTTTACATGTGCCAATTATAGGTATACACATCATTGGCAGGAAAACCACAAAGTTACACTAGTGCAAAAACAAACAATAAAATAGTTACAGTTAGAAAATAATTATACTGAACAGACAAAGATTAAAAAAAAACTATTGAAAGCAGCTGATTTGTCATGTTATTGTCTCTGCTCTGAAAGTCTCTGCCCTGCCCATTGCCACTTGAGCTTACTGATTCTCAAGGCTATGTCCGTTACCTTAGTTCTTCTACGTGTCTCCTCATTTCTGATTCGATCACGTAGAGAAACACCCAGCATAGCCCTCTCCATCGCTCGTTGCGTAACTTTGAGCTTCTTTATAAGGCCCATAGTTAGAGACCATGTTTCGGATCCGTATGTCATCACTGGTAACACACACTGGTTGAAGACTTTCGTCTTTAGACACTGAGGTAAATGAGACGAGAAGACACTCTTGCGTAATTTCCCGAACGCTGCCCAGCCGAGTTGGATTCGTCTATTGACCTCTTTCTCGAAGTTGGACCTACCCAATTGGATCACTTGTCCCAGGTAGACGTACTCGTCGACAACTTCGAGAGTTGGGTACTACCCAATGGATACTGGAGTGGGTACAACAAGGGAACTTGACATAATTTTCGTCTTCTCCATGTTAATTTTAAGACCCACTTGTTGGGAGACTCGGTCAAGGTCTTCGAGCATAGTGCCAAGATCGTCCAGCGTTTTTGCCACAACGACTATATCATCGGAAAATCGGAGGTGTGTGATGTATTCGCCATTGACATTGATGCCGATTCCTTCCCATTCCAGAAGTTTGAAGGCGTCTTCCAATGCCGCTGTGAACAGTTTCGGAGATATAACATCTCCCTGTCTCTGTCTGTAATAGCGCGAAGAACTGATGGCCGTTGGGGCAGGAAAGTTCTAGATTGGAGACCCTTTGACCAAAGGCGCAGCGTAGGACGTCCACCAACAAGATGGACAGACGACCTTATAAAGATTGCAGGATCAAACTGGATGCAGACCGCTAGTAATCGGTCGCTGTGGAAAGCCGTGGGGGAGGCCTATGTTCAGCATTGGACGTCCTCTGGCTGATAATGATGATGATGATGATGAAAGTCTCTGAAAGCGACAAATGCTCTCGAATCTTGTTCCTGAATCCATTGAGTTGATCGAAAAACACGTCCAAGTCCGGTAAGGAACCGTTGATGCTATTATACTCCTCGCTCATTCTCACAAATGGAGAGTGTCTGTCTTCATCTAAGAGCGCTTTCACATTTAGGCGACTTTAGTAGCGCGGCAGCAGCGCGACTTACGCGCAATAGTTGCGCAGCCGATGATTTCATTCTATACACGGCAGCGCGGCAGCAGCGCCGCAGCGGAACGTAAGTCGCGCAAGTCCGTCCCACTATACCCATTACCCATTGCAGTGGTAATACTATCCCCGTATTAGCACTAAAATGGGTAATGGATGTAGTGGGACCGACCCAGTCGCGCGACTGTCGCGCTGCTAATGTAAAGGCATCCGCTGCTGCCGTGCTGCTGACGCTCTAATGTGAAAGCGCATAAGGGTGGGTACAATGCGGTCAAGATGCGTTGTAGCATGACATGACGCGACATTGTTACGCTTATGAAGCCACTAGCGGTCCCTACGACTACGTCCGCTCTTTTTGAATTTGCTCACTCCCCTCCTGTAGCAGCGTGATGTTTCAGCCGAAAGTCTTTCTCGATAAAAAAGCTATCCAATACAAAAATATTTTTCAAATCGGTCTAGAAGTTTCTGAGATTAGCGCATTCAAACAAACTCTTTAGCTTAATAATATAAGTAGAAATTACTTGACTGATTTCACATGACATTCAGTCCACCGTTTACAATTCATGTTACATTAAACTCTGACAATTTTTCATCATATAAATTGCACTTGTAAAAAGCAACATTGGCTGTGACAGACAAGGAATTCAACAGGTTTGCTTATGTAACGGTGGCCGAGTGGTATGGGCATACGCCCGGTTAGCATAAGACACGAGGTTTGATTCCTCGTCTGTCACACCCAAAGTTGCTTTAGACAAGTGCAATTTATATTATTAAGTTTGTATATTGACAAAACACTCTATAAACAAAAACGAATGAATGAAATCTTTCATCACGTTAAAATATAACTTATAAAAATATATTAATTTACAATAGTTAACAAGATCGCGACCTTGCGGTCAATTTTCTCGTAGAAATCAAGATTCTACGGACGTGTTGGCATTTGGCAGTCTTTGACTGCCAGGGTGTCAAACAAAGAAACGATTATTCTTACTAATCAGTAGTTGAGGTAAGGTCTTCTTAAAAATAATTCTTTGGCCGAAAAATATTTAATAAATAAAGCCGTCTTCAAAAATAATATAAAGAATTTGTTTCTCCCTAATAGAAGACGAATGCGTTATTTTAAGAGTTTAAGTTAGTTTTTGAAGGCGGTTAAATTATTATTTTTATATCATGAATTTTATTTATTAATCATATCACAAAAACTACTGAATCGATGTTGATGAAACTTACATACACTGTAGCCTATGTTGAATATAAATTGAACTAAAAAAGAAACATATATTTTTTCCTATAAAGTTTAAAATCAATCTAGCGCTTACAAATATCCAATAAATAATTTTATTTCTTTGTCGCACCGCAGACAATCATTACTGCTTAGCCCAAAAGTATGACTGGTAGAGAATGCCATAATGCGTTAACCTTACAACCTTTCGTACACATTTTGGTTGTTTGTATAAAGTATTAATAATTTCAATAATGGTCAGATTAATACGCTTTAGACGAGAGTAAGATAGAAACCGCATTTTAATTTAAAGATGATCTGTTTTGGTACATCTACGAATTTCCGTAGCAGCGTTACGACCGACGTTACGAAATATTGCTACGATTTAGCATCCTTCATTTCTGCCGTATCCATAATCATTCATTCATAATATCAATTAAATCAAATACTTATAAAAAGCATTTATTTATTTATTCGGAAATTCTTGCACCACAGGAAACCGTGATAAGTACTTAACTTATTTAACATTTAAATTTATTAACACACGTTTTAAATTTTAGTAAGCACACTGCCTAACCATTTTTTTTTCAATTTTATGAAATGTTGTGTTGGTATTCTTTATGCTTCGCTTTTTATGTGCGTCAGAGCTACCAACATTGAGCCCCAAACCATAGTATGCTTGTTTGACATAGAATTCGACTTTATTATGCAACTTTTTGTAGCTACTGTATTTTAGGGTTCCGTAGCCGTGGAATGGCAAAAAACGGAACCCTTATAGTGCCGACATGTCTGTCTGTCTGTATGTCCGTCCGTATGTCACAGCCACTTTCTGAAACTATTAGCGTAACACAGTTGAAACTTGGTCGGTAGATGTATCCTGTTGACCTGTGATTCTCATACAAAAATAAAAAACAATGATATTTAAAAGGGGATACATGAAACTTTTTTTTAGAAAAACCTATGCGTTTGGGGTGTCTATGGATAGGTCTTTTAAAATGACATTTCCCGAGATTCCTACAAACGTTTTCGGAAAAACTCTAAATTGTGAGAGATAGACGCTTTTAAAGTGGTAAAATTTACAACTTTACTAACTCTTAAACTAAGCAAGTGTAAATTTAAAAAAAAATGGTGTAGATCTTCAACAACTGTGTTTTTTAATGGTTTTTAAATAAACATTATGAAAAACAAAGTTATGTTTGCTATCAACAAAATAATGTGGTATTTCGGCTAAGTGGAAGTTAATGTATACCTAGTTCAGTAAAAGTTGGCACGGAACCCTCAGTGCGCCAGTCCGAATCGCACTTCGCCGGTTTATTGTATGTGGAATATGCTTTTTTCTTGAAACTTGTGCTTTTTCAAGAAACTAACTAATTAAAAGTATCGTATCTTAACTATTCTATTCGTAAGTTAAATAATTTTATGTTTTTTTCTGTACAGCTGTGATTAGTTGCTCCTATAACGGCTAACATTTAATGATCCAATCTTAATGTAAGCATCTTGTTTCACCAAATTTTGTAGAGTCCTAAATATTTTCGTCGCTCAGGATTACGCCAATTCACAGTATTTTTTTTCTATATTCTATTGACTTCAGTAAGAAATAGCACCTTTAGAATTAGTTAATAAATAATAATAAATACAGGTCACCGATCACATACATTGCTCTGATACCAAACTAAGTAGCTAATGAAATCAGAAACAACGGTGGTACCACAATACCCAGACCCAAGACAATGTAAAAAGGTTTTTTACTTTCTACATTGGCCTTACTGGGAATCGAACCCAGGGCCTCGGAGCTTGGAGGAATTAGTTGGATCTATAAAATAGGTTCCGGAATAAAATCCGCGTTGAGGCACTGTAAAGTATGTAGGAGTAAGGCTTTTATGTGATTAAAACCTTTTTATGTATTTGTATTGAACTAACAACCCTAGCGTCGACAAGCTACTTTGTAATGATTGATGCCACTTACCAAGTAGTGATCTCTTTATTAGGTATGTTGACAAAGTGAATCGATGTTAACCCTCTAAAACATCATTATCGTATAAAAAGATGATATGACTTACTCAAAAAATTAAACCGCCATCAAAACTGACTAAAAAGCTCAAAATAGCACATTTGCCCTCTGTTTAGGAGAAACCAGTTCATTTGAAGTTGGTGAATGATGTACGCAGATTATTGATGAACGCAGGCTTGAGATCATTCACATTTCTCCCAAACAGAGAGCAATTGTATTCATCATCATCATCAACATTATCAGCCAAAGCACGTCCACTGCTGAACACAGGCCGATCACTAGCGGTCTGCATCCAGTTTGATCCTGCGATCTTTTTAAGGTTGTCTGTCCATCTTGTTGGAAGACGTCCCACGCTGCGTCTCTGGTCTAAGGGTCACCAATCTAGAACTTTCCTGCCCCAACGGCCATCAGTTCTTCGCGCTATGTGCCTTGCCCATTGACACTTGAGCTTACTGATTCTCAATTGTATTATTTTCTGCTTTTTAGTAAGTTTTTTGAAGGCCATTTATATCACAATTCTTTTTTAATCATGATTTTTAGTTATTATCCCATATCTCAACAACTACTAAACCGATTTTGATGAAACTTACATTGTATGCTAATTTTAAATATACCTGATTGAACTAAAACTTCTTGTTCCCGAAAATCCTTTAAATTATACAAACATACATACTGTTGACGTGGATATCGACTAGGCGCACCGCGCCCTAGCGTCGGACGACGGACATCACTAAGGAAGCTGTCAAGATGGCGGATCTGGAGTGGTTGGAGTGCTCGTGTATCAAAATATAAGCAATATAGTTTAAAACGTAATCGAATCGTATTATTTGCAAATTCAGCTCACAAAACATACGTGTTTGGATGCTTTAATAGATCAACATACTCAAATATTATCAATTACTATAACGATATCATATGCATACACATTAAATTGAATACCTCCTTTTTTAGTAGTCAGTAATTAGACGTTGGTAATAAAAGAGTTGGACCGTTAAATTTCCAATAAAGAACTTAGTTACAAACTTTTGAATTAAAACTTTTCGTGATAGTGAATTGCTACTCGTATAGCCGTAAAACAATAAAAGTACTATTGTGTCTGGGATACTGCCCTGAAAAGTGTTAAGCGATATATGTTCATACATCTCATACTCTCAAAAATTATAACTTCAGTTTTCAGGCATTCTCTACCAGACATAACTTTCGCCGTAGTTGACATAAACTAGCAAAAAACTTAAAATAAAACGTTTTTTTTGTTCATTCAATTCATTCGTTAATTATTATACTTTAGACCACAGCACAGATGACTGATTACGATGATTATGATATCAGATCGTGCGCATAGCTCGCAGTAGACGCGTAAAAATGCGGAGCGGTCAGCCTCGCGCATTCTTCGTGCTTCAGTGCAACTATCGCCGTGCGCGCGCGCAACTTTAGTAATTTAGCTTTTGTTATAGCACCTTTGATAAGTGATCATAAAATCACTCTAGAAAAGATACGATGTAAATTGATGCTGCGCCTCTATCAGTCTCTGTATCTGTTAGGTTCTTAGGGTAATGGCAAAAACAGAACCCTTATAGTTTCGTCATGTCTGTCTGTCTGTCCGTCCGTACACTTGGTAGGTAGGTGTATCCTGCCAACCACTTTACGATTCCCATACAAAAAAATGACATGTTAGGCTCCCATACTTGAACTAAAAAAAAAGATTTGAACGTGATCGAACCAGTAGTTTTTGAGATATAGCACATTTTCAACAACCACAAATAGAACTTTGTCCTTCATACAAATACTATAAAAAACAAAGTTATTTTTGCTGTCAATAAAATATTGTGGAGTTCTGGCTAAGTGGAAGTAAATGGACCCCTAGTATAGTTAAAATTGTCACGGAACCCTCAGTGCGCGCATCCAACTCGCACTTGGCCGGTTTTTATCGCATAAACCACGGAACGGATTTCGATGCAATTTTCAAAATCCGTTATAGTTTACAGTTATGTCGCTAGTCAGTAGTAGTATAGTAATAGTAGACAATACATATAACTTTCTGGAACCAATACTTGTTTTATTTTGCGATGTATGGGACGCAGCTATTTTGTTAAATCAGCCAGTTAATTGAATGCCCAGGCAGTTAATTAAACGCCGGCATCGATTTAGATGGCTGAAGTCATTGAACTCAACGTTTAAGCAGATGGCTGAACGTTGTATAGTCAGATTGTTTAACAAGATATTGACGAATTTGTGATGTTTGGTGTAACTTTGGGTTCCTAATTTATATAGTACGATAACTTTTTACACATTAATTCAAGCTAGATGTAGCATGAATATTACTCAATGATAATAACAGTAAACTCACCTTAATATTATTGATCTTATTTAGACAGTTTAGAATAAAACATCGAAAAAAAAATACCTGCATTTTTTATCACAGATTCGTTTTACTTTTAATTGAAAACAAGTACAAAAAATACGGTATGCGGCATTGCCGCCATACTTGTTTGGTGGCACTCTAAGATGTTTTTAAATTATATAGATACGACCTATGCGCTCGAATAAACTGTAAGCATCACACTGTTGAATTTTGGTAGGAAGGTCTAAGGTAAAATCATTTTTTTTAAAGTGTGCCGTTTGATAGAAAGCTTCCAGTGAGCAAATGGGCGTCCCCCCTTACTTCTAAGCTTAACAAATACTTTCAACAAAAATTTGATTGAACGGGATCGAACTAGTATAGTTTTTGAGATATAGCACATTTTCAACCACCGCTAACGTAACTTTGTTCTTCATACTACAAACACTATAAATAACAAAGTTATATTTGCTGTCAACAAACTATTGTGTTATTATAGCTAAGTGGAATCCCTAATTCAGTTAAAGTTGGCACGGAACTCTCAGTGCGCGAGTCCGACTCGCACTTGGCCGGTTTTTTAAGTCCATCTTTGTAAGACAGATTCGTTTTCTCAGGAAATTCAAAATTATTTGACCGTTGTTAACGACAGCCACAAGACCAAAAGAAGTTTCATATGATTTCATTAAGCTTTAATATTGTCGTTTATTTTCTACTAGACTTAAAGAAAGAGAAAAATGTATAAGTAAGAACGAATACGAAAATTGTTAAGAAAAATTAAATAGGATAGCAATATATGTAAGAAAGAAATGAACATAGTAGTGCCGTGTGCAAACTTCGTGCTCAATAATTAGAGATAATAATGGATCGCTTTAGTCGCTAATTGAACGCAGAAAATCATACAAGAATAGAGCCGAATTTGTATGCAGTACGTTCATTCCTTCCTACGGTTTAATAGTGAATACAGCTACTAGTGAAAAGTGAAGTACCAGTAATTACCAGTGAATTGTGAAAATAGTAAAAGTATTAATAAATTAATGTGTGTCAGTATAAGTGCAGTGTTTTACTGGGGAACAGTCAGTGCCTAGTGTTAAATTTAAATTACAGTCCACTCGCTCTCTGGGCTTGACGACTGTACTCTCTCCATAGTGTAACACCAACATCGTTGGTCCTATCGGAGACGGATCGAAAGTACGCACCAGTGGACTCTGTGCTGTGAAATTAGTGTTTATGACTTAGTGCAATATGGACACACTTATTTTGGACTATAAATTGTAAGTACTTTTATTATTTCTACAAGTGATTACTGTGTTATTTCGTGTTAAGTGCATCTAATCTGAACTTTGATTCCTGAACTGTGGATGAACTCTGTCTGTGTTAATTGTGATTTACAAATAGACATTTGACTCTGCTAATTGACTCTGATAAGTGTTTAAATGGTGTATACGCGAAGCCAAGTCATGGCCGAACGTTCCGAACGTGTGTTACCGGAACCGCCCCGGTCGCCGTCCCCGTCGACGAGGAGCCGCTTGGAAGCGGAACAGCATACGGCCGCCCAGCCTAACGAACGTGGCGCCGCTGTGTTGGGTACGCACTCAGCGTTCGACGTGAACATGGGACATGTCGAGACCGCCGCAACGAGCAGGACCAGATCCACTGCTAGCGCTGTAGCACGGCTACGGTTCGAGGCAGAGGAGCGGCTCGCAGCCATCAGACGCAAGGAGCTTGAGCTTGAGGCCGAGATGGTAAAAAAGAAGCTCACGGCAGACCTAGCAGAGTTGGATGACGACAGTGACCAGGAACAGATGCAAGAAATAGAAAAAGTAAACGAGTGGCTGGACAAGTCTGCGCCAAACGTGGATGCCGAACGGGGGGAGCGCCTGGAGGCTCCACCGGAACCCAGCAACGAAGAGACGCCTGTGACCCGAAGGGCGAGATTTTGGACGCCGGGACCGGTCCAACCCAGACCACGCGCAGAAAGGAAGAGATCGTCAACCCCGAAGGGACGAGGTATTGAACAGCTGGCAGACACGCTGTCACAGATGATGGCGTCGCGACCACCACCGCGGCAAGTTACGGATCTACCGCTGTTCTCCGGATCACCACTGGAGTGGATACACTTCGCTACTGCAATGGAGGAATCAACAAGGCTGTATAAGTTCACTCCATACGAAAACTTGGCCCGACTACGCAACGCTCTCAGAGGTGAAGCAAAGGAAGTGGTAACGCCACTACTTAGCAGCGCAACGCACCCAGATCGAGTAATGAAGACGTTACAGCAATGCTTTGGACGCCCAGAGATGATCATAGATATGGCATACGAAGAACTTAAGAAGCTGCCCAAGATGGGAAGTACTGCAAGTGAATTAAATTCCTTCGCCATCAAAGTCCAGAACATCGTGGCAACTCTTGGCAACGTGGATCCAGCATATCTGTATAACCCATTGCTAGTGCGTGAAGTAATAGAGAAGCTGAGCCCACACATCAAATCAAGGTGGTGTGACTTCGCCGAGGAGCAGCCGAGAAATACGACTCAAATCGTAAGGCTTTCCGAATTTTTAATGCAGCAAGCTGACCGTGCATTAAAACACAGTTACAGTGGTGCTAGAAAAGACGTCCCGATCAAGAACACGAAGATCGAACAAAAGAGAAAAGTATTCACTGTAACGGAGACGAGCGGCAGGCCAGAAGACAATCAGAAGCCCGAAGCCAGCGTCTGCATAGTGTGCAACAGTGAACACAAGCTACCTGCGTGCCCGAAGTACAAGGAGCTGTCGGTGTCGGAGCGGTGGGAGGCAGTGAAGAACGCAAAACTCTGTTTCCGGTGCATCAACAGCAGGCACAGAAGAATGAACTGTAAACAGAAGCTCTGCGGCGTAAAGGGCTGCAAACGTCCTCACCACGCCACCCTACATGCTGAAGTCCCGGCCAAAGAGGAAGTCGAACAGGTGACTACGAACCAAGCAGAGGTCGCAATGGCCACAGCTACACCTGGAGGGAGTGACGTGAAGCTGAAGATATGTCCGATCATCATCAGCGGCCAGCGGGGGGCGCAGCGAACATACGCGCTCTTTGATGAAGGGGCCACGATCTCTCTAATCGACGAAGACCTCGCGAACGAAGTTGGAGCTAGCGGACCCAGTACTTGTCTAAAACTAAGAAGCATAGACAAAGAAGTCACGAGCATGAACAGCAGAACCGTCCGCGTCAAGATCATGGGAGATGACGTCAGCGGACACAGCTCTGTCATCACATTCCGAACGATGGCAGGTCTGGACCTATCGACGCAGTCGTTGCCAAAGGAGGCACTACAACTGGAACACCTGCGAGGACTGGATATCTCAAGCCTAGCCTACCAGAACGCCAAGCCACGAGTCCTCATAGGAACTGACAACTGGCCGTTGATCATCACGAGGGAGCTGCGAGCGGGCAAGCCGTATCAGCCGGCAGCCTCCAAGACCTTACTAGGATGGGTGATCCACGGAAGAGTACCTAGAAGCTGTCAAGATACAGAGAAGATCTTGCACATCAAACTAGATGAGAAGATCGAAGATCTGGTCGAACATCACTTTCGCGTCGACTCGCTAGGGATATCTATGAAGAATGAATTCACGAAAGAAGATGACCTACGAGCCATGAAGATCTTCGAAGAAACCGCGGTAAACAAAAACGGAAGATTCGAAGTAAGTCTACCGTGGAAGAGCGAAGGCATGAAGCTACCAAACAGCTACAACGCTGCCTTGAAGAGGCTGAAGACACTTGAGTCCAGCTTAGAACGTCGTCCCGAAGAGAAGAAGCAGTACCACGAGCAAGTGGAGAACCTGCTAAAGAAGGGATACGCCGAGCAGTGTAGTGGCGAAGAAGAAGACAGTTCAGTAGCGTGGTACTTACCACACTTCGCAGTGAAGAACCCGAACAAGCCAGGAAAGATCAGGCTTGTCTTCGACGCAGCAGCCAAGGCGAACGGAGTCTGCCTGAATGATTGCCTGCTGGAGGGGCCGGACCTTCTGCAGTCTTTGCAGACCATACTGTTCCGGTTCCGAGAAGGCGCCTACGCGATAACAGCAGACATAGAAGAAATGTTTCTGCGTGTGAAGATAAAAAAGGAAGATCAACCTGCGCAGATGTTCCTATGGAGGGAACAATCAACAGACAAACCAGTGAAGATGAAGATGACTTCAATGATATTTGGCGCATCAAGCTCTCCGTTCCTGGCACACAGCGTCCGGAACAAGAACGCACTTCAGCACGCGAAGACACACCCTGAAGCCGTTCTACCGATCATGGAAGCCCACTACATGGATGACTACGTGGATAGCTTCAACGACCTGGAGAGCGCCAAACGAATCATCGTGCAAGTCGACGAGGTACACAAGAAAGCCGATTTCCATCTTCGAGGTTGGAGCAGCAATAACGAGGAGCTGCTAGAGGTCACACCAAAGGACAGACGAGCAAAAGCGGGAACAACACCACTAGGAGGACAAGAGAAGACCTTGGGACTTCTATGGAACCCGAAGACCGACAAGCTGAGCTTCAACACTTCGCTGATTCGAGTCTCAGAAGCCGTGAAGTCAAGAGAACGAGCCCCCACGAAACGAGAAGCCCTGTCAACGGTAATGAGCATTTACGACCCGCTGGGACTTCTGAGCTGCTACACCATTGCAGCGAAGATCACTCTTCAGAAATTATGGCGCCTCAAGACTGGATGGGACGAACCGATTCCTGAAGACATCGCCAACGAATTCGACGGTTGGATCGCAAACTTAAAAAACATCAAGAAGCTGCAGCTTCCCCGAAGCTACAACGGGGGGAGAGAAGTGCAACGTCGAGAATTGCACATCTTCTGTGACGCAAGCGAAGAAGCATACGCAACGGCTGCATACTGGAGGCTCACCTACAGCAACAAGGAAGTGGAAGTTGTGCTGGTGGCAGCACGCGCGAAGGTCACCCCGCTCAAAGCACAAACCATTCCCCGGCTAGAGCTACAAGCAGCATTAATTGGAACGAGGTTAGCGAAGGCCATCAAACAAGAACACAGACTTCGCATCGATGACACGGTCTACTGGAGTGACTCGCAAACAGTCTTACATTGGCTGAGGAACGGGAGTCGACGCTACACGCCCTTTGTAGCACACCGGCTCGGCGAGATCACAGAAGAAACGAAGCCAGCAGACTGGCGGTGGGTGCCGACTCACCAGAACATAGCTGACGTAGCAACGCGAACAGGCTACGTGCCAACGTCCGAAAATGATCCATGGTTTGGAATGTCGTCATTTTTGGAGAAGCCTAAACGTGACTGGCCACGCCAAGAAGATAGCAGCGATGACATTACCACGGAACTACTACATGTCATCACTGAAGAACGGAAAAAAGAAGATGCAGCACTGCCTGACATCAGCCGATTCTCCTCATACGATCGGTTGATTGGAGCCACGGCAAGAATATTACAGTTCGTAGATCTTTGCCGCAAACAGAAGACTACGCTCAGCCATGAACACATCAAGAAGGCAACGAATCTCTGGCTGCGACGAACACAGCAAGACTCGTTTCCTCACGAAATAGACTGCACGAAGAGAGGCATCATCGTGCCCCGATCAAGCCCTCTTCATCGCTTTGACCTACTATGGGAAGATGGACTCCTAAAGCTCAATGGGCGCGCGAACAAGGCAGCGGTACCTGATACAGCAAAGCGACCCATACTGCTGGATGGGCGCCATCCATTCACAAGACTACTCATCGGGCGAGAACACCGAAGAGCTGGCCATGCGAACACCGAGAGAATAGTCAACGACGTTCGACAAAAGTTCTGGGTGACACGATTGCGGCCTACAGTGAAGAAAGTAGCCGCCGACTGCCAGATGTGTCAACTAAGAAAGACGAAGCCAAGAAACCCACCAATCGGAGATCTACCGATTGAACGCCTGCAGTCATACCACAGACCGTTCAGCTTTTGCGGAGTAGACTACTTCGGCCCCATCACAGTGACGATAGGCAGACGACGAGAAAAAAGATGGTGTGCTCTTTTCACCTGCCTGACAACAAGAGCCATCCATTTAGAGTCAGTCGCTTCCTTAAGTACTGACTCTGCCATCATGGCTCTCAGAAGAATGGCTGCCAGAAGAGGATGGCCCAAGACGCTGTACAGCGATAATGGAACAAACTTCAGAGGCGCAGACATAGAACTAAAGAAAGCTTATGCCGAATGGCTACCAGAACTATCAAGACTGGCGATGAACTACGACACCGAGTGGAAATTCATAGCCCCAGGAGCTCCGAACCAGGGAGGCGCATGGGAAAGGCTAGTGCGTTCGGTCAAGAACGCGCTTACCGCGACGTTAAAGGAGAAAGCGCCGAAAGAAGAGACCCTGACCACTCTGCTGACCGAAGCTGAATACTCAATTAACTCAAGACCATTGACCCATGTCTCCGTGGATCCAGAAGACCCAGAAGCGCTGACGCCCAACCACTTTCTTCTGGGATCATCAACCGGACTACCACACACCGGAGCCTGCGAAGAAGCGGACCGGCGGACTTGGAGAGCAGCAATGGCACTTGCGGACAGCTTCTGGCAGCGGTGGATGCGCGAGTACCTACCCACACTGGTGCCACGCCTTGACCGTCACGAACGCCAGGTTGCCGTCAGAACAGGCGATCTGGTCATCATCGCTGATCCACAACTACCACGGAACATGTGGCCCAGAGGCACTGTCACCAGGACCTTTCCAGGACCTGACGGTGTCACGCGCATTGTAGATGTGCTAACCAAAGGTGGGACCTTCAAAAGACCCACCTCAAAAATCATCGTGATATCTACATCCGCACCTTCCCCGGACCAGAGGGAAGGGACGCGCTGCACCAACGAGAGGCTGTCTACCGGAGGAGGCTACGGTACACCTTCGCCGGGGGGAGAATGTTAACGACAGCCACAAGACCAAAAGAAGTTTCATATGATTTCATTAAGCTTTAATATTGTCGTTTATTTTCTACTAGACTTAAAGAAAGAGAAAAATGTATAAGTAAGAACGAATACGAAAATTGTTAAGAAAAATTAAATAGGATAGCAATATATGTAAGAAAGAAATGAACATAGTAGTGCCGTGTGCAAACTTCGTGCTCAATAATTAGAGATAATAATGGATCGCTTTAGTCGCTAATTGAACGCAGAAAATCATACAAGAATAGAGCCGAATTTGTATGCAGTACGTTCATTCCTTCCTACGGTTTAATAGTGAATACAGCTACTAGTGAAAAGTGAAGTACCAGTAATTACCAGTGAATTGTGAAAATAGTAAAAGTATTAATAAATTAATGTGTGTCAGTATAAGTGCAGTGTTTTACTGGGGAACAGTCAGTGCCTAGTGTTAAATTTAAATTACAGTCCACTCGCTCTCTGGGCTTGACGACTGTACTCTCTCCATAGTGTAACACCAACAACCGTGTTTCTGCTAAGTACTACCAGTGTCTTCTATACATATTCTAGAATGCTTCAGTATACTTTTTTTATAATCCGTACGACAACAGCTCATTAAAACAGGTGCAATGACAGCGATATGGAGGAAGCATGCGCAAGCGCCGACCTTGGTACTTACTTTCATAGCTGTCGGTACACCATGCTTGATGCGATGGCAATACGTAAGGGATATGCAGTAAGAGCCATAAGGTGAACGCACACTTATCCGAGCCGAACACGTCGAACGAATCTTTGGAATGCCCTTCCGGCTGTTCAACAAGCTCCCAGTAAGTTCTCATTTAAGAGACTCGTCCGTGTACCCTTCATATATCGGAATCATCTCCATAACATCTATCTACAACTTTCATCATAATATATTAAAGTATAAATAAATAAACGAATCGAAGTTAAGCAGGCCTCGCACACATATCCGCATCGGACGAATCGACCGCGTCGAAGAAATCATGAGATAGCTATGAGCAACAGCTAAAGATGGGAGAGAGTGTGAAGATTTTATGCGGCGAGTCGTCTGAATCGTCCGAGTCGATCGCATTAGCCGCTCAGAATCTGATGACGTCATCCGAATTTATCTGGCATTTCTAGAGTTATTCCAGATTTGGACAATTCGACGCGGATAAGTGTGCGAGGTTTCATGAGATTTCATATAAAGAATTCTAAAATTCGTTTCGTTCGACTCCTTCGACGCGTTCGGCTCGGATAAGTGTGCGTTCACCTTTAAGCGTAAAATGATTTATACCATATTATAATTATAATTTTTTTAATGAGACCCTTGACTTGAGAAAACTCTGATTCTTCTTTTAAAAACGTGTTTTATTTATTTATTTACACATAGCATTCGTTTTATATTTTTCCTAATACGTTTTTGGAATTCTTTTATTTTCCTAGGAAATTATCGATAAGAAGACATTTAAAAATAGGGTTTTGCATGCATGTTAGTTCATTGCGTATGCGCATCCTTGTTTCAGAAAAGTGATTTATGGCACGGATTACCGAGAGTCTTTGTTAGTAAAATGTGATAGATCCCGTATCTACCTTAAGTCAATTCCGTTGCAATATTAATTTCTTGAATGGTACCTATACTAAATAATTACTTTAAGTTTTTTAATAGCCTTCACAATTGTACAGGATTGTATTTCGTGTTTGCTTGCTTAAATTATTTGTAGTAGAACAATAACGATTTTTAAATACCGATTTGTGTTATGTGACATTTCAAGCCCGTAATTGAAATAGATTAAACTAATTTAAGCCTATTCTATCGACTTAAAATTTGCAATTCATGACGTTACAAAAACTAAATCTGTTTGTCATACAATAAACATTAACAATAAGGATATCGAGTCACCGTTATTGAAAAAACGAGTCATACGTGCATGTAAGTTGATCGTATTTTTTCGTAGCAGGAAATGGCATTTTTAAGTCTGAGAGTTAATAATTTCTGTAGCCATTTTCAAAGAATAATTATGATACAGAAGTCCTAAGCCCATTTGAAGACTTACATGCCTAAATGTGGAAATTCTATAAGCGATCGTAAGTACATCTATTTTCAATAATAAGTTGGAATAAAGAAATATGGTACCCCAATTACATACATTATTCGGATCCCAAAGTAAGTAGTTGTGCTTGTTGTATGATAATCAGCAACAGTGGTAGTATCACCACACTTTGACCCGAGACAACGTACCATACCAACATCAACGTACAAAGCCGTACTGAGACGAGTATTATATATGTCTGCACGGACGAGTAAAAAAAGTAAGGACTCCGCGTCACCTACACAAAAAGTGAAGCACCCAAAGTAAGCCAGCATACGTGTAAATACGAACCTCCACGCACACACTGACGCAAAAGTAAGCCGATCGGCCGCCATTACCCTCTCTGCCATTGTCTGTGACAGTGCAAACCTTCGCGTATAAAAAATTGAAAAAAATGCCGGCGTGTGTCGTTAAACAGTGTAAAAATATTACATTTCTACAAAAAAAGTGCCAAGGAATTACCTTTCACAGGCTACCCAGTACATATTACATTAATTTCTGTTCTTTTTAAAATACAAAAATTATTTATTTGGAACACAAAACCTCCACTCCACGTGAATTGCCAGTGACAGTAACAGCCAGTGTGGCCGGGAAATAAATAGGGACTTTACCCGAAAAAACGGGTTAAGTGCGAGTCGGACTCGCGCACTGAAAAACTATAAGTTGGATATCGTTCAAACTAATTTTCATTGAAAGTTTTTGTCAAGTTCTACATCATGTTTTTTTTTTCAAAATGTACACTGTTTAAAGATTAAAGGGGGATGGGGGGACGCCCATTTAACCACTTTGGAAGCGTCTTTTGGTTAAGGAACCTTACTGTCATTTTAAAAGGCTTATGAGGTTAGACAAAAAAAAATGGTTTTAGTTTCATGTATTTGAAGCCGTAAGCAGTAAGCCGTTAACAGGATACATTTACCTACCAAGTTTCAACTGTGTAATGCTAATAGTTGCAGAATAAATTGACTGTGATATACGGACGGACAGACCGATAGCCAGACAATGAAACCATAAGGGTTCCGTTATTTGTCATTCGACTACGGAACCCTAAAAATGAGGTTTTGCTGTTGGTCCCATACAAAAAGCTGTGTTTAAGCAGTATTCTACTTCATAAACATAACTTTTTTTTTTACTCAATGATAAAATTTAATCAGTTCTTTATTTTTTGGCATTTAAATATATTGTAGTGTTTGTGTAACAGAAAATCAAGCAAGTTAAATATTTTTTTGTATTCGTAATAATAATTGGAAGAAGAAGCAAGCATTTTTTATTTAAATAAAAATAAAATGAAATCCAACGAAAAGAAATACGGGTATGTAATTTATCTAGCTATTCCGATCACAGGTTGGTGACTTACATTATTTAAATTTTAATTGTGGTTTTGAAACGCACGTTACTTCAAATTTTACGCACATTGCTCACATGCATTAATCAGTAAAATTTACACCTACACAATAAAAGGAGAAATATTTGTATCAACTGGTATCCCAGTAACGCACACACATACAGCATAAAAGTGGCTTCACTTGCTAATATCGCGGTGCGGAGTCCTTTATTTTTTACTCGTCCGTGTATGTCTGCCCGCGTCTTCATACCATCCAGTATACATATGTATGGGAAACGATATTAAGCTTATTTTTGAAAACGTGTTAGTTTACGGTATGTTCTTTATAATGTTTTTGCAATGTACACACATCAAAAAAGTTTACGATCATTTTAAATATATATATATTTTTGTTACGGTACACGATAACATTACATATTTTTTTTTATAATATTATTATAAGGTTTTATCTTTTAATAAGAGACACAACATTTTTTTATAATACAGTTACATTTAAAAAAAAACAGATTTTTTTGTGTGAGGTACGTGTGTCATCATAGATGGTGTTAAGTTAGTGTCAAAAATATTTTTTGTTAATAAATCCCTCGAGACGCTTCTATTCATCTCTCTTTTTCATTAAAATAAAAACAAGCGAAATGAACCCTACTCTTCGTTGACGTTGCGTCGGTTAAGTGATCTTACTCCTCTGCACGATTACTGTATGCCGTGAAACGTGAGACTTGTCCACAGGCAAGTAAGGAATGCCGCCGACTCTAGTAGAATTCGATAGCAGAGGCCTTACTCTGCATCAGGGTGACAGTATTTTTTCGAATACAGCCGTCTCTATCGCTCCAGCTAACATCACAATGCAGGAGAAAAAGATAGCTGTATATAAAATTACATATAATAAGCAAAGTGTATGAGTAGTAGAGCCTTATAGGTTATCGACAGAACCTTGCTGCGTCCTTACTTACTTCAATTATTTGAAACTCTAGATTGATCTGGTGACTAGTGTATTATATAGGTTAGATTCGTAATTAAATAATGAAGTATAAAGGTAGAGAGTTATTCATTTTAAATTCGCAATAGGTATTTATTATTGGAGCTTAATTAACTTGCTAAAAAATGGACCAGCCTTGTCCTCGACTAGCCAGCTCACAAGGATATTCTGTCTAGGTTTTTGTAATACTATTTTATTGATTATTAAAACTTATTATATTAAAAAACGTATTATCAACGCTTAGTATTTATTATATTTTTACAAGTATCGTACCTCGTTTTAAAGCTTTTTACTGTGCACATAGTTAAAGTCATAAATAAATTAAGCAATTAAGTAAATAATTTGATTAAATTTAATTTTAATTTTATATTGTGTGTTTGGTTATGTATTTGGTATTTGTTTAATTGTATTTGTCTGGGTGAATTTTTTTGTATAAATAATTGATTATGCTCAATAATACAGATGAATCGGAAGTATTCAATTAAATACAGTCATTAATGGCATTCCGATAGCACGAGCGAATACTTAAATGCGGTAAATAATTGTCTCGCTTAATCGACCTTGCTACGGATCGCACTTGGCATTTCGACAGTATGCGACCGGTGCATGCAGTAAGTAACCAAGTTTTTTTTTTAAATTATAATCGGCAATTATACACAATCATTTGCCTTTACCTTTGAAGTAAAATATTACTTAACTTTTTTGCATGTTTTCATAAGTGAGCCCCAAATGGGGATAAGTGATATATTAATGCAGCCATGTCAAGGTTTTATAAAACAAACACATTTTAGTTTCATTGTAAAGCTGGAAATAATTGCAACATATTTTCGGTATTATTGAACTGTTTTTTGCGATATTTTTCCAAGTGTAATTGGGTGTATTCTAGCTAGCTCTGCGATGACATTCTGTCGAGGGACGACTCGGTAGATTTTTACCGGGTCGCACTAACAATATTATTATTACTATCTTCGTTCATATAGGACTAACCATTGTTTGTTAACGTACTTTGGAGGGTTTGCGTACGCAATAACTCGTCTTATTAATGAATAGATGGGGCAACATATTGATAAAGTTTTTTTTTTTAAATGTGACCCATATAAAAAGAATTTCAAATTTTCAATCGATTCTGCTCGTTGTTCCAATCAAACTGCTTACAGGTTTTGCGCATTAACGTTACACGTTGTATACCTACTATACAATACATAGCATATTTGTTAATTTTAGAACCACACATTTTTCGATATGTCATTTTCCTACTGGTATTTTGGATTTAATTACGGACCCAAACTCAACCCATTAGCACCACGGTAAAACTCCGTGATTATTTGATGTTAATATTCATGTAGTTTTGTTAACCTGACAAATAATAAAAAAGGTGTATTTATGTATAAAAGCTATTAAGTTTTCTTAATTTAAATTTACTCCAATGTCTTCTTAGATATTGTAACACGATGATTCCCGATCCTAGCCTGCCCCACATATTTACTTAGTTCTGTAATAGTAGACTTGTGCACTAAACCACATACTCACTGTGTGTGACTTATGTAACCCCACTGTATTCACTAAATTACACATTCTCTTCGTCATATTATGTTCAATACATCATAATTTATACACCTATCTAGATGTCAAACCTATTTAACGTTTGTTATGGAAATGCCGGAAGTGTCCACCATGTTGAATGTAACTCGGCTATGATATAAGAATATTTTGGATTAATCTTTAGATTATCTTATTATTATAATAATATTTTACTAATTGTAAATCGATTATTTAAAGATAATTGGGACACTTATTAGATTTTTATGTTTGCCGTATAACAAATGTTCATTTTGCCGCCAAAAGGAAGTTGCCTCTGATTGGTTGGTGGAGGTTAGATTTATTTTAAATATTGTTACTATTAAAATAATAATCTAAAAGGCTTACTAAAATAATAAATGAATTTATATATTTAATTAGTAGATTGTTTATCCCTACAAATAAATATTATAGTAAATGTTCATATATGGAAACGGATGTCGTACCCACTGTTTTCCTACCGTTGTTCACGGTTTTGATTTGTATAAAAGCGAGCTGCATGCCAGAATATGGCCTCTATTTGTACTTTATCTTACTTTGTGCCCCTATCTTTGTGCTATTTTGTTGGAATAAATATATTGGAGAAGAACCTGAAGATTTATACTACGTGTTTAATATTCAAGCACCCCACACGCGGTCACAATATGTATTTTCTAAATAAGGTAATCAATATTAACCTGGTTAATAATCTCGAGCAAACTCCCAGCAATACATTTCTTGGTTCACTTCTGAATAACCACAGGGCGTGGTCCCAAGGCCGTCTGCGCAAACCGGATGTCAACTACAGCCTACATTGCTACCTCAGTATCCTTCTCTTAACATCATCACCACTTAACAGCTTCGTATGCCTCATTGAAATCAACTTGTCAAATCGTCGGCGCGAGTCATGTGATGCATTCCTTTCTTTAAAAAACACCAGGCCAAGTGCGACTCGGACTCACGCACTGAGGGTTCCGTGCCAACTTGAACTGAATAAGGGAATCTACTTACTTCCACTTAGCTAAAATACCACAATATTTTGTTAACATCAAATGTAACTTTGTTTTTCATAGGGTTTGTATGAAGAACAAAGTTATGTTTTGCTTTAGAATGTATTTTAACACTCATAGTGTTATATTTTATATTCATAAAGATGAAATAAGAAACCAAAAATTTGCGCACGGGCTTCATCTTTATGAATATAAAGTTATGTTTGTTGAAAATGTGCTATAACTCAAAACTACTAATTCGATCCCGTCCAAACCAATTTTCGTTGAAAGTATTTGGTAAATATATTTTTTTTAAAATTTACACTCTCTTAGTTTAGAATTTAGAGGGGGGAGGGGGTACGCCCAGTTAGGTTTAAGCCCAGAAAATGGTTTTAGGAACCTTTATGTCATTTTAAAAGACCTATCCATAGACACGCCACACGCATAGGCTTGACTAAAAAAAATCGGTTTTAATTTCATGTATTTTATAAGAATCGTGAAACGGTTAACAGATTAAATCTTCTTACCAAATTTCAACACTATTATGCTTGTAGTTACAGAATAAAGTGGCTGTGAACTACGGACGGACAGACAGACAGACAGACAGACCTGTTTTTTGCCATTTTCCGTTTTTTGACATTTGGCTACGGAACCTTAAAAATGACAATCAACCGCCTACACTGATATGAAGAAGATGAATAGGTGTGGTGCTATTTGACAGGTTACATTTGATTGTGCTTACCTATATACCAAACAACATACTAAATACTTGGTACCTTCGATCGACTCTATGTAAAGTTCCCGGTGAACCGCTTAGTTCTTAGTGCGCTAGTATTTGAATTAGTGTATTTACTAACTACAAACAAACCGATAGATGGAGCTGCTGTCTCATTCGAATCTTTACGATTGATACACAATTGATCGTTTTGGCTCTACCCATATAAATCGTTAATTACTCAAGTTCAGATTTCATCATAAAAATATTATCCCTTTCCGATAGGGGATAGTACTTCTATGGATCTCATGATGTGATATATTTTTTTAATGCTATTTACGCATAGTTTTGTCTAGAGCCCTTAATTACAAAAGGTAGACAGTAACAGAAGTCAAACTCGTGCACGAATTAACGTCACATGTCAAGTTGTCACACACACTCGCATTTCGCGCTAGGGAGTGCAGTGGGGAGTGCCTAAACTATTTAAAACTAAGTTATCACAAAACTTTTTCGACCGTCATCTTAACCTAAAAATTTTGTATTTTTAACCGACTTCAAAAAAGGAGGAGGTTATCAATTCGATATGTTTTTTTTGTATGTATGTTACCTCATATCTCTGTGGTTTGTCGACCGAATCGAAAAAATTCTTCGCCTACTTAGAGGGTGTACCTTCTAGTTGGTCCCATTTTTTCCATTTTGGGATCTGATGATGAGATCTTGGTGTAATCGAGGGAAACCTTCAAATTTTAAAGGCGCGTGTAGTGTTTCTTTACTAGAATCTTAATGTTGACGTGTTGTTACGTCTGATAGTCAACATCATGTGGGGCTGAGCTGATGGTGGAGCTCCTTAACGCTTAGGAGTTCAGTAATTATAATGACGGAACTTATGATAAATAGAATCATAAGGTGCAACTCCCCCCCCCCCTCTTATGTAATCACTAAAAATGAAGAAATAAAATAAACTTTTAAAAAAAGTAAAAACCGACTTCAACACCAAAATGCACTAAAAAGTCTTAAATAAACTCTTCACCATTGAAAGGAAAGGAATCCGTTTTAGGCAAACAATTTCTTTTTGGAGTCGGTGCCATCACTTTGACCATCAAGCATCAACTATCACATCACCGACTCCAAAAAGAAATTGTTTGCCTAAAACGGATTCCTTTCCTTTCAATGGTGAAGAGTTTATTTAAGACTTTTTAGTGCATTTTGGTTTTGAAGTCGGTTTTTACTTTTGGTATTTACTGTATTGCGCACAACTTATTTCATTGCTTCTTAGGTAACCAAATTATGCTCTGTAATATATCTCGTTTAAGGAAAATGTATAACACCTTACCTTACTTTGAGTTAGCTCTACAAGTTGCTAATAGATTTTAATTACATAATAAATTGGCAAGTTAGTGCTGAGGGCATAATCGATCTACTGATAAGGCTTTGTATGTTCCTGAAATCGGTAATACTTCATAAATAAATTACATTCATTCATTTGTTTCAGCTCTTTATGATGATCGATTAGAGGATAACATGGTAATTTCTTACGCGTAATGTACCTACATTATTGATTTTGTTTTAGTACCTATGCATGCATTTATTTTTAAACTTGAAAAAGGATTTTTACTTAAATTGGACACCTACCTATTAGATTTTAACAAAACATGGCATATTTAAAATAAGCTTTCTCCAGGAAATGAAACAAGTGTCGTAATTTATATAACAGTGTTTTATTAATAGCTATTTACACTCAGTACACGTAGTATTTCGTCCATTTGACACGGGCGCCATTTTGAAATCGGCGCGTGCGCGGCTGTTCGATTCTTGATTGTCTATTGGAGGTTGCATAACCATAATTACTTTAGCTCAATATTGGCACTGGTTACATACAAATTACGATACATATCAATATATTTACATACAAGGTTAGTCTAAAAAGGCGAGTTTAGAATTGTTAGTTGTTACAAATCAGAATCTTGCAAACTTTTGAAAATTTGAGTAAACAGGTATACGTTATCTTTAAAATAAATAAGGTAAGTTATGATCTTATTTTAATTTGTATCATTATACATAACATACACTTGTAGTACAAACGAATATTTAAATAAAATACATAATACTTTAGCATTATTGAAGTAGTTTATATATAAGACAGTGGAAAGTGGGAAAGAAGTGATATTAAATCTTGATCAATAAATAAATGCTTATAATTTTAGTACAATACAACAGTATTAAAGCTAATAATCAAATATTGTACAAAAATACTCCGAACATAATTGACTAGCACTAAAATTATTTATTACAAAAGTGTAAAAAAATCGTTCGTATCGCTTTGGGTATGACAAAACTTTCTTACCATTTACATATAAAATACAAAGTTGGTAAAGCCACACTATAGGCATTATCAAACAGTTCACAATCTATATGTATATAGTTCCTCCGTTGTCTTTTAGATTTCTCCATAATTCGTTTGTTTACGCATGTATAACTTATTTTTTGGGCACTATTTCCAAACAGCGCTGCATTTTTTATGACAACATTGTTTTTTTTTTATGACAACACTAAGTTGTGATAAGAATCAACATTGTGGCCGTACCCTAAGTAGTCTTCCTTACCACTAGCATCTTAACCAGTAAAGTTAATGGTGTAAGAACCAGTGGTAGGATCGAAGTTCTGAGCTGGGTGGCCCACAAAGGGGTTGTAATTCTGCTGGTAGTTCTGAGGTTGGTAGGCTGGTTGCTGGTAAGCCGGTTGCTGGTAAGCTGGCTGCTGGTACTGGTTATAAGCAGGCTGAGGGGTATATGAGTTGTATGAGAACTGAGGCTGCTGGTGGAAGATCTGGCTTTGCCCACGGAAGTCTTGAGGGAAGGTTTGGGGAGACTGGTTGAAGAGACTGGTCTGTTGAGAGTATACTGGAGACGTCCTTACAGGTTGAGGCTGGGAGTACGTCTGCTGTTGGTACTGGGGTTCTGGTTCTGGCTGGACTCTAGTCTGGGTGGACTGGTGGAACTGCCTAAGAGGAGATGGTCTGCTCTGTGCTTTGCCGTTGTACTTCGGGTCTTCGTAGATCCTGGGGTCTTCGCGGTATTGTCCGTCGTCTTCCTGGCCGTCGGTGAGCGCGTTGGTAGGTTGGTCATTCAAAGTGGGGGGTGGCACCATGATACCGGTTCCTGGAAGGAGTAAATTTTTTTTGGTGAGAAATAGTAAAGCTAATGTAAAGCACCTGTTTGTCACAGATAGGTGCGTTTGTTTAACTACTTCAAAAAGGCGTTCTCGCGTCTTAGCACATGACGTCCCAATTACATAAATCACACACATTTTACACTTAGGTGCTATTAAAATTTAGTACCTACTTGTATTTAGTTAGCAATTTTCTCGTTAAGCCTTATCAGAGCGTAAAGGTCTTATGTGGTCTCGTGAATAGCCGTAATATTGCGTCACTAAACATTTTACGGTATTGTGTTTAATTAATTGATCAATTAATAATATTTTATTATATTTTTTTATTGGCTGGTATGCAAGCAATGCTGGTTTGATTGGTGAAACTCATTTCAATGGACCTCATTTTTATATTTTTCAGCAGGTTATTGCATAATATTATTTTTAATGAATTTCCGACTAACTAAAAAATAACTATTATTTAATGTAATTATAACCTATTCTATTATAATGAGGTAACTAACTAATGCATTAATTTGGTTGATAAGGTAACATTTGAAATAAAACATACTATTTGATCAAAAAAATAATTGAACTTTAGGTGACTCTCCATCATTTCGTAGCAATAATAAATAGTTATCTTAACAAGATTATTTGAAAATTGGTCATATACTCAAATTATGTTAAATGATACGTAGGTAATAATTTAAGTAGCCGTTTAGCTATTTTGTGTTGTTAACATACCAACCGGTAAACGACGCCCTTCCGTCGATCTACGGCTAGTAGTTTGCTTTATTAGGCAATATTGTGCACGAATGTAAAAAGTGCCCTGGTTCTAATGGCATGCCCATAAAAACATACCTTGACAATCGATGACACACTTAAAAGTAAAATCGGATTAATCTCTTTTTAACTGTGCATGTATTCACTAACAACATTTGCCCTTTCAGTATTTACCAACTTCAAAATAAAGAGGTAATCCATTCAGTGTATATGTATCGTTAGAATTTTTAGTTTGTCCACTGATTTCTCTAAAACGAGAAGTCATAAGAGGCGAGATGATTCTTTTTAAGTTCTATTTGGTATATTCCAACTTACTTACAGTGTAAGTTTCATTAAAATCTGTCCAGTAGTAAAAAAAAGAAAGTGAAAAAGAACAAATAATTTTAAACATTAAATATCAGTACGTTTGATAATATGCATCATGTCTGATGCAAATGCGTAAGATTTAGGTCAAGTGTGCGTAAGATTTTTTGAAGGCGGTTATTTTTTGGAATTATGATATGCTAGAATATATTAAAGAAGTCTAATTATTGAGATGACTATAAAACGTGATTAAACTAGTAGTAATAAATAAACTTGAGCATTAAAAGAGCCCAAATAGGACGGATCCTTTAATAGTGCATTATTTTTTGTTGAGATCAAGACTAATGTTCTTTTTGTTGTGTCAGAATGTTGAATCGCGCCTTAAGCTACCTTATAAAGATCTATTAATTGATAATTCAATAAATTGATAACATCCGATGAACTTACATAACATTATTTTAAACGAAAATATCAGATCTTCAATTAGATCAATCGGTTTGGCAACTTGGCCCGCTTTTTACACTGTTTGAAACCAAACCCAGTGAGTAGCTATTCACTAAACCGGTCAGTGTCAGCTGTGATATCATATTATGAGTGATGAAGTAATTGATAGGTGCCACCTTGAAATACCCGGCATTTTTGTCAATTGCTAAATAGATAGATCGGTATTTAGATCAAGGGGTAATTATTGGCATAAAAAGTTAATTGCTACGTAACAACAATGTCAGGGACTTTGTAAAACAAATAAAAATATAAGCACTCAATCTTTGATTTTACGTTGATTTGAAGTAAATATTATCTTACTCCAGTGAAATTGTCGGATAGATGTGTGGGCGCCTTCACGAAGATTGATCACGGGAACTAATGAGTCAAAAGCTAAAGATAGCATTTAAGTTTCATATTGTAGCATATTTGATCAATTTTCAATTTTTTTTATAAGGGTATTACCAAAAACCACTTATATGTAAAGGCGCCAAAACGTCATCTCGGTATTTATTTTTTACAAAAGCCCAATCGGAGCTCGATGTGATTAACTTACAGTAATCATTGGGTTATTATTATCAACGAGTATGCAAAATGATTTACCGGATTTAACGAAAGTTCAATGTTTTATTTTAATAAAGTATTTGCATTCCTAATTTTTTAGAAATATTGTTTTGTTTTATTCTTTTTAAGCCCACATCGATTTCCCATTTCGTAAGTGATTGGTAAGCTTTTTATAAGTACTGTACTACACCGAATAGAATTTAAAGATGACGTTAAGATATAAAATGTATACTTTACCTACACTAAAATACAAGATGTTTTGACCAAATATTCTCACCTTGCGGTTCAAATCCTCTCTGACTGCTGGCACCATAAGATATCTCCCTCGTCTTCCCATCTCCGTCAACATATCCGTACTTCCCGGCCACATCACCATTTGGGTACTTGGTCTCAATCTTGAAAGACCCGTCGGCGGCTTCGTAGCCGTAACTGTAGGAGCCATCATCATTCTGTCTGTTGATCTGCTTCAGGATTGGAACGGGTGTCGTGGTGGGGCCTTGTAAACCTTGGCAGGAGATGAGCGCCAATGCCCCGCAGAATGTTAGTGCCTGGAATGGAGAAGAAAGGGGGCAGACCGTTAGATATAATGTTTTCCATTATACGAGTATAACACTTTGATAAGTCACAAAATAAAGTAGAGGTTATTAGGTTAATAATAATTATCATTAATTTGTAAGGACACGGTACATGCCAAGGTGGTAAAAATAAAATACGTTCAGTGCATTCATCCAAAAATTATGGCATGCAAATATAAATTAAGTAACCTACAGTCAGAACTAAATAAACGTTTTATTCTACATGTCTAAATTATAATTAAAAAATTAATAAATTGGTTTAGTAATAGAATTTCAATGAATCTCTTATGGGTTAAATCTGTACATCTGATAGAGTAACAAAAGGATATTTCTTGAATTTTTTTTTGTCTGTGTACCTAAACTAGCTTTGATTAATTACAAACAACAAAAAAATAAAACTGAGGCATGCAACATTAAAAAAACTTGAACCCTAGATATTCCAAAACGAAACTATTTCCTTGCGGCCAGGAGGCAATGGAGGAGAATTGCTTGTATTTTGTTGTTTCACAGGTTGGCTTTTGAATGAGATGTCTAATTAATTAGTAGGAATTTAGATCATGCTAAGGCTTACATAATTTACAAATAGAGTTGCATGAATCATTTCCTTGCAAAGCTGTTGATATACTTACAACAACTTTTACTAGAAGCCAACATAAAAAACACGTGAGAATTAGGATATAACACATTTCAAACGCTATCAATTTATTACATTATATATAATTTGCATAAATAAATAACTAACGATGAGGGAAGCTGATTCCATAATATCGTATAGCTCTCAAAAAACCACTTCCTTGTGCTCTAGAATGTTTTTAACACTCACAGTGTCATATTTTATATTCATAAAGATGAAATAAGAAACCAAAAATTTGCGCACGGGCGGGACTTGAACCAGCAACCTTTTGGCAGACCGGGCCAAACGCTCTTACCAATTCAGCTACCGTGCTGTCAGTCCGACCCTGCGAAATTTGTGGTTTCTTATGAAAACGTCTGCCAAAAGGTTGCTGGTTCAAGTCCCGCCCGTGCGCAAATTTTTGGTTTCTTATTTCATCTTTATGAATATAAAATATGACACTGTGAGTGTTAAAAACATTCTAGAGCATTAGATAGCGAAGCGACATTAATGTCCAAGTTGAATTTATTCTGTAAAGAATAACTGCTTGGGCCATCTGTTTCATAAACAGACGGCTAGATGGCGCTAAGCGTCACGCAATTGACGTTTTCATAAGAAACCACAAATTTCGCAGGGTCGGACTGACAGCACGGTAGCTGAATTGGTAAGAGCGTTTGGCCCGGTCTGCCAAAAGGTTGCTGGTTCAAGTCCCGCCCGTGCGCAAATTTTTGGTTTCTTATTTCATCTTTATGAATATAAAATATGACACTGTGAGTGTTAAAAACATTCTAGAGCATTAGATAGCGAAGCGATATTAATGTCCAAGTTGAATTTATTCTGTAAAGAATAACTGCTTGGGCCATCTGTTTCATAAACAGACGGCTAGATGGCGCTAAGCGTCACGCAATTGACGTTTTCATAAGAAACCACAAATTTCGCAGGGTCGGACTGACAGCACGGTAGCTGAATTGGTAAGAGCGTTTGGCCCGGTCTGCCAAAAGGTTGCTGGTTCAAGTCCCGCCCGTGCGCAAATTTTTGGTTTCTTATTTCATCTTTATGAATATAAAATATGACACTGTGAGTGTTAAAAACATTCTAGAGCATTAGATAGCGAAGCGACATTAATGTCCAAGTTGAATTTATTCTGTAAAGAATAACTGCTTGGGCCATCTGTTTCATAAACAGACGGCTAGATGGCGCTAAGCGTCACGCAATTGACGTTTTCATAAGAAACCACAAATTTCGCAGGGTCGGACTGACAGCACGGTAGCTGAATTGGTAAGAGCGTTTGGCCCGGTCTGCCAAAAGGTTGCTGGTTCAAGTCCCGCCCGTGCGCAAATTTTTGGTTTCTTATTTCATCTTTATGAATATAAAATATGACACTGTGAGTGTTAAAAACATTCTAGAGCATTAGATAGCGAAGCGACATTAATGTCCAAGTTGAATTTATTCTGTAAAGAATAACTGCTTGGGCCATCTGTTTCATAAACAGACGGCTAGATGGCGCTAAGCGTCACGCAATTGACGTTTTCATAAGAAACCACAAATTTCGCAGGGTCGGACTGACAGCACGGTAGCTGAATTGGTAAGAGCGTTTGGCCCGGTCTGCCAAAAGGTTGCTGGTTCAAGTCCCGCCCGTGCGCAAATTTTTGGTTTCTTATTTCATCTTTATGAACCACTTCCTTGTTAAAATCGTGGGCAAAATTGCGGCCATCTCGACATTTTCACGACTCACTTGCTATTTAATTATGGTAATTTCTCACATATCCCTTAATTAACCTTTTGAACACTCGCTGGCCACATGTTCTTAACTACATGTATCAGTAACAGGTATATCGGCCTTGATCTTGCAGCCCACTGCGCGCACGCACGCTTTCAAAATTCAGTTCAAGTTTACACAACATGTACCAGGTGATAATAGCTTTGATCGCTTTGAAATATTGTCAGATTTGTATAGATAGTTATGTTATAAACGGTATAGTTGCGTGCAATTAGTGCAAACACTGTCTAGAAGATTGAAGTTTATTTTTAACCGATTTGTAAACGGCCTTTTGAAATACCCCATAAGTGACTTCTATGAGAGTTACTCTCTACAATAGACCTAAAATAATATACTGTTTGACAAATTACATGGTTGTCGTAAACTCAATAATTACAGCATTTTTACAGAACACTTAAAACATGTAATGAGTTGGAGTCATATTAATATTATTCGTTTCATCAAATAATGGACTGAAATCAGACATTGAAACAGTATCTTTTTGCTAAAGCTTGACAAAAAGTTTGAGTTTTGTTACAGTCAAAGTTTATCCTTTAAACAATATCTTAGTCCAGTGGTTCCCAAAGTGTGCGCCGTAGAAAGTAAAGGAGGGCGTCGGGAGTCGATCCGCTTTTAATACGTAAAACCACAAATATTTGCAGGTTTTCGAAGGGTAGGACGCCATGTCAAAATTCTGTTACTGCGCCGCGGGATGAAAAAGATTGGGAACACCTGTCTTAGTCAATGAAAACTAACTCTAAGGAGTCCAGTAAACAGACACCACCGACCGAGTTGTCCAGTGAATGTCCTGCAACCTTGGCGGCCATATTGGTTTTGTGCTGTTTTGTACGATCGAAGTCTGATTAGGTAGAGCCTATTAATGATCATTTACTAGAAATGCTGCACAGTTCGCTTTGTCGCGTATTTCCGCGGTAGTCAACTTGTCAGTTGATTTTTAGACAAGTGGAATAAATAGAAGAGATAGCAGACAGATAGAAATCATTGGAACATGTTTTCTTAAGTTGCTTACTAAAGCGTTTAAATATTTCTTGTAATTAATTCAATCACATTAATCTTTACTAATATTATAAAACTGAAGAGTTTATTTGTTTGTTTGAACGCGCAAATCTATGGAACTACTAGACCGATTTGAAAAAATATTTCTGTGTTGGATAGCGTTATTTTTTATAAATAATAAAACATAACGCAGCGACGGGAGAAAACTCAAAACGCGCAGACGAAGTCACGGGGGACCGCTAGTAACCCTTACAAGCAAAAGTTATTTGTTTTCGTTTCTACCAGAAATATTCAATTCACAACTAACACAAGTCACACCTAATTTTAATAACTGTGAATGTAAAAAAAACTTCAAATCTGGGCCCACGGGAGTGGACTCCGTAAAAACCTTTTTATGCTTGCATGAAACTATCTAGATTTCATTGAAATAGCTTACCAATTCTACAGGAAGCAATGAATGTCTGACCTAGCTTCAGTCGAGCTAGCCTTACACATTTTTCCTGGCTAAAAGCCACAATAACAATATCGAAGTTAATTTAAAAGATCGTAGATACTAAAACAATTTCAGTTGCTCAACTCAAGGAAACTATTGAACGAAACAACTATATTTAGAAAGGTTGAAGTTGGAGTTATTTATAAGTATTGAACACGTTATTTTTAAAATTGATCGGTGACGTAATATATTGTCAAAATAATCGCGTTCACATTCTTGAATCAGCCGCTATTCTAACAAAAAACTAATTTATTCAGGATTAACCAAAGTTAAAGTAGATATTGGATATGTGAATTGACATAACGACATTTGATATTCAGATCAATGATAGAAATGCATCTAAAAATGTCTTTTTAACACTGCGCACGGCCAAATCACAAGGTACAGTAGGCTCAAGATTTAGTTTTTTGATCTTAAAACATGCATTGGGTTGGAAAGAGGATGTATCCGATGCAACTCTTTCTTTTTATTTTATTTGTCACTGAACTGATATATCGACATCCGATGAAACTGCGTCATTTTTATAAATTTTTCGACTCATACTCGATGTTAAACGTATAAGAAGTGTGTGTGTCTGTTTTATTGTTTAGGTGTTTACGTGTAAGTGTTTTTTGTATATGTATGTGAGTCGAATAAATGTATTTTCTTTCTTTCTTTCTTTCTTTCAAAATCTAGCCGAAACCCAAGCCGAATGGCTTATCAAACATTTTGAATTGCCCTGGTCCGATTTGGAAAAAAACCTTTTGTGTGAGATTGCACTTATCGAGAAAGGCTATAACTTAACTTGAGACTACAAGGCCCATTGTCCTTGTAAAATGACATAAACCTATCTTAGTAATTAATCTTAAAAAGTGTCATTGTGCGGTTAGCTAATGCCCAACCTAGCGGGCAGTTGAGCCAATTGACAACATTTCATTTATGTAAAGGTATGAAAATTCGAAAATCGTTTCAAGATTTTGCATTTCTAAACACGTTAAACATTTTTAACCGACTTCAAAAAAGGAGGAGATTATCAATTCGACTGTATGTTTTTTTTTATCATTTTTTTTTTGTATGTATGTTACCTCATATCTCAGTCGTTTGTCGACCGAATCGAAAAAATTTTTCACCTACTTAGAGGGTATACCTTCTAGTTGGTCCCATTTTTTCCATTTTGGGATCTGATGATGGGATCTTGGTGTAATCGAGAGAAACCCTCAAATTTTAAAGGCACGTATAGTGTTTCTTTACTAGAATCTTAATGTTGACGTGTTGTTACGTCTGATAGTCAACATTTTGTGGGGCTGAGCTGATGGTGGAACTCCTTAACGCCTAGGAGTTCAGTAATTATAATGACGAAACTTATGATAGGTAATTTGTAGCTTCGTAAAAAATAGAATCATAGGGTGCAACTCCCTCCCCCCCTCTTATGTAATCACTAAAAATAAAGAAATAAAATAAACTTTTAAAAAAAGTAAAAACCGACTTCAAAACCAAAATGCACTAAAAAGTCTTAAATAAACTCTTCACCATTGAAAGGAAAGGAATTCGTTTTAGCAAACAATTTCTTTTTGGAGTCGGTGCCATCACTTTGACCATCAAGCATCAACTATCACAGCACCGACTCCAAAAAAAAATTGTTTGCCTAAAACGAATTCCTTTCCTTTCAATGGTGAAGAGTTTATTTAAGACTTTTTAGTGCATTTTGGTTTTGAAGTCGGTTTTTACTTTTTTTAAAAGTATATTTTCACATTTTTTTCCGCTTTATTTTTAAAGTTAAATGAAAAAGACTGAAAAGAACATGGAAGTTGGCATTTCACAGGTTAGGCGTTTGCAATGACGTTTAATGCAGAAAAAAAATGCTTTTGAACTTTGAGCTTTCTGACAGTTGTCACTTTGACGTTTAATGTTGTTGTTGTTTCCGGTATTGTATTGGACATCATCGATAAATTACAAACAAATTTTTAGATACAAAATAATAATGATGACTCCTAATTCGAAATATGATCGGTATTTGTAGTTATAAGAAAATATTGGAGTAATTTTCAGACATAATCATATTTAATAAGAAAGGTTGCTGTGTTGTTTTATTTGGTTACTTTTAACATATCTTAAATTACCCAATGTTACATAATAAAGTAAAATTCAATGGACTCAATGGATATACATTTATATCGACATCTTAATTCTACAATTGATATAAACCACAACACTATAAACGTCAGATATTTTTTTATCGAACATAGCAAAGACGTGACCTCGTAACATCCAACTATCTGTACTTACGCTCTTTTAGAATGTAGAGATTTTCAACAATTATTATTTGAGAAAATACTGAAAAGAAATGAAAATGAAAATATGCACATGAAAATTTTGAAATGTTGTCAATTGGTTAAAGCACGCAGATTGATGTTCGGGCTGCCGCGCAGCCTACGCAGAAGAGAGCCAGTTTTCTTTCACCATGTGGCGTCAAACCCATCTGTGTGAGCCTCGACAAACAATGACGACGCGCTGCAAAACCGCGGCAGCCGCATCAACGCCCTAAATGCGTTAAAATATATATATATATATATATATATATATATGTATATATATATATATATATATATATATATATATATATATATATATATATATATATATATATATATATATATATATATATATATATATATATATATATATATATAAAGCTGAATATATATATTCAGCTTTATAGCTATAAACCATCACGCTACTACGCCAATAGGAAAGTGACTTAAAAAGCGCTGCGGTAGTCACGCGGCGGTTAGCAGATAGCGCGTTGATGTTTATTGTATGGAGATTTCAGTTACTACGTTTAGAGTAAAAAAAAACGACGAAATGTTTAGGCTTTTCTAAGCTTATTCTACAAATGTAAATGACATCAGTGACAACGGAAGTGACGACTGTTTAAATCGATTTCAATGCAAATTAGTCAATTTAAATTGAATCAGAACAATTTTATGGATAGTCGCACGTACATTAAAGGCGAATAAAAAACAAGCTTTGATCTTAATTTATGGCAGTGATTTTTGGTTAATGCGACATAATTTAAAAAAAAAAACTTTTTAATATTATAAATACTTGCTCACATTCTTGGCAACGATGCTCCCAAAGTTGGGTCCATATTTATACACATATACACATTATAATAAGACGATTGAACTTCCAAATATACATTTAAACTTAATTAACCTGCTTACAAAATAGCTTAACTTGAAGAAACTGTATATCTCGAATCTTATAAAAGGAAGTAAAATCGAGCTCGGGGCAACTTTACAAATACGCTCAGTTAACGGAAATAAAATTGAGTTCAATGTTAACTTTCAGTCGTTATGGATTCGGTAAAATGTGGTTTGATTTCCGTTTCGATCAGTTTTGGAAAAGTCTAGGTCTTGAAATGTCTTTCAAAGTCATATGTTTAAACAGTGCGATTTTATTATGTTAAGCTAGGCGGCTTAGTTCAAACTTTAAGTTAAAATCTACTACAACATACCACTCTTTGTCATTTATTGACAATAAAATATTTTGTTACGTATGTATCTTTGTTTGTCATAATTTCCCACAAGGAATTCATAGCTCAATTCAAATTCATAGAAAACCTGTACTTCCACAATAGAAATGTAACAAGACGGCCTTGCCAAGATATTCTTTCAGCAAATCAAATTGAACCTTAGTAATATGCAATAAAAATCGAAATGCAATACACGTTGAAGGAATGCAATGTCATGTACTGACTATGGAATGACCACACGTTCAAATCGATTGATCTTATTTAAAATGCATGGGTTAAAAAACTGTAATCGAATTTTAATCATAATTATATTTCTAAACGACGTGTGTTGTTACAATGTAGAGGCGTTTAAAGTAATTGAAAATCTACGTATTAGATTATTCAGCCATGTAAAGTCCGTCTCTTTTGCTTGGCGAATATTGTAAACAATCTTGAAATTACTCTTTATCGAATTAATTAATTTTTAAATAAGATAAACACAAATGTTACTACATAAGTAATTCATCGTTTAGCACTGAGATCTTTTTTAATTGAATAGTAAATGATTTTATCCACTGATATTATCATAAAAGTTATTAAAAGATTGTTTACATTAGTGGACTAGCAAAGAAAACAGACTTTATTATATTTTATATTTGACTGTATTAGACTGTATTATTACATATTTGTTACTTACAGGATGATATGATTCTAAAAAAACGAATATTTTTGAAAAAAAAAAAACCTCATTTATTTCCCAGCTTTACGTTTACTCGTGGCAAGAACGATCTGTTTCTATTTTGTTCTCTTGTATAGTGACTGTTATATTTTATATTATTAGTGATAAGTCCATACTAAAACCCTTTTAGCAGTCCTTGAATTAAAATATTTGAGCAATTGTGTTTCAAAAAGCTTTTACACAATCACATTTGACATTGCCATAAACAAAAGCATCCATCATACTCCTAAAATGGGTGTCAATCGTAACGAATTGGCTTAAAGGTTGACATTGATGGGCCCGAGAATCGAACCCGTGACGAATCGAAACATGCACCTTATTGCTATTCCAAACGCTATCACATTAGTATGCCAAGTACAGTCAGACTGAATTTAAGCAAGGCTTGTCCCAGTTAAGTTTGCGTAATTCTTAGCAATGCTAAGAATGTAATAAGTAGGCATGGCTTAATTATTTCATTAAATGTTAAAGAACGACAGCTTATTAAGTTGGTAATGTTTTCATAATCGTGATGTTCTTTAAATAATTATTAGGGACAGCAGTGGGTAAAACACTTTTAAAAATTACCTGAGAATCTTGAAATACTTTCTATTACTTATCAGATGGTTTTGCGAACACCAAATAATATTATTTGGGTAGAAGATAAGTGTTAAATTTACCATTTAGCTAAATAAAATTATTTTTTATCATTAAAAAAAATACTTCTCTTCGAATGATTTGGTAGATCTACGTAACGTACGTAGTTTAAAAAAAGTATTTATTTTGTTTTTACTTTTTAAAATTAAGGCACAAACATATATTTTACAGTGCTTTTAATTCAATGTTTATAACATCTTTTGACATGTAATCATTCCATAATACTATACACTTACAATAAACATTATGCCATGAATTACAATAAATTGCATGAAACTTACATCATGTTTCAACTAGGTGTTAGTTAATTAAATCTTGTGCATTCTGAGTAAAATTTCCGTATAAAATTAAATATTGAGAAATTAAACAAGCCCTTGTTTCGTTTAAGCTGTCTTATTTAAGCAGGTATTTAATAATCCGTAAGCAGCTTATATCATTTCAGTTAGTAGTCATAATAAAAACAAATTGTACGAATCAATTAAGTAAATAGATTGATGTTCTTTTTAAGTAGTCACTTTTTAAATGTCAAAATGTCTGGGATGACGACGAATCCAACTTTTTACATCATTTAACTTGTTTATAGTTGAGATTCATACGAAAAAATACTGCTCAATTTCACAATACATCCGACCTTGTCAGTGCTAAAAATAACAAGTAACAACTACGATCGCAACACTTGCTTTAACTAAGTCGATCTACATTTTGGGCACACCATGCGCAAGAGTTGCCTTCCTGGTAGTTGACGAAAGAACGGATATTTCACGTCAATTTGATAATATGCTATTAAATGGCAGTGAAAAGTACGAATTACATTGGCTTTAAGTAATGAGTAAGTAACAACACCTGATACCATTAGTATTCATCGTCTAAGTATTCCTTCAAGAAGTCTAATCGTGAGCTTTTTCTCAGTGAGAATATCACGTGATGCTTGATAAGGTTTGTACTTCTCTGTTTCCCTCTGTTAGCCTATTTATGGATAATTGTATGTATCCAAGTATGTTAAATTTGGTTTATTTTAATTATTAATGTAAGTATATTAGTAGTTTAAAATTAATTTGTTGCTTTTTGTGTTCTTTTACGCTGCCTCAATCGTTTCTGCTTCACCCAATGGTTGACTGGTAGAGAATGCTTTAAGTATTAAGTCCGCCGTTTGTACTTTAGTTTTGTCAGTGCAAAAAATAATTTTAAAAAAACACTTAAGCTCATGACCAATATATTACTCGCAAATCAATATATGAATGCGCAAATATACTAACCGGGTTCTAAGGTGTGTACATGTAGATAAAATTTTAAATTGATATGTAGATAACATTAAAAATATAAATCGCTTTTATTGAGAATCCTTGTAATCTGTAATTATTTTATACGATTCATAATACGGGCATCACATATCACTGCCTACCTATAAAAACATTATATTGGAACCCTCTAAATACTATTTTATGATAATTTATAGTATTGGCGTAATAAAGTGTCTGGATTGTCAACTACTTACAAAGAAAAAAAAGGAAGCAATAAATTAACCGCGTAAGTTTTAAGTATTATTATAAAAATGTTCAATCAAAGCAAAAACCAGATCGATTAATAATTTCAAGGCCTCCAAAACATTGTTAATTGGTTAGAACACATAATTGTTAAGGACTTTAAGATAAAATTGTGATAGCGAAAAAGGATATAAGCCAACTTAAAACAAGTAGAATATTGTGAAAGGTCAATAAATACTACACTTAAAATTGTTAATTAGAGGAGTTTAGAAACCGTGATTTAAAGAAACTAACAGAGGCTCTTGTTTTTTTTTTTAATTTGTACTATTAACTGTTTGTGGTTAGAACTTCTGACTACCATGTCTGGTTTCGCATCCCGCAAAGGGAAAATGTTTGTATTATGGCCACGAACATTTGTACCTAAGGATGTTTATAACATCATTATCAACCAAAGGACGTCCAGTTATAAGCGCCATAAAGTTTTCCACAGCGACCGATCACAAGCGGTCTGTCTCGAGTTATATTATGTTATGCTTATGTGTATTCGAGTATTTATGGGAAATGCAACTGTCAAATCTTTGTCTGGTATTCGTAACAGGAGGAAGAAAAAATCTTTACTTCGAAATCACGACAATTGGTGTGTAATTTGGCGCACATTTATTTTATTTATTTTATAACCACTTTGAAAGTAATTCTGAAAAAGCTCTTTGTGACTTCCAACGAACTTTAGACTCTAGGACTTTTGACGTTACTAAAGGTATTAGAATTACCTTTGATCTTTATATTCAACTGCTGAACCAGATAAATTAAATGCGCACACACTTTTTTTCTTTCAACGTTTACCTTTTAGTAAATAACAGTAATTTGTGATAGAAAACGTAATTTTAATGGCAAGCCGTCTCTAAACGCGCTACCTCAAAGTTAGCAAAGGAAGATCTATGTATTGGACAGCAAAATTCTTTTTTTCTTTGCTAGTCAAATAACGTAAACAATCTTTATACAACTTTTAAAATATTACCATTGAATAAAAGTCATTTACTTTTTTATTTATAAAGATCTCAGCGCTAAAAGGTGAATTACTTAGGCAGTTGGTGGGTTATTAGTTTATCTTATTTTAAAATGAATTATTTCAGTAAAAAGGAATGTCAAGATAAACAATCTCGAAATTCGACAAGCAAAAAGAAACGAACTTTAAAGTAGAATTCTTGAAATGATAGCGAAACCAAAACATGTACTATATGTCTCCGGTGTTGGCGTTTTAATCGATAACTGACATACTTTCCCGGAAACAAAAACCTATCAGCAAAACCGATTTCATAGTAAAGTTGATTTTATGCAATTTGGTGCATTGGAATGCAAAATGCACAGCTCAGACGTGGGCGGGTCCCGGCTTACGCAACCGAACCCGGGCTATAGTGTAGACTAGATTAATGGCTGAGACTAACCCAGATAGTGACTGGTGTATTTTTTTAAATAATTTATTTACTCTTATAAATAACAGAGAGTATGTGTATTCTGGCCTTAAAACTTGAACGAGTCTTCCCTCAAATTGGATAATTAATTGGCGACAAATCTTAACAGAGATCAAATACAAGTGTTGTTTGTCTGTTTTTCACTCAAAAGTTGATACTACCAAACCACAGCTATCCTGACCTCAAGTTGTTTATGAGTTAGTAATGTCACAAATTTATTAAATGCTCTGCAATGATAAAGCCTAATTTATGATGTACATTTTACGGATTTCAAAAGAGTTACTTAATTCAATGTGTACGTATGTGATATCGTTGGGAGTTTATAATATTTTAATACGTTAATCTAGTAAGGCTTCCAAACACTTGTATTAAATTTCGTAAGTGTATATATATGTTTGTATAGTATATGCAAGTTTGTCCACGGATTTCTCGAAAATGAGAAGTCATAGCGAAATGATTCTTGAGTTCAATTAGGTATATTTCAACTTAGGGTACAGTGTGAATTTGATAAAAATCGGTCCAGTAGATTTTGAGATATGAGTAATAACAAACATATTAAGAAATAATAATGAAGAATTAAACCGCCTTCACTAGCTTGAAATTATTTGCGTAGACTGTTGGGCTGATGGTATAAGCTATGTTGTAAGCTAGACATCGCGACACTCACTTCAAAAGAATCTGGTTTTCCTAAATATGAGACAATTTTCAGGCAGTGTTAGCAAGGCATCAATTTTTATGTTAACTTATGCACCCGCGCATAAGAAGCTAAAGATCGTGAGAAACCATATTAACTAACCACAATTTGTTATAACAAAGAACAAATGGTGCTTTTGCCTCTAAGCGAAGACAATATAGAACGTAATCTGTAACAAATTAGTCTTGCAATCTGGGAATCACATCTCTATCACATAGGGTTGTCGCATTTTGTATTTGTATCAAATATTGGCCAATACAGCGCAAAAAGCAGTAGACAATCTATCCTAATATTGTCAAGCTGAAGAGTTTGTATGTTTGTTTGAATGCGCTAATCTCAGGATCTACGGGACCGATTTAACTAATAATTTATTTATCGAGTAAGGTTTTAAGCTATAAAACATCGTGCTGCGACGGGGGGGGGGGGGGAGGTAGCAAACTCAAAACGCGCGGACGGAAAGTTAGTTTGGGTAGGTACATGACCTATCTAAGACCTTGAAGTCATATGTTAGGCTTTAGTTATTTAATCACGTAACTCGAGTGGCAGTCCATAAAACTGAGTCAGAGTAGTGAATTGCATGGCTTTAAAAATACATAAAATTGATGTGTTAATAAAATAATGTTGAAGATTGTTTTCATATTGGTAATTGGTATTTTAATTTCCAATAAAAATACTGTAAATTTTTTTTGACATGAAAAACATACATTGTTCTGATACCAAAGTAAGCAGCCATTGCACTCGTGTTATGGAAATCAGACACAACGGTGGTACCACAACACTCAGACCCGAGACAATATAGAAAATTAAAATTTCTACATTGACCCGACCGGGAATCGAACCCGGGACCTTGGAGCGGCGACGTCTTGAAACTCAGTGTGCTTAGTAAGAAACTTGACAGCCCTACTATGCACTCGTCGCACTAATCACACAATTACATCCCATTTACGACTCAAGACTGTGGTATTAGAGCTGATATTAATTAAAAGGTTTTTGCAACACATTGCACTGTCGTGGAATATGTCGACATGCTTCTATGGGATTGCAGTATGGTGGCTACGGAACCGTAGCAAGTTCAAAGTAATGATTAGGAACGCAGAGTACTAAACTTTTTTTTATGTATGAAGGTACTTGACCAATTAAAATTAGGTTGATAAGAGACTTAATAAGATTCAATCGTAATGTAATAGAACGTATTTAATTTTTAACAACTTCTTTGAACAATATAATTTTTTTAGCAATTAAAATTTGATTTTCTTTTTAAAGTAGATGGCAAATTCGTTATTTTAAGTTTTTTAGACAGTTTTTGAAAGCGGTTTTTTTTTTATTTCATGACTTTTAGTTATTTACTCAAAAACTACCTGACCAATTTTGGTCAAACTTACATTGTACCTAAATTTGAAATACACCTGTTCGAACTAAAAGAATCATCTTGTATAACTTCTTGTTTTCAAGAAATCAGTGTCGACAAACATACAAATATACAAACACACGTGTTTGTAAGCCTTTATAGATAAACGTACTCAAATATGTATTATCAAATTCCAACAATATCACATACATATACATTGAATTAATTACCTTTTTTAAGTCGTTAAAAAAGCGATGTATAAAAATGCTGTTTGCTATAACTGTCCACACTGTATGAAATTAACAGCCCATTGAATTTAGCGTCAAATTATGCAATGGCTTAATAAACCCTAACACTAGGTACAATACAAGGGTTTTGTTGTGCTTTTTATCGACCAAATATCAAGCTCACACAAAGGTGTCATAAGGTGATTGGGTTTTCTTTGTCAACGGAAAAGACCTTGCTTAGTTTATTCAGTTCCTTGTTTCATATAGTCAATATGAAACAAGGAACCTTGTGTAATATACTTAATTGGCTTTAAACTCTTAGTCACAAAAATCATTCATTATTATTGGTGCGTAAAAGTTCGAATATAGGTGTATATTCGAACTTGAACGAATTTTAACCTACATCTTAATACGTACATATGGATGATCAAGTAAACTAGTTGCATTATGTTATTTGAAATGCGCGAAACCTCGGACCCCCAAAAGATTTTTAATTCAATCAATTGAATTAAAAATCTTTCATCTTTTCCTAATTCCGAAAATAACTATGATAAAAAAATAATGTAAGGTTTCATTTGGTGTTTTAGATTTACTGGAACTTCTGATCATTTTTTGCTCTGCCGAAGACGCTCTGTCGATAGAGACAGTATTCGGTAGGTATTTACTGAGCTCATAAAGAACTAACCATTGATTGTTTACGTATTTTGGCGGGTTTGTGCACTTTATGGCTTGTCTTATTAATAAATAGACAGGGCAACATTGTAATGAAGTTTCTTTTAAATATGACTCAAATTAAAAAGTGGTTTAGTAGATTTTGTTCGTCTTTCCCATCACCCTATTTTCAGGTTTTGCGCATTTTACGTTACACGTTGTAAACGCAATCTATTAGTAGTATTTTGATTTTAATTTATGATAGAGTAATACTAAATTATTAAAACCTTTATAAAGGCTCTAAAACATTTACAATGAATTGAGTGCATAAATTTGATCGAATCAGCATGACTTAACCCGCCCGCCCACGATAAAGCATTGGGCAGGGACGAATTGATTCGAATATAATTTTCTCCACTTTTCAAAGATAACTTTCTGGTCTTGGTATATATGATTTGATTTGTTAATAGCTTATTTATAAAACTATTGTCGAAATCTAAATATTAATATATATATTTTATCAATATGTTATTTATTTATTAAAAATCATCATCACAAAACTAAAAATACTGACCTTCAAAGCAAACATATTTTCCGATTTCTGAACGGTTGCGCGAAACGTCAAACTTTCCCGCGTTTTTCGCGAGCAATGGCGTCGGATCACAACACACGTCTGTGGCGCGGCGAGGCCGGCATGTATTTATAATGTCGTGTTTCAACAGGCTACGTTGTTATGCGGTGTGCAGCCTGGCGGTTTTGTAACAGAACACCCCTGGTGTGGAATTGTTCCGATTTAGAAGGATGTTGGGGAAGATGGGAATTTTAGGTAAGCGGAATTTTAGAGGTAAGAAGAAAAAGTTTTGTTAAGTCCGACAACTGTTTTATAGCTGTAAGCTGCAATCATAAACGCATCTAATTATGAACTATAAGATATTAAGGGGTAGTGAATACAGACTGTCTTTATGTTTGCTGTCATCTGATGCACCGTAGAATACAGGTAGTCCAAAAAAAGTACTGGTCATTTGTTAATTCTATAAAACAAAAAAGGAACTAAGTAGTTTTGTATTTTTTGTGTTGAATATTACAATGTTTTCCAAATTGAAGACCGTTACGCTGCTGGCAATCTTCAAACCTGAAACGAAGATTGGTGACGACAAGTTGACGTTTAGTGCTTTGATATTGCTGCCATTTAAATGTTTTGTTTATTTGGGATAAGATTTGACAAATCATTAGCATATTACTTAATTTTAAGTTGTATCCGTGTAAAACAGTCAGGAAAACTAAAATTGAGACTTCTGGGAAGCTTCCGTTAATTTCACCTATTCGACTCTACCTTATTATAGAATAATTCGTTAACGGCATCAATTTATTGATTTGTTCTCAAGGCAAGTCCCGTCTTGTAAGAGCTACGTTTTTGAGTTGAAACCATAATCTCCTGCAACTTTGGGCCTGAGGTTATCGCAGTATATCCCAATATCTGTCACTTTTAACAAAGAAACGGTTGGCGTCGCTGATCAGAACGAGGACCCGATTTTTTTCCTTAACTTGAATTAACAACCCCTTTAGTAAACCTGTCGACTTTAGCCCAATTGACTGTTTCTCAGAAATCCTTTAAAGTAACGAATTATTCTTATATTCGTCAAACGTATCGAAAACGTTATAAAACTTCATGGCAAAAATAGCAGCAACATCGAGCTGTGTTAACGATTCGTTGCCAATTCTCGTCACGGATTCTATGATTGCCAGCACCGTAAAGGTTACCAAATGGATAGTAATTATAATTCACCAGGGAGGTACATCTTTTCGCCAAAATCGCGTAGAAGCAATCCAGTTGCGTCTCTGTTAACATTCAATTAAATATTTGACAACATCACATACATTGCTCCGATCCCAAGCTAAGTAGCTAAAACACAAAATGTGTTATGAAAATCACCCCACACACACCCAGACCCGAGACAATATAGAAAAGATCGTTTTCTACATTAACCTGACCGGGAATCGAACCCGGAACCTCACGAGATGGCGACGCTTGATACCGGCGTGCTAGCCACTCGACCACGGAGGTCTTCAAACAAACATCCCTGATGCGCTGCAGTATCTGGGCAACCGCATCAGCACCCTGAACGCGTTGTTGAATTCGACTCTTTTTGGACTCCTGTACCTACTCTCTACATATTTTTTTCATTTCGTTATCAGGCTCAGGTTTTCTGCTCAGTTATCAGGCTAATGCAGATGACCTAAATTTCATCATCATTCATCATCAACAATCTGGCAAGCTTTTTATCTGAAGCTTTATCAAATTCTTGAAAATCACGTACCCATAACTTTCAGCCATAAGTCGGTGAAAAGCTCCAGCATTTTGATTCCGGTTCAGTAAATAATGCTTTCAGTTCTGGGATCAGCTATATCTCACTGAAGAGCATTTCTGTACCTCATTTGGCCCATGAAAAGGTGCAGTAAAAACTAAAATATTTTGAAGTAAGGTATGTTATGATCTACCTTTTGAAAATAGCTGATGATGATATGATATCTAATAACACAAGTATTGACATGATTCACAAGATGCATGCGACGTAATATAATGAAGATAAATGTTAGTACAACCAGTTTCGCGTGAGAAGTTTTAAGATTAATGAGACAACTTTTTGATTTGAACTCAAAATAGTGTTTCGCTGCTAAAATTTCATGCACTCGCTGCTGCACTGTCATTGACCGTCCTTATTTTATCAACTGACGTAATATTAATAGCCCCGGAGCTATGAAATAGTGGAGCTACTACACATACTACTATTTACTACGAGTAATTTTATGTGTGCTCATTTAACTTTCTTTTACGTAACATATTAGATTCCGCAATGCTACATTTTGAAAAACTTATATTCAAACCTACTTGTGAAAAGGATTTACATAAGGATTAAGAGAGGAGAAACTATCATGGGAATATTATACAGGGTGTTTGGCTAAACGATCAAAATGTTACTGGGGCGGATAGAGGACACATGTGCAATCATTTTAAGGCATGAATGTTTTGTAGTATATAACAAGTTAGCGTCACGTGGTTTAGAATGTTTTTACCACTCGCAGTGTCATATTTTATATAGGTACATAAAGGTGAAATAAGAAACCAAAAATTTGCGCACGGGCGAGACTCGAACCAGCAACTTCTTGGCTAACCGGGCCAAACGCTCTAGCAATTGAGCTACGTTATCGTCAAGTCTCATAACTTAATAACTTAAATATTATCACTCTTACCACCATAATATAGATGACTTAAATTTATTGCATAGGTAATCTCTATCGGCAGTATCGGCCCCAGATTTTTGGTTGTTTGAAACAAATAATAGATAACTAACAATATCGGCATCCATTTATTGAAAACATCATCGTTTTTTTCCTGTACCTACCTATTTAAATTAACTACAAATTTAATATGGATCTTGTATATTAAAATTTTACCTAACAAGATGCTTAAGGCTCGATGATACACATGCCTGTAGCTGGCACTCTGTCATGCCAGCTACTTGCATGTGCCATCTACTTGTATGTGGGAGACGCTTACTGGCATGCAATGTGAGGGGGTACGCGGGGGGCTCCAAAACTGGCGCGTGTGAATAATAATAGTATGAATATAGGCATGCAAGGACGCAAATTGCTAAACTAGTATATGCTTATAGTCCTTATTTTATCAACTGACGTAATATTAATAGCCCCGGAGCTATGAAATAGTGGAGCTACTACACATACTACTATTTACTACGAGTAATTTTATGTGTGCTCATTTAACTTTCTTTTACGTAACATATTAGATTCCGCAATGCTACATTTTGAAAAACTTATATTCAAACCTACTTGTGAAAAGGATTTACATAAGGATTAAGAGAGGAGAAACTATCATGGGAATATTATACAGGGTGTTTGGCTAAACGATCAAAATGTTACTGGGGCGGATAGAGGACACATGTGCAATCATTTTAAGGCATGAATGTTTTGTAGTATATAACAAGTTAGCGTCACGTGGTTTAGAATGTTTTTACCACTAGCAGTGTCATATTTTATATAGGTACATAAAGGTGAAATAAGAAACCAAAAATTTGCGCACGGGCGAGACTCGAACCAGCAACTTCTTGGCTAACCGGGCCAAACGCTCTAGCAATTGAGCTACGTTATCGTCAAGTCTCATAACTTAATAACTTAAATATTATCACTCTTACCACCATAAGATAGATGACTTAAATTTATTGCATAGGTAATCTCTATCGGCAGTATCGGCCCCAGATTTTTGGTTGTTTGAAACAAATAATAGATAACTAACAATATCGGCATCCATTTATTGAAAACATCATCGGTTTTTTCCTGTACCTACCTATTTAAATTAACTACAAATTTAATATGGATCTTGTATATTAAAATTTTACCTAACAAGATGCTTAAGGCTCGATGATACACATGCCTGTAGCTGGCACTCTGTCATGCCAGCTACTTGCATGTGCCATCTACTTGTATGTGGGAGACGCTTACTGGCATGCAATGTGAGGGGGTACGCGGGGGGCTCCAAAACTGGCGCGTGTGAATAATAATAGTATGAATATAGGCATGCAAGGACGCAAATTGCTAAACTAGTATATGCTAGTAACTGGCATGCAAGCTACTGGTCCGTTTCCTCCTACTTAGTAGTACTCAACTACCTTTACTTGTTTTGGTCTAGTTTCCAGTGTTTCGATAGGTATTTTTCAGATAGCCTAGATCTTTCGCTTTCCTACTTGGTCAAGTATGACACAACGAGTTCAAAATACGTCCACTAATGGTTTCATTACATATATTTTTTATACACACTAGCAATCTTAAAACCTTAAGTTAAATACAAAGTCAGATTTTTTTTCTGACTCCTGCGGTAACGTTGTATTTAGCAAATAGTCTACCATGATTACAAAAAAGCTTTATTCAGGTTCAGACCTATCAATATAAGGCTTAGTATTTAAAAGGTGTAAAACACAAATCTTCTTGATCAACCAACGAACAAAAGACATCAACGCGTTAGACGAAATAAATTAATTACTTCGTCTAACGCGTTGATTAAGGTACTAATTAGCTACTTAACACTTTAGGCACCTTATAGAATTATGAAAAAAACCCAGTAAACCGCAATTATTAAGCGTTTATTCAAAAACAATTGTCCAAATATTTGCGCTATTATCTATACTAATATTATAAAGCTGAAGAGTTTGTTTGTTTGTTTGTTTGTTTGTTTGAACGCGCTAATCTCAAAAATTACTGGCCCGATTTGAAAAAAATTTTTTACGTTGGATAGTCCATTTATCGAGTAAGGCTTTAGGCTATATAACATGAAGATACGACTCATAACACCACAGCAGAAATGAAAAATGTTGCGAAAACGGGAGAAAGATATTCCTTTTGAGAGCTTCCGCTGCATACGTTGCGGAAACCGCTTAAGTTACACAAAAATCATGTATGAGAGGATTGTTCAGCATTAAGAGTTCTATAATAAAATCTGTGACAGCATATGTCTATCTTTTATGGTTGACTTACTACAACCTTTTTTATGTTAATAAATTTGTAAAAAAATAATGCATTATTTTCAGAGGTGTATCATACACACAGATATTTATTCTTATCAAAATAAATACATTCATCATCACGAGCATTTTATTTAGAACCAAGTTGCCCTGTATATCATTTGACTTCAATAAATATCTTAGGAGCTAGCACAGTTTTAACATAACTCCGCACCAAAATAATGTTCGCAGCTTAAGTACAACGTGCGCTTGCGCTAATATATTATAAAGCTGAAGAGTTTGTTTGTTTGAACGCGCTTATCTCAGGAACTGCTGGACCGATTTGAAAAAATATTTCTGTGTTTGATAGCTTATTTATCGAGAAAGACTTAAGGATATAAAACATGACGCTGCGACGGGAGGGAAGGGAGCAAACTCAAAACGCGCGGACGAAGTCGCGGGGGACCGCTAGTTATTATATAAAAAAACAACGACGCTCGGATCCGAGTGGTAAGCACAACGTGGTGGCCAAGCACTCGGATACGAGTGCTGTTATAAAATGACGTCACCGCAAACTCAGGCCAGAGTGTGGCCGAGACCCCGAGTGGTCGGCACCGCTGGAATAGTTCATTAATACCAAATCAACGTATATTATCCTAACTCAAAGTTCTTCAATACACGACAGTACAATATACGAGTAGAACAAAAAAAAACATATAATATTGTCTAAAAATATTTTATAGCCTGATATAAACAAAAGCGAGAGATTCATGCAAGAATCGGAGCGACTGGAGATTCCTTCGCATGATCTAGATGCCTTTCAGGGTCAAGTGTAACCAGCTTTTGGAATTTGTAGTCCAGGAGACATGCTGATAATTTAAAACTGTACGCACTAGTCTTGCCTGTGACCACGGATGCTGTAAAGAATTCAAAACGTCAGGCGTACTATAGTTTTAAATAAATGTGCGCGAAATAAATCCGTTAAGTGTTTTTTTTAATTTCACTGAGTAGTATTCGCGTTAACTTCAGAACTATAGTTGACATTTGTTACTATTTTCGGCTTATTTTAACTATAACTCAAAAAGCAGCATAGTTTCGTGGTAAGTTTTTGTTTTAATACTCTTGTAGTGTAGCGTTTAGTTTCTAAAAATATAGAATATATATTACAATCATCAAGCAGGTGTTAGCTTCAAGTTGATTGGTCTATCAATCAAGTACCGTGTATGACAAGACATTGTTTCGTAAAATTACAGTTCTGCCATACGGAAATGATTAGGAAAAAATTGACAGTCGTTACCCTTCACGGCTTATTTTTACGGGTAATATTTTGATATATCAATTATTGAGTGATAGGTCTGATATAGTAATAATTTTAAGGTTGTTTTCAAGTGTATAGCTAAAGTGTTTTTGTCTCCTAACTAAAACATCAATGACTGTAATTAACATAGGAAAAGATTTTTCAGCCTCGGTTTTTATGTCCATTTTAAATCGTCAATCGTAATTGCAACGTTTGTTGTTATAGTCGTTTATACCTTAGCATTCCTTCGACCAAATTTTTTAAGGGTACCGTATGGGTTACCGTTAAACCTGCCGAACTATTTGGTGTATTCCGCAAGTACAGATGGTTTGTTTCACGTGGATCCGTGAGATGGTTTGGTTTAGAGCGTTTTATTAAAGTCTTTTAACTGGGATACATAGGATTTTGCCCTTTGACTACATAATAGCAAATAAAGATTTTGGCCTTTGCTTACACTTAATTTTAATCTCTCATACAAGCCTACGATGTGTACAAAGCATGTGACTTCCTAGATGTATTTAACCGGCTTAAACGTCTTTGCCCCGGGCAAGGTGAGGCTTAATATCCACGAACTACGGGTAGGCCGGTCAGTACTAGACTACTGGTTTGAATTTATTATTGGCAACACTAATACTTTGAGCAGTAAATTCGGTTTTAATGTACATTTGTAAGATAAGAGAGACATTGCTATGGCGTTGGCGGTTAAATTAAAATCGCTGTATTAGGTAACTAGTGGTTCCTTCGACATCAAACGCGCGTTTAGAGTTTGCTCCCTCCTCTCCCGTCGTAGCGTGATGTTTCATAACATAAATCCTTCTTCGATAAATAAACTATCCAACACAAAAATATTTTTTTAAATCGTTCCGTTAGTTCCTGAGATGAGCGCGTTCAAACAAACAAACTTTTCAGCTTCATAATATTAGTAGGTATAGATGCTAGTAAATTTTTTTAAATCTCAAATTTAGTGCTATTGTTACCTAAGTAGGTACTCGTCTTGGATTAGAGAGCACAATTTTCTGGTGAGGGCAGGATATGTCAAAGTTAATCGACAAATGTTACTCGGTGTGATTATGTTTAAGACAACATTTCAGGTATTTTTATTATTTAGGTGTTGGCTCAGTTTTTTTTTAATGTCTAAAACTTTATACTTATCACTTGAAAGTCCGGATCAGTTAACCTTACTCTATTTAATAAAATATATATGTTACGATAATTTATTTATTAAACGTGGTAGATTACTTAGATACCTCAAATCTATTAATGGCTAATTAATAACATCGTTAAATATTTGTTTACATGCGTACTTGTATTTCAAAATTACACCGGTTAGCAATGGGAATTTTTGGACGATACATTAAATTGCTTTAGTACCGAATCTCTGATAATTAGGCAGAGGACACCAAATAACTACCGGATACACCTACCCAATAAATAAAAGCTGGTAATGAGCACTTAAGTAGGTACTTATGACCCAAAAATGCCAATACTAGATACCCAAACTTCTTAGAATCAAAAATATAAACACCTTCAAGATTACCGTACTAGTGGGATATTAGTCTAATTAATCCAAAACTGCATATCGTATTTAATGGATCTTTTAGGCAAAATGGTAAGCTGTCTTTTTACGTACATAGTTAAATTAGTAAACATATTTCAATTCCGTTCTATTTTATACTTTACTAAAGTGCCTAGACTTAACATTTCACAACTGTAGGGGACATTCAACTCGGTGATCTTTTCTCCATTTTATTCGTTTTTTGCATCTGACGACTAAGGGTTAAACCCCTGTCAAGCTTGCAAGGACGTCTAGAGTAGTTCCGCATGACTTAAAATGCTGATTCATTTCATTACCTACTAAACTAGGTAGAGCCTACATCGATCTATACATTGCAGCTTGTGGCCTGTAATAAGAGCAAATAATTTTATTAATGATTTTAAAGAGTAATAATAATAAACAAACTATTTATTTTTCTTTCACAAAATTGAATTAACGGCTGGTACTAGCTAATTATCCTATGTATAATTTTGGTTAACTAGTGCGGAAAGAATTGAATTACACCAACTAATTTTGAGAGCGACTGGCGCCTGAAATAGGTTTTGTGAAAAACCTGTGCTACAGGTCTTTAAGCCCATCCCAAATGGGACTATGCGTGATCTATATCCGCTTTAAGGCAAAAAAAGAGTATGTAATAAAACTAATTTGAGTCACATTTACGAAGAATTTTGCATGTGCAGAGTGAAATGAAGTGTGCGCATGAGTGAATTTATGCTGTGTATAATATGTGTATGTTGTGTAGTGTAAGTGAACGTGTAAAGGTCAAGTCAGGTAAGTCGAGAAGAGTATAAGAAACCTAGACCTGGACATATTCATAGTGCTCTAAAATGGTTTAAATTGGAGATATATTACATACATCAACATGATCTAGGGATATTTGAATTAAACCGAAACAACAAAAAATCTATTAACTTTCTGTTATGACATCTACACATTAAAATAGACCTTGTTTAATAGAAGAGGAAAAACTCGGGAAAAAAGACGATCATAACTTTATTTTTGGAACATCAAAACCTGAACTTTTTTTTATTTTATTAACCAATTTCATCCCACTGCTCGGTAAAGGTCTCCCCTAACTCCTTCCATTGGACTCGGTCAGCAGCCAATGACACCCAATCTCCCACAAAGCTGGTCAAGTCGTCACACCACCTCCATTTCGGTCTACCTCTTCGACGGTAGCCGTCTCGTGGTATTCATCGCGTGACAACTTGGGCCCATCTATCTGGGTGCATTCTACACACGTGCCCAACCCACTCCCACTTTGCTATCTTCTCACCAACGTCCGCTATTACAGTCATGGAGAGAATGGTCGTATTCCGGATCTGATCTAATAAGCTGGTTTCATGCACAATACCTTCAGGGAAATTCATAAAAGCCCTTCTCTGAAGCATATCCCAGGCATGCTCAATAGGATTTACGTTAGGGGATTGTGGAGGCCAGTCTAAAGCTTGGATATCATGCTGTTGGTCTGTTGTGACTGGACACATGGTTCGATTTATGTTGTAATAAAATAACAATAAATTTAGTTTTCATTAAAATACATTAAAATCATTTAGAATTGATAAGGGTCCGAATGCTGAACAAGACGAAGACAGCTTATGAGGAGGACATTTAACTTTTGAAAGCTCGTTCTGTATTTATCTCGACGACCTCCGTGGTGTAGTGGCTAAGCACGCTGCGTTTCAGGGTGTCGAGGTCCCGGGTTCAATTCCCGGTCGGATCAATGTAAAAATCTCAATTTTCCATATTGTCTCGGATCTGGGTGTCGTGGTACCACCGTGGTCTGATTTCCATAACACAAGTGCATTGGCTACTTACTTTGAGATCAGGGCAATGTATGTGATTCGTGTCCAATATTTATTTATTTATTTGTTTATCTAAACTGATCTAAACGTCTTATTTTTTACACTTACGATTTTAAGAATTCTTAACAGATTGTGAAGAATTTAGCATTCAGTTTGTGCCAAGTCCTTCGCGATTTCAATTCTCAAAAACATGTTTGAATTGCCAACAATAAAATAAGGAAAAACAATAATCGAAACCGCTTACGTAATCGCGTATAATTTTCACCACATAACGTACAGTCGATCGCAGTAACAGCTGATCTGCCGTCACATAACCTTTCCTCCCTTGACATAACGACCAAGTTACCAACAGATTTTCCTACTGTACGCATACAATGTGTAACAAGACACTCATTCCAACCTGTATTCCTATAGGAATAAGGGTGATATTACATCTATTTGCGCACGCGCAACGGCCGTGAATCGAGCGCCATTTGTATTCGCGCGGGAGGCGACGAATTGTTACGTTATCCTTTGAGTTACGAGGACATTGCATTGCGTTCGTTATGAATCACTTAAATTAAAAGCAGCCTACATTCTTTATTAGTTTAAGGTTTCGGTTTACGAACCAAAGAGTGTTAGTTAGTCCGAAGAAACTTAATTTCATAGGCTACAATATATTAAACTAAATTACTTCCCCAGCTAGAAATAGAAAATTAAGACATGCCTGTGAAGTGCATCATTGATATTATTGTAAAGGAACGTGGGATATAATTTAATTAAATGACAACACAGAAATCTCAATAAAAGAAACTTTATTTATACTAAACGGAGAAAAATATACCAAAAATTAGACGAACGATGGCATCTATGCGCTTAAGCCTAACTTATTGTAGAACGAACAAAACTTCCACATTTTATACAATAAAAAGTGATTATTTTATCATTTCCATATCCAATCCAAACACACACACGACATTTACAGCCAACTTTCACAAATCCACTAATCAACATGTTTACGGAATCGATGGAATTTAAAAATAATAACAATTGTTAGTTAATCGTTCGTAGCACACAACAATCAAAATGGTTTGTCTCGGTATTAATATAAATTTCAATTTTAAATAGGCAGATATTATTAAAAATCTTTCTACTGAATTCTGTTTTATATTTCCACTTTGATCATCTGAACTAATTTATAATATTTATACTTTTAAAAACCCATCGTGCCCGAAAAACTCGCATGAAACGAAACTTAGAACATAACAACAATCATTTTCACACGTAAAATATCGAGACCGGCATTTGGTCTTATTTACACTTCCAATAAAACTCGTTTAGTATAGGATGTTGGGGGCAACGCAGACGACGAATTTCTTCGATCGTGGACAAAGTAGTATTGACTTCTTTATCCACGATAGATGGTGATCTTTTCTTATATGACTGACGTCAATATCTCTTAAGTAAGAGTATTCATCGAATTTGGTGATAAGTCTCATAGAAGCGATTAACATAGGCTTATCAAACAGTAGCAAAAGTGGACGACACATGTGACAGCCGTAGACGGTATATATAACAGCGCTCGTAGTGGCCAAAAGATACAACGTTGGAGGACGACTGTCACCATTTCTCTAGCAATTTGGGTACAAAATTTACGTATCCGTGCATTACATTTTATTAATGAGTAATAATCGACACTACATATTTGAATTAACATAATTGAATATAGGTAATAAATGGATAAAACAATATATACTTGAAATAACTTTGATTAATTACTTTTTGTAATGACAGCCAGCCATTTTGAAAAGAATAGTTTTTGATGCTGTCGTCGCACACGATTATTCCATCATTCGCTTGACACGTTAATAATGAAAACCACATTATTTTATAATTATTGGTATTTAAATCTTCTAGAATTCGACAACATTTTTTCAATTACTTACCATATAAAATTAATGAAGAAAAAAAAATTTATTCGTCGTTTGCGAAGCCTATTTAGGGATACCATACAAAAGGCCAAAATGCACAGTATTTGAGAATTCTAAACTACATTACATCTAGACTATAAATAAATCAATAGCTACGTTGTCAGGCCTTTCTTGTCTAATTGTATAAACTGGATATCTCATGATGGATGGGATTCAAAATAACACACAAAGGAATTAATTCATTTTATCAATTCTAGTAGTTTCAGTATACTTTTTTGTTTATGTGGAATTCGTAACGACTCTCGTACGTTCTCGACGTTAGATCTCTTATTAGGCTTTTGATTGTTTTTAAATATTAGTTGACTATCAGTTTTGTGCTATAAAATATTTTAAATTCGACACGTGGAGTATTTATACCAGTTTCAATAAACTAAACCGTTGTCTATTGTAATCAAAATAAATAATTGTTAAAATGTTTTATAAAATCTATCGAATACGTATGAAAAGCAGTAATATTAACATTCTAAATGTCAAAAAAATCTTAGGAAACTTTAAATTTATTTTCCTGTACATAAATACTTATGTAGAATAAGAAAAGTGATTTAACTAAGGCATATAATTGGTGTTTAATATACTTCGTAATAGGCACTATACATTATATATAGTCACATATAATAAAAAATGAAATTATTTTATCAAGTTGGTTCTGTAAATATTTTGTAATAAGAAATAAGGCCATTGTATCATTCATAGTTAAAGGCACTGAAATACATAACAACAATAAGAACAAAATAGTCAATTGTATAAGTATTTATGAAATAAAATAGTTTTATACTATGGCAACACATTGTTTGCTCGGATCTGTTTCTGTATACTTTACAATGTTGTGTATAATCAAATATATTATTTCGGATACTAAATTCATCAATTACTCCAGCGCGGCGTAAAATAGGGATCAATGGGGTATTTGTCTGTAGTAATAAAAATAATAGATGTTTCGCTGATAGGTTATTTAGAGGCTAAAAAAATATTTCTTGAATAGACAAATATTTCTACATATAATTGCTAATTTTTTATGCTTTTATTAATAAAAAAAAATGGTTTTCCATTGATGTTTCACGATACCACAAACGCCAATCTTGAAGTGTGATATCACGTTTCTTAATCAAGCATGTCGAAAGGCTGTCAAACGTATCAAGTCCAGTGCTGCCAACTGCATAAAATTATACTGTTTCAATAACGTGACGTTATGCAGACCACGTGACGACGATGGGTGTTTTGCACAGCAAAGTTTGAATTTTGTTTTTTTTGTATTTTATCGTTGTTAAGTTGCCATTATTTAAGTAAGCGTACACATGATTTGATAAATAGGCAAATACCCTATTGTGAGCCCACTTGTAGTAAATGATTAACGTTGTTTCTAGAAACAGACCCAAACAAAAGCATACATATGTGGACGGTATACCTTAACTATATTTATAAATGTAGGCACATGACAACAGGCCATTGGTTGAGTAATTGTACGAAATATTCATACATATTGGTTACATCGTTTTCATTCATTTTAACAATCGTTTTGAAATTACTTGTGTAATATTCATATTACGCTATAGAATAGAAGGTTTAACATGAAAAAATAGGCGAACAATTATTTTTTGTTCCATTGCTGTACCATTATAATAGTACTAAATTAAAATTACTTACTTTTTTACTATTTAGTACCAAGTAATTTTCATCATACTTTTAAACGTTTCAAAATATTTGCAATAACATTGCACTACTAAGGCATTATTGGGACACCTCACAGTCACTCTTTTGAGGAACTAAGGCAATCTTAATCAATATTTTGAGATCAATTTCATCTTTATTTCGTTCTGTACACGATGTCCCGATTTGGTTTACAATGAAATTCTAGTACGCTTTGAATTATACGTATATCCTAAGAGCGATATCATGGGAGTATAATTATCAAAAATCTTGGAACATAAATTTGTTCATAAGCAATGATTTAAAAAAGAATATATACGTTATACGCTCACAAAACAAAGGAAAAATCTGTGCTTGGTCAAGAGCAACAGCACACATGTGCTATTCTTATTAACCAAATTCCTAGACGATGTGTAAAAGAGATAGCATAATTTTTGCAGTAAGGAAAAAAGAGATAGTGATTCTCTGTGTCAGTGTAAACAAAGTGTCACTTATTGACCAATCACTGCTCTCCACTGCACACTTGAATCACTAATAACCAATCTATGATCGACTTGGTGTCGAGGACTTTGCGTCCTTTTCTAAATTGTAAAAATATCAATTTACTTTCTCTTTCACCTTTGTATCCGTATTGTGAAATGGATTTATGAATGGAAGTATAAATATTTAAAATTTAATAATTAATGCGTAATTCTTGTTTACCTTCATGTCACACGAGATCTCCTGAACTTATTTTACTTTCTTATCGTAGTTTGTACACTTTTAAAACACTTTGATGCCACTTTGATAGGATTTACAATCACTTTAAGAGACGTCACACTTGTTGTATAGCTATTCGCAGACTAAGGGCAAGAGTCCTAATTAGGATCTTTTCGCGTCTTCACGTTGCGCGCCCGGGTAACAGATCTATTCTTTTTAAAATCATTGTGTGTAAGGATTTAATTTTAAGTATTTTTACTATAACTTGCTGGGAAGATTTTTTTATTCTCGGCTAAGCAGATATTTGATATCGATCGCACCTGACATAAATTTTATTAGTATGACTATGGTTTGAAATTGAAATTGCCAAGTCATACAAGGTTCTAGATAATTTGACTTTGAATCTGAGTCTGAAAGAACCCAAAACTTTGATCATACTGCGTTATCGCTCTGTAATGAAAACTACTAAACTATTCATATTTATAGTTGGAATTATAATAATCTTAGTCAATCACGCTCGCTTTAGTTGCATAAAATCGGTTTCGGACGAATAAATTCGTTGAGTGCAAAATTTAGAATTCACTTTAAATAAATTTACGATAATAAATATTACCGAAATGGCACAAATTTATGTTCAACACAACAGCACCAAATAACAAAATTATGTTTTTTATGCGAGAAACTACTTTTATAAAGTTGAAATGTTCTTGGCGGTGAAAGAAAAAAACAAAGATATGCTGTCATATGAAAAAAAAGAGTAGTCAAAACACTAAATAGTAGCTAAGAACATCTACTATTAAAAAAAAATGATAGATTGTTTTGCTCCTATTACAGGCTACACCCTGTGTAAACAACACTGACTTCCAAAGCATTTTTTATTCCTTTCATATTTGAATAAATTTATTTATTTTACTCACTCAGGAAGGACCGTCAGTGATAAAAACAAGATATTTTCTGAATCCGACACGATTTTTGTGTGGATAGGTAAGACTGTACCATATAACAGCAAAAATATTTTTTATCCTTGCTTTTACGTTTCACTGTCAGACATTATTTATCAGGAGTAATAATATCATGGCGTAGAATCATCCTAAAAATGACTTAATTAAATAAACATTTAATTAGACCATCATAATTAGGTACCTATAACGCTACTTCACCGTGTTAACATTTCTGTGACCCAATAAAATGTTAGTTGGTACTATTTGTCTTAAATATTACATTTATAGTTACATAGAACACATATTACTTAAAACTATGCCTATCTAGATGTGGCTTTATACATATTTTTAACAGGTCATCGTTTTTTATTCAGATTTTAAGACAAAATTAAACTGCAATTTAGGCATCAATTACCGTTGCAATAATTTAAATTGGTGTCACAAAATTTTAGAATGTTAGACTGAAGACTCGAATTATAAGTATAAAGCCATCATGATCATCCATTTCATTAATTACAACTGCACATCATAATAATAAAAATTGCATTCGTCAATAAGCTCCTAATATATACTTTATATGAAACTAACTTCTGTCTTAAACTACAATATATTTGTGTATAATCATCACTTACATAATATCGTAAATTTATATTCAATTCAACTTTCCTGACAAACTTTTGTGCCAAAAAAAACTAGATGCCATAAACTTAAAAATTCAAATATTTTCAATAATAAAAAAACACATTATTTACACCAATAATATCTTTTACCTTGTCATAAACATTCACGAGTATAATTATTTCTTAAATTATGTCTATTTTCTCTATGTCTTTATAGTAGAAAGTGCCTCTAAATATCGATCTTACGTTTTTTTATTTGGACACAAAATTTGAGCTGCATAATTTGAAACTAGGGATCCTGACTATCACTTATAAGCAATGTATTGTGTGATATTATGGCCTGTACAGTGTTCGTGGATACGGCAGAATAGCAAAGATACTGAGCCTTTCAAAAGTCAGTATTCACTTAATTGTCATACATAAATAAAACCAAAACGTAGTTTTTATTAGGTCTTTCGCTGTGTGCGACGTAGGTGGTGGAGGAACCCATATCGATGACAGCGCTCACAGTGATAAAAAAAACAATGTTCGAGGATGTCTGTCACCATTTCCATAGCAATTTTAGTACAAAATATACGTATCCCTGCATTACATTTTATTTAATAAGTAAAAATCTACTACGGATTAACGCAATTGAAAGAATATTAGGATAATACAAAATTTCATTGAAAAACCTTTGGTTTAATTACTTTTCGTAATGACAGTCAGCTATTTGTCATTTCAACATCCTCCAATAAGTCTGTGACGCTGTCATCGCACAAGGTTCCAATGACATGCGTGATTTAATGTCACCATCTACGATTTGGTTTCATAAGGTTCCCCAAAAACACCAGTCAGGGTATAGGAAAGCGCGACACGGGAGCCTAACGACGGAACACAAACATCTAAAAGCATCAATTTACCAACTACAAAACAACGAAATGCACAAAACATGACACCTTTTCGTGAGATTGTTTCACTAATACCAGATTTGAAATACAAATAATATACGGTGGGGAAGGGAGGGGTGGCTCCGCGCGGCTAAGACACAGACGAGATAGCGTTGTGAGGGGATCCCATCTGGGTCAGGACCTTATCCAGCCACTGCAGGGGACCATGCAAGTGGATCTCAATCCAACATGGCGTCGAAGTAACGTCTTGGCGATGGTACTCCGCCCCCCACCCTTTCACGAACGACATCCGAATCGTACACATCTTTGTCAACTCGTATACGGCTTCAAAACCATGATTCACGCTTTGGGACAGCAGTTGAGCGAACTCTCGGTTATTGAAGATCTTCAACGAACACCCAGGAGGGATCTTGCAGACGGTAGAGGGATGGAAACCGTGGTGGTGGTTGCAGTTTCGGCTCTGAACAAATATGGCGGCGTCTGACAGACACTCAGCGTATACCTCACCACCGACGTAGTATAAATGCACGCCTTTTCCTATATGACGTCTGGTGTTCTCAATGGTCGAGTTTCTGTTGACGTTGCTGAGCTGCCCGAGACAGAAGCGATCGCTGTTGCTGGATGGGTCAGTGAACCCGTCGACGACTACCGAATGGGAGCTGCAGTGGAACACTTCTCCGACTCGGCAGTTGAGTTCGTAGTAGGCTACTGAAGCCCAGTAAAGCGGTTCCTGGTAGGAGACTGGAGCGACTTCTCCTGGCGGTTCCGTATCGTCTGACGGCGGAGAATACGCTGGGGGTGGTGTGTCTGGCAGCTCAGAGCTGGCGGAAGGCGGGAAACCGGATCCTGAGTACGACACATTATGTGGCATCGCCGGTTCTGTTGTTCTTTGGAAAGGCAGCAGCGAATGTCCTGGGGCGAATTCCGAGTGCCTTGGTACGAGTACCGGAGGTAGGACAGGGCTTTCGACACGCTTGTAGTGGTACGGGTTGATGCATACCTCCTTCTGCTTAGCGCTGAAAGGGTACTGGCAGATCTCGAGCGGCTTGAGCTCGTGGTGACTCTGCAGATCAGGCCAGCGCCATACGCGGCAGTAGATCACGTGTGGTAATCCCTTGCGGTGGGATACCTGAAAGTTGATAACGACTGTTTGTAGTGACTATGAAGAGTGGACGCTACTAAGTTATGCCTGTCCGAGGAACCTAAATGCCAAAAGTACCGAAAATAAATAAACAATAGTAAAAATACTTCAGAAATAGGCTTTAAAGCTGTTTGCTGCACCAGTTACCATTAATTGGGTTTAGCACAATCATAATCTTAATGATATAATTGCATACATATTTATTGCTAAAAACGACATATACTGTCCATCACAAGTACATTAAAGCCTAAAACTTTTTGCTCATAAAAAAATGTCATAAATTATGTTAGGAAAAACCCAAAGTCTCAATCAACAATGACCATTGTGTTGTGTTGTGACTAACTTATGTTATAGCTAGGCTGTTAAAAATAAAATAAATATCTATGGTGTTATACAAATACCGAATCATTGCCATACATTCATACCTTGGGCATGAAATGGCAACAGACTCTGCATATATAACGGTCAATCTTTTGTACATAGGAGGGGATATAGTAGACAATTTCCCAAATGCAAATTACCTGCAACCTTCCGTCAAGTGACCGCGGTATAGTGACACACTTGGACGGTGTTCCCGGACAAGACAATGCCCGCTCCAATTCCTCTATGGCACCTTTCCGTTTCTTCAACTTCTTCACCAAACTGTCAACAGCCTTCTCCGCCCATTTCTCTTCTTCATCACCCTGGAATTTAAAAAAAAACAATTATTTTTTATAGTAATTAGTTGTATTTTCCAGGGACCTGCTTTGATAGAGTATAAGTATCTAACATGGTGTTGCAAATATTCAAAAAGTGAAACAGATAAGTTTATTTATAGTTCTACAAAACAAGTTATTTCCCACATTTGAATTTCACACCTTGAAATAGGTATTTGTATTTAAAAGGAAATTGTTACCAAAATTTGTAAACAACATCTGAATCATTCATTCTCAGAAGTCATGACTGAACCAATGAGTCACACATCAATATAAATAGACTACCTACATATATTTCTTTGCTGACCTAAATAAAACTGATCTTCAGATAAACTCTTTATCAAAATAACACAGAGTAACATTAACATTCCCAAAGAAATTTGATTAGCTGGAAACCATAATCCAAACCTATGATAAAATGAAATGAATTCACCAAGAACCATACTTTTGAGTTATTATTCCTGAAATTGTTTTAAATAAAAACATAAATAAATGAAATCTGATGAAATTCATATAGTTGTATTCAGATTTCAGTTAAATTCTGATGTAATTAGCAGATAATGGTATAATAAAGGTACATTTCTTGCATACAATCCTCTAATTTATCTTTACAAACATTATTAACTTCATAATTTAATACATAGATACTGAATTTAAACTAAAATCTAAATAGGCACAAAAAGGTTAGACTTGCCTTAAATCTTACCATTAGAAATGACTTTGAAATTAATTAGTTTGAATTGACTTAATAATAATCATACAGAAATAATTGTTGGTTTGGGTCACACAGCTTTTAAATAAATGGTGTCTAACGGGCTTCTGCATATTGGCTTCAGCTCCATGTATGCCCATTATAAGCAATAAATTATACAGGATTACATCTAAAATATTTGGGTACAATTAAAAAAATAATAAAGTGAAGTACTTTATGAATAAAATAAATTTTGGCCGACATGCCATTATCTAATGGGCAGACATGTCAATCACCATCAAATATTCAACTTTTTATTGATATTACTTAAAAAGAATGCCATTAAACTTCATTAACTTGAAGATCTCTTAAATACACAGTAGCAACCAATTAATAAATTCACGATTAATAAGTCTAGCTCTTAATTGCTATCTAATAATTTGCATAATTTATTACAATATGCATAGAATTAATTAAGTCTCCTTGCTTGACTGTGTATTTTTGTTACGAAAAATACCATTGCTTCATGTGATTTTAAAACTAAATCAATAATATAGAAACAGGAAAATGTTGGTTTGAATGAAAGAAATTCAGGGGACAGCTGGTTTCATGTTATGTACCTGTTTCCAGCCAAGTAGTTTCTTCACAGCAGGACTAGTGAATGAAAACAAGCTGTTCAAGCTGGACATAGGCCCACTGCTCGAGGATTCTCCGTCATCGGTGTCCATGGTGTCCAATTTATTTCTTCGCCACTCAGTGAGTCACCTCACCGCGGGAACGCGAACCCCGCGATAATTACACCACGGAAATGCTCAATCGCCCATCGATTAAAGTTACCAAGCACTTGGTATTCCCCACACCGTCCACGATCCAATTACGACTGCAAAATAGGTAGCGATTGGCGTGACACAACAAGCGTCCATCCGCTCAACAAACTGCACTAAACATTAGTGGTATTTTTTAACTTATGGATTGATTGTCACCGTAAATCACTTTCAAGCACAGTAGGACAATGTTCAACACTTGATAGTATGGTAAAATTGATGCTTTAAGCACAAAAACTGTTGAAATGAAAATGAAATAAAACACTTGTCAAACGACACGAACGACATCGAAGACATGAGACCATAGACACAGTGACATTTTTCATTTTAATCTTAGCCCTTCAAACTTCAACCATAGAGTTAAAGCCGGTTTTTTTTGCAATATAAACCGATAAAAAAATCTAATTACAAATAACAGTACACAAATCAATCACCTTCATTTTTATTCATATTCTTTCGTTCTACTGTTTTGGAAATATGATTGATTTACTGGTCGCTACCACGGTTGACTTTTATGAGCATCAACATTCCGACCGAAATGTCTTGAATACGCAACCTTTGAAAATTGCATTCCGTTCTACGTACAATCATTTTAGTGATATTTTGAACCTATTTCTTAAAAAATACACATCTAGAAAGAACGGAACGTCATTTAGCACCGCGGTTTAGAGACGAGAATTTTCTCGAATTTGAAGTGTCATTTCGAGATTTCTGCATTTTCTGCGGCTTGTGTTTTGTGAGCAAAGATCGTGTACTCAACTGTATACTGCAAAGTGAACTGGTGTTGTGCATCAACTACAGTTTAACCGTGTTGTTAATTTAATTATTTATTGCAAATCATGGATCAGGTAAAAGAGGTTATATATCGTCATTATCACAATGGATTTTTGTCCGAACTATGTTATTTAGAATCTGCTACAAATTTTAGGTCAATCAGTTAAAGGAGAAGGGTAACGCGGCGCTCTCGTCAGGCAACTACGACGAGGCGATCAAGTGTTACACTGAGGGTATCGCTTTGGACCCGAAAAACCACGTTTTGTACAGTAATCGTTCGGCTGCTCATGCGAAGAATGAGAACTATGCGGCGGCCCTGGAGGACGCTGATAAGACAGTATCGATCAACCCCACCTGGAGTAAAGGTTATTCTAGAAAAGGGAGTGCCTTAGCATATTTAGGAAGGTATGAAGAAGCAATTGCGGCATACCAGAAAGGGTTAGAGCTAGATCCTAGTAACCAGCAGCTGGCTTCAGGATTAGCTGAAGTGAAGAAGCAGGCCGAAGAAGCTAAACTTAAAACACAAGAGTTGTTTGCAAAGCTTCATGCCAATCCGCAGACCAGAGAATGGCTGAAAGATCCAGAATATGTCAAAATAGTTGAGGTAAGAATGATGTCCATAATTTCCTGGTAGTTTTTAAAAAGTTTCTAGTACCAAATATACATGAGAATGGCTACCTTATTATAAATGTAATGTTTTTGAGGCATATTGAAGCTATATTGAATTTATAACTTTGATTTACATACAATAGTGTTAGTTTACTTCCTTTGAATTGGTGTAAATATTCTGAATTTTTAACAATTGAACCAAGTGCACACTGGGTGCTGAAAATTAATTTAGTCTACTTTTCTGAAATCTAAAATAAGTATCATTTAGTAAAAATTGCCTTTTTTTCACAGAAACTGGCTCTAAATCCATTTGATGTGCAGAACTTAGATCCTAGAATGCAAGACAAGCGTGTCCTCACAACCATCGGTGTGATGCTAGGCCTAGATTTTAATGTAGACAGCATGAATATGGATGTGGACCCTCCTGCACCAGAGAAGAAACCGCCTACAGAACCAAAGAAGGAAGAGCCACCCAAACCCAAATATGAAGACTTACCAGAAAACCGTAGACTAGCATTATCAGAGAAAGACCTAGGTAATGACAGCTATAAAAAGAAAGACTTTGATAGTGCTCTCAAACATTATCAAAAGGCTATCGAACACGACCCTACAGATATCACATTCTACACAAATATGGCTGCCGTTTATTTTGAACAAAAAGAGTACGAGAAATGTATCAAGGAGTGTGAGAAAGCCATAGAAATTGGCAGAGAGAATAGAGCAGATTTCAAATTAATAGCTAAAGCATTTACTAGAATTGGTATGTACATATTTTTCTTATATATGTATGTATATTTTTAGGTAGCTGTCTACCTATCTTACCTACTTACTTTTATCTTAATTGAATTTATATTCCAGGTAATGCATATAAGAAAATGGAACAATGGAAATTGGCAAAAACATATTTTGAGAAGTCAATGTCTGAACACCGCACACCGGAGATTAAGACACTCCTCAGTGAGGTTGAGAAAAAGATTGCGGAGGAAGAGAAGAAGGCATATGTAGACCCTGTCAAAGCTGAGCAAGAAAAAGAATTAGGAAATGAATACTTCAAGAAAGGTAACTGCTTGTTGACCGGTTTTATTTATTATTTATTATAACATGTTAATAGCTCTGTGATAAGTTGTTGTTTCAAAACGCCGATCTGACAAGCAACAAATGTTATGAAAATTTCCCCTAATATGACAAGATCTTATCTCTATTTCATTTCTATACACATAAAGTCAGTTGGGGGTTACCCCCTTAGGCTACCTGGAATGTTTCCAGGAGTTGCTAAAGTGAGTAAATCTTATAGATTTGGATGTGCTCTTTTTGAATTGCCCTCCTCGTATCTCAGCAACTCGTGCTGGCATCTTGAAACAGTGGTATCCAATAGTAGAGCTCAGCATATTTTACTATACAGATTTCTACTACAGAATTTAAGTAGAGACAATTTACTACTAAAGCTCAGCAACATTTTCTGTAAAATCAATAGTTTTGTGGAGCTTGTACACCACAAGCTCCACAAAACTATTGATACGCAAAGTGTCAAGTGACTTGCGTTTTTTCTAAATTCCATTTTGGTACCATAATTCTTTATTGCCAATAATAAATAAGTGAAAATTTTGTTTGTATATACAAAACCGTGTATTATACAAAACAATACTAAACATCACCTAGTAGACCTAGGAGCCCTGTGAGCAATGATATTGCATTTAGAAGTAGATGACGCCTCGCGAACTAAAAGACACAAATATGGCACCGTCGTAATATTTACAGTCCTGATTTTAATAAATAAAGAAATATACAATAATATACCATAGCCATCTGGCATCATGTAAACAAGATTATTCCTTCAAATAACAAGCTAATAGTGATCGTACATATTTTTCTATCTATCTGAGGATCGTGACAATCGTGAGGATCATCCCTCACAGATGTGGTTATCAACAGTCTTTTGTTATACTTTTGTTAACGCGAGTGCCGGTGACCTTTTGATCCGTGAGCGTCTACGCTGTTACTTTAAAAAAATTGAAGGTGTAATTTATAGTTATATAACAGACATATTAACATACATTTCAATAGACATATTTGTTAGGGTCGTTTATCTTTGTAGTCCGGAACGTAAACCTTACGAACGTAAAATTATTATTAAAAAAGTATAGTACCAAACTATTCCATGTATGGCACTGTCTTAGAATATCGACCATGTTGGTCCGTGGGTTGGCTAAGAAACAAAACTCACTAATTTTATTGAAAATACTTCAATCATGAATGATAGAAAGAAAGAAAGAAAGAAAATGAATTTATTCGACCCAAAAATGAATAACATTAACAAAAATACATGTACTAGTCTACTTAGGCCGAATAAGGCACCCGCTCAGCATTGGTCGTGGCAGCAGCAGAACTCATACCACGACGCTGATTTTCAGCGAGTGCCTATAATCAATAAATACAATTTAGTTCACGAAAATAGGCATCATTAAATACAATTTAGTTAACGAAAATATGATATTTCCGACTCTTCTTTTTATATTTAGTTAGGTGTTTCTGCAGTTTTAAAGGCGCACTGAGGCATTAAGACACTGACGCCATCAAAAACAGACTACGTCAAAATTATGACCCCAATTTGCAGTGAGGTGTTGTTTAGCTGAGCTATCTTTTAGCCTTTCACCGGTGATCTAGTTCTTAATACAATATCATTGCCTGTGAGGTAGATGCGAATATAAAAAAAAAAAACAGACTTTACATCCATAATTTGTTAGTAATGCACAAATGACTTATAAACTATGTTAGTACGAGGGTCAAACTGAAAGTTCTTAGAACTGGCCACTTATAAACAATATAATAAAAAAAATATTCTAAAATTTGAAAATAGAACTCTTTGCCAATATTACTGAGTATATATTTCATTCATTTGTCATTTGTTTTACGATTTGGCGGCAAATTGAAAATTGTCTGTGTCACGTCAACATGAATTTAACACGAGAAAATTTTCGTGCAATGATTTTTTATGACTTTCGATGTCATTTAAGTCAACAAGAAAGTTATGATAGACTACGATTGGCCTTTCACGATGAAGCCCCATCTCGTGCGACTGTTTACAACTGGTTTAATGAGTTTAAACGTGGTCGCACTAATCTCACTGATGATGTACGTGAGGGACGGCCTTCTACGGCGACGACTGAAAATAACATCTGTGTTGTGCGGCGTATGATAGAGACTGACAAAAGAGTGACCTATCAGCAGATTCGGACAAGCTTAGGCATCGGTATGAGTCAAGTGCACAAAATCCTCCACGCACATTTAGCGGTCAGGAAGCTTTGCGCCCGGTGGATACCTCATAATTTGACTAAGGCTCAAAAACTCCATCGTGTGGATTGGTGCCGTAAAATGATTGAAAGATTTAACGGAGGTGACTCAAATGCTGTGTTCGACATACTAACAGGTGACAAAAGCTGGATTTACTGTTATGATCCTGAAACCAAAAGACAATCTGCTCAGTGGGTGTTTCCTTTCGAGGAGTTGCCAACTAAAGTGAAGAGAGATCGAAGTGCGGGAAAAAAAATGGTGGCCTCGTTCTTTGGAAGGATAGGTCATTTCGCAACAATTGTGTTAGAGGATCAAAAAACAGTTTCTGCAGAATGGTACACTACCAATTGTTTGCCACTTGTCTTGGAAAAAGTTCGAGAGAAACGACCTCGCAGTAGGATCCTCCTTCACCACGACAACGCCTCGTCGCACACCGCCAAGCGAACGATCGACTATTTGGCGACATCAAACGTTGAATTACTGGGTCACTCGCCGTATAGCCCCGACCTCGCGCCTTGTGATTTTTATTTATTTCCAAAAATTAAAGAAAAACTTAAAGGAAAGCGGTTTATGAATGCTGAAGAAGCGGTGGCTGCGTATCGCGATGCCATTGAAGAGACCCCTAAGGACGAGTGGGCAAAGTGCTTTTCCCAGTAGTTCCATCGCATGCAGCGGTGTATTGACGTCAATGGACAATATTTTGAAAAGATATAATGAAACTAATAACTGGCTAATGTAATCAGTTTTTGATTTTCTAAGAACTTTCAGTTTGACCCTCGTATGTTCTTCATTAAAATTTAATTCTCCAATAAAATACAATCCTTAAATTCAATATAATTAAGTTCAATTCCATTAAATGATAATCCAATTTCATCCAATTTAAATTTAATTCACTTAATCCAATGTAATTTAATTTAATTTATTTAATCAAAAAAGTTAATTTTATACAAAATTAAATTTATTAATGTGTTCATTTAACATTAGTTTTTCTTACACTGGAATGAAGCGAGATCCAGTGCTTAATAAAGCGACTATCCCACCTGTCCGCAATTATGGCAAGGAGGCTGTTGGTGCCAGCACACAAACTTGGACCACAAATGACTTTTTTTTTAATTTAAAAATATTACTGAATGTCCTATTAAAAAAAAGAGAGATTGTAATGATAAAAATTAAAAAAAAAATAAAGAAAAAAGATAAATTACTCTTCAGGTGACTACAGCAATGCAGTGAAACACTACACAGAAGCGATTAAACGCAACCCAGATGATCCGAAGCTGTACTCCAACCGAGCAGCCTGCTACACCAAGCTGGCAGCGTTCGATCTCGGCCTGAAAGACTGTGACCAGTGCTGCAATCTTGATCCTAAGTTTATCAAGGGCTGGATTAGGAAGGGAAAGATTTTACAGGTAAGAGAGAGAAAAAAATATACTTTTACTGATTTCGAATGATGTTTGTTATGACGTAAACAGACGAGACCAGAAATTTTGCGCCATCGGACCGACAGCACCGTAGCAAAATTGGAAGTTTTAGTAAACTTGACTATTTACCATTAACGCTGTAATCTATAGCTGAAGGAATGTTTGTTTGTTTGTTTGAATGCGCTTATCTCAGGAACGACTGCACCGATTATTTTTGTGTTTGATAACTTATTTATCAAGGAAGGCTTTAGGCTTATAGTACATCACAAATATACTTACATTCCATGTGTAAAGCCAATTTTCTGTCCTAATCTACTTCTTCTTCTTTTTTGGCGTCCGAACATAATGTTTCCCGAGGGGTGCAACATTTTGTTCCTCTACATAAATAAGAACAAAGCCACATTTCATGATAGGCAGTCAAAATAGATTTATTCCTTAGAATTATTGAAAAATGTTTTTTTTTTTAAATAGTTTTATGCATTGTTAGATAGAATACTTTTTTGTCACTTGGCTAGTAAAAATGCAAGCTGGAACCTCTGAGTCAAACCAAGTGTGACCTTTACACACTGCAACATTTAATAATAATAATAATAAAGAAAAATCTTTATTTACGGAAATGAGTACATTTTTATGGTTACTAATTAATTTGCCATTGACTGTGCCAAGATGCCACGTTCTTCCATAACCAACACTACTTACACAGAACTTATAAAAATATATAACTAAATAATAGTACTAATTGATTACATTTAGCATTGATGCGACAGCAGCTATGAGCAGATTTTGGCATCGATGCTATCGCGCGTTAGTATCAATCACATAAAATCGTCAAAGCCCAGCTTTTGCGACGCGACTGCATCGATACTTACGCGCGGCTGTATCTATGCTAAAATTATCGCAAGTGTGTTAAGGTGGACCGTTTGAGTCTGCATCGCGACTGCATCGCTGCATAAAAGTCGTAGTGTGTAAAACAGTACAGTCCGTTTTTCTTTGCAAGTCGTATATTGTAAACAATCGTGACACTACTTTTTAACGAAATGATTAATTTTAAAATGGGATAAACACAAAACTCACAACTTACATGTGTAAAAAAAAAGTTAAGTTAGTCTGTAACATCCCACTGCTGGGCAAAGGCCTTACCTCAACTATGAGGTAGTTTAAGCCATACTCCACCACGCGAGCTCAGTGCGGGTTGGTGGAGGGGTGTTTGCAAGGCAAGCGACTAACCCTGCTGTTAGATGTTACCAAGCCACTGACTTGGCTTAACGACTAATATCAACCGATATTAGCCGGGAGCAACGGCTTAACGTGCCTTCCGAAGCACGGAGATGCTCGTGATGTAAGTCACTTATATGGTCGGAATGGTCACCCATCCAAACACGACCGCGCCGTAGGTTTCTTCACTTTGGTATCACTACCAAAGCGCTGCTACCACTGCGCTACGAGCACTTCAGCAGCAGAGTTTAGAAAGTGTTTCCCTAACACTTGAATTATGTTTCCAGGGCATGCAGAAGCACTCGAAGGCGCTGAGCGCATACCAGAAGGCTCTGGAGCTGGACCCCAGCAACGCGGAGGCCAACGAAGGGTACCGCGCCTGCTCCACCCAGCTCAACTCTAACCCTGAGGAGGTGGGTACCTATGTTTGATGATATTTAAAAAATGCTTCTAAAAAGTCTTCTATAAACTCATGACCCTTTGGAGAAAATCCATCGTCTTTTTGGATTCGGAGCTCTGTTAACAGATACTTGAAATGGTCAAACCGTCTGAAAATAAATCGTTGGTCTTAAGTGGATCCTTTCCTCCAAAGGATCAAGAGTTTATTTACGACTTGTTTAGTGCATTTTTGTTTTAAAGTCGGTTCTTACTTTTTTTTTTTGCTAATTTTTAAGTGATTGTAGGAGAGATTGCACCTTTGACTCTTTTGTTTAATAAGCTAGTAATTATCTGTCATTAAAATCACTGAACTTTCGTTCCGCCATCAGCTCAGCTCCACACAATGTCGACTATCAGACTTAACAACAAGTCTTTATTTAAATTCTAGTACAAAACACTAAACGTGCCTCTTAAATTCGAGATTTTCCCTTGATTGCACCAAGTTCCCATCATCAGATCCCGACTTGGGACCAAGTAGAAGGTATAACCTCAAGGTAGACGAAAAAATGTTTAGAATCGGTCGACAAATGACTGATATGAAGTAACCTCCTCCTTTTTTGAAGGCACAGTATTCAAGAAGCACAATATCCAGCATAACCAAACAGCAGCAACACAGCTCGGCGTTCTTTCTAGGGTCAGGTGGTACTTCACCCCATGACCAGCTTCTACAACTCTATTTACTGCCACTTTTGGAATGGTTAAAGCCAAGTAAAGAAAATTATCAGAGACAACAAACTCTTTAAAAATAAATTGCTAAGTCTAGACCATAGGCGAAGAGTAGCATGCTTTCGGTCTTCTATTGGTTACTTTTCGAAGAGTTTGCATGACATAATTACATCGACCCCTTTTCCACTTCGGAACACAAGGGATGGTTCTGCCAAATATGAGCTGCTTTAGACTCAATTGAAAACCGATTATGAAAATTATCAGTAGGATGAACTCTTCAAAAATGAATTACTTAGTCTAGACCATAGGCAAAGAGAGGCATGACTTCGGTCTTTTTATGTGTGTGTGTGTGTGTGAAGGAATTGCAATCCTTAATTCCACCGGCTCCTTCTCAACTTCGGAATACAAGACTCGGGCACGGTCTCTGCCCCTACGTCGTAGAGATCCTATCAATACGCACCCAAAGATTTCGGTTCACATTTTTTTTGCGTACCGCTAGGGCGTCTAATTCGATACCGGAAGAAGTGTTCCCTGGCAACTACAATTTGGATGTTTTCAAGAGGAGAAGGCTGTCACTAGGCAGATGTGGTCTATCATAGGCTGCATTGTCACTTCGCATCAGGTGTAAACGTTAATTACAAAAAATACCTTATTTACAAAATAGTAAATGTAACAGGCTATGAAAAATATTTATAGCTGATTATTTTGCGTAATATGCAAGTTTAATGCCTAGTTATTTTCAAGTGCTTTGATTGTTTTGACGGACGCTTCTTGAGACTATAGGCTAAAAAGCACATTATAAAAATATATAATTTCTTGATATAAGTACGAACATGGTGAATCAAATACAATTTTACGTATATGTTTTCAGATACTTAAGGTTAACTCCCTCTATTACTTTGTTTTAACTGCTGTTTTATTCTTATCTACAATCATTATTATCATTCAAAGGTCGTCCACTGCTGGCTGAACATACGCCACGGTTTTTCACGGTGACTGATCACAAGCCAGTCTGTATCCAGTTTGATCCTGCGAACTTGACAAGGTCGTCTGTCCATCTTGTCTGTGGACGTCCTACGCCGCGTATTTGATCGAATGGTCTCCAATATAGAACTTTTCTGGCCCAACGGCCATCAGTTCTTCGCGCATTATGCCCTGCCCATTGCCACTTGAGCTTACTGATTCTTATCTACAATACACTACATGGCTAATATGACTTTTCCAGGTCCGCAAACGCGCCATGGCAGACCCTGAAGTGCAGCAGATCTTACGTGATCCCGCCATGCGTTGCATCCTGGAACAAATGCAGCAGGACCCGCACGCTCTCCAGGATCACCTCAAGAACCCCACAATCGCTGCCAAGATACAGAAACTTCTCGAATCTGGCCTCATCGCTATACATTAGCTTAATCATCGGCCTCTTGATCCACCCACTGGCCTTTTCTATCGGTCTTTGAAGAAGGTATATTAAGAGCCAAGCCGCAAAGCAAGTTATGGAAGCTTCTGGAGAAACATCATAGCTGTTCACTAGCTTTTAATACAGGTCGCTGCACTGACATAATTGGACATACTATGAAGAGCTGCTAGCATTTAGTATAGTCTTTACTTCATTATTGCAGCCAAGATATTTAAATTGAATAGCTTTAACACTGGAAACACTACATAATATGCAGCCAAGATAAAAAAAAAAACAATAGAATTCTGTCTGGAGCATTGGACAGGAAATCCAGTATTACTAAAACTAACTGGACTGCAAAGAATCGAATTTTGCAATAAGCAATTATGCCTTGCAATTCGCTGCCATTATACAGGCCTGCGACGAAAAAAACCAAATCCGTCAATAAATCGTTTTGCGGATCCAAAGCTTTCTTAATATGCAATCCTTACTTCGGATCTGTTAAACGATAATCGTATAGAGACCGGTTGGGTTTTTGTAGTAGGCCTCCAATTTTACTTCAACTTCTTGCAAAAGCCTTGATCACCTGTTTCTTGCTATAGTTAAACAATTTAATATAGAGCGTGCTAGGCGAATTTCGTAGTTCATGCTTTTACTGCAGCCAGCGACCAACCCTGACTAGTGCTTTAATACGAAGACCTCAAATATGTATCTCAAAAGTCACACGTTTTGTACTAAGTGCCCGAATCACGCCTACTGTTGAACAAGATACCTTATTATATTTAGGAATTCTATAAAATATAGCGCTGCGTCTACAACTTGCACACGATTCTGATAATAGTTTAGCAGACTGCAGATTTGTTGACGATTACATTGCCTTCTTTCGTATCATGGCAAGAATCGTCGCAATCACAGTTCATGTTTCTGTGTCATCTGAAAAACACAGTCGTTAAACACCATTAAATAACTCAAGAACGGCTGGACCATTTTTTATGTTTTTAAATATTAAAAATAATTATGGTAATACACAAGATACAAAGGGAGTAAAGTCACTTTAGATGTGCGCGAGTGTAGAAGCAGCTTTAGGGTTCATACAGCTTGTTTGGACTTTATTTTGGGTGCGCTTCTTCAGCAAACTAAGCTTTGTACCATTCCAAAACGCTTCATTTTGTAAGCCTCTATGGGCACACCGCCACAGAGTTGCGATCTACTCGAATGTTCTACGGTTTAGTTATTCCAGTGTAATGTAAGTTAGTAAATGATTTAGCATGTACTTAAGTGTCAGATTTTAAATGTTCAAGGTACATATTTGTTAATGCAAACCGTTTTCATATCACTTGTCGCATCTGTGTGGCGGTTTACCCCAGCCCAAGTAAAGTTGACCAAATAGCAAATTACTTTCGATTGGATGTTTCTTTAGTATAATATAATTTGAAGAATATCTACGCAGATGTACTGCCATGGAATTTACATTACAATTTTTGTAATTTATTCAATAAATAAATATTTGTAGGCATTCATGTGTTTCATTTATTGTTCAGTAATTCAAGCAGGCTCGCCTGCCCAGATTACACACACAGCCACTTTATTCTGAAACAATAAGTATTACGCAGTTAAAAGATAGAAGGTAGATGTATCCTGTTAATCACTTTACGATTCTCATACAAAAAGCCTAAAATATTTTTTGTCAAACCTATGCGTGTCTACGGATAGGTCTTAAAAATGACATCGAGGCTCCTAAAACCATTTTCTCTAAATGTCTAACGTTTGATAGATAGACGCTTCAAAAGTGGGCGTCCCCCCCCTCCCCCCCCTATCTTACTTTTAAACTAAGCGAGTGTAAGGTTTGAAAATATACATGATGTAGATCTTGACAAAAACAATGAAAATTGGGTTTGAATGAGAAAGAACTAGTAAGTTTTGAGATAGAGCACCTTTTTAACAACCGCAAACATAACTCTGTTATTCATAAAAATACTATGAAAAACAAAGTTATATATATTTGCTGTAAACAAAATACCCCAATATTTTGTTTCCACTGAAGTAAGTGGATCTCTAACGGCGCATTTTCATTAGTTGATAACTCGTTCGGTATACAGCCTGCGGGGACTCCCCGCATGCGAGATGACCAATGAAAGTTGCAAGTCGATACGCGTTCGGTACAACGCTTGCGGGGATTCCCCGCATGCATTATAACGACCGTGATATCGACCAATGAAATTCATCAGTCGATATACAGCTTGCCTGCGGGTCTTGAGTCAAATATTTCCTAATTATATATATATATATATATATAAATAAGGTTATTAGTAAATCTATCGCACTCCGCATGCGGACCCTATCGATTAGTGAAATTGCGCCATAACTCAGTTAAACTTGGCAGGAACCCTTAGTGTGCGAGTCCGACTCGCACTTGGTCGGTTGTATTGTATCTTGTATTTCCATGGAAATTGTGGGATACACGATACACCCCCATCAGACAAGTACACACATCAACATGGTCTAGGGATATTTCAATTAAACCTTATAATAACTAAAATTCCATTAACTTACCGTAAAGACACCTACACATTGAAATAAAAGCGTATCCAATCTGATAATAAACTTTTAGATAAAGTAAAATTAAAAACGAAACCTTAAAGAAAAGGAAAAACTCTTTAAAAAACTTTTTATAAAAATTGATGAAAAATCCAAATTAACAATCCATGGATCCACCTTATACTCCTGACACATTGCAGTGATTCTACATACCTAATCAAAATATCCTGTTGTAGAATAATGTCCCTAGTCCTGCTAAGATGCAAGACAAAGCTGGTTTTCATGCACAATGTCTTCAGGGAAATTCCTAAGAGCTCTTCTCTGAGGCATATCCCAGGCATTGGGCAGGGGATTGTGCAGGCCAGTCTAACGCTTGGATATCATGTTCCTACACATTGAAATAAATAAATAAAAACCTTTGCTCCCTCTCCATGTCAGTATCGTCCTTCAGGTCAGAGGTTAACAGGTGTCCGAGGTCTTTTTTAGACATATTATTACTAATCTGAAGAAAGAATCGAATCGAAAGATCATGTACTCGCTCTTTTTAGCCGTCCGCATAGCTGATATTATTGAAACAGACTTCGTCAATATGGCAACCACAGGTGTGCTGCTGACGACGCGCTCGACGCTCTTATAGAGGAGATAAGGGCGTTCACGTAGAGGTTGACGAGCTTTGGAGAAATCAACCCCCCTTGCCTCACCCCGCACTCCAACCTGTACGGTTCCGATGCCGCACCCGCCCATCAAACAAAGTTGGTTTGATACCAAAACTTTAGAATATCTATCAGCTCTTAAGGCAAAGAGACATCCCCAAGCTTCTTCCATAAGGTTTCGTTGCACACCAGGTCGAAGGCTCTCGACAAATCCAAGAAGCAAACATAATATCAGGTGTGCACTGATCAGTGTAGTACTTGACAGTTTGCTTCAAACACAAAATAGCTGACTCTGTAGAAATTCGTGCCCCCTTACTTTGGACACGCGTACACGGCCTGGTATGAGTGAGAGGGATGGGTATTATCATTGGATCGAGTTTTGTGTCCATAGTAAGGGGGCTCATTTGAAACCAAATTGGTTGTCATAGATATTGAAATACCAAGCCAAGTGTTAAACAAACTGTCAAACACCTTTGCCAGCACAGTCGCAAGAGAGATGGGTCTGAAGTTGTTCTTATTACTCACGTCTCCTACAACACGTCGGCTACAAACATAGCAAGCACCTTGGGAACACCTGACACCTAGGGACATTTAGTCCACCGACGCCTACAAGCAATATAGGTTTTATTTAGTCTAATTATATCTCATTGGCATAAAGTTGAAATAATCTTGTGATGATTTTGAACAATACTCTTATGTGATTTTGAAGCGTTTTAGTGTACTCTACTCAGTTCGAAAATCACATTATATGCTTACAGCCAGCGTAATTCATATAAAACTCATCGCGTCGCAACAATCACACACGCAAAAAATCATATGACCGGTTTTGCCTCATAATTTCGGATATTATTATTTCAAGAGAATCAAAACCCTAAAAGGCAATTTTAATCATATTTTACATTGCAGGACATATCATAGGACATTACACCTACAAAGTAGATACGGAACTATTAATTTCCTCGGTGGCGCAGCGGTTAGAGGGTCGCACTTTAAAGCGACACGGCTGCACCAGAGGTCCCGGGTTCGATCCCCGGGTCAGGCCAAAACTACGTACCTCCGGCCGTGTCATATTGCTGTCGCATCGGGCTATGAGAGTACACCTGTGTTTGCGTTCACACTTCTGCACTATAATATGTCCCGCGCAGTCGGTTAGTCGTTATGACTGGCCACCGTAGTCGAAATCAGTTAGGTACGGAAACTATTAGATACGGAGCCCTTCGTCCTTTCGCCAAGCGCGAGTCCGACAGTCCGACACGCACTTGGCTGGTTTTTTTTCTTTCATTTCGCCAAGATTAGGCTAAGGTCTCACTCAGATTATACTGCCGCTTAGTTTTTGTGATTCGGACCATGACAACTATCAATGTCAATATGACAGAAACAGCTGATTAACGTCACTCACGATGTCATTTTGATGATTTTGTTGTTGTATTCGTTCGTCGTGAAAGTTTTGTGCTGGGCAGACGTAGTGTGATAATTTTTAGCTTTACTTTAAAATGTTTGTTCCTGTATTTATATGTGTCTCAGTGTTAAAAATATGTTGAAATGGACAATAAATCAGGATTGTTTTTAGTGCCGGCCTCTCTAAGTTATTCGACAAACAAGTGATTGATTTTTTAATAGAAAAAATTGTTACAGTGTGTGTATTTTGTAAAATATCCCTATAAAAACAGGTAAGAAACTATTAAGCCTAAATGTTACGGTTACTTTGTATTTTCTGGCTGTAATTATCATCTAAGTATAAAGTTTATCTCCCACACAAACTAAAGAATTAAGTTCATACTATGTATATTTGTTTGATTTGTACGATATATTTTGATATATTTTTACAGATATAATGATGTTATGAGACTAAGTGACTGTTTTGCATAGATTTTAGCTGCCCATTTTGTTCAGAGATAAAATGATGCCTTTATTTAGGTCAGACCATTATCAATGCGTATGACTTTCTGATGCTAGTGGTTAAAAGCTTTAATGCCATGAAAATAAGCATTTTCTTGATAGGCAAACCTCTCGCTCTGCCTTTTATGGAATTTAATATGACTAAGATACACAACCTTGGTACATAAATTGGCTAAGTAAGAGCTACATAACATAACACATTTGCTAATACCTTTCAAAGTTTTAAATACTTAAAACTTATATTCTACAATATTAAAGTTTGTTAAACATTAGCATATTAGGTACCTATTTACCGAAACTTATTAACATAAACAATCATACAAGAATATTTACATACATACCTTGCTGATTTTAATATCCATTTAAATATCTAAACGAATGTCACTGCTTTGTTCAACAAAATCCTCTACACCTCATGGTACAGAAGAAAATAATAAAAACATACCTGGATTACCATAATTGTAAATCGATTTATTGTGTTTTGTCAACAAACTTAATGATATACATATATATATTGCACTTGATTAAAGCAACTGTGTCAGTTATGCCTGGATAGCATAAAACACAAGGTTTGATTCCTTGTCTGACACAGGTTCTTTTTACAAGTGCAATATATATTTGTATAACCATTTAGGAGAACCATTCAGAGAGAAACCACTACTTGTAATCATGTCTCCTTTCTAGAATATAAATAAATTACCTTCTTTTTATTCTTATGTTCTGGGTGTAAATGTTATTTTTATTATGTTTAGAGTAATTACATATTTATTTTTATACAGCCAAGTTAGTTAGCTTTGGATTGTTTTTAATTGTGATTATTTGTGATTTTATTGTCACTTCTTAACATTTATTACATATTATGTGCTATTCTGTTTTTGGAAAAATCTACTTATAACTTTAGGTTATAACACAATCCATTTTACTCTATCTTCCAAATGTTAGATTTTTGGAACAAATTGTCCTTTTAAAAGTCCTATACATAGACATGCATAGATTTGAGTTAAAAAAAGGGCTTTATTTTAGATGCATGTATGCAAAGCCCCCTTAAATATGATGATTTCATATTTTTTTAATTAGAATCCTAAAACGGTCAACAGCATACACCTACCTATCAAGTTTCAATTATGTAATGCTAATAGTTTCAGAATAAAGTGGCTGTGGCATATGGATGGACAGACAGACAGACAGACTGGACGAAACCATAAGGGTTCCGATTTCTGTCATTCATCATATTTTCTTCTTTGGAGCGTACCGTGCGACGCGTCGTGGGTTATAAAAACTTGAATAATATGACAATCTGGACATAACTTTCTATCAAAATCATTCCTTTCAAAATAAGGCAAACACAAAATTTACAACCTATTTATCAATGTTTAAGTAATTCATTGTTGTACAGTCGTCAACACATCAGGCTACGCACTTTTGTTGCAGACTACCCCTTATTTCAACTGCATTAGATACCGCAGTGTTTACTTAGACGTGGTGTCGCTGTACACTTAGATGACTGACTTTTTAAATGAAATAGTAAATTATTTTTATTTACAGATATTATTTTCAACGTTTTAAAATATTGTTTACAATATTCGACAAGCAAAGAGAAACTGACTTTCAATTCGACGACTCCATTCATAAATGCAACAAGCATTCTCATCGGCCGACTCGGCCTCCTGCCTTCGCCATTGTACTGAAATCTGATGTTTACTCCAGGTGGCCAATCTATCAAGATGGTGTCTCCCGCGGTGAAGAGTGGGCTCTACATGGGCTTCGGCGCCAGCTTGGTGGTCATCGGAGCTGTCATGGTGGTATACTGGCCTCCCATATTCATGTCACAGCTGCAAAGGGTAAGAAAATGAGTTAGTGTTACTATTTATTTTAAAATTTCTAACGGAAATTCATGATGTAGTTATAGATACAGGAGTACAATGTCTACATTTACTTTATCCAGCTGATTTAAATTGTCGATCATTGTTTCGTAAAGTAGATAATAATAAGGAAATTGGACAATTGGAAGTTCCAGTTTGCTGACTAGGTAGATTGTTTCAAAAATGTACCTAATTTTGTTGTTTTAATCCATCAGTCGTTCTCCCCGATTTGTTTTTCGTTAGTTAAGTATTTGCGCAATAGCATCGGCTTGAAACTAAATCCTTTAAGTTCTTGACACACAATTATTAACTATAATTGAATAGTTAAAATATTGGCCGCCTTCAAGTAATTGACTATAAAGCTTTTAATAACGCATTCATCTTCTATTTAGGAGAAACAAATTATTTTGTAGTCGGTGCATAATATCAATACACTCATCATGTACCGAGTCCACTTAGTCAGTTTTTTAAACGGTAGAATTTTTAAATTATACTTTTTATCGCATGATTTTTAGTTATTACTCATATGTCAAAACTTGATAAAAGAGGAAAGATGAAACTTAAACTGTACCCAAAGTTAAACTATAGGATATGATTCTTTTTTAACTATTGAATTAAAAAAGAATCATATCCCTATGACTTCTCGTTTTCGAGAAATCCTGAGACAAACATACACACACTTACGAAATATTGCACACCTATTTGGCAGCCTTAATTAATAGATCCACATTTAAATTTTATCCAATTTTGATGATATCACATACATACAGGTCGAATTGATTATCACCTTTTTTGGAGTCGGTAAAAAACAGGTCATATCCAAATGCAATTAGTAGCACCGGACGTAGACGGTAAACAGATAAGATTACTGTTTAATCTTACGATATCGAATTTTAGTTAGTAACAATAGTCTTGTATGTACTAAACAGACCGACCTTGAGACCGACCTCATTTATTTTTATAACTGCCTTACAAAAAAGATCGTCTACGATCATTGAATTACTATTACTAGAATTGAATTAATGTTTCTGCTTAGCCCTAAGGTATGACTGGTAGAGAATGCCATATGGCGTTAAGTCCACCTTTTGTACAAATTTTTGGTTGTGCAATAAAGTATAAATAAATTTAAAAAAAAAAACATGCTCTATGAATTGACGCCACATGTCATCAACTCGTACAAACGGTTTTATAGTTTCATAATCGAAATTCAAATTTCAAAGAACACACGTCTCGTCGTATTTGCGACACATTTTTTGCTTGGCATAGCTTTTCTATACGTAGTAATTACAACTTACTATCTACATTCGACAGCAAATACTAATGTAGAGAGATTCTCTTTGCCCCTCGTTGAAGAGACAATCCTAATTCGCCAGATACGTATTATAAAACAATTAATTATTATTCTCGGTACAACGTGACTAAGTCCGCGCGTTTTGAGTTCGCTCCCTCCCATCTCTTCGCAGCGAGATGTACTATAGCCTCAAGCCTTTCTCGATAGATAAGCTATCTAATACAACAAAATATTTTTCTAATCGGTCCTGTAGTTCCTGAGATACGCGCGCTCAAACAAACTCTTCAGCTTTATAATATTTGTATGGATACACTAGCGGTTCCCCCTTTACCCGCGTGGATATCGAATCCTGCAAAATATCATTATGAATTATAGCATTATGTGCTTTTCTAATGTATTAGCTACATAATTGTAAGGTTTCACCAAAATCCATTCGTTTTTGCGTGAAGGAGTAACAAACATTGTACCGTAGGTAGTAGGATTCATAAAATTATTATCGTAGGATTCTAACGAGCACCGAATCCTTTTTGCAGCTGTAGGCATTTAGATACCTAAATAATAGGTTATTATGGGTCTTGTTGACGTCAAGATTTAAACTTTTTATGTGTCGAGTCATTCCAGTTTTTTAAACGTGACTCATCTGCTGATTCATTTATTTGTTTTCTTCGTCTCTGTAATTTTCTTGACGTAATTAACTTTGCTAATTTATATGCGCCATTATTATGATTATTAATTGCTTACATGTGTAGGTATCTTTAGAACGCTTTGAATTTTAAATTAAGCGCTTAGGATTCTGGAGGTTTTCGTTGTCATATAATACTTGTACTTTTTTAATCCATTAACCTTGTCAATCAATGGTCCAAAACGAGTTACACTTATGTCACAAAAAGGGAATATGAGAAGCATTGAACTATACTAGTAGTAATACCTCGCTGATTAGAAGTCGCAAACGTCAACAGGATGTCATACGAGTGATCTCAAAAAGCTAGCCCCTGAACTGAAATATTACGATGTTTAATTAAATACCTACCTATTTTTTAAACGCAGAGATCAAGGGCTAAATAGGTGTTGAGTATGCCAGCCAAGTGGCAAAAAATTTCGAGGTTATAAATATAAACGGAGCCACGATGAATTCTCTGGTATCTCTTGAGGACGGTGTAATAATTCCAGCATCAGAATGAGAGTCCAGAAGTTCCATAAATTTAATTATTTAAAGCACCTCACACATATGGTGGTCTTAATGCCAAAATCATTGTCTACCAGTCAACCATAGGTCTATACAGAGGAAATACAGGCGGTAAAGGAAGTGACAAAGGGGAAAAAAAAAGAGCGTGACGATAAAAAATATATATAGATATCGTATACATATACAATGTATACAAATACAATGTATACAATGTATACATATACAATGTATACATATACAATGTATACGGTATCTATATATATTTTTTATCGTCACGTTCTTTATTTTCCCCTTTGTCACTTCCTTTACCGCCTGTATTTCCTCTGTATAGACCTATGGTTGACTGGTAGACAATGATTTTGGCATTAAGACCACCATATGTGTGATTTTTATCATGTATTAACATAATATGGAATTATAAACACACACACACATAGTAAATGTATATAATAATAATACATTGGTACACATGAAAAAAAGTCTGTGAGATAAGTCGGAGATTTCTTCCTCATCATTTGCCTGTAGTAATCCATAATATTGATCTCTGTAGCTAATCTAATTATCTTGTTCCAGATGATGATCTTGTCCGAGGACTCCATGTCGTTCAGCATATGGAAAGAGACGCCCATACCGATGTACTTGGAGTGTTTCATGTTCAACATCACCAATGTGGATGACATTCTCGCAGGGAAAAACGTGACGTTGACAGTGCATGAGATGGGGCCGTACGTGTTTAGAGAGACGCATATTAAGGTGAGTTTTTTTTCATACAGGCTATAAAAAAATACGGGCAAAATTTTAGGGGGTGGAAGGTTGTCGATCGAGTTTAGAATACAGGTTAAAAAAACATTTTTTTTAAAGAAAAACATAAAAAAAATGTTTTTTTCTTGTATTCTTGAGTCTTACTTTGAATTTGGTTCGTACCTTTTATCCCCTTTATAAGATAGATAAAGGGTAGTTATAGAATAAAAAGTACACGGATTTCTAAATTTCCATACGGGCTTTGAAAAAAAAATACGAGCCAAATTTAAGGGGGTTTTTAATTGTCGACTCTAGAATACAGGAAAATTTATGAAAAAAAAACTTTATTTTTTATTTTTCCTGTATTCTAAACTCGGTTGACAACCACCCTCTTAAATTTGTCTCGCTCTTTTTTACACCCTGAATAGGCATATGCTTAGGGAAAGCCTGTTTGGATCTTTTACCGTTAACATTATGCGGCTGACTATTCAAGATGTGTTTTATTCGATGCTGCTAAGTAGCAAAATTATCATCAATCATCTGAATTTAATCAAGCGGGAACAGAACTTACTAAGAGGTGAGCAAGAGCAAGAGCTCAGGTATACATTTATTGTTTCGGGCTCATAAAAAAATAAATAGTAAGTTGAAAATTTCGTCGGATAATAAATGGAAATATTTGAAATATTCAACGCTAGCATTAAAATGATTGGCGAAATCATAGTTTATAATGCCATATGTAGCAATTTCAGTTTTATTTGCTGCTGTTAAAATTTTAGCCAGTAATAATTACTTTTCGATATTTCAGGACTGTGCTTACTCTATGTAACTCGTAAATAACCCCAATAAATACTTTTATATCACTTGATAATTTTGTCATCACGGACATCCCTACTTTAGAAAAAATACTTTATAGTACTACGTACTACACGTAGTACTGCATAAATTTAACGTAATTGCAGAGTATTTTCGTATTATTCTGCTTATTTTCAGTCTTCTCTTTTTCTAATTCTTATGGAACTACAGTCGATATAACCTGAACTCTTATAAAATTGTACCAGCAGAACATCGTTTATCAGTCAGATTTTGTTCCTGTTTAAGTATATCATCTCGCAATATTAAGCAAACGTACTTGACCCATAAAATTTAGTGCAAAGCAAAACAAACGTGATTGGTAAAGAGGTCGCGCGAGTACACATGATAACCGAACCAGTGCGACGATGAATCATATAGAAGACGGAAATGCATGATTTTGAATCATAGACAATTTCACCGGTCATATTATGGTACTGGCATTTATCATTTATATTATAAGATATAATAACTAGCAAACTTCGTTACCCCCAGCCTCATCCTACCCTGCCTTGGTGGGTATTTTATAAGTCAGGGTGGCGAAGAATCCAAAAAGTTAAAAATCATGAAAATAGAACCGATTTCGAGTTACACGTGGTGTAGCTAACACGACTTTCTTTGGTTTTTATTGATGATGATGATGATGATGATACACTGCTATGTTTCATTGTCCAATACTGACGGCATGAAAGATTACTGAATAGGTAAATACTCCATGCTGTCAAGATTACTGAATAGGTACTGTCCAATACTCCATGCTGTCAAGATTTCTGAATAGTTAGTGTTGTAAATTTCTCGGGCGCTCATAAAACATAACTTTTAATGCAGTATATTATAATAAATCAAATTGATTTAAATCAAATTGATTTAACCCAATGCCTCGCATCAAATTGTCAGCTCAATAAACACGTTATCCCATGATTTTAACTACCAAATCTCGAATAAACTTGCGCAACACATATTGATCCTAAAGGGCTAGGGCTCTATAATACCCAGTATCAAAACTTCGTTTCAAGTTTGCTTAAGATTATTTTCATATCTCATTTTTTTACCGACTTGAAAAAAAGGAAGTAATCAATTCTATGTGTATGATAATAATACAAAAAAATGTTACGAAAATTTATTTTGGACACAAGTTTATATTAACGTACAGTTTTACTGTGAGCCTTTATAAATTTGTATCTAACCGGTAACCGTAAAGTAACAATTTACCCTTGAAATAACAAAGGAAGAAGCCTTATGCATCGCTCATGTAATTGTATTATGTTATTTATCAACGTAAGACCATTGACATAGGATGTGACAAATGACTCACGCGTGTCATTTTGTATGAAATCTGAAATCAGTTTGTATTCATGAGCGTTTACTCATAAATTCGACCAACCGCGAAGTATTTTCGAAGCACCATGATTGTGACAAAGTGCCTGGCACTTTACTTACATGACCTTATGATTAATGATTCATTAAGATCGGACTTTATTCGTAAACTAGCGGTCCCCCGCGACTTCGTCCGCGCGTTTTGAGTTTGCTCCCTCCCCTCTCGTCGCAGCGTGATGTTTTATATCTTAAAGCCTTTCTCGATAAATAAGCTATCCAACACAGACGTATTTTTTCAAATCGGTCCAGCAGTTCCTGAGATAAGCGCGTTCAAACAAACAAACTCTTCAGCTTTATAATATATAGCAGTCCCCCGCGACTTCGTCCGCGCGTTTTGAGTTTGCTCCCTCCCCTCCCGTCGCAGCGTCATGTTTTATATCCTAAAGCCTTTCCCGATAAATAAGCTATCCAACACAGATTTTTTTTTTCAAATCGGTCCAGCAGTTCCTGAGATAAGCGCGTTCAAACAAACAAACTCTTCAGCTTTATAATATAGCAAGCGCACTTTGTACTTAAGCTGCGAACATTATTTTGGTGCGGAGTTATGTTCAAACTGTGATAGCTCCTAAGATATTTATTGAAATCAACAGATATAAAGGGCAACTTGTTTCTAAATGAAATGCTCGTGATGATGAATGTATTTATTTTGATAAGAATAAATACCTGTGTGTATAATACACCTCTAAAAGTAATGCATTATTTTTTTACAAATTTATTAACATAAAAAAGGTTGTAATAAGTCAACCATAAAAGATAGGCATATGCTGTCGCGGACTTTATTATAGAACTCTTAATGCTGAACAATCCTGTCATACATGATTTTTGTGTAATTTAAGCCGTTTCCGTATGCAGCGGAAGCTCTCAAAAGGAATATCTTTCTCCCGTTTTCGCAACATTTTTCATTTCTGCTGTGGTCTTATGAGTCGTATCTTTATGTTATATAGCCTAAAGCCTTCCTCAATAAATGGACTATCTAACGTAAAAATTTTTTTTCAAATCGGGCCAGTAGTTTTTGAGATTAGCGCGTTCAAACCAGTGTTGGCAAAAAGTTAATTTGATTAACGATTAAAAATTAACGATTAAAAAGTTAATCGTGATTAACGATTAAAATTAATTAATCGTAATCAAAATCTAGACGATAACGATTATTAGTCGTAATCATTAATCGTTAATCACGATTAAAAAAAATGACTAATGTGGTTTCGACCAGTTTTTTCAGAAAGTAAAAAATCCGGCTAAGTGCGAGTCGGACTCTCCCACTGAGGGTTCCGTGCCAACTTTAACTGAATAAGGGATCCACTTACTTCCAATAACCTAAAATACCACATTAATTTGTTGACAGCAAATATAACTTTGTTTTTTTTAGTGTTTGTATGAAAAACAAAGTTATGTTTGCGGTTGTTGAAAATGTGCTATATCTCAAAAACTACTATTTCGATCTCGTCCAAACCAATTTTCGTTGAAATTATGTGTTAAGTTCTGCATTATATATTTTTTCAAAATGAACACTTTAGGTTAGAATTTGAAGGGGGGAGGGACGCCCATTTTTCCACTTTGGAAGCGTTTATCTCGCAAACGTTAGACTTTTAGAGAAGATGATTGTAGGAACCTTCATTTCATTTTAAAATACCTATCTATGGATACCCGACACGCATAGGTTTGACTAAAAAAAAATCTTTTGGTTTTAGTTTCATGTATGGGAGCCCCCCTTCAATATCATTATTTTTTATTTTTTGTATAAGAATCGTAAAGCGGTTAACAGGATACATGTTTCTACCAAATTTCAACAGTGTGATGCTTATAGCTACAGAATAAAATGGCTGTGACATACGGACGGACAGACAGACAGACTTGAAGAAACTATTAGGGTTCCGTTTTTTGCCATTCGGCTACGGAACCCTAAGACGAGTTCATTTAATTTTAATTTTATTTGAACATTAACAAAAATCACAATAATTAGTTTTAAAAATAGAAGATAGTTTTTAAGATTATTTTTTATTGACAAAAACTTTTCAACTTGAAAAAAAAACTTTTTAAATGATTTAATGATAAATGATTTAATTCCTCTTCATATACTCTTTTCTCAAATAAATCATCCAACATTTTTGTAAGTAGGTAATCCACTAAACAACCGATATGATTTTTTGTATGGATATCACGAGTATGTATGTGGCTTTGCGCATAGAAGTCAGACCCCTTTTGCCGGAATTTAAAATGTATACCATTGTCACAGAAAAACCCTGAAACCCTAAGAAATGATACTCGTGTGTAATTATGTATGACATATGACTTGAAAACATTGTAGTCCTAATCATATTATTGTTGTGAAAAACATGAAAAATAACGCTACCTTAGCCCTGTAGTAAGCTATAAGTTGCGATATCGTGGCTGAATTTTGTTTAAAACATAGTTGATTACATCTAAATATGCTTTTTTTTTCTTTATTGAACATATCTTAATCAGCGTTAATCAAATTAACGATTAACGACTAATGATTATTTTTTCAATCGCGATTACGATTAAAATATTAATCGTGATTGTTTTAATCACGATTAACTTTAATTCGATTAAAGTTAATCAAATTAAGTAATCGATTGAAAAAATAATCAATTAATGCCAACACTGGTTCAAACAAACAAACAAACAAACTCTTCAGCTTTATAATATTAGTATAGATATTGCAGATATGACAGCTTTGCAAATCAAACAAGTCTATTGCAAATTTTTCAATTGCAGTTTGCGTGAATAATTACTGGTAATAAATTTTTTATCATGTTGCCAACGAAAACGATAGCGTTACGCAATCGAAGTTATCAAATTAGTAGTCTAGATCATAAAGTGGTTTTATTTGCGGCTGGTATCTAACGAGTGCCGAACTTTCCTAAATTAAAGTCCACTTAAGGGCGTACACACGCTGCTTAAACAGAGTATTTGCCTATTCTTCAAATCGGGTTTCAACTTAATTATTAATTAATTCTATGCTACTAAAAATTTACTTAAATAACAGCGTAACAACGGTATAGCAAAAATAAATTTGAAAAAAAAAAAACAATTCCCACAAAAATCGTCGTCACGTGGTCTGCATGACGTCACGTTTCTCAAACAGTATAAAATTAACGCAATTGGCAGCACTGAAATTGATACGTTTTACGCATATTACTATATTACTTGATACATAATACGCACATTGACATCCTTGATTGAGAAACGTGACGTCACATTTCGTGATTGACGTTTGCAGTATCATCAATGTAGAAAATAAAAGCAAATTAGGAAAAATAACGAAGTTATTGAAAACTGTACATGAGGACATTAAATTGTGTCACACCCGGGCGGCCATATTTTCAAGAGAGAGCGAGCCAAGAGAAAAATTGCAAGAAGGCGCGCGTGCTACGCGCGACGTTCCATTCTACGTTTATGTCTATATTCCAACAATAAAACATAATTATAAAAGCATTATTTGTAGGTACTACATAAAAATATCATATATTTGCATTTATTTTTATAAATAAAAATGTTATTGAAATTTTTTGGCATCTAAATTATTTACATGCGAAATGTCTTTTATTTGTATTACTACAGGAAAATACCCTATTTCTCATACAAAGTGCATAACGCAATCCGACATTTACCGAGTTATTGACCAGTTTTCAATCGAAATAATATTAATGAAAAAAAAACTTTTTTTTAGATATGTGTTGAAAAGGATATGATTGAATACGATATATCTTTAAAAAATGCAACATTAGTTGGTGTTTTTTCTTGTTAATTTCACTTTGGGCAATTACTCATATCTTCCATATTGAACAAAAAAAAACAACCACTGCCTTAGTTTAGGACATGTTTATTTACTTACGGCTCATTGTCTGTAAAACAGGCTAGTGGTTTTAATCATATATGGCTCCAAAGTAGGCACTATTAGAGAAATGTAAAATAGAACAGATTTTACAATTCTAATCTATCTCTAATAGTGCCAAGTAATAGTTTAAGTTGTAATAATATAAAATTCGTTTTTTTTTAAAGAAATCAACACAGCCAAATCGTTGCATTCTTTTGGGGCACGCTAGCTCTCTATTTTATCAATACCACGCGAATATTCACATGCAATTGTTTTAACCGACTACAAAAAAGGAGGTAATCATCCAATAAATCCTTTGTTTTTCTTCTTTCTCTCTTTCTTCTTTCATTGTGTTTGTATGTGATATCGGAATTTTGTATATTTGAGTATGTTTATCTAGTAACACTTCCAAACACATGTGCTAAATTTCGTAAGTTTAGTATGTTTTTATGTTTGACCACGTAATTCTTGAAAAACGTCGTAGCTAGATGATTATTTTTTAGTTCAATGAGCTATACTTTAAATTAGCGCACAGTGTAAGTTTCATCATAATCGGTCCAGTAGTTTTTGAGATATACCAATAACTAAAAACCATGAAATAAAAAAGTTATTTATAAAACTAAACCGCCTTTAAAAAAACTCCCACTAGAAGACAAATTAATTATTTCAACCTTTTTAGGTATTTTTAACCGACTTCAAAAAAGGAGGAAGTTATCAATTCGACTGTATGTTTTTTTTTGTATGTTTGTTACCTCATATCTCAGTCGTTTGTCGACCGAATCGAAAAATTTTTTCGCTTACTTAGAGTGTGCCTTCTAGTTGGTCCCATTTTTTCCATTTTGGGATCTGATGGGATCTTAGTGTAATCGGGGGAAACCCTCAAATTTTAAAGGCACGTATAGTGTTTCTTTACTAGAATCTTAAAGTTGACGTGTTGTTACGTCTGATAGTCCAACATCTTGTGAGGCTGAGCTGATGGTGGAACTCCTTAACGCTTAGGAGTTCAGTAATTATAATGACGGAACTTATGATAGGTAATTTGTAGCTTCTTAAAAAAATAGAATATAATCAACGCCCCCTCTTATGTAATCACTAAAAATGAAGAAATAAAATAAACTTTAAAAAAAAGTAAAAACCGACTTCATAACCAAAATGCACTAAAAAGTCTTAAATAAACTCTTCACCATTGAAAGGAAAGGAATCCGTTTTAGGCAAACAATTTCTTTTTGGAGTCGGTGCCATCACTTTGACCATCAAGCATCAACTATCACAGCACCGACTCCAAAAAGAAATTGTTTGCCTAAAACGGATTCCTTTCCTTTCAATGGTGAAGAGTTTATTTAAGACTTTTTAGTGCATTTTGGTTTTGAAGTCGGTTTTTACTCTTTTTTTTTAAGCCAGTGTAATGTTCTCTTGTAAAAATAACAATATTTTCTGCCGCTTGATTTATTAATGTCACCAGCCTTGTCGTTCTGACCCTTCTAGAAAGTCTCCTTTGTGTGTTGCGCTTCGAAAAGCAATTTACTATGATCTCGCTAAATTGCATCTCGTGTTGTAGTTTACTAGGAAAAACGGACATTAGCTTTAAATTACATAATTTGCGTGCCTGCTTGCTGTAATAAATAAGTAATTCATATAATATGAAATAATATAGCCAAAAAATTGCGCACTCGAACCAGCAACTTTTGGCAAACCGGGCCAACGCTTTTTCCAATAGAGTTACCGTGCATCCGTGACGAAATTTCTCATGTGACGTCAAAAATATCAGGAGCTCTATTTTTGAAGCATTCGTCAAAATTCCGAGTAATTTTCGATCGAAAATCAATTGTCAACGATAATCACGCTAAACATAGTCATACATTGAGTTTGGGGTTACATTTTTTTAAGATCACTGCTCAGTGTAATAAACCTGACATACTATGATTTCAATATGTACTTGACTTGAATAATATGTAATAATTAAATTGTACTCTCATTATTGTTAGTAAAAGATTTATTTTCTTCTGTTCGGTCATTCTTGCATATATTAATTAGAAACTTATAATTGTGTAACTCAATATTTTTCCGCCATCGCCCGTGCGCAATTTTAGGTTTCTTATTTCATCTTATAAGAATACAAAAAAAACACTCTCCAAGCTTCAATAATATGAATTTATTTAATTTAATACCTAAACGGTTTAGATTTAGGCTAAACCTAGTGCCAATGAATATCCCAGGAAAATTTCGTAGTACAGTTGTTTTATCTCACGAATGCGGGTGAGCCATACTGGTGTGGGTGGATACACATACACGTTGTCTCTGTGTGCATCAGCTCGGGAGCGCTCAGTTTCGGCCGAGTCGCCGTAGTTACGCACACCAGAGCGCGTGTCTATACGCTTCACAACTACAACTATGGCTCACCCGCTTTCGTGAGATGAAACAACTGTATTGCTTGTTAATCATGGCCCTAAGCGCGTATCTGTTATCAAAATTCCGTTTCATAAGTACTTTTATTTGATTAGCTTGGATTAAACATGACCTAGACAATGACTGTAATAATAACAATAAACAATCTAAATCCACCAAGGTCATCAGTTTCTTTACATAAGTTGCCTTCTAGCATTGAACAATACTATTGTATGGAACTGACAGCACGAACAAATTTTGTGCGCCATGAAATGACGCCACTTGTCATCAACTCATACAAACAGTTTTATATTCGAAATTCAAATTTTAAAGAAAAAGAAATAATCTTGTCGTCGTATTTGCGTTTGCGACACATTTTTTGCGTGGCATAGCTTGTCTATATGTAGTAATAACAACTCACTGCCTTTAACCTAAGTTCTTCAGAGTCCCCATTTTTTATTTTTTTACAACGATACCACATATAGTACAGTACCTACCCAGTTTAATAGTTTGCATTAGTTGCATAACTATATCAATAACTCTTAATGAGCCCCGACCCCCGGTTGGGTTGGAAAACTCGGAAATATAACGCTGCTGTAAGTTACCCATGAGTAGAATACAATATCTTTATTTTTATTGAAATTAAGACGTGTACATTTAATCATGATAAGATAAGACAAGATAATCATTTACTGTCTCAAAACTGTGTACAGACAACAGCAAGTCAAGGTAAACACAGCGGTATCTTATTCAGTAGTAGTAAAGGCTAGTTTGCAACAAAAGTGGGTAACCTGATGTGCTGGTACAATAGTTGTTATAGAATAAAATAATATTTCAACGGTTTACCAATTTCGGGCATACAATAACAATAAAGATGCAGTTTAAATTGATAAAATAATAACATAATTTAAGAAGGAAAGAGGAAGAATAATTTTGTTGAATAATCAATTTTTAAATTATTAAAATATTCGTCCAGCGTATAAAAACATTTAAGAAGCAACCATTCTTTTAGTTTGATGATCTTACAATTATTTTCAAGAGGCATTGACATTTATTGATGTTCAACCCATTGAGCCATTGCCAACACCATCCAAACATTTCTTATATTACAACTTAAATTCCATTTAGGGCTGATTTTTTTTCAATGGTCAGATAAAACTTATCAGACTGATAAATTACAAAGCGACAGATTTTTAAAAAAAACAGTTACGTATGACTACTGACGAATATTTTTTATCTGACTATTGAAAAATCAGTCCTTAAAGTTATTATTTTATGAGTTTACAACAAAAAACATAAATATTAAAACGCCTTCAAAAACAAACACTAAAAGGACTAAAATAACGCTACCTAATAGGAAAACCAAACTCATTTGAAGTCGGTGCATGATGTTCGTAGACTTCTGGAGTTGGTTTGTTTTTGAAGTGGGTTAATAATGTCATGCGTCGGAAAGATGGTTTAGATGTAGGTTCTGCACCGTAACTCGTCATTTCTATATGAATAAAATAAAGTCCTGTTAGTTTCACCATTCATTACTCGGAGAAAAGGTGGATCGTTCTTTTTTTCCCTTTTTGGGGTTCCGTAGCCGAATGGCAAAAAACGGAACCCTTATAGATTCGTCAAGTCTGTCTGTCTGTCTGTCTCTCCGTCCGTATGTCACAGCCATTTTATTCTATAACTATAAGCATCACACTATTAAAATTTGGTAGGAATATGTATCCTGTTAACCGCTTTTCGATCCTCATACAAAAAATAAAAAATAATGACATTTAAGGGGGGCTCCCATACATGAAACTAAAACCAAAAAAATTTTTTTTAGTCAAACCTATACGTCTATGGATAGGTCTTTTAAAATGACATAGAGGTTTCTAAAACCATTTTCTTTTAAAGTCTAACGTTTCATAGCTAGACGCCTCCAAAGTTGTAAAATGGGCGTTCCCCCCATCTAACTAAGCGAGTGTAAAAATTGATTCGAACAAAATTTGGTTCGGACGAGATCCAACGAGAAGTTTATGAGATATAGCACATTTTCAACAACCGCAAACATAACTTTGTACTTCATACAAACACTATGAAAAACAAAGTTATATTTGATGTCACAAAATATTGTGATATTTTACTAAGCAGAAGTAAGTGGATTCCCTTATTCAGTTAAAGTTGGCACGGAACCCTCAGTGCGCGAGTCCGACTCGCACTTGGCCGGTTTTTTGGATTTGTTGGCCGCCCGGTATAATTTGATATATGTTCGTAAAAACTTGCACTTATTTCCTAAAAAAGTGATTTACATGATTTCAATACCAGAAACAAGAATAAACTTGCCGTTCCAAACTTCAGACTACTACACTACACTGTGGCACTAGCCCACAATTGTCCCGAAGCTGTGGTAGGGCCAATGTTGGGACGTGTATAATAGCCTATGTACGAAATAAATTAATTTTTATTTTTTTTTGCCCCAAAAAGGATAAGAAACGTAAAAAAAAGCCGGTGGCTAAACAAATTTCGCTTGGTCCGCTAGTGCAGTATTAATGAAACCTCTTCATATTTATTTTTTGTCTTCAGACTAATCTGTCGTGGAACGAGAACAGCACGATAACGTTCTTCAACGAGCGATTGTGGCACTTCGTGCCGGAGATGTCTAATGGCAGCCTCTCAGACGAAGTCACCACCATCAACCCTATCATAGCGGTGAGTGGTAGTTAAGATAATACTCACATCTTTCGTTGTATTGGTTAGAACTCCTGACTATTACGCCGGCCGTCGCGGATTCGAATCCCGCAAGGGGCAAATGTTCGTGTGATGAGCACGAACATTTGTATCTGAGTCATGGATGTTTAATATGTATTTAAGTATTTATGGGAGACGCCCCCGTCATAATCTTTGTCTGGTATTCGTAATACATAAAAGAATATTCCTTACTTCGAAACCACGACAATTGGTGTGTTGTCTGGCGCATATTTAATATTATTATCAGTTAAAGACGTCAACTGCTGAACATAGGCCTCCCACACGGATATCTACAGCTATAGCTATAAAGTGTCTCCAATCTCCAATCTAACTTTTCTGCCTCAACGGCCATCAGTACTTACATGATGTACTAGAGAAAAACTAATATAGATAGATGTAAATAGTCTAGGCTTTACCATTTTTAAACGAAAATTGCCTTAACGTACGACACATAAACGGGCGTCACCCCAAATGTCGACGCACTGTGCGAGCAATCTTAGTTCCTTAACTGGTATAGCGGGGCGATGTCCTCGATGAAATATATGATAAGATGGAATATACAATAAGAGAAAAATCCATGCGTAAAGCACCATACAATTTAGTCTGAAAATTCATAACTCAAAGACGAAGATAGCAAAATATAACGGATATCTTTCGAACTCTTGTTATTTGCTACTTAGGTATCATTGTTAGTTAAGACACACAAACACTGTGCTTCATTCTTGAACAAGCATGGCTAGGCAGTAAATATGCATACACCTTTAAAAAAGTAAAGTTTTGTAAAAACACAATTTAACAGAATCGATTCGTACGAGTCTAATACCCTAATCTTTAGACCCTTCGCACCTGCGACTTCAATCAGCGATGCAGTCGGAATGCAGCATCGATGCAGTCGCAAAACGTCAACCTTTACACACTTCGCTACTTAAAGCATCGATACAGTCGCAATACTAACGCGCGTAACTATTGATGAAGTCGCGATGTAGAAGCCAGACACTGACTTTAAAAAAAAAAACTGTTCATTGCGATGCTGTTTCGCATTTTGGAAACGACTGCATCGATGCTGAAGTTGCAGTGTTTAAGGGGACTTAGATCTACAAAGGAGATCATTACAATTAAACAAGCGACGTAAACAATTCTTAAAATTAGTAAATACTTTACTTATTTAGGTACTAAATAACTTAGAATAGTTAGATACGAGATTGCTACCATGTACCTTATTATTTATGAGTTTCCGATATTTAGGCACTGTTGCAAACGCTATGTTCACGGAGTTACTGAAGAGAACTTGCGGGTGGGTTGTTATTGGCAAACATATCGGAAACTCATAAATAATAAGGTACATGGTAGCAATCCTGTATCTAACTATTCTAGTGTTAGTGACTATGAAAGTTTAAAACTAAAAAACTTACCTCTCTTCTCAGACAGTGGCATACACCATGCGCCACCAGAACCCGATCCTCAACATCTTCGTGGACTCGTTCCTGCGGCTGTACCATCCGAACATGTTCCTCACAGCCAATGTCACCTCCTGGCTGTTCGACGGCATAGACGACCCCATCATCGATGTAGCCGAGAACTTCCCAATCAATCTGCCTATTAACATACCGTTTGACAAGTTCGGATGGTTCTATACGGTGAGTGATATTTGTGTCTTCGGTTCTGAAGTTTACGCGATTACGACTTATCAAAATGAAAGACTTTACGGAATTATTTCGCGCACATTTTATCAAAACTTTATGCCTGACGTTAGAATGCTTTACAGAATCCGTGTGTTATTTGTCATTACTTACCTAGTTATGAAAAATAAAACTACCAACACTCATTGATATTAATTGACGTTTCTATCGACGCAGAAAGAGCTTACTGTGTCTTGAGATTTTGCGGTATGCGATGTTGCTCGGGTCTTCAAAAGAGTAGTAAGAGTAGACTTCCCAACCATCTTCGCAGTTGTAATTTGGATATTTTCCTAATTCCATGGCGTCACGTAGCATGCGAGGAACGAAACGCCGTTCTTTAGCGAGTTCATTTTTCTGTGTGGATAGGACCGTCAATAAATATTAATGAGTGATGCTAGTTTTGTTTTTCATAACTAGGGTTCCGTAATGACAAATAACACCTTTGTCTTGCCTGCGACCACGGATGCTGCAAAGCATTCGATACGTCAGGCGTTTAGTTTTAATAAAATGAGCGCGAAATAATAAATAAATTCTGTCTCACCCAATGGTTGACTGGTAGAGAATGCTTTAAAGCATTAAGTCCGCCATTTGTATTACTTCATTTTGTTTGTGCAATGAAGAATATATAAATAAAAAATAAATAAATAAAAACAGTTCAATGATATTTGTCGTCAAAATTGTTATGTGAGCTGTGTGTAAGGTTGTATATCCCCAGCCATCTGTTATTCATGTTATTGTCAAGCTAGAACCCAGAAAAATAGTGTCCTATTATATCGTCTTAATCTTACGTGGACTTATCATTATTGGAATACTTCGATAGGAGATTTTATCTTTATATAGCCGTCGATACTCTATCTATAATTTCGTCATAAATGTGTCAAATTATTTATACTTGACTCGTCGCGGTACGGTCTCGTTTCACGTTAGAAACAGAAGATTGATTTGAAAAAAAGAAACGCTTCTTACCAAAACTCTGGTCAGATCCCTGGCTAAGCTACACACGTACGTACACGACATTATAAGAGCTAATTTCTAATCGAAGTATGTTCTTACTTCTTGGTTTCCTATAAATAAGTCCATGTTATCATAAATTGGTAGCAATTTGCGCTTCAATATAAACATGTTTTAGTAAATATTCAGCCTTATAATATTCACAATGACTCATCTTACAATGGCCTTTGATTGTTTGTAATTCCAGATAGCTCAAAGACATTATGTAAAGTTAACGTTTCTGCTATAACATGAGTAAATATTATATTGAAAGAAAAGGAAACAGGCATGCCAAGTTAAGTGAGTCAAATCCAGGTGACACAAACTGCTAAGTAGATACCGTTCATCGTAATTTATTAAAACCTAACATTTTGTTTAAACTAAGATATAAAGAGATGATCGTAAAAGGTTCTTGAGTCACCGAAAAAACTTTTTTGCTCGTTGGAAAGTTAGTAAAATATAGATAATTAAAAGTCAGTGGTGACCCTAGTTGTGTTTGACCCCGATTTCAATAAATTTAGTATCAATTTTTGTTTTGTTTTGGACTAAGTACACTCAACGATATATATACGCAGTTATTATATCATGATTCAGGTATGTTGCCAGGGTACAACTTTTTTCATTCTTCTTACGTACATAAATTTTGTAAGAACAAAGTCTGCTGAGCTAGCTAGTTTGTAAAAAAACGACGAAACAGTTTTACATAAATTTTGCCGCCTTCAAAACATACCACTAAAAGGACTAAAAGAATACAAATAGGAGAAACAAACTCATTTAAAGTCGGTGCATGATATGCGTAGACTGCTGCTGTCAGTTAAGGTTGAAATCATCGTCAGTTCTAGCCTTCCGGCTTTACTTTAGATCAAAAATTGCTTTTAATCAAATTCCACGGGGACAAACACCAATCGGTTCATAATCCACGAACCCGTAATTTACGGTATTTTTTTATCAACACTCACTACGCAAACTGTATCTTCTTACATTATGTAAGATATAGTAACATTTGTTTTATTGTCTGGTTTTATCTGAACAGCCATGTCTCTTTAGATGTCCTTAAAACAGTGTCCATTTGTTGTTCAATGCCTATTTACATGAAATGTAACACATAGTGACACAAGTTGTAAATACAAATCAAGAATATATTTCTGAAAACCGCCATAATAATTGACAATCGAAATTCAACTTAAAAGTCACTATCGTAAAACGTATTTTTGTACATTTGTACGTTATATAGTGTATGTTGATGACGTGGCGATAAACTGGCACAAAGTTCATTGCGGCGAGACATCGGCAGCATTGTGTTGATTATCGTTTTGTGTGAATTCGTCATCGTTTGCAGTAAGATAATAAATGTTTATTGAAGTAATGTTAGTGGGATATTTGTTTAAGTATACAGAAAATTAACCTTGGCACTTAGGTCATAAAATTCTCAGAACTAGAACATCTTAAGAACTTCTCTGAATTCTCACGATATTCTGAGTAGTTCCTAAGATTTTATCAGAATATTTAGAACCATTTATACTCATATTAAAAACTGAAGAGCTTGTTTGATTGGACCGATTTGAATAATTATTTAGGTGTTTGATAGCTTATTTATCGAGGAACGATTGAGGCTATAAAATATCACGCTGCGATGGGAGGGGAGGGAGCCAGCTCAAAACTCGGGGACGTAGTCGGGGGTACCGCTAGTTTAAAATATATTAAAACAAGCCCTGTCTAAAATGCCTTAAAAATCTGAAAAACAAAAGACGTCAAAACAAAATGCCAGATCTGGTGTAGCCAAATCTCCCTAATCTTGCAGACGATGTTCCAATTTTTCCTAATGTTTTATTGTTGTACGGACAACAGCACGTCAAGTTAAACAGTGCGGTATCTTATATAGTTGTAATAAGGGCTAGTTTCCAACAAAAGTGAGTAACCTGATGTGCTGTCGACTACATATTCTGTGTAAACTTTAACTTTATTTTTTATTACCGTAGAGCTAAACTCCTAAACTTATAATAATCTTCTGGCCGATACATTGACAGGGGGGCGCTAGCATTCAATCAGGACAGCCAATGCAAAAACCTCCCTTATTTTAAGGAGTTTAGGGAGCTGTTACTGAATATTTTTTAACCCAACTATGGCAAAGTCAAAGTGAAGGATACTAATTTAGAGCAATATAAGCATGTTTGTTTGTATGTTTGTACCCTGTATGTTCCATTGATTTTAATCACTAAACAATCGTATAAACAATAAATAAATTGAAAATTATAACTTTATTTAAGGAGTTCAGCTCTACGGTATTTAAAAATATAATTTTAATAGTTTACACAGAATAGGTACGTAAAAAATAAACTTTAAAAAAAAGTAAAAACCGACTTCTAAACCAAAATGCACTAAAAAGTCTTAAATAAACTCTTCACCATTGAAAGGAAAGGAATCCGTTTTAGGCAAACCATTTCTTTTTGGAGTCGGTGCTGTGATTGCTTGATGGTCAAAGTGATGGCACCGACTCCAAAAAGAAATTGTTTGCCTAAAACGGATTACTTTCCTTTCAACGGTGAAGAGTTTATTTAAGACTTTTTAGTGCATTTTGGTTTTGAAGTCGGTTTTTAATTTTTTTAAAGTTTATTTTATTTCTTTATTTTTAGTGATTACATAAGAGGGGGGGGGGGATTTGCACCTTATGATTCTATTTTTTAAGAAGCTACAAATTACATATCATAAGTTCCGTCATTATAATTACTGAACTCTTAAGCGTTAAGGAGTTCCACCATCAGCTCAGCCCCACAAGATGTTGACTATCAGACGTAACAACACGTCAAAATTAAGATTTTAGTAAAGAAACACTATACGTGCCTTTAAAATTTAAGGGTTTCCCTCGATTACACCAAGATCCCATCATCAGATCCCAAAATGGAAAAAATGGGACCAACTAGAAGGTACACCCTCTAAATAGGCGAAAAGATTTTTCGATTCGGTTGACAAACGACTGAGATATGAGGTAACATACATACAAAAAAAAATAATGATAAAAAAAAACATACAGTCGAATTGATAACCTCCTCCTTTTTTGAAGTCAGTTAATAAAACATTAGGAAAAATCGGAAAATCTCCTGTAAGGTTGGGGAGATTTGGCTTCACTAGATCTGGCAACCTCTTTTATGAATATGACAGCGCTAGTTATAATAATATAATATATTAGTATGCGAGCCGATTTATATGAACTATTTAATATTTATCGTTGAGAGCGAGAATGGAGGCAAAAAGTTAAATGGAACACATTTCAATTTCCCTTAGCCCTAAGGGAAAAATTGTAGAGAATGCCACCCGGAGTTAATTCCACCTTTCGTATTGCAATGAAGTTAAGTAAACACATGTTTTTAAATAATCATGCGGTCACGCCGAGTATCAAAAAGTTAGTAGAGTTTTTTTTTTGTAATAAACGGCAACCCTTTTCGATCGTGGCGCCATTCTTGATTCATTCTTGACGACCTCTGTGGTGAAGTGGCTAAGCACACTGGTTTTAACGCGTCGCCGTTTCCGGGCTCGATTCCCGGTCGGGTAGATAGAATACATTTTTTTCTATATTGTCTCGGGTCTGGGTGCTTTTAAATCACCGTTGTGTCTGATTTCCATAACACAAGTGCAATAAGCTACTTACTTTGGGATCATAGCAATGTATGTGATTGGTATCTCCAATATTATCTTTTAAATAAAATTCTCGTGTCACAATGTTCGTTCCCGTACTCCTCCGTAACGGCTTGACCGATTCTCATAAAATTTTGTGAGCATATTGAGTAGGTATGAGAATCAGCTACTATCTATTTTTCATACACTTGAGTGATAAGGGTTGTTCACCCTTAAATATATTTTTTATTTTTTTTGTCGATTTTGTTATAATGTAGCATTAAAAAATTCATACAATCCTAAATTTTTACTCTTTTATTACCAACCCCTATTTTTTATAGCCATTTTAGTAATTTGATCATTTTTCATCCCACTCGATAACTTAATATGAGAGTTTTTCTTAACTTTTTTACGAGGCTGGGCGAGACGGGGCCGGGGCGGGACGGTGTTAGAGGCGAAGCAAATTGCGCTGGGTCCGCTAGTTATATTATATTTTGTTATCTGTCATCCTTTAGGTAAGTTGGTGGCACTGTAGTCTATGACATACTTGTCGCAACATTGACAGTTGACGTCCATTAGGTCAAGGTCCAGAACTGGCACGTTTAGCACGAGTGTTACTATGTGCATCTGCAAGCACCACGCAGAGCGCAGCGAGTGATTACTTTTGGAGGCTGGTAACATCTACGAAGAAAAAATGAATAGGTTGTTTCCAGAAAGTGAAGAGAGCTCTGTGTTACTGCATAAATTTCACATATTGTATTTTTTTCGGTAACTAGTTCCCTCATTTTGTCTCATTACTACTCGTTTAGTATCATAATTGAGATTGTGAAAGATCTCTGTTGTTTAGATGATATCTACCGCAATATATTGCTTTACCTAAACCGAGTATACTCGGCATTCAAACCGAGTTACTCGGCCGAGTACGAGTATCAAAAAACTCACCGAGTATGCCGAGTACCGAGTATTTACCGAGTACTCGGCCCATCTCTAGTTTGTATGAAGAACAAAGTTATGTTTGCGGTTGTTTAAAATGTGCTATATCTAAAAAACTTCTAGTTCGATCTCGTCCCAACCAATTTTCGTTGAAAGTATTTGTTAAGAATATAAAATATATAATATAAATTTTGACATATTATATATTAAGAATATATAATACTTATGTCAAAATTTACACTCGCTTAGTTTAGAAATTAGATGGGGGGGGGGGGGGGCTATTTTACCACTTTGGAAGCGTCTATCTCTCAAACGTTAAACTTTGAAAGAAAATGGTTTCAGGAACCTCCTTGTCATTTTAGAAAACCTATCTATAGACACCCGTATAGGTTTGACGAAAATATTTTTTCGGTATTAGTTTTATGTATGGAAGCCCCCCCCCCCCCCCTTAAATATCATTATTTTTTCTTTTTTGTATAGGAATCGTAAAGCGGTTAACAGGATACATCTTCCTACCAAATTTCAACAGTGTGATGCTTGTGTCGCCGACAAGATTGTGACGGTTTCCTTGAAATTTGAATTTCGAATTATAAATCCGTCCTATGAGTCGATGACCGTGTCGTCAATATATGGAGCATAAAATGTGTTCGTGGTGTCAGTTCCATACGCTAGTAATGCTTAGTAGTTCAATGTAAATTAAAATCAGCAATCCTGTTTCTTAGGTCAATGACCTTAAAAATTAAAAACAAAACCGATGAAAATATTTGCATTTTTGATAATCTTGACTTGAGGGGAAGACAGATCACTGATTTATTCACTAAAATTATGATAAGAACCCTTTGCTTTTTTTCGCAAACAATCGAGACAACATTTTACAGGGTGACATCAAAACTAGACAAGATACGAGAATGTTCCATTTCCACGACCGACTTAATGACCAATTATGACCAATATTGAAATTGAACAGGTTTTAAAAAAATGCTTATGCGCGTTTGTTAAAACTGAATTTTTCACATAAATATTGTAAAGCTACAGATTTTCTTGATCTCGCTGATGTCATGAGGAATCTGGTAAACTTGATTTGATTTGACAAAAAGTATTTGCACTTTTGTAGGAGTATATGATGCGGGCTCCTACCATGTTATGGTACGTTACGTATATGTTTGCATTAGAGTAGGTTAAAGAAGGGTGTTCTTTTTTTATTTTTCATTCGCTATTTTATTTGATCCCTGTTTAATCATGTTCGCTGAGAAACACAATCTATAAATGATGAAATATTTGATTTGAAAGATGACCGTGACTGATTCTTGAGTATTGTTGTAAAATGACTATAACTGACCAGTCACATTTGTCATAAACCATGTACATTGACCGGTCAGGTCAAATACGGCCAAATACTGTCATATTCAGTCAATTTGACTGTATGTGATGAACTGTAAATCTTAATTACCTGACTAGTTTTTCGTAAAAAAAAAACTGAATTACATTTTGTGTCGTTGTGTGAATTAGTTGTTATTAGTATTATGACTTTTTATTGTATTTGCAACAAACATTGTCATCTGTCATTCAGAAATAAGAAATTATCTGCTTCAGCCCATCAACCAACTGAAAATATATAAAAGAACTGGTATATTACGCAAATAGACTTTAATAGTGTTTAAATAAAAAGAAATGTGATAAACGGGGTTTCACGGAACTGCTCAAAACTCATGTGACCGACCGGATTCGACCAGTCGCGTACGCACAGCCGAAAAAAGTAATAAAACCTGAACACAATATGACTGAATATGATCATCAATGACAGTTTGACCTTTTTTGACTGATTTTGACCAATCTAACTGTAAATGACCGACAGTCAAATTTAGTCACTATAGTCATTTTCAACACTTTTCTTGAGTGACTTTTGATCCCTTTTGTATTCTTTTTATCCAAATTACTATTAATTAAAAACTTTTATGTCAGACTTACAGTGTCCATACTGTTTCGTAACAAAAAATAATTAAACACTTTTTTAATAAGGCGGTACAATAAAACAATTCTTAATTAAGTCCAGGCAAGATAAAAATACAAAATGATTTATTGCTTAATTTTAGTTTAGTAATTACATGGGTTGATTCTCCCTTTTGAGTTTGAAAAACTTGTGACAGGGAGTACCGTTCTTTCGTAACTAAATGTACATAACTTATAATTTATAAAAAATAATAAACATCTTGAAGCACAATCTTTTAAACAAATAAAATGTATATTGTGTATTTTCTTTTAATGTTTATTGTGTATTTTCTTCTGTTTTTAAGAAAATAGGTAATTATGTGATACAGTAACAATAATTGTAGCTTTTCCTTCGAATTACAAACAGAATTGAATGCCAAATCACATATTCCAAAATGTAGACTACATTGTACGCTTCACACTATCCAAATATCTACAGGCCATCTATACAGCGAGCGATGATTAAGTAACACGTTATAATTGATTGCATCGGCGCGTTACGCGAATGCGTTCATGGATCGGGTGAGCGCTACTTGCTTTCCATTTGTTATGCAACCGTTTTTCACTGCTTTTCTTTACATCGATTCATTGTATTACTACAAGTCATTGAGAATAATTTAGCAATCTGAGAATGTGTTCTATAAGTAACCTGTTTTGTAAATGATTAAATAGTCGATAAACGTCTGTATTGTGTATCTGATCTAAATGATTTCAGTTATATTTTCTCAAAAGTTGTAATACCTAATGAAACCGCTAATCTTACAGGCTGAACTTATTTAGCAATATCATCAAAATCGGGTTTAAAATAATTCGCTACTTCCTTTTATGCCTACCTTACCGAACATGCTTATTTTTGTTGCCACCTCAAATGATGATAGTTATTAATAATAATAGTAATATAATCCCTGTTCCTCATCTCTGTCTTGCCTTTGCTGGCCGGGTAGTCAACATTGACGAGGGACAGGCTTTCCCACCTCTTGCTTGCTTTCAATGGTTGACTTGATTGAAGACTCGCTAGCAGAGATGCTCGGGAGAAGGAAGTGTGCCAGTAAGATGCTTGTAGGGATCTTGATCGTTTATCGGAATTGTCCTGAGAGCCGTGGTATACCTCTCCACTCCCCTAGCATCTCAACTGGTGTAGCCACCTTGTTGTCGAAGTCACTTAGTGCTAGCAACTAATTTGGGGGGCCCATCGACTGAGTGTGCAAGTCACCCCCTGCCAATTTATCCGTGTGAGAAAAATAGATACGTCAGGCATGAGCCATAACTCTTCTGAAGTCCCAGATGCACGGCCCACCTAACACCCATACCTATAAACCAGTATCTTTGTATCCATATTTTGTACTTGTATAGTACATACAGTAATAATGTCGGTTTGTGTCACACAACTTTTAGATTATAAACAAATAAATAATTTAGCAATAATAATAAATATTAGCTATTTACCAAAGTAAATAGCTAATGCACTTGTGTTAAGGAAATCAGAAACAACGGTGGTACCACAACACCCAGACCCGAGACAAAGTGTTCATTTCTACATTGACCCGATCGGGAATCGAACCCGGGACCTCAGGGCGGCAACGCCTTGAAACCCAGCGTACTTAGTCACTACACCACGGGGAAATGACGTACATAATAATATAATAATAATTAGCATGCATTATAGAGAGGTGAGAGGTGCTCGTAGCGCAGTAATTGCAGCGCGTTGGATACCGAAGTGAAGCAACCTACGGCGCGGTCGTGTTTGGATGGGTGACCATTCCGACCTCATATGTGACGCATCACGAGCATCTCCGTGCTTCGGAAGGCACCTAAGCCGTTGGTTCCGGCTAATATCGGTTGATATTAGTCATTAAGCCTAGTCAGAGGCCTTATGGGCGGCTTGATCATCTGACAGCAGGGTTAGTCACTTGCCTTGCAAACACCCCTCAACCAACTTGCACTGAGCCCGCGCGGTGGATTATAGCTCAAACTACCTCATAGTTGAGGTAAGGCCTTTGCCCAGCAGTGGGATGTTACAGGGTAACTTTACTATGCATTATAACCTTATTCTTAAGCAATCTGTAATTCTTAACATAGCCTTTATTACTGACCTTTCTACACAAATAGGTATACGATAAATCTCTCGATTAATAAACTGTAATCGCATAGATAGTGCGAGTCGCACTCGTATCTACAAAACAAATATTACATTTATCTTATCGGTCAAGCCATACGCATACGCCATGCCGACTTCCAAAAAAAAGGTATAGGTTGTTTGTGGATATCCTCAGAATCAAATAATTAGGTCCCGCCTTGTCGCCCTCCAACTTTTAAGTATTTTACAAAAGTATGAACATAAACATATAATATTTTATCAGTACATTTTATTCTAATACTACGTCATTTCAACGTATCCTTATCTTTTTGGAACTGCTAATTATACCCATGAGTAAAAGCAGGACCTGAACTCGGCCAAATATAAGTAGTATTCGCCTTCATATTGGAGCGACATCAGCGCTATGAAGAAATACTTCATTAATTTATGTATGAAATTATCAGTATAAGTGCGCCTTCACATTAGAGCGATAGCAGCGCGACAGCAACGCGTCTCTCTAATGTGAAGGGCTTTTTAAGAGGATAGTTTAGCTGTCTTTTGATGTATAAAATTGACAGCTGCACGACTGCCGCGCAACCGTTGCGCTGCTAAAGTCGCCTAAGTGCGCCTTCACATTAGAGCGACAGCAGCGCGTCTCTCTAATGTAAAAGGTTTACTGCTGTCATTTTATGTATGAAATTGACAGCAGCGCGACTGCCGCGCGACCGTCGCGCTGTTAAAGTCGCCTAAGTGTGAAAGCGCTCTAATTCATTACAATGTTCGTACTACTAAATATATAAAAAAGGGCGAAAAACAAGGTACAGTGCTTGTAGTTTATAGTCATCCTAGCTATGATATACAAACTATTGAGCAATTGCAGCACTTTTGGAGTGACTGGTATACATATATTCGTTAGTAATATTGAACGGCGGCATATACCCACCTTTGAACGGCATTTTTTCGATATAATCGGAGATGATAGTCCTTCTACCCGCCTTGCCAACACTATTTTTTACCCTAAAATAATATACCAAAATATCTTTCTTTCAGCGCAACGGCTCAATAGAATACGACGGCGCTTTCAACATGAACACTGGTGCATCTGACTTCTCCCTGCTCGGCAACGTAGAGCAGTGGCGGTACAGCAACCGGACGATGTACCGGGACGAGTGCGGCGCCGTGCGCGGCTCCACCGGCGAGCTGTGGGCGCCCGAGCTGGGCCAGCCCGAGGTCTACGTCTTCGCTTCGGATATATGCACGTAAGTGTGCCAACTGTCCCACGATTTCTGCTCTCTGCAACTATCTGAACTCGCAAGCCAATTGCTTGTTCCACCCAGCCATCATCAGGAGTGATCAGCCATCTTCAGATATCAGCACGTGACTGGTGAATCTGTAGATCTTTTCAAATTATACAGACCGTTGGAACGTAGGCCTTTCTAACGCTGCTTCTTATTTAGCCACCATCAAAATCCTTCGCTTAATAATACGTCATACATATGTTGCCGTGCGATCATCAGCGCCCTGTGTCATGTCGTCTGTCATAGTTCAGAAACCGTCTCACAATGAATTTGTTTATTGTAAAAATATTCTACTCAGGCATTGTTTAAGTTCCACAAGATTAAACGTAGCTTACTGCAACCCTTTACCTTCTTTTCTTGCCAGTTACAGCATCCTATAATAGGCAGTATGACGTGGTGGGCATTTCATGCGCTGTTGACCATCCCACTCTACTTCAATCTGTATTCATGGACCTTACTCTGGAAGTGCCCCATTAACTAATGAAGCTACAGCAGAACCAGCCAATCAAGGTCGTTATCTTGTCTTCCTTCTTCTTTGATACATGCAAGCTAGTGATAGTCTGTGGCTCCTCCCGGCTCGGCAACGTGGAGAAGTGGCGGTACAGCAACCGCACCTTGTACCGCGACGAGTGCGGCGCCGTGCGCGGCTCCACCGGCGAGCTGTGGGTGCCCGAGCTGGGCCAGCCCGTGGTCTACGTCTTCGCCTCGGATATATGAGTGTGCCAACTGTCCCTGCTTTTCTGCGCTCTGCAACTAGCTGAACTCGCAAGCCACTTGCTTGTTCCACCCAGCTATCCCTAGGAGTGAACATCCATCTTCAGATATCAGCACGTGACTGGTGAATCTGTAGATCTTTCCAAAAATTTTGTCGCACAGACCATCTGGCCGTTTTAATGCTGCTTCTCATATAGACATCATTAGGCAGTATCCATCGCCAAATCATATGTCAATTGTTGCTGTCCGATTATCAGCGCCCTGTATCTAGTCGTCTGTCGTAGTTAAGAAACCGTCTCATAATGAATTTCTACTCTACTCAATCACTGCTTAAGTTCCACAAGATTAAACGTAGGTAGCTCACTGCAACCCAAGCTATTTCCTTCATTTATTGCCAGCAACAGCATTCTATACCTTGGTGGGTAGGATGACGTCGTGGGTATTTCATGAGCTGTTGATCATCCGACTCAAACTGGGCCAGCCCGAGGTCCACGTCTTCGCCACTGACATATGCACGTGAGTTTGGCCCCAGAATCATTGCCATCCGCATGCAAACCACTACCAAACAAAGGAAAACGACGGAGGTCGCCTCTGATATATGCACGTTAGTGCTGAACCAGAATCACTGCCGAACGTTGGCCAGGGACGGTGCCTGATAATTCCTCCACATCCATCGTCAGCATTAGCACTAGAGTTTGGTAGTTCCTGAGTGAATGAAGAAATTCAGCAATCAAGTTCCTTTACTCACTAGTCCACAATAGTGGAATTCGGCTCAGTAAGTCAGATCTTCAGTAGCATAGTGTCAGAGAGTTTACGGATACAATTACTAAGCGAGAGCGAGACAGTTGCACGGTTCGACTCGCGTGATTTTTTAATGTATTAGATAGTGAAAGCGGTAATGTTCTTCAATGTCTTTGCAATAAGACGTAGTATCTAGTATTGATAGATAGATAGATTTTTAGGTGATTTTCAGAGCATTATATTGTTATTTTTGTTGCAATTTCTAGTTGCGATTGTGACAACAGCTATATTATATTCATAATTCTAGACTAACAAATTTTTTTAGTTATAAGAAAAGATCCGCACACGATACATTATAAATATAAATAAATATCCTTTGGACATTCCCACAACATCACCATCTATTCCCAAAGTAAGCTACTCAAAGCTTGTGTTATGGGTGCCAGACAACGGATATAATACTTAAATACTTTTTGTTTGTAAATACATACATGATATACATAGAAAACACCCAGACCAGTACAAACAGACATGTTCATGCACACCAATGTTTATATTGTGCGGGGATCGAACCCGCAACCCGCCGCGTAGTAGGCGATTTCTCGACCACTACACCAGACGGGTCGTCAAATACATTGTCCATTGAGCTCAATGAATGTAAGTAGTGAGTGATATTGTGATAGTACATCTACAGAGCTTAATGCACTAGATGAGTGATACATATTTTTGGCGCCCACTGAACAACGTATATCACTCATTGCACAGAAGTGAACGATTTTGCGCATGTTTAATTTGCACCCCTCACAAATCCTGAGTTTGCTCAACTGCGAGAATATATGTAGTAGGCCTACGCCTATATGTATAAGCTGTAACTCGAGCAGACCAACCGCGACTCGTTAAATCGCTTTACCTTCTTATCCAGCCACTCCTAAGAATCATCAGTCATAATTATGTATCTGTTGATTACATACAAAATAATGTCGAGATGATCCATAGTCTCTCTCTGATTCACTCCTTCATTCATAATGTCGTCGCATCAAATCAAATCAAAACATTTATTTGCAAAGAATACAATTTATAAATTAGGGTCTTAAATTTATGGTAGTGTGTGTACTCGTATTCCGCCCGCACGTAGGCATGCAAACATTATAATTTATATTTATTTAAATACAATTTATAACATTAATACAATACAATTTTAAACATGAATAATAAATTTACTTCCAGTCAAAATAGTCCTTTAGGCATTCATTCATCTCACCGAACTATAAAATTGAAGGGACCGATTGTAATTGTGCGTACGGCACAATACACAGAATAGATTTGTGTGTGCTTTGCATTAATATCATGCAAACTTGGCTATTCAGATGAAGTTAACTGAATCACTGAAATTCGGTGGAAGAGTTATTAAAGTTGCAATACGGTCGGACCGACAGCACGGTAGCTCAATTGGAAGAGACTTTGATCCGGTTAGCCAGAAGTTGCAGGTTCAAGTCCCGCCCGTGCACTATCTTTGGTTTCATGTTTCATCTTGAGGAATATAAAATATGACACTGAGTGTTAAAAACATTCTTAGCCATTGGTAGAGTTATTAGTCAAATTATTAATTCAGGTGTAGATAACGGCCCACGCGAAGTTATTGATTACACGACAGAATGTTCTCGACGTCCTTACTAATCCATAGATAAGATAAATCAAATATTATGTGAATATTGTTTTATGGTGTCTGTTATCTTTGGTTCCGCATTGACGCAGTTATCACATAAAGGATTGCTGCCTAACCTATGGTTATTGATACCATGCTCCTAAAACTAATTGCCTGGAACAACACTTAAAAAAACCTTAAAGGTTAACCTTAAAAGGAACTTTTGCGACTTAAAAAACCTTTAAAAGGAACTGTCAATAGCACTCAACTTTAACTTCAATTCCTTTATTCAAAGTCGAAAACTAATCGTAAAAGGAAATGACCATTCTTGGCCAAACTACGTACAGCGTTGGAACTTATCCCGAAATTGTAACATATTTTTTCGTATACTGAAAGCTAGTATGAATATCGAATTATAATATATTTTTTTTGTATACTCAAAACATAAATAAAAATATTGTCAAAAATGTTCTCAGGAAGTTCTCTCTAAATTCAAGGTTTTCTAGCTATAACTTTTTTTGGGGACATTTATCATGAATGATACTTCTCTTATTGTTATTTAGGGCTACATACTTATAGTAAATTTGATGCTGTTCTCTAATACGGGTCAAATCTTCTATGGCAAGTGGTCAATTTCCTTTTATCACATTTTGCCTTCTTAAAAGCTTATTAAAAAGAACAATGTGTTCATTTATTATTTTGATGATTCTTCAACAGATTCCTGACACTAAGCAAAGACAAGGCGGTGACAATCGAGGGCATAGAAGGGGTGCAGTACGCCGCCAACGATTCAGTCTTCGATAACGGATACCGATACCCTCATATGGTGAGTGAATCATCACCTCAGAACTCAGAAGAAGAGGTGATATCATCTGCACTTATAGTACATACTCTTCTTTGTCACAAAATCTCAAACTTGGGTTTGTTTTTAGGGTTCCGTTGCCGATGGCAAAAAACGGAACCCTTATAGTTTCGTCAAGTCTGCCTGTCTGTCCATCCGTATGTCACAGCCATTTTATTCTGTAACTATAGGCATCACACTGTTGATATTTGGTAGGAAGATGTATCCTGTTAACCGCTTTACGATTTTTATAAAATAAAATAAAAAATAATGACATTTAAGGGGTGGCTCCCATACATGAAACTAAAACAACAACAAAATTTTTAGTCAAACCTATACGTGTGGGGTGTCTATGGATAGGTCTTTTAAAATGACATTAAGGTTTCTAAAACCATTTTCTTTTAAAGTCTAACGTTTCGTAGCTAGACGCTTCCAAAGTGGTGAAATGGGCGTTCCCCATCTAACTTCTAAACTTAGCGAGTGTAAATTTTACAACATATAGCTCATTTTCAACAACCGCAAACATAACTTTTTACTTCATACAAACACTATCAAAAACAAAGTTATATTTGCTGTCAACAAAATAATGCGGTATTTTACTAAATGGAAGTAAGTGGATTCCCTAATTCAGTTTAAGTTGGCACGGAACCCTCAGTGCGCGAGTCCGACCGCACTTGGCCGGTTTTTTTAATATGAATCCCGGTATTCCATAAAATTCGGGAATGCGAAACTAGTTTGTAATCCTTAACGACCTCCGTGGTGTAGTGGCTAAGCACGCTGGTTTCAAGGCGTCGCCGCTCCGAGGCCCCGGGTTCGATTCCCGGTCGGGTCAATATAGAAATCATAAATTTTCTATATTGTCTCGGGTCTGGGTGTTGTAGTACCACCGTTGTGCCTGATTACCATAACACAAGTGCAATTAGGTACTTACTTTGGGGTCAGAGCAATGTATGTGATTGGTGTCCAATATTTAAATAAAAAAACCGGCCAAGTGCGAGTCGGACTCGCGCACTGAGGGTTCCGTGCCAACTTTAACTGAATTAGGGAATCCACTTACTTCTACTTAGTAAAATACCACAAATATAACTTTTTTTTTCATAGTGTTTGTATGAAGTACAAAGTCATGTTTGCGGTTGTTGAAAATGTGCTATATCTCAAAAACTACTACTTCGGTCCCGTCCAAACCAATTTTCGTTGAAAGTATTTGTTAAAATCTACATTCCATATTTTTTTCAAAATTTACACTTGCTTGGTTTAGAAGTTAGATGGGGGGGACGCCCATTTTACCACTTTGGAAGCGTCTAGCGATGAAACGTTTGACTTTAAAAGAAAACGGTTTAAGGAACCTCAATGTCATTTTAAAAGACCTATCCATAGACACGCATAGGTTTGTCTAAAAAAATATTTTATGGTTTTAGTTTCATGTATGGGAGCCGCCCCCCCCTTAAATGTCATTATTTTTTATTTTTTGTATGAGAATCAGTAAGCGGTTAGCATGATACATCTTCTTACCAATTTTTGTAATATTTCAATTGTGTAATGCTTACAGTTCCAGAATAAAATGGCTGTGACATACGGACGCACAGACAGACAGACAGACAGACTTGACGAAACTATAAGGGTTCCGTTTTTTGCCATTCGGCTACGGAACCCTAAAAACAGGGTAAGAAAACGACATCCTTTGAATGTGGTATTCATTTTATAAAACAGGACTCCGGGATGACGTCATATCGTTAATGTGTACTTAAAGTGAATTTTAAGCTCCTCATCAATTTATGAGTATGCTAAGTGTAAGAAGAGCTTGCAGTAGACAGTAAATACATACAACAGCATTACACCCGATTTGGTTCTTTAATGAAAACACTAGATTTGTCGATTCAGAAACCCCGAGGTTTTTATGATTTATAAATGCATTCCATACTAGCCCGTAACACCGAAACTTTAAGTAAATATGCATCCGATTTTCCGATCACTAATTTTATAGTACTCTCTTTTGTCACAAATCTCAAATCGGGTGACCCCTCTTTACCCCTTAAAGGTTATTTTATATCGCAGATATTGAACGAGTCAGACATGTACCTTGACAGATTAAATAAATCGTTTTTAGGCCAGTGGTCGAAGTCTGAAGCAGAGTTTTTTACATTTCACGTAGATAAATTCAATTTACTGATTTTCTGCTTCATCAACTATCCTTTTAACTTACGTTCTTTAATAAAACTAAAAAAAAAATAAGCTTTAGTCAAAGATTCTTCTCGCTTGAGAGCTTCGTGCTTACGGAAAAAAACACGTTTTTCGAGCGTCACCTGGTGGTGACGCTCGAAAAACGGTGGTGGTGGTTTTACAGGGAACTATGTCGAGACTTCTGTAACAGGTATGGAAAAAAATAACATTTTCTACACCTCGATTTTTTTGTCTGCCACGGTTCGCTGACACGTTGAATGTCTGCGTGAGGTAGTTTGTGAGCTCCTGAAACTTTTCAAATTATATGACTACTAGCGGTTCCTCTTTTCTCAGTGATGTTTCTCAATAAATTAGATATTTAACCCTTTATTTATTTATTTAGAAAACCAACAGCTTTCAGATCTTTAAACTAAAAATAAGTATATGATAGCATCGCCAATAATAGGTTTCCCTAAATCTAATACATGATACACTGTAATAATCTGTTCTGTGAGTGCTTAAAATATTATCTCAGAAATCACAATATTACGCTTATAAAAAATATGGTAAGTACCTATACTATTTAAGTGGAGTTCATGAATGCCATCCAATAATAAAAAACGGCCAAGTGCGAGTCGGACTCACGCACTGAGGGTTCCGTGCCAACTTTAACTGAATTAGGGAATCCATTTACTTCTACTTAGTAAAATACCACAATATTTTGTTGACTACAAATATAACTTTGTTTTTCATAGTGTTTGTATGAAGTACAAAGTTATGTTTGCGGTTGTTGAAAATGTGCTATATCTCAAAAACTACTTGTTCGATCCCGTCCGAACCAATTTTCGTTGAAATAATTTATTAAGATCTACATCATATATTTTTTTCAAAATTTACACTTGCTTGGTTTAGAAATTAGATGGGGGGGACGCCCATTTTACCACTTTGGAAGCGTCTAGCTATGAAACGTTTGACTTTAAAAGAAAATGGTTTTAGAAAGCTCTGTGTTATTTTAAAAGACCTATCCATAGACACACCACACGCATAGGTTTGACAAAAAAAAATTTTTGGTTTTAGTTTCATGTATGAAAGCCAGCCAGAGCATTAACTGTCATTATTTTTTATTTTTTGTATGAGAATCGGTAAGCGGTTAACAAGATACACCTTCCTACCAAATTTCAATTGTGTAATGCTTATAGTTACAGAATAAAATGGGTGTGACATACGGACGGACAGACAGGCAGACAGACAGACTTGACGAAACTATAAGGGTTCCGTTTTTTGCCATTCGGCTACGGAACCCTAAAAACCCAGAAAAAAAGAACCTAATTTAATTACATAAAATAAAAAACGCTATTAATTGAAAATACCTTAATACCTAGATAGAACGCATGGGCTATAGCTTGCATACCCAACTTTCGATACACATAGTAGTGCGCGCGCGTATGTACAGTAGGTATATGTACCTGCAGGTGCCTGTAAGCCCTACGGAATACAAAAGTCCTTGGGATCGGAACAACAATTGCCCACGTACAGGCACCCTGTAGGTAAGGCCGATCTAGTGAGCCTATCAACGTCACACAACAATCAAGATCCGTCATTACAATGTGAGTTTGATGGTAATATCCCTTACTTTCTTTTTGAAAGTTAGCTTCTTAAAATGAAATGAGTCGACTTCTACAAATATGTCGTTATAAAGTCGGGGCAATCTGGCCATAACAGAATAAGCACGTCGTAATTTGTACGTCGGTGTGGGACGTTCAATAAAGGAGTATGACGTGTACGTCGCCTTGGCAGGCGCGGTCCGAAGGGGGGGGTCACAGGGGACATGACCCCCCCCAAAATCTAAGGTCTCAGAAATTTTCCAAACAACAAAAGAAAATTTCTAGCTACTGTTAGGGGAACAGTAATAAATTTTTAGTTTTGATGTCTAGTATTGTTTTTATGAACTATGGACGATGTCAAAAAAACTTGAAAATGACCTCTACTTTAGAAACAAGGAACCAAACAACGTTGTTTTCTTAATCCTAGCAAAATCGATATGCGTTATTATGATAAAGATTGTTCTATGATAGAGATTCAAAATAAAGGCTGTCTTCTTATTAATAGTCTCGTCAAGTCTGTCTGACTGTCCGTCCGCATGTCACAGCCACTTTATTCCAAAAATATTAGCATTATACAGATGTAACTTGGTTACCGCTTTACAAAGCTATACAAAAAATAATGACTGGAACTAAAAAACAAATTTGCTCAAACCTATACATATTGTGGTTGAGCAAAAAATGTGTCTATTGATAGGTGTCTCAAAATTACATTGATGTTTCTGAAACCATTTTATCTGAAAGTCAAACGTTTGTAAGGTAGACGCTTCCAAAGCGGTAAAATGGGTGTCCCCCCTCTAACTTTTGAACTAAACTAGAAAAATTAAAAATAGGACAATGTAATGCTTAACTAACAATCACTTTAAATGAACTTTAGTTTGAACGAGATCGAACTAGTACTTTTTGAGATATAGCACATTTTCAACAACCGCAAATATAACTTTGTCTTACATATATGAAATATGAAACATATTTCACATACTATGAAAAACAAACTTAAATTTGCTGCCAACATGCCTTAATTTAGTTAAAGTTGGCACGAAAGCCTCAGTGCGCGAGTCCGACTCGCACTTGGCCAGTTTTTAGGGTTCCGTAGCCGAATGGAAAAAAACGGAACCCTTATTGTTTCGTCAAGTCTGTCTGTCCGTCCGTATGTCACAGCCATTTTTTTTTCTATTTATTTGGGACAAAAAACAGTTTTATAATATGTCTGAGTACTACTTATTATTTAAATATATATTAAATATATTCTGTAACTATAAGCCTTACACTGTTGAAATTAAGTAGGAAGATGTATCCTGTTAACCGCTTTGCGATAATTCATACATGAAACTAAAACAAAAAAAATGTGGTTGAAAAATGAAATAGAGGTTCTTAAAACCATTTTCTCTAAAAGTGTAACGTTTGCGAGATATACGCTTCCAAAGTGGTAAGTTTAACTAAGTTATATTAGCTGTCAATAAAATATTGTGGTATTTAAGCTAATTGGAAGTAAGTGGATTCCCTAATTCAGTTAATGTTGGCACGGAACCCTCAGTGCGCGAGTCCGACTCGCACTTAGCCGGTTTTTTATTATTAGTGTAGTGAGTGAGTGACCCCCTCCAAAATTTCAGGCTGCGACCGCGCCTGCGCCTTGGCGTGTAGAATGTAACATTGTGCAGCAAGTCTGAACAGTCCAAACGGCCTTGAACAATATCAAATAAGAGAGTAACATTTTTTTTCAAATCGGTCTAGTATTTCCTGAGATTAGCGCGTTCAAACAAAAAAACTCTTTATCTTTAAGAATATAGTATAGATTGTGAGAACTTTACTGTGTTTTACAAATTAGGGTCGGTCGTTGTGACTGCGCCTCAAAATTACAAATTTTGGCAAGCAATTGTCATCTTTACGCTTAACACAAGGTTTCTAATTTAAATTATGGTTATTTTACTTTAGTAAACAGAGGACTTAGAGTACCGGAAGTAAATACTGTATGTACATGGTCATTTGTTACTTTTAATGTAAAAATATCATGCCCATACTTGTACACGACTAATGGATAAGAAAATACACAAAATTCTGCTTAGACAACGTGAAATGATGTCATAAGTTAAAGTGTGTTTGTTTTGCAGCTAGAATAACTATTCTAAAAGAACAATAACATGGTTATACATATTTACATACATACACATATTATATTTTTTTAACAAAAACGTAGATTTTACAACAATATTGCTTAACGGTCGTTCGACCTGAATGTGTAATTTTGAATTCAGCATCATATTTTAAGAAAAGGATGCGTTTTTCTACGAGATCTAATCAGAAACGAGGAGATAGGTAGAAGTACTAAGGTGACGGACATAGCTCTGTGAATCAGTAAGGTCTAGTAATAGTTATATACCTTGTGAATAAATTAGGGCTACTACGTTTAAAGTAAATAAATAAATCATTAATTCAGTTCCAAAAGAACAATAATAAATCTAAGAGCTTACGAATTAACACGTAGGTACAGTGCCGTTACCATGAGTTTACTCGCTAGCGACGATGTCACTCTTTGTATGGAAAATTTTAGTTCTGTCAGTGACCGCTAGGGGCGCTGTGCAATTTTCCATAGACTTCTTTTACAGTAGTTGTATCGCAGGCTAAAGAGATCTTAATAAATAAACAATAAATGAAACTACACAAATATAAACAGTTAGGTATAAATTCAAACTACAGCGATAATATTATGATACTTTTCAAATCGGTGTGCTATGTTATGGATAACTGAAAGTTTCAGCAGTTTTGCTAACTAGGTAAGATTGAAATATACGTAGATCACGTAAAGTTTGTTTATGAAACAAGTGTATTTAGTATTCAGCAAAATACTTTACCAAATCGGTGCTTAGGTAAGGGTTAGTAGTACGATGATGTTTGCTATAAAAATAGTTACGTTAGTAGGTACAAAATTATTTCATAAGATACATGGTTTTGAGAAAAATAGAATTAACTTCTAAATAGACTTGTGAAGAAAACCGGAATATTATGTGCCTTCATAATTTATAGAGTTGATGTACCGGGCTTCGGCAAGATTTTTGGTAGGGCATTCGGCATCTTCAGTTGTATGAGCGTTCGGCTTAATAAAGCCAATCGATGGCTCGGCAGTCTTTGAAAGAATGAAAATAAATTTATTCGAAAAATAACTTATTGACATTACATGTTTAAAATTACGCATATACTTAGGCGGAAAAGGCACCCGCTCAGCATTGGTCGTGGCAGCAGCAGAACGCATACTACTTCGACGCTGATTTTCAGCGAGTTCCTTTGCGGGTACAGACAAAAAGGCTATAAATTAGCTAATTAAATAAATAAGATTAAATTATTTATTTTAATATAATTGTGATAAAATAACCTGTTAAAACATCTTTATAAATTTTGGTATAAGTATAAAACAATTCATAATAAATTATTTATATAGTTTAGGCTTTCGGGTCACCTTGGAGAGCACATTTGAACACCTTGTGACCAGTTTACAAAACCTTTCATCATTATAAGGGCCTTACGTATTTGGGCAGGGACACGTATTACGTAATGGCAGGTTTTGGCATCCTGACTTGTGGCTTAATTTGACCGCTGATAAAAAAATATCCAAAGTCTTTTCTTGAAGTTTATCCGCTGTTCGTGAATTGCGGTAACTTCTTCGGTTTTTCAATATCGTCCTTCGAGTCTGTGCTGATGACCTTCCTTCGTTTTCCGCAAACCTCTCAGATGTTCGTATCTTTGTTCGACTTTCTTTTATCAGTGTATCAACTGAATAAAATTTCGTATGCTGATAAAGTTTTTTGAACTCTTTTTAACTATATCGGCGAAAGAAACTGTTTCCTGTGCGAGATTTGACGATTGTTTAATAGTCTGTTTAAAGTCTTGCAAGAGGTCATGATTTTTTTTCAGAGCGTCTAGATTGTAATGGGCTTTGATGGTTTTTTAACCGACTTCATAAAAGGAGGAGGTTATCATTTCGACTGTATGTTTTTTTGTGGTTTTGTTACCTCATATATCGCAGTCATAGGTTGTACTTTCTATGGTTTAGAATGTTTTAAACACTCACAGATTACATATCTCATATGCATATTTTATATTAATAAAAAATGAAATAAATAACTGTACTTTCTAGTTTGTACCATTGTTGCCAAGTCAGGATCTGATGTTGGGATCTTGGTGCAATCGACGGAAACTCTCAAATTTTAAAGGCACGGAAAGTGTTTTTTTAACTAGAATCTTAATGATGACATGTGGTTACATCTGATAGTCAACATTGTGTAGAGCTGAGCTGATGGTGAAGCTCCCTAACCCTTAGGAGTACAGTGATTATAATGACAATACTTATGATAGGTAATTTGTAGCTTCTTAAAGAATCATAAGGTGCAACTCCCCCCCACCCCTATAATCACTAAAAATGATCAAATTAAATTAAGTCAACTTCATTTTAGGCGAACAATTTCTTTATGGAGTTATTGTTTGACAGATTGGTATTGCACGGCCAATTGAGATGTACCATGGCTCAAATTCCTGCACAGATTATAATTCCTTACTTTTTGATCCAAGTTCAACTTCCCTTCGGAGTGCACACTTCGTTCGGGCAATGTGTTTTTCATCCAGTTCTGGAGCTCTGGAGTGGACACTCCTGTGATAGGTGCTTCTGCTTTTGAGGCAGGCGGCGGTTGCTAGAATGTGGGCTGCGGCGCGTCAGTTCATTTTTACTTTACTCTGATTTTTAATTAGATAGACCTAAATGACATTTGGTGTGGGGCCACATTTTGTAATTTCAAAATAGTGTTGTTTCAAAATAATCGTCAAATCTTATTGTTATATGTACAATCGTTACATATAAATGATTTAAATAATAAAAAAGTTTAAGTTTGAATTTGTGTTGTGCAGACACTAACATAAAATAAAACAGTGTTATGACAAAAATACGGTCTGTTCTAAAATCATGTTTCCTTCAAATACCATGATAATTTCTACTAATGTAGGTACAGTCGACAGAACATCAGACTATACATTTTTGTTGAAAAGTAACCCTTATTACAACTGCGTAAGATACCGTAGTGTTTACCTTGGACGTGCTGTTGTCCGTACTTATAAAAAGTAAAAGTGAAAATACTTAGGTTATAGTCGTAATAAAATATTACTATTGTTAGTAAAGTAGTAGACTTAAATGTTTTACTCATAAGAAAACTTCATTTATGTATTTCGTTTGTTTATAGCTGTATTCAACATTTTACATGTATTTTTAATCTAAATAAGTAGAATTACATTATTGAAAACTTATATCACAAATTAAATTATTCGCACACAATCTAACATTCACAACAATATTTCACTACGCTTGCAACATTAAAAAATAAAAAGTGCGATTGAAGCTGTCATTCAGGTCTATCTAATAAAAATCAGAGTATAAAAGGACTGATTTCTTTCTTCTTTGTAAAAACGCAGTTTACTCATACGTATTTATTACTCACGGTCAAAACTGACTTGAAAAAGACCCCGCGTGACGTGAAACTAGGTCGTAAATTAGCAGGTTATTGTTAATTTTAATTGAATATAAAATACACGTCGGTTCACATGTGTGATCTCTTATTTGCCAATAGCACATAGCGCCAATAACTGCTGGCCATTGGGGCAGAAAAGTTCTAAACTGAAGACCCTTCGACCCATACACGACCTTGTAAAGATCGCAGGATCACACCGGATAGTGTGATCCTGCGATCTTCTCACAACCGGTCGCTGCAGAAAACCGTGGGGAATGCCTATGTTCAGCAGTGGACGTCCTTTGGCTGATTATGATGATGAAAATGGTAACATTATACTGAACTAGAACTTATGAGAAAAATTAACCTAACAATAATGCATCCTAACTACATACGAGTATAAAATGCATACTCCTTAATGTTATCCCAGATAATACCTGTCATCAATCAACAAAAGGAGTTAGTTTCCGATTGCATATCGCCTCGGTACATATGAGCGCCTAGTAAATACTTGCAGGTGCAATCCTACACATTTGCCGACACGTGAGTTTTGTTATTGTCGAAATATGTGGAATTTATTTCGCTTTTACGACCGATCTTAGGTGATTATGATACAGGATAATAATATTTGTATTAAAATTTACAACTATGCCGATAATAAACACGAAGGCCACAGAATCTGCATCTGAAACTTGATCGCAGATTAACCTTTGCTTTGGTCATCTCATAATAAATTATATCTTAGAATCATCATACATGTAACAATCTTGTGTAATAGTAATATATACTTATATTATAAAGCTAAAGAGTTTGTTTTTTTGAATATGCTAATCTCAGGAATTAATATACCGATTCGTATTTTTTTTGTGTTGAATAGCTTATTTAAGTATCGAGGAAGGCTTTAGGATAATAAAACAACACGCTGCGACGAGAAGGGAGGGAAAAAACTCAAAACGTGCGGACAAAATCACGTAGGACCCCTTGTATTCGATAACACATGAATCCAAACCAACCAATTTTACAAAATTATTATTGTGTTACTGTTTCTAATTCAGATCAAGCAGCTCAAAACTTAAATGCAATTCTGCATAAAGCATAAATTGATATCTGGACGATATTATATTAGGTTATCGTTATCAAACATAATCAATCAGAAATGCATTTTGCATGTTATTTTAAATCTTTTGGTTATTTTATCTATAGATCCATTTAAAAATGTCAGAGGGTGTACGAGTTTGCACCAAAAGTACTTAAACTTTTCACGTCTAGCTTCTGTCTTTTGGGTAACTGCGTGGCCAATTTCAGGAGGAATAATAATTGAATGTCAGACCAGGATCTTCTAATGAATAGTGTAGGTAGATAATGATAAAACACATTTTCATAGCTAGCTAGCATACTTTTGACAGTTGAGAATACTTTTTCTTAGCTCACAGTTGTCCAGAATCAGTGGGAGAGTTGATTTTGGGATGTGTTTAGTGCTCTTTAAACTTAGATCGCTCGTTTGTAACGGTGGTCGTTTCTGCCACTTTTGGGCTTAATGTTTCCGGACTCTATCTACACAATTAATTTGGGTTCTATACCCAAAGGGTAAAAACGGGAACCTATTAGTAAGACTTCGCTGTCTGTCCGTCTGTCTGTCACCAGGTTATACAGCCTATCTCGATTCTTGAGATACCTCAAGGACCGAGATAGATAGACAGTTGCAATTTTCACAAATTGTGTATTTTTGTAATAATAAAACAACAAAAATAGCAAAAAAAATACTTAAAACAAAATACAATAATATTAATAATAATCAATAGTAAAGGTAAGTTAGCCTGTAACGTCCCACTGCTGGGCAAAGGTCTTACCTCAACTATTAATATTTAATAAATAAAACAATATTTTATAACTATGACGTAGTTCGAGCCATACTCCACTACGCGGGCTCCGTGCGGATTGGTGGAGGGGTCATTGCAAGGCAAGCGACTAACCCTGCTGGCAGGCCTAAAAGGCCTCTGACTACGCTTTAAGACTAATATCAACTGATATTAGCTGGGACCAACGGCTTAACGTTCCTTCCGAAGCACGGATATGCGTTACTTTAATAAGTAGTAAAATAAACATAAAATACATTTTTAAGTGTAGCTGTCATACAAAAAGCGCATTTTTTTGCCAATTTACCTCAATAGTACGTAATCTTCGCACTTGGCCGGGTTTATTTTAATTTACCGCTTTCTTCTCCAGGCATGCTACTGCGACGAAGTCCGCGATGCCAACTGCTTGCCCCCAGGCGCTCTGAACGTGTCGGCGTGTCGGTTTGGTGCTCCTGCCTTCGTGTCTTTACCACATTTCCTCAACTCGGACCCGCACTACCCGAGCAAGATTCATGGGCTTAATCCTACCAGGTGAGATTAACTAAATTAGTTTTATAATATAAATATAAAAGTACCGTTTTACGCGTCATTGCGTCGTTTAGGTGCGCTGAACGTGAATAAATTAATAATAATGCATAAAATAATAATTAATAATGCAAATATTGTAATAATAACTATGTAATTGCTGTGCCCTTACGGTACGGGGCGCTACATTGTATTTATAAGACCTTCTACCTTATCTCTACTAATGTACCACAATGTAGCATGCAATAAAGATAAATCTGAATCTGACACCTTCGTGTCACTAAAGATAATTATGTACTCGGACTATGTGAGTCTTAGGCCTAAACGATACTGAAACGACGGTACTATCGTTCAGGCCTAATACTTTAGGTAACTAAGGCCTTAAAATGTAAGTGTCTAAATACACTATGCCGAAGTAACGCGACCGAAGTTCAGCATGATTTCGCCCACAATGCGTCGGAACGTAAAATCTGCCACGGAACGCGGTTTGGACGCGTAACTTCGGCATTGTGTGTTTATTTAGACACGAAGAGCGCTCATTTTTAGTAAGTTCGGCGGTGATGATGGGTCATATCAGCCGAATACGTTGGAACGTAAAATTAGCCGCGTAACTTCGGCATAGTGTGTTAAGACACTAAGGCCTTAGTTTTGAAAAGAGGCATTGACAATAGTGACTGAGTTGGTTGCGCAGCTTCTTCTCAGCACTAGCCCAAAAATGTCCCGAAGCTGTGGTAGGGTTTATATAGGGACGTGTCAGAGTGTCCTCAATGGGCCTATTTGCATAAATAAATGATTTTTATTAGAGATGCGCCGAGTAGTACTTTTGCCGAGTACCGAGTACCGAGTTTTACTCGGTTCATTTTTTTCCCAACCGAGTACTCGGCCGAGTAACTCGGTTACAATCAAATTCCTGTTTCGAGTGTGTAAACAAGTATAAACAGGTTCCCGCAAAATTAGCTTAATTAGCCATTAGCGCGCGATGATCCTAAAAGCCCCATTACTTTTGAATAAGCAGACAAAAGACAAGAGTCCTTTCGAGTGGTGGGCAGGGCACCAAACAAAGTATTTAGAACTGGCACGTTTAGCACGAGTGTTGCTTTGTGCATCTGCAAGCACCGTGCATAGAAATTGATTAATTTCGGAGGCTGGTAATGTGTACGAAGAAAAAAGAAATATGTCATTACCATAACGTGCAGAGATCTTTGTGTTCCAGCATCATAATTTTACTTTACAAAATATCACATTTTATTTTTATTCACTAGGGCTCCTCATTTTGTCTCATTACCACTAATTCATTATCATAATTGAGATTGTGTAAGATTTCCCTTGTTGTGTAGATGATATCTACCTAAATATACTGCTTTACTTAAACCGAGTATACTCGGCATTTAAACCGAGTTACTCGGTCGAGTACGAGTATGAAAAAACCCGCCGAGTACGCCGAGTACCGAGTATTAACCGAGTACTCGGCCCATCTCTAATTTTTATGACTTTAAAGACCGATACAAATTAAAGGCTCAATTATAAATCGAATCATATTGGAATCGATCTGGACAAATGTCACTGCGAATTTTACAGGCTTTTTACTCGGCTGACAGGTATCTGAAGTTTTTTTACCTCTATGACACTAAACGTGTGTTTATTCCGCAGCGAGCACAACTTCAGGTTGTCTCTGGAGATGTTCACAGGAATGCCGTTAGCGGTGGCCGCTCAACTGCAGATCAACCTGTTGGTCAGGCACGTGGGAGGCATCTCGTGAGTATACCGACTACTTTCCAAGTTAGGTTAAATAACTTGTACTTATTTCTAGACCCCCCCCTTGTTCACCGTGCTGCAAGAATAAATAATATAGCTAGCACTATTCAACGAAAAAAAAATATATTCAACAGCCAACAAACATATGATATAACAGGATGTTTTGTACATTGTGTGCCAAATAATAATGGTTTATATTTGATATTATTTTCTGCTTTTAAACTTCTTTTTTGTCCCGCTGGTTTTTTAAATATCGATTGTTTATAGTTTTTATGAAATATATCCAAAATTCGGCATCCGAATCATAGTCTTTTCAAAACTGTTATAAACAACCTGTATATTGGACAATGGTTTATGAAAAGAGTCTATAAATGGGTTGGGTTAAGAGATAACCGTACCTGATCCTAATGCTTCAAAATACTTAATCCAAATAATGATTTCAAATGTTTATTTAAAACAATCCAATCCATCCACTCCGATTCTTGTTTCGTATGTATGTGGATTAAGTTCGAAGTATCCGATCCAGTACTTATTTATTTTAATGGAATATGGCCCACCAGAGTCATTTGAGCACTCTCCTTAACTCCCCTGAACCCGAATTTTAAATAAGAAACTATTGACCCAAAATTTAGTTCCAATCCTTAACCATATTCTCTCTTTCAGCATAAACAACCAACTCCCCGACTCGGACACGCTAGTCCCGATGTTCTGGTTCCGTCAAGAGCTGCAGACGACGCCGGAGTACGCGGCGCAGGCGCGCACCGCGCTGAGACTGAGATACTGGGTGCCTTACGGACTAATCGCGCTTACTGTGAGTACTGTTCTTTAGCTACAGGTTTTATCATATTGTCTATGCTGCGTCCGTTCTAGTCTGGAGATGAGGGCATACCTATATCGTATGAAACAGCGTCGGTAGTGCTCGAAATATGAAGCGCGAGATAATCGCGCGTAAGCATCAATACCACACAGACTCATCGCGTTTGCTGTGAGTACCGAGTACTGCTAGTACTACTGAGTACTATTAGTACTATCAGTCTTGATGTTCTGGTTCCGGCAAGTACTGCAGGTGACGCCGGAGTACGCAGCACAAGCGCGCACCGCGCTGAGACTGCGATACTGAGATACCATTACGGACTCACCGCTCTTAGTATGAGTACTGAGTACTATTAACTGAGTACTCTTAGTATGAGTACTGAGTACTATTAACTGAGTACTATTAAGTACTACTAATACTACTGCAGGCTAGTCCCGATGTTCTGGTTCCATCAAGAGCTGCAGACGACGCCGAAGTACGCAGTCTAAGCGCGCACCGCTTGCTGTGAGTACTGTTCTTTAGCTAGAAAAAAGTAAAGTTAGCCTGTAACGTCCCACTGCTGGGCAAAGGCCTTACCTCAACTATGAGGTAGTTCGAGCCATACTCCACCACGCGGGTTCAGTGCGGGTTGGTGGAGGGGTGTTTGCAAAGCGACTAACCCTGCTGGCAGATGTTATCAAGCCGCCCATAAGGCCTCTGACTAGGCTCAACGACTAATATCAACCGATACTAGCCGGGACCAACGGCTTAACGTGCCTTCCGAAGCACGGAGATGCTCGTGATGTACGTCACTTATATGGTCCGAATGGTCACCTATTCAAACACGACCGCGCCGTAGGATGCTTCACTTCGGTATCACTACCAAAGCGCTGCTACCACTGCGCTACGAGCACCTTACCAAAAATCTTTAGCTAGAGGTTTTATGATATTGTCTATGCTACGTCCGTTCTAGTCTGGAAATGAGAGCGTACCTATATCATATTGAATAGCGTCGTTTAGTGCTCGAAATATTATTATATAATATTCGCGAGACAAGCACGCCTAAGCATCAATAATAGGTATCATATAGATTCATCGCACTCGCTGTGAGTACCGAGTGATACTACCAATACTACTACTGAGTACTACAGCAGGCTAGTCGTGATGTTCTGGTTCTGTCAAGAGCAAATGACTATTGAATTCTATTAATATTACTCAGGTTATACAGGTTGAGCCTGATTAGTTATTATGAGTTCTTATTGTATTTACTAATGAATATTGTCATCTAACACTCAGAAACAAGAAATTTTCGGTCTTGATTTCTCTTTTGCTGCTGCCACTAATAAATGATAGTATTAGCAGCGCGACTGTCGCACGACCGTGCTGCTAAATTCGCCTAAATGTAAAAAGCGCTCTAAGTCTAAAACGGCTGATTTTGAAACATTATTTACATAAATGATAGATAGATGGATAAACGAAACACACATTAATTTAAACAAGAATAATTCATTAAAATTACGTATTCCGCTATAAATGTTATGCAATACCGAAACGATATTTTTTTACGTTCACAAAATAATATGCACAATCAATCATCGTATTAAAAATACCGATTCGCATTATTGCTTTAAAGGTATTTTCCCACTGCACCGTACCATACCAAAACTGCGCTAGGAGCGTGTCAGGCACGAAAAGCAACACGATACGCTTTACCTTGCCGACAGAACGAATTGACAGCGTTCTGTCTCATCGTCTTATATGGAGCGAGAGCGAGAGCGTATGTTATAGGTGCCTACACGCTCGGACGCCATGTACGGAGCGTATAATAGTTTGGAAACTATATTTTCTGTCACCAAAATTTATATTTGTCATCAAGTTGTATCACCAAATAATTAGATCTATGGCCACAAAATATTTTCTTTCTTAGAGAAACAAATGTGTTCCCAGATATGAATCACCAAATTAATGTTAATATATGATTTAAATAAAAGATGGATCACCAAAGAAGTTGTAGTGCATTGATTGAAAATAAACTTCGTTCTTATAATAATAGTTTAGTTACTTAAATAATAGGTTTGTCCTCAAAATGGTAGATCTGTCACCAAATAAATTGATTTTCGATCCCAGACAGCGATTCCCTATATTGTTATTTTGTCAACAATACAGTGGTAACATTTTATTTCATTTAATTTTCAAAATAATATTGTTCGTTATCAATTTAATACATCAATTGTCAATTTGAATAAATAAAAATCAAATAGGCGGAGCCAAATTGGCTACGGTGTACTGGGCAAAGACCTTTAATGCGTTTATTTTTTATCATTTTTTTCAAAGATAAACGTTAACCTTTACCACTATGTTATCAGCATAATAAGGATATTGAAATTCTATAACAGTAGAACATTTACATAAAGAATTCTAAACGTAGTGCACTTTTTATATATTTTTACTAGTCCGGCTATCATAAAGACTAATTTGAAATTCAAAAAAAACGCTTTATCAAAATAAACAAGAAGAGATCTAGTTGCCTTTATATCGTAATAAATATTGATTAAGCTTAATTTAGTTGGTCTTCCTATGTTAATTATCTCAATAAAATTGTATGCTGTTAAAATGTCTAGACAGGCAGTAAATCTAGGAATTGTATATATGTATTAGTTAATTGGCTAAAAAAACACACAGCCTCACAAAACATGGTTTAGGTTGTTATCTGACGCGAAAATTTTCCTCTTATAATAAAAACCCTTTAATGTCATAGGTCACAATACACAGAATATAGATCTACTATGAATGTTTTGAACTGAGTTTAAACTAATTCATTGGGTGCCAAAATTTCAATTCTGTATAAAATATACCTAACTATTGAATAAATAAAAATTATTTCCTTTCCGAACTAATCATTATAACTGCCCTGAATCAGAATCTGAAAGAAGAAGAAGAGGGGTCTGGTGGACTGAGAATTAATTTAGCATGTAAAAATGATTTAAATAGATACAAAAAAGTTTTTATCAGCCGGTTTCAGATTTGAGCATTTGAGTGAAAATCTGTTGAGATCTGCTCAAATAGTTGATGAATACTTAAGTTTTCTACGTTTCATTCGTCAATTTAAGATTGTCTCAAACCATATTCAACTGAGTTTTGTCCTTGATTATACAACGTTCCGTTACAAGTAAAAACAACCGATTTTTACCAGTTTGTATTTATACATGGCATTAATTAATTCTGAATTTCATTATGTCAGTTTTATAAACCTAAAAGCATCAGATTGCAAATAAGATTTCAAGTTAAATAGTCACTATTATATATTTTAAATAAAATGAAATTGTAAACGACTGCCGAGAACGGAATGTCTTTTGTCAATCAATCAGTGTCAGTCAATGTCATACTCAAACTTGATAAAGTTTGATTTTCTGCAATGTTTGATGATTGAAATGTTTATAAGTTGAAGAATTTCAAAATACACTCATCATCATCATCATTATCAGACGTTTACTGCTGAATATAGGCCTCCCCCACGATTTTCCACTGCGACCGATCACAAACGGTCTGCATCCAGTGTGATCCCGCGATCTTAACAAGGTCGTTCGTCCATCTTGTCGGTGGACATCCCTCGATGCACTTTTGATCGAAAGGTCTTCTCACTCCTCCTCCGAATCTAAAACTTTTTTGCCCCAACGGCCATCATTTCTTCGCGCTATGTGCCCTGTCCACTGCCACTTGAGCTTACTAATTCGTAGGGATATGTCCGTTACCTTAGTTATTCTTCGTATCTCCTCGTTTCTGATTCGATCTCATAGAGAAACATCGAGCATAGCCCTCTCCATCGCTCGTTGTGTGATTTTTTTCTCCTTTATGAGGCTCATAGACCACGTTTCAGATCCGTATGTCATCACTGGTAACACACACTGGTTGAAGACTTTCGTCTTCAGACACTGAGGTAATTCAGACGAAAAGACGCTCTTGCGCAGTTTCCTGAACGCTGCCAAGCAGATTTGTATTCGACGATTGACCTCTATCTCAAAGTAGAAATACATCCAGTGTGCCGATCCTTTTTACTGTTACTTGTTTTCATCTTTGTATATTTGTGATTAATATAACTTTGTCTGAATTATAGTATTTTTTGAGATTAATATAACTTTGTCTAAATTTTAATAGCGTTTTGCCTGCACTTCCTTATTACATGTTGTAGTTAATCTTTTACACCCATAGCAAATTGTCGCAAATTTGAATTTAAGCAGGACTTAAGTACCCTCATTGGGTTGCTTAGCTTTCAGACGCTTAAGTTCACAGTGAGCAGGCTTTGAGTACTGTCAGTTGTGTTGTGCAACGAAAATTTCATGTTAAGCACTAGTTGATGTCAAAGTTGAGAATTCTCAGCCTCAAATACTCAAATTACACTTAAACCTAATTCAAAAACAGAAATACTTTTGAGACATACTTAAGTCGAGCTTAAGTTGTTCTCAACGTCAAATGCTCAATTCAGAAACCGGCTGTATATCTTGTAAGTTTTAAGAATTTCCTCAAAAAATATTTTAATAAGTTTTCTATGATTATTGATGCACTCATTAACATTTTAGTCTCTATATTTTAATATTCGTGTTCTTTCTTAATTTATTCTCCACGATGATCTAATCTTAATTAATGCAAATCGACGTGTTTATTAAAGTTTTTTATACCAAGAATTATCAGTAATAAATTCTAACAACCTATATTATTTATTAACCGAACCAATTATTTTCAGGTTATCGGCGTAGCTCTTCTAGTGCCAGGTGTAATAATACTATTTAAAAGAATACTAAAGTCTCCAGAAACAACTCCTATTCTCTCTGAGGCGTCGGATAGCAGCCCAGTGCCAGCATCTAACAACCAGTGACGAATGGAGTCTAGTCTTAAACATTCCAACAGTGAACAGTCGGTGGTAACCACTGTAAGAACTAAGTGGCCAAATGTAGTCATAAGAAAAGCAAAATCGTTGAGGGGTAGAGTATGTTTTTGCGTAGGTGTGTGCCTTCGATTCTGAATAAATAACGCAGCTTGAAAGCTAGGACGAGTCCCAAAGATGTGATCAGATTGTTTGTTAATTGTTATAACAATACCTGAATTCTTATAATGCCTTCGATTCTAAATAACTGACGCAGCTTTAACGCTAAGACGAGTTCCAAAGATGTTCTCAGAATGTTTGTTAATTGATATAACTTTTCCTGAATTCTTATAAAAAGTTAGGATTAAACTAGGGATCAGTTGCAGTACTTTATACTGTAATCATAGCGAGGGTTTTGACAGATATTTACCGTGAGTTAAGATGAAATATGGAGCAAATGAGCCCTCAAAGATATCCTACCAATTTGTATTTTTTTCTCCTGTACTTAACATGCTTTCTGTACCTACCTTATGAAAACACCTTATGAATAAATAGGGCGTTTGCTCTTGTTTGGAACCAGCTCCAAGTTTTTAGTGGTTGTTATTACGTAACATTTCGCGGGCTCATATCTGGAGCCTGATTCCGGTATTAATTGTCACAAAATCGTGATGGAATGGCTGTTTTTCACATTAAGGTCAAATAAATCGTATTTCGTCAGTTCTAGACTGTCAAAACACGATATTGTTACGATATAATTAAATATTTGACCACCTGTTGTTGTGAATATGACTGAAATGTAGTTGTTCCAACTGAATGACCTATATGAATCTACCTAAAAATATGGTAAAAATTACAATCGTTTTCAAAACGGCGATGCTGTTAAAAACAAGATATCTGTAGGCCAAGATATCTGTTAAGTGGGAGGTTTTGTATAAGTGCCTTTTAACTGGCTATCTTTTATCTAAAAGATTTGAACATGGTAAAGCTTATTTTATTCTATTATTATATGATATAACAGATCGTTATGTTGATTTAAGAATTTCAAATCAAGTTTTAGTATTTTTTATTTTATTTGAGAAATCTTCCGTTAAGCTAGTTTTTATACAGGTTGTAAAAAAAAGTACGAGCCAAATTCAAGGGGGTGGTTGACAATCGAGTTTACAATAATAACAAAGAATAAGTAATTAAAAAACAAGGTTTTATTTTTTTGTTTTTCCTGTATTTTAGACTCGAATTTTAACTACCTACCGCCTTGAATTTGGCTCGTATCAAACATATTTTTATCGTATATGCACTCTTTTTCTTTCTTGTACAGGGTGCAAAAGAACTAGTCAAATTTAAGGGGTGTAGGTTAGAGTCGATTTTAAAATGCAATAAAAACTATTTTTATAAATATATTCAAAAAATATATTTTTCCTGTATTTAAAACTCGGTTGGCAACCAAACCCTTGAATATGGCTCGTACTTTTTACACCCGGTATTCTTTGTAATATAATATCGATGATATGAAAAGGATTCTCTAACTAAGGACTTGTTTGTTTTCTTCATATTATTTCTTAGTAAGTTGGGTGACATTTATTCTGTACTTTGAGTGTTATATATTTCAATGGAATATTTCCAAAGAAAGTCGATTAATGGTTACCTTATTTGAGTATTCCATAATTTAAAACTTTGCCATAAAATCAACTTTAAGAAATCTATATTGTTAAGTTTTTGATAAATTTATTGACTACAAATTTGTTTAATAATTACTTTTAAAAGTAATTGTGCGTGTGAAGTACATTTGTCAAAATTCAAATAAAACTGAACTGTTGTTGCTAGCTTTATCAATGATTTATATAAATAAATTTGTATATAGTAGTGACATAAATTATATAATATTGTTATGAAATATTATTATTTTAAGTTTTGTATAATAATTCCAAACATGGATTCGTACATTTGTATTTTGTACTTGAATATGATAGACGTTTTGATAATGTTGATTGTTTTATTTACATTCAAAATTTTCGTAGTTGTAGAAAAAACCAGCCAAGTGCGTGTCGGACGCGCGCACGAAAGGTGCCGTATTGCCCTGTAAAACATAATTAAAGTTTTCCTTATGAATTTTGATTCCCTTGAAATAGCAGAATATCCGAAATTATGAGACAAAACCAGTTATAACTTCTGATGGCGCTGACTCACATTTTTTTTTAAATTAAAAGAAACTATCAAAAAGTATTTGTAACTACAGTTTCAGTTTCGTATTTTAACGCGTTTTGGAGGAAAGCATTTTTTAAGCAAATTTAATATGGAAATTAATTTGCTTTAGGTTTATGGACCACAAGTCTAATTTGTTTACTTATCATAGCTGTGATAGTTTTCCTTTTAAATTCATCATATATGCTAGTGCTGTGATTTAATAAACGTATCCACCTTTTACCGTTTAGAGCGGAGAGGGTGGGGACATTGGACTCTCACAAAAACGTTGAAATTTATAAAATTATTTTGCTTTAAATTTCCGCGCGCGCGACGCCGGCGCAGGCAACTAACTACACGAACCGTCACCGCGTTTAGTATTAGTTCAGGCAAATGCAGGATGCACCACCCGCCCTCCCGCAATACGGGACGGGACGACTACCGTCGTCGTCCGTGCTCCGCCGAGGCGACAACATCTCCTGAGGATGCCACGTGTAGTGGCGAAACGCGTCGAGGTTTTTTGCACGTTGGTGTTGGGTACTAATAATTGCATCAGCTGTGCCGCATGCGTATTGAGGGAGGGCGGGTGGTGCATCCTGCATTTGCCTGAACTAATACTAAACGCGGTGACGGTTCGTGTAGTTAGTTGCCTGCGCCGGCGTCGCGCGCGCGGAAATTTAAAGCAAAATAACTTTATAAATTTTAACTTAATAATGGATTTCCGCAAAGTAACGCCTGATTCCATTAATTATCTCACAAAAACGTGCCCTTTTAAACCTAATGTTACGGAAACCGTTCAATTTACCGAAAAATTATGTGAGCAAACTCATGATCATTTTAAAATACCTATTCAATGATACCACCACATCGTGTGGGTTAGAAAGATAAAAAATACATCCAGACGTTTCTTGTGTGGTGTATAAAAATACAAATTTATTTTTTACTACTATGCCGGAAAGTTTAGAATACATACATACCCAGGCCAATTTCTAGTACTAAAGGTTTCTGAGTTGGACTGCCGTCAGACCGACAGACGGACATGGCGAAATCATAAGGGCTTCTTGTTGGACTACGGAATCATAAAAAGCAATAGCAAGAGAAAATTAGTACTTATTATTTTTAAGTAACAGGGAGCGTATTGTTGTCAATAACTTAAAATAAAATCAATTATTTTTAGATAAAACATTGACAAATTATCCTGCTACGAGATTAAACTAAACTTGATTTTAGTAAGTACGATTTCTTTATATATAAATGCTTCAACGTCAAAACCGTGTTGCCGTATGGATGTAAGACATGAAAGTCACAGAGGACATCTCGCACCAGCTCCGGGAGCTCTCTTTTGCTGTCTTCAAAAAAAAGGAAATCAATTCGATGTTTATGTATGTGATATTGTTGGAATTTGACACATCCGATTTGCTGATGATATAGTCGTTGTGACAAAGACGCTCGACGATATTGGCACTATGCTCGAAGACTTTGACCGAGTCTCCCAACAAGTGGGTCTTAAAATGAACATGGAAAAGATGAAAATTAAGTCGAGCTCTTTTCTTATAACCACTACAGTATCCGTTGGGAACTCAACTCTCGAAGTTGTCGACGAGAACGTCTACAACTTCGAGAGTTGAGGGACTAGTGATCCGATTGGGTAGGTAACTTTGAGAAAGAGGTCAATCGACGAATCCAACTCAGCTGGGCAGCGTTCGGGAAATTGCGCAAGAGTGTATTCTCATCTCATCTACCTCAGTGTCTGAAGACTAAAGTCTTCAACCGGTGTGTTACCAGTGTTGACATACGGATCCGAAACATGGTCTCGAACTGGGCCTTATAAAGAAGCTCTAAATCACACAACGAGCGATGGAGAAGTCTTTGGTGGGTGTTTCTGTAAAGAAAGACGGGATCGAATCAGAAATGAGGAGTTACGTAGAAGAACTAAGGTAACGGACTTAGCCTTATGAATCAGTAAGCTCAAGTGGCAATGGGCAGGGCACATAGCGCGAAGAACTGACGGCCGTTGGGGCAGGAAAATTCTAGATTGGAGACCCTTCGACCAAAGACGCAGCGTAGGACGTCCACCAACAAGATGGACAGACGACCTTGTAAGATCGCAGGATCAAACTGGATGCAGACGCTATTGAAAGCCGTGGAGGAGGCATATGACCAGCAGTGGACGTACTTTGGCTGATAATGATGATGATGTATATGTTTGTATGTTTGTTCACGGAGTTCTCAAAACCGAGAAGTCATAGTGAGGCGATTCTTTTTTATTTCAATCACGTATATTTAAACTTAAATACAGTGTAAGTTTTATCAAAATCGGCCTAAAAGTTTTTAAGATATGGGTCATAATAAGGTACTAACTAAAATACATGAAATAAAAAAATAATGAAAAAAAAACTTTAAAAAACTGACTAAAAATGAAAATGTGCGTAGACTGGTGTACGTAAGCTTGACATCATGTACCGACTCTAAAAGATTTTTTTTCTCCTTAATAGAAGACAAATGCGTTATTTTAAGCTCTGTAGTCGGCTTTATAAGTCGGTTTATTTTTTTAATTCAATCACTCGCGTCAATATCGCGTCTATTTCGATTAATTCAGGTTAGATTTCAGAATTATAATCCATTAAAATGTGCACGGTAGTAATTGAAAAATAAAAACCTCAATTGTTTAAGTACACGAGTTCACATTTAGCGTGATATTCGTTGACTTATGGTTTAGAATGCTTTTATTTAACACTCACCATGTCATAGTTTATATTCATAATGATTAAATAAGAGAGAGAAGATTGCACAGCGCCTCAAGCGGTCACTGACAGAACTAAAATTTTCCATACAAAAAGTTACGTGCTAGCAAGTAAAACCGTGGTCACGTACCTACGGGTAGGTCGGTCGCGAAGCCGCAAAAGCTTCCTGCGATCCACACAGTCTACCGACGAAACCCCAACTGACATGAGGTGCAGGCTATGGGCAAGCGAGTACCCACACTCACTGTACCCCCCCGATGAAAATCTGCCTCCAGGCTATAAGGAACCTTGACCAACCTAGAGAAGTCTAAATAGGCTGAGGACCCAGGTCGGTCGGAGTAAAGATAATCTGTGTCGGTGGGGGTACTCAAGCAGCGCAGACGCCAGCTGTGAATGTGGAGAACCTCTGCAAACCATGGCCCACCTCACTAACTGTCCCGCGTGCCCGACCACCTGCTCGCGTGAGGACTTACTTGTCTGTAACCAGAGGGCTACCACAGTAGTCGCTTTCTGGGCAAGTTAGATTTAGCCCGTGTTCTTGCCGACATGAAAGAAGAACAAGAAGATGGTTACGGTACTGTATGTCGGTCTGACTGTGCGAAATTTCTGGTCTCTTATGAATACCTACGTCATTACGCGTAACGTCTGTGTTCTCCCCCCAACCATTTTACAACAGCAATGGGCCAAGTGGTTATTTATCAAAGAATAAAAGAATAAATTGATAACGCTTCGCTTTCCAATGGTGAGCCCGAAAGTTGCTGGTTCGAGTCCCGCCCTTGCGCAATTTTTGGTTTCTTATTTCATCTATAAGAATATAAAATATAACACTGAGTGTTAAATACATTTTTACTTGAAAAGCGAAGCGTTATCAATTTCAAAGCTCAATTTATTCTGTAATGAATTACTACTCGACCCACTGCTGTTGTAAAACAGTTGGGAGTAGATAACGCAGACGTCACGCATATGGACCTAGGTATTTAAAAGAGACCAGAAATTCCGCACGGTCAGACCGACAGAACGGTAGTGACGGTAGCTAAATTGGAAGAGCGTTTGGCCCGATTAGCCAGAAAAGTGCTGGTTCGAGTCCCGTTTATGCGCAATTTTTGGTTTCTTATTTCATCTTGAAAAATAGAGCCTCAGGTCGTCACTAACTGCTTTCTTCGCTATATTATTATCCTCGGTATCTACTGCCCCGATAAAATCTTAAATTTGGAAGTGTGGGAACGCTGCAGCACGGTAATGATTTCTATACATTACCGCGGCTGCAGTGAGACTCCGATCGACTAGCAGAACAAACGCCGCAAGTGGAGCTGGCCACACACTCCTATTCGAACTCATTTCAAGGCAAGCCCTCGACTCGAATTCTCAAGGAAAGCGTGCCTAAATGTGACCGCGTGAACCAGTCGGTAGAACATAGGGAAGATTTGGAGCGACTTTAAGCGCGTAGCTCAAGACCGAACGGGGTGGCGATGCAATGTGGACGTCCTTTACCCCCATCTAGGGGTAATAGGACCTTAAGTCAAGTAAGTTTATAACTGGACTTGTTATAATAATTACATATCGACAGATTTTTTCTACCTTTTGAGCTGTCATTTTTCTGTGCAGTTTTTCGAAAATATATTATATAGTCCCAATTTAAATGCATAATTGGCATATAAATAATTCATAGTTTTGAATACACACGTGCATTCAACAACATAAATAAAAGATTTATTCTATCGCGTGTACAGTCAATGCAAAAAATGAGTTATTGAACTTTGGAATTGCTTTGAATTTGTGCGACTTAAACTGCGATTTCTTTAAATGTGAGATTTTTTATTTACTAATCACACCAAGATTTACCATCTGCGACAAAACAGTGTGATAACAGTATGATGATGACCTCCGTGGTGTAGTGGTTAAGCATAGTTGGGTTTCAAAAGGCGTTGCGGCTCCGCGGTCCCGATTTCGATTCCCGGTCGGGTCAATGTAGAAATCACATTTTTCTGTAGAAATCATATATTAAAAATCATATATCAAAAAATCTTACATATAGATGATATTCAGCACTATAAGTCTCTATTTAAATCGATTTTCCTAAACAACAAATACGATTGAAAAAAATAGTATAAGATAAAACACAAAAAATAAGAATCTCAATAATGGTATCAATAATTATAAAACAAAATTTGTATTTTAAATATGAGCACTTGCTTAATCTACAATATTCTGTTATAAGATTTATGTATATAATTCAGTTTCGTTAAAGAGTCTTGACCGATTTTCCAATATTTTTATTGAACAACAACATCCAAAAAAACTTTTTGGATGTTGTTTATAAAAAAAAAATTGTTACATGAGGGTGCTTGTAGACTTCGGTTTCTTATAAATATGGCGGCGGCCGATATTTGGGTCCAATAATCAACTGTGTGTCATTACGAAAAGTAATTAAACCAAAGCTATTTCAATGCAATATTGTAATTATTCATTTATTCTGTTCAATAAATTGAGTCTTTGGTGTCGATTTTCATTTAATAATCTATATATACAGCGTGTTCTTTTTGATTTCCTGAAAATGAAACCAAGGATTCTACAAAGTATAAGGAATATTTTCCCTAAAAATTTTTTTCTAAAAGAAGTTAAATGCACGAGTAAGGTTGTTTTTCAAAATCACTCACTCACTCATTTCAATAGTCATTATTTGAGCAGAAGATCCTCATCCCACTGTGTTTAGGCCAGTGAGTTGTTATTTTTACTTAAAGAGGTGTTAAAAAAATATGTCACAACTTTATAACAATATGATGATGTATTCCACGGTGCACGAAATTTGTTTATGATGTCAGTTTCAAACATAGAAGTACTGTCACCTATCGGAACGAGATAATAATTTGATGGTTCCAAATTAGTTCACAGATTTAAGACAATTAACCATGTTACAAGCTCCAACTACAAAAAATAGATTTTAAACTTTCGCGTAGCGTCTCTTCCAATATGAGTAACATTTACTCATCATATTAGTATTTTGTGTTTAGACTCGTCATGTTAATAGTTTTCATTAAAAAAATTGGAAAAATGAAAAATTGGTCATCATAAGATTAATGTGTCAACCATGATAACTAATGAAGCTACAGGTCTTCTATAATACAGGTTGTTGTTTTGGTCATCCAACTTAGGGATGATAATATGCGTAATGCGTTTTTTTAAAAATCTTTTAATTATATGCAAGTTCAATAAAAGAAAACCGCTTCACCACATTCCGAAAAAAATCAAAACGTAGTGGGAAAACTCGCTACGCGCGATGGTACATCGCATAGCTTGCGTATATCTACGAAACACTACGCCGTAGCTTGTAAGCTACGAAGAGGCGACCTGGCGTTGCTAGTTTTTACCTGCTCTAAAGTACCTATCGCAATAATAAATTGATTTTGTGTTTTTTTTTTTAATTTGATTTTTTTAAAAATATTTTTGGCATCAGTAGATATTGTTTGTACAACCACCCCTGAGTCGCTCGTCGCTGACCAAAACTACACCCTGTATACGTATAGGACCTAGTGTACCTACAAACGTAAAAATGCCAACATTAAAAAAATATAACAGCCTGTATGTATAAATAAGTTTTTGTAAATATTGCACAATCTTGTGTAACAGTATCCTAGATTACCAATTAATCGTCTGAGATAATTTAGGCGTTCATATTTAATCGTATATAATTATCTTGTTATTTATTAAAATAATGGCTATATTATGCATTTTAAGCATGAATTTACAAATCTACAGATCAGGATATGCGGATTGCACCGCGAAAACAAAAAAACATAATGGCACCCGGTCTGCAAATTGTATAAATAATGCATTAGATAGCATGAAATTAAATATGATGCTGTTTTAATTTGGCTCCTTATCAAAGATGAACTCGAATTTCTAAATTATACTTCGACAAGTTTGACGACAGATACATAATAATTTAGTAGCGCGCATCAATTTATAAATTAATATAAGTAACTTAAAACGCCTGTGAATTTACAGTAGCAAAGTTGCATACATAAAAATAATACTACGTTGCGGTGGATATTTTTAGAGGGGTATCGTATTTGCGTTAAATCTCAAAATTCCATTTCGGTTTAGTGTTATTTAAAACACGATAATGAATGAAACATTAGATGTTTCTACCTTAATTGCGCGTGGGAACACAAACTTCTGGATGTAATTATGAAAAAATAAAGTTTATAGTGAAATCATGTAACTTAATGAGTTTAAAAATATTAGTTGGTTGGGTATTATCTTATTATAAATCGTAATTAAACCCAGACTCTCATATATTCACCACGATATGATAAACCAAAGTAGTATTAACAAAACGTGTCATTGTTTCGGTGAATAGGGATCGGGTACTTTTAGCAGTTATAGATATCACGAACACGTGCGAAAATGGGTTTAAAATATATTTATAGTAAGCAGACATATTACTAAAGCACTTAACGCTAATTTAACCAACGTTAGATAAGGTATATTCGCCGAATAAAATACAATACGCCTAATTTGAATACGTCACATAGGTATTTGTCAATAATCATTTATGTAAGTAAATGTCATTTTGACGACCCGTCTGGTGTAGTTGTCGAGAAATCGCCTACTAAGCAGCGGGTGCGGGTTCGATCCCCGCACAATACAAAAATTTGTGTGCATGAACATGTCTGTTTGTATTGGTCTGGGTGTTTTCTATGTATATCATGTATGCATTTACAAACAAAAAGTATTAAAGTATTATATCCGTTATCTGGCACCCATAACACAAGCTTTGAGTAGCTTACTTTAGGGCTAGATGGCGATGTGTGGGAATGTCCAAAGGATATTTATTTATTTATTATTATTTTACAATCGGTTTTTTCATACTTATTCAGTTGGATAAGTCTTATCTGAGTTGGCAAAATTGGCCCTGACTAAGTATAAAATATGTGACGTTTTCAAATTAGGCGTATTGTATTTTATTCGACGAATATTCCTTATTTGTCGTTGGAAAAATCCAGCCATACAAATCAGGGTAATCGGTAAACAAACAATCGGATGCTATCTTATGTTCATTTATAAAAGCAATTAACAAATTAGCTGCAACATAGATTATAAACAGCATTGTTAATTTTAAGTGAAAAACAATGTATCGCTAACATTTGTAATGGCGCGTTTTAGATCAATCAATCTACTCACCTCGAGTAATGAAAGTATTTTAACTATTATTATGATTGTAACAAACAATAAAACCAAAAACGTGACCGCCAATGTATATTTTTATTATGTAATCATTCAATTTTATGTGACAGTAATGGTAATCGTAACTCTATATAATTATTAACAACTGATAAGGTTTACTTATACCTTACACATAATACAGGGTTCCAAAATGATGAACCTATGTACGATCTTGACATCTCTAAGACCCTTCACACACTGCGACTTTAGCATCGATGCAGTCGCGCGTTTTGAAAACGCGCTTCAGCATCGTGACTCACGCAATGAGCAGATTTAATTTAGCATCGATGCAATCGCGCGTTAGTATCGATGCAGTCGCCAAATTTCAGTACATAATTTGAAAAATTCCAGCGCCTGCATCGCGACTTTATCGATGTTAACGCGCGTTAGCATCGCGACTGCATCGATACTAAAAGTCGCAGTGTGTAAAGAACTCAGTACATAATTTGACAATTTCCAGCTCCTGCATCGCGACTGTATCGATGTTAACGCGCGCTAGCATCTCAGATTCACCTGAATCTGAGATATAAGTGTCTTGGTTAATTCAAGATTAATATTTGCGTGGTAGCTAACTCTAGGTTAGGTTAAGACCTAGCCCTCTTATTAAGAACTAGGATAGGTTCTACTACTTATTGTATTAATGGTTGCGAGAAGTTAGATCTTAAACGCTTGTAAATGAAAGTAAGAATCCATCGAATATTCTTAGCGGTTAGGTCATTTTGGTCAATTACTTAAAGTAGGCGTGGACACTGAAACGCTTCTTCGAAAACAAACCAACTCTCTTAATAAACTAGCAGCGACGTATCTCGGCTCATTAACTCGTCGCCGGTCATACGCTTAATTGTTGATAATATCGAGTGGCAATTGACGTTTCTTATCATCAGTACCACCGTGGGCTTGAGCAAGAATACACGCGTCGATTCACGAAAAGTTTTGGATCGCGCGATCGCTCTAACAAAGACATTTCGGGTCTAGACGCATCCTAACTCGACTCTACAAATGTGAACAATTATTTTGATACTAGTTTAAAGTAGTGAGTGTTGTTTTAAGCGTAAGGATTACTGAATATCATATTTTGTAAACTCGAGCACGCTTATAGGTAAGTTTTGCGATTCCAAAGCAACGCCAATAGATAATACTGAGTTTTTGTGTGATAAACGATAAGACTGGATAAAGATTCGTCAATGACCTAAGTTTTACAATTAGAATATATTGTAACGGGATTCATACCATGTACCTTATTATTTTCTGGTAGCAATCCTACAGTCTAGTGATCTATAATTTCTTGTAATGTTAGTGACCATGTAAATAAGTTTTACAAATTTAAAGACATCTATTAGGTACCTAGACGTCTTTGTTGGTATAAATAAGTATTGTTTAGTTTGTGTTCGTTTACAAATGCGGTTTATTTATCCATTAAATAGATAAACTATGAATGTTCCTCATATCCGATCTTATCATATTAATATTAAGTGTTAATTAGGTTTACTATATTTATTAAATACATATGTGCACAGCGACGCGGTACTCGAACTGAGGCACTTTTAGTATACTTTAATTGAAAGTAAAATATCCTAGTATTAATATTGAAATCTTACTAGCATAAAGTGAGACAGTCTGAGTTTATTTATTTGCATTGATTGCGACGATAGCGAATTGATAAGCACTCGAAACTAATTGATAGGTATGATTGGCTGATGCTATGGACATTGTGGTTACAAAATAGATATTGCTCTTACATATATATAAGGTCAAATCGATTTGAGTGTAAAAACAGTGTATCTGTATACGTCTTAGAAACAGGATAAATTTTTCGACTACTGACTTCATAAAAAAGGGAACCTCTCAGTTCAATCCGTATGTTTGTATTTAACGTTACATGTAAGTATATATGTTTATCCGCGAGTATCTTACGTTTTTATTTTGATGATTGTTGTTTACAGCATCTTGTCAAATTTAAAAGTTATCATACTACGTTGCTACTACGTCTACGTTATCGACCTCGCCTCTCTCAATTTAATGCCCAAACCTTCTTTTTCACTAATCTTAACCTAAATTATAAGAATTAAATCTATTTATTATAAAAGAATAAAATCTGAACCAGATTTTATTATAAAAGAATAAAATCTGAAAAAATAAACCTTACTTTTGTCTCCACTTTTCTCAAAAACTAACGTATAAAAAAAACAAAGTGTTTTTACAAAACGTGTTTAATTTACTGAATCGACCCTTTAATTGTCACTTAAAACGAGGTGACCTCATATTTATGATCAGCTCTGATGACTTCAACTTCTGGTTACTTTTATTAATCTGTAAATAAAATGCAGTCATTAATTTGAAACACCTGCTTGTCCGCTCTTGAATTTATTGTTTTCTACTCGAAGAAATGTAATGTGGAAAAAGTTAAGTTACCTAAGGTATTCCTTCAACTTGAATGGATATAATTTATTTATGACTAGCAATTCCCTTAAATTTGCAACGAATGCAATAAAAAAATACCATTTATTATTACCACATCCATATCTCACTCATAAATTGTATTCTACTTCTATAATTATATTGATAACATTCTCTTAATTCGTTCACTATTGAACTCTCTGGCTCTATAGCCAGAGATTCCTACAGTCCTATAAAAATCATATCATAAGATTATCGTTTGCAGACGGAGCAATTGGCTTGCGGTCGAAATATGGTTACGGGTGACAACGTTCCAACCTGTACTACACCTTGATAGAATGAGACAAATTTGGTCTCATTCATTTTATTACATCTAAACACTATCACTTAAAAAAAACACTCTTCAGAATTTCGACAATTTTAAAGCAATAATGCCTAAATTAAAAAAAAATCAAAGACGTTCAAGCTTAGTTCAGAATGTATGGAAACGAATGAGACCAAATTTTTTCCATTCCGTAAAGGTTTCCGGGTTGAAAAACGTTGTCGCCCATAAGCATATTTTGACCGCAAAAGTACGCGATTCCGCCAATCGCTCCGCCTGCACACAATAGTTTTAAAAAATCGCCACAAAATCATTTTTATCTGACCGCAGTTTTTAAAACATTAACTATCAGTATCATAGTTTACACTTAACAATTGTGCGAAGTATTAAAATACTTAATTTGTTGTAAGCAAACTGACCTATGGCACGTTGGAATTAGTACCAAAACATGTTAGCGGGTAAATAAATAAATAAATATCCTTTGGACATTCCCACACATCGCCATCTAGCCCCAAAGTAAGCTACTCGAAGCTTGTGTTATGGGTGCCATACAACGGATATAATACTTAAATACTTTTTGTTTGTAAATACATACATGATATACATAGAAAACACCCAGACCAATACAAACAGACATGTTCATGCACACAAATGTTTGTATTGTGCGGGGATCGAACCCGCAACCCGCTGCGTAGTTAGCGCTTTTTCGACCACTACACCAGACGGGTCGTCATTGATTGAATAATGCTCAATTTAATATATTTATGTTTCTAAGCCCTGATTTTACCAGCGTCAGATAATACTTATCCAACTAAATAAGTATGAAATGAAGTTTTAAAAAGACATTTACATAAATGATTGCAGACAAATAGGTGACGTTTTCGAATAAGGCGTTTTGTATTGCTTTCGACGAATATTATTTAATAAATAAAATATTTTTTAATAAATTACAAACTCTACATTGTTTGTTTGTACGCGCTAATCTCAGGTACTCCTTGACCGATTTGAAAAAAAATATTTTCCAGTTGGATAACTTATTTATTGAAAAAAGTTTTAGGCTATAAAAACCCACGCAAACTCAAAACGCGCGGACGCAGTCCCGGGGGACCACTAGTATGTACATAAGCGTCTTATAAATAAACATAAGTAACTATGTTTATAGTCGTTTTTTAATTATGAGTATCCTAATCATGTTTGTCATAATCTTCTCGTGTCACAATGTTCGTTCCCGTACTCCTCCGAAACGGCTTGACCGATTCTCCTGAAATTTTGTGAGCATATTAAGTAGGTCTGAGAATTGACCAACATCTATTTTTCATACCCCTTGTGATAAGGGTTGTCCACCCTTAACATTTTTCTTTAATTACGTGGCTGGGCGGGACGAGGCCTGACAAGACGAGGTTGGGGTCGAAACAAAGTCCGCTAGTATCTCATAAAATAGTAGAGAGACATATGTTCTTATTATTGTTCCAAGTTAGATAATTTATAATCTTATGAATATGAACTCACGAAAACATAAATTTATTAAATTAATAATAACGTCTAAGTCTCAGTGAATAACGTTATCGTAGAGCCACTTAATTATGTTCGTATGTTCCACATCAGATAATTGATCTATACTATATTATAAAGCTGAAGAGTTTGTTTGTTTGTTTGAACGCGCTAATCTCAGGAAGTACTCGACCGTTTCGAAAAAATATTTTTGTTTTGGATAGCTTCTTTATTGAGTCAGGATTTAAATAGATCCTTATTTAAAGTACGTTGTCAAACTGTAAAATGTGAAGCCGCTTACGAATAAACTGCTTGTAAATTACCTCACACAATATGCCATGATGTTGTATGATTTCATATACCACGTGGGTAGAGATTGCGCCTGCACTTCCACTTCTTTGCAGTTTGTTATCGTTGGTTTCTCATCAAATTATTTGATTGAGGAAAATGACAGTATTATTAATGTACGAGGGTCAATCTGAAAGTTCTTAGAAAATCAAAAACTGATTACATTAGCCAGTTATTAGTTTTATTATATCTTTTCAAAATATTGTCCATTGACGTCAATACACCGCTGCATGCGATGGAACCACTGGGAAAAGCACTTTGCCCACTCGTCCTTAGGGGTCTCTTCAATGGCATCGCGATACGCAGCCACCGCTTCTTCAGCATTCATAAACCGCTTTCCTTTAAGTTTTTCTTTAATTTTTGGAAATAAATAAAAATCACAAGGCGCGAGGTCGGGGCTATACGGCGGGTGACCCAGTAATTCAACGTTTGATGTCGCCAAATAGTCGATCGTTCGCTTGGCGGTGTGCGACGAAGCGTTGTCGTGGTGAAGGAGGATCCTACTGCGAGGTCGTTTCTCTCGAACTTTTTCCAAGACAAGTGGCAAACAATTGGTAGTGTACCATTCTGCAGAAACTGTTTTTTGATCCTCTAACACAATTGTTGCGAAATGACCTATCCTTCCAAAGAACGAGGCCACCATTTTTTTTCCCGCACTTCGATCTCTCTTCACTTTAGTTGGCAACTCCTCGAAAGGAAACACCCACTGAGCAGATTGTCTTTTGGTTTCTGGATCATAACAGTTAATCCAGCTTTCGTCACCTGTTAGTATGTCGAACACAGCATTTGAGTCACCTCCGTTAAATCTTTCAATCATTTTACGGCACCAATCCACACGATGGAGTTTTTGAGCCTTAGTCAAATTATGAGGTATCCACCGGGCGCAAAGCTTCCTGACCGCTAAATGTTCGTGGAGGATTTTGTACACTTGACTCATACCGATGCCTAAGCTTGTCCGAATCTGCTGATACGTCACTCTTTTGTCAGTCTCTATCATACGCCGCACAACACAGATGTTATTTTCAGTCGTCGCTGTAGAAGGCCGTCCCTCACGTACATCATCAGTGAGATTAGTACGACCACGTTTAAACTCATTAAACCAGTTGTAAACAGTCGCACGAGATGGGGCTTCATCGTGAAAGGCCAATCGTAGTCTATCATAACTTTCTTGTTGACTTGAATGACATCGAAAGTCATAAAAAATCATTGCACGAAAATTTTCTCGTGTTAAATTCATGTTGAAGTGACACAGACAATTTTCAATTTGCCGCCAAATCGTAAAACAAATGACAAATGAATAAAATATATACTCAGTAATATTGGCAAAGAGTTCTATTTTCAAATTTTAGAATATTTTTTTTATTATATTGTTTATAAGTGGCCAGTTCTAAGAACTTTCAGTTTGACCCTCGTAATTGTAATTGATTCATTCAACCAACGTGAATTAGTAATTGTTTCTCCAATAAGACAGTATTTTTAGTCACAAATTTCTAATTTCGTAGATATTTAGCGACAATGACACATTTACTTTTATTCAGGAGAGTCTTTCAAGATTTAAAAAAATACCATAATATGTATACCTATATTATTATAACATATATTTCTGGCAACCTCCTTTTTAATTTCAGACGGTTGATAAAAACAAACCACTTGACATCCACGGCGTACTAATTCTACCAATAACACATGAGGACTCTTGATCCACTTTGACAATGTCTCTACAATACCTAAGACATATGGACATAATTTAAGATCACAGTCCATGTATTGCTTTGGTTTTCTTAAATAAAGGCTTCGAGGTCAATCAAATACCGTGTCATAAAATTTTCCCTTCAGGTTTCGTACCCCGCTGACCACTTGAATCTCCCTTGAGACCAATTTAACTTCTATCATTACTCACATAGAGGCATTTTGAGAGTTATGGAGGGGTATAAATACTTCTTATCCTTTGACCCTGGCAGATTGCATCAAAAGTTGACGATATCATCATCATTTTCATCATAATCAGCCATAGGACGTCCACTGCTGAACATAGGCCTCCCCCACGGCTTTTCACAGAGACCAATTACTAGCGGTCTGCATTAAGTTTGATCCTACGATCTTTACAAGGTCGTATGGACGTATACATTCCTGTCGGAAGACGTCCTACGCTGCGTCTCTGGTAAAAGGGTTTCCAATCTTAAACTTTTCTGCCCCATTGGCCATCAGTTCTTCGAACTATGTCATTAACACTTGAGCTCCTTAGTTCTACGTATCTCCTTATTTCTGATTCGATCTCGTAGAGAAACACCAAGCATAGCCCTCTTCATCGCTCGCTGTGTGACTTTAAGCTTCTTTATAAGGCCCATAGCTAGAGACCATGTTTCGGATCCGTATATCATCACTGGTAACACACACTGGTTGAAGACTTTCGTCTACAGACACTGAGGTAATTGAGATGAGAAGACACACTTGCGCATTTCCCGAACGCTGCCAGCCGAGTTGGATTTGTCGTTTGACGTCTTTCTCAAAGCTGTATAATATACAGAATTATATTATGGGTAGTGCACAAATTACACTCGGTTCGCGCAATTACCTGAACGTTGCCCAGCCGAGTTGGATTCGTCGTTCTTCAAAAAAGGAGACTGACATCGACTGTAGAAAAATACGAACGCACAAAATTGTTGTGCACTATAAATCTTCCTGAGTATGTTTGTGTAGTGTTTTTTTTAAATTGACAAAGGCTATGTCTGTTGTCAAATATTTATTAGGGCAAATATGGTTGTAATATGTTCAAACATTGACAGCCGGCCTTGGAATCGTATGTACGGTTTGGAGCGAGTTTGTTCCCAGCATCTTGGCTCGCCGGATGCGCCCATTATCTACTTGAAGACGCACTTGGTCAGCGACTGTTTTACTGACCACACGATAGAACGGTTAGCCAAGAGTTTTTTTTACATCTTTATTGGATATTAAACCCTTTTTTAGACGACGCGTTTGGTGTAGTGGTTAGAGCCCCTGACTCTGGACCCTGACCCACCTTGGCGGGTGCGAATCCCGCAAGGGTCAAATGTTTGTGCGATGAGCACATTTGTACCTGAGTCATGAATGTTTATTTGTATTTAAGTATTTATGGAAGACGCCCTCGTCATAATCTTTGTCTGGTATTCGTAACATAAGGAAGAAAATTTCTTAGTATGAACATACGACACTTGGTGTTTTGTCTGGCGCAAATTTATTTATGAGTTATCTCACGCTTTATAAACTTGCCACGTAAAAATATTTTAATACCACATATTTAAAATCATGCTTTCGACATTTTGTAGCGCAAAAAAAGAACCATGTTTATGATCTCCAATAATCTTCAAGTAAATTGGTAGTAAGAGAGAGGAAGAATATGATTTAAACAAGTAACTGGAAAATGTCTTACCCTGACCAATAAATAAATGGAAACCTCTTTCGTTGCGTGCATTGTTTTATTAGGTATGACCTGCACTAAAACTTATCAGCGTCTTTGAGTAGAGAAATTAAATTAAAAAAAACTATTGGAAATATCGATTTCATGGAACATTAATTATCTATTATATTGTTTTAAAATTCGAAACCACAAAATTTGGTGTTTAGTCTGGCGCACATTCATGTATTATATAACAAACATACATAAACTTATCATTTTATGGTGAAGCATCATATCAACGAAATGAAGGGAAAAATATTTATGTACAAGCGGTCCCCCGCGATTTTTGTCTACGCGTTTTAAGTTTACTCCCTGTCCTCTTGTCGCATCGTGATGATTTTTAGCCTTAAGTCTTCCTCGATAAATAAGCTATCCAACACAATAAGTTTTTTTAAAAACCGTAGTTCCTGAGATTAGCGCGTTAAACAAACAAACAAACTCTTCAAACTAATAAAATTAGTAAAGAAAGTATGGATAGTTGCGCAATTTCCTTTTAGTTTAAAAGAATATCACCGACTGTTTATCTACAAGAGTGCTTTAACCACTAATAAACTTTTTTATTGCAAAAAATATATATATATTTTTTTCCTTCTTACATGCAAGTATGCAGAATCAGTAAACGATCATAATGTAGAAATATAAAATTAATATTTTAATAAGCAGTTGTTGATCTAGATACGATCCAACCCAGCAGAATATTATCACATCACGTGTAAAATTGAATCAAGTAGTGAAGTATTGACTTAAATTTTCCCGACCGTATATTCTGCATGCTCTCTTTCTGATTAAGGTCCAATTTCTTAATCGATAATAATGGTAAAGTTTTGTTATCAGCGGTTGAATATTTACAATAAGCATAAACAGTTTTGAAGGAAAACAGCCTTAACCAAATTCAATATCACACACCAATTGTCGTGGTTTCGAAGTAAGGAATTTTATTCCTTGTGTTACGAATACCAGACAACGATTATGACGGGGGCGTCTCCTATAAAAACTTTAATAACTATTAAACATCCATGAATCAGAAACAAAAATTCGTGCTCATCTCACAAACATTTGCCCCTTGCGGGATTCGAACCCGCGACGGCCGGCGTAATAGTCAGGATCTCTAACCAATACACAAAACAAGTCGTCAGAATGGCAATTTTAATGACCATTGGTAAAGATATTATTTCTTCAAAACACACACAATCGTAATCAACCGCTGGTAACGAGATTTTACTAAAAGAAAGCTAAAAACTACCTATCATAAGTTCTGTCATTATGATTACTGAACTCCTAAGCGTTAAGGAGTTCCACCATCAGCTCAGTCCCACAAGATGTGAACTACCAGACGTAACAACACGTCAACATTAAGATTTTAGTAAAAAAACACTATACGTGCCTTTTGAATTTGAGGGTTTCCCTCGATTACACCAAGATCGACCTCGATTGGCCAACTAGAAGGTATACCTTCTACATAGGTGAAAAAAAAATTCGAATCGGTCGACAAAAGATTGAGATATAAGGTAACATAGATACAAAAAAAAACATACAGTCGAATTGATAACCTCCTCGTTTTTTAAAGTCGGTTAAAAAACAGGTATACTATCTACACCTAAAAACTTTGGTACGAACAATATTTAAATACGTAGAATAAGTGCCCCCGGAAATCAAAAACTATTTTTTTTCGACAAACAAAATTTGCAGTGAGTAGCATTTACTCATTTTGATATTTCGTGTTTAGACCCGTCATGTTTAGTTCTTAAAGAAAATTCGATCGGTGAACTTTTTCCGTATAGGAATTGACGACGAGAATTTGCCCCCCAGAATCCAAAAATTCCGCAGGAGGTAGGTTTGAACTTCATGACCTCTGCCGATTCGGGCCAATGCTCTAACCAACCGAGCAGGTTAGTAAGAGTAACAATTCAGCAATAATATCTTTGTTTCTTTTTATTTATTATTTCATAGCACATGTTAAATGCAACATAGTCACACACTGACCTGATTTTACTAACCTAATTTGAGGTGACGTACCTTTTTGTCAGAAATCGTTTATGTAAATGTCATTTTAAAATCGGTAGTCTTATGCTAATTAAGGGCCGATATGCCAACGTCAGATTAGGAATATTCGTAATGTGGGTGAAAAGAGACATATATTGAAAACAATTGAAAACCGGAGAGGAAAGATGATAGGGCACTTGGTACGACATGACGACTTAATAAGGATCATCATAGAGGGAAAAGTTGAAGGGCGGAGACAAAGAGGAAGACCTAGAAGGGCATACATGACGCAAATTAAGGAAAAGTTAGGAGTCAAGTCGTACCAAGTAGTCAAGGAAATGGCATGGGATCGATTAAATTGGAAAAAACTCCACCGACAAGAGCATAGCTCTTAAATAAGAAGAAGAAGAGAATTTGAAAACGTCATTCATCTATCTGATTTTGGTGAAATCGGCCCTAACAGATATACTTGCAATCTGTAAAGAGGTTAAAAATAAAGGTGCGTTCACATACACCAATTTATGTCTCCCAGCATTTGTGTAATATGATTAATTCTTTGCCTGGCTTGCGTGTTGTCGGGCCCACATAATTGAGCTATTTTCCAATAGCAGGCCATCATACAGGGAGATAAGGGCTCGTATATTGGCCCGTCCGGTCCGCTGAACCGTACTACACTTTCTTTGTTAATCAAGGAATAACTATCTTAAATCTCGAGGTAACCTTAATACCGCGTGAGGAATAACAGGAATATTTTTCCACCTAAAAAATATTTATAGCAAGTTGAAAATAACAGGATTGGAGTCAGAAGATTAGGTAGCTATGCGAAAATCCTAACATATCTATAAGATGTTAGAAATAAGAGATATTGCACATTTTTACTCAGTACCTACCAGTTTTATTTTATGCTAAAATCTACTCAGAAAATACAAACATGATGAAGTAAGTTATGGAATCCGATCGCTGTCAAAATCCTGTTGAACTGCGTTTAGCGGTGGAAGTCTTTTGACATAAAAACATGATTTAAAAATCTAAATTAGATTTACCAATGTAAAATGTAATATAATAATAATATAACCTTGTATTAAGCAACACAAAGTGAATTACAGTTTATAAGCTTAAAGTAAATGCACATCTATGGCGATCTTATCGCCAAACGCGATTTCTCCTCCCAGAAAACCTTCGTAAAGGAATTAGTAAAAAAAAGATTTTTTTATTAAAAGGTAGGTTTCAAAGGCAAATAATTTTCATCCATCACAAAGTACGCAAACAAAAATCTGTGCTCTTTATAAGTGTATGTAGGTACCATACGGGCTCTGGAGGCCAGTCATGTTTTGTGTTTGGGTTTTAAACCGGCTTTTGTTGTTTTGATGAATCAAGTCCTACAAATAGCGCATCAGAGTGTCTCATACAGAATACTACGCAACGATTTTGAGTTCGACACGTGTTGCCATTCATACACGCCATAGTAAAACTATAGGCAGTAGGCTGCCTCATATATGGACATGCCTAAGCATACATAGCTTCATTACAGGAAATACACTTCATCGGGCAGTGAAATAGAAATAACGCTTTACAGACTGAGGAATACATTCACATTCAACAGTTAATCTTTAAAACCAATTTACTATGTATACGCAATATGATTTTTTTTGGGTTAAATAAATTTATTCTCATGAGAAAGATACATTTCACTTATGATAACGTTCTTAAAATATATGATAATAACAAACTTTAATATTAAAAATAATTCTTTAAAGAGTTAATTTCGAAATTTTGAAATTATCTCTCCATCACTTGCAGTAAGATTACTAAAATCTCTTTTTCCCAAAGACTTCTGTTCAAAATATATTGCGCTTCAAATATTTTTGGTGGTGACGTTGCGCTTTTTGAGTTGAAAATTGCGCGGTTAGGATTGGAAAATGAAGGCCTACTGTATATTCTTTGACTGTGACATTACATTACTTTGTATAGTTATGTGCGTTGCATACATAGTATTCCTCGTGGCGCGATGAGTAAATGTTTACAGCGCGTAGTAAGTAACAATAGGATATTCATTAAGTGACTATAATTATTTTTTAATGTGCAATAACAGTGATGGCTATTGACCGAGATTTATTTTTACGAGACCTACTGACTGACTAAATTTAAATTAGTTTTTTTTTCTCTTTGTGTAAGGTATTAGGATGGAATGTTTTAAAAGAATTTGATGTTCTAACAACAAAAAAATTAGATGATGACTATGATACAATGTTCTATTCAGAGTCATGAAGTAAGAACCGTCGACCTTTTGGGTACGTTTGTTTCATCAAGTTATCTACAGGGTGTTGTTTTGGTCAGTGACATCCAACTTAGGGATGTTAATATGAGTTATGCTTATTCTAAAAAAAATCATTAAATTCTGAGCAAGTTTTATACAAGAACTTCTTCACAACATTAAAAAAAAATACAAAACGAATGGGAAAACTCGCACCCTAGCGCGTAGCTAGCGCTTATCTATGAAACACTACGCCGTAGCTAGTAAGCTAGATGCTTCCTGGTGTTGGTGGGTTTAAATCGATCGCTGTACCGGATAAAAAAATGATTTTGTGGGTTTTTTCCATTTCAAAAAAAAAAAACTTTTTTTTTGGCATCTGTGTCGTTTGTACCTATAGCAACCCCTCGTCGTCGCGCTCGTCGCTGACCAAAACAGCATTCTGTATATTACGAGGGATCCCCCCGCAGCGTCACTCGCGTAAATTTCGTATTTCCCGTAAAATATTTCAACGCAAAACACATATTTTCATTGTAAGTTAGAGGCTAGGAAACGCACGGTATCGTAAACCATAGCAGTTAGCGCCAGAGCGCGTTATACTTAAGGGGCTTTCCCGAATTTTTGACGCGCACACTAGCGCCACTCTATTTAAAATAATTATTACTCCTTAAATACCAAAACAATCAAAAATCTGGTAGACACGATTGTAGTACAGGTTCTATAGTTTATTTAGTACGTTTAAAAAAATTGTATCTAAACCACATTACCAGAGCTACAATCGCATCAATCAGATTTTCGATTGGTCTTTTATTTAACAAGTTATGTTTTTTCTACTTAAGTGGCGCTAGTGTGTGCGTTAAAATTCCGGGTAGCCCCTTGCGAGCATTATTTTGGTTGGTGCGGCGGAGTTATTTTAAAACTGTGATAGCTTCTTAGATATTTATTGAAATCAAATGATGTAAAGGGCAATTTTGTTCAACATGAAATGCTCGTGATGCTGAATATGTTTATTTTGATAAGAACGGGTATTTACCATGTGCATCAAAACACCTTTGAATACAGAGTATTTTATTTAATAAATTTATGAGCATAAAAGAGTTTGTAGTGAGTAAACCATATAAGATGGACATATGCTGTCCCAGAATTTAATGTAGATCTTTTAAAGAGGAACAATCCCGTCATAAAATTTCTTGTTTATCTCTAATGGTTTACGCTACGTACGCAATGGAAATTCTCAAAAGGAATGTTTCCCCCCGTTTCTGCAACATTTTTCGTTGTTGCGCTGATCTTATAAGTCATATTATGATGTTCTATAGTTTAATGCCTTCCTTAATAAATAAACTATCCAACACAAGTATATATTTTTCAAATCGGTACAGGAGTTCCTGAGATTAGCGCGTTCAACAAACAAATAAACAAACTCTTAAGCTTTTATTATTATTAATCCAGTCTTAAACCTATAAATAACCTATTAAAAGTTCTGTCACTAAAATCACTAAACTCCTAAGCGTTAAGGAGTTCCACCATCAGCTCAGCTCCACAAAATGTTGTCTTTCAGACGTGAATTCAAGTCAACATTAAGATTCTAGTTAAAAACACTATACGTGCCTTTAAAATTTAAGGGTTTGCCTCGATTGCACCAAGATCTCATCATCAGATCCAAATTTGGCAACAATGGGACCAACGAATCGGTCTACAAATTACTTTGATATGAGGTAACACAACCACAAAAACATACAGTGGAATTGATAAACTCTTCCTTTTTAAAGTCGGTTAAAAAAAAGTTTAGAGTTTAAAAATCTGTAGCAAAAGAGTACCCTCTTCTCTGTGGTATTATAAAAACTAGTAAATGTAGAATTGAAATGAAGTATAATATATATTAGTCATTTCGGTTTTGTTTGAGTTTCCAATTCATAAACTCTTTTTGAGGTTATGCTGTATAGTATGATGTATTTTTTTAACTTATAACAATTGGAGAAGGTCTTTTCATAATTGAGATTAAGGTTTAAGCCAGCTTGGACTTGGCTTGAAAGGTTTCAGCGTGGTTCAATGATGGCGATACTAATTGGTGTTCCTCAACTTATAATTTTGGATGACATCATGACTCTGTTCTAATTACAATCTTTAAGACCTATCAATACTTGACTTAAGCTGCATAACATAACTAAACAGACGAGCTTAACCGGACAAATGACTTTGTAAAGATCGCAATCAAACTAGATGCAGACCGCTAGTGATTGGTCGCTGTGGAAAACTCCGGGAGAGGCCTATGTTCAGCAGTAGACGTTCTTTGGCTGATAATGATGATGATGACAAGACTAAGCAATGTATAACTTTAAACAAAAGCTAGTTTAGGAATAACGCATACTATTTACACTTATGTGACCGTCGAAATAGTGTCATGCAAACGAAGTCAAAAGTCAAATTTTGTAGAGACTGGACCGCAGACCGCAACCAGAGTGTTTAATTTATAATTTAATATAGAATTTCGTCTTAAAAGTTTTTGAAGTGACCTTTGTACACTGTGGTCACGACGAGGCAAAAAAATACAGTTCTAATAAATGTATCGATTATCGAATTCTACACGCGTGGCTCATATAGTAATATCTTAGATTACCTATTTCTTTTACGATTATCGCACTATTATCTGTCTATCTATCAGCAAGTCGCGACACTGTCTTAAGTATTTTAGCAAATACCTATAAATAAAACCAATAACACCTTTTTCACCATGTAGGGCTGTTTCTGACATAATATCATGCAAGGTCTAGAAAATACTATAGGTCGTCCGCAAAACTGAGACAATTCTGACGTCACTTTTGTCGCTTTCCTTTTCATTTCCCTTCCAATTAATGTACCCCGTATTATCATTACGTATCAAACGATCTTTATGTCACCTAAAAGAATAACATTTTATTCATAATAATAAGATGAAGTACACGATGTACGGGACGCGCTGGACCGTTTCTGTATTGGGTCCTCGGGGCGTCGTATCCGTGGGGTTCACTGTTGCTGTACTATCCGGCGAGGCTCCTCCGAAGGAAAGAAAACCCCACCGGTACGGATTCGACGCCCCGAGGACCCAATACAGAAACTGTCCAGCGCGTCCCATACATCTTTTACTTCATCTAATTATTATGAATTAAATGGATAACATTTAAGGTGAAATAAAGATCGTTTGATACGTAATAACAATACGGGGTACATTAATCCCTCAAGCGTATGTGAACGAGACACAATGCAAATTCTATTGTTATGCGGTTGCCTGCAACCGCTCGGGTGTTGAAGCATTAATTGGAAGGGAAATGAAAACGAAGCCGACAAAAGAGCCCTTAGAAATGTCTCAGTTTTGCGGTCGACCTATAATCTTATTTAGACATTACATGATATGTCAGAAACAGCGTTATAATAGCCATATGGTGAAAAAGGTGTTATTGGTTTTATTTATAGGTTTTGTTAAAATTAAGACAGTTCCGCGACTTGCTGATAGAATTCTGGAGGTTTCTTTCCTTCGGAGGAGCCTCGGAAGAGCCTATCCGAAATAGTACAGTAACAGTGAACCCCACCGGTACGGATACAACCGCCCCGAGGACCCAATACAGAAACGGTCCTACATAAAATAAACTTTAAAAAAAAGTAAAAACCGACTTCAAAACCAAAATGCACTAAAAAGTCTTAAATAAACTCTTCACCATTGAAAGGAAAGGAATCCGTTTTAAGCAAACAATTTCTTTTTGGAGTCGGTGCTGTGATAGTTGATGCTTGATGGTCAAAGTGATGGCACCGACTCCAAAAAGAAATTGTTTGCTTAAAACGGATTCCTTTCCTTTCAATGGTGAAGAGTTTATTTAAGACTTTTTAGTGCATTTTGGTTTTGAAGTCGGTTTTTACTTTTTTTTAAAGTTTATTTTATTTCTTTATTTTTAGTGATTACATAAGAGGGGGGGGGGGGGAGTTGCACCTTATGATTCTATTTTTTACGAAGCTACAAATTACCTATCATAAGTTGTGTCATTATAATTACTGAACTCCTAGGCGTTAAGGAGTTCCACCATCAGCTCAGCCCCACAAAATGTTGACTATCAGACGTAACAACACGTCAACATTAAGATTCTAGTAAAGAAACACTATACGTGCCTTTAAAATTTGAGGGTTTCCCTCAAATACACCAAGATCCCATCATCAGATCCCAAAATGGAGTTTCCCTCTAAGTAGGTGAAAAAATTTTTCGATTCGGTAGACAAACGACTGAGATATGAGGTAACATACATACAAAAAAATAATGATGATAAAAAAAAAACATACAGTCGAATTGATAACCTCCTCCTTTTTTGAAGTCGGTTAATAAATAGCGAGGACGAGACAACAAAAGTGACGTCAAAACGTCTCAATTTAGCAGTTTACCTGAGTGAAACAGCACAAAGTATGGCTATTTCTCATATTAAAGTTAATAACATAAATATTTGTTTATTTGTTTATTTTTAACCTTACATTACACTATCATTACATTACTAAATAATAATACACAATATTATGAAAGGATTTCCTACTTATATTTGTTTTGATTGATAAAAAGATGATTAAGTAAAGGTCAAGTAAATTTATATGTCATTGGATCACCTCAAGATTATTGATAAAGATAATTAAAGTCTTACCCCCTTATTTATAATAATGCAAACAGTCTAATAAACCTGTTGTAACTATTACAATGTTTTGTCTCGTTCTTTCTTGGCGCTGTCATTATTTGACAGAAAGTGACAAAACAGTGTTAAAGCTTAACTTAAGATTATTAGACTGTTTAAGTTATTATGAACAAAGGGGTTAGAAAGTTTGAAATAATGCTTAATTATTTGTTTCAAAATACCTATGAATGTTAATATCATATAATTAAGACTTAAAAGCACTGGCATCACGTCAATTTTGTAATCGACTTAGGCTTAACTTACCAACGTCATACTATTATCATGAATATTCATCGTGTAGAATACAATACGCCTAGTTTAAAAACGCCACATATTATTTTGTCAGCAATCATTTATGTATAGGTCGTTTTAAAATCTGTCGTTTAATACTTTTTTTTAGACGAAAAAGGCTTTTTTGACGTTAGTAAAGGCCCTTAGTTTCTAAAATTGCCAATCGGAAACGTTATAGTTAGGTTTTAAATTGTTTTTCTTATATTCATAAAGATGAAAAAAGAAACCAAAAATTTGCGCACGGGCGGAACTTGAACCACCACTTTCTGGCTATCCGGGTTAAACGCTCTACCGTACGTACGTTTGTGGTCTCTGACGTATCCGTAAGAGACCACAGATTTCGCAGGGTCCGACAGACAGCACGGTAGCTCAATTGGTAGAGCGTTTAGCCCGGATAGCTAGAAAGTGCTGGTTCAAGATCAGCCCGTGCGCAAATTTTTGGTTTCTTATTTCATATTTATGAATATAAAAAGACACTGTGAGTGTTAAAAACACTCTCAAGTCATTTTTTTTAGTTGGATAAAAATAGGTTTAGTTTCATATTCTAGTCAGTTTACTATCATTATAATCTCGGACGTAGGACGTCCCCGGTGACCGCAGGCCGCGATCGAGTTGCCTTACGTAACGTTATCGAATTACCGATCGCAAGGTCGCGGTCAGAGTGGACCCCCAGGGAAATGCTCGTAGCAAGTAGACCCCTACTCTAAAACTGATTGCTTTCGATCAGTGATAGTATGAGTAGATGATAGAAACACTCCATCGCACACTTTAATACAAGATGTCTTAGTTTCAATTAAGCGGTTTTACTGCTTACAACATTTTCTTACAGAAAATCACTACTTCCAAAATCACTCCTACAGCAAATCAAAGTTTATATTTCTTTACATATTATTTAAATCTTTAGACCTTTGTCTATTTTTAATACATTCATTTAAATCATTTAGGCCGTGACCATGGCACTTGCAACAGTTCCGAAATATCGAAAACTCGAAAATAATAATGGCAATCCCGTTCCAATCTATTTCTTTTTGTACCCGAAAAACGTGAGTCTGACGTCTGTCGTCGACAGAAAAGTTGTATTTCTTTTATTTATTTTCAATCCTTCCCTCTTCAGGTTATACTATAAATAGAAGTTAAATTTTCCTCATGATGATGACAGAGAGCCAAAAGATTTATATAGGGATTCCTTCCGTCTCATGGCAACGACTCACCCTTTAGTAAAAACTTGGGCATACCTAATTTATATAAATAATATAATTTAATCTTTTGTTTATATTTCAGCGTTTTTATTTTTAAACCATAACGGTCATATTATTTTGTGTAACCTATTTTGAGAAATATTAATTTCGTAAAGTTGCCTAAACTAAAGTCCGTTTTCCTTTGCAAGTGGAATAATGTAAACAATCTTTTTATAACTTTTAAATGAATATCACTGAATAAAATTCAAAAACAATTTGATTTAAAGATATGTCAGTTTTAAACGCTGGATTACCTAAGTAGTCGGTGATTTTGTGTTAATCTCATTTTAATATGAATTATTTAGGTAAAAAGGAATCTCAAGATTGTTAACAATATGTAACAAGAAAAAAAATAACGGACTCTACGTAAGTTAAGCTGGTTTTTGAAAGAGTGTGACACATTAAGTTTTTACAACAGATTCACGCTAGCCCATTTATTAGGTAATTACGAGTACAATTACAGAAAACTTTCAACAATGAAAAAGCAAGGTGAAAAATAATCGAATTGAATAAAATATTGATTGTTAAGTGATTTTATTGTATGTTTTCAGTTAACTTAAAAGTTGCAGAAAGTTTTTTTATATCTTTAAAAAATACTTTTAATGAAAAGTGAGAAAACCTTGTGATAACAACGGAACCTTACTAGAGATTTATATATATAGTTTCTCAAAGGCCTCGAGGAGCAGGGCCAAGGCAACTGTCCTTGTGGGCGAAAGTACTGAGCTCTTGAAGGCTGCACGTGATTAGACGAATAAACCTGTTGACAGCTTATAATTATATTTTTACCGATATAAAAAAACCGTTCAAGTTCGAGTCGGACTCGCGCACTGATGGTTCCGTGCCAAGTTTAAGTGAGCTAGAGATACACTTACTTCCACTTAGCGAGAATACCACAATATTTTGTTGACAGAAAATATAACTTTGTTTTTCATAGTGTTTGTATGACAAACAAAGTTATGTTTGCGGTTGTTGAAAATGTGCTGATTGATGAAATATCTCAAAAATAGCTAGATCTATCTCGATCAAATATAATATTCAAAAATATAATATTCAAAATATCATTTGTCAAGATCTACAGCATGTATTTTTTACAGAACTTACACTCGCTTAGTTTAACACTTTGGAAGCATGTATCTCTCAAACGTTACCGTAGACTAGACTAGGTAGACTAGACTAGACTAGACTAGACTAGGTAGACTCTTAGAGAAAATGATTTTAGGAGCCTCCATGTCATTTTAAAAGACCTATCCATAGACACCCTCCACGCCCATGTTTGACAAAAAATATTTAAAGGTTTTAGTTTCATGTATATTAAATATAATTACTTATTTTATATTTTTTGTATGCGGTTAACAGGATACTCTACCTACTGCTGTGACCTACGGACGGACAGACAGACAGACAGACTTGACGAAACTTTACTACGGTCTCTTATGAATAACTACGTCATTACGTAAAAGTCATACATGAGGCATAAGCCTTATGCAGCATTCATAAGAGACCAGCAATTTCGCAGTGGACTGACAGCACGGTAGCTCAATTGGAAGAGCGTTTGGCCCGGTTTGCCATAAAGTTGCTGGTTCGAATCTCGCCCGTGCGCAATTTTTGGTTTATTATTTCATCTTTATGAATATGAAATATGACTCTGTGAGTGTTAAAACATTCTTAACCATAAGTTTATTGAATTATTATTATTGAGCCTACATATGACCATTCAGTCTACTGGCCCGTTTACTGGGAAAGTTTTTTTACTGTAGTAACAATATGTAAAAAAAGATCTAAGAATTATACGTTTCAATTTAACCATTATCCTTTTTTAATAATGTCGGCAATTATTACTTTAAAATATAAGATGCAATGTTACTTGCATAAACTTTATAAATGTGCAATTTCAATACCTTGTATTGAATATTTTAGTCTACTTTCATAATAAAAAGTCAAGTTAATAGAATCACTCGCAGACACACTGGGACATGATAAAATAATTGTTATTGTTCATTTGTAGATAAGCTAAGTAGTTCGATTAAAATATAATACTTTGTTTATATTTTTCTATCGTGAAATTGGAGCGGTCTGGTCGGTAATACAGGGTGGCCTAAACAGTGACGTCCACAAAAATTTTAGAAGCCTTACATCCAGGGCTATCCAAATATACCATATTTATGATATCTAACCAAATTTTTGTACTTTTCAAGGCTGTCTCGAAATCTACGAAAATATGGTTATCATACATTTTAGGCATATTTGGATAACCCTGGATTTAAAGGCTTCCAAAAAAAATCGGACAGGTGGCCAAAACAGTGACGGACAGACAGACAGACATGACGAAACTATAAGTAACAGTTTAATGGTCAGTATAAAATGCCGAAGTTAATGTCTACCTTAAGAACACGGTGTAAGGTAAGATCTGATAATTAAAAGTAAACTGTCAAGCGCAAGTTAGTTTTAAAAATCAGTTGTTCCGTGTATTTCATCACTCAATGTCTGTAGACTAAGAAGATGATGATGTAGCGAAGCATTAAATTTAGCCGCCTAACGATATAAATTTAAGGATTCCAATATTTATCAAAAAAGTATACCTAAGCGATAAAACATATCGTTTGTTTGATCTACCCTACATTTGTAGTCGTCGTCGTGTAGAGAAGGAAATGATAACGTTGTAATTAATCTAAATGACCATAGTGTCAAATGTTGTTATCGTGGGAAGACTATAATGTCTTTATATTTCTGTAATAAAAAATACTTTTTACTTTGGCCGACTTTTATTGTATACTAGTGGTCCCCCGCGACTCGCCTTTTGAACCTTCCCTAGACCTCCACGAACATTTTAAGACTAAGATAAATCCGTACAGCCGTTCTCGACTTTTAGTGAGACTAACGAACAGCAATTCATTTTTAGGGTTCCATAGCCGAATGGCAAAAAACGGAACCCTTATAGTTTCGTCAAGTCTGTTTGTCTGTCTGTCAGTCTGTCTGTCTGTCTGTCCGTCAGTATGTCACAGCCATTTTATTCTGTAACTGAAAGCATCACACTGTTGAAATTTGGTAGAAAGATGTATCTTGTTAACCGCTTTACGATTCTTATACAAAAATAAAAAATAATGATATTTAAGGGGGGGCTCCCATTCATGAAACTAAAACTGAAAAAAAAATTTTTGGTCAAACCTATACGTGTGGGGTGACTATGGATAGGTCTTTTAAAATGACATAGAGGTTCCTCCAACCATTTTCTTTTAAAGTCTAACGTTTCACAGCTAGACGCTTCCAAAGTGGTAAAATAGGGGTTCCCACCCATCTAATTTCTAAACTAAGCGAGTGTAAATTTTGAACAAAAAAATATAATGTAGATCTTAACAAAAACTTTCAACGAAAATTGGTTTGGACGGGATCAAACTAGTAGTTTTTGAGATATAGCACATTTTCAACGACTGCAAACATAACTTTGTTTTTCATACAAACACTATGAGAAACAAAGTTATATTTGCTGTCGACAAAATATTGTGGTATTTTAGCTTAGTGGAAGTGAGTGGATCCCTAATTCAGTTAAAGCTGGCACGGAACCCTCAGTGGGCGAGTCCTACTCGCACTTAGCCGGGTTTTTATATATATTGATTTTGACCTTGACCAGGTCGGTCATGTTCCATATTATATAACTAGCAGTCCCCGCGACTGCGTCCACGCATTTTGAGTTTACTCCCTCCCCTCCCGTTGCAGCGTGATTTTCTAGCCTAAAACCTTCCTCGATAAATAAGCTATCCAACACAATAATATTTTTTTGTGTTGAGAGCTCTCCAGCTTTATAATATTAGTACAGATAAAAATAGATACAAAAAAATGAAATAAAGTGTATAAAGTGTAACAGAGAATAATCTCAGCATATTCAAGTCGAGGTCACCTCAAATGACCTTACATGACAGTGCACGTGAATATCTATATTCTGCGATAGTCCAGTGCTGATAAAATCATCACTGCTATCACTAGCTAACTAATAAAGTTCACTGTATCAAACACGATATAGATGAGTGTCCTCTCTACACGACTTTAAGGCTTTTTGATACGAAGAAATAATAAGTAAATTATGGCATAAGGTGGTACAAATTAACAGGGATCGAAAGATATAATAGAGCCTTCTCCTAACAGCAACACATGATAAATATCTCCTTGTGCAAATGGTATGGTCCTAAAAGTCCTCCTGAACTGAGATAAAAATCAGAAAAACAAAGACACATAGGTACGCTTAATATAACCAAGGGCGACTTGTAGGGTCAAATTGATTTATAAGAAGCTCGATGCTAAAAAATAATAGGTATACGTTTCATTAATACTGTTTACAGTTGCAGTCAATTATTATTAATTATTCGATTCTGTACCATTCATGAAATTCATCATCATGATCATCATTATCAGCCAAATAATAAATAAATAAATATCCTTTGGACATTCCCACACATCGCCATCTAGTCCCAAAGTAAGCTACTCAAAGCTTGTGTTATGGGTGCCAGACAACGGATATAATACTTAAATACTTTTTGTTTGTAAATACATACATACATAATATACATAGGAATCACCCAGACCAATATAAACAGACATGTTCATGCACACAAATGTTTGTATTGTGCGGGGATAGATCCCGCAACCCGCTGCGTAGTAGGCGATTTCTCGACCACTACACCAGACGGGTCGTCAAAGCCAAAGGACGTCCACTGCAGAACATAGGCGTCCCCCAAGGTTTTCCACAGCGATCGCAAGCGGTTTGTATCCAGGTTGATCTAGCGATCTACACAAGGTCGTCATACGAAATTTAAGATCATCATTATTGCATGCGATTTGATGACTGAAGTACCAAGTTGCAAGTGATTTCTCGAATATGGTAATGAGTCACCTATTTTTGGGTTCCGCTTTTTATCATAAGTAAACGATGTTATCGGCTAATATTTAGACATTTTTGCTAAGTATGAAACCACCGATAAACTGATATTTATTATAAGACTAGCGGTCACCCGAGACTTCACCCTTCACTTCTTCTCTCGTCGCAGCGTAATGTGCTATGGCCTCAAGCCTTCCTCGATAAATAAGCTATCTAACTAAAAAGGTTTTTTTTGTGTTCGGTCCAATAGTTCCTGAGATTAGCGCGTTCAAACAAACATTCAAACTCTTGAGCTTTATAACATTAGTACATTAAACTCCAGAAGCGGAAAAATATTTCGTGAACAAATCAGAACATTCTAGGAGAAACAGATTAGTGATTAAAGGAGCAAGAAAGAAACAATATTTATTAATCTCGACAACCTTCGAGGTGTAGTGACTAAGGACGCTAGGTTTTAAGGCGTCGCCGATCTAAGCTCCCGGGTTCGATTCCCGGTCGGGTCAAAGTAGAAATAATAATTTTCTATATTGGCTCGGGTCTGGGTGTTGTGGTACCGCTGTTGTTTCGGATTTCCATAACATAAGTGCATCAGCTAATCAATCATACAACAATAACCTCAAATTCAGAGTTGCAGCTGCTTTTGAGTCTTTTTTTTACATTATGCATCTACAACAACGAAAGAACTTAATTCTTCTTCAGTAAAAGCCGAATCTATTCTGAAACTTTAAGTCAGTGAATGGAATTCTTAACAACACTTTAGGCATGTAGGACCTGATAATAAACTGTTATAATAAAATCATTTCTAGAATTGAATATGAAAAAAACGGAGGATCTGTGGGGTCTATGCATCTGTGCATATTATTATTTCAATTATTATCACAATAGCCCCTCAACTAGCATTATTTTTAACAAGTGTATTGATGATGGGCAGTTTCATTGTTTAATGAAGATTAGTAAAATAATACCGCTTTTCAAATCAGGTGACAAAAGTGACCCCTCAAACTTCCGGCCAATATCAATTCTGCTAGTCTTGAGTAAAATAAATGAAAAGATTATATCCAATCAAATTTTATCACACTTTTCCTCGAAGAAGTTATTACGTAACAAACAATTCAGTTTTACTAAAGGTTAAATGAACCACCACGGATGCAGGAGTTCCTATTTTCTTTTAACACATGTATTTAATGCCTATGATAATAGGTATGATGCTTTGGAGATTTTCTGTGATCCATCGAAAGCATTTGATTGTGCGGATCATGAAACATTACTTTAAAATACGTCACCATGGGGCATCATTGAACTCTTTAAACTTAATTAATTCTTATCTATCTTATCTATAAATGGAACTGAGTCTTCTGGAGCACCTCTAACAATGGGTGTGCCCCAGGGATCTATATTGGGACCTTTTTTATTTTTAATATATATAATAAATACAAATAAATAATTATTCTTTGGACATTCCCACACATCGCCATCTAGTCCCAAAGTAAGCTACTCAAAGCTTGTGTTATGGGTGCCAGACAACGGATATAATACTTAAATACTTTTTGTTTATAAATACATACATGATATTATTAAACCCTCACTGGGAAAGGTTATAAACAAAATAACAAAGTCATACTCATCTTAAATGTAATCGGATGTCAGGGCCAAACACAATACAAACCAGATACGTTTAGGCTTACAAATATAATTTAGTAAACACTACGGGGACATTTACAATATTATATCACATCAAGACACGCGCAAGCGACGAACGACCGAGACGAGACGCGGGAAGGGAGGCGACTTTACTGCCAGACGTCATCGACTGCCATAGACCACGCATAAAGGGACGTTCCGTTTTCGTTGGGCTAACAATATACATAGAAAACACCCAGACCAATACAAACAGACATGTTCATGCACACAAATGTTTGTATTGTGCGGGAGTCGAACCCGCAACCCGCTGCGTAGTAGGCGATTTCTCGACCAATACACCAGACGAATATTTAAATGACTTCCCGCATTTTGTAGGGAATCTTTTTGATATAGTTTTATTGGCAGATGATACTTCACTTATATTTAATTTTCTTAGAGGCTTGGCTGAATTAACCACTGGATATGAAACGCAAGAGCGAATGTATGAAAACATTATTAGCCAATTTCTGCGGGGCGGGGGGAGCTTGTCGTGTCAATTTTTGACATTTAGTGCATTAAAGTGTCGATATTTTTTATCGTGTTTATGTGTGGAACGAATGAATGAACGAATCTTTTGCAAAAAGACATATAATTTTCATCACCAAAACAATAAATTACATTATGGACATGTTTTTAATGCACAAACCATCGAATGAACAACTGAAACATAGAACGTTTATATGAACGGTCTGGCAAGAACCACTAACTAGGACTTCCTCAGACATTGTGAAACCGCCCGTAAGTACAGGCGACTGCACATCAGGTTATCCACTTTTGTTGCAAACTATCCCTTATTACAACTGCATAAGATCCCGCGGGGTGTTTACCTTGACGTGCTGTTGTCCGTACATACAGCCCAGCACCATTTAAATCCTCCTATGGGATAATTAATCAGTAGATTTTTGCGTTGGCATTAAATCACACTGGTGTTAAATGGATACCACATATTCGGTGATGTTTTGTGTGGATCCATTTTGTCTCCCTTCGACCCACTTTATATTCCTTAATGGATCCACAGAAAGTCTGAAATTATATTTTAAGGATGTTTTGTCATAAAATATAAAGTTTAAAATTTTAAAGCAAACTGTTGTATTTTTAAGATCTACTCTATAGAGAAAATTTTTTAAGATTCATAATTTTATTTTAAAAGTATTCATATTAATAATTTCATAATACGAGGGTCAAACTGAAAGTTCTTAGAAAATCAAAAACTGATTACATTAGCCAGTTATTAGTTTTATTATATCTTTTCAAAATATTGTCCATTGACGTCAATACACCGCTGCATGCGATGGAACCACTGGGAAAAGCACTTTGCCCACTCGTCCTTAGGGGTCTCTTCAATGGCATCGCGATACGCAGCCACCGCTTCTTCAGCATTCATAAACCGCTTTCCTTTAAGTTTTTCTTTAATTTTTGGAAATAAATAAAAATCACAAGGCGCGAGGTCGGGGCTATACGGCGGGTGACCCAGTAATTCAACGTTTGATGTCGCCAAATAGTCGATCGTTCGCTTGGCGGTGTGCGACGAGGCGTTGTCGTGGTGAAGGAGGATCCTACTGCGAGGTCGTTTCTCTCGAACTTTTTCCAAGACAAGTGGCAAACAATTGGTAGTGTACCATTCTGCAGAAACTGTTTTTTGATCCTCTAACACAATTGTTGCGAAATGACCTATCCTTCCAAAGAACGAGGCCACCATTTTTTTCCCGCACTTCGATCTCTCTTTACTTTAGTTGGCAACTCCTCGAAAGGAAACACCCACTGAGCAGATTGTCTTTTGGTTTCAGGATCATAACAGTAAATCCAGCTTTCGTCACCTGTTAGTATGTCGAACACAGCATTTGAGTCACCTCCGTTAAATCTTTCAATCATTTTACGGCACCAATCCACACGATGGAGTTTTTGAGCCTTAGTCAAATTATGAGGTATCCACCGGGCGCAAAGCTTCCTGACCGCTAAATGTTCGTGGAGGATTTTGTGCACTTGACTCATACCGATGCCTAAGCTTGTCCGAATCTGCTGATAGGTCACTCTTTTGTCAGTCTCTATCATACGCCGCACAACACAGATGTTATTTTCAGTCGTCGCCGTAGAAGGCCGTCCCTCACGTACATCATCAGTGAGATTAGTGCGACCACGTTTAAACTCATTAAACCAGTTGTAAACAGTCGCACGAGATGGGGCTTCATCGTGAAAGGCCAATCGTAGTCTATCATAACTTTCTTGTTGACTTAAATGACATCGAAAGTCATAAAAAATCATTGCACGAAAATTTTCTCGTGTTAAATTCATGTTGACGTGACACAGACAATTTTCAATTTGCCGCCAAATCGTAAAACAAATGACAAATGAATGAAATATATACTCAGTAATATTGACAAAGAGTTCTATTTTCAAATTTTAGAATATTTTTTTTATTATATTGTTTATAAGTGGCCAGTTCTAAGAACTTTCAGTTTGACCCTCGTAGTACGTTTATCGATATGATTTATCGACAATTGTCAAGCACAATTAAAACTAAACTGACAAGGGAACGAATGATGAAGGTACGACAACCCAACCGTATTAAGTATACGTTACCTTGTTGATTTTGTAGTAACTGACCACTACTTTTTCAATGGCAATGTAACTTTTCTCTTGGAAAACACATTTCACTATTTTCAAGAAAAATTAACAGCTTTATTAGTATAGAAAGTTACTCACGGATGAAAAGAAAACTTTTTGTGTTGCCGCTATAATTTTACACAAAAATATGGCACATTTACCCATTTTTTTCGACAATGTTTCTCACTGAGCTCTATCACCATACTGACAAGACGTCACCTGTAAGTGAGGCCAAAAAGCCCGCTTCGTGGCTAAGGGGGCACAAGCGAAATAGCCTGTCATTGCGCGTCCAGTTGTTTATTCGTCCAAGCTTAGAGGTGAAGGAAATTTTTGACGATGTTAAAAATACTCTTTCACAAGATCACAAGTATTACATTGGCTTACTGTTAACATTCTCCTTCTTAATGGAAGTAAAACTAAATGTGTAAAGTTTACGATGCCTAATGTCCGACAGACATCCACTCAGGTTAAGATAAAAAACAAACCGCTAGATACTATTGACTCCACAAATTTCTTGAGAATCACTTTAGAATCCAAAATACAATGGGGTCCTCATATAGAGGCCTTGTCAGGGAAACTAAGCTCAGCCGCTTTTGCTGTAAGGAAGTTTAGACGTTTGACTGATGGAGAAACAGCTAGGTTAGTTTATTTTAGTTATTTCCAGAGCTTGATGTCCTACGGCATTTTGCAGCATTTTGCATTGTGCAGAGTTTTCTGATATAGAATCAATTTCTGTATAACAAAAAAGAGCCGTGCGAGCTATTTATAATACAAAACCTCAAGATTCCTTACGAGCGGTATTTCAAGAAATAAGAATATTACCTGTAGCCTATGTACTGCAAAAAAATAAATTCATTCACGAAAAAAGTGACATACACAAACATAATTCTAGGAATAAGGATAAGCTTGCTATTCCACAATTTAGGCTTCGAAAGGGCTGGGCATTCTTTCATGGGAAAAGGGATATTTTTTTTCAATAAACTACCAGAACACATTGTAAACTTAACGGATAATAAATTTAAACCTGGTATTAAAGAAACCCTTATGACGAAAGGATATTATAAAGAACATGATTATTTTAAAGATAATAATGTATGCACTTCCATGATCACTACAAACATTGTAAACCTTTTGAAAAGAAGCATTGACAATAGTGACTGAGTTTGTTGCGGAGCTTCTTCTCAGCACTAGCCCACAATTGTCTCGAAGCTGTGGTAGGTTTTATATTGGGACGTGTAAAAGTACCCAATGATATTGTATTAAGAACTAGATCACCGGTGAAAGGCTAAAAGATAATTAAGCAAACATCACCTCACGTCAAAGTGAGGTCTTAACTTTGACTTAGTCTGTTTTTGATGGCGTCAGTGTCTCAATGCCTCAGTGCGCCTTTAGAACTGCAGAAACAACTAACTAAATAAATTAAAAACAGTCCGATAATCATATTTTCGTTAAGTAAATTGTATTTAATGATGCCTATCATTCATGATTGAAGTATTTTCAATAAAATTAGTGAGTTCTGTTTCTTAGCCATCCAACGGTTGGTCCGTATGGTCAATATTCTAAGACAGTGCCATACATGGAGTAGTTTGGTACTATATTTTTTTATAATAATTTAACGACCGTCTTCGTTTGGTGGTTTACGTTCCGGACTACTAAGATAAGCAGTCGGTTCGAATCCCGGCCGCACGACCCTAACACATATGTATATGGACATGTATGTTAATATGTCTTTGTTATATAACTATAAAGTACGCCTTCAATATCTTTTAAGTAACAGCGCAGGCGCTCACGGATCAACAAAATCGCTCGCATTAACAAAAGTATAACAAAAGACTGTTGATAAACACATCAGTGAGGAATGATCCTCACGATTGTAGAAAAAAATATGTACGCTAACTATAAGCATGTTTTTTGAAGGAATAATCCTGTTTACATGATGCCAGATGACTTTGGTGTATTAATGCTTCAACACCCGAGCGGTTGCAGGCAACCGCATAACAATAGAATTTGCATTGTGTCTCGTTCACATACGCTTGAGGGATTAATAAAGATTTCTTTATTTATTTAAATAAGGACTGTAAATATTTTCACTTATTTAATTTGTAAAAAAATATACATGTGGTCACGTGATCGTGAATGCCTAGCAGTTAACGTGATTCTGATATTGGCGCCATGACATTTCAAGCATCCACGTGACATATTAAAATTGCATTTATTAGATAATTATTCAATATTTTAAATGTTAAATAGTTTGAAAATAAAATGTTTTTGTTGATTAATATACTACCGAGCTAAAGTGTGAACTCAATTTTAAAATTTGGCCAACGAGTATATTGTAATGTACCTACATACTATAAAAAATATATTAACACTTTCGCAGCGGTGCGATTACTTAACCGCGCCTCCGCGTACGCGGGCGGTTTTTGGCATATTTCAAATAGTCATAGAATGTAAACTATAATAGATATCTGTTTGATTTATTTTTTATTTTGTTTTTGCTTTCTTGTATATTGTTTATAAAAAATAAAACAATGAAATATTGTAATACTACTTTTAGTTATTTACCAATGAAAATAGTATGTTTCTCGAAAAAAAAAACTCTAACAGAAGACTTACAAACTGAAATTGAAGCTTATAAGTACTATAAAGTGATAAAAACTATGAATTTTACATTGTGTAATCTTTTTATGTAATGTTATATATTGAAATATGGAACGTTACATAAAGGGATATCACAATGCTGGTGATACGATTCCATATGCGGATCCCGCCGTACGCGGGCCACGCGGTACGCCGTTTTGGGTATATTTCATATGGTCATAAATTGTAAACTATAGTAGATATGTATTTTATTTTATTTTTTATTATGTTAGTTATTTATTATATATTGTATATAAAAAATAAAACAAAGAAATATAATGAAGTAACTTTTATTTATTGCCTTACAATGTAGGAGTTATAAAAAATTACAAAATCGGGGCGCTCTTGAACGATCGGCTCTTGTTACTGAATGAACTCACTCACACAGTGAAATTTTGTATCAACGTGTGTGTTATATCAACAAGAGTCTTATTTCGTTCGCGGATACCGCGTACGACAAGTGATTTACGAACAGTAAGTATTAGAATGCATCACTTGCTATGCGCGTGAACCGCGTATGAAATTAAAAGCGCGATCACTTGGTATCCGCGTGAGCCGCTGTGAAAGTGTTAAGAAAGCTACTCTATTAAGACTCTGTTCCGAAACTGATGTCTGATGTGATAGATGTCAATCCATTGACATCCATTAATCAGACGGTGCCATATTTGTGTACTCTTTTAGTTCGCGAGGCGTCATTTACTTCTAAATACAATATCATTGAAAGTACCTCCAGTGAGCCTATATTCATAAATAAATGACTTTTGACTTACTTTGGGATCGGAGCGATTGGTGTCCAATATTTAATGAATATGTTTAATTTAATCTTGTAAGAAAGATTTTTATACTGCCATTGACATTGTACTGTACATCTTGATCCGGTATAATATGAAAAATATATATATTGCATTTGGAAATGGTTACATGCCTGACGAGGACGTGGGGTATTTTTTTATATACGACAAAATAAGCATGGTCAAGGCCAAATTCAAAATTTTATACTTCTAGTAGCTGAATATTATTTCAAAAAAGCTTGTGTTTATTTAATCTTTGTGTTGTTTCAGTAGCGATGCGCGGGCGCACACCTCGATGGCGCTGGATCGTGGCGGGGGGCGGAGCCCTACTGGCCATCGCTGCTCTAGGGGCTGCTCTGGCCTGGAGCGTCATATTTGACTCCGTGTTAGCTTCGGTGAGTATCTTTTTTGTAAAGCCTCCTGCCTGACATATATGCTTGTACAATTACCATAGAGTTGATAAATCTCTCCTCCGGCTGCGCCAGAGGTCCCGGGTTCGATCCCCAGGTCGGGTCAAAATATATACCTGGGTTTTTCTGTTCAGAAATTCTTAGGGTAGCCCCGAGTTTGGAAGTTGGCGGTGTTTCACCCCTGTGCCTCGGAAAAGCACGTAAAGCCGTTGGTCCTGCGCCTGATCTCTCTCCGGTCGTGTCTGATTGCTGTCCCATCAGGCTATGAGAGTGAAAGGAATAGAGAGCGCACCAGTGTTTGCGCACACACTTGTGCACTACAAATGTCCCGCGCAGTCGGTTAGTCGTTGTGACTGGCCTAAGTAGTCGAAATCGGTTAGGGGGACTATTATCTACTAAAACAATTGTTGTGATGACAGACAACCTCAAAAGAAATCACCGCAACTTTTATCACCGCACGTATAGACGCACCACGGGTTTGGTACCACCCACACCGTGTGGATAAATATGTGACTAACTAACTAGCGGACTCAACGACTTTTCGTCCCCTTCTTTGTTGCAAAAATAAAATATTTTTTATATGTACGGGTATGAAATAAATATGCGTCAGACAACAGACCAATTGTCTGGTAGATATTCAACGCTACGAACTAAGCGCTCCTCGTCGTTACTTATGATGCGTACAGTTAAACAATGAAACTGTCCGCCAGCATCAGTGTTCCCGAGGAACTATAACCCTAAGATAAGACACCTTACACACTGCGGCTTTTAGCAGCGATGCGGTCGCGATGCAGCATGGATGCAATGGAAGGTTTTTATTTATTTGACACACAAAAATAAATTACATTATATAAATTAAAAACAAATTAAGAACAACTAAAATTAAATTAATAAAAAAAAACAAAAACAAAGCGCCCAGGTGTGCCAAAAAGGTCCTCACTCAGTATATATCGTGACAGCAGATGGTAAGCATGCCACGACACTGATTTTCAGCGGCAACCTTAACACACTGCGCTCCTTAAGCTTCGACGCAGTCGCGATGCAGAAGCTGGAAATTGACAAATTATATACTGTATTTTTTACGCATGTTTGGATGTTGGGTCTGCCCTGGCGCTGCAGTGCCTCGGGAATGTTCGCCACCTGGAACACAGACGGTTTCCATGCCGTTCTGCGAAAACGAGTGGCTTCCCTGTGCGAGCGAGTGCGGAGCAGCACCAACACTCACCTGAGGGCCATTGCAGAGAGGAAAAACAGCCCTATTACCGCTCACTGGGCATCCATCCACGTCCGGTCTAATCCTAGCTTTAAGTTCTATTAGAACTTGAAGTTGGGATCGGATCGGACTGTTTGATGTTTGTTGTTTTTAAGTGGGTGGCTTTGATTTAATTTCTTAATAGTTGGTATTAGGTTAGAAAGGTATGGAAACTGTTACTGAAATAAAGGATTTTAATTTCAAAACTTAAAAAAAATTGCTGGCGCGCGTTAGTATCGATACAGTCGCGCTTCTGCATTGATTCTAACCCACGACTGCATCGCGATTACGAAACGCGTGACTGCATCGATGCTAAAATTTGCAGTGTGTACGGGTCTTAGACTTTCAAAGTCAGAGTGATCAGGCTTCTTCTGGGCGAGCTTGCTTCATCGTCGACTCTTCCTAAGCCCAATCAGGTCTAGGCTAGAGTCATGAGCAAACTGATTTTGGATAGGAAACCGGTAAGTTTTTCTATAATATTACCAGTTATTGGTTTTTAATATCCAATAATACGAAATAGCTTTAATACCATAAAGGCACGTGCACACGAAACTAATTGAATTAAAAAAGTGCGTCGCGTGACATAAGAAGCCCTACTGGACAATAATCTTTTCCCGCTAATGTATAGAGTTAATTAAGGCATTTAAGCGGCATTTAGGTTATGTTAAAATTAAATTATTATAAAATATATTTATGAGGTTTGCCCTAGCAAAGCAGATATAATATTTTTAATAAATTGGACACCAATCACATACATTGCTCTGATCCCAAAGTAAGTAGCTAATTGCACTTATGTTATGCAAATCAGATACAAAAGTGGTACCTACCACAACACCCAGCCCGAGACAATATTGAAAATTTTGATTTCTATAATTGACCCGACCGGGAATCGAACCCGGGACCTCGGAGCGGCGACGCCTTGAAATCAGCGTGCTTAGCCACTACAACACTACACCACGGAGGTCGTCAGAATATATATGTTGAGCTGATGTGTTCATTGTTTAATCCCTTTTAAAAAAGCTGAACGCTTAGAAAAAAAAGAGTCCGAGTTATAAAATATTTTTGAAATTTATTCGTCAAAATATTTCTTGGAAAGATAATATCTGTTCTCGAGTAAAAGAACACAGAGATACCCTAATTAAAAAAGGTCTCTAAGCATTATCAGTTACTTAAGTCAGATTAACGCCTCCATTTTCAAGAATTAAAACAAAATAGCAGCTGCAAACAAACATTATTTATATGTTGTATAACCAACCACTCGATCATCAGTTTCATAAGTCTGATTATATTCGCGCGTTGTGACCGTTCGTTGACTTCTGCGTCTTATCTCTGGTTTTATAACAATATTATGGTTAAAACTAACATATCATGTCAAAAAAGTGGAGCTAATATACATATATTTAAAAAAAATGGACACCAATCACATACATTGCTCTGATCCCAAAGTAAATAGCTAATGCAATTGTGTTATGGAAATCCACATCCAAACCCGAGAAATAAAATTTTGGTTTCTATATTGACCCGACCAGGGATCGAACATGGGACCTCGGAGCGACGACGCTTTGAAACCTGCGTGCTTAGCCACTACACCACGGAGGTCATCAATGAATCAATTATACATATTTTATTAGGCTATGGTATTTCAATAGTTGGGGTTCCTAATTCCAATAGTGCGAACCACATCATTACACCCTGGTCTTCTATTTTTGAATCACTCGCTTGGATATGGCGAGTGATTTTCGTTCGAAAGCGAATAAAATACAACGAAAATCACACGAAATATAGACGTCAGTACTCACAATTTTTTTTGAAGTCCTGTGTTGATTCCACCTGATTTTTATTCCAAAATTGGGATTAGATCAATGAATATCACACGCAATCTTAACGGAAGTGATTTAAAAAAGAAATTGTTTGCCTCAAATGGATTCCTTTTTCAATGGTCAAAAGTTTATTTTAGACTTTTTAGTGCATTTTGGTTTTGAAGTCGGTTTTTACTTTTTTTTAAGGTAATATTATTTCTTTATTTTTAGAGATTACACGAGAGGAGGCGAGTAGCACCTTATGACTGTTCTTTAAGAAGCTACAAACTACCTATCATAAGTTCTGTCATTATAAATACTGAACTCCTAAGCGTTAAGGAGTTCCACCATCAGCCCAGCCCCACAAAATGTTGTCTGTCAGATGTAAAAACACGTCATAATTAAGATCCTAGTAAAAAAACACTATACATGCCTTTAAAATTTGAGGGTTTCCCTCGATTACACCAAGATCCCATCATCAGATCCCAAATTGGCAAATTGGCAACAATGGGACCATCAAGAAGAAATACCCTCTAATTAAGAAGAAACAATCATTACGGAGAGTTCAAAGGCGTCGCAATAGCCTTAAATAGAAAGAAACCTAACTTACATGGAGTCAAAACTGCTCCTGTATCTATTTTCATCATGATTGACGATGTCGTCAATAGCTAATTATTACTTTATCATAAATTCTATGAATTTGAACGAGTCAATTCCTCTAGCCCTTGATTGATCTTGCCTCTGACGACGTGATCTTTGGTTTTACAGAACCACTGACGCAAACAACGAATCAATATGATCCAAAGCATCTAATTCACCTTCAGTCCAATTGAATGAGGATTAGCTTCTAATTAGCGGTGGACATCTGTACACTTGATAATTATTACTGAAACTCGATCGCAAGGACTGACAATTAACTATCGATTGATGAGTTTGGTATTGAAGTTAGAGATGACGTGAAGACAACAAATAATTAGATGCAACTGTTGCTGACACGTGGCGGTAGACTTTAGCGAATCAAAATTGATTAACATCTCAGATCCATTGTGGGCAGATGGTAGATGATGATAAACGCTAACGAGAATACATTGTTAATGATGAAATGAATCATGAAGTAATCAATCACAGTAAAACTAAGGACAGCGATATGGATCTTTTGGCCGACGGTGAAAATCCGCACTAACGCTGTCATCTTCCGACGACGTCCGTGGTTGAGTGGCTAGCACGCTGGTTTCAAGCGTCGCCATCTCGTGAGGTTCCGGGTTCGATTTCCGGTTGGGTCAATGTAGAAAACGATCTTTTCTATATTGTCTCGGGTTTAGGTGTTGTGGAACCACCGTTGTGTCTGATTTCCATAACACAAGTGCATTGCCCAACAAACAAATACGTCTTATAAGTCTTGACTTGTACAACCTAAAGTTGGATAGCCGTCTTACAATGGTAATGAGATGACTACCAAGTCCTATAGACGTGCGACGAATATGTCATAGTAATGGTATTAGCAACGTTGGGGAGACTAAACGATACGACGTTATATTACAGTCTTAGCTAAAACGTTTGTACGACAACGCAATAGTCATACTAACGTTATAGTCCAATAAACGTTTTAAACACACCAAATTATGTTTTTGGAAAACCTTTATACGACATTTATACAACGTGGATGTTATATAGACGTTTTCATAGTGCCGTTTATATAACAATCAGTACCTTGTTTTACAGCGGTCAATTAAATACTCTTAAATGACTGGGTTGTTTATTGACGACTCAAATATAACCTTTATATTACATGATGTCCGTTTAAAGCCCTGTCCTGACTTTAATCAAACTTGCAGTCGCATTTAAGTCAGGTTTTGACTTTATAATGATTAGACGGCCATATTTACGGAAGTTACTCTAATAGCTAGCTGTCATGGCGACCATGATCATCATCATCAGGTCGTACAGAGGTAAGTGTGCGACAAAAGCAACATATTATATATGTCGGACATTTTTAGAAAAAAAAAAACTATTTTTGTTAATGAAAATATAATGATTTTAACACAAAATTACGAGGGGGCATGAAAATCTGAATAGTTTTCACATATCATAAAACTTTAGTTCCCAGTCAAACTAAATAGCATGAGAGACAGATAAAGTAAGCAAGATATGAAAATTAAATAAAACTCTTATTTCCTTGTAGTATTTATTTTACACTAAATTAAATCTTCGAACCACAAACGACTACTGCGCGACGAAAGTGGTTATCATATAACATTTGTACGACTGTTGAATGACGTTAACGAAGTTGGCTCGAGCTTTCTGTATGACCATTATACGACCATTTAGGTCGTATAACTGGGGCCATTTTCGCGTTTAGTAAACGTTATTATAACGTTAGTATGACTTTATTATAGCGATGTATGGTATTCAGATAACGTTTACTTAACCTTTATACGACGTTAAATTGTTACTTGGGTGGCTACTTACTTTGGGATCAGAGCAATGTGTGTGATTGGTGTCCAATATATTTGGTGTCCAATATATATATATATATATCTTTAAAAATGTGGTTCCCAAATTTAGTATAACCAATCTTACAGGCGATTTCCCGATTATTCCTTATGATTTATTTTCGTACATATTCTGTATAAACCATAGAAGTACTATCCCCTATCGGAAGAGAAGAACAAATAAAAGCTGTCAAACGAAACCGATTAAGGATGACATTTATGAGTGAAAAATTGTTTATGTTGCGTGTCAGTGACGTTTACCATACCGACTTTTCATTAATATCGATAACGATAAAATTCAAAATTCAAATTCAAATATTGTTTATTCAATTTAGAACACAATATGCCACTTATGAACGTCAAATGTACAGTGAAAAATAAAATAAAAATAAATTTGCCCTGAAGGGGCCGAATCATGTCTCCTTATCTTTTGGGCCCTACCAGCGTTTCGAGACAGAACACAGACATTTAGGCAAGTGCTGAGAAGAAACAAACTCAGTCACCACTAGCTGCCGTAAAATCAAAATCATCAAAGGTAAGTACATCAGTCGGTGCAGGCTGGACGGACCACACATTCGTGTCGTTGAGGTAGTCTTGAACCTTATAATAGCCTTTAGACATAAGCGTGTTTTTAACGTGTTTCTTAAATTTATCAACCGGCAATTCGACAAGATTGTGTGGTATATTATTATAATAATAAATATAATAAATAAATATTCTTTTTTTTTATGAGTGAATGTCGCTCTTCTTCATAAAATTATCTAAATTTTTATGGACGAACATTATATTGTCAAAAATGTATTGAGAAGCCACAGTTAATATGTTGATTTTCTTAAAGACGTCTCTCAGGGAGTCACGAGGACTAAGTTTATAAATAGCACGAATGGCTATTTCCTGCAAATTAAATATGGTATCAATGTCTGCAGCAGAACTCCACAAGAGAAGACCGTAAGACATAATACTGTGGAAGTAACTTAAATACACAAGCCTCGCCGTTTCAACATCAGTCAGATACCTTATTTTTCTAACTGCAAAGGCAGCCGAGCTTAGCCTCCTAGCTATGGCTTCAATATGAGGTCCCCACTGTAATTTTGAGTCAAGTGTAATGCCCAGAAATACAGTGGAGTCTATTAAGACTAGATTATTACCATTTAGTACAATATTTGGTGTAAGTTGCTTTACATTATGCAAAGGGAATTTTACACATTTAGTTTTACTAGCATTCAGCAACAAGTTATTGATGGTGAACCAATTCAATACTTCGGAGAGAGTATTGTTTACTTCGTCAAAATTTTCTTCATGTCTTTTCATTTTAAAAATCAAAGAAGTATCATCAGCAAACAGAACTATCTCACAAAGATTTGTGGAATAAAATGGCAGGTCGTTTACATATATCAGGAAAAGTAAAGGCCCCAATATTGAGCCCTGGGGGACCCCCATTTGAAGAAGGGCTCCGGAAGAGTAGGTACCATTTATGTTAACTGATTGTATTCTACCTGATAAGTACGAACTTAACAACTTAGATGAGTTTTCCGAGACACCATAGTGTTCTAACTTAACGAGCAGTGTCTGATAGTCTACACAATCAAACGCCTTTGATAAATCACAGAATACACCTACGGCATCATGTTTGTCTTCATAAGCATCAAGAATGTGTCTGATGAGTGCTACTCCGGCATCAGTTGTATTTCTACCTTTAGAGAACCCAAACTGTTTTTCCGTGTAGTAAATTATTAAGTTTAAAATGAGTTTTTCAAAAATTTTACTTATTGTGTGTAATATTGAAATAGGCCTAAAATTGATGGGGTCACTTTTGTCTCCTGATTTAAATAAAGGGACAACCTTTCTATGTTTCAATAGATTTGGAAACTGATTTTGGTCAATACATTCATTAAAGATATAAGTTAAGTAAGGAGCTATTAGAGGTGTAATGGGTTTTATTGTGTCTATTGATATACCCGATTTATCCTCTGTTTTCTTTTGTTTTAATTCTTTAAATGTTTTAATGATGTCTAAAGGACCAATATTTCTGAATTTAAATGAGGATTCGCACCTATGAACACTCGACACTAGTAATGATTTCGCGTAACTTGAGCAAGAACTCAACTGTTTAGTCGTCTCTATAGGAATATTACAGAAGTAATCCTCAAAAGCGTTTGCTACCTCGTCATCAGATTTAATAAGCTTGTTGTTTATTTCTAGACTAACTTTGTAATCATGAGATTTCGTTTTACATGTTTCTTTATTTTGTAATATTCCATGTTTCTTTGATTTTATCACTAGATTTTTTAATTTTATCGCGTATGTAATTCGACTTAGCTACATAGCAAACTCTTTTGAAAATTTTTGAGTACCTCTTAACGTACTCATGAAATGATAGATCCTTTCTATATGCTTTTTTGTTATACAATTCAAACATTTTTTTCCTACTTGTATAAACTCCTTGTGTAGCCCAGTCACTGAGTTTTGGTTTACAGTTATTGATAACTATTTTTTTTTGCGGGAAAGTAATATCAAATTGTTTTTTAACTAGCTGAAATAATTGTTCATACAAGTCACTAGCATTTTTTTTTATCAAAAGGTATAAACGGTATTTTATCACTTACAAGGTTTTTAAATTTGTCCTTACGAGATGCAGTGACCGGCCTGCATTTGATTTCTAGACGGGGTGGAATAAAACGGTTCTGTAGTGTAACTATCTGACCGCAATGATCCGATTTTACAAAATTAATATTAGATTGTTTGATGATTTTACAGATGCAGAGAATATTATCTAAGCAAGCAGCTTTTGTAGAAGTTATTCTAGTGGGCTCAGCAAATACCGGAGTGAGGTCAAATCATTTAAAAATGCTCAAAAATCGAACGCGATGTTCCTCCATAATATCTATAATGTCCACATTGAAATCTCCACATACAACTACTTTCTTTGTAGTTTTACATATTTTGTTTAACACATTTTCCATTACAGATTTAAATAATTTAAAGTTTCCACTTGGGGGTCTATAAACACAGACAATAATGTAGTCGTCCTGCTCCGCACACGATATCTCAATTGTTTGCTCAATATTGAGAGACACTATGTCTTTTCGCTCTTTACATTTTAGTTAATTATTTTAGTTTATATAAATTTTATTAGTATCAGTTATAGTAGGTATCAATATAAAACACCGGCTAAGTACGAGTCGGACTCACGCACAAACGGTTTCGTATTCGTAGGGTCCGCTAATTTCTTAATAAATAAAAACAATATATCGAGGGGTGAAAGCCTATTTGTTTTAAGCGCCACCCAGGGCGATATTGAGTTATATACATATTTGGAATCTGCGGATTTTTCTGCGTCGAATGAGAGGGGCCCCGTATAGATCGGAGTACTTTTTTGGCGCTTAAAACAATTAACACTTTGACCTCATTTTAGAACACTGATGTATGAAACGCCAAAAAAATCATTACAATTTTAGAGTCTATGGATATGAACCATACATTTTTTTTCCAAAAAACCGCTTAAACTGTTTTTGTTTTCCCAATAAAAATACTCAAAGACGGTTGAAGCGTTTTGCCTGCCACTACTTTTTAGAAATAACTGTCGGTAAATACATTTTGCCTTTCATAAAAATCAACACCGCTGTCGCTTAAAACAATTAGCCTTCATTTAAAAAATATATATCACGGCGTTTCAACCTTTTTTCCTTTATGTACTTTTATGATAGCATGTTGTTTAAATCATTATCGTCTGAATGCTTAACTTGACTAGCATGTCGTTTCAGAAAGTTATCCGCAATCTACAATCTCATTGAGTGTCGGTCAAACACATCTCAAGTTAACTTGGTGTTACTTAAAGCACTTATCGAAACTCAAAATAGTGATATCTATGTCCGTTCATACATGCAAATATCATTATGTGATAATTTTGCAACGTCGGATCAAACAATAACCGTTACACGCCGGCGTATTTGACTCACATCGGTATGATACCCCAACCCCTCGCGCGGGCGCTTCAGTCTGTCGTAAACCATAAAAACGAGTGTTTGCGTAAGCCGAGCTATAAAAATTTTGGCTCCAAATCTTGCTGTTTGAGGTAAGAACTTGTTTCTTTTACTAAATTATACTTTGTTTTCTTTTAAAAACGGGTTTATAGTGTAATTAAAGTAAAGATTTACTTCAAACGTGTATTTTCAAGGATGGCTGGAAACTGTGGGGGCAGGAAGCTAGTATTACAAATGGGATAGTTTGTGTGCATGTTTGATATTTGACGACCTCCGTGGTCGAGTGGCGTACATACGTGGCGTGTGGCGTGTCGCTAGCTCTGAGGTCCCGGGTTCGATTCCCGGACGGGTCAATGTAGAAAAATACTTCTCTATATTGTCTTGGGTCTGGGTAATTGTGGTACCTTGGTTGTTTCTGATTCCCATAACACAAGTGCTTTAGCTACTTACCTTGGGATCAGAACAATGTATGTGATGTTGTTCACATTTATTTATTTATATTTCTTCATGTCTAAACGGCTGGCTATGGCTGGAGAGATTTTAATACAATGGTGTTAGCTGACAGTGATTAACATATGGTTAGCGGCTACTTTATACTGAGGGAAAATATCTTGTTCTCGTAGGAAAATCTTAAGTCCTGTGTAAAACTGCAGGGCAGAAAGCTACTTTACTTTATACAGACCAGTCATGGAAAGTGAAAGACGAAAAAGTTTTTAATGTTAAGTATTTTGATGCCACAAAGTAGTGCAAAAATAACGCCTAAAGAAGATAAAAATTTGAAGCATTGGAAAGAAAAACCAGTTGATGACACTATTCAAACACAGGTATTTAAGTTTTACTAGCTGGCCAAATAAAAAAAAAATAAGAAATTAAAGTATTTTATAAGGATCATTATCAATTATTTTTTCAGACACCACCACAAATCTTCCAAAACGAAGAAAACGATACCACAGTTAGGAAAACTGAAAGGTCAGAACTACAAAGCCAAATAAATAGTGACTCGACAATTATTATTGACTTGTCAATAAATACACATGCTGAAAGAGAGCAAATGAAAAACCCCAAAAAGAATTTTCATAATAATATCATAACAAAAGAGATAGAACCAATAGAAAATGAACAGGAACATGAAGAGGACCTAAGTAATTATTATTTATTAAATTAGAAAAGATAAGTGTAGGATTATAAAGTTTGTTTATAATTTAATTATTTATTTATTTATTTCAGACAATACTTAGAACTAATCAATACAAAGATAAAAGTTTGAAGGCGAAAAAGAATAATGAAGACATGCAGAATGACATTTAACTTCATGTTACAGAGGATGACAATATTTTTAATGATTTAGCTGACTTACCAATAAGAGAAGAAAAAAATAAGAATATAATTAAAACTCGTGAAGAACCTATAAATGAAAATAAAATAACCATGTATAAGGGTCGCAAACATAATATGTATTGCGACCATAAATATTATTGATGTAAATCAACATAGTTAGATACGACTATACACGAACGGCAGAAAAAAATGAAAGTGAAAATCTGGATGAAACTAACAAGTCAACCGAAGATATACCATTAGAAAAAGAAAGAGAGGAAATATCATCAAAAAATTCAAATTCAAAATTCAAAAATATTTATTCAATTTAGGACACAATATGCCACTTATGAACGTCAAATGTACCTACAGTGAAAAATAAAATAAAAATAATTGTGTCCTGAAGGGGTCGAATCATGTCTCCTTATCTTTTGGGCATCAAGTGAAGATTGCGAGAAAATATTTCTAGAAGAAGAAAAATAACCGAAAAAAGGAAGAGAGGAAATATCAATTGAGGCTATGTTAGAAAAACAAAGAGAAGAAATATCATTGAATGAAAGAAATAGAAAAAGATTGCTAAGAAAAAAAGTAGATAAACGATCATTGGACAAGGAAAGTGAGGAAATATCAACTAACGATATATTGGAAAAACAAGAAGAGCAAATGTCTAAAAAAATGTTGAATAAAGAAAGGGAGAAAATATGGTTAGACCGAGAAAGAAAGGAAATATCACAGACTAAAATGAGCAAGGAAAAATCGAAAGGCAATTCTGTCAGAAGATGAAGACTTCGTATGGGAAGAGTCACCCAATGGTTGACTGGCAGAGAATTCTTTAAAGTATTAATTTGTACTTAATTTTGTTTGTGCAATGGAGAATACATAAATAAAAATAACTAAATAAATGGGATTCCTCTTCTTGGAAAGAGGAAAAAAAAAGAAAAGAAAAAATATATGTTTTAAATGCATTTAAACATTTACGTTATATTGATTACTCAAAATAAGACTGTCAAATAATACAAAGACTGTTTGTTTATATGGACATTTAAAATATCTGTAATCTGTTACATAATTATAATAAGTTGGCACTGAATCTCTAAAGTTGTTGATAAGTTAAGTAACGTACTTTAAAAGACATTTAAATATGTTGTTTTGATTACTTTGCTCAAAATAAGACTAACAAATAAAACAAAGGCTGTTTTCTTATAAGGCCATTAAGAATGTTAAAAGTAGTTTGTGAATTAAATACTAAGTTGTTGATTATTTAAACATTAAAGGAGGTTTGAGAATATTTTTTAAATAAAACATCATCTCCACTAAGATTGAAGATTTAAAATGAGAAATAATTGCATGGTATCATTCGCCATTCTTAATAAAGGTATGCAAATAAATGCGACTTAAAACAATTGTTTTTGTTTTAAATTTGTTGCTTAGACCGTTTTGATTTAACCCTGAAATTATTAATTTTGCTTCTTAAGCCAAGTAGGTTTATTCTATTGAATTAGTGGATAGTTGGTTAAAGCACTTATCCAAACTCGAAAGACAATTAAAGTAGTACTTAAAACCTTTTGCTTGCAACGATCAGCGAAATAAATTGGCGGTTAAACCATTTTCCCCGACTCTATTATGCGGCCATTTTGTGTTAACCGACATTTATTTTCGAAATTGTTATCATGACAAAGTTAAGAATATTACTAGAATTTGAGGATTTTTAATCTGAACTAGATTGTAATACTTTCAGGCAAAAATAACTAATAGTTTTATTTTTATCATTTTTTTTTCGAAATACGAAACTTTGAAACGCTCTCCTGTAAAGTTTAAAAAATGGCGCTTAAAACAAATAGGCTTTCACCCCTCGATATATTAAGTTTTATTAAATAATTCCACTTATACCATACAACTAACCACTTATATGATTAATGCAAAAGTTTGTGATGATGGATGAATGGATAGATGTTTGTTACTCCTTCTCGCCAATAGTACTCGATGGATTGTGGTGAAACTTTATTATACTATAGCTCATACATCAGAATAGTACAAAGGCTATAATTCATAACGATATTTTTGAGATCCGAAATATTTCTCGGGTTACCTACCCGCGCGGGAACCGCGGAATCAGTAGGAAAACTAAAAGATACATTTACACATGTATTTTATACTGTTCTATTAATATCTTAACAATATAATAACGGTTGCAATTAGTCCTACACTATTATAATAGTCAAAATCTATAATGACTGACATATATGCGCCAAACATTACAATACTCAGATGTTTTGTCAATCAGCGAAGTAACTATAAATGAGATGACATTCCGCACAGGTGATGAGGTGACTAATACCAAATCGTCAGGGGTTAAACATATTAGTTTACCGCGTGATCAATAGTCGACACGAAATATCGATAACGTGATGCATCCCTAGTGTAAAACGAAAATTATTTCTTTACACAAAATAATCGTAAATAATACGTATGAAATGTTATTTGATCTTTGCTTTTTACGTAAATAAACGTTTATAGAAAAGAATAATCATACTCACTACTTAAAAATTGAAGCACATTGGCAAAAATAAATCGTAAATTAGGACGACTCGATTTGGAATATTTTCCCTGTGAAATTAAAATTTGTTCGGATTATTTCGCTGTGTTGAATAACAATCAATCACCGAACAAGGCACCATGTTTCAGAAGCATTATTTCTCCAAAATATACACAATTTCACTTGTAAATATAAAAAATCTAATGCACGTAATTTTCAGCGAGCTTCTGCGGGGCGGTCAACTGTTTGACATCTGCCAAAAATGGTTCTGCTACATCGCATCTCACATCTCTTTTTAACACACAGCTTACTGCTAGTGACATCTCGCTTTTGTCGTTCTATTCCAAAGAGATAATAATTTTGTGGTATAAAATGATTCCTTTTTTTAATATCGCAGAGCTGGTTCCTAAAATAAAGTTATAATTTTCAATGGTTTTTATTTTATAAGTACAATTATTTTGCGCTTGAAACCAGTGGAACATACGTGAAACAAACATACATGCTTATACTGCTTTAAATTAGTACCCTTATCTTTGACTTTGCCATGGTTGGGTAAAAAAATATTCGTTAAACAGCTTCCTAAACTCCTTAAATCAAGGGAGATTTTTGCATTGTCTATCCTGATTGCATGCAAGTGCCGGCGGCCATGCCGCTCATGCCGCAGCGGCAAATGCGAATATTCGTTTCATCCCTATCACCCATGCAGGCTTGCGTATAATAGCTGTCAATATATATGTCAAATATGGTTTGATGGAAATGACCCATATGCCTTGATGTTGATAGTTGACAAAAGAGTATGTTTGACAAAATACTTTTATGGCCTTTTTTCGTTAAGACACTATATTAGTGCCACACCGATCACCAATTTAAGAAAGCAGAGGTGAGATACAGGCGTAGGAACAAACATTGGTTCGTTGGCGCCGCCATGGTATTCTTACGAATGTAAGGCCTCTTTTACTGACGAAGAACACGAAAAACTACATGTGTAACGATTGCGGTTTCCTGGTAACCCAGAGAAACGCAATAGTTACGAGAAATTCAATAAAAAACGTTTAAAAAATTGCGATATTATTAGTTTTGAAGTGAAAACTTCTTTAGCGGCGTTGAGCACTTTTGTGGGATGGGGGAAGAATGTGAAACTCGCGTCAGGACACGTGGGCTGATCGAAAAACCGTAAGACGGTTGGCGAAATTATGGATGTAAGTTGATTTTTTTGAGAGATAAACTTTTTAATGTAATTTAATATAATATAAATTGTAATGTTTGTGTACGATAGCGCAATAAATAAATATTGTATTCTATAAAAATATTTTATTATTATTGTTATTGTTATTATTATTGTATTATTATTGTTGTATTCTATCACAAAAATGATAGTACTTTTATATTGATAATAACTATTCCAAAAAATCAAAAATGCACAACATGCATGCATTGATATTCAAGTTTTCACTTCTGCCGGCACTCCCGGAGTGCTTTCACAGTTTTTTTTTTTAAACATACACACTAAGGCCCCAATGATCAGCACACAGCGTGCTGGTGGCACTCGGGTCCGAGTGCTATTTAGAAAATGACGTTAGAAAAAGACATCGCCGTTAACACTCGGGCCCCAGTGGGCGATACCGCTAGAATGGTTCTCACTTCGCTAGAATGGTTCGGCACTAATCGAGATAACTCATAAAATACGATTTAGCTTATAGTAAGGTCCTGCCAGTGAAAGTTAAAGAGTCCCAGCCCACAGCAGAACGTTTGGGGCCCGCCACTACTTATAAGCTTAAAGCATCAGTACCAATTTATATTTGTTGCAGCAACTGGCCCTCAGTCCCAACTCGAGATCCTACCGAGATTGGGTGGTTCCCTCCGTGCCGCTCTACTTCGAAGTCTACCTCTTCAACTGGACTAATGCTGATAACTTTCCACTTGAAAAGCCTAACTTGGTACAGCTGGGTGAGTAACTGAAGAAATATCTTGTGATGAGATGATGTGTGATGATTTTTACGACTGCCAGACATTTGGCTACGATCTCACTGATAGGAAGTCTTAAGGTGCCCAGAATGTCTTGTGTTTTGCATGTATTTTTCAATGTACTTTTTTCGGTCGAATGTTTTTTTCTTTCTTTCTTCTTTTAGAATGGATAAACAAGTATTTTGTAGTCTAATCTCTCTTCATGCCTAGTAACCGCCTAGCAGAAATTATTTGTCTGATTTGTAAAAAAATTGAGATTAACTCCAGTTTGTGACAATTGCTTACAAGTTAATAATGTTAACGCGGTTTCATAGTCTGCATGGATTGTTTGTTTGTACGGTTAAGAAAATGACTCTAGAGCATCATTTCAATAAATGGTTGTAAATGGCAAAACAATTAAGTAATTTAGCAGAGAGTGTGAATGCCCTATAAATAATTCGAAAATGGCGAACATCTCAAACGTATCCCAGATAAACACTTGGGATGATAAATGACTTTGATTGGCAACAAAAGTTCGGCACGTTTATCATTGTGTTCAATTGGTGGCCGAAACAAATTGATTTTCGTAAACTGATCAAGTGATCATATTGCAAGTCATGTACTAAGAATAGTGCAGACATACATACACTTTAAAGTATATTTAAGACAGAAAAATATAGGTTTTGCAAAATCAGTGCGAAAGAACCCTTGTTTTTAACACTTATTCCGATCGAAGATTCATTTTTACCCACTTCGATTGTTCTATCATCCAACCAAACTTTTATCACTAACTTTTTTTATTTTTCAATGACAACGTGATGATGCGGAAGCTGGCTTGCTATTTTCTACATTCTGTCTGATAAATAAACCGAGTTCAAGTCCTTCAAACGTAGATATAGTTAACTCTACGGACAGTGACCGCCTATAGGCGGGATAACAATAAAACTTCTATTGTGTCTGGAGTACTATCCGTGAAAGAGTTAAAGGTACATTTCATATTATGCTGTCGTCATATCGTCAGAACATATTACGAATACCATCGCCATATTGCTACCCAAGATAAGTTAAGTGAGGTTTCCTGTCTGCCGACCAGTGCTGTCAATTCGAACGTGGGTTACTCAATCATAGTAATCATGCTGATAGCAGCGGCTGGTGTCGCCATACTTCCAGTGTTAAGTTCATGGATAGAGATTGGTCGTTGAAGAAAATTAGAAGTTAATACTTTTAAAACGCTATTGCTAAGGTGCTCGTAGAGCAGTGGTGGCAGCGTTTTGGTTGTAATTATCAAAGCAACCTATACGGCGCGTTTGAGTTGGGATAGGTGACCATTCCGACTATATAGAGACATATATCACGAGAATCTCCGTGCTTTGCGGGCACGCTAAGCCGTTGGTCCTAGCTATAAGATATTAGTTAAGGCTTGTCAGAGGCCTTATAATATCGGCAATATCTGACAGCAAGGTTAGTCGCTTAGGTACCTTGCAAACATCCCTCCACCAATCCGCACTGCGCCCGCGTGGTGGAATATTGCTTTTAAAGTACTTCATAGTTGAGTCGAGGCCGTTGCACAGCATTGTGACGTTACAGCGTAACTTAATTTTTGTATTTTTATAACATGAAAATCTATCTAAAATCATCAGAAGAGAATGAAAATGAAAACTGCAATACTGCGCTATTTATTTACAGTTCATCTTAAAACGTAAAAGCATGCATGATTACGTAATGCATGATTTGTAGAATAAATGAACGTTTAACGTGATAATAACACCGTTCATAAATAAATATGGAGTTTTCTGGTGCCGTAGGACTATAGGACCATTCCGGTTTCCATTCCTCTTCCTCTTTTCATACTACGAGAATAATGTATCAAATATCCTTTTTATCGATGAAAAAGCTTATTTTTACTTTGTGTAGCAGTTTCCTCAATTATATTACTTTTCAGGTCCCTACCGGTTCCGGGAGTACCGTCGGCACGTGAACATCACGTGGCACCCTCACAACGGCTCTGTCTCATACAGGAACCTCAAGAGCTGGCAATTTGACCCCACCAGCAACGGGACTCTTCAGGACAACATTACTACTCTGAATGTGATTGCTGCAGTGAGTATTTTTATATTTCGAAATAAACATTTGAAGATGCAATGAAAAATTCATAGAGAATAACATAGGTATCTACACAAAAAACGAGTCAAGTGCGAGTCGGACTCGCGTATTGAGGGTTCCGTGCCAACTTTAACTGAAATAGAAGTCCACTTATTTCCACTTAGCCATAATATTTTGTTAATAGCAAAATAATTTTTAATGTTTGTATAAAAGACAAAGGTATATTTTCGGTTGTTGAAAATGTAGTACCTATATCTCAAAAACTACCAGTTCGAAATCGTTGAAACCAATTTTCGTTCAATCTTTTCTTGAAATTATTTCTTGCTTTGTTCAAAAGTAATATCGTAACGACGGCGACGATTTTTTTTGTTATCCTTCCATGTATGGGAGCCACACCTTTGAATATAATTTATTTTTATTTTTTGTGAATCGTTTTAACAGAATGCATCTACCTACCAAGTTTCAACTGTGTAATGCTAAAAGTTTCAGAATAAAGTGTCTGTGACATACGGACGAAAAGACAGACTGACCTTTTTGCCATTCGGCAACAAAACCTTAAAATCTGAGTCTGGGAATGTAATCAAAGTTATAGCTTACGTCCGTAACAGGAATACTCATATCTGGAACACCGGAAATAGTGAAAGCGTACCTACAATCACCGATTTGCTCTAAAAAACTCATTTAGGGCCGATTTTTCAATGGTCAGATAAAAAGTATCTGACTGATAAAATAAAAAGCGACAGAATTTAAAAAATGTTAAACAGTTACGTATGATTGCTGACAATTAGGTGACGTTTTCAAATTAGCCATATTGTATTTTGTTCAACGAATATTTCCTATCTTACTATTGAAAAATCAGCCTTAAGAATGATAACTTATAAAAAGACATTATAAGTACGAGTATTATGTTGTCTACACATATCTTGAATGAGTAGCAATATAATAAGGACTTTGTATGAATCGATAGGTATGAATAGTCCTATCGAAGTTATCTGATTCAAAACATTACAATAGCTTCATACTGATATTTTTATATACAAAACTAGCCTATTAAAAAAAGGGTCTGCATTGAACTCTTAAATGATCCTAGCCGGAATGCTTGTTAAAAGTTTTCCAAACCCCGAGGATATCTAACAGGGTTACGTGAACCACCTTCGTTATGAAAAAGGTTCTGTTAACTCATTGCATAATCCAGGGTTTCTCAAAGTGTCCAACCCCATGCGACGGCAGGGGGTTCGCGACAAGATTTCAGCAATGGTGGCTTGATGACTGTCGTCTGTGTTGAATTTTATTTGTTACCTTTATTTTTTGTGTTAATACATCTTGTATAATCATACTTTATTAATAACAAACAAGACATAAATAAAACAAAGACATGCATACCCATCACATTAATATAAAAAATATATTATTTTTGGAACTTTATTTGTCACCTTTATTTTTTGTGTTAATACTTCTTATACAAACATACTTTATTAATAACAAACAAAAAAAAAAAACAAAGACATGCAATATAAAACAATAACATAAATCTACCTATTCAAAAACGAAACCATTTGATTGCGGCAAGGAGGCTCGTTGCCGTAGAGTGAAAACCTCTTATGTGTTTTTGAGTAAACTTTTTAGGAGGTGAAAAAAACCGTCAGGTGAAAAAAAATTGTAGGTACTACGAAAATTTTTGTTTTAATTGTTATTGTAAGTAAAACTAAAGTTCGTTCAAACGTCATTATTGTATATGCATATGCACTTAATAACGTATATGCACTTTGAATGTCTGTTTTCACGATTACAACATGCTACGACCTGTCGTCTCGAGGTAATCACACCAGACTAGTTCACGCGAGCGAATACAAGGTTCTCATTGAACGTCATAGAAGGCGCTATTTGTATCAGATGAGCGTGTGAGTTAAACTAGAATGTGCGTCACGAGGTTTTCTTTCAAATAATGTAATAATAAAAAAATAAGCAAAAATGCACTCCCGAGGTTTACGGCGACGCTATGATGCTGGTTGCGTTGCCGCGTTGGATAGCTATGCTAATTCTTTGAGCTAGTAACCAGCCAGCTTTAATATTGGCTGTTACCTTAATTGATATTTAAAAACCTTATTTTCTTCAACAGTCAATTTTATTAAATAAGGGGAAGGAGGATTGAATTAGGTAAGGGGGTTAAATTAGGAACGCTGTAACCTACAAAATTTAACAGGGGTTCGCGTAGCCGGAACTTTGAGAAGCTCTGGCATAACCTATAGGATAAAAGATCAAGTGATTAACAGTTATTGGCATAATGTAACAGAGTATCATTTAAATAACTTTTCGATTCATCTGAGGTTTCCATTACAAGGATTTGTACATAAGTAGTTAGTTATTTGATATTAATAAACCAATGAATGCTTTCGTTTTTATATTAACTTTATTATTTTTTAAGTTCAGCGATTGCATAATAATGTCTTCTGCAAATGCAACCATTAAATCGATAAGCGATAAAGGAATCAGTATTTAGGAAAATTTTGAACGGTTTCTTGATAAACGTAACGATAGTGATTAAAGGGTCTGGCACTAAAAGGTTATTTTAAAATTTACCATTGTTGTTTTGTTGAGGAATATTTTGTACATACAGTTGCATCATAATACGTAAGACATATGTCACCGTCTTATAATAAAAACCGAGTGATTACAATCCAATGGTTTTGTTATCTGTTGATTTATTCTGAACAGCAGGGTGATACAGGAGGCTGATTCTCGCGGCAATAGACCTTCTTTCGTGTGGTAATTAGATTGTGAGTTTAACCATTTTACTTGAAAAATCAAGTAAAATATCTACACGTAAAAAAAGTAACGCACGAACAAAATCCAAATACGTAAAAAATCGTGACCCTGCGAGAAATCAATAACTATTTTTATTCGAATGGAACTGCTGTTTTTATTTCTCGATTTCGAAGTTGCTCCCGTAGTAAAAGATGTTCAAAACCGTGAGTAGAGCACTTCCTGAAAGTTTGATCAAGTGTAAAATTAAATTGAAACATTAAATAATAAATAAATATTAATTAAATAGTTGCATCGGATAAATCTACGTTATTATAATTTTATTCAAATGTGAAATTTATCGAATCGTAACCGCATCCGTAAACCAATGGTTCTGAATCGGGGGGCTGTACCGAACTTCATACATTCTAACGTAAACTGAAATAACGAATTATTGGGCAAAGATGTTGGTCTGGGTAGGTGTAAGGAGGCTGCCTTCGTGTTAGGTTGACATGTAAGTACCAATAAAAGTCTAAATGCTAAGCCATACATCGATCTAGTTCACAATAAATTGACAGATTACAATCTACCGTATTTATAGCCGTAAGATTAGAATCTTGAGGTTTTTACAAAATTACGGTGACTTAGATAACTTTTCACATGACTTACACACTTACTTTTCACATGGTAAGTTACAAATAATAAACTGTAAACAAAATAAAAAATTAAGCATTTTAGCGTATCTCATTATCACCAGAAAAACTAACACACTACGCATTGGTTGCTGTTGTTGGCAGAATTAAATAACAGCCCGAAGAATGAAGAGTTCCGTATCTACTATGCATATAAGCACTTTTATTAATGCCCTGTAATACATGATTAAGATAATAATGAGGTTTTGATTCCCTTAAAATAACAAAATATCCGAAATTATGAGATTTAAAGGCGCTGACTCTCATTTTTTTTTACAGCCAAAAGAGACAATCCAAATTAATATTCAACTACAGTTTCAGTTTCATATCTTAAAGCGTTTTGAAGGTATAAACATTTATAAGCGTTTTACATGAAATTTATGTGCTTTATTTTTATGGATTAGAACTTCGTAACTTGTTTACCTATTATAGCTGTGGTCATTTTCCTTCTAAATTTAGCATAATTATATGCTAGTACTGTTAATTTTTTTGTGTATCGACCTACTACCGTTTAGTTGGGGTGGGGACATTGGAACAAAAATTTGCAATTTAATGTAACGGAAACAGGCGACTTTATCGAAGTGATATTGTCAAATTTATCATCATTTTAAAAGAAACTATTTAACGGTACCCCATACGATGGGTTTGCTAAGAGGGAAAAAAACATCCCGTGTTACTTGTATGAGATGTACCCGAAAAAAATATTAAAAAAAAATATATTTTACCAGTTTGGCGGGGAAATTAGAATACATACCCTGGCAAATTACAGTTACAGACGGACATGGCGAAACTATAAGGGTTTCTGTTGGATTACGAATTTATAAAAAGGAATAAGAAGATAAGAGAAGACTTTGATAAGAAAAGATCCGAGGGCTTTATCAAATCTTCCATTGTTCCATTAATTTTGGAGCGTTTTATAGAATACAGTGTTTTAATTCTTAAAAATTAAACATCTTCTTTTTACAGTCAGCGGTATACCGGTCGCGGTTCTGGGGCTTCTTCCAGCAGAAAGGTCTATCCATGGGCCTGGCCATGTTCGGGCAGCACATCTCAGTCTCCAAACTGGCTCGGGAGCTGCTCTTCGAAGGATATGAGGACACACTTCTGGAGTTGGCGAAGAGTCTACCTCCTAGTACCACTGGTGGAGCTCCACCGATTGACAGATTCGGCTGGTTTTATGAGGTAAGATTGTTTGGAATCAATTAATTTTATTAGGGGTTGATAAAACTGTAACTGTGTGTATATTGGGCTGTAGAAACACACTACTAGTCGGGTCGGGAAAGTCAAGGTGATTTTACAACTACAAATACCTCATTTTTATGTAAATTCCTTTGATTCGCCATCGCCACCATTAAAAGTTTTTTACTTCGTCCATAACACACTTTAAAATTGAGACCACAGTAACAAAACAATTTTAAACTACTTCACAAACTTTTACTAAAAATTTACTGAATAAACGCACCGATCGCGATCGCATGACAAGCAAACTACCCTCCAATATTAGGATGGAACTGTGTACGTTCTTGTCTTTTCTTGTATAGGTATAGTTATTGACTTTTTTTTTGTGATTCGTATATATGTGGATTTCTGAATCTGCAGTGCTTGTAACCGCAATACTCTGCAGTGACAGTTATGTGTTTCTTTTGATTTAGCTTTTTATTGAAGAATTATTTATTTGTTGAAAGATTTAATTAGGCTTTTCTAAATGTTAGTAGAATGGAAAGGTGTTTAAAGTGCTTTCTTTTGAAATTACATCAAGGACTTTAGAGCGATCGGGTTTGTTGTGGTTGCAGTTGATCAGGTTGTCGTTTCGTTTCGCGGCAAATCTGGGACATTGTTGTATTAGGTGTTCGAGACTTTGTATGGTTGACTAAGTTAGCAATAACAACATACAAGTATGTTTTCGTCCTGCGATAGTCAGACACCGTGGATATACTGTTAAATAAGCACCCACCTACTTCAATTAAACAGATGATATAATTTCGCTGTAACTTTTTAATATAACCTAACTAGCGGACGTTAATAATTATTATCTTACTCCAGACGGTGATGAATATGACAGAGTAAAAGTCATGAAAATCGGTCCACACACATAACTTTCTATTTTTTATAAGGCCTTTCAATATCAAACACAACAAAAAAGAATTAGCGAAATCTGTCCAGCCGTCCACGCGTGATGGGAACGCGACCAAGGGAAACATTATTTTTACATATAGAGACAGTAAAACACAAACGCAATTTATTTCCAGAGGAACAACTCACTGGACAGTGACGGCTACATGGAGGTGACGACGGGTCAGACCCGCGGCTCGCTGCCCGGTCAGATCGTGCGGTGGAACCACCAGAACCGGCTGCCTTTCTACCAGGGAGAATGCTCCAGGGTAAGAGTTCTGAAATTCTAATTCAAATTACAGGATATTGACTAAAGCTGGGCCCAGATTGCGTCTTTGTAGTTTATATTTCGAAAAACTTGTTTGAATTATAATTACACTGGTATTTTAAGGGTAACTAATAAATAATAATAAGTAATAAATAAATATCCTTTGGACATTTCCACACATCGCCATCTAGTCCCAAAGTAAGCTACTCAAAGATTGTGTTATGGGTGCCAGACAACGGATATAATACTTAAATACTTTTTGTTTGTAAATACATACATAGAAAATACCCAGACCAATACAAACAGACATGTTCATGTACACAAATGTTTGTATTGTGCGGGGATCGAACCCGCAACCCGCTGCGTAGTAGGCGATTTCTTGACCACTACACCCGACGGGTCGTCTGGTCTACTAAGTAAGTAAGTATTGAATTACTTTAGTAAAATATAACAATTGCCTTCTGAATGACGTATCAAAAAGAATGTAGGTGAGGTGTAATAACTCTGCAATCACAAAACATAACCTCAAAATGTCTAATCTGCCGTTGAATTCCTCGTAAACCCCTAATTATTTTACAAAAATATTTTTTGTCTGTGTTCTTTCAAATATATATATATTTTATCCGAACATTTTGTAAAGACGCATGCAGACGCAAAGTGGGCCGAGTTTCTATAGAGTTTAGGTCAAGATCCTTTAAAGCTAAAATAAGTGTTCAGCTGTGTCGTTATCCAATTTTAGTCTCAACGTTTATTTTTTGCAGAATAAGAATAAAAATAGCTATTAATTAAATGAAAACACTTATTTATTTAAACCTTATTGCACTGTAAGTTGTATAATTGGCGGACTTAAAATGCCTTGAAAATGTAGAGATTTTAAACACTTAACGGACATATTATTTCGCGCACGTTTCGAATGCTTTACCATCATCCGTGGTCACACTCAAGACTGGATGTTATTTGTCATGACATAGTTATGAAAAATAGAACATTACATATTCACCAATGAGTAGTAATCACGTTTACTTCAGAACCAAGCTTATCTTTATCTTTTCATAGACAGATAGAAAAGCTCCATGCCATTGATTAACGTAATTTTATTTGTCGGTTTCCAACTTAAATCATGTTTAACAACGAACATCGTTTCGCCCCGCCCCATCCCGCACTCCCAGCGCCGGCACCGTCAAACGGGCTAAAAAGTATCCCACATCCTTTTTCTGGTTCTAAGCTACCTCCCCACCAATTATCAGCCAAATTGGTTCGGCTGTTCTTGAGTTTAAAGACTTTTCGGGGCGGTGAACGGCTATAGCCGTAAAACAATAAAAAATCTATTGTGTCTGAGATACCTCCACGGAAAGAGTTAAGTAGTATAACTAAAATGACTTTTATTATATCTATTAATCAATGCGCAAAACCTGAATTTAGTTTGATTGGAATAACGAGTAGAATCAGTTAAACCACTTTTTATATGAGTCACATTTTTCAAACACCTAATCTTCACACAAATGTTGCCATTTTATATGTATTAGTAAGACAAGCCAGACATTAGTTCAAAGTACGTAAAGTAATAGTTAGTTCTTTATGAGTGAAGATATAATAATAATAATGTCAGCGCGGCGCAGCGGTCCGGTGAAATAATAACCTACCGACCCCTCTCGACAGAACGTCATCCGCAGAGCAAGAAATGATCAGAAGTGTTAAAACTATACCATATAAAACCTTAAATTAAGTTATGTTTTTTCTTTCAGAATTAGGTCAATTTAATTAAAAATCATTGGGGGTGTGTGAGGTTTTGCGAATTTAACATTACAAGTTGTATATAGGCACGTTTGTCTGGTGTTTGAATCCATATCCACATCTACACCCTAAAACTATCATCTGTGCCAGAGGTAACTAGCACAGTGCCAGTGCCAAGCTATTGCCACCTTTCTTACAGATATTTAACTTATTTTTTCCTCGCAGCTCTCCGGCAGCGTAGGCGAGTTCCTCCCCCGAGACCTGGACGAGGAGTCACAGCTGATCATGTTCATCCCGGAGCTGTGCCGCACCGTTGCCATGGACTACATGCACAGCGGAGACCACGCCGGCCTGGCGTACCACAAGTATGGGATCTCAAGGGACAGCTTCGATAACTGTGAGGTTCTTATGAAGACATTTCCAATTTTCCTATGATTAAATATCTTCGACATATTTTTAGGGTTTGGGTCGTAGACATATTTCTAAGGTTTAGCGCTTCACTCCAAAACATTAACGAGCACTTCAAGTCTCTGCGCTGAACTGCTTACGAATGGACATAGCGAAACTAAAAGGGTTTCTTGTTGAACTATGGAACCCAATCTTCATCTTTCTTTATTTCATCAGGGTAAATTGATACCAAATCGTGTATGTGGTTTCATGTCAGACAAGGGTTATAAAACGCTTTTTGAGTCAGCAACAGTGGCAAATGTTGCCACAAGTAACAGGGACGGAGCCATCTTCGTGTTATCATCTGTAAATTGAAAATGCAGACATTGACTTACAGAGGCTTTCCGGTTTTGAATGAATGAATGAATGATTTATTTTTTATAAGTAACAGTGACTCATTTTTGTTAGTAAAACTTATAAACTATGTTAGTACCTAAATACATAAATAACTAAATAAAATAAATGAAAATATAAGTTTATAACGGCCAGCTCTGCACCACTGCCCCAGAAATGGCACAAGAACGGCTCACATAAATGCAGTCGAGTCTATTGGCAATCATATTCAGGATGCTGTTACCGCTCCCTCGCACCCTGCGCACCAGGGACACGCACCATTCAGTATTGTTGAGTTCATCATCAACATCCCTGATGCACTACAGAAGCGAGGCACCCGCAACAGCACCCTGAAAGCGGTATTATACTGGAAACGAAGAGCACTATAAGCTTTTTGAGTATATCTAGCCCTCATGTAAAAAGATGTACAGTAAGCCCTGAACAACGTTATCTTTACGTCGCGTGTACAGCGTGCAAACCTTCGAGCAAGCATGTTCGCTCTGACTGACAGCGCTCTCCGTTCCCTCTCAATATCTTCGTCGTTCTTGAGGTCGGAAATCAACATATGACCAAGATATTTGAACTTTGTAACTTTCTGTAATATCTAATAATAATCTCACTCCTGAGCCATGTCTACAAGCTGTTTTCAAGGGTCATCACGAATCGTCTCGCAGGTAGGTTTGATGGCTTCCAGCCTCCCGAACAAGCCGGTTTCCGAAAAGGCTTTAGTAGCATAGACCACATCCATACGCTTAGGCCAATTATACAGAAGTCCGAGGAGTATAATATGCCTCTATGCTTAGCGTTTGTGGACTATGAGAAGGCCTTTGATTCGATCGAAACTTGGGCGGTGCTACAGTCTCTGCAGCGGTGCCACATAGACTATAGGTATATAGAGGTGTTAAGGTGCCTTTACAATAACGCCACCATGTCGGTCCGAGTACAGAAGCAGAACACGAGGGCGATTCCACTGCAGAGAGGTGTGAGACAGGGAGATGTTATATCTCCGAAACTGGTCACAGCGGCATTGGAAGACGCCTTCAGACTTCTGGAATGGGAAAGAATCGGCATCAATGTCAATGGCGAATACATCACACACCTCCGATGATATAGTCGTTGTGGCAAAGCCGCTGGACGATCTTGGCACTATGCTCGAAGACCTTGACCGAGTCTCCCAACAAGTGGGTCTTAAAATGAACATGGAGAAGACGAAAATTATGTCGAGTTCCCTTGTTGTACCCACTCCAGTATCCATTGGGAACTCAATTCTCGAAGTTGTCGACGAGTACGTCTACCTGGGACAAGTGATCCAATTGGGTAGGTCCAACTTCAAGAAAGAGGTCAATTGACGAATCCAACTCGGCTGGGCAGCGTTCGGGAAATTACGCAAGAGTGCTTTCTCATCTCATTTACCTCAGTGTCTGAAGACGAAAGTCTTCAACCAGTGTGTGTTACCAGTGATGACATACGGATCCGAAACATGGTCTCTAACTATGGGCCTTATAAGGAAGCTCAAAGTCACACATCGAGCGATGGAGAGGGCTATGCTGGGTGTTTCTCTACGTGATCGAATCAGAAATGAGGAGATACGTAGAAGAACTAAGGTAACGGACATAGCCTTGAGAATCAGTAAGCTCAAGTGGCAATGGGCAGGGCACATAGCACGAAGAACTGATGGCCGTTGGGGCAGGAAAGTTCTAGATTGGAGACCCTTCGACCAAAGACGCAGCGTAGGACGTCCACCAACAAGATGGACAGACGATCTTATAAAGATTACAGGATCAAACTGGATGCAGACCGCTAGTAATCGGTCGCTTTGGAAAGCCGTGGGGGAGGCCTATGTTAAGCAGTGGACGTCCTTTGGCTGATAATGATGATGATGATGATGATGAACTCTCTGTAAAGTGTTGTCATTTATGTTTATGGTTGGTATGTTTTCATATCTTTTACTGCCGGCTCTAAAGACCATAATCTGACTCTTGTCAACATTGTATACCAATCCGTGTGATCTGGCGTACTCTTCGCAAATAAACACCACAGAACACAGATGGATGCACTGAGCAGCACCATGTCGTCCGCGTAGCAAATATTATTAACGCAGACACCGTCTATATGATATCCGACATTGGTGCTGCTCAACGCATCGATGAGGTCATTGACATACAGATTGAAAAGCGTGGGCGTGCTTAGTCACCCCTGCCTCACCCCGCACTCCAACCTGCACGGCTTGGACAGCGCCCCATCCCATATTACGCTGTTGACCTGGTTTCCATACCTGGTTTTGTGCTAGAGTATCGAACAACAAACCAACCTTTAACTTAACAATTCCAAACTTTTTATTCCAGCGTCCCTATCATCTGACAATGCGTGCTTCTGCAACGGCGCGTGCGCATGGAGCGGCGTGATGAACGTGTCAGCGTGCCGTTTCGGCTCGCCATCGTTTATCACGCTGCCGCACTTCCTGCACGCAGACCCGCAGCTTAAGGAGCTGGTCTCCGGAATGAACCCTGATGCTGAGAAGCACTCCTTCTATTTCGCGGTGGAGCCCGTGAGTCGCTTTCTATACCTTTTCTGGTTATCGTTTTATACAGAGTCTTTTATCGTCCATAGCCTGAGAGCAACTTAATGTTTGTGGGGTTTCTCCGGAAATGACAGGTGTGATTGCGGTGCGGTGCAGACAATGTACCATCTCCTGTCCTGCCCCAAATGTCCTAGCTCATGCACGCTTCAACAGGCAAACGCCAACGCAATCAACGTTGCACAACGCTGGGCGAAAATATTATGACTGTTACCAGTCGACTCGAAGAAGAAGAACCTAATGTGATCAATCACCCCACTGTGTTTCAGTCTTGTTCTGACCACACGCGACCGGTTATATCCAACCTTCCAGCATCCGCTGCTGCCGCACGGCTGTCGCTCTAATGTGATGGTGCACTTAATGATACTAAGGGTACTACTAATGACACATGGAGGCCATGGGGCGCTATTATAAACATTCTGGCCTATATAACACTTGGGGCCCCATGTAACACCTTGGGGTGATATAATACATAAAAGAGATAGCACAATCCTCGTAGGGAGGCTAGAGAGAGCGAGCTGTCCAGTAGCTGCCATTTTAGATACCTGTAAGACATTTGAGGCTCTACGGGGTGATATAATACATGTGAGAAAGGGTCAGCACGACCCTCGTATGTCGGCTAGATAAAACCAGCCATAACTACTGCGCGTGCGCATGGAGCGGCGTGATAAACGTGTCAGCGTACCGCTTCGGCTCGCCGTCGTTCATCACGCTGCCGCACTTCCTGCACGCAGACCCGCAGCTCAAGGATCTGGTCTCCGGAATGAACCCTGATGCTGAGAAGCACTCCTTCTACTTTGCGATGGAGCCCGTGAGTCGCTATGCCATTTCTGGTTGTCATTTCATACGGAGTCTTCAATGATTCATAGCCTGAGAGCAAACTGATGTGATAAACCATCGCACTGTGTTTCAGTCTTGTTCTGACAACAATACGCGACCGGTTATATCCAACCTTCCAATTAGTGAAAGCACAGTGGGATGGTTAAAAAGTCGAGAGCTATTTGAGACACTCAGGACCCTTTGAGCTCTTTCCTACTCATTCATACATAAATGGCAGCAGCGGCGCGCTGCCGTCGCTCTAATGTGAAGGTGTACTTCATGATACTAAGGGCACTATACAATACACTATATTTACATGCATCTATCATTAGAAAATCGAACTCCAAGATCTACACGCTGCGATTGTAAAACACAATCTTTGACATTATTGTACCTACTTACAATAAAACAATATAATAAACAACAAAATAAGTGCTTACCTACTTATATAAAATCCTGGACGAGGTTTTTTTATGTGTCAGCCAATTCTGCCTTGAAGCCAGTGGTCCTAATATGAAACCTCTTGTTCTGGCACTGAATATTGTCAGCGAAATGCCATCACATTTTGTGAACAGCTTAGCCCATTAATCTTATCCTATTGAGTACGTGTTACAACAAATCTTGCTGCTACTGATTTGACCTTTTCGTCTTATTTTAATATCAAATAATAATCTCTTTCAGAGACTGGGCATCCCGTTAGATGTGACAGCGAGATTTCAGCTGAACATCTATTTGGAACCAAACCCAAACGTTGCGTGAGTACCACATATACTCATTTAAACTGTCTATCACCTATCTTAATCTGATGATAACAGTTGTAAGAAACATAATTTACTTACAAAATATATCTCATAACTAGCTTACGGTATTTGGGTGCTCTTGAACCAGCCAGAAAGTGGGTTAATTAAATTCGACTAGTTTCACAGGCGTCTTATAACGTTTTCTATTATCGGGTAATGATTGGTTGGCCACCTTTGATTAAAGATCAATGTACGATGGGTGTAGATGTCAAACCTGTTTAGTTGCTCTGCATACTTAGTTAGGCTCGTAAAGTGTGTTATGGGCACGTGCTTTCTCTGAGGTAGGTTTAGACCAACGAACAAAGAACTAGGCTTACTAGAACAAGCACATTATTTCTTGATTTTTTATTGTAAACGGAAGCTCGGTTTCAGTGTTTACACCTAAATATTAACGAGCAAGAATGAGAACCAAGAACTAGAACTAGACTGCACAGATGTTTAGATCAGGGCTAAACGTTATTCAAATCGTTAAGGCCCATAGATTCTTCTAAAGGCCCATTTATATCAGACGAGCGAATGCTCATTCTATCCCCACTTCGTTAAATTATTTTTATGTTAACAGACTCAAAACATTCGTTTGTTGTTCTATTGCATTCTATAGAAAGTCGCTTGATGTGAACAGTTGCTTTGAGCGTTCTTTCGTGTCCGGACGTGCTTGCTCCCTGGAGCGAAGCAAAGAATTCTAATGTTCTCCTCTTCAAAGAATTCTAGTGTTCTTACGATTTGAATACGTTCGGCTGATCTAAAAATTGTGTGAAACACACTTTGGATCCTAGTTCAAGTTCTTGGTTCTTTTTCTTGCTTGTTAATATTTCGGTGAAAACGTTGAAATCGAGCCTCCGTTAACACAAAAATGTCAAGAAAGAATGATTTATTCTAGCTCTAGTTCTTTGTTTGTTTGGTCTAAACCCACATTCAGAACACTAGAATGCTTTGAAGAGACCGCTTCAGGAAGCGAGCACTTCCGAACACGAAAGAACGCTCCTAAGCAACTGTTCGCCCGCTTTATTGCCGTTTCAATCAAGCGAGCGAGCGTTCTTAGAATATTCTTTAGAACGCAATAGAACAACGAACGAATGCTCTGAGTCTGTTTACATGAAGAATTCAATGAAGTGGGTATATAATGAACATTCGCTCTTCTGATCTAAATGGGCCTTGAGGGCTAGCTTATTGCCAAATGCTTTGTAAACGAATAGGCATATAATAATACTTTATTACCATTATGTTAATGATACTAAAATCGATTGATTCTTGTTTGCGAAGCGATAGTAAGGCCCAAATGATAATGTATGGATTTCCTAATTTAAAAACTTTGATAAAAGTGCATAATTGACGGACTTGCTGCAAAAACAACGTGTCTACACCTTAAGTGTATGCAGAAAGATTCCTTTAATAGTTTTTCACTTTCATATCACTTATGGCAATATTTATTGCCCTACAACGATTTATGCTATGGATTGTTATACTAAAAGTTGCTAAATTAACTTCATTTCTTATCAACAAAGTGATGCTGGGAAAAAAATAGAATAGCCAATAGGTACTATGACGCCAAATTTTATTGACATCGTGACACTATCAGCTGAATGATCCTTGGATTACCTGGCACAGCCGCTAGTACTCCATCCATATCTGATAACTGTTACAAGTGCGTACTTAAAACAGAAGATAAGCAGTTTTTCGAAAACAAACTTGCCCTTTGGGGTCAGCATTAAAACCACGCTTAATTTCCTTTCAAAACCATCAACGTAGGTACTCGTAAGAAACGAATCGATAAAATGTGGCATTAGATCAGGTACCAATTCACATTGATCATAGATACCAATTACCGCCACAACACCATCTCAGAATATTGAAGTTTGTAAAATAGCTCTACTGTGAACGATCTTCGTAAATTCCATAAAATCTCGACGATCCAAATCCCCGAATCCAAAACACTTCAATTTATTGTTTTAAATTCAACTAGCTACATGTTTTTTTATACTTAATTGCACAACCAAATTTTGTACAAAAGGTGGACTTAACGCCATATGGCGTTCTCTAACAGTCGTACTTCTTATATGTTGTTTCACAACTACCTACAGAATACGGCTGTAACAGGTCAACCAAATTTAAAATATGAATCATAATCATCCTTGCATTTTTCCACAGCCTATACGAGAACGTTCCACGCATGTTGTTCCCAGTGTTCTGGGTCCAACAACGGGTTCTCATCGACGAGGCAGTGGCAGCTGAGCTTGTCATGGTCCGAAGCATCCTGGACTGGGGTGCGACGGTGTGCGCCGGCGCAGCGCTAGCTTTCGCCACTATTGCCGCTGTCGCTACGTGCTATCCGAAGAAGAAGAAGGTAGAAGTAGCAGAGAAGTTGAAAGAGGATGAGCTGAAGTTGAACCCCATGTGAGAGTTGATCGGACAAGTGTGCGTACACTTTTAGATATGATGGACTTTGATTAGATCGCAATGGAATACAACGAGATAAAAAACTTGAACTGGCAATCAGAAACAATGGATTTGTTAATGGAAATCCTTATTAAACCATTTCAAGGTAAGCCAGTTGATGCAGAAGACTGATGACAATCAGCACTGAATCAGAGGAGTCTCTAATTCTTTTCCATAGAGATGTTTTGAGTGGATTATTAAAAAATACGTAGCTATTTTATGCTTGACATAGGTACTTACTATTAAAGGTATCAAGACATTATCAGTATACTATTTAAATAAACAATACCTACTTCTGTCGGATGAAATTTGGTAGAAGAGCATAATAAACGAAAATTCCGAAAAGATAGCCACTACTCCGGGGGGACAAGATATTTTGTAGATTTTTCTTACTATGTGACTCTCTAAGGGTAGATTCGACCAAACGAGAATAAGTGTTAACCTTAGAATAAATCGCTAGCTATCCGAGAGTATATTAATTTTCCATTTTACCAATTACTGTTCTAGAATATCGCATTTATACGGATACGGAAGTAATTCTTAGACACACACTGCTACTTTAAGCAGCAATGCAGTCGCGCATTTTATAAACCGCTTCAACATCCCGACTCACGCAATGAACAGATTGAATATAGCATTGATGCACGCCAATATACAGTACAAATTTGTCAATGTTCAGGTTCTGCATCGCGACTGCATCGATGCGAAAAGTCACAGTGTGTATAACTACCGTGTTGCGTAAAATAAGAGCTTATTCAAGTATAGTTTAATGACGTCTTACCATATGATTTGTCATAATGTGAGTTTTTTTTTGTCTGTCAAAACTTTTGACAGCTCGACACTTTCCCACGGTATAATAAGGCATTGTTTAGTTGTCAGGATTTTTACTTTCACACAATACTGTTTTGATTTTCCGGAGAATGATACAGTTCAATGAATCATTCGATCTGATATGCGAGTTTAGTAATTACAATTAAAAATCAAAAACGACTGGGATTTCCGAGTGTAAAATTGAGGAACAAAATTATCTTTCGTATAGTTACACGCGTATAAACCGATGTTTGGTCGAACCAACCTAAAGTGAACAATATATTTGTAGGTGTGTGAGCATAAAAAGACTATGATGGATGAAACTGTATATATTATGGATGGTTTAATTTTTATGTGCCATAATACTAGTATTAGTAAGTGATTTATATTAATATAAGTTTATATTAAGTTACTCATATATGATCAAGCACTCTCTTTCTACCGTTCGTTATCATTGTACATAATTTAATATTACATAAACCTTTGACTTTTAAATACGAATTATTATATTTATAAATAATCTACACGAAAGATTGCACAAAAAGATGTTTTAAATATTACGCAAAAAGAGTTATTTCATGACTTACAGGGCGACAAGGATCGTTTGGCCGTTTGCGGAAATCGGAAATAACGCCGTAATCTTGTAAAATGCGGTTGTCAGAAACAGCGCAGTGAATTTTCCCCGATCTCACAGATGATTTCCCTATTTTTCTTAGTGTCTCCTGATGTTTAATTTCGTTATTATTTTTGTTTAAAGCAAAGTTATTGTTTTTGAACACAGTCAAGCTAAACTCGCTACACATTTTAGTGGTGGTTATCATTTATACGATTGTTTTTCTTTAAGAATCGATGGACCATACCATTCTTTTACTAATTTGTGGAACGTTAATGACACAAACATTATGCATGAACTTAATTTATTAGTACCCTCCTCTTCCTCTTTGACTTTGTCAGGGTTGTTTTTTTTTACTTGATCATACAGCTTCCTAAACTCCCTGAATCGAGGGCGATTTTTCCCACTGTCTACCCTGATTGAATGCTATCCTCCCCCCCCCCCCCCCTTCTCCGTCAATGTCATCATTCGGCCAGATGATTCTAGTCGCATTGTGTAATCGTAATAATGCAATTAAACCATGAAAGTACCAAAGACATGCGTTGTGTTTTATACTGTATCACAATTATTATTATATAAGCTACTTGCCAACTGTATTGCCCTAAGTGGATTATTATCATACTAATACATTCCTTCCTTGTGATATTTATTATTAACAAAACACTATACAGCGTGTTGTTTTGGTCGGCGGCGAGCGACTCAGGGGTATAAGCGATACTGATGCCAAAAAATATAAATAGGAAAAACTCAAAAAAACAATTTATTATTGCGATTCGACCGAGCGAGTCAAAACTACCAACACTTATAAAACTTGCATTTAATTTAAAGATTTTGTAGATATTTTTTTAATAAGCATAACTCATTTTATCTTTCTGAGTTGGATGTCATTCACCAAAACAACACCCTGTATTAACTTCAAATAATATATAAATAGTCTTTATGTCCCGATGAAGTGTATAAATTAATATTTATTTTATGCAACTAAGATTAAGTTTTCTTTGACACATTGTTAGTTAAGTAGCAGACGTTTATAGAAATATGTAAGTAATGCTCGTTTATTTTTGTACTTTAATGATATAAAAAACTAAAGTCCGTTTCCTTTTGCTTGTCAAATATTGTAAACAATCTTGACATGCCTTTTTACAAAAAAAAATCATTTTAAAATAAGATACAGCCAAAAATTACCAACTACATCGGTAATTCATCGTTTGGTACTGAAATTCTTTTAAATCAAGTTGCAAATGAATTTTATACTTTGATATTATTTTGAAAATTATAAAAAGATTGTTTACATTATTGGACTAACAAACATAAACGGACATATTTGTGTGTATGCGTAAAATGTAACTGTAGGATATTCTGTGATATTTCACCTTACCTTTCATATACGAGTTTTGTAGTAGATTAGACAAATAGTAAGAAAAGTATTGACAATATTTTTATACCGCTCATGAGTTTATTATACTTATAAATTTACCCTATTAAGCGCTACCCGGATTTTTAACGCGCACACTAGCGCATCTTAACTAGAAAAATCATAACTGGTTAAATAAAAGACCAATAAAAAATCTGGTTGACACGATCGTAGCTCTGGTTATGTGGTTTAGATGCAATGTTTAAGTTAAATTAAACAGAGTTATCTGCAGTTACAGTTTGAAAAATTGCCAAAAGTGGCCATTTTTAGCAGTTTTTCTAACTCTTACTAAACTACTACTTACTGAAAAACTGCTAAATATGGCCACTTTTAGCATTTTTGCTAACTGTAACTGCAGATAACTGTGTTTAATTGAACTTAAACATTGTGTCTAAACCACATAATCAGAGCTACAATCGTATCTACCAGATTTTTGATTGGTCTTTTATTTAACGAGTTATGATTTTTCTAGTAAAGTGGCGCTAGTGTGCGCGTTAAAAATCCGGGTAGCCCCTTAAGTAATTTGACATAATACGTGAAATAAGATGTTGGAGATAATTGTTAATATAACAGTCGATGTAACCTAAAGCTCTGGCGCACGAAGTTAACGTTAACTGTTATATTTATTTTTTATACATGTATACCTATAGTAAGAGTAGGTTACAAAAAATCGGCGCAATTGAACCTAAGTTGATGCAAAATAATATCATTTTTTTCCCTAGAATTTACGAAAGTTAGTGTGTGTAAAAGAAATGCAAAATCATTACCATTTGTTTAACATTAATAATGTCATGAAAAACAAACTGTATTAACTTCATCATTTACACTTTATTCTGACAATATTTCTTTGCTTTACAATATCGTTTCTGTATTTTTTATACTTGACATTAAAATACAGGGTATGGACCACCCCTGTAATACCTATTGAGGAAGGAGTTGAACATGTACATACGTTTTTTTAAATAGGTATCCAATGTTTCATCGGGTACCAGACTCTTAAAGACTAGAAAATAATCTACGACATTACAAATTATTATTGTTAGTATCTTTCTAATAAGTATTTTGTATACAAAATTGGTAAAATGTTGCCTGTGTATGTTATTTTTGAGTAAGTATGTGTGAATAAACGTTAGCGTGAAATTGTTTACATTGTTTTTTTATTTATTTTATTGTCCTTTTCAACTTATAGTTTCTTACCGTTGCATTATGAATAATAGCTATTGCAAAGTGGCTATTAATTCTTGTGTTCTGACATAAGCAACCATAGCAGAGTTTAGAGAGAAACTTGCCCGTCTAAACCACTGTCAGCAAAGATTGTCATTTAAAACCAATTTCATCAAAAAGCTTAAAATAACGCATTCGTCTTCTATCTAGTCTTATTTTGGAGTTGGTGCATGATGGGCGTAGATTGATCGTGGTGTAGGTAAGCTAGATTGATCAACATACTAAAATTTTATCCAATTCTTACGATATCACATACATACAGGTCGAATAGAGTACCTCCTTTTTTTAAAAGTCGATAAAAAGAAAATAAAGTTGGATGGAGCCGAAGTGATCAGACAATAAGGGTAGGAAGAACTAATTCTAAGGAGGAAGTCGCAATGAAACTAATCAGAAAGTAAAAGTAAGATGCCATTGATGGAAGATGCATTTTACAGAATGATGTACATAACTACGGTCTTAAGACATGGAAAAAATATTAGCTCCGAAGTTGCGACTTAGTGCTCGCTCGCAGATCAGTAGGTAGGTACCTAGTTTTCTAGTGGGTAGCTGATTGGCCGCAATATGTCATAGTTGGAGATCCATTATAGTCATCGGGTCAAGTGTACCGGAGGCTGTTGCATGCTAACCGCCGGGACGGACGCGCTTTGTATTGCAATTTGCACTTTTCGACACGTGACTGTGGGGAACACACTGGAAATTGCAACGAGTAGGATCTATAAATACGAAACCTTATTATGTTAGCGGATTCCAAACAAGAAAAAATAAAACTAAGACATAAAACATAAAAAAATAACTTATAAACTACCTATTCAAATACGAACTATTTCCTTGCGGCAAGGAGGCTATGATGCTGGCTGCGTTGCCGCGTTGGATAGCTATGCTAATCCTTTGAGCTAGGAACCTGCCAGCTTTATTATTGGCTGTTACAGAATTTAATTTTGGCGCAATTTTTCTAAACAGCAATCAGACAGTCCCCACGGCCCAAATGTTTCAACGCCAAACGGCGCAAACACAAAATCACTTGCAAGTGAGACGTACTTGCAAGATACGTACGTACGTCCTAGCTGATTCCTATATAATCGAATCTAGGCGTTCTTGTCACCCGCGCCAGGGACCTTGCGAGTGATAGGGAGAAAATATGTGGTTATCAAAATAAGCATTGAGCCTTTAGAATTTGGTCACCCTCAGCCTTCTATAGTAACTAAAATGTTCATGTTGTAGGTTCATTCATTTTAGTGACTACTATTATTTTATGGTCATACTGTTTGCAGTACAAAAAAGAAGGGACCTCATGAAAATTTATATTAAAAAAAACATTTTACCGTCTTAACATAGTATCGCAATCAAAGCCTCTTGCTTTTCCAATTATACAGGGTTTAACAAAATCAACTGCATTTCTTCATGGTGGTGATTTTGTTGCTATTATACAACAACTTTTTGTATGGGACCAACATTGAAATCTCATGTTTTTTAACTTGTTATACAAACTAGAATCCGCTAATCAGCACTCTACTCGTAGTATGGGAAAGTAAATTTTTTATTGGAATTACGATGTTGGTCCCATACTATAAGTTGTTGTATTTGCGTGTGAGAATTGGCCCCTAGATGGAAGTCAGTTAATAATTATGTTAGACGCTATATAGCAATGTTCTAGTTTTTCAATTCATTTATAATGGTGAACCTACTCCTCAATGTTTCAGGATGGTAATGCAACCAAATGTTATATTATACAATATCAAAAAAACACGGTTCCTAGCACTGTTCCTGTTCCTGTATGGATGAAACACATTAGTAGTAGCCTGAGTTATGGCAAAAAACATAACAAAAAAGGGCAGCAGATTCATAGTAGTAAACTACACACCTGATTTTAACATTTATCGTACACTGTTAACAACGAATTGCAGTTAAGGGAATCTTGATCGAAATTTGGTTACCCAAACCAAGAAAAGCATCAATAAAATACACCGCATCACACTATTTCCGAGTAATCTAATCTTAAAAACACTGTCGAAAACTATGCTGTCCAAAGATATAAGAGGAACCTGCGATTCAGTAATCTCAGAAGAGATATGTCTAAATTGAAAGGTCGAGTTTATCAACAGTATTATCTAGGTTGTTTTTCTCTCATCTTGTTCAGTGAAAAATCATAATACGTGACATAGTAATTGTCAAGAAAATATTAATCAATATTTGCTGGATACTGTTTTAAAGTAACTTAGATTTTTGGTAAGGTATTTAGTTCATATTTTACTGCCATTTCTTAGGAGCTATTCACTTACAATATAGTTTCAAGCTCAGTCAGTTCTTCATCAAGTAATGACTTATAAACAGGTCGACAAGTGGTAATTTTTCGTCACGAACCTACTCCTTCCATTAGAATATAAGCTTATTTTTATAGTTTTGACTACAACATTAATATAAGACAACGCTCGTCAAGAAAAAACTGGCAATGGTACCCAAGGCCTTTTGATCAAACCACAGTAAAAAATAAAACAAATCCAAGCGTACCCACAGGCACAGCTAGTGTCCCTGCTGACGTCTACTTCCATCCTCAGTCCTTGCGGCAAATCGCAGCTCAGCTAAATTGATCAATTTGCCAATTGGCAGGCCCAGACGCGCCGGACCTTGCTGCGAGACGGACCTGCGATGCCCCAGGAGTTCCCACAGGCTGCAAAATGAGGCTGACGTTTGTAGTGGCTATTGCAGGTTGGTAACAAACCATTTTTTTCTTCTTTTTCATGCTTTAAACCATGGGGAATGAATTTCAACGGCCAGTGTCGCGATTTTGTGTTTTTGGCTGCCAAAATCTTTTTGCAACTTTGATGACGACAGTTTTTATCCACGTTAATGGGTAGGTGTTAGCCTTGATTATTCTCTAGTATGGTGACTATTTACAATACTCATCTCACCACTTTCTGCTACTTTGGTGACGTCGACGTTATTATTCCAATTGTGGCAAAATAACTCTGCATTCTGGAACTCTTGCATTGCATGCACTGTTGGAGATCCTGTTTTTTGTGCATCGTCGAAGATTGATATAATATATTGCCCTAATATGCTGTAAAAACATTCCAAAGCAAATATAAACAGGTTCATGTCCATCACCGGAACCAAATTATAAGGATAAAGCACTTATTTCCTCTTAAGACTGATTTGGCTTAGAAACCCTACTGGCTCTTTCATAACATAACAACAAATCCCAACAAGAAAGAACCAGTGGTTACTAATCCATGAATATATTGATTTCTATAACGTGATTCCTAGAAGAACATCTTCGTTGAATATGGGACTCCAATCACATACATTGCTCTGATCCCTAAGTAAGTAGCCAATGCATCGTGTTATGGAAATCAGACACAACGGTGGTACCACATAACTCAGACCCGAGACAATATAGAAGATCATGATTATTGACCCAACCGGGAAATGAACCCGGGACGTCGAAGCGGCGACGCCTTGAAGGTCACCATGATTAGCTATTTCACCACGGAGGTTGTTCGTTATTCGTATGTTACAATCCTTTGATTACTAGCAGGCAAACCAGCAAAGGAAGGGCTAATAGAAACTGGCAAAATAAATATGATTAAGTAACAGCGTAAAGATAGCCTATAAACATCCCACAGCTGGGCAAAGGCCTCACCTCAACCATGTGGTATGAATGATCCATACTCCACCACGCGGCCTAAGTGCGGATACAAATACAATTTTAAACCACTTCAATTATAGAACTTCGGATGGAACTTTGCAGAACCCCAAAACTACTGAAACACGGAATGATTAAAATACGTGCATTTAATTCTGGTGAGCTAAGTTACCTATAAATTTTCTTAGAGTAAACCGTGACAAAAAGTAATGTATAAAAGCATGTTTGCATATTATCCTTACAGGATGCCTAGCTTCTATTTATCTAACGGACATTTCCCTACCAATCTGACACGGTTGACTATATCTACGAGTAGCTAAACGCTCCGTCCCCTATTCGCGGCAGATTGGATAAGTTGCTACCTGTATAAATCATAATTCCAATAGACTGAGAGGTACATAAATCTTCATTCAACCTGCTACTGCGTATAATAACTCGCTCGTTTAAAACGCCTACAGTTTTGACTCGCGCAAAATGACGCACTAGTAGCTTTGCTGTTCAAAATAACACAGGGAGTACCTACCAAATATGCCTCGGTTGGTTTTATCCATAGAAAAAATGTTAAAACGAAACATATTATGCAGTTTGAGGAATTTATGTTTATTATGTTATTATGTCTTGCTCCCACACCAACATTTCAACTTCCTTTATAACTCGGGTCAACCTGTATGAGTCTTTGAATTTGGAAAGATTTTGTCACAGTTACATAAAACATGATAACTATAGTTGTTAGAACGTTCTTCCAATTCCTTTCCGTGACTACTAGCGCCATCAGCGTTAGTGTCAAAAAGTGAAAGATCGTGCTTTAATCGTGTCGCATTTACTGTTTTGTTTTACGTTATAATATATTGAACGTTAGTAAAACACTATCACTAACCTGATTTATTTACCTGAGTAATTAAATCATTTTTTTGTTCGTAGATAAACCTAGAAAAATGGTTTTAAATCCCAGTGTAACAAAGGCAAAACATGCAGAGTTTTGACAGCTGAACAACGTTTGACGTGTAATAAACAGCTGAGTGAGCCATCCTTCCTGACACTTAACGTTTTACTTCTTAACAATGCGTTCACAGTTTTTTTTTTAAATTTCTTCATCTTATTGTGATATATTACTCTACTCATATTTTTAATTATCTCTAATAATTTCTTTCTTTACAGTCACCTTGGTGAACTGCTACGAAGAAACAATGAGAGATCTGAGCAAAGTCACATGGGCTCATGCTGTCAACAACAAAACATACCTTGATGCGGCTTTAAAGAGTAAGTCAACGTTTTTACAATGTTTCGATAAGGATGTTTGAGATAAGGATGAAGCTATGGCTGGCTGGACAGGCTATCGTGGGCTAACGCGCTAACGCTGTCTTGCATTGCGTGCCAAGGTAGGCTTATGTAGTAACATAGCGTGTCAATAGATGGCGCTAATAGTACCATAAGAAATGTGATTCCAGTTTTCAGCAGTAATTCAAAACTCGTAAAAGTGTATTCCCCATAGCCAACATTACGTTATGAAATATGCACTCTAGTATTTTTTTTTGGTAAATAAACAGTAAAAAGTAAACAAGAGGTAAAAGTTATTTTTATTTTTAAAGCTTTTTTCCAACAACATTAGTTAAAACTACCTACACATTCAAAGACGAGAAAATTATTAAATTAACTATCAGTATGAAATGTGTGATGATTATATTATTTAAAGTTACTTTTCTCACTGACCTTAACTTCGATAATGATTGTTAACGTCAAATAATTTAAAAACACCGGCCATTTGTTCTGTGCCAATTTTAACTGAATAAGGGGTCCACTTAACTTCGTTTTGATCTCGTTTATGGCCGCATCCCAAATCAACCCGGATTTTCAATACCTACCGAACTAAAAGTGCCAACTCAACCCGATTTGATAAAAAGTACACTCAAAATGAAAAACATTTGAAGGATATAAACAATGTTTTAATCATCAAGATATTTGTCACCAATGCAACTATAACAATAAACATTTGAAATAATATAATAAAAATAATATATAACAAAAACTTAGCAATAACGTACATTATACCTATAAAAGAAATTCAAAATTTTACCTATCAGACATATCATAATCATAGATTTCCAATGCTTATCTTAAGGAAATATTGACTAAAAATCAACAATAAAAATAAAATAAATATTTTTATCAACACTAGGTATAAGTTAGCACAAAAAAATGCTTGACTCATCATCAGGCAAAATCACACATTGTCATAAGTTAGAAACATTATTTATTATGCATATATCCATTCTAAGAAATATTCATTGATAGTAACTAATTTCAATAATGATCCTTTGATTTGAACTGCAAATATTAAACATTCGTCATTCCAAGCTGAATACTATCATATTAAAATAATTTTCAAAAAATAAATTTATTCCGTTTTCATTTCAACTGTGCTCCTGGTTTTTCTTATTTGCAAGAATGAAATCGAGTTGAGTTGGCACTTTTCGCTAGGTATTTAAAAACGGGGTGAGTTGGGATGCGGCCTCTTCAATTTTCGTTGAAAGTATTATTAAAGATCTATATCGTGTTTATTTTTCAAAATTTTAACCTCGTTTAGTTCAAACGCAGAGGGAGGGAGTCCATTTTGCTATTTCGGAAGCGTCTATCTCCTAGAATTTAAACTCTTGGAAAAATACCTATCTAAGTACAAGTAGACACCCATTACGCCTCGGTTTGACAAAAACAAAGTTTTATATGTTTCGTTTCAGTGTATCGGACCCTTCCCTAAACTTCATTATTATATATATATTTTTTATAGATATCGTAAAACGGTTATAAAATTAGTTACCACGTTGGAACTGTGTTTTGCTAATACTTTCAGAATAAAATGGCCGTGTTATACGGAGTGACAGACAGACTTGACGAATCTATAAGTGTTCTGTTTTTGCCTTTTGGCTACGGAACTCTAAAAATGTACGGCTGAGTGTACATACTCTTTGTCAAGTTTGATTCCTGTAAGCTATGCATTTTTCAAAGCATAAGCGACAGCTAGACTAATAAATTGTCCAGCATTCCTCGGGACCAGCTGTTGCTTCCATTACATGCATATTTAAATGACTACAAAAACATCGTTTGTCTCCATCACATGCCAAGGGACGGACAAAGACGGAGTGGTCCGTTGTAGCGAAAACAATACGACTTGAAGTAGCATAGTTCAAGCGAAAGATTGTTCAGACTGCGGTCTAGATGACGAGATTTCTGCGAACAATTAAAACTTAACTTTTAGATGTTCTCGACTTTTAGACTTAAGATGTTTTCAAACTCTGTAAATAATATGGAAATGAATGCTCAATTAATCTCGAAAAATACCCGATAGAAAACAGACTCTACTCTAATTTACTACTGATCATCAATACTCGCTTCTATTTTCTATTGATTTAATTGTATAAAAGCATGATAAGAGGTTGTTTCAAAACAACTGACAGATGGGCCAATGGTTAATAAAAGAGTGGTGGCCGTGCCCCACATAGTTCTGGAAGGAGACTAATGTGAGATCTAAAAAAAAGTAAAGTTAGCCTGTAACATGCTACTGCTGGGCAAAGGCTTATCTCAACTATGATGAAGTTTGAGTCATACCTCATCACACGGGCTCAGTGAGGGTTGGTGGAGAGGTTATTGCAAGGCAAGTGACTAACCCTGCTGTCAGATGTTATCAAGCCGCCCATAAGGCCTCTGACTCGGCTTAACGACTAATATCAACCGATACTAGCGGGGACCAACGGCTTAACGTGCCTTCCGAAGCACGGAGTTGCTCGTGATGTACGCACTTATGAGGTCGGAATAGTCACCCTTCCAAACACGACCGCGCCGTAAGTTGCATCACTTCGGTATCGCTACCAAAGCGCTGCCACCACTGCGCTACGAGCACGGTATCATCAAATTTGAGATCCAAATCTGTCCAAAAAAGATTCCCATAAACGTCATTATCTGTCGACATATCTGACTAGGACCATTCACTACATCATAATACTCGACCCGTATTATAAACAGACCGCTTTTTTCTCACATCTCGTCCAGTTCAGTCCAGAAATAGGCGGTTCCAGTAGCGCGGCGCGCGCGCACCTTCCTAGAACCAGCAGTTAATAACAATTACTGCGATGACGGGTTTTGGCTTCACACATCTAATTGTTCAAAACTAATTGGTGTTATTTCATACCATGATTTGAGTCTCCACTGTTTTAATTTGCAAATGCATTCTTTTATTATGTGTGAGCATAACTATTCTCTGTGAGTTTATGTACGTTGAAAAATGTAGGCGGATAATATTTAAAAATATATAAAGAACTTTTGGTATTACGTTTCTGACATTGGAATTAATCAGCGTGATTTTGGTGATCATAACATGACTGTTTAAGTCACTTAAGCAAAACTTGAAGAGAACTTTAAAGGTCATCTTTAGCTACGGCAACTTAATTATACAGGGTTTAACAAAATCAACTGCATTTCTTCTCGGTGGTGATTCTGTTGCCAATATACAACAACTTTTTGTATGGGACCAACATCGAAATCCCAAGAAAATTGTTGACTGCTCCATACACACTAGAATCAGCTGATCGGCACTAAAGTATGGGAAAGTGAAATATTTATTTGGGATTACCATGTTGGTCCCATAAAAAAAGTTGTTGTATTTGAGGGTCAGAATCGGCCCCTAGAAGGAATACTGTTAATTTTGTAAGATCCTATACATTTCAAATCAAGCAAACAAACCCTTGGCAATTTACGGCTTACGAGTACAATTCGCTCTCACAGTGAAGATGTTCCAAGCATCCGTCAAACTTGTAACATACGTTCGAAATCAGAAAATACTGTTCAGGTTACCATTTATTGATAGACCTGACCATTGTACTCAAAATTTCCCCTCAGGCGATGTCACCATGCTCGAAGCTGACATCGTGCTGGGCCAAGTCATCGGCAAAGAGGGTCCTCCCATACCCATAATGGCGCACCCTCCAGCCACCACCTCGGACCTGAGCCTGTCAGACTTCCTGTCAACGGTGGCGCAGTACAACAACGTCAACGCGGCCCCGAAGCAGAAGGGTGTGAAGCTTGACTTCAAGACCATTGAGGCGTTTGAGAAGGCGCAGGGGCTGATCGCGCCGTATTCAAAACCTGGGGTAAGATGACCTATATTTTCTTCAGTTGGGTTCAGTGCGGTAAGGAGTATTGCATGCACTTTACAGACCTTAAAAAGCAAAAGTTAGGCAATGAAATCATTAACAAAATACTTTTTACAGAATGACAATAGCTTACTTCTACAAAAAGTTATATCTGATTTAGGAAGTGAAGTCGGATGCGGCGCGATGACGCAGCAGTTATAGCGTTAAGGCTAGAGGGGTGGTCGGTCACGCTAGGAAGTCTCAGTTCGAAAACCTATTCAAAATGTAAAAATCCAGCATGAAACAACACTGAAGGAAGTTCTGCAATGCCATCTCACACATAACATATTTTTGATAAGTAGAACCAAAAGTTAAATTAGCCTAAATAGGATTTGAGAAAGAACACAGCCAATAGAAAGAGGTGCAGAGGCACGAGTGTAAGGTGGAATGTGAGCCATTAAGTGACGCAACATCAACTTTTGAAAAATAACGAGTTCCAAAACTGAATAATCACGTGCTCCAAGCCTTAATATGTATTTCATAAAACCCATTCATAATTTCAGCACATTAAGGAAGCGCTTGTACAATTGGGGCACGGAGGATGTCATAAAAATCGGTCGTCAAATCTTTATTTAACAAAGACGGTTAAAAATATAATTACAGTGATTTATCTTTTTTAAAGCTACAGAACAGTAGGTATGTATGCTGGCATATTTGATTATAATCATCTTTTACGGACTTTCTATGCTACGACTAAATGGTATGTTTTTTACTATTTTAATTGCAGAATGAATAATTAGACACTGTTGTTGAGCCATATGGTTAAAAAAAACTGACTAAAAAGCTTAAAATAACGCATTCGTACTCTTTTTAGGAGAAACAAACTCTTTTGGTTTCGGTGCATGATGTCAAGCTTACCTACCGACACCAACAGTCTACTTACACACATCATGCACCTACGAGTACTACAAAAGAATTTGTTTCTCATAAATAGAGGCCGTAATTGTTATTTAAAGCTTTTTACTCAGTTTTTTTAAATTAAAATTTAAAATATTTAAATTTTATATATTTTTTTTTTCATGATTTTTAGTCATATTACTCATATCTCAAAAACTACTGGTATTGTAATTAGATTACAAAAATTTCAGTAGTTTTACCTAAAAAATCTGATAATATATCTACATGAAAAAAACTACCTCTCCAAACGCAATCGAAATGCATAAAAATCGCGACCCTGCGAAATCAAAATCATTTTTTTTATTCGACAAAGAATATTCGATCGATTAACTTTTTCCTTAAACAAACTGCATGAGAATCTGCCCCCTGATTCTTCGTCATGTGCGGTCTACAAGTGGAGAACTATTTATTGAAGACATTGAATTAATCAAGCGATGAAAGTCTGGAGAGCAGCTATCTCACGATTGTTATATCTATTGTCTATCGTCCTTCCATCCATTCCATTCCGTTACAATAATAATTTCGTGACGTCAGAGGAGATCTCATTAAAAAACGAATTAATCACCCACACGATGTTAATCAACATCCTCATTAAAATGAATCTGGTGTTTTGTTTGACTTATTTCCCAACCCAAGTGTCGGCCCTACAATGATCAAGGGTAATTGAGGCAATCAAAACGAATGTCTTCATGCTAACTGCTTGCTTAGTCATGGACACCCCTTGCTCGAAAGAACTTATGGTGCCAAAAGAAAAGGCGATAGTCCCCTGACATTTGGGCTTTTACAGCTTATTAATATTTTTTTGGAATAGTTACTTCCGTTATTTTTCTACCGTCAGATAAGGGATATTCGTCGAATACAATACGAAAAGTATTAAAGTTGAAAACTTCACTTATTTGTCAGCAATTATGTAAGGGCTGATTTTTCAATACTCAGATAAGAAATATTCGTCAAACAAAATACAGAATGCTTAATTTGAAAACGTCACCCAACTGTCAGCAATCATGAGTTTTATTACCTTTGAAAAATCGGTCCTGAGTCTAATTTTAAAATCGGTCATTTTATACTTATTCAGTCGGATAAGTCTTATCCATCGTTGGTTAAGGTCGGCCCTATGCAAATTAATATTTTAACCTCACCGCCTACTCCGATACAATAATACATTATTCAAGTTCGTTGTTAAGGTGCTTGCACCGATTAGCCAAAGCCAAGGCCAAGCTTGCCAATAACTCGGAATCTGACAACTTATCTAAGTTTTCTCTCTTGTATTTTTTGTATTGTTTATTGGTTAAGATTATTTAATGATTTATAGCTTGCAGTGTGAAGAGTAGCTAAGACAAGGCATGTGCAAGCATGCGCCGACGCGACGCACCCCAAATTCCGTTTAACTTTACCAATTGTAATCGCGTGTTTGCTCTGTAGTCGCCTTTTTACCTAATCACTTTATAATGCAAACAACGAAATGTTTGGTGTTGATCGGAGCCTAAAATTTTATAAAAAGACTTAGGTACCTGTCAGAAACTGTAGACTTAGAAATCTGCAATAACAATAAACTCAATTTAACTTCATTTTATAATCACATTACATTTGTGTGATGTTTTGATTGTTTTATTTATTTATTATAAATAAAAAAAAAACTATTGTCGGTATTCTTACGCCGAGAACATTTAAAAAGAATTAATACACAACTTGATGATTCGGTCATTAAGTTGTGTACTATACTTATAATATAAAGCTGAAGAGTTTGTTTGTTTGTTTGTACGCGCTAATCTCAGGAAGTACTGGACCGATTTAAAAAAAATATGTTTGTGTTAGATACCTTATTTATTGAGAAAAGCTTAAGGCTACAGTAAATCATGCTACGATTGGAGGGAAGGGAGCAAGCTCAAAGCGCGCGGACGAAGTCTCAGGGGAATGCTAGTGAAAGTTATTAGATACTATACGACGTATAAAAAGCATTTACTCGTGACATTTAACTTTGAATGATTACTCTACCACCAAAATCAATTACAATTACGTACAAAGGTGTACGCTGATGTTTATTTTCATGTTCATCAGTTGAATCTGAACCACCAGACCAGCTTCTATCTAGACTATTTCCAGTATTTTACACCGCTCTTTAATCCTAGGTGAGCTTCCCCCTGTGGCTGAACGCTGACATCCTGCCAGGACCAGTGGAAGCGACGATAACCCCAGTGGACCCACACAGGTTCCTCAAGCTGGCCTCAGGACATCCCCGCGCGGTCCTCTCCCTGGGGTGGACCACCAAGATCGGGGGGAACGTCACTGAGGGGGAGTACAGCAGGGAGAATATAGGCACCATGCTGAGGATCATTCACGAGAATCACATCAACCAGACTGTCACTTTTCCTGTGAGTCTTGAATGCTTTGTATTCGCAGATGAATTCATTTTGGTACCTATTGCAAGTGCTGGTATGTACTCTTGATATTAATTTAATATTAGCGTTAACTGCCTCGGTGGCGCAGCGGTTAGAGGGTCGCACTTTAAAGCGACGGCTGCGCCAGAGGTCCCGGGTTTGATCCCCGGGTCGGGCCAAAAATATGTACCTGGGGTTTTCTGTTCAGAAAATTCTCAGGGCAGCCCGGAGTTTGGAAGTTGGCGGTGTTTCACCCCCGTGCCTCGGAAAGCACGTAAAGCCGTTGGTCCTGAGCCTAATATCTCGCCGGTCGTGTCAGATTGCTGTCCCTAAGGGCTATGAGAGTGAAAGGAATAGAGTGCACCTGTGTTTGCGCACACACGTGTGCACTGTAATATGTCCCGCGCAATCGGTTAGTCGTTGGGACAGGCCACCGTAGTCGAAATCGGCTAGGGGGAGACTAAGAGTAGCATTCAAAGCATGAGGTAAAAAAATACTTTCATTATATTCATTAGCTTCCATCATTACCAACATTAGGTTTATTCTTTCGACATTTCTAATGATGCCAAAAATTTAATGTAAAGAGACTCGCTATATGCATTTTTGATAGTGTTGTCAAATAGACCTTTTTACGCCCATCAGATGTTGTGTTAACCCATTAGTAGGTAAATAACACTTGTATGTTCCATTACATCCTCAGATTTCTGGTAGAACCCCTCAATTTCGCAGGTCCGCGCCGGCATCGCTTCTAACAGCCAGCCCGTGGTCTTGGATCTTCTCCGTGAGACCTCCTACCTGAACTCCTCTATGACGGTGTGGTCAAGCGAGGGAGACGTTGTGGAGGTAGACCGTCTTCGTGCTCTGATCCTCACGGTCGGGTTGGAGAGGACGTACCTGGATGTCCCCCAAGAGTTGGCTACTAGACTCCACCTTCCTCCCATCGAAACTAATTCGCACTAAAATAAACGTTGTAGATAGAGAGTGGAGTTTTATTGTTAGTCTTTAAAAAGAGCCAATAATAAAGCTGGCTGGTTCCTAGCTCAAAGAATCAGTATAGCTATCCAATGCGACAACAGCCATCATAGCCTCCTTGCCGCAAGGAAATGGTTTCGTTTTCTTTTTTTCTTGTTTGTTTTTATTTGCAGAAGAGCCTAAGCAATATCATTTTCTCTAACCTAACATCAAGAAGGCAATTTTTCGCTTATAAAATGACCAGTCTTTTTTATTACTTTCATTTGTTATTTTCCTTGTGAAAACAGGAAAATTATAAGTTTTATACGTTTATATAATCAATTTACGTATTACCGCATTTCAATTAATTATTTCGCGTTTTCCACGTAGCAATAAAATAATTAAATAATTCCTAACGCAGAAAGTCAGGTTTTCAATATCATAGATAAATTCCACATCACTTTCTCAGCAATTAAAGTCTTGCGAGTCCTTGTTATTGAAATTCTCATCAAGATGCGGCATTTTACTTTGTCTTCCCCATCTTAAGCTCGTTACGAGAAAATTAACTTTATCGTAAGGCGTCAAGGATGATGCGATGTGCACAGAAGAGATTGCAGTTGGTTTTGCTGCTCCTAGTGTTGTCACAGAACTTCAGACCTTACGTAAACGAATTAAAGGTGATGTGATAGGCATGGTGTGTTGGTGGCTAGGGTGTCGACCTCACACATGTGGCGGGCATATGGCGAAGGTTCGCGCCATGAGCGATTGTCATTCATGATTTGTAGCCGGTGACTGGTCGGAGTAGGGCTGCCTGTGTAGTGAGGACTGACATAGAATGCGTGAGAATTAGGACATGGTAATTATGATGACGTAAAACTTAGTTAAATGGCATCTAAAAAGATCAGCTTCGGTGTTAGATAGTTGTAACTGCGACTTATATAGTAGCAAGCTAAATAAAGGAACACCTATTACACATGCATGTAGAACATAAGCTTAAAAACTTTTTATGAGTCGATTCGTGCAGAAAATCGATGAATGTAAGATTGCAGGTAGACAAAACATTATCAAATCATTTATCCATCAATGAATAAGTGCTGTAATCGGTGTTTTTTTTTTCAGTTATATAAGTAAAACCATAAAACATCATCGAATAGCGAAAGAGTATCAATTACCAAGTTGAATTTATTTGGTTATATCTGTAATGAATAAATCCAATTTCTAGGCTATTACTGTTGCAATACAGTAGTGTAGATGGCGTCGAAGTCACGCTTAATCCAAATAATAATTTTATGCGCTTAATGACGTATCCAACAGACCAGAAATGTTCAGAAGGATCTATGGCATGGTAGCTCGATCGGAAAGAGCGTTGGCCCGGTTTGCCAGAGGTTGCAGATTCGAATCCCGCGAGTGCGCAATTTTGGATTCTTATTTCATCTTATTAGAATACAACATAACACTGAGTGTCAAAAATGTTTCACATCGTGAAATATAAAATGTGACTTCATAATGGAGGGAACCCTAACGAACCGATGCAATCTCCAGAATGCGAATGGCATTGTGAAGGAAGTGATATCTTCCTTGCATTTATTGGCGATCGCCGTGCTCATACTGGTACACTGGGTAACAAAACGATAGGCGCTCAATAAGCGAAAATGACTTTATTGTCTCTCAAATAAAGATGCCATTTGATTAGTCACAAAGTTCTAGAGATTTTATATCTTCAGGGTCTAAATTGAAAGTTGGAAACTGACAGAACATAAGCCCTCATTTAGATTATAGAAGACTTAAGCTACTTAAGCTACCCCTCCCCTAACTTTCAAAGCGCTAGACAAAAATAAAAAGCTATTAACCGAAAAATGCATTTACACCATTACCGAATTCTTAAACGATGAAACTTTAAAAACACTCAAATAAATAAGGAAAGCTCTTAGAACAATTAAATTTAATAAATAATGACTATTGTATTGCATTTTAAATAATAATATGATATTTTGACATTTACATATCTTTATAGCTGATTTAACTGATGGCCGTTGGGACAGAAAAGTTCTAGATTGGAGACTCTTCGACCAAAGACGCAGCGTAGGACGTCCACCAACAAGATGGACAGACGACCTTGTAAACATCGCAGGATCAAACTGGATGTAGACCGCTAGTGATCGGTCGCTGTAGAAAGCCGTGAGGGAGGCCTATGTTCAGCAGCGGACGTCCTTTGGCTGATAATGATGATGATATCTTTATATAATTCCTATACGTTGACATTGTATTACGAGTATTAGGCTCTTTGTCGAATTTGCGCGTCTCACCCAGACAAAACATGCTGAACTTATACAGGGTGGTCTAAGTAGTGACGTCAATAATTTTTTTTTAGATTCCTCTCACCTGGGGGTATCCGAAAATACCCCATGTATGTTCCGCGATTTTTTGTAGTTTTCGAGTTATGATTTTTTTTTGTGTTTTTTTAATATTCTCTACCCGCGAGGATTCAAAAATTCATATCTTTTTTTCTATTATGTATTTTGCAATGATTTTTTTTGTGCCGTGGTCGTTGTTAATGCTGTCTTAATAATAAAATAATGCATCTTTTTAAACTTACTAAAAGGCACTAAAAAAAAACTTGAAAGTTCGAACTCTGATTTTTATTAGGATTTAATCAAAAATTCTACTTCAATTTAAAACTACAAAAAGTAGTTTCTATAGCTTCTGCTTAGGTTTAAAAACTTTGCGGGGTCCTAAGCTCCTAAGATCATTTAAAAAAATGGTACTTAGTTGGCCTTTTTTTGTTGTAATAAAAACTGAAAAAGTTTGTAAAATAAAAATGTACCTTTGAACAGAATAGCACAAAGAGCGGGTCATGTCGCAGATAAAAACCGGTCCCATTGCTACCTGATGGCATGTGCGCGACTATTTCACAAACATCACAACTTAAAACATAAAATTTACTGAGACCGAAATTATTGTTAAATAACACGAGCTACCGTAATTTTACAGGATTTTAAGTTAAAATTGACTTTTAATCACATTTTTAACTTAAACTTACCATATGAGTGATAAAAAGTAGATAAAAGAATTTTTAACGCTTTAATTTTATTTCAACGATTTTTAGCCTATCCGCCTTCGAAGGCCGATTACAACAAAAAAAGGCCAACTAAGTACCATTTTTTTTAAATGATCTTAGGAGCTTAGGACCCCGCAAAGTTTTTAAACCTAAGCAGAAGCTATGGAAACTACTTTTTGTATTTTTAAATTGAAGTAGAATTTTTGATTAAATCCTAATAAAAATCAGAGTTCGAACTTTCAAGTTTTTTTTTAGTGCCTTTTAGTAAGTTTAAAAAGATGCATTATTTTTATTATTAAGACAGCATTAACAACGACCACGGCACAAAAAAAATCATTGCAAAATACATAATAGAAAAAAAGATATGAATTTTTGAATCCTCGCGGGTAGAGAATATTAAAAAAACACAAAAAAAAAATCATAACTCGAAAACTACAAAAAATCGCGGAACATACATGGGGTATTTTCGGATACCCCCAGGTGAGAGGAATCTAAAAAAAAATTATTGACGTCACTACTTAGACCACCCTGTATGTATGAACAACATTTACCATGTACCATGTTTTATGCAAATAAATTGAATTGAATTAAGCTAATTTGACTTTACATTCTTAATAATTCATATACCGTTGGCGTCGAGGTCCAATCAAACACTACCAGACAGCAGGGCGCCTATCACTTCTACTTTATGCATTTTAACAATACATCCTACCTTCATTGCAAATATAATTCTTAACTAAATAGTTCTAAAAGTTTTCGTTTACACGTAAAGCAGGCAATGCTAGTTTCGTATTTCGCAATTGTATTTTTTATTTTGACTATTTCGATTTGAAATCAGGTCGGCACCTCATTTGCTGCCTTTGATCGTTTTGTACGTTAAATGTAAAAACATTATCTTTCGTAACAGCTTTATAGTTGCTTCTTTTCCATGGCAGTTAAAGATTGAAACTTTTCATCATTAATTATTGCATACTCGTTGTTTATAGTTTAAGATAACGGTCTTAAATATGTATGATCGTCGAATGATATTTGCTTGTCTTTTTCGTTTACAATACTTGAAGTTCAAAGCAGTACCTAGAGTTCTTCTGCAAATGCCAATTAAATAACGTTTCATTTACATCCAGCCTGATATTTTCTCAAGAATCTTGGACTTATTAATAACGAGAAAGTCCAATACAAGGATCGGTTGTTTCGTTAATAGTTCAAGCTAAGTGGAACCGCGCCAACTGTGCTTCTAAGAATGCACAAGAACTCGATCATTCGTAATGCAACATGCACAGGAGTAATGCACTCTTTGCAACCTATGATACTAAGTCAAATATTACTTGTTTTAAAAGATGTTCTTTTATCCAAAGTTATAAAGTCTTCAGAGCGACAAGGGTTGTAGGTAGACAGAACAATATGCTGCAACAGGTTATCCGGAATAGTAAATGAGGTTTTCAGTTCCAATTTAGAATATCTAATATAACGAGTGTAAATACTAGTTGTAATCTGTAGCTGATTAAAGAAAAAAGTCAAAAGGTGCAACCCCAAAAGGTGCAAAGAGGTTTTAATGAGGTTTTCAGTTCCAATTTCGAATATCTAGTACTTACCTAGTGTATCTAGTGCAAGTCGGACTCGTGCACTGAGGGTTCCGTGCCAACTATAACTGACTAGCGGTCCCCCGCGACTTCGTCCGCGCGTTTTAAGTTTGCTCCCTCCCCTCCCGTCGCAGCGTGATGTTTTATATCCTAAAGCCTTTCTCAATAAATAAGCTATCTTACACAGAAATATTTTTTAAATCGGTCCAGCAGTTCCTGAGATAAGCGCGTTCAAACCAACAAACTCTTCAGCTTTATAATATAACTAGCGGTCCCCCGCGACTTCGTCCGCGCGTTTTCAGTTTGCTCCCTTCCCTCCCGTCGCAGCGTGATGTTTTATATCCTAAAGCCTTTCTCAATAAATAAGCTATCTAACACAGAAATATTTTTTCAAATCGGTCCAGCAGTTCCTGAGATGAGCGCGTTTAAACCAACAAACTCTTCAGCTTTTTAATATAATTAGCGCAAGCGCACGTTGTACTTAAGCTGCGAACATTATTTTGGTGCGGAGTTATGTTAAAACTGTGATAGCTCCTAAGATATTTATTGGAATCAAATGATATAAAGGGCAACTTGGTTCTAAATGAAATGCTCGTGATGATGAATGTATTTATTTTGATAAGAATAAATACCTGTGTGTATAATACACCTCTAAAAATGATGCATTATTTTTTTACAAATTTATTAACATAAAAAAGGTTGTAGTAAGTCAACCATAAAGATAGACTTATGCTGTCGCGGACTTTATTATAGAACTTTTAATGCTAAACAATCTTGTCATACATGATTTTTGTGTAACTTTAGCGGTTTCCGCAGCGTACGCAGCGGAAGCTCTCAAAAGGAATATCTTTCTCCCGTTTTCGCAACATTTTTCATTGCTGCTGTGGTCTTGTGAGTCGTATCTTTATATTATATAGCTTAAAGCCTTCCTCGATAAATGGACTATCTAACATAAAAATATTTTTTCAAATCGGGCCAGTAGTTTCTGAGATTAGCGCGTTCAAACAAACAAACAAACAAACAAACTCTTCAGCTTTATAATATTAGTATAGATTAGCGCAAGCGCACGTTGTACTTAAGCTGCGAACATTATTTTGGTGCGGAGTTATGTTAAAACTGTGATAGCTCCTAAGATATTTATTGGAATCAAATGATATAAAGGGCAACTTTGTTCTAAATGAAATGCTCGTGATGATGAATGTATTTATTTTGATAAGAATAAATACCTGTGTGTATAATACACCTCTAAAAATGATGCATTATTTTTATACAAATTTATTAACATAAAAAAGGTTGTAGTAAGTCAACCATAAAAGATAGACATATGCTGTCGCGGAATTTATTATAGAACTCTTAATGCTGAACAATCCTGGCATACATGATTTTTGTGTAACTTAAGCGGTTTGCCGCAGCGTATGCAGCGGAAGCTCTCAAAAGGAATATCTTTCTCCCGTTTTCGCAACATTTTTCATTTCTGCTGTGGTCTTATGAGTTGTATTGAGATGTTGTAATCATATATATTAGGATGTTTTACTATTAATAAAGTCAGTATTTATTCAGCATTCAATAGTTTCATTTCACTCTTCGCTTCGAACCTTTATATGGCGACCCTGCCAAAGCGTATCGTCTTGCGCGAGTGCAACTAACACCGGCGTGCCAAATATGGGCTCACAGGCGTAATCATCGGCATCAAAACTTAATAAAGATGGAGTACAGACATATTCGGATTGTTCGTGATATCACTTGTGTACTACGAAAGAAGAAAAATGGGGAAAACGCAATCTAAAGAAGAAGTTATTATTGCGCAAAATGCAGCTGGCGGCTCGAATAATGCCGATATTCATCAGCTCCAAAACCATCTAACTACCAGCAACATCTTGATGCTTCTTATAGTGCTATGTGTGGCACTCATCGTCCTTTACATGATATTTCGGATTTACCGAAAATGTCACGTGCGATGGATTCGTGAGGAGTTCCAGCACAACAGTAGCAGAGGTTCATTTTTCCGACGCCGATACATACACCCAGAGCATCCCCAGGTTGACGAAAGTAAAGTGTGAGTGAATAGTGTTAGATGCCAGACAATTCAGTGTTCGTTCTTTTAATTACGTGTTACTAGAGAAATGTAATGTGTCAAGCGGAAAAGTAATCGAGAACGGTACCTAAAAAATAATTATGGACAGTAAGTTTTATAAAATATATAAAGAATAATCACTACTGGAGACGTATCATCAGGTATGACATATTGTTGTTTTTTATTGTATTTTGTTGACTGTGTTTATGGCAGAATCTTTAAAGGTTTTATATGGAGATTTATTAGCTATAAGAACATATTTGATTAAAATCGGTCCATTTAGGAGAGAGGGCGACATTTTAAATAAAAAACTCAGTGAAGCAAACTCAATTGTTGAGCAATATAATAAATATTTGGAAAATATTAGTAGGGTTGAGACAATAAATAAAGAAGAGGATACTTTAATTAATAAATATTGTGATAAGTTTAATTTATTATATATAGAAATTTGTAAGTTGTGTCAGCAAAGCGAGACTTTAAATTTTACAAATATGGAGACATTTGATTTGAAAGTTGCTTTGAGCTTGTTGCCGGTTATGACGGAAGATTTATCTGTCTTGCGACAATTAATTGATGGAATTGACTATTACAGCTCTATAATTAACGATGAATCGAAGAAGAAGTTGATTAATTTTGTTTTAAAAAACAGAATTTCACAAGGTGCAAAGTTAAAGTTACGTGATACGTATGCAAATATATCAGAACTTTTAAAAGATATGAAACTTATGTTATTACCACAAAAATCAGCGAGTAGTTTGCAGAAGCAATTACTTAACATGAAACAAAATAATATGTCGATTGATGATTTCGGTAAAAAGCTTACCGAAATGTTTGTTGACCTTACGATTTCACAATCCGAAGGGAGCACGGAAAAGTATAATGTTTTGAAAACAGTCAATGAACGACAAGCAATTAGACAATTTAGTGATGGATTACGAAATCGTAGGATCAGCACTATTATATCAGCTCGAAATTTCAGTTCACTAAAAGACGCAGTGCAAGCTGCGATCGACGAGGACATCGCGTCAACGTCGTCTCCAGAAATTATGTCAGTAAGTTATAATCATAATTTCAACCAAAAGCAGGTTTACAGCAACAGAGGATATGGAGCAGGCAACGGCTATCACCGTGGACGTGGCCGTGGCCGCGCCCGGGGCCGCGGTTCCGGTCGTGGTTCACAACCATTCAGGGGCGATAGGCAGTGGACCCAGCAGCCACAAGGGCAGCATAGGGGGTCTCAGTACCAGCCAAACCGAGGTAGAAGTCAAAACCGAGGTAATAATTTCAATAATAATTATTATAGGGGAAGCAGACAATTTAGAGGCCAGATTCGAACGTTAACTAATGATTCACAGGAAAATCAGGCACAGGCCAGTACATCAAGTCAAAACCAAGAGTTGGAAAATGAGTTTTTTCGAGACCAATAATTATATTTTAGCATGTGACTCCAGTTTTTTTATAGAATTTTATTTTAAAAACAATTATGCTTTGAGTTTCCTTTTAGACACAGGTGCTTCCATTTCAGCCATAAAATATAGACATGTTCTCGATTTCGACGTACCACTACATAGAGACAACATTGTTATAAATGGAATAGGAGGTAAAGTCCAGGCTATCGGATACGTTTATTTACAATTATCACTATCGGATCGAATCATCGATCACAAGTTCTATGTTTTTGATACATTGCCTTGTAAGGCTCATGGAATTATCGGGCAAGACTTTTTAGGCAAACATAGATCGGTCATTGACTTTGAGAACGAGACTTTGTCCCTGCGACATGGCTCAACCGAGACAATTTTAAAATTAGTTAATTCGGGAGATTGTCTAATATCGATACCCGCGAGATCGGAATCGATACATTATGTCAATATTAGTTCAACGGAGGATTGTGTCGTATGTTCGAAAGAAATACATGAAGGGATTTTTGTCGCTAGTACATTAGTTACGCCACGGAATGGTCAAATACCCGTAAAAATTTTGAATACTACGACAAAAGATGTAACTCTTTCAAAAATCAATCTTGATATAGAAAGCTCTAAAGACTATAACATATGTATTTTTGATAAAAATGTGACAAATGCATCGCGAGTCAAGCAGTTATTTTCTCATTTGAATTTATCCAATTTAAACAAGGAAGAAAAAATCAATATAGAAAAGTTGTGTGCTAAATACTCTGACATTTTTTACTAAGAGGGTGATAAATTATCTACTACTGATATCTACACTCATAAAATTGAATTAAAACCAAACACTCAGACAATTTATTCTAAACCATACAGATTACCACATGCTTTGAAAAACGAAATTAAAAGCCAAATTGATAACTTAGTATCAGAGGGAATTGCAGAACCATGTCAAAGTGAATGGTCCAGTCCCATCTTATTAGTACCTAAAAAACAAGACAGTAGTGGAATTAAGAAATGGCGTTTGGTTATAGATTATCGGAAGCTTAATAATGTGATACATGATGACAAGTTTCCTTTGCCGAATATAACAGAAATATTGGACTCTTTATCTGGCTGCATGTATTTTTCACATTTAGACTTACATCAAGGTTATTATAATGTTAATTTGGATCCAAACAGTCGCAAGTATACAGCGTTTTGTTCCGGTCAATATCAGATGACAAGAATGCCCATGGGACTTAAAACTAGCCCAAGTTCATTTTCCCGCATGATGACTATGGCAATGACAGGATTAACATATGAGAAATGTCTAGTATATCAAGATGATTTGATCTGTTTTAGTAGGGATTTATCGAGTCATATAAGGAACCTTCAGGATATTTTTGAAAGATTACGAAAAGTTAAATTGAAACTTAATCCACTTAAGTGTAATTTTTTGCAAAAAGAAATACTCTATTTAGGTCATGTGGTTTCCTCAGAAGGCATAATTCCAGATCCAAATAAAATAGACGTTGTCAAAAATTACCCAGTTCCAACGAAAACAGATGAGGTCAAGCGGTTCGTAGCATTTGTAAATTACTATCGTAAGTTCATTCCGAATTTTGCCACAAAAGCATATCCACTTAATTATTTATGCAGGAAAAATGTAACTTTTGATTGGGACGAGGAATGTCAAAAATCATTTGAATTATTAAAACAGAATGTTATTTCGCATCCTGTATTACAGTATCCTGATTTTTCGCAAAATAACCAATTTGTTTTGCAAACCGATGCATCCGGTTACGGTGTCGGGGCAGTTCTGTGCAATAGTGATGGTAGACCTGTAGCTTACGCTAGTCGTAGTTTGAATAAAGCGGAGAAAATGTACCCCACCATTGAAAAGGAATTACTTGCGATTGTTTGGGCCGTTAAACATTTTCGGCCTTATCTTTATGGTCGAAGATTTAAAATTCAAACCGACCATAAGCCGCTTATATTTCTATTTGGTATGAAAGACCCATCAAGTAGGTTGTTAAAGTTTCGATTGATTATCGAAGAGTATGACTTTGAATTAGAATATATCAAAGGTAAAAATAACTCAGCCGCGGATACTCTTTCACGTATGTTTATGACATCGGACGAGTTAAAAGAGATGAGTCAGTGTTGTATTAATGTTATGACTCGAGGTCAAAAAGCTAGGCAGGCTCGGGATACTATTATTACCAATAACGATTGGCTTGATCACCCAAAAGTTGTGGAAATATATAGTAAACCGAACTTTTTCACGGAATTACGTTTCATTAGCGCTAATGAATTAAATCGATATTGTTAGCATTCAGCAAAATAGCCTAGTGATGATAAAGCATTTGTGATATTTGATGCGCCTAGGCACGCGGCGCAGGAGGGGAATAGGCGGCAAACGCCGAATCCTGAGGGCATTCGGATGCGAGCCTTGAGTTGGTTAGAATTGTATTAGTGAAATATCAATTGTTATTTATTGTCGCGAGATAATAAGTTTAAGTGATGTAAGCCGGTTGATTAGTGATACTAAAGTGATTATCTAGTAATGTGTTAGTATCAATAATGAAGAAATATAAATTGTCAAGAAAACAACGGCTTTTATTGAAAGCTATATTGACCAGCGTCAACAGATCCGAAGTGGATTCCAGACCCACTTACCCACTAAACGGCCATTGGTATGTATTTTTTTTGTATTACAAAGCTTGAAATTAATGAGATTTTTACCGATGTCATATTTTGTTAATTAATGTTTGTGAGTGATACATTGTTTACAATTGTTGATTGGACAAGGCAAAGACCACCTTAACTGATGATAATATGATGATGATGTTAAAGTGAAACTAATTTTCATTAACTGTTGAATTGATGCGAAGTGATTTATTACGATTTTGAGTTAATAGATTATATATGAAGAGTTGTTGTGATACTCGAACTCGAACTCGAATTGGTGTGATATCAATACCTTCGTACTACTTTCATTAAGAATTTTCTTTGATACCTATGATAGCGAGGAAAGTTGGATACCAAACTTAAATCGATTTACTCATTGTTATTAGTGTGATAAATATTTACACAAATGTCTCTACATTAAACAGAAATTTTGATCATTCTTAGACAAAGAACGTTTGATCAGCACAACAAAAGTTAGTAACAGTAGCTACGAAATGATAATAATCACGGCATTGCACAAGAATTTTAGTAGTAAGAAAATGAAGGTTTATATTTTTATTGATCTGTGATTTGTAAATCAAAACCATGTTGTGATAAACAGAAGAAGTAAAAAAAAAAAAAAAAAAAAAAAAATTCGTGTATTGCACCAACTTATTTTCATAATGATGGACTATGAGGAAGTGATTTTCGATGGCAACAACGCGCACAGGAACGCGCTCCAAGGTCAAGGCATAGTGTTTACATTAACACCATTAAGATAAGTCGCCATGTAGGGTGACTATGACAATGGATGGACAAGTTTCGTCAGAATACTTAGTTACTATAAAAAGTGATCGCAATGAATAACAAAATCTAACACGATTTCAATCGCATTTTCACGCAGCATTTTGCTTAGATTATTTTGATTAAAAGAAAAAAATATTGTTACTATGTAGGTACTTAGATTATATAAAACTAGTGAGAAGCTATCCATTTCATTAACATAATGATGATACTTGTGCTGAATCCAGCTGGAATATACGTTGACTTAGGTGTACAAATACTAAGTAACGAAACCTAATTTTGAACCATAGCATTTCGTAAACGAATGAATAAGAACTGCGAATCAATAAAAAACATAATAAGGAATCACACTTATTCTCAAATAGTTAAATACGAATACTAACAGTATATGGACAATTAAACTCTCAAATACTCGTATATATCTTTTCGTGCGAATTAATTCGTGAAGGTACGAGTACCGACTCAAATTTAACCAGAGAGTAAGACAAGGCTTACATGTCGTGAACAACAAACATATTTGAACGAGATGCATAATTAATAGTTTATCTTAAAATTACTATTATTTATTACCACTGATTAGTGAATAATTATTTAAATTTGTTTTGAGGTGACGGATGATTAACAAAAGATGACCATAAGAATTATCAGATGTGGCTACAGAAAAAAAAATGTTTGAAAATTACTATTCTTAGAAAGAGGTTCAATGTTTCCGTAATGTAAAATTACCTGGTCACAAATTTTTATTAGGAACAAAATAATAAAGAACAACTATGAGCTTAAAGATTAAATGTAAGCCTGACCTTATCCGGCTGTATGTATGTACGATTTTATTTTGATGACGATGTTATTCATGCTCGAACTCATGTTTCATGAAGTTGGATATCAATCTCAAAACAAGTTAAAGATAAATTAATAATCACAATTAAGAAATAGGTATTAAAAAAAAAAGAAATGATGCACAAATTACAATTAGAAGGTACAAAAGATGAAAGATATGATATGAATGATATACACTTGTAAATCACCAAATATGAAATGGAATTTCGAACCTACTGCTCTATTAACAGGAAACTAAGACAAGTCAAGAGTTTTAAATCATTGATTGATACAGGATATTGATACAAACAATAGGTTATCCAATACGAACTAAAATACGATATAATAATACAGAACGATTTAAGCAAGTATTTAAGTGCCTTCAATAATATAATCGTGAACGAACATGAGACACAATTGAGATGGATGACGACTTGTTTGGCGTAGTGGTTAGCGCTCCGGACCACTATACCGGCGATCGCGGGTTCAAGCTTCGTAAGGGGCAAATGTTTTGCGATTAGCACGAAATTGATGTTTTTAGTTTTTTTAAAATTAATAAATATGATATTCGTAAAACCAGGAAAAAAGTCCCTGACTTCAAAACTAAAACAAAAGGTGTGTTGACTGGCGCATGTTTATTTATTTATTAAATTTTTGAGCCATTAATTGACATGCGAAGTAGATTTTAGATATAGCTTGACAGTGTAGTAATAAGACGTGAAACTCATTATTTGAAACTTTTTCAATGACAACGAGTGAGAAGTTATATATTTTGATTGATTTTTATATAACCGACACAAAAGTATTTAAATAAATGCTTGAGTGAATAGTTGTAAAACTTTTGTTTTATAACATAACACCCTAAACTCGTATGCGTACATGCATTTTAGTTGCTTAATCAGTCAAGGCAAGTTATTATTTGAAATCTAAAAAGATAGAATAATGCCTATGCTATTGATATACTGAAGATGGTCAAACTTGGCTCTAAAATAAATTAGTTGATTTACTTGTGCCAAGTGCTGAGACACGGTACAATAACGAAATAAAAAGATGAAATTTATCTTTAGCGTTGGATGATTAAACATAACTAACCTTCCAAGAAACGAACTTTGTCATTCGGCAGGTGGACAATGAGATATTGTGCCGCCAATCTAAAGCCGAGATTTCCTGAAGTGTAGTTAAGTAAGATTCGCTGTGCTGGGGATGAATAATAGATGACGAGCGAAATACAGTTTAGGTACCCAAAAAGTAAATGATACTCATGATATTTTGCTGGTGAATGTAGAATTAATGATGTTATTTGAGAGTAATTGTTGACATAGAAATAGAATGAGAAATATTGATCCCAGAGTAAAGTATCCTATAGTAGGAAATTGATGTTTGACATGACATTTGATTGAAAAACTAAACTACTGTACTAGACTACTGCTCTTTACCGTGGTTTTACAATTGAAATAAAGTATAGTGATTCACCTAAATACCCCCTTGGTGCCCGATGATTTTGAGCTTGAAGTGATCATAAATTTATATGAATTCTGATTGATGATGTTTACAGATATATGAACTATACAATGACATTTGATTTAAAAAAAAACTTGGTCTACCGCTAAATAGTGGTTTTGAAATCGAAATAGTGCATAGTGGTTCACATAAGTACCTACTTGGTACCTGATGATTTTGAGTTTGAAGTGGTAATAAATATGAATCCTACTTGATGATGCTCTTAGATGTTTACAGATCTATCGTGGTGCAAGCGGCGCGCACTTACGAGTGTCAGTGAGGCCGAAGCATGCGCGGCATTTTATGTGTTGTTGAATTGAGTTTGATATTCTAAAGGGCAGACCGAAGTACTAGTGGTGCTCACGTTTTGACGTGATTGGTAACCGAGAGTACAAGCGGATTTAACCTATGAATATGAGGAGACCGAAGTACTAGGGGTGCTCACGTTTTGACGTGATTGGTAACCGAGAGTACAAGCGGATTCCCAATGAGATAAGAGACCGTAGTACTAGGGGTGCTCACGTTTTGACGTGATTGGTAACCGAGAGTACAAGCGGATATGATACATAGGTACCTATTATGTATAAGAGACTGAAATACTAGTGGTGCTTTTAACAAGTACCTACAGAAAGATTTCACGTATGTAAGAAATATGTGCCATGAATAATGATTGAAACGAATTAATAACGATAATGAAGTTCAAACACAGTGAAACAATATATAAAAATAGAAAGAAGAAAATAAAGCCAAATATAAATTTATTCAAAGTATGATACTAAAGGCAGGAAGTTGAAAAGAAAGTATATTAAAAATGACTCCGATAAAGCAATTAGCAGATATTCTCCCTACCTACGATACGCAACTATGAACCTATCTATGAACACGAAACAGATGCACTTACAATATGCTGATGCACGGCGCACGACCCGATCTTGATGAGTGGAAGGAGAAGCAGACTTGCCATAAAAATAACCCAACCAGTACTGAAGTATCGACGTAATTCCCTGTAAAACCACCAGGTGGCGCTCGAAAAACGCTACGACAGAATTGGTGATTTCGTGTATTTGTTGATTGAGAAGACTTTATGAATGGAGCTTAAAAAGTTACAAATATTTTTTAGATTCATTAAAAAATATAGCTACTTAAGTTAAGAGGATATTCGATGACAGACTTCGACCACAGATGGCGAATGATAACCGGGATTAAGCAAAGCGAGCGAGGAATGGTTGACTGGTAGAGAATGCTTGAAAGCATTAAGTCCGCCATTTGTACTTCATTTTGTTTGTGCAATAAAGAATATATAAAAAAATAATAATAAGCAGATGCCTACTGTGTACTTAACAATGCCATTTAATTGATGAACGGAACACTACTAGCCCCAGTGACATCCAAGATTCTAAATATGAGTGGTATCAGGTATTCCGTAGTGCTAAACGGTCCCCGACCTAATAAATGGAAGGCATGCCGAAGCACAGGATTTATTTCATTTGATTATTTATGTATCGAAATTAGTTGATCTTTTATGATTTGTAATCCATAGTTTACTTAAAAAGCTATTTTCATACTTGTATTTTTAACATAACGAATTAAGTTGATTTTTAATTATTTATGATTCATTGTTTTCGTAAAAATCTATGTTTCGTAAAAATCTATGTCTTCCTCATTATCTGCTAACGAAAGACGATTTGTTTAATAACCTTTTATGAAATTTAATTCAAAGAATTTAATATTTCAAATGAACAGACGTTATGAGCCCATATCTATATGCTATATAGATTCCAGTTTAATAATTTTATGAAGTTAATTTAGTCTTATAAATTAGTGTAATCCTATGCACATAAAATTACAATGACATTCTTTATAGGGCATAGTTAAAACCAATTTAAATAAAATAGATAATAATGGTGTTCTTTTGTTTCATATAGAAAATGGTCGCTAACTTCGGTTGAGGACTACAGCTAAAGCGCTTGACGTTCAGTTCAACTACAACTACCAGATTGAGCAGATTGACATGAGCAAGCCATGGGTTCGCTTGTGTGGCTGCTTCGAGCTTAATTGAGCCCGTCGCTGAATAACACGAAAATGTCGAGGCCACATTAGTCATCCAGATGCGATACCGATTAGACACGTAGAATACAGGCCTGACCAGCAACCACTATTTAAATGCGCAAAGACAGAGCGAACAAGACTGTTGAATGGATGCTTTGATATTGACGAAAAGTGTATAGGTATTATTCTTACACAAGTAGGATAGCATTATGTTTTAGCATTATTTCGCAGTATGTTTTATCTCATGAGACTAATGTCTAAAGTTCAATAATAATACTTATCATAATAAGAAAATATCTATTGTACTAACTAATTGAGTAAGAAGACAATTGTGTAAGTTGTGAAGTTGCGTTTAAGAAACATCATACTTAGAAATTGTCAGATACCTAAATTTTGACAATGAATTGCTACCTTATTTAGGTGTGATTTCACGACAGCTGCTAATTGAATACATGAACTAACCGTAAATAATGAATGTAGTAGAAGGAAATCCAAGTCGACTCTTTTGTAGCTCCTGATAGAAGCGATAATATTATAAGAAAATATATTTTAAATTACTAGTTTTCAAATTTATAGCATATTATTTGTTAATGCAATGAAACAATTATTTAAATGTGTTAACTGTTAATATTAAAAATTCCCGAGGCACTGATTATACTAACAACGTTTGATAATGTTAAATAGAATTCGAACGATCACAAGGTATACAATATATATTCACTACAATATAGAAGTACGAGTATGTATTCTAAATAACTGATTCAATAGACACAATATACTTGTAATAGCAAAGATTTGTTTTGACGTAAATTAATTTTGTGCAAACTTGTACAATATTGATTTATTTACTTGAATGGATTTATTTATTTACGCAATAGGACTTAATACACACTTACATTTGTTTGATGTAAAGGGAACCTATGTTTTATTAAACTCTCTTTTTCACGATACAAATAGTATTCTATGAAAGATTTTGATAAAGCAGTTTGCCAAAACACTTAACAAAATAATATATCCGAGGGTAATGATAATGGAAGAATGTTATTGAGATAAATATTGGCAGATTTGTTTCGTAATTATGATTCACTATCATATCATGACTAGATGAACTTAATAAAAAAAATAAGTTTTTAACTTTTAATAAGAAAGTTGACTGATATTTGTAATAATTAATAGTTTTTAATTTTGTTGTAGATGAAGAATAGAAGTGTGTATAGAAGTTATGTTTACCACAGAAGTTATAATCTACTAATTATGTATCATTTATTGCTTAATGCAAGAATCTGAAATGTACCTTTTAAGTATTGGTTCGATTCAATTGATTTAGTCGAATATTACATATTTCCTATGATGCATGATTTTTTGGTAACAAATCGCCTGACACACCAAACCGAAATTAGATCGTATCGTCGGTATTTTTGCATAATTTAAATTCATTTATAAAATTATTTTATATCATTTTCATTGTTTTAACTTAAATTAGATTGATTCTAATACTACCTTGATTAATGTATTCACATTACAACTGAATCCAATAATATTAGGTATAATGCAAAATGAAAAGACATACATACATTGTCTATTCTAAAAGTGATGCCATTTTATTGTACTTATATTTGCCAGCGGCGCGATAGCTGGCCCTGTTGAGCAGTTTGTAAAATGAATGCAGTGTGAATAATCTATGCACGAGTGAATGTAAATATGATGGAGAAAAGAGCTTCACTGGTCCTTGTAATGCGAGCTTATACTTACATATATGAGCTTACAATTTACTAATATTCAATAATTGTTTAAGTCAGTATTCTTTAAAGTGTTACATATTATATTATTACCAAGAACAGAATGGATGCAGTGAGATAGCGTGGTGTAACATCTGTTTTGCCTGGTTTGCGAAATTGTACTATTGTACATAGACTGACTTATGATGACTATATCTTGTTTTCGATCTTTTTTCTATTAAGATTATTTAAGATTTTATTGAAATCCTTAAGATTATAAAAAAAACACATTAAAATATATTATTTCTATAGAAGTTAATCGACTAGTGAAATGTTTTAATAGGTCTGTTTTTTAAGGAAAGAAAAGGTAATTTTGGTCACCTTAGTAAATAACTGATCTGTAAATGATAAATTGAAAGTTCTCATTAATATTATATAATTGAATGTAATAGATGTCTATCAGTTAGATTTAATTTATTGACAATTAAAGTAACTCATTAGATATGTATGTATAGAGACATACATAGGACGTTCGAATGGCCGGAACGGAATAGGGACATTCCGTGATCAGGACGGCCGACTGTTAGCATTCAGCAAAATAGCCTAGTGATGATAAAGCATTTGTGATATTTGATGCGCCTAGGCACGCGGCGCGGGAGGGGAATAGGCGGCAAACGCCGAATCCTGAGGGCATTCGGATGCGAGCCTTGAGTTGGTTAGAATTGTATTAGTGAAATATCAATTGTTATTTATTGTCGCGAGATAATAAGTTTAAGTGATGTAAGCCGGTTGATTAGTGATACTAAAGTGATTATCTAGTAATGTGTTAGTATCAATAATGAAGAAATATAAATTGTCAAGAAAACAACGGCTTTTATTGAAAGCTATATTGACCAGCGTCAACAATATCGTCACAAGAATGAAATTAGAACCGAGAGCAAATGTTTATGTTTTGTATCTTCAGTTAATACTATTTTTATAAATCCAGCTTCTCGATCGCAACTATCGCCAGGCGAATTTGCGAGAGAGCTGAGTATTTTGTGTAATAAGGTAGATATAAAAGAAATATATTATATCAAAAATGAGAGTAATAACATTTTTGTTAAGAAGTTAATAAAAGAGGTACATGGTAATAAAATGTGGTCCGGACCAAGAATATGTATTTTAGAAGATGTTAAGAGAATAGAAAATAAAGATGACCAAAAAGTTATTCTAAACGATTTTCATCTTTTGCCCACGAGTGGCCACGCGGGCATCAGACGTATGATAAATAACATTAAAAAATATTACTTTTGGTCAGGTTTAGAGGTAGACGTTACTAACTTCGTTAAAAAATGCGATAAATGTCAAAAACAAAAACACTCATCGCATTACACTAAAGAGCCTATGAGTATTACAACTACGGCAAATACAGCGTTTGAGAAAATATTTCTAGATGTCGTAGGTCCTTTAGATAGAGATTATAATAACTACACGTATATTTTAACCATTCAATGCCAACTTAGCAAATATGTAGAGGCTTATCCTTTGAACTCGAAGAATTCGATAGAAGTAGCTAAGAGTTTTGTGAATAATTTCATCCTTAGGTATGGTATACCAAAAGAAATAGCGACTGACAGGGAAACCGAGTTTCTATCTTCTACAGTTAAAGAGGTATGTAAACTTTTACATATTAATCAATTACAGTCAACAGCGTACCACCACCAGAGTATCGGTGCCTTGGAAAATTCACATAAGCAGTTGGGTAATTATTTACGCATCCATACAGATAACCACCCTGACGCGTGGAGTACCTGGCTTCCGTATTGGTGTTTCTCATATAACACATCGGTACACACAGAGACTAGGTACACCCCGTTTGAGTTAGTCTTTGGTAAAAAATGCACTTTACCATCTAATTTAATATCAGGAAAAATAGAACCTCTATATAATGTCGATAGCTATCCGCTAGAGTTAAAGTATAGACTGCAAACGTCGCAAAATGAGGCAAGAAATAATTTAATTACTAGTAAGGTAAATAGAAAGGTGAAATATGATCGTAACATGAACCCAGTATCATATAGACCCAATGATTTAATATTGTTAAAAAATGAAACCGGTAATAAGCTTCAGAGCATATTTTCAGGTCCATTTAAAGTAATTAAAGATTGTTCACCTAATGTTGAAATAATTAAAGATAACAAGCCATATTTAGTTCATAAGAATAGAACAAAATTGTATGTTTCTTAATAGCAAAGTATTTAGTAACATGTTGTTAAAATAAAATTACACTGAAATTGTTTACGCATGACTAATTATATTATACGTACTATGTCGTCATTATAAAATGGCATCATGTAATCTTAGTTTTATAAGGGGAAATATTTAAGATAAGCTATTCTAATACTGTTTGTATTTACACGTATCTATTATAATGATAACATAAAATGGGTTAAATGTTTTGATTATTGATGAAAATAAAATAATCTTAGTTTATTTTATTTTTTTGTGTAGGATGGTGATGAGATGTTGTAATCATATATATTAGGATGTTTTACTATTAATAAAGTCAGTATTTATTCAGCATTCAATAGTTTCATTTCACTCTTCGCTTCGAACCTTTATAGTATCTTTATGTTATATAGCCTAAAGCCTTCCTTGATAAATGGACTATCCAACGTAAAAATAATTTTTCAAATCGGGCCAGTAGTTTTGGAGATTAACGCGTTCAAACAAACAAACAAACAAACAAACTCTTCAGCTTTATAATATTAGTAAGTATAGATAAGGGAATCCACTTACTTCCACTTAGCTAAAATACCACAGTATTTTGTTGACAGCAAATATAACTTGTTTGCGGTTGTTGAAAATGTGCTATATAAACTACTTGTTCGATCCCTTCCAAACCAATTTTTGTTGAAAGTATATGTGCTAGTAAATTTTGTAAAAAATATGTGATGTGAATATCAACATATTCACATCACATATTTTTTACAAAATTTACACTCCCTACATCAAGAAGTTAGAGGGCGGGGGGGGGGGGGGGGGGGGGAATGGTATGGCCCACACGCATAGATTTGATAAAAAAACGGTTTTACTTTCATGTATTGGAGCCCCACTTAAATATCATTATTTTTTATTTATTGTATAAGAATGGTAAAGCGGTTAACAGGATTCATCTTCCTACCAAATTTCAACAGTGTCATGCTTATAGTTACAGAATAAAGTGGCTGTGACATACGGACGGACAGACAGACAGTTTTGACGTAACTATAAGGGTTCCGTTTTTTGCCATCCGGCTACGGAACCCTAAAAATAAAAAGTGCCGTTGAAGCCGTCATTGTCTATCTAATTATAAATCAGAGTATACATACTTCAAGTTTTTCAGTTACCTTATTTAGATGATATAAAATTTTCCAGAACGCTAATTACAAACTTGCAATACCACGACGACTTATATCCACCCTTTGACATGACGTAACAAGCGTTCCAGATATAGGTAAAGCTGTTTTACTACAGCACGTCAAGTTAAACACTGCGGTATCCTATGCAATTGTAATAAGGGCTAGTTTGCAACAAAAGTGGGTAACCTGATGTGTTGTCGACTGTACAATATGCAAAATATAATTGATGGGACCAGTTGTGATCTCATTAAAACATTGTCTAGAAGGCGGCCGGATCGCATCCGTTTCAATAGATTCGACCCGATGCTCCAAATAAATTGTAATGTAGTCGATGTACCTAAACATTGGCTACACGGTTACCTAGTATAAATATTTGGTCAAATCTATTACATTTTTATTTTTTTGATGCAAAATCTTGTTGGACAGTTGGCGGGTTTTCCGTCATCCCGCTTTTTTGGCATTAACAATACGGGTTTTGAAAGATTTTTGATAATAAATTCAAAAAAATATTAGAATTAATTTATTTTGTACATAGGCTGTTGCTAGCACTTATACGCGTCCCAACATTGGCCCTACCACAGCTTCGGGACAATTGTGAGCTAGAGCTGAGAAGAAACTGCGCAACAAACTCAGTCACTATTATCAATGATTATTTTTAAAATATTACAATTTAAATGTTCTCACAAGGTAGACCTTACATTGTTATAGTTCTTATATTCATTCTATAATATTCTTTGTTAATAAACATTGTTTAACAATCGATTGAATTTATATTAAGGTAATTTAATTATATTTTTAACACATCATAGCAACATACATAAGTAAGGTAATAGTCCGATGCAACGCGAAGATGTTTACTATTATTTTTTATTCAGAAGCAAAAACCAATGTTTGTTTATCTATGGCACGACTATGTTTGTATTTGGCTGCAGCTACGCTACGTAATATTTTACAAAAAAGAAACATAGCAAACAATTTGTTGACGATTATCACATTTGTATGCAAATGTCTTTACAATTATTATCTGCGCTCAAAGATAATTGTAAGCGCTAATTCGCAGTGAAGCAACTCTTGCGCATATGCAAGTCTCATGATATATGCCGCCCTGTGACCCTACGCGGGGATGCATATGTTTAATGGAATGTTCTTTACGAGTAGATTGTCAACACTGTAGTTATTTTGGAAAGGAAATAGTCTGAGCACTCATTTCCGAAGCTTGTGTCACTAGAAACCTACAGCTTTTTCAGGACCATCGGTAAGTAGATATAGATTCACGTAACTTCACAAAATGTAATGAATGACCAGTAATAACTACATCGATGATATAGTACATTTTTGTTTTTATAGTGTTTTGTCACTATACAAAGTTAATAACATAAATTGCACTTGTAAAAAGCAACTTTGGCTGTGTCACAGACGAGGAATCGAACCCCGTGTCTTACGCTAACCGGGCGTATGCCTATACCACTCAGCCACCGTCACATTAGCAAGCCTGTTGAATTTTGCAAGCGCTTTCATTAACGCGTAGAATGCGTAACATCATCAATGTTGCGAGATTGCTCTTACAATATCCGAAAGAAATAGTTTTACAAATATTCAACAATCGGTTAAGATGAAGGAAGTTAATTTCATTTCTTCATTTTTAGTGATTACAGGAGGGGGGAACCTATAAATTACCCATCGTATGTTCTGTCATTATAATTACTGAACTCCTAAGCGTTAAGGAGTTCCACCATCAGCTCAGCCTCACAAGATGTTGACTAACAGACGTAACAACACGTCAACATTAAGATGCTAGTAAAGAAACACTATACGTGCCTTTAAAATTTGAGGGTTTCCCTCGATTACACCAAGATCCCATCATCAGATCCCAAAATAACATAGTCATCATATCATAGTAATCCCATAAAAATGGGACCAACTAGAAGGTACACCCTCTAAGTAGGCGAAAAAAAATTTCGATTTGGTCGACAAACGACAGAGATATGAAGTAACAAACATACAAAAAAAACATACAGTCGAATTGATAACCTCCTCCTTTTTTGAAGTCGGTTAAAAAACACTATACGTTTTTTAAAATTTGAGGGTTTTTCTTCGTTTTCACCAAGGTATATAACTTCTATGTAGGCGAAAAAAAATTTCAAGGCGGTCTACGAATGACTGTGATAAGAGGTAATACAGCCACTAAAAACAGTCGAATTGAGAACCTCCTCCTTTTTTGAAGCCGGATAATAAGAATGCTAAAAGAATATTCCTTAAAATCACCACATATCATGTTGCAATGACTCAGATAGAGCCTGCTTCATCGAACTAATTGAATATTGGTTTACATTTTCAGGAAACAAAATAAATTACACTATTTATAAACGAAATCATAGTGACGTACAACCATACTAATAAAATAAAATTATACTTTATGCTACAAATAGACCTGAGATAGTAAGAAATTAGTAAAAAGACATCGGAGCCAAGCGTGTATCGTTCCTCGTGTAGCTTCCTTTCAAGCCGTAACGGCGCAGGCGCAGGAGTCGCCAATAAAACGCGTTTGGACCGTTTAATACACAATTTAGTGCTTGTTAACCCGGCAAATGGTAAAGCGGTGGAATAGGCCCGAAGTGTTAGTTAAAGTTGTATAAATATGCATTATGATCATCCTATTTGGTGCAAACAAAGCTTAGTTTACATTTCATGTCGATTTTCATCGAGATGCAAAATATATGAATATTTGACGACCTTCGTGGTGTAGTGGCTAAGCACGCTGGTTTCAATGCATCGCCGCTCCGAGGTCCCGGGTTAGATTTCCGTTCGGGTCAATATAGAAATCCAAAATTTTATACATATATTGTCTCGGGTCTGGGTGTTGTGGTACGACCGTTGTGTCTGATTTCCATAAAACAAGTGCATTAGCTACCTACTTACTTTGGGATCAGAGCAATGTATGTGATTGGTGTCCAATATACATATATTATATAACTTTTATATATCAGTCAGCATGCGCACTATAAAAGAAATGCCATTTTATATTCATAAAGAAATCACAAAATTACGCACGGGCGGGACTCGAACCAGCAACTTCTTGGCTTACCGGGTCAAACGCTCTATTTCAAACCAATTGAGCCCGTTGAGCCCAATGACATTTGTCAGCCTTCTTTTTAATGTTGTTCTGTTTATAATAGCTCTATTAGATTATCACAGACACTATCTCTGTCGGATGCGAATTTGTTATGTTAAATATGTTGCAAACTACACCTTACCTATGTTTATATATTACATTCAGACATGCTTAGGGTTTAGACTTTGGTACATGTGAAACATATTTCGAAGTAAACTCATAAATTGCCCGAGCCACGCTGCCGCGATGCCGGGATCTGGGTTGCCAAATATACCGCAGGGGTTGAAAACATTTTTCGTAGACGCCAAGCGTTTTTAAATTTTATGACTTCCATTATGACCATATTTAAAAATAAAAATAGCCTGCATGAAACAGCAGCCAGAACGAGTTTCCGTATTTCAGGAATTTCCTCATTGGAGGAATTTCCTTTAAGTGCATTATTACGATCTACTTTTATTATAAGGCAAGGCGTACATGTTACTTTAATAGCTGATATTTTTTTCGGCCATAAAATTGTAGAGAAGAACAATTTTAGCGTTGCTTTCCGCGCTCTAGTACAAATTAATTCATACTTTTTGCATTTATTTGTTCGTTTTTGTTGCGGGCTTTTGCAGATTGTGTTAGTCAGCAGGTGTCAGTAAGGAATTTGTTTGTTAATACCTTACTTACTAATGAGTTATATTCATATTCATTTATTCACTTCATAATATAACATTACAGCAGACAATATATAACATATAGGCAAAAGATGGTTATTTTGTTACATTATGACCTCAACGAGGTATTTGTGAATTCAAGTTATTAAATTCAATAATTTACAATTAAATCAATTCTTCATTAAAATAGTAATGTCAATAAGTATTTTGTCAAATTGTTAGTATGTCAAATATAAAGTCATTTCTATCTATCTAAATAATAATAATGCAGTCATGTTAAATTCAAATTAAAAGAAAAAAAAATACAATCAAATCATGTCAATTTTCAATTTAAATCACAGATTAGTAAGAGTTTAAATTATATAATGTCATATCTAAATATATTGAAATTTATCATTGAAATATTCATTTATATTATAATATGCCTTTTTAACTAAAAACTTCTTTAATTCCCTATCAAATTTAATACCTTGGAGGGCTTTAATAAAGTTAGGCAAATGGTTATGTATCTTTATAGCCATATAGTAGGGACCGACCTTGAATAACTCCAGTCTGGCCGGAGGCAAAATAAAATCATTTGCGCGCCGCAAAGCGTAACGGCTCGGTTTATAGAAAACCAATAAATTTAACATAAACATAATGAAATGTTTTTCCCAATATAAAACTGAATATCACATTATAAATTCATGTATGTAACTGTAGGTCCATTATAAATTTTAAGATTACTGAGTGACACTGTCTGATGTAATATGTCTGCAACATTTCTGATGTCACCATAATATACTCGTACATTGTAACGACGAACTCTAACAAAAGTTCATTTAAAGATTGAAAGTGAAAGAAATGGTAATCAATCTTCTGACTTAATATTCAAAATGATCATTGTTTAGTAAGCTTACTAATTATTTCCCCATTCCATTGAATAAATCACTGCCTTTCAGCAACATAACATTTATCACTGGCGTCTGTAATGGCATGTTATACTGTTAAATAGTAATAAACGTAGAGATAATAAACATCAAAGCGAGCCTGGCGAATATTTACAGTACGATACTGAGAAATGTTGGTGATCTCTGCCCTCGAGATTCGCATACGATTATCGGAAACGACTCTAGTTAGAAACGTAAAGCGGATAATTGCATGTTATGTGAACAAGTGCATTGTTTTAATTGTACTTATTAGGTATAACAAGTGAAAATTATATTGAATCAGTTATTAATACATATTTCACAGATCAAGTTCGTAAATATTAACTCAGACTTGAAACATTTTTTTTTAAATCAGTCTACAGATAGAATCCAGTTTTCTACTAAGAACAAATCACAATGTTGTTAGCTTCTTGTGATTAATTATGGTACGGAAACATCAAAAAACTTGATATTTTTTATTTAAATTAGGATTATGTTTTTTTTTAAATAATAACTAGCGGTCTAAGCGATCTTCGTTTCTGCCCCGTAATTTTAAAAGTAATTATCTTTTTCCTGACAGTGACGAATGAAACAAACTAAAAATCATAAGATCCTTCTTCTGACAATAACAAAAGTGTTGCGATTTTCGATCGAATTCTTATCAAAATAAATACATTTATCATCGCGAGTATTTAATTTTTACAAAGTCGCGGGAGACCGCTAGTATTAATATAGTACACACACACAATTGTAGTATTATGTATGATCGAATGGTTTTGGCAAACTATTGCTTGAGGGCATGAATGTGGAATATATTAAGTGGAATAAATCATATTTTATTGCCAATAATAGTTTGTTACACCTCCTGTACTTGTTAAAATAATTAGACTAATGCTTTAGAATGTTTTTAACACTCACAGTGTCATATTTTATATTTATAAAGATGAAATAAGAAACCAAAAATTTGCGCACGGGCGGGACTTGAACCAGCAACCTTTTGGCAAACCGGGCCAAACGCTCTTACCAATTGAGCTACCGTGCTGTTAGTCTTGGCCCGGTTTGCCAAAAGGTTGCTGGTTCAAGTCCCGCCCGTGCGCAAATTTTTGGTTTCTTATTTCATCTTTATAAAAATAATTAGACTATAATCAGTTTACACAGCGACATGTTCCCTCCATTTGAGAATATTTTGTGCAAGCCTAGTGACCTGGATGCGGTCTGATCCACAGATTAGATAAGCCGTGACTAATATCTTGCAACTTGTTTGTCCAACGATTGCCTTGTGACCTCATAATTAACAAACAGAGTAAACAGAGGAAAATTGCATTAAGTAATATCTATTAAACTGTAAGCAATGAAGAATACATAAATAAATATATTTTTTATTTAAGAAAAGGTATTTCAAGTAACAAAAAGGACTTAAACTTAGAGACTTATTGCACTTAGAGTACGTACTTGTCTGAACTAGGTTGGACCTGTGTTTCAGACTATAATAGAACTATGTTAGCAAACAAATTACAATAAACTGACTAATAATAACACAAATAAACCTTTTAACTAATTATAAATATACCCTACCACCTACTAGATGAAGACGAATAGCCCCCTTACTCTAGACACAAAACCCGATCCAATGTATATAGCTATCTCTGTCACACGCGTACACGGCATGGTATGAGTGACAGGGATGGGTATATTCATTGGATCGGGTTTTGTGTACAGAGTAAGGCCTCAGGGGGCGTAAGCGTATTGCGATTCAACTTTAGCCATTCAATTTCCAGGCAGCTCAATTATTCTGACTCCGTGTAAACGTATATTATCCGTAGAATAATATTATAATAATACTTCAATGGTACGAATATTCGTATTTAGTTAGTTTGTAATGTAAAAATATTATAAATATCATGGGAAATAACAATACTAATTGATAATTTGATACTTAAGCTGAGCGGATTAACTGCATCGGAATATACGCGCCCAGATCTTCAGTCCTATCTTGACAGTTTTTTTTAGTAAGATACTGATCCTATTTTAAGTAAGTTAATCATATGGGACAGAAGAAAGGTTCAATTTACAAATAGGAGAAAAGTATTAGGTAATATTGTTTTACTTAGGTAGGGCCAATTTTACTAACGTTAAGTTAAGAGTAAACCGAATGACATTGACATAAATGATTTCTGATAAATAGGTAACGTTTCAAAATTAGGCTTATTGTATTTATTCGACGAACACTCCTTATCTGACGTTAGGAAAAGCAGCCCTCTTACAAACTTACAAATTCTATTACAATAGTGGTTCCTCACAGAAAAAAAAAGCACTAAGCAACTAAAACCCTAAAACTTAGGAAATATTTATGGATCCGAACATTATCAATCATCAAGCATAAATATTGGTTGCAAGTTTTTATAAATTAAATTTCAATTTACGATGCATTCGTAAATCGTAATCACAATCCTTACAAAACTCGAGATAAGTATTTTAAATTCCATGTGACAGCTGATGGCGATTTAATAACTACAAAACATTCAATCTTCGCGACCTCAATATTTGAGGAGAAACCGAGTTCCTGACCATTGTCACAATTTCCAAGAAGCTTTATATATTTCTATATCAATTATAGCCCAGTAAATTGCCAAAACGGCTTTGGTAGGAGTTCTTGACCTATTTTGCTATAAACATTAGAGAGAAAGCATTCAATATAACTTTTTGAAAAATATATCGTCTTCACCACCAGAGACATAATTTTATTCTATAATATCTATGAGAGCAAACTACTTCTTCACTTGATGCTCTTAGGGCCGATTTAATTAACTTCAGATAAGACTTATTTGACTGAATAAGGAAACGTCTGTTTTTGAAATGACATCCACATAAATGATTGCTGATAAAGAAATGGGAGACGTTGTCAATTAGGCGAATTGTGTTTTATTAGACGAAAAGTCCTTATCTGACGCTGGAAAAATCAGACCTTAGAATCATGACTAATTAACATAGATAAGCAAATTTGTAAGAAAGAGCAATTCCAAAAAAAACGCTGAAACCGAGCTAGTTAGATACGGTGTCCCGCCAAATTGCAAAATCACGAAAAAATATTTTAAGGTGAGTTTGAGTCAACATGAATAAGATCAATAAAGAAAAGAAAATCGTAATATAAAGTGACAGGTAGATATGCTTTTTATATTAAGTGATAGGATTTTCAGTGATTTTGTATGGCCCAATTACTTGGGGGTTCGATCCCCGCACAGTACAAACATTTGTGTGCATGAACATGTCTGTTTGTATTGGTCTGGGTGTTTTCTATGTATATCATGTATGTATTTACAAACAAAAAATATTTAAGTATTATATCCGTTGTCTGGCACCCATAACACAAGCTTTGAGTAGCTTACTTTGGGACTAGATGGCGATGTGTGGGAATGTCCAAAAGATATTTATTTATTTATTTAATTACTGGAATTACTGAGCCGGCTTGAAAAATATGTTTAACTAGGGAGCTGTATTAATACATCAAAAAAAAGCTCAAAGCCAGCATACAGTAATGTTATGGTAGATTGTTTTAAATGAGCCTGATATCCCATTGCTAGGTGGATAACCTTAGATCTAACAAAATATACCTTTGCTAGATATAGGTACCTAAACCTAGGCTAGTAGCCCAGCACACGAGTCTTCCTAGACGTGAATGGGGGGCAGAGTCCGAAATAGCCGGGATGTAGGGCGGCGCTGACAGACACGTCGAGTTAAATAAACGTTTGACACACCCACCGAATATCTTTTAATATAATATAACTCTGGGAAAATTAGTGATTGGAAGTTTCGAGGTCAGACGATTTATTCAGTCATTTAAAAAACTACATTGAACTGGTAACAATGCTGCTTAAAAAGATGAAAACGGAGGAAGGCGAAGAATATATTGTCAAATTAAAGAAAAAGAGTAACAGTAAAGACTGTTTACTGAAGTCACATAAAGTATACATAATAATAGTTTACCTTTTTAATAAGTGTATCGTTGCATTAAATCCCGTGTGTTGATTAGAAACGACCGATTTTTAAATTACATTTACTTACAAAAATGATCGAGGACATATAGGTGAAATTTTCAATTTAAGCGTATTGTATTTTATTCGAATTCCTTATTTGATTTAAAAAATCTGACCTAAGAGAGTTAAATATTTTAATTTCTTGTTCCGATTCAAATTCATTCGTACTAATATTATGACAATAGAGAACGAGGGTTATCTGTTTGGTCAATCATGTGTAATTTTGCTTGAAAGATTAAATTGTGAATGACTAAATTTAGAAAACAATCTTGTCGTGAACGAACACAGAAGTTCCCCGAGAAATGCGGGTACAGTCGGCAGAGAATATTTCTGAAATTACGCGGAGCTTTAATATTTGTTACTTTTGATTTACTTTGCCATTATAATAAAATTTTTGGTTTTATAGTGTTTTGTCAATATACCAACTTAATAATATAAATTGCAAAATGCACTTGTAAAAATTATACTTTGCACTTGTAAATATTATTAAGTTTGTATAGTGACAAAACACTCTAAAAACAAAAAATAATAATAATTAAATTGGCTTCGTTCATCTTGACCGATTGTTAAATATTTGTAAAAATATTTCCTTCGGGTATTGTGAGAGCAATCAAAAATTCAACAGGCTTGCTAATGAGACGGTGGCCGAGCGGTATAGGCATACGCCCGGATTGCGAAAGACACGGGGTTCGATTCCTCGTCTGTCACACAGCCAAAGTTGCTTTTTACAAGTGCAATTTGCAATTTATACTTTGCCATTATTTACGTTTTATTTTCATTTATTTTTCTTTCATTAAACAGAGTAGAAGAGCGTTTATGACCCATATAAAGGAAAAGTTGGATGTCGAGTCGTACCACGAGGTCAAGGAGATGGCTCGAAATAGATATAAATGGCGAAATCTCCACCATCAAAAGCATAGCTATTAAATGAAGGAGAAGAGAAGATAGTAATAATTCAAGGTTCACAATATTACAAGTAACGCTGTTGAAAGAAGACAGAATTCTAAAGTTTACTAACATTTAACTTAATGAAATGAAACTTCGGCGACACAGGAAAAATAAACGTCAAAACTGTTACACTCCATTTTTAAGCTGATTGTTTAGACCAAAACTTAACTGTCTCGCCAAAGCTCTACACATTTCCCACAAACCACCCCGCATATCCGCAGCCAACTGTCCACAACCGAAACAACGTGCGGGCCATGTGCGCGCGCGCAGCCAGTCGCCCCCGCGCCGCCGCCGCACCATGCTGCGTCTACCCGCGCTGATCCTACTCGCGCTCTTCGTAAGCTCCCACACCACGTACGTCACCCCTTTAGCGAACCAACTAGACAAACTATACCAGAAATTGGAGAAACTGCAGACGAAAGAACCAGAGAAAACTCCACAAGAGAAGCTATATGAGAAGTTGGAGAAACTGAATTCGTTGACACCGAGAGAACTAACAGACGAAGATGAAGAGTTACTGTCCGCGATACAAATGTGGGGGATGCTGGATCCAGATCAGATGGACGGAGTGGTGAAGGAACTTCAGAGTGTTAGAGAGGATGATGACGCGAAAAGTGATAAGATTGTGGAAGGTGAAGATAGTGATGGTGATTGGAACGACCTGGTAAGTCCTGTCAATTTTTTTTCTTATCAGTGTGTATAATAATAGTGAAATCGACACCATAAATTCTTAAAGAACCTTAACAATTGATACAATAGAATATAGGTAAAAGTTAAACGCGGGGTGGTCACCTATAATGGGTTCATAATGTGTCAAGTCAAAAGTATGTACGGTAATATGCAAAAATCAGCGAATGAAGAAATTCAATACGAAGCAAATAATAAAAGAAACGTGCAATGTAGACCCGGGTTGACCCATTATAATACAGTGATAAGAAATATCGCGAAACAGACACAAGTTGAAGTTTGTTGCTCTGAGCTTAAGTTACTTTAACACAGCTACAAAATTGCTTGACTACTTTGTTTATAACCTTGAGAATAATTTTGATAAAAGTACCGCACTGTCTCTATACCTATTTAAAGTATTTAAGACGTATTTATTGAAAGCAACGCATGTCTACAATCAATAAAATAACTCGATTATAGAAGAATTAGAAATCAAATCAGTGATATTAAAGTAAATAGCAATAAATCCGAGGCCAATAAGATATTTAATATAACATTATCGAAAATGCTTTGATCTTACCACAAAAAAGAAAACTCTTTCAAGACATAACTTTTCAATCTTCTAAAAGCCCAATCAGTCAAAAGTCCGGCTTGCGTGTGTCGGTAGAGTTTCTTCATTTCCGCTGCACTATTATGCATTTCCGATGCTAAAGCAGTTTGTTAAATTAAGCATTATGCAAGCAGGAACCGCCTAGATCTCAGCGACACGTGCTTCTCAGAATAAAGACCGGGTGCTAACCCTAGATGTGTCTGACCGTTTCATGTACTTGCTATTTAACAAACAACCTTAAACGTTTAGCAATTTCTTACAACTGAAATGAACGAAATGGTAGAAACAGCCAATATCCCAAACTAGCGGTCCCCCGCGACTTCGTCCGCGCGTTTTGAGTTTGCTCCCTCCCCTCCCGTCGCAGCGTCATGTTTTATATCCTAAAGCCTTTCTCGATAAATAAGCTATCCAACACAGAAATATTTTTTCAAATCGGTCCAGCAGTTCCTGAGATAAGCGCGTTCAAACAAACAAACTCTTCAGATTTATAATATATTAGCGCAAGCGCACGTTGTACTTAAGCTGCGAACATTATTTTGGTGCGGAGTTATGTTAAAACTGTGATAGCTCCTAAGATATTTATTGAAATCAAATGATATAAAGGGCAACTTTGTTCTAAATGAAATGCTCGTGATGATGAATCTATTTATTTTGATAAGAATAAATACCTGTGTGTATAATACACCTCTAAACATAATGCATTATTTTTTTACAAATTTATTAACATAAAAAAGGTTGTAGTAAGTCAACCATAAAAGATAGACATATGCTGTCGCGGACTTTATTATAGAACTCTTGATGCTGAACAATCCTGTCATACATAATTTTTGGGTAACTTAAGCGGTTTCCGCAGCGTATGCAGCGGAAGCTCTCAAAAGGAATATCTTTCTCCCGTTTTCGCAACATTTTTAATTGCTGCTGTGGTCCTATGAGTCGTATCTTTATGTTATATAGCCTAAAGCCTTCCTCGATAAATGGACTATCCAACGTAAAAAAAATTTTTCAAATCGGGCCAGTAGTTTTTGAGATTAGCGCGTTCAAACAAACAAACAAACTCTTCAGCTTTATAATATTAAGTATAGATTAGCGCAAGCGCACGTTGTACTTAAGCTGCGAACATTATTTCGGTGCGGAGTTATGTTAAAACTGTGATAGCTCCTAAGATATTTATTGAAATCAAATGATATAAAGGGCAACTTTGTTCTAAATGAAATGCTCGTGATGATGAATGTATTTATTTTGATAAGATTAAATACCTGTGTGTATAATACACCTCTAAAAATAATGCATTATTTTTTTACAAATTTATTAACATAAAAAAGGTTGTAGTAAGTCAACCATAAAAGATAGACATATGCTGTCGCGGACTTTATTATAGAACTCTTAATGCTAAACAATCCTGTCATACATAATTTTTGTGTAACTTAAGCGGTTTCCGCAGCGTATGCAGCGGAAGCTCTCAAAAGGAATATTTATCTCCCGTTTTCGTAACATTTTTCATTTCTGCTGTGGTCTTATGAGTTGTATCTTTATCTTATATAGCCTAAAGCCTTCCTCGATAAATGGACTATCCAACGTAAAAATAATTTTTCAAATCGGGCCAGTAGTTTTTGAGATTAGCGCGTTCAAACAAACAAACAAACAAACTCTTCAGCTTTATAATATTAGTATAGATTAGTATAGATTAGCGCAAGCGCACGTTGTGCCTACTTAAGCTGCGAACATTATTTTGGTGCGGAGTTATGTTAAAACTGTGATAGCTCCTAAGATATTCATTGAAATCAAATGATATAAAGTGCAACTTGGTTCTAAATGAAATGCTCGTGATGATGAATGTATTTATTTTGATAAGATTAAATACCTGTGTGTATAATACACCTCTAAAAATAATGCATTATTTTTTTTACAAATTTATTAACATAAAAAAGGTTGTAGTAAGTCAACCATAAAAGATAGACATATGCTGTTGCGGACTTTATTATAGAACTCTTAATGCTGAACAATCCTGTCATACATGATTTTTGTGTAACTTAAGCGGTTTCCGCAGCGTATCCAGCGGAAGCTCTCAAAAGGAATATCTTTCTCCCGTTTTCGCAACATTTTTCATTTCTGCTGTGGTCTTATGAGTCGTATCTTTATATTATATAGCCTAAAGCCTTCCTCGATAAATGGACTATCCAACGTAAAAACAATTTTTCAAATCGGGCCAGTAGTTTTTGAGATTAGCGGGTTCAAACAAACAAACAAACAAACAAACAAACAAACAAACAAACTCTTCAGCTTTATAATATTAGTATAGATAACATGATTTTATGATATTCTCTTGCTAAGTTTGGGATTTAGTTTAAATGTTCCAAAGATTTTTACGGAAAATGTAACTTTATTAAGTAATAAATAAAAGAGACAAACAGCCTTAATAATATTTCTTAAACTCAAATTTATCCTAATAAATAATACTTTATTTATAATATAAATTACATGATGACGCGTGTAAAAGTCCTTCTACATTACACTCGTAAATGTAGGTTCATCTGACTACAAGGTTGGTCAAGCTAATAAACAAACAACTTAACTTTATACTCATAAGCACTTATTTTAAAGGTAAAACTAATAACTTTGTAACGAAGACTCGGATTGACAAAGACTCGTATAAACAAAACAATTGAAATGGAACAAGAAGTTGCATCATTGCTGTTCATTTTGTCCTGTCTTCGGTTTCAAAGAAATTAAAGATGCATTAGTTTAAAAAGCATACGTGACGAGTGTCACTTCATGTTAATAAAATTAAGGCAAGAGAGAGAAATAGGATTTTTGTTAAGTAACCTTCACTATAAACGATTTAGATAAGAACACTTTTGAAAAAGTTTACAATGTCGTGGTAGGTGATTGCAACAGGACAAGAAACAATGAAGACCATGTGCAATGCTAAACTAATTAATGATTACGAAGAACATTCAGCAAATTATGCACAATAAAAGTAGGCGTAGTATTTATTCTTAGTTCCTCACGGATGTGTTTATCAAGTCTTTTGTTATGCTTTTGTTTATGCGACCGTCGGCGGCCTTCTAATCCGTGAGCGTCTACTTCGTATATACTCTACAATCTCCTCGACCTTTGTGGAGAAATGAAGTCGGGACACCTATAACTGCATCACTGGTATCGCAAGCTGCAGTAGGTGGTTTGCATGAAACAGCTAGACAACGACACCAAAAAGTAAGATAATTCCTATTACTTTAAAGTGGGGCATTATGTACGGATAATATCACGTCAAGGTAAACACTGCGGTATCCTATGCAGTTGTAATAAGGGCTACTTTGCAACAAAAGTACCCTGATGTGCTGGCGACTGTACCTCTGTTGTGTCCTACATGGCTCCTACAAAAAGTCAACAGATTAGATTAATAGCGTGCTACGTGACATTTCACTCCTAAGAGGATTCCGAATAATCCCGGTTGGCATCTAAACAGTAAAGTCTTTTGTTGTCGAAATTACAAAAGCTTTTCTACAACATTCTGCAACTGTTGGCTAACCGTCAACAAACAGACGTAAAGTCAATCGAAATGTCAGCTTTTATGTGCTCGCTCATACTACAGACAAATATTTCGTCTGCATGAGCGGCGGGCCTTGTTTTGTTGGGTTTATTAGAGATGTCAAGGACTGACTGGCTAGGAATTCTAATAAAAATATGTCCAATCCAATTTCAAGGGACCTGAATCTTAACAGGTTATTTATGAAGAAAGGAGAACAATTTGGACCTTAACAAAAGTATCTTTTGAATCTCTTGCACATTGGGATTCGAAGAAGACACCGATTAAATCGATCTCATTGTACTTACTAGATCGCGGCTAGACATGCCAAGAGTCGCCTTTACTATGAATGATTCAAAAGTTTATCACTAGAATTTACATTTAAACCACAAATATACGTTTATGTTTCGACCTATGATCGTAATAAAATATTTTTATATGTCCTCTTCATATATATGATATGACAATGTTACGACTGAGAATCAATACTAACAGGATACAAAATGTCTAAAACATGTTAAGACATAAAATACATAAATTTATTGTCTATTTACTAGGCATGAAAATGATTGCTTTCTGTAAAATTTCATTACCAATGGTTTTTTCGCAGTGTGAATTGCGATGCGAGTACGTAACTAATAAATTTCATATGAATTTCACTGTACACAAATATAATGCGATTTTCGTTCCAACCCACTATATAATAATTTCAAAATGATCTAAACTTCAACTCGCAGCCAGCATCATAGCCTCCTTGCCGCAATGAAATGGTTTCGTTTTTGAATAGCTAGAGTTTTTTAATGTTACATGTTTTAGTTTAAGTTTTTCTTGTTTGTTATTAATAAATAAAATGATCTAAACCTTAAGACTATGAGATTAAACTTCGATTCGTAACTGTTGGGCCTCGTAAAGTCACATACGATCGCATAAGCATTCCTACTCACTTGCTCGCGTTAAAGGATTTCACCCGCTTTATTTATGATTCGGTTGGTCCCGGCTAATATTGGTTGATAGTAGTCGTTAAGCCTAGTCAGAGGCCTTCAGGGCGGCTTGATAACATCTGACAGCAGGGTTAGTCGCTTGCCTTGCAAAAACCCCTCCACCAATTCGCACTGAGCCCGCGTGGTGAAGTATGGCTCAAAACTACCTCATAGTTGAGGTAAGGCCTTTGCCCAGCAAATGCAAAGCAGTGGGATGTTACAGGCTAACTTTACTTTATGTAGGTATGATCTATAATTTCGCAGAGTGCGATTTGTAGCAGTCTATATGAAAAAAGTAGCAGGTGTGAATGATGATTTTGCATTTCATATGAAATTTCATCTGCTATTTTTGAAATGTTCCATGCCTACTTTTTACTGTCCATTCCCCAACGAACCGTTTAGTAGCAAACCTAAATACCTCTACAAATAATTTAATCGTGACTTAGATATCTCTTGCATAAATTCACGTGGCAGCCTGCGTCTGATCTGACACCTCAGACATTCCTGGACCTGGTTGTAAGTGACCATGACTCGCTAAATTGCTAATCGAATTATTATGTGTTCGTACCATAACTAGGTCCCAATATAAGAATACAGAGTATGAAATAGGAACCACAGATATTAGCGTAACATAGTAGCTTACCTACATTTAGTTCAAAGGGAGATCACTTTCAGTTGCTCAACCCGCGCTGTTTTTTTTACTTCTTATACTACATTAGTCTAATAACCTGCCCCCTTATTCAGAACCATTCGGATACAGATTTGATTACTATTCGATAACTTTTATATTTAAATAAAATTATTAGGTAACGTGGAATTATCCGATGCAACTTTTTTATTTGTTCTTGTATTATAATTATTACCGAACTGGCTTATGACATCCGATCAAATTGCGACACTTTTTTTTAAATGAATAGAAAATCTAGCCGAAACCCAAGCGGAATGGCATATTGAACGTTCTGAAGCGCCCTGCTGATCTGACTGAAATATGGCTCAATAAAGATTTATTAATTTATTTATTACAAGTGGTCCCCCGCGACTTTATACCGTTGCAAATTGATGTTTTACTGCCTAAAGCCTTCCTCGATTAAAAAGCTATCCAACCCAAAAATAATCTTTCAAATCGGTCCAGTAGTTCCTGAGAATAGCACGTTCAACTTAACACACTCTTCAGTGGTTTAGATTTTTTTAACACTCAAAGTGTCATATTTTATATTTATAACTCCAGCCCGTGCGTAATTTTGGGTTTCTTATTTCATCTTTATGAACACACTCTTCTTCTCTTCTTTATATTATTAGCATAGATTAATATTAGTCAGTATATTCTGCTGGTACTGTTTATTTTTTCTGAGTAAATATTTGAAGTGAAAATGTGAAAAGTATTCAGATACATATAAAAATATGCTTGAACGCAACGTGAATTAATCCAATACATTGACAGATTACCAAAAGTTAAAGTCTTGATAGCAGTAATGAACAAATACTGAAAGCTTCTGATTAAAAACTACCAGTTCAAACGTCCATATGTTTGTTTAAAGTCAATTAACTCGTGACATTGCTTGCACCTTCTTATAAAATTGAAGACCACTTTAACACTCCCTTTACGGCAAAGAGAAACTAGAAGGGCATTTAGATAGATCAGCTTACCAAGCAATTAACTCTACATTCTTAAGTAAAAGTAAAAGGACAGGCTATTAAGAAGATCCACAGTTTAGTAATGATGACGTAATTAAACCTATGCAACACAATCTCTATACTTATTCAATTAAATAAATTCATGAAAATCAGCTCCCTTATCGTAAGTATTCAAAATTAGTAAAGTCACAAACCAATAGAAAAAGCTAAAAATACCTGAGGATAAATTTTCCTACATTTTTTTTAGTAAATAAATGAGGCTGCAATATTAGAACTAAGGGCTGATTTTTCAATAGTCAGATAAAAAATATTCATCGAACAAAATACAATATGGCTAATTTGAAAACGTCACCTAATTGTCAGCAATCATAGGTACCTGTCATTTCTTAAAATCTGTCGCTTTATAATTTATTAGCCTGATAAGTTTTATCTGACTATTGATAAATCGGCCCTTAGATGAACAAAATGTTAATGATAGATATGATAACCTACGATCAATCGATACCAGCAACACTTGCCTAAGCTTACAACGTTGCTTCAACAACCTTGCTTGCGCTATTCCAATCGCAAGCTACTTGCGGTCAGTTACTACACAAAATTACTACCGATCCCACCAATTACGGGTGATTAGATAACTTTGAACCATCAAACTCCTTTAACTGGTTCTTTGGATAAGTGCAATTATCGCGAGATTAAATTGCGTCGTTAATTGGTGCTTAAGGGGTCAAGTGATGGGGATATTCAGTTTATCGCTTCTTAGAATTGACATTACACTGCAATAGATATTGCAAATTGAAGGTAGTATATTAGAGAGTCATTCCAAGTTTATATAGGGGCAACCATTTATGGCATAACATTGGACGTTTTGTTTGTCTGTTTGTTTGAACTCGCTAATCTCGGGCAATACTGGACTGATTTGAAAAAATGATTTTGTGTAGGATAGCTTATTTATTGAGGAAGACTTAAAACCCTACGGGTTGAGACGGGACGGGAAACAGACCTCTTAACATGCGCAAGTAGGTAGTCCAAATAAATCAATTTAGCTTAATATATAATCAGGCTGTGAAAACCCTTAAGTCTTTGCATGCATTAAAATGTTTGTAATGTGTTTTATACGTGTGTCTTCATAACACTGGCTATACATCTAATAAAGTGTTAACTCAATACAATAAGGCTGTAAATTAGCTTTGCAATGGGTCTGTAAATAAATATGTATTTATTCTTTGGGGACACAATGAAGACGACACTGTAACTAATAACAAGCTGTAAAATCTAACGTCTTCAACTTGTGATCAACCGCCGCAATTTTTTAAAAGCTCTTTGAAATCTGCGTATTAAGCTTCTATATTTTTGTATTGGGGGCCACGGAGTTTAAGACCCGTGCCTTTTTCAGTTTATTTTCTTATTCAAGTGTTAGTTTAAGAGCAAAATAAATTCATTTTTTTCATAAGCTTTTATATTATTTGCAATAAGTACTTATTATTTAAAATCTCAAGTAAGAATATATTTTTGGACACCAATCACATGCATTGCTCTAATCCCAAAGTAAGTAGCTAATGCACTTGTGTTATGGACATCAGAAACAACGGTAGTACCACAACGCCCAGACCCGAGACAATGTAAAAAGTTCTGATTACTGCATTGACCAAGCCGGGAATCAAACTCGGAACTTCGGAGCGGCGACGCCTTGAAACCCACCGTGCTCAGCCACTACACCACGGAGGTCGTCGAAAGAATAATTACCTTACCAAGTTAACCCTAAACCTACGACAAGACTGTAGGAAAATGTCATTTGATACTGTTTAAAAAGTGTATTGCATTAATTAAAAAACAACCCCCTTGCAATGCCTTGACTTCAATAGGCCTTCTTTCATCAAAGACATCATCACTTACCACTAGCAAAGTCTGAAGCATAATTTTTAACTTACTTTCTGACGTAGCTATTTGTATAAAAAATATATGTAATTAAAAAAACTTCTTAATAAATAAGTACACGAAAACATCAATTTTGCTTCAGCTTGTTTCGAGCGCCACCTGGTGGTTTTACAGGAAACTATGTCGAGACTTCCGTTCGTGAGATAGTGGTCAAATGCCTGCGGGAGTAGTCTGAAGCAAAATTTTTGGCATTACGCGTAGACAACGCTGAGACAAAATTGGTGTTTTCATGTATGTATTGCTTGAGAATAATGTTTCAATGAAGCTTAAAAAAATACATACCGCTTTACGATTCTCATACAAAAAATAAAAAAATATGACATTTAAGGGGGGGCTCCCATACATGAAACTAAAACCAAAAAAAATTTTTTTTGACAAACCTATACGTGTGGGGTGGGGTCTATAGATAGATCTTTTAAAATGACACTGAGGTTCCTAAAACCATTTTCTTTTAAAGTCTAACGTTTCATAGCCAGACGCTTCTAAAGTGGTACAATTGACGTCCCCCCATCTAACTTCTAAACTAAGCGACTGTAAATTTTGAAAAAAAATATATAATGTAGATTTTTGGTTCGGACGGAATCGAACGAGAAGTTTTTGAGATATAGCACATTTTCAACAACCGCAAACATAACTTTGTACTTCATACAAACACTATGAAAAACAAAGTTATATTTACTGTCAACAAAATATTGTGGATTTTACTAAGTGGTAGTAAGTGGATTCCCATATTTAGTTAAAGTTTGCACGGAACCCTCAGTGCGCGAGTCCGACTCGCACTAGGCCGTTTTTTTTTTTCATTCAAATTTTCAACAATCAGAAAATTGTAATTGTCGACGCAAAATGTCAAAAATGTCTGAAGCAACATTTTTGACATTTTGCTGATCACTTTTATATTTTAAAAAAATGTTCGGAGAGCCCTTTCGTAGATTTCAAAGTTTCCATTCAAAGCGAAAGTAATCGTTAAAACCTCAAGTTATAACATTAGCAGGCACTTACCAAAATAAGCATCAAAACATAAAAACCTACGCAAAGAGAAACGCTAACTATACTAAATAGACAAGCACAACTTTACAGTTAGAAATTAGATACTAAATCGCTTGATGGACACTGGACAAAAGCTTCGGCAATACATCTAACTAAAATATTGGAAGAAAGTACTATGATTTTACGAGATGGATAAAATATGATTGAATATTGATCTTTAAAGGCATCACAGAAACTTCTAATAACTTTTTATGTACGCCAACTAGCACACAAGCAGCTTTCACCGCCATTATAGAGCTTCTTAGCGATACAATGGCCGTTGAAAAGCTTGAACCAACTCCTCAGCCTGTATAGCAACGTATTCTAATGCCACTATACAGGTAGGCGATACAGTGGCCATACAATCGTAATCATTTACACTAAAGCAGTTACAATGGTATCTTGTTCCGTCATTCTACAGGTGATGGAGGTATAGTAGCGTTGTGAACACTCCTTAACCACTAGTAGAGCTATAAATGATTTTTTGGAAGGTATGAGTGTTTGAAAGGCGCTATAGGTTGCTACTTAATCACTTTGAGTGGAAAAGGGAGTCTCTATAGATTCTTAAGGTCTATTATAGTGTTTATCACCACTCTTGTAGCGTCATTACCTACAGTAGAGTTAAAGTTACTCTGTAGTAGCCTTAAAGGCGCTATATTTGAAGAAATGAACTCTTTCGTAGCGCTAAGCGCGTTATAGTAGTGGTTTTAATTACTTAAGACGATGAGTAATACGTTTATAGCGTTGCTGTAGCGCTTTAAGTGGGACAGGAGCGGTTTCAAATGCTTTGAAAAACGTAAACGTTGTCGTCCATTTTGAGTTATACCTAATAATATGACAACTATTTTCAACAATAACAATAACAACGCCCACATTGATATCGAGTTATTACAACTACTTTATGGTTTACTTTCGATATTATTTATTCATAAATGACTTAAACATCTATTGGGAAGTCTTAATAAGTGGTTTTAATAAAATAAAAAAACTATGTCACCAATATAATAAAAGTATTATAACACTAAAAACGTATTATCTTGTGGGCGCGTTAAAATCTAAGCGAAAATACATGTATATATTCACAGTAAACTGATACTCGCAATAAATATAGCACAGTAATAATATATTCAAACTTACCTTTTGAGTTTATGTATTTGTAAAACTTCTGACAGACAACACCTTGTTTCCATTGCACAGATTTAAAATCACAACTATTATTTTTCCATATGTATTTAGTTTTTAGTCACACAATCGCGATCAAATACGATAAGAGCTGCAGAATAGCGCTACAAAACATAATTTTACTCTTCCAGCGTTCGCTACACCTTTTTAAGCGTCATTGTATATCCATTAGCGTACACAACCACTCTTGTAGCGTCATTGTACAAACATTAACGTACATCACCACTCTTGTAGCGTCGTTATACGGCGGTTCTAACTCTTATTTCGCTACTATAGCGCGATTGTAGAGCTTATACCGTTATAAAAAGTGCCTATTTTGGGGTTAGAGTAGCGCTATAGCAGTTTATACGGCTGCTGTAGCGCTTATCTATAAAGCTTATGCCGTAATCGACAACCTCTTAACGGCCACTGTAGAGCTTCTTATAGCGCTTGTGTGCTAGTTGGGGAATACATACTTTTTTCGTGGATATTTTTTAATTAAAACTAGAGTTACTATAATTAAAAATAGATAACAGGTACGGAAGTATTGATAGGTATAGCGCTCGAAAAGAGCTGAGGATAAATTGGTGTTTTAGTGTATTTATTAAATGAGGTTTTTTTAATTAGAAAAGCTTAAAAAATGTCAAATTGATTTATGAAAGATAAAGCTAACGTAAGTTTCAAGGATATTTAATGCAGCAGAAAATCTGATAATTAAAATTGTCTATGCGAAATGTCAAAAATTTTGTTTCCAAACTTTCACGGGAATGTTGCCGGCAACATTCCCGTGAAAGTTTTCCATGCGAGCAATTGCAAGCTAGACTGATAGGATGAATGGAAAATAAAAAAAACAGTGACTCAACACCAAAAGCGTACAATTACATGGACCATATTGGCGAAGGACTTTTTGACGATGTTAGATAATAGACGGAAAATACAATCTTATGTTTGCATGCTACAATTCCCCATAGCAACCCAAAGCAGCTTATTTCGGTGGTTGTACGAGTTATGAGGTTCGGAGAAACGTGCCGATCAGCGCATACTTGGCTAAATAGTTACCGAATACGGGCAAACGTGCGCCTGCGTCGATCCTTCAGTTAGTTTACTCAGGGTTGCACGAGCCCTTGAACTGAAGTATTATTTATACTGGGACTGACTGGCAAACACGTTTCCTTTAATGAAGACAAATATTTTTTGCGTAAAGGCAAATATGTTTAGTACCCAAGGCCAAGACATGGAAGCTTCTCTCGGTTGTGAGTAGGAAAAATATAAGATTTAACCTTATGTTTAGTTAATTCACTGCAATAATGTGTAAAATAATGTGCTCAAAGAAAGACGTAAAGTCATGAATAAAGCTATTTGAACTTATGAGAAATGGTGTTTTTACACCGCCCGGCGGCATGTGCCTTCGGCCGTGCCGGCGATTACGCCGCTAATGCCTCAGCGGCTGCTGCTGATGCCGCAGCGGCATTTTCTATAGTATCTGACAGTTAGTTGACGTATGCCGCCGGCAAAGCCGTCGAGCGGTGTATATACATAAGACTTTCTGTAACATTTATTTCGTCACTTTTCAATGAAAAATATTATGATTTATTAAACCTAACCATATAGTATGATGAAAGTTGATATTAATATTTATCAGAATCATCGTCGTAATGTTATATTATGAAGTGAATAAATGAATATGAATATATGAATATAATACTACTCTTCCATTACTGAACTTTCAGAAAGCGTAATTCTGAGACACAGTTCTATAAATCAGTCAGTGCCAACCCTGAGCAACGAGACAAGAGCATGTTTACAACTGCATTAACTCTCTATATTAGTACGTGCCGTCTGTCCGTCATAGACCTCTTATGGTGTTTCCGAGTCCTGGCCCGGGACATGGTTATACCTCCATTGTGCTGTCAGTATTGCTGTCACCATCACGACCGACACTGCGGAAACCTTGCTAGCGGACACTGAGATTTGTGACGTCGTATAGTTTAGGAATAGACATGGAAATGAGGTATAAGTACCTACTTAAAAGGCGTTTCTTAAATTATTGAACTTCTTAAGAGCTACCTTAAAGTTTATATTGGTTCAAAATTCTGCTATATATATATATATATATATATATATATATATATATATATATATATATATATATATATATATATATATATATATATATATATGAGAATACTTTGAAAAGTTGAAATCAAATTAGTTACAATACATTTAGATCTTCAAAGTCCTGACTTACTAGCATCTAGTAACAATGTACTGAAAACGACGGCAGCAGATTTATGTTTCACTTCGACCGACTGGACTGGACCGACTGGAGCAAAAAACCTACCTTTAAAATTGAATAACGTGTCTGAAAAAATCACACGTATTTATACAACTCTTGGCCTGATGGAGAGCATATCAAGAAGACCACCAGGTTGTACATACGGTCTAAAAAAAAAAGGAAAGTTCAAAAACGGGCAGAATTTGGCCTAAAATGGAGTGTCCGGTTCCAGAATTTACTCGTTTTCGTTTCATAACTTTAAAAATAATAAGTTGCTGATTATTATTCCTACATTCCTATAACAAGGAATAAATAATGAAGCCATATACGTGCTTACATATATCGTGAATCCTTTCATTTGAATACAGTGACACATTTAAATTTTGTCCGAGGCTTGTGCCTCAATTCGGTGAAATTTACTTTTATGTACCTGTAGCACTAACTATGCATAATAGGAACGCGCACTAATTGTTCCCGTCATCTGACAGTTGCGCCCGAGCGGACGAACAGTGTAAACGGGAGATCTGTAGCACTCAGGAGCAATTTTCAAAGGTACGAAATCGTTCGGTGTTTTTGGTACAGGGTAATTTCTCAAATCGGTGTGCCACCTCGATTATGTATCTAAAGTATTTTATGAGATTTGTGCTAAAACTATTGAGTGTTTAACAGCTTTCTATCGTTAGGTTTAGTAGAAATTACTGTAACTCATAACATTTTTGGGTAATTTGATGTATTGTGTTATTTTCTCAATTCCATGGATCTCAATTCCGTGGTAAATGGTGCACCGAATTGAGAAAACTTACACCGAATTGAAGTTTTACTTTTATATTATTAATTTAGCTAATTGTTGTCGTTGATTATTGTTGTTTATCGAGAAAATCAACAGCACATTCATTGCTATACATACATGGGCCTTGATCAATCTTTACAGATGGTTCAATCAGCGTCTATTACAATGTCTTTCATGACTGTAGAGCCCTATACGCGAACGACAAATACGGTCACACACTCGGCATTTAAACTGCATGTTGCCCGGGATCGCAGCATCACTTCCTGATCTATGCCGTCTCAATCGCTTGTCGGCGAGAGACTCAAACCATGTATTGTCGTGTGATGTGCAACCCTCCACAGGTAATTTCCTCCATACATAGCAGTCATTGGCAAAGCTTTCCCACTTATCACAATCAATCTTAAACGTGATCATGTCTCGCTTTGCACAATCCTTAAATCTTAACAAAGGTCTTTCTACATTTTGCTTCGCAAATGCAACTTGTCCTATAAGGAAGCCTCCATGCGGTGCACGTGTCCAAGCCATCTCAACCGCCTTTGTTTTAGTAACGCATTGCTATAACTCACGTTTTAATACATTGGGTATGGCCAATTACAGATCTCCCTATAAATTATCAGTAAGTTAGTACAAAAATACTAACAAGTGTCTTAAAATTGACAAATTAACAATTCAACAATATTGTATTACGAACGTTCCTAACATATTCAATGTCCTATTTTATGAGATTAATTGTATTTAAATATTAAATTATTATAAACTATTTTATGTGATTTATTGAATTTAAATTTAAATGTAACAAAATATTATGAAGACATAATTTACTAACAAACATGCTGCACCAAGTAGTTAGTTATGGAACCCCCTCGCCCTTCTGTCTTAGATAAGGGTTGCCTCAGCATATTTAAGGGCAAGCTCATGTATTTTATTATCGACTTAGCCGTTTCAGCCTCAATGGCCCGTGCCTGTATTTAGAATTAGTTAGCCAGTAATAAATCATCTTCGAATCGGTGCAGACATTACTCGCATTTTAATTTTAATTATTAATTTAGTTAGTTTTTAAAAACTCCCCACTCGGCTCCCGATATGTAACTGGCGCAGCCGGATCGGATTTTTCAAGGAGTTTCCGCGTTTTCCCTGTGTGTCTAAATTCACAATTGAGGGAGATTGAAACAGCTCAAGCCTTAAGTAAATTGTCAGTTTTACATCAATCCATAGTTAATTTGAAAGAATTACTAAATCATTTAAAATCGATAGCTCAATTTGCAAATATTATGTATTTACCTACCGAGGTATTAAATTAGAGGTTTTTTTTTTAAAATTAGAGGAAACAATGTATGTCAAATCATACGTTAAGAAAGCCAAGATAACATTTATAATGGAGATACCAATAACTGATAATCATACTTATAGTTATAATATTCCACGAGTCACAAAACATCACAATATCAATCTTTCCTGAATTTCCTTACCTATTGGTGAGAAAGTCTAATTACTTACCAATTTCCAAGCCATGCCGCGCGCTCGCTGCTGGCGACCACTTCTGTACGACACACAACCAAGCTGTCAATCATGAACCTACCTGTGCGGAGCAGCTTATGGAGTTTGACAATACTCTCACACATTGTCACCAGCATCAAATTCAAATCGAAGAAGTAAGAATCCAGAGGGTTAATACCAACAATTGGATCTTGTAGTCAAAGACCAACAACGATAACTAGTCTGTGTGATAACCACAACCAGAACAGTAAGCAGCCTATTTTTGGGACTTACCTCGTTACTATTGATGAACCCTGCAACCTAGAAGTCCTTGGACTCAAAATCAATCACCATATCTACGAGTCGCTAGATACCGCGAAACCGATTCCGATCATAAACTTACCTGTGATGCACGGTCATACGAATCTATCAAGCACACACGCACTAAACATGGTTGGAGTTAACCTGAATGAAATAAAATATATGTCATACGCTCTAAAGCACAGTGCGGAAGTCGAAAGTTTTTTCAGTGATAAAAAAGACATTAACTGCAGTTTTAATTTGTCATATTATGTTTAGTTATAATATTTTTAATTGTATTCCCTTTATATGTGTTGCGTAAAAGGTTCTTAAAAATTTTGCGAAATGATCGGAAAGATATTGAAAATGATCGTTCTGATAGTTTCACTCTTAGGGAGGGAGGAGTTATGGAACCCCCTCTCCCTTCTGTCTTAGATTAGGGTTGCCTCAGCATATTTAAGGGCAAGCTCATGTATTTTATTATCGACTTAGCCGTTTCAGCCTCAACGGCCCGTGCCTGTATTTAGAATTAGTTAGCCAGTAATAAATCATCTTCGAATCGATGCAGACATCACTCGCATTTTATTTTTTATTAACTTAGTTAGTTTTTAAAAACTCCCCACCCGGCTCCTGATACGTAACTAGCTACTATCATGTGGTGAATTTGAACTTTCGTTCAGTTAGCAAAATTATTCCTTTAGCGCGTCAATTAAGTAAAGCAATAAAGAATAAGGATAAGAATAAGATATAAATATATCGATAATAAATAGTATTGTGTTATCCTCTTTGAAAATTGTAATGTTTAAATTGTTTGAGTTTTAAAAACAAGACTGATTATTAGTTATATCGAAAAATAAACATGTTGATCAGTTTTTTTTATTATTAACATTACAAAGAATTATTGTTGGATAGGCACATAAACTATTAAACCGATAGACCAGCATTCAGTTAACATAACGCTTTAGGTATTTTTTTATTTTGATCATTCAAATACATGATATATACACAATAGAATGCAATACAATACAATACATTAGATAATGTTGCATCTATTCTCAATTCGGTGATTCATTTTTTCAATTCGGTGCATCGTTTTCTCAATTCGGTGCTTTCTCAATTCGGAGCCTAACTTTTCTCATAGATCAATCAACAAAATTTAGGCAAATCGTTATTTTATGTTTCAGGATGGAGTAACCTTCATTTTTTATCATTTAAACTACTACAAAATCCAAATTAAAAATCAACCACCGAATTGAGAAAAAAAGTGCCCTTCTGTAGAAATGTCCATAAGTACTCAGAAAATTTTATAGGTACTTGTTTTAGTGTAAAACTGTACACGAAGTTAGAACTTCGAAAGTCGGAAAGGATGCTGCCCCAATATTTGTATTCATTAAATCAAATTAAAGTGGTTTGATATTGTGAGCTTTTTCAGACCATCATATATACTACCTTGTAAATATATAATACTTTTTTTTTACTTCGATGACTTGTGACCTTCTCGATTCCCAATATCGTCATCGGTAAACCCCGATTTGATTGACTCTTTAAAAAGTTGATAGTGCACAGACGCTCATGACATCATCTCGTCAGTTATCGCAGTAAGTACTACAAATTTATTTATAGCCAAGGCATTACATCCACTTGCTGCCGTCTGCCACTAGTTTATCAATGAATCAGAATACACAGGATTTTATATACTTTCGCTGAAGACATTTTTTTCATTGAACTTTGTGAGTTTCCAAGTAGGTATAATTTGATTTAATTTTCGGAACTTGTGGTCGAAACCTCCTTAGGATCTAAAGAGATTATGACACGAGGAACATTATTTGTATCCTGTCATAAACCCATCCGACCCATTTCCAAGGCATTGTATTCACGATTCGATTCCCGGGGCGGGTCATTGCGCACACGATTTTGCACGGACCGGTCCTTGATATGTAATCTCAAGCACACTAAACTGAAAAGTATGAACCTTGTTTACTTTATATCTGTTGGCTAATATTACATAGATAGATAAAGAACCGGCTCAAAACCAATATGCACTAAAAAAGTCTTAAATAAACTCTTGACCATTGAAAAGAAAGGGATCCATTTAAGGCAAACAATTTATTTTTGTAGTCGGTGCTGGGAAAGTTGATGCTTGATGGTCAAAGTGATAGCAGCGACTCCAAAAAGAATTTGCCTACCTAAATGGATTCCTTTCCTTTCAATGGTCAAGAGTTTATTTAAGACTTTTTAGTGCATATTTGGGTTTGAATTCGGTTTTCACTTTTTTAAAAGTTAATTTTATTTTTTCATTTTAAATACTGTTCCACAAAAATCCTCAATAAACCTTGCCATCTCCATTCAACTGGTGGGTACCGTGAGTTCCCAGGGTGGGCTGATAATTCAATTCGTTCGCCGATGATTCCGTCGCCAATACAACCCGACAGGCCATTAATTACACAGATTACCCGATCGCCCTGAGCGTTCACGGACCACTATAAGCGCAGCAAAATGCAGTGGGTTCTCTGTAGAGGGGTTTTTATAGCATTCATACAAACTTGGGAGATATTCCTGACTGCCAAATTGTACAGTGTCTCATATAACTCTACACCTGTATTTTGATTTCTTAAATAATTAAACGCGATAACCTTCATATTACTATCGCATAAAAAAAACAACACGGATGGTCCATGTTCGTCAATTTAAACGGTTAATTTTGTGACAATAACGCTGCAGAATCTCAAATGGAAAAGGGTCTGACTGACATCGACTGACATATCATTGTGCACAAGTGTGTGCGCAAACGTCAATTCTTTTCACTCTCATAGCCATAGGTCAACAATCTCACGTGACTAGAAGGAGATCAACGAATTTCTGAACAGAAAAACCCACGTGGATCAAACCGGGGACCTCTGGCTGGCGAAGCTGTCGCTGTGCGACCCTCTTACCGCTGCGCCACCAGGGCAGTAACCAAAAGTTTCTTCACACATTTTTATAAATAGCAACAGTAAACGATATGAACGAACAGTCACATTTCATTCCTGGACAACTGTTGCAGGGTGTCTACTGCATTAATCTCATGTGGTGTTGCAGTGATTGGTTGTAACGATCATTGGCATAACGGCCGTTGGTTGTCACAAGCTGGGTCGTCACACGACTTGTATTTCACCTGCATTTACAATGGGTGATGTGAATCTATTTGTCATTTTTCTTTGCAACTCTTTGAAGTGACACTGTTCACCAAAACAGAAAATTATAGCATTATCATCATTCCTTAAGAATATACTTTTAACTATACTTAAATTTATTTATTTATTATTAGGTACACCAACAGATTACAATCAAAACATGCACTCAATATAATGCAATATTTACGCTTTATATAATAAAAAGAGCACCAAAACCTAGTTTTAAAGGAAATTGGTAAAACTGCTATAAATACGTCTAAAGATAAGATGTGTCTTTGTTGACCACTTCTTTGTAAGTCCTGCACATTCTGACTACTGGATTATATAGTAGGAGGTATTGTTTTCATAAAAAAATATGGCAAATGTTCTGGGAACTCGCATCCTGTATTTATACTGAGAGTAGAGAGTAATCCAGGACCGTAGATAGATGAGTGCAGTATCTTGTAAAGACAAAACACCTCTTTAAAGCTTTAAAGTTTTGTTATATGCGTAGATAGTAATATTCGTGCTATAATAATATTACAAACATCAGTTTAATAGCACGCTTCCCTTGCACCTGCCTGCGGGCAGGACGCTGACACTGGATTTTTGCAATGATGCAACATCATATGACATAACGGGTTTGAAGGTATTTCGGATTGCGAGGAAGAAATTTTTCAATTACGTTGATGTAAACTTGCTTCCGCTGGTATTGTCCAAAAATAATAATACCTAAGTAATGTCAGGTTATTATTTGCAAAAGAACCTGTTCATAATAACGTCGTAAGAATAAGTAAGAAAAAAAGTTGTAAAAGAAATTGGACGTAAAAATAATTTATTAATAACTGGCAACCCGCCACGGCTTCGCACGGATGCAATGTATTTTACATATAAGCCCTTCTCTTGAATCACTCTATGTATTAAAAAAACACCGCATCAATATCCGTTGCGTAGTTCAAAAGATTTAAGCGTACATACATACAAAAAGCGGGAAGTGACTTTGTTTTATACTGTGTAGTGACAGTGACTAGAGGTCCCCCGCGACTTTTGACTTTGCTCACTCCCTCCCATCCCGAAGCAAATTCAAATCGGTTCAGTAGTTCCTGAGATTTGCGTGTTCAAACAAACAAACAATATTTTCAGTTTTATAATATTCGTAGTAAGCTTTATAATATTAGTTAAGTCTCGGAAGATTAGTGATTGATTCAAAAGATCCTTCTGATGATTAATTTTGGTCCTGTCGCTGGTTTAAGCTAGTGTCTCTGCAATCATTTTACTCCTGACAAGTCTACTGAGAATGCAAGCTGACGCATTAATTAGTTTTTATAAGTATTGACAATTACTTGGGCCGTCCAACAAATCAGTTTTCCCTGGAGACTGGTAACCAGTGATTATTGTCGTGTTCGACTCTACGCTTCGTTGTAGGGCTGTGCTTTAACTAAATATTATATAGCCTTTTTTATAACATTTTGAGTAAAAAAAGTGGCGCTTTTAGCAGAGAAAACAGTTTAGTAAAAACCACTTGTATTATGGTAACTTCACTCGGAGAAAGTTGACTGAATGTAAAGTCTATAACTAATCAAGTAATTAATAGGTTTCTACGTGTAGAGTTGGGCATTCCAAAGATAAATTACAGATGCGAAGGGAATATGACTAGTGGCAACCCTAAGCACAATAATTGCGTGTGATGCCACGGGCGTGACATTATCCTTTACCTGCGCCGGCGCAGCGCTGATGACTTCCGTTTTATTATGTTTAAATATTATGACAACAATAATATTTTAAGCTTGGTATATATACCTACATTTTATTGGTACGATAGAGTGCACTGCATCTAAGATATTAGAATTTAGATATGCTTGAACATTATAAAAGTTTTGTTTTCCTTTCCACCTGTTTGCTCCGAAACCCAAAAGGAGTGTTATTACAGATTTAAAAAAGGAGGTTATCAATTCAATGTGTATGTATGTGATATCGTTAGAATTTGATTTCGTAAGTGTATGTATGTTTGTATGTGTGTATATTTATATGTTTGTACGTTTGTCCGCGGATTTCTCGAAAAAGAGAAGTCATAGTGAGATGATTTTTAGTTAAATCAGGTATATTTCAACCTAGGACGCAGTGTAAGTTTCATCAAAATCGGTCAAGTAGTTTTTGAGATGTGGTTAATAACTAAAAATCAAGAAAAAAATAGGCGTTTTTTTAAATTATTTAAGTTAATTTATTTTGATACATTTAATGAGCACGTCTGAGAAAATCCAAATTAAACCGTGATCAAGATAAAACAGATCCTGAATAAAAAACAAATATTTTTCCCACTTTGAAAAACTAATATCAGTAACTGAGATCAGTGAGTTGATAGGATTGCAGATCTAAAACCGTTATCCAAAATTATGAGTAAGTATTGTGATTGACAACGCGACAACATAGCTAGTCGGAGCACCGATTCTCTGGAGCGCGACTGTGATAACCTCGCGGACTCCTGCGCATACAATCGCTTTCCTCTTGACCCAGCTGTCAGTATAGCAACAACTCATCAAACTATCACAAAACGTTAATATTTAACGACTAGATGACAAATTTTTATTTCAAAAGAAAGCAGAACATGTCATTTTTATGCTGGTAATCTGTGATTTAGAGCTATTGTCTAGGTGTTATAAGTATCTCATTATTGTAAAGTGAAATATTATTATGTTAAATAATAGAATGAACTCTATATTAGGTTTTATTGAGATGCTAGAACAAGCAGATTGTAACACGCAGTTTGAAAAATATACAGAACGGAAAAGATACGTCATGCATGGTTGGGGTTAAAATGTTACTATTACTACCTAGTAGGTATAAAACAAAGTCTTTTCCCGCAGTCTGTGTCCGTATACACTGTTTAACAAAATCAACTGCATTCATTCTCGGTGGTGAATCTGTTGCTAAGACACAACAACTTTTTGTATGGGACCAACATCGAAATCCAAAGAAAATATTTGACTTCTCCATACAAACTAGCATCACCTGATCGGCACTCTAGTATGGGAAAATGTTTTTTTTTTGGGATTACGATGTTTTTCCCTTCCAATAATTGTATTTGAGGTTCAGAATAAGCACTAAGAAGAAGTGCAGTTAATTTTGATAGACCCTATATATGCTCAAATCTTTGAAACTACGCAGAGACGTAGATGCGTTTTTTTAATAGATTGTGTGGATTCAAGAGGAACGTTAATCTATACTTATATTATAAAGCTGAAGAGTTTGTTTGTTTGTTTGTTTGAACGCGCTTATCTCAGAAACTACTGGCCCGATTTGAAAAATTATTTTTAGTTGGATAGTCCATTTATCGAGGAAGGCTTTAGGCTATATAACATAAAGATACGACTCATAAGACCACAGCAGCAATGAAAAATGTTGCGAAAACGGGAGAAAGATATTCCTTTTGAGAGCTTCCGCTGCGTACGCTGCGATTGCGAAAACCGCTTAAGTTACACAAAAATCATGTATGACAGGATTGTTCAGCATTAAGAGTTCTATAATAAAATCCGCGACAGCATATGTCTATCTTTTATGGTTGGCTTACTACAACCTATTTTATGTTAATAAATTTGTAAAAAAATAATGCATTATTTTTAGAAGTGTATTATACACACAGGTATTTAGTCTTATCAAAATAAATACATTCATCATCACGAGCATTTCATTTAGAACAAAGTTGCCCTTTATATCATTTAAATTCAATAAATATCTTAGGAGCTATCACAGTTTTAACACCACCACCACCGCACCAAAATAATGTTCGCAGCTAAAGTACGAAGTGCGCGTGCTCTAATATTATTATAAAGCTGAAGAGTTTGTTTGTTTGAACGCGCTTCTCTCAGGAACTGCTGGACCGATTTGAAAAAATATTTCTGTTTTGGATAGCTTATTTATCGAGAAAGGCTTTAGAGTATAAAACATCACGCTGCGACGGGAGGGGAGGGGGCAAACTCAAAACGCGCGGACGAAGTCGCGGGGGACCGCAAGTATGTATAATACATGCAAAATATATTAGTGAAACACTGATAATTTTATAGGTTTCTAAGTGAATTCGTAAATAAACTTATTTCTTGCGCTTATATTGCACACGCTTGCTGAACCCTACGAGATGGATAAAAATAATATACATAGTATTGTACATCTTCAAAAGGTCTACAAAAAAGCTCGCGGTAGTATATGTCTGTCTAAGGAATAACCCACAATAACCATTTATTATTCTTTACTTTTTAAGAGAACAAATAGCTTATTTACGAACCGAAAGCAATTTAGCATGCATTACCCAATTTAGTACCTTTAATATATTATGCATTTAATATTCAATAATAATAATAATAATAATATAATACAATGGTCCTTTACGTATGTCATTAAAATAGATATTTTCAAAGATAATATAGCTGAATTATAATGCAGCGATTGCGGCCAGGGCCGGGGGCTTAGATTTGAACATTGAGTGCTTTTCACGTGGCCAATTATATATATTGCTATTTCAAGGGTAACATGTTAAGATAATTTATTTGTATTGTCTACTCACAAAAACCTCTGAACTTTGCATGAAGACAGTATTAGAGCATTATCAGCTTTGCACCCATGCGAAGCCGGGACGGGTCGCTAGTTCATTTATAAATATTAAGTACCCTATTTAACTTTTACTTCTTACTTTAACAAAATATCGGAATCAATTAATACTATCGTTGGAGCTATTTATATCGCTCAAATTAGTTTAAATAAATAAAATGCAATCGACTCTCATGGATGTTTATTTGGTAAATCTAAATAAACGATCGCTCTATCTGGATCATAAAACTTCAATCAACGTCAGGAATAGATCAAAGACAAGTTCAATCGAACTCCGAATTGATAGGCTAGGCCAGTGGTTCCCAAAGTTTTGATACGGGGTTTAATTACAGAGGGTTGAAATAAAAATACATGTTAAAAAAAATTAAGACGGTATAGAACATTAAAGCATTTAAGACTTATTTGAACGTAGAGTATGTTCAGTTTTAAGATAATTCATCATAGCAATCAATAGCTTTGTTATAATAAGGGTGACGGTGTGGTGTCCACCTACTAAACCCATTAAAAAATATATCATCAGCATCATCATAATCATTTTTAGCAACCGGACGCCCACTGCTTGACAAAAGACTCCCATGATTTTCCATAGCAACCGATAAAAAATATGTAATGTAATAATACGTATATTTAGTACATTTATTATTAAATTAGTCAACAACACTAGGGCAAGAGATATAGGTGAATGTTTTCTATGTCTTTGCTATTGTAATATGTTTTTCTAGTTTGAATAATACCAGGCCTGGGCTTGAGGGTCTTTACACTTTAGTAGTCGCCAGACTAGTTTGGGAACCACTGACCCAATCGATTAGGGCGAGAGAAACAGCCGCGCTCAAAATAGCGGCTATTCTTGGAGGCCACGGTTCGACTCCCGGCCGACGCATTCTTGCACACTGACTCGCCTCTACATGGAATTGTTTTGTAATTACATCAGCCGGTACTTAATGATACCCTGAATGTATTGTAGCCTTTATAAATAAAGTATCGAATTTCCTTTGATGTGCTTTTTATGGGTGACGATCAATGCAGTCGAATTTTAAAGCAAATAAGGAATGATTTCTTTAGCTACATACTTGCTCAGTTGAGTTGTCTTTTAAGTCATTTATTGTTATAATAAAAGCAGAAATTCAGCATAGGTCTACCTTTTCCGAATTTTGGCTATGGTGGCCGGTTGGCTTGAGGTTTCAAGCAGCAGAAAAATACAACAAGTAATATGACACTGCTCAACATACATATTCTAGATGAATTCTATACGTCAAAGGGTTTGATCTTGTCACGTTCTGTACCGACTAGTTTCATTATAACATTTTCATAGGTTCCGAGGAGGTACCAAATATAATTTGCGAGGTACCAAATAGTACACCTTGGGTACTAATTATTGAAATAATGCACATTCAAATATAAGCTATGGTCGGTACCCAACATATCACACGATACGGCATAGACTCGATGGAGTGAGCTCACCCGGAAGAAGCTTGCTTACTCTAACATTGTAGGTTTTGGGGTTAGAGACAAGAGTCCCACTATTTTGGGGGGTAGAGACTAGAGTCCCACTATTTTTCTGTGCGCATTATGACCATTTGAACTTTTCGGTACCTATATGATAAACTAGCAGTCCCCCGCGACTTCGTCCGCGCGTTTTGAGTTTGCTCCCTCCGCTCCCGTCGCAGCGTCATGTTTTATATCCTAAAGCCTTTCCCGATAAATAAGCTATCCAACACAGAAATATTTTTTCAAATCGGTCCAGCAGTTCCTGAGATAAGCGCGTTCAAACAAACAAACTCTTCAGCTTTATAATATATTAGCGCAAGCGCACGTTGTACTTAAGCTGCGAACATTATTCTGGTGCGGAGTTATGTTAAAACTGTGATAGCTCCTAAGATATTTATTGAAATCAAATGATAGAAAGGGCAACTTGGTTCTAAATGAAATGCTCGTGATGATGAATGTATTTATTTTGGTAAGAATAAATACCTGTGTGTATAATACACCTCTAAAAATAATGTATTATTTTTTTACAAATTTATTAACATAAAAAAGGTTGTAGTAAGTCAACCATAAAAGATAGACATATGCTGTCGCGGACTTTATTATAGAACTCTTAATGCTGAACAATCCTGTCATACATGATTTTTGTGTAACTTAAGCGGTTTCCGCAGCGTATGCAGCGGAAGCTCTCAAAAGGAATATCTTTCTCCCGTTTTCGCAACATTTTTCATTTTTGCTGTGGTCTTATGAGTTGTATCTTTATGTTATATAGCCTAAAGCCTTCCTCGATAAATGGACTATCCAACGTAAAAATAATTTTTCAAATCGGGCCAGTAGTTTTTGAGATTAGCGCGTTCAAACAAACAAACAAACAAACAAAAAAACTCTTCAGCTTTATAATATTAGTATAGATAAGACTAAACCATACACCATCATATAACAATATCAAGTATCTGCAAAAAGTGATAAGTGCTAAATGCTACATCTCAATGATTCAAACATTCTCAATTTCTCAATGTAACTTACCCGCTTTCCAGGAAGACGACGAGCCCATGTACTGGGATCAGTATCAGGACGAAGAAACGGACACGTCTTCCACCAGCAGACCAGTGGTCATCACTCCTTCTGCTATCACCAGGCTAGGAGCGGCATATAAGGAAACCGTCATATCTGCGGTGGATCCGATCGCTGCCACCAACGAAAGGCCTAGGATACTTGAAGACAGTAAGTAACTCGCCAGGCCAGGCGTCTTCACCCTTTTTACCGTAGCTACAACTGTCATAACTGCCATAGGGATTACTAACGAGCGCCTTAGGATAATTGCTGTTTTTAAGATCTACCAAGGGCCGTTACCTGTTCTCCTATTATCAAGCTGCCGCTATCGAAAGACTGCCATATTAACCGTGGATCCAATAGCTGTAACCAGCTAGATACTCAGATTCTTGGTTACTGTACGTTCCTTAAAGTTTATCTTCGTCATTATAGACAGATCTTTTAATCTTTTCAAGTTTAAGGTGCCCTATCTCAACCGACTATCTCAACCGACTATCTTAACCTATTGTCTGATTCTTCCAGAGTCCATGACACCAGCAGAGAGGCTAGCCCTGAAGAAGGCGATCTACTCGAACATCGCCTCCGTGGTAAAGGCCGGCAAGTGCTCCGAGCCGCAGCCGCGCTGGTTGACTGTCAGACAGCTGGCTCCTGCTGCTAATATTGTGTAAGTCATCGATTAGTTACCTACATACGTACTTTTTTCTATTTTACGGATTATTTAATGCTTGAAAATGAAACAGCAAGTTTCACTCAAAAATTACACTCCAAATCGAATTACAATGTTTTTTTTTAAATTATATCAGCTTGACCTTTGGACTTTTTACAAAACTGATAATAAGAAAATATTGAAGGAGATAAATGAAATAAAATGAAACTCACTTATTGGAAGTGGAACAAATAGACACATATCAAATAAACGCACAGTTCACAACACAGTTACAAAACAAATAAAAAAACATGTAAGTAAGTAAGCATGTAATATGTAAAGTATACCTGAAAACTTATACGATAAATGTATTAAACATGACAAGTCTGACCGCAAAAATAAACTTATAAATATCAATATTGTCAGTTGACTCGCAAGAGAACGTGTTGCGTTGATGAGCGTTTCAAGATCTGTGATTAACTCGACTCATGCCTAGAATTCTGGGTGTCCCCATTACGATTTGGGTTCGTTCCTTCACTCATATAATATTCTGTAATTTCCAGATACTTCCCTCCCTGCGTGCAGCTACACCGCTGCGCCCCCGACTCTGGCTGCTGCTATGACGAATCAGAGGTCTGCGCACCAGTGGCTGGCAAATACGTCGCGCTGCCCTTCTACGTAAGTATATTTATTTGGTTTAGTTGGAACAGTCTTAAGTTGAGAAGGTTTGAGGATAATTCGCTTTGAACTTATTGTGTTCGTAGATTCGATTTATCACAAAATTTAAGATCATTTTAATTTTTTTATTAATGAAACTACCCATCTTACAATGAATTTCGGTATTATTTAAGTGTAATCAATTCGCACACCATTTGTGCATCTCTCGACGTCAAACGTTTCAAAACGAAGGCAATTTTACATTATGATAGACAATATTTTGACGACCTTCGTGGTCGAGTGGCTAGCACGCTGGCTTCAAGCGTCGCCCTCACGTGAGGTTCCGGCTTCGATTCCCGGTCGGGTCAATGTAGAAAACGATATTTTCTATATTGTCTCGGGTCTGGGTGTTGCGGTACCACCCGTTTTGTCTGATTACCATAACGCAAGTGCATTGGCAACTTACTTTGGAATCAAAGCAATGTATGTGATTGGTGTCCAATATTTATATTTTATAATATTTAATATTTTGACCGCCTCTGTTGTAAGCTCACTGCACCGCACTGCTATCTGTGAATGGAGGAGCAGAGTGCACGTATTTATTTCTCACATACCTGTGTCTATATTACAATATCTCCTGTGCAAATATATGTTGAGATTGACAACCACCACCAACACTGGATAGATGCTATTTAGTCTATCTCCTCGTATAGATATTATTTTAGAAACGATTTGTCAAAATATAACTCTTTTTTCTATGAATTCCAGCTTCAGAAGGCGGACGGGAACCGCAGCCCAGCGCGCATGTTGTTCTTCAACCACACGAGCTGCGCGTGCGTCTCGCGCGAGACGCTGCAGACCACCGTGCGCACCAGGATCGACGTAAGGAACTCTTTAGTCAAGATATATCAAGTGGATGCACCTAATATTCAAGAAAAATGTCCCAGTTTGATTGGAACATTACATTTATATTATCTCCGATGAGTAATATTTTTTTATCTGTGTCAATTTAGAATGATTATTAAGGCTGGTTTTTGTCTCACGCCGACGGCACGCGCACCATCAGCGCTGATGGCCGAGATATATTAACTTCTAGGCAGCGTTTTTGAATGACGCGTAGCCATCAGCGCGCACGGTGGTGAGCGCTGATAGCTACGCGGCCGTACGCGTCGCGCGTGAGCCCCGCGTAGCGGTCGGCGCTGACAATCGCACGAGCGCCTCTGCTTTCAGTTAGCGTTTTAGTGTCGCGCGGAGCGGACGTTGTCGGCGCGTACAGTCATGGCGAATCGCGAAGTAGATACAGGTCGAGTTATCGATGAGGTACGCCTGAGGAAGGAATTGTGGGATGCATCCGATCCACTATACAAAAATAAAGATGCAAGAAACAAAGCCTGGGAGGATATTGTAGACACATTGTTCGAAAATATTTCAGGAGAAGAAAAACAACAACTTGGTTTGTATACTTTCTTATTTTATTACCTACACTACAGGACGCAAAGCCTTTTCAAGTTAAAATATACACGAATTTTGCCACGACACGCTTCCAATAGGACTCACAAAGTACTCGGCAAAATGTTCTCGCAGAGCGTGTCCAGACCTGTTTGTAGGTACAGTTGGCAAGTCTACCATACCCTCAATTGTAAGTGTGTCTTCAATACGATAACCATCGCGAATTCATATGAAGTTATGCAATACGCAGCATGCTTTAACTATATTCTTTGTAACATCAAAACTCACATTAATAGGCGTATGAAACACTCTGAACTTGTTTGACATTATACCAAATGTCGATTCTATGTATCGTCTACTGCGGCTCAGTCTATAGTTAAATATTTTTTTCTTGTGGGTCATATTGGATCGTGCATATGGCTTCAGAATTTTATTTGATATTCCAAAAGCGCCATCACCCACAATTACATGTGCAACTGGAGTATTTGTTCCAGGCAGTGGCTTCGGTCCTGGAATATTTAAAGTGTTTTGTTCAAGGCTCCTGTAAAGTGCACTGTTTTGGAATATAGACAATATAGTCGAATCCGAGTTTTTCCCACATGTTCCAATGTTTACATAGGTAAAACAATAATCTGCATCACACATAGCCAGGAGAACTATGGAGTAAAAATTTTTATAGTTGCAGAATATTGATCCACCGCCGATTGGATTTACGATTCGGATGTGCTTGCCATCAATAGCTCCGATGCAATTTGGGAAGTTGGTCCTTTGTAGAAAACCATTAGCAATATTTTGCCACATATCAGGTGTATTTGTTGGTATGCATTCATCGTGTAGCGTTTCCCATATTACTTTACACACTTCGTCCACGATCTTACTGATTATTGTGATTCCCATCCTAAATGAATACTGCAAAATGTTCGACCCGTAGCAAGAAATCTGAAATTAAAAAGTTTTTATTATTTCAGGAGCTCTGGTCCAAAAAAGGTGGAAAACAGCCCGGGATGAGTATTTTAGAACAAAGAATGCAATGAAAAAAACGCCTTCTGGAAGTTCTGCACCAAAATACAAAAAATACGTCTATTATGACGAATTAAGCTTTCTAGCTCCAACAGTTGAGAATGAAGTTGATGAATCACTGAATGAGACCAGACCCTCCCCTTCTGTTCCTTCATCCGCAGCAAATATAGATAATACGGCATCATTGCATATTGTATCTCCAGAAAATACTCAAAATTCTGATATATTAACACAGCAAGTTTTTTCAAACACTCAACAGGGTGAGCAGGAGGACCGTGGTCATCGTGATGATGCAGCATCATCGCAAAGACCTTGCTGGAAAAGAGAAAAAGAAGGGCCCCGAAAACAAATCCAGAAAGTTCTCCATTTGAAAAAGAATTATTAACTTTATTAAGTAATCAAACACCAGATCTTGCCGCTGACGACCTGGCTTTTTTCGCTTCTTTAGGTCCAATATTAAAAACATTTGATGTAGGACAAAAGCTGGAATTTAGATCGAGAGTGCTGCGCGAAGCCACAGATATTCGAAATAGCTACAGACCAAATAGCTCAAATACCTGTTACTCCAGTGACGCAAGGTCTCCAGTCGACACGTATGCATCATCATACAATTATCAGACTCCTTACCCAGGGTACGAAACCAACGATGTGAATCCAGGTTATTCTGGTTATCAAACAGCTAGACGTACTGATGAATAATATGTTTAATTACTAATAATAATTCTAATATTAAATATGTTGCTTTCTTACCTATAATTTTCTATGATTAAACATGATAAAACGAGTAAATATGTTTTTTTTCTTACCTTAAAGTCACCATTAGTCGTTCAATCGGTGGTATAGGCAAGACTCGTAAGCTGCAATGGACCAGTTTATGCTGTATCTTTGCCAGTAATTCGTCAAAAGTTCTTATTGACATTCGAAAGTAATTAAAGAATTTACTTTCGTCAGCTCTCAAACTGCCATATAATAAGACAAAGTCTCCTGCAACGGCTCTCTGCTCAATCAATGGATGAACGTGGAGTCTTCGTCGTCGCCGGTTTCTATTTTTTTGGGATAAGTAGTACAAAGCAGCAACAATTACTACTCTCCGCATTTTGATCGTCGTCTGTACAGTAAGGCGGTCAGCGCGAGACTAAAACGAGCCACACCGAGGCTCAGCGCTGAAGCACTACGCGCGGAGCTATAAGCGCCGACGGTGCGCGGGCCGTCGGCGTGAGACTAAAACCAGCCTAAGATGCCTTAGTCTATGCTATTTGTCTGTGAAAAGTTTACGTTTTTGGTGCTATTTACCTAACATGATGTCGTCAGCTATTTTTATGTAAATTAATTATTTCCTGGAAATACAGTTAATTTTATATTTTTGAAGGCGTCATTTTGTTCTATCTATGCACCAGCAGACTCCTTCAAATGGTCCTTCGAGCCGGATATGAAATTGTAAATTTCAATAAATTCAATAGGTACCTCCACACTACAGCGTACCTACTAAACTTGCATCCCTTTGTAAGTTAAAATATTAATTTTATATATAATTTGTCATCTACAGAAAAAAGGCCAGTTAAGGCTGCAGATTACGGTACACCTTTGTCACTTCACTGCACCGCTGGATTTACAAACGCATCTTTACTTTCAGGCCGATGTACCAAAGCAGGTGGTCCACGCATCCGAGGAGTCTAGAGAGATGAGGCAGAACGACTGGCGAGCGGGGACTGAAGGGCCGCGCGTTATCGACGAGAGAGATGACCACACAGCGCCGCCGCAGTTGCGTAGGTAACGGTTCAGGATTTAAGTCACAAACATATTCAATTTTTATTTATATAAAAATTGAATTTTTGAGTATTATTGGCGGGTCCCATTATATCACTTGTAGTTTGTGTCAAGTCAAACCGTGTCAACTTTGATAATTTCTTGCAATATGTATATAAAGTAAATTAATTATTGTCTGTAAGTTTAGAACGTAAGATTAGCTAAGTTTTTGGAATAAGAGCTGTAAATTATATAACAATAAAAATAAAAAAATGAGTCGAGCCATCGAAGCCGGGGATAATTACTAATTTATGAGGTGCTACTAAAAAAGTCAGCAGCGTGTACAGGGAGGTGATACCTCACCTCGGCTGGGGCGCGAGGAATAAAGGGTAGCGCCAAGGACAGGGATGACCACACCGCGCCTCCGCATTTGGCGACACGTGCTCTAAACGTGGTTAGCGTTCCTAACTCCTAAACCAGTGATCGCAGGTTCGAATCCCGAATTATCCCGAAATTTGTGTGATGCGCACGAACATTTGTACCTAAGTCATGAATTGAATGTGAGTATTTAAGTATTTATGGGAGACGCCACCGTCATAGTCGTTATCTGGTACCTTCGATAACAAGCTCAGTCTGGGATTCCAGCATCATTTAACTCAACACTTCTCTTTCCAGGTGCACCTGTCCCACTCTCTTCCTAGCGCGCCCGCTCGCAGACGGCATCTGCACCTGCGTGTGCGAGTGGGCCGACACTAGCCGCAAGCGCGACTGTCTCTCTCTAGCTCGAGGTCGCGAGCACTTCGGCATGCGTGATCGAGTCTGCATAGCGCACGGAGACTGCAATAGTCCTGCGTGCGAGTACGGGCCATATGAAAGAAGCGTGGGAAAATGCCCGCAAAGGAGGTTCAGGCGGTTGAGGTATCACCACCGAGCTAGGACTGAGAGGCCGAGTGACTAGCGTATAGAGGAGTTGTGAAGTCGTTTGCTAAGTCACTGTTGAATGCTGGATGCGCTGCATTTGTTAGCTGAATGTTAAGTGCGAGTTTCATTTGTTAGCTTGTGTGTCTACATTTCTATGATGATTACTGAGGGTGATAGGCAGCGCCATGTCATGTTTAAGATGCATTTTTAAGACTCGCCCTGAGCACTCAGTAAAGCCATTCTCGATGTAAAGGATAAGTATTTCCAGTAAACGCTATTCGGCGTTAAAACAACGTGCAACGTTAAATGCGCAGACCTCAGACACCCCAAATGGTAATTAATTCAATTTGAGATTTTTTTATTAAGTAAGTTTCTATGTGTCCCGGTCAGAATAGTTTGACCGGCACTTCTGATAATTACTTGCTCTGCGGACAACGATCTTTCGAGAAAGGCGTCGGTAGTCAAATCACTTATAGGGCTGCTGCGCCGCGCTGACACTATTATCTACGCTCAGAACTAACCATTGTTAGTTTACGTATTTTGTTGGATTTGCGCACGTGATGTCTTGCCTTATTAATAAATAGACAGGGCAATATTTTATTGAAGATTTCTTGAAAAATGTGACGTATATTTAAAAGAGTTTCAATTGATTCTGTTCGTTATTCTGATCAAACTATTTTCAGGTTTTGCGCATTTAACGTTACCCGTTGAATATGCTTCGGAGTTCTGACACAATCTGAATGTAAACATTTTGCGGATTTCTCCCAAGTAATACCTATTTGCCAGCAGAAAAGCATATTCTTCTAATTTGAAAGCTTTTACCCTACAACTTATATGGCCAGTTATTGTTGAATCTATAAAATTGTACTTAATACATTGCCATTTAAATCGTTTTTAAATAAAATTCTTGGTAAAAAGTAAAATAATTGCTAGTGCATATAATACCTTCATTGAGCTTATGTATGACTCGTTGAAGATTAAAATAATGGCCAGCTTTTCCGTTTACATATTTTGCCTAAGATTGTATTTCTTACAAACTCACAACCATCGTATTTGTATCTTTGAAAATTGTCAGTGTCAGCAATTTAAAAATAATATAAATGATGTGCCATAAAATAAGTCATCGTCACTTACCTACTGTATAAGATGTACGTATTTCGACATATGGTGTGAAAAACCTTGACTTAGGACATGTAAAGGGTTAAGGGTTATATATTTAATTCGTTATAGCAATACAGATACCACCTGTTGTTGTTAATAAAGTAATAACTATAGCATATGGCAGTGTTTTTAAACCTGTGGGTCGCCGGCTAAAAGAATAAGTTCCAGGGGGTCCTCCACCCGAAATCGGCGACGCAAGTCATCAGGCGTATCCAGCCAGTGATCAGATATTTATTCCGATTTCAAGTGTGTAACAATATAAAAAGTAATGCTTTATATTTTTTTCTGGAAACACGTCTCCTCACATCATCGTAATTATATATTTTTACTTTCAAAACCTAAATGACATAATGACACCATTATGCCATTGAGTCGCGCATTTACTTTATGTCACATAACTCACTAAAGAAACATTATGGAAAGTGTTACTGAGCAATATTTTAGTCGATCGCTTTATTAATCAACTGAACTTTTGTATATTTATACCCAAAAATTTTAAGCGCTCGCTTTGCTCTAACTCGTCGATTAAAAAAGTCCCTTAAAGTTACGTCCCTTTGAAACCATTAAAAAATAAATATTCTTCTCAATACTAAAAATGCTGGCCCCTCTGACGAAAACGAATGACCCAAGGGCAGGGGGTCGCCCTAATTTTTCATTTTGTAAGGGGTCGCGATATTAAAAAGGTTTTAAAACACTGGCATACGGCAACTCTGCCAATATCGGGAAGAAAAGACAACCGCGCACTCGGTGTTGCACTACAATAGCTATTATTTAATATCGTAAATTGTTTTAATTTATTATTAAGTAAATGTACTTATAGTCTTATTTGCATAATAATTCGTTCCAGATGGAATCAAAGAATGAGATTGTTTTACGTTAAGGTTAGTTGTAAGTTGTAAATAAAAGTATTTCTAGAAAGTGTGTTTACTTTTTTATTGAATGCAATCAATATTTATGTGTTTTAAACAAAGGAGCATTCAACATCGTATTGTAGAAAGAAAAGCAGGGGTGGAACGTGTATCCTACTAAAAAAGTCTCTTACATACAAATGTCTACCTTTTGTCACGGATTTGGCTACTAATTTCTATTTTGAGTGTTGTGGTATGGAGATCGAAGGTATTGGACTTATAGTAATAAACATTTACAGAATCCCAGAACGAGCTAAATCCCACACAGGTGTCTTCTTGTACAAGCAAGACAAACTACTAAGTTACCTTACACATAATTATAAACACAAAAAAATTGTATTATGCGGCGATTGGAATATTAATATTTTAAAACAAACACCAGTAACCAAAGACTTGATTGGAACCTTAAAAAACTATAACTTTGAACCACATATTACCAAGCCTACAAGACTGAACTCTTGTATAGACCAAATTGCTAGCAATATAAAATCAGTTGTCCCTATGATTCATCACTTAGGTCTTTCCGATCACGAAACAGGACAGTCCATAACATTGAAAATTAACAAAAAGTCAACCTACACTTCATGGTGTGAAAATAAACGCGACTATAGCAAACACAATATTCAAATTTTCCACGAATGTATTACAGCACTGTCCTTTTCTGAAGTCTTCGAATGTACCGATCTATCGCAAGCGTTCAATAATTTCTACGATCTAGTATGTCTTTTTTACAACCTGTGCTTCCCGACTATAAGAGTTAGAGTAAATAACCGACCTGTAAAAATAAAATGGCTTACAAGAGGCATAAAAAGGTCGTGTAGAACCAAACGCTCGCTACAACTGAAATACAGACAAGAAAAATCAAAAAAGCTAATTAATAAAATTATTTATAAAAGATACAATACAATTTTAAAAAAATGTATAAATGATGCACAGAAAGTGAATAGCAAAAAATATTTGCTAATGAATGATAATAAGTGTAGAGCTACATGGAGACTGATCTCCTCTTCTGTGTCTGAAAACGCTTATAAGGATGACATCACGAATATCAAATTTAAAAATAAAATTTATTCAAATCCTCTTGACATTTCCAATATATTTAATAATTTTTTTATTGACTTGACTTATTCTGATTTTGACAATAAAACTAAAACACAATTATCTGACAATCTAAATGAACATACCATATTTTTAATCCCAGTAAGTGATGCAGAAATTTACAACATAATAATGGGATTAAAAAATACTAAATCATGTGGGTACGACAATGTAACCACGAACATTTTAAAACTGGTTGCCCCCCATTTATGTACTGTGCTCGCGCATTTAATAAACCTTTCTTTTATGGAAGGTATTTTTCCAGACAAGCTGAAATTATCTATAGTTAAACCTTTACATAAAAAAGGCGATAAGCTTGATCCAAATAACTATAGACCCATAACGTTAGTGCCAATTTTGTCAAAAATCTTTGAAAAGGCTTTTCTCATTCGACTTAATAGCTTTTTAGCTAAACACAGCATATTGCACCCACATCAATATGGATTTCGGAAAGGTAGTTCAACGACCCTTGCTTGTTTCGAGCTCCTAAAAATAATAACTGACAGCTTAAATAACAAAACACCTGTTGTGTCTGCGTTCCTTGACATGAGTAAGGCATTTGATTTTGTTAACTATTCGTTGCTATTAGAGAAACTAAGTGTTTACGGGATTCGAGGCAAGGCTCTAGAGTGGGTCGAGAGTAGAGAATACAATCCCGAGCATGTTTTTCAATCCCGGGATTACGGGATTTTTGAACCGTAATCCCGGGATCCCGGGCCTATCCCGGGATTAGACTATGTGGTTTCTAATTGGGCTCAAATTAAAAAAAAACTTGAGTAATTAAAAAACTTTATAATGTCTTTGCACAACAGTCAACACAAATCACAATAATAATAAGAAAATAAAAAAGACAAAACAAAAAAATTATACTTTTGCAAGAAATTAAAAAGACAACATAAATATACTATTTAGTATTTCGAAAATATAATCGCAGAAATATCAAAGCATCCAATGTTTGACTTCCTCGTAACCCGTCACTGACAGAATAATAAATGAAAAAAATAAAATCTGATTAGCATATTTATACTTTCATACAGGGAATCCCCGACGGGAAAATACCCGCAACAATACTATGATATGAGATGATCGGGTGATTTCCCTGTTGGTTCGTTGGGGACTTGGGGAATCACCTTAAAAGTAGCATATTTAATACTTTCGTACAGGGAAACCCCGACGGGAAATACCCGCAAAAATATTATGATATTATGAGATGATCGGGTGATTCCCCTGTTAGTTCATTCATTGGGGAATTACCTTAAGAGTATTGTATTGAAGTACTCAGAGTGGGGAAGTCCCTTCTAAGTTTACAACAAACATATTAAGACTGTACCTGTGTGTGTAGTGAATAGTACGTATCGTATGACGGCGTATCTAAAAGTGTTTTTTGTCGTTATGTATTAAATGCTATTAAATAACCTAGGCAAGGTTATCGTCAAGGCGCAACGGACTACGGCATATAAACTAAACTTGTATGTGGCAATCCCGAAAATCCCGAGATTAGCCAAGTGCAGTCCCGGGATTTTCGGGGCCAGAAAACGGTCGGGATCCCGGGATCCCGAGATTCGGGATCCCGGGATTGTATTCTCTAGTCGAGAGCTATCTAAAAAACAGACAACAATGTACAGAAATTACAAGAATAATTGAATCGGATAACAAACTGACCAAACAAACTTTCCGGTCCGAACTCAAAGTTAACAGTAGTGGAGTTCCTCAAGGCAGCGTTCTTGGGCCTCTACTGTTTTTAATTTACATAAACGACCTACCCAAATCTCTCAGCCAAGAATCAATTCTTTTTGCAGATGATACTACTTTAATTATTAAATGTAAAACTAGACAAACCTTTGAAGCAGATATAAACAAGCCGCTTAGCGAGACTATCAATTGGATGAGCAAAAATAACCTTAAAATTAACGTAAATAAAACCAAACTGATTCAATATTCATCGTACAATTCACCACCGATTCCTCTTCAAATTAGACACGAAAACCAAATTGTTGACATGGTAGATAATCATAAATTTCTTGGTATCACTATCGATAAACACCTTAATTGGAAAGGATCATGTAGATCAAGTTTGTTGTCGATTGAATAGATTTGTTTTTGCAATAAAAAAATTGAGACAAACAGTTTCAGTCGAAGCTGCCATGACAGCTTACCACGGCTATGTCTCATCAGTACTAAGCTACGGGCTTATAATATGGGGAAATTCTGTTGATGTAGAGAGAGTGTTTATAATCCAGAATAAGTGCATTCGTGCTATTTGTAATGCTATGTTTGATGACAGCTCTAAGCCACTCTTCAAAAGGCTTAATATACTACCCTTACCATCAATGTACATTAGGGATATGTGTCTGTTTGTGGTCTCTCATCCAGAATATTTTAAAAAACGAATGGATGTGAATGAAAGACAAACTAGAGCTAAGATAATGAACCGACTGTACCACCCTTCTTGTCACAAACAAATATATAAGAAAAATGTTTTTAATATGTGTATTGTATTGTTCAATAATCTTCCGGATGACATCAAAGTATTCACTGACAAAAACAATTTCAAATCTAAATTGACAAAATGGCTGTGGCAACATTGCTTCTATAGTGTTAAGGAATTTATGGAATTTAAAATTAAAAATAAATAATTGTAATTATGTTATGACATTCCTATTTAATCAAATCTGTTATTACAATTAAATTAACCAAACTATGTTGTACCTTTGTAATGTTAGCTTTCACAAACTATTTGCATACCATTGTATGGTTGAGTGCACTGGGCTTGTAATATTATTATTTTTTCACCAAAAATGTACTGTACTCTGGCAAATAAATGTTTTTACTTTACTTTTACTTTACTAATGTAGATAACCATGCTTACCGATTACAAAGCTCATAAATACTTTGAGTGAATCACTTAGGCCTAATCTTCTAATAGTCGTATAAAAAATATTCTTCGAAAAATGCAGTATGGCTTATATAAAAACCAGCAAAGTGCGAGTCGAATACACGCATTGAGGGCTCCGTGTCAACTTTAACTAAATTAGGAGTCTACTTACTTCCACTTAGTCAAAAATACCAGAATATTTTGTTGACAGCAAAAATAAATTAGTTTTTTATAGTGTTTGTACCATAAAATTAATATTCCTATCGGGATAATAATTTTATGGTTTGTACGAAGGATAAAGTAGGTAATATTTGCGGTTGTTGAAAATGTCCTATATCTCAAAAACTACTTTAACTACTTGTGTAATTTTTAGGATTTCTTAGCCGAATGGTAAAAAACGGAACCCTTCTAGTTTCGTCAAGTCTGTCCGTCTGTATGTATGTGCGTGTGGTCTGAGAGATCTTTTCAAAAAACTTAACCAACCACAACCAAATTACAAGAGGATTTAGAAAATAATTGTGAAAACGTAATGGTAAGGTATAAAATTTGTGAAACGTAAACAAAGAAAGTTAGAATTAATTAACTGGATCTCTCAATCTGGACGCCTGAAGAATAAACCATAACACGTATCCAAGAAAGAATATACTACCTATGTGTTTATAATTTGCATTTGAAATAATTGTGAAGAATTTGTGAAAGCTGCTAAACAAGTTTTCGAATCGTTTCAAAGCCAGGTTTAAGATTTAGAACGGTTTATATAGATCACCCAGAATGCACTATGTTCAGTTGAGCGATCTTCTAAAACACCACCATATACTGAAAGAGTATGAAACATTATCATGTTTATTATAAATTATGCTTCTGGAAAAATTTGTGAAACAAAGATCGTGATTGAAATCTTTATGGTTTAAGAGAAAATAAAAATTTTGTTTTTTCTCGATCGTCCCAACTGAGTAATCCTTATTTTGACTTATATTTAATAAACCGAAACTTATAGGAAGAAGGTAGTTACATCAGAAATTGTGAAAAATGATGTACTAAACTATTTGACGAACCAATCGTCCCTGTGTGTGTGATCTTTCTCCTCACCTGTACCTACGTCGTTTCCCCCCGCGCGCCTCAGTACCTTCCGCGTTTAGTGTGTCCTTGGACTTAGTGAAGCGCTCACCCGCGCATCGACTCCTGTGTCGCCAGTGTGGAGCTCTCGCCGTCTCACAGACGTCAGGTCAGTACTAGTGTAATATTACCCATAGTGTCTATTGATCGTTACCTCACAGTTAGTGTTCGCGATTTCATAGTGTCTGAAAATCGTCACGCCGGTAGTAACGTTTTTTTTTATAGAATGTCGCACGATAGCCATCCAAGTTCTGCAAAAAGGAGGAGGATTCTAAACCAGCAAGAAATATCTCAAGAGTTGTTAACAGTGACCGACGATGAGTTCAGTGATTTTGACGACGACATAGACGATGGGGACGTCTGGGGACAAAAAAATTAACACGACTGTCGAAAAAAGCTCTCTACAAGAAGAAGCGCATACGATGGAACAACAGGTAATAGGCGAGGATGCTGAGCAATATTTGGAAACAGCCGCAGATGATGACGGGAGCAACGAGTCAAACTTTTTTGGGGACGAAATCGATTTAAATGGTCATTTATCATATAGAATAGATATATAGAAATCGATTTAAATGGACAATACTGAGAAGACATGTTTAGTCTCAAGTTGGTTGAAAATCAGGGTTTATAATGACAGACTTCCTCGCGAGTTGCGCTCGACTATACAAAGAGTTATTGGTGTTAGTGAATTACTACCTCGACCAACAAGTTCTATAGGCCAAAATCATACGGGAGCTAAAAGAACTTGTGCTATATGTCCTAGTCGTCTAAAAAGACGTATTAGATTCTCATGTACATACTGTGATAAACCTATGTGCCTAAATTGTTGTTAGCAAATATGTTAAGACTGTGTACGTACCCATTCCTACTAGCTTCTATTTTGACTGTTGCAGTTTTTTTATTCTTGTATTTAAGAGCAATTTAAATAACAACGTTTTGTTGATTTATGTCTTAAAAGACAAAAAATATATTGAATAAGTTTTTTAAGTTAATTATAGGGTGCTTGAAGGTCCATTTTAAGTTTGATCCTACGTTAATGAATAAGTGACATACATTAATAAAGACTGAATTTATACCACGTAGTACGCTGTTTTTTTAACACACGTTTAATTAATTATGTATAAAAATATGTATTTTGTGCTATATTTAACCTAAAATTTCTTATTTATTTCCTTACCATTTTTTTTGTATTGTCCATTTTTTGTTTACGTTTTTTAGACGTCACGTCACTAGATACGTCCCACAGATACCAGGTCACCAGTCAAAGGTTAAGGATTGCAAAAAATGAGTTTTTTTAAAAAAAATATAACACTTACAGGAACGATTGGTTCATTAAATTTTAATACAACATTTTTCACAATTTCCGATGTAGGTATACACTAATAAGTTTGAGTATTTTCTTTATATATTTCTATGTATGGGAGACCTCAAATATAAGTTTTTTTTTAATTTTATATATGGGGATCATGAAGCTGTAAGCAAAATCTATCTACCTACCACGTTTCAACTGTGTAATGCTAATAGTTTCAGAATAAAATGGCTGTGACATACAAACGGACAGACTGACAAACTTTAACGAAACTATAAGAGTTCTGTTTTTTGCCATTCGGCTACAGAACCCTAAAAAGGTCACGTATTTTTCAACAATTTATTGATTTCTACTTTTTTGCACAAGCAAAATTTGTACAAATGGTGGACATAAATGATTGAACGCCATATGGTTAACACTATGGCTATGTAAATGGCCTTCAATCATTTATGTAAATGTCTTTTTGAAATCGGTCGCTTCATACTTTATCAGTCAGTTATGTTTTATTTATCTCATCATCATCATTAAGAAAGAAAGAAAGAAAGAAAATACATTTATTAATTAAGGACATCACACACACACACACACACACACACACACACACACAGAAAACTTTTCTAATAATCATCATTGTTATCAGTCAAAGGACGTTTACTGCCGAACATAGGCCTCCACTACGGTTTAGCACGGCAACCAGTTGCAAAAACTTTTAAAAATAACCTGTAAAATTTGAAATAACGACGGCAAAAATAAACGTTTTTTTGTTTTTATACAGGCCTACGCAGCAAAAGCAGACACACAGCAAGAAGAAGGTAAGTTCACCAAGAGCGAAAATAGAAAGCTTTTATTGATCAGGGACATCACACACACACACACACACACACACACACACACACACACAAAATTAAAATAAAGTCAAATCATTATCAGCCAAAGGGCGTCCATTACTGAACCTTCCCCACGGTTTTCCACAGCGATCGATCACAAGCGGTCTGCATCCAGTTTGATCTTGCGATCTTTACAAGGTCGTCTGTCCATCTTGTCGGTGGACGTCCTACACCGTATCTTTGGTCAAAATGTCTCCAATTGGAACTTTTCTGTCTCAACATCAGCTTTTTGCGCTATGTGCCCTACCCATTGAAAGAAAGAAAATACATTTATTAATTAAAGACATCACACATACACACACACTCACACAAAATTCAAATAAAACTTAAGAAAGTGGAAGTAAAAAAAGACAGTAAACAAAACTATTAACAAGCATAGCCAGTTTCCGTTGTGCGTCTGTAATGTCTCAATCAAGAGGACCTCACTCAGCATATGTCAGGCCCCCAGAAGGCCCGGGCGCTGGTATTCAGTGGGCCCTTGCCGAGTGAAGTACACGGAAAGAGACGCCAATTCTATGTACGTAAAAAAATACATAATAATATATAGTTAAGGAAAAAATACAAAAATAATAATAATCAAAAACACAAATGGTAGCAGAAAAAATAAATGCGTGTCACATAGAGTACCTGGCAAGCCCAATACCACACGGCTGTCCAATAAAGTCGACTTAAAGCCGCTACAAGTGTTGTGATGTAAAATATTTATTAAGATTTGCCTACCTACATATACCTGCTGTCTTGACATTCCCGGTGCGTTTTGCCACTTGAGCTTACTGATTCTCAGGGCCATGTCCGTTACCTTAGTTCTTCTACACATCTCTTCATTTCTAATTCGATCGCGTAGGTAGACAAACAGCCCATTTCATCGCTCGCTGTGTACTTTTGAGTTTCCTTGTAAGGCTCATAGTATGAGACCATGTTTCGAATCCGCATGTCATCACTGGTAACGTACTGGGTTGAAGACTTTTGTCTCGGAGGTAAATGTGACAAGAAGACACTCTTGCGCTATTTCCCAAACGCTGCCCAGCCGAGTTGGATTCGATGATTGACCTCTTTTTCAATGCTTTTCGCTGGCCCCTGCATCACAGAAATTTGGGACCTCCGCAGGAAGTCGCTCACGATGGCTGCAGTGTGAGCGCGAGCGTTGTCGTGCATTAATGTAAACCCCTCGCCATAAGATTCGGCAAAAGGGACCACATGCACATCCAGGATCTCTGTGATATAGCGGCGAGCAGTCAGGGACCCTTGTCCGCGAGCACCTCCGGTCCGGGAGACGCAGACAAGGTCGGTTTTGCCGGCAGCCCACATACCGCCCCAGAACATGCAGGATCCGCCTCCATATTCCACCGTCTCCTGGATGCAGGCTTGGGCGAAACGTTCACTCTGCCTCCGGTATACTCTTCTTCGTCGGTCGTTGCAGAAAAGACACACTTGTGTCTCGTCTGAGAAGAGAACAGCTCCCCACTGCTCAATGGTCCAATCGACGTGGTCGCGAGCAAACTGCAAGCGGGCTCGCCGGTGCGCTGCAGTCAATTTTGGACCTGTAGCAGCTCTGCGGGCTGCTATGTTCTTCTCCTTCAGTCTTCTTCTAACCGTGGAGACACTCACGGTGCGTCTGCGAACTGCCTGGAGCTCCTGTTGCAACTAAACAGCGTTTGAGAAGCGATTTCTCAAAGAGTACGACACTACGAACCGGTCGTCTCTTTACGAAGTGCAGCGACATCTACCGGACCCATGTCGTCGAATATAGCCACCGGTCTCTAAAAAGCGCTGGTAGACTCTACGAACCGAAAACTTTAAAAAAAAGTAAAAACCGTCTTCAAAACCAAAATGCACTCAAAAGTCTTAAATAAACTCTTCACCATTGAAAGGAAAGGAATCCGTTTTAGGCAACTCCCTTACTTCCACCCAACTTAACCTTCCTTCTCAAAGCCCGGACATCAATTCCGTGACTGCTCGTGTCAATAACATCTCGGTCTTCACTGTCTATTCCCTAACTTTTCAACTACTTCTGAACTCCGCTTTATCATCTCTTTCCTTCCAACGCAATAGGCTAGTAATGGGTGACCTAAACTCTTATCAAACTAAATTCTTTATTGATTATGCTGGATCTTCCCTCTCGATCTTTAGAATATTGTAAATTATTTTAGTCTTTGTATTTTCAATAATAGTACCCCAAAAAGAAGATGTTCTCCAACACAAAATCCATGCTCAGCTGAAGATATTTTTCTTTGCTCCCTAAATTTGTCATCTATCCTTTCCTGGCAACTTATTGACAGTCCATTTGGCAGCGATTACTTCCCAGTTTTAATGTCATTTCCAAATTATTCCAAATTATCACTTGTACTGACTGGACCTAACATGCTTCGGCGTCCCGACGGCGCTGCTGTATGTTTTTCGCCTGTATTACACCACAAAGGCTGAGTAGGTCGTAGAATATGTGCAGAAGAAGAGCAATCTTACTCTGCGGGTCATCAAGTTGGAGTCTAGTCGCCATATGAATTTTAATTACATTGAGATTAGAATTCCGTCTGATAAGATGGCGACCTTTAAACGAGAAGGTTTTTGGCCGAAAGATGCCGTGTTCCAGCGTTTGGGCGGGAATCCTGAGACGCACATACATACAGTTACGAAATTTACCACACGTGTTAGGAAGGCTTAATAGATCAACATACTAAAATTTAATCCAATTCTGACGATATCTGCAAACATATCGAATTGAAATACCACTTTCTTTATAAGTTGGTAATAAAACAAGACTGAAGAAGTCGGAATTTATTAACCAAAAATATGCGTCTAAGTAAATTCATAAATTATTTCGTCAATGCAAGCTTGGCGAGTTTGTACAAGTGGCGCCTCAGACATTTTACGAATATTGATTTAGTTTATTACCCTCATTTAAATATTGGCCTAGGTGCATTGTTTTTCGTTATATAATGATATCATTTTATTTAAGGGTAAGAAGCTTAAATATTTCCCAAAATTAAAGAAGAACTACGAAAATATGAAAGGTCTTAAAATTGCAGTAAATGGTTCTTGAATGGTATGATAAAATCATTGATCAGATGCAGTTGGGAAGTTGATGAAAGCCGTCAAAATACTCTGTATTTTATCTAAAAGGAAACCAAACTCAGTGTACAAGGATCCTTTTAAAATTATGCTAGTGCCTTTACAGCCATTAGTTGTAGGCAAAGCTCTCGGTCCTTTCATTTTCCCAGTGGGTTTACTGACATGCCAAAATGATGATAGACTTATGACTATAGGTCAAAAGTCTTTATAAGAACCTTCAACATTAGGTTTTAATTTTGTAGGTAGGAAGGATAAATAAAGTTGGGTTCATGTAAGTAAAAAACCTTTTCATTCCATTTATAATCATCTTAACTGACTCCGAGCAAATTTATGTTTGCTCAGGTGATGCACTGACGTTCTGTCTCGGCTTGTTAATTAATATTTTATTACAATTAGCCTGCTGCATCGCGAATTTTCAAGTTATTGGCGTATTTGTCCCCCCCTATAAAAGAGAGAGGAGATTGCGGCCGAGACAAAGGTGATCAGTCTGGCCATAGAGACGCTGTCTTAGGCCACCATGAGGGCTTCACGGGCAGTTCTGCTCATCTTCGTAGTTGCATTTGTAAGTATTATTTTGACTATTTTTTCTTGATACCGTAATTTATTGGACTTTAGAAAACTAATTACATCGCTATTAAAAGGATAAAACTTTTTTGTTTAGTTCTTGTTTTGAGTACAAAAGGTAATGACAATTCTTAGCCAAGCCACGGGCAACGATGAATCAAATCTGAAAATTAGTAAAAAAAAATATGCTCAAAACAAATATCAATATCCTCAGTGATGTTCTCGTTTTTTTTTTCAATATTCATAGTTCTAGTTCTTAGCGAAATTCAGGGTCTTCATCTAGCTATAACTTTTTTTGGGAAGTTATTTAGGGCTAAACATACATATTAAGTAAATTCGATGCTGTCTCCGATATGGACCAAATCTTCAGTGATCAATTGCCTTTTCGTCATCAAACTGAGATGTTCTATTGTTACACTTTATTTATTACTTACTCGTAATGTGTAAAGATTAAAAAGCAAACCCATTTTAATTAAAAAGTACAATGTTTGCAGGGTAATATGCATATGAATAACCGATTTCGACAGCTTAAATATAAATATAACTTATGTGTAATAGTAAGCCCGCCTGCAGAAAACTTTTCTAATAATCATCATTGTTATCAGTCAAAGGACGTTTACTGCCGAACATAGGCCTCCACTACGGTTTAGCACGGCAACCAGTTGCAAAAACTTTTAAAAATGACCTGTAAAATTTGAAATAACGACGGCAAAAATAAACGTTTTTTGTTTTTATACAGGCCTACGCAGCAAAAGCAGACACACAGCAAGAAGAAGGTAAGTTCACCAAGAGCGAAAATAGAAAGCTTTTATTGATCAGGGACATCACACACACACACACACACACACACACACACACACACACAAACGCTCGCACAACTTTACAAAAAAAACCAGGCAAAATATATAATCAGAAATATGTTAAAAAAGAACAAACAAATATTATTATTTGTAATAGTCACACCCCGTCAGTTTTAATTTTTCTAGTTTAATAATCATTATTTTATTGCAGTGATCGAGCAAGAATCCAGCTCATCAAGCTCTTCCAGCTCATCTAGTTCTAGCTCAAGTTCAAGCAGCTTCAGTTCAGGTTCATTCGAATCTGGCCAATCGGGCTCCGAGACATCTTCATTCGACGAAAATAACGCTTCCGTAATCGAATTCACAAAGAACGAACAATCTAAACAACAGGTGTTCGAAAAACAGCAACAGTTCGAACAAGTACAAGAGTTCAGCCAAGAATCATTCAGCGAACAAGAAAATCAGTCCTCATCAACTCAAGCTCAGAGCTTTTCAAGCCAATCGCAAACTTTTGAAAACGAGAACAATGAGTACTCATTCGGGCCACAGAGACCAGTTGCGCCACAAAGACCCATCGGTCCCCAAAGACCAGTTCCACCAATGTTCCCAGAGGGTCCAGGAGGACCCTTTGCACCAATACCACCAAATTCACCAACGGGGCCGGGTGCTCCACAGCAGTATAGTCAGACATTTATATCCAACGAACAAAATGACTATGCGCAATCTCAGTCATTCAGTGAATCCAAATCATCTCAAAAAAATATACAACAATCTCAAAAGGCAGAAAGGTACACGCAAACATCAGAAGAAACAGAAAGCGCATTGGAATCGGCATCACAATCGAATAGTAGCTCAAATTCGAAAAAAGTTGTGAGCTTAAAACAACAATCAAATACGCAAGAGTCAGAACAGGTGACAAGTTCGCAGTCATCTTCGTCTGAATCCAGCAGCGCATACGAAGAATCTGAAAGAAATGAAAGACAAATAAAACGCATACAAAAAGTGCAAGAACAGCAAGACCAAAGTGGACAGTCAGGTAGCCCAGGACAAAACAGCAGTCCCGGTCAGCCTGGAACTGCCGGCACTTCAGGTGTCCCAGGTAGAGAATACAATCCCGGGATCCCGAATCTCGGGATCCCGGGATCCCGACCGTTTTCTGGCCCCGAAAATCCCGGGACTGCACTTGGCTAATCTCGGGATTTTCGGGATTGCCACATACAAGTTTAGTTTATATGCCGTAGTCCGTTGCGCCTTGACGATAACCTTGCCTAGGTTATTTAATAGCATTTAATACATAACGACAAAAAACACTTTTAGATACGCCGTCATACGATACGTACTATTCACTACACACACAGGTACAGTCTTAATATGTTTGTTGTAAACTTAGAAGGGACTTCCCCACTCTGAGTACTTCAATACAATACTCTTAAGGTAATTCCCCAATGAATGAACTAACAGGGGAATCACCCGATCATCTCATAATATCATAATATTTTTGCGGGTATTTCCCGTCGGGGTTTCCCTGTACGAAAGTATTAAATATGCTACTTTTAAGGTGATTCCCCAAGTCCCCAACGAACCAACAGGGAAATCACCCGATCATCTCATATCATAGTATTGTTGCGGGTATTTTCCCGTCGGGGATTCCCTGTATGAAAGTATAAATATGCTAATCAGATTTTATTTTTTTCATTTATTATTCTGTCAGTGACGGGTTACGAGGAAGTCAAACATTGGATGCTTTGATATTTCTGCGATTATATTTTCGAAATACTAAATAGTATATTTATGTTGTCTTTTTAATTTCTTGCAAAAGTATATTTTTTTTGTTTTGTCTTTTTTATTTTCTTATTATTATTGTGATTTGTGTTGACTGTTGTGCAAAGACATTATAAAGTTTTTTAATTACTCAAGTTTTTTTTTAATTTGAGCCCAATTAGAAACCACATAGTCTAATCCCGGGATAGGCCCGGGATCCCGGGATTACGGTTCAAAAATCCCGTAATCCCGGGATTGAAAAACATGCTCGGGATTGTATTCTCTAGTCCCAGGGCAACCAGGAACTCCGGCAACACCTGAATCATCAGGGAAATCAAGCACAAGTGGAAAAAAAGTACAAAGCACTCAAGTTACAGAAGAATCTGACGAAATAAGAACGTCGTCTAAATCATCGACGCAGATCCAAAGTGCATCAGAGTCGGAAACTAAATCAAAACAAATTAAACGAATTCAGAATTCAGAAGAGCAACAAAGAGGGCCAGACACTACCAGCCAACCAGGATCACCAGGTACACCAGGACAACCAGGTATGCCAGGTCAGCCTGGATCAACAAGAGATTCTGGACAAGTATACCAACCAGGGACAGTTGGAAAACCTGGAACTGCAGGAACCCCTGGACAGCCAGGCACACCAGGATTTCCTGGTCAACCAGATACACCTGGTAAACTAAGCACCAGTGGCAAAAAAGTACAAAGCACTCAAGTTACGGAAGACTCTGACGAAACAAGAACGTCGTCTACATCATCGACGCAGATCCAAAGTGCATCAGAGTCGGAAAATAAATCAAAACAAATTAAACGAATTCAGAATTTGGAAGAGCAACAAGGAGGGCGAGACACTACCAGCCATCCAGGAACATCAGGTACACCAGGACAACCAGGTACGCTGGGACAACCAGGTACGCCAGGTCAACCCAGATCAACTGGAGATTCTGGACAAGTATACCAACCAGGGACAGTTGGAAAACCTGGAACTGCAGGAACCCCTGGACAGCCAGGCACACCAGGATCTCCGGGTCAACCAGATACACCTGGTAAACTAAGCACGAGTGGCAAAAAAGTACAAAGTACTCACGTCATAGAAGAATCTGAAGAAACAATAACGTCGTCTAAATCATCTTCAATAATCCAAAGTGAATCAGAATCAGAAACCAAATCTAAACAGATAAAACGTACACAGAAAACAAAAGAACCTCAAGGAGGCCGAGGCCCATCCAGTCAACCAGAGTCACCAGGTACGCCAGGACAACCAGCCAAACCTGCAACCCCCGGACAACCAGGAACTTCAGGACGGCCAGGACAACCAGGTAGCCCAGGTCAACCTGATACGCCAGGTTCTTCCGGACAGCCAGGAGGACCAGGCAAACCAGCTACACCAGGTCAAACAGGTAAAATATATTATTTGCTTGTTACTTAAACTGCAGGATCGGATCATAGGTTTCCAATTTTAATTTTAATTTCTTCCAAAGTCAGATGCTTGCTAGCTACACTTTTTCACGCTTGTTAGCTTATTTACTTTTTACGTATTTTTCATACAATTCGTGAAAAACACATCTACCGATGTATTCTACACCTTTTGACACAAGAAATACTGGGATTACCAATTAAGTGTGCTTAAGTTTAGCAACATCACAATTATAAAAACTAGTCATACTTGTGACAATTTTCGAACTAATATATTGTTTCATGTTATTTTAGGAAATATGCATTGTGTTTATTGGGCATTTGTTAATGCAAAGAAAGAAAGTACCCTTAAAGTTATGGGATATGAAAAGGAACACATTATATAGAACAATCATATAAAAGGTTAACCTAACCTAACCCGTCAATTGCATTGTGCAATCGCATAACAGAAGCGCAGTAGTGCGACCAATAAAAGCTAGTGATCAACCGGCTCTCATAATGGGCGATTTCAATGCGCATCACCCAGCTTGGGGAAGCACGATGTATAATCACTAAGGCAATAGGATTTTAGATATCTTGGATGCAAATAACTTTTGCATACTGAACACTGGCTGTCCCACTAGACGCATTCATGTAGGTGTGAGTGTTCCTTATTTAACCATCTGTAGTGCAAGTCTAGCATCTTCTCTAGCTTGGTCAACAGTGTCATCAATATTTGGTAGTGACCATTTTCCTATTAAAATAACTTTCCCTGCTTGTAATAAGCCATCGCATATTCGCTCCCCACGTCTTAAACATAAATTACAAAATGTGGATTGGAACTTATACACAGACAGAGTGGAACAGAAAATTTCTTTGTTACCGCCCATTAATAATAGTAAACAAACAGAGTGTGCTGAATCATTAGCATCACTGTTAATGGAGACTGCAAATGAGACATTTCCTATTAAAAAAACTGGTAGAAATAAAATTCCTTTTTCGCCCTGGTGGGACAGCGAGTGCTCAGATGCAATAAAACAGAGGAAAGCTGCTGAAAGGGCTTTCATGTCGAGTACTACAATAGAGAATTTGGAAATCTTATCTAAAGTTACAACAGGTACAAGAAAGCTTTTTAAACAGAAAAAATGGAATAGTTGGATAAATTTTTGTCTCTCTATCTCCCCTGACACCTGTCCTTCTATAATCTGGTCTAATATCAAACGTTTCAAGTCAGCTTTTAAAGAATCACAGCCTTTTGTTCTACCTGAGAAGTTAACTGAGTCTTTCCTGGACAAACTAGCGCCTTCATCTGTTTCCCATGACTTCATCATGTATAAAACCTTATCAGTTTTTGAACAACCCGGTCTTAACAGTCCCTTTAGCCTCACGGAACTAAAAGGTGTATTGTCTTATGTAAAGGACTCGGCGCTTGGTCCAGACGCGATTCCATATTCTTTTATTTCTAATATGTCTGATTCAAGTTTAGGATATTTCTTGTCTTTAATTAATTCAGTTATGATTTCGGGTAATGTTCCATCTTCATGGAAGGTACAAGAAATAGTTCCTATTGTAAAACCAAATAAGCCTTCATCTTTACCTGGGTCGTATCGTCCTATAGCTCTTTCATCAGTATTAGCCAAAATAGCTGAACACTTGGTTAAAAATAGATTAGAATGGCACGTTGAAAGTAAGGAACTATTAAGTAATAATCAGTACGGGTTCAGAAAAAGCAAAAGCACTGCTGATAGCCTTGCAATCTTTACTGCAGATATAAGACTAGCTTTTTCTAATAACCAACACCTATAAGCAGTATTCCTTGATATCTCCTCAGCGTACGACGCCGTAGTGTTATCCATTCTTGTAAATAAACTGCAAATATTAGAAGTTCCTTCAATGTTAATAAACTTTATTGTAAATATTCTTTCGGAAAGGAGCATATATGTCATTGATGAAAGTTTAGAGGAAAAATATAGAGTTTTATGGAATGGCTTGCCTCAAGGTTCTGTATGATCTCCTATCCATTTCAATATTTATTCGTATGATTTTCAGCACTCCTTAGGCGACAACATAAGTATCTTACAATATGCAGATGACCTCCTTTTGTATATAGCGGGTTCAAATGAAATGAAATGAAATGAAATTTATTTATTTTTTGAAATTGAAATGAAATTTCGAAATACGAATGGCATGACTCTTTCGGTCCCTAAAAGTTCTGCAGTACTTATTTAAATGAAGCGTCCTCCGATTCATCTTTTTTATAATAATATTCCCCTACCTTGTGACAAAAAGGCAAAATTCTTTGAGCTTGTTTTAGAGTCTAAACTTACAGGACTTGATCATTGTTACTATATTAGTGATAGATGCGAAAGGCAACTCAATATCTTACGATGTCTATCTGGAGTATGGTGGGGCGCTCATTCTTTCTGTTTAAAGCTTCAGTACAATGCTATTATCAGAAGTGTGCTTGATTATGGAACTCATTTTCTATACCAGGCAAACCAACAACACCAGGACAATCGGGCTCACCAGGACAGCCAGGACTACCAGGCATCCCAGGCCAACCTGGTACCCCAGGTACCTTTGGACAACCAGGAGGACCAAGCAAACCAACTAAACCAGGACAACCAGGCACACCAGGACAGCCAGGACTACCAGGCATCCCAGGAACCCCAGGTACCTCTGGACAACCAGAAGGACCAAGCAAACCAACTAAACCAGGACAACCAGGCACACCAGGACAGCCAGGACTACCAGGCATCCCAGGTACCCCAGGTACCTCTGGACAACCAGGAGGATCAGGCAAACCAACTAAACCAGGACAACCAGGCACACCAGGACAGCCAGGACAACCAGGCATCCCAGGTACTTCAGGTACCCCAGGTACCTCTGGACAACCAGGAGGACCAAGCAAACCAACTAAACCAGGACTACCAGGCACACCAGGACAGCCAGGACTACCAGGCATCCCAGGTACCCCAGGTACCCCAGGTACTTCTGGACAACCAGGAGGACCAAGCAAACCAACTAAACCAGGACAACCAGGCACACCAGGACAGCCAGGACAACCAGGCATCCCAGGTACTCCAGGTACCCTAGGTACCTCTGGGCAACCAGGAGGACCAAGCAAACCAACTAAACCAGGACAACCAGGCACACCAGGACAGCCAGGACAACCAGGCATCCCAGGTACCCCAGGTACTTCTGGACAACCAGGAGGACCAAGCAAACCAACTAAACCAGGACAACCAGGCACACCAGGACAGCCAGGACAACCAGGCATCCCAGGTACCCCAGGTACCCCTGGTACCTCTGGGCAACCAGGAGGACCAAGCAAACCAACTAAACCAGGACAACCAGGCACACCAGGACAGCAAGGACAACCAGGCATCCCAGGTACCCCAGGTACCTCTGGGCAACCAGGAGGACCAAGCAAACCAACTAAACCAGGACAACCATGCACACCAGGACAGCCAGGACAACCAGGCATCCCAGGTACTCCAGGCATCCCAGGTACCCCAGGTACCTCTGGACAACCAGGAGGACCAAGCAAACCAACTAAACCAGGACAACCAGGCACACCAGGACAGCCAGGCATCCCAGGTACTCCAGGTACCCCAGGTACCTCTGGGCAACCAGGAGGACCAAGCAAACCAACTAAACCAGGACAACCAGGCACACCAGGACAGCCAGGACAACCAGGCATCCCAGGTACCCCAGGTACCCCAGGTACCTCTGGACAACCAGGAGAATCAGGCAAACCAACTAAACCAGGACAACCAGGCACACCAGGACAGCCAGGACAACCAGGCATCCCAGGTACCCCAGGTACCTCTGGACAACCAGGAGGACCAAGCAAACCAACTAAACCAGGACAACCAGGCACACCAGGACAGCCAGGACTACCAGGCATCCCCGGTACCCCAGGTACCTCTGGACAACCAGGAGGACCAAGCAAACCAATTACACCAGGACAACCAGGCACACCAGGACAGCCAGGACTACCAGGCATCCCAGGTACCCCAGGTACCCCAGGTACCTCTGGACAACCAGGAGGACCAAGCAAACCAACTAAACCAGGACAACCAGGCACACCAGGACAGCCAGGACAACCAGGCATCCCAGGTACCCCAGGTACCCCAGGTACCTCTGGACAACCAGGAGAATCAGGCAAACCAACTAAACCAGGACAACCAGGCACACCAGGACAGCCAGGACAACCAGGCATCCCAGGTACCCCAGGTACCTCTGGACAACCAGGAGGACCAAGCAAACCAACTACACCAGGACTACCAGGCACACCAGGACAGCCAGGACAACCAGGCATACCAGGTACTCCAGGTACTCCAGGTACCTCTGGACAACCAGGGGGACCAGGCAAACCAACTTCTCCAGGACAACCAGGCACTCCAGGGCAGCCAGGACTACCAGGCATCCCAGGTCAACCTGGTACCCCAGGTACTTCTGGACAACCAGGGGGACCAGGCAAACCAACTTCACCAGGACAACCAGGCACTCCAGGGCAGCCAGGACAACCAGGCGTCCCAGGCCAACCTGGTACCCCAGGCACATCAGGACAGCCAGGAGAATCAGGCAAACCAGCTTCACCTGGACAACCAGACACACCAGCCACTTCAGGAACACCTGGTACCCCTGGCACTCCTGGTACACCAGGAACACCTGGCACACCAGACCCCAAACCACCTGTCAGGCTTTACAGACCAATGCTTCCATTGGGGCCATACCGCCCGTACCCAACAGACTACGTAGATGAAGAAGACATCTTTGAAGACATTGAGACAGACTTCGAGAGATGGAGGCGCTTACTCTTAGACAGGAGGAACAGGAGGCATGGCAGGATCGTGGAAGATTATGCATATGACGAAGTGGATGATTTCGGCAGAATTTATAACAGAAGACGTTATCCGATCAGCCCGAGACGCTATCCAAAAGGTAAGACATAATTTAATTTAAGTATTTCATCATATACTCCTTTGAATCGTCATTAATTATGATAAGGTGATAATTAGCGTATATTGAACCTAATATGTCTAATATCGTATTCATATTTAAATTATTTTTTTCTTTAAAACATCCAAAGGCAATCTTACTCCTTTTAATTTGATTTATTGATTTCCACAAGCTTGCTGATTTTTGATGATGAGTTCAAAATCATTAGGATAAGGATAAACTTAAAACAATCAAATGGCAGGGCTTATTGTATTATTTTTAAACGGACGGCGGACTTAAAATGCCTTAGGGCATTCGCTACTAGTCGATTTACTGGTAGACTTGGGAATGCAAAAAATTGAATCAGTAGCGGATTTTAATTAATGAGTAATATTTCAACATAAACATACATACAAATATATATAAATGACGAAACTGAAGATATTGATGACATTTTGGTAAATGTAAAGATAAGAATGAAAGCTTAATTCTGAAGAGGGCCAAGGTGAAGATAGAGGACACGGATAAACATTTTAAAAGAATATATTATTTTTCTAATGATATTAACTTTACTAGTTATTTATCGAAATTTTTCGCGCAACCACTGAATGACTCACGGTGACAGTTATCAAATATTATCTTGTAACACTTTCAGCACAACCAACGGTAGAGAGCGACCTTAATCTGCGCACGCTCGTGGTGAAAGATAAGAACGGCATCGGCCGCTGCTACTGCTCATGCGGTGACAACACCAAGCCCTACTTCATCAGCGTGGATGCCGACGAGATCTACAGATACTGAACCGACCTTCAGTAACAGTCCTAAAAGTCATCACCTGCAGAACATCTCCGTCTGTAATGTTTTGGAACAGCAAACGACTCAAAACACTTGAACGCCTTTATCTTGTTATATTTTTGTATAAATTATTAAAAATATGGGTTTATATGGTTTGTTACTGTTGTTTATTATGTATCGCCATTTTTAACCTTAAAAGAATGCCATCTGGTCGCGAGTTCAGACCTCATGCAGCTGAGCTACCGATTGATATTTATTACTATGTATGCTATTTGTAAGCTTGAGTTTACAAAATATACAACATATTGTATTGTACTATAATTGTTATTAAAAATTAAACATGAATAATAGATGTGTGTATAATTTTGAACTACATGTTTTATGCCCTTCTACATCTCATATATAAAATTCTCGTGTCACAGTTTTCGTTGCCATACTCCTCCGAAACGGCTTGACCGATTTTGATGAATTTTTTTGTGCTTATCCGGTATCTATGAGAATCGGCCAACATCTATTTTTCATCCCCCTAAATGTTAGGGGTAGTCCACCCCTAAATTTTATTATTTATTTTTTAGACAAAAAAAATAATTTCTATTTTTTCTCTTTCATTTTTTATGATACAACGTACAAAAATACATACAATCCTCAATTTTTACCCTTCTACGATCAACCCTTTTTTTTAATAGCCATTTTAGTAATTTAAAGGCGAAACTAAATTTACTGGGAATCCTTAACTTTTAAAATTACGGGACTCGGCGGGACGGGGCTGGGGCGGGACGGGGCTGGGGGCGAAATTAAGTTCGCTGGGTCCGCTAGTGTAATATAGATAAGTCTATCTGAACAATATTTTTGACAGTTGGTAAGTACAGTGCGACATAGATCTTTTGGCCAACGGAAATAATCAGAACTAACGCTGTCAAATTCATAAATAAGGTTACCAGATCGAGTGTAGCGAAATCTCTCTATTCTTACTAGATATTTTCCGATTTTCCCTTTTGTTTTATTTTTCTTATTACGTATTCTGCGTAAACTAAAAATGATTGTTTAGAAATACCGTAGAGCTACACTTCTTTTATACACACACGCACGCACGCACGAACGCACACGCGCGCGCACACACACACACACACACACACACACACACACACACACACACACACACACACATACACACACACACACACTTATATATTTATATATATGTTGTATTTACAACAGACAGGCACACAAATGCCAGCCAGCAGTGCGTGTGCGTGTCGGTGACTTCCGAAGCAATAGGACCTCACTCAGCATGAGCCAGACCTCCTAGAGGACCTGACGCTGGTTTTCAGTGGGCCCTATCGGGTGAGGTATGGACACACAAAATTACAGACACAGACGCCCAAAATTGACGCCAACCCAACGTTACAAAATATACGATACTTACATAAATTATAACGATAAAATAATAATAAACTTTAAATATATAACTTTAGTATAAGTGTGTGATACATATACAGGGTGTTGATTTCAATCCGAGCGGTATTTATAAAAACAATGTATGATCCCATATAGAACAGGTATGTGGAACCAAATATTACAAAATAATTAAACTGAAATTTTAAGCGATTATTTTTTATGAAACCCTTACTGCGTTGTGGCGTCAGACACTGCATTATGTTTACACTGTAATCGTAGCGGGCGCGAATCGCGTAGCACGCGACAAGTAGGTACTAACTAGCGGTCAGTGCTGATTTATCTTTATCTGCCGGGTACGTTATGCCCGAGTGTGTATGTTGCTATTTTTACCGACTTTAAGAATAAGCGATTTCACGTGTTTGGATTAGTTGATTCCAAATTTCCCTTCCTACTTTAATCGGGCTTAGGACCGACAAACATACCTAAAACTCATCTGTAACAAATCAAATTACCTAATCTTGATAAAACTCACTGAAATTGGGCAATCCATCCGAAATTCTGAAACTTTAACCCGAAGCACTTAATTTTGAATCAATTAATGGCGCAATGGGTATCGATCGCACTGTTTTTCATTAATTTGAGCAATCAATTGAGAATCTATCGAACCTCAAATTCTAAATTACTACTACGAATTGAATCTTAATCTAGGCTAACTAAAGTCATCTGTACTGTACTGTAACTTAAACACAATTTGAGCCATCAGGTGGGAATTGGCTTGGCTAATCTTTTGAAAATCAAAAGAAGTTTTAATGGTTTATGAATTTTTTAGTTATTATTACTTAATGAGCAAAAGTCATGTAGGTAGTCATTTTAACTAACTTCGGGAGTTCAAACGGAAATCGAACCCTGAGCCTGAGCTTTTGTCTAGATTTATGCTAAACCGTTTCAAAATAAAAAAGTACCAAGATTATTAAATGACGCGAGTCTAAAGTATTTTTGGCGTAGTTAAAAATTTGGAATCAACTTATTTACATCGATTTATCTTTACATCTAGTTTTTTGTACATTTTTATTTACACTAACCTCAATAAATGATCGAAGTGTCCACCAGACTGAGCAATACACAGTCTGGCACGGCGTCTGGTGTTCCCTTATAAACTGTTCAGCACAAAACGATTTTGTCAAACTAACTCGAATGCACTGACTATTCTCTGTCTTAGGTCATTAACGTTTGTTGATTCTTCGGTATACACAATACGTTCACCAAACATCCTTACAGCTGCACTCAAACTATTGTCAGTTATTGCATACAATCGCACCATTTCAACGAGTTCACCGTTAGAATAATTTTGCGTCATTTTCGCAAAACATGTTGCCTATGCGATGTTATTAGCACAACGCACAACTGAGGTATGAGCGACGGGCGAGAACGAGATAGCGCGGGCTGGGCGATAAAAAGAGATAGCCGCTACTTCACCGCACGGCGCTATGGCGGGCGGCGGGAAGCCTGAGCGGCGCTCACGCGCCAAACACAAAGGATTGCGGTGCCTTTGTGCTTTGTAGGTATCGTTCGTTCGCACGCAAGCCGGCGCGGTGGGGGCCTACTCTAAAAATCGCTAGGGTCTACTTTGAAAACCGTCATTATTTAATAAAAATAAAAATATTTTTTCGAACTCATTTTTTTTTGTGATTCATGATCAGAACAAGGTACATAACCACCTCTGAAAATTCCGCTCGTATTGAAATCAACACCCTGTATATCAGTGTGCAATTTATCGGATATATATATATATCAGACCAAAAACAAAAAAACAATAATACGTGTGAGTGTTTACTTGCACTGGCTACCTTTATTGAATGCTTGCGCCCCCTGGCAATGTCATCAATTGGCCAGAATATCCTTGTCGCACTGTATATCATTGCATAACATATGTTTGCAAATTTTATGACTATTGTTGACACAAAGTGTACATCCGGCCGTCTGAGCCAGGCTTCCATAGAGATCTAGCATACTAGGCCGATAACGAATCGTTAGTGACACTGATATATCCAGGTTTCATCGTTTGTGACGCAATAGTTTTCTTGGAAAATCAAAAAAACTAGGCTCAGACAGCCAGAATTTCGCATTTCCCGACTTTCCAGATCTCAACTATCAGAGGGTTTCAGGACGCTGTTTCTTATAAAATGCGATGTGACTTGTAAGTGACGGTCGTCCGAAGTAATTTCATCCAATTGAATACAGTACTTTTTGAGAAATCGTGATAAACGTGTGGCTCAGACAGCCTGATATCCGGTCGTCTGAGCCAACTTGTTTTTCTCTATATTTCACGAAATATTATGTTTAGAACAAATGTTTTAAGGATTTACTGATGTGACGACGTTAGTGACAGCTCTCGACCAGATTTGAACCTTCGTGACGCACGCGTTTTGGAGAAATTGAGAAAAAGCTGCTGGCTCAGACAGCCGGATGCTGGCTGTCTGAGCCACCCAGTTCTACCACTTTCAGGTGTTGTACGAAGCTGAAAACTCATCTAATCTGAGGTGGCGCGGCCTCTAAGTACAAAAAATCGTAAATGACGGCTCTATATGCTGCCAATCAAAAGATATAAGCATTTTAAATGTTTCCCATACATTGATGCATTTGGGTGGCCACACTTCACACTCTTTATGGAAACGGAAAGACAATTTAGTAGAAAATGTAACCTAAAGCCCCTCATATCAAGGCGGATGCTTTCTCCTGCTATTTAAATATTTAATTACGTAGTCAATAACTACGCCTATGAAGGAAAATATGTTACTTATTAATGGTCTCAGGTATTTCAAGGAAAAAAATTGTTAGATTAATATTTATTTGAGAACAACCGCTAGTTTAATTAAGGTACTACAATAGGATAAATTTGGTAAGGTACCTACATACTACTTACATATTACTCGACTCTTCCCATGTAATTACGGCCCACTTGGGACAAGATGCAAAAAATCAATATAAATACTAACTTCATTCTGCAAGTCGTTTCCTTTTTTTGTTTGGATGGAAAATTTAGTAATTCATTAACTCGCCTATAAAATATTTGGACGAAATGCAGAAAATCAAAGATATATTTACATTCTGCAGCTCGTCTTCAGTAATTTTTAAACTTTCTCAACGTTTAAAAGGAGGCTTTTATTTTTCATTTCTAGTTTAAATGAGATGATCTTACCAAGATCATAGTTTATCAGACCATGTACAGGCTCATATTTTATTCACCATTTAAAAAATCAGGAATATGCTATCAAGTTAAATAAAATATGTTAAATGAGAACTTTAAACACTTTTTAATCACTGTTAATTCGACATGCAAGATAGCGTCAGATGAAAAAGTAGAGATTTACAGTGATGACAGTTGCTGAAAAAAAATTCGCACTACCGATTAGTGACTGATGTACTGACAAGGAAAACCTTTACTTACGAAATTATTTATTAAACAATGCATTCAAAGAAATTTATGGTGATGATATTGGGCTAGTTATACTAAAAGGGGGTACAAAGACTTGTGACAACAATCAGGTATGTTTTGACGTAAGCTCCAGACTCAGACCTCACTCAGCAGATCAGTATTTAGTTGGACTACTTACTACTTTTACTAGGCGTAGTCAGCGTTCTCTTCAAAAAAGCTAGGCTGACTAGGCATACTCAGCGCTTTGCACTTACTTTTTTACTCGGCGTTTAGATAGCTGTTTACTGATAATTCTAATCACACACAACGTCTAAGAATTACGATGTGTAAGTCTCCTGTTATTGATATTTTAGTAAATAAAAAAGTTATTTTACGAATTGTGTCTGGTGTAGCATTAATACAAATAGTAGCTCATCAATTCATTCCATACATGTCTATAGCTTATTTTGGACGAGATGCAGATAATTTAATCAAATGATTTTTTTTAACGTTATTTAAAGTAATCAATAAGTAAAACTATCAATATTGGTATAATCAGAATAAAATCAATAATATTGTTATCAAAATGTTAACACAATTTTGTTTTATGAAAGGAAACCCTTTTAATGGATACAAATAAAAATATAATATACATCTGATAAAACAATTTTAGTCAAATGTGAATAATACTACTCGTAAATAGGTATACTATACTCGTCATAAAATCAATAAAGTCTACGAACTAAGTAAAAATCCACGAGCACAAAACTTGTTTCGTTGCTTTATTGAAACAAAATAATTGTTACTTGTCCTGTGAACATAAACTTTAAAAGAAGATAAACGCTACAACCTGTGGTAATAAACATGACAGGTCCAAAACAAAAATTTCATTTCATTTTTTTCGTAAGTTGGTCTTTACGCACCGCTCTAACCGCCATATCCGTTGTTACTTACTTACATTTTTATTTATTATGTATACATTTTGTAACATACATATTTAAACTTTCTTGTTAAATTCAACAACAAACTTTTGAGCTATAAAAATAAATGATATTAAGTGGATGATTTCTTTCCATCCTGCATAATTTTATAGTCTATCTATATATCTTTATATATATGATCAGCCATTTGACCACTATCACACCTGGTGGTAAGTGATGATGTCGTCGAGGATTGATCATGTCTGATCAGTAATAGCTTAATCACTCTTCTCTAGAAAATGCCCAAATTAGGGGTTTCGGGAACACTTCAGCCGGTAGCGCATTCCATTCTTTATCCGTTCGCATCGGAAATATTGATCGAAACTGTTTAGTGCGCATTGATGGCATGTCAACGACACAAAGATGGCGCGCGTCTCGTATTCCAAAGGTGAAATAAGGCTGGCTTAGTCATTTTTGGTCGTAATAATAATAAGCGGTCCCAGCGAACTGCGTTTCACCTTCTGCGCCGTATTATGGTTTTTATTTTGCACCCAAAAAAGCAGGAGACGATTTGCATAATGATTAAAATTGATTATTGCATCTTGTCCCAAATGGGCCGTAATCATATGGGACGAGTTGAGGAATGAGTACGTAGTATGAATTTAATACCGAAAAAGTCTTATAATGTAGTAACCAGCTGGAGCTAGCGGTTATTTTTAAATAAAGAGTAATTTAAAAAAAACTGGAATACCCCATACATAATTAACATATTTTCCTTCATAGGCGTAGTTATTGACTACGTAATTAAATATTTAAATAGCAGGAGAAAGCATCCGCCTTGATCCCTTCGGCCGCATTCGAAACCAAGGTTCGAAACTAGTTTCTAAATAAGAATAATGTTTCTTCTTTCGAAACTAGTTTCGACATAAGAATTATATTTATTATTTCGAAACTTGTTTCGACAAAGGAATAACATTTCCTCATTCGAAACCGACTACCTAATTATAAACTTTTAAAAAAAGTAAAAACCGACTTCAAAACCAAAATGCACTAAAAAGTCTTAAATAAACTCTTCACCATTGAAAGGAAAGGAATCCGTTTTAGGCAAACAATTTCTTTTTGGAGTCGGTGCTGTGATAGTTGATGCTTGATGGTCAAAGTGATGGCACCGACTCCAAAAAGAAATTGTTTGCCTAAAACGGATTCCTTTCCTTTCAATGGTTAAGAGTTTATTTAAGACTTTTTAGTGCATTTTGGTTTTGAAGTCGGTTTTTACTTTTTTTTAAAGTTTATTTTATTTCTTCATTTTTAGTGATTACATAAGGGGGGGGGGGGAGTTGCACCTTATGATTCAATTTTTTAAGAAGCTACAAATTACCTATCATAAGTTTCGTCATTACTATAACTGAACTCCTAAGCGTTAAGGAGTTCCACCATCAGCTCAGCCCCACAAGATGTTGACTATCAGACGTAACAACACGTCAACATTAAGATTCTAGTAAAGAAATACTATACGTGCCTTTAAAATTTGAGGGTTTCCCTCGATTACACCAAGATCCCATCATCAGATCCCAAAATGGAAAAAATGGGACCAACTAGAAAGTACACCCTCTAAGTAGGCGAAAAAAATTTTCGATTCGGTCGACAAACGACTGAGATATGAGGTACCTAACATACATACAAAAAAAAAAATGATAAAAAAAAACATACAGTCGAATTGATAACCTCCTCCTTTTTTGAAGTCGGTTAAAAATCAAAACCTCTTTAGATATATAGCGTATGGGGATTAGTGAACTATAGTAAAGAAAATTTTCGTTTGAGTGGTACCAATATTATTAAAAACACTGAGTATCAAAAAATAATTTAATAAAACTATACCTATGGAAATAAAATTCGGTGCGTTTCCATACATACACGTAAAGAATTAAATAATAAAGTTTAAAAAATTAACTATGTATAAGCAAGACCACTACAAAAAATAACAAAAACTGATAGATGAAGAAATTAAATTAGCAATCCTGCAACTTCAAACGAAAGAAATCTCCGTTGGCCATTGCGTTGAAATTATCTCCCCCTTTTTACTGCATTATTAATCTTACTCGTTAAATTATTTCAATTAAATATACGTGTATGTATGGAAACGCACCGGCTTTTATTTCCATGTAGTTTATTTAAATTATTTAATTTGACACTCAGTGTTTTTAATAATATTGGTACCACTCAAACGAAAATTTTCTTTACTATAGTTCACTAATCCCCATACGCTATATATCTAAAGAGGTTTTGATTTTAATTAGTCGGTTTCGAATGAGGAAATGTTATTCCTTTGTCGAAACAAGTTTCGAAATAAGAAATATAATTCTTATATCGAAACTAGTTTCGAAAGAAGAAACATTATTCTTATTTAGAAACTAGTTTCGAACCTTGGTTTCGAATGCGGCCGAAGGGGCCTTGATATGAGGGGCTTTAGCTTACATTTTCTACTAAAATTGTCTTTCCGTTTCCATAAAGAGTGTGAAGTGTGGCCACCCAAATGCATCAATGTATGGGAAACATTTGAAATGCTTATAACTTTTGATTGGCGGCATATAGAGCCGTCACTTACAATTTTTTGTACTTAGAGGCCGCGTCACATCAGATTAGATGAGTTTTCAGCTTCGTACAACACCTGGAAGTGGTAGAACTGGGTGGCTCAGACAGCCAGCATCCGGCTGTCTGAGCCAGCAGCTTTTTCTCAATTTCTCCAAAACGCGTGCGTCACGAAGGTTCAAATCTGGTCGAGAGCTGTCACTAACGTCGTCACATCAGTAAATTCTAAAAACATTTGTTCGGAACATGACATTTCGTGAAATATAGAGAAAAACAAGTTGGCTCAGACGACCGGATATCAGGCTCAGGCTGTCTGAGCCACACGTTTATCATAATTTCTCAAAAAGTACTGTATCAAATTGGATGAAACTACTTCAGATGACCGTCACTTACGCGTGACATCACATTTTATAAGAAACAGCACCCTGAAACCCTCTGATAGTTGAGATCTGGAAAGTCAGGAAATGCGAAATTCTGGCTGTCTGAGCCAAGTTTTTTTGATTTTCCAAGAAAACTATTGCGTCACAAACGATGAAACCTGGATACATCAGCGTCACTAACGATTCGTTATCAGCCTTGATATGCAAGATCTCTATAGAAGCCTGGCTCAGACGGCCGGATGTACAGGACACAAACTATCGTAACTTACTAAGAACTTAGTAGAGATATTGTTAACTACAGTAAGAATGAAACATAATTTCAGTATTAACCGTATATTGAATTTAATATCTAAGTGGCTAGAGTACACAACAGCGCCGTGCCGCGCTTGACCCAGAACTCCGCGTTTTGTTTCCCAGAAGGCAAGTCGACTGCCACCACGAACGCGCCTTTACGCATCGGATAGTAGTAGCACGGGCACACGTACCGATCTATAGAAAAAATTGAACCAAAGTTATTTCAATGTATTGTCGTATTATCTTTCTTTTTATTCTATTCAAATACGTTATAGTGTCGATTTTTACTTATTAACACTTTTCAGCTCTGTGAACGGCTATAGCCGTAAAACAATAAAAAAAAATTGTGTTTGGGATACCGCCCCGGAAAGAGTTAATAAAATAAAATGCACGACTATGTAAATTTGGCACAATGAGTTTATTAATTTAGGACATCACAAACACACACACACACATTTAAATGAGTTTATAAAATAATAACATACACAATCACATAACGAATTTACAAATTACAAAACAGAAAAATACAACCAAAAAGAAAAACAAAAAATAAAATTATTTCAACCCTGCAGTGCGTGCCATAGTGTGCCGTGTGTCGGTGATGTCCAAATCAAGAGGACCTCACTCAGCATAAGCCATGTACCCGGGAGGGCCAGGCGCTGGTTTTCAGTGGACCCTTGCTGAGTGAGGTACACGGAAAATGGTGACAGAAGTCCGCCAATGTTGTCAATTTTAGTCACTGCGAGCGCTGTCATCGGTTCCTACACTCACAGCGTATAGCGACTTACTTCTGAGCCTGCGTCCTGTTGCGCGGATGGGCTTGAAGTGTATGGGCGTGAGCGGGAACACCAGCTGCATGGGTAGCGGCTCCTGCAGGTGCCCGTCCTTCCTGAACCAGCTCGCGCCTTCCAGGTACAGGCCTCTGGCGAGTCATATTGTGTGCTTTAAGGCCGATAAGAACATAACAGTGCCGACACGTGATGGACGCGCGGCACTGTTGAGTGCTGATTATTAACACTCCGCATTATGTAATGACGTAAATAAATTATTTTTTTAAAATGCAAAGAAAACGGATTTATTAATAAATGATTAGCGATTGTAATAAGGTTAAGTAATATACCATATCACATACATTGCTCTGATCCCAAAGTAAATAGCTAATGCACTTGTGTTGTGGAAATCAGACACAACGGTGGTACCACAACACTCAGACCCGAGACAATATAGTTTATTTATTTATTTCTACACTGACCCGACCGGGAATCAAAACCCGGGACCTCGGAGCGCCGACGCCTTGAAACCAGCGTTTCAAGGCGTCGGCTTAGCCACTACACCACGGAACACAACAGTCCATACACGTGGCGCACGCGCGGCACTGTTGAGTGCGGATCGGCCTTAAGAATGTTTTTAACACTCACAGTGTCATATTTTAAACTCAAAGATTTATTTAGAAAACTACATAATGACGTAAATGAATGACTCATATAAACTATTTTTATTTTAAAAGCAAATAATAACCGGCTAAATGCGAGTCGGACTCCCCCACTGAGGGTTCCGTGCCAACTTTAACTGAACGAGGGATCCACTTACTTCCACTAAGCTAAAATACCACAATATATTGTTGACAGCAAATATAACTATGTTTTTCATAGTGTTTGGATGCAAAATATAATAGGAGTTGCCCGGCTATGTGAAATAAAAATGCAAAACGCGGCAATGTTCAGGAAGCATTTGTTCCGGTGGCTCAATGGTCATAATTTCTATAGTATTAGGAATTTCTTTGAATATAAAAAGTGAATCTGTCTAAGTATCAACCTTTTATTTAATTTATAAGTCAAAGATAATTGTGTTAAACTACACCTAATATAATGTAAACCTAGCTAAACATATATTATTACAAATTTGGAATCGTATATCTCGCAATCGTTAGACTTTTAGAGAAAGTGTTTTTGGAACCTCTATTTCATTTTAAAAGACCTATCTTTAGACACCCTTAAATACCCAACCCTTGAATATTTTTAATTTTTAAATAAGAATCGTAAATCGGTTAACAGTATACATCTTCCTGACAAATTTCAACAGTGTGATGCTTATAGTTACAGAATAATATGGCTGTGTCATACGGACGGACAGACAGATAGATTTGACGAAACTATAAGGGTTCCGTTTTTTGCCATTCGGCTACGGAACCCTAAAAACGGACTAATTAGCGATTGCAACGTGTCTAACCTGACGTAGACGCCCGCGTCGCGCGGCGGTCGCACGAAGGCGGCCTCCTCCAGCGCCATGACCGCGAACTCCCAGCACATCGTGTCGATGGGCCAGCTCTCGCCGCGCGCCGTCGTCTATGGATCAAGACGTGTCACATTGTAAATATACAATATTTTCGCAAATGTAAATATTTGAATGCTATGGATAACGCGTGTGGTGGTAGTATATCATACAAATTCTTCTGTGCACAAGAAAATCTGATTGGCTGGCATGGATACTTTTATTCATCGTATTGTAATATTTTTTCATTTCTCCTGTACAGAAAATTGAACTTTCATGTGAAGATAGACGAGTGATAGTGATAGTGTAGATAGTGAGGAAGCCGGTGGGGGCCACGAGGGCCGGCAGCCAGCACAGCGTGGGGGGCAGTACCTGCATGACGGCGGTGAGGAAGCCGGTGGGGGCCACGAGGGCCGGCAGCCAGCACAGCGTGGGGGGCAGTACCTGCATGACGGCGGTGAGGAAGCCGGTGGGGGCCACGAGGGCCGGCAGCCAGCACAGCGTGGGGGGCAGTACCTGCATGACGGCGGTGAGGAAGCCGGTGGGGGCCACGAGGGCCGGCAGCCAGCACAGCGTGGGGGGCAGTACCTGCATGACGGCGGTGAGGAAGCCGGTGGGGGCCACGAGGGCCGGCAGCCAGCACAGCGTGGGGGGCAGTACCTGCATGACGGCGGTGAGGAAGCCGGTGGGGGCCACGAGGGCCGGCAGCCAGCACAGCGTGGGGGGCAGTACCTGCATGACGGCGGTGAGGAAGCCGGTGGGGGCCACGAGGGCCGGCAGCCAGCACAGCGTGGGGGGCAGTACCTGCATGACGGCGGTGAGGAAGCCGGTGGGGGCCACGAGGGCCGGCAGCCAGCACAGCGTGGGGGGCAGTACCTGCATGACGGCGGTGAGGAAGCCGGTGGGGGCCACGAGGGCCGGCAGCCAGCACAGCGTGGGGGGCAGTACCTGCATGACGGCGGTGAGGAAGCCGGTGGGGGCCACGAGGGCCGGCAGCCAGCACAGCGTGGGGGGCAGTACCTGCATGACGGCGGTGAGGAAGCCGGTGGGGGCCACGAGGGCCGGCAGCCAGCACAGCGTGGGGGGCAGTACCTGCATGACGGCGGTGAGGAAGCCGGTGGGGGCCACGAGGGCCGGCAGCCAGCACAGCGTGGGGGGGCTGCGCGGCGCGTTGGCCCAGGCCAGCAGGTGCGCCCCGCGGAGGAACAGCTCGCGACACCACGCGCCTAGAGGCTTCATCGAGGGGCGAGCTAGAAGTAGAAGTAAACAAAAATGGCCATCAAAAAAATATATAACATATGACTAAATGAATATAAAAAAAGTATGTTGCTCGGATAATTGTTATACAAATAGTGTAAGTAACTAAAGCGACCATGTAAGCATTCCTTTTGAGCAGTGATCGGGTAATCAGACGCATATTTACCTAAAGTTAATTTTTCGCTAAAATATTATGGAGGCGGCTTCTTAAAAAAACATATTTTTAATATAAATTTTAGGATTCCGAAAAATTCGGAAATGCGAAACTACTCTGTAAAATGGTGGTGTAACGACGTCTTTAACATACGGTATTTATTTTAAAATAGGACTCCGAAATAACGTATAATAAATGAGTACTGGAGGAATGTACTGTGGAGTATGTCAATAAAAAGACCCGCGTAAAAGAGGTCGTTCTAATTTTTTTACTGCATGTTGGTAGCACTGAACTGATTAAGCACTTAAAATTTGAGCGGGAATTTTTCATTTAATTTGTTTTAAACTACACTTTTTGTTGGTCATAGTTTTGAGTCCTTGGCGATTTTTACAATGGAAAATATTGTTGAACAAAGAGTGTGCCTTAAATTTTGTGTTTCGAATGATATTTCTTGTGGTATATCACTAAAAAGGTTGCGAAATAGCTACGGCGAATCGTTTATATCGAAAACAAGGTCTTTTGAATGGTATAAAGCTTTTAAAGAAGGCCGAGAAGTAGTAGTAGACTTGCCTCGTTCTGGTAGACCTTCAACCGCTACGACCAAAAAAAACAATGACAGAATACCAGCTGGAGTTCCGCAGGGGTCCATATTGGGCCCATACCTGTTCCTTTTATACGTTCATGATATTCCTAAACAACCGCGCACAGAATTAGCATGCTTTGCGGATGACACAGCATCTTTTTCTTCTGCCTCTGACGAGGAGCTCATTGTTGATAGGCTGCAGCTATCGTTAGATCTTTTAAGAACTTATTTTAAAAAGTGGAGATTGAAGTTAAATGATGCTAAAACCGAAGCAATTATGTTTTCCAAGAAGCGCCAAAAACCTTTAAAAACACTGCAGATTGGTTCTTATTCCATTCCATGGAATGATACAGTGAAATATCTAGGTGCTACTTTTGACAAAAAGCTCAAATGGACCAGCCATATAAAGCTAGCAAAAATAAAAGGAGCAACTGCCTTGATTGGACTGCATCCTATTTTAAATCGCAGAAGTACTTTAAGCCCTTCAACCAAGCTACGCATCTATTCGACACTGGTTCGCCCCATTATCACGTATGCCTGTCCTGCTTGGCATCAAACATGCCTTACTAATCACCGATCGCTGCAAGTTATTCAAAACAAAGCTCTTAAAATAGCTTTTAACACCCCTTTCCGCACTAACTTGCAAATTCTACATCATAATATTAATTATCCGTTATTATATAATTTTATCTCTAAATTAACATTACGGTTTTACAATAGTATCTTAAATCACACCAATCCGCTTATCTCCAATATCAAGTGCAACAAACGCAATATCGACATCTAACCGCAGTAGCCTTTAACACATCACTCGTGTAACGTCATCCATTGTGTATGCGTAAACGCAATAACCAGTCGGCGCGGAGCCCCGCCGGTCGTTCTAGCCTATCTCGTGAGAGCTCCGCAACTCTGGTCACGCAAAGCGGTATTAGTTATGTACCCGCTATTTAAAATAGTTTAAACCGTCATATTCATTGCAAATAAGAAGGTCTTGTACTAAGTCCGTTGTTTATATAAAATATTTGTGTTTCTTATTGTCCTGGAGGTAAATTTAACGTAATAATTACAAAATGTTATAAGCTTTAAGTGGTGCAAGAAGCCAAAAAAAGTGTATCGTATGCATGATTGTGCTAATCAAATGTTTTGTACTTGGTAAGCATGTATTTTCTTATCATTATTTAAATAAAGCTCTTTAAAAACAACAAAAACAACAATGACAGAATCAAGAAGCTAGTGCTCGAAAATCGACGTATGAGTCTGAGGGAGTTGGCTAGTGAGGTGAACATATCTTTTAAGTCCGTCCACAACATTCTCATTGACATTTTAGGCATGAAACGCGTCGCCGCTCGACTAGCTAGCTTAATTTTCTTCAAAAAGCGCAGCGAAAGCATGTCGCTGAAGACATGGTTTCCCGAGCCTCTAAGGTTTTGACCTTTATGAAACGTATAATAACTGGCGACGAGACATGGGTTTATGAGTACGACATGCAAACAAGCCAACAGTCTGCAGAATGGCGTCTAGAAAACGAGCCGAAACCCAAAAAACCACGGCAAAGTCGTTCCAAAATCAAGGTGATGCTGACAGTTTTTTACCGTGGTGTGGGTCCCTCCGAATTCATTCCAGAGGGAGACACAATTAATGAAAATATAGTTAAGGCGTCATGAAGCGTTTGCGTGAGAGTATCCGCCCTAAAACGTCCAGATTTGTTGCAACACAACTCATGGATGCTGCACCATGATAATGCACCATCACACACAGCCATTATAGTGAAAGACTTTTTAGCGAAAAATTCAACAAAAGTTCTCGACCAAGCATCGTATTCACTTGATATGGCTCCGTGTGACTTTTTTTATTTCCCAAGTTAAAATTGCCACTTTGAGGAAAACGTTTTGATTCGATAGAAGCCATAAAAGAAAATTCGCTGAATGAGCTAAAGGCCATAACGCAAAAAAGCCTATGAAAAATGTATGGAAGACTGGGTGAAGCTGTGGAGATGTTGTATTGCAAGCGATGGAGCCTACTTTGAAGGCGATAAAATAAATTTAGATGAATAATTTGTATTTTTTGTTTTATTGACAAATTCCCGATACTTATTACACAGAATGTATGTACTTGAAGGTATGGTATGTGCTTTACACTTTATGAGTATGTTGAGTGTAAGAAGAGCATAAGACAGGAGCTTGAATGAATTAACTGGATATGAAACGCAAGAGCGAATTTATGAAAACATCATTAACTAATTTCTACGGGGAGGGGGGAGCTTGTCGTGTCAATCATTGACATTTAGTGCATGAGTGTCGATATTTTTTATCGATATGTGTGTAACGAATGAATGAACGAATCTTTTGTAAAATTATATTTAATTTTATCACCAAAACAATAAATTACATTATGAGCATGTAATGCACAAACCATCAAATGAACAGTTGAAACATAAAAAGTCGTTTTATATGAACGGTCTAGCAAGTATAACTTAGTTAGTGTGAACTTCCTAAGACATTTTGAAACAGCACGTAGGTACACAATATAGCCTTGCACTATTAAAATCCTCCTATGGGATAATTAAGGAGTAGATTTTTTGCGTTGGCATTCAATCACGCTTGGTGTAAAATGGATACCACATATTCGGTGATGTTTTGTGGGGATCCATTTTGCCTCTCTTTGGACGGCTTCTACTCACTTTATTTTCCCTAATGGATCTACAGGAAATCAGAAAAAAATATTATTATTAAGATATATTGTCAAATATAAAGTTTAAAATTTTAAACCAAACTGTTGTATTTTTAAGATTAACCTAATCTACTCTCGAGTTAAGCATTTTAAAGATTACTCATTCTATTTTATAAGAATTATTAATTAAAAAATATATATATTTATCGATATGATTTATCGACAATTGTCAAGCACAATTTAAATTTAACTGACAAGAGAACGAATGAACGACATACGACAATCCTACCTAGTTACAACATACGACAATCCTACCGTATAAAGTATACGTTATCTTGTTGATTTTGTAGTAACTGACCACCACTTTTTTAAATGGCAATGTTACTTTTCTCTTGGAAAACAAATTTTAGTATTTTCATGAAAAATTAAAGCTTTTTTGGGATACAACACGTTACGATGAACCGCTATAATTTTTACACAAAAATAAGCCACATTTACCCATTTTTCCGTCAATGTTTCTAACTGAGCTCTATCACCGTACTGACAAGACGTCACCTGTAAGTGAGGCCATAAAGCCCGCTTCGTGGCTAAGGGGGCACAAGCGAAATTGCCCGTCATTGCGCGTCCAGTGATTTATTCGCCCAAGGACAGGAGACCGTACAAACACACACAATAATACACCCGACCTGGTTCTATAATAAAAACACTAGTATTATCGATTCGGAAATCACTGGATTATTTTTATATAAAAGTGCATTTCATATAGCAAACACCTCAAAATTTGATTTTATAAAAAAAAATAATTGGCAATTCCGCAATCCCGGGACTTTTTTAATTCAAAAGTGCATTCCATAATAGAGAACTCCTAAAGCAAACTCCTCTTAATGCGTTCAGTCTATCACCTATCGCGTTACTACTGACTCATGACTCTAACATGCCACTGGAAGTATTTCACCTCATTAACACTGTGGCACACTGTCAACATGTTTTTGTAGCGCCAGTACTAAAAACGATATGAAAACTCACGTTACGACAGAGTTCCAAATGATGTTACCAACCTTTCTGCCAAAATGTAGGTACTCGCCCTTCAAAGATGCACGAGTACATGATTTCCAACTTCTCAGACATCACGACCAGACCTTCGATCGCTCGACGCAATTCCTTAATAAATAAAATTATTGTTATTAAAAATCGATTTTAACATCATCATATAAGGAAAATTCGTCGGGTACAACACAATAAGCCTAATTTTAAAATGGCATCTATTTGTCAGCAATCACTTATGTAAATGGCATTTTAAAATCGGTCGTTTTCAACTTATTCAGACGGATAATTCTTATTAGACGTTGGTAAAATCTTTAAGGTATTTTCCTATTGCATCTTACTATACCATGGGTGTGCTAGGAACATGTTAGGCACAAAGGAAATATATATATATAATAATTATAAATTGGCTTCCTTCATATTAACCGATTGTTAAATATTTCCTTCGGAAATTGTAAGAGCAATCTCGTAACATAGATGATGTCACGCAGCCTACGCGTTAAAGTAAGCGCTTGCAAAATTCAACAGGCTTGCTAATGTGACGGCGGCTGAGTGGTATAGGCATACGCCCAGATAGCGTAAGACACGGGGTTCGATTCCTCGTCTGTTACAGCCAGAGTTGCTTTTTACAAGTGCTATTTATCGGATCGACAGCTGTATATTTGTTTCACCCTTATATGGAGCGAGAGCAAAAGCGAGCTGGAACGTTATTTTGCCGGTGCCGACAAGCTCCGTGTTTGACACGCGGCGGTGTTAATCGATGACGGAACAGTCTAGAGGGCAAGGTGTCATAGTTTTAAATACTAATAATATTTTGTGCCAGACACGTTCCTAGTGCGGTCATGTTATGTTACGGTGTACTGGGCAAAGACCTTTAATTTGTAAAAGTTTATTTTTTAATTTATTCATATAATGGTTTAGAATGTTTTTAACACTCACAGTGTCATATTTCATATTCATAAAGATGAAAATAAGAAACCAAAAATTTGCGCACGGGCGGGACTTGAACCAGCAATCTTTTGGCAAACCGGGCCAAACGCTCTTACAAATTGAGCTACCGTGCTGTCAGTCCGACCCGGCGAAATTTGTGATTTCTTATGAAAACGTCAATTGCGTGACGCTTAGCGCCATCTAGCCGTCTGTTTATGAAACAGATGGCCCAAGCAGTTATTCTTTACAGAATAAATTCAACTTGGAAATTGATGTCGCTTCGCTATCTAATGGTTTAGAATGTTTTTAACACTCACAGTGTCATATTTCATATTCATAAAGATGAAAATAAGAAACCAAAAATTTTTGCGCACGGGCGGGACTTGAACCAGCAATCTTTTGGCAAACCGGGCCAAACGCTCTTACAAATTGAGCTACCGTGCTGTCAGTCCGACCCGGCGAAATTTGTGATTTCTTATGAAAACGTCAATTGCGTGACGCTTAGCGCCATCTAGCCGTCTGTTTATGAAACAGATGGCCCAAGCAGTTATTCTTTACAGAATAAATTCAACTTGGAAATTGATGTCGCTTCGCTATCTAATGGTTTAGAATGTTTTTAACACTCACAGTGTCATATTTCATATTCATAAAGATGAAAATAAGAAACCAAAAATTTGCGCACGGGCGGGACTTGAACCAGCAATCTTTTGGCAAACCGGGCCAAACGCTCTTACAAATTGAGCTACCGTGCTGTCAGTCCGACCCGGCGAAATTTGTGATTTCTTATGAAAACGTCAATTGCGTGACGCTTAGCGCCATCTAGCCGTCTGTTTATGAAACAGATGGCCCAAGCAGTTATTCTTTACAGAATAAATTCAACTTGGAAATTGATGTCGCTTCGCTATCTAATGGTTTAGAATGTTTTTAACACTCACAGTGTCATATTTCATATTCATAAAGATGAAAATAAGAAACCAAAAATTTGCGCACGGGCGGGACTTGAACCAGCAATCTTTTGGCAAACCGGGCCAAACGCTCTTACAAATTGAGCTACCGTGCTGTCAGTCCGACCCGGCGAAATTTGTGATTTCTTATGAAAACGTCAATTGCGTGACGCTTAGCGCCATCTAGCCGTCTGTTTATGAAACAGATGGCCCAAGCAGTTATTCTTTACAGAATAAATTCAACTTGGAAATTGATGTCGCTTCGCTATCTAATGGTTTAGAATGTTTTTAACACTCACAGTGTCATATTTCATATTCATAAAGATGAAAATAAGAAACCAAAAATATGACACTGTGAGTGTTAAAAACATTCTAAACCATTAGATAGCGAAGCGACATCAATTTCCAAGTTGAATTTATTCTGTAAAGAATAACTGCTTGGGCCATCTGTTTCATAAACAGACGGCTAGATGGCGCTAAGCGTCACGCAATTGACGTTTTCATAAGAAATCACAAATTTCGCCGGGTCGGACTGACAGCACGGTAGCTCAATTTGTAAGAGCGTTTGGCCCGGTTTGCCAAAAGATTGCTGGTTCAAGTCCCGCCCGTGCGCAAATTTTTGGTTTCTTATTTTCATCTTTATGAATTATTCATATAAATCAGTAGGACCAGTCAGAATTCTTCAGAATCTTGCAACGGTTCCATTTTTAACCTTAGAAGTACGAAACCCTAAAACGGGTTATTTCATTAAAAAAACTACCTTGAGACCAGACGTGATGTTAGTTATGAGCACGTTAAAGTAGCCCAGCTCCTGCAGCAGCGAGACGCACATCGGCATCACGATCTCCGCGCCCATCATCCGCTCCGTCGTCTCCACGTCGATCTTTTGCGGCAGCTTCACCATCATCTCGCTCGCTAGCTCGTCCACCTGACGGTGGAATGTTTGATGATGATTTTACCCATGATGATTTGATCATCATTCTGTCTCAGTCAGTTTATTTTGTGTTGACAGAGACAGAACGAAGGTTTAAGTTTGATGGGCATGTCTTGACACTGACACCACGAGCAAAATCCGTGCTGCATGAATTGACGACACAGACATAAACTCTTAGTACAGATTCATTGATCAAAATTCAAAATTTTAAATTCAAGGAAAACGTCACAATCTTGTCATATTTGCGACACATTTTTTACTTCTTATAGCTTCTCTATACGTAGTAGTAACAACTCACTGCAGACCACACAACAATTGTCATGGTTTCAAATGATACAATTTGTGTTACGAATACCAGATAACGATTATGACGGGGCGTCTCGCATAAATACTTAAAATACATATAAACATCCATGACTTAAGTACAAAAATATGTTCGTGCTGATCACACAAACATTTGCCCCTCGCAGGATTCCAACCCGCGACGGCCGGCGTAATAGTCAATAAAATGAAATCATACGAAATGGCAAAGACAAAGAGACATAGGCATTGTCTAAGGCAGATAACGTACCTTCTGGTCTTCCCCGCCTCCCGCTCCACCACCGCCAGCAGACGCCAGCGCGAACAGCGTCGAGCACATGATCAAGGCATCCTGACAACACACAAAAATCACTTATATTTCTGATTCCTTTGTCACAAGCTTTTTACAACTAGTAAGAATTGGTCTTACTAGTTGTAAAAACCTTTTTGGAGGTCGAACGGCTTAAACTTAACCATGGTAAGCTCATGTCTACCATTGAGATGTATTTGGAAAGTTACTGATGATCCTTTGCCATAGCCGTAGCTATCACTTGCCTACAATAACTTCAATTCAGTTAGACGCTACAACCATGAGTCTTAGGAACCTGTTTCTTCTGGAACCTGCATTCCTAATTATCAAAGTCTTTTATTTCATCTACATAACTATGCAACTTGGGATGGGTAATTAGAAATATAAATGGAAATCTTGGTATCAGTGGATTGAGTGCCGCTTTCTTAAGTAGGAAGTTCAAACACTTGTGAAATTAATTTAGCCGCCAAAGCTAGTGTTTTTTCGATAATGGATCACTGCATTTTGCTTGCGTTATTTTATAAAACTTTGGAGAGTTTCCAAGATCTGGGCCTCTTCGATCTACAATCTGAGATAAGCTATTGCAGAACTAATTAATTCCTTATTATACCTGTGCCAAAGTAGCGACGTCCGCAGAAGCGTGCTGTCCGACGGATTCGGCGCGTTCAGCGGGAGGGAGCAGGTCCAGGAAATCGCGGTATGACTCCAGACTTCCATCGCGTGGGATGTGGTACGCGGGAATCGAGGACAGTCTGCAGAAGGAATGGGGGATTCAGGGAGAGGAGGGTGTTGCAGTTTGCTATCATTAAAATAGGGAGGAGGTACGGAGAGAAGATATTGTAGACATTATTAGTATGTATTGTAACAGAGTATGCTAGGAGATTGCTTCAGTAGCTACTTAAAAATAGATTATTTCTGTATTCAACGTGACCAACCGAGTCTTAATACTCGTATGTCTACCTCACTTACACTTACCGATAAAATGAAAACGCGATTACGATGAAGATGAAAACGGTCCTAAAGCAGATATTAAATAGCCCTTATTAAGTCTGAAGTTACCTTTCAAATAAAGGTTTTGCAATACATCAGACAAGCTGCAAGTTCTAGCAAGTCTCTAGAGGTTTCCCTTACCTGTAGAAAGGCACCTCTAAGGCTTCTAGTCTAGAAGAACTAGTTGTTTTAAGCTAGAAGCACGCGCTTGATACAACATGAAGATAAGTCATGTAGTCTGTCTGTACTGCTTACCTATAGAACAGCACATTCAATGACTCCAGAAGACGCAGTAGGACTAGTTGATATAGGCAAGGAACTAGTTCTCGTCCCATTCGTCGGTAAAGTGGCCGTCGTATTTGATGATCCTTCGCACACGCAGAACTCAGTCTTGACCGAACAGGACGGCTGTGCTCAACCGCGGCTCGGGTATGAACCTAATACGTCAATTCACTGCCAGATACTGTTGTAAAGTAGGGCAGTTGGGGTTGACCGCAGCGGCCCCTTCGGCCAGAAAAAGGTTTCTAGAAGGACCTCCAACCTGTAGAAGGGCACGTCCAGTGCGTCGACGCAGAGGAACTGGTTGATATAGGTGAGGAGCACGTGCTTGTGCTATTTGTCGGTAATGTGGCCGCTGTAGTGACGATCTTTCGCACACGCTGAACTCCGACTTGAGAGAACAGGACAGCTATCCTCGACCGCAGTTCGAGTATAAACCTAATTATTTTTCTGGGGGGTTCTCTAACCTGTAGAAGGGCACGTCCAATGCGTCGACGCAGAAGAACTGGTTGATGTACGCGATGAGCACGCGCTTGTCCCAGTCGTCGGTAATTGGACCGCAGTAGATTATGATCCTTAGCACACGCAGAACTGTCTTGAGCGAACAGGACGGCTGGGCTCGACCGCAGCTCGGGTATGAACCTAATTATGTTTCTAGGGGGTTCTCCAACCTGTAGAAGGGCACATCCAATGCGTCGACGCAGAAGAACTGGCTGATATAGGCGAGAAGCGCGTGCTTGTCCTATTCATCGGTGATGTGGCCGCCGTAGTGACGATCCTTTGCACACGCAGAACTCAGTCTTGAGCGAACAGACGGCTGTACTCGACCCCGCAGCTCGAGTATGAACTTAATTATTTTATTATATTATTTTTTGTTAGTAAAATAATCTTACAAGCTATATTAGTAACAGAAAAATCAGTACACAACAGCGGGATACCACACATAGCCGCGGCGGGTCAATCGGTATTTCTTTTGACCAACACCCTGGCAAGGTGGTGTGTTATAGGGGAGTCATATCTTCCCGCAATGGTCCTAAGAATGGAGTTGGAGCTGGCCCGTGTCCTGCAGAGCAACGACGCTGCTTTTTTACGCATGATAGCGTATAAATCGTCAGTGCGTGCCTCAGCAAACATCTCAATTATGATCCTGGAGGGTTTTCTAACCTGTAGAAGGGCACGTCCAGTGCGTCGACGCAGAAGAACTGGTTGATGTACGCGATGAGCACGCGCTTGTCCCAGTCGTCGGTGATGTGGCCGCCGTAGTTGATGATCGCGAACAGGTAGCGCAGCGCGTCCCACGGCACGTCCTCGTACTCCTCCAGGTAGTTCGCCAGCAGGTTGTCAGACACCTGGCATGGTTAAGAAGCTTGTTTCATTGCTTTAAATTAAGGAAACAAGAGCACGAGTGAATAAGCACAGAATATGTTTAAAGAAACGAAAAAAAGGAATGGATCTACGTAACGCTCAGTGTCTAAACACACTATGCCGAAGTTACGCCACCGAAGTTCCGCGGCTAATTTTACGTTTCAGCTTAATGTGTCGTAAACAAATTAAATAGCATTGGAGGCGTAATCATGCCAAATTTCGATCGCGTAACTTCGGCATAGTGTGTTTAGACACTAAGATACCATCTGATATGCGATATAGTTGAAGCTGTACGCAAAAAAAAACGCAAATCGATGTACAGGTTTGCCGATCGGCACACGAATACCATTTCAGACATTTTAGTTTCAACAAACCATTTTTTTTTTCGATATTTTAAATGAGAGCCATATTGTAACAGTAGAAGAAGCCCAATCTTGATATGATTTAAAATAGAAGATTGTTAGGCAAGGGAAGAAAGTGGCCCATTTCACTCGAGATGTTTATGGCGCTCGAACGGAGTGAGAGCGCTAATAATTCGAGAGTGAAATGGGTGCTTTAACCCGAGTTAAACATACTATTTTTCATTTTGACTGCGAGGTATAATTAATATTTATCTGTGTGATTGTGAACAGTGGCGGCTGGTGGGTTATCGAACTGGTAGTGCACTTTAAGAAAATCGAAACAAAAGTAAAAACAATCACGGTAATAAAAATAAACATTAGTTAATGCGTCACACATACAGTGAAACTATACTGGTAGTCTGATAGCGAGATGTCAATCATGGTTGCCGTCGTCGACTCGCGCCCATGCCGGTCAACCAATTCCTCAAACATCGGGTGCTCTCGGCAATCCTCGGTTCGCACGTGCGGCGCTCGACAACCCACTCACTACTCGGCACATTTCTATGAAGTATCTTTTGCTTCACGCGTATTAACCATAAAATTATTATCCCTTTGGAATAGAACGACAAAAGCGAGATGTCACTAGCAGCAAACATTAGCAGAACCGTTTTTGTCAGATGTCAAACAATTGACCGCCCCGCAGAAGCTCGCTGAAAATTACGTGCATTTGATTTTTGATATTTAAAAGTGAAATTGTGTATATTTTGGAGAAATAATGCGTCTGAAACATGGTGACTTGATCGGTGATTGATTGTTATGCATTGCAGCGGCATAACCCCAACAAATAATCATTTAACAGGTAGATTAGTCCAAATCGAAGCCTCTTAATATAAGACTTATATTTACCAATGCGCTTCAAATTTAAAGTACGCAGTTTGATTATTCTATTCTACAAACGTTAATTTACGTAAAAAATAAAGACAGAATAATACAGGGAATGTATGTCGACGAATATTTTGTATAATGAAATAACATTTAGGTTTACACTAGAGCTGCATGTTCAATATTTTGTGTCGACTGTTTATCATGCAGTAAACTTATATGTTTGTCTTAGGAACATTGTCTTTAATCACCTGATCTAAAAGGTTATCTCATTTAAAGCTACAAATGTTACTTACTTATGTTAGTTACTGACATCTTAAATCGGTTTCGTTTGACAGCTTTTACTTTTCCTTCTATTCCGATAGGAATATTAATTTTATGGTATTAACTCGTATCTCCTACAAGTTATATTAACAGTCCCCGTGCACTCTTCGAAGCGCACGAGAATTTGTCTTTACAGGAAAATAAGTCTTAATAGTTAAGCGCTCAAACCCACCATAATTGGAGATTTAATCTTTTTTACGTTTTTGTATGTTTAAAAATAACTATTAAAATGGTAATTTAAAAATACAGATGAAGTACTTAATAATTTGTAATTTTGACTATTAATTTAACGAAAACATATTTAGTAAATTTTAAACAAAGAAATAATAATCCCTTGGATTTTGACATACGCTACGAAAGGAATTTAATAAAAGAAGTAGAAAATACAATTTTTTTAGGTTTGACCATAGATAATAAGCTGACATGGAAACTTCATATTGATAACTTAATAAAAAAACTTAACAAATTTTCCTATGCTCTCTCTAAACTGAGGAAGGTTGCCAGTGTCAAAACGCTCCTAACAGCCTATCATGGATATGTTGCATCAACCTTAAGGTATGGGATAACGTTTTGGGCTAACGCTACTGAAAAACAAAGTGTTTTTAATTAAAGCAAAAAAAAATGCGTTAGGTCAATGTTTGGTTTAAAACAGGTGAGTCATGTAAACCGTACTTTCGTAAATATGAAATTCTTACTCTGCCGTGCCTATATATAACAGAGGTTGCAAACTTTGTTAGGAAAAATCCAAACTATTTTGAAAGGAGTACTATCGGAAGTCGTCGCGAAGGCACACTAAAAGTCAATCAAAGCTTCAACACCCTTCTTCGAAAAATAAGTGTGAATTACATGGCACCAAAAATTTATAATAAAATTCCACAAAATATCCGATCAATTAACGACTGCAAAAAAATTAAAATTGCGCTCAATGGCTTCCTTGCTGGAAAAGTTTACTATGACATAAGATTATTCCTTGATGACAAAATGTAAATAACTTTAATTTATTCATATACCTTTAAGGTGAATCATGGCTGTACTTATAACATTTTTTATTTGACATCATGTAATACCCATGTTTATGAATTAATAAATGATTGATTGATTGATTGATTTAAATCTTTTGAATTGGTGGTTCAGCGCACGAGCGCACTTAAGGTACAGCCGCCACTGATTGTGAATCGATGATGAGATATTATGTTGTTTGGCGGACGATATAAAATATTTCAAATCATTGTTGAAATATCGATCGATTCTTTCTCACAGACAATAATAATAGTATTATTAATAGAACGCAACCTTAACCTTGTCACCAAAACTACCACAGATTATGTCAAATTCCAGGTTCAATTTTGCCTCATGAGATAGCGCTATGAATAACAGCTAAAGGTGAGAGTGAGTAAGAAGATTAATGAACAACAAAAGTCGGCAAGTCGCCTCCGCCTGCTTGATAATGTGTGCAATAATCGACAAAACTAAAAAAAAATCGTCAAAGATAAACAAAATGTGACAATCTATAATGAAAAAAAAGTGACACTACGTATGGCGGGCAACCGAAATATATTTGTAGATTTTAAATTGTAAAAAATTAGATCAATTGAACATTTTTCAAATCAGTGACCATAATAAACACGCTTTTAATGTTTAGCTAATCTTAAAAATATGAAAAGCTTGTTTATTTTAATAATATTATGTGACTCAATTACCTTTAGTTCCATGTCTGATCATAGCAATTAAAACTAAATTACTTTCCACTCTAGGGATGGAACAGCTATTTTCCACCCGTCCATCTCCACATGAAAGTTCAATTTTGCGAACAGAAGAAATGAAAAAGATTTTTGTTTTATGAAAACAAAAATAGTTGAAATGTAATGATTTAATATATTTTCGGAAGCGCCTCACAAACGATAGGTTTCTGATGATTTAAAAAAAAAAACATAAAATATTTGGTGAACCAGTGTTCCCTTCCTACCGAAGATTTTTTTGGTACTTCAAGTCAAAAAATATATTTTGACCTCTAGTATGTCAATACCAAAAGGCAAACCAATACATCCACGAATCGAATTACTCAATTGAATTAAAAATCATGTGGCGTGTCTGTGGCTTTGCGCATTACTACACTACTTTGCTCGCTGAGGGTGTACAGCCTATAAAAGTAAACTTACATCAAAGTCAGCGTCGTTGAAGCTGTACACAGCGTTGTATCCCAGCTGTCGGAAGCGCTTCCTGGCGATGAGCGTGCAGTGGAAGAACGCGACGCAGTACAGCAGCCGCCGGTACTTCGGCGACGCCTCGTCGAACTTGTCCTCGTTTATGTTCGCGAACAGACGCACCATGTTGCCTTTCAAACCCTACAAGTGAACATTACATATGACATATCTTATTTTAGGTGTCCTGGTATTACAAGAATTACAATTAACGGCTGGTCAATAATGGCTAACTGTAAGTGACAAATTAGTCACACTACGATTTTGATACTTTCACTGTTTACATTCACAGGTAGTCTATTAAAAGCCCGGCAAAGGGGACGCATTAAAAGAATGATTCACGCTACAATGTGCCGGGGTCAAACCGTACCGGAGCCGGGAAAAAATCCCACAGACATTCCAACGCCGTGCCCAGTCCGGGCCCGACGCGGCACGTTTAGGCATGAATCACTTCATACAAAATGTATCCAATAATGTTTGACCGCCGGGCTAACGCCCGGTCGGAGCCCGGCCCGGCGCCAGCACGGTGTAGCCTGAATTAGCCTTTATTCTGCTTCGACTAGAAAATACACCACAAATGACCCGAAAAAGAAATTACAGATACAACATTATAAATTGTAGTTCCAATATTATGCCGAAACACAATAGGATAAAATTTTCTCGATAGAAAACTTCCACGAAGTTGGATTATATTACCAACATTTTTCCGTTATTTTCAATATGGAATATTTCAGGAAACCAATTTATGAATATATATTTAAAAAATGATATTTGCTTGGTTAGAGAAATTTAAAATAAAAGTCGATTTTACAAAAAAATATTATAGTATCCATGATGTATATAAAGACACAGCTGAAATATTATCATTTAAAACGATTTGACCTTATATATTTCGTGCAATCAACAACGTTTATCGTAGTATTTTGGTTGTATATTCTGCACCTTTGTCTTAAAAGACGGGCCTTCACATTAAAGCGACATCAGCGCATGCCCATACTTAAAAAACAGCGGCGATGCTGCTGCCATTTATGTATGAAATTATCAGCAGCGCGACGGTCAGGCGACCGTCCCGCTAGTAAGGTTACCTCAATGAGAAAGCACTCTTAGTGATATATAGTGGCACACATGCTGCGAAACCGGTACTACACGACGAGACGCTGACCTGCGGCGGCTCCGTGGTCATCTTGACGCTCCTCTGCAGCACGTGGAGCGGGAACCTGTCGTCGGGCACGGACGAGATAGTGGCACGGGTACGACACCGGTACTACGCGACGAGACGCTGACCTGCGGCGGCTCCGTGGTCATCTTGACGCTCCTCTGCAGCACGTGGAGCGGGAACCTGTCGTCGGGCACGGACGAGATAGTGGCACGGGTACGACACCGGTACTACGCGACGAGACGCTGACCTGCGGCGGCTCCGTGGTCATCTTGACGCTCCTCTGCAGCACGTGGAGCGGGAACCTGTCGTCGGGCACGGACGAGATAGTGGCACGGGTACGACACCGGTACTACGCGACGAGACGCTGACCTGCGGCGGCTCCGTGGTCATCTTGACGCTCCTCTGCAGCACGTGGAGCGGGAACCTGTCGTCGGGCACGGACGAGATAGTGGCACGGGTACGACACCGGTACTACGCGACGAGACGCTGACCTGCGGCGGCTCCGTGGTCATCTTGACGCTCCTCTGCAGCACGTGGAGCGGGAACCTGTCGTCGGGCACGGACGAGATAGTGGCACGGGTACGACACCGGTACTACGCGACGAGACGCTGACCTGCGGCGGCTCCGTGGTCATCTTGACGCTCCTCTGCAGCACGTGGAGCGGGAACCTGTCGTCGGGCACGGACGAGATAGTGGCACGGGTACGACACCGGTACTACGCGACGAGACGCTGACCTGCGGCGGCTCCGTGGTCATCTTGACGCTCCTCTGCAGCACGTGGAGCGGGAACCTGTCGTCGGGCACGGACGAGATAGTGGCACGGGTACGACACCGGTACTACGCGACGAGACGCTGACCTGCGGCGGCTCCGTGGTCATCTTGACGCTCCTCTGCAGCACGTGGAGCGGGAACCTGTCGTCGGGCACGGACGAGATAGTGGCACGGGTACGACACCGGTACTACGCGACGAGACGCTGACCTGCGGCGGCTCCGTGGTCATCTTGACGCTCCTCTGCAGCACGTGGAGCGGGAACCTGTCGTCGGGCACGGACGAGATAGTGGCACGGGTACGACACCGGTACTACGCGACGAGACGCTGACCTGCGGCGGCTCCGTGGTCATCTTGACGCTCCTCTGCAGCACGTGGAGCGGGAACCTGTCGTCGGGCACGGACGAGATAGTGGCACGGGTACGACACCGGTACTACGCGACGAGACGCTGACCTGCGGCGGCTCCGTGGTCATCTTGACGCTCCTCTGCAGCACGTGGAGCGGGAACCTGTCGTCGGGCACGGACGAGATAGTGGCACGGGTACGACACCGGTACTACGCGACGAGACGCTGACCTGCGGCGGCTCCGTGGTCATCTTGACGCTCCTCTGCAGCACGTGGAGCGGGAACCTGTCGTCGGGCACGGACGAGATAGTGGCACGGGTACGACACCGGTACTACGCGACGAGACGCTGACCTGCGGCGGCTCCGTGGTCATCTTGACGCTCCTCTGCAGCACGTGGAGCGGGAACCTGTCGTCGGGCACGGACGAGATAGTGGCACGGGTACGACACCGGTACTACGCGACGAGACGCTGACCTGCGGCGGCTCCGTGGTCATCTTGACGCTCCTCTGCAGCACGTGGAGCGGGAACCTGTCGTCGGGCACGGACGAGATAGTGGCACGGGTACGACACCGGTACTACGCGACGAGACGCTGACCTGCGGCGGCTCCGTGGTCATCTTGACGCTCCTCTGCAGCACGTGGAGCGGGAACCTGTCGTCGGGCACGGACGAGATAGTGGCACGGGTACGACACCGGTACTACGCGACGAGACGCTGACCTGCGGCGGCTCCGTGGTCATCTTGACGCTCCTCTGCAGCACGTGGAGCGGGAACCTGTCGTCGGGCACGGACGAGATAGTGGCACGGGTACGACACCGGTACTACGCGACGAGACGCTGACCTGCGGCGGCTCCGTGGTCATCTTGACGCTCCTCTGCAGCACGTGGAGCGGGAACCTGTCGTCGGGCACGGACGAGATAGTGGCACGGGTACGACAGCGGTACTACGCGACGAGACGCTGACCTGCGGCGGCTCCGTGGTCATCTTGACGCTCCTCTGCAGCACGTGGAGCGGGAACCTGTCGTCGGGCACGGACGAGATAGTGGCACGGGTACGACAGCGGTACTACGCGACGAGACGCTGACCTGCGGCGGCTCCGTGGTCATCTTGACGCTCCTCTGCAGCACGTGGAGCGGGAACCTGTCGTCGGGCACGGACGAGATAGTGGCACGGGTACGACAGCGGTACTACGCGACGAGACGCTGACCTGCGGCGGCTCCGTGGTCATCTTGACGCTCCTCTGCAGCACGTGGAGCGGGAACCTGTCGTCGGGCACGGACGAGATAGTGGCACGGGTACGACAGCGGTACTACGCGACGAGACGCTGACCTGCGGCGGCTCCGTGGTCATCTTGACGCTCCTCTGCAGCACGTGGAGCGGGAACCTGTCGTCGGGCACGGACGAGATAGTGGCACGGGTACGACACCGGTACTACGCGACGAGACGCTGACCTGCGGCGGCTCCGTGGTCATCTTGACGCTCCTCTGCAGCACGTGGAGCGGGAACCTGTCGTCGGGCACGGACGAGATAGTGGCACGGGTACGACAGCGGTACTACGCGACGAGACGCTGACCTGCGGCGGCTCCGTGGTCATCTTGACGCTCCTCTGCAGCACGTGGAGCGGGAACCTGTCGTCGGGCACGGACGAGATAGTGGCACGGGTACGACACCGGTACTACACGACGAGACGCTGACCTGCGGCGGCTCCGTGGTCATCTTGACGCTCCTCTGCAGCACGTGGAGCGGGAACCTGTCGTCGGGCACGGACGAGATAGTGGCACGGGTACGACAGCGGTACTACGCGACGAGACGCTGACCTGCGGCGGCTCCGTGGTCATCTTGACGCTCCTCTGCAGCACGTGGAGCGGGAACCTGTCGTCGGGCACGGACGAGATAGTGGCACGGGTACGACAGCGGTACTACGCGACGAGACGCTGACCTGCGGCGGCTCCGTGGTCATCTTGACGCTCCTCTGCAGCACGTGGAGCGGGAACCTGTCGTCGGGCACGGACGAGATAGTGGCACGGGTACGACAGCGGTACTACGCGACGAGACGCTGACCTGCGGCGGCTCCGTGGTCATCTTGACGCTCCTCTGCAGCACGTGGAGCGGGAACCTGTCGTCGGGCATGGACGAGAGCCAGAGGCGGAAGCGCGGGTGGATGCGCGGGTTGTCGAGCCCGCGCAGCGCGCCGAGCCACGCGCACGCCAGGTGGCAGTTCGCGAGGAACACCCAGCCGCCCTCCTTCATGCCTTGCGACAGCATTCTGGCACGAAAAAATTCAATTGATTACGAGCAGAAAATCAGACGATTGAACCTATCGAGGCGAGTCAATTCATTTTACATTGGTCCACTAGATCTGACGTCAATGCCTGACATCGTTCAAAGCACAGTGTGACGCCGTTCAACTCTACATAGCCATGGTAATGTTATTTACACAGTATTGTAACTCGTATTGATTTTAACTTACATGGTCATTAACATTACAATAGATTGTAACGGGATTGCTACCATGTACCTTATTATTTTCGAGTTTCCGATATTTCGGCAATATTGCAAGTACCATGGTCACGGCGTAAGTGATCGTAATAAAATACTTTGAAGGAGGGTAGACCGATATGTCTGCCAATAACAGCTTACCCGCAACAACTTCAGTTACGCCATGACCATGGCACTTGCAACAGTTCCGAAATATCAGAAACTCGAAATTAATAAGGTACATGCCTACAGTCGCGCGGTACATGCGTTACGGCTGCTTGCCTCTAGCGTTTAAATTAAATAATGTCAACTTTGTGTTTCCTTTTATAATCCATTTATTTTATGATGATCGCTGAGACGTTGACATTTCGATGTTTTTAGTGATGTAATCCAATAATATTGATTCGATATTTTAAGTAATCGATTAGTGTCTTACGTTTTTTGTTGTAATTTGATGGTTTATATTTTGCATGTACTTTTAATTCCTTTTCCAAGCTCAGGGCCTATAAGTAACATGTAATTTTTAACCTTTTTGTCAGATAATTCTGTCGAAAACAAGTACGAAAACAGTAGTTCAACATTAAAAAGTCGGGTACCTTTCTTATTAATCGATCGTGGTTATACTTTTCATGCGATTTTTGTAAGTAAATTTAGTGATTGATTATAACGGCCACACCGATTATTCGGACATAGTACACGATTTTACAACGATTAGGTTTTGTCAAACACTCTTGTTTGAGTTTCGTTCGTTGCATGACTTTCGTCATTCATTCAATGCAAATTATTCACTTTGGATCAAAATAAATTTTTATATTTGATAAGGTATTGTTTTTTTAGGGTAAACACAACATTTAATTTTGAACAAAATAGCACAGCATGGTATTGTCATGATCATAATATTAAACCCTATTTACAGGAATAAATTTCAGTTGTTTTCTTTTATTTTGGCAGTAATAACAATGTCAAGAAATGTTTCAGTACTAATCACAAAAAAAATACTATAATAGATGATGGTTGGTCAGAGTCAGTTACAAGGATCTTCTGGCCGAAAGATGGCATTAACAGAGGGGCGCTAGCATTCAATCGCGAATTCGTCAGCGACCTACATCGCAGCGGCTGACCGGTTGACCCAGCAAGCACCATTGGCACTCACACCGGCGGCACACTATCATAAACCTGTCTATGTTAACCCACGATACAATTGATATAAATACAACTTATTCAGTACAATTAAATAAGATAACACACCTTTAGCCGCCACTATGATCAGTCTGATGAGCCTGCTAGACTGGCAGCAAGTTCAAGTCACCTACCTACCGTCCTAATGCTGCTACCCTGGGCGACCTAGAAGCAGCTAGATGGTAGGAACCACAACATCCTTATTATATGTATAAGTATCTATTGTTAGGCTGTGCTAGGGCTCTAAGGGCTTATTATCTAGAGAAAGGGATATTTACGCCACTAGGGAGTTAGTTTCCATCTTAACCTTGTATATACTATACAGATGGGACTTCTTCCCGCCTGTACATAGCCCATGCAAAAATCTTCCTTGAGTAACGGAGGCTGTTTAACAAATATACGGAAACTGTTTAATCGCATTGCAAGATTTCATTAAAGGCCGCCTGGCGTCGTCACGCCATCGCATCATACGGCATCACTGACCTGGACGCAGTGGGCGCCTGCCCCTGGCCGAGGCTGAGCGACTGGAACTTGTCGAACATCTTCACGTCGAGCGCGAGCTGGATGAGCGCGGCCGTCGGGTCCACGCCGGGCGACAGCACGAACAGCAGCGACGTCTTCCATGTAGACTCTTCCCATGCCACCTGTTTTAATAATAATCAATCACTGTGTGTTTTGGGATTGTACGTGTTTGGGGGTACAGTCACCGTCAGATTTTTTTAGCAGACAAGTTGGTTTAATACTTTTTCTTAATTTTAAATTACTTAAATAGTATTTCTGAGTGGATAGAAACGTCAATTAATATGTATGAGTGACGGTATAACTCTCATTTTTAATTAGATAGACCAGAATGACAGCTACTATCGAACTTTTTATTTTTTAATATTGCAAGTGTGGAACCAATAGTGTTGTAACTATTCAATCGTACGCGATTAATTGAACTTGGATACGATTATTTAGTAATGCGGTTTATTAATAAAAGTAAATAATACATATACAACATTACTTAAAGCTTTTTTTAAAAAATATACAAAAAAACTGATTTTGTAAAAGTGATAAAAAACAATATTCTATTTTTTCATGACTATGTCTCAATCTTGCCTGTTACTACGGTTGCTGTAAAGCATTCGAAACATCAGGCCTATATTAATAAAATATGTAATATAAAAAGTTTCATTAAAATGTGCGAAATAAATTCGTAAAATCTAAATACACACATCAAAAGTGTCTAGGGATCAAGCATTTTTATGCGGATTTCTTGAGATTGAGATCTGGCTTTTTAATAAATTTATGATTTTACAAATTTATATGGATCCTTTTTGGTGCATTTCATAATTTGAAACAGGAACTGTCAATCAAATTCGAGTAAAAGATGAAAATCAGCTGTCAATATTTTCCCTATAAAACATACAATGCATTGAAGACATTATTAGTGCTACTGTTTCCCTACTACTGATTAAAACCAACGTTATTATGGAGTGGCGACGTCATTTAAGCAGGGAAGAAATGCTCAGAGCCGTGGGAATGATAGAAGCTGGTTCCCGGCAACGTACTGTGGCTTTAGCTCTGAATACAAGTCAGAGTGTTATCAGTCGACTTTGGACACGTTACCGAAGCACTGGTACCGTGGCTGAGCGCCATGGAGGACGGTATCGCTGCACCACACGGAGACAAGACCGATACATTCAAATCACAGCTCGAAGAGCTCCAACAATAACCGCCATGATGTTAGCCGTGAGGCTTTATCACTCTTCAGGGAACTTAATTAGCGACCAAACAGTCAGAAACCGCTTGCATGAAGTGAACCTTCATTCCCGAAGACCGCTACGGGTACCACCTATAGCAATGCACAATCGTACGATTCGATATCAATGGGCTCTTGAACACAGAAATTGGGCAGAAGAACAATGGCGTTTCGTGTGCTTTTCTGACGAGTCTCGTTTTGGTATGAGACCGGATACAAGACGTATACGACACTGAAGAACCCCTGGACGCCAACAGCGATTAAAATCCTGCCAAGAAGTCCATCTTTATAGTGGTGGAACCATTATGGTATGGGCGGGTATTTGGATCGGCGGAAGAACTGATTTGATTCGGATCAGAGGCAACCTCAACGCTCAAATTTATGCTGAGACGATTGTATCAGACGTCATCGTTCCTCTACAAGTGCAAATCGGTCCCTTATTTCAGTTAATGCATGATAATGCACGACCGCACACCGCAAGAGTTGCAAGACAGACTCTCGCCGCAGCTAACATCAATGTCCTGCCCTGGCCTGCTCAGTCGCCAGACTTGAACCCGATTGAGCATGCATGGGATATGCTACAGAGAAGAGCTCTGCCGAATATGGAGGGTATCCAGTCGCAAGAAGACCTTTTTTGTTGTTGCAACGAACATGGGCGGCCATTCCACAGCGAGATTTGGATGAACTCATTTTGAGTATGCCAAACCGATGTTTTTGTGTTGTTAGTGTTCGCGGTAGAAACACGGATTATTAATTGTTTAAGTTACCCAATAAAATTTTAAAGAAAACTGTTATTTCAGTCTTTTTTTCGAACTATATGTTAGTGGTTCAAATGTCAAAAATCCCTTTATTAGGAAAATGGCAAATTTCTTTATTAATGCAAAGGTGACTTGGTTTATCGTTACTGTAGACAAACGAAAACACATTATTTGATGAATCCTTAGAGTAAATTTTAATTAATATCAATCAGGAGAAAAGTTATTGCAAAAATATATGTTGATCCCTAGACACTTTTGATGTGTGTACTTCTGGACAGTTGAAAGACCAATAAGTTGCATACATGACAAGTTACATTAATGTCTAAACATTCTTCTTCTTCTTAATCGGTCACTCATTGGTCAACAATTTCCATCGGCTGCGATGGTGCAGCGATGATCGGTGTTTCCAAGCGCTCGGAGATCTAATCCGACCATCGCTTTAGACTGCGGTCTCTCGGTCTTCTTACCTCCACTTTTCCTGTCACCATTAGGCGTTCGAAATCATCCCCATCTCCCCTCGCAATCTGGCCTAAGTACCGAATTATACGCTGCAGGCAGGTTGTCGACAGTCGCTGAGCATTGTCTATTGTCAGTTCCCGGAGTTTTGAAACATTCAAGGTATTCGTAGCATTTGGCACCAACACCACATTTCAAAGGCGTCCAGTCGTTGCCCGTTGGCTCGGTGTGAGGAGACAAGTGTGCGAACGAGGTGTATCTTAGTCCGATTGGATATGTTCCTGTCTCTCCACACTTGGTTGCTCAATTGCTGTCTTTGCCATGCCAATTCGTCTGCGTATCTCTGTCCCACTGTGCCTTTGTGCGTGATCGCTGACCCAAGGAACTGAACTTCGTTACTTCATCAACTGAACATTTATTACTTCATTATTATGAGCAGATCCTGAACAGTTATTGATAAGGATCTGCTTTTGACATTTCATTGTTCAAAAGTATTTGGCCTAGGCATAGGTCGTACTTGCTAATTCAAGTACCAAGGCTTAAAAGTAAGTCCTGATAACGTGGATATCGACTAGGCGCACCGCCCTAGCGTCGGACGAAGGACATCAGTAAGAAAGCTGTCATGACGGCGGTTGGAGTGCTCGTGTATCGAAATATCAAAATACAAGCAATATAGTTTAAAACGTAATCGAATCGTAGTATTTGCATATCCCGCTCACAGTCCATAAATCAGCACCAGGGCTCAAAACTAGTTATGAAATACTTGCAAGTATTTTTCAAACGTTTAAAATTAAACCTTGTCTACATTAAAATAAAATCGGAAAAGATTTCTTTTGCGTACATCTGGTTGGAAGATACCTATTTTATTTTGGTGCATAGTAGAAAAATTTCATAACAAAACACTTGAGGAAATACTTTTCGTTTTAGCCTTCAGAGTTTCTATCGAGCGCCCCGGTGCCTAGTGCCCACTAAAAAAAACATTGAAAGTGAATGCAAGAAAAGAAAATGCATCCCTATTTCTATTCGTTTTAAGCGCAAAATCGCACTATTAGGAAAAATACTTTTAAACGTTGCGAATATTTCGTTTATATCTTGCAATTTTAGACCCTGCTATACGTACTTTAAAGCAAATACTAGGTTTGTAAACCTGGCATGGTAAATACGTTCCATCCCTAATTTAGTCGCCTTGTCTGCTAAAAAATATCTGACACCAACTCTATCTACTGGGTGTTATTTACCATCTTCATTATTTACCTTGATATCGAGCACGGGCGGCTCCACGTATCTGGGCCCGAGCACGTTGATCACGAACGTGGTGATGCACGCGGACACCCGGTCCACGCGCAGCGAGCGCACGAACAGGATGCGTTGGAACTCGTTGCAGATTTCGTTCCATTCGCCTGTTAAAGTTAAATTGAGACTTATAGCCATGAATATAGAGTACATTATCCAGTGCCCTAATTCATACGATAAACGTTGTTGATTGCGCGAAATATATTTGGTGAAAACAGTTGGTTGCAGATTATGATGAGGTCTTACCTTTAATCTATACTAATATTATAAAACGAGTTTGTTTGTTTGAACGCGCTTATCTCATAAACTACTGGTCAGATTAAAAAAAAGTGTTATATGTATAGCTTATTAACCGAGGAAGGCTTAAGGATATAAAACATCACGCTGTATATGTTGCAGCCATCTGGTTAAATCAGATAGTAAATTAAATACAGTTAATTGAACTGGCTAAGTCGTTGAACGCAACGTTAAGCCAAATGGCTGAATGTCGTGCAGTCGTTTAGTTAAATTCGATATTGCAGAATTAGTGATGTTTCATAATAAAAAAAAAACGATTACATTTACACATCATTGCACAAAATCACGAATATTACACAATGATTACAATAAAGTAACCTCATTATTGTGGATCGTTTTAGTAATTTTAGATTAAAAACTACGAAAATTTATTGGAGAATTACATACTCGTATTTTAAAACTATTTCGTCGAAAACGAAAACAATATACATTAACTTTTTTTTTAACTTTATCATTAACTTTTTTTTTAACTTTATTGGACAAATAAAAGTGTACAAAAGGTGGACTTAATACTAATAGCATTCTCTCCCACTCATACCTTTTGATCATGCAGAGAGATTGTTATGGGTGCAGAAGAATATTGTAAATAGATATTACGATTGCAATAAGTAATATAGTGTAAAATATTAACAATTTGCTGCATTGACGCCATTTTGTTCAGTGGCGCAGAACTAAATTTTGTCAAAAAATAACTAGTAAAATCACTAGCTTGAATTAAGGTCATCTTCAAAGGCCTACACATAAGGTTTATCATCCTTTACAACTTACCGACAAGCGGCTGCAGCTCGGGCTCGGGGTTGAGGTACCAGTCCTTCCACTCCTTCGTGAGCGTCTCGAAGCCGTCGACGACTCCGTGGAAGCCGGGCAGCTTGTCCAGCTCGGTTATGTTGTCCCAGCACTCGTCCGGCAGCCAATCTTAAACGCGAATGTAGCTTTTGTTAGCAATTTAAATGTTTTGTTTTAATTCTAACAATGTAATGTGTGTGGACATTCCGCGTCGGGAATAAATTGACAGACTACAAAAGGGTGAAGCGGCGTTAAACTGATAATGGTCTGTCATGAATAAAGGGTTGAGAAGTGAAGAAAAGAAGAGAATCTACAGGTAAAGGTCTTTGCCCAGTACACTGAAGCATACCAAGACTGTGCTAAGAACGTGTCAGGCAATTATTTTGTATTGAAAACTATGACACCTTGCCCACTACATATAGACAGTTCCGTCAGTGACCAACACCGTTACGTGCCATCCATGAAGTGTGTCGGCTTGCTTTTCGTGGCTGATATGTTTCTAGTACGGTCATGGTACGGTACGGTGCTGTGGGTAAAATACATTTATTTCAACATTCAAACAATTCAATAAAGCGTTGCTGAATAAAGCTGATTTATTGGTTTTAGAGTTGATTAGCTGGCTTCTGTCTCCAGACCGAAACTTGTTTCTGTATTTTACGTCTTAAAATATTCGAAATTAGGACAACTTCCAGTCGTTTAGCTGGATCGGACCGTCAACAGCTGTATGCATATTGAACCGTCTCACCTAACCACCAGAGTGAAGAAACAGATAATATTATTATTAGTTGGAATCAAGTCTGAGACTTCTAATTCGTTCGTGATAAGGGTTCCGACCGAACAGTTCTCAACCTTTATGAAAGCAGAATTTTGGCCAAAGGGTGTTTCGTATCGTCGGTTTAGCGGACACCAAGAGGCGCAACGCTACGCCGGCAAAATAGTGTTACATTTTGTTTCATAACGTATCCTTTTTAAGGGCCTTTTATTGCCTGCAATAAATGATTTTATATTAAATTATTTATTGCGCTCACACTCATGGACTATCTATATTTATAATTTCCAGGTGGCTTATATCCGTTGACATTCATGGCTGCCGTGATTGCCTCGGCTGATCATTTTATTTACTCTCTCAATTTATGTTTGATGTATATGGCCACACAACCGTCACAAATAGTAACTACCTACCTACATATAAATCTGTATAACGCGTTCGGTATTTGCTCACAGCCATCGAGCAGTAATAAACTGACTGTCAAAATACGTGGTTGTTTCATTTATTTCAGTAGGGGCAAGGGATAAAATTTTTCAATGAACTGCCAGAACACATTGTTAACTTACCGGTTATTAAATTTAAAACTGTTATAAAAGAAACCCCCTTATGACGAAAGGGTTTTAAAAAGTAGATGATTATTTAAAAGATAATAATGTATGGACTTGCATGATCACTACAAATTTGAAAAGAGGCATTGACAATAGTGACTGAGTTTGTTGCGCAGCTTCTTCTCAGCACTAGCCCACAATTGACCCAAAGCTGTGGTAGGGTTTATATTGGACGTGTAAAAGTGCCCCTAGTGGGCCCATTTGCATAAATAAATTACTTTTATGACTTTTATGTATCTGTAACGTACTGGTGGGGTTATCTGGCTGTTCCGAGCGGTCCAGCACGACGCCGCCCTTGAGCAGGAACAGGTACTCCTGAGGGCTCAGCTTGCCCATCTGGAACAGTATTCGCGACACGATGTGGAACGAGAGAAGCAGCTTGTGACGCTCGAACAGCGCTCTGCAGGTGTTCCTGGAGACGAGACGCGATCGATTTATTTTGCTGATCCGTTTCAGATACAGAAATAGTAATAAATAACTGCTACCATGGCCATTGCAAAGATGATGTCTCAAACACGTACACAACACAATACGTATACGAAAAATGCAAACGCAACGAAAGTCAAAACAAAACGATGATAATATATTTAAAAAACCAGTCGGAGTCGCGCACTGAGGGTTCGATGCCAACTTTTAAATAAGAATCCACTCAGCCAAAATATCACAATATTTTGTTGACAGCAAAGCTAACTTTGTTTTGCACAGTATTTGTATTATGTTGAAAATATGCTATATCTCAGATAAAAACATTTTTTATTTTTTATTTTTTTCTAGCTTAGGGGCCGTCCATTAATCACGTGAGGTCGTTTTTCTCATTTTTTGACCCCTCCCTCCCCCCTGGTGATATTTGGTGAGGTTTGGGACCATCCCCCCCCCCCTCCCCCCTGGATCACGTGTATTTTTCGGAAGTCTATGTAATGGCTATTTTTGACTGAAAAAAATATTAAAAAAAAGGTGATTCGAAAAACATTTATATGTATTTGCAATAAAATTAATAAATAATTAATTAATGTTGTCTTCGTCCCACGGAGTTGCAAGACGTTCATTTAAGGTTACAACCGGTAAAGCTTCTTCTTCACTGGCAGTTGTTATTGGCAAAGAGGTTTGTGACAACAAATCGTTGAAATTTTCGCGCCGTTCTCAATTTCGGTTCAGAAATAGCGCTTTTTGACAAAAAATGAATAAAATTAATACACGTGATGTCTAACGAGACCCCCCCTCCCCCCTCATGATGTTTCGTGATGTTTTCCGTACCCCCTCCCCCCCCTTTTGAGCCTCACGTGATTAATGGACGGCCCCTTAGTTCAAAAGTAAGGGGGGGGGGGGGGGGACAAAAATGTTCCGGGGTTGATACCCGGGTGGGGACAAAAACATTTAGAGCTTGTCTAAGCTGAATGACGCGCCCCACTATCGCTAGAAGAAAGAAAGAAGCGGCTTTTTCCGCCCCCACGTTGGGCGCCACTGTTAAATAATAAAAAATATTTTTTAGATATCGGATTTAATAAATAATTAATTTAAGTTTAAATTACAAAATTACTTAGACAATTAATTAAAAAGCTTAACTTAACAATATTAGAAAAAGAGCCGGTCTAGCCTATGGCAGAAAACAAAGGGAGTTGTGGGTAGACTTTGGGGTGAGACCGGAGCCGATACGTATAAAATGATTTAGGGAGCAATCACAATGTTAACTTTGAGTAATGTAAAAATTAAATAAAAATGAAGGTGTGGGCGCCAGGCACTGCTGGGTGCAGCACCGTATTATAAGAAAGAGTAAAGATCCCTATACGGGTTACCGGGGTAGATGCCTCGGGACGGAGAGAAATCGGAGACCCTGGAGCGGATTTGGCAGGCCGGGGTTCTCCGCAAACGTAGATCCCGAAGGCACCCGAAGATGAGGTAATACAATCAAAGCAAAACCAAAAAAGAAACCCTGGAAAGTGACAAAAGACCTATTTTATGGTTTGTCACAACCAGTACTAAAAATATTCAAAAAGGGGGGAAATTATCTCAAATAAAGGCTTTTCAAACGTGAATTTACTTCGATAATGCTATGGGAAATCTTAAATAAAGTGAATTTAGAATGGAAAACCTAAATTTGTAACAATAGGGCGCGACCTTTTTATCTACCCTCCAGCAAGAATAAAAATGAAAAATTTACCTCAAAAGGGGTTGGAATGACGGATTTCAGCGCCGAGTCGACTGTTGTATCACGCCTGCCACGCCGTCTCCCGTGACCTCCAAGAATTCTGCGAGAACGAGGGAAATACCACAAAAAGTTAGTTTTCGAAACAACACAACCTCAACGAACTCAAAGTGAATTGGAAAATCGCACAAAATGCGAGAATACTTACAATCGAAAGATAAATCCGAAATTGAGTAACGGTCTCGGAGACTGATCTCTGAGGCTGGTGACACTGTTGGCGGTGGAAAGGTTGATGTGAACTTCACGACGCAAAATCCAAGAAAAAAGGCCCGGAATCTGCTGACCAGTACTTTTATATCAACAACTGTCACTGTCACTGCATTTGACCAAACGACCATAGACACGTAGAATAAAAACTATTACAATCTAATTGAATTTTAGATAAATATTTAAAAGGGATAATATTTGTACTCTGAATTAATTGGAAGCAAATTAAACAAATTAAGAATCAAAACAAAAATAATTGGAAAGATGAAATTGCTGAGCTAACGAGCTCAACAAACCGAATCGCTACATAATCTGTGGCAACGGGAAAATAATACTTCTAAGCTGTCAACGCCAGTGTCAAATTTGATGAAATATTTGTTTTGGTAGCTACAAATCAATCTCAAGATTCATGAAACAAATTTAAATGCAATGATAAAACGAATTGCAGTGCAGGAATGAGACGAAAGAATGCAATAAAAACCTTAAACTATCGCAGGAGGTAAGTAAAAAGAAAGGTTCAATTTTTACTATGTAACAGTATTCCCCCAATTAGAAGAATTTTACGTAAGTAAAATTCGAGCTGGCCCTCCAGCTCATCACTAAGAGAAAGCACAACTGAAGATTGACTAAAAGATACCCTCCACAAAGAGGACGGACAGAAATGAAGAGGAGGTGTCGTCGGCGGCGGTGTGGCGAGCGAGGGATGACCTGCGGGCCACACGTCCGTCGATAACAGCGACCCTAAACTAAAATAAAATAAAAGCGCAAGACGCTAAAACAAAGAATTAACTGATAAAATAACTAAGTTATGTCAGTACTACTACTGCTTGACTTCAAATCCTTGACGTGCCAAGAACCGAGTGACTTGCCCGTAATTGCGTCCTCCAACTCATACACCAGGTGTGAAACTTTTCGAGCCACTTTACATTTTTCGTACTTGGGAGCTAATTTGGCCATAAAGAACTTTGAAGCGTCACTCTGCGGGTAATTTTTCTTCCACACAGTGTCACCTACTTTAAATTCCAACTGTCGCCTACCCTTATTATAATATTTGGCGCTACGACCATGGGCGGTGACCAAGGCTTGCTCGACCTGCTCGAATATATCTTTTAAGACACCAAGGTTTTGGGCATAAGAGTCTCTAGATGCAAAATCAGAAGGGGGAAGAGAAGAAGTATTTGTACCGAACACTTCACCCGAGCTGACAGCTTCTCGCCCGTGGACTAAAAAGAATGGAGTAAAACGAGTGGCTTCGCTAGTGGCGGTGTTCATAGCAAACTGTATTTTCGGCAAGTTGCAATACATGATCTGTGATCCTTTTCGACGAGTATGGACACAGCAGTCATAACCGTACGGTTATAACGCTCAATAATCTCATTGGCCGGGAGAGTCTGATCAGGGTCTAGGTCCACGAATGCGTCAAGTCTACGAACTTCAGAGACAGAATATTTATCAGAAGGAAAAACTTCAAAAGGAAGATCATTAAAAATGCTTGGGGCCAAATTGAAAGCCTTCCAAAAATTAACTCCGAAAATAATTGGAGTGGAAATGTCGGGAACGACGTGAAATTTTATCACTTTTGTGGTTTCCTTTAAGGTTACCACCAAAGAAATATAACCCGAGACAGAAGCCACAGAATCGTTAGCAGTAACAATATTCTTGATATTATTGTCACTGTGTAACGTGTGTCCTGCTCGGAAAAAATGCGAACCCGCATCGGAACCTAAAATAGAAATCGCGGATCCAGAATCCAGTAAACCGAAATATTTAGAACCACAAATGGAAACCGTTAAATGAGGACGCTCATCCCCATGAGTTAAATAATGAACCGAAGCAACTTTATGACGAGAATCACAATCTTGTTTTAAATTATTACAGCTGTTCAGCCCTACAAGTTTTGTTGACTGGCGAGAGTCGGATTTATGAGACTTGCTAGAACTAGGCAGACAATTAGAACAATTGTTGGCGTACGCTCCTTTTTTGCCGCATTTGAAGCATACGACTTCTTTGGAATTACACCCGCTAAGTGTGTGACCCTCTTTGCGACACCTTTTACAGTAGTTATCATCTACCTGTTTCACTTCCTCTAGCTTGAGTAGAGTCTTTGGCGCAACATATGACAAGTCACTCGCGAGCGTGGCGTCATTTGGTTCAGGGGGTTCTTTAAAATCACCAGCGTAAGCAAGACTATGTTCTAACAGTTTGCATTTGTGTTTCAATTGAGAAATATTGTCTATAGAGTGAAGAGCCAACGCCGAAATATAATTAGGCCTCATATTAAATCTAATAATGTGAAGTCTTTCAGACTCACTGACTGAATAGGACAACCTACTAAAATAATTCTCCATTATAGCGATATAGATGAAAGCTGGTTCGGTAGGGCCTTGAGTACGCTTACGGATCTCGTCCATTAGACGCCTATCGAAATCGGGGGGAGAAAATTCCTCGATCAAGAGACGCCTTAGCGAAGACCAATCGCAGACGGTATCTCTAACACTGCGGTACCACACCAAAGCAATACCTGTAAAAAGTTCATAAGCTGACCTAAACAAAGTCGCCTCGCTGATCTCCCTGGAGTGCGCGAGCTCCTCCAGCGTCTGTAAGTAAGTGCGAACGCACGAGTGGCCGTCAAAACGATGATTCAAGTTTCTAACGGACTTCTCACTACTGCACGAAACCAAAACTGGAGATGGCGAACACAATGGAGCGGTGGCAGGGGTGGTAGCAGGAGCCTCGTCGACCGAACTAAAGGTACTGTGAAAGCTGAAGGTCATCCTCTCGAGCCTAGAAAGGAGGGAATTAACTCTCGCTTCCAGAGTCGACAGTTGATCCTTGATGTCTGGCTTCACATCAATTCGCGACAAACGATGGTATAGGTGACAAGCCAAAGCTTTGACCCGGTTAAATTTCTTAAAATTAGATGAAGCAGTCATAAGGACGTCAATATTTGAGAGGCTGGTGGTGACAAACTCTAATTCCGCGTCCGGGGCACGCGACGTAGTGTCAATGTCATCGGAGGGTATTTCTTTTCCCAGAACACGAATTTGTTTTTTAAGTGCCTCAACGGTGGCCTCAGGTACTTCTCCGCGAATTTCAACCTCGTAAATTAACTCATCCTTATTCAAAAGATTAAAATTAATTGGATGCTCCATTTCAAATTGATAAAAATGAATTAAAATTTAAAAATTTTAAAAAAAGGTCGGCTCAAGTCCCTCACAATACAGACAAGGACAGTCTTAATACAATAACAACAGTACAGATGTTTAAATAAAAAAACTCCGCAGACAAAAACAGTCTTAATACAATAACAACAGTACAGTTTACAGTACAGTTACAGTACAGTAATGTTTAAAAAAAGCTTGCTCCCTAAATGAAAATTAAGTTTTTTTTTAAAATAAATGCCTGAGGGGCGGAAAAGAAAAAATAAATAACGCCCTAAGGGCTTAAAAAAGAAAAAGAAATTAAGCCTTACGGAAAAGTAAGGGCTTAAAAAAGAAAAAAGAAAATTAAGCCTCACGGAAAAGTAAGGGCTTAAAAAGGAAAAGAAAATTAAGCCTTACGGAAAAGTAAGAGCTTAAAATAAAAAAAAAAAACAAAAAAAACAATTAAGCCTTGAGGGCCTAAAAGAAAGAAAACAGACCTAAGGTCGAACGCTGTTAAAAACAGGTGAGCTCTCAGTCGCCTCCTACGACTCCCAGAGCAAGTGCCGGGGTGGCCTTATTCTAACCCGAGAACCACACGGGGTTTCCGGGACTCTTTACTGTTACATAGTAAAAATTGAACCTTTCTTTTTACTTACCTCCTGCGATAGTTTAAGGTTTTTATTGCATTCTTTCGTCTCATTCCTGCACTGCAATTCGTTTTATCATTGCATTTAAATTTGTTTCATGAATCTTGAGATTGATTTGTAGCTACCAAAACAAATATTTCATCAAATTTGACACTGGCGTTGACAGCTTAGAAGTATTATTTTCCCGTTGCCACAGATTATGTAGCGATTCGGTTTGTTGAGCTCGTTAGCTCAGCAATTTCATCTTTCCAATTATTTTTGTTTTGATTCTTAATTTGTTTAATTTGCTTCCAATTAATTCAGAGTACAAATATTATCCCTTTTAAATATTTATCTAAAATTCAATTAGATTGTAATAGTTTTTATTCTACGTGTCTATGGTCGTTTGGTCAAATGCAGTGACAGTGACAGTTGTTGATATAAAAGTACTGGTCAGCAGATTCCGGGCCTTTTTTCTTGGATTTTGCGTCGTGAAGTTCACATCAACCTTTCCACCGCCAACAGTGTCACCAGCCTCAGAGATCAGTCTCCGAGACCGTTACTCAATTTCGGATTTATCTTTCGATTGTAAGTATTCTCGCATTTTGTGCGATTTTCCAATTCACTTTGAGTTCGTTGAGGTTGTGTTGTTTCGAAAACTAACTTTTTGTGGTATTTCCCTCGTTCTCGCAGAATTCTTGGAGGTCACGGGAGACGGCGTGGCAGACGTGATACAACAGTCGACTCGGCGCTGAAATCCGTCATTCCAACCCCTTTTGAGGTAAATTTTTCATTTTAATTCTTGCTGGAGGGTAGATAAAAAGGTCGCGCCCTATTGTTACAAATTTAGGTTTTCCATTCTAAATTCACAAATTTTTTTTTTTCTTGGATTTTGCGTCGTGAAGTTCAGATCAACATTTCCACCGCCCAACAGTGCCACCAGCTTCATAGATCAGTCCCCGAGACCGTTACTCAATTTCAAATCTTCTAATTAATTCTTGGAGGTCACAGGAGACGGCGTGGCAGGCGTGATACAGCAGTCGACTCGGCGCTGAAATCCGTCATTCCAACCCCTTTTGAGGGGTTTTTTTTTGGTTTTGCTTTGATTGTATTACCTCATCTTCGGGTGCCTTCGGGATCTACGTTTGCGGAGAACCCCGGCCTGCCAAATCCGCTCCAGGGTCTCCGATTTCTCCCCGGCCCGAGGCATCTACCCCGGTAACCCGTATAGGGATCTTTACTCTTTCTTATAATACGGTGCTGCACCCAGCAGTGCCTGGCGCCCACACCTTCATTTTTATTTAATTTTTACATTACTCAAAGTTAACATTGTGATTGCTCCCTAAATCATTTCATACGTCTCGGCTCCGGTCTCACCCCAAAGTCTACCCACAACTCCCTTTGTGTTCTGCCATAGGCTAGACCGGCTCTTTTTCTAATATTGTTAAGTTAAGCTTTTTAATTAATTGTTTAGGTAATTTTGTACTTTAAATTTAAATTAATTATTGAATAAATCAGATATATAAAGATTATTTTTTTTATTATTTAACAGTGGCGCGCTCCCGAATTTTTGACGCGCACACTAGCGCCACTTTATTTATAATAATTATTACTCCTTAAATACAATAACAATCAAAAATCTGGTAGATACGATTGTAGTACAGGTTTTATAGTTTATTTAGTACGTTTAAATTGTTTTTAAAGTAGTTTACTGTAGTTAGAGTTAGAAAAACTGCTAAATATGGTCACTTTTGGTAATTTTTCTAACTGTCACTGCAGATAACTCAGTTTTATTGAACTTAAACATTGTATCTAAATCACATAACCAGAGCTACAATCTAATCAATCAGATTTTTGATTGGTCTTTTATTTAACGAGTTATGATTTTTCTACTAAAGTGGCGCTAGTGTGCGCGTTAAAAATCCGGGTAGGCCCTTAAGTATAGCGTAGTTGGATTTATCACGCGACTAGTCAATCGTGACGTAGGCATACAGATCTTAATTCGCGGAGCAGTCGACGCTCCCACACAGAATAAGTGCCTATATTAATATTTACACCTACACATCAAAATCAATAATTAAGTAGTGGGGCGCGTCATTTTAGCTTAGACAAGCTCTACCTGGATTTTTCTATTCAGAAATTCTCAGGGTAGCCCGGAGTTTGAAAGTTGACGTTGTGAACCCCGTGCCTCGAATAGCACGTTGTGCCGTTGATAAATATAGAATAGAATAGAATAAAATATATTTATTTGTTAATAAATAGTTTTGATTCACATCTCCAGCTAACAAATGTTGCATGTAAATGTTAAATGTATTATTACAGGTAATATTATTTATGTCAATTTTAATCAATCATTAAAGTATATAAATAGTGTCAAAAAAGAAAATTGATGTCATAAATGTAAATATTTCAAAGTCACACATTATACAAAATACTACTAATTACAAGTCACTGAAACAGGACAACACCAACAGGTACACAGTTCAGTTCAGCCTATTTTATATTACATGTCATTAATCTTGTTTTTTGACAGTTAACTAATTGAGTCAATAACAAAATTAAACAGTGATCTGCTTATAGTTTAGTAAGAGGATGCGTTCTGCTGTTTCTTCACAAATAGGTGCACAATATTAAGGATTTATTTAACTGGTGGCAGCCAAGCCTTACAGGGTACAATTGTTATTACAGCTGTAATTCAAACAATCATCTACCTTATAAAATACATGTTGACTAACCATTTATACAAATATCCTTGGAACTTATTACCAGTTAGTTCTTTAGTTGTTTTAGGCAATTTGTTATAGACACTCATACACATCCAAAGATATTTTTTTTTAAAGCAGGCACTTTTCGGGACAACTGTACACTAACCTACTTACATTCCTTGTATTTCGTGGATAAACATCTCGTGCCTGTTTGAAGTGTTTTAGATTTGCTGCTTTGATTTGATTTGATGCTGCGCGTTATCTCTCTCCGGTCGTGTCAGATCGCTGTCCCTAAGTGCTATGAGGGAGAAAGAAATACAGAGTGCACTTGTGTTTGCGCACACACTTGTGCACTATAATATGTCCCGCGCAATCAGTTAATCGTTAGGACTGGCGACCGCAGTTGAAACCTGTGTTAGGGAGACTACCCGTCAGACTACTGGTTCAGACGACCCGTCTGGTGTAGTGATCGAGAAATCGCCTACTACGCAGCGGGTTGCGGTTGCGGTTTGTTCTATGTATATCATGTATGTATTTAAAAACAAAAAGTATTTAAGTATTATATCCGTTGTCTTGCACCCATAACACAAGCTTTGATTAGCTTACTTTGGGACTGTCCAAAGGATAAAGGATAACTATTATTATTAGCCTTACTTGTACACAGCGTAGGTGTGGAACTCGTTCAGGTTGTTGATACGGTCCTCGAGCTCGCCGCTCTTGGGGCTGCGGTCGATGGAGTAGTTGAACAGGTCGATGTACGCGTCGAGAGAGAACTGGTACATCGGGTCGATGCGCGACAGGTCGTTCAATGCAAAGAACAGAACCGACGCGCGGACCGCCACGGGGACGTAGCCCTGGTATGGAGGAAAAGATGGTTATGCGTGCGATAAATCCATTTAAATTGGTACATCGGGTCGATCCGTGACAGGTCGATCAATGCAAAGAACAGAACCGACGCGCGGACCGCCACGGGGACGTAGCCCTGGTATGGAGGAAAAGATGGTTATGTATGCGATAAATCCATTTAAATTATCAGTCAAACATGTTGTAAAGTCTGTGTGTCTTTGCTAGTCGAATGTTGTAAATCTTGACATTCCTTTATAACGAAATGATTAATCTTAAAATAAGATAAATACCATACTCACAACTTACACTGGTAAATCATCGTTAAATATCAATATATCTTGAAATAATTTTTTCACTAATATTATTTTATTAGTTGTCAATAAATTGTTTACATTTTTGGACTAACAAAGAAAAACGGACTTTATACAACAAAAATAAAAGTTAACTTTTTTGCCAACTAAGGTTAGACTTAGGTTAGTGTACAGAAACAACAGGTAGTCTAGTTCCATCAATGCTTAAGAAATACTGTTGCAAATATTTAACAATCTGTTAACATGAAACAGTAATTTTATGTTTGTTTTTAGCATTTACAATACCATATTATCTTAATTGATAAATACACTTAAAAAAAAAGCATGTAGTCGCTGTTACTCGAAGTACGGGCGGAAGGGCACGGCGTGACGTCACCGTCAGTAATAGTCCAAAGTGACATTAATGGTAACTTGTAGTGTATGGAACTTATAGTCATTTTAAACTGTTAAGAAATATTTGGTCACTTTGTCTGCTACAATATATCTGACGGCGACTGTACAAAAATAGTTGCGGACCGAGCAGCGAAAAGATTCGAGCTCAGTGCCTTACAGAATAAAATAATATGGGATTACCCAAGATGGTAAAAACCAATAAGGTGCGTTCTAGGAATCCAAAGTATCCACTAAAGTATTGGAGAGACTAGATGCCCAAGATGGTAAAAACCAATAACGTGCTTTCTAGAGACCCAAGGAATGGATTGGATTGGATTGATTTTACATACAAAGCTCAGGAGTACTTAACCTACGGTGCAAAAACATGTTCAGCGCGAGTTACATATGATCAGCGCCATCTATTGTCAGGTAGTGGGACTAATAATATGGATATTGATTAAAAACTTAATCAGCGCGACCTAATATTGAGAAGCGCCATCTTTTGCCTGGTAGCAAAACTAATGTATAAGTTTACATAAATGTAGGTGTGTTACAAGCATTAAACTAAATTGTTAACCAAACCAAGTTTTTACGTACGTGGATAAATATATTTTTCAGCAACCGGATATTTAAGTGACAACCCTGAACATAAACTTAATTTTGTTAATAACTTTTGTATAACGCGGAATTAGCTTATGATTTAAATAATGGTGATAAAAGCGTGTTTAAACTATCGATTAATATATATATTTTCTGCTAATACGGCATTATTGAGAAATAAAAAAATTAAAACCAAAAATGATAAAAATGTGAAAATCTCCCTACCAAAGCATAGGAAATCCTCGAAAATTATAGGAAAGTATATTATTGTATGTAGATTTATTAAGTATATTCAAAATTTATATAGCTAGATTAGTTTTTTTTAACTGTTTTTATGTGATTTTCATGACCCGGATATAGGCAAACTTTGTCATTTTTTTAAAAATAAACTAGAAGCCGTATCGACGCGGGAGTTCTTGTCGGATGCTTAGAATGGTATGAACTATAGTATTTTTGAAAAAAAAAAATGACGTGACACAAAATTAGGGATTCTAACACATAGTGCGATCCACCCGACCCGCGCGTCATAGCACTCGCAAACAGTACCGGTTTTAACTAGGCGGGTCCACACGGGGTGATTTATGTGCACTTAGTCAAATCGTGTTGTTTGCAAATCCAAAAAGTAACGTTTAAGTTTATATTAAATAATATTTTTTGGAATTTGTGCTTTTTGTAATTTATGTTTGTCATTTTATAAAGTTTATTTGAATAAATATAATAAATATTGGACACCAATTACAAACATTGCTCTGATCCGAAAGTAAGTAGCTAATGCCAAGTGCATTAGCTACTTACTGTTATGGAAATCAGACACAACGGTGGTACCACAACACACAGACCCGAGACAATATAGAGAATGTTGATTTCTATATTGACCCGACTGGGAATCGAACCCGGGACCTCGGAGCGGCGACACCTTGAAACCCAGCGTTCTTTGCCACTACACCACGAAGGTTGTTTTCTTTTATGTGTACTATCATAATTATGTTTAAGTATGTATATGAAAATTAAATTTATGTAATAAGTAGTATGTATGATTACGATCATGATATAATTAGCACATTGTACCTTTTATATTTTGTAGCTAGACAACAAAAAGAAAGAGCAAAAGGGACAAAAGAAAAAGCGAAGCAAAAGAAAAAGCTTTATTACTTTCATCGCGCCGCCTGTATTTTATCTGTTCAGACTTATGGTTGACTGGTAGAGAATGCACCCGCTGAAAATCAGCGTCGTGGTATGCGTCACGCTGCCACGACACGGGTGCCTTTTTGACTCAAGTCGCCTGCTTTTCTAATATATTTGTATGTTATGCTTGTATTTAAGTCAAATAAATGTATTTTCTTTTTTTCTTTCTTTCTTTCAGAATGCTTTTTAGCATTAATTCCATCACATGTATCGTTTGTATGTGCGTGAAGTTTTTAAATAAATAAAGCTGTCACGAGAAAACTTTTTCCTAACCTGGCGTGCAGCGTCTATCTCCTTCTCGGTCTCCGTGGAGGTGACGAGCGCCTCCTTGACCTCGAGCGAGGTGCGCTGCGACGTCTGCAGCGTCACGAACAGCTCCTCGTTGTCCAGCAGCGGCACTTGCGACTCGTACATGATGCGGAGCAGGTCATTCTCTAAGTCCATCTGCAATTTATTGGGATATTCATTGTGGTGTGTGGCGACACACATAACTCATATGTCAGTTGACCGACGTATACTTAAGAAGGAAAGTTTATATATAAACCTCTGTAAAATGTACAGTAGCCAGCACATCAGCCCACTCTTGTTGCAAACTAGCCCTTTTGCAAACTACACAGTGTCAATAGGCAAAGTTATAAGTTTCAAGAAATAGGCATGTTTTTTTATATTTGTAAACACAAAATGTATACTACGACTATTCGTAGTTAATACTCTCAGGACCAAATCCTTGCACTGAACAGACTTATTAGGCACCCAAAATAGAGAATAGCAGAGTGTGCGAGTGTAGTGGCCATGGCAGTACGTAGCAAAATGTTGGCACGTCGATTTACGAAGTACTCCAGGACCGTAGAGGTTATTCCTCTCAAGGCATTTTGCACATGTGCACTACGGAACCGTTACATAAGAAAGTCTTATGGCAGCGTAAGAATACGTATTTCGCATTACGTTGCGCTTGCCGATATGTTGCAGCGCATCGGCCATGTTTGCAGAATCTGACGTTCCACACTTCTTCTGCACGTTGCGAAGCAGTATAGTAGTGTATAGCCTAATCCAACTGGCAGGATTCGTTCGACACCTAACGGAAATCTTGCTGTTGTTGACAAAAAAGAACATGGAAGTTGGCAGTTCACATGTTACGCCTTTGAAATTACATTTCATGCAGAAAAAAAATGCTTTTGAAGTTAGAGCTTGTTGTCAGCTGTCACTTTTACATTTAGTGTTTTTGTTATTTCCAGAAATATTTGATTGAATTTTCAGACATTATAATAATACTAGCGGTCCCCCGCGACTTCGTCCGCGCGTTTTGAGTTTGCTCCCTCCCCTCCCGTCGCAGCGTCATGTTTTTTATCCTAAAGCCTTTCTCGATAAATAAGCTATCCAACACAGAAATATTTTTTCAAATCGGTCCAGCAGTTCCAGAGATAAGCGCGTTCAAACAAACAAACTCTTCAGCTTTATAATATATTAGCGAAAGCGCACGTTGTACTTAAGCTGCGAACATTATTTTGGTGCGGAGTTATGTTAAAACTGTGATAGCTCCTAAGATATTTATTGAAATCAAATGATATAAACGGCATCTTGGTTCTAAATGAAATCATCGTGATGATGAATGTATTTATTTTGATAAGAATAAATACCTGTGTGTATAATACACCTCTAAAAATAATGCTTTATTTTTTTTACAAATTTATTAACATAAAAAAGGTTGTAGTAAGTCAACCATAAAAGATAGACATATGCTGTCGCGGACTTTATTATAGAACTTTTAATGCTGAAAAATCCTGTCATACATGATTTTTGTGTAACTTAAGCGGTTTCCGCAGCGTATGCAGCGGAAGCTCTCAAAAGGAATATCTTTCTCCCGTTTTCGCAACATTTTTCATTGCTGCTGTGGTCTTATGAGTCGTATCTTTATGTTATATAGCCTAAAGCCTTCCTCGATAAATGGACTGTCCAACGTAAAAAAAAATTCAAATCGGGCCAGTAGTTTTTGAGATTAGCGCGTTCAAACAAACAAACAAACAAACTCTTCAGCTTTATAATATTAGTATAGATTAAATAGTTGATGCTTGATGGTCAAAGTGATGGCACCAACTCCAAAAAGAAATTGTTTGCCTAGATCCCACCTTTCCTTTCAAAAGTCAAAAGTTTATTTAAGACTTCTTAGTGCATTTTGGTTTTGAAGTCTGTTTTTACTTTTTTTAAAGTTAATTTTATTTCTTCATTTTTAGAGATTATAGGAGAAGGGGGGGGGGGGGGTTTGCACCTTATGACTCTGTTCTTTAAGAAGCTACAAACTACCTATTATAAGTTATTTCATTATAATTACTAAACTCCTTAACGCTTAGGATGAGACAAGATGTTGACTATCAGACGTAACAACTCGTCAACATTAAGATTCTAGTATAGAAACACTATACGTGCCTTTAAAATTTGAGGGTTTTCCTTGATAACACCAAGATCCCATCATCAGATTCCGAAATGGAAAAAATAGGATCAACTAGAAGGTACACCCTCTAAGGCGAAAAAATTTTTCGAATCGGCCGACAAACGATTAAGATATGAGGTAACATAGATACAAAAAAATATATACATACAATCGAATTGATAACCTCCTTCTTTTATGAAGTCGGTAAAAAATATTTGAGTAATTTTCAGACATTATAATAATAATAAATAAGAAATGATGCTACGTTAGCTTTGTTTGGTTACTGTTTGCATAACTTAAATCAGGTAATGTAAAATGTAAAAATTACATAATGAAGTAAAATCAAAAACTTCATGGATATACCATTTACACATTACATTTATTTTTAATCGAATATAGCAAAGACTCTCGTAACATTCAACATCATGTACGTACGCTTTTTAGAAAGTTTTCTGACCTTTATTTTATTTGTCTTTTAATAAAGGTGAGTTATACCTCAAATAAAGCTATTTTATTTATTATTTTTATTAAGTGTAGTGTCCATAAGATTCTACCGTCCATATAATCAAAGCCTACACACAGAGCACGACATACCAGCGTCTTCTTGTTGTTGGCGATGGTGATGACGAGGTTGTCCTTCATGAGCTCGAGCTGCGGCCGCTCGCGGCGCACGGCGATGCCGAGCAGCTGCGCCGTCAGCCCCTGCTCCTTCACCGCGAAGTTCACCATCGTCGTCTTCGTCAGCGTCTCCGGCGTGTACACGGGGTTGCCTCAAAGTTTAAAAGTACTATAGGGCGATGTCCACCGGAGTGGAGCGAGACCGCGAAACAGAAAATACAGGGTGTTGATTTGGTCAGTGACATCCAACTCAGGGATGATAATATGAGTTATGCTTATTCAAAAAAATGTTTTATTTAAATTCTGAGCAAGTTTTATACAAGAAAACCTCTTCACAACATTAAAAAAACTAATGGGAAAACTCGCACCCTAGCGCGTAGCTAGCACTTATCTACAAAATACTACGCCTTAGCTAGTAAGCTACGAAAAGGCTACCTGGTGTTGGTAGTTTGAACTCGATTGCTGTACCGCATTAAAAAAAGATTTTGTGTTTTTTTTAATATATTTTTTGGCATCAGTATCGTTTGTACACCCACCCCTGAGTCGCTCGTCGCTAACCAAAACAACACCCTATTTTAACCAATAGGGTTGCAAAGACGAAGACCTAGAAGGGCATACATGACGCAAATTAAGAAAAAGTTAGGAGTTAAGTCGTACCAAGTAGTCAAGGAAATGGCATGGGATCGAATAAATTGGAAAAAACTCCACCGACAAGAGCATAGCTCTTAAATAAGAAGAGAAGAAGCGTTGCACAAAATCTCAGCTACGAAAATTTTGTGCTCCACGGCCTCGCTCCACTCCGATGGACGGGCAGGCTTAAATAGATTTTTTGGTAGGTACACAAAACATTTTACGGTCATTAAAAGAAAGAACCGAATAAAACGTCTAGGACCTCAAACTCAACATTCATACACTAAGACCCTTTACACACTGCGACTTCTAGCAGCGATGTAGTCGCGATGCTAACGCGCGTTAGCATCGATGCGGTCACAAAATGTAAACCTTTACACACTGCGCTACTTTTAGCATCTATGCAGTGGCTCTTCTGCATCGATGCTAACGCGCGACTGTATCAACGCTAAATTAAATCCGTTCATTGCGTGAATCGCGATGCTGAAGCGCATTTTCAGAACGCGCGTCTGCATCGATGCTAAAAGTCACAGTGTGTAAGGGGTCCAAGATTTACGATCAAATGCCAATTGACAAAAAGAGTCAATAGCCCACTTGCTTCACCTGGTATGGCATCTAGATCTAGATAAAGATGTGCAAAGTTCTTGAGATCCAATAACCATTTCAAACCGACACTAGATCACAACAATCCTAATGGCGATTACACACTCATTCGTATGGTTATACTTTTTGGTTGAAAAAAAACAGCGTATACAGTGTGTTATTTTGGTCAGCGACGAGCGACTCAGGGGTGGTTGTACAAATGATACTATTGCTATAAATGCATATATACACAAATATTTTTTTAAATGGAAAAAGCCCACAAATTAATTTATTATTGCGATACTAGCGAGCGAGTCAAAACTACCACGACCAGGTCGCCTCTTTGTAACTTTGTTACGGCGTAGTTTTATAGATACGCGCGAGAGTGCGAAACTCGCACCCCATTCATTTTGATTTTTGTTGTGAAGATTTTCTTTTATACAACTTGCGTATAATTAAAGTTTTTTTTTTACTCAGTACCATCCCTGAGTTAGATTTCACTGACCATAACAGCACCCTGTATATAAAACAGATATGAAAGGTTCCAAGTAAAGCGTTTATACAACCACTAGGATAGCCATACCAAGTTGTTTGTATTGTAGATATTGTATATGAAATTGATTTTACCAAATCAACGGTTTAGTGTTAATCAAAATATATTTTAAAGTTTTGGAGAGAAGCAATATCAGAGCTTACCCAATTTAGTGGTGAGATACATCTTAAAACTCGTGTTATACGGGACCATCTTCTCGTTAAACTTGATAACTGTGGAGGTGCCAATAGTGACGATTGCTTTGTCCAAGATGGGCGCGATGGAGGGGTCGAGCACCTCCCCCACGTTCTGGATGATGATCGGCTTGCCCTCGGTCAGGCAGTTCTCCATTATCTTCATGTAGTTTGGCTGCCCGAAGTCGACGATCTGGTGGACGATAAGGACAATTAACTAGTTTTACATTTCACACACCAGTACGCCACCAAATGAGATTTTTATAAAAATGCCAAGACCATGTACAGTATCTGTAAAAATAGCAAAAAATTCAGGTGATTAGACAGACTATATGGAATCTTTATTAAATTCACAATATTGAGGTAATCTAAATAATAAAGTTATAAACTTTTAAAATACTGGCAACTCCATCTGTCTATTCTTACGCCAAAATCGCGACATAACGTACAAAAAAAGTAAATCTGTCATTGTCAAATATCATTTTGCTTTCCGCTTTCAATCTTGGGAGTTTTGCGCGGGAAACGAAAAGGAAAGGACGGACCATATTTCTTCATTTTAAAAATTGTTATTTTCGGGTCAATTATTGTGATAGTGCGGTGGAATTGTCATGATAATTCGTGCTTTTGAAGAAAACAATGAAGTTAAAGTGAGAATTATGGTGAAGCGTGCTCTAATCGCGTCGTCTTACCCGGATCGCTGTTCCTGCGCTTAACTTCCTTTTTGAGCATTGGAATGAGGACCACCTCGCATTTCAATGAGTTAGGTTAAGTTAGGCTAGTTTAGTGTTAGTTTTAGTTTTATGTGTTGAAAAATGAAAATACGATAATAAAGAATTGTCTGTATGGCGTACAGCCGAGGACGTTAAACTTGTATATTAATAAAAAACGCTTTCAATCTTTTTAAATCTTTATACACAGCTGATTGGCTGTGACGTACTTGACAGATTTATTAGACTTCATGAAATATTGCTAGATTTTATTTTTTTAAGTACATATTACCTAAAAGTTAAATATTTTACGGACAACAATTATTCTCAAAACGATTAAGCTTTACATAAGCTATTTTTTAATGACATGTACAAGGTGTTGGAATTTTTCCCATACAAACGTACACATGTCCTTTCAAAAACATACTTTACATCAACAAATGTATTAATCAAAAATCTTGATATTAAAAAAAAATCAACATTTAAAATTCCAATTCGAATTTGCCTCAAAAACGCTCGAACTGTCATTGCGTCCTAAATGACATCACTGTTTGCAACCGACAGCAAAAAAGGCGCCGCCATCGTGCAAGATTTGACGTCACATCCTTTGATAGGCGTTAACGGCCACGTGACCAAATGTGTGTTTGGACAAACCTAATTAATTAAAATATTAATAATCCTAATTCAAATTTAGGGAAAAAAAATATACCTTTATACCATAATTAATCAGAATGATACATTGTGATTTGTTCTTGGTGTAAACTAGCCTATTGTCGTGGTTTCGAATTAAGGAATTTTCTTTCTTAAATTACGAATACCAGAAGAAGATTATGACGGCGGAAAATGTAGACAAAACGCGGTCATTAAATAAGCGTTCCCCTAAGGTTGGGTAGCAGCAAGATCAGAACTGGCCAAAGGCTGAAGATATAGTATATCAGGAAAGGCTTTAGACTGAGCATTAGGAGGCAGGAAATCGCCGGTTCCTAAACAGCGGAGTAGAAGGCAGAAGGAAACCTGTATAGGAAACACCATCTCCCTGTTTTTATGAAAATGAAGGTAAATCCTCCACCGAATAAAGCCTAGCTCTTGATGATTAAAAACTTACACAGAAGAGGCAACAAATGATCACACAAAGTGTGTGTGTCACTCATTATTGGCCAGGTTTACGTTACCTGTATGTCATTCTTCTCTTCCAAATGCGAGATCCAGATGAGCGCCTGTCCTTGCGGGTCCACGGCGAGCGGCCAGCGCGTAGCGCGGACCACTATGATACCATTTTCTGCACTGAAGTTGTCGTCTGCCAAATAAAGTTATTTCAATTTATAATTTATCAATAATAAACCCTCCGATATTAAAATTACAGGGTACCAAATTTCGAATCGATTGAATAAAAGGAAGTTACTTAGATCTCCTCATTAGAAAATTCTAGATATAAGAACACTCAGGTTGAAATTTTCTCTGTCACAAAAAAAAACGAAACAAAAACGACGATACCACAGACAGCTACATAATTACACAGACGAACACGTTAAACTTATAACACCCCTATATTTTTGTGTCGGGGGTAAATTACAATAAGGAGATATAAAAGTACCTATTTTTGGTTATGCAAGAGTTGATTTTTCTAATTTCCGATGACTAGTTTAAAGACGTCATAACTGGTTTTCGGATACTCTAGTAAAAGTCATTTTTAAGATGTCGCTTTATACTTGAACTGTCAATTATTTTTATTCTGACCATTGTAAAATCAGTAGGTCATAGTTAAATATGTAAAAAATCAGAAAGTTAACCTGGCAACCCCATGTAGTTCCAATCTCTCAACGTAGCATCATCCAACAAGAAATACTTCATACTTAGATCCATAGTCACCGGGACATCTTCGTTGTACACCTGTTTACGAAGAACTCAATGATTTTTTGCTATGTGGATATGATACAATGTGATATGCTTCAAATTATCGCAACTTAGGTTTTTTTCGTTTAATGATGTGCCGTTGCAACATTGCCGTTCTAATGTGGCAACATTGCAATAATAGCCGGCAACTTTGCCGATAATAGGAAAGGCACTATGATACGTTCTACCTTGCCCACTTGAACGAATTTACACCGTTCTGTCTCACTGTTATATGCAGCGAGAGCGAGAGCGAGTTAGAACGCATTTTTCGGTGCCGACACGCTGCACGTGCACGTGCATGGCGCGCGATGGTGTTGGTCGGTGTCGAGACGGTCTAGTGGGAAAGGTGTCATGTTTTCAATACAATAGTAGATTGTTATACAAGGGGAGAAGGTGACCCATTTCACTCGAGAAGTTCTTGGCGCTCGAACGGAGTGAGAGCGCTAATAATTCGAGAGTGAAATGGGTGCTTTCACCCGAGTTATACATACTTTTTCTCATTTCGACTGTGAGGAAAAATAAATAAATTTATTTAGATATTACGTTGTTTGGTGAGAGGTGAAACCTCAAGTTTTTACATCACATATCAGTTTGTTCACTGTCGTTATACATAAAACACAAGATTAGAAGGACAGTAAAGGTACGGAAGACAAGAGTACCACATAAAACGCGGACGATATCAAATATTTCAAATCATTGTTAAAAATATCGATCGATTTTTTCTCACAGACAATAGGTAATAATAGTAGAAGAACGCAACCTTGCGAAAATAAGGTTACGTGTCACCAAAACTACCACAGATTATACTTGTTTCTGAAGTTTACGCGAATATTCCTCATCGAAATAAAAAAACTTTTTTACGGATTAACTTTTCGCGAGTTTCGGAGTTTCGGAAAAGTTAATCCGTAAAAAAGTAGTTTTATTACCACAGATTATGTCAAATTCCAGGTTCAATTTTGACAACTAAATGTGGGAGTGAGTCGCCTCTGTCTGCTTAATAATCTATGCAATAATCGACCAAACTAAAAAAATATCGTCAAAGATAAACAAAATATGACAATTAAAAATGAAAAATAGTGACATTATGTATGGCGGAAAACCGAAATATATTTGTAGATTTTAAATTGTAAAAAATAGACTAATTGTACATTTTTCAAATCAGTGATCATAATAAACACGCTTTTAATGTTAAGCTAATCATAAAAATATGAAAAGCTTGTTTATTTTAATAATATAATGTGACTCAATTACCTTTAGCTCCATGTCTGATCGTAGCAATTAAAACTAAATTACTTTCCACCCTAGGGATGGAAAAGCTATTTTCCACCCGTCTATCTTCACATGAAAGTTCAATTTTTCGAACAGAGGAAATGAAAAGACCTTTTCATCTCTCCTGTTCAGACAATTTAACTTACATGTTTAGATAGACGAGTGGAAAATTGCTTTTCCATTTTAATTGACATGACATGGAAAGCATGCAGTCTAAGCTTTGAAGCTTTTCAAAGATAATAGAGTCACATCATATCATTAAAATAGTAAACGCTTGTCATCCAACATAAAGCATATTATAATGTTTTTATTACTGTTAATCAACTATCATTTTGTGAAAAACTTGAGTTTTCATCTCCAACCAATTAAAAGGCAGTCCAAGGCTATGTATTTGTGGTAAAACTACTTACATATTTATTTTTATTTACCTCCAGGAACCAATCCGTCATGAGGTCCTCGCGGTACTCGGAGACAAAGGGCCCGAGGTAGGCCACGAAGCCGGTCGCGATGAGGCAGTCGCCGGGCAAATGCTCGAACTCCTTGTCTAAGCGCTCCACAGTCATCTCCCAGCGCTCTCTTTCGCCTGGATAATTCGGATTTCATTTACTTCGGTTTTTAATGTTTTAAACACTCAGTGTTATATTTTATATTTATAAAGATGAATGCATTCATAAAGATGCAAGCTTTGCGATGAGTTCTGGTTCGCGACACTTGCTAAAAAGAGACAGAGAAGACATCAAAGCAACGTGACTCCCTCGGTCGCAAACTTCTCTTGTCGTGCTTGTGACAAACTTTGCCGCTCTCGCATTGGTTTATTCAGCCATGAAAAGAGTTGACGGCCATTGATGATAGTGAAAGATGAAATAAGAAACCAAAAATTGCGCACGGGTGGGATTCGAACCAACAACTTTCTAGCTAACCGGGTCAAACGCTCTTGCAATTGAGCTACCGTGCCGTCGGTCTAATCGTGCGTCGTGTCGTCGTCGTCGTGTTACGCGTGATGTCTGCGCTAATGAAGTAGGTATTTATAAACGAGAGAGAGAGAGAGAGAAAGAAGTGTGGGGAAAATCTCGGACATAGTAGATAAGGTTTACTTTTTTTACTTAATAAATTATAGGACATGAAAATAAGTACTTTTAATCTTTATGAAGATTTCAAATTCATTCGTATCTAAGGTTTATTCGGTTTGCGATTTTTTCGGATGAAAAACAAAATATATTGAAATTTAATCCTAAACTCGGCGCGTTGGCAACCGAGCCGTGAAGCTTTAATGTGTATATCGGTAAGTGCAAGCAAGATAGACATGACACTACTGCTATGCTACTCAGTTGATGACACGGCGCCGAGTTTAAAGCCTTAGCCCTGTCTACGAAGACGCAAGGCGTCGGGTATATTCTTCAGCTTTTGTCGCACTTGTAAAAAAATCTTTGTATAACTTTTAAAATAATATCGATTAGAATCAAATTAATATAATGTAATATAAAATTAAATTAAACTATTTGATTTAAAAAGATCTACATATGTTGGTTGTAAGTATTTTTGTTAGGAAAGAAAAATTAACACGCAATTTTGACGACCTCCGTGGTGTAGTGGCAAAACACGCAGGTTTCAAGGCGTCGCCACTCTAAAGTCCCGGGTTCGATTCCCGGACAAGTCAATATAGAAATCAAAATTTTCTGGGTGTTGTGGTACCACCTTTAAGTCTGATTTTCATAACACAAGTGTATTTGACTACTTACTTTGGGATCAGATCAATGTATGTGATTGGTGACTAGTATTTAAAAAAAAACACTTAAACATCAAATCTATTTGGGGTCGAAGTATTTTTTGGGGCTTAGTTTTATAAAGTTACGTTACAGCTAACGTACGATCTCGTTTGTAACTGAATACCTGACAAGCCAGTGATCAAAGCCTCTGCCCTCTCCAGCTTGAGCTGCAGCTGTCGCGACCTCCGCTCGAGCTCCTCCTTCTGCGCGACCTTCTCGTCGTACTCGCGCTGCAGCCGCGCGATCATCTCGCTCAGCTCGCGCAGCTTGGCGCGCGCCTCCGCCAATATCTGCTGCTTCATGCGGAGTGATTCTAGCGCTTCTTCTAGACGCTCCTTTTTGGGTTTGACTATCCTGTAAACATATAAATTTAGACGTAAATATCAATTTGATTTAGCTTATTATACAAAAATCAGGGTTATTCATTCATTCGGTCATCCATTCATTTTAATGAATTGCTAGCAAAATGGATCAATATAATCTTAAATATTGAATAAATAATAAATAGTAGTGGATAGGAAATATTCGTCGAATGAAATGCGAATTGCCTAATTTGAAAACGCCGCCTATTGTCGGCATTACATGTATACATTTAAAAATAGGTCGCTTTTTACTTTATCAGTTAGTTATGTTTAATCTTAAGTTTGAAAAACCGGCCAAGTGCGAGTCGGACTCGCGCACTGAGGGTTCCGTGCCAACTTTAACTGAATTAGGGAATCCACTTAGTAAAATACCACAATATTTTGTTGACAGCAAATATAACTTTGTTTTTCATAGTGTTTGTATGAAGTACAAAGTTGTGTTTGCGGTTTTTGAAAATGTGCTATATCTCAAAAACTTCTAGTTCGATCCCGTCCGAACCAATTTTCATTGAAAGTATTTGTTATGGTCTACATTATATATTTTTTTCAAAATTTACACTCTCTAAGTTTAGAAGTTAGATGGGGGGGGGACGCCCATTTTACCACTTTGGAAGCGTCTAGCTATGAAACGTTAGACTTTAAAAGAAAATGGTTTTAGAAACCTCCATGTCATTTTAAAAGACCTATCTATAGACACCCCACACGCATAGGTTTGACTTTTTTTTTATAGTTTTAGTTTCATGTATGGGAGCCCCCCCTTAAATGTCATTATTTTTTATTTATTGTATAGGAATCGTAAAGCGGTTAACAGGATACATCTTCCTACCAAATTTTAACAGTGTGATGCTTATAGTTACAGAATAAAACAGCTGTGACATATGGACGGACAGACAGCAGACAGACAGACAGACAGACAGACAGACAGACAGACTTGACGAAACTACGGGTTCCGTTTTTTGCCATTCGGCTACGGAACCCTAAAAATCAGCTCATAAAGTGCTGCCTTTAATTAATAGAGTCCAAATCAAGTCTTGATCCCCTAACTATGCCGTTAAAGAAAACGGTTTTTAAAATGTTGTTCAAATGTTATACAAATCGGAATATATTCGTATCTGCTAATGAGTGCTTGCGTCAAACTTATGTGTCCTAAAATCTGGCGCAGACTATATACATTTTTTGGCAGCATAACCAAAGAAAAAAAAAGTATGAAGTACCTATTTGGCAGATAACACTAACAGAAGTAATTTGGACATTGTGACACAGGTGCTTAGAACTATGGCTATTTTGAAATTTAGGAGCTGGTCTATTGTTAAAGTTAATAAGGGAATAAGCTCCGACGACTGTTAGTGACTCTTTTATCCACGTTAACTATTTTAAATACCTTAAAAGATGTAAGCGTTTACTTACTTGTAGACCTTGCCGTATTTCTCAATGGCTCTAACCCACAGGCACAGCGACTTGGCAGCAGCGGAGACCGTGCCAACAATTTCCGGATCAAAGTCCGGCTTCGCGGTGTACGTGCCGATTTTCTTCAGCGTTTTGTCGGAGATGTTGTCCTTGTCGAAATCGCGCAGGCGGTCTAGGAAGTACTGGTCGCCGAGCTGACGCTTGGCTTCAGCCCATGTTGGTTCCTTCTGCAATTTAAAAAAAATACACGATGATGTGTCTAAAGACGAAAATCTTCAACCAGTGTGAGTTACTAGTGATGACATATGGGTTTCGTAAAGAAGCTCAAAATCAAATAAGAAATAAGGAGATACGTAGAAGACCTAAGATAACGGACATAGCCCTGAGAATCAGTAAGCTCAAGTGGCAATAGCCAGAACTGATAGCCGTTAAGCCAGAGAGGTTTCAGATCAGAGACCCTACGAACAAAGACATAGCGTAGGAAGTTCACCGACAAGACAGATGACCTTAAATGGTCGTCAATATCGCGGGATCAAACTGAATGCAGACCGATTGTGATCGACCGCAGTGGAAACCCGTTGGGGAGGCCTATATTCAGCAGTGAACGTCCCTTGGCGATAATGATGAATGATGAATGGACACGATGCTTCATATGATGCACTTATGCGTATATCACGAATAGGAAATTAGTAGTTGATATGTTTTATCTTACAACATGATCGCACGACCCATTCTTATATGTGTGACTAATGATGAAACACCCAAAGACTGATGCTTTTTGAGCTTAAAATTATTGTCAGAATTGGAAGTGAACGAAAAAATTGATTTATCACACAGGCGTGTGGTTTAAGGTATTTTCCCGCTGCAACGTGCCATATAATGATCGTGCTATGAACGTGTCAGGTACGAAAAGCATCACGATACGCACTACCTAGCCTACTAAGCAAATTGCCAGCGTTGCTGTTATATGGAGCGAGAGCGAGCGAGAACGCTTTTGCCGGTGCCGACACGCTCCGTGCATGGTCCGATGGTCTGGTGTATCATAGTTTTCTATATAAAGAATATTTTTTTGCTGGACAAGTTCAGACAAGCTTTAGATATGTATGTAATGAATGTACCTTACCTGCAATAAGATTAATACAGCTTCTAGCACCATTTCTACCTTCTGTGGTGGTTTGGCGTAAGACTTCACTTCTGTAATGTCCTTCTTGTTCAAAGCGTCAAGAGCCTGAAAAAATATACTCGTATGAAGAATACGTATGGTATAATCTACCCTCAGCGCTCAGCGTGTTTTAAAAAGAAAGCTTTTAGGGCGACATTTTAAACAATTGGGTAGTTTCTTGCAATCACCAACTATCCGATATTTTCAATATTTAAAGAAAATACAATATTGTAGGCAAATTTTTCATTAATTTTCAAAATTTAATTTATAATAGCTCTGTAATCATTTAAAATAAACAAAAACTATGAAATCATAGTTTTAAAAGGCTAGTAAATAGTAAATCTATGAAAGAATAGGCATTTGGATTTGGCAAATTAAGTAAAAGTATGTCAGCAATTTAGTGGTGTCAACTAGCTTTTATGCTACAACCATTGGATTCCGGATTTCATGCAAATGAAATCGGTCTCTTTTTAAGCCTTCAAGGTATTTCCAGGTTTTTTAGTTACCAGACTTGTAATCGGTCTCTTTTTAAGCCTTCAAGGTATTTCCAGGTTTTTTATTTACCCAGACTTGTAGACTCTTTCTCTATTGTATTTAAACTTTTTGCAATTAGGAAACGCTATTACTACTGCTACCATGGTCTTTGTTACTACTGCTAGAAGTCCCTAGAATTGTTCTCACCTTGACAGCCTCCTCCAAAGCGGGCATAGCGCTGGCCAGGTCCCGCATGGCGGCGTCGGCCAGCCTCTTGCACTGGACCTCCTCCTCCATGGTCTTCTTGCTGCGCGCGGCGACGCTGCGCTGCTGCTCGTCGGCGTGCCGCTGCTGCACGTTGATCACGCCCATGTACTCGATGCACTGCTCCGTGTACTCGGCTACTTGCACCTAGGTGAGAGGGGAATGTAATAAATAAAACGCGTTCGTGGTTTGCAACAGACTGACAGATTTTTGTTTCTAAGGAACACACATCAAAGTTTACACAATCCTGTACTAGATGGCGCTAGTAGTAATGAAAGTTGATATTTTGTTACACCTAATTAATAATTTAAACACCCTCTCTTAATAGGCTCCCCGAATTTTTACGCGCACAGAGGCGCTAGGCCACTTTAGTTGAAAAATCATAACTCGTTAAATAAAAGAACAATCGAAGATCTGATTGATGCGATTATATCTCTGATTATGTGGTTTAGATACAATGTTAAAGTTTAATAAAACAGAATTATCTGCAGTTACAGTAAGAAAAACTACCCAAAATGGCCATATTTAGCAGTTTTTCTAACTCTAACTACAGTAAACTACTTCTGAAACAATTGAAATGTACTAAATAAACTATAGAACCTGTACTACAATCGTGTCTACAAGATTTGTGATTATTTTTGTATTTAAGGAGTAATAATTATTTTAAATAGAGTGGCGCTAGTGTGAGCGTCAAAAAATCGGGGAGCCACATAAAAAAATATGCCAAAATATGATTGTGTTAAAAGCACTTTCGCGAGCGTACGTATATAGTAAGTACTCACTGGCATCTGAATTAGATCCGGCTTGGCCACCTTATTGTAAGCACACTTTCGCACTGATCCGAATCCGATTTGATTATGTTTTCATTCATAACTTCATAATTTGAAATGATGATCGAAAACATAATCAAATCGGATGTATTTAGAATCTGAATCCGATTTGATTAGTTGTTTTTTATTCATAAAACTCTGGAGAAATGCGAAATTAAAATTTTCGGGGTCTGTAAATTATTTTAGCTGAGTTAGAGCCATTGATCAACTTAAGCTAGATCAACGGCTCAGGTATAAAAGTAACATACATAGTGAAATTATTAATTAAAATATTTAAAATTGGTCTTTCAGTTAATGCTATTTTGACTTTTTTTTTAGTTTTATGAAAAGCATTTTAAACTTCTTGGTTTTGTCAATTTTCCTATACATTTAACGTCACGATTGAAAACGTAAAAAATAAATCTGAATCCGACTAAATAAGCGTTAATGCAAGCATACCTTCGCTAGAGCCAACTCTTCAGACATCTGTCCAACAAGTTTTGTCGTCTCTTCGACCTTGCCTAATCCGTTCCTCAGTTTGTTTGCTTGCAGTGCTATTTCGAATCTCTTCATTTTTAGCATTCTGAAATGTTTTTTTAGGACGATTAGAACAGTTCATAGACTTTTCGATAACAAGACTAGAATCATTACATAGTTACATAGTTACATAGTATTAGAAGAAGTCGCTTCCTGCTTTGTGTATGTAGGTATACTTAAATCTTTAAAACTACGCAATGGACTTTGATACGATTTATTCAAAAGATTCAAGAGGAAGGTTTATTAGTAGTTTAGTATTATAGAAATACATTGCACCCGTGTGAAGCCGGGGCGGGTCTCTAGTAGACTATATGTATTCGTATTTTTTGAACACTAAGATATCGCATCACTTAGTAGTAATTTGACGTTTCAAGTCAGTTTCTTTCACTTTTTTTAGCCAAAAAAATACCGAATAAACTTAAAATTATTCTGTGGAAAACGGTATCGGGTATCAATCGCATTATTGAGGTAACTTCCTCTTTACAATATTCAGAATTAGCCAAGATCTATGTCAAGGCGTGCATAAGTAAATCGTGTCCGTTACTCTAGCAGGAAAGTGTCTCGTAGAGCACATTGAAGTATGCCATTGGATAGTGTTCAGTATGCTTAAATAGTGCGCCAAATAGAAAATTTGTGGGGGCCACAGTTTTCGCATAAAACGGAAAATATGTTTTCTGCTGGAGAAACGCTGCTCCAGTAGGAACTTTTTTAAGTAATGACTCTAGAGCAGAACAAAGTATATTGTTAGATAGATCTTATAACACATAATTTGTGCGACCAAAAATTTAATCTGTAGGACTCACAGTTTTTAAGATATTCCATTTCCTGCTAGAGAAACGTTTCTCCATATCCTATATCACGGATACCGTTTAATGTGCGACCGTAAAAAAACTCACACTAAAAGGTGTCAATTTGTGACACTTAATCCATTATTTGTATGTTACTGTATCTTTCTGGTTTTTGAGAAATAAGCATGTATTTGGAAATGTAAAAATCGACAGAACTATTTAAATAAGCAACCAATGAATAAAGTTCCAACGTTTGAAGAACACATTTGTTATTTTAAACCGCCTCAAAGAACATGAAGAGCAGCCGTTTATTAGTTTCTTAATAATTCCACTTTGACTCCAAACTCACAGTGCATAATTTTGTCATGTGAATTCAATAATTAGAACCAACTGTATGTGTACAAGTATACACCAACGTTTAGTGCACTTAACAAAGAACGTGTCTTGAAAATTTTACATTGAAATAAGGCAAATTTAAGCAGATATAAGCAAGAAGGCTAATTGATTTTACGTTATTGATTATCCGGCCAAATTAGAATGGTCACAAAAAACGGCCTCTATATACAAATTGACGGCCTCCTTTAAAAAGTCATATAATATAAGGACTTTTACGTACAGTCAGGTACGTATGTACCTGCTCAAATTTGTGGAGGTATTAGTGGTAAACATTGGATAGGTACTACTTTCCTTTCTTTTTGATACAAATTTGGCTGTTCTTTTATATTCCTTCATTGTTTTTACGTATTCGAAAGGTATAAATATTCATAAAGATGAAATAAGAAACCAAAAATTTGCGCACGGGCGGGACTTGAACCAGCAACCTTTTGGCAAACCGGGCCAAACGCTCTTACCAATTGAGCTACCGTGCTGTTAGTCCGACCCTGCGAAATTTGTGGTTTCTTATGAAAACGTCAATTGCGTGACGCTTAGCGCCATCTAGCCGTCTGTTTATGAAACAGATGGTATTAGGTATAAATATTATAAATTGAATAAAAAGCAATAAAGTTTTTATTATTTTCTGTGTTTTTTATTTTTATATTGATACTAGAAGCACTGAATCACTACGTTTAATATTTTTATTTAAGTACACGATGCGCGCGGATTATGAACCTTAAAGCCGACTAGCTTAAAACCAACGCTGGAACGTCTAATGAGTCACTAGGCCCTATGGGCGAAATATTGAATTACAGATGCTTTACAATGTTTTTAACACACACAGTGTCATATTTTTATATTCATAAAGATGAAATAAGAAACCAAAAATTTGCGCACGGGCGGGACTTGAACCAGCAACCTTTTGGCAGACCGGGCCAAACGCTCTTACCAATTGAGCTACCGTGCTGTCAGTCCGACCCGGCGAAATTTGTGGTTTCTTATGAAAACGTCAATTGCGTGACGCTTAGCGCCATCTAGCCGTCTGTTTATGAAACAGATGGCCCAAGCAGTTATTCTTTACAGAATAAATTCAACTTGGAAATTGATGTCGCTTCGCTATCTAATGCTTTACAATGTTTTTAACACACACAGTGTCATATTTTTATATTCATAAAGATGAAATAAGAAACCAAAAATTTGCGCACGGGCGGGACTTGAACCAGCAACCTTTTGGCAGACCGGGCCAAACGCTCTTACCAATTGAGCTACCGTGCTGTCAGTCCGACCCGGCGAAATTTGTGGTTTCTTATGAAAACGTCAATTGCGTGACGCTTAGCGCCATCTAGCCGTCTGTTTATGAAACAGATGGCCCAAGCAGTTATTCTTTACAGAATAAATTCAACTTGGAAATTGATGTCGCTTCGCTATCTAATGCTTTACAATGTTTTTAACACACACAGTGTCATATTTTTATATTCATAAAGATGAAATAAGAAACCAAAAATTTGCGCACGGGCGGGACTTGAACCAGCAACCTTTTGGCAGACCGGGCCAAACGCTCTTACCAATTGAGCTACCGTGCTGTCAGTCCGACCCGGCGAAATTTGTGGTTTCTTATGAAAACGTCAATTGCGTGACGCTTAGCGCCATCTAGCCGTCTGTTTATGAAACAGATGGCCCAAGCAGTTATTCTTTACAGAATAAATTCAACTTGGAAATTGATGTCGCTTCGCTATCTAATGCTTTACAATGTTTTTAACACACACAGTGTCATATTTTTATATTCATAAAGATGAAATAAGAAACCAAAAATTTGCGCACGGGCGGGACTTGAACCAGCAACCTTTTGGCAGACCGGGCCAAACGCTCTTACCAATTGAGCTACCGTGCTGTCAGTCCGACCCGGCGAAATTTGTGGTTTCTTATGAAAACGTCAATTGCGTGACGCTTAGCGCCATCTAGCCGTCTGTTTATGAAACAGATGGCCCAAGCAGTTATTCTTTACAGAATAAATTCAACTTGGAAATTGATGTCGCTTCGCTATCTAATGCTTTACAATGTTTTTAACACACACAGTGTCATATTTTTATATTCATAAAGATGAAATAAGAAACCAAAAATTTGCGCACGGGCGGGACTTGAACCAGCAACCTTTTGGCAGACCGGGCCAAACGCTCTTACCAATTGAGCTACCGTGCTGTCAGTCCGACCCGGCGAAATTTGTGGTTTCTTATGAAAACGTCAATTGCGTGACGCTTAGCGCCATCTAGCCGTCTGTTTATGAAACAGATGGCCCAAGCAGTTATTCTTTACAGAATAAATTCAACTTGGAAATTGATGTCGCTTCGCTATCTAATGCTTTACAATGTTTTTAACACACACAGTGTCATATTTTTATATTCATAAAGATGAAATAAGAAACCAAAAATTTGCGCACGGGCGGGACTTGAACCAGCAACCTTTTGGCAGACCGGGCCAAACGCTCTTACCAATTGAGCTACCGTGCTGTCAGTCCGACCCGGCGAAATTTGTGGTTTCTTATGAAAACGTCAATTGCGTGACGCTTAGCGCCATCTAGCCGTCTGTTTATGAAACAGATGGCCCAAGCAGTTATTCTTTACAGAATAAATTCAACTTGGAAATTGATGTCGCTTCGCTATCTAATGCTTTACAATGTTTTTAACACACACAGTGTCATATTTTTATATTCATAAAGATGAAATAAGAAACCAAAAATTTGCGCACGGGCGGGACTTGAACCAGCAACCTTTTGGCAGACCGGGCCAAACGCTCTTACCAATTGAGCTACCGTGCTGTCAGTCCGACCCGGCGAAATTTGTGGTTTCTTATGAAAACGTCAATTGCGTGACGCTTAGCGCCATCTAGCCGTCTGTTTATGAAACAGATGGCCCAAGCAGTTATTCTTTACAGAATAAATTCAACTTGGAAATTGATGTCGCTTCGCTATCTAATGCTTTACAATGTTTTTAACACACACAGTGTCATATTTTTATATTCATAAAGATGAAATAAGAAACCAAAAATTTGCGCATGAATATAAAAATATGACACTGTGTGTGTTAAAAACATTGTAAAGCATTAGATAGCGAAGCGACATCAATTTCCAAGTTGAATTTATTCTGTAAAGAATAACTGCTTGGGCCATCTGTTTCATAAACAGACAGCTAGATGGCGCTAAGCGTCACGCAATTGACGTTTTCATAAGAAACCACAAATTTCGCCGGGTCGGACTGACAGCACGGTAGCTCAATTGGTAAGAGCGTTTGGCCCGGTCTGCCAAAAGGTTGCTGGTTCAAGTCCCGCCCGTGCGCAAATTTTTGGTTTCTTATTTCATCTTTATGAATATAAAAATATGACACTGTGTGTGTTAAAAACATTGTAAAGCATTAGATAGCGAAGCGACATCAATTTCCAAGTTGAATTTATTCTGTAAAGAATAACTGCTTGGGCCATCTGTTTCATAAACAGACGGCTAGATGGCGCTAAGCGTCACGCAATTGACGTTTTCATAAGAAACCACAAATTTCGCCGGGTCGGACTGACAGCACGGTAGCTCAATTGGTAAGAGCGTTTGGCCCGGTCTGCCAAAAGGTTGCTGGTTCAAGTCCCGCCCGTGCGCAAATTTTTGGTTTCTTATTTCATCTTTATGAATATAAAAATATGACACTGTGTGTGTTAAAAACATTGTAAAGCATTAGATAGCGAAGCGACATCAATTTCCAAGTTGAATTTATTCTGTAAAGAATAACTGCTTGGGCCATCTGTTTCATAAACAGACGGCTAGATGGCGCTAAGCGTCACGCAATTGACGTTTTCATAAGAAACCACAAATTTCGCCGGGTCGGACTGACAGCACGGTAGCTCAATTGGTAAGAGCGTTTGGCCCGGTCTGCCAAAAGGTTGCTGGTTCAAGTCCCGCCCGTGCGCAAATTTTTGGTTTCTTATTTCATCTTTATGAATATAAAAATATGACACTGTGTGTGTTAAAAACATTGTAAAGCATTAGATAGCGAAGCGACATCAATTTCCAAGTTGAATTTATTCTGTAAAGAATAACTGCTTGGGCCATCTGTTTCATAAACAGACGGCTAGATGGCGCTAAGCGTCACGCAATTGACGTTTTCATAAGAAACCACAAATTTCGCCGGGTCGGACTGACAGCACGGTAGCTCAATTGGTAAGAGCGTTTGGCCCGGTCTGCCAAAAGGTTGCTGGTTCAAGTCCCGCCCGTGCGCAAATTTTTGGTTTCTTATTTCATCTTTATGAATATAAAAATATGACACTGTGTGTGTTAAAAACATTGTAAAGCATTAGATAGCGAAGCGACATCAATTTCCAAGTTGAATTTATTCTGTAAAGAATAACTGCTTGGGCCATCTGTTTCATAAACAGACGGCTAGATGGCGCTAAGCGTCACGCAATTGACGTTTTCATAAGAAACCACAAATTTCGCCGGGTCGGACTGACAGCACGGTAGCTCAATTGGTAAGAGCGTTTGGCCCGGTCTGCCAAAAGGTTGCTGGTTCAAGTCCCGCCCGTGCGCAAATTTTTGGTTTCTTATTTCATCTTTATGAATATTGAATTACAGATATCTTAAGCATTGCTCTAGCCGCACAACATTTATATAGTGGTGCTAAACTTCACGTTTGTTATTATTTGAAACTGATGTCATACTTATTAGTTTGTCTTTTATTCAGGATGAAAACGAAGAGTTGGCTAAACCTTTCGATATTGCACTTATATGCTGTTTATATGCCAGGGATATGCTGTTTTATAAGTAGAATTGAATAGAATAGAAAAACTTTTATAGTCTTCATAAAAAAATGGTACAAAAACATAAGCAATTAAGGCTTAGTAAAAAAGGAAAGCAAATGGTCAGTGGCTCAGCTGATACGGGATGTGATCCCACTCAGCGCTGGTTTTCAGCCACTCCCATCTCTCCATAGGTAGTAGGTGAGGTTAGGTCATGAGGGCTTACAGTTCTAGGTAAGTAAGTAAGTAAGTAAGTAGGTAGTTCTCGGTATAAGTATATATTACGATATGATTGATGATACACTTTATGATAAAATTTATCATTTTTTATATTCTATTAATATGTATAAATAAACAGGTCAACATGCTCTTTTTAGGGTTCGGTAGCTGAATGGCTAAAAACGGAACCCTTATAGTTTCATCAAGTCTGTCTGCCTGTCTGTCCGTATAAAACACCCACTTTATTCTGAAACTATAAATATTACATAATTGAAACATAGTTAAAAAGGTGTCGGCGGATAATCATATTCGATCAAAGCCTTATTTAAAACAATATCTGTTTGTTTAATGAGAGTTTTATTTTCGGCATGGAGAAAACTAATATTTATTGCATGCAATTTATACTTCTCACTAGATGGCTTTGATAATTCTAGGAACAATATATTAAAATGTTTATTATTAATTATGGTATATTAAATTTTATTGGAAAAGAAAATGTTTACGATTAAACTTTTGGCGCAACAGGGTTAGGAAGGCAAAGGGAAGCGCTTCCTACCGACCGGGTGTTATGGCCGGGGACCAAGGTCCGATGTTCACCGTCTTGGTTTATTTGTATATAGTTTGTCCGCTCTTAATCTTTAATATCGCGGTTTAGTTTCCATACTTCGACTACAGCGCCATCTAGTCGCGTCGAACCGAGTCAGCGTGTTGCGTTGAAATGTAGTGACAGTGGTTGATCATAGATGTCGCTACATCACTCCCCTCCTAAGAACCGGAGGTTGATTGAGCCAGGGTGGTTAAGCTCAGCAGTCTGTGCGTGGTGAGCTTGCAAGTGCCAGTATTCGACGATGAGCCGGGATGTACATGCGCGATGTCCACGGTGAGTCGGGATGGGCATGCTTGATGTCCACGGTGCGTCGAGATGCGCGATGTCCACAGTGAGTCGGGATGAGATGCGCGATGTCCTCACGATAAGTCGGGATGAGCATGCGTGATGTCCACGGTGAGTCGGGATGTACATGCGAGAGGTCCACGATGCGTGAGGATGAAGCTCGAAGTCCACGGTGAGTCGGGATGATGAGCTGGTGAGGTTGCCGAGGAACCAGGAAGAACCGGTGCGGTCTGAGGTGGTGTCCTTGAGGCTGGAACTGGCTTGGAGGAGACTGCTGGCTGGATGCTGCTGGCTGGTGGTGAGGAGAAGAAGGCGACGCTGACGACGACGGTGCGGCTCCACGGGTATGGATGACATCACGTCGGGGTCACCAATTTGGCGCAACAGGGTTAGGAAGGCAATGGGAAGCGCTTCCTACCGACCGGGTGTTATGGCCGGGGACCAAGGTCCGATGTTCACCGTCTTGGTTTATTTGTATATAGTTTGTCCGCTCTAAATCTTTAATATCGCGGTTTAGTTTCCATACTTCGACTACAGCGCCATCTAGTCGCGTCGAGCCGAGTCAGCGTGTTGCGTTGAAATGTAGTGACAGTGGTTGATCATAGATGTCGCTACAAACTTATACACTATACCAATTGTGTTTGACTTGTTTACTTAAAATTATTTAATGTTCATAAAAAAATATTTAATGCTCACAGGTCACAATAATATTTCACGTGTCATTTAATTTAAAGTTTGACCAGAAATCAATTAAGTAAAAAATACAGGTTAATTTAATTTGTTACAAAATCGCTAAAGTTGTATAAAGGGTTGTATCTTTGAACCATAGAATTGGAACATAAAAATTTGCAGGTAATTATACAAAGCCAAGTATATGTCAACCAGATTGTAGACAAAATGAATTAGGTCGTCAATTTGTATATAGAGGCCGCTTTTTTGTGACCATTCTAATTTTGTCGAATAATCAATAACGTAAAATCAATTAGCCTTATTGCTTATGTCTGCCTCAATTTGCCTTATTATAAATACATGCTTATTTCTCAAAAACCAGAAAGATGTAGTAACATACAAATAATGGATTAAGTGTCACAAATTAACACCCTCCAGTGTGAGTTTTTTTACGGTCGCACATTTAACGGTTTCCGTGATATAGGATATGGAGAAACGTTTCTCTAGCAGGAAATGGAATATCTTAAAAACGGTGAGTCCTACAGATTAAATTTTTAGTCGCACAAATTGTTTGTTATAAGATCTATCTAACAATATACTTTGTTCTGCTCTAAAGTCATTATTTAAAAAAAATCCTGTTGGAGCAGCGTTTCTCCAGCAGGAAACGTATTTTCCGTTTTATGCGAAAACTGTGGCCCCCACAAATTTTATATTTGGCGCACTATTTAAGAATACTTAACACTATCCAACGGCATACTTCAAAGTGCTCTAAGAGACACTTTCCTGCTAGAGTAACGGACACAAGTAAATCTTATCCCCATAGCTGAGAAGCTACCTCCGGGTCACAATCTTCCCTAGACCATTTGGAAGGCGTTAAACAGACTTCGTTCAGGTGTAGGCAGGTGCAATGGTGGAGCCTCACTGAGGACGACACGTGCGAGTGTGGCGCCTTACAATCTATGCCACTCTTAATGTCGTGCCCTACCTCTCCTGCCACCTGCACACAAGAGGACCTTTACAACGCCAACCAGAAGTTGCCACTTTTTGGGCGCAGAAAGTTTAATTACCATTGATTCGAGAAGAAGAAGAAGATGTGAATCTTGTGAATGCGGAATGTTCCGAAAAGTTCCCACTGCATGCATAAACGTTCCTAATTTGAAATATTCTGAATTTACGGGAAGTAACCAGTAGGTTTTCATTCCCTTGCGAGTGTCGAAAATTTGCAGATTTTATTATCAAATTCATATCTGGGGCCGAGAGAGTGGGCCCAAATCGAGGCAAGCGAAGCGCAATGTGGCAACATGGCAAAATGTTTTAGGGTTTTGTAGCCGAATGGCAAAAAACGGAACCCTTATAGTTTCGTCAAGTCTGTCTGTCTGTCTGTCTGTCTATCTGTCTGTCCGTCCGTATGTCACAGCAATTTAATGTAGATCATCTTAACAAATACTTTCAACGACAATTGGTTTGGACGGGATCGAACTAGTAGTTTTTGAGATATAGCACATTTTCAACAACCGCAAACATAATTGCTTTTCATACAAACACTATGAAAAACAAAGTTATATTTGCTGTCAACAAAATATTGTGGTATTTTTGCTTAGTGGAAGTAAGTGGATCCCTAATTCAGTTAAAGTTGGCACGGAACCCTCAGTGGGCGAGTCCGACTCGCACTCAGCCGGTTTTTATTTTATTTTATACGGTGTACTCACTCCTTGTACCCCGACACGAGCTCCAAGTAGTTGGTGGGCGTGACGTAGTTGGTCCGGCGCGTCTCCTGCCACATGCGCACGCAGCAGCGGCCCACGGACGAGTGCACCAGCGACATGATCGACGCCACGGACGCGCGCAGCGAGTCCTCGCGGCTCTCCACTATCGACTCCTTTCGCCGGACCTAGACGGAAAATAGCCTTACAACTATAGGATTCCTAGCCTATACCCTCCTAGGTAGTAAACACGGATTTTATGTACTTTTGCTTAAGTAATGACTTTAAAAAAATCCATTTCGAAATTCAAATAATTAATGGAATTATGTCATTATTTCACTATGAACATGAGGGTTAGACCCATGTCAATTGTATTAAAATCGTTATTGAATAGGAAGTTCCACCACGGCCACTTGCTTAGATAATACTTTATGTGACAAAAACGCAAGTGTCACCGATAAAGAAAGAAAAACAAAGCAAAAGCTACATGGAGCATCATAAATAAAGAAACCTGTATAAACAAATTGAGAGATAGTAAAATTGCATTAAACAACAATAAATCAAATTCAGAAGTTGCAACTACTTTCGAGTCCTTTTTTTTACATATTGCACCTTCAACAACGAAAGAACTTGCTTCTTTTTCAGTAATAGCCGTATCTATTCTAAAACTTACATGTCAGTGAATTTAATTCTCAACTGCACTTTAGGCATATAGGATCTAGGGTTATGAAATGAAAAAAAAAGAAAAAAACAATTTTATTGCCTTTACAATGATACAAGTACATAATGATAACAAGTTAATTGTAATACTTAAATGGCAAATGGAAGTGACTCAGCGTATGCTGGGTAGGCCCTACGGCCTAGCCAGCGCTGATTTTCAGTCACTCCTATTTCTCTCTAGGTGGTAAACGAGAAGATCAGTAATGGGGGCTTAGTAACTATCGCAAGCTAAATGTACACGTAAGTAAAAGTTAAAGACTACATATATAAAACAGAAATCATTACTTATACTTTTACTAAAATTGCCTTGGTTCCTCATTATCAAGGTTATAATATTAAATAAAAAAGTGATGCAAGGGTTTTCATAAAACGAAAAATGAAAAAGCGCGAAAACAGAGCGAGAAGCCAGTACACTCGGTGCATTATGTGTGTTAATGTAAATATATGTGTGTATGTGTTGGTGTTCATATGTGTATAAATGTATTGTGTTTGTCGACATTTAAAAGAAGTCTTTCAGAGCCAGTAACTTCCAACAGCCACGAGTAGGATCTTCCGTAGCAGCTGTTTTTTTTAGCAACGCAACTTTGTATTTACCTTTAAAGCACTGCATACTCATCCTGAATTTCAGCGGAGGAGGCAGGCCATTCCAAATGCTTGCAGCATAGAAGTTGAAAGACCCTCTATAGCGTGAGGAACAATGTTTCGGTATTATCAACATGTCTTGCCTCGCAGACTGAAGACTTTTCTGGGTGTGTCTTTTTACCCAGTTTAGTTTTTCGAAGAGGTAATCCGGGTTTTTGCTCCAAATCACCCTGTGGACTGTACAAGCATACTAGAGTTCCCTACGAGCTTTCATATTTAGAATGCCTTTTCTATTGAGGTATGGAGTTATGTATTCTCTTCTCGGAATATCCCAGCAAAACCGAGCACATGCATTCTGCACACGTTATTTATCCCTTTCCAGGCTGACGCTCAATTTTGGACCGATTACAGGGCTACATAAGTAAAAGGAGATAGAACGAGAGCGTCAATCATTAGTAGACGGATTTCTTCCCTTAAATATGGTCTGATATTGTATAGAGATTTAAGTTTAAAGAAAGCATTTCTTATTTGTCCGTTTACGTGGTCTTCGTATTTTTGTAGCCCATCCAAAAGCACAGTGTTTCCTGAAGCCGCAAAATCGGACACCCCCCGTTTTTTAAAGCATCAGTAAGCCTTTATTATTACATGCAAGGCAAGAACTCCCGTGTTTCAATTCCACTTAGTTACCAAGTAATAAATTTTGAAAATTGGATATATTTCGGTGTACTGGGGTAAACCGAAATTTATTTTTTATTAAAAAAGCGCATGTGCTAGAAAACTATTTGCTTTTGAGGTATTTAGGGGACTTCAAACTATAAATTTAAAATATATTTTTAAACTCATAGAGGGTGTATTTACGACAAAATTAAATATTTTCTTTTTTTTTCGTTATTTTTTTTCTCTAAAGTTACAAGGTTTGCGCATTTTCTTTTTAATTAAAAATAAAGCTCAAAACATAAACTAAACGCCAAAAAAACAGATGCGCATCTTAAGGAATCTCGTTGTAAACTACTTTTTTTTTTAAATACCGGTTTTTGACTACCTAGGGTTGTCATCAAACTACTCCAGCAAATGTACCGGTACCATAATGTATCGATAACATATGTTACTTCAAAATAAGTACTAGGTATTTTTTACCTATTATCCCGACTCCTTTCTTTTTACCCTCGGAAAAATGACAGGTACTTAATACTTCCGAGTGTATGTTTGGTCTTGATGTTGAATTTGAAGTGCGAGGTTGTTCAGAACCCTTTATTGCGAGTCATTAAATACTCCTTACTGCAATCCATAAAAAGAAGAAAGAATAAGCATTTTAAAACTGACAATGAGAAATTGACAATATTCATAATTAAAATACAAGTAGCAAAAGCAAGGTTTCATTTCATATGAGTTTTTATTCAGCGATACAAAAAAAAAAACACGAAAGATGCTCTGATGCATGGAATATCTCCCCTTCATGCATGGATTCGTGTACTTTAGGCATATATGAGTGTTTGGAGTTTCATTTGAAGTTAGCATATAAATCAAAAGTGAAAAAATGGCGAATTATGAAAGTATCTCCAGAAGATCGGCTATTAGAAGATCGGCAAAGAATATTCAGAATGAAATAAGAGAGAAAACTGGAGTATTAGTCGATGTCGTCAGACCAAATAGTAGAACCACTAACGATGGTAATGCTGCCAGTACTTTGCTGTCGGACAAAAACAGGCAACTTTTTTCAGAAATTTTAAACATTGAAAAATGGCTCATTGATGGACTTCATACAGTTGTGGTAGTTTTTGTCGTGTGGTTTATCCATAGATGCGCTAAAGAGCGCTTTGCAAGACATTGGCTGAAAGATATGTGGATAAATATCCATGGCATCCCATGACCGTCACTATCCATAGAATATTAGTGCATGAAAAAAAATATAATTGAAACTTCGACATTACCAATAAGTATGTTCTCCGAGCAAGGTGCAGAATCGAGAAATAAGTTTTGGAGAAGTGACCGGGAACACCATACTAGGAAAATGGGCAGAGAACATACAATGTTAGATCTCTTCCATAGAGCCTTAAAGTCCTCTGATCCATTAATTTCAATGCTTGGTTTGAGCAAAAGACAAAAAGAATCCCATCAAAAACAATACTTGTCAAAAAAACCAAGTCTCGCAACTCAGTTGTTCTGCGGTAAGAAGTTGTGAGACCCATGTAATACCAAGTCGGTTATTAATTTATTCAGTCTCTACTTTAGCGACTGTCTGTCTTAATACGTCCAGTCTCTAAGACCACGATCGTGGTCAATAACAATTGAAAATCAATTGTGTCTGGAATCTCCGTACTCGAAGCATTAAGTTGTTACGTAATAATTAACAGCATCTTATAGTGACGCATATCAATATTAAAATTCTTGAATGTTTTATGTAAATATATTGAGACTTGGCCATCGCACTAAATAATTGAATTTACATGTGTTTTCATGCGATTGAATTTACACGTGTTTTCAGGCGATGTCCAAGTCGCAATATATTTACATAAAACATTAAAGAATTTTAATATTGATATGCGTCACTATAAGATGCTGTTAATTATTACGTAACAACTTAATGCTTCGAGTACGGAGATTCCAGACACAATTGATTTTCAATTGTTATGGACCACGATCGTGGTCTTAGAGACTGGACGTATTAAGACAGACTGTCGCTTAAGTAGAGACTGAATAAATTAATAACCGACTTGGTATTACATGGATCTCACAACTTTTTACCGCAGAACAACTGAGTTGCAAGACTTGTTTTTTTTGACAAGTATTGTTTTTGATGGGATCTCATTTCTTTTTGTATTTTGTAGACAGTTCTACTTTTTTCCTTTTCGGTACCTTCTACTTATTGTATATATGTATATCTACCAGCAACGAATTTTCTTAAAGCCCTCTCTCTGACTTATGAACTTTTCGCCTCGCGCTAGCACCGCGACAGCTCGCTCGGCGACATTCACCTTTCCGCGCGCCCCGCCACTGACCCCGCCCCGCGCCCTCGCGCTAGCACCGCGCAGCGCGTAGTAAGTAACGGCCCGCGCTCATTCGCTAGCATCGCAGCGCGTGGTATAATAATTAATTTACAACCATACGCACTCGTAATAAGTACGAATACGCACGTAGGTACGTTTTTTGCATTCAATAATTTAATTTACACGTGTTTTCATGACGGGAATACCCATTTTTTGCTTGATTTGGCAGGGGCACTACCATGCGCCTATATTTATATGGGACTAGCTTAAACCCGCGGCTTTGCACGCAATAATAATAACTGCCGTAAAACATCGTTACGAATAAAGCCAATATTGAAAAATTTCACTGAAGACTTGGCTGTATGGGCTTAATTTTCTTTGCGGTCTTTTCTAGATTTTTTAGGTTTTCCTTAATTCATACACCAAACACTACTTATATTCCAAATTTGAAGCTTCTAAGTCTGCTAGAAGTGCCTTAGAATTTTGATGATCGGTGAGTCAGTGAGTGACAAAATTAAGAAATTTGACCCGTTACAATTCTTAATACTGATTCAAATTGAATGAAATTTGAAATATACCGTGTCTTTATAATGCTGCATAGTTACTGAAAATTTCAGTCTTCTAGTTGTATCCACAACAAAGTTATAGGGGGTCGAAAATGGTCTGAATTGCTTCGAGAAAAGGATGGTACGGCCGTGACGCTTTTTTGCTCGACTTAGTGGGGGCACTGCCGTGCCCCCAGATCAAAAAAGGTACCGTTGCCCGAAATATGCAATTGGACTATTAAAGTGTATCACACCTGATGAACCAGAGACACCGTCGTCAGAAAAAGAAATAGAAGACGATGTTCACTTGATTTTAGAGACAGAAGATAACTAAAATATTTTTTTCAGATCGTCGCTTTAATCAGGAGATTATTATAAATACTTAATTTTGAAAAATATTATAAATGAGTTTTAGGTACCTAATTGTATAAATATTAATTTCAGATTTCTGGATGGGTTGATCACTTAACATTGGAAACTAAAGATGACTAAATTCATATCTTTATCCACGTTATGAAAAACATTCTAAAATACCGGTAAAACAAAATGGTGTTTAGTGAAAACCCTTAACAAAAACAAAAAAAAAACTCCTAACTTCCATGAGATGCGCATCTGGTTTTTTTGAGAAAAAAAAATAGAAAAAAAAACGAAAATATTTAATTTTGTCGTAAATACACCCTTTATAAGTTTGAAAATATATTTAAAAGTTGTAGTTTGTAAATCTCCTAAATACTTCGAAAGCAAATATATTTTTAGCATCTACCTTTTTTAATAAAAAATAAACTTCGATTTACCGGTGTTAAAAAAAAACAATTTAAAAAAAAAATATTACTCGGTAACTAAGCGGAAATAAAACACGGGAGTTCTTGCTTTGCATTTGTAATAAAAAAGGGGGGTATCCGATTTTGAGGCTTCAGGAAACACTGTGAAAAGCAGTCCAAGGTTTCGAGCCGAATCAACCCTCGCAAGGGCCACGCCATTGATGGACACCTGTTCGTTTCTGCCAATGACTTTTTCAATTTAAAGCTTCGTAGTATCGAACCCGCAACCCGCTGCGTAGTAGGCGATTTCTCGACCACTACACCAGACGAGTCGTCGGGTGATATCGATACAGTCGCGATGCAGAAGCTGGAAATTTTCGAATTATATACTGCCAATGACTTTTTCAATTTAAAGCTTGGTTCCCATAACTACCACTTGAGATTTATTAGGATTTAGAACTAAGGCGTTGTTTTGAGACCAATTGTATATATTTTGAAGATCAATATTTACTTTTCTAATAGCCTCTCCAGTATTTTTGGCATCAAACGAGTGGTAAATCTGTGTATCATCAGCATATAGATGGTATTTACATGTTTTTATCTGCAATCAGTTAAGTCAGCAGTGAAAATTGTAAACAGTATAGGACTCAGTATCGACCCCTGTGGTAGGCCTCGATCAGTCACAACAGAAGATGAAAACATCTTTTCTCCATCACTGCCATCAGTAACCACTGTTTGTTGTCTGTTTACCAGAAAAAAACATTTACCAGTTTCAAACCATTTACGGGTGGAGAAACCGTTGTGATGAAGTTTTGCCAGCAGAAGCCCTGGATGTACTCAATCAAAAGCCCTCGTATAATCGAGAAATATTAAAATGCTGCTAAGTCCCATGTCTGAAGCTTCTGTAAGATCGTCTGTCACATGGAGTAAGGCTGTTTCAGTACCCCGACCTCGGCGAAAGCCCGACTGGTACTTAGGTATGACATTGCTCTTGTCTAAGTAGTCTACTACTTGATTTAGTACTACTCTTTCTAATATTTTAGATAAAATTGGTAAAATAGAAATCGGGCGTAAACCTTTTAGTTCTTTTACAGTTTTTTTTTTTGGTATAGGCCTAACTAATGTTTTTTTCCACTCACATGGGAAAGTATTGGTGTCGATTGACTTATTAATAATTGCGGTGATAATAGGAAGTGTTTTATGCAAAGTGAGCTTTATCATCTTTACATTCAAATTGGCTATTGGCTCCACAACATTCTTGGGAATCACTTAAGACTCCAAACTACAATGGGGTCCTCAAATAGAGGCATTGTCAGGGAAACTAATCTCCGCTACTTTTGCTATAGGTAAAAAAGATTAGACGTTTGACTGATGTAGAAACAGCTAGGTTAAGTTTATTTTAGTTATTTCCATAGCTTGATGTACTACGGCATTTTACAGTGGGGCGCGGGGGTGCTGTGCTGTGGGGTGCTGATATAGAATCGATTTTTGTATTAAAAAAAGAGACGTGATAGCTATTTATAATCTTACTTAAACCTCAAGATTCCTTACAAGAGGTACTAAATGAAATTAGAATATTAACTGTAGCCTCTCAGTATTGATGATCCGTCTGGTGTAGTGGTCAAGAAATCGCCTACTACGCAGCGGGTTGCGGGTTCGATCCCCGCACAATACAAACATTTGTGTGCATGAACATGTCTGTTTGTATTGGTCTGGGTGTTTTCTATGCATATCATGTAAAAAAAACATTCATTCACGAAAAAAGTGACATACACATATATAATGCTAGGAATAAGGATAAGCTAGCTATTCCACAATTTAGGCTTCGAAAGGTTGGTAATTCTTTCATGGAGAAAGGGATAAAATTAAAAGTAAAATGATAAACAAATAAAAATAAAATAAATATCCTTTGGACATTCCCACACATCGCCATCTAGCCCCAAAGTAAGCTACTCAAAGCTTGTGTTATGGGTGCCAGACAACGGATATAATACTTAAATACTTTTTTTTTTGCAAATACATACATGATATACATAGAAAACACCCAGACCAATACAAACAGACATGTTCATGCACACAAATGTTTGTATTGTGCAGGGATCGAACCCGCAACCCGCTGCGTAGTAGGCGATTTCTCGACCACTACACCAGACGAGTCGTCGGGTGATATCGATACAGTCGCGATGCAGAAGCTGGAAATTTTCGAATTATATACTGAATTTTTGGCGTTTGCATAGATTAAACGACGCTAAACTAAATCTGTTCATTGCGTGAGTCGCGATGCTAAAGCCCGTTTTCGTAAGGGGTCTTAAATTTCGTTTCTAGAAATGTCATTTTGGTCTATCAAATTAATAATCATAGTATAAGCTCTTACCACAAGAAGACAAGTCAACACACGTGCGAAGGTCACAAGTGCTCTAGGTAAACCTAAACACCAATATTTGTAACAATATTTACCCTAGGTCCAGTGATGGAGGCGAGCAACTCGACGCCATCAAGGAACTTGTAGGCCACTTCAAGCAGCGCCTCTCGCGGCCACTCCAAGAACCAATTCGTGGTCGTCGCGTTGATCAGAGCCGGGTATTGGCGGATACGGTTTCTGCAAGTTACATTGATTATTATTTTTCTAATAAGATAAAAGATGAAATAAGAAACTAAAAGTTTGCGCACGGGTGGGACTCGAATAAGCAACAACTGTGCTGTCGGTCCGACCCCGCGAAATACGTGGTCTCCCATAGATACGTCATTACGCGTGACGTTTAGCGCCATCTTCCCGTCTGTTTATGAAACAGTGGCTGTTAACGAAAAAGATAAAAGATCCAAATATTATACGGGTGTCCCAGAACTCAACGTCAAACCGAAACGGGGTGACAGGATTGATCGTAAGCATCATGACAAAAATCACAAAAAAAATCTATCCCATGCAGTTTGAAAATTATGGGCATTTTAAGAAAAACCTAGAAATTTAGTCAAACAACAAAAAGTTATTTTTTTTTTTATTTTTGTTCATTTATACTTTGGAACCATAACCCTAAATAGCATTTCAGAATGACAGTCAAAAATAATGACACAGTTACCTCAAGTTTCCTAGAAATAAGACTGATTTGTTAAACTATGAATTTAAAATTTTCACAATTTGTCGACTTTGGAAGGCCCTCCTTTAAAAAAAATGTACTAGAGTGCCTTGGCAAGTGCCATTAAAAGTTAGCGCATTTAATCAGGAATCTAAAATGGTACATCTACAATGGTATCTTTGACAAATTGTGAAAATTTTAAATTCATAGTTTAACAAATCAGTCTTATTTCTAGGAAACTTGGGGCAACTGTGTCATTATTTTTGACTGTCATTCTGAAATGCTATTTAGGGTTATGGTTCCAAAGCATAAATGAACAAAAATAAAAAATAACCATAATAACCGAATGCCCATAATTTTCAAACTGCATGGGATAGATTTTTTTCTGATTTTTGTCATGATGCTTACGATCAATCCTGTCACCCCGTTTCGGTTTGACGTTGAGTTCTGGGACACCCTGTATAGTCGTTTATAGTTTTAACCGTATTGTGTAGTGAAACATTCGGTTTTATTGCCAATTTTTAAATGGAGCTTCTTATATTTAACAAACAAGCAAAAACTAATGTGCGATTTTCCTCACAGTGTGTTTTTTTCTACATATTACAGTAGAATTTAAATTTGTTACAAATTAGACCAATTGTACATTTAAAAATCAGTGACCAAAATAAACACGTTTTCAATGTTTAGATGGAAAACTTTTTTATTGTTATAAATATGGTGTGACTCAATTATCTTTTACTCAGTGACTAATCGTAGCAATTAAAACTAAATAACTTTCCACCCTAGAAATGGAAATGCTATTTTCCACCCGTCTATCATCACATGAAAGTTCAATATTCCGAACAGTAGAAATGAAAAAGAGAGGAAGAGGCCGACCAAAAAAGAGGTATTTGACAACATCACATACATTGCTCCGATCTCAAGCTAATAACACAAGTGCTTTAGCTACAAGCTAAGTAGCTAAAGCACTTGTGTTATGGAAATCGGAAACAACGTTGGTACCACAACACCCAGACCCGAGACAATATAGAAAAGGTCGTTTACTACATTGACCCGACCGGGAATCGAACCCGGAACCTCACGACTTGGCGACGCTTGAAACCAGCGTGCTAGCCACTCGACCACGGAGATCGTCAAAGAGATGGATGGGTTGTGTGAAACAAGATATGAGTGTGAAAGGTGTGGATGACTCAGTGACGAGTGATAGAATAGTAAGGAAGAAGAAAACATACTGCGCCGATCCCAGATAAACTGGGAACAGGGCAAGAGAATGATGATGTCTGGTACAAAATATGTGACGGTAACTGTAATGTCTCATTTTTAACCCCCTAAAAAAAAGGAGGAGGTTATCAATTCGACTGTTTTTCTTTGTATCTATGTTACCTCATATCTCAGTCGTTTGTCGACCAGTTCGAAAAATTTATTCGTTTACTTAGAGGATATACCTTCTAGTTGGTCCCATTTTGTCCAACTTCGCATCTAATGATGGGATCTTGGTGTAATCGAGGGAAACCCTCAAAATTTGAAGGCACGTATAGTGTTTCTTTACTAGAATCTTAATGTTGACGTGATGTCAGGGGGGTGTCACTCCGAAGTTTAGGTACGTTCGAGCGACTCGGTACGCCGAGCATAAATGAGCGCGGGGCTGCCGCTCGCGGAACGCGCCACGCGCCTGTCACTGTGTTTATTTTCTCAGCCAGTGACTGACTTCGTTACAACGAAATAACTATTAATAATTTGAGATATGTGTTCCTAATTATGACATTATTTATCAAAACAAATTTTGTAGGTAGGTATTCAACATTTCTTGTTCAAAGAAATAGGTTTGAGTTTAAGATACCTACTCAGTTACTTACGTCAATCTAACTTAAAATAACCGGAAACATGTCAATAAACTTACTTTAAATTTTGCATAATATTTATAAGTACCTACCAAATTACTTAAGTAATTTTGTGTTAGGATTTTACGTAGGTAGTCCAAAATCTAATGGTCCAAGAGCTACAGTTCATTATTTTACTTTAGCTATATAATATCACCCTTAATTTTTAGGTATTCCAATAAAATTAATCTCGATTTTGATAGCATTTATAATGGTACGATAGATAAGGTTCACATATACTAAAGTCTCTTTTTGTAGTTAAGTACGGACAACAGCAAATTAAGGTTAACACTGGTATATTATGCAGTTGACATTAGGACTACTTTGCAACAAAAGTGTGTCATTTCTCCGAATTCAGTAATTTTGTACCAAATAATTAAATTAGACAGAGTAGACACTTATAAAACTTAAAATTAATATTAAACGAACGCTGACACTATCAATTACTTTCTCCGATAGAACACATTTAAGAAATGTGCTAGGTCCTCCAGGCTATTTATTTTATTTGAGTAGAGCGTTGTGTACCTACGCGTATGTTCGTGCCACGCGCCGCTCGCAACCCTGACACATTCAAGGCCGCGAAACAGGGAAAGCGTTACGTGTTAGAAAGAGACAGGTATAGTTAGGTAGATGAAACAACCTTGAATTAAAATCGTGCGAAGTGAATTGCACTTCATTGCGTTGCAACGAAAGTTGTTTTTACTTTATCATTCTTAGCACAGTGATCCTTCTGTACGTAGTACTATTATATTTTCTGTGGTGATGTTACGTCTGATAGTCAACATCTTGTGGGCTGAGTTCAGTAATTATAATGATAGAACTTATAATAGGTAGTTTGCAGCTTCTTAAAGAACAGAGTCATAAGGTGCAACTTCCCCCCCCCCTCTCCTGTAATTTCTAAAAATAAAGAAATAAAATTAACTTTTAATAAAAGTAAAAGTTTGGAGTCGGTGCCGTCACTTTGACCATCAAGCATCAACTATCACAGCACCGACTCCAAAAAGAAATTGTTTGCCTAAAATAGGTTCCTTAATCCTTTCCCTTCAATAGTCAGAGTTTATTTAAGACTTTAAAGTGCATTTTGGTTTTGAAGTCGGTTTTTAATTTTTTTTTCAAAGTTATTTTTTCTGTAATTGTAACAAAGACTTAGGAAGAAATCTAGTTACGGGTATACCTGAAGTCATCACCGATCGGGCTGAAGCAAAGCACAATATGCAGGTGCGCGCGCACGCGCTCCACCAGGAAGAGGTACACCGCCTCCGCAGACTGCATTATGTTCGCGTGCTTCATCGGCTTCTCCAGCGCTTGCTTGATCTGCAAGCAAGTAACATCGATTGATAAAAATCATTTAAAAATAAAGAAAATAATGTATAAGTACTCTAAGATGTTTTTAAATCATAAATTCGTCGTATGCGCTCGAAAATGACTACACGAAAGGCAGGTAATTGTCCGGAGTGCATTCAGTTGGGCACGCTTTCTCTTTATGGCTAAACGTCCCGACAGTGCCTCAAATTATTTCTCGTTTCCCAGTAAAAATGCCTTCCTATGTGTTTAGGAGTAGTACCAATTACACTGAACCTGTTAGACAAGAAAAACGTGTCATTACATTCATAAGTATAGGTTTTTCATTTAAAAGTATTAAAACTTAAAATACGTATTTAGTCTTTACCATAATTTGGCAATGGCTGACATTAGGATAAAGAGCAAGATGTCGCGCGCCAATGAGCGCTCAGTAACAATCAGTACGTAACTAATGTTATATATATATCTCTTTCTATCAACAGGCATGCCCCATTATTTGTCTTGCTTAGCGCTTAGTGTCGTTATACACAACTATATACTGTTCGTGTAAAGAGTAATCCTTATGCCACTTTAATAGTACATTATGATACAAGTGTGCTAAGTTGACCATTATATACAAGGCGATATTGTGTGCGCACGAGCGAAAGCGAGTGCGCCATAAGAAAGCCGCGTATATTATGGTCACAGGTACACGTGTTTCATACGACGCTTTTCAACACACTTGCGAGGAAAAAACAAGACTCTTCATTTACTAAGTTTTTAATTATTAAAACAGTAAAAATACATTTCACTCGATTTTGGCAAAGACCGCGCGCGTTTTTCGCCTCGTTACGTATGTCCGGCGGAGTTAATAATAGGTTTTCTTCACTTGAAGTAGACAGTTTCATTAATATTTAACTTCATAATTAATCCAAACTTCGTCACAGCCGACAGTTATTATTTACGAAAAATGGCGCGTTGTTTTTTTTTTCTTGCCGCGATACCGATGCGCGCGCAAGGCTTAGGCGCGAACTAGATCGGCCAAATTCGTGTTTAAAACACAAATCACAGAAAATGTTAATTAAATTTGAGCTATTTTTTTGTAATAAATCTGGATTTACAATTTATTGAAATAAATATGTAGATACTGATATTTTTCGCATAAATACTGTTTGTTGCTAAAATAAAAGTATTTTATAACCCGACTAAATTATATCGCTTCTTCTTCTTACTTACGACTTCGTACTAGGGTACAAATGTAAATTGGTCGGGTTTATAAACTAAAAGCACTAGTGCAATAATATAATGAAAAAGCACGCGTGTTTAATATCTATGATTATGAACCAAAAATCGGTGGAATAATAACGTCGTTTTGAGCAAGTGTGTTGAAAATTACTTTTATTACTTTTTATTACTCCCGGTTTTAAGTTCAAACGATTTTTGTTTGAATGTGGTGGGGCGGCTATATCCTTGTCTATATTTAATTATTTGGATCACAAGCGATCTGCAACCAGTGTGATCCTTCTTATTCTTCTCTCCGATCTTTTCTAGGTCGTCTGGCCATCGAGTCGGTGGACGTCCTACGCTGCGTCTTTGTTCGAAGGGTCTCCAATCTAGAATTTTTCTGCCCCAGCGGCCAACAATTCTTTGCGTTATACTCAAAATCTTATTGATTCGCAGGTATATGTCCAATACCTTAGTTTTTCTACGTATACACTGATGATGCCTCGTTCTGATCTCATAGAATTCAACACCGTTTGACATATTTGACTGTAAAATGAAAACGACTTACATCTTCAAACTCATCAGGCTTATACAGGTTGGTGATCTCCCCACTGCTCAGCAGGTTGTTGATGATTTCAGTAAACGACTCCTCGGCTATCTGAGTATCACAGAATATGAACGTCGTCTGCTTCGCGTCCACGCCGCACGACGTATACAGCATCTGGAGTTGAAACAATCGTTCAATATACTACGAGCAAACTAAGAAAAAATAAAAATAGTAATAAAGAACAAGTAATTTATTTATTTGCTTATTATAAGGGCACATATAGCTCAGATTTTCAGCTGTCATTATAAGCATGCATTTTTTTTTTAACTTAGTCATAATTCATGATATTACCCACACAAAGTTTCATAATAAAGACTTCTGAAACACATTCAGAAAAGCGACTCAGATCAGACGTGGCATTGTGTAAAGCAATCGTATTCATTTGACAGTTCAAAACGTACGGTATGATCTGTCAAACGCTTTGATCTTTGCCGTTTAACAGAAACCATCTTCCATTATACTAATCACTCTGTAAATTATATTTGTTTTATATTGTATCGTGTTTACGTATTTGTGTTTACGTAAAGCTGATTTAACGATTTTAATGATTTGTTATTATTTAATCCCCTGACGTGTAAATGTTGCACACGTGTCTTTGGCGGAACGGTATACCAAGCAGCTGGTAAGCATAACTTTGTCGCCACAAAAAAAAAAAAGACCATACCGTACGTTATGAACTGTCGAATGAATACGATTGCTTTACATAATTCCACCTCAGTTACTGGCTATCTGACACAAAAAAAAAATAGTCATTAAAGAACTACACATGTAAAATATCTATTCTCCAGTTCCTATACAGGTGTAAAAAAAAGACAAGCCAAATTCAAGGAGGTGGTTGCCAATCGAACTCAGAATACATATTTTTGAAAGGAAAAAACATTTTTCAGGGTTTTTATAAAATTTTCCTGAATTCTGGACTCAAATCTGAACTATCCCATAAATTTGGCTAGTACTTTTTTTTCACCCTGTGTGGAGTTTTAGGACATTTTATCTTTACACACTTGCGCTATTTCTAGCATCGATACAGTCGAAATGCTGTCACGCGTAAGTATCGATTCAGTCGTGATGCAGAATCTGTCTATTGAACTAATGCGATGCAGTATTGATGCTGCATTGCGACTGTATCGATGCTAAAGACCCACCAAGTTATCTGAAGAATGAGTCGCACGTCTAAATTGATACTAATGCGCATTAACATCGATGTAGTCGCGCGACTGCACTGATGCTTAAAGGCGCAGTGTGTAAGGTTAGATGCTTCGTCACCTTCAAGTCCTCCCTGAACTCCTTGACGCCGTAGGTCTTGGTGACGACCACCTGGAACGAGTTGCACTCGCAGATGTACGACGCCACGCGCGTCAAGCTCTGACGACCCGAACCACCTGCCATAGCAATATAATAACCATTATTTAAGCTTTGCTCTCATTAACGTTTTTTTTGGAATTTGTGCAGATTATCACTTGGTGCAAAGCGTAGTCAAATAGTCAAAGTCAAGCGTCTTTACGACGGGCCGTTTCGCACAGCTGCATTCGCACTGGCCGCCATGTCTAGAGTGCCTGCTACTGATGCCTTTTAAATGCATAGACATGCATCAGACAACACACCAATTGTCTTGGTATAGAATTTTCATCCACCTGTTACGATATCAAGCCAACGATTAAAACGGGGACGTCTTCCATAAAAACTAAAATATCCATGACAATCATTACTCCCTTGCAGGACTCGAATCCGCAAACATTGGAGCCCCGTAAAATTTGCAGTCCAGCCAGAGTACGAAAACTTATCACTATATGAGCACGAACTTATGTTGCATTTGACTTGCTTTTGGTTAGCGTAAGCAGGCGGAACGCAGCGCTTACATTGCCTACATTTGCGGTCAAAATAGCTTGCGGGCGATAAGGTTTTCCAACCCGCAAACCTTTATGGAATGAGACAAATTTGATGTCATTCGTTTTCATACATTCGAAACAAAGTTTTTGCATCTTCAATTAAAATAAATATGCTGATTGGTAAAAATTTACGAAATTTTGAAGTTTTTGTGTCCAAAAAATTAATGTTTAGGTTCTTATATTTACTAAATTTATTTATTTATTTTAAAAAAAGACGTTCGAGCACCATGCTCGATTCTTAAATTATGTAAAACATGAAAAAAAAATGACACAATAGGACAACGTTTAAGGGGCTTAAAACTATCATCTTAACGCAAAAGACAAATTCTAAGGAAACATATATATATATACACTATGCCTAAACATTAATTTCTTGGACGTAAAAAAACTTCAAAATTTCGTATATATATATCCTTTACTGCACAAACAAAATTAAGTACAAATGGCGGACTTAATGCTTTAAAGCATTCTCTACCAGTCAACCATTGGGTGTCAACATACCGATTCCGACACACAGCACGTTTCCCCGTTGCTGCGAGATGACGCGCACGATACGACAGATATGCTCGATAGCGTCTTTGAACAGCACCAGATCCATCTTCACCACGCCCGGGCAACTGTTGTACTCCTCCAATTGGTTCACTATGTATCTGAAAACGAAAGGAAATTCATCATCATCATTTCCAGCTCTTATTGGCAGTTCATCTGGGGTAGGGACATTTGCACTACATACATTTACACTACGTACATTTGCACCAGAGAGCTCTGTGCTAGGTTTTCTGGGTAAAGTTTGTTCTTTTTAGCTTGTCGAATATTATAAACAATCTTGACATCTCTTGATCTTAACATTCATTTTAAAATACACAAAAATCAGAACCTACATACATCGTTGAACAAAATCAAATAGATAATTCATTTATTTTTTACTGATTTTATTTAAAAAATTAAGAAAATATTGTTTACATTATTTGAATAGCAAATAGCAAATAGAAACAGACTTTAGGCAGGTTTTCTCGCTTTAGACCTCTCAGCTTCAACCGTCCTCTCAGGTGGTTGTTGCGATAAATGAAAGGAAATTGTTTTGTTCAAGACAACAAATGCCCCTTATGAACGTCACGAGTAAAATAAAACATAAAAACATAAGACAAAAGCTAGCTACCAGATACCAGTGTTTAAACGATAGTTAATAAACAAGGGATTTAAAATTTAAATATAATCTCGACATATTTTTGATCTCCCGAGCACCCGCGAGTCGTATTTGGGTATAGGGATGTCTAAGCACGCTTTCGTTTGCGTAGTCGGTCAGGGGTGATTCTACTATTACTTTAGAACTAACATTGATATATTGGCGAATGACAGACAAGACATAACCTTAAAAGTAAAATACTTCCTACTCAAGTAACTGGTTGCATATTTCGCATCAACTGTGAGATAGCAGCTAATAAAGTGACTATTTAAGTTAGTTTCTAATTAAAAATTATTCAACTATAGTTTAAAAAGCTTCATTCGAGACTTCGCCTGCGGGGCGGCGGGCGAGGGGAGAGGCCAGAGCGGGTATCCACACCGCCGTGGACCACTTTTAAATGATAATACGGCTATTTTAAAATAAACGCGAGACAAGTCACATGATAAATATTCCCCTTCGGCCGCATTCGAAACCAAGGTTCGAAACTAGTTTCTAAATAAGAATAATGTTTCTTCTTTCGAAACTAGTTTCGATATAAGAATTATATTTCTTATTTCGAAACTTGTTTCGACAAAGGAATAACATTTCCTCATTCGAAACCGACTAATAAAAATCAAAACCTCTTTAGATATATAGCGTATGGGGATTAGTGAACTATAGTAAAAAAAAAATTCGTTTGAGTGGTACCAATATTATTAAAAACACTGTGAGTATCAAAAAATAATTTAATAAAACTATACCTATGGAAATAAAATCCGGTGCGTTTCCATACATACACGTAAAGAATTAATTAATAAAGTTTAAAAATTAACTATGTATAAGCAAGACCACTACAAAAAATAACAAAAACTGATAGATGAAGAAATTAAATTTGCAATCCTGCAACTTCAAACGAAAGAAATCTCCGTTGGCCATTGCGTTGAAATTACCTCCCCCTTTTTACTGCATTATTAATCTTACTCGTTAAATTATTTCAAATAAATATACGTGTATGTATGGAAACGCACCGGCTTTTATTTCCATGTAGTTTATTTAAATTATTTAATTTGACACTCACAGTGTTTTTAATAATATTGGTACCGCTCAAACGAAAATGTTCTTTACTATAGTTCACTAATCCCCATACGCTATATACCTAAAGAGGTATTGATTTAATTTGTCGGTTTCGAATGAGGAAATGTTATTCCTTTGTCGAAACAATAGGCTTGTGTAGTACATGTACTATGTACTATTAGGAACTAGTTCATGCATGTGACCGAGTACGAACTATTCACTTCTGGTCGTTCAAATCGGTCTTTAGTACATTTCATTAAGCAAATCTTGGATGTCTATAGTTCAGTTTAGCTCGCAAGAGCTGACTAAGAACGAATAATTCCAAGTGTCAGAGTGAGTTGGACGATTACAAACGCGCGTGCGTGAACGTGATGGAAAATGTACTAGATGCGCGAGAACGAGACAGACGCGTGTGCGTGAGTGTGACGGAAAATGAACTAGTCAAGCGAGAACGAGACGGACGCGTGTGCCAGAGCGTGATAGAAGATGTACTAAATTGAACGACATTGACATACGACCATATTCGCTGTGTACGACGGACGACTGATGTCAAGAGTAATCGGTGGACCATTGAACTAATAGTACTAAAAGACCGAACTAGTTCCTTTGAGCAATTGTACTATTTCAGAGCGCTCCATTCAGTGTCCGATTAAGAACAAGACTACGAAACAAGTTTCGAAAAAAGAAATATAATTCTTATATCGAAACTAGTTTCGAAAGAAGAAACATTATTCTTATTTAGAAACTAGTTTCGAACCTTGGTTTCGAATGCGGCCGAAGGAAAATATTCAAACAGTTGTCCAATCATAGTCTATTTGTTTGTGGTAAGTCTGTAAATCTCAGGCTACTTATATTATTTAAACCACTAACTTCCTCAAAGCGGCAGGATCCGTAATCTCGTCGTACACCTCAAACGGGTTGAGGAAGTGTCCGAATATGGGCGGCTGCTTAGACGGGCACAGCGCGTGGAACGTCAACTCGAAGTGCTTGCCCAGCATTTCGCTGATGTGGTTCATGAACCAGTCGCGGTCTCTGGTCAGTCACAATTAAAATTATTAACGATTTACAATTATTATAAATTCACAACGAACGAACGAAGAACCAGAATCAACGTTGAGATAACCAGAAAAAACAACGTTGGCCGACTTTTCTCATCATACTACTTCACTAGCAATTTTAGTACAAAATATAATGCACGGATTATATATATCCGTGCATTATATTTCATTATTAAGTAAAAATCGACATTATTCATTTTCAAATTGAATGAGTAAATGGATAATACAGTAACTAATTAAAAAAACTTTGGCTTAATTACTTTTCCAAATCCCAAGCCCAATTTCCCGGTCCCGATGGGACCGTGCACGAAGACAGCGTCACAAACTATCGGCGGACTTTGAATTGACCAATGGCTGGCTGTCATGACGAAAAGTAAGTAAACCAACCTTGCAGCATTACGTATTAAACGATATGCTATCAAAACAAAGACAAGACTACATCCACTCCGATGTTACTGACAATGTTACTGCCTCGCCTCACTAGATGGCGTTGTATTTACTTAGCTCGCGGTGGTATTTCGTTACCACAAAATTATAAGACGACCGATCATAAAATTACAAGGTTACCACTACGTCCCACTAGATGGCGTTGCATCTAGTTGACTCGCGGTTAAGATTCGTTTGCCTTTTAGAATAAGAACCCTAGATGCAAATTGCAAGGTAACTCTGATCCCACTACCTTTAGCGCTCAATAGCAGCACGTTCACTGGCTCTCAATACTTGCGACCTTTGGATATCTCTACTGTGCCTATTGTCAGGTAGCTTAGGAGTTATCCCGCGTACATAAGTAAATGTACGACGACCCGTCTGGTGTAGTGGTCGAGAAATCGCCTACTACGCAGCGGGTGCGGGTTCGATCCCCGCACAATACAAACATTTGTGTGCATGAACATGTCTGTTTGTATTGGTCTGGGTGTTTTCTATGTATATTATGTATGTATTTACAAACAAAAAGTATTTAAGTATTATATCCGTTGTCTGGCACCCATAACACAAGCTTTGAGTAGCTTACTTTGGGACTAGATAGCGATGTGTGGGAATGTCCAAAGGATATTATTATTATTATTATTATTAAATGTACTACTATACCTAGGTCAAATACAACACGTAATGTCTACGTCGCGTTTTATTCCCGTCCGACTCTTCGCCTGCCGTATCCCAAACATCGTCATCGTACTACGTGTTCACCTCTTCTACAACCTAAGTTATTTTTTGTATCATAGTGTCGATTTTTTATTGTTAATAAAATTGCACAGCTTCGTTAATTTTATACTAAAATTACTAGAAAAATGGTAACAGAAGTCCCCCAACGTTGTTTTATTGGTCACTGCGAGCGCTGTCATCGATTCGGGTTCCCCCACCACCTACTTCGCAGACAGCGAATAAACTTACTGAGTAATACCAGCCCCCATACCATGAACTGTTAAAAACAGCTGTCCCGCTTATGGATTGCTCTGATATTAGGAATTTATCGCATAAGTATGACGCCAATGTGGTTTGATGAAAAATATATTTAATGTGAAATTCGACGAAAATTTATTTCTTGATATAAGATATTTATCTCGTAGTCTGATTGAAATCACAAACATCAATCAAAATGTTAAAAATCATGTTCTGAATCAATTGTATTGTCCAGCCAGAACTTTCGCTGATTAAAAAAACAACTTTTTAACCATATATCTGAATAAAAAGTTATGTTTTTTAATCAGCGAAAGTTCTGGATAATTATTTAAAACCGACTGGATGCCTTTTCAAGTTCAAATTAAAAATATTGTGAACTAACTTTTCTTCGGTCAGTCGATCACAGAACACTCTGAAGCATTCATGCATCCATAAGCGCAGGAATCTTGGTTTTGTGTTAGTATAATCCTTGTTACTCCGAAGCAGCCCCTAAAAATAACTTTTAGTGTAAGATTATGTCCGTACAAAAAGCGAGTTTGATATGCAATTTTAAAGATGCCATTCGAATTCGAATCACCTACTATGATACGTATACTGATAATAGTTATATCGCTAAGGCTAATAGTTATTGTAGAGTTATTGTAGTATCGGCGCGCTGTGCTTGCACAGCATCCATAAGTCATCTATAAATCGATGTGCTTATCTATAGTATCGGAAACTCAGTTTGGCACAAAACATACTATCGACACAGTTATACTATCGATAGTATCGGTTGTGACAATTGTTGCTATTACCGATACTATCGATGTTTTTGCGATCTACCCCTTACCCATATATCGACATACCCCTTTTATAGTAATTTTTAAATGGATTTGTCTTAATTTGTATTACATTGGTTTGATTTGGCTTATTGAATTATATTATTTATTTGATTGAATTGTTAATTTAATTTTATAATTTAACTAATTGATTTATTTATTTCCTGTATTATCAATTAAATATAATACTAACATAATATGTTAGTCATACTCTACTAACATTCATATGGATATATTTGTCCGAAATAAAATGTATTTTATTTTACTATCGATGGTGATAATATTAGTCAGCACCGATACTATTGCAATGCTTTTGTCAACAGTTTTGAACCTGAGTTATCTACAGTTCCTGTACTATAGCTTTTGCTCAACTATCTATAGAACTTTGAAAAAACTACTGATAGTTGTCTATCGAGCAGCAACCCTAGTTATCTGGCACAAACCATAGAACAAAGAACTAAAAGTGAAACCTACTTGGAATATCTTGGAGATGTCTCTTAAGTTGAAGAGGTAGTGCATCTTGCTCGGCGTCGGCAACAGCTTGGCGTGGATGTTGTTAAACATGTCTATGGTCGCTACGAGCACTAACTTTCCTGTACAAAGTAAATAAAAGTAATAAAACTAAAATCACAATCCTGACAGTTGCTAACACGCGAAAGACCCTCGAATGTGAATACATGTATTAATGATATTTTGATTGAATTAATGAATATTGGACACCAATCACATACATTGCTCTGATCCCAAAGAAAGTAGCTAACACGCTTGTTTTATAGAAATCATACAACGGTGGTACCAAAAATTTCTATAATGTCTCGGGTCTGGGTGTTGTTTTAATTAAATAATTAAAGGCCTTTTTTGCTAGTCGAATAATGCAAACATTTTTTTATAACTTGTAAAATAATATCAGTATATAAAAAAAATCTCAAATTTCTAAACGTAGTCTTTGGCGACCAAGTCTAATCGTATTACATACAACAGCATACCATCACCCATTAAAAAATAGATAACATTAAATGTTTCAAGTCGCACCTATTTAATTACATTATAGATCCCTTTAAAATCATAACATGATAATGTAAAATATTGTATTTGAAACGTGTACTAGTGGTAACCTAGAATAAGCTTAGTATTAATAATTTCTTATGTAAGTGGATTTTGTAATCTTTTTTGAGAATACATTCTTTAAACCTAACCTTACCTATTTATTATCTGATTTAAAAAGATCTCAGTGTTAAACGATAATTTACCTATGTAGTCGGTGATTTTTGGGTTTATCTTTTTTTTTAAATTAATTATTTCATTAAAAATGAAAGTCGCGATTGTTTACAATATTTGACATGCAAAAAGAAATGGACTTTACATTATTATTATTTTTTAACTTGGTCACTCAGCGACAGCATGGAACAGCTTTCATCAAGCAGGGATGGCGTTTATTTTTTTAATTTGTATAGGTTTCGCTCCCGCTTCATCGCGCGCACTCACCACAAGACTTGGTCTCCTCGTCGAAGTCGCTGAGGTGCTGCGCGAGCATGGCGCCGAAGATGTTCGCGAGCTGCTGCTGCGCGGGCGGCGGGAGGTACAGCGCGTGGAAGCACGACAGCAGCCGCGCCGGCAGCGGCGAGCGCGCACCGCCCGGCGGGCCCGCCGCGCCGCACAGCACCATGTCCTATACACACGACGGTTTGCCCATTAAATGGCCCTAAGGTTTGATTACCCGACGTCAAAAAAAAACCAACCAGTCGGACTCGCGCACTGAGGGTTCCGTGCCAACTTTAACTGAATTAGGGAATCCACGTACTTCCATGATATATTGAAAAGATGCTGTATCTCAAAAACTTCTCGTTCGATCCCGTCCGAACCAATTTTCGTTGAAAGTATTTGTTAAGATCTACATTATATATTTTTTCCAAAATTTACACTCGCTTAGTTTAGAAGTTAGATGGGGGGAGGGCGATTTTGATGCGGTTTTTACCCGACTACGAGGAGGATTTAAGATTTTAACCTGAGTGTATATTGTAAGTAAGTGGGTATGGATTCATAAAGATGAAATATGGTATGGATGTTCATCTGTTCCCTCATAAGTACAGTCGCCGTCAGATATATTGGAGCAAACAAAGTGACCAAATATTTCTGAACAGTTCACAATGTCAATAAGTTCCATACAATACAAGTTACCATTAATATGAGAACATTAATTACTTTATAAATATCTGAGCAGATGTTAGTCAATAACTTCGACACACACAACTAACCAATAATATCTAAGCACACACTTGCCTGAATTTATTTATTGCATAATACTTTCATGACAGTGATGACAATACTGAAAACTGCAAATCGTTACAAACTGCCAGCGTCATCTTCCTATAATATAAACTATGAAAAGAGTTCCAATTTTTAAATCTATACTAATATTATAAAGCTGAAGAGTTTGTTTGTTTGTTTGTTTGAACCTGCTAATCTCAGAAACTACTGGCTTGGCTAACATTTATCGGGGAAGGATTTAGGCTCTATAACATAATGATACGACTCATAAGACCACAGCAGCAATGAAAAATGTTGCGAAAACGGGAGAAAGATATTCCTTTTGAGAGCTTCCGCTGCGTACGCTGCGGAAACCGCTTACGTTACACAAAAATCATGTATAACAGAATTGTTCAACATCAAGAGTTCTATAATAAAGACTGCGACAGCATATCTCTATCTTTTATGGTTGACTTACTACAACCTTTTTTATGTTAATAAATTTGTAAAAAAATAATGCATTATTTTTAGAGGTGTATTATACACCCAGGTATTTATTCTTATCAAAAGAAATAGATTCATCATCACGAACATTTCATTTAGAACAAAGTTGCCCTTTATATCATTTAATTTCAATAAATATCTTAGGAGCTATCACAGTTTTAACATAACTCCGCACCAAAATAATGTTTGCAGCTTAAGTACAACGTGCGCTTGCGCTAATTGCTATGGTTGCTGGCTCCTTAGTTACAATAAAACTACGTATGTTTTGCGTTAAAATATTTTACTAATTTTATTCGTACATTATTTTTGAAGGTGTTTTATACACACGGGTATTGATTCTTATTTAAATAAATATATTCATCATCACGAGCATTTCATTTTGAACAAAGTTCACATCATTTGATTTCAATAAATATCTTAGAAGCTATCACAGTTTTGAAATAACTCCACATCAAAATAATACTCGCAGCTTAAGTACTTACAACGCGAGCTTGCGCTTAGTATGGTTGGTGGCTTCTCAGTTACGTTAAAATATGTGTTTTGCGTTGAAATATTTTTCTTATACATACCTATTAGATTAATTTAGTCGCCTCCCTACGGAACGGTTGTCCCGCGCAACTGCTTTTTTTGCGATACTTCAAGTGATTTCAGCACATAATACATAGTTTTCCTTTCGCTATTGAGTAGTAAAGGACTTGAGCTCATTATTTTGATTGCAGATATTTTCTATTAGGTAGAGTCAGTAATACTTTTGGTTAAAATTCTTTCTTCAGATTTATGCAGGTTAAAGTTTTCTTTTCGCCACTGAGTAGGTTTTAATTTTGAATGCATCTATTAATTATTAAGTTTAATAGATTTAGTAGGTAATTACTTTTGTTATTCTTTCTTCTGATTTATGCAGGTATAAGTAACTGCGATAGCTCATTTCAGCATGTAATAAAAGTTTTTCTTGACTTAGTAATAAGTACCATATAAAGTAGGTAGGAGGTAGGTATTAAATCTAAATGTGCATTTATAATTTGATTTTGTATTAGGTAATTTGATATTGTTCTTCTTATTCTCTGTAAAGTGATTGATTACATTAGGTAAATGCTTAATTTATAGGTTGGTTGACTTCATTTATATTTACCAATCTTAATGCAAAATTTTATTTCATTATAATTGGGTATTGTTTTGTTGTATCTCTACAAAGCTTGGCCGTTTTGGACATTTTTTATGACAAAATTGTTAAGTTTTGTTTATCTTCTCACCATTTTTATTACTTACCAAATTATATTTTTTAATAAAAAAGTACCTACTGAATTAATTAGTAGAATGCCTAGAAAAAGGATTCAGCTTTCTCGGCAGTCTGCCACGTCTACAACGTCCATCCGTCTCAAACTGAATGCTATTATTTGAGAATATTGCTGCAACATATTCGCGGTATATCTTATTTGTAAAATAATTAGCCTAAATAATTAAAAAATCTACCCAAAGTCACTATTCCACGCGGACGAAGTCGCGGGCACAGCTAGTAGTACTTATAGTTAAATTGGAAGCACTTCCTTCTGCAATTTTCCTCGATTGCTTAGATATTTAAGACCGACTGCGTAGATACATTTGACGTTATCAGTGTTCAGATATTATTGGTAAGTTGTGTGTATAGAAGTTATTGACTAGCTTCTGCTCAGATATTAATGAAGTAAAGAATGTTCTGATATTAATGGTAACTTGTAGTGTATGGAATTTATTGACATTTTAAACTGTTCAGAAGTATTTGGTCACTTTGTCTGCTCCAATATATCTGACGGCGACTGTACTATATATAACAATTGGACGAATAAAGTGTCGTTGGAAACCTCTTGATCTCCCGCTAGTTATAAGTTACATGAAGTTACGGTGAACTGATTACAGCGCCCTTTAGGAGACTTGAAGTAAAGCACTAAAAAATACATTAAAATGTATATATCCTACTTATAATAGTAGTCCCCCTGACTACTATTATTAGTCCACATTGTGTCTTCAGTCTCAGTGTATACAAGCCGCTTACCCTGACGTTCTTGCGCCACTGCTTGGCGCGGTCGAACCAGTAGCCGTAGTCGTGCCACAGGCGCACCAGCTCGAGCGGCGGCTGCGAGCCGTACTCGTCGCGCACCGGCATGTTGATGTCGTCCATGAACGCGATCATCTTCTTGCCTGGAACAACACCCATACATAATCATGCAAGATCAGATTCAGTGTTGGAAAACTTTAGAAAACACACAAAAGTGTCAGTATCTTGAAATCATGAAAGATCGAGATTGAGTATTTGCAAACAACAGAAAACACAGAAGAGTCATTATCTTGAAATCGTGAAAGATCGAGAATGCAATGGCAAGCATAAGAAAATACAAAAAAGAGTCATCTTGAAATCGTGAAATATCGAGATTACAATGGCAAACATAAGAAAACACACAGAAGATTCATTATCTTGATATCATGAAAGATCAAGATTGCAATGGCAAACATAAGAACACACAGAAGTGTCATTATCTTGATCAAAAAAAAACACAAACTATGTCTTTTTTACTACAAGGGACATTAAGCTACAAGAAATAAGTGGCTGGAATTGATCCTGCTTTTATTGCTTGAAAAAATATATGAACCTATTATTATTATAAAGTCGCAACCCTAACATAAGTTCTGAACACAATTGCTCAAAATTCCTGCACAAACTGATGTTTGGGATAAACGTTTCGAAACGAAACCTGAATGGCGTCACGATTTAAAATAAAAATTTCCTGTAGCTTGATTTTATAGGAACTAATCACATTTAAAAAAGTCACAAACTAACCAATTTAAATACAAATACAAATGCGTTTATTTGCGTATTTTGAGTGTTACTTATGAGATCTTATATTATACATTTAAGTTCACCAATAAATGGCTACATTTACTTAATTTATTTTATTTTATTGGTTTCCTCTTAGTCAGTCTATCTATAACGTCTTTTATTAACTAATTGAGAGAGTAATCACAAAATTTAAAACGTTAATAGATCAAAGTCTTCAAATATTATTCTGTAAAAAGAGCAACAACTCCTCAACTTTCAGTTGATGAGAATAATAACATCATCTGCAGCCAAAGGACGTCCACTGCTGAACATAGGCCTCCCCCACGGTTTTCCGCAGCGACCGATAACTAGCGGTCTGCATCCAGTTTGATCCTGCGATCTTTACAAGGTCAGAATAATTGGTGTTAAATAATTAATAAATTGTTGAATGTTACTAAAGTAATACAAATAACATTTACTAGAAGATATTTAAAGGTCTCAAATAGGTATGTGACTAACCGCCAGCGGGCACATAGTTGCCCTTAGTCCTCTTCTCGAGACGAGCTTCAATGATGTCCTGTACGTTGGCTGCCGTCGTCTGCGCAGACATGTTTATCACTTGCTGGCTGTACCTGTTGTCACGAAAATTTTTCGCATTATTTTGTATTTTGATAACATACAAGTGATTAAACGGCGATAAAGTTTAGTAAACAGACTTCAAAACCAAAATTCACGAAGGATCTCTTCACTCGTTAAAGGAAAGAACTAAATTTTAGGCGAATAATTTCTTTTTGAAGTCGGCGCCCTGATAGACGATGCTTGAAATGGCCAAAGCCATGGCACCTACTCCACAAAGAAATTGTTCATAAGAAGAGTTTATTTAAGACTTAAGTCGACTTTTTAAAGTAGGTTGCACCTTTTGACTCTGTTCTATAAAAAGGTGCAAATTACCTATCATAAATTCTGTCATTAAAATCACTGAACTCTTAAGCATTTAGGATTTCTAATATCAGCTCAGCTCCACACAATGTCGACTAACAGACGCAACAAGTTTTCATTAAGAATCTAATACGAAAACACTTAACGTGCCTTTTTAAATTTTTCCCGCGTTTGTTAACCTCCTCCTTTTTTTAAGTCGGTTAAAAACATAACCCTGATAGCGTCTTTCAGAGTCCAGGATTAGTTAAAGACTAAACTGATGTTGTAGATTCAAAAACCCAGACAAAAACAATGCTGCCTTGACAGTCAGCAGTAGGAAGTTAAACAGGCCTTTGCGAAGTTTTTAAGCATTACTGAATTATGTTTTCTCCATCCTAAACTTAGTAGTATCCTGTACAATCGGGGTCACCTCCGCCTAGGGTTCCCAACCATACTGTTTTTAACAGTATTATACTGTTTTCAGCTACATTATACTTTTTACTGCTGGACAAAAAAAAAGTATGGAAAATACTGTTTTTATGTCCGCTGGTGGCTGGTATCCGGGGCAAAAAATCTGTTTATAGTATAAAGTGTAGGTACGTTCGTCCATACACGAACTACAATTTTGTACAAAACTGTTAATGAACGTGAATATCACGAAAAAAAAACGCCACTTCTGCCTACACCGAAAGAGTTTTTTCGGTAATGAATGCAAAGAGGCGGGATGACAGAAATAGAGCATCCTATTTTTTTTTAATGAACTTCTTATACTCTTTAATTTGAATTTAAACTGTGAAGAGGCTTATGAATAGTTCAAAAGTAATATCAAATTGTTAACTAGTGCAAGAAGATCTAAAAGATATGTTTTAAAAGTTACAAAAAAAAAACTGTTTTATTTTGTGAAATACTGTTTGTTTTTCTTCTCCGACCCTGATATACTTTTTTTGTTGAAAAAAAAGTTGGGAACCCTACCTCCGCCTAACCACTGCAAGGGCCAAAATCGCCTGATACTTTAAATTAATGACATAAGGTCATTAATTTAAAATGACGCCCGTTAAATTTGAAAGAAAGAAAGAAAGAAAATACATTTATTCGACTCACAGACAAATACAAAAACATTTAAACTTAAACTTAATTTTGTGTCGTATGTGCAAGCGATTTCAATTTGAAAGTGCTTAGGCTCCATAGACTTCGACGATACTACGGTGTGCTATATTGAGTTATCCTACCGACAACTATCTCATGTTACCCTAATTAACTTAAGGTCGATTTCACCAACGTCACATAAGACTAATCCGACTGAAAAAATATAAAACGACCGATTTCAAAATAAACTTTACATAAATGATTGCTGACAAGTAGGTGACTTCAAATTAGAATTTGTATTATATTCGACGAATATTCCTTATCTGTCGTTGGTAAAATCGGGCTTTAGTTAACTTACAAACAGCAGATTGCTGACGCCATCTTTAGGTGCTATCTTGGTTTACTTACCTAAACGGGTCCAGGTTAGCTAGCGTGCCTTGAATAAGGAAGGTCTTGCCAGTGCCAGTGGGCCCTCCGATTAGCACTCCATACCCACTCTTTAGCATGTCTAAAGCAACAATCTGAACTCTGATGAACTCCAGCGTTGGAACCAGGATGTTGTGGAAGCCGAGACTGTGGGAGGAAAGTGTCCTCAATTTGATACTATTCAAGTATACATGGTGATTGGTAAAAAATATTCGTAAGAAAATAAATATGTTCGTTTTATTTCAGCCTATAATATTTTAGGCCCTTCAGTTTTTTTAACATTGTTTTTTAAATGTTTTTCATGAAAATTATTTGAACTCGGCATTCGAATCATATTTTTAAAAAACTTTTATTACTAGCGTATAAACCTGACACCACGAACAAATCTCTTGCTCCATGAATTGACGCCTCTTGTTATCAACGCATACAAACGGTTTCATATTCGAAATTCATATTTTAGGAAATACGTCACAATCGTCGTCTTATTTGCGACACATTTTTTGCATATCATAGCTTCTGTATACGAAGTAATAACAATTCACTGGCCCAGACCGAGGTACTGGTAACGCTAGACTAAGCATGTATCCTTTGTCTAAAAAGTCTACTTTAATCTGATTGAGCCTAGTGTTAGCGAGTAGAAAATCGAGAAGCATGGAAATGCACTAGTGGTGGTGCCCGACTAGCTGTCAATCTGTCACCAACGATCGAGTCGATTCCCGGGAGTTCAACGCGGGAAACGAGAAGAGGAAGTTGGATTTTGTTTCTTCATTTTAGTAATTAGTTTTTTCTCGTAATTTATTGTAATTTTGTGTTGGGATCATCATAATGTGTGCTATTGAATAAAACAATAAAGACAAAGAAGGAAACAAAGTAAAGCGTGCTCTGATCGCAGATCGCGCTCTCTGATTCGGATCGTTATTCTCGTGTTAAACTTTCTTCTTGAGCATTGAAATGCGAACGCCAGCCCCGCATTTCAATGAGTTAGGTTAGGCTAGGCTAGTTTAGTTTTAGTTTTGTAGTGTAAAGTGTAAATATTGAACATATTACTAAAGTAATTGTCCGTATGGCTCCGTCCGAGGACGTTAAACTTGTAAATTAAAAAAAAACGATTCCGCGCGCTAAGTGTTGCTCTGTTTTCAGTAAAAAATAAATTCAATTGCAATTTATGGCAAAGTGTGTTTTAGTGTTAGTACTATACTACTACTAAAATGACATTTGGTGGGTGGCCACTTAATCGTAATTCAAGAGTAATACGACAGGGAGCTACAAAATATTGATTGCTTTGCTCGAGTAGTAAACAATACACATTATAGACCCCTCTGTTATCACTTACAACGTCTTTATACGGTTGTCCATCATCCACTTTAAGCACAATGCCACTTAGCGTCCAAGCTAACGGCTCACGCAACTTTCAATTTTACTCACTGACGGCAATGTCAAGGTCATTCGACGGCGGTTGACGTAATTACAGCGAAATATGAGCACTATGTCATCTAGACATCGAGGTAGTCTAGAGAGAACGGTTTTCTTATTGGAAATAAAAAAAGAGGGAAATGTACAATAGAATGATACATCATTGAAATGGAAACTTAAAGTCCGTTCCTTTTTGCTTGTCGAATATTGTAAACAATCTTGACATTCATTTTACTGAAATAATTCATTTTAAAATAAGATAAACACAAAAATCACCGACTGCGTAGGTCAATCAATGTTTAAAACTGAAATGTTTCCAAATCAAAACTGTTCTATGTAACTGTGTATCCTAGTGTTGTTCCTAAATAATTGAAAAATTCAATTTATATTCAGTCATTGTTTTAAAGTGATTGTAGAATAGTAAAATGATTGTTATGAGCATAATTGTTGTGCAGAAGTATAAAAGGGTGATTTATAAGTGTTGTTACAAAAAGAATACAAAAATAAAATCTGTCTAAAATATTCGGGTAAGATATATTATATTACATCATCATTATTTCTATTTATTTACTTATAAAGTCACTAAAATGTCAAAATAGATACAAAATGTACTAGTTATATATTGCTATTGCAAGAAAAGGAATTAGATCTTTTACTTATTAGAAAAAACAGTTAGGCTGTATCAGGCTTGTTTCAAACTCTGCATAGTTTTCCATGTATTATTTATCCATAATATCACATAATTTGAAAACTCATATCATAACTTCAAATAATCGCATACAATTGAATTGTTACTGCGGCAAACCGAACTCTTCAGTTTCTTATCTCTGTTTTATGACGTTTTTACTTCTTTTTGACGTTTTTACTTCTTTTTGACGTTTTTACTATAAGTCAATTGTTTCTTTTACTTCATACGAATAACATCAATTTCTTATAAATATTATGCTAAGTTTATATTTTTCCTCCTAAATCCCCCACATCTCGTACATTTACATCACTGTTGGCGTCAGGCGCGGATTCAGCCCTCTAAAAAGGTTGTGGGTACGCTATGGTTTTTTCAATGAACGAAAAACTATGAATTAGGTACCGAAAGTTTATTTCTGATGCAACATTACATAAATTAAAACGCGAGCGCGCAAGTACTTGTTTCCATAACCAATAACAATATTTAAAAAAAAAAAGATAAAATTAAAGAGCGAGCGGAGCGAGCTCGCAACAATTAGGTTTTCGACGCTTCTCGAAACAAGAACACGAGAAATGAAAGCGCGAGCGAAGCAAGCGCGCTAAAACTTGATTTGCGACGCTTATGAAAACAAGAAAATGATAAGAATCAATGAGCTAGTAAAGTATTAACAACGTATTTTTTTAGACGACTTTCCTATGGACACTTCTTATAGCAGTAAAATGACAAACAGATTATACCATGCACTTCATAAATTGTGATTAGGGTTGTGGGCCCACAGTCCCACAACGGTGTATCCGCGCAAAGTTGGCGTACGCTTGCAACATAAAAAATAAAGTGTGATTGAAGCTGTCACCCTGGTTTATCTCATTAAATATAAATATATCATCATCATCATCATAATCAGCCAAAGGACGTCCACTGCTGAACATAGGCCTCCCCCACGGCTTTCCACAGCGACCGATCACTAGCGGTCTGCATCCAGTTTGATCCTGCGATCTTTTTAAGGTCGTCTGTCCATCTTGTTGGTGGACGCCCTACGCTGCGTCTTTGGTCGAAGGGTCTCCAATCTAGAACTTTCCTGCCCCAACGGCCATCAGTTCTTCGCGCTATGTGCCCTGCCCACTGCCACTTAAGCTTACTGATTCTCAAGGCTATGTCCGTTACCTTGGTTCTTCTACGTATCTCTTCGTTTCTGATTCGATCTCGTAGAGAAACACCGAGCATAGCCCGCTCCATCGCTCGTTGTGTAATTTTGAGCTTCATTATAAGGCCCATAGTAAGAGACCACGTTTCGGATCCGTATGTCATCACTGGTAACACACACTGATTGAATAATTTAATAAATATATATTATATAATAAATAAATATTTTATTGAAGTGAAAACTTTTGAAGTGAAAACTTCTTTAGCGGCGTTGAGCACTTTTGTGGGATGGGGGAAAAATGTGAAACTCGCGTCAGGACACGTGGGCTGATCGAAAAACCGTAAGACGGTTGGCGAAATTATGGATGTAAGTTGATTTTTCTGAGAGATAAACTTTTTAATGTAATTTAATATAATATAAATTGTAATGTTTGTGTACGATAGCGCAATAAATAAATATTGTATTCTATAAAAATATTATATTATTATTATTCCCGTTACCTCGGCTTAGCCGGCTTACAACAGACATTCACGGGACCTAGCCAAGTGAATGCCGTAACACTATTGTTGAGTGTGGGTGGTTTGCATCAAATGATTATTTATTTCCGTGGATGGGTTCAAGAATCTGCGTACTATTGCACAAGTATCCAGAATTACTGATTTTTGCAGACTAATGTAGAGGGATTTCCGGAGTTTGAGTGTATTTAATGACGTTCCAAGTGTATTGGGGATTATTCCTGTTGATGAAATTATTATTGGTAAAATTTTTACAGTATCCTGGTGCCACATCTCTTTAATCTCATCTGCTAAAGGTATGTATTTTTGTATTTTCTCTGCATATTTTTGTTTTAGGTTTGGTGAATTGAAGATGGACACGTCTATAAGGTAAGTTGTCTTTGAGGCTTTGATGGTAAGGGTAATGTCTGGTCTATTGCAGGGTGTGGTAAGGTCGGTAATTATATCTCTGTCCCAATATAGTTTAACTTCGGAGTTTTCCAATACGCTGGTTGGTTTGTATTTATAGTAGGGTATAGTGTCTTTCAACAGGTTGTATTTTTTCGCAAGTTCTATGTGTATCTGTTTGGCTACATTATTGTGACGATCTGTATATTGTTTGGTGGCTAGAAACGGGCATCCTCCTGTTATATGGTCTATTGTCTCCTGTGATCTGTGACATAATCGGCACATATCATTGGTTATGGCTGGATCTTTAATAATATATTTTTGGTAGTTTTTAGTTTTAATTACCTGATCTTGTATGGCAATCATATGACCTTCGGTTTCAGCATAAATGTTGCCTTTAGTCAGCCAGCTATTGGATGCTTCGAGATTGACGTGGTCTTGATTTAATTGGTGTACGTGTTTACCATGGAGAGCCTTAGATTTCCAGGTTAATTTTTTCATATCTTTAGTAACTATTTTGGTGGTGGGATCGTATTTGTCATTATTTAGTTGTAGTGGTGTACCTACGGTAGTGATTTTGCATATTGATCGGTGTAGGTGACTGTCGTTTCATCTTTGCTTAAAATAATTGCGTAGGTTTGAAACTTGATTATAGTGTAAGTTAAATATATCCACTATGCCTCTTCCTCCTGCTTTCTTTCCAGTGTAAATCTTTCTACTGTCGTATGTATATGATGCATGCGGTATTTATTACATGTGGTTCTTGTGACAGTGTTTAGTGCTTGTAATTCAGTGTCTGACCATTTTATGATTCCGAATGAATATGTGAGTACTGGTATAGCGTAAGTGTTTATGGCTAGGGTTTTGTTTCTTGCGGATAATTCAGTATTAAGTATGGCTTTAAGTCTACTAATGTATTTTTGTTTTAGTTCTAGTTTTATACTAATGTGATCTATTTCATGACTTTGATAAAATCCCAAGTATTTATACGTATCGTTTCTGTCTAAGCTATCCATGATATCTGGTGTAGTGTACAAGTGATACTGTTCTTGATGTGCGTGTTTGCCTTTAACTATGCTGTTTAATTTACATTTGTCTATTCCAAACTGTATCTTAATATCATCACTGAATTCTTCTGTAATTTTAAGTAAGTAGTTTAATTGATGTCTCGTGGCAGCAAATAATTTTATGTCATCCATATATAATAGATGGCTTATTTTGTACCCATCTTCCTTTTGTATGAGGTAACCATAATCACTGTTATTGAGTAGTTGTGATAAGGGGCTTAAAGCGAGACAGAACCAAATAGGACTCAGTGAGTCTCCCTGAAAAATGCCTCTTCTAATATGGATCGGGTTCGACATTAGGTTTTCTTTTTCTGTTTTTATATTTAATGTAGTTGACCAGTTTTGCATTATGACGTCTAAGAAATTAATGAGTTTTGGATCGATTTTATAAAGTTTTAGGATATTTATGAGCCAGGTATGTGGGACACTGTCGTATGCTTTCTGGTAGTCTATGTATGCATAATATAGATTGCGCTGTTTTATTTTTGCTTGTGTATGTATTTCTGAGTCAATTACCAATTGTTCCTTACAGCCTCGACCTCCTCTGTAACATCCCTTTTGTTCTTCGGCTATAATATTGTGTTTAGTGGTGTAATTATATATTTTATCTGCTAATATAGCTGTGAGGAGTTTATATAGAGTTGGTAAGCACGTAATTGGGCGATATTTAGCAGGGTTTTTCGTGTCACCACTTTTCGGTTTTAGATAGGTCATTCCTTGGGTGAAAAACGCGGGCGCTTGAGTAGGATCTTGTATTAACGTATTGTATATATTTGCTAGTGGTTCATGTATTGCGACAAAAGATTTAAGCCAAAAGTTTTGTATTTTATCTGGTCCTGGTGCTTTCCAGTTTTGCGTTTTTTTGGTTGCGTTAGTGACATCTTCAACGGTTATATTTGTTTCAGTCATTGGTTCTAATAACTCAACTCTTTGTTCTTCTTTTTTTATCCATGAAGCACTGTCATTATGTTCTAGTGGCTTTTCCCATATGTTACTCCAGTACTTTGTAACCTCTTCCATGGGTGGGCCCTCTTTAACTGTTATTTCATCTTTATTTAGTTTTCTGTAGAATAGTTTCTGGTTGTTATTGAAATTTTTGTTATCTTGGCGTCTTTGTTCAGATTTTTTATATCGTTTCAGTCGTTTAGCTTTTGCCTGTAGCGTTTGTTTATTTTTGTCTAATTCTTCTTTTATTACTTCTATTGGTTTGTTACTTGGGTTTATTTTTCTTTGTTTCTTTTCTGATAAGTTACCATTTATATACTCGGTTAGTTGTCCAATTTGCTTTCTTATAATTGCTATTGATTTTTCTAGGCGACGTTCCCATGGAGGTTTAGATAAGTTGGTTTGCTTACCTGTTGTATGTTGTGGTGGTTTTGTAGGTTGTTTGTTGTGTCTCGTTATTGCTGTTACAGCTGCCACGTAGATTATAGTCTGTATATCTTCGACCGTAGGTTGTGTATTATCTTTTAGAGTGTTTTCAATGATCGTGTTGATTTTGTCTATTGTAAGTGTATAATTACCTATCATTCTGAGTTTTGGGATACTCGGTCGAGATGTGGGATCTGTGTGTTTATATTTAATTAGTGTTTCTTGAAATATATTTAAAAGTTTGTCATATTCTGCTTGGTATTCTGATATTCCAGCATCTGAGGTGCGTGTGTTGCCTTCCATTACTTGGGTGTGATCTTGTTCATCAGGGGTATTGTAAATAGAGTTTTGTGTTATCTGTGAATTTAACATAAATTGTGCATCAACATTGTTAATATTAGGCTGGTTTTGTAGATTGTGATCTGACATATTATTATTATATTATATTATTATTATTATTTATTAAATTATTATATTATTATTATTATTATTATTATTATTATTGTATTCTATCACAAAAATGATAGTACTTTTATATTGATAATAACTATTCCAAAAAATCAAAAATGCACAACGTTGATATTCAAGTTTTCACTTCTGCCGGCACTCCCGTAGTGCTTTCACAGTTTTTTTTATTTCTACTAAACATCAAATCAGTCTGAGTCAACTCACGCAGGGTTATACTTCCAGTTGTCCGGCAGCCGTTCCTCCCACGACTTGAACTGCCTCAGCCGCTCGTCCACGTAGTAATCGTACACCGTGTCCTTCAATGGGAACAAGCCCTCATGTTCGCGCACCCAGTTGTCCAGTTTGCGACGAGATTCCTCTTCTAGGGTCGCGCATACTGACCAGATCATACTGGAAAAGAAAACGGTATGCTAAGTACATGTATCATGTTTTTTTACTTGATAAAATAACTGTAGACGATCAATGATAAAGGCATAGTAGAATTTGATTCTATAATAAAGGCTAAGCATAAAAGAAATACATTATTTACTTAATTTATTCACAGTATTTTATGTTCATATATAAATTAGAATATTAGTTAAGGCACATTAAAATGAAAGCAGCGGTCTTAATGCGTTAAAGCATTATTTACGAATCAATTATTGGGTAAGGCAGAAATATTTGTGGTGACACCCTGGTTGCTCGTAAAGCACGTAAAAGGTTTGTCACACTGGATGCGTTCAGTAGTCAGGTCCATACAAAATTGGCCTGATACGGGCTACGTTTTTATTGACCGGACTGCAGACCACATCCAGGGTGTCAAAGCCTTAAAAAATTTGTGACACTTAGTGCGCTCTGCGGTACGGTCCATTCGATTTTGGCCGCACTCAGTGTGACAAATTCTTTAGCTTTGGTTCTCGTTGGTCACATAAGACTGCCGTCTTATCATACTAAGAGTGACTGAACAGAGTGTGCAACTGTTAAGTCCGTTTTTTAGGGTTCCGTAGCCGAATGGCAAAAAACGGAACCCTTATAGTTTCGTCAAGTCTGTCTGTCTGTCTGTCTGTCCGTCCGTATGTCACAGCCATTTTATTCTGTAACTATAAGCATTACACTGTTGAAATTTGGTAGGAAGATGTTTCCTGTTAACCGCTTACCGATTCTCATACAAAAAATAAAAAATAATGACATTTAAGGGGGCTCCCATACATGAAACTAAAACCATTTTTTTTTTAATCAAACCTATGCGTGTGGGGTATGTCTATGGATAGGTCTTTTAAAATGACATTGAGGTTTCTAAAACCATTTTCTTTTAAAGTCTAACGTTTCATAGCTAGACGATTCCAAAGTGGTAAAAAGGGCGTCCCCCCATCTAACTTCTAAACCAAGCAAGTGTAAATTTTGAAAAAAATATGTGATGTAGATCTTAATAAATACTTTCAACGAAAATTGGTTCGGACGGGACCGAATGAGTAGTTTTTGAGATATAGCACATTTTCTACAACCGCAAACATAACTTTGTACTTCATACAAACACTATGAAAAACAAAGTTATATTTGCAGTCGACAAAATATTGCGGTATTTTACTTAGTAGAACTAAGTGGGTTCCCTTATTCAGTTAAAGTTGGCACGGATCCCTCAGTGCGCGAGTCCGACTCGCACTTAGCCGGTTTTTTTTTTGCTAGTCGAAGAATGTAAGCAATCCCATTATAAGTTATAAAATAAAATCAGTGAATAAAATAAATGTACTATTTGATTTAAAATGGTCTCAGTGCAAAACGAAGAATTACTTTATTTTATTTTTTACCGACTTCAAAAAAGGAGGAGGTTATCAATTCGACTGTATGTTTTTTATTATTATTTTATTTTTTTGTATGTATGTTACCTCATATCTCGGTCGTTTGTAGTCCGAATCGAAATTTTTTTTCACCTACTTAGAGGGTGTACCTTCTAGTTGGTCCCATTTTTTCCATTTTGGGATGTGATGATGGGATCTTGGTGTAATCGAGGGAAACCCTCAAATTTTAAAGGAACATATAGTGTTTCTTTACTAGAAACTTAATGTTGACGTGTTGTTACGTCTGATAGTCAACATCTTGTGGGGCTGAGCTGATGGTGGAACTCCTTAACGCTTAGGAGTTCAGTAATTATAATGACGGAACTTATGATAGGTAATTTGTAGTTTCTTAAAAAATAGAATCATAAGGTGCAACTCCCCCCCCCCCCCCCTTATGTAATCACTATAAATGAAGAAATAAAATAAACTTGAAAAAAAAGCAAAAACCGACTTCAAAACCAAAATGCACTAAAAAGTCTTAAATAAACTCTTCACCATTAAAAGGAAAGGAATCCGTTTTAGGAAAACGATTTCTTTTTGGAGTCGGTGCTGTGATAGTTGATGTTTGATGGTCAAAGTGATGGCACCGACTCCAAAAAGAAATTGTTTGCCTAAAACGGATTCCTTTCCTTTCAATGGTGAAGAGTTTATTTAAGACTTTTTAGTGCATTTTGGTTTTGAAGTCGGTTTTTACTTTTTTTTTAAAGTTTATATTTTATAATTACAACAAAACCCATAGCTCTCAAAGTTACAGTTTTACGTGTTTCTTAATACTAAATATACAGCCAACATTGGATTTACATTTTATAAACAAATAACTTATAAGTGAGTGTGACTGAGGTCGTCAATCTTTCTATGCAATCAATTACAATTATCATGTAAGTTCAAGCACACGTTTTTTTTACTAAGGTGAAATGGATGTACAGAGTGAAAATGTTTGGAGTTTGTGAGTTGTCTGTTTATCTTATTTTAAAATGAATTATTTCAGTAAAGACAAAGGTCAAGATTGTTTACAATATTCGACAAGCAAAAATAAACTGACTTTACAAGAGTACGGTAGATGTCACCTAAATAGTTTTAGATAAAAATCACTTACGTTCACGACACAAATACAGCCGCCCACTTCAAACAAAAAAAGATGTGAGGTGCAAGCGATTCTGGCTTTCAATTTGGTAACGGTCTGGGCCCACTGCTGCTAGGAATGTGTCAGGCGCGAAGAACAACACGATGCGTTCTACTATTCCCTGTGAATGGACCCAAAGTGTTCTCGTCTCGCCGTTATATGAAGTGCGAGAGTGAGTGCGAGCAGGTGCTTACTAGTTCTGTGCATGGTAAACGACGGTATTGGTCGGTAACGGAACGGCTTATTGGAAAAGATGACATGGTTTTCAATACAAGCACAAATCAACTCTATCTGTAGCGATATCGAGAAAAGCTCCCAGACATCTCACTCCAAGGATCTGTTTGAAAAGGTGAAGCTCCTTACTAAGACGCATAAACCAAAGTCATGGACCATCGAAGACGAAAAAGGGAATCCTTTACTTGATAAAAACCTTGTGCTACAAAGATGGAGATGTTACTGCCAAGAGCTTTACAGGGTGAACACAGACGAAGCTTCGGAAGAAAGGCAAACTTTCCTTGTTAGAGAGCCCGACATATTGCTTCATGAAGTCGAGGCTGCAATCACGAAACTTAAACAAAGAGCTAGTGGTGGTGACGGAATTACAGCGCAATTAATTAAGCGCTTAGGACCATTAGGCATTAAATTAATGCACGCAATATGTCTTAAAGTCTAGGGAACTGGACAATGGCCAGAGGACTGGACTGAATCCATCATAATACCCTTACACAAGAAAGGATCTACCCAAAAATGCGAAAACTATCGTACCATATCCCTGATATCTCACGCGGGTAAAGTACTTTTACACATAATCAATAGGAGATTGGAGAACTTTATCCGTAGCCAGATAGCTAAGGAACAGGCTGGTTTCGTTAAAGGCAGAGGTACGCGGGAGCAAATTCTCAATATAAGGCAGCTGATAGAAAAGTGTAGAGAATTCAACGTGCCATTGGCTCTCTGCTTTATTGACTACGCCAAAGCCTTCGACTGTATCAACTGGTCAAAAATGTGGGAAGTTATGAAAGAGATGGGCATACCTGAACACCTTATATCTCTCGTCCAAAATTTATATGTGGATGGTCAATCGAAGGTACGATTGGAAGACGCATTGTCTAAACCGTTTAAAACGGAACGCGGAGTTCGGCAAGGCTGCATTCTCTCCCCACAACTTTTCAACCTCGTAGGAGAGCATATAATGAGGAGAGTGCTAGAGGATTGGGGAGGAGGAATTCGGATTGGCGGTCACACTGATAGGTGCAAGCGAAAGAGAGCTCGCCGAACTGCTACGAAGACTTGAAAGCGCAAGTATGGAGTACGGACTGCGGATTAATCGGAGCAAGACCAAACTGATGTTCGTTGACAGAGTGGAAGCCTTGCAAAGATCTTTCGAGATGCGTGACTTAGACACGGTGCAACAGTTTGTGTATCTGGGGTCCCTTGTTCGAAATGATGGAGATTGCGAAAAGGAAGTCGCTCGACGAGCTCAGATAGCAAAATCAGCAGTTAAACGTTTGGAGAACATCTGGAAAAACCGTAACATCTATCGCAGCACGAAAGTGAAACTTATGCGTACTTTAGTTTTTTCTATCTTCCTTTATGCATCGGAAACATGGACACTCAAAGCTCGATTAAGATCTAGAATAGATGCGTTCGAAATGTGGTGTTGGCGTAAAATGTTGGGCATCCCGTGGACTGCGCGCCGCACTAACGTATCTATTCTTCAGGAGCTCAAAATAGAAACACGCCTGTCTACAATATGCCTCCAAAGGTCCCTTTCTTTCTTCGGTCATCTTGCCCGTCGGGAGCCGGAAAATCTGGAGATGCTTATACTGGTTGGGCACGTCGAAGGAAGAAGGAGTAGAGGTAGAGCACCCACTCGGTGGACAGATGCCATTTTACAGTCCATTAAGTGCAACACCCAAGAGGCAATCCACCGAGCCCAGGACAGGTATGCCTGGAGAGCCCTGACCCGCAACGCTGCTTTTAGTGGTCACGACCCTCAGACATGAGGAAACGACGAAGAAGAAGATATATTTTTTGCCGGACACGTAGTAGGCAGAACTTTAATTGAGAACTGTGAGGTCCGTGCGCGACGATAGCGTCACAAACTATACGTTGAAACGACAAATGGCTGGTCCTATAATGACTAACTAAAGTCACTGTAATGAAATATTGAAATAACCAAATATTCTATTCAAATACGTTAATCTATAGTGACGATTTTTACTTATCAATAAAACATAATTCACTTTGTACTAAAATTGTTAAAGAAACGGTGACAGACGTCCGCCAATTATTATTATTTTGGTCACAGCGAGCTCTCTCAGTTTCGGGATCCCCCACCACCTACTTCGAATAATATGTCTCGCGCCCATGGCTGATCTCTACTGAGATGTAATTGTAACAAAAAGAGACCGCAAGATCAGTCTCTATCAGTACAGTTGGTGACAGTTCACTCACGCAAAGAGGAAGCGCATCTTGGCGAAGGTCTCGTTATCCTCTTCATCGGGCCCGGGCGGCGCGGGCGCAGGCCACTGGCCCAGCAGCCGGCACATCGACCTGACGCCCGTCAGCTCCTGCCCGCGGACGCTCTGACCCTCGGTCAGCTGCAGCCGCTTCAGCTCGAGAACTGGCGTGAGGATGCTGAGGAAGTAGCGGCGGAGCTGCGAACAAATCATCAGTTATCTATATGTAACTAAAACCGTGTAAAATAAAAAACATTTTATTTTCGGTCCGATCACTATGATCAGGCGGAAAATAAAGTTGTACAGTGTGAGTCTTCAACATAGATATCATTTTCGCCTTAGGGCTGATTTGAAATATTCGTCGAACAAAATACAATTATGGCTAATTTGAAAACGTCACCTTATTGTCAGCATTCATAGGTACTTGTTATTTTTTTTAAACTATCGCTTTATAATTTATCAGTCTGATAAGTTTTATCTGACCAATGAAAAATCGGCCCTTATCCGAATAATAACAGGCAAATTAAAAAAATCCACAAACAAATGCTATATTTACATAAATACACAATACCAGTCGAAATATAGACGAAACTGATCCAAAAATGGAGCTGACAGTCTTTTTGGACATCTTTTCCACTAATTTCTATTCAAAAAGAAAATACTAAAGGGGGAGACAAATAATCGGGTAACGAATTCATGAAAACATACTCCTAGTTCCGACCGTTAAAGGGACGTGAAAGAGCGTTATATGCAGCAAATTGTATTAAGCAAGGATGTACTATGGGGCCCTAACTAAATAACACTCACAATCTCCCTATACTCCAGGTCGTCCAGGGTGTCCAGCCAGGAGTTGACGAAGGGCCACCAGCCCCAGTCCCTGTAGTCGTTGTACACCATGCCGTTGCGCGACACGGTGGCCGGAGACGCCACCGCCAAGTCCAGAGTCTCGATCAAAAGAGACACCTAAGGAAAAATTATAGTAGTAGTCCCCCTAGCCGATTTCGACTACGGTGGCCAGTCACAACGACTAACCGACTGCGCGGGACATATTATAGTGCACAAGTGTGTGCGCAAACACAGGTGCAGTCTCTATTCCTTTCACTCTCATAGCCCGATGGTACAGCAATCTGACACGACCGGAGAGAGATCAGGCGCAGGACCAACGGCTTACGTGCTTTTCCGAGGCACGGGGGTGAAACACCGCCAACTTCCAAACTCCGGGCTACCCTAAGAATTTTTGAACAGAAAAACTCAGGTATATATTTTAGGCCCGACCCGGGGATCGAACCCGAGACCTCAGGCGCAGCCGTCGCTTTAAAGTGCGACTCTTCTGCCGCTGCGCCACCGAGGCAGTAAGGAGAAATAGTAATACCAGTACCGAAATATGAAAATAAGAAATTACTAAGTGGAATTTATTCTGTAATAACTACTTGGCCCACTGCTGATGTACAACAGTTCTGTAGATAGCGCCGATGTCACGCGTAATGCACGATCGTACCAACAGCACGGCAGTTCTATTGGAGGAGCGTTTGGATCGGTCAGTCAGAAGTTGCAGGTTCGAGTTCCACCCGTGCGCAATTTTTGGTTTCTTATTTTTATCTTTAGAAATATAAAATATGACACTGTGAGTGGTAAAAACGTTCTAAACCGTAACGGTACCGGTATTTAAAAGCTGCTGAGAAGGATACCAAATGATTTTTCACCTTGGCAAAATTTGACGAATTGATGCATTCTATAGTGACCACAGGTCACTATAGAATGCGTCAGAATGGCTGATTGTCTGTGGCATTGTTCTATGAGAATTGATTCGATAATTGCTAAATAACTGCTTATATTTGGTACATATAATAAATAATTGGTACATAGGATATACATTTTGCAACGAATTGCCTTTACTATTTTATAAGGCACTTTTCCGTGGGATAATTTAAATAATTGATACATCTTTTATCTACGAGTAACATATGTTTGACGTTACAACGAAATTAGACAAATTAAGTAAATGTGAAGCAATTGCTGACGCAAAACATTCAGCATACTTGACTATAATCTAGGAGGTGACCAGCCAACCAAACGTCAGGATCGCTGGTCAAAAAAATGTTTTATTTCTAAATATATATCCTATGTAGTAATTATTTATTATATTTAGCAAATATAAGCAATAATGTAGCAATTTTCGAATCAACTATCATAGACTATAGTTAGGGAGGCGAGGTAGCTAAATGGCGTAATTCAACGGCGCCGTCGAGACCTATCAAAATCGAAAGATAAAATAATTTCGAAAAGAAAAGCTCGTATGGTAAAAACCATTTTAGCGGTGGGTTTGGCGTGTACGGTTTTTCAAAAATGTAAAAAAAAACAGTTACTTGGGCATTCTCGAGCGCGTCAGATATTCATACTACGTATGCCCCAAGTGCCTCTGATAACAACGGTATACTAATCTGCCGGTTTGCGTGGTGGGGGTAGGCATATAAAGTAGTCAAAAATGCAAAAAAAAAAAAAAACTCGAGCGCGTCAGATTTTTGGAAGGGGTGTTAAGTAGGCCCCAAGGAAGCTCCCTTAAAAAAACTGACGATTTTGGCGTGACCATAAGTTATGATGAATTTTTGAAAATGCAAAAAAAAATAGTTATTTTGGAGTATGGAGCGCGTCAGATTTTCATAGGGGAGGTTCATCTCGGTATCCTGAAAGCATATTTTCTTAATCTGACAAAAATGTTGGTGGGTTCTCTTAATCTGACCGAAAAGGTTTTTTGGTTTCTTGTTTTTTCCTTTCTTCTTTCTTTTTAATTATTCTTCACTTCGTTTTGCTGACGGTACGTCCAAAAAACTATTTGAGGATCAACAGGCTATTGAATAATATACATACATGAAACTGTACATGTTAATAATACTTTTGTATACAGATACGCGTAACCTTTTCCAAGTCGACGACAATTGTCGAGAAGCTTTAGAAAAAAAAATTTTTTTTGAGATTAAAGTAACATAATTTAATCATCGTTATTTCATATCATTTTTTTAACACCCTCAGTTTTCAAGATATACTCAACAAACCGGGAGTTTGAGTTTTTATGAAGCTTCAAGTCAAAAAGTTTTAACTTTAGACAAAAATGTAAAGAGACCTTTTTTGTGTAAAATGAAATTACCTTTTTGTTTATTTAAACTTTTTTTTTGTAAAATGTATCGTTCGCGACTTATATGCCGCAACTCGTTTTTCGGAAGACGAAATGGCTCCTCCACACTCCTGGTCATGCGGAAACCGGCAGATTTTGTATTTTTAGTACGTTTTAGATTATATTCTTCAAAAAAAAAAAAAAATCGCGCTCGAGAATGCCGGATTAACGTTTTTTTTTTACAAGTTCGCGACCCTATAACTCGGCGGCGTCAAGGACTTATCGTCAGATTAGTTAAATTTAGTCTTAAAACACTAAAATCAACCCCCAATATCTTAATCTGACGCGCTCGAGTATTACAGACTATCGATTTTTTTTTACTAATCTGATCGTCTATCCTAGGCGCGCGTCACTACATATAGAGCTAAATACTTTACAAGGTTGTTCTATTAGGTCCAAGGTATCTCTCATATCTTAAACTGCCACGCTCGAGTATTACCGAAAATTCCCCTATTCGCCTCCCTAACTACTAACGCATCAAACAACCAGCCATTCTGACGCACACGTTTTTACCGCACATATTTTTACCGTATAGGTACCGTTTATCCAACAACGTCTGGTGTTTGACAGGTAAACTAGTCAAAACTTCCACCAATGAAAAAAAAACGAAACCTACGTTTGTACCATAAAATTATTATCCCTTTGGAATAGAACGACAAAAGCGAGATGTCACTAGCAGCAAACTGTGTGATAAAAAGAGATGGGAGATGCGAAGTAGCAGAACCGTTTTTAGCAGCTGTCAGTCAGTTCAGAAGCCTTATAGAAGCTCGCTGAAAATTTCTCTCATTTGAGTTTTTGAAAATGTATCTGAAATCTATACTAATATTATAAAGCTGAAGAGTTTGTTTGTTTGTTTGTTTGTTTGTTTGTTTGTTTGTTTGAACGCGCTAATCTCAGAAACTACTGGCCCGATTTGAAAAATTATTTTTATGTTAGATAGTCCATTTATCGAGGAAGGCTTTAGGCTATATAACATAAAGATACGACTCACAAGACCACAGCAGCAATGAAAAATGTTGCGAAAACGGGAGAAAGATATTCCTTTTGAGAGCTTCCGCTGTGTACGCTGCGGAAACCGCTAAAGTTATACAAAAATCATGTATGACAAGATTGTTCAGCATTAAGAGTTCTATAATAAAGTCCGCAACAGCATAAGTTTATCTTTTATGGTTGAATTACTACAACCTTTTTTATGTTAATAAATTTGTAAAAAAAATAATGCATTATTTTTAGAGGTGTATTATACACACAGGTATTTATTCTTATTAAAATAAATACATTCATCATCACGAGCATTTCATTTAGAACAAAGTTGCCCTTTATATCATTTGATTCCAATAAATATCTTAGGCGCTATCACAGTTTAAACATAACTCCGCACCATATTAATGTTCGCAGCTTAAGTACAACGTGCGCTTGCGCTAATTATATTATAAAGCTGAAGAGTTTGTTGGTTTGAACGCGCTTATCTTAGGAACTGCTGAGCCGATTTGAAAAAATATTTTCCGTGTTAGATAGCTTATTTATTGAGAAAGGCTTTAGGATATAAAACATCACGCTGCGACGGGAGGGGAGGGAGCAAACTCAAAACGCGCGGACGAAGTCGCGGGGGACCGCTAGTTGTGTATATTTTGAAGAAATATTTATGTTGAAACATGGTGACTTGATCGGTGATTGATGGTTGTTCATTACAGCGGAATAACCCAACAAATAATCATTCAACAGGTAAATTAGTCCAAATCGAAGCCTCTTAATATACGACTTATATTTACCAATGTGCTTCAAATTCAAAGTACGCAGTTTGATTATTCTATTCTACAAACGTTAATTTACGTAAAAAGTAAAGACCGAATAACACTGGGAATGTATATACAAATATTTTATATAATGAAATAATATTTAGTTTTACACTAGAGCTGCATGTTCAATATTTTGTGTCGGCTGTTTATCATGCAGTAAACTAATATGTTTATCTTAGGAACATTGTTTTTAATCACCTGATCGAAAGGTTATCTTATTTAAAGCTACAAATGTTACTTACTTATGTTAGTTAATGACATCTTTTACTTGTTCTTCTATTCCGATAGGAATATTAATGTTATGGTTTGTACCATGAGTTCTTTAGCAGGCTAGTTTTTAAATACCTTTTTTGATACTTTATTAGGAGCTTAACATCCATTTAGCAAGGCTACTATAAGAGGATTATATTAATTACTTTAAGAGGATGTTATGGTAGAGAGATGATGATGATGTGATGTTCTACACGTAGTGTCTACTGATCAAACTATGAATTCCAAGACTCAGTTGCGCATGGAAATTCAGTTTTTTTTATTAAATCATATTTCCACCTCTACCTGTTTCATGCACTAAGACAGAGAGAGAATAATGATTTAATCAACTAAGCTGACATGCGCAAGTTGGCCAAAGAAAATCCTCTTGTAGTGACAAAGGACTTGGGTACTTTAACACATACCTGTGAAGGCATTGATATTCGCTCACTGTTGACCAAAGTCAACAGCTTGTTGTCATCCATCACAGAGTTCAGGTTCTCGATCCAAATTGCATCGACTGGCCCGTCAAATATGATCCATTTCTGGTCGGGGGATTCATCTAAAATATAAGATTTTTTTCCTAAATAATAAATACATACATAATATACAATGCCCTGATCCCAAACTTAGTAGCTACATGCACTTGTGTTATGGAAATCAGACAACGGTGGTACCACAACATACCCGAAATAATATGGAAATCAGACAACGGTGGTACCACAACATACCCGAAATAATATGGAAATCAGACAACGGTGGTACCACAACATACCCGAAATAATATGGAAATCAGACAACGGTGGTACCACAACATACCCGAAATAATATGGAAATCAGACAACGGTGGTACCACAACATACCCGGAATAATATGGAAATCAGACAACGGTGGTACCACAACATACCCGAAATAATATGGAAATCAGACAACGGTGGTACCACAACATACCCGAAATAATATGGAAATCAGACAACGGTGGTACCACAACATACCCGAAATAATATGGAAATCAGACAACGGTGGTACCACAACATACCCGAAATAATATGGAAATCAGACAACGGTGGTACTACAACATACCCGAAATAATACATTTTTTTAAAAACTATATTGACCCGGGAATCGAACCCAGGTCCTCAGCGGCGAAGCCTTGAAAGCCAGCGTGCTTAGCCACTACACCACGAAGGTCGTCAAATATTGAATTGATTAAAATATGTGAATGCATAATAATATCCGATACAAAAATATCAGATTTTCGGTAATGGTGGCTTCTTTCAATACTGCCCAGATGGGTGTGCAATACACCCATTCTCATTCGCGAGAGATCAGGCGCAGCTCCGAAGAACGGGGGTGTCATCACCACCAACTTCCTGACTCCAAGCTGTTTCTGAGTATTTACAAGACAGAACATCCCACAATAAAATTTCAGTCTGACCCGAGATTCGAACCCGGGACCTCTTGGGCAGCAACCAGCGAGCAAACCATTACACCGACGAGGTAGTCCATAAGATAAGTGTAGTTTTGAATATTTGTATGTAAGGTAGTGAATAGTTATCATAACAAATACCTTAATTGATTACAAATAGCTCATGCTCGATAATTGGCCATGCAATCCACTCTTTTACCTGATAGTGTAGGGAACCATAGCTCAATTATTTTTTTTCAAGAGCCTATACTGTTATACTGTCCCACTGCTGGGCAAAGGCCTCCCCCAAACTATTCCACGTGTCCCTGCGGTAAGGGTTTACCAGTCTTCGCGATATTGGTCTAAATCGTTTCGCCATCGCTTTCGGGGTCTGCCTCTCGGACGACGTCCTTCGGTAGGCAGCCAGTGGGTGACGATCTTGGGTCATTTTTAGGACACATTTTGAGAACGTGACCCGCCTCATATAGCTCAAAAAATAGTCTAATTAAATCATATGTAAAAAAATATCACCTTGGCAAGTAGTCCTCATGATGGACGACAGCACTCCATCCTTCCATTCTCCCGTAGCCAGGTTATACTCCCCATACAGCTCTCCCAGGGTCAAAGCCTTGGGGTTGATAGGGTAGACCTGAACGCTTTCGAAGCCTGGCACCTTCTCGCGGTGGAGGCGACTGAGGGTGGCAGCCAACATCTTCCAGGAGACCGATTTGGCGGTGTTCGTGTCGCCGAGTAGGATGCTCGAATGGCGGGAATTCTTAAAATCAAATAAATTTAAGAAAATTACGCTTATAAATTGCACTTGTAAAAATCAACTGTGTCAGACGAGGAATCGAACCATGTCTTAAGGCTATCCGGGCGTATGCCTATGAAACTCGGCCTCCGACACATTGGCAAGCCAGTTGAATTTTGCAAGTGCTTTCTTTTAACGCGTAGGCTGCGTGACCTAATCAAAGTTGCGTAAAGTCTGTTTCTTTTTGCTTGTCAATTATTGTAATTTTGACATAAGTTAATAATAAACCTAACGAAAATAATTCATTTTAAAATAAAATAAACACAAAAATCACCAACTACATAGATAGACAAATCATCGTTTAACACTGAGATTTTTTTAAAACCAATTAGTGAATAAACTTCATTCACCGATATTATTTTAAGAGTGTAAAAAGATTACTTACATTATTCGACTACCAGAGAAAAACGGACTTTAAGACAAGGGGATGGATTCCTCGTCTGACACACTGCTTTTTGCAAGTGCAATTTATACGTGCATACTTTGTATGAAACAAGGAAAAAAAGCAGAAACTAGAAAAATCTTTCATCACGACCTTTATTGATATCCGGACAACAGCACGTCAAGGTAAACACTGCGGTATCTTATGTAGTTGTAATAAGAGCTAGTTTGCAACAAAAGTGAGTAGCCTGATGTGCTGGCGACGGTACCTAGTCTGGTTTATATCCTTAATTATCAAAAAAAAACCTTGTATTTATTCTCACCTTTGTCTCATACGCCTGTATGACCTTCAAGAGCGCAGCCTTAACAGGCTGCAAGCCGACTATCCTCATCTCGGCAGAGATGGCCGTCTCCAGCATCTCATAGTCCAGGGTAGGGACTTCCACTTCGGGGAAGATGTCCTGCATGATGCCGTCGAAGAGGGGCACGTCTTTGGCGGTCAAACGAGCGACGTTCATGTCACGCATGGCTAGGATTACCATCTGGAATAAGAAAAGGAACTATATAAAACTACATTTATATAAGGTCACCTCGTTTTAAGTGATAATATTGAAAGGGCTGATTCAGCACAAAAAATAGATCATTTTTTGTAGAAAACGCTTTGGGTTTTTATACGCTAGTTTTTAAGAAAATTAAAGATTAAGATAATTATTTTTTTCAGTAATTTATTTTTTATTAATTAAGTATAACATTAAAGAAAAAGAAACATTGGGCATTGAATTGAGAGAAGCGAATACGATGACGTAGTTAACTTTAAAAATCGTCAGGATGCTGTTTTCATAAATGATATTTTTTTTGTTAGAGAAAATAAAAAAAATTCAAATTCAAATTTCCAAAAAATAATGATAGTATCCTGTTTCTTTGATGTATACAAAGACTAGTTAGGATATTATCACTTAAAACGATTTGACCTTATATTAAACACTCGCTTTCTCTGCGGCCATGAATCATTCATGCGAGGGAGTGAACCGTATGCGCACGCGCTTGTCGATAACTGTGTAATGTGTAGTGCAACACTATGCCTCCCTATAAGGTCTGTGGGGTTTTACGCGAGAAACGAAAAGGGAAGGACGGACCTTATTTCTTCGTTTAATTGGTTTTTACGAGTCAATTATTGTGATTGTGTGGTGGAATTGTCATGATAATTTGTGTTTTTGAAGAAAACAATGCAATTAAAGTGGGGGATTAAGTGAAGCGATCTGATCGCACCGTCTTACCCGGATCGCTGTTCCTGCGCTAAGCTTCCTTGTTGAGCATTGAAATGCGAACCACCTCGCATTTCAATGAGTTAGGTTAAGATAGGCTAGTTTAGTGTTAGTTTTAGTCAGAATAGTATGTATGGCATAGAGCCGAAGACGTAAAACTTGTATGTAAAAAAAACGTAAGGCCTGTGAGTGTGAAAAAGAGATAAGTATGCGCCGAAGCAGTCCAAAGTTTTCTTGCCGCAGAGGAAGCGAGTGTTTATTATTACTATAGCAACTCGCCCCGGCTTCGCACGGATGCAATGCTTATACTAATATATTGTTGGAAGTGAGAAGACCCTCTCCCTGGCAACACCTCTGCATCTATATAAGAAACGCGCGCGTCAGTCACAAGTTTATTTGCCAGTCAGTCGCCGAAGAGAAATTATCAAGTTAGAAGCTCTGCCCAATTTTCCCTTCGATTCTTTTATTTTTCATAATTTTCCATTAAAATATTATCGATCCTGATTTCCTATAAACTAAGTTTTTGAAGTAAAATCTATGTCATAAGAATATTGAAAGAAGTACATTTTTTTGATCATTCTCGTAGGGTTCAGCCAGCGTTTGCAATGTTAGCGCAAAAAAAAACTCTTTATTTACGATTTCACTTAGAAAACTCTTCCCGGGTTCCCTAGAGAAAGGTCTATATATATAGACCTTTCTCTTGAATTTCCCCTATCTATTTATATTGATAGCTTTGAAGATTTAACAAATGTTTAATGTAAAAAAATTGTATCCCCTTCCTTCCTCTCTCTCTCACACACACACACACATCTCTGTATTTAATATTTCCAATATTAATTTTGTTAAATCGACGGGGCATAATACTATGATATTATGTCATCTGATACGACGTGACAGATTTTTTAGATCCTCGGCTAAGCAGATATTTGACCTCGATCGCACCCGATGTCAAGTGCGGATGAGGTCTAAAGTTTTAGAATATCATAGAAGGAAAGAAGGGAAGAGCCAAGACCAAGAGAAGGAGAAAGACAATGTCATGTAGTATCAGGAAGTCGAGACGAAAGCAGGCAGGAGAAAAGAATGACGATTACTCCACCGTCAAGAGCGCGGCTCTTATCAGGAATGACATATACGTTGAAAGCAGGAAGCTTTTTCTGTACAAAGCCTCTGCCCCAATATTTTTGGTATGTAAATAAATATAATAATAGACATTGTAAAAAGACAGAGGTTTAGCTACAGATACTACAACAAAATACCTCTTGAAATAAAAACACTTTACGAATTGATTGCATCGTTCAGATTTATTTAAACTATACACCTGATGTTTTGAATGATTTACAGTATTTATGTTTTCAGGGTTCCGTAGCCGAATGGCAAAAAGCGGAACCCTTTTAGTTTTGTCAAGTCTGTCGTCTGTCCGTATGTCACAGCCACTTTCTTCTGTAACTATAAGCATCACACAGTTGAAAATTGGTAGGAGGATGTATCCTGTTAACCGCTTTACGATTCTTATGCAAAAAAAAAATATGATTTTAAGAAACATACATGAAACTAAAACCGTTTTTTTTTTTAAGTCAAACTTATGCGTCTATGAATAGGTCTTTTAAAATGACAACGGTTTTTATTTTAATTCGTATACGAAAAAAGATCACCGATCGAATTTTCTTTGTCCAAGAAAAAATATTTTTTTATTTCTTAGGGTCACGATTTCTATGTATTTAGATTCAGTTAGTGCGATCGTTTTTTTACATTACTTGTGTTTTTGTTAAAACGGTTAAACTCGCAATCGAATTACCTCACGAAAAAGTTCGATCGCCGCAAGAATCGGCCACCAAAATATAATACCTCTTGTTCCGGCAAGTGCGGGTAGGCGCGCCGCTTGACGCCGGCGTACCGCAGCAGCGCCACCATGGAGCGCAGCCCGAAGTCGTAGTGGTCCTGCTTCGACAGCTGCTGCATCGCCAGCTGGTACAGGGTAAACACCTGCACAAATTACTAATTATTTAATAAGGAGATGGTTAATAATAATAAATACGCAGGGCAGCTTGTGGCGAGTTGTTGGGCAGTAGCGACTGTACCTGATGGCTCCTGGGAGAACCCCTGTTCTTCATCTCTGTCTTGCCTTCACTGGCTGGGTAGAGTGATGCTGACGAGGGACAGGATCTCCCACCTCTTACTTGCCCTGATTGGCTGGCTTGAGTGGAGACTCGCTAAAGCAGAGATGCTTGGGGGAAGGAAGTGTGCCAGTAAGATGCTTGTAGGGATTGAACGATTACCGGAATTGTCCCGAGAACCGTGGTACACCGCTCCACTTCTCTAGCACCTCAACCGGTGTTGCCCTCTTGTTGTCTACGTCACTATGTGCTAGCAACTAATTGGGGGGGTCCATCGACTGAGTGTGCAAGTGCATCCCCTGGCATTTTATCCGTGTGAGAAATACGTCAGGCGGGGGCCATAGTTCTTCCATAGTCCAAGTTATCCGATTAATATCTTGCAATAGCCCTACACAAACCGGGGGTTGTCCTTGGGTGCACTCATATAGTGTATACAGGGATAATCGTCGGTTTGTGTCACACAGCTTCTAGATTAATGTTATCTAAAAAGGCCTCAGCGTGTTGGCTTCGGCCCCGTGTACGCCTTCCAAAGGTCCGGGACCCCATGGTGCCGAGAATGGAAAAGGCACAATATAATAATAACAGCCGTCAGCACAGTGTTGCCCCTCAGTCCGGTCTATACGACTCATGACGCCAGGGTTAATGGCGATTGGCGAGTCACCACGTATATTAAGTTTCTGATGCGGAGCACTCCCCGCTTAACGGGATGTACTAGATTTTGGCTTTCTACCGCATTAAAACTTTATATTAGCAATAAATCGGTTTACTTATTCACACAGCTCATTCGATTACCTCGGTTCGTCGAATGCGCTCACTTGTTTCCTATTTTCTTTTGTGTGGTGAATCCTGTTTGACCCTGGCTTGTTTACTGGATTCTGGTTTCTACTTAATACGACTATTACGGCACGCATTAACGGACTTTAAGTTGGCCTTACTGTATTGGATGATTGGATGTTTGAAGTTTTTGATATACTATAAGTTTCTTGTTCATAATTTAATAAAATTCCTTTGATTAGATTTTCTCAATGTAGAATGTTTTCTTGTATTGTTATCCAAACCGGTATTGTTCAACTTAAGATGTTCTTTAATACAATCACAATAAAGTAACAATAATTCCTTAACAAACAACTTAAGATGTTCTTTAATACAATCACAATAAAGTAACAATAATTCCAAATGAGTCTCTTATTTTTTCTTAAGATAACTTAATATTTCTTTTTTGTTTTTCTTTTGTTTTTTTTTTCTTGTGTTGTTGCTATTATTGCTATTTTCTTTTTCTATATTTATTTGTATATGTACATATATTTTCAATGTATTTTTTTTTGTTATTATTATTACATATTTGTATTATTCTATAAGGTTTTGGAATTCTATTATCCTTGTGATTTTGCTATACAATATTAAACAATATTGCTCTTATTCTAGTTTGTGTTAGTGATTGTGTTTGTGTTTGGGGAGTAAAGTAATCCCTCTACGTCGTCGCCTTTAGGTACTAAGATGTTCTTAGTGACTTGGTTGATGGAGTTAGTTATGTTAGTGGATTGGTCAATATCTTGTTTCGGACTTGCTCGTCGCCCCTGCGCATGGCCATCCGCAGGTTGTAGTCCCGGATTATTGTTGGTGTGGCCTTCTCTGCCCGGATTATCAGACGAGCTGTGGCGTCGTCGGTGGCATTGTCTGTGTAATAAACACAAGACTTTGTGTGTCTAGAGATGGCCACAACAGCGTGGGGAACACTCTTCAGGAGATGGGATTTTTTTGATACTGTGCGCACTATCACCACTGACTCAAAAGTCTGCCCCTGTGCTTCATGTATGGTAAGTGTGCGTGATCCTTCGTCTTTCCCGTATCCTTGGCTGATTAGGCTTGCCTTTTCAGCTTGGGTGTGAGTGAGGTATAAGGTTCTTTCCGATTTTGGGATCACTGCACCTGAGAAGCGCTTGAGGGAAAGGGACTGTACATGAGTTGCAAATCATATTTACCTATCTGTATCTGGTCTTTCCATGAAACGATAGAATTGGCGGGGTTTTTCTTATAAAGAAAGGTCAAAAAAAAGAAAATTCTACGACTAAAGACCGTTTTAGTCACAACTTCAAATCTATTTCCACCAAGTGCATGGCTGCGAGCAGAGGATTCAACGTAAGTGATCTGTGAATGCTGCTTTAATGCTGTATACAAAACAAAAAGTTGTCTTACAGTTAATACTTGACAGTATTTATATAGTTTATTATCGCTAGGGAACAGGTGAACATTTTGAGCACAACTCTCTGAGCTCACTCGATAGCCATAAAATGAGTTGAAGCAGAGCCTCCCCGAGAAGTTAAACAGTAGGTGACTGTGGACTAGCAAAGGGACATATTTCAAATGTACATTACAAGCTTAATCTAACCGTATACAAGAATTTTCTTGTCAACTCTGGGTTTGTTTTTTGACAATATCTTTTGTTCCTTAGGAGGCTTTTGAAGACAAAATCAGCATCCAAAAGAACTTAAAATAAGAGTCTGTAACTAGTGTTAATGTACTGTGACTACATGAGCGTAGCAACAGACACTTTTTAAATTTACCTAATTTGTAATTTAAACTAATATAAATGCTCACGTGACCCACTTGGCAACAATACAACAGCAATATTCAGAGTGACACAAGTGATTTAGCTCTCCAAAATACCTTCTTAGCGTTGATTTTGTACGCGGTGAATCCGTCGGAGAACAGCGTGTTTTCAGCGATGATGAGCGAGTCGGGCACGCACATCGCGATCGGCCGGAACATAGACTTCAAGTTGTCCGGCAGCTCGGTACGTCCGGCGTAACTGCAATGGAGATGTGTTACGATTCAAAACTTTATTCTTTAACATTACCTCAGTAAAAAAGCCAATTAATTGAGCATATATCATGCATTAATTTATACATTGATCAGGAATTTATAGGTATTATTGAAATATACCTACCTATACTAGACTGTAGAACCATTTACTCGTATTTGACAGATTTTATAATACAAATAAAGCAATCATTTTTATTCGTTAAAATAAGTCAAAACGGTTATTGCATGTCGCTTTAAATAAGTAAATGGGTAATTGGATAATGCATTCACACACACAAACTTTATGCTACTGAAAATCACTCAATCAGTTTCGCTTTAACTGCAAGCAGGTTGTCCAGGATATGCTGCGCCACCAGCGAGAGCACAGTCTACAATGTTGATGCGGTTGAACTTTTCGAAGCATGACCAGCATACCATTACTAAAAGAATCAGGGATGGCGAAATTATGGGTGGAAACGAAGCAGATATCGATGAAGATCTCAGTTTCATTCCACCCATAAAAATGATCATACTAACTCTTCAAAAATCAATAGTAACCACCAGCTACGTTGTCACAAAACTGCATGCTCTACTCCAAGCAAAGCTTTCAAGACGGAAGGAAGAACGACCAGCCCTTGAGGAAGAACGACCAGCCTTGCTAGGATCTGCTGCGCCGATTAGCAGCTTAGCAGTAACCTCTCTGAGCGATGCCAGAGACAGTAATGACGGACGTACCCAGGGTTCATAGTGATGAAGATGCCGCAGTTGCTGTCCAGCTTGACGTCCGCGCCCTCGAACACGAAGCGCTTCAGGAACTGCGAGAGTGCGAGCAGGATGGCCAGGATCTGCTGCGCCACCACGGATAGTACCGCGATGTTGATACGGATGAACTCGTCGTAGCATTACCGGCATACGCATACAAAAAAATGAGTTATGACGGATGGATGGGTATGAAGTAGATATTGATGAAGGTCCCAGTCTCATTCCATACATGCAGCACCTATAAGAATGATGGCTAGAAACTCTCTCTTCTGTCTCCGTCCAGATTTGTGGTCACAAAACTACAAGCTCTACTCCAAGAAAAGCCTTTAAGAAACTATTTCTAACTAACCACTTCGAAAGTAACGACCTCATAACGAAGACACACCTTTTGAGGTTGAGCACGACCAGCCTTGCTAGGATCTACTGTGCCGATTAGCAGCTTCGCAGTAACCTCTCTGAGCGATGCCCGAGACAGTGATGATAGACTTACCCAGGGTTCATAGTGATGAAGATGCCGCAGTTGCTGGTCAGCTTGATGTCGGCACCCTCGAACACGAAGCGCTTCAGGAACTGCGAGAGCGCGAGCAGGATGCCCAGGCCTGCTGCGCCACCACCGAGAGCACTTCGATGTTGATGCGGTTGAACTCTTAGCATGACCAGCATACTATTACTAAAATAATGACGTATGACGAATGGATAGATGGAAATGAGGTAGATATTGATGAATATCTCAGATGTTTCATTCCACCTATACAAATGATAAATGCATACTAACTCTTCAAAAATGAATATAGTCTCCATCAAGCTACGTTGTCACAATACTGCATGCTCTACTCCAAGAAAAGCCTTCAAGAAGGAAGGAAGAACGACCAGCCTTGCTGGGATTTGCTGCGCCAATTGGCAGCTTAGCAGTAACCTCTCTGAGCGATGCCCGAGACAGCAATGATGGACTAGCCCGGGTTCATAGTGATGAAAATGCCGCAGTTGCTGTTCACCTTGATATCGGCACCCTCGAACGAGAAGCGCTTCAGGAACTGCGAGCAGCTTAGCCAGCTCTGCTGCGCCACCAGCGAGAGCACAACGATGTTGATGCGGTTTAACTCTTCGAAGCATGACCAGCATACTATTACTAAAAGAATCATGGATGACAAAATGATGGGTGGAAACGAGGTAGATATTTATGAAGATCTCAGTCTCATTCCACCTATAGGAATGATAAATGCATACTAACTCTTCAAAAATTAATATTCTCCATCCAGCTATGTTGTCACAAAACTGCAAGCTCTACTCCAAGCAAAACCTTCAAGAAGCTATTCCTAACGACCGACATTTCTATGACAGACCTCTTGAGGAAGAACTACCAGCCTTGCTGGGATCTGCTGCGCCGAGTAGCAGCTTAGCAGTACCCTCTCTGAGCAATGCCCGAGACTTTAATAATGGACTAACCAAGGGTTCATAGTGATGAAGATGCCGCAGTTGCTGTCCAGCTTGATGTCGGCGCCCTCGAACAAGAAGCGCTTGAGGAACTGCGAGAGCGCAAGCCGGATGGCCAAGATCTGCTGCGCCACCACCGAGAGCACTTCGATGTTGATGCGGTTGAACTCTTCGAAACATGGCCAGCATACTATTATTGAAAGAATCACGGATGACGAAATGATGGGTGGAAACGAAGCAGATATTGATGAAGACCTCAGTCTCATTCCACCCATAGGAATAATAAATGCATATACTAACTCTTCAAATATCAATAGTATCCATTCAGCTACGTTGTCACAAAACTGCATGCTTTACTCCAAGCAAAGCCTTCAAAAAATAAGAAAGAAGAAAGAACGACCAGCCCTTGAAGAAGAACGACCAACCTTGCTCGGATCTGCTGCGCCGATTACCAGCCCTAGCAGCAACCTCTCTGAGCGATGCCGGAGACTGTAATGACGGACTTACCCAGGGTTCATAGTGATGAAGATGCCGCAGTTGCTGTCCAGCTTGATGTCAGCGCCTTCGAACACGAAGCGCTTCAGGAACTGCGAGAGCGCGAGCAGGATGGCCAGGATCTGCTGCGCCACCACCGAGAGCACTTCGATGTTGATGCGGTTGAACTCGTCGAAGCAGCCCCAGCAGCCGCTCTGGGCGATACCTAAAAAAATACACGTCCTTCGATGTCCGTCCTTTTAGGGTTTCGTAAGGATAAAAACTGGACCCTATTATTAAGACTTCGCTGTCCATCCGTCGCTCTGTCTGTCTGTCACCGGGCTGTATAATGTATTTCAAGAACTGCTATAGCTAGACAGTTGAAATTTTCACAAATTAAGTATTTCTAGCCTCTATAACAATAAAATTTGGTGTTATAACGGCTGCCATACAACAAACGCGATTTTATGCCTGTTTTTCTCGATATCAATTGTTTAGTTAGTCAATGAAACAGACTCGCACTTGGACGGTATTTTATCTTGTCGTCGTAAAGTACATAATCGTACAAGTCGACTTGGTTATTTTTATTTTACCCTCTTAGCATCCTATTAACCTACCTATTAGGTAGGCCTCTTAGGTAGGTTGGTGTTGCAATAAATACTGCCGAACCGACATGCCTGCCAACCCACCTGTGTGTATAGCCACCCCATTATTTAAGGTTACAACAATTTGACGATTATTACTGAAGTCTTACCAGCGAAGCACTTGGCCATGGACTTGTAGTCGAGCCCGTCGGAGCAGTTGGTGACGACGACCCAGCGGGCGAGCGCGCGGCCGAGGTCCTTGGTGGTCTCCGTCTTGCCCGTGCCGGCGGGGCCCTGGGGGCTGCCGCCGCGGAACAGGTGCAGCGCCGTCGTCAGGGTTATGTAGCAGCTGGGAAAAGGTGAGAGGAAATTAATGAACTGGTGCAGAATTCGGTTCAACCGTAACACGACTAGCGACGACTACCGTAGCGCGAAGAACTGATGGCCGTTGGGGCAGGAAGATTCTAGATTGGAGACCCTTTGACCAAAGACGCAGCGTAGGACATACTGAAAAGATGGACAGATGACCTTGTAAAGATCGCAGGATCACACTGCTTGTGATCGTTCGCTGTGGGAAGCCGTGGGGGAGGCTTATTTCAACAGTGAACGTCTTTTGGCTGATAATGTTATACGACTGCTTCCACTTAAATAACAAAAACGAAAACTGCTAAGCGCGTGTGTGGCATGCTGGATATTAGAAAGTACAGTACCCTCTAGTAGTAGCTCTCGGTGGCGCCTCAATGTGTCATGTGCTTTATAACAATGCCAAAATTTATTTAATATAATTGATGCAACACGCTTAAATCTTTCAAACAACCTTTAACCACTTGAAACATTTATCTGATTGTACCCAAAGTCTGAACTTATTACGGCAAGCAAATGTTCAATTCTAAGGGAGCACAGCTATTTAACTAACTACCCGCATCACTGAAAAGATTCGATTACCTTAATATACAGTGTGTCTTCATAAAGTGCACATATTGAAATATGGCATTCTATGTTTAATTTTATCGACGAAAAACATATTAAAAAATCTAAAAAAAAACGCTATTTCTTATGGGTTTTTTAAAGTTTTTGTTCCCTTCTGTGACCTTCGTGTAAATAAAACCTTGTTTCTTTCAAATTAATCAATTTGTAACAATTAATTAAACTTAAAAATGATCGGAGATGATCAGGCGTCCTCATAAAATTTAAATCCGTGAAAAAACTGCCCACAATACAGAAATAAAATGGGTTTTTTAGCAAAAATTTGCTTTTTTTTAATCATTCTTTTCAGTAATTGCTAAATTTCTTATTAAAACCTATGCTTTACCTGCATGTTTTATAATTTTAAATAATTCTACTTCGTATTAGCTATCGAGAAGTAAAAATAACTTATTTTTAAGTTAATAAACACGCGTCAAATGAATTGTTAAAAAAGGGTTTAGTGCGTTGCCATGCCCTATTGTTTAGCAGGACCCTTTTTTGGGAATTTAGATGTAAATACGCTCGGGTTGGGGTGCGGGGTCTTCCGGTCGGTCAAAGGACAAAAGAATCTTGTGTTCTGACAGGCAGTCGCCCCGAACTATTCGTCGCTGCTACTTGTGTTTCGCTACTTTCGCTCGCTCGCTACCTGCTACATCATGCCGCGTTTAAGTGAATTTTCCCCGGAACACATTGCCGATATTCACTTTTACTATGGAGTGGGACGTGGAAGTGCCAGAGCTGCCCAGGCAACCCATGCCTTCTGCCCGCAACTTCCAGGAAGTTCACAGAAGATTATCTCTTGTTGGACTTGGGTCAAGTAGAGATCGTCGCGAGCCACCTCGAGTAATTATTGACGTGGCTATTGAACAAGCAGTCTTAAGAGATTTGTATGCTGATCCAACCTTAAGTACAAGACGTCTGGCTCTACGTCATGGAATTTCACAAAAATCAGCTTGGCGCATTTTAAGAAAAGAAGGGCTGCATCCTTATCACTACCAACGGGTGCAGCATCTACATGAAGACGTAGACTGGCGTCCAAGGTGCGTAATATCTACCGGGATATTAAGAAAAATTAGAGCAAACCCGAACTTTCCCGCAACAGTTTTGTGGATGGACGAAGCCACTTTCACTAGAGACGGCATAACCAATTGCCGAAATTTGCACAAGTGGTGTCCTAAAGGTGATTACCCGAAATTGAAACGAGCATCCACATTCCAAGTGCGATTTTTAATTAATGTTTGGGCTGGTCTAATCCATGATTATGTTGCTTGGACCAGTAATATTGCTGGGAACTTTGACTGGTGGAAGATTTTTAAGCCTTTTAACAAATGACCTTCCTGAACTGTTGGCGGATGTACCACTGACTTTACGCCGAATAATGTATTTGCAGATGGATGGATGTCCGGCCCATTATGCAAGAAATGTAAATCTTTTCTCAACGAAAATTATCGTGACAAATGGATCGGCCAAATGGATGAACCGGCGTTTCTTCTCAGCACTTGCCAAATTGTCTGTGTTTTGTCTCGAAGCGCTAGTAGGGCCCAAAAGATAAGGAGACATGTTCTTGCCCCATACGGGCCAAAATTGATTGATATTACACTAATTATTGACGTTCAAGTGGCATTTTGTGTCCTAAATTGAATAAATTATTTTTGATTTCATTTGATTTGATTTCATTTGGCCGGCAAGGACCTGTAGGGTGGCCTGCGCGCTCACCCGATATGACGCCTCTGGATTACTTTTTATGGGGGACTATGAAGCAGCGCGTACAGTACATAATTAAACAATGAAGCCGATTTGCATGACCGCATAATTAACTGCGCAAATGATATTCGTCAAGACCCCGACATGATAAGGAGAGCGACACAACAAATTTTACTTCCTTCGACTATGTGCTTACAACAACGAGGAGGACATTTTGAGCACCTGATGCACTAAATTTGATAATAAGTCAATAAATAATTTTAATTCAATTGTTTTGTTTCATTTAATAACACCTAGAATAAACTACCTCTAAAAGAGTAATAAGTGGCGCCTTTTGAGTGTCATTCTTTAACAGTTGATATGAAACGTTGTAATTAAGCTAATACAATGTAGAATAATTTGAAATTATAAAACATGCAGGTAAAGCATAGGTTTTAATAAGAAATTTAGCAATTACTGAAAAAAATGATTAAAAAAAAGCAAATTTTTGCTCCAAAACACATTTTATTTCTGTATAGTGGGCAGTTTTATGAGGACGCCTGACCATCTACGATCATCGTTAAGTTTAATTCATTGTTACAAACCAATTAATTTGAATGAAACAAGGTTTTATTTACACGAAGGTCACAGTAGAGAACAAAAACTTTAAAAAATCCATTAAAAAATAGCGTTTTTTTTAAAAGATTTTTTTAATATGTTCCGTCGATAAAATTAAGCATAGAATGCCATATGTGCACTTTATGAAGACTCACAACGTATTTATAAAGAAACTTGCACATCATGTGCAGCAGGTTAGAGAACAAGCCTAATTTTTAAACTCTGTATAGCTTTTAAAAGACGGGGTCAAACGATGTAAACGTTAATGATACTCGTAATTTTTTTCTGTTTCTGTTCTCACTCAATTAAGTGACATTATGTTTTATTGAGAAATAAAGAATCTTTGAACCAACCATTTAAATACCGAACGACCCCCAGAACAATTAAGAACAATGGAGTATTCATAAATCTTTTATGATAATTTGGTTATGTTTCACTCCCTTTTCATTCTGCCCTAGAACGTTTTCATATCCTACAATACTAACTACATAATAAACTGCAAAAGCAACAGTACCGATCAGTCAGCGGCGTGATCACAAGCCGTCCTGAGTTTCCGATGTACTCATAGGTATATATAGAGTTGGTGTTGGTCTGCCTGATGTAGCAGTCTTCACGCTCGCGGTCCCAGTAGAACTTGAGCTGAGAGAACCATTCGAATGCACTCACGTGCATACACCCTAAGAACACATGGGTTAATGTCTAAAGTGGATAAGGTAACGGACTTAATATGGTACCCTGAGGAATACCAATAATTTAATCAAGCACTACGATAATGTACACTTTTATGGACGATGCTCATCTCATTATAGAAGTGTAGCTAATGAATCCAATGTCCATGTACAGCCCACTGCTTCGATAACGTCTTTGCGAATCCATTTCTTTTAGGATCGTCAAGGGAGCATTATCACCCAATATGTGAATGAGTACTAAACTAATTTACATTTTAATAATCGTCTTACCCATTTTATACATTCTGTCAACAGTATCCCTCGAATGGATTTCAATGACGCACAAAGCGTTTACTTTGGCCCTGAGTATTTTAGGGATCTCTTTCCTGGACATCATCTGCAGCGTCGTCAGAATCTGGTTTTGTTTCTTGCGAAGTTTCTTCAAAGGTTTCTTTTCGCCCATTATGTCGCAACGACATAGAGTTCGAGTGCAGTCTGATGTCCATTGTATCTATTTTGTAATTGAATGAACAAGTAGATAATTTCGCACATGAGTATCTGATCAATGAAATACTACGTTGGGATGTTACGTTATGTTTAGGTATCCAATCCACTATATGAAAAGGTTGCCTATCAATAAATATTTTATCTTAATATTCTTTACTTTAAGACACCTTAGACACAGCGACGTTTAGCATCGATGTAGTCGCGAGTTTTGAAAACGCGCTTTAGCATTCGCGACTCACGCAATGAACAGATTTTATTAAGCAGCGATGCAGTCGCCAAAATACAGTACATAATTTAACAATTTCCAGCTTCTGCATCGCGACTGCATCTATGCTAAAAGTAGCACAGTGTGTAAAAGTTGACAGTTTGCGACTGTGTCGATGCTGCATCGATGCTATCGCAGTGTGTGAGAGTCGAAGAATCCTAAGGGTTTAGCATTACTTAACAATACTAAATCTAACCTTGCTGGAAGTAATTCCGAGCTGACCAGGCCAATCATTGATCCACTGCTCTCTTTGATATCGACATTTTCGTAGAGCGGCGCGAGTTAAAATCAATTGCTGGAATCATAAGTTTGTATTATCCAACTGTCACACATTACAACTAAATACTTATCTACATATTATATTTACCTCCCTTACTAGGTTCATGTTAGTTACACTTAATATGCAAAGCATACTCGTACATATGCATTTCAAGATTACCATTGATTTCAAAACTGTCTGTGTAAGGTTATTTTTGCACCAGAAAAAAACAAAATTGCTAAATTAAGCCTCATATAGAATTGCATCATTAGCCCAAAAATATTTAACTGCCCTCACTATTTATAATAGTGAATTTATAGTTTATTATAGTAGTAAAAGCAATGCCCACGGACCACTGATCTAACTGATCTCAATACAAATATCGCACTTTGACCACATTCGGCGGAAATTTACGAACCCACGTCTTTTGCATACTGCATTACTGACCGGCTGGCCTGCAAACTATGCTATTATTACCGAGTACTAGTGGCCAACGAATATTGGCAAAGTCAATGTCGTTACATTTACTACTTATCTACAATCTAAAACTAGGTACTACTAAGACTACCCCTGAACATTTTGCACCCGGATTTATGAATCTGACCTCTCTGAGCACAACCCTCATCGTCTGCTCCAGCCCCAGAAGCCAAACCTCAGCAGGGCCTTCGAGAACCAGGTTATGCTTCCACTCAATACACTCTCCGTCGTCCGAGATCATGGCTTTGGCTACCGGAAGACCTAAGGCATTCTGGAAGGGAACCAGCATTCATATCATACAAATGAAAAGAAAAAATAATGCACAAAACCTTTTTTTCTTTCAAAAATTTTACATAATGCAACTTTTTCAGACGTAATACACAAAATCGTGCTTGTGTCACTCATGATAAATATTGGAATGTATTTCGTTTTGAACTCATTGATTAAGGTTAAGGTTAAGGTTATTACTTAAGGTTTATTTTTCTAAAGGGTACAGATATGCAGATTAGGTTCATCTGTATACAAGTTATAAAAGTACAAGCAGATACATTATTCATATGAATAAGAGAAAAAAAGGCTATGAAAAAACCCAGATAAAATGTTTTATAACATAGATACTATAAGAAAATGCAATTATATTTAACATATATTTTATTCACAGCTCATGAATTCAGTAGTACAAAACACATTAGACTTATTCCATATGACTTGAGATTTTCTCTTCATGAGGTTCCTCATTACCAAACACTAGGTACCTACTCTTAAGATCTCTTCCGTCAAACCACTATAAAACAAAAATCGCTTGCACGTCCCAAGAACGGGTGTGTCACCCGTTATCTAAACAGTACATTATTTTTAATTTTATTACATGTTTGTAAAGTGCACAACTATTTAATTTCATCAACATTTTTGTACAGTTCAAACTTCCTTTGAGGAAACATAACATTTTGTCGTATTGTGTCTGGCAGAGTGAGGATAATCTTCATGAGAGCTTTTTTCTCTGCGTCCAAGCGACACACGCAGACCAGGTGGAAGTATTCGTTCAGGAGATCTTGCGCCTGCGCACTGGGGTGATACATCAGCAGGATGGCTAGGGCCTGAAATTGAATACAACAAGAATAAAACTAAGATTTTTTTTAAATGCACAGATGTAGACCTATAATTATATGAGCATCAACATTTAATGTCATTCTCTCTTATTAGTTGTGCTCAATAAAAATGATTAAAATAAATAAGTAAGTCCTTTAAAGATTTGGGACACTGTGGCCCGGTTTGTGTAATATTGACCGCATGCAGGCAATTTTGTATGGACCGGACTGCAGACCGCAACTAGTGTGCCAAATCTTTAACCATCCCAGTGCCTCAAGTGTGAGGTGGTATAAGCCATATTCACCCCACGTACTCAATGTCTAGTTAGTTTCAGAAAGTGACATGAGACAATTATGGATGGACCAATGATATTGTATTAAGAACTAGATCACCGGTGAGACGCTAAAAGATAGTCAAGCAAACACCACCTCACGTCAAAATGGGGTCTTAACTTTGACTTATTCTGTTTTGATGGCGTCAGCGTTCATACATGTCTCAATGCCGCAGTGCGCCTTAAATACTGCAGAAACAACTAACTAAATAAAAATGATTCTGTCCGAATATCATATTTTCGTTAAGTAAATTGTATTTAATGATGCCTATCATTCATAATTAAAGTATTTTCAATAAAATTAGTGAGTTTTATTTCTTATAGTAGGGGCAGGCATGCAGCATGCAAGCAATCAAGCAGGCATGCAGCATGCAAGCAATCAAGCAGGCATGCAGCATGCAAACAATCAAGCAAGCAGGCATGCATGCATGTAGCAAGCAGACATGCAGCATGCTAGCAAGCAGACATGCAGCATGCAAGCAATCAAACAGGCATGCATGTAGCAGCAAGCATAGGTTTTGCTCTTCTCCGGCACTGCGGGAAGTGCAGCCCTTTCGCCCTAGCGTAGCGAATCTCAGGCACCCACGCTCGCCTCCGCAGCTTCGGCTTGCTGGTCGCCTTCGGCGCTTCAGCCGCTCCAGCTCGCACGGGAGCCTGAGATTTGGTACAGCGGGCGAGGGCTGCTCTCCCTCCGCGCCTCCGGCTTTGGAATTACACTCTAGTATCGGGCAGACTAGTACCACGGTGAAGGACCACGGCGGTTCGGGGTCAATCAAAATTTGTTTTTCTTAATGAACCTCAATCTTAATTGTATACAATTTGTTTGGCGTTTCGTTCATAGGTCTTGTATATTCAGTATTTTTAATCTTCGGGTTTTAAATTTTTCGGTCATATAAACAGTCGGTATATTGAACTTCGGTCATATGAACAGTCGGTATTTTCAAATTCGGCATTTTAGTATTCGGCATTCCAATCATAGGTCTTATAAGATTCGGTATTTTGAATTTTCGGGATTTCAAACTTTCGGTATTTACAACTTTCGATCATATAAACATTCGGCATTCTAAAATTCGGCCTTCCGTTCGTAGGGCTTATGAAATTCGGTATTTTGAAATTCGGTATTGTAATACGTACCCTCATTAAATACCTCCACCAAGTATTAGCCCCATATGTTAATATGTCTTTGTTATATAACTATAAAGTACACCTTCAATTTCTTAAAAGTAACAGCGTAGACGCTCACGGATCCAAAGGTCACCGGCGCTCGCGTTAACAAAAGACTGTTGATAAACACATCAGTGAGGGATGATACTCACTATTTCAGAAAAAAATATGTACGCTAACTATTAGCATGTTATTTGAAGGAATCATCCTGTTTACATGATGCCAGATGACTATAGTGTATTAATAGATATTTCTTTATTTATTTAAATAAGGTCTGTAAACATTTTCATTAATTTAATTTGTAAAAAAATATACCTGTGGTCACGTGATCGTGAATGCCTAGCAGTGAACGTGACTCTGATATTGGTGCCATGACATTTCAAGCATTTCCCGTCAACATTTGGACTCGGACAAAAACCAATGGGGCATGGTGCTCTTCACAGACGAATGCAAAGTGAAAGTTTTTTACGACGATCGGCGTATTAGAGTATGGAGAAGACGCGGCGAGTGATTTTCAGAAGCCTGCATCCATGAAGTCGATTGTTTTGGTGGTCCAAATGTAGGAAATATTTTGGGGCGGGATAAGCTTACACGGCAAAACTGAGCTCGCTATTTTAAATGAGGGTACTGTTACTACTCAGCGGTATATTGAGCAAGTTGTCAGACCACATGTGATCCCATTTGCCCAGCGAGCGGGACCTGGATTCATCTTAATGCTCGTTCACACACGGCTCAAGCAACTCGGTTCGTACTGGAAGCCTCTCAAATTCAAGTCTTGCCGTGGCCGGCGAACAGTCCGGACTTAAATCCAATAGAGCACATGTGGGATCAGTTGAAACGAAGAGTTAGAGACGGTGATCAGGAAATCCACAACCAACAGCAACTCATCAACGCTGTGAAAAAAGCCTGGGAAGGGATTTCAATCGAAAATGTCAGGCATTTAATTGAGAGCATGCACTCCAGGCTTCAGGAGTGCGTAGCGAAACGAGGGGGGCATACCCGTTACTAAAAGATGAGCATGGAGTATTTTCTTTTGTTTTCAGTATCTTTACATTGTTTTTATTTTTAACCTTAAATGTGTTTTTTCTTTCAAAAGCAAATAAACTGTTTAATCAGTTTATTGAAATAAATTTATTGGTCTACACGGTAAAAACAACATTAGTGTTCGTTATGGAGACAAAACAAATATATTGGTTTTATTATTTTCATGGTATAGACTAAATAGCTTGTGGCCGTTATTTTGTTTTGAGTAGTATATATAATCGGACGATTTCCGTAAGTCGAAGTAAGGAAAAATAATCGATATAGTATAATGCGTGCAGCTACGTGATGCCGGTATTCCCCTTCTCGCGTTTTCATTCCTCTCTTACTCTTTCTCTATCTATGACTCCCTCAAAGATGAAATAAGAAACCAATAATATGCCATGACGCCATGACAGCTGAATTCGCTGATAGTTTTGTTTACAACATATTTGTAAATTTTTGAGCCAGAAGAGGAAGATGATTCTACCGACGAACATGATGATCAAAATAAAAAATAAAAAAATATTTTTTTACTCATTTCCTCATAAATAAAAGTTTTGTACTTCAAAGAATATACAGGGTGACTTTGTTATCAGTACCGAAATTTTTTGTAAAGACTTCAAGATGAATATGAACAACTTTTACTAAGGGGGCAATAGTAAAATCGAGAAAAAAAACAGCAGTTCCATACAAAAGTTCAAATGGCGCGCGGTCAAAATGTATAACTATTGCCCCCATAGTAAAAGTTGTTCATATTCATCAGTGGAGTCTTCACACAAAATTTCGGCACTGATAACAAAGTCACCCTGTAAACTGTTTTATTAGCATGCTAGATTTTCAGCTATTTAATTTGTTAAGTTAAAAGATTTGAAAAAATACAAAAAAAAAATACTTTAAAAAAAGTAAAAACCGACTTTAAAACCGAAATACACTAAAAAGTTTAAAATAAACTCTTAACCATTGAAAGGAAAGGAATCCATCGTGCTGTGATAGTTGATGCTTGATGGTCAAAGTGATGGCACCGACTCCAAAAAGAAATTGTTTGCATAAAATGGATTCCTTTCCTTTCAATGGTTAAGAGTTTATTTAAGACTTTTTAGAGCATTTTGGTTTTGAAGTCGGTTTATACTTTTTTTTTTAAATTAATTTTATTTCTTAGTTTTTAGAGATTACAAGAGAGTTTGGGTCACATCCAATTACATAAGAGCTTTTTTTTAGGTTTACTTAACATCCACTTTGAAAATCTGACGCGCTCGAGTATGTCCATGCAACTGTTTTTTTTTTTACATTTTTGAAAATTTATAGCCGCTCCCCCACCGATGAAGTGTATATATTATACACACATATGTCATTTTTTCTTCTTATCATCTAAGCTTTGCAATCCAATAGGTCTTTTTGACGCTCGAGTAAATCCCGATTTAGCATCCTGGGCTACCCTACTATTAGCCAACCCACGCACCAACATGGTCGATATTTTTTCGTCAAAAGTGCATAAGTATTTTCAGTGCATACAAAGAGTAGTTTAGTACTATTATTTTTTAACAATAATTTAACGACTGTCATAATGTGGTGGTTTACTTTCCGGACTACAAAGATAAGCAGTTGCGGATTCGAATCCCGCCCGCACGACCCTAACACTTATGTCTATGGGCATGTATGTTAATATCTCTGTTTTATAAATATAAAGTACACCCTTAATTTCTTTAAAGTAACAGCGTAGACGCTCACGGAGTTTAAAAGTTCACCGGCGCTCGCTTAAACAAAAGTATAACAAAATACTGTTGATAAACACATAAGTGAGGGATGATACCTCACGAATACGTGACGTGAATACGAGTATTAATAAATATTTTTTTATTAATTTAAATAAGGACTGTAAATAATTTCATTAATTCAATTTGTAAAAAAATATATATGTAGTCATGTGATCGTGAATTCCTAGCAGTGAATGTGACTCTGTTATTGGCGCTATGACATTTCAAGCATTCACGTGACATATTAAAATTGCATTTTTAGATCATCATTCAATATTGTATTTGTTAAATAATTTAAAAATAAAATGTTTTGTTGATTAGTACTATCGAGCTAAAGTGTGAACTCGTTTTTAAAATTAGGTCAACGAATCTATTGTTATGTACCTACATACTTTAAAAAATATATTAAGAAAGCTACTCTATTATGACTCTGTTCCGAAATTGATGTCTGAAGTGATGGATGTTAATCCATTGACATTTTCCGGTAGTTAGGAAGTTATATAGTAGTAGCGGACCCGACAGATGTCTTGTCTACACGTCGTAACTAGTAAATTTAAAAAAAAAATCGAATCTAAACCATTCCCAGATCCCCTTGAACATACACAAAAAATTTAATCAAAATCGTTCCAGTCGTTTGAGAGAAGTTCAGTGACATACACACTCACAGAAGAATTATATATATAAAGATTTCTCTATGATTGACATCCATTAATCAGACGGTGCCATACTTGTGTACTTTTAGTTCGCGAGGCGTCATCTACTTCTAAATTCAATATCATTGGGATGGACATACTGACAGACATGATGAATCTACTATGGACTACTTAGGAACTTTATATAAAAAATGTGTAAGATTTTTTTTTGGGTTCTGTAGCTTAATGGCAAAAACAGAACTGGGGGTTAGTCAATGATATTGTATTTAGAAGTAGATGACGCCTCGCGAACTAAAAGAGTACACAAACATGGCACCGTCTGATTAATGGATGTCAATGGATTGACATCTATCACATCTGACATCTGAGTAGCTTTCTTAACATATTTTTTAAAGTTTGTAGGTACATTACTTGTTGGCCTAATTTTAAAATTGAGTTCACAATTTAGCTCAGTAGTATATTAATCAACAAAAACCTTTATTTTCAAACTATTCAACATTTAAAATATTGAATAATTATCTTATAAATGCAATTTGAATGTATCACGTGAATGCTTGAAATGTCATGGCGCCAATATCAGAGTCACGTTCACTGCTAGGCATTCACGATCACGTGACCACAGGTATCTTTTTACAAATTAAATTAATGAAAATGTTTACAATACTTATTTCAATAAATAAAGAAATATTTATTAATACACTAACATGCTAATAGTTAGCGTACATATTTTTTTCTAAAATGGTGAGTATCATCCCTCACTGATGTGTTTATCAACAGTCTTTTGATAACGCGAGCGCCGGTGACTTTTTGATCCGTGAGCGTCTATGCTGTTACTTTTTAAAAAATTGACGATGTAATTATAGTTATATAACAGACATATTAACATACAATTCTATAGAAATATTTGTTCGGGTCGTGCGGGCGAGATTCGAACCCGCGAATGCTTATCTTTATAGTCCAGAACGTAAACCACCACACTGTGACGGTCGTTAAATTATTATTAACCCAGATATTCCGGAAAAAATATGTCTTAGATACATAACGTACTATATGACAAACAGGAACAAAACTTGTTTATTTTAAATAAGTTATTACATGGTTTCAGGATATTTTCAAAAGATCATATTTACAATAAATGGGTTGGTTAATGTATTAAGACCTTAGTATACACACATAAAACTGATAAATAGTCTGCTCCTTGATAAAACTGCATGTCATTTCTAATAACTCAGCTGTGTCTTTTATGGAACAGTAGGAACATCTGGGTTACAAAATATAGTGCCAAACTACTCCATGTATAGCACTGTCTTACAATATCGACCATGTTAGTCCGTGGGTTGGCTAAGAAACAAAACTAATTTGAATGATAGGCATCATTAAATACAATTTACTTAACAAAAATATGATATTCGGATTGTTTTTTTAAATTATGACCCCAATTTGAAGTGAGGTGTTGTTTAGCTGAGCCATCTTTTAGCCCCTCACCGGTGATCTAGTTCCTAATACAATATCATTGGGGTTAGTATTTAATCAATCAAACTGGTAGCTTTTAGGATATATAGCAAGTTTTCAACAACAGCAAATATAACTGTATTTTTCATACAGACACTATACAAAATGAAGGTATAGTTGCAACTGAACATTGTGGTATTTCGGCTTAATGAGTTACAAGGTGTACAATACTGTAGTACATTAGTTTGATCCCTCTGGTAGGGCTCAGAGAGTGTTTGCATGTAAGCGCAAAAAATTTGATAATATACGACTTCACTTAGAAACCTATATTTCACTAATATATTATGCATGTATTATACATATAAACTTTTCTCTTGAATCACTCTATGGAAAAATACCACATCTAAACTCGTTGAGTAGGTACTTTTGAAGATTTAAGCATACATACATTCACAAAGCGAAAAGTGACTTTGTTTTATACTATGTAGTAATAAATAGAATTATTTTAACCACAACAATGCATGATGCATCGTATGTGTCTGATGAAAGACGATATTATGACATTACTTTAATTAAGATACTTCCCATAGCAGTTTGATTTACCCATTCAAGGGCAGCATGTAATATATTAAATTATACTGACCTTAACATACAACCCCATATGTGTCCTACTGTGAGGTTGCTCCCAAATAGGAGACTTTTTCAATAAATATAGCAGTTTATTCCAATCCTGCTTATATATGGCATTATGTAGTGCCTTGTAGTACAAATGTATCAGAACATCACTCCTCTGGTTAGACCTTATCGAATGAGTGTGGTGCTTTTGCAACTTTAATACATCTCTCTTACAGAGGTTATAGGTAACTTTTTTCTGTTCCACATAGCTTAGTACTTTTTCCTGCAAGCAATACAAACTTTGCTAAAGTAACTAAGGGAAAAATCATATAATTTCAACAAGTTATAAGAGCAAGTACTTACTATTGCGCTGAGAGGGACAAACTGGCAATTAGCGATATCTTCTGGATCCATTGTTTATACACATTCATACACAATTTGACAAAGAATAGAAGTACCGATCACAAATCGAACTTCTTCTAAAAACTACATATTACCTACCTAAATAACCTATAAAATTAAACAAAACAGATTAAGCCGCCGAAAAAATTGTTGAATGAATGCACAGATTAGTATGAAAGAATATGCATAAAGACCACAGATTAGTAAGAGTATGTCTACTAAAGACTAACGAATAATATGTCTAAAGAATGAATGGCCACAGTTAGTGCGGCCTTGCGCGTAGGCATAGGTACGGGCTCATATCGAAGTGATCATTTATTTTGTAAACAAATTTAAGTTACTCCATTTTGAATTAGTATTGCTTAAAACATTGCATTATTTGAGTACTTTAATAGGTCAAATAATTGGCAATGATCTCTTAATCATCCTGAATATTGGTGTATCGATATGCATTCTGTAACATTCAATCTACAAAACAAAATGATCTGAGACCGTATACCGTATCATAATAAAATGATATCACTGTAACTTGCTTCTCAAATCTACAGTTTTAGTCTTTGTCATTAACAATGGGTTCACAAATTGTTATAGAGAATGTTACGAAAGGTTGCAAATCAAAAATACCAACTTAAAAATTTTGGCAAAATAAGGTTTATTATAGAGATAGAGAGAGATAGATGTATAATATAAGTGAGTATATCTTTATTAAGTATAAATATTTCAAAATGTATTACATATACATTTTCTCAGGTACCAATTAGTTACTATAAGCTTGCGTAGGTTCTAGAATGATACCTAAAGCTAAACACATACTATGCTTTCATACAGGCCAACCTGACGTCAGGATGGCCTGTGTATAAGACTTACGATACCTATAATGTTCAAAGGGCTGAAGTACTCTTTATTTATCGATAGGTACCAAATAGTACTAATTAGGTATTATATTTCTCAATATATTTCATCAAAATCTAGCGACCTCACAGGCAGACCTGACGGTCACAAATTAGTGATGTGCTAAGTAAACAAATTTTGACGAAGTTTCAGCGCAATTTTACTCATAGTACATATGCTGCTATTTAATATGATATCAACCAATGAAAGTGAACACTCAACGGTCACTGTTGAGCACAATGAGCAGTTTTTTTTCTACTATACTAGTGACAAAACTACAGCAGACACTTTTTTTGTCGGGAAAACGTCCTGAGAAAGGTAAATCATAATAAAGGGATGGGAAAAGGAAGTCATTAAAGTGGAAACAATAATGTGCATACATTAACATGAAAATATTCAAACAACCTTTACTCATATCAAATTAGGGTTTGGAATCCTATGAACGAATACTCTAGTATTGCCGTTTCACTCTAACAGATATTCTCACATGTACCTATCTGTTTGACGTAGCGCAAGTGCCTACTACACGCCTGCTTACTCATATAGCAACGGGTACGGTGTGATATTCAACCGCGATCCAAGGCGTATCATATCACATCGATGCAGCAATGATCAATATAGTATTTCGAAAATAAAAAGTTTTGATGCGGACGGATATCAGATTATGACGATATTGAGCTGATATACGTTTCAATACTTGCAAGAGTTACAGGCGTTAAAGGCTTATTTATCGTAACAAGTATAAATAACAGGCATTTAAATATCAGTCGTAACAAAATGTTCCTCGTCTTGATCTTTATAAATAACTGCCTACTAGAAGGAAGGAATCAGTAGGAACGCCAAAGCATGACAAAGACAAGTAGTCTTTTTAACACATCACGGGCTGTTATGTGTTATTATGGTATACGAATAGGTAACTGGTAAATATCCAGTCAGTTTTTTTAAAGGATTTTATACGGCAAGATAGTATATTTTTAGTTAACAAATAGTTGTTTAATAACTAACATGTTGTAATAAAATGTATTATATTCCTAAGTCTTTGATTTTTAGGTGGTTTTCACCTACACCCAGTTACCAACAATCTATTTATGATAAAAAAGTTACAGGACAGTTTCATGATATTTTATCAGGTTACATACTATTTTTTTAACAATGTCAGTCCACCGTAATCATTACCTTATCAATCTTAATTTTGTTGAGATTGTCAAACAATTTTTTCAAATGTACTTGAATCAGCTGAGGTTTTTTAGAATTGCCAAGTATTTCTAATAAATCATCGTTTGAAATAAAATAGAACCGAGGGAATAATTGGCGCTTAGTTTCAAGATATTTTTCTAAGGCTCTTAGGATTCCATCCAGGTTATCTACCATTGTGTTCAATTTGTTATAGACGTATGGAGCCGGTCTATACAAGCATGCTTCAATTGCGTTTTTTCCAGCATACATGCTGTAAATAAAAAAAATGATTATGTTCAATGTTTTTAAGATTCTATTTATCAAGAGATGTTTAATTAAATCAACTCACTTGCTTGTAATTTCAGTCCAATCATTTCTCAGAACCTCAAATATTTTAACTTCACTGGGTAACTGTTTCCTTATATCTTCTCCACTAAATATGTTTTCAAGATAAAGATATCGTCGTTGTACTTGTAAGGAAATCTGGACAAAAAATGTAACACTACAGTATGGAATTTAGGTATCAAAGTGTTATTAGTAAAATCAATGTAAGATACCTCAATACACTCTGCAACATATCCTAGGGACTTTTCCCAGTACTCTACTTCCTTTATAAAAGGCTCCACATACTTTGTAGACTTCATCGAAGAAAGTTGCACTTGATGATCTTCCAAGAACTACAGGAAGAAATAAACGAAGCCAATATTTATTTAATGCAATATGCGACTCATCATGATTTCACTATTAAAATATATTTGACTAGCGGTCCCCCGCGACTTTGTCTGCGAGTGTTGAATTTGTTCCCTCCCCTCTCGTCACAGCCTGATGCTTTTTAGCTGAAAGCCTTCATCGATAAATAATCTATCCAACACAAACAATATTTTTTCAAATCTATTTGGTGGTTTTTCTAACATTATAAATATCCTTTGGTCATTCCCACACATCGCCATCTAGCCCCAAAGTAAGCTACTTAAAACTTGTGTTATGGGTGCCAGACAACGGATATAATACTTAAATACTTTTTTTTGTAAATACATACATGATATACATAGAAAACACCCAGACTAATACAAATAGACATGTTCATGCACACAAATGTTTGTATTGTGCGGGGATCGAAACCGCACCCGCTGCGTACGAGGGTCAAACTGAAAGTTCTTAGAACTGGCCACTTATAAACAATATAATAAAAAATATATTCTAAAATTTGAAAATAGAACTCTTTGCCAATTTTACTGAGTATATATTTCATTCATTTGTCATTTGTTTCAGGATTTGGCGGCAAATTGAAAATTGTCTGTGTCACGTCAACATGAATTTAACACGAGAAAATTTTCGTGCAATGATTTTTTATGACTTTCGATGTCATTTAAGTCAACAAGAAAGTTATGATAGACTACGATTGGCCTTTCACGATGAAGCCCTATCTCGTGCGACTGTTTACAACTGGTTTAATGAGTTTAAACGTGGTCGCACTAATCTCACTGATGATGTACGTGAGGGACGGCCTTCTACGGCGACGACTGAAAATAACATCTGTGTTGTGCGGCGTATGATAGAGACTGACAAAAGAGTGACCTATCAGCAGATTCGGACAAGCTTAGGCATCGGTATGAGTCAAGTGCACAAAATCCTCCACGAACATTTAGCGGTCAGGAAGCTTTGCGCCCGGTGGATACCTCATAATTTGACTAAGGCTCAAAAACTCCATCGTGTGGATTGGTGCCGTAAAATGATTGAAAGATTTAACGGAGGTGACTCAAATGCTGTGTTCGACATACTAACAGGTGACGAAAGCTGGATTTACTGTTATGATCCTGAAACCAAAAGACAATCTGCTCAGTGGGTGTTTCCTTTCGAGGAGTTGCCAACTAAAGTGAAGAGAGATCGAAGTGCGGGAAAAAAAATGGTGGCCTCGTTCTTTGGAAGGATAGGTCATTTCGCAACAATTGTGTTAGAGGATCAAAAAACAGTTTCTGCAGAATGGTACACTACCAATTGTTTGCCACTTGTCTTGGAAAAAGTTCGAGAGAAACGACCTCGCAGTAGGATCCTCCTTCACCACGACAACGCCTCGTCGCACACCGCCAAGCGAACGATCGACTATTTGGCGACATCAAACGTTGAATTACTGGGTCACCCGCCGTATAGCCCCGACCTCGCGCCTTGTGATTTTTATTTATTTCCAAAAATTAAAGAAAAACTTAAAGGAAAGCGGTTTATGAATGCTGAAGAAGCGGTGGCTGCGTATCGCGATGCCATTGAAGAGACCCCTAAGGACGAGTGGGCAAAGTGCTTTTCCCAGTGGTTCCATCGCATGCAGCGGTGTATTGACGTCAATGGACAATATTTTGAAAAGATATAATAAAACTAATAACTGGCAAATGTAATCAGTTTTTGATTTTCTAAGAACTTTCAGTTTGACCCTCGTAGTAGGCGATTTCTCGACCAATACACCAGACGGGTCGTCAAACATTAACATTAGCGCGTTCAAACAAACAAACTCTTCCGCTATATAATATTAGTATAGATAGTGTGAGGTGCTCGTAGCGCAGTGGTAGCAGCGCTTTGGTAGTGGTGATACCGAAGTTAAGCAACCTACAGCGCCTTCGTGTTTAGATGGGTGACTATTCAGACCATATAAGTGTCGTATATCACGAGCATCTCCGTACTTCGGAAGGCACGTTAAGCCGCTGGTCACGGATTATTAGCCGATGAACGACTTATAGACGACGTTAAGCCTAGTTAGAGGCTTTATAACATCTGCCACCAGGGTCAGGCGCTTGCCTAGAAAACACCCCTTCAACAACAATCTGCACTGAGCCCACGTGGTGGAGTATGGCTGAAACTACTCCATAGTTGAGGTAAGGCCTTTACTCAGCAGTGGACTTTACAGGCTTACTACTTTTCTTACTTTATTTATGATTAGTGTACCTGCATAACGTCTTCTACATTCTTAATCCTATACATTTCGCCCTTATGCTGTTGCATTTCATAAGTCGTATTACTCCAAACTTCTCGAATGGTTTTGAGACCATTTTCAATATTTAATTCCATGGTAGCTGCTTTTGATATTTCAGCAATCTCATCAGCATAAGCTTGAAAATTGAGACGCATAATAAGTTCTAGCTTAAAATCTTCAGAATTTTGGTCAAATTCACTGTGTAAGAAAAAGCAAGGACATTAACCAAAACAATTATTATTTCAAATATGTTGCAATTAATGAAAAAAGGTCAAAATGAAACAAGAAATATTTTACTAGTGATTATTTTAATGTACACTTACACGCCCATGAGGGTCTTTATCCTATCCCAATGACGCTCCCTCATGCAAGGATTTTTTAAGTCCCCTATAAGTGGCAAAGTTCTTCTAAATGCATCAACTTTTACCCTAGTCGTATCTATTATATCCCATCCTTTATCTTTAAGCTGACGACTAAGTCGGTTTAAGTTTCTACAAAGTAAAATTGTTACTGAAACTCTCTTAAATAATCATGGTAGTGATTTTCATCTGATTTATCACACTTTTCTTACAAATTACTGACCTGAACAAAAACATTACATTTTCCTCCATTTCATCAGTCTCCATTTCCCAAAAAGTTTGTGTTTTATATTTATCCCAGGACTCCTCCCATTGAAATACCAAACCCCAAACTTCCTCCAACTTTTCAAGTTCTTTTTCCATTTTCAGTAGATCCAGATTCACCGGTGTTCTATTGAAATGATAAATAGCAACTATCAATGTAATCAATAATATTAATTATTTTTAAAGAAATTAACAATCTACAAATTAGAATGCCAATTCTGATAACTTTACGTTAAATTGAAAACCGCTAATCCATCACGAATTTGCTGTTCTTGAGCTCGCAAAGCATTTAATTGTTCTCTAAATGCTTTTAATTGTGCCATCGCATCTTTGCCAGTTATATCAGAGCTAATAGGGGCTGTCTTGTAGAAATCATCACAAAATTCTTTCGCGGCTTCTTTAAATACCTAATGAGTAAAGCGGAGTACTGTTAGAAACCTCTAAAGAAAGATTTCTTTAGAGGAATTTGAATTCAATAGGGATACAACGCTGATTAAAATTTTGGTACCTCTGCTTGTTCCAACAGGTCCGTTTTAAATTTGTCTTTATTCATTTCTAGAGCTTTCTTTGCTTCTTCTAAGAGTGCCAAATATTCAGACCAAATCATTGGTATATTTTCATGTCTTTCCTTCATGTCTGAACTTAATTCAACTTCAAATTTAGCTAAGGTCATCATCTTATCAGAAATGGGAGGGAATGTTTGTTCAATACGACTGATTTCAGATACCAATCGTTCATAAGTAGCTATAGCAGACGAAAGTTCTTTTAGGTCAGCCGGCATCTGAAAGAAAAAATATATTTAATATTAATTCGTGAGCCTAGATCCTATTTTCATCATAGTGGTAAACCTGAACAAACAAGTGCGAGTCTGATTCATGCACTGATGATTCGATGTAAGCTTGTCTAGGTATTCATTTTTTACATCACACATTATTGTAGATACCTTCGATTTGTAAGATATTTTTTTCTATAATATTTAGGTTGTATGCTAAAAATCCAATGATTGGTCAACGGGAGTCTTATTATTATGACCCAATCGCCGTGAAATATAATATTCAAGACGTGAATGCGCTTTTGAGAAGAAGTGAGGTAAGTGACGTATAACGAAATGATCTATTATAAGTTCAATCATAAATGCTTTATCTACCTTCATTGCATCTGCACTACTTTTTTCGACATAAGCGTAAACTTCATCAATGTTTGCTTCTGTTATTTTTTTTAATAGTTCTCCAAGCTTTGTTTGCCAGATCAAGCAGTGTGCTATTATAGATTTCTTTAATTCACTTGAGTTAAGTGTTATAAAATGAATCTGAAAATAAGTGGTATATTAACTGTTACTGAATTCATGTTAATCAATCAATAAATGATAATAATATTTACCTGGTTCACGGTTTCTTGAATTTGTACAGTGTTCGCTAAGTTACTGTAATTTATTATTAAGGCATCAAACTCCGCAGCTGTATGTCCTTCTTCGCGGTATTTTATCATAAACTCATCTTTATCGACTTTCCAGATGTGAGAATAAGGATCCCACATACGAATATGTTCGTGGACTAAATTAATGTTATATTCAATTTCTGAAAATAAATAAATGGAAAATTAAAGTCACTTGATTTGAAATATTGAACATTAGAACGATATTTTTTTCCATAATTCTTGTAACTCTTTGGCCTTGATATGAAATTACTAGAATATCATAAAAAAAATATAAAATTAGAATCCGACTTTAAATAAGTTTGTTATTTCCATTGGCGTTATTTTAGTGCTTTTAGTGTTTGTTTTTGAAGGCGGTTCATTTTTTTTGAAAAAAAATAACGTTTGAAAAATTGGGATCTTAAATTTGACTTAGTCTGTTTTTAATGGCGTCAGCGTTCATACGTGTGACAATATCTCAGTGCGCCTTTAAAAACTATAAAAATAAAAATGTTTCAGTTGGAATATCATTTTCGTTAAGTGCATTTTATTGATGGTGCCTATCATTCATAATTGAAGTATTTTCAATAATAACTCGCTTTGTTCTTTAGCCAACCCACGCACTCACATGGCCAATATTTTGTCGTCAAAATTTGATTTTCTAACATTGTTATTGCCATACATGAAGTAGAGTGCTTCTATTATTTTTTTTACAATAATTTAACGACCGTCTTAGTGTGATGGTTTACGTTAAGATAAGCAGTCACAGGTTCGAATCTCGCCAAATATATGAGGTCACGTTATCGTGAATGTCTAACAGTGAACGTGACTCTGATATTGGCGCTATGACATTTCAAGCACTCACGAGACCCATTCAAATTGCTATTTTCAATTATAATTTAATATTTTAAATGTTAAGTAATATTATCTTTTCTTGATTAATATACTAAAAATCTTAAGTTTCAACTCATTTTTAAAATAAAGTCAACGATCTTTTTTTAAATTTATTTATACTTTATTGCACAAGCAAAAATTTGTACAAAAGGTGGACTTAACGCCATATGGCATTCTTCATTGTAATGAACCTACTTATTTTAAAAACTAAGAAAGCTACACCATTATGAATCTGTTCCAAAGTTGATGTCTGATGTGACGATGTGATGGATGTCAATCCATTAATCAGACGGTGCCATATTTGTGTACCTTTAGTTCACGAGGCGCCATCTACTTCTAAATACAATATCATTGGATTTGAATCTTACCGGCATCTATTAGTGCTTGGAGTTTATTGCAATCAGGATCAGTTTGTATAACTTCCATAAATCTCTTTAGACCCCCAGCAGGTAATGCAAACTTTTCAAATAATCTGGGAATGGTGCTCGTAATATGCACAATTTCTTCTAGTATAGTTGTGAACGTATCATAAACTTCATTTTTAGCTGGTTGATATATAATGTCTTTTCGAACCAAAAATAAGCTTATTTTTATGAGAGGCGATGGCGCCATCGTACCTGAAAAGTATTATAATAAGTAGTAGGTACCTTTATAACAGTAGTACTAATATGTAGCATTCTCTGTCTTCTGTATCAACTATCTATCAATCCAGGCTAGATTTATAGTACCTACTCACCGTCACCATGTACGCATTTATACATATTTTGCATTGTAGCTTTTACCACCAATCTTAAGGCATCTTCTAACAAGCGATCAAATCTGCGTACGTATTTGATCCAGTGTTCAGCCATCTAAACAATTATTATTTTATAAACAGATATTAATTTGCTTTTCCTTTATTAAAAGCTAGTTATGTACTTACCTGAGTTATATAAGCTTCAAAGCCTTCATAGACTATTATTATGTAGGTTATGATCTCTTTATACATTTCTAATATTGTTTCCATTGCTACTTTTTGCATATTTCGTATATTTTCTCTTAAAACAGCTATTTCAAAAACATTATAGATATCAAACTCAATTAGTGGAGTATCGCAAATCTTTTCCATTATTTTCACTAAATTTACATTACAGTTCTTATAGGTGGTCAAAAAATCTTGTAACTGAAATTAATACAAATGCAATTATTTATTGACAACAAGATCATTGTTACATAATTGCATACACTGATGCTAATGCAATCTCGTTATGGCATTAATAATACATGGATGTAATTAACTATGCTTCCTACACTAGGAAGTGTCGTGGGCATCCGGAGGTTCTTACAGGATGCAAGCTAAAATGTGTGTATTACTTACATTTTATTAGTGTAGATCTAAATAATTTTAAATCCAAAATCCAGTTGGACCTTGACGTACGCATTTCATGACGCATTTCAAAAGTACTAAAATAAAATGGGTATCAGCACTTTATTTAGTACTTTCGAAATGCGTTCGTTTAAAGTAACAAACGTATAGACAAAATTTTAACAACTTACTTCACCTATTTGTATTACACAATCAGCTATATAGGCATCAGACATTGTTGAAGTCCATGTCAGCTTTGTTATTCCTGGTTGAACTTTTTTTTCACATGCCTGTAAAATTTAATATAAAATGATTATTTAAAGCTTGTCGTTAAAATGGTCAAGCTATTCTATTATTCGTTTTTAATTCTAGATACCTGTGAAATATTAGGTTCGCACTAAGGACGTGTTCGCATCACTAAATTTGACACATTGACACATTAGAGTTTGACAGTTTATTGTCTGACCGCGCGAACCAGCGCGAACCAACTAATGATTTGTCAACAAACAAAAGCAAATTATCCAAATAACTAAACCAAAGGCAAAGTGATTTGGCAAATGTAAACAACAAAAGAAAATTTAAAAAACGCCGAAAATCAATTTAATACCTATATTTTTATGTGCTCAATCCTTAGTTTTTATTAAACGTATGTAATAATTTTTTTATGCAACATAGAGACGAAGTTAATATAAGGAGGGCAAATGAAATTATTAAGTTAGCAAAATGAATTTGGGGGATCCTGAACTAGAACTTATTGACCCTACTCCGAACGTTCATACTTTATTCATTCATTTTGATAAATTGTTCTTTTGGACCAAATTGGCCAGCAGGGCTGTGGTCCGATGGAGCAAGAAGATGTACTCCTGTGCTGGGATTTGCTCGTAAGTACCCATTATTGTGTTATACGATAGGCTTTCACTTTGTTTGGATTTGATCATAGTATGAGTACGTTATTTGGTGCTTAAAACATCTGTTCTCATTTCAGATACGAAGGCAGAGGCGGTCTGTGCGACATCGCCTTGAGTGAACCATTGCTAAAACTGCGTCCACGCAAAGATCTCATTGAGACTCTTCTCCATGAGATGATCCACGCATATCTGTTCATCACCAATAGAGACCGGGAGAGGGATGGCCATGGACCCAACTTCCAAGCACACATGCACCGGATAAATAATGCTGCTGGCTTGAATATCAGTATTTACCATGAGTTTCATGATGAAGTAAGTGTAATGCATTATGTTTTGTTTATGTTGTTTCTTATGTTTTTTTTTCTGGGATTTTTTTTTTTCATAATATAATTTTGCCTGTGTGTTGTTGATCTGTACTTAGTTCTGACAAACCCAATTTGAATACAAATTGTTTATGTGGCAAATTGCTTGACTGACTCCTTAGAAGTCACCTAACCTGTTTATTTGTTGTGTTATTCTTTTAATCATTTAAATGCTGGTATGTACCTGCCCTTTATTATAAAACTTCTTAAAATCTTTTTTTTCTTCAAGGGTATTGGTATTTTCATTAATTCATTAATCAAGTAATGTTTATAATATTTCAGGTAAAACTGTATCTAACTCACTGGTGGAGATGCAATGGTCCTTGTCAAGCCAGGAAACCTTACTTTGGTGTTGTTCGTCGTAATCAAAACAGAGCACCAGGCCCTAGTGACTATTGGTGGTCAACTCATCAAAAAACCTGTGGAGGCACATTTGTTAAGATCAAAGAACCCGAGAAAAAAATCAAGAAACCTCCTGCAGAAAGAAAAGCTAAGAAAATGGGTGATATAACAAAATATATCAACAATAATAATGGAAAATTAACCAACAGCAATAAAGCGGGTGATATTCGAAAACCCTTGACACCTGTTATAAATGTTAATAATAGTTCTGCCACTAAGATGAAAACTAATGGAGGTAACACATTAGTTGTAACCAAAAAAAATGGTAGGATAAGTCCAGTTTTTAAGACACCTATTTCAAAACCACCTCTTATTTTTTCTGGCAAAGGCCACTCGGTTGATAGTGGAATGAAGCAAACTTATTCACCAAATGTAGTAGAGGCTGTAAGGAATATTTGGGCTAGCAAACAATTGCCTACTTTGACAGATAGCAAACAAAACAATCCAAAAGAGAAAATGATGGCAAGTAGCAACATAGCTGCTGCAAATTGTAAAATTGAAAATCTTTTAAGTCCTGGTGCAAAAAAGCATAAAATAGATGCAGACCAAAATCCACCTGCCAAGATGAAAAAGATTGATGATTATTTCAAAAGTACTGCTACATCAATCCTCAAAAATGTTTATGGTGAAGATTTCAAATTGACACAATCTAAAGATGATAAGATAGTTGCCAAAAAACTGGACTTAGTGGATTGTCCAATTTGTGCTACAAAAATAGATAGCTATCAAATCAACAGACATTTAGATGAATGCCTAAATAGAGATGTTATAGAAAAACTGAGCAAAGATAATATAGAAATCATTGCAGCACCATCAACCCCTGGAAGTTCTAGTCAGCCTGTTAATAGAAAAAGCCTTAGAGATATGGTCGGTCTGATATCACCGATACCACCCTTTAAAATGATCAAAGAGGAAAATGGAGATGTAAAACCAAAAGTAACTGCAACTGTTGATTTGACAAATATTAATAGTGCTCCACCCAAAGGGCGAATTTCTCCTGCCAACAATACTACCACTAACTTTGACCAGAATGATGTAAACAGAGTCAAAGCTGTTGTTAAGAAGATAAATTATGACAAGCATGTCCGAAAGTCTGATAACTTTGTAGTAAAAGAAGAACCAAATAATGTTGATTGTGGTTTCTTGCCTTCGTTTTTGGATGATATTGGTTGTGCCATAAAAGCGCCTGCTGTTAAAATTGAGCCTGGGACTAGCGGAGGTATAGTTTCCGCATTGACTGAACAAAAATGTCCTTGTTGCAGTAAAGTTATAAACAAGCCAATGGCAGAACATTTGGATGAATGTCTTGCTTTCTTTAATAATAACACTACGGTACCTGAGGAAGGTGCTTCCACCAGTTTTGCTAATGATACAATAGTCATAGATGATGATGAAGATGACATATTTGATGAGACCCAGACCTTTAATGCCACCGGCACAAAAACACCGTGTCCCTGTTGCCTTGAAATGGTTGAATCTGCTGACATGAATAATCATTTGGACATTTGCTTGAGTTAAAAAAATCATGATTTAGTTTATACTTTTACCTCAATTTTAGTTGAATTTATTGTGAAGCATTTTGAGTTGGTTATTTCATTTCATTAGATTTATGAATGTGATAGTTATAATTTATTTATTATGATATGAGTAGTATTTAATGATGTTGATTAATTATGTTAATAACGTTAAAATATTCCTGATTAATGTGATATTAGAATAAAAGTACCTATTTTTTTACTTCAGATCTTTACTTCCTAGCATTTAAAAAATCTCCGTTTAAAACGTGTCGAAACGTGTCGTTATTTTAAACCGACCTAAAAATAGGTTCTCAGTTGACCTTTGAATGTATGTTACCAATGTTATTTTCAGAAGTCTTATCGATTTTAAGACAGTTCTGAGAAAAAAGCAATTTGGTCTATACTGTAAACCTGGATCTACTTAAAAATAGTATTAGTTACCTAGGTACCTACGTAAATATAGATATCAGCAATAAGTACAGATTTCAGCAATAAGTACAGAAGAAGAATTAAATGGGTTTAACCGTGGGTAACCACTCATACCGTGTAGATATTCCACTGCTGCGAACTAAGCGCTTCTCGTCGTCCTATAAAATGCGCACAGCCAAAAGAGTGTAACTCTGCCCGCATCAGTGTTCCCAAGAGAATATAGCCCGAATACTTTCAAAGACAGCGTGAACAGTCTTCTACTGGGTGAGCTCGCTTCATCGTCGACTGACTGCCTAATTAGGTCTAGGCTAGAGTCAAGGGCAAACCCATTTCGAATAAAAAACCGGCCAAGTGCGAATCGGACTCGCGCACTGAGGGTTCCGTGCCAAAACGTTAACTGAATTAGGCGCAATCCACTTACTTCCACAATGTTTTGTTGACAGCAAATATAACTTTGTTTTTCATAGTGTTTGTATGAAAAACAAAGTTTGTTTGTTTGCGGTTGTTGAAAATGTGCTATATCTCAAAAACTTCTCCTTCGATCCCTTCCGGAAAATTGGTTTTTCCTTGAAAGTTTTAATTAGAATCTACATTTCTTTTTATTCAAAATTTACACATAGGGGGGGCGAGGCCCATTTTACCACTTTGGAAGCGTCTAGCTATGAAACGTTAGACTTTAAAAGAATAGTGTAAGGAACCTCTATGCCATTTTCAAAGACCTATCTATATATCGGTTTAAATATCATTACCCCCCCCCCCCTTAAAATATCATTATCCCCCCCCCCCCCCTTAAAATATCATTATTTTTTGTATAAGGATCGTAAAGCGGTCAACAGGATACATCTTCCTACCAAATTTCAACAGTGTGATGCTTATAGTTGCAGAATAAGGTGACTGTGACATACGGACGGACAGACAGACTTGACCAAACTATAAGGGATCCTTTTTTTGCCATTCGGCTACGGAACCCTAAAAAAGTGTTTTTTATCGCTTCAGTCTACAGCTAGATGATATAAAGTTAGAAGAACAAAAATCTTACTATGATCAAAGGCTTGAAAAGCAGCCGTTCTTCATCAGACAATGAATCCAGAATGTTGTTGTAACCCTTCACGACGGCAAGTACACTTTCGTAAACGTACAGCACCGTCTTCATCTTCCCGTATACCTGGTCCAAACACAAATTTATTTATTTTATGCGGACTTAATACATAAAGCATTCTCTACCAGTCAACCATTGGGTGAAGCAGAAACGATTGAGGCGGCGTTAAAGAACACAAAAAGCAACAAATTAATTATAAGCTACTAATATACTTACATATATTACTAATTAAAAATAAACCTACATACTTGAATACATAAAATTATCCATACATAAGCTAACAGAGATTACAATAGAGAATATAATTTTCATATTGTTATTTAAATTATTCTACACAATGTAAAAATGAGGAAATTAGTGTATTGCTGCAATGTGAGCCCAGACAGAGTTTACAAATGGCGGCCTTAATGCTCAATTAATTAAGCAGTCTCAGCCGGTATGTATACCTACCGGCTTGTTATCATTTTCTGTCTTAAATCCCGTACTGCTTAGATACAGTACCGGATTTCGTTAAAACTTCACTGAAGGGTGTTGTGGATATATAAGCTATACAACACAAAATATGTTTTTCAAATCGGTCTACGAATAGTAGTTCCTGAGATAAGCGCGTTCAAACAAACAAACAAATATTCAGCTTTATAATATTAGTATAGATAAGTTTTGAATTACCGCATAAGCATGCAAAGGTATATCTAGGCCGAGATTTTCCCAGTGAGTCGCCTCTTTTCCCAGTTCCAATATGTTCCTAAAATCATTACAGTTTGCGTTAGTGGGTACCTATTATTCTCAGCTTTTTTTTCCTTATAAATTTGGACACCAATCACATACATTGTTCTGATCACAAAGTAAGTAGCTAATGCACTTGTATTATGGAAATCAGACAACCGTGGTGCCACAACACCCAGACCCGGGACAATATAGAAAATTTTGATTTGTATATTGACCCAACCGGGAATTGAACCTGGGACCTCGGAGCGGAGATGCCTTGAAAACCAGCGTGCTTAGCCACTTCACCACGGAGGTCGTCAAAAGTGTCAATTAAATGTACTTGGTTTTGTTGTTAAACTTACACATCGATATTGCATTCCATCAATCCCGGATTCTCAGCGCTTTTCCTCATGAGTGTCCTATTCAAACCTGCTCCGCATTTTTCGTCCAAGTTATGCTGTAACAGAGAACATTTTTCAATGATCTAATACTTATAAGATTCGAGCTACTAACATAGACACATTAAATATTAGTTACCGTCCATGAAATCCACAATTCTCTAATCGCGACGTCTATAGCTCCCATGAGTCTGTTCACGTGCATAATCACATCTTCAGAATTGCTGCACGGCAGCAACCACACTGATGCATCTGTCATTATCTGTAACAGGTCCAATTAGATTCAAACAATCCCACCCCGTAAAACGGACCTCGTCTGCTAATCGCGGCTTATTGCAAGAACTCATTAACTACAAAAAGTCATCAAGTACAGTTAGAAGTACCACTGAAGTTATTTGTATGCGTTTTATATTATGCAAAAACTCACTATCTTCTAGCTCTTCAAATAACGACGTTATAACCAACACATAAAGTCGATAACTTCAATTTAGCCGTTTCGTGGTGGCTCTAAAATCATTAAGCAGCAATAGTGACTTTTAGTGATGCAGAAATGTGTGTGTAAAGAAAGTTAAGGGTATTTAATGACTTTTGACAAATATGTTTTACTAACATCACTGTTAGTAACAACTGATTAAAATTCATTATCTGCACTTAATGTGAATTGAAAGGGCTTAAAAGATTCTTAATGACTTTATTCAAATTTAAAAAAAACTAGTTAAATATAAAAGTTTTTTGGATGAAAAATAATTAATATCTTTTCACAATATTAAGAAGCGTTTGAAAGTCACATTTAATTTAATTTTAATGCTGTTTATTGCTTCTTCCAGATAAAAGTGAGTGGTTTTTTAACTGGAGAGCCCATTGTAACACCATTAACTTGATGCTTCCGCGTCTGTTTTCTTTACGCGTTATTTTCAAGCAGGCTCTTTCACGCTATCAATAACATTGGTTTCTTTAACAAAGTTTGTTTTGATAGATTGACATTTGACAAACTGCTCGGTTTCTGTTCTCTATGAGTGCGTATCATCACCAGTCTTGATCAGATTGTAGAAAATGTGCCACTTCTTAGTGTAGTTTATAATGAGTCCTTATTAAGAAATCTATCCTATCTACCCTGTCATTTTTGATGTCACATTTTTAGTGTAGCTAGTAAGTAATGGCCCCCCTTACATCCATTGTTCTTTAAGACCCCCCGAATGTAGTCTAGCAATACAGTTTTCCGTTAAAAAAACCATGTGTCTGCAAAGTTAACTGCAGCTGTGGTGTTGGTACATACTAATAGGCACTAAACGCTAACTAAAGCTACTATACAGGTACCAAGGTTAGTCAGTTAAGCGATTGATGAAATTAAAACATACAAAAATTTCAAGTGTGAGGATGGGTTTAAATTGTCTAATGTTTCGAATCTAGCGATTCGTACATGCAAAAACAAAACCGAAAAATTCAACAAAACCAAAGAATATATTATACTAACGCAAAAAACGTCGTTTCGCGTGCAGATACTGCGAGTGGTAAAGAAAATAGTTAGTTTGGGAACAATCCGAAGAATTGTATCGCAAGTGATCGCAATAAAAGACTTTAGAGTAGACCGATATGTTTGCTTCTAACAGCTTATAACGTCAGTTACACCCTGACCATTGCACTTGCAACAGTACCAAAATATCGGGAACTCGAAAATAATAACATACCTAGAGTAAATATACCGTATCAATAAATTCTAACCCCAGGTGAACTCTTTAATTTACCGGAACCAAAAGTATCCTATCAGTGATATAAGCTACACAGTTTAATAACCCCTTAAAAATTTGGCCCAGCCGCTTCGGAGATTAATTTGTACAACCAGATGGACAAACAGACGCAGAAAAACAGACAAACAGACGCAGAAAAACAGACAAACAGTGAAACAAGAAAAATAAAAAGCTTTATTTCACTTCTTACATCATACTGGCTCGGTTTTTAGCATTTTATTTTATTGTACAGTAATTCAACTTTTACAATTTTAATAATAATTTGATTATTTTCCATAATAAATGATTTTCTTTCGAAAACGAAATTCATATTTACTTTTGAAATCTTTTTTAAGAAATTGATAAGTAATAAATTGTTTATGGCAAGAAGTCATTAACTTGTGTTTTAAGCTTTTAAAAAGAATAGGTTTTGAGTTAAAAATGTAATTCTTGGTTATTTCAATAGTAGTTATATAACACTATCCTACTGCATTAAAATTTCTTTTTTCCTTTCGTATTTAACATAGTTATTGTAGTTACAAGTTTGGAAAAGTTCATTAATTGATTTCTCACAATTTACTTTTGGTCACTTAATGAGTTCTTGCAATAAGCCGACGTAATATTCCTTCACAACAAATTCTCACAGAGGCAGGGAGTCTTGCAAATAATGTCACCGAAAGACAAAAAAAATAGAGTTTAATAGACTATACGTTCTAACCTTTTTTAAATAAACCAGCCTGTTTTTCCTCATCCGCAAAACAACAGCTCGTCCTGAGAACGAAGGCAGGTCTGCCGGGTGCTGGCTACGTGTCGATACCATATCCTTCTTGGCTTCTTGTACTTCATCGCTGAACATTGCCCAAACCTGTGTAAAAGATTGGTCAACCAAACCCATTTTAATAACTTCAAAACTGAGCTAAAGACTATCAAACCAAACCTCAGCTGTCTTCCTCTTGAAAATGCGTTTCAAATTCTTCCTCTTGGAGTAATTGTTTAGTGAATAGAGAGCTATTACTGCTTCTTCCACATGGTTTACGCCTTCAAAGACGGATTCTACGAGGTTCTCGATTATTGTCTGCAACAAGTAATTGATGTCTCAAGCACGGTATGATACTGTCAGATGTGTATTCTATGTTCAAATTCTTTATTTGGCTAAAACTTACTTCGATATCCTTGATGACCGTCCTAAACTGCAGTACGTCGTCATACCAAGAAGGCGCTTGCACGTCCAGGATGTTGTTAGACACTCTTTTGACATTGTCCAAGGCATCGAAGAACATATGCTCGATCTGATTGCACTTGGCTTCGAACTGGTCGCCGTGCGCGCCGCCAAACATCGGCTTGCTGATACGTTCTAGCTCGTCAATACTACGGTGATAAACATGTTATAATATAAATAGGTATGAGACTTATCAAACAGAGATACCACACAGAGACTTACCGCCCAAAAATAATCATGCAGTTACACACATCCAGCATATCAAAACACCGCTGTACAAAAGAATCAATGTAATTGAAGATGGACCCAGTGTCCAACTCCCAGCTGCCAGGGTTCACATCGCTGTGCGCTTCTGCCATTACGTCGTAGATCTCTCGGTATTTCTTGCAACAGTCAATGCACTTACTGAACTCACCTAGGGCTTTCTTCGTCTGCCCTTCAAAGAGTTCGTCTAGGTTTATGTAAGTTCTGCATAAGATGATAATTTGGTTGCTGAGAGCCTTGAATAGATTAGTGATCCGGGCTTCTGAATTGTAGTATGGCGATTCCATCCATATAAATCTAAATAAATTGATAATCTGGGGGATGTGTTTTGGTATTTCATCTGGGTCAACTACACACTCGAGAATAGCACAAGGCTGCTTGATCACTTGCAAGTATTCGATATTAGAAGTGGCTTCGTCAACTTTTTGCATAATTTCCTCACAAAGAGACTGAAACTGGTGAATAAATGTTGAATGTGTTGTCACTAATATCTGAGTTATATGTCTTACTGCTGGATTTTTTAACTGATGACGTAAAGCACTCAAGTTTTCATCTGAAAGAGAAATGAATATATTTCAACATCCCAGTACATGAAGTTAAATATTGTATATTTCAAATGCAAACAAGTATAACTCACGTCGATAAATCCAGAAGTCATATTCGTCGCTTGGGCAGAGCAATTCGTTTTGTGATGCGACAAAAGCTTGGTCTTCCAGACAGGACTTGATCTGATGGGTCCAATAGACCACCACCCCTTCTAATCTTTTGACTAGCTCACGATCGGCACTGGCTTTCTCGAACGTCAGTTGTTGGCCTTCTCTGGGTATGTAAAGGACAGTCAAACCTAACATTTTGTAATACATGTCAGTCAGCTTTGCGAGGAATGTGTGAATGTGGGAGCAGAATTCACTTTTAACACCTGTGAAAAATTGCAAAAGAATTACACATGAAAGCAAAGAAAAACGTGGATGCTAAAATAAAGGAAATCTATTAGATATTCGAACTTACTTTCAGGCCAAGTAGTTATGGCAAAAAAATAAGGAGCGTAAACGTTTTCCAATATCTGTATCAAGTTGGACTCGACCGAATCCACGAAAGTGCCAAAGATGATATCGTCATGAAAGGTATCGACCTTAAAGATAAAGTCGGGTGGTCTTAGGAAGTAAGTCAAGTCGAAGACTGGGACGGTGGGGATGTCGCTGGTGGCCTTGAGCTTATCTCCCCTGAAGTAGACGGAGAGCACGAGGGCCCGGGGCTCCATGAGCCAGTCCTGGATGCCCTGCTTGGCTTCGTCAGTCCAGTCCTCGTCGCGGAGGTCGTATAAGGTCGTCATCCTCATGATGAAGCCGATAAGCTTCTGTAACTCTTCTGGCGAGTATGTTGGCTTCACTGGAGTCTCGGCGAGCTCACGCTCGATTTGGGCCAGGCGCTCGCGCTCTGTGAACGGATTTTTCAGTACGGTATGTAGATTTATATAAGTTCAATAATATGTATCAAACATTTGACTAAACATTAATATTAAATTACCTCTTTCTTCCTCTGAATCATGGCTCAGGTCATCACTCCACGCCACTTTGACCCTCTTCTTCTTACCGCCTTCCGCCATAGTGGCGGTACTAAATTACCACTAACGCACACTTAACACTATAGTAATGCTTAATTAACTTCTACACCAAACAAAAATGATCAAATTAAATTATCTCATTCAATGAAAGCCCATGTTTTCCTATCATAGGAAAACAAAAGACTAAAGTGACGTTGAGATTTCGTTTCCCGCATATATTTCGTTTATTTTTCCGACTGATCTAACTTGCGAAGGAGTTTTAGTTTTTCTAAGGGAACTTACGGAAATACATTTTATATTAAACTTTTTAGAAAATGATGGAAATTTGGGCAAATATTTTACGAAAATAGTTAACGTTGTGTCTTGTGGCTACAAATGTATGGTATATCGATTTAACACAATTTAACTCCTTTAGTGTAGCCCTTTAACGTCGCGTAGCAACAAAAAGTAGAGTTTACTTTCGAAATAAAATCTGCTTGAAATTAATTTAAAAATCCCGCGTCAGTGTGACAGTGTCTTACTGATTAACAAAAGTCAATCTTATTCACAAATGAATAATATTTTGATCGTGTTTTTGTATTGAAAAATGAGGGTAAGTTTTTCATATATGAGTTGAATATTTCATAAAATATTAACAAAATATAGTGTGCCCATCTGTGCGTATACAGCAGTGTGACGTATTTGTGCTACGACATCCTTTTTGCAACGGGATTATATTGTACTAGCGGTCCCCCGCGACTTCGTCCGCGCGTTTTGAGTTTGCTTCCTCCCCTCCCGTCGCAGCGTGATGTTTTATATCCTAAAGCCTTTCACAATAAGTAAGCTATCTAACACAGAAATATTTTTTCAAATCGGTCCAGCAGTTCCTGAGATAAGCGCGTTCAACTTCAATCCAACAAACTCTTTAGCTTTATAATATAATTAGCGCAAGCGCACGTTGTACTTAAGCTGCGAACATTATTTTGGTGCAGAGTTATGTTAAAACTGTGATAGCTCCTAAGATTTTTATTGGAATAAAATGATATAAAGGGCAACTTTGTTCTAAATGAAATGCTCGTGATGATGAATGTATTTATTTTGATAATAATAAATACCTGTGTGTATAATACACCTCTAAAAATGATGCATTATTTTTTTACGAATTTATTAACATAAAAAAGGTTGTAGTAAGTCAACCATAAAAGATAGACTTATGCTGTCGCGGACTTTATTATAGAACTCTTAATGCTGAACAATCCTGTCATACATGATTTTTGTGTGACTTTAGCGGTTTCCGCAGCGTACGCAGCGAAAGCTCTCGAAAGGATTTTCTTTCTCCCGTTTTCGCAACATTTTTCATTGCTGCTGTGGTCTTGTGAGTCGTATCTTTATGTTATATAGCTTAAAGCCTTCCTTGATAAATGGACTATCCAACATCAAAATAATTTTTCAAATCGGGCCAGTAGTTTCTGAGATTAGCGCGTTCAAACAAACAAACAAACAAACTCTTCAGCTTTATAATATTAGTATAGATACAATTATATTTATACAAGGAAGACTTCAATATTGTGCGCTTATCGACCTAAAATGGTGGGTAGATAGTAGAGATGGGCTGAGTACTCGGTTAATACTCGGTACTCGGTGTACTCGGCAGGTTTTTTGATACTCATACTCGACCGAGTATACTCGGTTTAATTAAAGCAATATTTGCGGTAGATATCATATAAACAACAGGGGAGATCTTTCACAATTTCAATTATGATACTAAACGAGTAGTAATGAGAATGAGGCGAACTAGTTAACGAAAAAAAATCAATATGTAAAATTTTATAAAGTAAAATTATGATGCAGTTACACAAAGCTCTGTGCACTTTCTGGTAACGGCCTATTTATTTTTTCTTCGTGGATGTTACTAGCCTCCAAAAGTAATCACTCGCTATGCACGGTCCTTGCAGATGCACATAGTAACACTCGTGATAAACGTGCCAGTTCTAGATACCTTGTTTGGTGCCCTGCCTACCACTCGAAAGGACTCTTGTCTTTTGTCAGCTTATTCTAAAGTAATGGGGCTTTTAGTATCATCGCACTCTACTGGCTAGATGAAAGCTAATTTTACGCGAACCCTTTATACTTGTTTATACACCCGAAACAGGAATTTTAGTTTAAACCGAGTTACTCAGCCGAGAACTCGGTTAGAAAAAAAAATGAACCGAGTAAAACTCGGTACTCGTTACTCGGCAAAAGTGCTACTCGGCGCATCCTTCCTATCCCTATCCTAACAAATAGGGATGTTTGCAGGAAGGCAGCTAGCATGTCAAACGATATGGGTACATGGCGTGGGGTGTGTTCGAATTCAGTAAGGATGGAAGGCAGCAGCTGGCGGTGGTGCTGAGAGGCCTGCTCATCGCACAGCTGGTCGTGTCACTCTGCATGGTCATATTCTGCTACAACACCTCCCTGAAGGTCTTGCTGCTTCTGAAACATATACATAAGGTATTTATGACCTTGCTGAATGTGAACCAGCTCTTTATTTGGTCCTACTCATGGTAAACTTGGTCTACAGTCAGATACCTATTTCTCAAATTGTCGGTAGAACGCTTCACTATAACAGTCGTCTGCGTCTTATCAAACTGATGCATTCCACAATGGCCAATATAACAGACCAGAAGACATAAACCTTATTGATCTTTTGTCTAAGTGATGAAAATATCCATATGTTGAAAATATCCATATGTTTCTTCTAGCGGTATGATTGCACTACGACATAGGTTCCCAACCTTTGCCATTCAGCGGCGCAGTTACACATTTAGTATTTTGTCACGCGCCTTATACCCTATGAAAACCCGCGTGTATTTGTGGTTTGCATTATGATAGAGGATCGACTCTCACGACGCCCCTCTTTACTTTGTACGGTCCGCGGCGCTCACTTTGGGAACCCCTGGTCCATGAGCTGATCCTCCTGTAAGGGTATTTTTCACCATCTACAAATAAGCACTAACAAATTCTGTAAATATAGAAAATCATTTTGTATGGAGTATTTGGACAGATAGCACTAACCGCAGGCCGTTACCGTCTTAAATGAAGCTCCACCCACCACCGTGCGTCACATCACGCCGCCGCTTCACTGACCCCACTTCCAGGTGACCTAGCTCAGCATTGTGACAAACGCCCTAACCCGTTATTGTTCTATCTATAGCTAACTGTATTCCTGCTCTACGGGCTGATACTCCTCCAAGCGTACTGCATGAAGCTGCACTACACCGGAGGTCTACGTCTCATCACGCTGCTACTGCACTGTCCGCACTGGTCGCGGGCCTCAATGGCTGGCAGGGCCTGGCTGACCAGCGGGACCATCGTCGCTGCGAACGGTATGCTGGTGTATGCCGCTTGCAGGGGGACATTGAAGGTACCCTTGAAAACTGTACATTGATCGTATATGCCAGGTGCCTAGGTCATCATCATCATTATCAGTCAGATGGCGTCTACTGCTGAATATAAGCCTTCCCCGAGGGTTTCCACAGTCTAGGTTCTTCTGAATAAATACAGCCTAGGTTCTTCTGAATAAATACAGCCTAGGTTCTTCTGACTAAATACTTCTGTAGCAAGCTTCATCTGTTCTTGAAAACTAAAAAAAAATATTTATTGTGATTGTCTGTCATACAGAATGACGATGGTCTTCTTCATTAATGTATGTTGTAGTAGCATAGGTCAAGTCAATGGATGTGGTTGGCGGTAACTAGCATAAGCAAAATGGCGATTGCTTGCAGTTTTTCGGACAGTATTTATTTGCTGTGCTAACTTCAGTAGCCATCAAACAATCCGTCATTTGTTTAGCGCTCGCCATTTTGCTTCGACGTGCTTAGTTCTAGATCTATTTTCCAACAAACACAGTCAAAGTCATTTTTGTTGGTCTGCCTACCCTCACATTTCTTTGTTCTAGGCATTAATGAAAGAGTTGTCGTCTTCACTACGGATTGGTATATCACAATACCTCACCGAACCGACATGGAAACGATTGATGGATACTATGCAGGCTAGTTATTTGAATATTTTGGTGCTTTATTAAGGGTATTTTTGTAATTATTTAACTAACGGACCCAGCGAACTATGTTTCGCCCCCCCCCCCTCCCGCCCCGACCCCGTAATTTTAGTATTTTTTCTGGAAGGATCTTACTCCGGACGGTAACAAATCTGACACCCGCTCTATTTTTTGCTTTCACAACAACTTTCTCCTGAAATAACAAACACTACAAAAAAAAAAAAAGAATTAGCGAAATTGGTCCAGCCGTTCACGCCTGATTTCGCTAATTCTAATTTATATTATACTATATTTGATGCCGTGACCAAAGGAAATATGGATTCATTTTTTTATTTATTCGTTTCATTTTTGTGCTAGGTGGAATTAAGTTGCTGTGGCGCGGAAAAGCCGAGCGATTGGCACGAAATCCCCTGGATCAACATGGACTTTCTCAACGAAAACTCGGATTTAGTGATGAAGTCAGTATTATGTAATTATTTAGAAACGCCCGTTTTAGTCACGTGTATGCAAGCGATTTTCGCTGAAAGAAGTAACAGTCCCCCTAGCCGATTTCGACTACGGTGGCCAGTCACAACGAGTGTATTTAAGTGTGTGCGCAAACACAAGTGCACTCTCTATTCCTTTCACTCTCATAGCTCGATGGGACAGCAATCTGACACGACCGGAGAGAGTTCAGGCGCAAGACCAACGGCTTTACGTGGTTTTTCGAGGCACGGGGGTGAAACATTGCCAACTTCCAAACTCCGGGCTACCCTAAGAATTTCTGAACAGAAAAACTCAGGTATATATTTTTGGCCCGACCCGGGGATCGAACCCGGGACCTCTGGCGCAGCTGTCGCTTTAAAGTGCGACCCTCTTACCGCTGCACCACCGAGGCAGTTACTGCGCTGAAATAAGTTAGGCGTGTAAGACCTCGTACATTGCGCTAGAGAGGATCTGGCATGGTATGTTTTTATGTTTTAGGTTAGCAGGAGCGGACGGGAAGGTTCTCCCTCCGGTGTCACCGTACTCCTGCTGCACACCGCGTGTGCTGGCCGCCTGTTACCACGACCCTCTTCAGCAGGTCAGTTACTACCGTTCTGTAAGCATATCATTGAAAGCTGTATGATATTAAAAAAAGTAAAAACCGACTTCAAAACCAAAATGCACTAAAAAGTCTTAAATAAACTCTTCACCATTGAAAGGAAAGGAATCCGTTTTAGGCAAACAATTTCTTTTTGGAGTCGGTGCTGTGATAGTTGATGCTTGATGGTCAAAGTGATGGAAGTAGGGTAAGGATGCCATGATTAAGTGGGGCTTTTCTGATGGAACCGATCTATCCTGCATCTGCGGCTTCATCCCAAAAGACATGCTCCACCTTCTGTCTCGTCCTGCGGGCCCTGATTCTTGCTCCTTAGAGGACCTGATGCAAATGAAAAGGCAATCCGCGTCGCGAATTACTGGGCACAACACATTTAAGTCGCTTTTACCATCGACACGCTAAGAAGAAGAATGATTTCATGAGGCTACGATTCAATTTTATTTATTTGTTTTAGAGTGAGTGTCGTGAGATCTGGCGGGACTCTCCGCTACTTCCCGCGTCGCTGCACGCGCGCGGCTGCGTGGAGGCCGTGCGGCAGCCGCTCACTAAAGCGCTTTTAGCGCTGCATTGTTTCAACGTGCTCGTGTTTCTTCTGCAGGTGAGCTGAACTAATAGTAGGACACTCTTATTATTTATTATTATTAGTTGTTGGGGTGAGATCTGGCGGGACTCTCCGCTGCTCCCCGCGTCTTTGCACGCGCGCGGCTGCGTGGAGGCCGTGCGGCAGCCGCTCACTAAAGCGCTTTTAGCGCTGCATTGTTTCAACGTGCTCGTGTTTCTTCTGCAGGTGAGCTGAAATAATAATAGGACCCTCTTATTATTTTATTGTTATTATTTGTTGGGCCCTATTGTTGCCAACTTGACCAGGCATTTTTTTATATATATTGGACACCAATCACATACATTGCTTTGATCCCAAAGTAAGTAGCTAATACACTTGTGTTATGGAAATCAGACACAACAGTGGTACCACAACACCCAGACCCGAGAAAATATAGAAAATTTTGATTTCTACATTGACCGACCGGGAATCGAACCCGGGACCTCGGAGTGGCGTCGCCTTGAAACCAGCGTGTGTAGCCACTACACCACGGAGGTCGTCGATCGTATGATCTATTGTAGCAGCCCTTATGATTAAAGTTCACTGCTCAGTCCCGTTGAGTCTATAAATTGCCAGATTCTTGTCATTCGGGTGCATAATTTGTACCGCCCGAGATAGATACTTCTTGTGCTCGTAAGCGGACCGCATGAGGAGAGGATATGAATGGCCGTTTCTTCTTCTGTATTACAGAATCTGCACTGGGCGTCTTCGGTCATATTCATATATTGGAAAAAATTTCTTCAGTTTGCAGTGGCCGGTTAGTATACTGGTCACTGCACAAGCTATGTATCTTTCGAACTTTAACTGTTCTTTAGCCAATTTGTGTAACCTCGAATGAGTGCTTTTGAGTGTTCTTGCCCTGGTGTAGACTTGACTCAATAGCCTCTTGTTTACAGAGGGTAGTTAGAAGCGTAGTGGCGCGTTGTTTGGTGATGCCACAGAATTGTTCTACGCCGATTTGAGGGCTTTAATAGTCCCTCTAGCCGATTTCAACTTCGAAAGGACAATCACAACGCGGCACATATTATTGTGCACTAGTATGTGCGCAAACACAGATGCGCTCTCTACCTATTCCTTTCACTCTTATAGTCCGTTTGGACAGCAATCTGACACGACCGGAGAGGGATTAGGCGCAGGTCCACTGCGCACCGAATCACGGGAGCGAAACACCGCCTCCGGGCAACCCTAGGAATTTGTGAACTGGTACATTTTTTGGCCCGACCCGGGATTAAACCCAGGACTTCTGACGCAGTCGTCGCCTCTAAGCGCTGCATTGGCCGTTGCAGTTGAGTTGAATTAGGGCTGACACGAATGCCGATGTATCCCTTCCTGTATAAAAATAACAGACTAGATGCAAATGTTTGATAGACATGGATGTAGACGTAGGGATATCAGTCTATGCCACACCAGGTCTAGTGTAGAGCCAAGCAGGTCAAGAGCGAACCCTTGCCAAATAAAATAAAAACCGTGTCTCATTCCATTTTTATATGTTATCAGCTAGTTTCTCAACTGTGAGTCGGACGTTATTTTTATTGTAGGAGGTTCAACTTACCGTGTAAATTATTATACGATCTGTTGCCTAAAGGAAGAACGTGTTATTCATATTTACATTTAGGAGAACATAAATTAGGAATGTGGAATAGTGTTTTAAGTCTTCCGAATCCTTCCAAAACGCTCGGCAGTCTACCGGTAGGGTACGGAATGCTACGGTATACAACGTAGCTTTCGTAGATAACTTTTATTAAACATGGTTTTCCGAAAACAAATATTCCTTCCAATTGCTAGTCGAATTCTAAACGTACCAGCATCGATAGCCTTTTAAAGAAACTGGAGCACATATAGGAAAGTACCTAATGTGAATGTGACTAAGTCTTCTAATCGTTTGGAGCTCAAAGAAAATCCTCTTTTTTTGCTGTGGAATTTTGTATCAAATAAAACGTTTTTTTATTGTATGTTTTTAAATGAAACTTATTTAACTACAAATAAATAATAATTATTGTTTATTTATCAGCTAATCGTCTAAAGCTACCGCACTGAACGAAACGCCTCGGAAGCCTACTGTGGTGCAATGGTAGGCTACATTGGACTGACAAGTTACTCTTGAATAGAAAGACGACAAAACTGACGTCAGAAAGGTCCCCAAACATTGCTGTTAACCAGTTTTATAAGCGGGTGTCGCAAATTTTAACGCTTCAATGTATTGCAGCTGTTCATACTGGTGCTGACGCAGCTGCTGAGGACCAGCTCGCGCCAGGCCGTGCTGCGCGGCGACTGCGACGGGCCCGGCCGAGGGTATCTGCTGGAGCTGGACGGGCCCCCGCCCACGCGTAAGGTAGGTTAGGTTAATAATCTATCATCACCTCCGTGGTCGTCCAGTGGCTAGCACGCTGGTTTCAAGCGTCGCCATCTCGTGAGGTTCCGGGTTCGATTCCCGGTCGGGTCAATGTAGGAAACGGTCTTTTCTATATCGTCTCGGGTTTGGGTGTTGTGGTACCACCGTTGTGTCTGATTTCCATAACACAAGTGCATTGGCTACTTACTTTCGGATCAGAGCAATGTATGTGATTGGTTGGTGTCCAATATTTATTTATTTATATTTATCATTATCAGCCAAAGAACGTCCACTGCTGAACATAGGCCTCCCCGACGGCTTTCCTAGTTTTGAGCGGTCTGCATCCAGTGTGATCCTGCGATCTTTACACTAGATACGCTGTTCAGAACACATTTTGCGTTACAAAATGTGTTTATTTCTAATATAACCAAGTATATATACATAAAAACTATAAATCATGGCAGTAGACGCAAAAATGTTGTTATAAAATCATTTTTCAATTTAACCCAGCCAGAAATTATATGATGTTACAATGATGCTGTAGAATATCTATACTCCGCGACTTCTAAAAAAGTGGACTTAGGGGTCAATGTTCACCTATATGCTTGAATTTTTTTTCACGTATTCCTCTTTTGATTTCAAATCACTTTTACTGATTGCAATTTTTCTTAAAACCCTGCAAATTTTGATAAAATTAGATAAATATTTTTTTTGTATGGAGAAAAAGTTATTAATGTTTGTAACTCCAAAATGCGCGCGAGTCACACAATGCCACCTAGTGGGCACTAAAGAACACATTATTCCCTAACATAAATGTAAGTAACTTTCTTCTATAAACTTGCAATTTTCAGAGTTAGAGGCGATTAAACATCGGTAATAAATAAAAATATTTATTTGGACTTTTTCGTAGATTAGATACAGAAATCCTTCAAATGCAGTTTGGATCAGATTCACATTAATTAATTAGGTACATTGTAACACCCCAACATCCATTGAAATCAGTGTCTCATAAATTAATAAAAAAAAAGTTTTTATTGCCAAATATGATTTGTAGACAACTATGGTCGTAAATTGGCTAGCAGTTTTGCGCACCTGTGTTGCACGTGCGCGCGCTTTTGTTTGGCTACCTGGAATAGTTATCAGCTACATGACGTGGTTAAAATGAACCGTCTATTGTTCATAAGGGTCATTTATGACTTGCATCGGTTCATATTATTTTATATGCTTATGAAGACAACAATTACAAATATTTAAAATCACCATTATTCAGTCTCACGTAGATTGTGTTCTTGTGTAGACGTCCTTGCTAATCTGTGACTACGCTAGCTTTCGAGTTTTTGTTGAATTTCTTGTTAGTTGTTGTTGTCTTGTTTGTTGATTTTTGTTGTTTTTTTTGTTGCTTATTTTTCGTTTCTGTTAAACTTGTCTTATCTATTTTGTTGTTTTATTTTCGCTGTCATTTCGTTGTCAAAAATTCTGTTAATTGGTTCGAATGGTTTGGGCTGGAAATGGCTCAGTTTGTAACTAATTTGGATTTTATGTGGCATTGCAATTTTTTTCAGAAATAAAAAAGTGATTGCTTATTTAATTTGTTATTATGTCTTTTGCCATGGAAAGTTACTGATAAAGACGTAAAAATTATCAAAAGTACTGTCAAGATACTGCTCATCTTTACATATCTTTGTACCCATGGTATTATATGCCATCAAGCATTCATAAAATATTATTTTATGGTGCAGATATATGCCAACATTATTCTTTTATTTCCGTGGGTATTATGTCAGAAGAGGCGTCCGAAGCCCGAAACAAAGATTTCAGACACATTAGAGAAAGGCGTTCTCGGAAAATATGTCGCAAAAATACTAACGAAGACATCATTCATTACTTTTTAGTGAGTTCCGATCCATTTATTTCACATCTGAAGCCAAAATATGAAAAAAATCAAAATGTTTTTTTTCCCCGAGGTCATGCCTCTACTACAAGAAATAGAGAGCGACGAACAGGAAACTGCTGAGGGCGAAGATGAATTCTACTTGGAAATTAATCCCTTAAGCTTTTCATAATATTAACATTAACTTTTTACAAAATATAGGTACTTTTAAATTCAATAATTTTTAGGACTCGTTATGAGACTACTTTCTTATATTCTTATTAAGAAATAAACCAATCCACTAGTTATAATAATTCCATTTTGAGCAGCAGCTGCAAATCATACATGGGGTCATTCTGAAGCAATAGACGGGTCCTTTTAGCTGATAACTATTCCAGGTAGCCAAACAAAAGCGCGCGCACGTGTAACACAGGTGCGCAAAACTGCTAGCCAATTTACGACCATAGGTGTCTACAAATGATATTTGGCAATAAAAAAACTTTTTTTTTATTAGTATATGAGACACTGATTTCAATGGATGTTGGGGTGTTACAATGTACCTAATTAATTATTATGAATCTGATCCGAATTGTATTTGAAGGATTTTTGTATCTAATCTACGAAAAAGTCCAAATAAATATTTTTATTTATTACCGATGTTTAATCGCCTCTAACTCTGAAAGTTGCAAGTTTATAGAAGAAAGTTACTTACATTTATGTTAGGGAATAATGTGTTCTTTAGTGCCCACTAGGTGGCATTGTGTGACTCGCGCGCATTTTGGAGTTACAAACATTAATAACTTTTTCTCCATACAAAAAAATATTTATCTCATTTTTATCAAAAGGAGATGTCCCAAAAATGTATGAAGCCTCGGCCAGGTCCATGTACGCTATACCTAATTATAGGCGAATATGTGTAGAACACTTTTAATAAGACTAATTTCTATAGAGAGCCTTAGTTTTTTGGCTGAAACAATAAAATAAACCACATTATTGCAACTCAGTACAATATGGCGGAGGACGCCATCTTTGACACTTGAATGACGTTTGTCTGTCAGTTTACTTTTGAGAATAAGTTACCAAATCCAAAAGAAGGAAGAAGGAAAGAAAGAAGAAGCGAGGTTGTTATAAAAAAGCAAGAACTCAAAACACTTTAAACGCAACGAACAAACTGAACGAACGAAAATCAATACCTAGGGCAGCACTGATCATGACAGTTGACATTGACAGTTTTTTTTTACTGGTATGTAAATCCCAGTAATGAAAAACCTACAGTTGCCATCTTTACAAAGAAATAAGGTGTTTGATTTTATTTTAAAGCCACTAAACTACGGACTAAAACATTTTTATTGTATTTTTAATGGAAATAGCAATTTTTTACCGATTTTTTGGTACTACGTACATGGTACAGGCCTGAGATGGGACATCTCCTTTGCAGGGTTTTTAGAAAAATTGCAATCAGTAAAAGTGATTTGAAATCAAAAGAGGAATACGTGAAAAAAAATTCATGCATATAGGTGAACATTGACCCCTAAGTCCACTTTTTTAGAAAACTGAACCAGTGTGGCGCGTCACGGCCGTCGCCAAATAAAACTTGTGAATTTGTTTATAATTATTAAGTATCGCATAACCACGCTGTACCGTCGGACATTGTCCTACTTATTGTAAATCCACCTACAATATACGTTTTATTACGTTCACGGTCACCGGAGTTTTACTTCTACCATCTGAGCGGATTGCGTGCTTCATCTTCATCTGTTCATACATCCACTGCAAAGGCCACGCCGTGGACTGTACAGACGTCCAGATGAACATAGGCCTCCCCCACCTCCTAAATCAATGCTACAGTATTATCTCCTGTGGGTAGACATCGCGATTAAAACGGGACTCTCAGTTACTTTTTAATAACCCTTCAAATGAAATATCCCTATCCCTACCTGAACTGTTTTTTTTGCAGGGTTATACTCAGTCAAAAATGCCGCTTCGTGTTACGTAAATTCGTTTTGTGATTTGCCACAAGGTGGCGCTGCGAGCATCTTTATATAATGCAGCATGATGTTTGAATTGTGCCTATTTTCTTCAAATTAAGGCTGCGATTTCATTTGTATTTTATTGATAATCAATTTTTAGTCCACATTACTGGATCAAAATTGTATTGTGAATTTTAATTAGTACACTGTCGTGTTTTCATCCAATGCTTGGTCCTCACTAGATGGCGCTGTATAAGGAGTCTAATAATTAAAGGCTGTACACTTGCTTATGGTTTTTTACGTGAATACATGGTACACAGTTAACATTACATTCATAAGCGCATCACTGTGCCAGTAATTAATAGATGATGGCTTCCGACGAACATTTTCATGTACAAAATCGATCTTGCTGTGCATAACCTTCAAAATACTAGAGTATCTCTTGCTCTTAATATTAGTTCCGCAAAAATCCGTCAATCTTAATCGTGTCTCGGCACATATACGCTTGCTCGACGGGGGTCCGTAACGCCTCAGCTTACGATCTTAAACTTGCAATAGATGGCGTTGCTCGCTCTTACCTCGCACTATGTTAGCGTTTTTCCGGAGAATGACTACCCCGGGCCGCTATAAAGAAATCATACTTACCTGGCATAGGGGACACCGTGATCAAGAAGGCGGTTCCCCCAGGGCGAGGCCTCTCCATTGCACTGCGGTGGGGTTGACCCCTGCGATTATCCCTAATGTGGATAACTCGGATGCGTAATTTTTGGTAGTGGGGACTGCGTACGCGCTGTCCCCCCGGAATTCAACTGAATGTAATCTATTAGTTCATATGTTAATTGCCACCATTTCTCTCCAATAACCTGAAGTATGACGTTACATAGTTACATCCACAATGTTTTTTTTTAACGAAAGTAAGTAATGTCAAGTAAAAATAAGTACTATATTACTTAACATTCGGAAGTATTATTGGGTGCCAGTGCTATTGAATTCATTGGATCGTGGATAGATAAGCGTAAAGCATTTCTTCAGCGTTAAACAGGGCGTCTACAAAATCTTTAAAAATACCATCCATTAATATTGAAAAATATTGGAATATTTTGCTGCCGTCTTTAAGTAGCGAGCGTGTGATTATTGGCAGGTTCTGTATTGTGACGTCGCGACGTGAGTTATTATTACATCAATTTGTATTCCGCATTAATGTGTACGCAGTTGATTAAACCAAACACCCAGAAAAAATAATGGCAAGGTCTGAACCTTGACTCATATTTATTTTGTTGTGTAGTAGCAGAATCAGAAAGCAATTTTGGTACTTATTTATTATGTATGAAATAGTTTATGCTTGGGGCTTCTCCAACTTTAACGTTAAATGCGCAAAACCTGAAAAAAGATTGATTGGAATAACGAGCAAAATCAATTGAACCACTCTTTAATATGGGTCACATTCTTAAATAAATCTTCATTAAAATGCAGCCCTGTCTATTTATTAATAAGACAAGGCATCACGTGCGCGAACACGCAAAAATACGTAAACAGGCAATGGTTAGTAATTCTTAATGAGCGCAGATAGTAATAAATAATGTCAGCGTGACGCACCGGCCGGCCCCGTGAATACCTACCAAATCCTCTCTCGACAGAGTGTCCACATTAGGACTGCTCTGCGTACAGAGCAAGAAACCACATAAAATCTTACATTATTTTTTTATTATAGTTTTTCAGAATTAGGCCAATTGAATTTTTTGCCAAAATTATGGCGCTGCTGCATGAATAGTCAAGTGTTGAGTGCTATATAGTTTTCATATAACTAAGCTACAATAGTAGCGTGCTAGATAACTGGTATGTTCCTTGGATAACAATGATATGAGTGAGGATTCCCCACATATAGTTAAATATCCTACCTGAACTGTATTTTGCCCTGTCAAGAATGCCGCTTCCTATGATTTTGTAATTTTGACGCTTGCAACTGGGTGGCGCTATAAGTAGCAAAAAAAATTTCGCCATGATTTGTTTGTATCCCATTTCAAGCGAGTTGCCTTTATGCTCTTTTGTTTTAAATTGATTATACGGACGATGAATCAATATCCTATCTTAGGCTTTAATAAGTTCTCTTGTTAGCATTGCATGCTTGCTTGTTTCTCATCATGATGATAGCGCTAGCTTTTTAAAACGTCTTATCTAAAAGGGCAGTACCCTTGGTTCTTGTTTTTGACGCTAGATATGCATTGCACACATTGTAATAATAGTAATAATCAATCACATCACCAGTGGAAGTTACAACGGTTGAACACAAAGTCAAGATATTACTTATCTATGTGTTTGTGGAAAACAAAATAGAACATATTAAGCTCAAGGCTGGAATAGTGCATAACTGGCGGATCACTAAACCCATATCGCACACCTAGATCTAAAGGGAGCTAATTCAAAAATCATGATTTTTGACTTATGTACACCATCGAATTCCGCATTTCTATACCTACCGACCAATTATACAGATTTAAAACTAGCTTCACTACTCGACGTTAGATGGCGCTATATCGCTGCTTTAATCAAAAAACGATTTAACTAAAAAATCATGAATATTGACATTTTCTGATAAAACGCATCAACGCGACGAAAAGAATACACACCCTTTGACAGCGGCGCTCTTACGATCAAAATGAGCGAGATGCACGTTCATACTTCTCTTTTCAATGAACACGATTGGTCAAGTCGGAGTTCAAAAAGTGGCGTGATTCAGTGATCAACCGGCAGTGATTGAAGGCGGAAGTGTTGTTGTTTGGAGTAGCAAGGTGTAACACGGAATAGTTATATTTTCGATTAAAAGGTAACTCTTTAGTATACGTATTTTTAAAACTAAACCGCATTATTTGTAAAATTTTACGCTATTACCGAAAACTAACTCACTCAATGTTGGGAGTATTAAGAGTTAATTCTGTTTTGTTTTAAATGAGCTATTTCAACTATAAAGCTAATGCGTAATGATTCAGTTTTGTTTTAAAATATCACTTTCGATGCAGGAGTAATTGAGAATGCATCAGCTTTTCAAAAAAATATACTAACGCTTATAAATATTCATTTGATTTCCTTCGCTTTATGATTGTAAATGACCCAAAATATCTAAAAATCTTTAACATTACTTCTTTTTTCTTGAAAGTGGCATGTTAAATAATGTTTTTGATTCTGTTTAATTCACCCTTCTTAGATAATTAAAATGACGTCTTCTTGGAGATCCAGGAAAATTTTGGGATTGATTTCCGTAACAGAGAATAATTCTAGAAATGTAAATGAAGAATTAGAGGAAATGAAAGAAAAAAGTTGCATACAGGTAAATAAATATTTTTTTTTACTAAATTTTCTCCTAAATTACTGATGATAGGTACTAAACATTTAATTCCAAAGTTATGCCCTTTATCTAGATAATAATTTATTATTTAACTTATCTCCTTGAGATATAAATAAACTCATTTTGTTATCAAGAATCCGATCACTCTTAAAGTTAAGGGGACATGCTTTTGCTCAGCTGTGGACGTTTTGCGGTTGATAATGGTGAGTTACTGTCATTTTTTAGGATTCCGTACCCAAAGGGTAAAAAGTAAATACCCGCTGAAACATAATGAAATAAATATTTAAGGGCTTCATGAGTGATATATTTTGTATATTATATTTGCATTTACTCACGTTTTGTGCTCAATATTAGCTTGGAGTAATGGTACGGAACCCTCTGTGCGCGAGTTCGACTCTCGACTCATTATTTCATCACCTCAATTTAATCAGATCAGGTTGTAAAGTAACCACCTCTTCATTTTTGCAGCCAAAAATAAATGTTGAAATTAAAGAACACCAGGAAAATATGTTTCCTCGACTCGATTCAGCAAGTGAAGAGCTAGACACAGCACCGATGCCAGAATTGACACAAATTGAAAAAAAATACAAAAGCCTTGTACCTGATTATAGCAGCGATGCAACTCTTAGTGATTTTGAAAATACAGATTTAGCCGACAATCCTATTCATGATAATCACGCCTTGGGTAATTTGACCTCCGCTAACCATTATGAACGTTCGCGGTCTGCAAGCTCTTCTAGTTCATCGTCTTCAAGTTCTTCCTCATCTAGTTCATCTTCATCATTAGTTTCTTCAAGATCTCACAGATTTATAGATGAAGAAAATACCGAATCACAGAGTGTTCTGGCAGAATGTGAGGTAAATATGCCATCTTGCTCACATGAGGGACAGCATAGAGAGCGAAGAAATAATAAGAGTATGGCTAACTACAACATTTCTCCTATATATACTGATGAAAGTGACGTTGATTTCAGTGATGATGATCCCACTGTTGATTTCAACACGATCCTTCATGTGAATGCCAAAAAAAAACTTTATATTCGGTGAAGCATCAACATCTGACTCGGACTCTGAACCAGTAAAGAACATTCGGAGAGGTCGTAAGCGCGTAAGGAATGTTGAGAAATGGCAACAAAGTGTTTCAAAACGAAGAAGAAATACAGGAAAATCGTACGTGTCGATGGCAAAATCTCGTAAAACAGTTCCTGCTCGCTTTATAAAAGATACGTGTACCGAAAAGTGCAAATTAAAATGTGCAGAGAATGTTTCCACTGATATGAGGTACAAGCTATTTTCTGAGTTTTATGATCTTGGTAACTTAGAAGATCAGAGATCGTATATTCGAACGTGTATGGTAGATATTACTCCCAAATACAAATACACAAATGCCGATAAGCCCAGAAACCCTAATAAAGCCTTCTATTTTACTGTTCCGGAAAAAAGAATTAGGGTCTGTAAAACTTTTTTAAAAATACCCTCTCAATTTCCGAGCGAATGGTTTACACGGTACAAACAAGAAGTAATGTTGGATTTTCTATGAAAGACCTCAGAGGTAAACACAACAGACATAAGAAACTTAGTTCTGAATTACAGGAAGATATCAGGAAGCATATTGATAAAATTCCAAAAATAGATTCACATTATGTACGATCCTCGACTTCGAAACAGTATATTGGTGGAGATAAAACAATAAAAGATTTGTACAATGATTTTGTAGCACAGCAGATTGAGAATAACAAAGAAGTAGGTAACTATAATGGCATATTATAAAATTTTTACTACTGAGTTTAACTTGGGCTTTCACCAACCAAAAAAAGATCAATGTGATCTATGTGTATCGTACAGTAATTCGAACGTTGAGCAAAAACAAGAAATGAAAGAAAAGTATGACAAGCACTTGACAGAGAAGAATTTAAGTCGTATTGAAAAACAACGTGATCGTCAAAATGTAAGTAAGGATAGGAAAATTGTTATTTATGATTTAGAGGCTGTGTTGCAGTGTCCGCGTGGCGATACGTCAGCTTTTTATTATAAATCTAAATTAAATAGTTACAATTTAACTCTAACGGAATTATTAAAGGGCGATAAAAATGCATATGACACGGTACACTGCTATTTTTGGACTGAAGTAGACGCTAAACGGGGTGCCAATGAAATAGGGTCGTGCGTATGGGACTACTTAAATAAAATATGCGCGGAAGATACAGAACCTAAAGAAATATTTTTTTACTCTGACAACTGCTGTGGGCAGAACAAAAATAAATTCATAGCAACTTTATACATGTATGCGATAACTCATCTAAATATTTCCAGTATAACACATAAATTTTTAATACGTGGACACACTCAAAACGAAGCTGACAGTGTTCACAGTTTAATTGAACAAGAAGTAAAGAAAAACTTAAAATCAGGTCCAATTTATAGTCCAGACCAATACATTACAATCATTAAGTGCAAAAAAAGCGCACCTGCAATAAATGTACACGAATTAACATTTGAATCATTCATGAACTTTAAAGCCCTTCAAGAGCAGTGGGGATATAATTTCAATATTGACAATGATGGACAGACTGTAAACTGGAATGATATTAAGGTTTTGAAAATGTTAAAAACAGAGCCAATGAGCTTTTACTACAAGAATTCTTATGGTGACAGTACTTTCAAACGAGTTGATGTGAGGAATAAAAGGAAGAAAATGGCTAATATATCCGAAATTTGTTTAAGTCAAGTTTACAATCAAAGACAACAGCTGAGTGAAAATAAAAAAAAAGATTTGAAAGAATTATTTACTAAGAAGTTAATTCCTTCATTTTATTCCAATTTTTATGATTCAATTATTTAACTTAATTTTATAAGAGTAAGAAGCAATATTATGTTATTTTTTTATTTTGAGATGAGTACAAAACTATTGGGTACAATTAAAGAACTGATTAGTTTTAACTATGATTAAGACTCATAATTAAGATTTTTTTTTTGACAAAGTACCTAATTATTGGAACTTTGTTATTTTTGAAGATTTTTTATTGTTGTTATAGTGATTATTGTAGCAGTTTGACTGTTGAAAATATTGTTAATTATTACTTTGGTTCCTATAGTACTGATACTCATTAGTAATTTAAGCCTTAAAACAAAAGTTATTATATAACTTTTGAGTAGATAATGAGGTTAATGTACCAATTTCATTGTTATAAGTAAACTCTTTTAAGATTGTACTTTAATTATTATTTTATTAATTATTGATTGTATTGTAGTAAGGCTGATGATTCCCCTTATTACGTGTACATTGATTAATTAATAAAAGATGATTATTAAAAACTTTGTTTAATTGAAACAAGATTATGAATTTTCGATCTATATTTTCCTATAAAATGATGTAAATGCTATGCCACTACATATTACCTAACTTGAATAGTTATAAAAAGATTTAATTGTAAATACTCTCAAAACTATCATGTTTGCTTCAATAGTAATATGATTTTTTTGACTTACTACGCATTCATTAATTCATGTGCTAATGTTTTTTTGCATAAACAGATTTAAGTCGGAACATTTTTTTTAACAACAAATTTTAGTAACTTTTTAATGTTTTATAACATATTTTATACCGTCACTAAAATCAGTATAGTCTTACCTAAACAAAGCAGTATTTTAATTAAAGAAAAGCCTAATATATCGTGTTTAATTGTCATTCAAAGACGGCACAGAAAAAGAGCAAAACTTTAAACCCTCATTCCCAACATTTGCTATTTTTGAGTTAATTCTGTTTTTTATTAAAGGTGCGATATGTCCCTTTCGTTGAATGCGCGAGCCCTGCTCCCTCCCTCCAAAACAGGAACATTTCTAGTTGCAATTAGAATTACAACCGGAGCGCACGTACTCGTCGTTAACAAAGTGGAGTTATTTTGAGTTGCACCCGTGTTGTTGAAATTTAAAGCAGAATCATTTCAAGTTGTCGCCATTTCTATGATAAGTGCCGAGTAAATTACTCGAGGATTTTGAGTTGAACCAGTATTGTTTGAAGGGTGAGTAACGTTTTTATTTTTATTTAGAGTTGTTTATGTATTGTTGAAACATTTTAGCATTTGTAAATGAGTCTGTTTTGTTGAGTTATTTTTCAAACTCATATATTTCGTTTAAAAACAAATGGAATTGAACTTTTTTGCCATTTAAGATTGAAGTCTTTTCATACTAATGTAATTTCATTCTTGCAACTACACTGTATTATTACATGATAATTGATATTTTTTTGAGTTAAATCTGTTTAGATGGGCTTTACTTAATGTTATTTTTCAACATGGCTCATGGGATCGAATACGTTATTATTGATGTCTTAAATCTATCTGGTGCAAAGAATCCTATACGTAACTGAAATGATTTTTTTAATTTCAGCAAACAATGAACCGTGGAAGATTTTTAGTAAATGTGAAAGAAAGAGATGAAGAAAACGTCGCTCCTCCATTCATACTTCTCAACATTCAACCTTGGAAAATGACTTCCAGGTGACGTCATCAAGTGATGATGGTGATTTTGATGACTTCGATCAGGATTCCCATTTCCAATTGGTTGACAAAAGAAAGATCCCACCTAAAGTCGTACCTTCGTCTTCGTCCAGCACCAGCAGTAGCAGCTCGAGTTCATCTAAATGTAGCAGTTCGTCGGAAACCAAAGATGAAAGTGGGCAAGTAGACACTGTAGAAGAGCCCGAGACGTGAAAAAAAGAGAGTGCGCAAACCAGCACAGTGGAAATCGAAATTCTGGAAAATCCTACCAGTCTTTGTCGAAATCAAAGAAACAAGCGAAATTTCTCGCCCTGTTGAGAGAAATTTCGGCTAAAATGTAAAGATAAGATTGATGAATTGTCAAGGCAACAGCTCTTTGATGGATTTTAAATAGAACAAAATCCTAATAATTAGACATAGTTTTCTACTCGGATAATTGTGGCGGTCAACAAAAAAATAAGTTTCTGTTGTATACCTACGTTGTCAACAAGTTGACAGTTGTCTATTACTCACAAGTTTTTAATACGCATTCATCCACAGGAAGAGGAGAAGGAGAAACAGGAACTTTAGTATGTGGTTTATAATTAAAAGGGCAGAAGAAATTGTCTTAAGTTATTTCTAATAGTACATATTAAAATTGATTTCAGTACTTCTAGTGTTTTCTTGCTATTTCACCATCCCAAATACCCCTATTAGTAGTCACCAAACAAAGTATTCATAAAGGACTAATCATAAATAATACAAATACTAAATATTACATTTTAAATTTAGGTTGCCTCTTCAAAAGAGAGTCAACTAAAAAATTAATTCACCAACACGAGGTCAACTCAAAATAAAATAAATAAAATACATATATTATGAAGCAAAAGGGAATTAACTCGAAAATTCTATTTTACAGCTTCAAAAAATGATTAAAATACAAGATAAGTGCAAAAAATTTCTTTAGGCCGCATATAAAAAGCTTAAATATACACAAACCTCTCCTGCAGTGCATTGGAACACGGCAATCAGTTTTTCGCCTTTTTTGAAAAAAGTCTTTTTTGAGTTATATCTCTTTAGATCTAGGGGTGCGATATTATTTAGCCATAGATATTCGTACTTTTATTAGTTCCGAAAAAATCCGTCATTTTAACATTCTAAAGCGTGTCAAGAGCGGCCGTGATTGCTTGCTCGACGAACGGGTTCGCAACGCTACAAAATACGCCAACAGACTTACAATAGATGGCGTTGCTCGCTCTTACCTCGCACTATGTTAGCGTTTTTCCGGAGAATGACTACCCCGGGCCGCTGTACAGAAATCATACTTACCTGGCATAGGGGACACCGTGATCAAGAAGGCGGTTCCCCCAGGGCGAGGCCTCTCCATTGCACTGCGGTGGGGTTGACCCCTGCGATTATCCCTAATGTGGATAACTCGGATGCGTAATTTTTGGTAGTGGGGACTGCGTACGCGCTGTCCCCCCGGAAATTCCTATGAAATCTTAGTAACTATTGTTACTCTATCTACTATAACATCCTAATGGCTGTTTAGATTAATAAATGATAAATTATGTAAGCAAGGTACGGCGGAGGTATAGTTGTGTCATACTAATCGAACTTACCATGTCTTTCGTCTCTGTATAATATGGCTTGATGAAAGTTATTTATAACTGAAAGCTCACGTTAATGAAAGATTATGTTAAAATTGTAATATGTATGTGGTCGATATAATGCTGATTATTTTGATGACAGCATGGGTTAGTACTTTAAAAATTGCAGAAATTTTACAACACTGTCTTTTCCACTATCTTAGGTAGTCAGACAAAATATAATTCTCGACTAGAGATTATGCGTACGAATGTTCTGCTACTATTCGGTACTCTGTCTGTTCAGCCATTATTTTTATTTGTTTGGTATTCGGTCGAATACCGTATACTTTGTTCAAAAAAGACACGTCACTTATACTTTAATGCTTCAACACCCGAGCGGTTGCAGGCAACCGCATAACAATAGAATTTGCATTGTGTCTCGTTCACATACGCTTGAGGGATTAATAAGCGCAATTGGTCATTGTATGTATTATTTATTTGTTTATTCTGTAGTTTTATGCCAATAGGGATTAAGCTATAGTAGAGGGTGAAATAAAGTCAGCGTACTTTTTTTACACATGCTTGGGCTTTTTTCTAAAATAAAAAGTACATCTCAGTAAAATCCTCTAGGTTAGGTTATGTTCGAACAGTGACCATAAAATAAACAGGAGCGATCGCAGCGACCGCCGGGCGCAAGGTTCAACATAATATTTGATTACCTAGTTGTTGAAGTACGTGAATTACAGAACTTTTCACTACATTTTCTTTAACACCATATTCTTGTAAACTCAGACAGATTATATAACTCGCCCAAATTGGAAACCCCACCCCACATGATTTTTAAAAGCTGTTTGACTTTTGCGAACCCCTTTGGCTGGCGGAGCATAAATAAATAAGTAAATACGGAGCATGTCGCAATTTTACATTTGTTTTGGGCCCTTAAAAATTTAAAATCGAAATTTTAAAGATTTCTAGTTGATAAGTGTAACTATAATATAAATGACTTTCTTGATGATAATTTTTGACAATTAGAATTGATTATTGTGTTACTTTTTATTACTGACTTATATAATTATTATTTGCTCAAATTAAGGATTAAAATATTGACATAACATATTTACATACCGAGTTTTCGGTAAAACATGTCGATACTAACTAAATGTTATTAATAAAATTGATATCTATTGCTACTGTGTTTTGTTAATACTTTAAGCAACTGTACACGTGTTTACGTAAATAAATACATCTCTTTTATCTTAATCTTTGGGATAATGTTCAAAATATTATGTAGGCACTCATTAAATTCACATACATACAGGATGTAACTGTGTTCAGGTCGTTAATAACCACCGATATATTTGACACTGCCCTTTATTATAGTCTAAACCTAAGTGTAACTAATAAAATAATACATATAAAAATATTGGACACCGATCACATACATTGCTATGATCCCAAAGTAAGTAGCTAACGCACTTGTGTTATGAAAATCAGAAACAACAGTCGTATCACAACACGCAGACTCGAGAAAATGTAGACAGTTCCGATTTCTACATTGACCCGACGGGGAATCGAACTGGGGCCTAGAAGCGGCATCGCCTTGAAACCCAGTACACCGCGGAGGCCGTCAGTAACATTAACTAAATGCATTTGTATCCAGGACGACTCTCTAGAGCCGATGGAGAGCGGCGGGACGGTTGCCGCGCGCGGCGGGAGCGTGTGCTGCGCGAGGCACGCGGCGCGGGCCGCGCGGACGCGGACGCGGGCGCGGGGCAGGGCGCGCGGTCAGCGCGCGGGGCAGGGGGAACTCGCTTGTCGCAGTGGTGGGTATCGGTCAATTAATAGTCTATTAACAATCATTTGACGACCTCCGTGGTGTAGTGACTAAGCACGCTGGTTTCAAGGCGTCGCCACTCCGAGGTCCCGGGTTCGATCCCTGGTCGGGTCAATATAGAAATTAAAATTTTCTATATTGTCTTGGATCTGGGTGTTGTGGTACCACCGTTGTGTCTGATTACCATAACACAAGTGCAATTAGCTACTTACTTTAGGATCAGAGCAATGTATGTGATTGGTGTCCAATATATTTCGAAACTATGCAAGTGTTTTTTTTTAAGTTCAGTAAAAGGTCATAAAAGTAAAAGTCATAAGTCATTTTAAATTTAATTAAATTGGCCCATTGTGGGCACTTTTACACGTCCCAATGTAAACCCTACCATTAGCTTCGGGACAATTGTGGGCTAGTTCTGAGAAACTGCGCAAGAACCTCAGTCACTATTGTCAATGCCTCAGTTCAACTTAGCTTACGAATTCAGGTTGAGAATCACCCCTGTTATTACTGCAAATATTGGAATCTACATTAAAGATGACAACGTCACAAAAAACACTGAAGTAATTCATGACGCACTGATTTTAATAAAAAACTCAGTTCGTCATGAATTACTTACTTGTCATTATACTTCTGTTTCTACAAGTTCTTTCGGGAAAATATTACTCATACATTGTAAAATCCTTGGTATAATTTGCCGGAAAACGGTCTCAATGACATTTTAGTGTAACTATTTCAAAAATCAATGTTTTTTTCAATAGCCAGACTAGCTTAATAGACATTACGTCTCTTTATTTTTCAGATTAGTACCTGAAAAGTGATATTTTAACCTAAGCTGTGACTGTAAGTGTGTTCTTTTGTATTTATTATGTACAGAGTTTAGGTAAAACAATTGAGTGTAAATAAAACTTGCCACGTCAATCAATGCAAAGGCTTTATTTGACTTTATTATAAACAGTCCTTACTATCTAACAGTTAAGTAACAATGCGTGAATGCGAATCGAAAGCCGTCGATAGTTTTTGTGCGGCGCCGTTAAATACATTTGTATAAATAATAAATATAGATAAATATCTGGGTGATGTCGTCGCGTCCGCCGCCGCGCTGTCTTTTATTCCCTTTTAACTTCCCTAACCGACGTAACAAATATACAAAAAGTTATTTACAAGCGGCGGGCGCCACGAGCTAGCACCAACTGGTATCGGCGTTGCGAGAAACTTATCGATTAACCATCGATCGATCGATCATCGAGTATCGATAAGAATAACTTTAATAACGACAAATGTTGCAAAATTATCAATATTATCAGAACCATTGTTGATAATTTTGCAACTATGACACTTCAAAGTCACTCGGTATCGATACTGCGACTGGTTCTCAAACTATCGCAAGTTATCGATATTCGCAACACCGACTGGAATGTTCCGCGCGCTCGTCCGGCGCGTTTGCGCGAAAGGCGGCGGCGAGCGCGCCTGCCATACACCGGCCATACATCTCATACAGATCCCATGCAATCCCATACAGCTGACTGTAATCCACCACGTCACTCGCTACCAGTCACGTGATATTTACCAATCAAATACTAATTTAGAACCTTTGCAAATGTAATAGCAATTATCGCGTCGCTGACAACGAGTTTACACAAAACCCGGCCTCCGCTAGGTAAAATAAAAATCTGTGGCACGAATTTCAACGTCAGCTTAAAGCCGTTTGGCTGTACTTTTAAATATATTCGTATTTTTTACAAGACTGGCACAAAGGAGTTTAATTCGAGATGCCAATCCTGTCAGCGGTTGCTGTTTTTTTTTTACATTTTTCATTTTATTTTAATATTACTTTTTACTAATGCTTACGACCACATTTCAGTTGGTTTAGAGGGGAACCGATTAAAAATGGAGTTGTTAACATTTAGTAAATTTTTAGCGAACTTTGAATTTAAAGTTTTGTCGAAAACGTTGCTAAACAGCTAGCACAATCCTGACTTGTGGTTAAATCATCAAAACGTGTCTGTCAACATCAAAGAAGGTAACAGAAAGGGCATAGTGATTTAACCCAGAGCCGAGCTAAGCTAATCTAGATAAAGGATATTGACAAAAACTATATAAAGGATATTGACTCGGATAAAATATATAAATATTGAAAAATAATCAGGGGTTTACGAGGAATTCAATGGCAGATTAGGCATTTTGAGGTTATTTTTTGTGATTGCAGAGTTAATGTCACCTACATTCATTTTGATACATCCAGAAGTTGAATTGTTTTATTTCACTAAAGTAATTCAATACTTAGTTGCCCTTAAAATACCAGTACAATTATAATTCAAACAAGATTTTTGAAAAAAGAAACAACAAAAACGCAATCTTGATCCAGCTTTGGTCAATATCCTTTGAATTAACTCGGCAATCATCGGCCAGTTCAGCAACGGTCCCGCCAGTGCTTCAAGCCCAAAGCGTCGAAGAGTTTCCTTAAGTATGCACGTGTGTGCGTCGTTCGCGCGGATCAGAGCGGCGGCGGGCCGTCGGGGTAGCGCAGTACGGGCTCGAGCGCCATGCCGCGCGCGCGGCAGTCCGAGTGCGCATGCGGAGCCAGGGCCGCGGCGCCTAGCAGCAGTAGCAGCAGCGCCTGGGATCAGAATCAGAATGTTTATTTGCTAGAATACATACATTATACAGGCTGTTGTTTTGGTCAGCGACGAGCGACTCAGCGGCTGTACAAACGATACTGATGCCAAAAGAACATTATTTTTTTGAAAGGGAAAAAACCCACAAAATCAATTTATTGATGCGATACAGCGATCGAATCAAAACTACCATCACCAAGTAGCCTCATCGTAGCTTAGTAGCTACGGCGTAGTATTTTGGAAATACGCGCTAGCTACGCACGAGGGTGCGAGTTTCCCCATTCGTTTCGTCATTTTTTTTTAATGTTTTCTTGTATAAAACTTCCTAAGAATTAAAACAAAAATGTAGAATAAGTATACCTCATATTATAATCCCTGAGTTGCATATCACTGACCAAAACAACACCCTGTATAAGGTCTTAATATAAACAAAGTAAATGTAGGTATTCAGCCTGCATGCAGAAGTGCTAATATTTGAAATACGTGGTACCAATTAATTGGTCTAGTCTTAGAAATTCCTTGACACTATAGAAACATTATAACTTTAGCCATTGAGTTAGTTTCTTCTTGAATCTCAGACCCTCTAACACTTTGATATCGTCCGGTAGGTGGTTAATTACTAATATAATATACTGGGGACGAACACTAGGCTTGGGACGCTTCCACGTCAAGTTATTTGAGACGAATAACTTTAAACAAAAGTAAAGACGATGCTTCGACACCAAAAATAAATTGTTCTCCTAAAATAGGACAAGGAGGACAGTATAATCATTAATATTACCTGGAAGGGCAGGGAAGCGCGCGCGACGCGGCACACGAATCGTAGACCACGTTGAACGCGCCCAAGCTCCTGCTCCTCATTTTCTTCACTTACGACCACGCTGTGAAGGAAAAATGAATTTTGTTATTGATGAGCTATAAGTTGATATTGAATGAGATTGGCAATCACAACTTTAGGGCACCCTAGCTGTAACTGTGTCTATATGACATCAGAGGCACTGTATAATACTGCTCTTTCTCAAGTACAAAAGAGCTTACATACCAAATGTTGTGATTTCCAAATCCATTTCTTATTCACATGACGTAATAAATTGTATAGTTCAAGTGAAGTGAAATTTTGAATACATGACATGCGCAACTGAATACAATAAATATTTTTAGAACAATGATGCATGCACAGTATTGAACAGATTTAAAAGAATTTTAATAGGTAATGAATTTATGAAAGTTGAATTCGAAGCTGAATATATTAAGAATATCGAAAAGAAAATATCGAGATCCGATTAAATGATGACACAGGTAGTTATCAGAAATGTAAGTAGCGATACATTCTACTCTACGATAAGTTACGCAAAAGAAAAGGTGTTATGCATCAAACTACTTGATTCTATAGGACTTTCATCCAGCAACAGTCAATCACAAAACTAATTGTCAAAATGTTGATACTGTTGATCATTGTATAATAATAACAGTTATGGCTGATTTTTCAATAGTCAGATAAGAAATATTCGTCGAACAAAATACAGTATGGCTAATTTGAAAACGTCACTTAATTGTCAGCAATCATAGGTACCTATCATTTTTAAAAATCTGTCGCTTTATAATTTATCAGTCTGATAAGTTTTATCTGACTATTGAAAAATCGGCCCTTATAAGTATGGAACCTAAAATGACATGTGTTTACTATAGGTAATAAAGGACACTATCTCAAAGTCCATTCAAAATTGATATTTACTTCAAATCATTTAGGGTTTATTTCGCGATTGAACGTTGCTAGACAGTGGTTCACAATCCGCAGTCGGTGGTACTCACTCTGACTCGTCCAAGGGCGGCAGACTCGAAGCGGACATCTGCTCCTCCTCGTCGTCCAAGAGCTAAGGGAGAAACACTCGTCAACATACTGTGCGAAGCGGCTACGGTGTATTATGGGGGTCGACTCGCAAACACTATATACAAAGGGTTTCTTCTAGCTATGTGTATCTTTTACATTACAATAAACGTTATAATTCCAAAATGATGGTAATTTACTATGGCAGCCGTTTTTGTAACTAAAGTTTGACAGTTGTCTTTGTGTAGTTCCTTAAATACACACTAGGGAGATGACGAGTCATCTTTTTGCGATTTATAGTGTTTGCGTTTCGATTAATCAACGGGAATATCTAAGTTATCAATTATAATCGACTCATAAATTGTTTGTTCTAAATCAACCCAGGTCAGTTGGATTATATGTACGGCAAATAAATAAAACAAGCTTGCTGTACGGTGGTTCTGACTGTGCTTAGTGGTCGGGGAAGCAGTGGAAAGCAAAGGAAAATACTTCTTTAAATAACTAGTTTGTCGATTTTTGAATATCGAGGCGTACTTAAACTTGAATTCTTAAACGGAGATTTGATAAAATTGTATGCCATGTACAGTTTTAAGCCAATATAGTCTGATATTCGTTTTTAAAGGTGAAGGAGTTCATCAGTCATTTTATATGTTCCGACCCAAATTTTATAATCTGTTTTAAACTAAGTACTTTCGTTCATCTGTACATTATGACATCAACCATAAATTCAAAACGATCACACTGTGATAAACATCTGCAACCTGAGTCATACTCTGATTTTTAACTAGATAGACCAAAATGGCATTTAGTGGGATGCCACTCTTTCGTTATTTAAAAATAGTGTTTTCCCTAAAAAATTGGACTCAATCGTTGCTTTAAAATGATTTGTATAATAAAATAAGTAATAAGAATGAATTTGTTTTGAGCAGAAGTTAACTAACGTAAAATAAAACAGTGTTATAACAAAAAAACTACAAAAATGAAATCGGCTCAAATCGTCGAATACTACTGGAATATTATATTAGAATATCGTACTAGAATATTGCTATTGAATGGATCTTATTTTTTTCACTCATGAGAAAACTTCATTTATGTAGGTATTTCATTTGTTTATTATTGTATTCAACATTTCACATGTATTATTAATCCAAATAAGAAGAATCACATTATTGAAAAATGGTATCACAAATTAATTAATCGCTTGCAATATTGAAAAATAAAAAATGCGATTGAAGCTGTCATTCTGGTCTATCTAATCACAAATCAGAGTATATTCATCGGGAGAGTGTAAACAAATGTGAGCCCTACGCAAAGTTGGATAAGGTACAGACCTGCGGAGCGGCGGCCGCGGCAGCTGCGGCGAGCGCGGAGGCGGGGCGCGCGGGCCGCCGCGCCAGCGCCGCGCCCAGCTTGAGCGCGTACACGCCCGACAGCTTGCGCAGCGACTGCAGCCGCAGGCGGAGCTCGCCCAGCCTGGAACGCGGAACCAAAGTTTGCGATGTGTACTTCTTATTTATTTAAAAACTTTATTGCGCAAATAAAAGTTCGGAAGAACGGAGAGCACAATCATGAGATTGATATAAAAAGGAGAACATATCCTTAAGATAAGAAGGTGATGAGGGGTTATTGAGAATACCGTACAGAACACAGAGAATTCGAGAGTTTCTACGTTGTCGAATGGGAAGCCAATTAAGTTGCACTCTGTAGCGGGAAATATGGTCATATTTTCGGGGGCCAAAGATAGGTGTTGAGAAAAGTTGAGCTGTTGTCCTTCTTCGCTATGATTGGGTAAACGGTAATAGAGTTTCTGGAAGATTGCTTAATATTGTGGGGCGTTCAGAATACAATATTAGTTTGAAAACGGAAGCGACGAAATTACATCGACTTGAGAGAATGAAAAAGTGAATAAAATGCCACACATTACATAACGTGATGTGACTCTTGAGTTGAATACGTGAAGAGCGATCGAAAGTACCGAGGGGAAGATAGTTAATATCAAGATAAGTTCTTGATACCTCTTAAAAAATTAAGGGTGTTGCTTTTCATTCAAATGTAAGTCAACACATTCATAAGAAGAATGCCCAAAGACTCCTTAGCTACACAAATCTACTTGTTTTCATTTATCAAATCATAGTAAACGTACCTTCTACAAATATCTTCAGAGTGCGGCGGAGCATCGCCGGATCTTAGGAGCTGGGCAGCCTCATGCAGCGCCAGCACTCTCGGCTCGGCAGCGGCTAGCTCATCTCTTAGCTCACTGAAGCGCCTGAAATCTCGCTGAAGGGCGTCCACTGGTCTGGATAGACGGAGCGGTTCCCGAGCGCGGACGCCGCGCTCAGCCGTGGATAGTCGAGCTACTAGCTCGACCACTGGAAGAGGAATCATTTGATAAAGAGTTAATAACATTAGTTAAATCAATAAGGCTAAAAAAGTCGCAGGGTATTCTTTGGGACAACTTAGGAAGTATAAATGACATGGGATTAAAATTCCTAAGGTTAAATTAAAAACGAGCCAAGAATAAGTTCTGCAGCTCGTTGCTTGCTGCTCGTCTTGTTCTGATCTCTCGTCCTCTTATTATAAGATAATCATCTCATCATCTCAAGAGTGTGACAGTTGATTACTAGAGCCTATTCAAACTTGTAAATTCACTTACCAATATCATGGAACTGCTGGTTATGCACCAACGCTCTCTGGAGTCGTCTCTGCCAGATGCCGGCCCGCTCGCAAGCGGCGTCCCACCGGCGGTTAGCCGCGGCGAGGCGCGCGCGCACGCGCTGCGCGTCGTTAGCGTCGGACGCGTGCGCGGCCACGTGCGAGCCCACCACGTTGAGCGAGACCACGATGGATTTGTGCGAGTCCAGGTCCAGGAGAAACTCGCGGTGGTCCTGTGGAATTGATGCGAATAATAGAATTGAATAAAATATTGTTTATTCGACACACATATTGAGTTAAATTACATAAAACTAAAAACTAAATGAAATGTATGTAAAACAAAAAATAAAGCCTCCAAGTGTGCCAAAAATGTCCCCGCTCAGTATAAGTCGTGATAGCAGATGGTAAGCATGCCACGACAGTGATTTACAGCGGAAACCTTGCTAAGCGCTGGGTGTAAACACACAATTGAAGGAAAAATAATAATTTAAAAAACAAAAAACGCTTAAACGAACGAGAAATATTAGATTGAATACAAATCTAATGGGTCCAGCTCGTAGCTGTCAGCTTGATAGCGGCACTGTTCCAACAATTTCTATAATCTATAACTCATGTCTTTGGAAATATATTCTTGGCCTACGAATTATTGCTACTAGCTCCAACCACCAGAGGTCGTTATCCAGCTGCTTTCAGTTACTCAACTAGAGTAAATTCATCAATCAGTTACATTTCCTGATATTATTTTCAAATCACTGACCTGTATAGCGTCTTCAAGAGCGTCGTACTGTTCAGGCGGGTCGGTCCTGGCGTCTTCTGTGGCCTCGGCGAACTGAAGCCACTGCTCCAGCCGCCAGAGGTCGTTGTCCAGCTGTTTCCAATTCCTCTCCGAGCAGAGTGGACACGTCAGTCGGCCTGTCTCACTGTTGGAGCAAAAATGCTTTTAGGATGCGGTCTGGGTATTGAGACTTGACCCTTACAATAGCAGCGAACCTCGAAAAGTTATAGTAAATGGTATTGATAAGGTTCTTCGTTTAACTTTAAATTTAAATAGAGAATAGCCAATCAATTTCATAGCTAAATCAATCAACTAATGACAATTTTACTTTATAAAATAATGGTTTCAATTTCAAATAAGAAGCAGGTATCATTTATGCTGTGCAAAATAATATTAATACTGTGAGTGGTGTAATACTACATTGTGCAATTTCTACAAGTGCGTTAACTACGACGAACTCATGCTTGCCAAGTTTTTTGCTATCCATTACGTGCTCAAGAAAATACACATAGTGCTGTTTGTAAAATAGTTGACGGTTGAGATATATAAGTGCCTAAGTTAAAATTATTTCTCTTCTAGATAAAATAAAATAAAAAATACATAATATTTTACATGGTCATAATATAATTTTCATGCGTAAAGTTTACTTTATTATCCGTGATAACGTGCAACACCGAATAACTAACTGAATAAATATATATAAATAAATGGAATACAAATAGATAAAATACAAGGTCCTAGGTATTTTAATGCAGTAATACAACGGGATCTATGTTCCTACGATAGCAAAAAACTTAGCGCTACAAAATATTAGGTAAGCAGTACTCACTGTTCGCACGTGAGCGCGTACGATGCCGAGTGCGGCAACCTAGGGGACCAGAAAACGCAGACTTTAGAGCATGCCTGTTAGGAAGCTGTTACACACGCAGACTGGCCGTCGCGATGTTTCTACTAGTCGTCGTCAAGAATCAAGTTGCAATCTGCTTTTCAAGATGCTATTTTTTGTGCAAAATTAGAGTTACTCTCTTTGACGTTTCGGACATTCTTAAGTTACTGTCATCATAAGAAAATCAGTAAATAAGATGGTATTTGAAATTTGTATTTACATGTTAAAAAATAATTGCAAAAGTTACATTCAAAAGTGTTTACTGAAAGAAAGACCTTCAGATTAGAAACGTGCTGAAATGACGTCACCGATACATCTATGCACTGTTCAATAACAGCTTTATCAAGCCCCGCCACCATAATGCAAATCAGTGCTAGTGCTACCATTAAACATCGATTCGATTCGCATCAATGATCAAAGATGTTATGAACAAAAAACAAAAACAAAACTCACATCAAACTTTGATCATCGACTTAAATATTATCCAGATATTTAAACAAAGCACTCACCTCAAGTTGTTGATTTGTAATTCACGTTTCTTGGCCTGAGCCAAGAGGTCTTCATATCTCAAAGAGAGCGACTCGACTTCCTTCAGCATAGCTTCATCTTCAGTCGCATCGCACTCAGTCAGAAGCAGTTCTGATAAATGCTTGGCCAACTCGAGCGTTTGGCTTGGCTTGGCACCAGCCTTGGCGATATCCTTGGCGGCCGTGGCCAAGTCTTCGCTGCTGGCGTTCTCGTTTGGTTGTTGGATGAGAGCTGTTCTTAGCGCTTCTAGAGATTCCGAGGTCTCTCTTACGGCGACAATGAGTTCAGCTCTGTAGGTCTCCTTTGATGTTAGAGTGTCTACTTGAAGTGCTGCATCTGTCTCCCATTTGAGGGTATCAACCTAGAAATAAGGACATGACATTCATCAGTTCTAGAAAAAGTATTTTCGGTTATGCGAATGGTTCTTAGATGAATGCTGCTAGCACAGTATGACATGTTTGATAGAATAAGTTACCTGGACAGCAGTGTCGACGTCACCGACGACGTCAGCCCTTGCGACGTCAAGGCGAGCGCGGACGTCCGCAAACAGAGCTCGGTACTCGCTCACCATATCCGAGACTCCCGACACCGTTGAAACAGCTAATGACAGTCTGTCGGCCTCCACTACAAGAGCCTCACACTCGCGAAGCTCTTCTTCGACGCCCTACAAAAAAATGCAAAAATTTTAGTACGCATGTATGACAATGTGTGGAGAAAAAGACCAGCCAAGAAATAAACTCACTTCAAGTTCTTTGAGAGTAGCAGCTTTGTCCAGTGGCGTCGGTGAGAGGTGCAGGGCACGAGTCAGCCGCACGTCAGCTTCAGCCAACGCGACGACCGCCTTGCCATGTGCTGCCACAAACTGCCGGTGCAAGTCGGCACCAGCGGCGTCCACTCGACCTCTTAGCTGCTGCCAGCGCCGCACGGCACCGCGCAATCTCGCTGCATCATCAGCTCCCTCCCCGCGAAGCTCTACGCCTCGAGCAGACGCCACTCGGCTGTATGAATCTTCAAGCCGCTTGATATCGCCCTCTAGACTTTCCAGGTCTTTTATGGCCGCCTTCGACACGCCCTCGTCTTCGGGCTCGCCACGCTGTTTTCTTGTTTCGATCTTTTCAACTCTTTTTTCAATCGAGTCGAGCTTCTTCTCTACTTTAGGCAATAGTGAGTGTGCTAGCTCCGCTGATTTGCGAATTTCCTTGAGTGTGCCCTTACGTTGTTCGGACATATCGCAGATGTTCTTCCATTTCTTTTCAACAATGTCAAATCCGGTGTGCAGGTTACGAAGATCGAAGTTACCTTTAAGGACGTCTGGGTCGTTGAAAACGAGTTGGCAAAGGTTCAGAGTTTCTCCAACTTCTCCGCTTTCGTTTTCTATGCTTTTGTGGATGTCGTCGCGGTCTTTGAATTTCTCATCAACTGCTTTGGTAGTTAGGTGTTCTAAAACAATAGAGGCGGACAGTTTTGACTCAACAGCGTGAAGTTTTGTTCTGATTTCACTCAGACGCTCCTCTAGTTGTAATATTGTCTCAAGAAGTTCAGTAATCTTAGCTATTCTACTTCTGCCAGTTTCTTGTACTTTATGCCAGCGCTCTTGCACGTCTTTCAAATGTTTGGATGTGTTTTTGCTGTACGACTTTTCATCTTTCTTTGATAGATCAACCAGCGTTGTTCCAGTTTCTGACAACCATTCAAACTCACGTTCTTTCAAAGCTGTCTCAGCTTGAATGTCAGAATTTATTCTTCTTATTAGGTCTTGTGGATCAAGTGCACTGATATCGCTGCTCTGACTAGATGTTTCAAGGCGTGATTCAAGAGTGGTTAGCCATTCAGTAAACCGAGTTAGTCGTGATTCGTAAATAGTGTAGATTTCTAAACGCTCTTGTAACCGGTGGATTATAATTGATAGTTGATGCTCTATGTCTGCTCGTTGTTGTCTCAGTTGCCATAATTTTTGGTTCACTACTCTTATATCTTGAGGGCTGAGACATTCTTTGAGCTGTTCTTGAACGACACTCAAAGCTTCGATTTGGGTTTCAGTTTTTTCAATCTTAGTCCTCATTTCGGTGTACTTATCGATCGCCTTTTTAAGTTGAGGTCTAGATAAACGTTCTTCGTCAGAGTAGGAATTAACTTCGTCTTGAGTCCTTGCATATGTTTTGTGTAAGTCGCCAGTCAAAGATTCGTATTCTCCAACGAGAGCAAGTATTCGAGATAAGAAATCTCTCCACGTGTCAAGACTAGCCTGCAAGTTGTCGACCCTCTTTACTGCGCCAGCGTACTCTATTCTAACCGACGCTCCGTAAGCTTCTTCTGTGAATTCGAGCACTTTCTTGAGATTTATCAATAGTTTTTCTGCTTGCTTTCTTCCTTCAGGTACTTTGTCAGAGAGATTCTGTATTTTAGTTAAAACCTTATTTATACGCTTGATGTGTACATATCTAAGTTGTAGTTTTTCTTTCTCCCTCTCCATTTCCTTGAGCCAACGTAGTAGTTCAGTGTAGATATCTCTATAATCGTCCCATGCAGCTATTCGAGTGCAGACCTCATCGTGTCTTTCGACTATCCTCGCTAAGGTCTCGTTGTGCAGGTTCGTTAAGGTGTCAAATTTGTCAGCCAGGTCTCTGTTCTTCATCTCTTTGTTCTCGTTCATCAGCACAGATCGTTGTGACGTCAGCAAGTTTCTGTGTACCCTGCATAAGCGTCGGTGTTCCGTCAAGTTTTCGTAATCGGCTGGGACCGAACCGAAGAGGAAGGATTGTAGATCGAGCAGATATTCGTGCCACAAACGCAGCGCTGTCGCTGCGTCACCTGACCTGACCAGAGCAGTGGATAACCGGTGGTAGTGCAAGAAAGTATCTCTGAACATCGCCTGCCATAACTCCAGTATTCTTACTATCGAATGCTCGTCAGATACATCGCGGTCAATGTCGGGCAGTTCTGCTTTAGCCGGGGCGATGTCTGCTTCGCTTTTGCCGAGTGCTATCAGGTTGTCGCGCAGAGCGATAAGTTTATCCTCCACAATTTCACCGTCTTCATGAAGCGGGGCCAGATCCTGGAAACAATAATTTGCATTATCAATTGTCGCACTATATAACACAGATAAGGGTTCAAAAAGCTGCTGTAAAGTTCATTCCCCTGCGAATCATTGTAATGTATCGTGTCTCGAGTGTAGTAATTAATTAACATTCTGGCGTGCGGAAAATGCTTTCACATGATTCATACAACCGTAATTAAAGTTATTATAAATGCGAATCCTTTTGGGTATGATATAAAGTTGTGGCGATCGATATCACTAATGACCGTTATGAAGCCTCATTGTTAATGCAAGGCGGGAAGGCATCGCGTCCGTTATAAATCAGTAATTATAAATGAGGATTAAAGGTTGTAACAATTGCTTTGTGACTATTGTAAATTTAGGTCTTGACTACAGGTCTTGTCAGGATCTAAATTGCCTTTACGACAGATCAAGCATTCTAATGGTAGCCAACAGAACTAGGACGTATGGTGTCCATTGCTGTTAGCTTAATCAACATCTACCTCTTCACATTATTTTTCGTTCACGTAGTTCTTGCCTAAATTTAATCATGTCTCACCTGACGCATATCGCAGAACTTGTCCTTAGCGTGCTGCGCTTTAGCTCTTGCCAGCTGCCTGGCCTCGCCCAGGTCAGCCAAGACCTGGACAGCGCCGGACACAAGTTGCAGGCGCCTGGCCAGCGCGTCCGCATCTGCTTGTAAGGCTCGGGAACCTGTTTCAGCGGCTACGCGGGCGGCTAGCGAACGAAGCTCAGCTACTCGCGATTCTTGCTCCATGCATGCCTGTGGAAGAAATATGGGTTTGAGATAAGATCTGCCACTTGAGATACTTGTTCCACGCATGTCTTTGGAAGGAGATTTTAGATATGATTGTCGTTTGAAATATGCCTCGATGGTTTTCTGAGGTTATGAATCATATTACCTTTTGTTGAAAATATTTAAGTGGTGTGTTTAGTATGGTTGAAGAACCGCTCCGAAAAAAGAAATGTGTGGCGCGCGCTCGATGTTAATAAAATAACATCAGCCATAAATACCGTGTTTTTCATATGTAACTAACAAGTTAGTGGCATCAAGATTTCGTTATAATCGCCGACACTGTCTCTCACTATTATGTTTGTTAAAGTTTTATGCGACCTTGATTCTTGTTTTAAGACAAAAATAAACTGAATAATAATGCGCTTAAAAATCACTTATATGCAAATGTGGAATATCGGTTATATCATTTAGATTCAAGCGACACCTCTTAATTAGTGCTTTAATATTCTAATCATACAAATATACAGATTTATTCATGGTTTAATTTTAATGATGATTATTTACTATTCCGTGCGGATGGATAGGCCATTAATGTCAGAGTAAGTTAATTTAGATTGCTATGTAAATGACGGCCATGTTAGTGATCGTCACATCCATATCCTTTAGTTAACCGGCGCTGTGGCCTGGTTTCCATAACAGATTGGTTACAATTACGTGACATACAGCATAGTTATATTGCGTGAGCTGATCGTTTCTAATAAAAATATGAACACAATGCAAAGCCAACACAAGCTTGTTGTGTTTGGGAGTTGGGAACTTAAGAGCCACGGGAGTAAAAAAAATTCAGCGCATTGAATGTGCTTCTAATATTTAAAAAAAAGACATATTCCTGCATTTTATTGGCTTGACATTGCTCCTTTTTTCCTGAATAATTGACATGTTATGCTATTTCGCAGCTCATTTTAATGCTAACGTAACCTTAAGAAGTACTGACAATTTAAATGGAATTTTGAAGTAAAATATTTGAATTGAATTGAATAAGTAACTTTTAATGTTTTAAAATCTTGTAGCCCTAATTAAATCATATCGATGATCTCTAAACATGAAGAAACACTTAAAATCGTGCAAAAGCAAATTGGCATAGTGCATTTCAATCATTTAGAGATCTGCCTCGTAGTGACTCAAATAGAGCGTGTAATGAGTACGCGAAGAAATGTGTTCAAGTAATGCTATTAGCCTTAGAGAACTAATTATGTATGTGTAGAGGAAACTAGCAATACATGTTCTACAGATATACATATATGTGTCACCATTCTATATAGTAAAAATCGCGTGATTTCAAATCTGTAAGATTGTAATCTTTCGATTTATTGTGAATTAGCTCGACAAGGTTTAGCATTTATGCTTTTTTGGTACTTACATGTCAACCTAACACGAAGGGTAAACGGTTTTACATCCTATCCTTCGCCAATCCTGACCCACCACTTTGCCCAGTGACTCGTCATTTCAGTTTACGTTATAATGTATGAAGTTTGGTACAGAACCGTCACCATGAGTTTACTCGACGGTTTTTGTCTCTCGCGACGACGTAACTTTTTGTATGAAAAATTTTTAGTTCTGTCAGTGACCGCTAGAGGCGCTGTCCACCACTTTGCCCAGTGATTCGTCATTTCAGTTTACGTTATAATGTATGAAGTTCGGTACAGAACCGTCACCATGAGTTTACTCGACGGTTTTTGTCTCTAGCGACGACGTAACTTTTTGTATGAAAAATTTTAGTTCTGTCAGTGACCGCTAGAGGCGCTGTGCAATTTTCCATAGACTCTTTTTACGTCGTCGCTAGAGAGAAAAACAGTCGTAAACCCATGGTAACTGTACAGTATATAAATCAAACATTACAATCTAACGCATTTAAAAACGTTACATTGTAAACACGCGCTATTTACAATATAATGGTGACATATGCATTATAAATATGCCCCGCGTAGTCAGTTATTATGTGACTGGCCGCTGAAGTCGAAATCAGCTACGGGACATGTTCTTGTTATTGGTGATCTTATCAGTATACCAGCTTATTTAATAGTCACAAAAATCTTATATATACAATTCTCGTGTCACAATGTTTGTTCCCGTACTCCTCTGAAACGGCTTTACCGATTCTGACGAAATTTTATATGCGTATTCAGTAGGTCTGAGAATCGCTTACTATCTATTTTTCATACTCTTAAGTGATAAGGGTTGTTCACCCTTGTTTTTTTAATTTTTGGATGATTTTTTTTGTTTTTATTTTTTTATAATATGGCATTAAAAAATACAACCCAAATTTTATCACCAACCCCTATTTTTTAAAGCCATTTTAGTAATTTGATCATTTTTCATCCCGCTTGATAACTAATGAATTATAGTGTTTTTCTTAACTTTTAAAATTACGAGGCTGAGAGAGACGGGGCCGGGGCGGGCGGTGCTAGGGGCGAAGCAAAGTTCGCTGGGTCCGCTAGTAATATATATTTTAAAATGTAATTAGGGCAGCGTTATTTGCCCTCAGCTGCTTGATAAAGAAACTAAGATAAAATAAGTTCAAGGTTATATACGCCCTTCGTTATCTCAATGTAATTCAATAAGTAAATAACTACATGCGATTAATAGATCACGAGAACCTACAAAAACTACAATTGAATAAAGTTATGATTATGTTAGGAAAATTACTATGACTGTCAACTTATGCTATTTTATTTAAAAGTGAGAATCAATGATTTTGAATGAATGAGCTATGAACAGTTATCAAAATGCAAGATATAATAGGCCTATTTGTTTATAAATTATATTTGGTAACAATCATCGAGTTGTCGTTGTTGGCTAATATTCATACAGTTTTTTTATTTGTGTGTTTGGGTTGTGATACTGTCAATATGAAGTTGCTTCTAAAACTTAAATCTGAAGAACGGTGGTCTTTAGTAATGGATCCACAAAATGTGATGTTTCGTGTTATTTCTCAGTGTGGATAATGTAATCACTGAGTGAATGGGTAGGGCAGGCACCCAACCCAGTGCTAATACAGCTAAAAGCCTTTTCTATCGCCTGGTGGTTAGAGCATAATATGATACAGCTTGCGTTAGTCATTGAGTGTAATATGTAGCAGATTTCGTTTCGTTCGGGTTGATTTGATATCTGTTCGGATATCATAGTCAAGTTGCAAAATAGGCTAGGTGTTCAAATTAAAAAAAAAACTTGATATTCACATTAGTAAATATAATAATCAAAACCCTTGATATTAATAATGATTTAAAAAAATCAATTTCAATGAACCTCAAAAACGCTCGAACTCTTAGACACTCAATTATTAAAAATATTAATAATCCTAATTTAAATTTACAAACAAATTAGTTTTTTTTTATATCTCCATATCATAATTAGGAACTAACCTGCAAAAAAATTTTGGTTTGTGTATTTGTGATAGTTTTCACTACTATCCTATTTTCCATAGAACTCTTCTTTTATGGTGTTTACAACCTATACTTCGCCAGCAACGGTATTGGTTCAAGTTTTAACTAAGCATATTTTACACATAGGCTGAATAAAAGGATTTGTTTAAGGATAATAAATATTCAATAATGTAATTTTTCTATCATTTTCCTGCTGGTAAATTAAGCATAATTTTTTTTGAGGAAAAAACAACAGAAAATAAGCTATTTTCTGTTTTTTTTTTCCCTTTGTTGACCCTGATAGAAATATACAAGGCCACGAATCACGCCTGATATTCATCTAATGTCGCTTTGCTTCTGAAGGATGTAGACTAGGTAATAAAGTGATATGTATGCAGGCATTTAAGCGCTGCGTGATTACTATATGTAAATTAAATATAATAGACCCCCCAAGTAACTTTGTATGTAGCTGCCATATTACTAAGGTATATGACAGCAGGCAGCATATAGAACTCAAATAATTATGGCAATTTTCTATCCGATTACTTTCAGTTATGTTCTTATCTCTAATTTAACGCTGGGTGATAGTGGTTACCATATCCAAGTCTTAGTTTAAATAAGAACGTCCTTATTGTACGTGTAGCAATTGTATATGCTTTGAAATTTTATCGACCGAGGAGGAGAGGTTTGGAACTTCACGTAAAACTTTAATAAGGTTATGTTATGTCTCAACCGTTCGACGAATCAAACTTCGAATGCATGGAAAAACTTTACTTATAAATTTTGAAGTTACGTCAGATTGAAATAGGCTACGAAGGGCTTAGAAACAGTTTTCTGAAAGTTTGCTGTAAATCACTTAAATTTGTCACGATTTGTTTTAAATTAGTATAAACTTAAAGAGAGAAATGTATTGAAATACGAATAATAGGGTTGTGAAATAACAAATAAAAGGAGATAATCCAAGTTAAGTGTTCATATTTTATAAATAGAATATTAGTGATAGGACACACACTCAGTAAACACTCGGATTTCCATTTATAGGAAACTCTTGGACCCAGCAGCGTCCGGTTACATGGTTCCTAATGATTATTATTGATTGTAAAACTTCTTCATGGGCGGTTTGTTACTAAGATCTGATAAGCGATAAGATTAATCAGTGGGCTCACGCACACAGTTCTCACCACTTTAGTAAAGCCCTTGCTACCCTGAAGGACACAGGCTTTTGATACGTAGTACAACGATTCGAACTCTACAAGGCAAACTTATGAAACCATTTTAACTTCAATGTCGTCACTGTTTGTCAAATCTATTCATGTTGACTGTTTTCATAAATGTTAGCCAATTTAAAACATTTTTAATTGATAGCGTTTCTCAATAATTATAACTGCAGTGTTTAGAATTACGAATCCTAGAAAATTACTTTTAAACTATCGATATCCTGACTGCAGCATTGTTTGGACTTAGTATGGAAATATTTTGTATTATATTAATGCTTCAACACCCGAGCGGTTGCAGGCAACCGCATAGCAATAGGATTTGCATTGTGTCTCGTTCACATACGCTTGAGGGATAACGAATTTTTATAATTGATTAAGAAGAGCGCTCATTTAGATACGTGAATAAAAATTTTGACATTTATTAAAGAAACAAGTCGAACTTGTTTCTTATTTACGTCAAAGAAAATGGGCCTACTTACAAACGATTTTCGTCGTTATTTTAGTTCAAGGATGATCTTTATCATTATCACCTTCAACTTACGTCAGAATTTATAAAAAATACTAGATAAATCAAAATACAGATTCACTTGAAACAGCTACACAGTTTTCATAGAGTTATAGTGATACTTACTATGTACATTTTGTTAAAAACCCTTTATCAAATTGATTTCGCGTTTGTTTTATTGCTACGTCAGTTATATCTTCGTATTGTACTTCGTATTTTAAATTAAAAATATAATTAATTTTTACTATTTTAAATATTACAAAGAAATAATAATAAAATTGTGTGTACTAACTAACACCAAGAACTATCAATGATTGTCTCGCAACTTTAATTCAGGTATTTAATTGATTCAGGATTGAAATGATGACAAAAAGTTTATAAATTGTGTAGGTACCCTGTATAGTACAACGTTATTAAAATACCTTATTTACCTTTCCTCCTAACATAAGTTAGTTTAATTTAACATAGTATTTCAATATAAGCCAAGTACCTAATTATTTCATTAATTTAAATCAGTAGGTACTTTATCAATACACACATTTATCAATGTATTTTCATCCTGAGAATATAATATTCTCATTTCACAACTATTAACAATCGTAAGGTCAGTCGGTCAGTGGGGTTCACGTTAATCGATAGGTTCATACTTCGATTCTCGAGTCATGTCAGACTTTAAAAACTCAACTGCCTACTGCGAGACGAGCAGCACCTTTCTTTTTTCTTATTATTTGTGAAAACCACAGAAAAATCTAAAATATTGTGTCTCTTCCTTATACAGGCTGTTGTTTTGGTCAGCGAGGAGCGACTAAGGGGTGGCTGTACAAATTAATGATACTGATGCCAAAAAAAAAATTAATGGAAAAAAGCCACAAAATCAATTGATTGTGGCGATACAGCTATCGAGTCAAAACTACCAACTCCAGATAGCCTCTTCGTAGCTTACTAGCTACGGCGTAATATTTCGTACATATGCGCTAGCTACGTGCTAGGGTGCACGTTTCCCCATTCGTTTTGAAGTTTTTTTGAATGTTGTGATGAGGTTTTCTTTTTTAAAACTAGCAGTATAATTTAAGTATTTTTGTTTGGAATAAGCATAATTCATATTATCATCTTTGAGTTGGATGTCACTGACCAAAACAACACCTTGTATTAAGTCCATGTGCTTCTTCCAATTAAACAGGTATGTGTCAGCGTGGCAGGAATGACGGAAAAAATCTACCGCACCACATCCGACAAGCCACGGCCGTTATGAGACGATATTTTTAAAACTGGATAGCTCGCTAGGTAAATTGCTTAAACAAATTTTCAGGGTAAAATCATACATTAAAAAATATTTCTTCCTGTTGCTTCCTAGTTATTGTGTAATTCTTTATAATGAATTCATTTAAAAATAAATTAACGTAACCTTCATATTAATTGTACACGACTTAGCTATTCCCATGGGGACAAGGATTGAACTAAGCACAATACAAATATTAAACATCAGTATTGGAAAAGCCAATTTCTCTCCGTTTAAAGAAGCTATTTAGGTATCATAAGTGTTAGAAACTTAAGTCACGTCACCCTAAATATGATTTGTGTCATACATGATGCACTTTCTCACTTTCATTTTAATATTTTGGACAAGACATTTATAACGTGAGCAAAATGTGTATTTATTCCATTAGGCATCTATTTTAGGACACAAATTAGTTTATTCAGGGCTCAAGTGTAGAGCCGCTTCTTTTCTGCCTGCCTTTTCTTAGTATCTATCAGAAAAGTTCAGTCATTTTTTTAACTTTGAAGTAATATAACATTTTACTAAGTGATTTAACGGGAAACTACGAGTAGGTACACAAGTAATCAGTGCATAAAACGAAGGGAACATAAGCATAGCAAAGCAAGCTGCGTTACGAAACTTATATACATATCCCGACTATCGTTAGAACTAAACAAGACGGTGAGGTCAGTCCCTATGACGCAAATTACTTTCATCGCGTGCAACGATCTATAAATATTCTCTGGCTAAATATTTATGTAAGACCTATTTTAACGGATGCGCTAAACGCTTTTATTGCCCAGTTTAATCTCGAAACAGGAGCCAGAAATAACAATAAAGGGATACGTATGTTCGCCATTAAGCTTTTGCGATTAGACACCGATATGAAAATCCTAATGGCATCTGTGATGTTGGGAAATGTGATGTAAGCCAGACTGCGTTTGGCTTTTTTATTTTTATCTAAACATATGCTCTGTATGATATGACGTAATACTGTTTCAAAATACACTTATTAGACCATACAAGCGCGTATAGCAAGATATTGTTTATTTTGTAGGTATGTAATAAAATAAACTATATTTGTAAATAGCCAAGAATAGGATTGTTCAAATATAATAAATAGCACCGTCATTAGAATCTTAAGGATCTTCTGTCTAACACTGGCTTTCGATTTGTTTTTTGTCGTGATTGGTTAGGTACTTTAAAAAAAATGACATGACAAAACCATACTTTTATGAAATAGTACATTATGATACAAGTGTGCTAATTTGACCTTTATATACAAGGCGATATTGTGTGAATCCGCTTGTATATTATGGTCACAGGCACACGTGTTCCATACGACTTTTTTCAACACACTTGCGAGGAAAAAAGACAAATTATTGAAAATTTTAAATGAATTTATTGAAAAAAAATAGATACTGTTATTTTTCGCATAAATACTGGTGGTTGCTAAAATAAAAGTTATATCCCGACTAAATTATATCGCTTCTTCTTCTTACTTACGACTTGGTAATAGGGTACAAATATAAATTGGTCGTGTTAATAAACCAAAGGCACTCGTTCAATATTATAATGAATACACTCGCGTGTTTTTAACATCTAGTATTATGAGCCGAAATTCGGTGGAATAAAAACGTCGTTTTGAGCAAGTGTGTTAAAAATACATTTTATCTTAACATACAGTAAATGCCAAAACAAATATACAGTTGCGTTGCGAATAGGCAATGGTTTTAGGAGATGCAATTCAAGGGACTTGATGTCGTAAACTTCACAGTTTACACAAAGACGTTTACCTATGATAAAATCTAGGTTGTCTTACGCAACCTCTGATGTAAAAACGATTTGAAGTTTGCATTTATTTGGTGCATTAGCTGGTGATGGAAATAAAGTCGCGTTTAAAATATTGCTGATGTTATTATCGGTGTATTGAGGTCGCTCGAGGCGTAATTGCGAAGATCACCGCGATTGCAATTAAGTTCACTTGATAAACGCCTCTCTGTTTGATAAAAGTACAATTAGGTAAGACAATACTATAGAAACTCTTTAAATACATACATACAATACATTTGCATGATAGCGAACGTTGAATTTGACAATTAATTATCTGGTATAGTTCGTTTTTCATTGCTGGTCGAAAATTGAAAACAATCCAGACATTCTTTTTTAATGAAATGAATCATTTTAAAATAAGATAAATACAAAACTGCATAGGTGAATTGTCCAATACTGGGATCTTTTTAATATAAATGTTTAAGTAATTTTATTCACTCTTATAATATTAAAAGATATGAAAAGTTGATTACAATATTGGACAAGAAAAGAAAAACGGACTTCAAGTCAAGCTTGAAGTCCGTATGCTGCATAAAAATGATTGCGGCATAATATGTGTTACAAGGAATCGGGCTCGCTATTCTTATAACAAGGATATGAACTATTTTAAAAGTACGCCTTAGTCACGAGACAGATCTTTTTTCAGCTCGGTTTCGGTTTAAAAGATGACTCACTTCTGTAAACCGCTTTACATTCAAAGGGTAAGGAGTTAAAAAATATATAACACTAGCGACCCGCCCCGGCTTCGCACGGGTGCAATGCGACTATAATTTGAGATTTAAACTATCCTATCTCTCAAGTTGGATCGAACTGCACATGGTGTGCGAATTTTATTATAATCGGTTTTAAGTGGTTTAGGAGTCCATTGAGGACAAACATTGTGACACGAGATTTATATATATATTAAGATTTTATTTCAAAATTATTCAATCTTGGTATTTTTCTTATGTTCCTTTCATGTCTCTAAACAACAATAAGTTTATTCTGATATTATGATGTTGATGCTCATTTCGTTATGTAATAAGCATGTTAAGTAATATCCAAGATAATGGTAAAATAATACTTAGTGCACATCCAAAAGTTATTAGTATTAAATTAACTAAATTAATTATGTGCTAATTATGACCGCGCATTATGTATGAGACACTCTCTGTTATTTTTACGGCATTGGTATTTCTTCAAAATTGCATAACACAAAGTAACAGAAAATCAGAAAGATTTTTTTCTGTAAATTAAATAAACGCAAGTACTTTCGATCGTGAGACAGAGAAGTAGCAACGTTTCCATTTAGAATTGAAATTAGTAAAGTTTATAAAGTAAAGTTTTCTTTTGTTGAAGCGTCAGAACGCATTTTCATATCGTATCGATTATGGCGCGAAGGTTGTTTCAATGTTTGCTGCGGGCTCGCATTCGCCGCAATTAAGACGTTTCTACTATTTCACGCGGTGCTAACAAACTACCAGAGCTGGCAACCAATAAAAATATCCGTCTCATCTTTGGCTTTGTAACTTTTGCTTTGTCTTTGGGGCAAGATTAAAGTTATTTCAAAATAAAAAAGGGCTAGCATAATTGTTGATATAATATAAATTAATTAATTCAAATTAAGTGATTTTTTATTGCCTCTATAAAAATACGTTTATTCCTATTTGTTCGTGATTGAATGCAGAATCTTTCTATACCATTCGACATCTGAGCTAGAGAATATCAATTGACACTGATAATGTGGTGACATGATTACAATGTTTATGATGAATAGATGGCTACTTCCTCTGACAACGATTTGACTTGATAAAATTATTAAAAGCATCCTTTTCCTTAGTAACTTGAACATTTACAACTAGCACAAAGTTTTGCTGTTTAATTTACTCAATTTCTCCAAGCACGCAAACGTTGCCAAAACATGGGTGAGTCACTTAACAAATACCTAACTCTCAAGCTAATAGAAACTATTAATGACAACATTAAATATTAGCTTTAATCCTTAGCAAATGTTGTCAATTTCTAAACCCTCCGGTCCACGTCTACACTTTCGCTAGCTCTGCAAATGGAAAATGTAGGTAAGTGTGTCCTCGAGTATTTTATTTTTATTACCTTAGTTTTTAAACGATATTAATCCGCCATTGTCGCGTCTATCCAGTGCTAGTTCTATCAACGAGAAAAGTTGGAAAGCGTGCCCTTGAAAAGTTCATAATTATCTACGTTTGTTTGGGAAATTTTGCCCGAGTGATTCTTATACCCATTTTCAGGTGTTACTCATTATGAGAAACGCTTCAAATTGGAAAACTGTTTTGTTCAGTTTGCCCTTGGTCGTAAACTATATTCAAAATAGTACAATAGAAGAAGTTATTAAGTTTTTATTGTGATTGTTTACATTCAATAGTCCTTTTGCATGATGTGATTCATGTCAAATTGTTTTGCTCGACGGACTTCATTTCGATTTCCAAATGGTCACTGCAACTTTAAGAAGAGATAAACAAAATTGCAAAGTCAGTATTTTTTTAAAATAACCTGATAGTGCTATTTAGGTTATAGGAAAAAGATAAGCGCTCATTGAGCCATGTCAGATAATCACAGCACGTCTAGGTACTCCAGACCATACTTTATTGAATAATATTCATGTGTTTCAGTACTTTAAGCACCACCTCTGCCAGAAGATAAGTAAGAAAGTGTGTCCTTGAGGAGCTAACGAACTGCCTTTCCTATGCTAATTGCCGAAACGGAGCGAGCCGATTATCTCCAGCGCTGCAATTAGTGATGATGCCGTTACTTAGCCGTTTGTTCGTTTGTTTGCTGCATTTCGCTAACGACTGCTTGTGATCGCCTGTTTGATAGTTTTGTGGATAGGTAATTACCTATCCACAAAACAAAAACTTGAACTATTGAACTTCGTTAATAAATGAGGGAGGTTAATTAACCTCCCTCATTTATTAACGAAGTTCAAATTAATACGAGAATTATACGAATGTAGTGAAACCATGAAAACTATATTTAGGGTCGCGTGTTCAATGTATAAGTTTAATTACTGCAGATCCTTTATTGTAGGATTTGGAATACATATTTTGCATTGTGTCTTTAGTTTTTTTTTTGGGAATTGTTTGGGAATATTTAGCAGTTTTCAAATAAAAATAACTAAATTTAAAATTCATAAAGATGAAATATGAAACCAAAAATTTGCACACGGGCGGGACTTGAACCAGCACTTTCTGGCTAACCGTATCCGTATCCGTAAGAGACCACAAATTGCGCAGGGTCCGACAGACAGCACGGTAGCTCAATTGGTAGAGCGTCTGGCCCGGTTACCCAGAAAGTGATGGTTCAAGTCCCGCCCGTGCGCAAATTTTTGGATTCTTATTTCAACTTTATGATATAAAATATAAAACTCTGAGTGTTAAAAACATTCTAAAGCATTAATTTTAAAATTTTGAACCTTTATCTTTAGTATCACAGACAATTCAATTTAATGTATTTTTATCAATGTGGCTAACTGCAATGTAACACTAACAATATATTGATATGAAGATGTTTTCCTGATATCTCATGTGTGTGAGAATGTAAAAGAAGTCACCTTTCTGGGTGATGATGAGTGTACCGGTGCTGAAAGCAATAAACTACGTCCTCACGACAAATGCTGAAATGTCAGACGACAAAAGGCCACATTAGCACTAAATGAACCTCTTTGTCTTGTGCAGTTTTACATTGAAGCCTTATTACAGTTACTACCTGCATTTCAATTTGGGAGAGATAAAACCTTTTTCTCGATTATCTTTAACTCACAAATTTGTATATAAAGTATTTGAAATGTGTTTAAAGACTTCATTTTAATTAATAAATTTAGTGTAATAGCTAACTAAGTTTTTTAGTCATTATGTTACTAAAATGCATTCATGTTTGCAAACACTATACTCCAGGCAGTTTTCATGATAAACAATGAGATTATCCTAAACTACCTCCCTACAATTTTCGTTTCTATTCAGTAAACGCGGATGTTAGTAAACAAAACGTCAACACCCTCAGTTTAAAGATTAAACAAAGCATGAGAAATCTAGTTAAATGTTTGTCGATTCTATACAAATACCTTGAACATCGCTATCGGCCTTATGAGATTAGTTAAAATTTCGAGTTACCTGCTTAAAGTTTTACGATACGGATTCTTACTATCACTTACCTCTTGAAGTGACATCTTGATAAGAGATAAATCACAGACACTCCTGACACATATTTGTTATCGTAAAAACAAAACCATTATTCATTTTTGACATGAATCCTCTTGCGCACTTTTCAATGTTACACTTTCGTCACTATATATGCAAATATAAATAACCGATGACTGCATTGGTTAATTAAAACGCTCATTAAAATAATTCATTGTTTATCGTTACAGATAAAAAAATAATTAATTATAACGTAGGTAGATACGTTTGATCGGGCCACAGCAACGCATGGGACTGCCCGTTGGAGCTTTCAATTTGGCAGTGGAATCCAACATTTCAGTTTGGAGCATCGCTTTTCGTCATGGACACGCTTCAAGGTCACGGCATTGTATGCAATCGCTTTATCGCTTTAATGATCAAGTGAAATTATGCATACGGACTACACTTGGGCATAGTTTTTGGTGATGTCACACGCGTGGCGCGCCGCGTCGAGTTTCCGCGCGAGTTTCCATCGAGAAAATTTGTTTGGCGCGAGAAAAGTTCGAGTTTGTTTTTCGTTTTGTGTGTTTAGTTAGATATTCGAATGGGTTTCGTGTTTGTTCGTTTGCAGATGCGCGTGTTCGCGGCAGACGTCCACGCGGCGGGACGACCGCGGAACAACTGGCTGCGCTTATCAAACCTTATCAGCTCATAACGTGCCGCGAATACCTTTAATTATATTCGCTTTCATTAATGATTTTCATTTGTATTGCATTGCAGGTGATGTTTGTAGGCTAAGTGTGTTTACGCGTTCGAAATTTTTGATCTCGAAAGGTCATTATGAAAACTATGTTTACTTAAAAAAACTTTGAATTATGTATTTCTGTACTGTACCTAATTAAACAATAGTAATCGTATTTCATTTCGTAGTAGAATACCGCATACATTGATAGACGCTAAGGTGGCAGCAGAACTAAATAGCTAGGTAAATTGAAATACCTATTTCAAAGTTAAATCGCTGAAATTTCTCTCATGAAACTAAAACTGCCTAAGTGTAGTAAATTATGAAAACTAGCTGTAACGCGAAGTTTAAGGAAGTGGAAATCCATTATTTTAATGATGGTTGCGGAGAATTCGACTAATAGGTTGACACTCCGACAAAATGCCGGCCTGAACGCCTACTGAAAAATATTATGCGCAAGAACAATACCTGTCTAGCCATTTTTATTTCAAAGTTAAATCGCTGAAATTTCTCTCATGAAACTAAAACTGCCTAAGTGTAGTAAATTATGAAAACTAGCTGTAACGCGAAGTTTAAGGAAGTGGAAATCCATTATTTTAATGATGGTTGCGGAGAATTCGACTAATAGGTTGACACTCCGACAAAATGCCGGCCTGAACGCCTACTGAAAAATATTATGCGCAAGAACAATACCTGTCTAGCCATTTTTATTTCAAAGTTAAATCGCTGAAATTTCTCTCATGAAACTAAAACTGCCTAAGTGTAGTAAATTATGAAAACTAGCTGTAACGCGAAGTTTAAGGAAGTGGAAATCCATTATTTTAATGATGGTTGCGGAGAATTCGACTAATAGGTTGACACTCCGACAAAATGCCGGCCTGAACGCCTACTGAAAAATATTATGCGCAAGAACAATACCTGTCTAGCCATTTTTAAGATCATTACGTCAGTGCTGGTGGCAGTTTTGCCCGTGAATAAGTTAGCATGATTTTTAACTTTTGTTAGGTACTAAATCGAATTATATCATTGGTACCCAGTTACGCTAAATTCGCATGGAGAGTTAAAGAAACCATAATAATCTTTTTTTAGATCAGGGGTTGATATACCTCCCCAGTTCTTGATAAGACTAACATTATTTTGGAAAATTTTAAATGGATGTGACTGTCTTGCTCCACGTTTCAAAGCGTTTTAAGATATCGTTAACAGGAAGCACAAGCCTATTACGATGTGTGTGACATTTTAATACCTGGATTGAATTCCGAATTCATTCAAATAACATAACGCGCTGAATTTGAGGATTTTTTTGCGGAAAATCTAGACAAACAGCATTGTGCAAATATTGTTAAAGGCGTGTGACCGCTTCGGTCATTGTACCTAGCTAGCCTTAGCTAGCTGTTATGTTAATTAATTTGGCAAGTACACTTGACCGTTGTGTTTAGGTGCTGCAGGTTAAAAGCAAGCTCTTCCGCTTGAACGTGCAATAGCATAGTCAATATGGACTTTTGTTACCATTGGAAGCCTATGTGCCTTCATCTATCTGATAAATTCTGGAGCGAAGCAAAATTTACCGGTAACATTGTTGAAATTGAGTTATCTATTAATAGAGGGCAGATTATGTAACTATTATTTTGGTTTCTTTAAGGTTATTCGAGATCAGAGAATTGTTTACGCGCATAAAGTATGAAAAAGAGATAACGCCACTGAAGTCGTTAACCAATTAATTATACTTGAACTCTGACATGTGTTTTTGGTACATATAGTTATTGTGTAGCTAGTAAAGGATAATTTGAAATAACAACGAATTGTTAATTCATTGAGAATTCCATCCAAGATGGAATTCTGCCGGTGGGCTTTGTCATTTTTGGGCTAGTAAGTTTCAAATTGCTTAAAAATTATAAAAATATCTCGAAGTAGTTTGAAAGTGTTTTATTATGCACATCACTCATGTTGGCTCCCAAATAAGACCACAATATGAGTCATAGTACACCTTGGTCCGTGGCACGGTCGATACACTTGGCTGAGACTAAACCTTATTATACACTGGCGAATTTAACTGTATTAAAAGGAAGAATTATATACTTTTTATTCCTCTGTTAAGTCGGATATGGCGGACCTTCCTAACAGTAAGGCTATAATATAACTGCTCTGTAGTCCCAACAGTATTTTAATGGTTTTAGTGGGGAGATGGGATAGTGCCCTAATAAAGCATTGGATCACTGCTCTAATTAACCCAAAGTCGGACCAAATATATGTGAATTATATAAATTAAATTTAACTGGTTAAATTATTATTGTTATGTAATTATTTTCATCTTATCGCATTTCTACTAAAATAAGACCTAAGAACTCGGTTACTAACACTTTGAGATCTAAGTTCTCTAAAATAAATGAATGAAATTGAATTAAATATAAAATAAGTACCTACCGAGCTATTGAGAGATTCAGCAAGCAAGCTCTTCAAAGTTGACCTGGATAAAACTTAGTTTGAATGTTTTTTCGTATCAGCATGTCGTTAATCGTCATAATAAAATGGTTATCCGTTTCACCTGTATGTTTGTATGTGCATTATTTGTATGCGATTATACCTATCGCGTTTGGCTGAACCGATTTTGTACATTGAGTAAACCAAAGAATCAGATTGGATACACCATTCAGTGTGTCTCCAGCCTAAACGAAAAGTCGAGGTGAGGACGTGCATTAAACAATTTAGGTGCAAAACCATCGTAAAACTCATTTAAGCGACGATGCTCAGTCGATATGTTTAGTTTCCATAAATTAAGAAGATGACGCAAGAGAGAACCGATGTACCTGCTTAAGTGGTTTTCCTTGAACGAGACAAGACTCAAATCAAGCTGTTTTCTAACGCGAAAATATTTATTAGTTTGGAAGGTTTAGAACATTAAGCTTAATGATAACTGCTCTGATTTAGTATTTCCTGACGACAGGCGCAGTCTTTTAGAGTTGTTTTTGTATGCCAACTGTACAATTAGAAGAATGGTTTTCAGATATTCCCTACTGTTGTAGAATACAGTTAACCAGCAGAGAAACTACAGTTAGAACGGTTTAAAAAATAAGGGTAAGCTAAAATTTGCTTCAACTGAATTTATAGTGTTCATAAAATAATATATAAAAATACCGGTAGCCAAATTTACTGTTTCTTAACGCTGTGTGATATTGGACCACTTTTCGATTTTAATAGTACTTTTCTGCCACTATACAGGGTGTTGTTTTGGTCAGCGTCGAGTGACTCACGGGTCGTTGTAAAGACGACGATGATGCAAAAAAAATGGAAAAGCCCCGAATAATCAATTTATTATTGGAGACTAGTTAGCGAGTCGAAACTATCAACACCAGCTCGCCTTTAGGTAGCTTGCTAGCTACGCTGTAGTATTTTGTAGATACGTGCTAACTACGCGCGAGGGTGGGAGTTTCTCCATTCGTTTTGTATTTTTTTTTAATGTGAAGAGGGTTTCTTTTATAAAACTTGCATATAATTTAAAGTTTTTTTTTTGTATAAGTATAACTCATATTATCATCCCTGAGTTGGATGTCATGGATCAAAACAACAGCCTGCATTTAAAATGATCAAAGTGTTACTACTAACATGTTAAAAGTGGAACTAAGTACTGTTAGCAACTGACTAACTGATGTCATCGGTTCAAGTAAATAAAAGTTCAATAAAATGCCGCAATATCGCGTTCAATAAACTCGCTATCTCTAGCAGACAAGAACTCATTACATTACAAATGAAGTGGATTACAAGCAATGCGCAGGAACTAAAAAACTTTATTTAAATACTAACCCTAATGATTGTCTGTAATTTAGACACCAAATTACACCAAAGTAGCTTGTTTTCCCTTAAATTAAATAAAATTGAAATAAGATTAGTCAAGCAGTCACAGCTCATATTTAAACATGAATTTGTTCTAATACACACATCAAAAGTCTAGACACTTTCAATCAAATCGATCAAGCATTTTGGTGAGATGTGGCTTTGTAATAAATTTATGATTTTATAAATTTATATGGATCCTTTATGGTGCATTTCATAATTTGAAACAGGAACTGTCAATCCAATTCGAGTAAAAGATGAAAATCAGCTGTCAATATTTTCCCTATAAAAACATACAACGCATTGAAGACATTATTAGTGCTACTGTTTCCCTACTACTGATTAAAACCAACGTTATTATGGAGCGACGACGTCATTTAAGCAGGGAAGAAATGCTCAGAGCCGTGGGAATGATAGAAGCTGGTTCCCGGCAACGTACTGGGGCTTTAGTTCTGAATACAAGTCAGTGTGTTATCAGTTGACTTTGGACACGTTACCGAAGCACTGGTACCGTGGCTGAGCGCCGTGGAGAACGGTATCGCTGCACCACACGGAGAAAAGACCGATACATTCAAATCACAGCTCGAAGAGCTCCAACAATAACCGCCATGATGTTAGCCGTGAGGCTTCATCACTCTTCAGGGAACTTAATTAGCGACCAAACAGTCAGAAACCGCTTGCATGAAGTGAACCTTCATTCCCGAAGACCGCTACGGGTACCATCTATAGCAATGCACAATCGTAGGATTCGATATCAATGGGCTCTTGAACACAGTAATTGGGCAGAAGAACAATGGCGTTTCGTGTGCTTTTCTGATGAGTCTCGTTTTGGTATGAGACCGGATACAAGACGTATACGACACTGGAGAACCCGCCACACTGGACGCCAACAGCGATTAAAATCCTGCCAGGAAGTCCATCCTTATAGTGGTGGTACCATCATGGTATGGGCGGGTATTTGGATCGGCGGAAGAACTGATTTGATTCGGATCAGAGGCAACCTCAACGGTCAAATTTATGCTGAGACGATTGTATCAGACGTCATCGTTCCCCTGCAAGTGCAAATCGGTCCCTTATTTCAGTTAATGCATGATAGATAATGCACGACCGCACACCGCAAGAGTTGTAAGACAGACTCTCGCCGCAGCTAACATCAATGTCCTGCCCTGGCCTGCTCAGTCGCTAGACTTGAACCCGATTGAGCATGCATGGGATATACTACAGAAAAGAGCTCTGCCGAATATGGAGGGTATCCAGTCGCAAGAAGACCTTTTTTTGTTGTTGCAACGAACATGGGCGGCCATTCCACAGCGTGATTTGGATGAACTCATTTTGAGTATGCCAAACCGATGTTCTTGTGTTGTTAGTGTTCGCGGTAGAAACACGGATTATTTATTGTTTCAATAAAATTTTAAATAAAACTGTTTTTTCAGTCTTTTTTTCGAACTTGAATGTTAGTGGTTCAAATGTCAAAAATCCCTTTATTAGGAAAATGGCAAATTTCTTTAATAATGCAAAGGTGACTTGGTTTATGGTTACTGTAGACAAACGAAAACACTTTATTTGATGAATCCTTAAAGAAAATTTTAATTAATATCAATCAGGAGAAAAGTTATTGCTAAAATATATGTTGATCCCTAGACACTTTTGATGTGTGTAGTTTAGAATGATTTTTAACACTCACAGTGTCAAATTTTATATTCATAAAGATGAAATAAGAAACCAAAAATTTGTGCAAGGGCGGGACTTGAACCAGCAACCTCTTGGCCCGGTCAGCCAAGAGGTCAAGAGGTTCCTGGTTCAAGTCCCGCCCGTGTGCAAATTTTTGGTTTCTTATTTCATCTTTATGAATATCAATTTGTTCGATAAAATGCGTTAAAAACTTTTCCATTAACCACAAAACCATCGTCACGAGTAAATTATTCGGCGCTTTTTTTTCTCTTTAGAAGAGTTCAGTGTGTGACTTCTGTTCAATTCTGTTCAGTGCTGGATTCAAGGTGCGACGCTCTAAGGTCCCGGGTTCGATTCCCGGTCGGGTCAATATAGAAATCAAAATTTTCTATATTGTCTCGGGTCTGGGTGTTGTGTTACCACCGTTGTGATTGATTTCTATAACACAAGTGCATTAGCCACTTACTTTGGAATCAGCAATGTAGGTGATTGGTGTCTAATATTTATTATTATAATTTGTTGGCGATATGTATTCCTTTTTATATATCAACAATAGCTATAAGTGCCTATTCTTATTTACCAGTAATATAATCTTCACGATGTTAACACGGTGTTTCCTATATCTCTAAAGTATGGAAGACAACAGATCAATCCGAACAATGGTATCTTTTGCAATTGTAAAGCAATTATGAAGTCCCAAATATGCAGGCGACACCTTATTTTAAAACAGACTCTGTGTGCTTAGATATAAGACTCACCTCAGCAGTGGCAGGCGCGTCATCAGGTCGTAGCGCGTGCAGTCGTCCCTCCTGGAACTCGGCGAAGGCGCGCACCGCGGCCGCCGCGTCACGGTACCGCTTCCACAGGTCTACTGCTTTGTGGTACCTAACAAAAATACTGATGTTTTAGCAAATTGTAAATGTTATGTAAGAATCATAAAAACAATGTTTCATCACCTTAGATGAATAATCAAGACAAGACAAGACTTAATCTCTGGGAACTGCGCTCACTCCCCTTATAACTGCAACAGATATCTCTAATGCTAAACTATACTTAATTATGTAGAGTCTCTATCATTCAACAACATACGAGTATATCCGTCTTAACCTGAACCTCATTATTTATATCAGGTGGAATTTGAGATGATAGGTAAAGAAAGATCATAGCGGAGTGTTTATTTTTCTTGGGGACATGATCATATTAAGATGATATGATTATGTTGATTTGATTTCCTAACCGTAGCTATCATTATGTTCCAGGTGTACTCACTTGTCACACAACTGCTTGAGGTTGGTGCAAGTGTGTTCATACGCAGCAGCGGCGTCGTCCAGCTCCCTCCGAAGCTGCGCTGCCACCGTCGGCTCGGTGGAAGCTTCTAGGGGTGCGGCCGCGTCTCGTAGTTCGCCGACGAGTTCGCCGCTGCGACGGGTGAGAGACTCGTTCAGCGTCTGCACGACAGGTGAAGGTAAGTTTTATGTCCTACTAATGATATAGATACGAAATTTTTTGAGGATGTATGTGTCTTTTGTTACCAAAGCAAAAGCTGATTAATAACTTTTGGCCCTCGTGCACGAAACGAAGCTCCTACCGCACTTCTTAGCTACATCGCACGTTTCATGTGAATGTTTCTGAAGACTGTAGACTCACATTTAAAATTGAATTGATTTTACATAATTTAATACTAAATTTTGCAGCAATATATCCGTGCTATTTAAATATGTCAAATCATAAGATTAAAATGTCATACATTCAGCAACAAAAAATTAACTTCTTGCACATTGCCCGTGTCCAATACAAAATAGTTACCCGGCACATTTACCTCTAATTTCTCAGTGGCCTTGAGCAGGCGGTCGTAGTCGACCTGTCCCTGCACGGTGAGCAGTTCCACCATGTAGTCGGCCTCGCGCACGGCGCCCTGCACCATCTCCAACTGCCGCTCAAACCGCCGCCACAGCATCACCTTCGCTCGTAGCCGACGGTTCAGGTCGTTCACCGCCACTTCCAGATCTGCGTGGGTTTCCTATAAGGAGAATGACGGGATAAGACCTGCTATATGTCTCGATAAGCTCAAAAATACTGAAATGTAATAAACCATACCTGCAACGCCGATATGTCCCTCTCCACACCAGTTGGCGAAACGCAGACACGAAGACTTGTAGGTAGCGTGTGCAGAGCTTGCCTCAACGCCAAAATGTCGCGCCACTGAGCTGACAGATCGTCTAGCAGCCTCTCACAGTTTTCAGCCGCACGCTCCACCACATCACTGCCTAATCTCTCTGCCGCTTCGCATTCTTCAAGCGTCTGACGAGCGCGCCGCTGGCTCTTCTGGCAACGCAGAATACCTGTCTGCACTTGAACGATCTTCTCCTTCAGAAGCAAACTACGTTCCAACTCTTCAGATATTTGATCGTCCAAAATACCCGATTGCGTCAACAGAGCACCGACGCGCTCGGATTCAGCTGTAGGTAGCAAACTAAGTCTTCCTAGTTCGTTCAAAATTCTATCTATACGACTAGTCATCACCTGTAATCTCTCAATATACAAATTTAGTTCGTCTTCACTCTTAATGACTCCTTTTAGACCATCCAATGAGGATCGCAATTCTCTTAATTCATCTTCGAGTATGTTCAACTTCTCACCAGATGATACATCGCGATCCGAAATATTCTGAATGGCCGTATTATGTAAGTCACCGATTCTGACGGCCAGATCTCGCCATTTATCTTCGATCTTAGAATAGAACTGTCTCTGGCCCATTTCATCTGAAATCGGAAGGATTTCCAGAGCCTTCTCAAACTGTACGCCAGATTCATTTTTCAAGTTGTTATGTACTTCATGTTGAGCTTTCAGTTCCCAGAAACGACGTAAATTACCTGTTGTTGTAATGTTTTCTGGGGTAATGTATTCTAATTCCCTATTCGCTATTTTCATCCAACTTTCAATACGATCTATGAGATGGTCGTACGTCAACCAATTTTCTTTGAAAGCTGTAAGACGTGTAAGCCTGGAGTCTACGTCATCCTGAAGTTTTAGTAACGTGTCCAATGCCGTTGAACATTCGGTTTCTAATCCCGAGCATACTATCAGGTTTTGTAACCCTTCTGTGATAGAAAGAAGGCGTAGCATCTTTGCGTAGTGATGGGACACGTCTAAACTTATAGACTGATATAAGTTTATGTACTGTTCATGATCCATTGATGTCACGTTGTTTAGATCGGGTACTCTTTGTTGAGCAACGATAAGCCATTGCTTTTCTTCTTTCATTCCTCGTTCCAGTAACGTCCATCTAGACGCGGCCAATGTCATCTGTTGAGCTCGACTGGCTGCTCTGTCTATAATCACAGTCGCTCTGTCGTGAAGTGAATTGTGAAGTGATGAATATTTTGCTCTTGTTTCATTATCTAAGTTATCTTCTAAAGACTCAAGTATAGCTCTACAATGACTAAGATTGACGAAAAACTTTCTATGCTTTTGAATTTCTTCATGCAAGTGACTTAAGTTGGATACTATGATTTTACCGTCTAACAAAGCTTCCGCCACATCAGTAATTTGGCCAAAGTCTTGTAGTGTTTGTTCATATTCTTCTGCTAATGATGTTAGTTGCATCAAGCGGTCTCTTTCAGTGTTGATAGCGTTGTCTATTTGTTTAGTGTCATCATCGCAGGCATATAATTTTACTGGACATTCTCGTTTTGGATTTACTTCAATGAATGAGCGATATCGCCTGAACAATTTCTTGACTGTATCAGAATTATCAATATTTTCCAGTTCTATTTTGTCGAGTGTGTCAAGCTTCTGCTGAATTGGTGCGTCGGATAGGACAATATTGTCAAGACTTATTTTTACGCGTTCTACAGATTGGCTCAAATTTTCAGTTTCATCCAAAAATTTGTTCCAGTCCTTCTCAACGTCTTTTACTTTGACAGAGCTTTGACTGTTAAGTGTAAAAACAGCGTCTACTTGGTGCGTTAATGTTTCAATCAAAGTCATAATTTCTTCACTTACTTCAGTTACTTCTATGATTTCTCTCAAGTTTTTAACGTACTGTTCTAAAGATTTAAGTTTTTCGCTTTCATGGGACTGCTTATTTTCGGTGTTTGTTTCTCTCTGAATCTTAAGTTGAATTTCTTCTAGCCAAATCGATATGGTTTCAATTACTATAATTACACTTTTCTCAGTTTTACGTAGGTCATTGTTTGTAATGGCATTCTTGACTTCATCCAATTCTTTATTAACTAGAAGATTATACGATTTTTCCACCGATGGTTCATACAGTGCTACAACCATAGACTCATCAGTCGTAGACTTCTGAGGTTCAATCACAGATTGTGTCCGCTTTTCAAGGGCGTCTAGCAGCTTAGCTTTTACTGATTTCTGCGACAACAGAGATTTACTTGGAGATGGTGATTTGGATTTTGATCTTTGAACAACATCAGAGTATGTTGGCCTTTGTTGAGAAGTACCGTAGTCTTTTACAGGGCTGCTTAAATGGGATATGCCCTCATCAATCGATGAAGTGTCTTTACTTGATAAGTCCTCACTAGTTGGTGTTATGGACACAGACATTTCGCTGTTAATAGGATCGGAGAGACTTTCGGGAGAATGTACATAAGGTGAGTCTGCCTTTCGTTTATGCTTTCGCTTCTTTTGCTTATTCTTCTCACTGAGGCTTTGTTGTGGTGTCTCTTCAAATTGTCTTTCACTATCAATGAAATCGGTATTTGCTTGTGGTATCGAGATATGTGCTCGCAAGTGAACTTCATACGGTTCGTCCGTGGAAGTAGAGATGGAGTCCTCAGAAAATGTCCTAGGTGATGTTTGTTGGATCGTGTCTACCGTCATGATTTCTCTCCTTGGCAGATCGAGCTGTAGTTCAGTTTTTCTTGTTTCAGAAGGCTGCTGAACTTCAGGTCTAGGTGTCGTTTGTTGTGTTCTCTCTACAGTTTCCAGTTTTGTAAGTTCTAATGCAGGTACAGCAATTTGTTCTTCGGGGGCAAGTCTAGGCGACGTTTGCTGTGTACTATCAATACTTGAAACATCAAGTTTTGTCAAATCTAACGCAGGTACTGATATTGAATCCACTTCAAAAACTCTTGGTGAAGTTTGTTGAGTACTGTCAACTGTCATGATCTTGGTTTCAAGCATTTGTGTTGGTTCTGATAACAAAGCAGATTCCTCAGGAAGCATTCTAGGTGATGTCTGTTGTGTATTATCCACGGTTACAATTTCCGATTTCTTTTCTTCTTCCAAAATAACTGGAGCTTCATCTTCAGGTAGTATTCGTGGTGAAGTTTGTTGAGTGTTGTCTACGGTTATGACTTCTGGTACTTCCGGCACTAATGATGGTTGGGTACTCACATCTTCGGTCATTCTAGGTGTAGTTTGCTGTGATATTTCTACGGTAATTATTCCAGATTTTTCTTCAGCTAACTCGATGGCGGGTGGTGATTCAATTTTCTCTGCTCTGGGTGATGTCTGTTGACTTGTGTCAATAGTTATTATCTCATCCTTTGGTTTTGGCTCAGATACCGTTTGTTCAAGCTTTGATTCAGGTTCATCAGATTGAGTAAAAGTACTAACCAAAGGAATTTCTGGGGTCTGGATACACATCTCTGCCATTTCTTTTTCTTTTACAGGTGTAGTAGATGTTTCTTGATCGGTAATATCTTGTTTTATTGTTTGAATATCGGTTTCGGTAGTTTCTATAGTGATTTCTGTACTCTTTTCAGACTTCTCTACTTGAGGTAGGGGTGAAGTTTGCATTTCCCTGCACTCCGTTTCAACAGGGATTTTTTCAGGGCTCTCTTCTTTGCGATCTTGAAGAGGAGATGAAGTTTGAGAAAACTTCTCTTCGGGAGTAACAATGTCATGTGTTGTGACTTGTGTTGTCGCTTCAGACTGCAAAATAGGCTCCGGACTTTCAGTACGACTTGTTTGCATTTCTATATCTGACATCTGAACTTTTTCTACGACTGTTTCTTCTTCTACCGTCTGTGTATCAACATCTTTATCTTCAACAGGCGTGGTTTGTACTAAAATTTCACTGACGGGTGTTGGTGACGTTTGTAAGACACTATCACTTGTTTCTGGTTTGACGTTTTCAACTGGTTCTTCTGCAGTTACATTTAAAGAAAGTTCTGGAGATGTTTGCACTGAATATTCTTGAGTTGCTATTTCCTCTACTACAGGAACGGGGTACGTCACGGTGGTGGTCACTTCTTTTTGCAAGGTTTCTGGACTGCTTTGAACACATTCTTCTACAATCTTGACCGTGCTTATGTCAGAGGTCTCACTCATAGTGTGGTACGATTCTTCTCGTGGTGAAGATTCTACTATCTCACTTCCAAGTTTTGGGGTTTCCGGTTTAATTTCATTTTCAAGTTCGACTTCAGGTTCTGGTACAGAGTCTGTGGTCTCTGGTGTGTGCTTCTTCTTGCGTTTTCTTTCCTTCTTTTTCCCTGTGACTGGTTCACCCATCTCCACAGGTGTAGCAATAGTTGTTTGTTCTGATTCAGCTGTGCTCGCTTTTGGGTACGTCGTGTCTTCACTAATGCCATGCTGCTTACGTTTCTTTTGCTTTTTCTTTTTGTCGATTGAAGGAACTGGTTCCAACGATACTTCTGCTTCATAACCCTCTTCCTCGATTATAGTTTCAGATTCAACCAAAGGTGAATCGATGTCAGTAGCTGCTTTTTCTGCTGGAGGTTCCTCCAAAATATCCTCTGTTGGTTTTGGTGATTCAACTTTGGGCGAAGAAGGTAATTGTACGTAATGACTAAGCGAAGAACTTTCAGTTTCTGTTAGGCTCTTGTCGCTCTTATCTGTTTCGGTTGGGAGCTCAGGTTCTGTCGAGTCGCTGCCTAAATCACGCTTATTTTTTTTCTTCTTTTTACTTTTCTTGTGTTCTTTAACCGACTCTTGAGGAGATGTTACAGGTGAAGAACCTTGCGCAATAATTTCGACGGAAACAACTTCTTCAGGGGGTTTAGCAGTAACTGGTTTTTCTTTTTCAATGTTTTCTACAACACTTGGCGCCTTGATTTCTTTGGTGACCTTAATTTCACTTGGTAAAATAACCTCCACGTCTTTTTTCACTAAAACAGGCTCTGCATGTTCAACACCCTCGTAAGTTACGTCTACTTTAACTTTAGGTTCTATCAATTTTGTGGTGTCTGTTTTAGTAATAGACGTAGTTATATCTACAATATGTTGAGATTCGCGTTTGTCTCCTTCAATCGTTTCTCTTTCTGTTCCTGTGCCCTTGTCATTGCCAACGTCTTTGAGTTTATTAGATGTGGGTACTATATCTGTTATTTCTTCAACTACGTGAGGTGTACTAGATTCGTCGTCTTTTTTGATAATACTAATATCAGTTGGCATAACGCAAAGATCCTTAGCAGTAGTTTCAGTTACTGGCTGCTCTTCTTTTACAATATCCGTTATTTCGGGTTCTTTACATTCTTTTGTAATTTTGATTTCGCTAGGTAAGACAACTTCAACTTCCTTCTTCACTAAAGTTGGTTCTTGGTATTCAAATCCTTCGTAAGTCAAATCAAGTTGAACTTTTGGTTCTATTTTTGTTGTGAAGCTTGGCTTAATTATAGATGTCGATATATCGACAGTTTGTTGAGATTCTCGGACGTTAGTGTTATCAAATCCTGGTCCTGCACCATTTTCTTTTGTAGTTGACGTTTTAGCAGGTTTATAGTCATGTCCACGTAAATGTGTATCGTGACGTTCTGACTCTAATAATAAATTGATATCATATTTACTATCTGCTTGTCGTTCAGGTTCTCCTTTATCTAAAACATCTGATGGCATGATGTAACCCTCTGGTTGAGTTTCTGGCAAAGTAATGGTTAACAGTTTGTCGACACTGTCTGAAGAACTTTGAGATCGTGGCTCAAATTGTTGTATGTACGAAATTTCCGTTGCAGCTGGTGTGGAAGAGACATCTGATTCAGTAACAATGCTACCAACTTTAAGTTCTTGCACTTCTACACTCGATTGAGTAACAGGCTTAGTCGATTCCTGCGTAAGTAATTTTTGAGCCTGGTTGATATCTGCTCCTTGAGGAGTTACTGAAAGTTCTTCCTTCATAGCAATTTTTACTATATTTTCCTTAGTTACATCTTGAGGTTTTTGTTGAGAAGGAATCGTAGTCTGGACAATTTCTGTGGTTGAAAATTCAATACTATGGGGAACGTCCTTCTCACTTTCGGTCGTCGGAGTTTGAACCTTTGCAGCTAAAAGGAGGTCTTGTGCTTCTGATGTAGTCACTTGTTTACTGGGTTTCCTTAAAATATTCTTAACATCTATACTGTGTAAATTTTCTTTTTCCAAGAATTCCTTCGTAATATCTGATGCGCCAGAAAGGGGCGACGTAGTATGAGGCTCTAGAACAAATTCCTTGTCCACGTGTTGAGTTTCGACTGTTTCAGTAGGTTTTCTTTCTTCTGATTTTATTTCTTTTATTTGTACAGATTTTGGTTCAGGCGTTTGTTTTGTCCCCGTTTTATCTTTTATTATTTCCACAGGTGTTACCGTCTTTGCGTCTGGTTGTCTTTCAACAGAAACTTGGGCCTCTTCTTCAGATTGAACGGTTGCCTTATTTAAATCAGTAGAATCAATTGTGGACTTTACTTCCTTGCTACGGTTGCTAATCTGCCCAGAGTAAATACCTTCCTGTGGTTCTTTGATTTCCAATAATTCAGATTGTGAATCATAACCTAGTGGTGCGAATTCAGTTGTTTGTTCTTGTGTTGAAACCGTCTCATCTTGTGATTTTGATTTAATTTCACTTTCAAGCAACTGCTTGGTGGCGTCAATAAGTGTCGCGTCTCGCAGAGGTGTTGACGCACTCAAGGGTGATGTTTCTAATACTGTTTTATGAGGTATAATCTTTTCTTCTTGCGGAGATTCAGCAATTGTTGTTTCTTTTTGTACTGTTGTAGTTATGACTCCACTCGATATTTTGTCAGGCAATGTGCTTATTGGAAATTCCGTTACTGTCGTCACATTTTGATTTAACTTCTCACTGCCAGTGGTCGAAACTACAGGTGACACTTGTCTTATTTCATCTGTTTTAGTTGTGACTGGTATTAATGGCTTAGTTATATTCACATCAATTTCAGCTGTTATTGTTGATTCAGGGATAAATTCGTCGTCAGGCTCTTCAACCACTTGTTCTGTAACGTGCTCTTTGCCGTCGATGATCTGTACTTGCCGAATGATTTTGATGCGTTTTGTTCTAACGCCTTGCGATTGTACGTTGTGGATTACGTTGGGTTCTTCCTCGATTATTTCAACATCTTCAGGTTCCTCAATCACCTCCTCTGTGATGTGTTCCTTACCGTCAATTATTTGGATATGTTTGATAATTCTTTTCTTAGTTCTTGTAATTTTTCTTGTGATCTTTTGCACTAAAGTGGCAGTATTCGAAGATAGTTCAGTGGTTGTATAATGTCCCGTATGTACTCCAGTGTAAATGCTATGTGTGTCTTGTGGTGTCTCCTGCGTAGATTCAAATGATTGCAACACAGTAGTTGGCAGCTCATGGGTTTCACAATCCGATATCACAACTGGCGTAGTTTCTCTAGTAACTGAATTTCGCTCTCTTGTGTCCGAATCAGTCAACAGACTGTCTGTTTCTCTTTGGATGAAATCTGTCATTAAATTTTGTAATTTTTGTGCCTCAGTTATATCTGAATCTGGTGGTGTTATTATTGGTTTATTTGCGTCGTCTGGATCGTCATCATCACGTTTGTGTTCATCAAGTTTATCATTATTTGGAGATTTTCTATCCAATTTAGAGTGAGGAGGCATAAGTGGTGGTTTATCATCTTTGCCATGTGAGTCGTCGATTTCTTCGAATTGCACTCCACTGTTATCTCTTACATTGATAGACACACGAGGAATTTGTTCTTCATAAACCTCCACATTATCGGGTTCTTCAATAACTTCTTCTGTGACATGTTCTTTACCATCAATAATTACCACTCGTCGTATAATACGGCGCCGCGTTTTGACAATTCGTTTCGTCACTTGTTGTACAACTGCTGTAACACTAGAAGACGACGTCTGTATGTCAGGTCTAATTTCACCCTCTGCTAGCTGAAGAATTTCTTCTGGATTCATATCTTTTTGCATTTTAATAATCATATCAGGTTTTGATGTGTATTCCTGGATAGTGACTTCACCACTTGGTAAACCAGAAATTATTTTGCCATCGTGAGTTTGATACTCTATGTGTTGAACACCCTCGTCATCTTGCCTTGATGTTGATCCCATGTCTCTCGTCAGAACAACTTGCGACAGCATTTCTTGTGAACCTTCGCCAGATAGTATTTTTGATTGCTGTTGTCTTGTTTGAATTGTTTGCTGTCTTGTCACTAATGTCTTTCGTATTTTCTTGACAATAATTCTCTTGGTTCCATCAGCGTCAACCACAACTTCTGTAGTTGTCTCGTCTGGTTCAACCATTACTGTTTCGAAAGATTGTGGTAGGCTGTGAATTATGTTAAGTTGAGAGTCTTTAAAATCATTATTGTCTATGTAGTTAGCATCTACAAATAATGACTGTTCTTCCATCTTTTGTTCCCTCAAAACAGGTCTGCTGGCAATTTCAATGGTCTCATGACCATCTGAAATAATCTGTCTCACTTGTATGCTCTCGAGCACTTCTTTTTCAAGGGAATGGGGCTCGCTTGTTTGAACTTCAATTTCCTTGGGTGGCTCGCAAGTAATTGAGACGTCGTGTGTCATGATCGGGTCTGGTTGGCAAATAATGGATTTGTCAGCGATTGATGGAGTATCTGACATAAGACTTTTCCCAGTTTGGGTTTCTATAGTCACTTTTGGTATCTCTTCAAATACTTCTACTTTTATTTTTTCGTCAGATGGAACTTTTTCTTTGACTTCTTCAGTTTCTCTTGGACTTACGACTTCTTCAGGCATTGATGTGGAATCAATTGTGCGGTCCGTCTGAGAAACGTCCTCATCAGCGATTTCCGGTGCAGATCTGATCTGCACTAACACCTGTCTTAACCTTTCTATCTCTACTATGACTAGATTCTTTGTTTCTTCTAACGCTCTTTCCATCGCACTCAACTTATCTCTCAACGACTGACTAGATTCATCGTTTCTTATCACAGTGATAGACTTCAATATAATCTCGTACTCTTCATATTCTCTGATATATTTTTCATAAACTTCTATATATTTTATAATATCTTCTTCGATTAAAACATCTGATTGCTTAGCAGATTCTTTGAGTTCATCATTGATAGATTCAAGCCAATGGTCCAGTTTTAGTATCTTCTCTTTATTTTCTTCTATTTCTACAGTTTGGCGCGCCATTTCTTCCTTGGCGTCCTGTAATCATAAACGTAACAAGCTGTAGTTTTGGTTTATTGTCGCTCTTAAATATTATTGCCTGCACAGTAACAAACTATAATTTAATTTTACCGTCGCTCCCGAATAGTGTTAAGGCCTTTGAACAATAGTAATAAAACTTACATATTACTTACACATATAAGGCTTTTTATGGAGCTGACAGTAAACAACATTTCAAAAAATTCTATGCCTGTTTCTATATTTTTTTTCTGAAAGAAATTCAAAAATGACGACACCCGTACATTTTCTTTTCAGTATTTTGCCTAATAATCATTATTTAATAACTCTCCATTCTTAAAGTGTGTAAGAGGTCACAACTTTGCTATATTCGATAAAAAAAAACATTTGACGTATAAGTGTTGTGCTCTGTAGCAATTGTGGAAGTAAAATGTCGATATCAATGGTATATACAGTAGGTATTTATTTTTATAATGTCATTATATTACCTAATTTAAGTTTTGTAACGGTAATCAAAGCTTACGTTGCATCGTTTCTTATTTAAAATTATTATGATGTCTTAAAATTACTAAAATATTTTTTCATTACTACAAACACCAATCATAAAATCAACAAAAAATCAATGGTGTCAATTGCATAATTAAATTCATCTGCTTATTCACTTACTATGAAGTAGATAAGTTTAAAAATCGAGATGATACCTAACAAAAAGAAAAATAAAAGAAATAAGTACCTTTCTTACCTGGATGACTTCAAGACCCTGGCGGGCCTGAACCAGCAGTTTTGAGATTCTGGCCTTCATGATTATCAGATCCTTAAGTAGCCCGTGCACCTCCTGCTCCTGCCGGTACTCCATGACCTTTGTTTCCAGTAGCTCGGCTGCCTCTTCGCACTTGACTAGGACTGTTATACCCTCCTGAAAAACAAAATGTTTTTTTAAGTAATTGAGAGTTTTGTTGCTAGAAAATGTTAAAGGCAAATGCTTATGCTCAGTTTGTAAAGATAATGGGGTCCGATATAAGTATCAGGAGGTCGATTGTTTCTATGAAATATACAGTTAGAATGTATTAATCTTTCATAATTATTAGATTCTAAGTGCGCTTGTCTAGAGGTATAATCAGAACTCTCTCTTTCCTTTTCGACATACCATTCGGAAGTCACTTCGGTTTTAGCCGTTTAAGTTTAATAAAAACGTTAAAACTTAGTTATGAAAGCTCGTTTTGAAGCTAAATATGACTAAGTGTCTCTACTTAAGTGTACAAAGTATAAAGATGAAATCATGTTTTATTATTGTTGCACGTATTCATACTCGTATAAGAAATTCACTGAGTTATTAATGAACTTGCTATGTCATATCTATTTATGCTGAACCAAGTTTTCATTTGACCCACTTATTTCACGGCATTGATGGAGTGGAATACGCTGTGTGATCTGGGTATTATTAATCTTGCACATGGGTTATTATTTATGTAAATTTGCAAACCACTTCATCTAATAAAGCTTACTTCAACTACCTATTTATTTTTTCAATCATTATGTTCTTGATAGATAAGTTTAAATCTAAATAAGTCAGGAGGTTTCTAAGTTAGTTGTTCAGTTGATATCAATAAATGGACAGGAGTATCATTTAAATAGTCGATATTAAATGAAATAATATCGACTATTTAAATGATCCTACCTAATAATCCTACAATCTGCGAGTGCGAAGTCTCATTCTATTTTTCAGTGATGATAGTATACCTACATATTTACGAGTCGATGACGTCCTCTTACAAAAGCAATAAGAATTTTAGAATGAACATTGAATGGCGTCGTAAAACTTGATTATTACTGCACATTTTATCACCGACATAATAATAAGAGTTTATAAAATTAACGACGCGGACGGCTATTCTAGCTTCTTTACTCTAATAATATTTTTTCTGTGAAAATTCTCTCAAAGTGGCCAATTAACCTATATCGCAATGTTTATTTTCTTTGACTAAAACGTCTAAATCTAAAACAAGTTTTCAAAATGTTTATTTTCATGATCTGTAAAATCTATCTTTCAAAAGTTTACACTGAGATTTACCTGTAGGTAGCTGTTTGGGTATTCCAGAAAATTCAAACCAAGTCACAAAATTATTTCTTAATCACTTTCACTTTGAACTTTCGAATGCATTATTGAACAATAGAGAAAGGCGATAAAACTATACTCGCTATCTATCACTGGTTCGCTCGTAATATACTTCGTTCGACGCTTCTGCCCTGCCGCCGGTTTTGTATGCTAGTGTCCTACTGAGAGATGCCAAACACTACTCGAGTATTATTAACTCCATTTCGTAACACAAATGTGCATAGGTGACATCATGAATGGTCCAAACAAATACTAGTCATGGATAAATTCACTGTCAAGGCTTTAATGTTAATAACAACTGCTACACCATCATTATCTTTATATGACAAATATTGAGAATGACGTAATTAGCTATATTTAAGTGTGATGTATGTACAATTCTAGTTTTGTTTACTTTGAATCTCAGCGAGTACATAAACATTGTAAAAAATAGCAGACGTTCGTCAAATGTTCTGGCCGACTTGAATTTGAACGAGTCGTTCGAATGTATCTAATAATAGTACGAGAATGCATAACCGCGGCTTAAACGAACGTTCTTCTAATTTTATAATGCGAACTTCGTGTAGCATGGCGTCAGTGGGACTTGGGTTTGTTATATCTGAGTGAAATGGCGTATTTACAGAGGCACTCACCCTGAGACCTTCCTCCATGGCGTGCAGGCTCTCGTCGGGCAGGTCTGAGAGACGAGTCTGAACGTTTCTCACTTCTTCTAGCAGACTTTCAATATCGTTAGACAAGTCATCCTGAGAACACACGCCGATATTAGCAAACAACAAAACAAAGATGCAACGTGGAACTAAAAAGCTTAATATGATAAAAATGTTGCTAAAAATGCAAATGAATCGAGAGCGTTTGAATTCCACGTTGATGATCATAGTCTGATGAGGGGTCAGTATCTGGCAGACCACACTATCATTCCTTGGTGGACTCTGTTAGCTACACAATAAACAACATCAAGACAAAAACATATTAGTCGGGAGACAACATCTGCATCTGTCTTAGCATGACATGCGCATAAAGTACTTTAATAGCAATGATTGTAAACATCATCAAGTGATCAAACTCAAAAGGGCTTATAACAAAATCAAGTCATTGCAAAACTGCTTGCCTTCCTGCAGATAGATATTCAAGAGACAAAGCTGAATTTCATAAGTTCAACAAAACATTGGAGCCAACACGCACTGCCTTTATAAAAATCTCTGTCCGATTTAAAATTGATGATTATTGTTATTATATATACAGGGTGTCCAAAAAATGAAGGATAATCCTGTAACAGGGGACAGGTCACATTAAGGCCTATTATACGGCAAAAAAAAATTCAGGTAAAAGTCTCACCATTTTCAAGCTATGAATATTTTTAATTTTATTTTGGAAATTTTGTACTCGTTTATTATAATTCATGCCATTTTTACAAATGATGACTTTTTTGAGTCCTGTTTTTTTTGTAACCCTCACAAATGCTTGAGTCATCTAAAGCAATGTCCCTTTTAGTTTGGAAATGGTACGAAAACTAAAAAAAAAAACATGTTTTGCAAATACTTTAAAAAAAATTATTCAATAGCTGACTTTCATAGCCTGTGGTGTAAAAAAAATGTACCAAGCAGATTGTGCCAATTGGTTTAAAAAGTTGCTTGTTTAGTGACAATTTTAAAATGTTATAATTCTTTCACGTTCCTTTATTAATTATTTTTTTATTAAAATTTAAAGTTCTTAAAAAGTATTTCTGCATTTTAAACAATTCTTTGAAAATTGGTTTTGTAATAGTGTAAATGCAAATAAAAATACAGAATAACTATAAAATAATTTTTAATTTAACCAATACAATTTAGAAAATCACTTAAAATCACAGTAAATGTTCAAAGTGGCCGCCATTTGCCCTTATGCATGCCCTAAATCTTTTAATGCAAGACCGATTTATACGGCGAGCATAACCCTCGCGTGAAATGTGTTCCGCCGCTTCTCGAATTTTTGTTCTCAGCTGTGTAATAGATGTCATTTCTTTAGAGTACACCAAATCTTTTAAGCAGCCCCAATAAAAAAAATCCAAAGGATTCAAGTCCGGCGATCTTGCTGGCCATGCAATAGGGCCGAGGCGCCCGATCCACCTTCTTGGGTACCTTTCGTTGAGATAATCTCGAACCACTCGAGCGTAATGGGCTGGGCAGCCATCATTTTGCAACCACATGCGATGCCTTGTTGCAAGCGGCACGTCTAACATGAGACTTTCCAATTGGTTTTGTAAAAAGTCTAAATAAATTTCTCCTGTTAAGCTTGGTGGCAGCTCGTACGGGCCAATCACTTGTCCATTTATTATTCCGGTCCACAAGTTAATTTTAAATTGTGTCTGAGAGTGGTCTTCTCTTATGGCATGGGGATTTTCCATCTGCCAGCTATGTACATTGTGCATATTTAAATATCCGTCTTTTCGGCACGAAGACTCGTCGCTCCACAAAATCTTACTCAAAAATGTAGGGTCTTCATTAATTTTAGTAAGCATTGTCCTACAGAACTGAACTCTTCGCGGGTGGTCGGCAGGTAATAAAGTTTGCACCCGCTGCACGTGATATGGGTGCAATTCGTATCTTTTTAACACTTTATGTACGGTGCTTTTTGGAATTCCTGTAGCGCGTTGTATTTTCCTTACGGAAGTAGAGGGGTCTGCTTCCACTTCACCTAACACTTCATCATCGATATCCATTCTTGGTCTTCCTTGGCTGCCTCCTCTTCCTGGAGTCCGTCCTTCCGAGTACGTGCGATGGACGTTTATAAACACTCGGTAGCCTGGAGAATGTCGATTAGGATACCTACAACAAAAAGAAATAACACTAATGTTTGTGCAACGTGCGTTGTATCGTCGGAAAAGGAAATTTACCGTTTAAAGATGTTTTTTGCATAAAAACCCGTAACAAGACGTAGTTTGAAAAAGAAAAAGTTTTTAATTAACGTCCAAATAAGATTTGTAAGACTGCTCTGATTAATATGACTTGATAGAGAAGGCTAAGTAAAAACTATCTTACCTCTCACGATAGAGTTGAGCAGCTGCGGTAGCGATGCAACGGCATTCTCCATAAATTAAATGCATATCAGCATACTCGCTAGCCGTGTACACGTGTCTAGGCATAGTGGCCCAAAATAACCTCGAAGGTTAGATGTCCGTTGAAAAGCCAAGTCGTCGAGATCACCAGTATCAAAGTCCAAATCACAAAGCACAACAAGTCCAATTTCAAAGCACAAAACGTAAAAGAAACTAATCAAAACCCAAAAAAATCACGTGCGCGTCACAACTGAGCAGAGTCAAGCAGGACACTAAAACATTTTTTTGTTTATTTGAGATTCGGATCCCTTCCATTTCCAGTGCGATAGCGCCGCGCTCTACCAATCAGGTAGCTATTTTAAGGTCAACCTCGGGCCAGGTAGAAACCCTTTTTGCGATTTCATTGTTCATAATTATGAACAATGAAATCGCAAATAAGGTTCCTACCTGGCCCGTACATGACTCACACAACGACAAAAGACTTGCATAGTTACTTCGTTTCGATGTAACTTTTTTTAAGAGTCCGAAATAACGACGTTTGTTCATTAGAATTACAATAAAAAATTAATTTAAAAGTAATTGCTAAACAATAATACCTTTCTCAAATTGTCAGTAAACTAGCAACTTTTTAAAGTAATTGGCACGATCCGCTTGGTACATTTTTTTTACACCACAGGCTATGAAAGTCAGCTATTGAATATTTTTTTTAAAATTATTTGCAAAACATGTATTTTTTTTTAGTTTTCGTACCATTTCCAAACTAAAAGGGACATTGCTTTAGATGACTCAAGCATTTGTGAGGGTTACAAAAAAAACAGGACTCAAAAAAGTCATCATTTGTAAAAATGGCATGAATTATAATAAACGAGTACAAAATTTCCGAAATAAAATTAAAAATATTCATAGCTTGAAAATGGTGAGACTTTTACCTGAATTTTTTTTTGCCGTATAATAGGCCTTAATGTGACCTGTCCCCTGTTACAGGATTATCCTTCATTTTTTGGACACCCTGTATATGATAATTCCTGTAATTTGTGACATATTTGTGTTTTTACTTACTCTTCAAAACTACAAACGAAAATTTAAAGCCCGTTCTTTTTTGCTTGTCGAGTATTGTAAACAATCTTGACATCCTTTTTTGATGAAATAAGCCATTTTTAAATAAGATAAACACTTAAATCACCGACTACATGCGTAAATCATCGTTTCACACTGAACTTTTTAGGGTTCCGTAGCCGAATAGCAAAAAACTGAACCCTTATAGTTTCGTCAAGTCTGTCTGTCTGTCTGTCCGTCCGTATGTCACAGTCACTTTATTCTGTAACTATAAGCATCACACTGTTGAAATTTGGTAGGATGATGTATCCTGTAAACCGCTTTACGATTCTCATACAAAAAAATAAAAATAATCTTATATAAGGGCTTCAATACATGAAACGAAACCGGTTTTTTTTTTAGTCAAACCTATGCGTGTGCGTCTATGGATAGGTCTCCTAAAATGACATGGAAGTTCCTAAAACCATTTTTTTTAAGTCTAACATTTTATAGCTAGACGCTTCCAAATTGGCAAAATAGGTCCCTCCATCTAACTTCTCAACTAAGCGCGAGTAGCGAGTGTAAATTTTGAAAAATATATTATGTAGATCTTAACAAATACTTTCAACGAAAATTGGTTTGCACGGGATCGAACGAGAAGTTTTAGAGATATAGCATATTTTCAAAGACCGCAAACATAACTTTGTTCTTCATACAAACACTATGAAAAACAAATTTATATTTGCTGTCAACAAAATATTGTGGTATTTTAATTCAGTAAAAGTTGGTACGGAACCATCAGAGCGCGAGTCCGACTTGCAATTGGCCGGTTTTTTAAATCATGTAGTACCTAAATGAAATGTATTCTCTGATGTTATTTAAAAAAATATAAAAATATTATTTACATTATTCGACTAGAAAACAAAAACGGACTTTACGCCTTAAAATTTTAAACCTGACAGGATTTTATCAACTTTTGTTAATTTTGATTTTTCAAAACAATATAAGTTACCTGTGCATATGTGACTAACTACGAGTTTGTTCGTTCGGTTACACTTTTATGATAACTTATTTAATCCTTTTTTAATAAGTTAGTATTTTAGATTGGATTTTACATAAATTTCGCGAAAATATTGTATGGGTTAGATTTGGTAAGATAAGCGTGTTCATAAGCTTGTGGCTAAAATGTGGAAAAGCATACATCAAGTGCTTTGTTGAACTTAACGTCTTCCACTCTGAATATATCGTCCAAACATTATTAACATTTTTCTAAACGCATCATCACAATAAAGAAAAATTGGAATCAACAATTTTAACAAAAAAATATAAATTTGATAAAGGTTATCTACAGGACCACATAACATCGGCACTATAAATTTTCTATCTACAATAGGTTTTCCAAAAAAATATCTTTCAACTGTGATGCAGGTAAAACTAACCTGAGATTAATATTTGAAATCTGAAGTAGTGTATTACTGCTGTTCATTATTAAGCCCAAATAAAAACATCTAGAAAAAATAAAGCATCATAAATAGTCGGTCGTCTCGTAGTGATCAATTTCAGCAGCCTTGTAACAATAGGGGGGTCTTTCAAAATAAACAAACTTTAAATAAAACAAGAACTGCACAAATATTTATTTTATTGTTACAGTAAATAAAACTCAGACCGTTGTAAGACTAGAAACATTGTTTGCAATTAAAAGATCTACATTTGTTTAAATTACGATCTGACTAGCTATATGACTAGAAGTAACACACTACATCGATTGATTAAAAATAAATCCAAATGCGTAATTCTAACGTTACACCGCATGCCAGAAATTGGCACTACAAGACGAACGGCAAATTTAGCGTTGCTATACGACACTTGACGATACAGAGTCTTGTAATAAGTGAAATTAAGAATTTAGTAATAATGTCATGCCAAACATAAATTAAGAGTAAAATTGTACAATACGACGGGCGGTCAGTCACCTTGGCTCTCCTCGGAGGTGCTTGCTCTGCCGTCGGGTCCTGTCGGGGTGGGGGTGGGGTGGCTGGCTCTAGAGGTGTGGTTGTTAGTATATCCTCCCGGGTGTCTAACCGCGGCGTGTCGTCGCTCGGCAGACCCGTCAGCGAGTCCGTCGGCGTCTCTAAGCTTAGATAGGAACTCTGATCTTTCCAACTACAGATGCCACCGGGCAAGTCCATGGATATGTAATTGGAGTCGAAGGGAGAACTACAATGATCTTTGGGTTCGTCTGTTTCAGAGGAATGACCTGAACTGCCTTCGGGGTCTTTGTCTTTGTCGTTATGATCTCTGCTTTCTATTTCTGTCCTAATTGGCGTTGGGGATTTCGCTTTACTGGCCATGAGAAGGAAGTATTGACATTCGGCGTCGTGATAAACGTGCTTATCAGGCCAGAACGACTGATCGGAAACAAGGTTTTCCTCTAAGCTACCTGCCTCATCAACTACGAGTGCTGTTTCGTGTTTAGGGGCAGCCTGTACTATTTCTGACGAAACATTATTTAGGCCAACAGATTTTAGTTCGGCGCTTATTTTTTCCGCGTCATCAACTACATGTTTGTTAATCCAGAAGTTCTCAGATCTCAAGAAAGATTTGTTAGTAGTGCTGGGTTCAATGTTAGTTGGTAGTGTATCGAGTGTTTTTGTCGTTTTTATTTTGTTAATAATTTCACTTGTGGGTTGTATTATTAGAGCCTTTCCAATTTCATTTATTGTTGAAGTGCTTTTGGGTGGTATTGGTGTCTCAATTTCTGTAGTATATGATGAAGTTTTCACAGGATCAGCTTCATTAAGTAATAAATCAATCATGCTCACACTTATATGTTTAGTATCTAGGTCTTCCTCAATTTGCAATATTTGTTCTTGCTCTGTGACTGGGTCATATGAAGGGACAGTAGGAGCTGATTCTTTTATTTCTGATAACAAGTTATCCTCTGGATCGGGTGACGCTAAAGATGGTGTCATGTTGTCTAACGCTTCATCAGTGGGACAATCTACAGAGCATTGAACATCGGTCAGTTCTTTTGGTGTATCATCACTAACTTGGGATGAGTCGTTCTCAGGTAAGAGCATTTCTTCTATTTCCCTTTGTAAATCAGCCATTTTATTTTCTAGGGACTGTTCTTCAGTTATTTTATCTTCATTTTCGTCTTGCTTCAATTGAGTTTGAGTTGATTCTTTTTGGATTGGGTTGTCGTTAATTTCAATTGTAGATTCTTTTCCTCCTATCGTCTTCCTAGATACCTCACTTTCAGTATTTTTGATGATGCTACTAATATTTTCTATATGTTGCTTTGAAGCATCAAGTGACTGGTGTGCAACAACAGAAATCACTTCTGAGAGATTCAATACATCATCTAAGTTCCCTACGTCAGGTTTCCAATACTGTGCTTCTGAAAAAGGTTTATCTTTGACAGGAGTATGCAATGAATCTGGCGTGGATATAGTAGACTCAATAGGCTTAGTTAGTGTTTTTGTTTCTAACACTTTTGTTCCTAGTTCTTCATTATGTCCTTGTGACGGTGTGTTGGATTCCGTTGTTTTTTTATCTTTCTTTTTCTTTTTGTTCTTCTTTTTCTCTTCTACTACCTTGTGTTCTATAACAGAGACAGGCTTATCTGCCTCTTCCTTGTTTTCTACAACAGGGGCAGGTTGTACTTCTTCAACTTCATGTTTGATATATTTTGTGTCCTCTGGTTTTTTAGTGCTGTCTTTAGATTTTGAAGAACGTTTCTTGTCTTTTTTCTGTGGTTCTGAAGTATGTAGATTCACATCAGAAACGGTAGTCTTAATAACTTTATCTTTGGACTTTGACGACCGACTTTTTCGTGCCTTATCTTTTTTGGCTGGTTGTTTTTCATCATCAGTTGAGCTACTGTGTTTTGGTTTCGAATCATCTGGGTTCAGAGTACTTGTAAGAGCATTGAATCTATTTTCTGACTTTTCTTGAGTTTCATGAATTTGAGGTACGTTCGATGATGATCGAGATCTAACATCCCTAGATCGCGATCGAGATCTTCTATGTCTATCTACAGTTATAAATCCGTCTGCATCAACTTCCACGTCTGATTTATGTGCTTCAAAATCTTCATCAACCATTATAACCGGTGGTCGAACAACTAGTTGTGCATTCTGCTTAGGTATTTCTTCTTGGGTGCGATCGGGTGTAGGACGACTTGCCGCAACAATCTTTGCCCAAGAGCCTATACTGTGATCATCTTCTGGTGGTGATTCATCTCCTTCAATAACTTTTTCTTCTATTTGTATCACCTCAGGTTCAGCTACAGGTGCGTTAGATGTTTGTTGAATAAATTCCCTTTGTTCAGCTATCAATCCCTCTGCTAGGACTTTGGCATAGGATTTTCCATCGTCTGCAGCTTTCAACCATACGTTCACCGGTTCTTCAACAGATGTTTTCGTTTCAGTTGGTGCTTGAACTGGTATCATAGATTCATTAATATTTGATGCAAGTGGTTCCTTTTTATCGTCTTTCTTTTTCTTCTTCTTGTTGCGTTTACTTTTTTCAGGCACGATTTCTTGTATTATCTTTTCTGACTCTGCTTCTTTTTGTTCAATCGGTGTTTCAATCGTTTTATCAGCTATCTTTTCTCGCATTGTTTGTAATACAGAAGAGTACGAAGTGGTAGGTAGCGTAGATATATGCTCTAAATTTTCTTCTATTACTGTAGTGACTTCAACATTGGAATCAATTGGTGGAATTTGGGATACAGTACTTTGTACAGCTTGATACATATAAGATGGTTTAAATTCTGGTGCATCAGCCGACAACTTTGAAAACAGTACAGTGTTTGAAAATGATGGTTTGAACTCGGGTATGGAATCAATCTCAGGAAGAAGATCATGCAAACTATGTATAGGAGATTTTTCAAGGCGGGGGATATCTGTTACGGAAACATTAGTAGTGTCTACAGTAAAGGCTAACTCTTTCGATATTTTCGTCGTTTCAGTCGTCCTATCATCTATCGTATCAGGTTTGAATTGATCTTTTTTATCATTGACTGTAAATTGTGATGATTCATTTCGGATAAATTCCGCCGAGATAGTGCTAGGCTTTGGCAAAGGCTCATTGAAGACAACCGTAGAAGTATCTTCACGTGATACTGGTACTACAGCTTCTTTCTCCGCAGCTAACAATTTATCGGTTAACGTTTCTACCTCCTGATCGATTATTGTTTCCACTGAAAGTGATTCGTTTGCTTCAGTGATTGTATCAACGTCTATATTAAAGCAACTTTCTCTTTCTTCGATGTGTATACAATCAGATGGTTTGGTTTGAATATCAACTAAAACATTCTCAGTATCTGTTTGATCAATATGTAATTGTAGCGTTTCATTGTTATGTTCTTTTGATTCAGCTTGTATGTATTCTCTTTCTGGCAGATCTAGTACTACTTCTGAGAGTTCTTTTGCCTCGGAGTCTGCTGGTACAAAAGGTATGCCTTGAATTTCAGTTTCAACAACTTCTTGTATTTTTTCAGATGCATTATCTCCATACACAACGGGCACAGGAGTATTTTCTAAGTCATCGACTTCAAATGAGTTTTCGATGTTCGTTGTCGACGGTGATTCTAGACAAATCTCAGTAGACTGCTCAACTTTGATATATTCCATACTTGATGTACTGTTCGAAGTATATACTTCTGTTGCGGCATCTGGATGATCAGGTAAGATGTCAGTAGACGGTTCTTCTTTTGTCAAAAGTGACCCTAAATTATTTTCCGCGTCTTGGATTTCATGGTAACTATGGCGCATTGGTTCAAATACAGGTTCTGTGTCTTTTTTTGATTGTTCAACAGTGTTTTCTCGGTCAATAGGCTTATTTTCAACAAGCAAGTTTACAGGTTCAACTGTAGTATCTTGTAAGTTACTTGTTACATCTATTATTATGTATTCTGGTTCTTCAGACCTAAAACATATATCCTCAGATGTAGGTTGTATGGCGACTTGAATGCCGGCTAATATAGTCTCAGCATCTCTTAATTCGTGATAGCTGAATGATGGTACTTCAAATATACTGGTTTCTTGCTCTGAAGTACTATCTGTAGTAACTTGAGGCACAACGTATTCATCAATCACAGATGCATCGAGATGGTTATGAGTGATTGGCTCCTTTGTGTCTTGATCGTCTCTCAAAACTACTTGATTAATTGGTGAACTTTCTTTACTAGAAGCTCTAGTGATGACTGTCGCAAGTAAATTTTCAGCATCATTAATTTGCTGGTAACTTTGCACTTGTTCTTGTGTTAATACGGGTACTTCAGTTTTAACAATATCTAATTGCGATTCATCTTCTTCCGAGGCTTCTGTTAGTGACGAGACAACGATTTCTTCTAAATTCTTCGGCTCTGCATCAACCACTTCTGGTTCTATCTCATTTTTCTTGCAAAGAATATTAGCTAAAACATTTTCAGCATCTACTATCTCATGATAACTTTGTCGTGGAGATTCTTGATAATTCAGTTTCTCATTTTCATTTTTTGGAGTTTCAGCTTTTTGTTCTATATCATTATTGTCTGCTGTTTTCAAACCACTTTCTATTTGTGATATTTGCCGATCATCTACAGGTATCTCAGGTAGGTGTTCCAAGTTCATTGCAGGTCGTTGGCCGATAGACTCATATTGTATTAAGTCCTCACTGATTTCTTTCGTAAAGGTTTCCGTAGCTGCTCCTTGTAACATCGGTTTTAATTGTTTTTCTTCAAATGTGATTGCATTAAAAAGTTTGTCTTCTTTTTCTTGTGTTGAGGTTTCACTTTGCTCTATGTTTAATGAAACTGCTAATAATCTCTCAGCATCGTGTACTTCGTAGTAGCTATGTCGCATGACTTCTTCTTTTGGAATACTATTTCTTGAATCGTTTCCACTTTTATGCTCGGTGGTTTCAATGGGCAATGGATTCTGATCTTCAGTAACACTTGTCGTAATTTCTTTAATATGCTCTTTGTTTTGTTCTGATGTCGTTACCTGACCTAATATCTTTTCAGCATCCCATAATTCATGGTAACTGATTCTCAAAGCTTCTGCTTTTAGGATTTCTTCGCTTCTAGATTCTTCTGGTAACTGAACATTCTTACGATTTTTGATTTCACCTCCAGCTAGAGGAATAATATGCAACGTGTCCACGATTTCTGATGTTGTAATATCAACATTTGTATTATTTTCTGTAAAGTGTGATTGTTCCGGAACTGTTTCCTCCGTTTTTTTACTTCCGTAAGCATATTCTGCATCTCTTAATTCATGGTAGCTAGTTTTAACATCTTGAATAAGATTGTTTGTCTTTTCTGTAGTAGCTGCAGGTGCTCTTACAGCATCTGGTTCCTTTTCAGTTTCTACTCTTTTCAGTTTGTCATTTTCTTCTTTGTCTTTTGTGTACTGATGGTAACCATATTCAAGTTGATCCATATCTAGCTCCAATGAATATGTTTTTACTTCTTCTATGAGTTGTCGATAAGGAATGTCACAAGCTTCCTTCACATCCAATTTTTTACGATCTTGAACTGATCCGAATATTGCTTCCTCTAAAACGACTGGCAGATCTTCTTCAGAAGCATTTTCTCTTGCATGCGATACGTGAGTTAAGTATGTGTCGCTCGAAGAATATTCCTTTGAGATATTTTCATTCGAAGAAAGAGTTTCTTTAACAACTACTGGGTTGTTATCAACTTGTTGAATTTGATCGTCTTGAGTTATAGCCTTATCAATTGTTTCCCTTTCGATACTCGTTTTTACAGACTCAACTTTATACTGTGCTAAGTCGCTTGACTCTCTATCTTCAGAATTTTGCATAGTGTTTTCCGTTATTTGATTATCAGATATTGATAACTCTTCTATGAATGTTTGTTGCGTGCTACTCAGGTCAAGAGCTATATTAGCAGTTTCCACAAAATCTGTTGTTACATCACATATTTCCGATGACTTTTTATCTGATATAGGTTCGATAGACTGTGCTTCGCTAACGTTTGTTGTAGCATCATCTGTTGAAAGAGATTCCTCAAGTGAATTACTTTTACTGCTAAAAACCTTAACTGTACGAATTGGTGGCAGTTTCTTTTCTTCGTGTGTTATAAGGTAAATTGTTCGCGTTTCAACATCTTTAGTTACTGGTTCATAGCGAGTTATTTCTTCTACAATATTAATTGAGCCACGTTTGTGTGTATCTGATGTAAAGAATTTATCGTTATTATTTTGTTCATTTGAAGAACTGGATGCTGTTACCGACGATGAACTTTCTCGTTTAACCTCTTGTGTTTCGGTACCTTTGGGACAAGCTGCAGTTACAACGCCTGTGACGATATTTTTTATTTCTTTGCCATTTTCATCAATATTTAATTGGCTGATTTGCGTAGTAACAATGTTTTTCTTTTTACTATTAATTTCATTACTTTCTTGTAATATTGTTACTTCAGTAGCAATCTGTTGAGGTTCAAAACTAGATTCAGTTTGTTCAATAGAACCTATAACTGGCTCTGAGATGCCTTCTTCTTCTGCTATTAAATCATTCCAATCTATTGCTATCACTTGCTCGTGAGTCGTGTCGGTAAGAGTTTCAATCATAACAGTTGTGTCATCCTTGATAGGAGACTCGGATGTTGCTGTACCAGACACTTCAAGATTATTTTCCTGGTATGAGGATTCTTCCTTAAGCATTTTATGCTTATTTTCTTTTTGTTTCGGTTTATCTTGTTTAGATTTTTTCTTAGAAGACTCTGATTGCTCTATCTCTTTAAGTGCTCTTTCTACTTCGTCATCGGTGACCTTTGGTTTTTTGGATTTTCTCTTTTTCTGTACCCTCAAACCTTCTGGGCTCTCTTCTACGCTCAGGTCTTCAATATTTGTGATATCAGTATCAAAAGTTTTAGAAACGACATGATCAGATGTGTTTGGAGTATTCTTGTTCGAAGGCTCAGATGTGAACTCTTCTACTTGTTCGACAACAGTAGGTATTTCAGGGACAATTGGTTCAATTTCTTTGACGTCCTCTACTAACGAAATATCAACCGTATCTGTAGTTTCAAACAAAACTTGTTCAGGTATGTGATCATGCTTTTTTTGTTTTTTGTTTTTCTTTTGCTTTTGCTCGTTAGTTTCCAGTTTAGCTTTAGCGCTTTCAAAATCGCTTTCGGTAATATGCGGCATTTGAATTGCAGCTTCAGCTTTATTTACTTCTGTAGATTTATGTTTTAATTTATTCTTCTTTTTCTTAAGTGAATAATTTTTACTGTCATCTTTGCCAGGAGCATAATCTTTTGTAAGAAATTGTGATGTATGCTTTTTTTTAAGCAAGTCATTGTCACCTGCGTCTTCTTTCTTCTCAGTACCAGCAGACTTATCAGTATTAGAATCATCACTCTCTTGCTTTACAATTTTGTCTGTCAAAGTGACTTTGGTGTTTTCATTTATTTTAATGTTATCAACTTCAGATTTCTTCTGATTAGCTTCTTGGATTTTTTTCGTTTGGTCTTCCTCAATAACAAATGACTGTGTCAATAAAAGTTCTTGCTTAATGTCAATTTTTTCCTCTGCTTTTGATTGGTTAGAGCCTTTTTTCTTTTTTTTCTGGCTTTCTTTCTGATCGACTTGTATCTCAATAAACTTATCTTCTGTCAGATCTGGTTTAGCAGGATAAATAGGCTCCTTTACCTTCTTCTTTTTTGTTTTGTCAATTTCTTCAATTTCTTTAAGTGCCTTCTGTATTTCATCAACTTCTGGCTTATTTTTCTTAGATTTATGTTTTTTCTTAGATTTTTTGCGTTCAGGATCAACCTCAATAGTATCGGATTTTGGGTCGTCATTGACTAGTTCTTTTACCGTTTCAACTACAGTAGCGCTATGTTGAATTTTTTTAGTTATTTCTTTTGTAATGGCCTCTTTTTCTTGTATTTTAGTATGTAAAGGAGCGGATTTAATTTCGGTTGGCTGCATAAATTCAGGAGAGTCATCAAAATCTTGTACTTCCATGACTTTTTTGGAAGTTTTCTTTTTTTTCATAGTCTGCACATCGTGCGCCTTAGTTGAACGCTTTTCAGGCGCACGCCGCTGGCGCGGCATGTCTCTAGAGCGACTGCGTTGAAAAGGTCGGTCCGGTCTTTCTGGTTTCAGTTTAGATGTGTTTGTACGCTCAATTTTGGGCTCTGTGATCACAACTGGAACTTTTTCAACACATTCTACTATGATTTCTTTTACCAACTCCACTTGTGCCACTTGTGGCTCCGGTAGTGACATGATACTATGGGTCTTGGGCTGCTTACGCAATCCGAGTGCCAGTATCTCTGCGTACGATAGGTCCTGAGAGCGATATTTTGTAGCTGGACTGACGGATCTCTGTTCGCGTTCCGGTGGGCTTAATTCGATAACAGTCCGTGTAGGTGAGTTCCCTACAGCTTGCACCGTTTGTACATCCGAGAGCGCTGCCGCCTGAACGTCGGCAAAAACTTCTACACGAGGCGTCTCAACGTAATATTGGGGCACTTCACGACTCGCAGGGGTGACACGTGACGCGTATTCGTCTTCGTAAGTAACGGTGTCGCCCCTGCAGGTTTCACTTTCACTGAGGTCGCACACGCGAATCTCACTATATCCACCGGGTTCTTCGTCCGGTGGATCGCACTGCACACACGGCTGCACGATTTCACTAACAAACTCACTCTGATGAGTGTCCACATCTATCAGTTCATTCCAATCCATCTTTTGTCTCGGTTCAGGCTCCGGTAGCCCAGTCTGCACGCTAGATGGTCTCTGTGCGCTCGGTGGCGTCTGTGCACTGGGTTGCCTCTGTGCACTGGGCTGCCTCTGTGCACTGAGTTGCCTCTGTGCACTGGGTTGCCTCTGTGCACTGGGCTGCCTCTGTGCACTGGGTTGCCTCTGCGCGCTAGGTTGTCTCTGAGCGCTGGGTTGCCTAGATCCGATCGAACTGGATCGCGAGCCGTAGCCTCTGACTATCTCGGCGTAGGTGGTGCCGGCCTGCAGCCAGGCGGGGCTGGCGGGGCGCTGGGCGCGGCGCTGCGGCGAGCGCGCGCGGCGGGCGGCGCGGGCGCGGTCGCCGCTCGACACGAGCATGCTCAGAGTAGCCACGCGCTCGTCCGCCGCCTCGCTGCCGGGCGCCGGCATCACGAAGTAGGGGTCCAACTCGTAGATAGCTCGAGTCAGCTCTTCGATACGCCGCCCGATTTCCTGATACGCAAGTACGGACATACATAATTTACAATAGGGTTATAGGCTAACTGTCAATGACGCGGGCGATCGAAGCGGGATGATGAAAGGAAACGACGGTGGCTGCGGTGCGCCGAATACGTTTAATCGGTACATAAATACGACAGTTATTATTAAAAATATTACAAATTAAAAATAGGAATAGAGGTCGAACGCGGGCTACGCGTCCCGGAGCGGGTCCGCGTCCGGACTCCCGCGCTGGACTAGAAGCTTGATTCGCTCGTTACGCGCCTGAATCTTACTCTGGAGCGACTTGACTCTCTCGCGACACTCCTGATAGAGGATATCGGTCGACGTGTTAGTGCGAGGTGAGGGGAGAGAGGGAGAACAAAAAAAAGAACAAAATAAATATACAATACGAGTGCGCGGCCTGTGAGAAATGTACAGTGATCCTACTGTTTTTGTTCTGTCGACAATAAACAAAACTAGAACGCTCGCTAGCCACCTACTGGTCGGTGTCGGTGAGTACTAGTGTGACGAGGAGGTAGACTTCTTACCTGCTGGTGCTGGTGCGCGCGCTCCGGCTCGCGCGGGCTGTAGTGCGGCTGCGCGGCGTGGCGCAGCTGCTGCTCGGCCTGCAGCAGCTGCGCGCGCAGGCGGCCCACGTCCGCGCAGTACGCCTCCACCTGCGCCAGCGCCGCGCTCAGCGCCCGCACCTGCGCGCCCGTCTGCGCGCCGAGCGCGTCCAGGGAGGCGCCCAGCGCGCGCGCCGTCGCCTCCACGCCCTCGGGCCCGCGCGACCCGGCCGCCACGCCGTCGGGACCGAAGTGCACCTACAAAAAGACTCGTTGTTAACGCACAACCATTCAACAACCTTCCGGCCACTGACACCTGCTTCGAGACGATGACTCACGTTCAGTTTCTCGACGGCGTAGGAGATCTTCGTCTTCTGCGTGGAGATGTCGTTGATGAGTTTCTCCCGCAGCGCGAGGCGATCGCGGAGAGGTTTCTTCGCGTTCTGCGGCATCTCGAGCGTCCGTGCGGTCGCCTCGAGCCAGTGGCTGGCGTCCTTTAACTTCTTCTCGCATCTCTCCCACTCCTCGGCGAGCTCCTGTAGTAATCCATTCTGTGAAAATAAAAATAAATTAGTTACGAGTCCGCCTCGCACTCGAGGTTCAATAGCGTGACTATACTGACGGTCTTCGCGAGTCTCTTCTCGACGTCGACAGTGGCATTTTCAGCCGCTTCGAGTCTCGATGGGAGATCCCCTGGACTCGTGACGCGTTCGATTGCTTCTATCTCTTTGGCCATGTCCGCTAAGTTTTTGGCTTGCTGCTTGCAACTCTTGAGCGCGTTCTGTAAACAAATAAAAATAAGTAAATTTGTTTTTTTTTTACAAGTGCTACTAAAGAGTTAAGACGCCTTACCCCATATTCAGTCTGTTTCTGTTGCGCCTCCTGCAAGTCGGCCAATGGGAGTGGCCGCGCTAGGAATGCACGTTGTGTCTCGACCCAAAGAAGGACTTTCTCGAGCAGGGTAAGGAACCTCGAGACGGCGTCGCAGGCGTCCTCGATGGCGGCCTGGCGCGCCTCCAGCTCGCTGCACACGGCGGCGAACTGCTCCGTCAGCGCCGAGACAGTGGACTGCACCAGCTGCCTCTCGCCGGCGTCGCGGCTGCCCTCCACGATGGCGCGTGCGTTGCGCGTCAGCCGCTCGACTCGGTCGGCGACGTTTGGCACTTCGGCTCTGGTAGCCACGAGGCGTTCCCTGTACGGCTCCGGCGGCGACGTACGGTCTCGCGCGGTCAGCTCGGCCGCCTTGATCCACGCCTGCACGTCTTCCACGTCCGTGGCGTATTCGGAACGAGCCGTGCGCGCCCGCTTCCATTCCCTCTCCTTTTCTTCCATCGCAGCCGCCAACGCCTCCGACGATAGTTCCAAAGCTGACAACTCCTGCGCTACGTCGGCAGGCGCCGACCCGCCGTATCGCTTCCTGCTCTCGTCGGTGAAATTCTTCGTGCGCTCGACCAAATCGGACACTTCTTTGGTTAATGCGCGCACGCCTTCCGTCTCGTCCTCGCCGAACACGTAGAAAGTCTTGACTTTGGCGATGGAGACTTCGATCAGTTGCCGGAGTTCGTCTATCTTCTCCGAAACACGGTCGAATTCAGAAACAATTTTGTCGATTTCCGCGAGCCTCGCCGCTATTGTCTGTCGCAATCTGCAAAGAAAGATAACGTTAGTATTCAGTTTGCGGCGATTCGAATGCGAGTGTGGAAGTAGAGGCGCACGCGTGCGGTAAAGCTGCCAAAATGCGACGAAAATAATCCGGCTCGGCGTGACGCGGCGCCCGTGACGGTGCAAGGTCGCGGGGCGAAGCGCCTACCTAGTCGTTCGTGCTCGTTCGCTTGCGGCGATCCGCTCGCGGCGCCCGCCCGTCGCTCAATGAACCGTTCTCTATAGATTCGCTGGACGCATCTAATTTTAAATTCCACGTTCTAATGTTTGCTCGGTGACATCAGACCGCGAGGTTTTTCGGTGCATAAGCCGGCGAGTGTTTACGTTTTGCACACACGAATAACCGCGGCGCGACCTTGCCTCGAGCACGCATTACTTAACGCTGAACTAACGCGGCTGTAGAGCGTTTTAAATTAATAAAGAATCCTCTTCGACAAAAGCCGATTGGCCGTATTGCGCAACATAAATGAATGTCATGCGCTAATGCTCGCAAGGCTCGGCCGGCCGGCGCCGCGAGTTCCGAGCTAAAAGTCGAAGTAAACATTCGAAGGGATCGCTGCCAAAAACTACACGTTACACATGATCTTACAAAACTTTACATTCGTCGAAATCGCTCCTAATCCACCGAAATATCTAAAACCGGTGACTCATCGTCCGCGGCACACGTAGACACATTCACATTTGTTTCACATAATCTGGTGAGAATATAAAACATGTGCGGGTTCTGCCGCCGAATTGAGACGAAAGCACGTCCCGGTGCTCCTTTAGTAATAAGAAGGTTTCTTAACAGTTTATCTTTGGAATCCGATTTCAGGCCCGGTAGCCGGCGCGTCGAAAGCGGAGCGCGGGTCACTGCGGCGCGGCGTCACCGGCGGCGGCACCCTCTGCCGACACATTGCGTCCTTTTCTCTTATAATTTGTGCGGAGAAATCTATAATTTGTGAAGTCTAAGATGGCGTGGCGTGCTAAGTATATCCCGGTGCGAAGCCGGCTTCCAGACCCGACTGGGAGGCCCTGACCTATAAAGAGCGGTGGGCGCATGCGCGCTGGGCTCGGAAATAGTCGTCTGCCAGTTTGAATAACGATTACACGTCCCCCGTGCCGGCGGCCGTCTGAGGCGGCTGCTGCGTGACTTTATGCCATGTTTTGCGGCAACAAGATCTATTTTAGGAGTTATCGATTATGCCGGTCGGGGGTTCTCGATGTTGTCAAGACGATTCAATTGATTATTTTGCGCTGAACAATGTTATGGCGTTGGATAGGTCGGAACTCGGAGCTTATGTCTTTAGAACAGCTGTTGATCGAGTTGATATAAGGATCGAGATGCTATAAGGATAGAGTTTTAATTCGATTCAGTAGACAGTAATATGTTAAAAGTGTTCGACTTGTTGCGTGTTAAATTCAAGTAACTTACTGCATAACTGATAATATTGAGACATCGTTACTGGTAATGTTGAATCAAGCATATGATTCTACGTAGGTTGCAATCGTTGGTTAAAATACCAAACTTATCAACTTTACCCCGAACGAAAACAAATCGGACCTTTTATCGATCTACTGGGAAATATGCAAATAGCCCACGCAACTCAATGGCACATATCGAGAGATTATACCCAAAGTGTTGTGTAAAATATTGCTCGGGGCATACAATACGCCGTTGCTGTTTCCTGCGGGGAATACTCATGACATCACCGCCCTCGCGATTTTATTGCCCGACCAAACTCTGGTCAACAATGGAACAACTTGTCGCATGCTAACTGAACTATGAGCTCTTCGCTGGGTAAAATTATAACACCATTTAAACATGTGTTAATCGAGATGTGAAAGTAAAAGTTAACCTATAAGAAAATGTTTTTTTTTGATTATTTTATAAAGGTGTGTTAGCCTGTACAAATGTTTAAATATAATTTTATGTTAAGATCAATTCATTACTGTATGCATTGTATTGTTTATCGCATTAAGATGATATTAAAAATAAAAAAAAACAAACAAAAAAATCTTGTCTTTGTAGGTAGAGTATGGCTCGATATGGTATATTTTTGTTTTTGTTAAAGTAAACTATGCATGTATGTAAGAGTCCAATTAGTAAAGTTTCGGTCACGGTGTACGCGTGCGATTCATTAATGTTTTTTTTTTCTTGAATTAACCAAAACCATCTCTACATTACTGGCGAAATAAACCACTGGAATACGCGCTCCAAGGTTATGCGGAAACACATGAGTTTTATTATCCATTGCTCCTATTTATTCTTCAACGAATCGTTTTTAGCATTCTACCGGAATAATTCGTCACCTCATTACGTAAGTACGTGACATAGAAATACAAAATAAGTTTTTAATAAATAAATTTATCGAACTTAAACTTTATTCCATTGTGTTACAGCACACATTTTCTCTCTGCAATGACATCAGCATCGAAAAAATTAAATCTATCTTCCGTTTGATATTTTCGCTGATGATTTCACGTTTGGAGTATGTACATCATCATATTCCTAAATTAATCAGCTACGTCTTTTGAATAATCAAAAACTTAAAAAAAAACTACTTCTTCTCTTATATATTTCTTAATCTCTACCTAGTCGTAGCGGCGGAGTACAAACCAACAAAACCCTTTTCTTTAATTTCCCACTTCCCAAAGTGAGTGCAGCGAGCAAGTTGCCAATTAAGGCGCCCGCCGCGACACACCGCCCGCCCTTGACCGCGCCATACGTGGCCGACACCACCAATTACCCGATGACTTCACTTCACCCACTACACCCCATTATAACCCTTATTATAAACCAACAAAGTCCAATTCACCATCCACACAAATACGATTTAACTCAACAGCTGTATTTGGAATCCCCCAATTTGGTACAGTCAATATGACCCTTACGAGTATAACGTTTAAACTGAAATTAGATTGACAATTCAGTGCAGTTGAGTACCAAAAGTTGTCGGCGAAGAATTTTAATGCCCTATAAAAGTTTTGTCGCGACGTAGACGATTCGCCGTTCGATAAAATGTCATCTAAACCCAACAAACAACTTTAAAAGTCTAGTACTTTTGAAGTAGTAAAAGTCTGCAAATATTAACTGATAGCACGCATAAAGCATTCATGTTCTGTGACTTGTTCCAAATAACTTTAGCATAGTTACTTACATTCATTGTACATAATCTTTGTGACAAGTTAAAGTAGTAGCGCTAATGATAACAATGAAAATCGTCTACATACGTCCGGAGTTCCAAGGTTGAATTTAGTTTACGAGTAAATACACAAAAACTGAATAGTTTTGGAAGCAAGCCGAATTAGATTTTTCGTTTTTTCCACTATTTACGATCGCAAGTTTGTGCGTTTGCATTGATCTGTCTCAATGATTTATTCGTCCAGAATTTTGGAACAAGTTGTGTTTAGCATTCTGATGTCATGGTAGAAACACAGGCTGGTGGCCAAAATTTATTGGCAAGTCGTAATTCCATCGATGATGAAGTGAGAACATTTCAGTGAGTTAGGTTATTTGGCGCCATAATTTAGCAGGTCAGTGGGTTTTCTTATTTGTTGTGTTGATGCTCGTCAGGCTGTCAACTCGTTGACATGTTGCCAGCCCGCACATTTGCCGGAACTTTGGGAAATGATTGAAAGTGAAATATTTGTGCTCTACATTCAAGCCGGACTCTGAAATGTTGTGAATGCAAATGACATTGTGTCCGTCTGGCCATCGGCCACGCTCAATTAACTCAGGTACTTATATCGCGAGATAGCATCAGAGTTCGTTTAAAGTAAAACATGCGTGAAGAACGTTATGGCAACTGCGGTTTGGCTTCACTTTTGTTTTATTAACTTCCGTTCAGTTATGGAATCAGTCCCATAATAAATAAGTGACATCATCGGTGTCGCAGCGTGTGGAGTGAATCGTGAAAACTTTCCATATTTTTCATTCAATGCAAAGTAGAATTAAATTGATCGTGTAGAAAAAAATACATCACACATACCCTATAAAATACCTGCATTATCATCGTATATACCGTCACGTTGGCATGAATCGAGTAACAAAATACTTATCTCAAATCTAGTTTAAGCACTTGTAACTAGTTTTAGAAAGGAATCGAACAAAAATGCATAGACCGAAACATATTTCCTGAAAATTACACAACATCCAACCAAATTGCTTCACATTAAACTGTACTTACTTCTCATACGCGTCCACCAGTTCTTTGACGGTGGCATCTGTCTCCCCTGCTGCTTGACCGGAGTGGGTCTTCAGGAACTTGACGATAAAGTCTGCGTGCTCCAGTACCTCGTCCCTGGACTCTTCCAAGCTGTCCACATCGCTCTGCAGCTCCTATTGACAAACAATACACTCTCGTTTCTAGTAATGATTCTATATAAAAACCACTAAGTAGATATCTTATAAATTCTGATGAGATAGCACGAGTACTTTATCTTATTTGCATTGTAAGTGACAGCTACGAAATTTGCGCGTAAAACATTATTATTCAACTACACAAACGAACGATTATCGATCGTCGCCTAATGATAAAAAGTGTTTAATATTGCAATTCATAATGTAAATATATTGGAAGGAACGTGATATGTGAGCGTGTAAATAAAGAACCAGAAGAAATAAAGGAAAATTCATCTCTAGATCATAATCTTCGACCTCATTCTTACCTGTAAAGCGTGTCGGGTGTCGAGAGCTTTCCTCCTCGTGCTAGGGCTGGCGTCGAGCTGCCTGAGCCGGTCCGAGGCAGCTGTGATGGACGCCGCTAGGCTCCTCTGCACGTCCAGCAACTGACTCCAGCGCTGCAGCTGGTTGTCAGCGATGGCCGCGCGTTTGGCCAGACCTAAGAAGAAAGTATGTGTATTAGGTCGAGGTATTGATGAGTAAAATCGTATTCCATCATTCGAGATGCTTGCTCAACCATTGTCACCACAGTGGTAAGAATTGTAAAATATTCAAGAACTCGCGATCTACTGATTGCTGCTGGTGATGCAGAATAAGTACTAGTGAAGGCATAAGAATTACGTGGCAGGGTAAAAACCTTCAGAAAAAACGTACTAATATCACGGTCGGTGAACCCACTAGTCTTTTGCTTCACTCTGTTGAAGCACCTCCTGAGCTGATAATGAGGGGCGCACAGACTATGTATCAGAGTACCGACCTTTAGAACCGACATGCTGCCTGTCAGTGAGCCCACTGGTCTTGGAAGTCTTACTTGTCTAGGAGCATCTCCAAAGGTGACTGATGATGTGGGAAAGTAACTGTAGAGTACGTGGCCGTTTTACTGACCTTCAGAGGCGACGTGCCACCTGTCGGTGAGCTCACTGGTCTTCTGCTCGACTCTCTCTCCACTCGCCGCGTCGGCTGCGCTGCCGAGTTCGCGCGCCCGCTCTCGGAGCACGTCCAAGAGCGGCTGCTGGTTCTGAAGGTGGAAGGGCAGTCGTTAAAAACTTGGTTTAGAATGTTTTTAACACTCACAGTGTCATGTTTTATATTCATAAAGATGAAATAAGAAACCAAAAATTTGCGCACGGGCGGTGCCCGAACCAGCACTTTCTGGCTAACCGGGCCAAACGCTCTACCAATTGAGCTACCGTGCCGTCTGTCGGACACTGCGTTTTTTTTGTGGTCTCTTACGGTCACTTCATTATGCGTGACGTTTAGCATCTACCCGTCTGTTTATGCAACAGTGGGACAAGTAGTTATTCTTTACAGAATAAATTCAAATTAGAAATTGATGACGCTTCGCTATCTAATGGTTTACAATGTTTTAAACACTCATAGTGTCATGTTTTATATTTATAAAGATAAAATTAAAAAAACAAAAATTTGCGCACGGGCGGGGCTTGAACCAGCACTTGCTGGCTAACCGGGCCAAACGCTCTACCAATTGAGCTACCGTGCCGGCTGTAGCCAGAAAGCGCTGGTTCAAGCCCCGCCCGCGCGCAAATTTTTGGTTTCTTATTTCATCTTTATGAACATTATAAAACTTGTTTTTTTTTAAACCCTATATTGTTAGTCTTAGTTCTTGAAGTATAGAAAATTTTCTTAGCAATGGGAGATTTGTATGCTAGCTTTACTTTTACTTCTTTGCCGTACATTCAGTTAAACGAGCACAACATAGTTATTCTTTTGTTCTTTGATTGATCATACGAGCCTAAACATGTAAAAATGACATTTTAAGTAAGTACATTTCAAAGTACTAATACTAGGTGCTATCCATATTTTGTGGTTATAATCTTGGAAATTGACTAGGTTTTCCAACGCAACATCAAGCTAAGTAAAAACGTGTAGTTACCTGATATATATATATATATATATATATATTATATATCATATATTTCTAGATTTCGATTTGTAATAGCCTAAGTTTGATTGTAAATAAAATTGATACAAGAGCTATCAACACACGGTCAAGTGCTTTTGACTTGTAATGCGAAGGTTATGAGACAAGTTCACATTGTGGTTTTGGCAAAGTTTTCATAACGATTTCCTTGTCTTTTAACGTAAATGTTCAAAGGTCACGAGGCCTGTATCAATACAAATTATTTTGTGATGACTTCACCGTCATTCAATGACAAGTGATCACATGAACACTTAAACAACTTTGTGGTGAAGATGTAGAGGCTCATACAATCATCAATTTTCGTGCTTAATCATGTATTAGCTATTGTGAGCGAGATTCCCATGAGAGCTGAACGCTATCATTTATGTCTTAGATATTATTACGCAATGATTAGATGGGCCAAAAAAAAAAACTCTACATAGATGACAAAGAAAAGATTCAAGTCGGTAAACTTAACAGAGAAGGATTTTGTTACCTAGACCAATCGTTCGATGCCCAATGACGAATGATTTTACTACGAAGTCATGCATGACGTAGTCGTTCTATATAAACGAAATTTAGCCAAAGCGCAATGCAAATCAGAAGGCGACTTTGTAGCTCTACTAGGCTGTTAACCGTGACCTTGATACTGAACTGGCGAAGGCAATGCTATGAAGTCATCGCGACCTTACGCGGAACTCACGAGACGATGGCGTTTCGTCAATGTCAATGTTTATATTACAAAACTAAATTTGTGTGAGAGTCTAGGCGTTTAATAGTTTAGACTTTCGTTATACAAAAAAGACGAAACTCAACAAAAACTAATTAATAGATTTCCGTATGAAAAGTCAATCTCTACATAATTTTCTTATATATTTTATCTATTGTAAGTCCTATTGACACCTCCTCCCATTCATATTTGTATAAAAAATCTTCTTAAGTTTAAGGAATCCCAGTAATTTGAATATCTTTTTGAATTTCGTTCAATTTAATTTATAAATAGACCTTAAAAAATTATTCCCCTACATCACTTCCCTGAAATATTTTATTGTCAACCTAACAAAGTTTTTATTCATATCATTTAGAATTTTAGAAACTACCTACCTACCTACAATTATTTAAAAATAAGCTACCGTAACAGTCTATTCATAGTTAGTCGACATAAGGCTAAAAAGTCACCGTTGCTATTCCGAACAATTGCATCGTTTGTGTTTACAATGTTATCTCTTATCAGCAACACCAACCGGCGCCTGATAAAGCTGATAAGATAACTTCTAGATTGCACATTATTTTTACTTCAATATTTTTGTGTGTCAACATTTCTACTAATACCGCTAAATTGTTTCATGATAACTAGACATGTGAATGAATTCTGCCTAAAATGTGAATAAATGAATTGTGCGATGATATTGCCACTTGAAAACTCATTCAAGTTTCAACACACTTTAAAATTGAGTGAAGACTAAGCTTAAAATATAAATAGTATGCGTCAAAATAATAAAATAAGGAAAATAACATAGTTATAGACAGGAAATAATAAGATTTAACGCATTACAAATTCCAGGTCCCTACCTGCATTCTATTCATATACCATATAATAATGATTAAAATGATGCTATTTAAAACAGGGATAGAAACAATTTTATAAATATTATAAGTATTTTTCCCATAAAAGTCTTATACGCGGTAAAACAACGAATAAAATATAGTACTTAGTAACGTGAGATTGATTTATTTTAGAAAGCAGGAGAGGTTTTTGCGTTTGTTAAAAATATAACTCCAAAACTTAATTGTTTCGTGACCAGAGGCCATTTTTCACGATGTGGTGTTATGCATAAACCAGCATCCGACAGTATACGTACCTACGTAGATACATACCTACACATGTAACGTGACTAATGCCGGCTGGAAAGCATTCCTACAATACGATTGAAATGTGTTTGATTCGATCCGATATGTGTGTGAACGCACGCGATCTCGTATTTTGAAGATTACAACTTATTGAAACTCTTTTCACACTGAACAACTGCCGACAGATCAGTCCAATTCTAACCTCAAACTATTGTATATTAGGCATTCGCGATTACACCGAATTTACAACTCGAAAAAGTTCAAGTAATCGTGAACGACCCAAATCAACATGCGTTTTAAATTATTTATAAACATGTTAATGTTGCATTAAGCATGAGCATATTGCACCATGTTTTAAAATTCCCTTTCTTACATTTTTTGGAACAACTAACTTGCAAATAGTAAATCAAATGAGCCGGCTTCAACAGAATCAATGCCGGCTTTTATAAAAATCAACCGAAAACTGAAAAACAAAATTTTAATTTCGTGACCACACTCACCTTCCTCTTTCGCGGAATGTTTACCGCTTACCTACAACTAAGTTAAAAAAAAACTAGCAAACTAACTAAATAAATAAATCCTTCTACGTAGTCACGTGGATTCCGCACTTGTAAAACAACAACAGAACGAAATAAATAATCAGGTGGTTCCGTTCGGTGCTCATTGCGTGGTTCTCCAATGCGGACTGCCGCTTGTGAGAATTGTGCGCGCGCGCATGACATCAGCCACTTAAGGCGAACCACTCGCGGTGACGATTGATAATAAACATTATAATTTGTTCGTTGAAAAGCTGGTTGCGAAATTTTAGCTGCGAGCCCTTCGCTGGTTCAATAAAAATATCGCTATGGCTACGTCAAACGTGGAGGTACTAAGATTACGTATGCGAGTTGAAAGGTAGAGTCAATAACCGCTGTTGAATTCAAATTAGTTAAAATACACAGAAACTTAGCTTTTGCTTACTTGACTTAATTATCATGTAAAGGTAGAGCCATCGTAATTGAAAATTAAATTGTGACGTCATCCGACAAAATTTACGATTCACAGCATGAATATTAAATTATTGTAACAAAGTGCCTAGATGTATAATGCGAGCATTTTGATGAGTTAAGAAACATGATAACAAAAATTAAATGTGTAAATATGTTAGATATTATTTATGGTTCTTTTAGTGTCTTATAATTTTTTTATCCACCGAGAATAATTGCTTGCGAGACACCTACTTAAAATTAATGTCATGGTTGTGGCCATTGCCTAGCTATCTATTAATAAATCATAGCACGAACCTTCACCGAGCAAAAAATGCAATACTAAATAGAAGAACTGAAATGATGATGTCATCTTAAGAATGTCGCGCGTGGCGTGCAATACTAATTAGTAATTAACTTACGATTCAAAAATTGCGCAGACGACTCCTTAAATGGTCTGGGTGCATTGGCCTAGTAAGGATATGCACTAAAATAGAGCTAAGTATAGTCTAGTCTCGGCGCACTGAAGGACGCCGTCATGTTCACTCAACGTTGACAATAAACTTGAAAATGTAATACTGTGCTTGTTTTGAAAAGGGTTTGGCAAATAGCTCATAGATACTACGAGTAATTACAATAATAAAAAAGTAAGCTCAAAAGTGTGGCGTCTTCTTAACTTCTATCAATATGTTTATTGTTAGTATGAATCCGTTTATCACGATAACGTTCAGTATCTAACACAAATTTAATACAAGATTACGATATATTTCGATTATCTAAAATTGTCAAGAAATTACAACGCATTCATCAAGTATATTGTCATCTTAAACTTGAATTTATCAAGATAGTAACCGAACCTTTATTAGTCATTTTGATAAGCCACTTTTCCGATGCAATGTTCTTAGACTCATTAAAACTTAATACGTGACATTGAACTTAAATAAACGCTTTTAACTCATTCATAACTAAATATTAGTAGAAAAATGAAAGAAAACTATAAAACAATAATTGAAGAACATAAAAAATACTTTTCAACCTTTTAGTTCTGGAACGTAAAATGTGAAAATGTTATTGTGCGGCTTTCGTGAATAATAATGTTAGCGATACTCGTATTAACATTACAGTTACCCAGATACGCGCAATTTAAAATTACGATCTATCCATAAATAGAAAAATGTATGCGGCCTACACACGATAATACTTTTTAATACTGTTAAGAAGTAAGTAACTATGCATCTTATCGGTTAAATAAAGGTTAAATTTAAGGTTAAAAAGAGAGCGAATGCTTTTTCTCGTAGCATTAAGTCCACCTTTGTACACTAAATTTGTACAGTAAAGTCAATAAATAAAGTTAAATGCTATAAGATAAGTAAGTATCACAGTAAAATTGCGTATTTTAGGGGAATTTAATCCCTAGGTAGTAGGACGCCTAATCTTTCAAAAGTCATCTAAATAATCTATTAGTTCATAAGTCAAATTGTTGTCTAAGTATCCCTTCAAGAAGTCTATTCTTGAGCTTTTTCTCAGTGAGAATACCACGTGATGCTTGATAAGGTTTGTACTTCTGTTTCCCCTATTATTATCTCTGGTAGCACTTAGCCTAGGAGTATGTGTGGATAATTGTATGTATTCAAGTTTGTTTAAGTAGGGTTATTTTTAATTATTTACGTAAGTATATCAGTAGCTTTAAATTAATTTGTTGCTTTTATGCCGCCTCAATCATTCCTGCTTCACCAAATGGTTGACTGGTAGATAATGCTTTAAGCATTAAGTCCGCCATTTGTACTTTAGTTTTGTCAGTGCAATAAAAAATAAAAATAAATAAATTGTTCATTACTTACCTCCAAATCATTCTTCGCTCTGTTCAAGTTCTCCAAATGCACTCTTAGCTCGTCTACGGTGGTGACGGCATCATCCACGACGTTGTTCTTGACCAGGATCGCCTTGATCTTCTCCACCAGCTGGCAGAAGTCCTTCCAGATCTCCAGGTCTTGCTCCAGCTGAGCCTGCCTTGACTTCGCAGAGTTCAGAGTGTTCTTTAGAAGTTGATTGTGTTTCTGATGGTCTTTAGACAACTCTTCTTGCTCTGATGTCGACAGCGATGGCCAGATCTTATCAACGATATCCTGCATACGCTTTCCGACTAAATCTTTCATTTCTGGCTCAGAAGTATTGAAAAATGATTTGTGTTCTTCTAAATCAGCCTCGATGTTTTCGAAATCAGTTCCATTCTTGGCCATATCTAGACGAATATTGGCTTCGTTCACCCAGATATTTAGTTTTTCAACTAATTGTAAGTACTGCTGACGGTTCTTCTTGTTATCTTGCAAGTACTTTTCTCTATTCGCTAATTCAAGTGGTAGTGAAGTCTTTAGAGAATTGCCTTCAGATACCATTTCTAGCAATGTTCCAGGAATGCCATCATCGTTCTTAATAATATCTGTGATCTTTGTAAACTTATCTAGACAAGCTTGCATATTTTTAGCCAAAGTGGCGTGTTCGACTAGCTTCTTGTCAACACTCGCAACGTCTCTATTTAAAAGTGGTCGTGAATGTACAGCGGCTTCACTATCGTGTAGTGATTGTAATATCTCAGCCAGATCTGATGCCAATTTTTTATGTTCTGCTGCAGCCCTTTCATGTTCTTGTCGCTTAGATTCCACTAACCTTCTCAAAGTTAGAAGTTGTTGTTTCAATGACTGCAGTAGTTCTGTAATATTATTTCTGTCAATGACTGTTCCTTCCGCAGCGATTTGTTGCCCTTTGTCCGTAGCTGTAGCCAACAAAGCTTCACATCCCTGTATCTTCAGTATGATGTCATCGTAGCGTTTAATTTTCTCTTCTAAAGAGTCATTAGATTTTTCAATTTCAGATGTAAGTGCTGTGTACTTGGCAATGAATTCTTCAATTTCTTTGACAAGTGCGAAGAATTGTTCTCGCAACAACAAAAGTTGTTTGAGTTTGGATATTTGATCTTCAATAGTGTCCATCAAATCATCTTGTTGAGTAAGGATGTCTTGTAAATCGTGAAGATTTCCGCCTTGTAATTCTTTAAGCATTGCTTTGTTCTTTTTGAGATCTGCAAGTATCGACTCATAGGCCTGAATAATTGGAATAACGTCTTCAACTTTACTACCAATTGGCTTATTAAGAGCTTTAAGTTTGTTCTGAATTTCATTCAAGAACTCAAGAGCAGCAGCAATTTTAGCAGCTGCGTCTTTGTATTCCTTAATGTGTTTGAGTAATATGTTCTTCTTGTCATTTATGATTGCGTTGATTCTTGCAAATTTATCTGATAGAATGTTGACTTGCTCTTTGAGCTGTAATTTATTAGAATCTGATAGTGTGCTCATGATGTCCTTTGATTTATCTTTAATCTTTGAAATGTTCTTGTCAACATCTACCGCCTCTTTGCTTAGCTTCTCAAACTTGGCCAGTTGTTCCTCTAATAGTTGAAGACTCGTTGTTCTGAGTTCAGGCGTGGCAGCCACTTCTGCTTCATTCAGCCAGCTCTGACATTTAGCAACATCAGCCTCGAATTCATTCCGTCCTTGCAGAAGTTTATTCAATGCCGATAATTTATCATCAATATCAACTTTGGCTGATGTGTATGACTTACTTAAATCTTCTAAGATGGCTTGCAGCTTAGCACGATCTTCACTTGAACAGTCCTTTGAGACAGCATTCCCTTGGCGCATAACTTCAGACAAAACGTCATTGTTGAAATCTGAGAGCTCAGTTTGATGTTTCTTGTGCACGGCTATTTCTTTTTCAACCTTAGCGGCTTCCAATGGCACTGGTCCACCAAGTTTCTTAATTTCAGCAAGCTTAGCCTTCAACCAATTCTTAGCCTTCTCAATATCATTCTCTAGTTTCTTTCTGTCTTCAGTGCAACCACTTAATCTTTCGATTTCTTGTTTGATCAATGAAGCTAGTTGTTTTTGTTTAGATGCAAGATCAGCTAGTTCCGACTCCAACTGCATTTGTTCTGAAGGTTCAAGCTCAGCTTGTATATTACTGACTTTCTTTTCTAATGAGTCAATAACAGTTTTCTTTCCGTCAGTTTCTTTCAATAAGTTGGCGATTTGCTTTTGGCGTTCCTTGACCGACTTGCTGTCATAGCTTAATGGTTCAGGATGTAAAATGTTGTCAATTTCTTTCTGCATCCATTCATTTTGTGCATTGACTTCGCTCTTGGTGCCATCGATTGCCTTGTATGTAATTTCAATCATATGCAATTTTCGTTGAATACGTTTCGCGATGTCATTATACCTTCGCTCGACAGATTTCATCTGTAAATAAAATAAAAGATTGCTTACTTGCTTTACTTGCTGACGTTTTTATGTTCAAAATAAAAAAGTGTATATCAAAAATACTAACCTGTTCTTCAACTTGCTGCGATTCTAAGTTGCTGACGATGTTGATCACTTTAGAGCCAACAGCTTTGATGTTATCAACCTTGGCTTTTCCAGCCTGTCCGAACTCGGCTGACAAGTCCTTCAGCGCACTCAACTTCTGAAGGCATGAGAGACCGGAGCCTTTATCAGCTAGGCTCATTTTCTTCAGTATTGAGTCGAACCAATCGTGGATTTCTTGACACTTGTGTCGGTAGTCATCAATGATGGCTTGGTTGCCCTTTTCCCTTTCGATCGCCTTTACGATGTTTTCTTCTAGGTTATCTAATTCCTCTTCAAGGTTGATTTCGTCCTCTAATCCTAAAATATATAAGGTAATTATTACCACTGAGTATAGATACACTTTTATTGCAAATTATATTTCAGACAATGTGTCAAATACTATTATATTAATATATTTTTAATGTGAAAATGGAATATATTTCGTGATTCAAATTTTGGCCCCCATACATAAAGTGATTGTATGTGGATTCTAGGTCGATCCCCTTACAGGTTTTGCGCAGTGATTATAACATTTTGTACCTAAGTATGTTAAAGTAACGTAAAGGTGGATGACATACCTTCAGTAGGAATTTCAGCCAGTAGTCTGTTCCTCTTTTCTCCCAAGGAGACCAGGGCGTCGCTCATAGCAGCCATGTCTTGCTTGGCAGCTTCCGGACGCAGCTTGGACGGGTTGGCGAGCCAGTCACGCGCCAGCGCGTTGTGCACGTTTATCCATTCCTGGATCTCCACGACTTGCTTCATGGCCTCCTCCATTCCGTGTACCGCATCACCCAGCGTTTCCAAGTGGCTTTGTACCTGGACATTAACACTTGCTGTTGTAGAGGCTATTATAATTTCAGTACAAAAAGTTAATCGATAACTCATTTTGAAGGTGTATTTACAAATTATTGTTTTAGTAGCAAACTTTTGTTACGGACTTCAAACCACAAATGCGAACGAAAAACAGTGCGAATGTTTTTAATAGTCTCATCATTTCCAGCCAACACTGTTGCAGTTTTAGCTCATTTAAGGTGTAGGGCTATTGTGTGTTATGAAAGCAAGCGAAAGCCTTACCCTTTGTTCGAAAGCCGTCATCTTTTCACTGAACTCTGGCGTGTCCAGGTTTCTAAGAATAGTGTGGATGCGCGGCGCGGCGCCGACATCGCTTACGCGAGTCTAGAACACACCATGCACCATACAACACACAGGCAACAACGCAAAGCTTGTTATGAACACGCACACTCAAAAAGATAATCATAAGCCAATCAAAATAACAGCAGGGCCATTACGTGTCTTGTTTGCTAATGCTCCGAAGAAACACCTTATTAGTATTTTCTATCGTTGATATAAATGAATCCGCTCCTCTGACACTCTTGTCACGCAATGGCACAAGTGTCAGAAGAGCCCCGCTTCTGCTGCATTAAGCTGGTGTCATTCTACAATATTAACCTCATAGCGATCACTTTCAAGTTACGTAATGATGGCCCTACAGAAACATGTTTTGGAGACTTTTTAGTGGTGCTAAAGTGGACGAGACAGAATAAGCTATTGTTTTCAATAGCAGTAAAGGCTAACAAATAAGAGCTTATTTTACCTTGTCCCAGAAAAAGTGTTGTTAATTGGTTTAAATATGTTAAAAATAACCGTTTTTATTCATACTTTATCATTAAATTACAGTTACTTCATGGCGTGCATTTGGTGATAATGCTTCAGTGAATCACACGACATTGCACAGTGCCTGTTTCTTGTCTAAACAAAGTGACCTCATTTATATCTGAGTCAAGATGATTTCCTTTGAAAACCTTGCAAAATTTGACATCACTTTATTATTTTATTAAGCGCTTTATTCCCGGATGTGAATATTTAATAATCATCGTGAATCAGTCGTATACCAGGTGCACAAAAATACATTGCCAACGACAAAGTCTTTACATTAACTTGTATATACTAACTACACTATTTCCTCTATCTACAAGTTCGTCAAACTAACTTTACATAAATCAAAGTCTTACTTCAGGCACTTTTAAACTCGTTGGGTCTGTTCTTTTTGTCGACCTGGCAAACTAAAACCTTTATTAATTAAATCTAATAATGAAACCTATAAGCATAACGCCTAATAAATCTAATCGTTAAATCATTAAATTTTAAACTTTGTATTCTTAAAAAATGAAATAAGAAGCCAAAAATTGCGCGTGGGCGGGACTCGTACCCGCAACCTTTAGCAGTCCGACCGACCGCGCGAAATTTCTGGTCTCTTATAAATATAAATATAAATAAATATTCTTTGGACATTCCCACACATCGCCATCTAGCCCCCAAGTAAGCTACTCAAAGCTTGTGTTATGGGTGCCAGACAACGGATATAATACTTAAAAACTTTTTGTTTGTAAATGTATACATGATATACATAGAAAACACCCAGACCAATACAAACAGACATGTTCATGCACACAAATGTTTGTATTGTGCGGGGATCGAACCCGCACCCGCTGCGTAGTAGGCGATTTCTCGACCACTACACCAGACGGGTCGTCGTCTTATGGATACGTCATTACATTTCGCGTGACGTCAGCTCTATCTACCCAACTGTTTTATAGGCTGTTAGTAAGCCAAGTAGTTATGACGTCACGCGTTATTACGTAACCATAAGATACCAGAAATTTCGCGCTGTCGGACCAACTGCACGGTGGCTCGATTAGAAAGAGCGTTGGCCCGGTAAAGGTTGAGTGTTCGAGTCTCACCAGTGCGCAATTTCTGGTTTCTTATTTCAACTTTTGAGAATACAAAATAACACTGTTTCGGTCAGTGATTAAAACATGGTAAGATACACTAATGTAAGTATAAGTCACCGTTAGTTCATAGTCATACATCAACTATGATAATACTTTAACCTTTCACTTAAAAACAATTCAGCTTTCGGTGCATTTTCTTCAAAATGCAAGAAACACTACAAAAATCAAATTACAGGACACTTAAAAGCTGGTCAAGACATCGGAGGCCAAAATCTTTGCTGAAGCGTGGAGTACCTGGTCGATGAGGTCTTCGAGGCGCGCGCGCACATGCAATTCTCGCGGCGGGATCGGCAGCGGCGCAGTGTCAGCTGGCGATGATGGTCGGGAGACAGACGCAGCGGCAGCGGAGCAAGCTGCCACGGCTGCTGATAGACGGCTCTTCTCCGTTTGGAGGCGGTTGTGCAGAGCCTGGAGGCAGAGGAGGGATGTGAGTTAATAATTGTCCTAGGTTGTTTATCAAAATCGATCAAAAGTTATGGTGTTGCTGACCAAACAGATATCTCGCCAAGCTCTTTGAAAAAAAAGGTAAAGTAAACAGTCTAGACTCGGTATTTGGGCCGTGAAGTGAAATGTTGGTCTAGACAGAGTTAGAAAAAAATACTTACCCTTGCTTTGTCGAGAAGCTCCCTTCCATGGGATAGTCCATCAACTGGCACATCAAGCTCAGTGATAGCCGGTTCGCACTCGTCCAAGTTGTTCAGAATGCTTTCAAGAGTGTCTTCGTACTCCTTGAATTTCGCTAGACCCTCGCGAAGTCGACGTTCGATCTGCAAAGCAGTAGCTAGCAGCGACTTGTGACTGTCGTTGACGTTCTTTAACTGTTTGCCTACAGTGTCTTTGATAGAAGGCGTCGTAGCTTGATACCTCTCGATTTGAGCCTTTCCTTTACCCTCCAAATCGTCAAGAGTCGATCTGTACTTCTGAATGTCATCCAACAATACGGCATGCTGAGCCAGTTGTTCTTCTGTTTGCTCCCTGTTCGAAATGTACAGAGAGTTGTGAGCCATAAGTTGGAATGAAATCTGTAATAACCATTTTTCAGTATCTTGCAGAGATTGGTGGTACTGGTTGTACTCTTTGATGTCAGACTCTAGCTCCGCCTTTTTCGCTGCACACTTTGCACGTAATGCATTACATTTCTTTTCTATTTCTATCACCGATTCCTTTACCGCAGGCTTCTTTGCCCAGCTACTCAGTTCTGCAGCTTCACTCTTTAGCCTCTCTAACTCAGGTTTCTTATTATCAATTTCATCTTCGATATGCTTGTATTTCTCAAGCAGTGTCTTCATCTCACCGAGTTCACCGCTCGAAGGAGGTACTTTGTCCAAGTTTTTCTCAGTTTCTGTGATCCATTGGTTCATCTTATTTTTAGATTCCCCAAAGTCTTCCCATTTGCCAATAGCAGCCTTAAGTTGTACTGTGATGGAATTGAGATCAATCTTGAGTTGGTCCCAGCTTTCTTGTAACATCTTGACATCATTGCGTAAGCTATCTTGTTCTTCAGGTGGAGTGTTATTCAGAGCTTTCTTAAATGCTTCTTGTAAAACAACTAGTAAGTGGTGACCTTCAGTCATTCTGTTGCTAACAAGCTTAATCGTTTCCAATTTGTCCTTAGTAGTTTCAATATCACCTACTCCTATCGAATCTTGAACAGTACCGTGAGCTGTTTCGAGCCAGTTTTGTAGATCTTCCTTAGCTTTGATAAACTCAGTGTGGTCGGAGAGATTCTTCTCTCCGTTAGAGACAAGACCTTGTATTTTGGTTAGGAGAGTGGTGTATTCAGTTTGCAAATTGACCGTCTTGTCACGGACCCATGCACAGGCGCTGAGCTCCATCAAGTTTTCACATCTGTCGTTGAGTTCTTCCAAGACGTGTTTGTTACCAAGAGCTTCTGCTAGTAGCTCGCGACATTTGTCAAGATACTCCGGTGTAATTTTGTCTACTTTCTGTACTCCTTTTAGTTTATTGTCGAAATCTTTGACCCATTTGCTCATCTTTTCTGATGTCTCTAAGAAATCTGACCAAGCAGACAAACACTTCTCCAGTAACTTTTTAGTATCCTTACATATTTGTTGAAGGTTTTCCCATTCAATCTGAAGCTGTTTAATTTCTTGGTTGATGTTATCTTTTCCTTCATTTCCGGTCGTTTTTAAGACAGCTTCACTATGTTGAATTGTTTTCTTTAGAAGGGCTTCTCCTTTTGGCAAAGATTCAATAATTTTGTTTACATTCTTTAATTTCTTCTGTACTTCTTCTTTCTCACCATGAGAATCCGAGCACTGTTGAATTTCTATCTTGCAATTACGAATCCAATCGTAAAAGTTATCATACGACTCCTTGTACTGAATGTGAGAGTTCACGTAATCTTCAAGTTTCTGTAAAAAAATAATCGAGATAAATAATGAACATTTATTTACATAAAACATGGTTTCAATAGATGTTACAGGTACAAGTAAATAAATTTTGGTTGCATTTCTACAGACGAAACATATAAATTAAATGAAAGAAATAAAGACAACGAAATACTTACGACAATCATCTCGTTAACCGTCTTCCTGATGTTTTCATATCGTTTCAATGTATCTTCAATTTCCTTAGATTTCAAAGACCCATCTTCTTTCAATTTCTCAGTAAGTTTCTTGACGAGATCACTGTGAGAATCAATGTCCCTGTTGAATGTTTTGAACTTCTCGAGCTTAGCCTTCTTTTCTGATAGATCATTCATCAAAGAATCGTCTGATTGTATTTTGTGGTCAATATCAGCTAACCACTCCACCAGCAACTTGTGTATCTGAAAAATAACCAACACAGTATAATATGGTTTATTTGAATCGAAGGAAATATTTCATTTAATACTTAATATATAATTCATAAAAAATATACACTACCTTTGATATATCATCAAACTGACTAGCTCTATTGGTTAGCTTATTGCGGACGTCTTGCAAGTCAGCTATCAATTTGTCAAACTCTTGTTTCAAGTTATCAGTATCTTCCTGAATCTTTACCGCGCCTGCTTGTTCAGTGTTCATTATAACCTTTTCTTTCAGCTCTAACAAGTATCTCAACTTATTCTGGCCTTGTTCCAAAGATTGACGTAGGAGTTTGACAGTGTTCAGTTTGTTGTTTACTTCTTGCAACGTGTTTGGTAAATCAGCACATTGGTTGAGCTTTTCACGTGTCCTATCGAGCCAGTCCTGGCATTCTCCGTACAGAGCGTTGTGTTGCTGATGTTCCTAAAAAAAAGAAATTTTAGTATTAGCCTCGGTGCACTTTAAAAATAATATATAAAAAACTTAGATAATAAATAAACGATCTGCGAAGTACCTGGTAATGAAGTTCGAGCCTCTTCATTACTTCTTTAGCTAATGACAGTAATGCATTGTATTTTGTGGTGATTTGAGTAATTCCATTTGAAATCCGGGTATCTGCACACGTTTCCAGTAGAGACTGCGCGTGAACATTCAGCTTGTCAAGCGTAGCTTGCCAATCAAAAAGCGTTTGTAGATGTTCCTGAAAAGAAAACTTAATTAAATACCTTATCTATCGACTTAAATATCAGAAAAGCTCTCATACTAGACTAACCTGGAATTCTTCAAGCACAACTTTCTTTTGCTCCAAGTTATTTTGCAATTTGTTAAACGATTGTACTAGTTTTTCAGTCTTTGACAACCAATCCAAGGCTTCCTTGTACTGCTCTTCATATTCAGTCCACTTCACAATCCCTCCTTCAATCAAAGCTTTAGTGTTGTTAAGCTGCTCACTGTAACATGATGTGCAAGATTAAATAATCTTAACAAATTTATTAATCAAAAGTAGGTTTTGTGAAAATAAACTTACACATAGGTATCATATTCCTCTTGCATAAGAGCTACTTCTTCTTCTATCTCTTCCTTATCTTCATCATCTGCTACTGCACAAGATATTTCGCCTTGTTCTAAGGCTTTCTGTAATTTAGCTTGTCCCTCTGGTAACTCACTTTCCAAAACCTTCAGCTGAGATATCTTACTACTCAAGGATTCTTTATCTCCAGTTGCGTCAGAACACTTGCCTAACCTCTCCTTTGCAGCCCTAATCCACTGGACAAAATCTGAACCAGCGTCAATAAAAGCCTGGTGCTGTTCAACGGTTTCTTTTTGTTTTTCATATAAATCTTTAGCTTGTTTTGATAGTGTTTCATATTTGCTGGTAATTTCAGATGCCGGAGCTTGTTGCATAAGTTCTGAAGCCTTAGAAGTTACAGACTGAATCATTGGTTCAAACGAAACGATATCTTGGACAATATTGTTTGTTTGACGGAGTGTCGCTTTCCTCTCGCCAAGGCTCAAACCTGTTGTAAGACCAGCGAGGCGGTCTTGGCCTTTCTTTGACTTTGCGACCTTTTGCTCACACACTTCTTGTAATTTTGCTTCTCTGTCTAATATCCATTGTTGGAGTTGTGAATAACTGGAGCTGTAGTCGGCCCATTGAAGTAAAGCCGTCTCTAAATGCACTTTAGCTGTTGTCATCTTTTTGACTAAACGGTCCCATTCGTTCTGCAGCTCTTTGAGTTCAGCGTTGATCCTATCTTTTCCATCCGATCTAGTATTCCTTAGTACTTTCTCTCCACTATTTACAGTGGCGTGTACCAAGTTTTGGCCTTCTTCGCGTCGCTTCAGCAAATCTTCGATTTGTTCTAAACGTTTTTGTAGAGCTTCTTTGCTGCTGTTGCTTCCAGCTTCACTGCCACTACGTGTGATTTCCCAAGCATCATCGATCCATTTCTTTGTTTTGGCGTAGTTTTCATCGTAATTTTGATGTTGCTCATAGTTGGTTTCGACTTTCTTTAGAACGTCATTGGCCATGTTGACTAGTACTTGGTATCTTGAATTCAAATGCCTCAACTGGTTGTTAACGTAGGTGTCGAGATGTGATGACAACAAACCAGATGCAGAAGCATTGAAGTTGTCTATATCTTTTTTGCCTTTATTAAGCTGGTCAACGATTTCCTTAACTTCATTGACCTGTGCACCTTTTTCTTTTGCAGTACCAAGCAAAGCAAGTTTATGATTTTTTATGAGGATCTCCTTTTGCTGAAGCCAATCTGACAATCTTTCGTATTCATCTTTGTATTCACGCCATTGATTTACGGTGTCCTCCAGTTGACTCTTTTGTTGTTTTATTTCGTTGAACAAATCATCGAAGCTTTCTTTTAATGCTTTCATCTCATTCTTGATTACTGTTTGGCCTTCCGGTGAGGTACTAGCAAGCACAACCTCCCCAGTATGTTGCAAATGTTCAAGCAACAGCTCACCTTGCGCTTGTTTATTGATCAACGCATCAAGCGGAGCTACTGAATTTTCAATCGCTAATTTATCACTCAAAGGTTTTGACTTCAAAGATGGCACCTTTTCCCTGGCTCTAGTCAACCATTGAATGAGTTCGTCGTGAGCCTCTTTGTAAAGCCGATGGTCTTTATACTGCTCTTCACGATCAGCGAGTAATTTTTTGACTTTATCGTAAAGAGTGTCAAACTTATTAAGAGTATCTTGAGCTTTTGATGCAGCTTGATTTTGCTGGCCACTAGCAATCATTTCCGCGGCTTTAGTCTTTAATGTGTCTACATCAAGACGATCGCACCGAGCTTTTTCTTCAACTTCCTTTAATTTTTCAAGTTGAGCGCGTTTGTCAGACATAGATGATTCGTAAGGTGTTAACTCTTCCAGCATATTCTCAAGCCAGTTGTTGCTTTTTTCTATAAGCTGAATCTGTTCTAAGAATCCAGCCCATTTTGTTACGGAATCATCAAGCATGCTCTTTGTTTCAATCATTCTTGACAGTAGCGCTGACCATTGTTCTTGCAAGGCAATAAGTGAGTTGTTAATAGCTTCATGACCAGAAGGTGCAGTGTTAGCCATAACGTTCTGTGCAAGTTCAACAAGTGACTGCACCTTTGTGAATCCTTCATCTTTAGTGAGCAACAAGTTTTGAATTAAAACTAATTTAGTTTCTAAGTCATCTTGAGAACTAGAGCTCAAGTCAGCACAGAAATCCAACTTGTCTCTCAGTTCTTCAATCCACTGAGAGCATTCAGTAACATTACTAGCGAACTCTTGGTGAGTTTTTACATATTGTTGCCATCTATTAGTCAAGTCTTTTACCTTTTGAGATAGTGTTTGGTATTTAACAGCAAGATCTGAAATCTGTGAGCCCCGAGGCCCAAGCACTCCCGTGTACAAATGCTGTGCCTTTTCGGTTATGTTATCAATTTCAAGTTCTTTAGCACGAACTTCACCTTGCAGTTCTTGGAATTTCTTGAACTGTTCTTGTTTTTCTGGCAGAGTTGCTTTCAAATCGACTGCATGAATCTGATTATCTGTATTTCTTATCCAAGCCAAACATTGGTCTTTCATATTTTCGTATTCATTCCATTGCTGTACCTTGCTTTCTAGGGATTCGATGGTTTTGTTAATAAATGACACTAAACCTTCCCATTCTTGGTGAGAAGCATCAATCTGGTTTCTTATATTGGCTTGACCGTTACTAATAGTACCAGGAAGGACCTTCTCGCCCAGGGAACGAATCTTATCAATACGAGTTTTTTCTTCTGGTAAGCTTAGTTGCAATGACTTAAGTTTTTCACAATTGCTACTCAATGCTACTCGTTCTAGGTTAACATCGCCCCAGAGTTGTGCTGTATTGTGCGTAGCTTCCACCCATTCTTGCAAGTCCATAACAGCTTTGGTGTATTGTTGGTGGTTGTTAACAATAGCTTCATATTGTTCAACGAAGGATTTAGCACGCGCGAGGATAGTTTCTTGCCTATGTTTCAGCTGGTTAATTTCTTTCGTGATATCTTTAGTAACATCTGGTAGACTTTGTGCACGAGCTTCTAAGTTAGCGATATCTTGTTGATGAGCAATAGCGTCTTGAAGATGCGATCTGTAAACGTTTAATTGATTGCGCTTTTCATCCAAAGTGGCTTTCAATTCAATGTCTTTTGGCAAGTTCTTCTCCGCTGTTGACAACCATTGTTGCACAGTCTTAAGATTATCTTCGAATGATGACCATTTGTTAAGTTCAGAATCTAAATCTCTTTCAGCCTTTGTTATATTATCGTACAAGTTATCAAGTGACTGTTGAATATCTTGGAGTTGTTGCTCGATTATTTCTTTACCTTCAGGTGATGTAGAAGGATATAACTTTTCTCCAAGTTCAAACGTGTTATTGACTAACAGCGTTGCATTACGACGTTGACTAAGCAATTCATTTAGACTTTCACGTTTTGCACTTATACCTTCAGGCGTACTTGAGATGTTCTTTTGACATTCTTCAAACTTGTGCTGAGCTGTTTTTATCCATTCAGTACATTGGTTGTATTTCTCTTGATACGCACTATGATCACTAACCGCCTGTTCACACTTCTTGACTAACTCCTTAGCAGTCGACTGGACTGATTGGAAGCGTGAAGTCATTTGTTGTAAGTTCATAGTGATTCTGGTGTCATTGCAGTTTTCGATCAGATCGTTGAATTCGTCACTCAACTTGTCCACATCATTTTCTGTCTTTTTCAAGTTAGCTAAAATAGCCTGAAAGAGTTAATCTTATTAACACACGCATTAAAGGCTAACTAAACAATATTGGTATTTAAACTAACTACGACAGCTACCATTAGTATAATATCATCATCATCGCCTGAAAGGATAAAGTTCCTTTGCAAATTCGATTATTGTCAGAACTAAATTAAGGGTATACCATAACCAATGCCTCTAAAATTAGTACATTATTTTAACAAAATACTTTTGCATCCGAATAGAATAATTACGTTTATTTTAAATAATCGATGAGTAAAAGGAGGTTTTGTTAGATTATAACGTTAACTAAAAGCTTTTGTGTAATTAATATAGAGTTCTACTGAAAATTAGACTATCCTACAGTGCAGGATGTAAAGATTTTTCAATTGGCATCTTACTTGATCCAAAGCCTCCCCAAGTTTTATGACTGCACTCAAATCATTTTCATGATTATCAATCGCTTTATTTAAGCCCTGTTCAAAATTTTGTAAAATAAAATATTTCGAATCACAATAGTAACTTAAAAAGTGTGTTATAAAAGTAAAATATACATACCTGATATTTGTTGAGCTGATCAAGTTTCTCATCCAAAGTAGCTTTCGGGGTGTATGTTTTCAAACTCATCTCAGTATCAGTTAGCCAGTGTTGCAATCGATCATTCGCACTTTCGAATTCAATCCATTGTTGTATTTTATCTTCGATGCCTCGCTTTACTTCGTGCACTGTCGCAGTAAACTTTTCTAAATCAGCTTTGAGCAAAGCTAATTCTCTTGACATGCCTTCTTTTCCTCTTGGTGATAATTTTGAAGAACTACTGTCGATCAAATCAGACAAGATTTTCAGTTTGTTATTGCCTGTTGGTATAGCATCTAATAATTCTTGAATTTTGTTCAATTTACTCTGCAGTGCAGCTTTGTTGCCGGTGAAGTCAGATAATAAATGGAGACGATCCCATAAGTGTTTCTGGTAGTCTTGAAGCGATTTTTGTTGGTCCGCGAATTGTTGATATATTTCAAATGTTTTCTCATGTTTGTCGATTATGCCAGACAATCTGTTTGTTAATGCGTTATATCTATCCCAAACTGACTGAATTATCTTTGACATGTCATCACCGTCGTCTTTCCCTGAGTGAAGGTTAGCAGCCACAGACTTAGCTTTCTCTGTAACTGTTTCGATGACTCTTTTGTGGGAATAAATTTCTTGTAATAAAGTCTTATTTTTAAGTAGTTTGGACTTGATTTCTTGAGCAGAATTGAGCACAGATTTGTCTTCAGATTCAACTATCTTTTCTTTTTCATCTAACCAAGACAATGTCTGCTGCAGCACATCCTGGTAACTTGACCATTGTAATGTCTGGGACTCAAACTCCTTTTGCTGTTGCAAAATAGTATCATTTAATTTATCCCATCGTTCTCTTAGTGTGCGTATTTCGGCGCGTATGTTCTCCCTACCATTCGCTGCCGTTTCGGGTAATACTTTGTCTCCTGCACTCGTTAGTATTCCGATCTTATGCTCACCGTTGTCCCTTTCCATCAAGAAAACTTGCAGCTTATTTCCTTTACTTTCTATGCTTAATTTGTCTTCTTTGGTGACCATTTGCGATAGTTGTTCTTCTAATGGTCTAAGCCACGTGTCGAACTCATTTTTCAGTTGGACGTACTTTCTATGATCAGCAACCAATTCAGACCAGTGGTTAACAATTTCTTTGGAAATCAAATGAAGTTGTTGGTATCGACTATTTATTTGAGTTACAAGTGGTTTCAAACGCTCTACTCCGCTGAGTTGAATAAGACTATGAGATTCATCAACAAAAGCATCAATTTCTTTCTCCTTAGCATTGATCTCGTTTCTAAGGTCAACGTACCTCTTAAGCTGTGCTTCTTTCTCTTGCAATGTCGAACACAGACTTTGATCTCGACATTTAGACTCCATGTTTTTCAGCCATTCGGTTATTGATTCAATTGATACATCGAATTTATTCCAAATTTCTGATGTGTGTTTTAGTTTTTGTTCTGAGGATACTATGCTTTGAACTGCATTACGTAACTGTTCTAACAAATTGTCGATTTCAGCTTTGATAGCCGCATTTCCAGACTCTGAGGTACTTTTACTGACAGCAGAGAATACATTTCTTATTTCATCCAACTTGCTAGATCCAATCTTTTCAATGTCCTTTAATGCAACGGCTGATTGCAGTTTCCTGACAATTTCTGGCTTTTCTCCAGTAGAGTTTTCAATGTCTAGCAACTTTTCTGACTGAGAGCCTAGCCAGTCCTTGTATTGTTGAATAAGACGTACCAAATCTTCATGCCTCTTTACACAATCTTCTAAATTGTCTTGCAGATTTTGTGATTTGGTGACGATGTTTTGGAATAGTTGTTTAATTGATTGCAAGTAAACATTAAGTGATGCGTCATGTGTTTGATCAACTAACTGTTGTGCTTTGTCGCATACAGACTCTACAAGTTGTTGATGAGTCATTATCTCTTGGTGCATTATTTTATGATTTTGCAGCTGTGCTTTCTTTTCTTCTAAGGAAGCTTTTAATTCAGTATGACGCTGCATTGCTTTTTCGACGTCTTTAAGCCACTTAGTGAGTTGTTCTTGAGCCAAGGAGAAGTCTGAGAACTGTAAAAGACACTGGTCTAACTTGTTAACAGTTTCTTGGAAACTGTCACCAAAGCTATCCCACAAAGTCCGGATTTTTCTAATTTTTTGCCTGATAACTTCACGGCCATCTGGGCTTGTGTGTGTATATAATTTCTCTCCTAGGCTGAGAAACTCTTCAAACGCTGGTGTCTTTTTATTTCTGGTTTCATACAGTTCCTTTGCTTTATTCTGTTTATCTTGCAAAACTGCATAGTCACCGACGATTTCATTGAGATCTTGCAACTCACCAAGCATCCCTACTAGCCAACTTTCCATGTTATCGTATTCATTTTCAAATGCTTGATGTTCTGACACAAATACTTCATATTTGGAAATGATCTCATTGACTAGGTTGTTTAATGTATGGTACCTCGTCGCTAGCTTAGAAGTTTTATTTGTTAGGTCTGATTCACTCGTGACTTGTTTATTGCTCGTGAGAGCAGCAAACTCAGGACTTCGAGCGGCTAATTCACTTTGTATCTCTTTTACTTTTTGTAAGTGACTGATTTTCGCCTCTAGGTTACTCTTAAGGCTTTGATCTCTTACTTGATTTTCTTTTACTTTCAACCACTCTTCTAAGTCATCTAATGTTTTTTGACTTTCATTCCATTGTTTTAAAGTTTCTTTTAGTTTCTTGTCTTGTTCTTTACATTGTGTTGCAAACTGATCCCAAGTAGTTTGAAGCTGCTCATATTCACTGATAAGTACGGGATGACCGTTGGAGCTTGTAGTTTGCAAGACAGTGTTTAAGTGTGACCTTAACCCATCAAGAATACTTTCAATCTCAGACGCCTTGGCTGTGACTTTTCCAATGGCTTGAATCTTAGAGTCAACGTCTTCTTTCTGTGTAACGACGCCATAATTTAGCATGCTGTTTTCAGCAATAATGTGATTAAGGCGATCGCGACAATCTTCGAACGATTGTACATATTTTTCGTGATCCGCAACATGCGCTTCGCACGTAGCTATTCTCCTTTCGAGTTCTTTAGACATGCCCATGTATCTGTCAATGGTTTTTGACAAGCTTTTTTCTGCTTCATCATCTGGCATTAATTTAATCTTCTCAGTTAACTGAGAGAGCATTGACTGATGCAACTCTACTTCTTGATGCATGATCTTGTTGGCATGAAGCTGAGCTTTCTTTTCTGGTAATGTAGGACATAATTTGAACTCACCCAATTCATTTTCCTTGTCACTTATCCACTTCTGTACTTGATTGAATGTATCATCAAACGATGACCTCTTGTTAATAGTTGTTTCAATATCTTTGATGACATTATTTAGCGCATCAACGGAATCTTCAAAGTAGTCTCTAAGGTTTCTTAATTCGTTTCTCACTTGTTCGCGGCCTTCTGGGGTAATACCACTGAACAAAGCTTCACCAGATTCAATTGCATTGTTTAGCAATCTCTGTCCAATTTCTTTGTTATCATTGAGACGTTTTACTTGATCTAAGTCAGCTGCTGTTGGCTTAGCGTGCTTACTCATCATAGCTAGATCTTTTATTTTGCCATTTGTATCTTGAAGCCAGTTTTTAAAGTCTGCGATTGACTTGTCGTACTTCGTTTTATTGTTCTTCAGTTCTTGTAGCCTTTGTAAATGGGTTTCCATGAATTTCCCTACCGTTTGGTATCTAGCCACTAAATGATTTATGTATTGCAAGACTCTTGAGTCAGGATTGCGGGACATAATAGTCTCTCCAATTTCAGTGAGTTTCTGAATTTCACTGTTGTAATTTACAACTTGTTCATTTAAGTCTCGCATTTCTGCTATCTTGTTGTCAATTTCATTCATATTCAAAAGATTTGCTGCTTCTAGTCTGACTGTGTTTTCTTTTTCCTTTAACCACTCTGACACATTTTCTAGTAAAGTCTCATAATCTTGCCAAGCGACAATGTTCTCCTTTAGTCTGGTTTTGATTTCAATACAGTTAGCAGCTAGGACTTCCAAATTTTTCTGAGCTTTAGTAGTTTGAACTGCGGCTTCTTGTGCACATGCTGGTTCAGCAACAACTTTCAAAATTTCGCTGGCTTCCTTTAATTCTTGTACTTTGCTCTGGCATTCAGCGATGCCATTTTCCACATCAGCCAATGCTGCGGCTTTAACTTCCAAGTTGTATTTGTCACTGCTAGCATCTGGCATACACCATCTTGTCTTATCGTCAAGAATCTTTAAGTTCCTATTAAACATTGCTAATTTATCAGTGAATAGTTTTTGTAAGAAAGTAAGAAGAGTTGTTTCTGTTTTATTTGCGTGAACTACAACACTTTCAAATCGTTTTTGTAAGGAGCTCAATTCTTTAGGAACTAATGATTCGTAGAAACCTGGATAGTTAGCATTCATTTCGGAAACATTTTGAGTTACGTTATCAATTTCATCGTTCAGGTTTTGCAACTCCACTTTACATGCTTGACATTTTTTAAGACGATCTAATATCTTGGCGTTATCACCAGTCATGTCATCGCACTTTATGATATCATCCCTTATTTTGCTGACGCTATCAGAAAGACGCTTAATGTTGTCTTTCAATTTGTTTTCTTTAACTTCTAATGAAGATACTGCACTATCCAAATTATCTGCTAAGCTTTGCAATGCTTCAAATTCAGTTTCCAGGTAATTAACAATAGAAGACACTTGTTTTACAGGTATGTTTTTGTTCAAGTTCGTAATTTGTTCACATTTTGCCTTGATACTATTTTTCAACGATAGGTACAATGGTAATTCTTCTTTGTATTTAGTTAGGTGATTTTGACCAAATCTGATTTCTAAGTTGTCACAGGCATTCGACAAGTTTTGGCCAGTTTCACTAAGCCAAGCCACAACTTGATTCTTCGTGTCATCAATTTGTCTCCAAACATGAAGTTGTGATTCCAAGTCCTGTATTCTTTTGATAGTAGCATCATTGACTTTCTCCCAGTGTGTTTGTGAAATTAAGAATGCTTCTTCGAGTGGACTTGTATCGAAACCTCCTAAAGTAGAAGCTTGTTTAAGAATGGATTGCTTGATAACATCCATCTGATCTAAGAGCCCCTTTGATCGTTTCAATATTTCATACGATTTTTTAGCTTTTTCCAAAGACTGAGCTGTCTGTACATAGTCAGCCGGTGCATCCTTAGAGTCAATGTACAGTTGTTCAGCTCTGCTCATTTCTCTGTCGAATGCAACAGTAAAGTTTTTGAGCTCTTGTAATGTTGATGATAGTAGAATGTACTTATTTTTGGTGTCTCTGACGGAATTGACTATTTGGTCCCAGTTGTTGTCAGCCGCAGATAGAGCATTTTGAATAGTGCCCATATTCGGCTGGTCTTCTCTCATTAAATGCAACCCTTCTTCTCTCAGCTCTTTCCTAATAGATTGCTTGTCTCTTAGTTCAGCGTCGAGTTTATCTAGCTGCTCAGTCATTTCTTGGATGGTTGCTTCTGTTAATGGAACTGGTTTCTGAGACATATCATTGAGAACAGATTGAATGTCATGCAAAACTTTACCCAGTGCATTATGTTGAACATTAAATTTGTCCCATCTAGCACCAACCTTTTGAACGAGATCTCTCTTGGAAGTAACTAGATTCAACAATGCATCCGCTTTTACTTCCACTTCTTTTACCAAGCTGGTGGGTGACATAATACGTCCGGTGTTTTGGTCAGTAACCTTAACTTTAGAAGGTCCATCCAATAAGGCTACATGGCTCTTCCATTCGGGTACTTTAGTCATGATGTTAACAAGTTCTTGTCGTAACACTTCATAGCTTTCAGGTGTAAGCTTAGGCCCTTCAATTTGGTATTGGATGTGACCAAGCTGTTGCTTTGTATCATCATACCAGTTCAACAGTTCAGACCATTTCTGTAGTACAGCCTTGTTTTGTTGAATATTGTTTTCTATCACTTGGTAGTGTTGAGCTATGTTTGAGTAAGTCTCACTCAGCGAGCGTGATTCGTCAGGATGAGATGAAAGTGTCAAATTCTTGATTTCATTGTAAATATCTGTAAACTCAGGCTCCTTGGCGGCGTGTTCTTGGGATAGCACATGCATGGACTGCAATGTTGGTTCAACTTTATCCGCAGCGATTTGATCATAACTCTCAGTTTTTCTTCTGAAGTCAGTAATCCAACTGTCGAAATTGTGCAACTTGGTCATAAACTCTTGCCTGACAATTATTTTGTCTGACAACTCGTTTACTCTTGATCTGACGGTTTCTGCAAGTGTGTTTGTCCTTTGTTTTATATCTGAAACTTTGTTTTTCAATATGTTTGCACCTTCTGGCTGTATACTGTGACAAATAGTGTCACATGTCTGTGATAAGCTTATTATTTTTGCTTGTTGCTGAGAAATTTCATTACCGAAGGACTTTAGCTTGTTAAGTTCTCTATCAAGTTTTTCTACTTGAGGAGTGTCAATGGAGATACTGCGACTGCTTATTAGTTTTTCACCATTTTCAATCCAAGTTTCCAACTTTTCAGCTTCGCTTTCGAAGTTTTCCCAATTACTTACTAGTTTGTCTAATTTGCTATTCCATTGGTCTGCAAGATCATGTACTACAGCCCATCTAGAATGAATAGCATCTACTTCATCGGGGGCACTAGTTTTGCCTGACAGCTGGTGGCTGACACTCGAGAGAATTTGCAGATTCATCAGTTGCTTGTCACAATCTGTTATTAACGCCCTTGACTGCTGCTGAAGTTGTTGAGCCTCGGGCAATGTTGTGGGTTTTGGCACATTACCAAGCTTTATTTCTGCTTCTTCTATCCATGGTTTGATCTCTGATACTCCTTTTTGGTATTTCTGCCAACTAGCGAGGTCATGCTCAACAACTTTAGTTTGATGTTCAGTTGATCTCTGAAGGTCAGCCATCATCTTTTCAAGTAACGCCACTTCACCTTTGAGCCTATTCGCGTCTTGAACTCTATGTTCAACAGCTAATTTGGTTCCTTGATCAGCGACGTGTCTAATTGTTTCCAATTTTTCTCCAATAATTTTCTGTAGAACTTGTGATTTTACAACGCGTTCCTCCGGAGTGATGTTTTCAGATTGTATTTGCGATATTAAGGCCGGGCTTTCTTTTCTTATCCATTCCCTGACGTGTTCGAGCTGCCGTTCGATTTTAACCCATTCTTCATTGAACTTTTCGAGGTGCTCAACTTTAGTATGTACTTCATCTTGTACTCTGTCTAATTTACGTTCAATGGTTTCCAGGTCCTTTTCAATCACTGGTTTAGGTTTATTAGCAGTTAAAGAACGCAGTTCAGCGTACGCTTGTTGTAGTTGCGGTAGTCGTTCAGATTTTGCCTTTTCAATATCGGTATTGATAGTTCTAGTTTCTTGCAGTTCCCTTCCAATGTTGCTTACACCAAGCTCTAAACCTGGATGTGCGACATAGCTCTCAATTTTGTCAAGGTCAGAAAGTAATTCTTCTTTCTGATATTCATAGTTGGACCAAACCTTTTGGGTGTCGCGTAATTTATGCAGGCGGTCAGTGGAAGATTCATAAGCAGTATTCCAGCCACTTTCGAGGTTTCTAACATCTTCTCTAACAAACGCTGGCGCGTTGGCATCTTTAATGAGTTCCTTGCCTCGTTGCAGCATGGTCATCACGGAAGGGCGTTGCCGGTCCAGCTTCTGCACTGCCGCTTGCTGTTCAAGAACAAGTTGTTCGACGTGTTGCAAAGACTGTGGTTCGGGTTCCACCATGGCCTGCTCTTTAGCACTCTCCAATATACAAATAACTTCGTGTACTTCTCTGCGATACGTGTAACATCTTGTATACGTCTCTGTCTTTATCATTGTAATCTCTATTGTAGGAATTAGGTTCTTATATCTGGCTATGAGATTCTCGAGTTTGACTTGTTCTTCTTGAGCTTCTAACTCTGAACAATGGTTAGTTAGCATATCCAAAGTCTGGACAAGCCACTTCATGTCTTCACGTTTCTTGTCGGCTTCACGACAGATGTTCTAAAAAAATAAACAATAGGGTAACATATCTCCAATAACTTAACCATACTATACTACGTGTTTACATTACTCTATTGTGCTTATAGTTACCATTAGCTCCCTTAACTGATCCGGTGGATAGCATTCAAAATAATAGCTTATGAATATAATAACACCAAAAAAGTACCTTACAAATTTTATTTCCGTGTAAAATAACACACTTACCTGGAATATTGTCTTCTCTCGCTCGAAGGCCTCAGCGGAGTCGACTTCTCGGACGATGCTGTCCATGGTCTTGCCGACGTGGTCCATCCACCGTTCCATTTCCCTGAACTTCTCTCTATAGGCGTCCCACTTTGCCGGAATCCTCTGTAGCTGCTGCCTGAAGTGCTCGACCCTCTGCACGGTGCTTTCCCACTGCTGCTCGCACCGTCTGAGCTCTTCTTCTAGACCGACGTCTCCAGTCTGCTGCGTGTAACTGGTGGCTATCTTCTTCAGGTTCTGGAGACAGTGCTCCACTTGCATAACTTTGCCTTGGTTGCGAAAGTATTCTTCGTTTCTGATGAGAATGCCGTCAGCGTCGTCACTTTGGTTGTAGGCCTGTTAACAAATCAAACAATTTATAACTGCCTTAAATATAATTTAATATTAAGGCGGTCGTCGTACCTCGCCGTAGCAAGAAATCAGTAACTAATTCAAGCATATAGCGTGTGTATACAAATATTATGTGTTTCGACGGTCGACTATAATTAACGATTTCCTTAAGCAAGTTTATCTTTCATCCCAATGAAAGAAACATTTGTTGTAATAGTTCCTCTAGCCGATTTCGACTATGGTCGCCAGTCACAGCGACTGCACAGGATATATAATAGTGCACAAGTGTGTGCGCAAACACAGGTGCACTCCCTATTCCTTTCATTCTCATGGGCCGATCGGACAGCAATCTGACACGACCGGTGAGAGATTAGGCGCAGGACCAACGGCTTTACGTGCTTTTCGAGGCACGGGGGTGACACCGCCAACTTTCAAAATTCCGGGCTATCCTGAGAATTTCTGAACAGAAAAACACAGGTTCACATTTTTCGCCCGACCCGGAATCGAACCACTGGCACAGCCGTCGCTTTAAAGTGCACCCTCCAACCGCTGCGCCACCGAGGCAGATATCATTTGTTGTAATAATGTCTTCTAATAACTTTTTTTTACTAACCTGCTCTTCATAAACGATCTCCTTATCAATATCCTTGATGCAGTGGTGGAAGACGGCCTCGTCGAGCCTGAACTCGAGGCGCATGAGGTGCGGCGGCGCGCGCGCAAGCAGCTCCCGCCAGCGACGCTGCAGCTCTTCCACTGACTGTACCACGCCGGGGCGGTCTTCTTCGTTCACCAGCTGAGGGAAGATATTCGGGTTTAACCTGGTATAACACTTCATTTACATAAATCTATACTAATATTATAAAGCTAAAAAGTTTGTTTGTTTGTTTGAACGCGCTAATCGCTGGAACTTCTGGACCGATTTAAAAAATATATTTGTATTAGATAGCTTATTTATCGAAGAAGGCACGCACACGGAGCAGACTCAAAACGCGCGGACGAATTCGTGGGGGACCGCTAGTAATACTATATGAAAGTTCCTTGTTAGAGCTAATAATGTTCAATACACGAGATTTTTAACTACAACAGATCACTATGTTGTTTTTATGGTTTCATAATAATACTTAGATGCAATATTGTGTATTGTATCGCTTTTAGCTGTCTAATTCGACAAGCAAGATCTTGACTGCGACAAAGATTGAGAAAAAACATTAAAAAATATGTAACACCTCTAGTTTCAGCTCTGGATCTGGCTAACGACAAAAATCTTTACTTCAGAACGGAACTTATGAAAAATAAACCCTTAATAATTCGCTGCTTGTTTTAACATTCATAGTCACTAACATTAGGATAGCTACATTCGAATTGCTACCACTTAATTTACTAGCGGTCACCCCCGACTGCGTCCACATGTTGTGTTTCACGCCTTCTCCTCCCGTCAAAGCGGGATGGTTTATAGCCTAAAGGCTTCCTCGATAAAAAAGCTTTCCAACACATAAGTAATTTTTCAAATCAGTTCAGAAGTCCCTGAGATTAGCGCGTTCAAACAAACTAACTAACTCTTCAACTTATAATATACGTCTAGATGGGCTTTCGATATTTCGGCCCAGTTACAAGCGTAATAGCATAAATAATAAGGTACATGGTAGCAATCCCGTAACTATTTCATAGTTCGCTTCTTTTTACCTAACAACGGCGAAACCGAAAAGGAGAATTCGAGAATGTTTCTAGCTCTTACCTAGCATTTGACTGTGACTATGACATAACCTATCATATTTATATCAAGACCTTCATCGTTCTTTAGGTAACAATCCATACCTCCAGTAGTTCTCTTCCAGATCGCACGAGCTCCGACACGGCCCTCTCGTCGGCTCCCTGGAAGAATCTCTTGTGGAAGTCGACAGCCTGTTTCGAGTCTACTCGGTTGTCGGCCAGCAAGGCTTCGGCCCTGGTAGCCCACTCTTCAACGGTGCGTTTCTTGATCTCGAAGTCTTCCCAGGCTCGAACCAGGCGTTGGAGTTCAGACTCGCGGCGGGTCGCCTCCGATGATACGTGAGCGAATCTGTTTAAATTGATAAAGAGTCAGTCGTTACAAGATACTTCGTTTTTTGCGGGGATAGATACTTAATTATTTATTACTTAACACTTACTTATGATAATGAGAGGGACAATGGGTATAGAAATGCGTTTTGAGACATTTAAAACTGTATGTATTCGTTAAAGTGAATACATTGTCGGCGTGTTATCAACTGAGTTGTGACGTGTCACTAACCGATATATCGGTGTATTCATATATATCTTTGGCAGGTCTGCGGCCACTATTAGAGTTGTAAGTCCAATGTAGCCTACCAATGTATTCAGTAGCATTGCGGTAGACTACAGTAGACTTCAGAATCCTTCCATTTAAGCACGGTAGCTTTCGTAGATTCCATTTAATTGTATTACGAATTAATTCTTGTAAGGAATAAATGTTATCTAATCTGAATTTGCAATAAATCATGGTATTTTTACTAAAATAGTTTAATTTAAAACAGTTTCATTTTAAAACATAAAATATATTTTTTAATAAAAAAAGTCACAGCTAATGAGTTAAACAGGAAGTAAAAGAGGATTTTCATTCAATTTATAACGATTGCGAGACTTGTTATGTCACATTTGGTACTTTTTCTTTCTCCTGCGTCAGTTTCTTTTATATGCTGCGGACGATGCTGGTACGCTTAGAATTATACTAGCAATTGAATGCAAAAGTAGTTTTAGGAAAACCGTGTTTCATCCATGATTTATTGTGATATCTTGCAAATTCCTTAATAAAAGTTATCAACGAAAGCTACGCAGAATACCGTATCATTCCGTTACCTGTCAAAAGGATTCCGTGCGTTTTGGTAGGCTACGGTAGTCTTACAACACTAGACTAAGCTCCACTATAAATCATTGCCGTAGTTATCACTGGAAAGCTTTACTGCCACAGTAATCCTCTCACCTTTCGTTGAGGTCCCTCATGTGGCGGACCTGGTCGGTGACGTCTGCGCTGCGGTCCGCATCGGCCGCCTTCACGATGTTCTGGAACACCTTGTTCTTGCTCTCCAGCATCGACCGGTAGTACGTGGTGCGAGAGAAGAACGAACGGTGGATCTCGTACCGCTCTTCTATTACTTCGCTGTTGGTTGGAATTGGTTTGATTAATGCCAGGTTTTCATGGCTTTATTTTATAAATACGCGTGAAATCTATATATGTCAAAAAGTAGTGTTAGTTGCACTATTTATAACTCAAGAACGGCTGAACTGATTAGGCTGAAAATTGGTTAGAACCAGGAAAAGGATAAAGGATACTCTTTGTCCCGTTTGACGGGGCCGGGGCTAGAGCGGGACGGGGCCGGGATGAAACGATGTTCGCTAGGACCGCTAGTAATGAATAAATCATTCATCGCACCTCACAGCACCAAAATTATGATTGCCTATTTTCTTAACTCTATGACTCTAGAATTGCTGTTAGTTAATAATACTCTTACTATAAATCTTAGCTGGTGTAACTATGATTAATTGTGTCGATAGATATTAATCGGTAACTATGACAGTTGTTGCTATCATGTAAGTGTGAGATCTATATCGTAGTGTTTAGTCATAATCTACATTTACGAATGTTATAAATTGCACTTGAAAAAGCAACTATGTTAGACGAGGAATTGAACTCCGTTACTTACGCTATCCGGGCGTATGCCTATGCCACTCGGCCACCGACACTACACAAACTTAATAATATTAATTGCAACTTTGTCGAATGAGAAATCGAATCCCGAGTGCACTTTATATTATTATGTTTGTGTGGTGACATAACACTATAACAACAAAAATATAATTATAAATTGGCTTCCTGTATCTTAACAGATTGTTAAATATTTGTAAAAATATTTCCTTCGGATATTGTGAGAGCAATCCCGCAACATTGATGAGGTCACGCAGCCTACGCGTTAAAAAGAAAGCACTTGCAAAATTCAACAGGCTTACCAATGTGTCGGTGGCAGAGTGCCATAGGCATACGCCTGGAAAGCGTAAGACACGGGCTTCGATTTCCCATTTTAAACAGTTGCTTTTTTCAAATGCAATTAATATATTATTAAGTTTGTGTAGTGACAAAACGCTATAACAACAAAAATATAATTTAACAAATGTTTTTCAAAATCTAAGGCACCTTACCGTCTAGTTTCACCTCCGCTCCTTAGCGCGTCTTCAGCCCTATCAAGCCACTGCCCGATCTCCTTCTGTCCACTTTCAAGCGACTCGTGCTGGACAAGTAGCTGCCTGTACTGGTGAAGCTTCACCGGCACAGTTGCCCTGACGCGGACGAGGGCTTCCTTCTGCTGTTTGAGCTTGGCCATGTTTCCTTCCACTTCGTCACGGGGCAGCTCGGCGATCGCGTTTTGGAAGGTTCTGGAACAATACGAATGGATCAGTTTTATGCAGCAATAATTTGGTGTGTTATGGTGCTGATGCGTGCTATGCTGTATACTCTGATTTTTAATTGATATACCTATTATATTTGGTCCCTGGCCACTTCTTCGTAATTTAAAAAATAGTGTTGTTCGTAAATAATAGGTACGAGTAAAATCATTTTTTATTTAATCGTTTTTAATAGATAAAAATTAACTTTAAAAAAGTAAAAACCGACTTCAAAACCAAAATGCACTAAAAAGTCTTAAATAAACTCCTCACCATTGAAAGGAAAGGAATCCGTTTTAGGCAAACAATTTCTTTTTGGAGTCGGTGCTGTGATAGTTGATGCTTGATGGTCAAAGTGATGGCACCGACTCCAAAAAGATATTGTTTGCCTAAAATTAAAAATATAATTAATTTTATTTCTCCATTTTTAGAGTTTACAAGAGAGGGGGGGGGGGAGTTGCACCTTATGACTCTGTTCTTTAAGAAGCTACAAACTACCTATCATATGTTCTGTCATTATAATTACTGAACTCCTAAGAGTTAAGGAGTTCCACCATCAGCTCAGCCCCACAAGATGTTGATTATCAGACGTAACAACACGTCAACATTAAGATTCTAGTAAAGAAACACTATACGTGCCTTTAAAATTTGAGGGTTTCCCTCGATTACACCAAGATCCCATCATCGGATCCCCAAATGGAAAAAATGGGACCAACTAGAAGGTACACCCTCTAAGTAGGTGAAAAAATTTGTCGATTCGGTCGACAAACGACTGAGATATGAGGTAACAAACATACAAAAAAAAAAAAAAACATACAGTCGAATTGATAACCTCCTCCTTTTTTGAAGTCGGTTAAAAAATGTGAAATAGTTGTGATTTAAATTATTATTTTTTTGTTTTAAATACCTATTGTAATTTTTAACGTCAAGCTGTTTCTTTTGCCCCTCTATCAGTTCCGTCGCGCCGCCAGCATTGTCTCTGTATAGACCTATGGTTGACTGGTAGAGAATGCTTTAAACATTAAATCCGCCACATGTACTTTTTTGTTGTGCATGAAGTATTTTAAATAAAAAAAATACCCAAAAATTAAATCAGTAAAAAAACATGTTTTCTACAAATAAGTTGGTATCATTATAATTTCATATAATTAATTTAAAGAAAATTATAAAATAGGTAAAATAAAATTACACCAGAACATTGCTATTGCGACGGAAAGTACCCTAGTTATTTTACTTCTTCCGAAAACTGTTTTATGTATGACGTTTATTTATAGCTACAATGAACGTTGTCATGCATTATTTATCCTCTACTCATAAGGATTGTAGAGGAATCACATTATTGAAAATTAATATCAAAAACTAATTTAATCATCGTGCAATTGAATTGTTACATCAATATTGTTACAACGCTTGCAACATTAAAAAAAATAAAAAGTTCTATTGAAGCTGTCATTCTGGTCTATCTATAATAAAAAATCAGAAGAAGTAAGTAACACACCTGCTGATAGTCTTGAACAGCTCCTCGTGGTGTTCGATCTCGGAGTTGAGTTGCAGCAGCTGGTCGATATAGGCCTGGATGTCGTTAGTGTTGGCGCGCGGCTGGCACGCCAGCAAGTTGTCGGCGGCGGCTAGCCAGCTGTCTAATGCTTGGACGCCGGACGCCAGTTCGCGACGGTGACGGAGAGCGTCGCCTCCGCGGACATAGCTGTCAAATATTAAATACGTTAGAATAGATAGCTGAATACTTTAAGACGCTACCCGGATTTTCAACGCGCACACTAGCGCCACTTTAGTAGAAAATCATAACTCGTTAAATAAAAGACCAATCAAAAATCTGGTAGACACGATTGTAGTACAGGTTCTATAGTTTATTTAGTACGTTTAAATTGTTTCTAAAGTAGTTTACTGTAGTTAGAGTTAAACAAAACTGCTAAATATGGCCACTTTTGGATTTTTTTCTAACTGTAACTGCAGATAACTCTGTTTTATTGAACTTAAACATTGTATCTAAACCACATAACCAGAGCTACACCAGATTTTTGATTGGTCTTTTATTTAACGAGTTATGATTTTTCTAGTAAAGTGGCGCTAGTGTGCGCGTTAAAAATCCGGGTAGCGCCTATAGGTAATATTAAGACTACTTAATTAAAGCGACCACTCGGTCTGGGGATACATTATTCAAAATTTCGCCATGAATAATAACTAAGTATGCAACAAGAGCTTTGCTCTTTTTAATGAGTTATCTTAGGTAAGACGATGGGTACGCAATATCAGTTGAAGAAGAATATAAATATTTTTGCTCACCGTTCAGCTTCTTCCCAAATGCGTTCCCAGCGTTCAGTGATATCAACGTATTTCCTCTTTATTTCAGAGCTGATTTCTTCCGAGGATGTTGCAGCTAAGAATCCTGCCGCGTCACCCAACAGCTGGTGCTTCTCTTTCCAAACTGTCAGATCATGGAAGAATTCTAGTCTCTCGTCTTCTGAAACTCTCAGCATATGCTGAGCTCTGTCCAACCAAGTAGTAAAGTCATCAGACAAAGTGTTCCACCGTTCCCAGTGGGCAATGACTTCTTCAAGCACGCTCCGGGCGCACCGCACGTCCGAAGCCACTCTTCTCCACGTCTCGGAAACTTCCTTTAAAAATGCATCAATCTCTCTCGCTTCAGTCCTATCTACTTCACACACTCTCTTATATTCTTCGGCGACTTGTTTTATATCCACATACGCTCTATCAAACTCTTGGAAAATCTTATTCTTAGTTACGAAATTGTCATAGTCATCTAATAAGGCACGGACATGGTCTATTCTACCGTATTTACCGGTCCACGCGGCGAGCTTCGCCTTCGTGAGTTCTGTAAAAGCTACGATGCAACATTTGTGTTCTAAATACTTTAATCTGGCTTTCCTCTGTGGTGCTCTTCGACTCACTGTCTCGAGCCTATCCTTCATATCTTGTAATCTCTCTGAGGGAATCCTTGACGCCTCTGGAGATCTCAAAGCTCTTTCAAATCCTTCAATAACCTCTGGCAGGCTGGCGAAGAAAGAGCTGTGTTCCTCTAGTTTCTCACTAATAATAGCGGCGGTTCTCTCGTCTAAACTAGTAGGGATTTCGTCGAAATATAAAAGATATTCGGCTCGTGCGAGCCACTCGCCGATGACTTTGAAGTCTCCAGGCAGGTCCGAGTCCAGAAGCCAAAGCCACCTTCTGTGCAATCTCTCTAATTCTATCCAGAGCGAGACGAGTTCTCGCCAGGACTTGGGCGCTATTGCTACTAGGCTCTGTGTGTACATGAGTTTTTCGAGTTTCTGGTAGATCGGTTCGCGGGCGAGCCGTTCATTTTCGGCGCGCACGTAGTCGTCGTAGTTTCGCGAAAGCGTTCGCGAGTCGTATTGCCTTTGAACTGTGGTGACGCGCTCCGTCAGCCACATTCTAAGAGATTCGTACTCCTCTTGTACTGCCGCTACGGCATCTGGTCCTGTTGTCTGTAACAAAAAAAGCAATGTGGTCACCTACATAACCTGGTCTACCTATTGATTAACTGTTGATAGCATTAGATCAGCTGAATGAGTCTTAAGGCTATAACTGTTCATCATACCTTGGGTTCAGGATATTTGTGCAGGAACTGGGCTACGTATGTCATGATGGACCTTTCGTCTGGCTTTTCAACATCCACATCTTCTGCATCGAGTAGTCTGGCGATACCCAGCTCACTCTCCGCCACATCAAAGGCGTGCTCCAAGCGCTGTCTGTTCGTCTTCCGCTTCATCTCCGCCAGGTTGATGAGGTTCGCCTTGATCGCGTCGATGATGGCGAGGAACGCGATACCGTCGCGCCAGGATGGACCGAAGTCTGTCACTTGGATGTTGGAATCCCTGGAAAAGAGCAGCAATTAGTGATTCGTAAAAGAAATTCAAGATTGGTTAAAAAAACTTAAGTTGGCATATCAAAAATGAATTGTGTGACACAATAATTAGATTAAGTTTCTTTAATAATTTTAGTACCTAGTAATCAATTAAAAATGCTTTTAATTTACTTCATAAAATTATTTTTATTGTTATTATCTAACAAAATAAATCAAACCAGCAATGTTTTGCAAACAATATGTCCAGTCGTAGAACTTGACATTTGTCATAACCAGTTAGTGATGTTAATATACATTGATTAAGAAATATAACTTTAGAGTTCTATATCTCTGAGTAAAAGCATTTAAGAGCACTATGACCAGATCAAGATATACCTGTAGAATCATTGATTAAAATGTTTGCTTCTATTACAGGTTTCACGCTGTATAATTATTATAATGTGGACTTAGTTTGAAACTAAAGTTGTGCCTGTAACATCTCACTGCTAGGCCAAGACTAAGGTCTTGACGTTAGAGTCAAATATTTGGTAGTTTGAGCCACGCGGAGTCAGTGCGATGACTAAGCTGACTGACAGAACAATACTTACTTGGGCAAAGCGTTCGCCACCCACTGCAGCAGCGTCTTCCTGGCGCCCTGCTTCCACCGGTCCTCGGCCCTTTGAGTCGGGGTGGCCGTCCCCGACTCTTGGGACATGACCGAGGCGCAGCGCGAACCCACCAGGTACTCCAACGCTCGGCTGTTCTCTTCGATCTGTAAACAAATGGACGTTGAAGAGGTTGAACTCGTTTAGGGTGAATTTACTAATTCATGGACGTTTTGGGCTTTATTGTAAAGTTTTTATACTAATGGGGGTCAATGAACAATATTTGTTAGTTTATTTGACGTTGAAAGAGACAGAATGAAGGCTTTATCCAGGATTAGCGAAATCCTGAGTTTAATCATCAAGCGCAAGTCCACCTTATACGAATTTTAAGAGTAGACATTAATAATAATAATAAATAGTCTTAATTGCACAAGTAAGGACACAAGAAACAATAACACTACCGACAAATAATTTGTACAATATTGGCGGTCTTATCGCTGGAGGCGATCTCTTCGAGATAACCATTGGGTAGAGGGAACAACGTTCATTAGTGACGTTTGAAAGCGGTGTGCAAAAATATAGCTAATATTTTAATTTTTCACTTTAAAGATTATAAAAATAATTAAATGTATACAACTAATACAGATTATATTACAAATACAATAAAACAAATGAATAAATACATTACAAATTAATAAATACATTGTATAATAGATCCATTACAGAAAAAATCCGTCAGACATTTTACAGTTTGATAAATAATTGTCATCTAAAGTTATGTAAGGTAATGCAACCGAATTTTTTTTAAGTACCTAGCTTGGTTAACATTCAGTTTTGACATTTATCCTGATCTAATTAACTGATAACATGATTGCTGCTATTAGTGGTTGTTGTGACGTGAAGGCTTTCGCTCAAAGCTGATGGTTACAACACATTAGCATAACTAATAAAATAATAAATGAGACATCCTCAGAACTAGTCAGACAGGTTGTGTTGTGGATTGTGGACGTCTGACCTTGTGTGTCCGAAAACATGTTGTTCACATAACTTCAATTTGCATCTTAATCTGTTTGTCTGCATCTTATTCGCAACTTTCATTATTTATAAAATAGTTTTAAAAATTAAAACTACTTCAAAAAACTGACTAAATTAATAATTATCTTGTATTATGAGTGTAGACTGTTGGTATAGGTAGGCTTGACACCAGCTTTTTAGTCAGTATTTTTCGAAGGCGTTTTTTTTTTTATTATTTCTTGATTTTTAGTTATTTACCCATATCTGAAAAACTACAAGACTGATATCGATAAAACTTACTCTGTACCCTAAGTTGAAATATACCTAATCGAATTAAAAAAGAATCATCTCGCTTTGAATTTTTGTTTTCGAGAAATCCGTTGACAAACATACCTATATACGAATTTTGCACAAGCCTTTCTAGATCAACTTACTTTAATATTACCAAATTCCAACAAAATCACATACATACTTACACATTGAATTGTTTACCTCCTTTTTTTAAGTTGGTAAAAAACACTGTTATTACCAAGCCATTGGCTTGGTGACTGAAGGAAGATAGAATTTGTCTATAATAGATAATATTATTTCGTAGTTTAGGTACATAATGAGTAGTCCAAGTTAAAATAGATAAGGATCACTGTCAATCAAAATTCATTGCATTGCTGACAAAGCATAGAAAGAGTAGGAACCTAGTTATTTGATGAACTACTCTGGGTATTATACTCGTAAGAACGAGTACAAACAAAATTACGTTTTTGTACCATTTGTGCACGTTACAAAAACATACTACAAATGTTGCTGATGTAGTCGTTATTGACAATAACAGTGTCAAGGGTGTGGTACTAAAAAGAAAGCACTGGATAAAAAGTCCAATATACTGATGCCATAGTGTAGATGTAACGAGTGCATTGACCTTTCCTTTCCCAATCGCCCAGGATGTTAGCATCATTAATTTCTGTAAGCACCTCGCAAACATCATAGCATAGCATGCTTGTAAAGTCATGCGCAATTCGGAATCCTTCGCGAACTCGTTGTTAATATTTGAAACGCCTTAAGGACTCATAAATCAACACCGTTGCACTGTGCAGTCCACACAATACGAAGAAAGTTAACTTTGTTTATTGCTGTTTTATTTGCAACAGTGACATGTAATGCTATTAAATATAAAAAATAGGTAATTATTTTTTGATGATGGCTTGTAACATTTTTGATTTAAAGAAAATATTTTCAAATTGATATACCGATTCATAATAATTATACTCAACCAATAGCAGACGTTTATAAGCAAAGGCAAGACAGGATAAAACATGAGCAATAACATTATGACGAAATATTGCTTGCAAGTTTCAAGAAGGCGCTATGATTATAATATATATTGAAGACACATATTTTTTATTAAATACTTACATAAACATCAGTGTTTGCATTAAGATAATGAGTAAAATATGTTTGTGATAACGACTGTCTACGTAATAAATTTCAAAAAATGGATCGAATAACATAGGTAGTACTTATGTTTATGTATTGAATAGTGTTTGCGTAATCTATAACTTATAGTGACTATCAAAGCACATACCAGCTAATTGCATTGTAAGGATAAATAAATTAACCACACTGCTTCATGTAATTAGTTAATAATTTGCACCAAATAACTAAGGAGAACCATCAGAACTGAACATGCAGCTGCACTTAGTACCTAGTTCAAAGAACGTACGATGTACAGTTAGAAGAAAATAGAGTACCTTTTAAATTGAAATAGATACACTCCAACAGATGTTGAATGGAATGGGTTAGCTCTTACTAAAGCGTAACAATGATAGACAATGGAGGTCTGTAAAGACCTATAGTTGACTGGTAGATAATGCTTTTAGCATTTAGTCCGCCATATGTACCGTTTGTTTGTGCGTATTAATAAATAAATGGAGCGAGACTAACCAGAAGAAGCGTGTAACTCTTTCTGTTGTAATTTATTCCATGTTATTTGGTGCAAACGAGTTAAATCTAGTCTAGAAGCTGTGAGGCATCCACCCACCTTTGGTCCTCGATCCTGTGGGTCCAACAAATTGAGAGAAGCTTGCGCAAACAAAATATGTTCAAGCCAATTAAAATGAGAATAGACCAACAATTTTATTAGAGTATAAAGAAGGTAAAATGGCTTATCCTCATTAAAAATGGTCAGTGCCACTAAGTAACAGAAACAAAATGATCTTCTTTAAATGTATGTGGTTAGAAAGACAACACATTCATTACAATTGAACTAATTGAAATATTCTATTTTAATTTGAGTTGTTTCGTAAAAACAGAATAATAAAAAGAAGATCATTTTGCCAGGAACCAATTTCTAAGATAGTCATTTAATATAAGTAATGCCAATCAGTGATTTTATGGCTACATAAAAAGATATCGTTAATATAAAATGCACATAGATTATAATATTTTAATAATATTACAAAAATGAGTGTGATTTTTCTGCTATTGGCTGCCCATGTTTTATAATTTTTGATATAAATTTGTTTCATTAACGAGTAAAAAGAAGTATAAATGATAAATATATTAAAATTCTTGAATAAATAGACAACAAAACTAAAGCAGGTAGCCATAAAAATAGCCATGTTGCCAATGGCATGAACAACATTGCACTTAGAAGCAGAAAACAATAGTAAGTATAATGATTTTATGTTTCCATTACACCGTAGTATCCCTTACATTCAGTTGATTACCTACTACCTATTAGTAAATGTATACCAACAACCTAGTCAATCGGTGAATGTTACGGTGCCAATCAATTTCGAAATTCGTGTGGAGCACTCCAGTGCTTTCTAATCTAAAATTAAAATTTATTCTACACTACTTTTTCGATAAAAGTTACATCAATCTGATCAAATCAATTGTTGCGTATTGATTGGTTCAATGTGTCTAATACATAGATTATATTGGCATCGCGTCTGCAAGTTAGCGTGATTTTAAAGATTTCATGAATTGCAGCTTTTAGCTTTTGGTGTAAAACTGGCAAGTCCTAGTTTTCACAAGGTTTGAAATAAAACCTTATCAATCTTATTTGTACCAAGCCGTTTTCACCACATAAGAAAAAAACTTTTTGTTTTTTCTACTCATAAGACAGACGGGACTATATTGTTTATATCTGCTGCTCTATCTAGCTAAAACATACCTGGTGAAAACTGTACGACATGGTTTTAGCTAGTCAGTAGTCATTCAAATTCAAAATTCAAATTCAAATATTGGACACCAATCACATACTCTGATCCCAAAGTAAGTAGCTAATACTAGCTGGTGTTATGGAAATCAGACACAACGGTGGTACTACAACACCCAGGCCCGAGACAATACATTTTTTTTAAAATTTCTTTATTATCCCGACCTCCCGGTCGAACCCGGGACCTTGGAGCAGCGACGCCTTGAAACCAGTGTGCTTAGCCACTACACCACAGAAGTCGTCATTGATGGTTGCATTAATATGGAACAACAACGTTCAGCACCCTTTATTTACTAGTTCATGTTGTCAAAACACGTTGACTTGCCAGTTCACAAACCAAAAGCCGCTCAAAAACAAAACACCATCTCCCCCTCCCCCACATCCTACCTGGAAGTACAGAATGATGGTCCATATGAGCCCCAACACGACCGCAGGCCGCCCGTCCACCAGGTCGGCTGCGTTGATGTTGACCAGCTTGATCCGCTTTCCGGCGAGGAAGCGCAGAGCTGTGTTCGCGTTGGATAAGAAGTGTGGCCGGCGGAGCACCCGACCTTTTTCCATTGGCTGAAAGAAAAAAATAGATTAGGGCTATCGAATCTTTTGAACGACGTACTTTGAAATTGGAAGCAGCAGACTGCCGTCCACTAACGATAATGATCATTGACTGAGAAAAGAGACAAGTAAGAGAAAATAAATAAAATATAAGTTAACCAAGTTTTGACAAAATCTCTAAGACCTGTAAATTAACTAAGTTCAGACCAACTTAATGCGTTAAATCTTACTCAGTGATGTACCGCATCGATAAATCTTTAAATGGAAACTTTGATGTGGAATGAAGTCATTCCGATCACAATAGGGTATTCAACAGCAAATTGGCTTGTTAAGTATTCGAAGTTTTCAACGTTCGTATTTGCGATTTCGTCCCATTCATGATTCTTTTACCTACTTAGGATATATATTTAAGTATATAGGTTTTATTAAACGAAGTTCATAATAAGTAATTCGATATATTTGAACTTTTCTTCTTAGCCGTAAACGCTTTTGCTAGATTCGAACCGACATTCGCCAGATTTTACGAATAAGTCTCTATTCTGAATCGAGCCGGTCTTTGGTCTCTGGTACCTACTGTGCTTTAACATACAAACGGTTGGAGGAACTAGACAGTTTAGCCGTAGATACAGATGTCGTCTACAAGTCAACAGAATTCGTCAACAATCTTTGATATGTTGCCGATACGTTGACGGCTTATGCCAACTTCAAGAGACCCCATGTGTAAAATCCTTTAAAGAACCAACAGTAAATGCAAGTAAGTAATCTCTTACCAGTTTTTCTCCAGACAGCACCTCAAGCAGCGCCAGCAGCTTGGTGCCATCGCGCAGGTCATAGATGAGGTCGTCGATGCGTAAAGGCGGCACTCGCTGAAAATAATAAACCTTGTTAGAAAAGAAATGAAAAATAAACCACCTTCAAAAAACTGACTAATTAGCTAAACGAATTCTGTTTAAATGGGTGCATGATGTGTTTATATTGGTGTAGGTACGCTTAATATCATGCACCATACGTTATTTTAAGCTTTTTAGTTAGTTTTATGAAGACGTTTTTTTTTTAATTTCATTTTATGATTTTAAGTTATTATTACTCATATCTTAGAAACTATAAGACCAATTTTGATTTACACTGTACCCTAAGTTAACTATAGCTGATGGAACTAAAAAATAATCATATCGTTATGACTTCTCGGTTTCGAGAAATCCTGAGACAAATAAAAAGTCTGTTCAATTTTGCTTGTTGAATATTGTAAACAATGTTGACATTCCTTTTTACCGAAATCATCCATTTTAAAATAAAATAAACACAAAAATCACCGACTACATCAGTAAATCGTCGTTCAATACTGAGGTCTTTTTAAATTAAATAGTAAATGAATTTTATTCACTGACTTTATTTTAAAAGTGAGAAAAAGATTGTTTACCTTTTTCGACTAGCTAAGAAAAACGGACTTTAACTACCTACATCACGGTAATATTATGTCTCCTACATTTACGAAATTGTGCACACGTGTTAGTAAGCCTTAAAAGATTAAAATAATAAAGATTACCTCCTCATTTTGAAGCTGGTAAAAAATTGCTAAACAATGTTCTCTTTGAGTATATGTAATGCTTACAAACAGGAACGAGCAAATTGAAAAAAATGTAGAGCTGAGAAACTAATTAGATTGTATATTATATACCTACAGCGTTTGTTCCAAATAAGAGATCACAAGCGATAAGGATCCCAGAACACATTGCTGAAATTCATACTTCCTTCCCCCAAGCATCTAGCTTATTAAGCGATTCTCTACATATGCCAGCCTCCATTATGTTGATGCGATTTTATAAGAAAGTCCAAATTATTGAGTTTCTACGGTTTCTTATATTAACAATACAAAACAAATATATTTACACCTATCTAAACTCCGCTAATCTTTGCTAGACGAATATAGTAAACAATATTTATATAACTTTAAAAATAATATCTGTGAATGAAATTAATTAACTACTTGATTCAGAAAGACCTCAGTGTTCAACGACGAACTACCTAAGTAGGTTTTGGATGTTGTCTTTATCATATTTTAAAATTAATCATTTCGTTAAAAAGGAATGTCAAGATTGTTTATTAGATTCGACAAGCAAAGAAAAACATACTTTATAAGTAAGTTGTAATATATGTGATATATAGTTGAAATATAGTATGTTGTAAAGTTGTAATACCTTTGATAAATGTGAATTGATCCAATTGACGAATGTTTTCTTTTGCACTCTTTCCTGTTCATCTGTAACAAAGGGAAATAAACAATATTAAAATCTTATTCGTATAATTTTAAAAATAACTTAATTATTTAGAATAAAGGTCCATAATTATTAGTCGCAAGTTAACTAACGTTCTATTTTAAAATTATATCTCGGGAACAATTCCACTTAGCTGTTTTAAAATGAAATTCAGAATCAAAAAACAGAACAGAATCGGTACTATTTTTTAATTTATAGTTATACTTGCCAGTATAAAAGTGTCTTTACTAAGTTATTAGCTGATAAATATTTCAAAACCTTTTTGCTTGTTTAACTGTAGATCTATTTTTTTCTGTGAATCTGAAAAAGTTTAATTTGGTTGGTGCTGACACATTTAAATATTCTACGTACTTTCATCGTTTGTAACTTCGATATATAAATTGAGTAAACATTTTAATGATCTAACTCCGACTTAAGTCATCCTTATAACGGACGTGTACCGTCATTACTTTAATTAAAGCGAACTTTTGGCTTGGACCAAGACAACAACAAACCATTGCCTCGATCACCGATCGATATAGCGCGAGTCAATACGATTCTAATCGCATGAATCACTCGAATAGTAAATAAAGGGACGAACAGACAGAGTAAATACCATAAATATACCACACAAAACGATTTTACACGCAATCCAGTATTTTTTTTCATTTGAAAACTGCAGGGCGCAGGCGCTCAATGTACTCGTATGTCAACCAAAATTTAACACAGTAGGAAAAATTGGCAAATTAACCCCATAGGTGAGTATATTTATACGGGTGATTACTATTGTTTTGCAGAATGAAACTAAAACAACGGTCTTTGTTTTGAAAAAAGAAAATACTATTCAAGAAAGTAGTTTATTAAAATCATGATACTTACAAGGAGTTTGAATTTCAACAGGGAAATAGATTCTGAAGTCTTAATTTGACAAGCCATCGTAGATGCTCGTTGAAGATAAAACATTTATAATAATTACGATGTATTTAATTACTAAAATTTCACAAACTAGATTAAAATTTTAGATTCAAAATTCTTGGTACTTATAGAACCTACATTATTGTACGCCTCATAGGCATGTTATAAAAAAAAAGATTGACATCCGCTGATACAAAATTACCTATAATAGATACAATAAATGAATATAAGATTTGATTTGAAACGAGAATCCTAAAAATAATAAGTTTAATAGTGATCATTTGTGGGCACCAAGCCTTAGCAGTATCTCTGCCAAGTTCACTGCACCATCTCTATTTGTCTATGGCAACAAGAGCATCATGCGCCGGCGCAGATCTATTTGCAGCTTATGCGGTCATAGACTTCCTTAATGGATGCTGAAGCTCTAAGACGTATCTACATAAAACTTTTATTACAGTTCGATTAAGATACTTATATCGGCACCCTGATTTAAATATGTAATCAGTATCAGACTACTCTACTCTTACCTACCCTTGAAAACTCAAATGAAAAGACACGTATTCTTTTTTCTGAAAAAATGTGTACCTGCTTTAAGTACCTCGGCAGTTTTTATTTCGTTCTACATTTTCTGCCTACCCAAAGTAGAAATATAATCGAGGAAGTAAATAAATTACATTTAAACGAACGTAAAAGTCGGAGAGCTTTTAAGTTTCGTGTCAACAAAATTTTACGATCTTATATTTTTCAGCGAATTGTGTGGCCAGTCACCTGGGTTCTGAAAATTGACTGAAATCCTCTAGTTTAGTGTAGAAATCAATAACAAAACTTATCAAAAATATATTTTCCTTTGACAAGTCATTGATAGCTTACTATATCCAACATTTTTCGAGTTTGTTTTCCCCTAAAACAAATGGAGAGATTTATACACTATTATGTGTAAAATGTATTCTTAATTTTAAGTAAATAAATAAGTGGTATTTACGTTAAAGTCAAAAATCATTACAACCAACAAATACCAACGTTCACGTGAATTCCCATTCCATAAAATGTTTGAACATAAAAACAACGTAATATCCCTAACTTCATATTTACTTTTTCAGATTTTAGATTCGATAAAGGAATTCCCTTACAAATAAGGGTGAGTGCATATTTCTGCGTGATCCCTCAGGACGGAACGAGAGAAGTCACGCAGCGTCGTCACGCAGTTGGTACGGCGTGACACGAAGACGGGACTGAGGAATAAACTTCGGTAATGATTGTTTAAAATTGTAAGCCACGAGCTTAGTAGGTAGGGATACCTGTTTCGTTACCATGTATATTTCGTTTTTTTTAAAAAATTTTTTCTTTATTTATGTTCAAAATTTACATTAAAAAAACATATTTCAATATCAACAAAAACCTATTTAGATTTATATGTGGTAATGAGTGTCACTACACTACTCGTTACAATTGTAAGACAATATGTAGTTCTTAAGTAATTGTCTTTATCCCTGGTCCGTCTCCGCATAGTTACCTATTTATAACTGGTTAAAAATACCTACTCTTAAAAGCAGATTTGAATAAATGCATCGTACATTATCAAAGGTGGTTCATTCAATTGACCCCAGTATTGTGCAGACATATTAAGGCTCCCACCCATCCGCCCACACACTTTATATTGTCATGAAAATTAGGAAATATGTGACACAAGGCCTAAGGTCCTACGTATACTTTATGAGATCATTTTGGATCAACATGAGATCCCATGTTGATCCAAAATGATCTCACTTACCTACCAAAGTTGTATTTTTGTGATTATTTGTATTTTTGTGTGATATGGAAAAGTTTGTTTCTTTTTGCGTGCGCCTTCAATCACGGAGCAAGATTGCAAACAAGAAGAGATTGCAACAATTCAACAGTGCCGAAATATCGGAAAATCATAAATAATAAGGTACATGGTAGCAGTCCCGTATCTAACTATTCCAATATCACTGAAACGAATAGTAATTTGTCTATTTTGATTTAGTAATTTTGTACGCAGTAACTCCGTGATCATGGCGCTTGCAAACGTGCCGAAATATCGGAAACTCATAAATAATAAGGTACATGCTAGCAATCCCATATCTAACTATTCTAATGTTAGTGACCATGAAAGTTTAAAACGTTTCAGTGATAGATTTCATAAAATAATATAACATAATGTCTGCGCATGTTACTAATGTAATGGTTTTCTGTCGTGCCTAGGTCTCGGCCACCCGGTTAGCTATAAACACACCATTAGTGACGCCATTGGTCATGGCTCACCAATGTCAAGAACCATCGGATAGTGTAGGTCACTACCTAAGAGATGCCCTTTATTAGTAAACTAGCGGTCCCCCGCGACTTCGTCCGCGCGTTTTGAGTTTGCTCCCTCCCCTCCCGTCGCAGCGTCATATTTTATATCCTAAAGCCTTTCTCGATAAATAAGCTATCCAACACAGAAATATTTTTTCAAATCGGTCGAGCAGTTCCTGAGATAAGCGCGTTCAAACAAACAAACTCTTCAGCTTTATAATATATTAGCGCAAGCGCACGTTGTACTTAAGCTGCGAACATTATTTCGGTGCGGAGTTATGTTAAAACTGTGATAGCTCCTAAGATATTTATTGAAATCAAATGATATAAAGGGCAACTTGGTTCTAAATGAAATGCTCGTGATGATGAATGTATTTATTTTGATAAGAATTAATACCTGTGTGTATAATACACCTCTAAAAATAATGCATTATTTTTTTACAAATTTATTAACATAAAAAAGGTTGTAGTAAGTCAACCATAAAAGATAGACATATGCTGTCGCGGACTTTATTAAAGAACTCTTAATGCTGAACAATCTTGTCATACATGATTTTTGTGTAACTTAAGCGGTTTCCGCAGCGTATGCAACGGAAGCTCTCAAAAGGAATATCTTTCTCCCGTTTTTGCAACATTTTTCATTTCTACTGTGGTCTTATGAGTTGTATCTTTATGTTATATAGCCTAAAGCCTTCCTCGATAAATGGACTATCCAACGTAAAAAATTTTTTTCAAATCGGGCCAGTTGTTTTTGAGATTAGCGCGTTCAAACAAACAAACAAACAAACAAACTCTTCAGCTTTATAATATTAGTATAGACTAGCGGTCGAAATTTACGCGGGCGACTACGCGGGGAGTCGCCCGCGTAAATTTCGGATTTCCCGTAAAATATTTCAACACAGAACCAGGGGGGTGTCACTCCGAAGTTTAGGTACGTTCGAGCGACTCGGTACACCGAGCATAAATGAGCGCGGGGCTGCCGCTCTCGGACCGTGCCACGCGCCTGTGACTGTGTTTATTTTCTCAGCCTGTGAATGCCTTCGTTACAACGAAATAACTATTAGTAATTTGAGATATGTGTTCCTAATTATGACATTATTTATCAAAACAAATTTTGTAGGTAGGTATTCGACATTTCTTGTTCAAAGAAATAGGTTTGAGTTAAAGATACCTACCCAGTTACTTACGTCAATCTAACTTAAAATAAACGGAAACAGTTCAATAAACTTACTTTAAATTTAGCGTAATATTTATAAGTACCTACCAAATTACTTAAGTAATTTAGTGTTAGGATTTTACGTAGTCCAAAATCTAATAGTCCAAGAGCTACAGTTCATTATTTTACTTTAGCTATATAATATCACCCTTAATTTTTAGGTATTCCAATAAAATTAATCTCGATTTTGATAGCATTTATAAAGGTACGATAGATAAGGTTCACATAAACCAAAGTCCCTTTTTATAGTTAAGTACGGACAACAGCAAATTAAGGTTATCACTGGTATCTTATGCGGTTGGCATTAGGGCTAGTTTGCAATAAAAGTGTGTGTAAACTAAGATGCTGGCGAATGTACTATATATTTTTATTTTCAAAAAAAATAAAAAAAAATATATTCATTGAAATTATTTATAATAAACTAACATTTTTAAATAATATAAATTTTAAAATGGCGGTGCGCCCGCGCAACATACTCACCGCCCTAACCGGGCTGAGGCCGAGCTATGATTTATGACCCAAACTGCACGGAGAAAATAATTCTACTATACAATTTTACCCTTACTTTATACCCTTATTACAACTGCATAAGATACCGCAGTGTTTACCTTGACGTGCTGTTGTCCGTACATACATGTGTGTTTGGTTTGTACTTTCATTTCTCCGAATTAAGTAATTTTGTACCAAATAATTAAATTAGACAGAGTAAACACTTATTTTAATATTAAACGAACGCTAACACTATCAATTACTTTCTCCGATAGAACACAGTCAAGAAATGTGCTAGGTCCACTGGACTATTTATTTTATTTGAGTAGCGCGTTGTGTACCTACGCGTATGTTCGTTCCACGCGCCGCTCGCAACCCTGACACATTCAAGGCCGCGAAACAGGGAAAGCGTTACGTGTTAGAAAGAGATAGGTATAGATAGGTAGATGAAACAACCTTGAATTAAAATCGTGCGAAGTGAATTGCACTTCATTGCGTTGCTGCGAAAGTTGTTTTTACTTTATCATTCTTAGCACAGTGATCCTTCTGTACGTAGTACTATTATATTTTCTGTGACAGAACATATAGTTTCATTAGAAATATAAATAAGAGGCCTAAATCTAAGCGCTTAGCGCAAGTGCGTGTTTTTCCATTATTTTGATGCGGAGTTATTTTAAAACTGTGATACTTTTCTAAGATATTTATTGAAATCTAATGATGTAAAAGGCAATTTTGTTGAAAATTAAATGCTCGTGATGATGAATATGTTTATTTTGATAAAAATAAATTCCCGTCCGCATCAAAACACCTTTTAAAAATATTACATAATTTTGTATCAAATTTATGAACATAAAAAAGTTTGTAGTGAGTAACCCATATCTCATAGACATTATGTGCTGTCGCGGATTTTATTGTAGAACTTTTATAGCGGAACAATCCCGTCATACATGCTTTTGATCTATCTTAACGGTTTACTCTACGTACGCAACGGAAACTCTCATAAGGAATATTTCCCCCCGTTTTTGCAACATTTTTCATTGTTTCTCTGCTTAAGTCGTATCGTTATGTTTTATAGCTTAAAGCCTTCCTCGATAAATAAGCTATCCAACAAAAAACCTTTTTCAAATCATTTAGTAGTTTCTGAGATTAGCGCGTTAAAACAAACAAACTCTTCAGCTTTATAATATTAGTATAGATATAGGGCATCTCTTACACTTATGTAAAATGTTGAGATTTGTATAGAAGTGATAATAGGTTAGATTTTTAGAACATATTAATATCTGTTGTACAACATGAACTTTGAACTGAACCTCTTTACAAATACAACTTAGTGTGACAACAAGACTTTTATTGACATTACTCGTAGTTAGTTGCACATAAACATGAGAAAATTAAATGTACTTGAATAGCATAAGTAGGTACGTTATCTTTTAACTATCAATTTACAAGGCGCCGTAAAATGCTTAATAGAAGCATAAACACTTACAAATGATGTCATTGGCGGGACACACAGACAGACTCGAGGTAAAAACTGCGAGCAGCCATTAGAACCGAATATTCGATCGTGAGAATCCTACACTGTCGACGAGGTCGTTTTGACAAACAATATTTTTGTACATGTGGCAAGGTTCTGTAATCGAATACATCAATAAATAACGACATTGGCAGGTTTTCATGTAGAGATGTATTACATTATGAGCCAATGATAATAGTAAGAAGTAATTTTTAAGATACTTAGGACTTCAAAGGTCCCAAATCTGCCATTTTCCCTTGCAGATGCAGCTCTGCACACGTCAATTCCTCCGCGAATAAAAATATCGCAGTGTAGAGACAAGTCACGTACGTCGAACCCTATGTATTTTTGGTATACGTGTACCCCATAAAACGCCTCTCAAACATAATACTTAGAATTAGAATTTACTCAATATTTTAAAAAATCTAATCTCGAAACCTTAAAATGTCTGCTGGCGTACTGAGATGCCGGTTAAATTGAAAGATGACCTACTTATATATATTTGCAATCATTAGACGATAGCATAAATATTTATAGCTACAGCAGAAATAGTGAAGACATAAAATACTGTTAAATCATTTAATGTGGTAAGAAAATTAGGGATAGTTCGGTATCCAAATAAAATGTAAAAATTGTAGTAGCGAGCGTGGGCGGCGCGAGCGCAGAAAAACTGACGCGACGCAACGGTGCCAAGGCCACGAGGCATAAACAAAATGGTTAGAAGCTCCTATCCAATTACTTTTTTGACTGCAGGCTATGCCTTGCATACGGTAGGTGCGTATCTACATTTATCCAAGGTTATTAATATTATCTACATAGATATAATTCCTACTAACCATCTATCGTTGTAACGTGATTCTTAAAAAATGATTTAAGACAATTGAAGTGATAACGCACCATTATTGCATTGTTTAAAAAATCTTTACCTAATAGTAGATGCACTAGACTTAACGGTGATAGCTCGAGTTCATGCCTGATATCAGCAAATATGCGCTTATTTTCTTTAGACCAAAACTCCTATGACCAGTGTCCAAAAAAAAGAAGAAGTCATAACTAACAATGATATTCCCTAACTCGATCCTAAATCCGTTTATCTTAGCCATGATAATGAAATATAAAAAGCTAGAGTAAACAAGCAAGTGCGACCACAAGATGATCTAACGCAACCTTGGCACGACGAGGCACTCAGTAAGTGCTCGAAGCAAGCGCCTGGCCTCTTTCGGTTTGCATTGTTACGAGTAGGATATGGCAGTTGTCATTCTAGTCCAGCCCTTGCCAAGTCTTACTTACAAATATGAAGAATACGATAGTGAAATCGAAATCGTAATTATTATACGCGGTGTAGTTAAACGAATGTTAGGGATGAAATATTTCATTAATTGAATAATCGTATCCCCAGGTACATTCAAAGTCTAACTATGATAATTAGTGCTCCCAAAAGTTGATGCATATCAACATGATTTTTAATTCAGTTTTTGTGAAAAAGAAAAAGATTACAGGAATTTCGTTACAGTAATATGTTAAACAAAAGTTGATTGTATTTTATAGCAAACAAATACTTAACTTTGTTTTAGGAACGGTTATTTGTATTCATTGCCAGAACCAATCAGCAAGCAATCTTATAATGTAATTTAAAACATATTTAAAATTATCTGACATCGTAACAAAGTTTTATTGCTGAAATTAAACTTGATTGATTTAAATAAGCCTTGGTTCTACTATCATATAACTAACCAACTGACCTTGAAGAACAAAGTGTCATACTTATAAATACTTTCATAGTGATAACTATTGAATTACACACAAACATTAATCATAGTGTTATCTGTAAAGTTCACTGCATATTTATTGCTTGTTGACCTGAATTGTGTATTATCTAGATTACTATTACTGCCTCATTAAATGCTCGATCAAAGAAAGAAACTATTCATATATAAAAAAATGTAATAATATACGTAATTTCATCAATTATATCAATATTTTGTCAAGAGCTTTCAAGTACCTTGGATACCTTATTTCTTAAGTTAGTGTAACTGAAGTAATAGATATACGTAAAACTGACAATTCTAAGAACTCGTAAAATTAACACTTATCTGCGATTTACTAAACTAAACATCACTGGCAAACATAATCGTAACATTTAAATCCGCAAATAAACGCTTACATATCTGCCGTAACTTTAGAACATTCAAACCAAAATATCTAATGTTACCATGTCATCAAGACGTCATTCACACCTGCCCTAAATCTGGCAACCTTGGCTTGCACTCGGCCCTTGGCGGTCGTTGGCGTCGGCGATTACGTCATCCATGCAAACTATCCGAACTCTGGCGGAACTAATGGACCAGTCGGAGGATATAACAGGCGTGACAGGTTTTGCGAGCCGAACATATCCGATCAAACGACAGTTTAATTTAAAAACATAGAAAATTTGGCATTGCTGCCCTAAAACTCGTGGCATGGACATTCGTTGGAAATCATTTCTTCAATCAATCTACTCTTTTTTCATGTTATTGTGATGCTTCCTACTTTTGATTTGTAATTCTAGAGGTATAGTTATTAATATTTGTGAATTTGCAGTATTAAATAATTTATAATGGCAGCAGGAAAAACGCAAGACTATGCAAAATAATCTAAATCTAGTGGTAGAGTCACGGTCATTGCAAGCAGGTGAGATCATGGTATTTCCGTTACGTGTATAATGTCGCAGTTTTGGCAATGAAAATTGACCACAGCGATGCAGTTATAGTAGAAGCTATAGAATAGGCAGTTGCTCTGTTAATTTTTATTGTATAATGTAGGTACATTAATGTAAAGTTCTGACTACTTAATATCCGTCTCAACTAAACCATATGAATGCAACAGGTCCTCAGCGGTTAGATGGCGTGAATAGTAAGCGTTTCTATTAAGCATAGATAATGTTATATTTAAATAAAAGTAAATTTCACCGAATTTAGGCACACGCCTTGGACAAACTTAAAATGTGTCACTGTATTAAAACTAAAGGATTCAGAATCAATATAAACACTGTTATCGCTTCTGGAGGAATCTCCTTGAGGAATGTAGGAATAATAATGAGCCAGTTATTATTTTAAAAGTTATGAAACGAAAACGAGTACGTTCTGGGAAACAACGCTTCATTGCAAGCCAAATTCTGTCTGTTTTTGAACTTAAAGATTTTTTAGGCGAAATGTACAACCTGGTGGTATTCTTAATATGCTCTCCATCAGGCCAAGAGTTGTATAAACATGTGTTTGAATTCCAGATACGTAATTCAAGTTTAAAAGGTAGTCATTTGCTCCAGACGGTCAATCAGTCGTCTCCGTAGAAATGCCCATAAATCATAGTCTGAAAGATAATTAAATATCCACTATTACTATAATTTAATATGCAGGTGGTCAAAACTCAATAAACCAGGAATCGGAATCAATTGTCCTACTCCAAAATGTACAATGATGTCATTCATTTACCGAATGACCTAGTTAGTACGGAAAATGAAGGCAACAATTATATCATCAGCTATGCCATCACGTCATTGACTTATCACTCGTTAGCACCAAAAGTGTTTGTTTCTGCTAATGTGTTTAATTTTACCCATCATCAACTTCACGCCTGAATGTCATTCAGGTTATCTTTCAACAACTTATAAATAACTAACAGATATTCTTTCATTACTATACAGCTTTATTCTTAAAAAAAAACCGTCTAGATGCGGGTCGGACACGCCAACTGAGGGTTCCGTACCAACTTTAACTGAATTAGGGAATCCACTTACTTTCACTAAGCTAAAATACCACAATATTTTTTGACAGCAAATATAACTTTGTTTTTCATAGTGTCTGTATGATGAACAAAGTTATGTTTGCGGTTGTTGAAAATGTGCTATATCCCAAAAACAACTTGTTCGATCTCGTCCAAACCAATTTTCGTTGAAAGTGTTTGTTAAGATCTACATTTCATTTTTTTTTTCATTCGCTTAGTTTAGAATTTAGATGGGGAGGGACGCACATTTTACCACTTTGGAAGCGTCTATCTATCAAACGTTAGACTTTAAAAGATTTTTTCTAGGAATTTCTATATGTCTTTATGTCATTTTGAAAAAAAAAACATAGCCACCCACACGCATAGATTTGTAAGAAAAACGGTTTTAGTTTCATGTATGGAAGCTAATTTAAGGGGTTAAATATCACTATTTTTTATTTCTTGTATGAGAATCGTAAAGCGGTTAACAGGATACATCTTTCTACCAAACTTCAGCAGTGTGATGCTTATAGTTACAGAATAAAGTGTCTGTGACATACGGGCGGACAGACAGACAGACTTGACAAAACTATAAGGGCTATATATTATAGTTTCGTCAAGTCTGTCCGTCCGTTTTATTTTGCCATTCGGCTACGGAACCCTAAAAAGGAGACTTAAAGCCATTGAAAAACTATTACTAACGTTGGAAACCACAATAAAATCTCGCGCTCCGTGCATTGACGCCACTTGTCATCAACTCATACAAATGGTTCCATATTCACAATTCATATTTCAAGGAATACGTCACAATCTTGCTGTCGTATTTGTGACACTATTTTTGCTTGGTATATCTTCTCTATACGAAGTAATAACCACTCACTGCTTTAATTATTAGGTAGTCAATAATCTTCAAGCTACAAAAGACCTTGTTAACATTACAAGAAAGACATTTTGCTAACAAGCAACCTTCGAAGAGAGCATTCCCAGACATAAGATTAAGCAAATGACCCAAATAATTGGGTTAGTATGTGCCACATGATTTGTATGGTTTCGACACCCTGTAATCGGAATGGCAATTTGATACCGAGTTCGTAAAAATAAGGTCAAGACAATTATTCGTAATGACTTCTTATTTTATTTTTATGAATTTAAAATATGACACTGTAAGTGATAAAAACATTCTAAACCATAAAAAAATACCAACTGTTTAATTTGTCGGTGAAATCATTTATGTAGGGGCTCATTTTCATTGATTTTTGTCAGACCGCATTTACTTAAACAACATAATGTCGGAGTGTTTCGATTCATAAAACATTATGACTCGTTTTTTACTCCATTTCATGGTCATAGTTTTACGATGTTATTCAGTTGATTGCTGCAATTAATTCAAGTCCGCCATAAACCGACAAATGAGGCTGGTTATGCTTGCGTCATAGTTTTCCTATGAATGAATAAACACACAGATCATGAGTGCAATAGTAGAAATTGTAACCTTAAGATGAATTATTTTGTGCAGCTTTTTCATTCTTGTTTAATAATGTCCGTCTACTAACATAAATCTTTACAAATTAATTAAAAGAAGTGGCAGTAATATACCACATGAGTAGTATCACCATATAAATTATCTGAAATTAGTTTCATTGTCATCCATGTGTACAGACGCTATTATCGGCATTGACAATAATTATGTGGTGTGATGTGATTCAATGCGAAACTTCACCCTTTTAGTGTCTGTACTTCTATGAATAGGTGTCTGCTATTAGTAAATATGTGATACTGCCTACTAAAGCTTTGACTAATCGCATTGTAACGCTTCGTGGACGGTGCAAGCGTTTGAATATAAAACGCTTTGCGAAATCAATTCACGGTGACAAATGGTTTACGCCAAAAAGTACTTTATGGTGGAAAAATAGGTAGCAGTTTCCTGTGTCCGGTGAATTTCAATAACAAGTGGCAGGCATGAGGTCACCCTTGAGTTGGTTTGCATGTAATGTGAAAATGTCAGCTACGTGAGATAAGCTGAATTATTGCGAAACAGCTCAGAGCTAGGTCTTACTAACCTATTTGTGATGTAAATAGTAACTAACACGCACAGAACAAAAGATAATTTTTATCTTGTTTACGTTATTAGAAAAAAAACATGTTTTTATTGTATCCTACGAGTAAGTAAGTAGTAGGTACTTATAAGATAGTTCAAACACATAAATAAAAGTACATAGGTTATAAATAAGTGGCAAGGTTTCTCCCCGAAGTACAAATCTATAATAATATTATTAGCTGAAGAGTTTGTTTCTTGAACGCGCTAGTCTCAGGAACTACTGAAGCAATTTGCAATTTTTTTTTCGTGTTGGATAGCTTATTTATTGAGGAAGGCTTTAGGCTATAGTGCATCACGCTGCACCGGGAAGGGAGGAAACAAACTCAAAACGCGCGGACGAAGTCGCGGCGAATTAAAAAGGATAAGACAAGAGGAACTCTCAATTTTTTAGAGATTTTTTGCAGTCTGTAGGTTCATATTCTAATCTATAGACACCGACTAACAACATCGACTTTGAATAACTGAGATTCGTGCTCTTTAGTCAAGAAATTAATTCAATTTTGGATTGTTAGTTAGCCCGATAGAATCCTGGGGTTGAGAAACTTAGTCAAGAGAGGAATTTTTAAATTTTTATTGCACTGTGAATTGTACAAATTGGCGGACATGATGCCTTTTAAGGCCTTCTCTACCAATAATATGCTTGGGAATTCAGAAAATATGTAAGATTTTGTGAATTTGTAAGGGTCAATCTGTAGAACTATTGAAGCGAATTCATATACTTACTTATGATCCGGAAAGTTGAATTGGTCTATTTATCTCATTACAGTCTTACGCTAAGTTTAGGGCTAGGTAGTCAATTGATGTGACTATCGAACTAACTTATACAGGGTGTGGCCTGTAATAGGAGTATTTTTTTAATAAAGGCCCTATAGGTAACCTATAATTAATTCTAAAAGGTTTTAATTTGTTATCTTTAAAAATAAATGTATTAAATCAAAATCTAAGATAAAGAAATCGAAACAGAAATGTATTGCAAACAAATAAGTCTATTCATAGAACTTGACAATGTCATTTACTGCAACGAGTTAGCGATTTCGATAAACATTCTTTGGGATTAAAACTTTGGATAACTATAACTCTGATACAAATCACTTTGAGTCTTTGACCAAGTGAAGGTAACGCGAAAGGTTTAAAATGTTTGCAATTACATGTCACACGGTGTATTATGTAGAATCGCCGTGAGCATTCTTAACTCGACTCGATTGCTCGCGTGGGTTGCTAATAAGAAAATTATCGGGTATCGACGCCGGCGCATAAATAAACACTTCAAGCGTAAACAAGTACTATCTTTGCTAAATATAGCCGCATTGCACATGCAGAAAACTTGCACTAGGTATAGCCAGAAAAAAACAAACACTGCACTCTGAGACTAAGGTTCTGTGTCACCATCGACAAATTGCTTATTTACGAAACAAATAAAATAAAATGGAACGTCCCATTCAATTTCGTTTGAAGTATTGGACAGATAATGCTAACAAGAACTTATTAGGACAATGTAAAACGGGCCGTAGGACGAGGACGGGAAAGGAAAAGCCTTTTCATTGTGACACTCTTTAATTTGATAAATTATTATGCTTTCCTAATAGCACAAGAAATTAGTAGTTTCGCTTGGAATGAGTTCCGGGAGTTTTTAAAATGGGCCGAAAGGTGATATCGTCTGAAAAGTACTAGTGGACGCCATTTTTTCAAGATGGGCCGCGAGTGGCTGAGATACGATGTGGCAAAATTAAAATTCGAAAAGAGCACATCTAAATCTATAAGATAGCTCATTTTTGAAACTTTCGCAAAACCTAACCTAAGGAGGTAACTCCCGAATGACTTATAATTTGTATTGCACCTTAAGAAAATACTGATGTTTTACTCGGAAATTAGAGTATTATGTCGTTTGCATTTATTTGAAAACTTGCATTAAAATAAGTGGTGTAAGGTATTATTTACATTGAATTTATATCTATTTTTTTTATACCACATATAGAATAATAATGTTTACCCGATTATTGCATTTTCCTTTCAATATCAAATCCGATATAGCCTTTATCAATGCACTCGTTCAGTGCGACTGTTTTCCTCGCTCTATACTGGAAGTCTGCATCTTCTATTTTAAATTCCTATCATGTCGCGACGCCTTAAAGGCATACTAAAGATCGAAAAGGAACCTTGAAGGAAAGAAGAAAGAGTTGAATTTAAATGAGAGCAGGCGAAGGCGCGATTGCTGCTATTTTTACTGGTTCCGTCATCCTTTTAAATAATGCAAAAATACTTTGTGATGAGATTCACGTGCGAGGATTACAAGATATTACTATGCTGTAATTTAATGTAATAATAATAAGCTTTCATTGATGTGTGTGGTTAATACCTTAAACTATGGAACGAAATCTTCTGACCTCCAGGTAAAGAATGTAATAATAACCTATAAATATAAGGTAAATAATAATCAATAACTACTTTATTTATCTTAGAAATTGACAAATTATGCTTCTTAATACCGAATTATAGATGACTTAACAAAAAGGTACATACTGAGAGTTTAAAACGTTGGCTACTACGTACTAGTATAAACTGTGACACAGCTGCCAGCGCTCTCGGTTAGGTGGGTATAACTCCAGGAAAAAATATAAATCTTAGTTACCTTGTTTGACGACGAAAACTAACTTAACAACAAATGAGCTGACCATCGTTTGGTCCCAAAGCGGTCATCTTGACTGCATGCGCAGACGCAGCCAAAGGGTACAGTCAGTTTTGTTTTAATTATTCTTTCATTTTGTATTTTTATAGACATTAAGGAATATATTATTCCTCATCGATATTTTTTATGTAATCGTATACAAACTGTAGTTACGAGTCTCTACTTAAGGGGCTACCCGGATTTTTAACGCGCACACTAGCGCCACTTTAGTAGAGAAATCATAACTCGTTAAATAAAAGACCAATCAAAAATCTGGTAGATACAATTGTAGTACAGGTTCTATAGTTTATTTAGTACGTTTAAATTGTTTCTAAAGTAGTTTACTGTAGTTAGAGTTAGAAAAACTGCTAAATATGGCCACTTTTAGCAATTTTTCTAACTGTAACTGAAGATAGCTCTGTTTTATTAAACTTAAACATTGTATCTAAACCACATAATCAGAGCTACAATCGTAACTACCAGTTTTTTATTTAACGAGTTATGATTTTTCTAGTGAAGTGGCGCTAGTGTGCGCGGTGAAAATCCGGGTAGCGCCTTAAGTGTTAGATCATTAAGCATCTAACAAGCAATGAGGCAACATTTTATTAGATTTAGTGATAGTGAAATTTGTGAAAATCCTGACTCTACACGTATTTTTGACGATGGCTATACGAAGTAAGTAAAGCAGCAGTCAACTAGACGGGACAAGGACAAGGCTATACGTGCAAGTGAAATGAAGAGTGTTTCCAAATTTGGCTTGGCATTTGCGAACTGGTTTGGCTTGGACTAAGTTGACTTGATTTGGAAACTTTGAGGACCTACTTAAAATCTAGATCCACTAGGTACCGGTTTCTATTAGGGTTCACAACATCAAAAATTTTAAAACACTGCTTAGGCACGTACTGAATAACACGAAACAAACGCAATGATTGTTTTTGTTTGTTTTAAGCCGGTAGCCGAGTTAGACCTTCAATTTGAAGGTTGATGCCATGGTGAATGAATGAGAATGGAGTTTTGGCTGTTACGGACACGATTATTTAGCTTCGCATTTTTTAAGTAGTTAGGTATTAACTTAGTAGGTTGGGGCAGAAAAGTTCTGGATTGGAGACCCTTTAACCAGAGACGCAGCGTAGGACTTGTAAAGATCGCAGGATCAAACTGGATGCAGATCGCTTGTGATCGGTCGCTGTGGCAACCCGTGGGGGAGGCTTTTGTTCAGCTGTGGACGTCCTTTGGCTGATGATGATGATGATGATTGCTGGATGTACTGGTACAAGGGAGGTCCACGTAGCTTCTGTGCGATGATGTACGTAGGAAACCCTTTCTCAAATATAACAAACTTTAAAAAAGCCTTTGTAGTACAGTGGACGTCCTGCGAATGATCACAATAATGATGATGATGATGCCAAAGAACTGCGCGAAACAATACCTAAATGTATCTTTGTTTCAACATCATTTAACCTGAATTAAAAAATGACGAGTCTCAGTAACTTCTTGGCCCAATTAAAATAGGTTACCTACGTATTGCTGCGTTGAGTTACTACGTCGTTACCATAGTAGTACTAACTGGGTTACATAGTACTAAATGTATACCTTTATTGAAGGACTTATATTTTATCACCATAAAATAATGTATTATTGAGATTTTATATATAGACTCAATAAAATCGAGGGCGCGTATTGCGATGCAGTTTTGATATGTAGCGGCTCAGCTTTACTGTTAAATTAGCAATGTAAACAGATATTTTGATATCGATTATATTCGTTTACATTGAGTTGGAATTGAGATGCCTGGAAATTGAACAGCTAAAGTTGAATCGCAATAATACGCCCCTAGACCGCTAAAAACCTCTTAACATTAACTTATATTATAAAGCTGAAAAGTTTGTTTGTTTGAACCCGCTAATCTCAGGAACTACGGAACCGATTAAAAATATATTTTTGTGTTGAATAGCTTATTTATCTCGGAAGCCTTTAGACTATAAAATATCACGATGTGATTTATGAGCGCAGATGAACATTTAAAAATGTTGCAAAAACGGATCGAAAACATTTTTTTTGAGAGCGTCCATTTTGTACGCAGCGTAAACCGTTTAAGATATACAAAAAAACATGTATCTTTAAAATATATCTACAATAAAGTATTGTCTTTTTTGTCTATCGGATATTGTTTAATCAGGACAAACTTTTTTATGCTTATAAATTTGATAAAAAAACGTACCATTTTCAAAGGTGTTTTAATGCACACGCGTATTTATTCGTATCAAAATAAACATGATCACGAGCATTTCATTTTGAATAAAATTCCTCTGTACATCATTTGATTTCATTAAATATCTTAGAAGCTATCACAGTTTGAAACTAACTCCGCACCAAAACTAATGCTCGCAGTTTAAGTACAACACTATAACCGCTCTATGGTTTAAAATACGTGTTTTGTTTAAATATTTTAAGGGAAAACCTAAATTTACGCAAGCGAAGCCGCGGGGTACTGCTAGTTCAGTTTGAATTTTCTTTCTTTGGAAGAAAAACGTGAAGATTTATATAAAACATGTCTATCTATCATTGTATTCAAATGCTGCGACAGACAAGTGTTTATTATTTCTGCCCACGAGCCGTGAAGTTCTATTTGCATGTCTATTTAGTTATATAGCATTGTAGTGATTGTTATCGTGACAAAACATGTTGGAGACCCAAGGTCGGTTTTAGGAAACTGCAGTGGATATATAGGACAGGAACATAGGATGTTCAGCATTAAATAAAAGTAAACACTAATAAGTAGATGCCTACTAATAACAAATAATTTGAAAGTATAATGAAAATTTAAAAAAGAACTAAAATAATTAACTACTAAAACAAGCCCACGCTCTTTGAGATACAATTTTTGTCAAATGGTGTTTATTGTAACAAGAAGGTGTGTATCTTATTTCTAAAACACTATATTCTACTTCATTTAGCTTTTTAAATAATAAAATAAAATAAAATTGCTTTATTTTAGGCACCACACACCCATATTAAATGACAAATGAAATAAATTGGGCAATTCTACTCGCATATTTAAATAAGTTGTAAATCTTTCAGATGACGGTTGTTTTATTAATTTTCATTTTATCTTTCTCATCTCATTAATAATGCAATATCATGCCTTGGTTATGAGTTCCAAACATCCGTTTGCTGTAAAAATGACACATTTTGCTCTGGAATTAGAATAAACGACAAAAATATGCATGTGTAGACCCTTTATTAAAATGATGTTATGATGAGTCAGAGTTTCTGTGAGTTCTTTTTAATATACGTATTAGCAAAATGAAAACATCCTTACTTATTGTATTAGTAAGGTGATAATTCAAGATTATCATAAAAATACAAATTCTTAGTGTTTTATACACATATAAGTAATAGATAAATAATAATTAACTATGTCAACTGCATTTAATATCTTTGAATAATTCATTAGATTCTTAATTTTTATATATATTTAGGATGTCATGTAGTATGCATTTCTTGTTTAATTATTTAATTTAACGTCACCCATTCGCCATCTCACTTAATTATAAATGGTGTAATACAGATCCTTATTAAGTATGAGTAAATTAAACGCTATTTAGGAGTGTTTATTGATACAAATGACTTGTTAACTTTCCCTGTCAACTCAATTAGCAGAATTCGCTGCAGACAGCTCTCGGATTACAACAAGGGTAAGTATCTTACGGACCTACGTCATGTGTGTACAGACAATTCTAAGTTGATACTAACGAGTAGTAAATCGTTACTCGATTGTATCGATTATATGTTCGTGAATAAGCATAGAAACCAAGCAGCAAAGTTCATTTAGGACAACAATAAAAATAGAAACAAACAGAAAAACCGGCCAAGTGCGAGTCGGACTTGCGCACTGAGGGTTCCGTGCCAACTTTAACAGAATTAGGGATTCCACTTACTTCCACTTAGTAAAATACACAATATTTTGTTGACTGCAAATATAACTTTGTTTTTCATAGTGTTTAAATGAAGAACAAAGTTATGTTTGCGGTTGTTGAAAATGTGCTATATCTCAAAAACTTCTCGTTCGATCCCGTCCGAACCAATTTTTGTTGAAAGTATTTGTTAAGATCTAAATTACGTATTTTTTTCAAAATTTACACTCGCTTAGTTTAGAAGTTAGATGGGGGGGACGCCCATTTTACCACTTTGGAAGCGTCTAGATATGAAACGTTAGACTTTAAAAGAAAATGGTAATAGTAGTTTTAGGAACCTCTACGTCATTTTAAAAGACCTATCCATAGACATCCCACACGCTTAGGTTTGACAATATTTTTTTTTGGTTTTAGTTTCACGCATGGGAGCCCCCCTTTTATGTCATTATTTATTTATTTTTGTAAAGCGGTTAACAGGATACATTTTCCTACCAAATTTCAACAGTGTGATGCTTAGAGTTACAAAATAAAATGGCTGTGACATACGGACGGACAGACAGACAGACAGACAGACTTGACGAAACTATAAGGGTTCCGTTTTTTGCTATTCGGCTACGGAACCCTAAAAACGGAGTTGTGTTGATAGCTACTGTACTATTTTACTACTACTGCTACTTTGTATATTGAACTTAACCTTCTTTTTGTGATAGGTTCTGATAAATCACACAGAAACAAAATCAGAGTAGGCAATTAGCAAGATCAAGCGAAATGTTTATACGTGGAGTAACTGATAACTTGTGTAACATCACACCCCAGAATAGGCGCCATGATGTCATAATATACGCTTCTACGCGAGAAACTGTCACGTTCCGAAGACGAATTAGCATAAATCAATGTTGGGCACATATTTCATAATTATTGAGTTTAGTCATAAAACGTGTGTTCTATTCTTCACTGAACCGCTGTGCGAGAAACATAAGATAGCTATGAAATTACGACAAAGGACAAACCATCATATGTTCTATTGATTAAATAATTAATCAATTATTAATGTAATGTTACAGATAGACCACCATTATTAAGCTGATTGATTCAGTATGGATCGATTGATCGAGTGCAGTATATTTTCAAGATAAATAGCACCTAAAGCATTGAGGCTGTGGTTTACCATCTTAATTAACCAAAACTCAAACCAAAACGAAGTTTTTTGGTTCGGAGTTTGACAGTTATTTGTCGATTAGTATACTTAGCCAAACCCATGTAATGGCTAAAGCCAAAAGTCTCATTTAATGAAGTAATGTAACAAGTCTGTGTTAGGCTTTGCCCAGAAGAGATTGCACCTTTCGTGAAAATTAGTACTTACTGAAAATGCATACATCTATCACGCAGACCGCAATTTCACATCCCCTCGTCAGAATCCTTTTTTTCTTCAAACTTTATTGCACAAATAACAGTGTACAAAAGGTAGACTTCATGCTAAAAGCATTCTCTCCCAGTCGTACCTTTAGGTCATGCAGAAAGATTTTAGAGGGTGCAGGAAAATGTAGAAAGATAGAACTTTGAAAAACACAACAATATAATATGATGTACTACAATAATATTATTAACATACAAATATTAAAATTGTGTACATAATAATACCTATATACGAGTATTATACCCATAACACCCAAATACATAAATAACTTAAAAAAATACATTCTTTCGCAGTTGGTTCTTGAAAGACAACTTCGACTCTGTCCTCCTAATCTCCACAGCAAGTGTAGGTATTCCACAACCATGTAGCCGTTACTGTGAACGACTTGGACTTAAAATTCCATTACACTTAAAATTCCTTGCGGTCTAACATTATACCTTGACAATATACCACAGTGGGCAAGGGCGGAAAAACCGGGACATTACTAAAACGCACTGTAAAATGAGCAGCCATTTTGTGGTCGGCTCCAATAACAATGGCCGATGGTACGCGCCATTACGCGAATGAGTAGTTAAATTGTAGAGATTACGCGAAAATCCTGCTATACTTAAATGGTCATAGAGTCGTCCGGGTAGTAAAATATGTAGGTTACATTTTCCGCTTGCAATCATCTTAACTAAGAATTTAATATCCACTGATAAACACAAGTACAAGTTGAACAAGAGAGATAATATCCGAAAATTGTGTAGGAGAAGACCAATCAATGGTGGTTTGTTAGATCTCTCCGCCAATAAATAATTAATGATGGTAGAGGCGTAGTTATTAATAATATTTGTCTTAATGTTTCATTTCCTGATACGGCTGATTAAGTTGACGCTGAAAGGTACCTATGTTTTAATGCAAAAAAATGTTTTGTTTATATCAACTTGTAAATGTTCCTTTTGGACCTATTTAACCTCCATAGAGGTAATTTCTACGACAAATAACTAGTCAGACCAGGGCCCCTATTTTTGAATCACTCGCGTCAAGATGGCGAGTGAAAAGCATTCATTAAAGTCGAATTTTCTAATGAATATCAGTTGAAATCCACATGGGAGGGATTGTAAAAAATACATCTTAATTTTGTAAGTACTTACGTCAATGATTCACGTGATTATCGTAGATTTTTAATTCGTTTTCGATTATCACAAGCCATATTCAAGCGAGTGATTTTTAATTTTTTTCCTATTTAATTTTTAAAGGTAACTAACATACTCATACGTCATGTAAAATATGTAAACATTTACATGATTGGCTGGCCACTGTGATTCAGTCAGGCGAATAACACACCTGCGGACCAGCGCACGCGCCTGCGTATAACGTTACGGGTAGTTAATTAGCCATTGAAACTTCAGCATGTACCTTCTTAAATCATTCAAAAGATTAAAATATGCAGTCATTACATACATAGTATATTTAGTGTTTGGCTAGTTATTAATAATCGCGGACAAACATACAGACATACATAAAAGGTCAAACAAAGAGCCCCATTTTTTTGTTGTTGGTTAAAAAGGACGTGATATCATTTAATAACTTACTTGATTTCGCTTATACTGCATTAATATCTTGGTATGCTAACCTGCATACGACAAAGCTGCTTTAGAAAGGAAATGATACAAGTAAAAACTTTATAAACAACAGAGATACAATGTTAGTTTCTAAAGATAAAATCAAGTGAAGTAGGTATAACGCAGACAAAAAGAGCTGTGTTTCGTCTATTAATCAAGTAATTACAAACAATTTTATCGCAAAAATCATTATCATCAACGTCAATAATTTAAACGCTAATAAGGACGGTGGCTTCATTCATGATTATTCTACCCACACAATACTCCTCAACACTGTTCAGTAATAATTACTTATATAAAATTGAAACAGAGATAATAATATATAAACATCCAAAATTTTTATAAAATAAACTTTCAAAAATGTATAAACCGACTTCAAAATCAAAATGCATATTAAATGTAGACGCAACAACAAGTCTTCATTAAGATTCTAGTACGAAAATACTAAACGTGCCTTTAAATTTGAGGTTTTCCCTCGATTGCACCAAGATCCCATCATCAGATCACGACTTGGACCATCTAGAAGATTTTTTTTTCGAATCGGTCGACGAGTGACTGTGATATGAGGTAACATAGAAATAAAAATAACATACAGTCGAACTGATAACCTCCTCTCTTTTTGAAGTCGGTTAACAATTGTGTGTAGATAACAAGATAGAGCTCAACAGCTCCATGAAACAGAAACAGAGTGAAAACTTCGCCAACCACGCAATTTGGGAATCAAATTGTCGAAATCGAAATGTAGCTTTCAGGATCCAATGTTTTAGTTTGACTAATTTCGACCTTGAGACTCAACTATGGTTAAATATTCCACCCAACACATGTTAAAAGACAAATTCACTACAACGAAGACCTAACATCAATTACATAGCGCTTGTAATGACAAAATGACATCATCCCAGTGACGTGACACACGACCAATTTGTAGAAACAATTATTTATCCTGCAACTGATTGCGTGCAAGCGGAAATAAATAAACGACAATATTAATATGAGCAAACATTAATGATGCATTTGCATGTTTAAGATTTGAATTCTCTAATTTCTTTCATAAATCGCCTATTTTGGCAAAATCCAAAAAGTGAAGCAGACTTGGATGCCATACGTCAGGATTTGTCCTGACATACATTGGAGTACAAAAACAAATCAAGAATTTAGTTTTATATATTGTTTTTTCCATCTCAACAATCAAATAAGTGGTAGGTACATTGGTAGTTAAAAATAATCAACATCTTAAACAAAAATGTAAACTTTATTTTTCATAACATAATAATTACAAAAAAATCAAAACATATAATGGTGTTCACGGATCACCCAGCGGCTTTTTTTTGTCCAACTACCGGTTGATGGGCTCAAAAAAATTACAGGACTTTTATAAAAATCTAGGCTTTTTGTCAGCATTTTATAAGTATACCGTATGGCAGCCATCAGATACGATCATGTAAAGGATATTCGCTGTCATATTAAGTTTACGAGTGCAGATCTAATATCTGTATTATAATTACTCAGCTATCCTGGGAGTGCTCAGAAGCAACTCATAATTCTAAATACCAATAATTATATGTATATTAATTTCGAAGATTTTACGCGAATAAATGATTCCGAGTAAGAAAATAATATACTCAATAACAAGTGCAAGTTTTATCGCTCTGTTAACTTTTGGAGTGCTGACGATAAGATTATAAATGCTATGCAGATTTCTGCCAATGCAAGCAAAATTGACCCTTAAGTCAAAAAGTTAAGAACCACTGAACAATTTAAAAATATATTCGCTTTTTTGCTCGCAATTAGTCTCGTGTGAAATTATCAAAGATTAACGTAGTTGCAGATTATGCAGCTCAATTTATGGTGCAAACAAAATTTAAAGATAAGTGTTGATGGAATGCAGGATTTTGCTTTTTTACTGACTATAATATTGATTAATTAGATAATCAATTTAACGGATATCTCTATGATGCAAATGAAGTTGGTATAGTATCGTGTAGGATTAAATCTACCAATAAAACATTCTTCGGATCTCAAAATTGTAATTAGGTGTTTGAAATTAAATAGAATAACGCCTTAAACAATTTAGAAAGGATCCAGTTCATCCAGTGATTGCTATTCTTTTCGTCAAAAATATCTAGTCAATTAACAAAAGTGAAATTAAAAGCGAATGATGGACAGTTTCTTTACTTAGTTTAATACCATCAGATAAACTAGTAGTAGCTGTAAGTGTCCTTGCCAAGCGATAGGTGTTACATTATCATTGAGTTAGAACAATTTACCGACCTTTGTTATCATGTTTCACCGCACGCTCATCGCGGAGATTCCCTACCTTGTTTGTAAACTAATGTTCTCAGTGTAGATAACTCAGGTGTGAACGTAAATTTAATATCGTCAAGTCGTTCTATCGTATCTTCCTTCTTTGACTTTTGGAAATTCTGTGAGCTCTCTACATTCTTCTACATCATTTGTAAATTTTTATTACGTGTTATTATAACTATTGCTTATACGGCGATAGCTTGGCAACTTATTGTGTAACTTTGTTTACATCTTTTTCGGACAAGGTCAGCGATGCACGACCCTTTGACCTTAATATCCAAGTGCCCGAATATCAACGCGTTCTTGAACAACACGAATTGATCTCTTCACGAATTGATTTAAGTTCTTAATTAGCCTTATTTATGTTTCGATAATGTTAGAAACTCACCACGTATTTCTGCGATGTGTGAGTCATACTCCGATTTGCTCCTCAGGTACTCCTTCCGAGGAGCCGTGTGTAAAGCCTGGTGCTTGTACTCCGAGTACCACTCGTGCTGCGGCGACTCGGCGCGCTCGTGCCGACTCTCCGACACGGTCTTCTTCACCACAACCCTCTCGAACTTGACGAAACGCATCCCAGAGGCCAGGTCGCCCTCTTCGACCTGCCTCTCGAAGCGTTCCACCTCCTCCGCGGGTTCCACATGGCGCAACTTTAAATTTGGGAATGTACTTTCAAAACTTTTACTTGGAGATTCAGTGTCACGAGTGTGCTTAAGCTTAACTTCGATCCTGGGAGATTCCGGACGCCGTTTGCGCTGTTCTAGACGACGTTCGATATCGTCGACGTCAGCGGAGGCGTCCACCGCGTCGTGGCTGGTTTCTCCTGTCCATACTTTTTCGAAGAAGGATACGCGGTCGCGGAGACCGCCTTGCGACGGTGAGTCGCGGCCGTCGGACATAGCGACATGACCTCTCAATGCGGAGGCTCGCTCGATACTGTGGGGCCGGCGAGCCACAGTGTGGGGCGAGCGCGCCGGCGCGGGGCCACGTGCGCTCGTAGACGGGTCCTAGACGAGCTTCGAAGCCTCCGCACGCTGCGATCTCCTCGGCTAGCTGCCGCCCTGGTACTTTACTGGTCGCCCCGCAAAGCCTTTCGGCGTGACAGATCCTGTTGAAAGCTGTTGGTGCTGAAGTTCAAAGTTGCCTCATGTTGCTTTATCTATTCTTTATTATTTCTTCATACTTTTTTTTCTGTCTTAATCATATGTATTTTATTGAGTTTAAAATTAAATCTAAAATTATCCGTTACAGGTAAATAGAAATATTTTACATGATTATCTTTCTTTACCACCTTTGCTTTATAATTTTGGCTTGAACAAACCTACCCTCTTTCACGAATATCCTATTTATTATTAATTCGTATACCTAACTTTTCGAATTTAGATCCCGATTACCAAAAATTACCATAGCATGACATTTTCAATCATTTATTCAAATATGTAGAGTTCAATTTTGTGTATTTCCTGTTTTCAAGCAAGTCTCGAAAATCAGGACTTTATGGTAGGAAGTCACGGAAGCCATGAGTTTCGATGAAAAGTGGCTGTCGGGAAATAATAGCGACGCCATATATTGTAACCGGATTATGAAGTCATATATTTATCAAATTATTGACATAATTGGAAAAAAATGGGCACATATTATAAAATGTAAAATATAGCATATTAAAATCAGCTGCAGAAATTTTACTCCGCCAAATTGGTTTCATAAAGGCTACCAAATTGTTTTGAGTCGTCTATTACGGAATTATTAATCAGTATTATTTTAATACTAGCGGTCCCCCGCTACTTCGTCAGCGCGTTCTGAGTTTGCTTTATAGTTTGCATCGTGATGCTTTATAGTTCGGCTACAAGCCTTCCTTGATAAATAAGCTATACAACTCATTTTTTTTTAAATTTAGTACTTCCTGAGATTAGCGTGTTCAAACAAACGAACTCTTCAGCTTTATAATATTAGTATAGATTCATTTATTATGAATGTTCTGTACATGTACTGTATGCGCGATAGAAGTATTGTTAGCAGATAAAATACCAGTTTAGTCACCATGACAATCAAACCCCATACAATGCCACGACCCGAATCGCCGCCATTATTTGGGTGTGTCCCCGAAAGTCTGCATTCAATTCAGATTAAGATTATGTTTCGTTCCTATTAATTGATAAAGTAAGAATTATTTCCACACAATTAGATATCCATAACTATTTATTAAGCAATTAAGCTTTTCGTATTGTATGATCTAGCGTGTAGGCGTCTTCTATTTAACTACCTCGAGTTTGTAACTATATTTTATAACATTTTTTATGCATTGAATATACATCACATGTATAAATGTTATTCTTCACTTTAGGGAATAATGATACAAAATTGCTATCGAGACACAGCAAAAGTCAGGGGCTCTATTTTTGAAACACTCGCTTAAATATGGCGAGTGAATTGCGTTCGAAACCCAATTTAAAATCAATAAAAATCACGCAAAATATAGACGTAGGTACTCATAAAATTCAGTAATGTTTTTTCAAATCACTTCCGCATGGAATTATAGTATTTTTTATTGGTAAATCGGACATTAATCGATGAATTTCACACGCCATCTTGACGCGAGTGATTCAAAAATAGGGGCCCAGGTAAGTTATTGAAATGTTACAGTAAAAAGTAACAGAAGGTCCTTTGCAATCATTTCATTTTAGCTTCAATCAAGACCTTGAACATAATCATATCAATTTGTCAACATCTTTAATCAGACCAAAAATAAAAATGACGACTTATATTGTTATGATTTCTTACTGCGCTCTAAAAACATGACTCACGTCCAACTAATCTACACTTACTGGTTATAGTAAAGACCTCACAACTTGCGACCTAGCTCACAATCTTCGTGGTGGGTCTCATTCAATGAAGTCTTACTTTGTAGGATATTGTCAAAGAAAGACTGTTTCAAACGCAGATCCATAGAGTATTTATAAAATAAAGAGGCATCTTCTTACTTTCTCTTGAGCTCGCAAATAAAGTTAATTAAGTTCAATGAATCCGAATTAAACATGATTGATTCATTGCATTCCGATAAAAGCATTCATTGAATTTGAACTACCATAGTTATATTTATTTAAACTTCATTGCACTGTAAATTGCACAATTGGCGGACTTAATGCCTTGTGAAATTATCTACCATTCAACCGCTTGGAATAGTTGGGACATTTTATTTCATTTCTAGAGACGGAAATTTTCGTAGCTTTGCAATACAACAAAACCTAAACTTCATTTCAATCTACTGCGCTTTTTCACCAAACCGTAACACATTTTCTGACCCGAGCCATTTGCCTCATTTCGGCGCATATCCCGCGAATTGACGAGAATCAGCTGTAATTGCCTGCGTTCTCTTTCTTCCCCTTTGTAATAGTATCTCTGTCTCTATCTGAGAAAGGGCCTGCTGTGCCCTTGGTCGCCCTCGGAGGAACTGCGCAGCAGACGATGGTGACCTACATAACCCCACCCATATTTGGTGGATGCGTTCGCCGAAATTGTAAATATTTTGGTTCAACGACTTTTCCAACTGCGATATTAACAATAATTATTCGAGTGCCAGCTCGAACGATGTAGTTATAAGTTTTATTAAGAACTAGAAAACTTAAACAGTTCAAATTTGCGATGAAAAAGTACCTAGCTGACTCATTTGTTTAAATTAACTATTAAGATACCATTCGGTGATATTTTATAACAAAAGTTCATTTTATATGTAGTGAAGTCCTTTCAAAACTAGTAGAAATGATTTAGACTATAAAAACTGACTTCAAAAACAAAATGCACTAAAAAGTCTTAAATAAGCACTAGAAAGGACTCCATTTTAGGCATACCATTTCTTTTAAGCGTCAGTGCCATCGCATTGGCCATTGAGGTAACATATACAAAACAACGTACAGTCGTGATAATCTCCAGCTTTTTGAAGGCGGTTAAAATCTCTACGTATGAAGATAAAAGGCATCTCATGAAAGTTAATTTCTATAGGCTGATCGGTGGAGCGCGCTAGAAAGAGCCGTCCCATTCAGAGAATGGGTGATTAGTGTTTCGAAATCATGCTCGAAACCTAAGTAACATTGATGAATGGACCAAAGAGAAAGTGCTAATGAATTGAAGTCTTAACGATATGGTTCACATAGAGCTTTGTTACGCGAAAGCGTACCTACATTTGCAAAATGGGTTAATATTTTATCAAAAAATAGCTCTAAAAAGCTTAAACATATAAAAATATGCTTTTAACACGTAATTGAAGTCCCCTGAATATTGTCAAAATGGTGTATGAAGGTTATGACTAAGTAAGTATGTACTTTCTTCAATAGACTGTTTCTCCAGTAGCGCCTACCTTTAGTTCTCAGTCGAGCTTTTAATGTTCACAGATTTATGATTAGCTATCGACGTTTCAAAGCCAGTGTATAATTTATGACCATTTATTAAATCACGATTTCACAAACCAGCATCGCAGATTTCTTATTAGTGCGTGTGTTTACGTATAAGGCAGCCAGCAGCCTGTTAGCTGTCTGTCCATAAAGGCTTTTAAGATTTATACTGCACTAGTTCTTTGCCTGTGGGTTTATCTGAAATCAAAGTTCTATAGTATACATTCTGAAATTCTATGGTTTTAGACTTTATCCAATAAATTTATTTCATACATAAATGTAACCAGGAGGGAAGAAAGTCATGGAACTAAAAGCGTGATGAGTATGTATGCTAATGGATGCAGGGGAAGCGACAAGGTCTGAGTATGAAACGTGTGGATGTGGCGTGGAGGTGTCAGTGACGAGTGATAGAATAATATAGAAGAGAAAAACATACTGCGCCGACCCAGATAAACAGGGAACAGGGCAAGAGAATGATGATGATGATGACATAAGTTTGTAGAGTACGTAGGTAAAGTTAATACGGAAGGTAGAATTTATATGTGCAAAATAAAAACACTAGTTAAATATAAATTAAAGTTTATATAAAATATATTTTATAGGGATTAAGTGTCTATAGAGCACTCAAGATCAGCATCAACAGTTAATGCCATTGACAGATGAAATGCCAAAATAATCATAATTTCTAGCCCATTATCCCAGTTCATCTGGGATCGGGTCTCATGGTAGATCTGCGCCAGAAATAAATAAATAAGAAAATAATGTTAATAAAAATAATAATTATAAATTAAGGAATGAAAAAATAATATTCTAAAGAATACGACTAAAACTTAGTTATTTATAAACATGGCAAAGCAGAATGCTTAATCACCTTGACCCAAGGCTTGCATATCAGAAGGTACTCCACTACTGCCAGTATTTAACATAATAAATAAACATACGTCGTAAACATTGCATAATTAGCTTAAACTTAATAAAAATCTTATTTTAGTGTTCAATTTTCTGGCAAGTTTTATGTATTTTATGTTAAACATGTAAATTTGAACTGTTTTGTGAAATTATCATTCAAATTATTTGAAACTTGAGTAACTTGCAGAAGTGAAGATGTAGATACTAAAAGTTATCCCGTATTCATATAAAGTTAGGCTTAGTTAATATTAGTTTAAAACAATTATCTGACTTTGTTTTTTCAGCTCAGAGGATCCAGTGATATTAAATACTTCCATAAACACTTATTACACCATTTTCGAAAGACGAAAAATCAGTATCAAAATATCGTATGAATATTTTAATTGAGATTTTAATACAATGCATAGCAATCAGCATATTCAGATATCAAAGGATGCGCACACGTTGTTTAATATAAGTACTTTAATTAATGCAAATAACAGAGCTTGTATTCTTGCAAGTGATATCAAAAGAAGTCACAAAGAAAGACGCATGCTGAATGTTTATGATGAGTGATTAAATTAATTATTTCAATTGAAGTTAAGGAAGGTTTAATGTTGTTTTGAATAGTAGGTAGAATTCAACATAATACCTTATTTTGCCTGACTGCCAAACTTAGTTTCAGTTTCCAGCTTTCCTCTCCCATGAGATGTAATTTTATAAGAGTACTTCAACTTTCATGCCGGTAGTAAAAAAGGAATTAAATGAAAATTCGTCGCAGCAAAACCGCACTTACGAACAAGGCGTTCGCAAGGTCAATGACCCTACAGCTTTGCCAACTTTTCTTCACAAGTCTACAAGGCAATTTGAACTTTCACAACGAAATAATAAGAGCGATTACAAAAGAGAAACAATAGTGGGTGTGGTAGTACTGATAATGCAGCGAATTCCACATAATTCGTGCACATAAGTGTTTTCTTGTTCAACTGAAATAAATTCTGACGACATTAAATTACATAATACTTCAGCTGTGTCGTGATTCTAGTTTTTACCTAAAGTTCGTTTACCTTGCTATGTGTTAATATTCAAAATTAGACAAACTAAGAATGGGAAACTTGCCTCTGAAGCAATTTATACGACAACACCAGTAGACAGATCTCCCGTCCGATCCGGTTGATACGGTTATGTACTTTTTAGGGTTCCGTAGCCGAATGACAAAAAACGGAACCCTTATAGTTTCGTCAAATCTGTCCATATATAACCATACAAACACTATAAAAACCAAAGTCATATTTGTTGTCGCTAAAATATTGTGGTATTTTAGCTAAGTGGAAGTAATTGGTTTTTTTTTTTTTTTTTTTTTATTCATATAGGCAGACATTTGGCCACAATCTCACCTGGTGGTAAGCGATGATGTGGCCTAGGATGGATCATGTCTGACTAGTAATAGCCTATTCACTCTCTTCTTAAACTCGTCCAGATCATAGTGGCTAGGAAACACTTCTGCCGGCAGCGCATTCCACTCCCTAGCCGTGCGCATGAGAAACGTAGATCGAAATCTATTAGTGCGTGCTGCTGGTATGTCTACGACGTAAGGGTGGAAACCGCGCCCGCGTCTTGTGTTTCTCTGGTGAAAGGGGGCTGGTGGAATCAGGTCGTGCAATTCTCTCGCACACTCTCCGAAATGCAGCCTGTAGTAGACAGAGAGACACGCGACTTTACGTCTATGCTCTAGGCTTAGAAGCTTACGCTCAAAAAGTGCATTGTCTCCAATTATCCTTTTGGCTCGCTTTTCAATCGAGTCTAAGGCAGCCAGTTGGTATTTGGCAGAACCATCCCAAAGGTGGCAGCAATACTCCATACATGACCGGACCTGAGCTTGATAGAGTTGAAGAAGCTGCTCCCCGGTGAAGTATCGCCTGACCTTAGAGAGTACGCCTAATTCAGTCAAAAGTTAGTTCTTGGTTTCCCTAATTCAGTCAAATTTGGCACGGAACCCTTAGTGAGCGAGTCCGACTCGCACATTTAGCCAGTTTTTTGTAATTACAAAAGGGCTCCGTAATAGTCCTCTGTTGTATATAACATCTTAAACACATAGTAAGTAAGAAATAGATACTCTATCACTTCCTAAGACATTAACAGATCCTCGACTTCAGTAACAAAATCGATTCCCTAATCTTCGTCGGTGCGAAAAGAAATATTTTGGGAGCATCACAGAGCTCAAAACAAACCTTTAAAAATATTTATACATTATTGTGCTTCAATAGCTAGCTAACCCGATGTGCTTTGTTTGTCGAATGTTGACATTTTTTTTTTAAAGTTATAATTAATTTTCAAATGAGATAATTACACAAAACTCACGAACTACAATTGGCAAGTGGCAATTGATCTTTTATCAAATAAATAGTTAAATCTTTTTATTTATTGATATTAACTTAACTATCCAAAATTTATAAAAAGATTGTTTATAACTTTCGACAAGCAAAGAAAAACTGACTTTAAATAAATATACGTATTAGAACTTCTTCTGTCTGATCATCGAATTTATGTATTTTTTTGTGACTACCACAGGGCTCGACACTAGTTCCTCTGATTTATATCATGCCATAAATATGCAAGTTGTGCCCCGTCCAGCTCTGAAGCAACAAACAGATCCTCCAGTAACCTGATCCAGTCCCCGGTCCGGTCGGCAACCCGATCGCCATTGTGTTAAGACGTGGGCGCTGCGCAGGCGCCTGTGACACGCCTGTGCTTCAAGGGCTCAGGGAATACATTAGCTTGACGACAACCCTGTCCCCGATTTTATCAAATAGCAATTATTGAATATAATACCGGAAATTAAAAAGTGTAGTACTGAATATTAGGAGGGCGCAATATAACAACATGTTTATAGCGTTGATTGATAAATAACCCGTTAGACACAAAACAAGCTAGCGATATAATAAAAAATACAGAAATTACTTGTTACTGTGATAAGCACTTGTTTATACCTACCTATGTCATGGATGTTACTATATGTTTATAAACTTAACGTTAACGTTATGTTTATAACCGTAATAATCGTTGTTTGATACTTCGTGACCCAAGAAAGAAAAATCATTACTTCGAAACCAGGCAATTTGTCAAGTGATTCTTTCAAGTCTATATTATGTGCGGTTATACATTTAAAATCTTGAATATTCATGACATCTGGACATCTGGAATGCTTACCTAAAGTTTTTCGCGGTCCTGAAGATAACATTTATAGTTCAGACAGATTATAAACAAACACGGAGTATAAAAAGTCATAATTGAGATAAGTTTACGAGACTATCTATAAATCCTTTTCACTCATTATTAAAATTCCACCACTGATTAAACTCTCTGCATTACCAGGTGGTTGAGTGGTATAGAATGCCGTTAGGCATTAAGTCCGCCAATGGTACAACTTACAGTGCAACAAAGTTTAAATAAATAAGTTATTTAAGTCTACATCTACATTATAATGTGTCCGACATTGTTAAGAATAAGAATTCATTAGTTCATTCCGACTTTGATTTTACCCAAAAGGAAGGATGTAATTTTGCAATTTCAATCTTACATCAAAAGCGTGGGTACGATTTGTTCAAGACACCCAATGTCAAGTATAACAATGCTAATTTAATGTATCTTCAAAATAATACCGTAAATTGCTTCAATTGGCCACAACTCACCTACACACTTGAGAAAGTAAGAGCCTACGCACACCTAATTTTGCAGTAGGTGCAGTCTCTTTTCATACACAGAAACAATGTAAGTTAAAGTTTTTCTATGCTTGGAAGACCAAAGAATGAATGGGCTAAAATGGCTTATATATAATACGAGTAGTAGTAGTAGTCCCCCTAGCCGATTTCGACTACGATGGCCAGTCACAACGACTAACCGACTGCGCGGGACATATTAAAGTGCACAAGTGTGTGCGCAAATACAGGTGCACACTCTATTCCTTTCGCTCTCATAGCCTGATAGGACAGCAATCTGACACGACCGGAGAGAGTTCAGGTACAGGCTTTACGTGCTTTTCCGAGGCACGGAGGTGAAATACCGCCCATTTCCAAACTCCGGGCTACCCTAAGAATTTCTGAACAGAAAAACTCGGGTATATATTTTTGGCCTGACTCGGGAATCGAAACCGGGACCTCTGGCGCAGCCGTCGCTTAAAAGTGCGACCCTTCTACCGCTGCGCCACCGAGGCAGTTAAAAACGGCTATATATACGTTTAATATAAACCCTATAAAGTTAAGATTATTGCGAAATAACGTTTGAGTCATACCTCATTTACTGTATCGAACAATTTATCGATACAATCGCAAAGACTTTATCTGCAGATCAATTAAGTTGAGTTAGTAAAGTACATCAGTAGAATGTGCTTGGATCCTAAGATAGTGTCGGGAAACCGGTTGGGTTAGAAATCTGACCGGCCATTGTGAGGACCAGAATAGTCTAGGTCACCACAGTATGTGCCTAAGCATATGTTCTGTGCATTATGCCTTGTATATGGTTGTAAGTAAACCATACGAACGGAAGACATATTTTCTTAAGTCCAAGATAACATAATTTGCCGTATTATCATTACGATAAAGACTCTACAAGTTATAATTAATTTTAGTTAGACGACGCTTTTGGTGTATTGGTTAGCGCTCCTGACTATTACGCCGGCCGTCGCGGGTTCGAATTCGGCAAGGGGCAAATGTTTGTGTGATGAGCACGAACATTTGTAACCAAGTCATGGATGTTTATTATGTATTTAAGTATTTATAGGAGACGCCCCCGTCATAATCGTTGTCTGGTATTCGTATAAACACAAGGATGAAAATTCTTTACTTCTAAAACACGACAATTGGTGTGTTGCCTGGCGCATCTTTACTTTTTAACTAAATTTTCATTTCGAAGCATTTCCAACATCCTTCCTCCATTAATAGAAATGATCTATGTTTACACATATATACCTATAGTGGATGAATAAATGAAACCCATTAATAACTTCTTGTTCGCATAGTTTCCTGCCAATACAAAGGAGCTAATTACGATTAAATGAAACTTAAGACGTCCAATAACAAATGAGCTATCGAAGTTCCAGCGTTATAAAGTTTACCAATTATAGGTCGTGGGTGCGGTGGTGTATCCTTTCGTACTAGTTCGTGATCGGGCTGGCCCCGGAGTCACGTACGCCATATACATATATTACATGCAAATAATCGTAGAGCCGGAGTTAGAGCCATGTACCCGTTATATCTTTAAGTATGTTCACAGGGAAACTGATGATTTTCGCGTTTTTACTCAACTTTTCAATCATTCACAGATGTACGACAGGTTCCTTTGAATTCAAATTCCCAGCGAATCAATCGTTAGTAACCACCGTTATAATTTGGTGAGATTATATGACTTACTGCGTTATTACCTATTTGAACTCTGACACCAAAATGTACCTGAAAAATAAAATGAAAATTGTTAATAATTTAATTCCACATGTCATACACACTTTTCACTTGGAGCTGCAAAAAGTACCTACTTACGTGCTATGTTATGAAAAAAACAGCTCTTTTTGATGTGCATACGCCGAGCTGACTCTATTTGGTGATTTCAATCATTCGAATTAAAACAGCCTTTGACGATTCTAATAAAGATATACGTAAGTAAGAATAATTACGAGGACATTGTTGCAAGGCGCCACTAGTGAGATAAATATGCTTTGATCGCCTTATGTGCACAAGCTATAAGTAAAACGGTGACATCAGAAGCTGACATCCAAGGTGGGTCAGTCTATAAAGGGCTCATGGATGAGTTCGCGATAATCTTACTATATCACCATATTAAGCATTACGTATCTCTGCTAAATTGCTGTTTAGTCAAATTGCGCCAAAATTAAATTCTGTAACAGCCAATAATAAAGCTGGCTGGTTCCTAGCTCAAAGGATTAGAATAACTATACAACGCGGCAACGCAGCCAGCATCATAGCCTCCTTGCCTCAAGGAAATGGTTTCGTTTTTGAATAGGTAGATATTAAGTTTTTTTTTGAAGTGAAAACTTCTTAAGCGGCGTTGAGCACTTTTGTGGGATGGGGAAAAAATGTGAAACTCGCGTCAGGACACGTGACCTGATCGAAAAACCGTAAGACGGTTGGCGAAATTATGGATGTAAGTTGATTTTTCTGAGAGATAAACTTTTTAATGTAATTTAATATAATATAAATTGTAATGTTTGTGTACGATAGCGCAATAAATAAATATTGTATTCTATAAAAATATTATATTATTATTATTATCATTATTGTATTATTATTATTATTATTATGATTGTATTCTATCACAAAAATGATAGTACTTTTATATTGATAAGAACTATTCTAAAAAATCAAAAATGCACAACGTTGATATTCAAGTTTTCACTTCTGCCGGCACTCCCGGAGTGCTTTCAGAGTTTTTTTTAATGTTGCATGTCTTAGTTTTATTTTTTCTTGTTTGTTATTAATAAAGTCATAACGTATTCAAAGCCACTAGATCCTTTAGACCAGCTCTAGCTGGATGCGATTTATTTTTATTTTTTTATTTTTTATTTTATAGCCTTTCTTCAGAAATTATTATTATTATTTTTCATTCAGAGTTTCTTATCAATATTTGTTTTTGATTTCTGTCTGCCTCTTGGCAAAGGCCTCCTCCAATTTTTTCCATTCCTTTCTATCTTGTGCTGTCCTAGTCCATGTTTTTCCTGCTATTTCCACGATTTCATCTTCCCACCTTTTCTTTTGGCGGCCTCTATCTCTTTTCCCATATCTAGGACACCAGTGTAGTAGAGTTTTGCTCCATTTTTCTCTACCTCTCGCTGTGTGGCCTGCCCACTTCCATTTTAATGTTTTTATTTTGAGAGTCACATCCTGTACTTTTGTCTGTTCAGTGATTGTGCTATGTCTTATTTTATCTTTTTTCCTCTTTCCGGTCATGTTTCGTTCCATACTTCGTTGACATGTTCTTATTTTACTCATTTGTGTTTTTGTGAGGGCCCAAGACTGGCATCCGTAAGTTAAGACCGGCAGTATGCATGTGTTGAATAGCTTTCCTTTTACTACCACACTCATTTCTTTGTCTTTCATTACTTCTCTATGCATCCAGTACAGATTCCATGCTCTTTGGATACGTTCTTCTATTTCTTTATGGGTAATATTATTTATTGAGATGATTTGGCCTAGGTATGTGTATTCTTTGACATATGCGATCTTCTGTTCACCATTTACTATGAGTGGGTCCTCTGACCTGTTGGTCATTGCTTTAGTTTTGGCAATGTTCATTTCCAAGCCTACTTTCTTGCTCTCTTTGTTTAGATCATTTATCATATCTTGCAGTTGTAGGGCATTGTTTGCAAAGAGGATGATATCATCTGCAAATCTTAGGTTTGTTAGTTTTTCACCATTAATTGTAATGCCTTGTTCAGTCCAATTTATGTTGCGAAAAATTTCCTCCAGCACAGCAGTAAACAATTTTGGTGATAGGGGGTCCCCTTGGCGTACCCCTTTCTTAATCTCAATGATATCTCCTTCTGTTTCTAGTTGGATTGATGCCCTGCTCCCCGTATATATGTTTTTTATAAGTCTGATGTATTTTCCTTCTATGCCTTGGTTATTAAGGGCTATCCAAATTTTATTGTGTTCGAGAGAGTCGAAGGCTTTGCTGTAATCAATAAAACAGCAGTAGGAAGGTAAGTTGTATTCTTCAGATTTTTCCAATACTTGTTTGACGGTGTGAATGTGGTCCACAACGGAATAGCCACTCCTGAATCCTGCCTGCTCTCGGGGTTGGTTCTCATCCAAAGTTTTAGTTATGCGTTGTAGTATGACTTTTGCGAAAATTTTATATATATTTGACATCAGACTAATGGGTCTGTAATTGCTTACGTCACTCTTATCCCCTTTTTTATGTATGAGAATGATCTTTGATCTTGTCCATTGTGAAGGTATAACTTCTGTTTGTTAAACTTCGTTGAAGAGTTGCGTCAGGACAGGTGTTAAGACATGTTTTGATGCTTTTAGGAGTTCATTTGTTATGCAGTCTGTTCCTGGGGCCTTATCCATTTTCTGTGTCTCTATCGCCTTCTCAACTTCCCTTGGCATTATGGATGGTACTGGTGCCATATCTTGCGTTACAGCTATATTTGTGTTCTCTGGTGTCGTTTTACTTGCAAAAAGTTCCTTGTAGAAGTCCGTCGCTGTTTTGAGGATGTTTAGTCGTCTTGTGTTTGTTGTGCCCTTTTTATCTTTTAGTTTTGGTATCCAGTCCTTCTTATCAGTCAAGATTTTTATAGCTTTTTTAGTTCCTCCTGTTCTGATTATATGTTCTTCAAAGAGTTTCATTCTGTGTAGTCTAATATCTTTTCTCATTCTTGTTTGAATTTCCTTGCTTGTTTTTGTTATTTTGTTTCTAATTTCTTTTGTCTTCTCCTTGATACTAATGAGGGACTCTCTTTCCTCTATTAGTTTTATTGTTTCTGCAGATAACTTCTTATTTTTATATGTTTCTTTCTTGATGTTTTTATCTCCCAGTATTGTGCTGATTGATTTCTCTAGAAAGTTGTATTTTTCTTGGATATTCAAGTGTTCTGTATGCTCTTTAAAGTTTGCCAAACTTTCTTGAAGATTTGAGGTTGTAAGTGAAAAATTATTGTTGTTTGGTTTACTGCGCATTTTAATATGTCTTCGCGATTTTTTTGTCTGGTATGTTCTTAGCTTTGCTCGGACCATTCTATGGTTGGTATTGAAGTTGAGTCTGTTCACCGTATCACAGTCTTCGAATGATATTTTTTTATTTGACAGTATGTAGTCTACCTGATTTTTAAATCTGGCTCCAGGTGAATACCATGTCCACATTCTACTTTTTCTTTTTTTGAATATGCTGTTAATTATTGACAAGTTGTTTTCGGAGCAAAAGTTTAGCAGCTTCTGTCCGTTTTCATTTTTTTTGCCAATTGTATAAGGTCCAACAATATTATTATTTTTGATATTGTTTCAGACTTGTGCATTGAAGTCACCGAGTACTATAAGGTTTTTGTTGGCATACTTTTGGATTGCCTCGTTAAGTTTTATGTAAAAGTTGTCTTTTAGAGCTTCGTCTGCATCATTTGTTGGGGCATACGCTTGTATGATTGTCCAGGCATCTTGATATCCAGGTAGTTTTATGGTGACTAGGACAGTTCTTTCGGAAATAGATCTGAATTCGATTATGTTCCTTTTAAGGTGCTTTTTTATCATGAACCCCACCCCATATTGTCCTTTAGTTTCTCCTTTATAATATAAGATATATTCATCATGTTCTTCTATATGCTCTCCCAATCTTCTGACTTCGCTCAAGCCTAGTATGTCCCACTTGATGTTTTTTAGTGCCATTTCCAATTCTAGGAGCTTTTCGTTTGTTCTTAGGCTTAAGGTATTTAGGGTAGCTATGTATATACTATTGTAGATTGTAGCTGTTATTGTGTCTTTGTTGTTCATATTTTTACTTTGTTCCGTCAATATTTCAGGTGACGAAGTTTCGCATCTTTGTTCCTTATTATTATATGTTGGAGGGTTTCGGTCATTAATCCCCACGGGGACCAGCCGGCTTGGGGATCCTCTTTCAATTTTTGTTTTTGTTTTATATATTTTTGATATTCTCTGTGCTGTTTCATTTGTATTTGTTGTTTTGGTTGTTTTCTTTGTATTTGTTGTGTTGTTTGTTTTAGTTATTTCCTCTGTTGTTTTATTTGTATGTGTTGTTTTCTTTGTTTTGTTGTTTTTATTGTAGTGCTTCCAGTATTTTTTATTTGCCGGTTGAGGTTGTGGAGTTTGTACGGGAGCGAAAAAACTCATGGACTTTATTAACTTTGTGTGCTACTTCGCCTGATTCAGCTCCCTTTGATGAATTTGTGGGGGATTCACTTCTCTTCCTCTTTGACTCTTTGTCTTTGTATTTTTCATTTAAAATTATTAACTTGTCGTAGCGGATGATTGCTTTGTTCCCCTTCTTTATCTCTAGCAATTGTTTGTCTCTCAGCTCCTTTCTTTTCATCAACACCTCCTTCGGGTAATCTTCGGTTGCGTACATGCCTGTTGGGAAGTTCTTGCTGTTCTTTAAGAGTTCGTATTTACGCCAGACTAGAACGAATGTAACTAGTACTGGCCCTGATCCCTTGCCATCCTTCTTCCTTATCCTGCGCATGTCACTAATTTCCCACTCATCGTACTCCCGAGAACCTGATTTCCGGGCCACCTCATTCAACATCTCTATTAGGTTTTTTCTAAGTTGCTCAGGGTAGTTTTCAGATTCGTTTAAGCCGTGGATTAAGATGTTGTTTTTTCTTGAAACCCTCTCTAAGTTTTGCACTTTCGACTGCAATTTTGCTACTTCTTTCTTCAGTGAAGCATTTTCTCTAACAATTGGCTTAAGCTTTTCCTCTATAGCAGTAGAAGTGGAGTTTTTGAACTTTTCAGCCAACTCCTCTGTTTGTTTTTTGAAGTCCAATCTCATTTCTTCCATTTTAGCTAGGATTAGTTGCGTTTCCATCTTGTTTTTATTTTCTACCAAATTGGAAATTATTTTTGTCGTCTGGTATACTTTTTAATATGGCAACTCTACAGATGACGAGTTGCTATGACAGATGACCGGAATCGTTCGATTGAATCGATCAATATTATTCACAGCACTAATGGTTAGTTCCTTAATGTTGGTAGTTTTTTATTTTTGAGGTTATGTGGTCATGGACGTAATTTACCAATCCGATATTGAACGTTTTTTATTGTTTATTTCTGTATATCATGCGCGCTTTATTACGCATTATGTTGTTATTGTTTGATTATGATGCAATTTTTTCCTTTTATTTAGCACTGGTGTTAGCGTCGGCGTCAGCTGTCAACAGTTTTTTTCGAGCGATAATTTTGCATTTTCACTGTATTTTCATCACTGCAAACGATAATCCTGGTGATTTATAAGGTTCTTCACGATTTTATCCACTTTTTAGACTTTAAACACTGTTTATTTCACTTTTTCCTTTATTTTAAATACGGAGCACTGTTGACATTAGCTGTGTTGCCAGCATACTTTTGCGATGCGATTTAAACAGTGTTAATTTATCAATCAGCACACTTGGCTACATTTTTTTATACTAAAACATCAGCAGTTTACACAGTGGTGAAATTGCAAAATCATGAAAAATATACTACGTTTATGGTTGTTTTAGGTATTATTTCGGGTGCAATGCTGATAATGCTGCTAATGCCTTTATGCAACGTTCATATTTTTCTATATTAAATCTTTACTATAATATTATTATTTTATTTTATTTTATTTAAAGACTTTATTGCACAAATTTAGTGTACAAAGGTGGACTTAATGCTAAAAGCATTCTCTACCAGTCAAACCTTTAGGTCATGCAGAAAGGTGTCAACGGGTGCAGTGAAAAGCTTCTAAAGAAAAAAGGAACATAGTAACAATAATCATTGTATCCTATAATAATAAATATTCATATTATAATGTATTATATAAATAGATAAACCTACATTTAAATAGTAACTATAACTATAAACATATTATATATATATATATATATATATATAATTATACGTACATAAGCATAAATAAAGCAATAATACATACATATAATAACAATATTACTATGCAATTATTCACTCTTTCAGAAATGTGCGAACTTTATTCTTGAAGGATAACCTCGAATCGAATATTATCAAGAGGAAAGATTTGTTTGTTTGTATATTTGCATCGAATAGGCTCCGAAACTACTGGACCGATTTAAAAAAATCTTTCACCATAAGAATCCTGCTTTATCTGCGATGTACATAGGCTATATTACATTATCAAAAAGTAAGGGATCCGTATGAAAACTTCGATTATGTAACCGAAGGTGTGAAAGGAAAATCATTAAATTGCGAACGCTGCGAAAACTATTGTCAATAGAGCAAAATGATGTACTACAGTTTTGTAGAAGACATCATTATCTATACTAATATTATAAAGCTGAAGAGTTTGTTTGTTTGTTTGTTTGTTTGTTTGAACGCGCTAATCTCAAAAACTACTGGCCCGATTTGAAAAAATATTTTAACGTTAGATAGTCCATTTATCGAGGAAGGCTTTAGGCTATATAACATAAAGATACAACTCATAAGACCACAGCAGAAATGAAAAATGTTGCGAAAACGGGACAAAGATATTCCTTTTGAGAGCTTCCGCTGCATACGCTGCGGAAACCGCTTAAGTTGCACAAAAATCATGTATGACAGGATTGTTCAACATTAAAAGTTCTATAATAAAGTCGGCGACAGCATATGTCTATCTTTTATGGTTGACTTACTACAACCTTTTTTATATTAATAAATTTGTAAAAAATAATGCATTATTTTTAGAGGTGTATTATACACCCAGGTATTTATTCTTATCAAAATAAATACATTCATCATCACGAGCATTTTATTTAGAACCAAGTTGCCATTTATGTCATTTGATTTCAATGAATACCTTAGGAGCTATCACAGTTTTAACATAACTCCGCACCAAAATAATGTTCGCAGCTTAAGTACAACGTGCGCTTGCGCTAATATATTATAAAGCTGAAGAGTTTGTTTGTTTGAACGCGCTTATCTCCGGAACTGCTGGACCGATTTGAAAAATATTTCTGTGTTTGATAGCTTATTTATCGAGAAAGGCTTTAGGATATAAAACATGACGCTGCGACGGGAGGGGAGGGAGCAAACTCAAAACGCGCGGACGATGTCGCGGGGGACCGCTAGTATACAATAAAGTCCGCGATACTATATGTCTAACTATAACAGATACGCCACTATAACTCTTTTTTATGTAAGACTAGCGGTCCCCCGCGACTTCGTCCGCGTAAATTTTGTAAAAACTCATACCTATTTTAAGATAGCTTTTGAGATCAAATGATGTATATATTTTGATTAAAAAAATAAAGTAAATTTCTTCCTTGTGTTAAAATACCAGTCAACGACTATAAATGATACATACATTTTATAAAATGTATGTATCATTTATAGTCGTATAAAATATAGCTATAGCTCACTATACTCATAATACTCTCTGTCTCTGATAAGTCACACACACACACACACACACACACACACACACACACACACACACACACACACACACACACACACACACACACACACACACACACACACACACACACACACACACACACACACACATTTTTTTTTTCTTTTAATTTTTTATATTTTTTTTTTACTCTTCTATGATATTTTTGACTTATTATATGATTTTTTAAATTAATATTTACAATTTATTCTTATTATTACGCCAGACCGAGCTTCCGTGTAAACGATATTTACTGTCATTTTACTCGCGATAGGCCGACGTATAGTAGTCCATGGGTAAAACATTATTTTCTTAGATTAATCCCTACTAATTTGAAGGTTTGACGCTGGGATTTGTTAATTGTTATCGAAAAAGATGTTTTAATTGGGAATTGTAGACGTTTGCATGGGATTGGCAGGTCTGTTGGAATCATAGGTATTCGGGTATATGTGCTAGATGATCAGCTATTGGGCCGGTGATAATGGCAGCTACAATAAAGTTGTCCTTCATTTCCCTAATAGTTAGGGAGGCGAGGTAGCTAAATGGCGTAATTAAACGGCGCCGTCGAGACCTATCAAAATCGAAAGATAAAATAATTTCAAAAAGAAAAGCTGGTATGGTAAAAACCATTTTAGCGGTGGGTTTGGCGTGTACGGTTTTTCAAAAATGTAAAAAAATACAGTTACTTGGGCATTCTCGAGCGCGTCAGATATTCATACTACGTATGCCCCAAATGCCTCTGATAACAACGGTATACTAATCTGCCGGTTTGGGTGGTGGGGGTAGGCATATAAAGTAGTCAAAAATGCAAAAAAAAAAATTACTCGAGCGCGTCAGATTTTCGGAAGGGGTGTTAAGTAGGCCCCAAGGAAGCTCCCTTTAAAAAAACTGACGATTTCGGCGTGACCATAAGTTACAATGAATTTTTGAAAATGCAAAAAAAAACTGTTAAAAAAAAAAAAAATTCTTCACTTCGTTTTGCTTACAGTACGTCCAAAAAACAATTTGAGGATCGACAGGCTAATGAATAATATACATACATGAAACTGTACATGTTAATAATACTTTTGTATACAGATAAGCATAACTTTTTCCGAGTCCACGAAAATTATTAATAATAAATAATAATTGTCGAAAAGCTTTAGAAAAAAAAATAGATATAATAAAAGTAACATAATTTAATCATCGTTATTTCATATCAATTTTAACACCCTCAGTTTTCAAGATAGGTATACTAAAAATAACGGGAGTTTGAGTTTTTATGATGCTTCAAGTCAAAAAGTTTGAACTTTGGACAAAATGTAAAGAGACCTTTTTTGTGTGAAATAAAATTACCTTTTTTGTTTATTTAAACTTTTTTTTTGTAAAATGTACCGTTCGCGACTTATATGCCGCAACGCGTTTTCGGAAGACGAAATGGCTCCTCCACACTCCCGGTCATGCGGAAACCGGCAGATTTTGTATTTTTAGTACGTTTTAGATTATATTCTTCAAAATAAAAAAAATAAAAATCGCGCTCGAGAATGCCGGATTAACGTTTTTTTTTTACAAGTTCGCGACCCTATAACTCGGCGGCGTCAAGGACTTATCGTCAGATTAGTTAAATTTAGTCTTAAAACACTAAAATCAACCCCCAATATCTTAATCTGACGCGCTCGAGTATATCAGACTATCGATTTATTTTTACTAATCTGATCGTCTATCCTAGGCGCGCGTCACTACATATAGTGCTAAATACTTTACAAGGTTGTTCTATTAGGTCCAAGGTATCTCTCATATCTTAAACTGCCACGCTCGAGTATTACCGAAAATTCCCCTATTCGCCTCCCTAACTATAATAAGCAGCCTTGACCATTGCACATGCTCAGAGGGTTTGAAACTCTAAAAGCACGACATATGATCCAAATTCATTTACAATTCCTGTGTTATAACATTCAGTTTTATCAATTTAGCTATTTGGGAAACATCGAGTTTTACCGCGAGTTAAAAAGGTACAGCGCCATCTATGGCCGATAAACCGAACCAGAGTCACTAAACTGATGATTTTGATAAATATTAAACTCATGATATCTTTTGAATAGTATGTCCGATTTGAATAATTCAAAAAGGTATTTTAAATACATATTTAAATAAACTCGAGCTGTTTTGTAGACCTTTTAAGGTGTAATTTGTATGAAGAACCAAGTTATGTTTGCGGTTGTTGAAAATGTGCTATATCTCAAAAACTATTAGTTCGATCCCGTTCAAATCAATTTTCGTTGAAAGTCTTTATCAAGATCTACATTTTTATTTTTTCAAAATTTACACTCGCTTTGTTTAAAAGTTAGATGGGGACGCCCATTATACTACATTGGAAGCGTCTATTAAACTTTTAATGTCATTTTAAAAGACCTATCTATAGACACCCCACATGCAAAGGTTTGTTTTTTGTTTCATGTATTTTATGTATAAGAATCGTTAAGCGGTGAACAGGATACATCTTCCTACCAAATTTTATAGATTTAAGCATACACGCATACAGACAGCGGGAAACGACTGTTATTATATTAGTGAAAATTATTATTATACTCGTAACTTAGACCCTTAGACACTACGGCCTTTAGCACCGATGCAGTCGCGTGTTTTGAAAACTTGCTTCAGCATCGCGAATTCGCGACTCACGCAGTGAACAGACTTAATTTAGCATCAATGCAGTCCACGTTAGCATCAATGCTAACGCACGTTAGTATCGATGCAGTCGCTAATTTCCAGCTTCTGCATCGCCACTGTATCGACGCTAAAAGTAGCGCAGTGTGTAAAGGTTGACATTTTGCGACTGCATCGATGCTAACGCGCGGTAGCGTCGCGACTGCATCGCCGTAAAAACTCATAAAATTATTATCCCTTTGAAATAGAACGACAAAAGCGAGATGTCACTAGCAGCAAACTGTGTGATAAAAAGAGTTGGGTAGCAGAACCATTTTTGTCAGATGTCAAACAGTTGACCGCCCCGCAGAAGCTCGCTGAAAATTACGTGCATTTGATTTTTATATTTAAAAGTGAAATTGTGTATATTTTGGAGAAATAATCCGTCTGAAACATGGTGACTTGATCGGTGATTGATTGTTATGCATTACAGCGGCATAACCTCAACAAATAATCATTTAACAGGTAGATTAGTCCAAATCGAAGCCTCTTAATACGACTTATATTTACCAATGCGCTTCAAATTCAAAGTACGCAGTTTGATTATTCTATTCTACAAACGTTAATTTTCGTAAAAAATAAAGACAGAATAACACAGGGTATGTATATCGACGAATATTTTGTATAATGAAATAACATGTTCAATATTTTGTGTCGACTGTTTATCATGCAGTAAACTACTATATTTAACTTAAGAACATTGTTATAAATCACCTGATCGAAAGGTTATCTCATTTAAAGCTACAAATGTTACTTACTTATGTTAGTTACTGACATCTTAAATCGGTTTCGTTTGACAGCTTTTACTTGATAATTAATGGAATCAGGCGTTACTTTGCGGAAATCCATTATTAAGTTGAAATTTGTAAAATTATTTTGCTTTAAATTTCCGCTAAGCGACGCCGGCGCAGGCAACTAACAACACAAACCGTCACCGCGTTTAGTATTAGTTCAGGCAAATGCAGGATGCACCACCCGCCCTCCCTCAATACGCATGCGGCACAGCTGATGCAATTATTAGTACCCAACACCAACGTGCAAAATACCTCGACGCGTTTCGCCACTACACGTGGCATCCTCAGGAGATGTTGTCGCCTCGGCGGAGCACGGACGACTGAACTATGTCGGCTGGCGAACAGGCCTTTTATACTTTCCGTCCACTAATGAGGTGACGTAATCGTTGTAACGGAAATTTGAAAATTAAGTTAATCCGTTGGTAGTTGACGGTTATTATTAATACATTGTTGATTTGAAAATATATTTAGAAGTGGAGAGGCGGTATAACTGACCTGTTCGTTCAACAATGTAAGCGTATTATCTTTATTATGTTTTATTATTTCTAATTGTTCCAAAACGGATAGTTTTAAGCCTTTTTCACAAGTATGAAGAACAGAAAATGTATGATTATCAGGAATACTATGTCCTGAATCTAAAAGATGTTTGGCGAAATGAGACCTCTCAGGATGGTTGTTTCGGTAAGCGGAAATATGTTCTTTATAACGTGTGTTGAAGCTACGGCCGGTCTGACCTACATAAATGGCGTTAAATGCACTACAGTTAAGCCTATAAACACCAGATTTTTGGTGTTTATCAAGCTTATCTTTTCCGTTACATACTAATCTTAAAGAATTATTAGTTTTAAAAGCTACGCGGATATTTTGACGTTTTAATGTTTTAGAAATACGCTCCGACACCTCTCCTAAGTAAATCAAACTAGAATTATACCTGTCTACCCTTTCTTCAGGAACAGAGTATAATAAACTAGTTATGATTTTGTTAGTCTTGTTTTTTATTAAGTTGTCAATAATGCATCTCTTGTATCCGTTTGATATGGCGATATGATACAAAATATTAAGTTCTTTATGGTAATTGTCTTTACTAAGTGGTACAGTGAAGAGACGATGAATATATGAATTGAACGCGGCCATCTTATGTTGCCACGGATGACAAGATGATGCATGAATGACAGTGTCAGTATGTGTTGGTTTTCGATATATTTGAAATTCATGTTTACCCTGCACCCTTGTTATAGTTAAATCTAAAAAGTTAATACTATCGTTTTGTTCTATTTCTAATTTAAATTTAATTTTAGGATGGATGTTGTTAATTTTAGAAAGAAAAATATCTAACTGTCTATTAGTTCCGGTCCAACAAATCAAAATATCGTCAACGTATCTATAATAATAAAGGATTTTTCTTTCTTGAATTAAGTATTTATTTTCAAAATAATCCATAAAAATATCTGCCATTAATGGACTTAAAGGAGAACCCATTGCTAAGCCCTCCTTTTGTCTGTAATAAAGATTGTTGAACCGGAAATAATTTTGTTTCATGCATAATAATGTTAATGATATGAGATCTTCTATCTCCCCCGGATGCAATCGCTGTTTTTCTAAGTGATTCTTTAAAATATTAAGGCATTCTTGATAAGGTACGTTGGTAAATAAACTTTCTACGTCTAATGATATCAACTTTGCATTCCGAGTGAGAGAGACAGATTGTATTTTCTTAATTAAATCTAAGCTATTTATTAAAGAATATTTTGGTTTGAATGACGATTTCTCCCTTAATATTGTATTTAGTTGTTTAGCTAATTTATATGCCGGTGCGCCGATGTATGAAACTACAGGACGCATCGGCATACTTTCTTTGTGAATTTTTGGTAACCCGTATAAACATGGACTACGTGGATTCATTTCTAATAATTTGTTATTATGCTTATACGGGCTATCCCGAAACAAAAATTGAGTTGAATTAATTGCTTCCTTTATCTCGGACGCGAATGTTTTGGTGGGGTCTGATTGTAATAGTAAGAAATCGTCACTCTGAATTATATCTTCTACTTTATGAATATAATTGTTACGTTCCATAACCACCACCGTGTTACCTTTATCAGCTTTGGAGACAATCAAATTTGCCTCACCAGATATGACAACAGATCAATCTCGGTTCAGTCGAGCATTAGTGACCGATTTCTGCGTGTCAGTAACGATTTCTACCGTCAAACTATTCTGAAGCTACCAGGAAAGGGGACATTGACCCATGCAGCTTACAATAGAATTCGAGAAAAAGGAAACAAGAACGGTAAGAATGCTGCAGGGAACAACCTAGTGTGGTTTATCGAAGGATCATGGAATAAACGGTGTAAAGTTTTTTCCACAGTGTAGAGTAAATGAAATAGAAGAGGAACGGCCAAGAGTATGTAGTTATTAATAATATTTGAGTCAAGAAAAAAATGCTCCTGTTTTTTTATTTATTTCAAGGACTTATTTTTAGGCACCCTTTACCTAGAATAGTACAACAGACGTCAAGAACGAGATATTATCGTATGTAATACTCCCTTGCACCTTAGCACTAGATAGAACGTTGTATAACCAGTTCCTTGCAAAGTATTCTATGCGAAAACAAATTTATAGAGGTCTCTGTCCTTCTAATCTCCTGTATCCCCATCTCAAAGATTATCCGGACCATTAAAATACCTTAACATAAAAGAGTTACCGTGATGTTATCGTTCGACCTGAAATATATTTGGCACGGCCCGAGTGAAGTATTAGCGATAGATTAGAGACACGTGATGGCTATTTTTAAAGGTGGCTGACAGACTGAACTAAGGTTGAGGCCAACGCAACTGCGGAAACCAGCAAACACTTATTACTTTTAACCCAAATATCTGGTGACCTAGTTAACCCATTCTTGAGGTAGAGCAGGATAATTATGTGATTTGAGAAAAGCGGAATGGATGAATGTATTGTTCAGACTATACAAGTGTAGATTGTGATTTCATTCTACAGTAATTTTTTGCTTTAATGGTGAGAACCACAACCCACTAATAAAAAATAAAACCGTCCTTCTAATGTCAATTCCTTGCAATAACAAAGTCATTATCCTGTATTTCATGGCTCCCGAGAGTATTTAACACCATTACTCATACTTTTAGACTCCTAAGTGGGTGCAGTGTGAAGTTGCAAAATAATTCATCACAATATACTGCTACTGCGTTAACGGAGACGAAGATTTGCCAAGTTTCGTAATAAACGACCGAGTTTAAGCTAGGTTTGCCAGTACATACAAGTACAATACAATGAAGTACAATACAAATGACAGGTCTTGGGTAAAACATGGCTTGGCAACCAAGTTCACATCACATCACATCCAGGTTGACATAATGACAGGCGGTATCTCCTTCTTCTTTATCCGCGTTTACATTCGATAAAATACAAGTATGCCGTAAAATCTGGGCTAACTGCAAATTCATTTATAGTCAGTAGAATATATGACTTTTACGTTGTAATCAATGCAATTTATTTACTAAGAAAACCAACAGCTTAAAAATATGTTACACAAAGTAGTTAGTTCTTATAGAAAGTCAAGCCAATAAAAGGTTTCCCTATATTTGCAATCAGTTTAGGACGCATAAAAAAGGAAAACAAGTTAGTTTGAAGATGTAACATGAAACAAACATATGAATTTTCGGATAAAATAGGAATATCGCAGTTTTAATAAACTCATTTATATCAGTTATAGTACAATGTCGTTAGGGTAGAACAAATTTAATCAACCAAGGATTGTGATGCTGTTCCTAGATAAGTGAACTCATCATATCAGCAATAGGCTAATACAGCAAGCAAGTTTAGATAGACAGAAAAACCGAAATAAATAAATATTTACTGTTAAGATTTAATGAATCAAAGACTTAGTTCGTGCTTTTCAATAATACACATATAAACGCATTCAAAAATATTTTTGGACAATTGTGTATAAAAAGTAAAATTGGTACTCGTACTGCTATTGCTTTCTTGAAATCTCAGTGGTTACCATGAACCTAAAATATCATTCACTCCTACAGTTTTAACAAATAAACTATAGAGATAATAACAATTCAATTTTCTGTTAAAGATACTTATACAATAATGAAAAATACATCCATCCAAAATATCTCACCCTAATCCATCTGCGGGTAATACTTTATGCTTAATGCTCAACTAAGATGAAGCAACGCTAAATATAAAGTTATTATTATAGAACGAATCCGCCCGCAACACTACGTGGGTTTATAAGACGGCTATTTCGATACCGACGTTTGGGATAACGTCACATCAACGTTGGTTAGACTAAATAATAAAAAGTCCGAGACAAACTTATGGGCTTCATTAACAAGCATGAAAATATGTTGGAACGAACACGGAAGGTGTTTAAAGTTGTTGAGCAATCAGTGTAGAAAACTGACAAAGTTTTCGATTTTTTAAATCATCAAGATCTACATTAATAAATTTCAAGATATATTTTACCACATTCGACGACAACTGAAATTATTTAGTGAACATCTGATATTGGGAAATATGTTTAAAGTAGATATAGCAATGTGGTAAACTTCGGAATAAAAATTTGGCTATACTGAAATGACTTAAGTCTTTAGAAAACTAGATTTAAGTCTTTCCTATTAAGGTTCTTCAGTTCCGTTAATTAAATTTGAACATTGCCGAACATGCACAGTACTTAGTACCTAGCCTACAGCAGCATTGTAATTTTAGACATTACCTAACGGCTGATGTAATTTTCAGTCCAAATCGCACCAAGAATTCTGTAGAATCATGAATCATAGTGCAGCTAGTACCATAAATTAATTCATGAGAGCATACAAAGTGTCATTTGCAACAAGATGCCTGACGTTCTGTAACCCTATGCCAAATCGGCGAGGTGTAATATTTAGAAGTTTGGCCGCTTCTGAGAAACGTTCATTCATTGCTTCAATCGTATGTAGGTCAACGCCGCAAATAACTTGTCAGGCGAATGTGAAAAAGTACTGTGCGAATCCATACTTATTGAAAAATCTCCTTTAGCTCTGTAAAAAGATGGAACTCAGACATAAAAGCGAGTAAGTGAGAAAGTAAGGTGTTATTGTAGAAAAGAGAATACCGATACCAGAGCACCCACATATACCAATCATGCTAGGCAGCACGGTTTAGGTTACGAACCATATTTCGTGAATTAGGTAGGAACAAATCTCGAGTTTACTAACAACATAAATACTCACAAATCTGAAGATGACGGACAGAGTCGAACAAATACTAAAATTGCTCTTGAAGAACATGACGTAACAAACACTAATGGTGCTAAAAACGAAACTGCTCTTGCTATTAATTTACACCGGCCCGAAACATTATACCAAGCGGCTGCTACATTCGCTACACAGCTTAAAGTCTGTTTGGCCAAACTAAAAATTCTTAATAGCGAGGTATTAATGTTCAATTTTAGGATGAATAAAGTGCACGCATGTGTGTGATAGAACTAACCAACCGTAACGTGACCAATATTGAGACTTTTGGCTCCAAATGTGAAGTATCTGAAGCAACCCAAGTCTGATAAGTTGTACTCATTTGTATATCTGCCCGATGAAGTCAAAATATTCTTAATCCTCTAGATTACGAATGGAATTTAAAAACTTGTATCAGACCTTACACAAACTTACGGATGCCCATTTGGAAGAAGAACGAACTAGTTAGCGATGTGAACAGTTTGAAAAATTATAGCGTCACGCAACATTTTAAGCGACTTATCACGTAAATAACAAAATTATTTGACTGATATTTATGATATTACGAGTCCCTTTTGGCGTCGCTCCACTTATCGTTTATATTTAGGTAGTTAAATAAAATTTCCTTAATGTAGGAACTATTCATCCTGTAGCAAAATAAAATTTGACGTGATTTTAAGTGGACTGGAATTCAATGAAAGTTTGGAATGTTACTTTTGTTAACTTAATTTCCTAATTACTAGCGATGGGCCGAGTACTCGGTTAATACTCGGTACTCGGCGTACTCAGGGGTTTTTGAAACTAGTACTCGGCCGAGTAACTCGGTTTAAGTAAAGCAATATATTGCGGTAGATATCATATAAACAACAGGGGAGATCTTTCAGAATCTCAATTATGATACTAAACGAGCAGTAAATATAAATATAAATATTGGACACCAATCACATACATTGCTCTGATTTCAAAGTAAGTAGCTAATGCACTTGTGTTATGGAAATCAGACACAACGGTGGTACCACAAAACCCAGACCCGAGACAATATAGAAAAATTGATTTCTATATTGACCCGACCGGGGATCGAACCCAGGTCCTCAGAGCGGCGACGCCTTGAAACCTTATTTTTAAGTGTTGTGTGATATTGTTATAAAGGTGCCATCAAACGGATCAGGATTTGCAATATAATGATTTACACAACAACAAACGCCAATAAAAGGCTTAGTTGTGTCATAGCCATAAATAATGGTAGGAACATAAATCTAAGTAGGTATAGAAATGCTTGCAGCATTCTCAAAATAATGCGTTATACCAATAAGTCGGATGACGCCATTTCTATTTTTACTCACTTCGCTTTGCCCGAGTCAACTTATGTCATATGCAGTATGACGCCAACTAACAGCTGATTTTGGCGGTTGAATGCGCGCGCGCATCATATCGAGAGCGAATCTAAACATTCGAGGTCGATGCACAATGGGACAAATTCTAAATATTTCACAGTTTTGAAGGAAATATTGCATTGTCTACTTTTCGTCTGGGACGTTTCTAAAATAATCAAAGATAATTGACCAGACCAAGAAATATGTGAAGGTATCTTTCTCTTGTGCTCCCACATAATACCTAAACACTGTAGAATAGGTAATGAGCGCGAATTATTTTTACCTGTTCTTAAAATTTTATCTTCAATTTGAGGGTTAAATATTTTTAAAATAACTTTGACACTTAGTTAGCATTTTAAATATATTTCTAAAATTACAAGTGTTTTTATAATTTCTAAAATCCATAGTTAGTAATTACACTTAAATCTCTAATCCTGAACTTATGCAGCTTACGAATCAAACGAAGAACGTATAGAGTGTTGACACGCCCTTTAACTATTTAAATACTACATAATTTTCTAATATATCCTCCATTTTAGTAGTATTCAGCGTACTTAGCCACTACACCACGAAGGTCGTCATAATGCAGTCATGAGACAAAATGAAGCGAACTAGACAACGAAAAATAATCAATCTGTTAAATTTTATAAAATAAACTTATGATGCAGTAACACAAAGCTCTATGCGCTTTCTGGTAACAGCCTATTTTTTTTCTTCGTAGATGTTACTAGCCTCCAAAAGTAATCACTCGTTATGCACGGTGCTTGCAGATGCACATAGTAACACTCGTGATAAACGTGCCAGTTCCAGATACCTTGTTTGGTGCCCTGCCCACCACTCGAACTCGGACTGTTTTTGGTCAGCTTCTTCTAAAGGTATAGGGGCTTTATTAAGTATCATTTGAAAGTTAATTCTACGCGAACCTATTTATACTTGTTTACACACCAGAAAAATGAATTTTATTTTAAACCGAGTTACTCGGCCGAGTACTCGGTTGGAAAAAAAATTGAACCGAGTAAAACTCGGTACTCGTTACTCGGCAAAAGTGCTTCTCGGCGCAACTCTACTAATTACACATAATGAACGAAAAAAATGCCTGCCAAGTTACACAATAAATTCAACTGAATTTTTTCGAAATATAATGCATCCATATTTGGTTCTGTAATGTTTTTAACGAAAAATATATTTAGTATGGGATTCTTGATTTTAGACCAAGCAAAGCGCGACTTAAGACGGTGTCGAAGATGGATCTACCTCGCTCAGAAGATTATATTCGGACTGTAACCATAAGGCAATTGCTCTTTATCTGTTGACATCAATAGCCGTATTAATCACTTTAATAAATTGATATGTGCGTACATCTATTGTTGTTTTTTATATTTCTTAAAGTCAGCTTCAAGTTTTCCATTCAATCACCGGTTATTTTTAAGTGTTGTGTGATATTGGTATAAAGGTGCCATCAAACGGATCATGATTTGCAATATAATGATTTACACAACAACAAACGCCAATAAAAGGCTTAGTTGTGTCATAGCCATAAATAATGGTAGGAACATAAATCTAAGTAGGTATAGAAATGCTTGCAGCATTCTCAAAATAATGCGTTATACCAATAAGTCGGATGACGCCATTTCTATTTTTACTCACTTCACTTTGCCCGAGTCAACTTATGTCATATGCAGTATGACGCCAACTAACAGCTGATTTTGGCGGTTGAATGCGCGCGCGCATCATATCGAGAGCGAATCTAAACATTCGAGGTCGATGCACAATGGGACAAATTCTAAATATTTCACAGTTTTGAAGGAAATATTGCATTGTCTACTTTTCGTCTGGGACGTTTCTAAAATAATCAAAGATAATTGACCAGACCAAGAAATATGTGAAGGTATCTTTCTCTTGTGCTCCCACATAATACCTAAACACTGTAGAATAGGTAATGAGCGCGAATTATTTTTACCTGTTCTTAAAATTTTATCTTCAATTTGAGGGTTAAATATTTTTAAAATAACTTTGACACTTAGTTAGCATTTTAAATATATTTCTAAAATTACAAGTGTTTTTATAATTTCTAAAATCCATAGTTAGTAATTACACTTAAATCTCTAATCCTGAACTTATGCAGCTTACGAATCAAACGAAGAACGTATAGAGTGTTGACACGCCCTTTAACTATTTAAATACTACATAATTTTCTAATATATCCTCCATTTTAGTAGTATTCAGAAGGTGCATAGTGCACTATGTGTAGTTGTAATCAGTTTTAAAGTCAATATAGCACTAAATGAGGCGAGGAAGTCTGGCTGGCCGCAAGCCAGCGCGGGCAGGGAACGCCGCGACACGCCACGCTCTTTTCGCGATCTGATCTAGTTTATCTAACTCTTACAAATATATACGTAATTTCAAATATTTAAATATACGTATTTTAATAAGAACTGCAGATAACATTGTGAAAACGTAAAAGCCCTAAAAGTTTAATTATCACAACAGCGTGAATGCTGCAAATGAAAGATAAAAATTCAATGGACAACAATCGTTTTTACAACCAGAAATAAAAACTCTATGCCTACAAAAGATAGGCTTTGGTATTGAAACTGTCAACAAAACAGAATTAGAGTGCGATGATAGTAAAACCTAAAGAGCGTCGTAGGTAACAGAGAGGAGAAGAAAATCTTCAATACGCGCACTCATAAATCTTCAAGGCAAATTTTCGGAGAGCCGATCCTATGCTTCTGGCGCAAACGCAGGGTGTATGATGTCATTATAGTTACTATAACTGTACCTACTGGTAGTGTTTCAATTACAAGCGTTCGCATTCACACCGTGAGAACAAAAAACGCGTGGGCTTATTCTCGAAATTTTCGATACGGATTACGATAGAAAGCAATGAAGTTCAATTGAACTTCATTGCTTTCTCAAAGCAAAATAAGATGGCCTGATTCTGACAAAGAAGGAGAAGAAGAAGTTATTTTTTCAGTAATCAATTTATGTGTGTACACTTGATCGAAAGGGTTCCCGCAGAATGCCAGTACCGTGACATGCCTCGCGCTGTCACGAATTATGCTGAGCGTGGACCTTTTTTTTCTTTCTATTATTGTACTTTGTGTTGAATAAAGTCATTTCATTTAATTTTTCAAGAAGAAATGCCTAAAAGCTCAATGAAGCTGAGGAAAAAAAAGATTTCAGTAACAGACCATTTAAAAGTTATCACATTTGATTCTCCTGACATGATAACCCTTTTACTGGTGGTGGCAATATGTATGCCACCAATATTTTAATTTTTTTTTTCCACTTTGTAGCATCAATACTTTAAAACTTAGTGACGTTGCGTAAAACGGAACATATTGTTGATGTGAAAAAAAATACCACAGACCCATTTGACATTATGTCAAACAGCTGTCAACTTGTCTTTTCAAATTTTGATTGAATCTTTGATGTGTGTGATAATTCAAAAAAATCTTCATATTGTAAGGAAGTATCGGTAAGATTTCAAATTTATTGTAAAATAGATTGTGTACTTATTATGTTACATTGCATATTTTTAAAAAAAATGTACTATTTATCGAAAAAAGTAACATCAAACATGGTGGCAATAAACTTGCCACCACCAGTTCCGGTGTTATTGGATTTTGTTCGTAACTTTTAATTTCTATTTTTTTTTAGACGATGAGTAAGAGAAATCAAATTCTGCGAGACAAACAAATTGAAGAAGAGCTAGAAAAAATATTTGGTATACCAGATGGCTCTATTTCTGAAGACGATGAAGAAAATTTGTCGGATGCCGAGGGTACTAACGATAATAGAGACTTGCTCTCTATATTAGTCGGTAAAGATGTAATGATAAGTTCAGCCGCTGAAGAAAGACAAGAGAGTCCCGTGTTGGCACAATCTCCTAGACCTTCAACATCCAGGGCTGTCAATGATTCTCCACCTGTAACTACTAGAGTTCATTCACCTAGCTTAGAAAATCTTTCAGACTTTTCTTCTTCTTCCGATGAAGAATCGGATGCTGATGAAATAGATTGGAAAAAGCAGTCTTGGCAACAGAGTCCAAACCTGGAAAGCTTTGATGATTCACCGTTACGCTGTACCAGAAACCTACCAAACAGAACAAGACCAGTAACATATTTCGAATTGTTTTTTGACGTAGAAGTAATGGATAATATAATGATACAGACTAATAAATATGCAGAACAAGAAAATGCACGAAATTGGACACCTGTTACAGTAAATGAATTGAAGGCATTTCTTGGCATCATTATACAGATGGGTATTCACGTACTTCCTTCTATTGAGGACTATTGGTCAAGTAATCCACTATTACAAGTAGTAGAAATAGCTGAGACAATGACATTGCAAAGATTTCAAAAAATTTTGAAATTTTTGCATATCAACGACAATTCGGCAATGCCAAGTCGTACAGATGAAAACTATGATAAGTTGTATAAAGTGCGGCCCCTTGTTGATAGGTTGAACTATCTATGTCAAAGCAATGCATCTATAACCAATTCCCAATCTATAGATGAATGCATGATAAAATTTAAGGGTCGCTCTAGCCTAAAACAATATATGCCTATGAAACCCGTAAAACGGGGTTACAAAGTGTGGTGTCGTGCAGACAGCAGTACAGGATACCTTTATCAGTTTCAAGTTTATACTGGCAAAACTGATACTGCAGAGACAGGACTGGGCAGTAATGTTGTGAAATCATTGTGTGAGCCCTTACTTCAAAATGGTTATTCTGGTCATATGGCTTTTGATAATTTCTTTTCGAGTTTTGACCTTTTGCAACATTTATATGAACAAGGTGTCTATAGTACGGCAACAATTCGTAGTGATCGCGTTGATTTACCTCTTTTGGTAAAGAAACCAAAAAAGACTGGAAACAGAGATGAAGATGAGAGGATATCTGCAGCAGCTAGTAAGGCAAGTACAAAGATAAAAAAACTGAAGAAAGGAAAATGGAAATGGAGAGTGAAAAAGAACGTAGGATTTGCTGTTTGGAAAGATACCAAACAAGTTAATGTTGTTAGCACAGCATTCCATCCCAAAGAAAAAAGAAATTGCAACAGGACCCAAAAAGATGGCTCAAAAAAGTCTATCAGATGCCCTTTACTCATTCCAGAATACACAAAACGTATGGGTGGAGTCGATCGTTTCGACCAATTACGAACACATTATGCTGTAGGTAGAAGAAGTCGCAAGTGGTGGACTCGAATTTTCTATTTTTTTATAGATGTTGCGATAACTAATGCGTATTTGTTATACAAAACAAACACCCGAGTGCACAGCGTTATGAGCCAAAAAGAATTTAGAATTGCTCTTTCAAGAGAGCTGGTGGATAATCGAACGTTTAGAAAAAGATCATTCCAAGCAATGCCGAAACATATAACAAAAAAAAAGAAACGAGTGGAAGAGAGTGATGAGCGACAAAAAAGACTTTATGGGGTACCAGAAGAAGTAAGATATCAAAGATTAGGTGATCACTGGCCTATAGAAATAGACACCTATAAGAGGTGTCGCTATTGCAGCACTAAAACAAATAATAAGAGGTCTAAAATAGAATGTGAACGATGTAAAGTGGCATTGTGTATTTATCCATGTTTTAAATTATTTCACCAACTGCAAGAGGAAAATCCATGAACAGAATTTAACAGAGCTCATACTGGTATTGGCAAGGATATTGCCACCATGTTTTTTTCTTCAACTAAATACGATTAATTTTTTTTCTTAAATAAAAGTTATTAAAGTACCCACAATAAACCTAAAAAACGAGTTTTTATTTTTCCGAGACACAAAATTGCTTCTACCAGTTAAAGGGATAATGGATCAACATATTAACCTTCGCGCATTGGTTACATTAGCCATTGTTTATTTTGGACGCCATGGCCGTTAGTTGTTCCTAGTTTTATGTGAAACTAAGTGCCGTTTACAGCTTCATTGGCTGACGGGAGCTGATGAAAACATTTTAAAAATGAGTTTGTAATAAAACGTGGAATGCTTTGATTGTTGATGCCTGCTTTGAGGGGCTTGTATCAATTTCGTGGAATTTTTCTTTATTCAGATTTTAGAGATAGTTAACAAAGTAAGAAAAAAAATCGTTCATAATTTATTATTTATCCGGATTGACTTTAAGGTTTCCGTGCCCAAAAGGGTAATAACTTAGTAATAGGGTTACTAAGACTTCGCTGCACCAGTCTGTCCGTCCGTCAATCTGTCTGTCAAAAGGCTGTAGCTGTATCTCAAGAACTGCAATAACTAGACAGTTAAAATTTTCAAAAATGATGTATTTATGTTGCAGCTATAACATCAAATACCAAAAACTTATTTAAAAAATTATTAAATAAAAAAAAAGATTACTTATTATATTTTGCCATTATTGTAAATTGGTAGGCATTTGAAATATTTATAAAATACTCCTTTTACAGTAAAGGAAAAAAAATAAAATTTAACGGAGGCAAACAAAAACCCGTTTTTTTCCATTTACCTAGCTTGTCAATGGTACGGACCGCTTTGTGCGCGAGTCCGACTCGCACTTGGCCGGTTATACTGATTTATGTATAAAGCTTGGGTTCCTCGGTAGAATCCCTTACAACCCTCTCTTTCCTTTACTTGAATTACAATGAAAGGCCACAGAAAACAAAACCGAAACGTACAGGCTGATTGCTAGAGTTTAAAGAACCAAAAATTTCCCAGTGTGATCTTAACTGAAACTTTAATAAAAAGTTGTCCAAAAATAATTAATTTGAGTTGTTCAAAACCTTTACATGTAGGTGTATAAGTTAGGCCGACGCCTGGCGAATTATCGTCTGGCGCGCGACCAGCGGCGGCGTACGCGCATAAACTCCGCGACTTACGCACGGACGCATAATGGGCGTAGCACTTACGCTAAAACTGTCTGTCGCGTAAAGGGCACTGGTGGAGTCACTGTGGTTGTAAATAAATACATAAATATAAATAAATATTTGACAACATCACATACATTGCTCCGATCCCAAGCTAAGTAGCTAAAGCACTTGTGTTATGGAAATCGGAAACAACGGTGGTACCTCAAGACCCAGACCCAAGACAATATAGATAAGATCGTTTTCTACATTGACCCGACCGGGAATCGAACCCGGAACCTCAAGAGATGGCGACACTTGAAACCAGCGTGCTAGCCACTCGACCACGGAGGTCGTCAAAATGACTGACAAACGGTTTTTTTGTGCAAGAAAGTAAGTTTGGTACCCCAAACGGCATAAGCACTTAGACTAACACTTTCGCATCCCGCTAGTGTGAGGAGGCTCTGAAGCTCTGAACAAAAGCAATATAAATTAAACTGTGTGTTTGTCCGTCTTCTATGTATTCTAAAACCAACGGTGATGGAGAAAGGGAGACGCCTGCCCTGGTTTCTAGCCAATAGAATGAAAAAATATTTTAGGTCAACTTAAGATTTAATAATAACTATTTTATATGTAGGTATTTTGGTGACGTTTGAGGCCATAACAATAAACCGAAATCAAATCGTTCATTTTTATAATACGACTCCTAAAATTCTGCAATTCAATTCTTGAGCAGGCATCACGGATGGAGTTTGTTTATGTTCAACCCACGGAACACATTTTCTCTGGCTCCAGAAATAAACCTGACATCAGTTGAGTTCACATTTGAAATTCAAGGTGCAAAATACTAATACTTACCTAATAGATCTACAGTAAGTAGCTATTGGGTAGGTAAAATAAGCTTTTATTGGTATTATGATTCTAGCTCACTACCAAAGCTTATTAATGTTAGTATAAATTCGAAATTGAGATCGTTCCATAGTCGACTTCGTCTTAGCCTTTCTATGGTCTAAGACATTTTGGCTCTCTATAGAGTTTTTCATCGAATTTCTCTTAGTTCCGTCATTGATTATAATTTTAAATTGAACACGACCTGTATGTTGTCAGTTCATCTTCAGGTTTATTCATTGTTTTGTATTGTTTAAGTATTATTGTGTGTACAAAGTGTCATTAATTTTCCTTGTTTCCTCCAAATGAGCTAACAAATAAAACAATGCAGATCTGCATTTGACCACTCAGACAGGTTTTCAGGTCATCAGTGTTTGTCAATACACGTTAAGGTGGAGGAAAGTTATATTATTATATACACATATATATTTCACTGTAGATAGCCCTTAAAAAATCGCAACTGTGACGCGAACGCATTACAACATACAAATAGATCATCGTATTTTAGAAGTGTCTTAAGATCACGTATTTGATGAGAGCATTCTAGGCTCATGCAAAAATCTTATGAAGGCTAGCTAGTATGTACATTCATACAGCCAAATTAAACAGCCCTGATTGTTGTGGTAAAGCAAACCAATAAAGCTTCTATAATGGTTTCAGAATGAAAACTTCCGCAAAGTGCGAAATCAGATCCAGCGATAAACGCACTAGTTGCCTAGATCTAACTAAATTGACCTAGATTGAGCGGAACCGCTTTTCACGAAATCACTCAACTCGCGATACTAATGGTCGTTTAATGCCCGTTTTAGCTTTCAAGTGATAATAATCTAGCTTTTATCGCTACTGATTGTGAGTTATTCAGTATATTAGTTTTTGAAAACTTTATTTAGTTTAAGAGCACGTTTTGACGATTTTCATCAAACCCGATTTATATTTTTCATCCCAAATCCAAGTCCTTATCTTGAACTTATAAAACTTTTAAAGGTTATACTACAAAACATCCATTAATTCTTGGAAATACTTTACCTACAAATAACACTACGAACCTTGTAGTTTGGTTAAAGTGTCAGTCAGAAACTAAGGTTTTTTACATACTTGATACTCCATGCTGAATGTGGTTTGCCCTAATTTAATCGGGTAGCATGGAGCCAATAATAATGTAGTTTCAATTGAAACTACGTTATTAGCGCATCATTTTATGGGGTACATTGACTCCACGCTACCCGATTAAATTAGGGCAAACCACATTCAGCATGGAGAATCTTGTTGCTTTAAAAAACAAAATCCCAAAAATATCAAACATGCGTGTTCCAAATTCATTACGTTTCGACATGTAGTTACCGCATGCGTATTCCGCTTTCGTACGAACACTATACCCGGCGTTTGATCAATGTTTCTTATATGATTCCCTGTGGTTGTAAATTTCTGGCAACCATTAGCTTAGGGCTTGTTCGATGTTATTCTTGTTCTTGATGCTTGCCTTTGTCTTTTATCTTGCAAGTTTATTTTTTAAGATACCCACATATCTTATAACCGGTAACTGCGTCATATTTTTTAAGTTTGGAACTCTACATTTCTTTTTATGTTAGCTAAAACCAAAAAGGTTGGTGCATTGGGCCCTCCAATTGGAATATAGGTATTTTGTTAAACATTGTCTTGATTTTATATAAGCTCAAGGCTATTAGGTAGGTATACCTAATCGATTAAAACAATACAACATAACAAGCTTACTTTCAAAGATCTAAACAAATACTTATATGTATATGAAATGACAGACTAGACCAGACGTGCTATAAACCGAGACGACCATAGAGCGAGCTCACCCATAAGATGAAAATTTTAGGGTATATATTATCCATTGGAAACACTGATGCGGGTATAGAGATCCATATTTTTAGTGGTCGAATAATAACAGTTTATTTACATAAAGATGAAATAAGAAGCCAAAAATTTGCGCACGGGCGGGACTCAAATCAGCAACTTTCTGGCTAACCGGGGCAAAGGCTCTACCAATTGAGCTACCGTGCTGTCGATCCGGCTTTGCGAAATTTGTGGTCTCTTATGGATACGTCATAACGCGTGACGACATCTTTAGGAATATAAAATATGACACTGTGAGTGTTAAAACATTCTAAATCAAAAGTTTATTTATTTTGTTCACTATGACCAATTGTCAATATACATTATACGACTTAGATACCTACTTGGATACTTATAATGACTCGTATTATATCGTATCGCATTTTATCGAGTTCAAAAGCTTGCCTGTAAACTTTGCAAAGATGATGATCTCTCTGCGATGTCGTATGCGTATTGCGATGTTGCTTTGACAATTAAGTAGCACTCCTTTCGTTCGGATTATCAAATTCGTATAATCAATTTAGCAGATGACCACACAACTAGTTGAGTGGGAATGGAACTGCTCGGAAATGAATGGATGAAAGTAAGTTCGGCAATAGTTACTTTTCCAAGTTTTTTACAGCGTGAAAAGCATATACCGTTATAAATTTATATTTCCTGCACCGATAGAAAAACCATGTCACGAATTGAGACGTGAATATCAAATCTTGACGCAGTATCTACATGACTGATCTAAAGAAAACATTGGCGGACGGCTCAGTAGTCGGAGCATCTAATTAATGTTGTTCTATCTAATTGGACGCCGTGAATCAAACTGTTTCAGCCTTGATACTACCTGACTAATGCGTCTCTGTTGTTACAATGATGAACTTTTAGAAATCAAATTTTATTTTGAATTCTACGATGAAACGTATTGTGAAAGACATCCTGGTTACCACAAATGCAAATATTTAAAACAGTCTTGGGAAAGATGTACAACAATGAGAGAGATAATTAAAGAAGATAGAACTTAAGTTTCTTAACACTTACACTAGGATGTAATGAAGGATGTATATTCAATCATTTATCGGGTAAACGACCACGAAACATTGCTTTTTAAAATTGGTATCAAAACCAAGGATTGGACAAGCTTTTTCGAACATGATGACGTGGTGACAAAATAGAACAGGAACATACCTTGTAATAACTGAATCGTCAATTGATACTCCGCTAACTTCTCGTCCACGTAGCCCTCCTGCGACTGGTTTGCGATGATCTCCGCCGTGGAGGGGCCCCGCTCTTCCTCCTCCTCGTAGATCAGAGGCCTCGGCGGCGGCGGCGGCTCCAGCGGCACGCCCGCGTAGTCGTATTCGCGCACCGGCTCGTACGGAGACGAGTAATAGTACTCCGGACTCTGCCCTATAGTCGGGGACATGGGATAAGGCGAGATGGAGAAATGTGAGCTGGGAGACGGGGAGTGCGGCCGAAACGCTGGGGAATGCAACGGTCTGAAGGGCTTTGGGGAGGGTTGGACTGTTGGGGGGGAGACTATGGCTGTGGAGTGTCTAGGGCCGGAGATGAGGGGGGGCGGGCTGGGGGCCCAGGGGGACGGGGGCCGGTAGTGCAGGGGGGACGGCGGGCCGGGGGGCCGCGCGCGCCCGCGCCCCGGCGGCGGCTGCGACATCGCGCGGATTGAGGCTCGTCAACCCGGTGTCACGCCACCGTGTGCATCGCTGCAACAAGAGAAAAGGATAGTTATTATAACCTGTTGCATATATCCTCTTTTGATTGAATCGAACCTCTGCGAAGAGGGCAAAGATGGTGACATTAGTAAGTGATATCCTCTGCCTGTGTCATTGCTCATATAGGTAAGTGTCCCCAACAATTCTGAAGAATATTTTATTTTGTTTTATTTTTTTATTTAATTTACCAGCAATTGATACACCATTCATTGCAAATATACAAATAATATAAAACTTTCTACATCTAAGTGTATTTTTTTTTAAAAGTAAACACAACATGCAGTAAATATTAAATGACAAGAAATAATATAAATTTAGATAAACTTAATGAGTATAGTCTAATTACAAAATTTAAGAAACAGACTAATCAAAGTTCATTTTTCGGACCTGGTTATTCTAGGCCGTCCTCTTCCCTTCTATTTTTCTTTCTATGATATTCTTTAAAAATCTGTCATTGTCGTATCAAGTGTCATATCGTATTGCCTCGTCGATTTCCATTGTTTTCAAAATATTCCTTTCTTCGTCTACAATTTTGAGCAATTCTTCGTTTTTTTTTCTGTCCAACTTATTATTTCCATTCTCCTCCAATGTCTCTCTGTGTCAATGTCCATGTCTCACTTACATACAATGCTATACTCCAGACGTACGTTTTTATTAATCGCTTCCTAATTTTCTTAGAGATATTTGCTCTAAGTAAATACTTTTTGCTGTTAAACGTTTTTTTAGCCTTAGCGATTCTAGAGATTACGTCTGGAGTACATCTTGAGTCCTGTGTAATTAAACTGCCAAGATACTTAAAAGATTTAACTTGTTCCAAATATGTTGAGTTGTATTTTTATGCTAGCTGAATGAGTCTTAAATACAATCTTAGTTTTAGTTTTACTGTGGTTAATGTTAAGGCCAAATTCTTTAAAAACTGTGTTCATTTCTTCTATTAAGTTTTGCTTCTTTCTGCTACGGCTGCTATATCGTCTGCAAATCTTCTCTATTATTATTGTTTCCTGCTCCTTATACAGTTGGTATATAATCCTCCTATCCCTGTAGTCTAGTCCTGTTTCTTTCAGTATTTTCATCATTTTTGCCCAGTCTATTTTATCAAACGCTTTTCCGAAGTCGACAAAGACAATGAATTTATCCAAACCCACATCCATGCGCCTATCTATGATCAATCTTAAAGCTAAAATTGCTTCTCTTGTCCCCTTTCTCTCCCGAAATCCGTATTGGTCGTCTCCTAATGCGTTTTCTATGGTGTGTTTAAATCTATGTTGTAATATTTTGAGCAGTATTTTAGACCCATGTGAGATGAGACTGAGCGTTATGTTATTCACATTTCTGTGTGGTTTTTCAAGTTGGTGCCGCTAGACATGGCTCATCATTAAAGCACAAATGTCGTTAGCACTTTTAAATTGGAGCATTTTCATTCGAAATGTAAAATGTTTATATGGTAGTTCTATTTAAGTAGTAGAGAATGACATTTGGCGTTAATTCCTTTGAATTTATTCTATTTTTTGAAAAATAAATATTAAAAAAGACAGACGTGTTTATTTTTGCAAAAAGCGCTAACCCTTTTCGATCGGCGCACGCTGTTATTCATCAGATAAGTTGGTGCCGGTAGACATGGCTCATCATTAAAGCACAAAATATCATATATCATATCATATTTTTATTAAAGATACTTCTCTTTCTAATCTGTGGCCAAAGTAGTGTGGTACTATAAAATAAGATTCGATATAGCACGCACTGACGCTTGAGAACCTACGTTTTCGCTATCATAAGGTGTAATTTTTCGATCTATTTCTGCACTTTTAATAGTGGGGTCAAATACTACAACTGCATCTGGGCATTGCCAATAACTGTTATCATCCTTGCAAGCACTTAAGAAGCGATTTGTACCTAATAAAAGTACGCATCTGTTCAGTGTATCACCAAGAGCCATTTCCGATACACCCACTGCCAAAAGATAAACAAATTCCGCCTGAGGTATTTTGGGTAGTAGTAGCTATCTATTCTCGTACTTTGATTAAATATCTTATCAACTCTTTTCTTTTATTCAATTAATTGTTTAAAAACACTTGATGGGAGATTTAGAAATATTCCCTCTACTATCTTTTGAACTAAAGTAGTGAAATTAAAAAAAAAAACTTAATGTAGGTCTTAACAAACACTGGTACTTTTTGAGATATACCACATTTTCAACAACCGCAATATTTTGTCATTCATACAAACACTATAAAAACAAATCTATTGTTGCAGTCAACAAAATATTGTAATATTTTGGCTAAGTAGAAGTAAGTATATAGCCCCATAATTCAGTTAAAGTTGGTACGGAACCTTCAGTGTGCGAATCCGCACTTGGCTGGTTTTTAAACGTACCTATATTAATACATAACCGAAAATACTTTTCACCAAATGTAGGTACATGTCATGCACTCCATAAAATGCGGAAGTTCGGCAATTAAGACGCACAGCACGATTTACGTAGCCATTAGTAAATAAATCTTGTTATATTCGTGTATCAGCGCGAAGAGGGCCGTAACCCCATCCTCCAGGAATAGCTGCGCGTACGCACAGTGATTACCGCGCTTGTGGAACTACTACTTCCGACAAGGGTGTTCAAGTATGAATGAAGGGCTGAAAAGAGAAAACTTATAGTGTTAAGTCAAGATTACTTGATTCGTAGACAGTTAAAAAGCTTAACCCGATTTTGGCTATCAACAAGTGGGCGTATGTAACTAATTGGCAGATAGCAGCCAAGCAACGGTGATATTTATTATCGATTAGGTAATCGACTGAGTTCACTATCTATTTGCATAAAAAATAACCATATTTTGGCATATGATAATTTAGACTAATGATATTCTACATATATTTTTTACCATAACAAATAATAATAAAATTTATAAGCATAGCTTTTTATCAAGCTTTTTATTAATGTAAAATAATTAGCTGCCGTTTAGGCCGCCACCCTACTATGACACAAATAAAATAGGAAATACTGGTGAAAGTCATCATCATCATTATCAGCCAAAGGACGTCCACTGCTGAACATAGGCCTCCCCCACGGCTTTCCACAGCGACCGATTACTAGCGGTCTACATCCAGTATGATCCTGCAATCTTTATAAGGTCGTCTGTCCATCTTGTTGGTGGACGTCCTACACTGCGTCTTTGGTCGAAGGGTTGCCAATCTAGAACTTTCCTGCCCCAACGGCCATCAGTTCTTCGCGCTATGTGCCCTGCCCATTGCCACTTGAGCTTACTGATTCTCAAGGCTATGTCCGTTACCTTAGTTCTTCTACGTATCTCCTCATTTCTGATTCGATCACGATTCGATCTGGTTAAAGTAACTTTTTAATATTTCAGATTCAATCAACCATAAATAAAATAAAAGGAGATGCAAAATCAAATCCAACTAAAAGGCCAGTTCAAGTTATAGCAATATACATTGTGCAAAATATAACTATGCATAAATATAATTAGACCAAAATATAATTATTCCACAGTACATATGCTGCTAAAATCAATTATGACCAAGTACGATTGTGCCAAAAAAAGTATGCCAAATTCATTATGCCAAAACATTTTAGGAATACTTAAATTATGTTAACGAAAGGAATCCCAATTGATTGACAACACCCAACAAATCAACAGCATCAATCATGTAATAAGAACTTTAAATAATTTCGTTTTAATGACATAATGTAACCATATCATGTCATGAATGAGAAATCACCAAGGTTTGCGCAAATAGCGATTTAGATTCTGCACAATAATAATTAATTGCAGAAAATAATCATTGTCATCATCATGTTTCAGTCCTTTACTTGGGTGGGTGGGTCAACGAAAAAAAATAGAGATCGCAAAGACCTTCGTTTAAGTCTATGGGAGATCGACATTTAAGTCAGCACCTGAAGACGCCATTGTTCTTACGCCATAGCTTTAAAGTACTGTCCAGTGGCTTTAACCACTGGTCGGTAAAATATTTGTTAGCACGAGATCAATCCGCTCTTGTTTTCGCTAAGTAGCTACAAGAGACCTAAATATTATAAAATTAGCCTTGACGTCTTGCAAGCGGGCTGCAGTACGATATTTTGAAAGACATAACTGTTAAATAAATTATATTGGAGGTCTGCCAACACGTCAGAGGAAAAAAAGTAGTCGGTTACGACTTTTTGTGCGGAATCGAAGAAGTATCGTTGAACCTTGGTAACAAGATCATTCTTCTTTCAGTCTGTTCATAAGCTTCGGAGCTCATGTAGAGCTTGATACTCGTACATATAAAGTTAAAAAGTGGCATGTTTAGTGTATAAATCAAACCCTTACTCCACATTTTCGAATTTATTCAGCACAGTGAAATAGATCTTAGGTTATGCTGGATCTCCACTTAGTTCTACAAGCTTTCTAAACTTTTTTCTCAAGCTTTCGCTTTCTGGCAAAAGGTAATACAGATTTGTAAGTACCTACTTTCGTCTATGCTTTAAGTGATTTCCGTTGTCTTTTAATTGGTTTTCGAGCGGAAATCACTCGGAATATTGACGCGTGTGATAAATAGAGTCTAAAAATGACTCCTGATAGTTTATCTTCTAGAAATGTCTTTAAATACTTAAATGGAATTGCAAGATTATGAGAAGAACTATACCTAATATCTTCAACTAGCAGTCCCCCGCGACTGCGTCCACTAGTTTTGAGTTTGCTCCCCTCGCAGCCTGAAGTTTTATAGCCTAAAAGCCTTCCTCGATAAATAAGTTATCCAACACAAAAATATTTTTTAAAATCAATCCAGTAGTTCCAGAGATAAGCGCGTTCAAATAAACTATTCAGCTTTATAATATAAATATTCGGAGCATCAGTACTTATTGAGATGCAACTTTTGTGTTACAATTACGAATATGAAATGCCATAGGATATAGCGAATGTCACTGAAGACTTGAATCTGGAACACGTCGTGCCAAGCAGACGACTGAGAAATGATGGACGCCTAGACAGGTGATCGCAAAAACGCACAACCTTGAGTTTCATGTTATTGTTTCAAAGAATCGCAGCTTTGAACTTTCACGTGTCGCATTTGCTAGCCAAAAATCTGCACATTATACAGTTAAGTTTTGTATGGATATCATTTGAAGATGTCACCAGAGTCACCCAGTCACGATCTTATTTTTTTTTAAATATTCAATACTGACGACCTCCGTGGTGTAGTAGCTAAGCACGCTGGGTTTCAAGGCGTCGCCGCTCCGAGTTCCCGGGTTCGGTTCCCGGTCGTGTCCAAGCAGAAACCATTATTTTCTATATAGGACTAACTAAGAATAATTACATATTTTCCGATCAGTGGTTCAGTTTAACATGGGAACTTGCACTGTGATGTGTTATTTGTAGCAAATTTTAAACTGTCTCATTAATAATGTCACAACTATCTAAATAACACAATTTTCAAATGAAAATGTCTTCACAACACACAGTGTATGTTGTCAGCCGATTATTGTGTCAACGACTCTATTATATTTTCGTGTGCATACTCTCTTGCAAATAGCTCTACAATGTAGAGTCTACATATTCCCTGTTACATTGTAACTTTCTGCATACATTGTCACTAGAATAGTAAGACACGGGATTGATACTTGGTATCTTATTATTTATAAGCTTTCGATATATTCGCAACGATTTACAAGCGCCATGATCACGTAGTAACTAGAACTTGCGGTTGGGTAGTTATTAGCAGACAATTCTCTTCAGTTACTCCGTGATCATGACGCTTGCATCGAAATATCATCATCATCATTATTATCAGCAAAAGGACGTCCACTGCTGAACGTAGGCCTCCCCCACGGCTTGCCACAGCGACTGATCACTAGCGACTTTCAAGGTCGTCTGTCCATTTTGTCGGTAGACATTCCACGCTGCGTCTTTGGTCGAAGGTCTACAATCTAGAACTTTCCTGCCCCTACGGCCATCCGTTCTTCGCGCTATGTGCCCTGCCCATTGCCACTTGAGCTTACTGATTGTCAAGGCTGTGTCCGTTACCTTAGTTCTTCTACGTATCTCCTCATTTCTTATTCGATCCCGTAGAGAAACACCCAGCATAGCCCTTTCAGTCGCTCATTTTGAGCTTCTTTATAAGATCCATAGTTGGAGACCATGTTTCGGAACCGTATGTCAGCGAAATATCGGAAGCTCATAAATAATAAGGTATAAGGTAGCCATGTTACTTCGTAAAATCGAATAGGCGCTGAAATTTAACGTCCATTCTCTTCCTTGCGATCTCCGACATCAAATAGAAGCCACCAGGCATTGAACACACAAATTGTTTACTATTACTCGTAAATTCGTGTTAATTTTTTTTCCATCAGGCCAAAAACTAAATTCTACAGAATGGACGCGTTTGTAGCGTGCATCAGTCATAATAAAATGCGCGTAGGATGCGCGTGGGCACACCGCTGATGGCGCACAGCTGAAAAAAACTAACGGTCGGTTAGCGAAGGATTAAGCTGAATCTCAGAAATTGAGTCTTGCATTGAAAAGCGAAATTATAAAAAAAATACAATCAATAAAAGTGACTGCTAAATATGCAGCCTGAGTCAGTGAAAAGTGACATTTTGCTTAGAAAAATTACCATTGTTGCAGATTATTTCTTTTTATTATAAATAATTGTTTCCATATTTCAACTGCTTGCGATAGGGAATCTCACTCTCATTCTCTCTCTGTTCAATTACCAACAAGAAACCAGCAAATCATGCGGCTGATTAATTTAAATTCAGTCAAGTTTTCATCAGCAGAACACACTTTTTAAAAACGGTCTGTCTTCACGAAATCGTCTAAAAAATTGCATTGTTTTGACTAGGCTCTAACTCTTGAGTTTGAAAATATATTTCATTAGTTGCTTTCTGGAGTTTTTGAATCTAAATCCGTCGGTTGGATCAGCCGATTGCTAGTGGCTAATTTTAGGCCTGCCCATCGACTCCAGACAGACCAGACTAGACTAGTCGGGTCTAGAGCTTGACAACGGATAGAAAAATTGGCGACGTACGGCCATCGGTTACGGACGTCATATGAAATTGATAAGCTTGTCATTATTGTAGGAGTATAAAGGTCTTTACCCAGTTCATGTACTCGGAAGCATATCATGACGGAGCTAGGAACGTGTCCGGCATAAAAGATTTCTTTGTATTGAAAACTAAGAGACCGTTCCGTCACCGACCAACACCGTTGCGTACCTATAAATGTGCCGCGCGGGAAAGTATGGAAGCAACATTTATTGGAACGTCACAATTTTTGTCATTCTTTGATTGAAATGTAAATATTCTTGATTAATATTTTAATGGAATAAGATAATAAACTATGTAATTTACCCTAACACTGCCAAATTTACCGGCTGTTTCAGCTGTGTTGTTTAAATATTCATTTCTATGTCTCGGGAATGTTTCCAGCAACGGCACACCTATAAACGTGCCGTGCACGGCACCGGCAAAATGCGTTTTCGTTAATTATTGCCCTCGATCCATATCGACGACCTCCGTAGTGTAGTGGATAAGCGGGTAAACCAGCGGGTTTCAAGGCGTCGCCACTCCGAGGTCCCGGGTTCGATTCCCGGTCGAGTCAATATGGAAATCATAATTTTCTATATTGTCTCGGGTCTGGGTGTTGTGGTACCACCGTTGTGTCTGATTTCCATAGCACAAGTGCATTAGCTACTTACTTTGGGATCAGAGCAATGTATGTGATTGGTGTCCAGTATATAACGGTGTAACGGTGAAACAGAACGCTGTCAATCTGTTCAGTGGGCATAGTAGAACGTATCGAGTTGCTTTTCGTGCCTGACACGTTCCTAGCACAGTCAGGGTATGGTACGGTGCAGTGGGAAAATTCCTTTACCCTACCTACAGCTGATGTATTTATAACCTAAGCTTTCATAACTAATCGGCCAGGATGTGGGAGTTTTATAAGAACTAAAAAGAGGCTGACCTCGGGAGTTGAATGGACTACGTAAATTTATGTGAAAGAAGTAAACGATTCAGTGACAAGATTGATATTTAGATTATTTCAGAAGGAAATACTGAGCCGACCCCTGTCGGACTGTACCAGAAAATGATGACGATGACTTAGATGGCGCTAAAGGTCAAGCGTAATGACGTATAAGAGACCACAAATTTCGCAAGGTCAGACCGACAGTACGGTAGCTCAATTGGTAAAGCGTTTGACCCGGTTAGCCAGAAAGCTACTGGTTCGAGGCGCGCCCGTGACTTTTTAATATCTGTGTATGCTTTTGAGAGCATGAGCTTATTAATTCCTCATCTACAAGACGTAGTAAGTGCGTCTCTGATTTGGCACGGCTCCGGGACCTTGTGGGCCAAGCAACGGTTGTCGGTCAGACGGTGCGAGTAAACCTTCGCCACCCGAAATATCAAACTGTCTCGTGCCGAAGATCTTTATTTACGCTTTATTTTCGTTTAACATCAATTAATGAGGCGGGCGAATACTACAATTTACGCTAGAGACGAGTGGTCGGAATAACCGGTGGGTTGTTTTAAACATTAATAACGTAAGGGCCAGCTGTACGGTTAAGTTTGACTTTACTATGGGATGATAAATCATTATTCCTTAGTCTGACAGAGGTAAAAAGACCCGCCTAAATGAATCTTTAGATAGACTTCATACTGGAAGTATGAGTCTGAGTTATGAATTCAAATTTTCTGGTCACTTCGTATTAACTAACGAAAGTTTTGAAAGAATATAAAATATTGTTAGTATTTATATGCCTAGTTTGTTTTTCATTAATCTGCGGTAGATTGTTGGTGTAAACATTTAATTTTTCTGTCTGTCAGGGGTTATGTCACGGATAAAAATGTTGAATGTTGAAATCATTGCGCAATGTTGTTTTATTTCTAGCCCGAATCCATTTATAAACTGTATGTCGAGATCAATAACATTGCTCTTCTATATCAAAATGCTTCACTTACTGAAACTGTACGAGCTATTGACCTAAGGTTAAGTCACCATGAAAGCTCACAGAGAGGATAATATAGTCTCGTAAAATGCATAATACGAGCTTAATGTTAAAATGTAAGCAGTCATCATATTATTTTAATAATACTAGTAACTTCACCCGTACCTTTCTAAAGAGTCTTTAAAGACGTCTGTCTGACTCATGTTATCATCTTTTCCAGCCTAAACCTACTGCTGAACATAGGCTTCCCCCACGGTTTTCCACAGCGATCGGTTGCGAGTGGTTGGCATCCAGTGTGATCTTGGTCTCCAATCTAGAACTTTTCTGCTCCAGCGGCCATTAGTTCTTCGCGCTATGTTTCTGCCACTTGGAAATTAACGTGTAGAGCTTTTAAGCTACGCCTTCTTCTATACTAATATTATAAAGCTGAAGAGTTTGTTTGTTTGTTTGAACGCACTAATCTCAGAAACTACTGGCCCGATTTAAAAAAATATTTTTATGTTAGATAGTCCATTTATCGAGGAAGGCTTTAAGCTATAAAACATAAAGATACGACTCACAAGACCACAGCAGCAATGAAAAATGTTGCGAAAACGGGAGTAAGATATTCCTTTTGAGAGCTTCCGCTGCGTACGCTGCGGAAACCGCTAATGTTACACAAAAATCATGTATGACAAGATTGTTCAGCATTAAGAGTTCTATAATAAAGTCCGCTACAGCATAAGTCTATCTTTTATGGTTGACTTACTACAACCTTTTTTATGTTAATAAATTTGTAAAAAAATAATGCATCATTTTTAGAGGTGTATTATACACACAGGTATTTATTCTTATCAAAATAAATGCATTCATCATCACGAGCATTTCATTTAGAACAAAGTTGCCCTGTATATCATTTGATTCCAATAAATATCTTAGGAGCTATCACAGTTTTAACATAACTCCGCACCAAAATAATGTTCGCAGCTTAAGTACAACGTGCGCTTGCGCTAATCTATACTAATATTATAAAGCTAAAGAGTTTGTTTGTTTGTTTGAACGCGCTTATCTCAGAAACCACTGGCCCGATTTGAAAAAATATTTTTACGTTTGATAGTCCATTTATCGAGGAAGGCTTTAGGCTATATAACATAAAGATACGACTCATAAGACCACAGCAGCAATGAAAAATGTTGCGAAAATGGGAGAAAGATATTCATTTTGAGACCTTCCGCTGCGTACGCTGCGAAAACCGCTTAAGTTACACAAAAATCATGTATGACAGGATTGTTCAGCATTAAGAGTTCTATAATAAAGTCTGCGACAGCATAATTGTGTCTTTTATGGTTGACTTACTACAACCTATTTTATGTTAATAAATTTGTAAAAAAATAATGCATTATTTTTAGAGGTGTATTATACACACATTCTTATCAAAATAAATACATTCATTATCACGAGCATTTCATTTAGAACAAAGTTGCCCTTTATATCATTTAAATTCAATAAATATCTTAGGAGCTATCACAGTTTTAACATAACTCCGCACCAAAATAATGTTCGCAGCTAAAGTACGACGTGCGCTTGCGCTAATAATATTATAAAGCTGAAGAGTTTGTTTGTTTGAACGCGCTTCTCTCAGGAACTGCTGGACCGATTTGAAAAAATATTTCTGTGTTGGATAGCTTATTTATCGAGAAAGGCTTAAGGATAAAAAACATGACGCTGCGACGGGAGGGGAGGGAGCAAACTCAAAACGCGCGGACGAAGTCGCGGGGGACCGCTAGTGCTTGATATAAGTTTTATTTTCTTAGTACATACCTTATTTGATTGTAAACAAATATCCATGTCTCCAATGACCTATTTACTTAGTTTCATCAAAATACGAATTGCCCCAATGATCATAAATCATGATAATTTGCTTCGTCCTACGTATCGCAAATGTTTATAACGATGACATTTTTCCTGCAATAGGTATCAACTTCCGGTAATATTTCGACTGACAACCGAACACGCAACGTTTCCATAAGCTCTGTAATTCAGGCTTTCGTGGCTTCAAAGGGTTGTCAATAAAGAGGTTTTTGATGTCAGTAGAAAATTTTTGGAAATGTATCTAGATTAATTGGAGTGTCGTCGATGAAAGGCGCAGCGTAGTACGTCTACCGACAATATGGACAGTCGACCTTGTAAAGATCGCAGAATCACACTGGATACATATGCTAGCTTTAAAGTAAAATCATTCTGGAGTACATTTTGTCCCTTTTTTGAGTCCAATTGTGTTATGCTTTAGAATGTTTTTTAACACTTACAGTGTCATATTTTATATTCATAAAGATGAAATAAGAAACCAAAAATTTGCGCACGGGCGGGACTTGAACCAGCAACCTTTTGGCAAACCGGGCCAAAAGGTTGCTGGCCCGGTTTGCCAAAAGGTTGCTGGTTCAAGTCCCGCCCGTGCGCAAATTTTTGGTTTCTTATTTCATCTTTATGAATATCCAATTGTGTTAGTCACGTGTAGGAATTGGTCAGTATCTTGTCATATAGGTACATTTGTGTAATTCAGCGACTTGATTCATTATCAGTAGCAATCAGTTTAAGAGTTGAAACATTTTTACACAAATGTTATGTTACAGACTTATTTATTTATTAATTTATCTATCCTAATATTATAAAGCTAAAGAGTTTGTTTGTATGTTTTTGACGTTCATAAGTGGCATTTTGTGTCCTAAGAGCTGATTATTCAATAGTCAGATAAGAAATATTCGTCAAACAAAATACAATATGGCTAATTTGAAAACGTCACCTAAGTGTCAGCAATCATAGATGCTTGTCATTTTTAAAATCTGTCGCTTTATAATTTATTAGTCTGATAAGTTTTATCTTTTTTTTTAACGGACTAATAGATTTATTAATAACAAACAAGAAAAAATTAAACTAAGACATGCAACATAAAAAAAAGTTTTAAAGTTTTTTTTTAAAAGTTTTATCTGACCATTGAAAAATCGGCCATAAATTGAATAAACGATTTTTGACTTTGACTGATTTTTTTTGTTTGAACCCGATAATCTTAGGAACCACTGGACTGATATAAAAATAATGTGTCTTGGATAGCTTATTTATCCAGGAAGGCTTTAGGCTATAAAACATCCAACAAAAAAAAATGAACTCAGTGCAGTACTTCCTAAGATTCGCGCGTTCAAACAAACTCTCCAGCTTTATAATATTAGTATAGATACGGAATCTTCGATTGTTGGGGTTCAGAGTTTTTGAGTTGGTAACCCTTGCAGAGCAAGTTGAGCAGTCACGGAAGGCTTCATGTTCTTGAGCCATAGAGTACAGTCAAGTGGACGTGCAGTTAACATCAATGCACTTACAAAATAGCGAATGCAACTATTGGTAACAAAGTTATAGGCAATGCACAGTCAAAATACTTAACCGGTTGAACCACATATATTATTACACATTACTATCTACGTCAAATATGTCCTGAAAAGATACATAATGCAACTATTAATGGTAAATTATTGTAATTAAGCTAAGATGGGAATGTGTAAGTGTTTTTGAACTAAAAGACTTCTTAGGTTAGTATTCCTTGAAATACATAAATCATCGAATTAAGGCTATCGTGGGCAGGCGGAACAATTAGCGTAATTACTTACATTTGCGGTCGAAATATGTTATTGCGTGGCGATAAAGTTTTCCAATCCGTAAACCTTTTTTTGACATATTTTTAAGAAATCAAAGACGTGCAAGCTTAGTTTAGGATATATGAAAGCCATAGGAAAACGGATGAGACCAAATTTATCTCATTCCATAAAGATTTACGGGCTGGAAAACGTTATCACCCGCAAGCATATTTCGACCGCAAATGTAATTTTTGCGCCTGCTCGGGATAATCTTAAGGAGACGTATCCCAAAATGTTGTTAATGTTGCTTTCGGATGAGTCCTGAAAGATTTAAAGAGTGTAGGTAGTCTCATTCTTCTCGCCCTAAAAGATCCTTATTTTATCGAAGAGATATGTACCTTTGTAATCGATTGCCTTTTGGATCACCCCGCAAGCGTTTTTTTTTTGTTAGTGACTGTACCATCACCCTTACCGAAACATTCGATATTTCGCTACGATACGATATCTTGAACTAAGGTAGGGCCACAATATGGAAAAAGCTCAATAGGTTACTACACATAGGCGAACAACGTGTATTTAATCCATTTTAGTATTCAATTAAAATCTTCATTATCATATTGTTTCAATACTTATAGTCCGAAAATTTAAATGAAATATGGTATATTTCGATACCTATTAAAGACTTTCTGAATATTAGTACCAGTTCCATGGAATCAATTCTATAGCAGAAGGTCATGAAAATTAGCACGTCATGCATACTAATAAGTAATAACCCTCCTTCTGGCGCAGTCGGGTAAATATGGACAAAATAGAACTTGTTAAATGATTACTGAGTCATTTCGCTCCAGTTTTAGCATTGCAACTGCAATTTTGATTCAGTTTCTATGTGTTAACTTACGTCGGTATACAAGTTTAACTTCAATACTATTAGGCAAAGTCCTTCATTCCGATTGAAATATTTAGTTCAAGTAGGAATTTTGAATAGTATTTAATGCCTCTCAGAAATACAGCTTATTTAAGGTTTTCAGCTGCGATCCTGTGATCTTAGTTATATGATCGTAAACAAACATAGATTTTATTGTTATAAACAAAACACAGCTGGCAAACAATAACAATTGTTTGTGCTGCAATATTGAGTGCACAAGTACCATAAAGTGGAGGTACATGAATCGTTTGGGTACAGGGTGGCAGCCTGATGAGTCAGAAGGATGTGGATACAGACGAAGGAGCAAAATCAATACATACAGCCTCCAGAGTGTCTGGCTATCCTGTCTGACGCCTAACTCCGCAATGCGGAACCAAGGCTAACTGTAGGTATTGAACTATTGAAAACTAAACTAAATAAATATATTAACAAAACTTTTTCTCCGTTGATAAAAACAGATTCGTAACTTTTTGAGGTTAGAATAACACCGGCAACTTTGAGGGTGGAAATTAAAAAGAAATCAGCGCCGCGCACTGCAAGATGGAATGACGGTTACTATATTCTGGAACGGCAGACATGTTGAAACTCAACACCGGTTCCAGCACGTGGTGCTTAGGTGTTTACTTCACGATTATAACCAACTAAATGAATTAGCATGAAAGTGTAAAAACTTAAGTTTGTAGATACTTTACCGGTAAAAAAGATGAAATATGTCAACACCACACACTGTCACTTTTGCACGGTTATTCGAAATTTGAAAAATTCCAAAAAATCACTGTCGACCGGCGCGTTCCAAATCCAATTGTGGCGGTATGGAATTTGGGTGTTTTCGGTCGTTTGGTGTAGCAGTGGTGCCGAATCCGCGCGGGCTGGTGCGGCGCTCTCGGAGTGGCGGAGCGGCAGTCGGCTTTGGACTGAGGCGGGCGGCGCTTTCGACGGCGTTCGGCTGTTTTCGGCGCTTTTAATTTTAGAATTTGGCTCTCTCCCCGGTTTTATATAGCAGTGAGTACATCGCGTATAAAGCGTATTCGAGATGCGGTCTCCGTCTGTATATATATAGGAATTACGAGTTTTTATCGAGTGGACTGTACATTTTTGCATGCCGACCGGCGGATGGCTGAAATTATTGGGCGGGCGGCGCTTTCTAGACCTTTTATGAGAGCCGTGTGGAAATTATTAATCACCACAAGACGAACGCATACGACCACTTGTTCTATGCATTTAATATATTTAGGTCCTAAAAGATTAATTTTATGATGTGTTATCATACTGAAAGCTCTTCATAAATGCAGAGTCCGCCTTTAAAATCAAAATGTAAAAGTTGTCTTGCCGCCTAACCGCGGATCAACTATGAAAAAGCAAATTAGACATCAAAATTAGATTAGAATCGAAGTAACTTGGGATCTACTCGTACGTCAAATTGTTCAAGGCCAAAGTATCCCACATTGTCCAAACTTTAAACTTATCACTCTTAACAAACTACAGAGAAAATAAAATCTAAACAGTTTAATTAAGTTATTCCTTTAGCAATAGTTGTCATGGAGAGATTTCTTTTAGCGACAATCTGTTTTTGAACTGATCCCAATAGAAAGATGTTCATTTTAAAAAGAAGTTTCGATGGGACTAACCGCACCGTGTCAGTGTTTACTACGGAGAAAGAGAGCTATTAGATTTGTTTATTAGTCGAATTTACAAGAATTCTAATAGAGAGCATGTTCTTCGATCGATTACGTACAAGTTAGAGCGAAGGCACATTGGTGTTGCGATAGCGTTGCGCCGGCGCTGCGACGTATGTCAAACAAATCTGCGGGTCTAAAATGCGCGCCTCTTTATCGTTTATCGCGGCTATCGATATAACTAAACGTCTTTTTTGTCATATTAAAAAATATTTTTACTTGATCTTTAATGTACTCATATTGTTTAAGCAAAAAATTATTAGTAATTTATCAGGTCGACATAAATATCAAAGTGTAAACAGATGCTGAAAGAACGTACCACTCCGTTTTTATGCCACAATAGAAATCATGGGATACAATTTAAAAAAAAAAAACGCTAGTCCTACATAGTCTATTCTGTATTTCTATGAAAATTGTGGGGTACACACAATCAAAAAAGTTTATATCTTGTGTTATTTAGAGAACGGTTATTTTTGGAGCTTGTTTAGTATGATCAAAATGGAGTGGGTTGTTGTCTATCAAAAGCTACGTTTTTCCGTCAATAGGCGCATATACTTATTAATCTAAGTATACAACAGCTATTTTAGATTGCATGATAAATAAGTTAGTAAATCCTACTACCCAGCTTATAAATGACCTAAATTGTCATGAATCTAGTCTAATCTGAAGGTTTTTTTATTTTATTTTACCTGTTGACATCTTTCTGCATGATAAAAAGGTTTAACTGGCAGAGACTGCTTTTAGCACTAAGTCCACCTTTGTACACTAAATTTGTGCAATAAAGTCATTGATTTTTTTTGCACAAATTATCGTGCACGAAAATGCACTTAATGCTAAAAGCAATCTCTGCAAGTCAAACCTTGAAGGGTCAGTACAGTGGTATTTACAGCGTTATTTAACAGTTTTTTAAAATTACGTTCGTGTTATTGTGTGTACAATAATAATTATGAAATGACTAGTCTTACTTAGCTAACACCATAGAGTCCAAAATATAAAAGTTCATGCCTAGATTAGAGTACCTAAGCTAGTACGAGGAATACGAACTAAAAAGTCCGTTTTTCTTTGCTGCACGAATAATGTATTTAAACAATCTTTTTATAACGACCCGTCTGGTGTAGTGGTCGAGAAATCGCCTACTACGCAGCGGGTGCGGGTTCGATCCCCGCACAATACAAACATTTGTGTGCATGAACATGTCTGTTTGTATTGGTCTGAGTGTTTTCTATGTATATCATGTATGTATTTACAAAAAAAAGTATTTAAGTATTATATCCGTTGTCTGGCACCCATAACACAAGCTTTGAGTAGCTTACTTTGGGGCTAGATGGCGATGTGTGGGAATGTCCAAAGGAAAGGAAAGGATATATAACGTTTAAAAGAATATCAGTGAGTAAAATTCATTTACTATTTGATTTAAAAATTTATCTGTGTTAAACGATAATTTATCTATGAAGTCGGTGATATTTGTGTTTACCTTATTTTAAAATGAGTTATTTCAAGTCAAGATTGTTTGCAATATTCGACAAGCAAAAAGAAACGGACATTGTAGTTTTTAATAAAAAAACTACACATTTCAGAATTTTAATGAATTTCAATTATGTACTCAAAGTTCATGCTTGACTAATATGGTATGTCGGTAAATGGTAAAAAATTACGAGTAGTTTTCGTTGACCACTGAAAAGGGTATTATAGATTGCAAGCGATAAGTAGAAGAAGTGGTAATGTACATCACACTCTACTACACCAGTATACCACCCACCACAACACCCTTCTATCACCAATCCCATCACAGCACACACGAGCAAACCCATGTGATTTAAATAAAAATAAAACACTTTTATTTGGTTCCGCTAAGAACAGTGGCCATGCTGCTTCGTCATTACTTTCTTTGGTCATGTAAAACAGTCTATTCTTCAGTACAAATACGCAAGTTACAATAATCATTTAAATAAAACGGTAACCTAAACCCTATCCTAAACCTAAGCAATCTCATTTAAATATGAGTCTGGTTTGTATTTCAATGCTTAAGGGTGTAACATATAGATACTTAGTGGTTAAAACTGTTAGTACATAAACTAAGTAGGTATTCTTTATATGAAAGAAGAATAAAAGCTTCACTTCCTTTTCCGCTATAAGGATGTCTTTCATTTGTCACATGGTGTCAGAAGAAAATTTAATTTATATGGATATTAAACGCGTAATAAAATAATGGAAACATCCACAATGATGGTGCCTCCAAGAGGGCTAGTTCTGACAGGAAAAGATTGTAACTGGGAACGATTTTAAATGCAATTTTCGTATTATCTAATGGCGGCTGGATTTGGTAAGGAGACGGAAGAAGAGAGAAAAATTGCCATTTTTCTCAATTGTGCCGGTGAGGATGCTTTAGATGTGTACCAAACTATGCCGGAGAAACCTAAAACTCTTAGTGAATTGTCGACTCACTTTGATGAGTACACAGAACCTCGAAAATCTATAATAATGAAGACTTACAATTTCTTAAATTTGAAACAAGAAGAAGGAGATGAAATAGAAAAGTTCATTACTAAGATAAAAAAAGAAAGTGTCGGTTGCAAGTTTGAAACTGTAAAGGACAGAATGGAGGCTATGATAATGATTTTAGGAGTAAGAGACTTGGGAGTGAAGGAAGTATTACTCAGGGAAGAGAATTTAACGTTTGAAAGAGCTTGTCAGATTTGTAGGAGCTCGGAAGCAGGAAAAAACAATATGAAAACAGTTGAAGAGAAAGCAAACGTAGATATGTTGAAAAAATCTTACTATAGTCAATGCACTAGGTGTGGAAGAGGTCATGAAGAAAGAAAATGTTTTGCCTATGGAAAGAAATGTGCTAACTGCGGTAGATACAATCACTTTGCAGCTATGTGCAGGAGTATCAGGAGACAAGACGTTCAAGAAAAGAGTAAGACTAACTCATGGAGGAATCAGAAAGTAGGCTGCAATATGCTGGATGAAAAACAAGAAGAGGAAGAAGTTAAGTTTCACTTAGATGGATTGAGTAGCATTGATAGTTTAGAAAAAGTCCAATGGAAGGAAGAAATAGAAGTTGAAGGAACGAAAATTAACTTCAAGTTAGACACAGGAGCGGAATGTAACACGTTGCCTTTAGGTATTTTAAAAAGAATTTGTCCTAATGCGCACTTGCAGGTTTGCAGTTCAGTTTTAGTAGCTTATAATGGGGAACATATTAAGTCTGTAGGTAGGGTCAATTTAAACTGTGTTGTCAAAAACAAAAGTACCAGGGTGTGTTTTAATGTTATTGACTTGGCAGGACAACCTGTTTTGGGGCTGTCAGATTGTATTAAACACAACTTAGTAAAGAAGTTAGATAGTTTACAAAGTGTTCAAAAAGAAAAAGAACAATTCGTAGCTCATAACAAAGATGTGTTTGAAGGTTTAGGCAAAATAGGTACCTACAAGATACAGTTGAAGGATAGTTCAGAACCAGTAGTGAAACCAGTGAGGAGAGTTCCAGATTCAATTAAAGAAAGACTCAAAACAACTTTAGATAAATATGAAAAAGCAGGTTACATAGAGAAAGTTAGTCAACCCACATCATGGTGTAACAACTTAGTTATTGTTGAAAAACCAGACAAGTCTTTAAGACTTTGCTTAGATCCGAAGGAGTTGAATAATTGTGTTAAGAGAGAACGGTTTTACATACCTTGTCCGGAGGAACATTATAACGGCTTAGCAGGCAAAGAAGTTTTCTCTGTTTTGGACCTAAAAGATGTTTTTTTTCAGATCGAGCTTGAGGATAAAGAAATGTGCTGCACATTTAGTACACCATTTTCAAGGTACAGATTTCTTAGGATGCCATTCGGAATTTGTTCAGCTCCAGAGGTTATGCAAAAAGTTAATATGAAAATTTTTGGTGATATCGAAGGTGTGTATGTTTTTTATGATGATGTAATCGTCGGAGGTAAGAATAGCTTGGATCATGATCTAATTTTAAATAAAGTCATACAGAGAGCCAGAGAGTATAATGTGAAGTTCAACAAAGAGAAGTTTCAGTTCAAGTTAGACCATGTAAAGTATGTAGGGCTGATAGTGTCTAAGGAGGGTATAAAAGTTGATCCAGGACATATTAAGTCAATAACTGAGTTAAGTGAACCAACTAATGTTAAAGAATTGCAAAAGTTTTTAGGAATGACTAATTATCTGAGCAAATTTGTACCAGAGTATTCCAAAAATACAGAGCCATTGCGACAATTGTTAAGGAAAGAGAATCATTTTGTTTGGGGAGTAGAACAGCAGAAAGCGTTTCAGTTGCTTAAAAGTAAGTTAAGTAGTGCCCCTACTTTAGGGATACTTACTAAGAAAGGAACAGTGGTGTTACAAACTGACAGCTCAAAGGATGGTCTAGGTGCATGTTTGCTACAAAATAATAAGCCTATTTCATTTTATTCTAGAGCATACACTGAATGTCAAAAAAGATGGGCACCTATTGAAAAAGAGTTGTTTGCTATATGTGCATCGTTAGAAAAGTATCATCAGTTTGTATATGGTAGAAAAATTGTTGTACAGACTGATCACAAGCCCCTTATAGCCATTGTTAATAAGGATATAAATAAAATAAGTGCTAGATTGCAGAGGATGGTGTTGAAACTTTTGAAGTATGATTTGGATGTTCAATATGTTCCGGGTTCCAAAATGTTTGTTGCTGATTACTTGTCTAGAAATTTTCAAAGGGATAATGTAAAGGTAGAACCTAGTTTACAGGAGTTAGTACATAGTTTTGAGTCGAGGTTAGCTATTTCTGATAAAAGATTAGAACAGTTCAGAAGTGTAACTTCACTTGATGACGATTTACATAAAGTGATTGAGTGGTATAATAAAGGGTTCCCAAAGAGTGAGAAAGATATATGAAACGCTAGTTTAAAGCAATACTTTAAGTTGAAAGATGATTTGCATGTTAAAAATGGAGTTTTGTATTATCAAGACAGAGTAGTTGTACCAAAAAGTATGCAGAACGAAATCTTGAAATCTTTACATCAGGGTCACGTAGGTATAGTGAAGTGTAAGGTTAATGCTAAGAAGATTATGTTTTGGCCGGGTATGTCAAGAGATATTGAGAAATATGTTTTGTCATGCAGCTTATGTGAAAAGTATAGAAATTCAAATGCTAAACAGACTCTAATATCTCATGATATACCTAATATACCATTTCTTAAAATTGGAATGGATATTTGCACGTTTGGAAATAGAGATTACTTAGTAGTAATAGACTATTATTCAAAGTGGATTGATGTTAAAATATTAATCAATAAGACTGCTCAAGCAATAATTGGTAAGTTAAAGGTAATTTTTGCCATGCATGGAATACCAAAATACATTGTAAGTGATAATATGCCCTTCAGCAGTCTTGAGTTTAGGCAGTTTGCTAATAACTTTGATATAGAACTGATAACATCTAGCCCTAGGTACCCACAATCAAATGGGTTGAGTGAAAAAGCAGTAGGAGTTGTAAAAAAAATGATGAGGAAATGTTATGAGGAAAACAGTGATATAAACTTAGCTTTATTAAGTTATAGATCAAGTCCAGTAGCAGGTTTAAAATATAGTCCAGCAGAGTTACTGATGTCAAGAGCGTTAAGAACTAACTTGCCATGTACAGAAGCATATTTAAAGCCTAAGTTACTTAATGATGTGTATGAACAGATGATTGAAAACAGGGATAGAGCTAGGGAGCGTTACAATAAAAATGCAGTTACTCGGAGTTCGTTCCAAAAAGGGGACAACGTTAGGATACAGAACAGTCCGGATAGGGTGTGGTATCCAGGGCAAGTAGTGAGGCAAGAAGGTGAAAGGTCTTTTTGGGTTAAAAAAGAAGAGGGAAACGTTGTTAGGAGAAATGAAAGGCATATTATACACAGTCAAAATCAGTTTGTTGAGAAACCTTGTACGTCACACAGTTATGAGCAAGTTGTTGCAAAACCTACAAGTCAGTCAAGTCAAGAGGTTGTAACTCAGGGTCCGTTGGTCGGTCAGAGTGGTCAGTCTATTGTCAGAAACTGTTTAGACGGTAGGAGTGATGATGTTAGAGTTAGTAGGTACGGTAGAGTGATAAGAAAACCAACTAGGTTTATGCAATGACGTACAAAAGGATAGACACGTTCTAAACGAACATTAAAGCATTTTAAAATGGCGCAAGGATTACTCTATATACGAACGCATAGTTTTGTATTAAGAAACTAAGCGCCAATAGAGACAAATGATGGGGCATGCCTGTTAATAGAAAGAGATAAATATATTACATTCGTTACGTACTGATTGCTACTGAGCGCTCATTGGCGCGAACGCGTGACATCTCGCCTAATGTAAGCCATTGCCAAATAATGGTTAAGACTAAATACGTATTTTGTGTTTTAATACTTTTAAATGAAAAAACTATACTTATAAATGTAATGACACGTTTTTCTTGTCTCTAACAGTTGCAGTGTAATTGGTACTACTCCTAAACACTCACGAAGGCATTTTTACCAAAAAATGAGAAAGAATTTAACGCGCTGTCGGGACGTATAGTCATAAAGAGAATGCGTGCCCGACTAAATGCAATCCGGGCAATTACCTGCCTTTCGTGTAGCCATTTTCGAGCGCATACATCGTATCTATAATATTTAAAAACATCTTAGGGTTTATGTAAAGTTGGTAGGGAGTACTGAAAAGGGGAGATGTAACATATAGATACTTAGTGGTTAAAACTGTTAGTACATAAACTAAGTATTCTTTATATGAAAGAAGAATAAAAGCTTCACTTCCTTTTCCGCTATAAGGATGTCTTTCTTTCTCTCTTCCCTCCGGACCGCGACAGCGTTAGGACGTGTCACCTCGCATAATTATTTATTTCATTATTTAAAGTAATAAACATGTTTATTTGCGAATAAATCGTGCTCTAAATTAGTAAAAGTACCAGGCGCACATAAAACGCTGGAGGTATTATACCAGTGAACGTACGTGTGAGTGAGACGATTGCTAGCATCAGAAAGGGACACATTCTTCGCACGCCGAGCATACGTCACCGAGCGCACCGAATCCGAGCAACATTCGCCGTTCGAGGTCAACCAGTTGCACCACAGCGTAACACATATACAGTAGTACTACTCCAGCACAATGCCTAACCTTCAGCGCTCTCCACCGCTAAATAAGTCAATTAGTATGTCTGAATCAGACGTAGGCAGGGTTGCCTCCCAATCAGAGACATTCGAAGAATATGTGAATACCACACAACGTGACAATAAGCGACGACGCTACTCGGAAGAGCAGATGAAATCAGAAGCATTAGACATCCGAACAATCATACGGGAGGAACTGCGCGAAATGGTAAGCGAGCTCCAGTCACAACAGAATAACCGTTTGGATGTTCTAGAAAAACTCATTTTTGACATAAAATCACAAAACGACAGCGCTTTGTCCGCAACTAAGGACATTGAGAAATCAATAGAATTTGTTACGGCCAAAGTGGATGAGGTACAACTATCAATTGCCTGCCTTGAAGAGGAGAGGAAACAATTATCTACACAGATGACAGCTATTGATACAAAGTGTGATTCGCTTGAAAGGCTTTCTCGCAAAACAAGCATCCAAATAAGGAATGTCCCAAAACAGAAAGCGGAAACTAAAGACCAACTCTACAACATGGTCAGAAAGCTATCTTCGCATCTTGGAGTCGACATGATGACAGCCGATTTGCGGGACGTATACCGTCTGCCAGCCAAACCAGACCAAGGAACAACAACATTAATTGCTGAATTCTCCTCGACACTAGTAAGAGGTAATTTCTTGACTGCAGCTAAACACCATAAATTGAACTCAATCCGATATCGAACCGAACAGCTGAACTCGTCGCATTTGGGGCTAGAAGGTACTAAATCCAATTTATATATATCAGAGCACCTCACACCACAGGCCTCACGTCTGCATTTTCTCGCTCGTGATTTTCAAAAAACCATGGGATATGACTTTTGCTGGACCTCCAACGGATTGGTGTACCTACGAAAAAAACAAGGCGAACCATATATCTTGGTGAAAAGTGAAGATCAATTAAAACTTCTAAGGAACAAATGACTAAGATATAACAATATGCATTGGCCTGCAACTAAACATCTAACACGTGTTCATATTTCATTAGACATTTTTAAGGGAGGTAAGATTTTTACAACCGCTCAGATACCACTCCAAAATTCATCACACTGTGTTTCTTACACATCACATCTTTTTCAAATTCTCGTAAACACACACACACGTAATTTACATACCAAAGATATTTTAGCTTTGCAAATAATCCCCCGCGAATTCTCATTATTCCTCAGTATTAATGTATGCTTTGCAAATCAATTCGTTGATTCCTGTTTCCTTCTTTGTGATCCTTATTTCAAACCTATAGCAAGCTAATGGGTTCGTCAAATAAAATAATAAATGATATTGTCGATAAAGCAGATGTCATACAATGTACGCAAACACAAAACCCTGCTAGCTGTGCACAAATTCTCACACTACAAAAAAAACCCTATGCCAGGACCCTAAGTATTCTAAGCCATAATATACGTAGCATCAACAAAAATTTGGACAGTTTTTTAGTATTCTTATCGCATATAAACATAAAAATTGATATCCTTGTTTTTAGTGAATGCAGAACAACTTCAGAATCTTTACTCCCTACTATTACTAATTACAACACATTCCACACAAAAATTAATCACAACCAAAATGATGGTGTTGTAGTATACATATCAGAAAACCTTAAATACCGAGTATATGAACCTAATGATATGGCTGATTGTAACTGTCTAATCATAAACGTAAATGATAAAATAACAATAATCTGTATTTACCGCCCACCTAGTTTTAAAAATGTGGCAGGTTTTCTAGACTCTCTGGACAAGTTAATAAGCTCGATAAAGACCAAATCAATCATTCTAACTGGCGATATTAATATTGATACACTTTCTCCATACGACAACGCCACGTCCGACTACCTGGATTTATTGGCATCGCATGGATTAATTAAAGGAATCTCAGTAGTCACTAGACCCATGTCACAAACATGTCTCGATCATTTTATGGGTAGATGTATATTCAATTGGGAAACTGTTGTTTTTGAGGACACTAATATCACAGATCACTCGCCTATATTATTTTTCTCTAATAACATTGAAAATTGTCATAAAGCTTATATTCCTAACACGAGAGTCAAAGTTAACTATAATGCCATCAAATCGTACTTGGAGGAAACACCTTGGGACGTGTTCTATCGCAGCAATGATACGAATTGGTGTGCTAATTTTCTAATAGATAAATTGCAACACTCCTTAAATAATTTTTCAACTTCAATAAAAATAACTTTTAAAAGAAAACCTCTAAAACCTTGGATTACTCCAGGCGTAGTCAGGTCACTGTCCAAAAGAAACAAAATTCACAAATCGCTTAAAAAATGCTACAGTGAAAACCTGAAATCCATTTACATTACTTATAGAAATTGGTGTTCTAAAATTGTAAAGACCCTTAAACAACAATATTACCAGACACAACTGGCCAAAAATACGAATAATATTAAAGAAACCTGGAAAATCATTAGAGAAGTTGGGAACCTGACTATTAAAAATCAATCAGTTACTGACCTTCTCGAAGTAAAAAATAACCCCATCGAATCTCTTAATAAAGTTAATGCATATTTCACATCAATTGGCAAAAATTTAGCAGACGTAACAATGGATAAATTAAATTTAAATGAATCTGAATTAGCGCGAAAATCTAAAACTAATAATCGACTACCAGAGTCTATGTCCCTTTATTTAACAGATAATTTTGAGGTTGAAACAGTGATTAGTAACTTAAAAACAAATTGTGCGCCGGGGATAGATGGTATTTCTAACGAACTTTATAAAAAAATGAGTAAGCAACTTAGCGGACCTATCGCACATCTATGTAACACCAGTTTTACCACAGGCGTTTTTCCGGACATCTGTAAAAGAGCTATTGTTTGTCCCATCCATAAATCAGGCGACACCACCAACCCTTCCAATTATAGGCCCATTTCCTTATTGACCTCCTTGTCAAAAATAATTGAAAAGTTAGTAGCAAAGCGATTAACTAGTTACCTAGATTCAAAGAAGCTTCTTGCACAAAACCAATTTGGATTTAGGTCTAATACATCTACGGAAGATGCGGTGCTGAAATTTACATCAGGAATATACGAATCGTTGGACGAGAAGAGAAAGTGTCTTGGTATCTTCCTGGATCTGCAAAAAGCGTTCGATACAGTTTCTATTCCTATATTATTATCGCGATTGGAGAATATGGGAATTAGAGGGGTCGCACTTGATTGGTTCTCAAACTACCTCCAAAATCGAAGCCAAGTAGTCAGAGTAGATGGACATTTGAGTGGTACCGCCACGTGTACTTTTGGTGTACCACAAGGTAGTATCCTAGGCCCAACTTTGTTTCTGCTATATATTAATGATCTATGCAATATGCAACTACAAGATGGGGAAATCCTGATGTTTGCGGATGATACAGTTTTGATTTTTCGGGGATCCACATGGGACGATGTCCGCCAGTCTGCAGAAAAAGGCATTTCTAAAGTGACTTCCTGGCTAGAACATAGCTTACTATCCCTTAACACAGATAAAACAAAATTTATCTGTTTTAGTATAACAAATTACGGAAAACCAAAAGAAGATTACTCCTTAACAATACATACCAATCCATGTAACCTTAACAATATCATCCCGATAAAATGTAACTGTCCTGTTCTGCGTCGCACAAACATTATCAAATATTTGGGTATCATGATTGATGAAAATTTAAATTGGGAATCTCACTTGTCCCTCACGTCGAGTCGCGTCAGGAAATTAATATATGTTTTCAAAAACCTACGGACAGTAGCCAATCTTCCACTTCTAATAAGAGTTTATAAAGCACTCGGTGTGTCCTTACTAAGTTACTGCATATGCGTCTGGGGCGGAGCTGCACAGGTAAATCTGCAGCAATTAGAAAGAGCTCAAAGAGCAGTCTTAAAAGTTCTCATGTCTTTGCCTATCCGTCACTCCACCGTTTTACTTTATGAAAAAACTAAGTTGCTTAGTGTTCAAAAGTTGTTCATTTACCAGATCGGACGTAGATTTCATAGTAAATCAGCACCTTATATCCCAGTTCCTGTGCAAAGAATTACACGATATCAAGTAACTCGTTTTGCACAGAAATCCTATAATTTCCTAGCACCTAGAGTATACAATATGCTACTAAAAAAAATTAATCTTAAACAATATACTAATAACCAGTTGAAACGTGTACTACATAATTATCTTTTAGGACTTAACGAAACCGATATTCTTCGTTTTACAACGCCATTGAGCTAAAACAAAAAACAAAATACGCATATATATTATTATTATTTTTCAAAAAACTAAAAAAAAAAAAAACACCTTTTTTAAATTGTTTTTATGGTACATTTAGTTATTTCAATATATTTATAATCTTATACCTATATATGTTCGAATGTCCTCCTCAGACTGAAAGCACTGATCGTAATGCAATTGTGGCGTACCCCACTCGCCGAGCGAGCTAGTCTCACAGGCAGGATCGAACACCCACGGCCGGTCGTACTTGCCTACCTACCTCCCGTGCCGCGCGCGATTAATTTGTTTGCATTTATAACGTAGATTGGACGCTAAACATCTTGATGCTTAGTTACATACCTACCTGTTCTGATTCTCTTGTCGCGTTTTCTTTTTTATTTTATTTTTGTACACTATCAATACGTTTGCGAACTTATATTAAAATACTGAGGATTTAAATGTCAATATAAACAAAGCGAATTCCCTACAATTCAGTTACTTTGAAATGATTCGTCGTTTGTACCATACAAGTAACATACATAACTGCAAAATTTAGCTTGCTACACTTTCTGACACACACGCTTACCCCCAGTGAATGTACAATGTCTTAGTATTAGGATAAGTTTGCCTAAATTACATGTAAATTGAATTGTTTTTTTTGTTCATGTATATGCCTATACCTCAAATACTTATCGTTGTTTCTATATTCTCTTAAAAGACTTTACTGTACTTATACTAGTTTAGATACAATACATAAGCAGTTACTACTGTTATATTATAAAGGATCTTTTGAATTTAGGAGGTGGAGACCTGGTGTCTTGTATTACAGATTGTCTTAATCCATATCAAGCACCAGTCTTCACAAAAGTTTATCTGTATCACCATTCATATAACCTAACTGTACAAATTATGTAAAACTTTTTGTGAAGAAATAAATATTTATTATTATTATTATTATTATTATTTGTCACAAAGGGAGTTTGGAGGGGGCAAACGGTACTGAGGTGAAATTGTGTACAAATCGTATTCATTTATATAACAGTTCAAAACTGACGTACAGTATGATCTGCCAAACGTTTGCCGTTAGGTTGAATTGTGTAAAGCAATTGACAGGTGGTGGAATTGTGTATTCATTTGACAGTTCAAAACGTGCGGTATGATCTGTCAACGGCGAAGAACAAAGCGTTTGACAGATCATATTGTACGTTATGAACTGTCAAATGAATACGATTGCTTCACACAATTCCACCTTAAATCAAAAACGAGCGCCTGTCTATATTTCTTACTGTAACTTCATGGTATTCTTCGAAAGTCAAAGCACACATTTTTATGATTATTCCACGCATACAATCACACCCACAATAATAGACCTAAAAAACACATTATACAGGGTGTTTGGTACATCGTGTGTCAATTGAAAATGTCTTATAAGCTATAAATTTCTGGTCATATCCATTTTTATGGTTTTTATGGAAAAAAATGAAAATTCGAATCAAATTTTTTTTAAGAACTATAAATGTTTTCCTACATATTATTATTGCATATTATTGTGCATTGTTTTGCAGTTTCACTTACATCAAAATCAAACAAAATAATAAATTTTGTCTTTCAAAAATTATATACAGAAAAACAATTATAATTCAAAAAATATTTGAATGCTGAATTTCGGATATTTTTCATAAAAATCATAACAACAACAGCGAAACAAACCAGCGGGCTGAAAAAAAAATTAAAAGCAGAAAATAATAGTTGATTACCCCGATTGTGTGCTATTTTCATTAGGCACTGATATACCAAACATCCTGTATATTTTTAAAAAGTGCGGAGTTTGAAAATATATTGAAGCATAGGACGCGTAGGGTTACAAGTAGCTCTACTTAAGATCTCACAACTTTTTGACGTAATACTCTGTAAGTAATACGATCTTTGCTTTAGGCGACATTTTACAGTTTTTTGTGGGATCTCACTCCTTTTTGTAAGTTGTTAAGTAATAATTTACGGTTAACTGGGTGAATATATTATTTTATTTTAACATAGGTACATACATCCATCCTCACACACTTTTATGACTTAACGGTTTGACTGGCAAATAATGCTTTTAGCATTAAGTCCACCTTTGTACACTATGATTTGTGCAATTGGATTTCGTCAGTAATACCGTAAATCGATTGATCCAGTGTTTTAGAACGCGAACGTCGAGTAACAAACAATTGGGACTTCAAACAATCACACTACGAACAAGCGATAGTTAACTATAATAATGTAAATCGTGTTTGTAATTTTTTGTAGTATATTTAGAATTTTTACTATGCACACCTATTAGAGCATAAAATGCTGGGTTAGATGTTTTACTTGACAAAAATTGTGTTTTATTTCCATCTATACTTCTATACAAATATTATAAAGCTGAAGAGTCTGTTTACGTTAGATTGGCCATTTATCGAGGAAGGCTTGAGGCTACATAGCATCAAGATACGACTGTGAGTTGTACATAAGGTTTGCATTGGTGGAATTCAACATGAACGTTAACGATAGGTATATCATCGAGATTCTGATTGAATAATGATGAATTAGTTAGTGTATTAAAAACGATGGAGAGTCTTGATAAAAAAAACGAGGAACGACGACGACTACTCAGGCAGATGGACGTTTCTAAAATTGCTCCGTATAAATTAATTCATAAGTGTGGTTTAAAGATGAAATCAGTATTGATTGAATATGGATGTTGTAAACAAAACTCTTTTCTTCATGTGAGTGTGAAACTATATACAATTTAACAGTGTTATCCCTAAAATATGACCATTTCCCGATCGACAGTGCGGTAGTTAGTGCGTGTGACTCGAATTTTATTGTTCCGTGCGGTCAGTTTGCTTACTACGCAGGAGAAAACTGTTTTTCGGTTATCTATTGGTATACAACTTAAGAAACACTGTAAAATATTCACGCAATGACGTAGATACCTCAACAACCTCGAGGCATTAACTTTTGCGCTTACGCATCACAGAACACGCGCAAAGGACCTGGTTCGATCCTTGCCGGGCGCGCGTCTTTTTGTGGGAAAGTATACGCTGTGCTGTGCTTTACATTGTATAACAGTGATAAAGTTAAAAGCTTGATCCTTCGTGTATGTACATTTTCTTTCATCATGGTGTTTGTATCTTGGATAAATTAATTGACTTTAATTATTTCATGTACTTTACTCACTATTAAAAAGTTTCGTTGTTTTGTTCATGAGATTTTATTAGTCTATAAAAATATTTTCAATGACACTTTTAATTAAATTTTATTTGTTTGACTTTTTTTACACTTACACTTTTATGTATTTGTTAATTGTCCCTTTAGTTAAGTTAACAAAATAATGTGCAATAAAATTTGTTTGGATTCAATCATATTGGACTGATTGTATTAATGTTTTAAAATTTATTGTTATTTTATAATTCTGAAATTTGTGATGGATTATTCATATTTAATATTTTTGTTTGAATTATTTTTATAGATATTTTTCCTTTTTAATGTAATGAAATGAAAATGTTAATTGTTTTTTAGTAACTGATAAAAATATTTCAGAATGTAAATGAACAGAATGAAATGTTTTTTTTTAAACAATGTTTATGATTTATTAATGATATTTGAATTGCTTTATATTTTCTGATGTTCAGTCGAGGGGTCTCAACATTCACATAAGTAGGGTACACAGAGATGTGGCATCCATGGTGGCATCTCACAATCGCGTTGCATTAAACTCACAAAATGTCCAGTCAGCGTCTCAATCTGTCACAAGTTTTGATGATTTACCTGCTCTAAAAGCAAATGTTAGGGTTTTAGGACATATTCCTAAGGGGGCTAGGAGTCTCGCAGCCGGTAAATTGTGTACAGTCATTGAGGATTGTTTGCGAACAAACAGTAAGGGGGATTGGTTTAGATTGTTGTCTTTCTCCTATTCGGCGCTGAGGGTGCCAGATACAAGAGAGGGTAAATCATTGACTTCTAAAGTTAAATTAAATATTGATGTGGGTAATTTATCCTTTTATGAAGAAAGTCTTGCGAAAAAACTTTCTTCACTTTATCGTGCTATTGAGGCCAAGGTTTATGATGGTGATCTAAGAGGTGCAGTGCGATTGCTCATGTCAGATTGTTCAATCGCGCCTACGAATGAAAGCACATTAAGATCTTTAATAGATAAACATCCAGCGCCATCGAGACCGCTGTTTTTACCACCCGAACCGAGCATCACCAGCCCTTTTTTGTCAGTGACTACAAGGGAGGTGGCTGATGCAATTTCATCTTTTTATAATGGTTCAGCTGCTGGTCTTGATGGTTTGCGTCCTCAGCACTTGAAAGAGCTGACTTCGTCGTCTGCAGGTAACAACGGGCCTCGATTGTTAGAGTGCATTACCAACCTATGTAATTTTTTGCTAAGAGGTTTACTCAATTTAGAAGTCAGGCCTTACATAATATGGGGCTTCTTTGTGCGCCCTTTCCAAAAAGGATGGTGGTCTGCGGCCTATAGCAGTTTGTAGTATTTTTCGCCGCCTTATTGCCAAGCTTTGTTGTAGATCAGTGAGGGATAAAATGTCCCTATATCTACAACCAAATCAGGTTGGATTCGGGACGGCACTAGGTTGCGAGGCGGCCATTCATTCAACTCGGTCTTTTGCCATGAGTCATGCGGCGACAAATAAAATAATTGTCAAAATTGATATCAAAAATGCTTTTAATAGTGTGGAGAGGGATGTTATTCTCTGCGAAGTCCTTGAGCAAGCAACATCGCTTTATCCATTCGCTTATCAATGCTATGCTTCCCCAAGTAATCTCTTTTTTTCAGATAGTATTATACAGTCACAGGTTGGAGCTCAGCAAGGTGATCCTTTAGGGCCATTATTCTTCTGTTTGGCTATCCAAAAAATAGTTTCACGCTTAAAGTCACCGTTGAATGTCTGGTACCTAGATGATGGTATTTTAGGAGGAAGTCCAGAAGTAGTCTTGGAGGATTTAAAAGTTCTAGTGCCAGCCTTAAAAGCAGTAGGTTTGGAAATAAATCCAACAAAATGTGAAGTTTTCGGATGTGGTGGTCCAGTTGCTGGTATTGAGGAGTTTGAAGATCTGTTGCCTGGTATTAAACAGATTGATAAGTCGTCGCTTAATTTGTTAGGTGCTCCTATATTTCCCGAGGGTGTCAGCTCGGTGTTGCAACTAAAAAGGCAGGCACTTTTGGCAGCACAGGAACATTTAGAGCATTTATCTGGGCACGTTTCTCTCGTTTTATTGCGGCATTGTTTGGCACTTCCACGCATGGTTTACATTTTGAGAACATCGCCAACCTGGCTTTTTGAGCGAGAATTGGAGGCAATAGATGAGACGCTTAAATCAACTTTAGAATCAGTACTTAATGTAATTTTAGATGAGGTTCAATGGTGTCAGGCATCCTTGCCAGTTCGTCATGGGGGTCTTGGAGTACGTCGGGTTCAAGATATAGGTCTGGTGGCCTTTTTGGCCTCGGCATACGGGTCGGCGGATCTTGTTGCTCGTATTTTGCCAACTGATGGCAACACTGTTCGCTAACCTTTTGTGTCTGAGGCCTTGCAGAAGTGGGTCACGCTATGTCCGACATACGAACGCCCCAAAAATCTTTTTGGTCAGAGAGAATGGGATGACATCCTCTGTAAGCTCTCTTATTTGCGCTTGTTGGATGGTGTCTCGGGTTCCGATTTAGCGCGTTTAAAGGCAGTCGCCAAGCCTGAATCCGGTGCTTGGCTACATGCTTACCCTTCTCCACACTTAGGAACACTGCTTGACAATGAATCTTTAAGGATAGCAATGGCTCTAAGACTTGGAGGCAAGGTTTGTGAAGAGCATCTTTGTATTTGTGGTGTTATGGTGCATGAAGATGGACACCATGGATTAAGTTGCCAAAAATGTGCGGGTCGCATTCCGAGGCACCATTCAATTAACGAGATCATTCGTCGGGCCATGGTGTCGGTCAACGTCCCATGTGTATTGGAGCCACCAGGTCTTTCTCGTACGGATGGCAAGAGGCCAGACGGTCTTACGTTGATTCCGTGGCGGAGGGGTCGTTGCCTCTTATGGGATGCTACTTGTGTTAGCACGTTTGCTGCGTCTCATTTGAGGCAGACGGCGGGTTCGGCAGGCTCAGCGGCAGAAAACGCTGCCAAGTTGAAGCACGCCAAGTACTCGGCCCTGGAGTCGGTGTACGACTTCATTCCAGTAGCTGTCGAAACGGCTGGACCGTGGGGTGTTGAGGCCCGCACTCTTTTTAGAGAATTAGGTCGAAGATTGAGAGAGAAGGGGAATGATCCTCGCTCTGGTTCCTGGTTGGTTCAGCAGGTCTCCATTGCCATTCAACGCGGCAATGCAGCGAGCATAATGGGGGCCTTTGGATCGACTAGGTTACGGGGTGGGTCTTAACGTAGCTATAGGTACCTACTTAATTATTTCTTTTGTTTAAGGTTTTTGTTGACAATGCTTGTTGCTGAATATTTTATTTTTGACGTTACATGTGTTAAATATTTTTTTAATGTAATTAAATTGAACGTACATTAAAAGAGTCTTGATTATGTGTTATTAACCCAGTCTCTGAACTCAACATATATTGAAATGGACAGGGTCAAGAAGAAAACATTGTCGTGCACCGATGTAGTACTCTACACACATCATTAATTACGTGCTAAGCAGAATTTATTCGATTTTTGGTCCTCAACTTGAAATAAATGGCTCAAACAGATCAAGTTTAGTCGAGCTATGGGATATTCTCAGTATCTTTCTTCAAACTCAACTCACAAATCAGAAGATGCGTGAAACAAATCTATGTTAATATGATTAGAGAATCAAAAGTCCAGTGAAGATAACTACAAGCACGACCTTGTAACGATTAATTAAAGGATCACCATGGATGGAGACCGCCTTCTTTTAGTTGCTATATCAAACCATGGTAGAGGTTTATGTGCAGTGTCTATCCTGGGTCTAATGATGATGATGATACTAAAAGCTACGTACGTGCTTGTGAACAGCTAGCTTAGTGCACGCCAGTAATATTGGGATTGATAAGCACGGAGGCTCCTACTTGGAGATACTTTTTTGTGTATCAAATCAAATTAATTGAATAAGAAGTATTTTTTTAGATGCTTACTTAGAATTTTCAATCAAAAATGTAACATTTTCATTAATTGGCCCCTAGGCCAGTGACCACAAAATATAAAAATACATCACTTGCCAGAGAGTAACTGAAAATGTTTTACAATTTCCATTGCAGTTTTTAACCACCCCCACAATTCTGTATTTTGTATCAATTATTACAGGAAATGAAATAATAAGCTGTCATTTGGAACTACATAATAGTGTACAACACTATTTTCTGAAAATTCAAAACTGACTGTCTAATACTCGCCGTCCAATTAGCTCGAGATTCTTTGAAAGGATATTTGTTAATAAAACAGTTGCTAAGTAGTTTTTTTAATCGCATATACATATAGTATTTATTTGGTCAAAACCTTAAAAATTGAAAATTGGTCGCCAGGTGGCCGTAAACTGCCGGAGGCCAGAAAAGGCACAGATACCTACCTAATCTTTCTCTTCTCTCTCCAACCATAAACTCTCCAAAGTAATTTTTAACTTGTCATCTGTCAATGTCAGTTTTTCTGCTGTGAGCTGTCAAAAATACTAATACAAACAGAATTATTTATTTATTTTGTTGATATTTATCGAGCCAATATTGCTTCAGAATAGACTATTTTTAGACCAACAAACACAGTTACGCACTGCCATTATGTCCTTTTAGTTCAGTGCTTTTGCAATTTCGCTTTGTTTTGTGTTTTGGTGCTAGATAAACGGTAAACGATGTTCAATCCTGATATAAATGATTACCAGCTGACTTCGATCATAACTGAGTGTTGTGGAGGCGTAGCCGTGGTTTATTCGGCACTGTACAAACCCAGCAATCAGAATGTGGCCCTCAAGCGGTATTTTGTTGATAAAAGTAAGGAGAATGCTGCTTTGATTCAGGTAAATATGACCTTCTTTATCTTACACTAAGCTCTCTTATTATTAGGATACACCTAACGTACTTACTTATTTTATTTATTTGACTTACTTATTTACACAGTGTATTTTTTAACAAATGCACTGTCAATATCAGTCTTTCAGTATGTTCTTAACACAAATCCCTAACTGATGTGTTTATGAACAGTCTTTCATTGTACATTTGTTTACACGAACGCCGGCTGCCTTTTGAACCGTGAGCATCTACCACACTATTATTGTATACTTGTTCAGGCACAATTTTTTTTGTAATAATTTGAACAAAAAATCTCATGATCCATACAAAACCATATTATGTTGAATATATTTTGAAGCATTATTTATTTTAAGAGATAATTCTTACTAATAGTGCATTATATACATATTTCCAGCAAGATATATTGACAAGAAAAGAACTACAACACCAGAACATTCTACCATACTTGACCTCATTTGTCCATGGCCGGGAGCTGTATGTGGTTTCTCCGCTCATGACGTTTGGCTCGTGCCGGGACATACTAGACCGCTACTTCCCTGAGGGTTTGCCTGAGCTGGCTTGTGCATTGATCCTGCGAGATGTGTTACAGGCTTTGCAATATTTGCATAAGCAGCTTTATATTCACAGGTAAAGAAATGAAGGTTTATTTGAGATAAATTTTCTCTGCTTTCGTATTCAATTCTAATGTTATTCAACATAATATAAAGAACAGAACATAATATAAATCCCAAATATTATCAGTATTGATTAACATTAGTATATTATCAGTATTGTTAAAACTAGTAATTCGTTCATGGGAAATTGTATAAAATTCTTTAATAATATACCACACAATCTTGTCAAATTGCCGGTTGATAAATTTAAGAAACACGTTAAAAACACGCTTATGTCTAAAGGCTATTATAAGGTTCAAGACTACCTGAACGACACGAATGTGTGGTCCGTCCAGCCTGCACCGACTGATGTACTTACCTTTGATGGTTTGATTTTACGGCAGCTAGTGGTGACTGAGTTTGTTCCGGCGTTTCTTCTCAGCACTTGCCTAATTGTCTGTGTTCTGTCTCGAAGCGCTGGTAGGGCCCAAAAGATAAGGAGACATGATTCGGCCCCTTCAGGGCACATTTATTTTTATTTTATTTTTCACTGTACATTTGATGTTCATATGTGGCATATTGTGTCCTAAATTGAATAAACAATATTTGACTTTGACTTTGACTTTAGTATTTAATGATTTTGTTTTTAATGTTAGGCATCTACATACTTTATTCTTGCAATTATAAAATACCAAAATAAGGATGTAGGTAATGTACTGTGTGTGGTTTTTTTTTTGAGACAACCGACAGTTGTACAGAATAGTTACTTTCTTCAAGTGATTGTATCTCAAAGGCTAATTGTGTTAACTGACATTCTTGAACAGCCATCCTGTTAAATGTAGTGTTAAAATTTAAATTAACATTTCTTTTTTGTTTTGTGTTTGCTTTATAATAGAAAGTTCAGTTACTGGCAAAATAAATGCATAATAAAAAATCAGAAAAAAATACCTGTCAAGTCAGATTGAGTTAGGCTTGATCAGCAACTTACAGCTACTGGAGCTTAAGAGAACCCTCCAGAAAGCTCTCAATGAGTTGAAGAAGGAGTTCTTAAACTGCACTATATGATGTCCTTATGTTCCATGTCCATACATATTACGAGTATACAAAATCATAAGTGCAACACTGACCTATACATTTGCCTACTCCAGAAGCGTCCGCGCGAGCCACGTGCTAATAGGCGCAGATGGGTGCGCTCGTCTGTCAGGGCTCCGCAGCGCCGCCAGCCTGATGTCACGCGGCCGCCGCCAGCGCCGCCTGCACCAGCTGCCTCCGCCTGATCATGACAACGCTAACCTCATGTGGCTGAGCCCTGAACTGCTGGAGCAGGTAATCTTAAAGCGCTTTAATCTCGCAGTGCCGCCAGCCTGATGTCGCGCGGCCGCCGCCAGCGCCAGCTGCCTCCTTTTGATTATTACAATGCCAACCTCATGTGGCTGAGCCTCACACTGCTGAAAAAGGTAAGCTTTAAAGCGCTTAAATCTCGCAGTGCCGCCAGCCTGATGTGACGCGGCCTTCGTCAGCGCCGCCTGCACCAGCTGCCTTCACCTGATCATGACAACACTAACCTTATGTGGCTGAGCCCCGAATTGCTGGAGCAGGTAAGCTGCTTTAATCTCGCAGCGCCGCCAGTCTGATGCCACGCGGCCGCCGCCAGCGCCGCCTGCACCAGCTGCCTCCGCCTGATCATGACAACGCTAACCTCATGTGGCTCAGCCTTGAACTGCTAGAGCAGGTACGCATTAAAGCGCTTTCATCTCGCAGTGCCGCCAGCCTGATGTGGCGTGGCCTTCAGCAGCGCCGCCTGCACCAGCTGCCTCCGTCTGATCATGACAACGCTAACCTCATATGGCTCAGCCTTGAACTGCTGGAGCAGGTACGCTTTAAAGCGCTTTAATCTCGCAGCGCCGCCAGCCTGATGTCGCGCGGCCGTCGTCAGCGCCGCCTGCACCAGCTGCCTCCACCTGATCGTGACAACGCTAATCTCACGTGACTAAGCCCAAGACTACTGGAACAGATATGGTCTAAAACGTTTTAAGGTTCTGGCCCACAACACAGTACCATACTAGGAGCGTATCAGACACGAATAGTAACACTATATGCTCGTCTATGCCCACTCATTAAAATAATATTTTTTGCCGGACATGTTCCTAAAACGGTCTTGGTATGCTATGATGTAGAAGGCAGAAGCATAAAATATGACACTGTGAGTGTTAAGAACATTGTAAACCATTAGGCAAAAGCCTTTAATCTCGCGGCGTGTTGCCAGCGTTTTGTCGCTCGGCCGCCTGCATGCTTCCGACACCTCATCACAACAACGCTAACCTCATGTGACTTAGCCCAGAACTGCTCGATTGGAGCAGCAAGGTCTGTTGGGAATCCATCTGTCCTGTGTCTGTGGTACCACTCCACGAGACATGTCCCTTCTTGTCTCGTTTTGCCCTGCATATCCTGATTCCAGCTTTCTAAAAGACCTTATGTGTGCAAACAACAAAACAATCCGCGTCGCTAATTAATGGGCACAGCTAAAAGTCGCTTTACCATTACACGATAGTAAATATAAGGTCATCGTCATCATTAGTAACAGCTTAAGGTCATCCGCTGCTGCACATGGGCCACCCCCAAGGTTTTCAACAGTGAGAGGCGAAACTTCACAACACTACGAGATTTTATGCAACTTTCACTTGTAGTTGCATAAAATCCCGTAGTGTTGTGAAGGTACGTTTAAAATCCAACACAGTTTAAAACCCTATAGTGACAGGCGAAGTTAACCAACCAACATTATTTTCCATCTCCAGAACCTTCGAGGTTATGACGAGCGGTCAGACATCTATTCAGTGGGTGTGGTGTGTTGCGAGCTGGCCAACGGAGCTGTTCCCTTCGCGGAGGTGCCCACGACGCTGATGTTCACGGAGAAGGTGCGAGGGTCGCGTCCGCAGCTCCTGGACTGTTCAACTTTCCCTGAACCCTGCCTAGATGACGCTGAGATGAAGAGTGAGTAGCTAAGTAACTATTTTGATGTACTTTTTGCATTTGATACAAAATTTGACTAGGTCGGATCAAGAGTAGGTGAGAGGTTTCTGTCTGCGACTGTTAGACTGCTCTACCTTCCCTAAACCATGCATTGATGACGTGGAGATAAAGAGTGAGTAGCTTAATGGCTGTGATTGATTTTCTATGTTTTTAGATCTAAAGCCTGACTAGTTAAGGTAGGTAACAGTGCGTTCCAGACGATAGTGCTAGACTGCTCCATCTTCTGTAAACGACGCCGAGTTGAAGAGTGACTAAGTGACCACTTGTTGTCCTTTTCGGTCTGAGTCTATTTTGCATTTGATCCATGACATTTCTCGATATGGTACGAAAGACCGATACTAACGGCAGCTATGAAACTGCTCCTCTCCTGAAAGCTGCCTTCACAAAGTCGATATGAAGACTTAGTAGCTGCTTGTCTTGTGTACTTTCGCATTTGGTTTCGCAAAGCATGGTTAGTCAAGACGCAACACGGCGCTGTCTCCACAGCAGCAGCTCTATTTCTCCAACTTTACTTATCCTATTTAGATAATATGGGAGACCGGGTCAAAACCGTATAGTTAAGACTAAATGCCTGTAAAAATCAAACAAAAACCATTACAAGTATGTTATTATACTTCTTTATTTATGGTTTTCATTGGCTTTACAAATCAACAAAATAATAACAATTAACTTAATTAGAAATAATTATTTTGAAACAAAAGAAAAACCTATTATAATTCCGATTTTGCCCCGGGGACTGGACAAAACCGTATACATGTATACGATATTGACACACGAGCAAACGTAGAGCTACACAACCAAAACACTCAAAATTATCCAAATCATTTGTATCCTAGCCAGTGCAGCCCTCGTGTGCCCATCCTTTGCAAGTGTACCCAGCCCTTGTCTGTTTGACTTGAGCCATATTCTTCTTTACAATATAAACAAAGATTTTCATTCTGATCTGTCCTCTTTGTTGATTGTTTCGATTGCTTTTTCGAAATATTAATGAGCTCATTTTTGTATGGAGAAGAAGTAATAACTGCAGTTTTTCCTTTACGGTGATTGGTCTGTCTCTTCTTTTCATTACTAATCTTAGGAACTGGCATAATATTAGCTGGAGTGACAACTGACTTAGGTTTTTGGGTGGATTTTGGTGAAACACAGGTTTGAAACGCCCTAATCCTTTGCTTGTAGAAACATCTATATCACCGGATGACCTGAATTTATTAACACGGTCCTGCAAAGTATATTTTGGGATACCGTACGTAATCGATGCTTTCAAATATCCCATGCCTCCTTCAATAACACTCCTCACCGCTTTTTTCATTATTTCTGCATCCCAGCTTTGTCTACTAGTTGTCCTTTTATAATTCCGCGGCATATTCAAATAATCTGTAACAAATTACATCGTTTATTTATTGAAATGGTTTTGGGTCAAAACCGTATATTGTACGATTTTACCCCAAACGGTTTTGACCCAACGCACACATTGAAAACATTCACCAAATACTACACACACATATACGATACTTGCCGGTAAACAATTGCAACAATTAGGTTAATACACACAATTCTACGTAAAATAAATCACTCTTAGGTACGTGTTCAACATATTCATTTCACTGCTTGAACTTATATTTTTTTGAAACTTAGATCAAAACACCCAAAAACAAATAAATAACTATAATACGTTTACGTTCGTGCCTGCAGCAACAAGTGTCTGTTGACAGATTGATATTATTGGTTGCTTGCTGACGTAATTAATTCGCGTGAAAATTTGAAATAATAACGGCAAAATCTGTACTGTACGATTTTACCCTGGTATACGATTTTGTACAGGTCTCCCCTACTTTGAGCTAGGTATGCTAAATAACGCATTCCGTTTCGCTCTTGAAGCGAAAGCTGCTTAACTGCTCCGTTGTCCCGAAATTAAATCTATCCTGTAGAATACCGAAAGACAGTACATAAAGCCAACTATCTGAGGATACTAATGCTATTGCGTTCCGTTCTCGAAGATGGCGTGACGAGCTAGACTCAAATGATAAAGACTGGGAAATACATGCCCAAAATATTAAAGAGTGAAGTATCACAGCTCATTATTTAACGTTCTAATGGTTAGAATGTTTATAAAACTCACTGTGTTATATTTTATATTCATAAAGGTGAAATAAGAATCCAAAAATTGTGCACGGGCGGGACTCGAACCTGCAATTTTCGTGCCAAACGCTTTTCCAATTGAGTTACCGTGCTGTCAGTCCAACCGCTCGAAATTTTTGATCTCTTAAGGATACGTCATTATGCATGACGTCAGCGCTATCTACCCAACTGTTTTACAACTAGAAAGCTGCAGGTTCTAGTCTCTCCTTGCAATTTTTAGTTTCTTATTTGACGACCTCCGTGCTTAGCCGCTGGTTTCCAGACGTTACCGCTCGAGGTCCCGGGCTCGATTCCCGGTCGGCTCAATATAGAAATCATAAGTCTGGGTGTTGTGGTACCACCGTTGTGTGTCTGATTTCCATAACACAAGTGCAACGACCCGTCTGGTGTAGTGGTCGTGAAATCGCCTACTACGCAGCGGGTTGCGGGTTCGATCCCCGCACAATTGTTTGTGTGCATGAACATGTCTGTTTGTATTGGTCTGGGTGATTTCTATGTATATCATGTGTGTATTTACAAACAAAAAGTATTTAAGTATTATATCCGTTGTCTGGCACCCATAACACAAGCTTTGAGTAGCTTACTTTGGGATTAGATGGCGATGTGTGGGAATGTCCAAAGGATATTTATTTATTTAATTAGCTACTTACTTTGAAATCAAAGCAATGTAGGTTTGTGATTGGTGTCCAATATTTATTTAAAAAAAACTCTTATTTAATCCTTATGAATGTGACGTTCCGTTCCAGGCATGTACAACACGGACAGCGGGGTGGGCGACAGCGCGGACGGCGTGTCGCGGCTGCGGCAGGTGTACGCCGCGCGGAAGCTCTCCGACGCCTTCCACCAGCTCAGCGAGGTGGCGCTGCACAGGTACATCATTTAGAATTTAGCCCTACAACGGGCAATTGGCTACTTTACTGTTGTAACAAATTTATGTGAAATGTGTTGGATATAAACTTTACAGTTTAAGAATAATGCCGTATATCATTTTTCTCAATAAAAATAATGGTAAATATTTTGTTTTTTGCAAAATAATTGACAACATTCATTTTCTTAAAGGTATGAAAATTCGAAAACCATTTCAAGACTTAGCGATTCTAAACACGACAAGATTTTTTCGCGCTTTATTTTTAAAGTTAAATGAAAAAGACTGAGAGGAACATGGAAGTTGACATTTCACAGGTTACGCCTTTGCAATGACATTTCATGCAGAAAAAAATTGCTTTTAAACATTTGACCTTGCTGTCACCTGTCACTTTGACATTTAGTGTTGTTGTTGTTTCCGGTGTTGTATTGGAGATTATCGATAAATTACAATATGCTAAAAAGAAAATTATTTAAAAAAATACATTTTGCATTCAAATTATTTTTTTAGTTTAGATACGAAATAATAAAGACTTAATTGATATTTGTAGGTATGAGAAATAATTAAGTAATAGTCAGACTTCATTATAATATTAAATAAGAAAGGATGCTACGTAAGCATTGTTTAGTTACTGTTTGCATAACCTTAATCAGATAATGTTACATAATAAAGTAAAATGAAATACTTACGGCCGTTCCCTATATGCAAACTAAGATCAAAGATAGATAGCTATCCTCGAACTGTTGTCACCAGCTATCGACCATAATAAACAGTTTCTATATTACAGATAGGTGTTGCTTATCTCCAGTTAGCAGAAGATAGGCCACATTATCCAAGCCCTCCCTTACGTTTCGAATTACGCAGTTGTACAAAACCCTCTCAATATCGTCGCGTCAACGTTTTCACGATATTTGTGGTCATTATGATACACCAAGGATAATCTTTATATAATACGTTTAAAATAATATTTATTTTTATTGCTATGTACCTAATTATATATATGTTCTATTTTGGGTAAAAATATTATGTGAAGCATGCATAGACTTTACGTAAAATGGAACGTTTTTGAGCTCTGACAGACAGCTGATTGATTGACATCATACCTACGTCAATTGATTGAAAATTAATACTTTTTAACGTAAAAAGAATTTATAAATTTTAAAATTCAAAACGACCGATTGAAAAGAAATAGAAAGTTATAGTTCCAGTTTATTTTCGCAAACGTTTCAGAATGCTATCAGTCAGATTGCTTAGAAAAAACAATGTGTCCAGCTGGTAAACAATGTATTCAAGGAGGACTTTATTTCCATAAAATAAGTGCAGTGAGTATCAATTGTACTTTCACAAACAAGTCGTTTACGGTTTTTAAAGGATATTGACCAAAGCCGGGTCCAGATTTCGTATTTGTAGTTTATATTTTAAAAATCTTGTTTGAATTATAATTGTACTGGTATTTTAAGGGTAACTAAGTTATTAAGTATTGAATTACTTTAGTAAAATATAACTATTACCTTCTGATCTGAATGTATCAAAATGAATGTAAGTGAGGTGCATTAACTCTGCAATCACAAAACATAACCTCAAAATGCCTAATCTGCCATTGAATTCCTTGTAAACCTGATTTTTTATCAAAAATATTTTTTGGTGTGTATTCTTTCAAATATTTAGGTATATATTTTATCCAAACATTTTGTAAAGACGCATGCTGCCGCAAAGTGTGCAGAGTTTCTATAGAGTTTTGGTCAATATCCTTTGCTTAAATACCAGTTGTTTTCATGTTATACTGATTTGTTTTATTTACTTCTTTCAGCCACAGCAAAAAGTCCACCTTCCCTTGACAAAGGAATAGATGATGATGCTGGTGGAATTATTTCAGGCTCATCGAATGCTATGCAAAGCATCGGGTACCTTCCCAGTCACTCAGCTGTTCCCAGAGAAAAAGTTGACTGCTTGAACTTGGATTCAATATTGTTCGCCACCCGAAACTTATATGTTTTTCATAAATTGTATGAGGTAGCACCTTACATTCTACAACTACGAACACGTCAGTGACCTACATAGCAGAATCCAGCACCGTCGGAACTCACACTGGCGGCCCACCTATTAATGTATCTGTTAATATTTTAAATAAACTAATTTACTACCAATAAATCAGATATTATCCGTCCTTGTTGTTCTCATTTCCCTTCACTGCAGCAGACACCTTTATCCGTCCCTATGATCAGTTTGGGCAGTCTGTCAGACTGGTACCGCTACCAGTCTGACAGACTGCGGGACCCGCGTCCCACCACCTACCTACCATCTTAACGCTGCTGCCCTGGATGACCTGAACGCAGCTCTCCTACCACATCATCCTTATTATATCTAAGTATCTTTTGTTAGGCGGGGTTATGGCTAGGGTCAGTTTCTTAGGGTAAAGGAACATCTTCGCCACTAGGGAGAAAGTTTCTATCTTAACCTTGTGAGCAGCAGGACTATTACATAAATAAATCAATGAAACATTTCAAACTAGTAATTTGCCAGGGTGTACAAGAGCGTTATCCTCCAAAATCCTAGGATTGAATTCTGGGGTTACTAGAGATAGTCAAACTGACTGACAGTCAGATGAAAAACATTATAGGCACGCAATAAATGTCAATTTCATACAAATGCCTATCCCTAGTAAGCTATCCGTCCTCCCATCGATAAGATGCATCCAGAGATAGTTTACCCTACTGCCAGTAGGTTTATAGAAACAAAAAATCTAAAGGTAGATAACCATTTCTAACTCTAGTAGGGCAAAACCACAGTTAGAATGGATATAGGGAACGGCCGTTAATGGATATACTATTAATATCGATATCGACATCTTAATTCTACAATTGATACAGACCACAACACTATTAACGTCAGTTTTTTTAAATGGAATATAGCGAAGACATGACCTCGTGACATCCAACCTCATGCACTTACGCTCTTTTAGAATGGAGAGTTTTTAAACAATTATTATCAGGGAAAATACTGAAAAGAAATGAAAATGAAAAAATATAGGTGCCTTCATATTAGAAGTTTCATGTTTAAAGTTATTTATCTAGTGTTTAATCTAGTTTTAAGATACTGTAGTGTTTTCCTAATAAAATAAATTGTTAGTGCCCACATTTTAAAACACTTTTCCAAAAGATGTCTAGTAGCAAATTATACACCCTAACACTGCTTGGGGGAAATTTCTGAGCTTATAGTTGTGAGAAGAATATTTATCTTATAGGTACGGGGTATGGGTGCGTCGCTTTAGCGTTTACATTTTGTGAAGTGTTATAGTACCTTAAGGAGGGTTATGTACCTACTAGGTGTATAGATGTGCCGTTTCCGGCAATGATCATATGCCATAGTAAGGAATATTGAAACAACACAGCTTTTAACACCTTTTTCAACATTACGTATACCCTATTCACCAGACAAAGTCTATAAATGTAAACAAACATGGCGGCTTGAATACCAAAGACAAACTTTAGTGCTGAGAAAAAGTAGAGGAATTTAGTCAATTGAACTGATACAATATACAATTTTTGAAGAACTTTTTTGAAGAACAACACCACCACACTCCTGTTCCATGCCTCAGGCGTGATGCCTTCTAGCAGCACGGAATTAAAGAGTCTCTGAAGAACTTTAAGTACCGGTGTTCCACCCGCCTTCAGAAGCTCTGCTGTGATTCCGTCCTCGCCAGGTGCCTTGTTGTTTTTGAGCTGTTTAAGGGCCATCCTAATCTCGTAGAGGCTGATGTCCGGGATGTCTTCGGTGTAGTGACGGGTCAGGATAGCTCGTGGGTCTCTGGCCGAGCTATCAACGGGTTTGGCTACTGAGGTGTACAACTGCCCATAGAACCTTTCGATCTTCCTCAAAACCTCTGCTTTCGTCGACGCTACACTGCCGTCCTCCGTCTTAAGCTTCGTCAACAGGCTCTGCCCAATAGACATGTCCCTTGCAAACACTTTGGAGCCTTGGTTCCGCTCTATCGTTTCTTTAACACTATTAGTGTTAAAGCAACGAATGTCGTGTCGCAGGGACTTCCATATTTGTCTATTGAGCTGCCTGTAGTTTTCAGCATTAACGGAGGTCTGCAGTGCCATAGATCGACGTTTTGCCATAAGGTCGAGAGTGTGGACCGACAGTTTTTGAGGTCTATTTTTACGGCCAGGCCTAAAATACTTAGACCCCACCGTTTGAACAGTTTCCACAAACCCGTTGTTAATTTCGTCCACTGTAACGCAATTTTCTAGGCAATCAAAGCGGTTTGACAACTCGAGTTGAAAGCTCTCGGGATTTTGGATATGAGCACGAGTCGGTCGGAGCGTGGACTTCATCAGGCGGGATCTTTCCAATTTGACATTTATATTCAATGTGCCTCGAACTATTCGGTGATCGCTTCCGGTTTTCACCCTGTTGATCACGGAGACATCATTGAATAACCGTCTCTTGGAGGTCATGAAGAAGTCAATCTCGTTTCTCGTGAAGCCATCGGGACTCAACCAAGTCCACTTCCTTTGAGGCGGCTTCTGGAAGAAAGAGTTCATCGCAAAGAGTCCCTCCTTCTCCAGAAAGTCGGCCAGCCTCTGTCCCCTGGCGTTCCTTTGCCCGTATCCAAAAGGTCCCACCTTCAACTCATTCTCGCCTCGCTTGCCCAGTTTCGCGTTGAAGTCCCCCATTACAACAGCATAATAGGTTTTGGAAGTATGTATGGCTCTACTTACGTCCTCATACATTTCCTCCACCTCTTCATCCGGGTGTTTCGAGGTCGGTGCATATACCTGTATGACCTTCAGCGAATACCTCTTGGATATTCTGAGTATAAGGTATATTACCCTGCTCGACACACTCTCGATGGTCTCGATATTGTTGACGAGGGACTTGTGAACGAGGAACCCGACACCACCTTGGGACTTTCGTTGGTTGCCTTCCCGGTAGTAGAGCAGGTTTCCGGACTGTAGAGTTATCGTGTCCTCTCCCTCTCTACGGACTTCTGATAGACCCATTATGTCCCAGTGTAACCTGCTCATTTCTTCCTCCAGCTCGAGCAACTTCTCATCTGTCCTCAGTGTACACGTGTTGTACGTTACCAGGGCCAGTTGTCGTCGGGGGTGGCAGCGCGATCGCCTCCGGGGATTCTTAGCACCCCCTGCCCCGCCGTTACCGTGACCGCTACCAAAGACAGGCATAGCGGGGCTGCCGGAGACTGGGGGCCTGGTTTTTTTGTGTGCACTCATGAGGGGATTTTGCCAATACTCGCCACGCTTGGCAGGCGGGTTGGCGAGCGCAGAGGCGCAGCCCCTTGCAGCTGTGACGCTGCTGCCCGTCACAGTCTAACATTTAGCTGGGCCTTAGATTGGATGGTTATACCGCCATCGCCAGAGACGCAGCGTGGGACGTCCACCAACAAGATGGACAGACGACCTTATAAAGATCGCAGGATCAAACTGGATGCAGACCGCTGGTAATCGGTCGCTGTGGAGATCCGTGGGGGAGGCCTATGTTCAGCAGTGGACGTCCTTTGGCTGATAATGATGACCGCCATCGGTCGGTCGCCAGAGCCTCGTCTGTATAAACAGGACGCACCACGTGAAGGTGAGGTTGGCTTGGAGCTTATGGTCTTGGTCAAGCTCCCTTACGTCCCATAGGCTTAGACTGGACTGATTAGATAGCATTAAGTAATTTTAAAAGGATAAACACGAATTATTAATCCTTCATTTAAAAAAAATCGTGTTATTTACACGCAATTGATGATTGCTATAACACCATGTTTGAGCAATCCAATTAATTAACAAAAAAGTTCGACAATATGAAAATTAAAAACCTAAAAGTGTTATTTAAGTTTATTTAGTAAGATTTTTTTAAAGTAAGAATACTTTGCTGAAACGGCATTCAAATCAGTGCATCAAAATGCTACATAATCGCGGAAAATACCGCATCAAAATCGGTCCATCCAAATGCTAGATAATCGCGGAAATATACATACCTCATTTTTAAATAACTCTAATTAGTAATTGGAAAAAATAATTTCATCTCATTACAAAATTTTATAAAATAAACTCAGACAACCCATATGGTCTGACAAAATTAACTGCATTCCTTCTAGGGGCCAATTTAGACCCTCAAACACAACAACTTTTTGTATGGGACCAACATCGTAATCCCAAAAATAGATTTCACTTTCTCATACTAGAGTGCCGATCAGCTGATTCTAGTTTGTATGGAGAATTCAAAAAAATCTTGAGTTTTTGATGTTTGTCCCATACAAAAAGTTGTTGTATGTAAGTAACAGAATCACCACCGAGGAGGAATGCAGTTGATTTTTTTAAGCCCTGTATTTATAAATAATTTGAGATTTAATGGGGTGTAGTAGTTTATTTGACACTTCTAATCATTTCTTGCTCTGCGGACGAAGCTCTGTCGAGATAGGATTCGGTAGGTAGTCATATCACCAGCATAGTTATATTACCATGAGCTTACGGCGGTCTTACTCCCTAGCGACGCGCGACGATGTAACTTTTTGTATCGAAAATTTTAGTTCTGTAAGTGACCGCTAGGGGTGCTGTGCAATTTTCCAAAGACTTACGTCGTCAACTAAATCTTAATCATACAATTTCCAGGTTTTGCGCACACAACGTTACGCGTTGACATCTTATTAAAATAATATTGTTTTGTATACAACAATTTCCTTACAATGATTAACAACAAACCATTTCATGAACAGTAAAACAACAAAATTTTCATATCATTCCTTTCTAGAAACTCGCACGTTTAGTAATATTGACCCTAATATTACTATTCATGCGAGTTTCGAATAACCAATTGAATCGATCAATTGAACGAAATTGGTGTCCCAAGACTAAATTAAAAAATATGAAGTTTTTCGACATCTTCTTGTCTTTGTCAAAATGGTGGTATTTTTCCTATGAATCACGATTTTTACTTTAAATAAGTGTGTTTGAATGCAATAATCTTATTTATATTGTTACGGCATAAAAGGTTAAGGTGTTTGTGAGATCTGTGAAGAAATTTACTTGTGTATGTGCCGAGAATTTTCTGATAATAAGGTTAATAGGTTAGTCAATGGTTTGTTTACATTTATGGACTTTCCTTTGTGAATAGGGTATAGTTAATAATCTTTGCATTATAATATTAATCATAAATATTCACATTTCCACCAAAGAATGATAAATATAATTTATGTGTATTTGGTTCTAAAGTTTACGCGAATACTACTAATTGAAATGAAAAACTTAACAGATTGATTTCACGCACATTTTTTTAAAACTTTATACCTGACGTTTCGAATACTTTACAACATCCGTGGCCACAGGCATAATTATGGTGTTATTTTTCAATAAATATAAAACTCCCATCACTCATTAATATTAATTGACGTTATTATCCGAGCAGAAAGAGCTTACTATGTCTTGACATCTTGCAGTATGTGATGTTACTCGGGTCTTCGAAAGAATAGGATCCCGAGCTGATGGATTTTTTTAACAATCTTCTCTGTTAAAATGAGAAAACGGATGGTCGTGAGCGTAGTCTTTGCGGGTGTCTAGTGGAACGCATGTAGGGTGGCACACTTGTATCGTACCGGCCATCCGGTTATGATCTAAGTATAAAATATGATCAAGATACAACTTTAAAAAATCCATCTTAATAATATGGCGACACTTATATTTTTATTAAATCTTTTCATAGTACTCTTCACCAGCCACTATCCAAAGATTCGTGCGTGTGAAACAGTTTTCAAAACACTTTTTCCAGTCCGCCGCAGACACCTCGTTTGTTTACAGCCTGCTGGAACGCAGCTAGCACATCTTTCGACGACGGAAATTGTTGTATGATTTTTTATTTTTGGAAATAAAAAAACTCACACGGTTCTAGATCAGGGCTGAAAGGATATTGATCTAGGAGTTTGACTGGCGTATTGTCTAGTAAGTCCCTCGTTTTGAGCGCGGTGTGTGCAGGTGCATGTCGTGGTGGAGCAGTAGTCCGCAGAGCCCAGTGTTTGGTCGCTTGTTGCTCACAACAGAGAAAACTTCTGGTAAACATTTGGTAGTAAACCATTCGGCGTTGATGCTATTTTGATCTTGTGAGGAAAGCGATACCAAGTGGCCAGTCAAATAAAAAAGATCAAAATCTTCCCCCCGCTCCGATATCGCTCCACTTTGGTAGGCGTTGGTTCATTTTTAAACGGCTAAACTGTCGATATGCGCTTAATTTCTGGATTGTTATAAAATCCAGGACTCATCACCTGTAACGATGCCGTAAACACGCCGAGACAAGCCTGCTTCAAACTTGTTCAGCATATCACGACACCATTCACCCGGGCCTGCTTTTGAGCGTTGGTGAGGTAGTGCGGCACCTAGCGTGATGCTACCTCCTCACGATGATGATGCCTGTGTAGAATCTCGTGAACGCGTCCCGATCCAATCTTCAATATGTGCTGAATGTGTAATTCGCTTATTATCTTTGATTAAATTTTTCACTGCTAGCACGTTTTCTTCCGTAATAGCTGTCAAAGGGCGACCGCTTCGTTTTTCATCCCCCAAGGTTGGTCGACCGCGCTTGAATTCGTTATACCTACGATACAGGGTGGCCTTGTAGGGCCTTTTTCCATAAATGACATTTGAAGTCTTTCAAACGATTCTTCCGATTTCAGGCGACACTTGAAATAGTACAAAAACATAGCTCAAATTTTGTCCCGGTGCAGATTCATTTTTGAGTCAGACACAATACTTTGAATTGGCTCGCAAAAAATATATTTTTTTAAATGGATTTTATTTATAGATAATCATATTTTCGAAAAATATTCTAACCGCCAGACTTCCATATATAAAAAAGTATACTTTCTGAGTGGCCTGGTATATGGCTAGCACGCCTTGTTTCGAATTTGGTAAATATAGCAATTATTCACAGAGCTTCCAAAATACAGCGTGTTCTTTTTGTTTTAAAAATAATCTATACTAATATTATAAAGCTGAAGAGTTTGTTTGTTTGTTTGTTTGTTTGTTTGTTTGAACGCGCTAATCTCAAAAACTACTGGCCCGATTTGAAAAATTCTTTTTACGTTGGATAGTCCATTTATCGAGGAAGGCTTTAGGCTATATAACATAAAGTTACAACTCATAAGACCACAGCAGAAATGAAAAATGTTGCGAAAACGGGAGAAAGATATTCCTTTTGAGAGCTTCCAATGCATACGCTGCGGAAACCGCTTGAGTTACACAAAAATCATGTATGACAGGATTGTTCAGCATTAAGAGTTCTATAATAAAGTCCGCGACAGCATATGTCTATCTTTTATGGTTGACTTACTACAACCTTTTTTATGTTAATAAATTTGTAAAAAAATAATGCATTATTTTTAGAGGTGCATTATACACACAGGTATTTATTCTTATCAAAATAAATACATTCATCATCACGAGCATTTCATTTAGAACCAAGTGGCCCTTTATATCATTTGATTTCAATAAATATCTTAGGAGCTATCACCGTTTTAACATAACTCCGCACCAAAATAATGTTCGCAGCTTAAGTACAACGTGCGCTTGCGCTAAAATATTATAAAGCTGAAGAGTTTGTTTGTTTGAACGCGCTTATCTTAGAATCTTACGCTTATATGCTGGACCGATTTGAAAAAAATATTTCTGTGTTGGATAGCTTATTTATCGAGAAAGGCTTTAAAATATAAAACATGACGCTGCGACGGGAGGGGAGGGAGCAAACTCAAAACGCGCGGACGAAGTCGCGGGGGACCGCTAGTTAAGGATATCACTGATTGATTGATATCCTACATAAATGAAGGTCGTGTTAAAACACTTTTCTAAACGCAGCATTTTAGCTCTTTTTTCTAGTTTCATACAAAATAATTCAATTACCACCTTGCACTACGTGTCCTACGCGCGACCAAACGCAGTTGAAGTAAAGTTGGCAACGTACCTAGTATGTGCTAAGTCACGCGTATTACGAATAAAGTTAGGTTAGCTAGAAGCGTCTCAAAAAAAAAACACCGAAAGCAAATAATGTCGAACTGATTTTAAAAATCGATCTTACTCTTGTTGTATACTTCTGTTTGACATTTTTTACTGGAAATTATTATTTATACTTTGTTATCCTTGGAACGATTTTCCGGAAAACAAAAAGAACACGTTCTATACCTTTAATATTAAACCTATACTTTTCTAACCCCTTCCAGGGATCCAGAGAAGCGGCCATCGGCGACACAGCTGTTGAACCACGCGTTCTTCAGACAGATCCGCAAGACTGATTACCTGCCCGGCCTGCTGGGCCGCGTTAAACCCATCAAGCCTGACCCTAGTGAGTCACACTATTTAAGTAATTTCCCTAATTCATAATAAAAACTTTTGCGGTCATCGCATGGCATTTTTTTCTACGTTTAATTAAAAAAACGTAAACAGTCACGGGTCGAAAGATCGTCGGCGAACACAAAAACAAAAGTATAACAAAAGTCTGTTGATATGTACATATCCGAGAGGGATTAAATGTTAATGAACTTATTAATTGGGCCAATCCATCGATATCAAGGTTAGAGATGAATTATGTTCTAATGAACATCATATCTTTTATTTGGCTAAAATAAGTCTATGCCTTAACCCGAATAATTAGGTAGTATAGAAATATGCTATATAAGAATAATAATCTACTTAAAACCTGTAATTTCAAGGCAAAGTAATGTAATAGTTAACTGCCTCGGTGGCGCAACGGTAAGAGGGTCGCACTTTAAAGCGGCGGCTGCACCAGAGGTTCCGGATTCGAATCCCGGGTCGGACCAAAAATACGTACCTGCGTTTTTCTGTTCAGAAATTCTCAGGGTAGCCCGGAGTTTGGAAGTTGGCGGTGTTTGACCCCCTTGCCTCGCAAAAGCACGTAAAGCCGGTTGGTCCTGCGCCTGATCTATCTCCGGTTGTGTCAGCTCGCAGTTCCATCGGGCTATGAGAGTGAGAGGAATAAAGAGTGCACCTGTGTTTGCTCACACACTTGTGCACTATAATATTTCCCGCGCAGTCGGTTAGTCGTTGTGACTGGCCACCGTAGTCGAAATCGGCTATGGGGACTTTTTAATATAATGGCAAGCGAAGGTGCAGATCATGCTTACCAAACATTTTTTTGAGAAACCATAATTGAAATAAGAAATCAATGATTAGCATTCCACTTGATTACACGCTCGCAACGGTCGTGACAAAGTGGAACCGTATAATGAATGATCGTGAGCGCGGTCGTCGCAGGCGTCTAGTAGAACGCACCACAAATTGACACATTTGACAGCAGTATACCAATTTCGTTCCAGATGACATATCGGCGTTGCTCCTTCAACAGCAAATGTCAGAGATGGAGATAGAAAAGACAACAGAATGGGACTTCTGATAGACAATACGCCGGAAGGTATGTCTCGATGTTTACTGATCTATTCCTGTACTACATAAACAATAATGATGATTTTGCTTGCGCAGAAAGAAACGAATAATTTTTTATCTGAACAAGTTGGATTTAGACTGAGTTGGTTAGATGATATGGTTGTCGTGATTTGTTTTTATGTCTCTTTCGTGCTACAAGAAATAAGAATAGACGAATATATTTGATAGTTGACCAACTCGTATCATGTGTTATAATAACATATTTTTTATTGCTGTCGTTTTTCTAAATTAATTGCCAACCTGTTAAACATATTCTGCCTTACCACAAATAATTAAACTAGGTTTGGACAACTGTTTAACTATGATACGGCTAGTTTAAAAACAACGTCAATCAAGTCAAATGACATAAGAGTGACATACATTACACTTTAGCCGCATAACATTTAAACAGTAGTTCAAACCTTGTTTATTTATTTGTGGTAAGGCCGAAAGAGTCGTTAATGTCAAATTGACATTCTATTTTTATTTCCAAATCGGCCTAGCTGGATGCATACTTATGGTAAAATTCCAAATATTCTCTTTGTTGTTAACAGCTGGGCTGCTATAGGCCGTCAAAGATGGGTCTTTGACGGCCTTTAATGATGAATTTTTAGTAGAATTACTTAAGCGACTGATAAAATACTAATACCAAAGTACAAAACTTCTTTGATTATTAAAAAAATCAAATGATCGACGTCAAAAATTTACCAATCATGTGCCTATGATATCGATTTCGAATTTATTTTAATCATAGACAAAGCAAACATAGTAGGTATACTGCAGGAAACGTAAACATCGAGACCTTAGATATGAATAGTATAATAAATTATATTTTTAACATAGTAAATAATATATGTAGATGACATAGATGTTGCCGCTGTGATTAATAAACAATTTATTGTTGATTTAACGACTATTGATTTAATCATAAACTTGGTCCTAACTTTCAAATGATTTATCAATCATTATTTAACACATAAATCTCTATTTATCTTAGAAAAACAATAAAATATATAACATGATGATAAAGTATCATTTCAAAACTTTCGGGCTATATTCAAATAATCAAAACTCTTTGAATACTTTTTTTAGTTTTTATTATTATAACGATTTTAAAATATTGCAGCAGATTGCGGTCTGCAACTACGAAACAATATTTTACATGATATACACATACATACATAGTCATTATAGGTTATAGAGGCCGCATAAAATTTATATACGATTGTGTTGTTTGAAAATGAATTATAAGTTCTGAGCAATAGTATCGGTAATCGCCCGCAACCACACGGCGGCTGCGCGCGCGCCGGCGTCCTCTTCTTTTGTATACTCGCTGGAGACATACGACGCGCGGCCCGCTCTAAAATACAAAATATATTTTTACGACAACATGTTTTTAGTCATGACGAGTCTGGCGATATTTTTTAACGGTAGTAGTAGATATGAAAAATATGCATTTTATTAAAAAAAAATAGCAAAATTTTATTAAAAGTAATATACATTTGTTTATAAAAAATAACCCTATGGGGGTTCGTTGTATCTCCGAATCAAAAATAAAGCACAATTATCAGCGCCTTAAACAAACTATGGAAAGAAGACTATACTGTTTGAGGGAGAATAGCTATTCATTGTGTTACCAAATACTATAAAAAGTGTGAAAATATGAATATATTTAAAAAAAATGTATTTAGAGTTGAATAATTCTTATTATTATATATTTTTTTGATTTTGTTTATCTCATTATGAAATGTAATTTTGTATGAGAATAAAGACCTTTAAACATAATCTAAGAAAGGTATAAATGTATTGGACTACTTTTTAGGGTTCCGTAGCCGAATGGCAAAAAACGAAACCCTTATAGTTTCGTCAAGTCTGTCTGTCTGTCTGTCTGTCTGTCCGTCCGTATGTCACACCCATTTTATTCTGTAACTATAAGCATCACACTGTTGAAATTTGGTAGTAGTATGTATCCTGTTAACCGATTTACGATTCTCATACAAAAAATAAAAAATAATGACATTTAAGGGGGGGCTCCCATACATGAAACTAAAACCAATAAAAAAATTTTTAGTCAAACCAATACGTGTGGGAGTCTATGGATAGGTCTTTTAAAATAACATAGAGGTTCCTAAAATCATTTTCTTTTAAAGTCTAACGTTTCATAGCTAGACGCTTCCAAAGTGGTAAAATGGGCGTCCCCCCCCCCCCCCATCTAACTTCTAAACTAAGCTAGTGTAAATTTTGAAAAAAAAATATAATGTAGATCTTTTTGACGACCCGTCTGGTGTAGTGGTCGAGAAATCGCTTACTACGCAGCGGGTGCGGGTTCGATCCCCGCACAATACAAACATTTGTGTGCATGAACATGTCTGTTTGTATTGGTCTGGGTGTTTTCTTTGTATATCATGTATATATTTACAAACAAAAAGTATTATATCCGTTGTCTGGCACCCATAACACAAGCTTTGAGTAGCTTACTTTGGGACTAGATGGCGAGGTGTGGGAATGTCCAAAGAATATTTATTTATATTTATCTTAACAAATACTTTCAACGAAAATTGGTTCGAGCGGAATCGAACGAGAATTTTTTGAGATATAGGACATTTTCAACAACCGCAAACATAACTTTGTACTTCATACAAACACTATGAAAAACAAAGTTATGTTTGCTGTCAACAAAATATTGTGGTATTTTACTAAGTGAAAGTAAGTGGATTTCTTAATTCAGTTAAAGTTGGCACGGAACCCTCAGTGCGCGAGTCCGACTCGCACTTGGCCGGTTTTGTATTATTGCGTCTGACAATGAACAGTATTCGGGTAATGTTTCACGATGAATGCTCGGAAAATATCTAAATTAATAATAATTTATTACGACGCAAACATTTCCATTCATTGAGCCATTCATACTTCTGTGTCAAATTCATTGCGTCTGTTCTTAACAGGCCATTAGTATAATTCCGAAAATCAACAAACGAAGAGTACTCGTAATGATTGTTGCATACCTGGCTGTCATGTTTGCGGTGGCCCTTGCACCAATATCAGCCGCCTCTCCGGTCTTCAACAGTAACGTCTTCAAGTCAGCTGTTAGGTTCTGCTTGAACGCTTGTGCTGCGTGGTTGAGTGTATCCAACTGAAGACAAAAAATAATTTTAACCGACTGTAAAAAAAAAACTGTCGAGAAAGCTTAAAATAACGCATTTATTTGTCCTCTATTTAGGATAAACAAATTATTTTGGGGTCGGTGTATGATGTGCGTAGATTATTGGTTTACGTAAGCTTTATAGACAGTTTTTTGAGGCGGTTTTATTTTTACTTTTATATAATAGATTATTTTTGAATTTCATAATTTTTAGTTATATTACCCATATCTATAAAACTACTGGACCGATTTTGATTAAACTTGCTCTGTACCCCAAGTTGGAATATACCTAAATGAATTTAAAAAAAAGAAGCATCTTGCTATAGCTTCCCATATTCGAGAAATCCGTGGTCAAATATTCAAACATACATACACTTACGAAATTAAGCATACGTGTTTGGAAGCCTAACGAGATCAACACACTCAAATATTATAAAATTCGAACGATATCTCATATACATATTAAATTGCTTACCTCCTTTTTTTGAAATCGGTTAAAAAATGTCGGCTGACTTCACTTGATTCCTATTATAAATAGCAATACACTGGAGGTATTATAATAAATCATAATAATGACATACCATTGTTCTGTCTCCGGGTTCAGCGCCACCATATTTTGTGATAGCTTCCATAGCACTCTTCCAAGCAGATAACCACGAAGCCACGTCATTAGATTTTGCGCTAGAAATAAGTATAAAGACAAAACAATTACAGCATAGTATCGATGTTCGTTTACATATATCGAGTATCATTTTTATACAGGGTGACTTCTTTATCAGTACCGAAATTTTGTGTAAAGACTCCACGGGTGAATATGAACAACTTTTACTATGGGAGCAGTTGTGAAATCGAGAAAAAAAATCAGCTGTTACATACATTTTGACCGCGCGCCAATTGAACTTTTGTATGGGACAGCTGTTTTTTTTCTCGATTTCACTATTGCCCCCATAGTAAAAGTTGTTCATATTCATTAGTGGAGTCTTTACACGAAATATCGGTACTGATAAAAAAGTCACCCTGTATTTTTTTAAACACAACTTTTTTTTCATTAACATTTAGATGACAAACTTGTTTCTTCCTCTGCTTAATGTTACTTGATGCAAAAAATAAAATGATTTACTTAGATAAAGCCTGCGATGCAGCCGCCAGGCCTAGGCTGTAGATGCCTCCCGAAGTGCCTCCCATGTCCGTCTCGGCAATTTCTGACAAGTCCCACAAAACTTTTGAAGGGTATTCCAGAGATGATGTTTTTAAGTATAGCTGGATGGCTGTAAAAATAAAAGTAGGCACGTATGTAATCAATTAGCAAGAATATCATTTGTTTCAATGGAAAGTGTGTTAAATTAAATATTACTTTTGAATCTCTGATACACAGAGATTCAAAAATACAAGAAACTATTATTCGATGACAATATGTTAACCTTTGTTGCCTGTAAAATGTTTCGTGTACCAAATAAACAAAATAAAATAAAATAATCAGTCAGTTGCAAAAGTTTTCTTGTGTGTGCATACTAATCCAACTAACTTATTGTATGACAAAAGAATGAAGATACGGGATGATGTCGAGCTATCAAAATTAATCATTAATGGATTTAACTACAAACCTTGGCTGAACTTCTTCAAAGTGTTCCCACAGTCTCCATCTCCGCAGCCCGAGTCAAGTCTGTTCAGTAACGTTTCATTTTGTTCCAATTGTTCCGATGCGTTCCTCAGACTTTTAAGTAAGATTTCTTGGCCTCTGGTTGAGAGAGGCGGCCCTGGTGAACCCTGAAAAACAACGATTGATGAATAAGATCATTGGTTGTGTAGTGACATCTATATGATCTACATCCGCTGTCACTACATATCATCGCAACACGCTGACTCGGCTCGACACGACTAGATGGCGCTGCAGTCGATGTATGGAGACTGAACCGCGATATTTTAAGATTTAGATCGGACTTTACTACACATGAATAAACTGAGACTGTGAACATCGGACCTTGGTCCTCGGCCATAACACCCGGTCGGTAGGAAGCGCTTCTCTTTGCCTTCCTAACACAGTTGCCCCAAAGTTGTCTTGGTTACTTAGTCTTATCTTTTATCTTGACAGCTTCTGTCTAACTAGTTGATTGAACCAAATTCCTTTGTCTATTTTCCTTCCTCGTTCAGGTAGCTTCGTTTCTAATTGAATCGAATGTATCAGTATCAATAATGCATCTTTTAGTATATGAGCTGCATATGCACAGTCGCACTTATGCTTCGACCAAACTTATGCTAAACCAGGACAGCCTGACCTGTCTTTAATCCCTACCAGTGCAAGCAGAAACTTAAGTCATAAAGATGAAATAAGAAACCAAAAACTTGCGCTCGGGCGGGACTTGAACCAACAACCTTTTGCCTGACCGGGCCAAACGCTCTTACCAATTGAGCTACCGTGCTGTCAGTCCGACCTTGCGAAATTTTTGGTCTCTTATGGATGCGTCATTGCGTGACGCTTAGCGCCATCTTGCCGTCTGTTTATGAAACAGATGGCCCCGCAGTTACTCTTTACAGAATAAATTCAACTTGGAAATTGATGACGCTTCGCTATCCAATGGTTTCATCTTTATGAGTATAAAATATGCCACTTAAAACCGTTGTTAAAGAAACTTAAGGTTAAGTATGTACCTTCCTCTCGTCAGCCTGCAGTAAGGTCTCATCATCACCCACCCCACCAGCTCTCCACACAGACCCAACTCCTCCAGGCCAGCACGGCGCGTCAGTAGGCGCGTCCAAATACTCTAACCACTGATCCCCACTTTTTTCGCTGAGCCGGAGAAGACAAATTTGGAAACCGTGCATCTCGAGTGACGACTTCATGTGGCTGGAGTATATTCTTTCTAGTTGGATGTTTTTGCTGTCTGAAATAGGTTAAATAAGAACTTTGTTTTTTTCCTGAAAATGATATAGTGCTCCGATACGATCTAGAATCCCCCTTCCCCCCCACATTAGTAACGAAGTTATTTAATTGAATAAAAGTTTATTTTAGAGATAAGTTTATTGCAGAGCCCATAGCAGTTAGTACTGATAATCGTATGGTTAGTATTATGAAGTCATTATATTTATTAGGCTGTGTAGAGTACCTAAATTAATCTGTTCCGTTACCTAGATAGTCCTTTATTTCCTTGCTGATGATGTTCATCTCCAAAATAGAAGTACCTCCTAAATTGTTGATCATTGCGACCACTCTGTTGCCAGATACTAGTTTCAAATATTCTACTATCTGTAAACATTATACAAACAATGAACAAGTAGATTTAAAATATCCTTACATTCTGTGAGTAAAGTTCAATGTACTAGGTAACACTATACCTTTTCGAGTATAAGTCCAACGACCTCTTCGGCTGAGGCGATTTTAACTTTGGAAATACCAGCTTCACCGTGAACACCGGCTCCGAGCTCCATCTCTCCTTGTGCTATTTCGAACAGAGGAGGCTGACCTGAAGAATTGCAAGAAAACTATTTAAAGAAAAAAATAAGACCAGTCAAAGCCAAGATTTAATCTGATCCAGGAATGGTATAATACTTTCAGATAAAAGATCGTTATGGATATTAATTTGTAATAATAGAGTAAGTAGATCTCCATCCAAAGTTCATACAAGCTTAGGTTCAACTTAGCCACATAGCACACACAATAAAGAACAGCAGTATCACCTGGTAAAGAGCAAGGGCGTAAACACACTCCTAAAGTGCCCATGTTATTAACGAGCTCCACTGTCAAATCCCTTAGGGATGTCAAGTCAGCTCCCTTAGCAGCCATTGCACCACACATCTAGAAAAAGAAGAAGTAACTATAGGTATCATAAGCGGATCTTGAAGCAGATATATCTTCAGTGTCAATTTATTTAGACTATAGCTGATTTGGATGAAGCTATGAAAGCGAATACGACACGATTATTTTGAAAGTTATGTACCTTAAATGCGAATACTTCCGACAACATTCCTCGGCCACCGGTTTTGTTGTGACTAGAAGCAACGTCTTCTCCGAGTATAACTCCTTCTGCCTGTAGAGAAAGAAGTTAAAAAAGAACCTGACGCACAAATAGAGATTAATTTATGTATAAGATGACAAAACTATGACAATTTTACTGGGTATAGCATAAGTAGGTAGAAGTATATGTAGGTGTACCTCGATGCCAGATAGTTTAGCTTTTTCGATCGCTTTGCCAAAGTTCAATCTGTCACCAGTGTAGTTTCCTATCAGCACGAGGCAACCACCTGTAAAAATCGAACGGCATGAACTTGACTGATCACGGCAGACATTGGATGTGATGATCAAATCAAAATTATGTATGTTACCTTTGTTGTATTTGGCCAAGTATTTGATTGTGTACAACACGTTTCCAGTTGGTGGAGAAGCAAATATACCACCAGATATAGACCCGTCCAGCATTCCCGAACCTACGAATCCTGGAACAGATTGTGACTTCAGAAAGCTGAATACTGCATTTAAATTACAAGAAAATTTTAATCATCACTGGCCTATTCGTCAATTTCAGACGGTTTATGATGTAATGTTTGAAGTGCATCCATTTTCATGGCTCAATAAACCAATGCGAGAGCGGCAAATTCTGCCACATGTTCGACGTGAGAAGTTTGCGACCGATGGAGTCACGTCGCTTTGATGTGTTCTCCGTCTCTTGTCAGCAAGTTTCGCGAACCAAGACTACAACGATTCACCATTCTGAACGTCTCCAAGCTTTTCCCAGATTTGGGAGCAAATGTTAAACGCAGCCATGTCCCTCTTGACGCAGTCTGCGTAAAGCGAAGCAATGGCCCCTTTTTGCGTTCGCGTACGCATCCAAAGAAACCAGGTGACATTCTGTACACATGCCCTAGCCAGCGCAGTCGCTTTTGTTTGAGTAGCGCGGTCAAGCTAGGCTCTGTTACGATTTCAAGAACCCTCTCGTTCTTTACCCTGTCCAAGATCATACGAAAGCAGCGCATGTAAAGAAAATCTATATTTTCTTCACATGCGCTGCCTTCGTAAGATCTTGGGTCGGTACTATTACCGATGTAATTAAATAAAGGAAATATACCTGCTGCAAACGGTTCATGGCCTGATCCTCCACCGCCGATTAGTGCAACCTTGTTAGTCACGGCCTGAAAACGGACAAGTGTTTAACGTTATGAAATTTGAAACCATCTACTCGTTGAACAAAACGCACAACAAAACTATGAATTTCGGAGCCATCTTCTAGAACTAGAGCTGCAAAGGGGCATCTCCTTAAAATTTTAATGTTGCCGCGTCAACGTTTTATATAAATAAGATGCTGCTTTATGAAATAAGTGTACCTGTGACCGGACTGTGACGACCCTGTGTCGCGGGTGCAGATGCAGAATAGGATACGTGGCCACCAGACCGCGCAGGTTATCATCCACGCACGTCTCCGGCGAGTTGATGATCTTTGACGTCACTGGCTTTGCCGCCATCGCTGGAATACCAAAAATAGTCAACCTCCTTTAATCACTCAAGCCTATGTAAACGAGACACAATAGATATTCTATTGTTATGCGGTTGCCTGTAGCGCTTCGGTGTTGAAGCGTAAATTATTTCGAAGAAATATTAGTTTCTTCTTTCCTTATATGTTCAAGAATAAGCTATTTACTTGCAAATAAGTACGGTAATGGTTAACTTTTATCTGAGTCTGAAGTGAGGGTCGCAAAACAATAACTAAATGATGATAATTTTTATACCCGGCCGATTATTTCGTAGGCAAAATAAAACAACAAACATCTCTTATCGCTAAAACTGTTTTATACTGAAAAATGTCATCAATCAAATTAAAAACATGCATTTTTTTCGGGTAATCACGTAAAATACATAACAATGATTGATGGACACAAACAAGTAGAATTAGGATTTGTTCTTTACGAGTACATTAAATTATTCTCACAAACAACACTTGCCGTTAAAACCATTTGTAAATTAATGATTTTTCGATACGACACCAACAAATAGGTATCCACCTTACCTAATAGTTCGAAACTTTCTTCAACCTTCCAAGATAATCCAAAATTTAGTGTTGGTTGTATATTCTATTGTAACCAGATAACACTCATCACCAAACAGCGGCTCGAAACAAACTCCTCAAGAGATCCTTAAACGGTTGTAATCGGTCTTACTTTGGAAAAGATAGGGTTCACAAAAATATATTTTAGTGTACTGAAAGATTTTTTACATATTCTTTTGTACTTGTAGTGATACTGACCTGATACTAATATTTATGTTTTGATGGGATATTTTTGTATTATACATATAGGTAGATACTATCTAATAAAACCTAATCTTTTACAAACGGTTTTAATAAAATTCTGCAAAATAATTGGTACTTCAAATAATGATATGTTTTACTTAGAATTCTCGTCAATGCGGAGAACGTCAAAAGAAATTATTTTCCAAAGTCTATGAATAAAATAAATAAAGAAGAAAAAATGCTTTAGAATGTTTTTAACACTCACAGTGTCATATTTTATATTCATAAAGATGAAATAAGAAACCAGAAATTTGCGCACCCGGTCAGTCAAAAGGTTGCTGGTTCAAGTCCCGCCCGTGCGCAAATTTTTGGTTTCTTATTTCATCTTTATGAAGAAGAAAAAATCCAATTAAAATCGCAAGGGTACAGCCCTCACGGGCAGTGATAAGTGTTATCTCAATGGCAAAGTTTACGACCCGCGGTAGTCTCGCGCTTGGCCGCGTTTGAGACGCTTGTCTATGTAAAAAAACTTATTCAGTCATGTACAATCTTTTTTAGGGTTCCGTATCCGATGGCATAAAACGGAACCCTATAGTTTCCTCAAGTCTGTCTGTCTGTCCTTCCGTATGTCACAGCCAATTTATTCTGTAAATATAAGCATCATTCTGTTGAAATTTGGTAGGAAGATGTATCCTGTTAACCGCTTTACGATTTTTATACAAAAAATAAAAAATAATGACATTTATACATGAAACTAAAACCAAAAAAAAATTTTTAGTCAAACCTATGCGTGGGGGGTGTCTATAGCTAGGTCTTCTAAAATAAAATAGAGGTTCCTAAAACCATTTTCTCTAAAAGTCTAACGTTTGCGAGATATACGCTTCCAGAGTGGTAAAATGGGCGCCCCCCCCCCCCCCCTTTAACTTCTAAACTAAGCAAGTGTAAATTTTGAAAAAATATATAATGTAGATCTTAACAAATACTTTCAACAAAAAATGGTTTGGACGGGATCGAAGTAGTAGTTTTTGAGATATATCTCATTTTCAACAACCGCAAACATAACTTTGTTTTTCATTGCTCATTCACTATGAAAACAAAGTTATATTTGCTGTCAACAAAATATTGTAATATTTTAGCTTAGTGGAAGTAAGTGGATCCCGAATTCAGTTAAAGGAGGCACGGAACCCTCAGTGGGCGAGTCCGACTCGCACTTAGCCGATTTTATTCTTACTTGAGTTAGTTTAGACTAATGACCAGTAACAAAACAATCGAGTACCAATTATAATCTTTGTCTGGTATTCGTAATACAAGGAAGAAATTTCTGGCGCTTACTTATATCTCCTGTATATTTATTAATTTTAATAAAGAAGGTACTTTTATGACTATTTTATCAGTCTGCCATAATAATTTTACTAATACGAAAGATGATGACATGTTTTGACATAGTTAATCAATTGATGTATCTTTTTTTTTAAATTGACATTAATTTTATCTGTCGAATGTCGATGCTTTTAAATACCTCAGTTTAATATCTGAACATTTCTGTTCTGTATTTGTGCATTCAAGAGTAGCTTAACGTAAATATTTTCATCTTGAACCATTGCATCATTGCATTTTAACTGAAATGAACACGATTCCAAAGGCGTAAAAGTTTTACCGAACTTTATATCCTATCTTTTATCAAACTAAAATTATACTTACTGAGATATACGACAAAACGCTACACTAAATATCCCCGGAATAACTCACACAAAATGATAACTAACCACAAAGTGATACCGTATTGTAATAGCAGTTACATTATCTACTATTTTGCATACTTTTTTTAAAACTGATCTGCTACACAAACTTTTTAGCACTATACTCTAAATAGGAAACTTAAACAGGCAAAATTAACACCTTTGTCACGGTCACAAATAGTATTTTTCTTTGACACTAGGCGTGTGATTGTCACATTAATAAAGGCAACTAAACTAGTTGGTAGTTCAGTACAATTGAACTATTTTTAGAGACGCATTCATCATGGAGGTGCCTAGTCAATTACACTGAAGTCACCGATAGCTCACCATGTTCAACGAATCTATTGTTTGAATGTCCTATGCAACGAATGAATTTAAAACGAATTATTATTAAAGTACCATGAGCCTATTGTTCACTTAAAAGTTAGGTTCATACTTAAGTCCCCAACGGGTCCATGAAATTAAAAAAAAAATAGAAAAAAATATCCCACCAGCCCCCCGATTCAGAAACATTCGGTTACGATCCAATAACTATCACTTATTAATAAAATTCTAATAACGTGGATTTATCCGATGCAACTATTTTATTTTGTTCTTTTTTTTTACCGAACTGACATATCGACATTTGTGGTTTGCGATCAAACTGCGACCTTAATTTAAAAATGAATAGAAAATCAAACTGAAACCCAAGCCGAAGAGCTTATCGAACGTTCTGAATCGCCCTGCAGGTCCATGTAAATTATTGTTACTCAACAATAAAAGCTTGTAAATCGAGTTATACATGGATAATAATTTCTTCCCAGTGAATAATCTTATTCTTAAACACAGAAGTTATTGTAAACCGCTAATAAATACACTTCATTCAAAGAACTTTATATAAAATACGTGTTCAGCGTACAAAATTATAGTTTTAAAAGTCTCTACAAATAAATTTCTTACGAGTTCTGATTGTTTATGCGGACTTTACGATTAGATGCATCTGATGGACCCGTTGGAAACTCATGTAAGAAACTTTAAAATATTACTCTACTTTTGCCATGGACCCGTTGGACAAAGAAGCAAAAAACAATCATGGACCTATGGGAGTAAGCCCTGAAAACTGATCTTCATTAGAGCTATTAATCAGTGTTTCACATTACTTAATGAATCATCATAATATATATACACTTCTTAAAAGGGGAAGAAGGTACATTAGTAAAACATAGACGTCAATAGAAAATAATGAGAAATGGCCAAACTTTTGGTACCCAATAAAGCTTAATTTTAAAAAAAACAGCTTTCCTTAGTAATATGACGTTAATAGTGCATGAATTGAGACGCCTATGAAATGCGTGCCGCCGCTCCATAGAATAATTAATTGGTTCACTATTCGTCAGTACAGAAATCTTCGAGTCCTTCACTGCCGCTATCGTTTCTGCTTCACCCAATGGTTGGCTGGCAGACAATGCCTTTAGCATTAAGTCCGCCATTTGCATTTTATAATAGTGAAATAAATAAATAATAGAATTTAATGATGGGAATAGAAAACAATCCTTGAAATAAAAGCCAGCTATTCTCTCAAATTTTTATGAAGCATCAATAGTGAACGTGTTAGTGATCCCCGTGAATTGCGTGAGTCCTCCCAGCAGGCTGCGCGCGGCGCCGCGGTACTCCACCCTGTAGGGCGCGGCCATCGCGTCCAGCGGCACCGCCCACTCGAAGACCACCGTGCTTGTGCCCAGCAGCGTCGATTGACGTTGCCAGGTGAAGCTGTGGAAAAATAAAAATTACTGGTCACACAACGAGCGATGGAGAAGGCTATGCTGCGTGTTTCTCTACGGGATCGAATCAGAAATGAGGAGATACGTAGGAGAACTAAAGTAACGGACATAGCCCTGAGAATCAGTAAGCTCAAGTGGCAATGGGCCGGGCACATAGCGCGACAAACTGATGGCCGTTGGGGCAGGAAAGTTCTAGATTGGTGACGCTTCGACCAAAGACGTAGCGTAGGACGTCCACCAACAAGATGGACAGACGACCTTAAAAAGATCGCAGGATCAAACTGGATGCAGATCGCTAGTGATCGGTCGCTGTGGAAAGCCGTGGGAGAGGCCTATGTTCAGCAGTGGACATCCTTTGGCTGATAATGATGATGAATGATATATATAGGGTCTAACAAAATTAACTGCATTCCTTCTAGGGGCCAATTCTGACCGTCAAATACAACAACTTTTTGTATGGGACCAAAATCGTAATCCCAGAAATAGATTTCACTTTCTCATACTAGAGTGCCGATCAGCTGATTCTAGTTTGTATGGAGAAGTCAAAAATTTTCTTGAGTTTTCGATGTTGGTCCCATACAAAAAGTTGTTGTATGTAAGCAACAGAATGACCAGCCAAAAGGAATGCAGTTGATTTTGTTAAGCCCTGTATAAAAGCACATTCAGTCGGTGTTTTCTAGCGATTATAATCCGAATCTATTCAAAAATCGAGTGAATCGAGAGGTTTTTGCTGGGCGAGCGCGTTTCATCTTCGACTTCGTCTTAGTCGCACTAGGCTTAGTCTGGAGTCAAGATTAAACCCAAACAAAGGAAAATAACTATACTCCGATTAATCCCTCAAGCGTATGTGAACGAGACACAATACAAATTCTATTGTTATGCGGTTGCCTGCAACCGCTCGGGTGTTGAAGCATTAAGGAACAATCCCAAGAATTCCCAAGCGATTGATTGGAAGCGAATGCCTCAAGGCATTAGGTCCGACAATTGTACTACTTACAGTGGAATAAAGTTTGAATAAATAAATAAGGAACAACTTTCTTACATTTATATCGTCTAATAGATGGGCACGGATCGTGGTTGGCCATTTCTGTAGGAGTAGATCAAATTTCGGTCGGACTATTTGGCTAGCTAGACGACAGAATGGAATTCTTTGCAGCTTTACAATGAACTCGGTTACATTTAGAGAGAAGCCTTAAATGGAAGCAGCATGCACGAGCATGTGACAGACTTTTCCCGAGCGGTATATCAACAAAGGATCGACCCGTCTGGTGTAGTGGTCGAGAAATCGCCTACTACGCGCGGGTTGCGGGTTCGATCCCCGCACAATACAAACATTTGTGTGCATGAACACGTCTGTTTGTATTGGTCTGGGTGTTTTTTATGTATATCATGTATGTATTTACAAACAAAAAGTATTTAAGTATTATATCCGTTGCCTGGCACCCATAACACAAGCTTTGAGTAGCTTACTTTGAGACTAGATGGCGAAGTGTGGGGATGTCCAAAGGATATTTATTATTATTAATATTATAAAGGATCATTAATAAAACCTAATAATCCTTACCGCGTCTCCCAACTGGCGTCCGTGGCGACGGGCACCCATTGTCCCAGCTCTAACCGCTGCACTTCAGCGTGGCTTGACTCTTGTCTCAGATCGTTTCTAGGGTTAGCCCCTACCTGTATGAATATAAAGTTATGAACTCTCAATATCATATTTTTATATAAAAAAATATGTTGGATACTACACTTACATAAAATATTATTTTCCTTCAATAAAATATACAAATGCATATCAGAAATTAGTAGAGATGGGCCTTAGGTAAAAAGTTGGATGTGTACTTGGTAAATACTCGATATTCAGCATATTTGGCAGGTTCTTTAATACTCGTACTCGGCCGAATAACTCGGTTTTAATGCCTAGTATACTCACGTTTTAGTAAAGCAATATTTAAGTAAAAAACATAACTGAAACAACAGAGGAAATCTTTGAGAGAACATTAATTAAAAAAATATATTTTATTTTTATTTTATTAATTGGAAGAACACAAACGGCAATGTACAAAAGTGGTTAGCATAAAAATTAATACGTAGGTACATAGTACACACCAACAACATGTTAAGATAGCATTGGAAAATTATTCAATTATAATAAATTACGTTACATAGAAATAAAACATATTTTAAATTTAGAAAGGTTAATTATAATACAGGAACACGCATTCTGGTAACAGCCTATTCCCCTTTTCTTCGTTGACATTACTAGCCCCTTAAAATAATCGCTCGCTATACGCGGTGCTTGCAGGTGCACATAGGAATACTCGTGCAAAACGTGTTAGCTCTAGATACCTTATTATTTGGTACCCTGCCCATTCGGAAGGACTCTTGTCTTTTGTCAACATTTTTTTAAGCATTGTGGCTTTTAGGACAATCACACTGTAGTGTCTGGATTGAAGCTACGCACGAACATGCTTAGCTTGTACTTGTTTACTTGGCCGAAACAGGAATTTGCTTAAACCGAGTTACTCGGCCGAGTACTCGGTTGGAAAAAAGTATTACTCGGTACTTTTCACTCGGCGCATCTCTAGAAATTAGTTACTGAGATTTGCTTCAAGGCCAGCGCTTGCCAAGTACATAGATAGATGTGATTTTACGAGGGTCAAATTGAAAGTTCTTAGAACTGGCCACTTATAAACAATATAATAAAAAAAATATTCTAAAATTTGAAAATAGAACTCTTTGCCAATATTACTGAGTATATATTTCATTCATTTGTCATTTGTTTTACGATTTGGCGGCAAATTGAAAATTGTCTGTGTCACGTCAACATGAATTTAACACGAGAAAATTTTCGTGCAATGATTTTTTATGACTTTCGATGTCATTTAAGTCAACAAGAAAGTTATGATAGACTACGATTGGCCTTTCACGATGAAGCCCCATCTCGTGCGACTGTTTACAACTGGTTTAATGAGTTTAAACGTGGTCGCACTAATCTCACTGATGATGTACGTAAGGGACGGCCTTCTACGGCGACGACTGAAAATAACATCTGTGTTGTGCGGCGTATGATAGAGACTGACAAAAGAGTGACCTATCAGCAGATTCGGACAAGCTTGGGCATCGGTATGAGTCAAGTGCACAAAATCCTCCACGAAGATTTAGCGGTCAGGAAGCTTTGCGCCCGGTGGATACCTCATAATTTGACTAAGGCTCAAAAACTCCATCGTGTGGATTGGTGCCGTAAAATGATTGAAAGATTTAACGGAGGTGACTCAAATGCTGTGTTCGACATACTAACAGGTGACGAAAGCTGGATTTACTGTTATGATCCTGAAACCAAAAGACAATCTGCTCAGTGGGTGTTTCCTTTCGAGGAGTTACCAACTAAAGTGAAGAGAGATCGAAGTGCGGGAAAAAAAATGGTGGCCTCGTTCTTTGGAAGGATAGGTCATTTCGCAACAATTGTGTTAGAGGATCAAAAAACAGTTTCTGCAGAATGGTACACTACCAATTGTTTCCCACTTATCTTGGAAAAAGTTCGAGAGAAACGACCTCGCAGCAGGATCCTCATTCACCACGACAACGCCTCGTCGCACACCGCCAAGCGAACGATCGACTATTTGGCGACATCAAACGTTGAATTACTGGGTCACCCTCACCCGCCGTATAGCCCCGACCTCGCGCCTTGTGATTTTTATTTATTTCCAAAAATTAAAGGAAAGCGGTTTATGAATGCTGAAGAAGCGGTGGCTGCGTATCGCGATGCCATTGAAGAGACCCTTAAGGACGAGTGGGCAAAGTGCTTTTCCCAGTGGTTCCATCGCATGCAGCGGTGTATTGACGTCAATGGACAATATTTTGAAAAGATATAATAAAACTAATAACTGGCTAATGTAATCAGTTTTTGATTTTCTAAGAACTTTCAGTTTGACCCTCGTATCTACTTCGCCGGCGACTACCACGGCCAGATGTCAAGAAGTCATCTTGCTTTTGAGGCGAAGTGTCTGTCGACAGTTTGAGCAGCTGGTTAAGGCGGGGGAGTTTCACATGCTCTTTACTTACAAAGGTAACAGCAACAGTCTCTCCCCGTCTCACTGTTAATGGCGGCTGCTCCAGCACATTCCCGAAGCTCTGCCCTAAACCGGCACTGTCTACCACCACGGGTAGGATGAGTGAGATGGTACTACCACGGTTGTCGTCCGGTTCTTGCCCGGGGGGAACTTCGGCACCCTGAGGAATTGTTGTTAAGTCAGTTTACTTTCAGATTCTTGACGCAATAGGAAATGACACTAACTGAATAAGATTTATTCATCTCTGTAGCTCTTGTATTAGTCTGTTTAAGAGAAATTTGTCAAAGCGTTTGATAGTTGTAAAATTCTAGCTGTATAGTTAAAAAACAACCAATTAAATACAAAAACATCCAATAATTATTTCAAACTCACATTGATCGCAGCATTAGTGAACTGGACAAACTTATTTAAGAAAATATCCAAAGTATGAGGTCCGTAGATTGTTGAGGCGGCTTCGTATCTTTGCACCTGTGAAAGTTAAAAGAATGCAATGCAAATGCATGTCTTATCAAAATATTGATATAAAAATACCGTGATTGCAATTATATCCTGTATCTGTACAACGTGTTAATTTTACACTTGATCAAACTTTTAGGGAGTGCTAGCTCTAATGATGGATTTAAACAACTTTTGCTATGGGACCAACTTCGAAATCGAGAAAAAAGCAGCTGTTCCATACAATAACTCATTTCATCTCGTAGAAAATGTATGGAACAACTAATAGTTTTTTTCTCGATTTCTAAGTTGGTCCCATAGTAAAAGTTATTCAAAACCGTGAGTCTTGAGCACTTCCTGAAAGTTTGATCAAGTGTAAAATTAACACATTGTATGACGTTGCTTTGTATCAAATTCAAGACTGGTGAGTTTACGGGAATTACCCTGTAGGTTTTGATTCCTTTTCGAGTAACGATAATTTGCGGCAATATTCTGATATTTACGGCAAAAACGACTGTATCTTTTGATTGCGTTGGCTTAGAAGATTGATTTTTTTAACAGCTTTAAGTGACCGCAGAGCTGAGTATTTGATATACTTACAATTTGATACCTCCAAGCGTTCCCGAGAAAAAGGATAGAGACTGATAGACAGTCGTAAAACGATGTGATCCTATAAGGCTTCCATTTTTTACCATTACGAGGTACGGAACCTTAAAAAAGACCTATACGAGGGTCAAACTGAAAGTTCTTAGAACTGGCCACTTATAAACAATATAATAAAAAAAATATTCTAAAATTTGAAAATAGAACTCTTTGCCAATATTACTGAGTATATATTTCATTCATTTGTCATTTGTTTTACGATTTGGCGGCAAATTGAAAATTGTCTGTGTCACGTCAACATGAATTTAACACGAGAAAATTTTCGTGCAATGATTTTTTATGACTTTCGATGTCATTTAAGTCAACAAGAAAGTTATGGTAGACTACGATTGGCCTTTCACGATGAAGCCCCATCTCGTGCGACTGTTTACAACTGGTTTAATGAGTTTAAACGTGGTCGCACTAATCTCACTGATGATGTACGTGAGGGACGGCCTTCTACGGCGACGACTGAAAATAACATCTGTGTTGTGCGGCGTATGATAGAGACTGACAAAAGAGTGACCTATCAGCAGATTCGGACAAGCTTAGGCATCGGTATGAGTCAAGTGCACTAAATCCTCCACGAACATTTAGCGGTCAGGAAGCTTTGCGCCCGGTGGATACCTCATATTTTGACTAAGGCTCAAAAACTCCATCGTGTGGATTGGTGCCGTAAAATGATTGAAAGATTTAACGGAGGTGACTCAAATGCTGTGTTCGACATACTAACAGGTGACGAAAGCTGGATTTACTGTTAAGATCCTGAAACTAAAAGACAATCTGCTCAGTGGGTGTTTCCTTTCGAGGATTTGCCAACTAAAGTGAAGAGAGATCGAAGTGCGGGAAAAAAAATGGTGGCCTCGTTCTTTGGAAGGATAGGTCATTTCGCAACATTGTGTTAGAGGATCAAAAAACAGTTTCTGCAGAATGGTACACTACCAATTGTTTGCCACTTGTCTTGAAAAAAGTTCGAGAGAAACGACCTCGCAGTAGGATCCTCCTTCACCACGACAACGCCTCGTCGCACACCGCCAAGCGAACGATCGACTATTTGGCGACATCAAACGTTGAATTACTGGGTCACCCGCCGTATAGCCCCGACCTCGCGCCTTGTGATTTTTATTTATTTCCAAAAATTAAAGGAAAGCGGTTTATGAATGCTGAAGAAGCGGTGGCTGCGTATCGCGATGCCATTGAAGAGACCCCTAAGGACGAGTGGGCAAAGTGCTTTTCCCAGTGGTTCCATCGCATGCAGCGGTGTATTGACGTCAATGGACAATATTTTAAAAAGATATAATAAAACTAATAACTGGCTAATGTAATCAGTTTTTGATTTTCTAAGAACTTTCAGTTTGACCCTCGTATGAACAACAAGTACAGACAACATTACGCCATGATACACTGCGGTATCTTATGAAGTTTTAACACGTGTTAGCTTACTATAAAAATGTATTACTTGATTTGGTGGTGACTGTACATACCTGATACTCCTCAGTAGTGGCCACATAATGAATGTACTCATTCGTCAGCGCAGACACCACCACCCGAGGCTCAAATCCGTTCTCCTCCATCACATCTCCGACAGCTGCCTTCATCCGTCTTCCAGACATGGTAGTGGGTTCACCAGGGACGCCCAGGATGACTAGGTCTCCAAGCCAAATGAGAGAAGCGGAGACGATGTGTGGATGCCAGGGGAGAGGGAAGTTTGCCTGTAATGTATAGGTTTGTGGTTTTATACATGTTTATCATTAGAACATGAACTCGGAGATATGTGTTAAAACTTTTTGGTTTATTCCCATTATAAATATCAAGTATCCGTCTCGAAGGACCAATAACTATAACCAAACTAAGCTATCAACTCACGCGTCCGGTGGCCAGTAGAATAGGTTTCGGCGCGTGACACTCGACATCTTCAGAAGTCGGTTCTGCGATGATGGCGCTTATGGAATCCAGCAATGGGTTTCCTTGGATTGTACCCTGAAGTCAGAGGAAAATATTTTTAACTTACACGAGAAAACAAATCATACATGCGTGATAGTAGTTGTGAGTTTTGCGCTTGGCAAAAGAGGATTGAAGAAAGAGAACAAGCATCCCATCTAGCTGTTAATTTCTGAAGTTCAAAGCAAATTCAAAACAAATTGAACATAGTCAAACGAGATTGAAATCGGTGATCAAAATCAATGAAACTAACCGATAGTAATCGGTGTTAGCTAAAGTGTAACAAATGCAAGAATTTTATCAAAATGATGCTGAACTGCACTCACCTGTGTGATATTCAGCGTGTTAGCACCGTCAATCGTACCAGAGGCGAAACTGTAGCCCATGGCTGGGAAACAACCACTCACTACCTCATCCTAAACAATATAAACACAAAAGCTCAGTTACTCAAATAGAAACCAGTAACATTATATTTTTACAATTTTATTTATTTATACAACATTTACAACATTTGCTATAACAATTTATTAAAAAAAAGAAAAAAGTACTAGAATACAAATTAACACTGTGCATCCGGCGCTTAAATTAGGAAAATCCTGTGCTATAAGCGCCAGCTTTCTTCCCAGGGCACAAGTAACATTTTATACATATTTAATTACTATAGCATGCAAACTTATTCTACACCTACGTGTGTGTGTGTGTGTGCGTGTGTTGAGCTTATGAAATCGTTTCTATTAGTTTTTCTGTTTCCTCATGCGATAAATTGATAAACCATTTTGAGACTAAATCTTTGCAATCGTAGGTATTAACAGTATCAAGAGATATGTAGTGATTAATTTCATTATAAATGTAACTACCCAAAAATTTGAAAAATCTTTTTCCAAACACAGTTCTGCATTTGTACCGCTGTTATCTATAATATCTTTTGCTACGTTGATTAGCCTGCGCCGGTAAATCATGGCAGTGTAATTTGGCAGTAGAGTGTTGTTTTTTCTAACAATTTGAAGCAAAAATAACTGTCTTACCATTAGCACTTGATAATATTCATAAAGATCTTTGGTAGGGAAGAGAAACGACTTACCAGTGGCAACTTTTAACACTACTCTTTGGGCGCGCTCCAATCGTATAAGGTGACTTTTTCCAAGCACCACCCCAGGAGGTAATGCAATAAGTGATTAAACTTTGACATAATAAACTGTTTTTAGCACCAGCGGATCTGCAATTTTTTGCAATATTTTGAAGACGTATATAAGTTTACGCACGCGGCCAGTGAGTAATTCAATATGTGAAGTGAAATTTAACCTGTCATCAATAAGTACCCCCAAATATTTTACTGATGAGGTTCTTTCTAAGCGAGGACAGCCACAACTTGAAATTTCCCTAATATTTAGGCAAGTGTGATAATGAGCTGTTAATGTGTAGTGAGGGAGGTCAATTGAACTCGGTTTTCTTATGCTAAATGCTATAAACTTAGTTTTGCTGACATTGAGGGATAACAAGTGAGCGCCTAACCATTCCAGAACTCTATCAAGTCCAGCTTGTGCCAGCCTAAATGTCTCTTTCCATGTTTTAGCAGAGAACACTAGTGCTGTATCATCAGCAAAGGCAAAAATTTTACCATTATTTAGATTTAAATTACACAACTCATTCACATAAACTGTAAATAGAGTAGGCCCAAGAATACTTCCCTGTGGGACACCACATTCCACCATCAGGTCATTACTAAAGTACTCACCAATTTGAACCCGCTGTGTTCTATTTGAGAGATAACTTTGAAAAAGATGTAATTGCTTATCTCTGACACCAAAAAGTTCCAGTTTTTCACAAAGCTTAATGGTCGAGACAGTATCAAACGCCTTGGCCAGGTCGAGAAATACAACTACACACTTAGGGGCCGTCCATTAATCACGTGAGGCTCAAAAGGGGGGGAGGGGGTACGGAAAACATCACGAAACATCACGAGGGTTCTCGTTAGACATCACGTGTATTAATTTTATTTATTTTTTGGCAAAAAGCGCTATTTTTGAACCGAAATTTTGAACGGCGCGAAAATTTCGTTGTCACAAACCTCTTTGCCAATAACAACTGCCAGTGAAAAAGAAGCTTTACCAGTTGTAACCAATGAAAGTCTTGCAACTCCGTGGGATGAAGACAACATTAATTAATTATTCATTAATTTTATTGCAAATACATATAAATGTTTTTCGAATCACCATTTTTTAAATATTTTTCCAGTCAAAAATAGCCTTTACATAGACTTCAAAAATATACACGTGATCTAGAGGGGGGGGGGGGGGGAGTGGTCCCAAACCTCACCAAATATCACCAGGGGAGGGGGGGGGGGGGGGTCAAAAATGAGAAAAACGACCTCACGTGATTAATGGACGACCCCTTACAGCCACTATCCAAAGAGTCAGCAATATGATTGGATAGTTCATGAACCGCGTCATTAGTGGATCGGCCAATTCGAAAACCGAATTGTCTATCCGAAAGCAGGTTGTTCTTCTCGAGATAGTTTATGAGACGTTTATTAATTATCTTTTCAAACACCTTAGACGTTGCAGATAGTATAGATATTGGTCGATAGTTATGAACACTGTTACGTTCTCCAGCTTTATAGATTGGATGGATGAGAGCTTTCTTAAGTTGGTCTGGAAAAACACCAGTATTAATGCTAATGTTTATTATGTATGTAAGAGGCGGGGTTAAATAACTAACATAACGCATGAGAATGTTTGTCGAAATTCCATCAATTCCAGCAGCACTTACTACGTAGAGATTTAATTGTCTGTTTAACTTCACTTTCGTCAACTTCCAGGAATACGAATGAGTCATGTTGGGGCGTACTGTATGTGAATGGTCTATCACTCCTTTTCGTGTGTCTTCCAGTAGTTTGATATATTGTGTCAGCTATATTTTTGCCTACGTTGACAAAGTATTCGTTAACCTTGTTGATATCGTCACGCTCAGAGTTTTCTCTGAGTAACTCCAAACTAGATGATTTATTTTTCGCTATATGCGTCACTTCTTTTATAACATTCCAGAGTTTTTTAGGATTAGTTTTAGCTTTATTAATTTCATCTCTTTCATATTCAAGTTTTAGTTTTTTTAATAGGTTATTACAGTAAGTACGATATCGTCTATAAGTTATTAATAAGGTCTCATTATTAGGATTCAATAATTACAAGGATATCATGCGCCTGCATGCATACCGTTAGATTTACGTTAGACCTACATTTTTTTTAAACTTTTTGTAACAAGAACCTCTTGAGCAGTATACCATAAGGTAAAGCATCACGTCCCTTGTTGTCCACAAGGGCACGTGATGGAGATGTACATCGGGTGCTAAAGAGTCTAAAAGTGGCTAACAGACGAAATAAGATACTCCGCACTTGAGTATAGTCTTAGTACTTACCGACACGAAGGTCCTGTTGACGGTGTCGTACCGCGGCACGGTCTCGCTGGCCGGCTGCACGAACTGATGCACTACGGCCAGCTCACCTCGCAACTCCTCGCCGGGGGAATTCAACACTTCCTGGGTAAGAAACCCACAAAATCAGACAATCAATCTCAAAAAGTTAAGAATACGTTAAATATATGGCTCAAGATGATTATTTTCCAACATTTCATCAGTCACTTACCAAAGCCCCCTCGAAGACAGCATTGCCGATGATTTTCGCGCTCTCATACATGTCGTCACCAGGTCCCGAAGCAAAACACCGCTCTCCAGAGTCGCATAAGAGAAACTGGTTGTCGCAGACATCTCCGCTAAACTCGCACCGAGCGCCGCGCGTGTTGGGCGACACGTCTCCGAGCATGGATGAGAAGAAACCGGTTACGATGTCTCCCTGTAAGAGGTGGATATAAGAGACAATAGTAACAATAATAGCCAATTTTGACTACGGTGGCCAGTCACAACGACTAGCCGACTGCGCGGGACATATTATAGTGCACAAGGGTGTGCGCTATAATATGTCCTGTGCGCAAGCACAGGTGCCCTCTCTATTTCTCTCATTCTCATAGCCCGATCGATCAGGCGCAGGACCATGTGCTTTACGTGCTTTTCTGAGGCACCGGGGTAAATCACCGCCAACTTCCAAACTCCGGGATACCCTATGAATTTCTGAACAGAAAAAACCCAGGTATATATTTTTGTCTCGACCCGGGGATTGAACCCGTTGCTTTAAAGTGCGACCCTTTTACCGCTGCGCCACCGAGGCAGTCAACAAGAGACAATATTGCTGATATGAACAATGAAAACGGTTCCCGACCAGAAATCCAAATCTAGCTTCAAGAACCAGAGATCCAAGAGTTTAGAGACGCATGTTCCTTCGTTCCTGTTTTAAGTTACGCAAGAAATATTATACCTGTATTTCTGGTGTAAGATTAAAATATTTTCAGTAAAAGTAAATTAAAACAAGAAAATAAAGACAGGACATAAGGCATAAAGCTCGTTTTACAATTTGTCAAACGAGCTAACTAATGTCTGTTGATATTGTTTGATAATGTAATCAATCAGTAACTCTTCTACTAACTTTACCAGGCAGTGTCCCAGGGTTAAGCACGCTCTCCATCTTCAGAGCAGCATACCCCAAGTTGTCTGATGAGATGAGGTGATTCGACATGTTCAGGCTGGTAGTGTGGACAGAGAACCACGTAAGAACCCCGTGGAGCCCACCATCTTGCTTCACGATGCGCACTTGGGTTAATGTGTCGTCTGTGTTGTTAGGGTATCTGCGAAATGAAGATTGTTATTCGAATTTCCTTTCGGGGGTCAGTGTTTGATCGGGTCGATTTGAGTGTGTCGTTCGATAATCTGATCTGATCTCGTGACATGAAACTACTGAACTATCTATGAGGCGTACCGTGGAACTTTGTCTGTACTTATAGGTAACGTGTTTTGTATTAAACCAATAGGTTTGGTCGTAAGTACAACATTTTACGTACATACATTTGGGATCCTAATTTATCTATACTAATATTATAAAGCGTAAGAGTTTGTTTGTGCGCTAATCTCAAGACTGATTAAAAGAAATATTTTTTGTGTTGGATAGCGTATTTATCGGGGAAGGCTCTAGGTTATAAAACTCCACACTGCGACGGGAAGGGCAAACAAAAACGCAGTGGACGCAGTTGCGACCATAAAATTATTATCCCTTTGGAATAGAACGACAAAAGCGAGATGTCACTAGCAGCAAACTGTGTGATAAAAAGAGATGGGAGATACGAAGTAGCAGAACCATTTTTAGCAGATGTCAAACAGTTGACCGCCCCACAGAAGCTCGCTGAAAATTACGTGCATTTGATTTTTTATATTTAAAAGTGAAATTGTGTATATTTTGGAGAAATAATGCGTCTGAAACATGGGGACTTGATCGGTGATTAATTGCTATTCATTACAGCGGCATTACCCCAACAAATTATCATTCAACGGGTAAATTAGTCCAAATCGAAGCCTCTTTATATCCGACTTATATTTACCAATGCGCTTCAAATTTAAAGTACGCAGTTTGATTATTCTATTCTACAAACGTTAATTTACGTAAAAAATAAAGACAGAATAACACAGGGAATGTATATCGACGAATATTTTGTATAATGAAATAATATTTAGTGTTACACTAGAGCTGCATGTTCAATATTTTGTGTCGACTGTTTATCATGCAGTAAAGTACTATATTTAACTTAGGAACATTGTTATAAATAACCTGATCGAAAGATTATCTCATTTAAAGCTACAAATGTTACTTACTTAAGTTTGTTACTGACATCTTAAATCGGTTTCGTTTGACAGCTTTTACTTGTCCTTCTATTCCGATAGGAATATTAATTTTATGGTTGCGACGGACCGCTCAGTAGAATCATCCGCGTATTGCGCCTAAAGTCGTCCGTCGCATTATGATATATTGTTGTATAGGAACACATGACAAGTTGTATTTAGTGATATGACGACTGTGGTTAAAATACGAACAATGACTAACAAAAATTACTCAGTTTGAACCTCTGAATATGTGTAACGCACCTAGCTCTCTCCTCCGGCGGGTTGTACTCGTAGGAGTAAGGTGATCTGTTCATGTGAGCGTTGGGAACGCGCGTCGTGCCATAGAAAAGCTTTGCTGGAACCATGTTTTCGTGAGCCCGAATTATACTCTGAAATACGTGTATTTTTTGTTTATTCATACAAAAGATATAAGATCCATAGTAAAAAATCAATTAAGTGTTTTAGTTTTTTCGCATTCCGAAAAATGACGACTTAATGTAATTTTAGACCTTGGTTGTTTGGGCCTGGTCAAAGGAAAAAGCAAAAGGTCAGAGGGCAAATCAAGTATGTATGATATCTGATCTGAGCCAAAGGACATTAAATTAAACCCTTGAAGTGCAATGTATCTTTTTAAAAAAATGAACTTGTTATTGTTTATAAATTCACAATGAAAATTGCCTGGATTTCGATCGTCCCTACCCTAACTGATCTGATTAGATATTTTATTGTTTTTGTTATCTGATCTTTATAATAATCTATCGTACTGCACTTATTTGTTATCTTTACACTGCATTCGAAAACTTAAGACCAACTGTGTTGCGAACTTGTAATAACAGTCAAACATCTGGCTGATGTCGAAAACATGTCTGCATATTCAATTAATGTTAGAAGATTTAGAGGTTTTAACCCAGATATTCCGGAAAAAAAATGTCTTAGATACATAAGGTACTATGAGCCAAATAGGAACAAAACTTGTTTATTTTAAATAAGGTATGACATAGTTTTAGAATATTTTCAAAAGATCATATTTATAATTAATGGGTTGGTTAATGTATTAAGAACAAATTGTTAATTTTTTGAACTTACTTTATACGGAAACACAGGTAAAAGTGATAAATACTCAGCTCCTTGATAAAACTACATGTCATTTCTAATAACTAAGCTGGGTCTTTTAAGGAACAGTAGTAATATCTGGGTTAAGTGAAGAAAAAACATATATAAGGTCACCTTGTTTAAAGTGATAATATTTAAAAGGCCAATTCAACACTATATTGTAGAAAACACTTAAGGTTTTTATACGCTAGTTTATGAAAAAATTAGAGACTAAGGTAATTATTTTTTGCAGATATTGAATTTTTATTAAATGAAGGTGAAGAGTAGAGAAAAATAAAGAATGGGCATTTAAATGTGATGGTGGTTAAAGGTGATGCCGATGACGTAGATAACTTTTAAAGTTGACAGGATGCTGTTATAAAAATTGTTATTTTCTTTGTTAGAGAATATATAAATAAAAGAATCTCGATTTTCCAAAAAAAAACACTTATAGTGCACTGTTTCTATGACGCATACGAAGACGGAGTTAAAATATTATCACTCAAAAAGATTCGACCTTATAGAGAACTAAGAACCTCCTCAGTACACGACACGTGGTGTTACCGCTTTAAAAATATTAATATTCTTAATATTTGTCGGGATATAACTAACCCTAGTAATTCCATCGACATAAGCGTTGAAGGTCTCGCTGGAGAAGCCCAAAATGCTCACATCTAGTAGAAAGTCTACTAGATAACCTCCTGGAGTGCTGTGTGTGTGGGTGCCTGTCAAGATCACGTTCCGAAGGGTGTACATGTCTCCATACAACTCCTGGAGATTCTTCACCACCTAGTAAGGAAAATTAATAAAGGGTTGAGACATCAAAAGTTGGTAAACTAAGATGTGTCTCGCTGCTGATAAAAAGTGTACTAAAACAACAAAACAATATCTTCAATATATGTTTGATATAGTGAAAGGATAACAAACCATTAAAGATTTTAAAGGTTCAGTGTCAATCTCCCTTTAGTAGGACAACAGTCAGTTAGTTACTACTTGTATACATACAATTATCAAATTATTGTTATCAGATAAATGTTATTTAATGTAGAATTAAACAAGGAGATAAGTTTTAGAAATGGATAAGAATACTAATTCGATACACTGAACTACGGTCTAGTGGCATAATTAGTGAAATAGAAGTCTGCACGTTTTAATTAAGAAAATCGATCGAAGATAATCTTCCAATGGGCATTAAAAAAGATGCAGCTCTAACCCAAAAACTAGATCGTTGAGTAATTTCGATCACTGATCATGGTTCTACAGAGCGGCAGATTGCTCTTGATTCAAATGAGTTCAAACGTAGTCTTAGTTACCATATAATAGAGCGAGATTAAGTAAGCCACTAATAAATTACTAAAACTAAACTTAAATTAACGTACCTCTCGCCTTACGGCAATACCGATAGCCTGGACCTCAGCAGTGACAAGGACGACCCTAGTGTCTCTTTTGGAAAAGATAAATGCCCTAGAAAACTGTCTTGTATGAATGCCCTCCCCTCGCTGGCCCAGCTCTGCGTAACCCATCTGAAATGTGGGCCATTTTTGAAAGAAACAAAGATAGAATCAGACATATGCCTGGAAAAAAACTGTATAACAAGAATCTTCCACGTGACGAAAGTAATATCTTTTACTCCTGCCATTATCAATTCATCAAAGTCTTGACAACAAAAAATGTATCCCTTTGTATCGTTACCGGCACCAGAGGATTATTATATTCATTTCCATCATTAGAATCTATCCCATCTATTTTTTTACCTACAAAAATTAAGTACCTACGTTATCGTCTATGTAAATGGCTTTTCTAGAGGGTATTGATTTGTTAGTGGAAGGAGAGAACTTTCTTCATATTATTTTTTGTAGAACATCATGGTACTTACAAAAGTGATTTCCACACAAGGGCCGGTCATATCCGCTATGCCAACTCCAACATTATACAAATAATCTTCATTTACTCCTGGGGGAGGGGGTGGCGGTAATGGTTCTGTGATGACGTCTTCTGCTCCATCTGTCACCACGAAGTATATGACGGTAGACAGACCAGCAGCAACCCCTAGGGCTAAAACCACTATGACTACTTTTCCTACTACCGAGATCGCCATTTCCCCTAAAACGAAATAAGTTTTTTTATGATTTCGTGGCTACTCTGATTGTATCATTAACCATGTACTGTTTAAATTTCGGTTGGTGGTAAAAACTTTTTTGAATATGATTTTATGATAACAAGTCAACTGTTACACTATTCAGTCGTCCGTGAAGGACTTGCGTTTATTTGTATCATAAATGGAAATATTATGCTATCCTAGACTTCATCACACCTAACATTAGGTGAAATATGTGCTTAAAAACAAAATAAAAGGTCACCGTAAATACATACCTTTAAATCTTCGTGTACTTCAACTAAGTTCCTCTTTCGTTCTCAAATAAAATAACTACAACGGTTCCACCTTTTCTAGTTCTATCACAAACACTGTTATAAATATCACAAACCTTATTAAAAAATGTTTTAATACAACTGATTGAAACAACCGCACGAAGCGGTTGACTAAGAATGGGAGGATTATTAAAATTAATTAATCGATTTAATTGATAGTCCATAATCCTTGCTATCTCACAAAGCAAGCGTGTCGATAAGATTGCCACCAGGTTTGGTGTCCGGAATTTACGCGCACATATTTTCGTATCATTATGGTCATCATCTTCATCACCAACGTCCTCATCATCATAATTCCTTTCTTTTATCCTAATCTTTATCATTACGAGGGTCAAACTGAAAGTTCTTAGAAAATCAAAAACTGATTACATTAGCCAGTTATTAGTTTTATTATATCTTTTCAAAATATTGTCCATTGACGTCAATACACCGCTGCATGCGATGGAACCACTGGGAAAAGCACTTTGCCCACTCGTCCTTAGGGGTCTCTTCAATGGCATCGCGATACGCAGCCACCGCTTCTTCAGCATTCATAAACCGCTTTCCTTTAAGTTTTTCTTTAATTTTTGGAAATAAATAAAAATCACAAGGCGCGAGGTCGGGGCTATACGGCGGGTGACCCAGTAATTCAACGTTTGATGTCGCCAAATAGTCGATCGTTCGCTTGGCGGTGTGCGACGAGGCGTTGTCGTGGTGAAGGAGGATCCTACTGCGAGGTCGTTTCTCTCGAACTTTTTCCAGGACAAGTGGCAAACAATTGGTAGTGTACCATTCTGCAGAAACTGTTTTTTGATCCTCTAACACAATTGTTGCGAAATGACCTATCCTTCCAAAGAACGAGGCCACCATTTTTTTTCCCGCACTTCGATCTCTCTTCACTTTAGTTGGCAACTCCTCGAAAGGAAACACCCACTGAGCAGATTGTGTTTTGGTTTCAGGATCATAACAGTAAATCCAGCTTTCGTCACCTGTTAGTATGTCGAACACAGCATTTGAGTCACCTCCGTTAAATCTTTCAATCATTTTACGGCACCAATCTACACGATGCACAGACAGGTATTTGGCCCTAAAAGTTGGCCAAAATCCATTTTTTAAAAATAAGATGTACTACATTTAAGCCATTGTTTCCAAAAACTAGATTAACTCGTTCATACAATAGCAAAAAATGCAAAGTGCTAGCGCCATCCAGTTTGCCGTGAGCTTAGTCGGAATTTACAGTTCGCCATCGGTGTTCGTGTGATTATTCGATGAGCTCAAACTTCATTGTTTTCAAATATTTGTTTGTTTGTGAAAGAACGATTTTGTGTTGGTTTTTCCTATGATTTGTACACAATTAAGTATGTTATTTATTTGGTTATACATTTTAACAACTTATCTATAGCCTTTTTTTAATTATACCCTTGAGAAGAAAGCTCAGATAAAAGGCAAAAAAAAACACATTTTCGAAGATCAAAGGGAGTTTTAATACATTTCTAAACAATATTCAGCTAAAATAGCATTTTTTCGTGATAGATTAGAACTTCGAGGATGTAAAGAAGCAAAAAACAGCCACCCCAAAGCACCCCCCTATTTTTGGTGTTTTTTTTTCCTTTGGAACATTTGATACAAGTAAATGAGAGATTTTACTTATATTTTGTTATAGGGTCCTCTGGGATGAGGTTTTTTTTCTCGTAATGAGTTGCTTGATACAAAATAACGTCCAAATACTTGAACATTTATTGAAAAATTTCAATTTTTGGAACAGGAACTGCTCGGTCAATATGCCGAAAATAACCAAAATATTTCAAATATGAAGCAAAAAATTGATCGAGCACCAGTTTCAACAAAAATGGTCTGCTGCTAGCAACACAAAGGCCAAATTCTTAACAAACAATGCCGAGTGGCTTAATGGATGCATATCGTTACCGAAAGCATGTGTAGTTTTATCAAAATATACGTGGAGGAGTTTGAAAGATATTGCCGTGTTATATAACTTTTTCCCATGTCCGACATTACATAAAGTATTGCATCACAGGCTGAAGTGGTAAAAGAAGCTATGCTTCCTATTGGACAACTGTCTGAAAAAGCAGCCGAAGCCCGGAATAAACATATTGGGTTATTCGGTTGAACTACGCGCAGAAGGTTTTAAGGGTAGCCTGCAACGCAGATGTTTTAAACAAGCTACTTTTGACCTCTGACCCGGTCCTGACGGGTATGAGGAAGGGAAAAAATCAAAAGACACATCCACTTTAGGCTGATGTTTTAAATTTATTATAAGAAAGTGACATCTTAAACGTAATTTTGGAAGATGAAAACCAGAATGATGAATAAATGCTTGTATATAATACCAATGTCTTTAATTTTTGTTTTCCTGACCAAAACCTCAATTGAAACACTGTTAGGCAGCCATTAGGTTAATCTAATAATTTTGGCCAAATTTAAGGGTCAAATACCTGTCTGTGCGATGGAGTTTTTGAGCCTTAGTCAAATTATGAGGTATCCACCGGGCGCAAAGCTTCCTGACCGCTAAATGTTCGTGGAGGATTTTGTGCACTTGACTCATACCGATGCCTAAGCTTGTCCGAATCTGCTGATAGGTCACTCTTTTGTCAGTCTCTATCATACGCCGCACAACACAGATGTTATTTTCAGTCGTCGCCGTAGAAGGCCGTCCCTCACGTACATCATCAGTGAGATTAGTGCGACCACGTTTAAACTCATTAAACCAGTTGTAAAAAGTCGCACGAGATGGGGCTTCATCGTGAAAGGCCAATCGTAGTCTATCATAACTTTCTTGTTGACTTAAATGACATCGAAAGTCATAAAAAATCATTGCACGAAAATTTTCTCGTGTTAAATTCATGTTGACGTGACACAGACAATTTTCAATTTGCCGCCAAATCGTAAAACAAATGACAAATGAATGAAATATATACTCAGTAATATTGGCAAAGAGTTCTATTTTCAAATTTTAGATATATTTTTTTATTATATTGTTTATAAGTGGCCAGTTCTAAGAACTTTCAGTTTGACCCTCGTATTGTCACCACAGTTCATAGTTATTTATGATAGGTTACTTTACGGCAAAATCACGAAATTGATATTTATTATCCTAAAATGTTTGTTTTCAACATGTCTTTTTATCACACTATCAAATAATCCTATAACTAATGGATATTGAAGTATGTAGACGACATGCTACTAACCTTTTTAAGATAATAGTAATTCATCTTATCACCAATTAAAATATCGCTACGTATTCGTGCTCTTAAACGTATTTCTCATACGTTGCCCAGACGGTCAATCTATGGGACGCATTTTAAATTAACTAAAAATCAGGTATGCAATCATCATCATCATCATTATCAGCCGAAGGACGTCCAGTGCTGAACATAGGCCTCCCCCACGGCTTTCCACAGCGACTGATCACTAGCAGTCTGCATCAGTTCGATCCTGCGATCTTTACAAGGTCGTTTGTTCATCTTGTCAGTGGTCGTCCTACGCTGCGTCTGTGGTCGAAGAGTCTCCAATCTAGAACTTTCCTGCCCCAACGGCCATAAGTTCGTCGCGCTATGTGCCCTATGTGAAAATGCAATAGGCATTGAAATTGACAAAATAAGCAAGCAGTAGTACGTCTTGCTTATTGCGTATTCTGTCATTCACCTTACCACACTAAAATAAAGTCGGGGCATAATATAAGAGTGTAATAAAATAAAGTTTAAAAGAAAAAATCTTTATTACAAAAGACACCATTCATATTGTCAAAATATGAAAGAGTGTACATAAATATCAATGAGTACGGCAATTTTGAACTCATTTTTATTTTAGGACTAGCTTACAACACGTAAAATTACGATTTATTGTATACAGTATTATTTTATAGTATTGATAAATATATCAAAATAAAACAGAAAAATAACTTAATTAAATTGATATCAGATTTTGTATTGAAAAATAAAAAAGAAAGAATGTTTTTTTTAAATATTGGAAACCAAACGCATACATTGCTCTGATCCCAAAGTAAGCAGCTAATACACTTGTGTTATAGAAATCAGACACAACAGTGGTACCACAACATCCAAACTTGAGACAGTATAGAAAAGATCGTTTTCTACATTGACCTGACCGGTAATCGAACCCGGAACCTCACGAGATGGCGACGCTTGAAACCAGCGTGCTAGCCATTCGACCATGGAGGTCGTCAAAGGAATTATCCTTTATATGTAGTTAAATTTTGATGGTCAAAATTAGTTACTAATTAACTAAAAATCAGAATGATAGGGTTACCAATATAAATAATATTTTAATGGCAGTTAGGCAACCCAAGCAAAAGCACTTAAATAACCTTAACTTACTGTACAGACTTATCAAAAACCTATCCAAAATTACTACTTTGGTTTCGTCTGATTCGTTTTTATTTAATCACATATCAGTTTAAGGATGCCAAATGTAATAGTAAAATAACTGCAGAATTAGTTGCTCTGGTATATAACGTTATAAAACATAGAATCCAGCTCCTTAAATATGTATGACTCGAGTATTGTATAAGGTTAATTTGTTCCTTCCAATAGTTCCATTTGTTCCTTCCAACAAAGTTGTCAACCAGTTTAAGATTATGCTTTGATCTTCAACTTGTAAAGTTAGATTATTGAATTTAATTCAGCATCCCAAATGCCGAAGAGAAATACTTAAGCTAATCAAAATTCAGACTTTTGAGTACATTTTAACCTTCAGGATACTGCAACTTAAACCCGTCATAAAATATTTTACCCACAAAATCAATGGAACTCCATTTTTTTTGTCTTGAACTTTTCCCCTTTCACCAACCCAAGAATCATCAGATATTGAATTTCACTGTCGTCACTAACAATAAACTCAAACTTGTCCCATTCCTTGTTGAAATAACAACTTCCCATTCACACCAAAAACCAACCTAGACATTACTAATCACTTAAGACCTTACCCTACAAATAAAGGCACTATTATATATTAGGCAGCTAACATTACCTGACCTCAAACGGGTCAGTAAAGCCGTGATAAGGGTAGATTCCACCAAGGATATACTTGTAGTTTCCGTAGTGGTGGAGGCGGTAGGTGCCTGGCGGGGTGCCCTCGGGGATCTCCCACTGGAGCTCGGCGTGACTTGTGCCCAGAACCACGGAGTTGCGACGCCAGATGTACCTGGAAAAGAAGTTACACGAGTGAAAAATAGAGTAAGGGACACAATGGTGCTCCCTGGGGAAGTCCAAAGTATTTGAAAAAACGAGCGGTGTATTGAAGAACTATAGACCCATCTCACTCCTGAGCCATATCTACAAACTGTTCTCAAGGGTCATCACGAATCGTCTCGCACGTAGGTTTGATGACTTCCAGCCTCCCGAACAAGCCGGATTCCGAAAAGGCTACAGTACCATAGACCACATTCATACGCTTAGGCAAATTATACAGAAGTCCGAGGAGTATAATATGCCTCTATGTTTAGCTTTTGTGGACTATGAGAAGGCCTTTGATTCGATCGAAACTTGGGCGGTGCTTCGGTCTCTTCAGCGGTGTCACATAGACTATAGGTATATAGAGGTGTTAAAGTGTCTATATAACAACGCCACCATGTCGGTCCGAGTACAGGAACAGAAGACGAGGGCGATTCCATTGCAAAGAGGTGTAAGACAGGGCGATGTAATATCTCCGAAACTGTTTACAGCGGCATTGGAAGACGCCTTCAAGCTCCTGGAATGGGAAGGATTCGGCATCTCCGTCAATGGCAAATACATAACACACCTTCGGTTTGCCGATGATATAGTCGTTGTGGCAAAGACGCTGGATGATCTTGGCACTATGCTCGAAGACCTCGACCGAGTATCCCAACAAGTGGGTCTTAAAATGAACATGGAAAAGACGAAAATTATGTCAAGCTCCCTTGTTGTACCCACTCCAGTATCTGTTGGGAACTCAACTCTCGAAGTTGTCGACGAGTACGTCTACCTGGGACAAGTGATCCAATTGGGTAGGTCCAACTTTGAGAAAGAGGTCAATCGACGAATCCAACTCGGCTGGGCAGCGTTTGGGAAATTGCGCAAGAGCGTCTTCTCGTCTCAATTACCTCAGTGTCTGAAGACGAAAGTCTTCAACCAGTGTGTGTTACCAGTGATGACATACGGATCCGAAACGTGGTCTCTAACTATGGGCCTCATAAAGAAGCTCAAAACTACACAACGAGCGATGGAGCGGGCTATGCTCGGTGGTCAGAAACGAAGAGATACGTAGAAGAACCAAGGTAACGGACATAGCCTTGAGAATCAGTAAGCTTAAGTGGCAGTGGGCAGGGCACATAGCGCGAAGAACTGATGGCCGTTGGGGCAGGAAAGTTCTAGATTGGAGACCCTTCGACCAAAGACGCAGCGTAGGACGTCCACCAACAAGATGGACAGACGACCTTAAAAAGATCGCAGGATCAAACTGGATGCAGACCGCTAGTGATCGGTCGCTGTGGAAAGCCGTGGGGGAGGCCTATGTTCAGCAGTGGACGTCCTTTGGCTGATAATGATGATGATGATGATGATGAGTGGTGTTTATGTATCTGAACTTGTTTGATACATTGTACGAAACAAATGATAGTTCAATAATTTTATTCATGCTTTAGTAAAAGAGAAATGTTTTACATTCAATCAAAAGTATTTTAATCATTGGAAAGATTATGTTGTAATACCGTAACGTAATGCAATTGTAAATCTATTAAGGTTGTTGTGCGGGACATATTAAAATAGTTTCGCATCAATTCAACATATTCACGTCGGATTTTATAGTCGAGTATTTGTTGATAATTTATGAATTTATTATGTAACTTAGTCTCTCAGCTGGCGTCAGTGAACAGCGAGCCAGGTTTCATCTGGATCGCGCCCGTGCCGGATCTTGTCGTGGGGGTCCATACACTGTCATAATAAAGGGTAGTTTCTTACTTGGTCTCCCAGTCGGCGTCCGTCGCAACAGCGAGCCAGGTTTCATCTGGATCGCGCCCGTGCCGGATCTTGTCGTGGGGGTCCATACACTGTCATAATAAAGGGTAGTTTCTTACTTGGTCTCCCAGTCGGCGTCCGTCGCAACAGCGAGCCAGGTTTCATCTGGATCGCGCCCGTGCCGGACCTTGTTGTGGGGGACCACACACCGTCATAATAGAGGGTAGTTTCTTACTTGGTCTCCCAGTCGGCGTCAATCACAACAGCGAGCCAGGTTTCATCTGGATCGCGCCCGTGCCGGATCTTGTCGTGGGGGTCCATACACCGTCATAATAAAGGGTAGTTTCTTACTTGGTCTCCCAGTCGGCGTCCGTCACAACAGCGAGCCAGGTTTCATCTGGATTGCGCCCGTGCCGGACCTTGTCGTGGGGGTCCATACGCTGTCCTGATGAAGGGTAGTTCCTTACTTGGTCTCCCAGTCGGCGTCGGTCGCAACAGCGAGCCAGGCGTCGTCTTGCTCCGCGACGAGCCGCTCCACGTAGCCGTAGCCGCGCCCGTGACGGATGTTGTTCCGCGGGTTGCCGGCCACCTGAAGCCAATCGTTGACCAAATTATTAAATTCACGAAACGACCGGAATTCTTCATCTTCATGTTGCGATTTATAGATTGTTTTTTTTTTGAAGTATGACTGAACACTTAGTCACCATTAATTTACAACAGCTCATAACATTATCAGCATATTTACCTCAAGTAACAAAAAGACAGACAAAATGCACAACGTTGATATTCAAGTTTTCACTTCTGCCGGCACTCCCGGAGTGCAATTTTTTTATATTTGACAACATCACATACGAGTACATTCCTCCGATCGCAAGCTAAGTAGCTAAAGCACTTGTTGTGTTATGGAAATCGGAAACAACGGTGGTACCACAACACCCAGACCCGAGACAATATAGAAAAGATTGTTTTCTACATTGACCCGACCGGGAGTACTACCCGGAACCTCACGAGAAGGCGACGCTTGAAACCAGCGTGCTAGCCACTCGACCACGGAGGTCATCAATAGTTATTGACACTTACAAAAGTAGCAGTGACAGTGTCCCCGTATCCGTACTGCTTCTCGGGCTGCTTGACGCAGTCGCCGAACTCCTTGCCCCAGGGCGCCGCGTCCCACAGCACCGGTGTGACCAGAGTTATCAGCTGGTTGCTGAAGTCCGGAGGCTCTGGACCCGGCTCCATTGATTTCCCCTGCAAACGCCGTTTAAAATAGCACATTATGATACAAGTGTGCTAAGTTGACCATTATATACAAGGCGATATTGCGTGCGCTATAAGAAAGCCGCGTATATGGTCACAGGCACACGTGTTTCATACGACGTTTTTCAACACACATGCGAGGAAGAAACGAGACTCCAATTATTTACGAAAATGCGCTCCATGCTTCGTTCGTTTTATTTTTCTTGCCGCGATACCGATGCGCGCGCAAGGCTAAGGCGCGAACTAAATCGGCCAACAGCCTAGGTTAAAAATGTAATAATTCGTGTTTAAAACACCATTTACAGAAAATTTGAAATGAATTTGAGTTATTTTTTAGTAATTTATTTTATTTATTATTTATAATTAATTCAGTAATAAATCTGGATCTACCATTTATTGAAATAAATATGTACATACTGTTATTTTTCGCATAAATATTGTTTGTTGATAAAATAAAAGTTATAACCCGACTAAATTATATCGCTTACTTACTACTTGGTACTAGGGTACAAATTGAAATTGGTCGAGTTAATAAAGTAAAGGCACTAGGTTAATATTTAGTGTTTAATATTTAGGATTATGAGCTTAAAACCGGTGGAATAAAAACGTCGTTTTGAGCAAGTGTGTTGAAATTTCTATTGTAGCCTTATTTATGTGCGATACGCGCAATACTCGTAGTATTATTAATGATAGTGTTTATTACTAGGCATGGGTCGTAACAGGTAAAACTAAATACCTGTTACAGCTGTTCCTGTTATCAAAAAATAACTGTTCCAAATACCTGTTATTAAATACTCCCTGTTATTTTCATAATGAGTCTCAAATAACTACTTATTACATGCAAAAGATACAAGGCTGATTAATTATGTGAAGTTTACAGTTCGGTCAGTTATTGTCTAGACAGCCACTTAAAGGATCCTGATTTATTTTCACAGAAAAAGTGCAAGAATATTTATAGACTACTTATTAATCAACGAGCACAATCATAAAACTCAAACAAAAACTTTCCTTCATGCTTATCAGGCTTAGGACTGTCAGCTTGCAATGCAATATTTGACATGCGTACTTATTTATCAAATTTGTTTTTATTTATGTAACAAGAATCAATTAAATTATATAACGGCGTCCTTTTTACTATTTCGGGAAGGCAATTAAAAGCAAAAAATAATAATACCAAAAACAATATATTTGTTTATTATTATTGATTATAGATTCCAATCGAAAAGAAAAAAACACAGACCACAAATTGTAATTAAAACCACGATACATATAACTGACTGTTAATCATACACTTCCGTTTCTGCCGCATACTACGATCGCGGTCGTCAAGTTGAACGCCAAAGTGAATGTTCGCAGGCTTGGCGGTCGTCGCGGACGGCGAGTGTAACGCTCTCAACCCTACTCTTACTTTATCTGTGCACTCAACCTCAGCTGATTGTCAAAATCACTTCTTTGTAGTTCGTTAGGGGCGCTGCGGAGTTTAGCGCGGGAAACGAGAAGAGGAAGTTGGATTTTGTTTCTTCATTTTAGTAATTGGTTTTTTCTAGTAATTTATTGTGATTTTGTGTTGGAATCATCATAATAATGTGTGCTTTTGAAGAAAACAATGAAGACAAAGGAGGAAACAAAGTAAAGCGTGCTCTGATCGCACATCGCGCCCTCTGATTCGGATCGTTATTCTCGTGCTAAACTTCATTCTTGAGCATTGAAATGCGAACGCCAGCCCCGCATTTCAATGAGTTAGGTTAGGTTAGGCTAGTTTAGTGTTAGTTTTGTAGTTAAGTGTAAATATTTAACTGATTAATAAAGAATTGTCTGTATGGCTCTGTCCGAGGACGTTAAACTTGTATAAAAAAAAAAGGGGCGCTGCCGAGCTGCACGTTCGGAAACAAAGATCAAATGTAAATAATTTACCTTTTGTCTTCTTATCTTACTTTATTACAGAAAAGGCTTACTTACTTCATCCATAGTAAAGATAAGTAGTGTTTGTTACTACTAAGAGCAAACCGATTACTTATACGAAATAATATAGAAAGATCTTCAAAATAAATAACTTTTGCAGTTCTTTTTTTATGTCATAGGTATTTGTTATTATTGTTTGTGTTTCCGAACGTTCTATCCAGAAAGTTATGAAGCCAAATAAAATATATCTGTTTGATGAAACGGAGTATTATGTCTAGAGACTACTAAACTTTTCTGTATATATAAATACTAGGTGCTTCTCTTTCAAATGTACTATGAAAAACAGAGAAGAAAGATCGACAAATACAAAACCAAATTATAAAGACACTTGGTTTGCTTGAGTGACGAATGCGTATAGGGATCAACTTTATTTTGACAGTTATAGATATGAAATACTAGGTGCATCTCTTTCTAGCCCATAGAAAGCTGCGGGAAAGAAAGAGACACACCTAGTATTTATCTATCAGCTAGAACAGATAACAGCGTGAAGTGTGTGTGCGTGTCGGTACGCTGCGTATTGGGAACAGTGGGTATTGATAACAGTGATTTCATTGAACAGGTATTTATCCTACGAGGAACAGCTGTTACGGCCGATATTTAAATACTTGTTATATATAACTGTTACGATAAATACGCCTCATCGCTATTTATTACTTTTTAAGTAGATATTCATCAGTAATGAAATGATATGTAATGCAGTTTACTAAAAAAATCCTTTTCGATGCAATTTTGTACCCTTCAAAATGTTATGGTTTATGTGAACCTCTAACAGCCGGTTTCTGAATTGAACATTTGACGTTGAGGACAACTTAAGCTCGACTTAAGTATGTGTCAAAAGTATTTCTGTTTTTGAATTAAGTTTAAGTGTAATTTGAGTATTTGAGGTTGAGAATTCTCAACTTTGAGATCAACTAGTGCTTAACACGAAATTTGCGTTGCACAACACAACTGACAGTACTCAAAGCGTGCTCACTGTGAACTTAAGCGTCTGAAAGCTAAGCAACCCAATGAGTGTACTTAAGTCCTACTTAAATTCAAATTTGCGACAATTTGCTATGGCTGTAAAAGATCAAGCTACGACAGGTAATAAGGAAGTGCAGGCAAAACGCTATTAAAATTCAGACAAAATTATATTAATCTCAAAAAATACAATAATTCAGACAAAGTTATATTAATCACAAATATACAAAGGTGAACAAAAGTAACAGTAAAAAGGATTGGCATACTGGATGTATTTCTACTTTGAAAAAAATGTCAATCGTCGAATCCAAATCTGCTAGGCAGCGTTCAGGAAACTGCGCAAGAGCGTCTTCTCATCTGAATTACCTCAGTATCTCAAGACGAAAATCTTCAACCAGTGATGACATACGGATCTGAAATGTGGTCTCTACTATGAGCCTCATAAAGAAGCTCAAAATCACACAACGAGCGATGGAGAGGGCTATGCTCGATGTTTCTCTATGAGATCGAATCAGACACGAGGAGATACGTAGAAGAATTAAGGCACATAGCGCGCAGAAATGATGGTCGTTGGGGCAAAAAAGTTCTAGATTCGGAGGAGGAGTGAGGAGACCTTTCGATCAAAAGTGTATCGAGGGATGTCCACCGACAAGATGGACGAACGACCTTGTTAAGATCGCGGGATCACAATGGATGCAGACCGCTTGTGATCGGTCGCAGTGGAAAATCGTGGGGGAGGCCTATGTTCAGCAGTGAACGTCTGATATTGATGATGATGATGCGTGTATTTCGAAGTTCTTCAACTTATAAGCTTTTCAATCATCAAACATCGCAGGAAATCAAATTTGAGTATGACATTGACACTGATTGATTGACAAAAGACATTCCGTTCTCGGCAGTCGTTTGCAATTTCATTTTATTTAAAATATATAATAGTGACTATTTAACTTGAAATCTTATTTGCAATCTGATGCTCTTAGCAATATATAACTGACATAATGAAATCCATAATTTATTAATGCCAATTTAATGAAACCAAATCTCTTTATAAATACAAACTGGTAAAAATCGGTTGTTTTTACTTGTAACGGAACGTTGTATAATCAAGGACAAAACTCAGTTGAATATGGTTTGAGACAATCTTAAATTTACGAATGAAACGTAGGAAACTTAAGTATTCATCAACTATTTGAGCAGATCTCAACAGATTTTCACTCAAATGCTCAAATCAGAAACCGGCTGTAAATGTCATCCATACATCACTCAGTCATAAGCAAATTGCGCTTTAGTACTTACGGTAATCAAAGCTTCAGCTAGCTCCTTGTATTTGTTCAAATAAATGTCCAGAGTGTGAGGTCCGTAAATCGTTGATGCGGCTTCGTATCTTTGTGCCTGAAAATATAATATTGCACATTACAAAGACTTTATACATTTACAAACAAACCCCGCTAATTGAAATTTATGGGAAATAAGTAAAATGATTTGAAAAAAAAAAACACTTCAAAACCAAAATGCACTGATAGTTGATTCTTGATGGTCAAAGTGTTGGCACCTACTCCAAAAAAAATTGTTTGACTAAAATGGCTTCCATTCATTTCAAGGGTCAAGAGTTTATTTAACCCAGTAATGCCTAGCGTGTCCAAATGGACACGCAAACAGTAGAAAATAAAGATGGTGACTGTGATCGCCCTAACTCTTTTTTTACTACGGTAACAGTATGTTACTACTGTCAAAGTATTAAATGACATTCCGTTTTAGCGTTTGTGAGTGTTTTGTGCAAAATAAGGTTGTAATTTCAGTTTGATTTTAATATTTGAAAAAAACATGGATGGCAGTGAAAAGTAAGTATTTTTTCTTATAAATTATTTAATACGCTAACTGCTTTTTGCATAGGATTATAGTCAATGGTGTTGTCTGATGTTTGAAATTATATTCTAAGTGAAAACTTTGTTTCGATCGAGTTTTACAACAAATTTGTCCATGTGTCCATATGGACACGCTAAGCGCTTGCATGAGCACTGACATTGCTTTTGCGCTTTCTTGTTACCAGGTACATGGAATATGACATATTCAAAAACCAAAGAACATTTAATGATATTTTGAATGCGTTGGAAGAAAGCAGTGATGGAGAATGTGAAAAAAGAAGGCCAATCCCTGATGCAATATATGTTGCTCCTCCAGAACCTTCTGTATTGACTGATGAAGATTCTGGAGATGAAGATGCTGGTGGACGTATTTGAGTTCCAAATAGATATTGGCTGATGCTGAGGTTCCTTATCAAAAGGATAGTTTGAACACAGAACCAAATTTTGAGGATCTCGTAGGTAAAAAAAAAGAAACTTGGGTTCACGGGGGATTTAGAACCTTTTTGGGGCCGTTTCCAGAGCAAGATATCAATGCAAAATTTGTCTGCAATTAAAATATTTGAGATAATAATTGATGATGATAGTAGTGAATATGTTGGTTTCGCAATCTAACAATTACGCTTTATGGAAAAATTGCCCGGATCCTAAAATAACAGCTGATGACATGAGATATTTTATACGAAATTCGATACTAAGTGGATACAATCCCGTTGCTAACAAACGTAATGCAAATGTAATGTTGGCCTTTGCGTCGAATGTTTTAGAGATTACCACAAAAACGACTAAGTTTGTTCTTGTTTTTCTTGTTTCTGTTTGTTTTTTATATAAGTGAAGATTCCATTTAATTTGCACACCTTAACGCTTAGCGTGTCCATATGGACACGTGTGTTTTTTTCAAAATAAACATTTTTTCTTTTAAAACAACTTGTTTTCCTATTTATAGATGTTAATTGAAGTCGTCTGAGTGCAACAAATCCAAAAAAAATACTTAAAAAAAGAAACTGGGCATTACTGGGTTAAGACGTGCCTTATGGTTTTGAAGCCGGTTTCTAGTTTTAAGTAAAAATAATTTTATTTCGTATGACTCTGTTTTTTAAGAAGCTACAAATTACTTATATATCAAATTACTTATAAGTTCTGTCATTATGATTACTGAACTCCTAAGTGTTAAGGAGTTGCGCCATCAGCTTAGCTCCACAAAATGTTGACTATCAGACGAAATAACACGTCAACATTTAGATTATAGTAAAAAATACTATGTGTCTTTAAAATTTGAGGGTTTCCCTCGATCACACCAAGGTCCCATCATCAGGTCCCAAATCGGCACAAATGGGACCAACTAGAAGGTATACCCTCTAGGTAGGCGAAAAAATTTCGAATCGGTCGACCAATGACTGAGATATGAGGTAACATAGATACAAAAAAAACATACAGTCAAATTGATAACCTCCTCTTTTTTAGAAGTCTGTTTAAAAAAGACCCTAAGGTTCAAGCTTAGGTTCAATTCTTTATCAATATTAAAACTTAACAGGCGCTGTAAACAAGAGTTTAGCTTACCTGATACTCCTCAGGTGTCGTTATATAATCAGCATACACATTAGACAAGCCGGCTATGACCACCCTCTCAGCGCCAGCGGCCTGCAGCACCCTGCGCAGGCGCCGGCCGGACATTGTGGTGAACTCGCCGGGAACTGCCGCTAGGGTCAGCTTGCCCAGGCGCGCCACTGTGCATGACACTATTGTGGGCTGCCACGCGTAGGGAAACTTCATCTGAAAGTAATATTGCCTTAAGGGGCTCCCCGGATTTTTAACGCGCACACTAGCGCCACTTTTGTAGAAAAATCATAACTCGTTAAATAAAAGACCGATCGAAAATCTGAGGTAGAATTGTGTAAAGCAATCGTATTCGTTTGACAGTTCGAAACGTACGATATGATCTGACAAACCCTTTGTTCTTTGCCATTTGACAGACCAGACCGTACGTTTTGAACTGTCAAATGAATACGATTGCTTTAGACAATCGCACCCCAGATTGGTACGATTGTAGCTCTGGTTATGTGGTTTAGATACAATGTTTAATTTGAATAAAACAGAGTTATCTGCAGTTACAGTTAGAAAAATTGCCAAAAGTGCCCGTATTTAGCAGTTATTCTAACTTTTACTACGGTAAACTACTTTAGAAACAATTTGAACTTACTCAATAAACTATAGAACCTGTTCTAGAACCGTGTCTACCATATTTTTGCTTGGTTTTGTATTTAAGGAGTAATAATTAATTTTAATAGAGTGGCGCTAGTGTGCGCGTCAAAAATTCGGGGAGTCCCATAAATAAAGTTAATAGTGGCTGCCGCGACTGTACCCGCGCGATTTGAGTTTACTCCCTCTGTTCGAACTCATTTTTTTTTTTCAAATCGGTGATAGGTGAAAATCAAAAATGCAAACTCTTCAGCTTTATAATTGGACACCGATCACATACATTACTCGTGGAATAGTGTAAAGCAATCGTATTCATTTGACAGTTCAAAACGTACGGTATGATCTGTCAAACGGCAAAGAACAAAGGGTTACAGTCTGTAACCCTTTGTTCTTTGCCGTTACGTTTTGAACTGTTAAATGAATACGATTGCTTTACACAATTCCACTATCCCAAAGTGAATAGCTAATGCACTTGTGTTACGCAAATCAAAAACAACGGTGGTACCACAACACCCAGATCCGAGACAACGAAGAAAGTTCCGATTTCTACATTGACCCGACCGGGAATCGAACTCGGGACCTTGGAGCAGCAACGCCTTGAAACCCATTGTTAGCTACTACATCACAAAGGTCGTCGTGAGGTAATAAGTATAACTCTAAATGACAAATTAGTTGCTTTAAAAAAACGACTAGGTTACTTTTACAAGTTCGTCAACCTGATACAACCATAATAACCGTTTACCTCAAGTAACTAGTTTCGTTCGTCACATTTGTTGATGATCTCAGAAGTAACTTTGGCTAGGAAGTTTCTCTTATCGTGGTTGAAGAGGCTTATCAGTTCACCGTCAGTGAATTGCCTTATTTATTTATTGAAAATATTTTTTTTGTTAAATATGAGTGCCACTTACCCGTCCAGTAGCTAGAAGTATAGGCTTCGGTGCTTGACACTTAATGTCTTCAGCGGTGGGCTCAGCAAGGAAGTCTCTCACGGCATTCCAAAGAGCATTTCCCGAAGTGGTACCCTGTTTGAAGTCGAAGGCACCAGGGCCGTCCGTGGTGCCGGCTGCGAAGCTGTAGCCCATGGCGGGGAGGCAGCCGTGAACTGTCACGTTCTAAAAATAATTACATAAATAAAAAAATAATTCTTTATTTGCTCTAAAACCGATTCTGTACATGAAATGTATGTAACCCTGGCTGCCAAACTAGTGTAAACTGTATTATGGAAGCCAGTGTCTTCTCAAAAGGCTTGACAATTTAATTATTACAACATAAGAAACAAAATTGTATCCACATTAGTTTAGTAACAAACTAAGATATACAATAACAAAGAAGTGACAAAATTATAAAGCATTACAATACTTTATGTGCATATGTTAAAGTTAAATTACATAGTTATTAGTTACATTACATAGTTTTTAGTGGAGAAAAAATTGACAGTCTTTGCCGACTTCTGAGTACAGGCTTAGACCTTCCATTTGATTTGGTTCGATTCCCTGTTTACCTCAATAAATAAATGATTTCAAGTGCAATGTTTAATACCTAGCTAGAGAATCGTGAGACTTTGTGGCATCATCATTAAATTATAACAATATGTCTCATTCATTTGGCACAACTGTGTTAGAAAAGCAAAGGGAAGCGCTTCCTACCGACCGGGTGACCGGGTGTTATGGCCGGGAGCAAGGTCCAATGATCACCGTCTTGGTTTATTCATATGTAGTTAGTCCGCTCTAAATCTTTAATATCGTGGTTCAGTTTCCGTACTTCGACTATAGCGCCATCTAGTCGCGTCGAGTCGAGTCAGCGTGTTGCGTTAAAATGTAGTGATGTACGACATCTATGATCAACGAGATCATAGATGTCGCTACATCACTTTATTCTCCTACTGATTTGTCACTCCACGACGCTCCAGCTCACCAGAGTCCTGCACCAACTTGTCGAAGCCCAGAACCGGGGCCACGTCACCGTGGGGGTCTTCTTGGACGTCGAGAAGGCCTTTGACCGAGTCTGGCACCCCGGACTTCTCTACAAGCTCGGAGAGACCAGCCTACCGCCAGCCCTACTCCACCTTATCGCGTCCTTCCTGGAGAGACGCCACTTCAAGGTGGCAGTGGAAGACGCCACCTCGAACCTGAGACCCATCACAGCCGGCGTGCCACAAGGCAGCTGTCTGTCCCCGTTGATGTAAGCGGCGTACACCAACGACATCCCGACCCTCACAGGATATCTAGGTGAGGGCGACCCGGACGCGATTCTGGCGCTCTACGCGGATGACAGCGCCTACTTCGTGTCCTCGTGGAATCCAATGTACGCTGCTGAGAAAACTCAACGGCTCTTAGACGCACTGCCTGACTGGCTCGATCACTGGCGGATAGCAGTGAACGAAAGGAAAACCTCGGCCATACTCTTTGGAAGGGCAAGAAGACGGCTACCACCACCATTTCAGCTGCGCGGGACCGACACAGAGTGGCTTCCTCAGGTCGCTTATCTCGGGTGTTGTATGGACAGGTCACTAAGCATGAAGTGGCAAGTCAGCCACGTCATCCGCATGACCAAAATGGCGCGGAATATGCTGAGACCTGTCCTCAAATCTCGATTACCCCTGAGAACCAAACTCAGCATCTACAAGACATATTTTCGGTCCCGTCTTACTTACGCTGCCCCAGCTTGGTACGCCTTGTGCTCTAAAACCCTCCAAACGGCGCTGCAGGCCCAGCAAAACATCTCGCTGCGGGTGATCACCGGAGGCGGCCGTTACGTCAGGAATGACGTCATCGCTCGCGATCTGTGCATGCCTACGGTGAAGGAGTTTGTTGTCGGACTCGCGCGTCGTATGTTCGACCGCGCAGACAACGGCCCCCACCGTCATCTACGTGGCATCGCGCCTCTGCACGCGCGACCTCCTGACGTCCAGCCCAGACGGCCGTTGCCCAGGATGCTCCTGGTCGACGAGGACACAGAATTGCCCCCGTAAGCGGAGGCCAGGCATTCAGCGCCCACCACCGAAATTGACACTCCACGGACTCGACCCACTGTCACCGCTTCATGCCAGCTGATGTTCGCCCGGACACGCTCCGAGGTTTGAGCTCACCGGCACAGCAATCGACGTGCACACACCGGACACAGCCCCATTATCGCCCCCCCATCACCTTCCTTAACCCTGGATGTCGCTGTCTTGCCAAAGAAATCTAGAGTTCCGGGGCCTGGACAAGCCCAATCACCCTGGACACTCCGCCGGAGGCGAAATGGTAGACGCTCATGGGAACAGGGAGAGGGCTCTGTTGCGACTGGGGCACATCCAGCACCTTGCAGGCTGCTCGGCAACGTGCGACCGGCCCGGTCACCGGGGTCCTGCGGGGCCCCTGAGTTGAAGCCGGGGAAAAGGGCTACCGCCCGTCACCCCCACCGCCTAGAAAGGGCGAAGAAATCGACGACGACGACGACGACGACTGATTTGTGATCATAGCGGCCCCTCTCAACAGATATAGCCGGGGACGCAGAAGATATTATAGAGAGATAGAGACGTGTGCGCAATAGACAAGTGGACTCTCTTTCTCTTGTGGACTCTCTTCTCTCTCATTAATTCGATGAGACGGCAGTTCGACATGACCGATGAGAGATCAGGCGCAGGACCGAAGGCTAATCTTACTTTACTTGAAAATACAGTCAGGAAGTTGGTGGTGTCATCACCACCAACAGACAGAAAAACAGGGAACCAAATTTCGTCCCGACCCGTGATTCGAACCGGGGACCTCTAGGGTACCAACAAGCATGCGCGGATGCACCGTTGCACTGTGGGCATGCCCACAACACTAATCACAATGTACGAAGTGCATCGTAGAAACTTATTTTCATTTTACTAAATTAAGAAGCATCTTAAAAAAAGTCTCGTTCTCACTTTGCTCGTGAACAAAATCGTAGCGCGCTCGCTACTCTCGCGCTTTCATCCTGATTACATTCTTTTTTTGCTTCGAGTCGAAAACTTATTGTATGTTTTTGGTTTAGTCAATCAAAAGACGGATTGGAGCGCGCTCATCATGTTCTTGGTGTGATAAGCGTCGAAAGCCGAATTATCGAACCGCTTAAAGTATAATAGTTTACTTCGACTTACAATTTTACTTCGGAAATTCAACTGTCGTGCCATAGTCGTATTTTATCCTGGATCAGCGCCTACCAGCGAGATAACCGCTACACCAACAAGACACAATACCGACGTGTCATTACCATTTGGATAAATACAATTATAAACATACCGTTTCAAAAGCATCAGCTACTGGATCATATGGGTGCGCTGCTTGCTCCGGCATCTTAACGAACTGGTGCATCGAGCTGATCGGACCAGTGATGTCTTCTGCTGGCTGGTTCAGCAGTCTCTGAAAGTTAAATTCGATACCATCATTGTAACGATCCAATAAAAACTTTGTAGGCAACACACATAATCAAGAGATGCTGAAACGGACCAAGTTCTCAAATGTTGGTTGCTCAATTTCCCTCAGATCATCGAGCTAGACAGTCATTAATGAAATGAAAAGCATTTATTGGGAATAGGACATCACAAACAAACACATATCTAACAAACGCACGCTACACAACACGGATACATTACAGATTATTATTTTTTATCAGATACAAGCGGACCCAGCAAACTTTACTTCGCCTCCAGCACCATCCCGCCCGTATATTAAAAAGTTAAGCAGTTCCCAGCGAACTTTGTATCGCCCCGACCCGTTCCCGCCCCAGCCCCGGCCCCGTCGAGCGGGATATAATATATCCTATGTCCTTCTCCTAGATTTAAACTACCTCCCCTCCGTTTCGCCCCAGCCCCAGCCCCGCCAGGCGCGGTCCGAAGGGGGGGTCACAGGGGACATGACCCCCCCAAAATCTAAGGTCAAATTGAAAAATCGCTAAAATTTGCCATTTGAAATTTCTAGCTATCCCCTAACAGTAATAAAGTTATAGTTCGCTGAAATCTAGTGCTGTTTTTTATGAACTACATACGATGGCCAAAAAAACTTGGAAAGGACATCTAGTTTAGAAACAAGGAACCAAACTATGTAGTTTTGGTTATCCTAGCAAAATCGATATGCGTTGATATAATAAAGATGTTTATCAATATTCTAATAATGTAATTTGTCTGTCTACTCATTATTTATAATTATTATTTTTGTTTTTATAGTGTTTTGTCACTATACTAACTTAATAATATGAATAGCAAATTGCACTTGTAAAAAACAACTTTGGCTGCTGTGACAGACGAGGAATAGAACCCCGTGTCCTACGCAATCCGGGCGTATGCCTTTGGAGTTCGATTCCTCGTCTGTCACAGCAGCCAAAGTTGCTTTTTACAAGTGCAATTTGCTACTCATTATTTTATTCCAGACACCTATTTTTAGGGTTCCGTAGCTGAATGGCTAAAAACGGAACCCTTGTAGTTTCGTCAACTCTATGTCTGTCCGTCCGCATGACACAGTCACTTTATTCCAAAATGAATCTTGGTAGATCGAGTAGGTATCCTGTAAACCACTTTACAATTCCTATACAAAATTAATACATATAATATGGTTTAGAATGTTTTTAACACTCACAGTGTCATATTTTATAATCATAAAGATGAAATAAGAACCCAAAAATTTGCGCATGGGCGGGACTTGAACCAGCAACCTCTTGGCTGACCGGGCAGATCAGTCCGACCCTGCGAAATTTGTGGTCTCTTATGGATACGTCATTGCGTGACGGTACAGTCAGCCAAGAGGTTGCTGGTTCAAGTCCCGCCAGTGCGCAAATACATATAATATTATGAAAAACAAAGTTGTTTTTGCTGTCAACAAAATATTGTGGTATTTTGGCTGAGTGGAAGTGGACCCTTAAAGTTGGCACGAAACCCTCTGTGCGCGAATCCGACTCGCACTTGGCCGGTTTTTATTAGTGTAGTGAATGAGTGACCCCCTCCAAAATTTCATGCTGCGACCGCGCCTGAGCCCCGCCTTACTGTATAACAAGTATCCTTTGTCGTTCTCCTGGTTATATCTCCCCAATTTTCAGCCAAATAGGTTGAGCCGTTGTTAAGTAGTAAATAGTATAACTAACACGATTCTCTTTTATATACATAGATTTTTAATTTTTATACCCAGAGGTAATCAAGAATGCACTTACCATAGCTCCTTCGTAAATCCTTGTCGCAATAATTCGTGTGCTCTCAAACATATCACTTCCGGGTCCTGACGCATAGCAGCGCTCCTTAGGAAGTTTGCACAGCAATTTCTCTTGATCACAGACCTTTAACATAACATTTCATACTAGTATTAATTAAAAAAAATATGATATACATCTGAAGCAATATTAAAAGAAGTAATACTCCAAAAAACATAGACAAAATAAATTAAACTCACCTTACCGGAGAACTCGCAGCGGGGACCCATAATGTTCGGAGACACATCACCGAGGTTTGTTGATGCAAACGCACATACTATGGTACCCTGAAATCAAACAATACCAAATTACCACAGTTAACTCTAATAGTAATAATAGTCCTAGCCGATTTCGACTACGGTGGCCAGTTACAACGACTAACCGACTGCGCGGGACATATTATAGTGCACAAGTGTGTGCGCAAACATAGCTGCACTCTCTATTCCTCTCACTCTCATAGCCCTTAGGGACAGCAATCTGACACGACCGGAGAGAGTTCAGGCGCAGGACCAACGGCGCCACGTGCCTTCTAGAGGCACGGGGGTGAAACACCGCCAACTCCAAACTCCTAAGAATTTCTGAACAGAAAAACCCAAGTATTTTGACCCGACGCGAATCCGGGACCACTGGCGCAGCCGTCGCTTTAAAGTGCGACCCTGTTACCGCTGCGCCACCGAGGCAGGTAACTCTAGAAGTTAATTCTACATAGAATACGAAAGCACAGGACAAATATGCCAGTAAAGCACTTTAGTACACCATGCTACAGGTACAAGCAGTAAGTTGTTATTATTACGTAAGTATAAAGAAGCTATAGGAAGCAAAAAATGTGTCTCAAATACGACGACAAAATTGTGACGTATTCCTTGAAATTTTAATTTCGAATGAAACCGTTTGTATGAGTTGATGACAAGTGGCGTCAATTCATTGAGCACGAAATTAGTTTGTAATATCAGTTCCATTCTCTAGTAATAAATGTTCAATGGGTACAAGAAACTCTTAAAACCAATAAGTTCTCAAAAGGCCTAAACTTGATCTTGAATAGTGAGTGATGACTACTACTGCTGACAATCTGATAGACGAACTAACTGATAGTAAAAAGCAAACTTAAAAGATCAATTCTAAATACTTATAATTAGGGTATATAATTTATTAATCTTCAGTAAAAAACAACATAGCAGAATATCACCCAACCTTTCCCGGAGCAGTATTATTTCCATTCAGAGCCTTCTCCATAAGCACAGAGGCGTAGCCCACGTTATCAGACGAGACGAAATGGTTGGTGTTGTTCATGCTAGTGGGGTGGACGGCGAACCAGTTGAGAACGCCGATGATGCCGCCCGAGGGAGACACGAAGCGCACCTGGGCGAGGGTCTTGTCTGTGTCGTATTTGTATCTGGAAATTAAAATCATGCGGGTCAATTTTAAACATCATGTAAATGTCATGTTTACATGTTACATTACGAACAAATTTCGTGCTCTCTGAATTGACGCCTCTTGACATCAACTAATACAAACGGTATCATATTCGATATTCAAATTTCTAAGAATTCATCACAATCTTGTCACAAAGTTGCTATTTGCTTGTCATAGCTTTTCTATACGTAGTAACAACAACTCACTGTGTGACGTTGACCCGAATTGTAGTTCTTCAAGTGAGTTCATTTTTAGTGAAGAAATAAGTATTGAGAAGACCCCAGTCGTAACTAATTTAGATATAGGTACATATTGGGAAGGAAGCAAATATGTATAGAAACGCGGAATAGTTTAGAGAAAGCTTAAACACGGAAGTCCAATAAGGAAGATATTGCGACAGTAAACGCTGAACTATCCGACTATGTTAATATAATATTCCTCTAGCCGATATCGATTACGGTGGCCGGTCACAACGACTAATCGTCTGCACCCAACCCGGGAATCGAACCCGAGACCTCTAGCGCAGCGTCGCTTTAAAGTGTGACCCTCGCCACCGAGACAGAAAAAAATACATACCTTGCCCGTTCTTCTGGTGGATTCCGCAGATACGAAGTCGGTGATCGATTGATATTTGCGTCTAATATTTCGATTTCTCCATACTCCATCCTTGCTGGGGCTAACTTATTGTGAGCCATCACTATACTCTGAAAGAAGATAAAAAGTATAATGTGTTTAAAGGCTCTGGACGTTCAACAAAACCTTGGGTATCTAACTAAAAAGAAGGGTGAAGCCAAATACAAATGAAATGATAAACTCATAATAAAATTACTGCACGCTGGTCTTTAAGAGGCAGTAATTCGTGAATCTTATCAAATTAAATTCACTGACAAATGGTAGCTTCTGTCTGAACATCGTGATTCCTATGTTTAACAACCTTACCTTGTAAATCCCCGCGATGTAAGCGAGGAAGGTCTCCCTCACGAAGCCGAGGATCGGCAGGTCGAAGAGGAAGTCTATAAGGAAACCTCCAGGGGTGGAGTGCGTGTGCGTGCCGCTCAGGATCACGTTTTGGTCGTTATACATATCGCCGTAGCGCTTTTGAAGACGCTTTATAACCTGAAATTAGAATATAGACAGTAAATTTTAAAAATAGAAAGTATTGTGACTGCCTATCACATTTTTATTTTACGTGCCACTCTCAGGATAGTCAGGGCAAATAACAACTACTTATTTGGCATCTCAGTTTAAAAGCGCCCAAAAAACTCATGAGTTTATTACCCAAAATATGTATGTAAATACCTTCTTTATTAAAATATTTTATTCATATCCGATTGGCGGCGCATACCTACTTCCTACCTTTGTTAGTGTTAATTAGTGAATGGTTTCTACGTTGTATATTTTTGGTAACGCATAAAATTGAATAATGTTTGAATGAATCTGAGAGCCTTATGCAACTCTTTCGTCATGGATTCTATTAGTGTCAGTCAACTCAATGAGAAGCACTCATACATTTTCAACAGTTTTTGACTAAGCATTTTGTAACTATTATTTTGACATCTCACATCTAACTTTCATGTTCCATCTTTAATTTATGTAAATTGTTTCTCCAACATTTTATATTAAGGTCCTAACTATAATGAATACTGTTACAATATCTATTCATATTTTCAACTCCTCCTGTGACATATTTTTCTCCGTTTCGTGGCCCAAAATAGCGGCATCTGCTGAAAGTGACACTTCACTGGTCTTGCATACGAGGGTCAAACTGAAAGTTCTTAGAACTGGCCACTTATAAACAATATAATAAAAAAAATATTCTAAAATTTGAAAATAGAACTCTTTGCCAATATTACTGAGTATATATTTCATTCATTTGTCATTTGTTTTACGATTTGGCGGCAAATTGAAAATTGTCTGTGTCACGTCAACATGAATTTAACACGAGAAAATTTTCGTGCAATGATTTTTTATGACTTTCGATGTCATTTAAGTCAACAAGAAAGATATGATAGACTACGATTGGCCTTTCACGATGAAGCCCCATCTCGTGCGACTGTTTACAACTGGTTTAATGAGTTTAAACGTGGTCGCACTAATCTCACTGATGATGTACGTGAGGGACGGCCTTCTACGGCGACGACTGAAAATAACATCTGTGTTGTGCGGCGTATGATAGAGACTGACAAAAGAGTGACCTATCAGCAGATTCGGACAAGCTTAGGCATCGGTATGAGTCAAGTGCACAAAATCCTCCACGAACATTTAGCGGTCAGGAAGCTTTGCGCCCGGTGGATACCTCATAATTTGACTAAGGCTCAAAAACTCCATCGTGTGGATTGGTGCCGTAAAATGATTGAAAGATTTAACGGAGGTGACTCAAATGCTGTGTTCGACATACTAACAGGTGACGAAAGCTGGATTTACTGTTATGATCCTGAAACCAAAAGACAATCTGCTCAGTGGGTGTTTCCTTTCGAGGAGTTGCCAACTAAAGTGAAGAGAGATCGAAGTGCGGGAAAAAAAAAGGTGGCCTCGTTCTTTGGAAGGATAGGTCATTTCGCAACAATTGTGTTAGAGGATCAAAAAACAGTTTCTGCAGAATGGTACACTACCAATTGTTTGCCACTTGTCTTGGAAAAAGTTCGAGAGAAACGACCTCGCAGTAGGATCCTCCTTCACCACGACAACGCCTCGTCGCACACCGCCAAGCGAACGATCGACTATTTGGCGACATCAAACGTTGAATTACTGGGTCACCCGCCGTATAGCCCCGACCTCGCGCCTTGTGATTTTTATTTATTTCCAAAAATTAAAGAAAAACTTAAAGGAAAGCGGTTTATGAATGCTGAAGAAGCGGTGGCTGCGTATCGCGATGCCATTGAAGAGACCCCTAAGGACGAGTGGGCAAAGTGCTTTTCCCAGTGGTTCCATCGCATGCAGCGGTGTATTGACGTCAATGGACAATATTTTGAAAAGATATAATAAAACTAATAACTGGCTAATGTAATCAGTTATTGATTTTCTAAGAACTTTCAGTTTGACCCTCGTAGTAGCAATTTAGTTGATTGATAGAGAAACCACTACTTACGGTCCTGGTGCTCTCCTGAGCTTACTTTTACCTTGAATCTATAGCTCGTTTATTGCGTGTAGGCTAAAACAAGAACATTTAAAATCCTGAAGCTTACCTCTCTTCTGACTCCATGGCCCATCATAGAGGCGTCAACAGATACGAAGACGACCCTCTGTTTGCTGTCCTCATCTTCCAGCACGAAAGCCCTGGAGAACTGCCTCAAATGAATTCCTCGGCCCACCTGCTCGAAGTTGGCGTAGCCCATCTGGAATATGGAAAGTAAATAATTGTAGTAACTTGCTATCTGGGTGTTAGTAACAGTTCCATTGATGTTTCTGAATACACCTTTGATGTAAAAACTTCCAGCGGATATATCTTAGATTCTGCGATAGGTGATGTTTCCCAACTTATTGAGAAGCTATAGTACACAGATATAGAATTCCTACTAAGGACGTTAACACTGCTTGTTTTTAGATAGGCTGGGTATGTTAATGGAAATAGCTCGTACGTGACTATAGATGAGCCTTTGCCGGTAACATTCTTCTGCCATAGAAATTAATATTTAAATACAGAACTTTAACAGCCAGTCATAAATATTCACATTTCAATCTAAGAATGATCAAAATTTTAATGTTTCCTTAAATTGCTTAAGTTGCCGGTAGCTTAAGTAATGTTGCTTCCATACTTTTGCAGAAATGTTGCCAGCAACATTCCCGTGCGGCCCAGCATTATTCGTGACTATACAAATAGTTATCTTTGACCTCAGTCGGCATCATCAAGCATCACTCTAACGTAACTTGAAGATGTCGAAAAACTGTTAAAGAGTATTAATGATACTGTATCGCGAATGAACACAATACAAACACGGATATTGAAAGTACATATCCATGAATTGAGACTCGAAGTGTATGTAGCGAGTTAGGAAATCAAACAACCATTGTCAATATTACACACGTTCGTTGAGCTGAGAATAACAGCTTACTCGTTTCATTATCCATACTCTTCTATTCTCATTCTGTTTATGCGTACCTACTTTGATTCTCCTTTGTGAATTAAATTTAAAACTTTCATTTGCAATTTCATTTATTAAGAGGCGATATATAAAAAACCGGCCAAGTGCAAGTCGGACTCGCGCACTGAGGGTTCCGTGCGTTCCGTGTTCCGTTCCGTAGTAAAATATCACAATATTTTGTTGACAGCAAATAAAACTTTGTTTTTCATAGTGTTTGTATGAAGTACAAAGTTATGTTTGCGGTTGTTGAAAAGGTGCTATATATCAGAAACTTCTAGTTTGATCCCGTCTACTAAACCAATTTTCGTTGAAAGTATTTGTTAAGATCTACATTACATATTTTTTTCAAAATTTACACTCGCTTAGTTTAGAAGTTAGATGGGGGGCGCTCATTTTACCACTACGGAAGCGGATAGCTATAAAACGTTAGACTTGTCAGACGATGTCATTTTAAGAGACCTATCTATAGATACCCCACCACACACATAGGTTTGACAAAAAAAAATGGTTTTAGTTTTATGTATGGGAGCCCCCCTTAAATGTCATTATTTTTTATGAGAATCGTAAAGCGGTAAACAGGATACATCTTCCTACTAAATTTTAACAGTGTGAAGCTTATGGTTACAGAATAAAACGGCTGTGACATACGGACGGACGGACAGACAGACAGACAGACTTGACGAAACTATAAGGGTTCCGTTTTTTGCCATTCGGCTACGGAACCCTAAAAACGAGCGATTTTAAAATGACATTACGTAACTGATTGCTGGCAATTAGATGACGTTTTTGAATTAGGTGTTCTGTATTGTATTCGACGAATATTCCTTAACTGACGTTGGTAAAATAGACTCTTAGTCAGATATTATTGTTAGTTATTTCTTATGCTAAGTTAGTGATAAACGTGATATTATGTATATTTTTTAACTGGCTCATTAATTTTGCCTATACATACACTTATCAGATCTCCCTAACCTAAGGCTATATATCTTTTATTATCGTCTTATATCTAATGGGCTTGCTCATTGCTTTAAAACTATGAATGACACGCTCACATGCTTGCTAATTACACATTAACCATTTACACAGGGCTAGCCAGTCTTCGTAGTCAAAACTCCTTATTTATACGTTTCGCCATTGTTTCTGAGGTTTGCCTTTCAGTCAGCATGTGTTAGGTCATTGGTTTAGGCTGTCGGGTCGGGCTGTTTAGGCAAAACGGGTGTCGAGGACTACCTTAGACCTCATTTTTAATAAGGAAGTCGACAATGTGCCATCGATAGATAGTGTGGCTAGAAGTTCAGGGCATCAGGGCTTCAAGCGTTTACTGCTTTGCGTAATCTAACTTAATCCGAACTTATTAATCCCAATTGACTCACTTCAGAGGTAGCCTTTCCTAATTCCCCTTTATATCCAATTCTACAGATACAATCATATTGTATTAAGTTACTTTAAGAGGTCCTGAAGAAACATTAGATAATTAGATTGCAGGGATGAATCGTAAACGTTGCTTCTAAAATAATTTCATGATAACTTAACTAAATATTAATAAAAGTTATTTCCCTAACTTACGCACCCAAAGCCGTTGACTATTTTGACTTTTACATTCTTCATACATCCTAGGTCTTCATGAATATTTTAACTTGCCTGCACTCGTATCGAGTAGGTGGACCATGAAATTGTTCTCGCCGCTTTAATAAAATTGCAATCTCAGCTTGAAATGCACTTGACCATTACAAAATACAAAGTAGGCAGAACAAATTATCAGCTACCAAGAAATATACTTTGCATCGAGTTGCCCAACCGAATATTCGCGAGCTGTCGACCCTGACTGAATTCGACGAGACCTGTTAATCAGAATGTTCTAGAAAAGGACGCTTTTATACACATTTCAACCAAGTCAAGCAAAAAATATGAAGTGATTCTTGTCCAAACATTTAAGTGGCATTTTTGGTCCAAAAAAATGAGCTTATTATCAATTTAGAATTTGATAGATCAAAAGATCGGAAGTTTTTAATTGTTTTTGGCTGTTATTTTCGGTCTGTACATCATCATCCTTATCCTAAGCCACAGAACCTAAGCTCAGAAAAAAACTATTAAGCTCTTACAATTAGATATACGAGTACGTGTTAGTATAATTAGATAAGGACAAAAAAACTGTAGTTTAAACCCTGCTAATAAAATCGCTAAGGTCAAGGCAATAGTTTACCTTTTTACGACCTAAAATCTTTTGTGTCCAATTATATTATCGTCACGCCAAAGCTTGTTGAGGCTGGAATCTTGGTGGGTTGTCAGACAGAGATAATCCATCTCCATCACTGCTTTTAAAGAGTATCTATATAATACAGCAGTTCTAAATCTTCTTCTTAAAAAATCCTCTTCTTTAGCTGAGCTTTTGATATAGCATTATAGAACTGGAGTTGTAGACCCTGAGAATGATTCAGGATTCTTTTTATACAGGAAATCTACTTTTAATAGATTCGAATTAGTATAGCAGCCAGACATAGTCGACTGAAGAATCTAGAATAGATATTTGGCTTTTTGAATTGTATGTACCACAGAAACAATAACAGCCATAGTATCCAGCGGTCAAGGCCTCAACAAAGTGGCCGCCTGCGCCCGCGCCGGTTATGTCACCTTGTTTACTGTCATTTCAGCGATAGTAAAATTCAACGGCCCTTTGTTATTGAAAATAACGCTAGGTACAATCCAAGAGCATAGGTGACAGACGAATAATGATAAAAAATATTAACAGTGAGATCAAACCGAGTTCATTTACAATGAACGCATGAACCAAATGTTTTGCTGCTTTGCACTATTTTTGTTTGTATCGTATTTTGTTTACTAAGAGCAAGAGATTGCACTATTTTTAGCAACATTCAAAACAAATAAACAATAACATAATTTTCCATGTAACAACAACTCTGTGATCTTGAAAATTTTGAAAGAAGACTGCGAAAACGAGGATATTCTTGTAATATACACTAAGTAGTCACTATAAGTAATTGAGATCAGTTCTGATTATCGCCTTCGCCATTAATGTTAGCGTCATTAACAGCAGTAAACAATGATCTAACGTTCACTTAATCGTCTCCGGTAAGTTTCCCTGTCATCGACCTCGCAATACAATTCATTAACGCTGCGTTTGCGTCACAAAGATTTGTCTAATAGATCAAGATCTACAATCAATGGCAAGACTGAAAGATAACTCATTTCTTGTAAGGAAGTAAAGAACCAATGCTCATCTAATTGCTAAGAAATCAACATTTTCTAATGTTGATGCGGTGCGAAGCTCTTTCATATCCTACTCGTATATCGACTCTCTTAAAAAAATATGTAATTATTTTGTCTAAGAATATATAGTTTAGTATAGCAGTCAGTGATATATTTTTTTTTAACCGACTTCAAAAAAGGAGGAGGTTATCAATTCGACTGTATGTTTTTTTTTTATCATCATTTTTTTTTTTGTATGTATGTTACCTCATATCTCAGTCGTTTGTCTACCGAATCGAAAAAATTTTTCACCTACTTAGAGGGTATACCTTCTAGTTGGTCCCATTTTTTCCATTTTGGGATCTGATGATGGGATCTTGGTGTATTTGAGGGAAACCCTCAAATTTTAAAGGCACGTATAGTGTTTCTTTACTAGAATCTTAATGTTGACGTGTTGTTACGTCTGATAGTCAACATTTTGTGGGGCTGAGCTGATGGTGGAACTCCTTTACGCCTAGGAGTTCAGTAATTATAATGACACAACTTATGATAGGTAATTTGTAGCTTCGTAAAAAATAGAATCATAAGGTGCAACTCCCCCCCACCCCCTCTTATGTAATCACTAAAAATAAAGAAATAAAATAAACTTTAAAAAAAAGTAAAAACCGACTTCAAAACCAAAATGCACTAAAAAGTCTTAAATAAACTCTTCACCATTGAAAGGAAAGGAATCCGTTTTAAGCAAACAATTTCTTTTTGGAGTCGGTGCCATCACTTTGACCATCAAGCATCAACTATCACAGCACCGACTCCAAAAAGAAATTGTTTGCTTAAAACGGATTCCTTTCCTTTCAATGGTGAAGAGTTTATTTAAGACTTTTTAGTGCATTTTGGTTTTGGATTACTGAATTAGCTTTCTTGTACTCGAGGCTGCCGTGTTCAGCATTCCAGTGAAAATGAACAATCTGCTTTTGGCAAAATCAAACTTTTCGCGAAACTGATTGAGCCTTTTACGATTGACCCAATTACGTGATTAAGTACCTGTTAGAATGAGTTCATCCGACAATAACAATGCGTAAAACCAAGTCGCAGTGAATTGAACAACACCTTAAAAACAAACGCAGATAATACAAAGGGCAATCGTGAGCTTATGGTAAACAAACGATGCTTTAGTAAACGTAAACGTAATAACAGGTAGCTAAGATCTATTGAAATTCGATTACCGTGACGGAACCCCATTTAATAAATTGCGGAAGTTTGTACAGGAACTGCTGTTGAACTTGACGTGTTTGGTTTGATATCTCTTAAGTTCTTGGAGCGAATCTTGGTTTTTCTTCTACGCATATTGGTTGTTCTTTTAATATCAAATAATAGTGGTTTCTGGGAAAGGATTACACTGACCTGGCTGACCAATTCGAGTGTATTTGTCGTTGTATTTGGAAAATCTACACCATAAATATTAATAAAAAAAGAAAGATTTCTGCTTTTGTTGTTAAAGTACGCGTCGATTTGTGTGGCTTGGCCATTTTTCATGGCCTCTGAGGGTGCGGGGAGTCGGAAGCGTTAACGCAGAATGTATGGGTATTGCGTGTAAGGAAAGATCTGACAATATCACCACAACAGGTTGGTATAATTTCCTTAGCATAACTCCGTAGTTATATCATGCGAGACTCGTCTGAATAGTGAATCATGTGCAGCACATATGCTTCGATCGTGCGGCATAATAAAGAGTATGGGCATGGGATAATAATAACAGAGTCGTTATCTTTTTATTTTGAATTGGTAGATATTCTGCCTTGTCACAAAAACAATCATCGTGTTCTTTTGCTTATTTAGCATTGCACATATTCCTAGTTCTTTTTTTTGTCTTGGAAATTATTAGAGATGGGCCGAGTACTCGGTTAATACTCGGTACTCGGCGTACTCGGCTCGGCAGGTTTTTTAATACTCGTACTCGGCCGAGTAACTCGGTTTTAATGCCGAGTCACTTGGTTTAAATAAAGCAGTATATTTAGGTGGATATCATCTGAACAACAGGGGGAAATCTTTCACAATCTCAATTATGATAATGAATGGTCTAATGGCTAGACAAAGCAAATTTTGCGCGTACCTGTTTGTACTTGTTTACACACCCGAAACAGGAATTTGATTGTAACCGAGTTACTCGGCCGAGTACTCGGTTGCGAAAAAAATGAACCGAGTAATACTCGGTACTCGGCAAAAGTGCTACTCGGGGCATCTCTAGAAATTATGAATACTGTTTTTTCGCATTTCTATCACTAGCTTTTGAACTGGTCTGTATTATTTGCAGGGTGCGATTTTATTAACGTGACGATAAAATAAAATAATATCAATCATCATTCATTCATTACGTATTTTAAGTTTACTAATCCACACATTTTAGCCATTTGAATCCCTGTCCTTTCAAGTACTTTGTTTCACATTTCTCACTTCGATAATGTAAAAACCATCTCTTGATTGTGCAGGCTCCAAACTAGAGTCAATAACCTAAAGTATACACCAATAATGGATATAAGAAGTTGCTTAGAAACAGTTTTCTTTGCGGCCATCACAGAACAAAACTACCAATAAGGTACAAAATTAACTAGGGTCTATATTTCCATTATTGGTTCTGTCACCATACTTGTTGACGTTTCGATCGGGATAGTGAGTCATGCGCAGGCGCACACTTCCGAGCCGACCTTGGCGCGGTCACTCGGCCCACTTACGGATGTCAGCAACTCAGCAGTTTCTTTGTCTGCTCCAAAGTTGGGTAATTGATTACACGCACCAGAAATCAATTTATTTTTTTCATAAGCTATTACTTTAAGGTGTTTTAAAATAATAGGAAGCCCATTGTTTGATGTAGGAGATAATGTATTATTTAACTTTTAGTTACGCTTTGTAAGTTCGTGTTTTACTGGTTATAGTTTCTCATGGAAATATTCTTAGTATTACTTATTCTATTTCTGTCTTCAATGACGCTCACAGGAAGATGTTAATTGAATTTGATGCGCAGATATCCTTATTGTCTTTCTTAAATTTACTGAGCACGTCAGCTTGGGTGGTCTGTTATAACGATTCAACTATACTACTTATGTGATGCCGGAGCTTAATAAGTGTAGGACACATTTCGTTAGAAATCAAACTACAGATCGGCTCTCAAAGTTGTCGACGAGTACGTCTACCTGGGACAAGTGATCCAATTGGGTAGGTCCAACTTTGAGAAAGAGGTCAATCGACGAATCCAACTCGGCTGGGCAGCGTTTGGGAAACTGCGCAAGAGCGTCTTCTCGTCTCAATTACCTCAGTGTCTGAAGACGAAAGTCTTCAACCAGTGTGTGTTACCAGTGATGACATACGGATCCGAAACTTGGTCTCTAACTATGGGTCTCATAAAGAAGTTCAAAACTACACAACGAGCGGGCTATGCTCGGTGTTTCCCTACGAGATCGAATCAGAAATGAGGAGATACGTAGAAGAACCAAGGTAACGGACATAGCCTTGAGAATCAATAAGCTTAAGTGGCACTGGGCCGGGCACATAGCGCGAAGAACTGATGGCCGTTGGGGCAGGAAAGTTCTAGATTGGAGACCCTTCGACCAAAGACGCAGCGTAGGACGTCCACCAACAAGATGGACAGACGACCTTAAAAAGATCGCAGGATCAAACTGGATGCAGACCGCTAGTGATCGGTTGCTATGGAAAACCGTGGGGGAGGCCTATGTTCAGCAGTGGACGTCTTTTGGCTGATAATGATGATGATGATGATCGGCATCTGCTGGGTGACGAATGCAAAGGCTTAGCAAGTGTCTTACAAAATTCGCCAAATGAAAGCTAGGTTAGGGTATGTGCTTGTTTAATTTAAGTAAAATAAAATACTCAAATGATGGGTCGTTAATCGTCAATCCTATGTTTTACCTCTTCCATACAATCCTATCACTCATCACTGAATCACCCCACCCGCCCCTGTAACCGTCATTCATGGAATATGTCCATTAATTTCTTGCTCGATCCGTCTCTTCTCTTTCAAACAACTTAAAGAGTAAAGACGTTATTATAAGCTCTGCAAGTTACTAATGCGCTGGAAGTATTAATTAAAGAAGTAGTAATAAAAATTTTGACGACCTGCGTGGTCGAGTGGCCAGCACGCAGGTTTCAAGCGTCGCCATCTCGTGAGATTCCGGGTTCGATTCCCCGTCGGGTCAATGTAGAAAACGATCTATATTGTCTCGGGTCTGGGTCTTGTGGTACGACCGTTGTTTCCGATTTCCATAACACAAGTGCTTTAGCTACTTAGCTTGAGATCGGAGCAACGTATGTGATGTTGTCAAATATTTATTTATTTATTTATTAATGGAATCCTCTATCTATTAATCTGAGGCTGGAACCTTATCAAATGAATAACATCAAAATCTATTTCGGCATTAAAAAGAAACATCCCAAAGTTGTAATTACTTTTATAATTTATTGATTTGTTACTGTCAATTAGAGGTTAATTAACATACAAATCAAAACGAAGATACGTAAAATAAGCGAATTGCTTACATCCCACAGGAATCAAATGTTTTAAAGCAAGGATATGTCATTTATTAATCTACTTACAAATGTGATCTCAGCTGGCGGGCCGGTGACGTCCGCGATGCCGACGCCGACGCGCAGCGCCGACGCGGCGCACGCGCATACCAGCGCGCAAAGCACGCGGGCGATCATTTCTGGTGGACTGAGGTCTTCTGGAAATAAGATTATGCTATGTAAGATAAAAACGTATACATATTTCTCCATTTTGGGCTATGACAGCCGGGTGAAAATTTTAAAGTGAGCTGCAATCGACTATTTCAACTCAATTGTGATAATAAAATGACGACGCGGTTGGTGTATAGGTCAGAGCTCCGACTGTAACGCCGCCATCGCGGGTTCGAATCCCGCAAGGGGCAAATGTTTGTGTGATGAGCACGAACATTTGTACCTAACCTAAGTCATGGATGTTTATTATGTATTTGAGTATTTATGGGAGATGCCCCGTCATAATCGTTGTCTGGTATTCGTAACACAAGGATGAAAATTCCTTACTTCGAAACTACGACAATTGGTGTATTGTCTGGCGCATATTTATATTTATTTACTAGCGGTCCCCCGCGACTTCGTCCGCGCGTTTTGAGTTTGCTCCCTCCCCTCCCGTTGCAGCGTCATGTTTAATATCCTAAAGCCTTTCTCGATAAATAAGCTATCCAACACAGAAATATTTTTTCAAATCGGTCAAGCAGTTCCTGAGATAAGCGCGTTCAAACAAACAAACTCTTCAGCTTTATAATATAATTAGCGCAAACGCACTTTGTACTTAAGCTGCGAGCATTATTTTGGTGCGGAGTTATGTTAAAACTGTGATAGCTCCTAAGATATTTATTGGAATCAAATAATATAAAGGGCAACTTTATTCTAAATGAAATGCTGGTGATGATGAATGTATTTATTTTGATAAGAATAAATACCTGTGTGTATAATACACCTCTAAAAATAATGCATTATTTTTTTACAAATTTATTAACATAAAAAGGTTGTAGTAAGTCAACCATAAAAGATAGACATATGCTGTCGCGGACTTTATTATAGAACTCTTTATGCTGAACAATCTTGTCATACATGATTTTTGTGTCACTTTAGCGGTTTCCGCAGCGTACGCAGCGGAAGCTTTCAAAAGGAATATCTTTCTCCCGTTTTCGCAACATTTTTCATTGCTGCTGTGGTCTTGTGAGTCGTATCTGTATGTTATATAGCTTAAAGCCTTCCTCGATAAATGGACTATCTAACATAAAAATATTTTTTTAAATCGGACCAGTAGTTTCTGAGATTAGCGCGTTCAAACAAACAAACAAACAAACAAACAAACAAACAAACAAACAAACAAACTCTTCAGCTTTATAATATTAGTATTTTATAATAAACTGATTTGAATTTTCAGCTTTTTGACTTGATTTAAACAGTAGATACCTATACATATAAGTTTCATTTGGTGAACGAAAAACCGAACAGTAAAGTAAACTTTAGGTTGAGTACCTATTGAGTAAGGTCCAAAGGAGTTCTGCAATCTTTAACAACTATTTTACTAATATCTGTTGACTTGATCTTTGATCTCAATAACTATGCAGGTTTCAAATTATTAAAATAAGTACACGGCCTTACAATCTCCATAAGTATCTGGCACTAGAATAGGTATGTATTAAGTACGCTGAACTCTAGCTTGAGTAGGCATAGGTAATTATGAGACAATGAGTGTTCAATCATTACTAAATATTTGTCTAACAATCAAAACTTCTTGCACAAACAACTTCAAGTACTGCGCTTTGGTTTGACAATGGATTGTATCTGATTATTCAACTTCTTTCAAATACATAAAAGTTGGTATCACATTTACAAAATCAAAATACATACTCATAACGCTAGTTTATAGGAAATTTCAACATACGCCCTACACTAGTGCCTCAAAATATTAATTTTGAGGCACTAGTGTAGGGCGTATGTTGAAATTTCCTATAAACTATTAATATAGTTGTTTATATTTCACTCCATTTCATTGCTCAAATAAAATACGATTTTAACACATGATCATTACATAGGTAATTTTCAGTCAACACAATAAAATAAAAAAATCAATCAGTGATAGTGACGAACTAAATCAATAAATAAGATTTCCTAATTAAGAGGCTTACCATTATTATGTACGATAAATATTTATTAACACACTGAAACTAGACAGAACAAATATTTAGTCTAATTATTTAGTTACGGATTCGACGCATGCGCAAAGCTGACATTGGTCGCCTTCCGAAGACGTGACCGGTGTCAGAATAAGCTCTGAGGTGACCTCACACACTTGATACGGATATCGGAACGAAGAGTTAGGAAGTGTTTGCTTTCCTCCGTGTATTAACAAGACAGAGGAAAAGATAAAGGCTATCTTTCACTACGTTAAATTGAAATTACTTGGACCTGCCGCAGTCGTCTTGCTCCTGGGTTCTATCTAAAAAGAATCTTCTGTTTGACCATTTAGTAGGTGACGAGACACACTGTTTTCAATAGCAATGGTAGTATCTAGTAGTTAAGATGGATATACCTTAGAATAGCCTGCCTTCACTGTCTTACAAATCGTGTTACGGAACTGCAGGAGTGGACAGATTAGAGAACTTTGAAATTACTCAATGTAAAGCATAAAAGCTTTGAACACACACCAAAAAAGTTTGCGATCACTTTGACTAATTAAAATATTTTTTGTTACGGTATATCATATCTATCAGTTCTATCATATATTATTATTGTTATTATAATTATATTAAAGGGCCTTAATATTTTAAGAAAACACAACAAATATGTTTTCTTGATACAGGTACATTAAAAAAAAAACTTATGCTAGTGATAGCATTTTTTTGATGCATTTGTTTTGAGGCAGACTTAGACTCAAATCCAGCAAAATATAAATAAATAAATAAATATAAATATTTGACAACATCACATACATTGTTCCGATCCCAAGCCAAGTAGCTAAAGCACTTGTGTTATGGAAATCGGAAACAACGATGGTACCACAACACCCAGACCCGAGACAATATAGAAAGTATCGTTTTCTTCGTTGACCCGACCGGGAATCGAACCCGGAACCTCACGAGATGGCGACGCTTAAAACCAGCGTGCTAGCTACTCGACCACGGAGGTCGTTAAATGCCAAAATAATGTCAAAATAATGCAGTCCAATGTCAACATGATCCATCTCGAGCATAATAACCTTGTTAAAGTTGTTAACCTCAACTTTATAATCTCTGGCGGTTAATTCGACTGTTAATGCATATTTTGTTACCGACTATTACATAGGTAGGCGAGATAAGGGCTTATATGTTGTTATTTTATGAGCCTTATCTGTCACCTTGTTGCAAGCTTGTTGTTGATGTTATAATTTTTTCATAATCGCTCTAAAAGGTCATTGAACTGCATTGTGATATAGATTTTTGACTTTGTTTCAGAATCTAAAAGGGATTAAACACGATCTACGATATCAATGACGAATGATACAAAACTAATATTTTTTGAAACCTTATTTGATAATACGATCTTGTCAAATTTTCATAATTCTAGCGCAACGTTTTTTTTGTTACTTGAACAAAAATCACAAACACACACACTCACACATTGACAAGTACCCAAGACATGAACAACGTCGTCAAACGTCGTACGGCCAGTAAACGTTTACTGAAGTTATCGACAAGTCACTGTTGGCAGTTCACGTTGAAGAAGGGACAACGGCGAGCTTTGTTCTGCAAAGGGCCTCGAGTGAACGAACATAAGCACAGGGTTTAGAATTATACGTGTCGCACTATAGTTATTTTAAGACGCTTTGTTTCATTGAATATTTATTTAGATTAACAGTTGCTTGGCTCTGTGTGTGAGCGCTTATATTTCCGTTGCTGAATAATGTTTTATTGCAATCATATGGAGCAATTTTAGAACACTATTTATTAAAGTATATCACGGTATTAATAAAAAGTGTTAAAGTTATTATTGTTCTATTGAAGATTGCACCATAATGCAAAATTTTGTTTGCTGCTACTAGTACCTATACGGCGATACGAGAATGGATGCCTCAAACTTTGTATAAGGCCCACGGCCCATAAGTTGACTTTTGTGGTCTGCGTACGTACATGAATGTGTTAATATATGCTTCTAAAGCAGTGAGAAGCAATCAGCAGATTAATATTTTACGTTAGACTCTACGTCTCGTTTATGGTGATGATGACACCAAAGAAAGTGACGCTCATTAAGTTTCTACCATAAGAGAGAAAGTTTGTCATAATTCATCTAGTAAGGTATAGAAGTGTGCAGTCAAGAAGTTTAGTATTATACCTACTTACGGAGTTTTATCTACTTACACTTTCTTGTATAATGACAAATTATTTAAGATAAGTAACCTTTACCTTTCGATCAACAATCCTTCACCTCTTAAAGATGTCACCATTAAGAAATATGAATGTGGAAACGTTTTAAAAGTTGCTTTTTTATAGATGTCACTTTTGAAAGAAGGATGCAAATCAGGTTCTGAGCGAGCGATTCGACCCTGAACTTGATGGCTTGGTGGCCATGATTTCGACGTCATCTTGGGGGGGTTGGGTACATCAATGGAACGTGTTTTTGAAGTAAAATGGGTTGTATCTTAGTTGTAAGAGTGTCCACGCAAAAAAAAGCAGTTCACTTTTATTACCTTAAGAAAGTAGTCAAGTAATTTATTTTAACAGATTCTGGACTTGTCATATTTATGTATCGCGTTGACTTTATGACTGTATTTTATAACATCGCTAACTAATTTCGAAACTGCTCACGATGCAAATATGCAATCTTCTTACTGGTTAACTGTCAAACAATGTGCATGGGTACATGAGTAGCCTTACTGCAGTGCGTTACGAAAGGTCAAAAAATCAGTATTTAACAATAAATAACTCTAATACATTCAACAATGTAGAGTCACAGCCGGGAAAGTGTTACAACAAATGAAAACAAAAGTGTTAGGTATCGTTCCGATCAGTCGGTTCCGCTTTCCCCGACAGTGGCTATAGTAACCGCGATTGGGTATCGCCTAAACATTACACGTAATATGAGCTAACTTTACTTACTTGACCACAAAACCACAAACTGCTAGGAGGTACTGAATGAACTATTAATCTTTAAACTTTGACCTGAAGAAAGTGAGGCGAATTTAGAAAATAAAGTACTTATCATGTTTTTATCGCTTGATATGATAATCAAAAAGACAGGACAGGACCTTTGGCCTTCAGTCAAGAATCAATAAAAAAGATTTCAACGTGTTACATGTTCAAAAAGGTTTTTCTTCTTACTGCAACACTAACACGTGTTGCGAAGTAGAGCAAAACAATTTCAATTCTATACTTGCATTCAACTCGTATGATTGAGTTTAATTTTTTTTTTTTAATTAGCTACTATAATAATTAGTTTTACAACGTTTTGATTCATTTATTCAAATTCAATCTACCATTCAGGTGTGTACAACGAAGTATTGTAATAAATAGGATCACAAATCAAATCTGAAGACGCGTTTGGTGTATTGGTTAGAGCTCCTGATTATTTCGCCGGCCGTCGCGGGTTCGAATCCCGCAAGGAGAAAATGTTTGTGTGATGAGCACGAATATTTGTACCTGTGTCATGGATGATTTATATGAATTTAAGTATTTATGGAAGACGCCCCCGTCATAATCGTTGTCTGGTATTCGTAAAATAAGGAAGAAAACTCTTACTTCGAAACCACGACAATTGGTGTGTTGTCTGGCGCATATTTGACGACCTCAGTGGTGTAGTGACTAAGAACGCTGGGTTTCAAGGCGTTGCCGCTCTGAGGTCCCGGGTTTGATTCCCGGTCGGGTCAATGTAGAAATCATAATTTTCTATAGTGTCTCGGGTCTGGGTGTTGTGGTACCACCATTGTGTCTGATTTCCATAACACAAGTGCATTAGCTACTTATTTTGGGATCAGAGCAATGTATGTGATTGGTGTTGGTGTCCAATATGTATTTATTTATTTAAATCATTGTTTTTGTGCAACAACGCTATCTTGAGATTTTTGCGAATAGTATTCATAAAATTAACCAGTATTTTCGATAACCTATAACCTTACTTCGTTCAAATCCCACTTCTCATTGAACAGGTCTTTTACACCATTTAACTCTCGTGTTAGAACAAAACACTAGCTAGTTGCAATGTTCATGCGGCTGCAGTCGTAACGCGGACCTTGGGAGGAAGGTGTCGACATTTGTGTACGTTGTTCAACTAAATTGGATTAGAAAATGATTTATTTTGCTACTGTGTGGAATGTTACATTGGTTTTCAGTGCGAGTGTGTTCGGCATTCATAGGCGCAAGTGATACGTAATGCAAATATTAATATGCGTATCTAAAGTAAGATGCGCGTTTCACAATGTCACCGCTGCACTTTCATCAGAGTTGCAACCGCATGGGTCGCAAGGGATGCGATTCCCTGAACATCGATGTCGATATTTTTTTAATTAACGATGCTATTCTTGATTCTTTACGCTACTGTAGAGCGAAGCCTTATTATAAGGTCTGACAAGAGCTAAACTTTGGATGTTCAACACTACGACGCTAAAAGCAAACGCAAGTAGATCATTTATCACCAAGGATAAACTAAGAAAGAAGAGATACCCACCACGCTCAGTATAACAACTCTACGTGTCGATCGATCTAATGGATAAAATTATTTTTTACACCTTCGAGTGAACTGTTTCTTTTCTTGTTGTGTCTGCATAAATCGGTCCATCCCGTCTTTTAGTATCGGTCCACCACGTCGGGCACCAAATGATTTATCAACAAAAAAACTACAAATAACATATTTCTACTCTTTACATCTTAAAACTCGGTGTTTATTATAAAATGCCTTTTGATTTTCGATACAGCCTACACTATCCCATCGATAAAATGATGATAATATTCACCACTCTATTCTAGGTAGAGAGAGTTACGCAGCAACACGCTAATTTTTGTTATTTATTACAGATACCAAGATAAAGACCAAGATAATGACGACCCGTCTGGTGTAGTGGTCGAGAAATCGCCTACTACGCAGCGGGTGCGGGTTCGATCCCCGAACAATACAAACATTTGTGTGCATGAACATGTCTGTTTGTATTGGTCTGGGTATTTTCTATGTATATCATGTATGTATTAACAAAAAAAAAGTATTTAAGTATTATATCCGTTGTCTGGCACCCATAACACAAGCTTTGAGTAGCTTACTTTGGGACTAGATGGCGATGTGTGGGAATGTCCAAAGGATATTTATTTATTATTTATTTATTTAAAGACGACTCGTTTGGTGTAGTAGTTAGCGCTCCTGCCTATTGCGCTGGCTTTCGCGAGTTCGAATCCCGTAAGGGGCAAATGTTTGTGTGATGAGCACGAACATTTGTACCGGAGTCATCAAGTATTTATGGGAGAAGCCCCCGTCATAATCGTTGTCTGGTATTTGTAACACAAGGGAGAAAATTCCTTACTTCGAAATAACGACGAATGGAGAGTTATGTGGCGCATATTTATTTTTTGTTATTTAATTGTGAATCGTTGTTTAGAAAATTACTTGTAGCATACATTTACAATTACTTATTTATTTATCGCCAGAGGGAATTAAATCAAAATCAGTGAGCCATGGCTCCAAATTAAATGAATTAATATCTAATAGTAATAAATTGTTAACACAATCATTTTTCCAATATTTATTTATTAATTATCAAATGTCTATTTGTAGTGTTTACTACAATGTTTTCGTATTTTTATGCAAATTCATTTTAACCTCTGTCATCTGCAACTTGAATGGAGTGAGATTGACAGCGTAGGTATGCAAAATATATGAATATTTTAAAAAAATCAACAGTACATCATCAGGTCACGGGGTGTATATTGTCAGCTATCATTCATGGACAATTTTGATGTGGAATATTGTTGCAGTTAACATGCTGACATTGACCCAGTTGCGTAAACAGAAGCTAAGAGCATCAGAAAGCATCTGTGACGGTCATCTTTCATCTCAAAATGCCGCAAGGTAACGTTCACTACCGGACAAACGAAATGTAAGCGCTAAATCTGGGCAACTTTCCTTTCCATCCTTTTGTTTACCTCAAAACAACCCGAGGGATATTGGAGGAGTTTACTTAATTCGAATCCCTTAAGACCGGGAAAGGTAACAATAAGTTAATTCACTTCAGAATTTCAACCTAAAAATTTTCTGACAACATAAAAAAAAATCATCATACTCTCTCTCGTCTTTCGTCTATTCTCAAACTATTATTTTTATCTTATGAAGCGTAGCAAAAACACAGTTAGAAGATTAAGATTAATCATTTTCACTCTAGCTTCAAAGATTTTGAGTAAGAAAGTCGCTTTCGGTCTTGAATAATCAACTTTAATAGCATATTATTGTACTACTTTTATTATTGTGTGAATTATGTTGATTAAACGTTTTTTGTAACCAATATACCATCATTAGTATGACATCCCTGTATTTCTAAATTAAGAACAGCATGGTTATAAACAGGGTTATCAAATGGTATCATACGATAGCAAGATTAAATACCAGTACATTTAAGTGTGACAGCCAGAGAATTTTAGCTGATGTTTTTGTTTACGTGCACTCAAATAAAGTCACTGTAAAGGAACAACGCATTCGCGAAAATATGTGGTTTAGGATTTGATCACTTTTTGTGCAAACCTACTTTTTTGAGCTCTACTTAACTTAACTTTATACTTAAGTGTTATCAAAACCGTAAAACCTTTATAACCTGGAAATATTTATAAATAGTAGGTATAGTTGTATTCATTTACTTGAACTAAAATCATTTTATTGACATCTCTACATCTTTAATCTCTGTATATCCTCCAACAAAATATTAATAATTAATAATCCAAATAAATTAATCTCATATGCGATAATCACTTGTCTAGCATAATAATAACACGCTTAATTAGATCTTGATTCTGCGAACCTTTTTTTATTTATTCATGTAATAATGCACTATCTGTTTGGATTTGCTAAAGGTTGGAAATAGAGTAAATACCTACGGAAAATATAAGTACAAAATAGGCCACTTGAAGTTCCTTCGCTTTTTGGCGGAAATGCCGATGAAACAGAATAGGTAGTGCGCCTTCATATTAGAACGTTTTAGCAGCGCAGCAGCAGCGGATGCCTTATTAAACCCGCCGTGCGGCTGCTGTCATTTAGTATGAAATTAGCAGCAGTGAAAATCACACTCAGAAAGTCTCAATTACAAAATGCTCAGAATACCACTATGATATAGTGGTATCCACACTGCATGGCGGCATTGCCGGCAATTAACTGTCAGATACTATGGAAAATGCCGCTGCGGCATGAGCGGCATGGCCGCCGGTGCATGCCGCCGGACGATGTGAATACGCGATACGAGGGTCAAACTGAAAGTTCTTAGAAAATCAAAAACTGATTACATTAGCCAGTTATTAGTTTCATTATATCTTTTCAAAATATTGTCCATTGACGTCAATACACCGCTGCATGCGATGGAACCACTGGGAAAAGCACTTTGCCCACTCGTCCTTAGGGGTCTCTTCAATGGCATCGCGATACGCAGCCACCGCTTCTTCAGCATTCATAAACCGCTTTCCTTTAAGTTTTTCTTTAATTTTTGGAAATAAATAAAAATCACAAGGCGCGAGGTCGGGGCTATACGGCGGGTGACCCAGTAATTCAACGTTTGATGTCGCCAAATAGTCGATCGTTCGCTTGGCGGTGTGCGACGAGGCGTTGTCGTGGTGAAGGAGGATCCTACTGCGAGGTCCTTTCTCTCGAACTTTTTCTAAGACAAGTGGCAAACAATTGGTAGTGTACCATTCTGCAGAAACTGTTTTTTGATCCTCTAACACAATTGTTGCGAAATGACCTATCCTTCCAAAGAACGAGGCCACCATTTTTTTTCCCGCACTTCGATCTCTCTTCACTTTAGTTGGCAACTCCTCGAAAGGAAACACCCACTGAGCATATTGTCTTTTGGTTTCAGGATCATAACAGTAAATCCAGCTTTCGTCACCTGTTAGTATGTCGAACACAGCATTTGAGTCACCTCCGTTAAATCTTTCAATCATTTTACGGCACCAATCCACACGATGGAGTTTTTGAGCCTTAGTCAAATTATGAGGTATCCACCGGGCGCAAAGCTTCCTGACCGCTAAATGTTCGTGGAGGATTTTGTGCACTTGACTCATACCGATGCCTAAGCTTGTCCGAATCTGCTGATAGGTCACTCTTTTGTCAGTCTCTATCATACGCCGCACAACACAGATGTTATTTTCAGTCGTCGCCGTAGAAGGCCGTCCCTCACGTACATCATCAGTGACATCGAAAGTCATAAAAAATCATTGCACGAAAATTTTCTCGTGTTAAATTCATGTTGACGTGACACAGACAATTTTGAATTTGCCGCCAAATCGTAAAACAAATGACAAATGAATGAAATATATACTCAGTAATATTGGCAAAGAGTTCTATTTTCAAATTTTAGAATATTTTTTTTATTATATTGTTTATTAGTGGCCAGTTCTAAGAACTTTCAGTTTGACCCTCGTAATAATCAGACAGCGTATCTCTCTGGCTCCTTTTTGAAACTACAAAATAAGCGACTCTAACTAACTTGGTCTTGTTCAAAACTTACAGCAAATCGAGCCTTTTGAACAATACAAAAAAACTACTTGCATGATGGTCTCTACCAAGCTGGACTACCTACACAGTCACAGGAGAATTTCAGTGCAAACATTAGCTACTGCTCTATATAGGGTCTAACAAAATAACTGCATTCACCATCTAGGGGCCAATTCAAACCCTCAAATAAAACAACTTTTTGTAGTGGACCTACATCGTAATCCCAAAAAAAAATTCACTTTCCCATACTAGAGTCACTAGAGTGCCGCTCGGCTGATTCTAGTTTGTATGGAGAAGTTAAAAAAAAATTTGGGTTTCGATATTGGTCCCATACAAAAGTTGTTGTTTTTTAGCAAAAGAATCACCACCGAGAAGGAATGCAGTTGATTTTGTTAAACCCAGTATTAAGAAACAGAAGCAGATATACCAATACCATAATCATGGTAGCGCCAATATACCAAACTATTCATTTTCCTTCATTGGTAGGAGGGTTCTCTATCGGGACTCTTGACATAGGGCTATACATTTATTTATTTTTTACATTGTAATGGCGCATAACTAGTTTGACGACTGAACACGAACCCGGCGACTAATGATGAATAAGTGTAGGTAGCGTATAACGTCATAATAACAAACCTTACTCAGAAATATATCTATTGTATAACATAGTCATGTTATAAAGCGGGAAGCTGTTCACTGTGTTAGTTATTAAAACAAAGGTTTGACTTATATCAACAAATATTGAGTCATTTAAATCTTACAGTCCAAAGTAGGCACTCTATGATCATACAATAAACGCAAATAAAAGAAGTATAATCATAATCACTAGTTTAAGAGAGTATACCTAATACAAGATATTAGATTACCAGCAGAGTTAAGTGCTCAATCCATTTATTTATATCTATCAAATCTAGACATAAGTAGGTGGAGGGTCTCCATTGTCATGTGGCCTCGTTTGTAAGTACCATACATATGTAAATATCTGGCACATGAAAGTTTGCTAACTTTGCTTATAAAGCAAACCAGCTGCTGCTGTACCAGTTAAATCCAATCAACTTAAAGAGTCTTCGGAAATATCCTTGTAAGTATAATGAGCTGTCCAGCAGGATGTTTGCGATGCAATGCGACATGCGATGTTTAGATACATTCGTAGGTATCTTACGTAGTGCATCAACAGTGTTGCCAGGTGTCGCGTTTTGCGCGAGCCGTCCCAATTACAGGGGTCTGGGAACGCGTCCCGATTTGTACATGATCGTGACGCTATATGTCCCGATAAATTAAAAATAAAAGTTTTTTCATATAAATAAATAAAAAAAATGCCACGTAATTTTACTCGTAACATCACTATGTCCAAACTATGTCAAATTCAAAATGATACTTTTTTGCTAAATGACAAAAATCACAGGCTAACTTAATGGTCTGAGAGGCGAAACACTCCGATTTAAAAACCCCTTGTTTTATGTTTACTGTCCCGATCTGCAACCCTTAATTCCCCTCGGGTCTTTTGTTATGTTTTGTTTATGCGACCGCCGGCGACCTTTTGATCCGTGAGCGTTCCCGATTTGTTTGACCGGATGTTCCGATTTAAAACAAATTCGACCTGGCAACATTCTGCATCAATAACACCAATTTAAGCGGACAGGTGCATGCAACTGTTCAAATTAAATGACTAATGTTTTTCAGAAGTATCATCGTAGGTAGAAAGAGGTCCTGTCCACGGACGAGTAAAAAAAGTAAGGACTCCGCACCGCGATATTAGCAAGTGAAGCCACTTTTATGCTGTATGTGTGTGCGTCACGGGGATACCAGTTGACACAAATATTTCTCCCTTTATTGTGTAGGTGTATCAGAATGGCGGTAGTGAGACTGCAAATTTTACTCGTTTATGCATGTGAGCAATGTGCGTAAAATTTGAAGTAACGTGCGTTTCAAAACCACAATTAAAATTTAAATAATGTAAGTCGCCAACCTGTGATCGGAATAGCTAGATAAATTACATACCTGTATTTCTTTTGGTTGGATTTCATTATATTTTTATTTAAATAAAAAGTGCTTGCTTCTTCTTTCAATTATTATTACGAATACAAAAAAAAACTTGCTTGATTTTCTGTTACACAAACACTACAATATATTTAAATGCCAAAAAATAAAGAACTGATTAAATTTTATCATTAAGTAAAAAAAAGTTATGTTTATGAAGTAGAATACTGCTTTAACACAGCTTTTTGTATGGGACCAACAGCGAAACCTCATTTTTAGGGTTCCGTAGTCGAATGACAAATAACAGAACCCTTATGGTTTCATTGTCTGGCTGTCGGTCTGTCCGTCCGTATATCACAGTCAATTTATTCTGCAACTATTAGCATTACACAGTTGAAACTTGGTAGGTAAATGTATTCTGTTAACTGCTTTACGGCTTTCCCACACATGAAACTAAAACCATTTTTTTTTTGTCTAACCTCATAAGCCTTTTAAAATGACATTAAGGTTCCTTAACCAAAAGACGCTTCCAAAGTGGTAAAATGGGCGTCCCCCCATCCCCCTTTAATCTTTAAACAGTGTACATTTTGAAAAAAAAAACATGATGTAGAACTTGACAAAAACTTTCAATGAAAATTGGTTAGAACAATATCCAACTTGTAGTTTTTCAGTGCGCGAGTCCGACTCGCACTTAACCCGTTTTTTCGGGTAAAGTCCCTATTTATTTCCCGGCCACACTGGCTGTTACTGTCACTGGCAAATCACGTGGAGTGGAGGTTTTGTGTTCCAAATAAATAATTTTTGTATTTTAAAAAGAACAGAAATTAATGTAATGGGTACTGGGTAGCCTGTGAAAGGTAATTCCTTGGCACTTTTTTTGTAGAAATGTAATATTTTTACACTTTTTAACGACACACGCCGGCATTTTTTAAATTTTTTATACGCGAAGGTTTGCACTGTCACAGACAATGGCAGAGAGGGTAATGGCGGCCGATCGGCTTACTTTTGCGTCAGTGTGTGCGTGGAGGTTCGTATTTACACGTATGCTGGCTTACTATGGGTGCTTCACTTTTTGTGTAGGTGACGCGGAGTCCTTACTTTTTTTACTCGTCCGTGGTCCTGTCATCCTTTGTCAACAACTGAATATGATACATACAAAAAGTGGTCCATTTTTTACAGAGATTACTGAGAGCTTATGAACAAACAAAAAAAATAAACTTGACAGGATTCGCCTTATTACATAAAATAATAAAAAAGACATAAGTAATAGTTGTACCTGGATTGTTGTAAATCACAAACTAAGTTCAACAAACTTCACTCGTACACTTCTCACTCACATTTTACACTAAACGGTCAAGGCAACATTCCAATGAAATAAGTTTATTTTTTATATTGATCAACCCCTTCACCTGAAGTACAGTAACTAAGTTTAAATTAATTTGTAAGTTTTGCGCGCGAAACTAACAACTAACAACGGAATGGTTGCTCGCACAGCCGCGCGACAGGGACGTTCACAGCGCACTAAAAATATTGTATCGAGCTCAAGCCACAGCTCAATCAGGGATATACCTATTTGTTTTGTTTGTTGGAGAGCCGTAGATTTGATCTTTTAGGGGCGCTTCAGTAGATAATAATAAAATTAGAAATTACCTATACTCATACAAAACTTTATCTCATGTCCGGTTTTCTTTGATAATCGAATAATGAAGGTAAACAATCTTTTTGGACTTTTAAAATAATGTCAGAGAACAAAATTTGTTAAGTATTTGACTTAAAAAGATCTCTGTGTTCAACGATGAATTATTTATTTATTTATTTATTTAAACTTTATTGCACTGTTAATGGTACAATTGGCGGACTTAATGCCTTATGGCATTCTCTACCAGTCAACCGCTTGGGAAATGCAGAGAGTTAAATCAGTGGCGGAATATTTAAAAGTACTGAGAGGGACAAAAATTTAAAATGCATTAACATAAACATACATACAAAAATTACATAGATAAACAAAATTATTTGTAAATATATAAGCATTGGATTAATAAACTTACATAGAATACATATATTTAATAAAAAATAAAAAAATAAACTACAGATAGGGAAGTGAAGATATTGATGACATCTATTAAAATATTACCGACAGCAGTGAACGAAATTGTGGTTAATTCTGAAGTGAGCCAAGGTTAAGATAGTGGGTGCGGAGAGACTTCTTAAAAGAAAGTTTGTTTGAGGACATTCTGATTTCCATGGGAAGAGAATTCCAAAGGCGAATCGCAGAGATGGTGAAAGAGTCCGACATAAAGCCGGACTTGTAAAGAGGAGTGTGAAGAGTAAGAAAATGGGAAGAGCGCAGGTTGCGAGAAGTTGTAGAAGTCAGATAGTTGAACCGCTGTGTCATATAGGTCGGAGAGTGAGGGTTACGAATTACCTATATACAAGGGTGCGCCAATATTTACTAGCAGTATCCAATTTTTACCGGTAGCTCAATCAGTTTTTATTAATCCTGATTATGATATCCTGGACTCGAAAGAATTAAGTGTTATCTTTCTATGCTATAGGCGTTCGTCAGTCAAAAGACATAATTTTAAAAGTGCTAACAAATCAAATATTTTACGAAAAACTGATATTTTTTAAATCAATAAATAAACACTGTAGGTATGTAACTAACTTATATATATATATATATAACAAGCTCACCTACTGTGCCGGCCATTCTTTCAGTATGCCAGATTAAAATGCTTAAGGACTGTTATATTGCTCTTTGGATAAATTAAAATTTATTAATTATTTAAAGCATAACTTTATGAGAAGTACCGTCAGTTTTTCTTTGCTAGTCCAATAATGTAAACAATCTTTTCATAACTTTTGGAATAATATTAAGTATTTTAAAATTGATCATTTCGTTAAAAAGGAACGTCAAGATTGTTTACAATATTCGAGTAGCAAAGAAAAACGGACTTTAATTACGAATTAAAATACATCGGTAAAACGAAACGTAACTTCCGGTGAAATTGAAGATTTTTAAGAATCAAATCCAAATACAAAGAATGGAAACCCAAATACAACAATACCAATCTTGTCAAATAATCCTTATACAAGTTGGTACCTATTTATAATAATAATACCAATTTCAATTCAAAACGCATACGATGATTACAAAAATAAAGGATCTGAAATGGATCCTAGTAAAGGTTTTTAAATCTCGAGTTCTGATAGGCTGTGAAATAAACTGTCTACTACTTGAACAAGTAGTTCACATGAACCCAATTAATTTACTTTTTCGAACTACAAAAAGCCTGGAAATAGATAGAAAGTTTCGTGTTATGATAAACCGAGTTATTTCGATTAATTAATTTGAGTGTGGTGGTGAGTTCTTAATACAATATCATTTGGTGGTGACACTGGTGACTGACGTGGGAGACAAAAGTTCATAAGCAGAAAGAAGATCAATGGCATACGAGTATTTTTGGTTAACAAGTAAGTAGATACAGTCCGACTACCTATTGACCTAGCCCTGAGAATATAAACGCAGTGTTTTTATTATCAGACCTAGCCCTACAATGCATTGTTTGTTACTTCAAAATTGCAGAGTAAAATAAATTGGATTGTTGCAATAAACAAGTCGACGGCCGGTGCAATCGTTTGCTTCACATAGCGCTATAGCTACATTTACTGACAGATAATTTATTGATTTATAACTTAACTCTTCTATAAGGTGCACGGTTCCGCTATTAATTCGTTTTATTTTATCCATTTAAGTATTTTAAACAATCGCGCGTAATTTTCTTTGCGGTGCTGCCATCTATTCAAATAATATAGAACTGAGCGATGAGGTCATTCAACTCTATGAGTTTGTTGTGTGATGCCATCAACTAGATGGCGCTACTATCTGATTCACGTGTCTGTAAGGCTACGTTCACACAATTGACAGTATATGAAGCTTTTCCCTTTTCGGACACCTTCAATATTTGTATGGCTTACAGGTATCTCAGATGTCACCTATGTTTATGTCCCTAGCGGCACAAAATATGGATAGTAGGTACCTAGTAAAGTAAAGTAAGTAAGTAAGGTTAGCCTATTACATCCCACTGCTGGGCAAAGGCCTTACCTCAACTACTAGGTAGTTTGAGCCATACTCCACCACGCGGGCTCAGTGCGGGTTGGTAAAGGGGTGTTTGCAAGGCAAGCGACTAACCCTGCTGTCAGATGTTATCAAGCCGCCCATAAGGCCTCTGACTAGGTTTAACGACTAATATCAACCGATATTAGCCGGGACCAACGGCTTAACGTGCCTTCCGAAGCACAGAAATGCTCGTGATGTACGTCACTTATATGGTCGGAATGGTCACCCATCCAAACACGACCGCGCCGTAGGTTGCTTCACTTTGGTATCACTACCAAAGCGCTGCTACCAGTGCGCTACGAGCACCCAGGTCCCTAGGTAATAATGTAGTTTGACTTCTGTACAGGTACAGAAGTCAAACTACACTAGGGAACATTTCGGGGCAGTGTGAACGCGAATAAGTACCTACCTAACTTAATTTTATTAGATACCTACCAACTTAGGATAAAAACTAGATGACTACGATAGATCTTTTGTCTTAAGTTGACCTCCCTCGCGCGATCGGCAAGTGTGTGTGTCGAAAGTGAAGTAGGTAAAGGTATGTAATGCACAAGTTTGACTTGTTAGTTAGGTACTCATTTTTTTTGTGCTAGCAGTTACAATCGAAACTTATTTTATGCTAAGTGCAAGCCACGTGTATGATCATAAGTTTCTACCTACCTAGAGAACTGTCTGTTGTAACTCACTTTACATTAGATTAGGTAGGTACCTACCTAGAAGCGCTACAATTATTATAAATCATGTGGGTAATAGGGACCTCTTCTTAATGATGATGATATTCCTTTCGCGTGAATACCCTATCAAGGAGTCTTCGCCACGCACTGATCAAAGGGGAACTTGGCGACTTGGAATAATAAGGACGGTCTACATACTTCAGTGAATTCGTTTTTCCCCCTGCACATCTGACACCAGGGGTAGAAAGGAACAAGGGGCAATGCTTACCCCTCGTTCGAAAAAATACGCTCACTTTGTATTTTCTGGCAATGTGAACGACGCCTACTGTATCAGTTTGCGTCTCGAGGCGGTCGCCGCACCTTACTTATTTTTATAATGCTATCTCATTTATCTCAAAATAATATTATCGCACTAATGTGTGGATACTTTTTGGGGCAAATAAATAAGCTTCAAAAACAAAATAACGTTTTACTTAAAATCGGTTGTATTTACATTTCGTCCATTGTAGAAAATCAATAGTGTTCAACATCACAAATAAATAAAATCGTACTAAGGTATTCACATAGTCGTACATCGTACACAATATGCGACAGCTCATTCTTACCACAAAATGAAAAGGCGGGACAATAGGATTTACTCGTGAGGTTATTCGTATTGATTTCAAAGATATTTTTATCTAATCAAAAATATGTTTGCTCCCTTTGGTATATTCAATCGCCGATAGAATATCCGCTAAATGCATTTCATACGTCCTCGCGGGGCCGCGAGTTACATAAACGACAGGTAATGTATTCTCAATCGGTCGTAACGTCCCGCCTGCCCGCGTAAGACTGAACGGAGTGAAAACTGATTCAACAAGAAGTATCAAAACACTCGTAATAATAACGGCGTCTGGTCGTAAAGACGCCCCGTTCGCCGCGCGCGATTCCATCGCTGGCCGAGCCGTCACCGGCGACGAAGCAGCGATGTAAACCGCGCTACGGGTGATTTTCCACGGTCGGGAACGCGTTGGCATGCCGTGGTACGGGGCGGGCGCGGCGGGCGGCAGACGCGGCGGGGCGCGGGGACCCACGCGCGGCGGCAAATCGAACGAGGCCACGCGAGCGGCGGGGGAGCGGCCCCGCCCCGCGCTTCGGCTCCCTCGGCGTCCTCTCATACAAAATGACGTACATCCTAAACACTAAGTTTAACCTAGGAATCTCTTATTCCACACCGTGAAACACTGGAATACCGAACTCAAGGTTCTAATCCTAATTAACAATTATGGACAAAAATTACAGGCCGGTTTTATAATGTTCGCTATCGCGGCGCGTCGACCGTCGCGCTCTCTTTATCAGTCGTTCGGAGAGCCGGCGGCCGGCGCGCGATGTGCACGAGATAATGGCAAAATTGTGATGTTTTTCTAATAAACTGTCGTCGTGAGAAGTACGACGTCTCGTGTTCGGACTACGGAGGCGGTTGCTCGCCGGAGGACGCGGCCGCCTCGTACGACCCGAAGCCCCTGGACGAGCGTCAATCTCAACCTACACTACCACTAATATAAAAATTAAAATTCATTATCTAGGTACTTTCAGTCCATAGTGGTTTCGAGTTGTACGGGGGGACGATAGTGTAAGCGAAACGTGAGCAAGGTTTAGCGAACAAAAATAAAGATTTCAACCTGAATGCAACAATCACACTATGTTACATTACTGATTATAAAAATCACAGGCTTCACTTACGCTAAATATGTACACACAAACTCTCATCAACAACAAAAATGAAGAATTGAGCTTTGTGACTTAATCGCTTATTTACTATGTATTATTTAGAATTGTCGTATCAGCTTACTTATATTATTTTATCGTTACAGCGGGATACGTTTCTATTGTAGAAAAATATCACAACTTCACCATTTTACGGGCTCACAGGTAAACCTAAATACAGAGCAGGTTTCACTTAGAATAAAGTTTACTTCCGAAAACACATTTGTACATTTCATGACAAAATTCAACATTCTGCTAATTCTTAATTACACGCTCGCGTTAGCAAGCCTAGAAAAGTAAAGGATACAGCTTCGGTACCAACTTAAACACTGTAAAAATTGAAAATCTGCATTGGATTTGACTTAATTAATTACATTTTTGTCATTTAAATAAAAGTGCACCCGTTTGAGGTGGGAGCAGCGCCGGCCCCGCGTGTTCTCAACTGTTGAGCGGTGACTTGGGCTCCGCAGTTGGGGCGAGGCGAGGCCGCGCGGCGGGCGTCACCAACACCACTAACACATCACTGTGACATTGTCCTTATTTGAGGCACGAGCCGTATTACGCGTCATCCTCTTCTTCTTCATCTAATAACTCCTCTTCCACCTCTTCATCTGCAATAAAAACGCAAAGTTAAAAAATTCTAATTTTCTATTAAAATTTACGCGACAAAACTTCTATTTTTGACAAGATTAGTCTGTTGATGTTCGCAATATATTTATCAGTTGAAGAGATAGGTAATCAAAAAGTTATTTGGAGCTAAGATTACATACAAAGAAAGTTCTACATTTGACCAAATTCTATCAAAATTGTTACATTCACCAGATTATGTGAAGTAATTAAAAGCCGGCGAGTGGCAATCATAAGTTGTTGTGACCTTTCAAGTCACTGGCTTTTAGATAGTGCATAATTGCATGAACGAGGCTTGGGTATATAACAATTAATATTGTTTATCTAGCCAAAGTTGCAGATGCATGTCTACCTTCGAGATCGTCATCCTCGCCCTCTTCTAATACTTCGTCGTCTTCTTCTCCTTCTTCACCCTCTACTTCTTCGTCGTCATCGTCGTCCCCTTCGCCCTCTCCCTCCAGGTCTTCTTCTTCACTGTGTGGCTCATCTTCTCCGCCGCCTCCGTTTTCCTCCTTTCGCGCTTTTTTCGCTTCAGTTTGTTTTTCCTACAAATAAAAGATAATAAGATTTAGTTTGCATACCCTAAGTGTACTGAAAAAGACGCCTTGTTTACAAACGCTTGTATGAGACAGTGCCTTGACATTTCAAGATCATGCAAGTAATAATACTGGCTATTGGCCAATCGATTTTCAATTTAATCTTACAGACAAGGCATTTTCCGAGAAAATGCACGTAGGTTACGCGAGATATAATGAGGGGCAGGTGACAAAGATTCGTAACGATAAAGAAGCGTGGGTCATTAGTAGTGTGGGGGAAAGAGAACCGTATAACGCGAGCCGGCGCCAATACGGCCTATATTTCCGTGGCCAAGTCAATCGCGGTCACCGCGCATATACGCGCTCATATTGAGAAGCCGTAAAGGCGGGGAGCAGAATGCTACAAAAAATCCTTAAACAAACATTACGACGAGCAGTACCGAAATATGAGGTAGGTAATTTATCAGTATAGTAGTAAAACAGTATATTATCATAATCTACTAACGCCATGCTTCCTCGAGATTGGTATGCAGGTTAGGAAGAGGGAAAGAGACGGAGGATATAATTTATTCCCATAGCTAACGAATTCTGTAGTTTCCGAAGATTTCCCGCTCAATTTGTGATAACAAATAGAACCGACATGCATAATACCAAAGTGGCTAGCTGCCTACTTGTGGAACAAAGGAAGTGAATAACGTATATAACACCTACATGCATGCAAATAATGCCGGGTCATTGACTAGTTTTTGGGAAAGGTACACGACCGAAATAAAATAGGTACCAATTGTGCAAATAGAAGCCAGCATTGTGGCTTAATTATGGCATACTCGATTCTTGTAATATATATATTCCTTAGTAACAATTTATAGATAAGCTAAGTCAAACATTTACGCGGCGACTCTTGTCAATCCAGTGCCTTCAACTACTGACATTTGCCGGCCATATTAACCATTCGTCTAGCGTCACGCTACCGTGAACAATATACCTGAGAAAGTAAAACAACCGACCGTATACTACAGGTTAACGTCGGAAGGCACTTCTCAAGCCCATTGCAGTGACAACGTTGATTTTCTAGCACAGCTCTATCAAAGAGGCAGCGTACGTTCTCGCGCCATGTTTTTTTTCTGCCAAGGTCATGCCTCGCTATCGAAAACGGGTAAACAAATGCTACGGGACTATAATCATACTCGTGATGAGTCTACAACGAGCGAATTTATCGAACGCAACACCATAAGACATCATGGCATTGACTCATCGATTACCTCACACGCGCTAAAATGCATAACTCAACAGAAGTGACATCCAAAAATATGCCGGGTCGGTGGCGTTAAAACACTTGCCGTGAAGCGTCAATATCGAATACACCACGTGGATGATTACCCAGTACATTAGACACAGGGAAATTAACGTAATACAGTCATTATTATAGCGTTCAATAAAATGGCGAGCGATTTGATGAATACATTTGTTTGACATGTGCACTCACCTCAGCTGCCCTTTTAGCTCCTTTCAGATCACTTTTCGCGTCCGATTTCTCTTCGCCGACCTTGTCCACGGCCACTTCACTATTATTTTCATTGGTGCTCATGATTGTTCTGATTTTGGTGTGTTAATTACTAGAAATAGAAGAGTTGTTTGATTCTCCGGATCCGACGCGCGACTGACTGAGCGAGTGAGCGGCAAGACGTGTTTGAAAATGAAGATGGCGCGGGCTTCTGCACGCCTCGCCTCTGATTGGCCGACAGCGCCTCCCATTAACAAACCTATGGCAAGCATGTGGGTAAAGTCGATGAATATTATTTCAAATAGGATACCTTCAAGATACTAAATAACTAACTCATGTTGTTTTAAAACCAAAGCTTAACATTATTAATTGAGTTTAATGTTTATTTAAACGTTATTTTCATTGAAAACTGAAATTGTTTGGTCTTGCAGGCATTGTTCAGTTCCAAATAGTACCACGCAGTGGCGCTACTATCATACTACGAAGAGGCGGGAAACTAAAAAGTTTTGTAATAGTTCAACATCAACTTGTACCTATGTAATATTATTGTTTTATTTGGAAAATGATCTGGCATAAATAAACGTAAATTAGAGTTTTTAACGTACTTAAAGAGCACATTAAAAAAAAGAGTGTTAAGAATATTTCAAATGTTCATTTATTTACAAAATTGAGACTAATGTTACATTTTTTTACCATTTCATCATAGTCATCTCAACTCTTGAGTAATAATTATATAAGGCCTGATTTTTCCAACGTCTGATAAGAAATATTCGTCAAATAAAATACAATGCGCCCAATTTTGGAAACGCCACCTATTTGTCAGCAATCATGTAAATGACATTTTAAGATCGGTAATTTTATACTTATTCTGTCCGATAAGTATTATCTAACGTTGGAAAAACGGCCCTTGAATAAATTATATTTTACAGCAAATTAATATTTTGCTTAGAAAGAACGACCTCGGAATGAAACTAGAAAACATATTTAGCAAATGTCGCACTTCAAATTGTAATGTCAGTAATGACTAACTAAATTTTTAAATGAGTTAGCCCCAAATAGTGACTATTCACTATGTATTATTTTCAGAGCCTAAATAACGAAAAATATTAGTGAGTGTAACGGAACATTTATGCAGCGATAACTTTTGTAATATGTATATTTCACAAAATAATAATATATTATGTAGGTATTTATTTATAACGGTTCATTAATGTACAAACTACTAAGGTGATACTTTTTAACTGTATATGAGACATACAGTACTACCACTCGTAAGTAAATGATGTTTATATCAAAATGGTTTTATTTCATGCATGCGAAATACAGGAGTACCTGTTTAAGCATTTATGTAGTGTTAGACTTTTCCCCATTGCACCGTATCATACTTAGACTGTTTTAGGAACGTGTCAGACACGAAAAGCAACATTCTGTCTCACCGTTTTATGTAGCAGCGAGCGAGACCGTATTTTGCCGTCGCGCTCCGTGCATGACACGCGACGGTCTTGGTCGATGATGGCACAGTCTAGCTAGTGGGCAAAGTGTCATAGTTTTTAATACAAATAATATTTCGTCAGACACTTTTTTTGCACGGTCATGGTTTTTCCAACGATGTACTGGGAAAAAACCTTTAGTCGGTGGGAGCTTATCTAATTTTAATTTATATATTTTTTTCATACATGTTCAAGGGCCACTTACTAGGCAAGGGCAAGGAGAGGATAAATTAGCAAAATCTCATACATTTTTTTTTGTATTTTACATAAAACATTATAATAACAAACAAACAAGAAAGAAACAATGTACACTTAGACATATGCTATAATATAATGCACTACTATTGCTCTCGTAAATTGTTTCTACCAAAAGTTACAGTCTAATTAGACTGTCCCAAAAAAAGATACAAAAACTATAAATTTAATTAATTACAAGTTAGTTCAAAATATCTCTCAGATTAGTATATCACAGGCTCGCGAAGTTATATGCTATTAAGTGAAATAGCAAATGAACCAACGAAATACACCAGTGTTCCGTTAGAAATTGAAATATCTGAACTAAGTTCTAGTGTTTAACTTTAAACATTATTCCAATGAACTGACACGAATTTTTTTATTTAATTAAATGTATTGAAATATGCGAACTAGACATTCTCTCATTCACAAATACAGAATGTTTCAAGGATTTGCAACATTACTGGTTTAATAGAATAAATACAATTTAGAACCTCCGTCGTATAATTCTGTTATGTTCTCTTCATATATGATACTAATTAATGACACAATAATTGAAAGTAAACAAACAAACAAATTGCTTACTGGAGCTAAGGTAACTTTTTGAACAACATCTTAACTCTTTCCGGGTCGGTATCCCAGACAAAATAGAATTTTTATTATTATTATTTTGTTTTTATAGTGTTTTGTCACTATACAAACTTAATAATATAAATAGCAAATTGCACTTGTAAAAAGCAACTTTGGCTGTTGTGACAGACGAGGAATCGAACCCCGTGTCTTACGCAATCCGGGCGTATGCCTATACCACTCGGCCACCGTCACATTAGCAAGCCTGTTGAAATTTGCAAGCGCTTTCTATAACGCGTAGGCTGCGTGGCGTCATCAATGTTGCGAGATTGCTCTCACAATATCCGAAGGAAATATTTTTACAAATATTTAACAATCGGTTAAGATGAACGAAGCCAATTTTTGTAAATTGAAGAAATATTTGTAAAAATATTGTGAGAGCAATCTCGCAACATTGATGACGCCACGCAGCCTACGCGTTAAAGAAAGCGCTTGCAAAATTCAACAGGCTTGCTAATGTGACGGTGGCCGAGTGGTATAGGCATACGCCCGGATTGCGTAAGACACGGGGTTCGATTCCTCGTCTGTCACAACAGCCAAAGTTGCTTTTTACAAGTGCAATTTGCTATTTATAGAATTTTTATTGTTTTACACCTATAGCCGTACACTGCCCCGGAAAGTGTTAAACGAAAATTGAAACAAAATATCAGTTGAAATAACTACGTAATAATCATTAACACTATACATCTCATCACAATTAACTTTTCAAAGTAATAGATAATTACACATCATTACAATATGGCTTTAAATTTTATTCAAATTTTACATTTATTACTACAAAGTTGTGAATTGAATTTTATACAAATTAATGGGAACATTGTGTAATTGAGAGCATTTTGGAAATTTACAAGCGGTTTTATAGTAGAACTAGATAACAATAACCATTGAAAATTTCACATAAGTTAGGACTGTAGGATAGGTATGGTAAAGCCTCTGGCGCTTAACAACTAAAATTGCTTGCACATACAACATAAAAACGGACGTCACATCAAGGAAGCACGCAAGCGATTTTCGATCTTAAGATGGTTAGATGCCAGAGACATTGGCCCTTCTTAATTTACAGTATTGCTAAAAGAAAGATATACAAAGCAGGATCGCGAAACTAAATTACCTCAATAGCTTTTTGTATGGGACCAAAATAGCAATTTGAAACGTCACCTTATTTATAGTATCATTTATGTACGGACAACAGCACGTCAAGGTAAACACTGCGGTGTCTTACGCAGTTGTAATAAGGGCTAGTTTGCAACAAAAGTGGGTAGCCTGATGTGCTGTCGACTGTACGATCAAAAAATATTTTCACCTTTAATAGCCTCGTGACTTCGTTCGGTCGTTTCAGCAATATGCTTTAATGTTACGCTCTTCAATGACGTTGAGTGATAATTCCGATTTTCTTAACTAAAAATCCACACCAGTGTGAAAAAGTTGACATTTTGTCTATTTGTCTATACTGACGGTCTAAGTGTGGAAAAAAGGACAGATGTTCCACTTTTCCAAATCAAAGCGGATTTGTGGAAATTGCTTAATTAAGATTATTAAGTATGTAATCAATACAGAGTTTCTTTCGTAATACAACTTACTGACTACAAATTTATTGACTAAAACACAATTTCCAAAAAAAATGCACTGCAAAAAATAAGATATCTTTTTATTTTATTACTTATTAATTTCAATAGTATTTTAATTAATAAGTACTACTATTTAGAACGTTTGTTTACGAAAATCATGCAGAAATTTCACAAAATCACTTCATCGTTTCATCAAAAAATTTAATAACATTTCTAAAAATGTTGTCTATTTTTCATACCGAGCCGTCAGCGTAGATAAATTGTCAAAAAGATTTTTTTTTATTCATGAATTCATTTATACTTTGTGCACAACCAAAAATATTAACAATATGTAGCCTTAACGCCATATGGCATTCTCTACCAGTCATACATTTGGGCTAAGCAGAAATGATTATGGATTTTTAATGTGAAAAATAGGAATAACCCGATGTTAAAAGCGTATAGGCTGTACGTTATATCCTTGATAAACTGACTATCTAACACGTAAACATGTTTTCAATTCGAAACCAAAGTTTACATTATCAAGTGAACAAACAAACTCTTAACCTTTTTAATATACCAAAACATCCAGCGGTCAAGATGTTTGTGCAGGTCTGGGACGAAAAAGGAAGACTGGAATGCTTACATAAGAGGCTGGTTACTTTAGAATGGATGATATTTTGTTCCAATTCTGTACAAATCACGAATCAGATATTATTTTTTATTATATTTAAAATTATGGTCGTGATCATAATTAATCTCATGTAAAAGAAACACTGTCAAAAATCGTCATGCATCGAAGTGAATGCCTTTTAGGCGCATGTAGTGTTTTACTTATCGATAACTGTTTATCGATATTTCACGCTCGAACGTATCTATAGAATCAATATCGCCACTTTAATAGTCTTTCAACAAAGACCGAAAGTGTGAAAGAGAGCGCTATAGTCGACGTATTTCCATATTATTACCACACGTACGTGTATGTTCAACTAAAGCGTAAAAAATACAGCATTTATTTGGAATAAATATATCAAATTATACACCGACAAAACCTGAAGTTAATGTCTCTTCCTCTTCTATAAATAATGAAAGAAGACACAGTGCAATGATTTGAAAACTTGAAACAGCTGTCAGTAATTTAGAATAAGATTCAAATTTATTGCATGTCACAAGTTGGGTATGATGTAGTATAAGTTGTAGGTGTTGTTTATTTATTTTAAACTTCATGCATAAATATGCGGATCATATGGCGGACTAAATGCTAAAAGCATCCTCTGACAGTCAACCATAGGTCTTAACAGCGAAAATGCATGCTAATAAATGTAAACTGTTAAACTGTCTATGGATTTCTGAATCATATTAAAATTATCTTTGTGTCTCTGTTAATATATTTAAAAGAAAATGAAACATTTATTGTAGTTCTAGTTCGTGCATGCCCAGAATCAGGTACATCGACACATTTATTCCAGTAAAATGTTATTATATTGCTTGATCGAACCTTCTCGATAGAGAGATAATAAATTTTAATTTCGTCCGTCAGTTTACGCGGTGCAGTTGCGGTAACATATGCATAAATAGGTAACTATAGTTGATTATGCCTAGGAGACCTAGAAAGATCGCTGAGACGTTGCCATTTCGTCAATTTTTGTGATGAAACCCAATAAGATGTAACCGTTGTTTTTCGAACAAAGCAATCGATTACGAACCTACGTTTTTCTAATTTATTTATTTAATTACAATTTGTTATAACAAAGCTGCGAAATAAATGATAAGTGTATTTAAATCATTTTCAAAAAGTTGTAAATGAAAGGTTTTCATATGATGAATAAGTAGGATATCATTCACTTAAATCAATATAGCCTTTTATTATGCATATATGCATGAAAAAAATATCACTATCATTTTTTTCATGCGGTTTTCATCAATAAAAATTGTAATCGATTATAATGCCCGTACCGATTATTCGGTCGTACAAACTTTTTGATCGATTAGGTGTCGTCAATCACTATAGTTCGAGTTTCGTTCCATGTATAATTTTACACATTTCTGTAAGAAAAGAAAATCGCCAATAATTTACGGTGGATTCAAATAAACGTTTATATTTAATGAGGCTTTGTTTTTGTTATTTTTTGGCGACAGGATCACAATTGTATTTAAATAACTTTGCTAAACAAAATTTACGTTCCTGGAATGTCGTATGCGTGAATCGGAAGAACGTGTCATGTCAAACAAATGTCTCAGCGATCACCACAAAAAGGGGTTATAGTCTCGTACTGTATGCGTGAATCGGAAGAACGTGTCATATCAAAGAAAAATGTCTCAGCGATCATCATACAAAAGGGGTATAATCCTGTTCGCCCGCGTCCGTGGTCCCGCGCGTTCACGCCTGCGCGGCGTCGTGGCCGGGCCCGGTCAGAAGGCGGCGCAGACGTTGCCGTCGAACTCGATGTTGCCGTAGGGCGGCGGCTGCGGGTCGCTGAACAGGCGCGCCTCGGCGCCGCGCCACGCGCTGTACAGGCTCGGCAGGAAGTCGTTGAACAGCGGGCTGCGCAGCTGCGACACGCCGTTCTCGCGGACCACCTGCGCAATACAACATCCAATTACAAAGGGTCTTCATAAAGATGAAATGAGAAACCAAAAATTTGCGCACGGGCGGAACTCCAACCAGCAACTTTCTGGCTAACCGGGTCAAATGTTCTACCGATTGAGCTACCGTGCTGTAAAAAAATTTTTGGTTTCTTATTTCATCTTTGTGCATATAAAATATGACACTGTAAGGACTGTATTTCAATAGTCAGATAAGAAATATTCGTCGAACAAAATACAATATGGCTAATTTCAAAACATTACCTAATTGTCAGCAATCATACGAAGCTGTCATTTTTTTTAATATGTCGCTTTATAATTTATCAGTTGTATAAGTTTTATCTGACCATTGGAAAATCAGCCCTAAGTGTTAAAAATACTCTAAACCATTAGATAGCGAAACGTCATCGATTTCCAAGTTGAATTGATTCTGTAAATAATAACTACTACTTGACCCACTGTTGCATAGACAGACGGGTAAGATGGCACCTAACGTCACCCATAATGACGTATCCTTAAGAGACCACAAATTTTGCAAGGTCGGACTGACAGCGCGGTAACTCAATTGGTAGAGCGTTTGGCCCGGTTAGCCAGATAGTTGCTGGTTCGAGTTCCGCCCGTGCGCAATTTTTTGGTTTCTTATTTCATATTTATGAATATAAAATATAACACTGTTAGTGTTAAAAATACTCTAAACCATTACTAAGGGTCTTTCAAAAAGGTGCTCGTAGCGCAGTGGTAGCAGCGCTTGGGTAGTGATACCGAAGTGAAGCAACCTACGGCGCGGTCGTGTTTGGATGGGTGACCATCAGGGGTGGCCTGGATAATTATCGTGATAATTATCTTGATAATTATCATTGATAATTATCATGATAATTACGTGTTGATAATTATCGTTGATAATAACGAGGGACTGTTATTGTACAAATCAAAACGGAATAATATATATAATGTGTATCCAAACGTATGTTTTTTCGTCACAACATCAAGAGTGTATCCAAACGAACGCCAAATGTCATTCATCTACAGGGGAATTCCCTTCACTGTTACTGTTATTTGTTATTCTTTTCGTTAACTGTAGTTTGTGCGCTGCGAAATTAAATAAAGAAAAACCTTATGCCTAGAAAACTTAATCCAATATGGTGAAAGTTCACTAAACTAAAATTAATGTCTAAATATAGAAAAAGAAATTATAGATACGTTATTAGATTTGATATTTGGATAATTATCAGATAATTATCGGATAATTATCCGATAATTATCAGAGAAAATAATTATCTTGATAATAGCCAACCCTGGTGACCATTCCGACCATATAAGTGACTTACATCACGAGCATCTCCGTGCTTCGGAAGGCACGTTGAGCCGTTGGTCCCGGCTAATATCGGTTGATATTAGTCGTTAAGCCTAGTCAGAGGCCTTATGGGCGGCTTGATAACATCTGACAGCAGGGTTAGTCGCTTGCCTTGCGAACACCCCTCCAGCAACCCGCACTGAGCTCGCGTGGTGGAGTATGGCTCAAACTACCTCATAGTTGAGGTAAGGCCTTTGCCCAGCAGTGGGATGTTACAGGCTAACTTTACTTACTTTTTTTACTTTCAAAGAGAGCGGGTTGATGTTAATAATCTGCGGCGGCATCATTTAAATCTGTTTTTTTTTTTAATTCAGTCACTGATGCCAAATCACCATGGCAAGTTACTCGCAGTTGCAGCATGTGAAAATGATAAAACTTTACTATCATAATGAGCGTTCGTTACTGCAAACGCTGCGCGCATTGCGCTAATTTTACGGCAGACGCGGTGGCCCTTCTAAGTCTACTCCGATTTCTAGTAAAAGAGACAACACAGTGTGTTCATAATAGTAGTTTATGAAACTGGTATTATACACGAGTGTGAGTTTAAAAAACGAGCGAAGCGAGTTTTTTAAAAGTATCACACGAGTGTATAATACCTAGTTATGTGCAGTTTCATACACTACTTTATCTACTCTCATTGAACACGAACATATCAAATAAAAGATACAGATTTCCATGCTAAAAAGTCTTGATAACATTTATCGGATAATTTTCTTGACTTTACTGGTAGTAGATTAAGACAGACTGCTGTCGCAGTCTCTAAAATGTCGGGCGGCGTCAAATTTTCTGCACTTTCACTATCAGACATTTTAATAAACACTAATAATTATCTACCGAAACACAAACGTACTATGACGCCAAAATTCCCGTTATCACCGCGCATGCGCCAAAGCGCGCGCAGCCACAGATAAAAAATTAAATAGATGTATCTATGATCTGTAATCTGTATCGTAATGAAAAAAAAAAAAATTATAACATTATTTTTTTAGAGAAATAGTGTCATAATTACATTTTTTAATTTCATTTCGATATACTATTTATAAAGTACGTCTATATAAACTCGTTTTGAGTTTTGTATTTTGAATTTAACGATATGAGAGTAGATAAATATTCTTATTTCATAACAAAGTTACTAATTATACAATAATCAATAAAGTTTAAGATTATTACGCGGGTCAATTTTACAACAATCAATCTAATGTCCAACACAATCTCTATGACAGGTCTAGTACTGTCCATGAGTCCTAGTGTTGTCTACCATAGTAATGCCATAATCGATTATTCGTCTAACACTAGTGATTTGACTCCGCTAGACTTTTTCTCGTGGAGTTTTTTGAAGTCGCAGGTCTAAAGCACGCCATCGCTCAGATTCAGCCGGATCTATGCAGCAGAGTCATTTAAAATTGGACCTCTCAGATTCTTGCCACCATACAAACTGCGCCGGTCATTTGAACGATGTGATATTACATCCATAATGGAACAAATGGGCCTTTCAAATAAAAAATAAATAAAATTCGTTAATATCTTACACACATCTCGATCTTGCCCGTGCGCAAATTTTTGGTTTCTAACCACATCTTGTTTTATTCTATTATAACATCGACCCGTCCTTGTTGAAAGGCCCTTTAGTAGATTATTCACAAGTAGTGTCGTGTCTTCCGGTGCGGGTACTACCTTGAACCACGAGCGAAGCGAGCATTGATTATTTTAATCCTGAGCATAAGCTAGGGAGGTAATAAAAAATTCTGAATAGAGCGAGGGATTATTTTTTTGATTAGTATTTAATTAACAAGTGAACAAGAAATGCGCACATAAGCGATTGATATGCATAACAACCCTAGTTTACGCGCATTCGCAGTTAGTACGCACACCATCGCATAATGCAACCGGTATAATCTATGCGGCGAGTGGTTCGATTTGCGCGTTCGCTCAATAGTAGGCATGCTCGCAGGTATGCAGTTGTATATTGATCTTTTATACGACTAAACTAATCGTTTGTATGAATATTCATTCATGGTTTTGTATTGCTATCCATATAGCTCAAAGAACTAACAATGAGAACACCTAATTCTAGACAAACCTGAAATAGGTTTTTGATACTATGAATGAAGCAAATATTTTTTGTTATTTAAGTTCGTTTAAGACAAAGATAACCTTTACGCCCGAGGTGAATACCCTGCTTTTCATACTTTCTGTAAGGCAATAAAATGATGTTAACTAATAATTTAGATGTATGCACCGGTGCGCCACTCTGTATCAAATCATTCCAACAAAATAAATGTACACATCAACTTATTTTTGTGAAGTTAACTTGCCAATTTTTTGCTTTTAACAAGCCATGCCAAATATTATTACACTAATAATTACGCAATATTTTTCTCTGTCCGGGCGGCGCGTGGCGACGACCAATTTTAAAATTATCTCCTCATCGCTGGATAATGGATACATCATCATCATCATCATTCATACAATAGTTAACATTACATGATACACGTAATTGATTGTTGCCGAAATCATAATTTTCTATATTGTCACGGGTCTGCGTGTTATGTGGTACAACCGTTGTGTTGTGTCTTATTTCCATAACACGAGCATTGGCTACTTACTTTGGGATCAGAACAATGTATGTGATTGGTGTCCAATATTTAAAAAAAAGTCTTTACACTGACCCTCTCAATACCGCTGTAGTCGGGATCGCTCCCGCTCTTAGGGATCCATATCTTGACGTCCTTGTCCAACCCGCTCGTGGCGAGCACCGGGAACCGAGGGTGCGCCTCTATGCAGTTCACCTGGAATACGAGATAAAAGATATTGCGAGATATATAATGTCCGTTCCTATTTGCTTGTCGAATTTAGTAAACAATATTGACATTATTTTTTACTGAAATTATCAATTTTAAAATAAAATAAACACAAATCTCACTAACAATACAAGTAATCCATCGTTTTGCACTGAGATCTTTTTAAATCAAGTAGTAAATATTTTTGTTCACTGGTATTATTTACAAAGTTGTAAAAATATTGTTTACATTATTGGTCTAGCAAAGGAAAACAGACTTTACAAACATCGTTACGATTTCGTTAGTCGTATCTCTGCTAGCACGCCAAGACGACTTTAGGATGATTCACACTACAACGTGCTGGAGTCGGGAAAAAATCTGATAGACATTCCAACGCTTTGCCCAGTCCGTTGACGTTTAGGCATCACTTCATACAAAATGTATGTGTGTATACAATAATGTTTGACCGCACCGGGCCGTGAATCAGCCTTAATTCACAAATCGTTGATATTGTTCCATATTCCATTTATTTTATGATGATCGCTGGGACGTTGTCATTTCATCATTTTTGTGATGTAATCCAATAAAATTGACCCGATATTTTTCGGTCAAATCGATTAAAGTCTAACGTTTTAATTTAATGTTTTATATTTTGCGTGTTTTAAATCTTTTTCCACGCTAAGAGCTTATAGGTAACAATATTTTTTTGTCAGTTAATTCTGTCGAAAATAAGTAGGAAATCAGTAGTTAAATATAAACAAGTAGGATACTATTTATTAAAATAAATATAGCTTATTCATCTATAGCGATTATATTTTTCATGCGGTTTTTATAGATAAATATAGTGATTGATCATTACGGCTATATCGATTATTCGGACATACACGATTTTAGAGTTTCGTTCACGGTAGATCAAAATAAATGGGCATTATTTTATTATTTTTGGCAGTTATATCAAAATTTAAATTATATTATATTTTATTACAGAGCGTTGTCCGCTGAGCAAGAAATGACCAGAAGTGCCAGTAAAACTAAAACACCGCATAAAACTTAAAATATTTATTATCTATAGTTTTTCTTATAGAATTAAGGTTTTTCGCAATTAAAATTACACGTTGTATAGCCTACTTTGATATATAAAATTCCAGCGCTCTATAAAAAAAAAACTCTGGCCTAGCATTCCATAACAGCCCTAAATGTTAACCCCACAAGAAACCGTTACCAACCACTTTCGGAATGACGTTGTTTAAGAAATAGTTACTCACCACACCATTAACATCCCCCTGCATCCACTGCACGATGGCCTCGGACTTCTTCTCCCACATGTAGATGTAGGAGCAGTCCGAGCCAGACACTACGTACTCGCTGTGAGGGCCGAAGAACGCGACGCCTTTGAACGTGGCGCTGTTCCGGTGGCCGCTGTAGCGGTGGGTGAAGCCCTCTTTCAGCTCGTTCTGGTTGTCTCTGGGGATGTATATGGGTTGATTTGTAGTGAATGTTGGTTTGATGGTAAATTACGAAGAAGTGTCGGACTCAGAGGCCTCACATAAATCACATCGACTAGATCGGACTGTAGTTAAAGTAGGTATAACTGAACCGCGATGTATAAAATTTAGACAGTACTTGGATGAATTAACCACTGGATATGAAACGCAAGAGCGAATGTATGAAAACGTCATCAACTTATTTCTGCGGGGCACATTTACCCATTTTTTTTCGACAATTTTTCTCACTGAGCCCCATCACCATACTGACAAGACGTCGATGTCGATGAAAGACGTACCTGTAAGTGAGGCTAAAAAGGGAGGGCACTAGCGAAATTGCCTGTCATTGCGCGTCCCGTGGTTTATTCGTCCAAGAGACAGGACTTAACAACACATGGACAAACCAAGATGGTAACCATTGAAGCTCCTTGCCTGGTCAGCGGCCATGCCACCCGGTCAGTAGAAGCTTTTGCCTCTGCATTATCTAACTCAGCACCAAATGCGTCCCTGCTTATTTGGAGTTGCATGAAATACTTTGAATGATAGTGGTGAGCAGGGTTGGAAAAAAAACAGTTTTTTTTAAATTTTATAAAACAAACAGTTCAAATTGTTTTAAACAAGTGTTTGTTTTGTTTTTTTTTTTTGTCCTTTTTAGTTTAGGGCATTATTTTAAATTAATTCGACCTATAATGTTTCATTTCCAGACTAGATCTTTTGACTTTTCAAATTTTCTATAGTAAAATTTATATTGACAAAAAACGATCAATGGATAAACATTTATTTTATGTTGCGTATCTCTAATCACTACTAAACGATTTACATTCACCCTGAATGTTTCCTAGCAGGACTATACCGGCGGGGAAATACCTATAAACTATAAATTCTATTCTATGAATAGGGGCACCCCCAATATTTATTAATTAGTGATGGGCCGAATGTGGTTTGAACCGAATACGAATTTCGGCCGAACATTCGGTAAAAATCAAAAATGCCGAAGTTCGGTTTTTATTCTGCACTTATATGGTAACAACTAACAAACAACAATAAAATATACCTATAAGTAATTAATATATTGAATTTTCAAAAAGTTTATTTGATTCAAACAAATCATAAGACTTCCTAATTTAATAAGAACTTATTGAATTTGATTTTTTAATTCTAAAACTTAAGATTGAAATGTCGAAAAAGGAAACTGATAATGACAGTTAGTTACTTGATTAATAAATAAATTACCATGATTTTAAATTATGTAAAAGGCTTATTTATTTAATCAGGTATGAGTGAGTATGACAGATTTGATTTTTTTTATGTTTTATTAATCTTAAAATCAAAATTGTGCAACTATTTCACTCTTTTCTTATACCGAATGTTCGGCATTTCAACCGAATTTCGGAAGAATGCCGAAGTTAGGCCCATCCCTAATATTTATATTTAAATGAGGGGAATAAAATAACCACTATTCCATTCGACAGCCATCCATTAGGGACTTTCCTAACGGGACTTTACCGGCGGGGAATTACTTAATATGAATTCTATAAATACGAGTGCCTTTCTTTCTCACATTTCATTTCATTATTAATTCTGCGACTGATAACACCTCATAAAAATGTCAACTCCAGGACGCAAAAAGCATGCAATTTGGGAACAATTCACATCGATCCCCCAAGAAAATACCACACTGAAGACCAATAGGGTGCGTTGCAGAAAATGTAAGAAAGAACTAGTTGGACTTGTGAAAAGAATGGAGGCACACTTCCAGCAATGTAGCACCACCACCGGTTCTAACACTGACGCAAATCTTGACGCGGACAGGGACGTGGAGGAGGAGTTGTTGAGTGATGCTGGTTCTTCCCGATCTTCAGATAATTCTTCTGCTACACCCACATCTTCTGTTACTACTCTTCAATCTAAAAATGCCAGTACCAGCAGCAGCGCGAGCGTGAACATTTCAATGAAAAGATTTATTATTGCTACAAGTCAAGAAGATAAGAAGAAAATTGATTTACAATTATCTCGTTATATGTTTGCTACTAACACGCCTTTTAACCACGTAGAACACCCAGAGTTACTGAAATTAATGGAAATTTTACGCCCAGGATATAAACCTCCAAACCGCAAACAAATTGCTAGCAAGCTACTCGACGAAGTCTACAACTCGACTCAAGAAGCCGTAAAAAATGAATTGAAAAACAAAGTTGTTAATCTGGCAATTGATGGGTGGAGTAATGTCAGGCAGGACTCAATAGTTTGTGTCTGTGTTACCGATGTGTTGACAGACTCAACTCATTTAATTGATACAATAGACACAGGAGCCGAAAGCCATACAGCTGACTACTTGGTTAAAGTTACTACTGCGGCAATAAAACAATGTGAAACTTACAAATGTACGGTGCGAAGTGTAGTGACAGACAACGCAGCAAATATGAGCCGTATGAGACGAGATTTAGCCCAACAGGAAGAACTAGCTTCTCACGAGGATATACTTACATACGGCTGTTCATCACACATATTAAACCTTCTAGCAAAGGATTTGAATGCAGAAGATATTACTGATAAAGTTAAGTCGATAATGCGGTACTTCAAATACACTCACTTTGCATCTGCCAAATATAAAGAAGCTGGTGGAAAAGCAATTGTTATACCACAACAGGTACGGTGGAACACAATGGCTGACTGCTTAAAAGTGTTATTAGAAAATTGGCATATAATGTCAGATATATGCTTAAATCATTCAACTGCTATAGATCTGTCAATTTCATTGAAAGTAAATGACATGGCGCTGAAGCAACAAGTCCAGGCTCTCTACAAAAAACTGGAAAACATCGCAGTTACACTTGACATCTCCCAAAAGACATCCTGCTGTATTGGCGAAGTGACTGAAGCATGGATAGAGCTTAAAAATATGTTTGAGGGAGAGAATGTACGACTGCGTGAGACCGAGTATTCATTGGATGATTTAAGGAAGTTCAAAGCTCGTTATGAAATGGCAATGTCTCCAGCTCATTTTGCAGCAAACTTACTACATCCTAAGTACAGGGGTGAAAAACTCACGAGTGAAGATATTTCTGAGGCTTTATTATTTATAGAAGCTTATCACAAAGAGGCGATGCCCTATGTTGTTAAATACAGGGCAATGACAGATCCCTTTCATAACTTTCTATTTGAAGATCATGTAGTAAATCAGGTCGGACCTCTCGAATGGTGGCAGTCATTAAAAAAACAAATTAATGGTCAAACAATGAACTTAGTGGCTCAGCTTCACACTGCTGTAGCTTCAAGTGCTGGAATTGAAAGACTGTTTTCAACATTTGGATTTATTCATTCTGACGTACGAAATAAACTGGGTACAGAGAAAGCTGCAAAACTTGTTACAGTTTTTAAATACCTTAATAAGGAAAAGAAGAAATAATTGTTATCTTGATCTTGTCATATTGTCTTACTCTCCTGACTGACAAACAATTTTGATTTTATAATGTTTATTAAATATAGGTAATTTTGTTTGTTATAATTTTGTTTTTGATTGATTTTAAATTGAAATTTTTAATATTCTATACTATCTAATACATGTTTCAAAAATACGTGTTATCTTATCCCATTACCCATATAAATCCTGGTACTTGGTAGGTACTTAGATCTTTGTTTGACTGAATAAATAACTTATCAAAAAAATATTACTTTCATTTTATATCATTCATTCGCAATGAAAAGTAGTTTTAAAGCTTGTTTTTTTCTCATCGTTTTATACAATGTTTAAAACTTGTTTTAATCTGTGTTTTTAAATGTGTGATAAAAAACACGGTTTAAAATCAAACTGTTTTAAACATTGTTTTAAACATGTGTTTTAAAACCATTTGTTTTAATCATGCCAACCCTGGTGGTGAGTAGGTAGGCAGGTACTAACTTGTCATAGACGTCAGCTTTGGCGTCGAACAGGTAGACGTCCTCGTCGTTGTACGAGCCGAGTATCTCGGAGCCGTCGTGGCTGTACACCGCGCACGTCAGGTGCATCATCGACATGCGCACCTTCTTCTTCGGCGTCGGCTGGAAGGGTTCAGTTATACTATTTTATTTCGATTTCTGGTTTAAACATAACCACTTGATCCTTCTGTCCGCGCCGCTGACTGATCTCAAATAAGATCGGTCGTCGTGGTCGGATACGGCCTTCAAGCCATATTCGGACAGTAGCTATAAATTAGTCAGTAATAAACTTTAGACACTATTGAAATATTACTACGAAACCCAAATTGGGCCATCGGATACAGCCAAATGGATGTAACCATGTCTTAAGTCCAAACACGATTGTTTTTTGCAAATTTAGTAGCTGTAATGCTCCATTTCCGCTTAAGGAATACCTCTGGTAATTAAAAATAATTAATTAATTAGTAGTCCCCCAAGCCGATTTCGACTACGGTGGCCAGTCACAACGAATAACTGACTGGGACCGCGCGGGATATATTATAGTGCACAAGTGTGTGCGCGCAAACACAGGTGCGCTCTATTCCTCTCACTCTCATAATAGTCATACGTCTTCTGACTTAAAAGCTGCACTTTATGATTAAAGCAAGCCACTTTGCACAGTGATAGTAAGAACCAAAATAAGCGAATTCACCCGCAGCAGCGACAGTTTCACCCCTTAGGAACAGAGATGGCGCCACTTTTTTAAAATAACAAATATAAATTTCTACAAGCCAAACTTTTTCACCGATTTTTAAAAAAACAGGTGTCAAATGAAACGTATCTATCATAGAAAAAAATATTAACAAGATATTACCTTCATAAAGATGAAATAAGAAACCAAAAATTTGCGCACGGGCGGGACTTGAACCAGCAACCTTTTGGCAAACCGGGCCAAACGCTCTTACCAATTGAGCAATTGACGTTTTCATAAGAAACCACAAATTTCGCAGGGTCGGACTAACAGCACGGTAGCTCAATTGGTAAGAGCGTTTGGCCCGGTTTGCCAAAAGGTTGCTGGTTCAAGTCCCGCCCGTGCGCAAATTTTTGGTTTCTTATTTCATCTTTATGAATATAAAATATGACACTGTAAGTGTTAAAAACATTCTAAAGCATAAGATATTACCTTCTTAACATGCACAATAAAATTATTTTAGTTTAGAAAAAATAGTTATATATATGTATTTAAAAATATATGGGCATTTTAAAATGTCGCAAGGTTAAAATCATTTCTTTCTGTATTTATCTTTCACTTGACACCCTTTTCATCAAAATTGGTGCTGTGGTTGGGCTTGTAGAATTTTTTTGATAATTTCAAAGAAAGTGGCGCCTATCTATGTTCCTTTGGGATGACAATTTTGCTACTTAAGATGAAATTAAATTAAATCAAGCATGATTTTGTCGCTAATCGCTCTTTTCACTAAACAAATTCCTTAAAAATGATAAAACAAAACATTTGGTACATAATAATCATTGACATTGGTGCGCCCGAAAAAATCCTGCTAATATTAAAATATATGTATCCCAATAACTATTAGAGATATTGAAGTGCAGTTTTCTAACAAATACCGTATTTACTAGGCAATTATACAAATTAAGAAAAAACATACCCAGCCGTATATTTTTTTGATAAAATGAAGTAAAAAGTGACGAAAACAATTTTTTCTAAACTAAAAAAATATATTTGTGCCTGTTTGGAAGGTACTATCTTAACAATGTTTTTTTTATATAATAGATAACATAATTATATTTTATTTGATACCATTTTTATTCAAATCGGTAACGTGGTTTGACTTGTAGAATTTTTCAATTGTTTTTAGAAAAGTGGAGCCATCTCTGTTTCTAAGGGGTGAAACTGTCGCTGCTGCGGATGAAATCACTTATTTTGTTCCTAACTATCACTGTGCTGTGTTTAATCACAAAGTAAATATAAATATAAATAAATAAATGTATACATTTTTGGCCCGACCCGGGGATCGAAACCGGGACCTCTGGCGCAGCCGTCGCTTTAAAGTGCGACCCTCCTACCGATGCGCCACTTAAACAGTTCCTCACCTCATTACAAAAAGGCGAAATAGAATTTAATAGACGTGTAGAGTAGTAAACGGGTAGTTCCTATGCAAAACTACAAACTCGTGCGAGTATAAATTACTGAGTAAATTGATGCTAAAGTTTTCACAAAAACTTATCGGTGACAACCTTAAATATCAGCTGTTAGGTGTGTGTGTGTGCGGCAGGCGAGGGTTGCGGGCGGGGGTTCGCTAACGAATGACCGCAGATTCAGGGTTGTCAACACTTTCGGTAAATAAACAATTCATTTACTTTGTATGGGAAAAAGTTGTTTATTTTTTAACTAAAACTTTTACTACCCAATGTTCACATTATTTACATACCTACCCTTAAATATTATATATATTGGCGTTCATAGTAAGATACGGTGCAGTGGGCCTAGATCTTTGATCTAATTTCGACATCAATCTCGATTGTATAACTTTATTTTGTAACGTTTTGACTGAATTTAGAGGTGGTTCAACGTCCGATCTCTCTCTGATCTTTACATTGTTTACATATATACCCTAAAATATTATTTCGCCTTTTTGTTGCCTGTATAAAGGGACGCGAAATCCAACTGACCGGTTCATTGAAGTGTGCGGGGCAGTACAGAGCGATGGGCTTGGTGGACTTGCGCCTGTCGTACACCCGTATGAACTTGTCCCTCCCGGCGACGACCAGCTCCTTCCCGTCTAGCGGGTGCCCGGCCACGCTGTACAGAGGCACCGTCATGCCGCGATCGCGGACGTGGAACAATCTGGGAAAATGTTCCGATTGAAGACATGATGATAGAAAAACATAAAATAAACTAGCGGACCCAGCGAACTTTGTTCCGCTCCCAGCCCCGTCCCGCCCCGGGCCCGTCCTGCTGAGTCCCGTAATTTTAAAAGTTAAGCATTCCCAGCGAATTTTGTTTCGTCCTTAAATTACTAAAATGGCTATAAAAATAGGGGTTGGTGATAAAAAAAAATAATAATTAAGGGTTGTACGTATTTTTTAATGCCACATTATAAAGAAATAAAAACAGAAAATTTCGTCCAAAAAATTAAATAAATAAAAAATTAAGAGTGAACAACCCTTATCACTTAGGGGTATGGAGTATAGATAGTAGCCGATTCTCAGACCTACTGAATACACATATAAAATTTGGTAAGAATCGGTCAAGCCGTTTCGGAAAAGAACGGGAACGAACATTGTGACACGAGAATTTTATATATAAGATAAATATATATGCTTTGGACATTCCCACACATCGCCATCTAGTCCCAAAGTAAGCTACTCAAAGCTTGTGTTATAGGTGCCAGTCAACGGATATAATACTTAAATACTTTTTGTTAGTAAATACATACATGATATACATAGAAAACACCCAGACCAATACAAACAGACATGTTCATGCCCACAAATGTTCGTATTGTGCGGGGATTGAACCCGCAACCCGCTGCGTAGTAGGCGATTTCTCGACCACTACACCAGAGGGGTCGTCAAAACTAAATATAAATAAATATTTGACAAAATCACATACATTGCTCCGATATCAAGCTAAGTTGCTAAAGCACTTGTGTTATGAGTATCGAAAACAACGGTGGTACCACAACACCCAGACCCGAGACAATATAGAAAAGATCGTTTTCTACATTGACCCGACCGGGAATCGAACCCGGAACCTCACGAGATGGTGACGCTTAAAACCAGCGTGCTAGCCACTCAACCACGGAGGTCGTCAAAATACACAGTGGTCATAAAGTCATTTATTTATGCAAATAGGTCCATTGAGGACACTTTTTACACGTCCCAATATAAACACTACCACAGCTTCGGGACAATTTTGGGCTAGTGCTGAGAAGCTGCGGAACAAACTCTGTCACTATTGTCAATGTGTCTTTTCAAAACACTGTTTACAATGTTTGTAGTGATCATAAAGTCCATACATTACTATCTTTTAAATATTCACATATTTTCTTATACCCTTTAGTCACTAGGGTTCGTCATGGTGGTTACCTATGGGTTCTTTTTAGGTTTTAGACATTTCAGGAAATGGACATGTCGCAGACATCTGGTTGAATCTGCCAGTTAACTTTAAGGCTTCGCAGTTGATAAAACGCCAGCATCTTATCAAATGGCCGATGATTAGGCAGGATCATGAGTTGCTTCTTACTAGTGTAATTTATAATTCGGAAATTACTTTATAAACGCATAGTCATCCTAACTAAACATAACCATTTCGCAAGTATCTAATTTAACTAAATGACTACACAACGCCATTTGATTGGATTCCGGCGTTTTAATTATAGATTTAACATGGAAATGGCTATGATATAAAGGCCAATTTAAATTCCAATTGCATGTGTGTAGGTCAGATCTGATAGATTTTTAGAGGTGGTTACCATTGCTTTGGTTGCCGTTTCCACCATCAATGAGGTATCGTTCGAAATTTAAGTAAATAGATTAATAGAAGAAGTGAAAGGACTTGCGACCCGCGACTTTGTCCGCGCTTATCGAGTTTGCTCCCACCCCTCCCGTCGCAGCGTGTGTATTATAATCTAATGCCTACCGGGATAAATAACCTATCCAACACAAAAATAGGTAATAAGAATTGTTGAAATTGGTCCAGTATTTACTGGGATTAGCGCGTTAAAACAAACAAATAAATTCTTCAGCTTTATAATCTATCTATCTTAATTATAAATTAAAGTCGTGTTAGTTACACTATTTATAAATCAAGAATGACTGATGTCAGATTTGATTGAAATTTGGTAGGAGGGTAGCTAAGAACCAGGAAAAGGACATACTTTAAAGGATTTTAAAGGACTTACTCCCGTTAAGACGAGGCCGAGACTGGGGTAGTCTTGTTCTTAATCGGACACTGAATGGAGCGCTCCGAACTAGTACAATTGCTCAAAGGAACTAGTTCGGTCTTTTAGTACTATTAGTTCAATGGTTCACCGATTACTCTGACATCAGTCGTCCGTCGTACACAGCGAATATGGTCTTACGTCAATGTCGTTCAATTTAGTACATCTTCTATTACGCTCTGGCACACGCGTCCGTCTCGTTCTCGCTTTACTAGTTCATTTTCCGTCACACTCACGCACACGCGTCTGTCTCGTTCTCACGCAATCTAGTACATCTTCCATCACGTTCACGCACGCGCGCTTATAATCGTCCAACTCACTCTGACACTTGGAATTATTCGTTATCAGTCGACTCTTGCGAGCTAAACTGAACTATAGACATCCATTTGCTTAATGAAATGTACTAAAGACCGATTTGAACGACCAGAAGTGAATAGTTCGTACTCAGTCACATGCATGAACTAATTCCTAATAGTACATCGTACATGTACTACACAAGCCTAGACTGGGGTGAGACTGGACCGAAACGAAACGGTGGGGTGGTAGCTTATAACCAGGAGAAGGATATAGGATACTTTTTCTCCTGATCGAAGGGGCCGGGGCGAAACAATATTCGCTGGGACCGCTTAATTTTGAAGTGAAAACTTTTTTAGCGGCGTTGTGCACTTTTATGGGATAGGTAAAAACTGTGAAACTCGCGTCAGGACACGTGGGCTGATCGAAAAACCGTAAGACGGTCGGAGAATAGTGTGTGTGTAACATCGAAATCGATTTTATAAAAAAAATGGTTCAAGTATGAAAAACAAATTGAAAAGAATTAGAAAATTAAAAGTCATCGAAATTATGGATGTAAGTTGATTTTTTGAGAGAAAGACTTTTGAATGTAATTTAATGTAATATAAATTGTAATGTTCGTGTACGATAGCGCAATAAATAAATATTGTATTCTATCACATAAATAATAGTACTTATATATTGATAATAAAAGCAATTTATTCAAAATTATTCCCTAACTATTCCAAAAAATCAAAAATGCACAACGTAAATATTCAAGGTTTCACTTCACAACCCGTTTTTTTTTTCAAAAATACGGAGATGGTCGGGACTGCGCCGGGGCTGGACGGGGTATGCTAGTATGGTCAGCGACGAGCGACTCAGAGCGCTGTATTAAAGATATTGATGCCAAAAGAATTTTTATATTTTTTTTTTAAATGGAAAAAACCCACAAAATCGATTAATTGATGCGATACAGCGATCGAGTCAAAACTACCAACACCAGGTAGCGTCTTCGCAGTTTAGTAGCTACGGCGTAGTATTTCGTAGATACGCACTAGCTACGCGCGAGGGTGCGGTTCCCCATTCGTTTTGTCATTTTTTTAAATGTTGTGAAGAGGTTTTCTTGTTTTCTTGGTCAGAATTTAAAGTTTTTTTTTTGAATAAGTATCATCCCTGAGTTGGATGTCACTGACCAAAACAACACCCTGTATAAAGCACCTAGGAATGCTTGCGAGAACAGTATCTGTGTGTACGTTAAAATAAACATTACACGTTAATATCTTGATCGCAATTACACAATACGCGGTGCGCGTAAGCAAACGCGTCGAGTTCGCAACTGGCAGCCCGCAAGGCGCTATCGTGCGCGCGCAAGTATATTTCACTTCAATTCCAAACCGATTCTAAACCCGTAAAGGCATGTACGCATTAAAGGACCACTCACCAAAATTTTTTGTGACCTTACTCCACTGACCAGATCAAAAATATCGACATAATGGCGAAAATGACCAATTAAAAAAACAGTTTAAATAATGAAAATGATATTTTATTGGGAATAAAAGCAATAAGACTGTGTCATCATCATCATCATTATCAGCCAAAGGACGTCCACTGCTGAACATAGGCCTCCCCCACGGCTTTTCACAGCGACTGATTACTAGCGGTCTGCATCCAGTTTGATCCTGCAATCTTTATAAGGTCGTCTGTCCATCTTGTTGGTGGACGTCCTACGCTGCGTCTTTGGTCGAAGGGTCTCCAATCTAGAACTTTCCTGCCCCAACGGCCATCAGTTCTTCGCGCTATGTGCCCTGCCCATTACCACTTGAGCTTACTGATTCTCAAGGCTATTACCTTAGTTCTTCTACGTATCTCCTCATTTCTGATTCGATCACGTAGAGAAACACCCAGCATAGCCCTCTCCATCGCTCGTTGTGTGACTTTGAGCTTCCTTATAAGGCCCATAGTTAGAGACCATGTTTCGGATCCGTATGTCATCACTACACACACTGGTTGAAGACTTTCGTCTTCAGACACTGAGGTACGAGGGTCAAACTGAAAGTTCTTAGAAAATCAAAAACTGATTACATTAGACAGTTATTAGTTTTATTATATATTTTCAAAATATTGTCCATTGACGTCAATACACCGCAGCATGTGATGGAACCACTGGGAAAAGCACTTTGCCCACTCGTCCTTAGGGGTCTCTTCAATGGCATCGCGATACGCAGCCACCGCTTCTTCAGCATTCATAAACCGCTTTCCTTTAAGTTTTTCTTTAATTTTTGGAAATAAATAAAAATCACAAGGCGCGAGGTCGGGGCTATACGGCGGGTGGCCCAGTAATTCAACGTTTGATGTCGCCAAATAGTCGATCGTCCGCTTGGCGGTGTGCGACGAGGCGTTGTCGTGGTGAAGGAGGATCCTACTGCGAGGTCGTTTCTCTCGAACTTTTTCCAAGACAAGTGGCAAACAATTGGTAGTGTACCATTCTGCAAAAACTGTTTTTTGATCCTCTAACACAATTGTTGCGAAATGACCTATCCTTCCAAAGAACGAGGCCACCATTTTTTTTCCCGCACTTCGATCTCTCTTCACTTTAGTTGGCAACTCCTCGAAAGGAAACACCCACTGAGCAGATTGTCTTTTGGTTTCAGGATCATAACAGTAAATCCAGCTTTCGTCACCTGTTAGTATGTCGAACACAGCATTTGAGTCACCTCCATTAAATCTTTCAATCATTTTACGACACCAATCCACACGATAGAGTTTTTGAGCCTTAGTCAAATTATGAGGTATCCACCGGGCGCAAAGCTTCCTGACCGCTAAATGTTCGTGGAGGATTTTGTGCACTTGACTCATACCGATGCCTAAGCTTGTCCGAATCTGCTGATAGGTCACTCTTTTGTCAGTCTCTATCATACGCCGCACAACACAGATGTTATTTTCAGTCGTCGCCGTAGAAGGCCGTCCCTCACGTACATCATCAGTGAGATTAGTGCGACCACGTTTAAACTCATTAAACCAGTTGTAAACAGTCGCACGAGATGGGGCTTCATCGTGAAAGGCCAATCGTAGTCTATCATGACTTTCTTGTTGACTTAAATGACATCGAAAGTCATAAAAAATCATTGCACGAAAATTTTCTCGTGTTAAATTCATGTTGACGTGACACAGACAATTTTCAATTTGCCGCCAAATCGTAAAACAAATGACAAATGAATGAAATATATACTCAGTAATATTGGCAAAGAGTTCTATTTTCAAATTTTAGTTTTTTTTTTATTATATTGTTTATAAGTGGCCAGTTCTAAGAACTTTCAGTTTGACCCTCGTAGATGAGATGAGAAGACACTCTTGCGCAATTTCCCGAACGCTGCCCAGCCGAGTTGGATTCGTCGATTGACCTCTTTCTCGAAGTTGGACCTACCCAATTGGATCACTTGTCCCAGGTAGACGTACTCGTCGACAACTTCGAGAATTGAGTTCCCAATGGATACTGGAGTGGGTACAACAAGGGAACTCGACATAATTTTCGTCTTCTCCATGTGCATTTTAAGATCCACTTGTTGGGAGACTCGGTCAAGGTCTTCGAGCATAGTGCCAAGATCGTCCAGCGTCTTTGCCACAACGACTATATCATCGGCAAATCGGAGGTGTGTGATGTATTCGCCATTGACATTGATGCCGATTCTTTCCCATTCCAGAAGTTTGAAGGCGTCTTCCAATGCCGCTGAGAACAATTTCGGAGATATAACATCTCCCTGTCTCACACCTCTCCTCAGTGGAATCGCCCTCGTATTCTGCTCCTGTACTCGGACCGACATGGTGGCGTTATTGTAAAGGCACTTTAACACCTCTATATACCTATAGTCCATGTGGCACCGCTGCAGAGACTGAAGCACCGCCCAAGTTTCGATCGAATCAAAGGTCTTCTCATAGTCCACAAACGCTAAGCATAGAGGCATATTATACTCCTCGGACTTCTGTATAATTTGCCTAAGCGTATGGATGTGGTCTATGGTACTAAAGCCTTTTCGGCAACCGGCTTGTTCGGGAGGCTGGAAGTCATTAAACCTACGTGCGAGACGATTCGTGATGACCCTTGAAAACAGCTTATAGACATGGCTCAGGAGTGAGATGGGTCTGTAGTTCTTCAATAAGGTTTTGTCTCCTTTTTTGTAGAACAACACCACCACACTCCTGTTCCACGCCTCGGGCGTGATGCCCTCCAGCAGAACGGAGTTAAAAAGTATCTGAAGGACTTTAAGTACCGGTGTTCCACCCGCCTTCAGAAGCTCTGCTGTGATTCCGTCCTCGCCAGGTGCCTTGTTGTTTTGAGCTGTTTAAGGGCCATCCTAATCTCGTAAAGGCTGATGTCCGGGATGTCTTCGGTGTAGTGTCGGGTCAGGATAGTTCGTGGGTCTCTGACCGAGCTATCAGCGGATTTGGCAACTGAGGTGTACAACTGCCCATAGAACCTTTCGAGCTCCCTCAAAACCTCTGCTTTCGTCGACGCTACACTGCCTTACTCCGTCTTAAGCTTCGTCAACAGGCTTTGCCCAATAGACATGTCCCTTGCAAACACTTTGGAGCCTTGGTTCCGCTCTATCGTTTCTTTTACACTATTAGTGTTAAAGCAACGGATGTCGTGTCGCAGGGACTTCCATATTTGTCTATTGAGCTGCCTGTAGTTTTCAGCATTAACGGAGGTCTGCAGTGCCATAGATCGACGTTTTGCCATAAGGTCGAGAGTGTGGAGCGACAGTTTTTGAGGTCTATCTTTACGGCCAGGCCTCAAAAACTTAGACCCCACCGTTTGAACAGTGTCCACAAACCCGTTGTTAATTTTGTCCACTGTAACGCAATTGTCTAGGCAATCAAAGCGGTTTGACAACTCGAGTTGAAAGCTCTCGGGATTTTGGATATGAGCACGAGTCGGTCGGAGCGTGGACTTCATCAGGCGGGATCTTTCCAATTTGACATTTATATTCAATGTGCCTCGAACCATTCGGTGATCGCTTCCGGTTTTCACCCTGTTGATCACGGAGACACCATTGAATAACCGTCTCTTGGAAGTCATGATGAAGTCAATCTCGTTTCTCGTGAATCCATCGGAACTCAACCAGGTCCACTTCCTTTGAGGCGGCTTCTGGAAAAAAGAGTTCATCGCAAAGAGTCCCTCCTTCTCCAGAAAGTCGGCCAGCCTCTGTCCCCTGGCGTTCCTTTGCCCGTATCCAAAGGGTTGCCCAGTTTTGCGTTGAAGTCCCCCATTACAACAGTAAAATAGGTTTTGGAAGTATGTATGGCTCTACTTACGTCCTCATACATTTCCTCCACCTCTTCATCCGGGTGTTTCGAGGTCGGTGCATATACCTGTATGACCTTCAGCGAATACCTCTTAGATATTCTGAGTATAAGGTATATCACCCTGCTCGACACACTCTCGATGGTCTCGATATTGTTGACGAGGGACTTGTGAACGAGAAACCCGACACCGCCTTGGGACTTTTGGTCACCCTCCCGGTAGAAGAGCAGGTTGCCGGACTGCAGAGTTATCGTGTCCTCGCCCTCTCTACGGACTTCTGATAAACCCATTATGTCCCAGTTTAACCTGCTCATTTCTTCCTCCAGCTCGAGCAACTTCTCATCTGTCCTCAGTGTACACGTGTTGTACGTTACCAGGGCCAGTAGTCGTCGGGGTTGGCAGCGCGATCGCCTCCGGGGATTCTTAGCACCCCCAGCCCCGCCGTTACCGTGACCGCTACCAAAGTCAGGAATAGCGGGGCTGCCGGAAACTGGGGGCCTGGTTTTTCTGTGTACTACCATATGAGGGGATATTGCCAATACTCGCCACGCGTGGCAGGCGGGTTGGCGAGCGCAGAGACGCAGCCCCTTGCAGCTGTGACGCTGCTGCCCGTCACAGTCCAACATTTAGCTGCGCCTTATATTGGATGGTTATATCGCCATCGGTCGGTCGCCAGAGCCTTGTCTGTATAAACAGGACGCACCACGTGAAGGTGAGGTTGGCTTGGAGCTTTAGGTCTTGGTCAAGCTCCCTTACGCCCCCCTAAGACTGTGTAATTGATTGCATTTATTTCTTTAGTACCTGACACAAAAAGTAAGAACATTTCAATATACCTGGACACGCGGTCGGCGCGCACGTCGCACTGCATGACGAGCCCGTCCTCGCCGGCGGAGAGCACGACGTGCGGCTCGGCCGCGCTCACGTGCAGCTTGTGCGCCGCGCGCGCGTGCGACGCGAGCCGGCGCCGCGACAGCGCCTGCCCGCCCGACGGGGGGCATTGCAGTAGACGGACCTAGGGAGAACATATTACTCAAGATCAAATTCCCCGAATATGTCGGTCTGTATGCATTTTAGTATGGATAAAAGAGCGAGATTTTGTGCTTGGTAACTATTTAGTTTTTTATAGTAGATTGTTATACAAGGGGAGAAAGTGAGATGTTTTTGGCGCTCGAAAGGAGTGAGAGTGCTAATAATTCGAGAGTGAAATGAGTGCTTTCACCAGAGTTAAACATACTATTTTTCATTTTAACTGTGAGGAAAAATAAATAAATTTAGATGTATGATTGTGATGCAATGATGCGATATTATGTTGTTTGGCGAGAGATGAAACCTCAAGTTTTTACATCACATATCAATTTGTTAACTGTCGTTATACATAAAACAGAAGAAATGAAATGTACTTTATTTTTCAAGTTCCGTGTGAGTATACCAAAAATTTTTATTCGTTATTTTATTTTATTTTTCTATTTTGTCTCAAAAGCTACAATATTTTAAGATAATATAACATCAAGTAAGTACAACTTGTAAGTACAATCAATGAACTGATAAATCTACATAAATATAGTTAAATGGCTCACATTCAAAAGGGTCCGAGGAAAAACCCCCTTTGTATTTTATTTAACGATTTTTTAAATGTTGCACTTAGCTCCAAAACCTGATCCTCTAGGTTAAACATGCCTATAATGGAATTTATTGTTTTGGTGATAAAAAACTTTAAAAAAAAAAGTAAAAACCGACTTCAAAACCGAAATGCACTAAAAAAGTCTTAAATAAACTCTTCACCATTGAGAGGAAAGGAATCTGTTTAAGGCAAACAATTTGTTTTTGGAGTCGGTGCTGTGATAGTTCATGCTTGATGGTCAAACTGATGGCACCGACTCCAAAAACAAATTGTTTGCCTTAAACAGATTCCTTTCCTCTCAATGGTAAAGAGTTTATTTAAGACTTTTTAGTGCATTTTGGTTTTGAAGTCGGAGCAATAATTGCCCTCGTGTAAGCGCACCTTAGGTTCCGTCATTATAATTACTGAACTCCTGAGCGTTAAGGAGTTCCACCATCAGCTCAGCCCCACAAGATGTTGACTATCAGACGTAACAACACGTCAACATTAAGATTCTAGTAAAGAAACACTATACGTGCCTTTAAAATTTGAGGGTTTGCTTCGATTACACCAAGATCCCATCATCAGATCCCAAAATAGAAAAAATGGGAACAACTAGAAAGTACACCCTCTAAGTAGGCGAAAAAATTTTTCGATTCGGTCGATAAACGACTGAGATAGGAGGTAACATACATACAAAAAAAAAATACAGTCGAATTGATAACCTCCTCCTTTTTTGAAGTCGGTTAAAAATAAATATCATTTTACAAAAGATTTGTTTATTCATTCGTTCAACACATATCGATAAAAAATATCGAAACTTACATGCACAAAATTGTCAATAATTGACACGCCCCGCAGAAATTAGTTGATGGTGTTTTCATACATTTGCTCTTGCAGTTTCATATCCAGTGGTTAATTCATCCAAGATCCAGGGCTATCCAAATATACCATATTTATGATACCCATTTTTTTTATAGATTTCGAGGCTTTTTTTTTCAATTTAGTATTTTGTATTGTTGTATTTATAATGTCTTAGTTTTAGCTAGCTTATTTTATTTAAGTTAATTTTATTTATAAGAATCATACTGCAATAAAAAACTGTCACACCACCATATAAAATTGATAATATTTTTGTGAAAAAAAAAATATCTCTATAACTACGAAAATTCGGCTAACATACATAGGGTATATTTAGATAGCCCTGAATGTAAGGCTTACAAAAAAAAAATTGGACGTCAATATTTGGGCCACCTTGTATAATGAATGAATGAGTGAATGTATTTTAGACCGTGGTCCATATTCATGTTAGTAACAAATTTGAACGTAGCCAATGTTAGTAAAATACATTTTAAAACAATGAAATATGCCGCTTAGAAGGAGCCGCCAGCTTTGGAAGCATTCAAACTAATCCAGCGCTCTAGCATCGGCGAGTCCCACTGGTTAGCCAATGCTGCCAGGATGCTATTTGTACTGTTACGGAGTTAAGCAGTTTATAAACTGACAACCTCCGAGTTGTTAGCACGCTGGTTTCAAGCGTCGCCATCTCGTGAGGTTCCGGGTTCGATTCCCGGTCGGGTCAATGTAGAAAACAATCTTTTCTATATTGTCCCGGGTCTGGGTGTTGTGGTACCACCGTTGTATCTGATTTCCATAACACAAGTGCATTGGCTACTTACTTGGGATCAGAGCAATGCATGTGATGAGTGTCCAATATTTATTTATTTACTAGCGGACCCAGCGAACACTGTTTCGCTCCCAGCCCCATCCCGCCCCAGCCCCGTCCCGCCGAGTCCCGTAACTTTAAAAGTTAAGCAGTCCCAGCAAATTTTGTTTCGCCCTTAAATTACTAAAATGGCTATAAATAAATAGGGTTTGGTGATAAAAAAGAAAAATAATAGGGTTGTATGTATTTTTTAACGCCACATTTTGAAAAAAAAACGTACAAAAATTTTAAAAAAATAAGGGTGAACAACCCTTATCACTTAGGGGTATGAAAGATAGATAGTAGCCGATTCTCAGACCTACTGAATACGCATATAAAATTTGGTAAGAATCGGTAAAGCCGTTTCGGAGGAGTACGGGAACGAACATTGTGACACGAGAATTTTATATATAAGACTAGCGGACCCAGCGAACTTTGTTTCGCCCTCTTTCTCATCTCGCCCTGGCCCCATCCCGCCCAGTCCCGTAATTTAAAATTTTAAGCGGTCTCAGAGTAACTTAAAAAATATATGATGGGTATGAAAAATAGATGTTGGCCGATTCTCAGACCTGCTCAATATGCTCACAAAATTTCATGAGAATCGGTTAAGCCGTTTCGGAGGAGTACGGGAACGAACATTGTGACACGAGAATTTTATATAATAGACTAGCGGACCCAGCGAACTTTGTTTCGCCCCCAGACCCGTCCCGCCCCATCCCCATCCCGCCGAGTCCCGTAATTTTAAAAGTTAAGGATTCCCAGTGAATTTAGTTTCGCCCTTTAATTACTAAAATGGCTATTAAAAAATAAGGGTTGATCGTAGAAGGGTGAAAATTGAGGATTGTTTGTATTTTTGTATGTTGTATCATAAAAAAACCGGCCAAGTGCGAGTCGGACTAGCGCACTGAGGGTTCCGAGCCAACTGTAACTGAATTAGGAAATCCACTTAGTAAAATACCACAATATTTTGTTGACAGCAAATATAACTTTGTTTTTCATAGTGTTTGTATGAAGTTTGCGGTTGTTGCAAATGTGCTATATCTCAAAAACTTCTCGTTCGATTCCGCCCAAACCAATTTTCGTTGAAAGTATTTGTTAAGACCTACAATATATATTTTTTTCAAAATTTAGACTCGCTTAGTTTCGAAGTTAGATGGGGGGGGACGCCCATTTACCCACTTTGGAAGCGTCTAGCTATGAAACGTTAGACTTTAAAAGAAAATGGTTTTAGGAACCGCCATATCATTTTAAAAGACCTATCCAAAGACCCGTATAGGTTTGACTAAAAAAAATATTTTTAGTTTTAGTTTCATGTATGAGAGCCCCCTTTAAATGCCATTATTTTCTATTTTTTGTATGAGAATCGTAAAGCGGTTAACAGGATACATACTCCTACCAAATTTCAACAGTGTAATGCTTATAGTTACAGAATAAAATGGGTGTGACATACGGACGGACAGACAGACAGACAGACAGACTTGACGAAACTATTAGGGTTCCGTTTTTTTGCCATTCGGCTACGGAACCCTAAAAATAGAAATTAAAAATTTTGTCTAAAAAATAAATAAATAAAATTTGGGGTGGACTTTAACATTGTAACATGTAACATTTAGGGGGATGAAAAATAGATGTTGGCCGATTCTCATAGATACCGGATAAGCGCAAAAAAATTCATCAAAATTTCATCAAAAAGCCGTTTCGGAGGAGTATGGCAACGAAAACTGTGACACGAGAATCTAATATATAAAATTCTCGTGTCACAGTTTTCGTTGCCATACTCCTCCGAAACGGCCGACAAAAATTTTAATTTCTATTTTTTTATGATACAATATACAAATACATATACAAACCTCAATTTTCACCCTTCTACGATCAACCCTTATTCTTAATAGCCATTTTAGTAATTAAAGGGCGAAACAAAATTCGCTAGGAATGCTTAACTTTTAAAATTACGGGACTCAGCGGGACGGGGCTGGGGCGGGACGTGGCTGGAGGCGAAACAAAGTTTGCTGGGTCCGCTAGTTTTATGTATAAGATTTATGTAAAGGATTTCCAATGTCACCTGGCCATCCCTAGCGCACGTGACGATGTTGAGCTGGCTCTGCGCGTTCAGATGCAGGAACTTGCTCTGGAACACGTTGGACTTGTGCCCCGTCCTCAGGGTCTGCAGCGGCCGCCCGCGCGCCCAGTCCCACACCACCACGTTCGTGTCGTCCGACCCTGATGCTAGAAGGTGGCCTGGGGGGGAAAGAAAGACAAAAAGATGTATTTATTTACGAAAACACGTGTACAGTCGCTTAGTATTAACAAAACACAGTAGCAATAGATGTCAATTTAATTAATTACATTTAGTTAGTATCAACGTGCTTTACCGAAAACTCGGCATGTAAATATGTAATGTCGATATTTTAATCCTTAATTTGAGTAAATAATAATAAATAAATAAATATCCTTTGGACATTCCCACACATCGCCATCTAGTCCCAAAGTAAGCTACTCAAAGCTTGTGTTATGGGTGCCAGACAACAGATATAATACTTAAATACTTTTTTTTTGGAAATACATACATGATATACATAGAAAACACCCAGACCAATACAAACAGACATGTTCATGCACACAAATGTTTGTATTGTGCGGGGATCGAACCCGCACCCGCTGCGTAGTAGGCGATTTCTCGACCACTACACCAGACGGGTCGTATAATTATAATAACTCAGTCAGTTATAAAAAGTAATACAATAATCAATTATAAATGTCAAAGTTTATCATCAAGAAAGTCATTTATATTATAGTAACACTTATCAACTAGGAATCTTTTAAATTTTGATTTGAATTTGGATTTGAGGAGTTGTGGATGTGATGATATTGCCATTTATACGCGTTAGACTGATACACTGCGACTTTTAGCAGCGATGCAGTCACGATGCTAATGAGCGTTAGCATCGATGCAGTCGCAAAATGTAACCTTAACACACTGCGGTAATTTTAGCATCAATACATTCGCGATTCTAAAGAGCGTTAGCATCGATACAGTCGCGATGCAGAAGTTGGATATTGACAAATTATGTACTGAATTTTGGCGACTGCATCGATACTAAATTAAATCTGTTCATTTTTAACCGACTTCAAAAAAGGAGGAGGTTATCAATTCGACTGTATGTTTTTTTTTTTATCATAATTTTTTTTTGTATGTATGTTACCTCATATCTCAGTCGTTTGTCGACCGAATCGAAAAATTTTTTCACCTACTTATAGGGTATACCTTCTAGTTGGTCCCATTTTTTCCATTTTGGGATCTGATGATGGGATCTTGGTGTATTCGGGAGAAACCCTCAAATTTTAAAGGCACGTATAGTGTTTCTTTACTAGAATCTTAATGTTGACGTGTTGTTACGTCTGATAGTCAACATTTTGTGGGGCTGAGCTGATGGTGGAACTCCTTAACGCCTAGGAGTTCAGTAATTATAATGACGAAACTTATGATAGGTAATTTGTAGCTTCGTAAAAAATAGAATCATAAGGTGCACCTCCCCCCCCCCCCCCCCCCGTCTTATGTAATCACTAAAAATAAAGAAATAAAATAAACTTTAAAAAAAAGTAAAAACCGACTTCAAAACCAAAGTGCACTAAAAAGTGTTAAATAAACTCTTCACCATTGAAAGGAAAGGAATCCGTTTTAGGCAAACAATTTCTTTTTGGAGTCGGTGCCATCACTTTGACCATCAAGCATCAACTATCACAGCACCGACTCCAAAAAGAAATTGTTTGCCTAAAACGGATTCCTTTCCTTTCAATGGTGAAGAGTTTATTTAACACTTTTTAGTGCACTTTGGTTTTGAAGTCGGTTTTTACTTTTTTTTAAAGTTTATTTTTGTGAGTCGCGATGCTGAAGCCCGTTTTTAAAACGCGCGACTGCATCGATGCTAAAAGTTTCAGTGTGTAAGGGGTCTTAACCAGCCTCAAAGTTATTTTATACCGCCTTGAACATGTAATCTATGTAACTGTTTTTTTTTTTTACAACAGCGATATTCGAAAGGGAAGGGTTTACAAAAACAAAAGAAGTTTTTTTTATACGTTTTTTACGACCTCAGTGGTGTAGTGGCTAAGCAAACTGGTTTCAAGGTGTCGCTGCTTCGAGGTCCCGGGTTCGATTCCCGGTCGGGTAACTATAGAAATTAAAATTTTCTATATTGTCTCGGGTCTGGGTGTTGTGGTACCACCGTTGTGTCTGATTTCCATAACACAAATGCATTACCTACTTACTTTGGGATTAGAGCAATTTATGTGATTGGTGTCGGATAACAATAAGATAAGAGCAATTAGGCCACAAACGATTACCAAGAGGTACAATAGTATTTTGACTTTTTTTATTTTATATTATTACAATCTGTCTTTTTTTTATAGGTCATTCAGTAATATTTTTAAATTTAAAAAAAAAAAACTTTTGTGGTCCAAGTCCAGTGATTTGGCCACCTAGTTTTTTTTTTTTCTATTTTACTATATGATTTACCCTTTGGACATTCCCACACATCGCCATCTAGTCCCAAGGTAAGCTACTCAAAGCTTGTGTTATGGGTACCAGACAACGGATATAATACTTAAATACGTTTTTGTTTGTAAATACATACATGATATACATAGAAACACCCAGACCAATACAAACAGACATGTTCATGCACACAAATGTTTGTATTGTGCGGGGATCGAACCCGCACCCGCTGAGTAGTAGGCGATTTCTCGACCACTACACGAGACGGGTCGTCAAACCTAGATGATATATATATTATTATTATTATTATCATCTCTCTTTCATTGTAAAAATAAATACAAAATATAAATAATTTACTAAGCATCATTTTGATACTGAATTATTAAAAAAAGACTCGGTTTCAAAACTTACCTTGTGGGTGAAAATTTATGGAATTGACACAACCTTTGTGTTGATATAAATGGTGTAGCTTTTCCATACGATATACGGCGTGTAGCGAGCCATAAAACTTTTGTTCAAACTTCAATTCGGATTTCGTAGTGCCGCAAGGATACGCCAGCCCCATCTCACGGTTTATTATTTCTAAAAAATACATACACATTACTATTTGTGTGTCAACGAGAGCATGATCAAATATCTTTTTATATAAACTTTAATAAAGACCTTTAATAAACACGAACTGTCACCGCGTTAAGGCAAATGCAGGAGCTCGTCTGTGCTTCACTGAGGTGACAACAAACCCTGAGGATGCCACGTGTGGTGGCGAAACACGTCCATATTTTTTGCACGTTGGTGTTGGGTACTAATAATTGCATCAGCTGTGCCGCATGCTTATTTGAAGAGGGCGGGTGGTGCATCCTACATTTGCCTAAACTAATTCTTAACGCGGTGACCGTTTGCGTTGTTAGTCGCCTGTGCCTGCGTCACTCAGCGGAAATTTAAAATAAAATAATTTCATAAAATTCAAAATCAAATTTCACACAATAGGTTCCTAAAGAGGTTTTTTGTAGGAAGAAATAGTTAATGCTAGTGAATATTATTTTCTTACATAAATTACAAACTATTTTGAAATAATAGTTAAGATACAAGTGTGCTAAGTTGACCATTATATACAAGGCGATATTGGCTGCGTTCCGTTTTGCGCCAACAGTACTGTTAGCACTGTGAGCGACAAAAGCCGTTCCGTTTTGATTAGCGTGCTGACAGCGCTGTTGACGCGATTTCATTTCGGAACGGTTATTTAGCGCATCGTAAGCGAGCGATTTGTTTTGTTATAAATGATAACCTAAGACCTTGCTAAAAACAAAGAAGGAGTACCTAATAAAGTAATGATAAGTTATTGTGGATATTCATTAAATAATTACTGTATTACTAGACAGCGATGATGATTATGACAGTCAGTCGTCATCGTCTTCGGAAGAATATGATGAGGATTTTGCAGTACAATTTAACAGTAAGAAATCTAGAGAGCCAATACCTAGAAAAAAAGGGTATGTGAATGATGTTGCATCCAAGTACAACTCTGAAACATTTAAATTAGGTACATTTACTGTTCTTTGAAGCAAAAAAAAAACGTCAAATGCGTCAATTTGACAGTCCGCTCACGGTGTTAACGCGGCAAAACGATTGCACTGTGAACGCAAGATGGCGGAGATAGTGACGTCATCCGTGACGTGACTACAGCTGTCGTTGACTCGCTAACACCTAGGGTGGAAATGTGTAAAGCAATCGTATTCATTTGACAGTTCAAAACGTACGATATGATTTGTCAAACGCTTTGTTCTTTGCCATTTGATAGATCATACCGTACGTTATCAACTGTCAAATGAATACTATTGCTTTACATAATTCCACCTCAGATCGGAACGGTTTGTAAGCGCGATATCAGTGTCATTTTCGCTGTCAGCGCAATACGGAACGCAGCCATTGTGTGCTCACGAGCGAAAGCGAGTGCGCCATAAGAAAGCCGCGTATATTATGGTCACCGGCACTTAGTAAAAATACATTTTCGATTTTGATGGCAAAGACTTTCGCACGCGTTTTTCGCCTCGTTACGTATGTCCGGTGGAGTTAATAATAGGTTTTCTTAATTTTCTTCACTTGAAGTAGACATTTTCATTAATATTAAACTTCATAATTAATGCAAACTTCGTCACAGCCGACAATTATTATTTACGAAAAATGTGGTTGCGTGGTTTTTTCTTCTTGCCGCGATACGGATGCGCGCGCAAGGCTTAGGCGCGAACTAGATCGGCCAAAAGCCAAGATTTAAAATGTAATAATTCGTGTTTAAAACACAAATCACAGAATAGTACATTATGATACAAGTGTGCTAAGTTGACCATTATATACAAGGCGATATTATGTGCACACGAGCGAAAGCGAGTGCGCCATAAGAAAGCCGCGTATATAATGGTCACAAGCACACGTGTTTCATACGACATTTTTCAACACACTTGCGAGGAAAAAACAAGACTCTTCATTTACTAAGTTTTTAATTATTAAAACAGTAAAAATACATTTCACTCGATTTTGATGGCAAAGACTTTCGCACGCGTTTTTCGCCTTGTTACGTATGTCCGGCGGAGTTAATAATAGGTTTTCTTCATTTTCTTCACTTGAAGTAGACATTTTCATTAATATTAAACTTCATAATTAATCCAAACTTCGTCACAGCCGACAATTATTATTTACGAAAAATGGCGCGTTGTTTTTTTTTCTTGCCGCGATACCGATGCGCGCGCAAGGCTTAGGCGCGAACTAGATCGGCCAAAAGCCAAGATTAAAAATGTAATAATTCGTGTTTAAAACACAAATCACAGAAAATGTTAAATGAATTTGAGCTATTTTTTAGTAATAAATCTGGATTTACCATTTATTAAAATAAATATGTAGATACTGTTATTTTTCGCATAAATACTGTTTGTTGCTAAAATAAAAGTATTGTATAACCCAACTAAATTAAATCGCTTCTTCTTCTTACTTACGACTTGGTACACTAGGGTACAAATGTAAATTGGTCGGGTTAATATCTATGATTATGAGCCAAAAATCGGTGGAATAATAACGTCGTTTTGAGCAAGTGTGTTGAAAAATGTTAAATGAATTTGACCTATTTTTTGTAATAAATCTGGATTTACCATTTATTGAAATAAATATTTAGATACTGTTATTTTTTGCATTTAAATATTGCTTGATGCTAAAATAACTTAACTTTTGATCAACACTTTTGCTACTAGAACAGACTTATTACCTTTTAACATTAAATAGTTATGTTTGGGTCGTGTCTTCAGAAGAACACCCGGTGGGGTTCCCCGGTCCTCCTCCTCATTTTGATTGTTTGAATGTTCTACCCACGGGTTATCATCATCAGTGTCAGAGTCATCTGACTGAATGTGTACCATGTCTTCTGTGCCCGATGTGTCATTAGTGTCAGATGAACTTGATCTGTATAAATGTAAATTACTTTTTACATCATTAAATTTTACCAACAACAACAAAGATAAGGAATATTAGTTGAATATAAAACAAAATGCATAATTTGAATCATCCCCTATTTGTCAGAAATCATTCAGGTAAATGATATTTTAAAATCAGTCATTTTATACTTATTTAGTGGGATAAGTTTTATCTGACGTTAGTTAATACAGCTCCTACAAATAGAACCTACCATATGTTTTGAATAACCTGAAAATATGTATTTTTATTTGAATAAGGGCCGATTTTTCAATGGTCAGATAAAACTTATCAGACTGATTAATTATAAAGCAACAGATTTTAAAAATTGACAGTTATGTATGATTGCTGACAGTTAGGTGACGTTTTCAAATTAGCCATATTGTATTTTATTCGATGAATATTTCTTATCTGACTATTGAAAAATCAGCACTAAGGAAGGTAATTCGCGTTAAAGTACGAATATTTCTTTGCAATTTCTGCTAATATAATAAAGCTTCATAGTTTGAAAGTGCTAATCTTGGGAATTTTTGGTATGATTTGAAAATCTATTTTTATGTTAAATAGCTATACAAATATGATACTATTTATAGCTTTATAAGAAGGATACACCTTAACACATCACCCTATGACGGCTGCTATAGGGGCTGCCATGATTCATAAGAAAGAAAAATCCAACAACTTTAGTATTAGCATGCAATAAAATGCATTCTTAGACAAATTGTAACTTTATTGAAAATTATAGCAAGCCTCAAGTAGAATGTTTGACTCACCCACTACCAGAAGCATCTGATAATGAAGCCATGAATCTCTGATAATCATCACTTTCAGCTTCTGAGTTACTGTTATTATTACTGCTAGTTCTGTTCATGCTCATGTCGACAGTGCTTTCTTCAGGGGACAGATCATCTGAGTCCCTGGAAGAGTCATTGCTGTCTGAGTCCCTGTCAGGAGTTTTACGTTTCCTGTAGTTGCGAGCTCGTTTCGGACGCCGTATGTTTAGTAGAATCGCCCGCACATTGCTGCTAGAAGGTGCAGCATTTATAACCTCGTTTGAGGGACCCCCTGAAGTCCTAGCTGCACGATCTTCGCTGCTAGTACTCTCGGACTTATCTGCTGACACTCCGCTGTCCACATTCTCATCTTTACTCGAAGATGCAACTATAAAAACAATCAAAACGTACCCAAAAATAATTTACGTCACATTTTTATCCAGCCCCGTATTCTTGGTCTGGAAACTTACCAGCTTCTTTAAAACTGTCCTGGGAACTCCCATCGTTCAATTTGAACTTCTTTCCACCCATTTGAGGGCTCACAGGCGAATCTTTGACATCATCATCACTCGAACTATTATCTTCCATTGTAGTCTACAGACTTAAGTCTTCAATAAAAAAAGAAAACAAAATAAGGCCTACGCAGTAGATTGAAGAGCTATACCTATTTATTTACTTGAAGAATTTTCTAATATTCTAAGAAGAAAATAAGATTTGCAAAGAAGATTTTTTAATGAATTTTGATGATTTTTTGGCACTTTGGCAGGTTACAAAAATGTTGCCACTTTTGGCTTGTTTTTATTGGTTTCTTCTATAAATAAAAAATATATAAAAAAAAACAATAACCTTGCTTAGCTGAAAAATTATGAAAAGTAGGTATAGGTACCGATTGATTAGGTATAGTACCTATTTATAGGCCGTAGATGTAATGTAAATTTGTAATTATTGGGACCAAACTAAAATAACGCAAAACTAGCGATGGGCGTTATTAACCGTAACTAGTTTTTAGGGTTCCGTAGCCGAATTGCAAAAAACGGTACCCTTATAGTTTCGTCAAGTCTGTCTGTCTGTCTGTCTGTCTGTCTGTCTGTCTGTCTGTCTGTCCGTCCGTATGTCACACCCATTTTATTCTGTAACTATAAGCATTACACAATTGAAATTTGGTATGAAGATGTATCTTGTTAACCGCTTACCGATTCTCATACAAAAAATAAAAAATAATGACAGTTAAGGGGGGGCTCTCATACATGAAACTAAAACCAAAAAAAAATTTTTTTGTCAAACCTATGCGTGTGGGGTGTCTATGGATAGGTCTTTTAAAATAACATAGAGGTTTCTACAACCATTTTCTTTTAAAGTCTAACGTTTCATAGCTAGACGCTTCCAAAGTGGTGAAATGGGCGTCCCCCCCATCTAATTTCTAAACCAAGCAAGTGTAAATTTTGAAAAAAATATATGATGTAGATCTTAATAAATACTTTCAACGAAAATTGGTTTGGACGGGATCGAACAAGTAGTTTTTGAGATATAGCACATTTTCAACAACCGCAAACATAACTTTGTACTTCACACAAACACTATGAAAAACAAAGTTTTATTTGTAGTCAACCAAATATTGTGGTATTTTACTAAGTAGAAGTAAATGGATTCCCTAATTCAGTTAAAGTTGGCACGGAACCCTCAGTGCGCGAGTCCGACTCGCACTTGTTGAGATATAGCACATTTTCAACAACCGCAAACATAACTTTGTACTTCATACAAACACTATGAAAAACAAAGTTATTGCTATGAACCTCTTCGGTATCATCCATAGATCATAGATCATACGTCTATAGAATTTTCTATCAGACAATCTGTGTGTGTCAATGTCTGTCTATAATGTCTGTAATTATTTATTAACATAGTTATATTTCTTTATGTTGAATAAAGCCTAGTTTCCTAAAAGGCGTTTCGTAAGTATCAGTTATATTTGTAGTCAACAAAACATTGTGGTATTTTACTAAGTAGAAGTAAGTGGATTCCATAATTAAGTAAAACTTGGCACGGAACCCTCAGTGCGCGAGTCCGACTCGCACTTGGCCGGTTTTTTTTAACTAGTTACGAGCCCAAACAGTGATCACTCGTTATCCTCCACAACAATAACACGTTACATTCATAACGCCATTAAAACTAATAACTGCTTCTAATCTCACAACGCTCTGAAGTCAATTTGAATTCAATCTTAAGTAAAATACATAGCGTAGATATTTAGGTGGCTTCACTCCTCACGCAAAATCACTGGTTTCACGTTATTCGTTACGACAAGTTGAAAACGACGTTTTACATTGGCCATCCTACACAACGTTTTTTTAAAATGAAGGAGTAAAACGAGAAATGGATAGAAGCACCGTAAAAAAGGTCGCAACATAACGTGTGATAGCTTTGTTGCGTGAATGAATGAAACAACTATAGTACGCGAACGTAAGTGTAAACGAAACAGGTATATTAACACGTTTTATTTGAGACGTTGTAAAAATAGCTAGTTACAAAAATCACTAGTTATGAAACCGGTTATTTGGAATCACTTAACGGTTACGTTACGTTATCTCAAAATCCGATAACGACCCATCGCTACGCAAAACAGCTGATTGACATTGCCACTTGTGACTGTCACTTTTGTTTGGGTGATAAACACATTATCATCTTCACAATCTTTAGACTCTGACTAATCTGCGCACATAATAATAATTTTATGGATTAATCGCGTGGCTGCTAGCTCTCCCAGTACTGCCAACGCGATATTTCGCCATTTAAGCTACTCAGAACGAGAACTAGTGACGAAAAAAAATTCAACAGGCGACACTGGTCGCCAATAAGGCTACTCGTACAGGGCGCGCGTTTTTTAAATATATTTCCTTGATAGGATATCAAACAGACATGCAACGCGTTTGGTGTATTGGTTAGTACTCCTGCCTGACTATTACGTATTTACGTCGGCCTTTGCGGGTTGGAATCCCGCAAGGGACAATGTGGTGAGCACGTACGAACATCTCGCGAACCCCGCGAACTTTGTTTTGCCCCAAGGTTCGTCCCGCCCCGGTCCAGTCCCGCTCGGCCCCGTAATTTTAAAAGTTTAGCGGTCCCAGCGAACTTTGTTTCGAACTTTATCTCAATCGCATAAATCGTACGATGCGCAAGATTTGCCCCACCCACACGCTAGCTCTTTGAACCCGCCGCTACGCGCTCCGGGCATTCCCCGTAAACAGAAGAAAATCCGTTCAGTTACCGCGCGACCGTGACCTAATTAGGCCAATTTGCGATAAGTCTGTTTAGATCGCAGTGACCTTCGTTGAATTGCAGTGAAGTAATAGTGCATGGTTCGTAATTATGTCGTACTCTAACCGCGAGCTTTTTTATGGTTGTACTCGCAGACAAATAACCTCTGAAAAACGCAAAGACGTTTTCGTCAGATGTATCCAGCCACTCAACTCCCATCCCTGGAACGAATATTAAGTGCTACGCAGAACTTACTGGATTTTGGCCAATTTAAAGTACCTGCGCATGCACAGGCTAGGGGTAGAGGGCCAGTTTATTCACAGCACCTTTATCGACAGGGAGGGCTTTTTTTCGTGCGAATCCACAAGCCAGGCAAGCTGCCCGGTGATTCCGTTTTAGCCAGCACTACGTCTGGAAATTACTGAATGCATTTGGCCAGTACCCGTACCATTTCCAGCCCATGCAGGAGCTGGTTCTCGCCGACTATCGGCCAAGGCGCCAATTTGCCGAATGGCTACTGCAAAGTTTTAATTTAAATATTCTGTGGACTGACGAAGCAAGTTTTACGCGAATAGGACTGTTTAACATGTATAACGAACATTGGTGGTGTCGTCGGGGTCAAAACCCGAAAAAAAACACGAACAGACGCTTTTAAGGTCTGGGCACACAGCCGGGCGTGGCGGGACGGCGACGCGACACCGACGGTTTGAACGAGTTGTATACTATAGAAATATATGAAAAAGGACAGACAGCGCCGCCACGCTCGGCGGGGCGGTAACTGGCGCGTCACGTCGGCGTCGCGCCGAGCGCGAATACAAAACACAGTGCGGCGGGACGGGCCACCGTCGCGCCGAGCGTGGCGTGAGCGGGATGGCAAGCGTTGTGTTATATGATATTCGTATTTAGTAGCCACACAGACGGCGGAGCGTGGACGCGTCGCGCTCGGCGGGACGGAGTTTTGTATTTTTATACAACTTTTAGTACCAAAGAAATGGATGTTGAAACAATTGAACGTCTGATAGAATGAGTCAGAGGTTACACATTGATAAACGACTTAGCCACAAAGAATATAAAAATGATTCTCTGAAATCTGCAATTTCTTGCCTGCAATCTTGCCATCACGTCACACCGCGGGCGGAACGGCCGGCGCGACGCCAGCGGGACGTTCACGCCGGCAGTGTGACTGCCTCATAGCGCTCCCATCTTTAGCTTTCAGTGACTGACTTTCACACATAGGGACCTTTCAAATTTGAAGTACCTAAAGTAAATAACTACATTGGTGATAGAACATTAAAGAAACAGCTACCATACCTATTGAATAGTTTGCCCGCGGATTTACGCCAGAAACAAGATAAAAATGTTTTTAAAAGGAAACTTAAAAAGTATTTTTAGCTAACTTAGCTTAGCATTTAAGTTTTGATTTTTGTTTTGTTAGAGACTTGTGATCCCATAGTCAAACTATGTATATTGTTTTGTGGGACAAGTGCTATTTATTGTAAAATATTGTTTGATTAATAAATAATAATAAATAAATAATCGAATCTGCAGGCGGACGGCGACAGACAGACGGCGTCGTATCCAGTTGGTTCCAAGTGTTTCGTGAGACAAGATGTCTGAAGTGTTTAATAGTGATCGCGATTTACTTTTGTACCTGTTGTTAGAAGAGGAAGAAGATGATGATGACTTGTTTATATTATACAAGAAAAGTCGAAAAGCCACACGTCCTATACTGAAATGTAGATCAAGTGAAAGTGTGAGTTAAAGGGTGTGTGTGAGTTAAAGAGAAACTTAACGATGCGTCGACGACGTCATCACTTCACAGCGGCAGCGACACGACACTACTGATCTGCGGTCGGACGACAGTGTCGTCTGCCGCTCGACGACGCGTCGCTAGCTTCATGTCGCTAACTAAGGATGGTATTTCATAGAAATACGAAGAAACCAGTAGTATCGCGACGACACGTCGTCTGCTGCTGCTGCGCGGAGTCGGCTACGGAATCATACCTTATGGCTGCGTTCTTTCACTCAATAATAACATATTCTGTTTCGTTACTTTAAGAAAATACGATATTTTTAAATTTTGCACAAAAAAAATAAAATTAATTCATCCTACCCTAATTACTAGGAACAGATGTGAAAATTAGGATGTTATTCAAAATCGAAGCCGACTATGAACAAGAAATAAAAAAAAAATACAGAGGTAATCGGTAATGGTTTAATTCCTTGGCCTGCCCAAATTCAGCATCAAAGTAAAATAAAACTACGCTAGTGACACCACAGGTTGCAGCTCCCAACTTTATATGGGTCCTAAATGCTCCAAAAGCTTTCCAGTCTACATACCTATCTGTCATATATATGCATAGATTAGTAAGAGTATATAACCGTCCCGTCCTCTCTTACTAATCTGTGCCCGTCCTCCTCTCCTGTCCTGTTATTCCCCCAGCCGCCTTATTTTAAAGCCGGCTCTACACTCGCGCCGCGAAAGCCCGCGAAGGGCGCGAACCGCGAGTGTGGATGGTTTCGCGGCTTCACGGTCGCGCTTCGCGGCTTCACGTTCGCGCTTCGCGGCGTTCCCCGTCCGGTGGCGGTTTTTTGGCCCGCGACAAAGGGATTGCGAAGCGATTGCGAAGCGCGAACGCGAACGCATCCACATTCGCGGTGTGTTCGCAGTTGTGTGCGAGACGCAGGGATAAGTGGACGTTTATGTTTACGTTATGAGCATCGAGTGGAGTAACGATCGGGAACTAACGTTCCTTGAGTGTTATCAAGCGGAACCTGTGATTTGGCAAGCCAAACATGCAGATCACAAAAATAAAATTAAGGTACATGATGCCTGGATGAGAATTAGCGAAATTATGGGAATTCCTGTGCCTGATCTTAAGAAGAAAAAGGACTCCTTAATGTCCAGCTTCAGAACATACAGGAAAAAAGTAAAGGATTCTACCCACAGCGGTGCTAGCTCAGATGAAGTTTATAAGCCCATATGGTTCGCCTATGAGACCATGAATTCATTTCTGGGAGATGGAATGACATGTAATAAAACAATAAATACTGTAAGTATAATTTATTTGCTAATTTTTCCACTTTTATATCTTATATCTATCTACCTACTTACAAAATACTTCGTAAACTCGTCTCTTATTTCACGGGCATTTAGAGCTGATCGGCGTGCTGTGATTGGAATATTACGAACAGCACAAGTAGCTTCAAATTCTTGTCTTTCATTTCTCCATGCACCAGGTGTGAACATGCCATTTTCATCATAAGTGTCTATGTTTCCTGGCGGCGTATATATTTGTGACGAAGTAGCACTTTTTCGTAAGTAGTTATGCAGTAAGATGCATGTCATAGTTATAAGAGAAACTTTTTCGGGGTTAAATGGAATTGGTTTTTGAAATATTCTAAATTTTGTTACAAGTATTCCAAACGTATTCTCTACTACAACCCGTGACCTTGACAAATTCTGATTAAAAATACGTTTTGGGGATCCTGGATCATGAGAACCCGGATAAGGTTTCATTACATGTGTTGACAGTGCAAAAGCACCGTCTCCTAAAAATACATAAGGTACATCTTTGTCTGAACCAGGCAAGGGGTGTGGTGTAGGCAAGTTTAATGTATTTAAACAAATTTTTTTCCAAAGTAAACTATTTCTAAACACCCCGCCATCGCTAATTCTGCCCCGGCATCCTATATCGGCAAATATAAAATTATAATTGCTGTCAACTAAAGCTAACAATACTATGCTGTGTGTTTTCTTATAATTAAAATATTCCGATCCTGATTCTGGTGGGCATTGTATAACAATATGTTTTCCATCAATTGAACCAACAGCTCGTGGAAATTTGAAACCTTTTTCAATTTCAAGCCACTCTTCTGCGCACGTCGGTATCTGTAAATAAATTTTTTTTTATACATTAGGGCAAGGTTAACGTTAACGATTAAATATGTTTACAAAACATAGTATTTGTAATTGTTTATTTTTTATATTTCAGGAAGAATCCGCAAATAATGAAACAAGCGAGGAGACTGAACAACATGAAATAAGCGAGGAGACTCAACAACATGAAATAAGCGAGGAGACTCAACAACATGAAATAAGCGAGGAGACTCAACAACAAATAAAGTCTAAAACGATTCGTCGCCGTAACAACCCCTCTGAGCTTTTAATTGCTGGAGAAACAGTTAAGGATTGTCTTTCGACACTTAAAACGACATTAAGAGCTCGGCAACCCCAAGAAGAAGATGAATGTGATTTACACGGTAAAATAATTGCCAAAAAATTGAGACTGTTATCTGAAGATGAAAGAGAGCAGTTTGTATGCGAAATTTATCAGATGTTTCGGCGTTATAACCGACACTCCCATTCCCTTTATTCTTCAGCTCGATCGGAAACTCCAGAATATTTCTCGCCTGCTCGAACGTATATTTCAACACCGTCTCCATCACCACTTCAACAGCAGAGAGCAACTAGTTCACGCACAGAACCGCCAATGCAACAACAGAGGGCAACTAGCTCACGCAGCACTTACTCAGAACCACCAATGCAACAACAGAGGGCAACTAGCTCACGCAGCACTTACTCAGAACCACCAATGCAACAACAGAGACAGAGAGCAACTAGTTCACCCGGCATTAACTCCAAGTCACCAATGCAACAACAGAGGGCAACTACTGCACGCAGCATTTACTCCGAGTCGCCGATTTGTTCCATATACTCCGGGGCACCTATACAACAGACCATGTACTCTGAGTCACTACCATTAGATCCACCAGTAATTAGTATTCCAGAAGAAGCATCAACCGCAGGAGATTCACCAGTGATTATCTTAACAAATGAGTTGATTCAACAACCTCATGAAGACCATACATATTATAGTGAGAATACGAGCGACCAACCTACTGAAGATACAACAGATTATGACGATTTAATTGCGAAGGCGTACGCCGGCATTTAATTGAGTACGCCTGATATTGGAACAAAATCAATATTGGGTACACAGTTCCTAATAATAACTAAGTTCAATTTATAGTAATAACTACCTAACTATGACACTTTCGCAATAAAAATTAATATATATATATAAATAAATAGTTTCAATAAAATTGTGTGTTAATATTATTTTTAATTACCTTAATTTCCGCCTTCAGTACTTGATTTAAAGCTTGACATACTTCGGGTATTATTTGCGATATTAGTTGAGGTGAAACTTTAAACAAAAAGTGTAAACTTTGTAGGCTGTCTCCAGTTGCCAAAAATCGTAATGTAATGGCGAGACGCGTTTTAGCCGGGATTGCTTTTCGTAATTGAGTATCTTGCTTAGAAATTAGTGGAGACACTTCACTTAATAACTTCTCAAAATCTAAGAGAGACATTCTAGTGAATTTTTGGAATTCAGCTGAAGGTTCTGCTACAAGTTCGGCCAACTGCTTTTCCAGACTCGCACTGAAATAAATAATTAGGAATAAATATATGAACTCGCTATTTTGCTGTGGTATTTACTTATATTAAGGACCTGCATTGAAGGAAGTGGTGCCCCCATCAATTAATATAAAAATAATAATAAATAAAATAAAAATAAATTCTTCTAGATTCTAAGTAGGTATGTCAAAAAGACTTGCCTGGTTCTATTACGATGGATTTGTGTCATCCACCACCTCCTTCTCCTCCATTTTTTTTTAATCTGTTTTCTGGACTTTATAAACGCATAATTGTAACACGCTAAAGCGCACAGGGTCAGAGCAGCAGCAATTTCAACGTCCATTTCAGTGAAATGCGCGAACATAAATGCGAAAAGTTGCGAATGTGGAGGGCTATATTTTTCGCGGCATGTGATGCGCATTACGCGCGAATCAATGCCGTGAATCGCGGCCGTGAATCGCGGCTGCGATTCGCGTGCGAGTGTAGAGCCGGCATAATTTCCCAACATAGAAAGAACATGTCACAAGTTCTAAAGCTATTTAAATGAAAATTTTTGTGTCCATTTGTTAATAAAGTATTTACTATCTTTCTAATACACGGTTCAGGCGAAAAAGCATTAGGTATCTAATAACATAGTAATGAATTCTTCGGACGATGTTTTGTCCTTCATGGATCTAATGGATTTGGGTGAGGAACTTATAAATGACCGGTTAAATTATATTATGAACAGAGACACGTTTTCATCCAGGCATCTTTTGAATGCTATTCAGCTATTACAATACAAACTCTTGATTAACTCTAAAGATGATGACGATTGTGATAACGAAGAAGAGAGCGACTTTGCAGCTGAGCTCATCAAACACGTGAGTACGGAAAACATTGAAAATGTGTGTAAAATAGTGGCTTTGGTTCTCTGCCTGAATTCTAAGACGATTGAATACAAATCTGAGCATTTGCTACAACAAATACTACCAGAAATTGATGTGCCTACTGAAACTCACGGAAGTCCTGAATCACCCAATCAAAGCAACGCCTTACTATACCTCAAGATATCAGATAGCATTCTAGATGCAATTATAGAAAAAGGTCAGAAAGTAACTTTGCCGTTCTTAGAGCTACCAGTGAAGAACATTTTATTAAGTTCAGATGAACGATTAAGTATCCATTTTTTAACAACCTCTGTTCCCAAACTTTTTGAAGGCATATTAGGTTTTAATATATTTGACAAAATTTGGGATTGTATCAAAAAGCTTGAGGAGAGCAAGAAAGAGATAACCTTGAAAGTTTTAAGCTCCTTGTCAGACTATTACTTGCCTGTACCTGACAGTAAAGGTAACATATTATACAAGACAGAAATAGCCAATAACTATGAGTTTTGGGATAACATTTTGTATGGTTTATCTTCAAATGACCCATCTATGAGAAAAATATCAATTTACCTTGCCAAAAGAGCGTTGGATTGTGTTGCAACTTTAAACAAGAGTATGTGTATAAAAAAAGGTAATGACACAATATTCACATGGAATCACTCAAAAAGATTTACAGAAAAAGTTATATGGGATAATTTCTTTATACTCATGGATAGTTTAGAAGAAAAGCAAAGTAATATAGTTTTGCCATCTCTGCAATTATTTGGATCATCAAAATACCTAGGACACTGGTTGAACTGTGCTTTCAATATCGGCCTCAGACATGACAACACTCAAGTGAGACTGAAGTGCATACAGCACAGACTTGAGACAAAAATAAACAGCCAATCTGAAGCAAAAGTCTTGTTAGAAGCATTGAATGACATCAACATTTATGACAATCTATCTGAGTGTGAAGAACTGAAGAAGAGATTAAGCACTTTTATTGCTGATACAGAAGTATTCATACATATTTTTACATCAATACCTCTTATAAAATGGTCCCCAGTGCCACTTTTCCACATGAGTAGCATTCTATCTGAAATAACAATCAAAGACTTTATTACTGAAATGAATGGCAAAGATATGACAAAGCTGCTCATTGAACTATTGAAAGTCCCGTGCAACAATGTAGCAATAAGAAAAGCAATCATTATCAACATCTCACACTTTGTTGCTGCTTCTTGGTATGGATTAAGCTGGAGAGATTACGTCAACATCTTTTGTGTCCTTCAATCAGAGTTAAAGGAAAATTATAAAAATAATCCACTAAATGCCATAATTGCAAAAATTGCCTTAACAGACGAAGAAAAGATAGACTTTTTTGATATGATTGAATATTTACACATAGATTTCTGTATAGTGTACCTCCAACATCATCCTGAAGATATGGCATTGTTCATTGAAGTACTACTGAAGAAAATAAAAAAGGCTCATGATATAGTTACAAGACAATACTCCGACAAAGCCGAATGTTTTAAAGATGTCCTCTATTTGATTCAGTTGTATGAGAAAAGTGGTGCTGCAACAGACAATATAAATAATATTGTGGCCAAAGAATATAAGACCATATTGCACTATATATTAAGCTTGCTATCAAATAACATCAAGTTGTCCATGGAAGAATTAAATATTCTAGCTCATGGGTTTGGTTCAATGTCTAGTTCTATACATAATCTTGGAGTTAAAGACATTTTGTTACAGCTATATAAAACATCTGTGTTATTTATTAGAGACAAAGACACAATTTTGGAAAGCAAAATTTTAAGTATGTATTTAGTACATATTTTATCAAGCAACCCAATACTGTTAGCACATTATAGACATGAGATGATTGGTGTTGAAGACATTATTGAAGTGACATCTTCTTTTGAAAGTACAAACAGTATTGGGAAACTGAGAAATATATTTTATGAGAAATGTTGTCAAACATTGGACCAACTAATAAAAGAGGATGAATCTGTTGTAAATAAATATGTGAAAAGTATTGCAGAGTTTATAGAAAATGTAATTGAATGTGGTGGGTATGGGTGCTTGAGGTGGTGTCTTAAAATTATGAATGCCATATTACCATCTCTTCTGCAAGACGAGAAAAACAAATTTGATGTTACTAATTACATCAACAGAATGTGGAAAGAAATAGATGAGCTGAAATCAAACAATCAGTATAACCCATGCATTGAAGAGTTTGTAAACTTAATTACTCAAGATGTGTTGTTGAAACGATCAATGTACAACAATGTGATAATAGCATTCTGCATTAAAATAATTGAATATGGTTCAGTGAAAACTGCACCCCTGTATTACTTGGCAAAGAAACTAAACAGTCTGGAAATCACTGTAGAGTATGCGCAAGTTATTTGTGTCTTATGTGAAGCTTTGCTTTATTCACCAGTACCAAGGAAAGACCAAAGGTACAAATTAAGATCCTTCACTATGAAAATTAAATTTATACATCTATACTAATATTATTCCCTCAAGCATATGTGAACGAGACACAATAGATATTTTATTGTTATGCGGTCGCATGCGACCGCTCAAGTGTTGAGATATTATAAAGCTGAAGAGTTTGTTTGTTTGAACGTGCTAATCTCAGGAACTACAAGACCGATTTGAATTGTCGATGTTTGATAGCTTTTTATTGAGGAAGGTTTAAGGGAAGATATCATGGGTGACTGCCAGTAAATATATATATTTTTTCTTCTATTTTTTAGGATCATGGAGAATCTTGTGGTTGAAATATTACAGCAACCTAAGTATGGGCTGAAACAAAAGTAAGTTACTAGAAAACGTTTTTTTTTTTGGAAACCAAGACTATAAAATACAAACAATAACAGTAGAAATATTATTTTTCTTTCAGTTCCGACATTCACTTCAACTATCAAATCCAGTGCCTCTCTTTGCTGGCTCTGTGCAAAATAAAAGACAAGGATATCCTGGAAAACATCAGCACATTCATAAGAAACAGAATAGATGAAGCTTTTAGGAACAAACAGAGGTACCATGGGCATTCCCAGTGTCACAGACTGCTTCTGACTTGCTTACAACATTTACTGCTCATTTCTGTGTTGAATCCACAATGTGAAGAGAACATACAGTGGTGTGTGGAGTTGTTGGGGAGGCTGCCGCATCAGCCAAGTGTAAAGATATGCTTGGAGTGGTACATCGCGTTACAAATTTGCTTGAAGGTAAGTCAAAACAGTGTGACTGGTCACACTTACATTAGATTTTACAAAAATACCGAGGCACCTCAAAAAAATACTGAAATATACCGACTAACATAGGACAAATATACCAATAAATATACTGATTTTTCTTAACACATTTTAAATTCCGGAATCTGTTTCCATTTAGCTAAATAACTTTGCTAAAACCTTGACATGCGGCCCGGTCCGGCGGACAGTCCGGATGAATGCAACTAACTAAATATAAACAACGAAAATCAATTCTCTTTATATAATGACAAAAACATCTCCTCTTTTGGGGAATTCCCATATTATCAAAATAAATTCCTCAAAGATTAAGTCGAATGCAGAAGAGACAATCATTTGACTTCTTCACTTGAACCGCATTAGATGATTTGATACTAGTAATAAAGTATCTTTTAACTTTAACTACTACCAATTATTCATGTAACTGAAAAATTAAAACTAGACGTTGTTTTGAAATTTACATAAACTAGCGGTCCGTCCCAAATTCTTCCCGGTAGACTGATATCCATGGAACACAACGAATTTGAATGTTGCATACATCTAAAAATTACACTCTATCTAATAGTGCAACCGCATTAAAATCGGTCCAGCAGTTGTAAAGTTTTAAGTGAACATACATTCTGCAAGTCTGATTTAATACTATACCTATATTGATTGATAATTGTAAATGTCGTGTTACAATACTACAACGTCGGCAACGGTCGTCTTTCTTGTCATATCTGTAACTTACTCATCTACGCTCATAGATAATAACATGTATAAGTATTAACTAAATCCGGGAAAGTCCCTAGTGTTCGCATTCTGGGGAATTCCGCAAAAATTTTCGCAAAGACGATCACTCACTACGGTGTTACCATAACTTCAACCAAAATATACCCAAAAATACTGACTGCCAGAAATATACCTGATAATATACAGATGTTCGGAAAAATCGATAAAAAGTATTAAAATACTGAAACTGGTCACACTGAGTCAAAATTATAATTTACAAACCACCAACTGAGTTCACTGTTCCGTCTAGAGATGGGCGACGGGAAAATACCCATTGGGAAAATACCGGGTAAATACCCATTTTGGGTAAATATAGGGTTTTGTACCCGGGTAAATTCCCAAACCATGGGTAAAAACGATTATTTGTTAATAAGGGGTGATGACAGACTGGAATTCGGTGTTTTCAGTTAGTTTAGAACACGTTGATGTTTTGCCAATATAAAGGTCCGTGGGCGTAACAGCGGTAATAGCCTTCAGTCCAAAAGGTATCATAAATAATTCACAAACCATTCAAAAGATCATAAGAGTGTAGGGACAACTCAGAAAAGACTCCAATTTAGGTTTAACGATAGTTTATTTCGACACTCTTCAATAACCACAGTTTAACAAACAGGATCTTTATTTTATAGCCAACCGTTATTATTTGAATATCTTATATCGACTTCACAATTTAGAACCGTTTGCTACCGCTCCCCGACGAAGAATGCCCAGCGCGCTCCAGCCGGCCCCACTCCTTGCCGCCCTTCCGTGAACGAACGAACGAACGAACTAACGGAAGGAGTGTTGCCACTTGCAAAAATTGACATTAAAATTAGCGAACCTTACACTCGTCCATCCTGAACACGTGTATGTCCCCATACACGCATCCGGTGAGACCTTACACTCGGTGAAAAAAGGCATTCTTCGTTAGAAAGTTACAACGATGATTGTATTCTATTAATCTAATCAACAAGTTAAACATACTCAGCTCATCATTATTACCATTTTTCTATACATTTTAGCTTCAATAACAACTTTAGCGTTTGTCAATTATTGTACTAAGTGATTATTCAAATAGATTCTCCTTAAATTGAGCCAAATTACCGTTTATCCAAGTAAATACTTAATCGTGTACTTGTTTCATCAAATAAACTATATAATCTTACAATCAGATTGGCAAGAAACCATATAACCAAATAGTTATTAAACCAATTAGCTTAATAAACATATAACCAGAGAACAAAAAAATATTTTAGCCATGTAACCATTTAACCATAAAACCATTTAACCAAGTAACCATTTAACCAAGTAACCATTTAACCAAGTAACCATTTAACCAAGTAAACCATTTAACCAAGTAACCATTTAACCAAGTATCCTTTTAACCAAGTAGCCATTTAACCAAGTAACCATTTAACCAAGTAACCATTTAACCATTTAACCATGTAACCACGTAACCATGTAACCATTTAACCACACAGAGCCGGTTTCAGGTCAAACTAGGCAGGTGCACATCTCCCTAGCCCCGCCTGACCTGAAACAATACAAAACAATAATGTACATAATGTGTTCATCCTTGATGAAACATTCAATTAAAGATTAGTAACCGCCACGGCTTAATCCATATTATAAGTAGATAAACAACATCAAATCACTCGGACATATTACCATCGCTTGCATCACTACTGGCACCGCTATTAGAATCGTTATCGATTTCCAAAGAAGCTAAGTGGATCCAAGGTCGCATGCGATCTGCTGCAACGGTTGTTTTACGTTTATTCTTCATACCCTCGAACCCAGGAATAGGAGCAACTTTGTATCTATCATTACCTATTACTTTGATGACTCTAAAAGGACCTTCATATGACGGCAGAAGTTTTGTACTTTTGCCATTATTCTGAAAAGCTACTTTAGTGATTTTTACTAAATCCCCCTTACTGTAAGTACGAGCAGGTCGTCTGCCCTTGTCATAATATTTTTTTTGTGAGGTCTGAGCCTTGTCAATTCGAGATTTAACTTCACTACGAATAGACGGCAGAGAAGTGTCTTCTCGAGTAACGTCGTTTAACTCATTCAAAACCGGACTAAACTCACTACGCATTTCTGTACCGAACATGACATCTGCGGGCGACCTACCTATCGTTTTCTGTACGGTATTATTTAGCCCCCATTGGATCCTCCCCAGCTTATTATCCCAGTCCTTCTCATCATCATTAAAATTTTGTGCCGTCAAGGAATCAAGGACCGTTCTGTTGTAACGTTCGACTTGACCGTTCGACCTAGGGCTCGCGACAGCATTCAAAATGTGCTTTATCCCCCGGTCAAGACAAAACCTTCTAAATGTGTGGGAAGTGAAGCAAGAACCCCTATCACTAATAAGACGGTCAGGTGCTCGAAATGTATCAAAAATATCCTGCAATACTTTGATAACATTCTGAGTGTTCGTGTTACGTACTGGCTTTATGAATAGAAATTTCGTGAACGAGTCAACAACGGTAAGTATATGAGTGTGTCCTCTCTTAGACTTAACAAAGGGTCCAAGGTGGTCAATGTGCAAAGTGTGAAACGGCTTGTCAACTTTTTCGATCGGATGCAAAAGACCCTCGCGAGTGTTTGAAGCCTTTTTTGCGTACGCACACTCGATGCAAGCCCCAACATATTTTTTAACAAATCTCTTCATCTTCGCGAACCAGTAGTTTCGTTTAATGCGATCTAAAGTTTTCTCAAAACCAACGTGACCGATGTCGTCGTGATTTCTTTTACACACTTGCCACCTTGCACCCTTTGGTACTACCCACCTCCTACAGTCTTGATCACCCTGTTCGCACCTGAATAGCCTATTGTCTTTCAAAACGTAATTGTTCTTGATATACTCCACTCCCTTGGGGTCAAGATTGCTGCACAATATGTCACGAATCCTGCGTAACTCCGGATCTCCTAATTGCAAGGTAAGCAACCAGTCATCGTCATTTATAACCATCACAGTGGGGTATCGTTCGGGGTTCAAGGTGTCAGAGTCATTTATAGGGTTCCTTGACAAGGCGTCAGCATGACTCATCTTGGCTCCCGAACGATACTCCACGGTACAATCGTATTCCTGTAGCGCAAGCCACCAACGTGCAATCCTAGGAATAAGATCACGTTTTTCAAACGTCGAGCGGAGCGCACTACAGTCGGTTACTATTTTAAACGGCTTACCTAATAAATAAACTCTTAACTTCTTCAGCGCACATACTACAGCCAGCGTTTCCAGTTCATAGGAGTGGAAATTCCTTTCCTCTGGCGTGGTCTGGCGACTGTAGTAGGCTACCGGATGAAGGGGACCCTGGCTATCCAAGGGACGTTGCAGCAAAATACCACCTACGCCTACTCTGCTGGCGTCCGTATGAAGTTCGGTTTCTGCCGCGGGGTCATAAATAGCTAGTACCGGTCTCTCAGTCAGTTTTACCTTAAGAATTCTGAAGGCTTCCTCCTGATCATCACCCCACTCCCAAACAGAGTTTTTCTTTAATAGTTTAGTGATGGGATATGCTAGTTGCGCGAAACCTTGTATGAATTTTCTAAAATAGCTTACTAGGCCTAAAAACTGTCGCGCACCATGTACATTTTCGGGGCGGGGAAAATCAATGACGCTCTGTATCTTTGCTTTACCGGGGCGCATGCCACCTGAGCTGATTTCGAAGCCTAAGTAATTTATTGTATTTTGTAGGAAAGAGCACTTCGCCAGATTCAACTTCAGATTAGCTTTCTTCAATAAGTTGAGAACTTCTTCTAACCGTTCCAAACATTCGGATGCGCTCTTACCAAAAATTAGCAAATCATCTATGTATACAGTAGCTTTACTAAAACGGGCCAGGCCTAGGACATGATTCATCATGCGCTGGAACACCGCGGGAGCGTTGGCCAGGCCGAACGGCATGCGATTGTACTCGTATTGTCCGTCTGGCGTAACAAACGCTGTCAAATGCTTGCTCTCTTCAGCTATGGGGACTTGGTAATACCCGGACATTAAATCCAGCGTGATGAACCATGCCTGTCCTGATAGACGTGCTATCTCATCCTCGATCACCGGTATGGGGTAACGTTCCTTTACCGTGACGGAATTAAGTAGCCTGTAGTCTACACAAAGCCTGACACCACCGTCCTTTTTCCGCACCAGAATAATCGGACTAGCGTAGTTGGAGACAGACTCACGAATAATACCCGCCCTAAGCATTTCGTCTATCATCATTCTTACCTTCTCGCGTTCGTGGTAGGACAACCGATATGGCCTATAGACTACAGGACGCTGGCTATTTAATTCAATTTTCATTTCTGTAACGTTCGTGCAACCGAGGTCGGCGAGGTCATGAGAAAAACAGTCCTCGTAACGACGGAGTAGCTCTATTAGCCTAACCCTATCGTGATCGCTAACTGATTCACCGAGATGTAACTGACTCTCATCTATCTGTTTGGTTGAATTAACATCGTTATCAGTATGGAATATCGATGAGACATTTAGGTTTGTCAGTCTATACACCTTTTGCACTTTTTCAGCTCTAGAAAATACGTAATTCTGTTGTAATTGGCAAGGAACAAAGAAGGGCGTAACCGTAACAAAGAGCACGCCCTGTTTTACCTCATATGCACCACCCCACACGACAAATTGTTCGTTCGGTCTGCCAACCACTTTAGTTTCAAATACTACGCTACCGGAAAAAATGTTACCCGTTGCGGCCTTGATACTAGCAGCCCCGAATATCTGGCAACGTCCTACGATCCTAATCCTTTCTAAGTCACTGACTTCCTCAATAAGATCTGGTAGTTCAAGACCTATATGTGTGAATTGTAATTTATTAAAGTCCTTGTAGACAACGACATGCGGCTGCTCGGAGAATGTCTGACCAACTAAAATAGTTTTCTCCAAAAGGGAATCGTCCACTATCCTACACGCAACTACAGCCGCCACGCCATCAATCGTTATATCAAGTTTGACTGACCCTGCCGAGGGCACTATACTATTTCCAAAACCTTTCATCGACGTTGGAACCTTATCATGTGTAAGTCCCAGTTGAGATACGAATGATTGTTTTATGAGAGTGACCTCACTGCCTAGATCAATAAATGCTTCAACTGGATTACCGTTAACAAGAGCCTGTTTTATAAACTTATGGCTAGGGTTGGAATTGGATATGCACATGGTCTTAGCAGTATTAACAGCTTTGTTCGACGACGGATCATTCTTTGACCTACAATCATCCGACCTATGTCCTACCCTATCGCATGCACTACACTTAACGAGAGGTTTAGGGCATCTGGAATATGGATGCCCTTTTTCCTTACAGTTATAGCAGAATAAATTAGGATTTAATTTTGTATTAGCCCTATTACTTTGCCTACTGTCAGTAGAACTAAGATTCCTATCTCGGAATGGTATTGTTTGCCCAGAAGGCTCCTTATTATTACTCAGTAAGAACTTCAAAAGGTGGTCAGGCTCCTCACATCTTAACGCTAAAGCACTCGATCTCATAGTTCTATCAGTAATGCCATGAATGATGCAATCGACAGCCCGCCTACCAGTAATATCGCACTGATTAAGAAGTGAAACTTTTTCGTAATAGTAAACTTCAATTAGTTCATTCGGTTTGGTTTTTCGTCTTAACATATCCTCTAATACTTGGCCGTAATTTTGTTCTACAGGAAAGGCACTTAATAATTTACTTTGCCATTCTTCCCATGTAAAAAGTATTGAATTTAGACTTTCGTACCAAGTCTTTGCTAAGCCTGTAAGTTTCTGAGTGGCAAAGTGAATTACCGTCCTCTCATCCCAGCCGTAAACCTTGGCACATTCATTCACCTTACGGAGCCAGACGTCAATACGCTGACTCTTTTCAGAAGGATTGAACTCTGGTACCATGTTTTTATGATCTAAGCTTCTATTTGAGACTGTGCCATGGCTTGACGGCTGAGGCGGTAAGACTTCCTTAATGGATTGTATAATCTGTATCACATCTTTAGAAGAAAAAGTGGGACTACGTGACCTTTTTTGGCTCCTGGTGGCTTGATCCTTCTCCTGCAACCCGGCAGCCCGCCGCGATGCTCGACTGTCGACGCACGTAGCCGTAGGCTGTGATGCTCGAAGCCCGCTGACGCGTGTGGCTGCCTGCCACGATGCTCGACGCTGGTCGTCGCGTGCCAGCGCTCGCTGTGACGCTCGACGCTCGGCGACGCACCCGGCCGCCTGCTGCGGCTGCGTGCATCCCGGCTTGGCCTGGCGCCGGACCGCCGGCTGCGGCTGCGTCCTTCACGGCTTGACCTCGCACCCGGCTGCCGGCTGCGGCTGCGTCGTCCACGGCTGGACCTCGCACCCGGCTGGCGGCTGCGACTCGGCCGCATACCCGATGATTCACCCTCGCTGCGGCGCTGTTTGTCCCGCTCTCTTTGCAGTTCTCTTTCCATCTTGCGGACCCGGGCTCGTTCTCGCTTCAGTGCTTGTTCTCGCTCGTCGATGCGACGGCTATGGCTGCGGCTTCGGCTTCTATGACGCAAGCCTTGTTCGCTTCGCCTGGATCGCGAGCGTTCGCGTTGGGGAGTTTCCAGGCTGCGACACGGGCCGTTTTCCGCATTCATATTTTCACGCTCGTCATGGAAAAGAAAGGGATAAAGTTATTATTCGTATTCCGATTCCGATTGTATAAGATACATATTGTCACTGAAATACCCTTTAACTGTACATATCTCGGAAACGCGGCTTCGTAGCGCAAAAAGGACAAAATTTTCAACCCCCTTTTAGACACCCCACAGCCGACGCCCTGATTCCAAATTTTTTTTTTTTTTTCTACCCGCACTTTTTACTAATATCTATTTTTATGTATCCACATTCTCTTATGCCTCGCATGCATGAATAAAGTAAGAATAATGCTTGAGAATAAGGAATGGAATCAATAAGGTAAAAAGTAAGCACTAAGAAAAGAAAATAGACTAGCCACGCCCACGCTCACAGCGTTTTTAATCTAGTTTCGAATTATAAAACTATTTAATTAAATAAAAGTTGTGTAGGCGTTTACTTACATTTTTGTCCTCGAATCCCACTTCTGAGTTGTAGGGACAACTCAGAAAAGACTCCAATTTAGGTTTAACGATAGTTTATTTCGACACTCTTCAATAACCACAGTTTAACAAACAGGATCTTTATTTTATAGCCAACCGTTATTATTTGAATATCTTATATCGACTTCACAATTCAGAACCGTTTGCTACCGCTCCCCGACGAAGAATGCCCAGCGCGCTCCAGCCGGCCCCACTCCTTGCCGCCCTTCCGTGAACGAACGAACGAACGAACTAACGGAAGGAGTGTTGCCACTTGCAAAAATTGACATTAAAATTAGCGAACCTTACAAGAGGAACAGATGATAATCGAGTAACGGTCGATTCAAAGTAAATACTCAAAACAGGTATCTACGTGGGTCTGTTAATAAGTACCCTTGTTGAACCGGAATGAAAACGCATTTTTTTGCCAATTTAGTTTTATTTACTCTTAGTCATTATATAGGCGTATTAACTTAACTCAACATTTTCTAAGGCTACGGTGGCTAAGGAACATTAAGGAAATTTGAGAAGGAGTTAACTTTCCTCAACGTTCCTTAGCCACTTCGGGCACTTTCGGTTAACATCATTATCATTATTAGCCAAAGGACGCCCACTCCTAAAAATAAGCCTCCTCTATGGTTTCCCACAGCGACTGATCATAAGCCATCAGCGTCCAGTGTGATCCTACGATCTTAACAAGGTCGCCTGTCTACCTTGTCGGTGGACGCCCAACGCTGCGCCTATGATCGAAGGGTCTTCAATCTATAACTTTCTGCCCCAATGGCCATCAGTTCTTTGTGCTTATGCCGTACCCACTGCCCCTTTACCTTACTGATTCGCAGGGCTATATCCGTTTAATATATAATACCATCCGTATTATATACCATGGACCCATTGGATGATTGCCCCGGTAACCATGACTGAATGGGGCACGTAAGCAGCACACCAACATTGTACGAACAAGCTTAAATGCATTAAATCTAAATCTAACGGTTATCATGTACGGCAAAAGCTCCACATAAACAGCATCCAACTTTTGTTTTATTTCAACGCATGTTTTTCCGTCAAAAAATAAATTACGGGTCGTTTTGCTCTCGTTAAATTTTATCAAACAACTCTCGAAAAAGGCCGCAAATTTAATAACCTGAAATTAAGCACAATGTTATTAGTGGTGGTTATGTCAAATTTATCACTGACTTCCTTGTTTATCAAAGCTTTTTGTTTAAGTAACCGGCTACAGCAACATTTGTTATGTTAAAACTGATTGTTTTAAGGACTAATCACATAAAATGAAGCGCTAAATTAAAAAAAAAACTCGGTTAAATATTTTGTATTTTACAAATTTGAATATTTTCAATTCATTTTTGTTGTAAGTTCGGCCTTAGTAATATTATAAAACGTGTTGGATTTGGTTGTAGACTGGAAAAATATTGAATTAGTGGCAAAACTTATATTTACCCTTAATTTTGGTATTTACCGGGTATGTATAAATACCAGGAAAATACCGGGTAGAATCCCATCACTAGTTCCGTCTGCGACAGGCAATGCCATATAGTTTTCATAAAATAAATACTGTAGCCTAAAATTTCGCCTAGATAGCAGGCGAAATTTTACCAACGTAGTCTGGAATAGATTTTTAGCCATAATAGTCCCCCTAGCCGATTTTGATTACGGTGGCAAGTCACAACGACTTGCCGACTGCGCAGTGCACGCGTATGTGCGCAAATACAGGTGCACTCTCTATTTTTGTCTCATAGCTCTTAGGGACAGCAATCTGACACGACCGGAGATCAGGCGCAGGACCGACAGCGCAACGTGCGCACCAAGGCACGAGAGTGAAACACCGCCAACTTCCAGAAATTCTCAGTGTATCAGGATCGGGGATCGAACCCAGGGCCTCTAGCGCAGACTCTACTTTAAAGCGTAACGTGCGACCCTCTAACCTCTGCGCCACCGAGGCAGTTTTAGCCATTCAAGACATCATATACATCATTGTGTAAACCAATTTTCCTTATTTTCAGAAATCTACCTTCAATCAAGATATCCTACAATCCCTCAAGAGTATACCAATAACATCCCAGTTCCTAATTTTATACTGGACAGTAAAACACAAAATACTATCTAACCAATGCACTGATCAAGAATACGAATTTGTTATGGATACCTTGTTATCACACACTATGGGACAGATGTTCAGCATTAGGCTTTATGCTCAATACTTAGCATTGATACTTCATAGTATTCACAAAAATAATTCAAACAAATACTCGTACACAATAGAAGTGATTGAAAAGACGTTTGAAGAAAGTGGGAAAGACAAAAACTTCGTGAAACTACAGCAGGATTATTTCATCAACCAATTTGACATAGTCAAAGACTTCACACCTAGTTTCATATATTATTTCTTACCGCGATACTGTGAAATTAATAACAACGAAACTGTGGATGTTACGTATGTTAAGGATACCATGGAGCAGATAAATGAATGTATTTCAAGTTGTGGCTTCTTTACGACGAATAATGTTAAGTCTGTGGAAGAAGTGTTTGGTCTTAGTATAGCGAAAAATACAGCGGAAAAAGTTGTCGAGGATGTGGAAGAGTTGGGAACGATACAAAAGAAGTATATACCTTGGAAGAATATGAGCGACGTTAATGTATATGATTCTGGAAAGAAGGTGAGTCTGAAGAATTATACTCCGATATCTCTATGTTCCTTTCGACGCCGTTTACCGAGCGATAAAAAGCGCCTATCCTAGCAGAACATAATGGTGGTCATTGGAGATGCTTGAGCTAAATCAGTTTGATTTTTTAATTTTAACTGAAATCAGATATTTCCGCATGGTGTGTAAGGTCGCAAACCCAAATAGAAGGCTGGATATTTAATTTAAATTAAACTGTGATATTGTTGGAATTTGATAATATTTTAATCTAGGCTTCCAAACGCGTGTGCAAAATTTCATAAGTTACATACACTTGTATATTTGTCCACGGATTTGTCGATAGCAAGAAGTCATGGCGAGACGATTCTTTGTTGGTTCCAGTAGGTATATTTCAACTTAGGGTACAAGTTTCATCGAAATCGGTCCAGTAGCCGCCTTCAATAACCTGACTAAAATCTTAAAATAACCCTCTACTGAGACGAAACAAAAATATTTTGTAGTCAGTGCATAATGTCAAGCTTACCTACCTACACCAATAGTCTACATTAGCGGTGGCAATATTGGTTGAAAAAAAATATTCGTTAAAAGTTAATGGTTGAATAAAAATATCGATATTTTTAATGGTTGAAAATATCAGTTAATATTTTTATGCCGATACATTATTTGGATATTTTTAACTGTAGTTGAATATGGTTGAAAATATTAGTCAATATATTTATGCAGATACATTTTTGATATTTTTCACCGTAGTTGAATAAAGTAATTACTTACACGTTTTTTTAATGTGTTTTGAGATTACTGGTTGTACCTATATGATAAGTTTTTTGTGCAATACTTGCAAAAAGCCACTTTTTCACTCCCTGTACACTTTTCAAAATGGTCCCAAATTTCCACATTACGCTTCGGCATGTTGTAAAGTAATTTTTAGTCCTCACAATTAAAGTTTCACACTAACTATTCTAAATCAAAGACCTAAATAGTATTTAATCACAACAGTTCTCAATTTCCTTCTTTAATCATAACGATTATTAAAACAAATTCGCGGCATCGCACGTCACAGCCAGAGGATCACAACAAAACACAAATTAAGTAAACAAAACATTGCAAGCGAATCCAACGTTCATCGGTAAATTTAATAATATGTACCTTATTTTGCACGCATCAGAGCCTAAAGTCGAAAATGGTATCCGCATAAATATCAGACTCAATTAAATATATCGAAAAGAAAGCTGTTCCATACGCCGAGTAACATTATTCTTCCTTAACCTAACGTAATAGAGTTTAATTTCAATTCAACTGTTTCTATTTGTTTGACTCGCACATTTTATCGCATTACACCTCGTCTTACTAAGGCGCCACTTGCGTCCTAAAAAATGCATTCAAATTTAGGCTCTAATCCGTTTGGTTGGCTAAGGCTTAAGTTAACTTACTCTATAAACTAATAAATTTATCGGAAAGATTGAATACGATATTTTTATTCTTTGCGGACATACGTTAAAAATATTCATTAGGTAATTTTATCAATCGGTAAGATTTATCTATATGAATAAAACTTTTAGTTGCGTTTAATTATCAACGACTCGAATAAATATTTTTATTCGATATGGTGAATAATATTTATTGAATAGAAGTGATATTTTTTTATTAGTTAATTTTAACTGATAATAGATATATTCACCATCTCTAGTCTACATCACCATAAATCGGTAAAAAATGGGTCTGACAACTTTACACCAAACCTAACAGATCATGTCAAATATGGAAAGTGTCAAAGGTCATTTAATGGTGGCTGGCTATAACTATTTACAAAACCACAGAATTTTCTATTTGACCTTAAATCAAGGGATTAAGATCATAAAGATAAAATAAGAAACCAAAAATTTGCGCACGGGCGTTACTCGAACCAGTAACTTTCTGGATAACCGGGCCAAACGCTCTATCAATTGAGCTACCGTGCTGTCTGTCCGGCCTTGCGAAATTTGTGGTTTCTTATGGATACGTCATTACGCTTGGCGTCTAATTTTTGGTTTCTTATTTCATCTTAATGATCATAAAATATGACACTGAGTGTTAAAATCATTCTAAACCATCAAGGGATTAAAGTGCAACTCATGATGGCTATTTCAGAAGCCGAGCGGTAGCAATCTGATAGTTGTGGCGTCTCTGGTGGACAAACTACCAAACCTGGGCGGGATGGCTCGCACGGGCGAAGTGTTCGGCGTGGAGGCCTACGTTGTGCCGAGCCTGCGACTTTTGCAGGACAAGCAGTTCCAAGGACTCAGGTACGTACCCTTTAAGACACATTACAAGTAGGTCCTAACTATTCCAGCCTGCGAGTTTGTAGGATAAGCAGTTCCAAGGACTCGGGTAAATACTCTTTCTCTTTAAGACACGTTACAAGTAAGTGCTAACTGATAAGCATTGTTGATAACCGGTGACTTGAATACCAGATGACTGTGAATTACCGGTTAATAAATTTATAACTGTCACTAAAAAAAAAATAATGACGAAAGGGTATTTAAAGTAGATGATTATTTAAAAGATAGTGTGGACTTGCATGATCACTACTAATATTGTTAACCTTTAAATAATCATTGACAATCGTGACTGAGTGAGACAGCTCTAGCCCACTATTATCCCGAAACTGTGGTAGGGTTTATATTAGGACTATTTGCGTAGAATCTAGAATATAAAGGTCATATATTTAGCCAACTAGTAGCACCTAGCTGGTGATGGTGACGGCGGTCTCTAGTAGAAAAGCAGTTCCAAAAGCTTATGCACTAAAGAAGTCGAAAGATGCTGGCTAGAAATAAACTGTACTTCCTAGAGCGTAAAGGTCATATTTGGTGTGAAGTAGTTGCTGGCTGAAAAAAGACTGTTTTCTTTAGGATTAAGGTAACATTAAGCTGAGAGACAGTCGGCTGGTCTTAAAACTGATGCTGGTTGAAAATACACTATTTCATGGAGCATAAAAATCATTCGATTTGATTCAATCTATTGCTAGCTGAAAATGAAACTTAATTGCTACACAATAAAGGTCATATTCAGCCGTGGCAAGTATAGTCTCTAATAGACAAGCGCCAAACTTGGGCGGGGATGGGCAGGCAAATGGCAGATGGCACAGGCAAAATGTTTGGTGTACTGCCTACGTTGTACCTAGTATGCGGCTTTTTCAGAACAAGCAGTACCAGGGACTCCGGTACATACTCTTTACAAATAGGTGCGTTCCCTTAAGGATAAAGGTCACATTCAGCTGAGACTGTCGGCTGGTGGTGAAACAGATGCTGATGTAAGAAATACTATTAAACTTGATTGTTACAGAATTGCTACAGTGTACCTTATTATTATCGAGTTCCCGATATTTCGGCACTATTGCAAGTACCATGGTCGCGGCGTAACTAAAGTTGTTACGGGTAGGCTGTTATTGGTAATAATAATAATAATAAATATTCTTTATTGCACAAATAAGGACACAAGAAACAATAACAATACAGGCAAATCATTTGTACAATATTGGCGGTCTTATCGCTGGAAGCGATCTCTTCCAGACAACCATTGGGTAGAGGAAACAACGTTATTCAAACGTTAATAAAGGTAGAAAACGGTGACATATCGGTCTATTTATTTATTTATACTTTATTGCACAACCAAAAATTAGTACAAAAGGTGGACTTAACGCCATATCGCATTCTCCACCAGTCATACCTTTGGGCTAAGCAGAAATGATTGTGGGCGGTGCGACAGACAAAAAGAAAATGAGTTATTAAAGGAAAAAAAAACGTTAAATTTCACTCAGTATTTTATTGCGATCACTTGTGGTATTATTGGTATTGGTGTTGTGTGTCAAGGAAAGCCGCCGTACTACGAAATTTTTTTAACGGCTCCTTTAGTACGAAAAACTGTTTTTGTACTAAAGCCGTCATAGTAAGGATTACATACTAAAAATGCTAAGGATCCAAAACGAGATCGTATTGACGGATTTCGGTTTTCGTAGTAGGCCCTCTGGTGCGAGATAATAGTGAGTTTGTGAACTGTTGTACCGTTAGTGATCGCAATAATTAAACCACTTCGAAGGCAGGTAGACCGTTTTTATTAAACTTAAATAGGTCGGATAACGCATTTCGTTTCTATATTCGCAGCGTATCAGCAGAGCGTTGGATCGACATCGAAGAGGTGCGGCCGGGCGCTCCGCTCAAGGAGTATCTGTCGCGGCGCAAACGCGAGGGGTACTCCGTGGTGGCGGCCGAGCAGACCTCCGCCAGTACGCCGCTGCAAAGTTTCCGCTTCCCTAAGAAAACGCTGCTGCTACTCGGGTAACTGTCCCAGAAAGCGCTTGCAAGCAAAATGGCGGACGTACGGACGAACTAGAACCGAGAAAAAAGCGCTTGCTAGCACTCGGCGTTTAGCGTTTGGACAGAATGCAGAATATGGCCCTAACATAATAGTTTAGCGATTTTGCTGCAACTTATTAAAAAAAAATAAACTATAATTTTCTGTCATACTCTGTATGTTGCTAGTTAGGCGCTTTTTTACTTGATTTAATATAGTTTGATAGTAAATTTAAAGTTCTGAGTTCAACTCCCTTGCCCATTTTTATGTGTTTAATACAAGCCATTTGTAAACTAAATTAATATGTAATAAAGTATCATGTATATGACTGATACAATTTGTAACAAACAGGGCTTGAAACCGGTTCAAGATTTACCGGTATTATAACGGTTAAACCGGTTTTATCGTAAAAATCCGTTCCGGAGCGGAACCAAATAAAAGCGATACTGTGAACCTCAATAAACCGGTTAATTCGTAGCCGCTCGCGACGATCTCAACGCTACTTGTTTTAAGACCGAATATTCTTCAAAAGATGTTAAATATAATAAGTAATATGTACAAAGATATTTTGAACAAATACCACTGTACGTATCTGATAGGATATATCAACAAAATACGTTTTATTGAATAAAAACAAACGTCAGATACGCTCACCGCTCGTAGATCTTAACGAAGTTCAGGGTGGTTGTCCTGCCTGAACGAAAAGTTGAACCGGTTAATGCAAAATACCCATATTTTTCCAAACCGTTTTAAAAACTGGTTTAAAGGAGCATAACCTTTTACAAAAAGTTCCACCTGTATTTTCGTCAAACCGGTTCAAAAAATATACCGGTTTCCAAGCCCTGGTAACAAAGACATACTCATATGAACTTTGTTTTTCAGACACGAAAAAGAAGGCATACCATGCGACCTTCTGCCAATAATGGACCACTGTGTAGAAATACCACAACAGGGCTTTGTCAGATCATTAAATGTGCATGTCACAGCAGCTATATTCATTTGGGAATACACCAGACAAAACATTTTATAATAATGATATTTAAATTAATTATTTTTATAAAAATAAATATGACAATAACAATACTGAGATTTCATTTAAGCTGTATTTAATCCTGATTTACAGAACAATTTCACCATTCTAGGTAAGACTGTAATTTTTACAGGTTTCACTTCAAACTCTTCCTTGTCTATTTCAATCATAATTTCATTGGTGGGTTTATTTGGGATGAGTTCAACTGTTCGTGCCGGTATTATGTTTGTTTCGCTGCCTTCTCTTTTCTTAATGCGATCCCACCCTTCTGAGACAAACTCTGTATATGAATATGAAGGTCTCCCTAACATTATTCCCAATGCTGACAAATGATTCTGAACCTTAAAGAGTTGTATTTTAAAATCACAAGTTTTAAAACAGAGCTCTTGGGATGTGGCACACTCTGGGTTCTCAATCTTTGAAATGTCAAAGTCTTTTACTGCCTGAGTTGCTGGTACGAAAAAGCGCCATTTTCTTTTCACTTCTGGCTTCTTTTGTACACAGTTGCTGCATCCTGCGCATGGTGGTGTGTATCTTATCACACCACTGCAATTCCACGATAGTGAATCTTTGTAACCGTTGAAAAGAAAAGAAGCATACTCCCTCAGTGGACCACAAAACCAGTATTTGTCTTTTTTAGCAAATGTGTCCCTAAAAGCTCCCCACTCTATTGAAGTTAGTGCATAAATGGGTTTGCTGGGTACTTCATCTTCATCTGGTATTGGTTCTATCTTCATAGCATCTTTCCAAACTGTGTTGCCTTCAATGATGGCCATGCATGCATCTATGAGTTGTTTGACTTTCTCAACACCCTTGCCACCAGGAAACAGTGAGTTCCCAAAAGCATTTGTTTGCCCAAGTGGCAGGATGCCAAGGGGAAACTGGTTTGCATCATCATTTCTTCTTAAAAGTCCTGAAATGTCACAAAGTGAGGCTTTGATTTTCTTATCTCTTCTTACACATACACATAACACCAACACAAGCATGGAATTTACCTGTTACAGTCTCAGATAATGTCCCATCTCCTCCAGCAACTATAATAGCCTCGGTTCCTCTTAGCGTTTCCACTATCTCCTTCGCGTTTCCCTCGGAAGCTGTCTGCACCACGTCTACTTGCAGCCCAGCAAGGTGGAGCAGTGGCTCACAGTACTTTTCGAAGTCTTTCTTAGCGTTGCGCTTATTTGCGACAGGGTTTAGTATAACGGTGACTAAAGTTGGGTTTCTTTCCATAGGAATGAGTGAATCGCCGTAACGTGCAGCTTCTTTGCATGCCGCCCGCATCAGGATGTTGATCCTGAAAAAAAAGAAGGGTATTTATTATTGCTTGCAGAGGATATCTTTGAAACAATAACGTAACATACCTATGTATGAGGTAGATAGAAAATTTGAGGTGGATTACATAGTTCACATTGAAAACATACGCTGGTCAAATCTAGCTAAAGTCTAAGGTTTCAGTTAACATATTGAGGTGTGAAATTATGAAATATCAAGCACTTACTCGTATTTTTCTTTAACGGTAGCAGCTCCATAATAGAGAGCTATAACACCCACCACAGATTTTTTCCAATTATTTCTAATCGTTTTACCAAATTTTACTATCCTTTCCATGATTTACGACTGAGTTAGTATATTTCTGAAAAAGAGTAGCAGAGAACGACGAGGTTACAAAAATCAGCTGTTATCACGGGGTGCTGTCATCAGTGTCACAGTGACAGATAAAGAGATGTGACACTAGTGACTTGGCGGTGGCTTGGCATCATGCGATATATAATGATATGATTTTAATGAATTTATACATTTCCGGTAGCAGTAAGTACAATAGTAAAGTAAGTTTTTTTTTCTACCCAATTCCCTGACTTACAAGACTAGATTTATGTTAAAACATTTAAAAATATATATTTTCAGAGGTTCAATAATGGTGTATCTTCATCGCCCGGTGGCATGATGTCAAGAACTGTCAGATACTATGGAAAATGCCGCGGCACCAACGGCATGTTGATGCGGCAGAAGTGGCATGGTCGCCGGCACAATGCCGCCGGGCTGTGTGGATACAACATAATATTAACTAAGATTATGGTTTTTATTAATGTAACCTTTTATCGCTGCTCAAAATATTTGCCGCCTTTATCTACCTCTCCAGAATAAAATAACACCAACGAACGCCCAATCCAAACTCCCTCAAGTCCGTTCCACTGGAACCCATTGACCGCAATGTGCTGTTCAAGTGGAAAACACCGTACTGGTCGTGCTCGGCGCCTACCCGGGTGAAAACCGAGCTGTTGGATAAATATCCAATACCTACACGCTATTTTTCTATTTATATCTGTAGCGTTCATAGACTGCAGCAAAGCTTTCAATAGTATCAGTCATAGTTCAATCTGGAAGACACTTATTTCACTTAAAATAGACCAGGAATATATCAACATAGTGAAGAAAATGTATGAAAACAGCAATACCAACATAAAACTTGAAACCAGTGGTGAGCCATTTCAGATTAAGAGAGGGGTTAGACAGGGTGACCCATTGTCACCAAAACTTTTGATTGCAGTCATCCAAGACATTTTCAGTAAAATTAATTGTACCTACTCACAAAGACATTCGAATAAACGGCTATCTCAATCACCTTAGATTTGCAGACGACATTGTAATACTGTCTGAAACGCTTAAAGGCTTAGAGCAAATGTTAACAACACTCGATCAAGGAAGTAAAAACGTTGGATTCGAAATAAATGCTAACAAAACAAAATTAATGACCAACAATTACAAAAAAACTGATACATTGAAAAAAGAATATGTTGACAAATACATTTATTTAGTAAAGCAAATCTCATTGAACATGAACAGTAATTTAGACGAAGTTAAAAGAAGAATAAATCTGGCATGGAAAAGTTTTGGTCACTAAAAGGAAACTAGCCTACATATGAAAAAACCGTAATAGACAGCTGTAATATGCGATGTCACCTTTACGGCTGTCAAACCTGGATTTTCATACAAAATATTAAACAAAAGAATGAGAATACACAGAAAGCAAGCTGAAAGAATTAACATCCTGACTGTCGCTTCTTAATACATATATATTTGATAATATCATGTATGTACTCAAAAATTTAGATAGTTTTTGAAAAATAAGCGATATTTATTCGTATATAACACAATAAATAAAAACAAACTTGTCATTCCATACTTCAGGTTAGCAAAAACAATTAATTAATTTTTGGAAAATTGTGTCAATTTTTTCGATAATATACCTAATAATGTTATCATACCTATAATGTTACCTACTAATAAATTTGAGTTACATATAAAAACTACAATAATGTCGAAGGGGTGTTATGAAATTCAAGACTATCGTAGACGCTCACGGATCAAAAAGCCGCTGGCGATCACCTTAACAAAAGCATGACAAAAGACTGTCGATAAACACATCCGTGAGTAATTTAATGACGAGAATGTATGGACATGGACAGTCCAACCTGCACCAAACTGATGTACCTACCTGTTTATTTTGATTTGTACCTTTTTTGTGGCAGCTACTGGTGACTAGTTTTGTCTCGAAGCGCTAGTAGGGCTCAAACGATAAGGAGACAATATGTTCTGGCCTCAAGTGGCATTTTGCGTCCTAAATACGAGTAGGTACCTACCTATAATAAGTTATTTTTGACTTTGACTTTGAATGAAGAGAAGTATACTGCGGATTAAAAAAATACGTATGTAAAGTGAGAAGCGAGAGCATAAAGCAGAAAACAAAGATCATAGACGCAATGGAACACGCACTAACAAAAAAGTGGAAATGGGCCGGTCACATCGCACGCTGCACAGATAGAAGATGGACCATAGAGATCACAAAATGGAAGGGCAGGCAAAAGAAGAGTTAGCAGACCACAGCAGCGGTGAGCCGACGATATCGTGCAGACGGTGGAAGTAGACTGGATAGAGCAGGCCATAGATAGAGAAATAGGGAAAAATCTGGAGGAGGCCTATACCTACCCAAAACGGGGCACTTGGCCCACAAACTGAACTATATTAAAAAAATAACTCAAACTAACATGAGTAATCTACACAAAAATCAATTAACACCATTCGATTTGTGATTTATTAAGGGTTATGGAATAAAAGGCTTTATTATTATTTTTACATAAATGACATCATTTTATTCAATGTAGTACATTGTACTCGTATGTATTTGTGGATTTAAGAAATAAATATGAACCGATTTTATAACTAATAACATACTGTTGAAAATCGTCGAAAGCAATTTGATTATTTGATTACAAATAATTAAACTAAAACTAATGTACACAAAAAGTATGAAATAAATATTATATTACACTGTATAGTGTGGTTGAAATTTATGAAACCTCATCGACTACATCTACTTTAAAAATACAACCTATCGTTTCGCGTTCTTGTAAGAACGCTCTGTGTTCTGTAGAATGTCACGCCAACTAGTTACTACGAGAGTATGTTACAAACATAGAAGTACTATCCCCTATCGGAAAGGATAATAATTTTATGGTAACAAATTATAAAGATATTGAAGTGTTAAGTGTTTTATTGCTTGTCAGCACTTCGATCATATACTGGCCATATTGGCAACTTCACACAAGCGAAGTATGCAAACAAAAATATTACCTTTCTAACCCTTTCCTTGGTCTTGTTATTTATGTTTTTATTTAAACTTAATTACACTGTAAATTGTACAACACTGTAAATTGGCGGACTTAATGTGCTTTATTCCATTCTTTACCAGTCACTTACCAGTAATGCAGAGAGTTCCACAGTCGCGCGAGTTCGCAAGCACAAGTGGTATGCGCGATGGGGAACGGATCCTGTTTTTTTTCATAGACAACCTAATTTGACAATAATTATTTTGTCTGTGATCGTTGTCTCTTTTTTGTCAAACGCACGGATTGTTTCTTTTTTAATTGTGAATGAATTTCTTTGTTTATTTTCATGTAAATCGCCATGAATTCGGATAAAAATGATTCCAAGAAACTGCCGGAAGGTTGGGTCCTTTGTACATCGAAATCAAACCCAGGGAGAAAGTATTATTTCAATAGGAAAACGGGGAAATCTTCGTGGACACAACCCCTGGTTTGTTTCGTAATTTGTTACTTGATTATTTTAGTTAGCCGTGCAGTTTACATGAATAACACATTAGTGTAGTGTAGTTAATTGATTATGGATAAATGATTTGATATTAGTTGTTATGTGTGCTATAAATTCAATTGTATTTTGTTTAAAATTTATAATCAATATTTTGTACAATATTTTTCAAGGCTGATGATAAAACGGGTCATGGCAAGTCTAAAAAACGGAAATGTAGTCACTTAGAGAAAAGTAAAAAAGAAGAGACCCCAAAAAAATGTTTGAAGAGGCACAGTAATGGTAATGATGAGAGTCCTACTAAGAAAAAGCAAAAAGAAGGTAAAGTAAACAAATATATATAAATAGTTTCAAATAATTAAGATAAAATTCAATTGAATTTATGAATAGTTATCAAGTTATACTTAATAACATAATAAAACTTACTTTGTGTGGTATGTATTGTGTCTCATTATTGTAAATTTTATTATTTTTGTTAGAGGTAAGCCTCAACATAACCAAGGTCTCTTTTTACAGAACCACCAACTCCAGAGAAGCATAAGACTCCAATTAAAAAGTATACCCCCACCAAACCACCTGACCCGCACAAAAAAGAGAGTCCTCTCAAACCTGAGCCACAAAAGACAACCCCCAAAAACAGTGCAAACTTAAGACTATCACAGCTCCGTGCTCAGCTAGCTGCTGAAGTTGAGAAAGAAGAAAATGCCAATGACAAATCTCCATCTAAAGTTAACAACAAAAGAATAAGTCCAACTGCCACACACACTGAATCACAAGCAAAAGTACAGAAAACAGAACTGAAAAGTCCAACTGTAAATGAATCAAAATGTTTAACAAACACTCAGTCCCCAAGCAGCGACAGTTTGCAGTCTATTCCATCACCATCACAGTTTTTAGCTGCAAATAAAATCATATCTTCCATGAAGGCACAACTTCCTGAATATTGTAGCAAACCAAAACAAAAGGATACTTTTGCAGATATAGAAGAGGGTATTTGTAACCAGACAGCGGAGTATCCATTTATGAAACACCCTGCAACGCCGCCCCAGTTCTCTGAAGCTAGTAAATTGGTGTCTGCTATTAAATCAAAGCTTTCTTATAAAGTATGTACTAAGGAGACTCCAGAAAAAGGTTATTCTTCTGCAAACAATAGGCTGGAGGCGTTACGGACAAGGCTGAGTAGTGAAGCGGAAGTGGAGACTTCAGATGATAGTTTTAATGTTAGCAAAGATATATCATATACAAACGAAACACCCTATTCAAGTGAAGCTATGGATGTGGATTGTAAAGAGGTAAGCTAAAAATAGAAGGGTTGGAAAAATCTTAGAATTGTTTCCAAGACTTTTTTTTTTGTTCTAATACCTTTTTTAAAATTTCAGGTAGTCAAAAATGTACCATCAGTACAATGTAAAATAGGCAATGTAGGTAGTTACAATGAAAATCTAGTTTTAGTGGTTGATACAAACATTTTTATACATGAACTTGATATGATAAAGAATGTACTGAATTCGCACATAAAAGGTATGCATATAATTTTTATTTTTATTGTTCTATTGATTAATCATTAACACATTTTTTTTTTGTTTGTGTGATGAATGTAACTTAACCAGCTGTGGCTCACTGCCAATGTCAGGTGTGTAGCTATTACAAGGCTAAGGGACACATACAGAGCGTGATTTTGAATGTTTAAAAACTTTATTATTTCAGAGTGTTATTATTTTGCTAGTTTCCACCATCAATGGTTGACATTCTTTTTTATTGTCAAGACGCTACTTTTCTATAGACTACCATTTTGACTGATTACCGAACTATTAAAAATAAGATTGTTTAAATTAATTAAAAATATCAATGAAAGCTTGGCCTTAAATATAGTATTTTCTTTAAATATTGAGTTAATCAAATTGTTGGTGATAATTGGGCACTAATATTGGACACCAATCACATACATTGCTCTGATCCCAAAGTAGCTAATGCACTTGTGTTATAGAAATCAGACACAACGGTGGTACCACAACACCCAGACCCAAGGCAATATAGAGTTTTTTTATTTCTATATTGACCCGACCGGGAATCGAAACCGGGATCTCGAACTTGAAACCCAGCGTGCTTAGCCACTACACCACGGAGGTCGCAAAAGGGTTTGAAAAGGGATTGCCGAAAATTACCCAATTGGTATGTTTGTTTTGCGTTAATTTATGCAATGAATCAAACGTTTGCAGGGTACAGTGAACAACCGACATTGTTGGTTCCGTGGAGAGTTATCAATGAACTGGATCGTTTGAAAGACAATAACAATGGGAATGGTGCAATATGCAAACGGGCTAAGTCTGCTATGGACTATCTGTACAAATCACTGCCTGAAAACAGCCGCATCAAAGGTAAGCGGGACTTTTTTTATTCTTAAAGATGAAGAAACCAAAAATTGTGGACGGGCGGGTCTCGAACTTGCAACTTCTGGCTAAACGGACCAAACGCAGTTCCGATTGAGCTACCGTGCTGTCAGTCCGACCAAGCGAAACTTCTGGACCCTAATTGGTACGTCCTTATACGTGACGTTAGCGCTATCTACCCGTCTGTTTATGTAACAGTGGACTAAGCGGTTATTCTTTACAGAATAAATTGAAACTTGTAATTTGATAACGCATTGCTATCCAATTGTTTTAGAATGTTTTAATACTCACAGTGTCATATTTTATATTCTTAAAGATGAAATAAGCAACCAAAAATTGCGCACGGGCGGGACTCGAACCTGCAACTTCTGGCTAACTGGAACGCTCTTCCAATTGAGCTTCCATTATGTTTACAATTATATATTTTTTACTCGATATCCATTTATTTACTGATTTCATTCACTTAAGCTGGAATTTTCAATAGAATATAAGAAATATTCGTCAAATAAAATACAATACGGCTAATTTGAAAACATCACCTATAATTTGTCAGCAATGATATTGTTGTTTGTCAGCAATCATTTATGTAAATGTCATTTTAAAATTGGTTGTTATATGGTGTATCCACACCGCCCGGCGGTGTGGAACTTATTCAGTCTGATAAGTTTTATCTGACGTTGCCCTTATTATTGAATAACAACCTTCAATCCTATGGCAAGCAATGAAGAATGTAACATTGTTTTACAAGAAAAGTGTATGTTTCCAGGGCAGTCCCTCCGAGACGCGAACTCGCACATCTACCCTTGCGAGATACCTGATGATGAGATCCTAAACTGCTGCTTACAGCAGTCCGAGAGGGGGAAAGCTGTGGTATGTAATTTATCAATCAAATGTGTTGACATTTTATTAAGGAGATGCTTTTTAGGGTTCCGTAGCCGAATGGTAAAAAACGGAACCCTTATAGTTTCGTCAAGTCTGTCTGTCTGTCTGCTGCCTGTCTGTCTGTGTCTGTCTGTCTGTCCGTATGTCACAGCCATTTTATTCTGTAACTATAAGCAACACACTGTTAAAATTTGGTAGGAAGATGTATCCTGTTAACCGCTTCACTATTATTATACAAGAAAAAAAATATAATGGTATTTAAGGGGGGGCTCCCATACATGACACTAAAGACAAAAAAAAAGGAAAAATTTATGCGTGTAGGGTGTCTATAGATAGGCCTCTAAAATGAAATGGAGGTTTTTAAAACCATTTTTTCTAAAAGTCAAACGTTTGCGAGATATACGCTTCCAAAGTGGTAAAATGGGCGTCCCCCCCCCCCCCCTACTTTAACTTCTAAACTAAGCGAGTGTAAATTTTGTGTGTGTAAAATATATAATGTAGATCTTAACAAATACTTTTAACGAAAATTGGTTTGGACGGGATCGAACTAGTAGTTTTTGAGATAAAGCACATTTTTAAGCAAACATTACTTTGTTTTTCATACAAACACTATGGAAAACAAAGTTATATTTGCTGGCAACAAAATATTGTGGTTAGTGGAAGTAAGTGGATTCCTAATTCAGTTAAAGTTGGCACCGAACCCTCAGTGGGCGAGTCCGACTCGCACTTAGCCGGTTTTTTTGGTGTAGTGATTATATCGCTGGTCACTTCTCAACAGGTCCTGGGTTGAAATCTCGGGTCGGGCCAAATTGTGTCTGTTTATTTGTCTTCTAAATACTCGAAAACGAGTCAGGAAGTTGGTGGTGATCGGACCCCGGTGCCTCGGTGCGAATAATTAATGTCCTGCGCCTGATCTCTCGCCGGGCATGTCGGAGCCGTCTCAGCGAAAAACGAGAGTGAAGGAACAGAGAGTGTCTTTGTATATTGCGCACACACTTGAGCACTATAAATGTCCAGTGCCAATAAAATATTAATGTAAATAAATATTGGACACCAATCACATACATTGCTCTGATTCCAAAGTAAGTAGCTTGTGCACTTGTGTTATGAAAATCAGACATAACGGTGGTACCACAACACCCAGACCCGAGACAATATCGAAAAATTTGAATTCAACATTGACCCGATGGGAATCGAACCCGGAACCTTGGAGCGGCGAAGCCTTGAAACCCAGCGTGCTTAGCCACTACACCACGGAGGTCGCCAATGGCCAATCTCAATTGAGATTGAACGGTTCATATCACCGGGAGGACGTAATTAAGGCGAAAAGCTTAGAATGGCCGCTTAATATGTCCATAGTCTTCATTGTTTTCTTCAATAGCACACATTAGTATGATGATTCCAACACAAAATCACAATAAATTACTAGAAAAAACCAATTACTAAAATGAAACAAAATCCAACTGCCTCTTCTCGTTTCCCGCCCTAAACTCAATCTTTTCATATAAGCCATTCATGACAAGACAAAAAAGAACGCCCTAGGCATGGAGGTGAAGAAACAGGCCCGTCTAGATTAAAACGCGTGATTTCCGGATAGATTCCATCAGTCTTTATCTGCAGTAGAAATCTTGTCTAACGCATTCCATTTTAAATTCGTTCGCCGGCCTTATAGTGGACCGCGGGCTTAGGTCTTCCATATTCAACAATTTCAGTCCTCATATGTATCTTATTTATTTAAACTTTAATGCACTGTAAGTTGTACAATTGGCGGAGTTAATGCCTAATGGTATTCTCTACTAGTCTACCACCTGGTAATGCAGAGAGTTTAATCAGTGGTGGAATATTAATCATAAGTAAGTCGAGTGGTACAAAAAAAAAGAAGTAAAATGCACTGAAATGAACATGCATATTAATATTACACAAAGGACAATATTTTTTTTGTATGGGAGTTTAACTTAAAATAAAATTCTAACTAACAGAAACAAATGATACACCAAATGAAAGAATAAATTCATACAAAGAAAAAACATACATTTTTGTTAATTTTTCGATATGGGTTTTGCTTTTATTTTCAATCTAAGTCTTTTGTTACTGGCATGTGCAGCAGAGAGTTGCAACACTGTCCGCAGTAAGTGCGTTTTGTTTACAGTTATAAAAACATGTTTATTTTTGAGAAAACGAATACAAAGATACTTAAATTACATTAAAAATCGAAAAAGAGAAAATGCCCACAATACAATCAGCTTGATACTTATCCTTAAACAAAGATTTTTACTCTTTATTTTTTGTTTCAATTCGACGAACAAAACGCTGGTTTGGTTCCATCCACTTCTTCGTAAATATTGACATCTGTCATATGTCAGTGCCAGCAAATCAAATGTCAAAAGCGGTATAAATCAACGTTCTGTTCGACGCATTTTCAAGAATAATAAAATGTTTTCAAAAAGAAAACGGGCGCACAGTGGGTCGAAACAGTAATATGAGGGACATAGAGGTTTTTTTGACAAATCGTATTTTTTTGGATGCCGATCGATAGTCCTTTAGACACTCGTAAAGACATGTTATATAACATTTTTCACGAAACCTAATAGTTTGGCCATAAAAAAATAATTTGTGTTTTTTTTGTATGAAACAAGACCTAAAGTACTAAATATCTCCCAGGAACTGCTTTACCGTGCCTTATAATGACTTAGGGTGGCATAAGTGCATTGTGCACTAACATCTTAATCTATTTTTAGCTGCTCCAAACAGCAATTTTGCCTGTTAAACAGTTCGGAAAAAAATATATTTTTGATAATCCTATTATGGGGTTATAATTACAATTCTAAGAAAAAGCGTCGATTAGGGTACTAGAAACTAATAACGTAGTTAGTCTACATTGTTCTGTACTATCAGAATCTTTTAAAACCTTTTTTTGTTTTCGTGGGATGACTTTGAAGTAATAATGATGTCAGGTAATTAGGATATTAAAGAGACAATGGTTAAGGGTTGGGGGTAAGTAACCTGGAACTGTGTTATATAATGAAGGTGTATTCATTTTAAAAATAGTTTATGCTGTGAAACCTTACCAGTAACACTTAACTTGATCGATGCGATCTATTACTTAGGATTACAATTGAGTCCATTGTTAATAATTTAGATTTATTCGTAATCCTCAGGGAAACGTTAAAATCTTTAACAGACAGTGAAAAGTTATATAATCATCTTATGCAGAAAATGGGACGAGAAGAAAACAGTGTTAAATTAAAAAAGTTTTGCCAGTGTTTTGAGCTTATATTAATAGTAGGTGGACAAAATTCCATCGACCATTTCTCCATTTTTTAAGAAGAAACAGAGATTGGTTAGAAACCCCAAATAATTGGCCACAAATTATTAATGAAGAAAATATTGAGCATATTGAGAAATATTGATCATTATTAAAGTACCTATAACAAACAGTATATCGAACAATCTTCTTTTAAGCTCTAATATTATCATTGGTGCTGTAGAATTTAAGCTTTGTATTTTTTGTACATATTGTTTAATATTTGTTTTTGTTATAATTTAGATTTTTTTGAAGTGAAAACTTCTTTAGCGGCGTTGAGCACTTTTGTGGGATGGGGGAAAAATTTGAAACTCGCGTCAGGACACGTGACCTGATCGAAAAACCGTAAGACGGTTGGCGAAATTATTGATGTAAGTTGATTTTTCTGAGAGATAAACTTTTTAATGTAATTTAATATAAATTGTAATGTTTGTGTACGATAGCGCAATAAATAAATATTGTATTCTATATAAATATTATATTATATTATTATTATTATTATTATTATTATTATTGTATTCTATCACAAAAATAATAGTACTTTTATATTGATAATAACTATTCCAAAAAATCAAAAATGCACAACGTTGATATTCAAGTTTTCACTTCTGCCGGAGTGCTTTCACAGTTTTTTTTTATATATTTTAAGCTAGCGTTGTAAGATTTTAATCATTTATTTATTTATTTTATATTTTAATTACTATTAAACAAATATTTATGAATATGTGTTATTTTGTAGAAATTATATTAATATTTTATGGAATTGCTATTCTCTGTTGTCTTACCTAATTACCCGAGATAATTTTTATTTTAAAGTCATCCGATTCTAAGAAAAAAGGGTTTTGAAAGATTCTGTTAATAAAGAACAATGTAAATCAACTACGTAATTAGATCCTGCTACCCTAAACGATGTTTTTATTTAACAGGAGCAGGTAAAACCCCAAACCATTATCTCTTTATTTGTATAATTAATATCTTAATGACCTGACATCATTATTACTTCAAAGTCATCCGATGATAACAAAAAAAGGTTTTAAAAGATTCTGATAGTACAGAACAATGTAGACTAACTACGTTATTAGTTCCTAGTAGCCTAATCGACGCTTTTACTTAGAATTGTAATTATAACTCCATAATAGGATTATCAAAAATATACTTTTTTCCGAACTGTTTAACAGGCAAAATTGCTGTTTGGAGCAGCTAAAAATAGATTAGGATGTTAGTGCACAATGAACTTATGCCACCCTAAGTCATTATAAGGCACGGTAAAGCAGTTCCTGGGAGATATTTAGTACTTTAGGTCTTGTTTCATACAAAAAAAACACAAATTATTTTTTTATGGCCAAACTATTAGGTTTCGTGAAAAATGTTATATAACATGTCTTTACGAGTGTCTAAAGGACTATCGATCGGCATCCAAAAAAATACGATTTGTCAAAAAAACCTCTATGTCCCTCATATTACTGTTTCGACCCACTGTGGGGCGTATTAAAAAATCTAAAAATAATGTTAAATGAAAGTATTTAAGTTTATAAGTAATCCACAACCAAATATGACCCTGTTAAATATTTACGTATTTTAGGCCCAAAAAAAGTATGTCCTTTATAATCTTCAATCCGCTTTAAATTTAATTAGTTATGAAATGAATATGCCTTGGCACTGTCATCATCATCATCATCATTATCAGCCAAAGAACGTCCACTGCTGAACATGGCCTATCTCACGGCTTTCTACAGCGACCGACAAGCGGTCTGCATTCAGTGTAATCCTGCGATTTTTACAAGGTCGTCAGTCCATTCCGACGGTGTCACCAGTCTAGAATTTATCCGTCCCAACGGCTATCAGCTTCGCTCTTTGTGCCCTGCCCATTGCCACTTGAGCTAACTGATTCTCAGGGTTATGTCCTTTACCTTAGTTCTTGAAATGAAATGAAAAGCATTTATTGGGAATATGACATCACAAACACTCTTCTACGTATCTCCTCATTTCTGATTTCATGTCGTAGAGAAATACCGAGCATAGCGCTCTCCACCGGTCGTTATGTTATTTTGAGCAAGTACCATAGTTAGAGACAATGTTCCGGATCCGTATGTCTGTATGTTATGTATGTTTTCAGACACTGAGGTAATTTAGGCAAGACGCTCTTGCGCATTTTTCCAAAAGCTGTCCAGCCGAGTTGGATTCGTCGATTGACCTCTTTCCTAAAGTAGGACCTATTGAATTGAATTATTTGTCTTACGTATACTTACTTGGCAGTGTGTATAAGAATAAAGAATGTGATCAGGATTCCCCTTCTTCTTCTTTTCGAGTCGACAGCAAACTAAACGGTCTCGGCCCAGAACTTTGCTACGAGGATTGCGTTGTCTGTAGCTTCCATTAAATCCTCCCGCGTACAGTTATAAGGGCAGGCAGGGCATGATATAAGGTGTTCCATCCTTTGGGGAATAGCACCACATATGCACTCTAGAACATCATCATCATTTATGAATTCCCATCTAAACAAATTTTCCTTGCTGCGGCCGACCTGAGTCCGAAGTCTATTTAAATTTAAAGGCTTCCAGGTCAGCCATGGCAGCTGGTGTCCAGGAGGGGGATGTTCAGAGATGGAGACAAAAGGCCCGGGAATCGATGTGCTATTCCGCCAAAGGACACGTCTACCCTTCGGAGGATCACCAGTGAGAGGAGTCACACACTTCATTCCCTTTGCAGATACTACTGTCAAACGACAAGAATCTGTGCAACAAGGCGGTGATCAACGGCGTGAAGTGCATCGGCCTGTCCTCGCTGCGGCCGTTGCTGGAGCGCGCGCCGCAGCCCGCCGACCCGGAGCTGAGCGCGAGCGTGCGCCACTACGAGGCCGCCGTGTACCAGCTGCTGGCTAACATACTGGAGGTTGGTGGACGGAAAAAAGTTTTTGTGCCGATACCGAAACCGATATTGGTAGTTTCGGCTGAAACTATAACTTAGGTATGTAAATAATTTAAAAAATTAACCGCTTCCATAACGCTGACTAAATAGCTTAAAATAAGGGATTAGTTTTCTCTTTAGGAAACCAAATTCTTTAAGAGGCGGTGCACGATGTCAAGCACCAACAGTCTACGCACATTATTCACCGACTCCAAAATAAATTAGTTTGTTTTTTGACTGCGGTTTAATTTTTAAATTATTTTTTAATTTCATAAATATTATGTTCATCTCAAAATCGACTGGACCGATTTTGATAAAACTTACACTATACCCTTAATTGAAATATACCTAATTGAACTAATCTTCAATGACTGATACTATGACTTCTCGTTTTTGAAAAATCCGTGGACAAACAAACATAAACTTAGGAAAAATTTGCGCACGAGTTTGGAAACTTTACATATGCAAATATTTTATAATTCCTACTGTACATACACATTAAATTGATTACCTCCTTTTATTGAAGTCTGTAAAAATCTATTGAAATCTTAATATTTCACTTACTACTTGACGTTCAGATCAACTCTCAAATGTACAGAGAACAGCAAATCATACGCACAAAACACGGCAATCGGACAGCTTACGGTGGCTCACTAGAACTGAAGACGACTGGATCACACACTCTATAATTCACGAACACAGTTTCATTATACAATTGAAGGCAACACAGATGATCTGCCGAAACGGAAAACAGTGCCGAATCCGAACCTTCGGTCGGACACTACTGGAGGTGCGACCCTAGTGTCTGACGCTGTCTCAATGAGCTCAAAAGTATCCATCTAGAATGTAGATGAATGAAATGATCACCTGTATTCGTCTATTCTTGTATTTATTGAAGACGTCTCCGTCATATTCGTTGTCTGATATTCGTAACACAAATAAGGAAATGCCTTACTTCGAAACCAAGACAATAGGTTAGTTTCCACTTGGAAAAAATCACAATGAGGGTAGTTTCTAGTGATTAATCATGGTATTGCAATTTTAAAAAAGTAATTTGTTTCTGAAATTAAATTAAGATTATGAATATTATAAACAACTAGCGGACCCAGTTAACTTTGTTTCGCCCCCATTCTCATCTCTCCCCGGCCCCGTCTCGCCCAGTCCCATAATTTAAAATTTAAAGCGGTCTCAGAGTAACTTAAAAAAAATGGGTATGAAAAATAGATGTTGGCCGATTCTCAGACAAGCCGTTCCGAGGAGTACGGGAACGAACATTGTGACACGGGTTTTTTATATCTATACTAATATTATAAAGCTGAAGAGTTTGTTTGTTTGTTTGTTTGAACGCGCTAATCTCAGAAACTACTGGCCCGATTTGAAAAATTATTTTTATGTTGGATAGTCCATTTATCGAGGAAGGCTTTAAGCTATATAACGTAAAGATACGACTCACAAGACCACAGCAGCAATGAAAAATGTTGCGAAAACGGGAGAAAGATATTCCTTTTGAGAGCTTCCGCTGCGTACGCTGCGGAAACCGCTAAAGTTACACAAAAATCATATATGACAGGATTGTTCAACATTAAGAGTTCTCTAATAAAGTCTGCGACAGCATAAGTCTATCTTTTATGGTTGACTTACTACAACATTTTTATGTTAATAAATTTGTAAAAAAATAATGCATCATTTTTAGAGGTGTATTATACACACAGGTATTTATTCTTATCAAAATAAATACATTCATCATCACGAGCATTTCATTTAGAACAAAGTTGCCCTTTATATAATTTGATTCCAATAAATATCTTAGAAGCTATCACAGTTTTAACATAACTCCACACCAAATCAATGTTCGCAGCTTAAGTACAACGTGCGCTTGCGCTAATCTATACTAATATTATAAAACTGAAGAGTTTGTTTGTTTGTTTGTTTGTTTGTTTGTTTGTTTGTTTGTTTGTTTGAACGCGCTAATCTCAGACACTACTGGCCCGATTTGAAAAAATATTTTTATGTTGGATAGTCCATTTATCGAGGAAGGCTTTAAGCTATATAACATAAAGATACAACTCACAAGACCACAGCAGCAATGAAAAATGTTGCGAAAACGGAAGAAAGATATTCCTTTTGAGAGCTTCCGCTGCGTACGCTGCGGAAACCGCTAAAGTTACACAAAAACCATGTACGACAAGATTGTTCAGCATTAAGAGTTCTATAATAAAGTCCGCGACAGCATAAGTCTATCTTTTATGGTTGACTTACTACAACCTTTTTTATGTTAATAAATTTGTAAAAAAATAATGCATCATTTTTAGAGGTGTATTGTACACACAGGTATTTATTCTTATCAAAATAAATACATTCATTATCACGAGCATTTCATTTAGAACAAGGTTGCCCTTTATATAATTTGATTCCAATAAATATCTTAGGAGCTATCACAGTTTTAACATAACTCCGCACCAAAATAATGTTCGCAGCTTAAGTACAACGTGCGCTTGCGCTAATTATATTATAAAGCTGAAGAGTTTGTTGGTTTGAACGCGCTTATCTCAGGAACTGCTGAACCGATTTGAAAAAATATTTCTGTGTTAGATAGCTTATTTATTGAGAAAGGCTTAAGGATATAAAACATGACGCTGCGACGGGAGGGAAGGGAGCAAACTCAAAACGCGCGGACGAAGTCGCGGGGGACCGCTAGTTATATTATAAAGCTGAAGAGTTTGTTGGTTTGAACGCGCTTATCTCAGGAACTGCTGAACCGATTTGAAAAAATATTTCTGTGTTAGATAGCTTATTTATTGAGAAAGGCTTTAGGATATAAAACATCACGCTGCGACGGGAGGGGAGGGAGCAAACTCAAAACGCGCGGACGAAGTCGCGGGGGACCGCTAGTATAAAAATAAGGTTTGTCCACAACACACATTTGATCTCGTGACCGTCGCTGCGATCACCTATTAAAGGGTGTGACGTCAAGCCTTGCACGATGGTGGGCTTTTAATGCTGTCATAGACAACTTTTTTTTTTGTAGTTAATCTGTGTTGCCACATTGTCCAGAAAAATAGACAGCTCCTTATAGTATTTTGCTGTCAATTGTAATTTATTGTTAGCGATTGTAAGCAGTGACGTCATTAAGGACCCCAGTTCGATCGTTTTTGAGGCCCATTTAAATTAATTATTTTTTAGTATAATTGAATCATGTACGGACAACAGCACGTCAAAGTAAACACTGCGGTATCTAATGCAGTTGTAATAAGGGCTAGTTTGCCATAAAAGTGGGTTGGGTCATAAATTACATTATGGGCATGTAATGCACAAACCATCAAATGAACACTTGAAACATAGAAAGTCGTTTTATATGAACGATCTGGCAAGTATCACTTAGTTAGTGTGAACTTCCTAAGACATTTTAAAACAACCCGTAAGTACACAATATAGCCTTGCACCATTAAAATCCTCCTATGGGATAATTAAGCAGTAGATTTTTTGCGTTGGCATTCAATCACGCTTGGGGTAAATTGGATGCAACATATTTGGTGATGTTTTGTGGGGATCTATTATGCCTCTCTTTGGACTGCTTCTGCCCACTTTATTACCTTAATCTACTTTCGAGTGAAACATTTTACAGATTTATCATTTTATTTTAAAATAATTTATACTAAAAATTTAATAAATGTTTATCGATATGATTTATCGACAATTGTCAAGCACAATTAAAATAAACTGACAAGAGAACGAATGATAAACATATGATAACCCTACCGTATAAAGTATACGTTATCTTGTCGATTTTGTAGTAACTGACCACCACTTTTTTAAATGGCAATGTTACTTTTCTCTTGGAAAACACATTTTACTATTTTCATGAAAAATAACAGCTTTTTTGGGATAAAACGTTACTTACGGATCTTGTCTTGCCGCTATAATTTTTACACAAAAATAAGCCATATATACCCATTTTTTCCGTCAATGTTTCTCACTGAGCTCTATCATCGTAGTGATAAGACGTCACCTGTAAGTGAGGCCAAAAATCCCGCTTCGTGGCTAAGGGGGCACAAGCGAAATTGCCCGTCATTGCGCGTCCAGTGGTTTATTCGTCCAAGTATATTTACTAATGTGAAGTATTGTCTAGTTTTTGAAATTTATTCAACCAGCTTATTGGGTTTGTCTGGCGCATATTTTATTTACATATATTTATTTAATTACCCTTTCTTCCAGAACGAAATGCGAGCGAAGTACAACAACCTATGGCAGCACGTGCTCTTCAAAGCGCCCCCGTGGACCCTGGCCGACGTGCTCCAGTGCTTGCTCAAGCATTGGATAGCGGTCTTCAACGAGGTGTTCCCGAGGATAGAACACCTCATCACGGACCTCAGTAACGCGCTCAATGCTGTGCAGAAGAAAGGTAAGTTAAGTTGAAATTTATAAAATTACTAGCGGATCCAAATAACTTTGCTTCGCCCTTAGCACCGTCCCGCCCCGGCCCCGCCTCGCACAGCCTCGTAATTTTAAAAGTTAAGAAAAACACTATAGTTGATCAGTTATCGAGCGGGATGAATGATGATGATAAGTGCATATATGTAGACATCCATGACTTAGGCACAAATGTTCGTGCTCATTTATGTTCATTTGACCTTTAGGGGATTTGAAGTTCGAACCCGCGACCGTCGGCTTAGTAGTTAGGAGCGCTAATCACTACACCAAACGCGTCGTCAAATAAATGATCATGAAGTTGTTGTCAGTTTATTTGTAATGACAATGTAGCGACATCTATGAACAACCATTGTCACTACATTTCAACGCAACACGCTGACTCGGATCGACACGACTGGCGCTATAGTCGAAGTATGGAGACTGAACCGCGATATTAAAGATTTAGAGCGGACTAACTACATATGAATAAATCAAGACGGTAATCATTGGACATTGGTCCCCCGGGCCATAACACCCGGTCGGTAGGAAGCGCTTCCCTTTGCCTTCCTAACACAGTTGCGCCAAACCAGTAACACAGACGTGTTGACATTTTAACTTTGAATTACATACCTATTTTGCTTACTTGCGCTGGTCCCATTTGTACTAATATGTAGTAAGAATAGTTTAAACACGGTCCTTTGTTTAAAGCATTTGATGTAAATCGGCTGTCAAAAAAACATGATTTTGTATTTAGTCTGATAAATAAATAAAATAATTTATTTCCAAAAAAACGGTTTACAATATGTTGCTGAGTTTCCTTGGTAATTAGCCAGGGACACTTGTTTTCTGCTGAACAGACTTAAGAACTTTTTCTATATATTACAACTAGCATTGAGCTGTTTGAAAGCTAACCAGTATTTGCGCGCAAAAAGTCGTGATAAAAGAATTTTCCCACTACACCGTACGATATCATGACTATGCTAGGAACGTGTCAGGCACGAAAAGCAAGACGATACGCTCTACCTTGCCTACTGAACGGATTGATAGCGTTCTGTCTCACCGTTATATAGAGCGAGAGTGAGAGCGAAGAGATAGAGAGAGAGAGAACCTACCGACCTAACACTGCTACCCTGGGCAATCTGGGTGTAGCTCTCCCACCACATCATCCTTCTTATATCTGCGTATCTAGTATCTATTGTTAGGATGGGCTAGGGCGCTAGGTTTTAGTATCTGAGGGCAAGGGATATCTACGCCACAAGGTAGATAGTTTCAATCTTAACCTTTTATTAACTGAACAGACGGTACTTCTTCCCGCCTGTACACGTTGCTAGCCTAAGCCTAAGTTCCTAGTTCCACGTAAACATGCCATGACCGTCATGGCATGCTTACGTGAACTGGGCAAAGTCCTCAAACCGTTTACTTACCAAACTTTATTACCTACCTTCTACAGATCCGTCAACCCTCTCGCAGTCCGAGGTGGCCAACTTCAAAGAACTCTGCCTAGAAGTGGCGGGCAAGTGTCAGATAATACCGGAGTACATGCATCTCGCCAAGCGCACGGTGGAGAGACTGACGCGCGACCGTGCGTCGGACACGTGCGTCATTGCCGCGTTCGAGGGACTGTGGACAGCGTTTTCTAGTTATTGGTAAGTGATTTGTCTAGACGGAATATCGAACAACTGACCCGCTGGCCAGAGGTCTAACACGACCAAGTTATCTGTAAATAGCTAGTAGACAAAATTTCAAAAACTAGATAATATTTAACATTAGCAAATATATTTATCAATAACTTTGATATTTTCAATAATATTCAACATTTACATTAGTGATGCAACGATTATCACTTAGCGATTACGATTTCGATTACGATTATTTAGATTTATAAATAAAAAACTTACTTTCCATGAATCAACATAACATTTATTATCAGAAGAAATAATTTCAATGAGATATCAATAATTAAAATTAAGGTATTTTAAATTTTAGTCTCGTTCTTTTGTAATGTAAGTATTTCGACTTTTAAGTGGATTCTACTAACTTTTCAAAGAGCTGCCAAATATCACTAGTTTGCTTTCGTTTCGATGACATTTTTGTCGTTTCTTGCAGTACTTCTTTCTTGTAGTATAAGTACCTAACTTTTATTAATTTTAACTACACTTAACTAACTTTGGCAAGAGAAAACCAACGTAAAATTATTAAAATACACTTTAGGAGATACAATTACTCTCATTGCGATAACTCACTAAACAACGACCGCACACAATGACGAGATCGCACACGGCTGGGGAAATCCCCGAAACTTAATGTCAGGCAGGCCAGCCAAATTAGGTAACGTTCTGATACACGCACGTATGAAGAAAAGACGGATTAACGAAGTAGGTTAACTAAATGTTTTTTAATGAAAGTTAATAATTAAATTTTATAAATAATCGCTAAATAATCGATAGATTGGACGATTACGATTAATCGTGAAATAGCAATAATCGTCGATTACGATTAATCGTAATCGTAGCATCACTAATTTACATGATTATGATTTAAAATAATCTAATTTAGTGGGCCTCAAAAATGTTTGGATTGCATGGCGTCCTAAATGACGTATCTGCTTACAATCTAAAGTCTTTTTGACAGCAAAACACTACGAAGAGTTGTCTATGACAGCAAAGCTCGCAATTATGCAAGGCTCGATGTCTCATCCTTTCATAGGCGTTTACGGTCACATGACTAAATGTTTTTTGGACGAACTTAATTATTTGAAGTATTAATAATTATTATTTAAATTCAGAACAAAATGTATTTTGATATCTCCATACCGTAATCAATGGTGGACGTCCCACGCTGCGTCTCTGGTCGAAGGGTCTCCAATCTAGAACTTTCCTGCCCCAACGGCCATCAGTTCTTCGCGCTATGTGCCCTGTCCATTGTCACTTGAGCTTACTGAGACTCAAGGCTATGTCCGTTACCTTAGTTCTTCTACGTATCTCCTCATTTCTGATTCGATCCCGTAGAGAAACACCCAGAATAGCCTATTCCATCGCTCGTTGTGTGATTTTGAGCTTTATTATAAGGCCCGTCTGCCATTAATAGTACATTATGATACAAGTGTGCTAAGTTGACCATTATATACAAGGCGATATTGTGTGCGCACGAGCGAAAGCGAGTGCGCCATAAGAAAGCCGCGTATATAATAGTCACAGGCACACGCGTATCATACGACGTTTTTCAACACACTTGCGAGGAAAAAACAAGACTCTTCATTTACTAAGTTTTTAATTATTAAAACATTTAGTAAAAATACATTTCACTCGATTTTGATGGCAAAGACTTTCGTACGCGTTTTTTGCCTCGTTACGTATGTCCGGCGGAGTAAATAATAGGTTTTCTTCACTTGAAGTAGACATTTTCATTAATATTAAACTTCTTAAATAATGCAAACTTCGTCACAGCTGACAATTATTATTTACGAAAAATGGCGCATTGTTTTTTTTTTCTTGCCGCGATACCGATGCTCGCGCAAGGCTTAGGCGCGAACTAGATCGGCCAAAAGCCAAGATTAAAAATGTAATAATTCGTGATTAAAACACAAATCACAGAAAATGTTAAATGAGTTTGAGCTATTTTTTAGTAATAAATCTGGATTTACCATTTATTGCAATAAATATGTAGATACTGTTATTTTTCGCATAAATACTGTTTGTTGCTAAAATAAAAGTATTGTATAACCCGACTAAATTATATCGCTTCTTCTTCTTACTTACGACTTGGTACTAGAGTACAAACCTAAATTGGTCGGGTTAATAAACTAAAGGTTCTAGTGCAATAATATAATGAAAAAGCACGCGTGTTTAATATCTATGATTATGAGCCAAAAATCGGTGGAATAAAGACGTCGTTATGAGCAAGTGTGTTGAAAAATCTGTTAAAGCTTTTGGATTTCTAAATCTTATATATAAAATTCTCGTGTCACAATGTTCGTTCCCGTACTCCTCCAAAACGGCTTTACCGATTTTTACCAAATTTTATGTGCGTATTCAGTAGGTCTGAGAATCGGCTACTATCTATTTTTCATACCCCTAAGGATAAGGGTTGTTCATTTTTAATTTAATTTTATTTTTTTTGGACGAAATTTTTTGTTTTTATACTGTGGCATTAAAAATACATACAACCCTAAATTTTTACTTTTTTTATCACCGACCCCTATTTTTTTAAAGCCATTTTAGCAATTTGATCATTTTTTTTCATCCCGCTCGATAACTGATCAATTATATTGTTTTTCTTAACTTTTAAAATTACGAGGCTGTGCGAGACGGGGCCGGGGTGGGACGGTGCTAGCGGCGAAGCCAAGTTCGCTGGGTCCGCTAGTAAATAAATAAAAAATGTATTGCGCATGTCGGTTCCAGCGCGAAGATCTGCTCTAGCCGGGGCATCCCGCACGGACTGGAGGACTGCGTGGCGGGCGACGCGCCCCCCGCCTCGGAGCTGGTCTCCGCGCAGGGGTACCTTACCGTGGCGATACACGAGTAAGTAAACAGGGTCACTTTGAAAACATTGGCAAAATTAAACTTACATTTTGGGCCGATTGTTCAATGGTCAGATAAAACTTATCAGACTGATAAATTATAAAGCGACATATTTAAAAAAGTGACAGTTACGTGTGATTGCTGACAATTAGGTGACGTTTTCAAATAAGGGCTGATTTTACAATAGTCAGATAAGAAATATTCGTCGGACAAAATACAGGCTCATTTGAAAATGCCATCTAATTGTCAGCAGTCATAGGTACCTGTAATTTTTTTAAATCTGTCGCTTCATATTTTATCAAGACTGATAAGTTTTATTAGGCCATTAGAAAATCGGCCCTAAGCCACATTGTATTTTGTTCGATGAATATTTCTTATCTGACTATTAAAAAATCAACCCTTAAATAAACAAATATTGGACACCTATCACATACATTGCACTGATCCCAAAGTAAGTAGCTAATTCACTTGTGTTATGGAAATCAGACACAACGGTGGTACAACAACACCCAGACCCGAGACAATATATGATTTCTACATTGACCCGACTAGGAATTGAACCCGGGACCTCGGAGCGGCGACGCCTTGAAACCCAGCGTGCTTAGCCATTAAACCACGGAGGTCATCATTTATTTAAGTATATGAATTCTATGTATGTTTATTAGCCTGTTGCTTATGTATTTTATTATATATTTGCGTTATATTAGTATGCGTGTTTATGTTATTGCAATTTACTTATTTTTTAAGGTTCCGTAGCCGAATGGCAAAAAACGGAACCCTTATAGTTTCGTCAAGTCTGTCTGTCCGTCCTTATGTCACAGCCACTTTATTCTGTAACAATGAGTATCACACTGTTAAAATTTGGTAGGAAGATGTATCCTGTTAACCGCTTTACGATTCTTATAAAAAAATATATATATTTTAGGTCTCACATACATGAAACTAAAACAAAATAAAATTTTCAAACCATTTCGTGTCGGGTTACTATGGATAGGTCTTCCTCAATAAATGAGCTGTTAAAATATAACGAGTTTAAAGAATATCATCATCATCATTAATAGTCCAAGGACGTCCTCTGCTGGACAGGCCTAAAATCTGTTTCTTTTTGCTTGTCAAATATTGTAAAAAATATTGAAATTATTTTTTATCGAATTAATTCATTTTATAATAAGATAAATACCAAAACTGACCATCTACACAAGTAATTCATGGTTTAGCACTAAGATCTTTTCAAATCAAATAGTAAATTAATTTTATTCACTGATATCATTTAAAAAAATATAAAGATATTGTTTACATAATTCTACAAGCAAAGAAAAACAGACTGTACCCAAGATTCCTCCTATAAAGAAAATAATGTAGAAAATTAATATAAATTCGTTCCACAGAGTACTGAGTATAGATGGCGACGTCACGGAGCAAGCGCTCGACCAGTTGGAAGCGGCGTTCCACAACTGTCTCACTCTGGCCGGCCTCGACCACGCCGCGTTAGACAAAGACAAACTACGGATCTTCTGCAACACTTGCAGGTATGCACGGACGAGGTCTTTACCGGATTATCACTTTAGAATAGAATAAAGAGTATAATGGTTGTTTATTTGATACACACAAAGAAATAAAATACATCAATTTACTTTAATGAGAAATAGCAAGGACAAAAAACACATAGGAAAAATGATATAAAAATAAATAAGAATTAAATAAAACAAAAACATGAAGCCTTCAGGTGTGCCAAAACGGCCTCAGTGTACAAAAGGATTTAAAAACATCTTAGAGTATAAGTCGTGACAGTAGAGGGTAAGCATGCCACGACATTGATTTTCAGCGGGAACCTTTGCTAGGTGCCGAGTGTAAACACACACTTGAGGGGAAATAAAATAAACAATAAAAAATGGTTGATTAAATTAACACTTTTTACAAACACATAAACTAAAATTAATAAATGGACAATTTAAATTAATTATTCAAACTACAAATTAACTAACTAACAGGACAAATTATAATATTAATCTGTTAGAGAACAACAACTTTCGAAAAGAATCGCTTGCACATATTGTGCTCACACGACATAAGAACGGGCGTCATCATTATCATTTTATTATCATTATCAACCAAAGGACGTCCACTGCTGAACATAAGACTCCCCCACGGCTATCCACAGCGCCCGATTAAAAGCGATCTGCATCCAGTGTGTTCCTGCGATCTACAAAGTCGTCTGTGCATCTTGTCGGTGGACGTCCTACGCTGCAGCTTTAGTTTAAGGATCTCCAATCTATAACGTTTCTGCCCTAACGGCCATCAGTTCTCCGCGCTATGTGCCCTGCCCACTGCCACTTGAGCTTACTGATTCGCAGGGCTATGTCCGTTACTTTAGTTTTTCTACGTGCCTATCGCTTCTAAGAGCCCTCGCCATCGTATCAAAACTGCGTAATAAAGGAAAAAAGAAGATTATTATTGCGGGTGATCTGAATATTAATACTTTGACTGCAAGCACACGCTCAAACAGACTGCTAAATCTTCTTAATTCTTTTAATTTAAGTTTGCATATAACGGAACCTACAAGACTAACCAGATGTATCGATCATATAATAAGCAATACAAAAAATGTCAAAGCTTCAGTTCATAACTTGGGAATATCAGACCATACTGGACAGATAGCAGAATTTAGGTTTAAATTGAAAAAAACAATATCACAGTGGTGCGAAATAAGACGGGATTTCGGAACTGAAAATGTTAAAAAATTTCAGAAATGTATGGCTGCTCTATCGTTTTCGGATATACGTTCTGAAAAAAATCCTAATAAAGCATTTGATGATTTTCATTCATTATTTCAACTATTTTACAACCTGTGTTTTCCTAAATTATTAATAAAAATCAAAAGGAAAACAAATAAAGCAAAATGGATCACCAAAGGCATAAAAAAGTGTTGTAAAGAAAAACGGCGATTATATTTCAAATACCAAAGGGCCAAAATCAACGATAAACTTTTATATAAGCACCAGTATAAATTGTACTCGAAGGTACTCCGACGCTGCATGCTGCATCTCCAAAAATATGGCAATAAAAACTACATACTTAATGCTAAAAACAAATCAAAAGCAGCCTGGAACATAATAGCATCGCAAACAACAGAATCAAGGTCCCATGCAAACTTTGAAAAAATAATTTACAACGCGGAAACCTATGGTCAACCACATGACATAGCTGACATCCTCAATAATTTCTTTATTGATGCTACCAATGGTGAATCCAAGAAACATGACCAAACAAAAAGCAATATTGACATTTGTAGTTCTAGTATATTTCTCCAACCCACATCCTCAGAGGAAATCTGTAAAATAATTAAAACCTTAAGAAACAGCCCTGCCGTCGGATATGACGAGGTATCTACAAATATTTTAAAGAAAGTGGCAGATTTTATTGCACTAATTTTAAGCTACTTGATAAATTTGTCTCTTTGTGATGGTACGTTTCCAGAATCATTGAAATTATCAGTTATTAAGCCTTTGTTCAAGAAAGGTGATAAAACAGTCCCAGCTAATTATAGACCGATAGCGCTGATGTCAATATTTTCAAAAATATATGAGCGGGTAATGCATTACAGATTAAATAGTTTTTTAGATAAATTTAATATATTAAGGCCAGAACAGAACGGCTTCCGGAAAAATCACAATACAACCTTAGCCATCTTCACATTGGTTCAATCAATAATAGAATGCCTTGATAAGAAGATACCAGTAGCGGCCCTGTTTTTCGATTTGAGCAAAGCATTCGATTTTGTCGATCATGCCAATCTGATAGGGGTGCATGAAAGAAACCTCCCCGCGCGACGTGCCTACTTCACTACACGTTCGGTGCACCCTGGACAGTCAGCGAGTTCCTGTGCTGACTGACGAATTCTTTCACCACGATGGTAAACCAAAAGCGACCACCCATAGGTCCTAGCAGTCCACTTTCGAAACCGGCTCTGCGCGTCATTTCAATTAACATCGAAGGTTTCTCAGATGATAAAGCACAAATTCTTGCTGATTTGTGCAAAGTTAAAAATTGTGACATATTATGTGTCCAAGAAACCCACCGAGATGACAAGCAGAGTCGACCTTACATTCCTGGACTGACGCTTGTCGCCGAGATCTGTCACCCGAAGCACGGTAACGCAGTGTTTGTTGCTCCCGGCGTAAGCGTACTCTCGACTAAATGCTCCTTGGAAGGCGGAATCGAATCGATCACTATAGACCTTGGACAGTGCAAGGTTACTTCGGTATACAAGCCACCCAATACAGCATTTGAACTTACTATTCCGGACCTCTGCCAGTCGAATCACATCATCATTGGAGATGACATGGGCGAACAGCTGCTGCTCTCAGTAAATAAGAGCTGTCGAGAAAAGTGGCTAGATGTGGTCACAAGCATAGACCTTACCCATAATAGCAAAAAAGCGTGGACTACTATCAGGAAACTGACAGGCGATCCTCCTCCACCAAAAGCAATTGGGAAAGTCTCAGCTAACCAAATTGCCACCCAATTTCTTCTTAACGGCAAAACCACAACGCGGCCCGAAAAAGTTTCTGTTTCGACTGATCAAATTGACTCGAACCACATAAGTTATCCCTTTGAGTTGGACGACCTCTTCTCTCAGATTCGCAACTTGAAGCTTGGTAAAGCCTCTGGTTTTGACGATGTGTCTGTCGAACAGATTAAGTGCCTTGGTCCGGGTGCGGTGGCTTGGCTTCTTGAGCTTTTTAATAACTGTTTGGAGTCACATAAAATCCCTCCACTCTGGCGGAAATCCAAAGTTATTGCTATCCTTAAACCAGGAAAGCCAGAGTCAGACCCTAAAAGCTATCGCCCCATCTCTTTGCTCTGCCACACTTATAAATTGTTTGAGAGAATGCTTTTGGCTCGTCTTTCCCCCTTTATAGACCCAAAGTTAATACCCGAGCAGGCGGGATTTCGTCCGGGAAAATCCTGCTGCAGTCAGACTCTTAAACTTACCCAACACATAGAGGACGGCTTTGAAACACATAAAGTGACAGGCACGGTGTTTGTAGATCTATCTGCAGCCTATGACACCGTAAATATCAGACGCCTTTTGGGGAAGGTAGAGTCTCTTACTCAAGACCGTAGATTTGTGCAGATCCTAAGTGAATTGCTCCACAACAGGCGTTTCCAAGTTCATCTTCTAGAAGGGAAAAGTAGATGGAGAACACAAAAAAACGGCCTCCCACAGGGGAGCGTATTGGCGCCGTTGCTGTTCAACATCTATACTAACGACCAGCCAGTGACTATGGATACAACCCGTTTCCTGTACGCCGACGATTTAGCACTGACCTCACAAGCCGAGAACTTTTTGCAGGTTGAGGCAGCCTTGACTACTGCCCTTAGTGCTCTCGACGATTATTACACACAAAATGCACTAAAACCCAACCCATCGAAGACCGAATCCTGTGTTTTCCACCTACGCAACAGAGAGGCTAAGCGCAAATTAAACATCACCTGGAAGGGCCTATAACACACAATGACTACCCCAAATATTTGGGTATTACACTGGACAGGTCTTTAACCTACAAAAAACACTGCCAGAATACCAAGGCTAAAATTCATGCCCGCAACAGCTTAATTCGTCGTCTTACCTCCACTAAATGGGGCGCGTCACCGGATGTCTTGCGGACCTCCGCTCTGGCCCTGTCGTTTTCCGTTGGCGAATACGCATGTCCAGTTTGGGGTCGATCTGCTCATACAAAGCTGGTGGATATAGCCTTAAACGAAACTTGCCGAAGTATTACAGGCTGCCTAAAACCCACCCCGGTAGCAATGCTGTATTCACTAGCTGGTATCGCACCTCCGGACATTCGCAGACGAGTGGCTAGTGGAGTGGAGCGTCGTAAGCAGGAGACGAGCGCACTTCATCCAATGCACGCTTACTGTACGGTCAGTCAAAGACTAAAAAGCCGCAGAAGCTTCATGAAGTGCGTTCCTCCTCTTGACCGCGACCCCTCTACTGCGAGACGTGTCCTTTGGGAGAACGGCCCCTTACCACCTGCTCCTTTTGTTCCTCCTTCCGAACATCCTCCTGCAGGACACAAACTGCCATGGCCCACTTGGAAGTCCCTTAACAGACTCCGGACCCAAGTGGGTATACCCTATTCACCAGGCAAAGTCTATAAATGTAAACAAACATGGCGGCTTGAATACCATAGACAAACTTTAGTGCTGGGAAAAAGTAGAGGAATTTAGTCAATTGAACTGGTACAATATACAATCGATTGCTATTAATGAAAAATAAATAAAAGTGAAATGATTTAACTTTGCAAATATTTAATATCGGTCTTATTATGTGTAAACGAAACATAGGAAATTGAGAAGTGATTTTATTATAATTTAAAAATACTTTAGTCATGAATACTTTGAGTTTAAATGTCCGTGAATATAATATCTTACGTTTAGAAACAAAATACACATCCAAACAAAAAAAAAAATAGGAACGGTCACATACTTTTACGAAATTGTATATAGAAATTGAATATAAATTTAATCAAACGTTTGTATGGGTGATGACTGATTGATAGCATTAAGTAATTTTAAAGGTTAAACACGAATTATTAATCCTTCATTTAAAAAAAATGCGTATTATTTACATGAAATTGATGATTTCTATAACACCATGTTTGAGCAATTCAATTAATTAACAAATAGTAGAATCAAGATACCCGGGCGACGTTCTCTTAGAAAAAAAATTGCTAAACAATCATTCGATCAGATTTGCGAAATAAAACAAAACCTAGCTGCAGTGAAATATTTGTGCACCACCGCTGATATATGGTCAGGTTTTTTAGGTGTTACAGTGCACCGGATTGATAATAACTATAAGAGGCGTTCTGCAGCTTTAGCTTGTCGCCGGTTTAAAGGGGCACACACCTTTGACCGCATAAAAGATTTGCTTCTGGAAATATATTCAGATTTTGATATTGACCCCACTAAAATAGTATGCTCTGTTAATTAGTTAAGTTAATTTGTTAGTAACAACTAACAATGGGTCAAATTTTGTGAAAGCGTTCAAGATATTCGGAGTTAATACGAAATCCCGAATCGAATATAATGAAGATAATGATTTTTCAAGTAGCAGCGAGAACGAGTTAAGTGAAGAAGAACTCGAAGTGACTGAAGGAGAGTTCGGCATAAGACAGGAACACGAACATAATGATCATCTGTTAGAAGAAAATATAGTATACGACCATTCACAAAACAGTTAGCTACCATCTCACTTTAGGAGTAATGCGCACACTTTGAATCTGATTGCTAGTAAGGACGTCCAAGCCTTATTGTTAACTGATAAATCGACATGTCTTGGAAAAATGCATTCCGCAACAATGGAAAAATGTATCGACAATATGAAATTTAAAAACCTAATAGTGTTATTTAAGTTTGTTTAGTGAGATTTTTGAAGTAAGAATACTTTGCTGAAACGGCATCCAAATCGGTGCATCAAAATGCTTGATAATCGCGGAAAATACCGCATCAAAATCGGTTCATCCAAATGCTAGATAATCGAGGAAATATACATACCTCATTTTTAATTCGGATAAATGTATTTAGTAATATTTAAATAACTCTAATTATTAATTGGAAAAAATAATTTCAGTTTATTATAATAAAATAAAATAAACTCCGACAACCCATATGATTTTTATTTCGAATGACAAAATTCTAATAGAAAGAAATTTATTTATAAATAATTTAAGATTTAATGGGGGTGTGATATTTATTTGACGCTTCTGATCATTTCTTGCTCTGCGGACGACGCTCTGTCGAGATATGATTCGGTAGGTAGTTATATCACCAGCATACTTATTTTATCATAAGCTTCCAGGGGGTTTACTCGCTAGCGATGATGTAACTTTTTGTATCGAAAATTTTAGTTTAGTAAGTGACCGCTAGGGGTGCTGTGCAATTTTGCATAGACTTTTAGGTCGTCAACTAAATACAATTTTCAGATTTTCGCGCACACAACGTTACGCGTTGTACGTACATCCAATTAAAATATCATTATTTTGAAACAACAATTTACAATGACTAACAACAAACCATTTCATGAACAGTAAAACAACAAAATTTTGATATTAATCCTTTCTAGAAACTCGCACGTTTAGTAATATTGACCCTAATATTACTATAAATGCGAGTTTCGAATAACCAATTGAATCGATCAATTGGACGAAATTGGTGTCCCAACACTAAATTAAAAAAATATGAAGTTTTTCGTCATCTTCTTGTCTTTGTCAAAATGGTGGTATTTTTCCCATGAATCACGATTTTTACTTTAAATAAGTGTGTTTGAATGCAATAATCATATTTATATTATTACGGCATAATTGGTAAAGGTGTTTGTGAGATCTGTGAAGAAGTTTACTTGTGTACGTGCAGAGAATCTTCTGATAATAAGGTTAATAGGTTAGTCAATTGTTTGTTTACATTTATGGACTTTCCCGGGTGAATAGGGTATAGATGCAAGGACTCCATGTACAAGTGGGGATTTTCCGACGGAACAGATCTGTCCTGTGTTTGCGGGTTTACTCCACAAAACATGTCCCATTTACTGTCTTGTCCTGCGTGCCCTGATTCGTGCTTGCTAGAAGACCTTATGTGTGCTAACGACAAGGCAATCCGCGTCGCCCATTACTGGGCACAAAAAATTTAAGTCGGTTTACCATCGACACGATAAGAAGAAGATGCCAATCTGATCCAAAAACTACAAAAGTACGGGATTAGGGGAACAGCAACAGACTGGTTCCATAGCTATCTGCGAAACCGGAGACAATACGTGGAAATCAGTAAGATGGTTAAAATAAAGAACTCTCACACAAAAATGACATACAAATCTGACTTCAGAGCGAATAGAGTCGGTGTACCACAAGGTAGTATTTTAGGTCCAATACTTTTTAATTTATATATTAATGATCTACCTAAAGTAATTGATCATCAATCTATTCTTTTTGCTGACGACACAACATTGATCATTGAAGGAAAAGACGAAGACCATCTGGAATTTGAAATAAATACGACTATCAAAAAAGTGATTAAATGGTTAAATGAAAATAATTTGAGGGTGAATATTGACAAGACTAAAATAATGCTATTTCGGACATATCAATCTAATAAAATTAATCTTAAAATTGACTATCAAGGACATACAATTCATAACGTACCAACAACTAATTTTTTAGGAATAATTATCGATGAACACTTTAGTTGGAAATGTCACGTAAATAGTGTATGTGACAAGCTAAGCCGCTTCGTATTTGCTCTAAGGAGATTACGAGAAACTGTCTCTACAGAGATTGCTCTGGAGGCATATCACGCCTACGTTGCCTCAGTTTTACAATATGGGCTTATGATATGGGGCAACTCTACTGACATAGAATTGATATTCAAAATTCAAAAAAAATGTGTTAGGGCCATTAGTGGTGCTGATTATACAGATTCCTGCAGGCCCCTCTTTAAACAGTTTCGATTGCTGACATTAACCAGCCTTTACATTAAACAAATATGTTTATTTGTGAAGCAACACAGTTATTTCTTCCCAGCAAAATTGCCAGTGTCGGGTAAATGTCTGCGTAAGCGTCCTACATGTCTCCTTCAAGTTCCAGCATTCAGACTGACATTGGCTGAAAAGAATGTATTTATTATGGCAGTAAAAGTTTTTAATGCATTACCAGAAGACATAAGAGGAATTACGGGGTCTTTATTTAAAACAAAGTTACACTCGTGGTTAATTGAGAATAATTTTTATCATCTTAATGAATATTTTACTCGCTAGAAATAAATGTTAAGTCCGATGGCGATGATGTCCACTTTTGACATTATCATGGTTTAACTCATAATACTATATTTTGCACGCTGACTAAAATGTAGCAAATTTTGGTGAACTCAAATGTATTTACAAACTAAGACCAATATTGTACACCCAAAATTCGCAAATAAACGCATTTGTATTTGTATTTGTATCGCTAGCTGTCTGATTTTGAGCTTTTTTATGAGGCCCATAGTAAAAGACCATGTTTTGGATATGTCATCACTGGTAACACACAATAGTTGAAGTCTTGTGTCTTCAGACCCTGAGGTAATTGAGTCGAAAAGACACTCTTGCTCAGTTTTCCGAACGCTGCCCAGCCGAGTTGGACTCGTCTCTTCACCTCTTTCCCAAAGTTGAACTTACCTTATTGGATCACTTTAGAAGAACGGGCGTCGATTCAAACAGAACACGACGCAAACAGCAATCGATTTGTTCTCTTACGCCGTTAGTACACCGACGTACTCGCATGCAGCAGCGATGCGATTGAACGAAAAAGCCCTCAACTTTTTCTTAGCGTTCGATGGGAAATTGAGATAAATGTGTTGTGTTTAGTAAATGCTATATAATAGTAATTTATTTAGACGACCCGTCTGGTGTAGTGGTAGAGAAATAGCCTACTACGCAGCGGGTTGCGGGTTCGATCCCCGCACATTACAAACATTTGTGTGCATGAACATGTCTGTTTGTATTGTCTAGGTGTTTTCTATGTATATCATGTATGTATTTACAAACAAAAAGTATTTAAGTATTATATCCGTTGTCTGGCACCCATAACACAAGCTTTGAGTAGCTTACTTTGGGACTAGATGGCGATGTGTGGAAATTTCCAAAGGATATATTTATATAGGCAAAAGAATCCACTGGAAGCACTTTTACACGACTCAATAAGAACCCTACCACAGTTTCGGGACAATTGTGGGCTAGTGGTCAACACTTAAATAATCTTAATATTCCTTTTTATTGAAATGATTAATTTTAAACCAGTAACAAATGTTACAAGACGATTCCCGATCCTAGTCAGCCCCACATATTTATTTAGTTCTGTAATAGTATACACACACTCACTGTGTGTGACTTATGTTACGCCATTGTATTCTCTAAATTACACATTCTCTTTGTCATAGTATGTTCAATACATCATAATTTATATATCTATCTAGAATTCTAGACAAACGTTTGATGGAAATGCCGGAAGTGTCCACCATGTTGAATGTAATTCGGCTATGATATAAGAAAAACTTGGATTCATCTTTAGATTATTTAATTATTATAATTACATTTTATTAATTTTAAATTGATGATTTAAAGATTATTGGGACTTTTATTTTTATTTGATTTTTATGTTTGCCGTATAACAAATGCTCATTTTGGCGTCAAAAGGAAGTTGGCTCTGATTGGATGGTGGAGGTTAGATTTATTTTAAATATTATAACTATTAAAATAATAATCTATAAGGCTAACTAAATTCAGTACGATTAACAACTTAATAATTAATGAATTTACATATTTAATTAGCAGATTGTTCATCCCTACAAATAAATATTTTAGTAAATGTTCAGATATGGAAACGGATGTCGTCCCCACTGTTTTCTACTGTTGTTCAGGGTTTTTATTTGTATAAAAGCGAGGTGCATGCCAGAATATGTCCTCTATTTGTACTTTCTCTCAGTTTGTGCCCTATCTTTATGCTATTTTGTTGGAATAAACCTATTGGAGAAGAACCTAAAGATTTATACTACGTGTTTATTATTCAAGCACCCCACACGCGGTCACACATAGAATACAATAAAATTAACATGTAGCGACCGTAGATGTCGTGATCGTCTATATAATGTACGAAATACAAATTTTCTATCACAGTTTTAGTGATTTTTGTCATCTTTTGGGATACATTTATTTGTTTTAGACCTTAAATCATGCCATTTGGTTTGAATTTTGGTGGCAACTAAACATATCTACAGGGTGTTGTTTTGGTCAGCGACGAGCGACTCAGGGGTGGCTGTGCAAACGATACTGATGCCAAAAAATATATTAAATATTTTTTTTTGAAATGGAAAAAACACAATAAAAAACATTTTTTTATGCGGTACAGCGATCGAGTCAAAACTACCAACACCAGGTAGCCTTATCGTAGCTTACTAGCTACGGCGTAGTATTTCGTAGATACGCGCTAGCTACGCGAGAGGGTGCGAGTTTTCCCATTCGTTTTGTAATTTTTTTGAATGTTGTGAAGAGGTTTCCTTGTATAAAACATGCTCAGAATTTCAATACAACTTTTTTTTGAATAAGCATAACTCATATTATCATCCCTGAGCTGGATGTCACTGACCAAAACAACAGCCTGTATATCCGTGATAATATTACGACCTCCGTGGTCGAGTGGCTAGCACGCTGGTTTCAAGCGTCGCCATCTCGTGAGTGTTCGATTCCCGGTCGGGTCAATGTAGAAAACGATCTTTTCTATATTGTCTCGGGTCTGGGTGTTGTGGTACCACCGTTGTGTCTGATTTCCATAACACAAGTGCATTGGCTACTTACTTTGGGATCAGAGCAATGTATGTGATTGGTGTCCAATAAAAAAATAAAAAAATACTATTTAAACAGATTTTCAGGTAATACCCTTAATTTCAGGAACATGCTCCAAGAAGCTTGCACCAAGTTCTCGGGGCTGTCCGAGCTGCTCGAGTTGTGCAACAGCGAAATGGCCGAGTGAGAAGAAACGGTACAGTCGCGGTCACTAGTGGGATAAACAGGTTCAGGTAATAATTGTATCAGATGCATCTCAAACTTAAACAACTTGGATTGTCTTTATTGGTCCTCGGCAAACAGCGTCTTTTTTTAAAAAAAAAAATGATGAAATGTCCAGTTGTGATGTTGACCCTTGCGCTACGAAATTAAAGATGGTATACCTTGCGATTCGTGTAATTGAATGTATCAAATGTCCAGAGCTATTCTTATCCCTAAAATCTCGAATGACATTCCAGAATGCCATTTTTTTTGCACCGTTGAGACCCGATGGCATTCCAGAATGCCATCGCTCCCGCAGTCGATATTAACTCTGATTGCTAAATTAATAAAGTTCTGATTAGCCTGAGACTCTTTTAGTGGAATGAATGATAAATTATCCGTTCATTCATACCAAAAACAAATAGACTTTAAAAGAAAAAAGATGAGGAAAAAATTTGCGTCAAAGTTACTTGCTCATAATTTCTGGTTGATAAATCAGTATTTTAGTGTGTGTGGGTGGTGTGTACACATACTCTGTTACTAGAGTGACATCATATATGAGTTATTTAAAAAAAATATGGACACCAATCACATACATTGCTCTGATCCCAAAGTAAGTAGCTAATGCACTTGTGTTATGGAAATAAGATACAATGGTGGTACCACAACACCCAGACCCGAGACAATTTAGAAAAAAATGATTTCTAACATTGACCCGTCCGGGAATCGAACCCGGGACCTCGGAGCGGCGACGCTTTAAAACCAGCGTGCTTATAAACTATTCCACGAAGATCGTCTAATACAAAAGTCGATTAATACAAAAGTAAAACTCATAAGATTAAATAAGAAAATAAAAAATATCGTGCGAAATCCTAACCGTGCACAATTTTTCTTCTAAAATAATCTGATAAGTTCAAAAATCTAATGTTTACTGGACATTGATTATATCATTCAATTATAATCGAAAAAGCGTTGATTGCCGAAGCATGTTAAGAAAATACAAGCACTGTACTTATGCTTGATTAATCGATTCAATGTATACTCGTAAATTTGTAAATTGTTCAGCCGACTTTAAAAATTGGTGTGGTTTTATTAACACAGAGCTCAATTTATTTGATTGATAAAATCGAGTGGTGACGACAAATTAGGAGTTTTCCTTGGTTTGTCTAATCAAATATAATGATTCATTTTAATATGGTTACACCTGGCTTAAGGTGCCTTTGTGGTCAGATATGAGCTATGCCACAAAAAAAAACATTTTTCATTTCTTGTAATCTTCGTAATGAACTGGATTTTAAAAACCACATCTTGTATTTTTGATGTTAACTGTACTTTAATCGGACCCCTAAATGTCCGCTTGTATAATTGCCCATTATATTGATAAATTTTGATTACTTTTGACCGCGACTGTATCAGTATCTAGTCCGCAATTTGTACAAACTCGTACCAATTTAGAAAAAAAATAATGGAAATACTATCTTTCAATTTTATAACGGAATCCCTGACAAATATTATCTATCCTTCGTTAAACTTTTGATCTCATTCATAATATACAGGGTGTTGTTTTGGTCAGTGACATCCAACTCGGGGATGATAATATGAGTTATGCTTGTTCTAAAACAAAATGATTGCTTTTAATTCTGTGAAAGTTTTATACAAGAAAACCTCTTCATAACATTAAAAAAAAATACAAAACTAATGGGAAAACTCGCACCCTAGCGCGTAGCTAGCGCTTATCACGAAATACTACGCCGTAGCTAGTAAGCTACGAAAAGGCTAACTGGTGTTTTTGGGTTTTTTCAATTTCAAAAAAAAAATTTTTTTTTGGCATCAATATCGTTTGTAAAGCCACCCCTGAGTCGTTTATCGCTGACCAAAACAACACCATGTATATTAATTTCAACAGAGTTTGAATTTTGAGAGCTATTTGACGTTTGTTATAGGCAAAATAAGATGGCGCATCAGATTTTTTATGTGTAGCCGTATTTTTTTTATATTTGCCGCTCATTTTGCATTTAGTCAACGTTAAAACTTTTTAATGAATGTAACAGTCTGTTCTTTCATTCAAGCTATTAGTTTTGGTAAAGATTATTTAACTAATGGCATAAAGGGATTCCAATGGTCTGCATTCCGAGGGCATTCTCTATCACAAAAACTAAATCGGACGTTAGTCTATCTCTTTCTGAATTTATAAAAAATAAAAAGAAAGAATGAAATATTTAGTTTTGGCGCTACAGAAAACCTTCTGTATTGCGTCCGACGTCTTTGAAGACTGACTAATTGTTATATTTTGGCGGCTGTTCGCCTTTAAACATTATACTATAAGTTTTAAGCGATCTATTTTTTTAATTTTAGTGAATATATTAAAGTATGCGCGAAACTATATTGTATATAGGAACTAACATCGCTCTGTGCATAACGAATGCATACTTTCTATTAACTAACGTCACTATTAATATTTGAAATAACCCTTCTTTATAGCTTTGATATTATTGAGTAAAAATACTATGGAATAAAAATAGTGGCGCGCGTGTCTTCCGACTTGTATGCATTTAGTTGTGCAGTTTTTGAAATGGTTTATTGTTTAATACATAATAAAATGTATCCACATTTACAGTACGCTCTTATTTCAAGGCTACAAAGTGTTAATTCGTCGAAAAAAAATTACAGTTCGTTGTTTGCTAAATATTTGACCGTATTACAATTAAATAAGGTATGATTTGTGAATTATTGTATTTTGAACCTTATGGCATTGAAATACAGTCTAACTAGGAAAAAACAAGCTCTTCATTTAAAGAGCTATACTTTGACCGTATTCATGATTTTAGTATAAGTAAAGTTGATGTTATAGTAACTTAATGAACATTCAAATACTGACTTCGATTTGGTGTTTAGAAAATAATTATAAAAAAAAAGTTTTGATGGTTTTATGTAAAAACCTGTTTGTTTTCGCCTGGTTATAGAGATCATTCATTTTGCTATGAAAACAGACTTACTTTAATTTTCAATAAAATTCTTTAGCTAATCTTTTTTCTATTGAAAACACGTTACTGAAAATTGAATATATTCAAAAATATTACTAAGATTTTCAAGGATTAATAATGGTAATTTTATTCGCATCGATGTCATAATCTGTGTATAAATAACTTATTAGTGTTTTTTGTGTTATACAGCATCCTGATGTAGATAAATGTTGATTGACGAATTAAGAAAAACTCAGATCAAAATGGCATTGTAGTAATTAAAAGTTATAAGTGTTACGGGTACTTCTATACGTGTGTGACAGTTTCCTTTGTAAATACCATCTGAAGATTGCTGTGCATTATTCAATTATAAGCCTTTAAATAGCGTGTTAATCGCGAGAAAGAGGCAAATAACGATTCTCAGTTTCTACTTCTGATGTATTTCTTCAATAGTTTTTATAGCTACTTCTTTTCTGATTAAAAGACAGGTATTGTTTCTTGGCAAGCGTAGGTAGTTGTGTATTATATTTAGAACAATTTTAGATTAAGTTAAGTTTATTTTACTTTATTCGTTAACTTTTACATATAAGTCATATTTTACGTGCATGTTTTAACATACGATGTCAGTATGTCACCCGGTTTAGAGATCTTGTTGAAATCTTTAAATATTTACTAATTAATTTTCAAAGTGGCAATATGTCTATGTTCTTGGGCAATTTAGTTATAGTATTTTTGTTATAAATAGTATTTTTTGAAAAGATCAAATTAGCCATTTTTTCTGGATACTTTCGTAATAACGATTTGTTGATGATTTGTCGCCTTTAAACAAAATTAAATCATCGAAATGTATTAATTAAATTAAACATTATTTACTGGTAATTTCCGTACGTTGCATTACAATGTATCGTTTCTATATGATTTAAGTTTCCCGTACCTAATCTGGAATTAAGTGAATTTATTTCATACTGTACAGAAAGAAACAAAATTAAAATTCTCCATTTATCGTTCTGATTGACTACTCTTGTAAAGTAATATTAAGCTTATTAGTTCGAGCTCCTAGATATTTTAGTTGACATTCGCTTTCAGCCGTTCGCATTGTTAAGAGTTGGCGTTAAATGACCACGTATTAAGCAGAATATAAACTAATTCTGGTACATTGATAACTCAATGAACCAACTTCAGTGATTGAAGCGATCGACAATCCAACCAATGATAAGAGTTAGAATATTTACAGCGAGTGGCTTGTCATAGGAGCAAAAATTTTATCAATAATTATAATAATTTTAAGCAAATATACTATCTTATCCATGATTCTAAAGAGTATACATTTTTACCTTGACAGGTCATAGTGCTCTGAAATGCTATAGCTCAGTGTAATATTGATCCAAAGTTATAATCCCTAATCGATATATATCGAAATTGCTATCGTAGTAGTAAATGACAAAAAAAAAACTCATTTCTTATTATTATTAATGAAAAACATCTAGAATTGATTACTGGTTACTTGAAGGGCCTAATTGCACTTTTTGCTAGGCTACACCCCGTTTACGAAATTGCTACCATTTACCTTATTATTTATGAGCTTCTTATATTTCAGCCAGGGCTTGGAAACCGTTTTTTTTTTTTGAACCGGTTTAACGAAAATACAGGTGGAACTTTTCGAAAAAGGTTATGCTCTTTTAAAGCGATTTTTAAACCGGTTTGGAAAAATATGGGTATTTTGCATTAACCAGTTCAAATTTTCGTTCAGGCAGGACAACCACCCTGCACTTCGTTAACATCAGCGAGCGGTGAGCTCATCTGACGTTTGTTTTTATTCAATAAAACGTATTTTGTTGATATATCCTATCAGATACGTACAGTGGTATTTCTTCAAATTATTTTTGTAACTATTAATTATAATATTAAACAATATAATGGCAATAGAAATAATTCTGAAGCATCTGATAATTAGTTTAACATCTTATGAAGTAAATTCGGCTAAAAACAAGTCGCGTTGCGATCGTCGCGAGCGGCTACGAATTAACCGGTTTATTTAGGTTCACAGTATCGTTCTTATTTGGTTCCGCTCCGGAACGGAATTTTACGATAAAACCGGTTTAACCGTTATAATACCGGTAAATCTTGAACCGGCTTAAGCCCTGATTTCGGCACCGTTGCAAGCGTAATGATCACGGAGTAACTGAAGAGAACTTGCTGGTTGTTATTAGCAGACAAACCGGTCTAACATCCTTTGAAGTCGTTTATTCCGCCGCTGGTACCATTGTCCACAAACTCACTATTTTCTCGCATCTGACACTGACAGTATCTGTTCGCGAAACAGCACTATGTTTGTTTTCACGATATTACACATTCAAACCACTGGATTCCAGACACTTGACAATTAAAACCCGTCCTAGCGATTGAAATATTTGTACTTAGTTATTTCAATCGCTACCCTGACCAATCTTGGTATGTAGTGGCGTTCTGTCTAAATATTCTAATGTTAGTGACAATAAAATCGCGTCAAGCTTTATAAACGGGTAAAACATTATGTCTGGGGTAAAAAAGCTTTTGCATTTAAACTGCACTAGAAGGAGTGCTTTGTTTCGGAGAGGGTTTTACGACACTATCATTTTAATCGAGCTTAAGTCCTAAACATATTTTCGCTTTACATACGTTCCCAGACGTGTCTCTAACTAGCACTGTCCCGAAAAGTTCCGAGAGCTCGCGTTCATGAGCGGTAACTATGTGTGCGTAGCTTGTCGCACGTTGTGTGTAGATTGACTTCTGTACCAACTATATTTTGTCGTTTTACTAGATAGTTAAACAGGTATTTAAATATTAATGAAAACTTTCAGCCAGATTTCGAATATGATCCTGTATCTCTGCTTTAAATTGGCTATTATTCAATGCGAGATGTCATTTAACGTCAACTCATCCATGATTTGCCACACTCGACAACTTCTGTGATCGTTTTGGAACCGTTTTCTATTGTAAATAAATATGTGTATAAATGTTGTAATAACTTACAGTATGTGTTACAGCGTTACTATTGATAACGATGCATTAATAAATGTGAGGACGCTGGGAGAGTAATAAATAGTTTTATTATAAAAATACTGAAATACGAACGATGGCCGTAACGTGTAACCTTATAGTCCAATAACTCCCCATTCGAATAAACTGTGTTACACAAACGCCCGGTGATCAACTTTAATCATATCGGCTGCTTTTTCAGCTATCATTAGAACTGGCACATTGGTGTTTCCGCTAGTAATCTTTGGCATTATACTCGCGTCCACAACCCTGAGACTCCCCACCCCTCGCACAAGTAACCTCTCGTCCACTACCCCCTCCCCCTCAGGACCCATCGCGCAAGACCCCACTAAATGGTAGTGGGACCCAGCAGTGTTAAGCACGTAACACTTCCAGTACTCATGACTACCCAACTCGTGTTTTATGCACTCCTCCAGCTCTATATAAACCACTTTCGAACCAAAACTTCTTAGCAAACTAGTATTCGCAACATTCAAGAAATCTTCGACATATTGCGCAAGGTTCTCCAAATCGTTGTAACTGGAAAAATATCCATTGTAAATGTGTGGTGATACCTCTGGGTCTTTGCTCCGTAATTTAATGCTCCCTCGTGACTCTGGATGCAAGAGACTTATCAACGCATTCAGAGTTTCCCTCCCTTTTCCTGCCGCTACCATATTCCAACAGGCCTCGTCTTCTAAATCAAAGATTTGCTTGCAACTGAGTAAAACCATCATGTGTGACGCACCCAACGGACACACCGTTGCCTGGTAGTCTGGATAACTTTCAGACTTGTTCAAGGATGCAAATCCAATCAAAGTTGGTACTGGAAACCTGCTCCAACTAAGGAATGGATCAACACTTTGGATCAGCGATGATAACCCATTGACACCAGTCATTAATACATGTACCATCATATGATCTTGAAGGTTCTCCCCCACGTGTTCTGATTCGTGGACTACTTCAATGTGTATATCCTCCAAATGATTTCTTGGTCCGATACCAGATAGCATCAAAAGCTGAGGAGTTTTTACAGCACCTGCTGATAAAATAACTTCCTTCATGGCATTAACTCTTATAACATCTTCATTTGGAAGCCTCACTTCGACCCCAACAGCTCTTTTATCATCGTCAAATATCACTTTTCGGGCTAAAGTATTTTTCAATAAAAATAAATTTGGTCTATTTTTAATTGGTTTCAAATACGACACAGCTGTGCTCTGACGCGTGCCATCAGCTATCGAAAATTGAGCTGCCGAATATCCGTTCTGCTGGTCGCCATTAAAGTCTTCTAAAATATCATTTCCGCTCTCTCTCAGCGCTTCTAAGTAGACACTAGTTCTGTGTTTCCATTCCTGTCTGGTCACGCCAGTGAGACCGTGATATCCTCGAGAGTTATCTTTTACAGAGTCTTTATAACGTTCAGTTTTTTTAAAGTACCTCTTGACGTTTTCCCAGTCCCATCCTGGGTTTATTTCAGCCCATCCATCGTAATCTGCTCTATTTCCTCTAACGTGGTACATATAGTTGATGCTGCTTGACCCTCCTAGCATTTTCCCAGCCATGTGGTGAACGGTCTTCGAGCTGTGAGCCTGGCTGGAGTACCCATCGTCGACGGAGCGGTGGCCCCAGTCTGGCAGGTATGGGAGACTGAAAACTGACAGCATCGGATTCTGGAAATCGAATGTGTTGGTAAGTAACAGTGGTGTGATGACTTTTAAGTATTATTTCAAATTTTAACGCAATAAATGCTTAGCGCATCTTGTAAGATCGTAATTTCTTGTTTTTATAATTGATCGTTCTTATTTATTGCAATATTAAGAATACATTAACTGATAGTGAAGGGAGGTTATAAAGAAACATCGGATTTATTTTCTTTTGTCTCCATATGTTTATTTTACCTACCATTAAATCTGCGACGAGTTAGTTTATCATGTATTTGTTTTGTGTGAGGTGTAAGTAAGATTATGTACCTCTCTTTCCTGTTATTCAACTCAGATTTTCCATGCCTCAGTTAAGTTTAATTTATTTTTAACCTTGAATAATAATACCTTGTTGACAACAAACATTCATATGTCGTACCGTACGACGTATATACGTTATACTTACTTATAGATAGAGCGAATGATCGTTTAGAACTTTTTAAACACTCACAGTGTCATATTTTATATTCATAAAGATAAAAATTCATAAAGATGAAAGAAGAAACTTAAAATTGCGCACGGGCGGGACTCGAACTCGAACTCGAAGTTGCTGAACTTTCTGACAAAACCGGGCCAAATGCTCTTCGAATTGAGCCACAGTGGCCGCGTGGTCGGTCCGAGAAACCATTGGATAGCGAAGCTTTATCAATTTCCAAGTTGAATTTATTCTGTAATGAATGAATTACTAATTGGCCCACTGCTGTTGTGAAACAGTTGGAAAGATACATAAGAGACCAGAAATTTAGCATGGTTGGACCGACCACGGTGGGTCAATTGGAAGACCATTGGGCTCGGATAGTCAAAAAGTTGCAGGTTCGAGTTCCGCCCGTGCCACAGTGGTTCGAAACAGTAATATGAGGGACATAGAGGTTTTTTTGACAAATCGTATTTTTTTGGATGCCGATCGATAGTCCTTTAGACACTCGTAAAGACATGTTATATAACATATTTCACGAAACCTAATAGTTTGGCCATAAAAAAATAATTTGTGTTTTTTTTTGTATGAAACAAGACCTAAATTACTAAATATCTCCCAGGAACTGCTTGACCGTGCCTTATAATGACTTAGGGTGGCATAAGTGCATTGTGCACTTATGCCACCCTAAGTATTTTGCCTGTTAAACAGTTCGGGAAAAAATATATTTTTGATAATCCTATTATGGGGTTATAATTACAATTCTAAGAAAAAGCGTCGATTAGGGTACTAGAAACTAATTACGTAGTTAGTCTACATTGTTCTGTACTATCAGAATCTTTTAAAACCTTTTTTTGTTATCATCGGATGACTTTGAAGTAATAATGATGTCAGGTAATTAGGACATTAAAGAGACAATGGTTAAGGGTTGGGGGTAAGTAACCTGGAACTGTGTTATATAATAAAGGTGTATTCATTTTAAAAAATAGTTTGTGCTGTGAAACCTTACCATTAACACTTAACTTGATTTGCGATCTATTACTTACGATTACAATGGAGTCCATTGTGAATAATTTAGATTTATTCGTAATCCTCAGGGAAACGTTAAAATCTTTAACAGACAGTGAAAAGTTGTATAATCATCTTATGCAGAAAATGGGACGAGAAGAAAACAGTGTTAAATTAAAAAAGTTTTGCCAGTGTTTTTGTGCTTATATTAATAGTAGGTGGACAACATTCCATTGATCATTTCTCCAATTTTTAAGAAGAAATAGAGATTGGTTAGAAACCCCAAATAATTGGCCGCAAATTATAAATGAAGAAAATATTGAGCACAATATTGATCATTATTAAAGTACCTATAACAAACAGTATATCGAACAATCTTCTTTTAAGCTCTAATATTATCATTGGTGCTGTAGAATTTAAGCTTTGTATTTTTTGTACATATTGTTTAATATTTGTTTTTTTATAATTTAGATTTTTTTTATACATTTTAAGCTAGCATTGTAAGATTTTAATCATTTTTTCATTTATTTAATATTTTAATTACTATTAAACAAATATTTATAAATATGTGTTATTTTGTAGAAATTATATTAATATTTTATGGATATGCTATTCTCTGTTGTCTTACTTAATCACTCGAGATAATTTTTATTATAAAGTCAGCCGATTCTAAGAAAAAAGGGTTTTGAAAGATTCTGTTAATAAAGAACAATGTAAATCAACTACGTAATTAGATCCTGCTACCCTAATCGATGCTTTTATTTAACAGGAGCAGGTAAAACCCCAAACCATTATCTCTTTATTTGTATAATTAATATCTTAATGACCTGACATCATTATTACTTCAAAGTCATTCGATTCGACAAAAAAAGGTTTTAAAAGATTCTGATAGTACAAAACAATGTAGACTAACAACGTAATTAGTTCCTAGTACCCTAATCGACGCTTTTTCTTAGAATTGTAATTATAACCCCATAATAGGATTATCAAAAATATACTTTTTTCCGAACTGTTTAACAGGCAAAATTGCTGTTTGGAGCAGCTAAAAATAGATTAGGATGTTAGTGCACAATGAACTTATGCCACCCTAAGTCATTATAAGGCACGGTCAAGCAGTTCCTGGGAGATATTTAGTACTTTAGGTCTTGTTTCATACAAAAAAAACACAAATTATTTTTTTATGGCCAAACTATTAGGTTTCGTGAAAAATGTTATATAACATGTCTTTACGAGTGTCTAAAGGACTATCGATCGGCATCCAAAAAAATACGATTTGTCAAAAAAAAACTCTATGTCCCTCATATTACTGTTTCGACCCACTGTGCGTGCGCAATTTTTGGTTTTTTCTTTCATCTTTATGAAGAGTGAATGACGCTCTCTTGAAGCGCTTAAATTTATATTTTATAGATAGATTATCCTACAATATATTTATTGTTATTGTACTCTATCACCATCTTGGCGAAGATTAAACGTAGGTGACGAGAAATAGGTCCCATTATTGAGTCGGATTCCAATCCCAATTTCTTATTTTTCTTTTCAATTCTTTAGCAAAGAAAAGGACAGATTGAACTTAATATTTTTTTAGGAAGTAGAACATTAGAGTGTGACACTACCTTACCTCAGTGATTATAGGTGGGTCATCACCAGCCTCGATCAGAAGCACGGTCCAGTCGGCTATCTCCGTGAGTCGGTTGGCAACCACGCAGCCAGCTGTGCCCGCTCCTACCACGACAAAGTCGAAAGATTGCCCATCTGCACATAAAATATACTTTTCATGTCTCCTGTCCGGAAAATTAAACTTTTATGCAAGACAAACGGGTGGAAAATAGCTTTTCTATCTCTAGGGTCAAAGTCAAAAATAGTAATTGGCATGGCATGGTGTCAAGGCATGTAATTAAAGCTTGGGTCAAAAATAATAGAGTCACATCATATCATTAAATAGTAAACGCTTATGATAAATTTTTGCTTAGCTATACATTGAAAAACACCTATTATGATCACTGTCATAAAAAAAAAAACAATTGGTCTAATTATAAACATCGCCAGAAACGTCTCGAGTGAAATGGTTCACTTTCTCCCCTAGTATAACAATCTACCATTTCTACCACTCGACTGGATGGAGTTTTTGAGAGCATATATATGCATTTTTGAGAAAATTACTAAATCATTCTCTAATGAGCTGAAAAGGCCATTTTTACTCCATCAGTGGATGATTTTCATGACATTTTCATTTTTTGATCGTTCGATGAACACTTCATCGAACGTTTTAAGTATCGAACTTGCAAATAAGTAATCGCACGTTCAAAATATCGAATGGTCAAAGTATCGAACGCTCAATTCACGCAATGATTATTTAATCGAAAATGACTATTTTGCATAGTTTTTTACATCATGAACAAAAAAACATCTATACATCTTGTCAAATTGACAAAATTTAAGGATTCCTAGTTGGCTGTGTGATATAGTACCGTAAAATTATGATATAAAACCTTTTTGTGAATATGTTTTATTTATTATATTATAATAATCATCTTAGCGGTAACATGTACTATTAGGTAGGTACATAATATAATCATGAGATAACATCTAGCTAGTAATAGGATATAAAAGTAATATTAATAATTTGGTATGTACATACTGTGATTGCGCGTAAAAGCCTTAATTCACGTCATTATTTTTGTTAATTACATTATTAATAGCCATATCATCTCTATCTTCTTTCTTCTTAGGTATTTCCAAACACAGTCAGCCTTACCTATAGTTTTGCCAATTTGACAAGCTGAATAGATGTTTTCGTTCATGATGTAAAAAACTATGTAAAATAATTTTCGATAAATTCATCATTCGAAGTATTGAGCGTTAGATCTTTCGACCATTCGATATTTTGATTTTTGATCATTTGGAATTCGATATGGCGTAGGTAACCCCTCTGCAGAAGCCCAACAGCTGACAACCAGCATCACTGGATGATATTAATACCTCAACACCCGAATGCGAACGCATAACAATAGAATACCTATTGTGTCTCGTTCACATACGCTTGAGGGAAATGCGTAGGTTCTTTGGACATTTCCTTTGGACATTTCCACACATCGCCATCAAGCCCCAAAGTAAGCTACTCAAAGCTTGTGTTATGGGTGCCAGACAACGGATATAATACTTAAATACTTTTTTTTTGTAAATACATACATGATATACATAGAAAACACCCAGACCAATACAAACAGACATGTTCATGCACACAAATGTTTGTATTGTGCGGGGATCGAACCCGCACCCGCTGCGTAGTAGGCGATTTCTCGACCACTACACCAGACGGGTCGTACCTAATTAGCAGTAAATCCACGTCAATCAACACACAATACCTGTAACTGTAGCTTGGTCCGGGTAATCTGACCCGAACGGAATCGAACCCAGGCCCACAATCATACACTGAACTAGTCTTATCACTGGGAGAAACACTTTCAAGTCAAAATACGAAAGAACGTCAGAAATCATTGTGATAAATTAAATGACAGGAGTTCCGGATATGGTCTCACAACATTAGATGTCAGGCGTGCACTGAACGGTGCGTGTTTATTTTCATTTACCTATATGTACTTCATTAGAATTTTGTAATTCCCCATTGTCAACAATAATTATTTAATACCCACCTTTTGAGTAGTAAACTGAGGTAATTATACAGGCAAGTAAATAGTTAAAAATTACTTTATCTTACTTGTACGGACGCGGTCTCTGGAGTTTTGTGTCGTGTGTGCAAGCGATTTTCCATGAGATGTGGTTATGCATGAAATTTCTAAACCGAATATATTGTCACGTCAAGTCTTCGGCCAAGGAGTATTTATTTATTTATCAAAGAAACATACAGCTTTTAAATTACAGTTCTATAGGTTCTTAATGTTGTTAATACATAAGCCAAAGCAGTTTCCAATGATGGAATTTTACATAGCGAAGATTTAGTACAAAAGTTTTATTACATGTTTTGAGTTAAGTTACTTTAACTTAGTAGTAGTTTCTTACTTAGAAGAGAAAAAAAGCTATACATTAAATTAGAACTATACTAAAACGCTCGGAGTCCCGGCGTAAACGCAAGTTTAAAAATCCTTGTAAAGTAAAAGGAGTAAAGTTACACATACCTGTAACACCGACCAGTAGCTTGCATGCCAGTTACTGTCGTGCTAGTTTAGCGATTTGCGTCCTTGCATGCCTATATTCATACTATTGATGTTCACATTCGCCAGTTTTGGAGGCCCCCGCGTCCCTACCTCACATTGCATGCCAGTAAGCGTATAAGTAGATAGCACGTGCAAGTAGCTGGCATGAAGTGTGCCGGCTACAGGAATATGTATCGCAGCCTTTCAAGATATGATAGACACCAGACTCAATTTTCATTGATACTTGTAGTTACTGCCATGTGGCAGTCTCTCCAGACAACGTCGTAGGGTAAACAATTATGTCTTATATGATAATGATTTGTAGAGGTACCTGGTTACTTTGTAAGCGTTACGAACTAAAAAAAAATTATTTTAACTACGGAACCATGAAAGATTACATCACAGTCGAATGTAAATACCGCATATAAAGGTATCAAAAAGGTGATCGTGGGTCGTGTGTGACGTTTAAGTTCTTTGTGTCAAGAATAGCTCCTAACATTTATTTTTATGTATGGTACAGAATAGCCAGAGTTTCGATGAATTGGGGAGAAGACTTGGTCGTATGGGGGTGGTTCGTTTGTTAGAATGGTCCCTGGCACTAGGATAAAGGGTTAAAAAGGTATTAGATAAACGGGCACGGTTGCGCCTCTCCTGTAAATGTATATTAACCGTACGTTTTGGTAAGTACCTACTATCTAAATATAATTATTTATTTATTTTATTATTCCTAAAATATGTAGGTACGTACCTAATACCAATTTTAATATGATGACTTTGGTACTTTTAGCATTCCTCAGTGATTGATCGGGAGAGAGTGCTGATTGAGTAGAAAATAATAATAAAAGATTGCTTAATATCTTCATATTCATAGTCATTGCAGCCAGCTGCAACTTCACAACCATTCCCCTGCTAATCTCAATCACTGAGTTAGCAGTTCAGCACTCGGTTAGGGTATGTTTCTAGCTATGTGGCCAAACTAGCCGTTTTGATATGGAATAACAAATATGAAAGAAAAGAAATGATATGGATACATACATATTTTTTAAAAGAGCCGCAGAGACGATTTACTCAAACTCAAAAGATTATTTGTGACACTTGGTCCTAGACATAAAATTATTATCCCTTTGGAATAGAACGACAAAAGCGAGATGTCACTAGCAGCAAACTGTGTGATAAAAAGAGATGGGTAGCAGAACCATTTTTGTCAGATGTCAAACAGTTGACCGCCCTGCAGAAGCTCGCTGAAAATTACGTGCATTTGATTTTTTATATTTAAAAATGAAATTGTGTATATTTTGGAGAAATAATGAATCTGAAACATGGTAACTTGATCGGTGATTGATTATTATGCATTACAGCGGCATAACCCCAACAAATAATCATTTAACAGGTAGATTAGTTCAAATCGAAGCCTCTTAATATACGACTTATATTTACCAATGCGCTTCAAATTTAAAGTACGCAGTTTGATTATTCTATTCAACAAACGTTAATTTACGTAAAAAATAAAGACAATAAAACACAGGGAATGTATATTGACGAATATTTTGTATAATGAAATAACATTAGTTTTACACTAGAGCTGCATGTTCAATATTTTGTGTCGACTGTTTATCATGCAGTAAACTACTATATTTACCTAAGGAACATTGTTATAAATCACCTGATCGAAAGGTTAACTCATTTAAAGCTACAAATGTTACTTACTTAAGTTAGTTACTGACATCTTAAATCGGTTTCGTTTGACAGCTTTTACTTGTCCTTCTATTCCGATAGGAATATTATTCCGATAGGAATATTAATTTTATGGTCCTAGATTAAGGGAAGGCCGGGTAAAGTGGATGCCCCAGGCAAAGCGAATACTCCTCATTACTCCTAAATTATTAGTTGTTCGTTCAAAACGCCACCACTGTTACGTTCGGCCATCTCGGTTTAGTACGCGGCAAACATTGATATTAGGGGCCGCGTGGCGTCCCGTCCGTTATGCGGTAAGTACATTGATCAATTCTCCCGTGTTACTAGTTATTGATTTTTAGGAATGTTTTAATTTGGTACCATATCAAAGTTGGTTTGTATGGATATTTAACAGAAAGTCAGAATTATTAGTTTTTGAATAAGATGTGTTAACCTCAAAACTTACCTAGTCGGGCAAAGTGGATAATGGATGATGTATGTACATGTGACAATTACTAATCGTAATTTTCTAATTTTATTGTCAATTTATTTTATTTTTTCAGTTTACTAAAGTTATTTCTATGTTTTCTGGGATTGAACATGGTTAATCACTTTGTCTTAGTACTGTATCCACTTTACCCGGGGTACCGGGCAAAGCGTATATTTTCGTACTTTTTAAAATTTTAATTACAGTTGATTATTGTTTAAATATTGACGTAAACTGATGTTCGTATTTGTAAGAGCAATGAATAAAGACTGATTTGTGATAATTATTTTGTTGTTGTATTGTATACCTTTTCTGCTATAACCTTAGATACCTTAAGGTATCCACTTTAACTTTTATTTGTTAAATTTATGGTAACATTACATTTACTTTTTTACTTTTTCGTGTTAAAAAAAGAAAATAAACTTTGTTATACATACACTAACAGCAGTGGAAAACAAGGTTAAAAAAATAGTTTAAAAAACTAAAAACCCACGTTTAGGTGTTGCTCCTGAATAGCTCCCTTTATTTGTAACGAGTAGTTTTGTAAAACGTAATAAGTAAGGCGTTAAAAAAACACTCATTGCAACCTAACTCATGATGATGTCCTCCTCGACGTGTCCGTCGACAGCGACACTTTAGGGTTGCCTCCTGGCGTGCGCACGAATGTGGCTAGCAAACCCGAATTTTGATTTAAATATGCGGCTGCATTTGTTACAATATAATTCGCCGAGGTCGTTTCTTGTATAAACGTAGGTAGGCTTCGGTCGTGTCTTCCTTAAGTGACGACGTTTTTCCAGGTCTTCGAGGCGCATTTCTTCGAACTTTTCTACACCTTTTCGGATACTTTGTCGCCACTCAGGTCTTTGCAATGCGAGCCTTTCCCAGTTTTCTGGTGGTATGCCGCAATTAGTGAGGTGCCTTTTTAAGACATCCTTGTAGCGTAGATATTGGCCACCCGCTCTGCGTTTTCCTTGGAAAAGCTCTCCGTAGAAAACTGCTTTTGGCAGCCTTTTGTCACTCATACGCACTAAGTGTCCGCACCATCGTAATTGACCCTTGATAAGGAGTGACTCAATGCCAGTCATGCCAGACCGCTGTAGAATCTCAGTGTTAGGGACTCGATCCTGCCATTTTACGCGAAGAATTGCACGTAGGCAATTCATATGGAAGCTGTCTAAGCGTTTTATGTCATTTTTGTAAAGAACCCAGGTCTCTGTTGCGTAAAGTAAAATTGGGAGAACTATCGCTTTGTAGACAGCCAGCTTGGTTTTTAGCTGAAGATCGTGTGAGTTCCAAACTCTAAGACTCAAACCTCCGTAGACGGCAGCAGCCCTGGCAATGCGCGAAGCTATCTCGGTCTCAAGGCGGTTATCGCTACGAATCATGCATCCAAGGTAGCGGAAAGATGAAACCTCCTTAAGGGGATGTTGACCTAGCATAAGGGAACTGACACACGCAGGCACACCTCTTGCAGGCTGCTTAAGAACTTGTGTCTTTGACACACTTATTACTAGACCAAATTTTCGGCATGACGCGTCTAGTTCATGTAAATAATCTTGTAGACTAGACATTGAGTCGGCCATCAAGCAAACGTCGTCAGCATAAAGCACCTCTACAACATTTAGCTGATGCACTTTACGCTTTGCTCTGAAACGGGACAAATCAAATATGCTCTTGTCGGAACGTACGTTCAGCTTGATCTGATTATTACATTGTTGAATTGCGTTGTTCATAACTGCCGCAAAATACAGAGCAAAGAGTGTGGGAGCCATTACACAACCCTGTTTTACGCCACTCGTCACTGGGAACTTGTCTGTGAAGCTGTTTTCGTGCTGGACGCGTGCGGACATACCGTCATGAAATTGTCGAATCAGGTTAACAAGCTTCGCAGGACAGCCAGATTTCTCAAGAACAACCCACAATGCATTTCTTGGGACTCGATCGAAAGCCTTCTCCAAGTCCACAAAGCACATATAAAGATCACGATGCTGTTCAAGACTTTTTTCCTGAAGGTGTTTTACAATGAAGATAGCATCGATCGTGCCCCTGTTTGGGCGGAATCCGCATTGGCTGTCTGGTAAGATTTGTTCAGCGAGAGAGTTGAGACGCGAGTTTATTATGTGTGACAGAACTTTTCCAGCTGCAGAAAGAAGTGAAATGCCTCTATACGAGCCGCAATCTGAAAGATCACCTTTGCCTTTGTACAGTTTGCATATTGATGCATCTTTCCAGTCCTGTGGTATAACACCAGATTCCCACACTCGCGTAAGGAGGTCAAATAGTCTGCTGTTTATGTTGGAGTCGCCGTACTTGTAAAGTTCTGCTGGAAGACTATCTGACCCAGGAGTTTTATTATTTTTCATGCGCCTTAATGCCTGACAAAACTCATCAAACGTTGGAGGTTCGTCTAAGTCGGTAGCTGGAAACCGGGCTTTCATGGTGTTTATAAAATCTAAGTCAACACCTTGGTTCTGCGGATTTAAGACCTCGTCAAAGTGTTCAGCCCATCTTTCAAGAACCTCTCTGGGGTCCGTTAACCTTCTCGTATGATCCCGAGAGTATATTGGGGCAGTCAATTTACGCTTAGGCCCGAAAACAGTTCTTAAATTTTCAAAGAAACCGCCTATCTGATGCGTGTCAGCCAGATGCTGAAGTTCTGTAGCTTTCATAGTCCACCAACGATTTTTGAGTTCACGAGTTTTAGCTTTTAATTCCTGATTGATGGCTCTACGAGTTTCCACGTTCGTCGACTTACTGAGGGCTTTTCTTGCGCTATCAAATAGAATGCAAAGGTCCTTATCTGCATCATCGAACCAATCTTGATGTTTCCTCTGTGGTCGACCTATTACTTTCAGAGCAGTGGTATGAAGAACCTCTGCATAATTCTTCCAACGCTCATTAATGGATTCCCCATCGGGTCGAGAGGTCATAGCAGAGCCGAATTCAGCATCAAGTTCGCACTTGAGTTCTTTATTATTATTATTATTATTAATTAGTTTCTTCTAACCTAACTCATATTATTCTAACCTAACTCATTTATTCTAACCTAACTCATATTATTGGAACGTCGCGGCCACCCTCTTGTAAAAGAATTAAGTGTGTCTAAGTAGTTTTAATCTATTAGTCTTATACGTTAATTGTCTGAGTCGTATTTTTTAAGACTAACGTCCTAATTTTAAAGCAAAGCTGTGTAAAAAGAGGCTAGTCTTATTTTAGACGACTTAAAAGATTGAGTCTCTTTCATCACTACTGTTTATACATAACATAGTAGAGGTCATTGTATGAATACGTAGCATAGGCATTAAATCCTCAATGTATGAATATGATCGAATCATATGTCATGATTCTTAAAAAAATATTAGAAAATTATACCATTTTTTGATTGTAAAGTGAAATTATAGTTATTTATTTAAAATTACAACATTCATTTCTGAACGAAGGTTTCATCTTTGCTGTTGTCAGCGGAAATACTATAAAAGTAAATTTAATTTCTTTTAATATTAAAGTTGGTAGATTGATGCAACAAATTATGAGTGTGTATTAAGAATTAATTATATTAAGAGTTACTGTGAATAAAGCATTAAATTAATTATTACTGTAATGTAAATTAAGCCTGAACACGAAAAGGCGGGAAAGAACGCCCGGAAAGTAGTGGCGCCCTCTAGAGAAACGACGTTACAAGGTACGGGAGTGCTGGCGCAGGCCATTCTTTCCCGGCTCTTCGTGGTGACTAGGACGGAAAAATAAAGACAGTGAATCATCCTTCGGAGTTTCTTTTATTCAGTGAAGTCCTATTTGAAAACTCAGAAGTGACAACGTGCCTACGTACGCCCCAAATCAAGTGTGAATTCATCAACATCGAATGTAAGTACCTATATACATTTAGTTCAATTCAAAAACGGTTAATGTACGTTTAGTGGATCAATAATGGAAAATGCGGTTAAATGAATTTAATTGGATACAGGAACAGGTTACAACAGGTTATAGAAAAGTGAAATTTAGTTCTAACGCAGTGAAAGGAAGTTTTTTTTTTACATAGGTGACTCAAATTCACCCAGTACACCGGTCATGTAGGTGATCGTTTTTGGTGTTTTAGAATTTTAGTGGAAGTACAGTGTTATTTTTGATGAAGACTAAATAATTGAATAAATGATTATCATACATGTTGATCATCTATAGGATCGTAGCAATTACCAGACATTCAAAAACTTTGGTCGTGTAGGCGACTAATAAAAATGTTAAATATATCGTAGTGATTATGTAAAGTTCTTATTAAATGTATTGGTCGTGTAGGTGACTGATAAAATATTAAAGATAGTTGATCATGTATGAGATCGTAGTTATAATGTCATCGAGTGTTATTCGATCATAGAAATTTAGTTAAAGGATTGACCATGTATGTGACTTTGTTACGCTTCAACACCCGAGTGGTTGCAGATAACCGCATAACAATAGAGGTTCTATTGTGTCTTGTTCACATACGCTTGAGGGATTAATGGTATCGTGTAGGCGGTAAAAACTAACTTGTAAAGTGGGGACCATGTAGGTGGTCACGAGGAATATTCAATTATTGAAGTTATTTGTTTTAAGCTATTCAGTTAATTAATCTCATCATGTAGGTGATGGCAAAAAAAAAAGGTTTGAAACTATTAAGTAATTCAGAAAAATAGGTCATGTAGGTGGCGGCTATACTTGTATAGTGGGTAACTATTAATTGAACATAAAATAGGTTGTCGTGTAGGCGACGATAATGGGGACCATGTAGGTGGTCACGAGGAATATTCAATTATTGAAGTCATTTGTTTTAAGCTACTCAGTTAATTAATCTCATCATGTAGGTGATGGCAAAAAAAGGGATTTAAGGAAACTATTAAGTAATTCAGAAAAAAAGGTCATGTAGGTGGCGGCTTTATAGTGGGTAACTACTAATTGAACATAAAATAAGTTGTCGTGTAGGCGACCATTTGTACTATACAGTAAATTTATGTACTGACGATAACAAAAGTAAAGTACTTATTAATAAGATATTTCTGAAATTACTGTACATTTCTGGATGTGTAAGATTTATGTTTGAAGGGTATAACGAGGAATAGGTAAAACGTAAAAAAAGCATTTTTGCCTTTATTGGTCAAATTTAGAATGGAAATGTTGTGATGTGATATCGATAAAAACGAAGTTTAGTAGTCTGACGCCAAAATAGTTGATGAAAATACCTCACGGGCTGTTTTCGCGCACATTTATTTCATGCATATTCAGCTCATACTACAACTAGACAAAATGTTGTCTTGCAGATGAGTTCTGACGAAGACTTAGGCCCGATTTATCGGCGCCCGCGGAAAAGGCGGTACATGACGATTTCATCAGACAGTGAAGAAGAAGTCCCTGCGAAAATTCCCAAGACTAATAATGATGATTTATCTAAAGAAGAATTGCTTCGGATCATTGCATCGCTCCGCGGTGAGTCATCCAAATCCGCTGGTAGTGCTATACCCAATCATCAGAATAACGTAATACCGGAATTTGATCCAAACAATAGGTCTCAAAGTATAGATAGATGGTTAAGTAAAGTAAATGAATGCAGTAATATATACGGTTGGAACGAAAAACAGACCATTCATTTTTCATTACAAAAAGTAATAGGACTGGCAAAGAAATGGTATGAATCACTCTCCACTCTTAGTTACTCTTGGGATCAATGGCAGTCAAAATTACGTAAAGCTTTTCCTTCTGATGAAAATTACGGTAAATTACTTGAAGAGATGTTAGCACGAGTGTCTCGTCCTGGTGAGAGTTTAAGGGAGTACTTTTATGAAAAATTAACGTTGCTTAGTAGATGTGAAATCACTGGGCAAAGAGCGGTCGACTGTGTCGTTTATGGATTATCGGATATGACGATTAGAAATGGTGCTCAGGCTTTACAGTGCAAGGAACCTGAAGATTTACTATCTTATTTAGCGTCACAACAAACGAAAGATAACTTAAATAGAACTTCACATTTAGTAAGGACTCGAGAACAACGCGAACGCAATGTAGGATACAATAACCGGAACAACAGTTCTACTAACAACGGATCGAATATTATGTTGTGCTTTAATTGCAAAGAAAGGGGTCACTCTTATTCAGCTTGCACCAAACCTATAGTTAAATGCCGGAAGTGCGGACGTATAGGTCATGACTTTGAAACATGTTATAGGAAACCTCTTTTGTCGCATAACCCAACTTTGGATAAAAAGATTCTTAAGATCGCAAAAGAAGAAACTTGTGTTACAGAAACAAACAATCAAGCGTCAAAAACTGTACTGAAGTCATCGGAAGCGTTGCCTTTATTAGATTCATCTAGTTCCAATCAAAAATTTTTCAAACGAGTATTAGTTCAAGATTCTCAAATTGAAGCTTACGTTGATTTTGGGAGTGAAGTAAGTCTCATTCGATTATCAGATGCGAGAGGTCTTAGTATAATAGAAAACAAGGATGAACTACCGGTGATACGAGGATTTGGGAATTCTTGTATTTACCCTATTGCTAAAACTAACATTGTTGTAAAGATTGATGAGGTGGAATCACAATTGGAGGTGCTATTAGTGGAGGATAGTTATTTACAAACGCCAATGTTAATCGAACAGAATTTTACAGAAGCACCATGTGTAATTGTTCTGAAAACGAGTAGTAGTCTTTATTTCTATTCCAATCCCGAAAGTAAGGTAGAATCCTCGGGCGAAGAGAATAACAAAGTTCTTAAATTGTATGTTCGTAATGAGACTAAAGTTACAAAAGGCGGCATTGTAGAGATTTATACTGGAGACAACTTTACTGGCGAGGTCTACGCAGATGGCAATACTAATTTATGCCCTAATCAGGAATACTACTTCCATCGAGGTTGTTATAAGTTAGTAAATGGGTCGGGGTTCGTTTTTGTTTCGACTTTAAAAAACGATTCTGTGACTTTCAAACGTGACATGCTGATAGCCAGGGTAAGCCCAACATTTGAGGTTCGTGTAGCTGAGGTAAATTCAATCCACTCTGCTGAATTAAAGCCGCCAAAATGCTTGAATATGGCGGAGGTTAAGGTTGATCCACAATTGAGCGATGAAGATCGAATGAGGTTGCATAACCTCCTGCAGAAGTATCGATCTTGCTTTGCAACCAGCCTTGAAGAATTAGGATGCACGACAGAAGCACAGATGAATATAGAGTTAAAGGATAATAGACCAGTGGTGTATCGACCATACCGTATGTCTGTTCACGAGCGAGAAAAAGTCCGGAATATAGTCGAAGAACTGTTGCAAAACGATATAATACAGGAATCCGAATCAAATTACGCCAGTCCTGTGCTACTGGTGAAGAAGAAAAATGGAGACTCACGACTGTGCATTGATTTTCGAGGCCTCAACACTAAAACTATAAAGGACAAATACCCTTTACCAGTCATCGAAGATCAGATCTCGAATTTAAGTGGTAATAATTTCTTTACCACTTTAGACCTGGCATCTGGGTATTATCAAATACCAATGGCCAAAGAGAGTCGTCATTTAACAGCGTTTGTTACTCCAGACGGTCATTACGAGTTTAAGCGTATGCCGTTTGGATTAGCAAACGCACCAGCCGTCTTTCAAAAGACGATAAATAAAATATTAGGTACTCGACGCTTCACTACAGCTCTAGCATATATGGATGATCTCCTCGTGCCGTCGGCTTCGGTAGAACAAGGATTCCAGAAGTTGGAAGATATTCTACAGCTCTTTCAGAATGCTGGTTTAACATTAAACCTTTCGAAATGTAGATTCTTTGACACAAAGATTGACTATTTAGGCTATGAAATATCTTCAGAAGGTGTTAAACCAGGGGAACGTAAAATTGAAGCCGTCAAACAATTTCCGACACCACGCAATATTCACGAGGTGAGACAATTTTTAGGTCTGTCCAGCTATTTCAGAAAATTTGTTAAAGGATTTGGTGAAATAGCTAAACCTTTGACATCATTGCTTAAGCAAAAAGCCTCCTGGCAATGGACAGATTTGGAAGAAGCAGCTTTTCAAAATCTAAAGCAAAAACTTGCACAGCGACCGATCTTAGCATTGTACGATCCCAAACTCGATTCAGAATTGCATACGGATGCTAGTTCACACGGTTTGGGTGGCATCTTAATGCAATGGCAAAAAGAACCTAAAGTCTTGAAACCGGTTGCATACTTCAGTCGACAGACAACCGCAGAAGAACGTCATCTACATTCATATGAGTTAGAAACACTAGCGGTTGTCTGTTCTCTTAAAAAGTTCCGCCCGTATTTACTAGGATCCAAATTCACGATATACACTGATTGCAATGCGCTGAGACATACCCTCACTAAGAGAGACTTGATACCCCGTATTGCGAGATGGTGGCTCCAGATAAGCGAGTTTGATTTTGATATAGAATACCGTCCTGGATGTCGCATGGGTCATGTAGATGCGCTCAGCAGAAATCCTATGCCAAGTAAGGACCAAGGTGATGAAAGTGTGAGTGCGGTAGATGCTGAATTTCCAACTGTGTTAAAAATCACCGCTGAAAATTGGTTACACACTTTACAGTTAGCAGATCCGGAGATACTAAAAATTTCCAAAATACTCAAACCTGACACAAGTGAAGAAGCAAGAGATATCAAAAAAAATTACATTATGAAAGACCATTTGATTTACAGAAACATAGATGGCAATCATCGCTTGGTTGTGCCTCGGAATGCTCGATGGCAAATATGCAAATTAAACCATGACGACATTGGTCATTTCGGGTACACAAAGACTCTAGAACGTATACAAGGTCGTTATTGGTTTCCAAAACTTCGGCGTTTTGTAAAAAAATATGTGGCTGCGTGCATTGATTGCGCATACAACAAGGATGCTGAAGGTAAACAAAAGTGTGGTTATTTACATCCCATAGAAAAGAAACAAATTCCATTCCATACGATACACTTGGATCACCTTGGCCCATTCGTAAAAAGCAAAAATGGGAATACTCACATTTTGACCATAGTTGACGGATTCACTAAATATGTTTTCGTACGACCAGTTAAAGACACAAAAAGTAAGACGGTTATTAAAGTTCTTCAGGGGATATTCAACGATTTTGGATTACCAACAAGAATAATTTCAGACCGAGGTACGGCGTTCACATCCTCTCAGTTTAAAACATTTTGCATAAGTAATGGAATCAAACACATTCTTAATGCGGTGGCTTGTCCAAGAGCAAATGGACAGGCCGAAAGATTTAACCAGACCATTCTTACCGCGCTCTCGACTCAAAACTTCAGTAATGATGAACGGGTTTGGGATACTCAATTGGGTAAAATTCAGTTAGGCATCAATAACACCATCAATGCATCTACTAAGAAATCTCCATCAGAACTCCTGTTTGGTGTGAAGTTAAACGGTGCGTCGGAAAATAAGCTGATTGGTGCTTCGGAAAATACGTCAGATGATGGGATTGAAGATGAAAGAGAAAGAATGAGAAAAGAAGCTAGCGATAACATTAAAAAAGCTCAGGAAAAACAGAAAAAGGCGTTTGATTGTAATAGGAAGCCAGCCAAAGTTTACAAAGAGGGTGATTTAGTAAAAATTACAAAAGTAAGTTTTGCTAACGATGGGAAAAGCAAAAAGTTACTTCCAAAATTTATTGGCCCATACAAAGTAGTTAAGAGTTTAGGTAATGACAGATACCAAATCACTGATATACCAGGTTTCTCTCAAAAAAGGTCGTACGACACAGTAGTCTCAGCTGATCGGATGCGACCTTGGATTCATTTAAAGACATTAGATTTAAATAGTGATTCGGACAGTGATTCAGACCTTAAAAATGACTAATTAACAGAAATAGGTATTGCTAATAGTTTGACTATTGTTTGATTATAATATTTATTTTTGATGTAATAATAATAAATAAGAAATAATAAGGACATCAAAGTCGTGCAAATATAAAATTAGGTATAAAGTATATATAAATATAAATATTTTATGTTATTATTGACTATCCATTTTAAACATTTTTTTGTGTAAAAATATTTTTTTATCAAGAGTGTCATGATTTTATCTTTGGTCTATTGGAAGAGGAGGAATTTACTTAAGTAGTACATTAAAGAAAAATCTTTTGTTTGCATTTATAATATTAAAATGTAAAAGAAATAATTGTTTTTAATGAGGCGACGTGCTCCGGAGTGAGCACGTGTAGGATGGCCGAGTGTCATGATTCTTAAAAAAATATTAGAAAATTATACCATTTTTTGATTGTAAAGTGAAATTATAGTTATTTATTTAAAATTACAACATTCATTTCTGAACGAAGGTTTCATCTTTGCTGTTGTCAGCGGAAATACTATAAAAGTAAATTTAATTTCTTTTAATATTAAAGTTGGTAGATTGATGCAACAAATTATGAGTGTGTATTAAGAATTAATTATATTAAGAGTTACTGTGAATTAAGCATTAAATTAATTATTACTGTAATGTAAATTAAGCCTGAACACGAAAAGGCGGGAAAGAACGCCCGGAAAGTAGTGGCGCCCTCTAGAGAAACGACGTTACAAGGTACGGGAGTGCTGGCGCAGGCCATTCTTTCCCGGTAGGGATGATCGATATTCGAAAAACATCGATGTTGACATCGATGTCATAATCGAAAGCCCGACATCGATATTCGATATTTATCGAAAACTGAACATCGATGTTGGATATCATCAATAAACGAATGGGAGGGGTCAGGGGAGTGAGAGAGAGCGAGCGAGGAGACGACGAAGAACGTACGACGAATAAAAGGAACGACCGGTGCGCCCTGAATGAATGAATACGCGTTCAAAGTTCAAAATAAACTTGATTTGTGTTGTGGATGCGTTCATAAAAGACATATTTTGTTTCGTAACTTCGTAAGTTGCATTGGTCGTGTCGTGCGTGAGGCCGTGAGTTAACATCGATGACAGATGCCGTTAACATCGATGTTACGATATTTTTCGTATAGCAATATCGATGTTAAAACAGCGATGTTTTTGCTTTCAACATCGATGATCATCGAACATCGATGTTCATCGAGCATCCCTATTTCCCGGCTCTTCGTGGTGACTAGGACGGAAAAATAAAGACAGTGAATCATCCTTCGGAGTTTCTTTTATTCAGTGAAGTCCTATTTGAAACATAATAGTATAGGTAGGTAGCAGGGGTTTTACTATAGGTACCTGCCTTACCTACCTAAGGTAGGTACCTACCTTAATTAATTTCAATATACTTTCAAGGTTGCATGGATTTCCCCTCCCCCTGAATAAAACTAAGTACTTAAGTGTAAGTAAGTTTCAGTCAGCCGTTATCTGCGTAGAATGGAACGTTTTGACACATAACCTGTGTTGCTGCCAATAATTAATTATTTTTTCCTGTGATCATGGGACTTTTCTCTAAGTTCATATTCATATTCATTTATTTGCCAACTAAGTGTTACATACATACATATAGCAATACTATACTACACAAAACTATAGTTACTTTTATAGGTTACTCCAGCTCTTTGTAATGAAATAAGTTTTGATAACGAAATAGCATGATGTAAAATCTATAAAACCACTTTTGCTACACATTGTAATAAAGTTATCAGCCTTGTTATTTATATAAAATCTTTAACTTTCCCCTTTATATCGACTTAAGAAAGGAGGTATTATATTTAACAGAAATCACATGAAATATTTTCTACTTCATATGGGCCATAAATTAAATAATGTAAGTATCAAACCGGCAAAAAGCAAACCCTTATCGCTGAAAAGAAAACGTGGTATAGTTTGGCCTATGCCCTGCAAAAAGGACAGTAATAGGCTAGGAAAAAAACATTATTTATGACAACTTTGTTCATTCAGTGCTGTCCGATGTAGTTTCGGCTACGGACCGGACGTGCTCTGCTGTAGGTATGCACAATAAAGTAAATGATTTACGAAAACGCGGTGACTGAATCGGTATGAAGGACACATGAGGTGTCCAACGTAAACACGAGTTGCGGCGAAAAAACACCTCATCACTGTAAAGTGCCGAGTTAGTAAAACTGGACTCATCGCCGGTCATTGCCGTCGCCGGCGAAAGCGAAACGTCACGTCGCACGTACGTCATACGTCCGTCGCCATCAATATGCGGATGACGCTTGATGACGCTGCCTGCCTGAGCCTATTCGTCATACCAACCGTCCAAAATAAGGGGCAACCGGGCAAGTGGAGTGCAGAAGAAACCTGTCTGTGTATTATTATTTAATTCCCTCAGTAACTGGGTGATTTAGTTTTTGACGCTGGTAACTGGAAATTCCGACAAATGGAAAATGGATTCTCTGATTGTGTTGTTTACTACAAGTTTTGCTATCAAAATTTCTGAAAATTATGGTGTGAAACGCGTAACTTCTCGTATTTTTCTTTAGTTTTTGTACTTTTTGTTTACCCTTCGTGTTTTGTGTGAACCCGCTGTTGGTATTGTGGTGGTAATCATGTCAAGTAGTTCGGTGGATGAGATTCCTGAACAGGGCAAGGTAAAAAATATTTACGACGGCGTGAGTGATGGCTTTGCTTTGTTTTGTCTGCAAATTTGACCTAGAATGACCTTAATATCCCTCCTGCAGCTCCTCTAGCGGTTTATATATCAATGAATCATTGTTTCTGTATCTTGTTTTAAATTGCGTCATATAGTATAGTTTGTTGTTTTATTGCGCCTAGACCAGCCTCTGTTAAGTAACATTGAACCTAATATCAGTCTAATCTACAGCGGAACTTTGCTCATTGTTTTTGCTTGAAAACTAAAAATGTATGGTACTTATCAATTGAGGTAAATAAATTAGATCTCTTTGTTTTGGATATCATTATTAGTATTTCCTTATTTTATTACAGTTGTGGAACAAAGAAAGCATTTTAAAATTGTGATGGAAGACATCAAACTTACCAAAATCATTCTTATCAGTACACAAGCTGTTGATAAACATTGTTTCATGAAATATATAAACCATATCAGAAAAAACATGATATCTTGAGCATTTGATCTACAAATCAGTTAGCAATCAGTCATCAGCCTCACTAAAAATATTTACTCTACAAATCATGGTGTTATTGTTATTAAGTTTCTATCTTCTATCTATGAATAAATCTTATAAATTTTCCAGCATTGCAATACTGTGCTGCCAAAATTACTGTAAACGCTACCCATACAATTTCTATACACAATTTTGTATAATAAGTCACTATTACAATATATTTGATTTCAGTCAAATATGTCTTTCAAAGTCCAATAAGAGATATTTCACTCAATATGGTCCCAATTTAACAATTTTATGCAGATTAGGCTGAATTTTCAAATCACAAATTATTGAATTTTGGATCATTTAACAAAAATACTGTACCATTTTTGAACTGCCATGGATTGAGTACCCTATGAAGTTTGAAAATACTGTAATTACCATTAGTACCAAATATGGTAATTACCATAAGTCTGGCATTACTGAAAGTAGCGAACTGTAGCAACTAGAGATGGGCCGAGTACTCAGTTAATACTCGGTACTCGGTGTACTCGACCGGGTTCTGTGATACTCGTACTTGGCCGAGTAACTTGGTTTTAATGCCGAGTATACTTGGTTTAATTAAAGCAATAGGTATACTGCGGTAAATATCATACAAACAACAGGGGCGATCTTTCACAATCTCAATTATGATACTAAAAGAGTAGTAATGAGACAAAATGAGGCAACCTAGATATTTTTGTGAAATTTTATAAAGTAAAATTATGATGCCGTAACACAAAGCTCTCTGAATTTTTTGGTAGGGCAATTGATTTTTTCTTCAAAGATGTTACCAGCCTCCGAAAGTGATCACTCGCTTTGCGTGGTGCTTGCAGGTCCACATAGTAACACTCGTGCTAAACGTGCCAGTTCTAGATACCTTATTTGGTGCCTTGCCCACATCGCGAAAGGACTCTTGTCTTTTGTCAGCTTATTCAAAAACTCGAATTTCGAAAAGGGATTTCAGTATCATTGCGCTCTAGTGGCTAGATGAAAGCTAATTATGTACTAACCTGTTTTTACTTGTTTACACACCCAAAACAGGAATTTTATTTTAAACCGAGTTACTCGGCCGAGTACTCAGTTGGGAAAAACGAGTAATACTCGGTACTCGTTACTCGGCAAAAGTGCTTCTCGGCGCATCTCTAGTAGAAACTAATGTGTCTGTGTAAATTATAAAATAATGTGTGGACATGTATATTAGGTTGATCAGAAGTCAACATCCAGTTTCCAGTAAAAGTGGTCTTGCCTAAAACTGTTTTTCAATTTATTAAAGCTTAACTCATTATCATCTTCCTCAATTATGTTATAAACTCAACAGGATAAGTGCAGCTATCATTTGTTACAACTGAATAAATAAGACTAGTCTTGTATCCTGATTTATTGCTCACAGAAAATAATAAGATTATTCCATAACCCCAGGACCTCTTCACTCAAGATGGGGTTCTGCTTAAAGCAGCCATGGGCCGAATGGTCCAAGACATCAATTCCATCGGGATGCTATGCATCGTACAGAACGGAGACGGCACAAAGTGCATCGAATGGCGGCCAAATGACCTGATCACAATTGATTCTGACACACAGGATCAAGAATGGGCAGTGGTCAATACTATTGGTGAGAAATCAATTTGTATCTACAGTATGGTGTTTTATTGTGTTAAATTGTTCCATTAGATATTATGACTATTTATAAAGGTGGTTGGAATATATCAAGCAAAAAGTGACACATCAGCACCCCTAATCTTGTTTTGCTTTTTTAAGCAAAATGTTTAAAATGTGCCTGGTTTTAAGCAATTTATGGTACAGAATACCCTAAGACATTAGTCAAGAGTGCCGTAAAGTTGGAATAAATAACTTGTTATAGATCCTATGTTAATAAACAGTCAATATTTTTAAGGAAATCTGCCTGTTGCCCTTCATAATCAGTAATCACTTTAATTTGAATTTATAAACTCAGCATCTATACGTAGCGTATGCTATTCAAGAAATACAGGATAAGAAGATGAAGGCTTACATTAATTTTCTTAACAATAGGTCGTCGTCAACGCACACTTAGCGGCAACATGACGTCAGACTACGCTACCGCCCGCGCTCGCATCATTAAGATACCCCTGGACGATCTGAAGACCTTCCGTGTAACCCGCAACAACCAACAGATGCAGTTCTCAACCAAACCAGGAATCTGGCAGAACACGTTTTACTTCCAGCACGGCAACGCTGAGATCTTCGTAGCGTATCTTAAGAACCATGTCAAAACGGCCAAGACAAGACATGACAGGAACACGTATGTGGTTGTGGAGCCAACCAACGAAGCACAAGTCCTGAACAGATCGTTCGCTGAGCTGGATATCTTTACGGAGAACACAACAGATGTTGTCTGGAATTTGGTGTCGAATTTTAAACAGAGGCCGTATGAGACTACTATGGAGGCGTTTTCAAAACTAACCGATATTGGTGGGTAATGTAATTTGTTTCGTTAATCATTGTATTACATTCCTTGCTTCTCATCTTTTAAGGCTTTCTTTTTTTGGCCCACGTAGTAAGCTGCAATTAAGATAAGTATATTTTGAGACACTAATATGTTTCAGGCAATGCTCAAGTTTATGATAAATCAATTTCTTAACTTACTAAGTCTTTTCAACATCGTATTTGACGCCTTTTACTAAGAGATCTGAATAAAACCTAATTTTGGCATGTCTTCGACGTTTCTTTGACCGTAACAGCAATATGCTCTTCCAGTTTACTACGGCAACGAGGGAATGAACGGCAAAAGGGACGTATCAGAGGAAGTGGCTGACTTGCTGACGAAGAGCATGAGCGCATTAGAAGATTCCACCACGGTCACTCGCACGGGAGAGTACGAGGTGGTCAGCGTGAAGCCTACGTTGCCACCGCGGCCTTGTATACCCAGGTGAGCGAGAACAATTACTTGCTGACGAATGAGTGAAGTGATAGACTTGCTGACGAATGAGTGAAGTGATAGACTTGCTGACGGAGAGTATGAGTGCTTTGAAAAACTTCATCACTTCATCACTGGAGAGTACGACATGAACTTCTTCTGGAGAGTGAAGCCCACAATGCCTGCCGCAGCATTATATAAATAGTTTAGGGACTAACTGCTGACGAATGAGTGAAATTATTGACTTGCTGACGAAGAGTATGAGAGTTTTGAAAGACCCCTCCACGGTCACTCGGACAGGAGAGTACGCAGGGCCGTCTTTAGGTAAGAGAGGGGCCTTTAGCCTAGGCGAATTTGAAGGCCATATTGGCATTACTGTTTTCTACAGGAAATGAAGCCTATCGTATGCGCGAGTGAAGTATACGCTTAAAATTTCGGTTTTCGATGCTTTACAAAATGACAAAACGATAAAAAATAATAAACGAATTCGGAGAGGAAATAAGGTTGCCTGTCGAAGTGTTTCACAGTAACATTTAGCTCAATAAAGGAATGCGCGTACGCAAATGGCAAAGTAGAGGTAAAGGGAACTTTTTCGATATCGATACTAACTATTCATGTCATTCCTATCTTAAAAAGTGCAAAAATTAACTAAAAGGGACAGTACTTGACCGAAATCAAGGCGCGAGCTTTTTAAATTTGAGATCGGCTCCTGGCATTTAAAAAAAAACCCTAACGATATAAAGTATCTAATGCGTAGGCGAAGAAAGGCCTCAAGGTATTGCCTACTTCGCGATGGAACCAAGAAAAAATATCTGTCGTCACCAGTGCCCCTCTGAGGTGGCTTGCTCTTATGGTAGTAGTCCCCATAGCCGATTTCGACTACGGTGGCCAGTCACAACGACTAACCGACTGCGCAGGACATATTATAGTGCACAAGTGTGTGCGCAAACACGGGTGCACTCTCTATTCCTTTCACTCTCATAGCCCGATGGGACAGCAATCTGACACGACCGGAGAGAGTTCAGGCGCAAGACCAACGGCTTTACGTGCTTTTCCGAGACACGGGGGTGAAACACCGCCAACTTCCAAACTTCGGCTACCCTAAGAATTTCTGAACAGAAAAACTCAGGTATATATTTTTGGCCCGACCCGGGGATTGAACCCGGGACCTCTGGTGCAGCCGTCGCTTTAAAGTGCGACCCTCCTACCGCTGCGCTACCGAGGCAGTTATGGTAAAGACGGATATGAGCCTTCGTTGCCGTCACGACTTTGTATCCTCATGTGAGTGTGATGACTTACTTGCTGATAGAAGTGATAGACTTGCTGACGAAGAGCATGAGTGCTTCAGAAGACTACCACTATCACTCGCACGGCAGAGTACTAGGTCGTCAGCGGGAAGCCCGCTTTGCCGCCGCATCGGCTACCGGCTCAGTCCTGCATGCCCAGGTGATACATAAGGTGACTATCTAAAGAACAACAGTGCTGTTGAAAAGAGTTGGTAAAGAGTGGAACTCTTTGCCCGCACCAGTGGAGTACAACACGAAGACTTTCAAAGGCCGTGTGAACAGGCTCCGACTTGGTGAGCTCGCTCTATCGTCGATTCTGTCTAAGCCTAATTATGTCTAGGCTAGAGTCAAGAGGCAACTAGTGATTTACAAGGCTCGAGGCTTCCGAGTCCTTTTGCCGAGAGCTCAGAGTCGTTTACAGGGCTCGCCCCGTTTTTATGAAGCTCGACGACTCAAGTCTTTTTAAGAGTTCGAGCCTTTTTCGGAGCTCGCCTCGTTTGTATGAAGCTTGGAGTCTTTCGCAGAGCTCAAGCCTTTTTGAGAGCTCGAGCCTTTTTGAAAGCTCGAGCCTTTTCGAAAGCTAGAGCCTTTTTGAAAGCTCGAGCCATTTTGAAAGCTCAAGCCTTTTTGAAAGTGTTATAAAGCGTTCTTTCTTTAAGTATTAAAATGAAAACACAGTTTTACAATAAACATAGGAATCAGCTTTATTTACCGGTATTAATTTATTTGACGATAGAAGTACTCCTATGAAGTTTCAACTAAATTAATCGAACGAATCTTGTTGCTCCATACAAAATTTTGCATCCCCGTTTCACCCCCTAAGGGGATGAATTTTGAAAATCCTTTCTTAGTGGACCCCTTCTTGACCACATCGGGAAGCCACCTGCCAAATTGGGAATCTCTAGACCCAGCGGTTTGGGCTGAGCATTCATATCTCTGTCAGTCAGTCAGTCAGGACTTTGTATTTTTTATGTATATATAGATAATGTAGCTTTATATATTATAGATTACTTAGTTACGGAGATATTAAAGTCATAAACATAAACTTGAGCTTTTATTGAAGCCTTACGTTTATTTTAGTTTTTTTCACGTCTCGAGTTCTTTTGAAGGTTCGAGCTTTTTTGAAGGCTCGAGTTCTTTTAAAGCCTCGAGGCATGGCTCAGAGAGCTCGCAGCTTGACTAAGCTCGGGGCACCAAACCTACCGAGTTCACTGAGCCTTGCCATTCCGCCTCGAGCCTTCAAAAATAAGACTCGAAGCCTCGAGTCTTGTACATAACTAGAGGCAACCCATTTCAAATATATTAAAAATTAATTGCTGACATAGGCACTTGGTAGACAAGCTATCGGCGGCATAGGTCACAAAATTGCTGATAGCTAGATTTCTGTGATGAATTTTTAAAGTACCAGTAGCCACGTAGGTAGACTTAGGACGGCGGTAAATAATAATAATAAAGTAACTTTATTCATAACCAAATAATGTTTACAGTTGTTTGTTTAGTAAATATCTTCTCATCAACATTTATAATGCGCACGGCAAAGGAGTGGAACTCGCTGCCCGCGTCGGTGTTTCCTAGTGATTACAATCGTCATAGGCGAGCTCGTTTCATCTTCGACTTCGTCTTAGTCGCACTAGGCTTGGTAGCTTAGCTTAGCTATTTCCGCTGTAGCTATTAGTATAATTCTGTTTTGCGTAGGTAGGTAGATTCATATTATGATGAGTATTCTTATTCGGGTTCGTGATTGGGAACACTGACATCATTGTCTTGTAACTTGCAACACTTCAAGACTAGAATAGTTTACTATTGACTGGTAACTGCGTAATTAAAATATAATAACTATTGCTTGTTTTTGTGCTGATACCGCGAAAATATTATTTACTTAACCTACGAACTCTGCCCTTAACGTCGCAAAACAGATTATAGTAACAGCACAATGTTTATTTGATAATCCAAACTAATTATATTATTGTTATTTTTACTGGTTCCAATCTAAAATTCTAATAGTTATTTAAAATGTTTTTTTTTAATGTAAAAAACTTTATTGCACAAATAACAATGTACAAAAGGTGGACTTAATGCTAAAAGCATTCTCTCCCACTCGTACCTTTAGGTCATGCAAAGATTTTAAAGAGTGCAGGAGGACGTAGAAAGATAGAACTTATAAAAATATGAATGCAACAATATAATATGATGTAATATAATAATATTATATACATACCATTATTAAAATTGACGATTATTAACTAAATAAACATAGTATAATATATAAATATAATTTAATAATAAGTATAATATATTATGTTACTTGGTTTAGAATGTTTTTAACACTCAGTGTTATATTTTTATGTTCATAAAGATGAAATAAGAAACCAAAAATTTGCGCACGGGTGGGACTTGAACCAGCAACATTTTGGGTGACCAAGCCAAACGCTCTACCAATTGAGCTACCGTGCTGCCAGTCCGACCTTGCGAAATTTGTGGTCTCATGGATACATCATGTTTCTTGTTCCTGAAAAAATGGTCCTTATCAATTGTTATGCTGTCGTCCAAATGCGTGTGCGCTTTTAACAACCCGTCTTGTTTAGGTGTGAAGTGGATCTTGGGTTTTACTGACTGTGTAGTTTATTTGCAGAGGCACCCCACTGTCGACTGAGAAATGGGAGGGATTACAGGACACAGAAGGCCGCGTCACAGAAGTGGAGGGGGTTAAACAGCTAATATTCAGAGGCGTAAGTTCACATGTATACTTGTTTCTGAATATTTTATCCCTTCGTTTCGAACACTTAACAGCAACTAACATAATTATACTTTATATCCTTGATTTAAAGTTCAACAGAACCAAATAAAAAACCGGCCAAATGCGAGTCGGACTACTCGAGGGAACTTGAACTTCACTTCAACTTAACTAAAATACCACAATATTTTGTTGACAGCAAATCTAACTTTGTTTTTCATAGTATTTGTATGAAAAACAAAGTAATGTTTGCGGTTGTTGAAAATGAGCTATATCTCATTAACCTTATTGTGTTCAATCAAACACTTTAAAGCATTTACTTGAAATACTTATTTTTAGGGTTCGGAACGGAAACGGAACCCTTATAGTTTAGTCAAGTATGTCTGTCTGTCTGTCTGTCCGTCCGTCCGTCCGTATGTCACAGCCAATTTATTCTGTAACTATAAGCATCACACTAACTAACTATCGTGGCCCAGCGACCCAAAGTGGGTCTTGGCCTCCGAAACCAGAGACTTCCACCGGTCTCTATCCTGCGCAATCTCCAACCAGTCCTCAATCCCGAGCTCACGCAGATCAGCCTCCACCATGTCCCTCCAGCGATAGCTGGGACGACCGACTGGGCGCTTTCCACTCTGTTGTTGCAACATAAGCATCACACTAGGTCTTTTAAAATTCCAAAGTGGTAAAATGGACGTCCCCCTCCATCTAACTTCTAAACTAAGCAAATGTAAATTTAGAAAAAAAAAATGATGTAGATCTTAACAAATACTTTCAACGAAAATTGGTTTGAACAGGATCGAACGAAAAGCAACATAACATTTTTCTTCATACAAACATTATGATACACAAAGTTATATTTGCTGTCAACAAAATACTGTGGTATTTTACTAAGTGGAAGTAAGTGGATTCCCAAATTCAATTAAAGTTGGCACGGAACCCTAAGTGCGCGAGTCCGACTCGTGCTTGGCCGGTTTTTTTTTACGTAAATTTCTACTCCACAGGGCGTAGCGCACTCCATCCGCCAATCGGTCTGGAAGTACCTCCTCGACTACTATCCATGGCGGATGACGCACGCCGAACTCCGCTCACTGCACAAGAAGAAAACAGAAGAATACTTCTCTATGAAACTCCAATGGCGGTCCATGACTGAAGGTCAAGAATCAAGGTTTTCCGAATACAGAGACCGAAAGAGTTTAGTGGAAAAAGATGTGAACAGAACTGATAGGACTCACCCGTTCTTCGCTGGTGATAACAACCCGAATCTGGTGGTTTTACAAGATATACTGATGACGTATGTGATGTATAATTTCGATCTGGGCTATGTGCAAGGAATGAGCGATATCTTGGCTCCGTTGCTGCTGTTGATGGGCAATGAGGTGGACAGCTTCTGGTGCTTTGTCGGGTTTATGGATAAAATTGTGAGTATTCCATTTATTTTTATGATTCAAAGGCAGTTGAAATCATTTAAAAGTATGTACAAACAAAGTTTCCATTGTCAAAACTAACTATATTGACGGAAGTGAAGCTGTTCTTGTTTTGTCGATTTTAAATTTTTGTTTATTGTGGTACCACCGTTGTTTCCGATGTCCATAACACAAGTGCTTTAGCTAGAAAAAAAAACAGAATTGCTTGTTTAGTTACCATGTCAAAGAGAAAAAGAGGATTATTAAAATTGGTGCGTGCTGTGTAGACACAGTGCTCCCAGTGGCTCTACATGTTAAAATTAATGACGTTGAAGGTCTAGGTCCACCCTTTTATAACATGACCGTGCTAGGAGCGTGTCAGAGAAGAAAAGCAACACGGTAAGTTCTACTTTGCCTACTGGACGGAACTACAGCGTTCAGTCCCACCGTTGTATGGAGCGAGAGCGTAATTTGCCGGTGCTGACACGCTTTGTGTATTACACGCTACGGTGTTAGTCGGTGACGGAACGGAATAAAATACAAAAAAAAAAATATTGTCTGATACTTTCTTAGCACGTTCATGGTATGCTACGGTGCAGTGGGCAGAAACCTTTACAATGTCAAGTACAAAACTGACTTCTCTTTTTAACTTACCACTGTCTTTATAAAGATGAAATAAGAAACCAAAACTTTGCGCTCGGGCGGGACTCGAACCAGCAACTTCTTGGCTAACCTAATCTAACCTAACTTTTTGGTCTCTTATTTCATCTTTATGAATATAAAATACGACACTGTGAGTGTTTAAAACATTCTAAACCATTAGGTGCATAAACAGACGGGTAGATGGCGCTAAGCGTCACGCGTAAGGACGTATCCGTAAGAGACCACATATTTCGCAAGGTCGGACAAATTCTCAATTGGTAGAGCCTTTGTCCCGGTTAGCCAAGAAGTTGCTGGTTCGAGTCGCGCTTGTGCGCAAATTTTTGGTTTCTTATTTCATCTTTATAAATATAAAATATGACACTGAGTGTTAAAAACATTCTAAACCATTACCACTGTCTTCTCGTAGATATTATTATCCAAAAATATCTGCGGCTTATTAAGATTGTTATTATATACGTGGTTTGTAGAATATTATTGCTGCTAATGAAACAAGATGTACATTCAATCGCCTTTATTTCCGAAGTTACAAGCCATAATACAATGACAGACGATATTTGATTTTGTGGGTATAAAGACCTAGAATTACCCTCAAAAATACATACATAACAGTTGTAAAAAACAATTTTCTATCTGCGAACGTTAGGCGTCCAACTTCGACATGGACCAAGCAGGCATGAAGCATCAGCTGCTCCAGCTCCAACAGCTGGTCTCCTTCGCGAGCCCGGAGCTGGCGGCTCACCTCGCGCAGAAGGACTCCGGGAATATGTACTTCTGCTTCCGCTGGCTGCTCGTGTGGCTAAAGAGGGAGTTCTCGCATCGGGACATTATGAGGTTAGTCTTGTACCTGCAATAGACGCGCGAGCTTCATAGTCTTGCCAAAGACTCGAACGAAGTATGGTCGAACCTCAATGACATGCGAAGAATAGAATAGAAGAATAGAATAGAAATTATTTTATTTGACACATAAGCTACAATCATATACAAAACAAAACAAAAAAAGAAACAAAACACGGTTATTATAAATATTATTACATATAAAATATATAAATAATAGGTACCTATGTGTCAAAAAGGTCCCCGCTCAGCATAATTCGTGACAGCGCGAGGCATGTCACGATACCGAAGGAGCGCGCGCCTCTATAACAAAATACCCTCGGACATAAAAAATATTGATAGGTACAATATGTTCAAGAGACAACTGGCTCATCATCATCATAATCAGCCAAAGGACGTCCACTGCTGAACTTAGGCCTCCCCCACGGCTTTTCATAGCGACCGATCACTAGCGGTCTACATCCAGTTAGATCCTGCGATCTTTTTAAGGTCGTCTGTCCATCTTGTTGGTGGACGTCCCACGCTGCGTCTTTGGTCGAGGGTCTCCAATCTAGAACTTTCTAATGATATCAAAAGTCACAGAGAGTGATCAACGTACCTAGTAAGTATGTTAATATTAGAAACGATGATTGTGTTAAAGACTGTTGTTTGTGCGCGTTCTATAACTTACTTAATGACAGGCGCGGTCGCAGCCTGAAGTTTTGGAGGGGGTCAGTCACTCACTACACTAATAAAAAACCGGCCAAGTGCGAGTCGGATCGCGCACTGAGGGTTTCGTGCCATCTTTAATTAAAGTATGTAAAGTAAGGGTTCACTAAATTCCACTTAGCCAAAACACTACAATGTTTTGTTTACATGAAACTAAAACCGGTTTTTTTTAAAGTCAAACGTTTGATAGATAGACGCTTACAATGTGGTAAAATAGGCGTCCCCCCATCTCACTTCTAAACTAAGCGAGTGTAAATATTGAAAAAAAAATATAATGTGGATTTTAACAAATACTTTCAACGAAAATTGGTTTCAACGGGATTGAAGTTTTTGAAAATCGAAGTAGTAGTTTTTGAGATATAGCACATTTTCAACAACCGCAAACATAACTTTGTTCTTCATCCAAACACTAAACACACAGCATACAAACAAAAAACAAAGTTACATTTGCTGCTAACAAAAAATATTGTGGTATGTTAGCTAAGTGGAAGTTAGTGGATTCCCTAATTCAGTTAAAATTGGCACGGAACCAGTGCGCGAGTCCGACTCACACTTGGCCGGTTTTTTAAAATGTTTACTAGTTTAGTTCAAAGTTAGAGGGGGGACGCCCATTTTACCACTTTAGAAGCGTGTATCTACAAATGATTGACTTTCAGATAAAATACTTGTCCATCCATAGACACCCAACGGGCATAGGTTTGAGCAAAAAAAATAATTGTTTTAGTTAAGTACATTTATTATTTTTCATTTTTTGTGTAGGGATTGTAAAGCGGTTTACAGGATAGTCCTACCTATCAAGTTCCATCTGTGTAATGCTAAGAGATTTAGACGGACAGACAGACAGACTTGACGACACTTCAAGTGTTCCGTTTTTTGCCATTCGGCTACGGAACCCTTAAAATTGGTATCTGGAATAAAATAAAAAGTAGACAGCCTTTATTTTGATACTTTACAATAAACCGACAAATAACATTACTAGTATATTGTTAAACAATCTATAAGTAGCATAACAACGCATACTATCGATTTTGCTAGGATTCCCAAAACTACGTAGTTCGGTTCCTTGTTTCTTAACTAGATGTCATTTCCAAGTTATTTTTGCCATCGTACGTAGGTCATAAAAACATCAATTTATTACTGTTAGGGGGATAGCTATAAATATCCTTTTGTTATTTGGCTGATTTTTGAGATTTTTCAATATGACCTTAGATTTTGGGGGGGGGGGGGTCATGTCCCCTGTGACCCCCCCCTTCGGACCGCTCCTGCTTAATGATGACAATGACATTGAATGTAGTGCGACAACGACTGCAATTGTATATTTAATTTAAGTTCTCATGTAAGTGGCTTAATGTTAGTCTTAATGAGAATAAGTGTCTTTAAACCTAAACCTAATGTGTGTTAGCCTTAGCCCAAATGCAACTTGACTGGGCAGCGTTCTGTAAAATTGCACTTGTCTTCTCATCTCAATTACCTCATTAGTCTTGTTCTAATGCGAACACTGAACAGAGCGCTCCAAACTAGTACAATTGTTGAAAGGAACTAGTTCGGTCTTCTACTACTATTAGTTCAATAGTTCACCGATTACTCGGGCATAAGTCGTGCGGTCGTACAGAGAGAATACGGTCGTACGTACGTGGCGTTCAATCTAGTACATCTTCTATCGCGCTCAAACACACGCTTCTGTCTCGATCTCCCTTAACTAGTACATCTTCCGTCACGCTCAGGCCCACGCGTTCGTCTCGTTCTCGCTCAATCTAGTACATCTTTCATCACGTTTACGCACACGCGTATGTAATCTTTCAACTCGCTCTGCTCTGACACTCGTAATTATTCGTTCTTACTTTGCTCTCGCGAGCCGATCTGAACCATAGACATATAAGATTTGCTTATCTGAACTGTATTAAAGACCGATTTGAAAGACCTGAAGAGAATAGTTCGTTCTCGCTTACATCAGTGAAGTAGTTCCTAATAGCACATAGTACATGTACTACACATCCCTCAGTATTTAAAGACAAAAGTCTTTAACCAGTGTGTGTTATCAACCAGTGATGACATACGGATCCGAAACATGGTCTCTAACCATAGGCCTTATAATGAAGCTCAAAATCACACAACGAGCGATAGAGAGGGCTATGCTTGGTGTTTCTCTACGAGATCTAATTAGGAGATACGTAGAAGAACTAAGGTTACGGACATTGCCCTGAGAATCAGTAAGCTCAAGTGGCAGTGGGCAGGGCACATAGCGCGAAGAACTGACGGCCGTTGGGGCGACTTTGTGAAGATCGCAGGATCAAACTGGATGCAGACCGCTAGTGATCGGTCGCTGTGGAAAGCCGTGGGGGAGACCTATGTTCAGCAGTGGACGTCTTTTAGCTAATAATGATGATGATTAAAGAAACCATAATGACGAAACTGTATTATAAAGTACGTGATTATTTAAAAGATAGTAATGTATAGACTTGCAAGATCACCACAAACATTGTAAACTTATTGATTAAGTTTGTTGCGCAGCTTATTCTCAGCACTAACCCACCATTTGCCCGAAGGGTCTGTATTGGGACGGGTAAAAGTACTCCCAGTTTTGTATTTTTTTAATTTTAAGTATTTGATTATTGTCATAATAATAAAATACTTTAATGAACATTATTGTGACGACCTCCGTGGTTTAGTGGCTAAGCACGCTAGTTTCAAGGCGACGCCACTCCGATTCGATTCCCGGTCGGGTCAATATAGAATCAAAATTTTCTATATTGTCTCGGGTCTGGTGTTGATGTACCACCGTTGTCTGATTTCCATAACACAAGTGCATTAGCTACTTACTTTGTAATCAGAGCAATGTATGTGATTGGTGCTCAATACAATATAAATATTATTTTGAAAAAGCGATGTATGTTATTGGATAAAAGCAATTTTACACTACATCTGATAACTGACCCTTGAAAATCAGAAATTTGGAAAAAAGAGCCAAACAATATTATTACATTTCATTCATTCTTTTTATGTTTGTTACAGGCTATGGGAGGTGCTATGGACTGGGTTGCCTTGTAGCAATTTCCATTTACTAGTTTGTGTTGCCATACTTGACGCGGAGAAGGATATTTTTATTAGCAAAGATTATGGATTCACTGAAATTTTAAAGGTACGTTTCTCTAACACAATTTCATTGGCATTTCAGAACTTACACATTCAATCGTGGATATTTACTACACAACTTTCTTGAGTGTTACCATTTATCTTTTTTCTCAGGAACTGGATAGTTAATAAATAACTGGCCTCATTTTAAAATCGCATTTATTTCACTTGCTTACTTACTCACTTTATTTATGTGATTTGGGGGGTGGTTGTACAAACGAAACTGATGACAAAAAAAACATTTTTTATTTTATTAAAAAAAACTAACAAAAATATTTTACTATTGCGATACTAGCAAGCGAGTTAAAACTGCCAACAGGTAGCCTCTTTGTAGCTGACTAGCTACGGCGTAGTATTTCGAAGATACGCGCGAGGGTACGAATTTCGCCATTCGTTTTTAGGGTTCCGTAGCCGAATGGCAAAAAACGGAACCATTATAGTTTCGTCAAGTCTGTCTGTCTGTCTGTCTGTCTGTCCGTCCGTATGTCACACCCATTTTATTCTGTAACTATAGGCATTACACAATTGAAATTTGGTAGGAAAATGTACCTTGTTAGCCGCTTACCGATTCTCATACAAAAAATAAAAAATAATGACAGTTAAGGGGGGCCTCTCATACATGAAACTAAAACAAAAAAAAAAAAATGTCAAACCTATGCGTGTGGGGTGTCTATGGATAGGTCTTATAAAATAACATAGAGGTTTCTAAAACCATTTTCTTTAAAAGTCAAACGTTTCATAGCTAGATGCTTCCAAAGTGGTAAAATGGGCGTCCCCCCCCATCTAATTTCTAAACCAAGCAAGTGTAAATTTAGAAAAAAATATATGATGTAGATCTTAATAAATACTTTCAACGAAAATTGATTCGAACGAGATCGAACGAGTAGTTTTTGAGATATAGCACATTTTCGACAACCGCAAACATAACTTTGTACTTCATACAAACACTACGAAAAACAAAGTTATATTTGTAGTCAACAAAATATTGTGGTATTTTACTAAGTAGAAGTAAATGGATTCCCTAATTCAGTTAAAGTTGGCACGGAACCCTCAGTGCGCGATTTCGACTCGCACTTGGCCGGTTTTTAATTTTATTTTATTAAAAAGTTGCACCAACAGTTTACATATTGTATGTACACACTTAACTAAAGTAACATTGACAGTGTTTGCCATCTTATATGTAGACCTATTAAAGGCGTATACAGCATTGCAGTAAGGGCTGATTTTGCAATAGTCAGATAAGAAATATTCGTCGTACAAAATACAGTATTGCTAATTTGAAAACGTTACTGTTAATTTTTATTTAAATCGGCCCTAAACAGAACAACAAACAGCAAATTAAATCAATTAGACTTAAGGACAATTATGAAGTTATGGTTATAAGAAAGGTTTTAAAATTAGTTTTTTAGAAGCTTGTAAAGAGGGTTCTTTTATAAAACTTGCATGTTTTTTAATAATAAGCATAATTCATACTATCATCGCCGAGTTGTATGTTACCGACTAAAACAATACCCTGTATCTGTGACCATATTTTGTGTTTTTCTGTTTTCAGCACGTAAACGACCTATCAATGTGTCTCGACGTCGACCGAATACTCAGCTCAGCTGAAGGCATCTACCACCAGGTCATATCAGCGCCACACCTCACAGACCAGATACGTATCATCCTCGGCATCCCCCCACTCAACACAACCACCTCCACCAGCTCAGACGAGGCGACCACATCGAAATCGGTCCAGCATGCCAACGGTACGGGGGACGGTAGTGCCGCCGCGGAGAGAGATATGGAGGAAGTTATGTATCAGATAGGCTTAGATATGAATTTCTGAGGCACGGTGATTACTGTTGTTTATAATGTAGAGTTTAGATTTGCTAACTACTGTTTCAAATTGTTATGGTGGCGTGTAATACTTTGCATAGTTGTTACAACATTATGCTTTGGGCATGATAACAAAAATTAATACTGAAATTTTAATCAGTGACAAAATTTTAAATATTTTTACACTCACAGTGTAATATTTTATATTCATAAAGCTGAAATAAGAAACCAAAAATTTGCGCACGGGTGAGACTCGAACCAGCAACTCCTTGCCTAACAGGGCCAAACGCACTACTAATTGAGCTACCGTGCAGTCGGACCTTGTGAAATTTGTGGTCTCTTATGGATACGTCATTACGCGTGACGTTTAGCGCCATCTACCCATAAGTTTTTGCAACAGTGGGCCGAGTAGTGACCAAATTTTGTGTGAAGACTCGACTGATGGATATGAACTTTTACTATAGAGGAAATAGTAAATTCAAGACAAAAATCAGCTGTTCCATATATTTTGACCGCGCGCCAATTTACTTTTGTATGGAAAAGTAGATTTTTTTTCTTGATTTCACTATTGCCCCTATAGTAAGTTATATTCATCAGTGGAGTCTTTACACAAAATTTGGTCACCAATTACAATTTCAGCCTAGCCTAGTATATCTAGGGCAGACAGATTTGACGAAAACTCGAATAAGGATAATCATTTTTTATATCACTGAATAGATAAGGCTTTCAATAATTATGAATTGGTGCAGAAGTGATTCTATTAATACAAAACTATTTTTCAATATATTTTAGTAATCAAAACAAGTTTTTTTTAAGGACTAACGACTTTTTTTAAAACTACGTTTACAGGTATTTAGTTTTGAAGGTACATATTAATAATGATATACAGATACTCAACAATTTATGCAAAAGTTTTACATGTCACGTATTATTATGGCCTCTAGAATAGAAAGCACATATCTGCATGCCTATGTAACGCAACTTCACTAAATACTACATATTTAATAATAGAGTAGGCTTAATTAAGTGTTAAAGAATATTCATACATTTATGATTTGTTGAGTTTTGGGCATTTAATAATAAGCATATAATGCGTAGAATTGTTAAATTTCCCACAATACATTTAATGAGCTAATAGATTTATCATCATCATCGTTATCAGCCAAAGGACGTCCACTGCTGGACATAGGCCTCCCCCACGGCTTTCTACAGCGACCGATCACTAGCGGTTTGCATCCAGTTTGATCCTGTGATTTTGATTATAAGGTCGTCTGTCCATCTTGTCTGTGGACGTCCTACGCCGCGTCTTTGGTCGAACGGTCTCCAATCTAGAACTTTTCTGCCCCAACGGCCACCAGTTCTTTGGGCTATACTGAAACTAAAAACAATGACAGACATAAAAAACTGAGCATTTTCATAATTTCTATGTTGTTTTTGTCTTATATGTATGGTGAATGCGATTTGTAAATACTACGCGCATTTGGAAAAATTGCATTTGAAGTAACAAAATTAATGCCTTTAAGTAAATAATAGTTGTAATTAGAGATTAATTATTAAAGCACAAAATCATTAAGCTAGCACAAAAAACAGTATAGTGTAATTTCCCATATAAATGCAACTTATCATAATCATCATCATCATCATTATCAGCCAAAGGACGTCCACTGCTGAACATAGGCCTCCCCCACGGCTTTCCACAGCGACCGATCACTAGCAGTCTGCATCCAGTTTGATCCTGCGATCTTTATCAGGTCGTCTGTCCATCTTGTTGGTGGACGTCCCACGCTGCGTCTCTGGTCGAAGGGTCTCCAATCTAGAACTTTTCTGCCCCAACGTGGACGGTGGACGTCCCACGCTGCGTCTCTGGTCGAAGGGTCTCCAATCTAGAACTTTTCTGCCCCAACTGCTTTTATCAGTTCTTCGCGCTATACTGAAACTAAAAACAATGACAGACATAAAAACCTGAGCATTTTCATAATTAATATGTTGTTTTTGTCTTATATGTATGGTGAATGCGATATGTAAATACTGCACGCATTCGGAAAAAATGCATTTGCAGTAACAAAGTGAATGCCTTCAAGTAAATAGTAGTTATAGTTATAGATTAATTATTATAGCACAAAATCATTAAACTAGCACAAAAAACCAGTATAGAGTACCTAAGTTCCCATATAAATGCAACTTATCATAATAAAGATAAATAATTTATATTCTTAAAGACGAAATAAGAAACCATAATCGTGTACGGGCGGGACTCAAACCCGCAAATTCTTGCTAACCGGGCCACACGCCCTTCCAATTGAGCTACCGTACTTGCCGTTTAGCTAGAATTTAAGGGTAAGCTAGAAATTGCGGGTTCGAGTCCCACCCGAGCGCACGTTTTGGTTTCTTATTTCATCTTTAATGATATAAAATATGACACTGAGTGTTATAAAATAAACATTCTTACACAATTGATTTAGTAACTTGTTATATTTATATTATTGAGATTGTTTTACCCAGTGCTATCATACTGCAAATCATATTCTATGCTTTTTGCTTGGCTTTTTTTATTTACATCTGCTATCTATTAACCAAACGCTATAGTTATGGACTATGGTGCATAAATAGGATATACAAATTGGTTTGTCATTTTGACCAGAATAAGATCAAAGCAATATTTCTTTCTACTTGAATAGGAAAAACATAATATAATAAAAACATGTCAATTAAATTCACATTGTACATAACATTATCTCTGTAAATACTGTTGTATTACTTTATTGTTATTAAAAGTCCCCTTTCTATTTCAGGATACACTCGAATATGACGGAATACAAATTAGAATCGTAACGAAAACAGTGTGGGCTTTGCTCGCGTAGCGGCGGCAATATGAAATAGCTACTTTCGATCCGACAAAGATGTGAATGAACGCGGCGGATATCGGAACTACGAAATCGATTAACGTTTTTGACAGATTAGCTTAGAAGTGGCGCCCCCACCGCGTTCATTGATATCGCGGTCGGGCTGTGATAAGAAGTTATATTTTTATACTTTTATATTACGCGCTGTAATACTCGCTGCTCCCTCTGATAGATGCGAAATCATTTTAGTGCCAGTCTGAGACTTCATGCCAACCTACGACTACCCACCGATTGCCGATGTCGAGCTGTTCGCCTTTAAATTGAATCAGCTTCAGCCCCCATTAATTGTTTACTAAAATATCCCTTCATATTGCAAGCCATGTAGATTTAATTATTAGAACACATATTTTCAGTTTTTCATTTATACATTATTATAAGATTATCATTTAATAAAATATATAAATCAACCAATTAACTTTCTATCATCTAATGAGGTGCTGATGGCCTGTAAGGCAAATCTGAGAAACAGTTTCAATCTATGTTTTTATTATCTGCATTAGCTAGGGTCAATATTATGTACTTGTTATATCAAGTCCAATTATTAATACGCAATTATTATTATTTCATATTGTATGCAATTTATAACCAATTTCTCATATTTTTCCTCACTTCATTTGGTAGTACCTACCTTTATCATAAATGAGTGGTTTGGTATCAAAAACGGCCAAATCCCATCTTAGTAAAGTATCACAAAATGACAAAAACTGAATATTACACATGGCAACACTTTTAAAAATCAAGCTAATGGCGGTAAATTCAAATAAGTTTTTTATAACTTTTAATCCTATCATAAACCTTAGTCTCATACAATTACGTTCGAAAATTACAGTTTCAATTTTGGATTTAGCTGATTTTGAAAATGAAGGATGGATTTGACTGTTTTTGTTTTTCGCTGTTTCGGATTTGGCTTATTTTGAATGTAACAAATGGGATTTGTCTAACTTTGTTACTTAGGTCAGGGACAGTCAGGGGTCGTCAATCTTCAGTACACTAATAATTGATTTTTACTCCATACCTACTCACTATCCCATACTATATTAAATTATACAAGGAGATTTTTTTATCGTTCCGAAAAAATTCACTGTGGCTTTTACTCATGATACTGAACAATTTTCCCTAAGGAACACTTAGCCAATTCTCAAAAAAAATTTGGACTTTGTATTAAACTTGCGGCTAATCACTGATCGATCTCCATAAAAGGTTCAAATTTTTTTTGAGAATTGACTGGGTGCCTTATATAGGGAGACTTGTTCAGCATCATTAGTAGAAGCCACAGTGAAGTTTTTCGGAACGATAAAAAAGTAATTTTGCGGATATATATATTTTTTTGTATGGCTGTTATCTTTTGTAAATGAAACAACAATTAATCAAATAAAAGTTTTTTTTTGCATTTTTTTACATCAATTTATACAATTAAGTGTGGTGGGTCCGTCATTATTTCACATGGCTCTTCGTCATATTCATTCAAAATTTCCTGGGGTCTGGAAAAAACATCTTGAAAATATTTTAATTCGGAAAGTTCCTCCCATTTCTCTCCGAAATGAGTAGTCAATAGCTTTTTGACATCCCCCAACTTCGCATCTTTTATTTTTACATACTTGCTTACCGGTTCAGGAGTAATTTGGCTGGCACTCTTTCCTTTTTTGCATATATTTTTAAAGTCTCCTTGCTTGTTATGATAGCTTTCCTCTGCTCTAACTACGACATTTGTTTTTTGTTTGTTTCTTTTAACGAAGAATCTTTTGCACTTTTTGATTGAAAAATGCAAAGCACTGGTCGATTTCAAAATTTTGGAAGACGCTTCTTTCCATTGTACAGCTTCAACGTCGGTCCCCAAATGCAAAACAGTTGCATGTTGTTTGAAAACATCTTCATAACTCTCTGGGCTGGCCATAGTTTCTGTGTTTTTAATCTTTTTTTCAATTTGAGCAAACACTCTGTCTGGTGGCAAAAATGAATGTCCGACGATGGGAAACACAATCTCTATGGTTTTTATGTGTTCTGGAGCGTAATCCATAAGGTATTTAGAGACCATGCCGATTATGGACGAGTTCTTGTTCTGGCCACTACAACCGTCTGCAACTAGTCTGATAGTGGAAATGTTTTTATTCTTTGGCACTGTTTCATTCAAACAGTGGAACAAGGCACTTGCGATTTCGTTTGAAGCTTTGGGCAATACGTCTTCTGTCCAAGTATAAGCAAATACATTTTCAGGACTTAATTGAGATTTGGAATGGCCTACAACAATCGTGAAATTGTATATATACAATTGCCTAGAGTAGTAGCTTATTTGGTCTGGCACTTTAGGCATTGGCTGATTTTTCTGGCAATCGAAACTAAAGATCAGCAAGTCTTCTTTATTCTCTTTTAACAGATTATAGAACGCTTTCGCTCTTAAGCTGTGGACTCTTTTTTGGATCATTAAATCATTTTTCATCTTGGCATCCTTTTCGTATTTTATTTTTTCTTGAAGCTGAAGGCATGTAGAGCAAACATCCGTGCGAGGGCTGCCAAACCCGATATTGAAAGATATATTAAAAATCCTTCGGAAATATGACGCTTTGACAGTGCTTTTAAATGGTTCTTCTGCTTGTGCGATGTACATTTTGTATAATTTGGTGATGTTCAGTTCTGATGGAAGATATTGCCTTGATTTGATACTGCTTCTACAGTAATGTAACTCTAATGGCTGTAGAGTTTTTATAAACTTTTTTATGGATGCTCTTCGGCTGTCAAATTTCTTAGATTTGTGGTCTCCTCCTCTGCCCTCCGAAGCTGATGCACCACTTTTGAAATTTCGATTGATTACGCCAACAACTCTGCCTTTTTTCAGTCCTAAGATGTGTAAAAATGTCTTCCTGCATACTGGTATTACATTGTTCCTTCTTCGACAATAGTACACAATATTCATCTGCTTTTGATTACCGGTACCCGTTTTGGGTCGACGCCTTTGTACGTTCTGAGCCTTGGTATATTTTAGAACAAAATTATCTTGGTCTAATTTTGACTTTGTTTTGTAGAAGGCTGCATGAAATTTTACAATATCTTCTTTGCGTAATGATGAACATCTATATGCTTTCGAATAATGTTCACAAGGAAGTTTGATGTTTGGTGGGGCTTTTGGTGCATATCTGAAAACAAAGAATAGCAAAGCTATACGAGAATATTTTCATCATCATCATCATCATTTTACAACAAAAGCTTTACTAAATTAGAATAAATGGTCCAAGCCACCTTGGTCTACTCTCTCGCTAATGTCCTAGGTATATTTAACATGTGTTTTATTTGCTCAAATATGGTATGAGCTATTTTAATTTAACCAGAGTTACACTGACTATTACGCATTATAGAACTTCGCATACATACACACATACATTTTTTTCTTTAAGATTCTATTAGTGCTTTAGAGTGGATTTTCATTAAAATCTCGACATTGAATTTTTGCACCATTACAATACTCTCTTTCTACTACGTAGCTCGAGAGTAAAAATATTTGTATTTTAAATTAATACACGCATTTCCGATACAAAATATTTATTTGAAAGTAAATTATTATTTATTCTTATGTCATAAGTTTAATTTGAAAAGCACCCATGTTGAGTACCCCTGCCTGTCAAAAGTTTCTTACTGGACCGTATAAAGTACAGAAAACTTTACTCACCTATCAACTTTTTTCTGATTGCACTTCCATTTAGATTTTTGTTGTATCCTTTTTCTAGACATTTCAGGAGCAGTTTCCACTATTTTTTCAGCTTCTTCATCCATTTTTTATATTTATTTTCGCAAAAAACTATCCGAACAGTTTAGCACATCCAAGTCGGGCGAACGGAAAGAAAAACAAGATGGCCGCACCGCCATACAAAATACTTGAACCTGATTGGCTGCGATGGATTTGTCCGATTTCGATTTAAAATGTCAATGGATTTGATCAAATTTGATACCAATGTCGATTTTGTGCATTAATTTCCTAGAGAACTACGTGGATTTGACCGGTTGTGAAATGAAAAATATATTTTTTGGCTTGTATTAAAATTTAATGCATATTTCGTTCAGAAATTCTTATTTTTGGATTTGACCGTTTTTGATACCAACCTTCTCAAATACGATAATTCTAATTATATTAAGGTACAATAATTACTTTAAGTTATCAATATATTTGATTGTATTGTAATTTGAACAATTAGTGTGCCCCTAATCTATCTCTTTGTGATTATATGGAATGAAATTGATAAAACTTTTTGTGATAATGATCGGCTTTAGCATTCGAAGATTTTGTAGATAAAGCCAGGTTTTTTTCCATACACAAATTACTTGATGTGATAGTGTAAACTTATATTTGACATTATCATTGATACAATTTTTATGAACTGAACTCCGATAATAGTTATACCCATTGCCAAAGAATAGAAGATGCTAACCGGGGGGTGTGGTATGTGCGCTTACATAATACACATCCCACCCTACTATGATTTTTCATTTATTAATACCCTAAAATAACAAGGAAGATTATTGACAGACATTTTGTTACCTAGAGCTAATGGTAACATGACTGGCTTACCTTAGGAAAGAATTCATACCTTACATAGTCTCCTAATTTATTATTGATTTCCTATGCATATGTGATAAGTTTCTAGAATGCCACTTTATATTATGTACTTGTTCAAAAAATATGTTTCCATTGATTGATTGTATTAAAAGTTTCGAACCTGGTTAACTGGGCTTTGATTTATAGCAGTATACCTAACTACCTACTACCTACCTACTAACGTAACTACTTCAGCCCTTACAAGTAAAAAGAAAACATCATGAAATACTTAAATATTTATTTGGTAAATTAAAGTTGGGATTATTGCCTTGTGTATTATTACACAATATTAATAATTAATTTTATTGAGATCAATATTTAATACTTTTGTACTATCCAATTATCAGAAGACATGTGTGAATGATTACATATCATTGTAAGTTACAAGTTCATAACATTCATGTTTATTTGCGTATGTGATTTTAAGTGCACATTCAAACCATAACGAGTCTGGTAGGATTTGTCACACAAATGACAGTGAAAATTCTTCACTCCAGTGTGTGTTAAGGAGTGTCTTTGCAATTCAGATTTAGAGAAGAATCGTTTACCACAACTGTCACACCCATACTTCTTTTCCTTCAAGTGATTCTTGCGTATATGTGAGCTTTTTGAGCTAGCAGTTATGAATGTTGCATTGCACACCTCACATTTATGGTTTCTTGTTCTTTTGTGGTTCCACAATATGTGAGAATGAAGACCACCAGGTACTTTGAACCTTTTCGGACAGTATTTGCAGCCATATGGGCGGTCATTGCTGTGAGTGAGCATATGTATTCTTATGTAACCAGGGGGATAAGACTTGCCACACTGATCACATTGACGTAACAGTTTCTCTGATCTGTTCTTATTTTTACTGTCAACATTTGGCTGACAAGCGTGGCAGTTTAGGCTGTTATTATCATAGAATCCTTCCCAGCAGTTTTCACACAAAAAAGGTCTCAGGTGAAGTTTTCTGTGTCTTGCTAATGAGCGAAAATCCTCAAATTTTTCATTGCAGTATTCACAGTCTCTTCCAATAGCTGACTTGATTGGATGATTATTATTGCAGTGTTCATTCAGAGCTTTAATTGAGAAAAAATCGGCTTTACATTCTACACAAAATAAAAGGGTGGTTTCTATTTCCACTCTATTAGAAACTCGTCTTTTATGTTTCTTTTTCTTTTCTTTGTAGCTCCGTGATTTCAGGTCCTCTTTCAGTTCCTCAGAATCATAGTTGTCACAATTATTGTCACTGTTCGATTCGAGCTGTTGATAGCACTCTGTCAATGTTTTAGCACTGGATTCAATGAGGACTTTGAATGAATATGTTATGGTAAGCTGGTGCACACAGTTGATGCAGATATTTTCTGGGTAAATGTCATCTTCAGATGATACCTGTAACATAAAAGTGAGCCTAAAAGTGCGTTGTTTACTTTTGGACTAGACCAATCTGATACATTCAGTGTTTCAACTGGAAGCCGCCTTCTGTCATTGTTCTTGGGTTGATCAAATAAACATGCTTATTGTAAGTCGTTTACCTTGTAGTTATAGAAATTTAGAAGGATATCGGAGAGCTTAACTTCATCTCCGGCGATGGTCACAGAGGCATGCACATTTCGCATTTCCTTTTCCCTACTTAAGCACGTGCGGCACTGGTTTTTGTAATTCATTGTAGTGCACTTCGCATATTTATTTTATTCATTACTTAAGTAATTGTTTCATGAAAATATACCAACAAAATCGATGAAACAAGCAAACCAAGGTGTTGATAAGTGTCAAATACGTCAACTGACGTCAAGTGTCAGGTCTTGTTGAGGCTAAGCCCACGCTTAGCCATTCAGCCAAGTGTCAAACTAAATACAGTAATTATAGAGCACCCAGAACTTGCACAAAACGATCACTCACCCAAACATCAGCTCCACTATCTCCATCTCCACTTTAGCCCGATCCGCACACAACAGTGCAGATACGTGCCGTTCAGTGACGTATCCATCATATCAGTGGAAAATAAAATTGAAGCACAGGGTTCCTTTTCTGTCTCCAGCAATTCATGTCCACCTGGCGACAAATTTTCAAATATTAAGGTTTTGACCAAATAAATACTGTTACTTGTGAATTCAAAAAATAAATAAACTACTCAGAAACTGTTTTATTAACAACATATCCTTTCAAAGAAACTCGAGCCAATTTATGGCAAAGATAAACTGTCGATCTTGAATTTTTAGAAAATGGTGTTGATCACTAAGGAAAACGCAAGCATAGCTTTAGTTTTAAGATGGCTTTATTGGTAACTGTACTGCATGCTAACAGAGAGTTGTTGAATCATATTATCGTATTAGTTCAAAATGACCAGTTACTATTTCATTTCCTTTGATAATTCATATAAAATACAGAATTGAGGGGGTGGCTAACAACTGTAATGGCAGTGTTCTCAGTTATTGGCCCACTCGGCTGGTAACGTATTTTTATAATAATCAGGGCAGCTTGTGGCGAGCTGTTGGGCAGTAGCGACCCCACGTACCTGATTGCTCCTGGGAGAACCCCTGTTCTTCATCTCTGTCTTGCCTTCACTGGCTGGGCAGAGTGAACGCTGATGAGGGACAGGATCTCCCACCACTTGCTTGCCTTCATTGGCTGGCTTGAGTGGAGACTCGCTAGAGCAGAGATGCTCGGGGGAAGAAAGTGTGCCAGTAAGATGCTTGTAGGGATCTTGAACGATTACCGAAATTGTCCTGAGAGCCGTGGTACACTTCTCCACTCCCCTAGCACCTCAACTGATGTTGCCCCCTTGTCTACGTCACTTAGTGCTAGCAACTAATTTGGGGGGCCCATCGACTGAGTGTGCAAGTCACCCCCTGCCATTTTATCCGTGTGAGAAACAAACGTCAGGCAGAGGTCATAGTTCTTCCATAGTCCCAGTTACCCGGTCCATCCAACACCCACACCCATAACTCAGTATCTTTTTGTCCATATCTGGCAATAGCCCTACACAAACCGGGGGTTGTCCTTGGGCGCACTTGTATAGTGCATACAGGGATAATCGTCGGTTTGTGTCACACAGCTTTTAGATTAATCTTGTCTAAAGGGCCTATGCGTGTTGGCTTCGGCCCCATGTACGCCTTCCAAAGGTCCGGGACCGCATGGTCCCGAGAATGGAAAACACACAACATAATTATAATAATAATAAATATCAAATTATTTTCTTACACTGAACAAAACATAAAATCCTTAATAGCAGCAATAGAAAAATTCAGCACAGACATTAACATGACCTTTGGATTGTACAAGTGTAGGACTCTTATAGTAGTGAAAGGTAAGGTAAAATCCTCTTCTAATATGGAAACTGGCTACACTTTAAAAATCATGAACGAGTCTGAAACATATAAATACCTCGGCCTTCAGAAGGATAAAGGGATACAACATCATGTTGGAATAAAAAAAATATGTAACACACGAATACTTCCGTCGTCTCAACCTAAGATGTAATTATACTCTAAAAACCTATTCAAAGCAATAAATACTTTCGCCGTACCAGTGTTAATTTATTCATTCGGAGTAATTAAATGGACAAAAACGGACATCAATAAATTAGAGACTAAAACCAGAACCACACTTACAAGAAATAATTATGCACACCCAAAATCAGCTATACAAAGAATGACTATAAAACGAGAAAAGGGAGGAAGAGGCCTAGTAGATTTAAAGATGTTATGGGAGTCATAAATTAAAAACCTTCGGATCTTTTTCTACAATAAATCGATCAGAAGCAACTTACACTCTACTTCAATACAAACGGACAACAAATACACGCCTTTAGATTAACTAAATAAAAACTTAGAATTTACAAGTAAAGTGCAAAACGAAGTAAATAAATTAACGGCCTGGCGTGAGAAAGAACTTCACGGCAGACACCTCCACGACCTGGAACAACCACACATAGACTCCTCTGCATCCAACAAATGGCTTAAATTAGGCTCTCTTTTTCCTGAAACTGAAGGGTTTATGTAAGCAATCCAGGAAAAAGAGAGCCTAATTTAAGCCATTTGTTGGATGCAGAGGAGTCTATGTGTGGTTGTTCCAGGTCGTGGAGGTGTCTGCCGTGAAGTTCTTTCTCACGCCAGGCCGTTAATTTATTTATTTACTCTTTTTCCTGAAACTGAAGGGTTTATGTAAGCAATCCAGGACGGTGATCAATACCAAAAATTATAAAAAATACATTCTTAAAGACCGTAATCTCATATCCGACAAATGCTGCAAATGTAATAGATTACCGGGAAATGATCCAACACATAACTAGTGCATGCCCAAATTTAACACAAACCGACTACACACACCGTCACAACCAAGTCTGCAACATTATTCATCAAAAATAGCTTTCAAGTATAAACTCCTATCCGGAAAACCAGCTCATTATTATCAGTACACTCCAAAACCAGTGCTGGAGAATGACAGTAGCAAGATGTACTTTGACCGCGCTATACTCACCGACAAGACTGTTCATAATAAAAAACCAGACATCACTGAAATTGACAAACAAAACAAAATAGTTTACTTCATAGATATTGCCGTTCCTAACACCCACAATTTACACAAAACAATAACTGAAAAGATACATAAATACACCGAACTGAAAGATGAAATACTAAAAATATAGAGAATGGAAAAAGCATATATTGTGCCGCTGGTCACCTCCAGCACTGGAGACATCCCTAAGCATTTAGTTACCGCGCTGCGCAACCAACCCGACATTCCGGAAAACACGTACATTACAATGCAAAAGGCGGCGATTCTCAACACATGCCGAATAGTTAGGAAGTTCTTGGAGGACGACTCTATTTCCACAGGCTCAACCGAAAGTGCAGTTCACTTGACCTAAGCTCGTGGCACTGGAACTATAAATACCGAAGGCAAACTGTCTTCGAGATCAGAAAACTGTGTAAAATAATAATAAATAAATCATTTATTATAAGAAAAAAAAAATGTGTACAATATCAGTGGCTGATGCCTCCTTTTAAGCTTGCAGAAAACGTCATACGTCTGGCATATGAATACGTCTAAAGTTGTAAAAAAAAAACATTAAAACTTTGAAAACTATGTGATAATTTGTGATTCCTGTCCTGGCCTAGGGGTTAATGTAACGATTTTGGATTGAATATTCTATGTTAGCATCTAAAAAGATTAAACATACTTCTAATTAAATTATTCTTGTTTGATACATCTATGAACGAGCATCCGTACTTTTCAGCCCGAATAATACTGGCGTGCACTAAGGCAGCAGCAGGCATCATCGTCACCATTATCCCCAGGACAGACACTGTACATAAACCTCCTCTACGGTTTTACTTAATCAAACTATAGACGGCGGGCTCCATCCATGGTGATCTGTAATCGATACAAAGTCTTATGCTTGTAGACATTTTTGCTGGACTTTTGATTTTCTCATCTAGATTTTGCTGTTTTTGCAGGGTTATGTTCGTTACATAGATTTCTTTAACGCATCTGTTAGTCGAAAAGAAAAATACTGAGAATATCCCATAGCTCGACTTAGTTTTTAAGGAAGCCTATATTTTGAATCTGTTTGAGCCTTTTATTTCAAGTTGAGGACTAATACAATTATTTACTGCTTAGAACGTTATTGATGGAGTGTGTACTACATCAGTGTTGGACAATATTTTCTTCTTGTCCCTGTCCATTTCAATATCTATTGTTTTGTATATTTCAATTGAAACACAACTTTTGTCAGGTGAAAGATCTAACCCAGCGTTTTGCACTGTATTCGATTTGCATAGTAAAAAAACTTAAGAAATGTAGGTAATGTAATGTAATGTCGAAAAGAAACAAACAGAAACACACTTCTGGTTTATCAATACGTCCAAAGTTGTAAGGAAAAAAAACATTAAAACTTTGAAAACTACGTGAAAACTTCTTCTAAACTACACGTCAAAATTTGGTCAAGATCAGGCTGTATGACTCTGTTCAATTGCCTTTCCCGTACGTTGAAAAAAGAGAACCAAAAAAAACATAACTACGTAAAAATTTGACAGTGTCAACTGTGTCATGCATGTCAAATTGAACAACAATGTTTTGTCCACCACCTGACGAAGAATCTCAAAATAATAATAGACCTACACAGAAAAATCTTCATCGGAAACGGAAAAAGAAACCTGCCCGCAAATTTCCACAGCACGGTGTCGGTAGAAACAAAAAGAAACAACAATCAAAATTGGCACAGAGCATGTCTGCTTGGGCTGAGAACTTTACGTTTGCTGCGACTTGGCAGCTGAAGCATCAACTGGCGTACTGGAAATCACGGGCAAAGGCCCTGGAGTACGAGAATGGAGTGCTCCATGACATAATTCGCAAGAAAAACTACGTAGATCCACCTACATCGTCAGGCACACAAGTTGAATCCGCGAGTACACAACTTGACTCGGAGTCCGAAAATGATGAGGAATATGCAGAAGAAGGCGGAGATGATGACTTCGAGGTTAGTGAAGAGTTTATTCAGTTTCTCCAAGCCAACGCAAAGTTCAAAGAGGATGCTAGGCGGGAAAGAGAAAAACTTAAAGCGAAAAGTGAAGAAGAGGAACGGATAGCTGAGTTGGAGGCAGGACCTTCAGAAACTCAAGAAAATAGGGAAGAAGTGTTAAAAAAACTATATGGTGATAAGTGGCAACGGATAGCAGCTTTAGAAATGTCTATAGAGTCACATTTTATTCAAGAAACAGACAAAGAAAAGCCGTCATATTGGCCTAACATACCTTTTAATTTTAACTTTGGGTAACAAGTACAGAACTCTGAACAGTGTTGAATGGTGGAAGTTTTTGCTGAAACTTTAATACTGATAAACTGATGTGGAAAGTCTGTTTCTTTTTGGTTGTCTCATTATGTGAACAATCATGTCATTTTTTTTTACCAAAATAATTCATTTAAAAATATGATAAACACAAAACTCACCAATTTAATTCACTGGTATTATTCAAATAGTTGTTTTATTTTATTTTTATTTATTTTAAAAATATTGTTTACATTATTCGACTAGCAAAGAAAAACAGACTTTATTATCTAAAAGTCAAGCAAAGTAATTTCATACCATGCTGGTCCATATATATTATTAATAAGTCGGACCCTTAGTGCCTCAATATCAAACCACGGAAATAATTTTTGTGAAGAAACATTATTATTTCTCAGATAGAAGATGTTTATTTGTGTAAATGAAATTTAAAAAACAGGAATTTTTAATCTAGTCTTATAATTACTAGAGTTATGACTTTTAGATATATCCACATTTTATTGCGTTCGTTATAGTCTACACAGTGTATGTGTTATGGACCAGGTGATTAATGCGGGCATTATTTATAATGCACGAGCATTATGAATAATGTCCAGCTTTATCAGGCTTAGTGATTAATTACTATCTTAACTTCATTATTTATCACATTGCACGGTCATTATTACATTGCTACATGATAGTTGGTCAATTTGATAATAAAGCTAAGAGAGTGTAGTGGTATGATCTCTAAATGCGGAGGGGAAGGTTATAGCAAAGGTAGTTTCAAATCTGATAAAAGTATTTGTCGCAAATCCAAAAAGGTGTGTGGTTGTGTAGGTACCTCGAAATGCCATCACAGTGGCGTAGTTCTAATAAATAAACCTGATACTTGCTACATATTGTATGATTATTGATTTTTAAATTTTGATGTTCTACTTTACATATATTTTCATTTAACTTGATGACTTTTCTTAAGTTTTAAATGCAAAAACTAGTGGATTTTTAAGGTCCTTCGTAATTAATCCAAGTAACGAGTCTGATTATTTAAGTGGTTTAATATATAGTTTATTTTAAGTTACATGACAATAAAAATAGAAAAAATAACAAATATGTTTGTATTACTCTGCCCAAAAGGTGATGGGCAATATGTATAGTGTTACTGTTAGTGCCTGGTCAATTTGATTATTTGAATAATTATTATCAGATTGCATTCTCATATTGGGCATTTTTCATAATGACCTGGCATTATGTATACTGCTCAATTTATCACTTGGTCCACAACATATGTTCTATTCATTGATATTGTATAATGTATCCTGCCATCATCTTATGAATTTAAAAACTGATGTACTAAGATTTTTGGTGTAATCACATGTAGTTTTTTTTTCTATCTTGTTACTGTGAGTATGTTAAGAATATTTTTAGACAAATTTTCATATTTTAAGTACAGCGCCAGTACATCATGTCCATGTACACCTTTGTTGCAAACTAACCCTTATTATGCCTACATAAGATACCACAGTGTTTACCTTAATGTGCTGTTGTGCTTACATACCTCTGTAAAGTAAAACCTGAATGAGTTTTAAATTAACATTATTTATGAATTTGTTTCAACATGCAAACTTCATTTCATTATACATATTAATAACATAGCAATGTATTGAATAAATAAATTCTATACATTATGTCTTGTTTTTTTCCTCTTGCAACTTAACAACAGGTAATATGGTTTGAGATGGCGCCATGCATACATACCTCTCAATAAATATCCTCTGTCTTTTCAGAAACCATTTTTTAAATACTGAAGTAGAAAGCGGTTTGTAATTTTCACTATGGAGCCTGGCACTTTTTTCAAAAAGGAGGCCACATCTGTTACCTACCTAGGTCACATTAAAATAAATCCAAATAACTCCTTGGGAAAATGCTGCTTCTGATAAAGATGTACTAGATACAGAGAGGTAGAGATACTAAAAGAGGTCACCATTTAAAAAATAATAAAGGCAAACAAAATGTGTCATTTGTTCCATATCCCTATTGCTAAAAAGAAACACCTTCTTTAATTTTCCACGAAAATAAGCTTCAATCAAAGTTTTTTTAAAAAAAATATTGGACACCAATCACATACATTGCTCTGATCCGAAAATAATTAGCTAATGCACTTGTGTTATGTAAATTAGACACAACGGTGGTACTACAACGTCCAGACCCGACACAATATAGAACATTCTGATTTCTATATTGACTCGACCGGGAATCGAACCCAGGACCTCGGAGCGGCGACGACTTGAAACCCAGCGTGCCTAGCCACTACACCACAGAGGTCGTCTATAATACATAATTTATGTGTCCCGCAATTATAATAAAATAAGTTATATTTGTTGGTTTTGGAATGTAAAAATACTCACCTTCATTATGAATGTTGCTTAGTCTGTGAAGCTTGGATGAGCCCCCATTGGCAGCTGGTCAGGTGTTCAAATATTCGCTCTGTGGCCTAATGACCCGCCATCGGCTCATCGTCGGGTCGGGTCTTTTGTCACCTTTTTTCCTCGAGAACAAAAAGTGATTAGCGATTTTTTTTTGGCAAGGCTTACAATATTTATTGTTTTTTTGAATGACATTCGAACAATTCAGAATATGTTACTTTATAGTTAAGATAGGTACAATCAATTAAAAAAGAATTGGCCAAGTGCGAGTCGGACGTAATGAGGGTTCCGTGTCTACTTTAACTGATTTAAGGAATTCACGTAGCTAAAATACCACAATATTTTGTTGACAGCAAATATAACTTTGTTTTTCACAGTGTTTGTATGAAGAACAAAGTTATGTTTGCGGTTGTTGTAAATGAGCTATATCTCAAAAACCACTAGTTCGATCTCGTTAAAATTAATTTTCCTTGAAAGTATTTGTTAGGATCTACAGTACATTTTTTTTTCAAAATTTACACTCGCTTAATTTAGAAGTTAGATGGGGAGGGGCGGACGCCCATTTTACCTCTTTGGAAGCGTGTATCTCTCAAACGTTAGACTTTAAAAGAAAATGGTTCTTAATGTCATTTTAAAAGACCTATCTGTACCCCACACGCATAGGTTTGAGTAAAAAAAATTTTTGGTTTTAGTTTCATGTATGGGAGCCCCCCCTTAAATATCATTATTTTTTATTTTTTGTATAAGAATCTTAAAGCGGTTAACAGGATACACCTCCCTATCAAATTTTAACAGTGTGATGCTTATAGGTACAGAATAAATTGGCTGTGACATACGGACGGACATACAGACAGACAGACTTGACGAAACTATAAGGGTTCCGTTTTTTGCCATTTGGCTACGGAACCCTAAAAATGTCTCAATCAGTGTTTTTTGAACGCCATCTGGTTCTACAGTTTAAACTGCGTTGAGACCACTACCACAAGTCCTTTGAAAAAAAAACCTTCTTCGTGTCAGCTTTTTTTTTTTTTAATTTTTTTGTTACCCCCTTAGGCTTCCTGGAATATTTTCCGGGAGTTTTGAAAGTGTGTAAATCTTATAGATTTTGATGTGCTCTTTTCTAATTTCAACTTTGCCACCTCGTATCTCAGCAGCTCGCGCCCCGCCATCTTGAAACAATGGCGCCCTTTATATTAGTAGTACTTTTTAGGCGATGTCTCCTTTTCGGCTTATTTTACTATAGCGGTCCCCTGCGACTTCGTCCGCGCGTTTTGAGTTTGCTCCCTCCCCTCCCCTCGCAGCGTCATGTTTTATATCCTAAAGCCTTTCTCGATAAATAAGCTATCCAACACAGAAATATTTTTTCAAATCGGTCCAGCAGTTCCTGAGATAAGCGCGTTCAAACAAACAAACTCTTCAGCTTTATAATATACTAGCGGTCCCCCGCGACTTCGTCCGCGCGTTTTGAGTTTGCTCCCTCCCCTCCCGTCGCAGCGTGATGTTTTATATCCTAAAGCCTTTCTCAATAAATAAGCTATCTAACACAGAAATATTTTTTCAAATCGCTTCAGCAGTTCCTGAGATAATCGCGTTCAAACCAACAAACTCTTCAGCTTTATAATATAATTAGCGCAAGCGCACGTTGTACTTAAGCTGCGAACATTATTTTGGTGCGGAGTTATGTTAAAACTGTGATAGCTCCTAAGATATTTATTGGAATCAAATGATATAAAGGGCAACTTTGTTCTAAATGAAATGCTCGTGATGATGAATGTATTTATTTTGATAAGAATAAATACCTGTGTCTATAATACACCTCTAAAAATGATGCATTATTTTTTTACAAATTTATTAACATAAAAAAGGTTGTAGTAAGTCAACCATAAAAGATAGACATATGCTGTCGCAGACTTTTTTATAGAACTCTTAATGCTGAACAATCCTATTATACATGATTTTTGTGTAACTTTAGCGGTTTCCGCAGCGTACGCAGCGGAAGCTCTCAAAAGGAATATCTTTCTCCCGTTTTCGCAACATTTTTCATTGCTGCTGTGGTCTTGTGAGTCGTATCTTTATGTTATATAGCTTAAAGCCTTCCTCGATAAATGGACTATCCAACATAAAAATAATTTTTCAAATCGGGCCAGTAGTTTCTGAGATTAGCGCGTTCAAACAAACAAACAAACAAACAAACAAACAAACTCTTCAGCTTTATAATATTAGTATAGATAAAATATCTAAGATTAAAATTGAAGTAGAGACAATTTCCTACAATTAAAGTTTAGCAAAATTTTCCATAAAATCAATAGTTGCGGTGTAGAAGCTCCGCAATGTGTCAACTAACTCGCTTTTTGGCCGAATTCCATTTTGGCGCCGTATTCCTTTATTGCCGATAATAAGTAAACATTGAGTTCTAAAAAATAATTTCCCATATCTGTATTATACAAAAAAGATACCAATCATCACCTTTATGGACTGGTAGACCTAGGAGTCCTGTGAAGTAGATGCGAACACTCCCTCCTCCTTTTCCTTACCTGAGACTACGCTCCTCTGTTGAGTACAGATTGTCTTTCCCCTTAAAATATAGACATTATATTAACAATAGATTCTACGTAGTTAGTATGTGGGCATATAAACTCATCATGTTGCATTCATGTCCTGCAATCTAGCTCGACTGGTCGTCGAATCTACGAGCTTTTACGTAACACCTCTCACGTCTTATCAACTTATTCATTTATACAGTAGTGTAAGATTTAAAATCTCACAGCAAAGTGTCATGGCGCACTTAGCGACTCAATATGTTACATAAAATATGTAAATAAATGACGACTGATAACCTTCATTATGCGCGGTAGCCGTCAAGCCTTCCTCGAGCTTTTTAACGGAGCTTTGGCTTTTACTTGAAGCTGCATGGAAATACTGGAATCATTTGTGCCTAAGAACCGTAAACTAAAATCGGAAAACGCCTAGCGAGGATTTTTGTACTACGGAATATAAAGCGTGTCATTATATTGTATTCTATAGTTTAGCCAGATAGCCGCTCAGGAAAAATGTGTGAAACTGTGAAATTAAATGTCGAAAGAATGACAAATTTTCTGACTTTGTTAATAATCCTCATACATTTTCTGTCTAAATAAAAAACTTAAGCTCATTCTAGGTGCTATATATTTAGCCATATGTGGTGTATCAAACAGTAGATAGCCACAGGCCAGTCAGCAACTGTGTTTCAAAAACCGGCCAAGCGGACTCGCACACTGAGGGTTCCGTGTTTTTTTAAATGTACACTGGCTTAGTTTATAAATTAGAGAGGGGGGGGGATTAGAAAGGGAAGCTTATTTTACCACTTTGGAAGCGTCTTCCTATAAAACGTTACACTTAAAAATAAAATGGTTTTAGGTACCTCTATGTCATTTTAAAATTATCTATAGACAACACGCATAGGATTGACTAAAAATTTTTTTGGTATTAGTGTCATGTATGGGAGCCCCCGCTTAAATATCATAATATTTATTTTTTGTATAAGAATCGTAAAGCGGTTAACAGGATACATCAAAGTGTGATGCTTATAGTTTCAGAATAAAGTGGCTGTGACATACGGACGGACAGACAGACAGACAGACTTCACGAAATCATGAGGGCTCTGTAATTTGCCATTCGGCGGCTACGGAACCCTAAAAAAGGTTTTACGTTCGAAAAGCTAATGCGTCTATTCCCATCGATTTCATCAGCGCAAATGTTAAATAGTACGGGTATCCTAACCCTGAACATTTTGTTTACTATTCTAGTTTGCAACTAAAATTATCACAATTGATTTGGGTTTAGATATGAGAAGCTAAAAGGCGGACAAATAAACTAGAGAAAGTTTTATAAACAATTGTATTATATTCCTAATCTATTTGTTTTGTTCAATTCAACGCTCGGTTATGGTTCATTCTTAGAACGAGTCCATTTGAACGAAAAAGGTGGAAATCTCACATATTACCATTTACCAGACCGCCTATCTGGTAGCGACCGGTGATATCGAATAACTTTGCTGGAGATTACCCTCAACATTGTAACACGTGTGACTTAACTTTAGCTGTTGAATCTTACGAGTAGCCCTTGTGCTCTTTGCAACAAAGACGATGTTATTTCTGATTCTGGCTTCGAGTTTTGATTTGTATCTTACTTCGATCTCGAGCTAATCTCACTTTGTTGATGATTGTTTGGTTTGCTCGACAAAAGGGGTAGTAGTGGTACTCGTACTTAATACTGAAATTGTGGAAGTCGCCATAGATTTATTATGTAGTACCTACGAAGCGTACTTGTTATAGTGTCTGTAAGAAAAAAAGAAAAATAATAATTCGGAAATTGAAAGTAAGAAAAAAGAAAATACTTTATAATAGGCTAGTTGACACCACCAATCGATGTTATTAACCGTCAAAACGCTACCTTTCCATAGATTTACTATGGCGATTTGAAAGTATGACGTCATAGTTTTTCACTTTTTACTGTTTACGGAGCTAATAAAAACCGAATTAAATAAAATTTGTTAATTATTAAAAATGATCAATAAGACTAGGTCTTAAACATTGTATTTTCTTTCAATGTTGGGGCTGGAAAATTGTTGGTGATTTAGGAAACTACCCAATTGTTATCACATTGCTATAACTAGTATCATCTTAGCAAGATTCTTAGTCTTGCGTGATCAGTAGTAATGGTTTCATGTCGTAAAAACGATTGTGTGTGTTTCGAAAATAAAATACTTTAACCAAATGTCAGAATATCTTAAACGACATTTAATCATTACTATAGATCACGCAACCAGGCCTTAATAAACAAGAGAACAGTACGACAATTTCAACACGAAATAGACATACTAAGAATGTCGCGTTTTTTTCTAATGATATTTTTAATTTAATAAATCACACACATCTACACTACAGACTGTAGCTGTGAATATCTTAAGCACTGTAGGCACTAGATACATTAGCTTGACGACGATTCTGTTGCGACTCCGGATCTCTTACTATCAATCAGACCCTCTTTACACACTGCGACTTTTAGCAGCGATGCAGTTGCGATGCTAACGTGCGTTAGCATCGACGCTGTCGCAAAATGTCAACCTTTAGACATTGCGCTACTTTTAGCATCAATGCAGTCGGGATGCAGAAGCTGGAAATTGACAAATTATGTACTGAATTTTGGCAACTGAATCGATAGTAACGTGCGTTAGCACTAGCGTTAGTAGTGCGATACACCGATGCTATCGCGCGACTGCATCGATGCTAAGTTAAATCTGTTCATTGCGTGAGTCGTGTTTTCAAAACACGCGACTGCATCAATGCTTATATTGGTTTTAAATTAAAGCTCATTTAATGACATTCTAAAATTAGCATTACATGTGTTTATTCATGTTATTTATAAATTCATTTGATTTGGTAGAAAACTAATTAAAGAAAAAAAAACTCTTTAAATGATCATTTGAAATATCGAATAGGGTCACCCTCACCAATCTCATGGGTAATACAACTAGTTAACAATGAATATCATCTTTGAAACGATAAAAAAATTGTGCACAAAATGTGTCGGATGGCAGTAAAAATCGCTCAATTTTATAGGAAATCACTGGTAAGCGCCGAACATTTGGTGCTTAATTCCTATGTAAGCTAATGTTTTCATAAGATACAAAATCTATTCGATTTGTAGATTTAACCAACCCTACTTGTTCATATGCGATGCATAATTATCTACGCGAATGTTAAAAATATATAATTTATTGGGCTTCAGACTTCAGACGCTGTACTTTTTTTATAGTAAACCTGATTTTCTAATCTGATTATAACTGACCTGGTAAACTGAGTATCTGATTTTTTATTATTTATGGATTTGATTTTAGCAACTTTTCAGCTTGTATTAACTTCACGTAATATGTAAGCATGTGAACACCAATTTTAAAACTACAAACAATCAGCTTTCATTAGGTCTCAATTTTTATTTCAAGTAAATCCATCATTTTTTGCAACTTAATGGTGTATCCAAACTCCCCGGCTTGCCCGAACTCTAAGTATTTCTGCTATTAAAACGAATAAGTTGACTCAAAAACTAACATTCATCCTAGTCTACTCAAAAAAGCAAGTGTAGAGTACGTGAGCTGGAACCTAAGCAATTTCTTCAGAAATCGGCTTAAGATGCTTAGAAAATAAACATACAAAAAGTCTCCGCTTGTAGGGGGTGCGCCGGAGAGGAGGGAGGGGGTTAGAGTTCTCACTTTTGAGTTTTTAGCTGATATGCACAAAGCTGTTTCTTATATAGAAAGTTTGTGTTCTGAGTGTTTTCGCAGTAGTGTTACTAAACGGACATAAGAATTTGATTACTTTTAATGATTCTGACTGACTATAATGTGTATTTTTTCTGATATATTAACTATTGATGACATATGGTATTGTAATCCTGATGTAGCTTATTTGTTTTATTTTATTTTATTGTAATGTTTGTTTGACCACTTTTACTGTGTGACTAGTATACTGACGCTTTTGGCGACTGTAAGTTAGTTTATTTTACTGTTAAATAAATGAAAAATGAAAATGAAATGAAAATATCTTTTAAACGGTGCGTCGTAGAGAAGAAGAGTCTTCTACGAAATGAAAGCTAATAATTTCGTAATTTTCTACAACTTTTATTCCATATACTTTTACGAAATCCTTATCAGTTTTCGAACATCACGCTCCAAAATAGTGAAAATGAATGTTTTTCAACGTGACGGGCATTATCATAACAATCAGAGGACGATTGGATGGCATTCTTAGAGTATGAGTTGGCTCCATTTCCCTTGCCACTATTTGATGAAGGTGGAAGGAGGAAAACCTTAAAATCTGTATTGTACAGTTTGTTTCAGCCTACTAATAAGGTTCTTGTACTGTCTCAAATGAACATAGTTTTAGACAGTGGATCTCTACTGCACAAAATCATTTGGCAAAAAGGTGCCTGTGCTGCCACAATTGCCGATTGATATATCATGCCTACATCAACCGCAACTATCCTGGAATAAGTCGTACTGTATTTGATGGGTACACAAACCCAGCGAACAGTACAAAGTCACAAGAATAGAGGCGACGCTACAAACTGAGAAGGTTGGCTGATATCAATTTGCCTCAGAGCACATAGCATACCAGTGAAACAAGAAGATATCTTGTCTAATCCTTAGAACAAAAGTCATTTCCTTACTGCAGACAAAACTTCAGGAAAATGGGATTCAAACTCGCCAGGCCACCGATAAGTCTTTATCGTGAATACTGCTGTGGAACAATCGACCGATAGTCCTGTATGTCGTTGGTGAGGATCCACATCCTCGCCAACGACACAGATTGTTATATTGTTTTGGGTTTCCCTTGTCCAGGTTTCAGCAGTAGGATGTCTTGGGTGGGAGGAGTGGAAGCTTTTAATAGCACATCAAGGTGTGGACTTTGCTGTGCTAATAATATCTTCCACTCCTCCAAACCAATGTTTGAACCTTGCCAAGAGAAATGACTCAACGGCGTGTATCTTGACAAAGAAGATGCTAAAGATGACGTAGAGCCCTTCCAGCAAGAACCATCCACTGAAGATGAGGGTGCCTATGAAGAAGAACACTTGCCAGGATCTTCACAGCCTAAACAGATGAAAATATAAAATAGAATAAATAATTTAAAAAAATGAAAAAATGTTTTGGTAGCTCTATGGCTGAACTGATTTGAATGAAATTTGGTATGTAGATATCAGAGAACCTGTGGCAGGCAAGAGGAAGTGGTTGATAAGTGTTTTTTTCGCAAATTTTACCGTTCCAGGATGTGTAGTTCAAAAATTAAAAAAATTGTGTACGACATAAGCAGAAAATTTTATAAGCTTAAAATTTCTTCTCTACGTCGCACGGTTTCAAAGTTATTAACAAAAAACTTGAAAGTGGGAACTTTTACCCTCTCTCCCCACTCCACCCCCCCTACAGGCGGGGAATTTAGTATGTATACTCTTTAAGCATCCTGAATAGATTTCTGACGAAACTGCTTATAAGTCAGCTCACGCATTCTACACCTGCTTTTGGATTACTTTTTGAGTGGACTATCCGTAAAAAATATGTTTGGTGGTAGCCCTAGCGGTACTTTACATATGAAATACTTGTTGACACGATTGTTAGAGACGGCATTATTTTACTTTACATTCTGACCTTAGTAAGCCGGACTCTTAAGTATTAAATTCTTCATCAATAAATTGTAAGTAAGTAAGTAGTTGACTCGGATAAAAAAAAAGAGTTTTATAAATACCCGTATCCTGTAAAAACTTTCGAAATTACCTAAGATATAAGGCTTTTATGAGATTCTAAAAAAGTGGACTAAAGTAAATTCCACATAAAGTCAACTTTAAATTGATTTGTGTCAATCAAACTGCGTTGATTACTCTTAATTGAAACTGCAGACCATATAAAGACCTAATAATATGTTTTTAAAAGTAAGTGAACTATTCTGACATAACGTGAAAATTTGATAAATATCTTTTGAAATGTGGTACATGGGTACTTGGGGCATTCCTGTTAAAGGTGTTTCCACCCTGTATCCAATTTTTGCGATCCGGTTGTAAATAGATTTTAGATAGGTATATTTAGATTTAGATTTAGGATTTTTTATATAGGTACTTAACCTACTGCACACTATAAAGGATATTAAGTGAACACAACCTAGAATTAAGAAGTTATTCATAAAGATGAAATTATTGTTAAAAACATATCTTATGAAATCTCTTTAAGACCCATACACACTGCCACTTTTAGCAGATTTTTTCTTTCGATGCAGTCCCGCGTTAGTATCGATGCATTCGCCAAAATACAGTACATAATTTGGCAATTTCCAGCTTCTGCAACGTGACTGCATCGATGCTAACACGCTTTAGCACCTATGCTAAAAGTTGCAGTGCGTAAGGAGTCTAAGATAGCTCAAAGCTTATTATCAAAAGTTATAAAAGTCTTTTTTCAAATATATACTTCTAAAATCAACAGCCTTTGGTAGAAACTTAAAATCCACGTCGTCTACACCAGGCGAATGCTTTATAAGATTGCATAGAAAAACAACATTGAACTTAAACAAAACACATTTACAAAAATACTTTATACTATTTGAATGTTATTTATGTACGCGAAAATGATTAAAAAACAAAATTAGAATATGGATTCGGTACGTAAGTTGTAATTTGTAAGAATACAGGTACAAAGATCATTGTGTAGTGTGTGCATTCTACCAATAAGGTGGTATGCAAATTGATACAAAAAAAAACATGCAATTTAATAATTAATTTTCTTCTTCTTCAATTTAAGAGTCGCGCTCTTGTCGGTGGAGTAATCGCCATTCTTTTCTACTGTCAGCTTTCCTCTTGACTACTTGATATGACATGACATTAATTTTCTCCTTCACTTGGTCGAAATAGCTTATCCTAGGCCGTCCTCTTCCCCTCTTCCCTTCTATTTTTCCTTCTATGATATTCTTTAAAAATCTGTCATGTCGTATCAAGTGTCCTATCATATTGCCTCGTCGATTTTCTATTGTTTTTGAATTGATTTAACTTATATTAAAAACATTACATTAATTTAATTGTGTATAGTAACACACCATTCATATAACCTAACTTATTTATACAACATTTAAAACATTTGCTATAACAATTTAATAAGAAGATATAGTACTAGAATCCAAATTAACAGTGTGCAGCCGGCACTTAAATTAGGAAAATCCTGTGCTATAAGCGCCAGCTTTATACAAATTATGTAAAATTTTTTGTCAAGAAATAAATATGTACTTCATTATTATTATTAATAATTGTATTATAAATTTAGTCCATTATATTAAGAGTAACCAACGCCAAATAAGGAATATTCGTCAAATATAATACAAAACGCCTCATTTTAAACGTCACCTATTTATTAGCAATCATTTATGAACATGCCATTTTAAAATGGTCGTTTTATAGTTATTCGGTCAGATAAGTCCTATCTGACGTTGGTAAATTTGACTCTAACATGTAAAACATCAACAAATTATCAATTCACAGGTGCATAGTTCCAAGTATGTTTTCGTTAACTGACGCGTTGATGTCTTTTTAACCGCTCTTCTTTGGTCTCTTCTATTTGATCCAGTCAAGCTAGCGCATAGCGCCTTATTTTAGTGTTATTTATTTATATTTGTATCATTTTTGCTTACAGAAGTTTAGAGAAGATAAGCCACAATATTTATACTGTTCTTGCTATGTTTCTTTATACAATTAACGAAGAATGAAGTTGGATTGTTATATTTTTATATGAAAGCTCTTGTCGAACTTACCTGCAAAAATATTTGAATTGAACCAAAAAAGGGGAAATCAATAAATATTTTCCAGCCTTTGTATTTCATTTTCATCATACTTAAGATGAAAGAGCTTTTGAAAATACTAGAGACATTGATCTTTATCTTGCTTACTACTTGAGTAGTTTAATAAAAAATAATGGTAAGTAGGTTAATTATAATAATTGCCATGTCAGAAACCATCAGTCACATCACCAAACAATTGATTCAATTCATAGATGAATGATTCATAATAACTGTACTATCAGTTTTAAATAGTCCGTGACAATACGCCTTGAAAGTTCAGTAGAGCTTTTAAAAAACTACGACTACGTAAATCATAACCTGGCACGTCAACGTACGTACGTAACCGCGGTGGGCCATCCACACCGCCCGTGGCCGGACGTTAATAGGTTGACAAAGAGTCTGTTATCACTGCGTTATCCGCGGATCAGTCGCGAGCATCCCTCCGAACGCTAAGAAATTGCCGGCCAACGGTATGCGGCTGCAACCTGTTCCGAGGGGCGCCCCCCGGCCCCCCTTACCCCCCCGCGCGCCCCCCGCGCCAGCCTCCGCGCCAGTGCCTGCGGAACCACGGGCGTGCACGAAAGCATGCTCACGCGCATCCACGCTTACAAAACAACGCCAAATTCATTAAAACCCCCCCAGTGTAAAGTGATCAGTTAAAATCCCCTTTTCGGATTGCAGTGTTGTGTGTTTCGTGTTTAAACGTGATTGCAATACCTTTTTTATCGATAAAAAACAGAATTGATTATGTTTGTGCAAGAAATTGTGTTGTGTTGAATGAATTTTGGAGGTTGGTACCCGTTTTGGATCGCTTTGGCCACTGAAAGTTAGGGATTCTGTAGGTTTATAGCAAACGAATTCATTCCAGGTTTATACCAGATATGTGGATATAGTACCGAGTCTTACTATGTTCTATGTCTACATGGATAGCACATACACGGCATTGAATCGCTAATGCGAACGCGTTGGATATGTCCTCTTTTCAAAGGCAAATGTGTATAGTTTTGTTGGATGTATGAAATTAATACCCGTTGAGACTTAGGCGCGAAATTTTCTCCCTGGACAACTTAAAATAACTTGTAGAGCTACAATTGTATAGTTAAATACCGCGTGTGATTTCGTCAAATGGTTCGATCCTTGAAAGTTTAAGGGTATCGTCAAAAATATGAAATGACACAAAAATACCAAGAGACACCTGTTGTTTAGTTTATTGCGAGCCGGCGTTGAGCGGCGAAACAAGAATTTAAAGTAGTGCTAAAATTTTACGGCTTACAAACTATAGTCTGGCTCATGCTTAAAAAAAAGATGAAAGTAAAGTTTAAAGGTTTTTCATACCTTCAAATTACATGGCAAAATAGCTTTGGTTAGCTATTAAAATGTTGTAGAAGCTTGAGATATTACTGCTGAAAATAACAATATGCTGATATATTTTCCTTGTAACTTGAACTGAGTATGCACAATACACGCACATTACAATAAATATGAAGAAGAACATTCTTAGGTAGTTGCCATCTTGATTATACCGGAAAAAGATTGAAATAGAGGTTAGGTAGGCCGAAAACGCGCGCGATAACCATGCGAGCTTTAAGCTCACTAAAGCATTTCGACTGAGACCTTAGCCTCACAAAACGAGGTGTTTATTACATTTGTTCGCAATCCAAATACAATCAGCGTGATAAATTAAAATAATATTACAAAATACACTCAGAACATTGAACTAGCCTCAAGGCAAAATCCATGATTCTTGTCGGGAACAGTGTTGTCGAAAACACCATTAATTTAATAAATGAATTGACTTTAGATTAAACTTTGTGAAACGTAAAGGTGGATATGATTTGTTTGGTTGTTCGGCTTATAAATCCTGGCTGCAAGTTAAGGATATGTTTGACAATATTAAATGGTTAAATTAACATATATTAAGATACTTTTATTCGGGCAAACATTGCTTCTACATCTTTTCGCATTTATCATGGTAAATGCCAGTTTATCATGATTCTTAAAGCGATTCCTTCAACTTCTTTTTCAGTTGAAAATCCTCTTTATTTGTAAACTAATGATAGAGCTTTTTGGACATGCAAATATGTCATAGAAATACCTCTTGAAATAATTTTGTGGACCAATACAGTGACTAAGTTTGTGTCGTTCGCGTTTACATTTAACTAAATATTTTACACTATTAAAGCAAAAGGTTTTTTGATTAAATATGTATCTACCAGTATTCGGTTAGTTTTATAATTTCACTCAGAGCTTTTTTCTGTCTACATTCGGCCGATTTCAGTTAGGTACGCAATATTTTCTCTTTTTAAAGAACAAGTAATTTAATTTTGGAATTCCGAATCGTCGTATTATACTTGCCATGGTTTTGTAAAGATGATAGCATTGACGATTGAATGTGATTAATTCCTTGATTACTTTGAGAAGCGATAAAAACCATTCTAAAAAGAATTTAAATATTTGTTTGCCTTTAACATAAAAAAAATGATATAGATAATAATTTATAAATGATTTAAACCCCACACACACGGTCTAGGTCATGATATTTTAGTACGTTCATGATTAAAGTGAAATTAGACATGCGTGTGTTAGTCTTTCATTGTGTGGTGCATACAAAGCTAAATTGGCATTTATATTTTAAAAAGTGAATTCATATTTAGTTATGGTAAAAAAAGTTTATTACAAACATCACTAACTTTACCATTCATCGCATAACGAATACAATTATGAGAACTAAAACAATATCAATCAGTCATCGCCTCGCTATCGGCCATCTCCCCCGTTGTAGGGTAAACCTCCAATTGTCGGCGCCCTGAATGGCCGTCAAGCCGTGTTGATACAAAGCTTCGGTTGATCACTATCGCATTCAATGCAAAACAGCTCTAGGACGCCGGGATGTGGAGAGTATACCCTAATATACTATGTAGGTATAATAGTAGGTACTTTGATGTAGGTGATCTTCAGCGTGTGGCTTTTACCGATTATTTTCTTCAGGTAATCTTTATGACGAGACAGAGACAGAATGTGTTAGTTTGTTGCCTGCCACCTATGTTACAGCGCTTTATCGATTAAAATTGCTGCATTTTAAATTTAAAATGTGAGTGGTTTTTTTAAAGGTTTTCCAAAAGTTTTATACAAGTAATATAGGTACAAAAAGTACGTTATATAAGATGTGTGTCACACCTAAAACATTAATGCCACTCGTGAAAAAGTTCGTGAGAGACAAAAAAGGGCAAAAGCTTAATTAGTGATTCGGGGTAGAGACTGTTTTGTCGAAAAAAGTGAGGCATAATTTAAATTTCCCAATTTGACGTAGATTCAGTGTTAACGATAGTGTAACCATGATTATAGTTTTAGAAAAAAAAAGGATTAAGCCATAAAATAAAATGTTAGATTTGATTTCTTGCGTGTGACCTGTGACTTGTCAATAGTTAAAGATTATGAAAATAGTTGCCAACTTGTTTTACAAGTATTTTATTATCATTTTAATATCAGTATCGGCAAAAGTATGGATTTGATAATCAGCTTGGTTTATTGTAGCTTTTTATTCAAATTACTGTTCATTCAATACAGTAAAATAATACTGGAAATATTCTTCTGTGCGGAAAATTCATAGTTTGACATTATCTGTATTTAAGCGAAGATTAGAATAGTTAGATACGGAATTGCTAACATGTGCCTTATTATTTATGAGTTTCCGATAATTCGGCAATGTTGCAAGCGCCATGCAAGCGTTCAGTAACTCCGTAGCGCTTGCAATAAAGCCAAAATATCGGAAACTCATAAATAATAAGGTACATGGTAGCAATCCTATTGTAATGTTAGTGACCATGAAAGTTAAAAACTTTAGCGAAGACGGTTGGTTTTCGATATCCACAAAATGCCTATCCCATGGCCACCGCTGGGCACTCGCGCTATAACTCATGCCTCCTCGCATAGCGCGGCTGACGTCAAAATTTTGGAATTTTTGATCCAAGCCGCTTGCGCGCGCGCCGAATATTTCCCACTAATTCGTCGGGACGCGTCGTCTTCTCGCGCCCCTAACACTTATGGCACCAAACTCGCGATGTTTTTATTTAACTTTGTTTATTAGTGTTATAATTTGTCGCCAATATGACCTTTTTGCGGGGAAAGAATTGTAATTTTTGGATAGCAATCGAAATATCTCTTCTCCTTACCTTCGCCTAAGTAAAAACGTTCTAACTAGTATTTAATAATTATTAACAATATTATTATTATTTTTAATTTTAATTTTAACAATATCAATTTAAATTAATTGCCTCGCTAACCACTTTCATGGTTGACTGCGAGTGAGAATCTCGCTTAGTATATGTATGTAACTTAATCTAAACAATCTATAACATACTATAATTAATTAAATTATTAATATAATTGATACAAACAATACTTTGTTAATTTCGTTAAATAATTCTCAAAATCTTATAATAATAAATATAAACAAGATAAACCTAAATTTTAAAACACTTGACAATACTAGTGCGATGTATTTAATCTTGTAAAAGATTCTCAATAAATTGTACACTTAAGAATTGACAGAGTATTTAATTCAATCAAAAATAAACAGACCGTTTGGGCGCATTCTTACATCCACGATTTCTTGAATTATATTTACCGAGACGGTATCTTGTTGGCCTAAACCTGTTTTTAAGGAGCATTTACGAATCCTAATCTAGATTTAAGTCGTGTCTCTGTACTAATAAAATGTTTTCTTTACGAGAGAGCGTGGTCGCTGCTCTGAGTTAGTTATACCAAATTCAGATGATGAAATAATGTAGGAATTATAATAATATTCACCTTATTTTGAGGAGAGTTTTGTGTGTCAACCAGTGTGTTTGTTTCCGTAGAAATAGAGTCCAGTGTCTTAAAAGCAGTGATTTGTTATAACTTCGTTATGAAGAGCTAAGTTATGATTATGAAATGAGAGTTGATGACAAGTGGCTTCAATTCATAGCGCACGAGATTTTCTCGTGGCGTTAGTACCATACGCTTGGTATTTGTAGATCAATGCTAAAAAGTCGCTTTATAAAATTATAATTGTAATAAATATTAGACACCAACCAATCACATATATTGCTCTGATCCCAAAAGTGAGTGCCGATGCACTTGTTTTATGGAAATCAGACACAACGGTGGCACCACAAAGTTGTATACATTTGAACTTTGACTTAATATGATAGCTGTGCAACCTAATAACAAAAAGTATAATATTAAGTCTGTAAGATTATGCTTAAAATAAAGCGTGAAATTAAACTTCAAATGATAAGTAAACTCTATTAAAAACTAGTCTTTAACGCAATAAAATTAGTAAGAATGAACAATAATAAATAAATTAAGCTAATATCCCTACCAAGAAGTTTCATTGCATATTTCATTACAAAGTTTCATACACATCGGTTGTGTGAATGAACGCTTTTAATTACCTCACTTAACAGGTGTCATGGTGTTATTTTTTCTACATCCGTGATACCCTACTGATAGCAGATAAGCTAAACACACAGACCTCATTACAAAGTATCTTTGTTCCTCTCGTAAAAAGAATATAACAACTTAAAATCCTCAAACTAAATCCTCGAAGGCTCTATTTTTGAATCCCTCGCGTAAATATTAAGTATGATTTTCGTTGCTGAATTTATTAGTAGCTTATTATTTATATTACCTTTTCCTTGCCGCCATTGTCATCTCTCTCCATGACCTACAGATTTGAATGGCAGAGAATGCTTTAAATCTCTTACTGTTTTGCTAAAAAAGTCTACATAATACAATGTTATTTAACACAGAGAGCTAAAATTTACACGCGTGACACAAATATCACAGGCGATTTATTTAATGAGGTCCTCTGTGTTGTATTGTGAATTTCGAATGAAAATTATTTCTACTGATTTTCACAAGAGAGTGATACATAAATATTACCCAAGTTACCGCCCCGCCATCTTTCGTTTTTTTCTTAATAAATTCTTACCTGACAGGGTCTCGGGATGCACACAAAAGGTGCATTTGCCTAATGCCAAAACTATTGACATTAAAAATGTTTATGTTACCGCCAGAGACGGGCAACTATTTATTTTGTGGATTCAAAATCGATGTCAAATGGAATATTTTCTTCTCATAATATTTGAGGACGCTTAAATGTTTTAAGTAGAGTCACTATCAGGTTTCTTACTTTTTCTCAATAAGGGGCACAGAAATCAAGTATACGAAGGTAAACTAAATACAGATATACATTTATAGTTCGACCGCGAATCGGGGATTACTCGGAGCACCGTTAATGCCTCATAAGTAGCCAATTATGTATTCACAAACCAGTCCAGCGATCGGCGATTATCGATTAGTAAACCTACGATCGGAAAAAGTTGTTTGAGGTTATGTAAGTTTCTAATATATCAACAGAATGTCCAATAATAAGGCCTATATATTTATTCATGGTTTTATAAATGGGATTTTATTATTTTGGGGTCCTTACGTTAGACTTGCATTTAGTTGTACATGTCATAAAGTATGATCTTCTCTTCCCCTTTTCGAAATATGTTTCCATTTTAAAGTCAAACTTTTGATCGTTCACTCCGTTCCTCTGACAACCTTCGGCTTGGTACGCAAGTTCACCACTCCTCGTACTTACGCTTTTAAGTCATTTACAGTGACAGCAACACAACGAACTCTCTTGCCCTAGATACAAAGAAGTCTTATTAGAAGTTATCTTTCAAGAATAAAGTTCGCACATTTCTGAAAGAGTGAATAATTGTATATCTTTAAGTACGTATACTTATATTATGTTTATGGTTAAAGTTATAGCAACAATTTATTTATGGCTTATTTATTTATATTACATGTAATACATATTATGTATATTTATATAATTATTGTTACTTCATGCCGTTGCCATCTTTCTGCATGACCTAAAGGTCTGACTGGCAAATAATGCTTTTAGCATTAAGTACACTTTGTACACTGAATTTGAGCAAAAAAGTATTTAAATAAATAAATATGATAAAACATTAATACATTTTCCATCTAGTTTCACTGAATTCATCTTACAGTTGAATTTTATTAGCAGATACTTCATAATTTATTTAAAATCTTAGTCGTTATTAAGAATGTTTTATTAACAATTAAGTTCAATATAAGCACTTCCAGTTTCAACAACACAGTTATGTATGAAACAAAGAACATGTTGCTGATAAAAAGGCACGTTTCAATTTTTATTTTCAACTTTAAAAATAATTAAAAGTTGCAGACAATCGTTGGCCTAGCTCGCAAAAACGGTGGCCGGTTTATCAATATTAATGTTGGCTAGTTATGGCGACTCGGTACCAGAATGCTACATCTTAATTAAGCTCCAAAAACATACGTTTCGATATCACAAATACGTTTTAAGCTTTTTATGTTATTTCTTTATTTATGAGCCGCTCCTAGAGGTAGGTCATTAAACTATTACATGAAATAGTTTTACAATAGATAAGGACTTACGTATATTCGTTATGATGGATGATACGAAGTATACTTATTTTGAGAAACATCTGTTACAACCTTTTGACTTGGTTTTAAACAAGAAACATAGTGATAATAAAATGTTCGTAAAATTATATTATAATTGTATAAGAGTTATGACAGTTACTTTTTTAAAGTAATTTTAAAATAACTATTGCTACTATAATTCAAAAATGACCGCAAATGGTCGTGGCAGCCTGATTATTGAAACCAGTGGACCATTTCCTTGTCTGTCCACTGTTATGTAATTAAAAGGTGTACTTTACTTATTTTTATATTCTTTTATTCTTAACTATGAGACACGCTCCCGCAAAAACAACATCTTTTGTACATACTTTGTTCGAACAATAATAAAGATCAGAATCAAACAGTTAAATCGGTTAACCCGTTCTTGCGTTTTGCTCTTGATCCAACAACAACACAATTTAATAATAAATTTTGGATTTGTGCTTCGCTAATATTATAAGTATAAATATGAACACTGATCACATACCTTGCTCTGATCCCAAAGTAAGAAATAAACTCTTCACCATTGAAAGAAAAGGAATCCGTTTTAGGCAAACAATTTCTTTTTGGAGTCGGTGCTGTGATAGTTGATGCTTGATGGTCAAAGTGATGGCACCGACTCCAAAAAGAAATTGTTTGCCTAAAACGGATTCGTTTCCTTTCAATGGTGAAGAGTTTATTTAAGACTTTTTAGTGCATTTGGTTATGAAGTCGGTTTTTACTTTTTTTAAAGTTTATTTTATTTCTTCATTTTTAGTGATTACATAAGAGAGGGGGGGGGGGGGGGAGTTGCAAATTATGATTCTATTTTTTAAGAAGCTACAAATTACCTATCGTAAGTTCCGTCATTATAATTACTGAACTCCTAAGCGTTAAGGAGTTCCACCATCAGCTCAGCCCTACAAGATGTTGACTATCAGACGTAACAACATGTCAACATTAAGATTTTAGTTAAGAAACACTATACGTGCCTTTAAAATTTGAGGGTTTCCCTCGATTACACCAAGATTCCATCATCAGATCCCAAAATGAAAAAAATGGGACCAACTAGAAGGTACACCCTCTAAGTAGGTTAATTTTTTTTTGATTCGGTTGACAAACGACTGAGATATGAGGTAACATACATACAAAAAAATAAAAAAAATAAACGTACAGACGAATTGATAACCTCCTCCTTTTTTGACGTCGGTTAAAAATCATGACATTTACATTTCTGCCTCATTCTCTTACAACTGAATGAGACAATTAAGCTCGATATTTCTTTGTTCATCTAAATTCTTTCATACATCCACCGCTAATTATGTTCTTAAAGCAATCTGTACTTGCACATTGTAGAAAAAGTCACTTGCGTCGTGTCCTACAAAAACTAGTTATGCGATGACAGTGATCCGCGTCTTGGCATATTTTTTACCCCGGGAACCATTTGTTTATTATAAATTATAGTCTTCAGCCGCTTCAGTCGTATTTATTATTCTATAACAACATCGTTTATGGCTTAATTAAAGCAATGGGATTTCTTTGATGCTGATTGGAATTGTTTGATGTTGATAGAAAAAAAATATGTGTATTTTTTATGGTCTTCGTATATACGTATCACATAAATAAACATGTAATGTAGGAGTACCTATATAGATAATTCTGTAATTTTGTTTGTCGTATTGTATTTGGATGCATTTTTCGCGTGAAAGATAATTTTGATATTACGAGTATTTCTTAATATCTACAATTTGGGATAAAGTATACTTGTAGTGCCTACGTTAAACTGTTTTTTTTTTAATTTTTCCGACTATTGAGACACTACTGCATTTATTAAATAATAATCGTAACATAAATATTTTAAACTGCATTAACCTAATCAAGCAAAGTAAGATAGTATTTGACTATTACATCTCATCCGTCGCCTTGCTAAAACTATCTATTCTATTCCAGGTGCGAGTGACAATGTGCGTGCGTTGAATCCGTCGCGATGTTCCGCGTGGTGGCGCTGCTGCTGGTAGCGGCGGCTGCCGAACACGTCCGCGAGTTCAGCATCCGCGAGGGCGCCGCCGCCGGCTCCCTCGTCGGCCACCTCGGCGACGAGCTCCCCGACGCAGCACCCCCCTACACCATCGTCCCCGTCCCGGGCAGCGCCGTCAATGACGACCTGAGAATCGACCCCCACACGGGAGAAATACGCACCAAAGTCACTCTGGATCGAGAAAATAGAGACCATTACGCATTAGTCGCCATACCTGCGAGTGGAGACAATGTCAGAGTGGTTGTCAAAGTGTTAGATGAAAACGATAATGCTCCTACATTTCCGACACCGGTCATGAACGTTGAGTTCTCAGAAAACACACCCAGAGATGTTAAAAGAAAACTCAATCCAGCTAAAGATAGAGACTTAGGCCTCTACAATACGCAAAGATACAATATCGTATCAGGGAACACAGACAACGCGTTTAGGCTGTCCTCTCATAGAGAACGCGATGGAGTCCTGTATCTGGATCTCCAGATCAACGGGTTCCTCGATAGGGAAACGACGGACCATTACGAGTTAGTCATAGAAGCGTTAGACGGAGGTAACCCACCACTGAGAGGGACGATGACTGTAAATATTACCATACTAGATGTAAATGACAACCCACCGGTTTTCGCGGAGAGTGCGTACTCAGCGATGATTCCAGAAAACGCGACAGTCGGAACGACAGTGCTGAAGGTGTCTGCTACAGATGCCGACTCGGGTGAGAACGGACTGATAGAGTATTCAATAAATAGGCGACAGAGTGACAAAGAGAACATGTTCAAGATAGACCCCGAGACGGGAGAGATCACTGTGAATAAGGTGCTGGATTTTGAGACGAAGGAGCTGCATGAGCTAGTTGTAGTGGCGAGAGACAAGGGAGCTCAGCCATTGGAAACGACAGCTTTTGTATCAATCCGTGTCACAGACGTTAACGATAACCAGCCCACCATAGACGTGATTTTCTTAAGTGACGATGCGACTCCGAAGATATCGGAATCAGCTCAACTAGATGAATTCGTGGCTCGGATATCGGTCCACGATCCGGACTCCAAAACGGAGTATTCGAATGTGAACGTAACGTTGAGCGGTGGCGATGGGCACTTCGATTTGCGGACGCATGACAATATTATTTACTTGGTTGTGGTAGCGTTGCCATTGGATAGGGAATCTCAGTCCTCGTATACCTTAAACGTGGTAGCTACGGATAAGGGTTCTCCTCCTTTGCACGCGTCTCGCGAGATCAGTCTTCGAGTGACTGATGTGAACGACAACGCACCAGCGTTTGTTGAGAGCGAGTACAAAGCCAGTGTGCCCGAGGCAGCCGCACCAGGGACTCCTGTGGTCCAAGTGTCAGCGACTGATGCAGATGAGGGGGAGAATTCTGAAATTAGGTATTCGTTACTTCCGACTCCGCAGTCGGATTGGTTCGCGATAGACGAGCGTTCGGGGTTGGTGACGACGCGTTCGCGAGTGGATTGTGAGACGAACCCGATGCCGGTGCTGACGGTGGTGGCGGTGGACCGCGGGCGGCCGCCGCTATCCTCGACTGCCTCGCTGGTGGTCACCGTGCTGGACGTGAACGACAACGAGCCGATCTTCGACCAGTCCTTCTACAACGTCACCGTGCCGGAGAACGAGGCCGTCGGCAGCTGCATTTTAAAGGTAATCTTTTTTATTTATTTATTTCAAAGATATTGACGGCCATCTCATCTGATTTTAAGAGTGGAGGTGGTCTTGTGGTACATATTATAATATCTGATTGGTACCAATCCATTTTTCTAAATTACACCATTTGTAATATTACATCTTCTGTGTAGCAACTAAGGTATTTAATGGGTTCTTATGGAAGATATCAGGAAACATTGAAGTTGAGATTAAAAATGCTACAAAGTTCAAATCATAGAAAGATATGAGTTTCTAGCATGAGAAAATTAGCTAACAACTAAGCATCTAATGTTCAGGTTCAGGCTCACTTAGGGTATGATCCAGGCTTTAGGCATTGTACATTCCTTATGAGTAATTTATTCCTCTCATGTAACCTATTGTGCTTCCACATGTTCGCGCACGGATTCACAATCCAGTTTCGACTATTGAACGCTAATCATGTCTGATTCGAACTCCGCACCATGCAATGTATTTCAATAACCAAATTATGATTACTGCGACATACTTTTAACTATATTTCCCACGTCGTAGTTATCATTACTCAAAAATGACGCTATTAACACCTGTATGTGTGTAATTTGATAAAACGCTTCCTCTCACTCCGAAATGCCTGCAAATCACTTACAAAATGGTGGTGAAAGTAGACGCGTGACTACTGGTAATTTGCGATTGATCCAATGCGCCGGCGCCCGAATGCCACGGAAATGTCAGCTGACAACACATAGCCAACGATAATTCTATCCTTATACTTACTGTTGCCAATTCAACTAGTATTTGCAAAGAGAGAGAATTGAACGTCGAAGGATAACGGCGGATCCGCGCCGCAGAAAATTAATCGCCTACCTTGTTACTGCAGAGAAAAACATAGAACGGCAAACGTAAATTATTCTTCAGCTCTGTGAGCTCTATCAAATGTAAGTAACGACTAGCTTACTGGAATAATCATGTTGCGCCAATTGCAAAAAGGAAACCCGACCATAAATAGTGAAACGACAATGTTTAATACATATCGCGTTAGCTCGGTTAAAGACTATAGGTTTCGAAGTGTTCGCTCACATAAAATAAAGTTAATTTTATTTAATCACGTCAAAACAAGCGTAATACCGCGAAAACTCGCCACAGCAATTAGTTACTTGGACAGATCAATTCTGCTTATCTTTCCGCTTCGGGCTCTTGACGAATTTGTTAAAAAAAGGTCAATTTTCATTAACTGTTATCGCTCGGATCCGCCGTTCGGATCGTAAGTTACGCGAGTTAATTTCTTTTAATATATTCCAGCGGTATTGAGGTATAGTTATACGTCGGGGGCATAAATCTATCGGGTGGAGTGATGCGAGTTTGGGCGTGTGGTGAGACGCATCGCAAATTGCGATCTAAATTGAAAATTAAACAGTGCCGGTGCGCCGGCGGCGGGAGCGTGCGCCTATTTCGAAATGAGCTGATACTTAATATATCGACAGAATTAAACGATTTATACCTAATCAGCCAACCTTTTTCTTTTTTAAGTCCAGCTAAAGAGCTGTTAGTGAACGTATAAATCACTAAAATAGGTTAATACACTCAATTGATTCAAGATTTATCATTGCCAATTAAAATGATATGAGAAGTTGCACATGAATTCAGTTCAGGTGGATTAGAGCAGCGATTTGTAATCTGTAGATTTCAAAGCGATCCGTGTGCGATAGGGATCGATCAGTCAATAAAGCGATCGATATAGATCTATAACATCGTGTTTGATAAGTTCGCGGGTGGAATGCCGCAGAGGTAGAAACCTCCGCGTCGGTGTAACAATTCAATCGTATAGTTTTCGTTGGAATGATTGTGTCACGACTTCACGACCCGACCACAGGGCGGGGAAAACAGCAATACAAATGACTCTAAAGTTTTTTTAATTGACTTCAAAATGACGTTTTTTTATATACATGTTACCTAATATCTCAGTCATTTGTGGACCAATTCCAAAAAAAATCGCTTACCTGGATGTTATAATTTCTAGTTGGTCTCATTTTTGCCAAGTCGTGATCAGATGATCTTTGTGCAATCGAGGGAATATAAATTTTAAAAGCACGTATAGCGTTTTTGTTCTAGAATCTTGTTGACATTTTGTTTATTTTTTTTTAAAAACTTCATGCACACAACAAAAAATTGTAGGTACATATGGCAGACTTAATGCCAAAAGCATTCTCTACCAGTCAACCATAGGTCAGGACAGAGAAAAATATATATACAGGCGGTGCCAGTAAAGTTATAGAGGTAATAAAAGAGAAGAGAATAGCGATAGAGATAACTATAATACGATGATAAACATACATACTGCCTATTACTTATATACGATTATATAAAAATAATGAAATAATAAATTTATTATATAAACATACACATCATTTAAATATACATAATATGGTACACATAGATAAATTAATGTCAATGAGACGGGTCAGTGAGTTCGTCTCTATATAGTGTTTTGTTTTGTTATGTTTGATAGTCAACATTGTGTGGATCTGAGCTGATGGTCGAACTCCTTAACACTTAGGAGTTCAATTATAATGACGCCATAACGTATGTTGCGTACTTTTTAGCTTAAAGTAACAAAGTCAAAGGTGCAACCCCACACTCCCCCCTTTTATTAATGACTAAAAATTTGCAAATAAAATTAACTTTTGTAATAAAAGTAAAAAGCGACAAAAAGATATTCATAAAATTTTCATTGACCGTGTTATTCAGTTCAATATAAAGTAAACTGTATTTGTTATGCTTCCAGGAGTACCAATATTTAAAAAAACTTTTCGTAAAAGTGTTTTGTAAGAAGCTGGCTGGTATTTGTGTAAGTAAAGTTTTCTGAATCTACAGAAAATCAGTTCGCATTTCAGTAGATAATATGCGTACTGTTACTGATGTTTTGATGGGTTGACTGATCTTCACAGGCTGTAAAACAGACTTCGATTGGTTGCAAACTCCAGAGATTCAAGATAATAGTACTCATACGCCATATTTACACCTTATATGCCACGGGATTCTTTGCGAAATCGAAACCTTATCTTGAGTTATTTCACTTTCACGGGAGAGTTGTTTCTAAATTACTGTGCTTTTGATCAATTTGTGTGCCGCGTAATTTTACCATTTTCTAGTACTTGTTGAGAGTGATGGCTTTTTTTCTTTATTTATTATCCATACGGCACATGTACTTTAATAATTCATGTTTTGCAAATAGGTTACCTTAGCATTGGTCATTCTGATCGCGTATTATGGAAATAAGTGAAGTTGTAGTATTTATTATTGCCAAAGTAAAGTTTTTTTTATCACGAAATTGCTGAATAATTTACTGCGATAAAAGATAATCAATTAAATAACGTGAGCTATTTGTCTTTCGCTAAGCCTTTGAATGGGTCACAAATAAAATTGCATTAGCACATTTTGCATTCCGTCTATTCGAGACCAAGTTTTAGAGACATTACGGCCGATTTAATGAGGTTTATAGCTCGCAACTTTGATTGCCGAATTAATCTATGGTCCCAACTGTGTAAATCGTTGCATTTGCATTTAATTTACGGTAAAAAAAGAGGTGAATTCCACGTGGGTAGATGCGACTACTGACGGATTGCGTCATGAGTCACTTTAAATTGATTTTAAATTACAATCAAGTAAATTATTGAACTGAATATAAAATTTAATGTTACAGAAGTAGTGTTTGTAGATACCTGGGTACAGATGTATGAAACCAAAAGCAGCTTTATCCAAATGACAAGAGTTTTAACAACGTGTGTAAGCGCAAATTACACTATTTTTTTATGTAAAGGTATCTGGATATGATTGCATAGGTATTCTTTGTCTACTTTCATTGCTGGAAGGTAGGCATGTGAGTGACTGTAAAGTATAAGCCATTAATTTTAGTGCTAATCGTATATTTAACATAGTATATTTTAGCCTTTATTTTGGCTAATTAGTATCAATAGGTATTTTAGTTTCGTCTCCAAAATGAATATCTTTTTGTATTCTTTCTTTTAGTTAAAAGTCATCTTAAACCCTTAAAACATTGTAACTAAATGACCGTTTTGAATTAGTTCAGTGATTGGACCATTTGCTTCCGCGAACCGTGTAGGTTTCACAGCTTTATCATTACCCCCCGCTCTATAATCCACCTTATACCTACGGTGGTTGGTTGCAAATTGTTCGCAGGTGATGACGTGTGATTGTAGGTCAATGTGATATCGAGTAGGTGTTTGTCATTATGTGAACACAATGGCGGCGGGCCCGCGGCTGTGTGATTACTATTAGTTACTTGTTTAACACCGGCTTTCGTATCATTCGTAACTGTTTTGTTTAGTAATGCACGACCTAGATCATTAACGTATGGGATACTTCATCGGTCGTAGTGAGATTTTGTAGTATAGTGTATATTTTGATTGGAATATAATAAGTAAAGGGCCGATTCTTCAACGTCAGATACGACTTATCAGACTGAATTATTATAAAATGATCGATTTTGAAATGACATTTATATAAATGATTGCTGACAAATAGGTGACGTTTTCAAATTAAGCGCATTGTATTACTGGAAAACATTCCTTCGCTACCGTTGGAAAAATCAGGCCTAACTTTAAAAAAATAAGAATCGTGTCAGATCTTACTACAAAATAATTTGAATGTGGAACTAAAGCTCTACAGCCGCCTAATAAAGATTTTCAGTTTAGTAGAAAAGTCATGACATTGATCGGTTTCTTTTTCATTTTCTTTCTAAAAAATGTGTTTTTTTTTTTCAAAATATTCTCATAGTTCTAAATATGAATGTCGAGGTCTCAGCACAAAAGAGATCGAAGACATTCACAAGCAGCCATCTCATTTCCCACCCAAACAGGTAGCAATTAAAAACGCGGTCTGTCATAAAAAATAGATAATCTACTCGCCGTTTCTAATACATGCTCGAGTCCGACCTCACGACGGTAGCGGAACTTGCAACCATCTTCATAACCTGATAAGACGTGCCGCCATTTTGCCGTCGCGTTGCCATGGTTACCACCTGATCGCGTGCGTGGGCGATCGCATTTTGTTTTTGCTAAAACTGATTAACGCTTCTTTGCTATTGATGCTAAGGTTTGAAGTTATAATAAGCAATCTAAATTAACACTTCTAGTTAAAGGGATAAGGCATTTTAATTGCAATCTAAATGAACCTCCTCACACACAAAACGTTCAGTTTAAATGGGCATATTACTAAATATAGAGTAATCTTAACACGTGATATCAGACACTGATCGTTACACTAAAATTATCTGGCCTCCATCCAATAAATTCGACCAGGAATTAAATAGTCGCAAAATACTTGAGGACAAGTTCTCTTATAGAAGGCAGTCACGCGATTCTAATGGTGTAACATGGTAGATTTATGGACTGGTATATTATATTCGCATATCCAACCGTTGACTGAGGATGAAAAAAAAATAGGTTGAACAGGCAAAATATTTTGCGACTAATTTAATTCTTTACATACGTTATGGTAACATTTAAGTGAAGATAAATAAAGTCCTCTTATAAAATCGACATTGCCGGTGGCATAAGCGGCATGGCTGCCGGCATATGCCACCGGGCGGTGTGGATGCACCATAAAAGTGCCAATCGCTAGTTATATACGGCATAAAACCTTCTTTTTATTAATTGACAAGATGTCATAAATATTTTGTTAAAGTTTTTTTATTTTTTCATATTTTTTATAGAATCTTGCAAGCCTAGCAGTCTAATGCAGGCGTTTACACGCGTCAGTATTTTTAAGACTGAAGTTCTTTAAAATGCACTATATTTTGCATATAAATTATAATAATTGTATGAATGTAACTTAATAAGTTGACAAATAAGGGCAAATGGGTAGCGGTTATTATACTTGTTCTATATTTATTCTCAAAATAAGTATCCTCGGTAACTTCCTGATAAGTTATTGCCAACCAATATAATTAAAGTGCAATAAAATCACCAATTATTTAAATAAACTCAAGGTTGTAATAATATTCTGACTGTGCCATTTATTTCGAAACTATATTAAAAGTAAGTAGATATTGTGGTAAAATAGTTGTATATCGTTTGTGGTTTAAAACCGTCATTTATGCGAATAATTCGGGCATTTTCTAATTGGTAATAACGATTCTTACACAGAAACGTTAATTGTGTTTTCATGTTCATCTCAACTTCGATTTCAATTGTTTTCTCTTTCAAGATCACGATTAAGTAATGCCACAGAAAAACGCAACGCACGCACTATCTCGCATATTAATGGCAAATCGTCCGTTTATAGCAAATAGCACATTAATTAACTTTTACTTCTTTTTCACTATTGAGGCAAGTTTCTTTATTTCTTCTTCAGATGTTCACATGTTGTGTAATACGACAAGAATTCCAAGTAGGCGAGTGTAGTAAAAAAAAAGATAAATGTTTATTCTGTAACAAATGGTACAGTTCGCATTTCAGAATTGGAATAAGTCTTGTATACTTAGACTAGCAGTCTCCCGCGAAATCGTCAGCGCGTTTTGAGTCTGCTCCCTCCCCTTTTGTCGCAGGGCAATGTTTTATAGCGTAAAGCCTTTCTCGATAAATAAGGTATCCAACACTAAAATGATTTTCAAATTGGTCTAGTAGTTTCTGAGATTAACGCGTTCAAACACACAAACAAAAAACTCGTCAGCTTTATAATATAACTAACGGTCCCCCGCGACTTCGTCCGCGCGTTTTGAGTTTGCTCGCTCCCCTCCCGTCGCAGCGTGATGTTTTATATCCTGAAGCCTTTCTCAATAAATAAGCTATCTAACACAGAAATATTTTTTCAAATCGGTTCAGCAGTTCCTGAGATAAGCGCGTTCAAACCAACAAACTCTTCAGCTTTATAATATAAATTAGCGCAAGCGCACGTTGTACTTAAGTTGCGAACATTATTTTGGCGCGGAGTTATGTTAAAACTGTGATAGCTCCTAAGATATTCATTGGAATCAAATTATATAAAGGGCAACTTTGTTCTAAATGAAATGCTCGTGATAATGAATCTATTTATTTTGATAAACATAAATACCTGTGTGTATAATACCCCTCTAAAAATGATGCATTATTTTTTTACAAATTTATTGACATAAAAAAGGTTGTAGTAAGTAAACCATAAAAGATAGACTTATGCTGTCGCGGACTTTATTATAGAACTTTTGATGCTGAACAATCTTGTCATACATGATTTATGTGTAACTTTAGCGGTTTTCGCAGCGTACGCAGCGGAAGCTCTCAAAAGGAATATCTTTCTCCCGTTTTCGCAACATTTTTCATTGCTGCTGTGGTCTTGTGAGTCGTATCTTTATGTTATATAGCTTAAAGCCTTCCTCGATAAATGGACTATCCAACATAAAAATATTTTTTCAAATCGGGCCAGTAGTTTCTGAGATTAGCGCGTTCAAACAAACAAACAAACAAACAAACTCTTCAACTTTATAATATTAGTATAGTATAAATGTATAGATAGTGCAGTACACATAAAAATATAAAGTATTTTAGTTCTCTTCATGGTAGGTACTTTGAATTAATTCTACACAAGCATTGGACATCCAGGAAGTTCCATTTCGAAGTATTTATTCATATGCATTTTACTATCAACAAAATATAAGTGTTGATTGGAAGTAGGGCTATAAAGTAGGTCACCGCGTGTGGCCATAAAACCAACGTTTTTATCAACAAGTAAAATATGGCATGTAAGATTTTATTGGGCTTTTATAGTCGAGAATTAAATTAAAGTACATTTTTATCGGTAGCATAGAGGAAGTCCAGCGGTGCAACTATTATATTTTTTTGGCGAGAACTGGCATGAATGGCTAGATTATAATTACATATTACCTGGTTATTAATTTATTAGGGCTATTTCCATTTGTCACATTATTATCTCCTTAGTTATAAATAAGAGAATAAGCAGTAAAAAGTTGGTTTAGTTTTGTAGATTTTCAAAAATTTACTTTACTTTGGCAACCTCCGATAATTTTCCTTGTTTTAACTTATAAAGTTTTCCCATAATCATCTGTTATTATCGTGACCTCGATACTTTCTTTATAAAACCTGTTTATCTAATTTGATCTTTAAAAACTAAACACTCCACGATCTCTTAGGATTTCGAAAATATTATTTGTAAACGACAGATGTATTGAACTTTAAATGCCTTTAATGTTTAATATGCATAGGTGCAAGCTCTTATAGCTGACAAAAACAAGGCAGCTCTTTGATTCCCACCCATTTATGAAGTCATTAAATCGAAACCACAACTTTTTTCGTTTCCCGCCAAAATTCCAAGCCCATAGACTATCTGCACAGCTTTTTTAACCTTATCGATGCGAGCAATCGAACTCATTGTTTCAAATCGAGTCTGACAGAGGCTGCATAGATACTGGCAGCTATTTACAGATGTTTATCTCTGCGAGCGAATGACACTCTTATGGCTAATGATAATAAAGTTTATAAATTCTGAAAGAACTAGATACAGCTTTTTTGCCGTCGGAGTCACAATAATTAACAGAATCTATGAATATTCGATTGTGTATTAACTGCTAAAGGCACATTCTGTGTTATGCGTGGTATGTGCTATTTTCGTTTTTGGTTGCCAAATGAAAGAGTTTTTTAGTCACAAAAAAATGTTGTCTACAAGAACGTGCGTGTCTCTTGAGACTGGTTTCAAAATTCATATTTTATTTCCATAAGATGTAAACATAAATTCCTTTGCTCACATTTTTTTTAAATGTCCTGCTCTTTATTAAAGTTGTAGATGATAAAAGTATGTAAGGAAACAGTGACATGTTATTAATACCGTATACTATAAAAATGAGTGATGACGAAAAGATAATGACGTATTGCTTGTTATTTAAATTTAGAATATGAAACCTTATGTATGAGTTGATGACCAGTGGCGTCAATTCATGGTGCACGAAATTTGTTCATGGTGTTAATTCCATACCCAAATAATAGTAGTTCAATCTAAGAAAATGAGAATATGTAAATCAGGTTATACTATTTTTTTATACATAATTGGGCAATATAACTGTCATGAACCTAAATGTAAAGGTATTAGGTGTGCTGTGATTAATATTAGTTTTTACTTTACATAGGCTATATTATGTCCCACCCAATTAAGCTTGCCACATTGTGTATGTGCACAAAAAGCTCGACAATTATACATGTTTGCATACTTCGGGTGTGCGTGTGCGTCGAGTAAAAAGTTGATAATTTGAATTTCAAAATCTTGCTATTCGACCGATCGGCGACAACTGTAAAGCTAACTACATACTTACGTATGTATAAACGGTAGATGTCTTTATTGGATACACCTTCTAGTTGTTTTGGTCCTATTTTTGCTAATTCGAGATCGGATGATGTGATCTTGGTGTAATCGAGGTAAACCCTCAAATTTTAAAGGCACTTATAGTGTATTTTTACTAGAATATTAATGTTAACGAGTTGTTACGTCTGACAGTCAACATCTTGTGAGCTGATGGTAGAACTCCTTAAAATGCTTAGGAGTTCAGTAATTATAATGACAGAACTTATGATAGGTAATTTTTGTAGCTTCTTAAAGAACAGAGTCATTAGGTGCAATTTCCCACTCCCCATTCCTGTAATCACAAAAAAAGGAAAAAAATAAAATAAAAAAAGTAAGACTCCAAAAATATTTTTTTTTTGCCTAAAATGGCTTTCTTTCGTTTCAAGGGTCAGGAGTATATTTAAGACTTTTTAGCGCATTTTGGTTTTGAAGTCGGTTTTTCCTTTTTTTTAATTGCTCATGAGTCTGCTCAATTATTGTCAACACCATGACTACCATAACGTATCAAATACCTATGATGTTTATTCCTGAACTGTCGAGTGTCATATTTTTTCTACCAGTCATAATGGCCAACTAATTGACAGATCTCACTAGTCCCAGTCACGTGCGTGATAACGACCGTAAGACTCGTCGGCTAGTGTTAAACTTGGCTACAGTTAATTAATATCATAGATCATCACACATGCGTAGCTGTATCTTACATTGTATGAGAGCAGTCGATAAAAGCACTTGCAAGCAAAATGGCGGGCGTTCAACCCCGTCAGTTAAGTGCTGAGTGACAGCTTTCAATTCGCCAGCCATTTTTAAACAAACTTTAAACAACATGGAAGAATCTGTAAGCTTAGCCATTACAATTACGCTACGATCACGTAACGCTGATGTTCAACACTCGTCGGTGCTGAAACGATATAGCAAGCGCTGTTTTCGTCTGGCACATACTTTGTAGCACGTGTGCGATCAGCTTTACGTTTCAAAGATGGCGTATGCGCTCACGCAGTGCGTGCCGAATAGGGCTGCTCTCTCTATGGATGTACCTGTAACTTTAGTTTAATTGGGTCTGTTTAAATACATGCATGTAATTGAGCTTGCTTTGGCTTAAATACATTGCACGCTTTGAAGTTGAACTTTGCGATGAAAATAGAAGCTTACCACGACCCACACAGCTGCATTTTATGCTATAACTTCACAGCACAACAACAACAGCACAGACGAAGGGCACAGTGAATGAACAAATCAACTGACCATCATCATCATACAATTACTAATTCATTTTAAGCCTGTCAATTTGTCATCTAAAGCGCACATTAGTAGCCGATTTAATTTACGTCCAGTCCTACATAATGTAAAGGCGATTTGTAATTTGTAATCAAGTCAGATATTGTTTATGGCCGTCTAAAGCAGCCCTAGACTCATCAGAGGCGGGTAATGCTGCAAAAAGATTGCATTGCCCGATACATTCCCACAGTTGACTAGTGTTTTTGCCGACAGACGGTCTTTGCAGGGTTGTGAGAGCCTAGTTTAAGATGTACTGTACGATCCTACTGTGTATGATGATTTTTCATGTCTGTATTTTTAAATTAAATACATATCGTGATTGTCGGGCTTATATATTCCCGTGTGTTTGTTCACTCAACCCTCGATTAATTGCTGACAAACAACGTTGCCTCATATTTGCGAAAATCTAAACTAATGACAGAAAATTTTATTATAGAGTTCGGTGTTAGAAGTTTTCTTCTCTCTCTCTTTCACTCAAAGAATATAATCTCTCAGACTAGAACTCCAGACTTAAACTCTAGTTCATAAACGCTTAATTCACTTTTCTACGAAGGAATGCCGACATGCGGCGATTAATACAAATTATAAGAGGAAGACGTTATGACTTGATCGCTTTGATAAAGCAATTTTAGGTTAAAAGTTTTTATCGGAAGTTATTGTTACAAAAATCTATCTAATACAAATTTGAAACTAAAGTGCAACCTCAAATGTTTATGCTAACGTGGTGCCATGTAATTAGTACCTACTTTGCAAATTGTAACACTGACTCGGTCTTACGCGATTTATTGATGCTCTCTTAAGTATACTTTGGTACCAAAGTATAATATACAGTTATTTTACAGTATCCGTCTGTAACATTTTCGTTCTTTTTACTATTATTTATTTGGAAATAATATGATGACATTTACTGAAATCGAGGAAACAATCTCTCATAACTAATTTTATTCCATTTATCGACGTGTCTTATTTTGATTGGTAAATGAAACAAAAAAATATTGCATCAAGACTCAGTTTAATTGATTAATCAGGGTCCAAGACTAGCAGTTGGCGGGAAAGCCGCCATCGTGAAAAAGTCGTTCCGTTTAACGTAGACTGACTTAGGTTTGCGCATTTTCAATTAATTAAATAAACTTTCCCTCGCTGCGTCAACTTGTGCTTAGGTTGGACATAAATTACTAGTATTTATCACATTTTTACTTGAAAGCTCGATCTTAGATCAGGAAAATATAATATATGGTTTACCGATGTTTCTTGTAGGTTCTTAATATTTATTTCTTAAAAACTAACTGATTAGATTAGTAAAGGTCTCAGCGGAGAAATTGACAAAGATTTATGTACCTTTGCGATCCACACCTAATGGTCAAAACATTTGAAAATTTTAATCTAGCCTCTTTTGATGGCTCCATTAGAAACGAGTTAGCTCCAAAACCAGTTATTAGCGACATATAATTAGTAGTTTACTTCACTTTCAAATTATTTAGATTCACCAGATTATTGAAACAAATTCTCTACTCGACTTGATGCTCATATTTTCAAATCTAGTCATCTCTCTCATTCATGTCAGCATTTCTGTTTGAGCGAGCGTGACGGGTGTAGTAGAAAATATCTTCACGTTTTGCGAGTAGAGGCTGAGATAAAGATCATGATTCGATTAGTATACAGATAACTATCAACTTAAAAGTAGGCTAATATTATTGTTTGTGGTTGTCGAGTCGTATTTTAAGTTTTATACGTCAACTTTCAGTAGAAATGTTGATAGATTTATCTAAATAAAAACATTTAAAATAAATAGGTAGGTGCTAATATTTATTCGAATTAAGATAAAACAAGTGACGCTGACAAACAAGTACACACATTTATGTGGATTGGATTTTTTAAGACATAACAGCAGAACGTGGCACGATATTAGTGTTAGAAAATATTGATAATCCCGTCCCTACTCTATCCAAAGTCCAAACTGACTTAAAATTTTCGTGTCTTTACGCCTAAATATTAACGTAACACAAACTTCCACTGATGATAGTATGAATATGAGACCACCCTTCCATGGTATTCAATTCTAGTGAACTATTTTTTTAATGAAAAATTGCTTGTCTCAAAGGCAATATTATCGATAACAGTATTTTCAGAACGAGTTACTAGTATGATTCTACTCTGTAAGACTTCAATTCTGGTCATCTCTGTTACTCGTATAAAATGGTATTGTGAGTGGGATGCCTGAAGAAAATATGGACAACGCCTTACAGGTTGAGTCCTTGCTTCGTATCACTTGCGTATCGGCTCCTTATCAACACATCTTAGAATGCAGATCTAGGTCTAAAGATCAGGTTTACTCGTATGATTTATTTGCCATATTTATCTGGAAACTGAGCTACTGTATTTTATTACTAATCAGCGAAGTATCTAGAAGCTTTATTTACATTAACTGTCAAATGATAGCCATCCTAGAGATATTAAAAACAAGCGTACCCGTAGTGGTATTTAGAGCAAAAACGCCGCATCAGTCTTTAAAATATTGAATTCGGAATAACCTGCAATAAATTAGTATTTACTCGTCGTGATTTTCGTGTCAATTTTATCATTCTGTACATCGAAATTTACAAATTTTAATGTCACCGTATTGCACAGAAGCTAACAAAACGGTATGATTTCGTGAGTATTCGAATAATAACATTTATTGGCCTACGTCAGTTTTGCGGTAAAATGGCAATATCATTCGCAATTCGATATTTAGCAAATGCCAACTATGAATAAATTACCTGTAGGGCGATAAAAACTATCGATTGCATTTCAACGACTGTTGGATTAATTTTGTATTGATTTTACAATTGCTTGTTCGGTTTTGATATTTATGACTCGTAAAGTTCATGATCATGAATCATATGAAAATTAAGTAATATTAGTATATATTTTTTTATTCTCATTATTTCATTTTATTTATACCTCTTATTCGGTTTTAATCTCAATTAATAGTTAAATATTTATTTTAAGAATCTTAGTGACCAATTATATTATTTTGTTAATTACCACCCAGCCAGCTTATTAACTTTAGAAATGTTGTATAATATTTAAAACACATACAGACAGCCAATAAAATGTCCTCAATTTATGGATAATATTGGAAATTCAACTGTTCTCACCAAAAGATAACCGCATTCAATTTTCGTTGAACAATTTCGAAATGATAACACGTCTATTGCTAGTTGGCTTGAGAGTCGATTCTATCTAACCGATCTATACTGTGATGATCGATTATGCATTGTGAACGAGCGAGTTCTCGATTTGCAACTGCTCTTTTGATTGTACAGTCGATACGATAGTCGTTGATTCTCTATTGCTCAGCTCATTATGTGAACATCTTACACAGCTGAAATGTAAGTGATTTTGAAAATAAAAATAAGCTGATGTGATGGAGGTTGGTTTTTGAAATAATTGAAAATTGTATTTAAAGATGTTTTGGTCTTGGGAAATTATGATGGGTGGAGTTAGAAATTAGAAAAAAATATATCTTGGCAGCTTAAATAAATCAATTGATAAATATAGAACGTTCAGTATACGTGCTAGGGGTACAGATTCCTAAGAAAGTATCAAATGCACTTGTGTTATGGAAATCAGACGCAAAGGTGGTACTACAACATCCAGACTTGAATCAATATAGAAAATTATGATTTCTGCCTTGACCCGACCGGGAATCGAAGCCGGGACCTTGGAGCGGCGATGCCATAAAACCCAGCGTGCTTAGCTACTACACCACGGAGGTCGTCATTTAAAGAAATCAATGGATAGTTTGAACGTGGTCTCTTTATTTTGAAACTACCTGAAAGTTTTATTTTTATAAGTATATGCAGCCAGCACATCAGGTTACCCACTTTTGTTGTAAACTAGCCCTTATTACAACCCAATAAGATACCGCAGTGTTTACCTTGACGTGCTGTTGTCCGTACGAAAGAGAATGTACCATTTCAGTCTCGCTAAGACATAAAATAAATTATGACTTGTTAAAGTCGAATACTTAGGAATTGATAAAGGCCTTAGCCCTTAGGGTGATAATTCAGAACTATTTTCTACTTACTGTACCATATTTCCTTTTATTGTCACGTCAATACTATTTTGAACTCAAAAGTACGCATACTAGTACACACAGTCTCAACACATACATTTATATTTCTCACTAACGGACCCAACGAACTTTGTTTCGTCCCCAGCCACGTCCCGCCCCAGCCCCGGCCCCGACAAACGGGATTAAAAGTATCCTATGTCCTTTTCCTGGTTCTAAGCTACCTCGCCACCAATTTTCAGCCAAATCGGTTCAGCCGTTCCTAAGTTATAAATAGTGTAACTAACACGACTTTCTTTAGTATGAGGTTTATGATCTGCACAAGTACCTTTTATTTCATTACAATAATACACAGTCGTGGTCAGTTCTTTTGACTTATACGCTGATTAAACATAGCGAATATGAGTGTTCAGATCATGCACGGTTGTCAACCTCCACGCAGCAGAATCGCTCCTATGACAAGTATCCGTCCGACCTTCCCTTCATATTAAACCTTATTCTACAAAAATATTCCTATAACAACAACCACAATGAAAAATAAACTCAAAAACTGGGAGAGTACGAGACATTTTTGCTTGAATCTGTTTAATGAATAGTGTCGTACCAACTCGATTCACAAGTAACAACCTCCCAATCATATCCCTCGATGGAAGATAGCGTTAATTTTACTTAAGAACGTGCTTAATTCGCGATGCGTTTACGATCGTCTGAAACGAATACGCAAATTATTTTAATGCATTAAAACCAGTCGATTATAAGATCCGTTATTAACTAAAGATGGCGCCTAAGAAATATCCTTTGAGAACATTAATATCGGTGCGGGGCGGAAGCTAAAGCGATTTTTTGGTTGCTAATTTTGGGTAAACCATTTATTTGATGTGCATTCTAAAGTTGTTCAAATTATTGATCTCATAATGTATTTCAATTATGCATATTTTGCTGAAAAAAAAGAAACACATTATATTTTGATCTTGCAGAATAAAACTTTCTTACTATCATCATAAGAAAAGACTTAGCTCTGATACTAATGCACGATCGTAATAAGCTACAAATAATATTCATTTGATATCCTGGTTACTAATTACGAGTACAACGTTATCCTGCATTTTATATAATTTAACATCAATGACGTCACTCGATTCCCTTAGCAGCAAGTTATCGAGTTAATGTAGGCGTCCCGTCGGCTAATCGATACTTCTAACTTACAATTCATACGGCCAGTATGTTTTTGACAGATATTTGAAATGAGAACAAGTTTTTTTTATGAGGACCAATGCAAAAAGTATCTGTTGATTATTTTCAGACTGCCAGTGTTAAATGAGGTTAAGTCCATGTGTATCAGTAAGAAAGAGGTTTTCGAATGATGATTGCTGAATATTTCTCAGTACACAGATCTTCGGGTTCCCAACATATTAGTTTGTCAGTAAACTTCCGTCCTACGGCGCATTCTTTACTCGTGTCCAACAATACGAGACAAACAGCAAAGCAAATATACTGATGAGCTTTGAGTTAGGAAACGCCTGTTTAGTAAGTATGAGATTACTATTTGCATATCTCAGCAATGTCTTCAAGCAGTAAGCTTCTTCAAAATCTGCGTTAAGCAGAATCTGTTTTAAAAAACCAACGAGAGCGAAAAGGACCGATGGAGTTGGAAATACTATGCACGTTATCGTAGTATAGGCTTGTTTCATGAAACTAATTTGGTTCGGACGTCTTCTTTTAATAAGCGCAGGGGCGCGCGGGGCGAAATTATAGGGTTGCTCCGTGCACGGTAATGATCGATGAAGCGGGCTGGTAATGAGATCGCGCCAGCCCTGGCTTTTTAATTTCGCTATGTTTGTGGCCAGTATTTTATAATAGAGATGCGTTGCGAGTCTATTTTGAGAGTCTGACTAATAAAAGTTGAGACTGTAGACTAGATTTTGACGCGTTAACCTTTATTCTATCGGCAAACTTAGTTCCATTCCATTGATTTCCATTTACATAAGTAACATTATTTCGTAGCTTAGGGCCTGTTTTACTATCGACAAATAAGCACTAACTAAACAATAATTCAAATATGGAACGTCATTTAGTGCGAACTGGTCACTTAATAGCAGATTGTAAAACAGGCCGTAAAAGAACAACTAAAAACAGACTAATTAAAAATCATACACCAAAATTTTTGACATTTCGGTTAAGTGTGACATTTCATATTATCTAGACTTAACAAAAAAGCAAAATGATCTTAGACTTCGGTAGGTATTTATCTTGTCACTTGTGCCATTTTTGGCAGAAAAAAACGGATGTTAAACTGTTTAACGATCACAAAACATTAAACACAGGTTAATGCCCGAAGCGAGTTACTAAAAAGCGCTTAATAGCCGGTGCATAAACAACATAGTTTTTAGACAAAGCGGCTTTCGCGTTTGTCATAGTATAGGAAATGCGTGCGCAGCAAGCAACACTGTTTGAATAGTGATGCGCGATTTTATACGAATATTTGTACAAAAACGAATATGACCAAGTTACTGTTAATTACTTCAGAGTGAACAGGCTTTTTCTGGGTGAGCTCGCTTCATCGTCGACTTTGCATAAGTCCAAAATCAGGTCTAGTCTAGAGCCAAAAGCTATATAAAGCCAAAAATTAGCGGAACCAAACCTCGCTATGTATGTAAGTTTTTTAAAAAAAAATGTAAAATAGATTTACGGAAAGAAGCACAGCACACACTAATAAAACTTGTGAAAGGTGAACTGTTCATGTTATATATTTTTTTTAACTGAACAGAGCGTTATTGTTTATTCCGTAACTCATCGTTGCTTTGTTTTGTAAAATTTTCGAAAATGAAATAGCATATTTTAAAACTTGATGATTTTTATGGACAATTATTATCTTTGATTAAAATAAACTCATTATCAAATTAAAGAGCCAGGCTCTTGTCACTGGAGTTTTTTTCCACTTTTTACGCTCTTCCGCTATTCTCTTGACCTCTTGATACAACGCATTAAAATGTTGCTTTATTTGATGTATATATCTTATTCTTGGCCCTCTATTATGGTTCTGATGAAGCTGTTGTGTCGTATCAAGTTTCGATTTGCATAACAGTAGTAACGCTATTCGTATTCGCAAAGGGTCACTAGTTGCAAGTATCCCATCACTAGTTTAATATTTCACCCGTTTTATTGCCGCGCTCCCGGATCCAACGTCACTGGCACGTTTTACTATCCCCAAGATAATATAATACGCTTAAATATTGCAAAGTGACTAATATTTCTGACAATCCACCGGGTTCTGCTGTGGGACAAATTAATCTTAGGTTTTTGAGGGTCTTTTGTGAAGTGATAGGTTCGACAAACTGTATTTTTTTCGAATTAGCTTTCTTGATTTTAAAGTGCCCAATCGGAATGTAGGTTCATAAAGATATAATATGAAACCAAAAAAATGCGCACGGGCGGGACTCGAACCAGCAACTTCTTGGCTAACCGGGCCAAACGCTCTACCAATTGAGCGACTTTTAGCATCGATTCATTCGCGCGTTTTGAAAACGCGCTTCAGCATCGCGACTCATGCAATGAACAGATTTTATTTAGCATCGATGCAGTCACGCGTTAACATCGATGCAGAAGCGCGACTCCATTGATGCAGTTGCCAAAAATCAGTACATAATTTGGCAAATATCAGCTTCTGCATTGCGACTGTATCTAACGCGCGTTAGCATCGCGGCTGTATCGATGATAAAAGTAGGAGTGTCTAAAGGGCTTTAAATTTAAAAGCCTGACACACATCAGGTAGTATGATAGAGCAGCAAATAAATAAATAATAATAAATAAATATCCTTTGGACATTCCCACATATCGCCATCTAGCCCCAAAGTAAACTACTCAAAGCTTGTGTTATGGGTGCCAGACAACGGATATAATACTAAAATACTTTTTGTTTGTAAATACATATATGATATACATAGAAAACACCCAGACCAATACAAACAGACATGTTTATGCACACAAATGTTTGTATTGTGCGGGGATCGAACCCGCACCCGCTGCGTAGTAGGCGATTTCTCGACCACTACACCAGACGGGTCGTCAAATTAGCAAAGTGCGAGTTTTTCTAAATGTTTGTTTTAGCTTGATCTATACATTCTATGATCGAAACTTTAAGTCATAAAATAGATGCCATTTTCTACTCAGTCTACTATGCTCTTTTCTTAACCTATAATAATAATGTTAGCCAATAAATAAATATACAATTTTGTGTTTATTGCTAGCTCTCCAGCTTACAAAAAACCGTTTGTCTATTCTTGGACATGCTGGTACTTAAACTCATATCTATGTATACATATCGGTTCAAAATTTCCCAGAAAATCTAAAACTATTGATCGGACAAGCCTTATATCGTAAACGTAGTGTATGCCCAGACGAGGAAACACTAAAATATATTGATTCAGGATATGTCGCATCTCATGCAGATTTATAGTGGGTTTAACGTCTCATTTCATCTAGCGAACGTTTTATGGCACTTTTTAGAACTGGGCTTCCCAACCTTTTGAGCAAATACTACTGTGGTGATATAATTTATTTTTATTTTTTTACTTGTTGGAAAACAAACAGCAATTCAATACATGTATAATGTTAACAAGAGAAATAAAACTAATATGCCTATCTAGTTTTCATTTATAAAACGTATCGTACACATCAATACACAACAAAAGATTGAAGACATAATCGTGCACTGACATATGTTCGAAGAACAATACCTCATAAAAAGAGAATAAGAATAATATTTTAAACTTTCATGGTCACTATCATTAGAATATTTATGAGTTTCTGATATTTCGACGCTGTTGCAAGCGCCATGATCACGGAGTTACTGTGATGACGCTTTTAGGTCTCAAATAAGATGTGGAAGCAAATCGGGAATTTATACCTGCGAGTTAAGTAATATTTTTATAGACATTTCTAGCTAATATTTTTGGTAGCAACATAACATATTATATTGAATTGTTAATTCTTAGTAATACATTGAATCGTCCAATTGTAAATAATAATTGCGACAAAAATGGACAGCTAGGCTCACTAATAAAGTAGCCAGAAGTTTGACACAAGCTTTGGGTTCGTTTTTAGGTTACTGAGACTCGCTACTACTGTGGTCCGCATACCGAAGTTTGAGAACCACCGAAGATCGATCACTTTTGGATTATACCCGTAGTTCATAGCTTGGTTATTTATAGGATTGCTTCGGGGAAGACTTCATGAATAGATATGGACTTTACTCCCAATTTTGATGTTGATTTGTCAGAATTCGTATCAAAATATGAGTTAGTTTTACTCGTCGGGGTAAGCTCGACATATTTGAATCTCAAGTATAATTCAAATATTTTAGAAAAGTTTTGAATTCAAACTTTTTTTTAATGTGTTGTTCATTTTGATTTACTATCATAGATCAACGTAACGTAATAGGCATCACATTTTTTTTTATTGTAAATTTTGGATACTAATCATATAGGTACATTGCTCTGATCCCAAAGTAAGTAGCCAATGCACTTGTGTTATGGAAATTAGACACAACGGTGGTACCACAACACCCAGACCCGAGACAATACAGAATCAATATTTTGACCGTCTTTTGCATTGAGAAATGTCTTGCAACCATTTTCGACGTTTATAAAATAACATCGTGGAATGATGCTCTTAAAATTCACTATCGATTCAAATGCAATATTGTAAAAAGTAAACTTCATCAAATTTATTTTGTCTGATGAATTCTGTTGAAAATACTTATCTCTATAAAATACTTTCTACGTTTGCTACCGCTCTTAGAATTGAAAATCTACTATTAAAACTTAACATTCCTTAGATTTCTTATCCAAATTTCACACACAACCTTACCTACATGCAAAAGGCGATTGGTTTGTGCAATTTCGCGCATTATTGATAAAGATCATAGCTTTGCAATAAACATTTACTGTTTCAGGGAATACGTAAACCCTTATTGCATTTAGGATTGACGATCTAACCTTAATATGAAAGTGTATTTATATTCATAGGCACACACGCCTTGACTAACCTTTTTATGATTGCGTAGACGCGAGTGGATGAAAAAAATAAGGATAAGGTATGCAAAAGTAATTAGTTTTGAGCTGAGCTCTTGTTTTTCATATAAACAATAATTGAGGCTACCTCTTTATTGCTACATTTTCTATTACACAATTTTTTGCCATGTTTTTCGTTTAAATAGCTAATTTCTTGTTTTTTTATTTGCGTTTTAATTTCTGTTTGCGTTTCATTAAACGCAAACAGAAAGCTATTTGTTATAGTTTTGATGGTAGTGATTTCGCGCGACGGAGCCTAAATTGTATACATGGCAGGTTAAGTTTGTAAACCTGCATTTTATTCAAATATTTCTCCACGTCCAATAACTAAACAAAATGATAAATTCTCCACATAGATAGTGGCGCGGCTAAACGGATAAGAATGCCTGATTTGATTCGAGCCGGGTAAAAACGCCGGTTCTCGCCCGCAATAAATTTATCGGCTACTCGTAACTCGCGATATTCTGTATCGACTCGATACAATTTCGCTTTTATCATTCGAATAGTGCGGTGCAACGTAATAAAATGGACTAATTTTATGCGTATTACTGAGCCCTGATGATGGAGCAGTGTTTTACGATGCTGCGTTATGGCATAAAGCTACTTGATGAGTTGGAGATATGTTGTAATTATTGTTTTTTTTTTTACAAAAGCTACATTGGATATTAATCGTATTTCTGACTATATTTTGAACTATTTAAGTTCAACATTTTATTGTTCATTAAATTGTGAATAAAAACGATAACACTAATCCATTTACCAGATTATAATGATTTTATCTTGAAAATAACTAAGAGAGGTGGTGAGATATTTTAGCTATTTAGAAATCTTGTCTTATAGAGACAGAGAGGCAAAGGAAGACAAGTTTTTAACCGACTTCAAAAAAGGAGGAGGTTTTCAATTCGATTGTATGTTTTTTTTTTTGTATGTTTGTTATCTCATATCTCAGTCGTTTGTCGACCGAATCGAAAAATTTTTTCGCCTACTTAGAGGGTGTACCTTCTAGTTGGTCCCATTTTTTCCATTTTGAGATCTGATGATGGGATCTTGGTGTAATCGAGGGAAACCCTCAAATTTTAAAGGCTCGTACAGTGTTTTTTTACTAGAATCTTAATGTTGACGTGTTGTTACGTCAGATAGTCAACATCTTGTGGGGCTGAGCTGATGGTGGAACTCCTTAACTCTTAGGAGTTCAGTTTTTATAATGACGGAACTTATGAAAGGTAATCCCCCCCCCCCCCCCTCTTAGGTAATCACTAAAAATGAAGAAATAAAATAAACTTTAAAAAAAAGTAAAATCCGACTTCAAAACCAAAATGCACTAAAAGTCTTAAATAAAATCACTTCACCATCACTTTGACCATCAAGCATCAACTGTCACAGCACCGACTCCAAAAAGAAATTGTTTGCCTAAAACAGATTCCTTTCCTTACAATGGTGAAGAGTTTATTTAAGACTTTTTAGTGCATTTTGGTTTTGAAGTCGGTTTTTCTCTAACTTTTTCCACCCACTAGGTCCTAATGATAGCGCATATCCCTCAAGGAGTTATCACGTACGGCGAACACTTTCTATCCTTCAACCTAAAAAAGTTGTTCACCTTACATGAGTGTTGAGCTTTTTTGTCTTATTAGATCAGTTTTTGACACGCTACAGTCCCAACCGCTTTAGTCCCGCTAGCGTGCCAAATCGGGCGAAGAATTTCGTTTATGTCTTACATTTGAGACAAGCACCTGTGTTTAGAAAGCTTTTGTTACGCTGTATTGTGTTTTTAATAGAGTCAAATCGAACACCATGGAATGTTGTTAGTGATGTGATCTGTTGCGCTCTGCTGTGCTGACTAGACTAAAGCCGTTGGTCCTGCGCCGGAACTCTCTCCCGTCGTGTCAGATTGCTGTCCCATCGGGCTATGAGAGTGAAAGGAATAGATAGTGCACCTGTGTTTGCGCACACACTTGTGCACTATAATATGTCCCGCACAGTCGGTTAGTAGTTGCGACTGGCCACCGTAGTCGAAATCGGCTAGGGGGACTATTTTTATTATTAAGTGAACGACTCAACGTGTTCTATTGCTCCTATGTATCCATGATAAGTCACCGTAGCGTATCGTTCGTTTAGTGTTGCTCCAAGTTTAAATGACTCATACGAGTAGGATAGTAAAAAAAGTAAAAACCGACTTCAAAACCAAAATACACTAAAAAGTCTTGAATAATCTCTTGACCATTGAAAGGAAAGGAATTCATTTTAGGCAAACAATTTATTTTTGGAGTCGGTGCTGTGATAGATGATGCTTGATGGTCAAAGTGATGTCGGTTTATACTTTTTTAAAAGTAAATTTTATTTCTTCATTTTAAGAGATTACAGGAGAAGGCGGGGGGAGTTGCACCTTATGACTCTGTTCTTAAAGAAGCTACAAACTATCTATCATAAACTCTGTCATTATAATTACTGAACTCCTAAGCGTTAAGGAGTTCCACCATCAGCTCAACCCCACAAGATGTTAACTATCAGACGTAACAAGACGTCAACATTAAGATTTAAGTAAAAAAATACTATACGTGCGTTTAAAATTTGAGGGTTTCCCTCGATTACACCAAGATCCCATCATCAGATCCCAAATTGACAACAATGGGACCAACTAGATGGTATACCCTCTAGGTAGGAGAAAAACATTTTCGAATCGGTCGAACAACGACTGAGATATGAGGTAACATAGATACAAAAAAAAAACATACAGTCGAATTGATAACCTCCTCCTCTTTTGAAGTCGGTTAAAAAACACATCAAATGATACAATAAGTTGGTCTTAACGAATTATCAATTTAAGTTTGAAATTTCCATTGATACCTTGATCCAAACGCATAATGTACCACCAACGAGAATTAGAAATATAACTCTAAAAGGTTTAATTTATTTGCACTCAATCCATCGCTAGCGATATTTGGTGTCCGTGCGATATTGGCGATACAGACTTACTGCACAGACATTTTTAAAAATATTTAAATACCGAATTTTGCAAAGTATCCGAGCTCTGACCAACTACTTTTCCCCGCACTACAATACTAGTTATCACCACGATATGCGGTGTCCGTGCGTTACTCACAGCTAATGCACAGATATTTTTGAATTTCCTCAGTTTATTGGCGAGTCTGTGATTAGCGATTCATCGATAGGTGCGCGGTCGTGCCGCCATATCACCCTCGCTGATTTAGTGTAAACATAATTGTTTGGAGGTTTATTAATAATATAATCAGTTGCAATAGTGTTAATGAAATGAAAACAAGATATATTTTGTTAAAAATACTTATCAAGAACGTTTATTCATTATTATAATATTTATTTTAGAAATCTACTCAATTAAATAATAATTATAACTTTTTAAGAGCGAAATATCAAACAGAGCGATGTAATTTATAAGTACTTTTTCAAAGGAACTCACTAAAGAGAGACTCTCTAGAAGACTCTAAAAATTTAAATAGACCTAACCTTATCAAACTTTACACCAAATAATCGTAAGTCTTAGACTTTAGACATAGCTGCGTGATTGATGTTATTTAAATGTAATGTTTAAATGCGTTACCAGTGGTTGAATATTTACGATTCTGTACGTTATTAAAAAAATAAATTAGCCATTCTGAAATTTGGTTACGGTATCGTTTCTTCAAAGTACAATCGCAAATATTCAACCACTGACAACGAAATATAACCATTACTTGAATTAACTATCAATCACGCATCTGAGCTAAGTCTCATAAATTCTCTCTCCTTTCACCAAAAGGTGTAGTCTCATATGCCACCTTGCCTCTAAGTATGCCACTGACAATCATCAGAAACACAATATGACAATAAGTTCATTACGTCACGTAAACCACACAAAAAGGTGTTAATGTATCTGTACGGGAACCGAATGCGCGGCCCCCGATTTTGAGCTCCGACGCCTCCACCACTAATCCAATTATATCCGATCTGTTTTCCCACGGATCTCCTCATTTCGTCTATTGCACAAACTAGGCTGAATCAATACACGCCGGGCTTGACTACACGCCTGACTTATGTTACCAATGTCAAAGGGCCATTGACCCCACAGCACCCAGCAATTAAATCATAAATTCACATCGATCCGGCAACCAACAATCACACAACAGATAATGAAACAAAACGAATCGGCCAAAAATAAAAACCGAGTACTCGCCATCAATGTTGCATGCAATCGATTTCTTCGCTCTTACCCCGCTCGGAAATTAGCGGCAACTCTTTTCTTTTTTTTCCCGTCGATTACGTCTGAACGCATTGCCAGTTATAACTTATAACGGAGGCGTTTAAATAATACGCCACAAATAAAAGTGGACGCGAATTGATTTATATTTAAAATTAAAAACCAAATTTAATTACAATAAAAAGTTACTAATCGAAGCATTTAACCTTTTTAAAACTTATTCGAACTCATTTGAAAAGCGCGTTTTCATTTAAAAAGTAAGTGGGTGTTTTACGCTCACGAATAATTCGCATCGCCTGCATTCTTTTTGTTGCATCGATTTTAATCTATCGGGTCGATATCCTTTAACGTTTCATCGGCAAATATTTCACTAAATCGTTGCCCTACCCTCTTAGATTATAGCATTGATAATATGCAAATGGAGGAGCCGATGATTTAAAAATAAAAGGATTAGCGAGGGATCGATGCCCTGTTAAGTGACCCAAATAAGATAACTCTGAGCGACACGGCGGAGGCCGCAGCTGTCAATAAGAATTAGGGATAATGTTGCTAGTTTGAAATATACATTTTTACGGCCGCATTTATTTTTAACGCAGATTAAGTGCCATTGTTGAAGTATTTGTTTGGATAATATTTTATTGAGGAGGAAAATCCTCCAATTCTTTTGGCTTAGGCATTGTAAGGTTTTAAATTGAGTCGTTTGATTGTTTTTGTTTCATTTGACTCATCTTTGTTTGGTTCGAGCTTAGAGTTTTTAGATACACAAAATTAATAAATAAAATAAATATGACTAATAGAAGTTAAAATTTGTAGTAATTCGTGAAGTTTACATCAAATTATGAACTACAGTTAAAAAAAGACCATGAAAGCACAATTTTTTCCATGTTAATTAAAAGGTGCAAAAATATGCTTTCTTTTTAAAAAATATCTACAAATCAAATAAAAGTAAATGAGTTCATGTAGATACCTAAAAATATACTATTAAAAATTACTGTATATGCATTTTTGAGGTTGCCAAACTAATAATAATAAAAGTGGGCAGTATGATAAAGTAATCAATTAATGATCCGCCACACTTAAATTAAGAACGTTGTTTAAGTGCTAATATAAACAAAGTGATTAAGAGCGCGCTTTACCCCATCAATATACGAAGCCTGCAAATGGTTGCCAGCCTATAAAAACTGTTAACTGACACACGACATAATATGACACAGACACAGAAGGCTTAACCACGTTTTTCTCCCTCAATGTAATATAAAGTCACACAGAGGAAGTCTTGAAACTACTGTAGGCTTAGCTTTCAGAGCTATTTTTCTATTTAACAAGTTATAAGTGGTATAACTAACACGACCATATTTAATGTATTAGTAGTAGTAAATAGTAAAGTCAGCCTGTAACATCCCACTGCTGGGCAAAAGCCTTAGCTCAACTATCAGGTAGTTTGCTTGGCTAAACTCCACCACGCGGGCTCAGTACGGGTGTTTGCAAGGCAAGCGACTAACCCTGCTGTCAGATGTTATCAAGCCGCCTATAAGGCCTCTGACTAGGCTTGACGACTAATATCAACCGATACTTGCCGAGACCAACGGCTTAACGTGCCTTCCGAAGCACGGAGATGCTCGTGATGTACGTCACTTATATGGTCGGAATGGTCACCCAACCAAATACGACCGCACCGTAGGTTGCTTCACTTTGGTATCACTACCAAAGCGCAGCTATCAGCACATTTTATGTATTAAGAAAGAAAGGAAAATACATAAGATAAGAAGGAAGGAGATAATCTGAGGGATATTCTTGATAACATTTATGAAGAATTTTGTGAGGCTACTGATACGCATTTTTACTGTGTCTATAAGATGGACGATCAAACAAGTTTCTCCAGCTATATCTTAGACCTATCTTAGATATTAATACTTCTATACTAATAAACTTGTACTCCCTGTATCGTGTGGCGATTCTTATGCTATCGGCTTTTTGTGAACGTTGACTTGTGATGAGAAAATGCTTCATTTATACACATAGCTTTCTTGAAATCTAAAAACTTTTATAAGTTAAACTGCCTAAGCGTACCCAAGTCAAGTTATCGAGTATAGTGAAATTAATAGCCATTCAGACCGAAAAGGTTGGGGTTTATTTTTCTCATACCTATCTATACTAATATTGTAAAGCTGAAGAGTTTGTTTTATGTTTGATCGCGCTAATCTCAGAACTACTAGACCGATTTGAAAAAAAAAATGTGTTGGATAGCTATCTAACTCTTTTTTTAAAAAATCGGTAGTAGGAAGTATTAATATCTAAGATGGGTCAAAGATATAGCTGGCTAAGATATATTGTAAAAGGCTTTGGGATAAAAAAGATCACGCTGCGACGGGATGGGAGGAAGCAAACTTAAAACGCAAGGATGCAATCGCGAGGAATCGCTACTTGTTTTAAGATGTCACTAAAACCATCTTGTATTTATTAACCGTTCCAAAACGTATCTAAGTCGTATATGTAAACTAATATAAAATAATTTGAATATCTCAAGTGAAGCGTTCTTATTACGAAATCTTACATTGTAGGCGGTTATGTCCGCATGTGTTTATTATTGTTCATAAATTAAGTATCCGAGTTTTATCTGCTTTCTGATTTATGATGGCACAGGTCATCGGAATCAAATTAAACATTACCATTACAAAACTTGCCTGCTTCGCTTTTAGTACTGTTTTTATTCTGTTTATGGTTTATGAGGAATTTATGTTATGAAATTATTTATTTAATAAAATTATGACAGGAAATTTCTAGGTTGGAGTCCCTTTGGTCCCATTGAGGACATTGCTTTTACTTGTATATTTTATCGAAATATTTGATGATCCTATGCAAGTATTTCTTTTTAAATAAAATAAAAATGATATAAAGGAAATATTTTTGGCTAGATATTAGCTCGATATATTACAAGAATACCTACATACTTGCTTGAATTAATCCTAAACATCGTAATCATTATTATAAGGTAGCTACGTCATGTCTCGTATCCAACGGTAACCCGAAATCTGGTTTGATGCCCACCGTGTCATTAGTATGCAAAAATTCACTCAATCTCATTCGTTATTCCGTAAAAACAACCACACTTCTACCCCCTTATTACCAAAGAAACAAGGTCGAAAATAAAACAAAAAACTGGCAATTTAAAAGCTGCAAGTGTGGTTACTTTTGCCTAAAATCGTTTCACGTTCGCTTCTTTCGGGATCTTTGGTAAAATATTAACTACTTTTATTTAATTATTTTGCAACTTCAGTAAAGATCGTTTTTTCTTTACTAGTCCAACAATATAAACAATCTTTTCATAATTTTTAAAATGATATAACTGAATAAAATTACTTCACTATTTGATTTCAAAATATCTCAGTATTTAACGGTGAATTACCTATGTAAGTTGTGAGTTTTGTGTTTATCTTATTTTAAAATTAATTATTTCGTTAAAAAGGAATTTCCACATTGTTTACAATATTCGACTAGCTAAGAAAAACGGACTCTAGATTTACCAAACCGACTGCCAAATATGAATGCGTCGTTGATGATTGTAATAATAATAATAATTTTATTGTTTAACAAGTAATTTAGAAACTTTCCACGCGACTTTTCTCTTTCATTTGTGGCAACTACTTTAGAACAAAGATTTTATCCTCCTAATTAAAAAACTTCAACTAATAAAGGCTTCACTTTTATTATCTCTGTTCTATTGACTTTCTCGACTTCAAATCTGAGATGCCATTTCGACTAACTTTATTATTAGTCTAACTCGCATCATATTACTTCTAGTTCCTCGAGATTACACGTTTGACTACTTATTTGGCGTCAGACAAATGCATTTGTCGCTACTTTATAATTATAACCTACTTTACACCGGCAACGATAATTTTAGTTTTTTTTACCAATTTACTTCTTTGACCCGAATTGCGCAGACAATTTTGTTAAGTGCGGATTCCATCTAAATATTGATGGAGAGATAGTTTGAATGTAATTTGTGTTATTTTAGTTGTGTATATTTGAGTGTGGTTGTGATTTACTGTGATAAAAGCCACATGACAAATGATGCAGCGAACATCAAAACAGACACATTCTGTATTGGCGTTTGGTGAAAAAAGAAATTTGATATAAAAAGTAGGTTTGGCAAATTGGTGATTACAAAGATGAAATAAGAAAAGAAAAATTTGCGCACGGGCGGGACTTGAACCAGCATCTTCTCGGCTAACCGGGCCGAACGTCACGCATAATGACGTATCCATAAGAAACCACAAATTTCGCAAGGTCGGACAGACAGCACGGTAGCTTAATTGGTAGAGCGTTCGGCCCGGTTAGCCGAGAAGTTGCTGGTTCAAGTCCCGGCTGTGTGCAAAACTTCAGTCATAAATTATTATGGTACTATGCCTTCAGGAATCACTGTTCTCTAAGATTGAGAATATATCCTACGTAAGAAGACAGAGGCTTACATCTACCTGCTGTATTGAATACTTATGTATGCAGTTCTGAATACTCAACTCTATGTACATATTTTGCTTATTATGTTTTGGTTGAGAAATATTTTATTTATTATTTTTACATTTAGCAACTTGTCATAATAAACGTTAACTTTTAATAGCACCATTACGTGATATTAAAACTAACAAGTGTTAAAAACGCGATATAATAAAATGAAATGGTTTTGTAACTGATAACACCCGACTTTTCCTACTTTCTCCAGCAAATGTACATGTTTAATATATTTTATATGTTTGTTATTAAGACGTTTATCTGCGGATGTTTAAGCTATATTTGAGCTATTAATTAATTATTTCCTATAGCCACTGGGTCAATCGCAGGAACTTGATATTTGCATACGTCAAATTGATAAAAATCGTAAAAATTTGTCAGATTAAGATTTTAAGCGGTCGTAAAGAGAGTAACTGATGAAACCGAAAGTGCTAATTGGCGATTTGCTATACAAATGCCCTGGTTCTTTTCGGTAAAAGGCATTAGAGAATAGAATTAAATTTGAAGATTTATAAGCTTTCGCCGGAGTTTTCTTTCGCATTAAATTAAGTTTTCATGGCTGCATATAATTGGTTTGGATGGTTAAGTGCCGTCTCTGGTATTTATTTCGAGTGATAAATATAATGTTGAAATATGGCCACATGTTTTACAAGGCATGTTGGTCTACATACTTTTGAACTAATTTCCTTGCTCGATATTGACGACATCCGACAGATAAGAAGTTTTTAGAGATAGTTCGACTGTAAGTGCAGTAATTGGTGTAACTGCCTTTATATTGGTTAAATCGATTTATGGGTAAAGTGAATTTAAGCATGTGCTCCGGATCTATTCCATTTGTTATCAGTAATTCAATGTAGCCCACGTCACACCATGTAAGTAGTTATTTTATACGGATACTAATATTACTTAAAACACGACTGACGTCATCCGTGGTGTAGTGGCGAGATCTCGGGTTTGATTTCCGGTCAGGTCAATTTAGAAATCCAAAAAATCTCTATTAACCCAGGTCTGGGTGTTGTGGTGCCTCCGTTGTGTGTGATTTCCATAACACAAGCGCATTAACTACTTACTTTGGGATTAGAGAAATGTATGTGATTGGTGTCGTATATTATTATTATTGTTAAAACAAACAAAAATATTCCAGTAGGTATTGAAATTCAACGTCGATGTAAATTTTGGTGTTAAGTCTGACGAATATATGCCATTAATTGCATACGTGGAAGTCTTGCGACAGCGAGACCTTAGTAGCTTTGAAATAATTAAAATAATGAGCTTATCTTTGCAAGTCAATATTTACACTGATCTTATTAGAATGCAATTACGACTTATTGTATATCAGATAGAAAGTCACTTGTCGTTCAGCGATACGCCGACCTTTTCTGAGAAAGTTCTAATGACAGACAAGTTAAGGGACACATTTGGTAATCACAAAATGTTGTATATTTATAAAATATGGTGATAAAATATTTCCGACCTTGAAAGAGTGTAAACATATCAGTTATCGCACATATCTGTTGAAGATAAGATAGTATATCTGTAGAGTTTAAATAAGTCAATTTAAATGCAAAAGGCTTATGGTTACAGCGATCTCGATGATGAATGCGTGTTTGTGTTATTTAGACTAGTTTGGAACTTGTTTTATTATTACCAGTGATCGGACTAGTGATGTAAAATGAAAAAAAAAAACAATTTGTTTTTTTTTCAGTTTTTGAAAAAAAACATGAAAAAAAACTTAGCACCATTGTTTTTTTTCTGAATTTGGTTTTTTTTCTACCATACATTTTAGTTCAATGATAAATGAAATTTGTAAAATAAATCAACTTATTTATTTAATTATAATTAACTTATAACAACTTCCGATTTCTCCGTGTGCAAATGTAATTGATTTGGGGATTTCCCTTTCGTTGATGTAAATGTCAATGAATGTTGCCAATATATTCATGAAATCTTGATACCACTCAACCAGAAAAGTATATAGTAGAGTTAAAAATAGGCCGAAATTGTATTCTTAAGTATTAATCTTAAACGGTAACTGTCTTAAAAGTTATGGATGAAATCCAATACTCTTGAAAAAAAACATGGTCTAGAAAAAAAACAGTTTTTTTTTCAACGCTTTTTTTCACACTAGAAAAAAACGGTTTTTTTGCAACACTAGATCGGACGCATATTTACCTAAAGTACATTTTATTATGGAGGGGGCATCTTAAAAAATATTTTTAATATCAATCCCGGGATTCTAGTAAATTCGGGAATACGTAACTAGTATGTAACATGGTGAAAAAAACGACATCTTTAGCATTTGGTATTTATTAAAAAGAACAGTACTCCCATGTTACATATGTATGATTAATGTGTACCAAGTAAATTCAAAGCTCCGCGTCATTTTAAATAATAAATAAATAAAATAAAAATTTCTTTATTTCAATAAAGTAAGTAACCAACGAATAACATAGATAATACTATAATATCTATATAGATAATAGATATACACATACACACACAATTGTTCTGCATCCGATTTGGTTCTATAGTGAAATTCATAAATGTAGCTTTTCGCAATTCCGGGTTTTTTCGATTCAAAAGTGCACTTCATAATAGCCAACAACTTTAGGGAAACATGCATCCGATAATCGGATCACTTATTATTGCACTAAAACTAGATCTGAGATAAATTTTAATCAAACAACCTAAATGATTCTATTCTAGTAGCAAAACTAGATGAGCACTTATAAATGATTGAAACTGTTTTTTTAATTTTTGATAATAACTCCAATCAAGCAATGAGTCACGAAAACTTCTTCTTCATTTCTTATTAAAACTGTTATAACAAATGACAATAAAATTAAAAGGTTACTCGGTAACAAAGCAAATTTAAATAAAATGTTTTTTCTACTTTATATGATAACTTGTTTTCTTGTAGAGCACATTCCTTTAAATTTCACAATCCACCTCAGAATACATACGTACCACAATACTTTTGCTCAGTGCACCGGTTGCATGTTCACTACCAAATCTGAAAGGTCCTCTGTTCGAAAGTGTTTCAAGTCATATACTTAATATTTTACTATTTAAGATGACATACTCTCAATCATACTATCTCTTTTAATCCTTAGATCTTGCTTATTTAAGTGACAGTGACAGCTTGATTCGGAAACACGGATGTCGTGTTTCAAAGTAAGACTTTTGTTACAATTGTTTATATTCCTTGTACCTACTGGCCAAAGGTGAACTGCTAAATTATATGCGCAACCGCGGAAACACATTACTCAGTCACAGTACATTTTGCACTACAAATTACAAATGTATTTATCTTGTAAAACAAGCTTGATTTGTTGATTGTTACAGCAAGTAGTAAGATTAGGTAAAGTTTAGAATAATTAGTCCTGATTTTATCAACGTTAGATATGGAATATTCGTTGAATTATTTACAATACGCCTAATTTGAAAACGTCACCTATTTGTCAGAAATCATTTATGTAAATTCATTTTAAAATCGAACATTTTATACTTATTCAGTCGGATATGTGTTATCTGACGTTGACGATATACCAAAACTGTAAAAAGAGACCTAAATCTTAAGAAGTACATAAATAATTAGCACACATGCAATTTATTTTATAAGTTACAAAATTAAATCACAGTAACCATTATTTGGCTCACATTATAATGTCTTTTGTTTCGGAAATAATAAAATCATAAATCACATCCCATAAAAGTCTACAATACCTCATTACTTTGGTACAAAATATTGTTTAATGTGTCATAAATTCACACGTCCCCGCATTTGACTCAAAAATATTGTGACGTATCATTTCCAAAAAACACAGCCTTCGACACTACGCGAGCGACTCACGAAGCCAGCATTCCTTTCGCTACATCATTTTTTTTAGAAAGCTCACCACCAATCTTCAGCCGAAACTTGACCTTATTCATTTTACGTACGCTTGAATTTAAATTGTATTTAGAGTCTGTAGTTTGTAATTAAGCTCGCGTAGACATGATATTGTTTTTTTTTATAGAATAGTGGTGTGCACTGTACTGGTGATGGAGTTATGCCCTTGATTCCTGATGCTGTATGGAAATTTATTCAAACGCAAAGAAATCGATTCAGTTTTGTGCTGTTCGATACGTGTTAGTCGTATTTTGTTAGGGGTATTTCGCGGTTAATGTCAATCAGGGAAGCTAGAACTATCCAAAGACAACAAAATTTCGTTTCATTTTTTTTAAATACTGTCATATAACGTAAACAGAAAAGAGTGAAATAGATCCTCCATTGTTCTTCTCATATTTTTTAAATATCGATCTAGGTGCGTATTGCGATGCAGCTTTGACATATTTGGTTCTGAAGTTAAGGCGAATACTAGGTACTCATTGAAATGAAACAAATTTTATTAAAACTATATGATGTTTCGAAAGCTTCACAGCATCCGTGGTTACAGGCAAGACTCAAAGCACAAAAGTGGTCAAGGTGGCTTTGACAGTTAAGCCCTGCTTTATTGTCAAATTGGAAAATCGTATTAGGATTTTGCATTATAATTTTAATATTATTACAATATAATAACATAAATAAATATGAACATGAATATGATGTAGTGTTATTATAATATTATTATGTTGATAAAAATCGTTTATTCTGAGTGGAATTTGAACTGCCTAAAATAATATATATTTCCAATTAATAGAAGTTTCCAGAAAATACTTGAGATATTTTCCTATTATTTAGTATCTTATTGCTTGCAATACATCAACTTCATTGGTATTTAATCGGAATCGACTAAGTTTGACGTAAAATATTGAAACTAATGTAGTTCTTAGTCCATTGACATACGATTTAACTTAGATTAACTGGGTTTTGATAAACTGTACCTTTAATTCTGGTAATTTCATTAGGAAGGGCCTTAATTACTAAGCTTTTAGAGTCAAGAATCTTCGTTTCACTTTAGTTGGTAAGATTTTAGACAAATTGTTAAGTCTGTGTTATATTTTTCTTACTTTCTTCAACGATTTTTATTTACATGTGTAATTTCCTTTTCAGATATCAATAATATATCTATAATAGATTGTGAAGAAAAATATATATTAATATATAATCTATCCATTATTTATATTTCAAGATTACAAATGTTTGCATCTAAGCTTAAACTAGACAATCAACTTTAAGTTTTGCAAGGGCTAGAGTCAGGTGGCAGTACCATAGAGTAAAATTAATTATGGTGCAGATAAGGCCAGCCTCCCGCGGATAGATGGCTATCGGTTCCGCGCATCTGACCCCTGGCTTCAATATAACCAGGGGTGGCCAACCTTCGGCAATAATTTAATTACGCTTTTGAACAACTGTTTGATTTTGTGTGAACCCATGGCAATTATTGGATTGAAATTAATTTTCAATAACTGTTTTAATTTTCTTGACCCTAACCTACTTTCAAGAAATGTTAATGAAATTGGTAGTATCGCAATAGATATGATAGAGATGGGCGACCTTAATAAATTATGGGGTGGTAGTTCAGTAACTGTTTATTAAGGGGGTGGGGTTGCAAATTTATTTGTTGACCTTTGATTTATTAGTGTACACCTTATTGTTACGTAATGTTAGTTTATTAATGCACAGTTGTATAAACCATTTTTTATCTTCTTCTTGATTCGCCTAATCTCGAATATACTTTTAAGCAAATTGTTTATGGCTCCTTACTTTTTTCGAAGTCTACAAATGATCAGTGGTGGAATTGTGTAAAGCAATCGTATTCATTTGACAGTTCAAAGCGTACGGTATGATCTGTCAAATGGCAAAAGAACAAAGCATTTGACAGATCATACTGTACATTATGAACTGTCAAATGAAATATGATTGCTTCACTCAATTCCACCTCTGTATCTTTTCATTGTCCAAAACGAAACTATTTTTTTTAATTTAGTTCAATATATTTTGGACCCCTGCCTTTTAAATTTGGGTCAGCGATAGTGAGATCCATTTGCGTATCGGATCGCGATCAAAACGTGACTCCAATTCGTGTTTAGATGGCGAAAGTGGTAACTATACTTCCGTTTGACAAAAAAGATCGATCATCCATGATAGCATGTTGATCTGAATTTATAATTACCGTTACTTGATTAAGGTATGAGCTTCGAAAACAGATGTGATGACATGTTGACTATTGACAATACCGGAGGCGTGATCTATTTCCGACATGTGTCATTGGATTAATTTAATCAGTTTATTGATCAGTATGACATCTAAGCCCAACTTAAGATGTAAGCAATTAATGTGAACTAGATTCAAGCAATTAATGAATATTGTTAATTTAATTGCACGCCATCGGCTGACGCGTTGATGTCTGATGTTCGAGGAAAAATACTGTGCGCTATTTAGCGGTTGAAGTCGGAAGCAAAATTTTTAACAGTTCTCGTCGACAATTTCAATTCTCTGATTTTCTGTTTTGTCAAATATAATTATAACTTCCGTATCTTCTTCCGTACATCTAAAAAATATATTTAAGCTTCATTGAAAAATTCTTCTTAAGTAATAAATACATGAAAACACCAATTTTGTCTCAGCGTTGTCTACGCGAAATTTAAAAAAAAAATGCTTCAGAATACGAGAAGAAGATTACACGTCAAAAGAGACACATTTATATTCACTTTTATTAAAAACCATTTATTTAATGCGTTGTCAAAATTATGAATTTTACTATTGTATTAACGATAATGTGATTTTTTAGAGATGTTCATATTTAGAGGTTTTCATTACAGAGAGGATTAGCTGTATTCATCCGAACCCGCAAACAAAGGCCATTATAGAGTTTACTTTATGTAATTACATATTTTTTTTTAATTTCAACCTCACGTTTCCCATCTGTAACTAATTCGCTTCTATCTTTATTGCATTAGAACGTTACTTCTCACGTTTTTAATAATTTACAGCAGTATTATAATATCATAGGTCGTACCAAATTATACGATAATAAGCAGAAACCTGCACGAATTACAATGGCATTCCTCCCGTCCCTTCTAAATGAATGCTTCATATATTTTAGTCTTTATTGCTTTTGTAATAAAGGCTGTGCTTTGCCGTCAGCGCGTTCGAATTCATATGCTCTTCTTGCCAAGCTATTTTCAATCATATACCACAGTTAATAAGAGTGGTTGGGATATGTTTTTGTGCGTAAGGACAAGAATGGTTAATCGCCACTAAATTCCGTTTAATCTCGGCGATTTCAATAAAGCGATTGTTCACGAGCAAATCGATAGTTACTCGATTACGGCTGTGTTTGGCGCGTTTATCGATATTACGATTGACTTCTCGTTTTGCATGAGCCTCCTTGAGATTATGGATGAGTTTGTGTGGGTATGATGATTGAGCGCTTTTGGAAAGAGTTTTTGAATGTCATCGCTTAGGAATAGACGAAATGGTAACTTTTTAAGCACGAGTGTATTCATTTGTGTAAAGATGAGTTTTGTTTTTGTGAAACTAATGTTTTTTTCTTTTTGTTACAGGTATGAACTTTTGCATCATACTAGTAGTATTCAGATGGTATGTCGAATATCTTTTGAAGCCCTGCTTAAGTTTTTTTTCTTTGCTATGATTGACTGATATTACTCTGAACTGATACGCATTTTGAAACAATTCTTTATTATACTTGTTTCTGAAGTTTACGCGAATATTACTCCAGGAGGCAGTGTTAACGAGGACCCAAGCTAGGCCACTCACTGCAAGATCACAAGATACAGTAATAGAAACAAACTCTTTATTCAAGTCATGTACAGTTAGCTCTTTCTGTGTGAAAAGGAACGTTAGTTAATATTATTGAGGGACGGTAGTGCAATTTTTTCAAAACTCTGTAAATGACAAAAAATATCTAGTCTAACTGTGACCACGAACGCTGTAAAGTGTTCGTCGGGATAAAATTTAATAAATTCGTGAAAAGTAAATCCGTAAAATATGGTTTTACTTCGATCAACAGTTTTTTATTTGAATTACTTTAAATTAAATTTAAAAGTACGAACATATATTTTACAACCATTACTTAGCTGATTTATCAAATTAAAGGCGTAGACAGAGTTCTTAGCAATAATTATTTGTTAAGTAAACCGAAGTGTTTACTAATTTACTTGAAACGTTGCAAAATGTAAAACAATAAATTGATATTGTCAATACTGTGGGAGCTGGTTTAACTTGACGGGCGAAGGTCTTAGCTTAGTGAATAAATTGCTTGTAGTTTGTTGCCTAGAGTGCAAATTAAACTTGTGTTTGTACACAATTGTAAAAAACCTAACTTCTTATTTGTATTCTAAGCAAATGTTTTAAAAATAATACAAATATCAATTTATAGAGGAAGGCTTTAAGCGTTATGTTCTGATTCCATAAATTATTTTAGAGTTGGAGAGGCAGCTCCTTAAAGAAGAAAACAATTGGAAAAAGATACAATTTGTTTGGACACATTATTATCCATTTAGGAAATCTGTAATTGGCCATACCCTATGTGGGTAGACTTGATGTAAGTTATAAAAACGTATGTGTTGTTGATTTCCTCAATAACACTGGGAAACAAAATAACTAAACAAAATATTAATTTTGTTTTGTTAAGTTATTTTGTTTCCCAAACGACATTCTAAGGCTTAATTTACTCATCGATAGTAATAGTTACATGCGGTTAAATATAATTTTTAAGTATTTTCAATAAAAAAATACTAAATCAAATATAGAAGAATGGTATTAATGACCATTGGTACCATTAAATACCATTGGTTAACGTATTTTTTCTTCAAAACACACACAATTGTAAATATTCCATAGAAGTACTATCCCCTACCGGAAGAGGAGAGCAAATAAAAGCTGTCAAACGAAACTGATTTACACTTAAAATTATAAAAATCAAATGCAAGTTATTTTCAGCGAGCCTCTATGGGGCGACCAACATCGCATCTCGCATCTCTTTTTATCACACAGTTTTCTGCTACTGAAATCTCGCTTTTGTCGTTCTATTCCAAAGGGATAATAATTTTATGAAATATTCGAACACTGGTAACGACATTTAACCATTACTAACAATCACGCAACTGGGCCTCAGTATCGTTGATACGTATCAAAATACTTTGTATACTTAATGTAGAAGTAAATTATTTTAGTTATCAAAATAACAACATATTCCAATTCAACCTGCATCTAAATTGACAGAACTCTATCCCAAGCCTTAAATTCTCCAATCGTGCTTAACCAACCACCTTATTCGGCGGATAATTTGACTCGGTACCTTATTTACTATCAATTGTATTATCCACAATACAAGCGATCGATGGAATTGAATCGATACTATTACGATTACTCGATAATTGGGCGCGTATAATACTGAGGTAATTGCAATCTCATATGGGAACCTCATGAATGCACTTGACAGAGCTTTATAAGGAGTATTTATTTCGTTAATTAGAGCAAGGAGCACTTTATGGGTCTTTCTCTAAATGTACAGTTAGCAAAGGCAAGTAAACAACTTTAAGACGTCGAAAGAGAGTTTAAAGTTGCGTGCCTCGTTTGGTCGTTACTGTATGTTCTTAGTCTGAAGATACTAGTGGGAACCCCTTCTGCTGAGTACGCCGAGATTTCATTTAACTGTTTGGATGTCTTCAATACCTAAATATGGTGGTAACTATGAGAAACCATTCGTTTTCTGTGTTGACAGTCTTATAAGGTTTCTCTCATTATTATACTATCTTCTGAGATTGCTAAAGCCATCTAAATTAGGTACCCATCTTTCAAGCCATCTCTGGTAATTTTCTGTTCAATAATATCTCAGTAAAACCTAGAGACTATCGGTATTACTACAAATAAATAAACGAAGTTTGATCTACTTTTAAGTGCGGCTAAAATGAAATGTACCCCTATGTCATTTGACTTGATTGATGTTAATTTCAAACAAGCCGTATCATATTTAAATCGTTGTACAAACCAAGTAAATGTTTGTGGTAAGGCTGTTTTTTTTTTACTGGAAACAGTAAGATTTTATACTCCTTTATTACGAACCACATTAAAGTTACAAACGAAATTGCATTGCTGACACATTTATTTCCATGTAAGTTAAAATCAACACAATTTCAACCCTGTACATTGCAAAGGCAAGATAAAAGAACTTTAAATCATTGTGTCTGCAATATAATACTCGCAGACTATAAAAAAGTATTTAGTACTACAAGTTCTTTTTCTACATGCGATTTTAGACTTTATATCAGCTTTTTAAAGTGCGAATTTAAATGTAGCTCGTTATGTTTATTTGCCCGCCCAGATATGCCTACGCTAGATATGTAAATATGAAGCGAAGGAGCGAAGGAGGTGGGTTATTCACTAACGCGTCCCACAAATCTATGGAGTAAGGACCACGTGGGTCGAGTTCAAAAAATCGATATTAAATACTACTGGTGTCGTAATAGAGGTCGTCTCTTTTACTGCGTTATCAGTTATTAATCAGTTTTACGATCTCATCACTTAAAGAAAAAATATGCGTTTTTGTTTAACTCAATGAATATAGTACACATAAAGGAAAGTCATGTAAATTAAATCTTTCATAACATGGGAACGGGTGAACCGAATTTTATGTTTTTTTATTTGATGGATTCGTATTTGCCCCAAACAGGACTCGTGAATCGTGATATCTTCACGAGGCTCGGGTGAAACGAAATTCATCGGTACCGTCAGTACCAAATAAAGAGTCATCAAGACAAAATTTGAAATATGATCTTGTTTATATTAACTCGTCCCAAGCTACTCCAAAGTAGTGGCCAGTCGCTGAATCACCCAGCCAGCAAGAGAGCAGTGTGTTTGTGTTTTTTTTTGCAATCGCAAACGAAATGGAAAGTAATGCAAATTTTCTGTCGATGGTTGTACTTAGTTAAGGTCAAATGCTTCATAATTGTGATCGATTTTATGTTACGGCTATCAGTGTGGATATAAAATAAATATTCTGTTACTAAGTAATGACGTTCTTCTCCAAAATATAAACAAGAAATAACATCAACATATCAGGCTAAAATATTGGATTTTGATCACAAAACCTAAACTATCTTTTACCGAACACACAAAGCGAGTATAAACCCATAGTAAAATCAGCATAATGCTAACATCCTTCATCAAAAGTAAACATTTGCTTTCATCATAATCATCATTACCAGGAAAAGGACGTCCACTGCTGAACTTATGCCCCAAAGTTTTCCACAGCGACCAAAGACGCAGCTTAAGACGTCCCCCAACTCGAGTGGACCAGTTGCATTTGATGCAAAACAATAAAAAACATTACTGTGTTAAATTTTGATCACAGAACTGCCCTGAAACAAAAGACGGCAGCTTAGCCGTACCGTACCTTTTGTAACAGGGCAGCGATTCAGCTCTCCTACACAAACATCTCAAGAACACACATAGGAGAGGATTCTAGCCCGTAACACATATCAGGCCCGGGTCGCCTGCAGCGCGATGACAGCGCCGATAATGTGAAATCATAAAGTGCGCGCGCGCTTTGTCTTGGGCCTTTTTGCTCGGACTCGTGCGCAAATTGGTTTGTTAAGGTAAGGCGAAGGTACATGGTTTTTGTGATTGAATTTTTGAATTATGGTTTCGTTGCTATTTGAGTTTTCTTTTTGTTGTGTAAGTTGATATCAGTGTTGTTGTTACTGCTGGTTTTATGATATTTCCCCTGATAAGTATCGCAGAGCTTTATCATAAAGCTGAAGAGTTTGTTTGTTTGATTACACGCAGAGTTTGTTAGTTTAAACGCAGATTAGCGCAGGAACTACTGGACCGATTTGTAAAATTATTTTTGTGATGTATAGCTTATTTATCAAGAAGGGCTTTATTTAGGCTATAAAACATCAAAATGCAACATTTGGGGTGGGGGCAAACTCAAAACGCGCGGAAGTTTCGCGGGGAACCGGCGTTTCAAAAAAAAGATATATTTAAAAAAAGTATTTAATAAATACGAACCTGTACCGAGATACAAATCACAGGCTTCAAAAAATTGTAACAACCATTTATAGTTTTATAAGAATTATACGATTTGTTGAATATTTGGACTCAATGAATTTAAGAACATGAATACGTTTTCTTATGTAAACAGCTGCCATTTTAAGATATTCAGTTTCGATAGTTGAAATACCTCCAAGTCAATATTACTTCAAAGTTACGATGTTAACTTATAGTTTTTGAAATTTACTACTTAGACACGATGCGCTTGCGCAGTAAGTCCGCATTTAACGCGTGTCACGTGATCACGCCGGCTCCCGACCCTGATTTGTATTGTCTTTGCCCAGAAATAGCTTTGAAAGGGATTTATGGGGATGGCTTAGGAGTATTACAATTTATGACGGGTTTTGGTGTTGGTTAAGGCTAACTTTTACTCTTTTTGTACAACTATAAACTGGCAAAGCTGGAGTATTTTAAAGGCCTTAACTTAGGTATCTGGTTAGGTTTCTGGTTACGATATAGCAAACTTTATTAGGATTTCCAGTTGTACAATAGGAAAATATAATAAGTTCTAGTAGAGTTACGTTCAAAGCTAGATGGTTCGAGTGACTTTTTGATTATTATGACTTTAGCACTTAAGGTCAACCTTTCCTCTTCGTCAATTTATTACACCTACAATTTTAATCTTCATTAAAATCAGCACCACGTATTTATAGATTTTACTGCACAATAAATCCGGCGATCCGTATGGCACTTACAGCGAAAAATAAAGAAACGAACAGACAGACATCAATCTGAGCGAGGATATAAATCGGCTAGAGCACTGAAGTGCAGATGCTTTAGATTAGCTAAACTGTTACACCCATAGACTTAATTAGGTTTAGACTCGACTACTAAAATTAAATATATAAATGAAAAAGGATTTTTGCTCAAAGGATCAGCATAGCTATCCAACGCGGCAACGCAGCCAGCATCATAGCTTCCTTGCCGCAAGAAAATGGTTTCGTTTTTGAATAGGTAGATATTAAGTTTTTTTTTATGTTGCATGTCTTAGTTTTTTTTTCTTGTTTGTTATTAATAAAGACATTATCTTTAATGAAACAACTATCATCTTTGAGCAATTTCAAATGCGACGGAGTGATGACATCAAGAGAGAAGCCGGATCGATGTGGATACAGGTGGCTCAGGATAGAAGAGACTGGTATAAAAGAAAAGAGGCCTACAACAAGAGAATGGTAGAAGAAGGATAAGAAGGAAGGAAGAAGGAGAAATTTCAAAATAATAAGCCATTACTAGTCACCCAAGATCTTCAGCTAAGATACGAAAATCATTTTACGTAAAGCGAGTCGGAACGCGTTGATGTCTTTTGCATGATAAACGCTATTTGTAGACTAACGCAGTCGCATGCGGCATGCGAAAGTCACATATGCTTGATCTCGCTCTAACATAGCTAGATGTGATAGTTGCATCCTTGTCGGTATCTTTGAGCCGCATCGCTGCTGCATACGAATGCGTCGGTGACTAACGACGTAACTGCACCTGTTATGTAAGTAAGCTATGCACCTGTAAGTTATGATTTTAAAACTGTAACTTGTGTGCATAACTAAATAATATTAAATAGTTTATTTTCTCACCATACTTATACATAGATACATAGTTTCATTAGCAAAATTACGTCACAAAAACAAAAATATGCAAGTTATGGTGGATTGCTAAACTAGGATGTTTAACTAGAGGTTTTTGCAATCTTAAAGTATGTTTTCCCTGACCTCGTTGACAGTTTTGTATTTTTTTTATTGAGAGCTTGTGAAAGTTTTTCTTAAAGACACTTGTGCCATTACAGTTCCTAGTACGAATTTCTCCATCACTTGTTTTTCCTACATCTTCGTAGTTCGTCTATGGATTAGTGAGTAGTGGTCGGGCTGGTCTCCGAGCGGTCGTTTTTGCGTCTACCCTCAATCACGCGCCCACGACTGTTAATTAAAATATATTGCCGGCGACCGATGATGTTGATAGCTTGATACGTATTGAGAATTTGAAGCGGATAGGACATGTTTAGATACGTGCATTAGTTTTGTACTTGTAGAATTATTAATAGTGGTTGAAATTTATAAAATTATTTTACCCGTGCTCCACCGAAGCGACAACATCTCCTGAGGATGCCACGTGTAGTGGCGAAACGCGTCGAGGTATTTTGCACGTTGGTGTTGGGTACTAATAATTGCATCAGCTGTGCCGCATGCGTATTGAGGGAGGGCGGGCGGTGCATCCTGCATTTGCCTGAACTAATACTAAACGCGGTGACGGTTCGTGTTGTTTGTTGCCTGCGCCGGCGTCGCTTAGCGGAAATTTAAAGCAAAATAATTTTATAAATTTCAACTTAATAATGGATTTCCGCAAAGTTACACCTGATTCCATTAATTATTAGTAGCGGGTTTGAGGTGCTCATAGCGCAGTGGTGGCAACGCTTGGGTATTAATTACCGAAGTTAAGCAACCTACGGCGCGGTCGTGTTTGGATGGGTGACCATTCCGACCATTTAAGTGACGTATATCTCGAGCGCGGAAGGTACGGTCGTCGGTCCTGGCTAATATCAGTTGATATAAGTCGTTAAGCTTAGTCAGAAGCCTTATGCGGTGTTATTAAGCCTGTGCTGCTTGATAACACCAGACAGGTTAGTCACTTGCCTTGCTAAATTTATTTAAAAAAAAAAGACCAATCCACACTGAGCACACGTGGTTGAGTATGGCACATTCTTCTCCACATATAAGGTAAGGCATTTGCCCAGCAGTGGGACGTTACAAACTAACGTTACTGTACTTTTTTTTGAAATATAATATTCTAATGTTCGTGACCATAAAAGTTTAACTCATTCAATTGTATGGTCGCCTGTTATTTCGATTGCTTTTGGATTAAACATCACAGGAGCGTAAGTATATTTTTGAATAATTCGTGAATTTCTAATAATTAAAGTTACATTTTGTTCGATTTTCTAACAAATACTAATGAAAATTATGACGAGAGTGATTGTGACATAGCATAGAGCTTCTGATCGTTCACGAAAGCAACTTAATAGTCAATTAATGTATTTATTAAAATTTTAAGATACACATTTAGTAGACGTTGCATTCAAATTGAAATAGATCGTCCAGTAAACAGAACTATAGTTCTAGTAACAAAGCGATTGCTATACTTATCTAAGAACAAACTACTTGTATGGTGTCGCCTTATTGACATCATAATTTAGATTATCATATTCCACTTAAAGTTGCTGACAAATTGTAGGTGGACCGTATTACAAAGGAATAAGTGTTTGTTTTGAATGACAAAAGGATTGGAAATTTGATTTAGTAAAACTAAGCTGCTAGTGTTTGGGTGGATAGGGTGACACTGCGATTGATGATTTGAACAGGACCCTATAAATAGTTTTTAAAAAAAATCTAATTTAATATGTTTCAATTTTCATTATTCTTTAAACTTTATATACGGTGCTGAGTTGAGTGCTTGTCCATTAAACATACTATATTTGTGTATTGCATGTTTTTTTTTGTTTGTTGCCACCATTAGTGTAAATTTTACGATAATATACACTTCTGTTCGAATAATAATAATTATTTTCGCCATTGGCTGTTAGTCTCACATGTCTGTCATGTCACTATCATTATGAGCTGTGAATTTTGTAATACAAATAAAATAAAGAAAAGGGCAAGGGATCTGCTCAATTATGCTTTCAATAAATATTGGACACCAATCACATACATTGCTCTGATCCCAAAGTAAGTAGCCAATGCAATAGTGTTATGGGAATCAGGCGCAACGGTGGTACCACAACACCCAGACCAGAGACGATGTAGAAAATTTTGATTATTTTACAATTAAATTACATTTATTTATTTATTTTTCTGTATCCCTCTAAAATTATCTACTTACATAGTAATTTTACGCAATACGCAAAATTTAAACTAACAAAAAATAACATGAAGACATCGTTTAAGAGTCCTATCAATATCCTAACTCCATCCAATTGTGTAGTCACCCCACCTCGTATAAACAGTAGCACCGGGCCGGGTACAGTAACTCACCGGATCGCGATAAGCCGGGTAAACAGAAACTAACAACATATACTCGAATTGTTGCTGTCGGTTAGCTGTTCTCTGTAGGAATTAGTCGAGAGAGCTTTCCATTCGGATGTAGGTCCTTTCAGTAACATGAACGGGAGGTATTAAACTTTGGATTAAGAATCGTATTCAACTTTGAATCAAGGAACATGCTATTTGCATTATCCTATCGGTATGTTCTGCCTTATTATCCTAAAGTGTAGAAAGGTTAACGTTAAAGTTGTGAGGCACTGTTATAAAAGGCAGCTAAAGCTTTAACTGATTGTTAACTAAGTTGTATTTGACATTAGGCTTGATGGAGCCTGTCACTTAAGCAGTGCAAGAAATAATTGAAAAAATAGCCTTCTTGCGCTGACCTCGAAACTAGCAATAAGTATCAATGAAATCAAACTAAAAAGGCACGAATACAAGAATTCGCGGATCTAAATACATATAATAAAATTTAAAAAAGTGGAAGACATTTTTTTATTTTTCTCTTTACATCGTTTTATTTATAATAGAGTTTCGTTTCTGTTTTATTTTCTTTTTATCTTAACAGTCCTCTTGTTACTTACTCCTTGAGACTTTGTTATAAGTTCAGTTTGAATAAGGGCTAGACATATTTCCTAGGCAATATGTTAGATACAAAGTCAGTTCTTAAAGTAGTGACCCGATCAAAGGGCCATGTCCCGTCATTCGACAGTAGCAGTAGGCGTTGAACTCGCGGATTGAGATAAGCGAAGTAGCGACAGCATAAAAACATTGATTTTATATTGTTAAAGATGAAATAACAAACTAAAAATTTGCGTACGGGCGGGACTCGAACCAGCAACTTCTTGGCTAACCTCTACCAATTGAGCTGCCATGCTGTAGGTCCGACCGCGCGAATTTTATGGTCAGTCATGGATCCGTCATTACGCGTAACATTAGCGCCATCTTCCCGTCTGTTTATGCAACAGCAGGCCAAGTAATTATTCTTTACAGAATAAATTCAGCTTGAAAATTGATAACGCTTCGCTGTGCAATGGTTTAAAATGCTTTAAACATTTACAGTGTCATATTTTATATATTTTAAAGGATGAAGTAAGAAACCAAAAAAAAATATTTGGCCCGGTTTGCCAAGAAGTTGCTGGTTCGAGTCCCGCCCGTGCGCAAATTTTCGGTTTCTTATTTCAACTTTAAGAATTTAAAATATGACACTGTGAGTATAAGTTAAAACCATTCTAAAAGATTGATTTTAATTACAAACTTAGGGTGCGACATCTCGTCTCATTTAGCTAGGATGGAGGTGGTAGAATCTTATAACGCACTCATTTGGTAATCGTAAATCTCATTGTGTATCAAGCACTACAGTACCGTTACCATGAGTTTACGGCGCCGCGGCGGTTTTACTCGATATCGACGACGAAAAAAAAAGTCTATGAAAAAATTGAACAGCGCCGCTAGCGGTCACTTGCAGAACTAAAATTTTTCATACTAAAAGTTACGTCGACGTTAGCGAGTAAAACTCGAAACTAAACCAAACTAAACTCATGGTAATGGCACTGTATAATAAAACTCTTCGAACTTTTCAGTGGTTCTGGAAGCTAGTTGATAGTTTTAGGTCGTTCCAGGTAGTAAGTGCTAAATTAATTTAAACATATTGCTTGTTTTCCTAACCATACTGGTATTTTCACGCTTGTTATAACGGATTTGCCTGGATTAGCCGAATGCCAACAATAGGTGGCCAGCTTTCAATACCGGTGGGTGTGACGATTCGATGCGGACGACGATTTTGGCATACCCCGCGATTAGGTTCTGGAAACTAATGTTTGGACAAGATTTTGTTGGTTGTTTCATCCTAAAATAATGCCTTGGGATGTAGAATAGTCGTAGTCTTTACTAGAGCACAAAATAAGTTCAGATGAGTCACATGTTAAGGAGAGATTTAGCACATACTCAATCAGATTAGATAGGTATTCGAAATGTAAAAAAGTCATAAAAGTAATTTATTTATGCAAATATTGAGGACACTTTTACACGTCCCAATATAAACCCTACCACAGCTTCGGTTCGGGACAATTTTGGGCTAGTGCTCAGAAGAATCTGCGCAACAAACTCAATCCCTATTGTCAATGCTTTTTTCAAAAGGTTTACAATGTTTGTAGTATTCATGCATGTCCATACATTATCTTTAAAATAATCATCTACTTTATGATACCCTTTCGTCATAAGGGTTTCTTTAATGACAGTTTTAAATTTATTGACCGGCAAATTCACAATGTGTTCTGGTAGTTTATTGATTTTTTTTATACATTTCCCTATGAAAGAATTACCAACCTTTCGAAGCCTAAATTGTGGAATAGCTAGCTTATTTTTATTCCTAGTATTATAATTGTGTATTTCACTTTTTTTTCGTAAATGAATGTTTTTTTTTGCTACATACATTAAATTTTCATAAATATACTGAGAGGCTACAGTTAATATTCTAATTTCTTTAAACACCTCTCGTAGGGAATCTTGAGGTTTTAGATTATAAATAGCTCGCACGGCTCTTTTTTGTTATACAAAAATTGATTCTATATCAGCAGCCGAGCCCCACAGTAAAATACCGCAGGACATCAAGCTATAGGAAATAGTTAAAATAAACTAACCTAGCTGTTTCTATATCAGTCAAACGTCTAATCTTGTATTATTTGTTTCGTCTCTTGCATGTATTATTTGTTTCGTCTTCACCAGGCAGAGTTCCTTATACTTACTATAATGGTCGGATAATGGGTTACGTGAGATTTATTAAGAGGTAGTCATTAAAACTCTCTTTACAATTTGCTATACTATGCCATAAAAACCGCTTATTCAAATCGTAAGTATACTCAAATTTTGAATGCGTCCGAATCGTAATCGAATCCGTGACCTATTCGTTGCACAATTGTCTGTGTATACCGAGTGCATGAAATTGCACATGTTGCTATATTAGTCGCCCGATTAGCTGCCGGATTAGATTGGGCTGGAGACTTAGGGACGTGAAAAGAAACGTATCGACATCGGTAAAATTATTTTCAACACGTTTCGGTCAAAAAGATTTCGCACTTCGTCTGATCTGAACTCATGAAAATAGGTATTAATGAGAAATGTGCAAAGAGAAGTTGGACGACTGCAGCCAGATGTACCATATACATATAAATTAATCTACAAAAACTCTAGACACTATTTTAGGGGTTTGGATTTACGGATCGGATTCAAAAAACGAACTCGTACGTAGTGTGACATCGCTTTAAGTCTATTAAATAAATGATTTTGTAATACTTACATAACTTGATTTAAATTTTAAGCACATACCTTAGGGTTGCACTTAAAACGCTTTCTCGACGATAATTTTAAAAGTAAGACCCAGCATTGCTTATATCAGTACTAAAAATGCTCTATCGACATCTTCCCAGCGCTAGCTCACAAAATGGCAGCCTACAGGTCACGTGATACTCACAGCCTGTTTGATAAAGTTGTACATGTATTGACAGACAATCGAGGTCGCTTTACAAACGGATTCCTTACGACCGGTGACTCGTGATAAGCGGTATTGAGGTGCAAACTGGCTTGGGAAGGTCGAATATTGGGTAGTATACTGTGCATTAGTACCTGTTTACTAGAAGGATATTAAGATACACTCGCACAGGTTAGCTGACTCTGGGTTAAATCAGTTCCACAAAATCGTAAGGTACGATGTGTTTTCAGAATTACAACATTAAGTATTTCAGTTAAGAACTAATGATAATTCCTTTTTTTAACTCATGATAAAAGTTGTGTGACTGCCAGTATGCATTAGCAAGACTATTTTTATACTAAGTTTAAGTTATAAAGATTGAGTCGGCAATAAAAAAAAACAACACAACTCGCTCATCAAAACACTCCCAAAAATTTCGGACCAGTTTTTTCTCACCGGCTTATGTGCATTTAATGTAAAGGAATTTGAACACAAATAGATACACTAAGCGTAAAATAATAGCGAGTGTCGGAACGGACTTAATCATTAATCACCACTGCTTATAGAGCACAATGGTGGCCAAATTATGGGTAATTTAAAGACCCAAGTATCGAGTTTAAGCGAGATTTCTACTGTTGCTGAGTATCACACATGATTTCGTTAGAACTTACATTTAAACATTATATAGCAATCTTGTATCCATCTTCTTCCTTTCTATGTACAGTCCCCAGCACATTAGGTTACCTACTTTTATTACAGACTAGCCCTTATTAGAATCGTACTGTTGACTGTACATAAAATAAATAAAGACGTGTTAGTGACGCCACTTATAACTCGAGAACGGGTGAACATATTTGTATTATGTTTACTATCTTAGATTTGCAGAATGAGATAATAATAACTAAAAAACGGAGAAAGAATTACGTTCGCTAGGTCCACTATTATTTAATGAAACTATTTCCAAAAGCAGCTGACTACTAAATACGTTATAAAATAAGCATCAAAACGAGTACTTTATTCTATGCAGATCATATGTAAGAAAGGATTTTCTGTTTTAAATATTAACGTTAACTGTGTATCGTTTTTCGTTTGATTAAGCATCACCATCATCATCATTATCACCCAAAGGACGTCCACTGCTGAACATTCTTTCTCTTACACGGTTTCCAACAGCAACCGGTTGTAAGCGGTCTGCATCCAGTGTGATCCTGCGATCTTTATAAGCTCGTCTGTCCATCTTGTCGGTAGACGTCATACGCTGCGCTTTTGGTCTAAAGATCTCAAATCTAGAACTTTTCTGCCCCAACGGCCACCAGTTCTTCGCGCTACATGCCCTGCCCACTGCCACTTGAGCCTTGATTAAGCAGTTGGCATCTTATTACAGCACATATGGGGTTTCAACATACCAATCACCATTATTTAATCCCATATTAAAAGTTTTATTGACTAGTAGACCCCAAAAGTAACAAAATAAATATCAGACCAAAACAGTACATGAAAATCGCTACACGTTTATAACTTTGGTCAAAATCACCACGGAACCCAGATTGTACTGACAAATTATTCATCATTTTCGGCTATTTCCTAACTCTATGAGTAATAACACCACTTTTTGTTCGCAGGTACGCTCCAATCCCTTTTACCGTAGTTTGAAGGCAGATTAATATGTAAGTATTATGTAAGAATTTGAACATGGAATTTCTTGTACGCATAGGATTGGTATTTTATCAATTCATCGCTAGAATCAAGTACATGTGAGATTTTGGTTAAAATTTTCTTTGACGATGATGATTTTAAACATAAACATTGTGTTAGTTTTGACAAGATGTCCTAGTTTACCTTATCATTTATAAAATTCATTACCTCTGCTTATATTGATACTGGCTTTAGGCTGATGATTTGGGTCATTCAGATTCCGATTTTTGCACACAAATAATCCGCACTTGTGTGGAAAAAATGTTTTTTTGTTCATTTATCCACACCGATGGACGAAAAATGAAACATTTGTAAATAAGTCCACAGTGGACTTTTAGCATGGAAAATCGGAATATTCCGATGATGTTATTGGACCAACGCAATAATGTACCTCAATTCTATTGCATCATTTTATGCGTTCCGTGTATTCCTTCATTTTATTTTTTTCTGTAGCCGCCTGTGAAGATGATTTGTTTGGGCCCGTATTATTATTTGGAAGGTCTGAGTGCCAGTGTCAAATCATGTCTACCTGACTCGTTAATAATAGCAATTATTTTGGGTACAGTCTCTTTCGGCATAGTTGATTGTAGGCAGGTAGGGACAGTGGCTCTCAACTTTTATTTAAGGGAACGGAGTAGCTTTGAAATGCAGTTTTGGCTTATTTTGGGGCTTCTTGTGTAAGTAAAATACTATAAGTATTTTAATATTACCTTATACGAGTACACATCATTGGCCTTATCTAAGGATCAGGTGTTGGTGATAACTGCTTTGTTGGTATAGTAGTTAGTTCGCTGGTTGCTACCCAACCGGCTAGAAGATTGAGTTGTAGGTGATGACACCTTCATGCTTAGAAAAGCACGTTAAGTTGTAGGTTCTTTGCTTGATTTCTCACCGCACCTGTCATGTCGGATTTGCTCTAGCGAATAATAAGAGTGAAGGAACAGAGAGTCCCTTGTATATTGCGCACACACTTGAGCACTATAAACAATCTCCCGTGCCGATGGCCAATTTCAATTGAGATTGTCCGCCGTGGTCGGATACGACTAGAAGGATGTTTTATTCATTCATTTTATTCTTTATTGCACTGAAAACTCAAATACTGGCGGACGTAATGCTTAAAGCATTCTCTACCAGTCAACCATTGGGTGAAGCAGAAACGATTGAGGCGGCGTTATATAACACATAAAAGCAACTAATTAATTTTAACCTACTAGTATACTTACATAAATAATTAAAAATAAACCTACTTAAACATACTTTAATACATACAATTATCCATACATAGGCTAACAGAGATTATAATAGGGGAACAAAGAAGGAAGTGAGAATACCACGTGATGCTTGATAAGGTTTGTTATCAAGCATCACGTGGTATTCACACTGAGAAACAGCTCACGAATAGACTTCTTGGAGGAATATTTTGACGATGAAGTCTTGATGGTATCAGGGAGGGAGTTCCAGAGTCTTATAGCACTGAGGGTGAAGGAGTTAGAGACAAGGCTTGTGAAGAGGTGTGAATGGCTGGAGGGCATTGCAAGGACGGGGCGATCGAGAACTTATGTCTCTCATAAATTTGAAATGACATTTGAGATGTTTTGTTATGGTGATGAATGAGCCATCCAAGACCGCACAAGCTTAATTTGAATGGGCAAAAGGCTTGCTTGTTTTAAGTCTTTAATAAATATTTTATTTTTAAAAAACAACCTAAATAAATAACCTAAGATCCGTATACGTCTTCCTTTATCTAAATGTAATTTTTATCTTAAGTACGCAAAAAAAACTTAAGACGACTTAATACCTTCTATTTGTCGCGTTAAATAAATCAAACATGCAAGTGTTTTTGCACAGATTATAAATCACCGGCCATTTATTAGGTTTCTGCTAATAAATTACTTATTAAATAGTGTTAAAGACTTATTTTTGATCGGAATGAATGCGTCAGATAAAGAATAAAATATTGAATATCGGACGTTTAAAAAGGACTTACTGGGAAATATTCTAGATAGATTTTAGAGATGGTTTATCTTCGGCTAATGTTCTGTGTAGGATATAAAATTAGATGTGTGGAATAATTTGCAACTGTCTTTTATTCCTTATCAGACATCATTGGCGAAACGTCTCTCAGATATTTATGGGCTGCCATACAAATGAGGTTATTTTAGGCCATTAAGCGCATATATTAGAATTTAATTCTACCTAACAGAAGCATTCTGATACTAGTACACATTAGGATATCAGGAATCAGCTATTGGTATTCAATTTATATCGTCCGCGTATACCTAACGTTATTAAATTGAAATCGCCTGGTAGCTTTTAATTCAGCGGTAAATAATAAAAGCTATAAAGGTGTCGTCGGGTTTTTGCTAGTAAAAATATTAGCAGTCGTTTTATAGCGAACCATTACAACAGTGAGTGCCTTTTAAAATAACATCCTACGGTCAAATCGTAAAGACGGTGGCAAAACCAGATAAAGCGCGTTCTTACCAGTGAGTTGAAAGGGAAGGCACACTTTTTTACTGACGGTACATAACTTGTCGACTACTCTCAAGGGACATAAACTAGGAATAAAGTGGATACTGCAGTCTATTGCATGATTACTTTAATCATTAATTTAGTGAAAATAAACAGTAGCCCTCAATGGCCATATTTTCTTATTATCAGTAACGAAACAGATAATAAGATAGATAGATAAAGATACAGAGAGATAGAGCGAGAATAGTATACTAAAATTATAATTATATTTTTTGTATTCTAGTGTTTAGTCACTACAAACTTAATAACATAAATTGCACTTGTAAAAATCAACAGTGTCAGACAACGAATCGAACCCTGTGTCTTACGCTGTCCGGGTGCATGCCTATACCACTCGGCCACCGACGCCGACACATCGGCAAGCCTGTTGAATTTTGCAAGTGCTTCCTTTAGCGCATAGGCTACTGGACTAACGTACATTAAACATTACATTACGTGACAGCACTTTCAAAATTTATCAGGCTTGCCAATGTGTCAGTGGCCGAGTGGTTAAGGTGTGCGCCCGGATAGCGTAAGACACAGGGTTCGATACCTTGTTTGGCACAGTTGTTTGTTACAAGTTCAATTTATGATGAAATAAGTCCAAATTAGAGTTAGCAGCGTGTCACTAGTCTTATAATATAAAGTTTCCTGTACCAATTTTACATTTCAATTTCATGTTAAGAAAATTGTATTTAAATATAATTGTTAGCTAATTGATGTAACATCTTTCGTAATACTATATCGTTTGATACTTGAACTTGAATACGATAGTCTCAGTCATATTTAGTATGCATTTTATTTCCTCATCCAACATTTCCGCATCTAAATGTATGCATTGAAGAGATAGCGGGTTATTTATGCCAATACTTAATGCCGTTCCAATGAAATGCACTGATAGACTATCTTCTCATTTCATGTCACTTTAAGGTAAGTGTAAAAGCATATTAGTTATAATAAATATGTTGTCTCGAACTGGCCAAACGGTTAAGTTTAACAAGATCAAACATGAAAATTTTGAAATTCAAGTAGAATTGTGCACCTAAGACTTACACACTGCGACTTTTAGCATCGAAACAGTCGTGCGTTTTGAAAACGCGCTTCAGCATCGCGACCTACGCAATGAGCAGATTTAATTTAGCATCGATGCAGTCGCGCGTTAGCTTAGATGCAGAATCGCGACAAACTATTCTATTGTACTCATTTAAATAACTTTTTTATACCTAAAAAGATATAGTATTTTTTTAAGGTTAATCATCATTAAAACAAGTTTAAGAGCCACTGGCCAACAGGTTGCGATCATCCTGAATGGGATCTGAGGTAACAGACACTTGGTCAATTATGAGAAGTCCCTTCAGACACCATTAACTTTTGGCAAAAAAGTGATCTAAATTTTAGAAATGGAAATAAAATAATGGAGCTCTACTACATAGTGTATAAATTAATTAACAATTGTATTAAAATCAGATGTCCTGAATCTTCTAGCTTTCATATATGACTAAAGTCCGCTCTTTAGTGTTAACAGCAAACGTCTTTTGGTACAATATTCCAACGCCCAAATTAAAAGCTTTTTTATTGCACAGTGTAAAAAATTGTATGCAACATTTCCAGGCTTTTACTGTAAGTATATTCACTATACGAGGATGGTTCCCAGAAGACTTTCGTATAACCCATCAACAAAGATCATACTGCAAAAGGAGGCCTGTAATAAAATTTCATCGGATCCTTAAACTGGTACAGTTTTTTCAAAAAAAAAAGGAACTATTGGGTGGTATATAACCAAAAATAAACAGATTAAAAGGCAAAACAGACAATGTTGTCAAAACCCACGACAATAAACCGAGGCATTGAGAAAAAACAAACAGTTGAAAATTACGCAAATATTCAGTCGCTTGCGAAATGGCCGGTTACATTGTTAAAGGTTTTATTAGTGTTAATGATCGCATAGCCCAAGGCTCACTATTAACCACTGTAAACCCATAAAGAGGAATTTATACAACGATTGTTGGTTTTGCAGAAAAATTGCAAGAATATTTATTTATTGTGTTTACATGTTACCAAAGAATATGTGAAGAGCATAGGAATATAATCTGTGGATAGAATATCGGAAAACCTTATTTTATGTCGAATATACTGAATACAGTAGACTTCACGCTTGTTTGGGCAAAAATAATAGGGTACATAAACTTCTAATGCATCTGAAATCTCTAAGTTTCTTTACAACTGTGCAAAACTATGTACAGACAACAGCACGTCAAGGTACACACTGCGGTATCTTATGCCGTTGTTATAAGGGCCAGTTTGCAACAAAAGTAGATAACCTGATGTGCTGGCAACTGTACTATCCCGTATTAGGACCGTCCAACGACAGCGCCACAAACTATTGGCACGGTAATGTTAGATAACATTACCGTGCTATTGGGGGACGCGGCTGATTGAAAGGCAACCGGCTGGCTGCCATTACGAAAAGTAATAAAATCAATAATTCAATCACACGTTAACCTATATTGTCGATTTTGACTTACTAATAAAATATTATGAATGGATAAATTGTTTATTTTAATCTATTTCATTTTTATCTTTATTGGAAAACACAACAGATCACATCATCAACATCATCATTATCAGCCAAAGGACGTCCACTGCTGAACATAGGCCTCCCCCACAGCTTTCCACAGCGACCGATCACTAGCGGTCTGCATCCAGTTTGATCCTGCAATCTTTGTAAGGTCGTCTGTCCATCCTGTTAGTAGACGTCCTACGCTGCAACAGATCACATTGTGACTTAAAATTATGGCATTTACGATTAGAATAGTGTTATATCTAGAAAATAATCCTTAAACGTGTTTTCACGGTATGCTATGATTGGTGTTAAGAGACAGAGATGTCTATTCACGTTTAGGTTGTAATTAAATTGCTAAAGAAATGGTGTCAGGCGTCCCCCAACGTTGTTTGTTTTGCTCACTGCGAGCGCTGTCATCGATTCCCCCACCACCTTCTTCGCACACAGCCATTGCTTACGAATGATGTTACGTTTAAATACCCATTTTTAAGACATTCAACTAAAGCACAGTCTAACTCTACACGCATTGTCGATCCAACATCAATAGGCAGCCATTCGAATTCCTCTGATATCCGTAACAGATTTCCAAAACATCTGATATTCCCACATATTCCGTCATAACAGTCGACCAGCCAAAAAAACCTTACAAATTTGTAACGCGTCACGAAGGAATACCTTGAAACAATCTGTGGGCACGCACGGCTATCCCTATCCGCTTTAAAAAAACGGCCGCTCTATAAAAGTAATTAACTTGAACTGAAGATAATTGATGGAGCTCTGAGATTACTACCTTGCTCCTAACATTTGAAACCACTTCAAAACCATCTCTAAGTTTTGAAGCTTAGAGTTTAAATTCCTTTGGGATTTGAGAATAGACGTAATAAATGTAGAGATGGGCGTAGGGACCGACGAATTGTAGAATAAAGTTTTTTTTAGTAGTTACTCCGAAGCTTCGCCGGTGTTATTATAAAATCGTCAAGTCGGGTCGGTTTTGGTGGTAGGGTTGAAATATTCTGTTAATATTTTAAGGATACTTTGATACTTCCTTTGTTTGATGTTAGAATGTAACAACTTTTTATTGTTTGTGTTATTGGGACAGATTTTACTAAAGATTCGACATAACATTTGACAAAAAAAGTGGTTGACCGGTAGGGAATGTTCTAACGCTTTAAGTTTTGTAACGCACAGTGAAATACAGTTTTTTTTAAACTTTGACTTTTAAGGTAGTTTGAAACACTTTACAAAATACTGCTATATTGACGTTAGTTTACAGAAAAAATACTTAAAAAAATATCCTGGGATGTCTGGCTTGTCTGAGGGCAAGTGACGATGCAGCCATGAGTGGCATTGTCAATTGGAGTATATACATTTTCAGCCTCAATATTTTGGTTTCAAATATCGACAGCCCTACACATGTGACTGATGGTGTTTTGATGTGTGCGTGCGGTATAATTTCGGCCCCCGCTTCAGGGCCTGCCCTAATGGTCTTTATTCTATGTAATAAGGGAACGAGGTTTCCTGTCCGGGGTACAGTTCGGTCTTTTGAGGTAAGGATATGGTTGAAGCGTATAAGGTTCGGCTCTTTAAGGTTAAGATATACTGAGGCTTTTGTAAATCAAGCTGGTCAGTTAAACTTGCTGACTGTATAAAATTGAAAACATAAACAACCTACTGAATTGGTTTTATGATAGGTTTTTGGAAGTGGCATTTATATTTTGGTATTACGGTTCCTGAATTCCACTAAATATTGAAAAGGCCTGTCTTTTCGCTACATACTCAAAAAGATCTGAACGGGTATGAATGTTCATGAATGGTTTTATAGCAAGTGTTATTGTGGGCATATTTTAAATTGGTAAGGTTTTATAGTACGTTTATAGATTTTTGCGCAAAACATAGAATACAAGGTATTCCAGAAAACAATACTACCAATATAAAAATACTATTAAATCAAAGGTAATAATAAAAATATGCCACGAGATAGACCATCCGCTACAAACAAACTACTTGCGCCAGTAAAAAATCTCGATTATTTAAGAAGATTTCACTTGAGTTGCATCGTAAAACTCGTCTATGAGTAGGTATGAGAAAGAGTGATTAAAAACTATTGTATAATCAATCACATACTTAGCACAATTGATATATGACAATATTTAGCGCGTCTTTTGTTCTTCTAATGTACGGTGATTTTGTATGTACACAATATGTTAAATGTTTAAATACGTAGCTAGAGCTTCCTGCAGTATTATTTAAATTTAAAAAAATAAAACAAGTACAGGCTTAAGGCATGGAAACCTTTGCTAGGCGTTTTTCTATTGCACATAGTCTACATTTATCTATAATCACGTGAAATCGCGAATTTCAAAGATAAATGATTCCCGAATCTCTATTCTTTGTACACCTTGACACTTTGACCTTGACCTAGACCTTATTTGAAAATTGCGAAAGATAGATCAATGTTTGGTGTTCATTATTTATGTAACACATTTACTAAAACTAATTTGATTAACTGACAGTGGGCAATCTCCCACAATCATTTCACTGAAAAGTTGTCGTAGACTAAATCTGTTAATAATGCGAATAAAAATAGCTTGGAAAAATATAGTAATCATTGGACATATGTTTTACTTTTTACTTATTGTACCAGATTTTTGAATTATTTTGCCATCAGAGAGAAAAAAAAACAAATTGTAAAGTTTTTGAGATTAACGCTTTATTTTATCGTAGTTTTTCAGTTTAAATATACTAAAATAACTAAAATATCATTGGATCAATATATAAAACTTTCTTTGGAGAATTGATTGGCATCGTTATTTTGTCAAATATTAGAAATTAATTTGTCAATACATTGCTCTAAACATTGGTATAAATTTCAAAGCGCGTGTTTTTGGGAATTCAGGAACTTAAATGATATTTTTGACTACTTTCCGATAAAGGAATAAAGAGTGCAGCTGTGTTTGCGCACACACTTGTGCACTATAATATGTCCCGCGCAGTCGGTTAGTCGTTGTGACTGGCCACCGTAGTCGAAATCGGCTAGGGGCACTATTATTATATTTCCTTAGGAACACTGGTGCGGGCAGAGAGTATTACTGCTAATCTATTCCAAAAGTAATATTCATCGTGGTACAATTTCGCGCGTATCTAACTTAGCAGTGGGATTACCTTCCTTTTGTCCGCGAATTGGTCACGGGCTATAGAAATCTTTTGTGAGTGATTTTTTTGTTGCAGTCAGTGTATGCAGGTTACGTAGTAAATTGACAATCTTATTCAAAGCTTTTTTTCGTCAAAGTCCATATCAGAAGCATTGTTTTTGTGTACCATGATTAGTTGTACTGATATTTTTTTAGGAATGGACGAATAGAATGGTAAAAATAATTATTCATTCTCGATCACAATTCTCGGTACAAAAAGTTGATTTTGTATTAGTTTATGTTTCCACGGCCTAAATGCATTTAATACAGTGATGACAAGTATGGGGAAAGATAAACAAATAGACACTATAGTATTTTTTGAAAAAATGAAATGAGAGGTTCAGTTTCGTAAGAACATCAAAGCCTCAAGAAACTCACCAAAAATTTAAGTCAAGGGTTGTGTTAATACAGTCTTTCTTTAGCTTTTTCAATATCGTCAAGCGATTTTGTTCTTTATTGTTTGAATGATAGGATCATTATTTTTTTCCATAGAAGGGTTCGCTTTATGCATTTATGACGTCCGACCGTAAAACAGACATAACCCATTATCGGTTTGTTTTTTATTCAGATTTCTGTGTAATAGTGGTAGCCAGGTAGATGTATCATTGTCTACGTCGTTTTGACAAGGAACTAATCCCATCGTCACTGTATTAAAAAAGTTATATCTTGGTATGCTTCCAGGCTATATTTTATGTTAGTTTTATTTCATAAAATTATATTTTTATGTATAACATTATTAAACCAAATTGATGCTATAAAGTACAAATAAAAAAAGAAAAAAACATATATGAGCTGGGACTTTCTTTACCCAAAGATTATAAAAAGGTTATGAAAGGGATAAGACTGCGGAAATTGTGCTTTTCTAACTTATTACATTTGTAACTGACCTATGTGATGTGCAATAAAGAGTTACCTCATCTTAAAATACTTATGTTTCAAGTCGTTTAAAAATGAAGATGTTAAAAAAAATTCAGATTAAAAAATCCTAGTTACAAAAGCTCATACCATAGCAGAGCACAAACAACATCAAAACTAGTTTCCTGTCGAGGCATGCAGCTTCAAAATTACAATGTCGAACTACCTAATTATCCTCACGTTAAGCTCCGGTTTACACTTCTTTTTAATATTGATTGAAGGCTTGCTGCCTTGAAAGAATATCATGGAGTTAAAGTATGAGAACTATTTGGATCCCTAAGATAAAATATTATAAAAAATCTAAGTAAACTTACAATTTTAAGATCATCTATAATCGAACCTACTAACCTACTGAGGTATAGATTCATCTGTACCGTAAATTGTCATTGATCTTTTTACTTCATTTGAAGGATGATTTCTGGGATGACAATCTATTCAGCACTAGTTTAAAGCAACAAAAAATAACTGACAAATAATAAATTTAGAAACAAGAAGCTTACAAGCTAAATAAAGGTACACGCACTAGGAAATCGAACTTCTCAAGACAATTTTTTCTTTAATCTTATTTTTTATTTTTTTCCGTGCTTCGGAAGGCACGTTAAGCCGTTAGTCTCGGCTAATATCGATTGATATTAGTACATATTTATGATATTAGTTGTTAAATCTAGTCGGAGACCTAATGGGCGGTTTGATAGCATTTGACAGCAAGGTTTAGTCGCTTGCAGTGTTGCCAGATCCAATTTTTGAAAAACGGGTGGTGTACCTATACAAATCCGGGAGATGTATGGTGACATTATGAAAACAATCGGGAGATATATTTATTTGCTCAAAATTAATTAAAACAACGTCTCTCAATAAATGTTTTGTTTGAACTACGCTTCTTAATTGGGCCGAGTAATCAAAGCAAAAACCGGTTCATTTCGATTTGCAATGTTGCTAAATTAGGAAACTATAACTGTCAAAGCATTTCTTTTGAATATTCAACTTTATTTTATATGGTTAAAGTATAGTTTACTGTACACATTTTACAAAGTAATCTATGTTACATTGCATAGCATTTCGTTTTGTTTCATTTTACGCAGTTTTACTTGTAAATAAAGTTTGAGCCGATGTGTTCTAAAAATCGGGAGTTTTGAGTGGGAATCCGGGACATTGGGAGATATTAACTAAAATCGGGAGGTATCCCGGAAAATCGGGAGACCTGGCAACAGTGGTCGCTTGCATCGCAAACACCCCTCCACCAATCCGCACAGAGCGAGAATGGCGTGAATTACCTCAAAGTTGAGATAAGGCAGAAGTAGGACCAGTAGTGGGACGTTACAGGCTAACTTTTTTTTTTACTTTCTTAACTTTTTAAACCAACTACAACAAAAAGCTTTTTTATCAGTGGAAAATCAAGTTAAATGTGAAAAGTTGGTATATAAACGAGTAACCTTACGCATTAAAAAGTCTTACGTGTAACTGCCAAGGAACCACATATAACACTATTTTGCTTGTTTACGTCATTCAACAGTCGAACTGGTTAATTTGCTTTCACCACGAGAAAATTGTTGAGAAAACCCTTGTATGGAGTTAAAGACCTTGCCGCTTCAAGTGTCGGTGTGGAGAAAAACCAGGGTTTTGTTGGTTTGATGCCACACTGGTTCAAGCAATCTCGGTTGTCAGGGTACCTGGTTTGCTAGTGAATGTTTTTCAAAATAGTTTTGCCTTTAAAAATGTGCATCTAGTTATACTAATAGGCTGAGTTTTCGCTTCACTGGCAGAAGAGATTGTTGAGAGCAGAAGAAATGCCGCTGATAAATTAATCACAATGTCACTTATTATAGTATTTTAGGTATGCCACCACGGTCTTTGCCGTTCAATGAACGTTTACTTATAGGTTTTTGATATACACATATTTAAAATCGTTATCGTATCGTTATGTAGTGTTGTATTGTATACATTTTATGTAGTATTCTTTGAAAGGGTGATGTCATGACTGCTAGGCTCTAGATGCATTATTTCTGTAGTGTGCTCCTATCCTTATGCAGTCGATTTTATATGATTGGCAAATTATCTGTTTTTACACTAAATAGTTCAGTTTTTGTGTTTCGAAGAATATGAATTGAAGGATGAGTGAAAATTACGTGTTTAACGTTTCTTGCTCATGTTCTCATCCAAGTAAGGAGTGACAGTTTCGCTATTTATTGGCTATTGTTTCGATCATTTGTACTTGAAATATTAGCGGTAAAAAAAACATAGCTACCTAGTCGCTGATCAGTTCAGATGATAGTTTACATGCTCTTTTTTTGTAGAAACTTTAATACTTACCGTATAAGAACAGTTGTTTATCAACAACATTTTTTCGGTATCAAAGTTGAAGAGTATGAATGGTAGTATACAACAAATGAAAATGTCAATCCTCATGTCCATGCAACATTTTTTTTTGCGATCGTGGTGTTTTGTCACTATCCAAATTTAAAGTCGATTTGACCAAACGAGAATAAATGTTAACCTTAGAAGAAATTGCTAGTTATCCGAGAGTATATCAATATTCCATTCTTCCATCTACTGTTCTAGAATATCTCGTTTACACGGAAGTAACTCTGATACCCAGTTGCGTGAAATAAGTTGAATGCTAATCGAAGTTTATCGTAATGACGTCTGCTTGCCATATGATTTATGTCATTATCTCAAAATACTTTGATACTTTCCCACGGTATAATATGACATTGTTTAATTTAGTTCATACGATTTTTACTTTCACACCGTACAGATTTGGTTTAGCATAGATTTGCCGGTAAATAAAACAGTTGCAATCATTCGTTCTGTTATGCAAGTTAAGTAATTCATATTACAATTTTACGTTGAACAACGACTTTAAGTTATTCGAATTACGTGCAAGTAAGCCAATTTTTGGTTGAATCCACCATTTATCATATCAATTTGACAAGTGCGATTTATATTTATTTAACATGTCATAACTTTTTGCTTTTGGGTTTAGACCCAATAAGATTTAGGGTATAAATGTACTACAGCGTTAAAAACACTGTATCGTCAAATAACTCACACCTCACTCGACTGATATCTTCAGACATAAGCTACACCGAACGATTACTTACCTACTTTTAGTCCGTCGATTATCGTCCAACAAATACCATAGCATTTCACGTAAATGGCGAATTGTAAGCTCTCTCAATCCGACTGATATCTAGGCCTCTCGGTAAGAAGCTAAACATCAGTGTCGCCATATTAATTGTGCCAGTATGCGAGGCATGCGACGAAAGAACTAACTTTCTTAGTAATGGCACTGGAATCGTGTCTGTGAGAGCTACGTTGAAGAGTTAAGAAGTGCTTTGAATAGAGCAACACGTTAATTGAAATGTTTATTTTTAACCTCTTGGGGTTTTAGAATCTTGTGGGGCTCAAATTGAGATGTATTTCTGTCCTGACTGACCCTTTAGTCTCAGCACACCAACTTTTAAATGTCCCAGACTATATGAATATAACTGTAACAAATTTATGGTATTTTAGCAACTATAGATGTATCTTGCGAGATTGGAAATCATATACCAATTACATGGTTATCTGGATAAATCAATAAACATAAAATTATTGTGTTTGTGTATATTTTATCGCGCAAAACCATAAATTGAAATCAATGACAGTAGCACAGTAATTCTTACAACTACTCATATCCAACTACAATCAAATCCATAAACACTGAAAAATTAAACTTAACGACAAGACTAGTAATTATGAAACATTAATTAAGTAAAGATATAAGAGGTCACTCGCCAAGTGGTCAGCAGTGTACACGTCTTTCTCAACTTTATAACCTTATACTCGTATCTCAATTGATATCGCAAATCGTCGACATCCTGTGTGTCTATCAATTTGAAACTTCAACAAACATACATAATTACTACTGGCAAGTGAAATCACGGTTAAACAGAATGATTGGCACCTCCACATCTTTATGGATCCTTCCTTCAAGTCTTATCTGTGACATTATTAAGTTTCTCCACAATTAAGTAAGTGGTTGCTTAGTTAGCTTTGATGTGTTACCGACTTTTTTTGTAAGGCTTAAGTGAGAAAACTAGAATGACTTGTTTGAAAAGTTTTCCGCGTTAAAAGGAAGAAGGTTATTTAAAACAGATGTGAGTTATTGAATACTTTGATAAGTGGTTGTAGAAATTGGACTGTGACAGCTTAATAAAGACTAAAACATGATTAGATATAGTTTATAGAGGATTTATTGAAGAAAATAAATAGAAAAGAACTTAAGAATATGGTAATAGTGATAGATGAAGGACAATACAGTGATGTTGCACAAAGTTACTAAAGTAGTGGGCCAAGTAAAAATTACTCGATGCAAAGGAGACAGACTAACCTCAAGTGAAACTATCAAAACATATGGAATACTTTGAAAATCTTTCGCCTTGTTCAATAAATAAAAGAAAGTAAGCTAACTGATATTAAATGACAATAAAATCTAGAATAAATTGCATGTTTCTCCACTAAGTGTCGGTAATAACAAGTGAAATCGTAACTCACATACTTTTCTATACCACCGAGTATGGGTCATTTCTCGGAAGACATACTCGTGCCTACATGCTGTGGAACAAGAAGAAATGCCAATTGTTATGGTAACAGCTGTACTCTATAAAGGAATCGCCCTAGTCCACATAGCTGGCTTGTGTACTAGCAAAGGCAGTGCCACACTGCAGATGTGGAACAGAAACTCAATGTACTTGTTTGTGAAGTGTACGCGAATACTACTGATTGAATTTAACAAATATTCGCGAGAAATGTCCGTTAATTCTGTTGCATTCTATGAGAAACTCTATAGTCACGTTTCGTAATTTATACTATAGATAACACCACTTACAAAAAATGCGTCCATGGTTAGCCGCTTAAAGTCTCAGGACTAAGCCAAACGGATAGGATATAAATAATCATAGTCTTATAAAAAGGACTTCGGTAAAAGGATGTTATAGTGATTGTAATTTCTTAAATTCGATAAGTCTGTTTAATAGCAGAAAAAATATATTTCATACGTTGTAACGTTCGTTTAGAGTTAAAATACTGTTCTATTCTTTGACTATACTGTGGGTGTTGTCGCTTCGAGTATAAATCATGCGCAAGCGTCGATCGCTCTATCATAGTTTTTGCTCCATGCAAACTCGCCTTTATAGCGTTATTACAGCCTGTGTGTATTCGGCCGTTTTTGCCAATGCCATTATTTGTTGAGAAGAAAAAATATAATGACTTCAGTTAAACTTTTTCTTCCCATTACGTCTTATTGTGCTCGAATTGTTGTTTTTTGTGTTGAACTAAAAACATACATACGATTGAAGATTAATTTATGTTTAGTCCAAAAATTAATGTTAAATTATGGAACTAAATTATTGAAATTATTTTTTGCGACAGTGTTACTAATTACTGCTTGAGCTTTCACTATGTCATAAGTTATGGTTTTTCTAGAGGTATGTAAACTGCAGGAGGAATAATTTTTAAAACAGGTATTTAAAAACCGGTTACGTAGAAAGATAAATAAATTCTAAAGAAATCTTTATAAACAAAAAAGGCCTTTTTTCATTTGTGCTAACTCGATCAGTGCCGAGCACTCGGGGCCGAGTGCGCGAGAATCATTCCAGCGGTGCCGCCCACTTAGGCCCGAGTGTTTGCGACTTTTTCTGATGTAAGTTTATATATATCACTCGGACCCGAGTGTTTGGCCACCAGTATGCTGTGTGCCGACCGATCGCAAACTCGAGCCCCAGTTTGTAAGTTTTTAGTATATTAAACGATTTTTTATTACATTACGCGTAAAAATTGTGGTTCCCTGTTTTTTTTTTCGTAATTCTTATAGGCAGTCAAAGTGTTAAGTTCGGTTCGGGTGTAGGTAGTTTGAAATAAAATTGCAGAAGTGACAACTCATTTCCACAGTTTGAAGGCTATGGGAGCCTATGTGATTGAGTGACTATTGTATAAACTCGTCCTGAGTACTTGCAATTAAGACTGTATGTAAAAAACAATGTGTTTGTGGCCAATTTTGTTAATTTCTATTCGGTTGCTGTGAAAACAGCTTTGATATTCAAATGAAAAAACCTTTTTTTATATGCATTACATTTTTTTGCAATTTATGTTGCTATGTTAAGTCATATATTGTAATAATCACATGTGCACATTTCCTGTTTCTTGTACAAATTAGTTGTTTCGTGGGCATTTTATGATGTGCTACTGAATCACTGCTTTCTATATAAATATTTTTTGAATATTTATTGAAAATTCTGATTGTTTAAAACTGTAATATTCTGTTTTCACAGATGCACATTTTTACAGATGCTTGATGCAACGGGTCCTAAGACTGTGTGACTCTATATAAATTGGCCAGTGTGTCAGACCCATTGCCTTGATAATACTATAGCAGTTAACTATGCTAATACCGCAAACTGTTTACAAACTATAATCACTGTTGGTTTACTCGATAATAACCGGAGGTTGCTCTTGATTTTCTAGTTAATTAATTTGAACTGATTTTATAGATTGGTTATTGATTTAAGGACGACAATGTTCTCTTAATCATATGATTGAAATAAGGTATAGAGGCCAATAAAATATGAGTATCCTTAGTTACCTACCACAGTACAAATACAATGACATCTATAATATAATCAGCAACGATGGAAAAGGGCTTCTATGAGTAACATTTTGCAACAGAATTGACTAAAGTGTGCATTTTAGGATTTCTCTGAAATTTTGGTCCGTGAAATTCATTATTTTATTAAAACTGAAACTTCAGCAATATTTCCTAAACTTCGCGTCTGTGTGTCTTTCTAGATTCTAGGTCAACCCGCGCAAGCGCCTCGATGCGAGCCTCTATACTAGATAATTTACCAGCTTTCATTACCAAGACCATTATAACTTATCTACTGACTACCAACCATACTCCCTATTAATAGTTTTTAGCTTCTCCGCCTAACTGCCACCCGTAAATCATATTCTGCAATTATTTTTTTAAATTGCCTACCTCATGGAGGTATTTGCATATTTTATTACTAATTGTGTTCGGATTTTGAGGACAGTCTTACTTTCTAATAGCTAACGATTTATTGGTTTTTTAATAAAGTTTGTGTTGATTATCTCTCCAGCTGATTAAAATTAAATTATGATCTTGAAAATTAAACTATGACTTTTGACTATGCTCTTCTTTTGATAGATTTGCAATTTACCTTATGATCATTAGAACCCGCCTAGTTGCAAGTAAGTACTTTTTTGTAAGAACTATATAATTATACTAACTTATTTAGGTCTTAATAAGAAAATACCTTCCGCTTAGCGTTAAAAAGTGTGTCACTTTTTATTTTCCACGAACGATGGAAATTTAGTTTGAATTAATAATGGATCATTAATATTCTCTCACACAGCAATTTGAGGTTCGCTATCGCTACCGGCTATATGTCTTGCTCAGTGTTATGTTAACTAGGTATAGTTTGTATAAGAAAAAGGTCAAGTAAAAGCACAGAGTCTAAGGTATATACAAATTTTAGCATAAGTATTTGAGCACACTTTTCACCAAACTCAAATTTTATAAAGTTGAGCCTAGCAATAAACAAGATTAAACTTTTACATACTGATTATTGACAGGTGTAAATACAACAGTAGGTACTATAGAGAGATTGACCTGAAACTCAATTGAACTGGCTTTAACTACGAAGTGGGGTTTCTGTACTATTCACTTCTCTATGGCAAAGGCTAAAACGAAAGTCCTAATAATTATTCTGATATATCGGAAGACTTAGTTTTTAGGGTTCCGTAGCCAAATGGCAAAAAACGGAACCTTTATAGTTTCGTCAAGTCTGTCTGTCTGTCTGTCCGTCCGTATGTCACAGCCACTTTGTTCTGTAACTATAAGCATCACTCTGGTGAAATTTGGTAGGAAGATGTAGCGGTTAACAGGGTATGTTAACACCGCTTTACGATTCTTAAAAAAATATAAAAATAATGTTATTTAAGTGGGGACTCCCATACACCGAATCTTTTTGTTGTTAGTCAACGCATTGTGGCGTGTGTCTATGGATAGGTCTATTAAAATGACATGGAGGTTTCTAAAACCATAATTCCTTAAAGTCTAAAGTTTGAGAGATACACGCTTTTTTGAAAAAAATACATGATGTAGATCTTAACAAATATTTTCAACGAAAATTGGTTTGGACGGAATGAAACTAGTAGTTTTTGCGATATAGCACATTTTCAACAACCGCAAACATAACTTTGTTCTTCATACGAACAATATGAAAAACAAAGTTAGGTATATTTGCTGTCAAAAAATATTGTGGCATTTTAGCTAAGTGGAAGTAAGTGGATTCCTGTAATCCGTTAAAAATAGCACGGAACCCTCAGGGCGCGAATCCGACTTGGACTTGGCCGGTTTTTTGCTACTTCCTATAAACTGCTTTAAGATTACAATCACCTTTTTGTATCCATTCAAGTATGAGAATGAACTAACAAACTCAATTACTTAACGACTTAATTTTGCTTTCTTTCGAAATTACTTTTGGTGTTTTTATTAATTGCGTGTAACGTGAAAGTGTGTAAAGAACAAAAGATATTATCAGTTGGATACAATTTCACAGCAATTTTGTTTAATAAAGATGTACCTACTATAATAAAAATACTTGATTTGCTAAAGTTACATGCACATTTAACAAGAATAGTCCTATTGTTTACTTCGTTATTTTTTCAAGTTTTTAAGATAGCGCTGTCATAAAAAAAATACGTAATAATATGGTACATTCTGCTTCATACTCGTATAATTAAAAATGATGTATGTGTTTAACATAATTAAATTGTTTTATTGTACGATATTTGACTGTAATATATTTATTTACCACCACAGTCAAATGAGAGAGCTCTGACATGACCGGTGAAAGATTCCACAGATATGATTTACCCACAGATAGTTGTAAGTCATAGCGTCCATATACATTGTAGCTACAAGTTGACTGGCTCATTACACTTTCAGCCATTGATTTTATGACAAAGATCTTCGTCTAAGCAATTGGGTGCAATGAGATGCAATAGTAAACCGCCTCGGGAGATGAAAGCTGCTTTCCCGACTAAGACCCCTTACACATTGCGACTTTTAGCATCGAGGCAGTCGCGCGTTTTGATAACGCGCTTAAGTATCGTGACTCACGCAATGAACAGATTTAATATACCATCGAAGCATTCAAGCGTTAGCATCAATTCAGTCGCCAAAATACAGTACATAATTTGAAAATTTTCAGCTTCTGCATCGCGACTGTATTGATGTTAACGCGCGTTAGCAGCGCGAGGTGCGACTGTGTCGATGTTAAAAGTAGCGCAGTGTGTAAAGGTTGACCGTTTGCCACTGCATTGATGCTATCGCGCGTTAGCATCGCGACTGCATCGTTGCTAAAAGTCGCAGTGTGTAAAGGGTCTAAGTTATGGCGGACCATGGTCGGTATGCAAAACTGAAATTATTACTGCCATGGATTTATCTAAGTGATTATTTTGGAGATGACACGGTTTGGTTTCTAATTGTATTAGTAAAACTTAGGTGTCCCGGATTCAATTTGTGTGGTTTTATAATGTAACTTGAGTTAAGTTATAGTGATTTTCATAAATTATGTCAAAAGTCTAATCAAGAATGAGTACTTCAAAGACAGACGTACGTCGACTTGCATTTGGAAGAGATGCGCAAAAAATACAACACGAAAATTTATCTGAAAATCAACTCTGTTTTATACTGTAAATATTTTTATTTTTCATAACCATGTAAGCTGAAACTCCATTTTCTTAACCATAACGGTAACCAATGTTTTCCCCATGCAAACGTGTCCATCAATCATGATTTTAGATTGTTAACATTTGCTAAAGTTATTACACCCTGGTGCATTTGAGCCCTAGTATTTAAATCAGTGCTAAGCGAAATTTGCGATTAGACGAGTAAATGAGCCACCATAACTATTTAGCTTTGCCTCGGGCGAGGAAAGTAGCTTTCCCTAACTTATGGTCAGCTAAGGCTGTGTTTAGCGATGAAGGGACAATCAATTACTGAAGTTAATGAGTGTGAAAAGTAGCTCATAGTGGCAACACTCTCCTTAAAGATAGTGACAATGTAAGCAACAAATTGTGTTTCGGTTATAATGCAAACAGTTTGTCAAGATTGATATAGTCATCAAATTGCGAAACATTATAATGACGTCCTATATGCATGGTTCGTTCATGATATCAAGTCAAAAGTCAAAGTCAAAAATAATTTGTAAGTCAGTAAGTAATATAGTGACATCACAGGGTAAATAGTCGTACTTTAGAACTGCTATAAATGTTACGTCCGCTTTCAAGCGGCGTAGAACGTCCACCGATAAGATGGACCGACCTTGTAAAGATCGGATAGATGCAGACCAATCACAAACGGTCACTGTGTAAAACCGTAGGGTAGGCCTATGTTCAGAAGTGGACGTCCTTTGAGTGATGTGATGATAGTATTCAAAACTTTTGTACCTAAATTTGGTAATTAAAAGTATCTTTTGTCTAGTTTAATTGAGTTGAACACATCAAAACTACCTAAAACTTGACGTAGATATTCACGACAAAATCTGGTAGGTAATAATTTTCTTACAAAATGGTAGCTTCTTAAATCAGTCCCGTACACCGCAGATCGGTTGTACCACAGTTTAGCGGCCGGCTAAACAATGTGCCACGATATTTAGTGCCCCATTGAGATGTTTTTAATTATTTACCCTGCCAGCCTTCTTATAGATAAATTAGTTAGATAGTATTATAGGAATTTTGAAGGGAACCTTACATCGGTGATAGAAGCGATAAGAGTGCGTCATGTGTAAGAGATCGATTATGATGGAGGGCATTGTTTAGGACTTTGAGCTAACCTTAAACTGTTTTCTAACCCAAACTGTACACTGGTACCTACCTCAGTTATGTTTATATTTGGGTTAGGATCTATCAAATTGCTGTAGAATTACTAAAAGTACACGGATCATTTATTAATCTTAAGATAATGTAGGGGTAATTTTAACGTAAAGGAATTTTATAAAAGTGACACAGTTTTTAAGAAAGTATATGAGGGATAAGAGAAACAACATGAGGAACCACATAAACTTACAAATAAAGAAATAAGGTAAAATAAAAAAAAGCGAATCATATTTTTTATAATTGCGTATATGTAATTAACTTCCTACTAATACTTTTTTCAAGAAACCCTTCACCAGTTTCACTGCCAAACGTAAAATTACTTTTGGATTGTGAAAGCGTGTATAGGATCGCTATAACCCCAGCATATTTCGACCACGACGTGTGATCGTCGCTCGCGCAGCCGGGATGCGCGGCATGTGATGATAGCCATCCGGTGCCTTCCGCTACTCGCCAGACTTCGTTTGGGAAGTTTAATTTTTGGGAGTAAGTGGTAAATAGTCGAATGTTTAATGACACCATTATTGATGTTTAGATTGCATAAGTGGCGTTTTGTATTCTAAATTAATGAGGTTGAGTCTGAATGTTTATTATGATGCGAATTATATTAAAGTACTAGCAGTCCTGCGCGACTTAGTCTGCGCGTTTTGAGTTTGCTCCCTCCCCTCCCGTCGCAGCGTGATGTTATATAGCTTAACGCCTTCCGCGATAAATAAGCTTTCCAACACAAAAATATTTTTGTAAAACGGTCCTGTAATTCCTGAGATTAGCAGGTTGAAATAAACAAACTCTTCAACTTTATAATATTTATATAGATATGACAACTCTATTGCAATAAGACTACTAAGAGCAACAGAGATTTCATTACATCAAAAATTTCAAGTTCAACTATCGTCTTCAATAGCAATCATAATATTCGGCAAGCCACTGACTTGACAACGTTACTAACTCGTTACTTAGAAATGCGGATAAAAATCAGACCTTAATGACAGTGTTATATACGTGTTCAAATTGTGCTGAATGTGATAAATCATGACAATGATGTTGGTAAAAACAAAGATTGATTGTTTCTGAGTTCCTATTCGAAAGTACTCGTTGTGTGATTTGAATTTTAACTTACAAGTTTCTGTTAGTACTGTCATTTAACCTAAATACAGCCACAAACGCGTGTAGGCTGCAGTTATTATTACTTCCTTACAAAATATTCCTAAATGAGACTATAGTTGTCGGTAGCAAGCCTAAGTACAGTTAGCCACGTCGTTAAGGCTAGCTCGCTTATAAAAATTACGATCCGTCTAGCAGATGCCCTATCTACGTGGCACTTTGTGTGCTATCTCCAATCTCGGATTATGTGTGAGGGCGAGTGTACTTTATGGGTCAGCTAAGCCTTTTGTATTTTGCGAGGAAAATTATGTTGTCTACTTTACTAGCTTTAAATACGGAAGCCTAAGGCTTGCTTTTAATAAATAGAATGTAATACTCGTCTTTTCTTTAACAATTAATAATGAAACATCATTTTCAACGCGTTTGGTGTATTGGTTAGAGCTCCTGCATCACATCACGTATCACACAAATATTTGCAAGGGGCAAATATTTGTGTGATGAGCACGACCTCTGGCCGAGTCCGTGGTCGAGTGGCTAGCACGCTGGTTTTAAGCGTCGCCATCTCGTGAGGTTCCGGGTTCGATTCCCGGTCGGGTCAATGTAGAAAACGATCTTTTCTATATTGTCTCGGGTCTGGGTGTTGTGGTACCACCGTTGTGTCTGATTTCCATAACACAAGTGCATTGGCTACTTACTTTGGGATCAGAGCAATGTATGTGATTGGTGTCCAATATTTATATTTATATTTGTACCTGAGTCATGGATGTTTAATATGTATTTATGGGAGACGCCCCCGTCATAATCGTTGTCTGGTATTCGTAATACAAGGAAGAATATTCCTTACTTCGAAATCACAACAATTGGTGTGTTGTCTGGCACATATTTATTATTATTTATTTATTAATATTATTGTGTTTGTTAGATGGTGTACTAATTATTTCAACCTTTTTTTCCGTTTTGCTATCTTACGAAGAATCTTTTGATAACATGACATGATAAGGCAAAGGCCTTTTTGAACAATATCATTGTCGGCTCATGGAAGCTTCGATCCTTATTTAATTTCAACAGAAAATTGCACCGCTTCTTCAATGTCTTTCCATATACCATTTTTGTAGCAACATAAGTTGTTTATTGTGTCAAGTGCTAAGTGTGCCCTTGCAAAGACTATGTGTAGCACTAAATTGTGTAACAAAAGCTGCTCCCAGGATGTTGATTACAAAAGAAATTCCTAGCGCTAAGCTGTGTTCTAGTGTTGCATCAAGAAGGTGTCACTGTCAGTAGACTATCGATAGTTTCTTAAATTAAAAAAACAAACAAAAATTACAATTCATTTAAATGATACATCAGATTCGCCGTTGTAAGAGCATGTTTTTAGAAACCTTTTTTCACAAATGCATAACAATTATACAGTGTGTCCGGGATAGGTTAAAAGCGATTTTTTTTTTGGTATTATTTAATTAATAAAAGTTTTTGTAAATTTGCTTTTAAATACGAACCTCCAATATCGGTATACCTATCCCGGACACACTGAATAAATATGAATTTATTAATGATATCGCAGCTAATTTCTTATTAGTTCTAGGTGACTTTTCTATTACAATAATTTACAACGCTGCAATAATTTTTTTTTTGATTTATTTCAAAATTGACAAAAATTTAACGTCTGAAGCAAACTACGCTACCTTAACCTTTTCTCAATATAAATCGAAAGGCTGTTACGATATTTACCGGTTTATTATTATCGATACTACTATCGATAGCAGACCAGCTCTTCTGCGCACACGCAGCCATCGCGATGCCAGATACGCAATGTACTGTTAGCGACACTTGTGTGGGTCGGTTGTGTATTATTTTCCTCCTGGACATACACTTTGGTGGACATACCTTAATGAATACTTTAAGTATATGTTACAGCTACAAAATCGATGAAGACTTCAAGTAGGTTCCTAAATTTTTCTCAGGTCTTTGACTTATCTTTCTTTCTCATTTCATTATGATGATTAGATTAATGAATAAATAAATACAGTTCGATGGGAATTAAAAAAAAACAATTGAAAAATACAAAGTGTTGTGTTGTGCACGAAAATAATTATATAGCTTGAACATGGAAATAAAGAAAGTTTACTTACGAAAAGTATACTTCCTAGAAATCTATTAATGAAATTCGTTAGCAGTTGTGCGTTTTCTCGATTTCTTATTCTTTGACTGTTGATTTTATTATGTTTCTGTTATTTTATGTGTAATGATTTCTTATCTATTGATTTTATTACTTAATTTAAACGTCGAATCAGGTCACGTATATACAAACCTTAGTGGTATCATAGTGAAACTTTCATAAATAATTCTATTTTTTTCTTGATTTGGTAAAGAAATCTGAAAAAATGCTATGGTTTTGAAAAATTGTGCTGCAATTATTGATGCCTACCTCCAGTAGCATACAAACGAGTATGCAGTATTATCGCACTAATTACAGTTACAAGCAAGATTTCAGAAATTAATAACATCAAAATATGTATTCTTTATTGACAGAAAATAAAAAGTTTTCGAGGTTATATTGCTTTTCTTGAATTAGTTACAAATATATTCGTCTAAGTTTATACTAAAGTCTGTCTAGTGGATATGAAAATTAGCTTTTGCTAAAACTCATCTCATATAGGCCGTGTGCTTGTGTTGCTAGTGTATAATTAAAAAATAAATAATTTGGGCTCAGTGTCGGAAGTCTCGACATAGTTCCCTGTAAAACCACCAGGTGGCGCTCGAAAAATGCTGAAACAAAATTAGTGTTTTCGTGTATTTATTGATTGAGAAGAATTGTCGAATGAAGCTTAAAAATAACAAATATTTTTTAAGATTTATTAAATCCACAAGCTACATAAGTTAAAAGGATATTTGATGGATGAGAAAATCATAAAAATGAAATGGTCGACGCGAAATGTCAAAAATTGAGCATCAGACTTCGCCCGCAGATGCGCTTTATTTTGGACATAACGTTTTTTTATCCTACGATTTTATTCGTGTATTTAAGATTTATTTATTAGATTATTCAAAATATTGCAATCAAATTCAATTGGCTTTCTACTGTCTGTGCCGTCAAATTCTGATAATTCAAACTCATACGTATGGAGATCTTATTGTAATGCAACACCGACTACGTGGGATAGTTTTTGTTAAACCCAGCTAAAGGTTAACGATGTGTGTGCCTTCTAAACTGCGCTCAGATTAAGGCTTTGACACTTCCAGAAGTCTTGAGACAGGACCGACTGTGTCTATGCTTTGTACACTGCTGGACAAAATATTTGGACACCAAAAGGATACGTTTATTATTTACCAATAGGTTGTATCTTTTTCTCGTGAGATATATTATCGAAATATTTTTACATGCATTTACAAACAAAAAAGTATTTAAGTATTATATCCGTTATCTGGCACCTATAACACAAGCTTTGAGTAGCTTACTTTGGGACTAGATGGCGATGTGTGGGAATGTCCAAAGGATATTTATTTATTATATTTAAATTCTGACCTTAAACTGTCTATCTGTCATAACTTAACCAAGACATACCCCAAGGCTTGTGGTTTACACTGTTTCTAATCTGCCCAGACAGTGGCCCAGTTCCGTGGCCGTGAGTGTAGAAACGCAATACTATTCAAAGGTCCGGAGTCACCGAGACTTTTGGGTCCATATTAATTTATCCAGCGCGTTGTATCGAGAACTCACAGTTGAGTGACTCCAAGATAGTATGGTTTCGGCGTGCCCACGCTTTTACGGAATTCTGGGCTTTTTTTTTGCTAAGAGTGCCAGTGAAATTTCGCCGCAGGTTTATTTTTTGACTTTGGGGGTGGTATTCTGGGATTTGATTTTTGTTCTGTTTTGGGGCCAAAAACAAAGGAAACTTTGAAGATTTTCATACAGTAAATAACTAGTTTTTTTTATTCCATTTCTGTGCGTTAACACATCTACTTACAACTTCGTTGGGTTGAAGAGATTCATCTGTCATCATTGTTCAGAATTTTTATTTTCTATAAGAATTACATATCAGTTTTTTATTCTGAGCTCTTTTTCGACCTTGCGAGAAAATTTTAGGAATTCTTGACCTACAGAGGAATGTTCTAGTTATTTCTAATTGATATGCCTGCTAAGAAATACTTCATTCTTCGACTCTACGAAACCGACTTTACCTAAGATATGTCGTATTATGTATTTACAGTCCGATCGTGTACAGTTCTTAATTTAATAACATTAATCTATTAAATCAGGTTAGTACTAAATCAAAAGTAGATAGATATTTGAGATTTATAAGGCTTTGTATCGACAATCTAATTGAAATCTTGAATGTGTTTCGTTTGCTATATTTAAATGATTTAATCAATAGATTGTAGCTTATGATCGTTATAAATTGAACGTATATTGACAGTATTAAGGGCTTTTATTAAGATTTTTTAAAGGAATTAACTAGTTGTGTACTTTATACACATTTATTGGACATTTCTAGTTCCCCACATTGATATCTGCGTAGGTTTCTGTTCTCCTAAAAAGGTCCATCTTTCTTCAACCAAACTTGGTGATGAAGGCCGCATTTCTTATGAACATAATCTAACTGAATATAATCTTATACTGTAACGTCTACTTATGTGATTGTTGGCCAACAAGATTGATAAAGATTAACCGAACCTATCTTGTATCAAATAGTTTTAGAATTGATATTGGTCATTACACCACTAGTCCACTTAAAATTATCTTACGCTATCGGCTGGTTTGGGTACAGTTAGTTGCAAAATTATTTATAGTAAGTTCTTAAATTTTACAACAATATTTTGCAAAATAGGCAGGTACACATTCCATTGTGGACTCTTTGGGTCTTACGCACGCACGTTTCGAAAAAAAAAACTAAAACCGAAGATCATTGTTTTTGCGAAATGGATTTTTTTTTATTTTGAATCATGGAAATTATGATCAAAATGATGAGTTTGGTGGTATTTTTGTGGTGATCTGTACATGTTCCTGATTTATAGTTGTTACCACTCCTATTTTAGTGAAACACCAAGTTACTAGCTGAGCAAGGAAATCTCTCAGCGAATACTTCAATACAATTGTCAAGTTACGCCTGACTTAAGACCCAGATAGCCTAGAAAACTGCACAGCGTAGGCGACCGCGGTAAAATCAGCCTGAATGGCTATTTATTTATTATAATGCAGCGTTTAACTTACGTGAAGTAATTTTGCGGAATCAAATGTGAAGGTGCCCGATTAATTTAGTCGGATGTGTAATCTGATTTATGAAAATATGCTTTTTAACTGACGTAACACTTGACTCCTGCTGCATTTTCCTGATTTAAGTCTCATACTCGATCCACATTTTAATTAAAGATTAATAATAAGACACATTTGACGACTTTCGTGGTCGAGTGGCTAGCACGCTCGTTTCAAGCGTCGCCATCTCGTGAGGTTCCGGGTTCGATTCCCGGTCGGGTCAATGTAGAAAACGATCTTTGCTATATTGTCTCGGGTCTGGGTGTTGTGGTACCACCGTTGTGTCTGATTTCCATAACACAAGTGCTACTTGTTTTGGCTACTTACTTTAGGATCAGAGCAATGTATGTGATTGGTGTCCATTATTTATTTATTTATTTATTTATTATTAATTAGACACGGTATTTAGGATAACACATTTTTACACAGCGATATTTTTTAAGATAACGTTATTTTTCTCTTCTTTATCTCTTCATGGCCATCAGTTCCCTTAAACAAAGATACATTCTTGCCTACTTTGAGAAACCCAGTCCAAACCTGTAAAATGAGTGTACTCTCTACAAATCGCGAATTTACCTAATCAATAAATTGACGATTACACAGTCGGATGTAAGTTACACCGCATTCCGCCGGTTTAAATCGATAAATAGTAACGGTACATGTGACTAATGTCTGGTGGCTTAAGCTAGTTTTTGAAAGGTTGGTGCACATGCAAGGAAACGAGTGAAATGTGGGATGCCTAAGGGGTTTTACACACAGAAGGCAGTTTGTCTATACAGTGCGCAACGCTCTTCTGGACGATAGATGAAATTGACAGGAGACGCTAACATTCTATCAGGGTAGCCGATGCAAAAAATGTAAAAATCTTAGCCGAAGCCAAGATGCAAGGATATCATTGCGATATTAATAGCATTTGATTTAGAAAATGAAGATAACAGCCGAGTTAGTCGACCAGGTTGACCTAGAAAGTGTTCGTGAACTAAATTGACCTGTTTAGAAATGGAACTGTTGCCTTTTAGGCCTTCGGCATTTCTGGTGCTGCCAGCCTTTAGCGAATAGTACTGCAACTTTCTGGTAACAACGGTTCAACTAATATTTCTATACTAAACCCCTAAAATGGCTATTATACATCATGATATTGGTGTGGGAATCTAATGTACAATTTGGAAATTAGCTTCCTGTTGTTTCAATAAATCGTGGTTCATGAGAACCTGCAAAGTTTTGACAGGTTTTAGCAAAATACTCTATTTTATTAGTCGGTTCATGCACATTGCTTATTTTGAAGTTCCCACTACAAGAATCATGTGAATACTATATTATCCTACAACATAACACTGTGATTTACTTCATTAAAATTACATTTTCTCAGGTCTCGGGAAGCTTGCTAAAAGACATCCAGTTGGTTAGAGAACACTTTGTAATGCTGTCAAATTAAGTACTTTCACTTAAATCGTGAATAGTTTAATGTTTTATCAGCTGGATAGATGTGTGCGATTTGAGACTTCTAGGAAGTTTATAAAATGAAATAAATTTCATGAGTGTGTTAGAAGGTAAAATAACTGATATAAAATACTCTACAAGGTAATGAGTTCAAATGTGTTATTCGAGTTGAAGTAAGTTCTTTTAATTTACTAGGCCCTTTTTAAATAAATGATATTGACATACATTTTATCAGATCCTTACTTCAAAACCAGACAATAAGTGTGTTGTCTGACGCATTATCATGACTAACAATTTTTTGCAAATGATCAAAATAACCTGTTACTGAGCTCTACATAAAACTAAGAAAGCATTACCTACCCTACTTACCTTTAATTAACCGTTGATCAAGAGATCTAAATTAGACAGGAAACTGACTGACTTAGGTGACTGTAACCTAACCCTGTGGTGTGTGGGGTAAACGATTCATCGCCTCATCGTAACTTAACCTGTAACTTGACTCGCAGTAGGTTAATAGGGAACCCTGGTGTTATGTGACCGTGGGAATCAATTGCGTGAAAGGTTAAAAAGTTTTTGATTTTCACCTAGTCTGTACTTTTTCTGTACTTAAAGAACTTAAGGTCACCAAGCGCCTGCTGACTACGTGCCAGGAAAGGATCCGAAGTTTCTTTGGGCACATAATGCGATCCCCTCTGCACAGCCTGGAGAGACTCATCATTCTCGGACAAATGGAGGGGAAGCGCGCTAGAGGAAGAGCGCCAGCTAGATGGGTGGACCAACTCAAGGAGGTGACTGGAGGCCAGATACAGGGAGCTGTACATATGGCGCAGAATCGGACCGAGTGGAGAAGATTGACATACAGTCACGATCCTCAGCATTGAGGGAACGACCAGAAAGAAGAAGTACTTTTTCCTCATCATCATCATCATCAACAACTTGACTCGCAGTAGGTTAATAGGGAACCCTGGTGTTATGTGATCATGGGAATCAATTGCGTGAAAGGTTAAAAAGTATTGGGTTTTCTACTAATCTGTACCTTAACCTCAGTTATTGATAATTTAGGCTGTATTCCACCAACTTGCTTTTAATATCCAAGTACTCTTCTACAAAGGTGGCGGCTGCAGCTGTCTTAAAAAGAGAACAGATGAGTGTGTTGGTCATATTATTGGTACACGTGCATGTGTGCATTTAGTGCAATAACACAATACATATAAATTGCACTTAAAAAAAGCAACATTGGCTCTGTGACAAACGAGGAATCGAACGCCCCGTCTTACGCTATCCGGGCGTATGCCTATACAACTCGGCCACCGTCACATTAGCAAGCCTGTTGAATTTTGCAAGCGCTTACTTTAACGCGTAGGCTGTGCGTTATTATAAATTGGCTTCTTTCGTCTTTACCGATTGTTAAATATTTGTAAAAATATTTCCTTCGCATATTGTAAGAGCAATCTCGCAACATTGATGATGTCACGCAGTCTACGCGTTAAAGTAAGCGCTTGGAAAATTCAACAGGCTTGCTAATGTGACTGTGGCCGAGTGGTATAGGCATACGCCCGGATAGCGTAAGACACTGGGTTCGATTCCTCGTCTGTTACAGCCAAAGTTGCATTTTAGTTGTGCAATTTATATTATTAAGTCTGTATAGTGACAAAACAATATGAAAACAAAAATGTTATTACACAAGAACATGTAAAAAATATTCCGTGTCCACTATGTCCATTCTCATTGTAAAAAGTATTCAGGTAGTACATATAAATGGTACAGAACATTCCTTCCTCACGCTTGTCTTCACATTATAATTAAATAAGTATGTAGTAAGCAAGAAAGAACTTAAAACTGCTAGCTTACGTCCAAAAGCTTAAGTTATGCGTACCGTGTGAGATATAGCTTGCAATTTATATTGTCTAGCCTCAGGTTTACTTAGCCTCACTTAGCGCGCTTGAAATTGCGCCTAAGTTGGTGTAAACGGTATATGCATCGATATTTCACTGGCTACTGTATCTTAAGCTATTTTGTATGTAATCTCTTAATGGTGGATATTCTTGTCGCATCCCTATTTTGCTTATTTACAGCTAGAGCTTAGGATTACATTTGCAAATGAAAAAGTGAATGGTGTAACGGTAAATAGACTTAGAAGATGTTAGTTTTATTATAAAAAATATAAACTGGCAATTTGAAGTACATTTTATTTCGAGTAGAATGTCTTGACCAAATTATGAAAGATATCCAAAACTAGAGTCATTAATAGTAGTATTAATTGCCAAAAAGCAGTCATGAATTACAATTTTCCCCTAATAAAATAAAGCGGTTTTGAGCGTAATATTTTAGAGAATTATAAACAGACAAACCTGTTTCAGAAACTGTTTCATCTCTCAAAAGTGGCTTCATAATCTTAAGCTACAGTAAATATACAAAAACTTTCGTTTAATGTAGCTTAAAGTTCACTCAAGACTATAATTACACTGTCAATATTTCTGATGGATTCGATGATTAATTAATATCGATACTGTTAATTAAACTTCAGATATAGGCCACAACTTCCCAAGGTCGTTGAAAAGAATCTAAAATCGAGCCACGTTTCCGGTCAAAACAGAATCTAAGACAGTGACTCTTCCACCGAGGAACGCTAACCTGGCGTTGCAACCTTTTTTGACTTATACACCTGTCCATCAAATTACAACCCTAAGTTTTAAAAGATAGGGTGCAATATCAAAACGGTGAAACAGCAAAACGGTCTTTGAGCTCACTCTTATTTAAATAAGGTAGTCGGTGAGTGAAAGAGAGGTAGTGATGGGCAAGCGAGAGAGGAGAGCGATGGCGATGTTGCCGCGCTTTTGAGTAGTGACTTTGTTTTGAGTGTCGATGTTTCGATATTATATTGCAGTGTAAAAAATAATAGTTGCATTTTCGTATTACGAAAATAGCACTTTTGAGAAAATGCTCAGAAGTGTTTTTTTTTATGAAATAAGTAAATAAGCACACATGAAACTTCAAATGCCATTTAAAACTACACAAATTGATCTTGTAAATCAAATCAAAAGCCAAAATGTTTGTAAAAATATATTCTTGTTATTCACTGTTTTTACAAACTGCGTCTTGACATTTGATATTTTGGAAGTAACAATATCTATTGTTTGACTTCATTGAAAGATTTAAACTAGGTAACAAATATAGGTTTTTAATATTTCGCAATGCATTATTAGACAATATAAGTATTAGACATGAAACAGTTCCAACGGTAAATATTCAGGAAATCTATAAGCCGATTAAAAACATTAAATAGATGGATAAAAACTCATAAAAAAACCTTTTAAAAAATATCGACAACCCCCTAAACCATCGATAACTATCTCTAAAATCATCGATATACACCTCTCCCTACCGTCCAGATGGCGTCGACAGGGCAGCCGACAAGTCGAATTGGGTCCGTTCGGAATTCCACGCGTCGCCTCGCCTCGCGTGATGCGCGCGCGCCGAGGGATCGTAAGGGATTCGCGGGATGAGGGATTTGTATGCTATCGTTTGAAGAAAATAGTGACATCATCCATTTTTGAACTTTATGCTACGAATCTTGTAGCGAAAGATTTCAAATTGAACTACTTGTCTGATTGGTTGCACTGCGTTTAATCGGTGAGGATGGCAATAATTAATTGACCAACGCGGATAGACTATGCTGCACTTATTCCTTTGTATACGCCACTAAATAAGTGATTTTCTCTTCTTTTTAACAACTAAGTAGTTAAGGGTTGACAATTTTTAACTTACAATTTACAAAATAAACTCAAAATAAGCTTAAATAAAATAACCTAACAAATTAATAAACCTATCTTATCGTTATTTAGAAAAATAGGCTAAAACTGAATTCTGTAATGGCCAATACTAAAGCTGGCTGGTTCCTAGCTCATAGGATTAGCGTAGCTATCCAACGCTCAGCCAGCACCATAGCCTCCTTACCGCAAGGAAATGGTTTTGTTTTTGAATAGGTAGGTTTTAAGTTTATTTTTTCTGTTGCATGTCTTAGTCTTAGTTGGTTTTAATTTTATTATTTAATATTTTCTTGTTTGTTATTAATAAATATATAAGGTATTGATTTTTAACCTGATATATACTTCCAGTTTTGCTAGTTATAGTAACTTGATTCAAACCACTCTAGATTAAAAAGTGCTATGATATAACTAGAACAAAGTACGTTTAAATATGAATACGTACGTGTGAGTAGATTGTATCATCTATCAGGCACTTCATTGTAGAAAAATGTGAGGCCAGTACTGCCTTAAAAATCAATCTTCATTCCACTCACGGCTCTCACACGAGTTTAAACCAAGCACGCTGTTACAAAATCTGTTTATCCCGTTCCAAATTAAACTCGAGCTTTCAAAAGCTCTCCAAACTATCCACGTGTTAATTGCTTACACCAGCGCTTTCTAGCGGACGCTTGTGGAACTAATTTGGGAGTTTAGAACCCCTGGATAAATGGTGGTGTCAGACAGTGGTAATTAAAGAATGCTAACTGTTTCCCTTGTGATCGGTGAGCCTTTGATGTGGGTTAAGGCTTATAGGGTTAAAATACAGGCTAAACAGTACGCAGGTATGCGCCTTAAATAAAACTCAATGTTGTAACTTTTCGGATAAAAACAGTTAAACATAAAAATGTAAAAGTAAGAGAGCCAAAATTGGATTTTATAAAACTTAGCACTTGAAAAAAATATCTCAAATATGAGTCTAGCTAGTAGAAGTTTGGATAAAAGTGTTTTTTTGATGATATTATATTGTTTTACTTTTGATGGAAATGCACCTACTCTAGATACCTTTATTTGTAACACTGTCTCGTCAAGTATTGTGTTCTTACAAGATTTTACAAGGTCATTTTAATCCTAATGATTTAACTCTTCACCACCACAACATCAAAAACCCCGAATAAATTTTTGTTCACCCGAATGACATTGTATAAAACATCGCCATAACAAAAGAAATAAACATTCTAAAAAGTATTCCAGGACGGCGTCACACAGTTTTTTTGGTTGAGAACCGAACCTGGGACTCGGTAGCGTGTTTGCATTGACATTAGCACCACAGGCTCAAACCGCCCATTGAGATATGGCAATAAAAAATGTTTTAGGATGCTAAATGGTGGGCATTGTTTTATGTTACTTGCTCTACATCCACAGGACTTCAATATTAACTAATGTTTCTTATATGTCGTTACCATAATAATGTGTGTAAAATAGTACTATCCTAAATTAAACTAGCCTGTCGTAGATGAAATTCAGATCTACCTTTCAAACACAAGGAGGTGTTTTTTTATCAATTCAGCGTTTTGTGATAATAGTATCTTATATTGCATAGGTAAATACTACCTTATATAAACTTACAAGCAAAACATTAATTTAATTATTGTGCATTTGAACGTTAATATTTTAACAAATAGCTATCTTTTCAAAACAGTGATTGTTTCTCACGCATTTCAACACAAGCCTCATAAAACAGACATTAAAAATTATGTTTTATAACATCATTACCATTCACACAACAAATTCAAATGATATCCTACTTATTAATCCATGTATTCTTTACGTTAAAAAGCTGAGTTTTTGAGAAATCAAAAAGTCATCCCACGTATGTTTTTAGGTAACACGTAGACAAAACTTACGACCCCAAAATACCGCATCTGCCTTCGTGTTGTGGTACTAAAATATTTTTATTACTCAAACAAAGGTTTATTGACTCAAGATATAAGCAGCAGCGGACTAGGTATCTAGAAGTTAAATAGAGCTATGTACTTAAAAATGGCGGTTATATTTGTGTAAAATTTGAATTGAATGAGACTAGATTCAGAAAAGTGACACACTAGCAGACATAAAACTAATTTTAGTGCCATAAGTACAGCAAAGGTTTGTGGGAACCATGCATTTTATAAAATGCACTTCCTTATGACATACCTATTTACTTTGCAGTCATAAAAAGGATTCAATTTTACAAATAGTTTAAAAAAAGATGGCGACACTTTTTTAAGTGGTCGTTGAACGTTAGTGATAGGATAGCTATACTATAAGACCGACTGATATCTAGTGGCTTGATTAACCGGGAAGTCTAAATAAAAATCTTCAAAATGATGACTTAAAAAGATCAACATCATCAGAGGTATTTAGTCAGACTTATGACGTGTGCAGGGTCTTGATAATTACAGCATAGCTTTGATAGACTAAATTTTAGCATCATCAACATTATCAATGAAAGGACGTCCACTGCTAAACATAATTGTTCCCTACAATTTTCTAAAGCGACCGGTAGCGAGCGCTTTGCATCCAGTGTGATCCTCCGATCTTTACAAGGTCTGTCTATCTTGTCAGTGGGGGTTCTACGCTACGCCTTTAGTCAAAGGGTCTTCAATTTAGAAATTTTCAGCCCCTACGGCCTCACCTTGCCAACATTTTTCAACAGGAATACCAAATAAAACTCACTTAACAACAAAAAGTTTTTTCTCCGCTTCATCCTATGCCTTGTGTGTCATCAAAACAGTTCTCAGTACTCCGTATCAGCGGTGCTATCGTCACGTCCATCAGTACCAGAGTATGGGAGGATACTCGTGGCTAAGGATTTGATAATACCGCATTGTCTCTCGCATGTAGCATAGGATTGACTATCGTAGGAACTAGATCAGTCTGAAACAGATAAGCTTGTTAACTAGCTGTAAAAGGCTGCATATTTTGTTTATATTGTTAAAGGATGTAATGTATAACTTTAACGAATAAATTAGCGCCTAATGAAGCAACAATATTTCATAAAACGATTTACAAATAGTGAAAATAATTGTAAAAAAATAAAAAAACAAACCTTTTTAAAAAGCATTTTATTTTTTAAACGACTTATTGTAAACGAGCTTTGTACTGTTACTCGTACTTATAATTTGAGAGGAGGACTTCTTACTAGAGGTACTCAGATTCCTCGAAAATGTATTTTTTATAAACGAGCCATTGTTATAAAGACATTATAATAACGCGAAACTAATAAAATCTTTGTTCTTTTCAGGTAAGCGTGATATAATCTAACGTCGAGAGGTAAAATTTACGACATTTCTCTATTATCATAATATAATAATAGCGGTAAGATGGAGGAAGGAAAAAAGTCATTATTAATGCAAGGCACGCATCACTTCCCATAAACTGTGGGAATTTTGACAGACAATACCTTATGTGTGGGGTAAAGTAATGCATAATTAAGTCTATAATGAGGGTTTCGGAAGGCTTACTCTTACTTATCTAGGAACTATAGGCTTCGTCATCAAAAACGTTTTGTAACTCGATATTTTTTTTCATACAATTGGTGAACCTATTAGTAACACAAATGTAACCACCATCAGCATTACTAACGGCTCTTAAAAATGTTCTGCTTGTTGACTAATAGAAGTATGACATTTAAATGATTTTCCTACATCTCAAAAAGAATGGAGTAAACTGTGGTTTAATTTAAAATTCACACAGAGCTCGAGTAATCCAAACTACGTCGATTTCATACGAGCGCAGAATTAAAAGGTACACAATTTCATTTCAATCAACCCATCTGATTGCAAATCTTTGACGGTACGGGCCGGCTCAACTGAGATGGTGAAGGCCACCAAACGTGTATCGATTTGTCATCGATTAAAAGTGCTGTAAACCGTCATTGAAAAGACACATACGAGTACCTGTTATGTTGAAATAATGGTAGCAGATGTAGATGAGATGAAACAGAAGACGACACAACTATTAATGCCAATCTTGTGATATTGTTATAAAAGTAAAGTTAGCCCGTAACATCCCACTGCTGGGCAAAGGCCTTACCTCAATTATGAGTTAGTTTGAGCCATACTCCAGCACGGGGGCTCAGTGCGGGTTGGTGGAGGGGTGTTTGCAAGGCAAGCGACTAGCCCTGCTGTCAGATGTTATCAAGCCGCCCATAAGGCCTCTGACTAGGCTGAACGACTAATATCAACCGATATTAGCCGGGACCAACGGCTTAACGTGCCTTCCAAAGCACGAAGATGCTCGTGATGTACGCCACTTATATGGTCGGAATGGTCACCCATCCAAACACGACCGCGCCGTAGGTTGCCTCTCTTCGGTATCACTACCAAAGCGCTGCTACCACTGCGCTACGAGCACCTCATATATATTATAATACTATTTATATAATTATTGACGTATAGCATATGGTAGTAAATAATCATCTCCTTTGTGCACAATACACAAGTGCAGTCTCTGTTCCTTTACTCTCATTATTCAGTGATACGGCAGATATGACCGGTGAGAGATCAGGTGCAGGACCAACCGTCTACCGTGCTTTCCACCAACTTTCTGACCCTGAGCTGTTTTCATGACAGAAAAACCTGGAATTAAACTTTGGCATTTAGCGTTACTAACCACTATACCAACGAGATAGTCATGGAAATAAATGCAAAAAGAGTAAACTTTGTAGATAGTTAATAACTTAATAATTGTGTTTATTTGAGTAACCGTTCTGATGTCACATTTAATTGAGTTTCGATATCCAAAACTCATTGTGAATTTCTACCACGTAAAAATTGAAATTATGTGTAGATAAAACCAAGATTCAGCCAACCACAGACATATAGCAGGATATTTTAGTGCTTTTTTCCTCCGATCCTTTATCAGAGGGCCTATTATTAATAAATGGATGGCAACTATCTTCATGTCCCCTTAATACGAGCTTTGATAATCCCGCCACTAATTTGCAAAGGATTCGCATTAAAAGCCATACCGACTACAGCATTAAAGAGCCAGCATACTCTTAAATTAAACTTTATACGACTGGATAAGTGATAGTCATTTTATTTTTTTATGACGCAGAAATTAAATAGTACGTTTCCGTGTTTATTTCGAACTTATTGCTTTACAAAATGGTATTTGATAAATTTACATTATTTTAAAGCCATCACCATCTAAATATGTGTACAAAATGTCTATACGCAATCTTTTACTCAATAAGTATAAATAACATTACATCTGTTTAGCGTGAAATGATGTGAATTTTAATGTCTTTATGTATGTCTATTTAGGTTTGTTTAAGAAGCATTTATGTAGATATTTGTAGTTCATTCTTAATTATGTTAGTTTTTTGTTCTTTTACGCCGCCTCAATGGTTTTATCCTTACCCTTGGTTGACTGATAGAGAATGCTATTACGCATTTAGTCCATTTGTATGTACAATAAAGAATGTATATTGAAATAAATAATCGTCACCCTTGATTTTATTAAGATGAATCACATTGGATTTTTAATCTATTGAAATATTATTTTTTTAACTCATGAATCAGATGCATGATTCAATCAATCTTTAAAAGTTATAGATCCGCTTTCTACCACGCGATTTGATCTGATAACGGAGGTCGGGTAAGATGTAAATTTAAATCTAATTTACAAATCGACAAAAGATTTATTGCGAATGCCGATATCGATAATCGATATTTGTGCATGTGACGCCATTATGATGGATTCGATAGCGCATGCGCCGCGGGCACAGGCCGGCTACTGGCGCTACACCGACACAGTTAAGGTAGAGACAGAAGGTTCACTCAGTGCAGAACTTTTATATTTATCATCAAAGTGACCCATTTGATTCCAATTCGATTCTGTAAGCCTAACATGCTCGCCTCGATACCGTTTATCGCATCGATAACATGGTTACACTTCCTAAACAACATGTTTTTCCCTCTTGTTTTCACTTGTAAGGCAATCCTAAATGCTTTTAATAACAAATGCATACAGTAAAGTTAGTAAAAACCTGTTAAAATATGGTAAAAATGTCGTTTGAAATTTATCGATTGCCGCGATAAATGATAAATTGGCGCGCATCTTAGGCCCGCTGGAGTGCCTGTGAGCTATTAAAAATGATTGTAGTTCCCAGAGTTTTAGGTACCTACCTAACCATTTAAGATTCTTTGAACAAATTAAGTAGCTATTTAAATCTTGCATATGGTATCAAGTAAAAGAACATAAGGAAAGCAGAAGGACGAATAACTCGTTGACGGAGTGTTCATACGACCTGACAACTTGCCATATTTTTAATTTTATTTTTATTTAAGCACAACCAACAAAGCATGCACCTTACAATAATGCGAGATAAGAAATTAAAACGTAGTCATTGTCAAACTGTAGTAACCAGCACTACACGAGTAATTACAAATGAAATTAATTAATAGTACATTATGATACAAGTGTGCTAAGTTGACCATTATATACAAGGCGATATTGTGTGCGCACGAGCGAAAGCGAGTGCGCCATAAGAAAGCCGCGTATATAATGGTCACAGGCACACGCGTATCATACGACGTTTTTCAACACACTTGCGAGGAATAAACAATACTCTTCATCAAGTAAGTTTTAATTATTAAAACAGTAAAGATACATTTCACTCCATTTTGATGGCAAAAGACTATCGCACGCGTTATTCGCCTCGATACGTATGTCTGGTGGAGTTAATAATAGGTTTTCTTCATTTTCTTCACTTGAAGAAGACATTTTATTTAATATTAAACTTCACAATAATAAATCCAAACTTCGTCACAGCCGACAATTAATTTGGAAAAAATGGCGCGTTGTTTTTTTTTCTTGCCGCGATACCGATGCGCGCGCAAGGCTAAGGCGCGAACTAGATCGGCCAACAGCCAAGATTTAAAATGTAAAAATTCGTGTTTAGAACACAAATTACAGAAAACGTTAAATTAATTTGTGTTATTTTTTAGTAATAAAGCTGAATTTACCATTTCTTGAAATAAATATGTAGATACTGTTATTTTTCGCATAAATACTGTTTGTTGCCAAAATAAAAGTTATAACCCGACTAAATTATATCGCTTCTTCTTCTCACTTACTACTTGGTACTAGGGTACAAATGTAAATTGGTCGGGATTAATAAACTAAAGGCACTAGTGCAATAATATAATGAAAAGGCACGCGTGTTTAATATCTAGGATTATGAGCCAAAAATCGGTGGAATAAAAACGTCATTTTGAGCAAGTGTGTTGAAAAGTTTATTACAGGATTGGTTACTAAAAAACAGTACTATTTTTAATCAAAAAATATAATGTCATTTTTATCCAATTAGGTTTAAGTGTTAGTCGACCTACCGTATGAGTCTTTACTGTGGCTCTATCTTTTTGCACCCCACGTGAGGACAGTCTCCCAGTAATTAAAAGGTAGCAGCCTCTCTGAAAGCACTCCGAATGCATTTTAAAATAGACAACATCTACGGATATAAAATTTGTGTTATGAGCAGATAAGTTTAATGATATCACTAATTATAGTCATATAGTTTGGAAGAAATGTTTATATTTATCAACTAGGCCCTCATTAGGCATTTTACTTTAAAGATTAATCTTATGGTAAGTAAAAGCCTATGTTTTTACTCTATTAGATGATCAAAATAGTCAACGTTAGGATTAACAGTTCTTAAAAACGTTTTTATAATTAATTTCGGCGAGAATATAGCCATTAGCAGCTCTTTTGCGTAAAATGTTCCGTGTTTCCTTAATCTGGAATAGATCCTGCTATGCCGCGGTCCTAGAAGCGGTAAACTGCCAACAGAACGCTAGCATTCATGAAAACGTATTCAAAATCTTAAGTTACATTCCAAAACATATTGTTTGCACTCTTTTATATTAGGCGTAACTTAGTCCGGGCGTTGAGTCAGTATTTACACAAAAAGCCTCCTAGCCTATAGAAATGGAAGCCACTTGAGCACACAATCATTTTATTAGCTTTAAGTTGACACTTCTCTTCAATACTCCGACCATTGTAAGTGGACCTCCGTTGTATATTTCTTGGGTCCAAATCGTTATAGATTAAAGGAATTTCCGAAACGAGTCTCAGCTCTATTGATGAAAGTACAGCTCAATACTGGCCAGTATTGCCTTTGGAATAAAACAAAAAAGAAAAAGGCTCTTCCAGAGATTATATTCTACTTTCGGCTAACGTTGTCCCTCTTATACACATCATCGTGCTGATGTATGTAACAGTGATGGATATATCCGTAAAAAATATCGAATTCCAGAGTGGGGTCCACTCTGTAATCTTCTGTTTTTTAAGAAGTTTACGTGATAGGAATAACAATTTCTGTATGTCTGTTTGTTTGCGGTCGAGGTGTTAATGTGGAGTCTTAGCACGCAATAGAAATATGAATTATTGAATAGACAAGTATTATGACACATACGGAATGTGTATTGATGTGAGGCGGCGGTTTCGGCGCCGGGCGTATTTCGGATTCGGTAATGTTTTTTTTTTTCAATCCTATTTATTTATAAAACATGAACTAGTCCTTATTCACACTAGATATGAAGTGCGAATGACGTCATATATGTTTGTATTTACACGTAAATAAATAATACCATCTTAAAAATTACAAGGATTCGTGTCTATCTCGTTTTTTCATGTATTTTTTACAATTAGAAATTGACATTAAGGTGTCGCGAAGATCCATGATTAGATTACATTCTTTGCATACGTTATAAGAAGGATTATCACTAAATGAACACAAAACTTACGGAAATATCAGACATAATCAAGGACGTTACATTTTTTGCATACAAATGTTTCGAACCATGAACATCAACAAAATCGAGATCTGAATCTCGTCTTAGCGTAGGCGTCACATATTACTAACCTAATAGCAATAAAATCTAGATCCATCGATCAAAATCTGTCCAGATATCACATTTCAAACTAAAGTCAATGAATATTTATCACTTTATTATGATCTGTTATATTTTTTTTTGTAATCTGTTGACAGAAAACGAAGTATTGTGACGTAATTTTTAGGTGCGCTGTTGAAATATTGTTTTTAGAGCATTATTATGACGTTGCTTAAACAAATGCTATATTTTCATCTTCAAATATGTTTTGCGATACGTTTTAAATGTAAATCCAACGTATTTTGTGCAGCAATATGAACATTCACGTTGAGTATACAATTTATCTTTTAGTTTGAAGATTTGTTTCCGTAGTCTCATATATTGGAAAACTTCTGAAAACATTTCAAGTTATAAAGCTCATATCACTCTGATATTAACATAACCACATACGGACATGGATTAACGGTTCTCGCACCGGTATAGATCAAGATGAACCACCACTCTTTCTTAAACCCTCTCTGCCAGCATTGGTTCTGAGTTCATGGTTCAAATTACAATGGATTTGTGTAACTTGTAATTCAAATAACAAAAAAACAGTTCGGTATTACGCCAATACTATTGTCAGATCGAACATGACTTGGTCCCGCCCCAGACATTTGGGTCTAAAGAGTCCAACTTTATAACCTATAAGATTTGATCCGTCTCTATTCGTCTTGTTCCTTCTTACTGACATACAGTCATGAGTAAGCAGGATGGTGAATGTTGGAATTCCGGATAAAAGTACAACAGAGTGGGGTATTTGATGTGAGTGACAGTCGTCAACGCCTTTTGTTGTGTGACATTGCTCAATGTGACCTAAATAGTTTTGATCTTGTCTATTTTAAATGTTGGATTAGCAGTTATGGGAGGTCTTATGGATCTAAGAGTATAACTTTCGGGTTATATCATTCAGATCCTGGGTGATTTCGTTAAGTAGTATACAGATTATTTGTTTAAAGTTAAATAAAGGAGTTAGGTAAACGAATGCTTTATTTGTTTCTAGCCTTAGTAGCTTATGAGAAGGAGTCATTTATAAACATGTTCACCTTTCCTGAAATCCGTCACTTATTGAAGTTACCTTTGACTTAATTGTAGATCCCGGACAATAGGCTAGTTGACCAAATTTAAAAAACTTATATTAGCAAATGTATTTATTAAATACCTTGGTATTTAAAAAATATTCAACGTTTACATGTTTAGTTATGCTTATGATTTATATTAAAATAAATTCGATTGGGCGTCAAAAAACGCTCGAACTATCATAGTGTTCTAAATAACGTCACTGCTTACAGTCAAAACTCTTCTTGACAGCAAAATAAGGCCGCCATCGCGCAAGGCTTGATGTCACATCCTATAGTAGGCGTTTACGTGACCACATGTGTGTTTTGGACAAACTTAATTATGAATTAAATTGAGAAATAAATCAGATTTTTACATCTTCATACCATAATTAAACACTAGGAACTACCACCCTTGTGATAAGTCCTTAGTGGAAACTAGCTTATTGTATTAAAAAAAGGTCTAGTTGCTATTCTTGGTGTAATAAAATATATTACGAGTACACCTCAAAACATCTTAAATACGTGATCTTCGTGTTTTTAAATCTTACTTCGACATTTTTCATTTCCAGACATGTTCTACAGTAGGTCCAGTATTTTTCAATTATCAATTATCATTCAACTGTATTCCCTCGTGACTATGCCATTAACAAATAACGCTTGGCTCCCATACAAACGGATCGCTCAGTTGAATGGTGCAATTATAAAATCGCTTGCATTAATACATTACCAGTCGACTTTAATTAATACATTACAATTATGATGGGCCATAAAACTATCTTTCGGTATGTTAATTATGAACTACTCAAGTATTTTACGCGGACCAGTGTTGAATTAAAACAGTCAGCTTATTTGCAGCAGTGTGAACAATCTTGCTCTTTTTAAATGGATTCTTCTCTGCAGATTTTTGTTTTAATTATGTAAAGTTGGTCTATGCACTACAAAGACACAAATAAAATACCGAAAGAAAAAATATTTATATAATTTAAATGACGTTATGACGAATAATTAAAAAACCTTATAAAAAATAGTTTTTGAAGCGAAGCACATGGTATTTTATTTGTTCATATCTGTGCAATAAAGTATGAACAAATAAAATACCATTTTATTTGTTCATACTTTATTGCACAAACAAAATGAAGTACAAATGGCGGACTTAATGCTTTAAAGCATTCTCTACCAGTCAACCATTGGGTGAGGCAGAAACAGTTGAGGTGGCGTAAAAAAACAAAAAAAACTAACATGATTAAGAATGAACTACATTATACTAACTTTTAGTTTCATTTTCAAAATAATACTTTTAGTTTCATTTTCTATCAGTTATAACTATGGGCTAAGCAGCATTAATGAAATAAATACTGAAATATGCGCCAGACAACACACCGATTGTCGTGATTTCGAAGTAAGGAGTTCCTTGTTTTACGAATACCAGACCGCAATTATGACGGAATTATCTTGCTTATAAAGAAGAAATATGGGTTTTAATACAAAATAGGTATATTATATCTATGTCTTTGGGCACTTAAATTCTAAACTTAAGTGAAAAATAAATAGGCACTGGCTGATTTTAAAGTATATGTGGCTTAACCCTTTAGGATTCAGCCCATGTACAATAATTTTTATCTCTACGCATCTGGAATAATAATTCTAGGCAGAAAAAATGCCACAATGGCAGGACCATGAGGTCCTGTGTTAATATACTTATTACTTTACGTACATACCTAGAAAATGAACTGCGTGGTATATTTTGATAGTTATCGAATATATGTTATCATGATAATTAGCGGTTTCTTTTATAAACAGTGTTTTGCATATATCAGGATTAAACTTTAAAAATAAAGATAAATGTTTATTTCAATAAATAAATTTTAGATTTGCTATAAGCTGCGGGAAATTTGAATCGGACTTAAAACACTATAATTGATCAGTTATCGAGCGGGATGAAAAATTATAAAATTACTAAAAGGGCTATAAAAAAATAGGGGTTGGTGATACAAAAGTAAAAATTTAGGGTTGTATGCCCTATTATAAATATAAAAAAACGTCCAAAAATATATATTTAAAGGTGAACAACCCTTATCATTTAGGGGTATGAAAAATAGATAGTAGCCGATTCTCAGACCTACTGAATCTGCATATAAAATTTGGTTAGAATCGGTAAAGCCGTTTCGGAGGAGTGGAAATTTTATATATTACCTATAGATTACAAGTTTTCACATTGATCATTTATTTACTGATCGTTCAATTTTGAGGACATCTATCTGACATTAAACTCTCGTTGTGTCTCATATTATTTAACGTGTGTGATGTACAGACGACAGCACGTCAAGTAAACACTGCGGTACCTTATGTTGTTGTAATAAGGACTAGTTTGCAACAAAAGTGGATAACCTGATGTGTACGTGTATCCTGACTGTACGTAACCTGACTATACGTTTTTGATTAAAATATAAGGTTTTAGCTAGCTAGCTAGTTGCAGCACGTGATCAAGATGCATATAAAAATTAGCGTGTTGACTTATTCTCTTATTGATGTTTGAAATCGTATCAAATAATTTTACAACCTCTTTGCTTATTTTCATCAACTAATAAAAGCATGTTCACCGAACATTCGTTAAGTACCACCTACAAAAGTATACTAAAAATATTATTTTAAGTACTCTAACAAATACTCGGTAACAAAACCGCTAATAAGTCGTAATCGCTGCTGCTGTAAGTATTAAAACTCGATTACTAATCGATCTGATATCAAACAGTTATCCGTATAAAATATCGAGTACACCCGACCACAAAAGTATAATTAACCGAGTGCGTTGACAGTTGTGTAGTACAGATGTATTCAAAATTGCATTTTGTATTTTATGTCGAAACGGGAAAGCAACCTTCCGTGACGCCTAGCTCCCGGAAAATAAAAATATGTGAAAACTCCTATTAATCAAACAAATATAAATTATAAAATATATTTCAATATTAACAGTCAGTTTTGTGATACCTGAATAAGTTTCCACTATTGTTATTTGTCGACTACTTAATAAGTAAGTTCTAAATTTGAATTATTTATTTTATTGGTTAGTTGGTTGAATGAATTTGTTTGTGCTTATTTAACGATGTAAAACCAGCCTTAATTAAATACAATTGGAAATATGTATGATATGGAAATACACATTTCAGATATTTATTGATAAAAAAATAATTTCAACCAACACAAATGTCAAATAGTTATATATTGATTAAGGTAACCTTTAATTACCTTTACTAAAGCTGTTTAAACATTGAATCGTTTATTTATTTCCAGCTACTTATGCGTTTTTGTTTTAACGTCACAAAAAAACGATGTAGGTACAACTGGTCAAGCCTAAAATATGTGTCGATTCGTCAAGCGCGTTTTTTCCTTTAATTTTATTGTACATTCGTCAAGTTATAAAATCTAACCTAACCTAACCTAATAACAATATTTTATTACTTGACGAATGTACAATAAAATTAGAGGTAAAAACGCGCTTGACGAATCGACACAAATTTCTGGCTTGACCAATTGTACCCTACACCTTTCCTACGATGTAGGTACAACTGGTCAAGCCTAAAATATGTGTCGATTCGTCAAGCGCGTTTTTTCCTTTAATTTTATTGTACATTCGTCAAGTTATAAAATCTAACCTAACCTAACCTAATAACAATATTTTATTACTTGACGAATGTACAATAAAATTAGAGGTAAAAACGCGCTTGACGAATCGACACAAATTTCTGGCTTGACCAATTGTACCCTACACCTTTCCTACCACTAGAGACAAGACTCAACATAAGTGACATTTGTTTCTTGGCAAAGATTGCCACCGGTGTCATAGATAGCCCAGAACTGCTATCGAAAATATCATTAAACACCAACATGTTAAGGTTCCGATCACGCCCAATACTATATGTACCCTTAGTCCATGCAAATTACAGGCAGAACGCATTTCTGATCCGTAGTTGTAAAAGTTTTTCCAAATTATCTATCGACATTGACCTGTTCTTTACAAGCACTACCTCTATTAAGCGATTAATGACTAAATCTTATTTTGAGATTCTCAATCTTCGTGATAAATTGGACTAACACCATTGTTCCTTAGATATATATTTTTTTACTTTTTTTTTGTATTAAGAGATTATTGTTTCTTTCCTTTGGATTGTAGTTGCCCCAATCGGACCTTATCCTGATATCTGACTACTCATATGTGGAGATTTATTATTAGTATTGATGTTAGCATTAAGTTATTTAGATATAGTGATTATTAAAACTGTAAATCTTCCTAAGAATAAATAAATAAATAAATAAAACACTAACTAACTACCTGGTGAGGACTAGTACTTTTAAAATCTATGTTACGAGTATTAGCTATAAAATATCATTACGTTCATAAGTGTGATTGCTTTTCGTTTAATAAAATCCAATTTTGAGCTACCCGTACCTTCAATTATACGCATATCTGAAGCCAATTATGTAGAATCATATCCTTTAAACATGTTTAACTAATAGGATGTCAAAAAAGTTGTGTCGAACTAACTGCCTCGGTGGCGCAGCGGTTAGAGGGTAGCTCTTCAAAAGCGACGGCTGCGCCCGAGGTCCCGGGTTCGATGCCTGGGTCGGCCTAAAAATACGTACCTGCGTTTTTCTGTTCAGAAATTCTCAGAAGACCACACTATGAGTGAGATGAAAAATGCATTTGTCAATTGTGCTCTTTTAACTCTCGTATTGTAAAGATGGCCCTCTTTACTTGGATTTTTGCTGTTTATCAAATACTTTCACGTAGGGCACATTTCTATTACCATTTTTAAATATGAAATGATTTTAGAAATAGCAATTATCGTCATCGTTACTTAGTTGTAAAACCCTTTACACACTGCGCTCCTTTTAGCATCGATGCAGTCGCGATGTTAATGCGCGTTAGCATCGATACAGCCGCGATGCAAAATCTAGAAATTGTCAAATCATGTATTGAATTTTCGATACTAACGCGCATTAGCATCGATGCTAAATTAAATCTGTTCATTGCGTGAGTCGCAATGCTGAAGCGCGTTTTCAAAATGCGCGACTGCATTGATGCTAAAAGTCGCAGTGTGTAAAGGACTTAGATGTTTATAAAACACGTTGGGCTCTTATAGCCGTTGGGGCAGAAAAGTTCTAGATTGGAGACCCTTCGACTAAAAGCGCAGCGTAAGACGTCCACCGATATGATGGACAGCCGACCTTGTGCAAATCGCAGGATCACTCTGGATGCAGACCGCTCACAACCATTCGCTGTGAAAAGCCGTTACGGAGGCCTATGTTCAGCAGTGGACGTCCATTGGCTGATAATGATGATGAAAACACGTCTTCACACTCTTTTCTTTTTCTTTTTCTTAACAACGTTCATCAAAATTACACCATATCTCTAATAAAATCAGTTTTCTTGTCAAGTGGTATCCCTAATACCGATAATTCTGAATATCGATTCCGAAAGCAACAATGTTTCGGCGTGGAAACAATTTCAGTATATTAGTGGCGGGCGTATGATTTCAAATGATCGCTGCGGTGTATATGCCCTTTATAGGATGCGGTTTCACCGTTTGCCTCAAGCAGCAAGAAAAGGCGTTTAAATAAAAGCTTTTAAGCTGATGAAAGAATGGAGGATATAGGCTACCTAAGAAAAGTATTCGACGAAAGACGCAGCGTGGGACGTCCACCAACAAGATGGACAGACGACCTTTTAAAGATCGCAGGATCAAGCTGGATGCAGACCGCTAGTGATCGGTCGCTGTGGAAAGCCGTGGGGGAGGCCTATGTTTAGCAGTGGACGTCCTTTGACTGATAATGATGATGAAGAAAAGCATGCAGACGATTACGCATGCATGTATTGTGAAAGATCAAAAAGAGATAAAAAATAACCTACAATACCAATCTGGATTCAAACATGACGATCTTAGTAAATGGATTCTCATGATTGATCTGCAACATCTTGGGTAACTTGTCTCTAACTATCTCTGTCTCTGCAACATTTGGCTAAAGGTCAAGGTCATTATTTATTATTGTATCTTACTGGTAGTTTTTTGGTGTTTGACTAGAATAAATATAAACCTAATCCAAGCTGAGACACAGCCATGCCAAAAAGTTTACTATTTCCAAGCAGCGAGTGCCTGCCAAGTTAATACCTAAAATTGAACTTTCGTTTTAATAATTTTCGGTGCATTTAAGAAATTTTCTTAGTCTTGAGCTTTTGAATTGCACCAAACATCCACAAACATTACATTTCGAGCGGTGTGCTCTCCGAAATGAAAGCGGTTGTGATTCTAAACGCATTTTTGAAGCACTGGCATAAACGTTTCGGTACAATATCTGATACATTTATGGGTATTACATACACTTGAACAGCTGCTATAAAGCTTTGCATTTTAACCGCGGAAGATATCACAGTACTTTAGGTACCTATGGGTATTACAATTTATTATCGTATCTTACTTGTAGTTATGGTTTCGTACTAGAATAAATATATACCTAATCGAAGCTGATATCTGAACCCGGAACTTTTTTGGTCAGACTGGTAAATTTTGAGATCGAATAACTTGCGGGAACAGACGACCGCCGTGGTGTAGTGGTTAGGCTCGCTGGTATCAAGGCGTCGCCGCTCCGTTGTCCCGGGTTCGATTCCCCGTCGGGTCGATATAGAAATCAAAATTTTCTATATTGTCTTAGGTCTGGGTGTTGTGGTTCCACCGTTGTGACTGATTTCTACAACACCAGTGCATTAGCTACTTACTTTGGGATCAGAGCAATATATGTGTTTGGAGTCCAATATTTATTTATTTAATACTTGTATCTTGTAACTGCGTTACTGCGAGTACATATTTATTGTATTTATTATTATACGAACACATTGTAAACTTACCGGTTAATAAATTTAAAACTAACATTTAAGAAACTCTAATGACGAAACAAAGGTAATAATTTTTTAAAAGATAGTACTTGCATGATCACCACAAAGATTTTAGACCTTTTGAAAAGAGGCATTGACAAAAGTGACTGAATTTTTTGCACAGCTTCTTCTCAGCACTAGCCCAATATTGTGCCGAAGCTGTGGCAAGGTTTATATTGAAACGTGTAAAAGCGTCCCCAGGGAGCCTATTTGCCTAAATGACTGTTTAGACTTTAAGCACCTACTCTAAACATTTAACTTGTAATTATTTTTAAATTCTCACAATGACTGTTATGTTATTTTTTGCCTGAAATTAAGACATTTGTCACCCACACCTGGAGGAAAGAAAAAAATACGAGCACTCAACCGTAAAAGTAATTGCACGCATTGTTCCTTTATAATTAAGTCCGTGTCTCTATTTACAAAGACCACTCAAACACATAACGTTTTCAGGAGATCCATACACACGTCTCTCGCTCAGCCGAGAGAAAAGGGTATAAATCAATTTCTTTATTTTTCAAGTTGGGTAGCTTATTATTTTTTACGACTGCCTTCGCTGAGAAGCGCGCAGACCGTGAAAATTTTGTGTCGTAACATTGTTTGTGTTAATCTTAGGCAAGTTGAGATCTTCAAATAGACAGCAGCTTCACAGAGCCCATGTGCAACAAATTTGCTTAACCACATATAATCAAGTTTGTTAAACCACAAATTAAGTTTTTAATATCACCCTTCAGTTCTAACTGCCTTTTGTTTCTTGCCGTTCTAAGAAAAGCCTCAGTGGGAAGTTTTACAATGATTTCGTTAATTATCCATAATTATGAGGTGTACTGTGTTATCAGTGCGGGATGTCTGTCAAAACTGTTTTTGGTAAAAAGATGTTTAGTGGATTTTGCTATCGGAGCGCCAGATTCGATTTCGAATTAATGATACACTGGAGAGCACTGACTTGCTTTATATTGACATGCATTTTATGTAAAAATTCTTATATTTGCTAATATTAGTTTGTTTTAGCTGTAATTAAAATATCGTTTAATTAAGTACTGCAATGCTGACTGAAAAATGAAATGTCTCATTTATTATGTGCATGTGAATACTATGTAACTGCTTACATGTTCATGTAAATAAATATATCTTATCTTATTGAACCAATTTAAATTAACGTAATTGACAGGTTGTTTCAATTTAAACTGTGTTTCAAATTAATCCTACACGATCCCACGACTTGAAACACAAATCATTCGATTACGCAGTTATGTCGTTTTGTTCAAATACCAATCTCAATGTATTCCAATTACATGTAATATTGTTGCCAGATTCAGTCGCCACTATCCGACAATCGGCCGTGGCTTATAGCAACACCAATCCTAATAAAGGTGTAAGATTTAAGGTTAAACGCTCAGAAGACGTATCAGAGTCTACTAATCTCGATATTTCAAAGTTTAATCTAATACCACCCTTAATGCAAAGGTATAGAAACTAAAATAAAAGTAAGTATTTTCTGAAGCAAATTGGTTGTTAGATATTTGACTGAATTTACCACGTTAAGAACAAGGGAATAAAGCGCTGGGATTTGTAGAGTGTGTCTAACAAGATCGTAATTACAGAGCTATGTGGTAACTGTAGATTTTAAGGTCACCGTTTCACGATGGCCTTTCTGTGAGTAACTACCGTTTGTCTTTGAATGAAATTGATCGGGTATCAAGTAAGGTTCAGAGATGTGCTTGCGCTTAAGATCGAATGTTTACATAGACAGCTAAATTAAGAAGCTCGGATGTCGAATCCGACTTTAAACAAGAAATAAACGCACAGGCCGACATAGCTCAGGAAAAATAAGTCCAAATAAGTCTGTTTGGCGGCAAAATATGTACATCAATAAAACCTTAGTTTATAACTTATAATTGGCACTAGGAAACAGGATCTTGGACAAACCTTGGATATCTTACAAAATATTGATCCCATCAGTATAGAAGTCGTCTCATTCGATAAAACGCAAGAAATGGGCCCAAAAGATAAGGAGGCATGTCCTGGCTCCATATGGGCCTTAAGTGCTTGATATTAACTAATTATTGACGTTCATAAGTGGCATTTTGTGTCCTAAATTGAATAAATTAGCCTTGAAAATCGGTCCACCCGCTGAATTTCTTTCAATACCAAAATTACCTTCTCCTGCCTATAAAATACAATATTTATTTTATTCAGTTAATTAGCGAAATAAAGTGAAATATGTTTTCATTTTTATACCTCGATAACCAGTGACCTGACCATTGCACCTGAAACATTGTAAAAGGTCGTTAGTTTTTCCAACATTACTAAAACAGTTCTAGCCAAATACTGGCCGCTTACAAAAAAAAAACAAATGCATCCTATCCGCGGTACAGTTGCGTCCTGCGAGCGACGGGCTGCGCACACGCACCAATTAGCGCGCCCGTCGCCGATGCAACGTCATAAATCGAACGGACCGTTAGTGTGGGGCCACGAACCCAGAGGTTTGTGAGAGCAGGACCTATCTCTGGTTGTAGATCAATATACCAGCACAACCATAGGTATTATTATAGTTAGTATTATTAGTCAAATCAGGGTAGACATAACGCTGATGTTAAAAATAATTTAAAAAAGGTAATTGATCCACTTTTATTACAATAGCAGTAGTACATAGTATGTATTATATTAACATTCAGCCATCCATCATCGAACAAGGAATTAACCTGTATCTTGAGTTGTGATAGGCATCATGAGGATTTTCTCATTGATATATTATAGGAGGAATACAGTAAACTAGTAATTACAGACTGCATATTTATAAAAAATATATAAAGTAAACATAAAAAGTATATGCGAAAGAGTTTGCCTCACAGCCGCTTATTACATTATTTATAAAGAAATGTAAAGTGTATGTGTATATTAATGTGTGATTAAGTTTTAATGAATGTGTATGAAAGAGTTTGTGATAGCGAAATGTGCATTTTTGTTTTTGACAAAATATGTGGACTTAGGATGATTTATTTTTTAGCTAAAAATCTGGGATAAGCTGGGCAAAGGAATTAAACAAGAAAATACTCTTCTGAATAATTTCTCAAAAGTGAAAAAAAAAGCTAATATGGCTCTTCCTTCTACAATAAGCCTACTTTTACTTATTTATGCATCACAAATACCATCTATCGTAATGTTACAAAATTTAATTAAAGTTAAAAACATCGACTTACGTACATTTTATAAAAACACCTGCAAAAAAAGGAATCAATTCAATAATACAAGTACTGATTATCTCGTACACTCCAGATCACACGTTCACAGGAATGCTAACAGGCGAGGGTATACGCCAAAACTGTAATAAGACAAAACAATTCGCGTTAAGCACGACGGGTTGATTCCTCGTCAGTTATTTTCAGAGCGCAGTTAACCTGACATGGATTTAATGTTATTGTTAACTGTGTGATGGGATGAACGCGGCTCTCATGTTACAGAGATCCAACACTTATTTAATTGCAAACGAGACGGTTTACGGTTATGTGTGATGGTGAAGGTTATTGTAAAAGATAGTGTGTGTTAATCAACGAAGTTTTTAAACATTTTTTTTTTTAAATTTAATTGATGTCTTATATGAAGCGTCCTCCATTTTGATAACACGATATTTTGATCATTGTTTTATTAGTTTATAGTGAGTTACATCAGATTATTTTAATGTATATTTTTATAAAACTGAATATTTAAGTTTTTGCTGTTCGGAGTACAATAACTTTCATACTAAAACCTTACATACAAAATTTTGTATTAGTGCTTGATGTCTCTAATGCAATATAGCAATTCCCTTTAAAGCTTACTAACCTTAATTTGCCTAACGAACAAACTAAGATCAAACTCGTCGCAAACGTTACAATAATAGCACTCCCATTTACCTGCCAATGTAATTAATTAACATTTACCGCTATCATTACACGCACTTCGTGGCCTCACCACTGGACCCCTGCTGCTACGGAATCTCCATCGACGATCTTTGCATCGGGAATTTGCTGTCAACCCTAGCTTTAAATACTGACTGATTTGAAATTCGAACGTTATCTATCTTGTTTATTTTCTTTTTTGTGTTGACGTTTGGCTGCCAGTGTAAGGAGTGTTTATTGAGAAGAGGTTTTATGTTGTTTAGTTAATGAATTGTTGGGAAAATGTTAAAAAGTGAAAAAGGTGCATTGATTTTTGTAGCATTGATTGTAAATATGAAACATTTAGGCTGAACTCGAAGGAATTTTTTTTTATTGTGACCAATTCAAAATTTATTAGACATTTAGAGCGTGGTTGTGTTAGGTACACCAAGGTTGTTAAAATTGGGCCTAAGCACGGCTTAAGCGAATAAACTCCAGAATTGGGCAACCTTTAATTATTCTTTGCGAAATCGTATAAAATTGTGTTTAAATCTTTTAAAATATCGCCTAATAACTTATATTCGTTCCACAGTTTGTCGTATTAAGGAAATAAAATAAGCATGAGACGTGCGTGCGCACTCTGACTTGTCATTTTAATGCAACATTACGACCGAAAAGTATATCCATCTCATTCCTTCAATGAAGGGGATTTTTCTATCTCTTTCTTACTCAATTTTACAGGACGTTTATTTGTCTTTTTTGGGTTTATCGGTTTTGTTATTTATAACATTATTACGATTCATGGAGTTTGGAAATAACTCTACATTATGATATTGGTATTGTTTCGGTTTGGCAAAAGCAGAAGGGAATAGTGGAAGCATCATTATTTGCGATAATTAAAAATTATAAACTATATTGATTTAATGCAGACTTGTATTATATATACCGACGTACCTAATTTGAATGAAATCATGTCAGTTTTTTTTTAATTTATTTATATCATAATTCAGTTTTTAAAACAAGCCCGTATCATGTCATTTTAAGAGCTCATATTGAGGGATATAACTTATTTTCTTCAGAATATTCTACTTACATTTTAATGAGGTACTGACATGACAATCACTGCTTGTTATGAATGAGTAGTGAAAGTTAATTTTATAAATAAAACCAATTTATATTTATGTATGCAACGCGTACGGAACATAAAAAAAACATATATCAAAAAACTTACTTGGTTTAATTTAGACAGCGGTCGGCTGGCCAATTTATGGTGTGGTGTAAATTAAAAGAGAATGGTACCTTAAAAAATTAAAAGTAGATTGGTTTGTAATACTTGTCGTAATAATATCATCACCACATTAACTTTATTCTGAGTACTGCAGGCCATTGCATTGCACTGAAGACCGCATACGATAGGATAAAATATTTTAAAAATTTACGTCACCTAGGAGAATAAGGGAGAAGGGGGCGAATGCACATTTATCAAAATTAAGGCCGATTTTTAAATGGTCAAAAAAAAAAATCAGACTGAAAAATTATAAAGCGACAGATTTAAAAAAATGACAGGTACCTATGATTGCTGACAATTACTGTGACGTTTTCAAATTAGCCATATTATATTTTGTTTGACGAATATTTCTAACTATCGAAAAATCACCCCTTAGTGTCATAAAAAACAACTGTAAAAATTAATTGAAAAGACTGTTTTTTTAATTTACTTCTATCCAGTCTGAACTGACTAGAAGCGTTTGAGATCTAGTGCTAGAAAAAGATGGAGACGATCAGCTGGACGGAGAAAAAAAACGAATGAAGTCTTGATCATGGTAAAGGAAAAACGAAAACTATTAGAAACGATTGAGAGAAAGTGATGGGACACTTGATACGACATGACAGTTTCATCGGAACTATAATAGTAGGGAATAATAGAAGGAAAAATGAAAAAATCAATCAAAAAATATTATAATTTGAAGTAACTTGCAAGCAAAAACTAAAAGGTGTATTAAAAACTAATAAGTACTGCACAATTTTTAGAAATGATTCGTTGGAAACCTTTACTCACGTGAATCGCGTACAACATTTATTTTTAATTTTTATTTCGCTGGTACAAATATGACGTCAGACACTCTTTACAAGAATCTGTTTTGTTGCACATGCGTTTTGTGATTTGTCAACAATATGTAGTTGCGGCAAAAATTAACATAACGCTGCGTTCAGAATTCACTTCAATTCTCCCCTACTTATTACAAAGTAACCTACCCTACATAGCCTCAAAAATATATCTAAATCTGATAATGTTTATATTTTCAGATCTAAGTTTGGACTACCTTCCATCTGTTTTGATATCATATTATCTTTATGATGCTGGCCGGTCGCACGATCTGAAAAAAAAATGGTCTGTCAAATTTATCACTCTCCTTTGCGGCCAGTACTTTTTTCTTATGATTCGTTAACTTTTGACTAACTTCGTTGATAATTTTCGGAATTTTTAGGTGATTTATTCACATTACGCTTACCACAATTTTTCGTACCGCAGTCCTTGCGACAATGTTGCAATGTCACATGTATCGGCATTTTAAACTGCATCGCGGTATGCCGGGACAAGGTCTAAAAACCACCCTGGCATGATTTCCGAAAACTAACGTTTAATGTTTAAGTATACGCATTTAGGATCGAATTCGCAATGCCACGAATTTGGTTCTTATAATAGGTACGAAATAAGTATTTTCGCATAAGGTAGATAAACTTGCAATCAAATCTCTCTGCTCTGGCTGTACTTTTTTATAATGGCTGGTTTTGGTGTCAATAGGAAGGGTTTTAAAATTCCGTTTTTTGGTATTATTATTTTGTTTTTCTTTCTGACAAATTGAAGTTATGAAATGAAGAATTGTAATGCATTTTGAAATGTTACTACAAAAAGGAAATAATTGAACAAGTGATTTGGAAAAAATGTGACCCTAATGGACTTTATGCGGTGTCAGTAAAAGTAGCACACATAGGATCAACTGTTTTCAATCCAGGTTTTCTTTATGTTAAATATGCACCTCGTTCTGTTCGCCCTGTTAACAATATAATTAACGCATTTTTTTTAAATGTGGAGAAAAATCGGCATATGCGTAATAACGAAGTATTTGAATAACTAGAAATGAACCACGAAACAGTTTGGAAAAGCTAAAAGTAACACTAAAAAGTTCCTTTAGGTGCCACTAGAGTTCTCTGAAGAAATCCTATCAAAGCGTGTATCTACTGATTAGCGCTTAGCTAGTTCATCACTTTTTGTTAACGATTATAAAAGAGTTTGACTGGGGAGTGCTAGTGTAACCGCAATATTGTGCTGACATTGCATCTTTAGAATTCCGCCTATTTCGGTCTCTTTAAAAAATTTCAGGCAGTCTTAGGTTAACATCGATATACGACAGACAAAACTAATTGTCGCATTGCTTTGAAGAGATATAATGTCTAAAGCAATTCATCCAGTCCATTATATTCAAAATAGTAAGTGATGATATTCTGAATAGAACGAAAACATTTTCCTGTTCGTAATTCTTATAAATGAATCCCGATCTGTGAGTCATTTCAAAAACCTTAAAAAAGCTGTAAAATCTTCAGCATTGATCCTCTTAATAACTGTCTACATGAAAGTACAAACATATATCATTTATGTGAGTCTTTTGTCAAAACGGACGTTTTGGAACCACCGCGGTGTTTGTTCAACTTTTTATAACCACAGATAATACTAAAAGTTAAGCCTTATACACAGTGAACAGGCCTGAATGACCTACAAATATTTATGAGAGTTTTTCAAGTTAAAAAAAGCGCACCAAAACGTACCTCATACATAGACTATGCCGTTACTTAAATGGAATTTCACTTTTATTAAAGTTTCAAAACACTGTAAATGACTGTTTAACTAGTTAACCTCCCACGTTCTAGCTCATACATCCTTTAAATTAATAATGTAACAAATGATAACAGTTTGACCATTAAAAGTACGTGAAGTTTAGCTACACTCGTAAACGTTATACATTGAAAGGTGCCAACAACTTAAGCCAATCAATTACATGTGATTACATCGTCATTTAAGTTACCTACGCGGATAACTGTCAAGACATAAATTTCTGAGGTCATCGAGTAAGGTTAAAAATTGATACCAGCTTAAAGTGAACATAGATATATATAGATAGAGATCTGTACAGCTTGTGGCGTGAAATAGGAATATATATGATTCTACAACAAAAAAAAATGGTTCTTTAGAGCATTCGTAGTTACCTTAGCCTGATCTTAGTGCTCTTAAATGCTTTAACTCTATAGTAATCCAAAGTTATAATCCTTAATCTACGTATATTAAAAACGAAAGTTCGTTGTAGGAAATGACATTGTTTAATTCTATGACTGGACATATTCGTTTGCAAAACATTGCTGGTTCGATTTCTTTTGTTAGAAAATATCCAGAAATATATTTTTCATTGTAATGAATTGAAACCGTAAAAAAAAGTTTACTGGTAACTTAAAGGGCCTTTATTTCATTTTTGCTTATTTCATTCTTATTACAGGCCACAACTTGTATATTTGTTTACTTTTTATTTAAACGAATCTATAGTTAAACTCAAAATGTCATATTTTTCGATAGGGCTTGAATAGGTTAATAGTGGTTAGGTGCAATGGAGCCTTATTACAAGTACGTTTTTAGTTTCTAAAGACTAGACAGTAGATTTCGGTCTATAGAACATTGATCCTATATCGTTTTCTTCTGACATGTGTACAATAAGCTTTACAGTTCCCAAAATAATTCTTCAGAATGCCCTTTGTAAATCAATCTCGAAAATAATTAAAAAAACACAGTTAAACCGAAATTTAAATTGCGCTTAAAGCAACAATGCCCCGATTACTCGGGCATAACTTTTTACTGTATATTGGTATTGTACGATCATGAAAACTGAAATACGGGTATAAAGTTTGACGTGCATTAAGAGTTATATTTCTTAATTTTTAACGGATAATCCAGACTTGTCATGACATATTGTGAGTTTTTTTTTGCATTTAGATTAAAAATTCTTTTAAAATGATCTTCGTAAACTTAAAAAGCTTAGTTCTGGGTTTAGAGCCGCACTAACATATAAATCGACCAATTAAAAATAATTAAATTTTAACAGCAATTATGGAGGTATACTTTTTCAATTGGTCGGATGACCATTGTGTTGGTTTAAGACTGGTGCTATTTTATTTAATAAGGGTGAAACTGTATAATCATTATATACACACATCCAAAAAAGTTTGTAATCACTAGCATAAGCTATTTTTTTAAATATGACTGTATCAAGAAATCGTATTTGTTGTAGTATTTAATTAAATTTAAAAAGTCCTGTATCAATTTTATAATAACAGTAATATGCATTGATATCATAAACCGAAACAATACAGATTATGTTTTTTTCAAAGTGATCGTGTTTTTTATGTGTGTATTTCTTACTTCTTACCATAATTTTATTTGAGATGTATTCTGTAAGGAAAACATCGCCGAGTTTTCAGCTTATCTATTTTAATCAACGATAACTTAGCCTATTACAAAAGAAACTAAAACAGCTCTGAAAAATACAGATAAAATCCCACCCAATCTCTACGCGGAAATGTGTATAACCTGCGCACGCGCTCGATGCATCACACTCCCATACGTACACGTGTTATATCGGGACCTCCCGTAATGGGAGAGCCGATTTTATGCTCCTACTAATTGGCAATACCAAATAAACGTGGAAATATGAAAGCATAAAACTTGGTTAGATGTACAGTTGGCCTGAAGAATGTCTTGACCCTTGTTAAAAAGGTCTGCGTTAGTACCTGATGTAGTTAAAATAACCTTTTTTTGGTTTAGAATGTTTCTAACACTTACAGTGTCATATTTTATATTCATAAAGATGAAATAAGAAACCAAAAATTTGCGCACGGACGGGACTTGAACCAGAACTTTTTGACTAACCGGGCCAAACCACAGTTTCTTTCTTTAGATTAGTTCTTTAAGTGCAGAAGCATTGTTTTCACTTTGACCTACGTATGTTGATTTATAAAGGACGCTTCAACTTTAATATAATGTTTTTTTATGTTCAAAAAGTTCTAAGGCAACATTATTAGGCTACTGGTTTTGATCTGAAATATTACTATTACTGAATAAGAAAAAGAAACTGTATTTAACGAACAAACGTATCTTAGCTAAAACGATACCATACATTATCTCTTGAGATACCATGTAGAATTTTATGATACCGAATAAACTTTATATTTGCTGTTATACAATAATCTTGTAATCGGTCGCTGAGAAAAACCTAGGCCTAGGCAGTGGATGTCCTTTTGGCGATAATGATGATGATGATGACTATTGTTAAAAAAATCTGTAAATTTCGGTGTAATTAAAATTGACCTGTGAAACCTATCCTTTGCACAAGTAAAGGAGTCTGAGTGTACCCATTCTTGTTTGCGGGTTGTAATGGATTTCGCGACATTAAAGCTGTAAAATGTTAAGCTTCTTATTTCGCGACGTTTGACGTAGTTACTGATATCATGGAAGAATCAGAGAGTCCATAATTGTATCGACAAAGTTTTGCTTACATAGAAATCTGTGTTTTTGTCCTACTAGACATAGAAATGGTTATCTGCCCTCGCCGCTCCAAGGGTTTGATTCCCGGTCGGGTCAAAATAGAACTTAAAACTTTCTTGTCTCGGGTCTGGATGTGTGGTACCACCGTTGTGTCTGATTTCCATAACACAAGTGCATTAGTAACTTACTTTGGGATCAAAGCAATGCATGTGATTGGTGTCCAATATTCATTATTATTATCTACTAGGTGACTCAGCGAACATTTTTTCGTCCCCAGCCCTGTCGCGCCTTGGCTTTGTCCCGCTAGCCCCATTATTTTAAATACTAAGCGGTCCCAGTGAACATTGTTTCGCCCCAACCCCAGCCTCGTCGAACGGGATAAAAAGTATCCTAAGCCCTTTTCCTGGTTCGAGGCTACCTCTCTACCAACTTTCATCCAAACCGGATCAGCCGTTCTTGAGTTATAAATAGTGTAACTAACACGACTTTATTTTATATATTACTAGCGGACCCAGCGAACTTTGTTTCGCCCCCATCCTCGTCTTGCCCGGCCTTGTCCCGCCCAGCCAAGTAATTAAAGAAAAATGTTAAGGGTGGACAACCCTTATCACTATGGGGTATGAAAAATAGATGTTGGCCGATTCTCAGACCTACTCAATATGCTCACTAAATTTCATGAGAATCGGTCAAGCCGTTTCGGAGGAGTACGGGAACGAACATTGTGACACGAGAATTTTATATATAAGATGTAGATTGTTTGTCCCTACAAAACTTTTGGCAGAACGAAATCCTATGTAAGTTCGAGGAAATCCTATCTCCGGTTGAGGATAGCTATCTACCTTTGACTGTAGTTTGCATATAGGGAATGGCCGTTAATCTGGCTTTGCTGTGTAGTAGCATTGTATAGTGTAACTTATAATTATGTAGTAACAGTCATCACTTTTAAATAATACACACAAAAAAGCGATGTCGTTTATTTAATGATACGTTTACAGCAAGTTTTAATAAGGTACATTTCTGCTGAGATATCAGTAGATATATCAAGTAAATTTTCTCAGCACTACCACAGTTTCCCGTTAGCTAGCAATACTGATGTTTTATGGATATCCCTACCCTGGTACAAAGCAGATATTGCCGCATTGCAAAATGTAGATGCCTTTGTGAATATACTTAGCTGAGTATTTCGCTATAAAACTGAAGTACTCAGCTATTATGCTCACAGTTATCTCCTGCATCTGATTTTATATACTTTTTGATCGTAAACGCAAGCGATGGATTGGCTTTCAAAATATTTAGTCGAAGCCGGTAAAAGAGTAAAACAAACTTTCTTGATAAACTCTCAGCATAAGTTGTATTAATTTTGATGAATGATATGAGATATCGTATATGAAAGATTCACTTTTTTACCAAAAAAGACTGCCAATGTGATTTTGATATATCAGCTTTTTTTTAAGCTGAATATTCACGTTAAAAAATCAGCATTTTACAACTTTCGCTGATTTACGACTATTTTATTTCTTTAAACTATTGATGATGATTTATATGACCACCTTATTATAAATAAATCGCCTCCTGTTTTGACGTTGCTAAACAAGCTTTAAGCTGACCATTTTCAGTTAAATTCCTAGAATGTAGCTGTATTCCTTGAATTTTAATTTATTATAATTAGATTCCTGAAAGAGAAGGTTCTTGAGCTCCTGAGTAGTATCGGATTATCAAACGCGGATCTAATTTAAGGTATCGAACACAATGTAGACTCGATCCCTATCGACAGCGAGCAAGTACGGCGAAGTTATCGTAGATAGCTAGGGATGTCACTGCAATGAAAGTGTGTATATTAATACCTGACCTGACTGAATTGATTAGCAAATGAAAGAAATAACTTTATTTGACACATAAGTTCAACATGCATGGGAAAAGTAAATTTGATTAATTTATAATTTAGGACAAAGACGACAATAATTAAAAAAGGTACATATGTGTAAAAAAGGTCCCAGCATAATTCGTGACAGCGCGAGGCATGTCACTATGCTGATATTCTGCGGGAACCCTTTTAATAAAACAAAAAAAAAACAGATAAAATACAAATATAGATAAAATACATGATGACAGTATCCATAAAAGTTTCAGAAAACTCTTGAGATTTACTAATTAGTGCTTTTTATTACCTTCCCTCTTACCGTATCCAATTTTCAGAGCCAGAATACTATTATATATCTTTATTAGACTTTTCTGGCACCTGGGCTTGCTCAAGGTCCATCTGGGGCTGGAAGTTTATTAATTTAGGGGTTAGTTTGGATTGTGAAACAATGTATTTTGGTTCAAGTTACGGCACTGATAATGATGACTCAAGAACTTTGAAAACAGTAGTTTCTTTTATCACTTGGCAACCCTGTAAACAAAACACTCGTGTCCTGCGCCCACGCACGCGAGAAGCCGTAAAGTGTTCTTAACGAAATTAAGCGCACTCACTACTTAACGTACTGCGTATTTGCGCAATTTTAACTGTTTCTTTTTTTACAACGGCGCTTTTTGGAGGTTGGTTAATATAAAAAATAAAATATTATAAATGCGAAAGTTTGTGAGGATGGATGTATGTTTCTTACTCCTTCACGAAAAAACTATGGGATAGATTTTGATGAAATTTTACAATAGTATAGCTAATATTCGTACTTCGGATTAACACATAGGCTATAATTCATTCTAATATTTTTGAGATCCAACTTACGCGGGTCAAGCCGCGGGGACTGCTAGTAGGTTGGTAAGTTATTTTTTTTAAGGCATTAGTAAACAACAATCATGTTCCTAAATGAATCCATTCAAAATATGATATCTTGTTTTAGCTACATTACTACAATAATAAGTAATTTTGTCACAAACTAGCCCTCATTACATCTACATAAGATACCGCAGTGTTGTGTTGTACTGTCATACTATCATGTTAAATGACGAGATCATTTAAAAATATACCTGTGTACATTGTCACGGCACTACCCTATACCAACACTATACAATAAAACATAACAACATTGTTTCGCTACAAAACGCCAGCAACCGTTGTCTGGACATAATTCTTTTATTGCTTTGACAATCCATCACATTTTTGTGGTTCTACTCCAACATTAACATTTAAGTTATTGTTAACGGTACTGGGGTTTAACTATCGAGAAAATAGCTAGGAGGAATCATTCGTAGTTTTTACTGTACGCCTGTCTGTTATAGTTCCTAAGAATAAATAAATAAATAATTAAATAAATATCCTTTGGACATTCCCACACATCGCCATCTAGCCCCAAAGTAAGCTACTCAAAGCTTGTGTTATGGGTGCCAGACAACGGATATAATACTTAAATACTTTTTTTTTTGTAAATACATACATGATATACATAGAAAACACCCAGACCAATACAAACAGACATGTTCATGCACACAAATGTTTGTATTGTGCGGGGATCGAACCCGCACCCGCTGCGTAGTAGGCGATTTCTCGACCACTACACCAGACGGGTCGTCAAGAAGCTCGTGGAATTACACAAGGGTTACATTTTAGCTGTTTTATGTTGGTATCCCTGCCTCTTCATAATTTTATCGCTCACAAAGAATTTATAGCCGATAATTTCATATTTAAATTTTAAAGCATAGAACAGGTAAAGAAGGATAGAAAGGTAAAATGCGACAAGTGCGTCGTAATTAACAATGAATAAGAAAATTGATATTGAATGTTTTAGTGTCATGGGTGAACTAAAAGCCAATCGCAGCGATTGTTAGAATAATCGCGATTGGTCAGTTATTCTTGTGCTTTCTATTTTCCCAAACATATTATATACTAGCGGACCCAGCGAACTTTGTTTCGCCTCCAGCCCCGTCCCGCCGAGTCCCGTAATTTTAAAAGTTAAGCATTCCCAGCAAATTTTGTTTCGCCCTTAAATTAATAAAATGGCTATTATATTATTACATTTTTGTTTTATAGTGTTTTGTCTCTATACAAACTTAATAATATAAATTGCACTTGTAATAACTTTGACTGAGACAGACGAGGAATCGATGCCCGTGTCTTACGCTTTTTACAAGTGCAATTTATATAATTAATTTCTGTTAATTTTTAAAAATACCAAAAAGTTTCGGAAAAGAAAAAACGTGAGAAAATAAAAGTAATCATTCGTGAGCAAAAGCTCTTATTTATCAGTTCTGTTTTTTTTTTAAAGTTGCTTTTCACCACGTATACCTATAAATACCTATGATGCAAAGTTCCGCTCAAGTGTGAGAAACGATCGGAACTGATTAGAGTTGTTTCTTATTAGCAATAAGAAGTTAATGATTTATAATCAGTGAGCAATGATCCGGGGTTGCCATCAATCAAAGACACGACATCGGACAATGTGTGCACTTATAGCGAAACCATTACCCCGCTTCTCAGTGGTCGGCAAAAAGTCAGAAAGGGTGCGTCTATATTGATACCTGTGTAATTGCAGTCATTAGCTTTATCTGTAAAGTGAGATATATAGATATTCGATAGAGCTGAAATTTAGTTTATATAAGTTGGCTGGAACAGCTCTAAGTTAAATGCACCATTGATTAAAACACAATTTACATATATTTTTCACACTTCGTAGTCCCGGGAACCAGGAACGCTGTAAAGTGTTTGAAACGCTGGGATACAAAAACTAATAAATTTAAGAAAAATATCCGTAAATTGTATCATAATCAATTATTAGTACAAATGACATTGTGCCTACATCCTTATATCTGTCGATCGATAAATCGTTATGATCGCGGATCGATGCGAGCTAATCACGCGCAGCTTCTGCAAGTTAATGTCTTTGTTACGATGCCGCTCTAGTGCTGCTCTATTATCTATTGCCGATATCGATAAGAAAGGTGTATGACAGGTTTCATGGTTAGTATTTGGTATAAATATTGGACACCAATCATGTACATTGCTCTGATCCCAAAGTAAGTAGCCAATGCACTTGTGTTATGGAAATCAGACACAACGTTGGTACCACAACACCCAGACCCGAGACAATATAGAAAATATCGTTTTCTACATTGACCCGACCGGGAATCGAACCCGGAACCTCACGAGATGTCGACGCTTAAAACCAGCGTGCTAGCTACTCGACCACGGAGGTCGTCAAAGTCAAGTATCGAATTTTAAATATAAGCTACAAACGCCTTGTTTTCATCAATCATTCGTTTTATCAAATCTTTATATCTTCTGGTACAAAAATAGATTAAAGCATGTATTATGATTTTGTCTCTTAAAATTTGCTTGACTCTTGTTGAATCATGATTATCAATTCATTAGTTAATCAAACTATAATTGTCACTTATACACCACCCCGTCTTTGACGGATGTAACTAAAACCTATGTTGATTTGAGGACACACCCAGATCGCTTTCCCCTCACACGATAATCATCTATACGCCCTTGTAATAAAGTTTAAACTGTGTCTGCGCTTAAAATAGGCACAGGATCGTCGCAAGCGCAGCTTGTTAGTACAACGAAGCTGAGAATAATTCAAAACCGCCTAGTTACAGCGCCGGTGACAGATTTATTCGGGGAGAGAATAGGACGAATGTATAATGCGCTGCCATAGAGAATTGATAAAACATGCGTAGAGGGACCGCTGAAATTTGCCAATAGAACGGAGACAATTGGAAATAAAGTCTTGTTACGCCGAAATCGTGTTCTCGCCGATCGTTATAGAACTAGTGTCGTCTATGGTCGGTATCGTGGAATTATCATTTATCATGAGGCTCCTAGGGAGTTAACGGTGTATGCTTAAAGCAGTTGGTTCTCATGCGCGCTTCGAGATTTCTTCCTGATTTATATTTATATTGAGAATACTATTGAACATATTTGAGCATACACTAACAATAAAAGTTTACATTTTAATGCAGTTGGAATTCTATTCAACACATTCAAATTAGATTAAATTAATTATGTGACGTCATTTTTTCGTTTTGGCGTTCAAAATAACAGACGCTTGATAAAAATATGTTAAATTCTTTACCTACTTTTGGTTAACAAAATGTTAGTACAATAATACTTTTTAATAATCAAACGTCTTCCAGCTTTTTTGAGATAAATCTACTTTTTCATACACGTGATTAAATCGCAACGTTATTATTACTACTAAAAGTACAGTGATTAGAGGACCATAATGATAACAGCGTAGCAGACTCTTGATTAGTATATGTGATAATCTTTACCTACTTCTAGTTGCCACTTCAACTGTAGAACTGCCTCGGTGGCGCAGCGGTGGGAGGGTCGCACATTAAAGCGGCGGCTGCACCAGAGGTCCCGGATGTACCTGGGTTTTTCTATCTAGATAGTCTTAGGGCAGCCCGGAGTTTGGAAGTTTGCGGTGTTTCAACCCCATGCATCGGAAAGCACGTAAAGCCGTTGGTCCTGCACCTGATCTCTCTTCGGTCGTGTCAGTATGCTGTCCCATAGGGCTATGAGAGTGAGAGGAATAGAGAGACCTGGCCACCGTGAAATCGGCTAGGAGGACTACTACTTCTAGTCGGCAAAATATCGAGATATATCTACTTTTTCATACACACCACGCGAATAAATCGTAACGTTGACGTTACTAAAATTACAGTGTATAGAGAACCTTAAAGATTACGGTAGGTAACGACAAATATGTTGAATATCCTGTGTGTAACTGTTGCATGTTTTCCATAAAAACACAACCTAAGTATTATTACCTAAAATTTTAGAATTAATTGCAATTTTTCAAACAATTTGTGCGTTAGCCGTCGATGTACGGGCCGTAGCCGCGGACATTAGAACAAACGGCTCGTTAAATGTACTGAGTACACGTACCGAGTACAACGCGTGGGCGGGACACACGGGTGTACGGGCTGACAAGCACAGTCGACGATGAGCTTTAAATAAATAAATATTGGACACTAATCACATACATTGCTCTGATCCCAATGTAAGTTGCCAATGCCAATATAGAAAACAATATAGAAAAGATCGTTTTCTACTTTGACCCGAACGGGAATCGAACCCGGAATCTCACGAGATGTCGACGCTTGAAACCAGCGTGCTAGCCACTAGACCACGGAGGTCGTAGTTCTGATAGTTCTGCCATCCCAAAAACACGCTTGAAGCCCTTCTCTGTAAGTACCTATTATGGACACACGAGATGCAAAAATACGCTTTTCTGAAGCCCTTTTCTTCTATAGACACACGAGCGCTACTCGACAGTGACTGTAACTGACGTCTTGACGGTATGCCAACAGCTCATTGACGGCTAGCCGTCTACATTCATATCTGGTCAGCCCAAAGGTTTGACTAGTAGACAAATGTTTATATTTTGATGGTATTATCGCTTTAATATACAAAAATTAATCCATATTTCTCTTGGTCACAGCATCACGCATGAACGGTTGATGCGATTTTGCTTTTTTTTGTTGTATTTGTTGTTGCAAGAAAAAAAAATTGCGGTCAGACAAATTTTCATTATTTTCATACTTTGTCAGATTAGTCACCGTACAGTAAGCTAATAATTATTAAAATTACGAGGCGAGACAAAACAAAGTAAGCTTCGTCCGCTAGTGAAGAATAAATAAATAGCAGTTGATGACAGACCTCCGTAAGCAGAAGGCAGCTATCGACAAACTGCTGTTTAAAATTATTAGTCGACATGGCACAGTTATAAAAATAAAAAAATAACACTAATGAACATTTTAAAGGCATATCTGGTACTCTGTTTCATGAATAGCCTGATACAAATATATCGGGAGAATACAGTTTCTCCTGTCTTGCCAGTTTCCAGAGCTGTGTGTATTCGTTCTCAGAGTCCTCCAGATAATCCAGAGATGCAGAAACATTCAGATCCCATCGGATATCGCGATATAGTTACAATGGTTGTCGTTTAGAGGACAACCCCTTGTTATTTGGACGCCTACGGCCACATTTCACAGCACACGGTTTAGTAGAGCTGTTAATGTTTTAGACATGGCTATCTGTTATTTCATGTTAATGTTTTTGATCAATATATATAAAAATGAATTGCTGATCGTTAGTCTCACTAAAACTCGAGAACGGCTGAACGAATTTATCTTATCTTAGTCTTGAAATATTCGTGGAGGACTAGGGAAGGTTTAAAAGGCGAGAAAAAATCGAAAAACGCGCAGACGAAGTCGCGGGCGACCACTAGTCTGACATAAAACTTGATTATATATCCTCCTTAATGAAAGTTAACTTCATGAACAACATTAATAGTCATGTTGTGCGTAATTACCTTCTACTGAAAAAATAGAAAATTTCAAGCATAAGTCATTTTAAGTTCAAATCTTGTAAGAATAGAGTTTTTTCTAGAATAGAAGTCTACAGGTTCACATTCAACTACATAAATTTACTGTATTGCCATCATATTTTACCTCATTGAAATAATCAACGTGATTTATCTTAATCGGTCTAGTTTTACGAATAATAAATTGTTAAATGGTTTATTACTTCAAGTCACAGCGGGTCTTTCACATGACATATTTTTATCAAGGAACGCTACCATATTTGGTTCTCTATAGCTTAATAGTTTGTCTATGTCTTACCATTCTTGGGTCTACGTAGATTTTATAAGTATTCTTTAGCATTTTTCTTACGCGGTTTTGTGTTGACTGATCTCTCTGGATATATTTTCCTGATTTATGGCTTAATTTATTACTGTGTGTATTACCTGTCTTCGGAGTAGTTTATTTATTGATATGAATTTAATGTTTACACCCGTACTTTGTGCTTTGAAATACCTAAAGTTTCTAGAACGCTTATACAATTTTAGTTATCTTTTCAAAAAAACATGTTTTTTTATCTGAAGGCTTCACCTATGTAAGCTCAAGTGGCAATGGGCAGGGCACATAGTGCGAAGAACAGTTGGCCGTTGGGGCAGGAAAGTTCTGGATTGGAGACCCTTCGACCAAAGACGCAGCGTAGGACGTCCACCAACAAGATGGACAGACGACCTTAAAAAGATCGCAGGGTCAAACTGGATGCAGACCGCTAGTGATCGGTCGCTGTGGAAAGCCGTGGGGGAGGCCTATGTTCAGCAGTAGACGTCCTTTGGTTGAGAATGATGATGATGATGATGATGACACCTATGTTTATATTGTACGAAGGTTACTTTGTGTTAAAAGTAAAATTTCGAAATCGAAAACCTAATCAAAATTTAAATAAAAAATCGCATTTCTAAAATTACTTAATTCTTCCTAGTTTTATTCAAAAAGCTACATTTTAATGAAGCTCTAAATTCTAGACTAGATTTTTAAAATACAAATAAAGCAAAGTTGCCACGTCTTATTCTTCGTAATTCCCCGGCAAGTATTCGGCGGTGTTTGCGGCACTCTTGCGCACTATTTCACACTTTATCAGTTGCGCTCGCGCATAACTCAGCGCGGGGTTGCCATGACAACGGGGAGGCTAATAAGAGGTATCACTTTGTTAAGATTGAGACTTCTTGTTTCAAGTTAGAGTTTTCCTTTAATAAATAAACGAGTAGTGTTTCGATTGCTTTCAATTGTATATTTTTAAGAATAAATAAATAAATATATAAATATCCTTTGGACATTCCCACACATGGCCATCTAGCCCCAAAGTAAGCTACTCAAAGCTTGTGTTATGGGTGCCACACAACGGATATAATACTTAAATACTTTTTGTTTGTAAATGCATACATGATATACAATGAAAACACCCAGACCAATACAAACAGACATGTTCATGCACACAAATGTTTGTATTGTGCGGGGATCGAACCCGCACCCGCTGCGTAGTAGGCGATTTCTCGACCACTACACCAGAATGGACGATTGATGAATTAAAATCACCAGGCAAGTATTTGTCGGTATTTGTATATCTAATGTATGTTCTAGCAGGACTACCAACGCTGATGTATCTGCGAACATCGTAAAATTTTATTTCTGCAACACGTCTTTACCCAAGTTTAACTTAAGTATGCTGGTGAGGATTACATTCATTTCTGAGTTACAAAGAGAACCAAATATTATGTGTGACATTTTAGCAACATTAAAATCACTAGTGAAGCGGTGTGTTTGATGAAAATGAATATCTATCGGTACTAACATTCCGTTCCCAGACCCTGTAAGCACATTTCTGCCATTTATACTACATTATTACTGCATCTCAATAAAAATAGGTACTACAACAGATAACTGCGAACGTGTAGCTTAGATTTACAGCTGGCAACATTCGTTAATTCTTAACACTGTTTGATATAAAACAGCGGGAAACAAAGCATGTGCACTTTCTATTGCGCCATCTTTATAAGTCTAATATGACCTCTATGGTGCTTGTAATAAAGTAGCGTATTTAAAAAGTATAGAGGATAGAGCCTCGGGAGGTTTAAGAACACTTCCTGCAGTTGTATTATTCTCAATTTAAAATCACCATTTGGCAAACTTATTGTGCGCAAGAGTTGAAGGAATTTATATGCTTGTATGTAGTATTCAATTTGATGTGGCTTTATATGGGATATCTAATAAGTAAAATGACTGTTATGTTTGACTTTTGTACCATGTGCATGGTTAATGCAATGTTCTTACTTGTGACTCCAACATTTTTCTCCAAACAATAATAGTAATTTACCCCTGTTTTTGAGCTAGAGAGCTGACTATTTAACATTAGTCACCATTAAATCCACAAACTTCAAATCAAAACTGGCCAACAATACAATTTTCGTCGTTTCCTTAAGCAACCGCAACTTGATTCAACAGATATATAAAACTTTCCTAAGTTTACTGATTCCTGTTTTACTCAGCACTAGGCAAAAATTGTTCCGAAGTTGTGGTATGATCTACATTATGCCGTTTATAAGTGTTTTTAGTGAGTCTAAATTATAGTTCCTCCAGCCTATTTCGACTACGGTGGTCAGTTACAACGGCTTACCGACTGCACCTCGACTTGGCCCGACTCGGGGATCGAACCCGGGACCTCTGGCGCAGCCGTCGTAGGCAGTTATGAATACAGAAATAAATGTATTTTTAGCGAGAGCGAGAGCTTCTGTATAAACTTCAGTGAACTCAAAACTAATGGCTCATCATAAATGTCGGTGTTAAGGGAAGTCACAGAGCTATGTTCTGTTGCACCAGGTACCAGCATCCTGGCTTAAGGTCATGTGGTTCGGCGCCTATTCAAATCATAACCTAACACAAACCAAATGTGGCCACGGAGAAAGCAGTAGCGGGTTTGGAAGCCCACTTGTAAGAGCGCTTTTAGTTCCTTACATCGCAGACTTAAGAAATTTAGAAATATAAATGACGGATTGAGACTCTTTCAATACTTTTCTTTGAATTGCATCATTATTTTGTTTCTAGAAGTTAGGAATCCAATTTATAACATTTAAAGCTAATGTTTGACTCGTACTCGAAATAAGGCCATCCTGCAGACAGAGAGCAAAGGTTTTATAATTTTATCTGAAATATTCAGAACTGGGTTTATAAATCATAACTCTATCGAAGCAAATCGCTTTTCGCCCATCTCATTGCCCTCCCATCCCACAACCCAACACTCTTTTTTAACATATTATGCAAATGCAACACTCCGTTTGGAGCGTTTTTCGTTGTAAATGATGTTTTTACGCGCCCCCGCCGTCCACGATCACGCTGAACGCGGCGAAGATTGGAACTACAAAAGTCACTTAGAAAACTGTTTGATTTTGACAGTTCTGTTCGGAAGTGGCGCCCTCGTCATAAAATGGTTGTCCAAAAATGCAAGTTGGCGTGCATTCTGATTTGAGAGAAGCCGTGTTGACATCATAGAACATGTTTAAAAACATAAACCCGGTGACGGGCATATCCTACAAACGCTATTGTTCTTAAAGGACGAACAGGGTTTGGGTAATGCAGAAAGTATGTAGGAACACACAGAAATGTGTTTGAATGGTGTTAGCTTATTAACGAGGTGCTTTGCATCCATTGAGCAAAGTTTTTTTAAGGTACGGACACTAGTTTGGGACTTGTTTTTCATTTAAACGAGCGCTTTGAGTTAGCTGCCCCCCTCCAGTTGCATCGTGACATTTTATAGCCTAAAGCCTTCTTCGATAAATAAGCTATCCAACACAAAATTATTTTTTCAAATCGGTCTAGTAGTTCCTGAGATTTGGGAGTTCAAAAAACAAACTTCAGTATTATAATGTTTTAATGTAGATTGCAACACAGTGTTTCTCAAAGTTTCTCGTGAACTTAAGTGTGATTGTTGCTAGTTATGCTGCTATTAGAGATGTTTTGGTCATTGTTAACCTACATGAGACTATACAAAATATTACTATAACCGTCCCCATTTAATAGATGGGTAACACTGACGCGTTATTTCATTATCGTTACTTGAAACACAATTTATAAACTTCCATAAAAATAAAATCTATTAACAGAAATAAACGAATCAGAACACACAAATAAAAATAAACATTTAAACCAAACTCCACTCACATTAATTATGCAAGGAGGAAGACGTAATATGAGCATCGATCTAAAAGTTTATTATATGGCCAGCTTTAAAACAAAACTATTTGACACAAACCAGTCAGAAACAGATTATAAATAGTCGCGTTTTGTTCCACCATTCAGTAAGTAGCGGGTCGATGACTCTACCGGTGCGAGCAACATTTTTGCTTTAATTTCCTTTTTAATTTATTCCTTTGCGCACTAAATACACTATTAAGATTTTTTCTATAGACAAACTGAGATTTATTTCATAATTTGATGACTTTGATTTAGGTGACGTCGTTCTGATTATTTTTCGTTTTGAGAAAATCTAAATGCTTGGCATACCAGTCGCGAATTAGTTATACTGTAGGTTGTTAATTTAGTTTATTATTCGCGGTTCAAGGACAGGTAGTAAGGTCAAGATACAGTGTTTCTGAGAATAGTAACAGCTGCAAAAATAATAACGAGCAAACTGCAATCAAGCATGAAATGTATCAAAGTTTAGGCAGATTATTCTTTAAATATTAAAATGATCCCATTTCCGTTGGTCATGTCATCACGCGTGAACGGCTGGACCGATTTCGCTATTTTTTGTGTTTGTTATGGTTAATAGAAGATTTTTATGAAAGAAAAGTTGAGAAAATTGAGCACGTGGACCGAGTTTTGCAATTTTTACTTTTTTAGATTCTTTATCGTCCGGAATGAGATAAAAACTATTAAAATTACGGTACCGGGGCAGGACAGAACCGAGGGCGAAACAGAGTTCGTTGGGACCGCTAGTTTTACATATTTTAAGAAATTCATGCAAAAGAGGCTGTTTGGCTAATACAGGACGAAACTACGTAGTCTTCATTGATTTACTCTACCAAGCAGTCACTAGCTTAAAATTTCATAAAAAACTTTCGGTAAGCGAAAAAGGCTGCGAATTGATTTAATTGAAGAAGTTAGGTTCCGAACGCGCCGAGAATTCTTACAGGGTTCTTCTAACTCGCTACTTCGTCTGCTGATCTAATTTTAACTTTATGCTCTCAGACATAAGGACGTGTGTAAACCAGGGATGCTGCTGTCAGTCGGGCCAACATTTTTTTCTGTTAATCGAAGAATGCGGCCTTCTTTAAGTGGTGCGACGCGATTACTATTCGATCGATTCAGTAAATCGGTTCAAATTGACAATCGATTTTGTAAAAAGTATTGTCATAATTAGTATTGGAATTTTCACTTGGCTTGTATATTTTTTTATAAATTATTGTTTACAATTAAAATACAAAACATTGAATGTTCTAAAAAACCGTAAAACAAGACAAGCAGAATATTGGAACTCTGAAATAGTTTGCACTGCGCATCCTTCACATTATTATCTTAGTACCTACTTTGCCATTCATTCCAGGTATTTTAAGTCTAACACAAATGATGTAGGCTATCTCTAGTGCCGCAAAGTTTTTGCGCAGCCCTCGGATCGATTACACAAAGCAACTTCTCTGCAACGTCACTAAATCGTATAGTTGTCGAGCAAAAACGTTGATGTAGTTCCACTCTACATTCTTTGCTTTGTAATATGTTATAGGCAAGTTGTTTCAACTTGATTGTACTCGATGACAGAGTAGGCGAAAATAGAAGTTTAATATAAACACTCGTATATAACAACGTGTAATGTTACAGGCGCAGAACTTCAGACACCCCATTTTTTTACATCGTTTGACCCAATTCTGAAAAAAAAAGGTTTTAGTTTTACTGGCACTTCTGATCATATTTTGCTCTGCGGACGACGTTCTGTCGAGAGAGGATTCAGTAGGTTTCCACGGGCCGCTGCGCCGCGCTGACATTATTATTATTACTATATTCGCTCTTAAGGAACTAACCATTGCTTGTTAACGTATTTAAGCGGGTGTGCGTACTTGATAGCTTGTCATTTTAATAAGTAGACAGGGGCACATTATAATGAAGATTTTTTTGTCTCATATTAAAAAGGAATTCAATTGATTTTCCTCGTTATTTTCAGGTTATGCGCCTTTAACTTTACACGCTGTAAAAGTACATTGCTTAACAATGTTACCCAAGTAATTAAGTAACTCGCGTATTTGAATAATAGTGGTCCTAGCGGAATTCGTTTTGCCCCGGCCATTTGGAATTTTAAAAAATTCGAAGAGAGGAAGACCAAGAATAAATAAGCTTTATGCATCAAATAAAGCACCAGTTGAATGTTGGTTCCTATCAAGAGATCAAGAGAATAGCGGAAGAGAGTAAAGAATGGATAAAACTCCACCGAGAAGAGCTTAGCTCTTAAACATAGTAAAAATAAAAAAACATGAGGTTTTATTCATTCTCGAGTTATAAATGATCTAATAGGACTTTATTTTATGTATAATGTAGGTATAGTTTGGTAGATTAGAAATAAAAGTTTTGCCTGGGCTACATCAAAATGCTATAGGGAGACAGAGGAAACTTTGAAATTTATGTTAAATTTATGTTGACCGTTGAGTTGACTATAACGATGGTTAGTCAAAGCTCTAGAACTCAAACATGCAAAAATCAACAAGAAATCCTCTTAAACCTATACCACTAAATTGATTCTCCATTTCATACTACTACTGTTTATTTTTATAGCTCGATAAGCTTCTATGAGACACCGCTTCTAGGCTATAGCCTATTTATTAGAATATTATTCAAATAATTGCTGGCTATCTGTCATTGACATTGAAGATGACCACAATATAAGTTTGCATGATTGTTGCCCGGTTTTATTAAGTTGATGATTTGAAAGCTTTGAAGCTTGTTAAGATAAGGTTATTTAACGATGAGGTGAACTTTATTGAGTACGATTTCACGAATCGAAGTTTATCCACGCTGTAAATGAGGGACTCTTATGTTTTTTATATCTTATTAAATTACTCTAAGTTATCCTGTAAATGCTTGTGAAATCTCAAAAACAAAGTAGTAGTGGCCAATTTTCGTATAAAATATTTTTATTTACGCAACTCACAACTTTACCTAGGCCTGAAATCGTCAATCTTAATCTGAGTCATAATTCCAGCGTTTGTGTTTATTTACCTTCGACGACCTCCGTGGGGGGTGGCTGGCTAAGCACGCTGGGTTTCAAGGCATCGCCGTTCCTCGGTCCCGGGTTCGATTCCTGGTCGGGTCTATAAATTAAATATATTTTTATGTGGATTCGGGTCTGGGTGTTGTGGTAGCACCGTTGAGTCTGTTTTACATAACAAAAGTGCAGTGGCTACTTAATATGGGGTCCAATGTGTTATGAAATATTTATTATATAAATTATAATTATTATTTTACGAATTCAAATTGTATTTGTTTTGTACATAGGCTATCGCTAGCACTTTAACACGATACAACATTGGCCCTAACACAGCTTCGGGACAACTTTTTTTTTATTGAGATATATATATACCAATGTGTAGAAGAAGTTTGCATTTACTATATGTCAGTGACTTTCTGAACCTCAATTAATAGGTTGAAGTCATAATTTACCTACTTTTATTTTGCAATCTAACATGCAACTAGTAATATTGTTTTGTCGGACAAAGTTTTTGGGCCATTGCCCTAACAACCATAATGCGTGGTCATCCAGCTTCGCCATCATAAAACCGATGGACATTTTTAAGTTCACGTAATAAAACCAGATTTCATGACAGCGTATTTTTAATTAGCTCTTTCAAACGAAGGTTAAAGACGTAGGGGCATGAGTTGTTACTAAAATTGACATTGGATGTGGCGATGATCACGCAAAAGAAAACATCTAACATTTTACGTTATAGGAATTAGTATTTTCTTTCTTCTGGTCCCATAACGTCTATGGTAGAGTTCACAAAAAAATCATTTTCTTATTAATAGGTCCTTTACCTATGAATATACATTGCTATCCGTGTGTTTCCCATTAGATTGGTGACAATCTTGATATTTCAAATGTTTAGTAATACAGGTTGTTTAATTTTAATATTTTTTGTTTATAAACTATGGAACAATTTCTCAGTCACTGGTTCCACAACTCACGTTTTTTTCCTTTTTTTATAGTTAAGTTTTCTCCAAATCAAACGGATTTATAAATAAATAAAAGAATTATTTTAAAGCGGTATTAATGAGCTTTAATTTAACACCAATAAGAATATTCACAACCAATTCAATTAATAGGCATCCAAGTTAAAAGTTTGAAACTCCAATTTTATCGGTATAGATGTAATACCGTCTCAAAGTTGAAAAGAGGTATTTATTTAGCAGTGGGATGCTAATATTAAAGGCTACTTAAGTTTTTCTTTTCTAGATCATAAGATACCTACTCCTTTTTTAAACTAAAATAGTAACTTTTCTACTCTCGTTTCTATTGTGACATCGCCGAAATACTTGAGTTAATGTCACGTTGTAAACTCAAGATGTAACTTCAAGAGCTGTAGTTAAATCAGAATCGCTAAACGTCTTTAGGGAATGAATTGATCATTATAAAAATAAATAAAGTAACAAGTGTCAGGTCATTGTACGGATAACTTTTTATATTCAGATTTAAATGGAAATAAATTATATGATCGTTACAAGAAGAAGAAAGAATATGAACAACTTGGTTTTTATTTATAGGCATTCTTATATACTAAACACTTGCATTGTGTCACTTTATGGAATGTAACTAAATATGAGTATGGATAATGAATTGATGGTGACGATGATATTCATATGATAATGTATTTTTGTTAATTTTACTTTACTACTATTGAATCGATTTGGTCTACCTACAGTTTCCGTCTCAAAAAATATTAAATACCTATTTTGCATTTTTCTTTAAGGCTCCATAAAATACTCATGGGTTTTCAACGACATATAATTTACCGAACTTAAAGCTTATTATATGATCATTACTTGAATTGACTTTTGCCTTTCACGAATGACGGTTAATGCATTTTTCTAAAATGGCAGCTTAAAAATAGAAATCGCCATTTAACATATGGACTTGCTCGCTATTAAAAATACATCTTGTTAGACTATGATGAATCCAGACTTCTCTCGTGTTTCTAAATACTCCAGCTGACAAATTGTCTTTTTTACAAGCTCAACTCACTTTGGCCGTTGAGTTTTTTATTTAGTTTTTAACACGTAAGTACGCCAATTATCTAAATGTGTTTCTCACGAGTGACTCGTTTCGGCGTCCAGATAATCTCAAAATGAACATGTAAAGATATATTATGGTCGCAAATCAAATGCCACCCTATATCTCTGATTTGAACGAGGCAAAGTGAATTTGTGGAGGCTAAGTGAATAATTAAGATGACCAAAAGAGGAGCTTTAGCCGAAGTGTTATATTTTTAATCTATATAAATTTACGAATATTAATTTTGATACTTATTCGTGTTTTATCTTTTACAGGTAAATAATGATCAACTTTTTACATGACATCCTGATTGCACTCTGCTATTCGGTAAGAAAATTTCACGTTTTGTAAATTTTGCCTAATCACCTTAATAAAAAAATAAAAACAAATGTTTTCCTTGTGATATAGACCACACTTAAATGTTTGATAGTTTCTCAATTATTTTCTCATCTTAAATTAATCAAGCTAATTTTCAATTCGGTTCAAGTTCAACTCTATGCAACGCACAGCTAAAAAAAAGTGGTTCCAACTTGATTTGCAGGATATTAGGGCACTTTTATGTGATGTACCCTTCACTAATTGGAATGTCCATTTAGGGTCAGAGCGACAGAGACAGAAGTTACATCTTTGTGTGAAAGAAAGAGACGGCTACATGTCCTCAGTTGCGCAAGAGTGTTGAAACACTTACATGGACTTGGATTAAAACTCGAATGTCTGATGGAGGGATAGCATGTGAAGTCAAATTACTTTTTAATTGTATCTTCGCAAGATTGTAGTGGCATTAGCACAAGCAAAGTTGTGGTATATAAAATGAGGATTATACTGATGAGGTTCTAGATTAACTTCATTTAATAAGCAATAGAAACATTTACAACGTAAAGTTGCCGCGAAAATAGATAAAAATATGTTGACTCTAAATATATAAACTTCAAAAAGCTTTGCAAAAAGAACCACAGTATTATTATTATTAACGACCACCGAGGTGTAGTGACTTAGCACGCTAGGTCACAAGGCGTCGCCGCTCTAAGTTCCCGATTTCGATTCCCGTCGGGTCCATATAGAAATCCAAATATTGGATAATGTCTCGGGTCTAGATGTTGTCAAACCACCGTTTTGTCTGATTTCCATAACACAAGTGCATTAGCTTCTTACTTTGGGACTAGAGCAATGTATGTGATTAGTGTCCAATATTTATAAAAAAAACTACACAAATATTTCAGTAGATACTGAAACTTAATGTTACTTTTACTTTCAAGCTTAAGACTTTTTTTGTTCACCATACTTTAACTCGAATACCCAAAGCTAAACTGTCACAATGGCTTGTATTTAACATCGGCTATCAACAGATCGGATAACACCCGATAACTATGATGATCGATGACATAACTCTACTAACACGGACGGAAGTGTTGTGAGAAATAACTATGCTTGATGCGATCCATCTCGAAGGACCAACTATTTTACAATATTAAGGCGTGGGTTCAATATTGCCATTGGTTGAATGTTACTTTAAACTCTACATTAATTGAAAAGAAAAACATGGCCGGTGTGTGAAGCTTTTACTGAATTTTTGCATCATTATTTTTTAAACCATATCGCCGCTCTGAAGTCTCGGTTTCGATTCCCGGTCGGATCTATATTTTCTATATTGTCTAAGATCGGGGTGTTGTGGTAACTCACACGCATGCACACACACACACACACACACACACACACACACACACACACACACACACACACACACACACACGCACACACACACACACACGCACACTATTATTATTGTATCAGAATCTTAGCTTAATTATTACCTTAAGTCTTAGTATTAGTATGTATAATAAACTCGTGTTATGGAAGAGCAGTGTCTCCTGACACAGGCAATTTGTAGCCTAAAAGGAGACACTGGATGTACAAACTGAATAATGTGTACCCAATGTTAAAGCCAATAAACAATTTTAATTTTAATTTTTTTTTTAACACCTTTGTTTCTAATTTCCATAACATAAGTGCATTAGTTACTTACTTGAAATTAGATAAATATATGTGATTGGTGTACAATATTTAATTTTAGTATATTATTTCGTCTTTACAATACTTTATTCAATCAAAAACGTGTATTTCGAGACGGCAAGCGATATCCGACTTGATTGTAAGACCCCAAAATCTTTTGACACTTTTTTTCCATTTCACTTAAACTGGATCACCAATTCACCATTCACCGAGCCAGACGTCTTAAAACGAACAAAACGCAAAGGAATCGCTTCAAACATCCTATTCAAATATGCCCAAAGCTTTGGTCCTATTCCACCCGCTTTCCGTGCCTTTATCGAGCTCCTTAGAACAAAAGTGAGAAAAAATAAAAGGCGCCGCTAGCGACACCTCGCGAGCGAACGAAACTCGACACCACGCAGTCACCTCTACCAAGCCACAACCGATTTTAAGAATGAACGCATAAATCTTAATTTTGCATAACTTGTTTGAACTCACATTTCTTGCTTAACACACGCAATTTTCTATTCTATACCAAAGACGTTAGAGTTGACTTTAGTTTTTATGTAGCGAATAGTATTAAAATTCAGTACGTACGTGATAAGACCGGGCTTTCGCCGAGTAGTTTTGTATTGGAATAATTTTATAGTTATTACACATTATTAGAACACTATCAAGTCTTGCTTAGGAAATAAAGCTTACAGAAATATGGTTAAGCTTATATGTTTTAGAAAATCCCCAAATGGAAACGATTGATTATATTATTCAACTATATCAACATATTATGTTAGAGTTAAATTAGTTTTACAAACATAATATATATACGTTGCATAAAAAGGATTTGTTGAAATAATTTATTACAGTTACTCATGAATCTAAATGCTGTTGATCCTAGAGATTTTAAAAACATGTGTCGAAGCACCCATTGATAAAATGTTCTACATCATGTAGATCATTTTATCAATTCGAGTCTATGACTATTTTGATCAAAGATACAGTGCTTATAGTTTGAGATAGATAGAAACCGAAATCTGTCTCAGATTGCTTTATTTTTAATGTTATTGGTAACAAAAACATCGTAATCGCATTAGGATAGTACAAAAATATTAAAAACTATAAGAAATTGTAAACTTTAAGAACTAAGGAAATGGACGTAGCCTTGATAATCAGTAAGCTCAAGTGGCAGTGGGCAGTGCACGTAGCGCGAAGAACTGATGGCCGTTGGGGCAGTAAAGTTCTAGGTTGGAGACCCTTCGACCAAAGACGCAGCGTAGGACAACAAGATGGACAGACGACCTTGTAAAGATCACAGAATCAAACTGGATGCAGACTGCTAGTGATCGGTCGCTGTGGAAAGCCGTGGGGAAGGCCTATGTTCAGCAGTGGACGTCTTTGGCTGATAATGATGATGATGATCATGATGATAAGAAATTGGACTGATGGCCTAAAATGTTACGCATATGTGTGCCACACTAAAGTTGCAAGGAAACAATGCTAACATTAAGTACAAAGCTAAATTAAAAATAAAAATATTATCATTGTCTTCGGCTTATAAATATGTATAGTTGAGCACTGTACAATTAACATGTCGGTAAAACATTACTCTTAGTACCATAAGTCATAATTACAAACATTCCTCGATGTAATTGATAAAACGCACTTTTTATTGACCCGGCTTTTTTTCCTCTCGTAAGAAGACCTCTTACAAGTGCAACGACGTAATAATTCGGAAAACAGTAAGCCTAATCGGTTGTAAGAGCATATTAACGTACTGCCAATAAATAATACCGATACCGGTAAGATCGGGTATTTAAAAAACAGTAATATCAGCTGGACCCTGATAAAAATGCGTTTTGAAACCACCGGTGGTAGGGCTGTCTGCGGTAAAAATACGCTTTATAATTTATAAAACGTTTTGGAAATATGCAAGTGAGCAGTAGAGTTGAGAAAATTGTTATATCAGTTGTAGTTATGAGATAAATATCCTACAGTCCGTTTTTATTTGAAAGTCGAATATTTTAAACAGTCGTGACTTTCCTTTTTAACGAAATGAGTAATTTTAAAATGAGATAAACATAGAACTCACAACTAACATGGGGAATTCATCTTTTTATACTGAGATCTTAATAAATAAAATAGTTTATAAATTTTATTCACTGATATTATTTTAAAAGTTATGAAAAGATTGTTTACATTATTGGACTAGCCAAGGAAAACGGAGTTTTTATGTTAATTTATAAAATAAAGCTTAATCGTACTTTATGACGCACAGTCGCTTGTCTGACGCGTTGTTTTTTACAAGTGCAATTTTTTTAGTATTTTTTTTTATCGCATAATGTTTGTGTCAACCCTTGATACATCCACAACGCAGGCATTGACCTAAACCGGCTAAGAACGTAAATACCTAATAAACATTACTTTGCATGATCTTAATTACTATTTTCGGGGAACACTAAAACAATTTCGTGTCGCCGTCTTCTTTGAGAATCAGACATTTGGTGAATCATCAATTTTTTTGTGCCAAATGATGATTGGTTCGAAGAATGCGCTCGGATTTTTTACAAATTTTGTTGGCGATTTGAATGCAAAAGCTCACTGGATTTTAAGTTCTGTGTGGGGTATTCGTAAATTAATATTTTTATTTGAATTAATTGTTTTAGTTACTTACAACTACGGTAACCAATGTTACTTTAAAGTTTAAACGTTATTAAGAGAATCATACTCTCTTTTATTTTGCGAAATCATGCTTAGCGTTTAATAATGACATTTGTATTATATTTCTGATTGTAAACCATTTGAAAGTATTTTTATTTAATGTAATATGCCAGTATTAAGGATAATCACATCGATATTATATTCTATGAATACCAGTTTTAGTAAAACTCTCCCTTTAAAAGACCAAGTGGACGCTATCAAGAACTATGTTCCGGAGTGTGCTTAGAGTAAATATATATTTTTCTTTATCAAACAACCTTACAAGTAATTTACGTTTGTATTCCTATTACTTGCAGATAATTTTAGGTATTCGATTTCTAAATCAATTGTGTAGTAGTAAAGAGCTTAAACGAATGACAAACAAGAAACACTAAAATCACAAAAGAATTGTCAGACATAGCTTTTTTATATATTGTGGAAAGAAAAAAGCATTTACTGATGACGGTTTAAAAGAGATAATCATCAGCAAAACGATTATTTACGGTATTTTGCTCAGTTTTATGATGTTTTGCATACGCAATATATTATGTATTTAACGTACGGAACTGACTCCTGCGCAGCTCGCTTGTCTCAAATACGTAATTAGACGATTTCCGTCGAAAGAATCATAAAAATACTAATATCATTTTGCTTAATTGATTACCTAATGATGGTTTCGTACGATTGTCAGCTTACCGGTGTTACCGGTTAAGATATTTGTTTTTATATAATAAGATAATATTATCACTTTTTTTCTAAATAATTTATGTACCTAATTATAAGGTTGTTTTTGCCTAGACCCGTAGTGAACCTCAAATCGGGTGTAAAGTAAATGGTGTGAGAAGTGTATATTGATCTAATTCCTTCATATTAATATCAATACTCATACATACAAAATCGTTTTGATTATAATACACCCATTTTAAAAACTATACATTTTTTTTTATTAAAACAAATACGCAATAACGCATTTTCCGGCTACGTAGGAGAAACAAATTAATTCATTTGGAGTCGTGGCTTTGAAGGTCGTTAATTTTTTTTATATTTTTTATTTCATGATTTGTGGCTATTTTCCCATGACTAAAAAACTAATGGATCGATTTTGATAATATTTACACTGTACCCTAAGTTGAAATATACCTGATTGAAGTGAAAAAGAATCACCTCGCTATGATTTCTCGTGTTCATGAATATCGCGGACAAATATACAAACATACAATTACGAAATTTTGCACACGTGTTTGGAAGCCTTAACAGATCAGCATGCTTAATTTTTTTCAAATTGCAACGATATCACATACATTCACTTTGAATTAATTACCTCCTTTTTTTGAAGTCGGTAAAAACGCAACCACTGTGTTACAATTCCCTCAAACGTGCACTTCTTTATTAACCCTACAAATATAGCAAAACTTTGTCCTTTCCCAATCCCATTTGAATGAAACCTCAGCTTCAAAAGCGTCAATTAAATACCCCGGCACAATTAACGTGGGGAATGTCCCGATGCGATCGTATCGCCTGACCCCGGGCTATCGGTCCCAGGTTCGAGGGACTCGAGTCCCGGCTACCGGTGAATGTTAGTATTCGTGATTTATCGGGCCCCGTTGTTTTGCTCGTTTGGCTAATTGAAAAGTTCTTTTGAATGTCACATGATCTTTGGATAGGTTGAGTTTAGAGCAACAACGTTGTTAACGATTTTCTTGCTGGTTTCTAAAGTGCAAAGGCTTGGTTAAGAAACTCAAAACAAGTTTGATTTATTTTGATTTATATAATGACATAGGTTTACTTACTAAAATATTCTGACACAGCCATGAAAAGTGCCTTTTAAGGACGTTTATCTTGTAACTTAAGTTATTAATTTATACAGCAACTACTTTCGGCGGCCAATAAATAGGGTCCAGACAGCCCAAAGTTCCGTACACGACATTAATACTGTCCATCTTGCAACTGCACATCCTTAAGCTTAAACTCTATCAGTGAAAAATCTTCCATTATACATTAAAGCTAAGATCGAAAATGGATTGTATCGAAACCGTGACAGAGCCCGTTTAAATTCGAACCCAAAGACAATACCGTATCGTTTTTGGAGACAAGCAAAGGTGACAGTCCTTTGCCAGGTTTCGGGGCTTAATCGTGAAATTGCGAGTTGAATTTTCGACACCACAATGCGTTTGCGAGCGCGGCTGACACTGACGAATGCGAGGGCCATCTAGACGAGTCTGTTTTTGCCCGATCGGCGCCTTTGACTGCTACATGTAAATTTAGGGTTAGGAGACAGAAATGTAATGCTGGATCCAATTTTGAACATGTTTTGTGGATACATTGAAATTATTGTTGTGAAAAAGGCCTAATTTCTTCATCGTTACCGCCTGGTAACGACATTTAACCATTACGGTTAAATGTCGTTACCAGGCGGTTCAATATTTACGATTGTGAGTGTTTTGAAGAAAAATTACCTAATCCAACGGTCAATAAACTAGTCATTCTGATATTTGCTTAAATTATTTATTTTTCAAAATAGACAATATTCCAAATATTCAACCGTTGGTAACGCCATTTTACTATGACTATTAATGAAGAAATTGGGCCTAAATGGCCAACTAAGCTAAGGACCTGAGTTTAATAACATTCATCTATAGGATATTTTTTTTAATTAAACTGTTGTTAAAAGTATCTGTCGAGTACAATAATATCAAGAGTTGATGAGTTAGGTATGAATTTTGTGCAAAATATAAGATTTTAAACTAAGATTTAAGTTGTTGAAGTCAATAATCTTTTTTTTAATACCCAAGTGATTCATGCTGGTTCATAATATTTGGAAGCATGTCTGCTATAAGTTTGACTGTACCGAAAAAAAAACAAAGGAGGTGATCAATTCAATGTGTATATCGTTAGAATTTAATAAAATTTGACTATATTGATCTATTAAGGCTTCCAAACACGTGTGCAAAATTTTCGTAAGTGTATGTATGTTTGTATGTTTATCCACGGATTTCTCTAAAACGAAAAGTCATAGCGTGATGTTTTATTTTTAGTTCAGTCAGGTATATTTCAATTTAGGGTTCAGTGTTTTGAGATATGGGTTATGTCAAACAATCATGAAATAAAAAATAAATAAAACTGGATAAAAGGCTCAAAAAATAGTAACTAAGCATAAACTCAATCTTACGTTCATCAATAGTCTACGCACGTCATTCACCGACTCCAAATGAATTTGTTTCTCCTAAACAGAGGGAAAAATGTGTTATTTTGAGTTGTTTAGTTAGTTTTTTGAAAGCGGTTCAATTTTTTTAACCAACTGCCGACCATAACCGATTGCAATCATCAAAAGCATCTGCCATACCAAATTCCTGTTGCTATTTACATATTTTTATTCTTTAACTTTAACTTCCACAAAGTTCGTTCCACTGTTACCTTTCCGCCTACGTTTAATATTAAAGCAAATTAACTGTAATACTTTATTTCAATAGTCATAAGAACTATTATTAGGGATTGGACTCATCCTATCATTCTCGGTGACACCACAAAGGAAAATGGTAGAGCAAGCCCAGATTTCGTAAGACGATTGACATTTTTATACCTTTCTACGCAATGTAAAAAGTAGAGGTAGCCTGGACCGTGCCACTGCTGGGCAAAAGGATTACCTCAACTATGAAGTAGAGCCATACTCCACCACGCGGGCTTAGTACGGATTGTATATGACAATAAAAAATACCTTGGAATCCCTGGAATGTAATTTTATCCAAATTCCTTTGCAATGTTATCTTTCTTAAACAATGGTGTTATTTCTGTTGGTATGCTAAATTAGTGTTGTAGTATAATTTGGGGTTCTAACAGAAGTATAAGTGCCAGAAAATCTAAACATAAGGCTTCAATAATAACACAGAAAGATTTTATCAACGAGTGGTTACTGCATCTACTCGTATTATAGTAACATGGAATTCTGTTGATATTTTTACGACCAAAAGTTGTCAAAGCGAACATAAATTATATTTCTTTCCCGAAATATTCTAGTGACCGGTTTTGGTGGGTCTAAGCAATATATTTGGCATTTCTTTGGTTATGAGTTTCGAAATTTTATAGGAGAGGATGTCTTTGACCACAACCTTTGAGTAAGATAAAACATTTTTACTTGATGTCAAGTAATAAAGTTATAATCCATATTAGTTGAAATTAAACCATTTGGGAACTTATGACATGAGCGTATGTAAAAGTCGTAGTTAAGGCCAGTGCTATTTTAATCACAAATAAAGAAAAATATAAGTTTTGAAAATATCATCATTTTATTGTTTTATTTGTTGAATCGTAAAACAATAAAATGATCGTCATAAAACTCAAGTATCTGTGAATTGATATCTTGCGTTCTAACAATAGATTTTTTTATTTGTTTCCCATATTGATCTTAGTGATAGCAAAGATCGGGAAATAACTTATCGTTAAGTAGATAACACGGATACTTAAAGCGATTATAAATTTTGATTTCACATTGACGAATTATTTAAATTATTCACTTTTTCGTGAATGAAATCTCGAAAATCCTAGTAATTTAAATTCTTGTTTGCTTGTTTCATGATTTTGCTTGTTCCGAACGACTTCCCGTACGAACTCTTTATTAATATTTTGCTTGTTCACAATGCGCTTTTACATTCTGGTAAGCGGTATCTTTTTATGCTTTATACAAAATGAATATCCCATATTGTTTTTTTCGTTCGTTAGTGTTTATTTGTCGATGTAGCAGACCCTTATAGGCTAACCAATATTAAACCAACAGATATGCGTATAATATCGCGTACTTCTTATATTGTATAGCTTTTGTCACAATGATAATACGTAGACTTGTAGCTATACAACAACCAAGTACCGTCAGCAACAACCCTTATCGAAAAACGGCAGCGAGCACAAAAAACGGTCAAAAGAAAGAAACTCAGCAAGAAATTATGATACTACCAAATACGCGGACAAAAACCAGAACCACACCGTTTAAAGAACCTACTGTGATTGTCAACATACAGTGCTGTATAACAGTTATATTCGTCTTTCTCACACATCCCTGAATCTGAAGTAATATTTATCTTTATTGAAAATAATAGTTTACAAACGAGATCGAATTCAATAGTAATTTATTATTTTTAACCTCCCAAATTGTAGTGCTAAATACTATAATATTATAACTGGTCGATCAGTAGGTATCTGATTTAAAAAATATTTTATGAAATTTTGAATTTTGATTCCATATGTTTTCACCCATTTTTTTTCTACAATTAAAAGGCTGTCATTTTTTCAGAACCTTTTCCTCGTTTTCGGATCCCGTCTTTCGAGTAACCCCCCAGGCAGGATGCCGTCCAATTATCCGGGCCGGGCCGTAACATTCATCTACTTGTTTTGCTGACAGTACTCACTTGTTTATTGAAGCCGAAGATTTGGCAAGCGTAACTTAGGTTAATGATGTCAACGATATTCAGGAGGCTTTATTCAATAAGTAAGCAGCTCGGTTGAGAAGATTTTTATCTTATTTGAAAAGAAAATAGTGATTATATTCGGACCGGAAAAAAATTTACTCATTATCTCAAAAACTACTGAACAAAGTTTGATTAAACTTGCACTGTACCCTAAGTTGAACCATATCTGGTTGAACTGAAAAAAAAAAGGATTATCTCGCTATAAGTTCTCGTTTTCGAGAAATTCTGAGACAAGCTTCATGAACTACAAAATCTTGCAATTTTATTCAATTCTGACGATATGATATGCATGCAGCTCAAATTACCTCCTTTTTGAGTCGGTAAAAAAACAGTTAACATTATTTTTCTGGCAAGCTCCCCTCATTGTCAAGTCTTGTATAATAAATAATTCATTTATTTCGACCATCGAAGGGTTAAAGGGCTAACCTTACATTTCACTTTAATTAACATTAACATTAAAAAATTGTATAAAAACGAGAAATTCGATTCGAAGATGAAACATGGAGAAAACGTATTCACCTACTTACACGTAATAATGAGAATTACAATAACGAAAGTATCCTTTTTTCGACTACGGTGGCCAGTCACAACGACTAACCGACAGCGCGGGACCTACAATAGTGCACAAGTGTGTGCGCAAACACAGGTTCACTTTCTATTCCTCTTATTCTCATAGCCTGATGGAACAGCAATCTGACACAAACGGAGAGAGATCAGGCGCAGGACCAACGGCTTAACGTGCTGTCCGAGACACTTGGGTGAAACACCGCCAACTTCCAAACTGTGGGTTACCCTGAGAATTTCTGGACAGAAAAATAATGTTCATATTTTTGGCCTGAACTGGGGATTGAACCCAGGACCTTCGGCGTCGCAGCCGTCGCTTTAAAGTGGGAACCTCTAACCGCTGTGCCACCGAGGCAGTTCAGATTTCCAAGTTACAACAACTTTGAATGAAATGTCATGGACCGTAATACTAACCCCGGGATAAGGTTAACAAGCATACATTGGTTGGGAACTTATCTAAACTCAACTAATTAGACAATAAGCTGTTTCCCTGTAATTGTTCCAATTAAGAAGTAAATACAACTTGGGTTTTATTGACATAAGAATAACCTTTGCAGCCTACTTTCACGAGATGCTTATCTAAGTTACATTAACTTAAAACGTGGATTTCAACATTGCAACTACGTTAAAAAGAAACTTTGTTTTGATGCTGTCGGGTTAAAGTGATACGTCTAGTTGAAGTTCAGTTATAATTTAACGGTAATCTAAAATACTAAAATGTGCTTTTTCTTGCAATCGCTAAAGACATTTGCGATACACAAATTAGGCTGTAAAATTCACATTAAAATTTAATCATGGTCAAGATAAAGATTTGAATTTGTAGCTAACTAAACAATAGCAGTCTCATTTTACGGTCGACTAAATAAATCTGCTATTGATTAGTTATTGAATCGTAACATTTAGCCTTAAAATGTCTCGCCTGATCCTCAAAAACATTGAAAAGTTTTTAAAAGAGGCATTACCAATAGTGACTGAGTTTATTGCGCAGCTTCTTTAGCCAATAATTGTCCCGAAGCTGTGGTAGGGTTTCTATTAGGACGTGTAAGAGAGCCGACAGTGGGTTTATTTAAATAAATAAATAATAATCCTTTGGACATTCCCACACATCGCCATCTAGCCCCAAAGTAAGCTACTGAAAGCTTGTGTTATGGGTGCTAGACAACGGATATAATACTTAAATTCTTTTTTTTGTAAATACATACATGATATACATAGAAAACACCCAGACCAATACAAACAGACATGTTCATGCACACAAATGTTTGTATTGTGCGGGGATCGAACCCGCACCCGCTGCGTAGTAGGCGATTTCTCAACCACTACACCAGACGGGTCGTCAATTTTATTTGCAAAAATAAAATTAAAATATGATTTTTACTTTTCTTCTCCTTCCATTATTTACTAGCATAATATCTCCCAAACTTAATTCCCAGAGTTTCCAAAACTATACCTTTCCGAAAACGTTCTCACTTTCAATCAACCACACAAAGAACATCTCATTAGAGTAATTACGAGAGGGCGCACGCGCGTATCAGATGGCGCTAATGAAGGCCGCTTCACGACGCGCTGAAATGTCACACACTAATTAATTGATTGGATTCGCTCTAATGACAATGTTGACGAACAGTAGCCTGTGAATAACCGGGGTTTTAGTACTGAAGTGAAGGTAACTAAGCTAGGTAGTTTTGCAAATTCTTTTATTTTGTGTTAACGAATGTTTAGTTAGTGGTGCAGTAAATTGAATACACGTTATAATATTGTTTTATGTTAATAGCGTTTGCATACATCATTTTCATGAACTTAACAATTCGTTATTTTACCTAAAAGAAGCCATAAATAGATTTACGAATTACATAAAGTAAACTTACTAATTAATATAACTTGTGTGTACACAAAATGAAAAAAAAAACGGCCAAGTGCGAGTTGGACTTGCACACTAAGGGTGCCATCTTTAACTGAATTAGGGATCCACTTACTTCCACTTAGCCAAAATACCACTTTATCTTGTTGACCGCAAATGTAACTTTGTTTTTCATAGCACCTATTTGTATAAATAACAAACTAATGTTTGCGGTTATTGAAAATGTGCTCTATCTCAAAAACTCCTGGTTCGATTTCGTTCAAAGCAATTTTTCTTGAAAGTCTTTGTCAAGATCTACATCATGTATTTTTTCAAAGTTTACACTCGCTTAGTTTAAAAGTTAGATGGGAGGGACGCCTATTTACTACTTTGAAAGCGTCTATCTCTTAAACGTTAAATTATTTTAGGTTTTAGTTTCATGTATCCCCTTAATTATCATTATTTAATTATTTTTTTAAATTAGAATCGTAAAGCGGTTACAAGTAACAGGATACATACGAGTAAACCTTTTAAGTTTTAACTGTGTAATGCTAATAGTTTCAGTATAAAGTGGCTGTGACATACGGACGGATAGACAGACAGACAGAAAGACAGACAGACAGACAGACAAACAAACAGATAGACAGACAGACAGACAGACAGACAGACAGACAAAACAGACAGACAGACTTGACAAAACTATAAGGGTTCCGTTTTTTGCCATTCGGCTACGGAACCCTAAAAAACGTATCAAACGTAAAATGTTGTCGACGAATTTAAAGAATTATAACCTTTAAAGCAGTGCACTTAAAATTATTGATGTACAAAACATCCTTCGTCCCAACCTAGCAGGCTCACTTTTATGGTGCATCAGCTCCAATCTATCTTAAAAGCTGAATTCAGGAGTCAATGCGTTTCACATAAAACTAAGATTTATTACCGCGCTCGCTCGTCTCTATGGTGTAAACTCTATAAACGGAGAGGCAGCTTTAAGTAGGCGAGAATAAAAATCTGTCATTGTCTGTAACACTCCTACCGTTTAAGTAGGTTTCTTGATAGTTGTATTTAAATTAGAGGCAACTATTAGGTAACTTTATTTTGCAAATAAAAATTAAATATTATTACACGTTAGTGTTGTAAAAAATATATTTCAAAAGTTAAGCCAAGTTTGTTTAGTCATGAGGTTATTGTGACCACTTTTACTAAATATTTTATTTTTTGTTTGTATAGTGTTTTGTCCTTATACATACTTAAAAACATACATTGAACTTGTAAAAAGCAACCGGGAATGCGCCCGGATAGCGGAAGACACAAAGTTCGATTACTTGTCTGACACAATCGCTTTTTGCAAGTGCAATTTATGTTTTAATAAATAGTCATTTTTTGTTAGCTCATAATTTTCTCTATAGCAATCGGCTCTAAGCGATGCCTTTAGGCTAGTTTTTGAATAAGAAAAGCTTACTATTATTTTTTCTGAAACACTGAAAATGTTAAGACAATTTACTTTCGGTGTGCGTGTTTTTATTTCTTAAAAAGACGTTGCACTCAACAGAATTTAATGAGATTTTTACGATTTCCTTTCATAAACAGCTTTTCGTCAATATTCTTTTTATTGTTTCTTTTATTTCATCATGTTTATATCCTTCTAATTAAATTATAATTTGCAATACTTTTAACAAAGTTTGTGATGCGGTTTTAATGACATCGTATAAATACTTTTATTAGTTATCCATTTATGGCTGATTTGAAATTTATAACGGACGGTTTTATAGCAACATGAGGTCAAGAGTGAAGGGTTTTAGTAAAATAGGTTGTGGTTAAAATATCACTACATAATTTATTGATTGACTCTTAACGAACTTTCTCTTCTACTTTTTAATTTTAAAAATGTTTTATATTTACAAACATGAAATAAGAAACAATAAATTTGCGCACGAGCGGGACTCGAACCAGCAACTTCTTGGCCAACCGGGCCAAACGCTCTACTAATTTTTGGTTTTTGGTTTCTTATTTCATCTTTGTGAATATGAAATATGACACTGTGAGTGTTAAAAAAAATCTAAACCATCTTAAAAGGTTATTACTAAAATAAATCGTACTTCGTCCATGAAAGATAGGGCACTTTGTTCCAGTGTATAGTTTCACTAGCAGTCCGCCGCGGCGTCGCTTCCATAAATTTCGGATTCCCTATAAACTGTTTCATCGCAAGACTCATATTTTCATTGTAAGTAACCATAGTGGTGAGCGCAAGTGCGTGTTTTACTCAAGCTGTGAGCATTATTTTGGTGCGGAGTTATTTTAAAACTGTGATAGATTCTAAGATACTTATCGAAACCAAATGATGTAAATGACAATTTTGTTCAAAATGAAATGCTTGTGATGATTAAAATAGTAAATATTCATAAAGATGAAATAAGAAACCAAAAACTTGCGCACGGGCGGGACTTGAACCAGCAACCTTTTGGCAAACCGGGCCAAACGCTCTTACCAATTGAGATACCGTGCTGTTAGTCCGACCCTGCGAAATTTGTGGTTTCTTATGAAAACGTCAATTGCGTGACGCTTAGCGCCATCTAGCCGTATGTTTATGAAACAGATGGCCCAAGCAGTTATTCTTTACAGAATAAATTCAACTTGGAAATTGATGTTTTTCTTATTTCATCTTTATGAATATAAAATATGACACTGTGAGTGTTAAAAAACATTCTAAAGCAATAAAATAGTAAAATTTTGATAAGAATAAATACCTGAGTGTATCCTTTGAAAATAGTAAATTATTTTTATCAAATTTGAGGACTAAAAAGTTTGTAGTGAGCCGTAAAGATAGACACATGGTGTCACGGACTTTATTGTTGAACTTTAAAAGCGAAGCAATCTCGTTTTACATAAATATTTTGGTGTATCTTAAACGGCTTACGCTGCGTTACGCAAGCTCACAAAAATAATATTTTTCCAACGTATTTGCAACATTTTTCAATGTTTCTTTGCTCTTATAAGCCGTATTGTAATGTTTTTTAGCTTCCTCGATAAATAAGCTATACATCAAAAGATTTCACATTAGTGCAGTAATTCCTGAGTTTAGCGAGTTGAGACAAACAATCTCTTCTCGCTTTATAATTATCAGTATAGATTCAAATACGAGTATGTTTTACATTTACTGAAACTGGCAATTATTTTCCTGAGTTCAATTGATATTTCTGCAATAATTGCTACAAAAATACCTCACCCGATTTCCCAAGTCGCAAAAAGTCCAAAGAATCCACCGTTTAATTAGTAAGACTAATTACAAATCCAAGTGCACAATCCGAACAAATATTCTACAATTACAAAAATTAGCGCGTTCAAACAAACACACCAAGAAATAATTACCGTGGCAGCCGCTGGTTTCAATAGACGTCTGCAGCAGTCGTCGGGTTATAAATAATAAACACAATTTACAATAGAAAAACATAAACGGAAAAATGTCAACAAAGCTTTTGAGATCACATTTTAACCAACTTACATTCACACTCGCTTACACATCTATTCTAAACGCTATAAAGTTTAGTATTACCTGGCTTGCAAATGCAATCCGTGGCTGTCGTAAAACCCAGTGGTGCAAGGAAGGTGTATTGTTCCCCTTTAAAATATTTTCTCAAATGTAATTTGTTTGCTCTGGAAATAGCATACGTGAACATGTTTTAATATCTCTGTTCCAAGTTCTACACTCCAATTACCGGCTGAAAGAAATACAGAATAATATGTTTTAGTAGTCAAGTGTAAAGGTTGAAGCAAATCTACAACGGCACGGGAACAGCACCAACCAGGCGTATACCATACGGAAACACGTTACGTAAAGGAAACAGCAGTACCTCGGTATGATCCCATGATCGGCACCGGATACCGAAAGCCTCGATTCGGATCGTGTTTGCTACAACTTATGACACGTTCTTCTTTTAATGTATGTGCGTTGATTTTCATGCATCCAATACTGAAAGCCTCGAGTTGATCAGGTGTTGTTCCCGTGACTGGTGTATAGATGCGCTACAACCTAAAGGTTGCAAACACTATTGTTAGGAGTAGGCGGTGCCAGTATACCTAGTCTTGCCATAAATATTGTCACAAAGAAAAAAAAAATACAAATAATATTTATTACTTTTACAGTGTGTTAGTTTTATACATAAATATAAAACAATTTAAAATATAAAAAGCTTATTCGAAGTGGTCTCCATTGGCTGCAATACAGTCCTTTAAACGTTGAGGCCAGTTATCAATAGAAGCACGCACTCTTTCCATGGGAAAATTCTTCACTGCCAATCGTATGGATTGTTTTAGGGACTCCAAACATCATTGCGTTTAGAGCAAGCCGTACTCTATAAATCTGACCATAAATCATAATCCAGCGGATTAAGATCAGGACTAAACGACGGCCAGTCTTCTTCTAATGAAGTCCGGAACGTTCGCTTCTAACCAAGACTGCGTGGACCGAGCTTTATGACCCGGCGCCGAGTCTTGTTGGAAAGACCATCCTTGGTTATTGAACATGGTGTTATTACGGGGCTTAACTACCTTCTCAAGAATGGTATCTTGATACACTTGTGCCGATGTTTTGATCCTTCATAGCTAACACCCCACCAAACCATCACTGAAGTTGGGTAATGCCCACGTTGCATTCTGCAGACTAATTGGGAAGCTTCCTTAGAGGTTTGAGCATAAATACGGTCATTTTGTTTGTTAAAATGTTGCTCAATTGTAAAGATTTTTTCATCCGTAAACAAAATTTTTCTGTGACCTCCCATTGCGTACCGCTTCAGTTGTTTTTTCGATTTTACCAACTTTGTGTAATGCAATCACAGCGATTCGGTTCTCTTTAACACCCCACTCCATTTAAATATCGCAAAATATTACAAAATGTATTGGCGCCAAAATTAGAAAACACAGTGAGCAATAGTATAAAAATGACAGATTCCAAATTCAAATGTAATATCTTTTTTATTTTAATTGTAACAGTATTTATGGCCAGACTGTGTATAAATTTCGTAGATAGTTGCTGAGACTTTTAAAGACCTCGCTTTTATCAAATAGTAGTTGTATCAAACTTTGCAGAAAGTTTCGATAACTTCGGCTAAAAAGCCTTGCCACGAAAAAAGTAAAGAATACATTGAAAAAAAAAAAACATAATTAACGGATACTTTTTGCAGATATTTATTAAATTTTATGTCTTATCGTTACGAACATTTTACAGTAACAAGTTTTTTTTTTTCAAACCTATATTTTAAAACAAAGCAACCTTTTGTCGCGATGCTAGACCAGTAAGGCTTTACTGACTCCACACGCCTTCTGGACTATCCAGGGCGTGACTTTTTATCCACTAGTCCATGTACGGAAATCCCCTGTGACATTAATTGTTGCCTATTGAGGTCATTTCAAGTGTATTGCAGAATGCTTTTACTTATTTCACAGATTCTGCTCAAATAAAAATATCCTAACATACACTCAATGCTGTCATAGTGACTTATCATTGATAATGCCAGCTTTGTTGGAGACATAAAAGCTGCAAACAGCGTAGTTAATACATAGAGATACATATGATTTAATGTTTTCATAATTATATGAAATCCTGAGTTTACCAACTTGAAATAAGGGATAGGAATAAATTAGGCGTATTGTATTTTATTCGACAAATATTTCTTAACTGACGTTGGTAAAATCGATCCTTTACTACATATTATATTCCTCCCGTGTGTATATTATTTTTGGATTACGAGTACGTTTAATTAAATAATTAAAGTTAATCTTTACTTGACCGATATTATGTCTCCTTGATAAAAAGTCATTATTATCAACTTGAATCTATCCGCATTGCTTTTATAAGCTATGAGTTCACTATCTACACGACCTGCCTACGAATACAAACCTAATGGTACGGCTGCGTCTCGCACAGTGTTTCTCAAACTGTTTATTCCAATCACGTCACAAATTATTACAGTCTCCATTAACTTAGGTTACGGTTACAAGATTGCAATATACTTAGGAGCCAAGGCTACATGGATCATCTAAAGTATATAGTAGTTTGGATACTAATAAATACATTATTAATCATATCGATCAGAGTGCTTTGGCGTACGACCGATAGTTTTGGTTTATTTATTTTTTAATTAAAACTTTATTGCACAAAACAATAACAGTGTACATAAGGTGGTGGTGCACCTTGAGATGAATCAGAGGGATTTAGCAAAAAAAATGTTATTTTCATAAAAAATACAAGTGATATCTTTTGATGTAAGAAGATAGCTAACAGAATATAAACGTGTCAAAACTAATGAAAAATAAAGATTTAAAAACAATTTATCTTAAAATGAGACTGGTTTGCTACAGACTTAATGCTAAAATCATTCTCTCCTAGTCATACCTTTACGTAATTTAAGTCATGCATAAATATATCATCATTGTCATGTTTTTCGATCGATGCACATAATTATGCCAGTAACACAATGAACTTGTGCGCTCATTTCTTTCATCCATGTCTGCTCGGTCGGTTTTAAATCATAAGTTTTTAATATATACCTACTAAAGTTCTGTTATTTTTTGGTAACGATGAAACTGCTTTTTGTATTTCGTATGATATTGTATGTACAATATGAAGTTAACTTTTGTTTACTGCTAAAATTAAGTGTAGGTTAAGTGCTCCTTGCGCTCCTTATTTAGTAAATTTACTATTTTTATAATGTTTTTCTCAGTAAAAAAGAATGTAAGTGTTCTTCATGAGAATAAAGTTCTTCTAAACCTAAACCTAATTTTCAAATTTGAGCTACTTCTGGGATAAATGACAAAAACTTATAACATTATTACATCTTGATTTGGTATTCTCTCAATAAACTGTTGAAAGTGTTGACGTGGATATCGACTAGGCGCACCGCCCTAGCGTCGGGCGACGGACATCACTACAACAGTCTTTCAAAATGGCTAATCTGTCATGCGAGCTTCGGCATGGTTGGAGTGCCCGTGTATCAAAATATAAGCAATATAGTTTTCAATGTATAATTGAATTGTATTATTTGAAAATTCCGATCTCAGCTGATACTCAAGGGTAACTTGCTATGAGTAGTAGAAGTATAACGACAATTAACCAATGAGTCAGTTCATGTAGTATCAAAAAGTTGAGAACCTATGCCTTTTCTGAAGTCCCGACGACTTTGTTACCCGACTGTATTAATTGGAACTTGTTTATAGCCGGCTATGGTCGCAAAAAAACGACCGATCCGCCAGTCACCCCGCAACTTGTAGAAAGAACCCGAGAAAAAGAACGAACTAACTTTTAAGGATACGATACCGGACAGTAAGCGTTTTTTGATTTTCTGAAAGATTTAGCAGAGCAAAAAATAAGGCAGCATTTTCTATCTTTACTTAATGAAAATGGAAGTCTTAATCGTCATCAATTAAATAAAAATAAGATTTTTATCGATGAAAATCATTCCAATTAATAAAATACATCTCATTTGAATGTTATGCTCCCACACAAGATTGTAACGTTATTAGAAGTGTAGTAACATTATGAAAATATTACTTACTATACTCTAAAAGAATATGCATTTGGTTGGGTACTAAATATAAGTAGGAAACAGTCATGTTTTTTTTCCAATAATTTATCATTTAAAAGCAACACACTTCATTAATTCCATACAAGTGCTCATAAAAGTTTGTCTTTTTAAAAGCTAAGCATATAACAAGCTTTTCCTGTTAAAAAAGCTCACATAAAGCCTTAAGCTTACTGCGTCGTGACTGTCCAGTAGTCTAAAAGCAACCATTTCCTTTTGAGCGCTCCACAAAGAACAATAAAAAGTAGATCTAAAACTGTTACAAAGATACAAAGTAGTTTCTTTGAGATTCGTTTGAAAAGGTGAATATAATTTACGTATCCACACTTTAATCTTATCTTAAAATAATTATTATAAAACAATGAAAAACTAGTACTGTTACTCGTAATAGTAATGAAACATGATATTTAGTTTTTCCGCTGTATAATATTTCGTTTAGTTTTCTTATAAATTTTTGTAAGATTTCTTGCATTTTGGGCAGATGTAAATATAATTTATTTTATTTTTTAAAATTTCGGATTTATTCAAATCGAATTTGTCACTATTATTTAGCCTGTATTTTTTTCACCCAATCGTTCATGCAGTGTCCATATAAGTCTCATCGATAACGATCCACGGAGGCTTCATATCACAGCCTCCATCGCGGATAACCTCATTATAGGCTACGAAAAACAAACGCGGAAATACGCTTCCCATTTCCATTTCATAGGTTCGGGTCGCACGCATGCACCCGCCCTAATCCCCGCCGCAGAGCTAAGAAAGAATATTTAGAGCCGGCAATATGTTCTGTCAATACTAAATTTTGTTTGAATTTTGAACGTTTTTAGAAAGAGGTTACATTCTTTATTTATGCTACATTTTTTGACTAGACAGGATCAACAATCAATGGAAAATCGTTCACTTATTATCTAAAAAGCTATTATAATTTAGCAGTGTGAAATTCAAAACCCTCTAAAAATATCAATGAGGACGCCTTTTGAGCTACTAACGCGTTGATATCTTTTGTTCCGCGCTGTTTCAATGTCATAATTCTTCATAAGGACATTGAAACTTCATCAAAACACAGATAACTTTATCTAAAGATCTATATATATAATATCTAAAGATAAAGTTGTCTGTGTTTTGATGAGGAAATATTTACTTATTTTTCTATAAGTTAAATAATATTTTTATCTACTAAATGTAGGATTGTATACGTGATTTAAAAAAATATTGTGTTTTCTTCCCAGATTGTGATCCAAAATTTGATTTGAATGATTTTCACACTAGAGTTAGTCTAGTGTGAAAAGTCATTCAAATCAAATATTCGTTCATGACTTGATTGGCAAATTTCACATTCAATTTTAGACATCTCAAAGACCGCACCTAAAATAAAATCACTTAACAATAAGATGTAATATTTTGGCCATTACTTCCTAACGTCCACATCTATGGTCTATGGTCATCGGCTATGGTGTGGTACAATAGCAGGCCCTAATACGGAGGTAATTGGGAACGCCGGCGGCCATGCTGCCGCGCACAGCCTAATGTGACAATTATAAAGCCCATACCACGCCGCCATTTGAATAATTCGCACGGGGGCACGAGGGAATAAAATGTAGATATGTATAAGTACTTTTGGTGAAAACTTAATATGTATTTTTTTTAACACTTTTCGGGGCAGTAAACGGCTATAGCCGATAAACAATAACAGTTCTGTTGGGTCTGGGATACCGCCCCGAAAAGTATATGTCTAGTGCGATATTGCGTCACGGAATGCCTGTTCCTATCTTTCGGCTTCATAATCAGACCTTGAAACCTAATCGTGGTCAAAGTTAATTACAAGACTTTTCTAACAAGTTAAAACACAGCTATAGTACGATGCTTCATCATGAAGTTCCAGTTCATATCTTCCGGCTCAATCATCAGATCAGTTCGACAGTACCATATTTTTGTATCTTCATCAGATTTACAGACAGTTGCCAATTTTAATTACGCTGCGATCCTTCGAAGAGGGTTAAATTCGTTATCAAAGATTCCATTTCCCAGCGTGTTAAATAAATGTCAAATTTTTCATAAAGTATCAGCAGCAGTAGATTTGTTTTCAGTGTGATGTATTTTGAATAATAATAACTCATTCGAAAAAAAAAAATGGTGAATAATTTTGTAGGCACTAACTGTTTAAAGATGTTATTACAACGTGTTTTCTTTCAACGTTATTAGTAAAAAAAAACTTATAAAGTCAGACTGGACAAACCTTCTCAGACTCTTTTGTTTTGACGAGATTTTAATTTTAAATATAGAAAAAAAAAACATCCCTTATGAATGTAGTTGATCAAAACAATTATCTTGAAAATTAGGAATAATTTATCAATGGTTAGATATCGGTCAGGATAATGAACCCACGTTGTCTTCATTTGTACCATTCTTGACTACCCATATATGTGATAGTGCTTGTTCTGTATTTATTTTTATGTAACAAGACACAGTGTGACCATATCCTCTGTATAATTGTTACATGGTACAGAAATTCCTTGCTTCGAAACTATCTCGTTTTTAATCCCAAGTATAGTAACACTCATAGCAAGACAGGACACGTTTGAAAAAAAAACGTGTTAACTTGTTAACGGAAAATTTTAGCGACAAGTTTCGATAATTATGGGAAATAATTCTACTACTTTGTCCATTCAAACTAACTCTCATTAACTTTTATATAGTGAAAATGATAGAATTAAAATACTAAATTCCTCCAAAGACTGAACAGTTAGATTCGTATATGGTATCATGAAATTAACTATTGACTCTTAATAATTTCCAATTAGCCATGAAACAATCAATTTAGGAAAACGGTTTTATTGTTTCTTTCAAAAAACAATCAAAAGCTAATATGCTTTAATAGATTTTATAGCTCTTTTAATATGACGACACCAAAGCATAAATGGGAAATTAAAGTCTTCATTACATTTTAATATATTTTTTCTGAAGTTGACTGCACAATAAAAACTAAGAGTTTTATATGTTAAAGATATTAATAAAGAAAATAGAAAGAAGTAAAACACACTGCTAGTTTTAATAAAAATCAATTTAAAGGGTAAGTTTAATACGCGAGTTTATGGCTTTTTTACGATGGGGTTATATTAAATGCATGTCAGCACAGTGCTAAATACTTTTGTAAATGCCAATCCTTCTGTAAATGCGAGACTTTATTCAAAATTTTCAATATTTTATTTCAAATTATGATATAATAAAATCAGACTAAATCGATAGTCGTAAAAATACAAGGTGCATGTGTAGTACAGTCGCCAGCGAATCAGGTTACCCACTTTTGTTGCAAACTATCCTTTATTACAACCGCATATGTTACCGTAGTGTTTACCTTGACGTGCTATTGTCATATGATTGTGTGTAATAAATAATGTTTGATTACTCTTTTCTGTAGAGTCTTTTTGATTCTAATGATTACACAGTAAATTTTTCGTTCAGTATTCATTGTGTAAAAAGGACTTGCAGTGTGCAACAGAGTACTGTCAACAAAGCTTGACCTTCAGTTTAAGCTTTTACAATCTTATTTATATTGCCATCTCTTTCATCACATACGCACAACACGACCAATTTGCATCAACGTATTATTCATAATCTTTAAACCCGCTAATTAACATAAATAAACATTTTATTGCGAATAATTCGGTCCACTAACCAAGATAGCAACATAGCTATTAAAAAGTATTAATTTTAAATAATTACGCTTTATCTCAAATGTGGATTTCTTTGGTGGTCACTCGATTAAGACCCATAGTTAACTGGGCATACTTAATCAACGGATAAAGCGTGGAAAGTATGAAATATAACCGCGTGTAATTATATTAATGCATCCTGACGATGGTTATTTGTACAGTCATCTTGAAATATGAATATGCAGTTGTGACAAAGGCGGACAATTTGTGAGATAAGAGAAATAGTTTATCTTAATGCCAAAACAATCCTTACAATTAATTTTATTCTTAAGAAAGTTTATTTAGAGTACTGCGTGGTAAAAAAAAATCAATTAGAGCCCGCTTCAAAATGTCCCAAGAAGTTCTGACTAGCGTTATCTGTGCATTATTTCATACGAAAATATGGAACGCATATTTGATTTATTCGTTGGTTACTGCTTCTTAATCGACGGTGGAACAGGCGCTTAGTAATTTCGTTTCTTGTTACAAATTCTAACTCGTAATCAAAGCATTGAAAAACAAGACGATCTCCGTGGTGTAGTGGCTAACCACGCTGAGTTTCAAGGCGTCGCCGCTCAGAGAACCCGAGTACGATTTCCGGTCGGGTCAATGTAGAAATCATAGTTTTCTATATAGTCTCGGGTCTGGTTGTTGTGATACCACCGTTTTATCTGATAACCATAACTCAAGTGCATTAACTACTTACTTTGGAATCGGAGCAATGTATTGTGGTTGGTGTCCAATATTTAAAAAAAAAGCACTAAATACATAACTCTACACCGAATTCACCGTAAGCTTCCTTAATAAATATTACACAAATTAAGTCACTTTTAATTAACATATTACCATCAAATCCTTTTAGAATTATCAGCAAAATCTAAATAACTTCGCTCTAGGTTTGCTTTTCCCATAGATTAACCTCTCTTCATATGGAAAAAAGTAGTTACCACATTCAGTATAGACTGGATTCATGTAATAGATGATTTATTCCAAGTCTGTGCTTAAGCAAGACCCTATATATAGACATTCAAGTAATTGCAATAACTTGTAGGTACCTTAAATTATAATAAGTGTTCAGTTTTTTCTGTTTGAAAAATACCGTCTTGTTATCACTTTGACCCTTTGCACACTGCGACTTGCGATGCAATCGATGTAGCATCGATGCAGTCGCAAAATTACTACTTTACACGCTTGCGCGACTTTCGCATCGATTCAGTAGCGATGCTAACGCGCGTTAGTGTCGATGCAGTCGCGATGCAGAAGCTGGACTTTGACATATTATGTACTGTATTTTGGCGACTGCATCGATACTAACGCGCGTTAGCTTCGTTGCTTGTGCATCGATGCTATCGACTCTTGAGATCAGATTTTATTTTGCCAATAATATTGATGGTTGACCAAACAAACGATAATACGTTTTACGTATCCTTCGCTTGTTTATAAATTGGTATTTCGAGTCACAAAATTTGATTGACTGTTAACGACAGTATTTCATTTTAAAGCCATTAGGCATTCAATCATCTAAGCCTTAATAAAATGCCCAAACGTTAAGCGACAGGAAACATATCTGAATAAACACACGATAAAAGTCATCCGTCGGCGTATCTGCGCACACGCAGCCTCCAACCGCGTATTAGCGGCTATAAAACTTTTACTCCCTTTCTGCAAGCCTAATAAAAACACCGTCTCTACCTCACTTTTATTACTGTCTCCCTATTCAGCATAATGCTCTATACACATTATAAAAATAATGACGACAACCTGAATATCTAGACGGGGAAAGATCTTTATTGCGACGTCAGTATAAATTCCATTAAGCTCAAGATAAACGAAAGCTGTATATCTGATTCGCAAGTTAAATTGCAGTTGTGATGTGTGATCTATTAGGGGTGGATGATAATCTGCCGCTAACTCCTAAAGAAATCACCGTTGTCGCAAAAGCTTAAGTGATGGAAGTGTGAAACCTGCACATACGACGAATTATCACTTTGAGTAGTAGATAATTGAAAATTACTGGATGCAATGAAGTTTTAATGCTTTTATACCAGTCTCATTATATACTTTAAGCTAGGATTTGTCTGTCTTATGACTAAGAGCATCATTTAATCTATGAGTTTATCTAGACCCTTAATGAGGCGGTAGCCACTTTGCTTATACCATTTTTTAAAGAAATGCAAGTTATTATGAAGGTGTGATATAAAAAATACCAAGCCTTAATTGAAAATATTGGTTTCAAGTTCGATACATTTGGTTCTCCTATTCACACACGAAACCAGAACACAGCCCGTGCTTTATAAAACAGTTGCGTCATTGCCTCTTGATGATTCAAGCTTCTCATGATTTGTGGAGACTTACCCGTCAATCAAACATCAATCCAACTCTCTCCGGGCAGAGTCGAAATTCATTCGTACCTAACCTAACGTCTCTGATTGGTTACGAGAGGAGATATGACTTTTTTCGTCCGTCCATGCCTTTTTATAAGTCTGGTATAGTAGTTAATGGTTTGAGCCATAATTTCGGAGGTTAGGAAGGGGGGGGGGGGGTAATTACAGGCCTGCCTGTGTCATTGTCGGTATCCCGCGAGTAATCCTAACTTCGGTAACGAAATTGAATATTTTTTTCCATCAACGTTTCTCGGAAGCTTTGTTTCCAGTCTGCGGTTGACCTAGAATCGTGGAGGATAGTCCAAGTAAATTGCACAGTTTAGATTGCTTTTTGTTATTTTCTGAATTTGAATTTCGAGATTGTGATTTCAATTTTATGGGAGCAACAGACTTACCAATTAGTCTCAGATCAGACGTTATTTTAACGTTCCTAAATGACTTCACACTTAAATACTTTATCGTGTTACATTAAAATGAATGCCCGACATTAACTCTGGCTGTATTTATAGAAAAGATTCCTCTAACGAGTTTGTGTGGTGATATATCAACGGGTACCAACTACCTATTTTTAAATAACGCTCAGAGCCTAATTTCTCTCTTTTTTCGTGTCTCAGGCAATAAAAGTTTGAGTGATGATGAATAGTGAATAGTGGAGGTTGGATAAAAATGATAGATGGGATGCCAGTTGTCCGATATAGTTGCTTATCATATTTACAAAGATATGAACTGTATTTGAAAGTTCACGGTGCTATCACGATACAATTAAAAAAGTTTTAACGTGATTAAGACAAAGCTAGCTGTGTAGTTTCAGGTTGACAAAACAGTTATGTAGATAATCAAATACAATTGAAAATAAGGTTAATGACTCGAATGGAACTAAGAAGGTGAACTCAAATTGAACCAAGCGCATTGAAATTAACGATGTCAAATCGAATTGTCATCTGAAAGCTTATCGTGTTATTGATACGAATATAAAACAATTCAAACAACTTGACTTAGTATTTCCATTTAGCAAAGACAGCATAAATTGAAACAGAGATACAAAAAGAGTATTTTTTTACAGCAATATCATCTGAAATTGTAACAAAGGCAGGTTAGTATTACCAGTGACCGCTGTTACGTTCGGAAACCAAAATTACGAGCTAATCGTGAATACAAACGTGATTTCTGAAGTGTAGCCTCTAAGCTCGCAGTGTTCATTATTTCCAAAACCCAAATGATACACGAATAACTTCGCTAGGTATGTTAATAGGGGACCGAGAGCCGGGCCTTGTAATTTCGTTTCATATCATTATGTCGGAAACGCTGGATTTTGGACGGATAATGACTTCACAGAAAAAAAAAACTTACAATAATGGTGGATAAGAAGTACTCCGGATTCGTCTATCGCTCGGATTTGGTTCTTGGTTCTGTAGATTAATATTACTATTTAGAAGATATTTTTATTTTTAGTTTATTTGTTTAGGCTTCATTGAGTTTATGATAATAATACCTAACATTTACTACGTAAATAATACCATAACTGAAAAGCTCTCCAAATACACGGTTTTAAAATATGAAATAAAATGTGGCGGTTAACCCATGTACAAAAATCCTACTCATTGTGCTATCCACCACAGGAGTAATTCTCAAACAACTCCACCATTCACTAGAATTCTCAGGATTTCACAATTCACATTCCTCTCTTTCTAAAATGCAGTAATATGAAACACTAACATAATAGAAAGAAAATTCCTACAGAACTGTGAAAACCTCCAGCAGCGGACACAAATTTATTTATCTCACTAACATGAGCATTTTCACAATAAATATATACCATTGGAAATGTACTTGGCTAAGGCCCGTAGATTTCTGAAATACCAGCTTTAAGCTGATACACAAAAGTCCAATAATAAATATACACAATAATAATAAATATTATTATGAATAAATATCGGACAACAATGTCATGTGCTCGTGTTATGTAAAATCAGAAACAACGGTGGTACTAAAACACCGAGACACGAAACAATTTAGAAAATAATAATTTCTACACTAATTTGACCGGGAATCGAACCCGGGACCTCAGAGCGGCGACGCGTTGAAACCCAGCGTACTTAGTTACTAAACCACGGCGGTCTTCAATATTAAATATGAGAAATAATATTACTACAGTTCTAAACACTTAAGTGTTTGATATTGTTACCTTATTTTTTATATCAAGAACCACAAAACAATGCTTGCTTTCGAAACATACTGTTACACTATGAACGCGAGTATTGGATGGCATATACTTTAGGGCTGAATTTTATTTCTATATTTAAAAAAAACAACAATCCTTTTTCTTACGCACAGTAGAATGTTATTTAGAACATTTACGAAATTTTATTTACAGTTATAAAAAACGTTTCTTGGGTGATCTTTCTCATGATTCGCGGATGTAAGATGTATGTTACAGATATATCTTGTACGTCAATTTTCAAAACAAACGAGGCATGATTCCCAAACTAAACGGCTAACAGTAAAGTTACCTATAAGGAAGTGTACCTATTAGGTGTGTATGCGTGAACAGACACAGATGAAAGATGATGTGAAATTGATTATTGAACATGATTCGAATAATCTTAATACATGATCAACAATAAAGGTTCACTTCGTAATAAGACACGTATTTTTGACCTGAAAACAATGTTTTAATAATAAAAAACATGCTTTTACAGCAAACATATCCCAAACTTTCCTAAGACTCACCGCATTTCAAAATATTATGATTGTATCAAACTGCTTAGAAGTAATACGTCGACAATTATAACGTTTACCTTTTTAATGCTTTTTTATTGTAGTTTTACTCTTAAATAAGCTCACGAGTCCATATCATGTTGATCACGAATGACAACTTGACCAAACCTCATTTTGTTACCCATTGTCTTTCAAAACAATAACAATCTAACCATAAAATGGCTCCGACAAAATCTACACGGGGACTAATCTCACACATCTGATCACACCCACACAAGCGCGCTATCGAAGTTTTTTACTTAACACAAAAAGTTTCGGCCGTCTCTGAGAAACATAATGCCACAATAATAATCTACTAATTTCTATCTAATGACAGAACTGAGGCCTCAATTTGTAATTTTTGAGGCCATTTCGGAGGCTGTGTTTTGTGAGAAACGCTGTGTAGTTTGCATCTTGTGTGTTGATATTTGGGTTATTTAGTCAGTAGTTTTGAAAGAACTACTACTAAAAGAACTAATATTTCGTAGAAATTATTGTGAAATAGTATGAAAATCTGTTGCTATTTATTAAAGGTTTTTTTTCAGGACCTTATAAAGCAAAAATATATGTATAACATACGAGGCAGTATTTCTATGCTGTCTATAAAATCGATAGTTATAAAATTAACTTGTTTTAGTGACGCCAAAGTGATAATATTTTTTTCGATTTCACTAACGTCAGAAAAGACTTATCGGACATAATAAGTATAAAATGACCGATTTTAAAATATCATTTACATAAATGATTGCTGACAAATAGGTGACGTTTTCAAATTAGGTGTAAAGTATTTTATTGGACAATTATATTGCGTATCTAACGTTGGAAAAATCAGGCCTAAATCGAAATAAAAATATTGAATAAGGTAGTCATCCCAAGGAGGCACTAAATACACCTGTCGATGTCCTATAATTGCATTCTACAGGAATCCATCGCGATGTCTTTGCTATATAATTTAGACGTCTATTATTTATTTTAATCTGTGTTTCGCGTGATGAAATAACCATGAGCTGTCATGTCAATGAATACAAGTTACTAGTGTTTTTTTATCTAGAGTAACATAAATGATACCAGAATGAAAACTGAACTGAAAGTCTATGGTATTGTTAATACTACTCTACTACATTCACTATTGATTCATGACCTGAATATGTAATAAAAGCAAATAATTATTTTTTGCAAAGATCCCTTAGGTTACTATTGTAATCGACACTATAAAAATTGATAAGCAAATTCTGTAGAAACATAGTACAAGATTGTACCATATGCAGAAGTTAGTTTATGATGAGCTCATTGTAATTGATGTAACAACGTGCCACTAAAATCAAAGTTTCTTTTTTACCGACTTCAAAAATAAAGTTCTCAATTTAACATGTTTTTTCGTATGTATGTGGCCGCGAATTTCTCGCGTCTGGCTGGACCGATTTTGATGCGATTTTCACTAAAGTATTTGTTGTGCCGAGGAGAAGATTTTAGTAACTATTTCAACATTAACGGACAGCAGTAGTCTACGTAGGCACATCATGCACCGATTTCAAATGAGTTTGTTTTTTCTATTAGTGTTATTGTCGTCTTTTTAGTGTTTTTTCAGGTGGTTAAATAATTTTACGATATTAATTGTTTGCATGTAAACACCTATTCACTTGTAAGTAGACAGCAAATTTGGGACAAGAAATGCCATATATTCTATTTTAAGCATCAACTTATTTTTTTAAAAATAGAACAGTTGAAAAGACAACACATTAAGGCCTCGTCAGGTAAGGAATATTTGGCGAATAAAGCACATATGCCTAATTTTAAAACGTCTCTATTTGTCAGAAGTCATTTATGTAAATGTAATTTTAAAACCGTTCGTTTTATACTTATTCAGTCAGATAAGTCTTATTTGGCGTTTGTCAAATCAGCCCTTGATTGAACATTAAATATTTTGTTACTGTAGTACACATTTATGTCAATGACTGTCAAACAAATAAGTAAAATTGTTAATAGAGGAGAAATGGCAGAGAGATCTTTACCCTGCATTATGACAGGGTTCTTAAATGTATTATAATGATACACCACCCTGCTAATTACTTTAATACTTTCACTAACCAAATCCTCTTTTGTTTTCAGGTAACAACTCCGATAACATATAGACGGCTTAAGGTACGCCTGCGTAGTAACGCCGTTATTATACCATAACATTCGCATGCGGAGTGTAACATTTGAATGCGGCATGTGACAAATACATATGCTCTTAAAGATGAAATAAGAAACCAAAAATTTGCGCACGGGCGGGACTCGAACCAGCAACTTTACCAACCGCTAACCGGGCCAAACGCTCTACCTATTGAGCTACCGTGCTGTCGGTCCGACATTAAGAAATTTGTGGTCTCTTATGGATACGTCATTACGCGGGACGTTTAGCGCCATCTACCCGTCTGTTCATACAGCAGTGGGCTAAATAGTTTTTCTTTACTAAATAAATTCAACTTGGAAATTGATGTCGCTTCGCTATGAGCGTTTGGCCCGGGTCCCACCCGTGCGCACATTTTTGGTTTCTTATTTTATCTTTATGAATATAAAATATGACACGGTGAGTGTTAAAAACATTCTAAGCGATTACAAATGCTCTGCTCAAATGCTCTGTCTCATTCTAACATAGGTAGACGTGATCGTTGCATTCTCGTCGGTATCGCTTAGCCGTATCGCTGCCGCATGCGGATGCGTTGGTGTTCTAACGGCGTAAATGCGGTTAATTATATAAAAAAAACCTTTGGACATTCCCACACATCGCCATCTACCCCCAAAGTTAGCTACTCAAAGCTTGTGTTATGGGTACCAGACAACGGATATAATACTTTTTTTTTGTAAATACATAATGATATACATAGAAAACACCCAGACTAATACAAACAGACATGTTCATGCACACAAATACTTGTATTGTGCGGGGATCAAACCCGCAACCCGCTGCGTGGAAGGCGATTTCTCGATCACTGCACCAGACGGGTCGTCAGAAATTGTCGTCGGAGATCTTTTCGGGACAGTTCGGTTGTGGTGGAAAGGTTTGTGGAGTGTCATTACTGCTAACTGCGGTTTTTTCTGTGTTGACAAATTGGCCAAGTTTTCGTGCTTCTACTACGTTGAAAGCATTGTTGAAAGTATGTTTCCCATAGAAAATGTACATATTGTGACATTTTAAGAAATATGAAGCTTTGTTCTATCTTGTTTGACATAAATAAAAATAATTTATTTCCTTAGATTGACATTGTAAACTATTGATACTGATTGGCAAAAAAACATTCATGTTTTTGAGTACTGCTCTACACAAATTATATAGATATGTTACTGTAATGTTGTAAAAACCGCGTGATTACAATCTAACGTTTTTAACACCGTTTGATTATAATATGTCGATTTATTGTAAACTGTATCGAACTTCATACTTTAAAAATTAAACTGAAATGACGAATCACTGGCAAAGTGTTGTGTAAAATATAAAAAACGTTGACATAAAAAGCTGCTTCCAGATAACGCCTAATGTCACATCTTAATTGAATGTAATTTAACATATTGCCAACATTAATATAATTTGCCGGATCAATCATTGTCAGAACCTTAAAAGTAAAAACGATATTGTTATATAATAAGATACACAAAGTCAATTAATTTATTATTCATCGACATTTTTTCATCCATTTCAAGACCTAGAGCTCTATTTTTGAATCATTTGCGTCAATTTTCCGAGTGATTTTCGTTCGTGTATTTCGATTGTATGTCTACAAAAATCAATACAATCAGTCCCTTGCAACTGGTTTTCGTTAGAAAAACAATCACTATTAAACGAAAATCACACGCCACATAGAAGCGAATGTTTCCAAAATAGGACCTCTAGCATATTTTAAATATCAGCTAATGGAAATTGCGTCATGTTATGTCTGAACCATTTTTGGGATGCCACAAAAAACAGGTGACACATTTAATCATTAACACTTATGTTGTGCACATATTTCAGACAATATCGATAGCCGATTTTTATACATTAAACATTTGAGTCAATTTTTACAGTTTAACACTTAGGGCCGGTTCCGTGATCGATACTTAACTTAAAGTCCGTTATTTTTTGCTAGTCGAATATAGGAAAATATATTTTATAACTTTTAAATTTATATCAGCGAATAAAATTAATTTACTGTTAAAAATATCCTAGTGTTCAACGACGAATTACCTATGTAACTTATGAGTTGTTAAAAGGATTGTCGAAATTGTTGACATTATTGGACAAGCATAGAACATCGGACTGTAAATAATGGTTTTAATGTCACTGCCAATGGTTGAATAGTTACGATTGTGCGTATTTCGAAGAAACACTATCTTAACCAAATGTGACTGACTTGACATGTGTTTAATAAAAAATACGTTTTCAATTGACAAAATAGATGTTGAAATCAGCATTGGTACAGGTATATTTTGTTCAAAACACTCCCAATCCTGTTGGAGAGAGTAGGATACATTGTGAGCTATGACTTTTACTAGTGTTTTGTTTGTACGCTATTTTTTGTTTCTTTCACGTGTTTTATATACTTTAGAATGTTTTTAACACTCACAGTGTCATATTTTATATTCATAAAGATGAAATAAGAAACCAAAAAATTGCGCACGGGCGGGACTTGAACCAGCAACCTTTTGGCAAACCGGGCCAAACGCTCTTACCAATTGAGCTACCGTGCTGTTAGTCCGACCCTGCGAAATTTGTGGTCTCTTATGAAAACGTCAATTGCGTGACGCTTAGCGCCATCTAGCCGTCTGTTTATGAAACAGATGGCCCAAGCAGTTATTCTTTACAGAATAAATTCAACTTGGAAATTGATGTCGCTTCGCTATCTATACTTTAGAATGTTTTTAACACTCACAGTGTCATATTTTATATTCATAAAGATGAAATAAGAAACCAAAAATTTGCGCACGGGCGGGATGTTTTGTTTCAAATTCATAAATTGGTTATTACGACCCGAGTCATTGACACATTACATTCAGCAATCACGGACGTATTTAGTGAGAATTACAAATAGAAATTACCGATTTGGTCACGCCACTTTGGTAAATATTTTCGACGTTATTTCTCTTCATGGGAACTGGAATTAGGCGATTATACGAATTGACGATTAGTCGATAGTCTGTGGCGGCACATCAAACCGGCAACGGGATTTTTGTCGATTGATTTCTTTACAACTAAATCGTTTTTAGTGTTTTTTTCAATGTCCGGTTAAGGCGAAGACGTTTGTGACAGTACGGTGATATGACAGTTGTTATATTATTTGATGTTACAGTTTTTTAGTCAAAGTTCAATAATGAACTGCAAAACTAAATATTAGTTGTATTTTTTGGTAAAAATAAATATTCGTGTCTTGCGGAAATGACAACTTGACGCTATTTAATTTTTTAATGTTTTAAGTCACTTATATTTTTGACGATTGGTTTTCCTTTAAAGCTTTTATTATTGTCAAACTGATTGTGTTGTATTGTTTGAGTTTAAAAATATATATATCAGAAGTCGTATTTAAATTGAAATATTTACACATTTTTTTAATTTCTCAGCTACATCTGTACATATTTAGAATATTAATAAGAGCTGATACTGTTATGAATTATTTATTTACCTTTGGTTAGTTTGAAATCCAAAACAGTATCAACTGGTTGGTTAACTCTTTTCACAAGCCTCACCATTAGAGCTTCCCCTTAACCAGATCGGTCATTTCAATACTCGGAGCCATTATTAGCAATTCGTTATCCCATGGCCGGTGTATCAACGCCGTGTGCCGAATATCTTACAGAACGTTTAATTGGTCAAATTTAATCCAATAGCTGTGGTTAAACCCACCTGACCCCGAGTTTGAAGAGTTTTTTTTTTAATTTTCTATGAAATTTATAGTAAAAAAAGTAAAAAAGGATAAAGGTTTTATGTCGGCTAGAATACGTCATCATTAGTTTAAAATAATTTGGTCGTTATAGGAACTTATCTTGGATCTTGTTCGTGACTTTGCTAGCATTTTTACCCGCTTTCAGAATATTTTTAATAAATTTTGATATAAGTCGACATTTCTTATCCAACTACCTTCCAGCCTTGTTCAACGACATAAGTTTTTTTGATTTTAAAAGAATCTAATGGTCCAGACATGACAGAATGGCTTGTGAATATAAAGTAGAAAGACTTATTACATTTACAACATTTGTGCCCGTTAAAAAAAAATAGTTAAGCCCAATATAGTCACTTCAGAATTTTATTGTACTATTAAAGTATATTAAATATTGGCAGTAAATAAATACTCCCAAGGAAAATGTAATTCAATTACACCCCTAAGATAGATACTTAGCAAGTTTATTCACTGAGAAAAGATTTTAAACAAGCTTGTAGCTCTTTAGCTCATATTATTCCTGTCATCGCTGCTAAGAGTCTTTTAACGTCGTAGTTACTTTTGAAATTAGTCATTTCATTTAGGAAATTTCTGTCACAAATTTAAATGTAATCTTACCAATGTTTTTTTCAATCTCAAAAATACAGAGTACCTGTAACCTGAAAAAAGTACCAGACATTACTTCAAATGTCCGAATGGACACAATAACGACGACTTTTAAAACTCCGTTTATGGGTGCTTTTACGATTGAGATAAAGAAAATTGTAGATGCATAGCAAACGAGCAGGGTTAATTCTAGGCCCGCTATTAGATGTTAATGATTGGATTTCATAGTAATGTTTTATAATTGCTATTGATGATATAAAACTTGGGTATACTCGTTCTCGGCAAGGGCGTGAAACACGCGTCAATGTGGTTCTGTATATGACAAAAAAGAAGAAAAATATTTTTTTTATGGCAAAAAGAAAAATGTTAGTTAAAAAACTGAAATTAAGAGTGCCGGATATTTTTCAAATCCATTTTGTAAGTATTATACTTAATAATTATAAGATTTAACGACGCGTTTAGTGATTGGTTAGAGCTCCTGACTATTACGCCGGCCGTCGCGGGTTCGAATCTCGCAAGGGTCAAATGTTTGTAGGATGAGCACGAACATTTGTACCTGAGTCATGGATGTTTTATATGTATTTAAGTATTTATGAGAGACCCATCTTAATTTTTGTCTGGTATTCATAACATAAGGAAGAAAAATCCTAACTCCGAAACAAAAAAAAAAGTTTTGGACATTCCCACACATCGCCATCTAGTCCCAAAGTAAGCTACTCAAAGCTTGTGTTATGGGTGCCAGACAACGGATATAATACTTAAATACTTTTTGTTTGTAAATAAATACATGATATACATAGAAAACACCCAGACCCATACAAACAGACATGTTCATGCACACAAATGTTTGTATTGTGCGGGGATCGAACCCGCAACCCGCTGCGTAGGAGGCGATTTCTCGTCCACCACGATAATTGGTGTGTTGTCTGGCGCATATTTATATTTATTTATTTATACAAAAGGTTTTGATTAAGTGTTTTATTTCCAATACGATCCCTTTGATGAAAAACTGTCACAACTGTTAAAATCATATCTTAACAATTAACACACACAGGCAGTAGTCATAAAGAGCTATTCTGTTCAATTACCCAGATACTCACTCATTAGGTTTCCATACTTTTATGAGATTTTTTATGATCTGCAGCAAAAACGCAATTGAAGAAGTTATGACAGACATATGGACACAAGTACCTCTCTTTCGTATTTTATGAGTTTATTTTAAGCATTTATCCCTTGGAAATAATACAAAAGTATCAGGAGAGTTCGTTTTACTCATTCACCATTATAAATACTCTACTAAATTTTGATTTTGGAAGAAGAACGTAACGACTCGTAGGTTTAAAGAAACTGATTTCGTAACTTGGATCATGAGAGTTTTATGGATTTTTATGATTGATAAACGATGAATTCTCTTATGTTCACATATTTAATATTTATTGAAGATTAACCGGCAATAAAAAACGAATAAAGTTAAGTCATATTACTTGTTATTAAGATGTAAAAAAACGATTCAGCTATCTTGATTTTTAATACTGATGATATTTGGCTAATGTGTATCTTTAATCAATGTATTCAAAGAAATTCGTGGGGCTAGTCTTTAAAAAAAGCTGTTGTTATGGACATAAAAAAGCTTTAAAGCTCCATTACATTAATACTAATAAAAATAATAGTCCCCCTAGCTGATTTCTACTACGGTGGCCAGTGTGTGCCAAGTATTGTAGTGCACAAGTGTGTGCGTTAACACAGGTGGGTTCTCTATTCCTCTCACTCTCATAGCCCAATGGGACAGCAATCTGACACGACCGGAGAGAGATCAGGCGCAGGACCAACGGCTTAACGTGCTTTCCGAGGCACGGGGTGAAACACCGCCAACTTCCAACCAACTCCGGGGTACCCTGTGAGTTTCAGAAGAGAAAAACACAAGTACATATTTTTGACCCGGGAATCGAACCCGGGATCTCTGGCGCACCGTCGCTTTAAAGTGCGACCCTGAATGAAATATTGTTTATTTGCGTTTGTATAGGGTGTACAGAAGATGCCAGTTAAGTAAATGAGCGCCTATCCAGCCATTGTCAATAGCATGCAAATACTGAACCTCTTTCTTATCGTCTACAATCAACAGTTAATTGAAAAAATGAATTTTTTTATTATTATTATTAAGAGATTAGTTATAATTATACAATATGATAAATTGATTTAAATGTCATCGATTTTTAATCTTTGTGATTTAAAAATTCTTGAACCGAATAGAATCCACGCATTATTAACCATTCATGTAATATTTTCTTAAATTGATTAAACAACTGATCCTTTATAAACTGAGGTATCTTATTATATTTTTTACACACATACAAAAACTGTTTTTATGCATTCGATCACTTTTTGGTATAAAGTCAAAACCTAGCCTGTTGCCGTTCCTCGTGTTCCGTGTATATAAATCCGTAGCCTGTTTAAACTGGTTTGGGTTTTTTTTCACAAATTTTGCCACCTCGAATATATATAGGCAGGCCCTTCAACCGCTGCGCCGAGGCATCATCATAGCATCCATTACATTAATAGTCAAGACGAGCATTTAACTTATTTTAATATAGATCCGTCGCAAAAATATGCAAGCCACCTACTCATTAAAAACAATAAAACTAGATATTTACAGTAAATCACGTACATTAATGCCGATTTTCCTCAAAGATAGCGATTGAATATTTGTGTATCTATTTGGTGATCGTAAAAATAGTTTTAACATTTTTAATAGCTATTTTATAGCGTTCAATTGGTCCGTGTAGTAATGACGTAACGTCAAGTAAAAAGTCGCATGGCACCGAAACGATGTTTGTAATTATGATTTTAATCAATTATTTGAGGTTTTAATTGGTTTTCGTTGGACGTTTATTGCCTCTCAGATTGTCTTGTTTTTTTTTTGTTATATTGTTAGTGTCAACAATCTTTGTAATTATTTTATTGACAATATCTTTTTGTTCTCAGCCTAGAGTATCTTTAGTTCTAATTAAAGCAATTTTATTATTTTAACAACATTTTTTTTAGGAATTATCTTTTAATCTTATAAAATAAACAACTGCAAATCAATAATTTACCGATTTCAATAGAAATCAGTTATCAATTTTCCTTATTAGAAATTTTCTAACTAGTAATTGCTAATTTATATCTTTAATATCCTATATCTCTAGCATTACGCGAATCAATTAATTTTCATCTGTTTGCAATTAGAAAGGCTTGCCGATAGGTAAGTTATGTTGTAACAAGGCACTTAACACGGTGTAAGGTAAAGGTAAGATTGTAAATTCATTAATATACACCAGCAGTCAGCAGTGACGGACAGACCAATAAATAGGCCTGTTGTTCGAGTACACTTCGCTAGATTTATCTTTGAGAGTATTGAAACCTTAGGTGAGTAAATAAAGTAGTATCAATGATTGATAATGTTTCAAATTCACAAAAATTAGGTTGATTAAAAAATACTAAATTAAAAGAGTTATCGAGCGCACAAAAATTATGATATCGCGTTTTTTATTTATTTTTAAATACTTATGAACGTAGATGAGTTAAGGCATTTTTGTGACTGACTATACCTAAATGGTCTATTGAAGATTAATTGAGAATGATCTTTACCGTTATTATCGCCCGGCTGAGTGTTGATCAGTGCTTTATTTTGATTTAAGGGTACTCTTTTGTGCCCATATTCTTTAATGTTTTTTATTGAATTTATAAATTGTATCTTTGTGCACACTACGAGACAAACTACTTCTTAATTTGTTTTAAAAAGTACTGATAAACATTCGTTACCCTTTATCTGAATTTCAAAGAAATAATCCATTTAAAAGTTTTCAAAAACGAAACACTTTATCCTACAATTGAAACCATTCATGTTTCCAAATAACTTTTAACTGTATAAACGTCTAGTTTCCACTACTGTACAACTTTACTACAGTCGATACGTTGAAAAAAGGCGGGATTGTGGCGGCCATCTTGCCGCGGGCAGTGACTTCGCGCGTGCGATGGCAACTCCTGCGCATAATTGTGAGTGTAGGGCTGCCCGTCAGCCGTTATTTGGGATATGAGCATAGCAACAATTTAGCAATAATTATGTATAAAAGGTTGAGGAAAAGAAATACAATAATTAGATATTTTAGGAAAAAAGTGATTGTTTTATTAAATACAATATCGGTTTGATGCTTGCTACTAATTAAGAATTTTATTTCAATATGCGTTACAAAAATTAACTGTCAAAATTTTATGGCACATAGTGACAACCCTTGATTTTTACGATTTATTTAGGAATTTCAAATTAGCTATCATCTCTAACGCGATATGTTTAAAGAAGATAAACCCGACCGAATTAAAAATTACGCTCTGTTCATACAATTCAAGGTGACAGCTGATATTCGCATCATAGACTGTCTTATATGAAATCTAGTTTTTTAATGAAAAAGTACAGCGTGTTCAGTACGATAAAACATTAGTGGGTGGTGAATAAAACCGAAAGCTTAATTTTGTCGTTTAAAATATTAAAATGATGTCTCCCGCCGCGGGCGATGCGGCGACACCTCGCACGTGCAATCGCAACTCACGCGCATAATCGACATGTATAGGGTTGGCACTAAAAAATTCAAAATTCAAAATTCAAAATTACTTTTAATGTTAGTGATTATGAAAATTTAAAACATTATAAGTATCTAGTTTCTGATAGTATCGATAGATGTCTGAAATATAAAATATTGATTCATGGTCAAAAAAATAAAATAGGATTAACACGCTGATGATCTTAAAAAACAAATGTTACAGCAAATTGTTAAATATGAATTATGGAGTGAAACGTAAAGAGTTCGTCTTTAATCGTTAATGCGGCAAGCATGCTTATAAAATGATAGATATTTAATAAAATATCAGAAATGTGTATAATTTAAACAGAATACTCTATTTATTATAAAGGGTAGACCAAATTACATAATATTTTTGTTGTTACCCCTTTGGTAAATTTACAACCAAAATTGGTATTCAAGATTCTAAGCTCACTACTCACTACAAAACGATTTTCTATCTTTATCAAAGACGAACACGAATTGCAACGATTCCGAGCATTAAGTGAACTATCCCGCTGTTTGCCACCAAGGACGACAGCGAAATTACACAGCGTGCTGATTTATTGCATCTGGCAACCCTATCTGCAAGCGCATTGTTCGACCGTCGCGCAGTGATTTGTAGTAGCTTGGTTTTTTCAAGTTCTGTGTTGCCAGGTTCGGTTTAGGATGTTACTTTGATTTGATATTCCGAATCTAAGCACCAAAAAAGATTTCAGTAGTATAAACATAATAGGGCTATTCTTTTTTAAAAGAAATATACGCGTCATTTGTTTTCTTACATAGGATCTATCCATGAACATGAACAGACTTCACAAAGCAGCCAAAAAGTTTATTTAAATTCTTAATAATCTGTCATTGAAAGTTCATCAATAATTATCTTTTGATATCAATCTCATAAAGTGTAAAAGGTCGTTCATTCATAACTCTTGACACCTCTCAGTATCGCTCATTTGACCGTTAAATCAAACCAAATTCGAGCTCCAGTGCAGCCAAAGTATTAATCGCCCACATTGGGTGGCTCTTACTGTAATTCGATGGCAGCTTTATACAAATTAAAGACGCCTGAGGGATGTTCAGGTTACTTATCGATGTATCTTCGTTAAGCATAATTATCGATAGTATTTGTACGTCATTAACTTGATGACATTTGTTAATAAAATTTAACTCTGATGCGGAAAAAAGCTTTCTAAATAATAATATATAACGTTATACGGGTATAAATAACGTTATACGGGTGGCCCTAACAGTGACATCCAAAAATGATTTTTGAAACCTTACAACCAAGGCTATTCAAATATACCCTATGTATATCAGCTGAATTTTCGTAGTTTTTTTTTGCAAATTTAGAGAATATTTGTACAAATAATTCTATTTTTATGGTGTTGTCGGTTTTTTTATTGCAGTATAATCCTTGTAAATTAAATTTACTTTGATAAAATTATTAGCTAGCTATAACTAAGAATAAAAAAAGTTTTGAAAAATAGCTTCGCAAACTCAAAAAACTTAGCTACCTTATAGATACTCATAATTGTCAACATGTTTAGCAGCTAAAGGACTTTCAATGAAGAACATAAGTCACCACCACGGTTTTCCACAGCTACCGGTCGCAAACGGTCGCAACAGACACACGTAAAAGCCTTAAAAAAATGAGGTATTATTTTCTCAATACGACCAGCTAATTATACAAATTAATACATAAGAATCCTGACGATTTATTTATGAAAAATGTTCTTCTTTATGAAATAAAGTAAGGACAAGACAGTAACAGGTATAATATGAGGTGATGACGACTGGAATTGTATTTAGCTACAGGAGTTTGTCAAATAAAAATATCGACTAATGCTTATCGATTTAACCTGAACATCTCTACGCTGCCAAAAATAATTTATCAGGGCAACCGTGATTATTCATGGAATGACAAAGAGCCGTGAACCCAACTGTATATTTTACGGATTTGTGATTTGCCATACTTAATGTATTGCAATGATTATTGTTCGGGTATTTGAAGGAATTTCTTATTCGATAACTGAGAGGAGGTTTTGAGTCATCGATGTTACTGATATACTTACATACGAGTACAACCATTTAAATATGTTACTTAACACTTTCGTTATGTAGGTTTTTACATAGTGCTTTGGTGAGGATTTGAATTGTAGGAGCTTTGGAATTATTTTTATGTATCATTTGATGTGTCACCCTATCTGTTGTTGTGTGGAAGCCCCCAAAACTTTATATAAGCTGTGCCCTGTGATAGGAGTGAAAAACTAAAATATCGGCCCTTTTATAAACCAGTAGTCAATTCTAAATGCCTTTTATTTATTGTAGTAAAAATCAATTAATAGTTATTTTCTAACAAAAGAAATCGAACCAGCAATGTATTGCGTCCAGTCATAAAACTTTACTTTGCATTTACTGCAACGAGCTTGCGAATTTTAACCGACTTCAAAAAAGTAGGAGTCTATCAATTCGAGTGTATGTTTCCAATTATCTTCTAATTAACCAACTTCAATCCAAGTTTACCAAGTCGGGATCTGATGATGTGATCTTTTTTAAAACATATATTGCACTGTGAGTTGTACAAATGGTGGACTTAATGCCTTGAGGCGTTCTTTACCAGTCAACCGCTTGGGAAAAAACCCTAATCATTATCTTGGTGCAATCGACGGAAATCCTCTAATTCAAGTATACTGTTTTTCTACTAGAATCTTAATGTTGACGTGTTGTTACGTCTGATAGTCAACATTGTGAAGAGCTGAGCTGGTCATGGAACTCCTTAACGCTTAGGAGTCCAATGATTATAATGGCAGACTCTACCTATAAGATAGGTAATTTCTAGCTTATCAAAGAACATAGTCAAATGATGCTAAAAATGGATTCCTTTCCTTTAAAGAGTCAAATTTATTTAAAATATTTTAGTGCATTTTGGTTTTTACTTTGTTTTTTCACATACTTTGATTACTGATTAAAAGTAAAGTAAGTAAATGATCGCTGATTCAAATTTTTAATGACTATATTTCTGATCTAAACCATATTAGAGAACTATGACCAAGTCAAGGTATGGTGTACTCTGCATTCTCTAGAATCATCTATTATTATTATTTTTCCTTTTGCAGGACACATCGAATAATTATATTAATAATAATAAAGCAACGATCTTTGATTTTTTGCTTGTCTTCAAAAACTATTATGCAAATCAGTTTGAGACATTTGAAGTGTGAGAAACTATCTTGTTTTTTTTGATCATTCTGTATCCTTCCTCCGCGTGACAAGAAATTGGGTTTTCAACACCTCAAGTCTGAAATAAGCAATCCTAATTAAAATGTAATGTATTTCGAAACGCATAAATTAAAAACTTGATCGAGATTCTAAAAAAAAATTACTTGAGGATACTGAATAGAGTATTTTGAACTTACTGTTTTTATTCAGAACAGCCTTACATAATATTATAAACTAGAAGTATGTATAGTATAGCATCTTTAATAACAGGTTTCCCTTAAATTAGCAAATAGTAAGTACTGTAATAATCTGTTCGGTTAGTTCTAGCTTTATCGTAGAAATTAAATTATTATACTGTATTACAAAATACTAAAATGATATGGTATATTAAAGAAAATATTATGCGAAAATCTTTGCACTCAAACACAGTTTGTCTTTGAAGACCAGTATTGGAAAAAATATAGTTACATTTTAAAAGTTTCATGAAGTAGGTAGGTAGATAGTTAATTCACTCATAAAATCTCGGTATTTGTAAGGATTTCCTTAGTTACTTATTTTCTGTGTGGAAGAGATGAGGCCTAATTATATGTCTAAAAGATACACTCGTAGTGAATTCCACAAGAACATTGAACTTAGAGCTTCAATTCTTTAGAGCTGACCTATAAATTACTGTTTTATTTAATTATAAAGCTAGATTCGCTTTGGTTGTTAATTAGATGCGTTGATTAGATTTTTTATGTATGTTGTGTGTTATTATTATTTTAACAGTTTTAATATTTATGATGTTGTAATATACCTTAAAAAGTAACACAAGTTATGAAATTGTTTTTCCAATGCTTCTTTATAAGAAACCTAACAAAGCCCAATCTAAATATGATATTGAAAGCTAAATAAAAATAAGTATTTTAACACTTATTCAACTCCTTCGTGTCTCGAATTCTAATTTAGTGGTGTTTTAAATATTATTAAAACTGATAAGACTACTTACCAATTAAGTCGAGCACTAAACGTAAAAATTACCACAGAAAGGCATTTGTTTATAAAAAAAGTTTTTTTTAAAGTAATAAAAATGCGATTCCGACTCTAACGGATCATATGTCTACGCACCGTAAGATGATGTATTGTATCATGGTGTGCCGCAAATGTATGGTGTTCTAGCTCCGCGTTATGGCAACTACGCAATCACTTCATACTTTTTACGTAAAATCTTTAAAAAAGAAACTCCTTTAAGTTTTTCTTTGTAAGGAAATTATTCTTTTACATACCTTCTCGTATTTATCAAGAACGCAAGACTATCTTGGTCAAAAAACTATGAACACAGGTAACGACCTGTGTTCATAGTTTTTCAGAGTAAATGACAGTAACGACTGTCATTTGATGCAAAAAGCTCAGTCATAAAAACTGTTGCTCTAAGTTTTCATCTTCTTTTTTAAATAAAACAATGTTATTTTATAATTTCGATCCAAATCAGTTATTAGAAACAATTCTTTGCTTTGTATTAAAACTTTACTTATGCCCAAGATTCGTATTGTAATATTTTTATTTTTTTTGCCTCTATAACATATTATATAGCTTTCTGAAACGATAATTCTTGTACAAATTTGCTAATAAAACAGTAGGCTTCTACAGTGATCGTAAACCACTCGGAACACACTTCACCACAGTTTCTGTATGTAATAAATCACCAAATTAAACGTTTGATCTCCTGACAACTCTATTGGTATAACTTATAAACTACTGTGCAACAGTTGAGATAAAAACCAGTAGCTCACCTCCGATCTCAATCGTCCAATAGAGTGCTACCAACGAAACCTTAAATTTTAAACACCTTCGCGCCTTTTTTTCCTGGCGAAGTGCTAATATCTATATTGTTTTCCTATATATTAATCAAAAGTATTAAAAATTACACTCGCATAAAGATTACATTTATTTTCCTTTAATATGCCTCAGTAAACGAAATTTTCTATTTAAAAGAAAGAAAAAAATCGTTCCTAAATATTTGTTACAATTACACCTCTTACACACTGCGATTTTTAGCATCGATTCAGATGCTGAAGCGCATTTTCACAACGCACGCGTTATGAAAACGATTTAATATAGCATCGATGCAGTTGCGCGTTAGTATCGATGCAGTCGCCAAAATTCAGTACATAATTTGTCAATTTCCAGCATCGATGCTAAAAGTAGCGCAGTGTGTAAGGGTTGACAGTTTGCGACTGCATCTAGTGCGATGCTACATCGTTACTGCATCGCTAAGTAATTGATATTGTCAAACAAGTAGTTATTTTGCAGTAACTAAGTAAACCTCATAACATAGGCCTTAAGTTAACAGTCCAATGCATCTTCCCAATAAAGTGGTATGTACTCGTAGTTCCTAATAAAAGTTACACATATTATTTTAACGTAAGTTGTGGTAACTTAACTGTAGAAATATAAGTATATACTGCAGTATTTTTGTACTGTGCCTGCTAATTTGCTACGTTGGCCGTCGAATAATAAATCATTTGATGCGTCAAACGTCACATGCCATATAGAAGGTCATATGTATATCTTATCACTCTAACGGTATTCGCAAATGAAATGCGTATACTGCTCATAATTGGGATATGGCCAGCGACAGTCCGGCGTTAGAATAAAATAGATTTAAAAAAAAACATTAGTATGTGTGGGTTCGTTAAATGTAGAATGATCGACTAAACTTTTTTTTATTCACAAGGTACACTTTCAGTTAACGTATTGTAGACACTTAACTAAAGTAACATTGACAGTGTTTGTCATCTTAAATGAAGAGCTATTAAAGGCGAACAGAGCATTGTAGTAAACAAAACAACAGTAATGAAATAATTTAGACTTAAGGATTTTTTTTGAAATTTTAATAATAAGTTGGTTAACAAGTTACTTTAACAACCTTTGTCTAGAATTTACAACAATAACTTTGCACAGTGGAAAAAAACTGAAAAAAAAATTACAACGCATTACTCATTCAGTAGCTCAGAGAGCTGATTGTTAAATTTATTATAATTTATTTGTTGTGGCAGCCCTTATGTTTAAAAATTCACTGCTTAGTCCCGTTGAGTCTATAAATTGCCAGATTCTTTGGAGCGTGATATCTGCTATCTCATCTCATGATGTGTCGCGAGATGGATACTTCTTTTGCTCGTAAGCGGATCGCATGAGCAGAGGATATGCATGGCCGTTTCTTCTTCTTTATTACAGAATCTGCACAGAGTGTCGTAGCAGACACTTCGTAGCTAACTAGCTAAGGCTTAGTATTTCGTAGATTGCTAATTTCTCGCGTGGGTGCAGGTTTACCCATCCGTTTTGTGTCACAAAACGAAGGTTTTGTGATTTTTTAAAATTTTGTAAATATGATTTAAGATTAAAGTTTTTTTAATAAGCATAACTCATTCATCCCTAAGTTGGACCAAAACCAAAACAACACCAGAGGTGGAATTGTGTAAAGCAATCGTATTCATTTGACAGTTCAAAACGTACGATATGATCTGTCAAACCCTTTGTTCTTCGCCATTTGACAGACCATACCGTACGTTTTGAACTGTCAAATTAATACGATTGCTTTACACAATCGCACCCCCTGTCTAGAATGAGTAACATAACATATTTCGTCAATGTTAATATTAATATCGCCGTACCATCCACCGATACTCCGTTCCAAATTGATTTGTATGCGAATTTGTTGTATGTAAATTTGTAAATTATGGCCGTGCATTTAAACCGTCGTCCTTATGTCCTTTATGCGCGGCGATTGTATGGTAAACGGTCCCTGGTTCGGTTCTCGTGTTGATACTCATCAACTAAGCCTCATTGTGTTTGTCATGTTACCTTTACGTAGGTATTTTAAAAACAAACATGACATAAATATATATATGCAGGAATGCTTAGTTACCAAGTTTATTTGGAAGTGAAAGCCCTGTTAACATTTAATAAGCAGATTAGCAGAATAAGCCGCTAAAAGGCTCGTAGCTAATTCGTAATTTCTTCGCTATTTCATATACCTGGGTCCCAATTCTAGTGCAGTTCAAATTAGTTAAAGTGTTTGCTTTCACAGGGTCATGATTTCCATGTAGACCTACTTTCGTGCGGTATATTGTATACGTATTGTATACGGTATATTCTATATATTTACTTGATTTTTTCATCACACGCAAAAAGTTTGACATGAGAATTGGAGTGCTCGATTAATGATTTATGGTTCATAACGACCTAAGGGATTAATATTGACGCCAAATTCTTGGAAGTTGCTAAAGCTGCATCACAAACTTACTAAATACTCCAATCAGTTCTTTAAAACTAGCCGTAACGGAAGCATAATATTCCTATTACAACAAATTGCTATTCTGCTCATATCCAAGATTTACATCCTAGCATTTAACGTTCGTCCGTCTTGTTCTAAAACAAACCCTTAAGAGCCTGCATAAAACCGGGGCTTACACCTCCCAAGTTTAAATCTTCTAATTTAAATTAAACCCTGACATTGCCGCTATGTTCCGTGTAGGCCACATAAAACAAGAACATAAAACATTTACAGCTTCAGTACTTAGATTAATTAATTTTTAGTTCTGTAGTTTATGGAGTCAGATGGAATGTCCGTTTCCTATATCACTCTGTGTTTAATCACTGCTTTATAAATATACCTTAGGAGGAAAGAAAATCTTTACAAAAGTACGACTTAAGCGAGGTCGCAAAACCATATGAAATAGTCGTTGAATTTGAAGCCAACCAAATGCATTAAAAATATAATAAATTCAATTTAAGATCAATTTCCTGCTACGCTCGACATAGTTCCCTGTAAAACCACCAAATGGTGCTCCAAAATCGCAGAATATTGGTGTTTTCGTGTATTTATTGATTGAGACGAATTTTTGAATGAAGCTGAATAAAATACAAATATTTTTTTAGATAATAAAATATACATAAACGTAAGTTAAAAGGATATTTGATGCAGCAGAAAATCAAAAAATAAAAAATGTCTACGCGATAAGTCAAAAATCTTGCTTCAGACTTTAACCGCTGGTACGAAAGTCTCGTAATAGTTGCCTGTAAAAAAACCAGGTGGCACTCGAAAAACGCTGCGATGAAATTAGTGTTTTAGTCTATTTATTGATTAAGATTTTTTTAGTCCAGCTCAAAAAAGTAATTATTTTTTCTAAGATTTATGTAAAGATTATGCCATTTAAGTGAAAAGGATATTTGATGCAGCAGAAAATCATAAAATTGAAATTTTCTACGCGAAATGTCAAAAATGTTGTTACAGACTTTAGCTGCTGGTGCGCATACATACACATGGCGTATCTAAAGAGTTTGTTCCCAAAAATTGTGTTAAGTAATCTTCAATGTTTCAACACACGCAGAAAAGCTTTGTTACAATAAATGTACCCTAGGTATAAAAACAGGCATAAGTAATTTAATTCTTATCAAAATTATTTCAAGATATAAATGGTGTCAATCAAAAGTCTCATCTAACATCTAGTCGCAACCTAGATCATCAAGTCATCTCCCAGTCATTCAAGCGCAATACCGCACATACGTTCTACTGTGTAGGTCATAGCCCATATTTTATAGTTGTCCTTGTCTTACATACCAGTTTGTTATGACGAGTGAGAGAGATAGTGATAGACGAAATGTCGTACAGAGTAGTAGTTCAGAATCCAATCCGAACGTTGAACTCTTCGGAATCACACTGTCATCGATCAACATCATCTGCGTACGACCTTGTTGCCGAGATTCACAAAAACGTTGATAAAAAAACATCTTAACAACAGTATAATGGGAAAGCTTGCTTGCGTTTAAGGGGAAGATGCGTAAGTATGGTGAAAAAAATGCTATTTTTTCCGCCCTGTAAGCCTCGATACCGTTTATTGCGTCAACAAAATATATTTTTTTCCTAAGCAACCTGTTTTGCCAAATATTTTACACTTATCAAGCAATCCTAATTGCTTATTAAAACAAATTAATACAAAAAGTTAATGAAAATCTTTATAAAAATGATGTTTGAAATTTATCGATTGCAGTGAAAAATGATAAATGGCCGCGCATCTTAGGCCCGCTGCTCAGTCATAACATAAAACTGAAGTAATTAAAAAAAAAATAGGAACTTTATGGTCAACTTATAAGTGTTGCCAGTAAAATCGCCTTTTATCAATATTAAAAAATGGTGTGTTGCATACACAGACGTAAATTCCTCAACTTATTAAAATATAAAAAACTTATTCGAAGTGGTCTCGATTGGCTGCAATACAGTCCTTTAAACGTTGAGGCCAGTCATAAATAGAAGCACGCACTCTTTCCATGGAAAATTCTTCACTGCCAATCGTATGGATTGTTTTAGGGACTCCAAATTATCATGGCGCTTAGAGCAAGCCGTACTCTTTAATCCAGCGGATAATCCAGCGGATTAAGATTGGGACTAGACGACGGCCAGTCTTCAGCTCTGATGAAGTCCGAAACGTTCGCTTCTAACTAAGACTCCGTGGACCGAGCTTTATGACCCGGCGCCGAGTCTTCTAGGAAAGACCATGCTTGTTATTGATCATGGTGTTGTTAAGGGGCTTAACTACCTTCTCAAGAATGGTATCTTGATACACTTGTGCCGATGTTTTGACACCTTTTTCACAAAAATATGGCTCAGTCACTCCTTCGTAGCTAACACCCCACCAAACCATCACTGAAGTCGGGTAATGCCCACGTTCTGCTCTGCCGACTAATTGGGAAACTTCCTTAGAGGTCTGAGCTGTTAAAATGTTGCTCAATTGTAAAGATTTCCTCATCCGTAAACAAATTTTTGCTGTGACCCTTTGGGTTCGCTTCAGTAGTTTTTTCGATTTTACAACCCTATTCTTTTTAAAATTATCAGTTATAAAATGACAAGTGCGTCTATTATAGGCTGCAAGTCCTAAGTCATCTTTTAAAATACGCGTATGGTTCTGGGTGCTGTCTTCATCTCCCGAGATAAAATCTTTTGCTTTCGGACAGGATTTCTGCGAATTCTTTTCCTTACTGCTTTGACTATCTTTTTCGTACAAACAGAGGAGGTCTCACTTTACCTATTGATAGCCCGGTACACAAACATTTGACTAATACCAAGCGTATGGAGAGTTTTAAAAATTGCTATTGGCTCCATACCAACTTTGTGTAATGCAATCACAGCGATTCGGTTCTCTTTATCACCTCACTCCATTTTAATATCGCAAAATATTATAAAATGTATTGGCGCCAAAATTAGAAAACACAACAATCGTATAAAAATGACAGATTCCAAATTCAAATGTAATATCTTTCTATATATTATGGCCAGACTGTGTATATTTGACCACCCGTTTGGTGTAGTGGTTCGCGCTCCTGACTATTACGCCGGCTGTCGCGGGTTCGAATCCCGCGAGGGGCAAATGTTTGTGTGATGAGCACGACCATTTGTACCTAAGTTCTTGTTGTACCTAAGAATGAATGTTTATATGTATTTAATTACTTATGGTAGACGCTCCTTTATAATCGTTGTCTGGTATATATACGACAATTGGTGTGTTGTCTGGCGCATTTTAAAAAAAAGAGTGTCCTATATGTATCTCGATGAAAAATATTCTACTGATTTCAATAAACTTTTTAAGCGCATCACATCAATCAAATCAAGCAAATCAGCACTTACCATTTGTAAGCTTTATTAAAATCAATAACTTCGCTTTAAAACGCCAGCTGGTCGCGACCGCGAGCAAATCGTCGATCGCCCGATAAAAACACCATTAAATTAATATAACAGATTTTTTCTCAAGTAATTGCGTGCTTATTGGGGCTCTGACATAACAGCTCCGGGCTATTTTTGTAACGTATGACTTGAGCGGATATAGTTCAACGGTCGAAGTCTTATGCAATATATTTGACATTTTGCATAGACAATTTGTTTTTTTTTTTATATTTTAGTTTATTTTCTGCTGCATCAAATATCCTTTTAATTTACGTAGCAATTATAAGTTAATCTTTAAAAATATTTGTATTTTTTTAACTTCATTCCAAAAATCTCCTCAACCAATACAATACACATACAATACACGAATACACTAATTTTGTCACAGCGATTTTCGATCGCTACCTGGAAGTTTTACATGGAACTATGTCGAGACTTCAAAATTCTTGTCAAATTTTTGCTTTCGAATACGTCCACGGTGAATGACTCTTAAAAAAACGGAATAGAAAAGAATGAAAACCACCCCTAATATGCGACATTAGGGGTAATTCTCATGCTTAGATATGCCTGAAACATGAAGACGACACAAAATTAAGAATACATTAAGTTGGTTATTTTATAAGCAGTGATCGGATAATCGGATGCATATTTACCTAAAGTTCATTTTTATACTTCTCAAAAAAAAAATTAAGATAAATTCCGGGATTCCAGAAAATTCGGGAATGCAAGACTAGTCTGCAACATGGTGAGGAAACGACGTATGAGTATCTTGAGTATAAGAATAGCAGTAGACAGAAGACAGTACATACACATTCAGTAGTACTGATTTGGCAATTCCATATCAGCAAACTCCTCAACTTTTATCACTATTTGTAAGTCAAATGTAATGTTTTACCATTTAAGCAGGCATAAACTTTTTTAAAATAAAAAATCAAAGAATCAAATGGAATATTTGTAATAAAAAAAAACAGACTCAACCTCTTCACTCACACACACACACACACACAGAGCTGATAAATCTTATATTTTGTAAAATTTTACCTTATATAATGTTTTTTTTTTCTTCTTTATTTAAATAATCTGTCCTACCTACCCAATTACTATTTAACCCCTACTTGTGTATTCTTTTGTTTGATTTTCTCTATCTGGCATTCTGCTAATCTGTGTTCCGCCCGCTAGTTCGTATCTTAAAAAAATAATTGTAAAATCTTAATGGCCGCCCGTGATACAGGCTTCACAGCCTAGTACGGGGACCGATGTGTAACATAATTGTATTATTAACTTTTGAAAGATAAATTATTTCGTATATTGTATTTTTGTACACTTATGCTAAAACAAAGCCGTAAAAATTAATTTTCTGATGATCCGTGGCGACTAAGAATTAATTATTCTTACAAAACACAACGTTATAATTCCTACCATAAAATAGTGTCACAAATATTTTATTTTATTTTTACGACCCCATACAAATCGGTTGAGCTTAAGGATTTATCGAAAGCTGTTTTTAGCCGTAAACACGCGTTTTATTATACTTAAATAAGATTGATTTAACAGTTATCGTAATATTAGCGGTGTGGTATCGTAAATTTATGACACACGGACCGCAATGTGACAAAATAGCGACTTTGTAGCCTTTATACAGGATGTAGTAGAAATATTGCTAATTTTTTTAAAAAACTTTTTTTTTAAAAAAAAGTTCCACATTTTTTTTTCTTCAGAAACCTGCCTCTATCTTCAGCGAAAGCCCTTAAGGAAGTGGAAGTATGCGTTTACTTGCAATGAACATAAGTTTATCACTCATTTACTTAAGCCATACACACTGTATACAGTAAGTCGATTAAGGGAGACTGCTCGTAAAGTTTCTAATGACCATCAAATCTGTTGCACTAGCAATTGATTTTTAACTCTAAGCTCTTACACTTAGAGCTTTTAATTAGACTTTGAGAACTGTTTCTTAGTGAAATAAATTTCTTAATAGACATAGATTGCCTTCCGCGTTGTTAATTAGTAATTGCTAATTGGTTTGATGGATATAACGATACGTGTAGATTAACGTAGTACATAAAAGGGCAAGCAATTCTAGATGGATAAGAAACGGTTGTACAAAGTTTCTTTGAAACATTCAATAAACCTTAATAAATTTTGACGACCCGTCTGGTGTAGTGGTCGAGAAATCGCCTACTACGCAGCGGGTGCGGGTTCGATCCCCGCACAATACAAACATTTGTGTGCATGAACATGTCTGTTTGTATTGGTCTGGGTGTTTTCTATGTATATCATGTATGTATTTACAAAAAAAAGTATTTAAGTATTATATCCGTTGTCTGGCACCCATAACACAAGCTTTGAGTAGCTTACTTTGGGGCTAGATGGCGATGTGTGGGAATGTCCAAAGGATATTTATTTAATAAAACATAAGAATAATAATAAAAATACTTTATTGTACACGATATCAATAACACAGAAAAGTATCTTATGTATTCGCTATAAGTACAATATAGTCATGTTGCTTGAAGCAATTGAAAAAAGAATGTATACACAAAAATCTAGTCTTATTCTTAATAATGTTAAAAAGAAAAGTTGTTATTATATTACTACTAGCGGACCAAGTGACCTTTAATTCGCCCCCGGCCCGTCATGCCCCGGTTTCGTAATGTTGACGAACCCAAGAAGTAAAAATCATGAAAATCGGTTCAACTTTCATTTTTTTTATAAAAACAAAAAATAATTTGCGAAATCGGTCTAGCCGATCACGTGTAATGTAGTTATATGGATTCGTTTTTATATATAAAGATTGACAAAGGTCCTGTGATGGTGATAAGATGACATTCTTTTGTTCTTTAGAATATTTTTAGTTTGCTCATTTTTCATAAAAAAACTGTGTACATTAAGATAATTAGAACATTCTTACTACAGATTTTACTTATAACACCAGACTTATATAACCTGGCCCTTCGCTACAATTTTATTCAAACTTCAACTTAAATCCCATAAAAATAAAGTTTAAATTTCACTGCGAAAGATATAGGATACAAATTGTAATGAAGTTGGTATTTTTTGTTTCGCTGCGGCCACGTCAGAGGTGTGTAATCATCTTAATTCATGTAATCATAGTGGAAAGGGTTGCTATTGCTACTACGGCGCCTGCGCAGCGAAGCCTTCCTATGTTTTGAGTCTAATTCAATGTAGTGTGTCGGGTTGATGTTTATTTTAGTGAAATATTAAAAATATTAAATTTTGAGTTGATTCACTTTTAAATAAACAGTTAAAGATTTTGTTCAGTGGTATATTTTTATTGACATTGATATATAAGACAAGTTTACAAACTAAATGATTTGTTTAGGAAACACATAGATGTTTATTTTAACTGAAAACTGTTTTTTTTTGTATTTGACACCAATCACATACATTGCTCTGATTCAAAAGTAAGTAGCTAAAGCATTTGTGTTATGAAAATCAGGCACAACTGTGGTACCACAATACCTAGAACCATAACAATATAGAAATGTTCAATTTCTATGTAGACCCTGGTCGGAAATCGAACACGGGACCTCGGAGCGGCGACACGTTGAAACCCAGCGAGCTTAGCCACTACACCACGGAGGTTGTTCAATATTTTCAATATAAAATAGAACATACCTCCGCTATGTGATTAACGAGTAAAAGTGTAGCTTTAAGCTAGAAAGGTACTTAGTATAATAAGGTATCCTTCCATTACTGAATGTCTGCATTAGATTTTACTAGAAGTCAACACAATACACGGACTTAATTCCGATGACATTCTCTACCAGCAATGCGCTAGTTACGCGAGGAGCGGGAGAAATGCTATCTCAAACTGAAGGGGCATAAATAAAATATGTTATAGAAATATACAGGGTTAGGACTTCAAAATTTTAATATGAAAAGTGGCAATAGACGTTGGCGTAATTGAGCAATTTTTCCTAAAAAATAAATACTTGGGCCTAATTAAAAGTGATCCCTTACCTACATGTAAATATATTAGTATGTGACAATAAAAATAAATTTGAAAATCATATTTGTTTCAGTGTCAAAATGACGTTATTGTTGTATATTTGTCTTTGTTATATTGAAAAATGCACAAAAATGATTCAGAAGTAGCAACGCAACGTTAAAATTTAGCACCATTCAAGTCTTGCTTAGGTATATATTTTTTGTTAAAACCTTCTATCAACTAGCCACATACCGTTAAGCAAAAGTTCTCTTTAAAAAAACAGATATCGTTTGTATTGATGTTTATTTTATATTATGTTTATTTCGAACACCTAAAAATAAAAATAAAAGTTGCATCTAGTATTCAAACCACATCACAGGTGAACACAAGCTTTGAGCAGCTTACTTTAGGACTAGATGGTGATGTGTGGGAATGTCCAAAGGATTATTTTTACATTATATTATTATTATTTTTTATATAATTTATTTATTACAGGTGAACACAATTAATTAAAGTACAACAACAGACTTAGATAATTAGTTTAAAGTTTCAAACCAGTTACGTCACACAAAAATAATAATTAAAAAAGAAAAAATAACGATTTATTTTAGCTGTATGCATGTTATACATACATGATGATATTTAGAAGCTACCCTGTATATCCTTATACCCCTTTCCGTTACTTTATAAATAAGTTAGAACTATCGTTGCATTTAATACGGTTTTCTACTATCCGGAGCCGTTTGTATGCAATTTTCTGACGTCCCATGTCTTGACGTAAGGAGAGCGCATGTTTCATTAATAACCAACTGATACCACTGAAGAAATTCCATACAAATTTAAACTCTATCTCTTAGGTCATATGAATCAAGTTTGATCTGTTTAAAACTTATATAGTCGGTATTGCAGGCTTAGGATTTAATTAGCTACGCTCTGCCGGTACAGTTTGCGATATGATAGTTTTTAGTTATTATTACAATTTAATGCAAGAAAATTGACGCTCAAATTCTGAGGCAGAGTGTACACGCTCTTGCAAAATTGTAACAACCGCAATCGGAGTTGTAATTTAATATCTGTCAACTTACTATTTTGTAATTACAAGCCTTGGTTAATGAAAATACTTAAATAGTTCGACATACTAACATGTGGTATGTGAATTAGCCAACAGCTTATTTAAAAAATAAATCTAAGCCTGGTACTGCAAAGCAAAATTCAAGATGTAGTGTTTTTGAAAATCTTAAAGCGTAAATAATAATTTGAGGAGCAAAGTATGCTGTTAGAATTAAGTCTAATTTTTGTACGTTTTAAGTCCACTTGGCTTCCACTGTGGTGTAGTAGCTAAGCACGCTGGTATCAAGGCGTCGCTGCTCCGAAATCCCGGGTTCGATTCCCGGTCGGGTCAGTATAGAAATCAAAATGTTCTATAATGTCGGTCACCTCGGGTCCGGGTGTTGTGATACCACCGTTGTGTCTGATTTCCATCACACAAGTGGATTAGCTACTTACTTTGGGATCAGATCAATGTATGTGATTGGTGTCCAATATTTATTATTTACTAACCAATGGCACTCTTATATTTCAACAATTAAAAAAAGAAATATGAACGCAACACTATACACTCCTGGCCACTTCAAGCGGGCAACGTATTTAATAAAAATTATCCGTTAAGAAGCTGAAATTCTTACACGGGTCGTCGTTTACGGAAATTGCGGCGCGAGCGATGCAACACGAAAACTTCATCAACGCGTGCGTGCTAAGGCGGTACACTGCCGGACAATATATTGGCACAGCTTGCGAACTAAAATATGCTTTGTTCTATTTTTGTAGTAAATTAAAAAAGTTAATATTTACGTTAAAGCTAGGTATTTACTTCGTTTGTTAAGCATTTTGTTCCTGTTGGAAACTGGTAATTAATATTTTCTAAATAAAAGCAACTGTGTCAGACGAGGAATCAAACCCGTGTCTTGCGCTATTCAGGCGCATGCCTATGGGTAGCGTAAGACACGGGGCTTGATTTCTCGTCTGACACAGTCGCTTTTTACAAGTGCAATTTACATTTTTAAGTTTGCATATTGATATAACACTAAAAAAACAAAAATTTAATAATAATGTTATCTATTTTATTTTCAGGTAAGTGGGACTACTACGCCATTGTTATTACATGCTCACTTAGGTAAGTGTATTCTTATTTACTTTAAAAGTATTTCAGCAATAGGTATGTTCACAATTTATACTTTAACTTACTATTGGGCGAGAACACCTTAAACCTTATATCGGTCACATAGCCAACCGTTTTAGATCACTAATGCTTATCACAAAGCCGTATATTCCCAGCAACACGATGTCCCGTTTAACGCCCAAGATTCGAAGAAAGGAGGTTAAATGAAGTCTTTACGATGCATTATAGATAATAAATACATGTAATCACAGTTTACGGGTGTTCCATGCCCGGTAATAGTGTGAACTTGCCCTTTTAGGGCCGTTTCTATTACGCTACTTAGAAATTTACTCATAAAATTTACTAAATAATGGTGAAGTGCTTTAATTTTAGCAAACTAGTTAACACGCTTGTCATTTCATGCTAAATAGTAAATCGTAAAATACTTTGTCTGAAATTTAATAAATTTGTTTTAAATTTCCGCTTAACTGGTTTCATGCCACAGCAAGCACCGGTGCGTTATAACAATTAAATTTCTATTGTATCTCAAGTGTGGCAGCAAATGGGTTCAGGGTGCATAGAACTACGAGTTTAATAATAACTGTACTGTATCTATTTATTAAACCGGACCATAATTTTAGCACATCATTTACACACAAAAGTCCCTTACAGCTTCCAATTCAAACGAGACCACATATCCAATACGAATCAAGCCTCTCCCTTCTTATTGCTTCCATAAAACGTTATATACTTCTGACGAAAGCTCTCATCTATAATAAAAGATTAGCATTACAGGCTTTACATATCTGAGGGTCTTACTCTGAAGGACACTGTTTACGTATTTCTAGTTCTACTTATTCAATAAAATTTGCATTTTAGCGCGTGTAAGCGTGAAAATTCCTTTGATTCTGTTTTGTTTTGAGGCTAGAAATGACTTATTGTTTTTATAAAACTTCCACACCGTGGATTGAATTTCGAATAGGCCAAGCTGAAGGTCCCGCAGTTATTGCAATGGGAAGGTGTGGAGTCCATATACGTCCAAAAATCTGATAAATTCTTCAAAAGTAGAGGCCCCAGCCTACCCACAGTTGCATATTTGTGAATAATAGGTTCCCTAGGATAATCTCTGGACCGCGGTGACAGTTTAATAGGGACATTCAGCTTTGTACGATTTCGCTTCCTAGTAAGCTGGGATTCGATATTTTAGGTTTCAGGGAACGGCTGTGTGCAGTTGTTTAAAATTTACATACATTTTGCTGTCTTAAGTTACCGGATAAAATGTTTGCGCCTCCTTGCCTTGTCTGTTATATTTCTAGGAAATGCATAAGGCTGATTATGAATATGAATGACAAAACATATTCACAAAGACTTGTCGTTTAGTTAGAAATTATTTAAATCTGTTTATTTTATGTGAAGAATGTTAACAGATTCATATAACTTATCAAGATTACTTTCCAACTTACGTTCATAATGGGAATCAGTCTCATAAAATTTTCATAACTAAATCCCATTTCGGATATCGTATCATCAGTGCACTTTCTTGGTCCGCCCGTATCAACTGAACGTCAATCCGTTTAAAAACAAAAGTGGTTAACGAATGCAAAGCATAAACCACTTTTATCTTCTGCCTGCTGCCTCATCACTCGTCAAGTGGCCAGCCCGCGAAATATGCAAACTGGCAGCTTATCAGCACCCCCTGCCTGGGCCGGTTTATGATGGACACAGAAATGCGAGTTGTGGGTATAGTACCAGATAGATTCAGTAAGATCGTTGTTGCAAATACATTCTTGAAGTACCTATACGCTGAACTTTTCATTTGTTACATTCTCATCATTTATTTCCATTTGTTACATTTTTTTTCTAGTAAGTGTAAATAATTATATTTGTGCAAGTGTAAAAAAAAACTTTCATGCTTTTCCTGACCTGAAGGTTGTCTGAAAGAAATTGCTACAAGCAATAAGACCATCTAAATTGTACTTATAGCGAATATATAAGATACTATCCTGTGTAATTATGTTTATGGTGTGCAATAAAGTATTATTATTATTATTATTATTAAATTTGAATCGTTAATAGATATCCAATAACACTTGAAGTGTTATTTTTCAACTCCTTATTAATTGTTTTAAAAGCTATGACACATGGTTTATTAAAACGAGGTAATAGAGCTTTTTCACTTTTCTTTGCGAATCTGGTAAACCACTGCCTTTATCTACACTATGGTCCCCAAGTTTCGCGTGGTCCCTCTGCGCTTTCATATTCTATGTTTACGACGTACCGTACGAGACGTGCGCATGAGTCACTCGCGACTTACGATACTGCGCGGCTCGCCGTGCGACATGACCGCGATTTGCATTAGGCACTTGTCTTTTTTGCCGTCTAGGTATGTGACAACTGAGACAATGTGGGAGGAATAGTTCGGGTGCTGTAGGGGCTTTGCAGTGCCAAATCAAAAGTTCACCAATCTCATTTTGGTCACTTAGAGTTAAATATAATTATAGTACATTGATACTGTCCCTGATTTGATTATCTAGTTCTTGATAACTAACTTTAAAGTCACAAATGCTTTAAATTGTTAACTCATAATAAGTTTCCATTTCCTTAATTGTTGCGATTTAGGGGTGACATAAATATTTTTGTTCGAAAATCAGTCATACATGTATGTACTCAAACATCCGAGAAATCTATTTTGAAAAAAATATCAAAATTATAAATAAAAATATTTTGATCTTACCAATGACATTCATACGCTTTTATTTTAAAAGTGCATTTCAATCGATTTAATCATCCATCGCCTTTATACGTTTTACAAATGGCCTGCAAAAACATCAAACATTAAATTGTCCGTGGATCATCGTGAACAAATGATAGTGCACTGCACTATCATTAACAATTCACCATTAAACACAAACACGACGACAAATAACATCATATCACTTCCTGCATAACTATTATATTAGAGACGTCAAGCTGTCGACTAGTTAGGTTAGTTAGGTATCGATATTTGAAAAGGTAGAAAGTTTATTAATAAGAAGTTTACATTTTAATACCAAAAAATGATTCTTGTATTTACAAAAAAAAATGACAACTACACTGAGGTTATTTAATAAATTTAAAATAAGAAGAAAATTGACATAATCATAAATAAAAAACGCAAATTAAAATTAGGATTTTTTTTAATAATATAAAATGGCGATTACAAATGCCACATTTCATCGACTCACTACACTTTCCCACAACACTAGCATACATACGGCTTACATGCCGCAATGGTCATTTGTTAAACACAATAAAAGCTATTATACTCCAAGTTTCTGCCCTGTGCCCAAGGAAGCATTATTTGTTCTAAGTTCCGCGGACTATGAAATGCGATATTGTAATATTTTATTGTGAAGGTGCTAAAAAGTTGATAAAAATCATAATTATTTTATTTTAAACAAACAAGTGAAGCTATGTCGGATATGAAATATTATGCTGACTAACAAATAATAATAATCTCATAATTAGATGTAATACAATTAATTTATCTAAAATTCTTTGCAGGAGGTAAAAAATAATTAGCCAAATTCAAAGGAGTGGTTAAAAGTCTAAGTTTTTGTTAAGAAAACTGTTTTTTTTTTAAATGTAAAATTGTTTTTATTTTCTGTATTCTAAGCTCGATTGACAACCGCCCTTGAATTTGACTCGTACTTTTTACAACCTGTATTTCCATTTAAAAAAAAACTGTAATTTCATTTAATCAATGTATTTTTTAACTACGTGCTGGTTTAATTGTATTATTTTGTATGGTAAAAAGCTTTTACTTTCACAGCACTCTTAAGTATTAAATACTCAAGCCCTTCTTATTCAGTTTATAACTTAAATCCTTTGCATACGGTAACATACTAGCAAAGGCCAAACATATCCCATTACTTAGGCCTTCCGATTCATTGTGGACTTTAAAGCGTGGTAACAAAGTCAACAGTACATTGTGACGTTTTGAAAAATGATACGAGAAATCTTGATGACGTGTGTTCGGGAGCGCATGTTAAGATTATCGTTCACAATTTGTCTCTGGTCAGGTCTTCTCTCACTATTGTTACGAAGCTCATTGTTTGGTTGGTTTTGATATCGATATTAGTGTGAAAAAATAAACGGCATATCCGACACATTTACCTAAATTTTCTGCGTTTTTCAGAGGATAATCTAAAAAAACGTTTCCGTAAAAAAAATACTTTAACTTGTGCTTTTTCTTTTGACATATATCAGTGCTGGGTTGGCCAAATAAAACTACCTAAAATAACGTGTGTGTTTTGATATAATAATAATGTAAAGAGTAGAAGTGACATGACAGACTTGTGCGAAAATTCCTTTTTATTTATCAAACAAAGCGACGCCCCGTGTAGTGACAATGGTTGATTTTTTAACACTATTGTAGGCGCAGATAAAGTTACACAAAAGATTGCATCAAGATTATCGCGAATCGCAATTAATTCATTTCGCAACACAATATTTCAGGTTCCACAATAAAAAGGTGTGCCATTAATTTTGGTCTAACTTGTAGGTAGAGTCAAATCGCTATCTCCAACTGTTATACTGTTTTCTTCGTATGAATATATCAAATGCTGTTTATTTTCATTTTACTATTTTTTTTTTGTAATGTACCATTTGTCATCGGATTTTCTGTTTCTATTTTTTTGTTTGGTATGAAGTGTGAATTATTTGTGATTTCAGCCTAAACATGTGAGAAGTTTTAATAGCTACCTATAAACCATAACATAACTCAGAAGCGTCAAAGCATTCCTCTCAACATACAAACCTTACAATCTAAAATCCATTACAGTTGGAGCTCTTACTTAAACAACTGTCGTTGTAATGACAGATCAGCTTACGCTGGTTAAGTAATACTATTTTATCCTTAATATTGTAAGTTGTAGTTTCAAATATCTTAGAAACCGTAAACACGGTCTCATAATGACATGTTAGAGACGTCTCAGTTATTATAATAACCGGCTTGTTTAAGTTCCATTTAGGAATGTTAGTTTAAACACGATTTTAGTGCCTTTTCAATGACTAGGCCTCACGTTTAGAGCTTCCTTAAGGGATTGTTGATTGAATTTGTATTCAAAACAAGAGAGTTACGTTCCGTTGCAAGAAGTTACAACGTCAAAAACTGAACGTCACAAATCCACAACAAATATAAAGATTATTTACGTTTATTTGTAGCTCACGATATTTAGAGTATGTATACTTGTTGTGAGCACTGACAAGTATTTATAAGCAATGATCTCCAATCAGCGCTCTCGATCGGCACTTGCCACAAAGCTGAAAATTGTCTTTATTACCTAAGAAATTCATTCAGCCAATAACTTATTTTTTTTACGTGAAAATATGATCATGTTTTTTTATAATGTTTTGTCACTATACAAATTAATTATACAAGATTCCCTTGAAATAAAAAACTACTTTATCAGACGAGGAATCGAACCCCGTGTCTTGTCGTTACCCGGACGTATGCCTATGCCACTCGGCCACCGATACATTGGCAAGCCTGTTTATTTTTGCAAGTGCTTCCTTAAACGCGTAGCCCGCGTGACCTCTTCAATGTTGCGATATTGCTCTCACTATTCAACAGGCTTGCCAATGTGTCGGTGGCCGAGTCGCATAGGCATACGCCCGGGTAGCATAAGACACGGGGTTCGATTCCTCGTTTGACACAGTTCCTTTTTTAAGTGCATCTTATAATATTGAATATATGCATCGACCAGCGGTAATGAGCACGGTAGATTGCAATTCTCTACATATAATAATTCAGTCTGTGTTTATCTGGGGGCCTGGTAGTTCCCCGCCTTAGCCGAGTCAAACGCATAGTTATAGGTATTATACAGTGACGTCACTACTAGCTAGAAATTTTCCCTCACATAACAAGGATCGATCAGTCTAGTTGCTATACCGTGCAACTATGTTTTTTATCGCGTTCAGCTGATATAACGATAGTCGGCGACGAAGCTTGAATATGATATGCGTTTACAAGTTAATTGGTCTTAACTCGATAAGGACACACGGCTTGGGTAAATGGATAGCAATTTTATGGGAAGGGAAAACGGTTATTTTAGAATCAAATCACTTTGGTACTTAAATGATGATGAAATAAGGATACATATGAAATGTATCTGAACGCAAGGATTAATGCGATCACGATAACAATACACACAATTACAGAGTCGAAAGTGTTTATTGTAAAAATTACGTTGTGTGTAATTATAAGGTCAAAAAACAGATAGCATTGCACCATAGAATAAAAGTAGTAATAATAAACATATGTGAACAAGCATATGTGAACGAGACACAATATATATTTTACTGTTATGCGGTTGCCTGCAATCTGCAATACTCGGGTGTTGAAGCGTTAATAGTATTTCCGCCAATTTTTCCTAAACTTGCGTTTTAATATTTGCAATCTTGATAAGCTCTTAATTGAATCTATAACACCTCAGCATTTCCCATTGAAATGTCTAGTGGAAATAATTATGAAGGTAGATAATATCTTAAAACCAGTTCATCATACTTGCACCGACATAAATTAGCAAAGAGAGAGGGTATTGAAGTTATCTGTGGATACACAGTACTAGGAGATATCGATATTTAACTAAACTAGTTTTATGTTAAAAAAATATACAGAATGAGATATGAATGAATAAATTTCAGACCGTGGTCTATATTCATGTTAGTAACAAATTTGAACGTAGCCAATGTTAGTAAAATACATTTTAAAACAATAAATATGCCGCTTAGAAGGAGCCGCCAGCTTTGGTAGCGTGCAAACTAATCCAGCGCTCTAGCATCGGCGAGTCCCACCGGTTAGCCAATGCCGCCAGGATGCTATTTGTACTGTTACGGAGGCGATCTATATATCGATATATAAATTACTGTTTAAAATGAAGTTAAAAGGGAAAACTAGTTTATTGTTAAACACATTACAACAGATTTTTAAATTTAAACAGGGTCAAAATCAAGTGTGGAGAAAAGTTTTCAAACTTTGCCCTCAAAATTCCAAAAAAATCTACCAATGTCTCGTTGCTAGTTCGTGTCCCGCCAACTTTTTGGCCCGGTTAGCCAGAAAGTTGCTGATCCGAGTCCCGCCCGTGCGCAAATTTTTGGTTTCTTATTTCATCTTTATTTATATAAAATATGACACTGTGAGTATTTAAAACCAGACGGGTTTACATTTTTGGTGACAGCATCTTCTGAAAATTAGCTTTATTTTGGGAGTGATTTCTTTTTCATGTTTTGGTTGTTTAATTGTATGTATTTTTAACAGTTTCAGTAGCGTTATTTCTTTATTATGCTTGCGGCTTGCATGCTTGAAAACCGCAAAAGATGAAAAGGGACTATTTACATTTAAATATTCCATAAACTTTAGATGCCGCTGATGAGTTTATGAAGTGAGCAAGAATGTTATATCAAAGTATTGATAACTAATGAGTAACCGATGAGTCGACTGCCGGTCCTGCGATAAAATGTGTTAGCTGGAAATTGCAGATTCGATCAAACGCGCCGGGTTTGATACCAGTCTGTTGTAGTCGGCTTTTACACTGTAAGACACGACTTTGATATTTCTGTAAACTCTACAGCTTAAAGATTTACAACTCTCTTACTCAACTGCCTCGGGTGGCGCAGCGATAAGAGGGTCGCACTTTAAAGCGACGGCTGCAACAGAGGTCCCGGGTTCGATCCCCGGGTTGGGCCAAAAATATATACCTGGGTTTTTCTGTGCAGAAATTCTTAGGGTAGCCCGGAGTTTGGAAGTTGGCGGTGTTTGACCCTCGTGCCTCGGAAAAGCACGTTAAGCCGTTGGTCCTGCGCCTGATCTCTCTCCGGTCGTGTCAGCTCGCTGTCCCATCGGGATATGAGAGTGAAAGGACTATTCCTTTCACTGGCGCAGGCATACACAGGTGCACTCTCTATAGAGTGCACCTGTGTATGCGCACACACTTGTGCACTATAATATGTCCCGCGCAGTCGGTTAGTCGTTGTGACTGGCCACCGTAGTCGAAATCGGCTAGGGGGACTACTACTTCTATATACTACTCTCTTACTTAATTAATCACATGAAACAAAGTTACCCTGCATGTTTTAAAAAAATGTAGTAAATTTTACTTATTTCATCATTTGCATTTGCATTTACACCGACCTCCGTCTTTAATCTATTACCTACCGATAATCGTATCATGTAAATCCCACCTACTTTTATCGTGATACAACAGGTTCGATGGCTGTGCCCGGCTCGCTGACTTCCTGATGAACATGGGAATGTGAAAGGAAATGATTAGAATTAAACCGTATTAATTAAGATCATTCTCTTTCATTTGGTCCCCCATTAAGGAGATTGATGTTTGTATAGACGAGCAGTGTGAGGTGGCCTTACCCGTATTTACAGGGTGAACCTACTTTTGGGTTTGTACACATTATCTTGAGTGTATAACGAGCATTTCAATCTTAAAATTAAAATATTGCTCCTAAAAATGGATCGAATTAAAATAATTAACTCTTTCGCGGACAGTGACCGCCTATAGGCGTGATAACAATAAAATTTATATTGTGTCTGGAGTACTGTCCGTTAAAGTGTTAATAGCGTGTTAAAATGCATCTATACTCAGTGATGAATAATATTTGTATCATCACATCTGTACTGTTGGGAACTATGTGTTTACGGCGGTTTTCCTCACTAGCAACTAAGCAGCGCCTCTAGCGGTCACTTACAGCAATAAAAATTTTCATACACTATTTTTTCGTCATCGCTAGCGAGTAAAACCGCCGTAAACTAATGGTAACGGTACTGACTCTAGTGAAAATATACAATAAGGGTTTCTACATCTTACTCAGTTTTACTCTGTTTGTATTTACTGTACTTACTAGGCAAACTCTTATCATTCCCTAATATACCGTTCTTAGTCATTGCAACAGAACAGAGACGGTAAATTTTAATCACGGTGGTCTACCTCTTATCGTTCCAACTTTTATCCCATCCTCGAAATATCAGTTAACATTATCATCATACATGAGTGGGTCATTGACATCTTTTTACGAATATAATTGATCTGAGTGTTGATGTGTCACAAACATGACGCTAATTAAGTATATAATGGATTCGACGGGACACGCTTTTTGTTGACCTTACCAAAATCACACAACAGTTTTATCCTCCTTATTTTCCTTGTACTAAAGACGATAATCTCTTAGCAATCCGAAGTGTAAGATTGAACATTTAAATGACGCAGCTCTTCAATCTCCATGCACTTTATCTCGTTGGTTTAAAGTCGAGATTGGTTTGATACTACGGGACGGGTTGTCACATCAACATTGTGTTGACAATGGCTATCGGTTGAGCGATTCGATCCAAGAATCGATAAGGATCGATCGGCTCATTATAAGCGATTGGTCTGATGTTTTTAGATTTCATTTAGATTGGGAGCGGAAGTTTGCGTTTGCATATTCGTAGTTGGGGTGACTTGCTTTATAGTTGTGATAATGATTTGAATATCTTGAATACTGCTTACTGTTCAAGAAAGTGTCCAACTACCTTTATTCTACACAAGCGGTTCCCCGCGACTTCGTCTGCGCGTTTTAAGTTTGCACCCTAAAAACTAAACAGGTTTACAATATAAAATAACTAGCGTTCCCCTGCGAATGCGTCTGTTCGTTTCCTTCCTCCTCTCTTGTCTTCCTTGATAAATAAGCTATCCAATCCAATATTTTTTTCAAATCGGTCCACTAGTTCCTGTGATTAGCGCGTTCAAACAAACATTCTATTCAGCTTTATAAAAGCTGCTACTCGTAAAAATTATCCAAATGTTAAATTATCATTGCTTTTTCTACTAGTAAACTTGCTGGCTTATTATGTTAGTACGTTTTATGAGCTGTAGTTATCAGTAGGTGAATGTAAAATACAACATATACAGTAGTACTCCATATCTGGTAAGTACTCGTATGAAATCAACACTGTCACCGTACATTCGCGTCAAGAACTGTTAAACACGTAAAAACAACATTAACTGAACACTTTCTATACAACCTACATGAGAATATAGCTCTTGTTTACTGCGTAATAAGATTTATAAATATAAAGGGTCTGGTATAAAGATATATTGGTATCCCACAAACCACTGAAATCTGATGCGTGAGATGGGTTAAAATAGAGGTGAGGACCACAGCACGTCATAGTAAACACTGCGGTATCTTACGCAGTTTTAATAAGGGCTAGTTTACAACAAAAGTGGGTAACGTGATGTGCTGGCGTAACTATAATGATACATAGATACTTACTCGTAACATCAGTTCGAATGTGTTTTATTCTTTATCTATTTTAATGTAAATAATACAAGACCTGGAAGCAATTCTCGCGCAATTCCTATACGAAATCCTTTATCAAAGACAAAAATGTTTTAATTCTCAGGGTCACGATTTCTATGTATTTAGATTTTGTTTGTGCGATAGTTTTTTTTAACATGTTGATGATTTCTTGATTACCACACGAAAAAAGTTCGATTGCTGTGAAAATCGGCCTCTAGGTCATATTTTTAACGTTTCAAATATACCTTCGAATATTTCATGCCCCATTTTATAGCTAAAAATTGTAGGAACTCTTATAGTTGCCTTAATGTTTATTGTTTACTGTTTCTGCTCTTTGTATCTTGTTTAATTTTAACCACATAATATTGCTTTTATTACCAAACAAACAATTCAAGATCTTTACCATACCTCAATTACTAAGCCCCTACCTTCACCATTCAATACCGTCAAAATTACAACTGTATTATCTTGACCCCTCCCACTGCCAAATTTCCCACTTCCCGGTCCCATCAATCCCCGAAAATGACGTTTGAAAATTCCCCGCGCAGCCATGTTGGCGCAAAAAGGTGCGTACACGCAGATAATTGGACCGGGCGCGCTGCCATTGGGCGGGGGGCGGCGCGTAATTATTATAATAACCCCACCCCTTTTTAATTAAAGGCAAGTGCGCATGGAAGGAGTTTGTGCACTGGAATATTTTGTGAGTTGGTGTTTTGAAGATATATGTCACTTGAATGTTGACTTTTAGACGATTTCTTCTAACATTAGTCTGGCTCTATTGAAAATCCTTAATACTAGAAGTGTTCAAGGCTTTTGAAAGTCACCTTATGTGATTCAACTGATTCTGGTTGTGCAGATGTATTTTTCTCAATGTAGAATAGTTTTGTCAATGAATTTAACTAAAGTAAAGTCTAAACTAAGTCGATTTGCTGTGAAAATATGCAGAATCACAACATTTAATACGAGTACAACCGGAACTTAGATAGGTCCGTCTGTATCATGATGTGTACAGAAACTAATACATTTGAAGATCAGAAAAACACAAATTGGACGTAACAAACAAAAAGTATTTTTATTATGTCTAAAATAATATTGTTAGTAATCGTTTAAAATAGTTTTTCTGTACGTATGTCCTCGGCCTTACTTCTGCAGCTGCGAATCCAGCAATTATAATAGCCGAGAACGAGTTGATCATTGATTGAGGATCAAAATCGATAAACTTACTTGTTATGAGGATTTTTTAGTAAATACTTTTTTCATATAAAGTGTTTGTTTTTCATATAAAGTGACTGGCTCTAAGTGTAACTTGTGGGTATAATTGTCGAATATGTAATAAAATAAAGTGTTAATCTGTTTTGATATGACACCGTCATATTGTAAGAACTGCGTGATTAGAATTTAATAGATTTTTAAACCGTTACATTGTAACATTGTAATCTGTCGATTTATTGTGAACTGTACCAAACTTCATACATTACAACGTAAACTAAAATAAAGAATTATTGGGCAAAGTGGTGGGTCAGAGTAGGTAAAGGATAAACAGTAAATTCTAAACCATATCAAGCTTCTCCTTCTTCGTCGTTTCCTCATGTCTGAGGGTCGTGACCACTAAAAGCAGCATTGCGGGTCAGGGTCTCCAGGCATACCTGTCCTGGGCTCGGTGGATTGCCTCTTGGGTGTTGCACTTAATGGACTGTAGAATGGCATTTGTCCACCGAGTGGGTGCTCTACCTCTACTCCTTCTTCCTTCGACGTGCCCAACCAATATAAGCAGATGCTTATGCTTATGCTGTATAATCTGGAGATCCAGATTATATAGCATATCGAGCTAGTTCACAATAAATAGACAAATTATATACTTCCGGATTTAAAACTCTGTAATATCGTGATTTTTACAATATAAAGGTTACAGAGATCTCCGCTACCGAAATAAGACGGTATTGGTATGTTTTGTGGTAGTGCTCTACCAAGACGAGTAAAAAGGAAGTTTTCAGCTCCTTAATTATATTATTATTGTAAATGTTTTCTATCAATATCTAATTTGTAACAGTACTTTCACTGTGTAGACCTACTTTTATTATCAAATATTTTAAACTATTGGTGTTTAAACTATGGTTCTGGATTACCTTCGGAATTTATGTACAAAGTCAAACACCAAACACATTATAAGTAAAATAACACTTTATTATCGAATCACGTAGCCACGGAATGTCAGTTTGGGAGGTATAGTAATACATTCATAATGCATCCTGGGTTTTCCGACCATTATGTTTTTCAATTACCTTTGTATAACCTTCAAATGTTCTGTGTATGTCATACCTAATTTCAAGGATATAAACGCTCGATAATGATCTCACAAGGATTGGGAATCGATTAGACTTTACTCAAAAGGGATAATGATACGAATTAAACGCAATTATTTTGACCTTAATCATTAATTTTAATCCTTCGTTTGCCCTCGATATCAAATGAGAGTTACCTACCAACGTATTTTTTAAACAGAGTAATTGTACTAAGTTATAAATTAGGAATATTCAAAAAGACCCATTTCACTCACAATTTACAATGATTAGCATAAGTTATGTGCCTAAGTAATTACTATTCACCCTCCTTGAGTAAAACAAAGGCCTATAATACAAATTCAAAGATAGTTTGCCCTTTATAAAGTCCGACGAGATAAAAAAAGCTTTATCTAAACTATTAAAACGCATTGCGAATCGCAAGTAGCGCTCACCGCAGTATTACAGTAAAGGGAATTAAATAAAATTATTTCGTTGCAATCGTCTTTATCTGGAATTGCGACCTAACCGCGCATGCGTATTCAAAAAAAAAAACAGACGCAAACGCATCATCGCGGTGTAATGGAGATCACGTTGCTCGGATCTTGGATCACTCGTCCCTCTTTAATTTACGGAGAAATACCACGAAGGAAAGAGACGGCGTGATTATGGCATAACCGCAAAGCGTACTATCATTACGCGCTATTCCATTTATGAACACATTTCGTCGGTCACTCGAGGTAACCCTTATTCCTTGTAGGACAAGATTCTCTGTCGATTCCTGTTCAGTTTTTTGAACGACCCTGGTGGCGGAAACCTGCAGCAATCAACGCCGGCAATTGTAAGAAACAAATGAATTTTCGTGTCTTTTTTGCGTTGGCTCACACAAATTGGTTTTTATGTGCTTTGTTGTTATGCGCAATTTTGTCTTGTAGAAGGCGTGATATCATTAAAATACGGATAGGAAATAAATGGGGGTCGTTTAGCGGTTGATTTGAGGGTTTGTCAAGGAGATATTAAATTATAGGTTGCCGTTCGCAGAAATATCAATATGGCTGCATTGGACTCTTATACTTTATTTGTATTGTAATCACAATACAAAATTACGTGAGAGTTAATTTTATTCGACATTAAAAAGGAGGTTATCAGTATGACACGTATGTATGTATGTGATATTTTATTGTTGTAGCTTTTTATATAAATTAAGTGACGCTAGTTAAGGTTACAGTTATTTGGTGCATTAAAGCCTGTGTTTACTCAGCGTGAGTGAGCGAGTCAATAGGTATGGAACATTTCATGAATAGCAGATGAAATTTTATATGAAATTAAATTCAATATTCACACCTGCTACTTTTTTCATATAGACTGCTATAAATCGAATTCTGCGAAATTATAAAATCATACGAATTTCATTTTATTGATGAATGAAATGTAACGGGCGTAATCCTTGAGTGCGAGTGAGTGAATAGGAATGAGTATGCTCTATCTATGGGGTCATATTGACTATTGACGCTCAGCAGTCAAATTTAGTTTTATTTTCAGGATCGTAGAGTCGAGATCATTTTGTAATGAGTTTGTAGCGGTTGGGTACGAATATCGCATTACTTACGTATAGTGAAATTCCTATGAAATGCATTAGTCACAATTCACACTGCGCAAAAAATCGGCAATAAAATTTCGCACGTGCTATCATATGAAAAAAAAATGCATCATTTTATGAATTTAAAATAAAAGAAGCAATTATTTCCATGCCTACCGGTCAGACTAGCTAACAATCGGTAGCCTACACTCATTTTGCTCGTCACTTTTAAGTTATGGCACGCATCAGTCATTCCGAACTTTAAGGGCATACGAAGACGAACACGACGCTAAGTCTTCTGACTTAATAATAAACAGGCTCTGATAATGCTTAAGATAGTCGCAATGTGACCGCACCGACTCAAAAATAAATTATTTGCCTAAAATAAAGTCTTTCGTTAATCGTATGTTTTAAAACTTTTTTTATAAATACAAATATACATTCTTTGTTCAGTAAATTAGTGTTTTATTTTTGAAGTCGGTTTTACTTTTATGTTAAAGTTTCGTACTGAGTATGAAAATGAAGTATGGTTAATTCAGTAATTTATACATAATATGAATAATTTAAGCTGAACTGTTCTGAGTATCTATATTGTGTGTGTGTGTGTGTGTGTGTGTGTGTGTGTGTGTGTGTGTGTGTGTGTGTGTGTGTGTGTGTGTGTGTGTGTGTGTGTGTGTAAATCACATAATATAATTTTAAAACAAATCAAAAACAACTATAATTAAATTCATAAAAAACGAAAACAAAGCGCCCAGGTGTGCTCAGTATATATCGTGACAGCAGATAGTAAGCATGCCACGACACTGATTTTAAGCGGGATCTTGAATACTCAAACTAATTTCGTATTAGTTAGACCACTTACAACTCGAGAACGTGTATACCGATTTTCATGATTTATATTTTGTTGGATTTTTCTTGGCTGCGAATATAACAATCATGAAACGGGGCTGGGGGTGAAGCGATGTTAGCTCCTGAGACCGCTCATAATGTGTAAAACAATTTAAATATATTGTTACGAGTTTGCTACCATGTACCTAAATATTTTCGTGTTTTCGTTATTTCAGCACTGTTCCATATGCCATAGTCTCATCGTGACCATTTATAGTTACGCTGTGACCCTGGCAATCAAAATATGTATGAAATTAGATCTAATATTGTTTGAAAAGATAGCTTGAAACTTGGCATCTGCATAAAAAATAAGCACTAAAAATTATACGAATTATGTATTCAAAAAGTCCTAAACTTTTGTAAGGATTTGGTATATTTTAACCCTACAAGTTAATCATACCTACTGTTGGAAAGACTTACATTACCGATATTGCATCGTTGTACAAAAGTAAATTCGTGCCTCAACTGTCATTTATATTAGGTCCTAAACATAGTTATCCAACAAATTATCTACGACTATCCAACCTGTCTCAAACGATGTAATGTTCCAAAGATTGACATGACACCAGCCCTCGTACCAATATACGTCAAAACTGTAGGTATAATTTCGTTATTTTCCGCAACAACTCTTACATACTGCGACTTTTAGCATAGATGCAGTCGCGAGTTACCAAAAGTCCCAAGGCGGTGTTGGGTTTTTTTGTCCACAGGTCCCTCGTAAACAACATCGTAACCATCGAGAGTGTGTCGAACAGGGTGATATACCTTATACTCAGAATAACGGAAAGGTATTCGCTGAAGGTCATACAGGTATATGCACCGAAATCGAACTACCCGGATGATGAAATGTATGAGGACGTAAGTAGAGCCATACACACCTCCAAAACCTATTTCACTGTTGTTATGGGGGACTTCAACGCAAAACTCGGCAAGCGAAGCGAGGATGAGTTGAAAGTGGGACCTTTTGGATATGGTCAAAGGAACGCCAGGGGAAATAGGCTGGGCGGACTTTCTGGAGAAGGAGGGACTCCTTGCGATGAACTCTTTCTCCCAGAAGCCGCCTCAAAGGAAATGGATCTGGTTGAGTCCGGATGGCAAGGCGAGAAATGAGATAGACTTCATCATGACCACCAAGAGACGGTTATTCAATGATGTCTCCGTGATCTACAGCTCAAAATCACACAACGAGCGATGGAGCGGGCTATGCTCGGTGTTTCTCACGAGATCGAATCAGAAACGAGGAGATACGTAGAAGAACCAAGGTAACGGACATAGCCTTGAGAATCAGTAAGCTTACGTGGCAGTGGGCAGGGCACATAGCGCGAAGAACTGATGGCCGCTGGGGCAGGAAAGTTCTAGATTGGAGACCCTTCGACCAAAGACGCAGCGTAGGACGTCCACCACCAAGATGGACAAACGACCTTAAAAAGATCGCAGGATTAAACTGGATGCAGACCGCTAGTGATCGGTCGCTATGGAAAGCCGTGGGGGAGGCCTATGTTCAGCAGTGGACGTCCTTTGGCTGATAATGATGAATATGACAGTTGTCAATGACCAGCTTCTATATAGAGGCTGCATCGATCCTAAAGCGCGCGATAAAAAGTAGTGCAGTGTGTAAAGGTTGATTTGCAAATGCATCGATGCTGCATCGCGCCTGCATCGCTGCTAAAAGTCGCAGTGTGCAAGAGGACAAAGTGTTTGGCGTAAAGCGAAATCGTTTAAGCGTTCATGGTATCGGCCTTACTTGTGCAGGATTCTTGGATACTGAGGTGCAATTAGCAAGTCAGGTTATTAATCCGTCAAGTTGTTCGCATGGGTGGGATAGTATACTAGTGTTGATATACGAGTTTGCTTGCGGATTTCATCGAGCAATAAATACGAGAGGATTTCTTGAAAGAAATAAAGAAAATACATTTATTAATTAAGGACATCACACACACATACACACACATCATAACAGACACAATTATGTAATACAAAAAAAACTTTTTTATTTATGGAAACCAATCACGTACATTGCTCTGAGCCAACGTAAGCAGCTAATGCACTTGTGTTATGGAAATCAGACAACGGTGGTACCACAACACCCAGACCCGATACAATATAGAAAACTATGATTTCTACATTGGTCTGACCAGGAATCGAACCCGGGACCTCGGAGCGGCGACGCCTTGAAACTTAGCGTGCTTAGCCACCACGGAGATCATCTACACAGAGGAAATAAAAATATAACAATAAACAAAACTATTAACACGTATAGCCTGGATCCGTTGTATCCGTTACTCAGCACATGCAAGGTCCTCAGAAGGCCCAGTTGCCTCAGGAGAGTAAACTCAAGACTCAGGTGTTGAATGTCATATTATTATGCTGTTGTATTTTACAAAATCATGATAACAGATTGCCAGAGTTAAATAAAATCTGTAATAGCAAATTCTATACTTTATCTACAACGAATCTAAAATACTTTTGACAAGACTCTGGAACTTCGTATTGGACAACAAAATACAGTCAATCAGCATTCCAAAGTACGGACAACATCACCTCAAGGTACACACTGCGGTGTCTTATGCCGTTGTAATAAGTGCTAGTTTGCAACAAAAGTGGATAACCTAATGTGTTGGCTGTACATAAACTTTATTCCGCTGTTTACTATTCCTCTCCATTCAAACATTGCATTGTAACGGTACGTACCGGCATTAGTAAATCTAGAATTTCACCCGAGACAAACGGACAAACGTACAAATGATATTGAGACATCATTCGTAAGCGAATCGTGATCGAGACGAGCGTGAGTTCTGTCTTGGGCCCCGATTCTCATATAGTTTGCGAATAGAATTTTCGTTTTTGAAGAAATGAAAGCTTTGTCTTTGTCTGAATGGGGTCCTGGCTCCCGATTCTTAGGTCAATCGTTTTTTTTTTCGAGAAGCAATTAGACTACAAGGTTGACAACAAAAATCTTTTAATTATGCCATACATACCTAAAAACTACTGAACAAAAGATACCAAGATGTATACAAATCTTTTGTTCTTCAAAAAAAGAAATTTCGATTGGACTACTTTTTTTGAATGCGAACTGCGTGAGAATTGGGACCCTGATCGCTGCAAGGGATTTGAGAATTTCATATTTCTGTCACACAATGGATGAGGACCATAAAAAGGTGACAGGAATATCTTTTATAGTATTTCTTTATGTTTCCATATAAACTTTACCTCAACAAACATTTAAACTTACTGGCCATTTGAGTATTTATTTTGTAACATCTAGCGAAAAGTTTCCAAAATTCTATACTAATATTATAAAGCTGAAGAGTTTGTTTGTTTGTTTGTTTGAACGCGCTAATCTCAAAAACTACTGGCCTGATTTGAAAAATTATTTTTACGTTGGATAGTCCATTTATCGAGAAAGGCTTTAGGCTATATAACATAAAGATACGACTCATAAGACCACAGCAGAAATGAAAAATGTTGCGAAAACGGGAGAAAGATATTCCCTTTGAGAGCTTCCGCTGCATACGCTGCGGAAACCGCTTAAGTTACACAAAAATCATGTATGACAGGATTGTTCAGCATTAAGAGTTCTATGATAAAGTCCGCGACAGCATATGTCTATCTTTTATGGTTGACTTACTACAACCTTGTTTATGTTAGTAAATTTGTAAAAAAATAATGCATTATTTTTAGAGGTGTATTATACACACAGGTATTTATTCTTATCAAAATAAATACATTCATCATCACGAGCATTTCATTTAGAACAAAGTTGCCCTGTATATCATTTGATTCCAATAAATATCTTAGGAGCTATCACAGTTTTAACATAACTCCGCACCAAAAAATGTTCGCAGCTTAAGTACAACGTGCGCTTGCGCTAATCTATACTAATATATTATAAAGCTGAAGAGTTTGTTTGTTTGAACGCGCTTATCTCAGGAACTGCTGGACCGATTTGAAAAAATATTTCTGTGTTGGATAGCTTATTTATCGAGAAAGGCTTAAGGATATAAAACATGACGCTGCGACGGGAGGGGAGGGAGCAAACTCAAAACGCGCGGACGAAGTCGCGGGGGACCGCTTATACAATGAGGTATGAAGAAAAATTTATCAAGACTAGTGAATGTGAACGTCGACACGAAAAAGTACCCATCCAGTAGTTCGTGCGCGAAGGAGTAATAAACATACACTGTATATACTAACATTCATTATGTTAGTTTTTTTGTTATTTTACGCCGCCTCAACTGTTTCTGCCTCACTCAATGGTTGACTGGTAGAGAATGCTTTACAGCAATAAAACATATTCACACACAAACTTTCGCCTATAAATTATTAGGAGGACTCGTATACGATGATTTAACCCAGGTTTACGCTAACCCTGGATTAAATCTTCGTTCCGTCTCTGTTAACGTCAAGTAAACTCCGTGGTGTAGTGACTAAGCATGCTGGTTTCAAGGCGTCGCCGCTCCGAGTTCCCGGGTTCGATTCCCGGTCGGGTCAATATAGAAATTCAAATTTTCTATATTGTCTCGGGTCTGGGTGTTGTGGTACCACCGTTGTGTCTGATTTTCATAACACAAGGACATAAGCTACTTACTTTGGAATCAGAGCAATGTATGTGATTGGTGTCCAATATAGATATAATATAGATAGATATAACTGATCAAGACAGAATGATGATTTAATCCACGATTACCGTATTCTTAGGTTTAATAATCATGCGCAAGTGAATGAAGTGAACGCGATTACGTTCGAAAGTTTGCTTTCCGTAGCAGCGTGATGTTAACCTAAAGCCTTCATAGATAAATAAGCTATCCAGCACTTTTTTTTTTCAAATCAGTCCAGGGGCCCTATTTTTGAATCACCGGCGTAAAGATGACGTGTGATATTCATTGATTTTTTGTCCGATTTACGTTTTTAGTACGTAATAACAATTGAAATCCAAACGATTGTGCTTGATTTTTTCATTTTGATAAGTCAATTTTGTGAATACTTACGTCTATATTTTGCGTGATTTTTGTTGTACTTTAATTCGATTTCGAACGAAAATCACACGCCGTATTCAAGCGAGTGATTCAAAAATAGAGCTCTAGTAGTTCCTGAGATTAGCGCGTTGACAACAAACCAACAAACAAACTCTGCAGCTTTATAATATTTGTATATAGTACTCGCTTATAATATTGTATCGTCGCATCATAAAATAGAATCGGCTAAATAGACTGCTAATACATTAACTCCTTTCACCTGCGTTCTCTCGCAGACCCCTGTTCTTACAATTCTGCATCCGTGCCTTAGAATATTATAGACTACTTAGATAAACAGATAGATAAAAACATAAAAAATTACATACGTAACGACTCAATAAGACTATAAGCATGTTTTACCATCATTAAATAAGGACTAACCCGTGAATAAATAAAAAAAACCACGGGTGAGGGAGAAACCTGAGGGATTTTCTTCCTTGTATTACGAATACCCTTACCCCTATGTCGTAGAGATCTCAACGATATGTACCTAACGATTTCGGTCCACATTTATTTATTTATTAATCAAACAATGCTTTACAATAAATAGCACTAGTCCCACAAAACTAGTTACATAGTTTGACTATGGGATCACTGAGAGTCTCTAACAAAATAAATATCAAAACTTAAATACTACCTAAGTTAAGTAAGCTAAAAAATACTTGTACTTTTAAAGTTATTTCTTCTGCGTACCGCTAGGGAGTGGAATTCGCTGCCGGCAGAAGTGTTTCCTGCCAAGTACAATTTGGACGTTTTGAAAAAAAGAGTGAAAAGGCTATTACTAGGCAGACATGGTCAATCATAGGCTGCATCGTCACTTAACATCAGGTGCAATCGTGGCCAAATGTCTGGTCATCTAAATATGTAAGAAATAAATTATAGTTTAAAAAAACTAAAAGACCACGCATTTAAAACTGATTGAACTATAAAAATAAAAATGAAACTACAGTAATAAATTGAAAAATTCATATTATTATACAAAAAGCGTGGGGTGCATGTTATGATATCCACAGATTATAGTAAATTTTTGATAAAATGTTTACTACAATCGAAATCAAGCCCCCCACGATTTTTGTATAATAATATGAATTTTTCAATTGATTACTGTAGTTTCATTTTTATTTTTATAGTTCAATCAGTTTTAAATGCGTGGTCTTTTAGTTTTTTAAACTATTATTTATTTTTCACTTTTTAGTTTGGTCTTGGCGGTCCTTATAAGTATATTGGGAAACTGTTATTAAATTATTGCATTGTCATCGGTCCTTGATACGTGTGCAAAGTTTCAAATTAATCAAATTTCTGGAAATCGGTCAAATTAATGCTCAAAGATTCCATTACATTCATTCATACATACATACATACATACATACATACACATCTATGACCTTAATACGCTCTTTGCGCACCGAAACACACATACCATTATTTTTCCCAAATAAACATACCATTGTTTGTTTATCGCCCAATAGTTGACTAGTAAATAATGGCCTAGAGCGTTAAGTTCGCCATTTATAACTTAAATACTTCTGGTTTTGCAAAAAGCATAATATTAGACTTCCATATCAAATGTGGTCTAACTAGGTCAGTCTAAGACCCCTTACACACTCCAAATTTTAGCATCGATGCAGTCGCGCGTTTTGACGAAGCGCTTCAGCATCGCGACTCACGCAATGAACAGATTTCATTTAGCATCGATGCATAAGCGCGACTACAGCGAAGCTAACACGCGTTGTTATTATCGATGCAGTCGCCAAAATACAGTACATAATTTGTCAATTTCCAGCTTCTGTATCGCGACTGAATCGATGCCAAAAGTATCGCAGTGTGTAAAGGTTGACAGTTTGCCACTGCGTCGATGCTAAAAGTTGCGCAGTGTTTAAGGGGTCTAAAGCCGACACAGTTATGAGTATCACTTCATATATTGTACTGTGCATTTGCTATATTTTGTAACTTACCTCGGCACGGGCAAACAAGTTTGTTGCGAATACTATATCTTAAGATTTCTCTTAACTACTATACGCTTCGAAACCATCGTTACATCTAGGGCAAAGCATCTATTATTATATACTGACTAGCGGGCCCCCGCGACTTCGTATGCGCGTTTTGAGTTTGCTCCTTCACCTTCCGTCGCAGCGTGGTGTTTCATCGCCTTAAAACTTCCTCGATAAATACGAGTAAGCTACAAAACTATTTTTTCAAAGCGGTCCTAGTTGCTGAGATTAGCTCTGATTGTTGAATACCAGGAACCTTTTTAATCACTTAGATTGCCGTAACATTTTCATAAGTTCTTTATGACAATTAAAATGAAAATCACGTATTTCTTCAGCCAATAAATCCCATAATGTTATACATATTCCAACCATCGTGGCATCGGCGAATTATCATATCAAAAGAAGGTGCATTAATAAAACAATGTTGCAAACTTATACAGGCTGAAATCACATTTAAACAATAGGCAGATGTGTGCCTATGTAGCTCAGATTATCGAATACGAATAGTTCGATATGGTGAAACAAAAACTACTGACTGTTTTACGTATGAACTTAAGTCAGCAGTATTATCTTGTACGGCCTGTTTCGCAAACTCTGACTAAGTTCCCGTTAACATTATGTGTCCAATATTTCACATGATACGAAAATTCTATATTTGAATTACTCGTTGGCTTTATTTATGATGAAAAAATTAAGTAATCTAAATTGCGCTCTCTTCAAACATAACTATTGACACTTGTTCTACATTCTATTGTCACCCTGTATGTTATGGTTGTGTCCGTCAGTGGTCACGAATCCCACTGTTTTCCCATGGGCAGCCAGGTAGGTTTATGTACGAAACTAGCACGTATGGGATTTACATTTGCGAATAATCATTAGGGGGTGCACCCATAAGTGAGATAATAAAATATTTTTTTACTAATTCATATATATGCGTATATTAAAAAAAACTGTTACAACGCTTAACTCTTTTTGTCTCTTCTGACTTAGCCTAGCTAAAGGCAATTGAAAATATATTCTGAAATAAAGTATTAAATAGCTACCCTGTAAGGTTTGGTCCAACTTATTTACTGCAAGCTTAACTAGACCCATTATTTTGAAAAACATTGGTTAATTACTAGGTTCTAGTGTGTACTGTATCAAAAATATATACAGCAAAAACTTTATGCCTGATCTCAATAAGACTGTGAAAATAATTGTAACTAAAATGCCGAGTCGCAAGCTATAAATAGGAATATGAACATGCAACGATGAGTTATTTGCAGCCTTATTAGCATACGTGATATCTAAAAGGAACACGCTAATTGACTGTGCGGCCATTTTGATTTCTGTTCTAATTTTAAAATTAAAAGTTAAGAGTGATAGTTGTTGTATTCAAAGTACTCCTTTTTATATTTTATTGAATACTGGTAGTGAATATTGCATATATTCTAAAAAAAATTCAATTGTCAAAGTACGGCAGCGCAGCCAGCGTCATAGCATCCTTGCCTCAAGGAAATTGTTTTGTTTTTGAATAAAAATAAAAATATCCTTTCCTTTGAACATTACCACACATCGCCATCTAGTCCCAAAGTAAGCTACTCAAAGCTTGTGTTATGGGTGCCAGACAACGGATATAATGCTTAAATACTTTTTGAATACATACATGATATAATACATAGAAAACGCCCAGACCAATACAAACAGACATTTTCACGCACAAAAATGTTTGTATTGTGCGGGGATCGAACCCGCAACCCGCTGCGTAGTAGGCGATTTCTCGACCACTACACCAGACGGGTCGTCATTGAATAGGTAGACTTTAAGTTTTTTTTAAATCTTGCATGTCTTAGTTTTATTTTTTCTTGTTTGTTATTAATAAAGTAGTCAAAGCTGTTTTATCCACATTTGATAAAAATGGCAAATGATTGTTACTTTGTCTTATTTGTGCATACCAGATATTTGTAAGAAAATGAAGCTCGTGTATCCTAAGCTTTACGTGACATGAGAATCACGCTTGCAAGGTTAAGACTATGTTCGCTTGGCTTGTAGAGAAATACTTTTGGTCTTTGGAAATATATTTTAGTAACAGTATTTTATGAAATTATACAGAAATTTCAAATGCGGTTCTGTATCCATGCCGAAGAAAAGTAGGTAAAATCGCATTTGACTAACTCCTTTAAATGCGATATATTGATGTAGTCTTAGTACCTTTATCTCAGGATTCCTTAAAAACGTGAAGTCATAGCGGGATTATTAATTTATAGTGGTATAATTTAACTAAGGGCACAATGTAAGTTTAATCTAAATCGGTTCAGATCAGAATGGTTGAGATATAAGTAATATAATTATAAACATATTAAAAATTAAAGATTAGAATATGTTGATCACCGTAGTAATACCATCTTCAAGTCTTAAAAATTAAAATAAAACCTTTAAACAGACCTAAATTTCACCGATTTCTGATTGAGATAGTTTCCCTTGTTTAACTGTTTCATACTACTAAAATAAATTTAAATTATCCCAACATTTTTCTTTCCAAAAAACCGATCGCCGTGTCGATTCCCGCAAGAGATTGGTTTAACGATATTATAATGGTCGAAATAATGGCGTCTCAAATGACTGGAGTTTCAATGATTCTGTTTTTACACCATCCGGCAAGATGTTGTGGTTGGTGGTTTTTTCATGTAATTTCAAAAGACAAAAACTTTTGGAAATGATACCTAAATTGCCGGCTGGTCTAGCGGTTTGGGCACCGGTTTTAAATTGGTGCTGGTTCGATACCCGAGTGGGTCATGAGCCATGATTGTGGTTGTTCTCAGTCGGATGCTTAAGTTAGAATGCTTGGATGAAAACATTTAGTTCTTATTTACAGTGGTGATATGCCAGGTGAGGACGAGTAGGAAGCTATTTGATACATGTTCGATTCAATGACCACCGTGGTGTTGTGGCTAAGCACGCTGGGTTTCAAGGCGTCACCGCTCCGAGCTCGCGGGTTCGATTCCCGGTCGGGTTAATGCAGAAATCTGGATATTGTGGTACCACCACCGTTGTCTCTGATTTCCATAACACAAGTGCACTGGCTACTTACTATGTCAGATCAGAGAAATGTATGTGATTGATGTCCAATATTTATTTATAATAATTATTTATTTATATACCAAAACTTATAAATTGAATTCAAAATGTCGCAATCATCCAAATGCGATTTGTGTTTTTCATCTGAAAAAAACACGGCTGAAATATGAATACGGATAAAAGCGAAAGCGTTCTTATAGTAACTTTAAAATCAAATGAAAACTCCAAATATTATTAAGTCTATATTTCTATAGTACTAGGCTTTTAGAGACAGTTAATAGATATTACAAGGTGCAAAGGTCCGCGTGAGACACAAGCGACCAATATTAAAAGGAAACGGCGCAAATTTCGTAACAATACGTGGGTAGTATGCGGTCCTTAATAAGTCAGGGGTTTCACATACTCCTTTAGAATGGATAGATCGTGTAAGTAAACTCATAGATGAGGTAAGAAAGGATATTAATTTATTAGTTATTTATTTCAAACTATCTCCTATTAACTACTGACAAACTACAAACTTTGCATTATAAGTATTGTAACGACAAGGCGAATGTCACGTTATAAGTCAAAAATTACTAATTAAACGGTAATTGCTAAACATATTTCATGCACCTGTTATTTTTTCTCTAGCAGTAAAACCCGAAATGTCTAATCCTAGCACAAGAAGTATTAAGATCGTAATATGAGACTACTTAACATCTTTACAGGATCCTAATGTAAGGCTTACATAATATTTAGTAGTACATGTTTAGTGTTGTTAGCAACCCTAGATCGGCTAATATGGCGGGTCGAATCGCAGGCGCAGACGCAACCAACATCACGGAATACACGTGTTATCTCCGGAGCTCGGCAACTGTTAATGTTGTGTTGTGTCATAGGTGGTTAAAATAGGTACTAGCGGTCCCCCGTGACTTCGTCGGCGCGATTATAGTTTGAACTTACCCCTCCCGTTGTAGCGTGATGTATAATAGCCTAAAGCCGTCCGCGATAAATAAGCTATCCAACACAAAATGTTTTTTTCAAATCGGTGCAGTTGTTTTTGAGATTAGCGCGTTCAAACACACTTTTCAGCTTCATAATATTAGTATAGATTTTGGAAAAAGTACTAGCGAACTTAAACTTAGTTTCGCCTCAGCCCAATTCCGCCTTGGCGCTGATTATTAGTTAGTGTCCCATTTTATATGAGAGAAATCCAAAAAGTAAGAATCATGAAAATTGATCCACAGTTCTCGAGGTATAAGTGGTGTAAATTGCACGATTTGTTTTAAGCATTAATTTTTTGCCGTTTGTTAAAGTGGTGGTAAAAATAAGATGGTGTAACAGAGCTAGAGTATCCAAGGTACTTAGCGCTTTGCGTATAAAAAAAAATTGGACGAATTCGGCTTTGAAACTCGAGACATGGTGTATTTTTTTGGATGGTGTTTTGAATGTACATTATGAATACCGCTGAAAAATAGCGTTGCGTAATTACGTATAAGTAAATTATATTGGGCTAAGTAACAGCAGAGCATAATAACCTTTATTTAAGAATTATGTGTCTAATCCTTTTTATTAACCGATTTAAAAAAGGAGGAGCTACTTTTATAAATTTTTTGCTTCAATCAGTCAGTCTAGAGGTCATTAAAATAAAGTTAAAGGAACATTCATTTAAAAATCACTCTTTGCTCAATTACTTAAGGTCTATATTTGGATCTTGCGTCCCCAAAACAGACCAACTTAATTCCCGAAAAGCTCTCACCTCCGCCATCTTGTGGACGATTCAAAATGGCGGGTTTCGGTTACAGGAAACGCGTATCTGTCAACGCGGCTGCATCGCAAGTGGGCATTGTATGATAATCGCACGGCACTCGCAAAGCTTGGCTGTAGGGCTAGGAGAACAGCGGGTTGAAAGCCAGGCATCATATTTGGAAACCAGCTTCGTCTGTCAGGATTTAATGAAAGGTAAAATAAAAATTTATCATCACCTTTCGGTTTTGATGAAACGTGACATCATGATGATAATCTATGTTAAAGTAATAATTGTATCTCAAGTCCTTTAAAAAAATGGCAACGCTTTATGTGTACATTAAATAAGATGTTATTAACGCTTCAATAAAATAAAAAAAAGCATTATACGTATTACGTAAGTGTAGACCTTACTACCCTTTCCTAAGCATTACAACCCGAAAATCTTTATAGTCATAAGTAAGCTTGTAAGTCGAAGCTAAGTCGTAAACCGTCAACTCTGATTTTACCACACGAGTGACTTTATCTGGAGTCGAGAGTTTTAAAACACGCAAAAAGTTCTTAACGAAATTATAGTTATTATCACAATTAACAAAATTCATCAGATTTAACAAATTTACCAATTGGCGTCTCTGATATCACTTTTGGTATCAATTATGAAGTTAGGAACTATAGAACCTTGTAAGATAGTTACCTACACCCAAAAAACTATGCTGCTCGTACACACAAAAAACTATGCTGCTCGTTTCATGGCCCTATCCTAATTCCCTCTCAGCTTGCATTATTCCCTTATTCGATACAAAATATGGATATTATTGTTATTAGAGTTGGTCGTGACGTGTTGTGATTATTAGATAGGGGTACTAACAATGTGCGTGAATCCTAGCAATGCTATGCCTTTTTATATTAGCCATTGTGTTAGCACCTTATGTGGTGGGAATAGAGCCTGATTTATAGTGGCAAGCAGTAATTTGTAGGGCTGAAACTATGGGCTGTTTGAATGAATGGCTGCTCGTTCTTTGATCTTCCGTGTAGGTTGCAAGTACGCTGATTTGTTTTGGTTTAAAACTGTTTTGGTATGGTTTGATAGTATAATGTTTTTTGGGTAAATATAAAGTTTTATACAGACACAATTGTATGATGATACGTGGTGCAACCGTCACTTATATAACAAGGGTGTCTTTTTGAAGTTTATTACTTAGTAAGTGTAACCGTTTTTCACATACGTTACCTTTATTATATATTTAGTTTAATGTCGATTAAAAAACTTCAAAGCAGCTTTTATGATTACACCATACAATTATATGATTTTCAGTATATTCACAGTTAATATTCTAAAAGCAATAAATTTATTTTTAGTCCATGCTTATTTAAATGCTCAATGAGTTGACATTTATCGTTAAAATCAAATAATAAGTAAACAATATTTTTTCTTATACCGTCTCATTACTATCAGTTTCGAGACAATTGCCTGAGTCATAGCAATTAGCATGTTCGCAGTAAAAAAAGGTAATGTTGACATCCGGTGCTCCTACGCCCGCGCAAGCGCCGGATTTGATTTGCAGATGCACAAACGTAGTATTATTCAAAGTAAACGAAACTATAGCTATACCTTCAATACTATAAGTCCAAAGTATATTTTGTAACGTTGGGTTGGCATCAATTTTGGGCGTCTGTGTACCTCACTCGGTAGGGCCCAATGAAAACCAGCGTCTGGTTCTCCAGGAGATCAGGCTTATGCTGAGTGAGGTCCTATTGGTCGGACGTCACTGGCATTTGTGTGCCTGTCTGTTGTATTTATATAAGTTTTTTTGTCATGTTTCTAATTGTATGCCTGTTTTTTCTTTTTCTTTGTGTCCGAGCGTTTGTTTGTTTGTGTGTGTGTATGTGTGTTTGTGATGTCCCTAATCAATAAAAGCTTTTCTTTCTTTCAAGTAAATTAAAAAGTAGTGAGCGAACTGAAAAACTGTAAAGTTGAGAATGGTGAAATAATGACGGAAGATATTCATACAGTCAAGATCTCTCTCTAACCACCTTAAAAGCCAAAATAGGTTACTCAACTCGTCGTTTTTTCTTTACAGTGACGCCTGCTTTCGTGTCGTGTGTGCAAACGATTTTCTTTAAAAGTGATTAAGCACTAGAAACCTCTTTTAATTTGTTTTCTGTTAGTGAAACAATCAGTTAACTTGTGTTCCCATTTCCTAACCAATTAAGTTCAAATACAGCCGAATAAATATAGTACCTTCAGTTCATACATTTGCACCACACCCCAAATGCTCTGAAACAGCGAACAAAGCCTGCGCACACGCCCCTGCAATGATTAATTAAATGTCGCCAACGTTGCCTTGAAAGCCTCTTTGTTGTGTTTCTACATCCGTTAACTAACTTTTGTATGTAGGTACATGTTAACAGCAAAACAATGCCTTATAGATAAGTGTCAGAAATGACGGAAATGATCAAAACGTATCGCTTGTCCGGAAAAAACGTACGAATTTGATTGTTATGTGCTTACAACTTATACTTATACAAATTATACTGAAAATGTTGACATTGACCTGCTCATAGCATTTGACTTATCACATTTTTCTCTTTACAGGTAATTTCATTATTATAACAAGACTAGGCTGATACAGGCTGATAAATCCATTTATCTAAATTGGTAAGTTCTTTCTATATTTTTATTTTAGTTAGGAACTTTGAAAGATCGCAAGATGACTCTGGATGCAAACCGCTTGTAACCGGTCGCTGTGGAAAACTTTGAGAGAGGTCTTTGGTCAACTTTGGCTAGTGATGATGGTTATTTATATTTATCATTAGATAAAGTACTCCCTAATATAATGTATGGACAACAGCACGTCGAGGTAAACACTGCGGAATCTTATGCAGTTGTTATAAGGGATAGTGCCAACAAAAGAGGGTACCCTGATGTGCTGCCAACTTTACTACCTTCCAAATGAATAGGAAACATCTTTGGGCAGTCGTTACTAAATACTGATGCTTCGTATGGAAACTACGGGGTTAACTTATATAACGATTATAAATAAACTTGTCAAGCAGACTTATTGGACTTAATACGTGATAATGCCTAATGTCCGTTTTCCTTTGCTAGTCTTATAATGTAAACAATCTTTTCATGACTTTCAAAATAATATCAGTGAATAAAATTAATAAACTAATTGATTTATAAAGATCTTACTTTTCAACGATGAGTTACCTATGTAAATTGTGAGTTTTGTGTTTATCTTATTTTAAAATTACTCATATCGTTAAAAAGGAATGTAAAGATTGTTAACAAAATTCGACTAGCAAAGACGAACGAACTGACTTTAAACATGATCGCTGAATTCCCCTCTACAATAACTTACAACCTTTTCACTCTGAACATCTTCACTTGAATAGATTAAAAGATCCATTGTGAATCAGCTAGGTCAATGACCATGTATCGAGTTTATGCATGTGAATCAGAAATTATTGGCATATAATCGTATGCATCTTTTATAGGTGTGTCGTGACATAGCATAATAGCAAGATGACAGCCTTTCAGGGTCTTGATGTCCGGTGATGTACTTATAAAAAACCATTACTACCTAAGTAATACTAAATGACCATTTTAAAACATTTGAACTCAAATCACTCACAGTTTCAGTATCTTAGTTGTTGCTAAAATTACAGTTTGTTATATTATATACACATAAAGAGATAGCAAATACCTAGGCGTTCTAACTCGAATTCAGCTTGTTTTTGCAAACTGATGTACTTGTCCTCCCTAATTTTTATTTAATAAAAATAAAATGGTCCTAATTACATTTTCTTTTTTATAGTGTTTAATCACTATGCAAGCTTAATAATATAAATCGCACTTGTAAAAAGCAACTTTGGCTCTAAGACGGACGAGTCGAACCCCGTGTCTTACGCTATCCGGGCGTATGCCTATAGCAAAGTTGCTTTTTACAAGTGCAAGTTATAAAATAGACCATTTTCTGTGTAGTAACGTAATCTCTAATGATTAAATTAATCAAAATAGTAGCCGTGTGGATGCATACTTAACAAATGTAGCCAATAAGCTCACACCAATAAAATTCACATAGTACATTTCATTACATAAAATTCTAGCACTTATTTGCGGTATACGTTTGCGTACAGACATACATACTCGTACATATTCAGTGTTCGTGGTGTTGCATAATTTGCGATTTTATTGGCTACAATAGACGCGCCGGCGCATAGTCTAAGGTTTGGGACCGGTGCAAGCATAAAGTTACGGATGGAAAAGGTGCAAAAGATATAAAATTATCCTTAAAATTGTTATTTTTTAAAAGAATTTCCGCTCTGCTTAACGTCATATTGAGAATGGACATATAATCTTTCTGGGTACGCAAAATATTTACTGAATACTTAGTGTGCATTAAAAAGTGACATTAAAATATAATATTTAAATTCAATATGGAGTATGAATGTTGTTTTATGTTATTGACGACGTAAAATTATTTGAAAAATGATGTGAATATTTCTTCATATGGATGCTTAACATCTTGCTTGCAACCAATACAGCGATTTCTGTTCGATAAAACATAAATGCCTCTTTTGTGCTAAGCGACCATTTCCATTATATTATACTACATTAAATGCCACACTTCCTCATAGGCGCCTACTTATACCCTTTACTCATCGGTAAATTATTCTATAGATATTTCATGAAGTTTACAGATATGAGTCTACCAAAAACATTCCTTTTAATCAGTATAATTGAATGACACTTTTTCAGTTTTATTAATTACTTAATTATAATTCATTCAAAATAACTATGGAATATTTATTCTTAAAATAGAGCTTTTCGTTTCATTTATTCCATTATTAATAAAAGAGTTCTAGAAACATACTTTTATTTGAGTGACATTTATATCGTCACTTAAATAAACAATAAAATTTGTATTTTTTTATGAACACTTTACATTTAAATCTTTTAACATCGAGCATAGGTATACTTGGTAAGATACGAGCAAAAATCATACCCTGGCCATTTTATATAACGACATGGTGATGGCTTTAATCAAAAAGTGTTTTTCTTACGCTATACCTAGGCATTACTTTTGAATTGTATGATATATCCTCAAGCCTATATAATCGAAGCGTTCACTAAATTACTCGGTGAAACCATCGATAGGGCCCGTTACTCAAAGCATAAAGCGAACGGCCTATGGAGATGTTACGTGGCTCGCAGCGCGAGCTTTCGCGAGCGTGATAGCAATAAATCAGAGGCTTTCCTAAAAGTTCACAAAGCTGAGGCGTAGTTTAGGTAGAACAGACTGTCTGCTATGTATTGGCAGGGTTTGCGCCGAACAATTTTTTTATTAAAAGTATCGTAGTGACGAAAAAACGTATAAGTGTAAGTTTTGACTAAAAGCGTAGCTTATGACGTCCACCGACAGGATGAAAAGACGACCTTGTAAAGATCGCAGGATTACACAAGTTGCAGACCGCTCGTAACTGGTTGCTGTGGAAAACAGTAGGGGAGTCTTGTGTTTAGCAATGGACGTTCTTTGAAGTGTATATTCTGCTACATCTTCAACATAATCAAAATAAGTGGTAAAAAAAATTGGTCAGAGTTGTTTCATACCTAAAAAGGTAAGATATTTAACAAAATTTAAAAATGGTTTCAAATAAGTTTTCCATAAAAGCACACTTTAGCTAATTTATGCTTTGGTTTTCAGATTAATCCAATTTATATCTGGACGTCAATGTGTTATTTTTTAATGTAGTATCTACGCACTTTTTGAAATGCTTTGGTTTTGAATGTGACTGGCTGATATTTATATTCGTGAGTACAGGTGAACCAACGGTGTTTATTGAAAAAGTCGTGATTTTACAAACAATTACAATCGGTTCTATCGATAAACACTCGAGTGGGAATTCGTTACGGCGTTCAGTGATACAACCCTTGTCCCTTGCGGGATTCGAACTGGCAACGGCCCTGACTACTATGCCAGTCTGGAGCTCTAACCACTACACCAAATGCGTCGTCAGCTAATAGTAGCGTCAAAAGCTTATATAAATTTTAGAGACGCCCATGGTTAAGACAAATATTGCTTTTGGCATTGTACTGGTTTCGATGATGATTCTTAAGCCTGAAAGAAATCATTCATGAGAATTAAATAATTAAATTTCTTGGCTGGTATGATGACTAAAAAATAGGTACTCTCTAGAATTGGTATGATTTTCATAGCAACAATACGTAAATTAATTATTGAAGTAAACTTTTCGGATGACTACTTCACAATCAAATTCATACTATAAGTATTACATAGGGCCTTCAGTCAAATCTCGCATAAACTTCATGAATAAATAATTTATACTCTAGTAGTTTCCAGCGTGCCATTTCCCTTGGTTTACTTTCCAACAGAGAATGTTACACCTCGTTCAAAGATGAACTATTTTAATGGGTTTCTTATAGATTGTTTTATAGCATACCGATAGAACAGTGATTCAAAGCAGGAAATGTAGCTCATAGGCATACCGAAGAATTTCTGTTAGAAAAACAAGTTTGTTTATTAACACCAGATAAAATTATGTTAAGCTCGCCGCTTAAAATTCAATTAGAACCTAAATTCAATTTAACTGTGATAAAATTAAATGGCAGATAACATTATTTTTACGTTCGATCAGCCAATAGGATGGCTCTATGAAGAAAAACGCTGTTTCGTCACCATTTTGGTGCTGTGTCTGCAAGCATTTTAAACTCTATTTAATGAAAATGAAGATTCTTATCAGATTAACAGATTTTTAATATTTATAACAGACATACAAACATTCTTTCTTGGTGGTCTGATTACCGTGTGGCGTCATACTAAGTGTGTATTTCTTAATAACCAAATAATAATACTGTAATTGGTTCTTTTACATCAGCAAGTTACTTTTTCTTAACGTTAATTTTAGTTGGTAATATACACATTGTTGAAAATTTACTAATAGTTTATGCTTATTAAGTAAACAGAATAATAATAGTAGTAATCCCCCTAGCCGATTTCGACTACGGTGGCCAGTCACAACGACTAACCGACTGCGCGGGACATATTATATTGCACAAGTGTGTGCGCAAACACAGGTGCACTCTCTATTCCATTCACTCTCATATCCCAATGGGACATCAATCTGACACGACCGGAGAGAGATCAGGTGCAGGACCAACGGCTTTACGTGCTTTCCGAGGCACGGGGGTGAAACACCGCCAGCTTCCAAACTCCGGGCTACCTTGTGAATTTCTGAAAAGAAAAACTCAGGTACATATTTTTGGCCCGACCCGGGATCGAACCCGGGACCTGTGGCGCAGACGTCGCTTTAAAGTGTGACCCCCTAACCGCTGCGCCACCAAGGCAGTTAGACAGAATATTAAGGACCGTAAATCTCAGAACACTTGTCTATTTATATCACATTAATTTATTCCTTTGGCTTACCTTTCGATGTACGCTACTTGACCACATATTTTAAGTAAACTTTTTGGATATGTTCCACAATTGCATGATTTATTGGGAACAGTTCTCGAAAAAAAATATGGAAATACTTGCCAGTAAGATTTGAATTAATGAAGGTAATTCAAATATACTTATTCGCAGTAAATCTCTGACGGTGAAATTTTTGCAAAATATTCTAGATATTTTAAGCTACGCCTAGAAAAAGTATATTTTTTAAATGATTCCAACATATAAAAACAACATGAACAATCACAACATATTAGAAACAAACAATAAACCAAACAGACACTTTCGCAAATAATAATTATTGTTGCAATAAATTACAATCTCAATTCATTAAAAGGTACTAAGCGCGGTGCAGTTATGATTTGCAGCCGACAGTGGTTGCCAACCTGCAAGCTAAATTTATAAGTTCTTAACCCACTTCCCTCAGTGAGCATAACTGTTCGTCAACATTACTATTTATTGCGATTACTAGTTCTATCAGCTAGTTCATTGCTTTAACTGTACGCAGACTACTTGGGTACATAGACGGAACTGTGTCTTTAAGATTGTAAGTGATTAGCATTTGTTTAATGCAAGAATAAATCATAATATTGTTCTGTTATTTTTTAGCTGTTACTAGCTTAAGATAACAATGAAACAGGTGTCTAAAAATATTCTAAACCATTGAATAGCGAAGCATTATCAATTTCCAAGTTGAATATATTCTGTAATGAAGAATAGACAGGTTGATGGCGCTGACGCCCCGCGTAATGACGTTTCCATTAGAGACCAGAAACTTCGCATGGTCGGACCGAGAGCACGGTAGCTGATTGAAAGAGCTTTTGGCCCGGTGAGGCAGAAGTTGAAGGTTCAAGTCCCGCCCGTGCGCAAGTCTTGATTCCTTATACCATCTTTAAGAATGAAACAGTTGTCTTACCAGAATCTGTTAAAAAAATCATAGTCATCTGTCAGTGCTGAAAGCTCAAAACAATACAAAACTTTATTGCAATATCCAAAAATACCTGTTAGTCCCAGTATTAGTATTTAGGAGTACGATTTGAATATGAGTAGGATAAAGACAGTCTGATTCCAACTCCCACTATTAGTTTTTAGGAGTAAAATTTGATAATGAGTAGGATAAAGGCAGTCTGATTCCAAGATTAAATTTCAAAAAAATCAATCCTTATAGTGCCTAGAAAATAATAATTGCAAATTATTGTACTTCAACGTTTTCATAATTACGTTTTGATGATTCGTGAAGAGTTCTATAAAGCACTTATATTTTATGTACCTATGTTGTTTAGGAACTTGTTTTAGCAGCCATTACCATTGCATATCGGTTTAAGTGTCTACAACCTCTATTATGAGAAGTGGTCTGCAAATGTCACTAATCTCAGAATCTTATTATGAGCTACCGATCGGTTATCAGCGTTTTAATGGCTCATAAATTGTGCAATTCACTATTACACGTAACGTAGATGCCGTTTCGCTTTAAGAGTGGTGATACTTTAATTAAATTAATAGCTTTAGGTGTAATTAACCCAAAGACACAAGGTCGAAATTACTTGAATTTAGGAATTAACGATATCCTAAAACTTCGCGAAGAAGTCAACATCCGTTGTTAGGTTTTTAATGCATACTTATATAAACTTTTTCATCGTCTTGTTAATTGTTGATATGATTACTGTTTGCTTGGATATTTTGATGTACGGACAACATTACGTCAAGGTAAACACTGCGGTATCTTATTCAGTCGTAATAAGGGCTAGTTGGCAACAAAAGTGGGAAGCCTGATGTGCTGGCCACTGTTCATGTAAAATGTGTCAGGTTTTGAAATGTCATTCAGGAAATATTGATAAGAAAAAAATGACCAATTTTTGTATTTTATTTATTAACATCCGTAATATAACACGACATTCAAATGGCTTTCATTAAATGTGTACTTAGTAAAAGAGCTCTTTTCAAAGATGCCCTAGGCTTAAAATACGCATTGAACGTTTCTCTAATTCGAAAAAAAAAATATTTTCGTCGAAAAATGCGTAATTGTCGGGTAAATTTTACGGCAACAAGCCAAGTCATGTTTATCTTTTCGTTTCTACTATCGTTACGAGCTTAAACTTTAAGCATTAAATTACATGACCTCAATATTGCACTGCTTAGCTCACGTAACTCATTCAATTGGATTTCACGCTATGACAGCACTAGCCGGCAACTAATAAATATCATCAGAATCACCAGGATGCAGGCTTTATAATTATGCAATAGCTCGAAAGCGAATTGTATCAACAACTCAGCACTCCCACATTGCCCGGTGAAAGTCGGGGTCAGGTAGGAAATGTGCGTTGCAGATTCAAGATGGCTAATTCACGCAAATGACTGTAAATCATTTTGTAGAAAGCAGCTGGCTAGTTGGTTTGGGTTTAGAAGTACTCATATCTTGGTACTAGCGGTCCCTAGGACTTTGTCCGCCCGTTTAGAGTTTGGTCCCTCCCCTTCCGTCGCAGTATGTGATAAGCTAGGGTCTTCCTCGATAAATAAGCTATCCAACACAAAAATAATTTCTCAAATCGGTCTAGTATTTCCTGAGATAAGCGCGTTCAAACAAACAAACTCTTCAGCTTTATAATCACTACGGCACTGTTTAGCGTGAATCAGCCTAAGGAGTCAACTTCCAATATTCTCATTTTGACGTACTGTCATCTTAACGGTTAAATATTGAGCTTAACATTTCTTGGTATGCCGTTACAAAAAAAGTTAGTTAATAACTATGTTACGAGTATTTTAACAACCCCTGTATCTGTCGAAACTATTCAGACAGAGATGTAGATATGCCATGAAGTTTCCATTTGTAGATTTAACTAGAAAAACTTATCGGTAATTAAAGGGTTAAGATGAGTTCACATCATTATATAAAAAAAAAAACGCTTGAGTTCACATCAAAATATTTTATGCTCTTCCAATTCCAAATTATCCATACACATTTCCTAAAATTAAACTAACAAATTTTATCCTACAGGGGGATCATCGGGACCATATCTTAATAAAACAACAAAACTATGAATCAAACAAAGATATCCTATGTTTTTAAATCAACTAACAAAATCTCAATTATTCATTAATTCTCAATACTCCAAACTCCAATGCATCCATTGTTGGTTTTATGAACTGGGAATCCTCAGCCTTAATATAATTAAACGGTTCGATTCCTGACTTAACCACCGGTTAAGGACTGCTCGTCAGCTGCTCGTCTCAATTAAGTTTAATTAAAAAATATTATAACCATCTCGACTGCAGTGTGAACGGCGCTCAAGGTGCTAAATGATGGTTAGCCAGCAAATGCTATATGAATATGTTTTTAGCAAGCTAGCTATAATGTTTTATGTCCTTCATCTATACCAATAAAAGTGAACGGTTTGTTTGTTTGTTTGAACGCGCTATTCTCAACTGCTGGACCGATCTCAAAAATATTTTTTTGTTAGATATCTTATTTAATGCTTCAACACCCGAGCGGTTGCAGGCAACCGCATAACAATAGAATTTGCATTGTGTCTCGTTCACATACGCTTGAGGGATTAAAGAGGAATGTTTTACGCTATAACGCATCGCGCTGCGACGGATGGAGGGAGCAAACTCAAAACGAAGTCGCAGGGACCGCTAGAGAACTTACGAAATTCTTGAATTTACCGTAAACAAATAAACATAATATCATAATACCTGCAAGGTAACATTTGCACCAAGCTACGATTAGGTACTAAAAGCAAGGTTAAATATTTTTCAAACTTCATGTGCACTTATTTTATTTTTGTAGAGCATACGTTGAGTCTCTTAACCCGGTTATTACGGAAATATCTATGCCTCGAAAACATAAGGTCACATACAAAATAGGAACAAAGTTTGTTGGTAATAATATTGATTACTTGACATAAATATAATTATTTTTATTTTTATTGTAATTATAAATAGGGTAGAAGTACCGTTTGTGGCCACTGTACCATTTATGGCCATTTTTTGTCTAAATATGCTATAAAAATAATTCTGCTTAAACAATACCATCATAATCTTAATTAAATTAGGCATAAAAAGTTAAAAATTCAATAATAAATCATTTTAGTGTTATAATTTTCTATGAATTAACGCAAATTTCAACTGTCAACAAACGGTGCAAAGGTGGCCAAAAACGGTACTTCTACCCTACGTTAATATGGGTTTCAGGCACACAGAAAAGTATAGTTTTTTGCTTTTATTTGAATCAGAAAAAAAAAGTGATAAATTGTTAGTTACTTAATAAAACTACATGTCCTTTTCATAACTCAGGTGGTATTTATAAAGAACAGTAGTAATAACTGGGTGTTCCCGCAGAATTACAAGTTTAACCAGCCACTGTTTAAGTCACTACATTATTTGATAGCGAACCTGCTGAGTTATCAAAGCTACGGTAGCAGATACAGTGGAGGACAAGCCTCCTCGTTGTGTGAGACCCAAGTCTATTCACAAATACCCGTGCAATTTAGATTTCTATCTAGGTATTTCGCGAAAGGCGGTCACATGCAATTACAGGTAGGTGTATTATGAGGAGCGGCCATTTATTATTGTACTATGATTTAATAATACATGACTACTGAGAACTACGATTTGGCAGTAGAAGAAATAAAAAGCTTACTCATTAAAATAAAAATAAGACTACGGAACTCAGCCAAATCAAAAATCTTGAGAAAATTACTTTTCAAACGTAGATTCTAGAACTTTTAGTTTAATTCCATTCTTTAATTCAAGAAGTAATGTTGAAGGACGACAGCTAATTTTATTTTATTAGGGTGGAAGTAACCAACGTCAGATATGACTTATACGGCTGATTATGTGTAAAATGACCGATTTCAAAATAACATTTGCGTATAAATGATTGCTGACAAATAGATACATTTTTGATTTAGGCGTTTTGTATTGTATTCGACGAATATTACTTATCTGACATATCTAATATCGTAAAATTGACTCTTAATGCCATCTGTAATAATATTTTATTTAAAGGTAAGTAATTCACTTAACCTGCACTCAAGCTATTAATGCAGTTAGTCGAAAGATTTATATTCGAATTAGTCAGTACCATTACTCATCATAAAAATACAAGAAAGAACCACTATTTAAAAAAGTTTAAGATATGTTTTTTATTTTATTTATAACGTAAATCATTTTTAAATCCTCTTAATATAGGATAGGTGTAGCCATTTTCAGCGAACTATGATAGTCTTTGGTGTTACAAGCCGAAAATGGTGGCGGTATCGTGAATCGGTCATTTATACGCTCGTTTTATCGGAGGTTTGGATAAACAACCCGAATTCTATATGGTTTAGATACGCTATGATATCATTAGAAATACCTACTTATTACACGTTACTTTAACGGAGATTTTAATTGATAAAACATTTTTTATTTGTCAATCTAAGTATCTATAAATATATGAGTAATATTGGATAGATTTATTTAGGCTGTAATCCTTATAGAAAGAAAACTTTTAAGCTCACCAAAAATGACAAGTCACAAATAGCAAATAGTAACATATCACAAATAGCTTATAGCTATTTGTGATATGTATGTATTGGAATTTAGGGTCGACAAACACAAATTTGAAGTCACTTAGATTAATAAAATGCTGTGTGTGTTGTTGTGTTTCTAAGGCACAATTTCTTCATCAAAAGAAGAGGTTAAATGTCATTAGCAGCGGTCTAATATTTATGATTGTGCGTGAGTTAAAGAAAAAAATATCTTGACCAATTATGCTGGTTAAGATATATTTTCTTTAACCATTACTATTGATCACGCAACCGAGCCTTAGTTAGACACTTACGTAGTTACTTGGATAAATGATAGGCAGGATATGAAACAATAATTTATCGCTAACATTACTGCAAAATTGATACCTTAAATTGAAGTGAAGGTGACGAACACAGATGTCAACAACAAGTACTCTTAAATTTAACACACCATTAACATTTTATCTTCATCCATTAATAATTGTAACATTCAGATCACTTAAAAGCTTTCTCTATTGCGAAAGTTATCAATACTGCTGAGTTAATCTGAAGAATTTCAACAACCTAGTCTACGCTTTGATTAATGGGTTAAATGAAAGCTAAATAAACAACACTTATCCAGTTTAAGTGAATTTTCTAGGGCGATGTTTCAAGTGAAAACAGTGTCGAAAAAACCTTTAATAATTTGCTCAAACTTTTTTTTCGTGATAATACGAGTAAGCTTCTGTACTAAGAGTATACTTAGTTCTCTAAAAAAAATAATATTAAGAAAATTGAGTGGCTGGCACGATTTTCATGATTCCTAAATAATAACTATGACGGGGCCGGGCGGGATGGGCCGGTGGCGAATCAAAGTTCATCAATAAGAAAGTACATCAAGATATATACAACTCAATAAAGTCAAGGATGTATTAGGTTTATGTAGCTTTCTTGTGGTAAATTACAATGATGTCAATCTTCTTTCCTTTACGCCTTCGTTTTATCTTTGCTTGTAAGTGATAGTAATGTTTAACATATATACACGATATATTTCAATTAAACCGTTTGTGTATTTGCGCCTCTACTGACAGAAAATAGCAAAAAGCTGAGGTAGGATCACAGACTGCTTAGTACACAGACTGCTTGAGTATGAAAAAAAAATAGTTTCGTCCAAACTCATTAATATCAGCGAAAGTATTTAAACTATTATTGATTCTTATGAGCATATAGTATACAGTTTTCGACAAGATGGACGAACGACCTTGTGAAGATCGCAGGATCACACTAGATGCAGACCGCTCACAACCTGTCGCTGTGGAAAACTGTAGGTGTAGCCTATGTTTAGCAGTGGACGTCCTTTGGCTGATAATGATAATGATGATGAGAGTTGTACATATATTTTTTCTTATTTTTTTAAATTGATATTCGAAGAGTCTATTTAGATATTTCCACATTCACCAATGTGGTCTTAAAGAAATAATTGTATGTGTTTTCATAAGAGTGTAGTGCGTAAAACTACAGTTGTCTGTAGTATATTTGCACCTTTATTGGCAGAACCTGACAAAAAGCGGAACAGAAGTACATTATAAATCACTGTACTAGCCCAGATATCTGAGTCTGTCACAGTTACAGCTCTCCCGATGTATTCTCATTTAATATACTGTAGAGAATGTTTTGTGGAAGTGGGGTGTGTTGCATTTCTAAATTATGGAGGAGGAAGTTAAAGGTGCCTCATAAAGAAAACGTTGCTCTAATAAACAAACATTTATAATTTGAAATTATTTTTTCATGTAAACTTTGATTATAGTATACTATTTTTTACCAACTTCGTTTTATCAAAACTTTATTCTCTAGCAAACTTAACCTTATCCTTTTATCTGGTAACTCTGTTTAGAATTCCGTAGTCAAATGTCAAGATTTTTTTTAATTTCCCGGCCCAGACCGTGTTTCAAAATGCATGGGATTACTTCTGTATCTGCAACTTGAACTAGTTTTAGCTTATCGCATGTAAAACTTAACTCATCGTCGATGACAGGCGTTTTACTTTGTATAGCTTCCACATAAATCATCTGCAGACTGTGTGAACCGGGTAAATATCAATTTGTGTACATTCCCAAGCTTTCTAGGCCACGTTGAATGGAACACTTCATCATTGCATACTCTTGACTTAGTAACTGAGAACAGCCCTACTCCCAACCTCTTAAAGTGAGGAGTTAGGCGGGGATAAAATGTCAGTTTAGTTTTAAAATTGTCTGTTTCACATTTTTTTGTGATTTTAAAATGATTGAGAGTTCTACTATATGCACTTAATGTAGCCTAGTGTCAAATAATTAATAAATTATAATTTAAAAAAAAATATTGGACACCAATCACATACATTGCTCTGGTCCCAAAGTAAGTAGCCAATGCACTTGAACCACAACACCCAGACCCGAGACAATGAAGAAAATTTTGATTTCTACATTGAGCCGACCGGAAATCGAACCCGTGACCCCGGAGCGGCGACGCCTTGAAGCCCAGCGTGCTTAGCCACTACACCACGGAGGTTGTCAATTAAAAATGAACTTAAATATGAATCAGTTTGTCTAAATGTACATATTAACGTTTGCACGCCTGCATGCAGACCGACTACACTTTCAACCTATATTTTTAAGATCTGCGGTTTGTAGTTTGCATATTTTTGTTGTATTCTCGCAAATGAATTGATTGTTTGATAAATAGTCGTAGACGCAAGGTTTATTACTCATCTTTCAAACTAATTGATTTAATACAAAATGTTAAATCGACTTGTCATCTCTCTAATTCCTTTTGCACAGTTGTTTAATTTTCATAATACATTATCGACATACACTCTTACTTTAAGTTTTAAAGGGCAATTGGGTTTATAAACATGGCCTCAGCTATGTATAGTAGCGTGTATTACCCCTACATGGTGAAAACGAAACATATAAAGGCCATCGTGTGTCCGTCCGTCTGTCTGTATGTGAGTGACGTGTAGTTAGAGGCTGAATTCGTTATTGAATTAAAAAGAGGATGAGATAACTGTGAATTTAAAGGCATACGACAGCATCGAGGCGTTAAGCCTTATATGGTTTGATATGTTACCAGCATGAAGGATGTGGGATGTATTTTCAGGAATTTGTGTCATCGCTTTCTTAAACCCCTACTAAACCAGATATTATTAGAAATAAAACAAAAGATATAACATAAATGTGGCACGCGATTCACTAGATAAATATACTTTAAATATCCTTTGGACATTTCCACACATCGCCATCTAGTCCCAAAGTAAGCTAGTCAAAGCTTGTGTTATGGGTGCCAGACAACGGATATAATACTTAAATACTTTATTTTGTAAATACATACATGATATACATGATGTGTGTGACTGCATTGCTGCTAAAAGTCGCAGTGTTTAAAGGGTCTTAGATTCTAACAAGCGACAGCCGAACCTAGCATAGCGGTAATTAGTACACAGTACACGCTTTTAAGAGTAATTAAAATATAATTTCCCAATTTAGAAAAAAAAATGCCAGACCCGAATAAAGATAGAAAAACGTGTTGACATTTGAAACCTACGGTTGATCGTAATATTTCATACCTGTGCAAGTGGGCCTCAACTAAATTCTTGTGAAACTGAATCATCAGAACTTTGTAATTCTAAAAGTTTAATCGAAAAGCTAACTGCTTTTATTAGCACCCAGTATTTTCATCTCAAAACATGGTGCTATGTAAATCTCCAATTTACGATAGTCGAGGATAGTTCGTTTTATTTAATCACAGCTATAGATTAGCATACAGATACTGAGAAAGCCGGCTTAGCAGGTCACTAGGAAAGTGTACCAGATAATCTCATTCAATTGATGGGAGACTTAGGGGATTAAATGACTAAAAGTTCCTGTTCGGAGACATTGGATACTGATAAAGATCTTTTGAAATATGGCGGTGAATTTAAGAAGAAATACCGACCTAAAATCTGTGGCAAGAAAATTGGCACACCTATTGCCTATAACAAAAAAAAACTATTTCTATGATGTAAACAAAGACACAGAATTAAAATATTATCACTTTAAACTATTTGACCTTATATTTATGAAAAGTTTGTTTGAAATGTTTAAACACAATCAATTGTACACATTCTGATACTTCATTACAATTTGTAAATAATTGAATAGATATGATAGGAATTTGGGGAATTTGTATTGCCTGCCTGGTAACATATAAATTTATATATAGGGAATTTGTATTGCCTGTTTACTCGTATTATACAAAAATCATTTTTTCTATCTGAAATGATGCAATGAAAAATATGACGAAACTAGAAATTGCACTTATTGAAAGCTGTCTTTATTTTTAAACTAAAACCGTGTTGCAATACTAAATAATAGGGAAAAGTGAGCCAACACTTGCAATTTTGCGACTTGTACAATTAGCGATCCTTCCCGCACCTGACGTCGCTGGCACACTTACCGGACAGATTTATTGAGTTGCGCCATAGCAGAGAAGGGTGTAAGTACGGAAATGGGAATTTTGATTTGTAATGTTTAAACACTTTTGTTGGTTGTAATTTCCATGTGGGAAGCAAGTTAAAGTGTTTATTGTTGACCTCCGTAATGATAATGTTTTTTATAGATTTTTTTATTCATAGCCAGGTTGATTATGTTATTCATGGACGGTCAAAATGAAAGAGAAAAAACAAAAGAAATAACTTGACATCAAGGTACATACTTCGTATCTTCTGTAACTAAGCTTAGTATAATATCGTTCAAGTTTTACAACAAATCATTTTTAAACCGCTTGTTGCCAAACTTGAAATTTTTTGTCAGTACACGCGTAACTTAACTTTTTTCTTCATGAGCCTAAAATTATTAGTCTTTTTAAATCACAGTACTTATAGGTATTCCTTAATACGCCACTATGTTGCAAACCGACTCTAATTATACCGAACGGGACAGTTTAGGTTAAATATGTTTAAATGGAGATTAAACGGCTGAGATCTGTTTTCTGATAAGTTAAGTATGTTAAGTTTAAACATGGGTTTCAGTACATTTAGGTTAACTTTGCTTGGAAACTTTATGCTAAGATAATATTATCTTAGCATAAAGTTTCCAAGCAAAGTTAACATATGCATATGCATATGCATATTTAGTGTGCTTTATAGTTGATACTTTCTGTTGCAGGACTGTCTGTATTTTTATGTAATTTATGAATCAATGTTTATTTATTGATTTTTATAAGTGAATTAAAGACTGAAATTTATATTTTATTTAAGTAAGTACAATCCAATCAATTAAAAATGTATCTAGAAAACGGATTCGAATTGCGGCACGACTCAATTAAGACTAGCAATTTCAATTACTGTTTCGATTGAGTTGGTTTCACTAAAAGATTTAATGAAAATAAGGCTTTCGAAACAACCGCTTTTGAATAACACTTAGAAATGCTGAAACTTAGAATGCAATTTTAAATTGAATCGCTCAAAATTATTCACTCTGTACATGCGAAGACAAAATGAATGACAGTATTTACTGAATACAAAACTATTTAAGACAATGTGCATCTTGGAAGTACTCATATCATTGAAAATGTTGATAAAGGGATTGTTACTTTAATCTGATAGCTCTATTTCCATCTAATAAGTATCACTTACATATTAAATTACTACCCAAAATGCTCAGTAAGTACTTTATACCGAATTAAAAAAAATAGAAAATTAAATCAATGTGTTTAAAATAGTCAGAATTTGATAACATTTGAGTTTGTTGATCTATAAAGGCCTCAAAACACGTGGAAAAAATTTCGTAAGTGTATGTATGTTTGTCCACGGATTTCTCGGAAAAAAAAACTCATAGCAAGATGATTCTTATTTAGTTCGCTTAGGTATATTTCAACATAAGGTACAGTGTTAGTATAATTAAAATTGGTCCAGTAGTTTTGAGGTGTGTAAAAAACAAAAAAACATGGAGCAAATAATTGTAAAAAATAAACTTCTGTATAAAAAATATACTGAAAACGTTAAATAACGCGTTAGCCACCTAATTAAGGGAAACAAATTTATTTGAAGTCGTTGGATTATGTCAAGCTTACTTACACCAACAGTCCACACTCATTATGCACCGACTCCGACTATTATAAGCTTTAAGTATATTTTTGAAGGCGGTTAAATTATTTATATAGCTTAATCTCAATGTGGTTTCGTCACGTGCATAGAGAAATTCATGAAACCAGTCCAATTTGATCCACAAACGTATTGTCCATTAATCATTGACATACCATAATGATATTTCGAACTAATTTGGTTTGACATTTTCAACATCTATATCATGTTAGCGCAAAATGTTACTTTAGAATTCTACTCTTTTATGTCATCAATAATAGAGTTCAAAATCACATTTTAGAATGTACACCGTACACGTAGGTTCATTGATTTTCCAACGTTTTCTTCAACTTTCCGTCCGTCAAAATAAAGTTCAAAATGCCTCGGAAGGCCTAAAATGTATACAGTTAGCTGGTTTTCAAGTGATTGATTTAGTTGTTATGGATTAAAAGCATTGCTTGGATTTCTGGGGCACTCGGCTTTTGCCGTAAACAAGTTTTGAGTTTAGAAATGTGATTCCAGAATAATGTTGTTGGTGTTATTATAGAGCGATTACTCTTTGTCAAGTTGGACTTTTGAAATATACAAACACATCAGTTATCCTTTCAATAAGCTGTGGTAGTTCTGTACTTTCAACAATGACTCAAACATAACCAATGTCAGAATCGAATTGTTCAAATATTATACAAAGCGCCTAATTTGAAAACCTCACCTCTTTCTAAGCAATCATTCATTTAAATGTCATTTTAATATCGGTCGTTTTGTACTTATTCAGTATGATAAGACTTTTCTGACGTAGGTAAAAAGAAAGTTGATTTGGCTGCGCTGGCCATCGGATTACAAAACTTTGGTTAGTAACAAAAACATTATACATGCATAGTAGTATAAATCCTCTTTAGCACTTTTATTTTGACGTTTGGTTCATAAAACTCAATTTGATTCAAAGAGCCTTGAATTATACACAACATAAGTGATTTTATATTAAACTAGCGGCCCAAGCAAACTTTGTCCCGCCCTCCTCCGTTTTATATTTTTATGCTATTCCGCGCCATTAGACACCCAACAAAGTAAAATAATGAAAATCGGTCGACCCGTTCTTGAGTAATAAGTAATAATAAAAAGTATCTAATGTCGGTCTGCTAGTTCTAAGGTAACCCCTCCCCCACCAATAATCAACCAAAACAGTTTAGCCGTTCCTGGGTTATAAATAGTGTAACAAACACAACATAAGTCATAGAGAAGTATTACGTACAGCATTATAGTATATATATATATAGAACAAAATACTACGTACAGCATTATAACACGTACACAATAATGATAAATTGCATCCACTCAATTCGTTGTGCAACTAGTTGAAAACTACTTATCCCTTTGGGAATAGTTTGATCGACTCGGTATGGCTTATCTTGCAAAATCCATGAAAGCAAAATAAGGTAACTATTGATGCTCTTTTTTAATTGAGATCGATTTGAAATCTATTTCATCCTTTCTGTGATCGAATCACAGTCGAATCAGTGGAGTGAGGTCATCCAATATTTTGTTAAACGCAGCCATATAATTAATGCTAGGGTACTATTAACATAACCAGCCTTTTTCATACACAAATAAAATAAATAAAAATAAAAATTGTTTATTTCAAGCAATCACAGCTCATATTGGTTAGTAATTAAAAAAAAATACTTAAAAATAATGCTGTTAACAAATTATTTATTACTGAATTATAATTATTTAAAATTAAATTTCAATTAAATTTCATTTAATATTATCTTAATATTATAATTGTAATAATTTCTTATAAAATTGGCTCTGTTTTGTTATTTTTTTTAAATTATTTGTTGAATAACAGCTATTTATGCTCAATATTTATGTATTATTATATTAGTAAGCAAACTTTCCTTACGTCAAAAAGTCCTACGTAGAAACTAGTGGCCGACGTTCGGAAACAAATAATGTTAGTACTGTTACATAAGGCACAAGTTAATAAATTGTGTTAGGCAGCGCAGAGGTTAACAGGAGATAACTTGAGAATGCGTTTCTGTGAGTTATTTTATCGTGAAAATGATATGTTTTATTTGCAAGTCCTTTATCATAAGACGGTGAAATTAATTAACTTTAGTGAATGGAATAAATTTAATAAATGTAATTTCATGTATTTTCTATTTAAAAGTTTAAAAATCGATACTGAAGCTTCCTCGTATTTACACTTGTTTCAAATTAACTAAAAGACAATTAAAAATCTATTAATTGGAATTCAGTTACGATTATTTTATTTAGCCATGCGTGGCAGTGTTTAAAAAGGTTTAAGGGTTTAAAAACAATTGTTTTGTTTTCAATCACCGCTGTCGACACTTGCCATTTATCCACGACAAAGCTGCACTAGCGAAATGCCTTCGCTAGTTACTTAAGAAAAGGTATAACCGTCCAAAGGTGTGAGTGTCGTAAGGCCAATTACTGTTCCGTATTGTATTACTTCTAAATATCACTGAAATAAATTTAGTGATATTTTATTTAAATTTTAACGTACAATTAAATTACTCAGATGTATAAACTGACGTATGGGAATACGAGACACATTATTTAATGGGTACAAATATATATTTATTGGTTTTAACAAAACAAAAAAAATGTATAAGAGGTGATTCCACTAATCTTTTTTTTTTAAATTTTAGTTGTGTTTGAGTTACAAAAATATTCCCTAACAAACAGTTCGGCGTGTATCAAAAACCTTGTATAAACATGTATTCAAGGTTGATTTAGAATTGTTTTTCGTTTCAACCGTCTAAAGCTCTTGTGAAATACCAAAATAATTCTAATCACATCTCCTCATTTACGATCCATCTAACACATCTCGATAGGTGTTTGTATCTCACGATCGGGTCCGACTTATCGATACATCGAATACGCGTTCGATTAGAATCGTGTTCGTTCGGGCGTGTTAGATTAGTGGAGGTTCTATTCCATTATACAATATCCAGATATTCAGATTCTTCCGTCTTGCTCATTTGAGGTCGCAATCTAATGTGCACGAGAGAGACAATAAAATATACGTTTCAAACTAGTGCCTCAGAGCGCTATTCGTTAAAAAAATGAAGATAAGGCTGAAGAAATGATTTTCTTTGCCAGTTATTTGCGTGTTGAGAGAGAATGTAAGTTTGAAGTGAAATCGCGAAAGGAGTGACGATTTTTAGAAAAACTACTAATGATTTTAATTAATACAGTTTTATTTAAATTAAAATAATGAATCATTGACTGCGACTTTAGGAAAAAAAATAATATTAATCGCGCTAAAAGGTATTGCAAAAGCTGAAAATACTTTTATACCTTCTGTGTTTCAAATGATATTCCGGTATCTGTTTGACCAATTATTTCTTTCAAAATACCTTGTATTAATCCAGGTGAGAAAATAAACCATTGCAAAAGGTCAGTCCTGTCGATTGGAATCTATTACCAACTCTTGCTCATATGATTTCGTAATAATTATCTCATATAGCTAACAGGTGGTTACGGGGCATAAATAATAGTCCTTACATTCACCGAGTACAAGACAAAGGAGCAAAGTAGGTTTACTTCATAATAAAGTGCGTCAATAAGTTATTTAGTAACTAAAAAGGTTAAAAGTCATAAAAAGTCTGTCAAAGTAAAAGTGATTTATTAATTTATTCAAATTCAAAGGCTCTAGGGACTACCTTTACTCATCCGTTACGTCATTTTATAAACCCTACCACAGCTTTGGGACAATTTTTGGGCTAGTGCTGACAAGAAACAGCGCAACAAACTCAGTCACTATTGTCAATGCCGTTAATAGGCAGTAAGGTCGTCTTGATTATAATGTCACCGTCACATCACAGCTGTCATTTCGTGACAAGCACGCATATTCCTTTTTTTACTTTGTTTTTATTTTGTATCGACATTTTGTGTCCTTGTGATGCCCTAATTTAATAAATGCGTTATCTTTTTTTACAGGTAAGCACTTTCACTAGTTCAAGCTTTATGAGCCAGCAACTTGAGGCTACAAGTGTTAATATGGTTCGACAATCAGGGTGAGTGAGCAATAAAATTCTTGATCAGGAACTAGCGGTCCCAGCAAACTTTGTTTCGCCCCAGTCCCGTTATTTAAAAAGTTATTTTGTTACTTCGGACGGTGACGAATCTAACAAAGTAGAAATCATGAAAATCGGTTCAACCATTCACGCGTGCTATCGTGACCATGGGAAATATGGATTCATTTTTATAAATCATAAATTGTAAATTTTCAGTAAGTGATTATTTTATTATTGTAAAATGATATGAAGCGAAGACATCATCCATAGTACCGTATCGTGTCGTGTGTGAAAAATTACGTCAGTATAAAAGTTTAACGGTGTGTGGAAGTGTCCTTTCTGATCGAAGTTGTATTGTGTCAGAAGTGAGTTATATTCAGATTATCCTGTCGCGCCAATAAATAGCAAGTTATGTAATCCTCTTTCATGTTTAATATTGTATACAAATGAGGAAACGCGTGTTGAAGCGCAATCCTAATAATAATGTGATAAGTATTAAACCAGGTGCTCTGTGAAAATATCAACATATACTCATAAAACGGGTTATCAGACGATTGTTATTGACGACCTACGTGGTGTAATGGCTAAGCTAAACACACCGATTTCAAGGCGTCGCGCCGCTCCGATTTCCCGGGTTCGGGTCAATGTAGAAATCATATTTTCTATATTATTGTCTTGGTTCTGGGTGTTGTGGTACCACCGTTGTGTCTGGTTTCCTTAACATAACACAAGTGTATTGGCTCTTTGGGATCAGAGCAATGTATGTGATTGGTGTCCAATATAAAAAAAAAAAGAATTTTGTAATTATAAGTGTCACAAGGGTAACAAGTGTAAATTGAAGAATTAAGTGGGTTGCTCTCACTTGTTTTCATTATTTTGTTACAAAAGGCTCTATTTACTATTCTTAAGAGGGGTGATTGACAGTTAATATTCTTACACATATACCTATCAGTCTGATAATAATCATAATTTGTTAATCTTTAACGTTTAGATCGCTAGTTTTCTGACAGACTCTGAGGTGGTCGAAGCTGAAATACTTACTAAATAACCCTTATTACTTACATTTAGTACTTTTTTATTTCTTAAGTTAAATAAAATGCAAAAATATTTTTAAAAAAATTGTCAAAGTTCCATGATGTAACAAGAGGCGCTGTACATATTCTTATTTAGAACGAGGTGACCTTAAATACAAAACCGTATTCAAATTATTCATCACATCCCAAACTCGCATCGTTCAGCGCAAGCCAGCCGATGCGTCGTCGCGATATCAAGTAATGGAATACAATTAGTTCGTTGAAGATACTGTGACCCAATAAACGAACACGCTAACACGGCTAATTAAGCAGACGTGTATTTATGGGTTGTGCTCAAAGTTAATAGGGTATGTGAAAATGGGGATACAATGTGGGAAACTGGTATTAATTTATTAAACTACTTTTTAACATATTTTGCCTACAAAAATTTGAGTAGAAATGGATGAATGGATTTCGCATTTGTATGCAAAAAAGTATTTCTGCTTAGCAAAGGGATTGACTTGTAGAGAGGGCCTGAAGGACATCTCATCGGCTCATATTATTTTATGACCGGTAGTATTTAGTAGATAATATCACATGGCGTGAATAAAGATTTTAGTAAAAAAAAACTCAAAAATGTTTTGATATAAGACTTAATATAGAATATGCATCAATTTGAAAAGCTTCATTTCCATAATTTATATATTTTTTTTAATTTTGTACAACAATTTGTGTACGTTTTTTCTCTTCAATAATTTTACATTGTTTAGAAAAAGGATAACCTTTTAAAAGTATTGACACCTCCGTCCCACAGACTATGAAAGCGAGTGAACACTGTCCGTTTTACAGCCATTAGCATACAAAGTCTAAATCGTGACGACGAACAAATCCGCCTGCGCGGGAGTCGACAAAAAAACAATAATACGTTAGATAACTCAAGTTTGGCGCCAAATGTATGCAAGATCAACTATCTAGCGGGGTGCAACGTGAAAATGGAGATTTAACTTTTGTAGTCGTGATGATATTGCAAATGATATTTGTAAATTCTATTCGAATAGAATCGATTGCATTGACTGTGGGAAAGAGTTGGAAATATGACGCTCAATCGAAAATAGTAAATGACTTCTGTGACGAACTTATTTCTATTTTATTTGACTATGTACCAGCAAATGATTCCATGTAATTTTTATCGACCTTATATTTTTGGAGATAACATTGATGAAGTGATCCATCACTGTTACAATGCCAGTTCCAAGATTTCTGAATCGAAATTGGCAGAAGTGTAGATAACGTAAGCAGTTGTGAAATCATTCAATACAACAAAGTTGCACCTTTTTTGTATCGCCAAGTACATTTTTTAAAATTAACGTGTACAAATAAAGCGCGCGCAGAACACATTTTTGAATTTCGAATACCGTTTTTAATTAAGTATCGTCTGGCCGGGTGCGCGCATACGCGTCAAAAAGTATTAACTTGTAGAGGACGGGAGTAAATTGCTGTTGCTTCCTCGACTGAATCATTCTTGGAAAACGGACTAAAATACACCCTTCTTAATATTAACTTTAGATTACAGCAGAGATACCATTTGATTGAAAACATCTTTCATCCTACAATTTTAAGACTGTTTTTTTTTTTAAATGCAAGCATCTGGCCAGTGTGAAAATATAATGAAAAGTTAACAAAGCATTTATTGTATCGCGAAAAAAGTAAGTCAAACCAGCCAGTGTTCTTATGCAAAAAGGTCAGCAACCTATTTCATAACCTACACTACATTTGCATCATCGAAACCGAAGTTGGTCAAAAATGTGTTACAAATTCTCCTCTCAAAATGGCCGACGGGTGATGAACTAAACGGCTTCCCTCGTTGAACATTGACGAACGTATTAAAATGTAAAAGTGAGACGGACAGCCAGTTACCTTTTGACATGCAATTTTCGGACATTAATTTATCAAGCGGGATAGTGCCGCGTCTTTAGATGTGGATACCTTATCGACGCTTAATTTCAATGTTTCCAAAAACTTATCATACAAACAGATAAATAAATAAAAAACATCGTACGTCGACTTTATTTTACAAATAGGTAATTGTCTTCTATATAATTTATACTACAATGATTAGGAATCAAAAAAAAAACTATACTAGATGTCAATTCAGATTCTGGCTGGTGTAATTCTGGCAAATAATGCTTTAGCGTTAAGTCCACTTTGAACACTAAATTTGTGCAATAATGTCTTTAAATAAATAAATAAAATTCAATTGACCGCATCTCGTCCTCAATCACACGCACTTGTCACACCTAATCGATAAAATAATGACGTGGATGTCAATTTATCGAATACCGATATCGATAAACCGTTCCACCACCGAGAAGGGACGTCTTGGGTCCGGTCGGGTTCCAAACAATTAATCTTGGCTTACAAGACGTAAACTTGGCCTTTTTGGGGGTACTTCGCTAAGTTAATCAATTTGCCAGCGATATGACTGCAATGTGAAGGTTTGGATCAAATTTGTGTGTTTGTGAACGCGCTTATTATTTGAATTCGTTTTTTTCCATCTTCTAATGTAAATATAAAAAGAAATGGCTATTTAAAATCTGGTGTTACATTTATTTAAATATCTTCTTTAATAATAAATTATTTTTTTTGGTTGTAAATATCGATCAATCGGTTGTCAAAATCTGGCGTGCAGCCATTGGAATCCAAACACTTTGGTGCATTGCCAACAATGCGCCCTTTACAACATCGGCCTTGGCAAGTACCAATAAAACGAGTTTTCGCATTAATTCAAATATTTCAAACAATAATAGTTATCTTAATCAAATAAGCCAATCGTTGCGACTATACATCTTAATAAAACAATATTGTTCAACGAGTGTAAATGACAATAGAAATATTACAATAAGACTTTTTTAGTCCATGGGAAGAATTCACTCGTACTCATTTCAATCACCTTTCATTGCGACCATAATGTGTCCCAAGTTCATTGACCTCAGTCAGTCAAAAGCTAATCAAAGAAACTCACAAAATATTAACGCAGGTCTCGCTTACCGACCAAATTTAGTTTCGCGCCATTTTTTCGTCTCATCAGTCCTCCATAATGCGAATCGCCATCAATTTTTTTCGATCGGCATCATTTTGGAAACAATTTTCTATCCCATGTGATTATGGGTCATTTCGGGTATGTGTAAAACTATTATTAATGTATTAAGATATATAACCTCGCAGTCATTATTTTTAAGTCGAACCGACGGCGTATCGGTTTAAGCGTGCATTTTGAATTTATGTTATTATTTTGACATTTGTAATCTTAATCCTGCTGAGATTACATTGATAGCATTAAGTGACAGTTTCTTTTATGGGCAGTTTGTTTAGCATTTGCTGATTTCCCTCTTTCGGGTCCGTGAATTAAATCATGATTAATTTTTTTCCGTCCCTGATTTTTGTTTGATGTTTATTCCAATGTCAGTCGGACCTCTTGCGAGTGGCTCCAAGCGATGCCCACCTAAAAAGTGGTCCACTAAAAAACAATGAGTGGCGAGATAATTGAAAAGTTCTCAAGATAATACCTCACCTCTGGCTCGAATGCTTCTTTTGTTACCGTTATTATTTGACTTTCACCGACAAAACATGACATTAAGATCGTCTTCGTCATGCTTTTTACTAAAGACAACCTATTGGGTGTTGGGAGAGAATAGACAAAGAAAGAAAGGAAAAAAGAAAATGAGTTTATTAATTTATGACATCGCAAACACACACACACACACTTTTAAATGAGTTAACAAAATAATAACACACACAATCACATAATGACTTACGAAACAGAAAATTACAACCAAAAACCGAAAGCAAAAAATATATAAGATAAAGGTAAGGTGCTGGTTTCGAGTTACAATCAATAGCGTCATAATTTGCATGATACATGGATGAACTTGTGATCTACTTTATAGTTTTTTTAAATATGTAAACTGGTTAGTTCTTAGAATATCATTTAAAAAGGGTAAAAATAGGCCTTTTGACGTAACTAAATTATGTATTTCACTTTATTACAAAAGAGGAAATATTTTCAATTTAGAACAACATCTAGCTGTTCGGGTCACATAAACTGGCTTTCTTATTTTTTCACTTCAAATACCCGTTACAAGTACATCACTATAGGCATCAAGCTGCGCATGCGACGTCTAAGGAAGAGACAGACTTGATTGTCTCGTCGTCCACCGTGTAATAATTGAAATTCATTCTGATGGTGATTTCATTTACCATGCAAAAAGATATTTAGTGTGCCAAATTAAAAATTAGTCTTGGATATGATTTGCAGTCGAAACAGATACTGGTAACTGGTGAAAGAATGGTTATGTATGCAATTTAAAGTGTTTTAAATAATCCTAATTTTCTTTCTGTTTGCTACCGCTGTAAGCGTAATACAGCTTTATATAAGCTCTATTACCTAATTAATAGAGCTTATTAAAAGCTGTATTACGCTATTTATAAAACTATTATTAATATACAATTTTTATTTATTTTATAAGCTACTAGCGGACCCGACAGACGTTGTCCTGTCTACACGTCTTTAATTTGAAAATTAAAAAAAAATGTAAATCTAAACCATTCCCAGATCCCTTTGAACACACACAAAAAATTTCATCAAAATCGGTCCAGTCGTTTGAGAGAAGTTCAGTGACATACACACTCACAGAAGAATTATATATATAAAGATAAGAGCGGAGTTGTTACAAACGTATAAGGCCTCATGCCTTAACTGTTTTTGCCTCACCCAATGGTTGACTGGTAGATAATGCTTTAAAGTATCAAGTCCACCATTTGTACTTCATTTTATTTATACAATATATAATTACAAAGTAGAGCTGTATACTGTTAGTGACACAATATGAGAAGGTAACTCTATCACATATTTTTAGATCATGATAATAATTTTGCTCTCATGATAAAAATGTTCAGGATATCTCGTAAGTAGTGGTCCAAACACAATCCATAGTTGGATCAGGACATGCTTTATCAGAATAGGTCCAAAAAGGTTAAGAAAAGGTCTCATGGTTTTAGCGATATGCCATCAAATTTTGACTAACATCATTTTTACTGTCATCATTATTTTAATACTCTGAAAATTAATGTTTTTTTTTTGAATTATTATACTTTAGCATAATTGAATTATTATACCAAAGCTTTATTCATTTATTACTTTAATAGTTTGGTCAGAAAACCAAAATAAATTTTTACCTAAAAGATTGAAGACCTTTGTTAAAAATAAATAAGCTAAACACTTTCTGCTTATGGGTAAGCCTCAAAACATTTACATTTACTGCAAATTAAACTGTTTTTTAAAATAAGTACATCTTCTATCTTAAGAAGCATTCTTCAGTAGCGTCAATCAAATTTCAAAAGTCATCACGACCCAAATACTTAAAGTTGCGAAGATGATACAGATCTATAAAAAATATGTTACAAGCCAGTGAAATGACGTGAATTGTACCGACACATTCTACATTGGGCTCATTTTAATAGACCTTATTCTCTTTAGTGTTGTGCAGAATGATGAATATTGTCGATATTTTTTTATCGAGGCTACAAACTTATTTTTACCGACTTTAAAAAAAGGAGGTAATAAATTCAATGTGTGTGTACGTATGTGATATTGGTAGAATTGAATTGAATTGCGAAATTTTGTAAGTGTGTGTATGTTTGTCCACGGATTTCATGAAAACAAGCAGTCATAGCTTTATGATTTTTTTAAATTCGATTACGTATATTTCAACTTAAGGTCTGCACCTTTTAAGGTGTGTAGACCGATTTTGATGAGACTTACACTGTTGTAAGTTTCATCAAAATCGGTCTAGTAGTTAGTGAGATATGGGTAAAAAAATTAAAATCATGAATTAAAAAAAATAGTTAAAACATTAAATAAATGTAGTTTGTTTGTATATAGGTAAGCTTGACATTATGCGACATGTACAAATGAAATGCCTTCCTTTCTTCCTAAGTAGAGGGAAAATGCGCTATTTTCAGCACTTTAGGCAGTTTATTGGAGGTAGTTTAATTTTTAAAATTATTTGTTAAGCGCCTTCATTTAAAATCAATTCTGTTTTTATATATTTAAACTCAACAATATTTGAAAGTTAGCTCTTTGATTATATTTAGTCCATCAAAAAGTGAAAAAATAATTTCTTAGTCAATACTATTACATATCATCAAAACATTGTGTAATCTTCAGTATCCTCATGAATGACAATGTTAAGATATTATACGTAAACTAACACTATTACAAACATAAACTTTTTACATTCTGTGACACAGCTGTATTGTTTCATCGACATGATGGCCACATCACTAGTGCAGCTATCCCGCCGTGTCAATATAAGCCGGCCAATTGTGTATGACTCGGCAACCATTCACGGCTATTCAATAAGCTCTTCGCTCACCACAGATCGGTATCGAATGTATTCCGGACAACTCTCCATTGAAGCTAAAACAATGGAAAATCAACCTTATCTTTACTAATTTAGAGGAAGTCTTAACGGCAATGTGGTGTAAACTCTTTATTCTACTAACCAAAAGATTAGTTTGGGTGTATGGTGTGGTGATAGTGATTTAGTATGCACGAATTCCACAGTAAAGTGTATCTGTGAGAAAACTAAATGGCTAAACTAAACTAATTTTCTTTTAGATACTTAATATTTGGAATTAAAAAAATCGAAATAAACACGAATTGTATTTGAAAAAAACATACCACACTATGTATGTCAGGGACCGATCGCGTTGCAAATAAAACATCGACATCAACCGTAAAACAAAGCCCAATTTTGCTTTTTAAATCGTGGAACGAACGCGTTTTCCAATTTCAAAACCGCATTCCATTTTTGAAGGAACTTGGTAGTGATGTGCGTGTATCGACAATCTCACTTTTAGCGATTACGGTGCCCCAACAAACTATCTAACGGTTCCTTCCGTTCGACCATCAGCCATTTTACTTTTCATCGGCTGGTTAGATCCATTATCGATTTTATGTTCATAATCCCAAGTGGGAAGGTTGAGAATATTGCTGTATAATTTTTAAAGCGATACTGCACCAATAATGCTCTGTAGTACGAGGCACAGAATCGATAAGCATTCTCCTATCCTAGGAGGATGGGTGCGAGGATGCGTTGCACCATTGACTTAGAAATCATACTTAAATCATTTTTATTACTATAATAACTAATTACTTATTTACACTGGTATGATGTTTAGTTACACGGTAGAGAACGGTCGTGTGTAGCTTACTCGTACGCAAATAAGTGCAACTACCTACAATAATGGTGCTAAAGAAGTGTTTGAAGTGCAATAAAAATATCACCAAAACCAAACCTGGATTAACCTGTAGTAGATGTACCAAAATAGTACATGCTGACACTAATTGTGTTAAGCTGTCCAACAAGCAACTGAATACATTGCGAAACTCCCCAGGGATAGAATGGAGCTGTGAAGACTGCCAAAAAAATCTTTCGCGCCGATCATCCTTCTTGATTCCTGATGATGAAGACGTGGATAGCGATACTGATGATGGACCCAACAACATTAGCCAAGCTCTGGATACTGAAAAATTCCTGAAAGATATTAGACGAGAAATGAAGAAAGCCTTTAGAGAAGAATTACGAAATCTAGAAAACTCGCTAGAATTCCTGAGTGATCAAATCACTACAATGGAACAATCTTTAAAATATCAGGAGAATACCATCAAGAAACTCGAGAACAAGAACGAAGATCTAACAAATAAGAACAAGAATCTTGAGTTGAGAGTTACAGTACTAGAGCAGGGACTGAAAGATTCCGAGCAAAAGTCCCTGTCTACCTCTGTGGAGATAGCGGCCGTGCCCGATGTTATCCCTAAAGATGTCCCGCAATTCGTCCAGATGCTAGCTTCAAAATTGGAAATGAACGAACACGATGTACAATCATCTCAAAAAATGCCCGGTTCTAAAGATAAGCCTGGGGCGATTCTGATAAAGCTGAAGACTGAAACAATCCGTCAGCTGTGGGTAGACGCTGGAAAAACCAAAGGCCTGACCGTTGGAGATGTGCTGCCTAGTGCCCCGAAGGAGAAAGCTGAACATCGCATCTATATCAGGGAAGCCCTTACTAAACATAACAAAACCCTTTTATATAATGCAAAAATGCAATTAAATAAATCCTATAAATATATTTGGTGTAGGGAAGGCAGAGTACTTGTTAGAAAACACGATAACGGGAAAATTACTTGCATCCGTTCACAATACGATATTGACCTACTATCCAATCCTAACTAAAATCTCGTTAAATCGTTACTTTATACCTACTGCCTACATACTTACTATATTAAGTACCTATCACATATTCTAAAAATTAAATTAATAATGGATACTTGTTCTCACATAAATATTGTACCTAATTGCAGTTCTACTCAAGATTTTATTAAACAACTACCTCCTAAATGTCACCCTAATTTTACTTGCATTCATCTTAATATCAGATCAATGATTAAAAACTTTACAAAATTATTGCAACTGATTAGCTCTAGTCCAATCCCCTTAGATATCATTGTACTAACAGAAGTGGGTATCACAGATGGTATTGCTCCGCTATTCAACATATCTGGGTATAATATGTACGCACGACTACGAAGCGGCGGGCGAGGTGGCGGCGTAATTGTCTATGTCAAAAACCACTTTAAGTTCACTGAAATCCAACACAAATCTCAAACATTTGAGAATATTACTGGTACCTTAAAAATAAATCAAACCGTAAGCCAGGACGTGGTCGTGTGTGCAGTATACAAACCACCCAGAACAAATAAACATATTTTTGTAAAGGAACTAGGTAAACATGTATCTAATTTTCACTCGAAACATAACTTGCTTTTAGTCGGCGACACAAACATCGATCTGAAAACCGCATCATCGTACAAAGACTCATATCTAGACACACTTGGCGGATGCGGGCTGACTTGCGGAGTATCTGATTACACCAGAATAGAAAAAAAATTAAACATAACTACTAAAACTTGTATTGATCATATTTTTGCACGATTCCCCGCATGTCACCCGTACTCGGCGGTGCTAGACGTTGTACTGGCCGATCATCGCGCCCTTATCTTTGCCTGCATCGGTAATGCAGTACCGAGGCGTATACAGGGTGTTTGTAAGATAACCGACTATGAGACGCTTCGTAATGAATTAAAAAAAATTAATTGGTCGGATTCAAATGATATGTGTTGCCCTCATAACATTTATAACTTTATTTGTAACTCATTTAATAATGCACGTAAAACAGCTACCAAAGAGAAGAAAACCATAAATCGTATGAATAGCAAACCTACGTTTCCTTGGATAGACGAAAATATTAACAGATTATGCGAAAAACGAAACAAATTATTTAAGGCATGGAGAAATAGCTCGAATGACCCAGAACTTAAGTTAAACTATAATAAGATTCGCAATAAAGTTCACAAAATTTTGGAAAATAAAAGAAATTCTTACTACCATAGGTTTATAAATAACAATTTTAACAATACCAAAAAAGTTTATAAAATAGTTAATGAAATGTTAGGAAGAGTAACCTCATCAATAGATTCTGTAATATTAAAAGCTTTTGACGCGCAAGGATTATCCGTGAAAAGTATTGCAAATAATTTTGCAAACAGTTTGGAAAATGCTGTAAAAGATATTATTCCTAACTGTAGCGTTAAACTTCTTGATCCTGATAGTTCTTATAAAGCCTTAGATAAGAGTATGTTATTTAATAGAGCGTCACGTGGTAGTATAAGTAAAATCATAAAAAAACTAAATTCTAATAAATCCCCAGGTATTGATGGCATTCACATTTCAGATATAAAAATGGTAGCAGATGAGGTATCGGTTGCATTCGCTAATCTTATAAATTGTAGTGTTGCCTGCGGTGAATATCCCGACGAACTCAAGGTAGGATGTGTCCGACCAGTTTATAAAAAAGGTGCTAAGAATAATTACATAAACTATCGTCCTATAACACTACTTTCAACAGTTGACAAGGTGGTAGAGAAGTACGTGAGCCAGGAAATACACCAATTTTATAGAAATCATGAAATTATTACCCAGAATCAGTACGGGTTTCAAACCGGTAAAAATACCACCCAACTATTGTCCAAATTCACTGATGAAGTTAATACCTATCTTAACGATCGGAAGCACGTACTGGTACTGTTTATCGACTTTTCTCGAGCATTCGATACTTTAAATCACAAGGAGTTAATAAAAAAGCTAAACATTTCTGGTGTTCGTGGTCCTCTCCTCAGATGGTGTGAAAACTACCTCCGTAATCGCAAGTTCACAGTTAAAGTCGATGATACCTACAGTGACTACAAAGTGGTCACCGAGGGAACAGCACAGGGATCTGTGGTCGGTCCTCTTCATTTTCTCGCCTATGTGAACAATATGGCAAACTGTCTTGAATTATGCACATGTTATCAGTTTGCTGACGACACCTGTTTGATTGCTGCGGATAAAGATCCACAAAGAGCGAGGGACTGTCTACAATCTGATTTTAATGTGCTTATGAAGTGGTGTCATGACGCGGGTATAGTATTGAACGCAGATAAAACTAAACTTCTAAGGATTAAGTCTCCATTTCTTAAAAGTGTATCATACAGTAATCTAATAGCACATAGGCATGACTGTTTACATGTGACTCATGCGTACGACTGCGATTGTCCATCAATAGAAAATGTTAGTCAACAAAAATATCTTGGCTTAATTATTGATAGTAAGATGAACTGGGGCCCACATATCGAACACATTTGTGACAAGCTTCGACAATTTTTGGCAAACTTGATAATTTTGAAGGATCGTATACCATTTAAGGTCAAACTGCTATTGTACAACTCCCTGGCTGAATCCCATATCCAATATGGCTTAAGTAGTTATGGTCGCACTTACAATACTTACCTTAACAGTATCTTTAATCTACAACGTCGAGTCCTTCGTATATTGGTATCCAACAACATAAAAAAACAATTTTATGACGATGACAATGGTCTCTTCAATTATTGTAAAATTCTTCCGGTATTTAAGCAATTCCATTATTCAATACTTAAAGAAAACTTTTTTAACCAACATTACAGAGACGAAATAGAGTACTTTCACCCTGTATGCACGCGGGCGGCTACTAGGAATGAAACGATGTTACGTACGGTGACCGGTTCGAATAATACCTACGGCAAGCGAACAACTGCTTACCTAGTTCCTCGACTAATAAATGAACTACCGCCGGATTTGCGTATTATTAAGAATGTAAAACCGTGTAATATAAAATCTAAGTTAAAGGCTCACTTTATTAAGAAACTGATGACGTAGATTTTCAAGACATTCGTCACAAACCTCATTGGTTTATTGAATGTTATTGATGTAAATTTGTGTAATTATTTTTTTTATTTGATAAATAAATGAAAAAAAAAAAAAAAAAAAAGTTGTGTCAGTTATACGTCTGATAAGGATATTTTTTGAATATAATAAGAAAGCATAATTTGAACACGTCACCTATTTGTCAGCAATTATTTATGAAAATGACATTTTAAAATCGGTCGTTTTATACTTATTCGGTCGGATAAGTTCTATCTGACGTTAGGGTAGGAATTTTCTCTGTAGATTATGAAAACATCTGCCTTCATTAGGTCTGCGACATAATTTGATACACAAAGTTTTGTGCTCCTATAATTAAATTCCTACCTTTTTTCGTCTATGGCTTAACTATCGACTGATCCGAGTTATGGGATTCAAATACTCTACAACACCACGATCCTGGTCCGATTGGCGGAAATCGCAGGCCAATGTAACAAAGTAATTTATTTCTTTGTGATCCACCGCCCGGTTAATTCTGATAATAAATTCGCAGGAACTTAACAGTATCGATTGTTCGATATTTATTGCTTAGTTTAAATCGATTAAATCGATAGGTTTCTATGTAAGGTTCTAAGCGCACATGGTATGTTAAATGGAGTACACGGAAGACAATGATTAGGATTGACAATCCATTTAATAGGGCGAAGACTGTTTCTCCAAGACCCGATTAACTAATTTATTCTCAATAATAGAATAGGCTGAACACGATTATATTACGCCATGCCACTAAAACTGAGTCCAAGATGATTCCTGCAACTTTAGTTAACTAGAGTATCAGTAGATTAGAGAAGTCGTAAAAAAGGCATCTGAATCGAACTGTCGAGAACAAATTTAAATAATTGTACACCCACTAAAAGTTATTAGTTCGTATTGTATAACATATCTTTTGTGTATTCTTTTTTATTTACTTCAAAAAATATTCATAAGTCTATGGACCGGGCCCTACTTTTGCGTCACTCGCATGAATATGGCCTGTTATTTTTGTTCGAAATCTAATTAAATATCAACGTCAAACGTTCTACTCACAGAATTCAGTTTTTTTTTTAATAACTCCCGTGTAAAATAATACTCATTTTCATTGGAAAATCGGGCATCAATCAAATAATGTCACACGCCATCTTGACGCGACTGATTCAAAAATAGGAGCCCTGGGGTGCGGGGGACCTGTGCTTACGTCTGAAATGACGTGCATTATCTTTGATCACGGGTCAAAACGGGAACTTTACTATAAACACCTCGAGGCAAACAAACAAACAGGTGTCGTCAACGCGTCGTCCAAGTAATGTTCTACCATCAAGGGATGAAGAAAGCTTACAAAGTGCCAGACATCAACGGGATGGGTTCATAATTCCTAGCATTACAAACATCGTAACAGGCCGTGACATTTGCGGAGACATTACTCACTTAGTTGTCCACGGTACGATTAAAGATTAAGAGAATACATTTAACGGTACACCGGCCCACACGAAGATGAAATGTAGCCAAGGCAGAAAAGACATATCATTGAAATAAGAGATTCCTAAAATTAAGGTTTGTTAATATTATCAAAACATTTTATGCTCTCGATTTACATATTTTTTAAATATTTAATAAATTAGATACAACTCTGTACTGCAATCTGAACCAAAAGTTATCCTAATAGAATTAAAGAAAGAAAAAAACGTTAACTAGTTCACAATTAGTTTAATCACACACAAACGCAAAATCACACATAAAATAACACAAAATACGAAGATTGAAAAAAAAAAGTTTACACAGAAAAGGAAAAAAAAGTCTACGCGTTTCACATATACTCTTTTAAAATATATAAATACAATTTTTCTGGGTCAACTAAGTAAACAATGTATTTATGTTAATGAATTACGAAGTAAATAAACTGATTGAGGGCCCAGAGTCAAAAAGCCTCATTTGACAAACGTTTTTTTGTAGTCATTACTGATCGAGAATACATTTTAAACTTGGCACATAATTTCCAGTGCGATTCCTAATTGACTCGACATTCCCTGATCCCTGACATTGCACCTAAGGAGTAGAATGGAACATAGGACTAATGCGGTTCTAACAAGATGGCGCATACCGCAGTCGGGTCGGCGCAATTCAATTACAGACGAGTAATTTCCTAGTCCAGTGATACTGTTTTGTGGATCACAGTCTGCCGCTCGGATCACACGGTTTATGTCATTTCTTTTTTTTTGAGCACAAGAGAAACAAGTGTGAATTTTGCTGCATTTTCCAAATATAGGCAATGTATGTAACTACGAATTTTATTTTCGTGAAACATTTTTATTTTAATTTCTTGTCATAATAAACTTGACCTAAGCTACTGTTCTTGTCTGTTTATAAACAAGGTTGCTTGTGAAAAGTGTACTGTAATAAATTATGTCTGCTCCCAGTTTCAAAACGCTTTCTTAAGTATTTGCGGAACATTAAATGTACTTACAATTTTAGGTATTTACCATCACATCATATTTGTATGATCTAATTTTTGTTCATAATATTTAATGGTAAAGAGGTTATATGGCATCTAATTTGAATACGAAGTAAAATTTTATGCTATGTATTTTCTGTATGATTTATTCATTTAGTGTTTCTTAATCTTCTCCATTTATTTTAGTAACAGTAATAGGACATTGTGTTCAAAAGTTTAGTCCTAGTTTTAGTAAGAAGTTAAAAAAAAACTTTATTCAGACATTTCAGTTATTTTATGGCAACCCTTACTAAGATAAGCGTACATCGTCGCCTCATGTCACTCTATAGTTCAAAGCTTACCAGTAATTTGTGGTTTATTATGACCAGGGTGATTCTTTAGTATTATATTGTACTAACTTTGAATTGGTAAAGTGCTTGTTTGTAGAGGAGGGATTATCCATTTTACTTGATTAAATCTTTTGTCTCTGTATAAAGGTTGGCGACCTCCTTGGTGTAGTGGCTAAGCACGCTGGGTTTCAATGCGTCGCCACTTCGAGGTTCCGGGTTCGATTCCCGGTCGGCTCGATGTAGAAATCAAAATTTTCTATATTTTGTCGGGTCTGGGTGTTGTGGTACCATCGTTGTTCCTTATTTCCATAACACAATACAATCTACTTGCTTTGGGATCATAGCACTGTATGTGATTGGTGTCCAATATTTATATTTATTTATTTATAATACAAATACCTTACTGGCAGAAAAGACTAAATTAAACGTCCTTGAGAAAGGTTTTCGCGTGCAGTCATGTTTCACTTAGATATATAGTCTACGTATTCCGTAACAATTATAGTCTTTGTACTGTTATGTTTTTTTTTATTTAGAATCCATCCTGTCCTGTCCAGTGAATGTTTTGAAATTCTAAAAAAAAAAACCTCAAGATTTCAGATAAATTCTGATTTTGTGTAGTTGTAAGCCGGCTCCACTTCATAAACATCCAACAATCCCATCGACATTTGTGAGCAGGTAAATCAGAGGTCGCAGCTTGTATGATAGCGACTTACATTTGGGTTAGGCCTGTATGTCATGCCTGTACATATCACCTTGTAATTTCGCCAACATTCTCCGCTTTTGTGTTGCCATTAAATAAATCTTCCAGTGAAATATTGTAGATGTTCACAAATAGATAGACCTCCTTAACAATTTCACAATGGACGGTTTAGCAACGTTCGGTTGCTTTCAAATCACGTTTGCTACATGATTTGTGGCTTAGAACTGCTAAAGCATTTGGAGCAGGCAGAAGTAAATTAAAGCGGACATTGAAATTATATAAACAAGGATCGTTCTACGTATGCTTACTAAAATAAAGCTAATTGAGTACTTACACGAAAACAGATACATTAATATTTAAATATAAAATTGAGTTTAGATGCTTTTCATTTATTTTAAATAAATTCATGTAAAAATGTGGCCAAAAAAGGATAAAAAAATATAAAACTGATAGAAAATCATTGTTACTTAGTTATGAATTCTAGTAGTTAAAGTGAAAATAGTACTATTTTTTAAAATGTGTTTGTATTAACCGTTAAATTGAAACTTAAATTAATACCACCCAAGTTCTGGGCGTATGTTTCATCCCCGTGAAATTTTGCTTCATAGCATAGGTACGCACCTGTTCGCAATTACCGATTCATCGTACGGTACAGCCCATTCCTTGTCCTGCACGTTGGTTAATATTAATTTAAATATCTGCTCATCGATAGATTTATCGATACATGCATTTTTGTTCGTCCCAACCTTATCTGCCTGACGTTTCCGACATGTTTCTAGTTTTCTGCTGGATGAACCGTGTTTGTCTATCAGATTTATTTCTTTGGTATATCATTACGCGGATATGCGGATAATGAATTAAATCAGAGATAGCTACTGGTTCTGCATGCGTTGGTAAAGCTACTTGAGCTAAACTATTTAATTTTGATGTTAGTTTTATCAATGTGAGACTGAGTTTTTAGATTGAAGACCTCTGTCATTGAGATTTGACTTTTTGGTCACAATTCAAGAAGAGTTTTGCCTGTAAGTTGTTTGAACGCATACTTCAAGAACTTTCGAATACTATTACTCTTTTTAAAAATCTTTTTTTGTCACTTTAATATCCTTTATATCCTCCACTTCTTACCTTTGTTGAGGTAAACCAAGCGACTGTCATTCCGCTCTAAATTAAACGACTAAATTAATCCAACAATTTCATTCATGCCTGTCTAAGTGTCTTACCAATTGTGTACCTTATCACGGTTGGTCCGAAGCCGTCTAGCACCACAATGGCTGCATCGCGGCAGCAGTAAATAATATTAACACATTGCAATGCCGGCATTTGCCGGGACCACGACGTGGTATTTTGGCCTTTCTACGCGGTCGCAGAGCGGGCGGAAAATTATTTATTCCTCCTTACAAACAAGTATGTAGTATTGATAAACAGTTACCGGTCAACAATGACTTGCTTAAAGATACTGGCGATGAACAGGTACCGAAGTCTTGACATAGTTCCCTGTAAAACCACTAGATGGCGTTCGAAAAACGCTGCGACAAAAGTGGTGTATTCGTGTATTTTTTGATTGAAAAAAATTTTTGAATGAAGCTTAAAAAATTACAAATTTCTTTTAAGATTTATTAAAGATAATATGTAGTTAAGTAAGTTAAAAGGATATTTGATGCAGTTCAGCAGAAAATTGAAATTGTCATCGCGAAATGTCAAATATTTTGCTTCAGAGTTCGACTGCAGGAGCGACTTAGGGAGTCTCATGACATCTTTAAAAATAAAAACCTACATTACTAGAGATCATAAGCATAACAGAGGGCAATATCACACACGATATATATTTCTATGATTCCCGACCTAAATCAAAACAATTTAAAAAACCTTACTAAGATTTTCTTGTACCGATCTTTACTCGCTTTTACTAAACCCACACCTTGCTCCCTTGTTTCTATTTGATAATGGACGAAAGAGGTTTGGCCTTTACAGTGTTTCATGGTGTTGTTCATACGTCGAATATGAAACTTACACTGTTTTGCAATGCAACACCTCGTGTATAAAGGGTAATTTGTCTTCAACTATCACGTTGTTAGCAGCTACAATTTAGTGTGAAGTTAGAACTGCTATATTTTGTGATAAGAAATTGTATGAAAAGATTCGGATATAACTAAGCTAGCAGGCATCCGTCCCGTTCTTTCATATGAATTGTAGGTATGAATGAATAATAGGCTCTATAATTTTAGGACACAATAACTAACCTTAATAAACTGTTATTAATTAAAATGGACACAAACGTCTGTTTGTAGTACCAGTAGTACGGTTCACTTGCACGATTTATACAGGGTGTCTCAAAAAGAGCGTGCAAAACTGACACTTGAGTTAGCTTAGTCATAGACCATTCAGATGTACTCTACATATTTTTTTTAATTATGCCACTTTTTGTGTTATAAATGGCACACCAGACTGACACTGGAGATGGCTTAGCAAAAGACCTTTTAAATAAAAATAACATGAATCTTACGAAAGTGTCATTGATTGGGAGATAATGCCACTATCTTGTTTTCTTCTTACAAGAAAAATACCAAAAAGTGGCAATATCTCCCCAACTATGAGACTTTTATTAGAGTAATGTTATTTTTATTTGAAAGGTCTATAGCTAAGCTATCTCCAGTTTAAGTTTGGCACGCTCTTTTTGGGACACCCAGTTTAATGCTCATAAGATGGTGCAACTGACCCTAGTAAACATAAATATCTGAATGTTTCAAATTTATCAGTTATTAATTGAAGTTTTAACCATGTGATACTTTTTTGCTATTTCCAGGTTAATCAGTTTAAAATGCGGTTCCTGCATGGAACTAAATATTTTTGAAACATATCCTAAGCAGCCAAGTTTCATATTGTAAAATTTTAACGCAAACACAACGCACTATCGAATTCCTTTTATATTCACATTCTCACAAATCAAATCTAAATTCGATCGTGTCGACGAACGAATAGAAGTATAAGAGTTTATTATAGCAATTTAATAAACAGAGCTGTGTACCTTGTGGTCATATTGGCGTGAAATGCGTTGGGGAACGGTGGTCTGGGGTGTGAATTCTGGAAACGGTAGAGACAGTTTCTATTGACTGGAGTTTCTCTTGGAAACGATACGTAGCTAAGTCGTGTGCTTATGCTCCAATCAAAACTAAGTTACTTAGGTGTTTTTTTTTTGATTTATCACGTTATGATAATTTGTCTATTTACCCCATTGGACATAATACTAAATGCACTACAATACGTCTTAAACACTTGAACCTTAAGCAGATAGGACTCTATTTTAAGGGAACAGTTTCTTTTCGGAGACGGTGCCATCGCACTGTTTATCATAAGCAAGCAAGCAAAAAGATATTGTTCGCATTAATTAACTTCTTTCTTTTTAAGAGTCTATTTAGGACTTTTAAGTACTTTATGTTTTTGAACTCAGATTTTTACTATTTTGGAAAAAGTTAATTTTATTTATTTTAAAGGAGGTGGGAGGGGGTTTAATCTTTTGACTCTGTTGTTTAATAAGCTACAAAGAACTTAACATAAGTTGTGGCGACATAATCACTGTGTCCTAGTCGGTTAAAAACTGAAGACTGTAGCTGAATGATACCCGTACAACTCATAAGTAAATGCGTAACTTCAAAGGAGTATATTGAGCAGAAGAATATTTGATATATTGAGAAAAGAAATATATTGTGCCATTCTCAGAATTAGAAAAGGATTTTGTTTTTTTTAAGGCAAGAGCGATAATTATCGAATTTTTTACACCAAACCCAACTTATCCAAGTATTGGAGAAAATATATCGTATAAACTTTTATCGAGTGAAATAAAAACTACTTTTTTACGGATTAACTTTTCGCGAGTTTATTAATTTTATCCCGACGTTTCGAACACTTTACAGCGTTCGTGGTCACGGGTAGACGGGAGTCTACCCGTGACCACGAACGCTGTAAAGTGTTCGAAACGTCGGGATAAAATTAATAAACTCGCGAAAAGTTAATCCGTAAAAAAGTAGTTTTTATTTCAATGAGTAATATTCGCGTAAACTTCAGAAACAAGTATTTTATCGAGTGGTTCAAAAATAGTCCTCCACGCACGCTACATGCAATTGTAAGCAAGTTAAGTACACAGCTCAACTTTGACCCTTTGGCGTGAGGGTATGACGCATAGCTCCCATGTTATTTAAACCTGCCCACAAACTTAATAGAAAAAGGTTATTACTTCTAGAACGTATTATTTGTAGCGTAAAACCATGATTTGATTTAAATACTTTTTTGTATAATGTGACACTTCAACTCTTTTACTCTAAGACCCTATTTCTGTATCGAAAGTGATGGCAAAGTCACGTTACCAGAGCGGTGAAATATTTACGATTGTGTGTTTTGAACAATAATTCCCTAAAACAAATGTCAGAATAGCTATCTTTATGACCATTAGTTAAAGTCTTTTTCTTAAAAACCACTGGTAGCGCGATTTTACTATTACTATCGAAGAAGAAATTGGACCTGAGATTCTATTCTGACAGAATCTAAAGAATTAGTAATGCTTGTACTTGAACTGTAATTATATACGCCTCGGTGGCGTAACGGTTAGAGGGTCGCACTTTAAAGCGACGGCTGCGCCAGAGTTCCCGGGTTCGATCCCCAGTTCGGGCTAAAAAAATGTACCCCGGTTTTTCTGTTTAGAAATTCTCAGAGTAGCCCGAGTTTAGAAGTTGGCCTCGGAAATCACGGAAAACCGTTGGTCCTGCGCCTGATCTCTCTCCGGTCGTGGCAGACTGCTGTCCCATCGGGCTATGAGAGTGAAAAGAATAGAGAGTACACCTGTGTTTGCGCGCCCACTTGTGCACTATAATTTGTCCCGCGTAGTCGGTTAGTCGTTTGTGACTGGCCACCGTAGTCGAAATCGACTATGGGACTATTTATTATAAATATATACAATTAAGTACGTATTTAAACTACACTCACACTCAACTTCACAACACACAAATTTTTTGCAATTTTACTAGATGACAGATTTAGATGTCTGTATCCAAATTATTTGAGTCGCGTTTTTAAAGATAAGCGCACGACACGAGCGGTGGATCAAAGGCTATACGACTCGCATGCTTAATTGTTAAGGTTTAGATTTAAGTTTTTTTTAAGTCTTTAAGTAAGCACTTTTTTGGCTGAGATATAAAAAGTACCTAGTTTAGATAAATCAGCTCAACTCATAGCTACCTTATTATAAGTAGTCAATTTAATTTAAAAAAAAAACACAACAAGACTGTTAACAGCTGCATATGACTTGTAGAATACGACTAGGAGTCGATATACCAACGTCAGATAGGACTTTTCCGACCGAATTAATATAAAACGAGCAATTTTAAAATTACATTTACGTAAATCAGCAATCATTTACGTAAATGTCATTTTCAAAATAGGTATAGTGTGTTGTGTTCGACGAATATCCCATATCTGACGTTGGTAAAATCTACTTCATGTACAAAATCTCGACGTGCATAAAAGTTAAATACTTCACTTGCAGATTATTAACTTATACCTCTAGGTACTTGTTTGTAAAAAAGACCTTTATTAATAAAAAAACAAGAAAAATGAAAACTAAGACATGCAACATAAAAAAAATTCTTAAAATCTACCTACTCAAAAACGAAACCATTTCCGTGCGGGAAGAAGGCTTTGATGCTGGCTGCGATACTGCGTTGGATAGCCATGCTAATCCTTTGAGCTAGAAACCAGCCAGCCTTATTATTGGCTGTTACAGAATTTAATTTTGGCACAATTTTTCTTAACAACAATATAACGGAGGGTCCCCACGGCCCAAATGTTTCAACGCCAAACGGCGCAAACATAATCACTTGCAAGTGAGACGTACTTGCGACGCTTAGCGTTTTCAGCCAACTCCACTACTGCTCCAGCTTTAAGGGCTGATTCTCTCAGATGGGAGGGGGCCAAAGTATCACCCGACCTAACTAAAGTCCGACCTCGTTCCCAGGGAATAAGCGTGAGGCCAATTGGATCTCTTGCCATCATCACGGACCAAACCACGTGGTTCCAACATGGGAGGAACATTATTGGTAGCAAGATCTCTTTTGATGGCGTCATTAAGGGTAGCGTGACGGGCGAGACGCCCAGCGATTTGCAGGCAACAACGGCAGTGGAGACCAAATTTGTCAACCTCCTTGCCTTGTCTGTTAAGGTCTAAATTTCATGTGTTAGGTGCTATTTTTTGTAAATTATTTTTGATAAGTTTATAAGTCAGAAATGCGGTAAAGAACTTGTAGTCCTCATACATGTTGTCTGATAAACAAATAGTACTTTACTCGGAAAAGAACCACCGTTTGTTTACTGAGAAAAATCGTGACAAGCGGTACATATCGCACGTTAGATTTTAGCGATCTCGAACGTGGGTTGTACAGACGAGCACAAAATATTATTTCAAACGGAACAATAGTGCCATGGTCATACATTCGGAGAAAATAAAAAAATAAAATACAGGGTGTTGTTTTGGTCAGCGACGAACGACACAGGAGTGGCTGTACAAACGATACTGATGCCCAAAAAAATATAAAAGAGATATGTATTTTTTGAAATGAAAAAAAAAACCTTAAAATATTTTATTCATGCGGTACAGCGATCGAGTCAAAACTAACAACACTAGGTAGCGTCTTCGTAGCTTACTAGCTACGGCGTAGTATTTCGTAGATAAGCGCTAGCTACGAACTAGGGTGGGAGTTTTTCTATTCGTTTTGTAATTTTTTGAATGTTGTGAATAGGTTTTCTTGTATAAAACTTACTCAGAAGTTAAAGAAAACATTTTTTTAGAATAAGCATAACTCATATTATCATCCCTGAGTTGGATGTCACTGACCAAAACAACATTCTGTATATTAATACTAGCGGTCCCCCGCGACTGCGACCGTGCGTTTTGAGTTTGCTCCCTCCCTTTCCGTCGCAGCATGACGTTTTATAGCCTGAAGCCTTTCTCAATAAATAAGCTATCCAAAGCCAAAATATTTTTCAAATCGGTCTAGTAGTTCTTGTGATTAGCGCGTTCTAACAAACAATCAAAAACTCTTCAGCTTTATAATATTAGTATAGATTAATCTTTGAAGAGGTTAACCTTAAGAGAGGTGGTCATGACTTACCCAGCTTTAGCTTTTACAAGGATCAATGAAAAATATTTGGGAGGCCTATGCCCAGCAGTGGAATGGTGTAGATTAAACAAAACGAGAAAAAAAAACAATCTAAATTCATTAAAAGTTATTCAGTTTATATTTTCTGATATTAATGTCTTCGACAGTACGTTATGTCTCTCATACTGTCCTCGGAATGTCTTATCCTTGAGATCATCGGCCATAAAAAATGTGAAATGGAATAATTTACTTTAAAACGATGATTCTGAACCGTAAGTACTGATTAAGCCATCGAACGAGAATCGAGAGCTCGTTCAAGAAATCCTTATTGGTCGTTGTTTCCATAACATATCGAAATAAACGGCTTATAAGTAAGCTTTTACTTTAAAAAAGGTTTCTACCTTTTTAAATTCAATGTTTGCAAGTTTTTTCAAAACGATTTTATGAACCCTTTAAAGTAAAGCATTTTTTTGGAATCATAAAATTTATCATTTTTGACGACTTCCGTGGTGTGCTGTGGTTAAGCACGCTGGGTTTCGAGGCGTCGCCGCTCTGAGGTCCCGGGTTCGATTCCTATACATATAGTCAATATAGAAATCAAAATGTTATATAGTCTCCGGTCTGGGTGTTGTGGTACCATAATTTTGTCTAATGTCCATAACAAAAGTTTATTAGCTACTTACTTTGGAATAAGAGCGATGTATGTGATTGGTGTCCAATATATTTAATTTAAAATCACGTCTGAGTAAGATATTAATGCGTTTTTCATTTACTTATAATCGTTTTGTTTGTTCACAGGTAAATGTTTGGGCAACTTCCGAGTGAGCATATTCAATCGTTAAAAAGCTATGAAGATAGTAACAGTGAGTTATTAATTACTACGCATAGAGAAGCTATGCCAATCAAAAAATGTGTCTTAGAAACGACGACAATTAATTGTAGCGGACAGCGGCGGACTTAAAATTTGAATTTCAAATATGGAACCATTTGTATGAGTTGATGACAAGTGGCGTCAATTTGTGGAGCACGAAAATTGTTCTGTGCCAGTTCCATATGCTAGTAATAGTAGTTAAATGGAAGATAATAAAATAAGTGAGAAAATTTTAAATAAAAAGTCGTTGGTAAAAGAAAATACTTGCGGCTTGTTTCACAAGTCTGAATAAGTTCTACTATTCGTTGGTTAGTGCGATACTATGGTGAAACAGGGCCTTAATCAATAAAAATGTATCAGTAACCTACAAGATGAACCGTATAACATGTATTGAGACATTTATGTAAGAAAATGTTTGTATTATCACAGTTTTGACTTGCCCTCTCACACTCGCTCAGTACATTCACGCGCAAAGTTATCTATTTCAAATTTGACAGCTCTGATAAATGCGTCCGAGTGTCCTCGCGGTTCTTTTGATCATATCAGAACAAGACTTGGGTATTTTATATAGCAACTTAATTAGCCAAATATATTTATTAGGTGCTAACGCCCGGGACTTTTTGCATGTTTATCCAATTCGGCATGATAGGTGGATGAGATAATTTCAATGAGATGCAAGTGATCTGTTATTCAAGTACTTTTTATTGACTAATTGATAAAAGACGTTACGTTTTTGTTAGTATTTCAGTAAACAGAGAGCGCAATTTTTTTTACGTAACATGAGTTGCATTTGCTTCTGGAATGCCTTTGAAAATTATCATAATATGATTATTAACCCAATTCACTTATCGTAGACTTTCAGTTTAAGAAATGGTGATTGCTGTCACATGATACAGTTGGTTAAGTAATGAAAATAACTCCTTGGTTCTATTTTCAATGAGGAGGTCAACATGAATGTTAAGCAGTTACATACTTGTTGTCGAAAACAAAAAAAACTGTTAGTTAATTGGGAATGTTGGCGATGGAAATTGTCAATGGTTTTATCAGTTTAAAATTAAGAAGAATTCTGTATGTCAGTGTCATCGGCGATGTTGAGCTTATAATAAATTATACATTATTTTGCATGTTTATCGCGTTTCCCTTCGTATCTTGAATCCTGTGTACGCGTCGGCTACAACTTAACCTTTTAAAAAAGTAAAAACCGACTTCAAACCCTCAATGCACTAAAAAGTCTTAAATAAACTCATGACCTTTTAAAGAAAAGGATCCATTTTAGGCCAACCATTTCTTTTTGGAGTCGGTGTTTTGATAGTTGATACTTGAGATGGTCAAAGTGATGACATTCGAAGGAGGGAGTTGCACCTCATGACTCTGTTCTTTAAGAAGCTATCATAAGTTCTGTTATTATAGTCACTGAACTCCTAAGCGTTGAGGACTTCTACCTTCAGCTCAGTTCCAAAGGATGTTGACTATCAAACGTAACAACATGTCAACATTAAGATTCTAGTACAGAAATACTATACTTTCCTTTAAAGTTTGTGGGTTTCCGTCGATTACACCAAGATCCCATCATCAGATCAAGACTTGGCACCAATGGGAAGGCCAAAACCAATTAAAAGTTATAACCTTTAGGTAGCGAAAAAAAATTTCAAATCGGTCTACAAATGGCTGTGATATAAGGTAACACTGCGACAAAAAACCATACAGTCAAATTGATAAACTCCTCCTTTTTTGAAGTTGGTAAAAAATAATATTCAGCATTGAAAATAGAAGAACTTGAAGCAAAATGTTTCCCACGAAAATGTACTATCTTCAGAAAATCCTTAAACCTTTTGAAATAACAGACAAAATATTGAACCGTGTTTGAGTGCGCATTTCTATTTCGTCAACAAACTCATGGCAAAAAGAACCACACGGGTGACATTAACATAATGCATTCGACTGTCCAAGTTACGTTCAGGGTTGCCATTCTAAAATATGTTAGCAAATATTTATCCTATTTCTTTAATCTTTGTAGTACTGTCAGGTGTACAATTGAAGAACGTCATGTGTTTAGACATTCTCTACTAAGTCAACCGCTTAGAAATGCAGAAAGTTTATTAAAATTTGTGGCGAACGAAAATAAAAGCTTATACGACACCGTAAAAGAAAAAGTAGGTGGGATATTAACTGTCTCTTGAAGGTACTTTAATAATAACAAACAAGCAAAAATAGCTAAGCATGCAACATAAAAAAAAAAACTTGAAATCTACTTATTCAAAAACGAAACCATTTTCTTGCAGCAAGGCGGCTATAATGCTTGCTGAATAATTTGAAAGACAGTTTACTTAAGCCTTGAAATTAGCTTAATAAGCTTAACTCAACTCGTCTTTTCAATCTCATCTGCGCAGTCCTCTTCCCAAAATTAAAAACATTTACGTAAGCAACGTATTTTATATGGGTCAAAAACTAACAAATGACAACCCTGCTTCTGTCAGCCAAGGTTGTGCGGTCATGGTTGACTCTGGCAAAAAAAGGATTTTCTATGCGAGACAGGGAAAGTTTACACCGAACGTCTGAGTTTCGCGGCGTATTAGTGTCTGATCGGAGAGGGGAAGGGTTAGTTCACATTACATTCTCCTAAAAATATATAGGGACTTGTATTATACATTTTTTGATTATTTAATGCAGTATTTAGTTCTATTAATCCTAAGTTAGCAATTAATAATGTTCACTGCACCTAAGTTTTTTATACAAGTATGTAAAGAAATAATAGCCCATTAGTAAAATAAATTTATAGGCCTTATTTACTACTACATTGCGGTGAAAGTCATTAACGATTCAACCACAACTTACTATTATATTTTATCACAAATAAAGGCTCAAAATTTTAGACATGGTTTTACATAATATGTGATATAGTCAGAATTGGATATTTTTTTTGTATGTTGATCGATTACGGCTTCCAAACACGCGTGCAAGATTTTATAAGTGTATGTATGTTAGTATATTGGTATGTTTGTCCTAGGGTTTCACGAAAACTAGAAGTCAGTCATAGCGAAATTATTCTAATTTTACTTAAATCAGGTATAGTTCAACTTAGGGTATAGTGTAAGTTTCACCATAATCGTTCAAGTAGGTTTTGAGATTTGAAGTAAAAAATATGAAAAAAAAGCTAACCTGCACCGAGAGTCTACACAGATTCTAAAATATATTGTTTTACTCCTAAAAAGCAGACGAATACATTATTTCAAGCATTTTTAGTCAGCTTTTTGAAGGCGGTTATTTTTTTTAAATATTTATTTCTGTATTTCTCGTCATCGTCTCGCCCCCGTCTCGTGACAGCTAAAATTATTTCAACAGAATATGCTAATTGAGTACTTTGTGCAGTCCGCTCCTTCGCAAATGTCTTGCGCATTCCCGGGCAAAGCACGGAGTGAGTTTAACTTACAGGTAATTAGAAATACTTTTAGCTAAAAGCTTTCAAAAGCTCGAGGCTCAGGAAATGCATATTTCCTAAATCGCATAAAAGTACCTATATTTACCGTACTTTTGTTATTTATAACGTCATCGTTCAATTTTTCTTATAATTTCTCAAGTAAAGCTTTTTTTCGAGCTTATTAATTTTGTACGCCATATTACTATTTTACGTGTTCACTGAGTATTTCACACTATTGTCTCTTTAAATGCTTAAAAATCTTTTGTAACAAAATATAATATTTTTCTCAGCACTGGTCCACAATTGTCCCGAAGCTGTGGTATGGCAAATGTTGGGACGTTTATAAGTGCTAGCAATAGCCTTTTATACCGCTTAGAATTGTACTTAATTCTTCCCTCATCATTTGCTATTTCTGCTCAAATACCTAGACGTATACACATATATTAGCAATCGCCTACACCTTGTATATATCTATATACTTAATACTATGTAGTTAGTATGAAGGCTAAATGCGTGCGTGTAACGGTCTCATTGTATTAGCCCTGCAGTTCCGTTTGAAGCGCTGAATCGATGTTACGGTTAGTAAAACCTAAATAAGTCACTACACAAAATAACTGAACATGGTATATTATGACCTGATTAATGTCCTGGCATTTATTTTACAGCGGCAAGCTATCTATCGTCAAACGATGTGTGTTTAGCGCTAGATAAACATTACATTAGGATACTTTTTTTAAATGAAAAAATATATGCAAAAATCAAAATAACAGTTGAAAGATAACAAATTTATCAGTCGAAATCTTGATAGTAATATATAAGGAGCTCTATTACATACTCCCAGTAATACTTTTGGACCGTAAATCATTTACTCATAGTACTATAAAAATATTACCTACTAAAACACTTCTCAGACTCAAGACTTTTGGCTGGATTACATTAATCCAGCCAAAAGTGCAAAGCAGTGAGTCAATAAATATCATATGTTTTATTCGCCGTTAGACCCGTTATGTCTAATACTCATTGCGATGTAACGCGAGAGCTTCTATTTGAAATCAAATAAAAATGCCCCAAGATTTTCTAAATTAGACAGAAAGCATATAGTCCTAACTCGAACTCAAACCGCGACATATGCACCGATGCATCCGCAGTCTCTTACAATGGAGATGTTGCCTGCCGAGCTATTTATTTGTTTAACCTTTAAGTCGGAGAGAGCCCTCAGATCTCTAGTTTACTATCGACTGAAATGTAACTAATACACATCTAGTTTTAGAAACGTGGTAGGTTAAATGTTGGCTGTTGTGAAAATATAATAGGTTTGAATTAGACCTTTAGATTTTTCTTAAGTTTTCAAATTAAGTGGATTATTTTAAAATTATAATCTATATTAACAGCTTGTTATTAAGCTTCTTAACTTACAAGTCCAAATAATTCAGATGCTGGATATATTTAGCAAAACTGTAAACCTTTAACATACACTTATGCTATATATTATATAATTTTATAATAACGAATTGCAAATCAAATTTCAGATTTACCATACCATATAGATATGTCTGTTTTCGAATGATTACTTTGATGATTTATTTGTAAAAGGTGTGGATTATGATGGTCACAGGCTTCTACGATTGAAGACTACTTAAATTAACACCACGTTGCTTCCACGTTTTTACTATTCACATTAAATAAGTAGTGTACCATTACACATTGTTTCAACACGAACAGATCAAATTACAATATTATTTGTCCGTATACGCGAACAATGGCACAAACATGCTGTCGCTACGAATAAAAAAGTGATTTATTGATTTATAAAATATACTTGAGAAAACATCTCTGTGAAACAATCACAGAAATTCATAAAACACAGTTATTATTACTTCGGATTCTGTCATAAAATATAAGATCAAATATTATAAATATAAGATCTGTCACAAAAATCAAACTCATAAGACTAAACCAAAAACTTTCTGTCAAGTTTAGTCATTTGAAGAATTGATGAAAGCAGTTTTATTATGTAATTAGGTCTTTTTTTTTCATGATGACCTTCCTCAAGATAGACACATACTATTTAAGGACCTTATCTTACCAGGCATCGAGTCAAAACTCCATCCTTAAATCACTTTTCATTTCACTATGGGTAGGTATATGCTTTAAAAAAGAATTTATACGTAAAAATATGCGTTGGTTCGTCAATAACCAACTAAGGTACTTTTTAAACGTAATATATTACTGGCACGCGAGACTAGCAGAAGAAAAATAAAAAAGAAAGAAATCTGCCGTCCGCAATTCTATATTTACGTAGTAAATGCCTTTTTATGACCACCTCTTGCACAGCTACTTAGATGAGGGAAACAGGATAGGCGATAGCGTGTTTTTGGTGATGAAAATATTTTTATGAGTTACAAATTTTGAGACGAGACACTCAGTTTGGGATAGATTAAAAAAAGTAATGTTTTCAATTTTTTTTTAATTTTACGTACACCAACAATGAATTCGAAGATAATTGCGTTATTTGAGCTTTTTTGTGAGTTTGGATATAATGTTGCATTCATTTTTTTTAATATTAACATGGTGAAACCTGTGATTAGCAGTGGATAAAATCAGAATAGTTTAGAGTATTTTGTCACTTACAGTGTCATATTTTATAAGCATAAAGATGAAATGAGAAACCAAAAATTTTTTAGTTTTAGTTTCTTATTTGGTTGATTATAAAATATGATATATATATTAAAAGTACTCAACAACCATTAGATAGCGAAGCTTCATCAAATTTCAAGTTGAATTTGTTCTGTAACGAATAACTGCTTGGGTCCACTGTTTCATAAACAGACGGCTAGATGGCGCTAAGCGTCACGCAATGACGTATCCATAAGAGACAACAAATTTCGCAGGGTCGGACTGACAGCACGGTAGCTCAATTGGTAAGAGTGTTTGGCCCGGTCAGCCAAGAGGTTGCTGGTTCAAGTCCCGCCCGTGCGCAAATTTTTGGTTTCTTATTTCATCTTTATGATTATAAAATCTGAATAGATCTAAATAAATCGCTATAGCTTATTACTTTGACTACAGAACTTAGAGTCGTGCTCGCGGTGGCAGTGACATCACTAAGCATTTGAAGGCTTTATTTGAGGGCTGAAACTATACCTGCCATAAAATTAATAAACATTTTTCACTGGAGAACATTTTGATATAACAATATTATACTGCTTACAAGGATCCTTTTTACCAATAAAGCACCAATTTTAAACTTACGATTGTAACAGCAGCAAAATTTATAAAAAAAACTTTTTTATATTTTGCCGCTGATACAATTACGTTACTAGCTTAGTAGTTTTTGCAAATATTTTCAATAACGATGCCCTTATAAAGTTTTAAGAAGAATGAATCAATTATGTCTACATACCATACAAACACCGACGGAAGTGCACATCTGACCTTATTACAACAATAGCCAGTGCATATCAAGTACGCGAACATAAACATTTCAGAATTAGCCATAGCCTTTGGATGGTTGCGCCTGCGTCGCGTTTCTCATCGGCTAGGAACAGCTATTTATGATGGACTATCTGGATGCTAGTCTAACGGTGGTCTTGTAAACTGGGACGGGATTGTAAAGTATGATTTTTGTACGCATTGTACTGTTTAAGGCTTACTTAGAGACTCTTTAGCTGCTGCTCTAAAGCAGCAATGGGATCGGAGCAATGTATGTGATGTTGTCAAATATTTATTTATCTATACTAGTATTATAAAGCTGAAGAGTTTGTTTGTTTGTTTGTTTGTTTGAACGCGCTAATCTCAAAAACTACTGGCCCGATTTGAAAATTTTTTTTACGTTGGATAGTCCATTTATCGAGGAAGGCTTTAGGCTATATAACATAAAGATACAACTCACAAGAGCACAGCAGAAATGAAAAATGTTGCGAAAACGGGAGAAAGATATTCCTTTTGAGAGCTTCCGCTGCATACGCTGCGGGAACCGCTTAAGTTACACAAAAATCATGTATGACAGGATTGTTGAGCATTAAGAGTTCTATAATAAAGTCCGCGACAGCATATGTCTATCTTTTATGGTTGACTTACTACAACCTTTTATATGTTAATAAATTTGTAAAAAAATAATGCATTATTTTTAGAGGTGTATTATACACACAGGTATTTATTCTTATCAAAATAAATACATACATCATCACGAAAATTTCATTTAGAACCAAGTTGCCCTTTAAATCATTTGATTTCAATAAATATCTTAGGAGCTATCACAGTTTTAACATAACTCCGCACCAAAATAATGTTCGCAGCTTAATTACAACGTGCGCTTGCGCTAATATATTATAAAGCTGAAGAGTTTGTTTGTTTGAACGCGCTTATCTCAGGAACTGCTGTACCGATTTGAAAAAATATTTCTGTGTTGGATAGCTTATTTATCGAGAAAGGCTTTAGGATATAAAACATGACGCTGCGACGGGAGGGGAGGGAGTAAACTCAAAACGCGCGGATGAAGTCGCGGGGGACCGCTAGTTTATTTATAAAAGTGGCTTCACTTGCTAATATCGCGGTGCGGAGCCCGTTGTTTTATACATTACGTTGTTTAGAAATGTTCAAGTGCTCTATTCGCAACAAAAAGCGAATCAGGAAAAAATATGATAATTGTATTGAAGGTTTGATTAATGGTAAGCTGTTTATAGAAAAAAAATGACCCAGTTACAAGTTGTCGCTGTATATATTTTGCCGCCAAAATACTCTTCTTTTCTTGAGCTGAAATCAAATCGGTTGATTCATAACATTTAAAGGTTATTTTCGATTCATAGATTATTAGAGAAATCTACACATTAATCAATTTGAACGCAATATATTCATTGACGTAATTTTAATTCATTCCAATGTGACACAATTGCACAGATCCTTAATGAATTGAGAAGTGATAAATAACGGTTGGCTATTTCAATACACGTATTGGCCCTATTAGATATTCAGTGGAATTGCAGGCCCGTTCAGAAAGATTGCCGGTAAAGTAACTGCAATTAAGTCCAATCCAAAGACTTGTTTGAGGCCTTGACATATACAAGACGTTGTTTTGGTCAGCGACTCAGGGGTGGCTGTACAAACGATACTGATGCCTAAAAAAATATGGAAATAATAACAAAAAAAACCATCTCTTATTGCGTTATAGTGAGCGAGTTAAAACTATTCACACCAGGTCGCCTCTTCGTAGCTTACTAGCTACGGCGTAATATTTCGTAGATAGGCGCGAACTACGCGCGAGTTTCTCCATTCTTTTTGAGTCATTTTAGAATGTTTATAAAAAGTTTTTCTTTCATGAAACTAGCAAATAAATTAGAGAAAACATTGTTTTAGAATAAGCATAACTCATATAATCATCCCTAAATTGGATGTCACCGACCAAAACAACCTGTATTTGAAACCACAAACATAAGTGAGACATTTCTGGTGGCCGATTTGTTGGTTTCTATCATATTGGAATTTAGTCTTGGATACGGCTGGAATTGAAGTCTGGATTTTAATGTCATTAGATTACAGTTAGAAGCCATTAAGTTGGGTGGTGATTGTCATATAAAAAAATACATTTGAAAGCAACTGTGACACTACAACACTTAGACCCGAGACAATATAGAACATTTTTCATTTCTATATTGAACCGACGGGGAAGCTTTTGGTCCTGAACTCCTGACACGTCAGATTGTCTTTTCACATCGAACTAAGACCCGTAACACACTGTGACGTTTAGCATCGGTGCAGTCGCGCGTAATGAAAACGCGCTTAAGCATCGCGACTCACGCAATGAACATATTTAATTTAGCATCGATGCAGTCGCGCGTAAGTATCGATGCAGTCTATAAAATTCAGTACATAATTTGACAATTTCCAGCTTCTGATCGCGACAGTATCGATGCTAACGTGCGTAAGCATCGCGACTGTATCAATGCTAAAAGTCGAAGTGTGTAAAGGGTCTAAGGGAGTAAAGGGTGCATAGAATAAGAAATGCTCTTTTGTACAAGAACTTCGGTGCATTAATGCAATTCTGAGATCTATTATGTTAAAATAAATTGATTGACACCTTTTCACTAAAGATATTTCAATAGTCCTTAATTTAGGTCTTGCAACTGATTTGTGTATCAATACACAAATCACCCAACCATCTATCGAGTATGTTTTAATTCGTTTCAAAGTTAAATCTTATAACATTGTAACAGGTTTAAACAAGTACCTACTGCACTATTCAGAAGGTCGAATTCAGGTTATTCATGAGTTTAATTGGCTGTTGCTTATACAAACAGGTGTTGGTCCTTGGTGCAAAATAATCCTAGTCATAAATAGTTATAATTGGGTATTTATAAGCCAAGAAATCAATCGGTTGCATTATAATACATTCTTGCTCTTAACTGTCTCTTTTATAAGTACAAAAATATAGAGTGTCAGAAAAGCTGTTCCTTATTTTTTGGACTCTACAAACACTTCAAATCTTATTTACTTATTCGGTCGGATATATCATATCCAACGTTACCAATGTCAAATTGGACTTGAAGGACTTAGACGTATTCAAAGTAGGCTTTTTGTGCCTTATTCGAAGAATATTTCTTATCTGGCTTTGGGAAAATCAGGCCTTATTTAAGTTAGTTAACTACTCATGATTATTTACTTTATATTCAAGAATAAATATTATTTCTACAATAAATACTTACTGTATTTATACGATAATCAGACAAAAATTAAGACGTCTCTAAACCTTATTCGTTACAACTCATACAAAACAGCTTCAAGGGGAAGGCTAATACCTACTGATCGCAATGAATAAATATAGTAACACACTTTTGCTGGCAACATTAACCTCTTTTCTCGCCGGTTGTAAAGTATGCAATTTAAATATTTTATGAAGTCATAAGCTCGTCTAAACACACACTCCTACTTTGCAAGAACACACTTGATAAATGTAACAAATGTAATGAGACCAATATTTTTCGAGTTATGCTAAGCAAAAGACAACTCTATGCATAAGCAAAAGGCTGAGTTCTCGTGAGAGTCTGAGAAGTGAGCTGACTTCACTATGCATGAAACAATTTAACTGACATGACCATCTTAATGTATAGTCAGGAATTTTCCTAAACCAATTCATAATACTCGCTGCTTCTATCATTCTATCACACCACGAAAAAACGCAAATGTCCTGACTGTCAACATATTTTTTTAAAAAAGATCCTTAAAATCAAGTTGATCATTAGGAATAATTACTGGCTAAAAAACTTTTTAGATATTGCAGTTATAAAACACTGGCACTCTACACGTCACAACGAGACCCCAAGAAAAAAAAACACTGCGGGAAATCTTGATAAGGCCGCGTGGGGCGGTGACATCAGCACGTAAATAAAAAAGTGTAAAATTGTAAAAAAATAAAGAAAAGAGCGAGGTGTCGGCCAGCCGTGTCGATCTTGGGGACGCACGATCAATCAAACTCGTTCGAAAATTAAATGTTAAACAATGAACGTTGACTGAATCAAAATATCGTCTTAATAAAACGTTTTCCCGGGATGATTGTTTATCAAATAAGGCATTTAAGAACTTTTGTTGGGCGTTGAAACGATTTTATTTGCAAATGCTTGATATGAATGGTAAATCATCAAAATCTAATTATTAAATATAGTCTTGCTGGTGAATTGAATATTATTACATTCTCAAAGAAACTTGAGACAATAAAAAGCATCTTTCCCATAACAGTGGAATACAGCGCATAGTTTTCTTAATAAAGCGTTAAATTTTAATTAAAAATTACTCGCTCCGACGCCGTCGAGCAAAAACGGGCGGCTACGAAAATGTACGAATTAGGGTTGTAAAGTACAAAAACTTTTTGGAAACTGACAAAATTAATCGCTTCTGAATATCCACATCAAACTTATTGAACAGTACTAGAGAAATAAAAGTTAATGTAAATATTGAACGTTAAAAGACTTATTTACCTACACTCATTCAACTCGATTAATAAAGATGAAAATAAGAAACCAAAAATTTGCGCACGGGCGGGACTTGAACCAGCAACCTTTTGGCAAACCGGGCCAAACGCTCTTACCAATTGAGCTACCGTGCTGTTAGTCCGACCCTGCGAAATTTGTGGTTTCTTATGGAAACGTCAATTGCGTGACGCTTAGCGCCATCTAGCCGTCTGTTTATGAATATAAAATATGACACTATGAGTGTTAAAAACATTCTAAACCATTCGATTAATAAAACTAATAAATAATAAAATATGAGTTATTGAGATATTGACTGAAATTAAAACATTCCGTGATATAACTTCATTATTAAAAAAAAAAAAAACATAAAAAAAGAAAAGCATAACAGAGCCAGCCCTGTCCCAAACGTCGTCGTGCCTCGCATCACTCGCCGATTACGCATAATTACTCAATCGTCGAAATGTGGCCAGCGAATGCGACGGATTTTACTGCACGCCGAAATGTTACCAAATATTTACGTGGGCTTTTTTGAGCAAGCAATTTTTAGGATTGCATTTTTTATTTCTAAATCTGGCCCTGTTTAGGGTTCTGTAGCCGAATGGCAAAAAATGGAACCCTTATAGTTTCGTCAAGTCTGTCTGTCTGTCCGTTCGTCCGTGTGTCACAACCAATTCATTCTGTAACTATAAGCATTACACTGTTGAAATTTGGTAGGTTTAAATTTGGTAGAAAAATGTATCCTGTTAACCGCTTTACGATTCTTATACATAAAATAATAAAAAAATGTTTTCTTTTAAAGACTAACGTTTCATAGCTAGACGCTTCCAAAGTGGTAAATTTGCCACATGTAACTTCTGAAGTAAGTGTAAATTTTGAAAAAATATAATAGTAGTTATCCTAGCAAACACTTTCAACGAAAATTGATTTGGGCGGAATCGAACAGGTAGTTTTTGAGATATCACATTTTTAACAACCGCCATCATAGCTTTGTTCCTTATACAAACACTATGAAAAACAAAGTTATATTTGCTATCAACAAAATATTGCGGTATTTTACTAAGTGGAAGTAAGTGGCTTCCCCTAATACAGTTAAAGTTGGATCGGAACCCTCAGTGTGCGAGTCCGACTCGCACTTGGCCGTTTTTTTTTATATAAGATAAACATGAAGTTTAATAAAATATATCATTTAGCTTAGATACTGTATAAGTTATTACGTTTAGTGAACACTGAAACAAATTTTGTAATCTCGACATTCGCCCTTTACGTTCAATAAACCATTCAGAGTTTCCAAATACCAAAATACGAATCCGTCACTATTCCCTTAATTGCCATTAATTAATTTCACAACAATGATTTCTCACCGACTATTACTGTAGCCAATCTAGCCAAAGCTAGCAATTTTGTAATTAAGTCCACGCATAAATTAACATATCTAGATTTTATCAGATAGGACTTGCCTTGTCATCGGTTACACACTCAAACACGAATATAGCCTTTAAGTTTGAGTAATAAGTGTAAATGAAAACACATTAAAATAACTTGCATGTAAGGTTTTTTTGGATGATTTTTGTAAGATGTCCTGCTGTATTGTATTGTTTCGTAGTTAATTAAAACTACCGCTCTAGTGATTTATAAATATATTATCTCAGTGATCTGAAAATCTTTGACACATTTTATGCTACAAATACGTAAACTGTGGCTTTTGACTTTGAGTCATTATTGCTTGAAAGCGAAAACTTTTGGTTATTACAAAACTGTAAGTTAATTTTTAATCTAAAAATTGCTGTTGTTAGCGCTCATATTGATTTCAAGATGATTTTTATACAAATTTTGTGAAAAAATGATTGATTTTACGTTCCATATTGTTTCACTGGTTTTTCAATTTTACTTATAAATTATTAATCACGTGCAAACAAAAAAGGGAAAGGTTTAGGTCCACAAATTGGTGTCGAATGATGGACACTGCAGTTGAACTCGGAACATTTCAGTGATGCTTGTCTCAACTCGGATTTTTACTTTTAAAATAACTAACAAAGTCGCGGAGGACCGCGACTTTGTCCGCGCGTTTTGAGTTTGCTTCCTCCCCTCCCGTCGCAGCGTGATATTTTATAACCTAAAACCTTCCTCGATAAATAAGCTATCCAACACAAAAATATTTTTTCAAATCGGTCCAGAAGTTTCTGAGATTAGCGCGTTCAAACAAACAAACAAACTGTCCAGGTGTATAATATTAGTATAGATTATGCAGTGGTAATTGATATATTATACATATTTTAATGAATGAATGCAGTTAAGCAGCAGCACTCATCAGTTCCTTTGCATCCGGTTACTTATGATCTGAATTAATCGTTGGTGTAGTGTTAAATTTACAATTTTTAATACGAAATCAAGAATTCGGTGGGCGTAATAATCAAAAGCTCGTCTGAAGCTCAATTACTCGAACTCGTCTATAAATACAGGTGTAAATGCCAAAGAAAAATGCGTTTATAACGACTAACAATTCCGATCTTCATTCGCTATTGAAAACTGCAACAAATCATTCGAAACGGTACTGTAAAATAATTGCATGGTAGCGCCATCTACCGTTTTTCAGGCCAGCTTTTAAGCGTAGTTAGAGTCAGTACGGTGGGCTTGATAAATAATAATAAGCGGTGTAGATAGAGAACGATTTGTCACTTTGGTTACGCAGCATTGAAGAATGAGCGGGGAAATCAAGAGGTATTGAGGCCGTTTGTTAAGTGAATAGTGTTCATTTTCATTTTTGTGATCGGCGGAAACTTTTCAAAGCGATGGAAAATTACTGTTTTGGTTACAATGTACCAAGTCAACCGTAGCAAAGTTGTCCAATGCATTATAACATTTAGATACGGGATTGCTACCATGTATCTTAGTATTTATGAGTTTCCGATGTTCATGAAAGTTCAAAATAATATATTCTACAATACTCAAGCTCTACTTACAACTTTTACTGTTTTGATTAAGTTTTTTTGCAACGTAGCCTTAGTTTTTGTTATCAAATACAATGTATTCTTTTTTTTTATAAGAAGTAATTACTAATATTTTATATTGAAAGGTATATAACGTTCTTTTTGACGTTTATTACGAGTATTTGTGAGGTCAGTTATATTTTTGTGTGCATGTATTAGACGCTTTCTATTACATCTGATAATACCGGTGCACACGTCCACTGAACGGACAAATGCACGTCAAGGTAAACACTGCGGTATCTTATTTAGTTGTAATAAGGGCTAGTTTGCAATAAAAGTCGGTAACCTGATATGCTGGCGACTGTACCATGCTTAAATGGAAGTAGTTAGCATCGAGCCAAAGCAAAATCTTTACGAACTTAATACAACTGCAATTAGTCGGCTATCGGCCGATGTTGGATGGCTTGCGGAAGCCCTAAAGAATAAACAATCATACATTTTGAAGAGTCATCTAACAGGCCTTATAATTTAGTGCCTAACCACCCCTTTCCTCGGAGAGTTAATTGAAACAGCCCGGTTTGCCTCCATAACTCCGTTACAGTAGACTAGCTGTCATCGACGATATTATGGTATTAACCTGCACCAGATAGAAACACCATGCTCTTTCGTAACACGAAAAAAACGACCTTAGTAGTAGGAAATAAGAATAAGATTCGGTTGGAGAATCTTTATCGACTCAGAAAACAAAAGGGGAGGATACACAGATGGTATGTAAGATACAATTTATTTATGAATATAAGGTGTTGATTTAAATGCACTTGCAATTAACGACGTTAATGTCGATTCGGTGCTGATAATGAGATTGCTTCTTTATCGTAATTACAGATTTTAATAGCCTTTATAATTTAAAATAATAATATGTTGTTTTGCAATAATATTTCACGATATATTTTCTTTAAAGCGATACTCGGTTAAACCGCTTTTGATAAAGTGGACTCATTAATATGTCATTCTACCGTACTAAAAGAAAAAAATATTCTAAGCATACTTAAGATCAGACTTAATATATAAATTCGAATGAACTTAAGGACATAATTATTTCCAATGCATTTTTACATCGCACAGAGACGCACCCTATCACCAAACTGTATTTATTATTAACACCCAATTTTAATCATTTTTTTAAGTCACCTGCAACTAGGGTTACAATTTAATTTGGAAAACGATAAAAAAAATACTCCAATAGTCTTATTTATCCTGGACCATATATCTAGACCACTTAAAAGATCCGTCCCATCTAAGCCGCACTTACACCTAACAAAAAGGTGTTCTCTGAGAAATATCTCATTAACATCATCTGCTGAACACGGATTTTTACAAAAGGTGTTCTCTGAGAAATATCTCATTAACATCATCTGCTGAACACGGATTTTTACAAAAGGTGTTCTCTGAGAAATATCTCATTAACATCATCTGCTGAACACGGATTTTTACAAAAGGTGTTCTCTGAGAAATATCTCATTAACATCATCTGCTGAACACGGATTTTTACAAAAGGTGTTCTCTGAGAAATATCACATTAACATCATCTGCTGAACACGGATTTTTACAAAAGGTGCTCTCTGAGAAATATCTCATTAACATCATCTGCTGAACACGTATTTTTACAAAAGGTGTTCTCTGAGAAATATCTCATTAACATCATCTGCTGAACACGGATTTTTACAAAAGGTGTTCTCTGAGAAATATCTCATTAACATCATCTGCTGAACACGGATTTTTACAAAAGGTGTTCTCTGAGAAATATCTCATTAACATCATCTGCTGAACACGGATTTTTACAGCGTTCTGCGTGCAGTGTGATCCTGCGATCTTTACAAGGTCGATTGTCCATCCTGTCGTGTGAAATAACGAGTCTTTGGGTCTCTGAATATCCATAACTAACTTTTGTGGTTGGTTAACCTTTTCACATGTTACCATGTAGTCACAGCCTTACCACATTCGTTCATAAGTCTTAGCGTAGACGGGCACGCCTGGCGTCTTCTATCTGTGAGTGATCTCAGCCTAACTGCTACCTAGCCTCTGCGGGGTTGATCTTTGCGTCTTATATGATTTAGAGTGCGTAAGGTATGGGAATTTTTATGGTATGGTGCAGTGTAAAAGTTAGGGTTTAGGTTAATCCACGGATAGTAGGTTAGAAGTCTTAATGTTGAAGTATTTTTTTGTATGAAAATGTGACACCATGCCCGTTTTCATAGACAAAAAATAATATCCAAACCAAATTAGTAACGTCAACGCATCTTCCTGTCTATGTTGTAACCATAAAAAAAAACTGATGACTACAGAATTATAATTTAACTTCGAGTTAGCTGTCCCGAGGCCATGGTTAAACCTTATCAATTTATTCAAGCATTGGTACAAGCCTAACCTATCGTCAAACCATTTTGACGAACAAAACTAAAAACTCCATATTCCTCAAAATATTGACATTACTTTTACCTGTTTTATTTTTAAATATACAATGTGGCTAAAATAGAGTCAAAATCTTTGTTCTTTACTGCAAATTTTACCCTTGTCCAGTTTTTTACTGTCTTCCATCTTGCAACAACAGTATAAACGAAAATAAACCTGCAAAATCTTTTTCAACACCTATCATTGTTTGAAGTAAAATAACAAAATGCAAGTATAATTTGTTTTAGCATTCGTGATAAGCCGCTAATTACTTGTTCCACCTATTGTTTGGACTAATTAGAGTTTAAGTCCCACTTCAGACGGACCGACTGCCATGTTGAAAACGGTGGGAAATACTTTTTTTATAGTCCAGGCTTGTGGGGTTTTTACATGACGACTTTTTACCTCAGTCGGTATTGATTCTTATGGCTAAAGATGGACCTATGTAGAATTCCAAGCTCATTTACAAAATAATTCAAAATCAACTTTTTTAAGACTTGTCTTACTCTTGTTTGTCTAGTCAAGTCTGGTTTTAGATTGTTTACGCATTCAAATAGAATAGTAGATAATAGGTGTGTTGATTAGCGTATACATTTATTTTATTTATTTGTAGTTATAGCTGATGAAACCTAGCGAAATTTCAGGATGATGTTGGCACTTCCCCGCTTCTGCAGTGCATCTGGCATGTTTGCGCAGACCCAAACTGACGGCTTTAATGCCGTAGTTCGGAAAAAAGTAGCGTCGCTGATGGGAAGAATAAGGAGGAGTGACAACAGCATCCTGAGAACGGTGGCAGATGATCCGCATGCGCCTATTGTCAGGCATTTCGTGCGACTGATGACTCATACAGTGGACCATAATTCTTCTAGTTGTCGGCCGCACGGAGTGCCTCTTAGGTACATGACAAATTGATTTTTATATTTCTATGTATTTGTGAACCTTAATTTATTTCATATAATAATTTAATTGTTTGTTTGTGTGATTTGTTTTTGTTTTAATTTGAATTTATTTTAACTTGATAGAATTATTGAATACACATGTATGTAAGTACTAACACCTAGTTTTTAAGCGCTATTGTATCTATTACTAATCCATGGATTTTTTGTTGTCCGAAATAAATGATTTTGAATTTGAATTTGAATTTGAAATAAAGTTAATACCACACAGTGTAAACTGGAAATGTATTCGACAGCCTTCATAAAATCGTGACGTGTAAACCCGACTTTTAGATATCAGTTGTAGACTCTACAGTTATACATTGTTTAAGATATTAATATTTGTTCCTTCGTTTCACTGTGGAAGGAAACATAAAACTTTATCTCTGTACATATAAGTGGTACTAATAGTCTATATTTCGCATTTTAATCATGTTTCATTATCTGTTATTTCATTTCGACATAGACACTTAATCTATTTCATTAAAACTCATTTGATACTTTATTTAATAGTAATATACAAACATAATAGGTTATTCAACTTTAACGTAACTTTCCTTACACGTTTAAAAGTTCATTACTCATTTCCTACAAAAAAAAAAACATTGTTAAAGTAAAAGTGTTCATTTAAACCTGATTCACTCCTCGATACATCGGATGCAAATAATCCCTACTAATAGTATTTTTTGTGTCACTCTAAAACCACTTCTACGCTCGTATAAATAAGAGTTATTTGTTCGAAAGTGTATGACTGACACGGCCTAGGAATGTTACTGGTTGGAGAAAACGTACCTTTTCTGGTATTGATACGAATTATCGAGCCCAAAATGGGCATAAGTGTTGGGAAGGAGAAAGGAAAGTGTATGGAACCAAGAATAAAAAACTATGTTGTTATTTCAACGGGTTCGATGTTTGTTTTGTAAGATATGTTAGATTTAAGATTAGATAAAGTTAATACTTAGCATAGTGAAATCGTTCGTCTTCAACTGCGATGCTTTAACTTACTTTCTGTAGAACTACAAGTTACTATAGTATTTAAAGCTGCGTTGCACTAAGTCACTCAAAAATTACTCAACACCAAACAGTTTATTATTTATTAATTTTATTGTACTGTTATACAACTGTTACCTTTTGTTTGAGATACGGTAAAGTTGCCTCAAGATATGGATTCAACATACTTTCTTAAAAGTCAAACCTCTAAAATTTTCTCAAGATGGAACCTTGGGGAAGATTCTTGTACAGTTCGGAAGTTTCTTTGTCGAAGAAAAAATAGTTATCGATTTCTCAGGATCACGACTTCTATGCATTTCGATTTCGTACGTGCGGTATTTTTTTTACATGTAGATAAGTTACTCAATTTTTCAGAAACCACAGTTAAACTTACAATCGAATCACCACTCGAATAAAGTTCAACTGACGTGAGAATCGCGGCCCTAAACTGATGACCTAAGAAATCAAATGCTAAGGAAATCAACGCAAATGCGAAATGACATCTTGCAACCGGGTGCTATTGAGTGCAAGTCTCAGACAAATTAAGCTTATAGATGCCATAGAAGGAATAATTCATGTATTAAATTTTGTTGGCTAAATATTGAATAGTCATCACCATCATTATCAGCCAAAGGACGTCCACTGCTAAATATAGGCCTCTTGTCGGTGGAATTAATAATAACTAGTAATACAAAAAGCAGGTTACTGATCAAGCACACAGCTCAGGGTATAAACATTTTAGATTACTGATTGAGACTAAGCTTAAAGTTATACTCTAGACATATCGTCCAATTAAGTTACAAGACAAGGCTTTTTACTGATTCCATTAAGACATGAATACTTAATCATCATCATCATTATCAGCCAAAGGACATCCACTGCTGAACATAGGCCTCCCCCACGGCTTTCCACAGCGACCGATTACTAGCGGTCTGCATCCAGTTTGATCCTGCGATCTTTATAAGGTCGTATATAAGGTCGTATGTCCATCTTGTCGGTGGACGTCTTACGCTGCGTCTTTGGTCGAAGGGTCTCCAATCCAGAACTTTCCTGCCCCAACGGCCATCAGTTTTTCGCGCTATGTGCCCTACCCACTGCCACTTGAGCTTACTAATTCTCAAGACTATGACCGAATACTTAGTAACTCGATCTTACTTTAACTCTCACAAACGTTAAGCAGCGATTAAACTCAAGGCTAGAGATACGTTAAAATAGCAATTGAAGGCTTATTTGACAATCCTACATACAAACGGGAGTCTATAAACCATATCGGTCTTCGATTCCGCAAGCCGAATCAAGGTTAATGTCATAATCAAGGAATGCTAGAGGGATACGGTAGCCTCAGATTATAATCTGTGCAAGTGTAAGCGGCTACTAGTTTTCTAATGAGGCCTGTGTGTATAATTCAGACATCTAACTTAGTCATTTGCAATAATGTTTGTTGGATACCGTTTATGCACTACTACGGTTGATGTGGTTTCCTTTATAAATACTTAGGCGTGGAAATTAAATTGTAGTTTATGTCCAGTCTACTTCAAAGCTGTATATTATTTCAATTTCTCAGCACCAATTGGTCCAAACCAAGTCAAGTCAAGGATCAAAAACAAATATAAATATTTAAATAAATATTGGACACCAATCACAAATATTGCTCTGATCCCAAAGTAAGTAGCCAATGCACTTGTGTTATGGAAATCAGGAAGAACAGTGGTACTACAACACCCAGACCAGAGACAATATAGAAAATTAAGATTTCTGACCAGAAATCGAAACCGGGACCTCGGAGTGGAGACGCATTGATACCCAGCGTGCTTGGCCCCTACACAACGGAGGTCGTCAAAATATAATTGTTAAAACATAAAAAAAAATCTTTTATCATCTGATATACCCATATTATTACTATAACGCGAGCCTATTAATTGAAAGTAATTGTCTAAATCGAACCAAATAAACGATTAAAATATTTCAAATTTCTGTAAAGATCAGGTAAGCAATGTATTTCTGAAACTAATTTCTCTAACATTGATTGAAATTACAACGACCTAACGTAAGCGTGTGAAGTGCCCTTTACACCTTAACATCTATTATAACCAATACTTTACGACCTCACCTTACTTTGTAATTCCTACATAAGCCGGGTCAACCTACACCAGTCGCCTTTACAGCGTTGAAAAGAGCGGTTTTCAAATAGCCCTTTTGGTGCTAATAGTAAGGGTCATAATACCGACTGTACAATATTAATTGTCGGTCATTATTCCTTGGCGTAGAAAGCAGGTCGGTTTAAGTAGCCGCCCTCGCAAGTAGAGTGGCCATGATTTGTTGTCATTAGAAGGACAAGTCCCGGTGGTGATTAGGTAAATGGCGGCTGGAAATTGAGTGTCTGATGGGGCCATTAGGGCTAAGTGTAACAGTTGAATTGAGCGTGAATATACAGAATATATTATATTGACAAGAAATATTTAAGCTTTAACGCTGAGCAGCGATGCAGTCACGATGCAGCATCGATGCCGAAGCTGGACATTGACAAATTATGAACCGTATACTGGCGACTGCATCGATACTAATGCGCGAAAGCATCGATGCCAAATTAAGTCTGTTCGCAATGTGTCTTCTTTATGCTAAATATTGTGTTGCTGCTGTAGAGTACTCCTGATGCAAAACTCGCTTATCTTGTAGTAAGAGATTTCTTAAAACATTGCAGAAATATCATGGAAATATTTTCCGCCCGTTGATTTTTAGTTCTTTAGCCCCAGTTTGTTTTATATCTTTATATTTATTAAAATAAATTGTACGTAGGTACATTAAGACAACACATCTTGCGATACTTCAATGTATAAAATGATAAACGTTCTCAAAACAAGTCCCACTATATCCTAAAAGTCACATTCACCTGGCTACTCTAAAAACGCACATAGTCACCGCCAACTCTTGGTCCTGTTAAGACGTAATTGTTGCAGCTAATGCGCCATTCATCGACTTTCCCCGACCCCACGTGATTGCATTGTGCCTATATTTTATTCAACTCGGCTCAAGTTGGTTCGGGCAGCGTATAGTAGTAGCTTAGAATGTGAGCGGTAGCCAAAAATATGTAATCAAAAGGTTCTGCTTGTGAAGTATTTTGATGGTCTTAGACTCTTTACACACTGCGACTTTTAGCAGCAATGCGGTCGCGATGCAGAAGCAGGTAATTGTCAAATTATGTACTAAATTTTGGCAACTGCAACGATGCTAACGCGCGTTAGTATCTATGCTAAATTAAATCTGTTCATTGCGTAAGTCGCGCGTTTACAAAACGCGAGATTGCATCGACGCAAAAAGTCGCAGTGTGTAAGGGGTCTTAGTCGTACAGTAATCAAAAGACAACAAAACATCAACACTGCACCTTATTTAAATTTTGACATAGTCGAGAAGATCGTGTTTGGCCAAGTGTTTTTTTTGTAATATGCAAAAATGCCGAAATACTTTATATATAAAGATAATTTCGCGTAATAAAATCGCTTCTTTTTTGAATTTCACAAAATTGCGTCAATTTTGTGGCAATCCAATTCGGACGCCAAGTATTTGCTTCTTTCGAATCGGTGAAATTGCATTGCAATTATTTACTTTCGCATCAAGTGACATCTCTTATTAATGCTCCACAAAAAATAATGCAATGGGATTAAATTCGGCAGTTCAAGGATTCTACCATGTACGACGCATATATTTAAAGAAAGAAAGAAAACAATTTTATTCGACCGAAAATGACATTTAATGTACATGCAATTTTTTTTTTAAAACTACTCGAGTCGAAAAGGAAAATCATCATATCTGTCTTTGTTACATAAGCTACCTCTACATTATGAGTAAAATAATTAGGAGATCAACGGTAGAGAAACTTTTGTAACTCTGTATTTTATAGTTAGATACGGGATTGCTACCATGTACTTTATTATTTATGAGTTTCCGATATTCCAAACTTTACCTTATTAACTATTCTAATGTTAGTGACCATTAAAGTTTAAAACATTACTCTGTATTTTATAAATTAAGCTGACCCTGTCATTCATGCCAGCCTAGCCTTGTGTGTGAAAGAGATGGCTTAATTCGAAATTCTCACGGAATTTTTAATCAAGTCTTACAGACTTTGACGACCTTCGTAGTATAGTGGCTAAGCACGCTACATTTCAAGGCGTTGCCGCTCCAAATTCTCGGGTTCTATTCCCGGTTAGGTCAATGTAGAAATCAGAACTTTCTAATTGTCTCGGGTCTAGGTGTTGTGGTACCACCGTTGTTCCTGATTTCCATAACACAAGTGCCATAACTACTTTCTTTGGGATCAGAACAATGTATGTGATCTGCGTCCAATATTTATTTTTTATCGTACAGAGTAGATCCCCAAATACATATAAAAAGAAAGCATTGGTTACAACTTTTAATTTAATTCACTTTTTCGTGCCGATATTTTACAAAACCATACAACTGTATCTCGGACCATAGTCTTATGAAAATGCGGGTCGGCATTTTTGCGTATGTTTGCATCTAATATTGTACTAGTCAGGCATCTTATTTATCTGTCGTAGGCTGAATAAGACGTATCTGTCTGTCTGGGTTCGCTCCTAATGATGTGGGACTGGCCCTTTTTTGTCGTGTCTAACTAAATAACGTGGACGTGCGGTGAATCTCAACTTGCACTGAAGTGTACGGTTGTGGTTCAGCCATTTTATTGGTCCGTTTTGTAAGCTCGTTTTTATGCAAAAGTATTCTGAATCCCTTTAACATTATTTTCGGTATTCTTTTGAAGGATTTGTCGAAATATAATAATCATTGCTAAATCAGGTTTGTAGCATTCATTTATTTTTATGTGTGTGTTGAAAGAATAATAATTGTATTCTAACCCCAAAATGTTATGACTACCTAAACGTATGATACTGGTCTTTAAAACAGTTTATCATTATTTGATATATTATTTTTAATTTATTTTAGCTTTTCATGTAATTTAACTGGTCTTTTAAAACAGTTTAACGTTATTTGATATATTTTTTGTTAATGTCAAGCTTATAACTTTATTTTATTTACTGTACATATATTACATAAAATTCACAACAACATAATGTCCTGTATTTTTTTGCATTAACTTCAACAGTTGATATATTAAATTTGAGTTTCTCCAACGAAAGGGCTACATTTAGGATTCAAAAAAAAAGAAAAGCATGAAAGTGAAGTCAATTATTTATGTAAGTATTAGACCCTTTGCAAACTGCGACTTTTAGCAGCGATACAGTCGCGATGCAGCATCGATGCAGTAGAAAACTGTCAAATTTTACACACTGCGCTACTTTTAGCATCGATGCAGTCGCGATATTAACGCCCGTTAGCATCGATGCAGTTGCCATGCAGAAGTTGGACAAATTATGTACAGCATCGATGCTAACGCGCCTGCATCGATGCTAAAAGTCGCAGTGAGTAAGGGGTCTTATAGCTACTAAGTTAATCAAACCTGTCATTAACCAGTTAACCTTAGCATTCAATCAAAACCATCGAACTCACACTAAAGAGTCACTGCACACTATCTAAATAGTTACTAGTGAATCGTTCTAGGGTTCTGATGAAGACAGTTGAAATATTTGAACGTTCTTAAATATATATATATATAATATATATCTATATCATGTCATATATATATATCATGTCATACCTAATATCGAGGAATGTTAGAATAAACAATGGCAGATAATGAAGTCAAAATTCTTTTTTTTTTAAATAATAAATAAATAAATATCCTTTGAACATTCCCACACATCGCCAATCGCCATCTAGTCCCAAAGTAGCTACTCAAAGCTTGTGTTATGGGTGCCAGACAACGAATTATAATACTTAAATACTTTTTGTTTGTAAATACATACATTTACAAACAAAAATTCATTTCCAGATAACGCTTAGTTTAAGAATGATAAACTAGAATAGGGTTTTATATTCGAGTTTTGTAACTACAGCTTTTGAATAGTTAAAACTCTGTTGCGTCAAGTTGCCGGTAAAAAAGAATCTTTAAGTAAATTTGTCACGTTTTTGTTATATCATATACATTTTTATTTATTACTATCAGCATAAAAAATATATACACATATTAACTTAATAAAATCCATAAATAATTATTATAAAAGTTATAAATATAAATAATTATTAAAGATTTACGGAGCTGTGGGCTGTTGTCTAGTGTGCGTCCATCCTAAATCAAATTACGCTAGTTTTCAATTAGATATCTAACTCGTTAATCACACTTAGCAGAACTCTGTTAGGTTTATATTAGACTTGTCTGAATTAGTAATTAAGTTTGATTGACCTGACGTCTCTTACTTTCCAACTGTTTAGTTATAAAGTAAGTATAGATAGACGTTTAAATCTCAATTAACTAACATCAGCTTCTGATATTGAATAATATTTTCCCTGTTACAAGATGAAATTAGATACCAAAACTTGCGCACGGTGGGACTCGAACCCGCAAACTTTGTCAAACCTTAACTTTGGGTAAACGCTCTTCCCAATTACGAGCTACGAAATTGTTGAAAGTGTTTTCAACTTGTGTCGGCATTTTAATAGGTATCGAAGTTAAGGCTGATTCACGCTACACCGTGCCGGCGCCGAGCCGGGCTCCGACCGGGCGCCGGCCGGGGCGTGGTCAAACATTATTGTATATACATATTTTGTATGAAGTGATTCATGCCTGATCGTGCCCCGTCCGGGCCCGGCGTTGGAATGTCTATAGGATTTTTTTCCGGTTCCGGCACGGTCCGGCCCCGGCACGTTGTAGCATGAATCATCCTTTAAACTCTGGTAAAGAACAGACAAATACTTATTTAAACTTTATTGCACTGTAAGTTGTACAATTGGCGGGTTTCATGCCTAATGGTATTCTCTTCCAGTCAACCACCTGGTAATGCAGAGAGTTTAATCAGTGGCGGAATACTAATAATAAGTGAGAAGAGTGGCACAAAAAAAGAAGTAAAATGCACCAACATAAACATATAAATACAAATATTACACAAATATATAATAGGATACATAAGCAAAAGACTAATAAACATACATATAATACATATACTTAATAAATACAAAATTATGAATGATAAAGGTGATTGACGACATCCAAAAACACAAATAAAATAAAATTTATATAATATAATTAAGATATTCGTCAAGTACATAACATTGCCCTTATACGTTATAACTTGATATTTCCAACAATCACCGTTACACCTCTATTATATCTATTCATCTGTAATAATTGAATAACATAGCCGCGAATGTAATTAATATAACGTTTTGAATCAATTGGCACAACCATTAATAAAATTTGAATACAAGTAACGGTGCTTTGAGGTAGTGCTGTCAAAGACGGCCGGGTATCGATACTTTTTAGGAGCCTACTTTTTAGCACCTAAGAGGTTTAGATAGCTCCTAATCATTGCGACTCCATTGATGCTATCGCGCGTTAGCATCGCGACTGCATCGATGCTAAAAGTCGCAGTGTGTAAAGGGTCTTTAAATAACAAATAATATTAATCGTTATCGTTTCTACAAACTTTGTGTTGTAAGTTTTATTCGACTAAAAGTAAAATAATAATAATTTATTTGCATTTATTTCAGTACTTTTATTTTATTTATATTTTTCAGAATAAATTATTTGTAACATACGCAATTAGGAAAACCGTTGATATGAAACATCAGAAACTTTATTAACATAATACATGTTCTGAATTTTAAGCAAAATCAACATAAAAAATCGACAACAGCCAACTCTATATTGCAGTCTGAGTTCGTTCATGGTAAAGATAAGTGTGAATGTTACGATTCAAAATGTCTAATAGTCGTAAGTACAAAGTTTGGAGGCCTCAAATTGATATACAGTTGTTCATAATAATACCACGGATATTTTGTGAGTAAGCAGTTTAAACGGAAGTACACAGTTATAGGGCAGCTTACGAAAGCAAATTAATAAAAAGTTACTTTTATTTTAGTTAAGTTTATTTTTAAACAAGAATTATTATTAATAATAAACAAGTAATTGATACATGAATAAGATTTATAGGGTACAAAATTAATTATATTTGCATGCCATATATAAAGTTAAACATGAATGTTATATTTTTTTTTTATTTACACCGTCCTAATATGACCCTGTTTTTGGCAAATAAACGTTTTCATTTCATTTTATTTCATTTCATTTCAAGAATGTAGGAACGTTTTGACTTTAAGGAATATTTTGGAAGCTCAGAATCATTTAAATAAGTTGTAATATTTATGTTTTGGTAGGATTTAACCTAAAACAATCTAATTGATATTCAGCAGTCTCCCGACCCTATTTAATAGTTACGTTTCATGTTTCGGATCAAGACAATACCAACAAAGTAAAAATCATGAAAATCGTTCCAACAGTCCGCGTTCTTGAGATATAAGTGGTGTAACGTACATGTCTTTTTTTGTGTATGTATTCAGTGCACGTGCAAAAAACCACTTACTAACATAGTATGACAACGTTCTTACAGTTTCCAATCAGAATAATGATTGCATCACGTTAGGCCTATATCATTTGATGCACTTATATCAATACGTTCTATTTGCATGAGATTATATTAAACGAACTCTACTTAGTTATGAAGAGATCCTTACAAACTTGTTAGAATCAACGCATAATTAAGGATATTTTATTTATAAAATAAAGTCGATTTTACCAACGTCAAATAAGACTGATCCGATGAGATATGATAAACATTTATTGAACATCACTTTTAAATCAGGAATAAATTAATAGAAATGGGCCATAAGTCAATCTAAATATGAATACGGATCAAACAATCTTTATACATAAAAGAAAGTCGAGTAATGTAAGGTAATTCGATTTCCCATATCTAATAAATATAAGGTACTTTCATAACCTTGAAATGAAAAAGGCTTTTTTATTAAAAATAAATTTAAATTACTTATTACTTTGTTGGATTTGTCTTCGTCCTGAATAATAATAACCGGGCGCAAACGAAGTTTGCTGAGACTGCTAGTTTCGAATAAAAACAATTATATCAGAAATGTGGTCCCACCTTATTTCGCTAGAGAAAGTCTGTCAACACCAAGCAATCTGGACGTTTATTACAATCATAACTTTATTAGGTGGGCAATAAACTATCGCGCCCATTTCTGTTTCGTATTAAATACCTATTTCTGTCATAATCAATAAGTATAATACGAGGGTCAAACTGAAAGTTCTTAGAAAATCAAAAACTGATTACATTAGCCAGTTATTAGTTTTATTATATCTTTTCAAAATATTGTCCATTGACGTCAATACACCGCTGCATGCGATGGAACCACTGGGAAAAGCACTTTGCCCACTCGTCCTTAGGGGTCTCTTCAATGGCATCGCGATACGCAGCCACCGCTTCTTCAGCATTCATAAACCGCTTTCCTTTAAGTTTTTCTTTAATTTTTGGAAATAAATAAAAATCACAAGGCGCGAGGTCGGGGCTATACGGCGGGTGACCCAGTAATTCAACGTTTGATGTCGCCAAATAGTCGATCGTTCGCTTGGCGGTGTGCGACGAGGCGTTGTCGTGGTGAAGGAGGATCCTACTGCGAGGTCTTTTTTCTCGAACTTTTTCCAAGACAAGTGGCAAACAATTGGTAGTGTACCATTCTGCAGAAACTGTTTTTTGATCCTCTAACACAATTGTTGCGAAATGACCTATCCTTCCAAAGAACGAGGCTACCATTTTTTTTCCCGCACTTCGATCTCTCTTCACTTTAGTTGGCAACTCCTCGAAAGGAAACACCCACTGAGCAGATTGTCTTTTGGTTTCAGGATCATAACAGTAAATCCAGCTTTCGTCACCTGTTAGTATGTCGAACACAGCATTTGAGTCACCTCCGTTAAATCTTTCAATCATTTTACGGCACCAATCCACACGATGGAGTTTTTGAGCCTTAGTCAAATTATGAGGTATCCACCGGGCGCAAAGCTTCCTGACCGCTAAATGTTCGTGGAGGATTTTGTGCACTTGACTCAAACCGATGCCTAAGCTTGTCCGAATCTGCTGATAGGTCACTCTTTTGTCAGTCTCTATCATACGCCGCACAACACAGATGTTATTTTCAGTCGTCGCCGTAGAAGGCCGTCCCTCACGTACATCATCAGTGAGATTAGTGCGACCACGTTTAAACTCATTAAACCAGTTGTAAACAGTCGCACGAGATGGGGCTTCATCGTGAAAGGCCAATCGTAGTCTATCATAACTTTCTTGTTGACTTAAATGACATCGAAAGTCATAAAAAATCATTGCACGAAAATTTTCTCGTGTTAAATTCATGTTGACGTGACACAGACAATTTTCAATTTGCCGCCTAATCGTAAAACAAATGACAAATGAATGAAATATATACTCAGTAATATTGGCAAAGAGTTCTATTTTCAAATTTTAGAATATTTTTTTTATTATATTGTTTATAAGTGGCCAGTTCTAAAAACTTTCAGTTTGACCCTCGTACGTTTATGGCAACATTTCCTTTAACTTTCCATTAATTGGGACGAGTAAATAGAAAACAGACAACAATTTGACCGAGAAATGCCAAAGATGCTATCTTTACCCGATAAATAGGTAGTAGCGACATTTTAACATCTTTGCCCGCATTTACATCACTCACAAGGGGAAATTCTAGCAATACTGGCCTTCTTTAATAGCCTCGATAATAATAATAGTCCCCCTAGCCGTTTTCGACTACAGTTGCCAGTCACAACGACTAACCGACTGCGCGGGACATATTATAGTGCATAACTGTGTGCGCAAACACATGTGCACTCTCTATTCCTTTCACTCTCATCATACGACCGGAGAGAGATCAGGCGATGGACCAATGGCTTACCGTGCTTTTCCGAATTTTCACATAGAAAAACCCAGGTATATATTTTTGGCCCGACCCGGGGATCGAACCCGGGACCTCTGGCGCAGCCGTCGCCAAAAAGTGCGACGCTCTGACCGCTGCGCCATGCTACCGAAGCAGTAGCCTGGATAAAATACTTTGTTGAATTAAGTTTACAGAATATAGTTAACTTTTTTTCGTTTACATGTTTGGCTTCTTACCTTTATTACTAAGACCTGAGTTTTCCATCGTCAGGTAAGGAATATTCGTCGAATAAAATACAATACGCCTAATTTTCGAACTTTACCTTTTTGTCAGCAATTTTTTGTTGTGTCAAAATCGGTCATTTCATACTTATTCAGGGCCGATTTTATCAACGTCAGATAATACTTATCCAACTAAATAATATAATTAATATAGTATATGTGCGCTACACCATTTAAATTGGGAATAAGTATAATAACGACCAGTTTTAAAATAACATGTACATTACTGACTGCTGAAAAATAGGTGTCGTCTTCAAATGAGACATATTGCATTTTATTCGACGAATATTTCCTGACGTTGGAAAAATCTCATCTGATGATTTGAAAAGTCTTATTTGACGTTAATCAAATCGCCCCTTAGAAATAATAGTATATTGTATCGTATCGTATGCATTATACGCATGCCACTTTTAATACGGCAGTTAAATATGACCTCAAACATGTCTACAGAACACTTAACACTAATATCAAAGTTTCTACTTAACGGTTAACTTTAATATGTAAATGAAAAATCCCTCATCCAATACCTTGAAGGAAGTCTGAACGGCATCAGTTTTCTGGAACGATTAAGGTTTAAGATAAATCTAGGCTCTAAACTTTCACAGGTTGCTTCGTTAGGTTGCTTGTCCACTGATCGGATGGCTATGGTTGAAGGTATTAGGCTGGGTGTACACTTAATACAGACAGAAGTAGCTTGTAAAAATATCCCCGTCCACTAACGACTCGGCGATAATAGAGAACGGTATGCTATCAGATCGAGAAGTCAAATAAGATAAAAATAAAAAAGTGTTTGAGCATGTTTTAGTTTGGTCTTGTTATTCATATTTACATTTTAATCTTGCAATTTGTGAATGATATGCAGTTTTTGACCCTTTACACACTGCGACTTTTAGCAGCGATGCAGTCGCGATGCTAACGCGCGTTAATATTAATGCAGTCGCAAAATGTCAACCTTTATTCACTGCTCTACTTTTAGCAATGATACAGTCGCGATGCTACCGTGCGTTAGCACCGATACTGTAGCGGTTTAAAAATTGCAAAAGCTGGAATTTTACAAATTATGTACTGAAGTTTGGCTACTGCATCAATGTTAAATTAAATCTATTCATTGCGTGAGTCGCGATGCTGAAGTGCGTTTTCAAAACACACGACTGCATCGATGCTTAAAGTAGCAGGGTAAAGGAAGTGTTTATTGTTTCTATAAATTTACATTTTGACATAAAATTTAGGCGAAGAATTTCAAACTTGTGTGTGACTTTGTCAATTTTCATAAACATTTTCTGTCTTAATTTTAAACTTCGAAATGTATTCTCAGAACGGTTTCAATTTCACACATGATTATTATTTGTGATCTTGTCATTTCCGGAGGTTTGGGCTAAGAGTTTCTGTTTTCAAGACGTAGTCTATCAAGAAAAACTTTCAACAATACAAATAATATCGCTATCTCGTTAGCCCTTCCGTGGATAACAATCCTAGCACGCAGATAGTTTAGTGGCTGGCCTACATGCCGACAGGACGGCTCCGAACGTTTTGATTTAGGATAAGTGAATTTCTAAATGTCCGTTATGATAAAATACATCAAAAGGACAGACCGACCGTAAATCCGGATTTGTAACGCACTTGCCATTTCGTTACTGCTGTTTTGTATTGGGCTACGGTTTTAGTTGAGATTACAGATGGAACTATCTACGAGTATGTATCTAACGACGTTTCATATTTTGTGGCCGATTCTCGTTTAATAACAAGTAAACAAAAGAGATTACAAAAAATACTAACAGACTTATGATTTTAATGTGTAGGCGATGTACGTATAAAAGAAAGAAAGAAAGTTTGAGAATGCTTTAAGGAGTATTTTTTTTTACAAAAAAATTAAAAAGTAAGAGCATTAAAAAATAAGGGGGCATTTGTTTCGCCTTTCTTTTAAATATATAAGGGAATCAAACTTTTAAATTTTCAACATTTATTTTGTAACCTAAATGTAAGACCCCTTACACACTGCGACTTTTAGCATCGATGCATCGCTGAAGCGCGACTGCACCGATGCTAACGCACGTTAAAATCGATGCAGTCGCCAAAATTCAGAAGATAATTTGACAATTAATCGCGTAAGCATCGCGTAGGTATCGATGCTAAAAGTAGCGCAACGTTTAAAGGTTGACATTTTGCGACTGCATCAATGCTAACGCGCGTTAGCATCGTGACTGCATCGCTGCTAAAAGTCTCAGTGTATAAAGGGTCTAAAACGTCAACATTTTTAGACTTCTTTTAGTTTCAGTTTTTTTGCTTTTTTTATAAGTTCTGTTACAACAATCCCTAGCATTTAACACAGAACTCTAACTACAGCGTGGTCTATGATCATAGGCGTCATACCTCGTAAATAAGCACTTTCGCTTCCACTTAGAACTGGATTCAACCCTGCTTTAGCCACATTACACGTTATTATATGCAGGATAATAATCATGAATAATATTAGAAATATTTAACGCAGCGAGAGAGTAAATGAAAGTTAAGAGATTAAAGCACTGTTTTCTGGACTATCCGTGTAATCGTAATCTGGATGACCTCCGTGGTGTACCGGTTAAGTACGCTTAGGTTTGGGTTAGGCGTCGCCGTTCCGAGGTCCGGGGTTCGAGTCCCGGTCGGATCAATATAAAAAACATATTTTTCCATAATGTCTCAGGTCTGCGTGTTGTGGTACCACCGTTGTGTCTATCTGATTTCCATAACACAAGTGCATTGGCTACTTACTTTAGGATCAGAGAAATGTATGTGTTTGGTGGCCAATGTTAGAAAAATAAACATTCTTACAGATAAGTGGAATTTAGGAGTAGGTAGAAATAAAACATGAACTAACAAACATGAACTTAAAAACTATCTTTTTTTTTTAACACAGTTTGATAAGTAGATCTAGTGGTTAAGGTGTAAAACATGCCTTTCCTGAACGTTTGGCCTTTCAAAACCATAGCAAATCAGTACTCTTTATAAAAATCTCATTAAAGTACTCCTAATATGTTATGTGCAGAACTTGTGCAGTGCGAAACCTATGTAGGTTTCTAAAACATGGTCGCTGTCTTAACTTTCACCATCGCAATTACAAACTTAAGTAATTTCAATAAATGTTAGACAATTTCACACTAAGCAGCCTTATCACAATACAAACTAAGTTTAGAAAGCTCGTTGTCTTAAAATTTATGACTGTAAGGCTTCAAGCTTCTGGAATTTTCACTTGATTTTCAACATCAAATAATCGTTGAATCGGAAGTACTTAATCCGCAACTTTCCTCCTGACTACATAAAAACAACAGAAAATTATACATTAAAGTAAATAGGTATTGCTTCTCTTTTACCTACAAAAACAGGAGGAAGTTATCAATTCGGTTGTATGTTTTTTTTCGTTGTTTCAAAGTAAGGAAATTTCTACTTTAAAACCACGACAATTGGTTTGTTGTCTATTATCATATCCTAATTAAACAAGATGAGAATGACGAGATTTCCATATACCAAAACATGCACTTCTCGTATGTGTACCTAAAAAGACAATTACAAATGTTTGTTTCTTCACTCTTAGTAATTAAAAAAAACTAAATACAGTGAGCCTACTATGAATGATCTATTTCTATTGTAACCCGTAACTTTAAGCAATGTTCTCTAACCAATTAACGTCTCGCCGTAACAGAACTTGTAATGGTTAAAGTATCGTCCATTAAATTAAACTGTCACAGACATAGTTCACTGGTTTCTGGTAGTTATAAGACTTAGTTTGAGCAACTGGAGTGTGGATGCTTTGAATCTAGATCTAAACCTTGATTCAAAGCATCCACACTAGATTCAAAATCACTATTAGCCTGCCTTTTAATATCGAAAGGCAGTTTTTCTTCATGGGTGAGTCTTAGACCCCTTACACACTGCGACTTTAAGCATCGATGCTTACATGCGTTAGTATCGATGCAGACGCCAAAATTCAGTAAATAATTTGTCAATTTCCAGCTTCTGCATCGCGACTGTATCGACGATAAAAGTAGCGCAGAGCATAAAGGTTGCCATTTTGCAACAGCATCGATACTAACACGGGTTAGAATCGCGACTGTAACGGTGCTTAAAGTCTCAGTGTGTAAAGGGTTTTAGATGGAATCATTGTGACAACCTAACAAATTAAGCTTACATTCTATCCCACGTAAGTTAATACACTTTCTTATCCCCACGTGCCAAAAGAGTGATACACATGTTCATTGTACATAGGCCCCACATAATATAGTATAAATAGATATAGTGCAACGAAACCAAGGTTCATTAAACCCCATACGCAACTAAACATAAAACATGGCATCAGAAAGCTACAATAAATAATCTGCAGATAATTAATGTCCCATTTTCAAGCAATTCTAATACTGTAATTTCATCGTAGCGAGATCTTAATTACTGCTTTGCGATCTGGTTCAGAATCAATACGCTCATTACAATCAATCATAGAGATCCAATGGTGATAGAGACCGTTCATTCATCAGATCTTGGTAGCCAATTAGATGCATTCAATAGTTTCTACGAGTTACTTTTGCGGAACTGCGCTGGTTTATATTTGCAAGAAATTTCAAGGGTATTTATCCTATTTAACGTTCAATTTTACCTATCTTAGGTATTTTAAAAAATACTGAACAAGGAAATATACTTATAAGCAGATCTCCGCGACTTCGTCCGCGCGTTTTGAGTTTGGTCTCTCCCCTCCTTTCGCAGCGTTATGTTTTATAGCCTTAAATTCCTCATTAAATAAGCTATCAAACACCTTTTGTTTTCAAATGCGTCCAGTAGTTCCTGAGATAAGCGCGTTCAAACAAACAAACAAACTCTTCAGCTTTAACATATTACGAGTAGTATAGATTTAACCCATCATTATCATCATCATCATTATCAGCCAAAGGACGTCCACTGCTGAACATAGGCCTCCCCCACGGCCTTCCACAGCGACCGATTACTAGCGGTCTGCATCCAGTTTGATCCTGCAATCTTTATAAGGTCGTCTGTCCATCTTGTTGGTGGACGTCCTACGATGCGTCTTTGGTCGAAGGGTCTCCAATCTAGAACTTTCCTGCCCCAACGGCCATCAGTTCTTCGCGCTATGTGCCCTGCCCATTGCCACTTGAGCTTACTGATTCTCAAGGCTATTTAACCCATATTAACGAAATAATATCTATCTACGGTACCTTAGAAATACACTGTACAAGAAAAATACCTAATTTGAGTTGAAGATTGCGTAGTAAGTTTAACAACAAAAAAATATCGTAGAGCTTCCGAAAAAAGGTGGTATCGAGTATATTTGTAACACTTTTAATTTCATTATTTCATAAACCGAGTCATTCGCATCTGCAATAATGAATATTGAAATATGCAAATGTAAAACAAATACAAACGACTTTCAATGGATTGTGTAATGCATTGTTTATTCATTGAACGAATAGCATGTATCATAGTAATCTACCGAGCTTTCATAATAGAGCAATGTTAACTTGTTGATGTGGGTTTCATGTGGCATTGCATGTGCCAATTTAATACTAAAGTAATTATATTAGATAGAAGAAAAAAATCTATAATAATAGACAATGTTTGAATTCCTCACATCGTTGTTTGCGAACAATTAAGCAGGGCGGTTGCAGCTGACTAGTAGCTGAATCATCATCATCATTATCAGTCAAAGAACGTCCTTTGGAAATTCGTCGTCGTCGAAAGCTCTATATTCACATCGACCTTCCCCATGGCTTTCCACGGCGATCGATCGCAAACGGTCTGCATCCAGTTTGTTCCTGCGATCTTTTCTAGGTCGTCTGTCCATTTTGTCGGTGGAAGTCTTACGTGTATGCTCGAAGGGTTTGCAAGCATGAACTTGCTTGCCCTAACGGCAATCAGTTCTTCGCGCTTAGTGCCCTGCCCATTGCCACTTGAGCTAAAAAATTCTCAGGGCTATGACGGTTACCTTAGTTCTTCTACGTATCTTCTCATTTCTGATTTGATCTCGTAGAGAAACACCGAACAGTAGTCCTTTCCATCGCTGGTTGTGGGATTTTGAGTTTCCTTACGAGGCCTATAGTAAGAGACCTTGTTTCGGATCTGTATATCATCATTGGTAATATACCAGTGTGTTCTTCAACCAGTGTTGAAGAATTTCGTCTTAAGACATTCCTGTCTATTCCTGACTCCGATAGTAAAAATAGTAAAAAGTTTTAAGTAAAATCAGTAACAGATGTAGCTTTTAGTAGCAGAATCCCTACTAAAAGCTGGCTGAGAGTCTTCTTACAGCAATCGATCACTTATTATGAATACATAAGCTAACGGAACCTCTTAACTTAACACAATTGAAGAAAAAAAAACTAGTATCGGGTTCATTTAAAAGGTAGCATTAGATTTGTCAAATGAAGAAATCTGAATTCTGATCCCAGACTTTTGCAAAGAACTGTAATGCTAAATCTCTCCTATCACCTTGGGTATTATTAGTCATTTAGTACAAATATCGCACTCGGCAGCGGAATCTAAGCGGCAGCCTGCATTAGTGCTATCTCATTATTCAGCGCTGGGTATAACTCGCGCTAATGCCTCCATATCTTATAAATCTGCGCTGGCGCTTAATTAGAATGAGCTGAGAGACTGGAAATGGTTGGGGATGTGGTAGGAAACAAAGGATTAAGACAAAATTGAAATGACACCTATAAAATTATTAAACTTTTTTGAATCGGGAAAATTAACCTTACGGTACATATGCTGATCAAAAATCGGTTATTACGCCAAGAAAATGAAAACTAGAGCCCATTTAAGAGATCCAAAACAGTTATAAAACAATCTGCAGCTATTTTGCTCTTCGTACTTTTTTGCTTGTCGAAATGTTTTTTTTATTTTAATTTAATAGTAAGCGAGGTATAAATTTCACGGTCTACCGGTAAAATATATAAATAGCGAGAAAATTAAAATAGTCATTGCTCATGCCACCTCCACGCATTAGCTGCGCGTATGCATGGCACACTGCGCCGTGGAATGAGAAAAGATGCGTCCACCGACAGATTGCAGGGACATTGTGTTTGCATCCAGTCGTAAAAGGGAGTAATATGTAATTTTACCTCGATGTAACGACTTTTTTCGGTATTATGGCATCTTATTTAGAAACTTTTCAAAGTTGTCATAATCAATATCATTTAGATACGATAACAGACCTTACTCAGGTGATACTGGAAGAATTCAGACAGTTTATAATTAACTCAATATTTCCTGATTATTGATACTGCAATCTAAATAAATTCAAAGTGCGACAGAATTTTGATTTGAAGTAATGACGACCTCAGTAGTGCAGTGGCTAAGCACGCTGGGTTTCAAGGCGTCGACGCACCGAAGTCCCACGTTCGATTTCCGGTTGGGTCAATATAAAACTCAATTACTTTCACAATGTCTCGGGTCTAGATGTTGTGGTATCACCGTTGTGTCTGGTTTTCATAACACAAGTGCATTAGCTTACTGCAAATGTTATCGGTGTCCATTTTTTTTTTTTTTGACAAACCAAACATAGATCAGCTTTTTTTTAATTATCGTATTCAACCCTATTCTTCTTTCACGTTCAAATTTGCATTAGTAAGTAATTAAATAAGAAGAGTGATAAATACTAACAACAAAGGACAAAGTGAGACTTTAACAACTAATTATAACATGCAAACTCATTACCAACATATAATTAAACTATCATAATCTTAGCTTATCTATCAGCACCGTCATTTCGTCACATGTAGGCGTAGACAATATCCGTATAACGCCCGGAACCTGGTCCAAATCCGTACAACAGTTAATACGGTTTATATGATTAACAAATAATCAGTAACGCATTAGTGTCTTGTTTATCATTCGGGAGACTACGGTTGCGCAAGAGTTCGCTGGCTTTTTCTGACTGCTGTCTAGTGGGAGATAGGCTATAGATTTTGTAAGGGAGACAAAGCAGCTTTGTACAAATTCTAAAAACTAAATATAATCATGTGTACTAATATTTGGTCTGTAGTAGTAGTAGTAGGTAAAATAAATAATTATTATTGGTCATTAGCAAGTTGTGTCTTAGTTTTGGAAAAATGTTAAAAGGTAAAATTTACCATCCATAACCCTATGAATACTTGAAGTTACAAATGATGCTTACTTGTGCATGATGATTTAACCCAGAATAACGCTTATCCTGGGTTAAATCATCATTCCATCTCGGTCAGTTTATTTGACATTGACATAAGTAGCAAAAATATGCTCTACAAAGGTAAAAGACTTTTGGTTTTATCTTTATGAACAAAGGTAAAATAATAATAACAGTTTTTAGAAAAGCGTCAACATAGTTATTTTTATCAATTGAAAATGTACCTAAAGCTGTTGAAAGTTGAATATTGTACGTAGGATCCTCTACCAGCGGTCTCCCGCGACTGCGTCCGCGCATTATGTTTTTGTTCCCTCTTTATAGCCTCAAGCCCTCCTCGAGAAATGAGCCATCTAACACAAAAATATATATTTTTTTTCAAATCGGTCCTATAGTTCCTGAGATTAGCGCGTTCAAACAAGCAAACGTACTCTTCAGCTTTAGAATATTAGAATAGATTCAGCTTTCACTGGACAACATGTTGACCGTGCACGTTTCTAAGATATAAAAACCTATTTTTCTTCCACTGACACATTCTCCGCAGGTGGTAATAGACTGCGTAAATGACAATGAGTATGAATTTAATTAAAATATATGGACCTTGACATTATGAAAGGTAGAAAAATCTTTTTATCGACAATGTACCTGTTAATCTAGATTTCTAGAAAAAAATAGCGCCTGATTCTAGTATAATAAACTAATTCACATAGTCTGTGACTAATAGAAAAAATACCCTTATAAAGCATCTCCGTGGAGTAGTGCCTAAACACGCTGTTTTAAGACGTCACCGCTCTAAGGTCGCGGGTTCGATTACCGGTCAGGTCAATGTAGAAATCATAACTTTCTATATTGTCTTAAGTCTGTGATATGTGTTGGGGTGTCAAAAAAACCAATCCGTTAATGTCCTTGTATAAAAATTATGCAAATGAAAACATTTCAAGCTTGTGATAGGTTTAAAAATAGGGGGAATTGCTGTAGAGCGTTCTCAAAATTGTGAAGATAGGTATGAAAAATAGCAATGGCAATCCGAAATACTAAATAAGTTTTGAACAAATTCATTACATTTCGTAATGCTTTACTCAGACTCGTCTTACACACTGCGACTTTTAGCGTCGATGCATTCGCGCGCTTTGAAAACCCGCTTCAGCTTCGCGACTCACGGAATGAACAGATTTAATTTAGCATCGATGCAGTTGCGCGTTGGCATCGCTGCTAAAAGTTGCAGTAAATATCCTTTGGACATTCCCACACATCGCCATCTAGTCCCAAAGTAAGCTACTCAAAGCTTGTGTTAAGGGTGCCAGACAACGGATATAATACTTAAATACTTTTTGTTTGTAAATACATACATGATATACATAGAAAACACCCAGACAAACAGACATGTTCATGCACACAAATGTTTGTATTGTGCGGGGATCGAACCCGCATCCCGCTGCGTAGTAGGCAATTTCTCTACCACTACACCAGACGGGTAAAGGGTCATACGTCCTGTAATTAAACTTTAGTGTCGTTTGCTATGGGTCGGTACTTATATGACTATTTAAAGAAATTAATGTTTACCTCCATCCGTCAATTACGAGTACAACTTCCCAATAATTTATTGCAACCTAAGAAAGTATCTCTAAAACCAAATATCCATGATTAATTGAAAAAACGTACCTACCTGATATGTTGACGAAAACGGTGATAACTCTGGTCAGATAGCCGGATTAGCATAAGACGGTGTTGATTTTTATAATCATCTTAATCAATTTGGCATCCTTAATTAGTAGAGGTCGTTGAACCGGTCAAACTAGACTTCGCCCCGGCTCCGCCTACGAATGACGTAAGCGATATCAAGGCGAAGGCTTTTGTTGAATGTGATGCAATGGTGCACTGTTTTTATCGAAGTTGGAGCTCAAAATGTAGACTTGGATACAGTGCGCATATGCATTTGATTAAAAAAAGGTATTAAACATTGAATTATGATAGCAATAAATGAAACGTGCAAGTTGTATACAATTGTCTTATAACTTTAAATTGCTGTGTTGATTGATTGGATTGACCAAATGACTGACGTTAAAAAAATTGCTCTAAATATGAAGTCTACATTGCAGTCTCAGTAAGATACCAATTTTTATCTAATTCAACTTCCTTCACTAGGTCCAACATATCCTACCAAACAATATAAAAAAGATACACTACTAATTTCAGATCTCGTAACAGGTATTAAATACAAATTTGCAACATTATATTTAACTTCCAGCTATTGATATAATCGTCTATTTAAAGATTCAGAAAGTATATAAATGGACTTGAAAATTTTTGATTCCTAAAACAATTCGATACCTAACTTTGATACAATACATTTCGCATTTATTTTATCTATATCATCTGAGTAAAGTCCTTAAAGTTGGCTTAAAACATTTAATTAATGACCGAACATTAGAAAGATATATAACAGACTTTTATTATCAAAACTAAACATATTTATGACGGCTTTTATGTGTCTCGTCAGTTAAATGTAAAATCTAGTTGTCTAAAAGCATCAAATACCAAATGTGCATAAAACACTTCTACATTAAAATGTATGACGAGATTTCCAAAATAAGAATCGTGTTTGTCTAAAAATGCATAGAAAATAGTTTGAAACAAAACATTTGTGACCATTAGAGCCTATAAATGTCAGGGGAAAAGGCATTGCATTCTTTTACATAAAAATACAGTTATATGACGTCACTGAGGTTAAATTCTACATTCGTTTGAAGGTCGAAGACATTGGGTTAGGGCTGCTGCACACGAGAAAAGAAAGCGTGATCATGGTTCAGGATCCAAAAAGTCTATGTTATGAGTCACAAAGTAGATTACACTTTTTTGCAGTAAATTTATGAAAAGTAATTATATTTAGTAATTTAGAATAAATATTTAGGATTTTTATTTCGTTATCTACAATAACAAAATATTAAATTGTCAAATTTTAAGCATACTTAATTGTATTGTCACTTTTGGCTAACATATTGATATTTTAGAGTCTCTTTTAGGGAATTTAGAGAATCTTTAACATAACATTCATAGTCTAAATCATGAACAAACACACAACCCTATTAGATATAACATTTTGAATTAAACAGTCAATTGCAAAGGGCCGCAGTTCAAATAGTCGTACGTATGAACTCTTTACATTGATCGATCTGCTATCCACATAGACAGCCCTAGAAATAAAGGCGCCGACCCATCAAAACAGAAATTTCACTGCGCGTTACTCTTATCGGCTGATGGACGAGTAAAGGTCACACAAAAATTTCAATTTGATAGTTACACAACTATCATAAACGCGTACAACGGCCGGCTCCCACAGAACTGGTATAAAACGTAACGTTTGGTGAGCGTCATGAGAAGTAGCGAGTGCGATTACTTAGATGCACTCTAGTGAACAGATGATCCCGTTTGAAGTCCAGCTGAAAGAAACTCCTGAGTCTGAGAAAAAAAAAACGGTTTAATCTTGCAAAACTGACATCTCACAGAGCTATGAAAGCAGAAGAGAGGCGTGTGAGTTGAAAATAAACAGGTAGGTACATCAGTTTGGACAGTTAGCCTGCACCAAACTTTTGTACATACCTGTTTGTTTTGATTTGTATCGTTTTTGTGGCAGCTTGTGGTGACTGAGTTCGTTCCGGCGTTTCTTCTCAGCACTTTCCAGATTGTCTGTGTTTTGTTTCGAAGCACTAGAAGGGCCCAAAAGATAAGGAGACCTGTTTGGACCCCCATATGGGTCATAATTGATTGATATTACACTTTATTGACGTTCATAAGTGGCATTTTGTGTCCTAAATTGAATAAATTATCATTTTGCCTTTGATTTTAAAACAAAGTATTGAGCCCAACTAAATTGCACTACATAATGCATTGTTCTTCTAGAGCTATTTCGATTAAAAAAGACCGAATGAAAAAGCAGAATCTTCGTTATGCTTTAAGACACTATAATAATTAGGTATCGCAAACCACTTTCGTGGTTGACTGCGAAAGTTGTTGACTGTTTTTTTATTAGATTCTTCCGATTCGCCTTTTTGCCTGAGAACTTAAATTGCCTCGTTTTTTCTCTTGCACCACACCACAGCTCTGTAATTTTAGAAATGAAGCCTCCAGTGTCAATTAGTAGTTGGTATGTGGGGTCCCATCACTTTTTGGCTCATTACATAGGTAATTTGAAGAGGGCGGTGCGGTCAGGCCCGTTAGAAACACTTTGGCACCGGTACCACTCCGGTAGAAGTACCGGTATTACGCAAATTCTATCTCAGTTTGCAGAAAATAATAATACCTACTATGAAAAGTTTTGATTAAATTCTTATTTAAAAAAACTCCGGGAGCACTCCGGGAGTGCCGGCAGAAGTGAAAACTTGAATATCAACGTTGTGCATTTTTGATTTTTTGGAATAGTTAGGGAATAATTTTGAATGAATTGCTCTTATTATCAATATAAAAGTACTATCATTTTTGTGATAGAATACAATAATAATAATAATAATAATAATAATAACAATAATAATAATAATAATAACAATAATAATAATAATATAATATTTTTATAGAATACAATATTTATTTATTGCGCTATCGTACACAAACATTACAATTTATATTATATTAAATTACATTAAAAAGTTTATCTCTCAGAAAAATCAACTTACATCCATAATTTCGCCAACCGTCTTACGGTTTTTCGATCAGCCCACGTGTCCTGACGCGAGTTTCACATTTTTCCCCCATCCTACAAAAGTGCTCAACGCCGCTAAAGAAGTTTTCACTTCAAAAGTTTTCACTTCAAAAATAAGCAGGTAACTAGATAATAAATAAATATTGGACACCAAGCACATGCATTGCTCTGATTCCAAAGTAAGTAGCTTATGCACATGTGTTATAGAAATCAGACTCAAAGGTGCTACCACAACACCCAGACCGGAGACAATATAGAAAATTTTGATTTATGTATTGACCCGACTGGGAATCGAACCCGCGACTTCGGAGCGGCGACGCCATGAAACCAGCGTGCTAAGCCACTACGCCACGGAGGTTATCATTAGTTGCTATTGATTTCAAGTAATCTGAGCGCTTTTAATGCAGCAATATAACACATTTTGATGCTTTTGCAATAATCATTTATAAAGCTTACCTTAAACAAATAATCAAGGTTTGAAATTCTATTTCAATGCTAAAGGCTAAAGTGAAATGTACGCCACTTTTATGTCATTTGCCATGATTGGCGTTGATTTTAAACTAGCCATGTAATTTTTCAGCAGTGGTCTAAACAAACCTCGTTTTTTATTTTTGGTGAGGCTTTTAGTGTTGTCTGAACACTATAATGGACATTTTATTATAACCTTTTCCATTTTCTTCGACCAAAACGCATTGCTTATCGCCAACATAAAAAAATATAACTTTATCAAATCCCGTAATACCCAATACTTACTAACTGTGGATCGGCTATAACGCCGATATACCCAAAATTTCAAACTCGTCGGCATCAGATTTTATTAGTTTTAAAAATCATATTCACACAGTACAGTCGGACTTACTACTTTCCGATTCGCATGAAAGCAACTAACAGTATCACTGCAGGTTGCCTCGTAACGGAGATGAATAAAAATTAATTATTCTTCTTATCTCATAGAAAAGTAGAGCGCCATGATTTATCAATTAGCCGGTGCAATTAATATACTAACTTACTCGTATATAAGTTAATTTATTAAACATCTTAACTCGAAGTATGTATGAAGCTAAAAATTTATGTTACTTTTATTTAATCGATTTCAAGCTAAAATATTTTTTGCTTAAGTCTGGTAATAAAAATAAAAAAATAAAACTACCATCTGGCAGACATGAAATTGGGCATGATCTTAAGCTTGAATCTGAGAAATGAGTCTAAGAAAGTAGTACACACAAGCAAACATCGTTTCAATCATGTCTCTAAGGAAAGCTCATAATCTTAAAAACAAAACACTAACTCATCATTTAATTTAGTTAGCACGTCAACGCCTTTGAAAATGCCAGCAACTCGATACTTAGTTTTGGATAGGGTCCGAGTCATTATCGAAATTTAGCACGGATCCCAACGATGAGGTATGTGCTGAAATTCTAATTAAAACTACTAAGAAGGTTAACAAGAGCCTGGATCCAAGAAATAACATTATATTAACACTATGAGCATTTAATATAAAAAAGTACAATAAAAATTGGTGCCGCGAAATCAATACTGATAAAAACTAGACATAGGTGGTGTTCACAATAAAATTTAACGACTACAATAAAAACATCTAGCTGCTAAAATTTTAACTAAGCTAACTGTGAGTGGTCAGCTTACGACACGACTTATATGTATTTCTATTTAATAAACTGAAAATATTATTATGCTTATAACTTAATTTGTACGACAGTGCACGGTTTCCTTTCTGTTTTTGTGTAATAAAATACCTTAGACAGCATGTAATGATATAAATTACCTACTTGGTTAGCAATGTTAACCCTATACTTAGTTAAAACTATTAATTACACCGCGTTACTAATAAGAAAAAATCTGCTTAGATAATTCAATTTTAATAAAAGCTCAGCGAGTGATTATCCTTTACTGTGTAAAACCACAGTATGATACTATCATCATTTTTGACTCTACCCGTACGTGTTAAGTCCTATTTTCCAAATTCGAAGTACTTACGCTATCACAACCACAAGAGTATCATGTGTCCTTCCGCAAATACGTACAGTCAACCTCGGAGATTCCGTCACACTTTGGCGCTTATTGCAGTTGTTTTAAGATCGAAATTGAATATGTTTTTATGGTGGTCTGTGCAAGGACAGAATGCAAGTGTAGCTGACATCTATCCACACTTCACACGGTGGAATTTACGCCTTTACCATCCCATACAACTTGAGGGCACAATGTATGGGCATTGAAGGTCTTGAATTCCTTGTGAAAATAACGACCTGAATTTCTGATCAACATTTGTTTTTAGGTATGGCTGAATAGTGCACATAAATAGGTATACTTGTTGAAACGTAGGGAAAATAGAATGGATTATTTTTAATTATTTGCCAAAGTCATATTTTTTATTCGGCCAGGTTCGATGGGTAGACTAAACTAATAGTAGATTAAACTTCTAGTTTCCTCATTCCTGTTTTATTTATTTATTTGCGGAACGACTGTGTAATATTACATTGTCGGTATCATTGTCGAAAAAAAACTTACCTATAAAATCGGATCTTAAATTACCCTAAATGGATTTCGAAATTTAAATTATACCTTTTTAATTCTTTCAACTGTGAGTGCTAAATAAATTGGCCGATGCAATGACATGTTTAATGAACAAAAGAAACCAAAGGTCAGGTCTGCGCCCGCGCACAATTAAAGAAATACGATGAGACAAGCTACCTTGTACAGTCGGAAACTTATCTAGGTATATTAAGTTACGGTGAGGTGATGAAAGGTCGAAAATGGAATTTTCCGCCAGTTGAGATACTCAGTTCATTAGTCCTAGGATTTGGAGATTCCCGATATTAAATATGGTGATAGTACTTTTTGTTAGCGTCGCTTAATTCATCCCAGTGTCCTACTCCAACTAGATCATCATCACACTTAAAAGATTCCTTTGTCATAGATTAGATTCGATAGGCGAAATTAAAATTATACGTTATTGATAGTAGTCTGATATGACTATGACAGTAAAATAGATGTCTAAAAGTAAATAAAACATTCCAACAACCACTTAGGTAGCAAAATATTTCACGCACACTGTACTTTAATATGATTTATTTTTTAAAACCTATTCACACAGTTGTTTTTCTTTTGTTTTTATCTGAACACAGCAGTAAAGCACCGGGAATATCCAATATATTAAGTCAAATAAGTGAGGTGGGCAAATATTTTAAGTGGGGAACAAAATTACGCATATTTGTTAATAAGCTTGAGGTATTTACCTTCATGTTTAGTATTTACTTACTAACTATTACGCGAATACACTTTCGGTTACGTGTGTGTCTTATTAAATTCAATCCTATTCAAATGATGGAAAACCTTACAATCAAAATATTTTTAGAGTATAACCCTCATTTCAAATTTTTAAAAAGCATGGTCTGCATTAGAACAGCTGGATATAAGTAAAGAAAGGAATCTAATCCCTTTTTTTATGAGAAATAAGTAAGTCGTCTAAATCTCCTGACAATAACTTCTGTATCTTAAAAAAAATAGTGTGACCGTGAGTATTTTTTTCCCAACATCTTCTAGATAATGGATACAATTTCAAGATAATGGATAAAAATAAGAGTTCAGAATCCTTATAATATTCATTTCATCGTTTAAAACCACAAATGTATTGCGAGTGACCAACTAATGGCTCTACAAACCGCTCCAAGTATTGTCTCTTTTACTCTTTTTTATTCCTTATACCATCCACCTTTTTCCTTTTAACGCGGTCATTTTTAAATGCCTTATGTTTGATACCATTATTGTTTGCCAATCAGCTTGAATTACAATGTCCCTACCAACCGGAGAACTGAGTAAGAATCCTTTAGTTACAAATCATTTATTTATTTCTTTTTGCACAGTAAACAAGGCAGCTGTTTGGTTTATTTAGATGAGCCTGAGTTGAATGCGTTCCTTGAATTTAAATAAGTTTGGACCGACATTGGTTACGCTGAGAACTAGTATGCTTTCAAGTCTGGACCCTTGTCGGAATGACATCGGAGGGAATGTTGTCAAAACATATAAAATCGGCGTTGCTGTGGCGCTTTCTCGTACACGGCTCCGCCTACCTTTATGGCAATCGCAATCACCGATTCAAAGACCTTTGAGAATGTCGTAAGTTCGATTTCAACTAACAAAAATGATCCGAAATCTTTTTCAAATATCTACCGCTCTTAAAAGCCACTAATTGAGATGTGCAAGACAGTTAAAAGCAACACTTTTATAAAAACGTTTTAAGTACCAGTGTTAGCGAAAGTGTGCAATAAATCTTATTGTGAGCACTCTTATCTCATTCGCTGCGGTAGCCGATATACACTGTGTCAACTCGCTTGAAATTTAAATATAAAACAACTTAAGTATATCAATTCCGACTGATCCACCCGCTCTGCATTATCTTGAGCCTTAACCGCGAAATGGATGAATTATTGTGTTATTATTTCTGGTCCCAGTCACCGAAAGTTCAACTCGAATTTTACGACGCTGTAAAAACGTTATCAGATGCGAGGCGCGATAAAAAACAAATTAGACATTTCTTAAATCATTAAACTTATTCTACTCCCATCGTGTGTGGTAACAAAACGAAGGTTGACCGCTTATCAAAAATCTCTTCATTAAAACTTAAAGAGGGGTCGTTGATTCTGTGCGGAGTTCTCTCCAATCTTACTAAGGGTCCGGGGCGGTGCGATCAGGTTTCCCCGGGTTTGCATGCAACTTAGTTATGTCGACCAGGCATCAATCAGGGAGACGCAATCCGACCAATAATAATAAACCAGCCCTCGGATCCGATTCTTTCATTGTTTCAACAAATGTGTTTCTTGGAATCCAATTGCGTGAGCTCTGTCAATGATGGAGCACCAATTTTCGTAAATGCAAATTCTGTTACATTATTTACCGGTTCTGATGTACGCGTACGGAAAGTTTTATTACTGCAAATTGGGGAATCACATTAAACGCAATTCCACATATTCAGAAAAGGATAAGTTGTTATGTAAAACCAGCAACATGTACTTAAGTAAAACAATACAAAACCCTGAAAGGTCTTTGTTTGTGACGGGTGCGCAGACCATTCATATCACTCATTGTCAAACCTTAAAAATGAAGACACGAATAAAATTACAAGCGAAATTACTAAAACTAACACTGTTTAATGTCATCGTATTCCAAAGGAATTTGAATCGTATGGTTGAGTTCTGTGAGTTGTGAATTGCGAACACGTGTTATCATTGCTCGGAGGCCCTCCATTTATCTTTGGTTTGGACACCGATGCAATTAATCAAGTGCCGTTGTCACGTACGTAATATACGGGAGATAAAGAGAAAAAGATGATTTCAGGCTAATTATCGGCTTGTGGTCTGATTCTTCGTTTTTGGACCACTTAACACCTATAAAGCCAATTTGTCGGTTATACCCCTTTGGATCCAGCCGTTTGGAAGCGTTCAATAGAATTTGGGAGCGATTAAGTATTATTGGTGCTTAATTGATACTGTGGCCTGTGTTGCGTCCTTACATTTATTGCTACTTTGCAATAATTGTCTTTGTGCCATGTATTCATTATCATCTACAATGTAGTGGTGTAAAAGTTGGGATCCGTAATTGCCTACTTTAAAAGGTGTTACCTTGAAGTATACATTTTACTTCATTTCAAATTTATAAGTTATTACTGCCCATTCACAGCAGCTTTTAATTATTTGTTTTATTATTTGTCAATAAAACGGAATCCTTAATTTTCCATACGGAGTTTAACAGCTATTCATATAATTAAAAGTCTGCTCTATCTTGGTGCAGTAGACATAAAACAAAGTGATCGTTCTGTTCATCTTACGTATTCTTCGACGCATATTATTAGCATCTGCGGCTTCGTACGATCCATAAGGTACCATCAATATTCCCTTCAAAACTAGGGATGGGAACATTTGCTATGATACTGGTAATTTTGAATAAATATTATGCATGCGTTAATTAAATACCGATACAATTTTAAAGTTGTTTTTAATAAGAATAACAAATAATAAGTGTATAATATCAACTTTTCGTATGTTGTTAGTAGGTATCGAATTTCTACAATCAGTCAATGGCTGAACTAATTGAAGTAAAAAATTTTAGGTCAATCTCAATAGGCTACTCAATATTATATTATTGAAACAACTTTTCTTCATAATTTGCCCAAGGAAACTCTGTCAGCGTGATCTGATTTCCGTCTTTTGTCTGCGGATTTTAGTCTCTTAGGAACTAAATTAGAGTCTCTAACAGATTAAAATACTGTGGATCAATGTAAGATTGATCACAAGTATTCATCAAGCGATTTGTCGATATCAACACTCAGATCGATCATCCACCGACACCAGACGTAATCAGTATCGAATCGAACCCCGCCATCTCAACCGGTAATACCGATATTCATTCCGATACCGTGACCCAGCCCTATTCATAAGACCCCACAGCACGCTTATCAATCCACGTTGAATTAAATAACTTTAATTAATTACTATACTATCGCAAGCTGGACAATTAGTTAAGTATTTGCGGACGGTAGGCAGAACCTTTGTGAGTTAATTTATGGCTAAACCTTTTCCGGTTTTGTGGAGATGCGATGCAATTCGTCTCTGCGATTAGTTACACAATAAGTCGACATGGCATTAAGTTTCATTAACTTTGAATTCTCTTGAAGCTATTTAATGACACAACAGTTGTTACAGTACCATACTTTTGTGTTTTTATCACGTCCACTAAAACAAATTTTAAACAGATAACAGCGTCTTTTCACTGGTTAATCGCTATAAAAATTGTATAACAAAAAAATGTGCGGTTTTTGTCTCTTATTTGGAGTTGTAAGTTGCGTTTTAATTGGGGTCCATTTTTTACAAAATTTAGTAATTTATATATATATATATATATATATATATAGAAGAAGTTAACTCATCAATGTTTTGTACTAGTTCAGCCATCTCAACAGTCTGACTCTTAACAAAATTTCTGTATCATCCCGATAACCCAGCTCATCTACCTCTCTAGTGCTAGTATCACCACTTTAACTTAGTATCATTTCTTCCAGATGTCAGCCATCGACCCTGACTGCGGGGTCAACGCGATCGTCAACTACACCCTTGGAGAAGCCGCTGGTAGACCCCAGTTCAGTGTGAAGTCAGATTCAGGGGAGCTCTGTGTGGCGGCTCCGTTGGACCACGAGAGAGGAAGCGAGTTTGAATTCCCGGTTATTGCTACTGATAGAGGTAGGTGGTTCCTTGTGTTTTATTTTTTGGTTGGTCTATCGGTCACGATGAAATTACACAGAAACTTTTGTGTCTGAATTCAGGGATTTGACTTATGTTTGACTTTGTTCTTGTTCTTTGAAAAGCTTTAGTAAATAATTGCGACTCAAAAAGTATATTTACCGAAACTTTATTGCCATTCAGATTCTAAAAGCTTAGACAACTATAACTTTGTGTATGTGAAACTTACACAAAGCATCATTGTAGGTTACATTTGGAATATTTCATTAAATAAAAAGATTTGACGCAACTCTCCAATTCGCAACCGTAAAAATTCCTTATTTTCACCACCGCTCTCTCGATCGCTTACAATTTCACACAAACGAATTCGCGAATACACGTCGAGGTCCAAAGTAAATTCCGAAAATGTCCTCCACACGTTGATTTATGTGAACGGGTGCGCATACGCTCTATTGCTCTCCCTTTTTTACCCGTTCAATGTTAATATTACCGTCTCGTTTCAACTGCAACCTGACGTGACTTTGTTCCGCCGACCATTTGGAAAACTTTTTGCTGAGTGAATCGTAGAAATGTTGTTGCTATTGCTTTTGATACGGTGATTGTACGTTCTGTTGTATCTTTTGGTTTAATAATAAAACACATCTTGTAAGAACTATGTTAAACTATACGAAAATATAAAAGACGAGACCTATGCCAAATGAGTGACGTCATCAATTTCGGATAACCAAATAATCTGCTGTCTCAGTTTATTTTGTGCATTTGTTATATTTTTAAGTAAGATGGTTATCTAGTCAAAGATTGGAATATATTGTATTTCATGCAGTATACTTCAAACTATTTCTTAATTGATAAGTTTAAAAAAATTACATTATTGCTCAAACATTTTTTTATTGGGCATAATTATTGTCAGTATTGCCTACCACCACAAAGGAAGGAAGTAATTAATTTAGCTAAAATTTAATTAAAAACATTACCATTGAATCAACGAGAAACAGGCTAAGCTTGCACGAATGAAACATTTATGAGAAGCAAATCAAAATCAAGTATTTGATAAAATGAGTATCATTTAGCTTTGAACCAAGTTACATAGTTTCAAAGTTATTTGTACTCGTACATGCGTTTTTTTATAGACAATTTGGTCAATAGTTACAAAAATTAATCAATCGGTCTAAGCACGTATACTAAAGAAGCTAATTTGCTCAAGAATTGGTTAACTAAATATTACTTTTGTATGTCGTTTAATAACCTTGACATTATGAACCCCCGATTATCATCAATTATCATCAATTCATAGATGTCAAGTGTGTCAAGCAATGTTTTCAAACAATGATTTTCTTTCGATCGAATCTAGAACATTCAACAAGTAAACATTGTCCTGTCGAGGTGTAAGAGTGGTATTTTTTCAATAAAATCAATAAAAATCAAATGATATAATACCCATTGTGTAACATTGTAAACAGAAAATACAATTGTATGAGCTTTTTGCACTAAAAAAAGTTCTCCTATGTACAAGATCTTCTAGTTTCAAATCGCTAGTTTCAATAATATTTAGTTCCTCTGCATTATCTATCATGAATAAAATGCCTTAAACATTCATATTAAACTGAATTATTTTATTTTCATACAATCTTAGAATGTTAAATGTTGTGAGAAATTAAATATAATTTTAATCATTATGATAAAGTCTTAAATTAAAATGCCTATCAGTAATGGTTCTTGTACAAGAAATCACCGAAGTTGTTAGCTGGGTAGTTTTCTAGATAACTACTTTTACATAAATTGTAGAACCGCTATGATAACAGTTTATGAAATTGATCGAGATTCAATATAATTGCTGAACATTAAATACACCCTATATCTTTCCTTTCATTAGTAACTGTAGTATTAGAAATTGAATGGCAGGCATACTTTTAGTATATATAGAATCAAAAGCAAAATTTTGATAATAATGCAAAAAAAAACAAACGGTATACTCAACAGGACGATAAGAATTATAAGTGGGTTTATAACTCAAAAACTATTAATTGTTTGTTTAATTTTACTTTATCCTGTCGGGTCAATGTAGAAATCATAACTTTCTATATTGCCTCGGGTCTGGGTGTTGTGGTACCACCGTTTTTTCTGATTTCCATTACATAAGTGCTATAGGTACTTAATTCATCAGAACAATGTATGTAATTGATGTGTAATAAAAGAAAAAGTAACGGTTATACTGATTCAAATGAACACAAAAGTCCCACAGCCGAATCGCAAATGCAAAACGTAACAATTATTTTATTATCACGAGTCCCCGTCGAGTAAACCGTTGACATCGGAATAAATCAGCCTGCTGTCAATTAGACATAGCATTACAACAATACACAAACAATCACAAGACCAATTATTTATTCGCAGGGGGCCTGTTCACGACCGCTATGGTGAAGATCCAACTGCTTGATATAAATGACAACGCTCCAGCCTTCACTGTTAAGGATTACAAGGTCTCTCTGAAGGAGGGAAGGATATCTTCCACGGAACCAATAGTGTCTGTCTCAGCGCGTGATGCAGACTCAGGACGTTTCGGTACAGTTACATACAGAATCGTCAATGGAAATGACAATGATATATTCAGGATAGACAGAAGTTCTGGAGAGATATTGGTGACGAAGCCGTCGTTGGTTCAAGCTAATTCGAAATTTGATTTCGAAATTTCGGCAACTGATGGAGGAGGTTTGACAGCATCTCAACCAGCGACTGTACATGTGAATGTGGTGCCAGCAGGAGTTGGCTCTCCATTGTTCGATAAGCCAAGATACAACTTTCGTGTAAGAGAAGACGCCAGGATTGGAACCGTTGTTGGAAACTTGAAGGCGACTGTTGGCGATCGAGGTGAGTTCCTGTTGTTTTTATTAGCAAGGAGTTTTGTGTTGGCATCTCAAATGCTCAAGGAATTTATTTCTGTAATCAACTCCGTATCTTTATAAGCAAGTGTAAGTCAACACAGTAATAGACCCTCCTATAGAATACCAATGTTGAATTAACAAAATTCTAAACACTTCAAAACGCATATAAAATTTCTTACAAATTCCGTGAAGTTGAATTCAAACATTTCATGATAGCTTGCACGTTTGTTAGTAGTACCTGATAATATGAAAATAATAACTCCCTTCAAACACAGGTACGATAATGCATTCATTCTTAGAAAAGAAAGCTGCTCATACAAAGTTTAGGGTTACAGAACATGGAAATTTACTTAGCTATAGCAAATATTAATGTGTAGGGTCCGGGAACTACCGTTGCGTTGCGTTATAGCTTCATTCTGATTCAACAAATTTATTGAAATCGTGCCACCGATAACCCTGCACTCAAGTTGGAAGATCAAGCGCAATAATGATTTAGGATTTTATACTTAAATGTGATTTGTAAATATTCTAATAATTCTAAACCCAATACCCGGTACAGCGATTTAATTGACAAGTAAATAAAAAGATTTGTTTGGAAAAAATCTATTCGTGTAAGCTTTTAACACGTTTATAAAAATAACTTTTTTCTATATCTATCTGCTGCATAGTAAACTATCCGTTAAATGGATAGTAATAAAGACTTTAGGAACATATATTTTTATAAAATATATTTTGTAAGTTTGTACCACACACGCTGGGTCTAGAATCACGAAGTCTTCAGGATAACATTGATCCTATTGAGACCGTTGACTTACAAAGAAAAGTGCAAAATAAACATCGTATACTAAAAGGGAAAATCGGAAATTATTAATTTAATCACAAATCAATTTGATTGGATACGGGAATAATAAATCCGCATTAAGGTATTTTTAGTGTATAGTTCTAATTTTAATGAAGCTCACACTATTAGGAAAATCGTATGAAAATCATTTCCATACAAACTTCATCCTCTTTTGAACTTTCTACGGGTAAGCATAACCCGTTTTATTTGTAGAATGTCAGTAGTCGTAATTTTACTATACTTACATATTTGATAACTTTTTATATGTTGTGTGTTCTTCTATAAAACCATTCTCAATAATTCAAACATCATGTAACGCTCCGTTAGTTCAAGATCTTTAGACAGGTTGTAAACAATACAGTCACCAGCACATCCAACTCATTTCTCGTTGAAAAAATACCTTTATATCAACTGCATAAGATACCTCCACGTTTAGCTTGGCGTGCCGTTGTTTGTACTCATGTTTCTAGACAAAGCTGTTTGTTATTACCCGTCCAAGTTTTGCGTATTTCCAATTCAGGAACACGAACATCCTTGATAAATCGCTTGCCAATAAAGCACGGCTATCCCTCTCCGCGCGGTGCGTTTCACTAATATTTATACTAAAAGACGTTCTATAATGATTGCATTTACACCGACTGGTAACAATGTAAACCGGAGATGTTCAATAGATCACTATTGAAAACTATAGTTTTGTTGCTACAATAGTAAACGAAGGCGTTTCAGCAATTTATCCGATACTTTGTCCAACATTGAATCTAAAAGTTGTCTTGTCTGATTATCACAGTGATTGGCGAACGGATTTTGATGATATTATTATTATTATTTATTTATTAAGCAAACAACGTTTTACAATAAATAACACTTGTCCCACAAAACTATTTATATAGTTTGTTTATGGGATATATGATATCATATGATGATATTTAGATAGGTAACAGGTTTAATAAAGGCCATAAGTTCCTCACAATATCTAGCACAAATTAACGAAACACTCGTCGCCTTGAAACATACATTTATTAAGTAAATCCAAACAGCTAGGTTTCTTTTGTATGCATGAATTACATTTAAGGTTAAAAATTAAACAATTTCTAATATAATTCGATGATAAATATTCTTCTTCATCCGTGCAATTTTCCACTCAGTGTGGATTTGGCTCTTCCTTTTTGTAAGATTTAGGACTTCAGACGGAAATTAGAATATTAAAACTATGATACAGTTCCGTATTATATCCATTCCTTTTCGTCTAACTCATATCGTTGTATGTGCAAGCCCTTTAAATCACTGAACTATACCTACCGTTACGTGGCATTGCGCCTATGGGAATACTTGTTCTGCGATTGTCTGAACATGTCGCTTAGTACAGACTTGATCAACATCGATATTGAAAATCAAAAACTTCATATTTTTTTTTGCTAAACGAGTTCATATAAATCAAATAGGTCCTACATACATAGAAACATATCAAAGACTGTTTGTGAATAACCGCCCCATTTGATTATATGACATTACCACTTTATTATCATAATATCAATTTTGATAGACCCAAAACAGTATAAAGAAGCGATAAAATAAATTTTATAGTAATTACTTCGCAATATCGGAGCGCCGCGAACGCCAGTGCAAATCAAATCTTAAGATTAAGAAGATATCTAAAAATGATCTCACATTGTGAAGATTTTGTGTGGGTCAAGTTGTAAACTTAAGCGCGAGGCGTTGATTTAGAATGTATGTAGTTGTTAAGTTTATGTTTGGAAGTACATACTCTCCATTACACATTTGTACTTGATACCTTTAATAAAAGCAATACATACATGTCTTTACGTTTGTTATTAAAAAAAAAATTCACGTCGCATCTTTTGTGATATTACAAAATCCGCACGAGTATATTGATACTTTAATCACGTCCAATAACTAATTAAATTGTAGTTTATATTAGTATTTCGTCACTAAACAATTTTCAACAAACAAAGGTTTTTTGCCTGACACACTTGTTTTTACATGTGTTTTTTTATAAAGTTGTTTTAAAAAACACTTTATCTCATGACTTGCGCTCCTCACTCCAGGCTTGAGTTTAATTAGAAAGAGCTCCATAACATTACGTTCAATGCTCGGACGCACGCCCCCACCAGATTTATTACTAACTCGCCCCGAGATAAATATCCACTAATTAAAAAAAATATCGCCAAGTGCGAGTCGGATTTAGCGAAAATAGAGTTCCGTGGAGTTGAGTCCGACAGCATTTGAAACAATCAGACTAAAAATATCAAGTTCCATCTAAAAGCGCAAGTTGCAAAGCTCAGATGATGTAGATCAAAGAAAACGATTGCTCACTAGCAAAAAAAAAAACTTTCACATTTCAAATATTTGTGAGAAGTGACAGAATGTTTCTTTTTCTAACCTAGTTACACCCAATGAAGCAAAATGTTTACTTATATCGAAAAAAAAATACAGATATATATTATCTCGTATTTTGAAGATACTAGAGTTTTCTAGCGTAAGATACAGAACCCTAATACATACATTCGGAATCTGACAGAATCGATGGACGCATTTAAATTGTAGTAATAGCTTCTCTGTGCCAATATTGCACTCACATTGTTTTTAGTTTCATCGCACAAATGGGAAATGAAATTGATTTTGCTATAGTACAAGTAATGCGAACAATAAATATTATGATATTAAACAATGATAAAATGAATAGGATTTCAATTATATTCTGTATCTTAGTGTGAAGTATTTGTAATGTTTGGAAAAATATAATTATTATAAGACATATAGTATGATAATTATAATTGTGTACCGTTTGAGAAAAAATGAGCGAATACGATAGAGATCGTTTAATTACCGACGATACGTTGTATTTAAGCAAATGAGAAATTGCCTTGAAATGGTAAGTAATTAAGAGTAAAAGAAACTTAACTCATTCCTCAGTTAATTCCGACGAGCTCCGTGGTCGAGTGGCTAGCACGCTGGTTTCAAGCGTCACCATCTCGTGAGGTTCCGGGTTCGATTCCCGGTCGGGTCAATGTAGAAAACGATATTTTCTATATTGTCTCGGGTCTGGGTGTTGTGGTACCACCGTTGTGTCTGATTTCCATAACACAAGTGCATTGGCTACTTACTTTGGGTTCAGAGCAATGTATGTGATTGGTGTCCAGTATTTATATTTATATTTTAATATTTAATTTGAAGAATAAAACACATGATTTCAATTTGTATCCAGAAGTAGGTATACCATTACTCAATCTTTTTTTTACAAATCAAATTACCAGCCAGTAGTACCATTAAACTCATATCCTATGTAATTACCTATCTATTCCTGTCTAATCAAATATCGATTTAACATATCAGCGGACACCGTGGGACCACACAGGTTTTATAAATTTATCATAACCGATAGACAACTTATCTAAGACTAAGAAAATAGATATTGCATTAGCGAAGACTTCAGAACTGAGTAAGCTTAAGTTAACTGCCTGTAGCATGTCAGACAGATGAGTAAAGTTGGCTTCTGTGTTGACCCTATCATCTTTGGTGTTTTGTTTGTGTTCGTTCATAGTATCATTGGTTTTTCTATTCACATCGCAATTCATAATTAACTCGTGAGAAGGATTTTCTTTAACTTTTTTGGTTCTAGCCTTTATATTTTTTTTCAATAATGAAAAAACAATGAATATTATTTTAAATTACTTATGTTATTTGATGAAATAAATGAGTCTAATCCAACACCCAGCAGTGGGACTTATAAGGTTGAACCACAGTCCCAAAACCAGTATGTCGAGCTAGCTGTATCCCGCATTTTTATAACAATTCACTTGCGTCGTATAGAGCTGAAAATTTGAAATTCGAATCCCGAGAAATCCAAGGATACGGTTCGCTTTGTATAGGGTTGGTAACTGCAATTTTGTCGGCTGTAACTAATGAATGCTTAGTTCAAACTAAATCTTCCATGGAAATAAGGACAGGTTAAATAATTTTGTTTTATTTGTTGGTTCACTGTTTTATTGTGACATGTCATTGGGAGTTAATGTTCCATAAAATCATTTGTAGTTTTATATGTTCTTCAAAATAGCAGCAAACCAAACATGGCATTATTGACATATTATCTGAAGCATACATACGTAAAAGGTGACGTTTCAAATTAGGCGTTTTGTATTATATTCGACGTTGGTGGAATCGGGCCTAAAACATTTAGCTTGTTTCGTGGCGCGCACTCGGGCTCAAGAGTTTTCGGTAATGTCTTTTTCTGACGTCATTTTATATATAGCACTCGGACCCGGTTGCTCGGCCTCCAGTACGTTGTGTGCATCTTGCATATTAAAAAACAACGCAAATATTTTTTTTAATAAATTACGTAAAATTGCAGTTTCCTAGTTTTTTTTTCGTTTTTTTTAGACATTCGAAGTGTTACTAAACATTGAGAGAAAAAATCATGCATCTTGTTTAGAATTCATACCACAATCAATAGCAAGCAGCAACCCTGCAAAGTCCTGCGTCTGCGCAGAACCGAATAAATCCTGCGCGGTCGACGACCCGAGGCGACAGTTTTTGTCGCGACTTTTAGACCTCCTTTTTTAAACCGACCGCCACAATTATTTTCAACTTTTTACACCGCGTTATTCCGACGAACGTCCTGAAGACACGATTGATGTGTAAAAATGTTAAATATGGACCCGAATCTTTGGTTTGGGGAATAGTTGGGAATTAACTTGTCTTGAGGGTCATTTTTGATGTACTAGATGATGAGGTGGAAATATTTTCTTTGGGAATTATCCTCGCACTGAAATCGTCTTAATTTGTCTTGTTCTTCTGTTGAAATTTGTCCGAAATTTATGAGAGCAATTTTCTTACTAAAAATTTGCCATATTTGATGAAAAACATTTACAAAAAAGACCCTTACTATTCTACTACACTTTTTAAGATTTCCATGATTAATAGATCCCTTGTTCCAAGTTAGCCTCTTATTCATATTATTGGTTTCTAGATTAGTGATTGTGCAAAAATTCTACTTTCACTCTCCAACAGTTACATTCTCTTTTTTGCTACTAATTAGTTCTTTATCTATAACCTACTTTGCTACTAGTATTCGATCTAATCTTTAACTAATTGTCAGCTAACTTTGTTTGCTAATGGCGTTGTTAACACAGGTGGTACTTTATCTTCCGTCAAATTGTTATCAGTCATGCTATTTAAATGAAATTCACTAGCATTTGCAGATTAGATATTTTATGGATTTATAGTTGAACTTTTGTTTTCAGTTAACCGAACAAATTCTCATCAAGTCACTTAATATGTATTTTTGTAAAATTATAAAAATGTGTTAGTATATGAAGTATACTAATTTAAAACAAGTACTGGCAGCTTAGTTTTATTCATGATCACTAATTGAAATAATATGTAAATTAATAATTTGCTCTAAATTTTCTGGCTTTTATTGTGCTTGACTCCTGTAACTTACTGTACTAAAATTTCTGTTCGAAAAGTTTTCTCCTGAGTCCACATCAATTAATTTCTTCTCCAAAGTTTTTAACTGATTTTGAGACCGAGCGGCCTTCGATACCGCACACAATCTCCTAGGCATTAATTATTCAATCTGAAATCAGTACAATTCACACGAAGAAATCTGGACAACACTTAATTGTACTGGCCCCTGTTTTCGTGAGAGAGATAATCGCAGTCTTAATGATTCCGATTTAGAAGCAGTGCTGTCACGTGAAGGTAATAAATATCTTGAATATCGATAAGTGTGTAACTGATATATTGTCGATTGTTGACACCTGTTAAGATCGCGAGATCACACTGGATGATGACCCCTTATGATCGGTCGCAGTGAAAAACCGTGGGGGAGGACTATGTTCAGCAGTGGACGTCCTTTGCCTGATAATGATGATGATGATTGACACCTGAAAAGTAAATAAATTTTTAATTCGATGGAGTTCTTACGCGAACAAGTACTTGTATTTAATAAGCACAAAGTTCGGCAGGCCCAAAATTTACCAACGTCCAAAATAACACAAAACGCCTTATTTAAAAGCGTCTCCTATATGTCAGCAATCATATATATAAATGTCATTTTAAAGGTTTTTACTTATTTTGTCTGATGTTGGTCTGAATGAAATCGAAAATAGTTCAATTCTCACAACATGTTATTCAATTATTATTTTTTACTGCGTACGATGTCATTTTGTTTTTCAGAAATTGCTCATTATAGTTATCTTTTAGAATACAAACGTATAGTTTCTCAAACAAATGGTTGCACCTAATTTTAATTGTCTCTAAGTCGTTCCATGTTGGTTGCAATGACATTAACTTTATGCAATGAAAAGTATCGTACAGGACTTGTTATATCAATTCAAATTGACTCGTTCCAATTCAGGGATCAGTTTTCTCACATTTATTAGTCCATCGACAAAACCCTCGACCTTTCGACAGCGCTGCAGAAGCGGGATGCAAATTCAGTTGGCAGTGGGGACAGCGGTAATGCACACGCTATGCAGCTAACGAGACCTTCATCAAAAATGTTCGCGATAGCAGCCCAGTTTGTTTAAATGTCAACTAAATGAATTGGGTTGAAGAATGGCTTCGAAGCTTTGGTATGAATAACGATAAATAGGCAGTTCAGTCAAATTGTGATAGGTCTAATATGATTTAAGTGGAATTTGAACTGTATTCCTTACTTATCTACATAGAGTTACTTATCAGTAAGTTAACCAAAGAAATATAGATAAGTACTATTGTACGTCTATTAATGGCGTCTGCAATGAACTAGAAACTGAAAATATACTTTTATCCATAAAATCTTGTATAATCGTTGATAATAATCTTATGTATTCGATTAAGCATACATATAAATCCACTGCAGATTATTATATCGTTGAAAATTTGAAAGGAATGAATTTTAAAAGTTTAGTAGTAATAGTAAGAAGCAGGTAGCATTTTGAAATTCCTGCGTAAATCAGATAACTTGACAACTTAAATTAGGGATTATGAATACATTAAACTTAATTACAGTTAACATACTTAGTTAAACTTAACGATACTAAAAATATTTTAAATCCTTGAACATTTTCGACATTTTTTTTTCCATCCTTTTCTTCTTTTTTTTTCTTTTCTTCAGCATTATTCATATATTTATAACATAAACTCTATCTTTCTCGACTTTTCATCTCTTTACCAAACTATTGTACCTAATACGAGTTTCCAAATAAAATTTTCACCCCTAAAACGCCAAACGTTCAGCATTTGTTTCACTTTCACGGTCCCCAAAAACAAAACACGATCGCGCCAAACGTTAAAATTGAGCGCAAAAGCCGCCGAATCGAGGCGAATATCTTGAAAATAAGACGACTCGCATCACTGTATAAGTAACTAAGGGGAAGAGGGGACACACAAAGAGGAACTCCCCCCTCCCCTCCTTTCCTGACCCTTCTTTGTCTTGTCCTCCAGAGCGACTGTATATCAATCTCCACCCGTCAACAGGCCTGCCCAAAACGACCGCCGAAAAAAGCCGAAGCAAAAACGAGCAGACCGAAAAAAAGTTCTACAATGAAACCTTTAAATTGTTGAGAGAGCTGCCAATTAAAAATTGATAGATATTACGTCGGTCCGCGAATAAATCGTGTTAGTTTTCAGCAATTAAGGTGCATCTACTTTAATTGGTGTCATTTTTAAGGTCGTTTTTACTATTACAGCAAATAAACAATATACTCTACAAATATGACCAAGCCAAGATGTTAGCACACATGAGATTGCATTACACTACTTTACATATGAATCTTTTAAAAAATAAAACTCATTAATGGTTGCGACTCAATTCTGAGTTAAGTGAAACAAAACTTAATATTCTTGACTGTTTGGATACGGTCAAAGTTGTTTATCCAAAGATGACTAGGATATCTCCTGGATTGCTGATTGTTTAGTGACAGTATTAAATACGATATTTTTAATTCAATATTTGCATGCATCTGTGTCATATGAAACGAAAATTAGAATCATTATTTTATGGCCATCAATGCGCTTATAGGAGGTATTATTTATGAAATTGACACCATTCCGGTATAACCTGATAATAATGGCCCTTAAGGTTTATATACTAAGTTGTATATCAGGTTTAAATTATAGGTGTAGTCTGATTATCAAGTTTACTATATTTTACACATACAGTTACATTTTCAAGACTAAAAGTACTGTAACCTATCCTAACTTATCAATTTTCAAACTTTTTTCCATGTTACAGCAACATATAAACTTTCTAATTATAAGTATTTTTTTTAATTTTACCAAAGTATAACGAACATCAGATTGCTTTAAAATCAATAAAACGACCGACGACCTCCGTGGTCGAGTGGCTAGCATGCTGGTTTCAAGCGTCGCCATCTCGTGAGGTTCCGGGTTCGATTCCCGGTCGGGTCAATGTAGAAAACGATCTTTTCTATATTGTCTCGGGTCTGGGTGTTGCGGTATCACCGTTGTGTCTGATTTCCATAACACAAGTGCATTAGCTACTTACTTTGTATGTGATTGGTGTCCAATAAAAAATAACATCAACGTTCAATTTGGCTATTATTTTATATAAACACTAGCGGTCTCCGCGACTGCGACCGCGCGTTTTATGTTTGCTCTCTCCCCTCCCATGATGATGAGATTTTTCGATTTATAAGCTACCGAGCTTTTTCTTCACATCGGTTCAGTAGTTCCTAGATAAACGCGTTCAAACAAAAAAACTCATCAGGTTTTTAAAATTAGTATAGGAAAGTTTTGTGCGTTGATATCAGTTTAGTAGTGTAGTGTGTAGACTGTATTAAAATATATATTCGTAATGTTACTAGTCATATCTTTGTAGCGGATTATTACGAAAAGGTTACAAACAGACCGTGCTGCTTTCGCATTTATAATGTTATGGTTCGGATATTGTATACTGATGAAATGTTTCTAAAATGATAAACTGCAAATTCTAGTTCGCTGTCTTGTTGGGCGGGATATATCTGATAAATCTTAATTTATGATACTTTCTCGACTTGAAAGCCTACTAAAGGAATGAATATAGTTTCAGGGTTATAGTTACTTTGATCTTATGTTGATTGTTATAGTCATTCTCAATCTCTTTGTGAAACTTTAATGCATACCTAAAATGATATGTACCTCTGCAACGTTGCATATGTGTTTACTATTAAAAGAAATTTTTAGGACCTAACAAACATTAGAAGTAACAAACGCAAAGTATGTAGTGTACATTCTCACAGTAATCGTATGTATGATAATCTATGTAATAAACATAAGCCGAGTGCTGCGTTTGAAACAATCAAATCCTCATAAGCATTTTTCTATTTCAAGGTTTTTAGGGATCAGAAACAAACTAGATAAAGCGAGTAAAACATAGATAGTGTAAACATTTTATGGTGGCCATAAATTGAATTCGTGGGCAATTTTATTGAGTTTATGTTCAAGGGAAATTGAGATGAGTGGCCTTTGTTTACTTTGTTGTAAAATGGTCATGACTTGAGTTACATGTTTGGATTTATTTTGAAGCCTTTATCTTCCCGTGTTTCATTATTATATCTTGAAAGGTAATATTGCTATATTACCTTTCAAGATATAATAATAATTAAGTGCTCTTAATTTTGCGTTATTTAAATAAATATTTATAACAATAACATGAAACTGCCTAAAATTAAGTTAAATAAATTTATTTTATTTACCATCTACTTCGACAGTCGCTTAAAAAATACATGAATCTCATGCGCGCAATTTATCGGTGATAAAAAACTTTAAGTTTGATTCTTATCGAAACCATTTCAAATAAAATGTAACCGTTTTCACCATTCAACCAATTATACCGTGTATGTTATAGATTACCTTAATCTTCTTTAAGGTCATCAAACCTTACGTCTTCTTCGTTGATTAGAATTTTGTGAGTGTGAAATGTTATTTTTAGTCCGTAAACACAAATGGGTGGGTACATTTGATTTAATGCAGCATTAGCGTTAATTGGAGGCAATAAAATTTAATAAGACGTGTTACTTTGCTAGTTTTTATTCGTTTCATATTCAATTTCGTATGTCTCCCGAATAATGGAAATGTAATTAACATTTATGACCATAAGAATGTTATGATCTTTTAATTAATACCTACACGGGCTACAAATAAATAAAACATCTGGATTCCTTTTAAAATCTGTCAGCATAGATTAGAAAATTAGATCATTTATCCTTAAAAAAAAACCTTATTTATAGGTAGCATATTTTAATGACCTTTTCAGTAATACTACCAGTCTTAGCACAGCTCATTTATTTCACCAAAACTTGGAAAACCCTTCAGATGTTACAGCAACTGTATTGTCGACAGGTAAACAACCGGTTCGCTACAGCATTATCTCTGGCGACAACGACCACAAGTTCTCCATCGATGCTGCAACCGGCACCATCAGAACCTCAGACCAGCTGGACCGGGAAGTCACGTCTTCGTATCTGCTGAACGTGAAGGCTACCAATGGGAACTCGGCTAGCTATGATCAGACACAGGTAATTGTCTAATCATGATCCCATTCGTCAGTCCATCCCTCTTGTGTTTTATAAGTTAAAACATGGGTGTTGCGTCAGAGCCAAACTTATATTATTCTCTGCTGGAAAAAATGCCAAGGCTTACATAGAGTTTTATGTTTCTTATTGGCCATAAACCGCTTGATACTGAATATCTTATTACATATTAGGTTTTATCACCACGTTACATCTTTCAAAGTTTTAATAATATTGATGAAATTCATAACTTTGATCTATTTTGGCACTTTTACTATTTTAATGTTCTCCATGTAAAAGCAATTTTTTTGGCAACTGTTGTATTTTCTGAATGTAAAAAGTAATTAATCTAGTAACATCCCACTGCTGAGCTAAGGCCTTACCTCAATTATGTAGTAGTTTTTAGCCATACTCCACCGTGCGGGCTCAGTGCGGATTGGTGGAGGGGTTGTTATGCAAGGCAAGCAAATAACGTTGCTGTCATATTATGTTATTCAAGCCACCCATAAAGCCTCTGACTAGGCTTAACGACTAATGCCAACTGCATTATGTGTATATTGAATTTCCTAATAATTAAATGTTTACCAGGTCCAAATCACGCTAGAAGATGTGAACGACAACGCACCAGAGTTCGGCACATCCTCAGTCAAGGTGTCAGTGGCAGAATCAGCAACCATTGGGTCCGTGGTCTACGCGGCCAGGGCTACTGATGATGATGAAGGCCAGAACGGAGCGGTGAGGTACAGCCTCGTGTCGGCCTCTGGACCACCGAATACTTTTGCTGTGAACTCTCAGCATGGATTGGTCACTTTGTTGAGGTAAATGTTATGGGGAATATGATAACGATGTCTGGCACCCATAACACAAGCTTTGAGTAGCTTACTTTGGGGCTAGATGGCGATGTGTGGGATGTTTTATTTAGATCCTTTTCAGAATATAAAGAGACCAATATACATGTTTTCTTTATAAAAAAATACTAGAATATAAGTTAACCATATATGCAATATGCGTCAGACAAACCAATATATAAAAATAGTCTGTCTTTAGAGTACACAATATTTTATGCAATTAAACTACGTTTTAAAGAGTACGTGCGTAATTTGTGACAAAGATTTAATCTTACTCTATTATTTTTTGTCCCGAAATGATTACCTTACAAACGTATCTGTCTCTTTGAAAATATTTTTGTGACGTTTTTTTAATTGAGATGCATAGCGTTAGATCCATAAAAGCCCTATTTATGACATTTTATCCTAAACATACTCCTCTACAACAGGCCATTGGACTACGAAAACCTAGTCAAGCATACCCTAGTCATATCAGCAAAGGACGGCGGTTCACCGTCTCTCAGCGCCAACCTGACGCTGGTGGTGGACGTCCAAGATGTCAATGACAACCCTCCGATCTTCGAGCATGACGCTTATAGCGCCAGTGTGCTGGAATCTGAAGCTGTTAATACTAAGGTAAGTGGAAAAACTATTACGGTTATGGTATCTATTACTCTGATCTTGACATAGTTTTAATCTGAACTCCTCATAGCTTTAATTTTTACTAACATAAAAAAACTGAAAAGTTTGTTTGTTTGTTTGAACGCGATAATCTTAGGAACTACTGGACCGATTTAAAAAAAATATTTTTGTGTTTAATAGCTTATTTATCGAGAAAGGCTTTAGGCTATAAAACATCATGCTGCGACGAGAGGGGAGGAAGCAAACTCAAAACGTGCGGACGCAGTCGTAAAGAACCGCTAGTTGTACATACAGTAACAATTTCGTTTGATATAATATTAAAGTCCTTAGAGTCTGTAAATAGTATTTGATTGAGTACAAAATACGATAAATACCTCTGCTATTAAAACTTATTTATAATAACAAAAAAAACTACTTCTTTGCAGATCTTAGAAATCCAGGCCGTAGATAAGGATACTGGCAACAACGCCCGTATAACCTACCGCATAATATCAGACGGCAATGCGACCAATGAAGATTATTTCAAGGTGCAACCCGCAACGGGTTGGGTGTACCTCGCCAAACCACTCGATAGAGAAACAACGGCCAGACACAAAATGACCATAACAGCCACTGATAATGGTCTGCCCCCGCTCTCAGCATCAGCTAGTCTCGTCGTCAATGTACTAGATGCAAACGATAACGACCCAGTTTTCTCTAAATCCGCATACGAATTTCATGTCGAAGAAAACCAGAAATCTGGCGCGTTTGTCGGTAAAATCGCCGCAACCGATGCCGATCTAGGAGAAAACGCAATCGTCAGATACAGCCTCTTCCCTTCCAACACAAGCTTCAACGTACACCCCGTTTCTGGTAAGTGATGTTGCTTGACTTAATATTCCGTTTTAGTAATCTCATCACTAGCTTGTAAGGAAAAGTAACTAGCTGTTACGATGCAAATTATAATGGTCAGACATAGTATAAAGATTCTAATAGATGGGAAACGGTGAATAATTGAATAATCTTCGACGTTTTATTGAATAACACTGCAATTTTACCGTAATCTAACGACGGCGGAGTCGTCTCTGTTTGAAAAGGCGAGGAATTATTCCGCCGAGCGACCACTTGAAGCTTTGTTTATAAAGCCGGCACTTTGAAAGCTAAGACCCAAAGTATGTTGTGCCTCAAGACTCATCGACTGTCCAAACAAAACGGACAAACATTACATTAATACCTGCACAATTTAAAGCAATAGGGAGCAGAGTTGAACGAATATTTGCTTCCATCCTTCCCACAAACATCGCGATTTTAATGTTTCCTTACGGGATTCGACAGGAGCGAATGCTAATAAGGGAATGTCATGCTCTGCAATCAACGCCACACTGATAACATCGGTTCTTATCATTGGAATCGTGTGAGTTTTAAAATTCTCGATATGGGTGTCTACAAAAAAGGGGGTTGGCACTTCGTTATCGCGGTATAACTGACTGATGAATGGTGGATCATCCGTCTCAATTCGGCTTATCGCAGATCAACACCCCGCGAGCTAGTTAGTGAATCTTTAGACTTTACCCTTTACTGTTTCGCCGAAATGCGTAAATCATTCGCAATGACGGCTGTATATAGTTTGATTTTTAAATAGAGCATTTAAATTTGAGCAGCTGTTTTTGGGGTGGCAAATTTATGAGTAATGCATATAAGTTTTCCAGGGATAAAATTTACTATAAGTTAATTTAAAATGTTATATGTAGATAGATCACTAAACCGAGGGTTATCTAAAAACATAATAATTAAATGAAATACATTTATTTATTACGTTGATAATTAATCAATCCTTTATGCCAATTTTTTTAACCGAAAGGTCACACTACTAGTCCGACGAGGTGCCCACTACGGGAGGCAGGCCCAATGAATTTATGCGCGTCAATTGCGAATTATAAACGTCGTCGCGCGCACATGCATCGTGACCCACCATTAACTATTATTAAAATATTGCTTTGTAGGAGCCTGGCTATTCTCTCCCATGTTTTATTACGGCCTTACCACGGCCAGATACTGTCGTCGCGTATTTAAATCTCATACGTTACAAATGTACGTGTAGGACGTTCCACGGACCTACAACTCGTTCTCTTGACGGATACCTTTTATTTTCATCTGTTCTCAAATGAATTATAGGTGTAAAATGTTGCTGGAATCTTACTTGGCACCGTGTGACTATAAATCTCATTAATGATACACATTAATGCATCGCTGTTAAGGGATAAAAAATGCAATCAATACCTTTAGTTAATAAGCCTTGAAATGTGGCTTTTTTTAAACTTAAAAGATTTAACCATGAAAATTCACGATTCCTACGCTTTTATCTCTACAATATTACTCTCAAAACAAAACCCGGTCTGGGTTCCAATATTTGTGAGAGGAGAAAATAACGATGAACATTTTTTTTCTAGAGCCCGCTTCACATCGCTCATTACGGCGGTCTCTGCCACATCTTATTATCTTCCGACAAGTTCGCCGAATGCTTTACAAAATCAATTTTAACTGCTTCGACCGAAGGATCTTTATCGTTTGCTACGGTTCTATAAAATCACGTTTATCGTCCTTCCCCGTTTCTGTCATCACGATTTTTAGGTTCCCAATACGGAGTGGACCTTCGGATAATCATAGGTATTCTGCCGCGGGCGATCTGTTTTATGAATGCCTAATTTCGGGGTTGAACTCCATGATAATCGTTTCGAAATTGACAAAATTCTTACGCGACGTATCGGCAGTCTTATCAGTGGGAAATTCGCTTAGGACGTGCACGGTGTTCATTATAGGTTGCGAAATTGAGTCTAGATTAATAAGGGAAATTATGGCCAAATATCGATTAGGTTTTAATCTGGTAAATACCATCGATACACACATATTTCTAAAGATTGTTGGGATGTTCATTTTATAAATTGGTTTTCTTGTTACAGGCGTCGTTACAACAAAGGAGGTTTTGGACAGGGAATTCAAGTCTTCGTACTCATTGTTTGCTGAGGCTCGAGACCAAGGAGGTCTGCAGAGGTCGAGCCGCGTGCCTGTGTTGATAAAAGTGACTGATGTGAATGATAATGCTCCAGAGATAATAGATCCTAGGGAAGACGTAGTCAGTGTGAGGGAGGAGCAACAACCGGGTGCGGAGGTCGCGAGGGTCAAGGCCATTGATAGAGATAATGGCGTTAACGCGTCAGTCACATACTCAATCCTCAATGAAAGAGACATGGATGGTTTTGGAGTCTTTGTAATCGACTCTAATACTGGTGTTATCAAAACTAGCACAGGTAATTAACTTTTAATTTCTTTGATATCAGATAAATGTTACGTTTGATGTATTGTTTAACTAATGACATATTTTTCATAAAGTGCTAGATCACGAAGAGCGGTCCATCTATAGATTGACTGTGGCTGCGACTGACGGAGGAAAACCACCAAAACAAACTGTCAGGCAACTCAAAGTTGAAGTTTTAGACTTGAACGACAACAGACCAACATTTACCAGCTCCAGTTTGTCTTTCAAAGTAAGTTAAAAATAACTCTTTAACTTTAGAATAAATTATATTAAAATAGTTACGTAAAACAAATTAAAAGAATATGGTTGTAAATACAACTAATAATTGTATATTTTTAGGTAACAGAAAACGCTGAAATCGGCCACGTAGTAGGTACAGTCGCGTGCTGCGATGGCAATATTCAAGACAATCTTGTAAACGGGGACGAAGAAAAACAGATTTCCTATCTTCTTATGCCATTGACCACCGACCACCTGCCGGGCACTTTCGAGATAGACAGACGAACGGGCTCCTTGGTCGTAGCGAGGCAATTAGATAGGGAAATGCAAGATGAATATAGGTTAGAAGTGAGAGCACTGGACACGTCAGCAACGAACAATCCCCAAAGCAGTGCTGTGACTGTGAGGATAGAAATCGTCGATGTGAATGATAACGCGCCGCAATGGCCCCGAGATCCCATCAACATTGAAATATCTGAAATCACTCCTATAGGAATGACTGTTTTCAATTTCACCGCTAAAGATGCGGACTCGGGTCCAAATGGAGAGCTAAATTTTCACATTGTTTCATCTTTGCCATCGACTAAAAACATCTTTAATCTTGACCCCTTGACTGGTTCACTGACTCTCACATCGCCTCTGGATTATGAAACATTGAAAGAATATTGGCTCGTCATTGAAGCTACAGACTTGGCACCTAACGCATCGGAACGAATGGCTACATCAGCTACAGTCCACATTTCTGTATTAGATGCAAATGATAACGTTCCTACCTTTGTATCGGCTTCGAGAGCAACAGTATCATTGAGCACTTTATCAGGAACGCTATACCAAGCCTTAGCGGTAGATGCTGATTCAGGAGATAATGGAAAAATATCATACTACATCTCGGGCGGCAATGAACATGGCTACTTTTCCATGGAATACGATGTTGGCAAATTAACATTATCGAAGAAATACTCATCTGATATTGCAGGAGTACGCCCTGGCCAGTATAAACTGAACCTTACAGCCTCAGACCATGGAGTTCCTTTTCCCAGACAGAGCCACATGATTTTGCTTCTAAATTTGCATGAATCTACCAATGTACCTCCTAGATTTACTGATTCTTTTTATCGTGCGAACATAAGTGAAGATATTCGTCCCGGTAGCTTTGTAACCAGACTTACCGCGAAGTCCTCGCGGGGAAATACTGGTATGTATAAGACTTACAGTTCACAATCATAATAAAAATGCTTATAATATGTAGAGTTGTCAATGTGTTATTAATTTTTTTTATTTGTTTTAGGAAACTTAACTTACATGATACCACTAGGAGTAGCTGATGACAAGTTTACAATCGATTCTCGCCTTGGAACTATAACAGTTAAGACAAAAATAGACAGGGAAGAAAGGGATTACTATGTGTTTCCTGTGTACGTCACCGACTCCAGTACATTCCAGTCGACAACTAACTTTGATGTAGCAACAGTGTCAATCAGTGTCATGGATGTAAACGACAACCCACCAAGCTTTAAATCTGGCTCATGCTACCCATTGTCCGTCCCGGAAAATAATGACCCCGAAGTAATTCATACTGTCGCAGCAATGGACAAAGATATCGGTGCAAATGGAGTCATCACATACAGTATTACATCTGGAAACAATGGTAACAAATTCTTAATAGATTCTACTACTGGCAGACTGACAGCTAAAACTTTGGACCGTGAAACTCAATCGAAATATCACTTGACCATCACTGCGTTTGACCACGGGTCACCAGTAGCGTTACAAGGGTCCTGCAACATTACTGTTATGGTAGAGGACCAGAATGATAACGATCCCGTGTTTGACACCGGACATTATTCAGCCGCCATACCAGAAGACGCCCCAATCGACACCTCCGTCATAAAAGTAAGAGCCACTGACGCTGATTTGGGATTCAACAAACGTATCGTTTATTCATTGGCCAACGAAAGCCAGGGATTGTTTCGAATTGATAATAAAACTGGTATCGTTTTTACCACTGGGTAAGTGTCCATTTATCATACATAAACAACACTAATGCGCATCTTATTTTAACGATTACATAATTTTAAATAATATTTAACACCATCCTTTTTTCTTTACAGGTATTTTGATAGAGAGAAAACAAACGTATACCACTTCGAGGCCGTCGCGACAGATGAGGGACGTTATATTGCTCGATCTCAAAGAGTTTCAGTAGAAATCACCATAAAAGATGTGAATGACAACAAACCAATATTTACAAAATACCCATTCAGAGAGCAAATTGCTACTTTGACTCCTCCGGGACAAAGTTTATTGCGTGTCTCGGCGACCGATAATGACATAGGAACTAATGCAGAAATACTTTACGAGCTTATGGATTCCACGAATCATAAATTTCGCATAAATCCGACAACAGGCGTTCTAACGGCAACTCAGAGCTTGGCTAGTGAAAATGGAAAACTTATTCATCTCAAAGTCATTGCGAAAGATAAAGGAAACCCTCCTCAGAGTTCCGTAGGACTAATTGAGATTCGAGTCGGTGATTTCTCCGATCAGACCCCTACTTTGAATTTCCAAAATGCAACATACAATGTTACTATTGAAGAAAACTTGTCTTACGGCAAGGACGTGCTTCAAGTGACCGCGGTAAGAAGCGACGGGCGCCGCCAAAGAATCATTTACGAAATCGGCAACGGCAACGATCAATATGCCTTCGAGATAGACTCTAACTCAGGCATAATAAGGGTGAATAATTCGGCGAATTTGGACTACGAGTCCTATCCGGGCCCGAGAAGGCAGCTCGTCGTGGTCGCCCGAACGGACGGCTCGCCGGTCTTATACGGTTATTGTGACGTAACAATAAATCTGTTGGACCAAAACGACCACGCTCCTAGATTTACGCAGCAGCAATACATAGCGAACGTTTTAGAGGGCAACACTAAAGGCGAGTTTGTCGTGCAGCTGGCGGCTAAGGACGGCGACCGCGGAGTAAACGCGCGGATCCTGTACCATATAGTAGACGGGAACCACGATAACGCCTTTATTATAGAACCGGCGTTCTCGGGATCGGTCAAGACGAACATAGTGTTGGATCGAGAGATACGAGAAACGTATAAATTGACAGTTATTGCCACGGACGAGGGAGACCCGCAAATGACCGGCACGGCCACGCTCCGGATCAATGTCGTCGACGTAAACGACAATCAGCCGACATTCCCACCACCGAATCTCATCTCCGTATCGGAAGGTACGTTTCCAGCTTTTTTACTCGTTTACGTATTCGGTTTTAAATTGCTGTAGGGCGGCCTATCGACTTTTCGAAATAAATTGGTAGAACAAAAAGCGATTCACAAAGAGGGAGGCATTTTACATAATTTGTATTCTTGACTCCGCGACTGGCTTACATTGCGACTTTTCGATTCCAGCGCCGAGATTAAATAAAAGGGACTCCTTTAGGATCAATATTTATTGGGTGGTATTACATTTTTTTCGAGTGCATGTTTTAGCGGTGCCTCCCCAACGGTCCACGTTCATTGTCTCTCGCTTTTTTTTTTTTTTTTGTATCATTGTACGTCGACAGTGGTTTTGTTTTAGAGGATTTTATTTGCGGGTCGTTTAAACGGCAGTCGTTGAAGGAGAGCCGTCAGTTATTCAACTCACGTTTTTTTTGCAGGAGCGGAAGTCGGGTCAGTGCTCACATCTGTTACGGCGAATGACGTGGACACATATCCTCCGCTCAAATACGCCATACTGCAAGAGGACAACAGATTCTCCATTGACAGATACAGCGGAAAAGTAGTTTTGAACAAACCACTGGATTACGAAACACAGACAGTGTACAAAATCAACATAACCGCATCGGACAGCGAACACATAGCTCGGACTACGCTCACGATAAAAGTCACCGATGTTAACGACAACACACCTATTTTCGATGACATATCTTACAACAGGATATTGCCCGGTGAGCTTTATTAAACTTTTATAGCTGTAATCGTAAGAGCTATTAAACTTGATCGTGCTTTCAAGCCTGTAATTCCTTTGGTCGGAATAAATTAGTTCCTTTATGTTTTCTAATAAAACACTGCAATCAAGCTCTAACTATTTAACATTTCAAAGGAATTATTTTGTATTGAGCCATCAATGATTGCAAGTACAACGTGTTTAATGTGAATTGGTAATTATTTACAAAATGAGATCACTGATGAAAAAACTTTAATTGCAGAGGGCAGCGGCACTTTGGAGGTTGGTTCTGTGAATGCGAATGACAAAGATAGCGGAGACAATGGGAAGATTTCGTATTCTATTCTTCGACCGGCTAAAGGATACTACATTGATGCTGTGTCTGGCGCGATATTCGTCAACTACAGTGCTTTGCCTGCAAACCAAAAAGATACTCAGCTAGCTGTCGTTGCTACTGATCATGGAAAACCCAACAAGAGTGCAGTGGCATCAGTCAGGATCAGCAGTGGAGCTTCTTCGGAAATAAAACCGTTTATAGGCCAAGATACGTACAGGTTAGTACTCGTGCGACATAGTTAAATCCATATAGGGCCGATTTCATCAACGTCAGATCAGACTTAAACGACTGAATAAATATAAAACAACCGATGTTAAAATGGCATTTACATAAATGATTGCTGAAAAATATTCCTTATGAGACGTTGGTAAAGTCGGGCCTTACAGGACTAAATTAATTTAATTTGGGAAAGTAATAAGTATTTATTCTAAAAGTACCTACATCATTATTTAAATTTGTATTGTATAGGCTAACTGTTGATTTCAGGAATAAACTTACTCATTTATATATTTTCAACTCACGGACATCTCATTAATGTGTCTTATCTCTCAATTTCAGAATCACAGTCAATGAGGACACAGAAAAAGGGTCAACGCTTCTTCAGATCGGCGGCATTAACGACGTCCTCAAGAAATACAATCTGGACTTCCACATCATATCTGGCAACGAAGGCGACATCTTTGATGTTAGTTCAGATGGAGCTCTTATCTTGATAACTAGACTAGACAGAGAAACCCAGGATACATACTTACTCGGCCTAGCTGCGGTAGAAGAAGGGAAAGTGCTTTCATACAACCAAAATAAAACATCAATTACAATTTTCGTTACCGTCGCCGATTCCAATGACAATGCACCAATATTTGCAAAAAACGAATTCGACCTGACTGTTAGCGAAGATGTCAAAATAGGACATACAATCACACAGCTCTCAGCAACAGATGCTGATCTTTATGGAACTCCTAACGCAGCTATTATTTACAATATCACTTCAGGAGACGATGAGAATTTGTTTTACGTTAATCCAACTACAGGTATACTAGCGGTGAATAAAACTCTTGACTACGATGCAGGGAACATAGAATACAAGCTTATCATAGTTGCTTGTGACCAAGGTGAGCGGTCACTATGCAATGCTGCATACGTCAAAATTGGCATCATCGATGAGAATGATAACACACCCACCTTCCCTGTGAATGAATATTTTGAAACTATCGCAGAAAATGAAAGAGTCGGAACCTCTGTCTTTACTGCTAGAGCTACAGACTTAGACAGAGGTCGATATGGAAAACTAAACTATTCCATCGTACCTGCATCCACAAATTATAATAGGAACGATGATTCATGGAAAATGTTCCAAATTGACACTGCAACAGGATTAGTTAACACTAACGCTGTCTTTGACTACGAGCAAAAGAACAAATATGAATTCTCAATCAAGGCTTCTGATCTTGGAGGAAAAAGTTCAACAGTCAAAATACGAATTGATATTGAAAGCCGAGATGAGTTCTATCCACAGTTCACTCAGAAAACATATAACTTCGGAATTCCAAAGTCAGGACCACTCCCTGCAGGATATATTATCGGTCAAGCGACAGCAACAGATAGAGATAAAGGCATTGATGGAAGAATAGTCTACCAGCTGTCTACATCTCATTCGTATTTCAAAATAAACAGAACAACTGGCGTAATCATTTTGAAGAAGAAGGTTGAATCTGTATCAAGTCTTTTTGGCTCTGACAAGTCTATAAGTCTAGTAGTTACAGCAAGTTCTGGTAGACAAGGCTCTCTGACAAATAAAACTGCAGTAGAGATATTGCTAGATCATGAAGCGGTAGTACTAGATTCTAATATAATAAATGACGCATCTGCTGCACCAAACGGTGGACTTTCCGACTGGGCTTTAGGTCTATTGATTGCATTTATATTCATCATTATTATATTTGCTGCGGCTTTCTTATTCTTGCACATGAAAAATAAAAGACACAAGAAAGTCAACAAACCTGGATTAAACTCTGAAGGAGTCGGAGCCACAAACAGTTATGTTGATCCAAGTGCATTTGACACAATTCCAATCAGAAATACTGGAGCAGTCGGTTCTGGCAATCAATTCGCTCCTCCAAAATATGATGAGATTCCACCATATGGACCACATACTGCTAGTTCCAATTCTGGGGCAGCAACTACGTCTGAACTATCTGGCTCTGATCAATCGGGGTCCAGTGGTCGTGGATCAGCAGAAGACGGAGAAGACGGTGAAGATGAGGAGATAAGAATGATAAATGAAGGTCCACTCCAGAGAGAAGGCATACATAGACAAGCAAATGGTGTAGACGACGATAACTTGTCTGACGTATCCGTGCACAATACTCAAGAATATTTAGCAAGGCTTGGAATAGTAGATACCGGCACTGGTGGTGGTGCATCCACATCGTCAAGAAGATGTTCTGAAAATGTTGTTGGTAAAGATACGATGTTACATCATGGACCGATAGATTCAATGCACATGTTTGACGAGGACGGTGCTCATGAAAATGACATAACTAACCTCATCTACGCCAAGCTTAATGAAGTAACAGGCAGTGAAAGAGCTAGCAGTGCCGACGAAGCTAGTGCGGCCGTCGATAGAGCAATGGCTCTAGGCGCGTTTTCTAGTGCGCCTGGAGAAAACAATGCAGTGCCAACTGCAGGACCATCGATGACGGGCAGTCTCAGTTCTATCGTCCATTCAGAAGAAGAACTCACCGGCAGCTACAACTGGGACTATCTACTCGACTGGGGACCTCAGTACCAACCGTTAGCCCATGTGTTCTCAGAAATAGCCCGGTTAAAAGACGACGCGGTTTCTCTTCAAAGCGGTAACAGTGGTGCGTCTAGTGCTAAGAGTAAAGGGACTTCAATATCTGGCGGGAAGAGCGTTCCGCCTCCTTTATTAACAACTGTAGCTCCTAGGAGCTGTCCTGCCCCATCTTTAGCATGTAGGCAGCCTCAACATTTATTACCTAGGTCTCCTATAAGTCATGACGTGCCTGGGGGTTTCTCCGCCGCAGCTGCTATGTCACCATCATTTTCACCTTCTTTATCACCTTTAGCGACGAGATCCCCCTCAATGTCTCCCCTAGTAGGCCCCGGGCTACCTCCAGCTCCAGGCAGCAGAAAACCCCCACATTCTACTATGAGAATATGAAATCTGTATTATTTTCTAGGTTATTGTACATATTGTGTGTAACGACTGTTCAAATTAAGTATTGGTAGTAATATTTATTGATTACCGATGGGATCGGATTAGTTTTTCTAATATCATTTTGTGCATTCACAAATGGACTGCCTGAACTATGCTCAAAGTGATGTACTACGCGCTTATACCGATTTTACGGTAGTGTATATAGTCTTCATTCGGGTTGTATTATTAACTGTAAATATTAGTCTGTACATTTTTAGTGCCTTGTAAAATATTTAAATGAAGACTGCCATGTTATTATATATGATTATAACAAACGAATCAGCTTTACGTTAAGCTATAAGAATACTTTTAGATACTGCAATTTCTGAATAAGCTTTACTGAGACATGTATTTTACTGAGTGTAGTCACAAATTTTGTTGTACGCCAACTATGAGATTGTTAACTATAAGTGAAACTACTGTGCCTTGATGTGATTTCTGGAAAATCGTCTACTTAGCATCATTTATTATACTGTGATTTTCGTCTAAGTATCGAAAACGCCAGCTGTCTGTTCAGAATTGACACTTGCCAACCTTATTGCTGTATTTTTATAAAGTGATATAATTATCTACGTGTCAATATTTGAACAGTAGTTAAATAATGTAAATATTCCCTGTCCATATCTAGTTCTAAGTTACGACTGTCGGAGAATGAATAAACTATGTAAAATTTTAAAACTGGTTTTATTTTTTTCATTATTATTAATAATGCCCAGTAATCGAAAAGAAAAGAAAACAACAAATAGTATATCACAGCTGGATCTAAATCTATAAATGACATTGTTTTTACTTATGATTATACGAAAGATGACGTTTTTCAAATTGATCGTAAAATTAAGTGTCATGTTTACATATTGCCATAATGAAAGTAGGAATTAAAAAATCTACACTATTACAAAAAAATACATCAAAATCTTAATTTAGTAAAGCTGCCAATAAAAGATATCATATTTTATTTTAATTATATCCATCCGTTTAAATCAGTGATGCTTATTCTATTTTCTATGAAATTATTCTTACTATCTTAAGGCCTATGGGATCTTTGTCGTACGCCACTTAAAGCCTAGAAAATGTCTTATAACTAAGCAATGAGTACAAATTCATTTTATGATACAAAATTTCTTGATTTCCTCTAATCATATCCTTGCAAATAAATGCCTACCATCCATTAAATATTTTTTACACAATATCGGGGATATTTATCTTTAAATCAGTGCTTTGGCATTAAAGTGATCAGAATAGATATTCTTACAAATTTTAAATGAGATTTAGAAAAACATTTTCGAATAAAATGCCTTACCAAAAAAGTTGCCTTTGGCACTAACAATGTTAGAATACCTTGAATACTTAAGGATTTATCAAAACTACTGCTTGATAAAACAAGCTAACATACTAATCAAATACTCTAGAATTTAAAAGGCGCTCATTAATATGTATGGTAATCACATTGATTATAATTGCAAGATTATTGGTATAAAATTGCGATACCCTCTAAAACTACTTATGAAATTCTACATTTATGAGAGGCCTACTCTGTAAGAAGACAACCATTTCAATTCTATCCGTCTCTTTCACTCCTCACTCACTCCTTTCAGCAGGAGCTCTATAGTCAACGCGTCAGTAACTGAGTCGTGGAGTCATTATGTCATGAGCAGTGATCGGATACTCGGATGCATATTTACCAAAAGTTAATTTTTAGTCCATATTATGGAGGCTTCTTTCTTTTAATATAAATCCCGGGATTCTTAAAACTTTGGGAATGTGATACCAATCTGTAACATGGTGAGAAAACGACGTCTATAGCATTTATTTTGATATTTTTAAAACAAGCAGGACTCAGGGATAGCATAATATTATTAATGTTTTTGTAATTGAAGTTTATTTTTAGCTCACCATTAATTTATGAGTATAATGAGTGCAAGATAAGCAGTAGACAGCACATACACATACAGTAGTACACCGATTCAGAAATCCCGGCATTTCCCCGACATTTTTTCGATCTAAAAGTGCATTGTATTATTATCAAACACGTTACAAGAAGTAAATATACTTTTGCCCAATTTTTGTCTATAGTAGAAAAAACTTAATAAGCAATTCCGCAATTCCGGGATATTTTGGATTTTGGAACACCTCAACTGTAGGTAAAAATGCATCCAATAATCCGATCTTTAGTCATGAGCCACAATAGAGATAGGAACGTGCAGCGCGCTGGTTTATCAGTTAGTACAAGTGAGACAGACATGCCATTGACACAACTCAGTAAATGATACGCTGACTATAGAGCCGACACTAAAGGTCTTTGCCCAGTACACCGTAGCATACCATGACAGTACGAGAAACGAGTCCGGCAAAAAATATTTATTTGTATTGAAAAACTATGACACTTTGCCCACTAGACCGTTCCATTACCGACCAACACCGTTGCGTGCTATGCACGGAGCGTAACTTTGCCTGTGCTACATGCTCCGTGCATAACGCTAAGTTGCTACCGGTGAGCGTACGGGTTGTAATCGCGTATCATGACCATTATAACGGCGTCGCCGTAACTGAGGCTGTGCATTGATAGTCCTAATAATAATAATAATAATAATAATCCTGCCGATACAGACTGTCCAACTGATCACGACACTTCTAGACCAGAGCCTTAACTAGACCTTGTCAAGACAATATACAGGGATTAACAAAATCAACTGCATTCCTTCTCGTTGGTGTATCTGTTGCTTATATACAACAATTTTTTGTATGGGACATCGAAATCCCAAGAATTTTCTTGACTTCTCCATACAAACTAGAATCAGGTGATCGGCAGCATTTTAGGATTACGATGTTGGTCTCATACAAAAAGTTTTTGAATAGTTAGATAAGGGATTGCTACTACTATGATCACGGTGTTACTCCGTGATCATGGCGCATGCAACAGTGCCGAAATATCGGAAACTCATAAATAATAAGGAACATGGTAGCAATCCCGTATCTAACTATTCTAATGTTAGTGACCATTAAAGTTTAAAACATTAAAAAGTTTTTGTATTTGAGCATCAGAATGGGAATGCAGTTAATTTTGTTAGACCCTATATAACGAATCGAGGTTCGCTTACTACCACCAAATAACATATGCGTTACATAAGGGTACGATACGGGTTTCATACGGGCATCATATGGGTATCATACGTTTTGCGTACTAGCTTCGTATACGGGTTCATTGGGTAAGGTAGAGCGTATTTTGTTGCGTTTGGTGCCTGATACGTTTCTAGCACGGTCAGTCATGGTATGGTTCGGTGAAGTAGGAAAATACCTTAAATCATTAATGCAAACATACAGGGTGGCCAAAACAGTGACGTCCAAAGATATTTTTTTTTATCATATTGCAATAAAAAAAGGAATTAAAACGAAATAGCACCATAAAAAGTGGAGCAATAATTGTTTGAAAATTCTAAAAGTCAGCGAAAACAATTAATATCACGTAAACTACGAATATTTGGATAATCCTGCATGTAAGGCTTCCAAAAAAAATTTTTGGACGTCACTGTTTAAGCCACCCTGTATGTGCATGTGCCATGTATGAATGCAATATAGTACATCATCGTCGTTTGTCTAGAGCCAAAGGACAGAATGAGTAAAATCCAGTCAAAAATCCAGACGTTCTACCAGAATAAGGCCTCAACAAGGCACGTTTAAAGCTAGATCCTCTTGACGGAGTGGTTGCCAGTTAAATGCATGTCGATGATGACGTCATCGGAGGCCAAAGACTTTCTGCTTGGGGTCACCAACCCAAGGTCCACCTCGGTATTGATGGTTGTGAGGCCGGTGTTTGCTTGTTCCTGAAGAAAAAATATATATGGAAAGTTCGATTTAGGTTTTGTAGGTAGGATAATGATGTAGAATAACTGACGGTTGGAAAGGTGTTGAAGTTAAGTGTGGTTATGAACCACTAAAATATTTAAACAAATAAATTAAATACATATTGGACACCAACAACATACAATGAATGATACCAAAGAAAGTATCTAATGCACTTGTGTTATGGACAGGATAAAAATTAATAAATAAACAAGTAAATACGCCAGACATGTCTGAACAGCTTTATGGGTAGTTATTTCAAAGATTTAAGTTGAATTTTTCTTTCTCTTCTAAAAGTCTTTTACCTCATTCTGATCTCAGTCGTGTGTGAATTTTTACTAATAAAGGCTATATCACTCACACGATTTCTAACTTAAACTAATTCGTCTACATGAAAGCTTAACTTATGATAATTTCATTCGAAGTTAGTACGTAGTTCGCCCATAATAAAGAGCAAATGAGTAGGTGCTCGCGTGGGACGTCCACAGACAAGATGGACGGACGACTTTGTTAAGATAGCGGGATCACACTAGGTGCAGACCGCTTGCGATCGGTCGCTGTGGAAAACCGTGGGGGAGGCCTACGTTTAACAGTGGACGTGCTTCGGCTGATAATGATGACGATGATGATGATGAGATGCAGTTTTACCACTAGACCATCACATTTGTTGCTTTTTTTAAACAAAATTAGTAGTAACTTACACTGACAGTAGAAAGGGCGTCACATGCCATGAGCTCGTTCTTTGAAAGGTGTTCAACGACGGCGGCGGCGTAGCAGTCACCCAGCATGTTGTTAGTTGTGCGTATGCGATCACTGAAACATAAGCAAGAACTTAAGTAAAATAATAAATAAATTTAAATATTGTACACCAATCACATACATTGCTCTGGTCCCAAAGGAAGTAGCCAATGCACTTGTGTTATGGAAATCAAACACAACGGTGGTACCACAAATTCGAAATTCAGATCAAAATAAGCCTTCAATTTTAAGGAAGGTATCCAGCAAACATTTTAACTCAGATCTAGACCTATGAGACAGAAACAAAGCATAAGTAGACGCTGTATCGTGTCGGAGGTAGACAAATATTGTTCCAAGCTGCTGTGATGATAACATTAACCATTACACATCATCTTAAACATTGGTTAGTGAATAATTTCATCATTTTTTGCAATAAAGATACATGATACGAGCTTTTGGTAAAAACAGCTAAAAACAATCTTACAAACTAAATTGTTGTAGCTCCCTTTTAAAGGCCCTAGAAGGCTGGTCTTATCCAGCAGTGAATTATTTTGCTGATGCAGATTAGTAAACTTTTACTCACACTAGCCAATCAACAGCAAACAGCAGTGATACGTCGTGCGTGGGCGCATCCACCGCAGCAAGAACTACCAAAAGCAGCACCATCGCAGCCGAAGGTATTGACGCTGAAGATACTGACGCTGCTGTTGATGTTAGGCTGGAAATAAGAAGAATTTCGTCAAGAAAATTAAATATAGCCCGATTTGAATTTAATAACCTGTAGTAAAACGAGGAAGATGTTAGTAGGAACCTCTCTTTTCTATAAATTAAGAGTACAAAAAACTAAAATTGTTATTTATCATGAAACAATAACTTCATATTATCATGATCGAGGCCATGGTCTTTCCACCGACTTAAAAACTACATCACACAGTTGATGTTCATCATACAGATAAGAATCTTGCTTCTGCCTACAAGAAAGCTGTAAAATCAATGTTAAAATGACATTTCAATAATGATTTCTGTGTCACCAATGAAGACACTCTCATTGTCAAGTAAAATTTTGCTCCACTTTTGAAATAATTCTGTGTGTCCTGTGAAAAGTGATATAAGTCAACTTATATCGAATTTGATATTTTTATTGCACCTTCATCAGTAAAAAATACTCTATTTTTATGTCTTATTAACGTTTTGATACGTCTATTAGTTTCCGAGATCGTATGGTACATCTTAGACAATATGGCGAGTTTTGATGAATATTTCTGTGTAAATAAATACTTGTTGACATGTATCGTTCACAATATTCAAGTTATGAAATATATACTAGTGTTTAAAGATGTATCTCAAGTCAAATCATTATTCACATTATATTTATTACCCTTTAATACGGTTTCATCTGATACATGTTTAGTTATATCAATTGACACAAAGTAAATTCTTACATTGCATTCATACAACTAAAGTTGTCTCTTTGCTCACAATCATGGGAAACTAATATTTACTGTGTGATTTGATACAAGTAAAGTTATATCAATAATCACGAGAAAATTAGAACGGTTTAAATCCAAAATTTGTGAAAAGTGATACATCTTCCAAACGCGGGTATTGTGCGGGGCGCCGGGGACGTTACAGCGGGGGCACCGGCGTCCGTGCGGGGTCAGTGCCGCACATACTGCTAGATGAGATGCCCGCGCGCGCTGTCGCTGCAGCCCAACATGGGGAACAACGTACGTATTAGATGTATCATTTTACACAAAATTCTTATATTTTTCGTGCATTCGTAATAGCAGGGACTGCTATCAATTTACACTAAATATTTACTCTAGTTACATCAAAATACACGAATCTATTTATTAATATTAGTATAAGGTAGACTTGATAGGCCGAAACTAGATTTATAAATATGAGTATTTGGTACTCACTCCTCGACGTTTCGGCTGGACTGCACCGGCCGTGGTAAGCTCGTGACCACGGCTACTGCAATCCAGCCGAAACGTAGGTACTCATATTTATAAATCGCGTTTCGACCCGTCAAGTCTACATAATACTAATTGTAATGAACCGCGAAAGTTCAAAATCTTCTATTTATTAGTGTTATTTTTTTTAATTGATATTGTTTTCTTTTCTTATTTATGTTTTATGATGGTCTACAATGAAACTATCATTGTTGCAGCGTCGTTCTTGCCCTGCAAAATGCATGTTAGACATGTTAGACATAAATAATGAGAATGAAAAAGATGATGTATCCGTGGCCTGAATGAAAACATTTCTTCTTTTCTGTCAAAATAATGAATAGGTACACCAGTATGTCTAACGGCAAGGAAATATTATAGCAGGGTCCTTCTGAAACTAGTTGGTGATTTCAGTTCTTCTAGTAGTGATGATTATAAACCCGGTTCTGATGAATATATCACTGACAGTTCTTATAATTCTATAAATGTATCTGTATTGCGGCATTATAAGACGCCTTCAAACTTATGGAATGGGAAGGAATCGTCATCAATGTTAGTGGCAAATACATCACATTTGCCGATTTGCCGATGATATAGTCGTTTTGGCAAGGACGCTGGACGATCTTGGCACTATGCTCGAAGAGCTTGACCAAGTATCCCCACAAGTGGGTCTTAAAATGAACATGGAAAAGACGAAAATTATGTCTAGCTCCCTTGTTGTACCCACTCCAGTATCCGTTGGGAACTCGACTCTCAAAGTTGTCGACGAGTACGTCTACCTGGGATAAGTGTCCAACTGGGTACGTCCAACTTTGAGAAAGAGGTCAATCGACGAATCCAACTCGGATGGGCAGCGTTCGAGAAATTGCGCAAGAGTGTCTTCTCATCTCATCTACCCCAGTGTCTGACGATGAATGTCTTCAACGAGTAAGTGTTACCAGTGATGACATACGGATCCGAAACATAGTCTCTAACTATGGGACTTATACAGAAGCTCAAAATCACACAACGAGCGATGGAAAGGGCTATTCTACGTGTCTCTCTACGGGATCGATTCAGAAATGAGGAGTTACGTAGAAGAACTAAGGTAACGGACATAGCCTTGAGAATCAGTAAGCTCGAGTGGCAATGGGCAGGGCACATAGCGCGAAGAACTGATGGCCGTTGGAGCAGGAAAGTTCTAGATTGGAGACCCTTCGACCAAAGACACAGCGTAGGACGTCCATCATCAAGATGGATAGACGACCTTGTAAAGATCACAGGATCAAACTGAATGAAGACCGCTAGTGATCGGTTGCTGTGGAAAGCCTTGGGGGAGGCCTATGTTCAGCAGTGGACGTCCTTTGGCTGATAATGATGGTGATGATGATGATCGGTTTGCGATCAAGAGGAAAATCACCTAAAAGAATTTCAACTTCTGATAGTTCCTGCAGAAGAACCTGAAAACTGCGATTATTCAACCGAGGAAAATAGGAATGTAAATCTTAATTATGTTACTGATGATTTATGTCGTTGATTGATCTCTTTCCTATAATATTCATTTATTATTATTTCATTTCATGGTTACTATAATATTAAAGTTTATCTTAAATTTAAATTAATTTAAGTAGATGCATACTAAGTTTTCTTTTATTACTTTATTTTTATTTCTTGTCTTTGAACTGTTTCTTATATCATATTCAACTCATATCTAAAAACACATTTTTACGCGAACGTAATTTTCGTGCCAAATGATATAAATAAAAAAACCACAGCTTTTTCCAGTTTAGTGTTTACAGTGCTTCTGCCGACTAAAAAATATTACTCATTTGTTGGATACCATTGAACATAAGTTGATTTAGTTTCGTATAAAAGTACCTGACAATGCACCAATATCACCTTTCACCAAAGCTTCACACACTGTGTAAAGTGATACAACTCATTTAGAATCATTATACACGATAATTTATTTGGTGTGCTTTGATACGACAAACAGTTTTTTTTAAATATCTTGCCCAAATTTAATGCCATTTGAGCAGTAACTTAAAAGATTGTAAACAATTCGGCACTAATGCAAAAAAGGGACTACTTTTGTAAAATAATTATCCTATCAAGTTTTATGATTTTTTAAACACAAAAAGTACTCTTTTGTAAAGTTGACATTTTCAAGATGTATCAGTTTTCACAGGACGCACAGAATTAAAAGGATAACTTACAATATTGTAGCTAGTTGAGCAAACCCCAATGGGAGGTTATTCATCTGACAGATAAAGACACTGGCCACTGCCAAAAAGAGGGCTGTTCCATCCATGTTGATGTTGCATCCGATGGGCAACACAAAGCGGGTGACGCGAGGATCGATTTGAAGAGGGCCTTCCATAGCTCGGAACGTCACCGGTAAAGCTGCAGCCCTGCAGATATTAATCCCAATTAGTGCAATTAGTAAAAAATATGTTAAATTCGTGCCTTTTTTTCTTGCTTTAATAAAAATATAACTTGACCTAATGCTTCATAGCATATCCCTTTTGAGTTATCTTCAACTCTAATTGATGGCAAAAGTTAAAAATTGTTTTAGTTCTTTTACTATCAAACTATCCGTTTTAGTTCTTTCACGGATAGTTTGGCCGAAACGAAAAAACAGCAGCTTATCGTGAATTTTTGACGTAATTGGTAGCGTTCATGGTTCTACAACAGCACATATTCTCAGAAACTCTAAACATTTTTATATTGATTATGCGTTCATTGTAATGCGAAGGAACAACTGAGCCCTATTTATTACAATACATACCCAAATAAAAACTTACGTGGATGCAGTAGCCGAAGCCGTTAGCATGGCATGCGACAGTCCCCAGTAGAACTTGTATGGGTTCTTGCGCAAAAACAAGAAGTAAATAAGCTGCATGACCAGCAGCTGGTAGAAGAAAACACCGATAGCTACCGTCGTTATGAACCACGCCAATTGTGACATCACTTGAGCTGGAAAGAAAGGAAATGCTAATTTTGGGAAAATTTAGTACGAATGTCCAAAATCGATAAATTGCATGCAAAATTACTGGATCCTCAGTATAGATTATTTAAAGTAAGCTAAAAATATTATCAACCGCACTTAATAACTTTAGTGAGGTCAATTATTAAACTTAATTGGCACTTTTTTTATTTCATTACAGTAGCTAAAATTAGAGGGATCTGTTCGTATCTCTGATCTGATATTAACTAATATCAAATCGTTTCATGGCAAGATAAATAGTAAAATATAAATTCTCACCAACATTACTGACTCCCAGAATCTTCCCAGCTATAACACTGCTGACACCGACTGGAGTCATCCACATGACTCCTGTCACCATCTTCATAATGACCTCGAAGATGGCTTGGAAGAAGTCGATGACCACCTGTCCTTTTGACCCCAACGTGCCCAGTAAACTACCAAATACTAGGCAGAAGAAAACTAGGCCTAGAGTGTTTGTTCCAGCTCTGGAATTTTCAAAAAAAAATCACTTTAAAAAATAGGTTATAAAAACATGTGTCAAATAGATATTCCTAAGGATGTATTGTCTAGTGGTATAATGCTCTACAAATTTATAAAAACAGCAGATTTTTAGAACATTTTTTTTAATTATCATTATGGTCATCTCATGGCTGCATGGTATTTAAAGCAGAAGTAGAGCTATCAATACTGGAGAGTATCACGAATATTAAACTACCTTACAATATGAGTATGTTCATGTCGCAGCTTTCTGCAGGTTACATAAGTCAGTTAATTGGATGCCTAGGCAGTTCATTAAATGCCGACATCCAATTAAATGTGCATAGACTTTTGGTGTAAGTAAGTTTGGCAACTTGCGCCGACTCCAAAATAATTTGTTTCTAGAAGAAGACGCGTTATTATAAGCTTTTATTTTTTCAAAGCTGTTTAATTTAGAAAATAATATTTTTTTGTTCTTGTTTGCAATTGTAAGTGAAATTGAGATGTGATAATGTCAAAAAGTTTGAAAATATGGATGTCACAAATACAGTTTTACGATTTTTTATTCTAAACTGACTGACTACAATCAGCAATATTAGGGTTAGTTAGCTGTTATTATTGAGTCATATTCGTGACAGGCGCTTTGCATTGTTATGTTCAAATTAATCGTACTACGTAAATTATGAACTCAAAGTCACCCTAACCAAACAACAATTTCTTCAATATCTCATTTAAATCAAATTAACTGGCTGATTTAACCAGATGACGGCGACATACATCAACAGATCGGATAATAGTACCTTATAAACTCGGAAATCAGATTTTGTGAATCAAAAGGTTCTAATTTATAAAATTAACTATTATTGTGACTTTCATATTATATTCATACATTAAGTACTCACCGGTAAGAGACTACTCGCACCATAGCCGGCAAAGTATCATTGTCTGTTCCATTCCTCGCAAATAGCGTCGTTGGCTGCACATACACGGTATGCGCCTGCTGGAACGCAGCCTGCACTATGTTGTCGGGGAACACGTTTCTGAAAGTTGTTTGGAAGGTTCACTTAATGGTAACATTAGTTGTTTAATACAGCGCACGTAAGAAAGTAACAGCACGACCAATAGTTTTAAATCTTGTTTAAGTTTTTAAAATTAAGATATAATCGCTTAAAACAACTAACCCATATATACAAAACTAACGATCCCCGACGACTACACCAGAGTATTGTGTAGCCTTACCCCAATTAAATTATCTAGCAAAAAGCTATCTCACACAAAAATATTTTTTTTAAATCGGATCAGATTAATTCGGAGTATTTTCTGCTATTATTGCGTCCACGCAAGCTCTACAGCAGATTTATAATATTAGTTTTACCTAAGTTTTTATGCAATTTAAACATGCAAAAGGCAGGCTATTGTAGTAATTACTTCAAATCAAAACACCCTACAAACGTTTCTACCTACCTTCCTATATCTAATAAACTGTCCAAAATACTATGGTCCCGTCTCCCTGTGGTTATACTAACGGCATCATCTTTCAGTTCCGGCTTCCCCGGATGAATCAGCATCGCCACCAGGATTCCCAAGAACGCATTGAACATGGAAGTCAGGATAAAATAAAGTAACGTTCTCACTGCGATCTTTCCACTCATCTTAGCATTCAAGCTGGCTGATCCAGCTATAAGACTGGCGATAATGAGAGGCAGAATCATGAGTTTCAAAAGCCTCATGAAAAGTTCTCCAGGGTATGATATGATTATCAGAGCGTCAGGTCCGAGGTTGTAGGGACGCAGTCCGAAACCTGGAATTTTGATGACAAAAATTCTATTACTTTTCTGGGTTTTCAAAAAGTAGATACTACTACTAGTATTTTAAATAAAAAAGATAATTGCATGTTTAAATATTGTATGTATTACTTTTTAAAATAATTCAGTTACCGTAAAACTCGAGTACAAAAAAGTAAACGTATGTATAAATATTCAATGCAAACGTGATAATTCTTAGTTAATACTTCAATGCAAAACTGCGCTGGTACGACCGTTATGTATAGTGTAGATAGTGCAGTAAAGAAGATATTAGACGGAAATACCCTTAAACACCAAAATACTTTGACTAACAGGATAAAGCGAATCATAGAATACCTTCATCAAATAAACAAAACACGAACTCACCCACTCCAATCCCAGTGAGGACGCCAAAGAGCGTGATCACCAGCATAGTGTTATCTATGAACCATTTCGTGGCGCCGGTGGGTTCCACCGGGGCATTCCGGTCCTCAGTGGTCTGCGGACCACGGTCCCCTGGACCCATCTTCGCGAACAGGTACTCTGAAAACCGTTCACCTTTCTCCATTACAGGAAAATTGGACTTTTCCGTCCAGATCCTACGATCTGGTTTCCTTCGTTGTGCTTTCTCGTCTGCTATATGTTTTTTTGTACCGGTATTTTAAGAATCGAAGATGGAATCGATTTGAAAAAGATCCTGGTTGTTTACGCCCGCATTTTTGTGCCTGATTCGCTATTTAAATTTGGTAGTTAGTTTAATTTATTAATGGTGTTTTTCTTTTGTTTTTATCAAGAAACATTTAATTTTACAAAAGCCAATGTACTCCACATTGTTGAACTGTCCAGGTTTTTCATTCGAGTGATTGTCAGCACGAATCACTACGTGTCGACGTATAGTCCACAGAAATACTACAGCTTTGCTTCGCGTGACGGTGACACCGATTTTACTGTCACACACTTTGATGTCAGCTGCATATATTGATTGTTTTCCTTCACTGACACGGTAAGAAAGTGTTTTGAATGAGCAATGGATACAAAAATGTCTACAATAGTATCGATCGCGACTGAACAGAGTGAAGTACGGAAGCCATGTCTCGAATGCGCGCGCATACATCGATTGGTGTCCATTCACTTAGTTGTATTAAACTTCTATAAATAGTTTATTAAATTGTGAGCATTATGTCTGCTTGGGGATTTAAAACGCTTAGGAGTTGTGTCACGAGGGTATTCGGACTATCGATGACATGACGGCTTTTATTAAAATGCAAGCCTTCTTTGAAGATAACGTACTAAGTTAAAAGACACGTGGAAATACATACAACAAACAACTTATCTTTACCATATATTATACCACTAATGTCTGCAGAATAATGAAATAAAATAATTTTAATTAGGTATGAAGTTAACTTCACTATTATGACATATTGCAGTAAACATTAACGTCATTATTAGAGAAATTTAATATTAAAACCGCTTCAAGATTTTAAAGAATGATCTGTTTGAGCTCCTTGAATATTTCAAATGAGAGAAAGGATCCAAAATATGACAAAATAAACATCGAGCTTACGATTTATCGCTTCAAACTAAATAAATTCCTTACGAGACAACTAATGTTCCACACAATTCATTCAGTGTGGTTTAGAACTAATTTGAAAGTAGTGTAACGTGTCTTTATATTAAACACGACACCGTGCGGTAGTAAGTATGATTTATTAAAACATGAAATTAGTAATTAATAGTTTACTGGAGATTAGCCAAGACTTTGATTTGGCTTCTCTTCCTATTTCAGACATGTATTATACAACCAAATGACCAAAATACTTATCGATTCTTCATTTCCACAGAGACTAATGCAATTAATACATGCATAAGCAGGTTTGAAATTCAAATAATTTTTATTATTACTATATCATTTTGTGATCAAATATTTCATCAACGATGACAAGTCGTTTTTATTGATAATAATAAAAAAAATACTCTCACAAACATTACTAATTCAACAATAATGTATTTTTGCTAAAAATAATGTTTGTGCGGTTTGACGACACGTTTGTTTAGAGATCCTAACTACTAACCAGCGGTCGCGGGTTCGAATCCTGCAAGGGGCAAATGTTTGTGTGATGGACACGAACATTTGTACCTAAGTCGTGAATGTTATATGTATTTAAGTATTTTTGGGATACGATCCAGTCATTATTGTTGTCTGGTACTTTGTAACTCTAGAAAGAACATTTCTTTCTACGAAACCAGACAATTGGTGTGTCTGGCGCATCTATATCAATATTTTCGTCAAGGGGTACGGTAGACTCGATCGAAACCTTATATGAATAACAAAACATAAAAATATATTGATTTCGAGTCTACAACATATATCCACAAAATTCGGATTATGGAAAATTTCTTTAAATTCTTATAGCACTGACAAACAAACCGCATTAGCCGACAGATATAGATTGGAAAGCTCTTGGACCGTTTAGGACCCTTATAAAGTTTGGGGAAGCAACCAGTAGCTTCCGTCGTTTTATTTTTCTTTTATGCGGATGGTATACTCGTACAGGCAAAGGTTTAAAACCATCACACATTAATTAAGTTATAATATTTTCATTCTCAATAACTTTAAAAATAGCCGGTGGGCTTAGATTTTAAATGACACCCTATTTTTTTATATTAATAATTTCGTCAAGGGGTACGGTAGGCTCGATCGAAACCTTACCTATATGAATATATTTTAATTCTCATTTACAACCGGCTTAGATATTAATTTGTATTTAGGTATTTATAACTGGTAGAGAATGCCATTCGGCATTAATTACACCGTATGTTATGCAATAAAGTTAAAATACGTTAAATACGTTTTTTTAATTTTTCATGATGTAGTAAGAGAGGATAATTAAAAAACCAGAAGTGTTTATTTCTGTAAAAAGCGGAGCCGATTTAGCGCTTTAATGGTTCTTGAATATATTCGAATCTAGCGCTTATTGCACCGCTGTCAGCGCTGATTAGATATTTTTTTATTTTTAAAATTAGTAGTACTCATCTACCCGCCAAAGTAGAGAAAGAGTGCTTAAAGCAAACAACAGATTTTTTACAGACAAGTTACAGAGAATAAACTTAAAAAAATATATGTTTTGTTAATATATGTAAGTTTAGTTAGAATGTTGATTTAAAATAAAAATTATTTGTGTAAAAACTATTGCAGTTTTTATTTAATATATTTATTAAACACAATGAACGAAGCTACACGAATCTATGGCTTGCTTTTAATATTCTTTGAGAACTGATGACGACAGAAATATATATTTACTTACATTGTGTACTTAGATGTGTATTATGAGTCACATTTCACCCGAGCGGAGCCGGGTGTTCGTCTAGTTTTTATTTATTTACCTCTGAATAGGGTTTAGTTCCTAACTAGATCAAGAAGACAGTATGAAACCAGTCGGCATAAGTACCATTGAGTCAGCCTAATGAAAGGTACAAAGGCACTAGAAAAGAGAGCAATGTTTTTAAAAAAAGGTGTAAAAAATGTATTTCATAGAAAAATCTTCTTGATACTTTAAAAAAACTGCACAGCTACATATCTATAAAAGAAAGTCGTGTTAGTTCCACTATTTATAACTCAAAAATAGCTAAACGGATTGGGGTGAAAATTGGTGGGGAGGTAGCTCAGAACCTGGAAAAAGGCAGGATACTTTTTATCCCGTTAGATGTGGCCGGGGCTGAGTCAAGACGGGGCCGGGGCGAAACAGTAGGGAGGTAGCTTAGAATCATGAAACGGACACATCGACAGTTCTATGTTCGCTGTGACCGCTTAACTTTTAAAATTACGGCGCTGGGCGGGACGGGCCGGGGTCGAAACAAAGTTCGCTGGGTCCGCTAGTTATAGTTATTGTTAAACAAATAATAAATAAAAGTATCAAGTTGACTTTTCTATGAAATACTCTTTGCTTTTAAATTGCCGCTCCTTTCATTACACTCTTCCATCTTAAGTACCTACAGGTTTAGGCTCACAAAACATTTTGTCATTCGGGATTTATTGCAAGTCATCAGCATCACCATAAGATGCTTATCGTTTATCATAGCAATGAATAAAGTAAACGTCTTTTTTATAATTATTTATAAAACAAAAGAAATTAATTTGCCTTGCCAGATCAAAACAAATTAGGAATGCATGCATAAGACTTATTTTTTTATTTATACTTATAGTACTTTATCGTACAATAATAAAATTTTGTACAAAAAGTGACTTAACGCCATAGGCGTTCTCAAAATAAAATTAGGAGAGCATGCATAAGATTTATTCTTTTCATTAATACTTATAGTACTTTATCGCACAATAATAAAATTTGTACAAAAGGTGGACTTAATGCCATATGGCGTTCTCTACCAGTCATGCCTTTGGGCTAAGCAGAAATGATTGTGGGCGGTGCGACAAACAAACAAAATTCAAAAAACAAGATTCAATAAAATGAATACATTAATAATACATACATATACCAACATACTATATATTATGACAAACGTTGTAGATAGAATGTTTATAAAACAACCGATTTTAAAACGAAATTTACATAAACGATTGCTGACAAATTTGTAACGTTTTCAAAGTACTATTGTGCTTTATTCCACGAATATTCCTTTTCTGACGTTCGAAAAATTAGGTCTTAAGAAATAAAATTATTTTATCCACGCGATAAACGGTATAGAGTCGTACATGTTGGGCCTACAGGAGTACGACGTAAAGACTTTCTTTCTAAATTTTACTACGTCTCCAACTACACAAATACTTAATATAATAACAGCTCTAAATGACTGTTTATTTTTCATTTTTTTTTTTTAAATAAATACCTACTGAGAAGTCGGTCAAAAAAATCACCTTGTATTTTCAGTGCACCAATCAAAAAAGTCAATTAATAAGGACTAAACTTATAAACAAATAAAAGTGTTTCCCTTAGGCAAAACATCAATGGCTATTTCAAGTCGGTAACTACTTTTCCGCTATTCTTTTAAAAGGTTCAATTGTTTTAGGTGATAATAAAAAATATTACGTAATAAATAAATAGATGTACACAAAGACACAATAAAAAATTGTGTCTTTGTGTACATCATTGAAAAAGGACGCTTTCATTTTTTTTTTATATTTAGATTTGCATATTTTTTATGTCCTCTAGCAAAGACAATTATTTTTTTTTAACAACACCCTGCCAATTTTAAAAGTTTTCTAAGGCATCAGCTTCGCCTCTCTTATATTAATGCCCATTTCTTCTTTTTCCCTAATTTAACCTTTATTAATAAAAAAATACACTTTCAAAATAACCTTTTTGTCACTTTTTTTTTTCAAAACTAGCGTATAAAAACGCAAAGTGGTTTCTACAAAAACTACATATTTATTGAGCTTTACCGGTCCTTTTAATATTATCATTTATGACGAGGTCACCTTATAATTCAATCTTTGTTAGAAAGTTGTTACGAACTGGTGGTGGTGGTTGTTGAACCAAAAATCAAACTAAGTTCAAGTTTAGCAAATGTGGTTCAGTTTATTAACCTCTTCTTTACCCTTTTCGTCACAGACACTCGTGATTAAAACAGACTATAAATACAATATCCACGTGCCGTAGTATAAATAACTAGATGTAGCAAAGCGTCGGTCGCAGTACAAAGACATGTTTTATAAGATCACACGAAAGTATTACATTGTCAATAGAATAAGGAAACACAACAATTAATGTAGAACATGCTTAACAATTTGCCTAAAGTCCGTTTTTAGTTCGTAGTCGAATATTGTAAACAATCTCGACACTCCTTTTTAACGAAATTATTCATTTCAGAAAGGTAAAACAAAACTTTATTCCTACATGGGTTAAATTATCGTTAAACAATGAGATTTTTTTTATTTTAATAATAAATTCGTTTTATTCACTAATATTATTATAAAAGTTATGAAAAAAATGTTTACAATATTGGACTAGCTCAGAAAATCGGAATTTATAAGATTATACTGTTTTATTCCGAACCAGGTTACATTATAGACAAATTATATGTAAACTCTCATAACGCCAATGTCGTGTTGAATACATACCTACTATCTAATAGATTGTTGCAAATAATAATAATTATAAAATAAATACTTGTTAAGGTACCAGAAAAAAGTAATTCACTCGTTTTAAGGTATTGTTTAATAAAACTAATGCGTTGACATAGACTTACTGACAATGCTTTAATTTTGCATTTTATAAAAGGCATAAGTTCGATTTGTATCTTAGAACACCGAAATCTTATTGAAATTGCAGTTTCATTATAAAAGAAAGTATCTTTATATTTGCATTTCAAGTTAAGGTAGGTATATACTTACTTTTTAGTTGTTTAATTTTGACAGCCTTTCTGTTCCCCGGGTAAAACAACACTTTTACTTTTTAATAGCACAGCACAATCGATCTACTCGTGTAGCACTGGCCACTACGCTATTTCCAATTAAAAATAAACGAGCCGTATTGTCAAAAAAGCGCGGGAATTTACATTTCTTTTTAATCGCACATGCAGCCAGTGCCAATAGTAATAAAAATAGTTTTAATACATTTTAACCCGCGCTCTGCAGAGGAGATGTCTGGCCGCTTCATGTTGGCTCACTGCATCTTGCACCAAGGTTATTTTAATCATCAGCCGATAGGTACTGATTGAACTTTAATCATGACAGTGTTGAGGGAGTGGACAATTGTTTCACTTAAGGGTTAAGTAAAAGTCATATGACAGATCGTTTCTTATGCTTATGAGATAGCGCAACGAATTAATAATAAAAAAAAAACAATTAATGTCGATCGATTATACACAATAATATTAATGAAAAGTTGTATAAGTACTTAAGAAAGGAGTTTGTTATTTGTTTTTTACTTTTGTTTTTGTTAAAAAAGAAGGAACTACTACTTCAGATACATGCAATGCAAGCGGCAAATATTATAGCGAAAAATATTAATAAATTGTAGGCAACTTTATTTATTATGGTTCAGAATGTTTGGAACACTTACAGTGTTATTTGTGTATTCTTGTAAGACATCTTTATTTATTATATAGATGCGCAAGAAGATGGGTTGTTTCTTTTATATGGTGTTTCTGAACGATTTAAAACCTGAGAAGTTGTCCGTCATGTTTACACTTGCCCTCCTCAAGTATAGAATAGAAGATGCACTTCGCCACTCTGTCCTCCGCCACACGAGATGCGTACAGCACCACCGAAGGGGTTTTTCCAATTTTCCACACTTAAAATCCACACAAGTGTGACAAATCGGACTTTTTGTCCATTTGACGGGTTTAGTGTGGAAAAATGGACAAATGTTCAAATTTTCCACATCAGTAGAGATGGGTTATAATTTAGTACTTACCTAATTACTTATTTTTAGGTAATAACAAACTATGGATGTAACGTGTAATATCCGCAATAAACTTTTTCAGTCATACATTCATTCAATAAGTATGTTATTAATACCTTTTTAATATATTTTAGGTCTTTCACTTATTGTCTCTACAAACTTATTGTTTAAATACAATTCTCATAAATAAAACTAATTGATTTAATCTCATGTAAGCACCCTTTAAAATATTTGTAATTATAGTGTTTTGATCAATGAGTTATTATCGTAAACTACAGTATCAACAAAAAACATGTTTACGAAAAACATGCCGTAATTTCGCGAAATCACATATTTATAAACATTTTATTAAGTAATAGAATAACGTTTCTAGTGAAGTGGAACATCAATTTGCCCATTTTTACACACCAAGCCGTCAGTGTGGATAAATGGACAAAATAGTCAAAAAGTCAAATTTTCCACACTAGTGTGAATTTTTAGTGTGGAAAATCGGAATAGATCCACTGAAGCTGTCGACGCCTAACAATGCCACCAATATTGGCGCGTCGAAGTACTTCGGTATTCGGCGCGCGATCAAACCAGTTGATATTTAGGATTTTACGCAAACATTTTAGGTTAAATGTCAAAATGAAAAAAAAAAACTTTTGTCACATAATAGCATCTAAAACTTTACTTACTTGATATCACAAAACAAATACTTTTCCGTCACATTATTGTATAAACAAATAAGCAATATATATAATACTACATAACACACACAACCACACTTTTCTCGCCAGAACGCGTCTATAATACGTTAAATAAGTATTTATTTATAAAGTAACTGATTTAAATATTTATTTGCCCGAGGTATTACACTACCATTGAACTAGTCCGTGATAATGTTGTTATATGCAGCATCACAACTAAACAAGCTGCAATAGTGGGCGATTCTATAATTCAACTCAACATTTTTATTTAGTTTGGATAACCATTACCGTTGAAAAACAGTATGCTTCAAAAATACTCTCAGCCCATGACGCCCTGATAAATATCTATTGATTTCGATTCTTCTATAGTTTTCTATTCTCTTGAGGGATTAATGATTTATCAACACTCGTAAACAAGTTTTGAAATTATTAAGGATCAACCTACTAGAAATTTAACGTATTTTAGGTACTGATTGCGCTTGGATAAAAAAATGATTTTTACTTCTTTGAGAATGACCCAGCACTCAATCATACTACAATGATATGAATGTATGTCTGTACTTAACCCTTGAACAAGATCACACAACTAAATCTTAATAACTATGCGAACACTTTCATTTGTTTGTTTTTTAATGAATGATGATAACGTGTCTGTCGCAGATTTGTTACTACTTGAATATCACAATATGTAATTAATTGAAAAATAGACATGTTAAAACATAACATTTTCAAGTGCATTTCATTTTATTATCATTTGATACCACCAAATATTAAACATAATTCAATAAGAAACGTGAGACATGACTATAATGCAAGTATCAACCACATACGTTTCTTCATATAATAAATAAACTTTTCTCCGCTTATCGAAAGTATTTTTATTTAAGTCATTATTCAAATACAAATACGTTGATTTGCGTAATTTTGGGTATACGTTACAACAAAGTTCTTAGATAAAGCATTCGAGTTCACCAAAATTTGCTACATTAGTTAGCATGCAAATATAAAATTGATAAAACGAGATAAAAATAATCGATATTGGATTAATTATATTTCTAACGAGTAAACAATTCATTAAGATTATAAAATTATTGTCACAAATGCAACTTCTTTTTTAAAATAAGGACCCCGTTATACCTCTCACATCCTCTGGTAATGCGTTAAATACTTTCACAGCCATAATAAATACATTTTTTTCAGCCAATGTCAGTCTTTACGTTGGAACTTGAAGGATACATGTAGGACGTTTTCGTAGGCATTTTCCCGACACTGGCAATTTTGCAGAGAAAAACTGACCGTGTTGTTTAAAAAATAAACATATTATATTATATATAATAACATATTATATATATATATATATATATATATATATATATATATATATATATATATATATATATATATATATATATATATAATAATAATATATAATAACATATTAAACAAATGTAAAGGCAAGTAAAAGTCAGCAATCAAAACCCTTTAAACAATGGCCTGCAGGAATCTGTATATTCAGCACCACAGATGGCCATTACACATTTTTTTTAAATTTTAAATACTACCTCTATATCAGTAGAGTTGCCCCATATCATTAGCTCTTAGACTGAGGCAACGTAGGCATGATATTCTTCCAAAGCAACCTCCGTAGAGACAGTTTCTGTCAATCTCCTTAGTGCAAACACGAAGCGGCTTAATTTATCACATCACTATTTATTATCACTAGAAATTCAGTTTATGGCACGTTATAAATAATCTGTCCTTGATAGTCTAATTTAAGATTATTTTGATGAGATTGGTATGTCCGAAATAGCATTATTTTTGGTTTGTCAATGTTTACTCTCAAATTTAACCATTTTGTTACCTTCTTAATAGTCGTATTTATTTCAGATTCTAGATGGTCTTCGTCTTTTTCTTTTATAATCAATGTTGTGTCGTCAGCAAAAAATATAGATTTATGGTCAAAGATTCTAGGTAGATCATTAATATATAAATTGAAAAGTATTGGACCCAAAATACTTCCTTGCGGGACTCCAAATCTATTCACCCTGGAGTCTGATCTATATGTCACTTTTCGGCATGAATTCCTTATTCTATCCATCTAACTGATTTCTACACATTGTCTCCTGTTTTGTCGATAGCTTTGGAACCAGTCTAATGCTGCTCCCCTAATCCCGTACTTTTGAAGTTTTTGAATAAGAGTATCATGATCGACAAAGTCAAATGCTTTACTCATGTCATAGTAAAGTGCCACCACTGGTATCTTCCTATAAGGACATTCTATTATTGACGTAACCAATGTGGAAATGGTCAAGGTGGTGTTGTGATTTTCCAGCAGCCGTTCTGTTCTGGCTTTAGTATATTAAATTTATCCAAAAAACTTTTCAGTCTTCAAGGCACTACTCTCTCAAATATTTTTGAAAATTTTGGTACCAGCCTCATATGATATGAGGCGAAGTCTAATTATACTTATATTCTAGGTGTTTTACGACGCGTTTGGTGTAGTGGTTAGAGCCTCTGACTAGTATGCGGACCGTCGCGAGTTCAAATCCTGCAATGAATAGAAGTATTTATGAGAGACGTCATCGTCATAATAGTTGTCTGGTATACGTAACACAAAGATGTAAATTCCTTATTTCGAAACCACGACAGTTAATGTGTTGCCTGGAACACATTTATTATTAATTTTATGTTTTCTTTTCCTATTTTCCTGTTACTCATAAATAATGAAGTTAAAATTTACTTCACTTATTACATTTATGATAACATAACGGAAAATTATTAAAAAAAGAAAGTTTGACTCAATAATTAAAGTAATTACTTCACAAATTGTTCCAATGCAGTGGTAGAGTCTTTGTGAAATCGTAAACTTAGATCATGTCAGTACTTCAAATGAGAGAGTTTCAAGCAGTTTATTTTATTTATTTATCGAGTAAAGCCAGTAGTCTAGCGTTGTACAGCGCATGTCCCCCACGTTGTCATAATGCAGCGGAACTGATCATCTTCGTAAATCACATCTCATTTCCTCTGTACTTGTTACCTATAAACAAATTTAAGGGCCCTATAACGTGGCCTGAATAACGTCCTCATGGTCGCATCCGACCACGGCGTCGATCTCAGCTGATATTGGCCATCGGTGAGGTACATTGTTTATATTTTCCAAGTGTATCCTCAATACATAATGGCACTTTCTGTTCCTGCACTGTCATGATTCGGTAAGGCGGCAGATCTGACCGGTTAAAGATCAGGAGCAGGACCAACGGCTAAACGTGCTTTCCGAGGCATGGGGATGTCATCACCACCAACTGTCGACTCCGATGTCAGTGCTTTCCAGTATTTTCAAGGCTGAAAAACCCAGAAACAAATTTTGGGCCGACCCGGGATTCAAACCGGAGACCTCTTGGGCAGCAATCAGCGTTACTAACTGCTAGGCCAATTCAGTATTTTTTTTTGTATGGGTTTGCTCTTGACCTGAATTCAAGTCAAGTACGAGTAAGATAGATTAGAAAATGAAACGAGCTTGCCCAGAAGACAGTTCACTCTAACTTTAAATACATTCGGTTTGGATACTAATAAAGAAGTCACCGACGCGAGAGAAGACTCGATTTTACCAGCATTACATAAGGAATATTCGTCGAATAAAATACAATACGCCTAATTTGAAAACGTCACCTTTTTACCAGCAATCAGTTATGTAAAATATAATTTAAAAACCGAGCGTTTTATACTTTTATTGTCGGATAAGTCTTATCTGATGTTGGTAAAATGGGCCCTAAGACTGTAATTTAGGTATATTTTCAGCGTCCTAACGGAGTCTTAATTTGCGCCATCTGTGTTGACAGGCCCAAACTAAAAAATATTTGCTCAACTCTATCAAAGCATAAATGAGTGGTAAATCATTCGTAAAATTTTCAATAGATGTCGCTACATCTGATTTTAGGTAGAGAGGAAATAATAATATATTACATACATACGTACTATCTACATTATGCCCTATTGGTAATAAATCGTAAAGATGAATCTGTAACTGCCTAACTGCTCATTAATTTCTTCCAACTTTTCGTTTCATTTTAAGTCCTTATTTATTGTTAACAGTTCAATCAAGCTATAATTTAATAGATATATACAAAACCAAGTTTCCACGCCTGCCAACTTTTTTTTTAAAAAAAACGGAGTGTACTGTGTGAGTGGCCTATGTTCAGCAGTGGACGTCCTTTGGCTGATAATGATGATGATGATGATGATGTACTGTGGAACTCTCTTCCCATGGATATAAAGAGAACCGATACAAAGTTGTCTTTCAAGAATAAAGTTCGTACATTTCTGAAAGAGTGAATAATTGCATAATATTATTATTATATGTATGTATTTATTCTTTATTTATGTATATACTTATATTTTGTAGTTTATTTATTTATCGATGTAGTTATTTACTTAGTTTTTTTAATTCAATAATATATTTATTAGATTCTTGTTACTATTTTCCTATTTTCATTTGTTGTTTTTTTTTCACTGCACCCGTTGCTATCTTTCTGCATGACCTTAAGGTTTGACTGGCAGATAATGTTTTTAGCATTAAGTTCACCTTTGTACACTAAATTTGTGCAATAAAGTCTTAAAATAAATAAATTATATATCTTCTTTCGAAAACCGACTTCGGACGTGATATCCAATAGGATATCACGTCCGAAGTCGGTTTTCGAAGGCTTACCTGGGGATATGGATCCAACAGGAAGAAGCACCTTTGAGATACTTTAATGGTTAGGGATATGTACACTTAGCGGGTATACTATCTTTGCCTGCACTATTGAGTAGATACAGCAAAAGAGCAAGAAGGACTATTGCAGATAAGACGGAGACTATGCCGGGACCACGGTGAGAGGATTGCTGGGATATTGACGAGACAACGGGACGCCTGCCATATCAAATGCCTCATTTCGATAATCACGGCAAACGGTGACTCGCCGCTCACAAAAAAGGCAGCAACATTGGTGTGGACAGCTAAAGGTTATAAAGAGGTAAGACCGCGGGGTGCAGGTCACTAGCTGCTATCAAGGTTAGGTTTCTTTTGTCACTCGAGCATTACCCAATGTAACTGATTTTGGTACTGTCGGTATGCTATCGATATCAAAAAAGAATAACTTGATACTTGTATCATCCTTAACTCCGATCACACATAGGTATGCCTTTTATCCCTCTCATAAAATCTCCCAGATTAATCTATATAAACTCTATTCATCTATCTACAGCAGCATTACTATACAGCTAAAAAGTTGTATAATAATAAATTAATAATTAACTACTGGTCCGATTTGAAAATAAATGTTTATATTTGATAACTTATTTACCATGAAATATACATTTGTGTTTAATATCAAGTGATAAAAGTCATTTATTTATGCAAATAGGCCCATTGAGGACACTTTTACATGTCCCAATATAAACCCTACCACAGCTTTGGGATAATTGTAGCCTAGTGCTGAAAAGAAGTTGCGCAAGAAAGTCTGTCAATGCCTCTATTCAAAAATTTTACAATGTTTGTAGTGATTATGCAAGTCCATACATTACTATCTTTTAGATACAAATCTAAATTATAGTAACTAAAATTACTTTATGAATATAATGATTCAAATATGATATATCTGTCATTCATAAAAACCTTGTTTTAAACTTTTCGAAAGTTTCAGAACAGCGGCGGACGTGTTTATATTTTTTTAATTATTAAAATTTATTACTGAATTTCCTGTTGATCGATTCACAAATCATTACACAAAACCAAAACACATTTTCACACCCTGAAAATCTTTGTGTTCCGTAAATCTTGTTGAAGCATTTCAGTGCCAAACTAAAGCATAAAAGGTTGGTATTTAAAGTGCTTGGGCAGGTCTGATTCTTGCTTTACGTCTTGATCCCGAGGGCTATTAGGTAAATCGGTAGATTCCGCGGTACAATTATTTTCCATGATATTATCGGAGAAGTTTGAAAATGATCCGTGTTAATATCGTCACTGCGTTTTTAGTTTAACCTGAGTTTGTTGACTGCGAATATGTTTATGAAAAATATTTTATGTACGCGGCCGCGGGCGTTCTATTGTGTCCTTGAGGAACATATGAGTATGTCCATATACAACGTGGATTTCATTGAATTTCAAAAGGTTGATTTTAAAAAAGGGTCTCAGGATACGGAAACAGACGCATTGTGGGTGTTAATAGCACTTTAGATTTTGCTTTCAAATTCTGCAAGCGTGCGCGATAACAATAGCATTGAGATGGCTTGTATTGATTGAGATTACATAATAGCACTGTCACGTTTTCCGTGAAATCCCCCAAAATTGCAAGTTTGGTGCTTGTGGAAATGCATTTATCCTTCAAAGAGATGAAACACACTGCTTCTGCCATCAGCGAGCAAATAACGAAAAGTAATTTTTTATTTTAAATTACATATATATTTTGTCTTATATATGTTTCTAACTTTTTATAATTTCAGTCCTTTTATTTTAACTACTCAGAGGATATTTTTTTCTTACAAGAAAATATTTGTATGATATTGACAGCTTTCTTTAAATAATATTTTTGTACGTGGGACACTCAGAAAGTTGTGTGACACTAAAAAAAATAGTTCTACAAGTAAGTATATTTTTATTACATATTTTCAGTACCTACTCTCCACCAGCCTCTATACAAAGATCTCTATACAGAGAAGAAGAAAGACGTCTGAACAAATTTTTAAACACTTTTTCTAGTCCGCCGCAGACACATCGTTTACAGCCTGCTTGAACGCAGCCAATCAGCCTTTGAGCTGATTACTTATTTTTGAAATAAAAAGAAGTCAGACGGTGCTAGATCAGGGCGGTAAGAAGGTTAAGACAGGAGTTTGTCAGGCGTGCTGTCTAGGAAGTCCCTCGTTTTGAGCGCGGTGTGTGCAGGCGCATTGTCGTGGTGGAGCAGTATTCCGCGGAGCCCAGTGTTTGGTCGCTTGTTGCTCACAACAGAGAAAACTTCTGGTAAACATTTGGTAGTATTGTATTCGGCGTTGATGCTTCTTGGATCTCGTAAGAATTTCGATACCAAGTGGCCAGTCATTTTAAAAAAGCTGGCGATAAATCCAGGACTCATCACCTGTAACGGTGTCGTATACACGCCGAGACGAGCCTGCTTCAAACTTGTTCAGCATATCACGGCACTAATCTCGTAAACGCTTCCCGATCCAATCTTCAGTATGTGCTGAATCTCTTGATATGTGATTCACCTATTATCTTGGATTATTTTTTTCACTGCTAGCATGTTTTCTTCTGTAATAGCCATCAAAGGGCGACCGCTTCGTTCTGCATCTCCCAAGGTTGGTCGACCGTGCTTGAATTAGTTATAGCAACAATACGCGGTGGCCTTGGAGGGGCCCTCATCCATAAACGTCATTTGAAGTCTATCAAACGATTCTTCCGGTTTCAGTCGACACTTGAAATCGTAAAAAATCATAGCTCTAAATTTTTCCCTGCGCAGATTCATTTTTCAGTCGAACACGATACTTTGAATATGTTCGCACAAAAAGTGGAGGGAAATTTTGAAAATGGAACACACCTATTTTCACTTATAAATAATCATATTTTCGAAAAAGATTCTAACCGGCCATTCTCCTATATATATAAAACTTATTTTCGCAATACTTTCTGAGTGGCCTGGTATTATATTTGCCTGATACAGTTTGTTTTTAAGAGTGCAATTTATAGCTTTCTTTAAGCACTTAAGGCGCTACCCGGATTTTCAACGCGCACACTAGCGCCACTTTAGTAGAAAAATCATAACTCGTTAAATAAAAGACCAATCAAAAATCTGGTAAACACGATTGTAGTACAGGTTCTATAGTTTATTTAGTACATTTAAATTGTTTCTAAAGTAGTTTACTGCAGTTAGAGTTAGAAAAACTGCTAAAAATGGCCACTTTTGGCAATTTTTCTAACTGAAACTGCAGATAACTACTTTAGAAACAATGTAAACGTACTAAATAAACTATAGAACCTGTACTACAATCCTGTTTACCAGATTTTTGATTGGTCTTTTATTTAACGAGTTATGATTTTTCTACTAAAGTGGCGCTATTGTGCGCGTTAAAAATCCGGGTAGCCCCTTAAGTGCAATGCAGCTAAAGTGCTTACTAAAACTAATTACAATAAACGACTGTAGATAAGAGCAAACACAAAAAACCCAAGAGTCAGTCAAACTACCTACAGTTTGCTCATCTCACCATTCATTTGACAAGGTCGTGTGTCCTGTCTCTAATCGGTTTGGAAGCGAGCGAGAGCTCCACTCTCCAACAGCATGTCCTCCATGTATCCTAATCTAGCCGTTCCTGTCACTCATGCTTGCGTGTACTAGCTTGTAAAAGGGATGGCTACAGTCGAAAATACGAGAGAATTCTCATAAAGTAGAAGTTCAGGTAACAGCTCGGATTTTTGCCATGCCAGTGAAATACTGGGTCTCTCTTTGACGCCTGCCCAATGATTCGTGTGAGTTACTTAGGATTTTACGATTTCTTGTGCATATTTAAATTGATATCAAAAAATGTATTGTAAGACTAGACTTCCAGTTATAAACCTTATCCGCCAGCAAATCTGCTAATCCGATGTTTCGTTTCTTTCCGGTTGTAAATTTCGATCAGACAAATTTCGTACCTAATCTACTATAGAAATAGCATAGACTTATGCTATCTATGGTAATTTTCATCTTACTGATATTGATATGCCAAAGTTTGTGATGTTGATAGCTCCCTTACGCTCAAACTGCTGAATTGATTTTGATGAAACTTGTCAAAAACACGGCTGACATCTAAGGATAGAGAGATGAAGAGAAAGACACAGGAGAAACCGCTAGTGGCAATTAATTTCACCACAAGGCAGTTAGGTACACTATTACCAAAATACTTGTTACATATTCATAATAGATTTGAATATTTTTTTAGTTAATTAATTACAGTTCTGTTTTATAATTATTTGATAACACCAAACGTTTGATACATTCTATTTTTGTTATTTGCCCCATTAATTGCGGTTGTTTGCTAATTTCCTGTTAGATATCTCAAATTATTTTAGTGGGGATTACATGATGTGATTAATACAAAAACAATATTTAATCATATTCACTTGAATGCGCTTGATCAGTGCAATACGACCTGTAATATATAATTATTAAAATGATGATTAAATTATTGTTATTTTGTTTTCTTAGTAGCATTGTGGTTGGAAGTGATATTTTTCATGTACTCAGCAAAACTACATTTCGTCCAAATGAGGATGCGATGAATTATTTTGGGTATTCCGTTCTTCTCACAAGAAATGGGTAAGTTTTCTATTTTTATAAGAAGCTGTTTGATTGTACAGTTGTTAAAAAAATTAACGTTGCTTTTAACTTCGTATGTTACGGCAGTGCTTATATTGACGTCCTGCTGATGTTATGTGTTGGTTCCTTTTTTTTTAAATAAGATACTCCCGTGAAACGAACTCGCACTTTTAGTTTTTGAAAACAAAAATTGTATTTAATGATTTCCGAAAATGTGCTTACATTTTCCCGGCAATGACTTGAGGATGGATATGAATAGCATGATTTGAAGAAATTAATAATGTGATTTTATATTATTTTGCAAAATCAAAGTTTGTAATGTTCTTTAAGTAAATAATTCCTAGAACTTTTTCTAGAGGTTCGGGAAAGGATGTCATAACTTAGTCTTAAGCTTTTATTCTGTTTAGTAAAAACATGTATTAACATGCACAACTAGGGATTCCCAGTGACTTCACCCGATTTAATGATTTCCAGTTCTACACAACTTTATAGTAAAAGTATGTATATCAGTTCAAAGCTCGTTTGTTTTTCGCATTGTCAAATTTCTCTGTTCGCTCACCTACCTACCTTTATAGAGGGTAACAACAAGGTTTTGCCAAATTTCGGGAGGTGAATACGACCAATTTCTAAAACCAATTTCTCAAATTTCAATGCTCGCAATTTTTACTAGGGTACCATCATTCGGACTTATTTTTTCCGACTCGCCATACATTATCGTAAATGTAGCTGACTGATATGTGATGGGGCATCTGAAATTGTATGTGCCAACCTGTATAATACTGTTTTCAGGCTAACCGTTGGTGCGCCCAAAGCTAGAAAGGAAGTAAACGTATCTGGTGAAGTTTTTACATGTTCTTTGGATGATTCATTTGGTTCTTTTGATCGCCGCAACGACACATGCAACCCTCTGAGTAAGGATATACCATATTATTATGTTAGGGTTGCCGATAATCCATTAACATTTGCTCCTAAGTGAATGCTTCATGCTTTCGCAATGCAGCATCGATGCAGTCGTGATGCTAACGCGCGTTAGCAGCAGTCATGTATAAGCTGGAAATTGACAAATTACGAGTATTTACTGTTTTTGGCGACTGCATCGAATACTAACGCGCGTTAGCTTCACAAATCAATTTAACAATTGAACTGAATGAATGTGAAGTAGTGAGTGATATTGTGATAGAAGAACTACTGAACTTAATGAACTAGATGGGTCATACATATCTTTGGCTTCCACTGAACTATATCACTCATTTCAGTTCATTGAACGAATTTGCTCATGTTTAGCCGCAAAAGAATGCTGTTTGCATGATCTCATTATTTTAAACTTCAAAACATCATATTTTTACATTCTAGTTGATATTTTTGACTTATTACTTTACATAAATTAGACACCTGATTGCCGAAGCTGAAAAGTTTGTTTGGTTGGTTGATATAATCTCAGGAATCCGAAGAAATGTTTTTGTGTTCGATAGCTCATTTATTAGGAAAAGTTGTAAAATATCACGCTACGGTTGAAAGGAACGGAATAAAATCAATTCGTGCGGATCATATTACCGGGGCCTGCTTAGTACTTCAGAATTTAAATAGCCTAATAATATTTGGACTTAGAAAATAAAAATATACTTTTTTATGTATATTTAAAGCTTTAAAAAAGTAGTCTTGTCAACTCTGGGTCTATTTTTGGCCATCCTCTTTGTGACAACCCTGAAAAAAATAAGTAAGTAAATACATATACACTCTTTCTATAGTCAAAAAACGAAAATAACGTTTCATAAGATACAAATCTACTCTACTCTTTACAGACAAAATCATGAATGTAACAGAAAACGATTTTAAGAAAAATGATTCGTGGTTCGGAGCTACACTTGCTGATACTCCAGATGGCACATTGTTTGTAAGATATTTGTAAAATATCACCGATATAATAAGTTTTTAAATAATGATAGCCTAGTGCAAACCTTTGCAATATGGTTCGGTTGTGGTCTCTCGCTTCGTCTTTTGTGTCGTGTGTGCAAGCAATTTTTAACCGACTATAAAAAAGGAGGAGGTTATCGATTCGACTGTATGTTTTTTTTTGTATCTATGTTACCTCATATCTTAGTCATTAGTCGACCGATTCGCAAAAATTTTTCGCCCACCTAGAGGGTATACCTTCTAGTTGGTCCCATTGTTGCCAATTTGGGATCTGATGATGGAATCTTGGTGCAATCGAGGTGAATCCTCAAATTTTAAAGGCACGTATAGTGTTTTTTTACTATAATCATAATATTTACGTGTTCTTACGTCTGATAGTCTACATTTTGTGGGGCTGAGCTGATGGTGGAACTCATTAACGCATAGGAGTTCAGTAATTATCATTATAATTACTGAACTCCTAAAAACCGACTTCAAAAACAAAATGCACTACTATTGCCTAAAATAGATTCCTTTCCTTTCACTGGTCAACAGTTTAATCAAGACTTTTTACTGCATTTTGGTTTTAAAGTCGGTTTTTAGGGTTCCGTAGCCAAATGGCAACAAACGGAACCCATATAGTTTCGTCAAGTCTGTCTGTCTGTCTGTCTTTCTGTCTGTCTGTCCGTCCGTATGTCACAGCTAATTTATTTTGTATGTATCCTGTTAACCGCTTTACGATTCTTATACAAAAAATAAAAAAATATGATATTTAACATGGACATGAAACTAAAACCGAAAAACTTTTTTTAGTTAAACCTATGCGTGTGGGGTGTCTGTGGATAGGTCTTTTAAAATGACATAGAGGTTCCTAAAACCGTTTTGTTTTAAAGTCTAACGTTTCTTAGCTAGACGCTTCGAAAGTGGAAAAATGGGCGCCCCCTCCCCCCATCTAACTTCTAAACTAAGCAAGTGTAAATTTTGAAAATAATATATAATGTAGATCATAACAAATACTTTCAACGAAAATTAGTTCGGACGGGATCGAACGAGAAGTTTTTGAGATATAGCACATTTTCAACAACTGCAAACATAACTTTGTTCTTCATACAAACACTATGAAAATCAAAGTTATATTTGCTGTCAACAAAATATTGTGGTATTTTACTAAGTGGAAGTAAGTGGATCGCCTAATTCAGTTAACACACCCTCAGTGCGCGAGTCCGACTCGCACTTGGCCGTTTTATTTTACTTTTATTAATCGTTGAAAAGTAAGACGCGAGAGACCTCGGCCGTATAATAGTTTTGCTGTAGAAGTTGTAGTATTATGATCACTTTTGTCCTCGTTACAATGCACGTCGCATCGCTAGAATTATATAATAATGTAATACGATTTTCCTCAGGCTTGTGCACCTAGAAAAATGTTTCGAAATTTGGTAGTAGAAGAATCTCAAGCATTTTGTTTCGCGCAAGGAAAAAAAGCAGACAGGTCACTAACAGTTTCGGATAGAAGTAAGTAAGGTTTTTCATTTACTTCATTCCTGTGAGCCTGTGTAGTTGGTAAAATGATTATGATCCTATTTTCAAATCGTGCGTCTTTACACTATATACAAGGAAAAACGCAGGGCTGTAAAACTAATCACGTATAGTTTGGAAGTTTTTTACTAAGCTTTTTCAATCTATATAATAGTAGATACGCAAATCCTCAAAACATGTGCCTCAGTGCTATAAGACTCTGGAACTCCCTCCCTAATACCATCAAGACTTCATCGTCTAAATATTCCTTTAAGAAGTCATTTGTGAGCTTATTCTCAGTGAGAATACCACCTAATGCTTGATAAGCCTATTTCTGTTAGCCTATGTATGGATAATTGTATGTATTTAAGTAGGTTTATTTTTAATTATTTATGTAAGTATATTAGTAGCTTAAAATTAATTGGTTGCTTTTGTGTTATTTTACGCCGCCTGAATCGTTTCAGCTTCACCCAATGGTTGACTATTAGAAATTGTTTTAAGCATTAAGTCCGCCATTTGTACTTTAGTTTTGTCAGTGCAATAAAGAATAAAATAAATAAATAAACATTTGCCGATGTTACTCATCGAATCAGCGTGGGATGGCAGAGGTGGAGGGTTTTGACAGTGGTTTTTGTATGACAAAAGAATGCCGATCAATACCAAAGGCAAGATCTACAAGACAGCAGTCAGATAAGCCATGACATACGGTGCCGAATACTGAGCCATAAAGAAAGCCCACGTACAGAAAATGCACGTGAAGGAGATGGAGATGCTATGATGGGAGGCAGGTGTAATCCAAGTCGATATAGTGTGAAACGAGCATATCAGAGGAAGTTTCCAAGTCGACTCTATAGCCGGAAAACTCATCGAGACTCGACTACGATGGTCGAAAACAAGAAATGTAGAGACCACCCACTGGCCACCTGGCAGTCCATGATAACGAAAGACTTATTAGAGCTTACCCAAATAAATATTTCGACAACCCAGTATACACAGTCCTGGTGCCGCAGAACGCGGGGAGCCATCCCCAATTAACGAAAAAGCCTAGGACAAAGAAAAAGACCTTGTAAAACCCTTCTTTTGTGGTGGGAGAATACGACGAGTAATATTAGTTTTATTTACCATCGATCCCATGACCGATAACACATTTACCGTATCGCAGTCCACCACTACCTGAGCACCTTAAAATTTCAGCACTAGGGCACCTCGCGTACTATCTTTTGTTTTGTTTGAAAGTGGTTAGGTTATTGAGACTTCGACCGTACGTAATAGGGAATCGTGATTATATTATGAACAGTTTGCTATTATAAGTCATGTTTTATTTTCAGAACCTGATTTTCATCGCGAAGACAGAAAGGACTATGCATCATACTACTCAGACAAGAAAAGTATTTATAAGTATAAATATCAAAAATATGATACGTTCGGAATATCAATTGACTATACCAAAGACGATACGTTTATTATAGGAGCACCTGCAGTGATGCAAGGAGCAGGTTTGTTAACAAAATTTTCTTTTATTAAATAATTTTAATTAATATACCTACAGGACAGCAAACACCTACACCGCTCTATTTGCAAAGTAAGTTGTTTAAGGACTGTTAAACTCAGTACACAGGTAGGGAACATAGAATAAAATGTAGGATTTCTATATTTATCGGGCCTTAGAATCGGACCCGGGTCCTCGAGGATGCGGAATTCTTGAAAGCCGGCGTGCTAACCAGTCCACCACAGCGTTGAAATCATATGCTTGTCCTACTCCCTGTTATCTAGGTGATTGGTGTAGCAGTTAGCTCGCTGGTTGCTACCCAAGAGGTCCCGGGTTCGAATCCCGGGTCGGGCCGAAATTTGTTTCTGCGTTTTTCTGTCTTGAAAATGTTCAAAAACAGGAGTTAGGAAGTTGGTGGTGAAGACACCCCCGTCGCTTGGAACTGTTCATCCTGCGCCTGATCTCTCACCGGTCATGGCGGATCTGGTGTTTCACTGAATAATGAGAGTGAAGGAACAGAGATCGCCCTTGTATATTGCACAAACATTTGAGCACTATAATCAATGATCCGCGCCGATGGTCAGCGAGATTGGCTGCCGTGGTCGGATTTGACCAGGAAGACTTTAAACACATTATGTTTTCTCATAATTACATTCCGATCATTTGTTGTCACAAGCACTCAGGTACCTGTTACACAGTCAATACGCAGTTTTTTCGCCGGCATTTTTCTATTAACATGAATACTCATAACTCTTTGCACACATAAATTTTATCATTTATGCGTCTAATATTCTTGTTTTTTTAAGGAACCATATTTCAAATCAAGTATCACCCAAGTTCATTTACATTTGACAGACTGATTTCTTCTAATCCTTATTTTACAAAAGAATTGATGCCAGATGACTACTTTGGTAAGTATAAGTTTGTATTACAACCATCAGTGGTAATATATTAAAAGTTATGAAAAGATTGTTTACATTATTGGACTAGCAAAGAGAAGCGGACTTTAGGCGTGTCATTTATTATACAGCACCGTATCTTGGGACTCACAAACTAATATTTAAATTACGAAATTCAAAGTAGGTATACCTACTGATCGATAAAGTTGTGATTATTATGCACTTTTTAGGGGTCCGTAGCCGAATGGCAAAAACGGAACCCTTATAGTTTCGTCAAGTCTGTCTGTCTGTCTGTCCGTATGAAACAGCAACTTTATTCTGTAACTATAAGCCTCACATTGTTGAAATTTGTAAAAAAGATGTATCCTGTTAACCGCTTTACGATTTTTATACAAAAAAATAACAATAATGATTTTAAGGGGGGTCTCCCATACATGAAACTAAAACCGACAAATGTATTTTTAGTCAAACCTATGCTTGTGGGGTGTTTATGGATAGGGCTTTTAAAGAGACATGGAAGTTCCGAAAGTTCCGAAAATCATTTTCTCTTAAAGTCTAACGTTTGAGAGATAGACGCTTCCAAAGTGGTAAAATGCGCCCCCCCCCCCCCTTTTTCTAAATTAAGCTTATGTAAATTTTGACCTCCGTGATCGAGTGGCTACCACGCTGGTTTCAAGCGTCGCCATCTCGTGAGGTTCCGAGTTCGATTCCCGGTCGGGTCAATGTAGAAAACGATCTTTTCTATATTGTCTCGGGTCTGGGTGTGTGTCTGATTTCCATAACACAAGTGCATTGCCTACTTACTTTGGGATCAGAGCAATGTATGTGATTGGTGTTTTTTTTTTTTTTAATTTTTGGAAAAAACATGATTTAGATCTAAACAAATACTTTCAACGAAAATTGGTTTAGACGGGATTGAACTAGTAGTTTTTGAGATATAGCAAATATTCTACAACCGCAAACATAACTTTGTTCTTCATACTAACACTATGAAAAACAAAATTATATTTGTTGTTCACAAAATATTGTGGTATTTTAGCTAAGTGGATTCCCTTATTCAGTTAAATTTGGCACACGCTTTAAAAAAAATGTACTTGTTCAAGCATGTTGTCATAAAACATCGATTCCAGGCTCATAACAAAAAAAGTATGAGAGTAGGAGGTACTTTCTCTAAACCATCATAATTATGTATTTTATATCATATACATAGGTCGATGTAGGTGTTTTTGACACAATTTTATTTTTCAGGGTACAGTGTCGCCTCAGGTGCATTTGAAAAAAATGGTCAAATTCTATACGTCGGTGGGGCACCGCGATCCAAGAAAGGCTACGGACAGGTAAAAAATAGAAGTAAAACCTTGAACTGAGTGAGAGATTTACGCCATTTTGTTCCAAAAATTGATTTGTAATTTAAATTGTATCCTAGGTCTTGATAATTGAAAAACCTGTGAAAGAAGAGGCAGAGATGAAGATAAAAGCGAAACTGATAGGACCTCAATTGGGCTCATATTTTGGGTACAGTGTGTCTACCCCTGATTTGAACATGGATGGGCTTAGTGATCTGGTTGTTGGTGCTCCAAACTTTTTTGTGAAGACAGGTGTACTAACATACGATCAAGGAGCTGTTTATGTTTATTTGACTCGGAAAACTGTAAGTAATAACACTGACCTTCTTTCACCAATGCTTGATTTAACCTTGTACAAACTCCATAATTTATTTATGTCATAAATAATTTTAAACAAAAACTTTACTTAACCGGAGCGCACCGTATAAAATTATAACACATGATGATTTATGAGGAAAATTGTAATCGAATTACACCCAAGTGTTTTAACCAAAGATAAAATTAAATAATGACAATTCTAATGAATTAGCAATCACTATTAACCGCCCTTATATTGTTTAAATTATACTGCATTTTATTGACATAATGCACTCGATGGCCGCAATTTAGTTTCAACCACCAGTTTTTCTTTTTCCTTAATCAATAAATAGGTATGTGCTAAATTTCATCCAGCATAGTTTTGTCGTTATTTTTATAACCTCCATAGAAACTTTAACTTTTTATTTATTTTTGTTTGTTAGTATAGATGATGATTGATAGATTCAAACCGCTTGCAATCAGTCACTGTTTAAAACATATGGGACGGCCTTTGTTAACACTTAAAGTGTCTTTAAACATTTTTGAAGAAAAGCCCGCAATTGTCACATGAAACTTATAAACATTTGGGCTATTTTGATATAATAATATATAAAAAAACATGAACCCTTGGGCCCGAGTGGTCAGCACACGGCGTGCTGGTGGACAAGAACTCGGGTCCGAGAGCTATATGCATATGCCACCATTATATTGTAAAAACCGCGTGACTACAATCTAATGGTTTTAAATCTGTTAAATTGCAAACTGAAGAAATCTACGGATTGTAATTTAACACAATTCACAATAAATATTGTGAACTGTACAGAACTTCAAACGCTCTAACGTAAACTGAAATGACGAATCACTGAGCGAAGTGACGGGTTAGGGTATAAGAAGGATAAACGGGGTGAGCAAATTGAATCCCCGTATATCCTGTTATCGTGTTAGTTTGACATGTAAGTACCAATAAAATCGTAAATGTTAAACCATGTCGATCTTGTTCAAAAAAAAAACCTCAGATTACAATCAACCGGATTTAAAACCGTAAGATAGCCATCTCCCGGTTTTTACAATAATACGGCGACATAATATACAATATACAATAATGCCGTCAGCAAAATGACGTCTCCGCAAACTCAGGCAGCACCGCTGGAATGGTTCTTGCGCACTTGAGCTCGAATGCGCCGCACTTAATGTGTTAAGCAGAAGAATGCCTGATAATGATGATGATGAATGGTACAGATGTGTTGTCTTTTGTGTTTCAGGCTTTGGGCTTTGTGCTAGAGGAAGCTGGTATTGTAAAAGGATCTGGTAGTTCAGGAGCTAGATTCGGCACATCCATCGCAAATTTGGGTGACATCGATAATGACGGATATACTGGTAATAAATATACTTTAACTATGAGATACTCTTCTTTACAGTATATAGGTACGTGGCAGACGCTTACATTCGGACTCAACTTAAATTGTATGGGAGAATATTCATCGTGGTATCAAATCGGTTGAAAAAGAAGCGGTGTGCTTTTTCTCTAATACTCACCCACGGCGTGACTATGAAAACTGTATGTTTTTAATTTTATACTAATATCAAATCCTTTGTAACGAAACCAGAACCTCAAAAGAATTGCCAATATACTTAAATACTGTGTCAGTTGTAGTTTTGAAAAATACTAAATCAATGAATTATAATTTATTATTTTATTCTAGATATTGCTATTGGAGCGCCCTGGGAAAAACACAATGGTTTTTATGGGGTTGTATACATATATAAAGGAACAAAAAATGGATTGATGTCCCAATATACTCAAAGAATATTTACAGAGGCAAATGGCTTTGGTATATCTATTTCTAAAGGTTTTGATGTCGACAAAAATGGTGTTAATGGTGAGTCACTTAGATAATTGTGCAATCAAATCACTTCGAAAGTTCAAGAATGCTGGACGGAAAAAAACACGTGTACTTATCTAGAACGGGTCTGTTTATCGTCATAACCATGTTCATCATTATCATCATGTTCATCATCATCATCATGTTCATCATCATCATTGATACCATTAGCAGGCAAAGGCTGCCGCGACCCTGTAGTGCCTGTGTTTACGTTCCCAGATGTTGTCAGTTTTCCGGCTCTACTGCGCAAAAAGCTGCCTCACTTCTTTGGCGAGTTCGCGACAGCCGCATTTTTTTTTACAAATCATTGCCCATAGTAGGTTCTATCCACAATTCGCGAACTTGCGTAGTGTCACTCGACCCCTTTTATTTTATAGGTATATACATTAGTTGATAAGTTTTCTTTAATGACTTATTTGAGACCTAAATGAATCTTTGTTGCCCAACGATTTTTTTTAAGGACGTACACTGCTAAACATAGGCCTCCTTGGTGTATTAAAAAAAAATATTTGATTAGTGAGTTGTAAATTGTTTTTTTTTTTTTATTACAGACTTAGCCATTGGAGCATTTGATAGCAGTACTGCTTATTTATACCGGAGTATACCAACTATCCAAGTCCTTACTTCTATAAATGTCCCAGATTTGGTGTATCTCAAGAAAAGTACAAGCTCTTTTATAGTGGAACTCTGTCTTACTATTCCGCCCAAAAAAACCTGGCCGAAAGTGTTTATTCGTAAGTGGATTTTGATATTATGTTGTTTGACACTAGTGCTTTTCAACTCATACTTAGTGAGAACGTGACTTGAACCCATGACCCTTGGCTGAACCGGGATTGCTCTAACGAACTATTAAGCTATTGCCTATTCAAGCTACCCCATTCTTAGGCCTTTTGAATACACTTTTGCACTACTGGACGTGTCACTCTGAATGTAATGTTAGGTAGTAAAAGACAATTACAATAATAATAATGGCCTGTTTCACAATCTCCAAGAAGTTCCGGTTAGCGATATCAGCCAAAAACTTAAAACAAAGTGAAATTCGCTATTTGAATTATTGCTTCGGTAGTGCCTATTCGAACCTTGGACGTTGTAAAGCAGGCTCTCGAAGAGCGCTTTTACATGAAGGCGACTTTAGCAGCGCGATGGTCGCGCGACAGTCGCTCTGCTGATAATATCATACATAAGACCCTTTACATACTGCAACTTTGAGCAGCGATGCAGTCGCATTGCAAACGCGCGTTAACATCGATGCAGTCGCAAAATTTCAACCGTAACGCACTGCACTATTTTCGTTACAGTCGTGATGCAGAAGCTGGAAATTGTCAAATTATGTACTGAATTTTGGCGACTGCTTCGATACTAACGCGCGTTAGTATCGATGCAATCGCGCTTCTGCATCAATGCTAACGCGCGATTGCATCGATGCTAAATTAAATCTGTTCATTGCGTGGGTCACGATGCTGAAGCGCTTCTTTTATGTATGAATATCCGCTGCTGCCGCGCTGCTTTCGCTCTTATGTGAAAGCGCACCTAAGACTACAACATTATTTCAGAACTTAATGCAACAATAACAGTTGACCCTGATCGCAACAGAGCAAAGGTTATTGGCAGAACAATCGATCAATTAGTAATAAATAATTGTTTTTGTTATCAGAAAACGATTGTCGTCGATGTGAGTAACCCTTATGTTTTTAATATCTAGAGTTTAAATAAATAAAAAAACTAAAAAAGCTCATGTTGTAACTTTCCTTTCTAAATACTTTTTCAGACTGACGCAGACTTTTCAAAGCCTATATTTATTAAATTCGAAGTAAAGCCATTGAATATTGGTAAGAACTTAATTTATTTAGTTCTGAAAGTAACGCAAATACTACTTATTTAATTAACACTATTTACGGATATATTTCGCGCAAATTTATTTAAAGCATCCGTAGTAAAGGCTAGATCAGTCTTATATGTGCTGTAAAGCATTTTAATCGTTAGGCGTATAAATTTAAATAAATGTACGCAAAATATATCTGTGGAGGTTTTTAATCCAAGGAATTGAACAACTATTGCAATTTGATTTAATAGTTTTGCTAAGTTACTAAATGTATGAATTTGCTATTACAGATGATTCACAATCGTTTCCGTTAGACCGTGCCCGTTTGGCTGAAGACTCTAAACTTCAGTCTTCTGTATTAATTATGATACGTGGCGATTGCGAAGAAGATCTCGTCTGCAAACCAAAACTGGAGCTGGATTTGAAGCCTTTAAGAAGGTCAGTGTACTTATTTTAAACAAAGACGTGCAATTTTAATATAAGGTTTGGTGAGAAAAAGCCCGGTTTAGTGTTCGATAGTCAACTCAACTAATGAATAAAATCGTAACCAGCTATTGGATAATAATGACGGTGCATGTTTGTTTGACAAAAGATACCTTAATTAATTAACACAATGGCTATTTATATAAACATTTATATAGGTATTTTTGCTATTGCAGGCTTTGTGGTAAGCACACACAAACACAATAATTGTTCAACCAATATTAACGACTTTTGACCATTCGTTGAGTTATTTATCGATCACAAAACAACCTCTAGAATTCAAACGTCTCCAGCCAAGATTGTTGACAAAATATATTTTCCAACCATTATTGCATCGTCTAAAGTCTGTTGGTCACATGAGGAATTAATCGTTAAACACTGAGATCTTTTTAAATTAAATAGTAAATTAGTTTTATTTACTGATATTATTACAAAGGATATGAAAAGATTGTTAACAATATTGAACAAGCAAAGAAAAACGGACTTAAATAACTAACTTTCTCTGCATTACAGTCCTTTTCATCCAGGAGTAGACTCCACGGCAGGATTCAATGTCACAGTGAAGAATACGGGGGCACCGGCTTTTAGTGTACAACTTCACATGGTGTTGCCATATCCTCCTAAAAGACTCCCTGATTCTTGTCTTCTTAAAGACCTTGATGTGACATGTGGTCTTCCAGCTCCATTGAAAAGGAATCAGACGGTCTGTATTTATTAACTCTGTCACGGACAGTGACCGCCTATAGGCGGGATAACAATAAAATTTCTATTGTGTCTGGAGTACTGTCCGTTAAAGTGTAAAACAAAATGTATACTTACTGATTAACTGACTTGAAACTTGGAAGATGCGTTCTTTATAACGCGTCTACCTATGGCATTGTAAGTCTAAAATGCACGAACGATGTCGTAGATGGCCGTTGCGTTCATACAACTGCGTTATTTATAACAAAGAAATGCTATATTTTGTTTCAAAAGTAGTTTCCTCAGCTCATACTTCGTCAACTTAAGCAAAACGATAATAAAAATCCTACATCGTTTTACTTTTTTTTATTTTAAGAATGTTTTTTTTATTGTCTTTTTTTTAAGGTTGAATGGGAAATACATCTAGAGTATACTTGGACTGGTGCTGACAATGAGCTTTTGATTGCTGCCGAGCTTAAATATCCTCTTATGAGGAACATCAGCAATGAAACCAAAGAATTGATAATACCGGTGGTTCCGCAACTCAGTTATAACTTTAGTGGGTAAGTATTTGTCACAAATTCAGCTGATTTTATCTTCACATAGGGGTATTTTTAACCGACTTCAAAAAAGGAGGAGGTTATCAATTCGACTGTATGTTTTTTTTTTTATCATTATTTTTTTTTTGTATGTATGTTACCTCGTATCTCAGTCGTTTGTCGACCGAATCGAATTTTTTTTTCACCTACTTAGAGGGTATACCTTCTAGTTGGTCCCATTTTTTCCATTTTGGGATCTGATGATGGGATCTTGGTGTATTCGAGGGAAACCCTAAAATTTTAAAGGCACGTATAGTGTTTCTTTACTAGAATCTTAATGTTGACGTGTTGTTACGTCTGATAGTCAACATTTTGTGGGGCTGAGCTGATGGTGGAACTCCTTAATGCTTAGGAGTTCAGTAATTATAATGACGAAACGTATGATAGGCAATTTGTAGCTTCGTAGAAAATAGAATCATAAGGTGCAACTCCTCCCCCCCCCCCCCCCTCTTATGTAATCACTAAAAATAAAGAAATAAAATAAACTTTTAAAAAAAGTAAAAACCGACTTCAAAACCAAAATGCACTAAAAAGTCTTAAATAAACTCTTCACCATTGAAAGGAAAGGAATCCGTTTTAGGCAAACAATTTCTTTTTGGAGTCGGTGCCATCACTTTGTCCATCAAGCATCAACTATCACAGCACCGACTCCAAAAAGAAATTCTTTGCCTAAAACGGATTCCTTTCCTTTCAATGGTGAAGAGTTTATTTAAGACTTTTTAGTGCATTTTGGTTTTGAAGTCGGTTTTTACTTTTTTTAAAAGTTTATTTTCTCATCCGTATTAGCTACGTTTTAAATTTGAATGTGATGTGATCCATGTTGGTCACTTATGTAGCTATCAAGATCTTTTTCACATTCATCCGAAGCTAAGTTTTATAATGGACTATTTACTTTATATATCCGTAAAAATTACGACCCAAACCTACTACTTACAAATCTAGTACGGATAATCACGGAGTCGACTCAAAATCCAATAGTAAAATGCTAATAATATACCGCCTTAATATTATTTGAAGAGGTTATATTTCGGTTATTCATATATTACCAAAATAAAGGTTTTGTAGTAGCTTTTAATGTAAAGGCTACTACAAGGATTTTTAAGGGTAAATAATGATTTATGCTTACATTTGAATATTACATTATACTAATGAAGTCTGTCAACAGAGTTTGAAATTATAATTAGACATATAAATGTTGTGTTATGTGCATTAAATGCTTATCTTCTGTATTCACCGCAAGTCTTACATTGCATTAGCAAGTAGGTACATACATTTATCCTTAATTTCTGGTTTTCCCCTCGAATATAAATTTCGTCGTTATAAAATAAACAAGCTATTTTAACATTATCCTATCATGTTTAAAAATAAGCAAGGAAACTTTTTAATAATAAATAAGTATTAATATGCGCCAGAAGAAGTACTAAGGTAACGGACATAACCTTGAGAATCAGTAAGCTCAAGTGGCTTTGGGCAGGGCACATAGCGCAAAGAACTGATGGCCGTTGGGGCAGGAAAGTTCTAGATTGGAGACCCTTCGACCAAAGACTCAGCGTAGGTCGTCCACCGGCAAGATGGACAGACGCCCTTATAAAGATCGCAGGATCAAACTGGATGCAGACCGCTAGTGATCGGTCGCTGTGGAAAGCTGTGGGGGAGGCCTATGTGTAGCAGTGGACGTCCTTTGGCTGATAATGATGATGATAAATATGCGCCAGATATCTTTCACACCAGTAATGATAAAGTAATCATAGATTTGAAGTAATTTTCTTACTTGTGCTACGAATAACAGAGAACGATTATGACGGGTGCTTCTCCCAAATATACTCTCATAATATACAGTATGTCCAATCGTATAAAAAAAGGTATGTCAACAGTCTCGTTTTAGTACTGTTTTAGAATGAATTGCCCGTATGCCAAAAAAATAACTTAAAAAAAACCATACGGTGAATAAAATGGAGTAATTTGATAGCGTCTTTGTATATACTATAGGTTACACCAAACTATAAAATAACAAGCCCCTAGACGGGAGACTCAAACCGCTGTAGGTAAAAGACATGTTTACGTTTGTATGGGGAAAATTGCAAAACCTTATACATGACACAAAAAATGGCTTATGTCTTTACTTATTATTATTATTTTGATTAAGCATTCTTAATCGTTTTTAAGTGTTTTTTGTCCGTAAAATATTCAACTTTTAGGTATTATACGTACGTAATGTACTTAAAATCATAAAAGCTAGCATTATTTCATGTCATGAAGTAGACTTAAATGTGTCAAGTACTTATTAGCCAATCAGCTGTTTTTTTTCATTTTTGTTTGGTTACAATTTAGCTCATAAGGTCTAGTTTAGTATACTATATTGATTATAGTTAGGGAGGCCAGGTAGCTAAATGGCGTAATTCAACGGCGCCGTCGAGACCTATCAAAATCGAAAGATAAAATAGTTTCGAAAAGAAAAGCTCGTATGGTTAAAACCATTTTAGCGGTGGGTTTGGCGTGTACGGTTTTTCAAAAATGTAAAAAAAACTGTTACTTGGGCATTCTCAAGCGCGTAAGATATTCATACTACGTATGCCCCAAGTGCCTCTGATAACAACGGTATACTAATCTGCCGGTTTGCGTGGTGGGGGTAGGCATATAAAGTAGTCAAAAATGCAAAAAAAAAAATTACTCGAGCGCGTCAGATTTTCGGAAGGGGTGTTAAGTAGGCCCCATGGAAGCTCCCTTTGAAAAAACTGACGATTTCGGCGTGACCACAAGTTAAACGAAAATTTTTTGCAAATGCAAAAAAAAATTTTTTTGTAATACTCGAGCGCGTCAGATTTTCATAGGGGAGGTTTATCTCGGTATCCTGAAAGCATATTTTCTTAATCTGACAAAAATGTTGGTTGGTTCTCTCAATCTGACCGGAAAGGTTTTTTGGTTTCTTTTTTTTTCCTTTCGCTCAGTCTGTATTACATGTTTATGGCAAATTCCTCTTTTTTGCTTCAATTTTTGGAGGATCAACAGGCTATTGAATAATATACATACATGAAACTGTACATGTTAATAATACTTTTGTATACTGATACGTGTAACTTTTTCCGAGTCCACGAAAATTATCGAGAAGCTTTAAAAAAATGAGATATAATATAAGTAACATAATTTAATCATCGTTATTTCATATCATTTTTTAACACCCTCAGTTTTCAAGATATACCCAAAAAACCGGGAGTTTGAGTTTTTATGATGCTTCAAGTCAAAAAGTTTTAACTTTGGACAAAAATGTAAAGAGACCTTTTTTGTTTATTTAAACTTTTTTTTTGTAAAATGTATCGTTCGCGACTTATATGCCGCAACGCGTTTTTCGGAAGACGAAATGGCTCCTCCACACTCCCGGTCATGCGGAAACCGGCAGATTTTGTATTTTTAGTACGTTTTAGATTATATTCATCAAAATAAAAAATAAAAAAATCGCGCTCGAGAATGCCGGATTAACGTTTTTTTTTACAAGTTCGCGACCCTATAACTCGGCGGCGTTAAGGACTTATCGTCAGATTGGTTAAATTTAGTCTTAAAACACTAAAATCAACCCCCAATATCTTAATCTGACGCGCTTGAGTATTTCAGACTTTCGATTTTTTTTTGCTAATCTGATCGTCTATCCTAGGCGCGCGTCACTGCATATAGAGCTAAATACTTTACAAGGTTGTTCTATTAGGTCCAAGGTATCTCTCATATCTTAAACTGCCACGCTCGAGTATTACCGAAAATAAGTACCTAACAAGTCGTCAAGTATAATAAGCAAATAACTCAAAAACTCAAGTATGGATTAAATGTGCATGCTTGAGTTTCCATACATTAAAGAAAAGTTCTTTTTTTTTCAGGATAGCACTGCCAAATAGCACAGTTTACGTTACAAGATATACATTTAATAAGAAGGAGGAAGTGTTTTTTACTCACTATTATGAGGTTCGTATTTAAGATGTTGCTTATGACATAACTACCGAGTACCACAATATGGTATTTCATATGTAGCCTTAATGATTCTAAGAAAATGCTGAAAATGTGAGTTGACAAAACATTGGGCATAAGTAAAACAACAAGCAATATAATTGTGACCATAGAAGTACTAAGTGATAATAATTTTATGATTGTGACAGTAGGTATGTTGTCTTTTTTAAAAAAAAACTGATGAACAAGAAAGTTTGTATTTCATATTCAGGGTGTAGCCTGTATAAAGAGCAACAATTTAAAATATAAGCCCTTTAAGTTACCAGATCAATTCTTAATACTTTTAATTTATTATAATAATAAAAAAATGAACCAAGGCACCAGCAATGCATTTCAAACAGAAACAGAGAGAAACTGACAAAAACAGATTTGAAATTGTTTTTTTATTGCAATGAAAAAGTGATTTTGTTTAACATTAATTAGGGATTATTTCATAACTTTGGATTTGGTGCACTATGACCAGGTCAAGGTAACTATTATACATATAATATACTCTGTAAAATCAGATTTTTGCTCCAATTACAGGACTCATTTTAAATCAGTATTTTCCAATTTTTCTACCGTGTGATTTATTTCAAATTATAGTTAATATTCAACGTTCTATTTTTCAGATCACCAATCATGGACCGTCCGACCTTTACAATTTAATACTAAAATTTTCGTTTTCAAAAAATGTAAGTCCTAGGTTTTGATGGGTTAGCTAACATTGTAATTTAAAAACTAAACCGCCTAGGCGGTTGTTGGCAGCCTTAAAAAAACTTAAAAGCTAAAAATAACGCATTTGCCTTCTATTAGGAGAAACAAATTTGTTTGGAGTCAGAGCATGATCTCAAGCTAACGTTCCAACGGTCTACGCACATCAGTATTTTGAAGGCGGTTTAATTTATATAAAAAAATAAGTTATAAGCTTTATCTCAAAAAACAAGTGGACCGATTTCGATGAATCTTACACTTTAACGCAAATTTTATTATACCTACCTGATTGAACTATAAAAGGATCATCACTATGACTTCTTGTTTTCGAAGAAAAAAAGAAATTTGTGGACAAACAAACAAATATACAAACATACATACACTTACAAAATTTAGTACTCGTTATTAAATCAACATACTTGAATATTATTGCATTGATTAGATAACTTTTTTTTTTGAAGTTAGTAAAACCATATTCTCAAGAGTTTTCCCTTACCTGATAATTATAATTAATAAAAGTTCTATTTCAACAGGTGTCACTTGCAAGTGAAATTGAAGGATCAAGTTTTGAAGAAAATCAATTGACGGTTGTCCCTGCAGTTCTTAAGGCGAATACGACCACAGGACTTACTTTGCCGTTACTATTTAACCTCGTCCAATATGGTAAGAATATCAGTATAACAGTAGAATATAGAAATTATATTATTAATTAATATGTTTGCATCAAAGTTCACTACATTTATTCAGTAAGTTGTTCTTACTACGTATTAGAGAAACTATGCCGAGCAAAACATGTGTCGCAAATATGACGATGAGATTTTGACGTATTCCTTGATATGATAGGTCCTTACATATGAAATTAGCATTTTGTCGTACTGACTACTTCGATCTGAAATATCTCTTCTTTGGTTAGGAATTCCAATTTCAAATTTCTCAATTCATTAAGCTGGTACGTTTGAGTTTTGAAAACAATCATTCATTTGTTTTTTCCTTATTATTTTTTTCTTTGGCGTCGCTTATTTAAACCTGAAATATCGGTATATTTACGAGTACGAGTTCTAACGTGGCACCAGTGCTGCAGAAACAGCTCGAAGGATTAATAATGTGTACGCACTGGTATCGCAAAAGAAAGCACGGTACGTTTTTGGTTTCAACGTTTTCGTTCTGAAAATTATGACCTTCAGAACCAACCCCGTGGACGGCCGGAGACTAAAGTGGAAAATAAAGAATTAAAGGCTATTGTTGAAGTGGATCCGTCACAAAGCACTTTAGAGATAGCTGAAGGCTTCGGAGTAAGTGATAAAACTGTTTTAATCCACTTGAGCAAATCGGGAAAATAATAAAACTTGATCGATGGGTACCTCATGAATTGAGTGAATCGAACTTGAAAACACGCGTCTACTGCTGTGTCTTACTTTTCTCAACTGACACAATAATGAAGGGATTTTAAATCGATTCATTACTTGTGATGAAAAAAGGATACTTTATGATAATCGGAAACGCTCGTCGCAATGAGTATCTATCATAACACAGATTTTTTTGATATCGAATTTCAACACAGAAAACTATTCAATGAATGTTAATATCTTTTTTTCTTGATTAATCGAATAGTTAATAATCGTCGTTTCATAACATCGAATCAGTTCACCACAAAAATGTTTCGCAACTGTTTTGTTAAGCAGAATAACAATATATCACACAAATGTTTTATAGAATTATTAAATTATCGATATAACCTTTTATAAACACTTGTTTCAATGTGTTTAGGTTCTCATATATAGGTATTTTTGCATACGCACGCAAGTAAGAAGGCATACATGCATGCATTATTGCATGCAAGTAAGCAAGCAGGCATGCATTAATGCAAGCATGCAAACATACAGGCATGCATGCAGCAAGCAAGCAGGCATGCAGACAAGCAGCATGCATTAGGATTTCCTCGTCTCCGGCGCTGCGGGAATAGCAGCCTCGTTGCCCTTTCGTAACAAGGCGCCGTCACCCACGCTTGCCTACCTCCGCGCCTCCGGCTTTTGAATAACACTCTAGTATCGGGCAGACTAGTACCACGGCGAGGAGACCACGGCGAGTCGGGATTAACGCAGTTTATTTATTAGATCAATATTTATTACATATTTATATCAGTTATGCTTTAAATTGTCTTTTAATAAAGTATGCAATGTAATATATGTAACAAATTCGTTTGGAAATACGGACTATAGTGAAGTCAAATTCGATGTTTCAAGAATTCTGCATATTGAAACTTACGTGGAAATAAAAATATGGGTAACGAATTGACAGCTAACGTTACTTCGATAAAATACGTAATTTATAAAAAGAAGTAGCGATGAAGTAAGTTTGTAGATAATAAGCATTCGATCAAATGAAATTGTGATGTAACAAGATTCTAGAATTTGTTGAATATTATTTTGAAACATCTGCAAATCATTTTATGGGGAATGAAAATTGATGAAGAAAATTGCGATTAAGTGAAGGGTTCCCCGTCGCAATGGCTGAACCCTGGAGACCCATCCAAACCATGCCCTAAACGAAAATTGTCTCAGAAAAAGTTGCTTGTGAGTGTTTGGTAGACTAGCGCCGTTGTCGTTCACTACAGCTTTCTAAAATTTGGCCAAACGATTACGGCAGATATCTATTGTCAGCAACTGCAAACCATGAAGGAAACAACCGAGATTGGTCAATCGCTCTAGGCCACTGCTGCTTCACGACAACGCAAGACCACACACTGCACGAAAAACAACCATTAAGTTAGATGAGCTACAATTGGAATGTCTGCGACATCCACCGTTCTCCCCGGACCTTGCTCCAACAGATTACCATTTTTTCCGGAATTTGGACAACTTCTTACAAGGATAAAAATGCAACTCCGATGCGGCAGTCCAAACCGCCTTCAAAGAGTTTATTGATTCTCGTCCCCATGTTTTTTTAGTAAAAGGATCAATGAACTACCTATGAGATGGCAAAAGTGTATAGATAACAACGAAGCATACTTTGATTAATTAAATATATTTTACAAAAAAAAAATGACTTAATATTCCTCCCTTACAAAACGCCAATTTCATGTAAGGACCTAATATTTGAATTTCGCATATGAAACCATTTGTTCGTGGTGTCAGGTCTATAAATTAGTAAAATAGTAGTTTAATCTATTTATATGACTTCTGTCTCTCATTCTGCGATGAGGCTTTGATAAAGCTAAGGTCTATTTTATATGCTTAGCAAACCTTGTAAGCAAGATAGCGTACAAGGTTATTGCCTAAATTTTGCGTTGACTTTAATTTCAAATTAATTATTTTGGTAAAAGGAATGCCAAAATTGTTTGCACTATCCGACAAACAAAGAAACCGGCCAAGTGCGAGTCGGACTCGCGCACTGAGGGTTCCGTACCAACTTTAACTGAATTAGGGAATCCATTTACTTCTACTTAGTAAAATACCACAATATTTTGTTGACTACAAATATAACTTTGTTTTTCATAGTGTTTGTATGAAGTACAAAGTTATGTTTGCGGTTGTTTAAAATGTGCTATATCTCAAAAACTACTTGTTTGATCCTGTCCGAACCAATTTTCGTTGAAAGTATTTATTAAGATCTACATCACATATTTTTTTCAAAATTTACACTTGCTTGGTTTAGAAATTAGATGGGGGGGGACGCCCATTTTACCACTTTGGAAGCGTCTAGCTATGAAACGTAAGACTTTAAAAGAAAATGGTATTAGGAACCTCTATGTCATTTTAAAATACCTATCTATAGACACCCCACACGCGTAGGTTTGACAAAAAAAAATTTTTTTGGTTTTAGTTTCATGTATGAGAGTCCCCCCTTAACTGTCATTATTTTTTATTTTTTGTATGAGAATCGGTAAGCGGTTAACAAGATACATCTTCCTACCAAATTTCAATTGTGTAATGCTTATAGTTACAGAATAAAAAGGGTGTGACATACGGACGGACAGACAGACAGACAGACAGACAGACAGACAGACAGACAGACAGACAGACAGACAGACAGACTTGACGAAACTATAAGGGTTCCGTTTTTGCCATTCGGCTACGGAACCCTAAAAAACGGACTATATAATAAAACTTTTTCAAAAAAGCATAACTCTTGATTACCTTGACAAAAGGTTTACAGTTATATAAATCCCTATTTGCTCAGATAGAGGTGATAAGAGAAAGCTGACAGAATAATTATACAAGTATCATACTCATAAGGCATGTTTAAACGTTTACTACAAGCATTACCGATGAAATTCATAGAACAATTTATTACTGAACGTATCACATTAAATCTTCTTCTTCTTCAACTTAAGAGTTGCGCCCTTGTCGCTGGAATAATCGCCATATTAGGCTTAGTAGCCGAATGGCAAAAAACGCCCTTATAATTTTGTCAAGTCTGTCTGTCCGTCCGTATGTCACAGCCACTTTATTCTGTAACTATAAGAATCACAATGTTGAAATTTAATAGGAAGATGTATATACAAATAAAAATAATGATACATGAAACTAAAACCGAAAAAAAAAAGATTTTGACAAACCTATGCGTGTGGTGTGTCTATGGATAGGTCTTTTAAAATTGCATAGAGTTTCTTAAAACCATTTTCTTTTAAAGTCTAAAGTTTGATAGATAGACGCTTTTAAAGTAGTATAATGCCAAAATTGTTCCTTTCCTCGTCTAGAATCTATAACACTTGTTATTTTTATTCACTGTCCACCTGATCTTTTCCTCCAACACCACATCTCAAATAAAATCAATTTTGATGTTGAATGTTTATTTTCAGGTGACCGGTTGCTTGATTTAGAATCAATAAACGTGACTTCGACGATATTTGTTTATGTCCCGCGTGTATTGGGAATAGAAAACCGGTGAGTTTGCTTAAGACTAAGGACTATAGATTGTACTAACCTCTTGTTTGTTACATTAAAGAGACACCACACATCAGGCACTGCCATGCTCTTTGTCGATTTTAAAAAAGAAGGTAGGGGAGGCCGGGGCTAAAAGTTTCGATTTTCAAATAACATGGAATTATGTGATGAAAATGATAAGTTTTATTTTTGATATTTAAATCTATGAAATAATCTTAATTAGCCTCTGTAATAATATAGTAATTTCTGCCAGTGTCTCAATAGTTTATTTTTTACAGGCATATTTTTGCAAAATTTCTGAAGGGAACATTCAACCCCGCGTTGGGGCGAGTTGTTCCATGAGTGGGGCAAATCGTGCCGCTTGGATAAAATAAATAAAATATGAGAACAATTTAGGTTTATTTTAAATAAAACAGTGATTATTAAAGTTACTTTTATTGTGTTTTAATGTTATGATAAAAACTATAAAGAAAACACAACAAAACATTACTAGTTACATCTAGATAAACATTTTGCACTGGCAAATTGAAATCTATCAGCTTATAAATCTTACTTTCTTCATGCTTAATAATAATTTAGGATACAAAAAATCTAACTGGAAAGATCCTTGAGATAAACACTTTTATATAACTAAAATATATTGGCACTTCCATAACAGAACATAAAAAAATATAATCATAACTGGTAACCTTCAGATAAATGATTCTTTTAAACTTTAATAGAGATTTATCAAGTTAAAAATCTTATCAATACATAACTACATTTATTTTAACTAAATAACACAACTGGTAACCTCCGGACTAACGTTTCATTAATAAGTGTAATGATAAGTGAGATCACAACCTCAATTCCAATCAAATAACAAAACGATACTTTTAACGTCCATACTTGATTCATTTACTATATTTTGAGGTTATCAAGTTTACAATGAAGACAAACCGTCAGTCTAGTTTTAAGCACGCATAATTAATTTTGGCAAATTTTATTCTTATTCATATTCATCATAATTTGAATACCAATCACAACAAACTATACAGTACCACTCTAGATCTTCGTCACTATCACTCTCACTCTCGCTTTCTTGTAATACTCTTCGTTTAGCTTTTTCTTGAGCTTTTTCCTTTACCTTTACTTTTTCCTTTTTTATTTTTGCTTTCTTTACCTTTGTCACTAATGTCTTCGTTTTTCTTTGCTTTCTTCTTTGCCTGTTCTTCAGCTTATGCATTTTTTTCTGGTGTGTCAGTCAAAACAGCCGTTTTTCTTATACGGCGCTTTGTAGCCATCTGTGATCTTGGTGGTGCCTTTGGTAAAGGTTTTACGATTTCAGGGTTAAACACAGCTGAATCATTTTTCGTTTCTGGTGTTAATTGAAGGTCTTGTCTACTATTAATGGTCAAAGCGGCATCTTGAGAGGCATGACCCTAATTTATTGCCGATTGCTGAGGTTGTTCACCAATCCTACCCCATGTTTAAGTGGTTATAGTTACAGGTTCGGCTGCACATTATTCTGAGGTAATATTTGAATATTGGATGGTCCTGGCTGGTCATCTATTTTAGACGCAACTGAACTGCTCGATGGCTGGAGGAGTTCCTCATTTGACACAGCTTGAGACGAATCAGTTTGTAACAGTGTTTCTTCCATCTATACTATAATATTATAAAGCTGAAGAGTTTGTTTGTTTGTTTGTTTGTTTGTTTGTTTGTTTGTTTGTTTGAACGCGCTAATCTCAAAAACTACTGGCCCGTTTTGAAAAATTATTTTTACGTTGGATAGTCCATTTATCGAGGAAGGCTTTAGGCTATATAACATAAAGATACGACTCATAAGACCACAGCAGAAATGAAAAATGTTGCGAAAACGGGAGAAAGATATTCCTTTTGAGAGCTTCCGCTGCATACGCTGCGGAAACCGCTTAAGTTACCCAAAAATTATGTATGACAGGATTGTTCAGCATTAAGAGTTCTATAATAAAGTCCGCGACAGCATATGTCTATCTTTTATGGTTGACTTACTACAACCTATTTTATGTTAATAAATTTGTAAAAAAATAATGCATTATTTTTAGAGGTGTATTATACACACAGGTATTTATTCTTATTAAAATAAATACATTCATCATCACGAGCATTTTATTTAGAACCAAGTTGCCCTTTACATCATTTGATTTCAATAAATATCTTAGGAGCTATCACAGTTTTAACATAACTCCGCACCAAAATAATGTTCGCAGCTTAAGTACATACAACGTGCGCTTGCGCTAATATATTATAAAGCTGAAGAGTTTGTTTGTTTGAACGCGGTAATGTCAGGAACTGCTGGACCGATTTGAAAAATATTTCTGTGTTGGATAGCTTATTTATCGAGAAAGGCTTTAGGATATAAAACATGACGCTGCGACGGGAGGGGAGGGAACAAACTCAAAACGCGCGGACGAAGTCGCGGGGGACCGCTAGTCTTGTATAAAAGCATTGGCAGCTTGGCGTAATAACAATTCGAAGGTTTTACCTCTCTCAGTTTTTCGTTTGTAGGTACGGACCATCCTAAAACTAAAAAAGACCTTATAAAAATATGAAGGGGGTAAGTTGTTCCGGGGAACAACCAGCCCCTTTAGGAGGGAACTTGTAGCCCCATATTAAGTTTTGGTATTAAAACTGTCATGCTCTCAAATTAACGAAATCAATTGAAAAAACATTCAAACAATAAGATACCTAACTAATGCCACTCTTTAATAGGAAAGATACACCTAAATCGGTCAATAATAAATAAAAATAGACCAAAAAGTGTAAATACGAAAAAATTTACTCACGTGGTGTTCTAATAGCACGGTGCACACAGCCACTCGTCCGCCGCCGTCGGAGTAACTAAGATGGCCGCCAGCGCGGCGCGTCACCTGATGCTTAAACTACGCACTTTCCGTGTATTGCTATCTATTTCATTTATAAAGTTATAACCGTCGGAACAATTTACCCCGGGAACTTCCAACCCCGGCCTCCCCTATTTAATTCGACCTGCATTTATGTGATATCATTAAAATTTGATAAAATTTTAGTATGTCGATCTATTAGGTCTTAAAAACACGTGTGCAAGATTTCGTAAGTGTATGTATGATCGTATGGTTGTACGTTTGTCTCAGGAATTCTCTGGTATACTTTCCTCTAATCGGTTCAGTAGTTTTTGAGGTATGGGTGAGAACTAAAAATCATGATATATAAAATAATTTATAAAAACAGAACGCTTTCAAAAACTGACTAAAAAGCTTAAAATAACGCAGTCGTTACTTTAAATCCAGTTTTTTGAAGGCGGTTTTATTTTTGAGTTTTATCAGAGGTACTAGTTTTTTTTTTGTTAAATCGCATTCATTTGTGTCTCACCTGTGTGTGGTATTTCCTATAAAAGTGATCGTTCTTTTTTCAGAACTATGGAAGTGACAACGCGATTAATGCTTGAGCCGCCACTGCCTCTTTTGCCTTTGATTGTTGCTTCTGTCTCTGGTCTACTTCTTTTAGCTGTCATCATTTTGATACTTTATAAGGTAAACTCTGCTCTTCATTTTCATAATGACATTACGTTCGATTATTTAAATGTATATCAACGTTTTTGTATAGCGTCTAAATTTGTTTGTTGTGTCCTGTTAAAAAGGAATAAGCAATAATTCACCAACAATAAATATTGCTAAGACAGAATTAATATGAAGCTATGTATTTTTGCTGTCATTTGGTATTATTATAGACTATAAATATTAGAAAGTGAAACCACTGGAAAAATCTACGTTTGAGTATGGACCTTACAACCTTCGCTTGCCGGTAAATGTCTAAACCTTTTCGCCATTCACACAACATATCTATAATATTCTACTTAGTTAATATTTTATTTAAGACAGCCAACAAAACAAACATTTCACAATCATACAATATTAGAAATGATAACATAGTTATAGTGTCCCCATAATTAAAGGCTGTCACATGCAAAAAAATCAGTGCAGTCAGAAACACTCTGTAAATAGTAACTTGTACTACACAAGTAATTACAAATTAAATAAATATTCACTTTTTTAAACTTAAGCAAATAATTTCAGAACAGTTTGATTTAAATTCTACGTGTGTTAGTGATACTAACTATCACTCATATCAATTTCTGTGGCATTTCAACAGGATAGTTTACTGAAATGAGACTGATCATCTTCATGGTTAAAAGATGGCCTGACCTGATGAAGGTTTGTCCTTAAACTATTGAAAAGCCGAGCCAACTTGTACGGTACGTAGTTAATCGGTGCTAGGAGATCGGAGCAGTCAATATGCCTGTCAATTGTTTTATACAAAAACATATTATCCAAATTATTGACAGTTAAATACGCCAGTGTTGGGAGGCTGAGTGGCACAGTCATTTTTTTATTTTAATTATTTTGTGATTGCAGTGTGGATTCTTTTCACGGCCGAAGAAGGAAGACCTGAAACAGATGATAGAAAATAAAGCGCCACAAGAAAATCCCGGAAATTCAACTCAAAATGATTCTTCTGCAGACAACAGCAGCAGTTGATAGTGAAAGTATTATCAGAGTTCTTACGATTAATGATATATACATGTATAATAAATCTTTAAATGTTGTCACCATAATTTTAAGGATATTTTATATTTTATTGGTAACTAAAACAGACATTAATCGTATTAAGATAGTATGAAAAATATTAAAAACTAAAGGACCTGGACTAATGCCCTTAAGTGTTTCACCTGTGCGATAACCAAAATAAGAATAAGTAGTATTATCAAAATATCGACGGTTGTGTTATATGAACTCTTGATGACACTTACGATTTGTTAGAACAATACTCAATTATACGTAGACAGATTTTTGTTTCTTTTTGCTTGTTACTAACATAAGTCAGAATCATAATCTTACCTTAGAAATCCTCTTAAAATATAACATATCGAGGAAGAAAATGTTTTGTTTTATTTGTCACTTTTTTATCCATTTCATTTTATGATCGAGACAAAATCACGAAGTGGCTAGTTTCTAAAAACAGGTACCAAGTCTGATTGAGACCACTTTTAATTATTATGTGATAAGATCACCGGTCAAGTTTAGGGCCTGGTGTATCTGGTGGATCAGTCCACCAGATACGGTTAACTAACTCTAGGTTTAATGGCTATCACATTATAATGTTGCAGTCATTTTGCTTTGATGATGGCAGATATAAAGAGAAGCGATGGCATCTTACCCACAGGTTTGATGTTACTAGGCAATCGAGCCTTAAAATATGTAACACGCCTATGATTTAAACACATAATTAGTGTCTTGTCTGGCGCATATATTTTAGATATACTCCATAGACTCTAATACCTTCATTTAACTATTCAAAGAAACAAGCTAATTTAAGGACTTATGTCATGAACAAAAACCTAGTCGCTATCACAACCTAGTTGAGGCAATCATAATAATATTGTAATTTATTTTCTCTGTAACTCAATCGAGATGCAAACTTGGACTGACGAGTTTTGATGATATACAATTTTACAAAAAATCTTCATTAAAAGTTTGCCCTGTCTATTTATTAGTAAGACAAGCCATCACGTGTGCAAACTTATAGGTTAGTTCTTCATGAGCATAGATAGTTATAATAATAATGCGCGGCGCAGTCCGGCAACTACCTACCGATTCTTCTTTTCGACAGATCCTCGTCTACGAGAAACCGCTAGTGGCAATTAATTTTACTACAAGGCAGTTAGGTACACTATGACTCAAATACTTGTAACATACCCGTAATAGATTTAAAAAAAATTAGTGGTTCATTATTTTTAGTTTTATAATTATTTGATAACACTAAACGTTTAATACGTTACACATACCTACATATTAGTCATTTCCTGTTAGATAGCTCAAATTATTTTAGTGGGGATTACATTATGTGATTAATACAAAAACAATTTAATCATATTCACTTGAATGCGCTTGACCAGTGCAATACGACTTTGTAATTAATAATTATTAAAATGATAATTAAATTATTGTTATTTTGTTTGTTTAGTAGCATTGTGGTTGGAAGTGATATTTTTCATGTACTCAGCAAAACAACATTTCGTCCAAATGAGGATGCGATGAATTATTTTGGGTATTCCGTTCTTCTCACACGAAATGGGTAAGTTTGCTATTTAAATATTAATGCAAGAAGCTGTTTGATTGTACAGTCGCCAGAATGTTATCAATGTTTTATTTTTTTGTTAAAAAAAATAACATTTCTTTTAACTGCGTATGTCATCGCAGTGCTTTTATATTGACGTCCCCGATGTCCGAATATGTTGGTTCCTTTCTTTTTGGGGTTCCTTAGCCGAATGGAAAAAAACAGAACCCATATAGTTTCGTCAAGTCTGTCCGTCTGTCTAATAGTCCGTAATACATGAAAATTAAATGTATTTTTTTTATAAAATGGCTGTTTTTTTTTTTAAATTAGACACTCCCGGTAAACAAACTCGCACTTTTATTCTTGAAAACAAAAATTGTATGTAATGATTTTCGAAAATGTGCTTTTATTTTCCCGGTAATGACTTGTGGTATCCATAGCATAATTGGAAGAAATTGATAATGCGACATATTATTATTTTTAAAAATAAAAGTTTGTCTTGTTGTCTTTAAGTAAATAATATCAAGAACTTTTGCAATAGGTTCGGGTAAGGATGCCATTACTTAGTCTTAAGCTTTCATTCTGTTAAGTAAAACATGTGTAAACATGCACAACTAGGGATTCCCAGTGATTCACCCGATATAATTAATTCCAGTCCTACACAACTTTATAGTAAAAGTATGTAGATATATCAGTTCAAAGCTTGTTTATCTTTCGCATTGTCAAATTTATGTGTTCGCTCACCTACTTATAGAGGGTGACAAAAAGGTTTTGCCAAATTTCGGGAGGTGAGTACGACCATCAATGCTCGCAACTTTTACGAAACGGTTGAACGGTTTCTTAGGTTCAAATAAATAAAATGGCCCAATTAATGGAATCAGGCATTACTTTGCGGAAATCCATTATTAAGTTGAAATTTATAAAATTATTTTGCTTTAAATTTCCGCGAAGCGACGCCGGCGCAGGCAACTAACTACACGAACCGTCACCGCGTTTAGTATTAGTTCAGGCAAATGCAGGATGCACCACCCGCCCTCCCTCAATACGCATGCGGCACAGCTGATGCAATTAATAGTACCCAACACCAACGTGCAAAAAACCTCTAGTCTAGAGGCCAATTACACACAGACTATATATTAAAATATTTTAGAGTGAAGAAACATACAGTATAATAGAGTAAAAACAATTGAAGTGCGCGGGGACGCGCCAGTTCTACCATCCTTACAAATATAAAAACTGCGCAAGGCGCCAACATAAATATATTATGTTTGGGGTTGCCAACAGGTTGCCCACCCATATGATATTCTTACAGTTAATAACACTTATATTTTCAAAACTTACTATACTCTAAATAAACTAATGTCTTAAAAGACAACGCTCGCATTATAAGGAGCTGCTATTTATAGAACAATGAAAGTTATTTAAGTGTTAGATAAAGTAATGCCTTAGCATAATTATGTAACAAAATTCAGTTTATTAAATATCACAATTGAAATTAACAAGTGTGAGCTTAAAGGTAGATATAAATCAATAATTAACACAAACTACAGACAGGAGAATAACTTGACACGAAATGAAACTTGATAGCATTTTGGGAAGCGAAACACTGCACTTGATTCGGATGTTGCCTTGCACTGTTTAACTTGTATAGCTCGACTAATTGACTCCTTGCACACTTGAAAGTACTTGCGTTATCGCAAAATACTTCCGTGGCCATTCCCCAATATCCTCGATATGAATCTTTTGAAACAGGCAAGGAAGGCTTCTGTGGTTAGGTCTGAAACTAGTTCCAAATGAATTGCCTTAGTGGCAAAACACACAACTACAAATACATAGCCCTTTGTTACTACAGCACGTCTATCTTTAGAGTTTTTTACCTGAATAGGGTCGGCAAAGTCAATTCCAACTTTTTGGAATGCCCTAGAGGCAGTCACCCTCTATCGCGGTAATGAACCCATTAATTGAATGGCGATTGTTGCCTTTAACTTAAAACAAACTAAGCATTTGTGCGTAATCTTTTTAATCTGACGCATACCATTAAGAGTCAATATTTTTGGTTTTACTAGTTAACAGTAGTTTTGGGCCCGCGTGCAGCAATCTTATATGTTCATTTTTAATAATTAAATGTGTGATTCTAGAATTTTTTGGTAATATTATGGGATGTTTTTGTGAAAACGGCAAATCAGAATTTTGTAACCGTCCTCCTACCCTCAAAACACCTTCATTATCTAAAAACGGATGCAGGGGTTTCGAGCTCCCTGATAACGTTTCTCCTTTATTTAATAAAGCAATCTCATCTGCATAATATATGCTTTGTTCGTGTTTTATTATTATAGACAAAGCATTCTGCAGCACAGAGCTAGTCAGACAGTCAAAATGTAATCTGGCATTAGTTTTTTTCATATTGTGACAAAACCTTAAAATATATGCTAGAATTCGTATCATTTTGTTCACATCAGAGTAGTTATTTAAAAATGACAAAAGATCATATTTTTGCTTTTGTATATTGATAAGTACTATATCTGCAGTCTTAGGTTCAGGGATGTCATCCGAAGATTGTGCAAGATTATTATTAAAGGTATACTCCCTTTCTTGCAAGAAGGCTGGGCCATTCCACCACAAAGAAGAACCTACCAGTTCCTGGGGTTCAACACCTCTACTTACTAGATCCGCAGGACTGTCAAGTGTATTAACATACAACCAACGCCATCAATGTGTCAACTGCTGAATCATACTCACTCTGTTGGCAATATAAGCTTGTAATTTTATGGGTTTAGTATTGATCCTGCAAGTGCAATGTTGAAGTTTGAATACAAGTAGACTTCATCTATTTGTAATTTTAGCTTTATTATGTCATAAATTCTACTCATAAGCTTTGCTAAGAGCAAACAAGTATTCAATTCAAGGCGGGGAATCGTCAAATGTTTTGTTAGTGAATTGATTCTAGATTTTGAACAGAGTAAATATAATTTAGCATTACTTGTTAAGTCAACTACACGTAAGTATATGCAGCACCCGTAACCTGTAGAGCTGGAAGCATCTGCAAACCCCAACATTTGGAGTTTAGGTGTATTCTTTGGAATATCTATATTTCTTTTTAAATTAATAGGCATCATGCCATTTAAACTATTAACAAATACTGTCCATTCTGTTATTAGAGGCTCAGGTAAATTACTATCCCATTTAACCTTACTAAGTCATAATTTTTGCATAATGTCTTTGGCCTTAACTATAATGGAACTCACATATTATCCTACTGGATCATAAAACTTAAAAATTTCACTAAGTATAATTATTTTAGTTAGTGGCTTATTTAAAGATATTTTAGCACTCATTATTATAAAGCTATTTCTTTTAGTATTGATTTTCATACCTAAAGCCGTAATGGTACAATCATTTTTTTGAAGATCAATTTCATCAAATTGTTGCTCACTCTGAGGAATATCAGCCAAGAAGTCCCTCTTATTAGAAGACCATTTGTGCATCTTAAAACCTGCTTTACTAAACAAAGCTTGCAATTGTATTTTTGTTTGCAAAAACTCATAAAAATCAGACGTTGCATAGAGTATATCATAAACATACGATACCTCTGGGCTCAAAGGTCGTAAAGGACATTTTGGCCAAAATGAGTTATTTACACAGTTTTTCTCAGAATTAAATTCTCTATCGATCAGTGTATTCCATTTAGCGAAATTTGCATTTTTTTGTCCTTTACGACCTATGAAATTATTCATATTAGACAGGATTTACTCATAATCTGGACTTACTCATAAAATAAGATCACTGTCCTTTACGTTAGTTTTCATACAGTTTGAGTACCTACCAAAAAGTTCTAGTGTAAGATTTATTTAACGAAATTATTAATAGTATTTACAACTGGCATACGTCTTTGTTTCCACTTGACCTTTAATTAACTTACCTCGGTTGGAAAGATCATTAAATGATATTTCGTAGCAGTAGAATTATACCACTTCGTTGAAAAATATTCCATGTTAATTAAATATCTTTTCACCTATGATGGTGTTTTACCATCACAAATAAAGTTAAATTGACCATTCAGGCAAGAATATTTAGAAGGCAACATTTATCCTTTAATTTCGATTCTACTTTCTATTTTGTAAATGTCTCATATTTTAGTTACTTTGACATGAAAATCCTTTTGCATTGAAAACTTAATGCATTTTAATTAAACAAGATGTCACAATAAAGATCTTACTTAATAAATAATGATTGCAACAATAGCTATTTAATGAAATAATAATTACTTGATTAACACACACACACACACACACACACACACACACGCGCGCGCACACACACACACACACACACACACACACACACACACACACACACACACACACACACACACGCAAATACACAGACACAGACATCTATAAGATAATTTTTTAAACTTTCGCGTTGCATTATAACTTAAAACTCATAACTGCGGGTCTATACGCGACGCATATTATGTAGTTGTATTGTTACTACTTACAACCACAACGTTTCAACGGTGTTGCAACCGTCGTGGTCACGAGGAGACTGGCGCTCGGCGTCTTCGTCTGCATCGGGCGGCCGGTTCTTCTCCTACCCTCCAACTATCCGATATTTGTTGTGCACGTGAACTAGAGTCAGTAGGTTCAGTGCGACACACAACACTCACAGTATCAGGGTTAATGTTTATTGATAGAGGCGACACACACGGTTTGCACTTATTAATCACTGGATTCCAGGCCGATGACAATTTAAACCCGTCTTCCCGATTAAAATTATTATACTTCTTGATTTCAATCGCTTCACGTATTACCCTAGTATGGTAATGGTGTTATTTGAAGATATAGGTATGGCGTGGTGGAGAGTGAGAATTACACTTTCTAGCTCACACACACGTAGAAATTTTGCTTGTTGAATTTTTCTGACTTCGAATTTTGCTTGCAGTAGTGGAGAAAAAATTGCTCACATTCCGTCAATCTTCGTGTTACATGTCTCATGTTTGCACTCCTAGTTATTTTAGTTGTTTTGTTCAGGCCTCTTTTACACTAGCAAAATTATGTTTAGTAGCTTTCTTTTCCGCTGATTCATTTCTTCCGAAGGACCAATTTGAACGGTTCTTTAGGTTCAAATAAATAAAATGGCCCTATTACACACAATAACACACAAACTATATAATAAAATATTTTAGAGTGAACAAACATACATTATTATAGAGTAAAAACAATTGAAGTGCGCGGGGACGCGCCAGTTCTACCATCCTTACAAATATAAAAACTTAATTATATTATGTTTGGGGTTGCCAACAGGGGACCATCATTCGGACTTATTTTTTCCGACTCGCCATACATTATCGTAAATGTAGCTGACTGATATGTGATGGGGCATCTGAAATTGTATGTGCCAACCTGTATAATACTGTTTTCAGGCTAATCGTTGGTGCGCCCAAAGCTAGCAAGGAAGTTAACGTATCTCCTGGTGAAGTTTTTAGATGTTCTTTGGATGATTCATCTGGTTCTTTTGACCAACGCAACGAAACTTGCAACCCTCTGAGTAAGGATATACCATATTTATTATGATGCAGTTGCCGATAAGCCGTTAACATTTCTTTGAAAAAATAGAGCTTACTTGCACATTTTTTTTCATTAAGCTATTGGTACCCTAGCCGATTGTAAATTACTTTATTGAACTCGATAACTGATACATATCTTTGGCTTCCACTATACTATATCACTCATATCAGTTCAGTGAACGATTTTCTCATGTTTAGCCGCAATAAAACGCTGTTTGCGTGGTCTCATTATTTTAAACTTTAAAATATCATAATTTCTACAATCTGGTTAATATTTTTGACTTAATATTTTACATTAATATTACACCCGATTGCTATTATGATTTGATATTATTTTCTAAAGCTTAAAAATTTGTTTGGTTGGTTGATATAATCTCAGGAATATGAAGAAATATTTTTGTGTTCGATAGCTCATTTATTGAGAAAAGTTATAAAATATCACGCTACAGTTTAAAGGATCGGAATAAAATTAATTCGGGCGGACCACGTTACCGGAGCCTGCTTAGTAATTCAGAATTACAATAGACTAATAATATTTAGACTTAGAAAATAAAATCGTACTTTTTAATGTATATTTGAAGCTTTAAAAACCTAAAACAAGAGTTCAAGAAGTTTGTGGCCATGCCTTTTGTGACAACGCTGTAAAAAAATAAGTAAATAAACACATATAAAAACACTCCTTTTATAGTCAAAAAACTAAAATAACGTTTTATAAGATACAAATGTACTCTACTCTTTACAGACAAAATGATGAAGTATGTAACAGAAAATGAATTTACGAAAAATGATTCGTGGTTCGGAGCTACACTTGCTGATACTCCAGATGGCACATTGTTTGTAAGATATTTGTAAAATATCACCGATATAATAGGTTTTAAAATAATGATTCCCTAGTGCAAACCTTTGCAATATGGTACGGTTGTGGTCTCTCGCGTCTTCTTTTGTGTCGTTTGTGCAAGCAATTTTTTACCGACTTCAAAAAAGGAGGAGGTTATCAATTCGACTGTATGTGTTTTTTTTTGTATCTATGTTAATTCATATCTTAGTCATTAGTCGACCGATTCACAAAAAAATCTCGTCCACTTTGAGGGTATACCTTCTAGTTGATCGCATTGTTGCCAATTTGGGATCTGATGATGAGATCTTGGTGCAATCGAGGGAAATCCTCAAATTTTAAAGGCACGTATAGTGTTTTTTTTACTAGAATCGTAATATGTACGTGTTGTTACGTCAGATAGTCTACATTTTGTGGGGCTGAGCTGATGGTGGAACTCCTTAACACTTAGGAGTTCAGTAATTATTATGACATAACTTATGAAAGGTAGTTTGTAGCTTCTTAAAGAACAGAGTCATAAGGTGCAACCCCCCCCCCACTCCTGTAATTTCCAAAAATGAAGAAATAAAATGAACTTTAATAAAAGTAAAAACCAACTTCAAGACCGAAATGCAGTAAATAGTCTTAATTAAACTGTTGACCATTGAAAGGAAAGGAATCTATTTTAGGCAAACAATTTCTTTTTGGAATCGGTGCCATCACTTTGACCATCAAGCATCAACTGTCAGAGCACCGACTCCAAAAAGAAATTGTTTGCCTAAAATGGATTGCTTTCCTTTCAATAGTCAACAGTTTATTTAAGACGTTTTAGTGCATGTTGGTTTTGAAGTCGGGTTTTCCTTTTATTAATCGTTGAAAAGTAAGACGCGAGAGACCTCGGCCGTATAATAGCTTTGCTGTAGAAGTTGTAGTATTGTGATCACTTTCGCCCTCGTTACAATGCACGTCGCAGTCGCTAGAACTATATAATAATGTAATATGATTTTCCTCAGGCTTGTGCACCTAGAAAAATGTTTCGAAATTCGGTAGTAGAAGAATCTCAAGCATTTTGTTTCGCGCAAGGAAAAAAAGCAGACTTGTCACTAACAGTTCCGTATAGAAGTAAGTAAGGTTTTTCGTTTGCTTCATTTCTGTGAGCCTGTGTAGTTGGTAAAATGATAATGATCCTATATTAAAAACGTGCGTCTTTACACTCTATACAAGGAAAAACGCAAGGCTGTAAAACTAATCACGTATAGTTTGGAAGTTTTTTACTAAGCTTTTTTAATCTATATAATAGTAGATAAACAAATCCTCGAAACATGTGCCTCAGTGCTATAAGACTCTGGAACTCCCTCCCTAATACCATCAAGACTTCATCGTCTAAATATTCCTTTAAGAAGTCATTCGTGAGCTTATTCTCAGTGAGAATACCACCTAATGCTTGATAAGCCTATTTCTGTTAGCCTATGTATGGATAATTGTATGTATTTAAGTAGGTTTATTTTTAATTATTTATGTAAGTATATTAGTAGCTTAAAATTAATTTGTTGCTTTTGTGTTATTTTACGCCGCCTGAATCGTTTCAGCTTCACCCAATGGTTGACTATTAGAAAATGCTTAAGCATTAAGTCCGTCATTTGTACTTTAGTTTTGTCAGTGCAATAAGGAATAAAATAAATAAATAAACATTTGCCAATGTTTTCCATCGAATCAGCGTGGGATGGCGGATTTTTACAGTGGTTTTGTATGACTCAAGAATGCCGATCAATACTAAAGACAATATCTACAAGACAGCAGTCAGATAAGCCATGACATATGGTGCCGAATACTGAGCTAAAGATGGAGATAAAGATGCTAAGATGGGTGGCAGGTGTAACCCAAGTACGAAACGAGCATATCAGAGGAAGTTTCCAAGTCGCGTCTATAGCCGGAAAACTCATCGAGACTCGACTACGATGGTCGAAAACAAGACCACGATACCGAAAGACTTATTAGCGTCTACCCAAATAAATATTTCGACAACCCAGTATACACAGTCCTGGTGCCGCAGAACGCGGGGAGCCATCCCCAAATAACGAAAAAGCCTAGGACAAAGAAGAAGACCTTGTAAAACCCTTCTATTGTGGTGGGAGAATACGACGAGAAATATTAGTTTTATTTACCATCGATCCCATGACCGATAACACATTTACCGTATCGCAGTCACCACTACCTGAGCACCTTAAAATTTCAGCATTAGGGCACCTCGCGTACTATCTTTTGTTTTGTTTGAAAGTGGTTAGGTTATTGAGACTTCGACCGTACGTAATAGGGAATCGTGATTATATTATGAACAGATTGCTATTATAAGTCATGTTTTATTTTCAGAACCGTTTCTTGAACGCAAAGACAGAAAAGACTATGCATCATACTACTCAGACAGGGAAAGTATTTATAAGTATAAATATCAAAAATATGATACGTTCGGAATATCAATTGACTATACCAAAGACGATACGTTTATTATAGGAGCACCTGCAGTGATGGAAGGAGCCGGTTTGTTAACAAAATTTTCTTTTATTAAATAATTTTAATTAATATACCTGCAGGACAGCAATCACCTACACCGCTCTATTTGCAAAGTAAGCTGTTTAAGGACTGTAAAACTCAGTACACAGGTAGGGAATATGGAATAAAATGTATGATTTCTATATTTATCGGGCCTTAGAATCGGACCCGGGTCCTCGAGGATGCGGAATTCTTGAAAGCCGGCGTGCTAACCAGTCCACCACAGCGTTGAAATCATATGCTTGTCCTACTCCCTGTTATCTAGGTGATTGGTGTAGCAGTTAGCTCGCTGGTTGCTACCCAAGAGGTCCCGGGTTCGAATCCCGGGTCGGGCCGAAATTTGTTTCTGCGTTTTTCTGTCTTGAAAATGTTCAAAAACAGGAGTTAGGAAGTTGGTGGTGATGACACCCCCGTCGCTTGGAACTGTTCATCCTGCGCCTGATCTCTCACCGGTCATGGCGGATCTGGTGTTTCACTGAATAATGAGAGTGAAGGAACAGAGATCGCCCTTGTATATTGCACAAACATTTGAGCACTATAATCAATGACCCGCGCCGATGGTCAGTGAGATTGGCTGCCGTGGTCGGATTTGACCAGGAGGACTTTAAACACATTATGTTTTCTCATACTAACATTCCGATCATTTGTTGTCACAAGCACTCAGGTACCTGTTACACAGTCAATACGCAGTTTTCTCGCAGGCATTTTTTTATTAACAGGAATACTCATAACTCTTTGCACACATAAAATTTATGATTTATGCGTCTAATATTCTTGTTTTTTTAAGGAACCATATTTCAAATCAAGTATCACCCAAGTTCATTTACATTTGACAGACTGATTTCTTCTAATCCTTATTTTACAAAAGAATTGATGCCAGATGACTACTTTGGTAAGTATAAGTTTGTATTACAACCATCAGTGGTAATATATTAAAAGTTATAAAAAGATTGTTTACATTATTGGACTAGCAAAGAGAAGCGGATTTTAGGCGTGTCATTTATTATACAGCACCGTATCTTGGGACTCACGAGCTAATACTTACATTACGAAATTCAAAGTAGGTATACCTACTGATCGATAAAGTTGTGATTATTATGCACTTTTTAGGGGTCCGTAGCCGAATGGCAAAAACGGAACCCTTATAGTTTCGTCAAGTCTGTCTGTCTATCTGTCCGTATGAAACAGCAACTTTATTCTGTAACTATAAGCCTCACATTGTTGAAATTTGTAAAAAAGATGTATCCTGTTAACCGCTTTACGATTTTTATACAAAAATTAACAATAATGATATTTAAGGGGGGTCTCCCTTACATGAAACTAAAACCGACAAATGTTTTTTTAGTCAAACCTATGCTTGTGGGGTGTTTATGGATAGGGCTTTTAAAGAGACATTGAAGTTCCGAAAGTTCCGAAAATCATTTTCTTTTAAAGGTCTAATGTTTGAGAGATAGACGCTTCCAAAGTGGTAAAATGCGCCCCCCCCTTTTTTCTAAATTAAGCTTATGTAAATTTTGACCTCCGTGGTCGAGTGGCTAGCACGCTGGTTTCAAGCGTCGCCATCTCGTGAGGTTCCGGGTTCGATTCGCGGTCGGGTCAATGTAGAAAACGATCTTTTCTATATTGTCTCGGGTCTGGGTGTTGTGGTACCACCGTTGTGTCTGATTTCCATAACACAAGTGCATTGCCTACTTACTTCGGGATCAGAGCAATGTATGTGATTGGTGTCCATTTATTTTTTATTTTTTTTTATTTTTGGAAAAAATGTGATTTAAATCTAAGCAAATACTTTCAACGAAAATTGGTTTAGACGGGATTGAACTAGTAGTTTTTGAGATATAGCACATATTCTACAACCGCAAACATAACTTTGTTCTTCATACTAACACTATGAAAAACAAAATTATATTTGTTGTTCACAAAATATTGTGGTATTTTAGCTAAGTGGATTCCCTTATTCAGTTAAAGTTGACACGGAACCCTCGCATTTGGTCGGTTTTTTATAAAAGCAATTAAAAACAAATTGTACTTGTTCAAGCATGTTGTCATAAAACATCGATTCCAGGCTCATAACAAAAAAGGTATGAGAGTAGGAGGTACTTTCTCTAAACCATCATAATTATGTATTTGATATCATACCTATACATAGGCCGATGTAGGTGTTTTTGACACAATTTTATTTTTCAGGGTACAGTGTCGCCTCAGGTACATTTGAAAAAAATGGTCAGATTCTATACGTCGGTGGGGCACCGCGATCCAAGAAAGGCTACGGACAGGTAAAAATAGAAGTAAAACCTTGTACTAAGTGAGAGATTTACGCCATTTTGTTTCAAAAATTGATTTGTAATTTAAATTGTATCCTAGGTCTTGATAATTGAAAAACCTGTGAAAGAAGAGGCAGAGATGAAGATAAAAGCGAAACTGATAGGACCTCAATTGGGCTCATATTTTGGGTACAGTGTGTCTACCCCTGATTTGAATATGGATGGGCTTAGTGATCTGGTTGTTGGTGCTCCAAACTTTGTTCTGAAGACAGGCGTTTTAACATACGATCAAGGAGCTGTTTATGTTTATTTGACTCGGAAAATTGTAAGTAATAGCACTGGCCTTCTTTTACCAATGATTGATTTAACCTTGTACAAACTCCATAATTTATTTATGTCATAAATAATTTAAAAAAAAACTTTACTTAACCGGAGCGCACCGTATGAAATTATAACAATGATGATTTCAGAGGAAATTTGTAATCGAACTACACCCAATGAGTGTTTTAACCAAAGATAAAATTAAATAATGACAATTCTAATGAATTAGCAATGACTATTAACCGCTCTTATATTGTTGAAATTATACTGCATTTTATTGACATAATGAACTCGATGGCCGCAATTTAGTTTCAACCACCAGTTTTTCTTTTTCTTTAATCAATAAATAGGCATGTGCTAAATTTCATCCAGCATAGTTTTGTCGTTCTTTTTATAACCTCCATAGAAACTTTAACTTTTATTTATTTTTGTTTGTTAGTATAGATGATGATTGATAGATTCAAACCGCTTGCAATCAGTCACTGTGTAAAACATATGGGGCGGCCTTTGTTAACACTTAAAATATCTTAAACATTTTTGAAGAAAAACCATAAACTAATAAACATTTGGGCTATTTTGATATAATACGAGTTCTTGTCCACCAGCACGCCGTGTGCCGACCACACGGCATGTCCACCAGCATGCCGTGTGGTCGGCACACGGCGTGCTGGTGGACAAGAACTCGGGTCTGAGAGCCATATGCATATGCCACCGTTATATTGTAAAAACAGCGTGGTTACAATCTAATGGTTTTAAATCTGTTAAATTGCAAACTGAAGAAATCTACGGATTGTAATTTAACACAATTCACAATAAATATTGTGAACTGTACAGAACTTCAAACGCTCTAACGTAAACTGAAATGACGAATCACTGAGCGAAGTGACGGGTTAGGGTAGAAGAAGGATAAACGGGGTGAGCAAATTGAATCCCCGTATATCCTGTTATCGTGTTAGTTTGACATGTAAGTACCAATAAAATCGTTAATGTTAAACCATGTCGATCGTGTTCACAAAAAAACCCTCAGATTACAATCAACCGGATTTAAAACCGTAAGATAGCCATCTCTCGGTTTTTACATTAATACGGTGACATAATATAAAATGACGTTAGCAAAATGACGTCTCCGCAAACTCAGGCAGCACCGCTGGAATGTTTCTTGCGCACTCGAGCTCGAATGCGCCCCACTTAATGTGTTAAGCAGAAGAATGCCTGATAATGATGATGATGAATGGTACAGATGTGTTGTCTTTTGTGTTTCAGGCTTCGGGTTTTGTGCTAGAGGAAGCTGGTATTGTAGAAGGATCTGGTAGTTCAGGAGCTAGATTCGGCACATCCATCGCAAATTTGGGTGACATCGATAATGACGGATATACTGGTAATAAATATACTTTAACTATGAGATACTCTTCTTTACAGTATATAGGTACGTGGCAGACGCTTACATTCGGACTCAAATTGTATGGGAGAATATTCATCGTGGTATCAAATCGGTTGAAAAAGAAGCGGTGTGCTTTTGACTATGACATGTGACTATGAAAACTGTATGTTTTTAATTTTATACTAATATCAAATCCTTTGTAACGAAACCAGAACCTCAAAAGAATTGCCAATATACTAAAATACTGTGTCAGTTGTAGTTTTGAAAAATACTAAATCAATGAATTATAATTTATTATTTTATTCTAGATATTGCTATTGGAGCGCCCTGGGAAAAACACAATGGTTTTTATGGGGTTGTATACATATATAAAGGAACAAAAAATGGATTGATGTCCCAATATACTCAAAGAATATTTACAGAGGCAAATGGCTTTGGCATATCCATTTCTAAAGGTTATGATGTTGACATAAATGGTGTTAATGGTGAGTCACTTAGATAATTGTGCAAACAAATCATTTTGAAAGTTCAAGAATGCCGGACGGAAAAAAACACGTGTACTTATCTAGAAAGGGTCTGTTTATCATCATAATCATGTTCATCATTATCATCATGTTCATCATCATCATTGATACCATTAACAGGCAAAGGCTGCCGCGACCCTGTAGTGCCTGAACTTTGTTTACGTTCCTAGATGTTGTCAGTTTTCCGGCTCTACTGCGCATAAAGCTCACTTCCTCACTTCTTTGGCGAGTTCGCGACAGCCGCATTTTTTTTACAAATCATTGCCCATAGTAGGTTCTATCCACAATTCGCGAACTTGCGTAGTGTCACTCGACCCCTTTTATTTTATAGGAATATACATTAATTGATAAGTTTTCTTTAATGACTTATTTGAGACCTAAATGAATCTTTGTTGCCCAACAATTTTTTTTTAAGGACGCACACTGCTAAACATAGGCCTCCTTGGTGTTTTAAAAAAAGTGTATTAAAACTATTTGATTAATGAGTTGTATATTGTTTTTTTTTTTATTACAGACTTAGCCATTGGAGCATTTGATAGCAGTACTGCTTATTTATACCGGAGTATACCAACTATCCAAGTCCTTACTTCTATAAATGTCCCAGATTTGGTGTATCTCAAGAAAAGTACAAGCTCTTTTATTGTGGACCTCTGTCTTACCATTCCGCCCAAAAAATCCTGGCCTAAAGTGTTTATTCGTAAGTGGATTTTGATATTTTGTTGTTTGACACTAGTGCTTTTCAACTCATACTTAGTGAGAACGTGACTTGAACCCATGACCCTTGGCTGAACCGGGATTGCTCTAACGAATTATTAAGCTATTGCCTATTCAAGCTACCCCATTCTTAGGCCTTTTGAATACACTTTTGCACTACTGGACGTGTCACTATGAATGTGGTGTTAGGTAGTAAAAGACAATTACAATAATAATGAGGACCTGTTTCACTATCTCCAAGAAGTTTCGGTTAGCGCTATCAGCCAAAAACTTAAAACAAAGTGAAATTCGCTATTTGAATTATTGCTTCGGTAGTGCCCACTCGAACCTCGGACGTTGTAAAGCAGCTTTCACATGAAGGCGACTTTAGCAGCGCGATGGTCGCACGACAGTCGCTCTGCTGATAATTTCATACATAAGACCCTTTACATACTGCGACTTTTAGCAGCGATGCAGTCACGTTGCAAACACGCGTTAGCCTCAATGCAGTCGCAAAATTTCAACCGTTATGCACTGCGCTATTTTCGATACAGTCGCGATGCAGAAGCTGGAAATTGTCAAATTATGTACTGAATTTTAGCGACTACTTCGGTACTTACGCGCGTTAGTATCGATGCAGTCGCGCTTCTGCATCAATGCGAACGCGCAACTGCATCGCTACTAAATTAAATCTGTTCATTGCCTGGGTCACGATGCTGAAGCGCGTTTTTAAAACGCGCGACTGCATCGATGCTAAAAGTCGCAGTGTGTGATGGGTCTAAATGACAACAGCGGCGCGTGGCAGTCGCGAGGCAGCAGCGCCCGTGTTCCTTTATGTATGAATATCCGCTGCCGCCGCGCTGATTTCGCTCTTATGTGAAAGCGCACTTAAGACTACAATATTATTTCAGAACTTAATGCAACAATAACAGTTGACCCTGATCGCAACAGAGCAAAGGTTATTGGCAGAACAATCGAACAGTTATTAATAAATAATAGTTTTTGTTATCAGAAAACGATTGACGTCGATGTGAGTAACCCTTATGTTTTTAGTATATATAGAGTTTAAAAATAAACTAAAAAAGCTCATGTTGTAACTTTCCTTTATAAATACTTTTTCAGACTGACGCAGACTTTTCAAAGCCTATATTTATTGAATTTGAAGTAAAGCCATTGAATATTGGTAAGGACTTAATTTATTTGGTTCTGAAAGTAACGCAAATACTACTTAGTTAATTAACACAATTTACGGATATATTTCGCTCAAATTTATTTAAAGCATCCGTAGTCAAGGCTAGATCAGTCTTATATGTGACCACAAAAGCTGTAAAGCATTTAAATCGTCAGGCGTATAGTTTTAAATAAATGTACGCAAAATATATCTGTAAAGGGTTTTAATCCAAGGAATTGAACAACTATTTCAATTTGATTTAATAGTTTTGCTAAGTTACTAAATGTATGAATTTGCTATTACAGATGATTCACAATCGTTTCCGTTAGACCGTGCCCGTTTGGCTGAAGACTCTAAACTTCAGTCTTCTGTATTAATTATGATACGTGGCGATTGTGAAGAAGATCTCGTCTGCAAACCAAAACTGGAGCTGGATTTGAAGCCTTTAAGAAGGTCAGTGTACTTATTTTAAACAAAAACGTGCAATTTTAGTATAAGGTTTAGTGAGAAAAAGCCCGGTTTAGTGTTCGATAGTCAACTCAACTAATGAATAAAACCAGCTATTGGATAATAATGACGGTGCATGTTTGTTTGACAAAAGATACCTTAATCATTTAACACAATGGCTATTTAAATAAACATTTATATAGGTATTTTTGCTATTGTAGGCTTTGTGGAAAGCACACATAAACACAATAATTGTTCAACCAATAGTAACGACTATTGACCATTCGTTGAGTTATTTATCGATCACAAAACAACCTCTCAAATTCAAACGTCACCAGCCAAGATTACTGACAAAATATATTTTCCAACCATTATTGCATCGTCTAAAGTCTGTTGGTCACATGGAGAATAAATCGTTAAACACTGAGATCTTTTAAAATTAAATAGTAAATTAGTTTTATTTACTGATATTATTACAAAGGATATGAAAAGATTGTTAACAATATTGAACAAGCAAAGAAAAACGGACTTAAATAACTAACTTTCTCTGCATTACAGTCCTTTTCATCCAGGAGTAGACTCCACGGCAGGATTCAATGTCACAGTGAAGAATACGGGGGCACCGGCTTTTAGTGTACAACTTTACATGGTGTTGCCATATCCTCCTAAAAGACTCCCTGATTCTTGTCTTCTTAAAGACCTTGATGTGACATGTGGTCTTCCAGCTCCATTGAAAAGGAATCAGACGGTCTGTATTTATTAACTCTGTCACGGACAGTGACCGCCTATACGCGGGATAACAATAAAATTTCTATTGTGTCTGGAGTACTGTCCGTTAAAGTGTTAAACAAAATGTATACTTACTGATTACCTGACTGACGGATCAGCCTAAACCGTTGATCGGAGAGACTTGAAACTTGGAAGATGCGTTCTTTATAACGCGTCTACCTATGGCAATCTAAAACGCACGAACGATGTCGTAGATGGCCGTTGCGTTCATACAACTGCGATATTTATAACAAAGAGTTGCTATATTTTGTTTCAAAAAGTAGTTTCCTCAGCTCATACTTCGTCAACTTAAGCAAAACGATAATCCAAATCGTTTTACTTTTTTTATTTTAAGAATGTTTTTTTTTATTGTCTTTTTTTTTAAGGTTGAATGGGAAATACATCTAGAGTATACTTGGACTGGTGCTGACAATAAGCTTTTGATTGCTGCCGAGCTTAAATATCCTCTTATGAGAAACATCAGCAATGAAACCAAAGAATTGATAATACCGGTGGTTCCGCAGCTCAGTTATAACTTTAGTGGGTAAGTATTTGTCACAAATTCAGCTGATTTTATTTTCACATGGGGGTATTTTCTCATCCGTATTAGCTACGTTTTGAAATTGAATGTGATGTGATCCATTTTGGTCACTTATGTAGCTATCAAGAACTTTTTCACATTCATCCGAAGCTAAGTTTTATAATGGACTATTTACTTTATATATCCGTAGAAATCACGACCCAAACCTACTACTTACAAATCTAGTACGGATGATCACGGAGTCGACTCAAAATCCAATAGTAAAATGCTAATAATATACCGCTTTAATATTATTTAAAGAGGTTATATTTCGGTTATTATTATATCACCAAAATAAAGGTTTTGTAGTAGCTTTTAATGTAAAGGCTACTACAAGGGTTTTTAAGGGTAAATAATGATTTACGCTTACATTTGATTATGACATTATATTAATGAAGTCTGTCTTCAGAGTTTGAAATTATAATTACTGTCACTGGACCATATTAGTAATAATGGTATCTAGAGGAATTATTATTGGACATATAAATGTTGTGTTATGTGCATTAAATGCTTATCTTCTGTATTCACCGCAATCCTTACATTACATTAAGCAAGTAGGTACATACATTTATCCTTAATTTCTGGATTTCCCCTCGGATATAAATTTCGTTGTTATAAAATAAACAAGCTATTTTAACATTATACTATAATGTTTAAAAATAAGCAAGGACACTTTTCAATAATAAATAAGTATTCATATGCGCCAGAAGAAGTACTAAGGTAACGGACATAACCTTGAGAATCAGTAAGCTCAAGTGGCTTTGGGCAGGGCACATAGCGCAAAGAACTGATGGCCGTTGGGGCAGGAAAGTTCTAGATTGGAGACCCTTCGACCAAAGACTCAGAGTAGGTCGTCCACCGGTAAGATGGACAGACGCCCTTATAAAGATCGCAGGATCAAACTGGATGCAGACCGCTAGTGATCGGTCGCTGTGGAAAGCTGTGGGGGAGGCCTATGTGTAGCAGTGGACGTCCTTTGGCTGATAATGATGATGATAAATATGCGCCAGATATCTTTCACACCAGTAATGATAAAGTAATCATAGATTTGAAGTAATTTTCTTACTTGTGCTATGAATAACTGACAACGATTATGACGATTGCTTCTCCCAAATATACTCACATACACAGTATGTCCAATCTTATAAAAAAAGATATGTCAATAGTCTCGTTTTAGTACTATTTTAGAATGAATTGCCCGTATTCCAAAAAAAGAACTTTAAAAAAACCGTACGGTGATTAAAATGGAGTAATTTGATAGCGTCTTTTTATATACTATAGGTTACACCACACTTAAAATAACAAGCCCCTAGACGACGGGAGACTCAAACCACCGTAGGTAAAATACACGTTTACGTTTGTATGGGGAAAATGCCAACACCACCTTGTACATGACATAAAAATGGCTTATGTAAAGTTTAATCGTTTTTAGAATGTTTTTCGTCCATAAAATATTTAACATTTGGGTAATATACACATATGTAGTAATGTACGTATTATAAAAAAATCTAGCAATATTTCATGTCATGAAATCTAATAAATCTGTCAGGTACTTGTCAACCAATCAGGGGTGCGATTGTGTAAAGCAATCGTCTTCATTTGACACTTCAAAACGTACGGTATGATCTGTCAAACGGCAAAGAACAAAGCGTTTGGCAGATCATACCGTACGTTTTGAAATGTCAAATGAATACGATTGCTTTACACAATTCCACCTCTGCTCTTTGAAGAGATTACAAAAAATTGGAAGCGGAAAGCCAAAAACTGATTTTAAAACTAAAATGCCTAAATGGGTTAAAGAATCATTTAAAGGACCAAGAATTTATTTAAGGTTTTTTAGTGCATTTTCGCAATATCCCATCATCAGATCCCGACTTGGCAACAATGGGACCAACTAGAAGGTATAACCTCTTAGGTTAACGATAATATTTTTCAAATCGATCAACAAATTACTGTGATATGAGATACTTAGCCACAAAAAATACATACAGTCTAATTGATAACCTCTTCCTTTTTTGATGTCGGTTAAAAATAACATTTGACATTATCAAATTTACTTTTTTTGTACGTTTTGACGTGATTTTGGCGTTAGAATAGACAGATGGAGTTTCCAGTATTTCACGTTTTGCTATTTTCGGAGATACTGTACATGGTATTGGCATTTTTATAAATATCTCTTTTCACAAGTTAGGTAATTTTTGTAAAAGTAAAAACAATAGTAACTGCAGTGTATAGTGAGCTATAGCGTAAGATGCAACTGCTAGGATGCATTTTTGTTTCGTTACAATTTAGCTCATAAGGTCTAATTTTGATTATTAATTGCAACCTGTTATGCGTCTTTATCAAATAAAATAAAATAAAACCCACAACACCAAACGAGTCGTTCAGTATAATAAGCAAATGACTCAAAAACTCAAGTATGGATTAAATGTGTATACTTGAGTCTACATACATTAAAGAAAAGTACAAAATTGATATTTTTTTCAGGATAGCACTGCCAAATAGCACAGTTTACGTTACAAGATATACATTTAATAAGAAGGAGGAAGTGTTTTTTACTCACTATTATGAGGTTCGTATTTAAGGTGTTGCTTATGACATAACTACCGAGTACCACAATATGGTATTTCATATGTAGCCTCAATGATTCCAAGAAAATGCTGAAAATGTGAGTTGACAAAACATTGGGCAAAAGTTAAACAGCAAGCAATATAATTGTGACCATAGAAGTACTAAGTGATAATAAATTATGATTGTGACAGTAGGTATGTTGTCTTTTGGTAAAAAAAAACTGATGAACAAGAAAGTTTGTATTTCATATTCAGGGTGTAGCCTGTATAAAGAGCAACAATTTAAAATATAAGCCCTTTAAGTTACCAGATCAATTCTTAATACTTTTAATTTATTATAATAATTATAAAACAACCAAGGCACCAGCAATGCATTTCAAACAGAAACAGAGAGAAACTGACAAAAACAGACTTGACATTGTTTTTTTATTGCAATGAAAAAGTGATTTTGTTTAACATTAATTAGGGATTATTTCATAACTTTGGATTTGGTGCACTATGACGAGGTCAAGGTAACTATTATACATATAATATACTCTGTAAAATCAAATTTTTGCTCCAATTACAGGACACATTTTAAATCAGTATTTTCCTCTGTTACTACCGTGTGATTTTTTTCAAATTATAGTTAATATTCAACGTTCTAATTTTTCAGATCACCAATCACGGACCGTCCGACCTTTACAATTTAATACTAGAATTTTCTTTTTCAAAAAATGTAAGTACTAGGTGTAAGTAATAGCTTAAATTGTAATTTATAAATTAAACTGCCTAGGCGGTGTTTGGAAGCCTTAAAAAATTAAAATCTATAAATAACGCATTTGCCTTCTATTTAGGAGAAAAAAAATTGTTTGGAGTCAGACCATGATCTCAAGCTAACGTTCCAACGGTCTACGCACATCAGTATTTTGAAGGCGGCTTAATTTATTTTTAAAAAAAGATTCTAAGTATAAGCTTTATCTCAAAAAACTAATGGACCGATTTCAATGAATCTCACACTTTAACGCAAATTTAATTATACCTACCTGATTGGACTATAAAAGAATCATCACTATGACTTCTTGTTTTCGAAGAAAAACTTACAAAATTTAGTACTCGTTATTAAATCAACATACTTGAATATTTTTGCATTGATTAGATTACTTTCTTTTTTTTGAAGTTAGTAAAACCATATTCTCAAGAGTTTTCCCTTTCCTGATAATTATAATTAATAAAAGTTTTATTTCAACAGGTGTCACTTGCAAGTGAAATTGAAGGATCAAGTTTTGAAGAAAATCAATTGACGGTTGTTCCTGCAGTTCTTAAGGCGAATACGACCACAGGACTTACTTTGCCGTTATTATTTAACCTCGTCCAATATGGTAAGAATATCAGTAAAACAGTAGAATATAGAAATTATATTATTAATTAATATGTTTGCAACAAAGTTCACTACATTTATTCAGTAAGTTGTTCTTACTACGTATTAGAGAAACTATGCCGAGCAAAACATGTGTCGCAAATATGACGATGAGATTTTTATGTATTCCTTGATATGATAGGTCCTTACATATGAAATTAGCATTTTGTCGTACTGACTACTTCGATCTGAAATATCTCCTCTTTGGTTAGGAATTCCAATTTCAAATTTATCAATTCATTAAGCTGGTACGTTTGAGTTTTGAAAGCAATCATTCATTTGTTTTTCCCTCATTATTTTTTTCTTTGGCGTCGCTTATTTAAACCTGAAATCTATACTAATATTATAAAGCTGAAGAGTTTGTTTGTTTGTTTGTTTGAACGCGCTAATCTCAGAAACTACTGGCCCGATTTGAAAAATTATTTTAATGTTACATAGTCCATTTATCGAGGAAGGCTTTAAGCTATATAACATAAAGATACGACTCATAAGACCACAGCAGCAATGAAAAATGTTGCGAAAACGGGAGAATGATATTCCTTTTGAGAGCTTCCGCTGCATACGCTGCGGAAACCGCTTAAGTTACACAAAAATCATTTATGACAGGATTGTTCAGCATTAAGAGTTCTATAATAAAGTCCGCGACAGCATATGTCTATCTTTTATGGTTGACTTACTACAACCTTTTTTATGTTAATAAATTTGTAAAAAAATAATGCATTATTTTTAGAGGTGTATTATACACACAAGTATTTATTCTTATCAAAATAAATACAATCATCATCACGAGCATTTCATTTACAACCAAGTTGCCTTTTATATCATTTGATTTCAATAAATATCTTAGGAGCTATCACAGTTGTAACATAACTCCGCACTAAAATAATGTTCGCAGCTTAAGTACAACGTGCGCTTGCGCTAATATATTATAAAGCTGAAGAGTTTGTTTGTTTGAACGCGCTTATCTCAGGAACTGCTGGACCGATTTGAAAAAATATGTCTGTGTTGGATAGCTTATTTATCGAGAAAGGCTTTAGGATATAAAACATCACGCTGCGATGGGAGGGGATGGAGCAAACTCAAAACGCGCGGACGAAGTCGCGGGGGACCGCTAGTATCGGTATATTTACGAGTACGAGTTCTAACGTGGCACCAGTGCTGCAGAAACAGCTCGAAGGATTAATAATGTGTTCGCACTGGTATCGCAAAAAAGAAAGCGTTTTTGGTTTCAACGTTTTCGTTCTGAAAATTTTGACATTCAGAACCAACCCCGTGGACGTCCGGAGACTAAAGTGGAAAATAAAGAATTAAAGGCTATTGTTGAAGTGGATCCGTAACAAAGCACTTTAGAGATAGCTAAAGGCTTCGGAGTAAGTGATAAAACTGTTTTAATCCACTTGAAGCAAATCGGGAAAATAATAAAACTTGATCGATGGGTACCTCATGAATTGAGTGAATCGAACTTGAAAACACGCGTCGACTGCTGTGTCTTACTTTGTTCAACCGACACAATAATGAAGGCATTTTAAATCGATTCATTACTTGTGATGAAAAAAGGATACTTTATGATAATCGGAAACGCTCGTCGCAATGGATATCTATCATAACACAGATTTTTTTGATATCGAATTTCAACACAGAAAACTATTCAATGAATGTTAATATCTTTTTTTCTTGATTAATCGAATAGTTAATAATCGTCGTTTCATAACATCGAATAACAGTTCACCACAAAAATGTTTCGCAACTGTTTTGTTAAGCAGAATAACAATATACCACACAAATGTTTCATAGAATTATTAAATTATCGATATAACCTTTCATAAAAACTTGTTTCAATGTGTATCGGTTCTCATATATAGGTATTTTTGCATACGCACGCAAGTAAGAAGGCATACATGCATGCATTATTGCATGCAAGTAAGTAAGCAGGCATGCATTAATGCAAACATGCAAACATACAGGCATGCATGCAGCAAGCAAGCAGGCATGCAGACAAGCAGCATGCATTAGGATTTCCTCGTCTCCGGCGCTGCGGGAATAGCAGCCTCGTTGCCCTTGCGTAACAAGGCGCCGTCACCCACGCTTGCCTACCTCCGCGCCTCCGGCTTTTGAATAACACTCTAGTATCGGGCAGACTAGTACCACGGCGAGGAACCACGGCGAGTCCGGATTAACGCAGTTTATTTATTAGATCAATATTTATTACATATTTATATCAGTTATGCTTTAAATTGTCTTTTAATAAAGTATGCAATGTAATATATGTAACAAAGTCGTTTGGAAATACGGACTCTAGTGAAGTCAAATTCGATGTTTCGAGAATTCTGCATATTGAAACTTACGTGGAAATAAAAATATGCGTAACAAAATGACAGCTAACGTTACTTCGATAAAATACGTAATTTATAAGAAGAAATAGCGATGAAGTAAGTTTGTAGATAATAAGCATTCGATCAAATAAAATTGTGATGTAACAAGATTCTAGAATTTGTTGAATATTATTTTGAAACATCTGCGAATCGTTTTATGGGGAATGAAAATTGATGAAGAAAATTGCGATTAAGTGAAGGGTTCCCCGTCGCAATGGCTGAACCCTGGAGATCCATCCAACCCATGCCCTAAACGAAAATTGTCTCAGAAAAAGTTGCTTGTGAGTGTTTGGTAGACTAGCGCCGTTGTCGTTCACTACAGCTTTCTAAAATCTGGCCAAACGATTACGGCAGATATCTATTGTCAGCAACTGCAAACCATGAAGGAAGAACTAGCTGCTAAACAACCGAGATTGGTCAATCGCTCTAGGCCACTGCTGCTTCACGACAACGCAAGACCACACAATACAGCTACAATTGGAATGTCTGCGATATCCACCGTACTCCCCGGACCTTGCTTCAACAGATTACCATTTTTTCCGGAATTTGGACAACTTCCTACAAGGATAAAAATTCAACTCCGATGCGGCAGTCCAAACCGCCATCAAAAAGTTTATTGATTCTCGTCCCCATGTTTTTTTAGTAAAGGGATCAATGAACTACCTATGAGATGGCAAAAGTGCATAGATAACAACGAAGCAAACTTTGATTAATTAAATATATTTTACAAAAAAAATGACGTAATATTCCTCCCTTACAAAACGCCAATTTCATGTAAGGACCTAAATATTTGAATTTCGCACATGAAACCATTTGTTCGTGGTGACAGGTCTATACATTAGTAAAATAGTAGTTTATTCTATTTATATGACTTCTGTCTCTCATGCTGCGATGAGGCTTTGATAAAGCTAAGGTCTATTTTATATGCTTAGCAAACCTTGTAAGCAAGATAGCGTTCAAGGTTATTGCCTGAATTTTGCGTTGACTTTAATTTCAAATTAATTATTTTGGTAAAAGGAATGCCAAAATTTGTTTGCACTATCCGACAAACAAAGAAAAACGGACTATATAATAAAACTTTTTCAAAAAAGCATAACTCTTGATTACCTTAACAAAAGGTTTTCAGTTATATAAATCCCTATTTGCTCAGACAGAGGTGATAAGAGAAAGCTGACAGAAAAATGATACAAGTATCATACTCATAAGGCATGTTAAAACGTTTATTACAAGCGTTACCGATGAAACAATCTATTACTGAATGTATCAAATTAAGATTCTTCTTCTTCAACTTAAGAGTTGCGCTGGAATAATCGCCATATTAGGCTTAGTAGCCGAATGGCAAAAAACGCCCTTATAGTTTTGTCAAGTCTGTCCGTCCGTCCGTATGTCACAGCCACTTTATTCTGTAACTATAAACATCACAATGTTGAAATTTAATAGGAAGATGTATATAAAAATAAAAATAATGATACATGAAACTAAAACCGAAAAAAAAAGATTTTGACAAACCTATGCGTGTGGTGTGTCTATGGATAGGTCTTTTAAAATTGCATAGAGGTTCTTAAAACCATTTTCTTTTAAAGTCTAAAGTTTGATAGATAGACGCTTTTAAAGTAGTATACTGCCAAAATTGTTCCTTTCCTCGTCTAGAATCTATAACACTTGTTATTTTTATTCACTGTCCACCTGATCTTTTCTATTCTCCTCCAACACCACATCTCAAATAAAATCAATTTTGATGTTGAATGTTTATTTTCAGGTGACCAGTTGCTTGATTTAGAATCAATAAACGTAACTTCGACGATATTTGTTTATGTCCCGCATGTATTGGGAATAGAAAACCGGTGAGTTTGCTTAAGACTAAGGACTATAGATTGTACTAACCTCTTGTTTGTTACATTAAAGAGACACCACACATCAGGCACTGCCACGCTCTTTGTCGATTTTAAAAAAGAAGGTATTTAATTCGACCTGCATTTATGTGATATCATTAAAATTTGATAAAATTTTTGTATGTCGATCTATTAGGTCTTAAAAACACGTGTGCAAGATTTCGTAAGTGTATGTATGATCGTATGGTTGTACGTTTGTCTCAGGAATTCTCTGGTATACTTTCCTCTAGTGGGTTCAGTAGTTTTTGAGGTATGGGTGAGATGAGAACTAAAAATCATGATATATAAAATAATTTATAAAAACAGAACGCTTTCAAAAACTGACTAAAAAGCTTAAAATAACGCAGTCGTTACTTTAAATCCAGTTTTTTGAAGGCGGTTTTATTTTTGAGTTTTATCAGAGGTACTAGTTTTTTTTTTGTTAAATCGCATTCATTTGTGTCTCACCTGTGTGTGGCATTTCCTATAAAAGTGATCGTTCTTTTTTCAGAACTATGGAAGTGACAACGCGATTAATGCTTGAGCCGCCACTGCCTCTTTTGCCTTTGATTGTTGCTTCTGTCTCTGGTCTACTTCTTTTAGCTGTCATCATTTTGATACTTTATAAGGTAAACTCTGCTCTTCATTTTCATAATGACATTACGTTCGATTATTTAAATGTATATCAACGTTTTTGTATAGCGTCTAAATTTGTTTGTTGTGTCCTGTTAAAAAGGAATAAGCAATAATTCACCAACAATGAATATTGCTAAGACAGAATTAATATGAAGCTATATATTTTTGCTGTCATTTGGTATTATTATAGACTATAAATATTAGAAGGTGAAACTACTGGAAAAATCTACGTTTGAGTATGGACCTTACAACCTTCGCTTGCCGGTAAATGTCTAAACCTTTTCGCCATTCACACACCATATCTATAATATTACCTATAGTTAATATTTTATTTAAGACAGCCAACAAAACATACATTTCACAATCATACAATATAAGAAATGATAACATAGTTATAGTGTCCCCATAATTAAAGGCTGTCACGACATGCAAAATAATCAGTGCAGTCAGAAACACTCTGTAAATAGTAACTTGTACTACACAAGTAATTACAAACTAAATAAATATTCACTTTTTTAAACTTAAGCAAATAATTTCAGAACAGTTTGATTTAAATTCTACGTGTGTTAGTGATACTAACTATCACTCATATCAATTTCTGTGGCATTTTAACAAGATAGTTTACTGAAATGAGACTAATCCTGTTCATGGTTAAAAGATGGCCTAGGTTTGTCCTTAAACTATTGAAAAGCCGAGCCAACTTGTACGGTACGTAGTTAATCGGTGCTAGGAGATAGGAGCAGTCAATATGCCTGTTAATTGTTTTATACAAAAATATATTATCCAAATTATTTACAATTAAATACGCCAGTGTTGGGAGGCTGAGTGGCACAGTCATTTTGTTTTTAATTAATTTTGTGATTGCAGTGTGGATTCTTTTCACGGCCGAAGAAGGAAGACCTGAAACAGATGATAGAAAATAAAGCGTCACAAGAAAATCCCGGAAATTCAACTCAAAATGATTCTTCTGCAGACAGCAGCAGCAGTTGATAGTGAAAGTATTATCAGAGTTCTTACGATTAATGATATATACATGAATAATAAATCTTTAAATATTGTTACCATAATTTTAAGGATATTTTATATTTTATTGGTTACTAAAACAGACATTAACCGTATTAAGATAGTATGAAAAATATTAAAAACTAAAGGACCTGGACTAATGCCCTTAAGTGTTTCACCTGTGCGATAACCATAATAAGAATAAGTAGTATTATCAAAATATCGACGGTTGTGTTATATGAACTCTTGATGACACTTACGATTTGTTAGAACAATACTCAATTATACGTAGACAGATTTTTGTTTCTTTTTGCTTGTTACTAACATAAGTCAGACTCATAATCTTACCTTAGAAATCGTCTTAAAATATAACATATAGAGGGAGAAAAGGTTTTGTTTTATTTGTCACTTTTTTATCCATTTCATTTTATGATCGAGACAAAATCACGAAGCGGCTAGTTTCTAAATACAGGTACCAAGTCTGATTAAGACCACTATTAATTATTATATGATAAGATCACCGGTCAAGTTTAGGGCCACTGATCCACCAGATACGGTTAACTAACTCTAGGTTTAATGGCTATCACATTTAATGTTGCAGTCATTGCCTTTGATGATGGCAGATTATAAACAGAAGCGTTGGCATCTTACCCACAGGTTTGATGTTACTAGGCAATCGAGCCTTAAAATATGTAAAACTCCTATGATTTATATAAATTTCATATTATGTATCAAACAACATCACGGAAAAATTAAAATTCCTGTGAACAAGCGGTAATAAATCATCAATGATAAATTGAATTTACCGCAGAATTTAACGCGAAGTTGACTCATTGGCTGACATTATAAGTTGATCAGTCACTAAGTAATTTTTACGGAACTGACTGTACTCTGTTCATGTTAACACATCTGACATTAATTTACCTGTTTGTCATGAATGAGTCATAGATCTACGCAAGAATGTTGACATCTTTGCATTAATTTATTATTATTATTATATATTATTCTACCGATTGTCGGTAATCTCGGTGTCTATTTAAAGGGGCCGCTCCTTTCAATAGAGATACGCCAGGTACGCAGAAGGCATTATAGTGCCCAGCAGGCTTAACATGCACGCCGTAGATAAAAAAATATCGCGGCATTCTAGCCCGTTTGTTTGTCAAAAATCGACTTAACCACAGTTGCTAACATGGCTGTCATGAAAGTCATGTCGTACTGTCAAATTTCGAAATATGTCAAAATTATCGTTGAACGCTAATATGCGACACATATTTTTACTGATTTTTGATATTTTGCCGTGAAACATTATCGTCCACCATTAGTGTCGACGATAAATGAAAAACAACTTATTTAGAGCAAAAATATATGACTGGTTCGTGCCTTATCTTATCCTAGGCTCTCAAAAAAAGAATAAAGGGTAAAAACATTGAAAAGAAAGTCCCCGTGGATGTTTTTTATCCATAAGATATTTATTAGTTTGAATTCATTATCTATGGCTAATATCGAGTCAATCTGTCATTGTGTCAAGTTTATCATTCTCAGCCAAATTTGACATAAAATTGAGTGAATGGTTAGAAATTGACATATCTCGTTATCGTTTTGGATAAACACAGTCTCGTCGTGCAACCCGGGTCGAACGTACGTGCATATCGGTAGTGCGGAATAAGTTACGAACAGTTGACGATGTCTACTAAGGGTAACGCTTAAGTGACGTAAGAATGGCGGACAGCTTAATAGTTAATGAGCTGTTGACATTCATTCAAAACAAAATTGACACTTTGGACGAACTGAGTATTGTCCAAATCTGCGCAAGCAACTTTACTGAAGAAGAAGTCGAAGATGGAAAAAATATTTTATATGAGAAGTGTGCCATTGAGGGTGTCAGGAGATCGCACAGAAAAAGTGATAGCAAATGCAAGAATAACCTTAAAGACATAATAAAAATGTTTAAGGAAACTGATCCGACAAAGCAACCTACGTTTGTCGCCAAAGACTTGAATCGTTTACCTCCAGTGACGTTTGACCACGTTGACGTCACTCGTCTTTTAAAAGATTTGACGTTATTGAAGACAGAATTATTGACTATGCGTAATGATACATTAACTAAGACGGAAATTATGCAATTTCAAGCAAGTGTGACTGAGGAGCTAGCCGCTCTGCGTAAAACTGTTCGACAAGAATATAGTTCAGAAACCAAAACATGCGAATCTATATTAAATAAAAAAGTGAATAGAACACCGACACAGAAAAGTCGAACTCATCCGCTACCGCCTGTGAGCAAAACCGCGCCGCTAAGCCCACAGCGGTGCGTGCGCTCACAACCGGTCGAGGAGATGCATACACCGTCTTATCGCGATATAATACAGAGAAATAAACAAACGCATACCAAATCCACCTCTTTTGACATGTCTATTAAGAGTAATAGTGAAGAGGGATTCACGAAAGTTGAATATAAGAAACGCAAAAAGATTGGTAACTTGTGTGGTAAGGGACAAAAGCCGAGTAAACTGCAAATAGCAGATATTACGACGTCGATCTATATTTCGAGACTAGCAAAAAACTCATCGATAGATGACGTTAAGGAGCATGTTAAAGATATGGGTGAGACATGTTTGGATGTGCAGATATTAGAACAAAAACACGAAACATCATTTAAATCATTTAAAATATTAATATCGAACAGTAAAATTGAACGTTTTCTCAATGCTGACTTCTGGCCCGAGGGCATTAAATACAGACGTTTTCGTGAGCGCCGGCCAGAATACCGACATATAACAACTCAGTATGAATAGTAAGCCTAAAGGTAACTTTATAACCTTGATGTCTTTTAATTGCAAATCAATTAAAAGATCCGCCTGTTTTGTTCGCCACCTCTGCTCAAAAGCAGATATCATTGCCCTGCAGGAAACTTGGTTGCTGCCACATGACCTAGGCTTTATGCAGACTATACACAATGACTTTGGATACACAGCCAAGTCTTCAGTTGACACGTCAAAGGGTGTTCTGCGTGGGAGACCGTATGGGGGAGTTGCACTGCTGTGGAATAAAACTAAACTAAAACATGTTTCTATACTGGAGTGCCAGAACGATAGGATTGTCTGTATTCGGATTGCATCGGCTCAGGGGGAATATCTCGTTTTCAGCGTATACATGCCAACTGATGACCCGGACAACTTGACAGAATTTACTTCGTGTTTGGCAACAATCAACGCTATACAGGAAGACAATGATGTTCCCGCCATATTTGTGCTGGGAGATTTTAATGCGCACCCTAATGCTTATTTTGGCCGGGAGCTGTTTGGTTTCTGTGACGAGCAGGATTGGGTATGTGCTGACGCTGAAAAACTGGGTCTAGACTCTGACACGTACACGTTCGTAAGTGAAGCCCATGGATCTTCGAGATGGCTTGACCACTGTGTGACCACTAGGGCGGCATGGGACACAGTTTTATCTGTTGATGTGATGTGTGACTTATCGTGGTCGGATCACTTTCCCCTTCGGGTAGTCTGTGATATAGGGAATCTGTGTAAGGTGAATTTTAACGACACGCATTTAAAATATGCAAACGGAATTGATAATTTAATGAAATGGGGAGTACGCAATAAGAAAGAAGTGCAAAGTTATTATGAAATGTGTGATACTATGTTAAATAATATAAGTGACTTTTTTTACTGTCACTATTGTGATAAAAATATTAAATGTATAAGGTTAAATGATCATTTTAAATTTATCGAATGTTTATACAGAGAAATTGTTAATGCTTTACAAATTAGTGCTTTATTGAGTGCTACTACAAGATGTGAACCGAGAAAGAATCCCACTCAGAAAGAAGTTGTAGGTTGGAACTTACATGTTAAGGACTTTCATGATACATACAGACAAAATTTTAAAATGTGGGTGTCGTTGGGTAAGCCAACTACAGGTAGCGTCTATGACAATATGTGTTTAAGTCGTAAAATCTTTAAAAATAAAATAAAATGGTGTCAGAAAAATCAGGAATCTATAAAATTAAATAATCTAACCATGCAACATAAAAATAAAAATTTTGTTAAGTTTTGGAAACAATTTAAAAAATTCGATTATCATCAAAGTCGCTCCGAAGATATTAATGGTGTTCGTGACCATAAAATTATAGCAGACTTGTTTGCCAGTCAGTTTAAAGTTGCGCCTACACCCGTCAATCAGTCTAAGAGTCTGCAAGTGAATAGCGTTAATTCGTTAAAATTAGGCAACTTTTCGTCACGTGATATACAGAATGCTGTTTTAAAAATGAGTAGAGGAAAATCGCCTGGACACGATAATCTAAGCATTGAACATATACTGTGTGCCAGTACATCTGTGTATGACAAGCTAAGTATATTGTTCAATACTTGTATAAGATATGGTTACTTGCCTAAAGACTTAATGAAGTCCAGCGTGATACCCATACCTAAAAATAAAACTGGCAACTTGAGTGATAGCAACAATTATCGTCCTATTTCCTTGGGAACGGTGATAGGGAAAATTCTGGAGAGACTGCTGCAGCCGGAACTGCTGAAATGCATGAAAATTGATGATGCGCAGTTTGGTTTTCGACCCGGGCTTTCAACGGATTCAGCAATATTCAGCCTTAAGCAAATAGTTACTCACTACACAACTCGTGAAACGTCCATCTACGCGTGCTTCCTAGACCTGAGTCGGGCATTTGACCTTGTGAATTACGATATTCTGTGGGACAAACTTGCTCGTCTTCAGGTTCCATCTGAGCTGTTGAATCTGTTGAAGTTCTGGTACGATAACCAAACAAATCATGTTAGATGGGGCGACGCGACATCTAATGAATATAAATTAGAATGCGGTGTCCGCCAAGGTGGGTTAACATCTCCGGATCTTTTCAATGCCTACGTCAATGATTTGATAGTGGGGCTGAGACAGACCAAAATCGGCTGCCATATAGGTGGTATGTGTGTCAACAGCTTAAGTTACGCCGATGACATGGTTCTGCTCAGCCCTTCTATCAATGGACTCAGGAAGTTGTTACTGATCTGTGAACAATATGCCAATGCTCATGGACTTAAGTACAACGTTAAAAAGACTGAGATGATGGTGTTTCGAGCTGGGAAGGGTCCGAAGAATGTACCGAATGTCTTTTTGAACGGTTCGGCGGTTGCGGTTGTGCAGCAGTTTAAGTACCTAGGCCACGTATTAAGTGGCGACTTGAAGGATGATAGAGACATGGAGCGAGAGAGACGGGCACTCGCGGTTCGGTGCAATATGCTCGCACGGAGATTCAGCCGAGCTTCCAAGAGTGTTCGGACGCTGTTGTTTAGGACATATTGCCAGGGTCTATACACATGCCAACTATGGACAAATTACTTGAAAAAGTCGCACAGTGCCATAAGAGTGCAATATAATGACGCATTTCGCATTCTTATGCATTTGCCGCGATACTGCAGCGCGTCAGGAATGTTCGCGGATGCGCGGGTGCCGGACTTCTTTGCTGTCCTTAGAACGCGGGTTGCCTCATTCTGGCAAAGGATAAGGGACTCCGACAATGAAATTTTGAAGGTGGCCAGTGAAGCATCACGTGGGCCTATTTTTAACCACTGGAGAAGTCTTCATCAGGCTGTGCACTAATGACGTCGGGATTCTTTCTCGGTAAAATTATTTTTAATTAATTTTATTTTATTTTATTCGTATTTTTATTTTTATTGTGTAATGTATACTTTATATGGGTTTTTTTATGCCTGCAATAAATGATTTTATTTTTATTATTTATATTATTATTTATTATAAATTTGTCCAATTTGGTTGGCATGTTAAGGAATATGATAAAATAGCATAGATCGACTTATTTTGTCATGTCGATCGAAATAAATATTGTGTCATGCATGTTAAGCCTACAGATGTGTGCGCAATACAAAATCGCACTGTCTGTTCCATCACTTTCATCAATTGGGTGACACGGCAGTCCAACATGGCCGATGAGAGATCAGGTGCAGGACTAACGGCTCAACGTGTTTTCCGAAGAACGGGGGTGGTATCACCACCAACTTTTCTCAATATTTTAAAGATGGTAAAACCCAAAAACAAATTTCAGGCCGACCCAGGATCCGAACCCGGGAACTCTTGGGTAGCAACCAGCGAGAAACCGCTACACCAACGAGGATTCAAGATGAGAAAATCTCATTAAGTATAATAGTTACGCTGACTCGAGATTGAAATAGAGTTTATTTATTATAGTGAATAAATAGATAACGTTGTACTTCAGACGACACGTTTGGTGCAGTGGTTAGAGGTCCTGACTTAAGAACCAGCTGTTGCGGGTTCGAATCCTGTATTTGTACCTAGGTCATGGATGTTATATGTATTGAAGTATTTATGAGAGACGCCCCATCAAAATTCTTGTCTGGTACTTCGTAATGCAAGGAAGTGAATTCCCTAACGAAGCCAGATAATTGGTGTTTTGTCTAGCATATATTTTATACTTCATAGACTCATACCTTGATTTAACTATTCAAAGAAAAAAGCTAATTTAAGGACTTATGTCATAAAGAAAACCTAGTCGCTATCACAACCTAGTTGAGGCAATCACTATAATATTGTAATTTATTTTCTCTGTAACTCAATCAAGATTCCAGCTTAGACCTACGAGTATGACGAAACACATCGTGTAAAGATAAATGCGCAAAACCTGAAAACAGTTTGATTGGCATAATGAGTAGAATAAATTAAACGTACCACTTTTTATAAAGGTCACATTTTTCAAAAATCTTCATTAAAGTTTGCCCTGTATTTGCGCACCTGATGGCTTGTCTTACTAATAAATATTAGTAAGACAAGCCATCACGTGCGCAAACTCGCCAAAATACGTGAAGCAATGGTTAGTTCTTTAAGAGCATAGATAGTAATAATAATTATGCGTGGCGCAGCAGCCCGGTAACTATACCGATTCCTATCTCGACAGATTGTCGTCCGCGGAGCAAGAAATGATCAGAAGTGCCAGTAAAACTAAAACATCACTTATATGCTTTCATCATCATCATCATCATCATCATTATCAGCCAAAGGACGTCCACTGCTGAACATAGGCCTCCCCCGCGGCTTTCCACAGCGACAGATCATGACCGGTCTGGATCCAGTTTCATCCTGCAATCTTTATAAGGTCGTCTGTCCATCTTTTTGGTGGACGTCCTACGCTGCGTCTTTGGTCGAAGGGTCTCATATTTAGAACTTTCCTTTAAATATTTTAATAGCTTAAATTATTTTAAAATTATATTTTCCTTTCAGAATTATGTCAATTAGGTCTTTTCTTGATAAAAAAATGAATGATTTCACCCTTTCAGCCCCCAGATTAGAACACCTAAATTCACACATTGCATTTACTATACTTAAATCGTGTCTTTTTGTGCCTAAATTTACATATTTCTTACGTGCTAGTCCTATCTGGGAAAAAAATAATTATTTAAAACTATTTGACACCACCCTTAAAAAAAGTTTGGAAAAAAAATTAAATTTACATTTCGATAATAATTCTTAGGCTCAGGCTTCGCTTCCTATTCGTTTTGGTGGTATCGGAATTCGCCAAATTTCTAGTATAGCCCTCCCCGCTTTTCTCTCCTCTTTGCATAGCACTTCCGTTTTAGCCGGAAAAATCTTTGAACATCCTCGCCAACTTTCTCAGGTGAGAGAGGCGGAGGAGTTTTGGCAAGGCCTCTGTCCTAAAGAAGACATCCCAAAGGATCGTCACCAGCAAAAACTTTGGGATGTCCCTCTTGCGAGAGAGACCTTCAATTATTTACTTCAAATTTCCGTCAGTGACAGTGGTTGCGCAAGGCTCTTGGCAGTTTCCTGCAAAGATTCTGGTCATTGGCTTCATGCTTTACCGCCGAAAAATTTGGGCACTCTTTTCGATAGTGAGTCTTTCCGGGTGTGTGTGGGCCTCCGCCTTGGTACCCCTATATGTGAAATTTTTACGTGTCGATGTGGCAAGGAGGTTGATAAATTTGGTCTCCACTGCCTTTGTTGCCAGCAAAGCGCTGGGCGTCTCGCCCGTCACGCTACCCTTAATGACGCCATCAGAAGAGCTCTTGCGACCATTAATGTTCCTTCCACGTTGGAACCACGTGGTTTGGTCCGTGATGATGGCAAGAGACCCGATGGCCTAACGCTTATTCCCTGGGAACGGGGTCGGGCCTTAGTTTGGGATGCAACTTGTGTCTATACTTTGGCCCCTTCCCATCTCAGAGAATCAGCCCTTAAAGCTGGAGCAGCAGCGGAGTTGGCTGAAAACGCCAAGCGTCGCAAGTGCGTTTCACTTGCAAGTGATTATGTGTTTGCGCCGTTTGGCGTTGGAACATTTGGGCCGTGGGGACCCTCTGCTAAATTGCTGTTTAGAAAAATTGCGCCAAAATTAAATTCTTTAACAGCCAAAAATAAAGCTGGCTGGTTCCTAGCTCAAAGGATCAGCATAGCTATCCAACGCGGCAACGCAGCCAGCATCATAGCCTCCTTGCCGCAAGGAAATGGTTTTGTTTTTGAATAGGTAGATATTAAGTTATTTTTTTATGTTACATGTCTTAATTTATTTTTTTCTTGTTTGTTATTAATAAAAATCAGTAATAAAACAATTGGTCAATTATTAATTTTAATTTATTTTAATTTTATTTTAATTATTAGAACAAATAAGGAGCGCGCCACCAATGGTCCTTATTGTTTTAAGTACTTGTGTGCAAGATTTTGTTTATATTTGTTATTATTATAATTAATTAAATTATGAAATATGTATTTAGTAATATTTAATATTTATCACACCCCTCGCACCACGTGATTTCCTCAAATTAATGAGTATGAGAATTTGAAAACGCGCTTCAGCATTGCGACTCACGCAATGAACAGATTTAATTTAGCATCAGTCAAATTGCGTCGTAGTGTGTAAGGGGTCTTATCGAAACCGATCATTCATAAAGGACTTAGGTTAGTCAAAACCTATGACGTGATTCATTGTTCCATAATGACTTCGGGAAACGTATTGATGATATTAACGACAGGATAAAATAGTTGTCAGTAGATTATGATAAGATAATATGATAAGGTGGTGTCATTCATTCGTCATATACAGTACAGTTGACGACCTCCGTGGTATATTGGCTAAGCATGCTGGTTTCGAGGCGTCGCTCCGGGGTCCCGGGTTCTCCCGGGTCCTAAATATAATAAAATTAAACTTTTGGGACTAATAAGGAAATATTTTTTGTCAAATGTCTTTTTTATTAGATGTCCATAACATGTAAGCCCTATTGTATAGGGCTATTAAGTTACCTAACTAAGGTGGATTCGACCAAAAGAGAATAAATGTTAACCTTACAAAAAGCTACTTATCTGATAGTATATAAATTTTTCACTCTACCACCTAATTTTTATGGAACTAACTCTCATACCCCCTTGTTGGGTGAAATAAGAGCTAATTCAAGTATAACGTAATGACGGTTGTTTAATACGACATTGTTTAGTTGACAATTTTATTAAATTTACACCATACTGCTTTGGGGCATTATTGATTTGCCGGATAATAATACAGTTAAATCATTCGTTACTTTATTTATTAGGGTTCCGTAGCCGAATGGCAAAAAACGGAACCCTTATAGTTTCGTCAAGTCTGTCTGTCTGTCCGTATATCACAGCCATTTTATTCTGTAACTGTAAGCATTACACAGTTGAAATTTGGTAGGAAGATATGTCTTGTTAACCGCTTACCGATTCTTATACAAAAATAAAAAAATATTGACAGTTAAGGGGGGGCTCCCATACATGAAACTAAAACCAAAATATTTTTTTTAAAGGTTTCTAAAACCATTTTCTTTTAAAGTCTTACGTTTCATAGCTAGACGCTTCCAAAGTGGTAACATGGGCGTCCCCCCCATCTAACTTCTAAACCAAGCAAGTGTAAATTTTGAAAAAAATATATAATGTAGATCTTAACAAACACTTTCAACGAAAATTGGTCCTCCTCCTCCAGATCGAACGAGTACTTTTTGAGATATAACACATTTTCAACAACCGCAAACATAACTTTGTACTTCATACTAACACTATGAAAAACAAAGTTATATTTGCAGTCAACAAAATATCATGGTATTTTACTAAGTAGAAGTAAGTGGATTTCCTAATTCAGTTAAAGTTGGCACGGAACCTTCAGTGCGCGAGTCCGACTCGCATTTGGCCGGTTTTTACATTTTACGTCGAAAAACAACTTTGAGTTTTTTGAAGTATACAATCAAGGAACAAACTTATCTTTCGTATAGTTACGCGCGTGTTAGCCTATATTTGGTCGAATCCAACCTAAGCAGCCAAGGAAAATTTTGTCGTTTTAGGGTTCCGTAGCCGAATGGCAAAAACGGAACCCTTATAGTTTCGTCAAGTCTGTTTGTCGTCCGTATGTCACAGCCACTTTATTCTGTAACTATAAGCATCACACTGTCTATGGATAGGTCTTATAAAATGATATTTTCTTTTTAAAAAACGTTTGATACGCTTTCAAAGTGGTAAAATTGACGTCCCCTTACCTCAACTGCTAAAATACGCAAATATAAATAAAAAAATATAAGTATAGGTGACGTAGATCTTAACAAACTTTCAACGAAAATTGGTTAAGACGGAATCGAACTAGTAGTTTTTGAGATTTTCAACAACCGCAAACATAACTTTGTTCTTCATACAAACACTATGAGAAACAAAGTTATATTTGCTGTCAACAAAATATTGTGGTATTTTAGCTTAGTGGAAGTAAGTGGATTCCCTAATTCAGTTAAAGTTGACACGGAACCCTCAGTGCGCGTGTGCGACTTGGACTTGGCCGGATTTTATTTAACCTATCAGTGTGAAACTATTATTGTTCATGATGTTTACTTTACAAATTAAAACTTGTATGGTTTGAACGTTTTAAACAGGATGAATCTGATAGTATTATCACTGGGGGCAATTAGTTATTAAATTGACTCGGCCATTGACACTTATGTACCTACTTGCATTATTTACATTTACATATTAAATGATCTTAATATTTTTTTTTTAAAGTACGACCTTGTTTTAGGCACCGTACGGTACTTGTACCGTAAATACATAGATATACTTGATATGAGGTATTTGCCCAGCAAAGGGACATTTACAGGCTTACATAAATAATAATTTGAGCTTTTATTTGTTTTATTGAAAAACTGACAAAAGTGACAAAGTTAGTTTGAAATTTAATCCCACAAAACTGTGTGATATTTTTACTATACGTCATCACAAAATTCATTCTACCTGCATTATACTTATTAATCTGCTGATATCACAGAACTTGGTAGTGTATCTTGTTTGATTCAAAACAAGTAGTGATATACAAAAAGCAGCTCGTGACTCATTTTGTATCGATACTACGAACTTGCTTATTATACACATTATCACTAACATTAGTTCCTTTTGTGACTTTGAGCCGTACACACCAATGAACATAAGAGAAAAATGTTGATCTTAATATTTTTTTGTTTATTAAACGTGATTGTGTTTGGAAGTGATGTGTTTCACGCGAACAGTAAAATCACCTTTTATCCGGATGCCGCGTCTAATTATTTTGGATATTCTGTTCTTTTAAGTGATATGGGGTAAGTTTTTTTTCAACAGTTTTAAAAAAAATGAAATTACGTATTTTGATTTAAGTAATTATGAATTTACATCTTGGATTTACAGGCAAGTTATGAGGTAGTACTAACATTAAATTTTATTACATTTCAAACAATCTTAGCTTATCAAAAAAGGGTCTTTTTTACGCAAAGTAGTTTTAATTAAAAACACAGTAATTCATTAGTACATAATTAGATAACGGACATTTCAAACAGCTTAATTTGTGTTGTTTATAAGCTAATTACATTTCTTTAACTCATCAGCTAATAAAGAAAAAACAAACAAATCATGTGAAATCAGAAATCTGAAATCAGAAACATTTATTTGCTTATATTATGGTATTACATTGATGTCACAATTTTTAAGGTAGCTGTTTTTAAGGCAGCTGTCCATGTTTCACAATTTTGTCATGCAAATCAAAATTGGTACAATAAATTCTATAAAGTCAAAAATGTAATATAAGGTTCATAATTTCATTATATTAAAATGCTTCCATGTCTTATCACATTATGTCATAAATTATATGTCAATTACAATCATTAGGAGTCAATAGTTAAAACAAAAGCTACAAGTACAAGCAGTTACACAAATAATTACATTAGTCGTCTAAAAATTCTCTCACTGTATAAAAGCATTAAGTCAGGAGCCACGCATGACTTTTGACTACCGAAGATACTTAACCGAGTAGAAATTATAAAGTATAGCTGACATCTTTATAAAAAAAAGTAATAATTAAACTAGATCTAGACGACGTGAGAATCGCAACACCATCGTCAATCGAACTTTTTTCGTGTGGTGATTCGATTCTGCGTTTTACCGTCTTACCTAAGAAATCAAGTAATACATTCATACGTTTTAAAACTACCGCATGGATGGAATAAAAATCTCTATCCTGAGAAATCAATTACTATTTTGTCTTAGAAGAAGAAAATTCGATCCGTAAACTTTTTCCGTATACAAACTGAACGAAAATTGAGCCCCTAAGGTTAATTATTATCATAAACAGCCTATGTTTGGTAAAAGATTTACCTCAAAGTTGATTGACATCACTTTACAATAGACCATATGGTCTCTAACTATGGGCCTTATAAAGAAGCTCAAAGTCACACAACCAAGCGATGGAGAGGGCTATGCTGGGTGTTCCTCTACGGGATCGAATCAGAAATGAGGAGATACGTAGAAGAACTAAGGTAACGGACATAGCCTTGAGAATCAGTAAGCTTAAGTGGCAATGGGCAGGGCACATAGCGCGAAGAACTGATGGCCGTTGGGGCAGGAAAGTTCTAGATTGGAGACCCTTCGATCAAAGACGCAGCGTGGGAAGTCCACCAACAAGATGTACAGATGACCTTATAAAGATTTCAGGATCAAACTGGATGCAGACCGCTAGTAATCGGTCGCTGTGGAAAGCCGTGGGGGAGGCCTATGTTCAGCAGTGGACGTCCTGTGGCTGATAATGATGATGATGATGGCTTTACAATATGAAAAGTATTTTGCAGACTTTTCTTTTGTGTTTTGGAGCTTTTGTAAAATTTGCTCACTTTATTTCAGCCTTAACGTTGGAGCACCTAAAGCTCAGAGTAGAATAACAAAGTCCTCGCACCCAGGCCTAGTATTCACATGTCCTCTGGAAGACCTGGAACGGAGCAACATTACCTGCAGGCCTCTTAGTAAGTGATATTGTTATATGTATACCAAAACAATTTTGACAAAAATACTTGCTAGTCCTTTAGGCATGCCTATTTTCAGCGGTTAATCGACGAGGGTTAGCATAAATTCTAAAAGCGTTTTTAATGCATATTCATTGTAAATGGTTTAAACATTGGCAATGGCAAATCAAATTAAACATATTACTAACACAAAACAAATAAACTGTTTCGTCACTTAAAGAACCTAATACCAAACCTAAATTGTAAACTATCTTGACATTCCTTTTTAATGAAATAATTCATTTAAAAATAAGATGAACACAAAAATCACTGACTACATAGGTCAATCATCGTTTAACACTGAAATATATTTAATTAAAATAGTAAATGCATTTTATTAACAGATATTATAATTTAATTTTATTAAATAGTGTTTTGTCACTATACAAACGTAATAATATAAATTGCAATTGCTATAGGCATACGCCCGGGTAGCGTAAGACACAGGGTTCGATTCCTCGTCTGTCACACAGCCAAAGTTGCGTTTTACAACTGCAATGTATATAAACAGTTTTTTTTTTAAGTTATGATAGTTTACATTACTCGTCTGGCAAAGAGAAACGGACTGTATACTAAATGTGTCAGACAAGGAATTGAATCCTGTGTCTCGAACGTTATCCGGGAGCATACCTATACCATTCGGCCATCGACACATTGGCAAACCTGTTATCTGTTATTAATGTTTACTTTACAGACAGAAATGTCCGATCATTTCTACCATGGGACTTTTTCAAAGACGACATGTGGTTTGGAGCTACAATGACTGAAATACCTGATGGAAAACTATTGGTAAGTGTTGACAATAATATCAACCAACTTATGAAATACAGAATGCTGTATTCAAAAGAAATCCCATGCTACACACAATTTGGGCAGGCGAGGTGACCCGGTTGGATAAAATCTGAAACGAATATTTAGGGGGTATATGGTAGGAATATTTACGCTCAAAGTAGCCCTTCTCGTAGATCGTCGTAAGATATAAAAAGTATTCTAATACCCCGAGGAGCCTTAATATCCCAAAACAACTCATAGGGCAAGGCAGACCATTCGCCACCTGGTTAGCGCATGTGCTAAGAGATCTGAAGCAAGATAATTAACCTACCCATACTAACCAGAACAGGAGCTCTCTAGTGCAGATGTACCTACTAGGTGACCTGACCCCAGATGAACTGCGAAAAAGGGCTGGATATGATGATGATGAGTTGTATGAAAACCAATCGATGTTTTTTCAATATTTATTAAGCTTTTTAAGTTTGCATGAAACCACATACAATACACTAAAGTTACTTACTTAAAATGCTATTTTAAGCTTAGAAAATGTGTATCAATATTGAAAGATATGATTTTCACAGGTCTGCGCGCCTCGCATAACGAAGCCTTATCAAGAAAAACACTTGCTTGCAAATGGGGCCTGTTACGTGCATTCAAAGGAACGAGAAATGGGGCTGTTCCCACTCAAAGATCCAGGTAAATATTATTTAAAATAATGAAGATGAATAACTAAAAAGTTGCTTTTCACTTATCAAGAAAGGCTATAAGGAAGCATTCATACAACTTCACAACACGTTATGATCAATAATTGTAGTAGTATGTTCGTGTGTCAATGTACCTAATATACACCACAAATCAATGCATTTGCATGGGGCTTGCGAAATAAGCGTGCTTTGTCTCGCTCCAATAAAGTTATATTTGATAGTTGCATCCTTGTTGCTATCGATCAGCCGCATAGCTGCCGCATGGGTATGCGTCGGTGTATTAACGGCGTCAAACATCAAAACCACAACTCTGTCATATTTTATATTCATAAAGATGAAAAAAGAAACCAAAAATTTGCGCACGGGCGGGACTTGAACCAGCAACCTCTTAACTGACCGGGCCCAACGCTATTCCAATTGAGCTACCGTGCTGTCAGTCCGACCCGGCGAAATTTGTGGTCTTTTACAGATACGTCATTGCATGACGCTTAGCGCCATCTAGTCGTCTGTTTATGAGACAAAGGGCCCAAGCAGTTATTCTTAACAGAATAAATTCAACTTGAAAATTGATGACGCTTCGCTATCTAATGGTTTAGAATGTTTTTAACACGTCATATTTTATATTCATAAAGATGAAATAAGGAACCAAAAATTTGCGCACGGGCGGGACTGGTTGCTGGTTCAAGCCCGTGCGCAAATTTGTGGTTTAATATACACATAATATATGACACTGTGAGTGTTAAAAACGTTCTAAACCACCACAACTCTGTGTTTGCTAAATGCTAGGATAGGCATTATAAATACTATGAACACTACACATTGTTTTCTTATTTATTCTATGCAGCAGATGACGATACATCTTAGTATCCAACTAATGCGTGATGCATTTATTGACCTTACTTGACCATGACCGATGGTTGAGCTGACACATCGGTAGACAATGCACTTTATTTTGTGCATATAAATCATAAGCTTGGTTAGTCATTTTATAATTATAGCAAAATAGACCCGTAATAAATTATTTTCTTGAATCATGGATGCCTTTGAATAAACTACAAGGTCCAAATAAATAATATCTCAAACAAAATCTTCTTCTCACTCAATGGTCGACTGGAAGAAGAAGAAATGCCTAATAGTATTAAATTCAACATGTACGCTTTAAATTCTTTTGTTTTTGCAGTAGTAGTTAGTGATACATTTAAATGGCGATGCTTGAAAATGAATGATTTCAATGACGACCCCTCTGATGTAGTGGTCGAGAAATCGCCTAATACGCAGCGGGTTGCGGGTTCGATCCCCGCACAATACAAACATTTGTGTGCATGAACATGTCTGTTTGTATTGGTCTGGGTGTTATGTATATCTTGTATGTATTTACAAACAAAAAGTATTTAAGTATTATATCCGTTGTCTGGCACCCATAACACAAGCTTTGAATATCTTACTTTGGGACTAGATGGCGATGTGTGGGAATGTCCAAAGGATATTTATTTATTTATTTTATTATACGGATATTTAATAAGGTGGTAGAACAAATCAAACCCAAACGTTTTAGAACTCCAAATACATTTTTCCTCCTTAGCCCGTCAAGCCTACAGAACGGTCGGAACTAGGAAGGAGTATGGCGAGTACGGGTCACATCTGAACTACTACGCGTATGGGCAGGCTGGTATGGCAGTGACGTATACCAGAGATAACAAAGTAGTCATTGGCGCACCCGGAGTGCTACAATGGACAGGTGTGTAAAAATCTAGATTTTGAACTAGAGTTGGTGAAATATTGCTCCTAGTATACCATCAGGCGTAAATTAGAGCGAGATTAATTAGGTGCCTTCATATTAGAGCGACAGCGGCCGTCGCAGGTGAAGGGCTTACTGCTGTCATTTTATGTATGAAATTGACAGCAGCGCAACTGCCGCGCGACCGTCACGCTGCTAAAAACACGCCTTAGTGTGAAAGCGCTCTAAGTGTAAAAGCGCTTTTAGAGCGCTTTCACATTAAGAAGCGTGACGGTCGCGCGACAGTTTCCCTGCTAATAATTTCATACAAAATTGGCAGAAGTGCGGTGCGCGGCAGACGCGCGGAATCCGCTGCTGTCGCTCTAATGTGAAGGCCGCTTACTGATTGTGTTTAACATAATACGTCCTATTTAAAGTTCCGTAGCCGAATGGCAAAAAACGGAACCCTATAGTTTCGTCATGTCTGTCTGTATGTCTGTATGTCTGTCTGTCTGTCTGTCTGTATGTCTGTCCGTCCGTATGTCACAGCCATTTTATTCTGTAACTATAAGCATCACATTATTGAAATTTGGTACAAAGATGTGTCCTGTTAACCACTTTACGATTCTTATACATAAAATAAAAAATAATGATATTTAAGGGGGGGGCTCCCATACATAAAATCTAAAACAAAAAAAAAAATGATAAAATACATAATGTAGATTTTAACAAATACTTCCAACGAAAATTGGTTTGAACGGAATCAAACCAGTAGTTTTTGAGATATAGCACATTTTCTACAACCGCAAACATAACTTTGTTTTATTTAATAGTTTTTTTCGTATTTATTAGGGGCAATAGTGGATTATAAGCACAATCCATCATCATTCACTTTTGATTTGAAGCCTGCGACTAATCCGTACTATACAAAGGATTTGGGCCCCGATGATTACTTTGGTAAGTACATTTTTCAATTTGATAACTTTTTGTTTATTTGAATTACTGTTTGCAGAAATGCTGTTTGGAAATGCACCTTTAAAACAGGGCTTTTTCCCGTCATTGTAACTAGTATTATTTATCTAAAGATGCGTTACCTACTATTTAGACATAGGATTTAAAATAAATATGACAAACAAAGGAAATACGGATTCGTTACAACTAGATAGATAACAAATAAAATACACAATGAATAGTTGTTATGTTGATTTAAATATATCCAATATGTTGTTTCCCTTTAAAATAAATGTTGAATCTATACAGTTTTAATAGTTTCTAAATACCCAGTTATATTATAAGCTTATATATTTACGATAAAAATATTATTGAATTTTTATCTATGTTTCAGGGTACAGTGTAGGATCGGGCGTTTTTGATGAAAGAGGCCAAGTTTTTTATATTGCTGGTGCACCAAGATCTAAACGAGGCTATGGGCAGGTAGGCTCTAAGAATTAATCAAATGTTATAATAATTAATAGTTATTTTTACCGTCTTCAAAAAAGGAGCTAATCAATTAATGTTTATGTTAGTGAAATCGTTGGAATTGAAAAATATTGAGTACCTATGTTGATCTAGTGAGGCGTCTGATAAATTTCAAAAGTGTATGTATGTTTGTCCACGGATTTCTCGGAAACGGGAAGCTAATATGGCGAGGACATTTTTTGTATTTCAATTATGTATAGTTCAACTTAGGGTACAGTGTAAGTTGCATCAAAATCAGTCCAATAGTTGAAATTTATAAAATAATTTTGCTTTAAATTTCCGCTAAGCCTAAGGTTAGTTTTTTTGCACGTTGGTGTTGGGTACTTATACGTTGTAAAGGGATATAATCCAACATATCTTTCAGGTATTAGTTGTAGAACAAGTCGTGAATGAGAATGATCCTCTGAAAATCAAAGCCCAACTCGTCGGGCCCCAGCTAGGGTCCTATTTTGGGTCCAGTCTGTGTACTCCGGATATAAATAAAGATGGGCTTACTGATCTGCTGGTTGGAGCTCCAAACTACGCTATGAGGTCTGATGGAGAGCTTACTTACGATCAAGGAGCTGTATTCGTTTATATGACTAAAAAGACTGTAAGTATGTTCGTACCTACAGGATGTGGTTTTGGTCAGCGACGAGAGACTCAGGGGTGGTTGAACAAATGATACTCATGACAAACTTTTTTCTTTTTTAAAAGGAAAAAACCTATAAATAAATTTATAAATGCGGTACTAGCGAGTCAAAGCTGCCAACGTCATGTCGCCTCTTAGTAGTTTGCTAACTACGGCGTAGTATTTCGTAGATACGTGCGAGTTACGCGCAAGGGTGCGAGTTTTCCATTAGCTTTTTTTTTTAAGAATGTTATGAAGATGCTTTTTTTTATTAAACTTGCATATAATGTATTTTTTTAAATAGTAAGCTAACTCATAATATCATCCCTGAGTTGGATGTCACTGACCAAAAGAACGTCCTGCATTTTGTTGCATTTTATTCGTTTTCAAACATTTCCCTAAAGCAATCGAACTCACAATAATCGCCAGTCGTGTTTTATCTTTTGTAGTAGAGGAGCTTAAGACTATCATGTGCAGGCGAAACAATTGTCGGAATCGCTTACATTTGCGGTCGAAATATGCTTGCAGCCTAATGTTTTCCGAGCCTTAAACCTTTATGAAATGAGACGAATTTGATCTCATTAGTTTTTACTCACCGTTAACTAAGCTTGTACATCTTTCGTAAAATATAAGAAACTAAATAGTTTATTTGACAAAAAGTGAATTAGATTCTCATCAAGATGTTCGAGCATAGTTTTTCAAAATTTCACAAACATGTTGTAAAAATATTACAACGGACAACATTGAAGGGGTGAAAATTTTTATCCCTTTTTGTATAGAAGCTCGCGCGCAGACACATGATGTACAAAAACTGGCCGTGTTTTGCTGTGTAAGATCACAATTTAATATTGTAACCATGTTCCTTGCAATAAGAGTTTACGATTTTGATCTAGCTTTAGAAAAATCAAAACAGCAAGTGCAAGTATATGTTTTAAATAAAAAAAAAATATTTATTCCAGGATTCAGGATTTGTTTTAGAAGAAAAAGGCATGGTCAGAGGGTCTGGTGACGTAGGAGCTCGCTTCGGCACATCTATAGCTGATCTAGGAGACATTGACGGCGATGGATTTAGTGGTAATGTGAATTTTTTTTAATCAGTTCAAAAACGTCTAAAATATTTTAAAAAAGTTGAGCTTAAAGGAACTTAAACAGAGACCTTGTGTTTTTTTATTAGCTTGCATCTTCAAATGTCTGCCATTTGGCCACAATCTCACCTGATTGTAAGTGATATCCATCCTAGGCCATTGTATTCAGATTCGATCGATTACTATTCAGTAACAGTCTCTTCATAGATTCCGCCAAATTATAATGGCTAGGAAACACATCTGCCGGCAGCGGATTCCACTCCTTAGCCGTGCCGTATGAGAAATGTAGATCGAAACCTATTAGTGCCCATTGCTGGTACATATTTCTAAGTTCGCCTTAACATTAGAGCGACAGCAGCGCGTCAGCAGCGCGTCTCATAAATGTGAAAGGCTTACTGCTGTCATTTTATGTATGAAATTGACAGCGGTGCGACTGCCGCGCGACCATCGCGCTGCTATAGTAGCCTAAGTGTGAAAGCGCTCTACGACGACGTAAGGGTGGAAACCGCGCCCGTGTCCTGTGTCTAATTTAATTCATTACTTTGCCCTCTAAGTCCTGCAAGGTAGTTTAGTTTTCTCCCAGTTGTCATGGTCTTGAGCAGTATTAGTGATAAATATACCATCTAGTATGTAGAATTAATAGAATTTGAAATTAAAAGGCATCGTTAGTTCGTGCATCCGCTGTTTTTACAGTTGCAGAAATTTAAATTATTATTTAAATATTTATAGCCTATGTTAAGCAGCATCCTTTAGACTGATAGTGATAATAATGTAACATAATATTTTCAGATGTTGCCATTGGAGCCCCATGGGAGAATCATGGTACGGGAGTGGTCTACATTTACAAAGGCAGTGATAAGGGGCTGGTCCCTCAATACATTCAAAGGATCCACGCTGAAGGTGCTCAGGGTTTTGGCATGTCCATCTCTAAGGGCTATGATGTGGATAAGAATAGGTGCAACGGTAAGTAAAATTTAATGAAAGACATAAGAACCATTTTTTGGAGTCTGTTATTATTTGTCTAGCGCTCTTAATGTTAAACTACTTCGATGAGTTTATGAGCTACACTTGACTCAATGTATCGCCAGGCTAATTAAAAGGTAAAAGTGCCCCTAGACAATTTCAATTATAGTGGCCAGTCTCAACGAGTAGCCGACTGCACGGAACATATTATAGTGCACAAGTGTGTGCGCAACTCTATTCCTCTCTATTTTTTCACTCTCATAACCCGATGGGACTGCAATCTCACACGACCGGAGAGAGATCAGGTGCAGGAACTACCTATACTATTCATCATCACTATATATTAATCATGTTATCAGTCATTACGTACTTGCTCATTCGAACATTAATAGCAGATTTATTGATTAAATATACAGGATGTTGTTTTGGTCAGCGACGAGCGACTCAGAAGTGGTTGTACAAACGATACTGATTCCAAATTGGATATTGATAAAAACTGACAAATCATTTCTGATTGCGATACTAGCGAACGAGTCAAAACTACCAACACCAGGTCGCCTCTTCGTAGCTAACTAGCTACGGCGTAGTAGATATGCGCGATTGAAATAAAACAACTTTTTTACGGATTAACTTTTCGCGAGTTTATTAATTTTATCCCGACGTTTCGAACACTTTACAGCGTTCGTGGTCACGGGTAGACTAAGATGTTATTTGTCATTTACAGAGTTTTGAAAAATATACACTACCGTCACTCATATTATTAATTAACGTTCCTATCCACGCAGAAAGAGCTAACTGTGTCTTGTGATCTTGCAGTGAGTGGTCTAGCATGTGTGAACATGCCTTAGACAAACCCAACCACTTCATACGTTTTGACCAACCTAAAGTACTATCAAAAGAACGTCGGTTCATTCCACGTATGCTACGCGAAGCTATAGAAATAAGAAAACATCCAAATTTCAACAGAGAAGATGGTTGGAAAATTCCACCTGCATGGGATCCAGTTCTAACTAGGACCCAAGCTAGACCACTCACTGCAAGATCACAAGACACAGTTAGCTCTTTCTGCGTGGATAGGAACGTTAATTAATAATATGAGTGACGGTAGTGTATATTTTTCAAAACTCATCGTAAATGACAAATAACATCTTAGTCTACCCGTGACCACGAACGCTGTAAAGTGTTCGAAACGTCGGGATAAAATTAATAAACTCGCGAAAAGTTAATCCGTAAAAAAGTTGTTTTATTTCAATGAGTAATATTCGCGTAAACTTCAGAAACAAGTATGTGAACCAGTACGGACTGGATACAGCAAACAAAATCCGCCGGTTGGAAGATCTCAAGACTAAACGCGCAAGGAAAATTTCATCTTTAAATTTCCTTAAGAGGTGCCGTGATCACAACCTCATCCCGCGATGTGTACAAATCACTCCAAAGAAAGACATACGTGGGAGTGCGAGGATCCTAAACCAGGCAAGTCGAAAAATGCTCCGTCATCTCATTCATCAACATCATAGTGACCTTGTCCATTTAAATGCAGCTGTGGATTATCTATGTAAAGAATTAAAATTAAAACTGTCCCTACTAGATTTTGAAGAATGCATTCAGTTACTTAATAAACGCGAAACATCAAAATATAACGAATGCAAACTAACACAAATACAAAAATACAACAAACTGTCATCGCAAAATTTAGTAAAACGGAACGCATCGAATGTCACATCTCCAACCATAGACAATAGAAACCGGGCAGTTGTCAATTTATCAAAACAAACATTGGATGAAAACACTGGAAAACACCATTGATATTCTTAGTAAAGGTCTCAATTTTGCAGTAACACCGCGAAAAATTCCTTTTGAAAACATAATTTGCAGCGTAGAGGATTGTTTAGTAAAGAATGATTTGAAGAAAGAAGACGCAGAATCAATACGACAAGACATATCATGCGTCTTACGACATAGCAAAATACCTAAGTCGAATCTTTCTCGTGACCAATATTTAGCCCTTAAAAACTTAAAATCTAAACCGGAATTGACAATCTTACGTGCAGATAAAGGAAACGCTACGGTTATAATGGATACATCAGATTATAAACTCAAAATATCACAATTGCTGTCGGACGAAACAACCTACAAACATGTAAAAATAGATCAAACGAGCAAAATATTAAAGAAAACCAGCGACCTAGTGAAAAAACATAGCGATAGTTTAAATCTTGATGCTAAGCAATTAATACCAACATGTGCAAAACCACCTAAACTGTATGGGCTGCCTAAAATACACAAAACCAATGTTCCTCTTCGTCCTATTGTGAGTCAGATTGATTCCCCAACGTACAAGCTGGCGAAGCATTTGGCGAAAACACTATCTGTACTACGAGGAGGAACTACGGCACATGTTAAGGATTCCTATGACTTCATAAGCCAAATAAAGACCTTGCAATTGGCAGAAAATTAAACAATGGTTAGTTTTGATGTACAGTCCCTATTTACAAGTTTACCTGTGAAGGACTGCATTGAAATTACCAGAAGGAAGTTAGTTGAATTGGATATGCCCATAGAGTATGCAGAACTTTTAGAGCATTGCCTTACATCTGGCTATTTATTATGGGATGGTGAATTCTACATACAAATTGATGGTGTAGCGATGGGTTCCCCAGTATCACCTGTTGTTGCTGATATCTTCATGGAAGATTTTGAGGCCACAGCTTTGAACACATCACCTATATCACCAAGGTTTTATAAACGGTACGTAGATGACACCTTCACAATATTACCCACAGATAAAGTTTCTGCTTTTTTGAACCATCTTAACTCTATTCATCCACAAATACAATTTACTATGGAAATTGAGGCAAACAATAAACTGGCTTTCTTAGATGTTTTACTTACTAGGAATTCTGATAACACACTTAGCCACACAGTTTTTAGAAAGGCCACCCATACAGACAAATATCTCAATGGTGCATCTCACCATCATCCTTCACAGTTAGCTACCGTGGGCAAAACTTTGTTTCAGAGAGCGTTGGGCATCTGTGACGACCGACACCTGGCTGCTGAACTTCAGCAAGTAAGGAAGGTACTACGGGACAACCAGCTTCCAGTACCACGTCGTTGCGGACCCCGTGCCAGTGCCAAGCCCATGACAGTTGAACGCCCACCTGCCATACTACCTTACATCAAGGGGGTCACTGACAAGATTGGGAATATCTTGAAGCGAGCTTCCATCAAGACTTATTTCAAGCCGCCAAAGAAGATTAACCAATTTTTACCACCTGTCAAGTGCACCATACCTCTTCAAGATGCAGGGGTGTATAGACTGGAATGTGACTGTGGCCTTTCCTACATCGGGCAAACCAAACGAAGTATAGGCGTGCGGATAAAAGAACATATAGCTGACGTTAAACATAGACGAAACATAAAATCTGCAGTGTGTGAACATGCCTTAGACAAACCCAACCACTTCATACGTTTTGACCAACCTAAAGTACTATCAAAAGAACGTCGGTTCATTCCACGTATGCTACGCGAAGCTATAGAAATAAGAAAACATCCAAATTTCAACAGAGAAGATGGTTGGAAAATTCCACCTGCATGGGATCCAGTTCTAACTAGGACCCAAGCTAGACCACTCACTGCAAGATCACAAGACACAGTTAGCTCTTTCTGCGTGGATAGGAACGTTAATTAATAATATGAGTGACGGTAGTGTATATTTTTCAAAACTCTGTAAATGACAAATAACATCTTAGTCTACCCGTGACCACGAACGCTGTAAAGTGTTCGAAACGTCGGGATAAAATTAATAAACTCGCGAAAAGTTAATCCGTAAAAAAGTTGTTTTATTTCAATGAGTAATATTCGCGTAAACTTCAGAAACAAGTATAGATATGCGCGAGCTACGCGCGAGGGTGCAAGTTTTCCCATACGATTTTGATTTTTTTAACAATGTTGGGAAGAGGTTTTATAAACTGCATTTTTTTAATAAGCATAACTTATATCATCATCCCTGAGTTGGATGTCACTGACCAAAACAACGCACTGTATAAAATCTCTGTGTATGTACGAGTTAAGCTTATTATCACAATTAACGTATTTAATTATCAATCATGTTCTGGAAATTAAGCATTTATCCTTACAAACACTTATCATTAATCTTCTGTGAGTGATGTTCTTCTTTCTTTATAGATTTGGCAATCGGTGCTCACAAAAGTAGCACAGTGTATGTCTACCGGAGTGTACCTACAATTCATGTGCTGTCCTCTATAAAAGTGCCTGGAGCAAAGTCCTTACGAAAGGACGCAAGTAATTTCACAGCACTTTTCTGCGTCACTGTACCGCCTAATAAGTCTTGGTCGAACGTTAAATTACGTAAGTATAAAAAAGTTAAAACGTTATTATTATTATTTGACGACCTCCGTGGTCGAGTGGCTAGCACGCTGGTTTCAAGCATCTCATCTCGTGAGGTTCAGGGTTCGATTCCCGGTCGGGTCAATGTAGAAAACAATCTTTTCTATATTGTCTCGGGTCTGGGTGTTGTGGTACCACCGTTGTTTCCGATTTCCATATCACAAGTGTCTAGCTACTTAGCTTGGGATCGGAGCAACTTCCTTGTCTTTTCCTTTTGGACATTCCCACACATCGCCATTTAGTCTCAAAGTAAGCTACTTAAATCTGCATTTTTTAGTTCTTATTGTATTATCTTTCTGATACATTGATAACTTGAAGGTCACGTTTTAAAATGTCTATTTTGATGTTTGTTTGAATGCTCTTACTAATCAATCAATTTCATTACCCGCTCAAATAAGATGTATTTGAACAATCAAGACAAATAATTTAACTGGCGCCTTTGTATTGTAATTGAGTTTAATAATAACACAAGACTTTAAAACCACTTATCATCAGACAGAGTTGGAATGAAACAAAGTGGTTGACAATGCAATTAGTAACATTTGTTTGACAGGTCTCATTGGTCCGTAAGAAGGAGCTAACTTATAATTAATTGAACAGTTAAAGATATCTACGCACATTGTAATGAAACCTATAACGTACATTATAATACAGTTAATTTATAAATTCACCTGAAAGTAGAAAAAATAAGTTAATCTGAAATGTCTCACTGCTGGGCAAAGACCTTACCTCAACTATGATGTAGTTTGTGTTATATTCCACCACGCGGGCTCAGTGCGGATGGCGGAGGGGTCTTCCAAGGCAATCGACTAACCTTGCTGTCAAATGTTCTCAAGCTGCCCATAAGACCTCTGACTAGGCTTAACGACTAATATCAAACGATATTAGCCGGGATTAATGGCTTATCGTGCCTTCCAAAGCACGGAGATCCTTTTGACATACGTCAGTAATATCGTCTGAATAGTCACCCATCCAAACCCGACCGCGCCGTAGGTAGCTTTTCTTACACGAAGACCTAAAATTTACCTATCAAGAATAATAAAGAAAAACTCTCGTTTTTAGCTCTCACAGCCAGAGTGACGGTGGACCCTGAAGGAAACAGGGCCAGCACAGTAGGAGACCCAGAGTACACCATCACGGCTATGGCAGGAGTCGACACTTGCAATGAACTAGTTATTGCTGTCAACGTAAGTGTAACGTTTAAAGCTGGGTGGCCATTCGAGGCAGCCTCGGGCCGAGCTGCCTCATCTTGAGTGTGCCGCGGGCTGTGGAAAGTACATGCGTCTCCACTTGGGCTTACATAATATCGTATCGAGCGGCAAGCCTCAACCCGAGCCACGATTGTCTCATTTTCTCATTAACCACCATCACGACACACGTCCGTCTCCACTGAACGCACGCCTCACACTGAGGCGTCTTTGAGCATGGCCATTTACCGACACGATTTGGCTCGCTGCGCGGCCGCCTCGTTTGGTTCGCTGCGCGGCAAGCCTCGACTCGCGGCACGGTCTCCACTAGATCTGCCTCGGCTCGAGACAGCCGCTCGGCCCGAGGCTGCCTCAAATGGATACCCAGCTTAATATAAATATGCGAAATACACTAATTGGCGTAGTTTCGTACTAAGGAATTTTCTTTATTGTGTTACAAATACCAGACAACGATTATGTCGTGGGTGTCTCCCATAAATTCTTTTTTTTACCACTCTTCTCACATATTATTAATATTCCGCCACTGATTAAAGTCTCTTCATTACCAGGTGGCTGACTGGTAGAGAATGCTATTAGGCATTAAGTCCGCCAATTGTACAACTTACAGTGCAATAAAGTTTAAATAAATTAAAAAAAACAGAAATGTTTCCTATAAATAAAAATATACTTAAACCTTAAGATAAGCTTTGTGCAATAGTAAACAGAACTGTGCATGTGTTAATTGATAAGTATAGTGCTGAAATAGCTTTACTTTTCATAAGGAGAAAGAATATTTAATTTTATCTTTATATTCTTGTTCAAGTTTGTTATTAACTCTTATAGATTGTATATTTGACGATCATTACAATTTTATGTTTTCGTTCCAGAATCAATCGGACCTATCTAAGCCAATATCACTGAAGTTTGAACTGACGCCAGTCACAAATCTAGGTAAGATCTAGCTAAATATAATAATTTTCTCTCTATTCGTTATAACAATGGAAACGTCAACAGTCATTGACTAGTGAGCAAAAGGTAACTTACTTAAAAGAGCGTTTATATTAACTCAAAATTGCTTAAAAAGACTTTTAGAAATGGTAAAACGAGATCTTACTTAAAATGCTGCTGATTTGGCTACATAAACTATTTAGAAATTAAAGATAACATCGTTTTCGAAATACGATTGAAACAATGTTGAGAGCCCTTTAGTTAAACGAGTTATTTGTGCCGATAGCAATGCAACGTATTACATAAACTCATTGCTTGGTGATAACCACATTTATTTACATTTTTATTGTTATAGATACCTTATCATCCTTCCCGGCCGGCAGTGCCCGGTTATCAGATGACTCAGAGCTTCGTTCTTCATTTCTTATTCAAATGAGTGATTGCGGAGAGGACCTCATCTGCACACCTTGGCTTGTGATGAAACTGGAGCCCTTGGAAGAGTTAGTAATCTACTTAACAAAGCATCTTGAAATTGGTGCTATTTAAATATAAACTTTAACAATAATGTATTAAGAAGGTGTACCCCAGCTGTTTTTCTCCCTAGTATACTTAATCATAAGCAATATGTTCTTATTTGTTTGTTCGATAGTAAACTCAACAAATGGATAATAGCCGTCAGCCATTTGTTTGAAATTTTAATGCTTGTTTTTTTTTTAATTTTGCGTATTTTAAACAAGAATCTCAATAAGTCATTTTGTCAGTTAGTTCAGGGCGCGTATTGCGACGACGACCCGTCTGGTGTAGTGGTCGAGAAATCGCCTACTACGCAGCGGGTTGCGGGTTCTATCCCCGCACAATACAAACATTTGTGTGCATGAACATGTCTGTTTGTATTGGTCTGGGTGTTTTCTATGTATACTATGTATGTAATTACAAAAAAAAAGTATTTAAGTATTATATCCGTTGTCTGGCACCCATAACACAAGCTTTGAGTAGCTTACTTTGGGGCTAGATGGCGATGTGTGGGAATGTCCAAAGGATATTTATTTATTTATTTATTGCAATGCACTTTTAATAGGTAGTCGGCTCAGCCTTATTGTCAAATTAGCAATTCATATTGTGATTTCGCATATTTATCATCATCATCATCATTATCAGCCAAAGGACGTCCACTGCTGAACATAGGCCTCCCCCACGGCTTTCCACAGCGACCGATCACTAGCGGTCTGCATCCAGTTTGATCCTGCGATCTTTATAAGGTCGTCTGTCCATCTTGTTGGTGGACGTCCCACGCTGCATCTCTAATATTATTATTATTATGCATATTGCATATATATTATATTATATTATATGCATATATAAAAAAATTTGACAAAATCACATACATTGCTCCGATCCCAAGCTAAGTAGCTAAAGCACTTGTGTTGTGGAAATCAAAAACAACGGTGGTACCACAACACCCAGACATGAGACAATATAGAAAAGATCGTTTTCTACATTGACCCGACCGGGAATCGAACCCGGAACCTCATGAGATGGCGACGCTTGAAACCAACGTGGTAGCCACTCGACCACGGAGGTCGTCAAATATAATAAAACAATATAAACATATTTGTACCGTTGTAGTATTATTATAATATTATATATATTTTTTATATATTATTATATATTGTTTACACTGAGTCGGAATTGAGCTTTTTAGAAATTAAACGACCAAAGCTGGATCGGAATATGCCCCCTGGTAGGTATATATCTTGTCCGAAACACGCAAACTTGTATACGTATATTCAACAATTATTAATGACTTTTAACCATTAGTTGAGTTTACTATTGATCACAAACCCAGCCCTATATGAAACAGTATTTTATTTGTTGTAATAATTTTAATGCATTATTGTTGATAAGTTTCAAAATGCCTATTGGGTAAAAACGTTGCAAGAAGAGCTAACCATTGCGGTCAGTTTAATTGATATGATTTATTTGCCACTTAACGATTTTTGTCCCGCATTTAAGGAAAAAGTGTTTAATTCTGTTTATGTATATTTTGTTAAACAATTGTTAATTTGCTGTGATATAATTTATTTCAAATCAAATATATTAAATTGATGAACATAAATTAAATTTATAAGCGATAAGTTATTTCATGTGTATTTAAAAATGTTCCTTTTAGAAAATATTGCTATTTCTTTTTTTATAAGAGACGCTTAACGATTTGTTCTTGCAATATTGGTAAATGCTTGTTAAAATATAACTTTAACTTATTTCCAGAACCTACATACCCGGTAAAGACAGCAAGCTTGGAGTGAAGGTTTTGGTGACAAATTTTGAGGAGCCAGCTTACAGCGTAAAGCTGCACCTTGTTTTGCCAAGCCCACCTAAGAGGCTACCAGAGTCGTGTTCTTTACAGAACTTGGACTTAAAGTGTGATCTGCCCGCTCCTCTGAATAAAAATCAAACGGTAAGTACATTAAGTTAGTTTCGTTATAAGTAAATTCAATTTTTATTTATTCAAATCATAATCTCTTCATAACTCTTGAAATAACAATACATGATTTCATAGCAAGGTGTAATATCAAATTTCAAGTTAAAGTCACAAAAAATATAAGTATTGTTTATTTCAATTAACTGACTTCAAAAAAGGAGGAGGTTATCAATTCAACTGTACGTTTTTTTTTGGCTGTGTTATCTCATATCACAGTCATTTGTAGACCGATTTGAGTTTTGTTTGCCTACCTAGAGGTTATACTTCTTGTTGTTCCCATTGTTGCCAAGTAGGTATCTGATGATGGCAATTTGGTGCAATCGAGGGAAACCCTTAAATTTTAAACGCACATATAGTTCTTGTTTTACTAGGACCTTAATGTTTACGTATTGTTGCGTCTGATTGTCGACATTGTGTGGAGCTGAGCTGATGGTGGAACTCTTTTACGCTTTGGAGTTTAGAGATTATAATGACAGAACTTAAGATAGGTCATTTGTAGCTTCTTAAAGGACAAAGTCGTAAAGTGCCACCCTCCCCCCTCATGTATTCACTACAGTTTAAGAAATAAAATTAACTTTAAAAAAAGTAAAAACCCCATCACATTGACCATCTCAAGCATCGACTATCAGAGCACCAACTCCAAAAAGAAATTGTTCGCCTAAAATGGGTTTCATTCCTTTAAAAGTTCAAGAGTTTATTTGAGACTTTTAGTGCTATTTGGTTTTGAAGTCGGTTTTCACTTTTTTTAAGTTAATTTTTAATGTTACGCTATATAGACAGTGTTACATTACTTTGACTAAAATACGTTAACGTATTATTATCATCGATATTTAGTGTTTTTTATTTGTTTGTGTACTGACTTGTTTTTAAGTAAACATACGAGTAGCTTTTAACTTACAGCATCTTCTTAAAAAATATTTCTAGGCTGAATGGGAGATTGAACTTGAATACACTTGGGATGGTGCTGGCACTGAACTGATGATAGCTGCTGACTTCGAAGACCCGTTATACATGAGGAACGTCAGCAAAGGAGCAAAGGAACTGATTATACCAATAACACCTTTCAGCACGTTTACAGTTAGCGGGTAAGTTAGGTATAACGGCTTTGTCACACTGCGGGCGGTATGTAGTCCGGTTCATTCATTATGATATAATAATTGACCACATGTAAGCAAAGTATGAGCCTAACCACATACTAACTTAGACATTAACGTCAGTTGGCTGATGATGACATACTTCTTTCCTGAAAGTGAATTTCCTCCAATAACTAGGATTATTGTCTTCATATACACACTAGCGGTCCTCCGCGACTTCGTCCGCGCGTTTTGAGTTTGCTCCCTCCCCTCCCGTCGCAGCGTCATGTTTTATATCCTAAAGCCTTTCTCGATAAATAAGCTATCCAACACAGAAATATTTTTTCAAATCGGTCCAGCAGTTCCTGAGATAAGCGCGTTCAAACAAACAAACTCTTCAGCTTTATAATATATTAGCGCAAGCGCACGTTGTGCTTAAGCTGCGAACATTATTTTGGTGCGAAGTTATGTTAAAACTGTGATACCTCCTAAGATATTTATTGAAATCAAATGATATAAAGGGCAACTTGGTTCTAAATGAAATGCTCGTGATGATGAATATATTTATTTTGATAAGAATAAATACCTGTGTGTATAATACACCTCTAAAAATAATGCATTATTTTTTTACAAATTTATTAACATAAAAAAGGTTGTAGTAAGTCAACCATAAAAGATAGACATATGCTGTCGCGGACTTTATTATAGAACTCTTAATGATGAACAATCCTGTCATACATGATTTTTGTGTAACTTAAGCGGTTTCCGCAGCGTATGCAGCGGAAGCTCTCAAAAGGAATATCTTTCTCCAGTTTTCGCAACATTTTTCATTTCTGCTGTGGTCTTATGAGTCGTATCTTTATGTTATATAGCTTAAAGCCTTCCTCGATAAATGGACTATCCAACGTAAAAATAATTTTTCAAATCGGGCTAGTAGTTTTTGAGATTAGCGCGTTCAAACAAACAAACAAACAAACTCTTCAGCTTTATAATATTAGTATACACATGTAAAGTCCATTTATCTTTGCTAGTCAAATATTGTAAACAATTTTGACCTTCTTTTTTAACAAAAGTTTACATTTTTGTGTTTATCTTATTACGTTTAAAAATGAGATAAACAAAAAAATGATAACCTACATAGGCATTTCATCGTTGAACAATGAGATCTATTTTAATTAAGTCATCAAAAAAAAATTAATCGCGGATATTAGTATATTAGTTTAAAAGTCATGATAAGGTTGTTTACAATATTGGACTAGCAAAGAGAAACAGACTATATATATATATATGTATATATATATATATATATATCATCATCATCATCATCATTATCAGCCAAAGGACGTCCACTGCTGAACATAGGCCTCCCCCACGGATTTCCACAGCGACCGATCACTAGCGGTCTGCATCCAGTTTGATCCTGCGATCTTTATAAGGTCGTCTGTCCATCTTGTTGGTGGACGTCCCACGCTGCGTCTCTGGTCGAAGGGTCTCCAATCTAGAACTTTCCTGCCCCAACGGCCATCAGTTCTTCGCGCTATGTGCCCTGCCCATTGCCACTTGAGCTTACTGATTCTCAAGGCTATGTCCGTTACCTTAGTTCTTCTACGTATCTCCTCATTTCTGATTCGATCCCGTAGAGAAACACCCAGCATAGCCCTTTCCATCGCTCGTTGTGTGATTTTGAGCTTCATTATAAGGCCCATAGTAAGAGACCATGTTTCGGATCCGTATGTCATCACTGGTAACACACACTGGTTGAAGACTTTCGTCTTCAGACACTGAGGTAGATGAGATGAGAAGACACTCTTGCGCAATTTCCCGAATGCTGCCCAGCCGAGTTGGATTCGTCGATTGACCTCTTTCTCGAAGTTGGACCTACCCAATTGGATCACTTGTCCCAGGTAGACGTACTCGTCGACAACTTCGAGAGTTGAGTTCCCAACGGATACTGGAGTGGGTACGACAAGGGAGTTCGACATAATTTTCGTCTTTTCCATGTTCATTTTAAGACCCACTTGTTGGGATACTCGGTCAAGGTCTTCGAGCATAGTGCCAAGATCGTCCAGCGTCTTTGCCACAACAACTATATCATCGGCAAATCGGAGGTGTGTGATGTATTCGCCATTAACATTGATGCCGATTCCTTCCCATTCCAGAAGTTTGAAGGCGTCTTCCAATGCCGCTGTGAACAGTTTCGGAGATATGACATCTCCCTGTCTCACACCTCTCCGCAATGGAATCGCCTTCGTGTTCTGCTCCTGTACTCGGACCGACATGGTGGCGTTATTGTAAAGGCACCTTAACACCTCTATATACCTATAGTCTATGTGGCACCGCTGCAGAGATTGAAGCACCGCCCAAGTTTCGATCGAATCAAAGGCCTTCTCATAGTCCACAAACGCTAAGCATAGAGGCATATTATACTCCTCAGACTTCTGTATAATTTGCCTAAGCGTATGAATGTGGTCTATGGTACTATAGCCTTTTCGGAAACCGGCTTGTTCGGGAGGCTGGAAGTCATCAAACCTACGTGCGAGACGATTCGTGATAACCCTTGAAAAATATATATATATATATATATATATATATATATATATATATATATATATATATATATATTTAATGGCAGACAGTGTTATAAACAGAACATTTATTTGTTCATATTTTTAGCCTAACCTTCTACATATCCGCATTTGCTTATGACTTTATTTAGTGTTGTCTTTATAGCTAAAGACTTCAGAACATGCAAAAAATAATTGTAAATAATTGCCAGTCAGAAATGTAATTCTAGTTTAGCAAAAGGACGGAATTTGATACATTATTTTTTCAGGAAAGCGCAACCTTTCGCGAACGTTTCCATCACAAGGGAAACATTTGAAAAGAATGGTGATGTGTTATTCAACCATTATTATGAGGTAAAAATTTTCCAAAACTCTTTTTTAATTTATGCTAGAGTCCAAATTTGAATTTTTACTTAAACACACAACATTTTCGAAGAAAACGTGGCTAGAGCTAACTCTTTCTGGAACTAATGCACGTTTCTGTCGACTTCAAAAAAATATGATTTGTCAGAATAGGATAAAATATTAGTATTTTGATCTATTTAGGCTTCCTAAACGTGTGAAAAATTTCGTAAGTGTATGTATGTTTGTCTCAGAATTTTACAAAAACGAGAAGTCATAGCGCGACAATGTTTAGTTTGATCCGGTGTAGTTTAACGTAAGATACATGTAAGTTTCATCAAAATTGGACCAGTAGTTTATGAGATATATGTAATAACTAAAAAATATGAAATAAAATTGGTCGGTGCATGATGTCAAGCTAAGCTAAACTAATAGTGTCATTGACTCCAAAAGAATTTGTTTTTCCTAAATAGAAGACGAATGCGTTATTTTAAGATTTTTTGTCAGTTTTTTGAAGGCGGTTTAATTTTTTAAATATTTATTTTATTTCATTGTTCTTTCTGTTTAGTTCTCTCTATCACCCACCCCTCTAGACCAAAGTATACAGATTTCATCATTTAATTTCAGATTGTCAACCAAGGACCGTCCGATTTATACAATGTGAAAGTGGAATTCTTTCTATCAGATGGGGTATGTTTGTTACCTACGTGAACTTTAAAGAATATTATGATATATTTACTGATCTATACAATGTCGAATAATCTCATGTATTTAAACAATTTGTGCAGCACATAGTTTTGGGTTTTGTAGTCTTAAAAGGAACTCTTTAGTGCTAAACGGTAGTAGGTAAATTTTATGAAAAAATTAACAGCACTAGCGTATGCGGTGAAATTAAAAGGAAAACTATTACCGCTGTTTTAAATCAACAAATGACAGAGTTGTAGTCCATAAATTTAAAGCGCAAGCGCAAAATATATATATAAACTAGTCAAATATTGATAGTAAAAGTAACTAATTCTTTTAGATGTAAATAAATCAAAGTTGTGAGTCATCGTCATCAAAAAATGCAACCGGTTTAGTTCATAATTTCGAATATTGTTATTTAAAAGTAATCAATTCCTTATAAAAAGCTAATCCTTACCGTCTGCGTTTCCACCAGGTGAGCAGCTCCAGATTAAATTAAATGCATATTTATCATTTAGTTACAGTTTTAAAACAATTGTAAAAACAAGGTTTTCTTTTTGTAATGCGATTGAATGAAAGGTCTTTAGTTAAATGTGTGCTCACTCAGTCCTCACAAGCGGTCAGCCATATCTTCATACTGAAATAAGTCGGTCGAGTCATTGAGTGTTCTTTTTTTTGTTACACCTCTATTTAATTGGAGCCTGTAATTTCAGATCGTCAAGTTTGTTATTAAAAGATTTACTATTAATTCATTGTTCTCACTCCATCCACACGCTATTGTATCTCTATGAACCAACTATAGATTCGCATTCCATCGTTTACATTGTATGAAATGGCTAGAAATAGGACTATTCAGCATAAAAACAAACCACTTTTACTGAGCGTTCATGAGACCGAAAATCACTTGTCAGTTAAAACTCAAATGGCAGTCAGTGTCACACACGGTCTAATTCTTAACTTATTTTCTGTTTTAGTTATTTTCTAATGTCCGTATTTTACCATTCCGTAATAGAGCTAGTGTTGAAAATGACTATTAAATAGTCAAAAACGGTCATTAACTGTCATAAATGGTAATTCATATTGATTCAGTAATATTTTATTGCTTTTTCGGTTGTGCGTACGCGGTTGGTCGAATTCGGTAGGTCACGTGACTTTCGCGCAGGTCCGTGAAACACCGTTTTTTACAACTGATTTCAACCATATTTACAAAAAAACAATAAAAAGTCATAATAAGTAATCAAAACTCATTCACACAACGACACAAAATGTGTTTTTTTTTTTGCGAAAACTGAGTCAGGAAATTATATTTACGGTTCATCACATACGAGTACGGTCAAATTGATTGATATTGACCGTATTTGACCGGTCATGTATGGTTTCTGACAAATGTGACCGGTCAGATATATTCATTTCACATTTAGAACACAAAACTTCAAAATTTAAACTAAACCCAAACCCCAGCCCAAACAAAGTACCTATTAAGAACAAAACCTTTTCCTTCAGGCAAGTAAGCGAGGATGACACGCAGCTAGCGGGAAAACGTGAAGTTAAGTCAGCCAAGTCCTGCTATTTTATCACGTGTAGACACCCTATTCCATGTCCTTCATACAAAATATGAAACTGATTAACTCTTAAAGTAAAAAGAAATATCAAACTGGGTACTTCCGAATATTTTATAGTACTTTTGTACAAAAAAAATCATATGTTCACTCATTCTTTAAAGTTAACTTAGCACAAAAAATTTAAGTATTTAGCGATGGCGGATGGAATGAGCACCAGGCATCTGTTTTACTCATGAACGCACAGTAAAAAAGGTTTGTTTTTATGCTGAATAGTCCTCATCATCATATCATCATAACCATACGGTGATCACTACCGGTTTTTACCCTGTTGATCACGGAGACATCATTGAATAACCGTCTCTTGGTGGTCATGATAGTCCTATTTCAAGTCCTGAATAGTCCTATTTCAAGCCAATTCATACAATGTAAACGATAGAGAAATATAGAGATACAATAGCGTGTGGATGGAGTGAGCACAATAAATTTATGGTAAATGTTTCAATACGAAACTTGATGATCTGAAATTACAGGCTCCAATTAAATAGAGGTGTAACAAAAAAAAAGAACACTAAATGACTTGACCAACTTATTTCAGTATGAAGATATAGCTGACCGCTTGTGAGGACTGAGTGAGCACACGTTTAACTAAATATCTTTCATTCAATCGCATTACAAAAAGAAAACCTTGTTTTTACAATTGTTTTAAACCTGTAACTAAATGATCAATATACATTTAATCGAATCTGGAGCTGCTCACCTGGTGGAAACGCAGACATCCTTACCATGATTTACATGTCATTTCAAGGCAATAAAAGTGTTTAGGTACATACGGAACAGAACAGATAGATACGGAAACTTTCGTGCGCGAATCCAGCTTGCACTTGACCGGTCGTTTTAAATTAAATTCTTTATCTTTCTTATTATTAAGTTTCAACAGTGACCGAGCGCTAGCTCTTATTATCTGCCTATTTTATAAATGGATTACTTAAGTATGATGCTATGACTTACATCTAACATAATATGATATAATGTAATTCGACCTAAGGCTTTTAATAGAAAGAAGAAAGAAAGAAAAATCTTTATTCGACCGAAAACATTAAGAGAAAAAAACATGCAAAAAAAAAACAGGACTATTCGAGTCGAAAAGGCACCCGCTCAGCAAAAGTCGTGGCAGCGGAACGCATACCACGACGCTGATTTTCAGCGGGTGCCTTTGTGGGTAGAATTACATGTTGAATAATTATTATAATAATAAAATACAAAAAAATGCGAATGGATGCAAAAAAAAAATTAACATAAACCATTAAGCAAACAAACATAATAAAATCAAAGACAAATGCTGACACAAAAATTAAAAAAGAAACAATTTAAATTAAACAATTATAATTTACAATAATATTATATTATTATTAAAAATATAATCATTTAATAAATCATTACAGTTACGTTATCATTAAAAAGAATTAAATTGAAAAAAATATGTATAGCAATAAATAGTCTAGTCCAACAATAGAATAGAGACAAATAGAGAAAACTCCACCGAAAAGAACATGGCTTTTAAATTAAGAAGAGGAGAGACCTATGCCATAAACTGACGTTTAAATTTTACTTTCTTTTAATTTCAGGTCTGTCCAGCAAACTCTATAGAAGGATCCAGTTTAGTCCAGAATAAACTAACATTCGTTGCGTCGAAGATTGAAGCAAATGGAACAGTTGGGTACATTTTACCCTTGCGATTTAACCTTGTTGAATTTGGTTAGTGAACTTATTATTTATATTGCGATTTCGTTTTTATCTGTCTGTTTGTCACATTGAATGCGTCACTAATAAGTAGGTAATATTAACGAGTATGATGAACATAAATTACACAAGATGCATTTTGCGATTGATTTAACTTGAATTGCGTTATGATATTATTTGAGCTTTTAAAATTTTAAAAGGGACTAGATCAGAAATCATAAAAGTGACCAGAAATTTCGCACAATCAGACCGACAGCACGCTAGCTCAATTGGTAGAGCGTATGGGCCGGTTAGCCAAGAAGTTGCTGGTTCTAGTCCCGCCCGGGCGCAATTTTTATGATTTCTTATTTCATCTTTGTGAATATAAAATACGACACTGAGTGTTAAAATTATTCTAAACCATTAGATAGCGAAGCGTCGTCAATTTCGAACTTGAATTTATTCTGAAAAGAATAACTACATGGGCCACTGTTGCATAAACAGACGGGTAGATGGCGCTAGACATCACGTGTAATGACGTATCCATAGGAGACAAATAATTTCCCAAGGTCGGACCGACGGCACGGTAGCTTAATTGGTAGAGCGTTTGGCCTTGTTAGCCAAGAAGTTCTGGTTCGAGTCCCGCCTGTGTGCAAATTTTTGGTTTTTTATTTCATCTTTGTGAATTATTTTTCATATTACAGCTGAACAACTAAACGAAGCAGAAATCATGAACGTTACGTCAAAGATGATTTTACTAATAAAAAATGGAAAAACAGAACAAAATCGGTGAGTTCATAATTTGTTGTTACGTATTTTAAAAAATCTTGTCATGGTACGCATGTTCTTTTTAGTTATAACGATATTGAAGTTATATAAATTCCTCTAAAAATGTAATTATAAATTGTCTTTCTTCACCTTAACCAATTGTTAAATATTTGTAAAAATGTTTCCTTCGGATATTGTAATTAAAGATATTGAAGTTGTTCCCTGGTACCCATAACCCATCCCAAAAAAGCATTAATGCTGGTTTTTCTTTTCTTTTGTGGAAATTTATTGCGTAATCATGATAAGGTCTGTCATAGTATAATTTAATACCTCATTTGAAATTGTGATTTTGTATACCCATTACAGGACTTTGGAAGTGACAACGACCTTACTCCTCGAACCGAAGACTCCAATCTGGCCACTCATTGTGGGCGTAGTTGCCGGGTTTCTACTCTTAGCTGCTATGATTTTAGGGTTGTATAAGGTAATTTTGTATGCCATTATCAAAACAAACCATCGGGGAAGCTTATGTTCAGCAAAGCTATAAGACTTGAACTCCCACCCTGATACCATCAAGTCTTCATCGTCAAAGTATTTTTTCAAGAAGTCGATTCGTAAGCTTTTTCTTGGTCAGAATACCTTGCGATGCTTGGAAGTCAAGGTATGACTTTCTTTTATTCGTCTGTAATTTTATGTATTGTAGAATGTTAATGTAGGTTTATTTTTAAGAATTTTATTAATACGTTTGTTTTTGTGTTATTTTACGCCCCCTCAATCGTTTCTGCTTCACCCGGTTGACTAGAAAAAAATGTTTTTTTAAGCATTAAGTGCGCCATTTGTACTATATTTTATCAGTGCAATAAAGAATAAAATAAACGAATAAAAACGTTCTGCTTCTGTGGAAACATTTATATAACTCTATATAAAAATGGACTGCTATGCATTAGTCTCGCTCAACCCTAAGAACGGCTGAACCGATTTAGCTGATTTTAGTATTGAAATATTTTTACAAGTCTAGGGAAGGTTTCAAATCAAAGCCGTTGAGGGCGACTAAACAAAGTTTTTGAAGAACGGTCGCTAGCTCTGGCTTCTTTTGAACTATACTGCTTATATAACACTTTACGTGTGACTGAAATGGCGGAACTCAAGTATCAAGGCGTTTTAATAGCAGGCAGTCAGATTAAGAAAAAAAAAAGATAACATTTCTAAATGAATAAAAATATATGCGCCAAACAAAACAGCAATAGTCTGGTTTCGATGTAATGAATTTTCTGCTTTGTGTTTACGAATACCAGACAACGATTATGACGAAGGCGTCTTCCTTAAATACAGGGTTAATTTAAATTAACTGATCACCTCTTGCAGGCAGCATCTCCACAACAATCCCAACAACATTTGTTCTACGACTTTTCAAAATTAATAGTTTTTAAAATTTACGTTTTCCCATACAAAATTTATTTGTTGACTCTAAACTTGCGTTACTCTATTTACGCACCTTGCGTAGACAAAATAATCACCACGTGCAGCGGGGCGCAGGGTGGCGGGCGGGGTAACGCAGCGGCGGCGATGCCCATTTGAACTTGACATCAGTCGTACGTCACGGTCGATATCAAACGCGTGCGCCGCCGCTGCGCGCGTCTCCTCACTTGCCGCGTAACCGAAGTTCAATTAATTAGTGAGTGCCTACGAAAAAGAGTACTGCGATGCCGTACCGTTACACAAATGTTGAGTACACTGAGATGGTACGAGTGCTGCCTAGGTGTGGTGACAATGTTCGCGAAGCCTGCAGCGAGTCTGAACGGTAGGTATCGCGACATGCTTGGGTTTTAACAATCTTACTTCTTTAAAGAAGCTGAATACGTAAATTCAACGTGAAAATGTAAGCCCCCAGATAGACCGAATAACATAGGTACAAACGTAGTAAATTAACCGGCTTAGAAAAAAGCGCGGGAAATAGTAGGTAGTTAGTACCGAAACGTTGAATGAATACAGGCGGGGCGAGGTAGGGGCGCCTCGGCGTACATCACAGAGTTGTGAATAACAGAGGAAACGAAATTATTTTTCTTTTTCTTTTTTTGTGTTATTTATCAAGATTTGTAAAAAGTCGTAGAACAAATGTTGTTGGAATTGATGTTGAGAGGCTGCCTGCAAGAGGTGATCAGTTAATTTAAATTAACCCTGTATATTAGCATCCATAACTTAGGTGCATGTGTTCATGCTCATCACACAAACATCTGCCTCTTGTGGGATTCGAACCCGTGACGGCTGTCGTAGTAGTTAAGAGCGCTTACCACTGCGCCAAACGCGTCGTCAAATCTTCCCTTTTTGTACTATTAGAAGTGTTGAGCTTTTAGAGCTGCTCTGCTATTATGATGGAAAGTCGGTATGTGCCGTTACCATGAGTTTACGACAGTTTTACTCGCTAGCGACGACGTAAAAACGTCTATGGAAAATTGCACAGCGCCTCTAGCGGTCACTGACAGAACTTAAATTTTCCATACAAGAAGTTACATTGTCGCTAGCGAGTAAGACGATCGTCGCTATCGAGTAAACGCATGCTAACAGTTCTGCTCTAAATGTTGTATTTTGTTCTAGTTCGGTTTCTTCTCCCGCCAAAAGAAGGAAGACCTCAAACAGCTGATTGAGAACCAAGCATCTCATGAGGATCCATGCAGCTCAACAAATCCTTCAACAGTGGACTCATCTGACAGCACTACGAGAGAACTACTGGACACTAGCATGGAATAGATCTGAGAATAAACTGATCTAATATCTAATCAGTTTTAAAAAAAAAGTCATTCGTTAAGATTTTTATGATAAAAACAGACCTAAGTCATATGGTAACGTGACAAAACTTTGATCTCAAAAAAGTTAGTTTAAGCAAATTATAATAAGCACCGATTAATTTATTATGCTTTGTTACATAGTAAAAATTGAACCTTTCTTTTAACTTACCTCCTGCGATAGTTTAGGGTTTTTATTGCATTCTTTCGTCTCATTCCTGCACTGCAATTCGTTTTATCATTAAATAGATTAATTTATTTACTACATTAATTAGATTATTTCATTAATCTTGAGATTGATTTGTAGCTAGCTTCCAAAACAAATATTTCATCAAGTTTGACACTGGCGTTGACAGCTTAGAAGTATTATTTTCCCGTTGCCACAGATTATGTAGCGATTCGGTTTGTTGAGCTCGTTAGCTCAGCAATTTCATCTTTCCAATTATTTTTGTTTTGATTCTTAATTTGTTTAATTTGCTTCCAATTAATTCAGAGTACAAATATTATCCCTTTTAAATATTTATCTAAAATTCAATTAGATTGTAATAGTTTTTATTCTACGTGTCTATGGTCGTTTGGTCAAATGCAGTGACAGTGACAGTTGTTGATATAAAAGTACTGTAGGCCTAGCATGCACGCCATGATAAAATTTTATCGAGGCATTCTTTCGCATCCGGTTGTCAAAAATCGACATAACCACCGTTGCTAACATGGCATCCTCTAAAAGTCATGTCTACCTGTCAAAATACGAAATACGGTAAGATTGTCGATAGACCTTAACATGGCACACTTTAATTTGTCAATTTCCATCTATTTTTGACATTTGGAGAAGACATATTGTCGTCGACCATTTTTGTGGACGATAACAATTAGACAATGGCTGTGCCGTATTTTAATTTCATTGTAACAAGATACGAAGAGCGTGAACAGCGCAAAATACAAAGAAGAGCCATCAGAGATGTGTGCGATCCCTTTGATCTTCCCGACAGGGAATTTCAGAGGATCTGGCGCATCTCTAAAGACATGGCGCACTATGTAATTGAAAGGCTTCGTGTGGACCTGGAGCCAAAAAATGAAGGTCTTCCAGTGCACCTAAAGGTAGGTCTTTAGTCCTGTTGTTATCATCATGTAGGTACTTTTCGTTATCACAATAATCAAAACACTTGGGCATGCTTCAATAATAGAAAATGATAAGGGTATTAGGTAAACACAATTTGAGTTGTTTTAATGCTATAATCGATAGATCTATCCAATTAACTATTTCAAGTAGGTAATATCTCTTTTCAAGTGATGGATGTTATATACTACATAATCATAATTGTGTCTATTCAGGTCTTATGCTCAATCCAATTTTTGGCCAATGGTGGCTACCAGTGCCAACTTGGTCAGGACCACTCTCTGTGCCAAGCTCAGACGACAGTGAGCAGGGTTTTGGACCAATTTTTAAAGTCCATTTATTTAAGGTAGGTACCCAAGTTACTTTAGAAACTTTTGTCACATACAAAAATTCTGATAATTTTGCAGTATGTTATATATATGTATATCTTGCAGATTATTGCCAGAATGGGTCCACTTCCCAAATACTGAACCTGCCCGGAGGAGAATCTCGGACAGGTTTCAGGAGAAGTTTGGGGTTCCAGGGGTGTTGGGTTTAATTGACTGCACCCATATTAAAATATTCCCACCCCCTGGGCCAGAAGGGGCCCAATTCAAAAATGTGAGGAAGGGTGCACACACACTCAATGTGCAATTGGTAAGGAAAATATAAATAGTAAAATATCATCTATTATAAATAAGATAGTAGTGGCTAAAAGGATTATGTGTTCTTAACCCAGATTGCAGATGCAGATTGCCGGGTCATAAGCGTGAACGCCAGATACCCAGGGAGAGTCCATGACTCCTTTATTTGGGCTCATTGCGCTGTAAAGGAGGAAATGAGGAGGCTTCATAGTGGAGGAATCGGAGACTATTTCCTTTTGGGTAAGTATATTTCCTTAAACAAATTTGTAATATGATAATTACAGTTCTAGTTTCTGAGTTAATCATTTATTTATTTATTTATTGTATAATTTGTTAAGAAAACCTAATTAAACATGTCTGTTGCCATCTGCATTGTCTTGGTTAAGTAAAGGTGGTAGCAGGTAAATGAAACTAAGTATGAAAATTAAACGGATATATATTGATAACTTCTTTTTATATATATTATCTATTTAAAATCAGTCTTCTTAATTAATATATGTTTATCTATTTCAAATCAGTCTTCTTGATTAATATTTGTTCCTCTTCTTAATTAACGGCGTCGTCTCCTGAAAAAGAAAAGGCATAATTTATATTCTAAACCCTTTTTTCATCGCGTGTTACAGGTGACTCTGGGTATCCATTAGAGCCATGGCTTATGACCCCAATTTTACATGCTGATCCAGCGTCTCCTGAACAAAGATACACTGACTGGCACTGCCAAGTTCGCAATGCCATCGAGCGAACTAATGGGTACTTAAAAGGCAGTTTGCGTTGCCTTGGGATTGATCGCGTGCTCCATTATGCTCCTAACAAGGCATCAGAGATAGTTTACGCAAGTTGCGTAATTTATAATCTGATGAAGCATTTTGGGTAAATATATTTTTAATTTCATTTCTTAGAGGTTATTATTATTAAAGCTATTGTAACACTTTACTATAATGACTATTGAAATATTTACATTACAATGGTATAATTGTTATCGATTCAAATGATATTTTTATAATTTACAGAGTCCCGATGGAGGAGGAGGAAATTGAAGATAATAACCCGCCAGAAGTGCACGACACAGAGCCAGCACAGTTACTCAGAGTAGCAAGAGCTCGGAGAGACCATATTATTAGAAGTTATTTTGCATAACTATGGGCAGCTTGCTAAAATCTTAATATATCTTCTTAATAATAATCTTAATAATCTTCTTTATTTTAACTTTTTATGTACAATAAAACAAATTTAAAACATTAAAATATTTATGTTTCTAATTTGGTAGTTTTGGTCTAGATTCATAAGAATTCTAGTTTACAATATGGCATGGTATGGGAGTTTTATTTATTAATCTTATCCCTTTCATAAATGTTATAAGATTATGTGGGATAAATTACAATACATATAAATAACTATTTTAACTAAATAAAACAATACTTACAATTGCCTAGTCCTCATTTCTTGCTCTTTCATGCTGTTCAACCGCCGCAGCTCTGCAACTAGCTCCTGAAATAAACATGTAAACATTAGTTAGTATTTTAGTACAAATATTCATACTATTAACACATACAACATTTTGTAGATGCATAGCTTACCCGCACCAGACCGTTTAACTCTATCTGTGCGTTAATAAAACGGTCTGGAGGGTTTGAGGCTCGGACGCGTCTTCGCGTTCCGGACCTCGTTGCTGCAGCTGCTGCCGTAGTAGGCAGGAGCCCTGGTGGCGGTTGCATCAGTGGCCCTCGCGGTGATTGTCCAGCGGGTGGAGGCAGCTGTGGTCTGGCAGGCAGAGGCAGCTGTGGTCTGGTGGGCCGAGGCAGCTGTGGTCTGGCGGGCGGAGGCAGCAGTGGTCCCGGTGGAGGTGGTGGCGGCGGCGTCGGCTGCGACGAGGGTGGTGGTGGGGGTGAGGGTGACGGAAGTGGTGCTAGTGGTGGAGGCAGTGCACCACTTACGCTAGGTACCTCTACCTCGTACCACACAGGTGGTGTTGTAACAAACTGAAATAGTAAATAACTAAGTTAACACAACACTTTAAACACACTACATGACAAAGAAAATGGTGTAGAATCTATGACATACATACAAAATAACAAATGACTAGTTATTATTTAAAACAAAAACTACACCATTCATGCATACATACTTAACTCTTTTACGGACAGTATGCCAGACACAATATAAATTTTATTGTTATCACCCCTATATAATAATACTGTACGGTACGGTATAATAATACGGTAGCTGTCTTGTTTGCAATATAATACTTGCAAACAAGACAGCTACCGTGTACCATTTTTTTACAATTCTAGACATAGGTATCTTATATACAAGCAAGGTATTCTAATGTTAGTGACAGTAAAAGTTTTGAGTACTTGTAGTTAGTTTCAACTTAAGGTTTGTAAGAAAACACTCAACTTTAGAATAATTTGATATGAAATGGCAATGGAAGTTTGAACCAATTTGTACTCAACTTACCCCTATCGGAGACTCTGGTGGCCCACACCCTAAAGCCATCTCCCTTCCAATAGTACTGAGTACTATTTCACTTGTCAGGGAGAGCCCGGGGATAGAGCCAGTGTTGCCTGTGGCATTTACAACTTTGTTAAGGGCACCACCCTCCGCCCTCGCCTTCCTTTTCTGGTCACGCCAGCACTAAAAAGAATTGAATTTATTGATTAATTTATGTGAATAAATACAATGTTTCACATTTAAGTCACATGATTATGATGTCTATTAACTTACCACCTTCCACTGCTCCACGGACCTATTTGGGCCTATCTCGTCCAACGCCGCCTTCAGTTGGACCCACTGCCGCTCCAACTGTGAGGCACCATTAGGAGTGCGGTACTCCCCTGCCGCAAATTCGGGGTGCCGCTGCATGTATTGGCACAGATATAAAATCTGTGCCTTGTTGCTGCGCAGTTTTCTATAAGCAGAAAATAGCATGAGTGTTTTCCATTGAGATTCAACAAGACATTTGTGAAAAATTGGTAACTTACGTTTTCGAAGCCATTTTCAATGGTCAAAGTTTTAAAACTTTTCTCACCAAACAGAAAAACTGTCAAACACAATGATAGCTGACGTAATTTTGACATAAATGTCATGTCGTTTTTTTATTTTTTTTATTCAAGGTAAAGTGTTTGACCCAATCGGACGTAAAATTGAACGAATGATGTTTTTTTAATGAATGAAAATAATTTGTTACCATATTCAAAAATAAAGTATATTTCAGTGTGGCAGCACCTTTTTATCAGGGTTATCGAACGCTATCGAGTCGATAACTTTTATCGAGAGTGGTTGGCATGTTAGCAAAAAGGATAAATTAATCGAAATCGAGTACATTTGTCATGTCGATCGAAAGAAATATTGTGTCGTGCATGTTAGGCCTACTGGTCAGCAGATTCCCGGTCTTTTTTCTTGGATTTTGCGTCGTGAAGTTCAGATCAACCTTTCCACCGCCCAACAGTGCCACCAGCTTCATAGATCAGTCCCCGAGACCGTTACTCAATTTCAAATCTTTTATTGTAAGTATTCTCGCATTTTGTGCGATTTTCCAATTCACTTTGAGTTCGTTGAGGTTGTGTTGTTTCGAAAACTAACTTTTTGTGGTATTTCCCTCGTCCTCGCAGAATTCTTGGAGGTCACAGGAGACGGCGTGGCAGGCGTGATACAGCAGTCGACTCGGCGCTGAAATCCGTCATTCCAACCCCTTTTGAGGTAAATTTTTCATTTTTATTCTTGGAGGGTAGATGAAAAGGTCGCGCCCTATTGTTACAAATTTAGGTTTTCCATTCCAAATTCACTTTATTTAATATTTCCCATAGCATTATTGAAGTAAATTCAGATTTGAAAAGCATTTATTTAAGATAATTTCCCCTCTTTATGAATATTTTTAGTACTGGTTGTGACAAACCATAAAATAGGTCTTTTGTCACTTTCCAGGGGTTTTTTTTTGGTTTTGCTTTGATTGTATTACCTCATCTTCGGGTGCCTTCGGGATCTACGTTTGCGGAGAACCCCGGCCTGCCAAATCCGCTCCAGGGTCTCCGATTTCTCCCCGGCCCGAGGCATCTACCCCGGTAACCCGTATAGGGATCTTTACTCTTTCTTATAATACGGTGCTGCACCCAGCAGTGCCTGGCGCCCACACCTTCATTTTTTATTTAATTTTTACATTACTCAAAGTTAACATTGTGATTGCTCCCTAAATCATTTTATATGTATCGGCTCCGGTCTCACCCCAAAGTCTACCCACAACTCCCTTTGTGTTCTGCCATAGGCTAGACCGGCTCTCTTTTTTTAATATTGTTAAGTGTAGCTATTTAATTAATTGTTTAAGTAATTTGGTGATATAAATTTAAATTATCTATTTAATAAATCAGATATCAAAAGAACTATTTTTTTATTATTTAACAGCTTATTAATTAATACTTCCTAATAATTACACTTGTAAAAGTCAAATATATATATATGCATTAAGATTTATTCGTTAAAATACGTAAAAATGAGTGATAACTACATATATTAATTGCCTGCGGTAATACATTTACGTAAAAAGGACTTACTTTACTTTCCATAATACTCATACATATTAATTAAAAAAAAACACATACATCATGTTAATAAATTATTATTTTTTATCTTCTTTGCTTTTAATTGTGACAATGGTATTGTTATCAAAATCCATGTTTAATTGAAATAAACGTATATAAGCGTGAAAAACATTGTGATCTACTCTACTGAAATATTAAATCGTTAATAAATAAGGTGTCTGTTTATCTGTCTGTTGTGATTGAAACAGGCTGCATAATTTTAGAGATTGAAATTACAATTGTCTCCACTTACTCCTGAATAAAGCAAACATAAAATAAAATAAATGTTTTAAATTAGGTACATCAAGAAAAAACTCTATGGCTAATATTCATCAATTGAATTACAGTCGAGTAAATTTTTGAGGGTAGATTTTTTATTGATCTTAATACAAAGGTTTAGTTTAAAAATAGAAGCAGTCGAATGCTAAGCATAGTATATCTAAATGTAGCAATATCAAATTGCATGGCAAGCTCTTATCTCAGAATGACGGCCGTGCCAAAACGGATGGACTGTCTCGTACAACGCAATCACAAAACAGTAGGACTGTTTTCTTTACGGGCACATAAAGTCAAGACAGTCATTACAAAAATTAACTACCTTCTTTTAAGAAGAATAAAAAGTCCAATTGCATTGAAATCTTATATAGGTACCTACTTTGGCCATAACTAAACTTTAATAAGAGGTATTAAGTTTTCTTATTGACGTTTGCAGTTAGTTACTCGAGAAAGGAACCCATGATATGAATATTCACAAGTAAATAAATAAAAAGGTTTAATATTTTATGACGACTAATTTTACCACAGAATACTTTAAAGCAGGGATGCACAGACCGCGGCCCGCGGGCCGCTTGCGGCCCGCCGGTCGAATACTGGTGGCCCGCCGACAGCAAAAATAATACTCTCGTACATTCGAAAAATATTGAATTCTATTCCAGAATAAAACCAAAAAAAATATGTTCGAAAAGTAATTTGAATCTCGCGCGCGCGCTCTTAAGTGCACGAATTCCCGATTGCTCGCGTAGGTAGATACACGAAGCTTCCAGAGTCGGTTTCGAGATTTCTCCAGACAGTTTTCGACTCTATACGCGCGGTATAAAAGCCACGCTAACCGCAGCGACCCATAGTTCGGTTTTAATTTGAGTGAAGTGTCAATAGTTCTAGTGTAGATTTTAACTCGACTAGCCGGTGTCATATATTTTGATCCACATTCAACGTAGATTTCCCGTCAAGTGCCGTGTATAATTGTGTTGTGAAATCGTAAGTAAAACTCTGTTATTAATAAGTGTTTCCCTACCTATTTAAATCAATTATTTTTGCTAATTTAAAAAAGGATGGGTAATTTAAGTAGGTACTGTAATTGTTTTTAGGTGCTGTGTTAATCCTAGCCAGGATTAGAACGCAACATGGACAAGCCAGGACCTAGTAAAAAACGTAAGGTTAAAGATGAAAATCGGCAGTTTCAAGAAATTTGGACTGAGAAATACTTTTTTGTATGGTCGCATAATAAAGTCGTTTGTTTAATTTGCAAGAATTCTGTTGCGATTGCAAAGGAATATAATGTAAAAAGGCACTATGAAACGCAGCATCCTACTTTTACCAAGTTTACAGGCGAATTAAGAAAGCAAAAAATGTTGTCTTTAAAACGGGAGCTTATTGGTCAGCAAGCTATGTTTACAAAACCCATCCAAGATTCAGAAACAGCTACAGAAGTTAGTTATGAAATTTCTCGAATGATAGCAAAGCGCAGTCGCCCCTTCAATGATGGGGATTTTGTAAAAGAATGCATAGAAATTGCCGCTAAGAAAATGTGTCCAGAAGCAGCAAAAAAGTTTGAGAAAATTCAACTGAATCGTATGACTATCCAAAGACGTATTATGTCTTTGTCAGGTAATATTGCGGAACAATTAAATGAAAAAACTAAGATCATTGAATTTTTTTCATTAGCACTCGACGAATCCACTGATATTACTTCCACAGCTCAACTTCTCATATTCATACGAGGTGTTACTCAAGATTTTGAAGTCTTAGAAGAGTTGTTAGGAATGTGTTCATTGAAAGGTCAAACCAGAGGAGTTGATATACTCAATGTACTTTTGGATGAGTGTTCAAAAACTGATTTGGACTTATCAAAATTATCGGGAGTTGCCACTGACGGTGCTCCTTCGATGATTGGTGTCAATTCTGGGCTAGTTACTTTGCTGAAAAAGCATCTGCAAGAAAAAAACATAAACGCTGAAGATCTCATGCAGTTTCACTGCATTATACACCAAGAAGCCCTCTGTTCTAAAAAAATTGAATTTCAAAATGTCATGAAAGTGGTAGCTTCGACTGTAAATTTCATAAAATCACGAGGACTCAATCACAGGCAATTCAAACAATTCCTTGATGACATCGAAAGCGAATATGGAGATTTACTGTATTATACAGAAGTAAGGTGGCTAAGTCGTGGATTGACTCTGGAACGATTTCTAAATTTAATACAAGAAATTGGAATATTTCTGGCGGAAAAGCAAAAGGATGTCCCGGAACTTAAAAATCCTGATTGGTTGTGTGATTTGGCTTTTTTAGTTGACATTACAAATCATTTGAATGTCTTGAACACACGGCTTCAAGGCAAAAATCAACTGATATCCCAGCTCTACGCTCACGTATCATCCTTTCAATGCAAGCTGACACTTTTCAGATCGCAATTGAATTCTGGAAATTACAATCATTTTCCGAATTATAAGAAAATGGCTGAAAAATTCAACAAAACTGCGATTAATTTCAGTTATGTAGAAAAGCTAGATATTTTGATTCAATCTTTTCAAGAAAGATTTTCGGAGTTTAAAAAAGTGAAACCTCTGTTGGACATATTCAGCAATCCTTTCACGATTTCAGTTGAAAATGCGCCAGAGTCAATGCAGTTAGAAATTATCGACATTCAAAACGACCAAGATTTACGCAACAAATTCAACGAAGGAGACTTGCTGAACTTTTACCGCTGCATTGATAAAAATACGTACAAAGAGTTGCGCATAAACGCTCTGAAATGTGCCAGCTTATTTGGTTCTACCTATATATGTGAACAAACCTTTTCAATACTAAATAATAATAAAACAAAAAATCGAAACCGCCTTGCAAATGAAAGTTTGGAAGCAGTTTTACGTGTTGCTACAAGTAAATTTGAGCCAAATATAAAAAAGATTGTAAGCACTATGCAGTGACACGCTTCAAATTAATAAATTCTTTTTCAATTTTAATACATAATTATCAATTCTTTATTGTCTTTAATTACCTATACTTCTGGCGGCCCGCCATCAGTTCATAATTTGCCCGAGTGGCCCCTAGTCTTAATAAGTCTGTGCATCCCTGCTTTAAAGCATCCGACGCATTTTCAGCGTTATTTTGTTTAACATTTTTTTAAATATACTTCTATTTGACCCCCGGCTCCGTCCCGTATTATCTTAATCGGGGCCGACGCAAAGCCGAAAAGCAAAAATCATGCAAATCGGTCCACCCGTTCTCGAGTTATGACTAGTGTCAACAACACGACTTTATTTTATGTACATAGTTAATCGTTTATCATAGATAAATTAATATTTGTTAACTATACATACGACAGGACGTCAAAATAAACACTTCGGTATCTTAAGCGGCTGAAATAAGGATTAATTTCAACAAAAATCTCTGATGTACATGCTGCATCCATTTCTATTGTGGTATACTATCATATTTTATAGGTTCTCTATATCTTTATTTTAATGTAACAAGGTTGAAAATCGCTTGCAATATCAACATGGAAACAGAGATACTGGTATCGTATGCATTTCCTTTCTCCGGATTCCCTAGTGTAATATGGTTTATTTACTTTGACTTATGAGAGATTTATTGGCCATTTTAAAACGTGAAACTTCTCTGAAATGATACCAAAAGAAAGCATTCGGACTACGAAACGAACTTATTGCTGAGGGAGTAGAAATGAAAATACATTTCTAACGGAAACTTAAGTATACTGAGCGAGTGAGGGCTGTCTCTTCACTTGCAGATTTTATTTATTTGTTCCTCATTGCATTAAAAGTTGTACAGTTGACGGGTTTAACGCCTTAGGGCACTCTCAACTCACATGAGTAATTTATGATATTACTTTAATCATAATTTAAAGGATACCATCTCGACTATGACAAAGAAACTGACACAGGTACACACTTTTTATCTTTAACAAGTATTATACAACTGTCAAACTTGAAAAGACTATCAGTTAAAGTTAGACCTAAGTAAAATTTATAATACTTGCGTCTAATAAGTAATATTTATTTTACCAAAAGGTCAGTTAAGGAATATTCAACGAATAAAATACAATACGCCTATCGTCAAGCGTCACCTATTTGTCAGCAATCATTTATGTAAATGTCATTTTAAAATCGGTCGTTTTATACTCATTCAGTTGGATAAGTCTTATCTCACGTCGGTGAAACCCATAAAATTAATATTCCTAACGGAATAGAAGGACAAGTAAAAGCTGTCAAACGAAACCGATTTAAGATGACATTTATGTGTGTAAAATTGTTTATGTATGCGTGTCAGTGATGTTTGCCATACCGCTTTTTACATTGATATCGATATCGATAACATCATTAATATTGTAATATTTGTATTGTTTTTACAGTTGTTTTATGTGACAAACATACAAACTAAATAATATAAATTTCACTTGTAAAAAGCAACTTTAGCTGTGACAGACACAGCCAAAGTTGCTTTTTACTAGTGCAATTGATATCATTAGTATCAGTTATAGTCGGTAAGTACGAGTTGGACTCGCGAACAAACGGTTTCGTATTCTTTGGGACCGCTAATTTTTGAATAAAATAAAAACAAATCCAAAAATATTTTATTTATTAATTAAATAATTCCATTCATACCATACCACTAATCACTTATATGATAAATGCAAATGTTTGTGATGATGGATGAAGGAACCGCTCGTTACGGGTATCGGCCATGGCATTGCGGGTAAGAAGGATGTTTGATGCAGTAGAAAAACGACCTTCAGACCATTAAGTCGTCATAAAGTTATTACTTGTGCAACTTGCCCTAAGTTTTGGAAAATAAATTATAATGTATGTTAATATAAATCAACTAAATCATTGACTCCTCGTTTTTAAAAATCCTAGGAAAACATACAAAAATACATATTATACACTTGTGAAACAAACAGTTACATTCCAATAGTTTTAGAGAATAGATGTTGACGGTATTAACTAATTGTATTGTGATAAAAAACAACATTAAAATTTAAAAAACCCACGACGTTAAAAGAGGTATTTTTCTTCATTGAAAAAAATATCAAATATTTTTCTCCAATCCCCCGAACAAATGTCAATAAGTATCCACCTATTTCTTAACTGCAAAACCAAGAAAATTCGACGAGTCTGCCATTAACTGCCTCGTAATATCAATTTTACCTACTTAAAGTAGAACAATGAAATGGTAATAGCAGCCCCGACGAATTTTCTAGTTTTTCAATTAAGAAATAGGTGGATACTTATTTACATTTGGTCGGGAGATTTGAGATAAAATATTTGACTATTTTTTCAATTAAGAAGAATATCGGTTAAACGTCGTGGGATTTTTCAAAATTTTTAATGTTGTTTTTATTTTACTCTTTCTGGAGATACATGGGAGCATTCGTTTGCGCACACAAACACACAAACTTCCTCTTACCCCAAACGCGTACACGTTCTCCGTTCCGTCGTCGCGGGTAAATATAAGTCGTTTGTTAAGTAGGTACATTTCTAATTTTCTCACTGCCCTCGGAAAAGGACTATTTTATTTAGGTAATTTCTCAAAGTTAGCTTTGATACATTCTTGAATTTGGTTTCATACCTCAATCTTACAGGCAAATATGTTTCAATGATACATTTGATAATAAGATATCTGTGACTATTAAGAGGGTCTTGATCGAATGAATGAACAACCAAAGAATTAAATTGATTTCCCAAATCAATATGACGAATTATATCTAAGACGGTCCTATCAAATTTATTTTTATCAAAAACAAAACTAGTTTTTAACTTTTTTCTAAAATATCTTTCACACTTTAAGCAAACATTTATTACATCCTCTGAAGGATAGAATAAAAAACCAACACTGTCTTTATCAAAATCTTTACGACTTATTAAAGAGTCAGTCCGAGCTTGTACAAGGGATTCCAAGCAAACTTCACAATGTATAAGCCTTCGGATTTTTTTGATGACAAATCCTGCAAAATTGGACGACTAATTTAACAAATTGAGTGAAATCTTCAGAAAAGTCAGGTAATCTATCTAAATCTGATATGTTTTCTTGTGTCTGATATGTTTTTGTTAAAGGAACATCTTTTATTTCAAATCCTTGTTTTACCTTGTTGAATATTATAGAGCAATTAATTCTGTCTGTCGTTGAAGTTACGCTGTTCATTATAGTCACTTTTTCTAGCTCTAAACAATTCCCATTTTCACTTAGCTTGATCTCGGTGTGACAAAGCAACCTTTTATAAGCCGACACAAAATTTCTTACTGTAGCATTGTTATTAAAACCACCCTTAGATCTGATCGCACTGAAAAATGTTTCTATATGGTCCTGCGAAAGTTTGTATATGGGCAAAAATTTCAAACGACCTTGCTCGATGTAGTCCGCATACAGCCATTTCAAAGTTATGATATTAACTAAGAATCCAGAAAAACCGAGATGTCTTGTGGAGTTTATTACTAACGAACCATCTTCATATTTTAAATTACAGAAATAATAGTAAGTTTGTTCAATTTTTTTAAATATAAATTCCTTGTTTCTGTCAAATAATGGTTTCTTACACCCGTATGAAAGGAAGTTCCGTGAATTAAAAATATCAAATATTTCATTAACCATGCGTATGAATGATACAGTTCCTTCCGAATTTCTGGAATTGGAGTAAATTCAAAAAGTTTTGGCAATATTCTATGGATGTGGCTACAGATTCCGATAACAATTGTATGGCTAATTTCACATTCATTTTTTGTTTAATGAAATTTATATGTCTGAATGTTAATTTATTGGCAAGTCTCAAACCTTCTTTTACTTGAAGGTTGAACAGTTCTGTAACAAATTTGAATTCTACTTTCCTCCCAGTGAAATCTATAAATGTCTTCTTATCATGAAATATCCCTCTTATAAGCTTTATAAGGTGACACGGATCAAACAAAACGTAATATTTTCTATTCTTGAAATAAAAGTAAGGAATGATAGGCTCAGTTAATTTACATCCTAATAATTTGCACAAGTTTAGGTTAGAGGATATACCATCAAAAGTTATTGAGACAACAGTACAACCGGTTTCAATTAAAAAGGTAAGACATATCTTTAGTAGATTTTCCTTTTGAGTAGCAGTAAAAGCCCGCCCTGGAAAGGAACCAACTGATAGTTTCCAAAAGTGGTTAATAGCTACAACCATAAAAACAAGAATTTGACTTGCCACTGGAACTTCATCTCCATGTGTATCGTTTCCAAAATTCACAAAACCGTAGTGGTTCTTACCTACAAACTCAGTATACTCTTTGATGCTCATTTCATCGAAAGTCAAACTTACGAGAAGATCTTTTGTTTTTGCTATTTCTTTGATGGTATTAAATGACTCTGCAGTAAATCCTGGGGCACAATCTACGCGTTTATACCAGTTTCTCAGTGTGTTTACGTGTGGCAAACAAAAAGAAAATTTTTCGCGAATATAACTGTATGATCTCGGGCTATAGAAGTGAAGTGTTAACGAAAATGTTTTCAATTCATCACAGAATGCAGCTGATTGAGATATATCACCACGAGATAATGCATTCATTCGATCGTTTAAGGCTTGTATTGTTTTATTGCAGCATGTTGCAGAAATATCATTTAGATGATCTTGCAGGCCAGGTCGTTTTTGAATTTCGTCAAGTAGAGATGCTAAAGTTACTACTTTATTTTTAGAGCGTTTATTTTGCGCCCTCAGGTTCCGAATGATTTGCTGTTTTTTTTTAATTTTTTCTTGCAATTTAGTGCATTTGGATATAAGTTTTTTTTTCTTGGCGACAATTCTAGTTGGGAAGAGGTCGATGGCGTGGGCTGTTGCAAGAGTAGCGGTGTAGATTTTAAAGGTAACGATGAGGATGCTTCTGGTATTATATCTCTACTAGCGGTCCCCCGCGACTTCGTCCGCGCGTTTTGAGTTTGCTCCATCCCCTCCCGTCGCAGCGTCATTTTTTATATCCTAAAGCCTTTCTCGATAAATAAGCTATCCAACACAGAAATATTTTTTCAAATCGGTCCAGCAGTTCCTGAGATAAGCGCGTTCAAACAAACAAACTCTTCAGCTTTATAATATATTAGCGAAAGCGCACGTTGTACTTAAGCTGCGAACATTATTTTGGTGCGGCGGAGTTATGTAAAAACTGTGATAGCTCCTAAGATATTTATTGAAATCAAATGATATAAAGGCAACTTGGTTCTAAATGAAATGCTCGTGATGCTGAATGTATTTATTTTGATAAGAATAAACACAGGTGTGTATAATACACCTCTAAAAATAATGCATTATTTTTTTACAAATTTATTAACATAATAAAGGTTGTAGTAAGTCAACCATAAAAGATAGACATATGCTGTCGCATACTTTATTATAGAACTCTTAATGCTGAACAATCCTGTCATACATGATTTTTGTGTAACTTAAGCGGTTTCCGCAGCGTATGCAGCGGAAGCTCTCAAAAGGAATATCTTTCTCCCGTTTTCGCAACATTTTTCATTGCTGCTGTGGTCTTATGAGTCGTATCTTTATGTTATATAGCCTAAAGCCTTCCTCGATAAATGGACTATCCAACGTAAAAAAAATTTTTCAAATCGGGCCAGTAGTTTTTGAGATTAGCGCGTTCAAACAAACAAACAAACAAACTCTTCAGCTTTATAATATTAGTATAGATATATATATGAAGTCTCTGTGCGTCTGGACTTTATTTTTACCTGCGAAAAAGAAACACATAAGTAGCTATTTAATAAAAGTATTGTGACAGTATGATCTTGTCCCAGACTAAGCGAAGTATATAAGAAACCCTTATTGTATTTACAAAACTTATTAAGAACATCCAGACCAAGACATGTCTGTTCATATACACAAAGTTGTATGTTAGCATATCTAGTGCAAAAACATGTTACTATATTTCTAATAAATCAACAGCAGAAGATTATATTAATTTAGCTTACCGGAACAAACTCAGTTGGAATTGAAAATTTCATCAAACATCGTTTGCCTCCTCGCGTCGTGAAACATGTTTCTTTAAAATGCTTACTGCAGACATACGAGTATGGTTTAGGAATCCAGTTTCGCCGGTCGATTAATCTGAGCCATGCATTTTTAGTATCTAAATTATTAGGAAATGTAAAAGATACATAAATTACCAACGTATTTTTACTATTATATTTATATTTGAACAATATAATAACGGTTGCAATTAGTCCTATACTATTCTAATAGTCAAAACCTGATACGTATACAAACTGCCATGTATGCGCGAAACATTACAATACTTAAATGTTTTGTCAATCAGCGAAGTAATTATAAATGAGAATACAATGCACCCAGGTGACTAATACTTAAATCGTCGTGGGTTGAGCATATTAGTTTACCGGGTGATAAATAGTCGACACGAAATATCGATAACTTGAAGCAGCCCTAGTGTAAAATGAAAATTATTTCTTTACACAAAATATTCGTAAATATGTATTATATGTTATTTGATCTTTGATTTTTACGTAAATAAACGCCTAAAGAAAAGAGTAATCATACTCAGTACTTAAAATTTGAAGCTCATTGGCAAAAATAAAGCGTAAATTAGGACGTGTCGATTCGGAGTATTTTACCTGTGAAATGAAAATTTGTTGGGATTATTTTGCTGTGTTTAACAACAATCAATCACCGAACAGGACACCATGTTTCAGAAGCAAAATATACACGATTTCACTTGAAATTATGAAGAATCATGGAAAAATCAAATGGAAGTAATTTTCAGCAAGCCTCTGTAGGGCGGTCAACTGTTTGACATCTGACAAAAATGGTTCTGCTACCCATCTCTTTTTATCACACAGTTTCCTGCTAGTGACATCTCGCTTTTGTCGTTCTATTTCAAAGGGATAATAATTTTATGGTGAAACCCTTAGAATCGATTTTACTAACTTTCGATAAGTCTTACCGACCGAATACGATGTATAAAAAAACGACCGATTTTAAAATGATAATTACAAAAATGATGTCGGACAATTATGTGACATTATCAAATCAGGCGATTTGTATTGTGTTCGACGAATATTCCTTATCTGATGTTGTTAAAATCGACTCTTATTTTGTAATTTGGTGCATTTAAAAAAAATGCAATATTTAAGGCTCACGTTTCCTTGACCATTTCTTTCAATTTTTCACAGTGTATTTTTTATAGCTCTGTAAAGTGTAAAGAGTGTGTCAGATGAACACAGAAAACTATGACGTCATAGTTTCAAATTACCATAGTAAATCTATGGAAGTGTAGCGTTTTGTCAATTCATAAAAATCTAATTCAAAACCAACATGGTTTTGAAGTCAGTTTTTGCTTTTTTTAAAGTTAATTTTATTTCTTTACTTTTAGTGATTACAGGAGGATGGGGAGAGGGGGCTACAAATCTACAAATTACCTTTAGCAAGTTCTGTCATTATAATTACTAAACTTCTAAGCGTTGAGGAATTCCACCATTAGCTCAGCTCCACAAGGTGTTGATAATCAGACGTGTCAACTTTAAGAAGTAAAAAAACATTATACGCGCCTTTTAAATTTGAGGGTTTCCCTCGATCACACGAAGATCCCAAATTGGCAATATTGGGATCACCTACAAGGTATACCCTCTAGGTAAGCGAAAAAACATAGATACAAAAAAACATACAGTCGAACTGATAACCTCCTCCTTTTTTGAAGTCGGTTAAAAAGTACATCACGATAGGTGGTGGCAAATTGCCTATTTGACTTGTGTATTTTTGATTAAAATGCAAGGCACATTTTAAAGGCATTTGTATTTTCCACGAGCATATATAGTATAGCTCGCATAAAATAGCTTTCTTAAAAATAGACTAAGAAAAAAGTGCGTAGATAAGTAAATAATGTAAAATGTGTTAATGACCTTTAGATTAATTATGACACTTATTTTTGTCATTACAAAGTCCTTTATTTACTAAAGGTACACATCTATATTGTTTTACTGTTAATTATTTACGTAGGAAAACAGCATACACCTCCGCATTACTTAAATGAAGTTTAAAAATGTATTTCCTAAAGTGCGCGCTAAACTCTAGCGCCATCTGTCGATAATATTAGCATCTGACGACAAGAAAACTGCTCATTGCTGTAAAGGACCAGCCCTAACCTAGCCGCTGTTAAATTTCCGCCAGCAGCTAATCTGACGGAAGCAGCGGTAATTACAGGCCTTCTCCGATCGACGATTGTGCCAATATCTATTTCTGTTCACCGTAAATAAAGCTTAGTAAGCTGGATTAAATTGATAATGAACAGCCAATTTCAAAACTTATAGGTAATGATAACGTTTTGGCCATGGGGACCCTGTGCTAAATTGCTGTTTAGAAAAATTGCGCCAAAATTAAATTCTTTAACAGCCAATTATAAAGCTGGCTGGTTCCTAGCTCAAAGGATCAGCATAGCTATCCAACGTGGCAACGCAGCCAGCATCATAAGGAAATGGTTTGGTTTTTGAATACTTAGGTAGATATTAAGTTATTTTTTATGTTGCATGTCTTACTTTTATTTTGTTTTCTTGTTACTTAAAAGTGGCATAGCATTCTCGTTTAAAATTTATTATAAATTTATAGGTAATTAACTGTAAAATCAACTTGTAGCGCGGTAATGGCTGCGCTTTGCTAGTAAACTGACGTTTAGAAACGATTGTAGTGGTAGTGTTAAGTAGGCATGGAACATTTTATAAATAGCATACAATCGCAGTAACAAATTGTTTTCGTGGGATTTTACCATTGTTTTTTTTTACATCAGTCTCGTTTGTACGGACATCAGCACGTCAAGGTAAACACTGCAGTATCTTATGCAGTTGTAATAAGGCCTAGTTTGCAATAAAAGTGGGTAACCTGATGTGCTGCCCACTGTAAAACCACCCCTGAGTCACTCGTTGCTAACACAAAAGCCTGTATTGTTTTTATTTGTTACTACTGATAATTTTGTTTAGTAGATCAGATATTTTTTCACATAGAATGTGATTTTTTTTGTCTATTATCACCTTTTAAGAAACTAAAAATACTGAATCTCATCTATTTCTCCATCAAATTGACGACCGTCACAAAAGTTCCCACTTCAATTGTATTTTCCATTCCAATCAAGAAGGAGCCTATTCATTGCCCACTTCTATTGATCAAACTAGGAGGGATATTATGTAAATGCAAGTACCTAATCTAAAATATCTATATCAAATATCACAGCAAGTGATAGAGAGGGCTATGCTCGGTGTTTCTCTACGAGATTGATTTAGACATGAGGAGGCACGTAGAAGACGGCGGACATAACCTTGATAATCAGTAAGGTCAAGTGGCAATGGGCAGGGCACACAAAAGAAATGGATGACCTGTTCATTTTTATCCCACTAGCTGATGATCGTCATCGAATGCAGTGCCGTCAATCACTTATACAGTGGGACATAGATCATTAGGCTAACGGCAAAATCAGATCAAACGCTGTAAAATAGAAAATGCGATTGCCAGATCAAATGTAGCGAAATCTCCCCAATCTTACAATCATCATAAAATAATAAAACTGGATACTTCTTGAATACTTTTATTCTTCGATCTCCAAGGCACAGATAAATTAATACAAGGGTTGTAGCAACTATCTCAACTGGACGCCGCAAACTGTTTGCACGGATTCCGGCAGCTCAGTTTGTTTGCGGCAAACAAACTGAGCTGCCGGAATCCGTGCACTCGCTGATGAGAAAACTTCCTTCCAAAAAGATGTATTGGTGATACCAGTAAATTAATTTAAGTATTACAGTGATTAAGAATCAGTTTCAATAGTTTATAGCAGCTACTTATTTAAAAATTACGACTCAATATATTTTCCGGTTTTCCCTTTATTTTTATTTTCGTACGTGTTCTGTGTAAACTATTTTTTTTTTTTTTATAAATACCGTAGATCTAAACTTCGTAAAAAATGAAGATATTATTAGCAATGGTTTTTATTGTATACAAGGTAATAAGTAAAAACATCCCAGTAAGTAATTTATTACTATTATTATTTAAATTTTATTGCAATGTTAATGGTACAATTGGTGGACTTAATGCCTTATAGCATTCTCTACCAGTCAACCGCTTGGGAAATGCAGAGAGTTAAATCAGTGGCGGAATATTTAAAAGTACTGAGAGGAACCAAAATAATATATATTTTAAATGCAGTAACTTAAACATACAGAATATAATTGCATAGATAAAATAAATAAATATACTCCATGATCAAGGGGGATTTTCTTGCGATGGCTACCCTCATTGAATGCTAGCGTCAAGGTTATCTATTGTCCAGTAGATACTTGTTGCACTGTATGTATGAATCAATAGATAGTTATTTCTGAGCGCTGATAACAACCACGGAATTTTTGAAATACAAGGTACTGTCATATTGTCATTTAAAATACGAGGTATAATGAATGACACATGGATCATTTGGCTGACGGCAAAAAACAGAACTAACGCTCTCATATTCAAAATATGCGGTTGTCAGATCTAGTGTAGCCGAATCTTCCCAATTCTACAGGCTGCTCGCAACAATCGAACTTCTTTCGTGTGATAATTCAATTGCGAGTTTAACTGTTTCATCTTAAAAAACAAACAAAATATCAACACGTAAAAAACTATCGCACGAACGAAATCGAAATGCATAGAAATCGTGACCCTAAGAAATCAAGAACTATTTTTTCCTCGACGTGAAAATTCGATGGGTGAACTTTTTGTTATACGAATTTTCCAGAGAATCTGTTCCCAGAAGATTTTTGTCGCACTGTACTGGTACTGTCATAGCAATTGAAGTTTGAAAGCGATCGAGTTATGTAATGTGGCTGAATAGTCTTCGTGTAACTGACAGTCTATTAGCTAAGACTAAGACATAATGGCGTCTTTCCATGCTAACAGCATGCCAAACGATAATAGACCTTACGGGGTAATGATAAAGTTAAATGTACAGTGCTGGTTATGAGGAGCTTAGCTCGTACTGGTTATGTTGTCGAAAACATGGAACTTAAACTAGAGTTAAAGCACATGTTGATTGACACGGATTTGATAAGAGACGTTTACTGTAAACTCACTTTTTTAAAATGTCTTAGCTATACTTATATTATCCATTTGAAGAGTTTGTTTGTTTGATCGCGCTTATCTCAGGTACTACTGGACCGATTTGAAAAAATATTTCTGTGTGCGATAGCTTATTTATCGTAGAAGCTTAGAATCCCTTTCGTTCTAAGCTTCTAAGCAAACTCAAAATGCGCGGAAGAAGTCGCCGGGGACCGACCGGGACCGCTAGTCTATAATATAAATGAAAGTCGTGTTAGTTACACTATTTATAACAGAAAAACGGCTGAACTGATGTGGCTCAAAATTGGCGAGGAAGTAGCTTAGGACCAGGAGACGGACATAGAGTACTTTTTATCACTACTTAATTCTTGAGAACGGGTGGACTGGTTTTCGTAATTTTCAAGTTATTGGATTTTCTTGGCCTATTATAAGATAAAAACCATAAAACGGGGCCGGGGCGGGATGAAATTCGCTGAAACCACTATTTCAGAAAACTACGATTTGTGGTCATAAATTGGTACTGTATGTTCATAAATATGACGTGTCTTATTAAAATCGACTAAAATTTCAAAAAATATTTGTAGTTATAGTAACTTTTTACCTACCAAATGCCTTACGTTAAGCAGATTTACCCTTATTTCCAGCACATTTTCTCCCCGAAAAATCCTTCTTGAATATGAAAACCTGCAACGATTTTCTTCTCACTGCACTGTGCAGTCATCCGCAATTACCAAAAGCTTTTATGAGGCGGCGACAATCCATAGGCGGCGTTCTAATATAATGCGATTATCGCGCGAGTGAAAGAAAGGATCACGGAATTAAAAAGTTGGGTGGAAAGGTCGCGCCAAATAAAATTGATTTGAAAAACATAATTGAATCAATCATCCTAAAAGTATCTACTGCCTCGTCTGCATTTCCACCAAGTGAGCAGCTCCTGATTCAATTAAATGTATATTTATCATTTAGTTACATATTTAAAACAATTGTAGAAACAAGTTTTTCTTTTTGTAATGAGATTGAATGAAAGCTATTTGGTTAAATGTGTGCTCACTCAGTCCTTACAAGCGATTAGCCATATCTTCATACTGAAATAAGTTGGTCGATTCATTCAGTGCTCTTTTTTTGTTACACCTCTCTTTAATTAGCGCCTGTAATTTCAGATCGTCAAGTTTCGTATTACAATATTTACTAATAATTTATTGTGCTCACTCCATCCACACGCTATTGTATCTCTCTCTATGAACCAACTATAGTTTCGCATTCCATTTTTTTTTTACTTTTACTGTGCGTTCATGAGTAGAACGGATGCCTTGTGCTCACTCCGTCCGCCATCGCTCAATACTTAATTTTTTTTTGCTAAGTTAACTTAAGAGAAAGAGTAAGCATATATTTTTTTGTTCGAAAATACTATAAAATAGTCGGCAGTACACATTTTCATATTACTTTTTACTTTTATAGATATACGAAATTAAATTTTTGGTTTAAATAGCATATAATAGGGTGTCTTCACGTGAAAATAATAAGAGAACATAAAATAAGACTGAAAAATGAGACGGTTTAATCCTTAACCATTTCTCGCGCAATTCGTATACGAAAATAGTTCACCGATTAAATTTTCTCTGTCAAAGAAAAAATAATTTTAAATTTCTCAGAGTCACGATTTATATATATTTACTTTTTGGCCTTGCGATAGTTTTTTAAATGTATCTACATTGTACCATATTTCTTGATTTTAAGGTAAAAAAGTTAAACTCGCAATCGAAGTACCACATGAAAAAAGTTCGATAGCCACGAGACTCGACCTCCAGGCCGCGGAAAACTGCTGGAAGAAATTAAGAGTTGCATATAGATTTAGGTTTTGGATAATGCCTTGTTTCATTCCTCATCAACAGAATCTAGTAAAAATACTAATAACCCTGAAAAATTAATGTGGCAAATAATCCCTGTGCCTCGGTTAGGACTTCCTTTTTTTGTCGCTACATATAATTATTGTGAATTAATTTAAATTACGTTTATTTATACCGAATTAAAATAAGTAGGTTATTTTGTTGAAGTGTTATAAGTATGCAATACATAGAAATTTCAGGAAAAATACCTAGTTTTTACAAGAAAGTTATTTAATGTTGACATAAACAGGCAAAAGACGTATAGTTCCCACAAACGCTTAGCTCCAACGGGCTTAAGGTCATATGTGTCCCACATGTTTATTTTCCTTATTTCACAAAGTCCCGCAAGAAATTAATAATTATTTTGTAATTCCAATTGTAAAAAACAGAATCTCCAACATACCTAAAATTCGAACGGCGTATCTTCCTTCTTTTAGCCATAACCGATAAAAATCAAGCACATTGACCGAAAATCACTTGCCTGGTTACTATGGTATGTGGTATACACAAATCTGGTTAATACTAGTTCTGAAAAGGTTTAAATAGGCGCACATTATAATAATTTCATTCGATTTTACACTTAAAGTATGCATTCACTGAACATGCAAAGTCGCTTAAAATGTTTGGGATTATAATCACTATTATCTGTAAATAAGTGCTACAACTTACAATTAATATTTTAGGTCTATAGGAAGGCACGTCATTTGTTAGTAGATCCATGTGACTAGCGCCTTACAAAAGCCTCAAGCAACAAGGGTTACCTGCTTATCTCTTATCTTACGCCCCAATGCGCTGATAGGCACGCATTGCTGAGGGTATAATGGCCGACCTTTGAAGATATGGAATCAGTAAATGACCCGGGTTTTAGTTCGAGTCGAGTTTTGGAGATGGCCTTAATTGATTATAATCAAATCGAATCAAATATTTTTATTTCAGACATAATAAGTCCATACAATGGTATTAATAAAAATAAAATAAAATGAATTACAACCAGCAGCCTAAACATAACAATATATGCAGCTGAACCCACTGCCTCATGTAGGGACAGTCGACACGCCCAGATACAACGCGCAGGTATTGTATCTGGGCCACTGTTGCATAAACAGACGGGTTGATGGCGCTAAACATCACGCACAATGACGTATCCATAAGACACCACAAAATTTCGCAAGGTCGGACTGACAGCACGGCAGCTCAATTAGTAGAGCGTTTGGCCTGGTTAGCCAGAAAGTTGCTGGTTCGAGTCCCGCCCTGCGCAAATTTTTGGTTTCTTATTTCATCTTTATGAATATAAAATATGAAACTGTGGTGTTCAAAATACTCTTAACCATTAGATAGCGAAGCGTTATCAATTCCCAAGTTGAATTTATTCTGTAAAGAATAACTACTTGGCCCACTGTTGCATAAACAGACGGGTAGATGGCGCTAAACGTCACGCACAATGACGTATCCATAAGAGACCTCAAAATTTCGCAAGGTCAGACTGACAACACGGTAGCTCAATTGGTAGAGCGTTTGGCCCGGTTAGCCAGAAAGTTGCTGGTTCGAGTCCCGCCCGTGCGCAAATTTTTGGTTTAATATTTCATCTTTATGAGTAAGTAAGTGCGTAGGACACAGGGTATGATGATTCCTAGTCTGTCACAGTTGCTTTTTACAAGTGCAATTTATGTAAATTAGTGTGTTAAAATTGTATGCTATAAATGAAATCTTATTTTATTTACCAAGGAAGGAAAGTCGTACCATTAGTGCCCTATATCGGAAGATAAATAACACAAGCCTCCTTTTGCGACCCAAAATCTTTCTTTTTAGCCAATGTTCCCTCTTTGTTATTGCTATAGTACTCGTTTAAATAAAAACAGTCAGGTCGCCTACTTTAGAATACGAATGGTCATCATCAATCGCGAAAAAGTACCTACCGCATTATTCCGAACGACAAAAGGCAGTTCAGAAAGTACGGAACAATAACATGTGCCCGCTTTGTCCCTGTACCGTTAGAACTCGCTTCGTTTAGTGAAATGTACGGGTTTCAGTGCGCTAGTTGTCGATTCTAACAATGACGTAAAAGTATAGACACGTTCTACACTAACATTAAAACATTTTAAAGTGGCGCAAGGATTACTCTATATACGAACGTATAGTTGTGTATTACGACACTAAGCGCTAATAAAGACAACAGATGGGGCATGTCTGTTGATAGAAAGAGATAAATATATGACATTCGTAACGTATTGATTGAGCGCTCATTGGCGCGAGCGCGTGACACCTCGCTCTTTAGCCTAATGTCAGCCATTGCTAAATTATGGTAAAGCATAAATACGTGTTTTAAGTTTTAAACTTATAAATGAAAAAAACTATACTAATGAATGAAATGACACGTTTTTCTTGTCTCTAACAGTTGCAGTGTAATTGGTACTACTCCTAAACACATAGGAAGGCATTTTTACCAGCAAACATGAAATAATTTAAGGCGTTGTTGGGACGTCAGCCATAAAGAGAAAGCGTGCCCAACTGAATGCACTCCGGGCAATTACCTGCCTTTCGTGTAGCCATTTTCGAGCGCATAGGACGTATCTATGTAATTTAAAAACATCTTAGGATTCTAATACGAGATTTTACATACAGACTGCAGAACAGCTATCGCTACTTATGCTCGTTTGAAAAGAAGCATTAACAATAGTGACTGAGTTTCTTGTGCTGCATCTTCTTAGCGCTAGCGATAAATTGATTGATTATATTAAAAGAAGCATTGCTAGATAGCATTGAAAGAAGGATATTGGAATTGAGATATATAAGTGTTCCTAAAGTGTGTTCACATGCAAAATCAATGTTAATTTTTTTATTGCGACTGAAGTCGGAACACCAATCTGGTTCTCCAATGTTCTGGACGTGACATAAGCGTGATTTTTAGGGTTCCGTAGCCGAATGGCAAAAACCGGAACCCTTAGTTTCTAAACACACTACGCAGAAGATACGCGACCAAAGTTACGCAGCTGATTTTACGTTCTGTCGTATTCGGCTGATATGACACACCATTAGCGCCGCACTTACTAAAAATGTGTGTTCTTCGTGTCTAACAAAACTCACTATGCAAGAGTTACGCGACCAAAGTTCCGTGGCTAATTTTACGTTCCGACGTTCGGCTTAATGTGTCGTTAGTAATTCAAATAGCATTGCTGGCGTAATCATACTGAACGTCGGTCGCGTAACTTCGGCATAGCGTGTTTAGACACTTATAGCTTCGTCAAGTCTGCCTGTCTGTCTGTCCATCCGTATGTCACAGCCACTTTTTAGGGTTTCGTAGCCGATTGGCAAAAAACGGAACCCTTATAGTTTCATAAGTCTGTCTGGCTTTCTGACTGTCTGCCGTCCGTATGCCACAGCCAATTTATTCTGTAACTATTAGCATCACACTGTTGAAATTTGGTAAGACGATGTATCCTGTTAACCGCTTTACGATTCTTATACAAAAAATAAAAATTGATGATATTTTAGTTTCTAGTATCCCATACTTGAAACTAAAACAAAAAAAAATATAGTCAAACCTATGCGTGTGAGGTGTCTATAGATAGGTCTTTTAAAATGAAGTAGAGGTTCTCAAAACCATTTTCTCTAAAAGTCTAACGATAAATATTGAAAAAAAAAAATGTAAATCTTAACAAACACTTTCAACGAAAATTAATTAGGACGGGATCGAAGTAGTAGTTTTTTAGATATAGCACATTGTCAACAACCGCAATCATAACTTTGTTCTTCATACAAACACTCTGAAAAACATAGTTGTATTTGCTATCAATAATATATTGTGGTATTTTAGCTAAGTGGTAGTAAGTGGATTCCCAAACTCAGTTAAAGTTGGCACGGAACACGCACTTGGCAAGTTTTTGACCATAGTTTTTCACCGGCTGCCATCAACATTGCAACAGTCGTCAGATGGCAGTGGTTGGCAATCAGCATTCCCGTAGTTGACGCCACATCCGGCGTCCGGACCCGGGCGGAGCACGGTCAAGCATACAGGGTGGCCAAGAAAGAGACGTTATTTTTTTTTAGGATTCTTTACATACAGTTTAATCCAAATATACCATATTTATGATACACATTTTTTAAAGTATATAGAGTTATTTAAAAAAAAAAGTTTATCTTAGTTTTAGAGAGCTCATTATTTTATCTGAGTAAATTTAATTTATAAGGACCATACTGCAATACAAAAAAATGACATAACTAATACCATAAAAAGTGGAGAAATTATTTGTTTGCAATTTCTGAAAGCTATCGAAAATTCGGCTGACATACATTAAGTTTAATTGATAGCCCAGGATGAAAGGTTTAAAAAAAATTTGGACGTCACAGTTTTGGCCACCCTGTGTCGGAAGTCTCGACATAGTTCCGTGTAAAACCACCAGGTGGTGCTCGAAAAATGCTGAGACATAATTGGTGTTTTCGTGTATTTATTGATTGAGAAGAATTTTTGAATGATGCTTAAAAAACTACAAATATTTTTTAAGATTTATTAAAGATATAGCTACGTAAGTAAAAATAATATTTGATGAATTAGAAAATCATAAAATTGAAATTGTCGACGCGAAATGTCAAAAATGATGCATCAGACTACGCCCGCTGTTTATCACTTCATACAAAATGCAATATATAGGCATTTAAAATGACATCGAGGTATAATGTATCGTGAATCAGCCTTAAGACGGTAAGTTATGCCGACTTGTCGACTCCATGCTGACAACGAATTGATGACTAGCCATGTGACATGTCTTTTTCAATTATTTTGTTATACACTTCCTATAATTACGATACTATAATTATATCTATAGATCTAAAATAAGAGACTTACGCTCATAATAGTTCCAAACTGATTTTATTCCGAAGCATGCTCGCAAAGTGTAGACGCGAAACCAAATTAACAGGGAGCTTAAAGTTTCTCGTTTGAAAACTAACTGAGTTAAGCTCAGCAGTGCTATTACTTAAATCAGTCGCTTTTGACGATTTTACAGTACTTACTGCAATTCTGTTATGATAGGACTATAATGTTATACCCACAGCAGCGGCTTTTTCATACTGTCTGATAAGTATGACTGGTAGAGAACTCAATATGACGTTAAGTCCACCTTTTGTACAAGTTTTGGATGTGAAATAAAGTAAGTATAAATAAATAAATAAGTCTTAGCGTAAGCCGGCGGCCGGTGTAAGTACACAATAACATATCTTGCAAGAGCAAAGCGATACCTAAGTTTGTGCAATCAATCTAAAACACAATTAATGACAGTGATATTTGTACCTAAACACAGATGTGTAAACGACTAACGGCTCAGGGGTAGTTGTTCAAATGATATTGATGCCAAAAATATATATACATTAAAATGACGACCTCCGTGGTGTAGTGGCTAAGCACGCTGGTTTCAAGGCGTCGCCGCTCCGAGGTCCCGAGTTTGATTCCCGGTCGGGCCAATATAGCAATAAAAAAAATACTATATTGTCTCGGGTCTGGGTGCTGTGGTACCACCGTTTCTGATTTCCATAACACAAGTGTTTCCATAGATCAAACGCTAAGCTGGAATGTCCACGTTTCGGAGGTTAGTCGAAAAGTCATGGGCACGCTACGTTCGCTCTACAGGCTTAAAAATTTCCTCCCCGGCAAAACTAAAATTTCTTTGATACAATCGTTAGTACTTCCCCTCATTGATTATGCTGATGTGTGCTATCCTGATCTAAATCAAGCCCTTGTAAACAAGCTCGACCGACTGATCAATTCTGGCATCCGCTTCATTTTCTGTCTTCGCAAATTCGATCATATCTCTTCTTTCCGGTCACAGCTTTTATGGGTACCTCTTCACTCTCAACGTAAAATCAGAATCCTCTGCACACTTTTCTCGATCTTAAACGACCCTAATTCTCCCTGTTACTTAAAATCCCAGTTCACCTATCTCAGTGCCACGCACTCGCGTCCGCTGCGCTCTTCTAATAAACTTTCTCTCGCTACTCCTGCTCACCGCACAGGTTTCCTTTCAAACTCTTTTGTTGTCCAGGCCATTCGTCTCTGGAATGCCCTTCCTGCAAAAATTCAACAGACTCCCAGTAAATTTTCATTTAAGAGACTCGTCCGTGCACACTTTCTACATTTGTACATCGGAAGCATCAACAAAGCGTAATCCATAAGCTTCTAATACATCGTCATAGTATATTATTATTATAGTATGTATAAGTATATGTATTTATTTTATCGTTTGCGTTATGTATATGTAATATTTTATTAGATTATATTGTATTTATTGTAAATTGTAGTTATTTTGTTTTATTTTATGAGATATGTTTTTTCATGTATATATATTTATTTTATGCGTGAAATTTATCGTTTTTTTCTTTTAATAGTAACCCATTTTCTTTTTTTCTGTCGCACCGCCTACAATCATTTCTGCTTAGCCCAAAGGTATGACTGGTAGAGAATGCCATATGGCGTTAAGTCCACCTTTTGTACGAATTTTTGGTTGTGCAATAAAGTATAAATAAATAAATAAATAAATAAAATAAGTGCATTATCTACTTACTTTGGGATCAGAGCAATGTGTGATTGGTGTCCAATCCAAAAAAATAAAAAAAGGTCAATCAACAACGAACCTCCCAGGTCAGGTGCTGCGTGTCGGCGCCGGCGCTGATAGCGTATACCACTAGCTCAAGCGCTTGCGCATGCAGCACGCACCGCACTACTGTGAGTTCTCATCATCATCATCATTATCCCACATATACTATACAAAATAGGAACAAAACTTTTTTTATACAAAACTATTGGGCCGTGAATTAAAACAGACTATTGATAACACGGCTCGCGGTACTTAGACATTACCAACAAAAAAAAACCGGCTAAGTGCAAGTCGAACTCGCCCACTGAGGGTCCGTGCAAACTTTAACTGAATTAGGGATCCACTTACTTCCACTAAGCTAAAATACCACAATATTTTGTTGACAGCAAATATAGCTTTGTTTTTCATAGTGTTTGTATGAAAAACAAAGTTATGTTTGCGGTTGTTGAAAATGCTATATCTCAAAAACTAATAGTTCGATCCCGTCTAAACTAATTTTCGTTGAAAGTATTTTTTAAGATCTACATTATAAAGGGGGGGGGGGGGGGCGCCCATTTTATCAGTTTGGAAGCTTATATCTCGTAAACGTTAGACTTTTAGAGAAAATAGTTTTAGGAACCCCTATTTCATTTTGAACGCATACCCCACACGCATAGGTTTGACTAAAATTTTTTTGGTGTTAGTTTTATGTATGGGAGCCCCTCCTTAAATATCATTATTTTTTATTTTTTTGTATAAGAATCGTAAAGTGGTTAACAGGATACATCTTCCTAACAAATTTCAACGGTGTGATGCTTATAGTTGCAGAGTAAAGTGGCTGTGACATACGGACGGACAGACAGACAGACAGACTGACTTGACGAAACTATAAGGGTTCCGTTTTTTGCCATTCGACTACGGAACCCTAACAAATGGAAAAACACCACAATATCAATGAGCGAGTCAAAACTACCAACGCCAGGTTGCCTCTTCGTAATTACGGCGTAGTTTTTCGTAGATACGCGCAAGGGTGCGATTTTCCCAATTCGTTTTGATTTTTGTCAGAATGTTGTGAGAGGTTTTCTATAAAACTTGCATATACTTAATTCAACAAAAAAATATGTTAAATAATAATGTTACTGACCAAAACAACATTCTGTATCACATTTCCGATTGTTGTTTAGGAAATAAATAAATTTCCAATAAATATATAATCATTTGTGCAGTTTTAGTTAAGTTCATCGTTTAACATCTGAAAGCCCGATAACTGCACAATTATTGCTAATCACAATTTTACATTACAAGGCTGATAACTCCAATCGCTATTGCGATCGCTTTAAAATACATAAAATCCCCGCCAGTCTGCGTCAAGGCCGACAGAATGTTCTGCAATACACTCTGAGTGTTGTTACTCACGAACTAATTAAACAATTTATTGTTTTTATCCGTGTCTCTAGTTTCCGGTGGATTTGTTCATACAAAACAAATTAACTTCACTTACATGTTTGTTATTAATATGTTATTACACATACTACATACAAATCATTAATGTTAAGTTAACAATTTAATTAATGTGGTGGTATATAAATATTTTTTAATTTAAATAAATACAGGCTGTTTGTGACTGTATTTTTAACTGACTTCAAAAAGGAGGAGGTTATCAATTGGACTGTGTGTTTTTTTTTATTTTTTTTATTTTTGTATGTATGTTACCTCATATCTCAGTCGTTTGTCGACCTAATCGAATTTTTTTTTTGCCTACTTAGAGGATGTACCTTCTAGTTGGTCCCATTTTTTCGATTTTGGGATCTGATGATGGGATCTTGGTGTAATCGAGGGAAACCCTCAAGTGTTAAGGGCACGTATAGTGTTTCTTTACTAGAATCTTAATGTTGACGTGTTGTTACGTCTGATAGTCAACATCTTGTGGGGCTGAGCTGATGGTGGAACTCTTTAACGCTTAGGAGTTCAGTAATTATAATGACGGATGTTATTATAGGTATTTTGTAGCTTCGAAAAAAATAGAATCATAAGGTGCAACCCCCCTCACTTTGAAAATTCAGCCTCACCTGTCGCAGTACCGACTCCAAAAAGAAATTGTTTGCCTAAAACAGATTCCTTTCTTTTCAACGGTGAAGAGTTTATTTAAGACTTTTTAGTACATTTTGGTTTTGAAGTCAGTTTTTACTTTTTTTCAAAGTTTATTTTTTATAGAGTTCTCTCAAAATGGGTTTGCTAACTGACAGTAGGGAAACCAATAAACTGGTGATCTATGTAAGCAATAAATAAAAGAGTAAGGACGTAAAATCTGAGCCAAATATGCATGATACATTTGTGTGAATTATCAAGTACTATCTGTAGTAAATATTGTGCCTAATTAATGAAATAAAATACATTTTGTTTTCGACGAGTGCTTTCTACCGGTACTTACTAATAGATTAGAAACTAGGGCTACGACCAATGATGTTTGAAAATATTAGATATGTCACACGGGCGCGCAATGTGAAAACGCTAAAACGTCTAATTAGGACTTCATACCATTAGTCTGCAAATAGCTATTCCTCAAGTGTGACGTCTTTGTTAGTGATTGTATATCCCATAAAAGGTAAATCCCATCTTGTGTGTTTTAAAACTGTAAAAACTGTATTAAATGAGTAAAATAAGCTCAGGAGATTTTAGTATTTTTACTTTAAATACATTTTACAATACGGCTACAAAGGTAAAAGATTACGTAAATTGATAATTATATTACCAATTATATTTTTAATTTTATATTAGTATTCAGGCTGTTGTTTTGGTCAATGACATCCAACTCAAGGATTTTTAAATTCATTATGCTAGTTTTTTACAAGAAAACCTCTTTACAACATTTACGAACATGTCAAAACGAATGGGGAAACTCGCACCCTCTCGCGTAGCCAGCGCGTATCTACGAAATACTAAGCCGTAGCTAGTAAGCTACGAAGAGGCTACCTGGTGTTGGTAGTTTTGACTCGATCGCTGTATTGCATTAATAAATTGATTTAGTGTTTTTTTTTTCATTTCAACAAAAAAATGGCATCAGTATCGGTTGTATAGCCACTCCTAAGTCGCTCGTCGCTGACAAAAACAACATCCTGTATAGTATATTATAAGTAGCTGTAGTAGTATATTATTAAGTTCGTATAGTATTTTGTCACTACACACAATTAATATGTAATATAAATTGCACTTTAAAAAAGCAACTGTGTCAGACGAGAAATCGAACCCACATTTCAACGTGTTAACTTTACTTTGCATAAGTTTTGTATCGCTATGTTATATTTTATGTATTTAATAAGCAAATATTTATTTCTGTACAATGAATTAGCTAAGCGGTTGATTGATTGTACGGGTGACCAGAGAGCTGGCGCATTTCTAGGCCAAAGGATTACTTTAGCAATCCAAAGAGGAAATGCAGCCAGCCTTCTCCGCACCATGCCGCTATCGCTGGTTCCAGATTTGAGAAATATTTTATTTATTTTAATTTAGGTTAACGATTTTTTTATCTTTCATTGGTAGGTACACCTCATAGTATCTTAGTAAATATGTGAAAAGAGTTTATAAACCTTTTTAATAATTAAACTGGCCACTATGGCTTTAGTTGTAGATATGATTTCACGTCACTTTTGACAGACACTGAAATATTTCAGATTTTGAGTTTTATTGTGAAAACATAATAATTAATTACGAAATAAGTAAACTGTAGAAAACTGGAAATAGAGGCTTTAAATGTAGTTTCTATAATTCTTTACAGGTAAGATTTTGTTAATAGAAAGATGTTATGTATGATTTTATGATCAGGAAACTGATGTAAATAAATACTATAATTCTTTATAGAAACGCAATATCGCTTTTATTTGAAGTCTGTACTATTATAAAACTACATTTTTGCTTCGATTGCAAGTAATATGGAGAAACTGAGATTCGATTTCTAAGTTAAACCTACCGAAGATGGAAAATCGAATGTTTTATGCATAACCTCAACTAGTGGGCAGATTTGTGAAATACCGAATGAATATAAACCTGCAAATTTGCACACTGAAATAACAAGCACTTCCAACTATACCAAAGTTAAGAAAACACTGATAAAGAGATACCAAAAAAGGAGAATATGGATAACATTGACAGATACGAGTAATATTTCAAAAACATACTTACATGAAGAAAATAATTTACAGTTTACGGATATTTACCTAGAAGAAATGTTTGAAGATGCAAAGGAAGGTACTTCGAGTTATTCCAGTCAACATCTTTATAAATTGTTGGAGAAGTTGCTTGAAGAAAAAGAAAATAAGTCATGCGCAGACCAAAATTTAGAAATAGTCGCAAAGGATTTTATACTTCAAAAATTTACAGGAAAAAACTCAAATGCACACCAGTGGATAAAGGATTTTAACAAAGAATGTAAACGTTTTCGAATCGTAGAGGACCAAAAGAAAATTGAAATAATGAAAAACTTTTTGGAATACTCTGCCGTAGATTGGTATAGCTGCATGTTAATAAAGCATACAGTGGAGTCTAAATGGGACATATGGGAAAATAACTTTTATGAGACATTTGCAACCAAGGGATTGTCACCAATTAGATACGCCTTTGCTTTTAAGTATCAAACAGGATCATTACTTGATTATGCTTTAACCTCCTAAGGCGCAATTGCGGTGGCGGTCGCTTTACCGCGGTGGACTGCGTGCGCGTACGCAATTCGCGCGGTGTCAGGATACACGTTACGTAAACAGTTATAAAATCTTATTGAAACAAGCTATTATCATTCTGTAAAAAGCTTATTGTTACTGAATAAATAACCTATGCTTGTAATAAAAAAAAATGTATTCAAAAATGAAAAAATTGAACCAAACAAATTCGTGGTAGGGTGACGACATATACGAAAAAAAATGCGAGAAAAAAAATCGAATTTTAATCAATAACTGACAGCAACCGGATGTGTTTGCGGTCTATAGTGTAGAAACATCTGTTTTTTACTCATGAAGGTCAACATGCCCAAGGAATAAGCATTTATACACCCATTTTCTTTTTTGCAAAAAAGTAATTAAAAAGCGCCCACAGGTGGGCGCTTGGTAAAATCGCGAAACTCATGCTCAGCGCCCACCATCGGGCGCTCTGGCTATCCAAGGGTTAAAAAAAGAAAAACTACTATTGGAAGTAAGGAAAACAATTGATACTGGAACAATTATTGACCTTATTGTATTTGGCTTACCTAATTATGTAGCTGATAAGATTGATAGAGAGACTTTACAAGAAACGGAAACTCTGAACAATGAAATTAGAAAACTAGAATACCTTGTTAAGAAGAATAAATATGATAACAAATTTATAAATACAGATGCAAATACAAAAAATATAAGGAAAGAAGCCATGTCAGATTTGCATCGCTGACAAAAAGGGGAAACGTTATCATCTTGAAGAAAATTGTTGGTTTAAAAGGGACAAACAAAAAGCTATTGTAAAGACTGTAAACAACTCGAAATTAAAAGTGGAATTAAACGAAAAGAATCCAAAAAACTAGAAGTACCACCATTAATAAGGGTAAGTTTGCTATTGAATGATACTTTAAAATGTTTCTGGAATTTATGACTCCGGTTCTAATCACTGATAAATGCAAAATTACTAAAAATACCACAGAAAGATGATAACTTGAACATGCAAAAAGTAAATTTAAAAACTATTAATGGTGAGAATGAAACAAATGGCATGGTAACTTTGAAAATAAAGATATACAATAGGGAAGAAATAATGGATGTTTTTATCATAGATAATAAAAACTTCAATTATGATTTTTTGATTGGTTTGGATTGCATCAAGAAATTTAAATTAATTCAAACTGAAGATTTACAGATAATACAATCTAACAGTTCAACGAATGATACTTTAAATACAGCGAATGTAGTAATTCCTGATGAACTAGGTGACAAAAATAAAAAAGGATTGTTCTCAAACACAGACGAAGAAATAACAAAATTTGAATATGAAAGAAAATGTAAAATAATTTTTAATGAACATATTGAGACAGGAAACTTTTTGATGGGAATAAATCATTTAGATTTATGTCAGAAATCAGAAATAAATAATATAGTCGAAAAATATAAATCAGTATTTGCTAAAGATAAATATGATATTGGTACTGTTCGTGATTATGAAGCGCATATTAACCTAATGGTGGATAAATATTGTTGTAAACGACCATATCGATGTTCATTTGAAGACGGAAGAGAAATAGAGAGTCAAATATCAAAACTACTTGAGAAAGGATTAATTGAGGAGTATTATAGCCTGTTCGCAGCTCCAGTAACGCTAGCATATAAAAAAGAAAATTATGTATAGACTTCAGAGAATTGAACCAAATAGTTGTTCCTCAATCTCAACCGTTTCCATTAATAGAAGATTTGATAATCAAAACTGTAAACTGCAAATATTTTTCAACTTTAGATATAAATTCTGGTCTATACCGTTGAAAATTCAAGATAAACACAAAACTGCTTTTGTTACTCAAGAAGGACATTACCAATGGACAAGCCTACGGTTTGGATTGAAGACTGCTCCATCAATTTTTCAACGAATTTTGAGTAATACGATATTTTAGTATTTTCGAAGACTTTTGAGGAGCATATACAACATTTATCTAGATTATTGGATGCAATTCTTAAAGAGGGTTTTCGGCTAAAATTTTCAAAATGTAGTTTTGCGGAAAATCATGCAAAATATCTAGGACATATTAAAGAAAACAATTCAATTCGACCGTTGAAAGATTATTTAACTGCGATCAAGAATTTTCCTGTGCCAGAAACCAGGAAGAATGTACGTCAATTTTTAGGAAAAATAAATTTCTATCATAAATTCATTCCCTGTGGTGCAATAATTTTAGATCCATTACACAATTTATTAAGAAAAGATGTGAAGTTTATTTGGTCAGCCGAATGCCAGGAATCATTTGATAAAATAAAAAAACTGTTATGCTCAGAACCAATCTTAAGAATTTATGATCCGGACTTGCCAATACAAATTTACACAGATGCAAGTATAAAAGGAGTTGGAGCTGTTTTGAAACAAAAAGATGAAAACGGTAAAAGTTAACCAGTTGCTTATTTTTCAAAAAAAAAATAACTGAACCACAAAAAAAGAAGAAGGCTATATATCTGGAATGTCTGGCAAAAAAAGAAGCGGTAAAATACTGGCAACATTGGCTTATGGATAAAGAATTTATGGTGTATTCGGATCCCAAACCTTTAGAAAATCTGAATATAAATGCTAGAACAGATGAGGAACTTGGTGCGTCAAATTACCAAGTTCCTCATCTGTTCTAGCCTTATTATTTATCGCAATATGATTTTAAAATAAAGTCTAATCCTGGAAAATCCAATCAAGAAGCAGACTGTTTAAGCCGGAATCTGGTCTTGAACCCAAATAATAATACTGATGACTTTTTGAAAGTAGTGAATTTGATTAGCCTACAAAAGATTAAAGAAGATCAGGACAAAAATGAAAACTTACAAAATTTTAAAAACAAATTGATATTGAAAAATGGAATTTATTATAAAGAAAATAAGGGAAGAATTAAAATAGTACTATCAGAGGAACTAAGTAAGACTCTTATAAAAGACATCCATCATACTTACTGCCATCTTGGGAGAACACAAATGACAAGTAAAATTACACCACTCTACACTGCAAAGAATATCATTAATAACATTAAACAAATTTGTGATGAATGCAAAGTCTGTATGAAAAATAAATCCCGAAAAAGATCTAAATATGGTTTAATGTCACATTTAAGTCCAGCAACGCGCCCATTTGAAATTTTTTTTCGAGAGAGGAGATGTAAAAAGAGTTTATAAACCTTTTTAATAATTAAACTGGCCACTATGGCTTTAGCTGTAGGTATGATGTCACGTCACTTTTGACAGACACTGAAATATTTCAGATTTTGAGTTTTATTGTGAAAACATAATAATTAATTACGAAATAAGTAAACTGTAGAAAACTGGAAATAGGGGCTTTAAATGTAGTTTCTAAAAACTAAAAAAAAATAATAATAAATTTCTAAAAATTATGACTGGGGCAGTAAAATAAAATAATTTTGTAAATTTATATAATAAGTTATCGACATTAATTCATTATTTTACTTCTATTTTATTTTATTTAAGTCAATTTGTTACTATTATTATTAATTACTAACATAGACATTAAGTACATTATAATTAACCATAAATGGATCAATGATATCTGAAAATAAATGAATAATAATAATAATAATAATTCTTTACAGGTAAGATTTTGTTAATAGAAAGATGTTATGTATGATTTTATGAGCAGGAAACTGATGTAAATAAATACTATAATTCTTTACAGAAACGCCATATCGCTTTAATTTCAAGTCTATACTATTATAAATACATAATGTGATTGAAAAAAATAAGCGAACACAATTACTAACCAAAATTAATAAACAGAGCTAAAATTTTATTTTACCATCTCAAAGTACTCATTTCTCTTTTTACTAGTTCAAAGCAATGCGTATTTATGAAAAATTTGCATAATCGTTATTCCTAATTCACCGTAATTGGGGTACTTAAGGAAAATAACAACGGCTATAACATAAAAGCCTTCAAAGTACCCTATTCGCAAGTTGCTTTGCATCAGACCCGTACTAAGGGCCTTTTATATTCTTACGGATAATATCTTTAGAAGCCCTGTATTTTTTCTTTCCAATTACATCGCGTTCAGAGATTTGCCTGAGGTGCTTTAATACAGGGGAATTTAAGGTTTACGCAATTGTTGTGATTGTATCTAGGAAAATGTGCGGTCAATAAAGTCGAAAGTATTTTTTGAATTGGTTTGGTTTTACTTTGAAAAATAGATTGGTTTTTTATTTAGTGAATGTAATGGCTAAAAGTCCAAACGATTTTAAGATTTTTACAAAGATGCATCTTTTTATGGTAACGTGGTATGAAGTGATTTGCGTAATATATTTATTCAAAGTAAGTAATGTGATGTTGTGTTGAAAAGCAGTATTATATTACCTGGGGTTGAAGAAAGTATATGATTTTCTTCTTAATCTTTCGTCTACACGTCGGGAGGTGGTTTAATTTAATAAGTCTTATTCTACAATTTTGTTGTACAATTAAATCACTATTGCTGAGCCCCAGTATTGATTATTCATAATTAGGAACCTCTTCACTTTTTTAGGGTTCCGTAGCCGAATGGCAAAAAACGGAACCCTTATAGTTTCGTCAAGTCTGTTTGTCTGGCTGTCCGTCCGTATGTCACAGCCACTTTATTCTGTAACTATAAGCATCACACTGCTGAAATTTAGTAGAAAGATGTGTTCAGTTAACGCCTTTACAATTCTTCTACAAAATATAAAAAATAATGAAATTTAAGGGGGGGCTCCCATACATGAAACTTAAACCAAAAAAAATTTTTTTCGTCAAACCTAGGCGAGTGGCGTGTCTATGTTTTAAAATGACAAAGAGGTTTCAAAAATCATTTTCTTTTAAAGTCTAACGTTTCGTAGCTAGATGCTTCCAAAGTGGTAAAAAGGGCGTCCCCCCCCCCCCCCATCTAACGTCTAAACTAAGCAAGTGTAAATATTGAAAAAAAAATATAATGTAGATCTTAACAAATACTTTCAATGAAAATTGTTAGTTTTTGAGATATAGCACATTTTCAACAACCGCAAACATAACATTGTTCTTCATACAAACACTATGAAAAACAAAGTTATACTTGCTGTCAACAAAATATTGTGTTATTTTACTAAGTGAAAGTAGGTGGATTCCCTAATTCAGTTAAAGTTGGCACGAAATTCTCTGTCCGCAGTTGGCCGGTTTTTGTTCCTAATAGCCGTTCATTGTGCATCATGAAGTTCTGTACCAACAATAATTGACAAGTTTGTTAACTATTATAAAGAATAAATGAATTTACATTTGTATTTAGCTTTGCCATCTCTTAAGACAGCTCTTTCGAAATTAGTATGTACGTATTAGTCAATATTGTTTGCTGCTTGAAAATCGATGTGCAGAAGCTGAGCCAAATTTATTCGATTGATAAAAAGAAAGAGATTAGATAGTATGTCTGCAATATGCTAATTAAATTGACCTTACTAATCACAAGCAAACCCTTTTTTTAATCACTCGCGGCAATACTACGAGTTGGACACCAATCACATACATTGCTCTGATCCCAAAGTAAGTAGCTAATTGCACTTGTGTTATGGAAATCAGACACAACGGTGGTACATCAACACCCAGACCCGAGACCATATAGAGAATTTTGATTTCTATATTGACCCGATCGGGAATCGAGCCCGGGACCTCGAAGCGGCGCGGCGACGCCTTGAAACCAGCGTGCATAGCTACTACACCACGGAGGTCATCGACTTTCGTTCGAAAGTCACAAAAAGTCCACTAAAATCACGCTATATGTACATGCACGCAATAGTTTCAAGTTATCTTCTAATCAGTGTTGTGTGGATTACAACTGATATTCATATAAAAATTGAACATGTATCAATGAAAATTATCCGTTATATTCACGTGAATGATTAAAATAGAGCTCTACGTCTCCAGAAAGCACTGGCACTGTTTTTCAATGGGCCCTTATTAAGTGACTTACACAGACCACCCGCAAATGGATTTCTTTAATTCAACCTTTGTTCAAACGGCTCGATTCTGTTTTACCCACACAAAACAATTAATGTTTTCTCCTTGTTAGCGTTGTGAGTCGCTTGTTGCTCACAACCGAGAAAACTTCTGGTGGAACGGTGTATACCATTCGGCGTTGATGCTTCTTTGATCTCGTAAGAGAATCGATACCAAGTGGCCAGTCAATTTAAAAAAGCTGGCGATAAATCCAGGACTCATCACCTGTAACGATATCGTAAACACGCCGAGACGAGCCTGCTTCAAACTTGTTCAGTATCACGGCACCATTCCACCCGGGCCTGCTTCTGAGCGTCGGTGAGGTAGTGCGGCACCCAGCTTGATCCTATTCTCCTCGTAGAATCTCGTGATCGCTTCCCGATCCAATCTTCACTATGTGCTGAATCTCCGGGTATGTGATTCACCTATTATCTTGGATTATTTTTTTCACTGCTAACATGTTTTCTACCGTAATAGCCATCAAAGGGCGACCGCTTCGTTCTTCATCTCCCAAGGTTGGTCAACCGTGCTTGAATTAGTTATAGCAACAATGCGCGGTGGCCTTTGCGGGGCCTTCATCCATAAACGTCATTTGAAGTCTATCGAACGATTCTTCCGGTTTCAGTCGACACTTGAAATCGTAAAAATACATAGCTCTAAATTTTTCCCTGCGCAAATTCATTTTTCAGTCGAACACGATACTTTGAATTGGCTCGCAAAAAAAGTGGAGGGAAATTTTGAAAATGGAACACTAGGTGTGTTGGAGTTAGAAAAACTGCTAAAAATGGCCACTTTTGGCAATTTTTCTAACTGAAACTGCAGATAACTACTTTAGAAACAATGAAACGTACTAAATCAACTATAGAACCTGTACTACAATCGTGTTTACCAGATTTTTGATTGGTCTTTTATTTAACGAGTTATGATTTTTCTACTAAAGTGGCGCTAGTGTGCGCGTTAAAAATCCGGATAGCCCCTTAAGTGCAATGCAGCTACAGTGCTTACTAAAAATAATTACAATAAACGACTGTAGATAAGAGCAAACACAAAAAACCCAAGAGTCAGTCAAACTACCTACAGTTTGCTCATCTCATCATTCATTTGACAAGGTCGTGTGTCCTGTCTCTAATCGGTTTGGAAGCGAGCGATTTCAGAGGCTCCACTCTCCAACAGCATGTCCTCCATGTATCCTAATCTAGCCGTTCCTGTCACTCATGCTTGCGTGTACTAGCTTGTAAAAGGGATGGCTACAGTCGAAAATACGAGAGAATTCTCATAAAGTAGAAGTTCAGGTAACAGCTCGGATTTTTGCCATGCCAGTGAAATACTGGGTCTCTCTTTGACGCCTGCCCAGTGATTCGTGTGAGTTACTTAGGATTTTACGATTTCTTGTGCATATTTAAATTGATATCAAAAAATGTATTGTAGGACTAGACTTCCAGTTATAAACCTTATCCGCCAGCAAATCTGCTAATCCGATGTTTCGTTTCTTTCCGGTTATAAATTTCGATCAGACAAATTTCGTACCTAATCTACTATAGAAATAGCATAGACTTATGCTATCTATGGTAATTTTCATCTTACTGATATTGATATGCCAAAGTTTGTGATGTTGATAGCTCCCTAACGCTCAAACTGCTGAATTGATTTTGATGAAACTTGTCAAAAACATGACTGACATCTAAGGATAGAGTGATGAAGAGAAAGACACAGGAGAAACCGCTAGTGGCAATTAATTTCACCACAAGGCAGTTAGGTACACTATTACCAAAATACTTGTTACATATTCATAATAGATTTGAATATTTTTTTAGTTAATTAATTACAGTTCTGTTTTATAATTATTTGATAACACCAAACGTTTGATACATTCTATTTTTGTTATTTGCCCCATTAATTGCGGTTGTTTGCTAATTTCCTGTTAGATATCTCAAATTATTTTAGCGGGGATTACATGATGTGATTAATACAAAAACAATATTTAATCATATTCACTTGAATGCGCTTGATCAGTGCAATACGACCTGTAATATATAATTATTAAAATGATGATTAAATTATTGTTATTTTGTTTTCTTAGTAGCATTGTGGTTGGAAGTGATATTTTTCATGTACTCAGCAAAACTACATTTCGTCCAAATGAGGATGCGATGAATTATTTTGGGTATTCCGTTCTTCTCACAAGAAATGGGTAAGTTTTCTATTTTTATAAGAAGCTGTTTGATTGTACAGTTGTTAAAAAAATTAACGTTGCTTTTAACTTCGTATGTTACGGCAGTGCTTATATTGACGTCCTGCTGATGTTATGTGTTGGTTCCTTTTTTTTTAAATAAGATACTCCCGTGAAACGAACTCGCACTTTTAGTTTTTGAAAACAAAAATTGTATTTAATGATTTCCGAAAATGTGCTTACATTTTCCCGGCAATGACTTGAGGATGGATATGGATAGCATGATTTGAAGAAATTAATAATGCAATTTTATATTATTTTTCACAATCAAAGTTTGTAATGTTCTTTAAGTAAAAAATTTCAAGAACTTTGCCATAGGTTCGGTAAAGGATGTCATAACTTAGTCTTAAGCTTTTATTCTGTTCAGTAAAAACATGTGTTAACATGCACAACTAGGGATTCCCAGTGACTTCACCCGATTTAATGATTTCCAGTTCTACACAACTTTATAGTAAAAGTATGTATATCAGTTCAAAGCTCGTTTGTTTTTCGCATTGTCAAATTTCTCTGTTCGCTCACCTACCTACCTTTATAGAGGGTAACAACAAGGTTTTGCCAAATTTCGGGAGGTGAATACGACCAATTTCTAAAACCAATTTCTCAAATTTCAATGCTCGCAATTTTTACTAGGGTACCATCATTCGGACTTATTTTTTCCGACTCGCCATACATTATCGTCAATGTAGCTGACTGATGTGTATGGGACATCTGAAATTGTATGTGCCAACCTGTATAAGGGGCCGTCCATTAATCACGTGAGGCTCAAAAGGGGGGGGAGGGGGTACGGAAAACATCACGAAACATCACGACGGGGGAGGGGGGTCTCGTTAGACATCACGTGTATTAATTTTATTTATTTTTTTGTCGAAAAGCGCTATTTCTGAACCGAAAGTTTGAACGGCGCAAAAATTTGAACGATTTTTTGTCACAAACCTCTTTGCCAAGAATAACTGCCAGTGAAGAAGAAGCTTTACCAGTTCTAACCTTAAATAAGAGTCTTGCAACTCCGTGGGACGAAGACAACATTTCATAATCATAATTATAATCATAATCATTTATTTCTCACCATAAAGACTAAAGACAGAAATAGACAGACAATATAAAGAAAATCAAATTTTTGGTACATATAGATTATGGTGGGTTGATACCTGAACTAGGATGATTCCTGTATCTCAGGTTATCAACCCTCCACCCCATCTGTGATCTTATGTTATGTAATGAGCAATATTAGTGAGTATTTTTTTTAAAGGTAGATACATAAATTTGGAGGGTAGTTTTAATCGCGCTAGCAACCGTGCGCCAAGTCGCCGAACAATTATCAATCCCACATTTACTTGGTGCGAAGCTATTTTGTAATAGAACTAGTTGTTGGTGTGTGGTACAAGTAAAAAATTACCAGCGACTTTGCAATTAGTTGCTAAGATGAAAAATATGAAAATATATAAAAGTATACTTACTGACTAGCTTACTTAATATGCGTATACAAGCATTCTAGATTGTAGTATAAGTATTATTATTTGTAGCATTAAAAATATCTAGTAATACAGTGTGTCCCTGGATAAAGTGCAATCCCGAAAGGGGATGAAACTAGACCATGAATCAGTGACTAGAAAAATATTAAAAAAAAATATAAAAAAAATATTGTAGGATTTATTGGTATTTTAAGATTTTCATGTTTCATTAAGAACTCTATGAACAAAAGTATTGATTTCTTCCAAAATAATGGGTCTATTTCTTTGAAAAAAAAAACAGTATGCCTAATACCTGGCGATGACCATGAAATAATAAATAGTCCGTAAAAAAGTAACTATCTTGGGTAAAAAAATGTATTTTTATGAAAAAAATGATTTTTTTAGACGTTTATTTTAAAAAACTTCAAATTACTAAAAAATGTGCCCTATAACTATGTAATTTTATAGCTTACTTTTATTCTTTACCATTTTAGCTTCCAAATAAAAAAAAAAAACAATGTTCTAACTCAAAAATTGGCTAGGTAGGAGTTATTTACATTTTAGTAGGTAATAAAAGTCAGACTTTAATCACAATAACTTTATTAATAAAATTATCCGTAATTTACAATTTTGCATTTTTATTTCATGCATTAAATGTTCAAAATGGCCTCCTCGATTTTGCAAGCACATTACTGCACGAATATTAATTTGGTTAGTGGCTCTACCTGCACGGTAGGCTCCACTTTAAAAGTTCGTAGATAGCGTGTTTTTTTAGTTAGAACATTGGTTTTATTTTATTTGGAAGCTAAAATGGTAAAGAATAAAAGTAAGCTATAAAATTACATAGTTATAGGGCACATTTTTTTAAATATGAAGTTTTTTTAAAATAAACGTCTAAAAAAATCATTTTTTTCTTAAAAAAATCATTTTTTTCATAAAAATACATTTTTTTACCTAAGATAGTTACTTTTTTGCGGACTATTTATTATTTCATGGTCATCGCCAGGTATTAGGCATACTTGCATTTTTTTTCAAAGAAATAGACCCATTATTTTGGAAGAAATCAATACTTTTGTACATAGAGTCCTTAATGAAACATGAAAATCTTAAAATACTAATAAATCCTTCAATATTTTTTTATATTTTTTTTAAATATTTTTCTAGTCAATGATTCATGGTCTAGTTTCATCCCCTTTCGGGATTGCACTTTATCCAGGGACACACTGTATATCTAGTAACTTTAATATTTACTTTTATATAAGTGTGTGTGTGTGTGTGTGTGTGTGTGTGTGTGTGTGTGTGTGTGTGTGTGTGTGTGCGTACTTATTATATATATATATATTTTTCCAGTCAAAAATAGCCTTTACATAGACTTCCAAAAAATACACGTGATCCAGGGGGGAGGGGGGGGGAGTGGTCCCAAACCTCACCAAATATCACGAGGGGGGAGGGGGGGTCAAAAAATGAGAAAAACGACCTCACGTGATTAATGGACGGCCCCTAATACTGTTTTCAGGCTAATCGTTGGTGCGCCCAAAGCTAGAAAGGAAGTAAACGTATCTGGTGAAGTTTTTACATGTTCTTTGGATGATTCATTTGGTTCTTTTGATCGCCGCAACGACACATGCAACCCTCTGAGTAAGGATATACCATATTTATTATGTTAGGGTTGCCGATAATCCATTAACATTTGCTCCTAAGTGAATGCTTCATGCTGTCGCAATGCAGCATCGATGCAGTCGTGATGCTAACGCGCGTTAGCAGCAGAATAAGCTGGAAATTGACAAATTACGAGTATTTACTGTTTTTGGCGACTGCATCGAATACTAACGCGCGTTAGCTTCACAAATCAATTTAACAATTGAACTGAATGAATGTGAAGTAGTGAGTGATATTGTGATATATATCTTTGGCTTCCACTGAACTATATCACTCATTTCAGTTCATTGAACGAATTTGCTCATGTTTAGCCGCAAAAGAATGCTGTTTGCATGATCTCATTATTTTAAACTTCAAAACATCATATTTTTACATTCTAGTTGATATTTTTGACTCATTATTTTACATAAATTAGACACCTGATTGCCGAAGCTGAAAAGTTTGTTTGGTTGGTTGATATAATCTCAGGAATTCGAAGAAATGTTTTTGTGTTCGATAGCTCATTTATTAGGAAAAGTTGTAAAATATCACGCTACGGTTGAAAGGAACGGAATAAAATCAATTCGTGCGGATCATATTACCGGGGCCTGCTTAGTACTTCAGAATTCAAATAGCCTAATAATATTTAGACTTAGAAAATAAAAACATACTTTTTGATGTATATTATTTAAAGCTTTAAAAACCTTAAACAAGAAGTCTTGTCAACTCTGGGTTTGTTTCTGGCCATCCTCTTTGTGACAACCCTGAAAAAATAAGTAAGTAAATACATATACACTCTTTCTATAGTCAAAAAACGAAAATAACGTTTCATAAGATACAAATCTACTCTACTCTTTACAGACAAAATCATGAATGTAACAGAAAACGATTTTAAGAAAAATGATTCGTGGTTCGGAGCTACACTTGCTGATACTCCAGATGGCACATTGTTTGTAAGATATTTGTAAAATATCACCGATATAATAAGTTTTTAAATAATGATAGCCTAGTGCAAACCTTTGCAATATGGTTCGGTTGTGGTCTCTCGCTTCGTCTTTTGTGTCGTGTGTGCAAGCAATTTTTACCCGACTATAAAAAAGGAGGAGGTTATCGATTCGGCTGTATGTTTTTTTTGTATCTATGTTACCTCATATCTTAGTCATTAGTCGACCGATTCGCAAAAATTTTTCGCCCACCTAGAGGGTATACCTTCTAGTTGGTCCCATTGTTGCCAATTTGGGATCTGATGATGGAATCTTGGTGCAATCGAGGTGAATCCTCAAATTTTAAAGGCACGTATAGTGTTTTTTTTACTATAATCATAATATTTACGTGTTCTTACGTCTGATAGTCTACATTTTGTGGGGCTGAGCTGATGGTGGAACTCATTAACGCATAGGAGTTCAGTAATTATCATTATAATTACTGAACTCCTAAAAACCGACTTCAAAAACAAAATGCACTACTATTGCCTAAAATAGATTCCTTTCCTTTCACTGGTCAACAGTTTAATCAAGACTTTTTACTGCATTTTGGTTTTAAAGTCGGTTTTTAGGGTTCCGTAGCCAAATGGCAACAAACGGAACCCTTATAGTTTCGTCAAGTCTGTCTGTCTGTTTGTCTTTCTGTCTGTCTGTCCGTCCGTATGTCACAGCTAATTTATTTTGTATGTATCCTGTTAACCGCTTTACGATTCTTATACAAAAAATAAAAAAATATGATATTTAACATGGACATGAAACTAAAACCGAAAAACTTTTTTTAGTTAAACCTATGCGTGTGGGGTGTCTGTGGATAGGTCTTTTAAAATGACATAGAGGTTCCTAAAATCGTTTTGTTTTAAAGTCTAACGTTTCTTAGCTAGACGCTTCGAAAGTGGAAAAATGGGCGCCCCCCCTCCCCTCTAAACTAAGCAAGTGTAAATTTTGAAAATAATATATAATGTAGATCATAACAAATACTTTCAACGAAAATTAGTTCGGACGGGATCGAACGAGAAGTTTTTGAGATATAGCACATTTTCAACAACCGCAAACATAACTTTGTTCTTCATACAAACACTATGAAAATCAAAGTTATATTTGCTGTCAACAAAATATTGTGGTATTTTACTAAGTGGAAGTAAGTGGATCGCCTAATTCAGTTAACACACCCTCAGTGCGCGAGTCCGACTCGCACTTGGCCGTTTTATTTTACTTTTATTAATCGTTGAAAAGTAAGACGCGAGAGACCTCGGCCGTATAATAGTTTTGCTGTAGAAGTTGAAGTATTATGATCACTTTTGTCCTCGTTACAATGCACGTCGCATCGCTAGAATTATATAATAATGTAATACGATTTTCCTCAGGCTTGTGCACCTAGAAAAATGTTTCGAAATTTGGTAGTAGAAGAATCTCAAGCATTTTGTTTCGCGCAAGGAAAAAAAGCAGACAGGTCACTAACAGTTTCGGATAGAAGTAAGTAAGGTTTTTCATTTACTTCATTCCTGTGAGCCTGTGTAGTTGGTAAAATGATAATGATCCTATTTTCAAATCGTGCGTCTTTACACTATATACAAGGAAAAACGCAGGGCTGTAAAACTAATCACGTATAGTTTGGAAGTTTTTTACTAAGCTTTTTTAATCTATATAATAGTAGATAAACAAATCCTCGAAACATGTGCCTCAGTGCTATAAGACTCTGGAACTCCCTCCCTAATACCATCAAGACTTCATCGTCTAAATATTCCTTTAAGAAGTCATTCGTAAGCTTATTCTCAGTGAGAATACCACCTAATGCTTATTAAGCCTATTTCTGTTAGCCTATGTATGGATAATTGTATGTATTTAAGCAGGTTTATTTTTAATTATTTATGTAAGTATATTAGTAGCTTAAAATTAATTTGTTGCTTTTGTGTTATTTTACGCCGCCTGAATCGTTTCAGCTTCACCCAATGGTTGACTATTAGAAAATGCTTAAGCATTAAGTCCGCCATTTGTACTTTAGTTTTGTCAGTGCAATAAAGAATAAAATAAATAAATAAACATTTGCCGATGTTATCCATCGAATCAGCTCACGCTGATCCCACGATGGCGGATTTTTACAGTGGTTTTGTATGACTCAAGAATGCCGATCAATACTAAAGACAATATCTACAAGACAGCAGTCAGATAAGCCATGACATACGGTGCCGAATACTGAGCCATAAAGAAAGCCCACGTACAGAAAATGCACGTGAAGGAGATGGAGATGCTATGATGGGAGGCAGGTGTAATCCAAGTCGATATAGTGTGAAACGAGCATATCAGAGGAAGTTTCCAAGTCGACTCTATAGCCGGAAAACTCATCGAGACTCGACTACGATGGTCGAAAACAAGAAATGTAGAGACCACCCACTGGCCACCTGGCAGTCCATGATAACGAAAGACTTATTAGAGCTTACCCAAATAAATATTTCGACAACCCAGTATACACAGTCCTGGTGCCGCAGAACGCGGGGAGCCATCCCTAATTAACGAAAAAGCCTAGGACGAAGAAAAAGACCTTGTAAAACCCTTCTTTTGTGGTGGGAGAATACGACGAGTAATATTAGTTTTATTTACCATCGATCCCATGACCGATAACACATTTACCGTATCGCAGTCCACCACTACCTGAGCACCTTAAAATTTCAGCACTAGGGCACCTCGCGTACTATCTTTTGTTTTGTTTGAAAGTGGTTAGGTTATTGAGACTTCGACCGTACGTAATAGGGAATCGTGATTATATTATGAACAGTTTGCTATTATAAGTCATGTTTTATTTTCAGAACCTGATTTTCATCGCGAAGACAGAAAGGACTATGCATCATACTACTCAGACAAGAAAAGTATTTATAAGTATAAATATCAAAAATATGATACGTTCGGAATATCAATTGACTATACCAAAGACGATACGTTTATTATAGGAGCACCTGCAGTGATGCAAGGAGCAGGTTTGTTAACAAAATTTTCTTTTATTAAATAATTTTAATTAATATACCTACAGGACAGCAAACACCTACACCGCTCTATTTGCAAAGTAAGTTGTTTAAGGACTGTTAAACTCAGTACACAGGTAGGGAACATAGAATAAAATGTAGGATTTCTATATTTATCGGGCCTTAGAATCGGACCCGGGTCCTCGAGGATGCGGAATTCTTGAAAGCCGGCGTGCTAACCAGTCCACCACAGCGTTGAAATCATATGCTTGTCCTACTCCCTGTTATCTAGGTGATTGGTGTAGCAGTTAGCTCGCTGGTTGCTACCCAAGAGGTCCCGGGTTCGAATCCCGGGTCGGGCCGAAATTTGTTTCTGCGTTTTTCTGTCTTGAAAATGTTCAAAAACAGGAGTTAGGAAGTTGGTGGTGAAGACACCCCCGTCGCTTGGAACTGTTCATCCTGCGCCTGATCTCTCACCGGTCATGGCGGATCTGGTGTTTCACTGAATAATGAGAGTGAAGGAACAGAGATCGCCCTTGTATATTGCACAAACATTTGAGCACTATAATCAATGATCCGCGCCGATGGTCAGCGAGATTGGCTGCCGTGGTCGGATTTGACCAGGAAGACTTTAAACACATTATGTTTTCTCATAATTACATTCCGATCATTTGTTGTCACAAGCACTCAGGTACCTGTTACACAGTCAATACGCAGTTTTTTCGCCGGCATTTTTCTATTAACATGAATACTCGTAACTCTTTGCACACATAAATTTTATCATTTATGCGTCTAATATTCTTGTTTTTTTAAGGAACCATATTTCAAATCAAGTATCACCCAAGTTCATTTACATTTGACAGACTGATTTCTTCTAATCCTTATTTTACAAAAGAATTGATGCCAGATGACTACTTTGGTAAGTATAAGTTTGTATTACAACCATCAGTGATAATATATTAAAAGTTATGAAAAGATTGTTTACATTATTGGACTAGCAAAGAGAAGCGGACTTTAGGCGTGTCATTTATTATACAGCACCGTATCTTGGGACTCACAAACTAATATTTAAATTACGAAATTCAAAGTAGGTATACCTACTGATCGATAAAGTTGTGATTATTATGCACTTTTTAGGGGTCCGTAGCCGAATGGCAAAAACGGAACCCTTATAGTTTCGTCAAGTCTGTCTGTCTGTCTGTCCGTATATAACAGCAACTTTATTCTGTAACTATAAGCCTCACATTGTTGAAATTTGTAAAAAAGATGTATCCTGTTAACCGCTTTACGATTTTTATACAAAAAAATAACAATAATGATTTTAAGGGGGGTCTCCCATACATGAAACTAAAACCGACAAATGTATTTTTAGTCAAACCTATGCTTGTGGGGTGTTTATGGATAGGGCTTTTAAAGAGACATTGAAGTTCCGAAAGTTCCGAAAATCATTTTCTCTTAAAGTCTAACGTTTGAGAGATAGACGCTTCCAAAGTGGTAAAATGCGCCCCCTTTTTCTAAATTAAGTTTATGTAAATTTTGACCTCCGTGATCGAGTGGCTACCACGCTGGTTTCAAGCGTCGCCATCTCGTGAGGTTCCGAGTTCGATTCCCGGTCGGGTCAATGTAGAAAACGATCTTTTCTATATTGTCTCGGGTCTGGGTGTGTGTCTGATTTCCATAACACAAGTGCATTGCCTACTTACTTTGGGATCAGAGCAATGTATGTGATTGGTGTTTTTTTATTTTTTTATTTTTTGGAAAAAACATGATTTAGATCTAAACAAATACTTTCAACGAAAATTGGTTTAGACGGGATTGAACTAGTAGTTTTTGAGATATAGCAAATATTCTACAACCGCAAACATAACTTTGTTCTTCATACTAACACTATGAAAAACAAAATTATATTTGTTGTTCACAAAATATTGTGGTATTTTAGCTAAGTGGATTCCCTTATTCAGTTAAATTTGGCACACGCTTTAAAAAAAATGTACTTGTTCGAGCATGTTGTCATAAAACATCGATTCCAGGCTCATAACAAAAAAAGTATGAGAGTAGGAGGTACTTTCTCTAAACCATCATAATTATGTATTTTATATCATATACATAGGTCGATGTAGGTGTTTTTGACACAATTTTATTTTTCAGGGTACAGTGTCGCCTCAGGTGCATTTGAAAAAAATGGTCAAATTCTATACGTCGGTGGGGCACCGCGATCCAAGAAAGGCTACGGACAGGTAAAAAATAGAAGTAAAACCTTGAACTGAGTGAGAGATTTACGCCATTTTGTTCCAAAAATTGATTTGTAATTTAAATTGTATCCTAGGTCTTGATAATTGAAAAACCTGTGAAAGAAGAGGCAGAGATGAAGATAAAAGCGAAACTGATAGGACCTCAATTGGGCTCATATTTTGGGTACAGTGTGTCTACCCCTGATTTGAACATGGATGGGCTTAGTGATCTGGTTGTTGGTGCTCCAAACTTTTTTGTGAAGACAGGTGTACTAACATACGATCAAGGAGCTGTTTATGTTTATTTGACTCGGAAAACTGTAAGTAATAACACTGACCTTCTTTCACCAATGCTTGATTTAACCTTGTACAAACTCCATAATTTATTTATGTCATAAATAATTTTAAACAAAAACTTTACTTAACCGGAGCGCACCGTATAAAATTATAACAAATGATGATTTATGAGGAAAATTGTAATCGAATTACACCCAAGTGTTTTAACCAAAGATAAAATTAAATAATGACAATTCTAATGAATTAGCAATCACTATTAACCGCCCTTATATTGTTTAAATTATACTGCATTTTATTGACATAATGCACTCGATGGCCGCAATTTAGTTTCAACCACCAGTTTTTCTTTTTCCTTAATCAATAAATAGGTATGTGCTAAATTTCATCCAGCATAGTTTTGTCGTTATTTTTATAACCTCCATAGAAACTTTAACTTTTTATTTATTTTTGTTTGTTAGTATAGATGATGATTGATAGATTCAAACCGCTTGCAATCAGTCACTGTGTAAAACATATGGGACGGCCTTTGTTAACACTTAAAGTGTCTTTAAACATTTTTGAAGAAAAGCCCGCAATTGTCACATGAAACTTATAAACATTTGGGCTATTTTGATATAATAATATATAAAAAACATGAACCCTTGGGCCCGAGTGGTCAGCACACGGCGTGCTGGTGGACAAGAACTCGGGTCCGAGAGCTATATGCATATGCCACCATTATATTGTAAAAACCGCGTGACTACAATCTAATGGTTTTAAATCTGTTAAATTGCAAACTGAAGAAATCTACAGATTTTTAATAATAATAAAATAAATTAAGCAATTTAACACAATTCACAATAAATATTGTGAACTGTACAGAACTTCAAACGCTCTAACGTAAACTGAAATGACGAATCACTGAGCGAAGTGACGGGTTAGGGTATAAGAAGGATAAACGGGGTGAGCAAATTGAATCCCCGTATATCCTGTTATCGTGTTAGTTTGACATGTAAGTACCAATAAAATCGTAAATGTTAAACCATGTCGATCTTGTTCAAAAAAAAAACCCTCAGATTACAATCAACCGGATTTAAAACCGTAAGATAGCCATCTCCCGGTTTTTACAATAATACGGTGACATAATATAAAATGCCGTCAGCAAAATGACGTCTCCGCAAACTCAGGCAGCACCGCTGGAATGGTTCTTGCGCACTTGAGCTCGAATGCGCCGCACTTAATGTGTTAAGCAGAAGAATGCCTGATAATGATGATGATGAATGGTACAGATGTGTTGTGTTTTGTGTTTCAGGCTTTGGGCTTTGTGCTAGAGGAAGCTGGTATTGTAAAAGGATCTGGTAGTTCAGGAGCTAGATTCGGCACATCCATCGCAAATTTGGGTGACATCGATAATGACGGATATACTGGTAATAAATATACTTTAACTATGAGATACTCTTCTTTACAGTATATAGGTACGTGGCAGACGCTTACATTCGGACTCAACTTAAATTGTATGGGAGAATATTCATCGTGGTATCAAATCGGTTGAAAAAGAAGCGGTGTGCTTTTTCTCTAATACTCACCCACGGCGTGAGAGATCCTTTTGGGCAGCTGTTGTGAGTGGTCGTGTCGCACGTGTTCCGCAAGCGACCGGCCGACCCTAAAGAGATCTATTGTCTTAGAGCCCGACGCGCGCGCAAGGGCATCTTAACAACGAATCGTCCCTCAAAATATTGAAGCCGTTTCGCCGTGATTAGTATTTTAGAAACAGTGTTAAATACATCGCCACGATTAAGATAAACTGAAAACAAATAGCGCGTAAATTTCCCTTCACAAAATATCTCATTTCCGTTTATTAATGTGTGATTAAATACCAATAGTGAGTAACATGTGGTCGTAATCAAATCACCGGTATATTTTAAACTCAATTCCAAGTCTCGAAGTGATTCCTTGTATGTGTATGTGTTGTAGTGAATTAGCTTATTACTTCTTTGGGCAAGAAATTGCCGGAGAGCTTAGTGAAAGATGTGTATGAATTGCGTTCAACTCTGTTTAAAATAGTTAACTGTTACAAATAAAGGTACCTACGGGTGTCGTGGACAAATGTCCTATACCGTGATACCGTTTTTCCGAGGCATAGTGACGCCTGACTAAGATGATTCTGCTATGCTGGAGTTCTACAGTATGTACGGGAGTAACTCGCGGTGATAAATCGTACATACATATAAAGCGGAGTCACGCGACTTAAGCGTCTCCGCAGAAGGAACGTGTCTACCTCGGTTTCTAGGCAGAGAGGATAACCACCGGCAAACCCGCGACGACGGACACTGTGCTAGAGCGAAGCCCAACACTCAGCTTAGCTACAATATACCTACTGATACAAACATGGTGAGATCTTTCCATTTGAAACTTTATCATGTACACACGAGTTATTTTGCAACTTAAATAATTATACAGACGTAATAATGGTCGAGCGGGTCGGCTTGCGTCGCCCAAAAAAAAAAGAATGCTCCCCATAACTTTCGTGACACGTGTGGTGAAACTTATTTCAGTCAATCATACAATAATGGACCTTAGCGTATTGTATTACATCCTTATGGCTATAAGAAACTTTCGAAACAGCACTGGGATACCACTAAAACAAAAGTAACAAAAAATGCACTTACACAGCATCGCCTTTCAAAGTCTAAGAAAAATACACACGTGCGTCCTAATACAATTTAGGCGCAGCCCCTAACTGGACCCTCACAGCGGGGTACCATAAATATGTTGCAAACTCCTTACCGTCTGACATCTTAATAATGAACTCCGCTTCAAAACTATAGTATCATTGACATTGAATGAACAAATTCTCGATCACATAAATTTAGGATTATGAAAGATATCATTAAACGTTACTTAACTTAATTGCCTATTCCAGTCTTGAATTCATAAATGAGGTTACTGTTACTGCACTCATCCAACAGCTCTATCAAACTTTGAACGAACTAGCCAGGTCGTAAACTCATGCCACAGGTGAACAATTAAAATAGCAGGCAAATCAACAAGCTGTCATTCTTGACTTTGGCTAATCGGGCAGTTGGATTCGATCCTGCTGAACATAAATCTCACAAAATCGTTGACGAAAACCATCATTCATCATGAATCCAAAAATAAATCCAAATCGTAACGACAGAATACAATCAATTAGTAACATAAACTCATATTAGAAATCCAAAAAGAAATGTGTAAGTTTAAAATCAAAATTGTTTAAATCGAATTTATAGGTACTACAATAACACCTTGGCACTAAAAGATCTAACTCCCGCAAATAATATATTCGGACGCCCTGGGTCGATAGGACGCCGGCGGTAGCGTAAACGAAGGAATAACAATTTATAAACACCTCTTTAAAAAAAAGCTGTGTTAATACTGTGAACTATAAAACGAAATAATCTAAGTTTTTTAAACAAATAATAGTACCTTCTTATAACAATTTCCTCGTAGTTAGGTAAAAAATTCACCCTCAATTTCTTGCACAAATAATATTGTACATTGCCCAATACGTACATAGCAAAAATATCCGACCGTTGTCAAAAAAGCCAACAACATGCGAAACAATAACAACAGGATCAGAAGAGTAAATTGTTAAAGCCCTGAAAAACTTTCTAAGTGGCGGAATATGAAAATCGATTTTCAAGTTAATGTGTTCACTGTTGAATCATATTTGTTCATCATTTCTATAATATTATATTGTTTTAAAAGAAAACAAAGCACAAACGGCCAATAAATTTGCCTGTCATAAGAGATTTCAGACGTGCACCTTTTTAGCTCCTGCTCTTACTCAACGCAAACCACCATCAAGATTGGCATGTATTGCACTAATCTGATTTTTCTTTCAGGTTTAAGATATCTTTAGATAGCAAGCAAAGCCATAAAAAACTGCAGAATCGCCAAAAAGTGTAAAATGCATGTGTGTGCAGTGTAAAAACGAAATTGTGTCCTCATGATGTCATGCGTGAGTTCGTGTGTCTATGTGTGTCGCTACTCGTGCTAGTGATTTTCTCCTTTCTATATGTGCTGTGTGTTGACTTTATGTCCGGATCAGTGATGGTCAGGCAAATTTTCCGGCAACTTAAAAAAAAGAAACCGCATTTTTTTTTGTATACAAAAAAATCTGAAGCAGACTCTTAGGAAAGCTCAATACTAGAAGCTACAATGGTCAACGTCGGAGCGCAGCGATCTTTAAGCGAAACAGCGACAATGATCAACGTCTGAGCGCAGCGAGCCATAAACCGAAGACAACTACAATCATCAACGTCGGAGCGCAGCGAGCCATAAGCCGAAGACAGCTACAATCATCGACGTCGGAGCGCATCGAGCCATAAGCCGAAGACAACTACAATCATCAACGTCGGAGCGCATCGAGCCATAAGCCGAAGACAACTACAATCATCAACGTCGGAGCGCATCGAGCCATAAGCCGAAGACAGCTACAATCATCGACGTCGGAGCGCATCGAGCCATAAGCCGAAGACAGCTACAATCATCAACGTCGGAGCGCATCGAGTCATAAGCCGAAGACAGCTACAATCATCAACGTCGGAGCGCATCGAGTCATAAGCCGAAGACAACTACAATCATCGACGTCGGAGGGCATCGAGCCATAAGCCGAAGACAACTACAATCATCAACGTCGGAGCGCATCGAGCCATAAGCCGAAGACAACTACAATCATCAACGTCGGAGCGCATCGAGTCATAAGCCGAAGACAGCTACAATCATCGACGTCGGAGCGCATCGAGCCATAAGCCGAAGACAACTACAATCATCAACGTCGGAGCGCATCGAGTCATAAGCCGAAGACAGCTACAATCATCGACGTCGGAGCGCATCGAGCCATAAGCCGAAGACAACTACAATCATCAACGTCAGAGCGCATCGAGTCATAAGCCGAAGACAGCTACAATCATCAACGTCGGAGCGCATCGAGTCATAAGCCGAAGACAGCTACAATCATCAACGTCGGAGCGCATCGAGTCATAAGCCGAAGACAACTACAATCATCAACGTCGGAGCGCAGCGAGCCATAAGCCGAAGGCAGATTCAATGATCAATTACGTAGCTCAGCGAGCCTTAAGCCGAAGACACCCTCAATGATCTATGTTGGAGCGCAGCGAGCCACAAGCCAAAGATAGCTACAATGATCAACGTCGGAGCGCAGCAAATAACAGATACAGAAGACTACCATGGCATGATAGCCCAACCCCTCGCAGCATCAACGCTCACTCCCCATGGATGATACCCATCTTCCCTACTCCTAGACCAATTTAGGCTGAATAGCTACTTTGGTTCTGGTCGGAGGGCTGCGGCTTGCCGACCTTCCTCACCCATCCCAGAGCGTGTCCCTCCTGCCTCCAACCTGTGCACCTCGGTTTGCCGGTTTTACCGGATCTGAGCCCTTGTGGCCTGGCTGAGTAAAGCACTATCGAATCGAATCGAATCGAATACTCACCCACGGCGTGACTATGAAAACTGTACGTTTTTAATTTTATACTAATATCAAATCCTTTGTAACGAAACCAGAACCTCAAAAAAATTGCCAATATACTTAAATACTGTGTCAGTTGTAGTTTTGAAAAATACTAAATCAATGAATTATAATTTATTATTTTATTCTAGATATTGCTATTGGAGCGCCCTGGGAAAAACACAATGGTTTTTATGGGGTTGTATACATATATAAAGGAACAAAAAATGGATTGATGTCCCAATATACTCAAAGAATATTTACAGAGGCAAATGGCTTTGGTATATCTATTTCTAAAGGTTTTGATGTCGACAAAAATGGTGTTAATGGTGAGTCACTTAGATAATTGTGCAATCAAATCACTTCGAAAGTTCAAGAATGCTGGACGGAAAAAAACACGTGTACTTATCTAGAACGGGTCTGTTTATCGTCATAACCATGTTCATCATTATCATCATGTTCATCATCATCATCATGTTCATCATCATCATTGATACCATTAGCAGGCAAAGGCTGCCGCGACCCTGTAGTGCCTGTGTTTACGTTCCCAGATGTTGTCAGTTTTCCGGCTCTACTGCGCAAAAAGCTGCCTCACTTCTTTGGCGAGTTCGCGACAGCCGCATTTTTTTTTACAAATCATTGCCCATAGTAGGTTCTATCCACAATTCGCGAACTTGCGTAGTGTCACTCGACCCCTTTTATTTTATAGGTATATACATTAGTTGATAAGTTTTCTTTAATGACTTATTTGAGACCTAAATGAATCTTTGTTGCCCAACGATTTTTTTTAAGGACGTACACTGCTAAACATAGGCCTCCTTGGTGTATTAAAAAAAGTGAATTAAAATATTTGATTAGTGAGTTGTAAATTGTTTTTTTTTTAATTACAGACTTAGCCATTGGAGCATTTGATAGCAGTACTGCTTATTTATACCGGAGTATACCAACTATCCAAGTCCTTACTTCTATAAATGTCCCAGATTTGGTGTATCTCAAGAAAAGTACAAGCTCTTTTATAGTGGAACTCTGTCTTACTATTCCGCCCAATAAAACCTGTCCGAAAGTGTTTATTCGTAAGTAGATTTTGATATTATGTTTTTTGACACTAGTCCTTTTCAACTCATTCTTAGCGAGAACGCAACTTGAACTCATCACCCTTGGCTGAACCGGGATTGTTCTAACGAACTATTAAGCTATTGTCTATTCAAGCTACCCCATTCTTAGGCCTTTTGAATACACTTTTGCACTACTGGACGTGTCACTCTGAATGTAATGTTAGGTAGTAAAAGACAATTACAATAATAATAATGGCCTGTTTCACAATCTCCAAGAAGTTCCGGTTAGCGATATCAGCCAAAAACTTAAAACAAAGTGAAATTCGCTATTTGAATTATTGCTTCGGTAGTGCCTACTCGAACCTCGGACGTTGTAAAGCAGGCTCTCGAAGAGCGCTTTTACATGAAGGCGACTTTAGCAGCGCGATGGTCGCGCGACAGTCGCTCTGCTGATAATATCATACATAAGACCCTTTACATACTGCAACTTTGAGCAGCGATGCAGTCGCATTGCAAACGCGCGTTAACATCGATGCAGTCGCAAAGTTTCAACCGTAACGCACTGCACTATTTTCGTTACAGTCGTGATGCAGAAGCTGGAAGTTGTCAAATTATGTACTGAATTTTGGCGACTGCTTCGATACTAACGCGCGTTAGTATCGATGCAATCGCGCTTCTGCATCAATGCTAACGCGCGATTGCATCGATGCTAAATTAAATCTGTTCATTGCGTGGGTCACGATGCTGAAGCGCTTCTTTTATGTATGAATATCCGCTGCTGCCGCGCTGCTTTCGCTCTTATGTGAAAGCGCACCTAAGACTACAACATTATTTCAGAACTTAATGCAACAATAACAGTTGACCCTGATCGCAACAGAGCAAAGGTTATTGGCAGAACAATCGATCAATTAGTAATAAATAATTGTTTTTGTTATCAGAAAACGATTGTCGTCGATGTGAGTAACCCTTATGTTTTTAATATCTAGAGTTTAAATAAAAAAAAAAACTAAAAAAGCTCATGTTGTAACTTTCCTTTCTAAATACTTTTTCAGACTGACGCAGACTTTTCAAAGCCTATATTTATTAAATTCGAAGTAAAGCCATTGAATATTGGTAAGAACTTAATTTATTTAGTTCTGAAAGTAACGCAAATACTACTTATTTAATTAACACTATTTACGGATATATTTCGCGCAAATTTATTTAAAGCATCCGTAGTAAAGGCTAGATCAGTCTTATATGTGCTGTAAAGCATTTTAATCGTTAGGCGTATAGTTTTAAATAAATGTACGCAAAATATATCTGTGGAGGTTTTTAATCCAAGGAATTGAACAACTATTGCAATTTGATTTAATAGTTTTGCTAAGTTACTAAATGTATGAATTTGCTATTACAGATGATTCACAATCTTTTCCGTTAGACCGTGCCCGTTTGGCTGAAGACTCTAAACTTCAGTCTTCTGTATTAATTATGATACGTGGCGATTGTGAAGAAGATCTCGTCTGCAAACCAAAACTGGAGCTGGATTTGAAGCCTTTAAGAAGGTCAGTGTACTTATTTTAAACAAAGACGTGCAATTTTAATATAAGGTTTGGTGAGAAAAAGCCCGGTTTAGTGTTCGATAGTCAACTCAACTAATGAATAAAATCGTAACCAGCTATTGGATAATAATGACGGTGCATGTTTGTTTGACAAAAGATACCTTAATCAATTAACACAATGGCTATTTATATAAACATTTATATAGGTATTTTTGCTATTGCAGGCTTTGTGGTAAGCACACACAAACACAATAATTGTTCAACCAATATTAACGACTTTTGACCATTCGTTGAGTTATTTATCGATCACAAAACAACCTCTAGAATTCAAACGTCTCCAGCCAAGATTGTTGACAAAATATATTTTCCAACTATTATTGCATCGTCTAAAGTCTGTTGGTCACATGAGGAATTAATCGTTAAACACTGAGATCTTTTTGAATTAAATAGTAAATTAGTTTTATTTACTGATATTATTACAAAGGATATGAAAAGATTGTTAACAATATTGAACAAGCAAAGAAAAACGGACTTAAATAACTAACTTTCTCTGCATTACAGTCCTTTTCATCCAGGAGTAGACTCCACGGCAGGATTCAATGTCACAGTGAAGAATACGGGGGCACCGGCTTTTAGTGTACAACTTCACATGGTGTTGCCATATCCTCCTAAAAGACTCCCTGATTCTTGTCTTCTTAAAGACCTTGATGTGACATGTGGTCTTCCAGCTCCATTGAAAAGGAATCAGACGGTCTGTATTTATTAACTCTGTCACGGACAGTGACCGCCTATAGGCGGGATAACAATAAAATTTCTATTGTGTCTGGAGTACTGTCCGTTAAAGTGTAAAACAAAATGTATACTTACTGATTAACTGACTTGAAACTTGGAAGATGCGTTCTTTATAACGCGTCTACCTATGGCATTGTAAGTCTAAAACGCACGAACGATGTCGTAGATGGCCGTTGCGTTCATACAACTGCGTTATTTATAACAAAGAAATGCTATATTTTGTTTCAAAAGTAGTTTCCTCAGCTCATACTTCGTCAACTTAAGCAAAACGATAAAAAAAATCCTAAATCGTTTTACTTTTTTTTATTTTAAGAATGTTTTTTTTATTGTCTTTTTTTTAAGGTTGAATGGGAAATACATCTAGAGTATACTTGGACTGGTGCTGACAATGAGCTTTTGATTGCTGCCGAGCTTAAATATCCTCTTATGAGGAACATCAGCAATGAAACCAAAGAATTGATAATACCGGTGGTTCCGCAACTCAGTTATAACTTTAGTGGGTAAGTATTTGTCACAAATTCAGCTGATTTTATCTTCACATAGGGGTATTTTCTCATCCGTATTAGCTACGTTTTAAATTTGAATGTGATGTGATCCATGTTGGTCACTTATGTAGCTATCAAGAACTTTTTCACATTCATCCGAAGCTAAGTTTTATAATGGACTATTTACTTTATATATCCGTAAAAATTACGACCCAAACCTACTACTTACAAATCTAGTACGGATAATCACGGAGTCGACTCAAAATCCAATAGTAAAATGCTAATAATATACCGCCTTAATATTATTTGAAGAGGTTATATTTCGGTTATTCATATATTACCAAAATAAAGGTTTTGTAGTAGCTTTTAATGTAAAGGCTACTACAAGGATTTTCAAGGGTAAATAATGATTTATGCTTACATTTGAATATTACATTATACTAATGAAGTCTGTCAACAGAGTTTGAAATTATAATAAGACATATAAATGTTGTGTTATGTGCATTAAATGCTTATCTTCTGTATTCACCGCAAGTCTACATTGCATTAGCAAGTAGGTACATACATTTATCCTTAATTTCTGGTTTTCCCCTCGAATATAAATTTCGTCGTTATAAAATAAACAAGCTATTTTAACATTATCCTGTCATGTTTAAAAATAAGCAAGGAAACTTTTTAATAATAAATAAGTATTAATATGCGCCAGAAGAAGTACTAAGGTAACGGACATAGCCTTGAGAATCAGTAAGCTCAAGTGGCTTTGGGCAGGGCACATAGCGCAAAGAACTGATGGCCGTTGGGGCAGGAAAGTTCTAGATTGGAGACCCTTTGACCAAAGACTCAGCGTAGGTCGTCCACCGGCAAGATGGACAGACGCCCTTATGAAGATCGGAGGATCAAACTGGATGCAGACTGCTAGTGATCGGTCGCTGTGGAAAGCTGTGGGGGAGGCCTATGTGTAGCAGTGGACGTCCTTTGGCTGATAATGATGATGATAAATATGCGCTAGATATCTTTCACACCAGTAATGATAAAGTAATCATAGATTTGAAGTAATTTTCTTACTTGTGCTACGAATAACAGAGGACGATTATGACGGGTGCTTCTCCCAAATATACTCTCATAATATACAGTATGTCCAATCGTATAAAAAAAGGTATGTCAACAGTCTCGTTTTAGTACTGTTTTAGAATGAATTGCCCGTATGCCAAAAAAATAACTTAAAAAAAACCATACGGTGAATAAAATGGAGTAATTTGATAGCGTCTTTGTATATACTATAGGTTACACCAAACTATAAAATAACAAGCCCCTAGACGGGAGACTCAAACCGCTGTAGGTAAAAGACATGTTTACGTTTGTATGGGGAAAATTGCAAAACCTTATACATGACACAAAAAATGGCTTATGTCTTTACTTATTATTATTATTTTGATTAAGCATTCTTAATCGTTTTTAAGTGTTTTTTGTCCGTAAAATATTCAACTTTTAGGTATTATACGTACGTAATGTACTTAAAATCATAAAAGCTAGCATTATTTCATGTCATGAAGTAGACTTAAATGTGTCAAGTACTTATCAGCCAATCAGCTGTTTTTTTTCATTTTTGTTTGGTTACAATTTAGCTCATAAGGTCTAGTTTAGTATACTATATTGATTATAGTTAGGGAGGCCAGGTAGCTAAATGGCGTAATTCAACGGCGCCGTCGAGACCTATCAAAATCGAAAGATAAAATAGTTTCGAAAAGAAAAGCTCGTATGGTTAAAACCATTTTAGCGGTGGGTTTGGCGTGTACGGTTTTTCAAAAATGTAAAAAAAACTGTTACTTGGGCATTCTCAAGCGCGTAAGATATTCATACTACGTATGCCCCAAGTGCCTCTGATAACAACGGTATACTAATCTGCCGGTTTGCGTGGTGGGGGTAGGCATATAAAGTAGTCAAAAATGCAAAAAAAAAAATTACTCGAGCGCGTCAGATTTTCGGAAGGGGTGTTAAGTAGGCCCCATGGAAGCTCCCTTTGAAAAAACTGACGATTTCGGCGTGACCATAAGTTAAACGATAAATTTTTGCAAATGCAAAAAAAATTTTTTTGTAATACTCGAGCGCGTCAGATTTTCATAGGGGAGGTTTATCTCGGTATCCTGAAAGCATATTTTCTTAATCTGACAAAAATGTTGGTTGGTTCTCTCAATCTGACCGGAAAGGTTTTTTGGTTTCTTTTTTTTCCTTTCGCTCAGTCTGTATTACATGTTTATGGCAAATTCCTCTTTTTTGCTTCAATTTTTGGAGGATCAACAGGCTATTGAATAATATACATACATGAAACTGTACATGTTAATAATACTTTTGTATACTGATACGTGTAACTTTTTCCGAGTCCACGAAAATTATCGAGAAGCTTTAAAAAATGAGATATAATATAAGTAACATAATTTAATCATCGTTATTTCATATCATTTTTTAACACCCTCAGTTTTCAAGATATACCCAAAAAACCGGGAGTTTGAGTTTTTATGATGCTTCAAGTCAAAAAGTTTTAACTTTGGACAAAAATGTAAAGAGACCTTTTTGTGTAAAATAATATTACCTTTTTTGTTTATTTAAACTTTTTTTGTAAAATGTATCGTTCGCGACTTATATGCCGCAACGCGTTTTTCGGAAGACGAAATGGCTCCTCCACACTCCCGGTCATGCGGAAACCGGCAGATTTTGTATTTTTAGTACGTTTTAGATTATATTCATCAAAATAAAAAATAAAAAAATCGCGCTCGAGAATGCCGGATTAACGTTTTTTTTTACAAGTTCGCGACCCTATAACTCGGCGGCGTTAAGGACTTATCGTCAGATTGGTTAAATTAAGTCTTAAAACACTAAAATCAACCCCCAATATCTTAATCTGACGCGCTTGAGTATTTCAGACTTTCGATTTTTTTTTGCTAATCTGATCGTCTATCCTAGGCGCGCGTCACTACATATAGAGCTAAATACTTTACAAGGTTGTTCTATTAGGTCCAAGGTATCTCTCATATCTTAAACTGCCACGCTCGAGTATTACCGAAAATAAGTACCTAACAAGTCGTCAAGTATAATAAGCAAATAACTCAAAAACTCAAGTATGGATTAAATGTGCATGCTTGAGTTTCCATACATTAAAGAAAAGTTCTTTTTTTTTCAGGATAGCACTGCCAAATAGCACAGTTTACGTTACAAGATATACATTTAATAAGAAGGAGGAAGTGTTTTTTACTCACTATTATGAGGTTCGTATTTAAGATGTTGCTTATGACATAACTACCGAGTACCACAATATGGTATTTCATATGTAGCCTTAATGATTCTAAGAAAATGCTGAAAATGTGAGTTGACAAAACATTGGGCATAATTAAAACAGCAAGCAATATAATTGTGACCATAGAAGTACTAAGTGATAATAATTTTATGATTGTGACAGTAGGTATGTTGTCTTTTTTTTAAAAAAACTGATGAACAAGAAAGTTTGTATTTCATATTCAGGGTGTAGCCTGTATAAAGAGCAACAATTTAAAATATAAGCCCTTTAAGTTACCAGATCAATTCTTAATACTTTTAATTTATTATAATAATAAAAAAATGAACCAAGGCACCAGCAATGCATTTCAAACAGAAACAGAGAGAAACTGACAAAAACAGATTTGAAATTGTTTTTTTATTGCAATGAAAAAGTGATTTTGTTTAACATTAATTAGGGATTATTTCATAACTTTGGATTTGGTGCACTATGACCAGGTCAAGGTAACTATTATACATATAATATACTCTGTAAAATCAGATTTTTGCTCCAATTACAGGACTCATTTTAAATCAGTATTTTCCAATTTTTCTACCGTGTGATTTATTTCAAATTATAGTTAATATTCAACGTTCTATTTTTCAGATCACCAATCATGGACCGTCCGACCTTTACAATTTAATACTAAAATTTTCGTTTTCAAAAAATGTAAGTCCTAGGTTTTGATGGGTTAGCTAACATTGTAATTTAAAAACTAAACCGCCTAGGCGGTTTTTGGCAGCCTTAAAAAAACTTAAAAGCTAAAAATAACGCATTTGCCTTCTATTAGGAGAAACAAATTTGTTTGGAGTCAGAGCATGATCTCAAGCTAACGTTCCAACGGTCTACGCACATCAGTATTTTGAAGGCGGTTTAATTTATATAAAAAAATAAGTTATAAGCTTTATCTCAAAAAACAAGTGGACCGATTTCGATGAATCTTACACTTTAACGCAAATTTTATTATACCTACCTGATTGAACTATAAAAGGATCATCACTATGACTTCTTGTTTTCGAAGAAAAAAAGAAATTTGTGGACAAACAAACAAATATACAAACATACATACACTTACAAAATTTAGTACTCGTTATTAAATCAACATACTTGAATATTATTGCATTGATTAGATAACTTTTTTTTTTGAAGTTAGTAAAACCATATTCTCAAGAGTTTTCCCTTACCTGATAATTATAATTAATAAAAGTTCTATTTCAACAGGTGTCACTTGCAAGTGAAATTGAAGGATCAAGTTTTGAAGAAAATCAATTGACGGTTGTCCCTGCAGTTCTTAAGGCGAATACGACCACAGGACTTACTTTGCCGTTACTATTTAACCTCGTCCAATATGGTAAGAATATCAGTAAAACAGTAGAATATAGAAATTATATTATTAATTAATATGTTTGCATCAAAGTTCACTACATTTATTTAGTAAGTTGTTCTTACTACGTATTAGAGAAACTATGCCGAGCAAAACATGTGTCGCAAATATGACGATGAGATTTTTATGTATTCCTTAATATGATAGGTCCTTACATATGAAATTTGCATTTTGTCGTACTGACTACTTCGATCTAAAATATCTCCTCTTTGGTTAGAAATTCCAATTTCAAATTTCTCAATTCATTAAGCTGGTACGTTTGAGTTTTAAAAACAATCATTTGTTTTTTCCTCATTATTTTTTTCTTTGGCGTCGCTTATTTAAACCTGAAATATCGGTATATTTACGAGTACGAATTCTAACGTGGCACTAGTGCTGCAGAAACAGCTCGTAGGATTAATAATGTGTACGCACTGGAATCGCAAAAGAAAGCACGGTACGTTTTTGGTTTCAACGTTTTCGTTCTGAAAATTTTGACCTTCAGAACCAACCCCGTGGACGGCCGGAGACTGAAGTGGAAAATAAAGAATTAAAGACTATTGTTGAAGTGGATCCGTCACAAAGCACTTTAGAGAAAACTGAAGGCTTCGGAGTAAGTGATAAAACTGTTTTAATTCACTTGAAGCAAATCGGGAAAATAATAAAACTTGAACGATGTAAGAACCTCATGAATTGAGTGAATCGAACTTGAAAACACGCGTCGACTGCTGTGTCTTACTTTGCTCAACCGACACATAATTAAGGGATTTTAAATCAATTCATTACTTGTGATGAAAAAAATTTTGACCTTCAGAACCAACCCCGTGGAACGAAATGACAGCTAACGTTACTAAATGACAGCTAACTTTACTATAAAAAGAAGTAGCGATGAAGTAAGTTTGTAGATAACAAGCATTCGATCAAATGAAATTGTGATGTTACAAGATTCTAGAATTTGTGGAATATTGTTTTGAAACATCTGCGTAACATAATAACATAATCGTTTTATGGGGAATGAAAATCGATGAAGAAAATTGCGATTAAGTGAAGGGTTTCCTGTCGCAATGGCTGAACCCTGGAGACCCATCCAAACCATGCCCTAAACGAAAATTGTCTCAGAAAAAGTTGCTTGTGAGTGTTTGGTAGACTATCGCCGTTGTCGTTCATTACAGCTTTATAAAATCTGGCCAAACGATTACGGCAGATATCTATTGTCAGCAACTGAAAACCATGAAGGAAGAACTAGCTGCTAAACAACCGATATTAGTCAATCGCTCTAGGCCACTGCTGCTTGACGACAACGCAAGACCACACACTGCACAAAAAACAACCATTAAGTTAGATGAGCTACAATTGGAATGTCTGCGACATCCACCGTACTCCCCGGACCTTGCTCCAACAGATTACCATTTTATCCGGAATTTGGACAACTTCTTACAAGAATAAAAAAGCAACTCCGATGCGGCAGTCCAAACCGCCTTCAAAGAGTTTATTGATTCTCGTCCCCATGTTTTTTTAGTAAAAGGATCAATGAACTACCTATGAGATGGCAAAAGTGTATAGATAACAACGAAGCATACTTTGATTAATTAAATATATTTTACAAAAAAAAATGACTTAATATTCCTCCCTTACAAAACGCCAATTTCATCATCATCATCATCATCATCATTATCAGCCAAAGGACGTCCACTGCTGAACATAGGCCTCCCCCACGGCTTTCCACAGCGACCGATTACTAGCGGTCTGCATCCAGTTTGATCCTGCAATCTTTATAAGGTCGTCTGTCCATCTTGTGGTGGACGTCCTACGCTGCGTCTTTGGTCGAAGGGTCTCCAATCTAGAACTTTCCTGCCCCAACGGCCATCAGTTCTTCGCGCTATGTGCCCTGCCCATTGCCACTTGAGCTTACTGATTCTCAAGGCTATGTCCGTTACCTTAGTTCTTCTACGTATCTCCTCATTCCTGATTCGATCACGTAGAGAAACACCCAGCATAGCCCTCTCCATCGCTCGTTGTGTGACTTTAAATAAATAAAATAAAATAAAATAAAATATCTTTTATTTCGGACAAAAAATATCCATATTTAAAATGTTAGTAAAATATAAAGCATGACTTAGAAAATATGTTAGTATACACACACACATACACTAAATAACTAGTTACAAGAAGGGGTATGTCCCCGTGTTTCATACCTTTTGCACAAAACATCTCCACATCGGCGATGTGAACCTATCGGCTAAAGTCTTTAGGATGGTATTGGGACTGTTTCTCACTCTACTGATCAGGGAGCTAGTTTTTTTTACGAATGACGGCGTCAAAGCTATCAGTTAGATACTCGGCAAACATACTTGATGCACTGCAAAAACGTGGAAGAGCCAACATCATCCTAAAGACATTATTATATTGGATTCGTAGGGTGTCTAGCGATTTTTTGGTGTGTTTGACCCACAGATTTCCCGTGTACATGCTTTGACAATACGCTTTAAATAACGTCACTTTTACGTCCTCCGTACAACGTGAAAATCTGCGAGTCAGCATATTGCCTCGAACCGCCAGAGCCCTACGCTCCCTTTCAATGTCGTCATCGTCTTTGAGGCCGCTAGTTAGGACATGCCCCAGATATTTAAATTTATACACACGTTTGATGTTTACGCTATTTAGGGTAATATTTGTCATGTTATCTGGACATTTGCCAGCAGCCTCAAATACCATGTACTCAGTCTTTTTGACATTATATGCAAGACCATGTACAGCCGCATATTTCTCACAGACATTCAGCATCTGCTTTAGACCCCCCACCGTGGGGCTCAGCAGCACCATGTCATCGGCGTAGCTTAAATTGTTTATACTGATGCCATCTATCCGGCAACCGACACGCATGCTGCTCAGCTCCACGATGAGTTCATCTACGTATAAGTTGAAGCGCTTCGGAGATGATAACCCCCCCTGTCTCACCCCGCACTCTAAAACATACGCATCCGACAAGGAGTCAGCCCATTTGACATAATTTGTTTGGTGTGCATGCCAGAACTTGAGTACGTTTTGAACTTCATTCGGTACACCCCTGCCCTCCAGTTTCCTCCAAAGCACGTCGTATGACACTAAGTCAAACACCTTAGAAAGATCAAGAAAGCAGGCATATACCGGTGTCCCACGGTCAGTATAGTATTGGACAGTGTGCTTAAGACTTACTATGGCGCTTTCAGTCGAAAGTCAAGGTCGAAACCCAAACTGTGCGTCATGTATTTTGGAGTACTTTTCTAATTCAGAGTTAAGCACACTATCCAACACCCTAGCAATCGTTGTAGCCAGCGAAATAGGTCGATAGTTCCCCCTATCCGAGATGTCTCCAGTTCTGTCCTTAACAATGGGCACGACGATAGTTTTCATTAAGTCATGAGGAAGATAAGAATGACTTATGCACATTGAAAAGAGCACAGCCAAGACCCTCGGCAAGTGAGCCCCCGCGTACCGCAGATGCTCCACGCTAATGCCGTCGTGACCGGGAGATTTTCCACCGCTCATTTTCTTTAGGGCCTCTCTAATTTGCGTTGCAGTAACATGGATCGGCGATGCCTTCTCCTGGCATTCTGACTCAGCGCAGTGAGCCGAGTTTGAAGGACCGAGCGGAGAGTGTATTCTAAAGTGGTGCGAGAAATCGTTGGCAATTCTTACCGGATCGCTTACCCCACCCACACTCACAGGTCGGCCAGGCCTAACATCGAGTCTCCTAGTGGCCTTCCAAAAATGTTTAAAATGTTTCGCGGTTCGGTGTTTAGCTAAAACGTCCATTTTGAGTTGGTCTTGGTTACGTTGACACCATCTTAATCGACTTTTAAACACTTTTTTGGATTCCTTCATTCTATTATAAATTATGCCACATGATGGTTTATTGTAAAGGAGCCACATTTTGAAATCAAGTCTGGCCACCCTGTGAGCCTCACGAACATGCTTGTTCCATCCACAAAGATGCCAATTTTTGTTCGTCCTAATACTCGAATATATTCGCTTTTTAGTCATAATAGCAGCTTCGCATAGAACACCAACAATATTATCATAAAGCTTATTTAAAACCTGTTTATGCTGCTCTAGGTTACATATACTGTTACCACAGAGAGTAAATTCCGAGGGAAAATCTATGTCGCGTAACTTACTATGACAAAGTTCACGGTACTCGGTTAACTGGGCTTCGTCGCGTTCGCCCCATATAACTGCGCTTATGTGCACGTCGTGCGTAACCAGCTTAGCTCTTACTATGTTAAGGTCACATGACACAGTTAAGGGTAGATGATCCGATACAAAAACATCCTCTATCACCTCTACTTTGGAAACCGACTGCCAAGCTGAACTTGAGACAACGCAGTGGTCTAACCACCGTCTACACCCATGAGCCGCACTAACGTATGTGTAGGTATCAGAACTCAGCCCAAGTTTTTCTGTGTCAGCACATATCCAGTTCTGGTCTGAGCAAAACGTTACCAGTTCATCATGAAACAGTTCATGAAGATGAGCATTAAAATCGCCTAGAATGAACACACTCAACATTCTCGCTTTCAACAATTGCACTTATTTCACCTAATACCTCCGTAAATACGGGTAAGTTGTCTGATGAGTTCACGGGCATATACACAGAAAATACAATAATAGACCTTCGTTCAACAGTAGCCCTAATAGCTACAAGATGGGTACTACTACACTGTATCACATTAACATTATCAAAAAATCCTTTTCTCCAGAGAATGCACACTCCCCCATACGGCCTGCCTTTCAATAAACCGGTCGATACATCAACTGCTGATTTGCCAGTATATTCAAAATCACTTGATATCGTCCCCAGAAAAGGCACATCATGAGGAAGTAGGCAAGTCTCCTGAAGTGCTACCAAATCAGATGATTTACAAATGTTTTTAATGTCATCTATCGATCTTTTTACAAAAAAACAGTTATACGTAGTTAAAACAAAAATTTTTCTAGCTGTTACACTCATATTGAAATGTTTATTTAGCTGTCAAATTTTCTATTTTTGTTTTGTGCAAAAAAGTTTACAAAACGCCTAAATGTTATACCATTGGGCCAGAAGTCGTCCCTTAAAAATAAATCTAATTTGTCCTTGGACACAAATAACTTATATGCATTGTTAGTTTTAGATTTTTGCATATTTATCATTTTTAAAGATACATTTTCATCCGTTTTTTCTTTTATATAGCTAATAATGTCACTCACACTAGCTTCCTTACTAACATTAGAAATAAAAAGTGGAATTTTCACATCTGCCGCTCTAAATTTGCCCTCAGGCGCAATGGGTGCGCAACCTTTCTGACCAATTAATTTATATCGCTTGGATTTTTTATTACGCACTATTTGCCATTCCGAGTCCACTACCACTTGATCACATTTCACACTAGATTTACCTCTACGAACTTGCACGTTCCATTGTGATAAGGTCGTTTCAGGTTCGCCTCGCTTAGAATCATTCGATAGTGTTTCGTCAGTAGTACGCAAGGCAGGACGCGAAGCGCTCGCGCAGATCTCCTCAGTTGTCGGAACCGCAGTGATTATTGGGGCCTCATCGCGCATCACAGCATGCAGTGTCATCTCGCTCTCACTCGTGCCCTTATCGTTAAACGGAGTTACCTGGTGATCGCTCTCGTTTACCCCTGTCGAAACCGCAGCGGCCTCCACGCGCCGCATAGCATCGGTCGCTGTATTTTGCATGCAAATGACAGGGACAGATAAACTCGGGTCTGTTTCTTCAGTCAATAACTGTCTTGTTTTTGAAGGATGGCATATCACATCGGAATCAGCTGTTTCTTCGGATGTTTTTATAGGCACATACTCAGGTACGTATGGTAATCCAATAGGTCCACTGTTCATATCAAAACTATTTTGTAAACATGGTCCTCGTCTATTGTTTACATTTCTATTTGGTGTGAAATCACCAAGTAATGATGCAAATTTCATGTGTTCAACCTCCAACTTGAGTTGGTTAAACTGATCCTGCGTGACCATTTTATCATCTAGTACACTTACTTGATTTTTCAGCCACAAGATCTCCTTCAGGAACCGGGTTACATCCACATGATCAAAGGTCACTGGTAGAATTACATGCAAATCTCTTGCTACAAAGATAGGAAAGTCTTGAGGGTCAGCCCTTTTCATTAAGCTGATGATGTCATCTAGATCTCGTGACATTCGCTTCTTATCCTGCTTTCAACGTTGAGGCATTTTCTTTACATTCGGCATCGAACTATAAAGTAACGACTTTGCTTTCACAATTTGCTCAACAGAAAACGATGTAGTGCACAGCTGGTGCATACTTTCTTCATCCATATAGTCCATTACATTTCGCACAAAGGCCAACAATTCGTTAATTACGATATTACAATTCGTACACTTCACAATATCCACGGACATTTTTAAGCTTCCTTATAAGGCCCATAGTTAAAGACCATGTTTCGGATCCATATGTCATCACTGGTAACACACACTGGTTGAAGACTTTCGTCTTCAGACACTGAGGTAAATGAGATGAGAAAACACTCTTGCGTAGTTTCCCGAACGCTGCCCAGCTGAGTTGGATTCGTCGATTGACCTCTTTCTCGAAGTTGGACCTACCCAATTGGATCACTTGTCCCAGGTAGACGTACTCGTCGACAACTTTGAGAATTGAGTTCCCAATGGATACTGGAGTGGGTACAACAAGGGAACTCGACATAATTTTCGTCTTCTCCATGTTCATTTTAAGACCCACTTGTTGGGATACTCGGTCAAGGTCTTCGAGCATAGTGCCAAGATCGTCCAGCGTCTTTGCCACAACGACTATATCATCGGCAAATCGGAGGTGTGTGATGTATTCGCCATTGACATTGATGCCGATTCTTTCCCATTCCAGAAGTTTGAAGGCGTCTTCCAATGCCGCTGTGAACAGTTTCGGAGATATAACATCTCCCTGTCTCACACCTCTCCGCAGTGGAATCGCCCTCGTATTCTGCTCCTGTACTCGGACCGACATGGTGGCGTTATTGTAAAGGCACTTTAACACCTCTATATACCTATAGTCTATGTGGCACCGCTGCAGAGACTGAAGCACCGCCCAAGTTTCGATCGAATCAAAGGCCTTCTCATAGTCCACAAACGCTAAGCATAGAGGCATATTATACTCCTCGGACTTCTGTATAATTTGCCTAAGCGTATGGATGTGGTCTATGGTACTAAAGCCTTTTCGGAAACCGGCTTGTTCGGGAGGCTGGAAGTCATCAAACCTACGTGCGAGACGATTCGTGATGACCCTTGAAAGCAGCTTGTAGACATGGCTCAGGAGTGAGATGGGTCTATAGTTCTTCAATAAGGTTTTGTCTCCTTTTTTGTAAAACAACACCACCACACTCCTGTTCCACGCCTCGGGCGTGATGCCCTCCAGCAGAACGGAACTAAAAAGTCTCTGAAGGACTTTAAGTACCGGTGTTCCACCCGCCTTCAGAAGCTCTGCTGTGATTCCGTCCTCGCCAGGTGCCTTGTTGTTTTTGAGCTGTTTAAGGGCCATCCTAATCTCGTAAAGGCTGATGTCCGGGATGTCTTCGGTGTAGTGTCGGGTCAGGATAGCTCGTGGGTCTCTGACCGAGCTATCAACGGGTTTGGCAACTGAGGTGTACAACTGCCCATAGAACCTTTCGATCTTCCTCAAAACCTCTGCTTTCGTCGACGCTACACTGCCGTTGGCTTTGTCCAATAGACATGTCCCTTGCAAACACTTTGGAGCCTTGGTTCCGCTCTATCGTTTCTTTAACAACGGATTTAAAGCAACGGATGTCGTGTCGCAGGGACTTCCATATTTGTCTATTGAGCTGCCTGTAGTTTTCAGCATTAACGGAGGTCTGCAGTGCCATAGATCGACGTTTTGCCATAAGGTCGAGAGTGTGGACCGACAGTTTTTGAGGTCTATTTTTACGGCCAGGCCTAAAATACTTAGACCCCACCGTTTGGACAGTTTCCACAAACCCGTTGTTAATTTCGTCCACTGTAACGCAATTGTCTAGGCAATCAAAGCGGTTTGACAACTCGAGTTGAAAGCTCTCGGGATTTTTGATATGAGCACGAGTCGGTCGGAGCGTGGACTTCATAAGGCGGGATCTTTCCAATTTGACATTTATATTCAATGTGCCTCGAACCATTCGGTGATCGCTACCGGTTTTCACCCTGTTGATCACGGAGACATCATTGAATAACCGTCTCTTGGAAGTCATGATGAAGTCGATCTCGTTTCTCGTGAAGCCATCGGGACTCAACCAGGTCCATTTCCTTTGAGGCGGCTTCTGGAAGAAAAAGTTCATCGCAAAGAATCCCTCCTTCTCCAGAAAGTCGGCCAGCCTCTGTCCCCTGGCGTTCCTTTGCCCGTATCCAAAGGGTCCCACCTTCAACTCAATCTCGCCTCGCTTGCCCAGTTTTGCGTTGAAGTCCCCCATTACAACAGTAAAATAGGTTTTGGAAGTATGTATGGCTCTACTTACGTCCTCATACATTTCCTCCACCTCTTCATCCGGGTGTTTCGAGGTCGGTGCATATACCTGTATGACCTTCAGCGAATACCTCTTAGATATTCTGAGTATAAGGTATATCACCCTGCTCGACACACTCTCGATGGTCTCGATATTGTTGACGAGGGACTTGTGAACGAGAAACCCGACACCGCCATGGGACTTTTGGTCACCCTCCCGGTAGAAGAGCAGGTTGCCGGACTGCAGAGTTATCGTGTCCTCGCCCTCTCTACGGACTTCTGATAAACCCATTATGTCCCAGTGTAACCTGCTCATTTCTTCCTCCAGCTCGAGCAACTTCTCATCTGTCCTCAGTGTACACGTGTTGTACGTTACCAGGGCCAGTTGTCGTCGGGGGTGGCAGCGCGATCGCCTCCGGGGATTCTTAGCACCCCCTGCCCCACCGTTACCGTGACCGCTACCAATTTCATGTAAGGACCTAATATTTGAATTTCGCACATGAAACCATTTGTTCGTGGTGTCAGGTCTATACATTAGTAAAATAGTAGTTTATTCTATTTATATGACTTCTGTCTTTCATGCTGCGATGAGGCTTTGATAAAGCTAAGGTCTATTTTATATACTTAGCAAACCCTGTAAGCAAGATAGCGTTCAAGGTTATTGCCTGAATTTTGCGTTTACCTTAATTTCAAATTAATTATTTTGGTAAAAGGAAAGCCAAAATTGTTTGCATTATCCGACAAACAAAGAAAAACGGACTATAAAATAAAACTTTTTCAAAAAAGCATAACTCTTGATAACCTTGACAAAAGGTTTTCAGTTATATAAATCCCTATTTGCTCAGAAAGAGGTGTTAATCGAAAGCTGATAGAATAATGATACAAGTATCATACTCATAAGGCATGTTAAAACGTTTGCTACAAGCATTACCGATGAAACTCATAGAACAATCTATTACTAAATGTATCAAATTAAATCTTCTTCTTCTTCAACTTAAGAGTTGCGCCCTTGTCGCTGGAATAATCGCCATATTAGAGTTCCGTAGCCGAATGGCAAAAAACGCCCTTATAGTTTTGTCAAGTCTGTCCGTCCGTCCGTATGTCACAGCCACTTTATTCTGTAACTATAAGCATCACAATGTTGAAATTTAATAGGAAGATGTATATAAAAATAAAAATAATGATACATGAAACTAAAACCGAAAAAAAAAAAGATTTTGACATACCTATGCGTGTGGTGTGTCTATGGATAGGTCTTTTAAAATTGCATAGAGGTTCTTAAAACCATTTTCTTTAAAAAGTCTAAAGTTTGTTAGATAGACGCTTTTAAAATATACTGCCAAAATTGTTCCTTTCCTCGTCTAGAATCTATAACACTTGTTATTTTTATTCACTGTCCAGCTGATCTTTTCTATTCTCCTCCAGCACCACATCTCAAATAAAATCAATTTTGATGTTGAATGTTTTTTTTCAGGTGACCAGTTGCTTGATTTAGAATCAATAAACGTGACTTCGACGATATTTGTTTATGTCCCACATGTATTGGGAATAGAAAACCGGTGAGTTTGCTTAATACTAAGGACTATAGATTGTACTAACCTCTTGTTTGTTACATTAAAGAGACACCACACATCAGGCACTGCCACGCTCTTTGTCGATTTTAAAAAAGAAGGTATTTAATTCGACCTGCATTTATGTGATATCATTAAAATTTGATAAAATTTTAGTATGTCGATCTATTAGGTCTTAAAAACACGTGTGCAAGATTTCGTAAGTGTATGTACCCAACAAACAAATACGTCTTATAAGTCTTGACTTGTACAACCTAAAGTTGGATAGCCGTCTTACAATGGTAATGAGATGACTACCAGGTCCTATAGATGTCTTTAATGCAACTAATTAGTCGTGCGACGAATATGTCATAGTAAACTGGTATTAGCAACGTTGGGGAGACTAAACGATACGACGTTATATTACAGTCTTAGCTAAAACGTTTGTACGACAACGCAATAGTCATACTAACGTTATAGTCCAATAAACGTTTTAAACACACCAAATTATGTTTTTGGAAAACCTTTATACGACATTTATACAACGTGGATGTTATATAGACGTTTTCATAGTGCCGTTTATATAACAATCAGTACCTTGTTTTACAGCTGTCAATTAAATACTCTTAAATGACTGGGTTTTTTATTGACGACTCAAATATAACCTTTATATTACATGATGTCCGTTTAAAGCCCTGTCCTGACTTTAATCAAACTTGCAGTCGCATTTAAGTCAAGTTTTGACTTTATAATGATTAGACGGCCATATTTACGGAAGTTACTCTAATAGCTAGCTGTCATGGCGACCATGATCATCATAATCAGGTTGTACAGAGGTAAGTGTGCGACAAAAGCAACATATTTAATATGTCGGACATTTTTAGAAAAAAAAAACTATTTTTGTTAATGAAAATATAATGATTTTAACACAAAATTACGAGGGGGCATGAAAATCTGAATAGTATTCACATATTATCACTGGTATATTATCATAAAACTTTAGTTTTCAGTCAAACTAAATAGCATGAGAGACAGATAAAGTAAGCAAGATATGAAAATTAAATAACACTCGTATTTCCTTGTAGTATTTATTGTATTTCCTTGTAGTATTTATTTTACACTAAATTAAATCTTCGAACCACAAACGACTACTGCGCGATGAAAGTGGTTATCACATAACATTTGTACGACTGTTGAATGACGTTAACGAAGTTGGCTCGAGCTTTTTGTATGACCATTATACGACCATTTAGGTCGTATAACTGGGGCCATTTTCGCGTTTAGTAAACGTTATTATAACGTTAGTATGACTTTATTATAGCGATGTATGGTATTCAGATAACGTTTACTTAACCTTTATTCGACGTTAAATTGTAACTTGGGTATGATCGTATGGTTGTACGTTTGTCTCAGGAATTCTCTGGTATACTTTCCTCAAATCGGTTCAGTAGTTTTTGAGGTATGGGTGAGAACTAAAAATCATGATATATAAAATATTTTATAAAAACAGACCGCTTTCAAAAACTGACTAAAAAGCTTAAAATAACGCAGTCGTTACTTTAAATCCAGTTTTTTGAAGGCGGTTTTATTTTTGAGTTTTATCAGAGGTACTAGGTTTTTTTTTTGTTAAATCGCATTCATTTGTGTCTCACCTGTGTGTGGCATTTCCTATAAAAGTGATCGTTCTTTTTTCAGAACTATGGAAGTGACAACGCGCTTAATGCTTGAGCCGCCACTGCCTCTTTTGCCTTTGATTGTTGCTTCGGTCTCTGGTCTACTTCTTTTAGCTGTCATCATTTTGATACTTTATAAGGTAAACTCTTCTCTTCATTTTCATAATGACATTACGTTCGATTATTTAAATGGATATCAACGTTTTTGTATAGCGTCTAAATTTGTTTGTTGTGTCCTGTTAAAAAGGAATAAGCAATAATTCACCAACAATAAATATTGCTAAGACAGAATTAATATGAAGCTATGTATTTTTGTTGTCATTTGGTATTATTATAGACTATAAATATTAGAAAGTGAAACCACTGGAAAAATCTACGTTTGAGTATGGACCTTACAACCTTCGCTTGCCGGTAAATGTCTAAACCTTTTCGCCATTCACACACCATATCTATAATATTATAGTTAATATTTTATTTTAGACAGCCAACAAACAAACATTTCACAATCATACAATATTAGAAATGATAACATAGTTATAGTGTCCCCATAATTAAAGGCTGTCACGACATGCAAAATAATCAGTGCAGTCAGAAACACTCTGTAAATAGTAACTTGTACTACACAAGTAATTACAAATTAAATAAATATTCACTTTTTTAAACTTAAGCAAATAATTTCAGAACAGTTTGATTTAAATTCTACGTGTGTTAGTGATACTAACTATCACTCATATCATTTTCTGTGGCATTTTAACAAGATAGTTTACTGAAATGAGACTAATCCTGTTCATGGTTAAAAGATGACCTGACCTGATTAAGGTTTGTCCTTAAACTATTGAAAAGCCGAGCCAACTTGTACGGTACGTAGTTAATCGGTGCTAGGAGATAGGAGCAGTCAATATGCCTGTTAATTGTCTTATACAAAAACATATTATCCAAATTATTGACAGTTAAATACGCCAGTGTTGGGAGGCTGAGTGGCACAGTCATTTTTTTTTCAAATAATTTTGTGATTGCAGTGTGGATTCTTTTCACGGCCGAAGAAGGAAGACCTGAAACAGATGATAAAAAATAAAGCGTCACAAGTAAATCCCGGAAATTCAACTCAAAATGATTCTTCTGCAGACAGCAGCAGCAGTTGATAGTGAAAGTATTATCAGAGTTCTTACGATTAATGATATATACATGTATAATAAATCTTTAAATGTTGTCACCATAATTTTAAGGATATTTTATATTTTATTGGTAACTAAAACAGACATTAATCGTATTAAGATAGTATGAAAAATATTAAAAACTAAAGTGCCTGGACTAATACCCTTAAGTGTTTCACCTGTGCGATAACCATAATAAGAATAAGTAGTATTATCAAAATATCGACGGTTGTGTTATATGAACTCTTGATGACACTTACGATTTGTTAGAACAATACTCAATTATACGTAGACAGATTTTTCTTCTAACATAAGTCAGTCAAAATATCGAGGGAGAAAAGGTTTTGTTTTATTTGTCACTTTTTTATCTATTTCATTTTATGATCGAGACAAAATCACGAAGCGGCTAGTTTTTAATTACAGGTACCAAGTCTGATTAAGACCACGTTTAATTATTAGATATGTGATAAGATCACAGGTCAAGTTTAGGGCCACTGATCCACCAGATACGGTTAACTAACTCTAGGTTTAATGGCTATCACATTATAATGTTGCAGTCATTTTGCTTTGATGATGGCAGATATAAAGAGAAGCGATGGCATCTTATCCACAGGTTTGATGTTACTAGGCAATCGAGCCTTAAAATATGTAAAACGCCTATGATTTAAACACATACTTAGTGTCTTGTCTGGCGCATATATTTTAGATATACTCCATAGACTCTAATACATTCATTTAACTATTCAAAGAAACAAGCTAATTTAAGAACTTATGTCATAAACAAAAACCTAGTCGCTATTACAACCTAGTTGAGGCAATCGTAATAATATTGTAATTTATTTTCTCTGTAACTCAATCGAGATGCAAACTTGGACCGACGAGTTTTGATGATATACAATTTTTCAAAAAATCTTCATTAAAAGTTTGCGCTGTCTATTTATTAGTAAGACAAGCCATCACGTGTGCAAACTTATAGGTTAGTTCTTCATGAGCATAGACAGTTATAATAATAATGCGCGGCGCAGTCCGGCAACTACCTACCGATTCTTCCTTTCGACAGATCCTCGTCTACGAAAAACCGCTAGTGGCAATTAATTTCACCACAAGGCAGTTAGGTACACACGGCAGCACGTCAGGCTACCCATTATACATATCTATAACTACGACCCAGTATGGAGTGTTAGAAAGAAAGTCTCCTTGATATTATTGGTGAAGTTGTCTATTTTATCAAAATTTGCCAATGTGCGATTAGACTCAAAGCTAACGGCCAATAGAAACAAAATACTGGGGGTTGGCCACGCCTCCCTGCGCCGCCGCCAGTCTGCCACCGGAGCGGACCCGAGCTCCTCAGTTACGTTTTCGGCATTACTGGTGAAAGTGATGTTTTTTTAAAAAGGGCGCCTTCGCTATCCCAAGTAGAGAGGGAGCGAATAATTGCGTGTTACGTGTGAAAGACATTTGTGATCAGACTGGAGAAACGGTAAGTTATTTATTTATTTACTTTTTCGTTATTTTTGAAAGTGTAAACAAAAAGAGCAGGTTAACTTAGCATGATTTTCCTCACATTAATTAAAACCTCAAATTAGTTACTGAAGTGAGATTTTTATTTGTTTTAAAGATTTAGGAAGGATTAATTTCATTCGAATTTATAGACACACAAACAGTTTCCCAAACACTTTACTTGTTTTCATGTTTACTCACTGTTTCGAAGCACTTTTAGCTAACTAATGTGGAGTTTTAAAATTTTCATAAATAAACGTAACAATTATAACAAAAGACTCAATTCAATATTTGATTTTATTACGAGTGTTTGACTGTCAGATAACGATTCAATTTAATATCACATTACAAAATAAAATGGATGAATCTTACGGATGGGTTTAACAACAATCTGTTGTTATTATCTTGTTTGTTTACCTACGCGACCGCCGGCGGCCATTTGATACCTGAGCGATGAGTCATTTACTTAGCTAGGTATCATTTTTTATCATGAAAAATGTGGATATATATATAAATTTTCAACAATATTTTAAAATGTAATTAACTTTTACTCACGACCAACGTCATCGATGCCAATTTTTTTTTAGTTTTGAGATGGTTTTACTAATAACTTTTAAAACAGCAAATAAACTAAGTTTGACGTTTTGTTTTAGCGAAAAACTGTTTATTTCTGGTTGCGGCGGTGGGAAGAGTCAGGGACCATCGAAGCCCACTACCGTCAGCGTGCAGCGCTATGAGAGAGCCACGATGGCAGAGGAGGACACGGCCATAGTCGCGGCACACTCCGCTGATCCCTTCCCCAGTACGAGAGCTACTTCTTCTTCTACTTACAATGTGAGTTTATTGCATCAATCCTAGATTTATCTATAGAAATAGAATGAAAAAATATATAGCATATTTTAAAACACTGGCATTTAGTTTGCTTAAATACTTACTTATTTGATCGTTTCAAACTCTCAGAAAGTAGACCGACTATAAAAAAGAATTGATGGAAAATTTGCAAAGGCAGTCCTTCGCCCAATGCATACTCTATAATAATTTATTGACTACCCCTGCTAGAGTTATTTCAAAAAAACATTTTGCTTTTTATTTAATCAAGTCACAAGTTATATTTATTAGTTAGGTCCCTCCTTAATAGGGAAAAAAGAGTAATAAAGTTATAATTATGTTTTTGTTTTTATAATGTTTTGTCACTATACAAACTTAATAATATAAATTGCACTTGTAAAAAGCAACTTTGGCTGTGCAAGTGCAATTTATAGTAATGAAGTTTTTATTTATTTTCCATATCCACCCGATATCTCAGTGGTTGTTATGAATATATTTATATTATAATATAATTCATTATCATATCAATAAAAGTAAAAATATGTCTCAAAAAAATCATAAAGGGTTCATTTGGTTTGCTAAGGTAAAGTGTGATCAGGGCCTGTACAGCTGCGGCCATACAAGCTTTTACAGTTGCAGCAGTATAGCGTTGGTTCACACTATCATGTTCTATGTAAAAGGAACCAACACTTGTTTTTTTTTTTTTGTTTTAGATTTCCTTAGATACAGTCAGGAGAAGACTGAAGGAAGCGGGGAAGAAGTGCTGCCGGCCAGACAAGAAAATAGAACTAAATGCTCATCACAAAGAGGCAAGAGTTAGTTTTTAGAAATTTATAATTTTGATTGGGAGAATAACATTGTTATATTTTTCGACGAGAAAAGTAGTCCTGGGTTCATATTAATGGTGAGCAAACAAATTAATGTTCGGCTCTCACAAAGACATAATTGTATTAAACTTATTGTAAGTCTTGAAAAAGTGTAGCCCAAAAAAGTTCTCAGTAGTAGCCCAAAAAAGTTCCGAAGCTGTGGTATGACAACATTAAGTTAGAAAATGGAAAAATGCCTTATGTAGGCCTATTAACAAAAATAATGACAACGTAGGTAATTTTGTGTTATTTGTGACCTTTTTTCTCCATCTAGATGTTATCTGGAAGAGAACGCTCCTAGCGATAAGATGGCTTTGATTGTAGGTATCTATGTCAATAGTAATATCAGCATCAACATGTTCATTATTACCTACAAACCATGATGAATTTGACATTGAATTTCAGCCATATTGCTTGTTACTACTGTCATAATAATTTTCGTTCTTCTGTCTGTAAATCTTGGTAATCTTGTCCAATCACCAGTTGGACACACAAAAAGGTAAAAAATATATAAATAAATGGTAGTTCTGGTCCTACGATGGTAAGGTTTGAATTGTTTAATCAGATTTCTTTTTAGGTTGGTAATAATTTAAAAAAGTAACTTTAGAACTCCCAATCAAAGTTATAATAATTTGAGCAAAAAATAATTCTTGCCTCTTTTTTCATGACGGCATAACCATAATGAACGAGCGTAGAGAAGTTTTATATGTTTTTTTATTCTTACAAATTTTGTTGTTAAGAATGTTATCAAGAAGTTACCTTTTTTTATAAAATGTTTTATTGTTATTAAAATAACATCTATTTTAAAAAAGGTTTTGAGATATTATAGTTTTTGCAAATTTTTATAATCATCATTAAATCATGAATAAAGATATCATCGAGAGTTTATATTATAAAATAAATATTGTAATTCTTTAGGTGAGCTTGTTTTTCTGTCTATAGGTATTCATTTTGTTACAAATTTAAGCGATAATTTTGCAAATTTTATGATGGAGTATGATTCTCTTTCATTTTTTAACTGCCGTTTTTATAAATATCTTAACATAAAAAAAAAAATGCTGTTATAAGTTATTAATTAATAAATAAATATTTTTCACTTATAATGATGTTATTATTTTTTTCTAATCAATAGCTAGTTTATACTTTGTTATTTATATCAGAAAATTAAAAGTAACTTTTTTATGAGCCATTATCATGCCTCGGATTCTCCTATTGCGTTTCAAAACTCGTCAAATCGTCACCCCATCGATCGTTCGTTCTGTGGCCTTCAATACTATCTAATATCTTCTTTATAATATCCCAAATAATCAATATTAGCTATCTGATATAAATATCCGAAATAATCAATATTAGCTCATGCGATCGGACTCACCAAATGTGGAGGCCGTGAGCCCAATTGGACTCAATTCTCATACTACGATTTTAATACTTTATCGTTTGTTGGGTTCAACCCTTAGCTCACTAGTTTTCGGCACGGTCGTGCGAACGTGAAGCAGTCGCAAACAAGTTAACTTAGCTTTGCGCGCAGCTGGCGAGGCGCGGCAAAAAAATCGAGAAGTTAACAATTCAAAGTAAACCTTAAAGTAATGACATACGGTTGAAGCTAGTAGGAGTAGTCGTGAGAGTCGCGCGGCGGCTCTTGTGGCATCGGGATTTCCTTGCGAGCGAGCCGTTTGCTATTTCAACTGTATGTAATTAAGTTAGGGTTTAGTTTCAATTGTTATTTTGCTATATATTTAGCTTTTCGTTCTCTTTGTCGCGTCTCGCCAAATGTGCGCTCTTAGCCTAACTTAAGACCCGAGATAATATAATACTATTAGACTAACCTCATGGTTGCATGACCGCGAACTGATACTGAACTGAACTGCCTTCTGAACTCGTCAATCTGATCAGTGAAGATTATCAGTTGTGATTTGCCCTTCAGCTTCACTATTTTGTAATGGTTTGTGGTAGGTAAACCTGCCGCTAATGCAGAACAAAAGGAAATGTTACAGCGTAATAATAAGTCAGTCATTCATTAGTTCATTGCACTTATTGCAAACGCTTGGAATAAAATGTTTCTGTCCAAGACTGGAACTGAACCCACACTTCGCATATCAAGCGGGTATTATCTACATTATGCTTGAAATGCTTTACCCAAGGCTAAACGGTTCAAACAATATATCAAAAGACAGTTAAAAAAGTGATGTGCATTTTGAGTGCATAAGCGCTATTTTACTTCTCACGATACTTTTATAAATATTTATTTTAAAAACGGGCGACGTAACTAATAGTAATTAATAAAAAAGGGGGGCAAAGCATTCTTTGAAAGTGTAATGAGAGCGTAGAGTTTAAATGAGATAAAACTCAAAAAGTATTCTAAGGGCTTGTTTCACGGGTTCCAGATAGCTATATTGAACTTTAACAGGAACCGGTTATATAGGCACTAAAAGTAATAAATATATAATCTGCAAAACTGCTCCTATATCATAAAAATACGAAAAGTAAAGAAATACGCAATCGCTTGTTTGCATTTCAATAATCACACCATCCTTCCCGCCAAAATCACATGAGAAGCGAGCCCGCGGCGCAATGTAGCACGACTGCACAACTCATTTGAAGTAGGACTGAAATAGGATATTTGTCTCTTTCGCACGATTCTCTCCGTTCAACTTTCAAAGCGCTCAAGGTCAAAGTGTAGTAGTCTGACGTGCTACCGTGTGTACACTATGACTCAAATACTTGTAACATACCCGTAATAGATTAAAAAAAAATTAGTGCTTAATTATTTTTAGTTTTATAATTATTTGATAACAGTAAACGTTTAATACGTTACACATACCTACATATTACTCATTTCCTGTTAGATAGCTCAAATTATTTTAGTGGGGATTACATTATGTGATTAATACAAAAAATATTTAATCATATTCACTTGAATGCGCTTGACCAGTGTAATACGACTTTGTTATTAATAATTATTAAAATGATAATTAAATTATTGTTATTTTGTTTGTTTAGTAGCATTGTGGTTGGAAGTGATATTTTTCATGTACTCAGCAAAACAACATTTCGTCCAAATGAGGATGCGATGAATTATTTTGGGTATTCCGTTCTTTTCACACGAAATGGGTAAGTTTGCTATTTAAATATTAATGCAAGAAGCTGTTTGATTGTACAGTCGCCAGAATGTTATCAATGTTTTATTTTTTTGTTAAAAAAAATAACGTTTCTTTTAACTGCGTATGTCATCGCAGTGCTTTTATATTGACGTCCCCGATGTCCGAATATGTTGGTTCCTTTCTTTTTGGGGTTCCTTAGCCGAATGGAAAAAAAACAGAACCCATATAGTTTCGTCAAGTCTGTCCGTCTGTCTAATAGTCCGTAATACATGAAAATTAAATGTATTTTTTTTATAACATGGCTTTTTTTATTAAAAATTAGACACTCCCGGGAAACAAACTCGCACTTTTATTCTTGAAAACAAAAATTGTATGTAATGATTGTCGAAAATGTGCTTTTATTTTCCCGGTAATGACTTGTGGTATCCATAGCATAATTGGAAGAAATTGATAATGCGACATATTATTATTTTTAAAAATAAAAGTTTTTCATGTTGTCTTTAAGTAAATAATATCAAGAACTTTTGCAATAGGTTCGGGTAAGGATGTCATTACTTAGTCTTAAGCTTTCATTCTGTTAAGTAATAACATGTGTAAACATGCACAACTAGGGATTCCCAGTGATTCACCCGATATAATTAATTCCAGTCCTACACAACTTTATAGTAAAAGTATGTAGATATATCAGTTAAAAGCTTGTTTATCTTTCGCATTGTCAAATTTATGTGTTCGCTCACCTACTTATAGAGGGTGACAAAAAGGTTTTGCCAAATTTCGGGAGGTGAGTACGACCATCAATGCTCGCAACTTTTACTAAACGGTTGAACGGTTTCTTACGTTCAAATAAATAAAATGGCCCAATTAATGGAATCAGGCGTTACTTTGCGGAAATCCATTATTAAGTTGAAATTTATAAAATTATTTTGCTTTAAATTTCCGCGAAGCGACGCCGGCGCAGGCAACTAACTACACGAACCGTCACCGCGTTTAGTATTAGTTCAGGCAAATGCAGGATGCAATTAATAGTAACCAACACCAACGTGCAAAAAACCTCTAGTCTAGAGGCCAATTACACACAGACTATATATTAAAATATTTTAGAGTGAAGAAACATACATTATAATAGAGTAAAAACAATTGAAGTGCGCGGGGACGCGCCAGTTCTACCATCCTTACAAATATAAAAACTGCGCAAGGCGCCAAAATAAATATATTATAAGTTGTTTGGGGTTGCCACCACCCATATGATATTCTTACAGTTAATAACACTCATATTTTCAAAACTTACTATACTCTAAATAAACTAACGTCTTAAAAGATAACGCTCGCATTATAAGGAGCTGCTATTTATAGAACAATGCAAGTTATTAAGTGTTAGATAAAGTAATGCCTTAGCATAATTATGTATCAAAATTCAGTTGATTAAATATCACAACTGAAATTAACAAGTGTGAGCTTAAAGGTAGATATAAATCAATAATTAACACAAACTACAGACAGGAGAATAACTTGACACGAAATGAAACTTGATAGCATTTTGGGAAGCGAAACACTGCACTTGATTCGGATGTTGCCTTGCACTGTTTAACTTGTATAGCACGACTAATTGACTCCTTGCACATTTGAAAGTACTTGCGTTATCGCAAAATACTTCCGTGGCCATTCCCCAATATCCTCGATATGAATCTTTTGAAACAGGCAAGGAAGGCTTCTGTGGTTAGGTCTGAAACTAGTTCCAAATAATTGCCTTAGTGGCAAAACACACAACTACAAATACATAGCCCTTTGTTACTACAGCACGTCTATCTCTAGAGTTTTTTACCTGAATAGGGGCGGCAAAGTCAATTCCAACTTTTTGGAATGCCTTAGAGGCAGTCACCCTCTATCGCGGTAATGAACCCATTAATTGAGTGGCGATTGTTGACTTTAACTTAAAACAAACTAAGCATTTGTGCGTAATCTTTTTAATCTGACGCATACCATTTAAGAGTCAATATTTTTGGTTTTACTAGTTAACAGTAGTTTTGGGCCCGCGTGCAGCAAACTTATATGTTCATTTTTAATAATTAAATGTGTGATTCTAGAATTTTTTCGTAATATTATGGGATGTTTTTGTGAAAACGGCAAATCAGAATTTTGTAACCGTCCTCCTACCCTCAAAACACCTTCATTATCTAAAAACGGATGCAGGGGTTTCAAGCTCCCTGATAACGTTTCTCCTTTATTTAATAAAGCAATCTCATCTGCATAATATATGCTTTGTTCGTGTTTTATTATTATAGTCAAAGCATTCTGCAGCTCAGAGCTAGTCAGACAGTCAAAATGTAATCTGGCATTAGTTTTTTTCATATTGTGACAAAACCTTAAAATATATGCTGGAATTCGTATCATTTTGTTCACATCAGAGTAGTTATTTAAAAATGACAAAAGATCATATTTTTGCTTTTGTATATTGATAAGTACTATATCTGCAGTCTTAGGTTCAGGGATGTCATCCGAAGATTGTGCAAGATTATTATTAAAGGTATACTCCCTTTCTTGCAAGAAGGCTGGGCCATTCCACCACAAAGAAGAGCCTACCAGTTCCTGGGGTTCAACACCTCTACTTACTAGATCCGCAGGACTGTCAAGTGTATTAACATACAACCAACGCCATCAATGTGTCAACTGCTGAATCATACTCACTCTGTTGGCAATATAAGCTTGTAATTTTATGGGTTTAGTATTGATCCTGCAAGTGCAATGTTGAAGTTTGAATACAAGTAGACTTCATCTATTTGTAATTTTAGCTTTATTATGTCATACTCGTAAATTCTACTCATAAGCTTTGCTAAGAGCAAACAAGTATTCAATTCAAGGCGGGGAATCGTCAAAGGTTTTGTTAGTGAATTGATTCTAGATTTTGAACAGAGTAAATATAATTAGCATTACTTGTTAAGTCAACTACACGTAAGTATATGCAGCACCCGTAACCTGTAGAGCTGGAAGCATCTGCAAACCCCAACATTTGGATTTTCTGTGTATTCTTTGGAATATCTATATTTCTTTTTAAATTAATAGGCATCATGTCATTTAAACTATTAACAAATACGGTCAGTATTCTGTTATTAGAGGCACCCGAGCCTCTAATAACAAAATTACTATCCCATTTAACCTTACTAAGTCTTAATTTTTGCATAATGTCTTTGGCCTTAACTATAATGGAACTAACATATCCTACTGGATCATAAAACTTAAAAATTTCACTAAGTATAATTATTTTAGTTAGTGGCTTATTTAAAGATATTTTAGCACTCATTATTATAAAGCTATCTCTTTTAGTATTGATTTTCATACCTAAAGCCATAATGGTACAATCATTTTTTTGAAGATCAATTTCATCAAATTGTTGCTCACTCTGAGGAATATCAGCCAAGAAATCCCTGTTATTAGAAGACCATTTGTGCATCTTAAAACCTGCTTTACTAAACAAAGCTTGCAATTGTATTTTTGTTTGCAAAAACTCATGAAAATCAGACGTTGCATAGAGTATATCATAAACATACGATACCTCTGCGCTCAAAGGTCGTAAAGGACATTTTGGCCAAAATGAGTTATTTACACAGTTTTTCTCAGAATTAAATTCTCTATCGATCAGTGTATTCCATTTAGCGAAATTTGCATTTTTTTGTCCTTTACGACCTATGAAATTATTCATATTAGACAGGATTTACTCATAATCTGTGGGGATAAAAGACATGTAACTATCTACACATGTTGACTATAGCGGTAAAGACCAATTGAAATATTTTTTTTAAGTTGTACAGGTAATTGTGGTCAACACTCGTCCTTTACGCCCCTACAATATTACATAAAATAAGATCACTGTCCTTAACGCCCCTACAATATTATATAAAATAAAATTACTCTACTTTACCCATTAGTAAAAAGTCTAAGCTTCTAAAGCCCAAAGGGTGTATCGGATACTTGACGAAGAAGTTAGTTTTCATACAGTTTGAGTACCTACCAAAAAGTTCTAGTGTAAGATTTATTTAACGAAATTATTAATAGTCTTTACAACTGGCATACGTCTTTGTTTCCACTTGACCTTTAATTAACTTACCTCGGTTGGAAAGATCATTAAATGATATTTCGTAGCAGTAGAATTATATCACTTCGTTGAAAAATGTTCCATGTTAATAAATATCTTTTCACCTATGACATGAAAATCCTTTTGCATTGAAAACTTAATGCATTTTAATTAAACAAGATGTCACAATAAAGATCTTACTCTTATATGAAATAATCTTCTCCTTATATGAAATAATAAATACTTGATTAACACACACACACACACACACACACACACACACACACACACACACACACACACACACACACACACACACACACACACACACACACACACACACACACACATACACACGCAAATACACAGACACAGACATCTATAAGATATTTTTTTAAACTTTCGCGTTGCATTATTACTTAAAACTCATAACTGCGGGTCTATACGCGACGCATATTATGTAACACAATAAGTACAATACTACTGTTACTACTTACAACCACGACGTTTCAACGGTGTTGCAACCGTCGTGGTCACGAGGAGACTGGCGCTCGGCGTCTTAGTCTGCATCGGGCGGCCGGTTCTTCTCCTACCCTCCAACTATCCGATATTTGTTGTGCACGTGAACTAGAGTCAGTAGGTTCAGTGCGACACACAACACTCACAGTATCAGGGTTAATGTTTATTGATAGAGGCGACGCACACGGTTTGCACTTATTAATCACTGGATTCCAGGCCGATGACAATTTAAACCCGTCTCCCCGATTAAAATTATTATACTTCTTGATTTCAATCGCTTCACGTATTACCCTAGTATGGTAATGGTGTTATTTGAAGATATAGGTATGGCGTGGTGGAGAGTGAGAATTACACTTTCTAGCTCACACTCACGTAGAAATTTTGCTTGTTGAATTTTTCTGACTTCGAATTTTGCTTGCAGTAGTGGAGAAAAAATTGCTCACATTCCGTCAATCTTCGTGTTACATGTCTCATGTTTGCACTCCTAGTTATTTTAGTTGTTTTGTTCAGGCCTCTTTTACACTAGCAAAATTATGTTTAGTAGCTTTCTTTTCCGCTGATTCATTTCTTCCGAAGGACCAATTTGAACGGTTCTTTAGGTTCAAATAAATAAAATGGCCCTATTACACACAATAACACACAAACTATATAATAAAATATTTTAGAGTGAACAAACATACATTATTATAGAGTAAAAACAATTGAAGTGCGCGGGGACGCGCCAGTTCTACCATCCTTACAAATATAAAAACTTAATTATATTATGTTTGGGGTTGCCAACAGGGGACCATCATTCGGACTTATTTTTTCCGACTCGCCATACATTATCGTAAATGTAGCTGACTGATATGTGATGGGGCATCTGAAATTGTATGTGCCAACCTGTATAATACTGTTTTCAGGCTAATCGTTGGTGCGCCCAAAGCTAGCAAGGAAGTTAACGTATCTCCTGGTGAAGTTTTTAGATGTTCTTTGGATGATTCATCTGGTTCTTTTGACCAACGCAACGAAACTTGCAACCCTCTGAGTAAGGATATACCATATTTATTATGATGCAGTTGCCGATAAGCCGTTAACATTTCTTTGAAAAAATAGAGCTTACTTGCACATTTTTTTTCATTAAGCTATTGGTACCCTAGCCGATTGTAAATTACTTTATTGAACTCGATAACTGATACATATCTTTGGCTTCCACTATACTATATCACTCATATCAGTTCAGTGAACGATTTTCTCATGTTTAGCCGCAATAAAACGCTGTTTGCGTGGTCTCATTATTTTAAACTTTAAAATATCATAATTTCTACAATCTGGTTGATATTTTTGACTTAATATTTTACATTAATATTACACCCGATTGCTATTATGATTTGATATTATTTTCTAAAGCTTAAAAATTTGTTTGGTTGGTTGATATAATCTCAGGAATATGAAGAAATATTTTTGTGTTCGATAGCTCATTTATTGAGAAAAGTTATAAAATATCACGCTACAGTTTAAAGGATCGGAATAAAATTAATTCGGGCGGACCACGTTACCGGAGCCTGCTTAGTAATTCAGAATTACAATAGACTAATAATATTTAGACTTAGAAAATAAAATCGTACTTTTTAATGTATATTTGAAGCTTTAAAAACCTAAAACAAGAGTTCAAGAAGTTTGTGGCCATGCCTTTTGTGACAACGCTGTAAAAAAAAAGTAAATAAATACATATAAAAACACTCCTTTTATAGTCAAAAAACTAAAATAACGTTTTATAAGATACAAATGTACTCTACTCTTTACAGACAAAATGATGAAGTATGTAACAGAAAATGAATTTACGAAAAATGATTCGTGGTTCGGAGCTACACTTGCTGATACTCCAGATGGCACATTGTTTGTAAGATATTTGTAAAATATCACCGATATAATAGGTTTTTAAATAATGATTTCCTAGTGCAAACCTTTGCAATATGGTACGGTTGTGGTCTCTCGCGTCGTCTTTTGTGTCGTTTGTGCAAGCAATTTTTTACCGACTTCAAAAAAGGAGGAGGTTATCAATTCGACTGTATGTGTTTTTTTTTGTATCTATGTTACTTCATATCTTAGTCATTAGTCGACCGATTCCCAAAAAAATTATGCCCACTTTGAGGGTATACCTTCTAGTTGGTCGCATTGTTGCCAATTTGGGATCTGATGATGAGATCTTGGTGCAATCGAGGGAAATCCTCAAATTTTAAAGGCACGTATAGTGTTTTTTTTACTAGAATCGTAATATGTACGTGTTGTTACGTCAGATAGTCTACATTTTGTGGGGCTGAGCTGATGGTGGAACTCCTTAACACTTAGGAGTTCAGTAATTATTATGACAGAACTTATGAAAGGTAGTTTGCTTTAGCTTCTTAAAGAACAGAGTCATGAGGTGCAACCCCCCCCCCCCCTCTCCTGTAACTTCCAAAAATGAAGAAATAAAATGAACTTTAATAAAAGTAAAAACCGACTTCAAGACCGAAATGCAGTAAAAAGTCTTAATTAAACTGTTGACCATTGAAAGGAAAGGAATCTATTTTAGGCAAACAATTTCTTTTTGGAATCGGTGCCATCACTTTGACCATCAAGCATCAATTGTCAGAGCACCGACTCCAAAAAGAAATTGTTTGCCTAAAATGGATTCCTTTCCTTTCAATAGTCAACAGCTTATTTTAGACGTTTTAGTGCATGTTGGTTTTGAAGTCGGTTTTTCCTTTTATTAATCGTTGAAAAGTAAGACGCGAGAGACCTCGGCCGTATAATAGCTTTGCTGTAGAAGTTGTAGTATTGTGATCACTTTCGCCCTCGTTACAATGCACGTCGCAGTCGCTAGAACTATATAATAATGTAATATGATTTTCCTCAGGCTTGTGCACCTAGAAAAATGTTTCGAAATTCGGTAGTAGAAGAATCTCAAGCATTTTGTTTCGCGCAAGGAAAAAAAGCAGACTTGTCACTAACAGTTCCGTATAGAAGTAAGTAAGGTTTTTCGTTTGCTTCATTCCTGTGAGCCTGTGTAGTTGGTAAAATGATAATGATCCTATATTAAAAACGTGCGTCTTTACACTCTATACAAGGAAAAACGCAAGGCTGTAAAACTAATCACGTATAGTTTGGAAGTTTTTTACTAAGCTTTTTTAATCTATATAATAGTAGATAAACAAATCCTCGAAACATGTGCCTCAGTGCTATAAGACTCTGGAACTCCCTCCCTAATACCATCAAGACTTCATCGTCTAAATATTCCTTTAAGAAGTCATTCGTGAGCTTATTCTCAGTGAGAATACCACCTAATGCTTGATAAGCCTATTTCTGTTAGCCTATGTATGGATAATTGTATGTATTTAAGTAGGTTTATTTTTAATTATTTATGTAAGTATATTAGTAGCTTAAAATTAATTTGTTGCTTTTGTGTTATTTTACGCCGCCTGAATCGTTTCAGCTTCACCCAATGGTTGACTATTAGAAAATGCTTAAGCATTAAGTCCGTCATTTGTACTTTAGTTTTGTCAGTGCAATAAAGAATAAAATAAATAAATAAACATTTGCCAATGTTTTCCATCGAATCAGCGTGGGATGGCGGATTTTTACAGTGGTTTTGTATGACTCAAGAATGCCGATCAATACTAAAGACAATATCTACAAGACAGCAGTCAGATAAGCCATGACATATGGTGCCGAATACTGAGCTAAAGATGGAGATAATGATGCTAAGATGGGTGGCAGGTGTAACCCAAGTACGAAACGAGCATATCAGAGGAAGTTTCCAAGTCGCGTCTATAGCCGGAAAACTCATCGAGACTCGACTACGATGGTCGAAAACAAGACCACGATACCGAAAGACTTATTAGCGTCTACCCAAATAAATATTTCGACAACCCAGTATACACAGTCCTGGTGCCGCAGAACGCGGGGAGCCATCCCCAAATAACGAAAAAGCCTAGGACAAAGAAGAAGACCTTGTAAAACCCTTCTATTGTGGTGGGAGAATACGACGAGAAATATTAGTTTTATTTACCATCGATCCCATGACCGATAACACATTTACCGTATCGCAGGCACCACTACCTGAGCACCTTAAAATTTCAGCATTAGGGCACCTCGCGTACTATCTTTTGTTTTGTTTGAAAGTGGTTAGGTTATTGAGACTTCGACCGTACGTAATAGGGAATCGTGATTATATTATGAACAGATTGCTATTATAAGTCATGTTTTATTTTCAGAACCGTTTCTTGAACGCAAAGACAGAAAAGACTATGCATCATACTACTCAGACAGGGAAAGTATTTATAAGTATAAATATCAAAAATATGATACGTTCGGAATATCAATTGACTATACCAAAGACGATACGTTTATTATAGGAGCACCTGCAGTGATGGAAGGAGCCGGTTTGTTAACAAAATTTTCTTTTATTAAATAATTTTAATTAATATACCTGCAGGACAGCAATCACCTACACCGCTCTATTTGCAAAGTAAGCTGTTTAAGGACTGTAAAACTCAGTACACAGGTAGGGAATATAGAATAAAATGTATGATTTCTATATTTATCGGGCCTTAGAATCGGACCCGGGTCCTCGAGGATGCGGAATTCTTGAAAGCCGGCGTGCTAACCAGTCCACCACAGCGTTGAAATCATATGCTTGTCCTACTCCCTGTTATCTAGGTGATTGGTGTAGCAGTTAGCTCGCTGGTTGCTACCCAAGAGGTCCCGGGTTCGAATCCCGGGTCGGGCCGAAATTTGTTTCTGCGTTTTTCTGTCTTGAAAATGTTCAAAAACAGGAGTTAGGAAGTTGGTGGTGATGACACCCCCGTCGCTTGGAACTGTTCATCCTGCGCCTGATCTCTCACCGGTCATGGCGGATCTGGTGTTTCACTGAATAATGAGAGTGAAGGAACAGAGATCGCCCTTGTATATTGCACAAACATTTGAGCACTATAATCAATGACCCGCGCCGATGGTCAGTGAGATTGGCTGCCGTGGTCGGATTTGACCAGGAGGACTTTAAACACATTATGTTTTCTCATACTAACATTCCGATCATTTGTTGTCACAAGCACTCAGGTACCTGTTACACAGTCAATACGCAGTTTTCTCGCAGGCATTTTTCTATTAACAGGAATACTCATAACTCTTTGCACACATAAAATTTATGATTTATGCGTCTAATATTCTTGTTTTTTTAAGGAACCATATTTCAAATCAAGTATCACCCAAGTTCATTTACATTTGACAGACTGATTTCTTCTAATCCTTATTTTACAAAAGAATTGATGCCAGATGACTACTTTGGTAAGTATAAGTTTGTATTACAACCATCAGTGGTAATATATTAAAAGTTATAAAAAGATTGTTTACATTATTGGACTAGCAAAGAGAAGCGGATTTTAGGCGTGTCATTTATTATACAGCACCGTATCTTGGGACTCACGAGCTAATACTTACATTACGAAATTCAAAGTAGGTATACCTACTGATCGATAAAGTTGTGATTATTATGCACTTTTTAGGGGTCCGTAGCCGAATGGCAAAAACGGAACCCTTATAGTTTCGTCAAGTCTGTCTGTCTATCTGTCCGTATGAAACAGCAACTTTATTCTGTAACTATAAGCCTCACATTGTTGAAATTTGTAAAAAAGATGTATCCTGTTAACCGCTTTACGATTTTTATACAAAAATTAACAATAATGATATTTAAGGGGGGTCTCCCTTACATGAAACTAAAACCGACAAATGTTTTTTTAGTCAAACCTATGCTTGTGGGGTGTTTATGGATAGGGCTTTTAAAGAGACATTGAAGTTCCGAAAGTTCCGAAAATCATTTTCTTTTAAAGGTCTAATGTTTGAGAGATAGACGCTTCCAAAGTGGTAAAATGCGCCCCCCCCTTTTTTCTAAATTAAGCTTATGTAAATTTTGACCTCCGTGGTCGAGTGGCTAGCACGCTGGTTTCAAGCGTCGCCATCTCGTGAGGTTCCGGGTTCGATTCGCGGTCGGGTCAATGTAGAAAACGATCTTTTCTATATTGTCTCGGGTCTGGGTGTTGTGGTACCACCGTTGTGTCTGATTTCCATAACACAAGTGCATTGCCTACTTACTTTGGGATCAGAGCAATGTGTGTGATTGGTGTCCATTTATTTTTTATTTTTTTTTATTTTTGGAAAAAATGTGATTTAAATCTAAGCAAATACTTTCAACGAAAATTAGTTTAGACGGGATTGAACTAGTAGTTTTTGAGATATAGCACATATTCTACAACCGCAAACATAACTTTGTTCTTCATACTAACACTATGAAAAACAAAATTATATTTGTTGTTCACAAAATATTGTGGTATTTTAGCTAAGTGGATTCCCTTATTCAGTTAAAGTTGACACGGAACCCTCGCATTTGGTCGGTTTTTTATAAAAGCAATTAAAAACAAATTGTACTTGTTCAAGCATGTTGTCATAAAACATCGATTCCAGGCTCATAACAAAAAAGGTATGAGAGTAGGAGGTACTTTCTCTAAACCATCATAATTATGTATTTGATATCATACCTATACATAGGCCGATGTAGGTGTTTTTGACACAATTTTATATTTCAGGGTACAGTGTCGCCTCAGGTACATTTGAAAAAAATGGTCAGATTCTATACGTCGGTGGGGCACCGCGATCCAAGAAAGGCTACGGACAGGTAAAAATAGAAGTAAAACCTTGTACTAAGTGAGAGATTTACGCCATTTTGTTTCAAAAATTGATTTGTAATTTAAATTGTATCCTAGGTCTTGATAATTGAAAAACCTGTGAAAGAAGAGGCAGAGATGAAGATAAAAGCGAAACTGATAGGACCTCAATTGGGCTCATATTTTGGGTACAGTGTGTCTACCCCTGATTTGAATATGGATGGGCTTAGTGATCTGGTTGTTGGTGCTCCAAACTTTGTTCTGAAGACAGGCGTTTTAACATACGATCAAGGAGCTGTTTATGTTTATTTGACTCGGAAAATTGTAAGTAATAGCACTGGCCTTCTTTTACCAATGATTGATTTAACCTTGTACAAACTCCATAATTTATTTATGTCATAAATAATTTAAAAAAAAACTTTACTTAACCGGAGCGCACCGTATGAAATTATAACAATGATGATTTCAGAGGAAATTTGTAATCGAACTACACCCAATGAGTGTTTTAACCAAAGATAAAATTAAATAATGACAATTCTAATGAATTAGCAATGACTATTAACCGCTCTTATATTGTTTAAATTATACTGCATTTTATTGACATAATGAACTCGATGGCCGCAATTTAGTTTCAACCACCAGTTTTTCTTTTTCTTTAATCAATAAATAGGCATGTGCTAAATTTCATCCAGCATAGTTTTGTCGTTCTTTTTATAACCTCCATAGAAACTTTAACTTTTATTTATTTTTGTTTGTTAGTATAGATGATGATTGATAGATTCAAACCGCTTGCAATCAGTCACTGTGTAAAACATATGGGGCGGCCTTTGTTAACACTTAAAATATCTTAAACATTTTTGAAGAAAAACCATAAACTAATAAACATTTGGGCTATTTTGATATAATACGAGTTCTTGTCCACCAGCACGCCGTGTGCCGACCACACGGCATGTCCACCAGCATGCCGTGTGGTCGGCACACGGCGTGCTGGTGGACAAGAACTCGGGTCTGAGAGCCATATGCATATGCCACCGTTATATTGTAAAAACAGCGTGGTTACAATCTAATGGTTTTAAATCTGTTAAATTGCAAACTGAAGAAATCTACGGATTGTAATTTAACACAATTCACAATAAATATTGTGAACTGTACAGAACTTCAAACGCTCTAACGTAAACTGAAATGACGAATCACTGAGCGAAGTGACGGGTTAGGGTAGAAGAAGGATAAACGGGGTGAGCAAATTGAATCCCCGTATATCCTGTTATCGTGTTAGTTTGACATGTAAGTACCAATAAAATCGTTAATGTTAAACCATGTCGATCGTGTTCACAAAAAAACCCTCAGATTACAATCAACCGGATTTAAAACCGTAAGATAGCCATCTCTCGGTTTTTACATTAATACGGTGACATAATATAAAATGACGTTAGCAAAATGACGTCTCCGCAAACTCAGGCAGCACCGCTGGAATGTTTCTTGCGCACTCGAGCTCGAATGCGCCCCACTTAATGTGTTAAGCAGAAGAATGCCTGATAATGATGATGATGAATGGTACAGATGTGTTGTCTTTTGTGTTTCAGGCTTCGGGCTTTGTGCTAGAGGAAGCTGGTATTGTAGAAGGATCTGGTAGTTCAGGAGCTAGATTCGGCACATCCATCGCAAATTTGGGTGACATCGATAATGACGGATATACTGGTAATAAATATACTTTAACTATGAGATACTCTTCTTTACAGTATATAGGTACGTGGCAGACGCTTACATTCGGACTCAAATTGTATGGGAGAATATTCATCGTGGTATCAAATCGGTTGAAAAAGAAGCGGTGTGCTTTTGACTATGACATGTGACTATGAAAACTGTATGTTTTTAATTTTATACTAATATCAAATCCTTTGTAACGAAACCAGAACCTCAAAAGAATTGCCAATATACTAAAATACTGTGTCAGTTGTAGTTTTGAAAAATACTAAATCAATGAATTATAATTTATTATTTTATTCTAGATATTGCTATTGGAGCGCCCTGGGAAAAACACAATGGTTTTTATGGGGTTGTATACATATATAAAGGAACAAAAAATGGATTGATGTCCCAATATACTCAAAGAATATTTACAGAGGCAAATGGCTTTGGCATATCCATTTCTAAAGGTTATGATGTTGACATAAATGGTGTTAATGGTGAGTCACTTAGATAATTGTGCAAACAAATCATTTTGAAAGTTCAAGAATGCCGGACGGAAAAAAACACGTGTACTTATCTAGAAAGGGTCTGTTTATCATCATAATCATGTTCATCATGTTCATCATTATCATCATGTTCATCATCATCATTGATACCATTAACAGGCAAAGGCTGCCGCGACCCTGTAGTGCCTGAACTTTGTTTACGTTCCTAGATGTTGTCAGTTTTCCGGCTCTACTGCGCATAAAGCTCACTTCCTCACTTCTTTGGCGAGTTCGCGACAGCCGCATTTTTTTTACAAATCATTGCCCATAGTAGGTTCTATCCACAATTCGCGAACTTGCGTAGTGTCACTCGACCCCTTTTATTTTATAGGAATATACATTAATTGATAAGTTTTCTTTAATGACTTATTTGAGACCTAAATGAATCTTTGTTGCCCAACAATTTTTTTTTAAGGACGCACACTGCTAAACATAGGCCTCCTTGGTGTTTTAAAAAAAGTGTATTAAAACTATTTGATTAATGAGTTGTATATTGTTTTTTTTTTATTACAGACTTAGCCATTGGAGCATTTGATAGCAGTACTGCTTATTTATACCGGAGTATACCAACTATCCAAGTCCTTACTTCTATAAATGTCCCAGATTTGGTGTATCTCAAGAAAAGTACAAGCTCTTTTATTGTGGACCTCTGTCTTACCATTCCGCCCAAAAAATCCTGGCCTAAAGTGTTTATTCGTAAGTGGATTTTGATATTTTGTTGTTTGACACTAGTGCTTTTCAACTCATACTTAGTGAGAACGTGACTTGAACCCATGACCCTTGGCTGAACCGGGATTGCTCTAACGAATTATTAAGCTATTGCCTATTCAAGCTACCCCATTCTTAGGCCTTTTGAATACACTTTTGCACTACTGGACGTGTCACTATGAATGTGGTGTTAGGTAGTAAAAGACAATTACAATAATAATGATGACCTGTTTCACTATCTCCAAGAAGTTTCGGTTAGCGCTATCAGCCAAAAACTTAAAACAAAGTGAAATTCGCTATTTGAATTATTGCTTCGGTAGTGCCCACTCGAACCTCGGACGTTGTAAAGCAGCTTTCACATGAAGGCGACTTTAGCAGCGCGATGGTCGCACGACAGTCGCTCTGCTGATAATTTCATACATAAGACCCTTTACATACTGCGACTTTCAGCAGCGATGCAGTCACGTTGCAAACACGCGTTAGCCTCAATGCAGTCGCAAAATTTCAACCGTTATGCACTGCGCTATTTTCGATACAGTCGCGATGCAGAAGCTGGAAATTGTCAAATTATGTACTGAATTTTAGCGACTACTTCGGTACTTACGCGCGTTAGTATCGATGCAGTCGCGCTTCTGCATCAATGCGAACGCGCAACTGCATCGCTACTAAATTAAATCTGTTCATTGCCTGGGTCACGATGCTGAAGCGCGTTTTTAAAACGCGCGACTGCATCGATGCTAAAAGTCGCAGTGTGTGATGGGTCTAAATGACAACAGCGGCGCGTGGCAGTCGCGAGGCAGCAGCGCCCGTGTTCCTTTATGTATGAATATCCGCTGCCGCCGCGCTGATTTCGCTCTTATGTGAAAGCGCACTTAAGACTACAATATTATTTCAGAACTTAATGCAACAATAACAGTTGACCCTGATCGCAACAGAGCAAAGGTTATTGGCAGAACAATCGAACAGTTATTAATAAATAATAGTTTTTGTTATCAGAAAACGATTGACGTCGATGTGAGTAACCCTTATATTTTTAGTATATATAGAGTTTAAATAAAAAACTAAAAAAGCTCATGTTGTAACTTTCCTTTATAAATACTTTTTCAGACTGACGCAGACTTTTCAAAGCCTATATTTATTAAATTCGAAGTAAAGCCACTGAATATTGGTAAGAACGTAATTTATTTGGTTCTGAAAGATTTTCAAATACTACTTATTTAATTAACACAATTTTTGGATATATTTCGCGCAAATTTATTTAAAGCATCCGTAGTCAAGGCTAGATCAGTCTTATATGTGACCACAAAAGCTGTAAAGCATTTAAATCGTCAAGCGTATAGTTTTAAATAAATGTACGCAAAATATATCTGTTAAGGGTTTTAATCCAAGGAATTGAACAACTGTTTCAATTTGATTTAATAGTTTTGCTAAGTTACTAAATGTATGAATTTGCTATTACAGATGATTCACAATCGTTTCCGTTAGACCGTGCCCGTTTGGCTGAAGACTCTAATCTTCAGTCTTCTGTATTAATTATGATACGTGGCGATTGTGAAGAAGATCTCGTCTGCAAACCAAAACTGGAGCTGGATTTGAAGCCTTTAAGAAGGTCAGTGTACTTATTTTAAACAAAGACGTGCAATTTTAGTATAAGGTTTAGTGAGAAAAAGCCCGGTTTAGTGTTCGATAGTCAACTCAACTTATGAATAAAATCGTAACCAGCTATTGGATAATAATGACGTTGCATGTTTGTTTGACAAAAGATACCTTAATCATTTAACACAATGGCTATTTAAATAAACATTTTTATAGGTATTTTTGCTATTGTAGGCTTTGTGGAAAGCACACATAAACACAATAATTGTTCAACCAATAGTAACGACTTTTGACCATTCGTTGAGTTATTTCTTGATCACAAAACAACCTCTCAAATTCAAACGTCACCAGCCAAGATTACTGACAAAATATATTTTCCAACCATTATTGCATCGTCTAAAGTCTGTTGGTCACATGGAGAATAAAGCGTTAAACACTGAGATCTTTTAAAATTAAATAGTAAATTAGTTTTATTTACTGATATTATTACAAAGGATATGAAAAGATTGTTAACAATATTGAACAAGCAATGAAAAACGGACTTAAAAAACTAACTTTCTCTGCATTACAGTCCTTTTCATCCAGGAGTAGACTCCACGGCAGGATTCAATGTCACAGTGAAGAATACGGGGGCACCGGCTTTTAGTGTACAACTTCACATGGTGTTGCCATATCCTCCTAAAAGACTCCCTGATTCTTGTCTTCTTAAAGACCTTGATGTGACATGTGGTCTTCCAGCTCCATTGAAAAGGAATCAGACGGTCTGTATTTATTAACTCTGTCACGGACAGTGACCGCCTATAGGCGGAATAACAATAAAATTTCTATTGTGTCTGGAGTACTGTCCGTTAAAGTGTTAAACAAAATGTATACTTACTGATTAACTGACTGACGGATCAGCCTAAACCGTTGATCGGAGAGACTTGAAACTTGGAAGATGCGTTCTTTATAACGCGTCTACCTATGGCATTGTAAATCTAAAACGCACGAACGATGTCGTAGATGGCCGTTGCGTTCATACAACTGCGATATTTATAACAAAGAGTTGCTATATTTTGTTTCAAAAAGTAGTTTCCTCAGCTTATACTTCGTCAACTTAAGCAAAACGATAATCCAAATCGTTTTACTTTTTTTATTTTAAGAATGATTTTTTTTATTGTCTTTTTTTTTAAGGTTGAATGGGAAATACATCTAGAGTATACTTGGACTGGTGCTGACAATAAGCTTTTGATTGCTGCCGAGCTTAAATATCCTCTTATGAGAAACATCAGCAATGAAACCAAAGAATTGATAATACCGGTGGTTCCGCAACTCAGTTATAACTTTAGTGGGTAAGTATTTGTCACAAATTCATCTGATTTTATTTTCACATGGGGGTATTTTCTCATCCGTATTAGCTACGTTTTGAATTTGAATGTGATGTGATCCATGTTGGTCACTTATGAAGCTATCAAGAACTTTTTCACATTCATCCGAAGCTAATTTTTATAATGGACTATTTACTTTATATATCCATAAAAATTATTGGGTCGTAATAGTCGGACCTACTACTTACAAATCTAGTACGGATGATCACGGAGTCGACTCAAAATCCAATAGTAAAATGCTAATAATATACCGCTTTAATATTATTTAAAGAGGTCATATTTCGGTTATTATTATATCACCAAAATAAAGGTTTTGTAGTAGCTTTTAATGTAAAGGCTACTACAAGGGTTTTTAAGGGTAAATAATGATTTACGCTTACATTTGATTATGACATTATATTAATGAAGTCTGTCTTCAGAGTTTGAAATTATAATTACTGTCACTGGACCATATTAGTAATAATGGTATCTAGAGGAATTATTATTGGACATATAAATGTTGTGTTATGTGCATTAAATGCTTATCTTCTGTATTCACCGCAATCCTTACATTGCATTAGCAAGTAGGTACATACATTTATCCTTAATTTCTGGTTTTCCGCTCGGATATAAATTTCGTTGTTATAAAATAAACAAGCTATTTTAACATTATACTATCATGTTTAAAAATAAGCAAGGACACTTTTTAATAATGAATAAGTATTAATATGCGCCAGAAGAAGTACTAAGGTAACGGACATAACCTTGAGAATCAGTAAGCTCAAGTGGCTTTGGGCAGGGCACATAGCGCAAAGAACTGATGGCCGTTGGGGCAGGAAAGTTCTAGATTGGAGACCCTTCGACCAAAGACTCAGTGTAGGTCGTCCACCGGCAAGATGGACAGACGCCCTTATGAAGATCGCAGGATCAAACTGGATGCAGATCGCTAGTGATCGGTCGCTGTGGAAAGCTGTGGGGGAGGCCTATGTGTAGCAGTGGACGTCCTTTGGCTGATAATTATGATGATAAATATGCGCCAGATATCTTTCACACCAGTAATGATAAAGTAATCATAGATTTGAAGTAATTTTCTTACTTGTGCTATGAATACTGACAACGATTATGACGATTGCTTTTCCCAAATATACTCTCATACACAGTATGTCCAATCTTATAAAAAAAGGTATGTCAATAGTCTCGTTTTAGTACTATTTTAGAATGAATTGCCCGTATTCCAAAAAAAGAACTTTAAAAAACCGTACGGTGATTAAAATGGAGAAATTTGTTAGCGTCTTTTTATATACTATAGGTTACACCACACTTAAAATAACAAGCCCCTAGACGACGGGAGACTCAAACCACCGTAGGTAAAATACATGTTTACGTTTGTATGGGGAAAATGCCAACACCACCTTGTACATGACATAAAAATGGCTTATGTAAAGTTTAATCGTTTTTAGAATGTTTTTCGTCCATAAAATATTTAACATTTGGGTAATATACACATATGTAGTAATGTACATATTATAAAGAAATCTAGCAATATTTCATGTCATGAAATCTAATAAATCTGTCAGGTACTTGTCAACCAATCAGGGGTGCGATTGTGTAAAGCAATCGTCTTCATTTGACACTTCAAAACGTACGGTATGATCTGTCAAACGGCAAAGAACAAAGCGTTTGGCAGATCATACCGTACGTTTTGAAATGTCAAATGAATACGATTGCTTTACACAATTCCACCTCTGCTCTTTGAAGAGATTACAAAAAATTGGAAGCGGAAAGCCAAAAACTGATTTTAAAACTAAAATGCCTAAATGGGTTAAAGAATCCTTGAAAGGACCAAGAATTTATTTAAGGTTTTTTAGTGCATTTTCGCAATATCCCATCATCAGATCCCGACTTGGCAACAATGGGACCAACTAGAAGGTATAACCTCTTAGGTTAACGATAATATTTTTCAAATCGATCAACAAATTACTATGATATGAGATACTTAGCCACAAAAAAATACATACAGTCTAATTGATAACCTCTTCCTTTTTTGATGTCGGTTAAAAATGACATTTGACATTGTCAAATTTACTTTTTTTGTACGTTTTGACGTGATTTTGGCGTTAGAATAGACAGATGGAGTTTCCAGTATTTCACGTTTTGCTATTTTCGGAGATACTGTACATGGTATTGGCATTTTTATAAATATCTCTTTTCACAAGTTAGGTAATTTTTGTAAAAGTAAAAACAATAGTAACTGCAGTGTATAGTGAGCTATAGCGTAAGATGCAACTGCTAGGATGCATTTTTGTTTGGTTACAATTTAGCTCATAAGGTCTAGTTTAGTATACTATTTTGATTATTAATTGCAACCTGTTATGCGTCTTTATCAAATAAAATAAAAAAAAAACCCACAACACCAAACGAGTCGTCCAGTATAATAAGCAAATGACTCAAAAACTCAAGTATGGATTAAATGTGTATACTTGAGTCTACATACATTAAAGAAAAGTACAAAATTGATATTTTTTTCAGGATAGCACTGCCAAATAGCACAGTTTACGTTACAAGATATACATTTAATAAGAAGGAGGAAGTGTTTTTTACTCACTATTATGAGGTTCGTATTTAATTAAGGTGTTGCTTATGACATAACTACCGAGTACCACATTATGGTATATCATATGTAGCCTTAATGATTCCAAGAAAATGCTGAAAATGTGAGTTGACAAAACATTGGGCAAAAGTAAAACAGCAAACAATATAATTGTGACCATAGAAGTACTAAGTGATAATAATTTTATGATTGTGACAGTAGGTATGTTGTCTTTTGGTAAAAAAAAACTGATGAACAAGAAAGTTTGTATTTCATATTCAGGGTGTAGCCTGTATAAAGAGCAACAATTTAAAATATAAGCCCTTTAAGTTACCAGATCAATTCTTAATACTTTTAATTTATTATAATAATAATAAAAAAACAACCAAGGCACCAGCAATGCATTTCAAACAGAAACAGAGAGAAACTGACAAAAACAGACTTGACATTGTTTTTTTATTGAAATGAAAAAGTGATTTTGTTTAACATTAATCAGGGATTATTTCGTAACTTTGGATTTGGTGTACTATGACCAGGTCAAGGTAACTATTATACATATAATATACTCTGTAAAATCAAATTTTTGCTCCAATTACAGGACACATTTTAAATCAGTATTTTCCTCTTTTACTACCGTGTGATTTATTTCAAATTATAGTTAATATTCAACGTTCTATTTTTTCAGATCACCAATCACGGACCGTCCGACCTTTACAATTTAATACTAGAATTTTCGTTTTCAAAAAATGTAAGTCCTAGGTTTTGATGGGTTAGCTAACAATGTAATTTAAAAATTAAACCGCCTAGGCGGATTTTGGCAGCCTTAAAAAAACTTAAAAGCTAAAAATAACGCATTTGCCTTCTATTTAGGAGAAAGAAATTTATTTGGAGTCAGTCCATGATCTCAAGCTAACGTTCCAACGGTCTACGCACATCAGTATTTTGAAGGCGGCTTAATTTATTTTTAAAAAAAGATTCTAAGTATAAGCTTTATCTCAAAAAACTACTGGACAGATTTCAATGAATCTCACACTTTAACGCAAATTTAATTATACCTACCTGATTGAACTATAAAAGAATCATCACTATGACTTCTTGTTTTCGAAGAAAAAAAGAAATTTGTGGACAAACAAACAAATATACAAACATACATACACTTACAAAATTTAGTACTCGTTATTAAATCAACATACTTGAATATTTTTGCATTGATTAGAATACTTTCTGTTTTTTTTTGAAGTTAGTAAAACCATATTCTCAAGAGTTTTCCCTTTTCTGATAATTATAATTAATAAAAGTTTTATTTCAACAGGTGTCACTTGCAAGTGTAATTGAAGGATCAAGTTTTGAAGAAAATCAATTGACGGTTGTTCCTGCAGTTCTTAAGGCGAATACGACCACAGGACTTACTTTGCCGTTATTATTTAACCTCGTCCAATATGGTAAGAATATCAGTAAAACAGTAGAATATAGAAATTATATTATTAATTAATATGTTTGCATCAAAGTTCACTACATTTATTCAGTAAGTTGTTCTTACTACGTATTAGAGAAACTATGCCGAGCAAAACATGTGTCGCAAATATGACGATGAGATTTTGACGTATTCCTTGATATGATAGGTCCTTACATATGAAATTAGCATTTTGTCGTACTGACTACTTCGATCTGAAATATCTCCTCTTTGGTTAGAAATTCCAATTTCAAATTTCTCAATTCATTAAGCTGGTACGTTTGAGTTTTAAAAACAATCATTCATTTGTTTTTTCCTCATTATTTTTTTCTTTGGCGTCGCTTATTTAAACCTGAAATATCGGTATATTTACGAGTACGAATTCTAACGTGGCACCAGTGCTGCAGAAACAGCTCGTAGGATTAATAATGTGTACGCACTGGAATCGCAAAAGAAAGCACGGTACGTTTTTGGTTTCAACGTTTTCGTTCTGAAAATTTTGACCTTCAGAACCAACCCCGTGGAACGAAATGACAGCTAACGTTACTAAATGACAGCTAACGTTACTTCGATAAAATACGTAATTTATAAAAAGAAGTAGCGATGAAGTAAGTTTGTAGATAATAAGCATTCGATCAAATGAAATTGTGATGTAACAAGATTCTAGAATTTGTTGAATATTGTTTTGAAACATCTGCGAATCGTTTTATGGGGAATGAAAATCGATGAAGAAAATTGCGATTAAGTGAAGGGTTTCCCGTCGCAATGGCTGAACCCTGGAGACCCATCCAAACCATGCCCTAAACGAAAATTGTCTCAGAAAAAGTTGCTTGTGAGTGTTTGGTAGACTATCGCCGTTGTCGTTCATTACAGCTTTCTAAAATCTGGCCAAACGATTACGGCAGATATCTATTGTCAGCAACTGAAAACCATGAAGGAAGAACTAGCTGCTAAACAACCGAGATTAGTCAATCGCTCTAGGCCACTGCTGCTTGACGACAACGCAAGACCACACACTGCACAAAAAACAACCATTAAGTTAGATGAGCTACAATTGGAATGTCTGCGACATCCACCGTACTCCCCGGACCTTGCTCCAACAGATTACCATTTTTTCCGGAATTTGGACAACTTCTTACAAGAATAAAAAAGCAACTCCGATGCGGCAATCCAAACCGCCTTCAAAGAGTTTATTGATTCTCGTCCCCATGTTTTTTTAGTAAAAGGATCAATGAACTACCTATGAGATGGCAAAAGTGTATAGATAACAACGAAGCATACTTTGATTAATTAAATATATTTTACAAAAAAAAAATGACTTAATATTCCTCCCTTACAAAACGCCAATTTCATCATCATCATCATCATCATTATCAGCCAAAGGACGTCCACTGCTGAACATAGGCCTCCCCCACGGCTTTCCACAGCGACCGATTACTAGCGGTCTGCATCCAGTTTGATCCTGCTATCTTTATAAGGTCGTCTGTCCATCTTGTTGGTGGACGTCCTACGCTGCGTCTTTGGTCGAAGGGTCTCCAATCTAGAACTTTCCTGCCCCAACGGCCATCAGTTCTTCGCGCTATGTGCCCTGCCCATTGCCACTTGAGCTTACTGATTCTCAAGGCTATGTCCGTTACCTTAGTTCTTCTACGTATCTCCTCATTTCTGATTCGATCACGTAGAGAAACACCCAGCATAGCCCTCTCCATCGCTCGTTGTGTGACTTTAAGCTTCCTTATAAGGCCCATAGTTAGAGACCATGTTTCGGATCCGTATGTCATCACTGGTAACACACACTGGTTGAAGACTTTCGTCTTCAGACACTGAGGTAAATGAGATGAGAAAACACTCTTGCGTAGTTTCCCGAACGCTGCCCAGCCGAGTTGGATTCGTCGATTGACCTCTTTCTCGAAGTTGGACCTACCCAATTGGATCACTTGTCCCAGGTAGACGTACTCGTCGACAACTTCGAGAATTGAGTTCCCAATGGATACTGGAGTGGGTACAACAAGGGAACTCGACATAATTTTCGTCTTCTCCATGTTCATTTTAAGACCCACTTGTTGGGATACTCGGTCAAGGTCTTCGAGCATAGTGCCAAGATCGTCCAGCGTCTTTGCCACAACGACTATATCATCGGCAAATCGGAGGTGTGTGATGTATTCGCCATTGACATTGATGCCGATTCTTTCCCATTCCAGAAGTTTGAAGGCGTCTTCCAATGCCGCTGTGAACAGTTTCGGAGATATGACGTCTCCCTGTCTCACACCTCCTTCCTTTTCCGCAGTGGAATCGCCCTCGTATTCTGCTCCTGTACTCGGACCGACATGGTGGCGTTATTGTAAAGGCACTTTAACACCTCTATATACCTATAGTATATGTGGCACCGCTGCAGAGACTGAAGCACCGCCCAAGTTTCGATCGAATCAAAGGCCTTCTCATAGTCCACAAACGCTAAGCATAGAGGCATATTATACTCCTCGGACTTCTGTATAATTTGCCTAAGCGTATGGATGTGGTCTATGGTACTAAAGCCTTTTCGGAAACCGGCTTGTTCGGGAGGCTGGAAGTCATCAAACCTACGTGCGAGACGATTCGTGATGACCCTTAAAAACAGCTTGTAGACATGGCTCAGGAGTGAGATGGGTCTGTAGTTCTTCAATAAGGTTTTGTCTCCTTTTTTGTAGAACAACACCACCACACTCCTGTTCCACGCCTCGGGCGTGATGCCCTCCAGCAGAACGGAACTAAAAAGTCTCTGAAGGACTTTAAGTACCGGTGTTCCACCCGCCTTCAGAAGCTCTGCTGTGATTCCGTCCTCGCCAGGTGCCTTGTTGTTTTTGAGCTGTTTAAGGGCCATCCTAATCTCGTAAAGGCTGATGTCCGGGATGTCTTCGGTGTAGTGTCGGGTCCGGATAGCTCGTGGGTCTCTGACCGAGCTATCAACGGGTTTGGCAACTGAGGTGTACAACTGCCCATAGAACCTTTCGATCTCCCTCAAAACCTCTGCTTTCGTCGACGCTACACTGCCGTCCTCCGTCTTAAGCTTCGTCAACAGGCTTTGCCCAATAGACATGTCCCTTGCAAACACTTTGGAGCCTTGGTTCCGCTCTATCGTTTCTTTAACACTATTAGTGTTAAAGCAACGGATGTCGTGTCGCAGCGACTTCCATATTTGTCTATTGAGCTGCCTGTAGTTTTCAGCATTAACGGAGGTCTGCAGTGCCATAGATCGACGTTTTGCCATAAGGTCGAGAGTATGGACCGACAGTTTTTGAGGTCTATCTTTACGGCCAGGCCTAAAATACTTAGACCCCACCGTTTGAACAGTGTCCACAAACCCGTTGTTAATTTCGTCCACTGTAACGCAATTGTCTAGGCAATCAAAGCGGTTTGACAACTCGAGTTGAAAGCTCTCGGGATTTTGGATATGAGCACGAGTTGGTCGGAGCGTGGACTTCATCAGGCGGGATCTTTCCAATTTGACATTTATATTCAATGTGCCTCGAACCATTCGGTGATCGCTACCGGTTTGCACCCTGTTGATCACGGAGACATCATTGAATAACCGTCTCTTGGAAGTCATGATGAAGTCGATCTCGTTTCTCGTGAAGCCATCGAGACTCAACCAGGTCCACTTCCTTTGAGGCGGCTTCTGGAAGAAAGAGTTTATCGCAAAGAGTCCCTCCTTCTCCAGAAAGTCGGCCAGCCTCTGTCCACTGGCGTTCCTTTGCCCGTATCCAAAGGGTCCCACCTTCAACTCATTCTCGCCTCGCTTGCCCAGTTTTGCGTTGAAGTCCCCCATTACAACAGTAAAATAGGTTTTGGAAGTATGTATGGCTCTACTTACGTCCTCATACATTTCCTCCACCTCTTCATCCGGGTGTTTCAAGGTCGGTGCATATACCTGTATGACCTTCAGCGAATACCTCTTAGATATTCTGAGTATAAGGTATATCACCCTGCTCGACACACTCTCGATGGTCTCGATATTGTTGACGAGGGACTTGTGAACGAGAAACCCGACACCGCCATGGGACTTTTGGTCACCCTCCCGGTAGAAGAGCAGGTTGCCGGACTGCAGAGTTATCGTGTCCTCGCCCTCTCTACGGACTTCTGATAAACCCATTATGTCCCAGTGTAACCTGCTCATTTCTTCCTCCAGCTCGAGCAACTTCTCATCTGTCCTCAGTGTACACGTGTTGTACGTTACCAGGGCCAGTTGTCGTCGGGGGTGGCAGCGCAATCGCCTCCGGGGATTCTTAGCACCCCCTGCCCCACCGTTACCGTGACCGCTACCAATTTCATGTAAGGACCTAATATTTGAATTTCGCACATGAAACCATTCGTTCGTGGTGTCAGGTCTATACATTAGTAAAATAGTAGTTTATTCTATTTATATGACTTCTGTCTCTCATGCTGCGATGAGGCTTTGATAAAGCTAAGGTCTATTTTATATGCTTAGCAAACCCTGTAAGCAAGATAGCGTTCAAGGTTATTGCCTAAATTTTGCGTTTACCTTAATTTCAAATTAATTATTTTGGTAAAAGGAAAGCCAAAATTGTTTGCATTATCCGACAAACAAAGAAAAACGGACTATAAAATAAAACTTTTTCAAAAAAGCATAACTCTTGATAACCTTGACAAAAGGTTTTCAGTTATATAAATCCCTATTTGCTCAGAAAGAGGTGTTAATCGAAAGCTGATAGAATAATGATACAAGTATCATACTCATAAGGCATGTTAAAACGTTTGCTACAAGCATTACCGATGAAACTCATAGAACAATCTATTACTAAATGTATCAAATTAAATCTTCTTCTTCTTCAACTTAAGAGTTGCGCCCTTGTCGCTGGAATAATCGCCATATTAGGGTTCCGTAGCCGAATGGCAAAAAACGCCCTTATAGTTTTGTCAAGTCTGTCCGTCCGTCCGTATGTCACAGCCACTTTATTCTGTAACTATAAGCATCACAATGTTGAAATTTAATAGGAAGATGTATATAAAAATAAAAATAATGATACATGAAACTAAAACCGAAAAAAAAAAAAGATTTTGACATACCTATGCGTGTGGTGTGTCTATGGATAGGTCTTTTAAAATTGCATAGAGGTTCTTAAAACCATTTTCTTTTAAAGTCTAAAGTTTGATAGATAGACGCTTTTAAAGTAGTATAATGCCAAAATTGTTCCTTTCCTCGTCTAGAATCTATAACACTTGTTATTTTTTTTCACTGTCCAGCTGATGTTTTCTATTCTCCTCCAACACCACATCTCAAATAAAATCAATTTTGATGTTGAATGTTTATTTTCAGGTGACCAGTTGCTTGATTTAGAATCAATAAACGTGACTTCGACGATATTTGTTTATGTCCCGCATGTATTGGGAATAGAAAACCGGTGAGTTTGCTTAATACTAAGGACTATAGATTGTACTAACCTCTTGTTTGTTACATTAAAGAGACACCACACATCAGGCACTGCCACGCTCTTTGTCGATTTTAAAAAAGAAGGTATTTAATTCGACCTGCATTTATGTGATATCATTAAAATTTGATAAAATTTTAGTATGTCGATCTATTAGGTCTTAAAAACACGTGTGCAAGATTTCGTAAGTGTATGTATGATCGTATGGTTGTACGTTTGTCTCAGGAATTCTCTGGTATACTTACCTCAAATCGGTTCAGTAGTTTTTGAGGTATGGGTGAGAACTAAAAATCATGATATATAAAATAATTTATAAAAACAGACCGCTTTCAAAAACTGACTAAAAAGCATAAAATAACGCAGTCGTTACTTTAAATCCAGTTTTTTGAAGGCGGTTTTATTTTTGAGTTTTATCAGAGGTACAAGTTTTTTTTTTGTTAAATCGCATTCATTTGTGTCTCACCTGTGTGTGGAATTTCCTATAAAAGTGATCGTTCTTTTTTCAGAACTATGGAAGTGACAACGCGCTTAGTGCTTGAGCCGCCACTGCCTCTTTTGACTTATATTGTTGCTTCTGTCTCTGGTCTACTTCTTTTAGCTGTCATCATTTTGATACTTTATAAGGTAAACTCTTCTCTTCATTTTCATAATGACATTACATTCGATTATTTAAATGGATATCAACGTTTTTGTATAGCGTCTAAATTTGTTTGTTGTGTCCTGTTAAAAAGGAATAAGCAATAATTCACCAACAATAAATATTGCTAAGACAGAATTAATATGAAGCTATGTATTTTTGCTGTCATTTGGTATTATTATAGACTATAAATATTAGAAAGTGAAACCACTGGAAAAATCTACGTTTGAGTATGGACCTTACAACCTGCGCTTGCCGGTAAATGTCTAAACCTTTTCGCCATTCACACACCATATCTATAATATTATAGTTAATATTTTATTTTAGACAGCCAACAAACAAACATTTCACAATCATACAATATTAGAAATGATAACATAGTTATAGTGTCCCCATAATTAAAGGCTGTCACGACATGCAAAATAATCAGTGCAGTCAGAAACACTCTGTAAATAGTAACTTGTACTACACAAGTAATTACAAATTAAATAAATATTCACTTTTTTAAACTTAAGCAAATAATTTTAGAACAGTTTGATTTAAATTCTACATGTGTTAGTGATACTAACTATCACTCATATCAATTTCTGTGGCATTTTAACAAGATAGTTTACTGAAATGAGACTGATCCTGTTCATGGTTAAAAGATGGCCTAGGTTTGTCCTTAAACTATTGAAAAGCCGAGCCAACTTGTACGGTACGTAGTTTATCGGTGCTAGGAGGTCAGCGCAGTCAATATGTCTGTTAATTGTTTTATACAAAAACATATTATCCAAATTATTTACAGTTAAATACGGCAGTGTTGGGAGGCTGAGTGGCACTGTCATTTTTTTTAAAATAATTTTGTGATTGCAGTGTGGATTCTTTTCACGGCCGAAGAAGGAAGACGTGAAACAGATGATAGAAAATAAAGCGTCACAAGAAAATCCCGGAAATTCAACTCAAAATGATTCTCCTGCAGACAGCAGCAGTAGTTGATAGTGAAAGTATTATCAGAGTTCTTACGATTAATGATATATACATGTATAATAAATCTTTAAATGTTGTCACCATAATTTTAAGGATATTTTATATTTTATTGGTAACTAAAACAGACATTAATCGTATTAAGATAGTATGAAAAATATTAAAAACTAAAGGACCTGGACTAATGCCCTTAAGTGTTTCACCTGTGCGATAACCATAATAAGAATAAGTAGTATTATCAAAATATCGACGGTTGTGTTATATGAACTCTTGATGACACTTACGATTTGTTAGAACAATACTCAATTATACGTAGACAGATTTTTGTTTCTTTTTGCTTGTTACTAACATAAGTCAGAATCATAATCTTACCTTAGAAATCGTATTAAATATAACATAACATATAGAGGGAGAAAAGGTTTTGTTTTATTTGTCACTTTTTTATCCATTTCATTTTATGATCGAGACAAAATCACGAAGCGGCTAGTTTCTAAATACAGGTACCAAGTCTGATTAAGACCACTATTAATTATTATGTGATAAGATCACCGGTCAAGTTTAGGGCCACTGATCAACCAGATACGGTTAACTAACTCTAGGTTTAATGGTTATCGCATTATAATGTTGCAGTCATTGCCTTTGATGATGGCAGAATATAAACAGAAGCGTTGGCATCTTACCCAAAGGTTTGATGTTACTAGGAAATCGAGCCTTAAAATATGTAAAACGCCTATGATTTATAAATTTCATATTATGTATAAAACAACATCACGGAAAAATTTAAATTCCTGTGAACAAGTGGTAATAAATCATCAATGATAAATTGAATTTACCGCAGAATTTAATGCGAAGTTGACTCATTGGCTGACATTATGTGTTGATCAGTCACTAAGTAATTTTTACGGAACTGACTGTACTCTGTTCATGTTAACACATCTGACATTAATTTACCTGTTTGTCATGAATGAGTCATAGATCTACGCAAGAATGTTGACATCTTTGCATTAATTTATTATTATTATTATATATTATTCTACCGATTGTCGGTAATCTCGGTGTCTATTTAAAGGGGCCGCCCCTTTCAATAGAGATACGCCAGGTACGCAGAAGGCATTATAGTGCCCAGCAGGCTTAACATGCACGCCGTAGATAAAAAATTATCGCGGCATTCCATCCCGTTTGTTTGTCAAAAATCGACTTAACCACAGTTGCTAACATGGCTGTCATGAAAGTCATGTCGTACTGTGAAATTTCGAAATATGTCAAAATTATCGTTGAACGCTAATATGCGACACATATTTTTACCGATTTTTGTCATTTTGCCGTGAAACATTATCGTCCACCATTAGTGTCGACGATAAATGAAAAACAACTTATTTAGAGCAAAAATATATGACTGTGTCGTGCCTTATCTTATCCTAGGCTCTCAAAAAAAGAATAAAGGGTAAAAACATTGAAAAGAAGGTCCCCGTGGATGTTTTTTATCAATAAGATATTTATTAGTTTGAATTCATTATCTATGGCTAATATCGAGTAAATCTGTCATTGTGTCAAGTTTATCATTCTCAGCCAAATTTGACATAAAATTGAGTGAATGGTTAGAAATTGTCTCGTTATCGTTTTGGATAAATTTGTCCAATTTGGTTGGCATGTTAAGGAATATGATAAAATAGCATAGATCGACTTATTTTGTCATGTCGATCGAAATAAATATTGTGTCATGCATGTTAAGCCTACAGATGTGTGCGCAATACAAAATTGCACTGTCTGTTCCATCTTTTTCATCAATTGGGTGACACGGCAGTCCAACATGGCCGATGAGAGATCAGGTGCAGGACCAACGGCTCAACGTTTTTTCCGAAGAACGGGGGTGGTATCACCACCAACTTTTCTCAATATTTTATAGACGGTAAAACCCATAAACAAATTTCAGGCCGACCCAGGATCCGAACCCGGGAACTCTTGGGTAGCAACCAGCGAGAAACCGCTACACCAACGAGAATTCAAGATGAGAAAATCTCATTAAGTATAATAGTTACGCTGACTCGAGATTGAAATAGAGTTTATTTATTATAGTGAATAAATAGATAACGTTGTACTTCAGACAACACGTTTGGTGCAGTGGTTAGAGGTCCTGACTTAAGAACCAGCTGTTGCGGGTTCGAATCCTGCCTTTGTACCTAGGTCATGGATGTTATATGTATTGAAGTATTTATGAGAGACGCCCCATCAAAATTATTGTCTGGTACTTCGTAATGCAAGGAAGTAAATTCCCTAACGAAGCCAGATAATTGGTGTTTTGTCTAGCGCATATATTTTATACTTCATACCTTGATTTAACTATTCAAAGAAAAAAGCTAATTTAAGGACTTATGTCATAAAGAAAACCTAGTCGCTATCACAACCTAGTTGAGGCAATCACTATAATATTGTAATTTATTTTCTCCGTAACTCAATCGAGATTCCAGCTTAGACCTACGAGTATGACGAAACACATCGTGTAAATATAAATACGCAAAACCTGAAAACAGTTTGATTGGCATAATGAGTAGAATAAATTAAACGTACCACTTTTTATAAAGGTCACATTTTTCAAAAATCTTCATTAAAAGTTTGCCCTGTATTTGCGCACCTGATGGCTTGTCTTACTAATAAATATTAGTAAGACAAGCCATCACGTGCGCAAACTCGCCAAAATACGTGAAGCAATGGTTAGTTCTTTAAGAGCATAGATAGTAATAATAATTATGCGTGGCGCAGCAGCCCGGTAACTATACCGATTCCTATCTCGACAGATTGTCGTCCGCGGAGCAAGAAATGATCAGAAGTGCCAGTAAAACTAAAACATCACTTATATGCTTTCATCATCATCATCATCATCATCATTATCAGCCAAAGGACGTCCACTGCTGAACATAGGCCTCCCCCGCGGCTTTCCACAGCGACAGATCATGACCGGTCTGGATCCAGTTTCATCCTGCGATCTTTATAAGGTCGTCTGTCCATCTTTTTGGTGGACGTCCTACGCTGCGTCTTTGGTCGAAGGGTCTCATATTTAGAACTTTCCTTTAAATATTTTAATAGCTTAAATTATTTTAAAATTATATTTTCCTTTCAGAATTATGTCAATTAGGTCTTTTCTTGATAAAAAAATGAATGATTTCACCCTTTCAGCCCCCAGATTAGAACACCTAAATTCACACATTGCATTTACTATACTTAAATCGTGTCTTTTTGTGCCTAAATTTACATATTTCTTACGTGCTAGTCCTATCTGGGAAAAAAATAATTATTTAAAACTATTTGACACCACCCTTAAAAAAAGTTTGGAAAAAAAATTAAATTTACATTTCGATAATAATTCTTAGGCTCAGGCTTCGCTTCCTATTCGTTTTGGTGGTATCGGAATTCGCCAAATTTCTAGTATAGCCCTCCCCGCTTTTCTCTCCTCTTTGCATAGCACTTCCGTTTTAGCCGGAAAAATCTTTGAACATCCTCGCCAACTTTCTGAGGTGAGAGAGGCGGAGGAGTTTTGGCAAGGCCTCTGTCCTAAAGAAGACATCCCAAAGGATCGTCACCAGCAAAAACTTTGGGATGTCCCTCTTGCGAGAGAGACCTTCAATTATTTACTTCAAATTTCCGTCAGTGACAGTGGTTGCGCAAGGCTCTTGGCAGTTTCCTGCAAAGATTCTGGTCATTGGCTTCATGCTTTACCGCCGAAAAATTTGGGCACTCTTTTCGATAGTGAGTCTTTCCGGGTGTGTGTGGGCCTCCGCCTTGGTACCCCTATATGTGAAATTTTTACGTGTCGATGTGGCAAGGAGGTTGATAAATTTGGTCTCCACTGCCTTTGTTGCCAGCAAAGCGCTGGGCGTCTCGCCCGTCACGCTACCCTTAATGACGCCATCAGAAGAGCTCTTGCGACCATTAATGTTCCTTCCACGTTGGAACCACGTGGTTTGGTCCGTGATGATGGCAAGAGACCCGATGGCCTAACGCTTATTCCCTGGGAACGGGGTCGGGCCTTAGTTTGGGATGCAACTTGTGTCTATACTTTGGCCCCTTCCCATCTCAGAGAATCAGCCCTTAAAGCTGGAGCAGCAGCGGAGTTGGCTGAAAACGCCAAGCGTCGCAAGTGCGTTTCACTTGCAAGTGATTATGTGTTTGCGCCGTTTGGCGTTGGAACATTTGGGCCGTGGGGACCCTCTGCTAAATTGCTGTTTAGAAAAATTGCGCCAAAATTAAATTCTTTAACAGCCAAAAATAAAGCTGGCTGGTTCCTAGCTCAAAGGATCAGCATAGCTATCCAACGCGGCAACGCAGCCAGCATCATAGCCTCCTTGCCGCAAGGAAATGGTTTTGTTTTTGAATAGGTAGATATTAAGTTATTTTTTTATGTTACATGTCTTAATTTATTTTTTTCTTGTTTGTTATTAATAAAAATCAGTAATAAAACAATTGGTCAATTATTAATTTTAATTTATTTTAATTTTATTTTAATTATTAGAACAAATAAGGAGCGCGCCACCAATGGTCCTTATTGTTTTAAGTACTTGTGTGCAAGATTTTGTTTATATTTGTTATTATTATAATTAATTAAATTATGAAATATGTATTTAGTAATATTTAATATTTATCACACCCCTCGCACCACGTGATTTCCTCAAATTAATGAGTATGAGAATTTGAAAACGCGCTTCAGCATTGCGACTCACGCAATGAACAGATTTAATTTAGCATCAGTCAAATTGCGTCGTAGTGTGTAAGGGGTCTTATCGAAACCGATCATTCATAAAGGACTTAGGTTAGTCAAAACCTATGACGTGATTCATTGTTCCATAATGACTTCGGGAAACGTATTGATGATATTAACGACAGGATAAAATAGTTGTCAGTAGATTATGATAAGATAATATGATAAGGTGGTGTCATTCATTCGTCATATACAGTACAGTTGACGACCTCCGTGGTATATTGGCTAAGCATGCTGGTTTCGAGGCGTCGCTCCGGGGTCCCGGGTTCTCCCGGGTCCTAAATATAATAAAATTAAACTTTTGGGACTAATAAGGAAATATTTTTTGTCAAATGTCTTTTTTATTAGATGTCCATAACATGTAAGCCCTATTGTATAGGGCTATTAAGTTACCTAACTAAGGTGGATTCGACCAAAAGAGAATAAATGTTAACCTTACAAAAAGCTACTTATCTGATAGTATATAAATTTTTCACTCTACCACCTAATTTTTATGGAACTAACTCTCATACCCCCTTGTTGGGTGAAATAAGAGCTAATTCAAGTATAACGTAATGACGGTTGTTTAATACGACATTGTTTAGTTGACAATTTTATTAAATTTACACCATACTGCTTTGGGGCATTATTGATTTGCCGGATAATAATACAGTTAAATCATTCGTTACTTTATTTATTAGGGTTCCGTAGCCGAATGGCAAAAAACGGAACCCTTATAGTTTCGTCAAGTCTGTCTGTCTGTCCGTATATCACAGCCATTTTATTCTGTAACTGTAAGCATTACACAGTTGAAATTTGGTAATACAAAAATAAAAAAATATTGACAGTTAAGGGGGGGCTCCCATACATGAAACTAAAACCAAAATATTTTTTTAAAGGTTTCTAAAACCATTTTCTTTTAAAGTCTTACGTTTCATAGCTAGACGCTTCCAAAGTGGTAACATGGGCGTGGGCATTCTAAACCAAGCAAGTGTAAATTTTGAAAAAAATATATAATGTAGATCTTAACAAACACTTTCAACGGAAATTGGTCCTCCTCCTCCAGATCGAACGAGTACTTTTTGAGATATAACAAGTTATGTTTGCGGTTGTTGAAAATGTTCAACAACCGCAAACATAACTTTGTACTTCATACTAACACTATGAAAAACAAAGTTATATTTGCAGTCAACAAAATATCATGGTATTTTACTAAGTAGAAGTAAGTGGATTTCCTAATTCAGTTAAAGTTGGCACGGAACCCTCAGTGCGCGAGTCCGACTCGCATTTGGCCGGTTTTTACATTTTACGTCGAAAAACAACTTTGAGTTTTTTGAAGTATACAATCAAGGAACAAACTTATCTTTCGTATAGTTACGCGCGTGTTAGCCTATATTTGGTCGAATCCAACCTAAGCAGCCAAGGAAAATTTTGTCGTTTTAGGGTTCCGTAGCCGAATGGCAAAAACGGAACCCTTATAGTTTCGTCAAGTCTGTTTGTCGTCCGTATGTCACAGCCACTTTATTCTGTAACTATAAGCATCACACTGTCTATGGATAGGTCTTATAAAATGATATTTTCTTTTTAAAAAACGTTTGATACGCTTTCAAAGTGGTAAAATTGACGTCCCCTTACCTCAACTGCTAAAATACGCAAATATAAATAAAAAAATATAAGTATAGGTGACGTAGATCTTAACAAACTTTCAACGAAAATTGGTTAAGACGGAATCGAACTAGTAGTTTTTGAGATTTTCAACAACCGCAAACATAACTTTGTTCTTCATACAAACACTATGAGAAACAAAGTTATATTTGCTGTCAACAAAATATTGTGGTATTTTAGCTTAGTGGAAGTAAGTGGATTCCCTAATTCAGTTAAAGTTGACACGGAACCCTCAGTGCGCGTGTGCGACTTGGACTTGGCCGGATTTTATTTAACCTATCAGTGTGAAACTATTATTGTTCATGATGTTTACTTTACAAATTAAAACTTGTATGGTTTGAACGTTTTAAACAGGATGAATCTGATAGTATTATCACTGGGGGCAATTAGTTATTAAATTGACTCGGCCATTGACACTTATGTACCTACTTGCATTATTTACATTTACATATTAAATGATCTTAATATTTTTTTTTTAAAGTACGACCTTGTTTTAGGCACCGTACGGTACTTGTACCGTAAATACATAGATATACTTGATATGAGGTATTTGCCCAGCAAAGGGACATTTACAGGCTTACATAAATAATAATTTGAGCTTTTATTTGTTTTATTGAAAAACTGACAAAAGTGACAAAGTTAGTTTGAAATTTAATCCCACAAAACTGTGTGATATTTTTACTATACGTCATCACAAAATTCATTCTACCTGCATTATACTTATTAATCTGCTGATATCACAGAACTTGGTAGTGTATCTTGTTTGATTCAAAACAAGTAGTGATATACAAAAAGCAGCTCGTGACTCATTTTGTATCGATACTACGAACTTGCTTATTATACACATTATCACTAACATTAGTTCCTTTTGTGACTTTGAGCCGTACACACCAATGAACATAAGAGAAAAATGTTGATCTTAATATTTTTTTGTTTATTAAACGTGATTGTGTTTGGAAGTGATGTGTTTCACGCGAACAGTAAAATCACCTTTTATCCGGATGCCGCGTCTAATTATTTTGGATATTCTGTTCTTTTAAGTGATATGGGGTAAGTTTTTTTTCAACAGTTTTAAAAAAAATGAAATTACGTATTTTGATTTAAGTAATTATGAATTTACATCTTGGATTTACAGGCAAGTTATGAGGTAGTACTAACATTAAATTTTATATTATTTCAAACAATCTTAGCTTATCAAAAAAGGGTCTTTTTTACGCAAAGTAGTTTTAATTAAAAACACAGTAATTCATTAGTACATAATTAGATAACGGACATTTCAAACAGCTTAATTTGTGTTGTTTATAAGCTAATTACATTTCTTTAACTCATCAGCTAATAAAGAAAAAACAAACAAATCATGTGAAATCAGAAATCTGAAATCAGAAACATTTATTTGCTTATATTATGGTATTACATTGATGTCACAATTTTTAAGGTAGCTGTTTTTAAGGCAGCTGTCCATGTTTCACAATTTTGTCATGCAAATCAAAATTGGTACAATAAATTCTATAAAGTCAAAAATGTAATATAAGGTACATAATTTAATTATATTAAAATGCTTCCATGTCTTATTACATTATGTCATAAATTATATGTCAATTACAATTATTAGGAGTCAATAGTTAAAACAAAAGCTACAAGTACAAGCAGTTACACAAATAATTACATTAGTCGTCCAAAAATTCTCTCACTGTATAAAAGCATTTAATCAGGAGCCACGCATGACTTTTGACTACCGAAGATACTTAACCGAGTAGGAATGAAAACGTATAGCTGACATCTTTATATAAAAAAGTAATAATTAAACTAGATCGACTAGACGACGTGAGAATCGCAACACAATTGTCAATCGAACTTTTTTCGTGTGGTGATTCGATTTTGCGTTTTACCGTCTTACCTAAGAAATCAAGTAATATATTCATACGTTTTAAAACTACCGCATGAATGGGATAAAAATCTCGATCCTGAGAAATCAATTACTATTTTTTCTTAGACGAAGAAAATTCGATCCGTGAACTTTTTCCGTATACAAACTGAACGAAAATTTAGCCCCTGAGGTTAATTATTATCATAAACAGCCTATGTTTGGTAAAAGATTTACCTCAAAGTTGATTGACATCACTTTACAATAGACCATATGGTCTCTAACTATGGGCCTTATAAAGAAGCTCAAAGTCACACAACAAGCGATGGAGAGGGCTATGCTGGGTGTTTCTCTACGGGATCGAATCAGAAATGAGGAGATACGTAGAAGAACTAAGGTAACGGATATAGCCTTGAGAAACAAAATGTAGGTAAATATGAGAAAGATGTTATGAGTTTAGAATGTCAAATTAGGGAACTTAAGCATTCATTAAAAATAATGACTGAAACTTATAATTGTACAAAAAAGGAGTGTGGTGAACATATCCAGGCTTTGACAAATATACTAGCTTCCTGTGAATGTAACTCTTCACATGTGATTTCAAAAAACTCCATTGATATCTCTGGAAATGAGTCATCACAACTCACCAATAAGATTACTAGAACTAAGTGTAATGTGAACCCTTCCTGTTCTCAACCCAGTGGATCGCTAAGCAAGTCTGTTAAAAATATAGTTTTGTTTAGTGATCAAATTGGGAAAAACATGGGTCACTTATTATCAAAATACATGGGACAAAATGTGATCAACCATTGCATGCCAGGGGCATCATATTCAGAAATAGTTCAGAAAGTGCTTTCTTATGAGTTTCAAGAAAATTCAGATTTAATTATTTTCATAGGAAACAGAGGTAATATGAACAAGAAAAACCTAAATACATACTTTGACAGTTTAAGAAAATTAAATGTGAATAAAACAATATTGTTTACATTACCTTACAGTAGTGGATTGCCAGACGAAGAAAATGATTCAAGATATAAAATTAATTTGCAACTGCATAAATTGACATTATATGAGGTGAATAAATTCCACCTACTTGACATGAATAATTATTTTAAAAACAAAGTGTATTTGACGCGAGATAATTATTATGTTAATAATTATTTCAAACGACAGATAGCAATGTCGCTATCATATTATTTTGACTATTCAGCCAAGAACTTGGCTACCAAATCTGCTTTTATTGAGCAGATTATTGACATGAATATTCAACCATTGGAATCAGTTCCAATAACAAACAATCATTTAAATTAGTAGATCAGACAATAGAGGATAACTCTTGCTTATCAGAAATTGTAGAATCAAATCAATTTAATATAGTACATCAAAATATTCAAGGCTTTTCTGGAAATGATTTGGAAATTGAATTGTTTTTAAATAAAATGAATATTCATGTTCTCTGCATAACTAAGCACTGGCTCAAGCAGCATGAACTGATGTTATCGATAGATAATTATAATCTTTTTAGTTCGTTCACTAGGGAGACTGCCATTCGCGGCGGGACACTTATATTAATTAATAATAAACTAAAATGTAAAGAGCGAAAAGACATAGTATCTCTCACTACTGAGCGAACAATTGAGATATCGTGTGCGGAGCTGGACGACTACATTATTGTCTCTGTTTATAGACCCCCACGTGGAAACTTTAAATTATTTGAATCTGTAATGGAAAATGTGTTAAACAAAATATGTAAAACTACAAAGAAAGTAGTTGTATGTGGAGATTTCAATGTGGACATTATAGATATTACGGAGGAACATCGCGTTCGGTTTTTGAGCATTTTCAAATCATTTGACCTCACTCCGGTTTTTGCTGAGCCCACTAGAGTTACTCCTACAACAGCTACTTGCTTAGATAATATTCTCTGCAACTGTAAAATCATCAAACAATCTATTATTAATTTTGTAAAATCGGATCATTGCGGTCAGATAGTTACACTACAGAACCGTTTTATTCCACCCCGTCTAGAAATCAAATGCAGGCCGGTCACTGCATCTCGTAAGGACAAATTTAAAAACCTTGTAAGTGATAAGATACCGTCTATACCCTTTGATAAAAAAAATGCTAGTGACTTGTATGAACAATAATTTCAGGTAGTTAAAAAACAATTTGATATTACTTTCCCTCAAAAGAAAATAGTTATCAATAACTGTAAACCGAAATTTAGTGACTGGGCTACACGAGGAGTTTATACAAGTAGGAAAAAAATGTTTGAATTGTATAACAAAAAAGCATATAGAAAGGATCTATCGTTTCATAAGTACGTTAAGAGGTACTCAAAAATTTTCAAAAGGGTTTGCTATGTAGCTAAGTCGAATTACATACGCGATAAAATTAAAAAATCTAGTAATACAATCAAAGAAACATGGAATATTATAAATAAAGAAACATGTAAAACGAAATCTCATGATAACAAATTTAGTCTAGAAATAAACAACAAGCTTATTAAATCTGATGACGAGGTAGCAAACGCTTTTGAGGATTACTTCTGTAACATTCCTATAGAGACGACTAAACAGTTGAGTTCTTGCTCAAGTCACGCGAAATCATTACTTGTGTCGAGTGTTCATAAGTGCGAATCCTCATTTAAATTCAGAAATATTAGTCCTTTAGACATCATAAAAACATTTAAAGAATTAAAACAAAAGAAAACAGAGGATAAATCGGGTATATCAATAGACACAATAAAACCCATTATACCTCTAATAGCTCCTTACTTATCTTATATCTTTAATGAATGTATTGACCAAAATCAGTTTCCAAATTTATTGAAACATAGTAAGGTTGTCCCTTTATTTAAATCGGGAGACAAAAGTGACCCCAGCAATTTTAGGCCTATTTCAATATTACCCACAATAAGTAAAATTTTTGAAAAACTCATTTATAATCAATTGCTTTCCCATTTTAAACTTAATAATTTACTACACGAAAAACAGTTTGGGTTCTCTAAAGGTAGAAATACAACTGATGCCGGAGTAGCACTCATCAGACACATTCTTGATGCTTATGAAGACAAACATGATGCCGTAGGTGTATTCTGTGATTTATCAAAGGCGTTTGATTGTGTAGACCATCAGACACTGCTCATTAAGTTAGAACACTATGGTGTCTCGGAAAACTCATCTAAGTTGTTAAGTTCGTACTTATCAGGTAGAATACAATCAGTTAACATAAATGGTACCTACTCTTCCGGAGCCCCTCTTCAAATGGGGGTCCCCCAGGGCTCAATATTGGGGCCTTTACTTTTCCTGATATATGTAAACGACCTGCCATTTTATTCCACAAATCTTTGTGAGATAGTTCTGTTTGCTGATGATACTTCTTTGATTTTTAAAATGAAAAGACATGAAGAAAATTTTGACGAAGTAAACAATACTCTCTCCAAAGTATTGAATTGGTTCACCACCAATAACTTGTTGCTGAATGCTAGTAAAACTAAATGTGTAAAATTCACTTTGCCTAATGTAAAGCAACTTACACCAAATATTGTACTAAATGGTAATGATCTAGTTTTAATAGACTCCACTGTATTTCTGGGCATTACACTTGACTCAAAATTACAGTGGGGACCTCATATTGAAACCCTAGCTAGGAGGCTAAGCTCGGCTGCCTTTGCAGTTAGAAAAATAAGGTATCTGACTGATGTTGAAACGGCGAGGCTTGTGTATTTTAGTTACTTCCACAGTATTATGTCTTACGGTCTTCTCTTGTGGGGTTCTGCTGCAGACATTGATACCATATTTATTTTGCAGAAAAGAGCCATTCGTGCTATTTATAAAATAAGTCCTCGTGACTCCCTGAGAGAGGTCTTTAAGAAAATCAACATATTAACTGTGGCTTCTCAATACATTTTTGACAATATAATGTACGTCCGTAAAAATTTAGATTATTTCATGAAGAAGAGCGACATTCACTCATATAACACAAGAAATAAACACAAGCTTGTCGTTCCTAACTTCAGATTAGTTAAAACTAGTAATTCGTTCATGGGAAATTGTATAAAATTCTTTAATAATATACCACACAATCTTGTCGAATTGCCGGTTGATAAATTTAAGAAACACGTTAAAAACACGCTTATGTCTAAAGGCTATTATAAGGTTCAAGACTATCTGAACGACACGAATGTGTGGTCTGTCCAGCCTGCACCGACTGATGTACTTACCTTTGATGATTTTGATTTTACGGCAGCTAGTGGTGACTGAGTTTGTTCCGGCGTTTCTTCTCAGCACTTGCCTAATTGTCTGTGTTCTGTCTCGAAGCGCTGGTAGGGCCCAAAAGATAAGGAGACATGATTCAGCCCCTTCAGGGCACAATTATTTTTATTTTATTTTTCACTGTAAATTTCACGTTCATAAGTGGCATATTGTGTCCTAAATTGAATAAATATTTTTTTTTGATTTTGATTTTGATTTTGAATCAGTAAGCTTAAGTGGCAATGGGCAGGGCACATAGCGCGAAGAACTGATGGCCGTTGGGGCAGGAAAGTTCTAGATTGGAGACCCTTCGACCAAAGACCCAGTGTGGGACGTCCACCAACAAGATGGACAGACGAACTTATAAAGATTGCAGGATCAAACTGGATGCAGACCGCTAGTAATAGGTCGCTGTGGAAAGCCGTGGGGTAGGCCTATGCTCAGCAGTGGACGTGCTTTGGCTGATAATGATGATGATGATGACTTTACAATATCAAAAGTATTTTGCCGACTTTTCTTTTGTCTTTTGGAGCTTTTGTAAAATTTGCTCGCTTTATTTCAGCCTTAACGTTGGAGCACCTAAAGCTCAGAGTAGAGTAACAAAGTCCTCGCACCCAGGCCTAGTATTCACATGTCCTCTGGAAGACCTGGAACGGAGCAACATTACCTGCAGGCCTCTTAGTAAGTGATATTGTTATATACCAAAACAATTTTGACACAAATACTTGCTAGTCCTTTAGGCTTATTTTCAGTGGTTAATCGACGAGGGTTAGCATAAATTCTAAAAGCGTTTTAAATGCATATTCATTGTAAATGGTTTAAACATTGGCAATGGCAAATCAAGTTAAACACATTACTTACAAAAAAAATTAAACTGTTTCGTCACTAAAAGAACCTAATACCTATACTAAAGTCCGTTTCATTTTGCTTGTCGAAAATTGTAAACAATCTTGACATTCCTTTTTAACGAAATAATTCATTTTAAAATAAGATGAACAGAAAAATCACTGACTACATAGGTCAATCATCGTTTAACAGTGAAATCTATTTAATTAAAATAGTAAATGCATTTTATTAACAGATATTATCATTTTACTTTATTAAATAGTGTTTTGTCACTATACAAACTTAATAATATAAATTGCAATTGCTATAGGCATACGCCCGGATAGCGTAAGACACAGAGTTCGATTCCTCGTCTGTCACACAGCCAAAGTTGCGTTTTACAACTGCAATGTATACGAGGGTCAAACTGAAAGTTCTTAGAAAATCAAAAACTGATTACATTAGCCAGTTATTAGTTTTATTATATCTTTTCAAAATATTGTCCATTGACGTCAATACACCGCTGCATGCGATGGAACCACTGGGAAAAGCACTTTGCCCACTCGTCCTTAGGGGTCTCTTCAATGGCATCGCGATACGCAGCCACCGCTTCTTCAGCATTCATAAACCGCTTTCCTTTAAGTTTTTCTTTAATTTTTGGAAATAAATAAAAATCACAAGGCGCGAGGTCGGGGCTATACGGCGGGTGACCCAGTAATTCAACGTTTGATGTCGCCAAATAGTCGATCGTTCGCTTGGCGGTGTGCGACGAGGCGTTGTCGTGGTGAAGGAGGATCCTACTGCGAGGTCGTTTCTCTCGAACTTTTTCCAAGACAAGTGGCAAACAATTGGTAGTGTACCATTCTGCAGAAACTGTTTTTTGATCCTCTAACACAATTGTTGCGAAATGACCTATCCTTCCAAAGAATGAGGCCACCATTTTTTTTCCCGCACTTCGATCTCTCTTCACTTTAGTTGGCAACTCCTCGAAAGGAAACACCCACTGAGCAGATTGTCTTTTGGTTTCAGGATCATAACAGTAAATCCAGCTTTCGTCACCTGTTAGTATGTCGAACACAGCATTTGAGTCACCTCCGTTAAATCTTTCAATCATTTTACGGCACCAATCCACACGATCGAGTTTTTGAGCCTTAGTCAAATTATGAGGTATCCACCGGGCGCAAAGCTTCCTGACCGCTAAATGTTCGTGGAGGATTTTGTGCACTTGACTCATACCGATGCCTAAGCTTGTCCGAATCTGCTGATAGGTCACTCTTTTGTCAGTCTCTATCGTACGCCGCACAACACAGATGTTATTTTCAGTCGTCGCCGTAGAAGGCCGTCCCTCACGTACATCATCAGTGAGATTAGTGCGACCACGTTTAAACTCATTAAACCAGTTGTAAACAGTCGCACGAGATGGGGCTTCATCGTGAAAGGCCAATCGTAGTCTATCATAACTTTCTTGTTGACTTAAATGACATCGAAAGTCATAAAAAATCATTGCACGAAAATTTTCTCGTGTTAAATTCATGTTGACGTGACACAGACAATTTTCAATTTGCCGCCAAATCGTAAAACAAATGACAAATGAATGAAATATATACTCAGTAATATTGGCAAAGAGTTCTATTTTCAAATTTAAGATTTTTTTTTTATTATATTGTTTATAAGTGGCCAGTTCTAAGAACTTTCAGTTTGACCCTCGTATAAACAGTTTTTTTTTAAGTTATGATAGTTTACATTATTCGTCTGGCAAAGAGAAACGGACTGTATACGAAATGTGTCAGACAAGGAATTGAACCCTGTGTCTCGAACGCTATCCGGGAGCATACCTATACCATTCGGCCATCGACACATTGGCAAACCTGTTATCTGTTATTAATGTTTACTTTACAGACAGAAATGTCCGATCATTTCTACCATGGGACTTTTTCAAAGACGACATGTGGTTTGGAGCTACAATGACTGAAATACCTGATGGAAAACTATTGGTAAGTGTTGACAATAATATCAACTAACTTATGAAATACAGAATGCTGTATTCAAAAGAAATCCCATGCTACACACAATTTGGGCAGGCGAGGTGACCCGGTTGGATAAAATCTGAAACGAATATTTAGGAGGTATATGGTAGGAATATTTACGCTCAAAGTAGCCCTTCTCGTAGATCGTCGTAAGATATAAAAAGTATCCTAATACCTCGAGGACCCTAAATATCACAAAACAACCCATAGGGCGAGGCAGACCATTCGCCACCTGGCTAGCGCATGTGCTTAGAGATCTGAAGCAAGATAATTAACCTACCCAGACTAACCAGAACAGGAGCTCTCTAGTGCAGATGTACCTACTAGGTGACCTGACCCCAGATGAACTGCGAACAAGGGCTGGATATGATGATCATGAGTTGTATCAAAACCAATCGATGTTATTGCAATATTTACTTAGCTTTTTAAGTTTGCATGAAACCATACAATACACCAAAATTGATTACTTAAAATGATATTTTAAGCTTAGAAAATGTGTATCAATATTGAAAGATATGATTTTCACAGGTCTGCGCGCCTCGCATAACGAAGCCTTACCAAGAAAAACACTTGCTTGCAAATGGGGCCTGTTACGTGCATTCAAAGGAACGAGAAATGGGGCTGTTCCCACTCAAAGATCCAGGTAAATATTATTTAAAATAATGAAGATGAATAACTGTAAAATAAAGTTGTTTGTCACTTATCAAGAAAGGCTATAAGGAAGCATTCATACAACTTCACAACACGTTACGATCAATAATTGTAGTAGTATGTTCGTGTGTCCATGTACCTAATATATACCACAAATCAATGCATTTGCATAGGGCTTGCGAAATAAGCATGCTTTGTCTCGCTCCAATAAAGTTATATTTGATAGTTGCATCCTTGTTGCTATCGATCAGCCGCATAGCTGCCGCATGGGTATGCGTCGGTGTATTAACGGCGTCAAACATCAAAACCAGAACTCTGTCATATTTTATATTCATAAAGATGAAATAAGGAACCAAAAATTTGCGCACAGGTGGGACTTGAACCAGCAACCTCTTGGCTGACCGGGCCAAACGCTCTTCCAATTGAGCTGCCGTGCTGTCAGTCCGACCCGGCGAAATTTGTGGTCTCTTACAGATACGTCATTGCATGACGCTTAGCGCCATCTAGTCGTTTGTTTATGAAACAGAGGGCCCAAGCAGTTATTCTTTACAGAATAAATTCAACTTGAAAATTGATGACGCTTCACTATCTAATGGTTTAGAATGTTTTTAACACTCACAGTGTCATATTTTATATTCATATAGATGAAATAAGAAACCAAAAACTTGCGCACGGGCGGGACTGGTTGCTGGTTCAAGTCCCGAGCGCAAATTTTTGGTATAATATAATATATGACACTGTGAGTGTTAAAAACGTTCTAAACCACCACAACTCTGTGTTTGCTAAATGCTAGGATAGGCATTATAAATACTATGAACACTTGACATTGTTTTCTTATTTATTCCATGCAGCAGATGGCGATACATCTTAGTATCCACCTCATGCGTAATGTATTTATTGACCTTACTTGACCATGACCGATGGTTGAGCTGACACATCGGTAGACAATGCACTTTATTTTTGTGCATATAAATCATAAGCTTGGTTAGTCATTTTATAATTATAGCAAAATAGATCCGTAATAAATCATTTTTTAATACATGGCTGCCTTTGAGTAAGCTACAAGGGAGTGACAAAATTAATATCTCAATCATTTTTTTCTGCTTCTCACCCAATTGTTAACTGGTAGAAGAAAAAAACAGTCTTAAAGTATTAGGTCTACCATAAGCGCTTATAGTACATTATGATACAAGTGTGCTAAGTTGACCATTATATACAAGGCGATATACAGCCGGTTTCTGATTTGAGCATTTGAGTGAAAATCTGTTGAGATCTGCTCAAATAGTTGATGAATACTTAAGTTTTCTACGTTTCATTCGTCAATTTAAGATTGTCTCAAACCATATTCAACTGAGTTTTGTCCTTGATTATACAACGTTCCGTTACAAGTAAAAACAACCGATTTTTACCAGTTTGTATTTATACATGGCATTAATAAATTCTGAATTTCATTATGTCAGTTATATATTCCTAAAAGCATCAGATTGCAAATAAGATTTCAAGTTAAATAGTCACTATTATATATTTTAAATAAAATGAAATTGTAAACGACTGCCGAGAACGGAATGTCTTTTGTCAATCAATCAGTGTCAGTCAATGTCATACTCAAACTTGATAAAGTTTGATTTTCTGCAATGTTTGATGATTGAAATGTTTATAAGTTGAAGAAGTTCAAAATACACTCATCATCATCATCATTATCAGACGTTTACTGCTGAACATAGGCCTCCCCCACGATTTTCCACTGCGACCGATCACAAACGGTCTGCATCCAGTGTGATCCCGCGATCTTAACAAGGTCGTTCGTCCATCTTGTCGGTGGACATCCCTCGATGCACTTTTGATCGAAAGGTCTTCTCACTCCTCCTCCGAATCTAAAACTTTTTTGCCCCAACGGCCATCATTTCTTCGCGCTATGTGCCCTGTCCACTGCCACTTGAGCTTACTAATTCGTAGGGATATGTCCGTTACCTTAGTAATTCTTCGTATCTCCTCGTTTCTGATTCGATCTCATAGAGAAACATCGAGCATAGCCCTCTCCATCGCTCGTTGTGTGTTTTTTTTCTCCTTTATGAGGCTCATAGACCACGTTTCAGATCCGTATGTCATCACTGGTAACACACACTGGTTGAAGACTTTCGTCTTCAGACACTGAGGTAATTCAGACGAGAAGACGCTCTTGCGCAGTTTCCTGAACGCTGCCTAGCAGATTTGTATTCGACGATTGACCTCTATCTCAAAGTAGAAATACATCCAGTGTGCCGATCCTTTTTACTGTTACTTGTTTTCATCTTTGTATATTTGTGATTAATATAACTTTGTCTGAATTATAGTATTTTTTGAGATTAATATAACTTTGTCTAAATTTTAATAGCGTTTTGCCTGCACTTCCTTATTACATGTTGTAGTTAATCTTTTACACCAATAGCAAATTGTCGCAAATTTGAATTTAAGCAGGACTTAAGTACCCTCATTGGGTTGCTTAGCTTTCAGATGCTTAAGTTCACAGTGAGCAGGCTTTGAGTACTGTCAGTTGTGTTGTGCAACGAAAATTTCATGTTAAGCACTAGTTGATGTCAAAGTTGAGAATTCTCAACCTCAAATACTCAAATTACACTTAAACCTAATTCAAAAACAGAAATACTTTTGAGACATACTTAAGTCGAGCTTAAGTTGTTCTCAACGTCAAATGCTCAATTCAGAAACCGGCTGGTGTGCGCACGAGCGAAAGCGAGTGCGCCATAAGAAAGCCGCGTATATAATGGTCACAGGCGCACGCGTATCATACGACGTTTTTCAACACACTTGCGAGGAAATAACAAGACTCTTCGTTTACTAAGTTTAAATATTAAAACATTTAGTAAAAATACATTTCACTCGATTTTGATAGCAAAGACTTTCACACGCGTTTTTTGCCTCGTTACGTATGTCCGGCGGAGTAAATAATAGGTTTTCTTCACTTGAAGTAGGCATTTTCATTAATATTAAACTTCTTAAATAATGCAAACTTCGTCACAGCCGACAATTATTATTTACGAAAAATGGCACATTGTTTTTTTTTCTCGCCGCGATACCGATGCTCGCGCAAGGCTTAGGCGCGAACTAGATCGGCCAAAAGCCAAGATTAAAAATGTAATAATTCGTGTTTAAAACACAAATCACAGAAAATGTTAAATGAGTTTGAGCTATTTTTTAGTAATAAATCTGGATTTACCATTTATTGAAATAAATATGTAGATACTGTTATTTTTCGCATAAATACTGTTTGTTGGTAAAATAATTGTATAACCCGACTAAATTATATCGCTTCTTCTTCCTACTTACGACTTGGTACTAGGGTACAAACCTAAATTGGTCGGGTTAATAAACTAAAGGCACTAGTGCAATAATATAATGAAAAAGCACGCGTCTTTAATATCTATGATTATGAGCCAAAAATCGGTGGAATAAAGACGTCGTTATGAGCAAGTGTGTTGAAAAAAATCTTTTGTTTTTGCAGTAAAGGATACATTTAAATATATATGGATATTTAATATGGTGGTAGAACAAATCAAACCCAAACGTTTCAGAACTCCAAATATCTTTTACCTCCTCAGCTCGTCAAGCCTACAGAACGGTCGGAACTAGGAAGGAGTATGGCGAATACGGGTCACATCTCAACTACTACGCGTATGGGCAGGCTGGTATGGCAGTGACGTATACCAGAGATAACAAAGTGGTCATTGGCGCACCCGGAGTGCTGCAATGGACAGGTGTGTAAAAATCTAGATTTTGAACTAGAGGTGGTGAAATATTGCTCCTAGTATACCATCAGGCGTAATTTAGAGCGAGATTAATTAGGCGCCTTCATATTAGAGCAACAGCGGCCGTCGCAGGTGAAGGGCTTACTGCTGTCATTTTATGTATGAAATTGACAGCAGCGCAACTACCGCGCGACCGCCACGCTGCAAAAAACGCGTAAGTGTCAAAGCGCTCTAAGTGTAAAACCGCTTTTAGAGCGCTTTCACATTAACAAAAGCGACGGTTTCCCTGCTAATAATTTCATACAAAATTGGCAGAAGTGCGGTCCCCCCCCCCCTTTAACTTTTAAACTAAGCCAATGTAAATTTTGAGATTTTTACAAATACTTCCAACAAAAATTGGTTTGAACGGAATCGAACCAGTAGTTTTTGAGATATAGCACATTATCTACAACCGCAAACATAACTTTGTTTTATTTAATAGTTTTTTTCGTATTTATTAGGGGCAATAGTGGATTATAAGCACAATCCACCATCATTCACTTTTGATTTGAAGCCTGCGACTAATCCGTACTATACAAAGGATTTGGGCCCCGATGATTACTTTGGTAAGTAGCAATGCAATTTGAAAACTTTTTGTTTGTTTTAATAACTTTAAGCCGAAATGCTGTTTGGAAATGCACATTTAAAACAGGGCTTTTTCCCGTCATTGTAACAAGTATTTTTTTATATAAAGATGCGTTACCTACTATTTAGAAATAGGATTTAAAATAAATATGACAAACAAAGGAAATACGGATTGGTTACAACTAGATAGATAACAAATAAAATACACAATGAATAATTGTTATGTTGATTTAAATATATTCAATATGTTGTTTCCTTTTAAAATAAATGTTGAATCTATACAGTTTTAATAGTTTCTAAATACCCAGTTATATTATAAGCTTACATATTTACGATAAAAAATATTATTGAATTATTATCTATGTTTCAGGGTACAGTGTAGGATCGGGCGTTTTTGATGAAAGTGGCCAAGTTTTTTATATTGCTGGTGCACCAAGATCAAAACGAGGCTATGGGCAGGTAGGCTCTTAGAATTAATCAAATGTTATAATAATTAATAGTTATTTTTACCGTCTTCAAAAAAGGAGCTAATCAATTAATGTTTATGTAAGTGAAATCGTTGGAATTTAAAAATATTGAGTATGTTGATCTAGTGAAGCGTCTGATAAATTTCAAAAGTGTAGTATGTTTGTCCACGGATTTCTCGAAATCGAGAAGCTTATATGGCGACGATATTTTTTTATTTCAATAAGGTATAGTTTAACTTAGGGTACACTGTAAGTTACATCAAAATCAGTCCAGTAGTTGAAATTTATAAAATTATTTTGCTTTAAATTTCCACTAAGCCTAAGGTTAGTTTTTTTGCACGTTGGTGTTGGGTACTAATAATTGAGGGAGGGCGGGTGGTGCATCCTGCATTTGCCTGAACTAATACTCAACATGGTGACGGTTCGTGTTATTAGAGTCCTGCGCCGGCGTCGTTTAGCGGAAATTTAAAGCAAAATAATTTTATAAATTTCAACGTAATAATGTATTTCCGCAAAGTAACGCCTGATTCCATTAATTATCAGTCCATTTTTTTTTTTAATGTGAGTAACTAAAAATCATGAAAAAAATGACATGATTTCAAGCTTCCGTATACCAATAACAGTCTTCTACATGCACCGACTCCAAATTTTTTTTTTTTAAATCTCATGAAACTGGTACTTATGTTTCAGAGTAAATCTGAAAACTTATAATCATCATCATCATCATTATCAGACAAAGCACGCCACTGAACATAAGCCTCCCCCACGGCTTTCCACAACGACCGATCACTAGCGGTCTGCATCCAGTTCCTGCCCATTGCCCTTATAATAAATTTCATCAAAAAAAAAACTATTGGTGATCATGATGGTGCTCATACGTGTAGTAATAAATGGGCTCCATTTAAACTTCGACTTTTGTAAAACATTGTCATACATTGTAAAGAGGGCTAATATATCTTTCAGGTATTAGTTGTAGAACAAGTCGTGAATGAGAATGATCCTCTGAAAATCAAAGCCCAACTCGTCGGGCCCCAGCTAGGGTCCTATTTTGGGTCCAGTCTGTGTACTCTGGATATAAATAAAGATGGGCTTACTGATCTACTGGTTGGAGCTCCAAACTACGCTATGAGGTCTGATGGAGAGCTTACTTACGATCAAGGAGCTGTATTCGTTTATATGACTAAAAAGACTGTAAGTATGTTCGTACCTACAGGGTGTGGTTTTGGTCAGCGACGAGAGACTCAGGAGTGATTGTACAAGCGATACTGATGGAATTTATTTATTTCTTTTTTAAATGTAAAAACCCTACAAAGTAAATTTGTTGTTGCGATACTAGCGAGGAAGTCAAAACTACCAACGTAAACTTTTCGTATTATGGCAACGGCGTAGTATTTCGTAGATACGCGCGAGCTACGCTCGAGATTGCGAGTTTCCCCATTTGTTTTTTTTTTGAATTTTGTGTAAAGAGGTTTACTACAATTTTTTTAATAAGCACTCTCATACCTGACAAAAGAAACACCCTACATTTTGTTACATTTTATTCGTTTTCAAACTCTTCCATAGAGGAATCGAAGATACAATAATTGACAGTCACGTTTTATCTTTTGTAGCAGTGGAGCTTAAGACTAATCGCCTTCATTTGCGGGCAAAATATGCTTGCGGCCTAACGTTTTCCGAGACGTAAACCTTTATGAAATAAGACGAATTTGGTCTCATTAGTTTTTATTCACCCTAAACAAAGCTTGTACTTACTTCGTAAAATAAACGACACTGTAAAGAGTTTCTTTGACAAAAAGTGAATGCTTAGATTCTCGATCATTAAGATGATCGAGCATAGCTTCTCAAAATATCACAAACATGTTATAAAAATATTAAAAAGTTGGACAACGTTTAAGGGGTGAAAATCGTTTTCACTTTTTGTATAGAAGCTCGTGCGCAGACTTTCCTCTTAAGCTTATCATGTCATCACATAATACACAAAAACTGACCGTGTTTGGCTGTGTAAGGTGTCACAATTTAATATTGTTACCATGTTCTTGCAATTAAAGTTTATGATTTTGATCTAGCTTTAGCAAAATCAAAACAGCTGGTGCAAGTATTTGTTATATAAGATATTAATCATTCCAGGATTCAGGATTTGTTTTAGAAGAAAAAGGCATGGTCAGAGGGTCTGGTGACGTAGGAGCTCGCTTCGGCACATCTATAGCTGATCTAGGAGACATTGACGGCGATGGATTTAGTGGTAATGTGAATTTATTCTTTATCTATACTAATATTATAAAGCTGAAGAGTTTGTTTGTTTGTTTGTTTGTTTGAACGCGCTAATCTCAAAAACTACTGGCCCGATTTGAAAAATTATTTTTACGTTGGATAGTCCATTTATCGAGGAAAGCTTTAGGCTATATAACATAAAGATACGACTCATAAGACCACAGCAGAAATGAAAAATGTTGCGAAAACGGGAGAAAGATATTCCTTTTGAGAGCTTCCGCTGCATACGCTGCGGAAACCGCTTAAGTTACACAAAATTCATGTATGACAGGATTGTTCAGCATTAAGAGTTCTATAATAAAATCCGCGACAGCATATGTCTATCTTTTATGGTTGACTTACTACAACCTTTTTTATGTTAATAAATTTGTAAAAAAATAATGCATTATTTTTAGAGGTGTATTATACACACAGGTATTTATTCTTATCAAAAGAAATACATTTATCATCACGAGCATTTCATTTAGAACAAAGTTGCCCTTTATATCATTTGATTTCAATAAATATCTTAGGAGCTATCACAGTTTTAACATAACTCCGCACCAAAATATTGTTCGCAGCTTAAGTACAACGTGCGCTTGCGCTAATATATTATAAAGCTGAAGAGTTTGTTTGTTTGAACGCGCTTATCTCAGGAACTGCTGGACCGATTTGAAAAAATATTTCTGTGATGGATAGCTTATTTATCGAGAAAGGCTTTAGAATATAAAACATGACGCTGCGACGGGAGGGGAGGGAGCAAACTCAAAACGCGCGGACGAAGTCGCGGGGGACCGCTAGTCAGTTCATAAACGTCTAGACTTTATTAATAACAAACAAGAAAAAATAAAAATAAGATATGCAACATAAAAAAAAACTTATAGTCTACCTATTCAAAAACGATCAAACGATACCATTTCCTTGAGGCAAGGAGGCTATGATGCTGGCTGCGTTGCCGCGTTGAATAGCTATGCTAATCCTTTGAGCTAGGAACCAGCCAGGTTTATTATTGGCTGTTACAGAATTTTTAAATATTTAAACGTCTTAAATATTTTAAGAAGTTGGTCTTAAAGAAACTTGAATCGAGTCCTTGTGTTTATTATATTATTAGTATTTTATATTAGCATCTATCATCAAATGTCTGCCATTTGGCCTCGATCTCACCTGATGGTAAGTGATGATATGGCCTAGGATGGATCCCATGTCTAAATAGTAACAGCCTCTTCTTAGATTCCGCCAAATTATAATGGCTAGGAAACACATCTGCCGGCAGCGAATTCCACTCCTCAGCCGTGCTGTATGAGAAATTTAGATTGAATCTATTAGTGCCCTTTGCTGGTACATATTTCTAAGTGCGCCTTCACATTAGAGCGACAACAGCGCGTTTCTTTGATGTGACAGGCTTACTGCTGTCATTTTATGTATGAAATTGACAGTAGTGCGACTGCCGCGCGACCATCGCGCTGCTAAAGTCGGCTAAGTGTGAAAGTTCTCTACGACGTAAGGGTTGAAACCGCGACCGCGTCCGGTGTCTAATTTAATTAACGTTTCAGGGTAGTTTAATTTTCTCCTGATTATCAAGGTCTTGAGAAGTACTTGTGATAGAAATACCATCTAGTATGTAGAATTAATATGATTTTGAATTAAAAGTCAGCTTTAGTTCGTGCATCCGCTGATTTTGCTGTAGCAAATATTTAAATATTTATAGCCTATGTTTAGCAGCGTCCTTTGGGCTGAAAATGATGATGATGTATCATAATATTTTCAGATGTTGCCATTGGAGCCCCATGGGAGAATCATGGTACTGGAGTGGTCTACATTTACAAAGGCAGCGATAAAGGGCTGGTCCCTCAATACATTCAAAGGATCCACGCTGAAGGTGCCCAGGGTTTTGGCATTTCCATCTCTAAGGGCTATGATGTGGACAAGAATAGGTGCAACGGTAAGAAACTCTTCTTTTTTGGAGTCGGTTATTATTTGTTTAGCATTATTAATGTTAAACTACTTCGATGAGTTTGTTAGTTACATAGAACACAATGTACCTCTAGGTAAACAACCACACAAATAAAAGTGCCCCTAAACGATTTAGACACCGATGGTTAGTCTCAACGACTAGCTGTCTGCGCGGGTGTGTGCGCAAACACACTACACTCAATAGAGTGTAGTGTGTTTGTGTGTGTTTGTATTCCTTTCGCTCTAATAGCCCGATAGTACAGCAATCTAATTCTGAAAGCAGTACAGCGATCGGAGTGAGATCAGGCGCAGGCACTACCTATTCATACATCATCATAATGTACTGATGAGAAAAAATTCATCATCACGATGTATTAATCATATTATCAGTTAATCATTACATACTTGGTAGTTCGAAAATTAATAGCAGCTTTATTGATTCAATATATAGGGTGTTAGTTTGGTCAGTGACCAGCGACTCAGAGGTACTGATACTGATGCAAATAAGATATTGATAAAAACTGTCAAAATCATTTTTGATTGTGATACTAGCGAGCGAGTCAAAGCTACCAACAGCTGGTCGCCTCTTCGTAGCTTGCTTCGAGTAGCTACGGCGTAGTATTTCGTAGCTATGCGCGAGCGTGCAAGTTTCCTCATACAGTTTACATTTTTTTCAGAATGTTGTGAAGAGGTTTTATTTTACATAATTTATGTACATATATATTTTTTTAGGATAAGCATAACTCTTATAATATCATCCCTGAGTTGGATGTCACTGGCCAAAACAACACCTTGTATAAAACTTCTATTTATTTAAGAGTAAAGCTTATTATCACAATTTTCTTTTATATTATCAATTATGTTCTGGAAATTAAGCATTTATCCTTACAAACACTTATCATTAATCTTCTGTGAGTGATGTTCTTCTTTCTTTATAGATTTAGCAATCGGTGCTCACAAAAGTAGCACAGTGTATGTCTACCGGAGTGTACCTACAATTCATGTGCTGTCCTCTATAAAAGTGCCTGGAGCAAAGTCCTTACGAAAGGACGCAAGTAATTTCACAGCACTTTTCTGCGTCACTGTACCGCCTAATAAGTCTTGGTCGAACGTTAAATTACGTAAGTATAAAAAAGTATCAAAAAGTTATTGTTATTATTTGACGACCTCCGTGGTCGAATGGCTAGCACGCTGGTTTCAAGCGTCGCCATCTCGTGAGGTTTCGGGTTCGATTCCCGGTCGGGTCAATGTAGAAAACGATCTTTTCTATATTGTCTCGGGTCTGGGTGTTGTGGTACCACCGTTGTTTCCGATTTCCATATCACAAGTGTCTAGCTACTTAGCTTGGGATCGGAGCAATATCCTTTTCCTTTCCTTTTGGACATTCCCACACATCGCCATCTAGTCTCAAAGTAAGCTACTCAAAGCTTGTGTTATGGGTGCCAGACAACGGATATAATACTTAAATACTTTTTGTTTGTAATTAAATACATGACATACATAGAAAAGCAATGTATGTGATGTTGTCAAATATTTATTTTATTTATTTATTTGATGAGGACGATGACTGCGTTTTTTAGTTCTTATTGTATTATCTTTCTGATACATTGATAACTTGAAGGTCACGTTTTAAAATGTCTCTTTTGATGGTTGTTTGAATGCTCTTACTAATCAATCAATTTCATTACCCGCTCAAATAAGATGTATTTGAACAATCAACACAAATAAATAATTTAGCTGGCGCCTTTGTATTGTAATTGAGTTTAATATTAATACACAAGGCTTTAAAAACACTTATCATCGGACAAACATAGCGTTGGAATGAAACAAAGTGGTTGACAATGCAATTAGTAACATTTGTTTGACATTTCTCATTGGTCCGTAAGAAGGAGCTAACTTATTAATAATTGAACAGTTAAAGATATCTACGCACATTGTACTTAAACCTATAAACGTACATTATTATACAGTTAACTTAAAAATTCACCTGAAAGTAAAAAAAGTTAAGTTAACCTGAAACGTCTCACTGCTGGGCAAAGACCTTACCTCAACTATGATGTAGTTTGTGTTATATTCCACAACGCGGGCTCAGTGCGGATGGCGGAGGGGTCTTGCAAGGCAATCGACTAACCTTGCTGTCAAATGTTCTCAAGCTGCCCATAAGACCTCTGACTAGGCTTAACGAATAATATCAAACGATATTAGCCGAGACCAATGGCTTAACGTGCCTTCTAAAGCACGGAGATCCTTTTGACATACGTCAGTAATATCGTCTGAATAGTCACCCATCCAAACTCGACCGCGCCGTAGGTAGCTTTTCTTACACGAAGACCTAAAATTTACCTATCAAGAATAATAAGGAAAAACTCTCGTTTTTAGCTCTCACAGCCAGAGTGACGGTGGACCCTGAAGGAAACAGGGCCAGCACAGTAGGAGACCCAGAGTACACCATCACGGCTATGGCAGGAGTCGACACTTGCAATGAACTAGTTATTGCTGTCAACGTAAGTGTAACGTTTAAAGCTGGGTATCCATTCGAGGCAGCCTCGGGCCGAGCTGCCTCATCTTGAGTGTACCGCGGGCTGTGGAAAGTACATGCGTCTCCACTTGAGCTTACATAATATCGTATCGAGCGGCAAGCCTCAACCCGAGCCACGATTGTCTCATTTTCTCATTAACCACCATCACGACACACGTCCGTCTCCACTGAACGCACTCCTCACACTGAGGCGTCTTTGAGCATGGCCATTTACCGACACGATTTGGCTCGCTGCGCGGCCGCCTCGTTTGGTTCGCTGCGCGGCAAGCCTCGACTCGCGGCACGGTCTCCACTAGATCTGCCTCGGCTCGAGACAGCCGCTCGGCCCGAGGCTGCCTCAAATGGATACCCAGCTTAATATAAATATGCGAAATACACTAATTGGCGTAGTTTCGTACTAAGGAATTTTCTTTATTGTGTTACAAATACCAGACAACGATTATGTCGTGGGTGTCTCCCATAAATTCTTTTTTTACCACTCTTCTCACATATTATTAATATTCCGCCACTGATTAAACTCTCTGCATTACCAGGTGGCTGACTGGTAGAGAATGCCATTAGGCATTAAGTCCGCCAATTGTACAACTTACAGTGCAATAAAGTTTAAATAAATAAATAAATAAACAGAAATGTTTCCTATAAATAAAAATATACTTAAACCTTAAGATAAGCTTTGTGCAATAGTAAACAGAACTGTGCATGTGTTAATTGATAAGTATAGTGCTGCCTTTACTTTTCATAAGGAGAAAGAATATTTAATTTTATCTTTATATTCTTCTTCAAGCTTGTTATTAACTCTTATAGATTGTATATTTGACGATCATTACAATTTTATGTTTTCGTTCCAGAATCAATCGGACCTATCTAAGCCAATATCACTGAAGTTTGAACTGACGCCAGTCACAAATCTAGGTAAGATCTAGCTAAATATAATAATTTTCTCTCTATTCGTTATAACAATGGAAACGTCAACAGTCATTGACTAGTGAGCAGAAGGTAACTTACTTAAAAGAGCGTTTATTTACTCAAAATTGCTTAAAAAGACTTTTAGAAATGGTAAAACGAGATCTTACTTAAAATCCTGCTGATTTGGCTACATAACTATTTAGAAATTAAAGGTAACATCGTTTTCGAAATACGATTGAAACAATGTTGAGAACCCTTTAGTTAAACGAGTTATTTGTGCCGATAGCAATGCAACGTATTGCATAAACTCATTGCTTGTTGATAACCACATTTATTTACATTTTTATTGTTATAGATACCTTATCATCCTTCCCGGCCGGCAGTGCCCGGTTATCAGATGACTCAGAGCTTCGTTCTTCATTTCTTATTCAAATGAGTGATTGCGGAGAGGACCTCATCTGCACACCTTGGCTTGTGATGAAACTGGAGCCCTTGGAAGAGTTAGTAATCCACTTAACAAAGCATCTTGAAATTGGTGCTATTTAAATATAAACTTTAACAATAATGTATTAAGAAGGTGTACCCCAGCTGTTTTTCTCCCTAGTATACTTAATCATAAGCAATATGTTCTTATTTGTTTGTTGGATAGTAAACTCAACAAATGGATAATAGCCGTCAGCCATTTGTTTAAAATTTTAATGCTTGTTTTTTTTAATTTTGCGTATTTTAAACAGGAATCTCAAAAAGTCATTTTGTCAGTTAGTTCAGGGCGCGTATTGCAATGCACTTTTGATAGGTAAGCGGCTCAGCTTTACTGTCAAATTAGCAATTCATATTGTGATTTCGCATATTTATAATATTATTATAATAAAACAATATAAACATTAATATTTGTACCGTTGTAGTATTATTATATTGTTTACACAGAGTCGGAATTGAGCTTTTTAGAAATTAAACGACTAAAGTTGGATCGGAATATGCCCCCTGGTAGGTATATATTTTGTCCGAAACACGCAAAATCGTATATGTATATTGAACAAGTATAAATGACTTTTAACTATTAGTTGAGTTTACTATTGATTACAAACCCAGCCCTATATGAAACAGTATTATATTTGTTGTGATAATTTTAATGCATTATTGTTGATAAGTTTCAAAATGCCTATTGAGTAAAAACGTTGCAAGAAGAGCTAACCATTGCGGTCAGTTTAATTGATATGATTTATTTGCGCACTTAACGATTTTTGTCCCGCATTTAAGGAAAAAGTATATAACTCTGTTTATGTATATTTTGTTAAACAATTGTTAATTTGCTGTGATATAATTTATTGAAATCAAATTTATTTAATTGATGAAAATAATTTAAATTTATAGGCGATAAGTTATTTCATGTGTATTTAAAAATGTTCCTTTTAGAAAATATTGCTATTTCTTTTTTTATAAGAGACGCTTAACGATTTGTTCTTGCAATATTGGTAAATGCTTGTTAAAATATAACTTTAACTTATTTCCAGAACCTACATACCCGGTAAAGACAGCAAGCTTGGAGTGAAGGTCTTGGTGACAAATTTGGAGGAGCCAGCTTACAGCGTAAAGCTGCACCTGGTTCTGCCAAGCCCACCTAAGAGGCTACCACAGTCGTGTTCTTTACAGAACTTGGACTTAAAGTGTGATTTGCCCGCTCCTTTGAATAAAAATCAAACGGTAAGTTAGTTCAGTTTTAGTAAATTAAATTTTTATTTATTATAATCATAATCGTGTTCAAGAGTATTTATCTTTGATCTCTTGAAATAACATTACACGATTACATAGCAAATTGACATATTATCTTATTTAAAGGTGAAGTCACAAAAAATAGAGATATTTTTTCTTTTAATTCACTGACTTCATAAAGAGAGGAGGTTATAAATTCAACTGTACGTTTTTTTGGCTGTATTATCTCATATCACAGTCATTTGTAGACCAATTTGATTTTATTTTGCCCTCCCTCTCCCCCCTCATATTGTATTCATTAAAAATAAAATAAAAATATTAACTTAAAAAAAGTAAAAACCCCATCACTTTGACGCATCAACTATCAGAGCACCAACTCCATAAAGAACTTTTCAACACACTTGCTCATAACGACGTTTTTATTCCACCGATTTTTGGCACATAATCCTGGATATTAAACACGCGTGCTTTTTCGGTATATTATTGCACTAGTGCCTTTAGTTTATACCCGACTAATTAAGGTTTGTACCCTAGTACTACGTCGTAAGTAAGAAGAAGAAGCGATGTAATTTAGTCGGGTTATAACTTTTATTTTAGCAACAAACATTATTTATGCCAAAAATAACAGTATTTTACATAGGTATTTATTTCAATAAATGGCAAATCCATTTCATTATTTGATTTTTCATTTATTTTTTTCTGTAATTTGTGTTTTAAACACGAATCATTAGATTTTTAATCTTGGCAGTTGGCCAATCTAGTTCGCGCCTTAGCCTTGCGCGCGCATCGGTATCGCGGCAAGAAAAAAAAACAATGCGCCATTTTTCGTAAAAAATGTCGGCTGTGACAGAGTTTGGATTAATTGTAAAGTTTAATATTAACGAAAATGTCTACTTCAAGTAAAAAAAATGAAGAAAACCTATTATTAACTCCGCCGGACATAAGTAACGTAAAAAACGCGTGCGATAGTTTTTTGCCATCAAAGTCGAGTGAAATGTATTTTTACTAAATGTTTTAAAAAAGTGGGTAGAGTAAAGACATATCTTATTTTTGCTCCTCATATTTAATATTCAAAACAGATTAATAAGTACATGAAATCACAACAAACACAAGTGCAAGTGAAGTGCAAACATAACACACATTATCACTTCCAAAATATATCGCCGCGACAGTGTTTTTTCCGCTGTTGAAATGCCGCGCTTGGATGTCGTCTGCGACCGTAGATGCTGCAGTGGCTGCAGGCAGGAAATAGACCACCGTCGGTTCCTCACTTGCAGTCTATGCCAGATGCACTACGATCTGGAGTGCGCGGGTGTGTCGGAACAGCGCTTCTACAACACCTTAACGGGAGATCACAGGGCCGCCTGGAGTTGCGTTACATGCAAGAGTAAGCGGCCCAAGGGTGACAACACTAACACCCCAGTGCGTGCTGCGGACGTCAGACGTGAAGACGGAGTTACCCTGCGACGCGGGGCATCCAGGCCGGTAGAGATGGACGCGTCTATGCTCGATGACACTGCACTCAATATGTCCGTTGAGCTAACCGACTTTCAGCTGTTCGTGGTGGAAATGCGCCAATTCAGGGAAGAGATGCGAGCGGAGGCGAAAGCGACCCAGTCCAGGATCGATGCTCTTCGCGATGATGTGCTAGCGCTCTCCGGCAGGGTCGTCCGCTGCGAGGCACGTTTAAGTGACGTCGAGGAGCGTGTCCGTGCAATCGAAATGGCCGCCAGCACCGCCGGCGTCGCCGTCGGGGCGCGCATCGACGCCGTAGAGTACAGGCTGGACGCCGCGGACCGGCGCCGAGCGGAGGCCGACCCGGACGCCGAGGCGGGCGTCGTCGCGGGGCTGGAGCGGACCGTCGCGGAGCTCAAGCTCGAGCTCAACGACCGGGAGCAGGAGGCGCTGCTGTCCGACTTCGAGATCGGCCAGCTCCCGGAGCAGAAGGGGGAGAGCGTCATGCACGCCGTGCTGGTGCTGGCCGGGCGCCTGGGCGTGCCGCTGGAGGAGAGCGACGTGGTGTTCGCGGAGCGCGTGGGCGCGCCCCCGGCGGAGGCTGGCGGGGCTCGCGCGCGCCGCGTCGTGGTGCGCCTGGCGCGCCGCCAGCTGCGCGACGAGCTGCTGCGCGCCGCGCGCGTGCGCCGCGGCCTGACGGCGGAGGGCGGAGGCAGAGTCTTCGTCAACGAGCGCCTGACGCGCTCCAACCGTCAGCTTTTTCACCGGGTGCGTGAGGAGGGCCGACGGCTGCAGTGGAGGTACACTTGGACGCGACGGGGCCGCATTTATGCCCGCAAGGGTGATGAGGCGCAGGTCTACCAGATCCGGACGACAGGTGACCTCGAGCGGGTTTTCTCCACCGTGCTTTAGTGCTGACACGGCGAAACCAGGCACTGTAACAGGACAATGCTTAAGTAAAGAACGTAAGGTAAAAGCAAAATGTAATATTGTTGTATTCAAAAGAGAAGGTCTGTTACCTTTTTTCTTACTGTCTGTTGTATGTAATTTAGAAATGAAATTTTTGAATCGCATTATTGATGCTGCTAAGTGGTCGCCTTTGTTTCAATCTGTGTGTCATGCCAACCTAAAAATAGAAAGAACACATATTATTAATATTTTTCTGGTAGTGTTGATAATAATTAATAGCAAATATTTAATTTACCCTATATTTTATATTATTTTTCCTCAAATCCATTTAATTGATAACAACATTGCAAATCTAATTAATATTAATCTGTTATTGTCATTTATTTATTGTATTATCAACTTGATCAATAACAGTATATACTATTGGTTTTTATATAACTCACCTATGACACAGGCGGCAGGTTAAAAAACCTTGTAGTTGGACTATTCAATGCGGGTTCTCTGGGGACGAAACATGAGGAGCTCCTGGTGGCGGTAGAGGAAAAGGATCCGGATATACTAGCTATAAATGAAACATGGATGGAGGACCAGGACGACTGCCGTGCTCCCAGGCTACCAGGGTATCAACTTAAACACATACCTAGACCTAGTTGCATACCTAAGGATCGTGGGAGGGGTGTCGGCTTCTACATTCGCAGAGGTACTAATGCTCGAATATGCCAGCACCCCAACACTGAGGCTGCAGTGCAACAAATGTGGATCTCCCTACGTGTGCAAAACAGAGTGGTTATTGTGGGAACGGCTTACAAACCTCCATGGCAGAATGTGGGGGTCTTTCTCGATGCAGTCACTGAATCTGTGATATCTTTTGGGGGGGCTAATGGTATCATACTTGTAGGAGATTTCAACATTGACCAGCTGGTGGAGAGTTGCCCTAAGTACAGAGCGTTTACTCAGTTCACGCAAACACTGAATTTGGTACAACTGGTAAAGGAGCCAACTCATTTTACTGACCACAGCAGCACTCTGATAGATGTGGTGTGTACCGATGTACCAGCTACTCGGGTAGCAGTACGGTATTCCCCAGACCAGACATTCCCGTGGGCATCAATAATCTTGTCAATGCCTTCACATTGTGCGTCCGGGGATTGTTTGATTTGCATGCTCCCACAAAAACTAGAAAATTCATAAATCCTCCACACCCTTGGATCACGGGCACTATTAAGGAAATGATGCGTATTAGGGACAGATATTTCAACCAATTCAAACAATATGGCACCGCATCTCTCAAAGACAGGTACACGATAATGAAACACATAGTACGGGAGGCTATAGAGAGGGAGAAGGTTAGTTTCTTCGAAATACACATAAATAATCACCTTAAAGAGCCAAAAAGATTATGGAAAAATCTCAAGACTTCAATACTTCCTGATAAAAAGATGCCTTTGGAACTACCACCACATTTCACTGATCCTAACCTCATAAATGCACACTTTCTGGACGCACCTGGCTGTGAAAATGTCACTTTATCACAACTCACTTATTATGAATTACATAGGTTTAGTGATCAGGCTATATTTTCTCTTCAAGCCGTAAACAGTGACCTAGTAATGAAGACCATTAACCTACTTCGCTCAAATGCTCAGGGGATTGATGAGATCTCTTTGGATATGCTCTTGTTGACGCTGCCGCATTCACTGGATGCTATCACCTCCATGGTAAATCAATCTTTGGTGGAACATAAATTCCCCGACAGTTGGAAGGTAGCAGTAGTCAGGCCACTACCAAAGACCAGTCCACCGGAGGTATTGCAAGATCTTCGCCCTATTAGTATCCTACCCTGCTTATCAAAAGTGCTCGAGAGAATAGTATGTGACCAGTTGACAAAATACTTAGAGGACAATGACATGCTGCCTCAACATCAATCTGGATTCCGTAGGGGCCATGGAACGGGAACTGCACTCGCAAAGGTGGTGGATGACTTGCTGTCTGCACAGGATCGGGGGGATGTGACACTCCTCCTCCTACTAGACTATTCACGGGCCTTCGACTCTATCAGTATCCCTCTGTTGCTCTCAAAGCTAACTTACTATGGACTTGATTCCGGAGCCATAAAGTAGTTACATAGCTACCTATATCAGCGACAGCAGTATGTGGAGATAATTGGAGCAAATGGTGTCACAGTGCATTCAGCACCACAAGTGGTGAGTAGGGGGGTCCCCCAGGGCTCAATTTTTGGCCCAATTCTCTTTATCCTGTACAGTGCTGACATCATTAATTGCATCACTGGCTGTAGCTACCATCTTTATGCAGATGATCTGCAATTGTACTACTCATTTGACCCTGAGCAGTGTAGAAGCGCAGTGACGACAGTAAACAATGAGCTGGAGAGGATAAGCAAGTGGAGTAACAGTAACTGCCTCATGCTTAACCCAAAAAAGTCCAAATTTTTAATAATAGGAACACCTAAAAACATCCAAAAGTTACACATGAATACAATAAATATAACCATAAATGGAGATCCAGTGGAAAGGGTTGACAGAGCAAGAAACCTGGGCCTGCTTTTTGATAGTAATTTAAGATTTGAAAGTCATATCGCAGAATGCACGAGAAACTGTTTTTATCGACTCAAGCTATTATACAAAATAAGACCATATCTGAGCGAGGCAATCGGAAAAGCACTCTGCGAGTCACTTGTACTATCAAAGCTTAATTATTGTGATACGGTGTATGGTCCCTGTCTGCTGGCGAGGTCGGAAAAGCTTATTCAGCGAGTGCAAAATGCGTGCATGCGCTTCTGCTATCATATCCCGCCTCGAACTCACGTCTCTCTATACATTAGTGCTGCGAGCATGCTGCGAATGGAGGCTCGTAGGAAACTGCACTTGGCAAGCCTAATGTTTGAAGTCATTAAGACAAAGAGACCACGCTACTTACATGAGAACTTGACGTGGGCACGGGGTGGGAATGGGCATGGAAGGAGGGAGTGTGCTAGCGTGTTCCTGACCCCAAGACATCGCACAGTTGCATTCCGCGGCTCCTTCAAATTCGCTGCGACACGGTGTTGGAACTCGCTGCCCCCGCCGTTGCGCGCCCTGAAAGTAAAATCAACGTTTAAATCAAAACTTAAACAGCACTTACTACATAATCAATGTGAAGACGAAAAGCACAGGTTAATTTACCAACGGGGTATGCGCGTCAAACTAGGGGGTCGCAAACCCAGACACAGGTAATTACATGCCGTGGGTTCAGGGTTCTTCTTCGTAATTTAACTGTCCGCGTATCCACGCATAGTTATCGTGCATGGCGGTGATGCGTGGAGTCGCAGTCTTTTGCATTGACCAGTTCCGGATGATACGATCATTTCTTTTGTGTAATATTTGGTAGTTAATGCCAACGTGTCCGACAAAACGTGTTTGCTATTCTTGTACGTGGCTGGGTGGCGTGGCATTATTATCGGTTTCACTCGTATGTCGTCGGAATGCGCATGATGGCCGACCGCCACAGATTATAAAAACATTGTCTATGGCCGCCGCAATAAAGTCAAACCAAACTTTTTTATTTTATTTTATATTTTATATTATTTAATACACATCGATACTATTATTATTTATTTATAATCAAATGTTGTGTTACTTTTATTTTATTGTTAATTTTGTGATATTTCAAATTATTACCACCCACTAAGGCACCCGCTGAAAATCAGCGTCGTGGTATGCGTCCCGCTGCCACGACTTATGCTGAGCGGGTGCCTTTTTGACTCAAGTCGCCTGTTTTTGTATTATTAATATAATTCTTCTTCTTTCTTTTATTAATTAAAAACTTAGTAAATAAAGTCTTGTTTTTTCCTCGCAAGTGTGTTGAAAAACGTCGTATGATACGCATGTGCCTGTGACCATTATATGCGCGGCTTTCTTATGGCGCACTCGCTTTCGCTCGTGCGCACACAATATCGCCCTTTATATAATGGTCAACTTAGCACACTTGTATCATAATGTACTATTTCGCCTAAATTGGATTCCTTTCCTTTAAAAGTTCAAGAGTTTATTTGAGAATTTTGAGTGTATTAGACTTTTCAGTGCATTTTGGTTATGAAGTCTGTTTTAACTTTTTTTAAAGTATTTTTTTAATGTAACACTATATTGTCAGTGTTACATTACTTCGACTATACGTTAACGTTATTTATATTATCATCAATATTTAGTGTATTTTATTCGTTTTGAACTTACAGCATCTTCTTAAAATTTATTTCTAGGCTGAATGGGAGATCGAACTTGAATACACTTGGGATGGTGCAGGCACTGAACTGATGATAGCTGCTGACTTCGAAGACCCATTATACATGAGGAACGTCAGCGAAGGAGCAAAGGAACTTATTATACCAATAACACCTTACAGCACGTTTACAGTTAGCGGGTAAGTTACTTAAATAATGGCTTCGTCACACGGCGGGTGGTTTGTGGTCCGGTTCATACATCATGACATAATAATTGACCACGTGTAAGCAAAGTATGGACGCAACCACATACTTTCTTAGATATGAACGTTAGTTTTCTGATGATGACTTACGTTTTCCTGAAAGTGAATTTCCACCACTACTTAGAATTTATTGAGACATGTATTTGTTCATATTTTTAGCCTAAACTTTTATATTTCTGCATGTGAGTATTATTTGATGATAAATAATTGTTAGTCATAAGCTAGTCAGAAATGTCATTTAAAATATTTTTTCAGTAAAGCGCAACCTTTCGCGAACGTTTCCATCACAAGAGAAACATTTGAAAAGAATGGTGATGTTTTATTCAACCATTATTATGAGGTAAGAATTTTCCAAAAATCTTTTAAATTGTTCAAATTTTAATTTTTACTTATAACACACCACATTTTCAAGAAAACGTGGCTAGAGCTAACTCTTTCTGGAACTTATGCATGTTTCTATCGACTTCAAAAAAATGTGATATTGTCAGAATTGTATAAAATATTAGTATTTTGATCTATTTAGGATTCCTTACACGTGTGGATAAATTCGTATGTGTGTGTGTGTTTGTATGTTTGTATGTTTGTCTCAGAATTTTACAAAAACGAGAAATCTTTTTTTTTCATTTATTACCATATAAATAGAAAACAAATGGATACAATACAAAAACAGCACGATTAAACCACTAAGGTTTGTGTTGATGCTGCTACAACTCACATCGATACTACTGATTATAAATTAATATTCCTTGCTCAACTATTTACAATAATATTATTAACCAATATACTAACTAAAGGAAACTAAGGAACAGTTGCGATAATACAATATTCTTATGTTCAACTACAATTCAATTAACTTAAATGTTTCAATTTTTCGAAGAGGTGACTACATTCAAAGCAAAACTTGTAAAAAAATGTGATTTCAGTTCATATTTAATGTTCAATGGTATGATACTATTGCGAAGGTTACTAGGTCTGTACTAGTTAAATCAGGGGTAGTTTGACTTAGGGTACAGTGTAAGTTTCATCAAAATCGGACCAGTAGTTTATGAGATATGTGTAATAACTAAAAAATATGAAATAAAATTGGTCGGTGCATGATGTCAAGCTAAGCTTAACTAACAGTGTCATTGACTCCAGAAGAATTTGTTTTTCCTAAATAGAAGATGAATGCGTTATTTTAAGATTTTCTGCCAGTTTTTTGAAGGCGGTTTTAATTTTTTCAAATATTTTAATTTATTTCATTATTTTTTCTATTTAGATTTCTTTTTAACTACCCTAGACCAAAGTATACAGATTTCATTATTTAATTTTCAGATTGTCAACCAAGGGCCTTCCGATTTATACAATGTGAAAGTGGAATTCTTTCTATCACATGGGGTATGTTTGTAACCTACTTGTACTGCATAAAATGTTATGATATATTTACTGATCTATACAATGTCAAATAATTCAATATATTTAAACAATTTGTTAGTACAACTTTTTAGGGTTTTTTGTCCAAAAGGAACCCATTAGTGCTAAACGGTAGTAGGTGGATATATGAAAAAATTCACGGTACTAGCATATACGGTGAATTAAAAAGGAAAACTATAATGGCTGTTTTTAGTGAACAAATGAGAGTTGTAGTCCATAAACTTTAAGAAAAATAATTTTAATGTCGTGGAAATACGTTCGAATGTCGGTGGGATTTTTTTCCGGCTCCGGCTCGGTTCGGCCCCGGCACGTTGTAGCGTGAATCGTCCTTTAAGTTTATGGAATTTTCATTAATCTTTTTACCTCCAAAACGCGATAATATATAAAAATGAAATGTTGATATTAATTATCATATTAATATTAATTGTCATACAACCGGTTTTGTCTCATGATTTCGAATATCTTGTTATTTAAAGGTAATCAATTCCTTTTTATTACGCAATCTTAATCATGTTTTACAGATCATTTCAAGGCAATAAAAGTGCTTACATACAGAGTACGTAGATACGAAACTCTTCATGCGCGAGTCTGACTCGCACTTGACCACTTGACCGGTTGTTTTAAAATTAATTCTTAATCTTTCATATTATTAAGTTTCAAAAGTGACCGAGCGCTAGCGCTTATTATCTGTCTATTTTATCGATAGATTACTTAAGTATACTACTATGACTTATATGATATACATAATATGATGACTTGTATATGATTACTTATAATATGATGACTTATATGATATATTTCCTCGATATTTCCTCAATAAACAATATATATATATATATATATATATATATATATACATAATATGATATAATTTAATTTGACCTAAGGCTTGTAATAGAAAAGAGATAAATGAAAAAAACTCCACCGAAATCACCTATGCTGAAAAGAAACATATTAATTTAACTATCTTTTAATTTTTAGGTGTATCCAGCAAATTCCATAGAAGGATCCAGTTTAGTCCAGAATAAACTGTCATTCGTTGCGTCGAAGATTGAAGCAAATGGAACAGTTGGGTACATTTTACCCTTGCGGTTTAACCTTGTTGAATGTGGTTAGTGATTTTATTATTTATATTGTGATTTCGTTATAAGCTGTCTGTCTGTCATAGTATATTGAGTGCGTAACTAATAAGTAATAATAACGAGTATGATGAACATGAATGACTTCATCTTGCGATTGATTTAATTCTAGTTGCGATTGGATATTATTTGAGCTTTTAAAGTTTTAAAAGAGACCAGATCAAGACCAGAGAGAAATTTCGCACAATCGGACCGAAACGCGTTTAACCCGATTAGCCAGAATGTTGCAGGTTCGAGTCCCACCCCTGCGCAATTTTAGGTTTCTTATTTCATTTTTATGACGTTAATATGCAAACTTGTACGCAAATAAAATATCTGCAAGGACACATGAATAGCAGTGTTTTTTTTTCAAAGGCAGGTTATTGTTATTAAGTGTTACATAGGTCTTAAAGTTTTAGGTAATAGGGCTTAATACTTAATAACACTGCCGGGTATTGCAACTTATGCACATAGGTTTACACTTAATCTTCTAAAAAAAGCATTCTAAAAAGTAATCATAAAATTATTTATGAGGTTACTCTAAACGTGGAGTGCCGTCAGTTAATTAAGTTTATGTATGTATTGCTATTTTATTTGAGCTTAGTAAATTTTTGAATATTATATTACTTAGATTTATTATTATATTGTGAGATCAATTTTTGCTATCAAAGAATTCTTCGAGGGATTAAAAACAGTTGGAAATAAAGAATTATTTTATCTCTTTCGTGAACGGTTTGATATTGCTTTCCCTTTTTATTCTGGTTATGTTTATGCATATTTTATGTTAAATAAAGTGCATAAATGCGCCAATACATATACCTAAAAAACAGATTAGTAGTTTACATGCTAGTTACCGGCATGTAAAAGTGTAGCAATTTCCATGCCTATATTCATACTGTTGATAATCATGCGTCAGTTTTATAGCCAGCCAAACCCCTTCCCTCAAATTGAATACCAGTATGCGTAAACCTACTCATAGAAATAGGTAGCAAGAGCAAAGAAGCATGCAAGGGTGCCAGCTTCAGCGTGTGTACCTTAACATGAAATTAATATTTTCAAATCAAAACAATAAAATGTCATCAGTGTCAGCAAGGGCCGATTTTTCAACGGTCAGATAAAACTCATCGGTCTGATAAATAATAAAGCTACAGATTTTCAAAATAACAGTTACGTATGATTTCTGACAGTTAGGTGACGTTTTCAAATTTTGTTCGACGAATATTTCTTATCGGACTTTTGAAAAATCAGCCTTTAATTGACTTAAAACAATAAGTATTTTGTAAGTCTTGATGATTGTTTGATATTACAGCTGAACGACTGAACGAAGCAGAAATCATGAACGTTACGTCAAAGATGATTTTACTAATACAAAATGGAAAAGCAGAAGAAAATCGGTGAGTTCAAAATTCACACAAACAATTATTGTTAAGTATTCAAAATAATGTCTTGTCATGGTACACATAATTATAACGATATTGAAGTTATATAAATTGTACTTGTAAAAAGCTACTTTAGGTGTGACAGACGAGGAATTGAACCCTGTATCTTACGCTATCCGGGCGTATGCCTATACCAATCGGCCACCGTCACATTAGAAAGCCTGTTGAATTTTGCAAGCGCTTACTTTGGCTGCGTGACATCATCAATGTTGCGAGATTGCTCTCAAAATAAAAATTTGATTAAAAATTGGATATCTTCATCTTAACCGATTGTTAAATATTTGTAAAAATATTTCCTTCGGATATTGTAACTATAGATATTGAAGTTATTCCCAAAACCCAACTCCAAAAAGTATTAATGCTGGTTTTTCTTTTCTTTTGTGGAAATTTGTCGAGTTATCATTATAATAAGGTCTGTCATAGTATAACTTGATACCTTATTCGAAATTGTGATTTTGTGTACTTTTACAGGACATTCGAAGTGACTACGACCTTACTCCTCGAACCGAAGACTCCAATCTGGCCACTCATTGTGGGCGTAGTTGCCGGGTTTCTACTCTTAGCTGCTATGATTTTAGGGTTGTATAAGGTAATTTTGTATGCCATTATCAAAACAAACCATCGGGGAAGCTTATGTTCAGCAAAGCTATAAGACTTGAACTCCCACCCTGATACCATCAAGTCTTCATCGTCAAAGTATTTTTTCAAGAAGTCGATTCTTCAAGAGGCTGTTGGCGCTGTACCGCACTCGCTGCAGCAAGGACGCGACGCGTTTCCTAATAATGGCCGACAGGCTATCTACTTCAGCTGCTGCTAGCATCCGGGATGCGCTGCAGTGACGTGGCAGCCCCATCAGCCCTCTGAATGCATTATTATATTGGATGCGAAGGACACCGTATGCTCTTTGGGTATAATCCGTCCAAAGGCTGCACGTGTAAAGTGAGTGGTAGTAAGCTTTAAAAAGCGCTATTTTGACATTTTTGCTGCAACGTACAAACCTTCGGGACAGCATATTAGCCCTGATACACAGTGCCCTCCGCTCCCTCTCAATGTCAAGATCATCCTTGAGTGCCTCTGTGACCCAATGTCCCAGGTACTTGAAGCTCTGGACTTGTTTTAAAGGAGTGCCATTAAGTTTAATTGGCGGCACGATATACGTCTTATTTTTAGCCTTAAAAACCAGCAGTTCGCTTTTAGACACGTCATTGGACCTGAGACCATGTGCCTCCACATAACCCTCACAGATAGCAATCAGTTTCTTGAGAGCACTGATCGAAGGGCACAGTAGCACCATGTCGTATAAATGTGCCATCAATAGAACAACCGACCCCGGCGCCACTGAGCCCCTCGATCAGCTCGTTCATGTACAAATTGAAAAGGGTTGTTGAGCTTACTCCCCCCTGCCTCACTCCGCATTGCAATCCGTACATGTCCGAGTGCTCACCTGCCCGTTTTAATAGCAGGCAGTCAGTTTAAGACAAAAATTAATGATAACATTTCTAAATGAATAAAACTATATGCGCTAAACAAAACAGGAATAGTCTGGTTTCGATGTAATGAATTTTCTGCTTTGTGTTTACGAATACCAGACAACGATTATGACGAAGGCGTCTTCCTTAAATATATTAGCATCCATAACTTAGGTGCATGTGTTCATGCTCATCACACAAACATCTGCCTCTTTCGGGATTAAAACTCGTGACGGCTGTCGTTGTAGTCAAGAGCGCTAACGACTGCACCGAACGCGTCGTCAATTGTCCCCTCTTTTTATTTTTATAAGCGTTGAGCTTTTAGAGCTGCCCTGCTATTATGATGGAAAGTCGGTCTGGGCCGTTACCATGAGTTTACGGGAGTTTGACTCGCTAGCGACGACGTAAAAAAGTCTATGGAAAATTGCACAGCGCCTCTAGCGGTCACTGACAGAACTAAAATTTTCCATACAAAAAGTTACGCTGTCGCTAGCGAGTAAAACCGTCGTCGCTATCGAGTAAACTCATGCTAACAGTACTGCTCAAAAGGTTGCATTTTGTTTCCAGTTCGGTTTCTTCTCCCGCCAAAAGAAAGAAGACCTCAAACAGCTGATTGAGAACCAAGCATCTCATGAGGACCCATGCAGCTCAACAAATCCATCAACAGTGGATTCATCTGACAGCACTACGAGAGAACTACTGGACACTAGCATGGAATATATTTGATAAATAACTGATCTAATATCTAGTCAGTTTAAAAAAAAAAAAACTAAAAGCCATTGCTCAAGAGTATTATGATAAAAACAGACCTAAGTCATATGGTAACGTAACAAAACTTTGATCTCAAAAAAGTTAGTTTAAGCAAATTATATAATAAGCACTGATTAATTTATTATGCTTATTAATAAATACTACCTTATAATAATTACACTTGTTAAAGTCGAATATATATGTGCATTAAGTTTTATTCGTTAAAATACAAAAAAAATGAGTGATAAATTCATGTTTTAATTACATGCGCAAATACATTAACTTAAAAAGGACTAACTTTACTTTCCATAATACTCATAGATATTAATAATAAATCAACACATACATCATATTAATAAATTATTATTTATTATCTTCTTTGCTTTTAATTGTAACAACGCTAGGGTAATATTATTAAAATCCATGTTTAATTAAAATAAACGTATATAAGCGTGACAAATATTTTGAAACATTCAACTGAAATATTAAATCGTTAATAAATAAGGTCTGTCTGTTGTGATTGAGACAGGCAACATAATTTTAGAGATTGACATTATAATTGTCTTCCACTGACTCCCGAATAAGGGAACAAACATAAAATTAAAAGAAAAAAAAAGATACTATGGCTAATTTCGTCAGCTGAATTATGGTCGAGTAAATTTTTGAAGGTAATTTTTTTTATTCTTTTAAACTAAGGTTTAGTTTAAAAAATTAAAGTAGTTGAATTTTAAGCATAGTATATCTAAATGTAGCAATATCAAATTGCATGGCAAGCTCTTATCTCAGAATAACGGCCGTGCCAAAACGGATGGACTGTCTCGTACAACGCAATTAAAAACCGTAGGATTGTTTTCTTTACCGGCACATAAAATCAAGACAGTCATTACAAAATGTAAGAGGTTTATGAGTGCACCATACAATCTCATATCATTTATTTAAAAACCCTGGTTTTCCTGTAATAAAAAATATATAACTGCATTCATTTTAAGAAGATAAACAAAGTTCAGTTGCATCAATCTTAATTACCTACTTTTGCCATAACTAAAATTTTCTAAGAAGGTTTTAATTATCTTGTTGACGTTTACATAGTAAGTTATGAAAAGAACCCATGATATAAATAATATCAAGTTAAATAAAAAGAAAAAAGGTGAATATTTTATAACGACCAATTTTACCACACAATACTATAAAGCATCCGACGCATTTTCAGCGTTATTCTGTTCAACATTTTTTAGATACACTTCTATTTGACCCCGGCCCCGTTCCGTATTATCTTAATCGGGGCCGACGTAAAGCCGAAAAGCAAAAATCATGCAAATCAGTCCACCCGTTCTCGAGTTATGACTGGTGTCACAACACGACCTAATTTTATGCATATTAATATAGATAAATCATATTAATATTTGTTAACTAATATACGGACGACAGGACGTCAAATAAACACTTCGGTATCTTAAGCGGCTGAAATAAGGCTAAATTTCAACAAAAATCTCTGATGTGCTGGCGAATGAACATGCTGCATCCATTTCTATTGTGGTATACTATCATATTTTATAGGTTCTCTATATCTTTATTTTAATGTAACAAGGTTGAAAATCGCTTGCAATATCAACATGGAAACAGAGATACTGGTATCGTATGCATTTCCTGTCTCCGGATTCCCTAGTGTAATATGGTTTATTTACTTTGACTTATGAGAGATTTATTGGCCATTTTAAAACGTGAAACTTCTCTGAAATGATAGCAAAAGAAAGCATTTTGACTACAAAACGGACTCATTGCTGAGGGAGTAGAAATAAAAATACATTTCTAACGGAAACTTAAGTATACTGAGCGAGTGAGGGCTGTCTCTTCACTTGCAGGTTTTACTTATAGTTCTTTATTGCATTAAAAGTGGTACAGTTGACGGGCATAACGCCTTAGGGTACTCTCAACTCACATGAGTAATTTATGAAATAACATTTTATCATAATTTAATGGATACCATCTCGACTATGACGAAGAAACTGACATCAGCGGGCGTAGTCTGATGCATCATTTTTGACATTTCGCGTCGACAATTTCAATTTTATGATTTTCTAATTCATCAAATATCATTTTAACTTACGTAGCTATATCTTTAATAAATCTTAAACAATATATATAGTTTTTTAAGCATCATTCAAAAATTCTTCTCAATCAATAAATACACGAAAACACCAATTTTGTCTCAGCATTTTTCGAGCGCCACCTGGTGGTTTTACACGGAACTATGTCGAGACTTCCGACACAGGTACACACTTGTTATCTTTAACAAGTATAATACAACTGTCAAACTTGATAAAACTAACAGTTGAAGTTTAAGTAATATTTATTTTACCGAAACGTCAGTTAAGGTATATTTGATGAAGAAAAAAATACAATACGCCTAAAGCATCACCTATTTGTCAGCAATCATTTATGTAAATGTCATTTTAAAATCGGTCGTTTTATATTCATTCAGTTGGATAAGTCTTAATAATCTCACGTCGGTGAAAACTTTAGAATCGATTTTACTAACGTTAGATAAGACTTACCGACCGAAGACGACGTATAAAACGAAGTAAAAAACGACCGATTTTAAAATGAAATCTACATAAATGATGGCAGATAATTATGTGACATTTACAAATTATTTCGATGTTAGTAAAATCGACTCTTATTTGGTTATTTGGTTGGACACGTTAAGTTCAGGTACTAACAACTGGTTTCAATTGAAATATGCTTATGCGCCCTTGAAATAGCGTACACGGTTGGGTTTTACATTAATAAAAATAAATGTATACTTATATCAAGTAGATAATTGGGTAGTTTCCTGCAATCACCAATGATTCCACGACCCATATATTTAAAGAAATTGCAACATTTAGGGCACACGTTTCATTGACCATTTTTATCTATTTGCACAATGTGATTTTTTATATCTCTGTAAAGAGAGTGTCAGTTGAACATATAAAACTATGACGTCATAGTTTCAAATCGCCTTTAAATCTATGGAAGTCTAGCATTATGTCAATTAATAAAGAGTTCATCACGATTGGTGGTGGATTTTTCACGTTAGGGGAAAAATAGACAAAGAAAAAAGTGCATATGTAAATAATGTGAAATGCCCTTAATAACCTATAGATAAATTACTTGGACGATTAATTCATCCAAGATTAATTATGATACTTATTTTAGTCATTACAAAGTCCTTTATTTACTTAAGGTACATATTGATATTGTTTTACTGTTAATTATTTACGTAGGCAAGCAAAGAGCATACACATCCGCTTATCTCTCGATAATATTAGCATCTGACGACAAGAAAACTGCTCATTGCTGTAAAGGACCAGCCCTAACCTAGCCGCTGTTAAATTTCCGCCATCAGCTAATCTGGCGGAAGCAGCGGTAATTACAGGCCTTCTCCGATCGACGATTGTGCCAATATCTTTTTCTGTTCACCGTAAATAAAGCTTAGTAAGCTGGATTAAATTGATAATGAACAGCCAATTTCAAAACTTATAGGTAATCTTATATATAAAGTTCTCGTATCACAATGTTCGTTCCCGTAATCCTCCGAAACGGCTTGACCGATTCTCATAAAATTTTGTGAGCATATTGAGTAGGTCTGAATCAGTCATCATCTAATTTTCATACCCCTTAGTGATAAGGGTTGTCCACCCTTACCCTACTGTAAAATCAACTTGCAGCGAGGTAAAGGCTGCGCTTTGCTAGTAAACCGATCTTAAGAAACGATTTAGCGGTCGTGTTAAGTAGGCATGAAACATTTTATAAATAGCATACAATCGCAGTGACAAATTGATTTTGTGGGATTTTACCATTGTTTTTTTTACAACAGTCTCGTTTGTACAACCCACTCCTTAGTCGCTCGTTGCTGACAAAACAGCCTGTATTGCTTTCATTTGTTACTACTGATTTTGTTTAGTAGATCAGATATTTTTTTCACATAGTATGTAAATACTTTTTTTCTATTATCACCTTTTAAGAAACTAAAAATATTGAATCTCATCAATTTTTCCATCAAATTGACGACTGTCATAAAAGTCCCCACTTCAATTGTATTTTCCATTCGAATCAAGAATGAGCCTATTCATTGACCACTTCTGTTGAACAAACTAGGAGGGACATTATATAAATGCAAGTACCTAATCTAAAATATCTGTATCAAATATCACAGCAAGTGATAGAGAGGGCTATGCTCGGTGTTTCTCTTCGAGATTGATTTAGAAATGAGGAGGTACGTAGAAGAACGAAGGAAGCGGACATAACCTTGAGAATCAGTAAGCTCAAGTTGCAATGGGCAGGGCACACAAAAGAAATGGATGACCTGTTCATTTTTATCCCACTAGCTGATGATCGTCATCGAATGCAGTGCCGTCAATCACTTATACAGTGGGACATAGATCATTAGGCTAACGGCAAAAATCAGATCAAACGCTGTAAAATAGAAAATGCGATTGCCAGATCAAATGTAGCGAAATCTCCCCAATCTTACAATCATCATAAAATAATAAAACTGGATACTTCTTGAATACTTTTATTCTTCGATCTCCAAGGCACAGATAAATTAATACAAGGGTAGTAGCAACTATCTCAACTGGACGCCGCAAACAAACTGAGCTGCCGGAATCCGTGCGCTCGCTGATGAGAAAACTCCCTTCCAAAAAGATGTATTGGTGATACCAGTAAATTAATTTAAGTATTACAGTGATTAAGTATCAGTTTCAATAGTTTATAGCAGCTACTTATTTAAAAATTACGACTCAATATATTTTCCGGTTTTCCCTTTATTTTTATTTTCGTACGTGTTCTGTGTAAACTATTAGATTTTTTTGTTTATAAATACCGTAGATCTAAACTTCGTAAAAAATGAAGATATTATTAGCAATGGTTTTTATTGTATACAAGGTAATAAGTAAAAACATCCCAATAAGTAATTTATTATTATTATTTAAATTTTATTGCACTGTTAATGGTAAAATTGGTGGACTTAATGCCTTATAGCATTCTCTACCAGTCAACCGCTTGGGAAATGCAGAGAGTTAAATCAGTGGCGGAATATTTAAAAGTACTGAAAGGAACCAAAATAATATATATTTTAAATGCAGTAACTTAAACATACAGAATATAATTACATAGATAAAATTAATAAATATACTCCATGATCAAGGGGGATTTTCTTGCGATGGCTACCCTCATTGAATGCTAGCGTCAAGGTTATCTATTGGCCAGTAGATACTTGTTGCACTGTATGTATGAATCAATAGATAGTTATTTCTGAGCGCTGATAACAACCACGGATTTTTTAAAATACAAGGTACTGTCATATTGTCATTTAAAATACGAGGTATAATGAATGACACATGGATCATTTGGCTGACGGCAAAAAACAGAACTAACGCTCTCATCTTCAAAATATGCGGTTGTCAGATCTAGTGTAGCCGAATCTTCCCAATTCTACAGGAGAGCTCACTATTTTTTCTAATGTCTCTCTGATTTTGATCCTTCATATCGTTACACTTTTTGCTTCAAATAAAATGATTATTTTTAATATGTACCGTAAAGCTAAACTCCTTAAACAAAGTATATTTTGTTATGGTATTTATTGTTCGTACAATTGTTTTGCATTTCAATCGGTGGAACATACATCCATGATGCTTATTCTGGTTCAAATAAGCACCCTTCTCCTTGACTTTGCCATGGTTGGGTAAAACAAAATAGTTTTCTAAACAGCTTTCTGAACTCCCTGAATGGAAGGAGATTTTTTGCATCAGTTACCCTGATTAAAAGCTAGCGCCTCCATTTAAATTCCATCTATCGGCCATGGCGGCGATGCTCGCAACAATCGAACTTCTTTCTGAATCGAACTGTTTCATCTTAAAAAACAAATAAAATATCTACACGTAAAAAACTATCGCACGAACGAAATCGAAATGCATAGAAATCGTGACCCTGAGAAATCAAGAACTATTTTTTCCTCGACGTGAAAATTCGATGGGAAAACTTTTTGTTATACAAATTTCACGAGAATCTGTTCCCAGAAGATTTTTGTCGCACTGTACTGGTACTGTCATAGCAATTGAAATTTGAAAGCGATTGAGTTATGTAATGTGTCTGAATAGTCTTCGTGTAACTGACAGTCTATTAGCTAAGACTTAAGACATAATGGCGTCTTTCCATGCTAACAGCATGCCAAACGAAAATAGACCCTACGGAGTAATGATAAAGTTAAATGTACAGTGCTGGTTGTGAGGAGCTTAGCTCGTACTGGTTATGTTGTCGAAAACATTGAACTTAAACTGGAGTTAAAGCACATGTTAATTGAAACGGATTTGATAAGAGACGTTTACTGTAAACTCACTTTTTTAAAATGTCTTAGCTATACTAATATTATCCATTTGAAGAGTTTGTTTGTTTGATCGCGCTTATCTCAGGTACTTCTGGACCGATTTGAAAAAATATTTCTGTATGCGATAGCTTATTTATCGTAGAAGCTTAGAACGAGACCCCTCTCGTTCTATGCTTCGCCGGGGACTGGCCGGGACCGCTAGTCTATAATATAAATGAAAGTCGTGTTAGTTACACTATTTATAACAGAAAAACGGCTGAACTGATGTGGCTGAAAATTGGCGTCGAAGTAACTTAGGACCAGGAGACGGACATAGAGTACTTTTTATCACTACTTAATACTTGAGAACGGGTGGACTGGTTTTCGTAATTTTCAATTTATTAGATTTTTCTTGGCCTATAATAAGACAAAAACTACCGGCCGGGGCGGGACAAAATTCGCTGAAACCACTATTTCAGAAAACTAGGATTTGTGGTCATAAATTGGTACTGTGTTCATAAAATATGACGTAGCTTACTAAAATCGACTAAAATTTCAAAAAAATATTAGTAGTTATAGTAATTTTCAAATTCAAATTTCAAATTCATTCATTTATTCAGACATCATATGGTCCATTTGGTTAGTAACAATAAAGCTTACAACTAGGTTAATAACAGACAAATACAATTCGGATAAATCAGATCAACAAAACACACACATTTAATTGGCATAATAAATAGGGTTCGGGTTTATGAGTGCAGTGATCCAGTGCCGTAGTAAAGCACTGTCCCACCTCCCCGCCAGTACCCTTAAAATCCTGTTGGGACTACCGACCATTCTGTTCTTAATGGACAGGATCTTCTTCCTTGTCACTGCATGGAAGTCGTCTACATGGGCGTCGGCGAACATGCCAGACGCACTGCAGAATCTCGGTAGTCCCAAGAGGACCCGGAACATATTATTATACAATACACGCAGGGCGCTGTATGATTTTTGTGTATATCTTACCCACAAGCCGCTCGTGTACAGGGATTGACAGAAAGACTTAAATAGTGATATTTTAACCTCACCTGTACAGTGCGCGAACCTGCGGGCCAGCATTTCCTTGTACTGCCAGCGCCCTACGCTCCCTGTCTATGTCACAATCGTCCCTCAAGTCATCAGTGATCACGTGACCCAAGTATTTAAACATAGGCACAATGTTCAATGCCTCTCCATTCAGCCTGATTGGTGGTACGTGACATGAGGATGACCCACGCGCCCCAAACACTACGACTTCGCTTTTTTTACAATTGTATTTTAGCCCATGATTAGAGACGTATTGTTCGCAGACGCGCAGCATCCTCCTCAACGAGTCGACCGACGGACTCAGAAGCGCCATATCGTCTGCGTAGCTTATATTATTGACCATTTGCCCATCTACAGAGCAACCCGCGTGCATGCTGCTAAGCTCGTCGATCAACCCGTCTATATAGAGACAGAACAGCTTTGGAGATGTTAACCCCCCCCTGTCTAACTCCACACTCCAGGCGATACACATCGGATAGTTCCCCTGCCCACTTCACATAGTTGTCCTGATGTTCGTACCAATACCTAAATACGTTAACAAGCTCTCGAGGCATCCCCGTCGCGCACAGTTTGGCCCATAGTATCTGATAGGAAACCATATCAAACGCCTTTGATAGGTCGAGAAAGCACCCGTATACTCGAGTTTTCCTTTGTGTGTAGTACCTGACTGTCTCTTTGAGGGAAAAAATGGCACTTTCTGTAGAAAGTCCGGCTCTAAAGCCGAACTGAGCATCGTTTAGGTGTATATATGTATTTAGCTGTTTCTCAAGGAGACCGTCAAGCACCTTAGCTGTTACTGTGGCCAATGATATGGGTCTATAGTTATTGCTATCAGATACATCTCCTGTCTTGTTTTTGATAATAGGAACCACTAAAGTTTTCATTAGATCTGTGGGCATATAGGCATGTCTAATACACAGGTTATACAACATGCTAAGAACACGTGGAAGGTGATGTCCAGCGTGTTGGAAATGCTCGATGCTGAGCCCGTCATGACCAGGTGACTTACCGCGCTTGCTCTTTTTTATTATATCTCGCACGTCGCGAGCCGAAAAATAAGCTAACGGCTGATCTGTCTGTGGCACAGCATCGAGCACTCCCCCCTCTCCCGCATTCATCGCCTGGCCCGGAGTAGGCACTACCTGCATTCTGAAATGGCTGCTAAACAGGTTTGCTATTTCCTTGGGGTCACTGACACCATCTACACTAACCGGAAGACTAGACTTTGAACTTAGTTGGGTGCTTTTCCAAAAATTTTTAAAATCTTTATTTTTAAAATGACTGGCTATAATGTTCATTTTAATTTGGTTTTCGTTTTTAACACACCACTTGAGTTTTGATTTAAAGATTTTTCTAGAGTTATGCATTAAATCATAAATCTGTCCTGATAACGGCTTGCCATACAGAAGCCACAAGTCAAAACAACGACGACTCTCCCTATGTGCTTCACTGACATGAAAGTTCCAACCTGCCACTTTCTTTTTACGATTACAACCAACCTTATGAGTCAAAATCGCTGCCTTTGTTAGGACATGAGTTATTTCTAAATATAATTTATCTAAAACCTCTTTATGTTCGTTTTTATCACACAAATGATCGGCACAGTGCCTCAATTCACAAGGAAAATCAATTTCTCGCAGTAGTTCATTACACAACTTATTATATTGTTCAATTTGAGTTACATCCCTATTACCCCACAACACTTTATTACTGATTCCTTTCACCGCTTTTAATTTAGGTCTTATTAAATCTAAATTGCTCTCAACAAATATTGGAAAATGATCGGAGGAATAAACACTATAATCTATGCGTACGTTTGTTATTGAACTCCAGGCTGAATTTGTAACGAGGCAATGATCTAGCCAACGCTTACAATTATACCTACCAAATGCCTTACGTTAAGCAGATTTACCCTTATTTCCAGCACATTTTCTCCCCGAAAAATCCTTCTTAAATATGAAAACCTGCAACGATTTTCTTCTCACTGCACTGTGCAGTCATCCGCAAACTCATTACCAAAAGCTTTTATGAGGCGGCGACAATCCATAAGCGGCGTTCTAATATAATGCGATTATCGCGCGAGTGAACGAAAGGATCACAGAATTAAAAGTTAGGTGGAAAGATCGCGCCAAATAAAATAGATTTGAAAAATATATTTGAATCAATCTGCGATTCCGTATTTGCAATCGGGCCAAAAAATATGTACCTAAGTTTTTCTGTTCAGAAGTTCTCAGGGTAGCCCGGAGTTTGGAATTTGGCGGTGTTTCGGCTATAATAGGAGACCATTAAGTATCTACCAATCACAAACACCGCTTACTTCCTTCTAGCACACTAAAGTCAACAGCACATCGTTTTTTCCTTAAATAATTTTACACCGCAGATGGAGTAAGGGATACCGAGGAAAAGTCATGCATCATTTTTCGTTAGGCACGCATTTCCATACATTTGAAGTGCATCTTCTAATAAGTCACAGATCTGTGATTCTGTATCTGATTAATACTAGTTCTGAAAAGGTTTAAATAGTCGCACATAATAATTATTATAATTGATTTAACACTTATGGTATGCATTCACTGAACATGCAAAGTCGTTTGAAATGTTTGGGTTTATAATAGTTTCTGTAAATAAGTGCAACAACTTACAATTTTAATAGTTTAGGTTTATAGGAAGGCACGCCATTTGTTAGTAGATCCATGTGGCTAACGCCTTACAAAAGCCTCAAGCAACAAGGGTTACCTGCTTATCTCTTATCTTACGCCCCAATGCGCTGATAGGCACGCATTGAGGGTATAATGGCCGACCTTTGAAGGTATGGAATCAGTAAATGACCCGGGTTTTAGGTCGAGTCGAGTTTTGGAGATGGCCTTAATTGATTATAATCAAATCGAATCAAATATTTTCATTTCAGACATAATAAGTCCATATAATGGTATTAATAAAAATAAAATAAAATACAACCAGCAGCCTAAACATAACAAAATATGCAGCTGAACCCACTGCCTCATGTAGGGACAGTCGACACGCCCAGATACAACGCGCAGGTATTGTATCTGGGCCACTGTTCCATAAACAGACGGGTTGATGGCGCTAAACATCACGCACAATGACGTATCCATAAGACACCACAAAATTTCGCAAGGTTGGACTGAGAGCACGGCAACTCAATTAGTAGAGCGTTTGGCCCGGTTAGCCAGAAAGTTGCTGGTTCGAGTCCCGCCCTGCGCAAATTTTTGGTTTCTTATTTCATCTTTATGAATAAAAAATATGAAACTGTGGTGTTCAAAATACTCTAAACCATTAGATAGCGAAGCGTCATCAATTTCTAAGTTGAATTTATTCTGTAAAGAATAACTTCTTGGCCCACTGTTGCATAAACAGACGGGTAGATGGCGCTAAATGTCACGCACATTGCCGTATCCATAAGAGACCACACAATTTCGCAAGGTCAGACTGACAGCACGGTAGCTAAATTGGTAGAGCGTTTGACCCGGTTAGCCAGAAAGTTGCTGGTTCGAGTCCCGCCCGTGCGCAAATTTTTGGTTTCTTATTTCATCTTTATGAGTAAGTAAGTGCGTAAGACACAGGGTATGATGATTCCTAGTCTGACACAGTTGCTTTTTACAAGTGCAATTTATGTAAATTAGTGTGTTAAAATTTTATGCTATAAAAATAAATCTTATTTTATTCACCAAGGAAGGAAAGTCGTACCATTAGTGCCCAAATTCGGAAGATAAATAGCACAAGCCTCCTTTTGCGACCTAAAATATTTCTTTTTAGGCAATGTTTTCTCTATGTAATTGCTATAGTACTCGCTTTAAATAAAAACAATCAGGTCGCCTACTTTAGAATACGAATGGTCATCATCAATCGCGAAAAAGTACCTACCGCATTATTCCGAACGACAAAAGGCAGTTCAGAAAGTACGGAACAATAACATGTGCCCGCTTTGTCCCTGTACCGTTAGAACTCGCTTCGTTTAGTGAAATGTACGGGTTTCAGTGCGCTAGTTGTCGATTCTAATACGAGCTTTCACATACAGAATGCAGAACAGCTATCGCTACTTATGCTAGTTTGAAAAGAAACATTAACAATAGTGACTGAATTTCTTGTGCTGCATCTTCTTAGCGCTAGCCATAAATTGATTGATTATATTGAATTATTACCCACTTAACAAACCTCTGCTTTAGCAAAGGTATTTTTCCGGCGCTCCTAAAAGAGTCCATAATAACGCCGATACATAAAGGTGGAGATGAAAACGATGTCAATAATTATAGGCCAATTTCAGTCCTTAATTCAATATCTAAAATTATAGAAAAATTGATTAACAAAAGGTTACTAAGCTACTTTGAGATAAATAACATCTTATCACCATGCCAATTTGGATTTCGTGTAGGAAAAAACACTGAAGACGCTATTCGTGAAATGACATCTGAAATAATAGACAATTTGGATAACAAGAAAAAATGCCTTACAGTGTACCTAGATCTTAAAAAAGCCTTTGACACCGTTTCCATCTCCATACTAATTAAAAAACTAGAAAAGGCTGGTGTCAGGGGCATTCCCCTCGACTTATTTAAAAGCTATTTGCAGGGCAGAAAACAAAGAGTGAAGGTTGGCCACATTTTCAGTGACAAGATCCAAGTAGAATACGGCGTCCCTCAAGGAAGCGTACTGGGCCCGACCTTATTTTTACTCTACATTAATGACCTTTGCAATATGCCAATCAATAGCGGTAAAATAATATCCTACGCTGATGATACTGCTGTTATTTTTACTGGACACTCTTGGAACAGCATTAAAGCATCAGCCGAATTTGAATTAGCCAAAATTAGCACATGGTTAAGATCAAACCTTATGACGCTAAATACCTCAAAAACTAATTATATGTGTTTCACAATCTATGATAAGACTCAGCCGGACGACAACTTGGAGATTAAAATCCATTCCTGCAAGACTCATGACGCATGCAGCTGCCCTAATATTAATAGGGTACGGTGCGTAAAATACCTTGGAGTTATGGTGGACCATCGACTCTCGTGGCATGCTCATATTGAATTGGTTTCATGCAGAATAAGAAAGATGATTTGGATTTTTAAATCTCTAAGACATATAGCAACTAAAAAACTGCTTCACCTAGTTTATGTTGCGTTAGTCGAGTCTATCATAACGTATTCTATTATCATATGGGGTGGTGCACTCAAAACCAAATTCCTTGACGTAGAACGAGCTCAAAGAATTTTATTAAAAGTAATGCTGTTTAAAGAGCGAACATTTTCAACCCAGTCACTGTATATCATAGCGGATGTCCTAACAATTAGAAAACTTTATATTCTTCGAACCATCCTAAAAAAACATAAGGCCTCAAATTATAACCAAAACCTAACTAAGAAAAGAAGAAAGCATAATGTCATGGAAACTCAAAGCACACACACAAGTTTCGCTCAAAACCAATTTAATAGCCTAGCGTCGTATTTATATAACCAAATAAACAAAGCCTTAGAAATATATCCAATGACCTATAGGGAATGCAAAATTAACCTTAGTAAGTGGTTGAAATCACTAAATTATAAAGAAGCCGAAGATTTGCTTAAGCGTAGTAGCTGACTGTTTCACACACACACACACACACACACACACACACACACACACACACACACACACACACACACACACACACACACACACACACACACACACACACACACACCACACATCACACGCACACACACACACACCACACGCACACGCGCACACACACCACACGCACCCGCGCACACACACACACGCACACGCGCACACACATACACACACACGTGCGTTTCGTGATTGTAGCGATAAGATTTTTGTTTTGTTCAGTATTTGTTGTTTAGTTAGTAAATAAGATTTGTATTGATAAGGAACAGTGACTCCTTCTGGCACAGGTGCTATGCACTTAAAAGAACGAGTCCACATCTAGTATTGTTATATGTCTTTGCAACAAATAAAGATTTTTCATTTTTCATTTTTCATTTTCATTTTCATTGAAAGAAACGTTGCTAGATAATATTGAAAGAAAGATAATATTGGAATTGAGATGTATGCTCCCAGAGTGGGTTCACATGCAAAATCAATGTTTTATTTATTTATTGTGGCTACAGTCTGAACACCAATCTGGTTTTGCAATGTTCTGGACGTGACATAAGCCGTCGACGTCATCTTCATTTTTAAGTGAAATGGTGGTGCGCAAATAATAAATACTTTGCGGGTGGAACAAGATACTTCTACCCCGCAAACGGAGTTAAGAAATCGCAGTTCATCAGTTCGCCTGTGACCACGACCGGTGAAACCCGATCGAAACGTCAGGCCAAAACATAAGGTATTTATGTTTTTATCGCGATCGCGTTAATTCCCGTATATATAAGTGTTTTCATTTTTAAGGTTCCGTAGAATGGCAAAAAACGGAACCCTTATAGTTTCGTCAAGTCTGTCTGTCTGTCTGTCCGTTCTGTAATAGGGTTCGACATATGTGGGAATAATGAGGCTTTATACTAAATTAATTTATTATAAGACAAATTAATATGTTTCGACATCTTATGACAAGACAAGACAAGACGACAACCATAGACTATCATCTCATAACATCTCCCTTCACAAACGTAAAAAGAAATAAATAAAATAAAATAAATTATTCTGCTTAAATAAAATAGACTTCATCTTATCAGTCAAACGTAAACATACAGACTAATATTTCAATCTATAAATTTAACTTAACAGGAGGTTTGATAAGTCTGCCACTTCTGGTTCTCACTTGCCCCTCATCAGTGGCTTGACCACAAGAATGTGGTAATGCTTCATCTTGTTTAGACTCAGCAGTTTCAATATCGATGATCTCTGGTGGATTATAAGACCATGAAACTGTTTTAGTTTTTAGCTTAATAATATGCTGTCTGTTTCTTCTGTGCACAGTACCGTCTTCTCCCGCGACCTCATAAGACCTTGGTTCCTCACAAATCTTTTTCACTATACCAGGCACCCACGAACTATTTGGTGACTTTTTGAAAAGTATTTTATCATTGATTTCCAACCCTGCTAAACTTTTATTCGCATGTTTGTCATAATAATATTTAGCTTTTTCAGTACACTTTATTTTTAATTTTAATATATGACTTCAGAATCAATAACCTTAGGCAGCAAATTTTCCATTACAGTAGGCAGCTGTGTTCTTAACGTCCTTGACATAAGTAATTGCGCTGGTGATGGCAATTCACCCCTAGGAGTATTTCTATATTGAAGCAGCGCTAAATACGGATCATTATTTGACTCTTGACATTTGGTTAATATTCTTTTATAAAATTTGACTCCTGACTCTGACAGCCCGTTTGATCTCGGTAGATATGGACTTGACGTAGTTTGTTTTATTCCCCAGTCTCTAGTGAATTCCCAAAATTCAGCTGATTTAAACGGAGGGCCGTTATCACTGATCAGCTCAACCGGTATCCCATGTCTGCTAAATATGGGTTTTAATTTACTTATGAGTACTTTAGCACTAACAGTACTCACATTTACAACCTCAGTGAAATTTGAATAGTAATCTTCAACAACAACATAAGTTTGATTTTTAAAAGTGAAAAAATCAATTCCAACCTTCTCCCACGGAAATCTAGATATATCTTGCGGCTTCATAGGATCAGGCACGTTAGCATTTCTGTGAGCACGCCACGCATGACAGGATTCAACAATATTTGTAATATCCGCCGACGTGAATGGCCAAAATACATGACCTCTCGCAAACACCTTAGACCTTTCAATTCCTAGATGACCACTGTGTATAATTTTCAATATGTCTGCCCTGATACTCCTAAGAATCACAATACTGTTATTCCTAAACCCTATTACATGTTCGTATATTACAGCCAATTTATTCTGTAACTAAAAGCATCACATTGTTGAAATTTGGTTGGGAGATGTATCCTGTTAACCGAGCTACGATTTTTATACAAAAAGTAAATAAAAAAAGATATTTAAGGGGGAGCAAAAAAAAATTCATGTATAACCTATGTGTGTTGGGTGTCTATGGATAGATTTTTTTAAATGACATAGAAGTTTCCCAAACCATTTTCTTTTAAAGTCTAACATTTGATAGATAGACGTCTCCAAAGTGATAAAATGGGCGTCCCCCCACTCTAATTTCTAAAATAAGCGAGGGGACGTAAGGGAGCTTGACAAACACCTAAAGCTCCAAGCCAACCTCACCTTCACGTGGTGCGTCCTGTTTATACAGACGAGGCTCTGGTGACCGACCGATGGCGGTATAACCATCCAATATAAGGCACAGCTAAATGTTGAACTGTGACGGGCAGCAGCGTCACAGCTGCAAGGGGCTGCGCGTCTGCGCTCGCCAACCCGCCTGCCAAGCGTGGCGAGTATTGGCAAAATCCCCTCAATGCTAGTACACCAGAAAACCAGGCCCCCAGTCTCCGGCAGCCCCGCTATTCCTGACTTTGGTAGCGGTCACGGTAACGGCGGGGCAGGGGGTGCTAAGAATCCCCGGAGGCGATCGCGCTGCCACCCCTGACGACAACTGGCCCTGGTAACTTATAACGTGTGCACACTGTGGACAGACGAGAAGTTGCTCGAGCTGGAGGAAGCAATAAGCAGGTTACACTGGGACATAATGGGTTTATCAGAAGTCCGTAGAGAGGGCGAGGACACGATAACTCTGCAGTCCGGCAACCTGCTCTTCTACCGGGAGGGTGACCAAAAGTCCCAATGCGGTGTCGGGTTTCTCGTTCACAAGTCCCTCGTCAATAATATCGAGACCATCGAGAGCAATTCGAGCAGGGTGATATACCTTATACTCAGAATATCTAAGAGGTATTCGCTGAAGGTCATACAGGTATATGCACCGACCTCGAAACACCCGGATGAAGAGGTGGAGGAAATGTATGAGGTCGTAAGTAGAGCCATAAATACTTCCAAAACCTAATTTACTGTTGTAATGGGGGACTTCAACGCAAAACTGGGCAAGCGAGGCGAGAATGAGTTGAAAGTGGGACCCTTTGGATACGGGCAAAAGAACGCCAGGGGACAGAGGCTGGCCGACTTTCTGGAGAAGGAGGGACTCTTTGCGATGAACTCTTTCTTCCAGAAGCCGCCTCAAAGGAAGTGAACCTGGTTGAGACACGATGGCTTCACAAGAAACGAGATTGACTTCATCATGACTTTCAAGAGACGGTCATTCAATGATGTCTCCGTGATCAACAGGGTAAAAACTGGTAGCGATCACCGAATGGTTCGAGGCACATTGATCATAAATGTCAAATTGGAAAGGTCCCGCCTGATGAAGTCCACGCTCCGACCGACTCGTGCTCATATCCAAAATCACGAGAGCTTTCAACTCTAGTTGTCAAACCGCTTCGATTGCCTAAAAAAATACGTTCCAGTGGACGAAATAAACAACGGGTTTGTGGACACTGTCCAAACGGTGGGGTCTAAGTTTTTTAGGCCTGGCCGTTAAGATAGACCTCAAAAACTGTCGGTCCACACTCTCGACCTTATGGCAAAACGTCGATCTATGGCACTGCAGACCTCCGTTAATGCTGAAAACTACAGGCAGCTCAATAGACAAATATGGAAGTCTCTGCGACACGACATCCGTTGCTTTAACACTAATAGCGTTAAAGAAACGATAGAGCGAAACCAAGGCTCCAAAGTGTCTGCAAGGAACATGTCTATTGGGCAACGCCTGTTGATGAAGCTTAAGACGGAGGACGGCAGTATAGCGTCGACGAAAGCAGAGGTTTTGAGGGAGATCGAAAGTACTTTAGCACTAACAGTACTCACATTTACAACCTCAGTGAAATTTGAATAGTAATCTTCAACAACAACATAAGTTTGATTTTTAAAAGTGAAAAAATCAATTCCAACCTTCTCCCACGGAAATCTAGATATATCTTGCGGCTTCATAGGATCAGGCACGTTAGCATTTCTGTGAGCACGACACGCATGACAGGATTCAACAATATTTGTAATATCCGCCGACGTGAATGGCCAAAATATTATATTATACTTAAGACGGAGGACGGCAGTATAGCGTCGACGAAAGCAGAGGTTTTGAGGGAGATCGAAAGGTTCTATGGGCAGTTTTACACCTTAGTTGCCAAACCCATTCACATCCCATGACATCACCCATGACATCAGCCTCTACGAGATTAGGATGGCCCTTAAACAGCTCAAAAACAACAAGGCACCTGGCGAGGACGGAATCACAGCAGAGCTTCTGAAGGCGGGTGGAACACCGGTACTTAAAGTCCTTCAGAGACTTTTTAATTCCGTGCTGCTGGAAGGCATCACGCCCGAGGCGTGGAACAGGAGTGTGGTGGTGTTGTTCTTCAAAAAAGGAGACAAAACCTTATTGAAGAACTATAGACCAATCTCACTCCTGAGCCATGTCTATAAGCCGTTTTCAAGGGTCATCACGAACCGTCTCGCACGTAGGTTTGATGACTTCCAGCCTCCCGAACAAGCCGGTTTCCGAAAAGGCTATAGTACCATAGACCACATCCATACGCTTAAGCAAATTATACAGAAGTCAGAGGAGTATAATATGCCTCTATGCTTAGCGTTTGTGGACTATGAGAAGGCCTTTGATTCGATCGAAACTTTAGCGTTGCTTCAGTCTCTGCAGCGGTGCCACATAGACTTTACGTATATAGAGGTGTTAAAGTGCCTTTACAATAACGCCACTATGTCGGTCCGAGTACAGGAGCAGAACACGAGAGCGATTTCACTGCGGAGAGGTGTGAGACAGGGAGATGTGATATCTCCGAAACTGTTCACAGCGGCATCGGAAGACGCCTTCAAACTTCTGGAATGGGAAGGAATCGGCATCAATGTTAATGGCGAATACATCACACACCTCCGATTTACCGATGATATAGTCGTTGTGCCAAAGACGCTGGACGATCTTGGCACTATGCTCGAAGACCTTGACCGAGTCTCCCAACAAGTGGGTCTTAAAATGAACATGGAGAAGACGAAAATTATGTCGAGTTCCCTTGTTGTGCCCACTCCAGTATCCATTGGGAACTCAATTCTCGAAGTTGTCGACGAGTACGTCTACCTGGGACAAGTGATCCAATTGGGTAGGTCCAACTTCGAGAAAGAGATCAATCGATGAATCCAACTCGGCTGGGCAGCGTTCGGGAAATTACGCAAGAGTGTCTTCTCATTTTATTTACCTCAGTGTCTAAAGACGAAAGTCTTCAACCAGTGTGTGTTACCAGTGATGACATACGGATTCGAAACATGGTCTCTAACTATGGGCCTCATAAAGAAGCTCAAAGTCACACAACGAGCGATGGAGAGGGCTATGCTGGGTGTTTCTCAACGTGATCGAATCAGAAATGAGGAGATACGTAGAAGAACTAAGGTAACGGACATAGCCTTGAGAATCAGTAAGCTTAAGTGGCAATGGGCAGGGCACATAGCGCGAAGAACTGATGGCCGTTGGGGCAGGAAAGTTCTAGATTGGTGACCCTTCGACCAAAGACGCAGCGTGGGACGTCCACCAACAAGATGGACAGACGTCCTTATAAAGATCGCAGGATCAAACTGGATGCAGACTACTAGTGATCGGTCGCTGTGGAAAACCGTGGGGGAGGCCTATGTTCAGCAGTGGACGTCCTTTGGCTGATAATGATGATGATGATGATGAAGCGAGTGTAAATTAAAAAAAATATGCTATGTAGATCTTACTAACCCTTTCAACGAAAATTGATTTGGGCGGGATCGAACTAGTAGTTTTTGAGATATAGCACATTGTCAACAACCGCAAACATAACTTTGTTCTTCATACAAACACTGAAAAACAAAGTTGCATTTGCTGTCAATAAAATATTGTGGTATTTTAGCTAAGTGGAAGTAAGTGGATTCCCAAATTCAGTTAAAGTTGGCACGGAACCCTCAGTGCGCGAGTCCAAATCGCACTGGGCTGGTTTCTTGACCATAGTTTTTCACTGGCTGCCATTGTCATTGCAAGTGTCGTCAAGATGGCAGTGGTTGGCAATCAGCATACCTGTAGTTGACGCTACGTCAACAGCATGCCGACGGTGCGGTAAAGGATGATCAACGCTACACCGTGCCGGGGCTGGATCGTGCCGGAGCCGGGAAAAATTCCCACCGACATTCCAACGCCGTGCCCCGTCCGGACCCGGGCGGAGCACGGTTAAGCATACAAAAAAAAAGACTCGTGCAAATTTTGTTTGGGATTCTATACATCCAGGTTTATCCAAATGTACCATTTATGATTGACAATGTTTTTACGCTTATCGAGGTTTTGTTTTAAAAAGTCGAAACTTTTGTTTGTTTTAGTTATAGAGAGCTCATAATTTTATCTGAGTAAATTGATTTTATAAGGACCATACTGCAATATAAAAAACAAACATAACGAACACCATAAAAAGTGGAGGTTTTTTTTTTTTTTTTTTTTTGAAATTCCGAAAAAAATTGCATCTTGAAAACTGACGAAAATAAATAATAATAATAAATAATAAATATCCTTTGGACATTCCCACACATCGCCATCTAGTCCCAAGGTAAGCTACTCAAAGCTTGTGTTATGGGTGCCAGACAACGGATATAATACTTAAATACTTTTTGTTTGTAAATACATACATGATATACAAAGAAAACACCCAGACCAATACAAACAGACATGTTCATGCACACAAATGTTTGTATTGTGCGGGGATCGAACCCGCAACCCGCTGCGTAGTAGGCGATTTCCCGACCACTACACCAGACGAGTCGTCAAAAATTCGGCCGACATACATTCTTTGATATCCCTGGATAAGAGGTATAAAAAAAAATTGGACGACACTGTTTTGGCCACCCTGTATATTACTTCATACAAAATGCAACATACATAAAGACATATAAAATGACATCAAGGCATGGTGTATCGTGAATAAGCCTTAAGACGATAAGGTCTGCCGACGTGTCGACTCCATACTGACAACGAATTGATGACTAGCCGCTGACATGTCTTTTTCAATTATTTTGTTGAACACTTCCAATAATAACGATACTATCTTTATATCTATATGTCTAAAATAAGGGACTTACGCTCATAATAGTTCCAAACTGATTTTATTCCGAAGCATGCTCGCAAAGTGTAGACGCGAAACCAAATTAACAGGGAGCTTAAAGTTTCTCGTTTGAAAACTAACTGAGTTAAGCTCAGCAGTGCTATTACTTAAATCAGTCGCTTTTGACGATTTGACAGTAGAATTAGAATTAGAATTAGAATCGTTTATTTGCGTAAAACATGGTAAATTTATGTTATTACAGAATTTCATTTCAGACCTCATGCTTTGCCACAGACGGCATGCAAACTTGGAATACTTAAGTTAGACAATTAATTATATCAAATTACATAAATTTAAAAACATCATTAAAATTAATAAAATTAACATTCATTATTACAATTTACACATTTTTGGTTACATAAATTCAATTTAATTCTGTGCCATATTAATTAAAAAATAAAACATATTATTATTAATGATTATACCCTCACTAGTCGTCACGTAGTCAATAATTTAGTTCTATGTCAACATTTGTCTTTAGGAACTCCTCAACGGAATAAAAACATTTTCCCAGTAGCCAAGTCGTAAGTATGTTCTTGAATCGTCCGACTGGCAAGGCTCTTACTTCAACAGGGAACTTATTAAATATTTTAATGGCTTTACAAAATGCACTATTTGACATTAGTTTTAGCCTTTGTGGTGGGATATATAATTTATAAATATCTCTACTTCGAGTTTTACCGAGTACTTTGTCATGCAAGGGAAAGAGACCCGGGTTCTTTCTTACGAACATGCAAAGATCAAGGATATACTGGCACGGTAGGGGTAGAATTTTGAGTCTTTTAAAAAGGGGTCTGCAGTGGTCCAAGTAGCCCGCACCACACAGGGCTCTTACGCATTTTTTCTGCTTTATCAATGCCTTTTCAGCATCTACAGAGTTGCCCCATAATATAAGTCCATATCGGAGCACTGAGGAAACATAGCCATAATAGGCCGACAAAGCAGTTTCTTGTGATGCCACCAACCTTATGCGTCGTAGTGCAAACACGAATTTGTCCAATTTAATGCACACCATTTCTACGTGTTCCTTCCAGTTTATGTGTTTATCAATTATTATTCCGAGAAATTTTGTGGTTTTGGTTTGTTTTACCTGAAAATTATCAACGCTAATATCTAAATTTAAATCTGGACTGTTGTGTGTCATAAAATGTATTAAATTTGTTTTATCCAAATTGACCTTAAGTTTATTATGTTCTAACCACCTAATCACTTTCTTTAATTCGTCATTGGTCACAGACTCTAATGAGTTTCGATCTTTGCACTTAATTAGCAACGTAGTATCATCCGCGAACAAGATGCATTCGTTATCAAGTACATCGGGTAGGTCATTTATGTATAGCAGAAAAAGTGTAGGTCCAAGTATGCTACCTTGTGGTACACCAGAACCAATTATTCTGGAGGACGATTGAGCTGTGACCATTTCGGAGCCTATTTTTTTAGATACTTCGGTAACTTGTTGGCGTTCACATAGATAGCTTCGTATCCAGTCATAGGCTTTACCCCTAATTCCGTATCGCTGTAGCTTGTAAAGTAATCGGGTGTGGCAGACGAGATCAAAGGCTTTGCTCATGTCTAAAAATAAGCCTATAACTGTCTCTTTATTGTCTAACGCCTCTGTGACTTGTTTTACCAAAGAGAAGCATGCCTGAGTAGTGGAGCTGCCCTTCCTGAATCCAAACTGATTTTGAACAATAACCTCATTTTTAGTCAAGAAACTATTAATTCTTTCAAGCATCGCCTTTTCGAAGATTTTTGATAAGATGGGTATCAATGAGATGGGCCTATAGTTCCCCATGTCAAGTGGGTTACCCTTTTTGAAAATCGGTTTCACTATTGATTTCTTTAGTCGGCGAGGAAAAGTACCCTGTTCAAAAGACATGTTGATAATATGAGACAGAGGACGGGATATATATTCGGAACATATTTTAACTATTTTAGTATTTATACCGTCGTGCCCTGTTGAGTTAGTGTTGCGTAATGATTGTATAGTTTTTTTAACGTCATTTTCAGTTATTGGTATTAAGAACATACTATTCCCAATGCTCCTTATTTTATTTTCGTCAAATTTATTAGAATTGGTATTTGTATTATTTTGCGATGTCAGAGTAATAAAAAAGTTATTAAATTTTTGTGCCATATCAGAAGGTTGAGTATAAGCTATGTCATCTACTTTAATTGATTGAATGTCAATATTGTTTTGATTTCTCATGTCAATATTATTTTTTACAACGTCCCATGAAGCTTTACACATATTTTTTGATGATATTATATAGTTATTGTTATTTATTTGGTGCGATTTTTGAACACATCTTTTTAATATTTTAGTATAATTTTTGTATACCATTTTATTGTATTTTTTATTATGAGGTTCTTTACGGTATTTAAAGTACAATAATCTTTTTTTTGAACAACTGGTTCTTAATCCCTTAGTTATCCATTTATTTTTTATCGATTTTTTACTTAACTTTATACGTATTATTGGGAAGCAAAGGTCATTGAAAAGTTTAAATAGGTCATGAAACATTTCAAATGCATTATTGCAATCATTTTCCTCATAAATATTACCAAATGACAGAGATGACATACATTCACAGAACTTAGCTATATTGTCTTTTGCATAGTCACGGCGATATTCATACCAATGTTTTGGTGATTTATTATTATTTCGGGTACGTGTAGTAGTGAATGTTATTGACTGTCCTGTCTCATGGTCAGATAAGGCCAGATAATGTATTTGTGTTTGTACATTCAGAGCTCCCATGTTAGTAGCAATTTGGTCAAGACAGGAGGCCTTTCTTGTGGGTACTTCTATGTGGGCTTGCAAATTATGGTTATTCAAAATTGATTTTAGCTGTTTAGAGTCTGAACTGTCAATAAGTATATTGATATTCCAGTCTCCGCAGATCAGTACACGCATTTCATTATTTTTAGTGACTTTACAGAGTACAAGAGTACTTACTGCAATTCTGTTATGAGAAGCCTATCATGATATACCTATAGCGGCCGACGGCCGTCATACCATCATACCGCAGCGGCATTTTCCATACTATCTGACGAGTATGACTGGTAGAGAATTCAGTATGGCCTAAAGTCCACCTATCACAAGTTTTGGTTGTGCAATAAAGTATAAAAGTATAAATAAATAAATTAGTCTAAGCGTAAGCCGGCGGCCGGTGTAAGAACACAATAACATATCTTGCAAGAACAAAGCGATACCTAAGTTTGTGCAATCAATCTAAAACACAATTCTTCTTCTTCTTAGCGTGTCGATGGAACACGAGATTACATTGTCGCAACCCAGGATTCAGCCACTTGTATTGTGGATCGACTGCAGTTCATTAAATCCGCTAAACAAAATTAATGACAGTGATATCTGTACCTAAACACAGATGTGTAAGCAGGTTGTAATTTTAGGTCATCAACTTGCGGCTCAGGGGTTGTTGTACAAATGATATTGATGCGAAAAATATATATACTTTAATGGTCAATCAACAACGAACTTCCCAGGTCGGGTGCTGCGTGTCGGCGCCGGCGCTGATAGCGTATACCACCAGCTCAAGCGCTTGCGCATGCAGCACGCACCGCACCACTGTGAGTTCTCATCATCATCATTATCCCACATAATACGCCTAACTAACTACGGAAAAATTAAGCCTCAGAAACATACAAAACAGGAAAAAACCTTTCTTATACAAAACTATTGGGCCGTGAATTAGGAAGACTATAGATAACACGTTTTATAGACTACTAGCGGTCCCCCGCGACTTCGTCCGCGCGTTTTGAGTTTGCTCCCTCCCCTCCCGTCGCAGCGTCATGTTTTATATCCTAAAGCCTTTCTCGATAAATAAGCTATCCAACACAGAAATATTTTTTCAAATCGGTCCAGCTGTTCCTGAGATAAGCGCGTTCAAACAAACAAACTCTTCAGCTTTATAATATATTAGCGCAAGCGCACGTTGTACTTAAGCTGCGAACATTATTTTGGTGCGGAGTTATGTTAAAACTGTGATAGCTCCTAAGATATTAATTGAAATCAAATGATATAAAGGGCAACTTTGTTTTAAATGAAATGCTCGTGATGATGAATCTATTTATTTTGATAAGAATAAATACCTGTGTGTATAATACACCTCAAAAATAAAGCATTATTTTTTAACAAATTTATCAACATAAAAAAGGTTGTAGTAAGTCAACCATAAAAGATAGACATATGCTGTCGCGGACTTTATTATAGAACTCTTAATGTTGAACAATCCTGTCATACATCATTTTTGTGTAACTTAAGCGGTTTCCGCAGCGTATGCAGCGAAAGCTCTCAAAAGGAATATCTTTCTCCCGTTTTCGCAACATTTTTCATTTCTGCTGTGGTCTTGTGAGTCGTATCTTTATTTTATATAGCCTAAAGCCTTCCTCGATAAATGGACTATCCAACGTAAAAATAATTTTTCAAATCGGGCTAGTAGTTTTTGAGATTAGCGCGTTCAAACAAACAAACAAACAAACAAACTCTTCAGCTTTATAATATTAGTATAGATATACTACTATAGATAATTCGTTTCGATTTTTGTCAGAATGTTGTGAGAGGTTTTCACACATTAAACTTGCATCTAATTCAAAGAAAATATTTTATTTAAAATAATTATGTCACTGACCAAAACAACATCCTGTATTACATTTCCGATTGTTGTTTAGGAAAAAAACAAATTTCTAAGGAAATATGTAATCATTTGTACAGTTTTAGTTAAGTTCATCGTTTAACATCTGAAAGCCCGATAACTGCACAATTATAGCTAATCACAATTTAACATTACTAGGCTGATAACTCCAATCGCTATTGCGATCGCTTTAAAATACATAAAATCCCCGCCAGTCTGCGTCGAGGCCGACAGAATGTTCTGCAATATACACTGAGTGTTGTTACTCACTATTCAACTAATTAAACAATTTATTATTTTTATCCATGTCTCTTGTTTCCGGTGGTTTGTTAATACAAAAGAAATTAACTTCACTTACATGTTTGTTATTAATTATGTTATTACACATACTACATACAAATCATTAATGTTAAGTAAACAATTTAATTTACGTGGTAGTATGTAAATATTTTTTAATTTAAATAAATACAGGCTGTTCGTGGCAGTATTTTTATAGAGTTCTCTCAAAATAGGTTTGCTAACTGACAGTAGGTAAACAATTAGTAATATAAATTGCACTTAAAAAAAACATCTGTGTCAGACGAGGAATGAAACCCACATTTCAACGTGTTTACTTCGCATAAGTTTTGTATCGATTTGTTATATTTTTAACGGACTTCAAAAAAGGAGGAGGTTATCAATTCGACTGTATGTTTTTTTTTTGTATGTATTTTACCTCATATCTCAGTCGTTTGTCGACCGAATCGAAAATTTTTTTCGCTTACTTAGAGGGTGTACCTTCTAGTTGGTCCCATTTTTTCCATTTTGGTATCTGATGATGGGATCTTGGTGTAATCGAAGGAAACCCCCAAATTTTAAAGGCACGTATAGTGTTTTTTTACTAGAATCCTAATATTGACGTGTTGTTACGTCAGGAGTTCAGTAGTTATAATGACGGAACTTATGATAGGTAATTTGTAGCTTCTTAAAAAATAGAATCATAAGGTGCAACTCCCCCCCCCCCCCCCCTTTAATGTAATCACTAAAAATGAAGAAATAAAATAAACTTTAAAAAAAGTAAATCCGACTTCAAAACCAAAATGCACTAAAAAGTCTTAAATAAACTCTTCACCATTGAAAGGAAAGGAATCCGTTTAAAGCAAATAATTTCTTTTTGGAGTCGGTGCCATCACTTTGACCATCAAGCATCAACTATCACAGCACCGACTCCAAAAACAAGTTGTTTGCCTAAAACGAATTCCTTTCCTTTCAATGGTTCCTTTCAATTTTGGTTTTGAAGTCGGTTTTTACTTTTTTTAATATGTTACTTAATAGGCGATAACAATTCTAACCAAAATTAATAAACAGAGTTAAAAAAAACATCTCAAAGCACTCATTTCTCTTTTTACTAGTTCAAAGCAATGCGGATTTATGAAAAATTTGCATAATCGTTATTCCTAATTCACCGTAATTGGGGTACTGAAGGAAAATAACAGCGGCTATAACATAAAAGCCTTCAAAGTACCCTATTCGCAAGCAGTGGCGGCTGTACCTTAAGTGCGCTCGTGCGCTGAACCACCAATTCAAAAGATTTAAAAATTACAAAATATTAAGTAATTCATCTTTCTTTTTAATTACCATTTTAATAGTTATTTTGAAACATACAAAAACGTATAAAAGATATAATCTCCAATTATCGTAAAACAGTTTGAGCGCTTTACTAAACAATTAAGACTTATTTTTCTGTAAAGACAAATTCTCGTGCGCTTCGGCGAGTGCACGAGGACTGCTAATATAACTTGTAGGAGATACGAGGTAATACGCCTGACGCGTGAAACAAAAGATAGTTCATAGAAATGTACCGAGTAATGAGCGGGTTCTCGAGCGCCGCACGGGCGAACCGACGATTGCCGAGAGCACCCGATGTTTGACGGATTGGCCGGCCGGCATGGGCGCGAGGCGACGACGGCAGCCATGATTGACATAATGACATGTTTCACTGTATGTGTGACGCATTAATTATTGTTTATTTATATTACCGTAATTGTTTTTAGTTTTTGCTTCGATTTTCTTAAAGTGCACTACCAGTTCGATAACCCACCAGCCGCCACTGTTCGCAAGTTCCTTTGCATCAGACCCGTACTAAGGGCCTCTTATATTGTATTTTTTTTTTCCAATTACATCGCGTACAGAGATTTGCCTGAGGTGCTTTAATACAGGGGAATTGAAGGCTTACGCAGTGATTGTGATTGTATCTGGGAAAATGTGCGGTCAATAAAGTGAAAAGTATTTTTTGAATTGGTTTGGTTTTACTCTGAAATATATAGATAGATTGTTTTTTTATTAATCGAATGTAATGGCGAAAAGTTCAAACGATTTTAAGATTTTTACAAAGATGCATCTTTAACGGTAACGTGGTATGAAGTAATTTGCGTAATATATTTATTAAAAGTAAGTAATGTGATGTTGTGTTGAAAAGCAGTATTATATTACCTGGGGTTGAAGAAAGTATATGATTTTCTTCTTAATCTTTCGTCTACACGTCGGGAGGTGGTTTAATTTAATAAGTCTTATTTTACAATTTTGTTGTACAATTAAATCACTATTGCTGAGCCCCAGTATTGATTATTCATAATTAGGAACCTCTTCACTTTTTTAGGGTTCCGTAGCCGAATGGCAAAAAACGGAACCCTTATAGTTTCGTCAAGTCTGTTTGTCTGGCTGTCCGTCCGTATGTCACAGCCACTTTATTCTGTAACTATAAGCATCACACTGCTGAAATTTAGTAGAAAGATGTGTTCAGTTAACGCCTTTACAATTCTTCTACAAAAAATAAAAAATAATGAAATTTAAGGGGGGGCTCCCATACATGAAACTTAAACCAAAAAAACATTTTTTCGTCAAACCTAGGCGAGTGGCGTATGGACGAATGTTTTAAAATGACATATAGGTTTCAAAAATCATTTTCTTTTAAAGTCTAACGTTTCGTAGCTAGATGCTTCCAAAGTGGTAAAAAGGGCGCCCCCCCCCCATCTAACGTCTAAACTAAGCAAGTGTAAATATTGAAAAAAATATATAATGTAGATCTTAACAAATACTTTCAATGAAAATTGATAGTTTTTGAGATATAGCACATTTTCAACAACCGCAAACATAACTTTGTTCTTCATACAAACACTATGAAAAACAAAGTTATACTTGCTGTAAACAAAATATTGTGTTATTTTACTAAGTGAAAGTTGGTGGATTCCCTAATTCAGTTAAAGTTGGCACGAAATTCTCTGTCCGCAGTTGGCCGGTTTTTGTTCCTAATAGCCGTTCATTGTGCATCATGAAGTTCTGTACCAACAATAATTGACAAGTTTGTTAACTATTATAACGAATAAATGAATTTACATTTGTATTTAGCTTTGCCATCTCTTAAGACAGCTCTTTCGAAATTAGTTTTCCGTATGTACGTATTAGTCAATATTGTTTGCTGCTTGCAAATTGATGTGCAGAAGCTGAGTCAAATTTATCCGATTGATAAAAAGAAAGAGATTAGATAGTGTGTCTGCAATATGCTAATTAAATTGACCTTACTAATCACAAGCAAACCCTTTTTTTAATCACTCGCGGCAATACTACGAGTTGGACACCAATCACATACATTGCTCTGATCCCAAAGTAAGTAGCTAATTGCACTTGTGTTATGGAAATCAGACACAACGGTGGTACATCAACACCCAGACCCGAGACCATATAGAGAATTTTGATTTCTATATTGACCCCATCGGGAATCGAACCCGGGACCTCGAAGCGGCGCGGCGACGCCTTGAAACCAGCGTGCATAGCTACTACACCACGGAGGTCATCGACTTTCGTTCGAAACTCACAAAAAGTCCACTAAAATCACGCTATATGTACATGCACGCAATAGTTTCAAGTTATCTTCTAATCAGTGTTGTGTGGATTACAACTGATATTCATATAAAAATTGAACATGTATCAATGAAAATTATCCGTTATATTCACGTGAATGATTAAAATAGAGCTCTACGTCTCCAGAAAGCACTGGCACTGTTTTTCAATGGGCCCTTATTAAGTGACTTACACAGACCACCAGCAAATGGATTTCTTTAATTCAACCTTCGTTCAAACGGCTCGATTCTGTTTTACCCACACAAAACAATTAATGTTTTCTCCTTGTTAGCGTTGTGAGTCGCTTGTTGCTCACAACCGAGAAAACTTCTGGTAAACATTTGGTGTATACCATTCGGCGTTGATGCTTCTTTGATCTCGTAAGAGAATCGATACCAAGTGGCCAGTCAATTTAAAAAAGCTGGCGATAAATCCAGGACTCATACGATGTAACGATATCGTAAACACGCCGAGACGAGCCTGCTTCAAACTTGTTCAGTATCACGGCACCATTCCACCCGGGCCTGCTTCTGAGCGTCGGTGAGGTAGTGCGGCACCCAGCTTGATCCTATTCTCCTCACGCAAAGATGCTCGTGTAGAATCTCGTGATCGCTTCCCGATCCAATTTTCACTATGTGCTGAATCTCCTGATATGTGATTCACCTATTATCTTGGATTATTTTTTTCACTGCTAGCACGTTTTCTACCGTAATATCCATCAAAGGGCGACCGCTTCGTTCTTCATCTCCCAAGGTTGGTCAACCGTGCTTGAATTAGTTATAGCAACAATGCGCGGTGGCCTTTGCGGGGCCTTCATCCATAAACGTCATTTGAAGTCTATCGAACGATTCTTCCGGTTTCAGTCGACACTTGAAATCGTAAAAATACATACCTCTAAATTTTTCCCTGCGCAAATTCATTTTTCAGTCGAATACGATACTTTGAATTGGCTCGCAAAAAAAGTGGAGGGAAATTTTGAAAATGGAACACTAGGTGTGTTGGAGTTAGAAAAACTGCTAAAAATGGCCACTTTTGGCAATTTTTCTTACTGAAACTGCAGATAACTACTTAAGAAACAACGTAAACGTACTAAATAAACTATAGAACCTGTACTACAATCGTGTTAACCAGATTTTTGATTGGTCTTTTATTTAACGAGTTATGATTTTTCTACTTAAGTGGCGCTAGTGTGCGCGTTAAAAATCCGGGTAGCCCCTTAAGTGCAATGCAGCTACAGTGCTTACTAAAACTAATTACAATAAACGACTGTAGATAAGAGCAAACACAAAAAACCCAAGAGTCAGTCAAACTACCTACAGTTTGCTCATCTCATCATTCATTTGACAAGGTCGTGTGTCCTGTCTCTAATCGGTTTGGAACCGAGCGATTCCAGAGGCTTCACTCTCCAACAGCATGTCCTCCATGTATCCTAATCTAGCCGTTCCTGTCACTCATACTTGCGTGTACTAGCTTGTAAAAGGGATGGCTACAGTCGAAAATACGAGAGAATTCTCATAAAGTAGAAGCTCAGGTAACAGCTCGGATTTTTGCCATGCCAGTGAAATACTGGGTCTCTCTTTGACACCTGCCCAGTGATTCGTGTGATTTACTTAGGACTTGACGATTTCTTGTGCACATTTCAAAGGATATCAAAAAAAAAATGTTGGACAAGACTTCATGCTAAATATGCAAATCAATCATCATCGGATTAGCAATCCGATGTTGCGTTTCTTTTGGCGGTTGTAAATTACGATCAAACAAATTTTGTACCTAATGTACTATGAAAATAGCAAAAGACTTATGCTTATAGTAATTTTCATCTTACTGATTTTGAAATTCCAAAGTTTGTTATGTTGATTATTCCCGTACGTTCAAACTGCTGAATTGATTTTGATGAAACTTGTCAAAAACATGGCTGACATCTTGGAATAGAGAGATGAAGAGAAAGACACAAGAGAAACCGCTAGTGGCAATTGATTCCACCACAAAGCAGTTAGGTACACTATTACCAAAATACTTGTTACATATTCATAATAGATTTTAAATTTTTTTTAGTTAATTAATTACAGTTCTGTTTTATAATTATTTGATAACACTAAACGTTTGATACATTCTATTTTTGTTATTTGCCCCATTCATTGCGGTTGTTTGCTCATTTCCTGTTAGATATCTCAAATTATTTTAGTGGGGATTACATTATGTGATTAATACAAAAACAATATTTAATCATATTCACTTGAATGCGCTTGACCAGTGCAATACGACCTGTAATCTATAATTATGAAAATGATAGTTAAATTATTGTTATTTTGTTTTCTTAGTAGCATTGTGGTTGGAAGTGATATTTTTCATGTACTCAGCAAAACTACATTTCGTCGAAAAGAGGATGCGATGAATTATTTTGGGTATTCCGTTCTTCTCACAAGAAATGGGTAAGTTTTTTATTTTTATATCAATGTAAGAAGCTGTTTGATTGTACAGTTGTTCCAAAATTAAACTTGCTTTTAATTCGTATGTTACCGCAGTGCTTATATTGACGTCCTGCTCATGTCCGTTTTGGTGTTGGTTCCTTTTTTTTAATAAGATACTCCCTTGAAACGAACTCGCACTTTTAGTTTTTGAAAACAAAAATTGTATTTAATGATTTCCGAAAATGTGCTTACATTTTCCCGGCAATGACTTGAGGATGGATATGGATAGCATGATTTGAAGAAAATAATAAAGCGATTTTAAATTATTTTTCAAAATCAAAGTTTGTAATATTCTTTAAGTAAATAATTTCAAGAACTTTTGCCATAGGTTCGGTAAAGGATGTCATAACTTAGTCTTAAGCTTTTATTCTGTTCAGTAAAAACATGTGTTAACATGCACAACTAGGGATTCCCAACGACTTCACCCGATTTAATTATTTCCAGTTCTACACAACTTTATAGTAAAAGTATGTATATCAGTTCAAAGCTCGTTTATTTTTCCCATTGTCAAATTTCTCTGTTCGCTCACCTACCTACCTTTATAGAGAGTGACAATAAGGTTTTGCCAAATTTCGGGAGGTGAATGCGACCATCAATGCTCGCAACTTTTACTAGGGTACCATCATTCGGACTTATTTTTTCCGACTCGCCATACATTACCGACAATGTAGCTGACTGATGTGTATGGGGCACCTAAAATTGTATGAGCACCATGTATAATACTGTTTTCAGGCTAATCGTTGGTGCGCCCAAAGCTAGCAATGAAGTAAACGTATCTGGTGAAGTTTTTACATGTTCTTTGGATGATTCATTTGGTTCTTTTGATCGCCGCAACCACACATGCAACCCTCTGAGTAAGGATATACCATATTTATTATGTTAGGGTTGCCGATAATCCGTTAACATTTGCTCTTAAGTGAATGCTTCATGCTGTCGCAATGCAGCATCGATGCAGTCGTGATGCTAACGCGCGTTAGCAGCAGTCATGTATAAGCTAGAAATTGACAAATTACGAGTATTTACTGTTTTTGGCGACTGCATCGAATACTAACGCGCGTTAGCTTCACAAATCAATTTAACAATTGAACTGAATGAATGTGAAGTAGTAAGTAATATTGTGATAGAAGAACTACTGAACTTAACGAACTAGATGGGTCATACATATCTTTGGCTTCCACTGAACTATATCACTCATTTCAGTTCATTGCACGAATTTGCTCATGTTTAGCCGCAAAAGTTTGTTTGCATGGTCTCATTATTTTATACTTTAAAACATCATATTTTTTACATTCTAGTTGATATTTTTGACTAATTATTTTACATAAATTAGACACCTGATTGCCGAAGCTGAAAAGTTTGTTTGGTTGGTTGATATAATCTCAGGAATTCGAAGAAATGTTTTTGTGTTCGATAGCTCATTTATTAGGAAAAGTTATAAAATATCACGCTACGGTTGAAAGGAACGGAATAAAATCAATTCGTGCGGATCATATTACCGGGGCCTGCTTAGTACTTCAGAATTTAAATAGCCTAATAATATTTGGACTTAGAAAATAAAAACAAATTTTTTATGTATATTTAAAGCTTTAAAAAAGTAGTCTTGTCAACTCTGGGTTTATTTTTGGCCATCCTCTTTGTGACAACCCTGTAAAAAAATAAGTAAATAAATACATATACACTCTTTCTATAGTCAAAAAACGAAAATAACGTTTCATAAGATACAAATTTACTCTACTCTTTACAGACAAAATCATGAATGTAACAGAAAACGATTTTAAGAAAAATGATTCGTGGTTCGGAGCTACACTTGCTGATACTCCAGATGGCACATTGTTTGTAAGATATTTGTAAAATATCACCGATATAATAAGTTTTTAAATAATGATACCCTAGTGCAAACCTTTGCAATATGGTTCGGTTGTGGTCTCTCGCTTCGTCTTTTGTGTCGTGTGTGCAAGCAATTTTTAACCGACTTCAAAAAAGGAGAAGGTTATCGATTCGACTGTATATTTTTTTTTGTATCTATGTTACCTCATATCTTAGTCATTAGTCGACCGATTCGCAAAAATTTTTCGCCCACCTAGAGGGTATACCTTTTAGTTGATCCCATTGTTGCCAATTTGGGATCTGATGATGGAATTTTGGTGCAATCGAGGGGAATCCTCAAATTTTAAAGGCACGTATAGTATTTTTTTACTAGAATCGTAATATTTACGTGTTGTTACGTCTGATAGTCTACATTTTGTGGGGCTGAGCTGATGGTGGAACTCATTAACGCATAGGAGTTCAGTAATTATAATGACAGAACTTATGAAAGGTAGTTTGTAGCTTCTTAAAGAACAGAGTCATAAGGTGCCACTCCCCTCCCCACTCCTGTAATTTCTAAAAATGAAGAAATAAAATGAACTTTTTTAGTTTCGTCAAGTCTGTCTGTCTGTCTGTCTGTCTTTCTGTCTGTCTGTCCGTCCGTATGTCACAGGCAATTTATTCTGTATGTATCCTGTTAACCGCTTTACCATTCTTATACAAAAAATAAAAAAATATGATATTTAAGGGGGGGCTTCCATACATGAAACTAAAACTGCAAAACTTTTTTTTACTCAAACCTATGCGTGTGGGGTGTCTATGGATAGGTCTTTTAAAATAACATAGAGGTTTCTAAAACCGTTTTGTTTTAAAGTCTAACGTTTCTTAGCTAGACGCTTCGAAAGTGGAAAAATGGGCGCCCCCTCCCCCCATCTAACTTCTAAACTAAGCGACTGTAAATTTTGAAAATAATATATAATGTAGATCATAACAAATACTTTCAACGAAAATTAGTTCGGACGGGATCGAACGAGAAGTTTTTGAGATATAGCACATTTTCAACAACCGCAAACATAACTTTGTTCTTCATACAAACACTATGAAAATCAAAGTTATATTTGCTGTCAACAAAATATTGTGGTATTTTACTAAGTAGAAGTAAGTGGATCGCCTAATTCAGTTAACGTTGGCACGGAACCCTCAGTGCGCGAGTCCGACTCGCACTTGGCCGTTTTTTTTACATTTATTAATCGTTGAAAAGTAAGACGCGAGAAACCTCGGCCGTATAATAGTTTTGCTGTAGAAGTTGTAGTATTATGATCACTTTTGTCCTCGTTACAATGCACGTCGCAGTCGCTAGAATTATATAATAATGTAATATGATTTTCCTCAGGCTTGTGCACCTAGAAAAATGTTTCGAAATTCTAAATATGAAAAATCTCAAGCATTTTGTTTCGCGCAAGGAAAAAAAGCAGACTTGTCACTAACAGTTCCGTATAGAAGTAAGTAAGGTTTTTCGTTATTCATTCCTGTGAGCCTGTGTAGTTGGTAAAATCATAATGATCCTATATTAAAAACGTGCGTCTTTACACTCTATACAAGGAAAAACGCAAGGCTGTAAAACTAATCACGTATAGTTTGGAAGTTTTTTACTAAGCTCTTTCAATCTATATAATAGTAGATACGCGAATCCTCGAAACATGTGCCTTAGTGCTGTAAGACTCTGGAAGTCCCTCCCTGATACCATCAAGACTTCTTCGTCTAAATATTCCTTCAAGAAGTCATTCGTGAGCTTTTTCTCATTGAGAATACAACGTGATGTTTGATAAGGTTTGTCCTTCTCTGTTTTCCCTATTAAAATTTCTGTTAGCCTATGTATGGATAATTGTATGTATTTAAGTAGGTTTATTTTTAATTATTCATGTAAGTATATTAGTAGCTTAAAATTAATTTGTTGCTTTTGTGTTATTTTACGCCGCCTCAATCGTTTCTGCTTCACCCAATGGTTGACTGGTAGACAACGCTTTAAGCATTAAGTACGCCATTTGTACTTTAGTTTTGTCAGTTCAATAAAAAATAAAATAAATAAATAAACATTTGCCGATGTTACCCATCGAATCAGCGTGGGATGGCAGAGGTGGAGGGTTTTGACACTGGTTTTGTATGGCACAAGAATGCCGATCAAAACCAAAGGTTAGATCTACAAGACAACAGTCAGACCAGCCATGACATACGGTGCCGAATACTGAGCCATAAAGAAAGCCCACGTACAGAAAATGCACGTAAAGGAGATGAAGATGCTAAGATGGGTGGTAGGTGTAACCCGACTCGATATAGTGTGAAACGAGCATATCAGAGAAAGTTTCCAAGTCACGTCTATAGCAGGAAAACTCATTAAGACTCAACTGCGATGGTCAAAAGCAAGAAATGAAGAGACCACCCACTTGCCACCTGACAGTCCACGATAACGAAAGACGTATTAGAGCTTACCCAATAAATATTTCGACAACCCAGTATACACAGTCTGGCCATACATACTGTTACAATCAAAAATAAGAAAGATATAACATTTGAATTTGGAATCTATCATTTTTATACGAATACTCATTGTGTTATCTAAATTTGGCGCCAATACATTTTATAATATTTTGCGATATTAAAATGGAGTGGGGTGATAAAGAGAACCGAATCGCTGTGATTGCATTACACAAGTTGTATGGAGCCGAATGCAATTTTTAAACTCTCCATATGCTTGGTATAAGTCAAATGTTTGTATACCGACCTATCAATAGGTTCAATGAGACCTCCTCTGTTTGTGACAGAAAAAGATCTGGCCGTCCACGTAGTGCTCGTACGAAAAAGGTGGTCGAAGCAGTAAGGGAAATAATTCGCAGAAATCCTGTCCAAAAGCAAAATATTTTATTTCGGGTGATAAAGATAGCACCCAGAACCATGTCGCGTATTTTAAAAGATGACTAAGGACTTGCAGCCTATAAGAGACGCACTGGTCATTTTTAACTGATAATTTAAAAAAGAATAGAGTGGTAGAATCGAAAAAACTACTGAAAAGGGAGTTCACAGAAAATTTTTGTTTACGGATGAGAAAATCTTTACAATTGAGCAACATTTTAAGAAACAAAATGAACGTATTTATGCTCAAACCATTAAGGAAGTTTCCTAATTAGTCGGCAGAGTGCAACGTGGGCATTACCCGACTTCAGTGTGGGTGTTAGCTATGAAGGAGTGACTAAGACATATTTTTGTGACAAAGGCATCAAAACATCGGCACAAGTGTATCAAGATACCATTCTTTTGAAGGTAGTTAAGCCCCTTAACAACACCATGTTCAATAACCAAGCGTTGTCTTTCCAACAAGACTCGGCGCCGGGTCATAAAGCTCGGTCCACGCAGTCTTGTTTAGAAGCGAACGTTTCGGACTTCATCAGAGCTGAAGACTGGCCGTCGTCTAGTCTCGATCTTAATCCGCTGGATTATGATTTATGATCAGTTTTAAAGAGTACGGCTTGCTCTAAACGCCATGATAATTTGGAGTCCCTAAAACAATCCATACTATTGGCAGTGAAGAATTTTCCCATGGAAAGAGTGCGTGCTTCTATTGAAAACTGGCCTCAACGTTTAAAGCACTGTATTGCAGCCAATGAAGACCACTTCGAATAAGCTTTTTATTAAATTGTTTTATATTTATGTATAAAACTAACACACCGTAAAAGTAATAAATATTATTTGCATTAAAATAAAATAAAAAAACTTTGTGACAATATTTATGACAAGACTAGGTACACAGTCCTGGTGCCGCGGAACGCGGGGAGCCGTCCTCAAATAACGTAAAAAATAAATTAAATTAAATTTTAAATTAAAAATAATACTAATATAATTTATTTTTTTCCGTTATTTCAGATCATAGATCCATAGTATGTTAGTAGGTATGCACTTATTCTAATGTTATTATGAATTGAATTTACAACAGGCACTAGCGGCACCGGGCAATCACATGACTATGCCGTCACTATGCGATTGCAATGCCTAAAGAATGGACTGTCAAATTTGTCAGACAACGTCTTCAAGATGGTGATGGCAATTGCTCGCAGTCCGCTCTGTAGTGACGCAGAAAAATCTAGGACAAAGAAGAAGACTTTGTAAAAACCTTCTTTTGTGGTGGGAGAATACGACGAATAATATTAGCTTTCTTTACCATGGATCCCATGACCGATAACACATTTACCGTATCGCAGTCACCACTACCTGAGCACCTTAAAATTTCAGCACTAGGGCACCTCGCGTACTATCTTTTGTTTCGTTTGAAAGTGGTTAGGTGATTGAGACATCGACCGAACATAATAGGGAATCGTGATTATGTTATGAACAGATTGCTATTATAAGTCATGTTTTATTTTCAGAATTTAATCTTGAACGCAAAGACAGAAAGGACTATTCATCATACTACTCAACCACGAAAAGTATTTATACGTATAAATATCAACAATATGATGCGTTCGGAATATCGATTGACTATACCAAAGACGATATGGTTATTATAGGAGCACCTTCAGTGATGGAAGGGGCCGGTTTGTTATCAAAATTTTATTTCATTCAATAATTTTAATTAGTATACCTACAGAACAGCAAACACCTACACCGCTCATTTTGCAAAGTAGTTGTTTAAGGACTGTAAAACTCAGTACAAAGGTAGGGAATATAGAATAAAAAGTATGATTTCTATATTTATCGGGCCTGGGAATCGGACCCGGGTCCTCGAGAATGCGGAATCCTTGAAAGCCGGCGTGCTAACCAGTCCACCACAGCGTTGAAATCATATGCTTGTCCTACTCCCTGTTAACTGGGTGATTAATGCAGCAGTTAGCTCGCTGGTTGCTACTCAAGAGATCCCGGGTTCGAATCCCGGGTCGGGCCGAAATTTGTTTCTGAGTTTTTCTGTCTTGAAAATGTTCAAAAACAGGAGTTAAGAAGTTGGTGTTGATGACACCCTCGTCGCTTGGAACTGTTCATCGTGCGCCTGATCTCTCACCGGTCATGGCGGATCTGGTGTTTCACTGAATAACCTCCTAAGGCGCAATTGCGGTGGCGGTCGCGTTTCCGCGGTGGACTGCGTGCGCGTACGCAATTCGCGCGGTGTCAGGATACACGTTACGTAAACAGTTATAAAATCTTATTGAAACAAGCTATTATCATTCTGTAAAAAGCTTATTGTTACTGAATAAATAACCTATGCTTGTAATAAAAAAAAATGTATTCAAAAATGAAAAAATAGAACCAAAAAAATTCGTGGTAGGGTGACGACATATACGAAAAAAATTGCGAGAAAAAAAAATTGAATTTTAATCAATAACTGACAGCAACCGGATGTGTTTGCGGTCTATGGTGTAGAAACATTTGTTTTTTACTTATAAAGGCCAACATGCCCAAGGAATAAGCATTTATACACCCATTTTTTTTTGCAAAAAAGTAATTAAAAAGCGCCCACAGGTGGGCGCTTGTTATAAACGCGAAATTCATGCTCAGCGCCCACCATCGGGCGCTCTGGCTATCCAAGGGATAATAAGAGTGAAGGAACAGAGATCGCCCTTGTATATTGCGCAAACATTTGAGCACTATAATCAATGACCCGCGCCGATGGTCAGCGAGATTGGCTGCCGTGGTCGGATTCGACCAGGAGGACTTTAAACACATTATGTTTTCTCATACTTACATTCCGATCATTTGGTCACAAGCACTCAGGTTCCTCTTACAAAACGCCGGGAAATAAACTGCGTATTGACTATACGTAGTTTTTTCGTCTTCATTTTTCTATTAACATGAAATTATGAGTATAATTCTGCACTCATAAAATTCATGATTTATGCGTCTAATATTCTTGTTTTTTTAAGGTACCATATTTCAATTCAAGTATCACCCAAGTTCATTTACATTTGAAAGACTGATTTCTCCTAATCCTTATTTTACAAAAGATTTGATGCCAGATGACTACTTTGGTAAGTATAAGTTTGTATTACAACCACCAGTATTAATACAACTTTAATTTTAATCAGTGGTAATATATTAAAAGTTAAAAAAATATTGTTTACATTATTGGACTAGGAAAGAGAAGCGGACTTTAGGCGTGTCATTTATTATACAGCATCTTGCATATATTGGGACTCACGAGCTAATACTTAAAGTACGAAATTCAAAGTAGGTACACCTACTGATCGATAACGTTGTGATTATTATGCACTTTTTAGGGGTCCGTAGCCTTATAGTCTGTCTGTCTGTCTGTTTGTCCGTATAAAACAGCAACTTTATTCTGTTACTATAAGCATCACATTGTTGAAATTGAGATAATGATGTATCCTGTTAATCGCTTTACGGTTCTAATACAAAAATAAATAAAAATAATGATATTTAAGGGGGGGGGGGGCATGTATGGGAATGCAACCAAAACCGACAAATGTTTTTTAGTCAAACCTATGCTTGTGGGGTGTCTATGGATAGCTCTTTTAAAAAGACATTGAGGTTCCTAAAGTCATTTTCTCTTAAAGTCTAACGTTTGAGAGATAGACGCTTCCAAAGTGGTAAAATGCGCCCCCCTCCCCCTTTTTCTAAATTAAGCTTATGTAAATTTTGAAATAATAAATGATTTAGATCTAAAAAAAAACTTTCAATGAAAATTGGTTTGGACGGGATTGAACTAGTAGTTTTTGAGATATAGCACATATTCTACAACCGCAAACAACTTTCTTCATACTAACACTATGAAAAACAAAGTTATATTTGCTGTCAACAAAATATTGTGGTATTTTAGCTAAGTGGATTCCCTGATTCAGTTAAAGTTGACACGGAACCCTCGCATTTGGTCGGTTTTTTATAAAAGCAATTAAAAATAAATTGTACTTGTTCAAGCATGTTGTCATAAAACATCGATTCCAGGCTCATAACAAAAAAGGTATGAGAGTAGGAGGTACTTTCTCTAAACCATCATAATTATGTATTTGATATCATATAGGTAGTTGGTCGATGCAGGTGTTTTTGATACAATTTTATTTTTCAGGGTACAGTGTCGCCTCAGGTACATTTGAAAAAAATGGTCATATTCTATACGTCGGTGGGGCACCGCGATCCAAGAAAGGCTACGGACAGGTAAAAATAGAAGTAAAACCTTGTACTAAGTGAGAGATTTACGCCATTTTATTCCAAAAATTGATTTGTAATTATAATTGTATCCTAGGTCTTGATAATTGAAAAACCTGTGAAAGAAGAGGCAGAGATGAAGATAAAAGCGAAACTGATAGGACCTCAATTGGGCTCATATTTTGGGTACAGTGTGTCTTCCCCTGATTTGAACATGGATGGGCTTAGTGATCTGGTTGTTGGTGCTCCAAACTTTTTTGTGAAGACAGGTGTACTAACATACGATCAAGGAGCTGTTTATGTTTATTTGACTCGGAAAACTGTAAGTAATAACACTGACCTTCTTTCACCAATGCTTGATTTAACCTTGTAGAAACTCCATAATTTATTTATGTCATAAATAATTTTAAACAAAAACTACTTAACCGGAGCGCACCGTATAAAATTATAACAAATGATGATTTATGAGGAAAATTGTAATCGAATTACACCCAAGTGTTTTAACCAAAGATAAAATTAAATAATGACAATTCTAATGAATTAGCAATGACTATTAACCGCTCTTATATTGTTTAAATTGTAGTGCATTTTATTGACATAACGCATTCGATGGCTACAGTTTAGTTTCAAGTACCAGATTATTTTTTTCTTTAATAAATAAATAGTTATGTGCAGCATTGTTTTGTCGTTTTATAAGCTCCATAGAAACTTTAACCTATTTTTTTTTAATATGTGTGTTAGTATAACGGTATGATTGATGGATTCAGACCCCTTGCAATCAGACACTGTGTTAAAAATAATTATGGGTCGGCCTTTGTGCCTTAAGCATTTTCTAAGAAAAACCCGCAATTGTCACATGAAACTAATAAACATTCGGGCTACTTTGTTATGTATAAAAAAATATGACGCCGCGTGTTCGGCACACTGCGTGCAGGTGGACAAGGACTCGAGTCTGAGATCTATACGAGTATGTATATGTCATCGACATATTGCAAGAACCGTAGATTTATTGCAGCATACAGAACTTCATACGTTCTAACGTAAACTGAAATAACGAATCACTGGGCGAAGTGACGGGTTAGGGTAGGTGAAGGATAAACGGGGCGAGCGGAGTGAATCCCCGTATATCCTTTGTGTTGTTAGGTTGACATGTAAGAACCAATAAAAGCGTAAATACTAAACCATGTCGAACTTGTTCACAAAAAACAGCTTACAATCAACCGGATTTAAAACCGTAAGATTGCAATCTCGCGGTTAACAATATTACGGTGACATAATATAAAAAATGACGTCTCCGTAAACTCATCTGCTCCGTAAACTCGCTGGAATGGTTCTTGCGTACTGGGGCACGAGTGTGCGGCACTAAATGTGTTAAGCAGAGGAGTGCCTGATAATGATCATGATGAACGGTATAGACGTGTTGTCTTTTGTGTTCCAGGCTTCGGGCTTTGTGCTAGAGGAAGCTGGTGTTGTAAAAGGATCTGGTAGTTCAGGAGCTAGATTCGGCACATCTATCGCAAATTTGGGTGACATCGATAATGACGGATATACTGGTAATAAATATACTTTAACTATGGGATACACTGCTTTACAGTAGATAGATACGTGGCAGACGCTTACATTCGAACTCAACTTAAATTGTATTGGAGAAAAGTGTACGAGTATATTCAGCGTGGTATCAAATCGGTTGAAAGAGAAGCGGTATGCTCTTTCTCTAATACTCACCCACGGCGTGACTATGAAAACTATATGTTTTATCTTCTTTATTAATATCAAATCCTTTGTAACGAAAACAGAACCTCGAAATAATTGCCAATTTACTAAAAAAAAACTGCGTCGGTTGTAGTTTTGAAAAATACTTAACCAATGAATTATAATTTATTATTTTATTGTAGATATTGCTATTGGAGCGCCTTGGGAAAAACATAATGGTTTTTATGGGGTTGTATACATTTACAAAGGAACAAAAAATGGATTGATGTCCCAATATACTCAAAGAATATTTACAGAGGCAAATGGCTTTGGTATATCTATTTCTAAAGGTTTTGATGTCGACAAAAATGGTGTTAATGGTGAGTCATTTAGATAATTGTGCAATCAAATCACTTCGAAAGTTCAAGAATGCCGGACGGAAAAAAACACGTGTACTTATAGTACTAATCTTAAGAACGGGTCTGTTTATCGTCATAACCATGTTCATCATTATCATCATGTTCATCATCATCATTGATACCATTAGCAGGCAAAGGCTGCCGCGACCCTGTAGTGCCTGTGTTTACGTTCCCAGATGTTGTCAGTTTTCCGGCTCTACTGCGCAAAAAGCTGCCTCACTTCTTTGGCGAGTTCGCGACAGCCGCACTTTTTTTTACAAATCATTGCCCATAGTAGGTTCTATCCACAATTCGCGAACTTGCGTAGTGTCACTCGACCCCTTTTATTTTATAGGGATAAACATTAGTTGATAAGTTTTCTTTAATGACTTATTTGAGACCTAAATGAATCTTTGTTGCCCAACGATTTTTTTTAAGGACGTACACTGCTAAACATAGGCCTCCTTGGTGTATTAAAAAAAGTGTATTAAAACTATTTGATTGATGAGTTGTATATTGTTTTTTTTTATTGCAGACTTAGCCATTGGAGCATTTGATAGCAGTACTGCTTATTTATACCGGAGTATACCAACTATCCAAGTCCTTACTTCTATAAATGTCCCAGATATGGTGTATCTCAAGAAAAAAACAAGCTCTTTTATTGTGGACCTCTGTCTTACCATTCCTCCCAAAAAATCCTGGCCTAAAGTGTTTATTCGTAAGTGGATTTTGATATTATGTTGTTTGACACTAGTGCTTTTCAACTCATAATTAGTGAGAACGTGACTTGAACCCATGACCCTTGGCTGAACCGGGATTGCTCTAACGAACTATTAAACTATTGTCTATTCAAGCTACCCCATTCTTAGGCCTTTTGAATACACTTTTGCACTACTGGACGTGTCACTATGAATGTGGTGTTTGGCAGTAAAAGACAATTACAATAATATTATATAAGTTCCGGTTAGCGATATCTGCCAAAAAATTTAAACAAAGTTAAATTCGCTATTTAACTTATTCCTTCGATATTGCCTACTCGAACTTTGGACATTGTAAAGCAGGCTCTCTAAGAGCGTTTTCACATTTAGGTGACTTTAGTAGCGCGATGGTCGCGCGACAGTCGATCTGCTGATAATTAGCAGCGATGCATTCGCGTTGCAAACGCGCGTTAGCATCAATGCAGCCAATTTTCAACCGTTACGCACTGCACTATTTTCGATACAGTCGTGATACAGAAGCTGGAAAATGTCAAATTAAGTACGGAATTTTGGTTACTGCTTCGATACTAACGCGCGTTAGTATCGATGCAGTCGCGCTTCTGCATCAAAGTTAACGCGCGACTGCATCGATGCTCAATTAACTCTGTTCATTGCGTGGGTCACGATTGTTACACGACGATTCCCGATCCTAGTCTGCCCCACATTTTTACTTAGTTCTGTAATAGCACTAAACCACATACTCACTGCGTGTGACTTATGTAACTACATTGTATTCACTAAATTACACATTCTCTTCGTCATAATGTATGTTCAATACATTACAATTCATATGCCTATCTAGATTTCAAATATTATGATTAACGTAAATGTCGGAAGTGTCCACCATATTGAATGTCATTCGGCTATGATGTAAGGATAACTTGGATTAATATTTGAATGATTTAATTATTAGAATTGTATTTTATTAATTGTATATTAATTATTTAAAGATTCTTGGGACACTTATTAGATTTTTATATCTGCCGTATAACAAATGTTCGTTTTGGCGCCAAAAGGAAGTTGACTCTGATTGGTTGGTGGAGGCCCAGATAATATAATACTGGTTAGATTTATTTCAAATATTGTAACTATTGAAATTATAATCTTAAAGGCAAACTAAATTCAGTACAATAAATAACTAAATAATTAACATATTTAATTAGCAGATTGTTTATCCCTACAACTAAATATTTTAGTAAATGTTCAGATATGGAAACGGATGTCGTCCCCACTATTTTTAACTGTTGTTAAAGGTTTTGATTTGTATAAAAGCTAGCTTCATGTCAGATTATAGCCTCTATTTGTACTTTCTCTGACTTTGTGCCTTGTCTTTGTGCTATTTTGTTGGAATAAATCTATTGGAGAAGAACCTGAAGATTCATACTACGTGTTTATTATTCAAGCACCCTACACGCGGGTACACGATGCTCAAGCGCATTTTTAAAACGCGCGACTGCATCGATGCTAAAAGTCGCAGTGTGTGAGGGGTCTAAATGCTAACAGCGGCACGCGGCAGTCGCGAAGCAGCAGCGCCCTAGTTATTTTATGTATGAATATCCGCTGCTGCAGCGCTGCTTTCGCTCTTATGTGAAAGCGCACTTAAGACTGCAATATTATTTCAGAACTTAATGCAACAATAACAGTTGACCCTGATCGCAACAGAGCAAAGGTTATTGGCAGAACAATAGATCAATTAATAATAAATAATAGTTTTTGTTATCAGAAAACGATTGACGTCGATGTGAGTAACCCTAATGTTTTTAATATCTAGAAGTTTAAATAAAAAAAAACTAAAAAAGCTCATGTTACAACTTTCTTTTATAAATACTTTTTCAGACTGAGGCAGACTTTTCAAAGCCTATATTTATTAAATTCGAAGTAAAGCCATTGAATATTGGTAAGAACTTAATTTATTTGGTTCTGAAAGTAACGCAAATACTACTTATTTAATTAACACAATTTACGGATATATTTCGCTCAAATTTATTTAAAGCATCCGTAGTCAAGGCTAGATCAGTCTTATGTGTGACCACAAAAACTGTAAAGCATTTAAATCGTCAGGCGTATAGTTTTAAATAAATGTATGCAAAATATATCTGTAAAGGGTTTTAATCCAAGGAATTGAACAACTATTTCAATTTGATTTAATAGTTTTGCTAAGTTACTAAATGTATGAATTTGCTATTACAGATGATTCACAATCGTTTCCGTTAGACCGTGCCCGTTTGGCTGAAGACTCTAAACTTCAGTCTTCTGTATTAATTATGATACGTGGCGATTGTGAAGAAGATCTCGTCTGCAAACCAAAACTGGAGCTGGATTTGAAGCCTTTAAGAAGGTCAGTGTACTTATTTTAAACAAAGACGTGCAATTTTAGTATAAGGTTTAGTGAGAAAAAGCCCGGTTTAGTGTTCGATAGTCGACTCAACTTATGAATAAAATCGTAACCAGCTATTGGATAATAATGACGGTGCATGTTTGTTTGACAAAAGATACCTTAATCATTTAACACAATGGCTATTTAAATAAACATTTATATAGGTATTTTTGCCATTGTAGGCTTTGTGGAAAGCACACATAAACACAATAATTGTTCAACCAATAGTAACGACTATTGACCATTCGTTGAGTTATTTATCGATCACAAAACAACCTCTCAAATTCAAACGTCACCAGCCAAGATTACTGACAAAATATATTTTCCAACCATTATTGCATCGTCTAAAGTCTGTTGGTCACATGGAGAATAAATCGTTAAACACTGAGATCTTTTAAAATTAAATAGTAAATTAGTTTTATTTACTGATATTATTACAAAAGATATGAAAAGATTGTTAACAATATTGAACAAGCAAAGAAAAACGGACTTAAATAACTTACTTTCTCTGCATTACAGTCCTTTTCATCCAGGAGTAGACTCCACGGCAGGATTCAATGTCACAGTGAAGAATACGGGGGCACCGGCTTTTAGTGTACAACTTTACATGGTGTTGCCATATCCTCCTAAAAGACTCCCTGATTCTTGTCTTCTTAAAGACCTTGATGTGACATGTGGTCTTCCAGCTCCATTGAAAAGGAATCAGACGGTCTGTATTTATTAACTCTTTCACGGACAGTGACCGCCTATAGGCGGGATAACAATAAAATTTCTATTGTGTCTGGAGTACTGTCCGTTAAAGTGTTAAACAAAATGTATACTTACTGATTAACTGACTGACGGATCAGCCTAAACCGTTGATCGGAGAGACTTGAAACTTGGAAGATGCGTTCTTTATAACGCGTCTACCTATGGCATTGTAAATCTAAAACGCATGAACGATGTCGTAGATGGCCGTTGCGTTCATACAACTGCGTTATTTATAACAAAGAGTTGCTATATTTTGTTTCAAAAAGTAGTTTCCCCAGCGCATACTTCGTCAATTTAAGCAAAACGATAATCCTAAATCATTTTACTTTTTTTGTTTTAAGAATGTTTTTTCTATTGTCTTTTTTTAAGGTTGAATGGGAAATACATCTAGAGTATATTTGGACTGGTGCTGACAATAAGCTTTTGATTGCTGCCGAGCTTAAATATCCTCTTATGAGGAACATCAGCAATGAAACCAAAGAATTGATAATACCGGTGGTTCCGCAGCTCAGTTATAACTTTAGTGGGTAAGTATTTGTCACAAATTCAGCTGATTTTATTTTCACATGGGGGTATTTTCTCATCCGTATTAGCTACGTTTTGAATTTGAATGTGATGTGATCCATGTTGGTCACTTATGTAGCTATCAAGAAATTTTTCACATTCATCCGAAGCTAACTTTTATAATTGACTATTTACTTTATATATCCGTAGAAATTACGACCCAAACCTACTACTTACAAATCTAGTACGGATGATCACGGAGTCGACTCAAAATTCAATAGTTAAATGCTAATAATATACCGCTTTAATATTATTTAAAGAGGTTATATTTCGGTTATTAATATATCACCAAAATAAAGGTTTTGTAGTAGCTTTTAATGTAAAGGCTACTACAAGGATTTTTAAGGGTAAATAATGATTTACGCTTAAATTTGAATATTACATTATACTAATGAAGTCTGTCAACAGAGTTTGAAATTATAATTACTGTCATTGGACCATATTAGTAATAATGGTATCTAGAGGAATTATTATTGGACATATAAATGGTGTGTTATGTGCATTAAATGCTAATCTTCTGTATTCACCGCAAGTCTTACATTACATTAGCAAGTAGGTACATACATTTATCCTTAATTTCTGGTTTTCCTCTCGGATATAAATTTCGTTGTTATAAAATAAACAAGCTATTTTAACTCATGTTTAAAAATAAGCAAGGACACTTTTTAATAATAAATAAGTATTAATATGCGCCAGAAGAAGTACTAAGGTAACGGACATAACCTTGAGAATCAGTAAGCTCAAGTGGCTTTGGGCAGGGCACATAGCGCAAAGAACTGATGGCCGTTGGGGCAGGAAAGTTCTAGATTGGAGACCCTTCGACCAAAGACTCAGAGTAGGTCGTCCACTGGCAAGATGGACAGACGCCCTTATGAAGATCACAGGATCAAACTTGATGCAGACCGCTAGTGATCGGTCGCTGTGGAAAGCTGTGGGGGGGGCCTATGTGTAGCAGTGGACGTCCTTTGGCTGATAATGATGATGATAAATATGCGCCAGATATCTTTCACACCAGTAATGATAAAGTAATCATAGATTTGAAGTAATTTTCTTACTTGTGCTATGAATAACTGACAACGATTATGACGATTGCTTCTCCCAAATATACTCTCATACACAGTATGTCCAATCTTATAAAAAAAGGTATGTCAATAGTATCGTTTTAGTACTATTTTAGAATGAATTGCCCGTATTCCACAAAAAGAACTTTAAAAAAACCGTACGGTGATTAAAATGGAGTAATTTGATAGCGTCTTTTTATATACTATAGGTTACACCACACTTAAAATAACAAGCCCCTAGACGACGGGAGACTCAAACCACCGTAGGTAAAATACATGTTTACGTTTGTATGGGGAAAATGCCAACACCACCTTGTACATGACATAAAAATGGCTTATGTAAAGTTTAATCGTTTTTAGAATGTTTTTCGTCCATAAAATATTTAACATTTGGGTAATATACACATATGTAGTAATGTACGTATTATAAAGAAATCTAGCAATATTTCATGTCATGAAATCTAATAAATCTGTCAGGTACTTGTCAACCAATCAGGGGTGCGATTGTGTAAAGCAATCGTCTTCATTTGACACTTCAAAACGTACGGTATGGTCTGTCAAATTGCAAAGAACAAAGGGTTTGACAGATCATATCGTACGTTTTGAACTGTCAAATGAATACGATTGCTTTACACAATTCCACCTCTGCTCTTTGAAGAGATTACAAAAAATTGAAAGCGGAAAGCCAAAAACTGATTTTAAAACTAAAATGCCTAAATGGGTTAAAGAATCCTTTAAAGGACCAAGAATTTATTTAAGGTTTTTTAGTGCATTTTCGCAATATCCCATCATCAGATCCCAACTTGGCAACAATGGGACCAACTAGAAGGTATAACCTCTTAGGTTAACGATAATATTTTTCAAATCGATCTACAAATTACTGTGATATGAGATACTTAGCCACAAAAAAATACATACAGTCTAATTGATAACCTCTTCCTTTTTTGATGTCGGTTAAAAATGACATTTGACATTGTCAAATTTACTTTTTTTGTACGTTTTGACGTGATTTTGGCGTTAGAATAGACAGATGGAGTTTCCAGTATTTCACGTTTTGCTATTTTCGGAGATACTGTACATGGTATTGGCATTTTTATAAATATCTCTTTAACTGCAGTGTATAGTGAGCTATAGCGTAAGATGCAACTGCTAGGATGCATTTTTGTTTGGTTACAATTTAGCTCATAAGGTCTAGTTTAGTATACTATTTTGATTATTAATTGCAACCTGTTATCCGTCTTTATCAAATAAAATAAAATAAAACCCACAACACCAAACGAGTCGTCCAGTATAATAAGCAAATGACTCAAAAACTCAAGTATGGATTAAATGTGTATACTTGAGTCTACATACATTAAAGAAAAGTACAAAATTGATATTTTTTTCAGGATAGCACTGCCAAATAGCACAGTTTACGTTACAATATATACATTTAATAAGAAGGAGGAAGTGTTTTTTACTCACTATTATGAGGTTCGTATTTAAGGTGTTGCTTATGACATAACTACCGAGTACCACAATATGGTATTTCATATGTAGCCTCAATGATTCCAAGAAAATGCTGAAAATGTGAGTTGACAAAACATTGGGCAAAAGTAAAACAGCAAGCAATATAATTGTGACCATAGAAGTACTAAGTGATAATAATTTTATGATTGTGACAGTAGGTATGTTGTCTTTTGTTAAAAAAAAACTGATGAACAAGAAAGTTTGTATTTCATATCCAGGGTGTAGCCTGTATAAAGAGCATCAATTTTAAATATAAGCCCTTTAAGTTACCAGATCAATTCTTAATACTTTTAATTTATTATAATAATAATAAAAAAACAACCAAGGCACCAGCAATGCATTTCAAACAGAAACAGAGAGAAACTGACAAAAACAGACTTGACATTGTTTTTTTATTGCAATGAAAAAGTGATTTTGTTTAACATTAATTAGGGATTATTTCGTAACTTTGGATTTGGTGCACTATGACCAGGTCAAGGTAACTATTATACATATAATATACTCTGTAAAATCAAATTTTTGCTCCAATTACAGGACACATTTTAAATCAGTATTTTCCTCTTTTACTACCGTGTGATTTATTTCAAATTATAGTTAATATTCAACGTTCTATTTTTTCAGATCACCAATCACGGACCGTCCGACCTTTACAATTTAATACTAGAATTTTCGTTTTCAAAAAATGTAAGTCCTAGGTTTTGATGGGTTAGCTAACAATGTAATTTAAAAATTAAACCGCCTAGGCGGATTTTGGCAGCCTTAAAAAAACTTAAAAGCTAAAAATAACGCATTTGCCTTCTATTTAGGAGAAAGAAATTTATTTGGAGTCAGACCACGATCTCAAGCTAACGTTCCAACGGTCTACGCACATCAGTATTTTGAAGGCGGCTTAATTTATTTTAAAAAAAAGATTCTAAGTATAAGCTTTATCTCAAAAAACTACTGGACCGATTTCAATGAATCTCACACTTTAACGCAAATTTAATTATACCTACCTGATTGAACTATAAAAGAATCATCACTATGACTTCTTGTTTTCGAAGAAAAAAAGAAATTTGTGGACAAACAAACAAATATACAAACATACATACACTTACAAAATTTAGTACTCGTTATTAAATCAACATACTTGAATATTTTTGCATTGATTAGATTACTTTCTGTTTTTTTTTGAAGTTAGTAAAACCATATTCTCAAGAGTTTTCCCTTTTCTGATAATTATAATTAATAAAAGTTTTATTTCAACAGGTGTCACTTGCAAGTGAAATTGAAGGATCAAGTTTTGAAGAAAATCAATTGACGGTTGTTCCTGCAGTTCTTAAGGCGAATACGACCACAGGACTTACTTTGCCGTTATTATTTAACCTCGTCCAATATGGTAAGAATATCAGTAAAACAGTAGAATATAGAAATTATATTATTAATTAATATGTTTGCAACAAAGTTCACTACATTTATTCAGTAAGTTGTTCTTACTACGTATTAGAGAAACTATGCCGAGCAAAACATGTGTCGCAAATATGACGATAAGATTTTGACGTATTCCTTGATATGATAGGTCCTTACATATGAAATTAGCATTTTGTCGTACTGACTACTTCGATCTGAAATATCTCCTCTTTGGTTAGAAATTCCAATTTCAAATTTCTCAATTCATTAAGCTGGTACGTTTGAGTTTTAAAAACAATCATTCATTTGTTTTTTCCTCATTATTTTTTTCTTTGGCGTCGCTTATTTAAACCTGAAATATCGGTATATTTACGAGTACGAATTCTAACGTGGCACCAGTGCTGCAGAAACAGCTCGTAGGATTAATAATGTGTACGCACTGGAATCGCAAAAGAAAGCACGGTACGTTTTTGGTTTCAACGTTTTCGTTCTGAAAATTTTGACCTTCAGAACCAACCCCGTGGAACGAAATGACAGCTAACGTTACTAAATGACAGCTAACGTTACTTCGATAAAATACGTAATTTATAAAAAGAAGTAGCGATGAAGTAAGTTTGTAGATAATAAGCATTCGATCAAATGAAATTGTGATGTAACAAGATTCTAGAATTTGTTGAATATTGTTTTGAAACATCTGCGAATCGTTTTATGGGGAATGAAAATCGATGAAGAAAATTGCGATTAAGTGAAGGGTTTCCCGTCGCAATGGCTGAACCCTGGAGACCCATCCAAACCATGCCCTAAACGAAAATTGTCTCAGAAAAAGTTGCTTGTGAGTGTTTGGTAGACTATCGCCGTTGTCGTTCATTACAGCTTTCTAAAATCTGGCCAAACGATTACGGCAGATATCTATTGTCAGCAACTGAAAACCATGAAGGAAGAACTAGCTGCTAAACAACCGAGATTAGTCAATCGCTCTAGGCCACTGCTGCTTGACGACAACGCAAGACCACACACTGCACAAAAAACAACCATTAAGTTAGATGAGCTACAATTGGAATGTCTGCGACATCCACCGTACTCCCCGGACCTTGCTCCAACAGATTACCATTTTTTCCGGAATTTGGACAACTTCTTACAAGAATAAAAAAGCAACTCCGATGCGGCAGTCCAAACCGCCTTCAAAGAGTTTATTGATTCTCGTCCCCATGTTTTTTTAGTAAAAGGATCAATGAACTACCTATGAGATGGCAAAAGTGTATAGATAACAACGAAGCATACTTTGATTAATTAAATATATTTTACAAAAAAAAAATGACTTAATATTCCTCCCTTACAAAACGCCAATTTCATCATCATCATCATCATCATTATCAGCCAAAGGACGTCCACTGCTGAACATAGGCCTCCCCCACGGCTTTCCACAGCGACTGATTACTAGCGGTCTGCATCCAGTTTGATCCTGCTATCTTTATAAGGTCGTCTGTCCATCTTGTTGGTGGACGTCCTACGCTGCGTCTTTGGTCGAAGGGTCTCCAATCTAGAACTTTCCTGCCCCAACGGCCATCAGTTCTTCGCGCTATGTGCCCTGCCCATTGCCACTTGAGCTTACTGATTCTCAAGGCTATGTCCGTTACCTTAGTTCTTCTACGTATCTCCTCATTTCTGATTCGATCACGTAGAGAAACACCCAGCATAGCCCTCTCCATCGCTCGTTGTGTGACTTTAAGCTTCCTTATAAGGCCCATAGTTAGAGACCATGTTTCGGATCCGTATGTCATCACTGGTAACACACACTGGTTGAAGACTTTCGTCTTCAGACACTGAGGTAAATGAGATGAGAAAACACTCTTGCGTAGTTTCCCGAACGCTGCCCAGCCGAGTTGGATTCGTCGATTGACCTCTTTCTCGAAGTTGGACCTACCCAATTGGATCACTTGTCCCAGGTAGACGTACTCGTCGACAACTTCGAGAATTGAGTTCCCAATGGATACTGGAGTGGGTACAACAAGGGAACTCGACATAATTTTCGTCTTCTCCATGTTCATTTTAAGACCCACTTGTTGGGATACTCGGTCAAGGTCTTCGAGCATAGTGCCAAGATCGTCCAGCGTCTTTGCCACAACGACTATATCATCGGCAAATCGGAGGTGTGTGATGTATTCGCCATTGACATTGATGCCGATTCTTTCCCATTCCAGAAGTTTGAAGGCGTCTTCCAATGCCGCTGTGAACAGTTTCGGAGATATGACGTCTCCCTGTCTCACACCTCCTTCCTTTTCCGCAGTGGAATCGCCCTCGTATTCTGCTCCTGTACTCGGACCGACATGGTGGCGTTATTGTAAAGGCACTTTAACACCTCTATATACCTATAGTATATGTGGCACCGCTGCAGAGACTGAAGCACCGCCCAAGTTTCGATCGAATCAAAGGCCTTCTCATAGTCCACAAACGCTAAGCATAGAGGCATATTATACTCCTCGGACTTCTGTATAATTTGCCTAAGCGTATGGATGTGGTCTATGGTACTAAAGCCTTTTCGGAAACCGGCTTGTTCGGGAGGCTGGAAGTCATCAAACCTACGTGCGAGACGATTCGTGATGACCCCTAAAAACAGCTTGTAGACATGGCTCAGGAGTGAGATGGGTCTGTAGTTCTTCAATAAGGTTTTGTCTCCTTTTTTGTAGAACAACACCACCACACTCCTGTTCCACGCCTCGGGCGTGATGCCCTCCAGCAGAACGGAACTAAAAAGTCTCTGAAGGACTTTAAGTACCGGTGTTCCACCCGCCTTCAGAAGCTCTGCTGTGATTCCGTCCTCGCCAGGTGCCTTGTTGTTTTTGAGCTGTTTAAGGGCCATCCTAATCTCGTAAAGGCTGATGTCCGGGATGTCTTCGGTGTAGTGTCGGGTCCGGATAGCTCGTGGGTCTCTGACCGAGCTATCAACGGGTTTGGCAACTGAGGTGTACAACTGCCCATAGAACCTTTCGATCTCCCTCAAAACCTCTGCTTTCGTCGACGCTACACTGCCGTCCTCCGTCTTAAGCTTCGTCAACAGGCTTTGCCCAATAGACATGTCCCTTGCAAACACTTTGGAGCCTTGGTTCCGCTCTATCGTTTCTTTAACACTATTAGTGTTAAAGCAACGGATGTCGTGTCGCAGCGACTTCCATATTTGTCTATTGAGCTGCCTGTAGTTTTCAGCATTAACGGAGGTCTGCAGTGCCATAGATCGACGTTTTGCCATAAGGTCGAGAGTATGGACCGACAGTTTTTGAGGTCTATCTTTACGGCCAGGCCTAAAATACTTAGACCCCACCGTTTGAACAGTGTCCACAAACCCGTTGTTAATTTCGTCCACTGTAACGCAATTGTCTAGGCAATCAAAGCGGTTTGACAACTCGAGTTGAAAGCTCTCGGGATTTTGGATATGAGCACGAGTTGGTCGGAGCGTGGACTTCATCAGGCGGGATCTTTCCAATTTGACATTTATATTCAATGTGCCTCGAACCATTCGGTGATCGCTACCGGTTTTCACCCTGTTGATCACGGAGACATCATTGAATAACCGTCTCTTGGAAGTCATGATGAAGTCGATCTCGTTTCTCGTGAAGCCATCGAGACTCAACCAGGTCCACTTCCTTTGAGGCGGCTTCTGGAAGAAAAGTTTATCGCAAAGAGTCCCTCCTTCTCCAGAAAGTCGGCCAGCCTCTGTCCACTGGCGTTCCTTTGCCCGTATCCAAAGGGTCCCACCTTCAACTCATTCTCGCCTCGCTTGCCCAGTTTTGCGTTGAAGTCCCCCATTACAACAGTAAAATAGGTTTTGGAAGTATGTATGGCTCTACTTACGTCCTCATACATTTCCTCCACCTCTTCATCCGGGTGTTTCAAGGTCGGTGCATATACCTGTATGACCTTCAGCGAATACCTCTTAGATATTCTGAGTATAAGGTATATCACCCTGCTCGACACACTCTCGATGGTCTCGATATTGTTGACGAGGGACTTGTGAACGAGAAACCCGACACCGCCATGGGACTTTTGGTCACCCTCCCGGTAGAAGAGCAGGTTGCCGGACTGCAGAGTTATCGTGTCCTCGCCCTCTCTACGGACTTCTGATAAACCCATTATGTCCCAGTGTAACCTGCTCATTTCTTCCTCCAGCTCGAGCAACTTCTCATCTGTCCTCAGTGTACACGTGTTGTACGTTACCAGGGCCAGTTGTCGTCGGGGGTGGCAGCGCAATCGCCTCCGGGGATTCTTAGCACCCCCTGCCCCACCGTTACCGTGACCGCTACCAATTTCATGTAAGGACCTAATATTTGAATTTCGCACATGAAACCATTCGTTCGTGGTGTCAGGTCTATACATTAGTAAAATAGTAGTTTATTCTATTTATATGACTTCTGTCTCTCATGCTGCGATGAGGCTTTGATAAAGCTAAGGTCTATTTTATATGCTTAGCAAACCCTGTAAGCAAGATAGCGTTCAAGGTTATTGCCTGAATTTTGCGTTTACCTTAATTTCAAATTAATTATTTTGGTAAAAGGAAAGCCAAAATTGTTTGCATTATCCGACAAACAAAGAAAAACGGACTATAAAATAAAACTTTTTCAAAAAAGCATAACTCTTGATAACCTTGACAAAAGGTTTTCAGTTATATAAATCCCTATTTGCTCAGAAAGAGGTGTTAATCGAAAGCTGATAGAATAATGATACAAGTATCATACTCATAAGGCATGTTAAAACGTTTGCTACAAGCATTACCGATGAAACTCATAGAACAATCTATTACTAAATGTATCAAATTAAATCTTCTTCTTCTTCAACTTAAGAGTTGCGCCCTTGTCGCTGGAATAATCGCCATATTAGGGTTCCGTAGCCGAATGGCAAAAAACGCCCTTATAGTTTTGTCAAGTCTGTCCGTCCGTCCGTATGTCACAGCCACTTTATTCTGTAACTATAAGCATCACAATGTTGAAATTTAATAGGAAGATGTATATAAAAATAATGATACATGAAACTAAAACCGAAAAAAAAAAAAGATTTTGACATACCTATGCGTGTGGTGTGTCTATGGATAGGTCTTTTAAAATTGCATAGAGGTTCTTAAAACCATTTTCTTTTAATGTCTAAAGTTTGATAGATAGACGCTTTTAAAGTAGTATAATGCCAAAATTGTTCCTTTCCTCGTCTAGAATCTATAACACTTGTTATTTTTTTTCACTGTCCAGCTGATGTTTTCTATTCTCCTCCAACACCACATCTCAAATAAAATCAATTTTGATGTTGAATGTTTATTTTCAGGTGACCAGTTGCTTGATTTAGAATCAATAAACGTGACTTCGACGATATTTGTTTATGTCCCGCATGTATTGGGAATAGAAAACCGGTGAGTTTGCTTAATACTAAGGACTATAGATTGTACTAACCTCTTGTTTGTTACATTAAAGAGACACCACACATCAGGCACTGCCACGCTCTTTGTCGATTTTAAAAAAGAAGGTATTTAATTCGACCTGCATTTATGTGATATCATTAAAATTTGATAAAATTTTAGTATGTCGATCTATTAGGTCTTAAAAACACGTGTGCAAGATTTCGTAAGTGTATCGTATGGTTGTACGTTTGTCTCAGGAATTCTCTGGTATACTTACCTCAAATCGGTTCAGTAGTTTTTGAGGTATGGGTGAGAACTAAAAATCATGATATATAAAATAATTTATAAAAACAGACCGCTTTCAAAAACTGACTAAAAAGCATAAAATAACGCAGTCGTTACTTTAAATCCAGTTTTTTGAAGGCGGTTTTATTTTTGAGTTTTATCAGAGGTACAAGTTTTTTTTTTTGTTAAATCGCATTTATTTGTGTCTCACCTGTGTGTGGCATTTCCTATAAAAGTGATCGTTCTTTTTTCAGAACTATGGAAGTGACAACGCGCTTAATGCTTGAGCCGCCACTGCCTCTTTTGCCTTTGATTGTTGCTTCTGTCTCTGGTCTACTTCTTTTAGCTGTCATCATTTTGATACTTTATAAGGTAAACTCTTCTCTTCATTTTCATAATGACATTACGTTCGATTATTTAAATGGATATCAACGTTTTTGTATAGCGTCTAAATTTGTTTGTTGTGTCCTGTTAAAAAGGAATAAGCAATAATTCACCAACAATAAATATTGCTAAGACAGAATTAATATGAAGCTATGTATTTTTGCTGTCATTTGGTATTATTATAGACTATAAATATTAGAAAGTGAAACCACTGGAAAAATCTACGTTTGAGTATGGACCTTACAACCTTCGCTTGCCGGTAAATGTCTAAACCTTTTCGCCATTCACACACCATATCTATAATATTATAGTTAATATTTTATTTTAGACAGCCAACAAACAAACATTTCACAATCATACAATATTAGAAATGATAACATAGTTATAGTGTCCCCATAATTAAAGGCTGTCACGACATGCAAAATAATCAGTGCAGTCAGAAACACTCTGTAAATAGTAACTTGTACTACACAAGTAATTACAAATTAAATAAATATTCACTTTTTTAAACTTAAGCAAATAATTTCAGAACAGTTTGATTTAAATTCTACGTGTGTTAGTGATACTAACTATCACTCATATCAATTTCTGTGGCATTTTAACAAGATAGTTTACTGAAATGAGACTGATCCTGTTCATGGTTAAAAGATGACCTAGGTTTGTCCTTAAACTATTGAAAAGCCGAGCCAACTTGTACGGTACGTAGTTAATCGGTGCTAGGAGATAGGAGCAGTCAATATGCCTGTTAATTGTTTTATACAAAAGCATATTATCCAAATTATTGACAGTTAAATACGCCAGTGTTGGGAGGCTGAATGGCACAGTCATTTTTTTTTCAAATAATTTTGTGATTGCAGTGTGGATTCTTTTCACGGCCGAAGAAGGAAGACCTGAAACAGATGATAGAAAATAAAGCGTCACAAGAAAATCCCGGAAATTCAACTCAAAATGATTCTTCTGCAGACAGCAGCAGCAGTTGATAGTGAAAGTATTATCAGAGTTCTTACGATTAATGATATATATATGAATAATAAATCTTTAAATGTTGTCACCATAATTTTAAGGATATTTTATATTTTATTGGTAACTAAAACAGACATTAATCGTATCAAGATAGTATGAAAAATATTAAAAACTAAAGGACCTGGACTAATACCCTTAAGTGTTTCACCTGTGCGATAACCATAATAAGAATAAGTAGTATTATCAAAATATCGACGGTTGTGTTATATGAACTCTTGATGACACTTACGATTTGTTAGAACAATACTCAATTATACGTAGACAGATTTTTGTTTCTTTTTGCTTGTTACTAACATAAGTCAGACTCATAATCTTACCTTAGAAATCGTCTTAAAATATAACATATAGAGGGAGAAAAGGTTTTGTTTTATTTGTCACTTTTTTATCCATTTCATTTTATGATCGAGACAAAATCACGAAGCGGCTAGTTTCTAAATACAGGTACCAAGTCTGATTAAGACCACTATTAATTATTATATGATAAGATCACCGGTCAAGTTTAGGGCCACTGATCCACCAGATACGGTTAACTAACTCTAGGTTTAATGGCTATCACATTTAATGTTGCAGTCATTGCCTTTGATGATGGCAGATTATAAACAGAAGCGTTGGCATCTTACCCACAGGTTTGATGTTACTAGGCAATCGAGCCTTAAAATATGTAAAACTACTATGATTTATATAAATTTCATATTATGTATCAAACAACATCACGGAAAAATTAAAATTCCTGTGAACAAGTGGTAATAAATCATCAATGATAAATTGAATTTACCGCAGAATTTAACGCGAAGTTGACTCATTGGCTGACATTATAAGTTGATCAGTCACTAAGTAATTTTTACGGAACTGACTGTACTCTGTTCATGTTAACACATCTGACATTAATTTACCTGTTTGTCATGAATGAGTCATAGATCTACGCAAGAATGTTGACATCTTTGCATTAATTTATTATTATTATTATATATTATTCTACCGATTGTCGGTAATCTCGGTGTCTATTTAAAGGGGCTGCCCCTTTCAATAGAGATACGCCAGGTACGCAGAAGGCATTATAGTGCCCAGCAGGCTTAACATGCACGCCGTAGATAAAAAATTATCGCGGCATTCTATCCCGTTTGTTTGTCAAAAATCGACTTAACCACAGTTGCTAACATGGCTGTCATGAAAGTCATGTCGTACTGTCAAATTTCGAAATATGTCAAAATTATCGTTGAACGCTCATATGCGACACATATTTTTACCGATTTTTGACATTTTGCCGTGAAACATTATCGTCCACCATTAGTGTAAACGATAAATGAAAAACAACTTATTTAGAGCAAAAATATATGACTGTGTCGTGCCATATCTTATCCTAGGCTCTCAAAAAAAGAATAAAGGGTAAAAACATTGAAAAGAAAGTCCCCGTGGATGTTTTTTATCCATAAGATATTTATTAGTTTGAATTCATTATCTATAGCCAATATCGAGTCAATCTGTCAAGTTTATCATTCTCAGCCAAATTTCACATAAAATTGAGTGAATGGTTAGAAATTGTCATATCTCGTTATCGTTTTGGATAAATTTATCCAATTTGGTTGGTATGTTAGGGAATATGATAAAATAGCATAGATCGACTTATTTTGTCATGTCGATCGAAATGAATATTGTGTCATGCATGTTAAGCCTACAGTACCCCAATCACGAACTTTGACGTATTCGTCACGTTAGCGTAGCGAGTTTACGCAGTACAACGTTAGTCGGCATCACGAAGCACTCTCGTGTCGTGTAGTAAGCTCGATAGCATTGACGAAGATGACGTCATACTAACGTAAATATGGCCGTTGAATGACACGTCCAGAAACAAGTAAAGCGATCTTTTTTATGAACATAATCGAAATATATCATGATATTCCTGTAAAATCTAAGAGAAATCAATAACGGAACAAAATTATGATCAATATGGTTGGCAGGATTAGTAAATATAAAATTTTGGTCTATTAAAATATGATGATATATGTTTTTCTGTAATCTTTAAATTTTTGAACTGTTTACTAGACTGTTAATTGACAGATTGACGTTATGCCATCATATTGTGACAAATTCAAAAGTTTTACAAAATATTTTGTTAAAAATTATGAAAAATGTTTAAAATAACGAGGACAAGTAGTTTGCAGTAGAACGTAACAATATTGATTTTTTTTAAAAGTAAGTACGTAAAAGTAATACAAGGATTTGTAATTAAAGTGCTTTTATTCATTGGCTATTATAGCTAGATAAACTCAGCTAGATCTTATTTCTCAAGAAATTGTGATTTATCCAAGCCCTCAGCTCTCCAAGAGGACACTGTTTCTAACAAATGGAATGAAAAGCATTTACGTCAATATAAAAATAAATACAAATATTATTTTTCAGAATGAAGACACACCAAAATACAATGTATAGAAATACGCCTACCCAGCTAGAAGAAATAAAGTGAGTCTAGCAGTTCCGGAGGTCTTCGTTACTCCCATATGTCATAATCAGAGCAAAGATAACCCAACAAGATCAAAATCGATACACCGGTTACAAGTGTCCCTGTTCTGATTTCTTTTCAAGTTAAAAATAAAGAGTATAAGATAAACAAATATTGTAATAAATTTCATATTTCTACTGCAATGTCTTAATTTTAGAATTATAAATATGACCACAAACGTATTCTTTATTTCACACGTTTCTTTATTTCTCGCCAAAAGCAAAAGGTCTGTCTGTTGTATGTTGTTGTTGTATATGTGAGATTTTGAGTACATAAAGTAAGAAACTATGTGTCGGATCCGTACGTTCTCACTAGTACACACACACCCGTTGAAGACTTTTGTCTTCAAACACTGAGGATAATGAGACGAGAAGATACTCTTGCGCAGTTTCCCGACCTCTGCCTAGCCGGCCGCGTTGGATTCGTTGATAGACCTCTTTCTTAGAACCACTTGTTTTAAGGCTCTGTCAAGGCTTTCGACCGCAGTTCCAAAATCTCATCTTTGCCTGCACGAATGGCATATTATCAGTAAACCGGAGGTGAGAAATGTATTTGCTAGTGACGTTGATGCCGAATCTTTCCCATTCCATGAGCTTCAATCCGTCTTCAAATGCAGTTGTATGATAATTTTAGAAAAAAATAGTAAAAGTTACCTAGTTTCTCTTCGCTCATTGTTGACACTCAGAATCTCAAGTAATCTTTTTGCAACTCACGATACTATACGACAAGGAAAGGTTTGTGCTCGCAAATCCAGTTTAACACTAGGTATAGAAAATGTTTACGCACAATAAATGTCAGGTATTTGAGCTGCCAAATTTAGTTTGTTTTACGTCCGATAGAGGCGCTTTAAGATTCTCATACAAATGATTACGTTACTATACGAATACTTTGACGCAAATTATTCGTGACAGGGGTACTGATGTGTGCGCAATACAAAATTGCACTGTCTGTTCCATCACTTTCATCAATTTGGTGACACGGCAGTCCAACATGGTCGATGAGAGATCAGGTGCAGGACCAACGGCTCAACGTGTTTTCCGAAGAAGGGGGTGGTATTACCACCAACTTTTCTCAATATTTTAAAGACGGTAAAACCCAGAAACAAATTTCAGGCCGACCCAGGATCCGAACCCGGGAACTCTTGGGTAGCAACCAGCGAGAAACCGCTACACCAACGAGGATTCAAGATGAGAAAATCTCATTAAGTATAATAGTTACGCTGACTCGAGATTGAAATAAAATTTTATTTATTATAGTAAATAAATAGATAACGTTGTACTTTAGACGACACGTTTGGTGCAGTGGTTAGAGGTCCTGACTTAAGAACCAGCTGTTGCGGGTTCGAATCCTGCATTTGTACCTAGGTCATGGATGTTATATGTATTGAAGTATTTATGAGAGACGCCCCATCAAAATTCTTGTCTGGTACTTCGTAATGCAAGGAAGTAAATTCCCTAACGAAGCCAGATAATTGGTGTTTTGTCTAGCGCATATATTTTATACTTCATACCTTGATTTAACTATTCAAAGAAAAAAGCTAATTTAAGGACTTATGTCATAAAGAAAACCTAGTCGCTATCACAACCTAGTTGAGGCAATCACTATAATATTGTTATTTATTTTCTCCGTAACTCAATCGAGATTCCAGCTTAGACCTACGAGTATGACGAAACACATCGTGTAAAGATAAATGCGCAAAACCTGAAAACAGTTTGATTGGCATAATGATGTAGAATAAATTAAACGAACCACTTTTTATATAGGTCACATTTTTCAAAAATCTTCATTAAAAGTTTGCCCTGTCTTTGCGCACGTGATTGCTTCACGTGCGCAAACTCGCCAAAATACGTAAAGCAATGGTTAGTTCTTTAAAAGCTTAAATACTCGTAGTAATAATAATTATGCGCGGCGCAGCAGGCCGGTAACCTACCGATTCCTATCTCGACAGATTGTCGTCCGCGGAGCAAGAAATGATCAGAAGTGCCAGTAAAACTAAAACATCACTTATATGCTTTCATCATCATCATCATCATCATTATCAGCCAAAGGACGTCCACTGCTGAACATAGGCCTCCCCCGCGGCTTTCCACAGCGATAGATCCTGACCGGTCTGGATCCAGTTTGAACCTGCGATCTTTATAAGGTCGTCTGTCCATCTTTTTGGTGGACGTCCTACGCTGCGTCTTTGGTCGAAGGGTCTCATGTCTAGAACTTTCCTTTAAATATTTTAATAGCTTTAATTATTTTAAAATTATATTTTCCTTTCAGAATAAGGTCAATTAAATTAAAATCATTTGGGGTTTCTAAGGTTTTGCGCATTTAAAATTACACTTTGTATACATATACAACGGCGTTAGTTAGTGCCACCATAAGGAGCGCGCCACCAATGGTCCTTATTGTTTTAAGTACTTGTGTGCAAGATTTTGTTTATATTTGTTATTATTATAATTAATTAAATTATGAAATATGTATTTAGAAATATTATATATTAATCACATCCCTCGCACCACGTGATTTCCTCAAATTAATGAGTGGCGCGCGCCTACGTGAATGGCACTATCTTAGACACTACGACTTTGACCCCTTACTCACTGCGACTTTCAGCATCGATACTGTCGCGCGTTTTGTAAACACGCTTCAGCATCGTTACTCACGCAATGAACAGATTTAATTTAGCATCAATCAAATTGCTTAATCCCTCAAGCGTATGTGAACGAGACACAATTCAAATTCTATTGTTATGCGGTTGCCTGCAACCGCTCGGGTGTTGAAGCATTAAAGTCGCAGTGTGTAAGGGGTCTAATAGAAACCGATCATTCATGAAGGACTTAGGTTAGTCAAAACCTATGACGTGATTCATTGTTCCATAATGACTTCGGGAAACGTATTGATGATATTAACGACAGGATAAAATAGTTGTCAGTAGATTATGATAAGATAATATGATAAGGTGGTGTCATTCATTCGTCATATACAGTACAGTTGACGACCTCCGTGGTATATTGGCTAAGCATGCTGGTTTCGAGGCGTGTCGCTCCGGGGTCCCGGGTACTCCCGGGTCCTAAATATAATAAAATAAAACTTTTGGGACTAATAAGTAAAAAAAAAAAAAATTGCACTCCGGGAGTGCCGGCAGAAGTGAAAACTTGAATATCAACGTTGTGCATTTTTGATTTTTTGGAATAGTTAGGGAATAATTTTGAATGAATTGCTCTTATTATCAATATAAAAGTACTATCATTTTTGTGATAGAATACAATAATAATACTTAATAATAATAATAATAATAATATATAATATTTTTATAGAATACAATATTTATTTATTGCGCTATCGTACACAAACATTACAATTTATATTATATTAAATTACATTAAAAAGTTTATCTCTCAGAAAAATCAACTTACAACCATAATTTCGCCAACCGTCTTACGGTTTTTCGATCAGCCCACGTGTCCTGACGCGAGTTTCACATTTTTCCCCCATCCCACAAAAGTGCTCAACGCCGCTAAAGAAGTTTTCACTTCAAAAATTTTTTGTCAAATGTCTTTTTTATTAGATGTCCATAATATGTAAGCCCTATTGTATAGGGCTATTAAGTTACCTAACTAAGTTGGATTCGACCAAAAGAGAACAAATGTTAACCTTACAAAAAGCTACTTATCTGATAGTATATAAATTTTTCACTCTACCACCTAATTTATACGGAACTAACTCTCATACCCCCTTGTTGGGTGAAATAAGAGCTAATTCAAGTATAACGTAATGATGGTTGTTTAATACGACATTGTTTAGTTGACAATTTTATTAAATTTACACCATACTGCTTTGGGGCATTATTGATTTGCCGGATAATAATACAGTTAAATCCTTCGTTACTTCATTTATTAGGGTTCCGTAGCCGAATAGCAAAAAACGGAACCCTTATAGTTTCGTCAAGTCTGTCTGTCTGTCTGTCCGTATATCACAGCCATTTTATTCTGTAACTATAAGCATTACACAGTTGAAATTTGGTAGGAAGATATGTCTTGTTAACCGCTTACCGATTCTTATACAAAAATAAAAAAATATTGACAGTTAAGGGGGGGCTCCCATACATGAAACTAAAACCAAAATATTTTTTTTAAAGGTTTCTAAAACCATTTTCTTTTAAAGTCTTACGTTTCATAGCTATACGCTTCCAAAGTGGTAAAATGGGCGTCCCCCCCATCTAACTTCTAAACCAAGCAAGTGTAAATTTTGAAAAAAATGTATAATGTAGATCTTAACAAACACTTTCAACGAAAATTGGTTTGGAGGAGATCGAACGAGTACTTTTTGAGATATAACACATTTTCAACAACCGCAAACATAACTTTGTACTTCATACTAACACTATGAAAAACAAAGTTATATTTGTAGTCAACAAAATATCATGGTATTTTACTAAGTAGAAGTAAGTGGATTTCCTAATACAGTTAAAGTTGGCACGGAACCCTCAGTGCGCGAGTCCGACTCGCATTTGGCCGGTTTTTACATTTTACGTCGAAAAACAACTTTGAGTTCTTTGAAGTATACAATCAAGGAACAAACTAATCTTTCGTATAGTTACGCGCGTGTTAGCCTATATTTGGTCGAATCTAACCTAAGTAGCCAAGGAAAATTTTGTCGTTTTAGGGTTCCGTAGCCGAATGGCAAAAACGGAACCCTTATAGTTTCGTCAAGTCTGTTTGTCGTCCGTATGTCACAGCCACTTTATTCTGTAACTATAAGCATCTCACTGTCTATGGATAGGTCTTATAAAATGATATTTTCTTTTTAAAAAACGTTTGATACGCTTGCAAAGTGGTAAAATTGACGTCCCCGAACCTCAACTGCTAAAATACGCAAATATAAATAAAAAATAGAAGTATAGGTGACGTAGATCTTAACAAACACTTTCAACGAAAATTGGTTAAGACGGAATCGAACTAGTAGTTTTTGAGATGTAGCACATTTTCAACAACCGCAAACATAACTTTGTTCTTCATACAAACACTATGAGAAACAAAGTTATATTTGCTGTCAACAAAATATTGTGGTATTTTAGCTAAGTGGAAGTAAGTGGATTCCCTAATTCAGTTAAAGTTGGCACGGAACCCTCATTGCGCGAGTGCGACTTGGACTTGGCCGGATTTTATTTAACCTATCAGTGTGAAACTATTATTGTTCATGATGATTACTTTACAAATTAAAACTTGTATGGTTTGAACGTTTTAAACAGGATGAATCTGATAGTATTATGAATCACTGGGGGCAATTAGTTATTAAATTGACTCGGCCATTGACACTTATGTACCTACTTGCATTATTTACATTTACATATTAAATGATCTTAATATATTTTTTTTTAAAGTACGACCTTGTTTTAGGCACCGTACGGTACTTGTACCGTAAATACATAGATATACTTGATATGAGGTATTTGCCCAGCAAAGGGACATTTACAGGCTTACATAAATAATAATTTGAGCTTTTATTTGTTTTATTGAAAAACTGACAAAAGTGACAAAGTTAGTTTGAAATTTAATCCCACAAAACTGTGTGATATTTTTACTATACGTCATCACAAAATTCATTCTACCTGCATTATCATCTACTTATTAATCTGCTGATATCACAGAACTTGGTTGTGTATCTTGTTTGATTCAAAACAAGTAGTGACATACAAAAAGCAGCCCGTGACTCATTTTGTATCGATACTACGAACTTGCTTATTATACATATTATCACTAACATTAGTTCCTTTTATGACTTTGAGCCGTACACACCAATGAACATAAGAGAAAAATGTTGATCTTAATATTTTTTTGTTTATTGAACGTGATTGTGTTTGGAAGTGATGTGTTTCACGCGAACAGTAAAATCACCTTTTATCCGGATGCCGCGTCTAATTATTTTGGATATTCTGTTCTTTTAAGTGATATGGGGTAAGTTTTTTTTTCAAAAGTTTTTTTAAAATGAAATTACGTATTTTGATTAAAGTAATTATGAATTTACATCTTGGATTTACAGGCAAGTTATAAGGTAGTACTAACATTAAATTATATTACATTTCTAATAATTTTAGCTTATCAAAAAAGGGTATTTTTTACGCAAAGTAGTTTTAATTAAAAACACAGTAATTAATTAGTACATAATTTGATAATGGACATTTCAAACAGCTTAATTTGTGTTGTTTATTAGCTAATTATATTTCTTTAACTCATCAGCTAATAAAGAAAAAACAAACAAATCATTTGAAATCAGATATCAGAAATCAGAAACATTTATTTGCTTATAACATGGTATTACATTGATGTCACAATTTTTAAGGTGCACGCATGACTTTTGACTACCGAAGATACTTAAAACCGAGTAGGAATGAAAACGTATAGCTGACATCTTTATATAAAAAAGTAATAATTAAACTAGATCGACTAGACGACGTGAGAATCGCAACACAATCGTCAATCGAACTTTTTTCGTGTGGTGATTCGATTCTGCGTTTAACCGTCTTACCTAAGAAATCAAGTAATATATTCATACGTTTTAAAACTACCGCATGGATGGAATAAAAATCTCTATCCTGAGAAATCAATTACTATTTTGTCTTAGAATAAGAAAATTCGATCCGTGAACTTTTTCCGTATACAAACTGAACGAAAATTGAGCCCCTGAAAGTTAATTATTATCATAAACTGCCTATGTTTGGTAAAAGATTTACCTCAAAGTTGATTGACATCACTTTACAATAGACCATATGGTCTCTAAATATGGCTAATATAAAGAAGCTCAAAGTCACACAACAAGCGATGGAGAGGGCTATGCTGGGTGTTTCTCTACGGGATCGAATCAGAAATGAGTAGATACGTAGAAGAACTAAGGTAACGGACATGGCCTTGAGAATCAGTAAGCTTAAGTGGCAATGGGCAGGGCACATAGCGCGAAGAACTGATGGCCGTTGGGGCAGGAAAGTTCTAGATTAGAGACCCTTCGACCAAAGACGAAGACGCAGCGTGGGACGTCCACCAACAAGATGGACAGACGACCTTATAAAGATTGCAGGATCAAACTGGATGCAGACCGCTAGTAATCGGTCGCTGTGGAAAGCCGTGGGGGAGGCCTATGTTCAGCAGTGGACGTCCAGTGGCTGATAATGATGATGATGATGACTTTACAATATGAAAAGTATTTTGCAGACTTTTCTTTTGTCTTTAGGAGCATCTGTAAAAAATGCTCGCTTTATTTCAGCCTTAACGTTGGAGCACCTAAGGCTCAGAGTAGAATAACAAAGTCCTCACACCAAGGCTTAGTATTCACATGTCCTCTGGAAGACCTGGAACGGAGCAACATTACCTGCAGGCCTCTTAGTAAGTGATATTGTTAATACCAAAATAATTTTGACACAAATACTTGCTAGTCCTTTAGGCATGCTTATTTTCAGCGGTTAATCGACGAGGGTTAGCATAAATTCTAAAAGCGTTTTAAATGCATATTCATTGTAAATGATTTAAACATTGGCAATGGCAAATCAAGTTAAACACATTACTAACAAAAAAAAATAAACTGTTTCGTCACTAAAAGAACCTAATACCTATACTAAAGTCCGTTTCATTTTGGTTGTCGAAAATTGTAAACAATCTTGACATTCCTTTTTAACGAAATAATTCATTTTAAAATAAGATGAACACATGACTACATAGGTCAGTCATCGTTTAACACTGAAATCTATTTCGATAAAATAGTAAATGCATTTTATTGCCAGATATTATAATTTAATTTTATTAAATAGTGTTTTGTCACTATGCAAACTTAATAATATAAATTGCAATTGCTATAGGCATACGCCCGGATAGCGTAAGACACAGGGTTCGATTCCTCGTCTGTCACACAGCCAAAGTTGCGTTTAACAACTGCAATGTATATAAACAGTTTTTTTTTAAGTTATGATAGTTTACATTATTCGTCTGGCAAAGAGAAACGGACTATATACTAAATGTGTCAGACAAGGAATTGAACCTTGTGTCTCGAACGCTATCCGGGAGCATACCTATACCATTCGGCCGTCGACACATTGGCTAACCTGTTATCTGTTATTAATGTTTACTTTACAGACAGAAATGTCCGATCATTTCTACCATGGGACTTTTTCAAAGACGACATGTGGTTTGGAGCTACAATGACTGAAATACCTGATGGAAAACTATTGGTAAGTGTTGACAATAATATCAACTGTCTTATGAAATACAGAATGCTGTATTCTAAAGAAATCCCATGCTACACACAATTTTGGCAGGTGAGGTGACCCGGTTGGATAAAATCTGAAACGAATATTTAGGAGGTATATGGTAGGAATATTTACGCTCAAAGTAGCCCTTCTCGTAGATCGTCGTAAGATATAAAAAGTATTCTAATACCCCGAGGAGCCTTAATATCCCAAAACAACCCATAGGGCAAGGCAGACCATTCGCCACCTGGTTAGCGTATGTGCTAAGAGATCTGAAGCAAGATAATTAACCTACCCAGACTAACCAGAACAGGAGCTTTCTGGTGCAGATGTACCTACTAGGTGACCTGACCCCAGATGAACTGCGAACAAGGGCTTGATATGATGATGATGAGTTGTATGAAAACCAATCGATGTTTTTTCAATATTTATTTAGCTTTTTAAGTTTGCATGAAACCACATACAATACACTAAAATTGATTACTTAAAATGCTATTTTAAGCTTAGAAAATGTGTATCAATATTGAAAGATATGATTTTCACAGGTCTGCGCGCCTCGCATAACGAAGCCTTACCAAGAAAAACACTTGCTTGCAAATGGGGCCTGTTACGTGCATTCAAAGGAACGAGAAATGGGGCTGTTCCCACTCAAAGATCCAGGTAAATATTATTTAAAATAATGAAGATGAATAACTGAAAAGTTGCTTTTCACTTATCAAGAAAGGCTAGAAGGAAGCATTCATACAACTTCACAACACGTTACGATCAATAATTGTAGTAGTATGTTCGTGTGTCCATGTACCTAATATACACCACAAATCAATGCATTTGCATAGGGCTTGCGAAATAAGCGTGCTTTGTCTCGCTCCAATAAAGTTATATTTGATAGTTGCATCCTTGTTGCTATCGATCAGCCGCATAGCTGCCGCATGGGTATGCGTCGGTGTATTAACGGCGTCAAACATCAAAACCACAACTCTTTCATATTTTATATTCATAAAGATGAAATAAGAAACCAAAAATTTACGCACAGGCTGGGACTTGAACCAGCAACCTCTTAACTGACCGGGCCCAACGCTATTCCAATTGAGCTACCGTGCTGTCAGTCCGACCCGACGAAATTTGTGGTCTCTTACAGATACGTCATTGCATGACGCTTAGCGCCATCTAGTCGTCTGTTTATGAAACAGAGGGCCCAAGCAGTTATTCTTAACAGAATAAATTCAACTTGAAAATTGATGACGCTTCACTATCTAATGGTTTAGAATGTTTTTAACACGTCATATTTTATATTCATAAAGATGAAATAAGAAACCAAAAATTTGCGCACGGGCGGGACTGGTTGCTGGTTCAAGCCCGTGCGCAAATTTGTGGTTTAATATACACATAATATATGACACTGTGAGTGTTAAAAACGTTCTAAACCACCACAACTCTGTATTTGCTAAATGCTAGGATAGGCATTTTAAATAGTATGAACATTGCACATTCTTATTTATTCCATACAGCAGATGACGATACATCTTAGTATCCAACTAATGCGTAATGCATTTATTGACCTTACTTGACCATGACCGATGGTTGAGCTGACACATCGGTAGACAATGCACTTTATTTTTGTGCATATAAATCATAAGCTTGGTTAGTCATTTTATAATTATAGCAAAATAGATCCGTAGTAAATTATTTTCTTGAATCATGGATGCCTTTGAATAAACTACAAGGTCCAAATAAATAATATCTCAAACAAAATCTTGTTCTGTTTCTCACCCAATGATCGACTGGAAGAAGAAGAGAATGCCTTATAGTATTAAGTCCACCATGTACGCTTTAAATTCATTTGTTTTTGCAATAAAGGATACATTTAAATGACGATGATTGAAAATGAATGATTTAAATGACGACCCGTTTGGTGTAGTGGTCGAGAAATCGCCTAATACACAGCGGGTTGCGGGTTCGATCCCCGCACAATACAAACATTTGTGTGCATGAACATGTCTGTTTGTATTGGTCTGGATGTTTTCTATGTATATCATATATGTATTTACAAACAAAAATATTTAAGTATTATATCCGTTGTCTGGCACCCATAATACAAGCTTTGAATATCTTACTTTGGGACTAGATGGCGATGTGTGGGAATGTCCAAAGGATATTTATTTATTAATTTTATTATACGGATATTCAATAAGGTGGTAGAACAAATCAAACCCAAACGTTTTAGAACTCCAAATATATTTTTCCTCCTTAGCCCGTCAAGCCTACAGAACGGTCGGAACTAGGAAGGAGTATGGCGAGTACGGGTCACATCTCAACTACTACGCGTATGGGCAGGCTGGTATGGCAGTGACGTATACCAGAGATAACAAAGTAGTCATTGGCGCACCCGGAGTGCTGCAATGGACAGGTGTGTAAAAATCTAGATTTTGAACTAGAGGTGGTGAAATATTGCTCCTAGTATACCATCAGGCGTAAATTAGAGCGAGATTAATTAGGCGCCTTCATATTAGAGCGACAGCGGCCGTCGCAGGTGAAGGGCTTACTGCTGTCATTTTATGTATGAAATTGACAGCAGCGCAACTGCCGCGCGACCGTCACGCTGCTAAAAACGCCTAAGTGTGAAAGCGCTCCAAGTGCAAAAGCGCTTTTAGAGCGCTTTCACATTAAGAAGCGCGACGGTCGGGCGACAGTTTCCCTGCTTATAATTTCATACAAAATTGGCAGAAGTGCGGAATCCGCTGCTGTCGCTCTAATGTGAAGGCACACTTACTGATTGTGTTTAACATACTACGTCCTATTTAGAGTTCCGTAGCCGAATGGCAAAAAACGGAACCCTATAGTTTCGTCATGTCTGTCTGTCTGTATGTCTGTCTGTCTGTATGTATGTCCGTCCGTATGTCACAGCCATTTTATTCTGTAACTATAAGCATCACATTATTGAAATTTGGTACAAAGATGTGTCCTGTTAACCTCTTTACGATTCTTATACAAAAAATAAAAAATAATGATATTTAAGGGGGCGCTCCCATACATAAAATCTAAAACAAAAAAAAAATGAAAAAATACATAATGTAGATTTTAACAAATACTTCCAACGAAAATTGGTTTGAACGGAATCGAACCAGTAGTTTTTGAGATATAGCACATTATCTACAACCGCAAACATAACTTTGTTTTATTTAATAGTTTTTTTCGTATTTATTAGGGGCAATAGTGGATTATAAGCACAATCCATCATCATTCACTTTTGATTTGAAGCCTGCGACTAATCCGTACTATACAAAGGATTTGGGCCCCGATGATTACTTTGGTAAGTTTTGTTCATTTGAATAACTTTAAGCCGAAATGCTGTTTGGAAATGCACCATTAAAACATGTCTTTTTCCCGTCATTGTAACTAGTATTTTTTATCTAGAGATGTTTACCTACTATTTAGAAATAGGATTGAAAATAGATATGACAAACAAAGGAAATACGGATTGGTTACAACTAGATAGATAACAAATAAAATACACGATGAATAATTGTTATGTTGATTTAAATATATCCAATATGTTGTTTCCCTTTAAAATAAATGTTGAATCTATACAGTTTTAATAGTTTCTAAATACCCAGTTATATTATAAGCTTACATATTTACGATCAAAAATATTATTGTATTATTATCTATGTTTCAGGGTACAGTGTAGGATCGGGCGTTTTTGATGAAAGTGGTCAAGTTTTTTATATTGCTGGTGCACCAAGATCGAAACGAGGCTATGGGCAGGTAGGCTCTAAGAATTAATCAAATGTTATAATAATTAATAGTTCTTTTTTACCGTCTTCAAAAAAGGAAGTAGTCAATTAATGTTTATGTAAGTGAAATCGTTGGAATTTAAAAATATTAAGTACCTATGTTGATCTAGTGAGGCGTCTGATAAATTTCAAAAGTGTATGTATGTTTGTCCACGGATTTCTCGGAAACGAGAAGCTAATATGGCGAGGTCATTTTTTTATTTCAATTATGTATAGTTCAACCTAGGGTACACTGTAAGTTACATCAAAATCAGTCCAGTAGTTGAAATTTATAAAATATTTTGCTTTAAATTTCCGCTAAGCCTAAGGTTAGTTTTTTTGCACGTTGGTGTTGGGTACTTTGTTTGTTGGTTGTAAAGGGATATAATCCAACATATCTTTCAGGTATTAGTTGTAGAACAAGTCGTGAATGAGAATGATCCTCTGAAAATCAAAGCCCAACTCGTCGGGCCCCAGCTAGGGTCCTATTTTGGGTCCAGTCTGTGTACTCCGGATATAAATAAAGATGGGCTTACTGATCTGCTGGTTGGAGCTCCAAACTACGCTATAAGGTCTGATGGAGAGCTCACTTACGATCAAGGAGCTGTATTCGTTTATATGACTAAGAAGATTGTAAGTATATAAGTACCTACAGGGTGTTGTTTTGGTCAGCAAAAAGCAACAAATGATTCCGATGCCAAAAAAATATATTATCAAATGGAACAATCCTTACAAAATAAATTTATTATTGCAATACTAGCGAGCTAGTCGGAACTACCAACATTATTTTTCGTAGCTTACTAGCAACGGCGTAGTATTTCGTAGATACGCGCGAGGGTGCGAGTTTCCCCATTCGTATTCTATTGTCTATAATGTTTTTTTTTAATAAACTTAACTCATATTACCATAATTACCTGAGTTGGATGTCACTGACTAAAAAAACACCTTGCATTTTGCTGCTTTTTATTCGTTTTTAAACATTTCCATAAAGCAATCGAAGTGACAGTAATGGCCAGTCGTATTTTATCTTTTGTAACAGTGGAGCTTAAGACAATCGTGGGCAGGCGGAACAATTGGCGGAATCACTTTTTATACGTTTGAGGTCGAAATATGCGTGCGGCCTAAAGTTTTCTGAGCCTTAAACCTCTATTAAATGGGAAGAATTGGATCTCATTAGTGTTTATTCACGCTAAACTAAGCTTTTACGTCTTCCGTAAAATATACGAAACTTCAAAGTGTTTCTTTGACAAAAAGTGAATGCTTAGGTTCTCATCAAAATGTTCGAGCATAGTTTTTCAAAATTTTACAAACATGTTTTAAAAAATTACAAAGTCGGACAACTTTTAAGGGGGAAAAACGTTATCACTTCTAGTATGGAAGCTTGCGCGCAGACTATCCTCTTAAGTTTATCATGTCATCGCATGATATACAAAAACTGGCCGTGTTTTGCTGTGTAAGATCACAATTTAATATTGTTACCATGATCCTTGCAATTAGAGTTTATGATTTTGATCTTAAACAAGTACTTGCACTTGCTGTTTTGATTTTTCTAAAGCTAGATCAAAATCAAAACAGCAAGTGCAAGTACTTGTTTTAAATAAAAAATAATCATTCCAGGATTCAGGATTTGTTTTAGAAGAAAAAGGCATGGTCAGAGGGTCTGGTGACGTAGGAGCTCGCTTCGGCACATCTATAGCTGATCTAGGGGACATTGACGGCGATGGATTTAGTGGTAATGTGAATTTATTTTTAATCAGTTCAAAAACGTCTAAAATATTTAAAGAAAAATTCAATCGAGTCCTTGTGTTTATTTTATTTTTGCATCTATCATCAAATGTCTGCCATTTGACTTCTATCTTACCTGATGGTAAGTGATGATATGGTCTAGGATGGATCGCATGTCTGAATTGTAACAGCCTCGTCTTGGATTCGGCCAAATTATAATGGCTGGGAAACACATCTGCCGGCAGCGAATTCCACTCCTTAGCCGTGCGTATGAGAAATGTAGATCGAAACCTATTAGTGGCATTGCTGGTATACGAGTACATGTCTATGACGTAAGGGTGGAACCCGCTTTCGCGTTTTGTGTCTAAGGTCATTCCTTTGCCCCCTGAGTTCTGCAAGCTAGTTTTTGCCCCCTGAGTTCTGCAAGCTAGTTTAGTTTTCTCCAATTTGTCAAGGTCTTGAGTAGTACTTGTGATAGAAATATGATTTTAAATTATACGGCATCTTTAGTTTGTGCATCCACTATTTTTGCTGTTGCAAATGTGTAAATATTATAGCCTATGTTCAGCAGTGTCCTTAGAGCTGATAATGATAATGATGTAACATAATATTTTCAGATGTTGCCATTGGAGCCCCATGGGAGAATCATGGTACGGGAGTGGTCTACATTTACAAAGGCAGCGATAAAGGGCTGGTCCCTCAATACATTCAAAGGATCCACGCTGAAGGTGCCCAGGGTTTTGGCATGTCCATCTCTAAGGGCTATGATGTGGACAAGAATAGGTGCAACGGTAAGTAAAATAGAATGAAATAGGTTATTATAGGTCTAGCGCTATTAATGTTAAACTACTTCAATGAGTTTGTGAGCTACACTAGACTCAATGTATCTCAAGGTTAATAAATGTACCCCTAGACGATTTCCACTACAGTGGCCAGTCTCAACGACTAGCAGACTGCGCGGGACATATTATAGTGGACAAGTGTGTGCGCAACTCTATTTCTTTCACTCTCATAGCCCGATGGGACAGCAATCTCACACAACCGGAGAGAGATCAGACGCAAGCACTACCTATTCATCATCACGATATATTATTAATCACATCAGTCAATCATCACATACAAAAAAAAAAACTAAGACATGAAACATAAAAAATAACTTAAAATCTACCTATTCAAAAACTACCAACATACATAATTCTCGAACGACGAACTCCCAAGTGGGAGTTCGAATATTAATAGCAGATTTATTGATTCAATATACAGGGTGTTGTTTTAATCAGCAACGAGCGACTCAGAGGTGGTTGTACAAATGATACTGATGCAAAAAGTTTTTCAGGATGTTGTGAAGAGTTTTTTTTTTAGTATAAACTTAACTCATATCATCATCCCAGAGTTGGATGTCATTGACCAAAACAACACCCTGTATTAAACCTCTGTATATCTACAAGTAAACCTTATATCACAATACACGTTTGTATTTAACAATTACGAACTGGAAATTGAGCATTTATCCTTAAACACTTATCATTAATCTTCTCTGTGTAATGTTCTTCTTTCTTTATAGATTTGGCAATCGGTGCTCACAAAAGTAGCACAGTGTATGTGTACCGGAGTGTACCTACAATACATGTGCTGTCCTCTATAAAAGTGCCTGGAGCAAAGTCCTTACGAAAGGACGCAAGTAATTTCACAGCACTTTTCTGTGTCACTGTACCGCCTAATAAGTCTTGGTCGAACGTTAAATTACGTAAGTATAAAAAGTATAAAAAAGTTATTATTATTATTTGACGACCTCCGTGGTCGAGTGGCTAGCACGCTGGTTTCAAGCATCTCATCTCGTGAGGTTCAGGGTTCGATTCCCGGTCGGGTCAATGTAGAAAACAATCTTTTCTATATTGTCTCGGGTCTGGGTGTTGTGGTACCACCGTTGTGTCCGATTTCCATAACACAAGTGTCTAGCTACTTAGCTTGGGATCGGAGTAATGAATGTGATGTTGTCAAATATTTATTTTATTTATTTATTTGATGATTACTATGACTACGTTTTTTAGTTCTTATTGTATTTTCTTTCTGATACGTTAATTACTTGATGGTCACGTTTTTAAATTTCCATTTTGATGGTTGTTTGAATGCTCTTACTAATCAATTAATTTCACTACCCGCTCAAATTAGATGTATTTGAACAAGCAATACAAATAGTTAATTAAGCTGGCGCCTTTGTATTGTAATTGAGTGTAATAATAACACAAGACTTTAAAACCACTTATCATCAGACAAACATAGCGTTGGAATGAAACAAAGTGGTTGACAATGCAATTAGTAACATTTGTTTGACAGGTCTCATTGGTCCGGAAGAAGGAGCTAACTTATAATTAATTGAACAGTTAAAGATATCTACGCACATTGTACTTAAACCTATAAACGTACATTATAATACAGTTAACTTAAAAATTCACCTGAAAGTAAAAAAAAGTTAAGTTAACCTGAAACGTCTCACTGCTGGCAAAGACCTTACCTCAACTATGATGTAGTTTGTGTTATATTCCACCACGCGGGCTCAGTGCGGATGGCGGAGGGGTCTTGCAAGGCAATCGACTAACCTTGTTGTCAAATGTTCTCAAGCTGCCCATAAGACCTCTAACTAGGCTTAACGACTAATATCAAACGATATTAGCCGGGACCAATGGCTTAACGTACCTTCTAAAGCACGGAGATCCTTTTGACATACGTCAGTAATATCGTCTGAATAGTCACCCATCCAAACCCGACCGCGCCGTAGGTAGCTTTTCTCACACGAAGACCTAAAATTTACCTATCAAGAATAATAAGGAAAAACTCTCGTTTTTAGCTCTCACAGCCAGAGTGACGGTGGACCCTGAAGGAAACAGGGCCAGCACAGTAGGAGACCCAGAGTACACCATCACGGCTATGGCAGGAGTCGACACTTGCAATGAACTAGTTATTGCTGTCAACGTAAGTGTAACGTCTAATATACTAATAAAACACACTTATTGATGTAGTTTCGTACTAAGGAGTTTTCTTTATTGTGTTACAAATATCAGACAACGATTATGACGGAGGCGTCTCTCATAAATACCCATAAATGTCTGCCATAAATAAAAATATACTTTAACCCTAAGATAAGCGTTGGGTAGTGTAATAGTAAGCCGAACTGTAAATGTGTAAATAAGTATAGTTAAAATAGCTATACTTTTCATAAGGAGAGATGATATTGAATTTTATCTTTAGAATCTTGTTCTAGTTTGTAATTAACATTCAAAGGTTGTCTATTTGTCGTTCATTACAATTCTTTGTTTTCGTTCCAGAATCAATCGGACCTATCGAAGCCAATATCACTGAAGTTTGAACTGACGCCAGTCACAAATCTAGGTAAGATTGCTAAATATAATATTTATTTATATTTATTGTTGTAATGGAAGCGTAAAAAGTCATTGGGTAGTGAGCAGAAGGTAACTTACTTAAAAGTGCGTTTTTTATTCAAAATTGCTTTTAAAGACTTTTAGAAATGGTAAAACGAGATCTTACTTAAAATGCTGCTGATTTGGCTACATAAACTATTTAGAAATTAAAGATAACACCTTTTCGAAATACGATTGAAACAATGTTGAGAGCCCTTTAGTTAAACGAGTTATTTGCGCCGATAGCAATGCAACGTATTACATAAACTCATTGCTTGGTGATAACCACATTTATTTACATTTTTATTGTTATAGATACCTTATCATCCTTCCCGGCCGGCAGTGCCCGTTTATCAGATGACTCAGAGCTTCGTTCTTCATTTCTTATTCAAATGAGTGATTGCGGAGAGGACCTCATCTGCACACCTTGGCTTGTGATGAAACTGGAGCCCTTGGAAGAGTTAGTAATCTACTTAACAAAGCATCTTTAAATTGGTGCTATATAAATATAAACTTTAACAATAATGTATTAAGAAGGTGTACCCCAGCTGTTTTTCTCCCTAGTATACTTAATCATAAGCAATATGTTCTTATTTGTTTGTTCGATAGTAAACTCAACAAATGGATAATAGCCGTCGGCCATTTGTTTGAAATTTTAATGCTTGTTTTTTTTTAATTTTGCGTATTTTAAACAAGAATCTCAATAAGTCATTTTGTCAGTTAGTTCAGGGCGCGTATTGCGACGACGACCCGTCTGGTGTAGTGGTCGAGAAATCGCCTACTACGCAGCGGGTTGCGGGTTCGATCCCCGCACAATACAAACATTTGTGTGCATGAACATGTCTGTTTGTATTGGTCTGGGTGTTTCCTATGTATACTATGTATGTATTTACAAAAAAAAAAGTATTTAAGTATTATATCCGTTGTCTGGCACCCATAACACAAGCTTTGAGTAGCTTACTTTGGGGCTAGATGGCGATGTGTGGGAATGTCCAAAGGATAATTATTTATTTATTTATTGCAATGCACTTTTAATAGGTAATCGGCTCAGCCTTACTGTCAAATTAGCAATTCATATTGTGATTTCGCATATTTATCATCATCATCATCATTATCAGCCAAAGGACGTCCACTGCTGAACATAGGCCTCCCCCACAGCTTTCCACAGCGACCGATCACTAGCGGTCTGCATCCAGTTTGATCCTGCGATCTTTATAAGGTCGTCTGTCCATCTTGTTGGTGGACGTCCCACGCTGCGTCTCTAATATTATTATTATTATGCATATTGCATATATATTATATTATATTATATGCATATATAAAAAAATATTTGACAACATCACATACATTGCTCCGATCCCAAGCTAAGTAGCTAAAGCACTTGTGTTATGGAAATCGAAAACAACGGTGGTACCACAACACCCAGACATGAGACAATATAGAAAAGATCGTTTTCTACATTGACCCGACCGGGAATCGAACCCGGAACCTCAAGATATGGCGACGCTTGAAACCAGCGTGGTAGCCACTCGACCACGGAGGTCGTCAAATATAATAAAACAATATAAACATTAATATTTGTACCGTTGTAGTATTATTATTATATTATATATATTTTTTATATATTATTATATATTGTTTACACTGAGTCGGAATTGAGCTTTTTAGAAATTAAACGACTAAAGCTGGATCGGAATATGCCCCCTGGTAGGTATATATCTTGTCCGAAACACGCAAAATTGTATACGTATATTCAACAATTATTATTGACTTTTAACCATTAGTTGAGTTTACTATTGATCACAAACCCAGCCCTATATGAAACAGTATTTTATTTGTTGTAATAATTTTAATGCATTATTGTTGATAAGTTTCAAAATGCCTATTGGGTAAAAACGTTGCAAGAAGAGCTAACCATTGCGGTTAGTTTAATTGATATGATTTATTTGCGCACTTAACGATTTTTGTCCCGCATTTAAGGAAAAAGTGTATAATTCTGTTTATGTATATTTTGTTAAACAATTGTTAATTTGCTGTGATATAATTTATTTCAAATCAAATTTATTAAATTGATGAACATAAATTAAATTTATAGGCGATAAGTTATTTCATGTGTATTTAAAAATGTTCCTTTTAGAAAATATTGCTATTGGTATTTTTTTAAGAGACGCTTAACGATTTGTTCTTGCAATATTGGTAAATACTTGTTAAAATATAATTTGAACTTATTTCCAGAACCTACACACCCGGTAAAGACAGCAAGCTTGGAGGGAAGGTCTTGGTGACAAATTTTGAGGAGCCAGCTTACAGCGTAAAGCTGCACCTTGTTTTGCCAAGCCCACCTAAGAGGCTACCAGAGTCGTGTTCTTTACAGAACTTGGACTTAAAGTGTGATCTGCCCGCTCCTCTGAATAAAAATCAAACGGTAAGTACATTAAGTTTGTTCAGTTATAAGTAAATTCAATTTTTATTTATTCAAATCATAATCTCTTTATAACTCTTGAAGTAACAATACATGATTTCAGAGCAAGATATATGTTATATCAAATTTCAAACTGAAGTCACAAAAAATACAGGTATCGTTTCTTTTAATTAACTGACTTCAAAAAAGGAGGAGGTTATCAATTCAACTGTATGTTTTTTTTGGCTGTGTTATCTCATATCACAGTCATTTGTAGACCGATTTGAGTTTTGTTTGCCTACCTAGAGGTTATACTTCTTGTTGTTACCATTGTTGCCAAGTAGGTATCTGATGATGGGATTTTAGTGCAATCGAGGGAAACGCACATATTAAAGGCACATATAGTTTTTTTTTTCTAGAACCTTAATGTTTACGTATTGTTGCGTCTGATTGTCGACATTGTGTGGAGCTGAGATGATGGTGGAACTCCTTTACGCTTTGGAGTTCAGAGATTATAATGACAGAACTTATGATAGGTAATTTGTAGCTTCTTAAAGAACAAAGTCGTAAGGTGCCAACCTCCCCCCTCATGTATTCACTACAAATTAAGAAATAATATTAACTTTCAAAAAAAGTAAAAACCCCATCACTTTGACCATCTCAAGCATCAGAGCAGAGCAGAGCTCCAACTCCAAAAATAAATTTTTCGCCTTAAATAGATTCCTCTCCTTTGAAATGTCCAGAGTTTATTTAAGACTTTTTAGTATATTTTGGTATTAAAGTCGGTTTTAACTTTATTGTCAGTATTACATTTCTTCGACTAAAACACGTTAACGTTATCTATATTATCATCAATATTTAGTGTTTTTTATTCGTTTGTATACTGACATACTTGTAAGTAAACATACGAGTAGGTTTGAACTTACAGCATCTTCTTAAAAATATTTCTAGGCTGAATGGGAGATTGAACTTGAATACACTTGGGATGGTGCTGGCACTGAACTGATGATAGCTGCTGACTTCGAAGACCCGTTATACATGAGGAACGTCAGCGAAAGAGCAAAGGAACTGATTATACCAATAACACCTTTCAGCACGTTTACAGTTAGCGGGTAAGATAGTTATAACGGCTTTGTCAAACTGCGGGCGGTCTGTGGTCTGGTCTATACATAATTACTTTAATTGACCAGGTGTAAGCAAAGTATAAGCCTAACCACATACTAACTTAAACATTAACGTCAGTTGGCTGACGATGACATACTTCTTTCCTGAAAGTGAATTTCCTCCAATAACTAGGATTATCGTCTTCATATACACATGTAAAGTCCATTTGTTTTTGTTACTCAAATATTGTAATCAATTTTGACATTCTTTTTTAACAAAAGTTTACATTTTTGTGTTTATCTTATTGTTTAAAAATAAGATAAACACAAAAATGATAACCTACATAGGCATTTCATCGTTGAACACTGAGATCTATTTTAATTAAGTCATAAAAAAGTTTTAATTGCTGATATTAGTTTAAAAGTCATGAAAAGATTGTTTACAATATTGGACTAGCAAAGAGAAACAGACTTCATATATATATATTTTAATGGCAGACAGTGCTATAAACAGAATATTTATTTGTTCATATGCTTATGACTTTATTTAGTGTTGTCTTTCTAGCTAAAGACTTCAGAACATGCAAAAATTAATTGTAAATAATTGCCAGTCAGAAATGTAATTCTAGTTTAGCAAAATGACGGAATTTGATAGATTATTTTTTCAGGAAAGCGCAACCTTTCGCGAACGTTTCCATCACAAGAGAAACATTTGAAAAGGATGGTGATGTGTTATTCAACCATTATTATGAGGTAAGAATTTTCCAAAAATCTTTTTTTAATTTATGCTAGAGTTCAAATTTGAAACACACAACATTTTCGAAGAAAACGTGGCTAGAGCTAACTCTTTCTGGAACTAATTCACGTTTCTATCGACTTCAAAAAAATATGATTTGTCAGCATAGGATAAAATATTAGTATTTTCATCTATTTAGGCTTCCTAACACGTGTGAAGAATTTCGTAAGTGTATGTATGTTTGTCTCAGAATTTTACAAAAACGAGAAGTCATAGCGCGACAATGTTTAGTTTAACGTAAGATACATATAAGTTTCATCAAAATCGGACCAGTAGTTTATGAGATATGTGTAATAACTAAAAAATATTAAATAAAATTGGTCGGTGCATGATGTCAAGCTAAGCTAAACTAAGTGTCATTGACTCCGAAATAATTAGTTTTTCCTAAATAGAAGACGAATGCGTTATTTTAAGATTTTTAGTCAGTTTTTTGAAGGCGGTTTATTTTTTTCAAATATTCATTTTATTTCATTATTTTTTCTGTTTAGTTTTCTTTATCACCCACCACTTTAGACTAAACAGATATACAGATTTCATCATTTAATTTTCAGATTGTCAACCAAGGACCGTCCGATTTATACAATGTGAAAGTGGAATTCTTTCTATCAGATGGGGTATGTTTGTTACCTACGTGTACTTTAATAGTACATTATGATACAAGTGTGCTAGTTAGTTGACCATTATATACAAGGCAATAGCGAGTGCGCCATAAGAAAGCCGCGTATATAATGGTCACAAGCACACGCGTATCATACGACGTTTTTCAACACACTTGCGCGGAAAAAACAAGACTTCATTAACTAAGTTTTTAATTATTAAAACATATAGTAAAAATACATTTCACTCGATTTTGATGACAAAGACTTTCGCACGCGTTTTTTGCCTCGTTACGTATGTCCGGCGGAGTAAATAATAGGTTTTCTTCATTTTCTTCACTTGAATTAGGCATTTTCATTAATATTAAACTTCTTAAATAATGCAAACTTCGTCACAGCCGACAATTATTATTTACGAAAAATGGCGCATTATTTTTTTTTCTTGCCGCGATACCGATACTCGCGCAAGGCTTAGGCGCGAACTAGATTGGCCAAAGGCCAAGATTAAAAATGTAATAATTCGTGTTTAAAACACAAATCACAGAAAATGTTAAACGAGTTTGAGCTATTTTTTAGTAATAAATCTGGATTTACCATTTATTGAAATAAATATGTAGATACTGTTATTTTTCGCATAGATACTGTTTGTTGCTAAAATAAGAGTATTGTATAACCCGACTAAATTATATCGCTTCTTCTTCTTACTTACGACTTGGTACTAGGGTACAAACCTAAATTGGTCGGGTGAATAAACTAAAGGCACTAGTGCAATAATATAATAAAAAAGCACGCGTGTTTAATATCTATGATTATGAGCCAAAAATCGGTGGAATAAAGACGTCGTTATGAGCAAGTGTGTTGAAAAGAATATGTAAGAGAATGTCGAATAATCTCATGTATTTAAACAATTTGTGCAGCACATAGTTTTGGGTTTTGTAGTCCTAAAAGGAACTCTTTAGTGCTAAACGGTAGTAGGTGAATTTTATGAAAAAATTTACAGCACTAGCGTATACGGTAAAATTAAAAGGAAAACTATTACCGCTGTTTTAAATCAACAAATGACAGAGTTGTAGTCCATAAATTTAGCAAAAAATATATACAAACGAAACTTAAAAACTAGTAAAAAATTGATAGTAACTTCTTTTAGATGTAAATAAATCAAAGTTGTGAGTCATCGTCATCAAAAGATGCAACCGGTAATGGTAATGCTAATCTTAACCATGTTTTACATGCCATTTCAAGGCAATAAAATTGCTTAGGTACATAGTAGATACGGAACCTATCGCACGCGAATCCGGCTTGCACTCGACCGGTTGTTTTAAATAAAATTCTTAATTTTTCATATTATTAAGTTTCAAAAGTGACTGAGTGCTAGCGCTTATTATCTGCCTATTTTATCGATAGATTTCTTAAGTATACTGCTATGACTTATAAGTAACATAATATGATATAATTTAAATTGACCTAAGGCTTGTAATAGAATAGAGATAAATGAAAGAAACGAGGTGAGATGAGAGAATGGAGAAAACTTTACCCAAATCACCTATGCTGAAAAACTAACATATTAATTTAACTATCTTTTAATTTTAGGTGTATCCAGCAAATTCTATCGAAGGATCTAGTTTAGTCCTGAATAAACTGACATTCGTTGCGTCGAAGATTGAAGCAAATGGAACAGTTGGGTATATTTTACCCTTGCGATTTAACCTTGTTGAATTTGGTTAGTGAATTTATTATTTATATTGCTATTTCGTTATTATCTGTCTGTTTGTCACATTGAATGCGTTACTAATAAGGAGAATTTCGTTATAAGCTGACTGTCTGTCGCAGTATACTGATAGCGTAACTTATAAGTAATATTAACGAGTATGATGAGCATGAATAACGCAAGATGTATCTTGCGATTGATTCAACTTGAATTGCGTTATGATATTATTTGAGCTTTTAAAATTTTAAAAGGGACCAGATCAGAAATCAGAATAGAGACCAGAAATTTCGCACAATCGGACCGGCAGCACGGTAGCTCAATTGGTAGAGCGTATGGCCCGGTTAGCCAAGTTGCTGGTTCGAGTCTCGCCCGTGCGCATTTTTTTGGTTTCTTATTTCATCTTTGTTAATATAAAAAACGACACTGCGAGTGTTAAAAACATTCTAAACCATTATATAGCGAAGCGTCATCAATTTACAACTTAAATTTATACTGTTAAGAATGTGTAATGACGTATCCATAAGAGACGAAGAATTTCCCAAGGTCGGACCGACAGCCCGGTAGCTTAATTGGTAGAGCGTTTAGCCCGGTTAGTCAAGAAGTTGCTGATCCGAGTCCCGCTGTGCGCAAATTTTTGGTTTTTTAATTTATCTTTATGAATTATTTTTGATATTACAGCTGAACAACTAAACGACGCAGAAATCATGAAAGTTACGTCAAAGATGATTTTACTAATACAAAATGGAAAAACAGAAGAACATCGGTGAGTTCATAATTTGTTGTTAAGTATTTAAAATAATGTCTTGTCATGGTACGCATTTTCTTTTTAGTTACAACGATATTGAAGTGATATAAATTGCTCTAAAAATGTAATTATAGGTATAAATTGGCTTTCTTCATCTTAACCGATTGTTAAATATTTGTAAAAATGTTTCCTTCGGATATTGTAATTAAAGATATTGAAGTTGTTCCCTGGTACCCATAACGCATCTCCAAAAAGTATAAATGCTGTTTTTTCTTTTCTTTTGTGGAAATTTATCAAGTAATCATTAAAATAAGGTCTGTCATAGCATAATTTAATACCTCATTCAAAATTTTGATTTTGTATACCCTTTACAGGACTTTGGAAGTGACAACGATCTTACTCCTTGAACCGAAGACTCCAATCTGGCCACTCATTGTGGGCGTAGTTGCCGGGTTTCTACTCTTAGCTGCTATGGTTTTAGGATTGTATAAGGTAATTTTGTATGCTTATGTCAAAATAAATCATTCTGGAAGCCTATGTGCAACAGATGACAACCTTCTTATGTCAAAACATATATAAAATGAATTGCTATGCATTAGTCTCGCTTAATCTCAAGAACGGCTAAGCCGATTTGGCTGAAATTAGTATTGCAATATTCGTGGAATCGTTAGGACGACGAAACAAAGTTTTTGAAAAACAGTCGCTAGCTCTAGGGCTTCTTTTGAACTATTCTGCTTATTTAACACTTTTCGTGTGACTGAAATGTCCAAACTCAAGTATCAAGGCGGTTCAATAGCAGGTCAGCTTTATCGGTTTATAAACAGTGCCCAGCAGTCGTTTTAAGTCAAAATTGTATGATAACATTTCTAAATAATTAAAAATATATGCGCTAAACAACCCAGGAATAGTCTCGTTTCGATGTAAGGAACTTTATTCCTTGTGTTTACGAATATCAGACAACGATTTTGAAGAAAGCGTCTTCCTTAAATACTTAAACACATTAACATCCATAACTGAGGTTCACGTGTTCATGCACATCGCACAAACATCTGCCCCTTGTGGAATTCGAACCCGTGACGGCTGTCGTTGTAGTCAAGAGCGCTAACCACTGCACCGAACGCGTCGTCAAATGTCCCCTCCAGTGGCGGCTGTACCTTAAGTGCGCTGAACCACCAATACAAAAGATTTAAAAAGTTACAAAATATTAAGTACTTCATCTTTATTTTTAAATAACCATTTTAATAGTTATTTTTAAAGATGCAAAACCGTATAAAAGATTTAATCTCCAATTATGGTGAATCAGTTTGAGCGCTTTACTAAACTATTACGACTTATTTTCCTGTAAAGACAAATTCTCGTGCGCTTCGGCGAGTGCACGAGGACTGCTAATATAACTTGTAGGAGATACGAGGTAATACGCCTGACGCGTGAAACAAAAGATAGTTCATAGAAATGTACCGAGTAATGAGTGGGTTCTCGAGCGCCGCACGTGCGAACCGAAGATTGCCGAGAGCACCCGATGTTTGACGAATTGGCCGGCCGGCATAGGCGCGAATCGACGACGGCAGCCATGATTGACATCTCGTTATCAGACTTCCAGTATAGTTTCACTGTATGTGTGACGCATTAATTATTGTTTATTTATATTACCGTAATTGTTTTTAGTTTTTGTTTCGTTTTCTTAAAGTGCACTACCAGTTCGATAACCCACCAGCCGCCACTGCCCCTCTTTTAACTTTTACAAGTGTTGAGCTTTTAGAGCTGCCCTGCTATTAAGATGTAAAGCTCATCCAAACGAAAAATATCAAAAAAGTCGGTCTGTGCCGTTACCATGAGTTTACGACAGTTTTACTCACTAGCGACGACGTAAAAAAGTCAATGGAAAATTGCACAGCGCCTCTAGCGATCACTGACTGAACTAAAATTTTTCATTAATAAAGTTACGGTGTCGCCAGCGAGTAAACTCATGCTAACGGTACTGCTATAAAGGTTGTATTTTGTTCTAGTTCGGTTTCTTCTCCCGCCAAAAGAAGGAAGACCTCAAACAGCTGATTGAGAACCAAGCATCTCATGAGGATCCATGCAGCTCAACAAATCCTTCAACAGTGGACTCATCTGACAGCACTACGAGAGAACTACTGGACACTAGCATGGAATAGATCTGAGAATAAACTGATCTAATATCTAATCAGTTTAAAAAAAAAGTCATTCGTTAAGATTATTATGATAAAAACAGACCTAAGTCATATGGTAACGTGACAAAACTTTGATCTCAAAAAAAATAGTTTAAGCAAATTATAATAAGCACCGATTAATTTATTATGCTTATTAATTAATACTTCCTTATAATAATTACACTTGTAAAAGTCAAATATATATATGCATTAAGTTTTATTCGGTAAAAAACGTAAAAATGAGTGATAACTACATATATTAATTGCCTGCGGTAATACATTTACGTAAAAAGGACTTACTTTACTTTCCATAATACTCATACATATTTATTATATAAAAAAACATGCATCATATTAATAAATTGATATTTATCATCTTTGCTTTTAGTTGTGACAACGCTATGGTATTGTTATCAAAATCCATGTTTAATTGTAATAAATGTATAGTATAAGCGTGAAAAATATTTTGATCTACTGTACTGAAATATTAAATCGTTAATTAATAAGGTATGTCTATTTATCTGTCTGTTGTTATTGTGACAGGCAGCTTAATTTCAGTTATTGAAATTATAATTGCCTTCCACCTCACTCCTGAATAAAAAAAACATAAAGTTTGAAAAAAATAAATAAATTAGGTACGGACAACAGCACGTCAAGGTAAACACTGCTGTATCTTATTCAGTGGTAATAAGGAGTAATTTGCATCAAATTTGGGGAACATGATGTGCTAGCCACAGTACATTATGAGAAAACTCTAGGGCTAATTTTCGTCAGCTGAATTATAGTCGAGTAAATTTTTGAAGGTACATTTTTTATCCTTATACTAAGGCTTAGTTTAAAAAATAAAGTAGTAATCGAATGCTTAGCATAGTATATCTAAATGTAGCAATATCAAATTGCATGGCAAGCTCTTATCTCAGAATAACGGCCGTGCCAAAACGGATGGACTGTCTCGTACAACGCAATCACAAGACAGTAGGATTGTTTTCTTTACCGGCACATAAAGTCAAGGCAGTCATTACAAAAAAAACTACCTTCTGTTTAAGAAGAAAAAAAGTTCAGTTGCATTACAATCGTAATTACTAAAATTTTCTGAGAGGGTTTCAATTGTCTTGTTGACGTTTACATAGTAACTTATGAAAGGAACCCATGATATGGATATTAACAAGTAAATAAATAAATAAATAACGGCTTAGTTCGAGTCGGACTCGCCCACTAAGGGTTCCGTGCCAACTTTAACTGAATTAGGGATCCACTTATTTACACTAAGCGAAAATATTGCTAGATACCAGATTGACTACATAATAATTAAAAGTAAATTTCTGAAACAGATAAGTCTGTGTAAGATTTTACCTGGGGCTAATTTAAATTCTGATCACAACCTTCTTATAAGTCTACACAATTTTGAAACTAAGCAACTAAAATAAAACACAAACCAAACAACTTGGATCTCAATAAACTTAAGGATATAAATAGTGATAGTAAAGTGCAATATAGTAATAAAGTGGGTCATAAGTTAGAGCAGTTTATTGATAGATGTAAGAATAACATTCCAAATATGAATATTGAAGAAAGATGGAATGAAATCAAAAACATAATCGTCAAAAGCGCAGAAGAGACAATAAAGAAAGAGAAGCTAATTCCGAGGAAAGCTTAGCTCAGAAATTATAGCGCTAATGCTTGAGAGAAGAGAATTAAGAAACAATACGGATGATGTCAAGGCAAAGGAGTACAGAATATTAACAAACAAAATAACACGACTGTGCAGGGAAGCAAAAGAAAAACATACGGAAGAGAAATGCAATAAAATAGAGTTTATGATGAAACGGGGGGAAATGGAAAAAGCCTACAATATAATTAAACAAATGGACAAGAAACATAAGAGACGAAGTACAGCTATATTAGATAAAGAAGGGAAAATACTAATGGACTCTAAAAAAATTGTTCAAAGATGGATTGAGTATATAGAAGAGCTTTATTCAGGAGAAGGGATGTCAGAAAGCTATATGGAAAAAGAAGAAGATGTAGATTCTTTGGAACTGGGACCTCTGATATTAAAAGAAGAATTCGAAACAGCTTTGAATTGTATTCAAAACGGAAAAACAGCAGGAGTTAATATTTATATTGAGATGGTCAAATGTGCAGCTTGCAATCTGTTGAAAGAGGAAATTTTTAATTTAATTCAAGAAATGTATAAAACAGGCAAAATACCTCAAAATTTTAGTTTAAGCAAGACTGTAACACCACCGAAAAAAGCAAACACACTCAAATGCGAAGAACATAGAACACTAAGTATTATTTCACAGGCAAGTAAAATTTTAATAAAAATAATTCAGAACAGAATAAGACCATTAACAGAGTGCTTTTTGGGACCGGATCATTCAAGGCCAGAATATCAATCAAAGTTCGCAAAAAACTTGTTAAAGTGTACATTTGGAGTATAGCACTTTATGGATGTGAAGCGTGGACATTGACAAAGAGGGACAGAGAGAGACTGGAAGCCTTCGAGATGTGGAGCTGGAGGAGAATGGAGCGTATAAGTTGGACGGAGAAGAAAACAAATGAGGAAATTTTGTCTATGGTTAGGGAAAAAAGGAGATTGATGGAAACAATAGAGTGTAGGAGGGGACGAATGTTAGGCCACCTGATTCGACACGACAATTTTATTAAAACGATAATTGAAGGAAGAATAGAAGGAAAAACGAAGCGAGGAAGACCAAGAATAAGCTACATGCAGCAAATAAAGGAAAAGATAAATGTCGGGTCGTATCAGGAGGTTAAGAGAAAGGCGGAAAGCAGAGAGGAATGGAAAAAACTCCACCGACAAGAGCCTAGCTCTTAAATTGGATGATGAAAGTACCGCGATACTTAGTTGACGGCTAACATAACTTTGTTTTTCATAGTGTTTGTATGAAGAACAAAGTTATGTTAGCGGTTGTTGAAAATGTGCTATGTCTCAAATCCTTCTTGTTCGATCCCGTCCTAATCAATTTAAGTTGAAAGAAAGAATTTATTAAGATCTACATTATTATTATTTTTTTCAAAATTTCGCTTACTTAAGAAGTTAAAGGGGGGGGGGATGCCCATTTCACCACCTTGGAAGCGTCTATCTATCAAAAGTTAGACTTTAAAAGAAAATTGTTGTAGGAACCACTATGTCATTTTAAAAGACCTATAGGTTAAACAAAAAAAACATGGTTTCAGTTTATTGTATGGGAGCCCCCCTTTTTTTGTATAATAATCGTAAAGCGGTTAACAGGATACATTTTCCAACCAAATTTCAACAGTGTAATGCTTATAGTTACAGAATAAAGGGGCTGTGACATACGGACGGACAGGTAGACAGACAGACAGACTTGACATAACTATAGGGTTCCTTTTTTACCATTTGACTACGGAACCCTAAAAAGTTGAATATTTTATAACGACTAAATTTTACCACAGAGTACCTTTAAGCATCTGAATCATTTGCAGAGTTATTGTGTTAAAAAAAATTCAAGTAAACTTTTACTGACCCTGGCCCCGTCCCGTATTATCTAAATCGGGGCCGACGCAAAGCCGAAAAGCAAAAAATCATGCAAATCAGTCCACCCGTTCTCGAGTTATGACTTATTCATAAAGATGAAATAAGAAACCAAAAATTTGCGCACGGGCGGGACTTGAACCAGCAACCTTTTGGCAAACCGGGCCAAACGCTCTTACCAATTGAGCTACCGTGCTGTTAGTCCGACGAAGACATATCTGATCTACTAAACAAAATAGGGTGCTCGTAGCGCAGTGGTAGCAGCGCTTTGGTAGTGATACCGAAGTGAAGCAACCTACGGCGCGGTCGTGTTTGGATGGGTGACCATTCCGACCATATAAGTGACGTACATCACGAGCATCTCCGTGCTTCGGAAGGCACGTTAAGCCGTTGGTCCCGGCTAATATCGGTTGATATTAGTCGTTAAGCCTAGTCAGAGGCCTTATGGGCGGCTTGATTAAATCTGACAGCAGGGTTCAGTCGCTTGCCTTGCAAACACCCCTCCACTAACCCGCACTAAGCCAGCGTGGTGGAGTATGGCTCAAACTACCTCATAGTTGAGGTAAGGCCTTTGCCCAGCAGTGGGATGTTACAGGCTAACTTTACTTTTTTTTACTTTTACTAAACATAATCGGTAGTAACAAATGAAAGCAATACAGGCTGTTGTGTCAGCAACGAGCGACTCAGGATTGGTTGTACAAACGAGACTGATGTAATAAAAACTATGATAAAATCCCAACAAAATCAATTTGTTACTGCGATTTTATGATATTTATAAAATGTTCCATGCCTACTAAACACGACCGCAACAAGCGTTTCCTAACATCGGTTCACTAGCAAAGCACATCCATTACCGCGATGCAAGTTGATTTTATAGTAAACTAACGGACCCAGCGAACTTTGTTTCGCCCCCATCCTCGTCTTGCCCGGCGTCGTCCCGCCCAGCCACGTAATTAAAGAAAAATGTTAAGGATGGACAACCCTTATCACTAAGGGGTATAAAAAATAGATGTTGGCCGAATATCAGACCTACTCAATATGCTCACAAAATTTCATGAGAATCGGTCAAGCCGTTTCGGAGGACTACGAGAACGAACATTGTGATACGAGAATTTTATATATAAGATTACCTATAAGTTTTGAAATTGGCTGTTCATTATCAATTTAATCCAGCTTACTAAGCTTTATTTACGGTGAACAGAAATAGATATTGGCACAATCGTCGATCGGAGAAGGCCTGTAATTACCGCTGCTTCCGACAGATTAGCTGCTGGCGGAAATTTAACAGCGGCTAGGTTAGGGCTGGTACTTTACAGCAATGAGCAGTTTTCTTGTCGTCAGATGCTAATATTATTGATATTTTATCCGCTAACGTGAAAAAAAAACACCAACAATCGTGATGTACCTACTCTTTATTATTTGACATAACGCTAGACTTCTATAGATTTAAAGGCGATTTGAAACTATGACGTCATAGTTTTATATGTTCACCTGACACACTCTTTCCACTTTACAGAGCTATAAAAAAACACATTTTGCAAATAGATAAAAATGGTCCTTGAAACGTGGGCCTTAAATATTGCAATTTCTTTAACTATAGGGGTCATGGAATCACCGGTGATTGCAGGAAACTACCCAATCGTCTATTTGATATAAGTATACATTTATTTTTATTAATGTAAAACGCAACCGTGAAATAGAATGCTATTTCACGGGCACAAAAGCATATTTCAATTAAAACTAGTTGTTAGTACCTGAGCTTAACATTTCCAACCAAATCTATACTAATATTATAAAGCTGAAGAGTTTGTTTGTTTGTTTGAACGCGCTAATCTCAGAAACTTCTGGCCCGATTTGAAAAATTATTTTTATGTTAGATAGTCCATTTATCGAGGAAGGCTTTAAGCTATATAACATAAAGATACGACTCACAAGACCACAGCAGCAATGAAAAATGTTGCGAAAACGGGAGAAAGATATTCCTTTTGAGAGCTTCCGCTGCGTACGCTGCGGAAACCGCTAAAGTTACACAAATATCATGTATGACAAGATTGTTCAGCATTAAGAGTTCTATAATAAAATCCGCGACAGCATAAGTCTATCTTTTATGGTTGACTTACTACAACCTTTTTTATGTTAATAAATTTGTAAAAAAATAATGCATCATTTTTAGAGGTGTATTATACACACAGGTATTTATTCTTATCAAAATAAATACATTCATCATCACGAGCATTTCATTTAGAACAAAGGTGCCCTTTATATCATTTGATTCCAATAAATATCTTTGGAGCTATCACAGTTTTAACATAACTCCGCACCAAAATAATGTTCGCAGCTTAAGTACAACGTGCGCTTGCGCTAATTATATTATAAAGCTAAAGAGTTTGTTGGTTTGAACGCGCTTATCTCAGGAACTGCAAAACCGATTTGAAAAAATATTTCTGTGTTAGATAGCTTATTTATTGAGAAAGGCTTTAGGATATAAAACATCACGCTGCGACGGGAGGGGAGGGAGCAAACTCAAAACGCGCGGACGAAGTCGCGGGGGACCACTAGTTACCAAATAAGAGTCGATTTTACCAACATCAGATAAGGAATATTCGTAGAACACAATACAAATCGCCTAATTTGATACTGTCACATAATTGTCCGCCATCATTAATGTAAATATCATTTCAAAATCGGTCGTTTTTTTATACATCATCTTCGGTCGGTAAGTCTTATCGAAAGTTAGTAAAATCGATTCTAAGGGTTTCACCGACGTGAGATAAGACTTTAAATCCAACTGAATGAATTCAAAAAATCCGATTTTAAAATGTCATTTACATAAATTATTGCTGACAAATAGGTGAAACTTGACCTAAGGCGTATTGTATTTTATTCGTCGAATATTCCTTAACTGACCTTTTGGTAAAATAAATATTACTTATTAGACAAAAGTACTATAAATTATACTTAGGTCTGACTTTAACCGTTAGTCTTTTCAAGTTTGACAGCTGTATTACACTTGTTAAATATAAAAAGTGTGTACATGTGTCAATTTCTGTGTCATAGTCGAGATGGTATCCTTTAAATTATGATAATATAAATTATTTCATAAATTACTCATGTGAGTTGAGAGTGCCCTAAGGTGTTATGCCCGCCAACTGTACAACTTTTAGTGCAATAAAGAACAAATAAGTAAAATCTACAAGTGAAGGGACAGCCCTCACTCGCTCAGTATACTTAAGTTTCCGTTAGAAATGTATTTTTATTTCTGCTCCCTCAGCAATAACTCCGTTTTGTAGTCCGAATGCTTTCTTTTGCTATCATTTCAGAGAAGTTTCACGTTTTAAAATGGTCAATAAATCTCTCATAAGTCAAAGTAAATAAACCATATTACACTAGGGAATCTGGAGAAAGGAAATGCATACGATACCAGTATCTCTGTTTCCATGTTGATATTGCAAGCGATTTTCAACCTTGTTACATTAAAATAAAGATATAGAGAACCTATAAAATATGATAGTATACCACAATAGAAATGGATGCAGCATGTACATTCGCCAGCACATCAGAGGTTTTTGTTGAAATTAATCCTTATTTCAACCGCTTAAGATACCGTTTATCTTGACGTCTTGTCGTCCGTATATTAGTTAACAAATATTATAACGATTTATCTTTATACATAAAATAATGTCGTGTTATTTACAAAAGTCATAACTCTTTGCTTTAGAATGTTTTTAACACTCACAGTGTCATATTTTATATTCATAAAGATGAAATAAGAAACCAAAAATTTGCGCACGGGCGGGACTTGAACCAGCAACCTTTTGGCAAACCGGGCCAAACGCTCTTACCAATTGAGCTACCGTGCTGTTAGTCCGACCCTGCGAAATTTGTGGTTTCTTATGTAAATGTCAATTGCGTGACGCTTAGCGCCATCTAGCCGTCTGTTTATTTATTCTGTAAGGAATAACTGCTTGGGCCATCTGTTTCATAAACAGACGGCTAGATGGCGCTAAGCGTTTGTATTTGTATTGTGTTCTACGAATATTCCTTATCTGATGTTGGTAAAATCGACTCTTATTTGGTAACTAGTGGTCCCCCGCGACTTCGTCCGCGCGTTTTGAGTTTGCTCCCTCCCCTCCCGTCGCAGCGTGATGTTTTATATCCTAAAGCCTTTCTCAATAAATAAGCTATCTAACACAGAAATATTTTTAAATCGGTTTTGCAGTTCCTGAGATAAGCGCGTTCAAACCAACAAACTCTTTAGCTTTATAATATAATTAGCGCAAGCGCACGTTGTACTTAAGCTGCGAACATTATTTTGGTGCGGAGTTATGTTAAAACTGTGATAGCTCCAAAGATATTTATTGGAATCAAATGATATAAAGGGCAACTTTGTTCTAAATGAAATGCTCGTGATGATGAATGTATTTATTTTGATAAGAATAAATACCTGTGTGTATAATACACCTCTAAAAATGATGCATTATTTTTTTACAAATTTATTAACATAAAAAAGGTTGTAGTAAGTCAACCATAAAAGATAGACTTATGCTGTCGCGGATTTTATTATAGAACTCTTAATGCTGAACAATCTTGTCATACATGATATTTGTGTAACTTTAGCGGTTTCCGCAGCGTACGCAGCGGAAGCTCTCAAAAGGAATATCTTTCTCCCGTTTTCGCAACATTTTTCATTGCTGCTGTGGTCTTGTGAGTCGTATCTTTATGTTATATAGCTTAAAGCCTTCCTCGATAAATGGACTATCTAACATAAAAATAATTTTTCAAATCGGGCCAGTAGTTTCTGAGATTAGCGCGTTCAAACAAACAAACAAACTCTTCAGCTTTATAATATTAGTATAGATTTGGTTGGAAATGTTAAGCTCAGGTACTAACAACTAGTTTTAATTGAAATATGCTTTTGTGCCCGTGAAATAGCATTCTATTTCACGGTTGCGTTTTACATTAATAAAAATAAATGTATACTTATATCAAATAGACGATTGGGTAGTTTCCTGCAATCACCGGTGATTCCATGACCCCTATAGTTAAAGAAATTGCAATATTTAAGGCCCACGTTTCAAGGACCATTTTTATCTATTTGCAAAATGTGTTTTTTTATAGCTCTGTAAAGTGGAAAGAGTGTGTCAGGTGAACATATAAAACTATGACGTCATAGTTTCAAATCGCCTTTAAATCTATAGAAGTCTAGCGTTATGTCAAATAATAAAGAGTAGGTACATCACGATTGTTGGTGTTTTTTTTTCACGTTAGCGGATAAAATATCAATAATATTAGCATCTGACGACAAGAAAACTGCTCATTGCTGTAAAGTACCAGCCCTAACCTAGCCGCTGTTAAATTTCCGCCAGCAGCTAATCTGTCGGAAGCAGCGGTAATTACAGGCCTTCTCCGATCGACGATTGTGCCAATATCTATTTCTGTTCACCGTAAATAAAGCTTAGTAAGCTGGATTAAATTGATAATGAACAGCCAATTTCAAAACTTATAGGTAATCTTATATATAAAATTCTCGTATCACAATGTTCGTTCTCGTAGTCCTCCGAAACGGCTTGACCGATTCTCATGAAATTTTGTGAGCATATTGAGTAGGTCTGATATTCGGCCAACATCTATTTTTTATACCCCTTAGTGATAAGGGTTGTCCATCCTTAACATTTTTCTTTAATTACGTGGCTGGGCGGGACGACGCCGGGCAAGACGAGGATGGGGGCGAAACAAAGTTCGCTGGGTCCGTTAGTTTACTATAAAATCAACTTGCATCGCGGTAATGGATGTGCTTTGCTAGTGAACCGATGTTAGGAAACGCTTGTTGCGGTCGTGTTTAGTAGGCATGGAACATTTTATAAATATCATAAAATCGCAGTAACAAATTGATTTTGTTGGGATTTTATCATAGTTTTTATTACATCAGTCTCGTTTGTACAACCAATCCTGAGTCGCTCGTTGCTGACACAACAGCCTGTATTGCTTTCATTTGTTACTACCGATTATGTTTAGTAAAAGTAAAAAAAAGTAAAGTTAGCCTGTAACATCCCACTGCTGGGCAAAGGCCTTACCTCAACTATGAGGTAGTTTGAGCCATACTCCACCACGCTGGCTTAGTGCGGGTTAGTGGAGGGGTGTTTGCAAGGCAAGCGACTGAACCCTGCTGTCAGATTTAATCAAGCCGCCCATAAGGCCTCTGACTAGGCTTAACGACTAATATCAACCGATATTAGCCGGGACCAACGGCTTAACGTGCCTTCCGAAGCACGGAGATGCTCGTGATGTACGTCACTTATATGGTCGGAATGGTCACCCATCCAAACACGACCGCGCCGTAGGTTGCTTCACTTCGGTATCACTACCAAAGCGCTGCTACCACTGCGCTACGAGCACCCTATTTTGTTTAGTAGATCAGATATTTCTTCACATAGTATGTGAATACTTTTTTTCCATTATTACCTTTAAGAAACTAAAAATACTGAATCTCATCTATTTCTCCATCAAATTGACGACCGTCACAAAAGTTCCCACTTCAATTGTATTTTCCATTCCAATCAAGAAGGAGCCTACTCATTGCCCACTTCTATTGATCAAACTAGGAGGGACATTATGTAACTGCAAGTACCTAATCTAAAATATCTAGGTATATAAAATTTCACAGCAGGTGATAGAGAGGGCTATGCTCGGTGTTTCTCTACGAGATTGATTTAGACATGAGGAGGCACGTAGAAGACGGCGGACGTAACCTTGAGAATCAGTAAGCTCAAGTGGCAATGGGCAGGGCACACAAAAGAAATGGATGACCTGTTCATTTTTATCCCACTAGCTGATGATCGTCATCGAATGCAGTGCCGTCAATCACTTATACAGTGGGACATAGATCATTAGGCTAACGGCAAAAATCAGATCAAACGCTGTAAAATAGAAAATGCGATTGCCAGATCAAATGTAGCGAAATCTCCCCAATCTTACAATCATCATAAAATAATAAAACTGGATACTTCTTGAATACTTTTATTCTTCGATCTCCAAGGCACAGATAAATTAATACAAGGGTAGTAGCGACTATCTCAACTGGACGCCGCAAACAAACTGAGCTGCCGGAATCCGTGCGCTCGCTGATGAGAAAACTCCCTTCCAAAAAGATGTATTGGTGATACCAGTAAATTAATTTAAGTATTACAGTGATTAAGTATCAGTTTCAATAGTTTATAGCAGCTACTTATTTAAAAATTACGACTCAATATATTTTCCGGTTTTCCCTTTATTTTTATTTTTGTACGTGTTCTGTGTAAACTATTAGATTTTTTTGTTTATAAATACCGTAGATCTAAACTTCGTAAAAAATGAAGATATTATTAGCAATGGTTTTTATTGTATACAAGGTAATAAGTAAAAACATCCCAATAAGTAATTTATTATTATTATTTAAATTTTATTGCACTGTTAATGGTACAATTGGTGGACTTAATGCCTTATAGCATTCTCTACCAGTCAACCGCTTGGGAAATGCAGAGAGTTTAATCAGTGGCGGAATATTTAAAAGTACTGAGAGGAACCAAAATAATATATATTTTAAATGCAGTAACTTCAACATACAGAATATAATTACATAGATAAAATAAATAAATATACTCCATGATCAAGGGGATTTTCTTGCGATGGCTACCCTCATTGAATGCTTGCGTCAAGGTTATCTATTGGCCAGTAGATCCTTGTTGCACTGTATGTATGAATCAATAGATAGTTATTTCTGAGCGCTGATAACAACCACGGAATTTTTAAAATACAAGGTACTGTCATATTGTCATTTAAAATCATAAAACTATTATCCCTTTGGAATAGAACGACAAAAGCGAGATGTCACTAGCAGCAAACTGTGTGATCAAAAGAGATGGGTAGCAGAACCATTTTTGGCAGATGTCAAACAGTTGACCGCCCCGCAGAAGCTCGCTGAAAATTACATGCATTTGATTTTTTATATTTAAAAGTGAAATTGTGTATATTTTGGAGAAATAATGCGCCCGAAACATGGTGACTTGATCGGTGATTGATTGTTATGCATTACAGCGGCATGACCCCAACAAATAATCATTTAACAGGTAGATTAGTCCAAATCGAAGCCTTTTAATATACGACTTATATTTACTAATGCGCTTCAAATTTAAAGCACGCAGTTTGATTATTCTTTTCTACAAACGTTAATTTACGTAATAAATAAATACAGAATAACACAGGGAATGTATATCGACGAATATTTTGTATAATGAAATAACATTTCGTTTTACACCAGAGCTGCATGTTCAATATTTTGTGTCGACTGTTTATCATGCAGTAGACTACTATATTTAACTTAGGAACATTGTTATAAATCACCTGATCGAAAGGTTATCTCATTTAATGCTACAAATGTTACTTACTTATGTTAGTTACTGACATCTTAAATCGGTTTCGTTTGACAGCTTTTACTTGTCCTTCTATTCCGACAGGAATATTTATTTTATGTTTAAAATACGAGGTATAATGAATGACACATGGATCATTTGGCTGACGGCAAAAAACAGAACTAACGCTCTCATATTCAAAATATGCGGTTGTCAGATCTAGTGTAGCCGAATCTTCCCAATTCTACAGGCTGCTTGCAACAATCGAACTTCTTTCGTGTGATAATTCGATTGCGAGTTTAACTGTTTCATCTTAAAAAACAAACAAAATATCGACACGTAAAAACTATCGCACGAACGAAATCGAAATGCATAGAAATCGTGACCCTGAGAAATCAAGAACTATTTTTTCCTCGACGTGAAAATTCGATGGGTGAACTTTTTGTTATACAAATTTCACGAGAATCTGTTCCCAGAAGATTTTTGTCGCACTGTACTGGTACTGTCATAGCAATTGAAATTTGAAAGCGATCGAGTTATGTAATGTGGCTGAATAGTCTTCGTGTAACTGACAGTCTATTAGCTAAGACTAAGACATAATGGCGTCTTTCCATGCTAACAGCATGCCAAACGATAATAGACCTTACGGAGTAATGATAAAGTTAAATGTACAGTGCTGGTTATGAGGAGCTTAGCTCGTACTGGTTATGTTGTCGAAAACATGGAACTTAAACTGGAGTTAAAGCACATGTTGATTGACACGGATTTGATAAGAGACGTTTACTGTAAACTCACTTTTTAAAAATGTCTTAGCTATACTAATATTATCCATTTGAAGAGTTTGTTTGTTTGATCGCACTTATCTCAGGTAGGACTACTGGACCGATTTGAAAAAATATTTCTGTGTGCGATAGCTTATTTATCGTAGAAGCTTAGAACGAGACCCCTCTCGTTCTATGCTTCTAAGCAAACTCAAAATGCGCGGAAGAAGTCGCCGGGGACCGGCCGGGACCGTTAGTCTATAATATAAATGAAAGTCGTGTTAGTTACACTATTTATAACAGAAAAACGGCTGAACTGATGTGGCTGAAAATTGGCGTGGAAGTAGCTCAGGACCAGGAGACGGACATAGACTACTTGTAACGTTGTATATTTTTATGTAAGTTCGCGTGAAACGAAAAGCTAAATGGATGTAGGACTCCAGTCCATATTTTGGCATAGATAAGATGGATGGTGACACTGACATTTGTCAAGTGTGACAGCTGCCGTTTTTCCGGTTCCGCACTGTTGGTCGTGCGTCGGAGTGGAACGTTTGTTATAATAATGTATTAGAAGTGAAAATTATAATGGGGCACGCCCCAAATTATTTTGTAGTTTGATAGTTACTCCTGACGCCGCCAACATGTCAATTTGGATGAATTAATTTCGAAAATGATTTGATATAAATGACTGGAAAAATGGTCTCAAATAGAATAATTAGCATAAATGTTTAGTAATCAATTCAGAAATTATATGGCGAGCCAGCTTTTGCAGGTTTCGCTTTTGATATGTGTCTGTAAGTTGAACAGTCACAATTTGGTGATCATGTTGTAACCTCAGTGACCTTACTTAGACCTTACTAAGACCTTACTTAGACCTTACTAAGACCTCATTTGGATTAATTTTTGAAGTCAGAACTTCCTTATGGATTGATTTGCTTCTTGTCTGCTGTTTTGAGGATGGATCGGTATCGGTGAAATTTTGGGGTAATGTTGCAGAATTGTTTGTAGTTTGATGCAACAAAGATTTGAAATAGTAACCTCCGTTGAAATCCAAGGTTGGTTTTCTTGTATTTACTTTAACTTAGGAAAAGTGGGATAATTTAGCTATTAATTTAGGCATAATTTAGGAATCCCTTTGAGGATAAATTTTGGAATTTATTTAGGTAATTAAACACTTAAATTGGTGGTTTATCTTTATTTAATTAGAAATTTGTGAACATTAAGATTTGTAATAGTATAGATATTGATAACTAAATTAGAACCTAACCTAGTCTCTACTGTATTCTGAGCTATTAAGTTTTGTATTTGATTTTTTTGAAGGTGTTAAAAGGTAATTGTGAAATAGCAAATTTGAATAAACTTTTGTTGCCAAATGCTATACCCGGATTTCTTTATTTCATTCGAATATTAGTACCTTTTAAACACCCTTTGTCCACACTAGCCGGGAGTGACTGCAACAAATGGCGCCCAACTTTAGAATTAGTTATTAGTACAATTTTGAGCACTTTGTTGTTAGAATTTTTTTGGAATGCTAATTAACCACCATATTATTTAGCTTAGGTTAATTTTGCCTGTGTTACTAACTGGTTAGGAATTATCCCACAAGTTTAGTGTTGCATCAAACAATTTGTATTTACTAACCAAAATAAAGTGTTGTTATGGTGTAAACCTTATTTTGTGAAATCCCAATTTGTTGTGTTTGATTTTATTTAGCATTTAAAATACTCACAATCTGTTTAAGTATTGTGAGATATTTGATTTGTATTGGTTGTAATATTTTGGACTCACTTTATATTGTTTTGTATGAAAAGTTGTAAAAATATAAACCACCAAATAATAGTAACATGATTAATTAGTGTTACTTAACACAGATTTAACAGTAAATTTATAAGCTTGCATTGCAAATTAGTTGAATTAATTTTGGATTTTAATTATTGCTTTTGTTGTGGTTACATTGATAAATGAGTTATGAAGTAAATTGTAGGGTCATTGTGGTTGCCCGTCAGCGTTATTGGAGTTGTTCTGAAAACGAATTAAATTATGTTTCTTGCATCTGTTTTGTATATAAACCAAGAAATAAGTTACAATTTTCTCGGTGTAATACATTGTTTTGGTAAATCGACTCTGTTGTTTCCTATTAGGCGAGCTACTGGTACGGATGTTGCCAAAAATTTTAGAAACCATTTATAGTGATTCATGAGTTAATGAAACCGTGATTGTGGTTAATTGGACACATATTATGGGATCGTGATTCAGGGAGGCACTGGTTTGTTACAACATTCCTAAACATAATTTTACAGGGATACCGCGACGGAGTACGCAGTAACTATGCCTAAGGAGTATTATGTCGGTGAGTTCGGTTGTTTAAAGGATTTTTTTTTGGAAGTTTTTAGTGTCCGTGCTAGACATGCCACAAATTTTGTTGTTTTGGGGCGCAGAAATGCGTTTTGATTTTTGGTTGGTGATGTAGTTTGGGAGTCCAGCTACACTCAAGTGATGCCCAATTTGGCACCAGTTTGTTTGTTTTTTTGTTTGGTGTGGGATCACTGAGGTATTTTTCACCATTTTGTTTACGAGTTGGAGGCTATGGATGGTCGTTCACTCGGTTCGTGGCATTTAAGGATATTGAGACATAAGTTTTGATTCGACTAGAGTTTCTTTGGTTGTGTTTAAATTGATGAAAATTCTAAACACAAAAGTGAAAGGGTTCAGTTTTATTTAGATTGAGAAATAAAACTGTTTAGTTTTTGTATGATGAAGTATGAAAGGCGAGGTTGATAAGATTGTTTGCTTGTGGAAGAATGAAAGTAATTTGTTTGTGGGTATGTTTTAGCGGAAACCCTTAAGTTAAGTCGCTTGAAACTTATGATTTTGAATTGTTGTCTAGCATGAGGTCATTTTGGAATTGTTTGAATGTGTTTGTTGCCCTATTTTTGACTTAATTAACTTTATGAGTAAATAGAAAAAAAAAAAAAAAAACTTTGATATTGAGTATTTATTATGAGGGCTTTTGGATAATTTTGAACAGAACATTCAATGTAGGTAGTAAATTTGTTTTTTTTGTGAGCTTTTGGATTATTTTGAACAGAACAATCTTTAATGGCGTTGACGTTGAGATCTTTAGGTATTTTGGGATGTTTTTAGTTGGAATAAATTTAAATGGCGTTTTTGAGTTTATATTTTCAGGTACCTATTTTGTATATTTTGAACTGAAAATCTTAAATAGCTCTGAGTTAAGATTTTTTTGAGGTATCGTCGATATTTTGGAATGGAATATTCTTAAATAGCGTTGATTTTGAGTTTCTATTTGTAGATCTTTTGAATAATTTTAGCAGAGCACCCTTAAATAACATGGGTTAGCTTTTTTTGAGGTCCTTTGGGACATATTTTTTTGGTATACATTTTTTTGGTATATACTTTTGATCTACAGTAATAGTTTGAATCCTTCTTGTGAAATTGTTTGCCCTATTAGTGTCAGTTTGAACTTGTTGGATAGTGGAAGGAAATTATTCTGATTTTATTTTGGCATTTGGTAACAGTACATATTTTTACAGTTACGGAAGCTGGGGACAGCTTTCGGTTCACTTTAGTGAACCTCTTTTCTTTGGGAGGGGGGTATTGTAACGTTGTATATTTTTATGTAAGTTCGCGTGAAACGAAAAGCTAAATGGATGTAGGACTCCAGTCCATATTTTGGCATAGATAAGATGGATGGTGACACTGACATTTGTCAAGTGTGACAGCTGCCGTTTTTCCGGTTCCGCACTGTTGGTCGTGCGTCGGAGTGGAACGTTTGTTATAATAATGTATTAGAAGTGAAAATTATAATGGGGCACGCCCCAAATTATTTTGTAGTTTGATAGTTACTCCTGACGCCGCCAACATGTCAATTTGGATGAATTAATTTCGAAAATGATTTGATATAAATGACTGGAAAAATGGTCTCAAATAGAATAATTAGCATAAATGTTTAGTAATCAATTCAGAAATTATATGGCGAGCCAGCTTTTGCAGGTTTCGCTTTTGATATGTGTCTGTAAGTTGAACAGTCACAATTTGGTGATCATGTTGTAACCTCAGTGACCTTACTTAGACCTTACTAAGACCTTACTTAGACCTTACTAAGACCTCATTTGGATTAATTTTTGAAGTCAGAACTTCCTTATGGATTGATTTGCTTCTTGTCTGCTGTTTTGAGGATGGATCGGTATCGGTGAAATTTTGGGGTAATGTTGCAGAATTGTTTGTAGTTTGATGCAACAAAGATTTGAAATAGTAACCTCCGTTGAAATCCAAGGTTGGTTTTCTTGTATTTACTTTAACTTAGGAAAAGTGGGATAATTTAGCTATTAATTTAGGCATAATTTAGGAATCCCTTTGAGGATAAATTTTGGAATTTATTTAGGTAATTAAACACTTAAATTGGTGGTTTATCTTTATTTAATTAGAAATTTGTGAACATTAAGATTTGTAATAGTATAGATATTGATAACTAAATTAGAACCTAACCTAGTCTCTACTGTATTCTGAGCTATTAAGTTTTGTATTTGATTTTTTTGAAGGTGTTAAAAGGTAATTGTGAAATAGCAAATTTGAATAAACTTTTGTTGCCAAATGCTATACCCGGATTTCTTTATTTCATTCGAATATTAGTACCTTTTAAACACCCTTTGTCCACACTAGCCGGGAGTGACTGTGACATACTTTTTATCACTACTTAATACTTGAGAACGGGTGGACTGGTTTTCGTAATTTTCAAGTTATTGGATTTTCTTGGCCTATTATAAGATAAAAACCATAAAACGGGGCCGGGGCGGGATGAAATTCGCTGAAACCACTATTTCAGAAAACTACGATTTGTGGTCATAAATTGGTTCTGTATGTTCATAAATATGACGTGTCTTATTAAAATCGACTAAAATTTCAAAAAATATTTGTAGTTATAGTAACTTTATACCTACCCAATGCCTTACGTTAAGCAGATTTACCCTTATTTCCAGCACATTTTCTCCCCGAAAAATCCTTCTTGAATATGAAAACCTGCAACGATTTTCTTCTCACTGCACTGTGCAGTCATCCGCAAACTCATTACCAAAAGCTTTTATGAGGCGGCGACAATCCATAGGCGGCGTTCTAATATAATGCGATTATCGCGCGAGTGAACGAAAGGATCACGGAATTAAAAAGTTGGGTGGAACGGTCGCGCTAAATAAAATTGATTTGAAAAACATAATTGAATCAATCATCCTAAAAGTATCTACTGCCTGTCACTGTCACTCCCGGCTAGTGTGGACAAAGGGTGTTTAAAAGGTACTAATATTCGAATGAAATAAAGAAATCCGGGTATAGCATTTGGCAACAAAAGTTTATTCAAATTTGCTATTACACATCTACCTTTTAACACCTTTAAACAAATCAAATTCAAACTTAATAGCTCAGAATACAGTAGAGACTAGGTTAGGTTCTAATTTAGTTATCAATATCTATACTATTACAAATCTTAATGTTCACAAATTTCTAATTAAATAAAGATAAACCACCAATTTAAGTGTTTAATTACCTAAATAAATTCCAAAATTTATCCTCAAAGGGATTCCTAAATTATGCCTAAATTAATAGCTAAATTATCCCACTTTTCACTAAAGTTAAAGTAATACAAGAAAAACCAACCTTTGATTTCAACGGAGGTTACTATATCAAATCTTTGTTGCATCAAACTACAAACAATTCTGCAACATTACCCCAAAATTTCACCGATACCGATCCATCCTCAAAACAGCAGACAAGAAGCAAATCAATCCATAAGGAAGTTCTGACTTCAAAAATTAATCCAAATGAGGTCTAAGTAAGGTCTTAGTAAGGTCACTGAAAAGAATTTACAAAAGGTTAGTTCAACGCACAAACCAAAGTAAAAGTTAAAAAACACTAACTTTTCATAATAAATATTTACCTGAGGTTACAACATGATCACCAAATTGTGACTGTTCAACTTACAGACACATATCAAAAGCGAAACCTAGAAATAAAAGAAAGTTCTAGTTAACAACCAATTTTTTTTTCTAAGTGAGGGTGGTTATACTTTTCATCACCCTATTTATGAAATCTATAATAAACCAATTTAATACCTGCAAAAGCTGGCTCGCCATATAATTTCTGAATTAATTACTAAACATTTATGCTAATTTTTCTATTTGAGACCTGAAATGATAAAAATTACAACTCTCAATACAATATGCCCAGATGTAGGTAGGCTACATTTTCTTTACAAGGATTTCCAAAGGAGTTTCCCCCGACATACTTACCATTTTCCAGTCATTTATATCAAATCATTTTCGAATTTAATTTATCCAAATTGACATGTTGGCGGCGTCTGAAACGATAAAAAGAACCATGTGCTCAGACTCTAAGAAATGTCTCGCAACAAACAAAAATCAACGCAAACCTTTCTGCAGATACTTACCAGGAATAACTATCAAACTACAAAATAATTTGGGGCGTGCCCCATTAAAATTTTTACTTCTAATACATTATTATAAGAAACGTTCCACTCCGACGCACGACCAACAGTGCGGAACCGGAAAAAAAGCAGCTGTCACACTTGACACATGTCAGTGTCACCATCCATCTTATCTATGCCAAAATATGGACTGAAGTCCTACATCCATTTAGCTTTTCGTTTCACGCGAACTTAGACAAAAATATACAACGTTACAATACCCCCCTCCCAAAGAAAAGAGGTTCACTACAGTGAACCGAAAGCTGTCCCCAGCTTCCGTAACTGTAAAAATATGTACTGTTACCAAATGCCAAAATAAAATCAAAATAATTTCCTTCCACTATCCAACAAGTTCAAACTAACCTAAGAAGACATTCTATTTACTATATCACTAGTTGATATTATTTGAAGGATCCAAAAGTATAAACCAAAAAACTACATCTAAGAGGCCTCAAAATAAAACTCCTAACCATAAATAAGTACAAAGCTTCGAAGCTCAAAAAAATAAAAATAAACCCGCAATCCATACAGCCATTTCATGCATTATGACTATATAATATCCTTATATTTTCTTACCGTGAAAGAAAACACAGTAACAAACATCCTCAACCTTTTTTATTATTATAATTTACTCATAATCATTAAGTAAATTATGTTAAAATCCTGAAAAAAAAACATCGCCAAACCAATCTGGAATGACCTAAAGCTAGACAACAATTCAAAGTCATAAGTTACAAGAGACTCTCCTTAAAGGTTTCAGCTAAAACAAATCCCCAACCAAAGTTATATCATTCATCCACAAACAAACCATTCTATCAACCTCGCCATTCATACTTCATCATACAAAACAAACAGTTTTATTTCCAAATTCAAATAAAACTGAACTCTTTCACTTTTGTGTTTAGAATTTTCATCAATTTAAACACAACTAAAGAAACTCTAGTCAAACCAGAACTTATGCTTTAATATCCTTAATATGCCACGAACCGAGTGAATGACCATCCATCGTCTCCAACTCGTAAACCAATGGTGACAAAACTTTAGTGATCCTGCACTTAATAAACTTTGGCGCCAACTTGGCCATTTTAAAGTTTTGGGCATCACTTTGAGTGTAGTTGGTCTTCCAAACTACATCACCAACCGAAAATTTCGCATTTCTGCGCCTCAAATTATAATAAGTGGCATTTCTAGCATGAGCATTTAGCATGTGTGCACGAACCTTCCCAAAAATGTCCTTAAGACAACCGAACTCACCGGCATACTCCTCCCTAGGCATATTCACTGAATACTCCGCCTCGGTATCCCTGTAGAATGATCCGTTGATGACTGGTTCCCTAGCATGTACTAGGAAGAATGGAGAAAACCCAGTCGATTCGTTGACAGCACTATTGATTGCGAATTGTATCTTGTGCAGGTGTCTGTCCCACGAACGATGGTTTTCCTGAACGAAAGAAGCTACCGCAGTCATCACGGTTTTGTTGTACCTTTCCACAAGGTTTACCTGGGGCGTGTATCTGGGTGTGTAATGATGTTTCGGAATGTTGTAACGAACCAGTAACTCCCTAAATTCTGATCCCGTAAATTGTGTCCCGTTATCCACAATCACGGTTTCAGGAACTCCATGGGTTAATATAACATGATTTTCAAAATTTTTTGCAACATTCGCACTAGTAGCCCGCCTAAGTGGAAATAACAAAGTGAATTTACTAAAACAACACGTCACAACTAACAAAAAGGTAAACCCTGATTGTGACCTGGGTAGAGGACCAACTAAATCAACGGAAACCACTTGGAATGGTCTCTGACAAACCTTAGGATTACCAATCAACCCCAGAGTTCGCCTGGTGGAGTGTTTATAAGCAGCGCAAGTATCACAGTTCTTAATGAATCTTTGCACGTCAGCAAACATTCCGGGCCAAAAATATCTCAAACAAAGTTTTCTGTGCGTTTTAAATACCCCTAAATGTGCTGCTGTCGGTACTGAATGATTCTCGCGGATAATTGTTTCTCTGCGATCCTTACGAACGACTTCCTTCCAATCAAACTCTGACGTCAAACTGTACTTACCTTTACTGTACCTGTACAGTATACCATCCTTAATTTGGTAATTTGGGACATTGGTCGGGTTATCCTGACAATTTTTAAACAAACGGTCATACCAAGGATCATCGACCTTTTGTGACGTTTCTACATCATTTATGACACTAACAGGCAAAAGTCTAGATAGTGCATCAGGGACTACGTTATCCGTACCTCTCCTATGCTCTATCTCAAAATTGAACTGGGATAAGCGACAACCCCAACGAGCTAATCTTCCCGACGGGTTTTCAAGTTTAAGAAACCATTTTAATGAGGAATGGTCAGTAACAACCTTGAATTTCCTAGAACCCAAATATGCCTGAAATTTTTCAACTGCAAAAATAACCGCAAGAGCTTCCCGCTCGGTTGCACCATAGTTTTGCTCAGCTTTGTTCAATGACCGGCTAACGTAAGCAATAGGATGTTCACGGCCATCAATTTCTTGAGCGAGCATACCACCCAAACCGTACGCAGAAGCATCGCAGTGTACCGTGAAAGGTTTACTGAAATCAGGCACAGCCAAAATAGGTGCCGTAACTAAAGCATCCTTCAGCTTATTGAAGGCTTCTTCGGCTTCATCAGACCATTTAAACGGAGGTGAATTTTTGCCCTTCGAAGTCAACCTGTTTAAAGGCGCGGCTATTGTTGAAAAGTTCCGAATGAATCTGCGATACCATGAGCACATTCCTAAAAATACTTTAACATCATGAGCTGAAGTTGGTGTTCTAAATTCCATTATAGATGCTACTTTACCAGGATCAGTTCTTAAACCATGCTCATCAATAACATATCCCAGATATTTAAGAGATTCTCTAAAAAATTTGCATTTTTCCCTGTTAATTGTCAAGTTAGCCATTTTAAGTTTTTCCAAAACTCGATTTAACAACAAAAGATGACAAGAAAACGAATTTGAACAAATAATTATATCATCTATGTAACAAAATACTTTACCGCCCTCTATATCACTACAAAAGTTCTGATTGAACAGCATGTCCATCAGTCTTTGCTGTCTAGAAGGAGCTCCACAAAGACCAAAGGCCATAACTTTAAATTTAAAAGAACCTCGACCCGGAACTGTAAATGTTGTCTTTTCCTGTGACGCAGCATTTAAAGGGATTTGCCAAAAACTAGAAGATAAATCAATAGAGGACAGAAACCTGGCTTCCTTTAAGCTGTCTAAGATTTGAGGAATATATGGAATGCCATAAGAATCACTTTTAGTGACAGCATTTAACTTACGACTGTCCAAACAAAATCTCCATTCATCGTTTGGCTTTGGGACCAAAAGTACTGGATTGTTCCATGGACTTTCACTTGGAGCTACCACATCAAGGCTCAACATCCTGTCTAACTCCTTGCCTAAGGCTTCCTTTTTCTCTGGAGACAAAGGATATTGTCTGGCCTTAATAGGTGCAGCATCACCGGTGTCAATCACATGTTCAATCAGTGTTGTCCTACCTAAACCTGCCTTTTCAGTTGAAATCTCCTCAAACTTGTCAATCACAGTAGCTGCAAGCTCACGTTGTTCTGGAGTCAAATTGCCATAAGGTGTTATACAGTGAAACTGATCTGAATTTGTCAAAATGTTATACGAAAAAATATGTTCCTGGGATCTTCTATAATCAATACGTTCAAAAATTTCAGGGGCCAAGTTAAATCGTTTCCAAAAGTCACAACCTAATATCACATCAGAAACTACTGACGGAATAACATAAAACTGAATAACATGAGTTTGATTGTTGAACGTCACTGGCAAATAAAAACGTCCAATTGTTTCCAACTTACAACCATTCGCAACACTACACGACATATTTTGTTCATGCACGAACGTAAAACCCAAATTTTCAAAGTGTGTATGCGAATTATTTCCTAAAATTGAAACACAAGCACCAGAGTCCAACAAACCAATCGTTTCCAAATCCTGAATCTTAAATTTTAGATACGGCCGAACATCATCCTTATTTGTTGCAAACCGGACTGTAGCAATTGAGCTAAAACTGTAGTACTTCCTAACTGAATCTAAGCATTTATTATTTTCTACAATGTTATTGTTACAGTCCAAGCTGCCTAGTTTTTTGGATCTTTAGCCTGTTCGCCTATTTTATTTAAGCAATTTCTAGCAAAATGACCATCTTTACCACACTTGAAGCATGACAATGGTTTAAAATTTCCATTTGTGTAGGTTTTGCACAATTTAAAATTGTGGTTAGGTTTACCACATTTAAAACAAAGTTTTTTACTCTTGGTAGTACCGGAAACACTCGAAACATTGCTGTCACTACTTTCCACATTATTTACTTTCAAATCGTGTTTGACACTTTGCTTCGAAACACTAGCTACCGAAGAAAATTGTGACTGCTTTTTCGGTTTATACAAAAACTCAGACGTAAGTACCGAAAACTTTTGTTTTTCCGGTTCAGAAAAATCCAAACAACGCTGACGCGTAACCTCAATGACCTTGCATCTACGCAACAACTCATCTACCGAAGTAACCTCAACAAAAGCCAACTGCTGTGAATAGAATGGTCTAATATTACGAAGTAAAATCTCTAATTTTTCTGTTTCAGGAAGCTGTTTTCTCAACCTGTCAAACATACACTTCATTATAGAAAAGTAAATATGAAGCGGTTCATCCGTTCCCTGTGTGCGAAGACGAATCTCACCTAAGAGCTTGTAATCGTAATCCACAACACTAAAATCCTCCAACAATAAAGATTTAAGTTCACTCCACGATGACACATTTGAACGCACTGCCCTATACCAAATCAGTGCCTGGTCTACAAAAAGTCGTGCTGCAGAATTTAAAAGTTTCTGGTCAGAAACCCCGTCAGCTCTTTGCAAGTCTTCAACCCGATCAAGGAAAGATCTCGGATCTGAAACACCATTGAACCGAACGTTCCACTTCGAAACACATTTGTCACCAACTTGACTGCAATCTGTAACAGCCAATTTTTCTACCTGAAGATCCCTGACTTCAACGTCTTCCTCCTCTATGTTGCTAGAAGTTGTTTGTTCCAACATGGCAAGTAAAGTTTTTAATGAACCGAAACAAAAACTTACCTTTTGTTTTATTGAAACATCCTCCACTGCAACCCTCTTCAACCTGTAATGTAAGTGGCAAGCTAATGTTTTTGATCTATTTAGTGAAGAACCAGAAGGTGACCTACTCTGTTTAATGATATTTTCTTGTAAATCTTTAAGTTTTTGTTCAATGACTACTAACTCCTCTTTTGGATCCAAATCAGTTTCTGATATTTGATCCGAAGGATTATCATTCAGCAAATTTCTCAATTGTTTTCTAAGAGCATCAACTGTACTTTCTGGTGTCTCCTCTCTAATTTTGACTTCATATACCAATTCATCTTTATTTAAATGTGACGGAATAACTTCCTTACAAGCCATTTTTAAATTTCAATTTTTTCAACTAATTTGCAATGCAAACTTATATAAATTACACTGTTATATCACTGTTAAATCAAATTATTTACTATTTCTTTTGGTGGTTTATATTTTTACAAGTTGTGACCTAGGCAAATGTTTTCTTTTTACAACAAAGTTATAATGGTTAAAATAGGTGTGAAAATATCACAATCAAAACAAATACAAAATATACCTCAATACACATACAGGTTTAGAGAATTTCATTAATGCTAGGTAAAAGCAAACAAAAGGTTTTGGGATTTCACAAAATAAGGTTTACACCATAACAATAACTTTTATTTGGTTAGTAAATACAAATTGTTTGATGCAACACTAAACTTGTGGGATAATTCCTAACCAGTTAGTAACACAGGCAAAATAAACCTAAGCTAAATAATATGGTGGTTAATTAGCATTCCAAAAAAATTCTAACAACAAAGTGCTCAAAATTGTACTAATAACTAATTCTAAAGTTGGGCGCCATTTGTCGCCGTCACTCCCGGCTAGTGTGGACAAAGGGTGTTTAAAAGGTACTAATATTCGAATGAAATAAAGAAATCCGGGTATAGCATTTGGCAACAAAAGTTTATTCAAATTTGCTATTACACATCTACCTTTTAACACCTTTAAACAAATCAAATTCAAACTTAATAGCTCAGAATACAGTAGAGACTAGGTTAGGTTCTAATTTAGTTATCAATATCTATACTATTACAAATCTTAATGTTCACAAATTTCTAATTAAATAAAGATAAACCACCAATTTAAGTGTTTAATTACCTAAATAAATTCCAAAATTTATCCTCAAAGGGATTCCTAAATTATGCCTAAATTAATAGCTAAATTATCCCACTTTTCACTAAAGTTAAAGTAATACAAGAAAAACCAACCTTTGATTTCAACGGAGGTTACTATATCAAATCTTTGTTGCATCAAACTACAAACAATTCTGCAACATTACCCCAAAATTTCACCGATACCGATCCATCCTCAAAACAGCAGACAAGAAGCAAATCAATCCATAAGGAAGTTCTGACTTCAAAAATTAATCCAAATGAGGTCTAAGTAAGGTCTTAGTAAGGTCACTGAAAAGAATTTACAAAAGGTTAGTTCAACGCACAAACCAAAGTAAAAGTTAAAAAACACTAACTTTTCATAATAAATATTTACCTGAGGTTACAACATGATCACCAAATTGTGACTGTTCAACTTACAGACACATATCAAAAGCGAAACCTAGAAATAAAAGAAAGTTCTAGTTAACAACCAATTTTTTTTTCTAAGTGAGGGTGGTTATACTTTTCATCACCCTATTTATGAAATCTATAATAAACCAATTTAATACCTGCAAAAGCTGGCTCGCCATATAATTTCTGAATTAATTACTAAACATTTATGCTAATTTTTCTATTTGAGACCTGAAATGATAAAAATTACAACTCTCAATACAATATGCCCAGATGTAGGTAGGCTACATTTTCTTTACAAGGATTTCCAAAGGAGTTTCCCCCGACATACTTACCATTTTCCAGTCATTTATATCAAATCATTTTCGAATTTAATTTATCCAAATTGACATGTTGGCGGCGTCTGAAACGATAAAAAGAACCATGTGCTCAGACTCTAAGAAATGTCTCGCAACAAACAAAAATCAACGCAAACCTTTCTGCAGATACTTACCAGGAATAACTATCAAACTACAAAATAATTTGGGGCGTGCCCCATTAAAATTTTTACTTCTAATACATTATTATAAGAAACGTTCCACTCCGACGCACGACCAACAGTGCGGAACCGGAAAAAAAGCAGCTGTCACACTTGACACATGTCAGTGTCACCATCCATCTTATCTATGCCAAAATATGGACTGAAGTCCTACATCCATTTAGCTTTTCGTTTCACGCGAACTTAGACAAAAATATACAACGTTACATGCCTCGTCTGCATTTCCACCAAGTGAGCAGCTCCAGATTCAATTAAATGTATATTTATCATTTAGTTACATATTTAAAACAATTGTAGAAACAAGTTTTTCTTTTTGTAATGAGATTGAATGAAAGCTATTTGGTTAAATGTGTGCTCACTCAGTCCTTACAAGCGATTAGCCATATCTTCATACTGAAATAAGTTGGTCGATTCATTCAGTGCTCTTTTTTTGTTACACCTCTCTTTAATTAGCGCCTGTAATTTCAGATCGTCAAGTTTCGTATTACAATATTTACTAATAATTTATTGTGCTCACTCCATCCACACGCTATTGTATCTCTCTCTATGAACCAACTATAGTTTCGCATTCCATCGTTTATATTGTATGAAATGGCTAGAAATAGGACTATTCAGCATAAAAAAAACAACTATTACTGTGCGTTCATGAGTAGAACGGATGTCTTGTGCTCACTCCGTCCGCCATCGCTCAATACTTATTTTTTTTTTGCTAAGTTAACTTAAGAGAAAGAGTAAGCATATATTTTTTTTGTTCGAAAATACTATAAAATAGTCGGCAGTACACATTTTCATATTACTTTTTACTTTTATAGATATACGAAATTAAATTTTTGATTTAAATGGCATATAATAGGGTGTCTTCACGTGAAAATAATGAGAGAACATAAAATAAGACTGAAAAATGAGACGGTTTAATCCTTAACCAATTCTCGCGCAATTCGTATACGAAAATAGTTCACCGATTAAATTTTCTTTGTCAAAGAAAAAATAATTTTAAATTTCTCAGAGTCACGATTTATATATATTTACTTTTTGGCCTTGCGATAGTTTTTTACATGTATCTACATTGTTCCATATTTCTTGATTTTTAGGTAAAAAAGTTAAACTCGCAATCGAAGTACCACACGAAAAAAGTTCGATAGCCACGAGACTCGACCTCCAGGCCGCGGAAAACTGCTGGAAGAAATTAAGAGTTGCATATAGATTTAGGTTTCGGATAATGCCTTGTTTCATTCCTCATCAACAGAATCTAGTAAAAATACTAATAACCCTGAAAAATTAATGTGGCAAATAATCCCTGTGCCTCGGTTAGGACTTCCTTTTTTTGTCGCTACATATAATTATTGTGAATTAATTTAAATTACGTTTATTTATACCGAATTAAAAAGTAGGTTATTTTGTTGAAGTGTTATAAGTATGCAATACATAGAAATTTCAGGAAAAATACCTAGTATTTACAAGAAAATTATTTAATGTTGACATAAACAGGCAAAAGACGTATAGTTCCCACAAACGCTTAGCTCCAACGGGCTTAAGGTCATATGTTACCCACATGTTTATTTTCCTTATTTCACAAAGTCTCGCAAGAAATTAATAATTATTTTGTAATTCCAATTGTAAAAAACAGAATCTCCAACATACCTAAAATTCGAACGGCGTATCTTCCTTCTTTTAGCCATAACCGATAAAAATCAAGCACATTGACCGAAAATCACTTGTCAGCTAAAACTCAAATGGCAGTCAGTGTCACACACGTTCTAAATCTTAACTTCTTTTCTGTTCTAGTTCATTCCTAATGTCCGTATTTTACCATATGGCTATAGAGCTAGTGTTGAAAATGACTATAAAATAGTCAAAAACGGTCATCAACTGTCATAATTGGTAATATTGATATTACCATTTATGACATATTAATTCATTAATATTTTATTACTTTTTCGGTTGTGCGTACGCGATTGGTCGAATTCGGTAGGTCACGTGACTTTCGCGCAGGTCTGAAAAACACCATTCTTTACATCTGATTTCAACCATATTTACAAAAAACAATAAAAAGTCATAATAAGTAATCAAAACTCATTTACACAACAACGACACAAAATGTGTTTTTCTTTTGCGAAAACTGAGTCAGGAAATTGTATTTACGGTTCATCACATACGGTCAAATTTATTGTATTTGACCGGTCATGTATGGTTTATGACAAATGTGACCGGTAAGATATATTCATTTTACATTTAGTACACAAAACCTCAAAATTTAAACTAAGCCCATACCCTAGCCCAAACAAAGTACCTATTAAGAACAAATCCTTTTCCTTCAGGCAAGTAAGCGAGGATGACACGCAGCTGGCGTGAACACGTGAAGTTAAGTCAGCAAAGTCCTGCTATTTTATCACGTGTAGACACCCTATTCCAAGTCCTACATACAAAATATGAAATTTTGTTTAACTCCTAAAGTAAAAAGAACTATCAAACCGGGTACTTCCAAATATTTTAAAGTATTTTTGTATAAAAAAATCATATGTTCACTCATTCTTTTAAATTAAGTTAGCAAAAAAGATTTAAGTATTTAGCGATGGCGGATGGAGTGAGCATCACGGATTCGTTTTTCTCATGAACGCACAATAAAAGCGGTTTGTTTTCATGCTGAATAGTCCTATTTCAAGCCAATTCATACAATGTAAACGATGGAATGCGAAACTATAGTTGGTTCATAGAGATACAATAGCGTGTGGATGGAGTGAGCACAATAAATAATAGTAAATGTTTTATTACGAAACTTGACGATCTGAAATTACAGGCTCCAATTAAAGAGAAGTTTAACAAAAAAAAGGACACTTAATGAACCGACCAACTTATTTCAGTATGAAGATATGGCTGACCGCTTATGAGGACTGAGTGAGCACACATTTAACCAAATAGTTTTCATTCAATCTCATTAAAAAAAAAAAAACTTGTTTCTACAATCGTTTTAAACCTGTAACTAAATGCTAAATATAAATTTAATTGAATCTAGAGCTGCTCACTTGGTGGAAACGCAGGCTACTGCCTCGGTAGCGCAACGTAAAGAGGGTCATAATGCGACGGCTGCGCCAAAGCTCAAAATATGTACCTAGGTTTTTCTGTTCAGAAATTTTTAGGGTAGCCCGAAGTTTGGAAGTGGAAAGAAGCGGTGTATCAGCCCCGTCTCTCGGAAAGCACGTAAATCCGTTGGTTCTGCGCCTAATCTCTTTCCGGTCGAGTCAGATTGCTGTCCCATCGGGCTTTGAGAGTGAGAGGAATAGAGAGTGCACATGTTTGTGTACATACTTGTGCAGTATAATTTGTCCCGCGCAGCCGGTTAGTCGTTGTGTCTGGCCACCGTAGTCGAAATCGGCTAGAGGGACTATTAAGTTTCTACCAATCACAAACACCGTTTACTTCCTTCTAGCATACTAAAGTGGCTGTTGCTCGTAACCAGCACATCGTATTTTCCTAAAATAGTTTTACACCGTTGATAGAGGTATCCAAGTAAAAGTCATATAACATTTTTCGTTAGGGACGCATTTCTAAACATTTGAAGTGCATCTCCTACTTAGTCACAAATCTGGTTAATACTAGTACTGAAAAGGTTTAAATAGGCGCACATTAGAATTAATTACATTCGATTTTACACTTAAAGTATGCATTCACTGAACATGCAAAGTCGCTTAAAATGTTTGGGATTATAATCACTATTATCTGTAAATAAGTGCAACAACTTACAATTAATATTTTAGGTCTATAGGAAGGCACGTCATTTGTTAGTAGATCCATGTGACTAGCGCCTTACAAAAGCCTCAAGCAACAAGGGTTACCTGCTTATCTCTTATCTTACGCCCCAATGCGCTGATAGGCACGCATTGAGGGTATAATGGCCGACCTTTGAAGGTATGGAATCAGTAAATGACCCGGGTTTTAGGTCGAGTCGAGTTTTGGAGATGGCCTTAATTGATTATAATCAAATCGAATCCAATACTTTTATTTCAGACATAATAAGTCCATACAATGGTATTAATAAAAATAAAATAAAATAAAATACATCCAGCAGCCTAAACATAACAATATATGCAGCTGAACCCACTGCCTCATGTAGGGACAGTCGACACGCCCAGATACAACGCGCAGGTATTGTATCTGGGCCACTGTTGCATAAACAGACGGGTTGATGGCGCTAAACATCACGCACAATGACGTATCCATAAGACACCACAAAATTTCGCAAGGTCGGACTGACAGCACGGCAGCTCAATTAGTAGAGCGTTTGGCCTGGTTAGCCAGAAAGTTGCTGGTTCGAGTCCCGCCCTGCGCAAATTTTTGGTTTCTTATTTCATCTTATGAATATAAAATATGAAACTGTGGTGTTAAAAATACTCTAAACCATTAGATAGCGAAGCGTTATAAATTCCCAAGTTGAATTTATTCTGTAAAGAATAACTACTTGGCCCACTGTTGCATAAACAGACGGGTAGATGGCGCTAAACGTCACGCACAATGACGTATCCATAAGAGACCTCAAAATTTCGCAAGGTCAGACTGACAACACGGTATCTCAATTGGTAGAGCGTTTGGCCCGGTTAGCCAGAAAGTTGCTGGTTCGAGTCCCGCTCGTGCGCAAATTTTTGGTTTAATATTTCATCTTTATGAGTCGTAAGTGCGTAAAACACAGGGAATGATGATTCCTAGTCTGAGACAGATGCTTTTTACAAGTGCAATTTATGTTCAATTAGTGTTAAAATTGTATGCTATAAATGAAATCTTATTTTATTTACCAAGGAAGGAAAGTCGTACCATTAGTGCCCTATGTCGGAAGACTAGCGGTCCCCCGCGACTTCGTCCGCGCGTTTTGAGTTTGCTCCCTCCCCTTCCGTCGCAGCGTCATGTTTTATATCCTAAAGCCTTACTCGATAAATAAGCTATCCAACACAGAAATAGTTTTTCAAATCGGTTCAGCAGTTCCTGAGATAAGCGCATTCAAACAAACAAACTCTTCAGCTTTATAATATATTAGCGCAAGCGCACGTTGTACTTAAGCTGCGAAAATTATTTTGGTGCGGAGTTATGTTAAAACTGTGATAGCTCCTAAGATATTTATTGAAATCAAATGATATAAAGGGCAACTTGGTTCTAAATGAAATGCTCGTGATGTATTTATTTTGATAAGAATAAATACCTGTGTGTATAATACACCTCTTAAATTAATGCATTATTTTTTTACAAATTTATGAACATAAAAAAGGTTGTAGTAAGTCAACCATAAAAGATAGACATATGCTGTCGCGGACTTTATTATAGAACTCTTAATGTTGAACAATCCTGTCATACATGATTTTTGTGTAACTTAAGCGGTTTCCGCAGCGTATGCAGCGGAAGCTCTCAAAAGGAATATCTTTGTCCCGTTTTCGCAACATTTTTCATTTCTGCTGTGGTCTTATGCGTCGTATCTTTATGTTATATAGCCTAAAGCCTTCCTCAATAAATGGACTATCCAACGTAAAAATTTTTTTTCAAATCGGGCCAGTAGTTTTTGAGATTAGCGCGTTCAAACAAACAAACAAACAAACAAACTCTTCAGCTTTATAATATTAGTATAGATAAATAACACAAGCCTCCTTTTGCGACCCAAAATCTTTCTTTTTAGCCAATGTTCCCTCTTTGTTATTGCTATAGTACTCGTTTTAAATAAAAACAGTCAGGTCGTCTACTTTAGAATACGAATGGTCATCATCAATCGCGAAAAAGTACCTACCGCATTATTTCGAACGACAAAAGGCAGTTCAGAAAGTACGGAACAATAACATGTGCCCGCTTTGTCCCTGTACCGTTAGAACTCGCTTCGTTTAGTGAAATGTACGGGTTTCAGTGCGCTAGTTGTCGATTCTAACAATGACGTAAAAGTATAGACACGTTCTACACTAACATTAAAACATTTTAAAGTGGCGCAAGGATTACTCTATATACGAACGTATAGTTGTGTATTACGACACTAAGCGCTAATAAAGACAACAGATGGGGCATGTCTGTTGATAGAAAGAGATAAATATATGACATTCGTAACGTATTGATTGAGCGCTCATTGGCGCGAGCGCGTGACACCTCGCTCTTTAGCCTAATGTCAGCCATTGCTAAATTATGGTAAAGCATAAATACGTGTTTTAAGTTTTAAACTTATAAATGAAAAAAACTATACTAATGAATGAAATGACACGTTTTTCTTGTCTCTAACAGTTGCAGTGTAATTGGTACTACTCCTAAACACATAGGAAGGCATTTTTACCAGCAAACATGAAATAATTTAAGGCGTTGTTGGGACGTCAGCCATAAAGAGAAAGCGTGCCCAACTGAATGCACTCCGGGCAATTACCTGCCTTTCGTGTAGCCATTTTCGAGCGCATAGGACGTATCTATGTAATTTAAAAACATCTTAGGATTCTAATACGAGATTTTACATACAGACTGCAGAACAGCTATCGCTACTTATGCTCGTTTGAAAAGAAGCATTAACAATAGTGACTGAGTTTCTTGTGCTGCATCTTCTTAGCGCTAGCGATAAATTGATTGATTATATTAAAAGAAGCATTGCTAGATAGCATTGAAAGAAGGATATTGGAATTGAGATATATAAGTGTTCCTAAAGTGTGTTCACATGCAAAATCAATGTTAATTTTTTTATTGCGACTGAAGTCGGAACACCAATCTGGTTCTCCAATGTTCTGGACGTGACATAAGCGTGATTTTTAGGGTTCCGTAGCCGAATGGCAAAAACCGGAACCCTTAGTTTCTAAACACACTACGCAGAAGATACGCGACCAAAGTTACGCAGCTGATTTTACGTTCTGTCGTATTCGGCTGATATGACACACCATTAGCGCCGCACTTACTAAAAATGTGTGCTCTTCGTGTCTAACTAAACTCACTATGCAAGAGTTACGTGACCAAAGTTCCGTGGCTAATTTTACGTTCCGACGTTCGGCTTAATGTGTCGTTAGTAATTCAAATAGCATTGCTGGCGTAATCATACTGAACGTCGGTCGCGTAACTTCGGCATAGCGTGTTTAGACACTTATAGATTCGTCAAGTCTGCCTGTCTGTCTGTCCATCCGTATGTCACAGCCACTTTTTAGGGTTTCGTAGCCGATTGGCAAAAAACGGAACCCTTATAGTTTCCTGTCTTTCTGACTGTCTGCCGTCCGTATGCCACAGCCAATTTATTCTGTAACTATTAGCATCACACTGTTGAAATTTGGTAAGACGATGTATCCTGTTAACCGCTTTACGATTCTTATACAAAAATAAAAATTGATGATATTTTAGTTTCTAGTATCCCTTATATCCACTCGACTGTCCGCGCTGTCAGACTATGATGTGGGAAAACTGTCCGGCGATATCGCGCGACGGTTGCATGATAAAATCGCGCGAAATGTCGCGCGATAAAAACGATTATATAAAGAAAAGTATAGTTGTGATTACGAAAACAAAAATACTGGTAGATAGGTAATAGTTATAAATATATAAAAAGTTGAAAATATAATATACTTACTATACTATAATATATACTATTCAAGTGGTGGGCACTGTAGTACCACGGACAGTTTACCGTAAAAAAGAAAATGGCACTGTAGTGCCATTGGACTGCCGAGCGGTTATACTTGAAACTAAAACAAAAAAAAAATAGTCAAACCTATGCGTGTGGGGTGTCTATTGATAGGTCTTTTAAAATGAAATAGAGGTTCTCAAAACCATTTTCTCTAAAAGTCTAACGATAAATATTGAAAAAAAAAATAATGTAAATCTTAACAAACACTTTCAACGAAAATTAATTAGGACTGGATCGAAGTAGTTGTTTTTTAGATATAGCACATTGTCAACAACCGCAATCATAACTTTGTTCTTCATACAAACACTCTGAAAAACATAGTTGTATTTGCTATCAATAATATATTGTGGTATTTTAGCTAAGTGGTAGTTAGTGGATTCCCAAACTCAGTTAAAGATGGCACGGAACCCTCAGTGCGCGAGTTCAAATCGCACTTGGCCGGTTATTTGACCATAGTTTTTCACCGGCTGCCATCGACATTGCAACAGTCGTCAAGATGGCAGTGGTTGGCAATCAGCATACCCGTAGTTGACGCCATGTCATCAGCATGCCGACGGTACGTTAAAGGATGATTAACGCTACATCGTGCCGGGGCTGGACCGTGCCGGAGCCGGGAAAAAATCCCACCGACATTCCAACGCCGTGCCGCGTCCGGACCCGGGCGGAGCACGGTCAAGCATACAGGGTGGCCAAGAAAGAGACGTTTTTTTTTTTAGGATTCTTTACATACAGTTTAATCCAAATATACCATATTTATGATAGACATTTTTTTAAAGTATATTGAGTTATTTTAAAAAAAAATGTTTATCTTAGTTTTAGAGAGCTCATTATTTTATCTGAGTAAATTTAATTTATAAGGACCATACTGCAATACAAAAAATCGACATAACTAATACCATAAAAGTGGAGGAATTATTTGTTTGCAATTTCTTAAAATTTGCGAAAAAAATATCTCGAAAGCTAACGAAAATTCGGCTGACATACATAGAGTTTAATTGATAGCCCAGAATGAAAGGTTTACAAAAAATTTGGACGTCACAGTTTTGGCCACAATGCAATGTAGAGTATGATATATATGCATACAAAAAGCAATGTATAGGCATTTAAAATAACATCGAGGCATAGTGTATCGTAAATCAGCCTTAAGACGGTAAGTTATGCCGATGTGTCGATTCCATGCTGACAACGAATTGATGACTAGTCGCCGAATGTGTCTTTCAATTATTTTGTTAAACACTTCCTATAATAACGATACTATCTTTATAGCTATATGTCTAAAGTAAGGGACTTACGCTCATAATAGTACCAAACTGATTTTATTCCGAAGCATGCTCGCAAAGTGTAGACGCGAAACCAAATTAACAAGGAGCTTAAAGTTTCTCGTTTGAAAACTAACTGAGTTAAGCTCAGCGGTGCTATTACTTAAATCAGTCGCGTTTGACGATAGACAGTACTTACTGCAATTATTTTATGATAGGACTATAATGGTATACCCACAGAAGCGGCTTTTTCATACTATCTGATAAGTATGACTAGTAGAGACCTCAAATATGGCGTTAAGTCCACCTTTTGTACAAGTTTTGGATGTGAAATAAAGTAAGTATAAATAAATAAATAAGTCTTAGCGTAAGCCGGCGGCCGGTGTAAGTACACAATAACATATCTTGCAAGAGCAAAGCGATACCTAAGTTTGTGCAATCAATCTAAAACACAATTAATGACAGTGATATCTGTACCTAAACACAGATGTGTAAACGACTAACGGCTCAGGGGTAGTTGTTCAAATGATATTGATGCCAAAAATATATATACACTAGACAAAAACCCGGCTCCGCTCGGGTGAAATGTGACTCATAATACACAATTTAGGTAAATATTTCTGTAGTCATCGGTTCTCAAGGAATATAAGGCAAGCCATAGATTCGTGTAGCTTCGTTCATTGTGTTTAATAAATATATTAAATAAAAACTGCAATAGTTTTTACACAAATATTTTATATTTTAAATCAACATTCTAACTAAACTAACATAAATTAACATAACATATAACTTTTAAAGTTTATTCTCTGTAAACCGCTTTATTTTAAGCACTCAGTCTCTATCTGTACTTTGGCGGGTAGATGAGTACTTACTAATTTTAAAAATAAAAAAATCATCTAATCAACGCTGACAGCGGTGCATTAAGCGCCAGATTCGAATTAAATTGGCTCCGCTTTTTATAAAAATAAACACTTCTGGTTTTTTAATTATTCTCTGTAACTACATGATGAAAAATTAAAAATTATATTTATTTAACTTTATTGCATAACGCGATCGCGATAAAAACATAAATACCTTATGTTTTGGCCTGATGACGTTTCGATCGGGTTTCACCGAACGTGGTCACAGGCGGTGATCGTGTTTGGGTCGGTGAAACCCGATCGAAACGTCAGGCCAAAACATAAGGTATTTATGTTTTTATCGCGATCGCGTTAATTCCCGTATGTAAGTGTATTTAAAATGCAAAGCTAAAGTTTAAAAGTGTTTATGATTTACTATGTGTGGTACCATGGTTAATAACTGCCCTAATGTTGATCTCGAATAGCTACTATAAGTAAGGAATCAAATGAAACCACCATGTAGCTTGATCTAAGGTTGTGTATTGAACAAAAATCGTAGATTATATACTAAACGGCGAAACCAAAATGCCACCGCGAGTTAATAGCCAACAACGCCATCTAGCGATGAGCGACGTAAACGAGAGTTTTTTATATGGAATGTAAACATGCCACCCCCTTAGGACATTATTGGCAAATCAATGTCCTAAAACTATGTTCTAAGTTCGATGAAAATACAAAAATATAGTGAACATAAATCACATTAATCTTACTATGGTGTACAGATACACCAAATAAACGGAACTAAAATACAGCTTAATAATTCTTAAAAAATATTATTTAACTTAGGTATAGGTTATGAGTGATTGAACTATAAACTATGTTTCAGAACGGTGAAACGAGCTTAGCAGCAACAAGTTAGGCTATACATTCTCATTTTTCTAAAAGCTATTATACTAAACATATACATACCCATCCTTTACTCAGTTATTGGCAAAATGCAAAGTTTGGAAGTTGGCCGTTTCATTACAGAGTTTTTCGTACGCAATGTCACCACACGGGATATTTGGTCGTGTCCTGGATGTTTTTCGATTATTCGACCTAGTAACCAGCGGGATGGTGGTAAGTTATTCTCCTTCACCAAAACTAAATCGCCTACTTTCGGCTCCTCCACTTGCAATGTCCATTTATATCGTTGCATAAGATTGGATAAATATTCGTCCGACCAGCGCGACCAAAATTGTTGCAACATCCTTTGTATCACGTGCCACCGTTTCAAGGAACTAACATTAGAATTTATAAAATCAGTATCCGGTACTGCCAGTAACGATTCGCCTATCAAAAAATGACCTGGAGTTAAGGGAATACGTTCTGCTGGTTCCTCACTGTTAATAACAGAAATTGGTCTAGAATTTAGACAAGCCTCGATCTGTATTAGTAGTGTACTTAATTCTTCATAAGTGAGCGTTGCTTCTCCGATAATCCTCTTGAGATGGTGCTTAACAGATTTCACGCCGGACTCCCACAAGCCGCCGAAGTTTGGGGCGTTCGCGTTAATAAGGTGAAATTTATGCCGAATGGCATTCTCTACCAGAATTAAATACCTAAATACAAATTAATATTTAAGCCTGATGTTAATGAGAATTAAAATATATTGATATAAGATTTCGATCGTTCACCTTGACAAAATTGTTAATACATATAAAAAAATAGGGTGACATGTAAAATCTAAGCCGGTTATAATAATCTAATAAGAATTAATCTAAAGAAAAAAGGTCTAATAAGAATCAGAATATTATAACTTAATTAATGTTTGATGTTTTTATACCTTTGCCTGTATATAATCCGCAAAAAAGAAAAATAAAACGACGCCAGCGACACCACAGGTTGCTTCCCCAAACTTTATAAGGGTCCTGAACGCTCCAAGAGCTTTCCAATCTAATCTGTCATATCTATGCACTATACGCCTTGTCAACACAGATGAATAATAATGTATCTAGATACTTGTCAATGGCGACTGCGGTTTGTCTGTCAGTGCTATTAGAATTTAACGAAATTCTCCATAATCCGAATTTTGCGGATATATGTTGTCGACTCGAAATCAATATATTTTTATGTTTTGTTATTCATATAAGATTTCGATCGAGTCTACCGTACCCCTTGACGAAATTATTAATATTGATAGATTAAAATGACGACCTCCGTGGTGTAGTGGCTAAGCACGCTGGTTCCAAGGCGTCGCGGCGTCGCAAGTTCGATTCCCGGTCGGCCCAATATAGCAATAAAAAAAATACTATATTGTCTCGGGTCTGGGTGTTGTGGTACCACCGTTGTTTCTGATTTCCATAACACAAGTGCATTATCTGCTTACTTTGGGATCAGAGCAATGTGTGATTGGTGTCCAATCCAAAAAAATAAAAAAAGGTCAATCAACAACGAACCTCCCAGGTCAGGTGCTGCGTGTCGGCGCCGGCGCTGATAGCGTATACCACTAGCTCAAGCGCTTGCGCATAGAGCACGCACCGCACCACTGTGAGTTCTCATCATCATGTCAGCGTTTCAGCATAAGGACACTAATTAAGTCATAGTTATTTATTTACTTATTTATTTGTCATAAAATATTCACCAAAATCACGATCCACTGAATTGCAGTTTGATGGATCGCGATTCACTTGATCGCGATCCATCAGTATCCATCCTTTCATTATCTGTGGAACGCAATGTCAAGTTGGCAGCAACACAGGACTGGCCCTATAAATAGTAGCGGGGCACAGTCAAATATTCATTCCAACACCGACTACCGAAGTGTTCGGACGTCTTGCTGAAGCGCTGCTAGTTTGTCAGAAATTAGTAAGGGATAATTATTTTATAAGTTTACTGAGTAAGTACTTGCACCGTTATTATGCCTGTTTAATAAATATTGCTAATTATTGTTATCTTGTGTTTTGATATAAATAAAATAAGTGGTTGACATTTAAACTAGCTCTTTCAATTGAAAACCTTCCATTTGAATAATTATTCTATCTCAATCGTGCTCATGAAATAGTAAATTACAGTAATCTATAAGTAAACAGCTCATTAAGCTCACATTTCAGAAGTGGGATGCTTTCACCGTTGCCATACCTTAAGCTAGTTTGTGTAGGTAAATTAGTAAAAGGATATATGTTTTTTTTTTCTTTATTTTTTTTTGTTTTACCTTTGGTTTTGTTCTGTAATCATTAAAGATTTGCTCTAACGAACGGGCACACTGCGTAATTTTATACAATGTGTTTTCAGACAAGTATGGAGAAAACTAGAGAATCCCCACGGCGTGCGCGTTCCACATCGCGACGCCTGGAAGCCAGGACCAAACCCACCACCTCCCATGGCCATTCCAACCATTTGGTTATACTGGCCGAATCGCGGGAGACGCCGACCGGACTTCCACGTACGTGCCTTCTTCGTAAGGCTGCTTCACCGGTCGGCGCTTTTCCTTGTGCTCCCTACAAGTTCTATCTCTTCCTTTGTCCCCATTGGACACTTCTCCCCTTTCTGGGGCGTGCCGTGGAAGCCAGGACCAGTCAGCATCGGTCACAGAGCCCCGTACGTCGGAGCTCACGTGGCCGAATTAGTCGTTGCATGGGGCAAAGCCCTATTTTGTAAACGCCTGGCGGTGACCAGGACGTGCGACGCAGGCGCAGCCCACGTGCCGAGCGGTCGCACAGCCGCTACGGTGATCACCGCAGCCTGCGTGCCAAGCGGTCGAGCAGCCGCCACGGCGAGCACCGCAGCCTGCGTACCGAACGGTCGCGCAGTCGCCACAACGAGCATCGCAGCCTGCGTGCCGAGCGGTCGCGCAGCCGCCGCGACGAGCATCACAGCCTGCGTGCCAAGCGGTCGAACAGCCGCCACGAAGAGCATCGCAGCCTGCGTGCCGAGCGGTCACGCAGTCGCCGCGACGATCACCGCACCCTGCATGCCGAGCGGTCGCGCAGTCGCCACGAGGAGCATCGCAGTCTGCGTGCCGAGCGTTCGCGCAGCCGCAACAACGAGCATCGTAGCCTGCGTGTTGAGCAACCGTGTCACAGTCATAACAAGGACCCCGGTGAGTCATCAACAAATACCTATTCCTTAGATAGTATCACGCAAATTGTAAAAATATTAAAAACTATCAATCAGACCGATTCATTGGATAAGTTAGGCACTATGCACAATACGGTACCTGAATTTGATCCCGCAAGGAAAGAACAGACGATGATAATGTGGTTACACAAGGTTAACGAATGTGCTACAATTTATGGTTGGACCGAGAAACAGTTAATACATTTTGCATTACCTAAGTTGCGAGGCGTAGCTCAAAGATGGTATGAAGGTCTATCCTCTGTTCTTCACTCGTGGGATGAATGGCAAAAAAAACTTCTCTCTGCGTTTCCCTCGGAAGAAAATTATGGTCAAATGCTTAGTGATATGTTGGCTAAAAGGGCGCGCTTTGGTGATTCGTTAGAGGAGTACTACTATGACAAAATAAGCCTTGTAAATAGATGTGGCATCGTAGGCACTAGAGCCGTAGAGTGTATACTTCATGGTATCGATGATAGGTCTGTAAGGCTAGGTGCTGAGGCCGTGAAATTTGATGATCCGGATAAATTATTGTCTTATCTACGTAATGTGAGAAATGTAAAGCCATCGAATGAACGAAGGTTGAACAAACCTCTTTTAAATAAAATTTCTGATCCTCAGTCTAAACCCCCAAGCAGACCATCTCGATGTTTAAATTGTAGACAGGAAGGGCATTTATTTGCACAATGTCCGATTCCACTAAAAAAATGTGGCAAGTGCAGTAAAATTGGACATGATACTGAGAAATGCTATTCTAAACGCCCAATCCCTGATAAAACAGTCCTGCGGGTAGCCAGCAATAACGTGGGTATATCTTTAAGTGAGACCTTTAGTACGGAGCCTAATCATAAATATTTTAAACGCGCATTAGTCAATGGAGTCGAAATATTAGCTTTTATCGATTTCGGTAGTGAATGTTCGATGATAAAATTAGGTGAATTTCGCAAAATTGCTAACGACTTTAATACCAATAATTTGCCGCTTTTAAGAGGGTTTGGTAATTCTGTTGTGGAGGCTGTAGGAAGTTGCAAAGCCCAAGTGATAGTGGACGGAGTAAAAGCTTATTTAGATCTTATTATAGTTCCTGACACGGCCATGCATGTTCCCCTGATGATAGGTCAAACTTTTACAGAACAACCACACATATTAATTACAAAGACTAGTGACTCATTAGATATATCAAATCTATGTACACATAGGGCCTCGTTTACCAAGGTCAAATTATTTTGCAAAGAGGACGTTCATATCTCTGGTTTAACCGTTATTAATGTTTATACAGAGGAGGATGATTTTGAAGGTGAATTATTCATCGAAGGTAGTCTACGACAAAAGGGTAGCATACCGTATTCTATCTCATCCGGATTATTTTATATTAATCAAGGTCACGGACAAATTGTTGCGAGCTGCTCCCCTTTATCTAAAGTACCTCTAAAACAAGGGACACTAATTGCCCGTGCATTTATAGCCCATGAAGATGATACTAATAAAGTTTTAATTGTAATGAACGTTTCTGCTCATCAAGCCAACCCTATTAAGATATTGGATCTCAATATTGACAATGACCTCTCTGATGTAGAAAAACAACACCTTTTAAGTTTAGTTAACACTTATCGCGAATGTTTTGCATTTGATCTCACCGAGTTACGTACGACGACAGCAGGAGAAATGAAGATCATTCTTCAAGATGATCAGCCGGTAGTTTACAGACCATATAGGTTAGCAGTAAAAGAAAAAGAGAATGTTAGACATGATTAGTGAACTTTTAGATAACAATATAATACGTCCATCCACTTCTCCTTATGCAAGCCCCATAGTACTCGTACGGAAAAAGAACGGTGATATTCGCATGTGCATAGATTACAGGGCCTTAAATAAAAAAACAATTAAAGAAAAATACCCAATGCCCCTTATTGACGATCAATTAGACTCACTGGCCGGTAACTCTTATTTCACAACGTTAGATTTAGCATCAGGCTATTATCAGGTACCTATACGCGAAGAAGATAAGTCAAAAACTGCATTTGTTACGCCCGATGGGCACTATGAATTTAATAGAATGCCTTTCGGGCTCGCCAATGCACCCGCTACATTTCAACGCTTAATGAACCAGATTTTGGGGACTGCTCGTCATGGGGAGGCATTAGCGTACTTAGATGATGTTATTATACCATCCAAAAGCATCTCAGAGGGTATGGCTAGATTACAATTTGTTTTGCAACTTTTCAAGGAATCGGGTCTATCTTTAAAACCATCAAAATGTTTTTTCTTTAAACGTACCGTAGATTTTTTAGGATTTGAAGTATCAGGAGACGGTATACGTCCTGGTGGACAAAAGATAGAAGCTATAAAACAATATCCGACTCCACAAAACCAACATAATATTCGCCAGTTTTTAGGCCTAACTAGCTTCTTTCGGCGTTTCGTTCCTAGGTTTTCAATAATAGCAAAACCTCTCACTCATCTTTTAAAGAAAGATATTCCATGGTCTTGGGGGGCAGATCAGAAACAAGCATTCGAAACATTAAAGGCCGAATTGACTCGAAAACCAACGCTAGCTCTTTGTAATCCGGAAGCTGAAACTGAATTGCATACTGACGCATCTAGAGCTGGCATTGCAGGCATCTTATTGCAGAAACACGATAACTTATTTAAACCCGTAGCATATTTTAGTAAACAAACAAGTCCAGAAGAACAGAACTACTCGTCTTATGACTTAGAAACTTTAGCGGTAGTATCCTCTTTACAAAAATTCCGAGTTTACTTGATAGGTATCCCTTTTAAAATCATTACTGACTGTAACTCCTTGAAAGCCACATTCCAAAAAAAAGATATGCTTCCCCGTGTAGCCCGTTGGTGGGAGCAAATGCAGGAATTCAATTTTTCCATCGAATATAGACCTGGCTCGACAATGTCCCACGTAGATGCATTAAGTAGGAATCCTATCCCTAACGCAGGCTCCTTTAACGTTCTCTCAATTTCTGACTCTGATTGGTTAGCAACCGTACAAAGTGCTGATGATACCGTTCAAAGGATAATAGGAATCCTCAAAAATCCAGAATATGACAATGTTATTGACGTAAAGACCAATTATAAAATCAAAAATAATAAATTGTTTCGAATACTTCTGATGGTGATCGGTGGTTCGTACCAAAGGGGGTGCGATGGCAAATAGTAAAACAAAATCATGATGACATTGGCCACTTTGCTTTTGAAAAAACCTTAGAAAAGATACAGTCTTACTATTGGTTCCCTAAAATGAGGCAATTTATAAAAAGTACGTACAATCATGTTTAGAGTGTGCTTATGCAAAATCAGCGGCTGGTAAGAAACCCGGTCTCTTACATCCTATACCAAAAGTCGCCGAACCCTTTGATACGATCCACGATCCATATTGATCATACAGGCCCATTTGTTCGCAGTTGTAAAGGAAATATGTACATTCTAGTGATCATTGACGCGTTTACACGATACCTCTACCTCAAACCAGTAAAAAATACTAAAACCCAAACTACTAGCAAGGTCCTGCAGGAATATTTTGGAATCTTTGGGGTTCCAAAACGGATAATCTCGGATAGGGGAACTTCATTTACTAGTACTCATTTTAAACAATATATGACTGACAAAGGGATTAAACATGTGTTAAATGCTGTTGCTACACCCAGAGCAAACGGGCAGGTAGAAAGGTATAACAAAATAATAGTAGACTCATTGACAACTAAAACCATTGGTACCCCAGAAAACAAATGGGATGACTACCTGCCTGAGGTGCAATGGGGTATCAACAACACCTTTAATAAAGGTATCAACCGCACACCCGCGGAAGCGTTGTTCGGAAAACGGTTAACAGGGGCTAGCGAAGGTAGGATTATCTCAGAATTGGAAGAGGATGTGACTAGGGTAAATGATAGTCAAAATTTAAATGAAATAAGAAAGGAAGTTAGTTCCCATATAGAAAGCACTCAAAGGAAGGAAAAAAATCGATTTGACAAAACCCGTAGCGCAGCTATAAGGTACAGTGTCGGTGATCTGGTTAGAGTTGAGCGTCAAATTCCCTCCACGGGTCAAAGTAGGAAATTAGTACCTAAATACCAAGGGCCTTACAGAATAACAAAGGTTCTTAATCACGATCGATACCAAATTGAAGACACGCCTATAACTAGAAAAGGAAATGGACGTTACTCTACTGTAGTAGCGGTGGATAAAATTCGCCCTTGGTTGAACTTTACTAGGCCTCATGATAGTGATAACGAATCTGATGAATCGGTCGAATAGAGACATAGGTACTACTTGGTTAATAAATAAATTATAATACATGCTAATAACTTTATAATATACTGAATTGTACTGTAAAACTTTTGTACATTACATGTGTTTTCTCTATATAGAAAATCATTGTTATAAAAATTATTAACATATTTGTATATTTCGAAAGATTTTAATATTACTTAAAAAAGATTAAAATGGACGGTAGGGTCCTATTTTATTTATGGACGGAAAGGTCCAAATTCAAAAAAGGACGGAAGGGTCCTAACTTAAATGGACGGAAGGGTCCGAACTGAAATGGACGGAAGGGTCCGTACTTAAATGGACGGAAGGGTCCGAACTTAAATGGACGGAAGGGTCCGAATTTCTAAATGGACGGAAGGGTCCTAGTATTGTCTATAATACTCGTAATAGATAAAATGGTCTTAATAATACATACAGAAGATACCTATTTTTAGGCTTAACCGATTTATAGTTTTCGTATTTTAGCAATATTATTTTTTTGTAATTCACACGCATGAGGTCACGCTTAAACTTAGGATGGCCGACTGTCAGCGTTTCAGCATAAGGGCACTAATTAAGTCATAGTTATTTATTTACTTATTTATTTGTCATAAAATATTCACCAAAATCACGATCCACTGAATTGCAGTTTGATGGATCGCGATTCACTTGATCGCGATCCATCAGTATCCATCCTTTCATTATCTGTGGAACGCAATGTCAAGTTGGCAGCAACACAGGACTGGCCCTATAAATAGTAGCGGGGCACAGTCAAATATTCATTCCAACACCGACTACCGAAGTGTTCGGACGTCTTGCTGAAGTGCTGCTAGTTTGTCAGAAATTAGTAAGGGATAATTATTTTATAAGTTTACTGAGTAAGTACTTGCACCGTTATTATGCCTGTTTAATAAATATTGCTAATTATTGTTATCTTGTGTTTTGATATAAATAAAATAAGTGGTTGACATTTAAACTAGGTCTTTCAATTGAAAACCTTCCATTTGAATAATTATTCTAACTCAATCGTGCTCATGAAATAATAAATTACAGTAATCTATAAGTAAACAGCTCATTAAGCTCACAATCATCATCATTATCCGACATATACTATACAAAATAGGAACAAAACTTTTTTGATACAAAACTATTGGGCCGTGAATTAAAACAGACTATTGATAACACGGCTCGCGGTACTTAGACATTACCAACAAAAAAAAAAAAAACCAGCTAAGTGCGAGTCGAACTCGCCCACTGAGGGTCCGTGCAAACTTTAACTGAATTAGGGATCCACTTACTTCCACTAAGCTAAAATACCACAATATTTTGTTGACAGCAAATATAACTTTGTTTTTCATAGTGTTTGTATGAAAAACAAAGTTATGTTTGCGGTTGTTGAAAATGCTATATCTCAAAAACTAATAGTTCGATCCCGTCTAAACTAATTTTCGTTGAAAGTATTTTTTAAGATCTACATTATAAAGGGGCATTTTATCAGTTTGGAAGCTTATATCTCGCAAACGTTAGACTTTTAGAGAAAATAGTTTTAGGAACCCCTATTTCATTTTGTATTTTTTATTTTTTTTGTATAAGAATCGTAAAGTGGTTAACAGGATACATCTTCCTAACAAATTTCAACGGTGTGATGCTTATAGTTGCAGAGTAAAGTGGCTGTGACATACGGACGGACAGACAGACAGACAGACAGACTGACTTGACGAAACTATAAGGGTTCCGTTTTTTGCCATGGACCTAACAAATGGAAAAATACCACAATATCAATGAGCGAGTCAAAACTACCAACGCCAGGTCGCCTCTTCGTAATTACGGCGTAGTTTTTCGTAGATACGCGCAAGGGTGCGATTTTCCCAATTCGTTTTGATTTTTGTCAGACTGTCGTGAGAGGTTCTCTATAAAACTTGCATATACCTAATTCAACAAAAAGAAATATTAAATAATAATGTTACTGACCAAAAATATTCTGTATCATATTTCCGATTGTTGTTTAGAAAAAAATCAATTTTCTAAGGAAATATGTAATCATTTGTGCAGTTTTAGTCAAGTTCATTGTTTAGCATCTGAAAGCCCGATAGCTGCACAATTATTGCTAATCACAATTTTACATTACAAGGCTGATAACTCCAATCGCTATTGCGATCGCTTTAAAACACATAAAATCCCCGCCAGTCAGCGTCAAGGCCGACAGAATGTTCTGCAATACACTCTGAGTGTTGTTACTCACGAACTAATTAAACAATTTATTGTTTTTATCCGTGTCTCTAGTTTCCGGTGGATTTGTTAATACAAAACAAATTAACTTCACTTACATGTTTGTTATTAATATGTTATTACACATACTACATACAAATCATTAATGTTAAGTTAACAATTTAATTAATGTGGTGGTATATAAATATTTTTTAATTGAATTGAATTGAAGTCGGTTTTTACTTTTTTTCAAAGTTTATTTTTTATAGAGTTCTCTCAAAATGGGTTTGCTAACTGACAGTAGGGAAACCAATAAACTGGTGATCTATGTAAGCAATAAATAAAAGAGTAAGGAGCATTTGTGTGAATTATCAAGTACTATCTGTAGTAAATATTGTGCCTATTTAATGAAATAAAATACATTTTGTTTTCGACGAGTGCTTTCTACCGGTACTTACTAATAGATTAGAAACTAGGGCTACGACCAATGATGTTTGAAAATATTAGATATGTCACACGGGCGCGCAATGTGAAAACGCTAAAACGTCTAATTAGGACTTCATAATATTAGTCTGCAAATAGCTATTCCTCAAGTGTGACGTCTTTGTTAGTGACTGTATATCCCATAAAAGGCCATCTTGTGTGTTTTAAAACTGTAAAAACTGTATTAAATGAGTAAAATAAGCTCAGGAGATTTTAGTATTTTTACTTTAAATACATTTTACAATACGGCTACAAAGGTAAAAGATTACGTAAATTGATAATTATATTACCAATTATATTTTTAATTTTATATTAGTATTCAGGCTGTTGTTTTGGTCAATGACATCCAACTCAAGGATTTTTAAATTCATTATGCTAGTTTTTTACAAGAAAACCTCTTTACAACATTTACGAACATGTCAAAACGAATGTGGAAACTCGCACCCTCGCGCGTAGCCAGCGCGTATCTACGAAATACTACGCCGTAGCTAGTAAGCTACGATGAGGCTACCTGGTGTTGGTAGTTTTGACTTGATCGCTGTATTGCATTAATAAATTGATTTTGGGGTTTTTTTTTCATTTCAACAAAAAAATGGCATCAGTATCGGTTGTATAGCCACTCCTAAGTCGCTCGTCGTTGACAAAAACAACATCCTGTATAGTATATTATAAGTAGCTGAAGTAGTATATTATTAAGTTCGTATAGTATTTTGTCACTACACACAATTAATATGTAATATAAATTGCACTTTAAAAAAGCAACTGTGTCAGACGAGGAATCGAACCCACATTTCAACGTGTTAACTTTACTTCGCATAAGTTTTGTATCGCTATGTTATATTTTATGTATTTAATAAGCAAATATTTATTTCTGTACAATGAATTAGCTAAGCGGTTGATTGATTGTACGGGTGACCAGAGAGCTGGCGCATTTCTAGGCCAAAGGATTACTTTAGCAATCCAAAGAGGAAATGCAGCCAGCCTTCTCCGCACCATGCCGCTATCGCTGGTTCCAGATTTGAGAATATTTTATTTATTTTAATTTAGGTTAACGATTTTTTTATCTTTCATTGGTAGGTACACCTCATAGTATCTTACTAAATATGTGAAAAGAGTTTATAAACCTTTTTAATAATTAAACTGGCCACTATGGCTTTAGCTGTAGATATGATTTCACGTCACTTTTGACAGACACTGAAATATTTCAGATTTTGAGTTTTATTGTGAAAACATAATAATTAATTACGAAATAAGTAAACTGTAGAAAACTGGAAATAGAGACTTTAAATGTAGTTTTTATAATTCTTTACAGGTAAGATTTTGTTAATAGAAAGATGTTATGTATGATTTTATGAGCAGGAAACTGATGTAAATAAATACTATAATTCTTTACAGAAACGCAATATCGCTTTTATTTCAAGTCTGTACTATTATAAAACTACATTTTTGCTTCGATTGCAAGTAATATGGAGAAACTGAGATTCGATTTCGAAGTTTAACCTACCGAAGATGGAAAATCGAATGTTTTATGCATAACCTCAACTAGTGGGCAGATTTGTGAAATAACAAGCACTTCCAACTATACCAAAGTTAAGAAAACACTGATAAAGAGATACCAAAAAAGGAGAATATGGATAACATTGACAGATAATATTTCAAAAACATACTTACATGAAGAAAATAATTTACAGTTTACGGATATTTACCTAGAAGAAATGTTTGAAGATGCAAAGGAAGGTACTTCGAGTTATTCCAGTCAACATCTTAATAAATTTTTGGAGAAGTTGCTTGAGGAAAAAGAAAATAAGTCATGCGCAGACCAAAATTTAGGAATAGTCGCAAAGGATTTTATACCTCAAAAATTTACAGGAAAAAACTCAAATGCACACCAGTGGATAAAGGATTTTAACAAAGAATGTAAACGTTTTCGAATTGTAGAGGACCAAAAGAAAATTGAAATAATGAAAAAATTTTTTGAATACTCTGCCGTAGATTTGTATAGCTGCATGTTAATAAAGCATACAGTGGAGTCTAAATGGGACATATGGGAAAATAACTTTTGTGAGACATTTGCAACCAAGGGATTGTCACCAATTAGATACGCTTTTGCTTTAAAGTATCAAACAGGATCATTACTTGATTATGCTTTAAAAAAAAAAAAACTACTATTGGAAGTAAGGAAAACAATTGATACTGGAACAATTATTGACCTTATTGTATTTGGCTTACCTAATTATGTAGCTGATAAGATTGATAGAAAGACTTTACAAGAAACGGAAACTCTGAACAATGAAATTAGAAAACTAGAATACCTTGTTAAGAAGAATAAATATGATATCAAATTTATAAATACAGATGCAAATACAAAAAATATAAGGAAAGAAGCCATGTCAGATTTGCATCGCTGACAAAAAGGGGAAACGTTATAAAGGGACGTTAAAAAGGGACATATAACGTTTAAAAGGGACAAACAAAAAGCTATTGTAAAGACTGTAAACAACTCGAAATTAAAAGTGGAATTAAACGAAAAGAATCCAAAAAACTAGAAGTACCACCATTAATAAGGGTAAGTTTGCTATTGAATGATACTTTAAAATGTTTCTGGAATTTATGACTCTGGTTCTAATCACTGATAAATGCAAAATTACTAAAAATACCACAGACAGATGATAACTTGAACATGCAAAAAGTAAATCTAAAAACTATTAATGGTGAGAATGAAACAAATGGCATGGTAACTTTGAAAATAAAGATATACAATAGGAAAGAATAATGGATGTTTTTATCATAGATAATAAAAACTTCAAATTTGATTTTTTGATTGGTTTGGATTGCATCAAGAAATTTAAATTAATTCAAACTGAAGATTTAAAGATAATGCAATCTAACAGTTCAACGAATGATACTTTAAATACAGCGAATGTAGTAATTCCTGATGAACTAGGTGACAAAAAAAAAGGATTGTTCTCAAACACAGACGAAGAAATAACAAAATTTGAATATGAAAGAAAATGTGTTTTTTTTTTTTTTTAATGAAATCATTTAGGTTTATGTCAGAAATCAGAAATAAATAATATAGTCGAAAAATACAAATCAGTATTTGCTAAAGATAAATATGATATTGGTACTGTTCGTGATTATAAAGCGCATATTAACCTAATGGTGGATAAATATTGTTGTAAACGACCATATCGATGTTCATTTGAAGACGGAAGAGAAATAGAGAGTCAAATATCAAAACTACTTGAGAAAGGATTAATTGAGGAGTCTTATAGCCTATTCGCAACTCCAGTAACGCTAGCATATAAAAAAGAAGATGATAAAAAAACAAGATTATGTATAGACTTCAGAGAATTGAACCAAATAGTTGTTCCTCAATCTCAACCGTTTCCATTAATAGAAGATTTGATAATCAAAACTGTAAACTGCAAATATTTTTCAACTTTAGATATAAATTCTGGTCTATACCGTTGAAAATTCAAGATAAACACAAAACTGCTTTTGTTACTCAAGAAGGACATTACCAATGGACAAGCCTACCATTTGGATTGAAGACTGCTCCATCAATTTTTCAACGAATTTTGAGTAATATCATGAGAAAGCACAAAATGTCTAACTTTGCAGTAAATTTTATCGACGATATTTTAGTATTTTCGAAGACTTTTGAGGAGCATATACAACATTTATCTAGATTATTGGATGCAATTCTTAAAGAGGGTTTTCGGCTAAAATTTTCAAAATGTAGTTTAGCGGAAAATCATGCAAAATATCTAGGACATATTAAAGAAAACAATTCAATTCGACCGTTGAAAGATTATTTAACTGCGATCAAGAATTTTCCTGTGCCAGAAACCAGGAAGAATGTACGTCAATTTTTAGGAAAAATAAATTTCTATCATAAATTCATTCCCTGTGGTGCAATAATTTTTGATCCATTACACAATTTATTAAGAAAAGATGTGAAGTTTATTTGGTCAGCTGAATGCCAGGAATCATTTGATAAAATTAAAAAAAACTGTTATGCTCAGAACCAATCTTAAGAATTTATGATCCGGACTTGCCAATACAAATTTACACAGATGCAAGTATAAAAGGAGTTGGAGCTGTTTTGAAACAAAAAGATGAAAACTGTAAAAGTTAACCAGTTGCTTATTTTTCAAAAAAAATATAACTGTACCACAAAAAAAGAAGAAGGCTATATATCTGGAATGTCTGGCAAAAAAAGAAGCGGTAAAATACTGGCAACATTGGCTTATGGGTAAAGAATTTATGGTGTATTCGGATCGCAAACCTTTAGAAAACCTAAATATAAATGCTAGAACAGATGAGGAACTTGGTGCGTCAAATTACCAAGTTCTTCATCTGTTCTAGCCTTATTATTTATCGCAATATGATTTTAAAATAAAGTCTAATCCTGGAAAATCCAATCAAGAAGCAGACTGTTTAAGCCGGAATCTGGTCTTGAACCCAAATAATAATACTGATGACTTTTTGAAAGTAGTGAATTTGATTAGCCTACAAAAGATTAAAGAAGATCAGGACAAAAATGAAAACTTACAAAATTTTAAAAACAAATTGATGTTGAAAAATGGAATTTATTATAAAGAAAATAAGGGAAGAATCAAAATAGTACTATCAGAGGAACTAAGTAAGACTCTTATAAAAGACATCCATCATACTTACTGCCATCTTGGGAGAACACAAATGACAAGTAAAATTACACCACTCTACACTGCAAAGAATATCATTAATAACATTAAACAAATATGTGATGAATGCAAAGTCTGTATGAAAAATAAATCCCGAAAAAGATCTAAATATGGTTAAATGTCACATTAAGTCCAGCAACGCGCCCATTTGATTTTTTTTTTCGAGAGAGGAGATGTAAAAAGAGTTTATAAACCTTTTTAATAATTAAACTGGCCACTATGGCTTTAGCTGTAAATATGATGTCACGTCACTTTTGACAGACACTGAAATATTTCAGATTTTGAGTTTTATTGTGAAAACATAATAATTAATTACGAAATAAGTAAACTGTAGAAAACTGGAAATAGAGGCTTTAAATGTAGTTTCTAAAAACTAAAAAAATAATAATAATAAATTTCTAAAAATTATGACTGGGGCAGTAAAATAAAATAATTGTGTAAATAAGTTATCAACATTAATTCATTTTTTTACTTCTATTTTATTTTATTTAAGTCAATTTGTTACTATTATTATTAATTACTAACATAGACATTAAGTACATTATAACTAACCATAAATGGATCAATGATATCTGAAAATAAATGAATAATAATAATAATAATAATTCTTTACAGGTAAGATTTTGTTAATAGAAAGATGTTATGTATGATTTTATGAGCAGGAAACTGATGTAAATAAATACCTACTATAATTCTTTACAGAAACGCAATATCGCTTTAATTTCAAATCTATACTATTATAAATTCATAATGTGATTGAAAAAAATAAAAAAATAAGCGAACACAATTACTAACCAAAATTAATAAACAGAGCTAAAATTTTATTTTACCATTTCAAAGTACTCATTTCTCTTTTTACTAGTTCAAAGCAATGCGTATTTATGAAAAATTTGCATAATCGTTATTCCTAATTCACCGTAATTGGGGTACTAAAAGAACATAACAGCGGCTATAACATAAAAGCCTTCAAAGTACCCTATTCGCAAGTTGCTTTGCATCAGACCCGTACTAAGGGCCTTTTATATTCTTACGGATAATATCTTTAGAAGCCCTGTATTTTTTCTTTCCAATTACATCGCGTACAGAGATTTGCCTGAGGTGCTTTAATACAGGGGAATTTAAGGTTTACGCAATTGTTGTGATTGTATCTGGGAAAATGTGCGGTCAATAAAGTCGAAAGTATTTTTTGAATTGGTTTGGTTTTACTTTGAAAAATAGATTGGTTTTTTATTTAGTGAATGTAATGGCTAAAAGTCCAAACGATTTTAAGATTTTTACAAAGATGCATCTTTTTATGGTAACGTGGTATGAAGTTATTTGCGTAATATATTTATTAAAAGTTAGTAATGTGTTACATGAGTTTCTTTTTAATCTTAAATCTTATTTTAAAATTTTTTTGTACAATTAAATCACTGCTGCTGAGCTCCAGTATCAATTATTCATAATTAGGAACTTGTTCACATTTTTCTTAGTAAAACTTCCTAATAGCCGTTCATGGAGCCTCATGAAATACTGTACCAACAATAATTGACAACTTTGTTAAATATTATAATGAATACATGAATTTGTATTTGTATTTAGCTTTGCCATCTCTTAAGACAGCTCTTTCAAAATTAGTTTTGCGTATACCTATAGGTATACGGTTTGCTTGGCAAAGCCGTGCCAATCAGCATCAGTCATTATTGTTTGCTGCTTGCAAATAGATGTGCAGAAGCCGAGCCAAATTAAACCGATTGATAAAAGGAAAGAGATTAATTAGTGTGACTGCAATATGCTAATTAAATTGACCGTACTAAATACAAGCAAAACCTTTTTTTTAATCACTCTCGGCAGTACTACGAGTTGGACACCAATCACATCCATTGCTTTGATCCCAAAGTAAGTAGCTAATTGCACTTGTGTTATGGAAATCAGACACAACGGTGGTACATCAACACTCAGACCCGATACAATATAGAAAAATTTGATTTTTATATTGACCCGATCGGGAATCGAACCCTGGAACTCGGAGCGGCGACGCCTTGAAACCAGCGTGCTTAGCTACTACACCACGGAGGACTTTCGTTCGAAACTCACAAAAAGTCCACTAAAATCATGCTATATTGAATATGCATGCAATAGTTTCAAGTTATCTTCTAATCAGTGTTGTGTCAATTACAACTGATATTAATTTAAAAACCGAACATGTATCAATGAAAATTATCCGCTATATTGGCATGAGTGATTTAAATAGAGCTCTACGTGTCCAGAAAGTACTGGCACTGTTACTTAATGGGCCGTTACTAAGTAAGTTACACAGACCACAGAAAATAACCTCAATATGATGGATGACCCGTTCTATAAAATTTCTTCAATTCATTGACATTGACGACCCGTCTGGTGTAGTGGTCGAGAAATCGCCTACTACGCAGCGGGTGCGGGTTCGATCCCCGCACAATACAAACATTTGTGTGCATGAACATGTCTGTTTGTATTGGTCTGGGTGTTTTCTATGTACAATATGTATGTATTTACAAAATAAAAGTATTTAAGTAATATATCCGTTGTCTGGCACCCATAACACAAGCTTTGAGTAGCTTACTTTGGGACTAGATGGCGATGTGTGGAAATGTCCAAAGTATATTTATTATTATTTATTTATTTATTCAAATTTCGTTTTAACGGCTCGATTCTGTTTTACCTACACAAAACTATACCTATCATGTTTTCTCCTTGTTAGCGTTGTGAGGCCAATCAGGTTCCGCAAACATTGTTACCGCTGACGATTACTGTGTACCGATTTCCGCTCAGTTGGCATACTAAGAGAAATGTTATACACAATACCTACTCGCATACATATTACGTATACTGCTACAGCAAAAATTTCACAATTATCGTTAAAAATCGCTCACTTATAACGAACAATGCTTAAAACTAAAAAAATATGAGCCCTGTTTGACTTCAAAAAGGAGGTGATATATTCGACCTGTATGTAAATATAGTCAGAATTAGTATGTTGATCTATTTAGGCAGACATGTTGGAAAAAATTATAAGTGTATCTTGGTATGTTTGTTTGTATGTTTGTCTCGAGATTTCTCGAAAACGAGAAGACATGATAGCGAGATGAATCCTTTTCTTAGTTCAATTGGGTATAGTTCAAGTGATTCATCAAAATCGATGTAGTAGTTTTTGAGAAATGAGTATTAACATAAAAAACAGGAAATAAAAAAATATTTAAATAAAAAAAAAAAAACTATTTAGAAGATAAGCGTCAAGCGTCGCAAATATGTCTTACTTGCAAGTGGCTATGTGTTTGTGTCGTTTGGCGTTAAACCTCTGGGCCGTGGGGACCGTCTGCTAAATTGCTGTTTGGAAAAATTGCGCAAACATTTAATTCTGTAACAGCCAATAATAAAGCTGGCTGGTTCCTAGCTCAAAGGATTAGCATAGCTATACATCACGGCAATGCAGCTAGCATCATAGCCTCCTTGCCGCCAGGTAATGGTTTCGTTTTTAAATTGGCAGATTTTAAGTTTATTTTTAATTTGCATATATTAGTTTTCAGTTTTTTTAAAAAGTTGTAAAACAAGTAGATTTTAACAGATTTTTATTACAAAATCAAACATTTATCAAAAAAAAACTTACCCCAAATTGACGCGATACGAGTGTTTCAAAATAAACCGTGGGGAGACCTGATTTTAGCAGTGCACATCCTTTGGCTGATAATGATGATTATCCAAAATAATTAGATGAAGCACTTCAGTTAGAGTTGTTGCATAATCTCAAGCTTACTTTCATATATTGTCTGACTACATCATGCAACGTCTACAATAAAATTTGGTTGTTCTAAAAAGAGAGCAAATGATTTTGATGAAACCTAAACTGTATTCTAAGTTAAAATAATAAAAACATCTTGCTTTGACTTTTCGTTTTCAAGAAAACAATGGATAAGCATATAAACATACATACACTTACGAAATTTCCCACACGTGTTTGGAATCCTAAGTACTGTAAGAAAGCGAAGCGTCGCTGTGATCTCGGAGATATGAATGCGAGTTTACGTGTTATGTTATATAAATAAATAACTACTTAACTTTCAGGTTTTCAATTTCTATATTGATTATTTTAGTTATAAACAGTTAATGCACTTTTAAATATAATATTATAAGATTTGACTGACAATCGCAGGAAGATATCTATTTTATATATATGACAAACGTCTATCAAAAATTACTCGTAAAGAAAGTAGAAAACATTTAAAATGCGAAGAGTCGAACGAACGAGACGTAGAGGTTTTACGCGTGGTAGCTTGAAACCTCTACAGTACATCAACATACACAAGTATTATCAAATTCTTACGATGCATAAACATTTAATTGAATATTACTTTTTTATAAAGTCCGTAAAAATAGGGCATCAGTTTCGAGCCAAATTAGAGTATGCATCGAAAACGTTGAGTGCAAAAATATATAGAGGTGATAGCTCTACACTGTACATTTTAATCCAAAAAAACATTAGGGATTTAGTTCACTACCTTTAAAAATAAGATACAATCAGTATTGTATTAAACAATTAAATAGTAGTTTATGAAGATAAGGGAAATAGTATGTGGGTGTTAAGACGAAGGTCTGACATAAAGGAAATAAGATAAATAGAATTACTTGTTAGTGACTAATGAGTATTTTGTTAGCGCAATTTCGTGCCAATGAAACGAAAGTCCCTGTACACATTTTGTACTATAAGTATCTTTTGATATTAAACATAAGAGATAAACAAAAAAAAAGCTCATATTATCAAGCTAAGTAGTTCTATCAATCCAATCCTTGATTCATTTTTAAAAACCCATTTAGGCTGATTTTTCCAAAGTCAGATAAGGAATATTCTTCGAATGAAGCACGAAACGCCTTATTTGAAAACGTCACCTATTTGTCAGCAATCATTTATGTGAATGCAATTTTAAAATCGGTCGTTTTATACTTATGCAGTCAGATAAGTCTTATCTGACGTTGGTTAAATTGACCCTTAGTGTTGGTTTACATAAATAACTGCTGACAAATAAGTGACGTTTTCAAATAAGGCGTTTTGTACTATATTCGACGAATATTCCTTGTCTGACTTTGGAAAAATCTGGCCTTAAAGTGCTAAATATAAGTTTTATTTCCACATAATTTTAAACATAAAAATGAATCGTAGGCAGATTTAACTAACGTAAATAAAACAGAACTTCCGAATATTATCTTAATTTCCAAACTTACTTAAATAACCTAGACCCATAGATTAAAGCAAGTTATCTGAAGGTCCTGGGATTGTCACGGCAAAAACATTGTCGTTTTCTTTCTGCTAGTCCAAGGGATATGGTCGTGTTTTGGAGACACAAAGTAAAGTTTTATTCCAATACGAAAGGCTTCTGGTATGAAGTGCTATTTTGCACAAGTACTTACCCGTTTGTTTTGAGATCCTCTGATAATAACTTACTCCGATCTTGACACTCAGGTAAGTATTGATTCCATTAGATAGCCAGACATTTCGCCACGATTGCACCTGTTGTTAAGTACGCAGCCTAAGTTGGACCATGTCTAGTCAGACAGTCGGTTACAGCCTATTTACTCTTTTCTATAAAACGTCCAAATTGTAGTAAACAGAAATGTGGACCGAAAAATCGTTGGGTGCGTATTGTAAGTATCTCTACGACGTAGGGGTAGAAACCTCGCCCGCGTCTTGTGTTCCGAAGATGAAAAGCGGCTAGTAAAACATGAAAAGGAAAATTAAGAATACATATAAACAAAAATTCCAGTAAATGCATCTCTTAGACTACCCAGATCTGCAGGGAATATAATTTATCATGGCTTATCGTCTGCGGTGCGGGACCACTGCGATAATTACGCGTTAAGGACCTTGAAACAAAACAACGTTTTCTTATATAATTGTACGTAAGCAAAGTATGCTCGAATCCGAAACGTAATAAGTATCATGCTTGTCATCTGCTGCCGCGACACATACTGAGCGGGGGGACCTTTTTGACACATACTGGATGCCTTAATTTGAGATTTTTATTAATAACTAGCGGATCAGACCAACCAGCGAACTTTGTTTCGCCCCTAGCCCCGTCCCGCCCCAGCCCCGTCCCGCCGAGTCCCGTAATTTTAAAAGTTAAGCATTCCCAGCGAATTTTGTTTCACCCTTAAATTACTAAAATGGCTATTAAAAAATAAGGGTTGATCGTAGAAGGGTGAAAATTTAGAGTTGTATGTATTTTTGTATGTTGTATCATAAAAAAATAAAAAATAAAAATTTTGTCCAAAAAATAAATAAAAAATTTTAGGGGTGGACTATCATTTAGGGGGATGAAAAATAGATGTTGGCCGATTCTGATAGATACCGGATAAGCACAAAAAAAACATCAAAATCGGTCAAGCCGTTTCGGAGGAGTTTGGCAACTAAAACTCTGACACGAGAATTTTATATATAATAGATGTTTAGCAAAATTTATTTACGGCCCTGTTTTTTTTATGTTTTGATATTTATTTGTGCCTGTATGTATTTTTTGTGTGAGTGAAATAAATAATTATTCTGTTCTATTCTAATATTCAGTATCCTTTTGATACTGTGCGTGACAACAGCGATACAAACTATTAGGGGACATAAAATTTCTATTCGCTATATGTCATTACAAAAAGTAATTAAACCAAAGTTATTTATTGAATAAAAACCTAATAAAATGTAATAATGCACGAATATGTACATTTTGTTTAAGACCGATTTTACTAACGTCAGATAGGACTTACGCGACGTAATAAGTATAATACGATCGATTTTAAAATAACATTTACATAAATGATTGCTGACAAATAGGGGACGTTGTCAAATAAGGCGTATTGTATTTTATTAGAAGAATATTCCTTATCTGACCTTGTCTAAATCAGGACTTAGTCACTGCAAGCGCTGTCATCGATTCGAGTTCTCCACCAGTTACTTCTTATAGGTACGAAACCAAACGTTATTCGGCTTGTCCATCATAGTTCTATGGACGCTAAATCACTTATAAGAGAGCAAAGACTTTGTCCCAAACGCCGATTTACCGCTGCTTTTCAGCGCTGAGAGGTGCCGAGGCAAAAACCAAAGTACGTAAAATTTTACATTGTCAGACTTTTGTAATGTACAAGTAAATAACTCATAAATATTCAACATTAGCTATGACGTATAATGTAAGAGTAGATGTATTATGAAAATAAATAAACTAAAAATAAAAATAAACGTTTGTCTTGAACTAAAGATTGCTAAGTAAGTGTTTAAAAGTTATATGTACAGTCGTCACCACATCAGGCTATCCACTTATGTTGCAAACTAGCCCTTATTTTAACGGCATAAGACACTGCAGTGTTTACCTTGAAGTGCTGTTGTGCGTACATGATTATTGGAAGGAAGCAAAAATAATGACAAATTTAACATTATGATTTTGCCTAGTTATTTGAAGCTAGCTTTTATTTATTAATTTAATTAAAGTTTAATGCACAATAATAGATAGAATTAGAGAGAAAGAAAATGAGTTTATTAATTTAGGACATCACAAACACACATTTAAACGAGTTTTCAAATAAAAACAATCACATAACGAATTCACAAATTACAAAACAGAAAAATACAACCAAAAATAAAAACAAAAACTACGGAGAAAAATATATCAACCCTGCAGTGCGTGCCATAGTGTGCCGTGTGACGGTGATGTCTATATCAAGAGGTCCTCACTCAGCATAAGCTAGGTCCCCGGGAGGCCCTGGCGCTGGTTTTCAGTGGACCCTTGCTGAATGAGGTAAACGGAAAATGGCGCCAACATCACATTACTATTGGCGGACTAAATGCCTTATGAAATTGTCTATCTTTTTAAGAATTTTGTTTCTTCCTTTTCTCCAAGAGCCGTAATAAGATTAGCTGTGTAAAAGGGCAATTCAATTAGTCCAAGACGCTCTAATTGAATTGAACTGGGTCAGTCCGAGACGGTAAAAATGAAAATTCATTTTACAGTAGATTCAAAATGAGCGGTTGCGCTCGTACGTTTTACTTCCAAAGCTTATCGAGGTACTAAAAATTTTAATACTAAAGTTATACAATGGTTGTTTGATAAAACTTTGGTGGTGACCAATGAGACAATTTACTTGATGCTTTATTTCTATGAACAACATTTTAATGACACTTTTTTATTGTTATTATGTGAGTAATATTATATCAAAACTAGCGGACCCAGCGAACTTTGTTTCGCCCTCAGCCCCGTCCCGACCCAGGCCCGTCCCGCCGAGCCCCGTAATTTTAAAATTAAGCTTTCCCAGCGAATTTTGTTTCGCCCTTAAATTACTAAAATGGCTGTTAAAAATAAGGGTTGATCGTAGAAGGGTGAAAATTAAGGATTGTATGTATTTTTTATCATAAAAAAATAGAAATTAAAAATTTTGTCTAAAAAATTAATAAATAAAATTTAGGGGTAGATTGTCATAGATACCGGATAAGCACAAAAAAATTCATCAAAATCGGTCAAGCCGTTTCGGAGGAGTATGGCAACGAAAACTGTGACACGAGAATTTTATTTAGATAGAACTAATGCAACAGCGCGCGATAAAATAATAAGTGATAAGAGCGTCTTGATCTCCTAGATGGCGCTGTAAGTTTTTCACTCGCGATATAGCTCGAGATTTTTGAATCAGCCAAAGCTTGAAGGACTTAGTAACTGGATATCGAAATCAGTCTATCTTTTATTCAGGTCAATTGGCAACCAAGTGTTGGGGCCCTTAACTCAATAGAAAGTGCAAAATGATAACATTACTGGGACGGTACAATATTTTGACAGGTAAAGTATAAAGATGAAATGTAAGTAAATTTGAACTAGGGTTGTAACGGGGGCCTACTTAGCGAAGCCGGAGGCGGATGCGGAGGTGAAGAGGTTTGCCTCCGCGGATGCGAAGGTTAACGGAGGCGGAGGTGAAATTTGTTGGGAAAATATAAATAAATTTATGATTAATAGAGTCAGCAACATTTATTTATATTATATATAATGTGTACAATTGTACATACATGTTCATGATTCATCTTAGTAATCAAAATTGACAAGAGGCAAATTATATTTTACGAACAAAAGCTTTGCGGCTTTTTCGCCTTCTAAGCGGTTTCTCAAGGGTTCGTAAATTAAACCAGCAGAACTCATTAACTGTTCGCTTGGCACTGAACTTGGTGGCGCCGATAAGTAAATGCGAACTATGGGAGCAAAAACTTTATATTTAATGTTATATCTCCACCACAATAAGGTATCTTCATTTAGTTGGAGTCTATTTTCTTTATTATATTCATTAATTAGTGTTTTCCATATCATGAGGTTGCTGTTGGTATCCATGCTGTCATTTTCCGATTCCTCTTCATCACTGCAATTCTTCAACATATCAGCCAGGTTGGAATGCACACTTTGTATTGGTGACAAAATCTCAAATCTTGTGCTTGGGTCAACATTACTTGCATTTGATGCTAATCTCGCTCTCTTGGCCACAGAAGGTTCATCATCGTCAACTCGGCTTGCCACATTCGAGACATAAAGGGTTAGCAAACGTATTAGTTCGGACTGAACTTGCTCTTTAATTACGTCATTAAAAAAAAATAATTTGTACCTTGGGTCCAAATATGTAGCAAGCGAATACAGGGTGTTGCTTTGTAGGTCACAAAATCTAGAATTGATATCTTCAATTCGTTTGTGCAACTACGCGGTACCGAACGCTTTGACAAGTTGATTCCTGTTATTCATTCACTCACACTCCCACCACCCGCTTGGCCGTGTTCCCGCGGCTTAAGCAAACTCTCGACCATTTCACTTGAATACACGCAGCCGAGCGGCCGCGTCGCCTAACGTTGCTCCTTGCGCGTTGTTTGTGATCGTAAATGAACTTCCAATATGATTCCGCATAAATTTTGCGGAGGCGGATGCGGAGGCGGAGGTTAAATTCTTTGCGGAAGTTCCGCAGTAACGGAGGCGGAGGCGGAGTTCCGTTACAACCCTAATTTGAACCATAAAATTATTATCCCTTTGGAATAGAACGACAAAAGCGAGATGTCACTAGCAGCAAACTGTGTGATAAAAAGAGATGGGTAGCAGAACCATTTTTGTCAGATGTCAAACAGTTGACCGCCCTGCAGAAGTTCGCTGAAAATTACGTGCATTTGATTTTTTATATTTAAAAGTGAAATTGTGTATATTTTGGAGAAATAATGCGTCTGAAACATGGTGACTTGATCGGTGATTGATTGTTATGCATTACAGCGGCACAACCCCAACAAATAATCAGTTAACAGGTAGATTAGTCCAAATCGAAGCCTCTTAATATACGACTTATATTTACCAATGCGCTTCAAATTTAAAGTACGCAGTTTGATTATTCTATTCTACAAACGTTAATTTACGTAAAAAATAAAGACAGAATAACACAGCGAATGTATATCGATAATATATAATGAAATAACATTTAGTTTTACACTAGAGCTGCATGTTCAATATTTTGTGTGGACTGTTTATCATGCACTAAACTACTATATTTAACTTAGGAACATTGTTATAAATCACCTGATCGAAAGGTTATCTCATTTAAAGCTACAAATGTTTCATACTTAAGTTAGTTACTGACATCTTAAATCGGTTTCGTTTGACAGCTTTTACTTGTCCTTCTATTCCGATAGGAATATTAATTTTATGATTTGAACGCTAACCTCTAATACAACATAATAAATCCAAAATAATGCTCATACTCGGCTTTACCTGTGTAATCTGTATAATTATGTACCTATTAAAGGCTGCAACCTCTACAGTAAGTAGTTTTGTTAATTACTATTTTATACTTCATTTGGTTACAGCCAAAATGAAGTATAAAATGCTTCATATTGGCATTGCTTTGTTCATCTGATCAAATAAAAATAAAAATAAAATAAAAATGTTAAATAAAAAAAAACAGAAAGAAAGTATCAAATTACCTCCTTACAAGAAATGAATCGAGGTGTTCAAAACAATGCACTTATGTTTTCTATATAAATTCAACGATTTCTTGACAGATGTAACTTATGCACCTGTCTATTTGTTTATAAGTGTTTTAATCCAGTTGACACAAACAGTTTTCTCTTACTAATATTTTTTAATCACCATAAACCTGAAGGGTAAAATGCTGGACGGGCAACACGGTGAGGGTCACGGAAGGTCCTTGACACGACCCTGACATTCTGCGAACGACCCCAGAGGAACTGGCTCGGACTGTCACACACCTCATGTTTGACAGTGTCACTCCCACCTGAAAATATTAGAAAACATTTTAAAAACTGGTAGAACCCATTTGCACACGTAAAAAGGTAATTAAAGCGTGTAAACAGCCTACTGCTTGGAAAAGGTTCAAGGAGGTGGTATGTGCCATAAATATAAATAAATATCCTTTGGACATTCCCACACATCGCCATCTAGTCCCAAAGTAAGCTACTCAAAGCTTGTGTTATGGGTGCCAGACAACGCATAGCAATTTCGCAACATTGATGATGTCACGCAGCCAACACATTAAAGTAAACGCTTGAAAAATTTAACAGACTTGCTAATGTGACGGTGGCCGAGTGGTATAGGCACACGCCCAGATAGAGTAAGTCACGGGGTTTTATTCCTCGTCTGTAACAGTCAAAGTTGCTTTTTACAAGTGCAATTTAAAAGAAAATACGTTTATTAGACCCACAGACAAATACAAAAACACTTACTCGTAAACACATATACAATTTACAGACACACACACACACTTACTAAACACTAACATCGAGTATGAGTCGAAAAGGCACCCTCAGCATAAATCGTGGCCGCAAGATACATGCCACGACACTGATTTCCAGAGGGTGTTTTGTGGGTATAGATAAAACACAAAACAAGAAAAACATAAGAAAATAACATAAACAAACATAATAATAACATTAACTTTTTACATTATACGTAAATATAAGAAAAAATAAGAATCGAACAAAAAAGTATCGCTAGCGCTTAATATATATTTTACAATTCATTTAGGTATCGATAGGCACATACTCGTCAGTCAAAAGGATAATTGATGCAGCAAAATGTCGGAAAATTTACATTTCTTGTACTTCAGACTGTGCCCGCTGTACTTACTTGAATGTCAACGGATTTGTCATCGATCGTGTCGGCGTCTATTTCGTTTACTTCACTGTAGATTAATTTGGATTCATTTGTATGTCCGCATGTTCCGCATTTCCATAAGCCTCCGTTGAGAACTGGCTCAGCTTCTGCAAAAAGAGGCCTAAAGTTTAAAAAACTTGCAATTTTTAGAGGATATACTTTATATAATACTATATATTTGACTACAATCGCCTACTACGCAGCGGGTTGGATCCCCGCACAATACAAACATTTGTGTGCATGAACATGACTGTTTGTATTGGTCTGGGTGTATTCTATGTATATCATCTATTTCTTTACAAACAAAAAGTATTTAAGTATTATATCCGTTGTCTGGCACCCATAACACAAGCTTTGAGTAGCAGAGTAAGTAGAGTAGAGTACTTTGGGACCAGATGGCGATGTGTGGGGGAATGTCCAAAAGATATTTAAAAACATATTTAAAAAGATATATAAACTTCTGAATATACAGGTACCTAGGATAAGGGTGGCCGTAAAAGCCAAGGGCCTAGTCTGAAAATCGTTTAGAATTTCTTTGTGTACTTTTAGAGTGTAATCTTCGTATAGTTCATGTACAGTAGCCAGCACATCAGGTTACCCAATTTTATTGCAAACTAGACCTTATTAGAACTGAATAAGATACCGCTGTGTTTACCTTGACGTGCTGTTGTCCGTACAAAAACTTGGACTTATTTCCTAAAAAAAGTGATTTACATGATTTCAATACCAGAAACAAGTATAAACTTGCCGTTCTAAATTTCAGACTTCAGAAGGTTAATCACTCGTTTATTGGAAGATGGTGTTACTATAAAAAAACTTTGTTAAATTATACTGGCTAAAACTTAAATGTTTAAGATTGACTCTTAGATTGAATTTTAATTAATAATTATGACATTTAATTTGTGGAAATTTATTTTGATCATAATTTAATATTAAAATTTTGATATATTTTCATGATATACATTTATGGCTGAATACGTATAAACTCAGTAACATTATTAATCTTACATGTACCATGTTCAAAAGCAAATTAATGATTATGATAATGAAAACATTTTCTCAAATTGGTGATAAGGTTGATCGAATGTTAGTATCACAAAAAAAATTACCGCCTAATGATTCACTTGACTCATCTATTTCGAAACTTTCACCATTCAAGAGATAGTTTATAACTGCGTCTTCCCCACTGTCATACCATTTATCACTTTCCACTATTGTCATCAAAATTAAAAATACATAGCACATCAATTTTCTTTTCATGATTCACTAGCTAATTTAATTATTCTTTAACAAGCTCACAACCTTAAGCTTTAGTGATTATTAAAGTAATAAGACTGTTATTCACTTATATTTAATGAGCATCTGTGACTTAATGTAACAACTTTAATGTTAAACAGTATTATCAGTTTCATTGACCTTTTGAGATAAGTAATAGCGTATTGGTAAAACTAACTTATAGACAAGGCAAATGCAGTAAATTTTAAATTTTATTAGGTGATCTTAAAAAGTTTTATTTATTCGTTATATATTCAATCTAATTAACAGGTTTAATCTAATTTAGATATTGTCTAAATAGTTCAACAGCTTCAATTCACTTGTAAAATTGCAAAACACAAACAGAAAATACGTGTTTCATCTCCTGATTGCGGCATTGGAGCCATACTTGTTTTGTAGCGCTGCTGTGTAAAATAACTAAATTTTAATAATTTGGCTGAATAAAGTTAAAATGGCTAACTTTAAATACGCTCAATTGTTGGACGTTGACTGTTACCTATCAAATCAATCGGTCTAGTCATTTACTTGCAATAGTTTGGAATGCTGCGGGATTGAACATTAAAATACAAATTTAATCATACTGCGTATTTACCGCACATTATCAGTTTACGTTTAATTATGATGATAGAGTGAAACGGATTGTTTTGACGTTTGACAGCCGCCTGTCATGTTTGAATCGGCGCAGTCTCTTTCGTTTTGCGTTTGCGTCTCTTTGTGTACTGTGCGATTTTGTTTTGTGTATTAATAATTATATTATATTACAACTATATTACTACATTATATTACTGGTAAATGATATAATTAATTGACTTTTAAATACTTGGTACATATGTACTGCCTACATATTTCCATAGATATTTGTGTAGATAATTTGCCCGCGACAATTCCTAACCTACAAAGTAGTAATTTGTATTTTTTAAAATTCCTGGCGTATAACTGGTAAAAGTGAAAACAGGGAATTATTCCCTAATCTAGCACGCAGTATTCCTGCTGTACTTGCGGTCTATACATAAACTTTAATTATCAGGTTTTCAAATGTATGGAAGGTGGGCATTGTGCTTTTGTCAACTCAAATGTATTTATAATATAAGACATTTTTTATTTAACACCCAAAATACGCAAAAAAACGCATTTTTATTTGTTTGTGTAATTGAATGCCGGTGTATAATTTGCTGCCTATGCATTCAATTCAATTCATTCCGGAATGATATTAAAATTAGATAAATAAGTTCTTAACACTACATTGCTACTATTATTAATTACTTTCTATAAAAAAACTTTATTCTTGAATTTTACACATTGCTTATGATTTTAGTTATAGTTATAGTTGCAGTTGCAGGGTACGTGTGAGAGAACCATAAAAACAGTTAATAAAGGTTATGAGGTTTTTTATTGCACACCGACGTCGAGTTTCATTTAAAATTATAACACCCAACATATTTAGTTCACAATGAAATAGCTACCCAACTTTGGCGTGAATCAGTAAAAATAGGATTTCAATATCGTACCACCAACTTTTGTTTCGTAGAATGTATCCACTGATCCCCTAGGAACTGTTCCAGATATCAGGGTAGGCTTTTTGTTCTCTCTCTTTTGCTTCTATTTTGAGCTTTCGTAATGCTCTACGAAGAATTCTGTTACTCATCATTTTAATTTTGCTTTTCGAGTTTTAAATATAGGACACCAATCACTTAGATTACGCTTTTCACTAATCCGCTTGTGTTAAATTTGACGATTATTTTTCAGTATCTTCGTGCAATGGAGGACAGTTGTGTATTAGTAAAATACCTGTCGTTAATCAATTATTTTGGCGCCAAACACCCTGTATAGTCGACTTCATTCAGGTTCCAATGTTTCATTTAACATCATTAAAACTACTATTATGCATTATTTATAATAATAATTGTTAAAAATATATAATTAATTATGTATGCAGATGTAAGCTTATAATGAAATAATAACGTGTAGGTATTTTCGAAATTACTGGCTGAAATGTTTCTTATTTTCAAACACGTGATGGCCTTGAACAGGATTGTAGCCACACAGAGGACTGAGTAGTCATTTCCGGTTCATAGCAAGTTTCAGAAAGTCACCGTGATAGTTCGAAAATAACTATTGTTGTTGAAAAGAGAATAAATCAGAAATCTACATGAGTTGGGATGTTTGCCTTTTGACCTATAGCTCAGGTAAAATAAGTCTGTTTAGCGGCAAAATATGTACATCAATAAAATGTTTGCTTATTATTTTATTATTGGTACTAGGAATCAGGATCTGCTGAGTCCTACTGCTGACCCTATTGTAAGAAATGCATATTTCATATACAAGGCAAGTGTGGTATCATATTTCATGTATTTTCTTGCGTTTTATCGAATAAGACAGTTCCCATATCAATGGGGTCAATATTTTGTAACATACTATGTTAGGTTTTGTTGAAAAAGCTTTAGATGTATAAAGCGTGTACATTTTATAAACTTGGCTAATGATGTATTAATTTTAATGTATTTATTTGTGCTGAATCGAATAAAACGAAACTCATTCGTATGGAATCGATATTTTGCGAAAGGTTTTTGTTTCAAAAAAGGGGAACGTATAAAACATGCAGATTTTACAACCGATGAAAGTGAGCTATCATTTTCAATCCGTTTTCTTACGCCGTAGCGAATGAGACCATTCTAATGATTATGGGATTGATATTTTGCAAGATACGAAGGATTTTCAGCGTGGCGCGAAAGGGGTTGTTGGCAAGTAAGTTGCCACAAACACTTCATATCTTCCAAAATATTGATTCTATGAGTGTGAACAGAGTTTAATATGATTTAGCGCACAATTTTACATTGAAAATGACATTACACTCACCTAATTTGCTTAATGTGCATATTTCTAAAAAAACTTTTTCAAAAAAAAATCGTTCATATCTGGGCGAAATATTCATGCTATAGGTATGTGTATGATTTCATTCCATTCTACGCAAGACAATGCATTGAAATTGCTCACTTGCTTCGCTTGTAAGATGTGCTTGTTTTATACTTTTCCCTTTTTTTCAACAAAATCCATTCATATTTCGCAAAATATCCATCTTATAGATATGAATATGGTCTTAGTTCGATTTAGCGCAAAATATTGCATTGAAAATAATACTTTACTTACCTAAATTAATAAATGTGATTCATTTATACATCCTTAGCTTTTTCAATAAAACCCTTCATATCTCACAAGTATCGATCCTATAAGTATGGTTACGGCCTCCTTCGATAAAACGCCAAAAATTTCGTAAAGTATGATACCACACTTGCCTTTTGTGTGAAATACGTCTTATTTATAATGGGGTTCATGCCTTTATCCCCTGGGAGGTGCAAGGACGCCTAAATTTTGGTAGGACTCAAAAGATCCTGGGGTGCGATTGTGTAAAGCAATCGTATTCATTTGACAGTTCAAAACGTACGGTATGGTCTGTCAAATGGCAAAGAACAAAGGGTTTGACTGGTCATATCGTACGTTTTGAACTGTCAAATGAATACGATTGCTTTATTCCGATTGCCGAATTCCAGCTCGGATTCCTATTACCAAGATGAAGTGATAAACGAAGATTTTATTGACGTATATATTTTGCCGCAAGAAACCCTATTTTTCTTGAGCAAAGTTGACATCAAAACTACAGTCTGTTTCTCTTCGCTACTCGAATATTGTAAACAACGTCTTGACGTTCCTTTTTAATTGAATGATTAATTTGAAAATCAGATAAACACAAAACTCACAACTAACATAGGTAATATATCGTTGAATACTGAGGTATTCTATAATTCCTCTCGCCCGTATCTGGTTCGTTACCAGTTGAGAGGTCTAATAGACTATTAATTTTATTCGCGTTTGGGAAATTACGCAAGAGTGTCTTCTCATCTCAATTACCTCAGTGTCTAAAGACGAAAGTCTTCAACCAGTGTGTGTTACCAGTGATGACATACGGATCCGAAACATGGTCTCTAACTATGGGCCTTATAAAAAAGCTCAAAGTCACACAACGAGCGATGGAGAGGGCTATGCTAGGTGTTTCTCTACGGGATCGAATCAGAAATGAGGAGATACGTAGAAGAACATAGAAAAAATGAATAAGGTTAAAATGGTTTTGATCGATCGTTTGTAAGGGAACCTTTGTCGCCGGTGGGAGTTACCGCGCTGTTGCTGCAGTGATAAAAGTACCAATCAATAAATTAACGCACCAATATCACAAACCAATCACAATTTCCGCTAGGAGCTCTGTGATTGGTGTAATTAGTACTTGAAACCAACTACCAATCACAGAGCTTCTAGCAGTGAAACCACCAATCATCATTCAGATACGTTCGTTCTTTCATGTCAAAATACTAGTGATGTGGTAAAGGTCGATTATTATAAATTCAATTACCGATGTAATGTTGTTTCTCTTTGTAAATAAACATGTAGGATTTAAGTTTGAAATAATTTGGATAATTTACCATCTCATTTGATCGCAACAAAGGGTACTACTATTGCCTTTCGGTAAAAACAATAGAAGAAAAAATTGAGTTGCTAAACGTTACTTGAAATAGAGTAACTTATAACTTTTAAACATTAAAGTAGTTTCTAAAAGTAGTTCTATTAGTAGAATTGAATCATTCTTCGTATAAAAAATAAGTAATATTACTTATATAAGACAAATAGATTCCAATGTAAAGAAAAATGTTTAAAGGTATAAAGTTATAAAGGCCATGGTCTACATTATTCAGGTATTATATCTTACCATGCTATTTATTCATTTATATTCTTAGCTAATACAATAACGCTGGAGAGTTTGTATGTGTTTAATCGCGCTAATCTCAGGAACAACTGGACCAATAAAAAAAATGATTTTGTGTTGGATGTCTTATTTATCGAGAAAGACTTTAGGCTTGAACTTTACGCTGGGACGAAAGGGGAGGGAACAAACTCAAATCGAAAATTATTAAGATTACAATAAAAAAGAACAATATATCTATATACGTATGGTTGACCGGTATAGAATGCTTTTGGCATTAAGTCCGCCACATGTACAATTTTATGTTTCGTGCATGAAGTTTTCAATAAATAAATATGACCCAAGTTAGTATGGTGGTTAAGTTAAAGAAATGTACAGCTGCATGATACAACAGTTAACCTTGCAGTGATTTTGATCGCATTTAAATCACATCACCAAAGGGGCTTTGCAGAAGTTTATTAAATTACAAAATTATACACAAACTCACAATAAGTGTATAGCTGACTACAAATAACTCTTACAAAAATATTTGTATGCAGGGTTATTGATAATATGACCGGATCCTTTTAAGAGTTGATGGGGGAGCTCATTTGGGACAATCTTGATCCCAGAATATACTTTCCAAAAGTCAACCTTTTCAAGGAAATTTTCTTTTTAAGTTTTTGTAGGAAAACGAGATTTCGAAATTATGATAAAATTAATACCGAATGCTTTTAGATGCTTTAAGAAAATATCAACCGATACTAGCTTAACGTGCTTCATGAAGCACGGAGATGCTCGTTGTTTAGGTCACTTAAATATGGTCGGTATGGTCACTCATTAAAACACGATCGCGCCGTATGTTGTTTAACCTCGGTATCACTGCCGAAGGCAGTAGATTGTTGACAGTAAACCAATGTAGAACTTGTGAAAGAGTATTGGACACATATCGATTTTAAACTGTGAATTGTCGTACCCTATTTTACAAATAAATAGACCAACCGATAAATTAAAATCGAAGATAATAACAGCGAAAGTAGAAAAGTTGAAGATTAAGCAGTGCGTTTTTGCTGAGTTATATTTTTATTGCAGGAATATGTTATTTTGGTAGCACGAATTAGAATATAATACATTTTTTTTTTAAATAGCTCTAGTAGTTCCTGAGATAAGCGCCTTACAAATATAAACTCTTCAACTTTATTGTATTCATTTAATCATTACTATGTTTCAAATAATTAATAAACAAAACTTATTTTTGTCTTTTAATACATCAGTAGATAAATTACCATTTATCGATAATTTTACTGTGCTGTGAGCTACATCCCTAGTGATGCGAATACAAGCAAACAAAGCAAATTGGACGCGATACATTGCGTGTTAAGATAGCAGATTTGTTAGAAATATGCATGGACAGTCATCAATGAATATTTTATTTAACTTAGTGCAAAAAAAAACCGCTATCATTTGAAATATCATAATTAAAAAGTGTTTTTTAGCAAATAATGTCGAAATAACTACGTATTATTACTCACCGGTGAAAAAATACACTTTCTCTCTCATTTATTACGACCTGGCTTCACGCTCTTCAAGTGATTATAGCAAAAGACAGCATTTTTGACAAAAAATAATGCAACGCTTTTGTCACGCGACTGAAGTAGCTACGGCTCAATGCAGGCATATGCCTACAATTAAGCTCGCTGCTGCACTGACCGGGGCCATTCTAACCTTATTCATTTTTATCTATGTAGGAGAACTAAGGTAACGGAGATAGCCTTGAGAATCAGTAAGCTCAAGTGGCAATGGGCAGGGCACATAGCGCAAAGAACTGATGGCCGTTGGGGCAGGAAAGTTCTAGATTGGAGACCCTTCGACCAAAGACGCAGCGTAGGACGTCCACCAACAAGATGGACAGACGACCTTATAAAGATTGCAGGATCAAACTGGATGCAGACCGCTAGTAATCGGTCGCTGTGGAAAGCCGTGGGGGAGGCCTATGTTCAGCAGTGGACGTCCTTTGGCTGATAATGATGATGATGATGATTAATTTTATTGACTGATATTATTTCAAAAGTTGTGAAAAGATTGTTAACATTATTGGACTTGCAAAGAAAAACGAACTTTATAAAGAAAACATGCCGCATCACCGCGGTCGATCGACCGTGTTCCGCCGAGGCGACAACATCTCCTGAGGATGCCACGTGTAGTGGCGATACGCGTCGAGGTTTTTTGCACGTTGGTGTTGGGTACTAATAATTGCATCAGCTGTGCCGCATGCGTATTGAGGGAGGGCGGGTGGTGCATCCTGCATTTGCCTGAACTAATACTAAACGCGTTGACGGTTCGTGTTGTTAGTTGCCTGCGCCGGCGTCGCTTCGCGGAAATTTAAAGCAAAATAATTTTATACATTTTAACTTAATAATGAATTTCTGCAAAGTTACGCCTGATTCCATTAATTGTCTTAAATAAACTCTTAACCCTTGGAGGAAAGGAAGTCAGTATAGGCAAACAATTTATTTTTGGAGATGGCACCAACTCTAAAATGAAATTGTTTGCCTAAAATGGCTTTCTTTCCACCATCAGCTTAGCTCCACAAGATGTTGACTATCAGACGTAACAACACGTCAACATTAGGAGTCTAGAAAAAAACACTATGTGCCTTAAAAAATTGAGGTTTTCCCTTGATAACACGAAGATCCCATCATCAGATCCCGAATTGGCAAAAATGGGACCAATTAGAAGGTATACTATCTAAGTGAGCGAATTTTTTTTTCAAATGGTTCGACAAATGACTGAGATATGAGGTAACATAGATGCAAAAAAACATACAGTCGAACTGATAACCTCCTCCTTTTTTGAAGTCGGTTAAAAATGCAAAAATAAAATCTGTTTAAAAAATCATGTCAACCAAAAAAAAAACGGGTAAGATTTATTTTAACGTTTTTCACGTACCACTGCTTGACCACATTTTGAGGTTACTATGTGGTGAGGTTGTGGTACATGTTGGCCCTTAGGCACCGTGTTCGTAGGTCTGAGCGCTTTTGCATTATGTCGTCACTTTCGAAAAATCCTTATAAATAAATATAATTAAACTTATTACTAAAACACGATTGGGTGTCCGTAACAGTTAGGTTGTAATCACGCGGTTTGTACTTCTTAACCATAACATCGATGTGTATAAATTTTACTGAAATTAAAATGATAGTGTCGTAATTTTCAAATAAATAGCTGCTATCGTTTATTCGAACTGGTATTTATAACAGTTACATTTAAATTTATTTCCTGGCAACACCGATATATTTTGGAGGGGAGTTTTGTATTCGGGGAGAGCGCGGAGTCCGGCAGTGCAGTTGGTTTGCGGCATCAAGTTGAAGAGGTTGTATCTAAAGTTGTACCCTGTTCGAAGAATAAAAGTATTGAAAAGGTCTCAGTGTTATAATTTCATAACAAGTCAGAAGTGGTGCTGTCCCACGAGCTATGTCCGAGAGAAACTGTAAGTAGTTTTTATTATTCTTAAAGTGATTATAACGCTTCTCAGATATTAATAAACGAATTCTATATACAAACCACACTACATACACTGATTTCACACCCATTGCTCTCCGGAGTCACAGGCACCCCTTGTGGGCACTTTACACGAAGAGACAATGATGGTATTGAGTGGGCTAGTGCTTGCGCTGTTTTTGGTCGGGGCTACTCTCCGATAAAATAGGTGCAGCATTTGGCTCATCCATAACCATCAGATTAGACTGTTTCATTTTGAACATTGTATTTGAATATTAGGTTTAGAAGAACTTGAAATAACCTTACATTATTCTCATTAACCTCTGAAGCGTGTGTGAACGAGACACGATAGATATTTTATTGTTATGCCTGCAATTGCTTAGATATTGAAAAGTTAATTGCCATCAGAATTTCAACAGATTCATTTTATTTAAAGGTTATATGACCTTCAATAAAGTTATGAGAAGTTCTGTTGTCATGTGATATTAGTATTTGTTTAAAATGAAATTATTTGAAGGCCATGAAGCCATGTAGCCATGTATGTGTGCTGCGTAGAAAAATAATAGCCATGTAGGTGTGCTATTAAAATATAACCATGTGAAGTGATCTTGGTTTTTATTTGAAGTGAATCTGAAGGCCGTGTAGCCATGTAGGTGTGCTGTGTGCAAAAGAAGTAGCCATGTAGGTGTGCTGCGTAGAAAAATAATAGCCATGTAGGTGTGCTAATAAAATATAACCATGTGAAGTGATCTTGGTTTTTATTTGAAGTGAATCTGAAGGCCGTGTAGCCATGTAGGTGTGCTGTGTGCAAAAGAAGTAGCCATGTAGGTGTGCTGTGTGCAAAAGAAGTAGCCATGTAGGTGTGCTGTGTGCAAAAGAAGTAGCCATGTAGGTGTGCTGTGTTCAAAAGAAGTAGCCATGTAGGTGTGCTGTGTGCAAAAGAAGTAGCCATGTAGGTGACCTGTAAAAATATAGTCATCCGAATTGATAATGATAGCTGTGCCAAATTAATGTAACTTATAGTCGTAAATGTATGCTATTAGCATAAAAAGTAATATAATGTATAAGTGAACTCAGTTTTAGTTTCATTGCTAGATAAGTTTAAAGGTTTTGTTTTGTGCTATGACCCTGACGCGAATAATTTCCCTTAGACTAATTAAGTGTGCCAGTTTGCACTTTAATATAAAATGATTTCGTAGCTAATTATGCTACTTTACTGTTTTCTTTGTTAGGGAATAGTTAAGTGCGCTATGACCCTGACGAGAGTAATTTGCCTTAGACTGATTATGTGTGTCAGTTTGTACTTTAATATGAATTGCTTTCATAGCTATGTATGATACATGGTTGTTTTCGTTGTCTGGGAATAGTTAAGTGTACTATGACCCTGACGATAATGATTTGCCTAAGACTGATTAAGTTTGTCAGTTTGTTCTTTAATATGAATTGATTTTGTAGCTAAGTATGCTACCTAGTTGTTTTATTTGTCGGGGAATAGTTAAGTGTGCTATGACCCTGACAAGAATAGTTTGCCCTAGACTGATAAATTGTCAGTTTCTACTTTCATATGAATTGATTTCATCACTAAGTATCCCAACTGGTTATTTTCTTCCTCACTGGATAGTTTTATCCCTATCGAGAATAATTTGCCTTCATACTGATAAGTGTGTCAATGTCAGACTGATTAAGATGTACTTCGATATGAATTAATTTTGTAACTAAGTACGCTACTTCATTTTTTTCCATACCGAGAAATAGTTAAGTGGGCTATGACCCTAATAGGAATTATTTGCTTTAGAGTGATTAAATGTCACTGTCAGACTGATAGTCACCGACAACTTTTATATGGATTGGTTTTGTAACTAAATATGCCGAGTGGTTGTTTTTTTTTCGTCGGGGAATTGTTAAGTTTATTACTTTTATATGGACTGATTTTGTAGCTAAGTGTGCAAATTGACAGGTTCCTTGTCAGATGATAGTTAAGTGTGATATTTCTCTGACGGAGGCAACTGTGGCTGATTATATGTCCGTTTGTACTCTAGTATGAACTGAGTTTGCCACGCGGTTATTCTCTTAATGACATAGTTTTTTTTGATACAGTGATATAAGGTAATGGTAAACTTACAAGTGGCTAACATAGCTAGATAATAATCTTGATGCTAGGCAAAGTTATAATGGTGATGAAATTTTGAGTGCTATATTAATTACCTACCATAAATGAAAGATATTTTTATATGTAAAAGTTAAATAAAATATGCAATTTTTCATAAATATTACCTTATGCCCTTGTGCTAATTTTTTCATAATTGCTTTTATTTTACTTCTTAAAAACCCTTGAGAAAAACATTTACTCATAACTTCGAATTCATAATTGAAATTTTCAGGTTCAAAATTAATATTCTATTAAAGAATAAATGTTTTCTGCCTACTTGATTAAATTCAAATCATTTACTAGCGAAAATGTGTTAAAATATAAAATGCTAGTTAAAAGCACAGGTTCACAGGTTTTTACAAAAAGCAATGCAAGGCGTAAAAGCTTTATTTAAATGTCATACAATATTTTGTCCCGTAGCGAAATCTAATTTATCAATACATGACAAAGTTTTTCATATTTTATTATTATAAATTATAAGTGTATTATTATTAATTTCTACTAAGTTATGAAGACTAATGATTATACAATAAAGGCATCTGATGAATCCTAATGATTTTGTCTTATGCGATCTGATGAGTCTGCATCACACGCGATGTCGCGCATGAGCTCGAAAGAAGCAAAGACCCCACGGTGAACGATGGAGGATGTCACTAAGAGGCAGAGCCGAGAAGGAAGACGCGTAGCTGGCTGGACGCACTCAAAGCTCCAAATTATACCCTAATACAGCTTTGGGGCAATTTTGGGGGTACCTAATGCTGAGCAGCACAAGAAACTGTCACTGTTTTCAATGCCTCTTTTCAAGGAGTTGACTATGTTGTAGTAGGTATTCAATTTAAGTCGGTACATTTTATTAGCCTTGAAATAATTTTCTGCGTTATAATACACTTTTGTAATGACCTACCCTCTTGAGGGTTTCCTCTTTATAACAATTGTTTTAAGTGTAGTATTGGTAAGTCTATAAAACATTCTGATGATTCATAAAAAAAAAAATCATTTCCCCATGAAATAATCAATCAAATAATCCCAAAGAGCAATATTAAGCAGCTAGTATAGCTGGAGTTTAATTTTTCTAAAGACATTCTTATGAATAGGCTGTTTGCCTAAGCTTTTAAAAATTTAGACGAAATATTATTTGAAATTTAATTTAAGTAAATCGTAAAGCAAGTACCTATTATATATACTGCCTTAGGCTCTATTTTACTGTTGTAGTTATCAGAACACGATATTTGTCATATTTTCATCAAATACTGCATTATATGATTACATTCAGAACAACAAAAATAATACATAATAGCAAGCTTTCATTTTTAATTCTTACAACTTATATCATTGCATATTTTTCTTTCGATGAGTTTTATACATATCATAGTGTTTCTGTTACTAAACCGTCTTTGTTTTCATACTATGAAAACAAGTACCGTATCTTACCTAGGTCTCAGTGGATTAAATTAGTAACACTAGAACCATTTAATATAATTTCCCCATCATGCTAAAAAACTATTACTTGATTCAGAATAAGGTTAATAAATTTGGGAAAATAATGCTTATTTTGTGTGTATTCATCTTAACTTGCAATTTCTTGTGCGCACAACCAACCATTCCCTATCGTATGGGTTGTTTTTGCTGAATTTTTGGTTCACAAAAAGGGTATGATTGTGATTTCTTTTTTAAATTAAGTAAAAGTACACCACAGCTTTTTGCTTGATAAACCATAATTATTTATTGCTCCCAAAGAATACAATTCACTTGACCAAAGATATACAAAACACAAATGGTATTAGGAATTGCAAACAGGTGACATGTTACACGAATTATTTTTATTTTTACTTTTGGCTAAACTTTAACAAGAATCGAGTCATTCATTAAGTATCAATAATGTTGCGGGTGGTATTGATAAAAGTTTCGTCCTAACCGGTTCTCCGTTCGCATTTGAGAAACGCTTTACGTAACTGTAAGTAATTGTAATTGTTTTTTTATTATAATTTTATAAATAATAAGTGTTATAAACTTTTAATCTAATTTGATGATTTATTGGATTTGAAATAATTTATACACTATTAAATATCAAGATCTTTTAGGAAATGTTGTATCACGCTTCTTTTAACAGATAAACTGAATATGATTTAGTTTTAAGCTGTCTGGCAAATGTTTGGTACATTACACCTTGATAATGTAAAAGCAATACACTGCACTTTTTATAAATAAAATATTTAGGTTACATTACAAAACTTTATTAGCTATGTTTGAAGGTTAGTAAATGTAAGATCACTATTTACAGACGAATAACATTACGACTTAAACTCTCAAAACATTCTAAAGCGTATTTTATTCAATTTAATTCTTTAAAATGTGCACTTAGCGTTACATAAACTATAACTTAATTAACAAATTGCACTTTAAACTTAGTTACCGCTAGTTAATGAGTAAAACTAAACAGTTTTAATGTAGTGCATCTACAAGTCTGGTATTAAGCAGCCGCTTATAAAGTTACAAGTTACGTTTGTTGAGAACGTTTTAATGGATTTTGAAAGTTATTTAATTTTTTTATGAATATTCAGAGTACGCAAAAGTAAACTTACAATAGTTGAAATCGCCGCTTTTGATGAATGATTAGATCAATTGACAACCTAAATAAAAACACTGAGACGGTTGTAAGCTTGAGTCGAAGTAGTACACAAAATTTGCAAGATAGCAAAATATTTTTTTAAAATATTAGTTCTACAGCTTATAATTACTCAATGTAGACATTGTTGCTGTATAATCAAATCAATGGGCATTTTTTTTTATAATTTTACGAATTCATAGCATTTTATCACCATATCCATGAATGATATCTATCATAAATTATCGCCATCTAGTGATGGTGTTGGCGACGCTGTAAGAACAATATTTAACAATGTTTGCTGGCACAAATATTTTATCTGCCATGTTTAATGTTGTACAATGTTTGAATTATTTGTTTTATTTTGACGACCCGTTTGGTGTAGTGGTCGAGAAATCGCCTACTACGCAGCGGGTTGCGGGTTCGATCCTCGCACAGTACAAACATTTGTGTGCATGAACATGTCTGTTTGTATTGGTCTGGGTGTTTTCTATGTATATTATGTATGTATTTACAAACAAAAAGTATTTAAGTATTATATCCGTTCTCTGGCACCCATAATACAAGCTTTGAGTAGCTTACTTTGGGACTAGATGGCGATGTGTGGGAATGTCCAAAAGATATTTATTTATTATTTTATATAAAATAAGACCCAAAGAAAACTAAATTAATATTGATTTACAGTTTTAATTATAACTTAATCTTGATAAATCTTACCAAAATTGTATTCAAATTATTTATATGCTGTTTCGAATGGTTAAGTAGATCAATAAGAAGATATATTTGTATTTAGATTTAACTTTAGTACTAGACGGTCTGGTATATACAAACTGTTGAAATATAATGTAGAATATTTGCTATTGCTGCGCGAATGTCGTAATGACTCAAGGAAATTATTAAATATCTGAAATAAATTTTATAAATACTTTCTTAGCATTTTGCAACCAAATTTTTTATTGTTATTTCATTTTCATTTATTTCATTATTATGAGTGTAAAATGAAAATTTCATGTTTTATTTATTACACTATAATTTTCTTGGCATTAATAATTATTCATGCACATGTTAAATTATTTAAATTCCGTTTGAAAACTTTAGATTGCACTTAGATGCTATTTTTACTATTCAAAATCATAAGGTAATGTTTGGTTATTTATGTACTCGTTTCAACCCAACTGAACTGCAAGCCATTCGAGCGCCAGGAGGCTGCTCGATGTAGGACGGCCGAATGTCGTAATTTTCAAATAAATAGCTGCTATCGTTTATTCGAACTGGTATTTATAACAGTTACATTTAAATTTATTTCCTGGCAACACCGATATATTTTGGAGGGGAGTTTTGTATTCGGGGAGAGCGCGGAGTCCGGCAGTGCAGTTGGTTTGCGGCATCAAGTTGAAGAGGTTGTATCTAAAGTTGTACCCTGTTCGAAGAATAAAAGTATTGAAAAGGTCTCAGTGTTATAATTTCATAACAATAGTTATACGTAATGTAAGAAAAACAGAAAAACATGACGCAAGACACATCCACCAGACGACTGAATAATTAAAAAAACACAGAAAACTCTCAACCTTGGAAATTTTCGACTGATCTTTGTATTTATTTACGAAACTCAAGCATTTACAATATCTGTTAAGTGTTATACGCCACGTAACATATCCTATCCCAATACTCAGACAAAAGAACACCTTATAAATGCAAATCTTATTTTCTTTTTCTCTTTGTCTGTGATGTCCCACTGAAGGACAAAGATCTGCTTATCTTTTCCCACTCTCTACCGTTTTGGGGCTGATGTCCAGTCTAATAAAAAATAAAATAAATATTTTCATAATATAAAATTACTTTTTTCGCGACAGACGGATGACGGTAGTGCTTGTGAAGTTTCATAGTGTCTAAAGTGATATTTTGAAGTGAAAAAAATATATAACAAAATGTTGTCTACAAAAAGTTATAATTATTTAAAGTTAAGTTACAATACAACAAGTGTTCTGAGCAGGTACGAATTTTAATATTATATCTGACATTTTAAAATTATGACTTTTCCGGAAGTACTCTGTATGTTTTGATTTCCTTATAAATATCCAAAATTTGCGGAAATTTGAAGCAGTAACTTTTGATTGCGTTGGCTAAAAAGTTTGATTTATTCACAGAATCAGATAAATCCAGTTGGATATCTCGACGCATTCCTGAGAAAAGGAGTAGGAACATACAGACGGACGGAAAACAAAGTGATTCTATAAATGTTCCGTTTTTCCTTTCGAGGAACCCTTTGAAGATTTTTGAATGGTTCAATCAAGATGAAGAAATCTAAAGATTATCACTTTTTTGTGTTCTTTTACGCCACCTCAATCGTTTCGTCCTTTAAGCATTAAGTCAGTCACTTGTAGTTGTGCAAAGAAAGTACAAGTAAAGAAAATATAATAAATAAATAGACTATGCGTATGATTTGGGTACTACCATAGCAAAATCTTTGCAGTCCAAATGTTGTTTGATTTGATTGATTTATACAGACTTAAACAAACGCTTTAAATACAAAATTAGTTGTTGACGAATACTGATGAATACTAAAGAGAATGTATAATATAATTTTTAAAAAATGATGTCCTATATAATGAAATCACTATCATGCAATTGAGCCTAATAGCTTAGTCAAATAAGTATCGTTAAAACTTGTGCGGAACTTCAAGAAATACGATTTTTGACTTCGTAACTTTGTTTGAACTAGTCAGGAGGTCAACAGATCAAATATCAGCCCGTGGTCCTGCAGGTAGGAGAGGAAGTTATTTTTCGCTTAATTATCGGAAACTATGCGTTTTAGCGACATGAGACCTTCCAAAAAATGAACTTATTATTAATTCAAGTTTTAAACCGTCTTCAATAAAAGGAGGTCATCAACTCGACATGTTTTTGTGGCGTCTTTGGAAATGGATAATATTTGAGTACAATTATCTATTTAAGCTTCCAAACACGTGTGCTAAGTTTCGTTAATGTTCGCATGTGTGACTGTTTGATATTCGTATATTTGACTACTTGTATTGATTTTTACGGATATCTTGGATATGATTTCATGATTTTATTTCTTTTTAATTCATTGTAAAATATTCCGACTCAAAGAACGGTGTAAGTTTAATCAAAATTGCTTTAATAGTTTTTGAGATATCTGCAAAAGAAATAATAAGGAATAAAAAATACTGTCCAAACTTTTAAACTGCTTGAAAAAAAAATTCCATAAAAAGACTCCCAAGTGAATTGGTTTTTCCTACACAGTTGACAAAGGTGTTACCGCCACTTTATCGAGTTTTTTGGAGGCGCTTTTAAAGTTTTTTTTTTGGCAATTCTCTAAAGGTACGGAACCGATTTTGATGATACTTACACTGGTCCTCAAGACAGAATATACTTAATTGATTTAAAGAAGAATACATTTAAACATAATGCGTTGTTTCCAATATATGCCGTGGCAGCAGCCGCCGAGCGCCACAACCTTTCATTAATGGGTCATCTAGGTTAAGTAAGAACAGTTCCCCAATCACGAACTTTTGACGTATTCGTCACGTTATCGTAGCGAGTTTACGCAGTACAACGTTAGTCGGCATCACGAACCACTCTCGTGTCGTGTAGTAAGCTCGATAGCATTGACGAAGATGACGTCATACAACGTAAATATGACACGTCCAAAAACAAGTTAAGCGATATTTTTTTATGATTATTATCGAAACATATCATGATATTCCAGAAAAATATAAGAGAAATCAACAACGGAACAAAATTACGATCAATATGTTTGGCAGGGTTAGTAAATGTAAAATTTTTCGTCAATTAAAACATGAAGTTGAATGTTTTTCTGTAATCTTTAGATTTTTGAACTGTCTACTAGACTGTCAATTGACAGATTGACGTTATGCCATCATATTGTGACAAATTCAAAAGTTTTACAAAAGATTTAGTTAAAAATGATGAAAAATATTTATAATAACGAGGACAAGTCGTTTGCAGTAGAACGTAACAATATTTGAATTTTTGAAAAAGTAAGTAAGTACGTAAAAGTAATACAAGGATTGTGATTAAAGTGCTTTATTCATTGGCTATTATAGCGAGATAAACTCTAGCTAGATCTTATTTCTCAAGAAATTGTGATTCATCCAAGCCCTCAGCTCTCTAAGAGGATGCTGTTTTTAACAAATGGAATGAAATTAATGCTTTTCATTATAAAAAATATATATTTTATTTTTCAGAATAAAGACAACCAAAATACACACATCAAAAGTGTCTAGGGATCAAACATTTTAATGCGGATTTCTTGAGATTGAGATGTGGCTTTGTAATAAATTTATGATTTTATAAATTTATATGGATCCTTTTTGGTGCATTTCATAATTGGAAACAGGAACTGTCAATCAAATTCCAGTAAAAGATGAAAATCAGCTGTCAATATTTTCCCTATAAAAAACATAAAATTAATATTTCTATCGGAATAGAAGGACAAGTAAAAGCTGTCAAACGAAACCGATTTAGGATGTCAGTAACTAACATAAGTAAGTAACATTTGTAGCTTTAAATGAGATAACCTTTCGATCAGGTGATTTATAATAACAATGTTCCTAAGTTAAATATAGTAGTTTACTGCATGATAAACAGTCGACACAAAATATTGAACATGCAGCTCTAGTGTAAAACTAAATGTTATTTCATTATACAAAATATTCGTCGATATCTTTGATTAAAGTAAAATAGCGGTCTAATAACTTTAATCAAAGGTCGATATACATTCCCTGTGTTATCCTGTCTTTATTTTTTACGTAAATTAACGTTTGTAGAATAGAATAATCAAACTGCGTACTTTAAATTTGAAGCGCATAGGTAAATATAAGTCGTATATTAAGAGGCTTCGATTTGGACTAATCTACCTGTTAAATGATTATTTGTTGGGGTTATGCCGCTGTAATGCATAACAATCAATCACCGATCAAGTCACCATGTTTCAGATGCATTATTTCTCCAAAATATACACAATTTCACTTTTAAATGCTATGCTAGGTAATAATTACCTGTGTTACAGGTCATCAGCCTCCCACTACAGCAAACCGCCAAAGAGCGCGGATTTTTCGTAAAGAAGCAGTTCTAAAAATCTATATAGAACATTAGATGAAACATATTTTAGAGCTTAGCATAACAACTAGATATTAAACTTATATATATCAATGTTCGTGTGTGTGTGTGTGTGTGTGTGTGTGTGTGTGTGTGTGTGTGTGTGTGTGTGTGTGTGTGTGTGTGTATGTGCGCGTGTGCGTGTATGTGCACGTGCGTGTGCATGTGTGTGTGTGACTAATAAAATGTTATTTTATTATTGTAAGCAACTCTTCAGTTTCCTCGTAGTTACGATCTAATAACCACATGATCAACTTTTTCTTGCAAGAGTGTCTGGTAAGTGGATAGATGTTGAGAAGCCCATTCAATTTTTTATATAGGTACTCACCCAAGAAGCAGTAAAATCTATGAGCAAAACTAGATCTAAATAGTGTGGTACAGCATACGGAACCTTTCCTACGCCGGTTGAGGAGTAAACGGGGATCGTAAGCGAGTGAAGAATGTTTGCGGACAGTAATAGAGAGAACGAACAGCTGACGAACACTTAGTACCTTCCAATGTTTGTATACATTCGTGGTAGGACATAGAATAGGTAGAAACGCAGCAACCTTCAGAATAGCTCTTTGAGCTCTCTCGAGATTCAGGAGATGGGTTTTGGCTGAACCACCCAAGGAGGTGATGCAGTAACCAAGAATTGACTGACATATGGACAAGTAGACCATTTTGACGGTAGAGTAATCAGCAACATGTCGCATTGTTTTGAATATATATATGAGCTTCCTGATTCTCCCCGTCACAAGATCTAAGTGAGAGTGAAAATTGAGATTGGAGTCTATCATGACTCCCAAATACTTAACATTATCAGCCTGAGCCAGCCATGAGCTGGAATGCGATATGAGGTGAAAGCCCGCCGGCTGACCACGTTTGTCGATAGAAAAAGTTATGTATTTCGTTTTGGAGACATTAAGTGCCAAGGAGTTGGCAGACATCCAATCAGACACTTTATTAAATCCTAGCTGAGCAGAACAGAACACTTTACTTCAACTCTCACCTTCAAAGAGCAGGGCAGTGTCGTCGGCAAAAGCTATGAGTTTCCCATTAACCAGTTGAGATTCACACAGTTGGTTGACATAGATGAGGAACAATGTGGGACCAAGGACACTGCCCTGTGGCACACCAATAGTGACTGAGAGCTCAGAACTAGTCCAGTTGCCGATCCTAACAGCCTGTGTCCGATTTCTCAGGTAGCTGGAGAAGAGTCTATGGGCTATGCCCCTGACACCCAGACTATTCAGCCTATCCAGTAAGGTGTCGACAGAGACAGTGTCGAATGCTTTGGCGAGAACTAGGAAGATGCCAATAACCTTACGCCTCGAATCCAGGTTTTTAGAGACAAAGTCAGATAGTGTGTGGACCGCGTCGTCTGTTGACTTCCCCGGCCTAAAGCCAAATTGTGAATTCGAAAGCAGTTTGTGGGATTCGAGAAAGTCAACTAGTCTCTTATTCATAATACGTTCTAGAATTTTTGATATGGCAGGAAGCAGAGATATAGGTCTATAATTTTCGACACTATCTCGGTCGCCAACCTTATGGACTGGAATAATTATAGATTTTTTATAAATGTCAGGGAACACACCACAATCAATTGACAGGTTGAATATATAGGTCAGAGCTGGGGCTAGTGTTTGACGATGTTTTTTCAATAAACTGCTTGGTATCTGGTCCAGTCCCATGGCACACGAGTCTCTGAGGTTCAAAATGAGGTTTTCTACTTCAGCTTCGTCAGTAGGTAAAAATACCATGGAGTGGGCAGGCGGAGGAGTACCACAAAAAGGATGTTGCGTTACTTTTGGATTAACATTAGCCACAGTGGAGAAGCCTATATTAGCAAAGCAATTGTTCACTCTGTCGACACTCGCTTAGAGATCGTTGCATTTGACTAGATTATTAGATGGGCTTTTAGCATTACTGTGTTGAGTTATATTCCTTATAGTTTCCCACAATTTCCTACTGTTATTGCTACATTTAGATATGAGATCGCGTTCGTAATTGCGCCTAACTTTTTTTATCAGCGTGTTACAAAAATTTCTATATCGCTTATATGTTGTCTTTAAGGCCACGTCATCTGGCTTGTTTTTAGCCTTTTTGTGTAAGATTTAAATCCTGCCAGGAAGTCCATCCTTATAGTGTTGGAACCATCATGGTATGGGCGGGTATTTGGATCGGTGGAAGAACTGATTTGATTCGGATCAGAGGCAACCTCAACGCTCAAATTTATGCTGAGACGATTGTATTAGACGTCATCGTTCCTCTACAAGTGCAAATCGGTCCCTTATTTTAGTTAATGCATGATAATGCACGACCGCACACCACAAGAGTTGTAAGACAGACTCTCGCCGCAGCTAACATCAATGTCCTGCCCTGGCCTGCTCAGTCGCCAGACTTGAACCCGATTGAGCATGCATGGGATATGCTACAGAGAAGAGCTCTGCCGAATATGGAGGTTATCCAGTCGCAAGAAGACCTTTTTTTGTTGTTGCAACGTACATGGGCGGCCATTCCACAGCGTGATTTGGATGAACTCATTTTGAGTATGCCAAACCGATGTTCTTGTGTTGTTAGTGTTTGCGGTAGAAACACGGATTATTAATTGTTTAAGTTACCCAATAAAGTTAAATAAAACTGTTATTTCAGTCTTTTTTTCGAATTTTAATGTTAGTGGTTCAAATGTCGAAACCCCTTTATTAGGAAAATGGCAAATTTCTTTATTAATGCAAAGGTGACTTGGTTTATCGTTACTGTAGACAAACGAAAACACTTTATTTGATGAATCCTTAAACAAAATTTTAATTAATATCAATCAGGAGAAAAGTTATTGCAAAAATATATGTTGATCCCTAGACACTTTTGATGTGTGTATATTGTATGGAAATACGCCTACCCAGCTAGAAGAAATAAAGCGAGTTTAGCAGTTCGGGCGGTCTTCGGTACTTCCATATGTCATAATCAGAGCAAAGATGAACCCAACAAGATCAAAATTGATACACCGGTTACAAGTGTCCCTGATCCTGATTTATTTTCAAGTTAAAAATAAAGAGTATAAGATAAAAAATATTGTAATAAACTTCATATTTCTACTGCAATGTATTAATTTTAGAATTATAAATATGACCACAAACGTATTCTGTTGTTATATGTGACATTTTGAGCACATATAGTACGAAACTATGTGTCGGATCCGTACGGTCTCACTAGTACCTATATACCCACCCGTTGAAGACTTTCGTCTTCAAACACAGGTTAATGAGACGAGCAGTTTCCCGACCTCTGCCAAGCCGGCCGCGTTGGATTCGTTGATAGACCTCTTTCTTAGAACCACTTGTTGTAAGGCTCGGTCAAGGCTTTCGACTGTAGTTCCAAAATCTCATCTTTGCCTGCACGAATAGTATATTATCAATAAACCGGAGGTGAGAGATGTATTTGCTATTGACGTTGATGCCGAATCTTTCCCATTCCAGGAGATTGAATTCGTCTTCAAATGCAGCTGTATGGATAATTTTAGAAAAAAAAACAATTTAGCCGGTCTTATCCGTAAAAGTTACCTAGTTTTTCTTCGCTCATTGTTGACACTCAGAGTCTCAAGTAATCTTGTTGCAACTCACGATACTTTACGTCAAAGAAAGATTCGTGCTCGCAAATCCAGTTTAACACTATAGAAAATGATTACGCACAATAAATGTCAGGTATTTGAGCTGCCAAATTTAGTTTGTTTTACGTCCGATAGAGGCGCTTTCAGATTCTCATACAAATGATTACGTTACTATACGAATACTTTGACGCAAATTATTTGTGATAGGGGTACAGAGACACGACAACCCGCGAAAGAAGCGTCAAAACACATTTATTTATTGGTGAATATTTTTTTCCTGATATTGCAATAATTACAGACATTGCAAATCAAATAATTTGGTGAAATAAACATTATGTTAAAAAAGGACTATAATATGATTAATAAATTGTATTAAATAAATGTTATATTAATGTTACTAAGGTCCGATTTTTCAATGGTCAGATAAAACTTATCAGACTGATAAATTATAAAGCGACAGATTTTAAAAATGATAGGTACCTATGATTGCTCACAATTAGGTGACGTAAAAACGTCAACTAATTGTGAGCAATCACATTATACATCAAATTATAATTAGCCATATTGTATTTGGTTCGACGAATATTTCTTATCTGACTATTGAAAAATCAGCCCTAAGGCAAAAAAAGGTTACGCGAAATAAAAAAAACCGGCCAAGTGCGATTCGGACTCGCACACTAAGGGTTCCGTGCCAACTTTAACTGAATTAGAGATCCACTTACTTCCACTTATACAAAATACCACAATATTTTGTTGACTGCAAAAATAATTTTGTTTTTCATAGTATTTGTATTCATAACAAAGTTATGTTTGCGAGTACTGAAACGGTTACTAGTTCGATCTCGTTCAAACCAATTTTCTTTAAAAGCCTTTGTCAAGATCAAAATTTACACTTGCTTAGTTTAATAGTTAGACTCCCATTTTACCACTTTGGAAGCGTCGATCTCTCAATTCTAAGACTTTTTAGAGAAATGGTTTTAGGAACCATTGTCATTTTTATCCATAGACACTCTTTACGCATGGCTTTGCGAAAAAACGCATTTTTAGGTTTTAGTTAAGAAAATTATGTAATTTGAACGTTCTTTCAAGTGAAATTATGTTGTTATTATAATATGTATAAAACATTACACACCCGTCTGTAATATTTCGTTTATTTTTAGCGTCAAAATTCTTGAACTGAATACAATGCCCTTTTCGTCAGTTAATCGAAAAGCATTTTCTTAAATGTCAGAATGTTATATTCTGCCCTAATTTTGGTAGTCAGTTATAATTTTTATTAGGACGCATAGTTTACGCGAAAAACCTACAAATTTAATATTCTCTCCTCCCGGCTGAAGAGGTACGGGCTGAGACTTTTGATATGTTAACCTCCTCACTATTCCATCAAAGTTACGAAGACAAAATTTCCATCTATAATCCTTACTTTCCTGACCTATAAATAGTCATATTAAATTTACATAATTATGGAAGCGTCGTAAGGTGTTATCCTGCTAATTTCTTATTGTAATGTTGTGTCACTCTAGGGCTAGATCAACAAATGTGGACAGTAACCAATCAATCAGTGATTTCTATTCTGGCAAATCGGTTTTTCTTACTGGTGGAACTGGGTTTCTTGGAAAAGTAAGTCTTTATTACATAGCTCCTTTTTGTTGTTACCATTGACAAGCTGAAAAAGAAACAAAGTATTCATAAAGATGAAAGAAGAAACCAAAAATTTGCGCACGGGCGGGACTCGAACCAGCAACTTTCTGGCTAACCGGGCCAAACGCTCTACCAATTGAGCTACCGTGCTATCAGTCCGTCCTTGCGAAATTTGTGGACTCTTATGGATACGCCATTATACGTGACGTTTAGCGCCATCTAGTTAAGTTTAGTGTAGATAAACATGGAAGTGAAAACTGTGTTGCCTATTAGCGCTAACTTATTTTCTCCTCATAGTTAATAACTTACAGCCTTATTCACAATAACTTGAACAGTAATAAACATTTTTTAGCTATAACACTTTTTTGTCACTTTCTGTCAAATGATGACAGCGCCAAGAAAGAACGAGACAAAACAGTGCATTAGTTATAACAGGTTTTCGTTATTAGGAACAAAGGGTTGCCATTATAAGTTTATTTTACTTCATTTCAGGCATATATTGAAAAATTAATAAGAGGATGTGAAAACTTAGACAAAGTTTACATTTTAGTGCGACAGAAAAAAGGAGAGACTATAGAAGACAGAGTAAGGAACATCATTAAAAATCCAGTAAGTTGAAAAAAAAAAACTAACATAGCGGCTCTCTACGGCTTCACCCGTGTTAATATTGTATCATTATCATTATTCTAAGCTTATGTGCTATTCCAATGTATGAACTCTTATTGAACTTAACATGACGAGTCTAAACACGAAATACTAAAATGAGTAATTACCTTGGATGAATTAACCACTGGATATGAAACGCAAGAGCGAATGTATGTAAACATCATTAGCCAATTTCTGCGGGGCGGGGGGAGCTTGTCGTGTCAATTTTTGACATTTAGTGCATGGAAGTGTCGATATTTTTTTATCGATATGTGTGGAACGAATGAATGAACGAATCTTTTGTAAAATTATATTTAATTTTATCACAACAAAAAATTACATTATGGGCAAAAATAATAAATTACATTATGGGCATGTAATGGACAAACCATCAAATGAACAATTGAAAAATAGAAAGTCGTTTTATATGCACGATCTGGCAAGTATCACTTAGTTAGTGTGAAGTTTTTAAGACATTTTGAAACAGCCCGTTAGTACACAATATAGCCTTGCACCATTAAAATGTTCCTGTGGGATAATTAAGCAGTAAATTTTTTGCGTTGACATTCAGTCACGCTTGGCGTGAATTGGATGCTACATATTCGGTGATGTTTGTGGGGATCCATTTTGCCTCTCTTTGGACTGCTTCTACCCACTTTATTTGCCAAAATGGATCTACAGAAAATATGAAATATTATTATAATAGTACATTATGATACAAGTGTGCTAAGTTGACCATTATATACAAGGCGATATTGTGTGCGCACGAGCGAAAACGAGTGCGCCATAAGAAAGCCGCGTACATAATGGTCACAGGTACACGCGTATCATACGACGTTTTTCAACACACTTGCGAGGAAAAAACAAGACTCTTTATTTACTTAGTTTTTAATTAATAAAACATTTAGTAAAAATACATTTCACTCGACTTTGATGGTAAAAGACTATCGCACGCGTTTTTCGCCTCGTTACGTATGTCCGGCAGAGTTAATAATAGGTTTTCTTCATTTTCTTTACTTGAGTAGACATTTTCGTTAATATTAAACTTCACAGTTAATCCAAACTTCGTCACAGCCGACATTTTTTACGAAAAATGACGCATTGTTTTTTTTTCTTGCCGCGATACCGATACGCGCGCAAGGCTAAGGCGCGAACTAGATTGGCCAGCAGCCAAGATTAAAAATCTAATGATTCGTGTTCAAAACACAAATTACAGAAAAAAATAAATGAAATATCTGGATTTGCCATTTATTGAAATAAATACCTATGTAAAATACTGTTATTTTTCGCATAAATAATGTTTGTTGCTAAAATAAAAGTTATAACCCGACTAAATTACATCACTTCTTCTTCTTACCTACGAATTGGTACTAGGGTACAAATGTAAATTGGTCGGGTTAATAAACTAAAAGCACTAGTGCAATAATATACTGAAAAAGCACGCGTGTTTAATATCCAGGGTTATGTGCCAAAAATCGGTGGAATAAAAACGTCGTTATGAGCAAGTGTCTTAAAAAGATGTATTGTCAAATATGAAGTTTAAAATTTTAAACCAAACTGTTGTATTTTTAAGATTACCTTAATGTACATTCGAGTGAAACATTTTACAGATTAATAATTTTATTTTAAAAAAAAATATATTAAAAATTTAATAAATATTTATCGATGTGATTTAACGACAATTGTCAAGCACAATTAAAATTAAACTGACAAGAGAAAGAATGATAAACATATGATAATCCTACCGTATAAAGTATACGTTATCTTGTTGATTTTGTAATAACTGACCACCACTTTTTTAAATGACAATGTTACTTTTCTCTTGGAAAACACATTTTACTATTTTCATGAAAAATAACAGCTTTTTTGGGATAAAACGTTACTTGCGGATTAAAAAAAATAAATATTTTTTGTCTTGCTGCTATAATTTTTACACAAAAATAAGCCATATTTACCCATTTTTTCCGTCAATGTTTCTCACTGAGCTCTAGCACCGTACTGACAAGACGTCACCCGTAAGTGAGGCCAAAAAGCCCGCTTCGTGGCTAAGGGGGCACAAGCGAAATTGCCCGTCATTGCGCGTCCAGTGGTTCATTCGTCCAAGGTAATTACTCATTTTACTCATTAAACTTGACTTAACTTTTACTTAATTGAGCATTTACTCATTTTAGTATTTAGTGTTTAGACTCGTCACGTTAAGTTCTTATTGTAATGCAACGCGAAAGTTTAAAATCTTATATCAACTCTATTATTGTAATGTTTCATCAAAATCCATTCAGTAGTTTTCACGTGAAAAAGTAACCAACATACATCAATTCTCACAAATTTTAATGATAATTATTTTGTATTAGAATGATTTAAATTTAAGATCATTGTTAGTACCCAGTAAAATTTAAATAGTATTTCAGCTTCAAAACCAAAAGAAACTGATATACTATCTAAAGTTTTTTTTTTATTGCTTGGCAAATATTTTAAACAATCTGTACACTCCTTTTAGGAAATATTAATTTAAAAAACACGAATCTCAAAAAAGATAAGAAAGAAATCCCACAAATCTACTTAGATGCAAAGGTTTTAATTTTTATTTACTGTTATCATTATTTACATTATTCGCCACGCAAAATAATCCGGACTGTACATAAATGTGATGGTGTTTTATTTTCGGCTGATCCTTTTGATTTCAGGTTTTTAATAGAATCAGAAAAACCAATCCACAGGCTTTTAACAAAATAGTTCCGATAGCGGGTGATGTCTGTGAGCCGAAACTAGGTATAAAATCCGAAGACGAACAAATTCTTAAGAATGAGGTGAACTATTTACTAAATAATTATAATATTTAAAAAGAAGTAAAATAAAAACAAAAATTAAAGTATTAGTAACGTAACGTCTCAGGGCTAGTCCTCAACTATAAGGTAGTTTGAGCCATACTCCACCACGCGGGCTCAGAGTGGATTTGTAGTGGGGTGTTTGCAAGGCAAGTGACTAATTCTGCTGTCTAATGTAAAGCCGCTCGTAAGGCTTCATTCCAAAAGTAGAAATGTGCGAGAGATGACCCTGCCTACTAACCGTTTATACAGAAAGTCTATTGTGTCTATGGTCTATGGTCTTTAACTTTGACTTCCTGGGTCAGTTAGATGTTGAACGGGTGCAGGCTGAAGTCTTGAAGAATAATTCTCCAAATTGCAATCTACGAAAGGCCAAGTTCTAGTGTTTGACTGGAAACAAACATTGTTTTTTTTTATGCTGCTGAGTCGTGTAGCTTGCCATGGTGATTTGGAATTAGTGACAAAATACAACAGATTCTACAGATGCCGCCATAATAACTTGGCCACCAGGAAATGTAACCCGTTCTTGTTGAAACACCCATAGAATCCATGCTACTAAAGTCGCGGGCAAAACTCCGTACATACCTCAATATTCTTCTAATATATATCCTTTGGACATTCCCACACATCGCCATCTAGTCCCAAAGTAAGCTACTCAAAGCTTGTGTTATGGGTGCCAGACAACGGATATAATAGTTAAATACTTTTTGTTTGTAAATACATACACGATATACATAGAAAACACCCAGACCAATACAAAAAGACATGTTTATGCACACAAATGTTTGTATTGTGCGGGGATCGAACCCGCAACCCGCTGCATAGTAGGCGATTTCTCGACTACTACACCAGACGGGTCGTCAATTTCTAATAAAACGCCCATTGTAAGATTCGAACAGAACTGATTTTATTCAACACACGCGTGACATAGACTAACAAATTTCAGGTTTTTTTTTCAGGTGTCCGTGGTGATACATTCGGCTGCAACTGTCAAGTACAGGGAGCCGTTAGCCTTTGCTATGAATGTAAACTTTGAGGGCACCCGCCGCATTCTCGACCTCTGCAAAGGCATGAAGTATTTGGATGTAAGTAAAGAATAAATAAATGTTCTTAAAGATGAAATAAGAAACCAAGAATTTTCGAACGGGCGGGACTCGAACCAGCAACTTCTTGGCTAACCGGGCCAAACGCTCTACTAATTGATGGCGCTACCGTCACGCGTAATGACAGATCCATAGGCGACCAGAAATTTCGCGCATATGGACCGACAGCATGGTAGCTCAATTGGTAGAGCGTTTCACCCGGTTAGCCAAGGAAGTTGCTAGTTCGAGTCCCGCTCTACTGCTGTTGTGGCAGTAGTCGGTCTATAACTTTTAGCTCCTAAGTCAGTTGAAAATTGTACTGGGGCAGGCTCGAGTCTGCGAAAGACCGAGTTATTGTGTATGGCTAGAAACGAACACTAATTTTGAAAATAAAGTTATATCGTTTGGACATGATGCTTAGGCCTAGTTTTTCCAACGTCAGATAAGGAGTATTTGTTGAATTAAATACAATACGCCTAATTGGAAAATAAGAATAAGAATAAAGATAAGAAAAATAAATCTATTTAAATAATTTTGATAAGTTCAACATTAAAAAAAATAGCTAAAGGGATTGCTGGTAGTCCCCAAACTAGTGAAGTCAGCAAAAGTTCGGACTCAAACATTGGGCCCAATTTCTTCATTGTCATAATGCCAATTTTATTGACCATTGGTTAAGGTTTTTTTTCCTCCAAAACACACACAATCGTAAATATTCAACCGCTGGTAACGAAATTTTACCATTCTTTTCGATGAGGGAATTGGGCCTTAGAGCGCTTTTACACTTAGGCAACATCAACAGCGCAACAGTCGCGCGGCAGCCGAGCTGCTGATAATTTCATACATAAATGACAGCAGTAAGCCCTTCACATTAGTACATTGGTGCGACGGCACTGCTGTCCTGCTGCTGTCGTTCTAATGTGAAGGATCACTTAGTCGTGTAGCTTGCCATAGTCAGTTGGTTTTAAAGACAGAATAAAAAAGAACAGATGCCGCCATAATAACTTGGCCGCCGCGAACTGATAACATCGACCCGTCCTTGTTGAAAAACCCCGTATTTTGTATTTTGCCAAAACCATTTTTTACCACATCTCTATTTACATATATATGTATTTTGCCCCTTAGAGTCCCTTTTCCGTTGACAACATATTTTTTTTGCTTACACCCGTGATTTTGTTTACAGAGTTTCGTATATGTTTCGACATCGTTCTCACAAACTATGTATAAAGTTTTGTACGAAAAAGTATATCCAGCTCCAGCAAAAGTTGATGAGATATACAGTTTTCTAAAGAAGTATCCGAATAATTCTAAGGAAACGGAGAAATTTATTGGTAAATACGTCTTTTTTACCGTTTTATATAACGTGTAACATTAAATGCATAAACCTGAATATAGTTTGATCAGTTCAGAGATCATTGATTAATCGTAGATTATTTACCTAGGGCGTAAAATGGTGTCTTTCGGCGCGGGCGCCACCTTGAATTTGCGGCTTTTCATACAATATTTTGGCCTGTGAGTAGAGATGAGTCACTTCACTTTAAGTCAACATTTCATGACATGCGTGCATGCATGCATCAGATAGCGTCATAAATACTATACGGATTGATTTTTCTGAAGTTTGACCAAATTTAAAAAAAAACTTGTTAATACTCATAAGTAAATATATTAATCATCCCTCCCCCCACCCTTTCTTCTAATTTCTAAATTATAAGCGAATGTAAATTTTGAGAAAAATGTATGATGTAGATCTTAACAAATACTTTCAACGAAAAATTCGTTAAGGTTTGGACGGCATCGAACTAGTAGTTTTTGTGATATAGCAAATTTTCAACAACCGCAAACATAACTTTGTTCTTCATGCAAACACTATGAAAAACAAAGCTATATTTGCTGTTAACAAAATATTGTGGTATTTTAGTTAAGTGAAAGTAAGTGGATTCCCTTAATCAGTTAAAGTTGGCACAGAACCCTCAGTGCGCGAGTCCGACTCGCACTTGGCCGGTTTTTTGTTTGTTTGTAGAAAATTAAATTAAGTCTTTGCAAATATTTTTAGAAAAAAAAATACCACATACAGATTACATGATCGGTGTTACATTATACATGTAATTAATAAATCACACACGCAGAGTATTCACCTCGGGGAAAAAAGGTGTCTTTGTCTTAGGGGTAATATTATGCTCGGGAGTAAAATTAATATCTCGAAATTGTACTCCTATCGTTTCGCTCGTGGTACATATAAATCATTATTTTTTTGCAAATAGGTCCACTGGGTGTACTTTTACACGTCCCGATATAAACCCTACCACAGCTTTGGGACAATTTGTGGGCTAGTTCTGAGAAGAAGCTGCGCAACAATCTTAGTCACCATTGACAATGCCTCTTTTTAAAAAGTTTACAATGTTTTTGGTGATCATGCATGTCCATACAATACTATTTTTAACCGACTTAAATAACGGAGGAGGTTATCAATTCGACTGTATGTTTTTTTTTTGTATCTATGTTACCTCATATCTCAGTCGTTTGTCGACCGATTCGAAATTTTTTTTCGCCTTCTTAGAGGGTATACCTTCTAGTTGGTCCCATTGTTGCCAATTTGGGATCTGATGATGGGATCTTGGTATAATCGAGGGAGACTCTCAAATTTTAAAGGCACGTATAGTGTTTTTTTTACTAGAATCTTAAAGTTGACGTGTTGTTACGTCTGATAGTCAACATTTTAAGGGGCTGAGCTGATGGTGGAACTCCTTAACGCTAAGGAGTTCAGTAATTATAATGACAGAACTATGAAATGTTATTTGTAGCATCTTAAAGAACTGAGTCATAAGGTGCAATTCACACCCCTCTCCTGTAATCACAAAACATTAAGAAATAAAATTTACTTTAAAATAAAAGTAAAAACCGACTTCAAAACCAAAATGCACTAAAAAGTCTATTGGTTTGTATATAGTATTTGGTTCTTTCATTTTATTAAGAAGTTGTTTGCCTAAAATGGATTCCTTTTAATTCGGGTATATTACTTTTTATCGTGAATTAATGTATTTATTGCGTATATGCATAAATTTTTCATAAATTTACTCAGAGGCTACAGCTTAAAGTCTAAAAACTTCATGTAAGGAATCTTGAGATTTTAAATTATAATTAGTTCTCACGGCCTTTTTTGTGATACAAAAATTAATTCTGCCTTTATATCAGCAGCCGAGCTCTACAGTAAAATGCCAACTATAACATACCAAATGTAGGACATCAAGCTATGGAAAAATTAAAATAAACTAACCTAGCTGTTTCTACATCAGTTAAACGTTTTATCTTCCATACAGCAAAAGCAGCTGAGCTTAGTTTCCCTGACAAGGCCTCTCTAAGAGGATTCCCAAGAAATATGAAACTCAAGATGTCGTCCGTGCAGTAAGACATTACTTAATTTTCTAAGTGAATAATCTACTTTTAATCAATAAATCTGCGTTTTTGTTCCTATTTATTAACCAACAGATTAACTGTTTCCTTTTGAATATATTTTTCAGGAAAGCATCCAAATACTTATACGTTCACAAAATGCTTGTCAGAAAATTACATCGGCATGAACCCAGAAGTACCAACTACTATCATACGCCCGTCTATAGGTATATTATATGTTCTTTAGTTTATATTTTTACATATACACAGGAAATACAGGTTGCGGCCTGTAAAAAAAGCAAAAATTTTAAATTTCGGCACTTTAAGTTACCTGAGGTGCTGATATCGAAGTGAAGCAACCTACGGCGCGGTCGTGTTTGGTTGGGTGACCATTCCGACCATATTCCGACCATATAAATGACGTACATCACTAGCATCTCCGTGCTGTGGAAGGCACGTTAAGCCGTTGGTCCCGGCTAATATCGGTTGATATTAGTTGTTAAGCTTAGTCAGAGACCTTATGGGCGGCTTGATAACATCTGACAGCAGGGCTAGTCACTTGCCTTGCAAACACCCCTCCACCAACCCACCCTGAGCCGCGTGGTGGAGTATGGCTCAAACTACCTCATAGTTGAGGTAAGGCTTTTGCCCGGTAGTGGGATGTTACAGGCAAACTTTACTTTACTTAGTAACCAGACGACGCGTTTGGTGTATTAGTTAGCGTTCCTGACTATAACGCTGCCATCGCGGGTTCGAATCCCGCAAGGGCATTCATGTTCGTTAGATAAGCACGAACATTTTTACATGAGTCATGGATGTTTATTATGTATTATATTATTATTATTATTATATTATATTATATTATATTATATTATATTAATATATATATATAATATAATATATATATATATATATATATATATATATATATATATATATATATATATATATATATATATATATATATATATATTTTAACAACATAAATTAAACAAGCAATGTATTGCAAACATATGTGTCTAGTTCCAGTCATAGAACTTGACATTATCATTTACTACAACGACTTAACGATTTTGATATATATGATTAGGGATTATACTCGTAACTTTGGATTAATATAATGAGTTAAAAGTTGTAGAACTCGAACTAGCAGTATTTACTTAAACAGTTATGATTATTTTACATTTAAACAAACACGAATATATTCGATTATCTCCTATTCGACCTATCGAGTTTTTTTTTCACATTTGAAACTCACTTCCTGCGGGCGTAGTCTGATGCATCATTTTTGTCATTTCGCGTCGACAATTTCAATTTTATGATTTTCTTATTCATCAAATATCATTTTAACTTACGTAGCTATATCTTTAATAAATCTTAAAAAATATTTGTAGTTTTTTAAGCATCATTCAAAAATTCTTCTCAATCAATAAATACACGAAAACACCAATTTTGTCTCAACATTTTTCGAGCGCCACCTGGTGGTTTTACACGGAACTATGTCGAGACTTCCGACACTGGATTAGACATTTGACATCATCGAAGTCCAATTAAAGAGGCTCCTTTTAGTTGAGTTTAAATAATCTAGTAAAAGAGCTTTTGCTGGTTTTATAATCTTTATTTGTCTTATTTTCAGTATTTTGCACATATAAAGAACCATTAGTTGGATGGCTGGACAACTGGTACGGAGCAACAGGGGTCTGTTTCGATACGGCTAGAGGACTCAACCATTATTTGCGTGGAAATACAACCAATATTGTTGATTCTATACCAGTGGACTATGTGGTGAATCTCTCTCTTATAGCTGCGACTAAACAAAAAAGGTTCGAATAAAATAAAATAAAGTACTATACAAACTAAAAAAAATGATTGGCCTGATTAACCATATTTATCGATATGGTTTTTGTAACCAACAGAATGCAAAATCTATTAAGTTAACATTCAAATTAGAGCAATATCTGGAACAAAGGGAGCTGAATCAACGCACGCTGCCTTGGCTTCGCTCCTAAGCGTATTATTTTCAGATGTATTTTTTTTCAGTTGCAGTTCGAAAAATAGAGCATCAGTATACAATAGCACATCTTCTGCCTGTAACCCTGTGACTTGGCAACAAATACACCAAGCTTTTATAAAGATGAACCTTAAATATGGCTTCTGTGAGTTTTGATTTTTTCTTATCTGAGTATAGATTTTTTGGGTAGGTATAAATTGCAATCCGAGTATCAAAAATTTTGGCATGTATTAAACAACAATTATTAGTTATCAAAAGATATTTTTTATGCTTATCTAACAATTTTGGTACTTTTTTTCAGATGAAAAGAAACCATACATTAAATACCTGGAACCAGAATTTAAGTATAACTTAATGACGTTTCTAAGAATGAAAGTTCCTGCTCACGCAAGAGATCTCTTTGGACGGCTCTTGCTTAAAGAACCTATGTATGTATAAGTTCCTTACTATCACAGTATTACTACCTAGTAGGTACTACCAGCGTCAGGACCTTCTGGGGGTCTGATATATGTTGAATGAGCTCTTCCTGATTTGAACACTACAGACAAACAACAGACACTGCGTTTTGCTTCTTTTTGAGTTATATTTGCTTTTGTTAAGTTAGTCATAACATAATATTATTATTTTCCTTGCGTTGCGTTTAGGTGTCAGGTATAACATTTTTTTTGTGTCTGTTATACTGTGTGTGTATGTCCTTAATAAATGAATTTATATATTTTACACCCGGCCGGCAACGTTGAATTACTCATCTCCGCTCACGGGTCAAAATATTGTATGAAAATCATCATCCGGGCCATGAGCTGTAGTGAAATTAGAATTTAGAAGACGAGCATGTATGCACGCCGTAGTTTGCGCGACGTTGCACCAAAAAGGTGTTCAGAAAATTAAGATAGCCACGTCTATAACAATTAATTTATTAATAAAAAACAAGAATAAATTAAACTAAGAAATGCAACATAAAAAAATAACGACGTCAGCCAATAGCCACGTCTTGCCTTTAGGAGAAAAAAAGTGTGCTTACTTCACTGCCTATTTCTTCTTAGTTTTTTTTTAAATGGCATTGTTTTGTTAATACAAATAAAAAGACTATGTTAAAATACAAAGGTAATTAATTAATATAATTTACAATATTCATGGTTTGTCTTTGCGAATGTCATTACTTAAGGCAAGGAAAAGGTTTTATTAAACGAAAATGTTACGTAACATCATCTTGATTTGTTGACCAATCAAATTAAGATTCAGATCAAAATAAGATCTAACTACTTACTAAACTGAATCGTATTGGTATAATATGAAGTAACTTATGCTTTAACACAGCGGGTTGTAGAGAAATATAGTCGTGACTAAGTAGACAATCTTTTATATTGCCTCGCAGAAGGTGTAAAAAGCAGAGTAATCACTTCGGAAATAAAGGTATCTTCGTCTTTGGTCAGATTGAATCCCTCACTACACACAGGATTCTCTAATTACTACCTCGCTTCGCTCGGGAGTCAAATCTATATACCTTTCGTTTCACTCATGATTCAAGACAGCGCCCATCCGCATGACACTACATTATTTCCTTAGTCTTAATCTATTATTTTCCTTTCTTTTTAAATTTACATTCCATACAATATTCTTCATACGTGAGCCAAAGTAATTATCTGGTAGTGGGATTATGTAGCCTCACTGGATTATGTCAAACGTAGATTATTTTTACAGGCACGTGAAAAAATTGAACAGAATACTTAACACTCGTTGGTCCATGGAATATTTCCATACTCTAAACTGCGACTTCCGGAACGAGAGAGCAAGAGCGCTTTACGCTTCTCTGTCGCCCGATGACCAGGATAAGTTTCCTTGTGACCCCTCCGATATTGACTGGGAAGAGTGCCTCGAGATCTACTTTAGGGGAATAACAGAATACCTACTACCGGCTCTTCTGAAGAAGGAAAAATCAACGTTCGTTCCTCCCCCAGCTACGGTGTTGGAGACTACAATAAATGCCGTTTAGACATAAATATGGTTCACTAAGCACACACCACTAACTATTGGGGGACGTTAAAATGTCTAATGGCTGGCTGTCATTATTAAGAGTAGTTACGAGTAGACCAAAGATAAGTCAATTAAATATTGTATTAGCATTTATTCAACTCAATTACATTTATCTATAATGTCGATTTTTACTTATTAAAATATAATGCACGAGTACGTCAAATTTACACTTAATTTACTAGATAAATAGTGACAGACGTCCCCGAGGTTGTTTTTTATTCACTGCGAGCGCTGTCATCTAGTCGGATTTCCGAATAGGCTGTCGCCTTTGAATTACAATTTATTGAAATTAAATGAATAAAATAAAGTTTTATTTTTTACTCTGAGTCAGAGATTTTTAATCTGGGCTCTATTCTATTTCACATAAAAGCACAATTCTACATTTTTATTGGTAATTAAATATTAATTTAGTTAAGAAAAATAATTTCCGGCTAGTGCATGATTTTAATTCATAAGATATCGATTGTTTTGTAAAAATGTTTTGGAAAAAAAAACTCTTATTAGTAAACTTAATCCTTTTTTTAGTAATAGCCAACATTAGGGATGATAAATAAATAAAACATAAGAATATTGTTATTTTGCTTAGTTTTTATTATAACTTGCAAAGCACGTATCGTAACAAATTATGGTTTTTTACTTAAGTAATGTAGAAATTTAAGTATCTTTGTGCGGAGTGTGCTAGTGTGAAAAGGGTAGATAAAATAAGATCTCATAATGACCTTTGTAATTTCATGTAAGGTATAAAATCCATAATAATAGCAAGTAACATCTCTGTCTCTTATAAACAAATATATTTAAATGGTTGAAACGTCTTCATCCATAATTTAGTTTCGTCAAGTCTATCTGTATGTCTGTCCGTCCGTACACCACAGCCAGTTTATTCTGAAAATATTAGCATTACGCAGATTAAAAGTACTATTATATCTTCTTTAGAAAGATGTATAGTGTATGTAACTGCTTTATAATACATTTAAGGGGGGCTCCCATACATGGAACTAAAACAAAAAAAAAATCTTAAACCTATGTGTGTAAGGTGTCTAATTAGTGTATTTCTTTTAAAATGACATTGCGGTTATAAAAATCATTTTTTCTTAAGTACAATTGAAAGATATACGCTTTCAAAGTATGGGTATCCCCTTTAACTTTTGTACTAAGCATGTGAAAATTGAGAAAAACATACACGATGTAGATCTTTACAATATTATTTATCTAAAAATGGTTTGAATAAACTCAAATATCACTTTGCCCTTCATACAAACACTACAGAAAACTAAGCTATTTACCCTGTTCACAAATCATTGGCTAAATGGAAGTAAATGGATCCCTAATTCAGTTTCATTTGACACGGAACCCTCAATGCGCAAGTCCAACTCGCAATTGGCCCGCTTTTAGGGATCCGTAGTCGAATGGTAAAAACAGAACCGTTATAGTTTCATCAACTCTGTCTGTCTGTTTGTCCGTCCGTATGTCACAGACACTTTATGCTGTAAATATAAGCATCACACTGTTGAAATTTGGTAGAAAGATGATGAGGGCTCCCATATATGAAACTTAAACCGTTTTTTCTTTTAAAGTCTAACGTTTGGTAGATAGACGTTTCCAAAGGTGTAAAATGGTCCCCCCCCCCCACTTCTAACATGCAAAAGGGGCAGGATAACAGCTATTTATAGCTAGCTTAGGCTGAACTCTACAGCCAGTTGTAATTTTCAAACAAAATCAAATTTTCGCATTTCCGAATTCTCAGGAATCCGTGGATATTAAAACTAGCGGTCCCCCACGACTGCATCCGTGGGTTTTAAGTTTGCTCCCTTCCCGTGTGGTAGGTATTCAGGTTGTTACAAATTAATACGACCATAAAATTAACATTCCTAAGGGATAATAATTTTATGAATACGACTCACAGTCTTTTAAAATCACTTGGAAGCGGACATTTTTTGGTGAATAGATGATGATTTATCAAGTAAATCTAAGTAAATTCCTAAAAGAAACCCGTGGTCTATCTTCAACAGTTTTCGAGAAAAAACATTTTTTTAATTGGCTTATTTTGAGTGTGTTAAAATACGTTTTTTTATTATATGTTCTTTTGTTTAAGTTGTAACACAATTGGCTTATTTTTGTAATAAAACACACAATTTCCATTTTTTTGAGCTATAAAAATACATCAAATTAAAGCATTGCAGATCCGGAGAAATTTTTAAAAACCAGTTTTATCTTTCTATTTTTTTTAATTGAAGTCCTACGTTTTGAGCAGTAACTAATGTTATTAGTAAGCATGTTATAAAACACCTTTTACTTTACTCACGAAAAAAATAGCACCGAATTTTGGGTACTCACATTTGAGAAATTTGCATTTAAAATTTCATGTTATACAACACCTTCTGAAAAACTCTAGGCAAACGTAAACTTTTGTCATTGCTATTCAAGTAATGACAGGCGATTGTACAGGCAGTTAGATTGCGTATATCTATGCAATCACACTTCTATTGATCACAAATTTGATCTCCATTTTTTCATCCAGTACGGGCTGAAGTACGTCATAGAACAAATAAGTAACCCTAAACGCTGCCTGCCTTGCACTAAACTGACTAGTACAATATCCCCTGACATTGACAATATTATTACAGATTAACAAGGATTGAATCTCTGGAACTTCTGGTCCTATTTTAAAAATACTTTGAAAAGTACTTCACCTCCGTAATATGATGTAGGATGTACGCAAGGTCTAGTAAAGGGCCAAAGTGTCAGCGTGAGTAAACAAAACGCGTCATTAACATTTCCTAAAAATATACTAAAATATATATATGTTGTTGTCAAAACCCTTAACCATTCAATAAGCATATTGACCGGTAAAATTGTCGGTTAAAACCATTTTAACTGATTATATCTGACAAAATCACCCTTCTCCTGCACCCTCCAAAATCTTTCTGCATGATCTAAAGGTACGACTGGGATAGAATGCTTTTTAAGACCAGACATTCAATTAATATAGGTTTTACCCCATTTGCCCAGTCAAAACTGATATGGACTGATTAGAAATTTAATCGTTTAGTCAAAGAGTTTGTAAAAGAGTCAATAAATGCCAACCAGACGCATATCAGAGCCCTGTTAGCTCGTCTTTTGAGGATCCCACGTTTAAAAATAATAATAATAATAATCTTTATTTCAGAAATTATTTTCCATAGGTTGGGTTAGTAGTTACAGAAAAAATCTTACGAGCTAGGGTTAGTACATTAAAAGATGGAACACAAAACAATATGACCTACTTAATATTAACTAAGGCAGGTCTCTAACCAACATGGACGCTGTTCTAGTGCCTCAGGATAAGGCAGCAGTAGTAACTCCCTATCGCCGCCAGGATGCTGTTAGGGCTATCTCGGACGCGGCGCCAGGCAGAGGCAACCCGCTTGCGCATGACTATCGGGAAACTGTCTATGCGAGCCTCAGTAAACATCGCTGAGGCGCTGCAAAACCGAGGCAGCCCCATCAGCATCCTGAACCCGTTATTATACTGGACGCGCAGAGCTGACAGAGTCTTTTGCGTATCTCTTTGCAGTGAAAGGCCTTCAAGAGTAACAGAAGGAACATTGTAGCTTCTGTTTTTAGATGTAAAGACTACAACTTTGCTCTTCTTCGTTTAAATCCAAGTGTAGGGTCGATTGACCCAAGAAGTCCTGGTGTAAGTTCTTAAAACCGTTTTCGGCTTCTTCTGACGTATTTAATTATTTAAAAGTGGTTATGAAAAGTTGTATAAAAGCACTTTTTGTGGAGTTAAAAATATATATTTTAAAGTAATAGTTAAATTATTTATAAATTTAAAATGGCATTGATTTAAAGAGGCAGTTGAAAATAGCAGTTTTGGTAAGTTTAAAATTATAAATGACAGGTTTAATAACTAGTTCAGCAGTTAAAACTTAGCAGTAAAGTCAACAGAAATGCGTAATAGAAAAAATTAAAATGGATCAGTGAATATTTAACTGAGCAGGAAAATAATTAAATTGGTGGTAAAAATTATTGAACGAGCGGTTACATGTGGGCAGTTATAAATAGGAATTTGTCAGTAAGAAATCTCATTCTAAGCAATTCTATAGACAACTAGCGGCGGACAACAGCGAACTTTGCTTCGCCCCTAGCACCGTCCCGCCCCGGCCCCGTCTCGCCCAGTCTCGTAATTTTAAAAGTTAAGGAAAACACTATAATTGCTCAGATCGAGCGGGATGAAAAATGATCAAATTACTAAAATGGCTATAAAAAAATAGGGGTTGATGATAAAAAAGTAAAAATTTTGGGTTGTATGTATTTTTAATGCCACATTATAAAAAAATAAAAACAAAAATTGTGTCCAAAAATTTAAAAAAAATATTTAAGGGTGAACAACCCTTATCACTTAGGGGTATGAAAAATAGATAGTAGCCGATTCTCAGACCTACTGAATACGCATATAAAGTTTGGTAAGAATCGGTAAACCCGTTTCGGAGGAGTACGGGAACGAACATTGTGACACGAGAATTTTATATCCAAGATGATGGTAAAATGAAACTTTTTTGTGGTAAAATAAAATAAAAAAAACAGTACTTAGGTAGTAATGAAATTTTTGTTACTGTTACTGTGACATAAGGAATTTGCTTAGTAGCAGCTTAAATAAACTTATTATATAATAAGAGTAGGTTTGGCTTTCGACGGTCTGCTCTCTTCCTTTATGTTCGAGTGGAATGTTTTTAGCTTCAACTGGAGGTACGGCGTACTTCAAGCGTATGAGTTCGGGTATGTCGCTCGCTATGATCTGCCGAACTATTTATCAAACCGCTCATTCCATCATTTTTACCGCTCATTCAGTTATTGGACTGCTCAATTGTTTTTAGAATGGACATTGTATGATATAATAACTGACTAATTGATTTTTTATTACTATCTGTTTTACTTTCGTAGTAATTAAACAACTGCTATGAAATTAAATAACTGCCTAATATGTTTTCCAACTGATCATAATAACATCTCGAATATTTGAATAACAGCTCAATTAATTAGTTCCCATTTTAATGCTTCAACACCCGAGCGGTTGCAGGCAACCGCATAACAATAGAATTTGCATTGTGTCTCGTTCACATACGCTTGAGGGATTAAATCATACAATTTTTAAGAAAGTAAAATAAAACAACGTAATATTTATTTATTTAATACAAGCAATTGGTAGTTTTTCCGGCGATATCTCTATTTCGGCTCATTTTTCCAAAAATCTATCTATGACATAATTAAAGTAGGAAAAAAATCCCACAAACAGTATTTAGCAAAATTTCTCAAGAAAATCAATATTTTAAAAAAGGTGTAAAAGCTAAACGAAATATCAAGTAACTCGGGTTTTAGCCTAATTTCATTTTGGCGCTGTATTCCTTTATTTTTTGAAAGAGATAATTTATTTCAAAAAAATAAATTAAATTCGGCTAAAACGCAAAGTTACTGGACACTTTGCGGACCTTGTACACCGAAACATTTTTTAAAAATGTTGCTGAATATTATTTGTAGGAAAATGTCTCTATTTTAATTAGGTCGTAGATATTTTTATCGTAAAATGAGTAAAAAAGAAATATCGCCTGAATTTTTTAGGGTCCGTAGATTAATGGCAAAAACGGAACCCTTATAGTTTCGTCAAGCCTGTCTGTCTGTCCTTCCGTATATCACAGCCATTTTATTTTGAAATTATAAGCATTACACAGATGAAACTTAGAAAGTAGGTGTATCCGGTTAACCGCTTGACGATGCCCATAGAAAAAAATAAAAAATATGACATTTGAGGGGAACTCTCCTACATTGAACTAAAACAAAAAAAAAATGCCTACACCTTTACCTGTAAGGTGTCTATACATAGGTCTCTTAAAATGATATCGAGGTTCCTAAAACTATTTTTCTGAAAGTCTAACATTTGGGACATAGACGCTTCCAAAGTGGTAAAATGGGCGTCCCCCTCTACCTTTTGAACAAAGCTAGTGTCAATTTTGAAAAAAAAATTGGTTGCCTGTAAAGTCGGTATACGGGCGAAAGTTTTACGTGACAACGACTTTTTATGTCTGTCTCTCTGGTTCTTACGCGTGCCTCTCACTCGCTCTCAGTGCTGCGCGCGCGGCAGACCGATCATAGTTGAGTGGGAGAGAGACGCAAGGCATTCGGCGGGCCTCTCTCTCGTTCGGTGACTCATCGTAACGTTACCGAGCGTTACACTTTTTCATAAGTGACTCCCAGCCGCAACCTAATTTAAGACGTTGTCACGTCAAAAAAACACACACGTTGTAGTGGTTTACAAATGCTTTCAACGAAAAGTAGCTGGGCATTTTCTACCGAATGAACTCCTTGAATTATGCTCCTACATGTATAAGCTAAACTAGAGCTGAAACATAGAAAAGAGGAGGTATAAGAGGTTTGTGGAGGCACTTATGACGCAAGTCACAATGGCCGCAGGCGACTCAATGATTAAGAAACTACTGTAAAACCCTCGCCCTTGTTTATTTTAAACCATAAAATGAATATTCCTATCGGAATAGAAGGACAAGTAAAAGCTGTCAAACGAAACCGATTTAAGATGTCAGTAACTAACATAAGTAAGTAACATTTGTAGCTTTTAATGAGATAACCTTTCGATCAGGTGATTTATTACAATGTTCCTAAGTTAAATATAGTAGTTTACTGCATGATAAACAGTCGACACAAAATATTGAACATGCAGCTCTAGTGTAAAACTAAATATTATTTCATTATACAAAATATTCGTCGATATACATTCCCTGTGTTATTCTGTCTTTATTTTTTGGTAAATATAAGTCGTATATTAAGGGGCTACCCGGATTTTTAGCGCACTTACTAGCGCCACTTTAGTAAAAAAAACATAACTCGTTAAATAAAAGACCAATCAAAAATCTGGTAGATACGATTGTAGTACAGGTTCTATAGTTTATTTAGTACGTTTAAATTGTTTCTTAAGTAGTTAACTGTAGTTAGAGTTAGAAAAACTGCTAAATATGGCCACTTTTAGCATTTTTGCTAACTGTAACTGCTTGCTAAAGTGTTTAATTGAACTTAAACATTGTGTCTAAACCACATAATCAGAGCTACATTCGTATCCACCAGATTTTTGATTGGTCTTTTATTTAACGAGTTATGATTTTTCTAGTAAAGTGGCGCTAGTGTGCGCGGTAAAAATACCGGTAGCGCCTTAAGAGGCTTCGATTTGGACTAATCTACCTGTTAAATGATTATTTGTTGGGGTTATGCCGCTGTAATGCATAACAATCAATCACCGATCAAGTCACCATGTTTCAGACGCATTATTTTTCCAAAATATACACAATTTCAGTTTTAAATATAAAAAATCAAATGCACGTAATTTTCAGTGAGCTTCTGCGGGGCGGTCAACTGCTTGACATCTGCCAAAAATGGTTCTGCTACCCATCTCTTGTTATCACACAGTTTGCTGCTAGTGACATCTCGCTTTTGTCGTTCTATTCCAAAGGGATAATATTTTTTTGTTTTAAACTGATCTTTGTATTTTTTACGTAAAGTCAAGCATCCGTTAAGTGTTATACGTCACTTAACATCCGAGTACTGGTACACAAAAACACCTTATAAATGCAAATTTTATCATATTTTTCCCTTTGTTTACAATGGACATTACACCGGAACGGTATTTTCTATTTGAATAATAATGTTTTTAAAACATAAACTTAAGTTTATCGTTGCAGACGGATGACGCTAGTATCTGTGAATTTTTATAGGAACTATTAAAGTGATATTTTATATTGAAGAAAATTAAAAATGTTGTTAGCAAAAAGTAATAACTGTTTAAAGTTAAGTTACAATGCAACAAGTGTTCTGAGCAGGTATGTATGAAGAATTTCATTAATGTTTGTATCATAACATTAACAATTTAACTTATATTTGTGCAATAGTTTAATTGGAATCTGTTTATACTCCAATTAGCTTACTATCAGTCCGAATAAAGTCGTAAGAAAAGAATGTAGTAAAGATTTGCTTATAATAGTCTATAAATAAAATAGTTACATCACTCATAACTTGAGAATGGGTGAACTGATTTTCATGATTATTACTTTGTTGGATTCGTTTTGCCCTAAATAAGACGATTATCTTAATTAAACCGGAGTGGGACCGTACTGAAAGCAAATTGAAGTTAACTTTGAATCAGATTCTCGTGCAATTCGAATACGTAAAAATTTCACCGATTGAATTTTCTTAAGCGTAGAAAAAATAGTTTATTTTTTCCTCAGGGTCACGACTTCTATGCATTTAGATTTTGTTAGTGCGATTGTTTTTTTCCATGACGATATTTAACTTGTTTTTTTAGGTAAAACGGTTTAACTAGCAATCGAATTTTCATACGAAAAAAGATCGATTGCCGCGAGTATCGCCACCCTGATAATCAGAATACAGTCATAGTCGCATCTTACTCTTTAAAGTCGGTGAAGAAAATGACCTTAGCAAGATGTATATGTTATTGTACAGTGTGTGGCCTGTAATAGGAGCAAAAAATTCAAACAATTATACAACAGAGACCAGCACAAACTCAAATTATTTATTCGCCAGAAACATAATAGATGCAAATATGTTTAAAAAACGTTTTGAAAACGTGCGACTGCATTGATGCTACAAGTCGCAGTGTGTAAGAGGTCTTAGTGTCAATGTCAAGTTCTACGTCTGGACAAATTCTTCTGCAGTAGGGATATTGCTGGTTCGATATATTTATTATAAAAATATATATGGCATTTTAATAAACTAAAATCATTTAGAATTGGTTAGTAGTTACTTAGGGTTTATATTATTAATTTTTGCTCGTATTACAGGCCATGACTTGTATTACGCTGTAAATGTCAAATAAAATGCAGAAAACCTAACGTAAAGATATTTGTTAAAACTAAATTACAAAATCTAGTACAATATCTTTTACAACCATTCGTTGTAATTAATTTAAAAAAGCAATTTGTAATATGGCAATCCTTTATTGGCTTTAGGTCCTAAGAGCTGTGGATTAATGTAAAATAAATAAATAAAATAAATAGTGTAATTTGAGCCTTAATAAAGTTATATATTTGCTTTGAGATTTGAGGCGTCCTAGTGTGGTTTTGAGCCTTAATAAAGTTATATTTAAGGCGTCTTAGTGTGGTAATCGAACCTTATCTGTTTCGTCAATCTAGGGCTTGGTCTACAAATGTTGACAGTACCCAATCGATCAGCGATTTTTATGCTGGCAAGTCAGTTTTTCTTACTGGTGGAACTGGATTTCTGGGAAAAGTAAGTGTTTTATCACTAGCTCTTAATTTAAATATATTTTTCATCTCTTCTGTTCGGAAAATTAAACTTTCATGTGAAGATAGACGGGTGGAAAATAGCTTTTCCATCCTTAAGGTGTAAAGTAATTTAGTTTTAATTGCTACTTTCAGAAATGGAGTCAAAGATAATTGAATCACATCATATTATTAAAATAAATAAGCTTTTCATTTTTTTAAGGTTAGCTAAACAATAAAAGCGCGTTTACTATAGTCACTGATTTTAAAAAATTACAATAGGTCTAATTTTTTCCAATTTAAAATCACAGTGCCACTTTTTTTTTCATTTTAAATTAACACATTTTGTTTGTCTTTGATAAAAAAAATTAGTTTAGTCGATTATTGCCCAGATTATGAGGTAGGCGGAGGCGAATTCCCGAGATTTTGTTGTTCATTAATCTTCTTACTCACTCCCACCTTTAGCTGTCACTCATATCGCTGTCTCGTGAGGCAAAATAGAACCTGGAATTTGACATAACCTGTGGTAGTTTTGGTGACAAGGTCAAGGTTGCGTGCTATTATTATTGTCTGTAAGAAAAAATCTAACGTTTTTTTTTACAATGATTTGAAATATTTGGTATCGTCCGCGTTTAATGTACTCTGTTGTCTTCCGTGCCGTTATTGTTCTTCTAATCGTGTGTTTTATGTATAACGATAGTAAACAAACTGATATGTGATGTAAAAACTTAAGAAAACAACTCTCGCCAAACAACATATTACCTCATCATCACATCTTCAATCACACAGATAGATTTATTAATTTTTCCTCACAGTCAAAATGAATAATAAGTAGTATGTTTAACTCGGGTGAAAGCACCCATTTCACTCTCGAATTATTAGCGCTCTTACTCTGTTCGAGCGCCAAAAACATCTCGAGTGAGATGGGTCACTTTCTCTCCTTGTATAACAATTTACTATTTCACTCCACTTTCTCATTCGATTACACGTCACGTAATGTTGACTTAAAGTGACTCATCTCGGCTTATGGGCTGAAATACTGTATGAAAATCCATCACGGCACATGAGCTGTATTGATATTTGAAGTTGGAAGATGAGCTTGTATGTACGCGGCAGTGTGCGCGAAGTTGCATAAAAGAAGTCATAATTCGAAAATTTAATTGGCCCGAAGAAAAAAAAATAAACGTGTGTAAAAGCATATGATTTAGATGTATGACAAGAGACATCATAATTCAATGCCTTTTTGTAAAAAAAACAAGGAAATTGTCATTGTTTTAAAAATAGAATTATGACTATGTAAAAAGTATGTATAACAATAGTTAATAAACAATCATTTTAAAAAATAAATGTTTTGTCTTCGTGTATGTAATTAATGGGTACGAAACGGTTTGTTGGTAATTTTAATTTTAATTGGTTTTTTTAATTTCTTGACAAATTCATTACGAAACGGGCCAACGGATCAAAAAAACTTATCGTTTTTAAAACGATTCAGTTTCGATAGCTTAGTACGCTTCTAGCATGGTCATGGGATAATATGGTGTAGTTATCCCAGGCCTTTGTCCTTTGAGCTTATTTCATTTTATTTCAGACATACATTGAAAAATTACTTAGAGGATGTCAAGACTTAGACAAACTGTTCATTTTGGTGCGACAGAAAAAAGGAGAAACTATAGAAGACAGAGTAAGGAACATCATAAAGAATCCAGTAAGTTGAAAATACCTTTAAAACTAAACATATTTTTATAATATTCAAGGTACCTACCTAGTTAAATTCCGAAAATATTTTCAGTTAATATTTTAGATTTTTGATATTATTCGTTAAGCCTATTCAGAGGCGGCTTGATAAAATCTGAAGACAAGGTGAGCCGCTTGCCTTGCAGTACCCCTCCCCCAAACCGCACTGAGCCCGCTCGGTGGAGTATGGCTCATACTCAAAGGTGAGACCTTGGCCTAACAGCACGATAATATGATCAACTTAATATTTTTTTTATTTCAGGTATTCAACAGAATCAGAAAAACAAAACCACAAGTTTTCAACAAAATAGTTCCCATAGCAGGTGATGTCTCTGAGCCGAAGCTAGGTATCAAACCTGAAGACGAGCTTATTCTTAAGAATGAGGTAAATTATTTTGCTTATATTAACAAAGTAAAGGCAAAATGCAAGAATATCGAATCCACACTGATTAAGTCACGGTCTCTCATATGAACTTTTATTTGGTAAGATCTTCATATTTTTCCAGGTGTCTGTGGTGATACATTCGGCAGCAACTGTTAAGTACAGGGAACCATTAGCGTTTGCTATGAACGTCAACTTTGAAAGCACCCGCCGCATTCTCGACCTCTGCAAAGGCATGAAATATTTGGATGTAAGTTATTTGACTTCAATAATGATTATAATACTGATTCAAAGCCGCGACAAAACGTTCGGTGTACTGGTTAGCGCCCCTGAATATTAAGCCAGCCGGCGCGGGTTTCAATGCTATAAGGGGCCAAGTTTGTGTGATGAGCTTGAACATTTGTACTTAAATAAATAAATAAATATCCTTTGGACATTCCCACACATCGCCATCTTGTCCCAAAGTAAGCTACTCAAAGCTTGTGTTATGGGTGCCAGACAACGGATATAATACTTAAATACTTTTTGTTTGTAAATACATACATGATATACATAGAAAACACCCAGACCAATACAAACAGACATGTTCATGCACACATATGTTTGTATTGTGCGGGGACCGAACCCGCATCCCGCTGCGTAGTAGGCGATATCTCGACCACTACACCAGACGGGTCGTTGATGATGTCGAAGTCATGGATGTTTATATGATTTAAGTGTTTATGGGAGTCGCCCCCATCATTATTGTTGTCGAGTATTCTTAACACAGGGAAGATAATTCCTTACTTTGAAACCACGACATTTGGTGTGTTGTCTGGCATATATTTATTTATATATTTAAGTAACCATCAATGTTAAGGCTCGGCTGTTTTTTTTTTTTTAATTATTGTGGCTTAAGGCACGTTAAATAGCTTTATTTCATACAATTAGTGGAATCTAGCCTTTTGTTTTAGTTGCAAAGGTTCTGTTTTATCTCAAACAACACCATCCTTCTCTCGCCTTGTTGCCAGTTTATCTGGGGATACTAAGACAGATTTCCTACTATCCTCACGGTCACTGTTGCCGCTTTCAGATTACCATGTATATTTTGCTGCATTTGCTTTTTTTCTATTCCCTATCTTGTCTATTCTTGTAATCCCACAAATCTATCTTCACATTTTCATATCCGCTACATGCAATCGCTTCTCATCAGTCTTTTTAGCAGCCCAGGGGGTAAATTCTCGTGCAATTCGTATACGAAAAAAGTTCACTGATCGAATTTTCATTGTTGAAGAAAAAATAGTTTTTTATTCGTCAAGGTCACGAGCTCTATGTATGTTTATTTTATTCGGGCGATATTTTTCTACCTGTACATATTTTACTTGATTTCTTAAGTAAAACAGTTAAGCTCGCAATCGAATTACCACACGAAAAAAATTCGATCACGGCGAGAAGCGGCCTCCAGCATTTCGAGTCGTACATAGAGGCAGGTCTTATAAAGGATTTGTAAATCTACAGATTAAACATAAAAAATGTATCAAACTTTTAAGAATAACATACATATCCTCATACATACAAAATAAACAAAAATCTCAAAAATCGGGACTATATAAAAAAGGAAACAGTTATAAAAACAATTTTATACAAGCACAATAACTCAAAATGAAAATAATATGACCAATGACCGTCATATACTTACCATCGTGCATACTTGTTTGCTAAATGAATAATAATTTTATTTTGCTAACATTATTTTGCAAACTACTCAAACCATGAAGTTGTCATTAATGTCAATAAATGATTCGCCATAATATTCATCATTGAGTGTCAGATGTTTACAATTTAACTGAAACATCTGTTGTTTTGTTTACAGAGTTTTGTATATATTTCAACATCGTTCTCGCAAACTATGTATAAAGTTTTATACGAAAAAGTATATCCAGCTCCAGCAAGAGTTGATGAGATATATGAATTTTTGAAGAGATACCCGAATAATTACGAGGAAACGGTCAAATTTATGGGTAAATGTGTTTTTTTTTTCGTTTTATTGATAAATTATTATCATGGTGAAAGCATAAGGTATTTATAAACGACTGAAATATCTTCTGTTGAATCTTAAACCAAAAAAATCATTATTTTTACCAACACACTAACTGATCTCCTTTTGAACAATTCTGAACATTGATTAATCAATGATAATAACTTATTTACTGCATTTCAGGAAAGCAACCGACTACTTATACGTTCACAAAAAGCTTGTGCGAAAATTACATCGGCATGAACCCAGAAGTACCAACTAGTATTGTACGCCCGTCTGCAGGTATATACCATAGTATATTTTAAAATGTGTAACGCCGTATCATTAGAAGGCACATCAATAACACCACAGGCCTAGGCGTAGAGGTGTTGTCAACGCACATCGCTAGATGGCGCTGGGAATAACTTGACTCGCACTATGTTTTAGTCTCTTCGTTTACTTAAGACTCTTCCATCTAATACTTTCATCGTCGAGCTCGTCTTACGGTGCAAACTTTCTGTTTCCACATCAGCTAAGACAGGTAATTGATTGTCATAGACGTTAACAAGCCGTATTCCGCTGCACGTTAGCTGCATCTCCTCGGAGGTCGACTGAATCGAATGCATGCTCACTACGGTGCTCGGATACAACTCTGTAGTCGTCCGGATTATGTAATAAAGCGTATCGCAGTCCTTTTCAATCAACCAACACTGTCACTCCCGTTATAAATGTTACTTTAGTAAGTCAGCCTGTAAGCATGAGGAATAGAAATGAATGCTACTTATTTCTTGAAATTCATTTCATGAAATGTTTTTTTTCCTTTGAAATCACATGCAAAATTTCAGTGCCAATGATTTTTTTCGCAGTGTGAATTGCAGCGCGAGTACTTGAATAATAAATTTCATATGAATTGCACTGTACACAAATAATGTGATTTTCGTAACGACCCGCTACAAACTGATCTTAACTTTACGACTATGAGATTAAAAGTCAATTTTAACTGCTGAGCGTCGTAAGTCACATACGACCGCACAGAGCATAATCATTCCTACTCGCTCACACGCGCTCAAGGATTTTTCCCGCTACATTTTATTCATCAATGAAATGAAATGCATGTTATGATCTATGATTTTGCAGAGTGCGATTTCTAGCAGTCTTTATGAAAAAAAGTAGCAGGTGTGAATAATTATTTTCATTTCATATGAAATTTCATCTGTTTTTCATGAAATGTTCCAAGCCTAGTAAGCATCCCACACTGGGCAATAAGCCTTACCTCAAATATAGATAGTATGATCCATACTCCACCACGCGGGCTCAGTGTGGATTGGCGGAGGGGTGTTTGCTAAGAAGACGCAGCGTAGGACGTCCACCAACAAATGTTCAGCAGTGGACGTCCTTTGGCTGAGAATGATGATGATGTTGATGTGTTTGCTAAGCAAGCGACCAACTTTATGAAAATGATCTTTAGTTTTAGATTATTTAGCATGTCGCTGATACATAAAATTGTCTCCAGTTCGAAGTTGCATCGAGACGCAAACGCTTTTTTTTCACATTCACGTCCTGCGTTAATTAAGTCAACAGGTTTCTTTGTGATAAGTTTAAAGAATCTAATCAAAGAGATTATTTTGCAGGCTTTATTATCTTTGCTTGTTTTTATTTCAGTGGTTTGCACATACAAGGAACCAGTACCTGGATGGCTGGACAACTGGTACGGACCAACAGGAGTTTGTTTTGACACGGCTAGAGGACTCAACCATTATTTGCGTGGAAATACAACCAATATCCTAGATTCTATACCAGTGGACTATGTTGTCAATCTCACACTTATAGCTGCGGCTAAACAAAAGAGGTTCGTATTGAAAAGATTACATGTACTTCAGACACTTTCTTGTAAACCAGTGTCGGAAGTGTCGACATAGTTTCGTGTAAAACCACCAGGTGGCGCTCGAAAAATACTGAGACAAAATTGGTGTTTTCGTGTATTTATTGATTCAGAAGAATATTTCAATGATGCTTAAAAAACTACAAATATTTCTTAAGATTTATTAAAGATGTAACTACGTCAGTTAAAATGATACTTGATGAATTAGAAAATCATAAAATTGAAATTGTCGACGCGTAATGTCAAAAATGATGCTTCAGACTTCGCCCGCGGTGCAAAATCTATTTGAGTAAAATCTAAATTACAGCAAAGCCACACAAGCGTTGCTGATGCGTTGCGTCTACGCTAACATGGTATATCGTGTCACCGTCTCAAAGCACCGTGTTCCATGCTGATTAGTTTATTTTACCTAAAACAAACGACGCTGTGCTCTTGCGTATTTGTATTATATTCTGATGTTTTTCTTCAGTTGGAGCTTGAGAAACAGAGCATCAGTATACAATAGCACATCTTCTGCCTGTAACCCTGTGTCTTGGCACCAAATACACCAGGCTTTTATAAAGGAGAACCTTAAATATGGCTTCTGTAAGTATGGTTATTTTTTTAACTTTTTTGAGAATACAAATTTTGGGTAGATATAAATTGCCTTCCCAATATAAAATATATAAGCAGATATATAACAACAATTACTAGTTTTTAATTTACTATTTGTTATTACACGATATTATTCTGTTATCTAGCGGTCCCTCGTGACTTCGTCCGCGCGTTTTGTGTTTGCTTTTTTTCTCTCCTCCCGTTGCAGCGTTGTGTACTTAAAGCCTTCCCCGATAATTAAGCTATTCAACACAAAAATATTTTTTCAAATCGGTCCAGTAGTTCCAGAGATAAGCGTGTTCAAACAAACAAACAAACTCTACAGTTCTAAAATACTCTTTTTCAGATGAAAGGAAACCATATATAAAGCACCTAGAACCAGAATTTAAGTATAATTTGATGACGTTTCTAAGGATGAAAGTTCCTGCTCACACTAAAGATCTTCTTGGACGACTCCTGCTTAAAGAACCTACGTATGTAAAATATTCTTTCTATTAACAGTGTTCGGAAATTTATTCACATTTTATATAATATTCGTCGCAAAATTTAAACTCCATTATTTCTGTTTGTTAACTTATACACGTCCCAGGGGCCGTCCATTAATCACGTGAGGCTCAAAAGGGGGGGGGGAGGGGGTACGGATAACATCACGAAACATCACGAGGGGGGAGGGGGGTTTCTTGTTAGACATCACGTGTATTAATTTTATTTATTTTTTGTCAAAAAGCGCTATTTCAGTACCCCTATCACGAATAATTTGCGTCAAAGTATTCGTATAGTAACGTAATTATTTGTATGAGAATCTGAAAGCGCCTCTATCGGACGTAAAACAAACTAAATTTGGCAGCTCAAATACCTGACATTTATTGTGCGTAAACATTTTCTATAGTGTTAAACTGGATTTGCGATCACGAACCTTTCTTTGACGTATAGTATCGTGAGTTGCAACAAGATTACTTCAGATTCTAAATGTCAAAAATGAGCGAAGAGAAACTAGGTAAATTTTACGGATAAGACCGCCTAAATTGTTTTTTTTTTTTCTAAAATTATCACACAGCTGCATTTGAAGACTGATTCAAGCTCTTGTAATGAGAAAGATTCGGCATCAACTTCAATAGCAAATACATCTCTCACCTCCGGTTTATTGATAATATACTATTCGTGCAAGCAAAGATGAGATTTTGGAACTACAGTCGAAAGCCTTAACCGAGCCTGACAACAAGTGGTTCTAAGAAAGAGGTCTATCATTGAATCCAACGCGGCCGGCTAGGCAGAGGTCGGGAAACAGCGCAAGAGCGTCGCCACGTCTCATTAACCTCAGTGTTTGAAGACGAAAGTCTTCAACGGGTGCGTGTGTACTAGTGAGAACGTACGGATCCGACACATAGTTTCTTACTATATGTGCTCAAATTATCACATATAACAACAGACAGAGCTTTGGCTTTTGGCGAGAAATAAAGAAACGTGTGGAATAAAGAAAACGTTAGTGGTCATATTTATAATTCTAAAATTATGACATTACATTAGAAATATGTAATTTATTACAATATTTTTTATCTTATATACCTTATTTTTAACTTAAAAAGAAATCAGGAACAGGGCACTTGTAACAGGTGTATCGATTTTGATCTTGTTGGGTTCATCTTTGCTCTAAATATATATATGGGAGTAACGAAGACCGCCGGAACTTCTAGACTCACTTTATTTCTTCTAGCTGGCATATATAGGCGTATTTCTACACATTGTACTTTGGTCTGTCTTTATTTTGAAAAATAATATATATATTTATTTTATATTGACGTAATGCTTTTCATTGCATTTGTTAGAAACAGCGTCCTCTTGGAGAGCTGAGGGCTTGGATAAATAACAATTTCTTGAGAAATAAGATCTAGTTAGAGTTTATCTCGCTATAATAGCCAATGAATAAAAGCACTTTAATCACTTATCCTTGTATTACTTTTACATACTTACTTTTTTTAAAATTCAAATATTGTTACGTTGTACTGCAAACGACTTGTCCTCGTTATTTTAATATTTTTTCATAATTTTTAACTAAATCTTTTGTAAAACTTTTGAATTTGTCACAATTTGATGGCATAACGTCAGTCTGTCAATTGACAGTCTACTAAACAGTTCAAAAATCTTAAGATTACAGAAAAACATATATCTTCATATTTTAATAGACGAAATTTTGTACATGTGCTAACTCTGCCAAACATATTGATCGTAATTTTGTTCCGTTATTGATTTCTCTTAGATTTTACTGGAATATCATGATATATTTCGATAATATTCACAAAAAAGATCGCTTAACTTGTTTCTGGACGTGTCATTCAACGGCCATGTTTACGTTAGTATGACGTCATCTTCGTCAATGCTATCGAGTTTACTACACGACACGAGAGTGCTTCGTGATGCCGACTAACGTTGTGCTACGTAAACTCGCTACGATAACGTGACGAATACGTCAAAAGTTCGTGATTGGGGTACTGAACCGTAATTTTGAACGGCGCGAAAATTTTAACGATTTGTTGTCACAAACCTCTTTGCCAATAACAACTGCCAGTGACGAAGAAGCTTTACCAGTTGTAACTTTAAATGAAAGTCTTGCAACTAGGGATGTAACATTGTTCTGAAAAACATCGATATTTTAAATCATCGATGTTTGAATGAAAAACATCGATATGCAAAATATCGTTGATATGGGCGATATATCGATGTTTTTGCCGATGTTTTACTTTTTTAATAGGATGCTTCCTTAACACTAGCATTTACACATTTTATTACATTAAAACACATTTTATAACACAAACGAACGTTTAAAGACTCTTGCAAAATATTGCAAATAGCCTCCTTGTCACAAATTTTCTTATAATACATAGTTTCAAATTTTACTTTTTGTTTTATTGAAAGGCGTAGTTAGTTATCTGCAAAGAAACCAAAACATTGTTTATTTTTACAAGTAATTAAAAATAGTTTTTATTTTTATGTCATACATACATGCGCTCAAAAAACATTAACACCTATAAACAATATACTATCGCTCTATTCGGTATAAGTCTGTTTGATGCTCGATTAAGCGTTAATAAAAATAAGAATTATTAATTAAATTACTACAATATTACTCTCATCATAAAATTAGGCAAATAAAAAATATATCAACTGTTATTTCACTAGCTGCTTATCATAACAAGCTATGCGTTTTTGTTAATTTCTTTAAACCTGAAATGACACGCTCACTTCGCACGTCCTTACACAAACCTAATGAAAAAACCAAACAAACATAACCTAACTAAATTATAAATTAATATAACGAGTACATTACTCACCCAAACAAGAAATCCAAAATGTGTATAGGTATTGGGTAGTCAAATAATTGAATCGTATGATATTGAATCAAATTCATCCAAACCAACCATACACTTCATGTATCAACACAACAAAGCAATGCGACGCGCGCGAACGTCACAGTGTTCAGTCCGAACAGACTGAACAACGATGTCGATGTTTGTGAATGTAGCAAACGATGTATCGTCGATATATCGCTCTTCAAAACATCGATGATAACATCGATGTTTATGACCGATACCTCGATGTTTTACAAACCTCGATGTATCGTTTGCATCCCTACTTGCAACTCCGTGGGACGAAGACAACATTAATTAATTATTCATTGATTTTATTGCAAATACATTTTTTTTTTCGAATCACCATTTTTTAAATATTTTTGTCCAGTCAAAAACAGCCTTTACATAGACTTCCAAAAAATACACGTGATCCAGGGTGGGGACCCCTCCCCAAGTGTCCCAAACCTCACCAAATATCACCAGGGGGAGAGGGGGGTCAAAAAATGAGAAAAACGACCTCACGTGATTAAAGGGCTGAAAAGAAATAGCACAAGAAACATAGTCACTATTTTCAATGCCTCGTTTCAAAAAGTTTAATGTCTGTGGAAATTTCAGTAAAAAACTAGCTCCTGGCACTCTTCATATATCAAACATGCGTTATTTTTTCAGACACGTGAAAAAATTGAACAGAATACTTAACACACGTTGGTCCATGGAATATTTCCATACTGTAAACTGCGACTTCCGGAACGAGAGAGCAAGAGCGCTTTACCTTTCTCTGTCGCCCGCTGACCAGGATAAGTTCCCTTGTGATCCCTCCGATATTGACTGGGAAGAGTGTCTGGATATATACTTTAAGGGTGTAACCGAATACCTACTACCAGCTCTTCTGAAGAAAGAAAAATCAACGTTCGTTCCTCCCCCAGCCACGGTGTTGGAGAGTAGAATAAATGCTGTTTAGATATAAAAATGTATCACTGATCACTAAGTACCTATAAAGTTAAACAACTTTTGTTATTTTAGGTAAGGTGACAGTATTAGAGTTTCTGAATCTGGACTGTTTGAATGAGCTTAAGATGCTCTAAAATATAAAGCTTAGTCAGTAAAAACAAAATGTATCTTCTAGCTTGTACATTATTTTAATGAATTAGTCATATTTTTTTTGTATTAAAGTGTTGAAAAGAAATTGTAGTTGTTAATATATTGGTAGTATTTGACAACATTTTGAAACAATAAACGATAAGAATTCAGCAATCCCAAATAAAATAAAGACTGTTGTATTTATGCTATTACTAGCGGTCCCTCGCGACTGCGTTCACGCGTTTTGACTTTGCTTGCTCCCCTCCCATCGCAGCGTAATGTTCTAAAGCGTTATGGCTTCCTCGATAAATAAACTATTCAATATAAAATACATTTTTTATATGGGTCCAGTAATTCCTGAGATAAGCGCATTCAAACTAACAAACTCTTCAGCTCTATAATTTTAGTATTCAGAGTTTATTTTGTCTATAAAACAATACTCGTATGTATTAAATATATTAACGTTAATAATTTAATACACGTGGATTCTTTTTTCTGAAGTTTTTTTATTATTATTATTTATTTATTTTTCTATGGTAACTTTGTTCCGTTCGATCGCATGTGAGGGATGAAATATTAAAAGGTTCTTCAACTACCATGTTTTGCAGCCGTAATGTGATTTTGATGCGTAACGTAGTGGCGTCATTACCGTGTTGACCGGTAAACGTCACTCATAAATCATACGTAGGACCCTTAACGTTCCCTTACGGTAATCGTTGAAATATGGGACCTATTATGACTATTGGAGCTATAAATGACGTCCTTCGCGGCCGCCGCTTTAAGGTCAAGGGTTCGATTCCCGGTCGGGTCAACGTAAAAATTATGTTATTTTTTAAAAAGCCACCGCATTTAATTCATGAAGCAATTATCTTGATTTCATATTAACATATTTTACAACGTATAATATCATAAAAATAATCAGTAACCGCGGCCACAGTCTGAAGCACAAGAAAGACCTCGATAAGATACATTTTCTGATTTTCTGCTGCATCAAATATTTTACCTAATGTAAAATACACTTTTTTTTTTTAATTTTACAAAAAATCCGATCAATAAATACACGAAAATACGAACTTTGTGTCAGCGTTTTTCGAGCACCACCTGCTTGTTCAACAGGGAAACTAACAGGGTGACTTTTTTATCAGTATCGAAATTTTGTGTAAAGACTCCGCTGATGAATATGAACAACTTTTACTATGGGGGCAATAGTGAAATCGAGAAAAATGACATTTGTCCATACATTTTGACCGCGCGCCAATTGAACTTGTATTGGAACAGCTGATTTTTTTCCTCGATTTCACTATCGCCCCCATAGTAAAAGTTGTTCATATTCATCAGTGGAGCATTTACACAAAATTTCGGTACTGATAAAAAAGTCAATCTGTATAAAGACTTCTACAACTGGAGGTCTACTACGAAAAACGCAATCTATCAATACGTTTTTCATTTATTCGTAAGTAGACCTTTAGGTACGGAGGTCTCGACATCGTTCCCTGAAAATCCGTTACCATGAAATTACGGCGATTTTACTCGCTAGCGACGACGTAACTTTTTGTATGAAAAATTGTAGTTCTGCCGGTAACCACTAGAGGCGCTATGCGTTTTTCCATAGACTTCGTTGCTAGCAAGAAAAACCGTCATAACTCAGTAGCGCTCGAAAAACGCTGCGCAGACTAAATTGTTTTTTTCGTGTATTAATTAATTGATTGAGAAGATTTTTTGAATGAAGCTTAAAAAAACAATATTTCATTTTAAACATTTATGAAAGATAGAGCTACGCAAGTTAAAATTATAGTATTTTATGCAGCAGATAAATCTGAAAATTAAAAATTTCTACGCGAAATGTCAAAATTTTTGATTCAGACTTTCACCGCTGCTTGCCTGTTTGGTTTAGATCGGTAATTAATGCATTAATAATATTGACGCCTACAAATATTTTATGCGCCGTGTTTAGATTGGAAATTACTGCAATTTCGTATTTTATTAGAGTTTATTGTAAAGGAACTTTAAATATTTTAATATGTAATGGATAAGTAAAGTGAATGTGTGAATCGTAGTGAGTGAATCTTAGACCCCTTACACATTGCGACTTTTAGCATCGGTGCAGTCGTGCGTTAGCATCACTGTATCGGTGCTTAAAGTAGCACAGTGTGTAAAGGTTGACATTTTGTGACTGCATCTATCCTAACGCGCGTTAGCATTGCGATTGCATCGCTTCTGAAAGTATCAGTATGTAAATATAATAAATATTGGACACCAATCACATACATTGTTCTGATCCCAAAGTAAGTAGTCAATGCACTTGTGTTATGAAAATCAGACACAACGGTGGTACCACAACACCCAGACCCGAGATAATATAGAAAAGATCGTTTTCTACATTGACCCGACCGGGAATCGAACCCGGAACCTCACGAGATGGCGACGCTTGAAACCAGCGTGCTAGCCACTCGACCACGGAGGTCGTCATGGTGTTGAAAAGTTAAATTAAAAAAATATTGTCTTGTATGAAGCCTAGATATTATGTACATACATATGTACGTACATACATAATATCTCTGCGGAAAAAGTATCGACATAATTTGTCTATGAAACACTAGTGGCGCTAGAAGAATACCAAAACAAAAAAAAAAACATTCATATCACAGAATTCAATAAATACAAATACACACTTAATGGGGTTTTTCGACAGGTAAATGTTGTCGAAACTTCCACCGCAGCTGCGCAGGTTACCTAACCTGCCGATACGCAAGCTAGTTAGCTTAGTCAAGAGCATCACTAAGGTTTTTAATATGATATAAAAATAACAAGCCGTCAAAGTCCGAATGAAAAAACGGTTGAAATAAAATATTGCTACAAAATTTTTTCATGTGACCTCATCATGACCTGACTAAGTAAAGTTAACCTGTTAGTATCCCACAGCCGAGCAAAGGCCTCGCCTCAAGTTTGAGGTGGTATAAGCCATCCTCCACTACGACAGCATAGTGCGGATTGGTAGATCTGTGTTACAAAACAACCGACCAGCCTTGCTGTTAGATTACATCAAGCCGCCCTTAAGGCCATTGACTAGGCTTGACGACTAATATAAATCAATATCAGCCGAGATAAACTGCTGAACATGCCTTCCGAAGCACGAAGGCACTGGTGTTATTCGTCATTTATTTGGTTCGGAATTGACACCCATCCAAACACGACCGCGGCGTAGTTTGCTTTAGTTATAACCTAAGGGTAGCACTACGCTTTGAGGACCTCCACCGTCATAACTTAATAATGTCCTAAAAATATTCGTATTTAAATGTATGAGGTCCGATCGTTTAAAGTAATAATATTTTTACTGTGTCCTTGTAATAATTAATTTTTGGAAAATAATACTGAGATATTACTTTTACTTTTGTTACTTCGTCAGACAAAAAAAATATTACTGTCTCAAACATCACCCTTACGATTGCATAAGTTATCTGCGTCATCGGCTTTTGCCTCTCTCAATTAAATGCCCGAGCCTTCTGTTTCTCTTATCTTAACCTTAATTATTTAAAAAAAAAAAAAAACATTAATCTTAAATTTTCTCAAAAACTAGCGTATAAAAGCCAAAGTATTTTCTATAAAAATGTTTCATGTATTATGCTGAATCGGCCTTTTTAATATCATGACTTGAAACGAGGTGACTTTACATAAATAGCTTGTGGCTATGTGCGTTCGCGTGTTTTCATCTGATATATCAAATCAAGAGCAGGCTACAGTTGAGAAAACTTATCCGATCTAGTGTTGACTAGAACGCAGTGTTAATTACTAGCCTAGTTCCTAGTTCCAGTCGCATTACACGGTGTACCTATTATCTATACGTCGCAGGCAAATTGTAAAATATGTGCTGCGGCGATAGTTAGACTGTACGATACAGACAAGACTGTACAAGGATGTTACTATTAACATTTAGCTAGCGTTAAAACTGGAATTTTCTTGTTATCAGCATTATCTACAAGTATATTACTGCTCATATTATACGAATTTCTCAATAGATCCTTCGATATTTTGCTTCGGTAACGAATATATTTATTACCATTTGTGACTTTGAGGATCGCTTTTGATGGAGCTAGGTTTAAGTTTAAAGAATTTATTGTCTAAAAAGATTCCAAAATACACTTACATGAGCTTATTAATACTAAGCTTGTTCTAGATTACCACTAGAACACGTTTCACGTATAATATTTTCCATCATCATGTTACGATTTAGAAGTGATCTATGTTATTAAATAGGTGCGACTTAAAACTTTTGACGTTATTTATTTTTATATATATGATGGTATACTGTTGTACAATTGAGCTCTTTCAAAGGTGATACTCTTTTTCCTTGCTTTAGTACATGTTTTATGCAATACGATAAGACTTTGTCGCCGAAGAATACTATTAGAAATTTGTGATTTTTCCCCCTGAATTATCGCTTCTTTTACAATAAGATTCGTTGCATATAATCTTCAATTAGACACTAAGTATCATTTATCATTAAAATTGCAATGAAAAAGTGATAACGAAGATTAATGGAGCTAATGACAGGAAGATATTGTTCTAAAAATATAACATATTTGTAAGTACCTGGCTGGAGAGAATATTTTCCAAAATTTAAAAATTTAATAACCGCCAACACATGTAATATTTAAAGTCTTGGCTACATCACCATATTATTTCAATATCATTGAAGTAACATGGTACGAAAATTTCGAATCGATAGGACAAACGAAAGGAATTCAGATCCCCTCATCAAATAATTAAACAACTGATGGCATTTAAACTGCTAATCAGCTTATAGTTACCTTACCATTTAATTTCAATAAAGATATTTTTATTAAGTAACACGAAACACGAAAGAGCTAATGATCTTCAAACAGCAGAACAGATTGTCATGAAACATGGCTAAGACAATTAGGGAAAAAATATCTATGACAAAAAAATACTAAACAAAAATCGGGTTATCCGTTTAGTAGCTACGATACCACAGACAGTTTAAGCCTAAAACACCTATCTTTTCTTGCGACTGTAGTTTAGAAAAATACAATAGTTTTCCATTCATTTCGCTAGTTGACCAATAAGGTGATCTGCCTGCAACATGTAGTACAGCTACCAGTTTGATCGTTATTTGTTTGAAGTGCCAGAGTAATTGGAACAGATTGAAGTTTGAATACTTACGCAAGTAACAGTGTAAGAGCAAGTTGCAAACAAGAATACTCGCAGATATAGTCTGTATTTCTTTGCTAATCGAATATTGTAAAACATTTTTTTTGTAACCTTTGAAATGATATTAGTCAATAAAAATATAAAAACAACTTAGACCCCTTACACACTGCGACTTTTAGCATCGATGCAGTTGCAGGTTAGAATCGATGCAGTCGTCAAAATACAGTACATAATTTCTCGATTTCCAGCTTCTGCATCGCGACTGCAGCGATGCTTAAAGTAGCGCAGTGTTTATAGGTTGATATTTTGCGACTGCATCGCTGCTAAAAGTCGCAGTGTGTAAAGGGTTTTAATGTTAAGCAATGAGCAATGTCTACAAAGGTAATTCATCGCTTCAGTTCAGCAGCTTCAGCTTCAGTTTTGTGTTGATCTTATTTTAAAATGAATCATTTCGGAGGAAATTTAAGATTGCTTACAAGATTCGACAAGCAAAGAAAAACGGACATAAGAAAGCAAGTTTATTAAGCCAATTTGATAATCAATTTCCTTGCAAGTTCAAAGAGACTTTTGCCAACAACATTTTTGTATAGTCGATGTTTCTTGCGTCTAACCACCGTAAGAGCCAAAATTGCTTGCCTCTTACTTCATCTTTCGTTTAAAGTGACGCCTGTTCTTATTTCGTGTGTGCAAGCGATTTTCGTTTAAAAGTGGTTAGGTGCTATGGTCCCAGACCATGTTACGCGGTAGGTGACAAAAAAATTCAACGACTTACTTTATTAAATGTATCGCACAAAGTGATAAATACGTCATAACAAATCAATCATATAGTAAAACAATAACCAGCATAGTGTTTTAGTTATTGATATGTTGCTAAATTAGAAGATATTTTTTTTACCGACTTCAAAAAAATGATGTAATCAATTCATTCGTTGAAATTTTATGATGCTTGAGCATGATGATCTAGTAACACTTCCAAATACGTGTGTTAAATTTCGTAAGTGTGTGTATGTTTGTATATTTGTATGTTTGTCCACGGATTTTTCGAAAACGAGATGGTTCTTTGTTAGTTTAATTAGATACCTATACTTAAACTTAGGATTAAGGTTAAGTTGTATCAAAATCAGTCTAGTAGTTTTGGAGATATGGGGAATAATTCAAATACGTAGCACTATCCAGCGGCATACTTCAATGTGCTCTACGAAATACTTTCCTGCTAGGGTAACGGACACGTTTATCTAATAATTAAATATTTTAAATTCGTATTTCATCTATTAACGAAATTAAGCCTCATTAAATGAGTATCATTTATGTAAATACGACCACGAAATGAACGTCAAAATTTATATTACTTCATTATACACCAAACATTTGAATTGTGCCGTAACACAACTAAACGCTCGCTGAAACAATCCCATATCATGACTTAAAAGGATTTTCCCGATCGTAGTAAGTCGACGCCTGCAGAATGTTAATAATTTCGGAAAACTACCTAGCCAGCAGAGCGATTCAGAATCTTTGGGTTCCAAACCCAACCTTCGGCATACGATTCCTTATCCCAAACCCAACATGTTTTCGGAGCAATTCAGAACAACATTGAAATCGATTTCGATTACAATACCGGTTTCAGTTGTTGCATTTAGGAAGCCTGCAACTAAAAATATTTCACAATTATAAGTATTATATAACACATTTTAAATGTAGGCCCTTTTTAGTTATCGACGCTATTCAGAACAATTTTTCTGACATTTGTTGCCGAACGTCACGGTATTTTCTGTCAAAGTTAAACGGGTGCCCTGTAGCCAACGACCTCTAACATATACGTCTATGCCTGTAGCACCCGTTTATTTCGGAAAATCCAGATAAAAATGAGTATTGACCTATCTAGGTGTATTTCTTCGCTATGTGAATATAATGATTTGATACAAACATAAATAGGTGCAGTGCGTTTACCAAACATGAAAAATAACATCGACATCAGTGTCGACGAAACATAAATAAAAAGTGTATCTCTATAATACACAGCATCTTTTCGCAATACAGAGGATGCCAGGATAACTTGTAAAAGGTTTTTGTCAACAGGACCCGGTGGACAGTACAGTTATTTTATTAACATTCTGCAGGACAATCAAGTTCCTACGAAACTTTGTGTGTTCCAGTGGGAATATATTATCATTCAGGACATTGGCTGTGCTCTCATTGTTCATAACAAAGACCGCAAGAAAGTCGAGTCGAAAGTTCAAATAATTTTTTTGGAAACCTTGAAAATAAAGGGTGATAAATTACTTAATAAAAATTAAACAAGTTATCTTTTGTATAAGATTTTTTACATACATCATAGTAATAGTATCCAATGTTTGTTACTTATAATAAAATATTATATAACTATCGTATTTCACTGGTCTGCAGTTTATTGTAAGCACACTTCACTTCGATGCTACAAATGCTAGGAAGTTTGAATGTTGTTTGCTGAAGAGTTTAAAAGACAATCCAAAAAACCAAGCAAAGTACAGAGATTCAAGAGTTGACAATACAAGCTCCCATCCTCTTCCTCCGTAAATACTATAGGATCTTAACAGAAAGAAAGGTAATAAGTAATCCCAATTCTGACATTGTACCTATGGTTCTGTATTGATGAAATTACAAAGCTATTGACTCAGGCAAATAATATAGTACCTACTCTGGAAATTAAATGCCAATTTTAACTGAATAAGGGACTCCGAATTTTCAACTAAGTGGAATCGACTTACTTCCACTTAGTCGAAATATCACAATATTTTGTTGTCAGCAAATATAACTTTGTTTTTCATAGTATTTGTTGTGTCAAGTTATGTCTGCGGTTGTTGAAAATGTACTATATTTCAAAAACTACAATTTACGTTGAAAGTATTTGTTAAGATTTACATTATGTATTTTCTACAAAATTTACACTCGTTTATTTTAAAAGTTTCATGTATGTAAGCCCCTTAAATATCATTATTTTTTGTATACGAAGCGGAAAGCGGTTAACAGTATTTATCTTCCTACTTTATTTCAACAGTGTGATGCTTACAGTTACAGAATAAAGTGGCTGTGACATACGGACGGACAGACAGACAGACAGACTTAACGAAACTATAAGGGTTCCGTTATTTGCCATTCGGCTACAGCACTCTAAAAATGGACCGTCATTTTGTATGAACTACGGGTCAGTTAACAAAAACTTATTAGACAATTGTGAAACAGGCTGTAAGGACTTGTTTTACCATCGACAAATAAACACTTACCAGCGAATATTCAAATATCCAGAACGTTATTTCCTATGGATTTATGGACATATATCGCTAACCAGAACTTATTTAGACATTGCCAGATAGGCCGTATTTAATAAATAGTTATCGCTAATATCTAGTTAATTAAGGTATGGAAGTCTCGACATAGTTTCCTGTAAAAACCACCAGGAGCTTGAAAAACGCTGAGACAAAATTGGTGTTTTCGTGTATTTATTGATTAAGATGATATTTTAAATGTAGCTTAAAAAAATACAAATATTTTTAAGTTATATTAAATATATAGTACAGTAGTGATAAAGATTGCTACGTGGGTTACAAGAAAATCTGTAATTTGAATTGTCTATGCGAAATGAGTTCGGCCGCAGAGCTTACAAAATACAGTCATGGCGTCACTAATAATCACAAAATGATAGAAATCGAATTGAGTTACGTAATAAGTATTACGGGTAGAAAATTATTTCAACAAACTCTTGCCGCTGAATTTAAACGTTCGCACAGTTTGACCACAAAACAATTTTAAATTATGACCACCATTGTCTGAACCACAAAAGATCGGTTATGTTTTTGAATTTATACCGAAAACGTACAGATGGATAAAAAACACGGGAACCAGTGTTCCCGTGTTTTTTATCCATCTGTACGTTTCATAAACATATCGGTTTGTTTGTGGCTTTTCTTATTATTTTATCGCTTTTATCAATAATTATTAAATTGTTTTCGCACAAGAAAATACAGAATTAAGTTGAAAGCAACCTTTATATTCACTTTGTATTTTCTTGGTCAATGTATCATTACTCATATCCATTTCACCTCTGAAAGAAATCGTAAGTAACGTTAAAGTAATAGGCTTCATTATTAATAAATGTCATACGATATTAATATTGGCTTGTCTGAGTTTTAAAAAGTATTTTAAACATTAATCTTATTTACGCCATCTTCAAAAGTTGTTAACATATAATGCTTAATTTAAATACTTCTCACATCTCACATACCAAGTCTTATTCACCATTGACATTAATAATTTCACAATCATAAGCACGTAAGTAGGCTTCAGACTAGTAACCTACAGCTTCGTCTACAAAGCTCTCATCTCAGTTGAAGTACAGCCTTCGTAGCAAGCGCGCGCTACGAACGCTACGAACTACGAGGTACGGTAAACTTTGACTACGGCGTAGACTACGAAAATAAAAATACTCATCAGAACTATTGTAACACTCTTTGATTCTGTTTGTGGAAAAAACATTGAAGTGGTGTTTTAAAATGTGTTCGAAATAGAGTAGAATTTTAGATGGTGATGGAAATGATGGTTTAAAATTTAGGTTCAGCTTAAAACATCGATAAAATGTAACCGAGAAAAATAGTCATTTTAAAAGGTGAGTTTAATATAATGTACCTTTTCATATTACCAATTGCAAAAATTTTTGTAATGGTTTGCGGTAGCAAATGTCACAGATATGAGAGTTGAAAGAAAAAAATATTTTATTTTTGCAAAAAATTCAATATAAAAGCCAAAAGATTAATTTCTCTAAATAGAATAAGCTTTGACAATTTAATCAAAATGTAATAAAATCCTAATTATAAGAGATATTAAAGTCAACAAGAATTTTACGTGAAGTACTCGTATTTTGAATAGAAAATATTTCCCTATTTACCTTTTGGTAGTCCGAAAATAATTAAATAGATACTTTATTTTATTCGTAGGTTTTAATAGTTACTTTTATGTGACTTAATCAAAGGAATAATAGACTAGATATTAAAAATTTGTAGTAAGATGTGGAAATTGCTAACGATTTTATGAAATATACGGCGTAAGCAAGATTAGGATATGTATTATTGAAACGTTACATTACAGAGCTGAATCGACTTGGCATATTTATTAATGTACTAAGTGTTGTTTGTTGATACAATAATCACATGGCTTCCCTTATAATTGGCTTAACAGGTGCACTTATTTTCTATGTAAGTAAGCAATGTGTTTAGCTTATATGACTATCTAGTAAATAAGGAAATATTAAGCAGGTTTTTTACTTGTTAGATTTGTACGTACATTTTTAGCAACGCCAACTGTGTCGCTACTGATATTTTGGCAAGGGAAGTGATATGTAAGCCTTCCGATTTCAATGTCCGGGCCGTTATTTCTATTCCATCCGCTATTTTTCCCGTAACACACGCACGCAGCTAAAGGTAAGTTTCGAGCTTCTATTCACTATTCAGGGTCATGATTTATCTAATATATAAAATTCTCGTGTCACACTTTTCGTTGCCATACACCTCCGAAACGGCTTGACCGATTTTGATGAAATTTTTGTGCTTATCCGGTATCTATGAGAATCGGCCAACATCTATTTTTCATCCCCCTAAATGTTAGGGGTAGTCCACCCTTAATTTTTATTTTTTTATTTTTTAGACAAAATTTTTCTAGTATATAAAATTCTCGTGTCACAGTTTTCGTTGCCATACTCCTCCGAAACGGCTTGACCGATTTTGATGATTTTTTTTGTGCTTATCCGATATCTATGAGAATCGGCCAACATCTATTTTTCATCCCCCTAAATGTTAGGGGTAGTCCTCCCTTAATTTTTTTTATTTATTTTTTAGACAAAATTTTTAATTTCTATTTTTTTATGATACAACATACAAAAATACATACAATCTTCAATTTTCATCTTTCTACAATCAACCCTTATTTTTAATAGCCGATTTAGTTATTTTAGGGCGAAACAAAATTCGTTGGGAAAGCTTAATTTTAAAATTACGGGGCTCGGCGGGACGGGGCTGGGGCGGGACGGGGCTTGTAGTACATAATAAAATACACGGTTTGATTATCAAATAACGTTTTATTACTCAGACGTTCACTCACTTTTTCATTTTCACAGATTCTGTATCCGGATGGAGAGTTTTGATCGTAAGTAACACGCACGCTCATTGTTTATAAGTTCATGATGTTTTTACACAGTACGATTGCTAATTTTAATAATTAATGGGAATACGCTCCTACAAAACATGTCAGATGCCCTTAACAAATAAAAATATAACTTGTTTCAATCATTTTTAAAACGCAAGATCACAATCTTTCTACTCTTATACGAAACCAAAATACTTATACGAAAATGCCGCAAGTCATATTATACAGTTTTTTTATTTTATTTTTAGGGTGAAATCGTAACCTTATCGAGGGTCTTAGACCCCTAACACACTGCGATTTTTAGCATAGATGCAGCCGCGCGTTTTGAAAATGCGCTTCAGCATCGCGACTCACGCAATGAACAGATTTGATTTAGCATCGATACTAACGCGCATTAGTATCGATACAGTCACCAAAATTCAGTACATAATTTAACAATGTACAACTATTGCATCGCGACTGTATCGATGCCAAAAGCAGCACAATGTGTAAAGGTTGACATTTGATACTGCGATGCTATCGCGCGTTAGCACCGCTGTGTGTAAAGGGTCTTTAAAGCATCAATTAATATGCGGTAATTGAACTGAGAGGCTGATATATTGGCCGTAGCGTTTATTGAGTTATACACCTGCCACGTGGGTACCTACTGATTGTAGACGATTACACTTTATGTTCGTGTGTGATAAAGGATGTAATTATTGTGTATAATATTACTGTTAGATTTTTTATCAAACTGTTAATAACGAAACGAAAGATGAAAGAAAAAGGCTGTAAACAAGTGGCTATAAATAACGTTAGGAAAATTGAAGTGGCAAGAATTCTATCCTGCAAATAAAAATGCGGCTTACTTGAAAAATATTTTTTTATATCCCAATCCCCGGACAGGGTGAAATTAGACCTAAAACGATACTTAAAATAGTCGCAACAACAAAAAAAAACAATATTTTACCTTTTATCGACGAGTGAAATTCTAATTTTGGTCTGTCGACGTTAGACTTACAATGCAATCGCGCGTTTTGAAAACGTGCTTTAGCATCGCGACTCTCGCAATGAAAAGATTTAATTTAGCATTGCGACTGCATCGATGCTAAATGATATTAAGTAGCGCAGTGTGTAAAGATTGACATTTTGCGACTGCATCAATACTAACGCACGTTAATCGCGACTGCATCGCTGCTAAAAGTCGCAGTGTGCAAAGGGTCTTACGTGCAATAAGAATGTTTTCTTTTAAAATTGTCAGCCAATTTTAAAGTAATAAAATAATGTAAGCGAAGTATTATGGAGCTATTAGGAAGATAAAATAAAAAATAGTTGATTATTAGAAGCATCAAGACTTGAAATTAGCTAAGTGTAAGAAAACATATGTTTTGCATGGTTTGTCTCATTGCTGAATTTACCAAAAATATCATACCATACCAGATTTTATTAAAAATATTTTGATTTAATATTATTGTACCATTCTTCCAACTTGAAACTCTGCGACTTAACTAACTAAACACTTTCTATGGGCATAAATTGTATTTTATCTTCATCGCATTGTATTTGGTTTATCATTTTTTTTTATTCAAAAAGTACTTACAATTTTGATATAAGTCATCATTAACGCATTATTGTGTGTAAATTGCATCTTCATTATTATGTGCATTTATTTAGTTCACCATATATTCTTATTTCATCTTAATCAACCAATGATTTCGAAAGATATCGTAATTTTAACACGTGGCGTTTCATGACGAAATGAAAATTGCATTGTTTTTCAGTGCTGTCAAGCGAAAGTATTGGATTTTATTTCATTTACCTTTTTTGTGTATTTTAGGTCTTTTTTCAACTCCTATCTAGGAACTATAACCATGGACATACTGTATTAGACATACAGGCCCTTCTGACCTATTTTCCTTTTCTGCTGCCCTGTACAGCTATTGCTAATGACTTCGCATTACACAGGTAATAGTGGTCACGATACATTCGCAACAGGATTACATGCAAATGGCCACTCAATATACACTGGTTTACTTGCAGAACGACACGAAAGTAGTAGTACACTCAACTAGCTATACAGGGTATTGGGTACGTTATAATGGGGGCCCCCGACTGCTATAATTTTCTCTTCTTTTTGTGAGATACTACCTATACCATAGGCACAGGCCTACGATGTACCAAACATTCTGTATAAGCCAATCTTAATAGCTGGGATATCAATTGATTCACCTTATAAGCCCGGTTCAACCATCTCACTCTATCGTAAGGCCGAAGTCTGAAGCACGAGAAATGTTAATTTTTAAACGTAGGCTGCGTGACCTCGTCAATAAAAATACAATAAAACAAAATATAATCAAAAACCTTCTCAGTCAATAAATACATGAAAACACGAATTGTGTCTCAGTATTTTTATAGTGTTCCAACACAGTTATTCTAAGTATTTTTATGTCACTGTGAGCGCCCTTCGCGAAACGATAACCACTTGAAAAAACGATAAATAATTTTACTTGGTTTGTATAGTTGAATAAATCGATTGGTTGAAAACCCTCTAGTTACCTTTGAACAATTTTTTGGTAAGGAGCTCATAGCATGCAAAAAAATAAACTGGATAAACCGATAAAACAACCAGATATTTATTATATTGATCTAACTTTAACAAATCGTGTTCCCATAGGTCAAGAGCCCTTAAATATAAGGTCACCTCCGTTTAAGTGATAATATTTAAAGGGCTGATTCAGCACAATAAACGAATATTTGTTGTAGAAAATACTATACTCCATTTTTTGAGAAAATTAGAGGTTAAAGTAATTATTTGTTGTAGATATTGATTTTTTATTAATTAAGGTTAAGATTAGAGAAAATGCAGGATTAAGTATTGAAATGAGAGAGGTGAAGCCAATGACGTAGATAACTTTTAATATTGTATGGATGCTGTTTTAAAAAAAAAATATTTTATTCGTTAAAGAAAATAAAAATAATAAAAACTCATCATCATCATCTTATTAATATATATAGCTAAAGTCTTGTCAGTAAAGTTTTCCATTCTTTACGCTCTTCCGCCATCTCTTGATACGAAGCAACATTAAACTTTTGCTTAAATAAAAAACTCGATTTTCCAAAACAAAAGATGGTGCCCCGTTTCTATGAATTATATAAAGAAACAGTTGAATTATTATGACTGTGTGGTGTACGTATGCCTAAAATGTTTTTGTACCCGTATAGTTTTTGAGAAATAAAAACTACTTGACCGATTTTGATGAAACTTACACTTGACCCTAAGTTAGAATATACTTTTTTTTTAAATTACCTCGCTATTCTTGAGACTTCTTATCTTCGAGAAATCCGTGAACAAACATACATATACTTACTATATTCGGCACATGTAGTTTAAAGCCTTACATGTATGAGATCAACATACTCATATATTATTAACTTCCAACAAAGCCACATACATATAAATTGAATTCATTAATCGGTCAAAATATAATTTCCATGAATACCCGACTCACATCGCCTTAATAATAACGAATTACTTTTTAATATTATAGAGTGATGGACTTGGATTTCATTTCGCTGGCAATATGATCATGGAAAAATAACTCCATTGAGGAACATAGAATTTACTATTTACAAACTAGCACGTTAAGTTCTATGTAGTTTAAATCAAAACCCGATTGCTGTTTCAAAGCGCTATGTTATAAGTTGTAACTTGTACGACATCTGTCTCCGACTGTACTACAATGGACGGAAGCAAAAGTGTTAATGGCGAGACTTGGTCGAAGCAAATTCAGACCAAAGATTTCTTGTTATTCTCATTAAGTGTTTTCCACAGCATTTCCCTCGAGTGAAATTTATTGTGAGGTAAGAACTGAGGAATTAGCATATTTTTACACTAAAAAAAAATTACGAGAGCATAATAAAAGGACCTGTTAGATAGAGGATAGACTCTATTAGGTTTTTATTTGTAGAAGACAGAAAATATGTAATAACCAGTGGCGGCTGTACCTTAAGTGTTTCGTGCGCTGAACCACCAATTCAAAAGATTTAAAAATTACAAAATAACCACTGACACGTCCGTGGATAGATTAGTATCCAAAAAAAATATACTAACTTACGTCCGTGGACAGTTTGGTATCCACACAGAGTGCTTCATGGGTGCGTGCACAAAAGTTTAAATATCGCCATCTATACAGATTGTTACCAACTTTTGAAAACTTTTAAAGCAAGCTGACATGTTAGATAAACTAAAAAAAATCAGATGGCGTACTTAACGCTTAAAATTTGTTACATATATATTTTTTTCCTTAGTGCAACTTTTTGTGTTGAAGTGTTTTGTCGTTACTCGGAATAATGTCGTAATTGTACCGTATTTCATTAGTTAATTCTATAAGTGTTACATGCGAAAACAAAATTAAAGAATAGGCCTTTCCCACACACTATTCATAACACAGATTATATGGAAAATACTAAACTAAAGTTAACTTGAAAAGTGATTGTGTTAACCGTATCAATACAATGGCCGCGTTGTTTGAGTTTTATTTTAAATATGCTTCCATTCAGTAAACCCATTGCCTTTACTTTCATATTAGTTATAATAATACATATATTTAAGTACTTTTTTGAAAGAAATATATAGAAATAAGGCGAGATTCACAAAAAAACTTTACACAATTCACAGGTTATTTCCCTTGGACGGTTTAGTATCCATGGACGTACTTTGATTCATCTGTCTAAGGGTCTGTACAAACGGGCAAAATGTGTGGTTTAAGCACATTTATTATTTATTGGTGGCGTGTTATTAATGCTGTATGGAATAAGCTGCCGTGTTTTTTTTTCAAATGTATTGTGTTTTACTGCTCGTCTTATTATTTTTTTGTTTTTCATTTTTAATTAATTATCGTCATCTAACGCTATTTATAAACAAACATATTTGCATGAAGGTGATCTGCCCCCCTAATGCGTATCTCAGTTGACAGTGAGACAGTAAAACGCTATAAACTGGCTATTTTTATTACGTATAAATTAACTTCGAGGCCTTAGTGCGACATTTTACGTGAAAATTTAGTTCCAGTAGTATATCACCAGACCGCGCCACCCCAAACTCCATACAAATTTACATTTACGTTTTGATCGTGAACACGTAAAAAATTTGAGCTTCACTCGCACTAAGGCCTCCGTGCGCGGACAGCCTAATTTGGCAGCCATCTTGCTGCAAATAAACTCGTCGCGTTGAATGAACGGCGCGTGAAAACATTGCAGTGAAGGCATTTTATTATGCTGATTTTGCTCACGTTTAATGTTGTAAATTGAAACATCATAGCATCGTTTTAAAGTGTATAACATCTTTTATTCTACTGTGGTTTCAGATTTTTAAAATATGACTTATAAGTGTAGTAATTATCACATTTAAAAAAAAATTAGGTGTTTTTTTTCGTTTCTGCATGATTTACCCTTTAAATTTTTAATGAAATTCGAATTCATGTTTTTTTTTAAGATATAAATTATTATTCTGTGTACTCAAACCTATCCGTACATATTTTTTTTGTGCTTACAGCTGCAAAGGTTTAGCTACTATAGCACGAGGACTGCTCATATAACTTGTAGGAGACACGAGTTAATACGCCTGACGCGTGAAACAAAAGATAGTTCATAGAAATGTACCGAGTAATGAGTGGGTTTTCGAGCGCCGCACGTGCGAACCGAGGATTGCCGAGAGCACCCGATGTTTGACGAATTGGCCGGCCGGCATGGGCGCGAGGCGACGATGATTGACATCATGACATGTTTCACTGTATCTGTGCACTGTATGTGTGACTCATTAATTATTATTGTTTATTTATATTACCGTAGTTGTTTTTAGTTTTTGTTTTGGTTTTCTTCAAGTGCACTACCAGTTCGATAACCCACCAGCCGCCACTGGTAATAACATTTTTGTTTTTATAGTGTTTTGTCACTATACAAACTTAATAATATAAATTGCACTTGTACAAAGCAACTCTGGCTGTGTGACAGACGAGGAATTGAACCCCGTGTCTTACACTATCTTATGCATACGCCCGGACAGCGTAAACACGGTGTTCGATTCCTCGTCTGTCACACAGCCAGACTTGCTTTTTACAAGTACAATTTATATATAACAAGTGCATTATCAAAATATATTAAAAGATATTTAAACAACGAGTACAGTGCAAAAAGTCAAATATAAAAAGTATATTTAAATAAGAACAAAATATATAGTCAAATTATTTTAATTGTTTCTTATTCTTAAATAATACCTAAACATAAATATTTTAAAGTATTAAAACAATTAGGTTGTAAGTGTTGGTGATAGTCATATGAACATTAGCACCTTACAAAAAGTGGTTTTAATCCTGCGAGATGTATTAAGATAGTCAAACTAAACTACCTACGACTTGCGGTACAGTCACCGAGAAAAATTTAAACATCCTGTTAAAAACCATTTACTCGGCGGGAAGTTATCAAGAGGGAAAACTTATGAACAAAGAGTAACTTCGCAAGCGAACCGCGTAAGGAGAGAATTCCCGCTATTACGCAAAGTTTCTAACCAACAATTTTGGCGGTTATTGTACTTTACGACCGCGAATTTTCAAAGAGACAATGCGAATGTTTTGTTCATACTTTTTTATCAAAACTTTTAGAATAATACAAAGTACGCTAAGAGCTTGTCACTGTAACAGTTTCCCGCAGCTTCGCCTGTCTACATGTCGTATCTATCGAAATATCATTGAAAATTATACTTACTTACTCCGATGGCTCAGCGACCCAGAGTGAGTCTTGGTCTCAGATGTGAGATGTCGATTTCATAGTTAAACGGAAACCGTCTGTAAAATTATAGCCTATGTGATATTCCAATGTAAAAACTATTGTAACTATAAGTGCTTTCACAGTTAGGCGACTTTAGCAGCGGTCGTGCGGCAGTCGCGCTTCTGTCAATTTCATATATAAGATGACAGCAGTAAGCCTTTCACATTAGAGAGACGCACTGTTGTCGCTTTAATGTGAAGGCGCACTTAGACCTCTTTCACACTTAGGCGACTTAAGTCAATTTCATTCATTTAGTCCATGTCAATTTCATACATAAAATGACAGCAATAAGTTCTCACATTAGAGAGACGCGCTGCTTACACACGACAACGCGGCAGCAGCGGATGCCTATACAGGGTGAAATGGTAATCCGTACCGAAAGTTTGGGTACAGACTCCATTGATGAATATGAACAACTTTTACTATGGGGGCAATAGTGAAATCGAGAAAAAAAATCAGCTATTCCATACAAAAGTTCTATCGGCGCGCGGTCAAAATGTATGGAACAGCTGATTTTTTTTTATCGATTTCACTATTGCCCCCATAGTAAAAGTTGTTCAAATCATCAGTGGAGTCTTTACACAAAATTTCGGTACTGATAAAAAAGTCACGCTGTATATAAAAAAAAAACAGCAATGTTTCTGCCCCAATGTGCAAGCGTTATAACTGTATTATTGTAAAGTTTTATCAAAATCCATACATTCTCACAAATTACCACATTTATAATATCACTAGTATTTTTAGTATCCAATTATTTTTGTAGACATAATAAGCAATTATTGTTTATCATTGTAAGCTGGAACACTAAACACGGACATACTCGTAGGCTTCAACCATTCGAACTATGACGTCCTCCTCGACGTGTCCGTTGACAGACACTTCAGGGTCTCCTGAAACTGACTCCTGGCGTGCACACGAATTTGGCTAGCAAATCCGAATTTTGTTTAAATTTGCGGCGGCATTCGTTACTATACCCTTATATAATTCACCGAGGTCATTTTTTGTATAAACGTAGGAAGGCTTCGGTCGCGTTATCATTTTCGAGATCAAGACAAATCCAAAAAGTAAAAGTCATAAAAAACGGTAAACCCTTTTTCGACGTGGTGTTACTAACACAACTTTATTGTATGTGCATAGAAGAAGAAAAGAAACTAAAATAATTTGTGGTTAATTTAATATAAAAAAGTTATTATCGAAGTCCGATGCTCGACGACGTTTTTTCAGGTCTTCGAGGCGTATTTTTTTGAACTTTTCTACACCTCTCCGGATAGTTTGACGTCACTCAGGTCTTTACAAAGCGGACCTTTCCCAGTTTTCTGGTAATATGACGTAATTAGTGAGGTGCTTTTTCAAGACATCTTTGTAATGTTAATATGGTCAATAATATCAGCTTTTTTATTGGAAAAGCTCTCCGTAGAAAACTTATTGTTTTGGTAGCTTTTGGTAGCCTAACAAAGTAAAGGTGCTTGGTAGCCTTTCGTCACTCTTGCATTTAGCCCGTTTCTACTTTTTATCCAAGATCGTTAATATTTATATAGTTAATATTCCGTAAGGATCAATAAAAATAAGTTTGAAATTTATAATAACAGTAACTGTATTGATAACACCATAATCATTATAAATGAAAAGTATGACATGGTGGATTAAACAAGTTTAACAAATATCATAGTAATAAATTGAAAAATATTGCATTCAATCTTTTAGGTTTGATTTTAAGGTTCAACATACAAATACAGATAAATATCGCCGACGGTAGAAGTGAAAAGACTAAACACAGTTAATGTCAAAGGTCAAAGAAACTAGTGGAATGGGTACACGAGTTTGTTACACTTTTTTCGATACATGTGAACAAAACGCTAACTAGCGTAGTTCGCGTTTTTTTCTGAGCAAACTTTTCTTTGTACTGGCGAGCACAAAATCTATATCTACATTATCTTATTATTGCAGAAGTATATTCTGACACGAAGCAGATGAATTATTGTCATGAATTATTTAGACAGAGGATCCCTAGGTGAAAACAGAAGTGATTTTGACACGAGAACTCTTTTTTTCAGTCTCCGGGAAATTGATCAATATTTAGAATGTAATTCAAATAAAAATGAAACTTATCTTATATTATAAGTATTCGTATGAACACTTACGTCTTAGGCAATAAGCGGTTTTATGGGGTTCCGTAATTAACTAAGAAACTCTTATGGTTTTGCCATGTCCGCCTGTCCGTTCGCAGTTTAGAGGCATGTGGTGCTAGAAAACTGTAATTTAGCGTGCGTATATGTATTCTTATCTTTCTGCCAAAGTGGTAAAATAAAATTTTGTTAAATATTTTTCGAGGTACAAGTAACATGGGGTTGTTTTATTTTCTCTTAACAAACCTATCTTTTGAGGTATCGTTAAATAGGTCTTTTAGGCTAATTTTTGTTTGAGTCCAATTTCCCCACCCTCTACTAACTAAACGGTTGTAGGTGGATACGTGAAAAATTTCGCAGCAGTAGTATAAATGATGATTTAGGAGGAAAACAATCACGGCTGTTATAATTTAACAAATTACAGAGTAGTAGTAGTACATAAACTTAAAGCAAAATAATTCTCATGTAAATTTCTGCTTAAATAATAACTGAAACTGTACATCAAATATGGATTTTGATTGACTCTTTAGCTGTAAAAAAATAAATACATTGTGAATTGTCGCCATCAAAAGATATAACTGGTTTTGTGTCATGATTTCAGGTAATTTTAATTTAATTTATTTAAAGGCAATAAATACCTTATAAGGCGATCTTATTCATATTTTACAGGATATTGTTAGGGCAGGTAAAAAAAATAAACCAATTCATGATATCTCTTGGACGGACTAACATCGGATGACAGTCCGTTCATAACAAATACATATCCATAAATACAAGTACAGTGATTAAAAAAAATACTTATGTAAGTAACTTAATAACGTTCACTGTTATCTTCTTACGAGAATCTTCATATTTTTTTATCCCTCCTAAAAAGTCTGCAATGAAAACATCGTCAAGTTTATTACTGTTGTTTTCATGTTGTGTCGCGTCAACCAAAATTGGAATTTTTATATTTTAATTTTTGGTTATGATTTATTTTATTTTTATTTTACAATTTTTGGAAGACTTACAGCTAGAACAAGATTGCTTAAAAACTATAAATAAAAAGAAGGCCATTTACATGTCTCCATATAGTCTCCATTATAGTACATAATAAAATACACGGTGTGATTATCAAATAACGTTTTATTACTCAGACGTTCACTCACTTTTTCATTTTCACAGATTCTGTATCCCGATGGAGAGTTTTGATCGTAAGTAACACACGCACGCTCATTGTTTATAAGTTCATGATGTTTTTACACGGTACGATTGCTTATTTTAATAATTAATGGGAATACGCTCCTACAAAACATGTCTGATGCCCTTAACAAATAAAATATAACTTGTTTCAATCATTTTTATAACGCAAGATCACAATCTTTCTACTCTTATACGAAACCAAAATACTTATACGAAAATGCCGCAATTCATATTATAAAGTTTTTTTTTTTCATTTTTAAGATGAAAACGTAACCTTATCGAGGGTCTTAGACCTCAAACACACTGTGATTTTTAGCATAGATGAAGCCGCGCGTTTTGAAAATGCGCTTCAGCATCGCGACTCACGCAATGAACAGATTTGATTTAGCATCGATACTAACGCGCGTTAGTATCGATACAGTCACCAAAATTCAGTACATAATTTAACAATGTACAACTTTTGCATCGCGACTGTATCGATGCCAAAAGCAGAACAATGTGTAAAGGTTGACATTTGATACTGCGATGCCATCGCGCGTTAGCACCGCTGTGTGTAAAGGGTCTTAAAAGCATCAATTAATACGCGGTAATTGAACTGAGAGGCTGATATATTGGCCGTAGCGTTTATTGAGTTATACACCTGCCAAGTGGGTACCTACTGATTGTAGACGATTACACTTTATTTTCGTGTGTGATAAAGGATGGAGTTATTGTGTATAATATTACTGTTAGATTTTTATCAAACTGTTTATAACGAAACGAAAGATGAAATAAAAAGGCTGTAAACAAGTAGCTATAAATAACGTTAGGAAAATTGAAATGGCAAGAATTCTATCCGGTAAACAAAAATGAGGCTTACTTGAAAACTTTTTTTTATATCCCAATCCCCGGAAAGGGTGAAATTAGACCTAAAACGATACTTAAAAGATTCGCAACAACAAAAAAAAACAATATTTTACCTTTTATCGACGAGTGAAATTCTAATTTTGGTCTGTTGACGTTAAACTTACAATGCAATCGCGCGTTTTGAACACGTGCTTTAGCATCGCGACTCTCGCAATGAAAAGATTTAATTTAGCATTGCGACTGCATCGATGCTAAATTATATTAAGTAGCGCAGTGTGTAAAGATTGACATTTTGCGACTGCATCAATACTAACGCACGTTAATCGCGACTGCATCGCTGCTAAAAGTCGCAGTGTGTAAAGGGTCTTACGTGCAATAAGAGTGTTTTCTTTTAAAATTGTCAGCCAATTTTAAAGTAATAAAAAAATGTAAGCGAAGTATTATGGAGCTATTTGGAAGATAAAATAAAAAATAGTTGATTATAAGAAGCATCAAGACTTGAAATTAGCTTAGTGTAAGAAAACATATGTTTTGCATGGCTTGTCTCATTGCTGAATTTACCAAAATTATTTATACCAGATTTTATTAAACATATTTTGATTTCATACTATTGTACCTTTCTTCCAACTTGAAACTCTGCGACTTAACTCACTAAACACTTTCTTGGGCATAAATTGTATTTGATCTTCATCGCCTTGTATTTGGTTTATCATTTTTTTTAATTCAAAAAGTACTTACAATTTTGATAGAAGTCATCATTAACGCATTATTGTGTGTAAATTGTATCTTCATTATTATGTGCATTTATTTATTTCATCATATATTCTTATTTCATCTTAATCAACCAATGATTTTGCAAGATATCGTAATTTTAAAACATGGCGTTTCATTACAAAATGAAAATTACATTGTTTTTCAGTGTTTTCAAGCTAAAATATTGAATTTTATTTCATTTGCATTTTTTGTCGTATTTTAGGTCTTTTTTCAACTCCTGTTTAGGAACTATAACCATGGATATACTGTATGAGACATTCAGGCCCTTCTGACCTATTTGTCGATGCCTATGTGTCGATTGGGACCGTTGATCTATCTTCCGGAGTCGTTGAAAGGTATTTAAAGAATTTAGATCCAAATAAGGGTAGCGGGCCTGATAACATACCGCCTTTTTTCTTAAAAATGTGCTATAAAAATTTGGCGATTCCAATTTATATGCTGTTTTCACTATCTTTAAGGTCAGGTGTTATGCCTGGTGTTTGGAAGCAATCTTTTGTTGTACCGGTATTTAAATCCGGTAATAAGCATAACGTCCAGGACTATAGACCAATCTCAAAACTGTGCACGATTGCCAAAATGTTTGAAAAAATTATTTATGACTATATTTACCCTATTTTACGACCAATAATCGCAGAGCAGCAGCACGGTTTCATTGGTAGGAAATCAACGGAATCTAACCTTTGTGAATTTGTTCATCGCGTTACTGGTGCTATGGATCGGGGGCTCCAGGTCGATGCGGTGTATACCGACTATTCAAAGGCTTTTGATAAAATTTCTCATGCACATTTGATTAATAAGCTCTGCATGGTCGGTATACACGGCGATCTTCTTCGATGGATTATTTCTTACCTACGTGATCGCAGTCAGGCTGTCACGGTTAAGGGTTATGTCTCCTCTTTTGTTCCTATTGCTTCGGGTGTGCCACAGGGGTCCCACCTCGGACCATTATTTTTCAATATTTTTATCAATGACATCGTGAACATTTTTAGACATAGCAATGTCCTCATATACGCCGATGATATGAAAGTTTTTAGAATCATTAGGGACGAATCGGATTGTTTTCTCCTTCAGAGGGATATCGACGCTTTGACCCAATACTGTTCCGATAATTGTCTCTATTTGAATATCAAAAAATGTAACACAATAACTTTTGCCCGTAAACGTAAGCCAATTGTTTTTAACTATTGTATCGCTAACAAAATAATTAACCGGGTTTATGAGATCAGGGACTTGGGTATTCTCCTTGACCATGAAATGTCATTCGATGCTCATATTAGTTCAATATCTTCTAAAGCATACCGTATGCTGGGGTTCGTTTTGAGGACAGGGAAAGACTTTCATTGTTGCTCGACCCTTATACTTTTATTTAACTGCCTTGTTCGATCTATTCTTGAATATGCGTCCGTTGTTTGGAGCCCACATTTTAAAAAGTATGTTGAACTTATTGAACGGATTCGTCTTAAATTTATAAAACATCTACAGTTTAGATGTCATGTTCCTGACTCTTGTAACCATATGAAATCCGTACCCTCTTTGCATAGCCGACGCATTGAAAGAGATCAATTATTTCTATATAAATTGCTGCACAACCTTATCGACTCTCCCTTTCTTTTGAGCGAAATAAAATTACGATGTACCCGACTAAGTGCACGTCATAAAAGTATTTTTTATGTGCCTACATATAGGACTAAATATGTTTGTAACACTTTCCTGCCGCGTACTTGTCGCAGTCACAATGACAGGTATCAAGGAGTTGATATATTTGCCTCAACTTTATTTCAATTTAAAAAGCAAATCCACGACCTGTCAGGTGACTGTCAATAGTTTTCGTGAATTATTTTATTATGACTTATTCTCTTTTTCTTTTAAATATTTTCTTTCGAATTGTAATTTTGAAGGTTTTGGTTTGCTCAAAATGTAATGTAATATTAGTCTGAGGAAACTTAATTGGTTTTGGTGTTATCTTTAAGTGTTATTTATATTATTTTCATAATAACTGTATGTTTCCCTAAAAATAAAAAAATAAAAAATAAAATAAATAAAATTTTCCTGTACTGCTGCCCCTGTACAGTTATTGCTAATGACTTCGCATTACACGGGTAATAGTGGTCAAGATACATTCGCAACCGGATAACTTGCAAATGGCCACTCATGTCACAGATTTTAGAGTTTACTTGCAAAACGAGACAAAAGTAGTAGTACATACACAACTAGCTATACAGGTTGTTGGGTACGTCGTGCGCCAAAGCAAAATTGGTTATGATGAGGGCCCCCAACTGCTATAATTTTCTGTTTTTTATTTGTAAAATACTACCTATACCATAGGCACAGGCCTACGATGTACCAAACATTCTGTAAAAGCAAAATGTAAAGGAGACGGTAACTGCTGGGCCCTAAACGTAACTAGTTGATTTATGGTTTAAAAAAATGGGCATATTTTTCCATCCTAAAATACCAAAAATCAGCCTATTTCTCTTTATGGAAACTGAGAATTATGAAAAACAAGAATTTAAGAATTCACTACATTATCGATTAAATGAAATATCGATTTGAGTCAATGTGATTACACAATTTAAAAAAAGAATCACTCTTGCTCTATTCGTGGCGATAAACCCAAAAAAAATATGTTACAATAACTATTTTAGCTCATAAAACATATATTTTATATTTTAATTAAATTGAATGTAAGTGAATTGAAACATTATTGCTTAACGAAATAAAATCGATTCTTACTTTTTTTTGTCTGTGCACTGATACTGACAGCTGCCGTGTAAAATAATCTATGAATCACTCGTTTAGTTTGTATTTTTCGTCTGTGCGTGTATGCCTTTTGAGTGTTTTTTCGTCGACCACTGCTTTGTTTTATGGATTCTGACCCTGCCTAACGTGCTGTCGTCTATTTTGTGGCCTAATTGTAACTGCTGACGTTAAAATATCCTTTGCAGTTCGGAAATCAGCTGTTTGTTACATAACCTCACTTTAACTAAACCCCAAATTATTGGGCTCTCAGATTGTCAAAAAACATAGAATTTTCAGTGTAGGTCTACTAAGTATTAAGCTATTAATTGACACCATTTTCATCTTATTACATCAGGGCCCAAATTTGTATGTAATGGTTTCCATCTCCTTTTAAACAAAGGCTGCGTGACCTCATAAATAAAAACACTATAAAACAAAATATAATCAAAAAAACTTCTCAATCAACAAATACATGGGAACATGAATCGTGTGTCTGTGTTTTAAGAAACTATGTTGAGCATTCCAACACAGTTATTCTGAGTATTTTTTATGTCGTTGTGAGCGCCGACACGAAACGAAAATCGCTTGAAAAATCGAAAAAAAAATTACTTGGATTGTATAGTTGAATAAATCGATTACCCGTGGTTACCTTTGAACCATTCTTTTGGTAAGTAGCTCATGGCATACAATAAAAATAAACCGATAAAATAACCACAATTTTATTTTATTCATCAGGACAATATACAAATATTTGTTGAATAAAACACTTTGAGTTTTTATACGCCATTTTTTGAGAAAATTAGAGATTAAGATAAATATTAGTTGTAGATATTGATTTTTTATTAATTAAGGTAAAGATTAGAGAAAAAGCAGGATTAAGCATTGAAAGCATTAAAATAAAAAAGGTGAAACCAATTACGTAGATAACTTCTAATATTGTCTGAATACTGTTTTCAAATAGTACATTATGATACAAGTGTGCTAAGTTGACCATTATATACAAGGCGATATTGTGTGCGCACGAGCGAAAGCGAGTGCGCCATAAGAAAGCCGCGTATATAATGGTCACAGGCACACGCGTATCATACGACGTTTTTCAACACACTTGCGAGGAAAAAACAACTCTTCATTTACTAAGTTTTTAATTATTAAAACATTTAGTAAAAATACATTTCACTCGATTTTGATGGCAAAGACTTTCGCACGCGTTTTTTGCCTCGTTACGTATGTCCGGCGGAGTAAATAATAGGTTTTCTTCATTTTCTTTACTTGAATTAGGCATTTTCATTAATATTAAACTTCTTAAATAATGCAAACTTCGTCACAGCCGCCAATTATTATTTACGAAAAATGGCGCATTGTTTTTTTTTTCTTGCCGCGATACCGATGCTCGCGCAAGGCTTAGGCGCGAACTAGATTGGCCAAAAGCCAAGATTAAAAATGTAATAATTCGTGTTTAAAACACAAATCACAGAAAATGTTAAACGAGTTTGAGCTATTTTTTAGTAATAAATCTGGATTTTCCATTTATTTAAATAAATATGTAGATACTGTTATTTTTCGCATAAATACTGTTTGTTGCTAAAATAAAAGTATTGTATAACCCGACTAAATTATATCGCTTCTTCTTCTTACTCACGACTTGGTACTAGGGTACAAACCTAAATTGGTCGGGTTAATAAACTAAAGGCACTAGTGCAATAATATAATGAAAAAGCACGCGTGTTTAATATCTATGATTATGAGCCAAAAATCGGTGGAATAAAGACGTCGTTATGAGCAAGTGTGTTGAAAAATGATATTTTATTCTTCTACTCTTCTTGTCGGTGAAGTTCTTCCATTCTTTACACTCTTCCACCTTTTTCTTGCCTTCTTGATATGAAGCAACATTAAACATTTGCATAAATAAAAAAACTCGATTTTCCAAAACAAAAGATGGTGCTCCGTGTTTATGATTTATATAAAGACACAGTTGAATTATTATGACTGTGAGGTGTACGTTATTTATTTTTTATTTCATGATTTTTAGTAATATACCCATACCCGTATAGTTTTTGAGGTATAAAAAATTACTTGACCGATTTTATTAAAATATACTTAATCAAAAAATCAACTCGCTACGACTTCTTGTTTTCGAAAAAAAACCGTGGACAAACATACATACACTTACGATATTCGGCACATGTATTTTAAAGCCTTATGTGTATTTGATCAACATACTCATATATTATTAACTTCACATTGAATTAATTACCTTTTTTTTAAATCGGTAAAAATGATAAATATAAATGTGTTTTCCAAGAATACACATCGCCATAAATTACTTTTTTTAATATTATAGAAGTATATGGACTCAGATTTCATTTCGCTGGCAGATTGCTGTTTAAAGCGCTATGTAATAAGTTGTAACTTGTACGACATCTGTCTCCGACTGTACTACAATGGACGGACGCAAAAGTGTTAATGGCGAAATTTGGTCGAAGCAAATTCAGACCAAAGATTTCTTGTTATTCTCACTAAGTGTTTTCCACAGCATTTCCCTCGAGTGAAATTAATTGTGAGGTAAGAGAACTAAGGAATTAGCCTATTTTTACACTTGAAAATTTTACGAGAGCAAAGGGGCATGTTAGATAGAGGATAGATTCTATTAGTTTTTTATTTATTTTTAGAAGACAGAAAATATGTAATTACATTTTTGTTTTAATAGTGTTTTATCACTATACAAACTTAATAATATAAATTGCACTTGTAAAAAGCAAGTCTGGCTGTGTGACAGACGAGGAATCGAACCCCGTGTCTTACGCTATCTTATGCATACGCGACGCCTGGATAGCGTAAACACGGTGTTCGATTCCTCGTCTGTCACACAGCCAGTGCAACAACTATTTATATATAAATTGCAAAGTGCAATTTATATATAAATAGTGCATTATCAAAATATATTTAAAGATATTTAAACTACGAGTACAGTGCAAAAAGTCAAATATATAAAGTATATTTTAATAAAAAAAAAATATATAGTCAAATTAATTTAATTGTTTCTTATTCTTAAATAATACCTAAACATAAATATTTTAAAGTATTAAAACAATTAGGTTGTAAGTGTTGGTGATAGTCATATGAACATTAGCACCTTACAAAAAGTGGTTTTAAATCCTGCGAGATGTATTAAGATAGTCAAACTAAACTACCTACGACTTGCGGTACAGTCACCGAGAAAAATTTAAATATCCTGTTAAAAACCATTTACTCGGCGGGAAGTCATCAAAAGAGAAAACTTATGAACAAAGAGTAACTTCGCAAGCGAACCGCGTAAGGAGAGAATTCCCGCTATTACGCAAAGTTTCTAACCAACAATTTTGGCGGTTATTGTACTTTACGACCGCGAATTTTCAAAGAGACAATGCGATTGTTTTGTTCATTCTTTTTTATGCAATACTTTACGAATAATACAAAGTACGCTAAGAGTTTCTTACTGTAGCAGTTTCCTGCGGCTTCGCTTGTGTAAAATATCCTATCTATTGAAATATCATTGAAAATTATACTTACTTACTCTGATTGCTCAGCGACCCAAAGTCTTGATGTGAGACGTCGAACTCATAGTTGAACCGAAACCGATTGTAAATTATATAGACTATGTGATATTCCAACGTATAAACTATTGAAACTATAAAAGTGCGTTCACAGTTAGGCGACTTTAGCAGCGCGACGGTCACGCGGCATTCGCGCTGCTGTCAATTTCATACATAAGATGACAGCAGTAAGCCTTTCACATTAGAGCACTGCTGTCTCTCTAATGTGAAGGCGCACTTAGAGCTCTTTCACACTTAGGCGACTTAAGTCAATTTCATTCATTTAGTCAATGTCAATTTCATACATAAAATGACAGCAGTAAGTTCTACCATTAGAGCGACGCGCTGCTTACACACGACAACGCGGCAGCAGCGGATGCCTATACAGGGTGAAATTGTAATCCGTACCGAAAGTTTGGGTACAGACTCAATTGATGAATATGAACAACTTTTACTATGGGGGCAATTGTGAAAAAAAATCAGCTGTTCCATACAAAAGTTCTATCGGCGCGCGGTCAAAATGTATGGAACAGCTGATTTTTTTTCTCGATTTCACTATTGCCCCCATAGTAAAAGTTGTTCAAATCATCAGTGGAGGCTTTACACAAAATTTCGGTACTGATAAAAAAGTCACCCTGTATATAAAAAACAGCAATGTTTCTGCCCTATATGTGCAAGCATTGTGGCGACATCACGTGACATACGTTCGCATAGTACCACGACCTGCGCCGGACTGTGGAAGCGCACTGATCTACTGAAGCCCACAATGTTAAGTACGAAGAAGGTAGATGATAAATAATTGTTTCTGTATACCCTACACATTATGTATTTTTATGTTGAGTGAAACAGATGTATGTGTTCGTCCTTCCTCTAAAATGCTCTAGTTTTGTATAAAAGTAGATCATTTTTAAAATAAAGGAACATTACTGATTTGGACCTCGTTTAACTTTTACCTTCGCCACATACTTACGGAGCACCCTTTCACATTGGTGACCCCGTCTGAGTTGAACAGCAATCCAGGTCCAGCTAGAATACATTTAATCATCATGGTCAACAACGAGGCAGGAGAATCACACGACTCTACACCCGTCGTGCCACCTACGGTTATCTCTGTGATGCAAGAGCAGCCAGAAATATCGGGAGTTTCGGTCGGCCTTCGTATACCACCTATATGGCGAGACAAAATGAGAGGCTGGTTCGCGCATTTTGAAGCTATTATGCAGTCGCAGAAGAAAGGAGACCAAGCAATGTACGAGCTTGTACTAGGACGCTAGGACGTCGACGAAATATACGACATTTTACTGCGACCACCTGAGGAAAACAAGTACTTGGCTATCAAACAGCGCCTTCTGCAAGTTTATGAAGACTCCGAACAGAAAAACGTCCAACGCGTCATAGCCGGCATGGAACTTGGCGATTTGAAGCCATCACAGCTTTTGAGACGCATGCAGAACCTGGCCGGCGATCATCTATCTACCGTCACGCTACGAGGAATGTGGCTCAACCAACTGCCAAACTACATAAGCTCTATAATAGCTATCAGCGAAAAGACTAGTCTCAGCGAAGTTGCACTTATGGCTGATAAGATGATGGATCAACACTCACAGCGTGAAATATCTGCTATTCATCAACGCCCTAAGCAGACAGCTTCGTCTCAACCTGAAGCATGTGCTATCGACTACCAACAGGCTTCATCATCGAAATACTCACGTACGCTGGAAGATAAGATTGACAAACTAACAGAGGCAATTACTCAGCTTGTCACGAGCAATCACCAACGTGGACGTTTGCCCTACCGCAACCGGAATCAGAGGCAGAACAGGCAAGCATCTCGATCAAACAACCGCAACCAGTCAGTCAATAGAAGCCGTACGCCCAGCAACTCACCATATTGCTACTATCACCATAAGTTCGGTCAAAACGCTAAAAAATGTGCAGAGAACTGTACATTTTTGAAGAAAAGCACATCGGAAAACTAGAGAGAGCGTTGGCAGAGACGGGTACCAGCGCATCAGAATACTCACACACCGTCTTTTCGTTACCGACAAGAAAAGCAAGCTAATATTTCTCATCGATACCGGTGCGAATATCTCTGTAATTCCGAAGAGGACTGGCCAGCAAATGAAACCGACTAAGTTCACTTTGTACGCGGCCAACAACTCTACTATACCTACCTATGGAGAAAAGACGCTAGAGTTAGACTTGGGCCTACGTCGTCCATTCCGCTGGAACTTTATCATCGCAGCAGTCAGTAAGCCGATTATAGGCGCTGACTTTCTAAAACACCACAAAATACTTGTCGACATCGAGGGTAGACGCCTCACAGATAAAGTCACGAATTTATCAGTGAAGACATCGATTTCTACCTACCCCACATCAACGATCAGGAGCATCGACTGCAACCACAAATATCATGAAATACTGGCAGAATTTCCTGATATTACCCGGCTGTCTACAATTAAAGAAACACCAAAACACAGCGTCGAACACTATATCGAGACCAGTGGCCCGCCGTTGTACTGCAAAGCAAGACCAATACCACCTCATCGCTACGCTACTGTAAAGAAAGAATTTGAAGTCATGATGGAGCAGGGCCTATGCCGACCTAGCAAAAGCCCTTGGGCTAGCGCACTTCACGTAGTACCCAAAAAGAACGGCGACATCAGAGTCTGTGGAGACTACAGGCGGCTAAATGCGATAACCAAACCTGACCGCTAGCCCGTGCCACGCCTGAAAGATTTTACCTACCAGCTGAATGGAAAGAAAATCTTCTCCACCATCGATTTGAACAGAGCGTATCAACAATTGCCAGTATTCAGCGACCACATTGAGAAAACGGCAATCATAACACCATTCGGACTATACGAATTTCCGAGAATGTGCCCAGGACTGAAGAACGCTGGACAAACCTTCCAACGGTTCATCCACCAAGTGCTACAAGGACTAGATTACGTCTGTCCGTTCATTGATGACGTTTTAATTAGCTCAGAAAATGAAGAATCGCACATACAACACCTACGCACTGTTCTTAGCAAGCTAAATGAATACGGAATCACTATAAATCCTTCCAAGTGCACACTGGGAGTACCAGAAGTCAAGTTTCTCGGCTATACAGTATCGCAACATGGCATCAAACCACCCGAAGACAAGGTCAGCGCAATCAAGTCGTTTCCACGGCCGCACACAATCGAAGAACTGCGACGATTCCTTGGCGCCGTCAATTTCTTCAGAGATGCACTTCCACACGCCGCATCTATACAAGCTCCACTGAACGCGTATCTACATGATAGTAAACGCAAAGATAAAACACAGATCACCTGGACTACACAAGCGATAGAAGCATTCGAAGCCTGTAAAGTTAGCCTACAAAACGCAGCTTTACTCGCGCACCCGTCACTCGACGCGCCAATCGCCCTAATGTGTGACGCATCTAACATATGTGCCGGAGCCGTACTTCAGCAATATCAAAACGGCAAGTGGCAACCACTGGGCTACTTTTCCAAGAAGTTTTCGGACACCCAGCAGCGATACTCAACGTATGACCGAGAACTGCTATCCATCTACATGGCAGTCAAACATTTTCGTAAAATGTTTGAAGGCAGACAACTAATTATCTACACAGATCACAAGCCTATCACGTTCGCTCTGCGCAAGAAAACATCGGACACTGAAACTCCACGTCGCACCCGCCAACTCTTATTTATCAGCGAGTTCACGAGCGACATACGTCACATAAGTGGGAGCGAGAACACTGTTGCCGATTCACTCTCGCGCATCGAAGAAATAAACTGTCCGAGTACCTTGAACTACGAACAACTTGCTATGGCTCAAGCAAACGATAAAAACTTGCAATCAATGACGAAACAAAGCCATCTGCATTTTAAGAAAATTCAACTACCCGGTACCGACTACAAAATATACTGTGAAATATCAACTGCAAACATCAGACCATATTTACCTCAAGACTTTCGTCGTATAGCATTCAACGCCGTTCACAACTTAAGTCATGCAGTCATTCGCACGACACGGAAGATGCTTACTGAAAAATACTTCTGGCCTTCAATGAATGCTGACATCAGTAACTGGACCAGAGCGTGTATACCATGTCAACGGACTAAGATACATAGACACACGAGCAGCAGCTTTTCTACGTTTCAACAAGCAGACAGATTTCAACATTTACATGTTGACATCGTCGGGCCGTTACCTCCATCACAACATGGTCACAGATACCTACTTACAATGATCGACAGGAAAACTCGATGGCCTGAGGCTATACCTCTTCACGATATAACAGCAGAGACAATCGCAAGACACGTTTATGGAGACTGGATCGCTCGCTTTGGCTGTCCTTCCACGCTGACGAGTGATCAGGGACGACAGTTCGAAAGCCAGCTGTTCACCAACTTAACAAAACTGCTTGGCATCGATAAAACAAGAACAACTGCCTACCACCCGCAATGCAACGGAATCGTTGAACGTTGGCACCGATCACTCAAAACAGCACTAACAGCAAACCTGCAAAACCGCAACTCTAAATGGTTAGACGCCTTGCCCACTGTCTTACTAGGCCTACGAGCCGCTACAAGAAACGACACCGGAGTAAGCGCTGCACAGTTAACCTACGGATCTAGCCTAAGACTACCGGCGGATTTTTTCAATATAAACACCCCGATGACCTCACAACAGCCAATGGACTATACTTTCGTCGATCAACTACGTCAAACTATCAACGAGTTCAAGTCGTCAGAATCGCAACGGCAAAACACTAAAACATTCGTGCACAAAGATCTCCAATCCTGCGAAAGTGTTTTCCTGCGCATTGATTCCGGCCGTAAATCACTGCAAGCTCCATACGAAGGGCCGTATCCAGTACTACGGCGCGATGACAAAGTGTTTCGAATACAACTTCCCGAGCGTGAAGTCAACGTATCCATTGACCAGCTGAAACCTGCATACACATTGAAAGAAGACGATTCCTATGGCAGCACTAGCACAATGAAGACGAACACGAAGACTTCTTCGAACACTGCAACAATGAAACAAACACGATCCGGAAGAATAGTGAAACCAGTCGTACGCTTCGCTTGAGGGGGTGCTATGTGGCGACATCACGTGACATACGTTCGCATAGTACCACGACCTGCGCCGGACTGTGGAAGCGCACTGATCTACTGAAGCCCACAATGTTAAGTACGAAGAAGGTAGATGATAAATAATTGTTTCTGTATACCCTACAAATTATGTATTTTTATGTTGAGTGAAACAGATGTATGTGTTCGTCCTTCCTCTAAAATGCTCTAGTTTTGTATAAAAGTAGATCATTTCTAAAATAAAGGAACATTACTGATTTGGACCTCGTTTAACTTTTACCTTCGCCACACACTTACGGAGCACCCTTTCACAAGCATTTTAACTGTATTATTGTAAAGTTTTATTAAAATCAATACATTCTCACAAATTTTCACATTTGTAATATCACTAGAATTTGTAGTACCTAATTATTTCTGGAGACATAATAAGCAATTATTTTTTATCATTGTCAGCTGGAACACTAATGTTCGGTTCCTCGTCTGTCAAACAGCCAGACTTGCTTTTTACAAGTGCAATTTATATATAACAAGTGCATTAGCAAAACACATTTAAAGATATTTAAACAACGAGTACAGTGCAAAAAGTCAAATATATAAAGTATATTTAAATAAGAACAAAATATATAGTCAAATTAATTTAATTGTTTCTTATTCATAAAGATGAAATAAGAAACCAAAAATTTGCGCACGGGCGGGACTTGAACCAGCAACCTTTTGGCTAACCGGGCCAAACGCTCTTACCAATTGAGCTACCGTGCTGTTAGTCCGACCCTGCGAAATTTGTGGTCTCTTATGAAAACGTCAATTGCGTGACGCTTAGCGCCATCTAGCCGTCTGTTTATGAAACAGATGGCCCAAGCAGTTATTCTTTACAGAATAAATTCAACTTGGAAATTGATGACGCTTCGCTATCTAATGCTTTTTTAGAATGTTTTTAACACTCACAGTGTCATATTTTATATTCATAAAGATGAAATAACGCAATTGACGTTTTCATAAGAGACCACAAATTTCGCAGGGTCGGACTAACAGCACGGTAGCTCAATTGGTAAGAGCGTTTGGCCCGGTTAGCCAAAAGGTTGCTGGTTCAAGTCCCGCCCGTGCGCAAATTTTTGGTTCCTTATTTCATCTTTATGAATATAAAATATGACACAGAGATTGTTAAAAACATTCTAAAAAAGCATTAGATAGCGAAGCGTCATCAATTTCCAAGTTGAATTTATTCTGAAAAGAATAACTGCTTGGGCCATCTGTTTCATAAACAGACGGCTAGATGGCGCTAAGCGTCACGCAATTGACGTTTTCATAAGAGACCACAAATTTCGCAGGGTCGGACTAACAGCACGGTAGCTCAATTGGTAAGAGCGTTTGGCCCGGTTAGCCAAAAGGTTGCTGGTTCAAGTCCCGCCCGTGCGCAAATTTTTGGTTTCTTATTTCATCTTTATGAATATAAAATATGACACTGTGAGTGTTAAAAACATTCTAAAAAAGCATTAGATAGCGAAGCGTCATCAATTTCCAAGTTGAATTTATTCTGTAAAGAATAACTGCTTGGGCCATCTGTTTCATAAACAGACGGCTAGATGGCGCTAAGCGTCACGCAATTGACGTTTTCATAAGAGACCACAAATTTCGCAGGGTCGGACTAACAGCACGGTAGCTCAATTGGTAAGAGCGTTTGGCCCGGTTAGCCAAAAGGTTGCTGGTTCAAGTCCCGCCCGTGCGCAAATTTTTGGTTTCTTATTTCATCTTTATGAATATAAAATATGACACTGTGAGTGTTAAAAACATTCTAAAAAAGCATTAGATAGCGAAGCGTCATCAATTTCCAAGTTGAATTTATTCTGTAAAGAATAACTGCTTGGGCCATCTGTTTCATAAACAGACGGCTAGATGGCGCTAAGCGTCACGCAATTGACGTTTTCATAAGAGACCACAAATTTTGCAGGGTCGGACTAACAGCACGGTAGCTCAATTGGTAAGAGCGTTTGGCCCGGTTAGCCAAAAGGTTGCTGGTTCAAGTCCCGCCCGTGCGCAAATTTTTGGTTTCTTATTTCATCTTTATGAATATAAAATATGACACTGTGAGTGTTAAAAACATTCTAAAAAAGCATTAATTGTTTCTTATTCTTAAATAATACCTAAACATAAATATTTTAAAGTATTAAAACAATTAGGTTGTAAGTGTTGGTGATAGTCATATGAACATTAGCACCTTACAAAAAGTGGTTTTAATCCAGCGAGATGTATTAAGATAGTCAAACTAAACTACCTACGACTTGCGGTACAGTCACCGAGAAAAATTTAAACATCCTGTTAAAAACCATTTACTCGGCGGGAAGTCATCAAGAGGGAAAACTTATGAACAAAGAGTAACTTCGCAAGCGAACCGCGTAAGGAGAGAATTCCCGCTATAACGCAAACTTTCTAACCAACAATTTTGGTGGTTATTGTACTTTACGACCGAAAATTTTCAAAGAGACAATGCGAATATTTGTTCATACTTTTTTATACAATACTTTACGAATAATACAAAGTACGCTAAAAGCTTGCCACTGTAGCAGTTTCCCGCGGCTTCGCCTGTTTACATGTCGTATCTATCGAAATATCATTGAAAATTATACTTACTTACTCCGATGGCTCAGCGACCCAGAGTGAGTCTTGATCTCAGATGTGAGATGTCGATTTCATAGTTAAACGGAACCCAACTGTAAAATTATAGCCTATGTGATATTCCAATGTAAAAACTATTGTAACTATAAGTGCTTTCACACTTAGGCGACTTTAGCAGCGGTCGTGCGGCAGTCGCACTTCTGTCAATTTCATATATAAGATGACAGCAGTAAGCCTTTCACATTAGAGAGACGCACTGTTGTCGCTTTAATGTGAAGGCGCACTTAGACCTCTTTCACACTTAGGCGACTTAAGTCAATTTCATTCATTTAGTCCATGTCAATTTCATACATAAAATGACAGCAATAAGTTCTCACATTAGAGAGACGCGCTGCTTACACACGACAACGCGGCAGCAGCGGATGCCTATACAGGGTGAAATGGTAATCCGTACCGAAAGTTTGGGTACAGACTCCATTGATGAATATGAACAACTTTTACTATGGGGGCAATAGTGAAATCGAGAAAAAAAATCAGCTATTCCATACAAAAGTTCTATCGGCGCGCGGTCAAAATGTATGGAACAGCTGATTTTTTTTTATCGATTCACTATTGCCCCCATAGTAAAAGTTGTTCAAATCATCAGTGGAGTCTTTACACAAAATTTCGGTACTGATAAAAAAGTCACGCTGTATATAAAAAAAACAGCAATGTTTCTGCCCCAATGTGCAAGCGTTATAACTGTATTATTGTAAAGTTTCATCAAAATCCATACATTCTCACAAATTTTCACATTTATAATATCACTAGAATTTTTAGTATCCAATTATTATTGTAGACATAATAAGCAATTATTCTTTATCATTGTAAGCTGGAACACTAAACACAGACATACTCGTATGCTTCAACCATTCGAACTATGACGTTCTCCTCAACGTGTCCGTTGACAGACACTTGAGGGTTGACTCCTGGCGTGCACACGAATTTGGCTAGCAAATCCGAATTTTGTTTAAATTTGCGGCTGCATTCGGTACTATACCCTTATATTATAATTCACCGAGGTCATTTTTAGTATAAACGTAGGAAGGCTTCGGTCGCGTTATCATTGTCCAGATCAAGACAAATCCAAAAAGTAAAAGTCATAAAAAACGGTAAACCCTTTTTCGACGTGGTGTTACTAACACAACTTTATTTTATGTGCATAGAAGAAAAAAAGAAACTAAAATAATTAATGGTTAATTTAATATAAAAAAAGTATTTATCGTAGTCCGGTGCTCGACGACGTTTTTTCAGGTCTTCGAGGCGTATTTCTTCGAACTTTTCTACACCTCTCCGGATAGTTTGACGTCACTCAGGTCTTAACAAAGCGAACCTTTCCCAGTTTTCTGGTAATATGCCGTAATAAGTTAGGTGCCTTTTCAAGACATCTTTGTAATGTTAATATGGTCAATAATACCAGCTTTTTTATTGGAAAAGCTCTCCGTAGAAAACTGATTATTTTGGTAGCCTTTGGTAGCCTAACAAAGCCTTTAGCCTTTCGTCACTCTTGCATTTAGCCCGTTTCTACTTTTTATCCAAGATCGTTAATATTTATATACTAAATATTCCGTTAGGATCAATAAAAATAAGTTTGAAATTTATAATAACAGTAACTGTATTGATAACACCATAATCATTATAAATGAAAAGTATGACATGGTGGATTAAACAAGTTTAACAAATATCATAGTAATAAATTGAAAAATATTGCATTCAATCTTTTAGGTTTGATTTTAAGGTTCAACATACAAATACAGATAAATTTCGCCGACGGTAGAAGTGAAAAGACTAAACACAGTTAATGTCAAAGGTCAAAGAAACTAGTGGAATGGGTACACGAGTTTGTTACTTTTTAGATACATGTGAACAAAACGCTAACTAGCTTAGTTCGCGTTTTTTTCTGAGCAAACTTTTCTTTGTACTGGCGAGCACAAAATCTATATCTACATTATCTTATTATTGCAGAAGTATATTCTGACACGAAGCAGATGAATTATTGTCATGAATTATTTAGACAGAGGATCCCAAGGTGAAAACAGAAGTGATTTTGACACGAGAACTCTTTTTTTCAGTCTCCGGGAAATTGATCAATATTTAGAATGTAATTCAAATAAAAATGAAACCTATCTTATATTATAAGTTTTCGTATGAACACTTACGTCTTAGGCAATAAGCGGTTTTATGGGGTTCCGTAATTAACTAAGAAACCCTTATGGTTTTGCCATGTCCGTCTGTCCGTTCGCAGTTTAGAGACATGTGGTGCTAGAAAACTGTAATTTATTCTTATCTTCCTGCCAAAGTGGTAAAATAAAATTTTGTTAAATATTTTTCGAGGTACAAGTAACATGGGGTTGTTTTATTTTCTCTTAACAAACCTATCTTTTGAGGTATCGTTAAATAGGTCTTTTAGGCTAATTTTTGTTTGAGTCCAATTTCCCCACCCTCTACTAACTAAACGGTTGTAGGTGGATACGTGAAAAATTTCGCAGCAGTAGTATAAATGATGATTTAGGAGGAAAACAATCACGGCTGTTATAATTTAACAAATTACAGAGTAGTAGTAGTACATAAACTTAAAGCAAAATAATTCTCATGTAAATTTCTGCTTAAATAATAACTGAAACTGTACATCAAATATGGATTTTGATTGTCTCTTTAGCTGTAAAAAAATAAATACATTGTGAATTGTCGCCATCAAAAGATATAACCAGTTTTGTGTCATGATTTCAGATAATTTTAATTTAATTTATTTAAAGGCAATAAATACCTTATAAGGCGATCTTATTCATGTTTTACAGGATATTGTTTGGGCAGGTAAAAAAAATAAACCAATTCATGATATCTCTTGGACGGACTAACATCGGATGACAGTCCGTTCATAACAAATACATATCCATAAATACAAGTACAGTGATTAAAAAAAATACTTATGTAAGTAACTTAATAACGTTCACTGTTATCTTCTTACGAGAATCTTCATATTTTTTTATCCCTCCTAAAAAGTCTGCAATGAAAACATCGTCAAGTTTATTACTGTTGTTTTCATGTTGTGTCGCGTCAACCAAAATTGGAATTTTTAACGTCATGTTTCGGTAACCACAAGGTAGGACCAAAACGAAGAATGCAAAGTAGTCCCTTCTTACTACCTTTGAGAAATCCACGGTACTTGCAGTCCTGGGAATATCCAGTTCCAATGAATTTGTGTAGGTCGTCCTTTTCATAATCCTCGGACTTCGAATTACTAAATCACTGGTCTTACGAAAAACAGACAGTTTCGCCTTTCTTGTTAATCTTCTATGAAAGGAGTACTTTTGCAATAATCTCACTCTTACTGTTATGATATTGACAATGGAATCATTGATCACTTCGTACGAAAGCTTTACTTTATCTCCAGGTAGCAATACAGAATTTTCAACACGAACTTTTAAAATGATGTTCTTTTTCTTCGAATTGAACAGCTGGCGTATTTCTTTACGCTCCCCGTAAATCAAAGGAAGTGGTGATACTCTCGGTTTGACACCGGATATAATGTAAATTTCCTCCTTGAATGTATCTGACGAGTCCACCAGAATGCCGATTTGATCAAAAGTCACAGAAATCTTGTGTTTTATACGGCATTTCACCCTACTGAACATTTTAACAGTACCAAGAAACGCGAACGATGGGGGTATATTTTTCGGAATCTCCATATTGAATGGAATCGAATGTTTTCCAGGCGGATACTTAACTCCTTTTGGTGAGCAAAGCAGAATAATTTCCTCATTTTCAAACACTTCAAAGTAAAAGTGAGAATTTTTGATACCAGTTCTTGGGTTTGTCATTTTGCTGATTATTGACAGCTTGCCTTTGCCTTTCAGTTTTAATATGATTTTCTTAATTGTTTTTTCTTTAAGTATTTTGAACTCTATCACACCTGACACACTTTGCCCCGCCATATAAATACCTCGATTTATACTTTCTTCTAAAACTATTTTACAGTCTATTGTCATTATGGTTGGTTATATCCACTCCACTAACTAAACTAAAAGCAACCTCAACGAGGTATTTATGTATTATAAATAATGAGTATGTAAATTGGATATTTTCCCCATTCAATTATATTGCAACCTAATTTAAAAAACGTAATGACCAATTATTTAAAATTGATAAAAAACATTATAGTGTATTAGCATAATATAGGTATAGAGTATCAGCACATTTAAGAATTTTCCTACACAGTCTTCGCAAACATTTTTATGAATAACCATTGTTGAATAAATATAACACGTAATCAGCTATTTCAAGAATCCAATAAATACACGTGGCGTCACGTGACGTCCACCAACAAGATGGACAGACGACCTTGTAAAGATCGCATGATCAAACTGGATGCAGACCGCTAGTGATCGGTCGCTGTGAAAAGCCGTGGGGGAGGCCTATGTTCAGCAGTAGACGACCTTTGGCTGTCCTTGATGTATGGTGAATAAATTCAACTGAAATGAGAATATTTTGTGAACTGGAAATAAAACTCCAGCTAGCTGGATTTTTGTTCCTAGCAAGCAGTAAAATAAATGGAATTGTTCGTTACGCAATTGGTGAAAAAACATCTGTGAAAAGAAAGAAAGGGACAGCAAGTATAGACGTAGAGTACCCCTAGCCGATTTCGACTACGGTAGCCAGTCACAGCGACTAACCGACTGTGTGGGACATAATTGTGTATAATAATATATAGTAAGACACGAATGTGTACGTAAACACAGGAGCACTCTTTATTCCTTTCACTCTCATAGCCCGATAGGACAGCAATCTGACACGACCAGAGAAAAATCAGGCGCAGGACCAACAGCTCAACGTGCTTTCACACTGTTCCAAACACGGTGTTGAAAATACTCAATTACTGACAAGATCTTACAAGGCCCTTATACAGAGGTGTTAACGAATACCCATATTGATGCACATGTAATTATTCCTTTACAAATAGAAGATTGGCAATAAGTTCTTTTAAATATTCCGCCACTGATTAAACTCTCTGCATTTCTCATGCGGTTAACTGGTAAAAAATGCCATAAGACATTAAGTCCGCCAATTGTCAACTTACAGTGCAATAAAATTTAAATAAATAAATAAGTTGGAGTACTTCCTGAAGCTTTCAGGCCGTCTCTTACCCTGTATACTACCAGAATATATTGTTGACTAGCGGTCCCCCGCGACTTCGTCCGCGCGTTTTGAGTTTGCTCCCTCCCCTCCCGTCGCAGTGTCATGTTTTATATCCTAAAGCCTTTCTCGATAAATAAGCTATCCAACACAGAAATATTTTTCAAATCGGTCCAGCAGTGCGTTCAAACAAACAAACTCTTCAGCTTTATAATATATTAGCGCAAGCGCACGTTGTACTTAAGCTGCGAACATTATTTTGGTGCGGAGTTATGTTAAAACTGTGATAGCTCCTAAGATATTTATTGAAATCAAATGATATACAGGGCAACTTGGTTCTAAATGAAATGCTCGTGATGATGAATGTATTTATTTTGATAAGAATAAATTAATACCTGTGTGTATAATACACCTCTAAAAATAATGCATTATTTTTTTACAAATTTATTAACATAAAAAAGGTTGTAGTAAGTCAACCATAAAAGAAAGACATATACTGTCGCGGACTTTATTATAGAACTCTTAATGTTGAACAATCCTGTCATACATGATTTTTGTGTAACTTAAGCGGTTTCCGCAGCGTACGCAGCGGAAGCTCTCAAAAGGAATATCTTTCTCCCGTTTTCGCAACATTTTTTAATTTTTGCTGTGGTCTTATGAGTCGTATCTTTATGTTATATAGCCTAAAGCCTTCCTCGATAAATGGACTATCCAACGTAAAATAATTTTTCAAATCGGGCCAGTAGTTTTTGAGATTAGCGCGTTCAAACAAACAAACAAACAAACAAACAAACAAACAAAAAAACTCTTCAGCTTTATAATATTAGTATAGATTTACCAATTTATAAATTTAAAGCTATCATGAAAGAAACCCTAATGACGAAAGTTTATTGTTACGTGAATGATTATTAAAAAGGTAATAATGTATGAACTTGCATGATCACCACAAACATTGTAAAACTTTTGAAAAGAAGCATTGCCAATAGTGACAGTTTGCGCAGCTTCTTTACAGCACTAGTCCACAGTTGTCCGGAAGCTGTGGTAGGGTTTATATTGGGACGTGTAAAGTGGGACTATTTACATAAATAAATGACTTTCAAGATTTCAAGTTATGAAACTTCGATTTAACCAACGTCAGATAAGACTTATCCCACTGAATAAGTATTAATTACCGATTTTAAAATGTCATTGACATAAGTGATTGTTGACATAGTAGCAAGTAGGTGACGTTTTTAAATTAGGCATATTGTATTTCATACGACAAATATTCCTTATCTGACGTTGAAAATCAAGCTATAGAAGAATACATTTATAAAAATATAAGAATAAAACCTTGTTTTATGTAAGAACATATATTTTATATATCTCTTGTTTTAGTAGGTAGCAATAAAATAAATCACAGTAAATAAAATAACATGAATAAGAAATAAATTTTATTATGATATAGAGCAGCTTAACATTGTGAACATAGATTTTTATTTTTTAATAAGCAAGTAAGCAGGTACGTTTTCATAAATATTAAAATCGTAAAAAAATAACATTAAAGTGTTAAACTAAAACTATGTGCTAACTATATGCTCCGTCAATGTTTCTGGTTTTAATAGTAATAATTAGCTTTGACCTAAAAGTTTCTTGTCAACACACTTACAGGTATGTAAAACCATATTAATATTCATTATTTAGATTGTACTTATCAGGTACCTAACTAAACTACAAACTTTACCTACTTGCCTGATTGACAAAAATTAAATGATAAAAAAAATTCTTCCTTAATATAGCTTTATTATAGAAGGCATAATTATCAGGTATCTTAGATGGCTATACAACAAATATTTTAATGAGTGCGTCCTATCAGTATGACGTCTATAACCTTTGTTTGTGCTAATTAGCTCAGCCTGTTTGATTATTAACGGCAATTAGCAAAATAACACAAATGTAATGATATCAAAAATGTAATTGAAATAACCATTTAAATAATGATCACGATTTTTCACCGTCTATATCATCACATTCTTGGCCATCTTGCTTCTTATCTTCAGACATAACTTCCCAGTAAGATGGCGGAGATTCATCTACGTTTCCTTGATCAGACCCATTCATATCTCCTATTTGAAGAGGAACTTCTAAAGTCGCATTGAAGTGGGGAAACGGAATCTCCGCTGTGATGAAAACAAAATAGTCTCTTGACACCAAATTAGAACACTCCAAGGAAGCAATATCTAAAGGCAAGTGTATCGTCAAATCCGAGTTAAAAGAACCACCACTGGTGATCGAACCAGATTTGGAATCTGTGTCTTTGATGTCATTGGTCATTTTTATCTTTCTCTGTCCTTTGGTTGTGAACGTGTACACTTCCACAAGTTTCGTTTCGACGCCTTTCAGAGTTAGGCTCGTTTGGTTGAAGACTTCATAGTTCAACTGCACTGTTCCACCAGGCGCTAAAACACAAGTCTCGATGTTTGCTTTTATTTCGACTATACTCGGCTTCCGTGTGAACATCTGGAAAAGTTTCTTCTGTTCCCCACAGATAGTTGGCTCTGTTGGCAGTCTAGGTTTTATACCAGATACAACAGTGATTTCCTTTTTAAACTTTTTGGCGAATTGAAACATACCCGGCCTTTCGAATTTGATGGAAATGTAGTAGTTTATTTCGCACTTCGTCGCGTAGTTGACATCAGTTTTATAGTACTTCAGTGATGGAGGTATACCTTGAGGTAAGGTAAAGTTGAATGGAAATTCATATGCACCGATTCCAACTGGAATCATTGTCATTGAAGATTTGTCATCATTGTGTACCACACTATTGATATCTACGTATTTTTCTAAATTTCGGTAAGAGTGCATACCATTATCTCGCCTCGCTCTTCTTTTGTCTCTCAACATAAGAAAGCCATTGCCTTTTAAAGATAATGTTATTTTGCTAAATACAGTTTCTTCGTCCACGGCATATTTGATGATACCTGACACGGTACTACCTGGACGAAATGCTCCATCTTGATGCTTGAACAAGCTAATTTCACAATGCACACCCATCTTTATAGTTGATTCAATAAACACAGTACTCTGTTTTTTTTACAATCTCACTCTAAAGTTCCGATATTGTTTTCACGTATGTGCGTTAAGCCAACTATCACTGAGTATAAGTATAACTTTTATCACTACTATCAATGTCCTTCATAGATAAATGTATCGCAGATTTATAAAAGGTATCCGCACTCAACTCATAAAATGAAACAAAACACTATCGACTCAGAAACTCTGGAAGAGCAAACGTTATCGTACTGTCAGTGCACTTTCGAATGACGAAACAGCGGTCAGTTTAAAAACACGGTATGTTGCAGTTTGATAAAATAACTTGTATTCTCTGCCCGGTTTGTTATAAACACAACAACTGACACGCGCAACTGATATGCGCAAGGGCGATGACTCACAATGCTCCCATACACAGAGGTTTTGGATGCGTTCCTTTTTACGCTACAATCGTTTATCTTGCCGTCTGTTTTGTGTCAGCCAGCCAACTTGAATGTTTACATTCAACGGTTTTAAGCTGTGGTGTTTTTAATAGAACTTTCATATCATCTATCACATTGAGACTGTTTAATTTATTTTTGTACAAAGTTCCTGAGGTTGGTATTATAGATCGTATACTTGATTAGACGAAACACTTATTTCTTATCACCATCAATACCATACCATATCGATTCATAATTGTAATTTTTTAATCATGATATTGAAATTATATAAGTAATCCCGATATTTCACAATGTTTATAAAAAATTCAACCACCACTTGTTATGATTATTATCAATAATATCTCTTAATGTTCACTCAGTCATATCGAAATACTTTTGAATAATAAGATAAGACTATTTATAACTTAGCTGTTTATATTTTGGTATCTGACTCATCATGACCTAATCGATTATAAATAAATATCACAGATAGTTGAACATCTTTCTGAAATTAAATTTGGGACACATAGACAGGGTGGCAGGAAAGACTAAAATGAACAAATAACTTATAGGTAAAATAAGTATCGTTAAACCTTGTAGAGGATATTTGAAGGAACACGAATCTTTGACTTCGTTTACTTACATTGTTTGGACTAGTAAGGAGTCAACATATCAAAAGTCCCGGTCCGTAGCACTTTAGAGGAGGGCGAGGTTTTGAGGATTATTCTTTCGGTTTTAGATTTTTTGCTTAATTTTCAGAGAATATACGAATTTAATTTAAAAAAAAATGCATGACAACAGAAAAATTTACAAACTCCTCACTTAATGACTGAAAAACTTATTGACGACCTACGTGGTGCAGTGGCTAAGCACGCTAGGTTTCAAGGCGTCGCCGCTCCGAGGTTCCGAGTTTGATTCCCAGTCGGTTCAATATATAAATCAAATTTTTCTATTTTGTCTCGGGTCTGTGTGTTTTAGAGCCACCGTTATGTCTGATTTCCATAACACAAGTGCATTAGCTACTTACTTTGGGATCAAAGCAATGTATGTGATTGGTGTCGAACATAAAGAAGACAACGTTTTAAAAACTCATTTTGCAAACATGTTACATTAAAAACAGACATTTGACATAAATACAAGTTTTACAAATGTTTTAAACTGTTAAAATATTATTTTAATAAATAACAACGATGTCAATTTAATACAGAGTGAATAGAAATCCTATTTTTTTGTAGTCGATTCAAAACTTGTCTGAGTAAACTTGCAGCAAATTTAATAAGCTCTGATTTTCCAGAAGATCACATGTCGTTAGGATGCATAGTGTGCAGTAAACAGGATGAATTTAAAAACATTGGCAATATTTTAAACCAAGAACCTACTTATGATTTATAATCCCTTCCACATATTAAAATTAAAATGCAAAAAAAAAACCTAGGAGGTGGGGCCTCCTAGTTCAATAGGTCAAAAGTCTCAACTTTTGACATATTAAACTACTAACTAGTCCAAGCAAAGTTACGAAGTCAACAATTTCGTTCCCAGCAATTCCTTCTAATATCCTTCTTTTCCTGACCTACACACACATAAGATCCATATTTTAAACTAGTTAAGCCCTATAAAAAACACTCATTTCATATTTCGTTTCCTATGAGAATTTTGAACGACATCAAAATGTTTGTCTATACCCAAAAACATCAACATAATGTAAGCCCAAGTGATCCCTTTTGGTCGCAATCCCCAGACCGTGGTGGATGGAATTTTGACGTGTAAAATATTAATTCAATTCGTATTTGCATACGGCCTGGGTCGCCATTTGTATTTGTGTAGTCGACTTGTTGGGTTATTTCGTGTTCGAGAACAATAATTCTGTATACTTAATGAAGTATGTTCAGTCGGCAAGGAAACATTGAAATAAAATAAAACATATATTAAGCAATTATTATATCATCAAAAAACCATAAATAATTTTCATGAATCCACTTGAATTATGCAGCAAAAAACAAGAAGATGTGCCCATTAGGTCATTTAAACAGTTTTTGTTCAAACAATTAATCTAACTCTGTAGTTAATTTCACTCTTAGGTACTCCAATCTGAGTGTCAGAAACATAACTAGGTCGGTACTGGCACTGCAGTAACCGGGCGCTGCTGAGTCTATGAGTTTCCTATGAATGGGAATCCGAGTGTCCGGAGTGTGTCTCCTATGACTTATATATTTTATAATATGAACACTGAACTTAGTGCAGTTTCTTCTTTTCACAGCCTGCAGGCTGTGAAATAGCAAAAAGAAGTCGTACTTCGATACATTTTACATCTTAAGTTTTACACTTATTTAAAATAAATCGTGACAAATTTAAGTGGTTTATAGCAAACTTTCAGCAATCTATTTCTAATCTCTTCGTAGTTTATTACAATATGACGTTGCTTCAAAATTAATTATTAAATAAAGTTTTTCCGTGCAATCGAAGTTTGATTCGTCGAACGGTTGAGACATAGAGGTTTTACGCAAAGCTCAAAATCTCTACAGTAGATTTACTTGAGGCCGATTCTCGCATCAATCGAACTTTTTTCGTGTGGTAATTCTATTGTGAGTTTAACAGTTTTATAGAAAACCATCACACGATCAAAATTTAAACACATAGAAATCGTGACGCTGAGAAATCAAAAACTATTTTTGCTTCGACAAAGAAAATTCTATTGGTGAACTTTATTCGTATACGAATGGCACGAGAATTGCCCCCTGATCCTATATAGTTCTTTAATTCTTTTTGAATCTACGTAACTTTTTAATATATCCGCTGCCTGCAGTCCCTTCTTCATACACCACCATGTACTTGTACATCTGCCACTTATGCAACTTGCTACATCCCACATTGATTTCCATAAATCTTTCCTGAGTATACTCTATACGAATCGCCGTAAAAAGGCGGTGTTTTTGTCGTAATAAATTCATATTATGACAGGATAAAACGGTACAAGGTAGATCATTTACATATTTAAAACGCAATCCTTTTCGGAGGAGTTCGGGCCAAATTGCTTTTTAATAGAAACACACCTTTGCGAATAACCCTTTCTTCTGCTGAGACTGGTTTGAAATAGTGTCTTGTTTTAGAAATAGGAATCATCATTCATGAGTATCACCATGTTTCTGAGATGAGTAATTATAAGAAGGATCACTCTCCGATTCATCATCATCATTATAAGCCAGATGACGTCCACTGCTGAATATAGGCCTCCCCCACAGCTTTTTCCATAGCGATCGATCACTAGCGCTCTGCATCCAGTTTGATCCAGAGATATTTTCAAGGTCGTCTGTCCATCTTGTCGTTGGACGTCCTACGCTGTGTTTTTGGTTGAAGGGTCTCCACTCCTCGATTGCTTCGCGAGAATACTTGGGTCATGAAGATTGTTTTACGCACTGATATTTAAGATGAGTACTTTATTTGTACTGAGGCTTGTGTGATATAATAAGACATTTACAGTCGAAATACGCAAAGATTTTCAAAATAACGGAAACTTAGAACTATCAAGAATGGTCTGAGTGACAGTACTCGTATAAAATAATTTAGCAGCTAATTGCTAAAACAAATCATAACGCCCAGATAAGGCTCTTTAAAAAGCGTGACTAAGTGATCTATCAGAAAGCTTAAGACGAGCTTTCTATCAGAAAGCTTTTGCCTGTTCATACTCTTAAAAAATAAACAACCTTGTTCAGTGTAAAACCTTACCTTACCTACAAATGTAGTAGTTATGGAACTAACTCTATAAGGAACCAAAAGACCAAAAATAACGGACTATACAATTTGTTCAAAACAGCCTCAATTTTTAACAAAAAGCAAAAATATAAGTACACAATAAAAGCGAAACCAGCAATGATTTAATATTCGCGGCGAATACTACTCCAACAATACAACCCTTTACTTCAGCTTAGTCACTCATTTCCCGCTTTTTTACTTTTTTTAAGGCGATAAAATTAACAAGGTTTTGCTGGTACAGCAAAGTTGAACCACATAGCTTAGTCTTAGGGTTCAATACGGATTGGCCGGTTGGAGGTCTTATAAAATAGGGCAGCGCTTGAGAATTCTTGGCCACCTTAAGAGTGCCAGCATCGACTAAAGAGTTTCAAGTGTACTTCGTAAATTCTAAGTTTGAAGGCGTTGCCGCTCTGAGGTCCCGGGTTCGATTTCCGGTCAAGTCAATAAAGAAATCAAAAATTTCTATATTGTCTTTAGTCTAGGTGTTGTGGTACCAACGTTGTGTCTGATTTCCATAACACAAGTGCAAATACACACATCAAAAGTGTCTAGGGATCAAGCATTTTTATGCGGATTTCTTGAGATTGAGATGTGGCTTTGTAATAAATTTATGATTTTACAAATTTAAATGGATCCTTTTCGGTGCATTTCATAATTTGAAACAGGAAATGTCAATCAAATTCGAGAAAAAGATGAAAATCAGCTGTCAATACTTTCCCAATAAAAACATACAACGCATTGAATACATTATTAGTGCTACTGTTTCCCTACTACTGATTAAAACCAACGTTATTATAGAGCGGCGACGTCATTTAAGCAGGGAAGAAATGCTCAGAGCCGTGGGAATGATAGAAGCTGGTTCCCGGCAACGTACTGTGGCTTTATCTCTGAATACAAGTCAGAGTATTATCAGTCGACTTTGGACACGTTACCGAAGCACTGGTACCGTGGCTGAGCGCCATGGAGGACGGTATCGCTGCACCACACGAAGACAAGACCGATACATTCAAATCACAGCTCGAAGAGCTCCAACAATAACCGCCATGATGTTAGCCGTGAGGCTTCACCACTCTTCAGGGAACTTAATTAGCGACCAAACAGTCAGAAACCGCTCGCATGAAGTGAACCTACATTCCCAAAGACCGCTACGGGTACCACCTATAGCAATGCACAATCGTAGGATTCGATATCAATGGGCTCTTGAAAACAGAAATTGGGCAGAAGAACAATGGCGTTTCGTGTGCTTTTCTGATGAGTCTCGTTTTGGTATGAGACCGGATACAAGACGTATACGACACTGGAGAACCGCTGGACGCCAACAGCGATTAAAATCTTGCCAGGAAGTCCATCCTTATAGTGGTGGAACCATCATGGTATGGGCGGGTCTTTGGATCGGCGGAAGAACTGATTTGATTCGGATCAGAGGCAACCTAAACGCTCAAATTTATGCTGAGACGATTGTATCAGACTACATCGTTCTTCTACAAGTGTAAATCGGTCCCTTATTTCAGTTAATGCAAGATAATGCACGACCGCACACTGCAAGAGTTGTAAGACAGACTCTCGCCGCAGCTAACATCAATGTCCTGCTCTGGCCTGCTCAGTCGCCAGAATTGAACCCGATTGAGCATGCATGGGATATGCTACAGAGAAGAGCTCTGCCAGTTAGCACATTGCACGTTTTAATTAAATTACAAATAAACGGGTCAAACTAAACAGTAGTTTTAATTTAACTGTCGTTATTAAAATTACAAAGTGCTAGTGAATTTACTACTCAGTGCATTACTTTCTTTTTACACAATCGACTGACGCACATGTGAAAAAAAAGTGACATGCCGTTGATTAAGTTTTGAAAAATGGTCGTGTTCTCAGAAATTGTATTGACCAATCCCGAAGGCGGTGTATTCCTAGCTGGCAGCACTGTATCTGGTATTGTAAAATATAAAGTGTTCGAAGAAGAATTACTCAACAAAATCACAGTGGCCTTGAAAGGCAGCGGGGAATTCACAGTCGTAGCCGATAAAAACTTCCCCTTCAAAAATTCTGAAGAATACGTAAACATTGAAATGATTATAAAACGTAACAATAAGTCTTTGATTGTACCGGCAGGTGAACACGAAATCCCATTCAACTTTACGCTTCCGAGAGTTACACCTGTTTCATCGAAATATATCATTAAAGATATCAGATTTAAAAATGTGGAATGTAATATTAACTACTAAATAGTAACTTTCTTTGACAAACCCGGTAAAGTAGAGAGAAAAAAAGGAATTAATGTTGTTTCTGGAATCAAGAAGAGATGGCCAATGAAACCGACCATGTTTGGGGAGCAGAAAAAAATTGTCAAACTGTTTTCAACGACTCTTAGTCTCGTAAAGATTAAGACAAACATACAAACCTGTGTTATAGCACCAGGCGATAAATTACATCTTACTATGGACATACAAAACTGTAGTCATGTGACCGTGCTGGGCGTAGAATTGAAATTAGTGGAAACATACACTTTCACTACTAAGTTAAAACGTTAATTTAAATGGTATGAAGATACCTAAGGAGTTAAGTATAAGTTAGGTCCTATGCTAGCGCTTCATCCAATGTTGACGTGACGATTAGGATACCTCAATGATTGCGTTCCTTGGACTATTCCAATATCAAAGCGAGAAACTATTGTGTTTGTAATCGCTAAAATTCCAATGCTACACAAAGACGCAATGCTGCAGAATTGTTCGATGGTAGGGACTTGCCTTCATATTAAGAAGTAATGGGTGAAGAAGGCATGAAATGACAAAGTTTAGAGACACAAAAAAGATATGAATTAGAGCAGGCAAACTTAAGGTCCCCAAATGTCCCTGAACTAGTGAGGCATTTATTCAGATAAATCAAATGTTTTCGATTCGGTATTAAATTAATATGATTTTTTTCATACATTTTTTGCAGTTAATGTTTTTTGAATTATTACAGTGATACTCAATATAATCGAATGGTTTTGTCAGTAATTCTTCTTGCGTACCTACACTTAAACCGGTTTCAATAAAATCGAATGAAGATAATGTTGTTTATTTAAATTTAAAGCATTAATCTACTAGTACAAAATTTTAAAGTTGGTCTTACTGTTGGCTAGTCTCATTTTTTTTACAAAGCTTATTCATTGAGGAAGGCTGTAGGCTATACGTTGCGGGGAAGCGCTACCAATAGTACAAGGCTCACATACGCAGACAAGCTAACATCTAGCCCAAAGTTAAAATTGCAACGCAAACTCTTCCAAGAAGTGGTCGTGATTTATCACATTTTTCCACAAAATGATCGAAAATTTTTGGTCCAACATACACGCAGGCAACAACCGCTTCTGTGGCACATCTGACATTGCTCTCCGAAGGCCTGAAATGTTTGTTTAGGATAGATTTTGCAGCCTGTCAAGTGACATGACACTTACGAGTAACGAGAAAACACAGTGCTTCGTGTGTCCATTTCGTACCATTAGGCACTTCGAAATGTTTTTAGTGAAAGAAAAACTTATTGATTGACAGTCACGAATAAACAACCCAGTTCGCTTGAAGAAATATTCGATTTAAATACACATTGACCCAAAAGTAGTAGTGCGAAAAAAGATTTTTCAAAAAATTAAACCGCCTTAAAAAAAATACTAAAAAGCTTAAATTAACGCAACAGCGAGTGATTTTCGTGTCAAACCTTATAACAGAATACACTCATTTCAATTTAGCACTACTCATAATATTATGAGTGATTTGTGTATTGGATTTGGAGTGTTTCCGTCAAAAATCTTATCTTTAAATTTATTTTATCTAAGCGAATAATATTTATTTTATATCTTAGCGAGTCACCTTCTTTAAGGTCTGCACGTCACTATTATTTAATGGCCAGTTGTTACCTCTACAATAGATATGTGCTTGTGCTGAGTGTTCAATCGAAATTAGTCGGAACACACACTTTGAAAATGGAACATTAAAACAAAATCATGCTGATATCGAAGGTTTTTCCTGTAAGTTGGGTCTTATTCCTGTAAGCGTTGATGTGACTATTGATATACCCCGAAAACTACGTTCCTTGGATTATTGTAATAAAGCTGCAAGCGATTATTTTATTTGGCGACATTAACGTCAGATTTAAAGATACCCATACAAATAAATAATTGATTAGTAAGAACATTCAGCCCCGCTCTGTTATGCTGTAGTGATGGGTGAAGTCTGTTAATTAAAAGATGATGAGAACGTTGTTATCTTTAGCAAGAAAAAAATCATCACAAAGTATAAACTCCGTTTTTAACTGCTTGTTTAATATTGTAAGCTATCTTAATATCCCTTTTTAAGGTTTAAACGAATTGATTCATAATAAAACAAGATAAACACAAAACTTACAACCTAGGTACGTAATTCATTGTTTAAAACACAAATTCACACTCATATTATTTTAAAAGTTATAAAAAGATGTGAATACATTATTCGACAAGCAAAGAAAACAGGCCTTAGATATTCTAATTGTGTAAAGTTTTCATTAACCTACCATCAAATTAGTTATTTTTAAATATAAACTAAAGAGCCTTATTTCCCCCAGAAAAAGTTTGTACAAAAAGTGAAAAGTGGCATTTACGCCGAATGGCATCATCTTCGATTCATTCTATTTTAACCGACTTCAAAGAAGGAGGAGGTTATCAATTCGACTATATGTTTTTTTTTTTGTAGCTGTATTACCTAATAATTTTACTGCCTCGGTGGCGCAGCGGTAGAAGGGTCGCACTTTACAGCGACGGCTTCGATTCCCGGGTCGGGCCAAAAATATATACCTGAGTTTTTCTGTTCAGAAATTCTTAGGGTAGCCCGGAGTTTGGAAGTTGGCGGTGTTTAACCCGCGTGCCTCGGAAAAGCACGTAAAGCCGTTGGCCCTGCGCCTAAACTCTCTCTGGTCGTGTCAGATTGCTGTCCCATCGGGCTATGAGAGTGAAAGGAATAGAGAGTGCACCTGTGTTTGCGCACACACTTGTGCACTATATTATGTCCCTCGCAGTCAGTTAGTCGCTGTGACTGGCCACCGTAGTCGAAATCGGCCAGGGGGAGTATTACTATTACTATACCTAAAAATCTCCAATGATGATGTGATTCGACTGGCAGAGGTCCGGAATAGTAAGTTCAAATGCTGTATTGGGTGGCTTGTATACCGAAGTAACCTTGCACTGTCCAAGGTCTATAGTGATCGATTCGATTCCGCCTTCCAAGGAGCATTTAGTGGAGAGTACGCTTACGCCGGGAGCAACAAACACTGCGTTACCGTGCTTCGGGTGACAGATCTCGGCGACAAGCGTCAGTCCAGGAATGTAAGGTCGACTCTGCTTGCCATCTCGGTGGGTTTCTTGGACACATAATATGTCACAATTTTTAACTTTGCACAAATCAGCAAGAATTTGTGCTTTATCATCTGAGAAACCTTCGATGTTAATTGAAATGACGCGCAGAGCCGGTTTCGAAAGTGGACTGCTAGGACCTATGGGTGGTCGCCCTGATTCGTGTTTGCTAGAAGACCTTATGTGTGCTAACGACAAGGCAATCCGCGTCGCCCATTACTGGGCACAAAAAATTTAAGTCGGTTTACCATCGACACGATAAGAAGAAGAAGACTATACCTAATATCACAGTCATTTGTGGACCGGTTTGGAAAATATTTCGCTTACCTAGAGGTTATACACGGTGCAATCGAGGGAATCTCTCAAATTTTAAGGCACGTATAGTGTTTTTTACTAGAATCTTAATGACGTTTCGTTACGTCTGATAGTCAACATTGTGTTGAGCTGAACTGATTGTAGAACTGCTTAAAAATCCATTTTTGGCGAACAATTTATTTTTGGAGTCAGAGCACACTGACTCCAAAAATAAATCGCTAAACAGTGTGCTCTGACTCCAAAAATAAATTAATCGCCTGAAATTATTAAAGGCTTTTTAGTGCCTTTTAGTTTTGAAGTCGGTTTTTACATCTGCATCTCTTGTTTATTTCTTCGAATATTGCGTACTCTTACCACTACAAATTGCTCCATATTTTTTTGTCTAACAATAATTAAGTCCATCACATCATTTAACGTATCGAGTTGAACAAGACGATCCAACCGAGCCTAAACCTGGTACCGCGTTTTATTAACGAGATGCCTTCGATTACAAACAAAAAATAATATCAAAACGAAACTTAAATCTTTTTACTTAATGTAACAGAATACACCTGCAATATTTATGTTTTTTTATTCTAATGAGAGTTACTTAATGTTTATTAATGAAGCTACATTTAGTTAAATAATAGTGCTATTAGCTATTTAATGATTTTTTTCAAGAGATTAAAGCCTGATAAGAGATTGCAGACAAACCTCAGTGGTTTTTGTCAATGTCTATTAAAATGTACTTAATTTTAAGTTTTTAATGCTAAATAAATGAAAAAAAAAATGTTAAAATAAACAGAAAACATATAGCTGATATTCGGCACCGTCAGCAAAACAACCGGTGTCCAATTTGCGCAATCATCAAAGTATCGAGAGCGGGTTACAGACGCTCTTGATGTCTTTGATCCCACACCCTCTTCTTAGCGTCAGCTATTTTTGGCTCTAGTGTCGACAAGTACCGAAACGTGGCCTTTGGGACTAGAGATAACGTTAGCTGTACGTTTGTAGGTTAGTAATGTTTTATTGAACAATACGGATAAAACCATCATTCCTGCTTACAAATTCTAATGAAAAAAAAATACTTAAATGAATAGCCAGACTTTGCCATCCTACTATGGGAGTAGGATGACAAAATGTTAAATATTTCGATCTAATTGCAAAGTTTCGTAAAGTTTTTATAATTATTTTCACATAATTTAGCCGTCAAAATATATTTTTATCTTTACAGTAAATTACAGAAGATCAATTAAAATTATAAAACGTATCATAGATTTGACGACCCCCGTGGTGTAGTGGCTAAGCACGCTGGTTTCAAGGCGTCGCCGCTCCGAGGTCCCGGGTTCGATTCCCGGTCGGGTCAATAAAGAAACAAAATGTTTTATATTGCCTCGGGTCTGGGTGTCGTGGTGCCACCGTTGTGTCTGATTTCCATAACACAAGTGCATTAGCTAGTTACTTTGGGCTCAGCCATGTATGTGATTAGTGTCTAATATTACTTACTTATTACTATCTATACTATACTAATATTAAAAACCGGAAGAGTTTGTTTGTTTGTACGCGCTCATCTCACTACTGAACCGATTTGAAAAAATATTTTTTGTGTTCGTAAGCTTATTTAAATAGAAATGCTTAAGGGGGGGAAGGGAGGTAGCAAACTCAAAACGAGCAGACGAAGTTGCGAGGGACCGCTAGTAACACATAAATCTTGCCAGCAATTGCAAAACAGTGAAGTTCCGTTCTCTGTTGCTTTTACGTTTTCATTTTTACAAACAATATTTTGCTCTACTACATTTCTGCAAGCCACTGCAGAGTATATGTGGGTTGACTTGCAGCAATTCCAGGTGTTCTGCGGTTTCTCTCCGCTATCTAGAAGGAAAGGATCCTGCGCCACAAACGCTGTAATTTGTTGTGAAGACGTTTACAAGGGGAAAGGAACAGTAGATTCCCTCGTATAATTACTTTTAAGACATTTCATAATAATCCTTCTCTTCTTATTATGTCTATAGATTGTATCTATTGACGTGTATATCGACTAGGCGCACCGCCCTAGTGTCGGATAACGGACATCACTAGAAGGGCTGTCATGCAAGCTTCGGCGCGGTTTTAGTGTTCGTGTATCAATATAATATTAAATATATTATAATTACTTGTAATAAAATATTCTATTTGCAAAAGTTTTAAACGTATAATTTAATTGCATTATTTGATAATCCAGCTCACAATACATAAAAAGAAGTCGTGATTTTTACTTCATATGGGGAAAACAAATTTTGCAGGGACTGCTAGTGATGCACATACACATTATTTTATTAAGTAAGTCTCGCTCCAACTCGCACTACGGCCTCTGAGCTAAGCGAGTCACCTCACTATAAGTGAACATTAGGTGCCGTGTAATCAAACGATTCAGAGCAAGTAAAGGGAAAAATAAATTTCTCACTGCTTTTCAAAAAAAACGTGAGCTTACTGGGTAAATACGCATTTTTAAAGTTACCTTACGCCAGCTCTATTCCAAGAAGGTTTCGTAGATAAAAGGTCAACCCCGAATTACGCAATTGTGGTCCTATTTGCAAATGAAATAAAGTAACTTTTGCTATGGGATTTGACAATATGCGGGTCTGAAGGAAAAACCCTCTTTAGGTTGATAAAGTGGCTTTAAGTATTCTAGATGGCATGCATCTTCAGGTTAATTAAGTTTGTTCAATAGTACATAGATTTAGGTATCACCTAAAAGTAGAACCCATTAAATCCACGTGTTTTTTTTTCATAAAAGAAGAATTAGTACCTTACGTTATTATTCTTCAGAATTTTAAATCGTAGTAACGAAAAGGGTTAAACTTAGGACAAGCGTAATAGGGGCAGAGTTAGTTTGAAAAAAATATATTATACCTATTTAAAAAGATGCGTTTCCGATGTTTCTTCTTTATCTGCAAAAAATCACAATTATTCAACAACAAAAATTCTTCATCATTCTGTAAACGTCATTATACTAAATAAAAAAAATACCTTCCATTAATGTTAACATAAATATGGTCCACATCACAAAAAAAACTAGTTATACAAGATCAAAACTTACCTACTCTACTAAAGGCCCCAATACAAAAAAACTAATGAACACTCGAAAGAAGTACTAATTAGCAACTACCCAGCTATCATAATGTTTAATACCATATTATTATAATATTATTTCATTGATTATATACGTTTACACTGAGTGGTAACTAAACTGCCTGGAAATTAAACGGTTTAAGTTGGATCGCAATACGCCTCCAGGACTCTCCGGAAGAAGAAGAGAAACCAAATAGGTACATGCATGCATGCAGTGACATAATTAGAGTCATTTAAGCTGGGTGGTAACCCAGAATTGTCCACTTCTAAGTATGATAATAATTTCAGTTAGTACCTGTCAGCATTATAACAAACAAAACCTTCTTGTTTTTCCCCAAACATTTCTCAGGCCACTTATTTTTTCTTTTGTATTTCATGAGGGTGTGTAGTGCAGCAATAAGAAAGGGATTAGGGAGATATATTCGTCCGGTTGGACAGAACCTGGCTCCGAGCAAATAAAGCAAAGATCCGACGCTATATTTTGTGTGTAAGATATATTTTTGTCAGGATAGAATGAGGTTATTACACACAATATAGCTTGATGAGGCGCCAAAATGAGATTTAAATTGGTATGAGAAGAAAAACCTAAGTAATATTTTTTTTTACGTTCCGTAGCCGGCAAAAACGGAACCCTTATAGTTTCATCAAGTCTGTCTGTCTGTCTGTCCATCCGTATGTCACTGCCAGTTTATTCTGAAATTATAAGCATCACACAGTTAAATCTTGGTAGGTAGATATATCCAAACCGCTGGACGATTCTCATGCAAAAAATAAAAAAACCGGCCAAGTGCGAGTCGGACTCGCGCACTGAAGGTTCCATGCCAACTTTAACTAAATAAGGGTTCCACTAACTTCCACTTACCCAAAATACCACAATATTTTGTTGACAATAAAAATAACTTTGTTTTTCATAGTGTTTGTATAAAGCAAAAAAGCTATATTTACGCTTGATTAAAATGTACTTTATCTCACAAGCACCTGCGCTGGTAGTCTGATGCAACATTTTTGATATTTCGCGTAGACAATTTCAATTTTATGATTTTCTAATTCATTAAATATCATTTTTACTTATGTAGCTTGTATGTTCAATAAATCTTTAAAAAAATTGTAATTTTTAAGCTTCATTCGAAAATTCTTCTTGATCAATAAATACACGAAAACACTAATTTTTTTTACGGCATTTTTCGAGCGCCACCTGGTGGTTTTACAGAAAACTATGTCGAGATTTCCGACACTGGTTTGTTCTCGTTCAAACCATTTGCTTTAAAAGTATTTATTAAGATCTAACTTACATTCTCTTTCAAAATTTATACTCGCGTAGTTAAGAAGTTAGATGCAATCGGCTCGAGAGTTAGACTTTTAGAGAACATGGTTTAAGAAACATCGATGTCATTTTAAATGACCGACGACGAGTCTGACTCACACTTGGCCGGTTTTCTTATGTGAATCGAAACGAAATTTTATAAAGAGATAGACTTTTGATAGTATTGTAAATTATTCAATAGAAACTATGATGGTAAGTTTTATAGTCAATCCAATCAAATAAGTGTTTCTCGTCGATTCCCAAAATAACTCACGCTATGAATAGTGTATGACCTGTAAGCTGTGGTCGTATTTGGGCAATATACGGTGTAAAAGGAAGAAAGAATTACACTGTTCAATGGCCAGGGCTGGAATGGGAACCGCATATTTCAGCTAATAAACAACTCACTGCAGATTCACCTTTGTTGATCAAAATTCTTTAGGCACTTTCGACCGCCATTATAAGTGGTTATGCCATGCCACTAAAACCGCACATCGCTGCATTTTTTCTTTTGAACCGACACCTTTTTTTTGGTCGTTGTTTTTTTTTGAAAGTAGTAAGGCAACCGAGCCCTTAACTACTACTGTGTACTACTGCTAGGTAATTAAAAGTACTAACCCAGCTCTTTGCGTAAGGCTAATTTGCACTATTTTATCTTTACTTCGTTATCAAAATGATCATCATTTTTTTGTTTCACAATTTTTTTATAGCCAATATATTTATAATCCTTCGAAGAAAGGTCTTACGTAAGTCTGACTTCACAATAGCACACTGAATGCGGCCCTGTGTTCCCGCGTCTGGTCCATTACAGAGCAGCAATAAGCAAGGCTTTACGATTGCAACACAATACCCGCGGATGGAACTATAAACCTTGCTCTTTCTTTGCTCTGTGTCAACGAGATTGCTATTGCTGTTGCAATAGCACGACCAGTTTCCTAAACAAGCTAGATATTATACAACGTGTAACATTAAATGAGCAAAACCTGAAAATAGGTTGATTGAAATAACGAGCAGAAACAAGTGAGCCACTAATTAATATGGATACATTTTTCAAAAAATCTTTATTAAAATGTTTCCCTGTCTATTTATTAATAAGATAAGCCATCTCGTGCCAAACTGTGTAAACAAATGGCTAGTTCTTTATGAGCGTAGATAATAATACTAATTAACTTAAAAAAAAAGTAAAAACTAACTTCAAAACCAAAATTCACTAAACAGTCTTAAATAAACTCTTGACTAATGAAAGGAGCCGGTGCTGTGATAGTTGATGCTTCATGGTCAAAGTGATGGCACCGACTCCAAAAAGAAATTGTTTGCCTCAAATAGGTTCCTCTCCTTTCAATAGTCAAGAGTTTATTTAAGACTATTTAGTGCATTTTGGTTTTGAAGTCGGTTTTTACTTTTTTGAAGTGAAAACTTCTTTAGCGGCGTTGAGCACTTTTGTGGGATGGGGGAAAAATGTGAAACTCGCGTCAGGACACGTGGGCTGATCGAAAAACCGTAAGATGGTTGGCGAAATATGGATGTAAGTTGATTTTTCTGAGAGATAAACTTTTAATGTAATTTAATATAATATAAATTGTAATGTTTGTGTACGATAGCGCAATAAATAAATATTGTATTCTATAAAAATATATTATTATTATTATTATTATTATTATTATTATTATTGTATTCTATCACAAAAATGATAGTACTTTTATATTGATAATAAGAGCAATTCATTCAAAATTATTCCCTAACTATTCCAAAAAATCCAAAATGCACAACGTTGATATTCAAGTTTTCACTTCTGCCGGCACTCCCGGAGTGAAATTTTTTGTTTTTTTTTAAGTTAATTTCTTCATTTTTAGAGATTAGGGGTTTTTTTAAGGGGTGGGGGGAAGAGGCAAGTTGCACCTTATGACTCTGTTCTTTAAGAAGCTACAAACTACCTATTATAAGTTCTTTCATTATAATTACTGAACTCCTAAACGTTAAGGAGTTCCACCATCAGCTCAGCCCCACAAGATTTTTAGATGAAGTTGATTATCAGATGTACGAGTAACAACACGTCAATATTTAGATTCTAGTAAAGAAACACTATACGTGCCTTTAATATTTGAGAGTTTCTCTCGATTACACCAAGATCCCATCATCTGATGCCAAATTGGAAAAAATGGGACCAACTAGAAGGTATATCCTCTAAGTAGACGATTTTATTTTGGATCGGTCGACAAACGACTGAGATATGAGGTAACATAGATACAAAAAAAACATACAGTCGAATTGAAGTCGGTTAAAAAAGACAGCGCGGCGACGCGGCCCTGTGAATACCTACCACCTCCTTTGTCAACAGAGCGTCGTCCGCAGAGCAAGAAATGATCAAAAGTGCCATTCAAACTAAAACACCAAATTAAACCTAGACTTATTTTAATTGTTAATTCAATTAAAAATCATTTGGGGTGTCTGAGGTTTTGCGCATTTAATATTACACATGGTATATTATAGAGTAAATACTTTGTAGAGGAACTAAACAGACTTAGTTAAACTTCATCTTATAATCGTTACCGGGATCGATCATCTAATAGGTAATGTTTTAAACCACAAAAAATATTTAAACTTTATTGCAAATAAAATATGACTGGTAGAGAATACCATTCGGCGTACCTTATCCTTACATATTATACGAGTGTGTAGTGGCACAGATAATATAATACTTATACTGGACTGCATTATATATATTCATAATAAGCGAACAATTATGAAAGGTACGTCAGATATATCAACTATGTCTGACTTTAACCGTCTTCATGAAAGTTAGCTAAGCCCAAACATGCTTAAGCTTAATTGGTAACCAACGCTAGCTAACTAAAATAGTTACAAACTCACGGTTTCCATTTCCACGTACCTAGGTATTTATTAATAACCTCACCAGGCTGTCAGTTACAAGTTTAACTTACTAACTAAACTAGTAACACAAAAGACAAAACTGAAAACTGTGACATCTGTTTAATTTGAACGGTATGAATTGAAAAGTGTTCGGTAAGTGAATGGGTATACTAAATTTTCAAGTTTACAATTGTTTTTCCATAACTTTAAAAATTTAATCGCCTTAAAAACTGACTTAAAAAGTCAATATAACACATTTGGCTTCTGGTCACGAGAAACAAATTCATTTGGAGTCGGTGCATAAACTGCGTATACAATTGATGAACGTGAGCTTTGAAATCTTGCATCGACTTTCCTCCTCTGTCACTGCCAAAAGTTGCTATTTACAAGTGCAACTTATAATATCTTTCACCGACTCCAAATAAAAAAAATTCTCATAAATAGAGGGCAATGTGTTTATTTGAGCTTTTAAGTCAGTTTTTTGAAGATTTTTTTAAATTTTTATTTTTATTTTCATGATTTTTAGTTATTATCCATATCTCAAAACGACCTGATCGATTTTGATAAAACTTTTACAATGTCCTAGTATAGTTAAAATATACCTGTTTGAGCTTAAAAACAATCATCTCGCTATGAATACTGTTTTTTTGAAAATCATACAAGACATACACTCCCGTAATCTTGCACACGTGTTGGGAACCCTTAATAGATCAATATACTCAAATATTATCAAAATCTTACGATATCACATACAAACACATTTAAATGATTATCTCTTTTTTTTGAAGTCGGTATAAACGGTCTGGTAAACGCAATGCATCGAGCAGTTTCCCACAGCAGTCAGTTCTGTGGGATAACTGCATGACTGGATCCCGCAAAAAAACTCTGGTGTATTCACGACAGTTTTTTGCAGGTTCGGTTGTCCGTCACCTGACTCCTGTTAGTTTCACGTTTGTCTCGCTTGCACAAAGCAGCGCGCTGTCATATTTTCCCATCTTTCACAGCGTTACCATGATAATTGCTGCGTGCATACTTTAAATTTAAAAAGATAAACTGTTGCAAAAAGGACCAGCAAATGGGTCCGTGTGAATGTGAGCTTTTAAGCGGCATCCTGCAGAAAACAGTACCAGCAAAAGATGGGATGTCGCCGTGGGAACCTTGTGATTAAATTCAAATGAGCTATTTAATGGACATGAACTACTTCACTCACCAGGTGGACTATAATTGACATAGCTGAACTAGTTTAAGGTCTGCCTCTTTCAACCCGCGTCAGGGTGAATAGGGTCTAGCTAGATTCATTAGTGGCAACGCAGGCACATAATATGAATCACTCTTTCATTTTTAGAATATGCCTGACCAAACTCTTTGACTGTTGTTATTTAGTTAAGGAGTAGGAAGCTTAGCGAGCCGTTTGATTTGAGTAACGAGTTCAGCAAATATATAGTGAACGACCCTTTCATTAACTTACGTTGATTCTACATTCCTCTTTGAACAAACATTATCAACATCAATCTATACTAATGTTATAAAGCTGAAGAGTTTGTTTGTTTGTTCAAACGCGCTAGTCTCAGGAACTACTGAACCAATTAGAAAAAATAATTTGTTGGATAGCTTATGAACCGAACACGGTTTTAGGTTATAAAAGATTAAGATGTGGCTTATTAGAGCTGGGCAAACAATGTTGCAAAAACGAGGGGAAAATATTATTTTTAAGAGCTTCCGTTGCGTTCACTTAACACTAAAATCATGTTTGGCGGGTTGGTTCTCAAAAGATCTACAATAAAGTCCGCAACAGCATATGTCATCATTCTTAATCTTTACACGCACAAGCGATGTGTACTTTTACGCCTTTGCAAAACAATAAACACGCATTTTTACCCGACTACGGCGAAGCAATATGGAGGGTTATGATTTTGACCTGTAGGTATGTATGTATGTGGGTATGGATGTGCATCTGTTCCCTCAACACTACTAAACTATTTATTACTAGCGGTCCCCCGCGACTTCGTCCGCGCGTTTTGAGTTTGCTCCCTCCCCTCCCGTCGGAGCGTCATGTTTTATATCATAAAGCCTTTCTCGATAAATAAGCTATCCAACACAGAAATATTTTTTCAAATCGGTCCAGCAGTTCCTGAGATAAGCGCATTCAAACAAACAAACTCTTCAGCTTTATAATATATTAGCGCAAGCGCACGTTGTACTTAAGCTGCGAACATTATTTTGGTGCGGAGTTATGTTAGAACTGTGATAGCTCCTAAGCTATTTATTGGAATCATATGATATAAAGGGCAACTTGGTTCTAAATGAAATGCTCGTGATGATGAATGTATTTATTTTGATAAGAATAAATACCTGTGTGTATAATACACCTCTTAAAATAATGCATTATTTTTTTGCAAATCTATGAACATAAAAAAGGTTGTAGTAAGTCAACCATAAAAGATAGACATATGCTGTCGCGGACTTTATTATAGAACTCTTAATGCTGAACAATCCTGTCATACATGATTTTTGTGTAACTTAAGCGGTTTCCGCAGCGTATGCAGCGGAAGCTCTCAAAAGGAATATCTTTCTCCCGTTTTCGCAACATTTTTCATTTCTGCTGTGGTCTTATGAGTCGTATCTTTATGTTATATAGCCTAAAGCCTTCCTCAATAAATGGACTATCCAACGTTAAAAAAAAATTTCAAATCGGGCCAGTAGTTTTTGAGATTAGCGCTTTCAAACAAACAAACAAACAAACAAACTCTTCAGCTTTATAATATTAGTATAGATATAGATAAATGGACAAATGAGGAGTCGATGGAAGCCTCTTGATTGCCTGCTGGTTATAGGCTACATGAAGTTACGTTAAACTGACTACAGCGCCCTCTATGAGATTTAAAGTATAGAACTAAAAAAAAAACGGTGTTGTGTCGGATATCTATAGATCAAAGAGCTCTTCTAGCACATTTCACATCTGTAAACAATATTAGCTGCTGCTTACGGCTTTGCTTGCAATCACCTGATAATTGCAATTTATAAACCCACTTTTAAACTTGTTAGGTACTTTATTAGGTCTGTTCTGCAAAACAATTATACCTAACATAAATTTACATAAATACAAAATAAGTCAAATAAAATTATAAAACTAAAACCCGACTAAGTCCTTTAAGACTATTTTCTTGTTTCGTACTTTTAAGAGCGTGTAGTCGGGTTATAGATTTGTAAACTCTCTTTTTATTCTTGCAAAACAATTTTTTGTTATTATTTTTAATCATTGCGGTAGACTTCTCTTACGCTTATGGCAATGACTTGACCTTTTGTGACATGTTTTTCAACACACTTGCTCAAAACGACGTTTTATTCCACTGATTTTTGGCTCATAATCATAGATATTAAACACGCGTGCTTTTTCATTATATTATTGCACAAGTGCATTTAGTTTATAAACCCGACCAATTTACATTTGTACCCTAGTACCAAGTCGTAAGTAAGAAGAAGAAGCGATTTAATTTAGTCGGGTAATTTAGCAACAAACAGTATTTATGCAAAAATAACAGTATCTACATATTTATTGCGATAACTGGTAAATCCAGATTTAATACTAAAAATAGCTCAAACTCATTTATCATTTTCTGTGATTTGTGTTTTAAACACGAATTATTACATTTTTAATCTTGGCTTTTGGCCGATCTAGTTCGCGCCTTAGCCTTGCGCGCGCATCGGTATCGCGGCAAGAAGAAAAAAAACAATGCGCCATTTTTCGTAAATAATAATTGTCGGCTGTGACGAAGTTTGGATAAATTATGAAGTTTAATTTTAATGAAAATGTCTACTTCAAGTGAAGAAAATGAAGAAAACCTATTATTAACTCCGCCGGACATACGTAACAAGGCGAAAAACGCGTGCGAAAGTCTTTGCCATCAAAATCGAGTCAAATGTATTTTTACTGTTTTAATAATTAAAAACTTAGTAAATACGCAAGTGTGTTGAAAAACGTCACACAATATCGCCTTGTATATAATGGTTTACATACATAATGTACTATTTTCCTCTTTTATTGTAATTTTTCAAAATGTGTTACTTTTTTGTTGTGTAGATATGATAAATGGCAAACTATAGCAAATTCATTCAAAACAAGAAATTATATTTCTAATAGCTTTTCCTTTAGAAATTTAAATAGGAAGTTTTTCTAAATACTATTCTATTTTATGATAGGTTTATTTGTATTATTTTGTTATATTTGATCTATCACATCTTGGAAACAACGATCCTAATATAACAATACTCATTGTAGTATGAATCTTCACCATTCAATAACAGCAAAAAATAATTTAAAAAAACGCCTACTTGCGTTGATAAAAGGACACTTTATGAAATTTCATAAAAGATGACACAAAATTTTTGAATGGGTGAGAAATTTTTCACGGGAGTCTTGAAGGCGTTGACTTGAATAGCGTCTTTATTAATATTCAGGCTTCCATAAACTGTTCGCCTGCATATTTTACAAAAGAGAGAGTAAAAGAGTTAGGGTGGTAGATGTAGTTAACAATGTCTTTTGAGTGTTTTTATGAGATTCTTTCTGCAAATGCTTATTGCAAAAAGCATCTGAACTTTTCAATTATGAATGTTTGTCCTTATTAGCACCTATGTCCATGTAGCACCACGCTATGAACGATGATTTAAATTTTTTCTGTCATAATGATGTTGTTAAATTGAAAATTAGCAATAATCTTAAACTCCACTTGCTATTTCAAAACCCTATCCAATATTCCAAATTCACAAATAGAGATATTAATTTCATTGAATGAATAAATACATTCAAAATGAAAACTACATGTTTTGCTACACAGAAATATTTTGTAGTAAAGTTTTCTTTCATATTTTTTCTGGACATGTTGTCAAGAAAAAATGCTACAAATGTAAGCCCTATTAAGAGTTCTAAGCGCGCTTAGATCGGTTGAACAAAGAAAAGGGATCAAAACCAATTCGAGATCCTTTAGATGTAGTTCGAGCATTAAACAGCTGCAAAGAAAATCAGCTTTGTAGAGTTGTAGGCACGGTAATGAGGTTTTTAAAGGTACGTACTGTCGGGAGAATATCGACCTTTTAATACATTATCTCTAATGATTTGTAACTCTTTGTGATTATACATATATGATTGCGATAAGCACGAATCAAATGATGATGAATGAGGTATACATCCACAAAAAAATATGACAAAATATCTGAAATGATATTGAACTACTAATAATTAATTAACTTAAAAATAAACAAATCAAAAAGACGAGAAATCGAGTAATTTATAGAGTTATACCTCATTATGCGAGTCGGACTCGCGCACGGAGGGTTCCGTGCCAACTTTAACAAAATTAGGGTTCCACTTACTTCCGATTAGTCAAAACTCCACAATATTTTGTTGACAGCAAAAATAATTTTGTTTTTCATAGTATTTGTATAAAGGACAAAGTTATATTTGCTTAGTTCAAAAGTTAGTGGGGGGGAAAGTCCATCGCACAACTTTGAAACCGTCTATCTTACAAATGTTTGACTTACAGATAAAATAGTTCTGGGAACCTCGATGTCATTTTAAGAGACCTATTCATTGACACCCAATTTACATGCATACGTTTGGGAATGTTTTTTTTGGTTTAGTTCTATATATGGGAGCGCCCCTAAAATGTCATTATATTTTATTTTTTGTATGGGAATCGTAAAGCGGTTGGCAGTATACATCTACTTACTAAGTTTTATCTGTGTGATGCTAATAGTCAGAATCAAGTTGTGCCATACAGACGGGCAGACTGATAGACAGACATACAGACTTGACGAAACTGTACTGTAACTGTAATCATTGTACACAACGAAGGTAAAATTGCTTTCCGATCTCGAAATATACCCTCCTAAGATAACCCCGAAAAAAATATTCAAATTAATTCTTTCAAACAAAATACTTCCCGAAATTAGACAAAGAAGACTAAGCTCTAAATGATTGGCTTAGAGATCGAGATTGATTGAGGCAATAGCTCGGAAGAGGCACGTAGGATATCTCGCTTAATTTAACAGTCGAATGACATCCGCCATTGATTTTAGGGAACCCTAATCCTACGCCAGATGCTGCCTTTAAAATGAATTAAATCTACCAAATTATACCCATTACGAGAAAAAGCAAATGTTGATTGGCCTATTTTAAAATGAGTGAGATAAGAGTGGGTACATAGTTTCTGTGTAGTATACCTAACGACAATGTCTGTCAAACTCTTAACAAAATTACACATTGTGTTAGGTACCAAAACGTAGTTATGTAGATACCTAAGGTTAACATATCGTGTTGCCAACCCACTCTACAAAAAAAGATGTACGTATTGCAGCTCCTATAGCTGATGACGATAAAGGCCTGATTTTTCCATCGTCAGATAAGGAGTAAAATACAATACGGCTAATTTGAAAACGTCACCTACTGGTCAGCAATCATTTATGTAAATGACATTTTAAAATTTGACGTTTTATATAATCCAGGGCTCTTCAGGAGGGTCTTCGGCAGGGTCTTTACCAACGTCGGATAAGACAACCGAATAAGTATAAAACGACCGAATTTAAAATGACGTTTACATTAAATGATTGCTGAGTAATAGGTGACGTTTTCGATTAGGCGTTGTGTATTGTATTCGACGAATATTCCTTATCTGACGTTAGTGAAATCGGCCTTAATGATAAAATGTTCAGGTAGAAAGTTATAGATTAAACTGTTTTTTTGTATATTTTTTGCGGTTGAAATAGAGAGCTTAAAAACCTCATTCTCCTATTACAATACATATTTCTTTATTTTTATTAATTACTTTTGTTACCACAACACTCAGATAATCAAATGAGCTGCAGCATAATAATTTTATATTTGTTTATGTTTACGTTCCTTTAATGTGCTTATTTTTCTCTTAAATGTATATTTCTTCAAAAATATTTACTTAACTAAGTTTCAATAGTATTAGCTAAACGTGAGGGAAGTTGCGAGTTAGACCCCTTTCACACTGCGACTTTTAGCATCGATGCAGTCACGCGTTTTGAAATGCGTTTCAGCATCGCGACTCACGCAATGAACAGATTTATTTTACCATCGATGCAGAATCGCAACTGCATTGTTGCTAAAAGTCGCATTGGTCTAATGCCAATACAATTGTCTCCGACTACTTTCTTAAAGAAAAAACTTAACAAATCTGTTGTAACATTTACTATTTTAAATATAGATTTGTTTTATTTATTATTTTATTTAACTTATAGACTTAAAGGCCTTATTCAATTTCAAATAAAATGTTATTCAATAATTTTGCACGTTTCACAAAACCTTTAGAAAGGTATTTCTCGGATGCGAAATAAAAATATCGAACACACTTTCCAATGTCCCAGTGAAATTGCCGACAAATAGGCGATCATTGTTTACCACTTTATATTTTATATTTATATTAGACACAAAATGGGCCATTAACGCCTCGTATGCAACTTCATTTTATACACATTTATTTTTGAGTTATTTTATGAGCGTGTGCAATAAAAATACAGAGCAGCGAGTAGAAATAAATATCAAATACTTACGACTGTTATAAAGTCGGATAAGATAAAGTTTTTTTGTTTTAATATATTGGACACCAATCACATACATTGGTCTGATCTCAAAATAAGTGGCCAATGCACTTGTGTTATGGAAATCAGACACAACGGTGGTACCACAACACCCAGACCCGAGACAATATAAAAAAATATCGTTTTCTACATTGACCCGACCGGGAATCGAACCCGGAACCTCACGAGATGGCGACGCTTGAAACCAGCGTGCTAGCCACTCGACCACGGAGGTCGTCGAACGAAGATATCAGAACTTTAGTCAATAAAAATCGCTCCTTGCCTAAATTATCTGTGAAATAGAAAGCTTAAAAATATTTGATAAAACATAATAATTGTGAGTCGAGCGCTAATAAAACATCGTAATTTTTAAATATAAACACGATGCGCAAATTTTCGATCTTATTTCATTTGTACTTTCACCATATACTGAGTGCTTCATTCCGAATCTATAAGCAAGCCCAAGAGAAAACGGAGAGGCGAAAATATAAGTTATCCAAACAAAACCAGACGGCTTACCCCAGGGAGCGTGTTTGTGCTAGTTGGCTTCACAAACAGAAATCGCTGTCCTAGATGTTGACTGTTATTTGAAGCAAAGAAACGCTTAATTATGTTATATGGTTTGTCTTTAGGTCGAGTAAACTGTTAATTCGATTAGCAATGCTTATTTAGTAGAAAATTCTAGCTCGTCACACAAGCACTTGTTCGAAATCTTCTACTTTAATCGAAATTTTATTTTAACCGGCTTTGTCAATTGATGAAGCATTTAAACTGAATTTTCTTTTTCCGTGCCCTTTCCCATTTCATTTGGGGTCGGCCGTCTCAATATGTTTGCGCCATTCGGCTCTGTCACTTATATTAGCTGGGACTGATTTAGCTTGAGTTTCAAAGTTTCTCAACCGAGTAGCCTTTGGGCGTCCTCGGGGTTGTTTTCCTATGTCGATTTTAAGGGAGATTTTTAACTGGGTTAACCTCCTCCTGAGGCAAGGTTACATTTTCCCCGAAGCTGGCTTTCCAGGAATTTCTCTGGTATACGTCTGACTTTAAAACTGCTCCGGACATGCTTGTTTCTGATCCTAACCTGCTTTGTCATAGCAGAAGCGGTGGTTGAATTCATGGCTCCACATGGATGTTCAACACTCTGCAATATAGAGCAGGGCGAGATATACATTTAAATAGATTATGAATATTATTTATCGTAATGTTAACATATTTAGACACATAAAATTTCACAATTACTTTTTCATGCTCTTTCTTGCAAACTTTAACTATATGTTAACTAAAACTAAACACAAACTTGTCCTATTTTTACAAGCAAAAATATAAATTCTATAAAAATGTGAAACAAATACGTTGCTTCCTACAAAATAGACTAACGAAACTTCGAGATCCGATATAACTTTGCACGGATCCATTCGTTTGAATATTCTAGTGGACAAAGTTATGAACTTCAATAACCATTTTCCCATTTATCATACTCCGTCTAACCTTTCAATTCACAAGGGATTCAAATTATTATATCTGATTGAGAAAACACCATGTACCTTATATGAATTTCAAGATTTTATTGAACATACAACTCGTACAAATTAGTACAATCACCAACAATTTCAAACCTTAAATAAAATATAACAGCTTTTGGTGCAAACTTAACAGATCGTTATTATTGATCGAGGTGCATATTGCGATGCAGCTTTGACAGTTAAGCAGCTCTATTTTACTGTCAAATGGTCCACCTACGAGTATCATAACCACACCACATCTCAACGTTAAAATGTATGACATGTAGTCAAGCAGTGATACGTGTAAATAGTGTCGCTGCATCTTTTTGCAGTTGTGTTGTTTCCGACTATGTCAATGTGGTTCTCGGTGCTTTTTCGGCCACTAGTTCTCGGTATCGTTGGTGGTCGCGATGTGGTTGCGAAGTCGTTGCAATATCGTCGGTACGTGTGAGTAGTCCTATTCATTTTCAATACAAAATATACGCCCGACCACGTGGTTTGGTTGTGTTACGTGTGGGTAGGCCCTAATTAGCAATCCATTTGCGGTATCGCATTATATTGATAATATTAGTATTAAAAAATTAGCATTATTACTTATACCAGTTTAAGTATTATTTTAATAACATGATATTGATAATATCGTTTCCACTGAGTGGGAATAGATCTGACTGGAAATTGAACTTATTAAGTTGGATCGCAATACGCCCCCAGGTATATTATTGATTGAATAATTTGTAAGCATCATTATTTACCTAATTAATGAACTCTTAAGATACATAAGTCTTATAAACGTCTGAGCATGACCATAAGGGTGATTTTACGACGTCTTTTATGCATTAAGGTATACATATACTATATCCCTTCGGTTTGACGCCTCCTATCAGTTTCACATAAAAGGTTGGTTGTTAAAGACATCCACAGATAAACCTCCTTTATAGACTGCATTAGTTCTGAATTCAAACCAAATTATATATTTTTTACCAGGCAATGTGTATACATTGTCATTGAAGGCATTGGAAGTCAACGACACGAGAACAGACGACGACGTATAGTCCGCAGGATCACACTGGCTACCGTAGGGTAGGTTTATATTCAGTATTAGACGTCTTTTGGCTGATAATAATGATAATGACAAATGATACACTCGTTCACAACGTTTTTAGAGTAGTATACCTACTTTTTAATGCGTTTGATTGTAGTAATTTTAAGTGGTGGAGCTTAGTAATACACTAAGTTGTCTGTTAAGACGCCAACAATACCCCCTTATGATGCTTTGGAAGACAAAGGCGATTTTTTTTCTCCTTCTCATAAATGTCAAGGGTAATCGAGTTCCGCCATGACTCAAGAAATCTCTTTAAGGATGTGACTGGCCTTGTCAATGCTTTGTTAGACCTAGTGCTGAGTTTCATTTATCACTTTTGTGTTACCAGTTGCGAAACAACATTATTTATCTAGAATACGCCTCACATATAATATTCCTTAAATACATTTACCCACCTATAATAAAGATGTCGTAATGTACTAACGTACTGGTATCGCATTTTTATGTTCGAATCCATTGAAAAAAATCATGACATTTAAATATTTATAACGTGAAAGCAAAAAAAACACGATGCTTCGTCGGTTTTCGTAGTCACAGAAAAACTATTATTAACTATAATTGTTAACTATAAGGACTGTTTTAATTATGAGTGAAAAATCACATACTTAAATATATATATTTATCCTGAAAAAAATAGCAAAGAAAAAAATAAATCTCCAACCAATGCTTTAAGTTTTAGGCACCTACAAAAATAAACGAACACGAGTCTACGATTACTTTTGAATAAAACAAGTAGGCAATTAATAACTCATTCCTACAACGCTTTCACTGAAGAAAACAAAAGGCGATCGGAAAAGGGTACATCGAAGATTCGAATTCGATTCATGTACAATTAAAACGAAACACGATCGCGCAATAAACATTTTATTGCACACAATCGACGGCGCCAATGTATCGCGGATAAAATTAAGCGCCGATAAATTTTACGACTTCAATAATACACGATCTCGCTTGTAAGTATTCGGGGGGTGTTCGATCATTTCAGCTTAGTGTTTATGGTATGTTTACCATGGTTTTGTTTATTTCTCGATGGCAAAGCCAAGTAAAGCTCCGTAACATATTTTGCTTGAATGGAACCGAACACTTAAAAACATTTAGTATAGTATTTTTTAAAGTTTTGTATAGTACAGTCGTCAGCACATTGGGTTACTACTTTTATTGCAAACTAGCCTTTACTACAAGGCAAAAGACACCGCAGTGCTTACTTTGATGAGCTGTTGTCTGTACTATAACTAAACAGTAACCTTATACTACTGAATTAAATTAAAAAGTAAAGTTAACCTGTAACATCTCACAGCTGGGAAAAGGCCTTACCTCACAATGAGGTAGTTTGAGCCATACTCCGCCACGCGGGCTCATGGCGGGTAGCTGGAGAGGTGTTATACAAGGCAGCAAGTGACTAACCTTGCTGTCAGATGTTATCAAGCCGCCTATAAGGCCTCTGACTAGGATGGACAACTAATATGAACCGATATAAGCCGGAACCAACGGCTTAACGTGCCTTCAGAAGCACAGAGTTGCTCGTGATATACTTTACTTATAAGGTCAAAATGGTCACCCCTCCAAACACAACTGCACCGTAGGTTGCTTAACTTCGGATCACTACCAAAGCGATGCTACTACTGCACTACGAGCACATCAGCATTTTCATAAGACATTATTTTACAAACACTTCTTTATGTTGGTGGTATCTTAATCATCATAATCTTTAAGCAAATAGAAGTTTAAAATATAAAGCTACTTTAAATTTTCTTTTCCTAGTTTTCAGCCGCATCGTCATTTTTCACTGTCATTACGACCAAATATATCTTAATAAAAATAAGGAAGCGAAGCCGCGTGACATCACTAGAGACCCATATACATTTCCAGTATGTGGCATGTAAGGATTTACATAAGGGTCGTTTGCTTTCCGCCCCATTGAGCAGATCCTGAGGAACCGGCTGACGGACGCGTTGAAGCGCGAACTGACTGGTCTCAAACTCCAAGAAAATTACGCTGGAATTTTTTTTATAGCGTCGACATGACGTTATCCGTAAAAAATCCGGCCCCTAATACCTTAGGTACGTAGCAAAAATCTTGCTACGTTTTCTTGTAAATATATTTTAGAAGGAAGCTTATATTCATAAATCACAAACCTCGGGCGAGGTGGTTAATTAAGAAAATGATAACGTTTTTGTAGGATTTCTTATCAGGTTGACACGTGTCTTGTTTGTACTCATTAAAATTAATATTCATTTCCAAAGGTATGATATTTTTATGGTTGTACTAGCAACTACTAGCACTCGAAATGTTGAATGAAATTGTCAAAAAAGGACCTTCCGTTCTCTTGTGATAAAATGCTTCAAATGAGTCTATAGTTCCGAATTATTTTTCTCAAAGTATCAAGCTATACAGGGTCAATACTGTAGTATTGTTTTAAATTATAAGCAACATTATTTGTTAACTTTCAGACACAGTTGCAATCGAGTAACTTTTACAATAACAGGCAAAACGCCTAAAATAAGGTATTGTATTTGGATCTAGAAATATTTTTCGTTAGCGCACTCCAATATTTCGTGCCTATTTCAGAACATCCGCGATATTCGTTTCAACGTTTTCTGTCGAAATTTGAAATCATTTAATGTTCATCATTAATTCACGGGCCAATCAAGAGGATGTCATTCATCCAATTACAGCCTGAACGATACTATTAGACCACTTCATACGGAATAAACTACAGGTTATGCTTAATGATAATCCCAAATTATTTTCAATATTTGGTCAATTGGACTAAATACTTAATATGAGTTTATATTTATAAATGGAAACGTCACCGCATTTAATCCATCAGCGTTTGCATTGATCAATTTAGTAGCGAGGGTCATTTTTGCGGCAAACCCGCCCCGCCCCGGCCTCGTCGGACGGGATAAAAAGTTTCCTTTGTCCTTTTTCTGGTTATAATACCTCACCACAAATTTTCAGCCAAATCGGCTAAGCCATTCTTGAGTTATGAATAATGTAACAAGCAAGACTTTTTTTGTATCATACAGATAAATAATAAAGAGACACCGGCATTCCCGATCTAGTGATAAAGAGATGACTCGAGTATATTAACCTTTGCGATTCATTTATGGTGTCAGTTAAGAGTAAGTCATAAAGGTATTTCACTTCCTGTCACCATTCTAATTTTAATGGTAACTCGACCAACGCCACATCGATAAATTCCAATCAGTGAAATGATGTAAAATTATATATAAAAATACATCGTTCAATTAAATCGTTTTAGACGGACGGATGGATACTCTCTCCTCCTGATTTATAATTTATGACATCGAGGTGACTTATACCATTTACTTAAACACAATGTCTGTGAATATACAACTACAGACTGACTCAAATCAAAGCCACGAATATGCTAATCTTTAAGGCCGCAAAATTACGCCTTATCAAATATCAAAACGGGTTGTGGAATTCTAAATTCATTGACTAGGCTTAACACAACCAAAACTAAAGGACCTTAACATGTAATTCTCAAGGTTTAAAATAGATTGTGTCCCTTCAATGTTGTGAAGCAAAGTCTGGTTAAGAGACTGAAAGGTCTGAAACATCCGAAGGGACCAATGTAACTGTAATAGGGAAAATTGAGTTTAGTCAAATGGACAGAGGAGCCTGGAAATGGTCTAGGGACCGGACGTTAGCAGCTCCGTTAAGGAACGTAATTATGTGCAGATGAAAACAATAAATGCTCCACTAACTTGATTTCAGGGGTACTGCGAGAGATTGAAAATTTGGGGAAAAATTGGGAACAACCTCATCAGTAGGTTATTAGGGAGATTATTTTGAGATTACATATTTCATTTTCAACTTGATCGTGATACTTGAAATACATATAATTATTTATTACTAACTTATAACATGATAAAATTTTACCATAAATTTAGAGGTATTTTCCTAAATTAATGAAATCTATTCATAAAGATGAAATAAGAAACGAAAACTAGCGCATGGGTGGGACTCTCACCTGCACCTGCAACTTTCTGGATAATCATTGGATAGCGAAATGTTATGAATTTCCAAGTTAAATTTATTCTGTTGTGAATAATTACTTGGCCCACTGCTGTTGTATAACAGTTGGGGTAGATAGCGCAGACGTCACGCGTAATGATGTAGGTATTCATAAGAGACCAGAAAATACTAACAGTCGGACCTGTAGCATGGTACCTAAATTGTAACAGCGTTTGGCCCGGTTCACCAGAAAGTTGCAGGGTCGAGTCCCGCCTGTGTGCAATTTTAAGTTACTTATTTCATCTTTATGAATATAAAATACGACACTGTGAGTGTAAGAAACATTCCAAACTAATGAAAACTAAGCCATGCAAAACTTCTTTCTTTGCATGGATTCAGTGAAACAAATAAACAACCAACACTAATACATCTGCAAAGTATTCGGGTAGCATCATCAATCTTCAGTTTCATAACTTGAAATTCAGTTACGCTTGGCAGACACACCTATATCAGAGCGGTCTAGTTATAATAAAACTGGCCAAGTGCGAGTCGGACTCGCACACTGAGGGTTCCATGCCAACTTTAACTGAATTAGGGAATCCATTTACTTCTACTTAGTAAAATACCACAATATTTGTTGACTACACACATAACTTTGTGTTTGTATGAAGTACAAAGTTATGTTTGCGGTTGTTGAAAATGTGCTATACCTCAAAAACTACTCGTTTGATCCCGTCCGAACCAATTTTCGTTGAAAGTATTTATTAAGATTGACATCATATATTTTTTTCAAAATTTACACTTGCTTGGTTTAGAAATTAGATGGGGGGGGGACGCCCATTTTACCACTTTGGCAGCGTCTAGCTATGAAACGTTTGACTTCAAAAGAAAATGGTTTTAGAAACTTCAATATTATTTTAAAAGACCTATCCATAGATATAGACCCCACACGCATAGGTTTGACGAAAAAATTTTTTTTTTGTTTTAGTTTCATGTATGAGAGCCCCCCCTTAACTGTCATTATTTTTTATTTTTTGTATGAGAATTGGTAAGCGGTTAACAAGATACATCTTCCTACCAAATTTCAATTGTTTAATGCTTATAGTTACAGAATAAAATGGGTGTGACATACGGACGGACAGACAGACAGACAGACAGACTTGACGAAACTATAAGGGTTCCGTTTTTTGCCATTCGGCTACGGAACCCTAAAAATAGACAGTTCAAACTAAAATGATGCACGTCAAACAAGTGAGGATACAATAAAAACTTTTTAATTTATGAATGCAAAAGTAATTCGACTGGTAGGTACTTTTCACAATAGCATTTGTGCGGTTTTTTGTAGATAGATAGTTGCATTATAACTTTTAAAACGTAACTTTTCTTAGGGCATTTCTAAGCAGGCGGAAAAAAAGAAAGAATGACGGGTCTGTCTATTAAAAGTTTTGACCAGGAACTTCGATAGTGAAAATATTTTCACCTGAAGGTTTTGACGCAAATTTAATGAAGAATTTTGTCATGGATGAGAAAATTTACTTGTGTTTTATGTAATTTAAACCTTTATTATTATTATTTTAATATTGTCATACCTTTAAATCTGTTTTATAAGTTAAGCCTGCCTGATCATTTGCAATGCTAAAATCTTCAAAGTTAAAAGAAAGTAACTTATTACAAATTTCCCATCCTTCAACTTACCCTAAAGTTTTATACTCAAATATTTTTTACAAGCACGCAACATCAATCACTTCGAAATTTTGATCGTTTACTACATCTGGTGGAGCCTCATAAAAATATTCGAGCTGAAATGGATCCACGTAAAGCACTTATCCCGAATGTTGAATAATATTATAGTTCAACAGTACCTTCCCTAGAATCCCTTTCGCGCAGTGTAAAATTCAATAAAACTTTTATAACTTTTCCTCTGTACTATTTTTTCGTTACTTTAGTAGCATCAATCAAATATTGTGTATCTACGTGTTGTATTTTATAATAAGAGTATGACCTACCGAGTTATCATGAATAATGCAGTTAACTTTTTTTCGTGCTCTTATTCTGATATTTTCTACTCTGTACACCGTACAGAATTCATTTTCGGTTCCCCGCAACTTTTTGAGTTTTCTCTCTCCCGTTCCTTTGCAGCGTGATGTTTTATAAGTAACCTGAAGCCTTTGTTGATAAATAGGCTATCCAAAACAAAAATATTTTTTCAAATCTGTCCAGTAGTTCCTGAGATTAGAACGTTCAAACAAACAAAGTCTTCAGCTTTATAATATAAGTATAGATATCTGGCTCCCTGTTTAATAGATAGAACATAGCAGAAAATGGCGCGAGCGTTACAATTTGGCAATTCAATTCGAAATGCGCATTATTATTAATTAATCAAAACGCCTGCCAATTTATAAATATTAGCTGCTCGAGAAATCTCTGTTCTAACGAAGTTTGCAGGGGCGAGTCATCTTATCGAAAATTGGATTTGAACCACCCAATAGGCAAGAAAGGGCACTTACACTTTGCGACTTTTGCAGCGATACAAACGCGATTAAGCCGGTGCAGAATCGATACAGTCGCAAATCACTACTAAAAGCAGATTTTTTATCGACTTTAAAAAGGAGGTTATTAGACATGACAAAATATTTTTATTTTTATTCATTATTTTAAACCTAATACTCAATGAAACTGTATATATGGCAGACTTATTGCTGAAAACATTATCTGCCAGTCAACCAAAGTTCTTATAAAAAATTGAATCCTTTTTCCCTTGGTCACGTCATCACGGCCGGACTGATTTGTTTTTTTCGTTGTGTTCGTAATCGTTAGAAAAGGTTCATATACAAGAAATAATAAATAAAATTGAACAGCTAGACAGACTTTAATAATTTTTATTTTGTTAGATCTGTCACCGTCTAATTACGGAGCCGGGGCGGGACAGGCCCTGGGTAAAACAAATTTCGCTGGTTCCAGAAATAGTAATTTATAAAAAATATTATTCGTAAGAGCAAATAGTAAACAAATATTATCACATGACCTAGAATACAAAACAGTAAACAACATTTATCATTTGTGGATCCCATTTCAATTCGTATCGAAATGATCGCATTAGCATCCCAATCAAAACTATCAGACATTCCAGCAAACGGTGAAGATGGAATCCAACCCAAAGGTGTCTGGAACATCGCTCCCACTTCCAGGGATTCCTGGAATAATCCTGGGACGATCGCGTCGGGCGCCGAGAACTATCGAGGGGTTAACCGACTACTTAAGCGCCTAAGTTTATCGAATCATGTTACCTATTGAAACTCAGCGTGAGTACATGGAGTCTTAAGCGTCTTAATTTTTATAAGTAATAACAAGATAAGATTTTTGTGTATTTGCAAACAATAAGTAATTTATTAACACATTTATTGACGACCTCTGTAGTGTAGTGCCTAAGCACTGCTGGGTTTCAAGGCGTCGCCGCTCCGAGGACTCGGGTTTGATTCCCGGTCGGGTCAATGTAGAAATCATAATTTTCTGTATTGTCTCGGGTCTGGGTATTGTTGTACCACCGTTGTATCTGATTTCCATAACACAAGTGCATTGGCTACTTACTTTGGGATCAGAGCAATGTTTGTGATTGGTGTCCAATATTATAATTTTTTTTAAGTGACACCATTTCAGTTTTTATTGTGTGTGGGACTGACATCTATGCTACGTATGAGAATCACCTGTGTTACAGGTTATAAGTCTCCCAGTACAGCTAAGCGCCATAGAGCTGCATTTTTTTATAAATAACAATGCTATACATCAATATGAAACGGTAGAAAACAAATGATAATAAATTAGGAGCTTAGGGATGAGTAAATGAATAAACATTGCTTGCTAAATCTATAGCTAGCTATAAAATGTGGACTTAGGAACTTCAGGACTGATTTGCAAAAATCTTTTTGTGTTGGATAGCTTCTTTATTAAGGAAGGTTTCAGGTTATAAAACATTACGGTACAACTTATAAGAACAGAGAAACAATGAACAATATTGCAAAAAACGGGTGAAAATATTCTGTTTGAAAGCTTCCGTTGCGTATGCAGCGTAAACTTTTAAGGTACAACAAAATTATGTATTTCGGGATTATTCTGCTTTAAAAGTTATACAACACAGTTTGCGACAACATAATATGTCTATCTGATATGGTTTACTAACAGCAAACATTTTTAAGCTCATAATTTCGATACTGAATAATGTTCTATTTTCTAAGATGTTGATGATAATTCTTATCAAAATAAACATATTCCTCATCACGAGAATTTCATTATAAACAAAATGGCCCTGTACATCATTTGATTTCAATAAACATCTTATAAGCTATCACAGTTTTTAAATAACTCAGCACCAAAACAAAGCTTGCAGCTTACATACAACACGCGCTTTCGCTAACCGCCATGGTTTCTAGCCGCTAGGTAATTGGAAGTATCCAATGAAAATATGTGATTTGCGTTAAAATATTTAACGGGATATCCGAAATTTACGTGGGCAATGCCGCGGGGGAACGCTAGTATGCTCGTATATGTATTAAACAAACAACCCCCTCTTACTTCGATTTCATTAAACATGATATCGCTCTCTGCAATCGATGCAGCTTACTGTCTTTAAGGAAATGCTGTCATGAAAATAGTTATTAAAAGGAGAAAATGAAATCTGCCAAGAATAGTGACTCTAAAGTTTATAGCAATTTCACGAGCCTCACTATGGAGCTAGGTCTTAACCAGTGAAACGTGTAATTTGTTCCTTAAGACCCAAGTTACTATTAAGTATTCATTTATCTGGTTGCAATCGCAAAGATAGTGGTCGTCAATAAAAACGTAGGTATAAGTCATTTTGTGTCCTAAATCGAATAAATTATTTTTGACTTTGAAACTTTCATTTGATTGACTCTACTGATTCCTTTTTATTTAACTATGCTGCTAAAACTTTGCGTTTGTAAAGAATATTATGTCATACAAATCTACTTTATTTATTTATACGTTTCTAATCAAGGAGACTCAAACTTTTGAATATTAAACGTTTTTTATTTATGATGCTTTGGCGAAGACGAAGGCGTTTTTTTTCTGATTCTCATAAATGTCAAGGGTAATTGAGTTCCATCATGACTCAAGAAATCGTTAAAGATGTGACTTGCCTTGTCAGCAGGGCTTGGAAACCGGTATTTTTTTTTAACCGGTTTGAGGAAAATACAGGTGGAACTTTATAAAAATATGGGTATTTTGCATTAACCGGTTCAACTTTTCGTTCATACAGGACAACCACCCTGAACTTTGTTAAGATCTGCGAGCGATGAGCGCATCTGACGTTCGTTTTTATTGAATAAAACGTATTTTGTTGATATATCCTATCAGATACGTACAGTGGTATTTGTTCAGAATATTTTTGTACATATTAATTATAATATTAAACAATACAATAGCAAAAAAATATTTCTGAAGAATCTGATAATTGGTATAACATCTTTTGAAGAATATTCGGTCTTAAAACAAGTAGCGTTGTGACAGTCGCGAGCGGCTACGAATTAACCGGTAACGGAATTTTTCGATGAAACCGGTTTAACCGTTAAAATACCGGTAAATCTTGAACCGGTTTCAAGCCTTGCTTGTCAGTGCTTTGTTACGCCTAGTGCTGAGTTTTATATATTACTTTTGTGTTACCCGTTACGAAACAACATTATTTATCTTGATCTTTATTTGTTGACGACCCGTCTGGTGTAGTGGTCGAAAAATCGCCTACTACGCAACGGGTTGCGGGTTCGATCCCCGCACAATGCAAACATTTGTGTGCATGATCGTATCTGTTTGTATAGGTCTGGGTGTTTTCTATGTATATTAAGTATGTATTTTCAAACAAAAAAGTATTGAAGTACTATATCCGTTGTCTGGCACCCATAACACAAGCTTAGAGTGGCTTAATTTGGGACTAGATGAATGTCCAAAGGATATTTATATTTATATTTTATTTATGCAGAATGCGTCCCATATAAAATATTCTTTAAATACATTTACCCACCTAATAATAAAGATATCGTAATGTATTAACGTACTGGTATCGCATTATTATGTACGAATCCATCGAGAAAAACCCATACGTTTTCGTAGTCAATAACAACGAAGTGCGTAGCAGCTACGAAAAACTATTACTAACTAAAATTTTTACCTTTAAAGACTGGTTTCATTATTAGTGAAAAATTTCATCATAAAATATATATATTTATCCTGAAAAACACTTGCAAAGAAAAAACAATCTCCAACCAATGCTTTAAGTATTAGGCACCTACAAAAATAAACGAACACGAGTCTACGATTACTTTGGAATAAAACAAGTAGGCAATTAATAACTCATTCCTACAACGCTTTCACTGAAAAAAACAAAAGTCGATCGGAAAAGGGTACATCGAAGATTCGAATTCGATTCATGTACAATTAAAACAAAACACGATCGCGCAATAAACATTTTATTACACACAATCGACGGCGCCAATGTATCGCGGATAAAATTAAGCGCCGATAAATTTTACGACTTCAATAATAGACGATCTCGCTTGTAAGTATTCGGGGGTTGTTCGATCATTTTTGCTTACCGTTTATGGTATGTTTACCTTGGTTTTGTTGCTGTCACGAAGGCAAAGCCAAGTGAAGCTCCGTTACACATTTTGCTTGAATGGAACCGAACACTTAAAACATTTAGTAGAGTTTTTTTTTACGTTTTCTAAAGTACAGCCGCCAGCACATCAGGTTACTTAATTTTGTTTCAAACTAGACCTTATCACAGAAGCATAAGACACCACAGTATTTACTGTGGTGTGTAAAACATTTAGTAGAGTTTTTTTTTACGTTTTCTAAAGTACAGCCGCCAGCACATCAGGTTACTTAATTTTGTTTCAAACTAGACCTTATCACAGAAGCATAAGACACCACAGTATTTACTTTGACGTGTTGTTGTCTCTACTATAACTAAACAGTAACCTTATCCTATTGAATTAAATTAAAAAGTAAAGTTAGCCTGTAACATCCCACTGCTGGGAAAAGGCCTTACCTCACAATGAGGTAGTTTGAGCCATACTCCGCCACGCGGGCTTATGGCGGGTCGATGGAGAGGTGTTTTGCAAGGCAAGCGACTTACCTGCTGTCAGATGTTATCAAGCCGCCTATAAGGCCTCTGACTAGGCTTAACAACTAATATCAACCGATATTAGCCGGGACCAATGGCCTGCCGTGCCTTCCGAAGCACAGAGTTGCTTGTGATATACTTCACTTGTATGGTCAAAATGGTCACCCCTCCAAACACAACCGCACCGTAGGTTGCTTAACTTCAGTATCACTACCAAATCGATGCTACTACTACGCTACGAGCACCTCAGCATTTTCATAAGTATTTTTTTACAAAAACTACTTTGTGTTGGTGGCTTTGAAATCATCATAATTTTTAAGCAATAAACGTATTAAAAGCTACTTTAAATTTGCTTTTTCTAGTTTTCAGACGCATCGTCACTTTCAATTGTCAATACGACCAAAACGTATCTTAATAAAAATAAGGAAGCGAAGCCGCGTGACATCACTAGAGACTCATATACATTTCCAGTATGTTGCATGTAAGGATTTACATAAGGGTCGTTTGCTTTTCGCCCCATTGAGCAGATCATGAGGAACCGGCTGACGGACGCGTTGAAGCGCGAACCGACTGGTCTGAAACTCCAAGAAAAATACGCTGGAATTTTTTCATAGCGTCGACATGACGTTATCCGTAAAAATCCGGCCCCTAATACCTTAGGTACGGCAAAAATCTTGCTACGTTTTCTTGTAAATATATTTTAGAAGGAAGCTTAATTCATAAATCATAAACCTCGGGTGAGGTGGTTAATTAAGAAAATTAGAACGTTTTTGTAGGATTTCTTATCAGGTTGACACGTGTCTTATTTGTACTCATTAAAATTAATATTCTTTTCCAAAGGTATGATATTTTTATGGTTGTACTAGCCACTACTAGCACTCGAAATGTTGAATGAAATTGTCAAAAAAGGACCTTCCGTTCTCTTGTGATAAAATGCTTCAAATTAGTCTATAGTTCCGAATTATTTTTCTCAAAGTATCAAGCTATACAGGGTCAATACTGTAGTATTGTTTTAAATTATAAGCAACGTTATTTGTTAACTTTCCGACACAGTTGCAATCGAGTAACTTTTACAATAACAGGCAAAACGCCTAAAATAAGGTATTGTATTTGGATCTAGAAATATTTTTCGTTAGCGCACTCCAATATTTCGTGCCTATTTCAGAACATCCGCGATATTCGTTTCAACGTTTTCTGTCGAAATTTGAAATCATTTAATGTTCATCATTAATTCACGGGCCAATCAAGAGGATGTCATTCATCCAATTACAGCCTGAACGATACTATTAGACCACTTCATACGGAATAAACTACAGGTTATGCTTAATGATAATCCCAAATCATTTTCAATATTTGGTCAATTGGACTAAATACTTAATATGAGTTTATATTTATAAATGGAAACGTCACCGCATTTAATCCATCATCGTTTGCATTGATCAATTTAGTAGCGAGGGTCATTTTTGCGGCAAACCCGCCCCGCCCCGGCCTCGTCGGACGGGATAAAAAGTTTCCTTTGTCCTTTTTCTGGTTATAATACCTCCCCACAAATTTTCAGCCAAATCGGCTAAGCCATTCTTGAGTTATGAATAATGTAACAAACAAGACTTTTTTTGTATCATACATATAAATAATAAAGAGACACCGGCATTCCCGATCTAGTGATAAAGAGATGACTCGAGTATATTAACCTTTGCGATTCATTTATGGTGTCAGTTAAGAGTAAGTCATAAAGGTATTTCACTTCCTGTCACCATTCTAATTTTAATGGTTACTCGACCAACGCCACATCAATAAATTCCAATCAGTGAAATGATGTAAAATTATTTATAAAAATACATCGTTCAATTAAATCGTTTTAGACGGACAGATGGATACTCTCTCCTCCTGATTTATAATTTATGACATCGAGGTGACTTATACCATTTACTTAAACACAATGTCTGTGAATATACAACTACAGACTGACTCAAATCAAAGCCACGAATATGCTAATCTTTAAGGCCGCAAAATTACGCCTTATCAAATATCAAAACGGGTTGTGGAATTCTAAATTCACTGACTAGGCTTAACACCACCAAAACTAAAGGACCTTAACATGTAATTCTCAAGGTTAAAAATAGATTGTGTCCCTTTAATGTTGTGAAGCAAAGTCTGGTAAAGAGACTTAAAGGCCTGTTACATCCGAAGGGACCAATGTAACTGTAATAGGGAAAATTGAGTTTAGTCAAATGGACAGAGGAGCCTGGAAATGGTCTAGGGACCGGACGTTAGCAGCACCGTTAAGGAACGGAATTATGTGAAGATGAAAACAATAAATGCTCCGCTAACTTGGTTTCAGGGGTACGGCGAGAGATTGGAAATTTGGGGAAAAATGGGGAACAACCTCATCAGTAGGTTATTTGGGAGAATAGATTTTAAGATTACATATTCCTTTTTCAACTTGATCGTATTACTTGAAATAAAATATAATTATTTATAACTAACATTTTAACCAAAAATACAGAGGTTTTTTTCTAAATTAATGAAATCTGTTCATAAATATGATATAAGAAACTAAAAATTGCGCACGGGTGGGACTCGAACCTGCATTTGGTTAATCATTGGATTCTAAACCATTGGATAGCGAAGCGTTATCAATTTACAAGTTAAATTTATTCTTTAGTAAATAACTACTTGGCCCACTGCTGTCGTAAAACAGTTGGGGTAGATAGCGCAGACGTCACGCGTAATGACGTGGTATTCATAAGAGACCAGAAATTACGTACGGTCGGACCTATATAACGGCACCTAAATTGGAAGAGCTCTTGGCCCGGTTGACCAGAAAGCTGCAGGTTCAAGTCCCGCCCGTGTGCAATTTTTAAGTTTCTTATTTCATCTTTATGGATATAAAATACGAAACTGTGAGTGTTAAAAATATTCTAAAGTAATGAAAACTAAGCCTAACAAAACATTAACATCTTTCTTTATATGGATTTAGTGAAACAAATCAATAATCAACCTAATACATCTTCAAAGTATTCGAGAAGCATCATCAATCTTCTGTTTCATAGCTTGAAATTCAGTTACGCTTGGCAGAGACACCTATATCAGAGCGGTCTAGTTATAAAAATAGACAGTTCAAACTAAATTGATGCACGTCAAACGAGTGAGGATACAATCAAAACTTTTTAATATATGAATGCAAAAGCAATTCGACGGGTAGGTACTTTCCACAATAGCCTTTGTGCTGTCTTTTGTAGACAGATAGTTGCATTATAACTTCTGAAAGGAAACTATCCTGAGGTCACTTCTAAGCAGGTGTGGAAATAGACAGAATGATGGGTCTGTCTATTAAAAGTTTTGCCCAGAAATTTTGATGGTTAAATTGTTTTTACCTGAAGGTTTTGACGCAAATATAAAGAATTTCCTCATGGATTAAAAGATTCACTTGTGTATGCACATTACATAAATTGATTTACTAATTCGTTTTAGAGAAATGTACAATTTAGGCAGTCTTATCGCTATAAGCGATCTCTTCCAGACAACCTTTGGGTAAAGAAATTATGAGTTTTAAAGGATAGATAGTATAGATGATAGATAGTATTTTGTGCATAAAAAGAAAAGAAAATGAAAATGAAGAGCTGAAAAAGTGGAATAGAAATATATCTGTATAATAAAAATAATTATATAAAAATAAAAACAGATAAATAAATAATATACATCTTTATAAAATATATATATATAACAGATTACAGAAAGAAAGAAGAAAGATAAGAAAGATATTACTTTTGAATTTGGAATCTGTCATTTTTATACGATTGCACATTGTGTTTTCTAATTTTGGCGCCATTACATTTTATAATATTTTGCGATATTAAAATGGAGTGAGGTGATAATGAGAACCGAATCGCTGTGATTGCATTACACAAAGTTGGTATGGAGCCAAATGCTATTATTAAAACTCTCCATACGCTTGGTATTAGTCAAATGTTTGAGTACCGGGCTATCAATATGTACAATGAGACCTCCTCTGTTTGCGACAGAAAAAGATATGGCCGTCTACGTAGTGTTCGTACGAAAAAGGTGGTCAAAGCAGTAAGGGAAAGAATTCGCAGAAATCCTATCCGAAAGCAAAAGATTTTATCTCGAGAGATAAAAGAACCATGTCGCGTATTTTAAAAGATGACTTAGGACTTGCAACCTATAAGAGATAATTTAAAAAAAGAATAGACTAGTAAAATCGAAAAAACTACTGAAGCGAAGCAAAGGGAGGTCACAGAAAAATTTTGTTTACAGAGAAAATCTTTACAATTGAGCAACATTTTAACAAACAAAATGATCGTATTTATGCTCAAACCTCTAAGGAAGCTTTCCAATTAGTCAGCAGAGTGCAACGTGGGCATTACCCGACTTCAATGATGGTTTGGCGGAGTGTTAGCTATGAAGGAGTGACTGAGCCATATTTTTCTGAAAAAGGTGTCAAAACATCGGCACAAGTGTATCAAGATCATTCTTGAGAAGGTAGTTAAGCCCCTTAACAACACCATGTTCAATAACCAGGCATGGTCTTTCCAACAAGACTCGGCGCCGGGTCATAAAGCTCGGTCCACGCAGTCTTGGTTAGAAGCAAACGTTTCGGTCTTCATCAGAGCTGAAGACTGGCCGTCGTCTAGTCACGATCTTAATCCGCTGGATTATAATTTATGGTCAGTTTTAGAGAGTACGGCTTGCTCTAAACGCCATGAGAATTTGGAGTCCCTAAAACAATCTTTACGATTGGCAGTGAAGAATTTTCCCATGGAAGAGTGCGTGCTTCTATTGATAGCTGGCAACAACGTTTAAAGAACTGTATTGCAGCCAATGGAGACCACTTCGAAAAAGCTTTTTATATTTAAAATTGTTTTATATTTATGTATAAAACTAACACACTGTGAAAGTAATAAATATTATTTGCACTATTTTTTTTTTTCTTTGTGACAATATTTATGGCAAGACTAGGTATTGTGGTATTTTAGCTAAGTGGAGGTATTTGGATTCCAGTTTTGGATGTCAGATTAGTAATTTAAGGGCGAAACAAAATTCGCTGGGATTGCTTAACTTTTAAAATTACGGAACTCGGCGGGACGGGGACGGGGCTGGGGCGGGACGGGTTGGGGGCGAAACAAAGTTCGCTGGGTCCGCTAGTATTAGTATAGATATCTGGCTCACTGTTGAATAGATAGAACACAGCATAAAATGGCGCAAGCGTTACAATTTGGCAATTCAATTAGAAATACGCATTATAATTAATTAATTAAAACGCCTGCCAATTTACAAATATTAGCTGCTCGAGAAATCTCTGTTCTAACGAAGTTTGCAGGGGCGAGTCATCTTATCGAAAATTGGATTTGAACCACCCAATAGGCAAGAAAAGGCCCTTACACATTGCGACTTTTGCAGCGATACAAACGCGATTAAGCCGGTGCAGAATCGATACAGACGCTAAGCACCAACCCTTACACACGAGCTACAAAAAGCAGGGATACCTACAATTGTGATGCAGTCACAGTCCAAACGCAATACCGCATCGATGCAAACGCGATGATCGATGCAAACGAGCGTGTGTATTGCTACAGCTACAGACGCGTCTTCGGCAATTTAATTACGTGTATATAATATTGATACTTATACCAGTTAACTACTTGGGTCAGCTGCAAAACAGGAGTGTATCGCTTCAATAAGTCACAATGTGTAATGTGTAAGCTCCCTAAAATGACAACTTGAGGCCTGGAGACCAGCATTGAAAGGTTGGGGACAAAACGTCCCGTCTTGAATTTGATACCTTTATGCTTTGGAGAGCTCTCAACAACTTCTGGGAAATATATTTCATTGTATTTGTCATACTCCAATTTCTCAGCCATTAATCCCTCAAGCGTATGTGAACGAGACACAATGCAAATTCTATTGTTATGCGGTTGCCTGCAACCGCTCGGGTATTGAAGCATTAAAGTTTCAAATTTTCTTCCTTCGATTTTCTATTGCAGAATTATTTGAACATTGTTAATCCATCTACACACAACAAACATAGTTTCCTTCTAAGAAAACAAATAAATCACCTATAGAGGTATAATAACCCTTAATCGAATAAATAATCTGAATGAAGCGCTTCTTATGAACTTATATAATTCGCACGGCAATGGAGTGGAACTCATTGCCCGGGTCGGTGTTTCCTAGTGATTACAATCCGAATATATTTAAAGTTAGAGTTGACTTCATCTAAGTCGTACTTGACTAGGTCTGGAGTCAAGAACAAACCCATACAAAAAAACAATGTATAAAAATAATTAATTTAATGAGAAACAATAAGTTCTACTACAACTTAACATAAAAAATAGTATATTTTTTATTTTTTGTGACAAATAAATTAACTCGTTTAGTGCCAAACACTCGGGCCCGAGTGTTTAAAAAACTATTCCAGCGGTGCCGCCCACTCGGGCCTGAGTATTTACGGCGACGTCTTTTTCTGACGTCATTTTATATATAGCACTCGGCCCCGAGTGCTTGGACACCAGCACGCTGTCTGCCAACAACTTGGGCCCGAGATTGCATTTAAAAAAATAGCGCAAATATTTCTTATTAAATTGCGCATAAAATATGCGGTTTCCTGGGTTATTCCACACTCAAAGTGTAAACAAACGGTGCCCTTTTGTTCAAGTCTCTTCTCCTGTGGCCATTCATGCAAATTTGAACAAAACGGACATGCTACTTGAAACTTCACTTAAACTCAGTCAGACATTTAAAATGGGTAGTTCATATGCATACCGAAATGTAGTTAAAATTTAACTCGCGGATACGTTACTGTCAAAGCATTGGCGAATTCTACAAACTTCGTGCTTAAACTAACCAAATTCACACTGTGGCTTACCAGTCTCCACAAAAGTGGCGTTGGAACTGACATAAGAGTCGGTTCGTAAATGTGGACGGCTAACTCTAGGTCTAGGATGGCTAAGGGCTGTTTAGGCAGCCCAAGAAGTTAGTTAGTGGCTTTGTTGCTCTGTTTATAACTCTGAATTAAACGTTAGTTAGACCGGCCTTAATTTTGGTTTTGATTATATTACACTAACCTTAAACTTTTTTGTTACCGACTTATTTATTCCTTATTTTAAACTATAAACTCAATAAAACTGTGCATATGGCAGGCTTATTGCGAAAAACATTGTCTACCAGTTAACCATAGTTCTTAACAGAGGTAATAAAATAAATCCTTTTTTCCTTGGTCACGTCATCGCGGCTGTACCGATTTCATTTTTTTTGTCTTCGTTACTGTCAGAAGAAGGTTCTTATAAAAGAAAAACTTAACAAAATCAAGCTGGACTGCCTTTAATGTTTTTTAATTTGTTACATCCGTACCCGTCTAATAACGAGGCCAGGCGGAACAGGGTCGGGGCGAAACAAATTCCGTTGGTTCCACTAGTATCTAATAGTAATTTATTCGTAAGAGCAAATAGTAGACAAAATATTATCACATGACCTAGAAAATACAATACGCCTAATTTGAAAACGTTACGTATATATCAGAAATAATTTATATAAATGGCATTGTAACATCGGTCTATTTATCCTTATTCAGTCGGCTAAGTCTTATCTGACGTTGGTAAAATAGCCCCTTAATCAATATTCAGAGGACTTAGATTTGTATCTAAAGAATTTACACTGACAAAAGTGCTAGCTACCACGGTTATTTATCATTTTCAATTTTCAAAACAGTAAACAACATTAATCATTTGTGGATCCCATTTCAATTCGTATCGAAATGATCGCATTCGCATCCCAATCAAAACTATCAGACATTCCAGCAAACGGTGAAGATGGAATCCAACCCAAAGGTGTCTGGAACATCGCTCCCGATTCCAGGGATTCCTGGAATAATCCTAGGACGATCGCGTCGGGCGTCGAGAGCTATCGACGGGTTAACCGACTACTTAAGCGCCTACGCTTATCGAATCATGTTACCTATTTAAACTCAGCGTGAGTAGTGTAGGTACGGAGTATTAAGAGTCTTTTCATGTTCATAAGTAATAACAAAATAATATTTTTGTGACTTTGCGCACAATAGGTTTTTTTTTAAATACAATTTTATTTCTCATCACAAACAAATACATGTGAACACATTAATTGACGACCTCCGTAGTATAGTGGCTAAGCACTGCTGGGTTTCTAGGCGTCGTCACTCGAAAAAAAGTTGCAAAAATCTTCTTGTGTTGGATAGCTTCTTTATCGAGGAAAGATTAAGGCTATAAAACATTACGGTACAACTTATAAGAACAGAGAAACAATAAAAATATTGCAAAAACGATTGAAATATTCCTTTTGAGAGCTTCCGTTGCGTACGAAGGGTAAACCATTTAAGATACTTCAAAATTATGTTTATGCTCATAAATTTGATACTGGTCAGAGACGAAACTGTGTTTCAAAAACAAACTGCGAAAGTTTCTGTTTCTATGATTGCGAAATATGTATGTATATTTTTAGTTATGTATGCTTTCCGAAGTTATGTATCTAAACTCTTTTATACTGTATATTTAGTTTATCTATATTATGTTGTGTATAATATTATTCTTTTACACAATAGTGTTTGTTGCAATTTTAATATCTATTTACAATATTCTCCTGCAGCCATAACTATCTCTCTGCATGATCTAAAGGTATGACTGGGAGAGAATGCTATAATAGCATTAAGTCCACCTTTTGTTCTCTTTTATTGTGCAATAAAGTATTTAAATAAAATAAAATACTGAATAATGTTCTATTTTCTAAGATGTTCATTATGTTACTTATCAAAATAAACATATTTCTCATCACAAGCATTTCATTTTGAACCAAATGGTCCTGTACATCACTTGATACCAAAAAATATCTTATAGCTATTACAGTTTTAAAATAACTCCGCAGCAAAATAATGATTGCAGCTTATGTACAACACCAGCTTGCGCTAACCGCTATGGTTTCTTACTTCCAATGAAAATATATGTTTAGCGTTGAAATATTTTACAGGAAGTCCGATCTTTACGCGGGCGATGCTGCGGGGGAACGCTAGTATGCTCTTATATGTATCAAACAAAAAAAACCCTTTTACGTCGGTTTAATTAAACACGATATCGTTTCTGCAGTCGATGCAGCTTATTGTCTTCAAAGAAATGCTGTCATGAGAATAGTCATTAAAAAAAGAAAATGAAATCTGCCAATAATAGTGCCTCTAAAGTTTATAGCAACTTTTACGAGCTTCTGTCGTTTAAGACCTCCCTATGGAGCTAGGGCTTAACCAGTAAAACGTGTAATTTGTTCCTTAAAGCCCAAGTTAATAATCAATATCCTTTGGACATTTCCACACATCGCCATCTAGCCCCAAAGTAAGCGACTCAAAGCTTGTGTTATTATACCAAACGCTGCGATGCTAGCGAGTGAGCGCGAACCGTTACTACGCGCTGCGCGGTGCTAGCGCGAGGGCGCGGGGCGGGGACAGTGGCGGGGCGCGCGGAAAGGTGAATGTCGCCGAGCGAGCTGTCGCGGTGCTGGCGCGAGGCGAAAAGTTCATAAATCAGAGAGAGGGCTTTAAGAAAATTCGTTGCTGGTAGATATACATATATACAATAAGTAGAAGGTACCGAAAAGGAAAAAAGTAGAACTGTCTATAAAATATAAAAAGAAATGAGATCCCATCAAAAACAATACTTGTCAAAAAAACCAAGTCTCGCAACTCAGTTGTTCTGCGGTAAAAAGATGTGAGATCCATGTAATACCAAGTCGGTTATTAATTTATTCAGTCTCTACTGAAGCAACTTTCTGTCTTAATACGTCCAGTCTCTAGGACCACGATCGTGGTCTATAACAGTTGAAAATCAATTGTGTATGGAATCTCCGTACTCGAAGCATTAAGTTGTTACGTAATAATTAACAGCATCTTATAGTGACGCATATCAATATTAAAATTCTTTCATGTTTTATATAAATATATTGAGACTTGGCCATCGCACTAAATAATTGAATTTACATGTGTTTTCAGGCGATTGAATTTACACGTGTTTTCAGGCGATATATTTATATAAAACATTCAAGAATTTTAATATTGATATGCGTCACTATAAGATGCTGTTAATTATTACGTAACAACTTAATGCTTCGAGTACGGAGATTCAAGACACAACTGATTTTCAATTGTTATGGACCACGATCGTGGTCCTAGAGACTGGACGTATTAAGACAGAAAGTTGCTTAAGTAGAGACTGAATAAATTAATAACCGACTTGGTATTACATGGATCTCACAACTTTTTACCGCAGAACAACTGAGTTGCGAGACTTGGTTTTTTTGAAAAGTATTGTTTTTGATGGGATACTTTTTGTTTGTAAATACATACATGATATACATATAAAACACCCAGACCAATACAAACAGACATGTTCATGCACACAAATGTTTGTATTGTGCGGGGATCGAACCCGCACCCGCTGCGTAGTAGGCGATTTCTCGACCACTACACCAGACGGGTCGTCAAGTTACTATTTAATATTTATTTATCCGGTTGCAATCGCGCAGATTGTGGTCGTCAATGGAAACTGTTATTTGATTGAATCTACTAATTCCTTTTTATTTAACTAAGCTGCTAAAACTTTGCGTTTGAAAAGAATATGTCATACAAATCTACTTGAGTTATTTTAAAGTTTAGAATGAAACAGACAAACTTTTGAATATTACACGATGTTTTCTTTTTCAAAAGTAAAATTTAGTCAGTACTTGTTATTATTAAAAAAAATACATGTGCTGAAAATATAATATAGCGATTAGTAGCTCAATATCTACCAAATCCGATTTATAACCGCCTTCATTCATTTTAGTTTGTTAAATTGGCTGTAATCCTATCAGATGTTTGCTTCCCAATCATCGAAGGGAGATATTTTATGCAAACGTAAAATAAAATAGGTACCTTTTTAACTCGAATCTATCCTCGTTATAAAGTTAGGTGAGCGTCACAAACAATGGTGGGTACTCATCAAAAAAGTCTAACCAATTACTGAAAACAAAGGCGCGATAATAATTCAAATATGTTTTATTTTTATTTTAACCAAGTACTTATTTTTTTAGAGTCTGAATCTTCATCATATTCGAATTAATGTTTGTATGTAAATATAGAGACGTGAATACGACTCTATGTCAAACTAATATGAAAAAATCAAATTATATTAAAATGTTTATCGTAACGGCTCGATCACCTATATACCTATAGTTATTATAACTACTAATTAAATTTAACTATAAAGTCAAAAGTGTTATCAATAGGAAGGAAGGTCAAAGTATGATGGTGTTGCACATACTTTTTAGATTGTACGGTTGCCCCAAATTGAAAAAAAAAGACAATGTAGGTATCGAAAGAGGTAAATACAGTTTTTATGGGCATATAGCCAATTTCAAATAACTATATCTAGCTGATATTAAAATTAGAGCCATTGCATAATTTATACAAACACGTAAAAACATATCGCCATTCGACTTTGATGAACGCCATCAGCAGATAAGCGATTACGCGAATAAAGTTAATTTGCCCTGCGTCGGGTAAATTATTGTAATTTATTCTCGACTTTTTCAAAAGCATTAGCCGGGCTGGATAATTTTCATGAAATTATCTGACTTAATTTTTTCATTCGCTATTTAGCATTTTGACGATGAAATATTTTAAAACCAAAAACTGTTTAACGGGTTTTATCAATTACCTAAACATAAATAATAGAAGCATCTGTATTTTTTCTAATAATCTTAACAATTATACTCGATCACTGTAAATATTTTTCAACTTAAGTGTTATTCCATAATGTTTGTTTCCTAATAGCAAAGAAAAGCAGACTTTTTATTAGGCAGAGTAGGCTCATCGTTTCTGAAAAGATTCAATACCCGTAAAATTGTGTCCAAACCACGCTAACACACGATAAACGAATTTGCAACCCACAATACCGACGGTAGTCTCTAAATCAATTATAAGTTAGCGTTGCGAGAGATAAGTCGATAGATTTAGTAAAATATCGATAAAAATAGTGGTACAGTATAGTAGCATTAGTGAGACACAATATGGATGGCGGCTTGCTAACGAGGTGGCTATAAACATGCGCAAATTCGTTGACTGAAGTGAATTGAGTGATATAGATCAGTGGAAGCCGAAGATATGAATCACTCATCTAGTTCATTTATTTATGGAGATTTCAGTAGATCTGTTATCACAATATCACTTACTACTTCACATTCATTTTGCTCAATTGTTAATGTATCTATCGGTTACGGATCTATTTTAAGATAAAAAAAAACACTTTCTAAGAATTCGGCAGTTTAGAATTACGATTATAAAACAGTTGTTTGTATTAACAACTAAAAAATTACGACAAAAATAAACAAATAATAATCTAAAACTCACCTTAAACTTTTTATTACTTAATTCTAATCCTTAGACCCCTTAAACATTGTGATTGTTAACATCGATGCAGGCGCGTGTTTTGAAAACGCGCTTCAGCATCGCTACTCACGCAATAGCAGGTTTAATTTATAATATGCAGTTGCACTTCTGCATCGATGATAACGCGCGTTAGTATCGATGCAGTTGCCAAAATTCAGAAAATAATTTGACAATTTGGAGCTTCTGCATCGCGACTGTATCGATGCTAAGAGCAGCGCGGCGTGTAAAGGTTGACATTTTGCGACTGTATCGATGCTTAAACGCGTTCGCATCGTGACTGCATCGCTGCTTAAAGTCGCAGTGTGTAAAGGGTCTTCTAATTGCTAAGACGTTAAGATTATTCCTGCTTCTGCTATCTTTAAATATTTTGGCGATCTCACAGTAACTTACCAATATATCCGTACGCTTTACAGAGATGTCACTCAACTACTGAAGGATTTGACTACTGAGCTGTATTGGACGGTAGTGAACGAAGAACTAGTACTTCAATGTATGCATTAATTAACTCTACCGGCTCCCATTTACTTATACACGCCCTTTTTGAGTGAAAAAAGTGCGTGCCAAATTGACACTCGAGTTAGCTAAGGCATAACCCTTTCAGATATATTCTACAATTTGTTTTTAGTATGCTACTATTTGTCTTATAAATGGCACACCAGGCTGACATTAGCGAAAGCTTAATAAAAGACTTATAGATGATTTAGGAGATAATGCTACTTTCTTGTTTTCGTCATACAAGAAAAATAAAAATAAAATTGCATTATCTCACATACTATGAGACTTTTATTAGAATCATGTTATTTTTATTTGAAAGGTCTTAGGCTAAGCTATCTCCAGTTTCAGTTTGGCACGTTCTTTTTGGAGCACCCAGTATATCGGTGGTATACCGTGACTATATTAGATTCAAGCTTTTGACTGTCATTTCCAGTTAGTAGACTGTCGTCGACCTTTCAAAAGATAGCACCATCGGAATTTAGTAATTGATTTCATTTCCAGAATCTATTTTTTTGCCAAAAAAGTGCTTTCAATGAAAAAAGGTACATCTTTTCACAAAAGCGATAATTTCACGTGGCCCAAAATCATTATTTGGCTGAGCGAACATTAGGGTTGTGTGGATTGGAGGCAAATTCTTACCGTTATCGATAGATTTCTTACCAATGCGCAAACTTCACTAGCTACTGTTCTGTCCACGCAGATAACTAATCTGGTTGTCTGTTGACTGTTGAATTTGGGGCAAATATAGGTATAATCAGCCTAACGGTAATTGAGGATTTGTTGACAATAGTATCACACTCATTAATATAGTTCTATAACGCGTTATTTTCGATACGATAACGTTTATAAACGTTTATTCACACAAAATTCGGCATATTTAATAGCAAAGTCAGTTAAGCCCCTACTGAGTTTTTGGGTGCGCAAAAACTTGCGTTCTTTATTATGATTTGGCATTATTAATGCAAAGCTTATGGAAACATTTGAAAACGTTTGATCATTATATCTAAAGAAAGTACAACAGATTACTAAAACATCATAATGTATCTCATTTTAGCCAATCAGTAAAATAAGTGAGGTGCGATTTGTTATCTATTTACTAATGGACCAGCCCAAAATAAAGCAAACCTTCACGAATAGACAAACTTTAATAACTTTTAGCCTTAAATTATTTGGCTTCGAAAACTTTGACATTTGCGTTTACAGGATTTAAAAACCCTCGACCAAGTAAGGTGCTATAAATAAAGTACATACTTCACAACTTGCAAAAAAAAACGAGGTCAAAATATGGGACTATCCAACCGGATGCAACATAAATTTACTGAAATACAAAACTGAACCTTCACTTACAACGCTCCTACTATAAATCAACAGGTTTGTTTCCTAAATCAACATAATTAAGGCTGGAAAAGGGAAGTTCATCAATTCAAACTAATTAAAGAAACTCTCTCTTAATGGAGATGCTTCAAAATGTTTTTGTTGGAGACCTTACAGTCATCATATTTTAATGGGGTCCATTGAAACTTCCAAATTGACCCACTGTTTGCTTTGTTTAATTTGACACCGAGATTGGTATTCGTGATTTATTTCGGGAATTTGCGAAATCACTATGTGTGATAGTTAGCAAAATAAAATCCTCCATTGCATCTGTTTATTTGTTTGTTTGTGATAAACTCAAAAATATTGTACTTAAAAGAGATATGTTTGAACATTTAAACTTTTCAAAATGTTGGCTCACTTGGTGACAACCTCCGTGGTCGAGTAACTAGCACGCAGGTTTCAAGCTTCGCTATCTCGTGAGGTTCCGAGTTCGAGTCCCAGTTGAGTCAATGTAGAAAACGATATTTTCTATATTGTCTCGGGTCTGGGTGTTGTGGTACCACCGTTGTGTCTGATTTCCATAACACAAGTGCATTGGCTACTTACTTTGGGATCATAGCAATGTATGTGATTGGTTTCCAATATTTTTTTAAGGCACTATAAATGTTGGAGGTGTAGAGTCACTCGGGTCGCTAAATGTAAAATACAGAGGAACTTTATCATGATTATTGTATTTAAGTGTGTGTTACCAGTGATGATAAACGGATCTGAAACATGGCCTCTTACTATGGCTCTTACAAAATAGCTCAACATTACACAAAATGCGATGGAGAGGGTAATGCTCGGTGATTCTATACGAGATAGAAAAAGATAAGAGGAGATACGTAAAAGAACTAAGGTAACGGACATAGCCCTGAGAATCAGTAAGCTCCAGTGGCAATAGGCAGCGCACATAGCGCGAAGAACAGATGGCCGTTGGGGCAGAAAAGTTCTATATTGGAAACCCTTCGACCAAAAACGCGGCGTAGGATGTCCACCAACCAGATGAACAGACGACCTTGTAAAGATCGCAGGATCAAACTGGATGCAGACCGCTTGTATCGCTGTGGAAAACCGTGAGGGAGGCCTATGTTCAGTACTCAGCAGTTCAGCAGACGTCCTTTGGATGGAAATGATTATGATGATGAATTTTAGTAACAAAGTCTCTAACTTAAATGTCAAAAACGTTACAATCTCTTTGAACCTATTTTTATATATTCATTTAAGAAAACCTACAGCTTTACAGAAAATTTTTCATGAATATGTAAGAGTAAAAAAATAAAGTATAATATCTTTCACGTTCTACTTAGATTTAACCCCTTTGAATCTCAAAGAAAGCTTTCATTTATTTTGTATTTCTGAGCTTAGCAGTCTAAGTACTTATTTTAGATTAACCTATAGATTGTATTACGAATTTGTAAAGATACATTCAGTGAAGCACCTTAAATTTAATCTTCCAACGAAAATATTCATAGTGAAAGAAATTGAGGCTTCGGTGGGCACTTGAAGTACTTGTGAATTCGTATTAAAATATGTCGTATAACTAATTAAGGTTTGAGGTTTAAGATTCTCATAAAGAATTACAGGAATTTGCTTACAATGAGAACATCAAATTTCATTTAAACAATATTTCGGGCAGCTTAAAAAGTGAGGGTACATAAATAATAGTCAACTGGCGCTAGGCGTAGATGGCATAAACTGTACACAAAGATGCGATCACGCATATATATTCTAACTACGCTCACGGTAAACCAGAAGTGTTTTTAATGGGGAAGCAAACTGTCAAATTAGTTCCTTATAGAGGGCGCCAAATGTTTGTTACTCAGGAACTGTCAAAACCCATACAAATATTTGTTGCATTGCTGTTTTAAGTAAGTTTTTTAAAAATGGGGCGCTGTACAGCTATTGGGAGTGGAGAAATAGGTTCCTACAAATTCCCCAGTGATCCACCACAGCAAAGGAAAAAATTGGAAAAGGCATTGAGAAGAGGAAACTTTAAATTTAAATTAATTAATTAACTTATTTGGGGTTCAGGACTACGCTTGTTAAGGATTTACAAAGTTGAAGTTCCTGTCGTAGGCCTCCAATCTAGGAATGATAAAAACATAACTATATTTTAGAGGTTATGTCGCGTAAACATTTTTTTATCAATTATTCAATTTCAAAAAATACATATATTTTTTTGGCACCAGTATCGTTTGTACAGCCACCCCTGAGTCGCTCGTCGCTGACCTAAGCAACACCCTGTTTATTATTTGTAGCAAGATAATATTATATACCAATCATACAACAGTGAACCGTAACAACTCAATTGCTTGCCTCAAAGAAGTCACAGTTACTTAGGCCACAAATAAGTACTCCGACATAATTATTTATGATAGCTAGGGCTGCTAACATCAGTTGCCTCGTTTTGTGAAGTCATATCACAGAAGAAGCCTGCGGAGCGAAGAATGGAAAATAACTTTAAGGCTGATCCACTCTGTCGCAGACGTCTAGGAGTGAAGAGGCGGCACTACGAACGTCTCATACCTCCCAGCGGACCTAATGTTATGGTATTCCCAGTGACGGAAGAAGAGGACAAGGCAACTCCTTGATGACATGCCGACACCATCAGGTACAGGCAACCGCTGGGACATAGGAGTGGACGCGAACACCGATCCTTCGTCGTCCCCCTTAGAGGTCTGAGGGACCACGCGGTTTTCGTGGGTATACTTGGCTACTCACTAAGAAGATCCACATAACTTGTTTTGGTATGAACAAAGAATTTCCTTCGCGGTAACAGCAAAACGTGAGCAAACTATGACGGTTTTGAGATAAATGTAATTTTATCAATATCATTCACCAGCGGTAGGAAGTTCACTGTTACACAAAGCGCTCCTCTATAATTTTTCACAGCAAACAGATGCACGCGGTCTGCATCCAGGTTGTTTCTGCAATCTTTGCAAGGTCGTCTGTCCATCCTGTAGATGGAAGTTCTACGTTGTGCTTCCTCTTTATTCTATTACGTGTCAAATCGGTCTCAACTTTATTAAAATACTTCACTCCTCACACACAAAGTTAAGTATGAACTTAAATAAGGTTTCTAGGCAGTCTTTTATTTCTAAGGTCTTCTTCTTTTATTCTTAAGTTCTAGGCGTAACATGACTGAAGGCAAATTTGTTCCAAAATTGACCTATACTAAAATTTATCCTTATTTTTAGAGAAGTTCTAATTAATTACTAATAATTCTTTGTTACGTGCGCTGGCCGAATTCGGCCGGTAAGCGCCTTCTCGGTTGTTTAAAGTTCTTGTTAATAAAGAACTTAGGTTTTTTAGAGTTTTTTGACTGCGGTGCGAATCGCACAATTGTTGTTTTGTCGCTCGAGTTGTTTTCAGACCAGTTGCGTAAGGAGCAGCCCTATTATGTGACAGCAATTTTCTCGAGACATCCCTAGGGCTTGTTACATAAAGAATTGTACACACGCATGGATAAAGTACTAAGTGTACGTGGTACTGTCTAGCACACAAGTCTTAAGTTATTTATGAAATCATCGAAACAATTAAATTTCCGGTATTTTTTTTTTGTAAATTATTACGCGTAGTATTTTATGCAGTTAAACATGTTTTTAACCGACTTCAAAAAAAGAGGAGGTTATCAATTCGACTGTATTTTTTTTTATCATATTTTTTTTTGTATGTATGTTACCTCATATCTCAGTCGTTTGTCGACCGAATCAAAACATTTTTTCACCTACTTTTTTTTTATTATTTGAAGCTAAGCAGATATTTGACCTCGATCTCACCTGATGTCAGGTGTGGATGAGGTCTAGGGTGGTGCATATCTGCTTAGTAGCAACCTATTCACTCTTGCTTTAAAGGTGTTTAGGTCATATTCCTGAGGGAAGACTTCAGCAGGCAGCGAGTTCCACTCCCTAGCTGCACGCATTAAAAAGGAGTCCGCAAAGCGCTTTGTACGAGTAGGTGGAATGTCGACAACATAGGGATGGTACGCTAGCCTACGTCTGGTCCCCCTGTGATGGAAAGGAGCTGGCGGGACTAGATCATGCAGTTCACTTGCACAGTGACCGAAGTGCAGTCTGTAAAAGATCGACAGGGATGCCACTCTGCGGCGATGTACTAGTTCTTCCAGCGAGTTCTTAACAAGTGTGGCGTCACCTATCATCCTCTTTGCCCGGTTTTCGATTGAGTCCAAAGCAGCCAGGTGACACTTTGCTGAACCATCCCAAAGGTGGCAGCAATATTCCATGCACGGTCGGATCTGTGCTTTATATAGGAGCAATCTTTGCTTGGGTGTGAAATATTGCTTAGCCCTTGAGAGGATTCCAAGTTTCCTGGCAGCAGTTTCAGCTATGGACTCAATGTACTCGCCAAAGTTCAGGGTGGCGGACAATTCGATACCCAAGAGTTGCAGCCAAGAGTTGCAGCCGATCGGTGACTGAAAGCGGCACACCTTGAAAAGTGGGGCTCCGATGGAATGGAGTACGTTTGGCAGAGAACAAGCACGCCTGTGTTTTTGAGGCATTGAACTGGACGAGGTTGGCAACGCCCCAGTTTGAGACGCTCTGCAGGGTCAGATTTAACTTTTCAATCATTGCGTCTCTATGAGATTCGATTTCATCTCTGCTGGCGATTGCACTGGACAAGTATCTGGCTGACACCGTACTGTCGTCTGCGTACCCCACTTAGAGGGTATACCTTCTAGTTGGTCCCATTGTTTCCATTTTTGGATCTGATGATGGGATCTTGGTGTATTCGAGGGAAACACTCAAATTTTAAAGGCACGTATAGTGTTTCTTTACTAGAATCTTAATGTTGACGTGTTGTTACGTCTGATAGTCAAAATTTTGTGGGGCTGAGCTGATCGTGGAACTCCTTAACGCCTAGGAGTTCAGTAAATATAATGACGAAACTTATGATAGGTAATTTGTAGCTTCGTAGAAAATAGAATCATAAGGTGCAACTCCCCCCCCCCCCCTCTTATGTAATCACTAAAAATAAAGAAATAAAATAACTTTGACCATCAAGCATCAACTATCACAGCACCGACTCCAAAAAGAAATTGTTTGCCTAAAACGGGTTCCTTTCCTTTCAATGGTGAAGAGTTTATTTAAGACTTTTTAGTGCATTTTTGAAGTCGGTTTTTACTTTTTTTAAAGTTTATTTTTTATATTTCTTAAGGAAACTCAACAGCTTTTTATATTTAGATAAATTCGAGACAATTACAACTCAATTAATTAAGGAAGTCCCACGGCATATATACAAGCATGGTGGAATAGTAGTACACTGAAAATAGGTATTAAACAAGGTTTAAATTTGAATAGGCAGTTTGATACAACATAAACTTTATACAAAACAAACATTTTGAACAGATCAGCTGTTCTTAAACATTTATTTTTTTATTTTCAATAGTCTTTGAGGTTTACATATGAGTAAACAACATAAAGCAAGTCGGCGTACATCTAACATTTGGAAGAAAAATAAACTAACTATGAAAATACTTACTTAACACATGGTTCATCTATGACTAGCGGACCCAAAGGACTTTGTTTCACCCTCGGCCCGTGTGACGGGGGGCCCGACCCCATATTTTTTATAATTATTATCTTACTCACCGTACGAATCTGACAAAGTAAAAATCATGAGAATCGGTCCAGCCGCTAAACTTTTACTTTTATAAGAACCTTCTCCTGACAATAACAAAGACAATAAAAAAATATTTGCGTAATCGGTTTTGCCGTTCACGTGTGATGCCATGACAAACAGAAATATGGATTCATTTTTTTTTCTAGATTTAATAAACCTTTGCTCAACCATAATGTTAAAAATACACTAAACGACCTGTAAATTGAGTATAACTATATAAAAATAAATAAAACGCAGAAAATATATAATAAACTTGACTGAGGGAGAAGTTCTTTTCGCAAAATTTTATTAATATAGAAATAATAACATTTTGTTTATGACTGTACCTACATCTTAGCGTTATTGGGCCTCAAGAGATTTCATAATTTAGTGCTATATTTTGGGATATTCTGGAGACTAGGGGAGCACACCCGTAATATTATCATCTTACGCGACACTGGAATGAAAGTAAGATATTTTGCATAACAGAGGCTTCGGAAAATATTCTCTAAGTTTTGGTTATTTTACCCATCAAAAAACTAGGGACACCAAATACTTACTCGTAATTTAGAAGAACCTTTTGTGTTGTTGATTAGTTTAAAGACACATATACACAAAAACAGACCCCTGACACACTGCGACTTTTAGCATCGATGCAGTCGCCCATTTTGAAAACGAGCTTCAGCATCGCGACTACATCAATGCTAACGCGCATTAGCATCGCGACTGCATCGCTGCTAAAAGTCGCAGTAAGTAGAGGGTCTAACTTACAAGGGTCTTTACCTGCGTGGTGGAGTGGTTAAGCACGCTGGGTTTCAAGGCATTGCCGCTCCGAGGTCCCTGGTTCGATTCTCGGTTTGTTCAATGTAGAATCAGAACTTTTTATATTGTCTGGGTGTTGTGATACCAACGTTGTGTTTGATTTCCATAACACAAGTGCATTGGCAACTTACTTTAGGATCAGAGCATTCAGATAAAATGTGTGTGTGTATGTGATTGGTGTCCAAAAGTTATTATTGTTATCATTATTATTTTTAAACTATAAGTTTTTCTTTTATGAAAGGTCTCAGCCAATTGAGCAAAAAATTCAAAAATTCAAAATTACTTTATTTTGTACATAGGCTATTGCTAGCACTTATACACGTCCCAACATTGGCCCTACCACAGCTTCGGGACAATTGTGGGCTCGTGCTGAGAAGAAGCTGCGCAACAAACTCAGTCACTATTGTCAATGCTTCTTTTAAGCACTAAATTATTAACGGTAAACCAATGAAGCACCTGTGAAAGAGCACCATTTACATCGTCAAAGGATTCTTTGGCCCTTGGAGTCTTAAAAATTAAGGAAAAATCATCTGCTGTTTAGTACTATTTCACATACATCATCGACAAAGTATGGAAGGACATTTATATATATCAGAAACAACAACGGTCCCAATATCGGTCCTTGGGGCACTCCCATTTTAAGAGGTGCTCCAGGAGACTCAGTTCCATTAATATAAACCTTTTGAGTTCTATCACTAACATAAGATTTCAATAAACCTAGCGCATCGATCGAAACGCCGTAATGTTGAAGTTTTTTCAATAAGGTCTCATGGTCTACACAATCAAATGCTTTAGAGAGGTCACAAAATACTCCTATAGCATCACAACTACCATCGTATGCATCAAATACATGTTTCAAGAGAGCAACTCCAGCATCAGCAGTGCTTCTACCTTTGTAAAACCAAACTGTTTATTATGTAATAATTGATTAGTTGTGAAATGACATAGAAGTTGATTAAAAATTATCTTTTCAAAAATTTGCTAAGCACGGGTAAAATTGATATTGGTCGAAAGTTGGAGGGGTCGCATTTTTCTCCTGATTTAAAAAGTGGAACGATTTTACTAAATTTCATTAAATTTGGAAACTTGCCTTGATCGACACATTTTTTAAATATGATCGCTAAACGCGGTGCTATAAATTCAATAATGGTTTTAATTATATAAACAGATAATCCCCATAAGTCCTCAGTCTTTTTCAAATTAAGTTCATTGAATGTTTTTATAATAACCTCAGAGGATACATGCCTAAAGTTCAGTAAAGAATGACATTCATCAATATTAGATCTAAGAATAGATTGGGCTTGTTTTGGAGATAATACAAGATCTTTGGTTGTTAATGTTGCAATATTAGTAAAGAAATTTTCAAAGCTTCAGGTTAATTTAAAAGCTTGAACATTATCGTATAGTAGGTGCAACCCTCTAACCGCTTCGCCACCGACTCGGTGGCGAAGCGGTTAGAGGGTCGCACATTAAAGCGACGGCTGCGATCCTCGAGTCGGGCCAAAAGATATGTACCTGGGTTTTTCTGTTCAGAAAGTCTCAGGGTAGCCTGAAGTTTGGAAGTTGGCGTTGTTTTACCCCCGTGCCTCGGAACGTACGTGAAGCCGTTGGTCCTGCCCTGATCTCTCTCCGGTCGTGTCAGATTGTCCCATCGGGTTATGAGAGTGAGAGGAATAGAGAGTGCACTTGTGTTTGCGCACACACTTGTGCACTATAATATGTCCCGCGCGATCGGTTAGTCGTTTGTGACTGGCTGAAATCGGCTAGGGGGACTATGGTGATATGATATGATATTTAGATAATATGATTCGGGTCACTTTTACTGTTGTAACGGTCCATTGTGTTTTCAGTTCTATTGCAAGTAAGTTTCCATCCATTACCAAATATACCACACACTCTCCATAAAAAAATCATAAAGCTTAAGACGTACAAAGAAGTTTACCGGCTACAATTAACAGCTAGTGGTGATGCCCACTTAAAGTAAGAACCCATTAGCCCTTAGTGTGGGACGAAAGCTTTCCACAGCCTCTTTTTGTACAGACGCCAGCATATCAGACTTTCCATTTTTGTTGAAAAATAACCCTTATTAAAACTGCATAAGATACCGCGATGTTTACCTTGTCCTGTTGTCCTTACTTAGTAGGATTTTCTATCCAAACACACGGTATTTTAAGAGTATCTGATTATTGTAGCTCATAGCAAAAAAAAAGAGTGTTAAAGAAAGCAGTATCAAAGATTTCTTAATTTTTACTTTTATTTTAACACTGAAACGCCCCAATCTGTTAATTAGGTCGGCCATTACTTTCGGCCGTTAGTTTCTTTATTTTTGAATTGTAAATAAGACCTAAGTTCATTACTTTTAATAATGTGAGAAAATGATTGTTTTTTTATACCTGAAAATCGGTTCCATGGTTTAATTTACATAGTAATAAATAGGGCAAAATTAGGTTTAAAGTTAAAGAAATCTTTGAACCTTATGATTTACCTACTCATTTTCAATATAGGTACAAACTTGTTATTTAACAGAGTGTTTAATATTGAGAATTCTAGAGTAATTCCTTACTGGTTTTAAAATTAAAACAATAGCCAAATATCTTGAAATAACGCTTTCGTCTTCTATTTAGAAGAAACAAATTATTTTGGAGTCGGTGCATGATGTATGTAGACTGTTGGTGTACGTAAATTAGACATCATGCACGTTGGAAAGTAAGTTTTTTAAGGCTTTTTTTATTATGATTTTAAACTATTACTCATATCGCAAAAACTACCGTAATGATTTTGAAGAAACTTACACTGTACTCTAAATTGAACTATACCTGATTGAAAGAATTATCTCGCTATGACTTTTTATTAATTAATTATTTACTTCTTATGACGTTTTCGAGAAAAGTTGTGATTTTTTTAGAAATTGATACAAACATGCATATACGAGTACATTTACGAAATTTTGCACACGTGTTAGGAAGCGTTAAAAGATCAACATACTAAAATTTTATCTTATTCTGAACATAATTATCTCATACATGCAGGTCGAATTGATTACCTCTTTTTTAGGGTTCCGTAGCCGAATGGCAAAAAACGGAACCTATAAGGGTTCCGTTTTTTGCGTTTCGCGTTTCGCGTTTTGCGTTTCGTCAAGTCTGTCTGTCTGTCTGTCCGTCCGTATGTCACAGCCATTTTATTCTGTAACTATAAGCATCAGCACACTGTTGAAATTTGTTAGGAAGATGTATCCTGCTAACCGCTTTACGATTCTTATACAAAAAATTAACAATAATTATATTTAAGGGGGGCCCCTATACATGAAACTTGCGAGATTTACGCTTCCAAAGTGGTAAAATGGGCGTCCCCCACCCCTTTAACTTCTTAACTAAGTGAGTGTAAATTTTGAAAAAATATGTTATGTACATCTTAACAAATTCTTTTAACGAAAATTGTTTTGGACGGGATCGAACGGGTTTTTGATATATAGCACATTTTCAACAACCGCACACATAACTTTGTTTTTCATACAAACACTATGAAAAACAAAGTTATATTTGTTGTCAACAAATAAATATTGTGGTATCTAAGCTTAGTGGAAGTAAGTGGATCCCTAATTCAGTTAAAGTGGGCACGGAGCCCTCAGTGGGCGAGTACGACTCGCACTAAGGCGGTTATTTCAAGTCGGTAAAAATATGTACTGTTATCGAGGTAGATTGTAATTAACTAACACCCGTACCTTTTCTCCAGCCAAAAATTCACAAAAGGTCCCGTTAAACATTTACACGTCAAATTAGATTGTCCGCATCCCCAAAATTTGACAAACGTACATTTTTGAAGAAAAAAAATATGGACATAACATAAATTAACTGAGAAAAAAGTCCAGTAATCTAGAAAACTCTTAAAAAGGGGCAGAATTTAGGGATGTTATAAAAATGAATTTACAAAAACAAATCCAAAAGCGAGTCAGTCATGTGACATGAACATTTTTGAACGTTTATGATGTTAACATTTTAAGTGCAAGTTTCTCTATAAAATAATTCACGTTTGCACGACAATCCGGGTATTATAAAACTGGCAACGATTAAATAAATGGATATTTGTAGCAAGCAACAAGTTTCATATTTTTCAACAGTTTCTAGCGCTGGCATCTCGATGGCATCGGCATCATTAGTAAAACACAGATGAACAAATTATTTTCAGTAAAAATAAAAACCTTACTAATCCTAACTTAGTAAAGGCCTGCGGGCGAAGTCTGAAGCATAATTTTTGACATTTCGCGTCGACAATTTCAATTTTATGATTTTCTCATTCATCAAATATCATTTTAATTTACGTAGCAATATCTTTATTAATCTTAAAAAATATTTTTAGTTTTTTAAGCTTCATTGAACAATTATTCTGAATCAATAAATACACGAAAACACCAATTTTGTCTCAGAATTTTTCGAGCGCCACCTGGTGGTTTTACACGGAGCTATGTCGAGACTTCAGACACAGGCGAACGCCTCGTTAAAAATTTAGTGGACTAAGAAATTAAAGGCAGGCATGGACATTAATGTTCGTTTATTTAAAATTGATTCAAACAGACAACATTTCACATTCACCTTACTGTGTTCATTAAACTTGCATAAAAAGAACACCAATTTACTTATTAATGAATGTAGGTGGTTAGGTAAGTACCAACAGAGGATTCAATTTGGTTATTTATCAAACTGACACTTTAGCAGACCATTGATGTTACAAAAAGAAAAAAGACGGCCAAGTGCGAGTCAGACTCGCGCTCGAAGGATTCCGTACCATTGACTTGGTAAACAATATTGGTAAATACTAGCGGTCCCCCGCGACTGCGTCTGCGTTTTGAGTTTTTCCACCCCTCCCATCGCAGCGTGATGTTGAAGCCTTTCATGATTTTTTTACAGATGCTCTCAAATATTTATGTTATTTAGCTTTTTAAATTTGTTAGCAACAGAAATACATAATTTGTGAAAATTTTAACTGTCTAGCTATCGCGGTTCTTCAGATAAAGCCTGGTGATAGACAATCGGACAGACAGACAGCGAAGTAACAGGGTGCTGTTTTTATCCATTGGGTACCTAACCCAAAAATGAGGAAAGAAAAGTCATTCCCTCAACACCAATAGCAAAATTCAGTCTTAAAAGCTAAGTAGATGAATACACTTTAATTTCGATCTTATATCGTTATCGAATCAAAAATGTACCTGTAGAATATACAGCACATTCATTTAAATAGCTAATAGCATTTATTTATCATTTGTTTAGTTAAATATTACTTCAGTGACCTTTATTGAGGTAGCTCTATGTTAATCCAAAAACAACAATGGTCCCCAACGCATTTAGTAAACAACATTTGTTTGTGTAAAACATACTCGTAGCCGCAAGGGTCATGACAAACTTTAGATCTAACCGTATGTCAGTTTGATTAAAACACGCCGCTGGGTGAGTGACAATGAACCATGTTTTTACCATAAAATTATTATCCCTTTGGAATAGAACGACAAAAGCGAGATGTCACTAGCAGCAAACTGTGTGATCAAAAGAGATGGGAGATGCGAAGTAGCAGAACCGTTTTTAGCAGCTGTCAGTCAGTTCGGAAGCCTATGAAAGCTCGCTGAAAATTTCTCTTATTTGAGTTATTGAAAATTTATGTGAAATTGTGTATATTTTGAAGAAATATTTCTGTTCAAACATGGTGACTTGATCGGTGATTGATTGTTGTTCATTACAGCGGAATAATCCAACAAATAATCATTCAACAGGTAAATTAGTCCAAATCGAAGCCTCTTAATAAACGACTGATATTTACCAATGTGCTTCAAATTTAAAGTACGCAGTTTGATCATTCTATTCTACAAACGTTAAATTACGTAAAAAGTAAAGACAGAATAACATAGGGAATGTATATACGAATATTTTATATAATGAAATAATATTTCGTTTTACACTAGAGCTGCATGTTCAATATTTTGTGTCGGCTGTTAATCATGCAGTAAACTAATATGTTTATCTTAGGAACATTGTTTTTTATCACATGATCGAAAGGTTATCTCATTTAAAGCTACAAATGTTACTTACTTATGTTAGTTACTGACATCTTAAATCGGTTTCGTTTGACAGCTTTTACTTGTCCTTCTATTCCGATAGGAATATTAATTTTATGGTTTTTACAGCGGTAAAAACCATGAAATTAATATTCCTATATTATATATATTATTATTATTATTATAACCAGTGGGTCAGTTGCTGCAAGTATGCTTTGTGTTTGACGACCCGTCTGGTGTAGTGGTCGAGAAATCGCCTACTACGCAGCGGGTTGCGGGTTCGATCCCCGCACAATACAAACATTTGTGTGCATGAACATGGTCTGTTTGTATTGGTCTGGGTGTTTTCTATTAAATACTTTTTTTTATAAACAAAAAAGTATTTAAGTATTATATCCGTTGTCTGGCTCCCATAACACAAGCTTTGAGTAGCTTACTTTGGGACTAAACAAACCTAATAAACAAGTGCTACTACTCATTAAATGAATATTTAAATAACTGAAAAATAAAATGAAAAGTCTGCTCTATATTCTTAAGTAATTCTTAACTAATTCTTAAGTATCTCTATTTTATAACATGTAGTATAATTTACTTACCTTTACTTTTAAGCTGCCTCAAAGTGCTATACCTTCTGGGTAACTAGGTTATAAGTACACTTAATGAACACATATATATCACCTATGTAAGTTTGTAACACCTAGTATGCATGCATGAATGAAATGACTAGATGGCGATGTGTGGGAATGTCCAAAGGATATTTGTAAGGACAATAACACGTCATGGTAAACACTGCGGCATCTTATTCAATTGTAATAAGGGCTACTTTGCAACAAAAAGAGATGACCTGATGTGCTGGCCACTGTTCTTTCTTTTACTAATATTGGGGCCGTGCGCGATGACGGCGCCTCAAACTATTGACGGACGTTGACCTGACAAATGGCTGGCTGTCATAACGAAAAGTAATTAAATCAAAGTTATTTCAATAAAAAAAAACTACAGGATGACTTTGAAAACATTAACAATATTTTAAACAAAAAACCTATAAATGATTTATAATCCATTCCACATATTAAATTAATATCAATTGTTATAAAATATCATTTGACGAAATCGAGAAAAGTCCTATTGATCACTTTAGAATTGATCTTTGCTTAAATTTAAACTAATAAATCACAGTTTGTTTTTCTAAATTGACGAATAATATTAAAGTATTAAAAAAAATCACCTAAACGGATTTCAGAAATGATAGATACTTTATGATGTTTCTATGTTTTATCAAATCAATTGATTTTAATTTTAGTATGCGGAAGGGACTATTAATCATGAGAAGGTTCTTAGTTTAACTCTTTCACGGACAGTGACCGCCTATAGGCGGGATAACAATAAAATTTCTATTGTGTCTGGAGTACTGTCCGTAAAAGTGTTAAAACATTGCCAATGTTTTCAAAGTCACGTTGTATTTATTGGTTCACTTACGTTATTCTATAGTGATGATTTAAAATTAATTTGTGTAAAATTTTAACACAAATTAATTTTAAGTCTTTTTCTCTAGTAATTACTAAAAAAAAAAAACAAACAAACGAACAAAAGTCCTCAAAAGTTGATTTTTTTAGTCACTGCAAGCTCTGTCTTCGGTTTGGGTTCCTCTAAACACCTACTGCGCATACAGCGGATAGGTTTTTGAATTATTAGATTGCCATATTTTTTTCAATTTCCTGCATGTTATAATTTTTAAACCCCGATGCAAAAAGAGAGGGTTGTTATAAGTTAAACGTATATGTCTGTGGTAACCGTAGCTCCAAATCAGATTAACCGATGATTGTTTAGTTTATTGTGCCGTAGATAATTTTTATCACAAGTGTTCTTAGCCATGCTTCATGAGTATGTGTTCAGCCGCTTTTTTCGTGCGAAGGTTTTTTTACACCTTTAATGTTAAACTTACAGAACTATCAAAGTAAGAAATAGGCCAAACACGACAGTCACAGGCTAGTTCTAAATATCAAACATATGAATAGGTCCATTGTAGCCACGGTGCAGTGACTAAGTGCGCCTTTACATAAGGGCGTCAGCAGCGGGTGCCTATACATTAAAACCACACAAGCGCTGGCGTTTATAGTATGAAATTATCGGCAGCGCGACTGTGGCGCGTAGGTTTCGCGACCGTCGTCTGCAAAAGTCCCCTAAGTGCGTCTTCACATTAGAGCGACAGTAGAGCGACAGCAGAGCTGCAGCAGTGGATGCCCGTTACATAAAAACACAGCAGCGCTGCTGCCCCACAACTATGCGCCGCTGCCGCATTAATGTATGTAATTATAAAGTAACCATTTACGAAGAAAAATCATTATCTCTTTTCAAAAACACAAGACAATTGTAGTCGAGGTGGTTCAAGGAGGTACCCGTGGAAGTTATTTGTACCTGTAGCAGCAATAACGTGACTTGCCAGAAACAGTCACAGTATGCGCGTTCGGTTATATAATCTGCTACCAAACCACATTCAAAATTTTCTATTCAATATTTATAAAAGAAAATTTTTAGAGAGCTGGTTGAGAACTGTTTCTATAGCGTATACGAGTTTACAAAATTTTGCCGTGACGGACACCTAAAGCGAATTGTAATCGATTACTGACATCTTTTTATTTATAAATTTTCAATGTGACAAAAGAATTACGTAATTAGTACTATATTATTATTAATATTATAATTTTAATGACTCCTAATTTTTTATAATAATTTTAATGTTGACATTAATGTATCTATCTATTCTATTCTATTCTAATTATCAGCAGCGCGACAGTCGCGCTGCTAAAGTCACCTATATGTGAACGCGCTCTAAAACCCTACAATATTATGTTTATCTATGTAGGTCAAGTTAAAATGATGGCGATAAATAACCAAAATCACTTTAAACCTACATTATTTTAGATACGACTTCTGAACTAACTGAAATAGATAGGTAAAACGCAAACTAAAGTTTCATCCATATTTGATTAGATCGTCCAACGTTGCCCAAATCTGAGTGCCTACTCTCAAACGCGTTGATTGTTTTGTTGACTTTACTTTGTTCCTGTCATTCTTATAAATAACGCGAAAAATAAGTTCGACGAGAAAAAAAACCAGAAAAGCCGGCAAGAATGCTCGGTGTTATGGTATGTTCTATTGTACTCTTTGCAGGATCAAAGTTTTACAGAAGCTCACAGTTGAATCCCATAGGTCCATACTGGCTAGAGAATTGACTTGTACTTGAGTAGTTTTTTGTCAGTAGACAGTTTTGAGTTTCTGTCAGGCAGCCAGTAGAGACCTCTATACTTTGCGTTAATTTTATCTCTCTTCATTTGTCCAAGCTTTTGTATAAATGAAGAACGTTAGCCATCAATCTATGCATTCCCAGGCACCGTGTCTTGATGAGGGAGTTCTGTGTTATTTAGCTTGACGGGCAGGCAGTTACCCCTTGGAGGGTAAAGGTGGCACAGATTTTGTAACGTTATCAGCTAAGCCCCATTAGGCAAACCATATCTCTATTTCGTTTTGGAGGAATTAATAATACCCACCTAATTACCTATCATAATAACAGCTGAACCAATTTCGATAGAATTTACTCTATTTCGAAAGTAAGAATAACAATGAAGCAAATATTGTCGTCTGGAATAAATGTTGTTATGAGATCTACATAGTAGGAACTCTACATAGAAATTTTCTCTGAGATAGGAGATGGTAGATATTCCGAGACACGAACGTTTGCAGACGACTTGATATCTGAACAATGTTTTAATTTATTCGCGAAAACATTTCAAGCTCTACGATATTTTCTTGTTATGTTAATAAAGATACCTACATTAAAATATGTAGTAGCACAAAGTTGTGTTTGTATCACGTATTAACAATATAAATTCTATTTTATTTTAAGGTCCAATTTTGTCATCTTTAGTAATGATTAAATGCCGTTTCCAGCGGTTGATGTTCGTTTGTGCATATTTTAAAGAAAAGATACCCTAACCAAATGTAAGAATGGCTATTTTAAGACGATTGGTCAAGGTATTTTTTGCTCAAACAACGCACAGCTGCAAACATCGATCACGCAACCGGGTCTAGGTTGACATTAGTAAGATTTGTTAATTGCAACCACTTTTTTTCTTGAACTATCTCTTAACATAACTCTTAAAAAAAGCCTTCTCATTCCATATCGATTTTACGATTTGCATGAAAATATAAATTTTCTACTAATTTCAAAGTAACTAAAACTGAAACTAAAATAAACGTTGATGCATCGCATCAGTTCCCTCAGATTATGATCAAACATGAACAACAATTACAGCATTATTGTACTTGAAATGTTAAAATTAGTATGGATCATTTCATTTATTGAGCATACAAATTGACAAATACACAAAATCAAAACTAATTTATATGTTATCGAAAATCACTTATTCAAATTCAACTTTTATTGCATCAATAATGAATTTTGGATTGATATATGCATTCGAAATTTATAAAATCTGATTCATAGTTCGACCCGAACATTCAAATACTATTTATCTGCTTCATTTTCAATCTAGGTATTTTAATTGAATTTTCATCTTGATCATATTGAATCGGTATCAGCGCACATTTGCATTGTTGTAAGACATTTTGTTCGTTATTTGCTTAACAAGACAAGCTATTCCTTACTTATACAAATCACAAAAATTTACTTGCCTCTAGACGAGATCAAGAGTCACCAATTACATTTACCAATCAAATAGTAATGCACGTTTGTCATACACAAACTTTGGGAAGCCAATATGTGGTGCGGACTAGAGGTTTTCTATTAGTTCTCAGCTATTTCCAAAAAAAGTTGGTAATTACTTTTTTTATCTATTTCAGGGTAGTCGGAGTTGTCGGGCCGGCCTGGCATGAGGGGCCTGTCGCGGCCAACCCCACCCCTTTACCTCCAGTGCTCACCCCTCTGTGACTTTAACACTCCCCCTCTCCTCCCCCTCATTTTCTTTCTCCTCTCGATACCCATCACCAAAACACAAATGACTATCGACAACGCGACACATATCACAAACTTGGACGCTGCCATAAACATAAAAGAATATTTTAGCGCGGAACCTTTTATTGATGATGATACTAATAAAGCAGCCAGTAAAGAATACCAAACGCTCATCGATAGATTTAGAAGAAAAAACTTAAGTGATAATTTCGAATCATCAACTTATGTAGATCAATTAGCAAAATTAGATGTAAATACTGAGTCTAAAAATTTAAGCTCAAATAACAATACATTTGACATTTTACTAGAAGATGAAAGAAATGAAACAGATTTAGAATCTGAGCTAGATAAAACTTCAAATGAAAAGCTACAAATAGACGATGCGACGCGAACAAAGATATTTAACGACTTTTTCACGACTGTCAATAAGAACGTTGAGTTCAAACCTTCTACTGTACAAACTAAAGTAGATAGTGATGATTATGCGTTGACCCTAAACAGTACTGATTACGAGTATGAAAATGGAACAGTTGATCTAACCGATTCTCATGAAACGATACGCAGAAGGTTTTCTAATGACTCCGTAGCCTTTTCCACTAACCTGCCCCCATCTCGTGTTCCATTAAACAAAGCACTGCAGACCCCGCGGCCGGGCTTCATGGAAGGTAAGTGTTTCAATATAATTTTTACCGACTTTAAATAAAGGAATTATTTAATTCGACCTTCATTTGACATACATAAAGGTCGAATTGGATACCTCCTTTTTTGGATATTGAGTTAGATAACATTTTTGTATTATGTGCAAAGTTTCGTAATGTATGTTTGTTTGTCTCAGGATTTCTCAAAAACGCAAAGTCATAGCAAGATGTTATTTTTAGTTCAATTAATAATAAAAAAGAAACAATTAAAACTAAGACATTCAACACAAAAAAAATACTAAAAACCTACATTATCAAAAACGAAACCATTTCCAGTTCAATCAGGTATAGTTTAACTTAGGGCAAAATGTAAGTTTCATCAAAATCGGTCCAGCTGTTTTTGTGATATGAGCTATAACTAAAAAGGATGAAATAAAAAAATTACAAGATTCAAATGAAAGTATTATTTTTTGGAGTCGGTGCAAGATGTGTTTAAAATGATGGCGCGAGTAAGCTTAACATAATGTACCGACTCCATAAGAATTTTATGCGTTATTTTAATATTTTTAGTCGATTTTTAGGCGGTTTACATTTTTTTAGCTTGATTGTTGAGATTAATTAATTGAGAGAGGTGTTCCTCCTCATGTCGCATCAATCCAAATACTCGTATCATGTAGGATTGCTTTCAATATTAATTGACTTATAGAAAATCCAAAAAAATGTGTATGTTTTACGAAAATTAAATTAATTTGGAACTCTCGACATTCATCAGGTTCTGGTTCAGTGCTCCTTTGAAATTTTTCACGTAGATTCTTTTATCGGTCGACGGTTTTCGAGCCTAGCTAATTAAATGGGCTGTTGAAAGGGTAATTGGTCGAAAGCTTTCGTTTCGATTTCGGAATACTTGAGCTTTTATCAGAGCTTTGAGTTGGTTTCAAGCGTTAAATTCGTGATTACAGCGCGTTAGTAGAATTAAAGCAATTCAAAAGACGTGAAGAATAAATTCTCAAGTAATAAAAATAAAATATAAAAACAAAAGTAAATCATGAAAAATAAATCATGAATATAAGTTACGATGTTACAATTAAGTTTCATGTATTATTATTTTTTACTTCTGTAGAAAAATATGTATAGTTTAAAGTATTTATTTGTTCTATCAGATTTTTAGTGGTCCTACTTACTTTTTTGTCTCGATGATATTACATCTTTATCTAAAAAAATAACTTAAAATCGAACCTATTCAAAAACCAAACCCATTCCTTGCGGCATCGAGGCTATGTGCTGGCTGCGTTGCCGCGTTGGAAAGCTATGCTAATCCTTTGAGCTAAGGTCGTACTTATTTGTTTTATTCGGAGGTTGTGGTTTCTGGCCTCACTTGATAGACTTTCAAAAACAGAACTTCGATAAAACCGTATCCGCTAACTCTTTAGTGTGCAAATACTCGAAAGATTTTGTTGCGAAAGAATACACAGTGGTTTCTTTGATAATAGACTTAATGATTAAAGTTTGGAAGGCAAATCTTGGGATCAACTCGTATTGTTTGACTTATCGGAGTTCAAAGGAGAAAGCCATTTCCGACCACAAGCTTTGTAAGTAACGCGTTTGAAAGTAAATTAATAAGATTTTTCTCTGAATGTTTTAACACTCACAGTGTCATATTGTATATTCATAAAGATGAAATTAAAAACTTAAAATTACTCACGGGCAGGACTCGAACCAGAAACTTTTTAGCTAAACGGCTGAACGTTATTCAGTCATTTCATTGAATGCCGGAATTTAATGAACTGTCTAGTCGTTCAATTAACTAGCTGATTTAACTAGGAAGTATTTGTCGCAGCCGACAATAATAATAATAACAAATTACCTCTTTATCGAAGACATTAAAGTACATACCTCCTTGTTGGACTACACAACCCTAAAAAGAAAGATAACGAATTAAATAATAATTATTATTATTTTTGGACACCAATCACATACATTGTTCTGATCCCAAATTGAGAAGCTAAATGGACTTATGTTATGGAAATCAAGCACAATGGTGGTACCACAACACCCAGACCCAAGACAATACAGAAAAGTTAGATTTCTATATTGACCCGACCGGGAATCAAACCCGGGACTTTAGAGTGGAGACGCTTTAAAACCCAGCGTGCTTAGCCACTACACCACGGAGTTTGACAAAAATAACTAAGTCTGGGATATTACACAAAGGTTTTCCCTTAAATCAAGCAAGAACCTATCTGGTCGCGAGCCGTTAATCCGAGTTTCATCGCCGATTACCCCCATAATAACCGCGCTCGGGTCGTTAGAGTGTAATTACATTTATCGCGTGAGATCCTCCGCGTTTTGGTGGAATTTCCGAAATGTTGCTAAAGTTATAATGATAATATGAATGATCAGATATCAGAAAAATATTTGTTTTAAGGGTAAGTTAATAAAAACAAGCAAAGTATTAAAGATTTTTACCGACTTCAAAAATGAGGTCAGAAATGCCATGTGTATGGTATGTGATATCGTTAGAATTTGATAATATTTGAGTATGTCGATCTAATCAAATCAAATCAAATCAAAACATTTATTTGCAAAGAATACAATTTACAAAATAGGGTCTTAAAATTATGGTAGTGTGTGTACTCGTATTCCGCCTGCACGCAGGCATGCAAACATTATAATTTATATTTATTTAAATACAATTTATAACATTAATACAATACAATTTTAAACATTAATAATAAATTTACTTCCAGTCAAAATAGTCCTTTAGGCTGCAGAAACAGTGCGTCAAAAGCCAATTACTTATTTTTTTAAAAATAATATTCCGTCAAGAAGTTTCAAATCGTAAGTCGTTTCATATTCCAAACACGTGTGCTAAATTTCGTAAGTGTATGTTTGTTTGTATACAGGGTGGTGTTTTGGTCAGTGACATCCAACTCAGGGATAATAGTATGAGTTATGCTTATTCTAAAAAAAAAACTTTAAATGCTGAGCAAGTTTTTAAAAAAAAATCTCTTCACAACATTCAAAAAAATTACAAAACGAATGGGAAAACTCGCACCCTAGTGCGTAGCTAGCGCTTATCTACGAAATACTACGCCTTAGCTGGTGTTGGTTGTTTTGACTCAATCGCTGTACCGGACAAAAAACTGATTTTGTAGGTTTCTTCCATTTCAAAAAAAAGAAGTTTATCGCATAAGTATCGTTTGTATAGCCACCCCTGAGTCGGTCGTTGCTGACCAAAACAACACCCTGTATTTGTATGTTTGTCCACGGATGAACGTAACCATGAAGTTCACGAAACGAAAAGCCTTCTCAATAACTTAGGGTACAGTGTAAATTTCATCAAAATCGGTCCAGTGGTTTTGAGATATGGATCGAACTAAAAATCATAAAATATGTTTTTAACTTAACCGCCATAAATACACAAAAGCACTTTATTCTACGCCGATTACTAACCACGATGTTCATAGTCCACACTATGTTTAGTAAATGCATCCGTAGTATGATAAGCCACAAGTATTTCGTAGCACTTCCTATTTCTTTTGTCACGAAAAAAATTGTCCTCACTACGAAATCCGTAGCACACAGATTCGTAGCAAAAAATATCTGTAGCATAACAAGCTACGTCGTAGCACTCACAAGGTTTGTGTCGTGACTTTAAGTCGCTAGTCGGATTTTTAACGCGCACACTAGCGCCACTTTACTAGAAAAATCATAACTCATTAAATAAAAGACCAATCAAAAATCTGGTAGACATGATTGTAGCACTGGTTATGTGGTTTACATACAATGTTTAAGTTCAATAAACAGACTTATCTGCAGTTACAGTTAGAAAAAAATGGCAAAAGTGGCCCTATTTAGCAGTTTTTTCTAACTTTAACTACAGTTAACTACTTTAGAAATAATTTAAACGTACTCAATAAACTATAGAACCTGTACTACAATCATGTCTACCAGATTTTTGATTGGTCTTTTATTTAACGAGTTATGATTTTTCTACTAAAGTGGCGCTAGTGTGCGCGTTAAAAATCCGGGTAGTCCCTTAAGGACTGTTATTCTTAGCTTTTTGTTTGCATGCTATTATTACCGCAAATTCTGTACTTTGTAAACTCCCAAAGAAATCGATTTACATTCATTTCATTCATTAGAAATTGCAACCCTTATAATACTAGTCTCAACACGTATCCCAGGGGAAATGGTGGCTTTGTTTTAATATATGAAATGTATATCACAAAGGATTTAACAATAATAATCTATCATATGTTTGTTATAAGTACGTCAATATACAACACTTAGAGTTTGGTTTGGCGGCTGACGTGACCTGCCACCGCAAGCGCCAACTTTTCACAAACAAAAATGGCTACCTATTTCGTTTTGAAATAGCAAAGGTTAAAAAAAGAACTCATAGATATCGACCCAAAATTAGTACCCTTTGTTGGCCAGCAGGAAACATAGAATTTTGTTTTAAAAGTGTATTACTTACACCATCAAAGCTTATACAGGGTCTAACAAAACTAATGATCGATAGCCAACGGGGGGAATCTATAAATCACTATGATCACGCTCACCAAATTTAGTCCAAAAATACAGGCTAGTTTCTGAGATAATTAACAAAACATCAACGTGTTTTAGAAGTGATAAAAGACACCATTTACAGCTGTTTTTGCACTACTACACTGACAAATACGCACACCAACAAAAATAACTGACTACGCAAGCACAAAGATCAACATTCGGTCAGTGCACATCGAGTATTGCCAGCAGAAAGAAAATTGCACGAATTATACGAAAAACTCATTATGTAGGTAAATAATTTAAATTTGGCGATTACCTCTGATAAAAAAGATACCAAAGTACTTTACTAACGTTGTAAATGTGCAGTATTATTCTGAATTAAAAACAAACAGAAATTGTGTTTCAATCTTACAACTTACAGTGCAATAAAGTTTAAATAAATAAATAAAATTGTGAGTTAATTTCACAATCAAAAAATTGTTGACATTCTGTAAAAATGAATTGTTTTAGTATGATTAATATCGTTTGAATTTCAAAATGTATTTCGTAAATTTAAATTAATAGCACCAGTAATTATTATCATTTTATTTTTAAAAGTAGTATGTATTCACGACTTTTGTATTCTCATTTTTTATTCAAATCGTGCAATTTTTTTCATAGCAATAGCAACCCTTTTTCTCCGTTTTCGCTAACAGAAAGATTCAAAGAGCCGCTAGCGCATACGCACATCTAATGTAAGCCATAATGCAATGGCATACGGTTCGGCAGATTTATGTCGGCAAGGCGGCTCGAAAACGTCAAAGGCACCGCCGCCGGCGCCACCGCCATGCATTCCGCTTCTGTTATGACTACATGGAGGGTGACAACGGTTTCATAAAGTTTTTTTGAATAAAAGAGCAATTATTCCAAATTGAATTATTTTATGTTTACACTAATGTGGAAGTGTGTTTAAACAACTAAGAATTTAAACATCGTCGTTTTTAATAATGTTGTATTACATCCTTTTATTTAGGTTTAAAATTTAAGTACGTGTTTAAGTTTTGTCAGTTATTTACGTTCGATTGAACATAATTATTTAGGTAAAGTAGAGTAAATGGTAACCAACTCAACTTTCTGGATTCTCAAGCAGTTCACAAGTAGATAGTGTCTGTGACATGCTTATTATGTAAGACCCATCATCATCAACTTCATTATTTATTGACATACAAAAATGTAATGGGTTTAATTTCGACTTCCTTACGAGAATACGTTTAAAAGCGCAAACCTTAAAACAAAGTTGCGATTGAATAATAGTCTTTGAAAAAACTCATTTTTGTTTTTAAATACTAGACTAGCATTTAGTAGCATGGTCACCCTACACTGCTACTGCCTACGCGCCACGCGTCGCGTCGGCATAAGTCAATCGCAACAGTTGCTTCGAAAGTCATCAGTCTCATCTCGAAATTGTAACAGTAAAGTCCTGTCATTGGGATGCATATCGTTACGTGAACATCGCCTATTTGCGTGCGTATGGTAATGTATTACCATGTGATGATGCAGACTACAATTGCGCTGATGCCTTGCGGATGTACGCCGAGATCTACGGTGTCACGCAGCGCCCGCATCAAGCCTGACTGTGATGGGGGTGTGTGAGGCATCCTCAGGCGTACCGAGAGGCACACACACCACGTCCCCGGGTGCAGGGGCTGAAGCCGCAGGATTTCGAACGTCGTGCCCATTTTTGTGAGTGAATCCAGCAGCGGCTGAACGGCAAGACGTACCTTGACTTCCTGCAGAACACCTTAGAGGAGCTGCTGGCCGACGTACCTCTACATCTTTGCGGGGATTGTACTTCCGGCAGGACGGAGCGCCGACCCACTTCGATCGCGACATACGTGCATACCTAGCGAACCTGATCAGCGCATTCTCCCGACCTTACTCCACTGGACTGTTTTGTTTGGGGTAGGATTATGGACTTGGTTTTCGGTGACGATAGGCATCACATCCATAGCTTAGAAAAAATACGCCAGCGGATTGTAAATGCCTTAGAAATGGTTAAAAGTGATTAGAAACAAGTGTGCGTGAAACATTATAAAAAGGGCCTCGTAAGCAGTGTTACGTGTGAATACCCAAGGAGGACACTTTCATATCTTTAAGTACTGTATTTTTTTTGTAAATTAAGTGTTAAATTGTGTAAATACTTTCTAAGTTAGTGTACTTTTTTATTTAATGATTTAAGAAAAAAATCAATTCAGGTAAAAATTAAGTTACGCTTACATTCTTTAATGCTTTTTAAAAATATCATCCTAAAATAAAGTTAATGTTTTAGCGTTAATTTCTCGGTTATATCAATAACACTAACCTGCCAGTCTTAAGCTTGCTTAAGTGTCATTGTAAGTCATAATAAATTATTAAAGTAATCCCGCATTTTCCTTTCATTCCAATCTACCTATGCTACACCTCATTTTGCTAGTGAAAAAATACAAATAAAACTTAGGTTAGGTAAACTTTAATTTTGCTAATTAAAGCCTATTTGTTTCTTATTAAACATTTGATTTCTAACAAAGTTTTTACTGTTGGCTGTTTGTTCATTTAATTGCCATAGGCTTGACTTTCATAATACGATTGTTTTCTGTTATCATTGGGGTTTTAAGTAGGTAGGATCATTTAGTTTGACCTTAAGAAAATCATGAAAGGTAAGTATGTAAATCTGTCACTGCACTGATAAACTAAATGAGTAGCCTGGGGTCCTACTCTGAATGCATGATTTTGACTCTAGCCGTCACGCTCGCTCGCTCGCACTATCATGGTATCACAAATGAAAAGAGACGGCTCGAGTAAAAACATGTTATTGATAACAAAGTACGCACCTTATTTTTTGTCACGCTCGCTCGTGCAGACCTGATAGAAGAGGTGAAAGAGACGGCTTAAGTGACAAAGCTCGGCTATACAAAGTAGTTTTTTCTAGCCTTCTTGACCATCCACACACACACAGCTGTTAGATGGCCTTACTTATATCATCTAACAGCTGTGTGTATGTAAATAGCGTACAATGCTCCTTGAATTAATTTGAACAGTGTGCATGTAACTGTACAATATCTGTGGGTTGAAGCCTTTGTGTGCGTAAGTAAACGACAGCATGTTTTCTTAATTAATTGAATTATTTTGTTTGAAAACATAACTTTGAAAAATCACTATAAAACATATGTCAATATTTTGTCATCGTATTCAGTATGATGTATAGATACCCCCCGTCGACTATCGATCACTAGTTTTGTTAGACCCTATATAGTGTTTGATACGTACACAGATTTAAAGTAAGAAAAGATTATGTATGCAGGTAATTAATTACACTACAAAGCAAAAGTATGAATGTCAGACCAAACCATTACAAAAATTTTACTAAACTAATTTACGAATTATTAATTAATTTTACGAAATAAATCTAACCAGCAATGTATTGCAAACAAATGTGTCAGAACACTGATGATTACAACGAGTTAGCGATTTTGATATACATTGATACGGGATTATAGATTAAATTTGGATTACAATATCTCTGAGTTAAAGCATTTAAAATCACTATGACCAGGTCAAAACATCTACGTATACTCCGAAAAATCATTGTTTTTTTTCGCCTATTACAAGCCACAAGCTGTATAAGGGTCTCCCGCGACTTCATCCGCTCATTTTAAGTTTGTTCGCTACTCTCGTCGTAGCATGTTGTTCAATAGCCTTTCTCGATGAATAAGCTATCCAATACAAAAATATTTTTTCAAATCAGTCCAGTAGTCCCTGAGATTAGCGCGTTCAAACAAACAAACTCTTCAGCTTTATAAGGGATAAGACTTTGACCCGTCTTGAGGAGACATAAACGTAATTAACAATGTCATAAAGCTAACGAAATAAGCTACCCTTCTCGTACACGCAACTCATTTGACGTCTTATCCAAAAAAAGTTAAAGGATCAGTAGACTCAGGGACATTTCGGCGGCTGCCGCTCATGCCGCAGTGACTTTTTCCATAGTATCTGACAGTTAAGTGACGTACGCCACCGGCAATTATGTAACCACCATTATGTAATAGTACTTGAGGCTCAACTGACAGATTGAAATAATAATTATTTTTTATGATTGGACCCTTTGATAAACGTTACAGTTGTTATGATGATCGAAGATTTAAAGTAATCCTTTGTTCTTCATCATTATCTTTGTACTGAGGTAAATTTAAAAACTTTACATAATAATTTACAAGAAATAAATTACTTCTGTATATTAGTTTATTTTATAGACAACCGTACAGGTAAGAACTACCGAAACTTATAAATCTATTTAGCTCGATCGATGCGAGTTTGTTTTCGTAAAATCGGGCCTCAGTATTTAATATTTTATCATTGTTCCGGCAAATTACCGACTAAATAAAACAGTCAGCGCCATCTATTGGTGGAAGGTAAAATCTCACCGATAACCGACAGTTAAAAAAAGACGTCTCGTATAAAACTGGGCTTACTGTATAAATCTACATTATGTCCAGGCGCGAGTAATTTTAACCTCGAGCAGTAGGATAGAGACCGCAAAGTCGATCACATACTTAAATTGAGTTTTGCAATTTGTTGCTAAATGGAACTGTGTAATTGGATATTTGGAATCGATCATATAAAACCTCTAAGAGACGAGTGATTACATTTTAACTTGACACACATTTTATATAAAGTACTAAATTGTATGTATAACACAGTAAGTAAACTTCGATTGGGGTTTGCGTGGCCAGGCCATAACACATATAAATGGCAACACAACTCCCTTATTCATAATAACGCAAACAGTCTTATAAACCTGTTTTAATTATTACACAGTTTTTTCTCGTTCTTTCTTGGCGCTGTCATCATTTGACAGAAAGTGGCAAAACAGTGCAATAGATAAAATAGGTTTAATAAGACTGTTTGAGTTATAATGAATAAGACTGTGAGTAAAAATACTTAATTTACACGGTCAGGTCAATGAAGAAAGAGATAACATTCTAGGATTAAAATAAAATTGAAAATTGCATGTATGTGATTTGTGTTCAAAATGTTTATTTATTGTTCTCGTACTAGTAGAAAATGCATTAGGGCATTTTATCCATTAGTTGGACAACTCAGGGTGTGGAAATCTCAGCTTTATTAAATAATTTTCATAATGTCAATTGCTGCCTAACAAATCAAATTGCTGTTAAAGTCCGTTTTTCTTTGCTAGTCCATTAATTTAAACAATCTTTTCATAACTTTTGATGAAATAAATAACTTGTATATTTTTTTTAATACCTGTATTATATATTTTTGATCACTTAATCGGTTCTCAAAAGAAAATGTTTTTGTAACTTACCCATACCAATACAGGAAGAATTTTCGTTGGAATCCAAAAACAGGAGACCTTATTGTACAGGCGCCAGCACATCAGACTTAACATTTTTTGTTGAAAATAGTCCTTATTACAACTTCTTAAGATATCACAGTATTTATCGTGACGTGCTGTCATCTGTACATATACACGAAAAGATAAGAGAGATTCCGGGGCCCAAGTTACGTGAGCACTTACATTTAATGCCATATTAGCATAAAATTATACTTCAAATCAGGTTTAAGGGGGTTGTAAAAGAAAATTATTATCTCATTTTGTCATTCGCGAGTGATGTATTTTGAAGCTTGAAAAGGTCACAGGTAAAGTCAAGAAGTACAAACTTTGCAAAGTGTGTACCTACTTGTACAAATTATTATATGGAAAAAATGTGATAAGTCAGAAGGAATGGAACCTAGAGGTTAATAGTTGGTGCCTACCCGTGCTTGAAAGAAATAGGATTATTATTTATTTGAAAGTCACGTTGTTTGTGATTTTCACAGATGGAACCTTAATCTGTTATCCAGGCCTGTAATTTGTAGATTGACATACATACATACAAATTCAATTTTAGAGAGATTTGTATCGGCATAGTAAATCGAAAAACTTCCTCTCTAGTCGTATTTTTATGTAATTAAATGACGGAAATAAACAACTATGGACAACTGCTCCTTTTAATAAGTAGGTGCTCAACCATAAAACCGAGGCATCAATGCGTACAATCAAAACGATGTTTTTATTCAATGAGCCGCAATGAAAAAATACGTTTGCTCATTTTCCCGCCAGAGTGCGCTTGAGTTCACCCTCGGCTCACTGTGTGAACATTACGAGTATACCGTGATAACTATAGTTTTGGTAGAGCCAGTCAACTGTAACTAGTAACGCCTCGTGTTAAGAATATTATGACATGTGTACATGCAATGGGCTTCATAGAGGATCATACAATAAATCTAAGTCTAGATTGCTACTCATGCACTAAAACGCATCTTTAAGAAGAATTTATAAGATTTAATCATACAAAATATTAGAACATATTATAATTTGCATGATTAATATATATTACTGAAACCAACGAGATTTATTTTTTATTTTTATTTAAACTTTATTGCACTGTTAATGGTACTATTGGCGAACTTAATTGCTTATGGCATTCTCTACCAGTCAACCGCTTGGGAAACGCAGAGAGTTAAATCGCTGGCGGAATATCTAAAAGTACTGAGAGAGACCAAAAAATATATTTTAAAATGCAGTAACAACATACATACTAATATTACCTAGATAAATAGCATTAATAGCATAAATTAGCATGGGATTAATGAACATATATAGATTACATATACGTGTATTTATTAAAAAATAAATTATAGATATTAACTCAATTAGGTATTAACGACAGCAGTGAAAGGAATAGTGGTTAATTCTGATGTGAGCCAAGTTTAAGATAGTGGGTGCGGAGAGACTTCTTAAAAGAAAGTTTGTTGATACCCATGGAAATCAGAATGTTCTCAATTCTGATTTCCATGGGTTTCATACGTATTATGAAAAATAAAAGGTTAGAAGAATTTATTCAAAAGCCGAATTGATGTAACGACTATTCTTTCGTATAACTATGTATAATAACAAGATAAGTTTTTATAACTGTCATACTATTTCTAATATCTATTTCGATATGCCTCCTTTAAAGAGATTTTTATCAGTTCTTACGATTTTCATTTTTGTAGAGGCTTTTTGGGGCAAGCTGTTTTCAGTCTACAAACCAAACAAAACGTGCAAATTCACACAATTCTTTCACGTCTCGCCTTTTAGGCAAGAGCCGTATTACACTGACGCAAACAAATGACTTTCCCAAAGCTAGGATTAATAATATAACATGTGGGCCTAAAACAGACCCTATGTAGCTATTCGTCACCTTCGTAATGGTGGGACGTTTGACATTTTGTATGAATGTTAGGATTGGTTGAACTTTGACGAAGGATGTTACATCTCTGAAATGTTTATTTTTTTTTAAAACACAGTATAAACTTTGACGCATACCTCTTTATTGAGAAAATTTCATTACTTTTGACATGATGGCACCATCTTTTAAAATTGCGGTCCTCTGCGACTTTGTCCACGTGTTTTGATTTTACTCCTTCTCATAGCTTAGAGATCTTTTAAAAAAACTTATATCCTTTACCAAAAATACGCTATCATTTTATACAAAAGTTTTTTCTTCAAATCGGTCCAGTATTTCCTGAGATAAGTTCGTTAAAATAAACTAACAAAGCTTTATAACATTAAAGTATATACAAACGCCAAAACACGTTCTACAATTGTGAAGCCAGGTTACCTATTGACTATGCCACCGAGCCTAAAACGAGCGATTTAAACTGAATTCATCATCTTGATTGTCTAATTTAACAACAGTTAAGACCCATTTCTCAAATGTAAGCGCAAAAACGAAATGGCTAATAATTTCGTCACCCGTAGTACCTCTTCGCTGTCAATTGATTGCTTCGTTTTATTGCGAGGGCAATAAAATATCTAAGAGTCTTTAATTAAAGTGGTCGTAGATAGCCTGATTATTAGTATCGTAAGGCTTTGCGTTTGATTATAGAACAAGTTTATTGGACAGTTTTGTTGTGACAAATCTTGAGATTGTTCGTAGTAAAAAAATGCCTTTATATTAGACACCACTTTAAAAAAAAACAATCACTCATTGATCAATGTCGACTGTGACACATAATGTTTAATTATCCTGTCCAATTTTAAGTATAAAATGTAGGATATGGTCGCACCGTTGATTACAAGGACGTTCCACCGTAATTTGCTTAGCAGAGGCCGCTAACATAACCTGCTGTAGGTAGTACTTACGCGGTTCAATCCTTCATGTTTTGAGAGGATGTGAAAGGTCATAAACCAAAATGTTGTAAAGTGGTGGCTAGGCATGTAAGGTATATTTATTGTTAGTTTTATTTTTAACACGTATGCTGAAATGTATCAATCATAGCTACAGTGGTCAATACCTATGTTCATAAGTACAGAGACCGATCGCTTGCGATAACGATTAGGCCGCTGCTTGAATAGAAATATATAGCTTAGTTGTTGATACCCATGGAAATCAGAATGTTCTCAATTCTGATTTCCATGGGTTTCATACGTATTATGAAAAATAAAAGGTTAGAAGAATTTATTCAAAAGCCGAATTGATGTAACGACTATTCTTTCGTATAACTATGTATAATAACAAGATAAGTTTTTATAACTGTCATACTATTTCTAATATCTATTTCGATATGCCTCCTTTAAAGAGATTTTTATCAGTTCTTACGATTTTCATTTTTGTAGAGGCTTTTTGGGGCAAGCTGTTTTCAGTCTACAAACCAAACAAAACGTGCAAATTCACACAATTCTTTCACGTCTCGCCTTTTAGGCAAGAGCCGTATTACACTGACGCAAACAAATGACTTTCCCAAAGCTAGGATTAATAATATAACATGTGGGCCTAAAACAGACCCTATGTAGCTATTCGTCACCTTCGTAATGGTGGGACGTTTGACATTTTGTATGAATGTTAGGATTGGTTGAACTTTGACGAAGGATGTTACATCTCTGAAATGTTTATTTTTTTTTAAAACACAGTATAAACTTTGACGCATACCTCTTTATTGAGAAAATTTCATTACTTTTGACATGATGGCACCATCTTTTAAAATTGCGGTCCTCTGCGACTTTGTCCACGTGTTTTGATTTTACTCCTTCTCATAGCTTAGAGATCTTTTAAAAAAACTTATATCCTTTACCAAAAATACGCTATCATTTTATACAAAAGTTTTTTCTTCAAATCGGTCCAGTATTTCCTGAGATAAGTTCGTTAAAATAAACTAACAAAGCTTTATAACATTAAAGTATATACAAACGCCAAAACACGTTCTACAATTGTGAAGCCAGCTTACCTATTGACTATGCCACCGAGCCTAAAACGAGCGATTTAAACTGAATTCATCATCTTGATTGTCTAATTTAACAACAGTTAAGACCCATTTCTCAAATGTAAGCGCAAAAACGAAATGGCTAATAATTTCGTCACCCGTAGTACCTCTTCGCTGTCAATTGATTGCTTCGTTTTATTGCGAGGGCAATAAAATATCTAAGAGTCTTTAATTAAAGTGGTCGTAGATAGCCTGATTATTAGTATCGTAAGGCTTTGCGTTTGATTATAGAACAAGTTTATTGGACAGTTTTGTTGTGACAAATCTTGAGATTGTTCGTAGTAAAAAAATGCCTTTATATTAGACACCACTTTAAAAAAAAACAATCACTCATTGATCAATGTCGACTGTGACACATAATGTTTAATTATCCTGTCCAATTTTAAGTATAAAATGTAGGATATGGACCTATAACGGAACGTAAGAAGTAAGAGATGACAGACGACAGAGAGTGAGAAAGGAGAAGAACGTTTGAATTTGGAAGTGGAAAAGTTAACGTTATGATAAACATGAGAGGAGTGTGAGTGAGTGTGGGGTATGAAGATGGATGCAAGTTACGTCTTGGATGTGATTATTTTTTAGAGGACATTTAATAAATCAAATTTTATACTAATCCTGTATTACTTATATCCAAACTCACATGAATGAACCAAAATTTTGAATATGTTACACAGCGTTTTCAATTCTAATCTTCATTGACCCATGTGGAACTGCATCTCATTTTTATTTTTATTCCATATTATTGATGCAATGGTTTAGTATTAATATATTACTCATAACAACTTGATGTTTTGTGATATAAGTATCTTCTATCAAACTTTAAAACAGGATAGAACGCTGAAATAGAACATAGGACTCTCCTCCTTTTTGTAATAGATTTAAAAGGAAATAATTTTTACTGCAGCATTAATATCGCAAGATTTGTATCTATAAACCAGACTACAAATAGAAAAATAACTGGTGGAAGCATATTTGGTCTGGTCTGGTCTGGTACCTTTCATAATGCGGAAGTTCATGTGGATAACTATGCTGTCATCCAGAAGTGGACAGTGTCGATGCATGCTAGGATATGGCAGAGCCCCAACAGCATCCTGAGGGTTACCAAAGATATGCCATCGTGATAGAATAGTATAGATAGGAACCGATTTTTTTGACTGATCGCTTTGTAGTATTGTCGCTTTGTAGCTTTTATTTTTGTTTTTTTAGTTGTACTAACAATATACGAGTAAGTTAATTGTTACTAACTACTATCTGTACTGATTATTGTTGGTCTGAAATAATTAATTTATTATAATATAAATTTTTGAAGTCAAACACCACTTGGGACCGGTAACCCAATCCCGTTAAAAAAAAAAGATAAAATCGACTGGGCACCGGTGCTTCTCGATCGCCGTCACACGTTGATTACAAGGGCCCTGAGGCAATTCGCTTCGCCCTCCAATATACATGTCCATGAATAATACAACAATTGGCTACTACGAGTTGCAACATTTTTATCTGTTTATTTATATATTATATTTTTATGTAAATGTGTTTAACTGAATATGTATTAGTTTATATATTTTGTATTATCTTGTGTATTTTATAATCATTTACTGACATTTAATTTTATACAATGTGTACTTATCATCTTTTATGTTTCTTTATAAAAACCGGTCCACTTCATTTTTTTTCGAAATATTTCATCGGCATGCCTTTTTTATCATTCTTCATGCTTTTTCTTAGCTGATCGTTTGTCTAGAAGAAATTTCTTCAAGCAATAAGACCGCCTCAATTCTACTAATTGCAAATATATAAGATGCTATCCTGTGTAATTATTATGTTCGTGGTGTTCAATAAATTAATTTTATTGTTAATTATTACAACTGCGTTAAAAATCAGTTTTTTTTTTGCTTACATATTTTGATATAGCACTGCAAACTGGTTATCTACATGTATAAGTATTTTGGAATATAAATATTATTTAAGTGGATCTATGATTCATGGTGCTTCATAAATTTCGGGATGTAGACAACAAAGTTCAAATTATTTATTTAGTAATTTGGTATCTTCGTTCCATTAATATGCAATTTCTTTGCATCATCATACTATTCCATTTCCAAAAAGTTAGAATTATAAATAATCATCAACATTCCAAAAATAGGTTTACAAACACATAATGCGTGACTGAGTATTTATACCTATAAAAATTCTACCAGTTTGTCAAGAACATGAAGTATAAACCGACCGACGACGTCGCAACAGCATACATAGCAGATTGGTCTTATCTAATCTTATATTCACAAGATTGCTGGCGGTCTGCTAGACCGTCCTAAGCTGTTAAGCAATCTGAGCATTTGCACACCAAGAACTAACCTCTGAGGAATCCCAACCTTTTCCAAAACCCTACAGTTAACACCAATTACAGGCGGAATTCTTATTCACTTAGAGCAGATTTGCTACTCTAAGTAAAAAAAAAAGATTGAATAGATTTATTTAAGGAATGCCAGTACACTTAAGGCTTTGATTGTTTTGTACTAGTGTAGGTCAGATGAAGAAACGATTATCTAACGACTTTTTGAATGTTGAACTTGTCTTTGCTTTTGTGAATTTGTTTTATTAATTTAAGCGACATTTTATTACTTGGATATTTTACTTTTACATTTTTGTTCTATTGATGGAGACATCTAAATGGCCTTATTTTTAATAATAGTTTTTAAGCAATCGTCCAGCTGTAAGTCTTACAAAAATTGTATAATAAAATAAAATCCTTACCTCAAACAAGTTGAACTTCAAGTGCAATATACATTTTACTACAGATTTCTGATGAAAGCTGTGGACTTACCTTCAAAGTGAAGGCTCTAGCCAAAGGTCGGAGGTCGCACCGTTGATTACAAGGACGTTCCACCGTAATTCGGTTAGCAGAGGCCGCTAACATAACCTGCTGTAGGTAGTACTTACGCGGTCCAATCCTTAATCATGTTTTGAGAGGATGCGAAAGGTCGTAAACCAAAATGTTGTAAAGTGGTGGTTACGCATGTAAGGTATATTTATTATTAATTATTTTTTTAATACGTATGCTGAAATATATTGATCACAGCTACAGTGGTCAATACCTATGTTCATAAGTACAGAGACCGATCGCTTGCGATAACGATTGAATAGAAATATATAGCATAGTACAGTCTTTAAATTCTAGAAATAATACAGCAATTTCATTATTTGGCGCAATTCCTCAAAGCCTTAAAACAGATTTAATGCAGATTAATAACAACTTCGTGTTAAAAAAATTACTCCTTAAAAAACAAAATTGCATTTTTACTGGCCCCGTTAAACTCATTTCATCCCTTTTTAACTAAAATCTAATAAAACAGCTCCATCCCTTTTAAGGCGTCATAAAAGGTTCTTTAAAAAGTTAATTTCCTTATGAACGGACTAAGATTAATCCTTTTTGCAATTACTGCGAGTCGAAATAATAATTAACGTTTAGCCTTGGTCACGAATGGACGCCATCAGCCGTGGCATTTTCTCCTGTTAATTTATGTAAGTAAATTACAGGATTATTCAAATTCATCGAAGAATACAACCTAACATTTACATTTCAAATACATAGTTGTTAATACAATTCACTTAATAGGATAAGCACCAAACTGATGTACCTACCTGTTTATTTTGATTTGTGTCATTTTTGAGGCAGCTAGTTGTGACTGAGTTTGTTCCGGCGTTTCTTCTCAGCACTTGCCTAATTTTCTGTGTTTTGTCTCGAAGCGCTAGAAGGGGCCCAAAAGATAAGGAGACATGTTCTAGCCCCATACGGGCCAAAATTTATTGATATTATACTAATTATTGACGTTTATAAGGGGCATTTTGTGTCCTAAATTGAATGAATTATTTTTGACTTTGACTTTGACTTTGAAGCAAAAAAAACCTACTTCATTCTATTTGAAAACAAAAAAAAGCTACACATTAAAAATACGTATTAAAAACTGAAGGAAAACACAAAGGTTTTGAAGGTGTTTTTTGAGCCAAATTAGTTAAAATTTAATAAGCCTCAAACGTAAAGTTAGTTACTCATTAAATAAAGACAATTTTCCAGATTTTTTTTACATGCAATAAAACAGTCGTTTGACGAGTCTTTAATTTTTAAACGTATTTTCTTATTAAATTCCCGAAACTAATAAACATCAATCTTCGTTTCGAAAACGATCATGAAAGTTGTAATACCTTTCGAAATTACAAAGTAATCCAGAGTCAATTCTACGAGGAGCCTATGACAACATTTGCATTATTTCAATTAATTTCCAACGAAATGGGTACACAGCTCAAAAATAACAGACATGCTGTTTTGTGATAAGTAAATAAGATTCACCAATTTTGTAACACTTTATCGGCTTTGATTTACCTAAAATTAATCTTCTATATATAAAATTGATTTTTTTTCCCTTGATTACGACATCACGCGTAAACGACTGAACTGATTTCAATGTTTTTTTAAAAAAGTTTGTTTGTTATGGTCAGGTTCCCCTAAAAGAAAAAAAAGAGTGGTTCGAGGGTGAAAAAAATCCAGAGGGCGGAATAAAGTCGAGTATTACGGCTTCAGCATTGCTTTTCTTTTTATTTATTTATTTAAAACTTTATGCACACAACATAAAATCGTACATATGGCGGACTTAATGCCAAAAGCATTCTCTACCAGTCAACCATAGGTCAGGACAGAGAAAAATATATACACACTTTTTGTACTGCAAGTATAAGAACGATAAACGTTTTAAACCAAATGGACCCTTATAACGCTATTTTATTAAAGTAACAACTTTGGAAATTGGCTGCTATTCATCACACGAGAACACGTTGACATAGACATTGAGCAGATGTTACAAATCCAGATAATGAATATTAATTAAGTATATTGTATGTGGATGTAACATTAATTCATTAGATTTTATTAATTTCTGCTGATTATAAACGGCTGGCTGATCGGATGCTACTAGAAACCATTTTAATTAAATCATTAAACCATTAAATCCCTGGATTCCCGGGTTCAATTCTCGGTCTGGTCAAAGTAGAAATCATAATTTTCTATATTGACACGGACAACACCCAGAGTGTTGTGGTACCACCGGTGTATCTGATTTCTATAACACAAGGGCATTAGCAACTTACTTTGATATCAGAGCAATGTATGTGATTGGTGTCCAATATTCATTCATTTTACTAGCAGTCCCCCGCGGCGTCGCCCGCTTATTTTTCGGATTCCTTGTAAAATATTTCAACGCAAAGTACATATTTTCATTGGAAGTAAAAGACCAGAAACCTTATCGGTAAGCGCAAGCGCGTGTTGTAAGTACTTAAGGCGCTACCCGATTTTTTGACGCGCACACTAGCGCCACTGTAGTAGAAAAATCATAACTCGTTAAATAAAAGACCAATCGAAAATCTGATTGATGCGATTGTAGCTCTGGTTAAGTGGTTTAGATAGAATGTTTAAGTAAAATAAAACATAGTTACCTGCAGTTACAGTTAGAATAATAAATATCCTTTGGACATTCCCACATTGTGTTATGGGTGCCAGACAACGGATATAATACTTAAATACTTTTTGTTTGTAAATACATACATGATATACATAGAAAACACCCAGACCAATACAAACAGACATGTTCATGTACACAAATGTTTGTATTGTGCGGGGATCGAACCCGCAACCCGCTGCGTAGTAGGCGATTTCTCGACCACTACACCAGACGGGTCGTCAAAATCAAGTCAAGTTAGAAAAATTGCCAAAAGTGGCCATATTTAGCAGTTTTCCTAACTCTAACTACAGTAAACTACTGAATAAACTATAGAACCTGTACTACAATCGTATCTACCAGATTTTTGATTGGTCTTTTATTTAACGAGTAATGATTTTCTACTAAAGTGGCGCTAGTGTGCGCGTTAAAAAACCGGGTAGCCCCTTAAGCTGCGAGCATTACTTTGGTGCTGTGAAAACTGTGATTGCTTCTGAGTTTTTTTTTTTAATGAAATGCTCGTGATAATGAATATGTTTATTTTGATAAGAATAAATACCCGTGTACCTACATCAAACTATCTTTGAAAATAGTACATTATCTGTACCAATATTATAGAGCTGAAGAGTTTGTATTGTAGAAGTATTGACGCAGTTCTTGAAAGGTTGTAAACAAATAATTATGTCCTCACAAGATAATACTTAAAACCTAATAATAGGTGATTTCAACTTCCCCACTTTACACTAGAGTAGTGATAAACTTCCTTTTCCCGACAGTTCGAGATCCTACGCACTTCTCGATTTCATCACTACAGCCGGGTTACATCAACATTACTATATTGAAAATACCCTTGGTAGAACACTCGATTTGGTGCTTTCGAATATACAACCATGTTTTAGTGTGCATCTTGCACAACCTCTTAGTAGGGTTGATGATTTGCACCCTCCTTTAGATTTTTATACTGAGGTTGGTGCTAAAAGATTGAGCGAAAATTTAGAGGCTGTACGATATAACTTTCGTAAGACGGACGATGAAAAATGTATAAAATACTTAAGTGATATTGACTGGGTTGAGTTTGAAATGCTTTCGTGTAATGACTTTTTACATACATTTTATAAAACTCTATGGGACTGTATACTAAAATTTACACCAGCACGGAAAAACAGAACATCACGATATCCGATTTGGTTTACTAAGCCATTAATAAGATTGCTTGCAGAAAAAATAAATATCATCGCCGGTATAGAACTTACAATAATCCACGAGACTATGATATTTATTCCTTATTGAGATCTCGATGTAAGTCGGTAATGAGTGTTTGTTTCAAGGAATACATAAAATCTATCGAAAGTGATCTATCTTCTAATATAAAAGCTTTCTGGAGATATACTAAAAGTAAAAATATTACTAATTATGTACCTAAGACAGTACGTTTTAATAGTAAAGTCTCAGACTCAGGTTCCAGTGCAGTGAATCTGGTTGCTGAATATTTTGCCTCCGTTTATAGCAAATCAGACACGGCAGATTACACACCTGTGTTTTCACCGTCTAACTACACACTAACAACCATTTTATTTAATGAGAGCAAAGTGCTTACCCAACTAAAAAATCTTAATATCACATAAGGCCCCGGGCCTGACAGCATACCTCCAGTTTTTGTTCGTCTTTGTGCTTCAGTTTTAGCCAAACCTCTCACTATTGTTTTCAATAAATCTCTACGAGAAGGTATATTCTCAGACAAGTGGAAGATTGTTAAAGTTACACCTATACACAAAACAGGAGATAAAAGCGATGTGACAAATTACAGGCCAATTAGTGTTTTAAATTGTTTTGCAAAAAATTTTGAAAGCTTAATGTACACGCATCTATATAGGCACTTTAGCCATATACTTAGCCCAAAACAACATGGATTTGTGTCTGGCCGATCAACTAATTCTAATTTACTTATATACAGTAATTATCTGTGCAAAGCGTTCAATGACAAAACTCAAGTTGATGCCATTTATACCGATTTTGCCAAGGCATTCGATCACGTGAACCATCACATTCTTTTGAAGAAACTTCAACATCTAGGTATTCATGGTGACCTACATCGGTGGTTCAGATCGTACTTAATAACCGATCTCAGCTAGTCTCATTGTGTGGTTATAATTCATGTCCTGTCGTGCCTACTTCAGGAGTACCACAAGGGTCAAATCTTGGACCTCTCTTGTTCCTTGTTTTTATTAACAACCTCCTCCAATAATTAACATGCGAGACGTTGGCGTACGCAGATGACATAAAAATATTTGCCAGAGTCAAAGACGTGGGTGATTGTTTGGAGTTACAACGCAACGTTGACTTGATTTACGAATGGTGTATGACTAATGCAATGACACTGAATGTTAAAAAATGACAATATATTACATTCACCAAAAATAAAAACGTCATAGACTTTCACTACAGCATTCAGGGCAGCAGATTTAAACGCGTCTTCACTGTCAGGGATCTAGGAGTCATATTCGATTCAACACTCTCTTTTCAGCACCACATAGATACTATTACAAGTAGAGCCAATAAAATATTAGGATTTGTTAGGAGAACCTCAAAAGCTTTCAAGAAATATGAGTCCCAACTTATACTCTACGCAACTTTAGTCAGACCAATATTAGAGTACTGCTCATCCGTTTGGTCACCAATCTATTCGATCCACATTGACAAAGTGGAATCCGTGCAGAAGCGGTTCCTTAGATTTTTGTCAAGGAAACAGGGCTTACGAAGATCACTTCCTACCTACGAAGATAGACTGGCAAGATTCGGTCTATCAACGCTACAAAAGAGAAGAATGATTAGGGATTTAACGTCACTGTATAAAATAGCTAACGGGCAAATGAGTAGTGAACTCCTAAGTTTACTTTGTTTTAGGGCCAATAAGTCAAGAACTCGAAACCCTAAGATTTTCGATGTTCCGCTCGCGAATAATAATGTTTCTTTGAAAGAAAGAAAGAAAGAAAAGAAAGAAAAAGTATTTATTGGAAGGACATCACAAACACACACATACACAAGATTATACATAACTAACAAAAAAAGAAAACTAAAGACAAAAAAGCAAAAATGAGAGGAAAAATAATATACGATGTATATGTACTACGATGCATAAAAGTATCCATGCCAGCCAATCAGTGCATGCTGCAGTGTGTGCTTTGAATAACCCTGTTTACAGAATGTGTCGGGAATTTAACTACTTGACGTCCAGCCTCGATCTGTTTAACCAGAGCTACTGGACTTTTAAAAAATGTATTCAACAACACATGAACTAATTTGTTTATTAAAATTACAATTATCGTCTTTCACCTAGTTATAGTTTAATAATAATATTGTTATTCGTGCATGGTTTTTCAGGTCACTCGACCGGCCATTTTCTTACTGTATGATCATTTCTAATTGTATTATTTTGGTTGTTTGATTGTTACTGTGCCTTTAAAAATAAAATAAAAAATAAAATAATGTATGTTTTTTTGTTTGAACGCGTCAAAGTCAGGAACTACTCGACCGATTTGAGTTTAATTTTTTGTATTACATAACTTACTTATTGAGGACATTGCGATTTGAAGCTTACTTATTGAGGGCATTGCTTAGCTTACGTATTAAAACGTTGCAAAAACGTTACGTTATGTTTTTGAAAAATGTTGCAAAAACGGGCGAAAAATATGACTTTTGAGAGCTTCCGCTGCGTACGCAGCGTAAACATTTTATAACCCAAATCATTTCTCTATAAGTAAGCTATCCAATGCAAGAACAATTTTTAAATCGGTCCAGTAGTTTCTGAAATTAGCACGTTTAAACAAACAAACGAATTCTTCAGCTTTATGTAGTATTATATTATCTGGGGCTTTATATTAATAGTATATTGATTACACATTGCATTATGAAATTAAAGCAAAAATACCTGGCGAGGTAGCTATATATCAGTTTTATTTAATCTGAAATAAATCAATTAGCCCTACCTTATATATTCGCGTTGAAAAACAGCCTCTAAATCACTTTTCCTAAAACATTATTCAAGGTGATTTAGATTAACGCTTAGGTAGAATAAATTGTCCTGTTACTGTCAGCAGGATTAAAAATTATATCGGACCTACAGTTAAATTACAATGTTAATTACTGGGTATTAATATTGTATCAAAACGTTTCGTTGAAAGGTTATTAAGTTGATAAAGAGTGTAAAAAAAGTACGAGCCAAATGTGAGGGGATGAATGTCAAACGAGTGTAGAATACAGGTTAAATACATATTAAACAAAATATACATTTATTTAAAATAAAAAAAGAGATCCGTGGACATTTTATCTTAGATCTCCTCTTTTTTTTCTTAAACAACGTGTAATGTTTAATGCGCTTAATTCAATTCACCGAAATCTAAAAAAAAATGGTAAAAAAATATTTTAGGTTTTATGTGGCGATTTTCTTTTACTGTCACTTCTGATCATTGAGATGCTCTGCGGACGACACTCTCTCGAGAGATGAGTCGGTAGGACCGACCAACCGGACCGCTTCGCCGCGCTGACATTATAAATTACTATCTTCGCTAATAAACAACTAAACATGGCTTGTTTACGTATTTGGGCGGGTGTGCGATAGTAATAGTTGATGCTTGATGGCTTTGTGCCCTCTCTGTGCTATTTTGTTGGAATAAATCTATTGGAGATGAACGTGAAGATTTATACTACGTGTTTATTTTTCAAGCATCCTACACGCGGTCACATGCTATTAGCGTTATCAGTCCAATACTTCATACGAAATGACGTTTTATTTATGAATTATTTACATTGTTTTTTCTTATTACTAAATAAGCACTAGTTTACCTATATGTCGATGGTGAAACGGGGCCTTATCTTACAAGAAAACGAAATCTAGAACCTTCTTACAGCTTATTGAAAGCAATCCGGATCTTATCAAAGGCTGGAGGCATAACTTTTCAACCCTCCAGTTGAATAGATATAGTTTTCCATTCTGCTTTTACCGCCATTTTATGACTGCATTTTGTGGGCGATTCGCGGATATATTTTATTACGACGAAAGATTATTGTTTAAGTCAGTGTAGGGATCAAGTTGGGGATTTGAAAATCCAATTGTGCCTTCTCTATACTAATATTATACAGCTAAAAAGTTTGTTTGTTTGTTTGAACGCGCTAATCTACTCCTAGACCGAGTTAGATAGCATATTTAGCTTAAGGCTATAAAAAATACGCTGCGACAGGAGGGGAGTGAGCAAACTCAAATAGCGAGGACGATGTCGCGAGGGACCGCTAGTTGTATATATGTCGTTGCCAAATCGCTGAATTGATCATTTCATGAAATGGTTGACCATTTCGTGAAGTGTTCACGTTTCATGAAGTGGCCAACTAATGGTAACCAAATCTTTAAACGATAAACGTTTAGCGATTTGGTCACCAACGTTTGACCATATCGTGAAAATAGGGTAACCATAAAATATTTAATGAAAACTCAGAACAATTTTGTTACGTACTTTTTTATTTTTAGTTGTTTAAATTTACTATGGAATATTAAATTAATTTTAAAATAAGTATAACAAACTTACTTAATCTAAAAAGGCACATGGACGAACGCGCTTACACGCACTGAACCACACGTGACATCTTTGGCGCGCCTTTTTTTATTTTATTTTTAGTTGTTTAAATTTACTATGGAATATTAAATTAATTTTAAAATAAGTATAACAAACTTACTTAATCTAAAAAGGCACATGGACGAACGCGCTTACACGCACTGAACCACACGTGACAGTTTTAAGGTATCTCAAGTTTTTGGTAGGAATGTTTCTTTACCTGAGTCTTAATCGTATACTTACTAATTAGGTAACACTTATATTATTTATAAAAAAATAATGCTAACATAACATTAACAAATGTTGAACAAAAAGGTACCTAAGTAAAATAATAGATAAAAATATATAAAAATAAGTAAGAACTTTGGCACATCACATACTTAACAATGTTTATGACTTAAAAAAATATCTAGCATAGTTCCACCCTGCTTTGCTTCGACGAAAACGCAATACTTATAGAAACTTTGAAAAATAAAAGTATAAAGAGCCATAACCAATAACACACAACGTAGTTTCTTAATCTATAATGGCACATTATATCACCTTTCACGTACAAGTTATATAGTTATTTGATGCGTAATAATACCTAAAAATACTATTTAAAATAAAAAGGAACATTTAGTGAAAATGCAAGTATTTTAGTACAAGCATATAAAAGTCACGTAAACAATAAAACATTAAAAAAAGAGGGTTAGCATCAGTTGGTCTAAAACGCAACTGATGTAAGTAGCAATCGCTTACAAGGGCCGCCATCTTGACACAAACAAAGCGCTTACAGCACCTCTACCTGTAGTCAATGAAACAATTCCACGATATGATCGATTAAGATTGATTATTTCATAAAATAGCAGTGCGTCCAGCTGGCCCTATTGTCAAACGATTTCTTATCATTGATCTGGCCTGGGCACATCATGATATGGCCAATGGACAGTGAAATATTTAATGAAATGCAACCATTTCATTAAATGGCCGATCATTTCATGAAATGGGCAATTCTACCATGCGGCCACGACATATACCTAGCAGTCTTGCCATAAACATTGTCACAAAGAACAAAAAAATTTGAACGCAAATAATATTTATTACTTTTACAGTGTGTTAGTTTTATGCATAAATATAAAACAATTGAAAATATAAAAAGCTTATCCGAAGTGGTCTCCATTGGCTGCAATACAGTCCTTTAAACGTTGAGGCCTGTTATCAATAGAAGCACGCACTCTTTCCATGGGAAAAATTCTTCACTGACAATCATATGGATTGTGTTAGAGGCTCCAAATCATCATGGCGTTTAGAGCAATCCGTACTTTCTGAAACTGACCATAAATCATAATACAGCGGATTAAGATCGGGACTAGACGACGGCCAGTCTTCAGCTCTGATGAAGTCCGAAACGTTCGCTTCTAACCAAGTCTGCGCGGACCGAGCTTTATGACCTGGCGCCGAGTCTTGTTGGAAAGACCATGCTTGGTTATTGAACATGGTGTTGTTAAGGGGCTTAATTACCTTCTCAAGAATGGTATCTTGATACACTTGTGCCGATGATTTGATACCTTTTTCACAAAAATATGGCTCAGTCACTCCTTCATAGCTAACACCCCACCAAACCATCACTGAAGTCGGGTAATGCCCACGTTGCACTTTGCCGACTAATTGGGAAGCTTCCTTAGAGGTTTGAGCATAAATAGGGTCATTTTGTTTGTTAAAATGTTGCTCAATTGTAAAGATTTTCTCATCCGTAAACAAAATTTTACTGTGACCTCCCTTTGCGCACCGCTTCAGTAGTTTTTTCGATTTTACCACCCTATTCTTTTTTAAATTATCAGTTAAAAAATGACTAGTGCATCTCTTATAGGCTGCAAGTCCTAAGTTATCTTCTAAAATACGCGACATGGTGCTATCTTCATCTCCCGAGATAAAATCTTTTGCTTTCAGGCAGGATTTCTGGGAAACCTTACTGCTTTGACCACCTTTTTCGTACGAATACTACGTGGACGGCCAGATCTTTTTCTGTCACAAACAGAGGAGGTCTCATTGTACCTATTGATAGCCCGGTACACAAACATATGACTAATACCAAGCGTATGGAGAGTTTTAAAAATTGCATTTGGCTCCATACCAACTTTGTGTAATGCAATAGATACTAAAGATGAGTCCGATCCACCGGCCGTTGACATTGTGACGAATCAAAAATATTGAATACTAACAATAATACTATAAACAAGCAATTGATAGTAGTATAGTCAAAATAATGTTCCATAAAAAAAGACATAAAAAGTGAAAAAATAATACATGTCAAAAAAATCAAAAATATAAAACATAATAATAATTAAAAACAAGTAAAATCATAAAATTAAAAATAAAATCATGAAAGTCAAAATAAAATCATATCAAAAACAATTAAACACATCGATGTCATTTAAAATTCAAAATCATAAAATTAAAAATAAAATCATGAAAGTCAAAATAAAATCATGTCAAAAACAATTAAACACATCGATGTCATTTAAAATTTAAATAAATATGTATAGCAAAAATAAAATATGAAAAGTAAAAACAGAATACCCAGTTAAATGTTGAAACAAATCTAAGCAGCTTACCCTTAACTAAGCCAATCTTACAAATACACTCAACAAGTACAAAAATTTATGTAATTAAAAAAAATACACTACAACATACAAATTAAATTAAATAACATTAAAAAAAAACAAAGTCAATTATTTGAAACAATTAAAAAGCAAACTGCAATACTGACAAAAACTTAAAATTAAAATATTTTCAGTCTCTAGTGTAATTCAAAGGAAGTGAAGTAAAAAATATGAAAATCCCCATACAAAAAGATGCATGGTCTTTACACGTGATTGTCGCGCTAAAACAGAAGTTCAAACCGCGAGGCTGCGGTGGATGCGATGATCATGGCGAATATTGCAGAATGTTGTTGCAAGATATTTACCGCTGAAGAAACCAATTCATATTGCAAACCAAAGCTTTAAAACTGACCACACAATTCAAAAAAATAATGGTCACTCACACCAACTACCGTACTCTCACTTGGGAATAAATCAACTTTTAGGGATAACACTGTTTTTTTACACGAAGATTTTTACACAACCTGATAACAGGATGTTTTGTTTACAACGCCAACACATGAATATCACTGATAACCGCTTTTTTGATACAATTATGAATTAGTTTTAACGGAGCAAATGAAAAAGCGTCCGCTTGTTCAAACGTCGTCCTTAGGAAAAAATATTTTAAATTAGGAACTTTTTTTTTTAATTTATTGAGAGAACCACAAACAAGTTTACAATAAACATTTGGTACCATGACATTTAAAAATAAACCTTAAAATCATTGTAAACTCAACATCGATGGTTACATTTTAGGTATTAATTAGAGTTAATATGCGGGACTCAAGTTATATCTATATTAAACTATTAAAATACAATAATTAACTTAACTATTTTTGTTGTAGATGGTGTGCGTATATCAGTTCTAAATATAAAGATCAAAATAAAAATAAAAAAAGGTGTGTAAGAGTGGTTGAAGTTAGTAGATGTGTGTGTGTGTGTGTGTGTATGTGTGAGTTAATATTAATGGTTAGTAAGTAACTTTAAAATTTCTTTATTGTACGATCTGGCACTGCATGAGAAGATATCTATTGAATTATATTTTTTGTTATAAGTGTCGAACATGCGTCTTAAGGTGGATCGAATACCGGCATTTGTCCAGGGTGTAGCAACTGCGAAAAGGAGATGTATGCGTGAAGATCGCATATGAGTCCGTGATGGTACTAAGTAGTTAATGCGATTAATTATATCGGTACAGTCATATTTATTATAACAGATGTCATATAGTAGTCTAGCATCTAGCTGGGAGCGTCTGGATTTTAAGTCTAGGAGTTTATATTTCTTCAACAAAGTCAAATATGATAAGCGCTTTCGGTAGCATTTGTAATTGACCCGACGTAAGAACTTCTTTTGAACCATTTCAATGCTGTAATTATATTTTTCATAAAGAGGGTTCCAAATAGATATTCCATACTCTAGTTGAGGCCTAACCAATGTTTTGAAGAGGTATATTAATGTTTTAGAATTTTTAAAATCACGACAAGAACGCATAACGAGACCGTACATTTTAAACGCTTTACTGATTATGTTTTGAATATGGATATCAAGATGAAGTTTACTATCAAGTGTGATTCCAAGATCTCTAATATTAGTTACTCTTGAGAGAACTGTGTCGCCTAAGGAATAATCAAACCTACTAATTATCTTCTTTTTGGTGAAGGTTATTATTTTACATTTATTAAGGCTGAGTTGCAAGTGATTTTGAATGCAATAATTGTTGAATCTGCTCAGGTCGTCCTGTAGCAAAACGTGATCATCAGAACTATTGACGCTTCTGTAAATTTTTAGGTCATCGGCATATAATAGAATTTTACTGTTCCTGAAACAAGTTTTAATGTCATGGATCCTTGAGGGACACCAGACGTAACGTAGGCCACTTCTGACTCTGAGCCTTTGATCACAACCCTTTGTGTTCTGTGAGATACGTACGACTTGAACCACCGCCATAGGTTGCCGTGTATACCGTTGAATGCAATTTTTTGAAGAAGTATTTTATGATCAACTGAATCAAATGCTTTCCTAAAATCTGTATAAATACTGTCAGTTTGAATATTAGAGTCTAATGCATGAAATAGGTTTGATGTGTAAATTACCAGGTTTGTTATTGTAGAACGCCGTTTTACAAAGCCGTGTTGTTCTTCTAAGATAATATTGTGTAGGTGGGGATAAATAGCATCATGGACAAGACGCTCAAAGACCTTAGATAGAATGGGCAATATAGAAATCGGTCGGTAATTCGTAACATCTGATTTTGATCCATCCTTATGAACTGGTACTATTCTGGCACTTTTCCAAATTTCAACTTAATCATGATTCATGGTCCCGTCCACATGAAAATCATTGATTTGATGGAACTGAAAAAAATTTATAAAGTATCACTTCGATTTCCGAGATTCGTTTTTGATCCGTCCGGCGAAGTATCTTTTGATACTTTAATGTTATTTGTCAATTTTAGAAAATCTTCTTCTGTAATTTATTAGTTCAATTTGAAGAAGTCATCAATTATAAAATGTTTAATATGATTTTTCACGGTTTCATCAAATACATTTTATAACAATTTTTATTTTATTTTAATATGTGGAAGGGACTATGAATCGTGAGTAGTTTCTTAGTTTAAAATATTACAATCAAAAGTTTAAGAAAGTCAGCCTGTATATAATAGTATACAACATTCATTAGACTGTCTGACAGTGTCTTTCTTTTCAGAGCTTCCAAAGAACATGACCAACCGGATAGTCTCCATCTTGGGTCTGTTCGAGCTATCAGTGGGGGATGCTCCAAGGAGCGATGGGGCATCAGAGCTGGCTGCTGCGAAGCTGGCTGTTGAGCATGTCAATAAGAGAGGACTGCTGCCAGGGTATAAGCTGCATCTCATCACGAATGATACTAAGGTAAATGTATATTTATTTATTTAAAACACTTCATGCACAAAAAAGGTACATATGGCGGACTTAACGCTAAAAACATTCTCTACCAGGCAACCATGATTGATCAAAATCATTGGGTTTGAATATTTTTAACACTCACAGTTTTTATTTTTAATCTTGTAAGATGAAATGAGAAACCGAAAATTCCACACGAGTAGGATCCAAACCAGTTACTTGATTCTGGCATAACACGGATGCTCACTAGCCCACAATTGTCCCGAAGCTGTGGTAGGGCCAATGTTGGGACGTGCATAAGTGCAAAATAAATTAATTTTGATTTTTTGAATTTTGCTCGGTTGGTCAGAGCCGGATCGCCAGAGGTCGTGGGATCTAATCCTACTCTTGCGAAATTTGTGTTTTCTTATTTCAACTTATAAGATTAAAAATAAAAATTGTGAGTGCAAAAATATTAAACCAATGATTTTGATTATATTTACGATAAAATATCTCCTTAAGGATGAAATAACTGTTACATAAACAGACGGGTAGATGGCGCTAAACGTCACGCGCAATGACGTATCCGAGACCACAAATTTCGCAAGGTCGGACCGACAGCACAGTAGCTCAATGGGTAGAGCGTTTGGCCCGGTTAGCCAAGAAAATGCTGGTTCGAGTGCCGCCTGTGCGCAAATTTTTGGTTTCTTATCTCATCTTTATGAATATAAAATATGACACTGTGAGTGTTAAAAATATTCTAAAAAAACAATAAAATATCTCGTTTATCTCAGTGTGACCCAGGCGTAGGCGTGGACCGTTTCTTCCACGCGCTCTACACTGAACGAGAGTCGAGGATGGTGATGCTGCTCGGCACTGCCTGCTCAGAAGTCACAGAGAGCATCGCCAAGATCGTTCCTTATTGGAATATTGTACAGGTTAGCCTTTTCAAAACTTTTCTCACTTTCCAAACAGTAACGAGTCGGACTCGCGCACTGAGGGTTCCGTGCCTTTTTTAACTGAATTAGGAAATCCATTTACTTCCACTTAGCTAAAATACCACAATATTTTGTTGACAGCAAATATAACTTTTCTTTTTCATAGTGATTGTATGAAGAACAAAGTATGTTTGCCGTTGGTGAAAATGTGCTATATCTCAAAAACTACTAGTTCGATTTCGTTAAAACCAATTCTCGTTGAAAGTATTTGTTTAGATCTACATCACATATTTTTTTCGAAATTTACACTCGCTGCATTAAGAAGTAAAATGAGGGGGGAGGGGACGCCCATTTTACCACTTTGGAAGCGTATATCTATCAAACATTTGACTTTAAAAAATGGTTTAAGGAACCTCTATATCATTTTAAAAAACCTATGTAAAGACACCTCACATGCATAGGTTTGACTAAAATAAAACGATTTTAGTTTCATGTATGAGAGCACCCCCTTTGGTACTTATACCCGTTAAAAATAAAGGAATATATACATTCACAAGGATTTATGCGTATTTGCACTCAACCGTGAGTGACAATGATGCGTATTTAAGCTATATATTTAAACTAGATATGTTGAAAGGAGAGCCGTGGTCGTTATAATAATAAAATAAAATCAAAGTAGCATACGATCACGGCTATCCTTTTAAAATATATATCAATCAGTATGACGTATAAAAATACTAATCCAACCAAGCAAGAAAAAAAGTAAACTAAGACAACCAACTTAAAAAATAAACGTAAAATCTACCTATTGAAAAATGAAACCATTTACTAGCGGCAAGGAGGCTATGATGCTGGCTGCGTTGCCACATTGAATAGCTATGCTAATCCTTTGAGCTAGAAACCAGAAAGCTTTATTAATCGCTTTTACAAAATTTAATTTTGGCGCAGTTTTTCTGAACAGCAATAAGTAGTTGAATAATCATTACTAGTCAGAAAATGATTAATAATTGGCACATAATAAATTCATCGGAGACTATTTTCTTGTTTTGTATTTTTACAGCGTGGTTTTGGTACTCTGGTTTTAGTTTTTTTTTTACTTTTTCTGCTTAAAACAAGCCCAACGATAGAAGATTAGGTCAGTAATTATGACTAACATTGGACAATCTTATTGTTAGTTAATTAAAACAAATACTGTATTTAATTACTTCAAAGTGTTGGAAATTTATAAACACTGTTAACAAGCAGCTGTGTCACAAATGAATTGGAACATTAAACAAGTAAGTTCTGATGTAGAAGCTTTTAAAATGCATATACCCGTTTAAAACACAAAAGCGGTATTGTAACGAACGCGCCCGTAACGAAATCTTTGCATCTGCCCGATGCAACATCTGTCAACAGCAATCCGATTAGTGCGAACGCAGCACCAAGCACTGAGCTTAATCAAATATTGTCCAGCACTATGAGTAGACCGTAGCTAAGGGGAATACAGAAGGCTCTAAACAGGATCTAACAAAACTAGTGACCGACCGCCAACGTAGGGTATCTATAAATCATACTGAATTCGATAACAATACGATGTTGTGTTAAAGCCTATATAAAATGAACAAAAGAAAAAATATCACAAAAATTTAACCGTCTTAAAAAAAACAATTAGAGCGCTTTCACCTAGGCGACTTTAGCAGCGCGATGGTCGCCCGACAGCCGCGCTGCTGATAATTTCAAACATAAATGACAGCAGTAAAGCCCTTCACATTAGAGCGAGTGCACTGTCGCGCTGCTGTCACTCTAATGTAAAGGCGCACTTTTAGGACTAAAATAACGCTTATAGGAGAAACAAACTCATTTGAAATTAGTCTATGATGTGCGAAGATTGCTGCTGTCCTTTAAAGTTGACATAATGCACTGACTTCCGATGAGATTCTGTGTCTAGCGTTGTTTTAGTCCTATTAGTGTTTTTTGACGGCCCTCGTTTTTAGTTATTGTTTAAGTTACTACAGGTACATCCTGATTGAACTACCTTCCCCTCAGTGTAACAAATACTTAACTGAAAACCGCATCAAAATCGGTCCAGCTGAACGCGAGATATTCGCGGACAAATATACATACATACAAACATACAGGTCGAACTGAGAGCCTCAAAGTCAGTTAAAAAGATGCGATCGAGGCACTTAAATTTCGTTCGCGTTTGTCTTTCCACATAGACGCAGAGTAGCGCGAATCCTACTCTATTTGTTTGCCATTTTTCAAGGGTCTAATGCCATCTTGACTGTGTGTGCCTTTTTATACTACATAGACATACTTAAGTAAAAGTTAGTACAAAATAAAACCTATGTTTTTCGCAAATTAAGTAGTATATTATAACCTAAATAATTTCCTTTATGTATTATAACAATCTCACTGTTTGGGAAGACCCTTCTATGTGGTACCTATACTATATCTGAAGCTCAAATCAAATATTGCCCAGCGTTAAATCCAGATATTTTAGATTGTTCGAAATCCGCATTCCAAAAGCTACCTTAATCTGAGGCAGCAAAGAACATTTTAGCGTGCTCCCATCAATGCTGAAGCCCAAACTTGCAGCCTTCAGAGAAGTTGTAATAGTTAACGATGTCAGCAGATCAGGGTTGCCAACAAATGTTGTGTTTTTTTTTTCTTATCCGGAATGGGTTTGCTCTTGCCTATAGCCTAGACATAATTTGGCGGAGACAGAGTTGACAAAGCTAACTCACCCAAAATAAGCCTGTTCATCTAACTTTGACAGTCTTCGGTTTATATTTCCTTGGGAACACCGTACGCATTTTAATATAAAGGACGACGAGAAGCGCTCAGTTTGCAACGGTAGTGGAATATCTACACGGTATGGGTGGTAACCCGAGGTGTGTATTTAATTAACTAAAAATAAGAAAAAAATACTCACTCACAGGGCTCGTAGTTTGCTTCGAATAATATGCACCGTCTCACCTCTTCCAAGATTTGACCAATATGGCCTCGCTGCGCCACACAAATCACTTTTTTTAAACCTCATTAACACAAATCAAAATGGCGTTGGGCGGAGATACTGCGTACTCAAAACAATACTTCAATTTAACCATTTTCTGTTAATAGAATTTTTACAGTAATCAAAACAGTATCAAATTTTTTTCCTTATTTTAAAAAAAATAGGTTCAGCTTTCACAACATTTTATAATCGTTTCGATCTGAAAACATCAGCCGAAAAACACAAATCATAAATGACGTTACACGGAAATACTGCGTAGTCAAAACTTTACATTTTAGTTAAACGATTTAGGCTATACGAATTTTTAAAGTTAACAAAACAATTTCAAAATTCATTACTTATTTTTAGAAGCTAAGTTTACCTCTAACAATATTTTTTAATCATTTTAATTCGGAACATCCGCTGACGCACAATAACATTTATGGCGGCAAATGTTCCGAAAGGAAGGCGAGATCAAATCAGTTTTTATATTCTAAAAAATTGGTTGCCTGTAAAGTCGATATACGGGCGAAAGTTTTACGTGACAACGACTTTGAGTGGTGTCTCTCTCGCTCTTAGGCGGGCTAACCATGCCCGAGTGGAAGGGACGCGTGCCTCTCACTCGCTCTCATTGTGAGCGCATAACGTGAGCGGAGCGTAACGCAGTTTCTTGAAGTGTCACCCGGCAAACCAATTTATAAGACGTTGTCACGTCAAAACTCATCTATCATTATTATAAGTTATGTGAAGCTTTTTTTAAATCGAAGCAATAATTAAGAACTTGTTAAATTAACCCTAACAGCATCTTAGTAAATATTACAAAACAAGGTTTCCTTAACTAATATGGTCTTGCGTCGACATATCTGATTATGCAGAATCTTTTTTTATATAATAATAACTACTTCACTTTTCTTGATACTTACTATTTATGACTTCTTGATACTTATATTTATAAAATAATAGGTGGTAGCTAGAGTATTGATTATGTTCCGATAAAGTGTGAGGCCTTACATTTTCATGATTTACTTTTTTGGCAACCCTGGTGACCGATTTGAACTAGTTATAACCTGAAGTTCACCTGATCCTTGTCAAGCGTGGTTCCGACTTCGCGATACAGGTTCCATCAAATCCACTTAATGCCAGTTCGGTGGAACTTATACTTTGAAGACCGGAACTATAGTTTGGGAACTAGACTACAAAGCGGTTAGGTTAGTAGGACATGTAATCAGTATGTTTATTTAATTAACAACATTACGTTGGGTAAAATGATGTATAATTATTGGGGCTATATTACTATTATTAGATAAATAAATAAATAAATATCCTTTGGACATTCCCACACATCGCCATCTAATCCCAAAGTAAGCTACTCAAAGCTTGTGTTATGGGTTCCAAACAACGGATATAAAATTTAAATACTTTTTTGTTTGTAAATACATAGAAAATACCCAGACCAATACAAACAGACATGTTCATGCACACAAATGTTTGTATTGTGCGGGGATCGAACCCGCAACCCGCTGCGTAGTAGGCGATTTCTCAACCACTACACCAGACGGGTCGTCATAGATATTGTGTTGTTTATAAAAACATTAAAGTGCAGCATATTTTGTCTGAGTAAGACGTGCAAACTTGTCATTTTGTTAGGCATGCTAGATTATAATTCATACAATATCAACAATATAGGTTTTCATGAAGATAAATGTCCAACTTTAGATTTATAATCAACGATGTCAAAGTATTTCATTCAGTAAAACGCATTTTATTAAATTGTTATATGAGGTTTCTTCATTTATTGAATTAAATGTTAAAGTTCGATCGTTCAGAAATTCAGATATTGTATAACAGCATCCATCAGTTAATATTTTTTTAAGTTTTTTTTTAATAATGTGTTGTCTAGCTCTTTCAAAAATATTAGGCGCCATGCTAAATATACTATTTATCATGAGAGCTGTTCTGCAAAAGGGCGTGCTCAGACGATTGGTATCCCGCCGATAACGGGTAACAATATCTGCCAACCGCTGAAATATGTGTGGATTGTATTTTGATAAATAAAGAGACCTCCAGTTTACACAGTCTAGCCACAAATACTGTTACAATTAAAAATAAGAAAGATATTTCATTTGTATTTGGAATCTGTCATTTTTATACGATTTCTCATTGTGTTTGCTAATTTTGGGCCAATACATTTTATAATATTTTGCGATACTAAAATGGAGTGGGATGATAAAGAGAACCGAATCGCTGTGATTGCATTACACATAGTTGGTATGGAGCCAAATGCAATTTTTAAAACACTCCATACGCTTCTTGGTACTAGTCAAATATTTGTGTAGGTACCGGGCTATCAATAAATACAATGAGACCTCCTCTGTTTGTGACAGAAAAAGATCTGGCCGTCTACGTAGTGTTCGAACGAAAAAGGTGGTCAAAGCAGTAAGGGAAAGAATTCGCAGAAACCAAAAGATTTTATCTCGAGAGATGAAGATAGCACTCGGAACCATGTCGCGTATTTTAAAAGATGACTAAGGACTTGCAGCCTATAAGAGACGCACTGGTCATTTTGTAACTGATAATTTAAAATAAACTTTAAAAAAAAGTAAAAACCGACTTCAAAACCAAAATGCACTAAAAAGTCTTAAATAAACTCTTCACCATTGAAAGGAAAGGAATCCGTTTTAGGGAAACAATTTCTTTTTGGAGTCGGTGCTGTGATAGTTGATACTTGATGGTCAAAGTGATGGCACCGACTCCAAAAAGAAATTGTTTGCCTAAAACGGATTCCTTTCCTTTCAATGGTGAAGAGTTTATTTAAGACTTTTTAGTGCATTTTGATTTTGAAGTCGGTTTTTACTTTTTTTTAAAGTTTATTTTATTTCTTCATTTTTAGTAATAACATAAGAGAGGGGGGGAGTTGCACCTTATAATTATATTTTTTAAGAAGCTACAAATTACCTATCATAAGTTCAGTCATTATAATTACTGAACTCCTAAGCGTTAAGGAGTTCCACCATCAGCTCAGCCCCACAAGATGTTGACTATCAGACGTAACAACACGTCAACATTAAGATTCTAGTAAAGAAACACTATAAAATTTGAGGGTTTCCCTCGATTACACCAAGATCCCATCATCAGAAATCCAGATCATCATCAGATCTCAAAATGGAAAAAATGGGATCAAAAAAGGTACACCCTCTAAGTAGGTGAAAAATTTTTTCGATTCGGTCGACAAACGACTGAGATATGAGGTAACATACATACAAAAAAAAAATAAAAAAAAACATACATTCGAATTGATAACCTCCTCCTTTTTTGAAGTCGGTTAAAAAGAATAGGGTGGTAAACTCGAAAAAAACTACTGAAGTGGCAAAGGGAGGTAACATAAAAATTTTGTTTACGGATGAGAAAATCTTTACAATCGAGCAACATTTTAACAAACAAAATGACCGTATTTATGCTCAAACCTCTAAGAAAGCTTCCCAATTAGCCGGCAGAGTGCAACGTGTTACTCGACTTCAGTGATGGTTTGGTGGGGTGTTAGCTATGAAGAAGTGACTGAGCCATATTTTTGTTGTTTTATATTTATGTACAAAACTAACACACTGTAAAAATTATAAATATTATTTGCATTAAAAATTTGTTATTTCTTCTTTGTGACAATATTTATGGCACAAACATAGACGATAGTGTGAGTTTTTCAAGTTTTTTTTTTAATTGGGTTTACAACTGTCTGTTCTTTGTAAATTAAACATAGCCCTGGTGCATAGTATTTGTTTTTTAAAACTTTTATCTTATTCGTATCCATACAAATTGACACCTGACCAAACTTTCGGGCGAGAAATTCTCCAGTCTGTAAACTAACAGCTCCGGACTCAACAATAGTGTAATCTAAGCGTATTTCACCACCACCAGGTATCATTCGGGTCTACATCACCAGCTCTCAGCGACCGCTCCGAGTTTCCTCTGTTTTGCCGCACGGTGGCGCCAGATTCGTCACACAACCCTGCGAGGATCGCATTTATCAGGTAATTTATGACATTGTATCTGTAGATTCCATAGAGTATAACATTGTATTAATGACTTTTTCTACAACGAACTGTTACAACACTGCTTCGACAATACTATTTTGACTTGAGAAAATGAAATGAAAAGCCGTAAATTGTATTTTGCTAGATCTTCTGACCGTTTGCACACTGCGACTTTTAGCAGCAATGCAGTCGCGATGCAGCATCTATGTAGTCGCAAATTGTAACCTTTAAACGCTTGCGCTACTTTAAGCATATCATGCAGTCGCGAAATTCGCGATGCAAAAGCCGGACATTGTCAGTTCTAGTACTGTATATTGTCGCTACGTATATGCTAACGTGCGTTAATATCGCTGCTAAATAAAATCAGTTAATTGCGTGTAAGAGTATAACCCTAATAACTCTTGATAAACATTCCATTAACTGAGTTTATGTTATGTCTTATATTTATTTTTTATTATCTTTTTTAAATATTTTTTTTAAAATTTTGATCAGATTATTCTACCTACAAAAGCGCCCGCTGAGAATCAGCGTCGTAGTATGTTCCGCTGCTTATGCTGAGCTTTTTCGACTCGAGAAGTCTGTTTTTTATAATCTTTTAAATGTCATTTTATGTAAATGCTTTTCGATCGAATTCAACCTTTTTTTTTCTTGTTAACGTAATTTACGTTAGGAATAAAATACTTTACAAGTTCAGTCAGTTAAAATTCTTTAAGTGATCCAGTAACCGCGTAAGTACACCAAAGCATTATATGCTGTAGCAATGCGGCTGAACTATACATATAGGGATGTAACTATCACATCTAACTAAGTACGTTAGAGCGAAACAAGATATGCAAATATTGGATGCCGTATGCGAATGCGTTGGCGTAATAATTTAAATACGGCTTTATAGATGCTCTAAATACTTTGAAAATTCGCATTAAACAAACCGATTCAGCTTGTTTTTTGTAAATAACACTAAGTCACCTAAAGAAAGGTTCTAAGATAATGTAGAATTAAAACCTTTTTTCTGAAAGCTTTTAGTTAAGACTCTACGGAGAGGTGATAAATAAATCGACACCATTATGCGAGCTTTTGGATGGCTTTAAATTTTAACTATCAGTTTTTTCAGAGCTCCCAAGTTAGAACCATGAAAGTTCACTTTAGATACGACCACACTGGCAAAATATAAAGTGCGTCGTCCACTCCTTAGATTAAGGTCTAACAATCAATATTATGCAGAAAAACCGCAACTACATCGTAGTTGTGGTGCCAATAAGTTGAATTTAAAGTAGGCTTCCTTCTAAAATCCAAGGCAAATTTTGCAGTTGTTTCCAATCTTTAATAATATTATAAAGCTGAAGAGTTTGTTTGTTTGATTGAAAGCGCTAAATCGCTTTTTGTGTTGAAGAGCTTAACTGTTGAGGAAAGCCTTATAGTCGCATCGTGATATTTTCACGATGCCACTTATAAGAGCAGAACAATAATGAAAAATGTTGCAAAAACGGGGGAAAATATTATTTTTGTGAGCTTCCGTTGCGTACGCAGCGTAAACCGTTTAAGATATATATAGTCATACATATAAATCATGTATGACGACCTCCGTGGTGTAGTGGCTAAGCACGCTAGTTTTAAGGCGTCGCCGCTCCAAAGTCCTAGGTTCGATTACCGGTCGGGTCAATGTAGAAATCAAAATTTTCTATATTGTCTCGGGTCTGGGTGTTGTGGTACCACCGTTGTCTGATTTCCATAACACAAGTGCATTAGCTACTTTCTTTGAGATCAGAGCAATGTATGTGATTGGTGTTCAATATTTATATATTTATATTTATGACAAGATTGTTCCGCTTTTAAAGTTCTGAAATAAAGTCTTCGACAGCATATGTCTATCTGATATGGTTTTTTCACAAAAAACTTTTTTATGTTCATAAAATAGATTAAAAAATATGTACTATTCAAAGTTGTTATGATGCACACGGATTATTCTTATCAAAATAACTTGGATGAATTAACCACTGGATATGAAACGCAAGAGCGAATGTATGAAAACATCATTAGCTAATTTCTGCGGGGCGGGGGGAGCTTGTCGCGACAATTATTGACATTTAGTGCATAAAAGTGTCGATATTTTTTTATCGATATGTGTGAAAAGAATGAATGAACGAATCACTTGTAAAATGATAATTATTTTTTATCACCAAAACAATAAATTACATTATGGGCATGTAATGCACAAATCATCAAATGAACAATTGAAACATAGAACGTCGTTTTATATGAACGGTCTGGCAAGTAACACTTACTAGAACTTCCTAAGACATATCGAAACAGCCCGTAAATACACATCGCCTTGCACCATTAAAATCCTCATAACGGATAATTAACCAGAAGATTTTTTGCGTTGGCATTATGTCACGTTTGGTGTAAAATGGATACCACACATTCGGTGATGATTTGTGGGGATCTATTTTGCCTCTCTTCGGACGGCTTCTACCCACTTTATGTTCCACTAGCGGTCCCTCGCGACTTCGTTCGCGCGTTTTGAGTTTGCTCCCTCCCCTCCCGTCGCAGCGTCATGTTTTATATCCTAAAGCCTTTTCTCGATAAATAAGCTATCCAACACAGAAATATTTTTTCAAATCGGTCCAGCAGTTCCTGAGATAAGCGCGTTCAAACAAACAAACTCTTCAGCTTTATAATATATATTAGCGCAAGCGCACGTTGTACTTTAGCTGCGAACATTATTTTGGTGCGGAGTTATGTTAAAACTGTGATAGCTCCTAAGATATTGAAATCAAATGATATAAAGGGCAACTTGGTTCTAAATGAAATGCTCGTTATGATGAATGTATTTATTTTGATAAGAATAAATACCTGTGTGTTTAATACACCTCTAAAAATAATGCATTATTTTTTTACAAATTTATTAACATAAAAAAGGTTGAAGTAAGTCAACCATAAAAGATAGACATATGCTGTTGCGGACTTTATTATAGAACTCTTAATGCGAAACAATCCTGTCATACATAATTTTTGTGAAACTAAAGCGGTTTCCGCAGCGTATGCAGCGGAAGCTCTCAAAAGGAATATCTTTTTCCCGTTTTCGCAACATTTTTCATTGCTGCTGTGGTCTTATGAGTCGTATCTTTATGTTATATAGCCTAAAGCCTTTCTCGATAAATGGACTATCCAACGTAAAAATAATTTTTCAAATCGGGCCAGTAGTTTTTGAGATTAGCGCGTTCAAACAAACAAACAAACAAACAAACAAACAAACTCTTCAGCTTTATAATATTAGTATAGATTAGCGCAAGCGCACGATGTACTTAAGCTGCGAACATTATTTTGGTGCGGAGTTATGTTAAAACTGTGATAGCTCCTAAGATATTTATTGGAATCAAATAATACAAAGGGCAACTTTGTTCTAAATGAAATGCTCGTGATGATGAATGTATTTATTTTGATAAGAATAAATACCTGTGTGTATAATACACCTCTAAAAATGATGCATTATTTTTTTACAAATTTATTAACATAAAAAAGGTTGTAGTAAGTCAACCATAAAAGATAGACTTATGCTGTCGCGGACTTTATTATAGAACTCTTAATGCTGAACAATCTTGTCATACATGATTTTTGTGTAACTTTAGCGGTTTCCGCAGCGTACGCAGCGGAAGCTCTCAAAAGGAATATATTTCTCCCGTTTTCGCAACATTTTTCATTTCTGCTGTGGTCTTGTGAGTCGTATCTTTATGTTATATAGCTTAAAGCCTTCCTCGATAAATGGACTATCTAACATGAAAATAATTTTTCAAATCGGGCCAGTAGTTTCTGAGATTAGCGCGTTCAAACAAACAAACAAACAAACAAACAAACAAACTCTTCAGCTTTATAATATTAGTATAGATTAGCGCGCAAGCGCACGTTGTACTTAGCTGCGAACATTATTTTGGTGCGCAGTTACGTTAAAACTGTGATAGCTCCTAAGATATTTATTGAAATCAAATGATATAAAGGGCAACTTGGTTCTAAATGAAATGCTCGTGATGATGAATGTATTTATTTTGATAAGAATAAATACCTGTGTGTATAATACACCTCTAAAAATAATGCATTATTTTTTTACAAATGTATTAACATAATAAAGGTTGTAGTAAGTCAACCATAAAAGATAGACATATGCTGTCGCGGACTTTATTATAGAACTTTTAATGCTGAATAATCCTGTCATACATGATTTTTGTGTAACTTAAGCGGTTTCTGCAGCGTATGCAGCGGAAGCTCTCAAAAGGAATATCTTTCTCCCGTTTTCGCAACATTTTTCATATCTGCTGTGGTCTTATGAGTCGTATCTTTATGTTATATAGCCTAAAGCCTTCCTCGATAAATGGACTATCCAACGCAAAAAAAATTTTTCAAATCGGGCCAGTAGTTTTTGAGATTAGCGCGTTCAAACAAACAAACAAACAAACAAACAAACAAACAAACTCTTCAGCTTTATAATATTAGTATAGATTAGCGCGCAAGCGCACGTTGTACTTAGCTGCGAACATTATTTTGGTGCGCAGTTACGTTAAAACTGTGATAGCTCCTAAGATATTTATTGAAATCAAATGATATAAAGGGCAACTTGGTTCTAAATGAAATGCTCGTGATGATGAATGTATTTATTTTGATAAGAATAAATACCTGTGTGTATAATACACCTCTAAAAATAATGCATTATTTTTTTACAAATGTATTAACATAATAAAGGTTGTAGTAAGTCAACCATAAAAGATAGACATATGCTGTCGCGGACTTTATTATAGAACTTTTAATGCTGAATAATCCTGTCATACATGATTTTTGTGTAACTTAAGCGGTTTCTGCAGCGTATGCAGCGGAAGCTCTCAAAAGGAATATCTTTCTCCCGTTTTCGCAACATTTTTCATTTCTGCTGTTATATAGCCTAAAGCCTTCCTCGATAAATGGACTATCCAACGTAAAAATATTTTTTCAAATCGGGCCAGTAGTTTTTGAGATTAGCGCGTTCAAACAAACAAACAAACTCTTCAGCTTTATAATATTAGTATAGATAATGGATCTACAAGAAATCTGAAATTATATTAGAAGGATATATTGTCATATAATATGAAGTTTAAAATTTTAAAGCAAACTGTTGTATATTTAAGATTACCTTAATCTACTCTCGAGTGAAACATTTTTAGAGAAGATTTATAACTTTATTTTAAAAGTGTTTATTATATACAAAAAATTAATAAAAGTATGTTTATCGATATGATTTATCGACATTTGTCAACCACAATTAAAACCAACATACGACAATCCTACCGTATAAAATATACGTTATCTTGTTGATTTTGTACTAACCGCCACTTTTTTAAATGGCAATGTTACTTTTCTCTTGGAAAACACATTTCACTATTTTTATGAAAAAAAACAGCTTTTTTGGGATAAAAGGTTACTTACGGATGGTAATAAATATTTTTGTCTTGCCGCTATAATTTTTACACAATTATAAGCAAAGTTTACCCATTTTTTCCGACAATGTTTCTCACTGAGCTTTATCACCGTACTGACAAGACGTCACCTGTAAGTGAGGCCAAAAAGCCCGCTTCGTGGCTAAGGGGGCACAAGCGAAATGGCCCGTCATTGCGCGTCCAGTGGTTTATTTATCCAAGCAAAAAAAAAGCATAACTATTCGTTATAACGAGCATTTTATTTAAAAAAAAGTCCTTGTACTAATTATTTGATTTCAATAAATATCTTAATAACTATTTCAATTTTAAAATAACTCCGCCCCAAAATAATGCTCGCACGCGTTGGTAATAACCGCTATAGTTTCTTGCCTCTTAATTTCAATAAAAATATGTGTTTTATTTAACGGAAAATTCGAAAATGATGCTGGCGACGTCGCGGGCTAGTTTTATAAAAAATAACTAAGTGTTATTTATGGATCAAACGCACTCAATGTTCTACATGAGAACAGAGCATTCAATCTAGGTCACCTTAGTTTTGATGATAAACGAAATGGGAAGAAACCCCATTGACACAAACTCGTTACATAACTTTCCTAGAAAGCCCTCGGCCAAACTTATTTGAGCCTCTGTCTTTCTTTAAAAAAGGCTTTAGAATACATGATTTCGTCGGATTTGAAACCCTTTCTAATACATATTTAAGTAGGCAGGTAAAGTAACTTTTAAGCCTGAACATTAAATTTCAATAAGGCTTTAAAAGCTTAAATAGATTTCCGTAGTTCAATGTTTTAGAAACTCTGAAGATAGATATGTATATGTCGAAAATTACTTCTCAGATAGAGTCTTACATCGTGTTATTTAAATGAGAACACACAGTTTTTTTTCCTTATCCACATAAATACTTTTATTGATATAAAAAATGTTGTTCTTATTATTTTATGATGAAATAAAAAAATGACCACGGGCGGGATGCAAACCTGCAACATATGGTAAACCGGGCCAACGCTCTTTCCAATTAAGCTACCGTGCCGTAAATCCAACCAAAACTTCGCGTAATAACGTATCAATAAGAGACGGGTTTACGGCGCAGTAACTCGATTGGAAAGTGCCAGAGGTTGCAGGTTCGAATCCCGCCCGTGCGCTATTTTTGGTTTCTTACTTAATCTTATAAGAATACAAAACAACACTGTGAGTGTCGAAAACATTCTAAGTTGTTGTTTCTATTTCCCATTTAATTCCTTGACATTCTTAGACGACCCGGCTGGTGTAGTGGTCGAGAAATCGCTTACTACGCAGTGGGTTGCGGGTTCGATCCCCGCACAATACAAACATTTGTGTGCATGAACATGTCTGTTTGTATTGGTCTGGGTGTTTTCTATGTATATTATGTATGTATTTACAAACAAAAAAGTATTTAAGTATTATATCTGTTGTCTGGCACCCATAACACAAGCTTTGAGTAGCTTACTTTGGGACTAGATGGCGATGTGTGGAAATGTCAAAAGGATGTTCTTGAATTGAACTTTTAAACGTATTTTTCAGAGATTTTGTTATTAGGAAACATAACCTGCGTACATGATTGTTGTATTGTTTAAACTCCGTATTAGTGTTACTGGATTTACGTATTGCATGTTATCAATCAGGAGGAGATCTCATTTTCTTCATGCTCATTTAATTTGGCTGATTCGCATTGATATGCTAGCCATGCTCAAAGCCACACAGCCGAATCGGTGATCCGCAGGGTTATTAGGTAAATTGCAATATAACTGGTCTCGATGCATCCCCGAATTAAACGCCTAAAGCTCTATCAAATATAATGTGGCGGTGGTCAAGCGTGTTCGAGAGGAAACAGCGCTGCAAAAATATAGAATTTATTTAGCTTATAGGCAGACATTTGGCCACAATCTCTCACTGCGGCAGTATTACATAATTTGCAAGCGGACGCATTGCGGTTGCAATATGGTGGTTAACATGGCGTAAGCGCTTCAAACTCTTGCTAGTATAAGATAAGGGCCTCTTTATTGAAGTCGGGTAAAAAATTAAGATGCTTAGGCCTGTTGCACATGTCAGGGTAAGCGTTTTGCGGTTGCTAAGCGTTAGCATCACAAATTGATTGAATATGTATATAGATACTTAGGCTCAATTTCTTTATACATGGTAATAGTAAAATGTCGTTATCAGCGTTTAAATATTTACGATTGTGTATGTTTTGAAGGAATAATGCCTTTACCAAATGTCAGAATGGCTATTTTAATGACCATTTGTTAAGGTTTTTTTTTCAGAACGCACACAATCGTAAATATTAAAATGCTGGTAACGACATTTTACCATTACTATGGATGAAGTAATTGGGCATGAGCATTCTGTAACTGTCAGCTAACAGAGACTGAATCAATATTAAAACCAGAAATAGACTAATCCTGTCATGCGGGTAACTATAGCGAAGCTTTGAAATTACTATAATATTTTACAAATGCAATGTAAAAGCGATTAGTGACGTAATACTTCTATTCGGTGACATTTAAATCGACCCACAAACACGACTTTAATGTGTGAATTGCCTTTCGGGAACCGCAAATCCAATCTCGAACCACATCACATGTTGCGGTATGTTTAAATGTTGATTGCTTGCGTTACGGTCAGATTCGGAAATCGGTTAATCTGGTAATTGTCTGATGGTATTTCCGTGAACGCAAAAAACCACCGAGGATGTTTATTTGACGGTGGGACAGATTTCTGCTATTCATGGTCTAAATATTTATTGTCATTTCATCTCAAAGAACGCTTTCAATTTCTGCAGCTGGCACGAGGTCTTAACTTGCGGTCATCTAGCTCCAAATTCCTTGTCATACAACAAGATACTCCTTTGCAACTCAATTTATACGCTTGTGAAACTCCCTACCTTTGTCCATAAGGCAATCAAAATCTATCACTGTTTTTAAAAACAACTTAGGGAACATCATTCATTTTTACCCTAATCTATTATCCATTTCTTGACCAATATGATAAACCAATGTACTTTACATTTTTTTACCTTATTAATATTTATGTATATAAGACAAGAAGAAAGATAAGATTTAATACATATATAAATGAATGTAATTATTATAATAATACATATATATGTATTTAATCTTATCTTATGTATTAAGAATAATATTTTTTTCATCTTTGCACGAAACTCCTACGAATAGTCTATTCCTTTACCCAAAGGATGTCTGGAAGAAATCGCTTTAAGCGACAAGGCCGACATAGTTATATATTTAGTATAAGCTTATAAACTGTAATTAACTTTGTGTTGTGCCATGAAGAGTTATAATAATATCATTTTAATATTTTTGATTTTGCAACAAAGCAAGTGATTATTACAACTTACTCTTACATGATTGCGTCCAGATGATAACTCTTGAATCATCTTACTCCGAAAATTTCTGCAAAACAAACTTCTATGCTTACTTTTTCATGGTAGTTTAATGTTTCGGGTAATTAATGCTTTATTTACTACCGAATCTGAAATAAAATTTTGCGGCTTATGCCTGGGGCTTGAATTATTACTGGATTTCACATTAACTTAATATTAGCAGCAGTAATGTCTCAGTAGAAAACAAAAAAAAACTGTAGCTACGACTATTACTGATTTATAACATTCAAAAGAAAAAAAATGTGCGAGCATACGTAAACAAAGTTAGCCTGCGAATGTCTCACTGTTGAGCAAAGGCTTAACCTCAAGAATGAGGTGGTATGAGCCATACTCCACCATGTGGGATCAGAGTAGATTGGAGGAGAGGTTTTTGCAAGGCAAGCGAGCAAACTTGAGATGTTATCAATCCTCCCATAGGGCCTCTGACTAGGCCTAAACACTAATATCACCGTTATTAGTCAGGATCAACAGTTTAACGTGGCTTACGAAGCACGGATATTCACACATTCAATGGCCGGAATGGTCACCCATCCAAACATGTCCGCGCCGTAGAAGGTTGCTTTACTTCGGTAATCACTACCAAAGCTCTGCGACCACTGCGCTACACGCACCAGCAGCTTTCGTAGCAAAACAAAATTTACGGAATTACTGCAACAATACCTAAATATGAACATAATCTATGTACGGGAATTGACTATATAGGATCTATGTGTCTTATCAGCCATCAGATTGTCAATCACCAAACTAATCAAGCCCCGCATATCGGGACTCGCCCGGGCATTGTAGATCTACACAAAGCACGTTTTGTGATGGATAGTACACTATCCGTCTACCCAGGATATATCCTGGTTAATATAAAAGTATTTTCCGATAATCGATTTGGGCTTTAAAAACTTTAGTGGCTTCAGCTTAGAGGCAGCAAAATAATAAGTTCCGGTTAAATTGTTAAATGGGAAAGGATTATCAGGTATCTTCTCTGACCAATAACATCAACGAGTCGACCTATGTAGTAAAAAAAAACTAGTTTGTATACCAAAGGGGAAATACATTTTTATATATGTCTATCTATATATCTTTATAAAACAAAGTCGTGTTAGTTACACTATTTATAACTCATGAACATCTAAACCGATTTGACTTTTAATTGGTGGGGAAGTGGCTTATAACCAGGAAAAATACATAGGATACTTTTTATTTCGTTAGACGGGGCCGGGGCCGGGGCTGGGGCGGGACGGAGCCGGGGCGAAACGGTGGAAAAGTAGCTTAAAACCTGAAGAATAACATAGGATACTTTTCGAGGGTGCCGGGGCAAAACAAAGTTCGCTGGGTCCGCTAGTTGTACATACAGTAAAAAATTGTCCAGATTAGTTTTGGGCTTTATGGGTATTACTATAGCATTATTAGTATGGGTACCAGGGTATGGGCAGATTTGCTGCTATGCTATAAGCTTTTATAACCGACTTCAAAAAAAGAAGGAGGTTATCATTTCGATTGTATGTTTTTTTGTATCTATGTTAATTGTTACCTCATATCTCAGTAATTTGTCGACCGATTAGAAAAAAAAATTCGCCTACCTAGAGGGTATACCTTCTAGTTGGTCCCATTTTTGCCAAATTGGGATCTGATGATGGGATCTTGGTGTAATCAAAGGAAACCCTAAAATTTTAAAGGCCCATATAGTGTTCTTTTACTAGAATCTTAATGCTGACGTGTTGTTTCGGTGGAGCTGAGCTGATGATGGAAATTCTTTACGCTTAGGAGTTCAGTAATAATAAGGACGAAACTTATGATGGATAATTTGTAGCTTCTTAAAGAACCGAGTCATAAGGTGCAAGGCCCTCCTCCCCCCTCTCTTGCAATCACTAAAAAATAAGAAATAAAATTATCGTTAAAAAAAAAAAGTAAAAACCGACTTCAAAGCCTAAATGCACTAAAAAGTATTAAATAAACTCTTGAACTCTTGGCAAACAATTTATATTTGGAGTCGGTGCTCTGAAGCTCTGATAAACAGATAGATAGCGATGCTTGATGGTCAAAGTGATGGCACCGACTCCAAAAAGATATTGTTTGCCTAAAATAGCTTCATTTCGTTTAAAGGGTCAAGAGTTTTAATAGTGCATTTTTGTTTTGAAGTCGGTTTAAACTTTTTTTTTAATTAATTTTATTTCAGTCGTAAATATTTAGAACTATACAGAACCTTCTTATTTCCAGACAGTTTGGCTGGGACACAGTGACAGCGTTCTCTCAGAACGAAGAGATCTACTCGCTTGCTGTGAACGAGCTGGTCACCCAGTTGGAGGCGGCTAACATCACCTGCGCAGCTTCAATCACCTTTGCTGAGTCCGACTTTAAAGAACAGCTTCAGCAACTGAAGGTATTTCGTTTTTATACAAACACAGCGTAAGGCCTGTAATTCGATAAGAAATTTTAATCGATGATGCTTCAGAGTATTCATACGAGTAGTTACCTTGACCTGGTCATAGTGCCCTAAAATCAAAAGCCCTAAAGTCTTCAATTGAAAAAATTAAGACTAGCTCATTTCCCAGCTACGATTCAAAAATATAAAGCACAGTGCGTGGTTAATGTATATAATCTTTCAATATTATTGTTTTGATGGAGAAATTTAGTCCATAACGTATTCCAGGTACCTATTGAGCGAAATTTCTTGTCTCATGAATACGTAATTATGCGTGTCGTCGTTGTATAGGACTATAGGTCCAGATCCAAATGTTCTACTAATTATAAAAAGTAGTTACTTAAAGTACAAAATTTTCTTCTGCATACCGTACAACTTTATAAAATATACCCGATCTGAGCAAACTTTACTCTTTTTAGCTGCCTCACCTAAATTTTTCGTTTTCAAAAGCACACCGAAGATTATTTAAAAAAAACGGCCAAGTGCGAGTCGGACTCGCACAGTAAGGGTTCCATGCCAACTTTAACTGAATTAGAGATCCACTTACTTCTACTTTGTTAAATAACTTTGTTTTTCATAGTATTTGTATTAATAACAAAGTGTGTTATCGAAAATGTTATTTATATTAAAAACTACTAGTTCGTTCTCGTTCAAACCAATTATCGTTGAAAGACTTTGTCAAGATCTACATCATGTATTTTTGTCAAAATTTACACTCGCTTAGTTAAGTAAGATGGGGGGACGCCCATTTTACCACTTTGGAAGCGTCTATCTCTGAAACGTTAGAATTTTAGAGAAAAAGGTTTTAAGATCATCGATTTCATTTTAAAGACTACCCATAGACACCCTACACGCATAGATTTAACAAAAACAAACTTAAGTTTCAGTTTCATGTATGGGAGCTTAACTTACATTTCCTCCACCTCTTCATCCGGGTGTCTCGAGGTCGGTGCATATACCTGTATTACTTTCAGCGAATACCTCTTGGATATTCTGAGTAAAAGGTATATTAACCTAATCGACACACTCTCGACGGTCTCGATATTGTTGACGAGGGACTTGTGAACGAGGAACCCGACACCACCTTGGGTTTTTTGTTGGTCGCCTTCCCGGTAGTAGAGCAGGTTTCCGGACTGCAGAGTTGTCGTGTTCACGCCCTTTCTACGGACTTCTGATAAATCCATTGGGGGTGGCAGCACGATCGCCTCCGGGGATTCTGAGCACCACCTGCTCCGCCGTTACCGTAACCGCTACCAAAGACAGGAATAGCGGGGCTGCCGGAGACTAGGGTCCTGGTTTTTACGTGTTCTTCCATGAGGGGAGTTTGCCAATACTCGCCACGTTTGGCAGGCGGGCTGGCGAGCGCAGAGGCGCAGCCCCTTGCAGCTGTGACGCTGCTGCCCGTCACAGTCCATCATTTAGCTGTGTCTTATATTGGATGGTTAAACCGCCATCGATCGGTCGCCAAAGCCTCGTCTGTATAAACAGGACGCACCACGTGAAAGTGAGGTTGGCTTGGAGCTTACGTCCCTCATCCGACTACGGAACCCTAAAAATCGGCCAAGTGCGACTGACTCTTGCTGAAACGATTCCATAGCATGACTGGATAAACAATTATTATTTCAGGTGCCTACCTGTTCCCATAATTGATATCGAACATAAAAGAGGGAGTATGAATATTTATATTATTTTATTTTTGGTATTTGCTGTTATAGCAGCAATAAATATATATAATTAGTGGAAATTTCAACAGTCTGGCTATCGCAGTTTTTGAGATACAGCCTGGTGATGGACAGACAGCGATAAGTCTTAGTAATGGGGTCCCGTTTTTACCCTTTGGGTAAGAAACCCTAAAAACGTATTTTCCCTACCCTAAAAACGTATTTTCCATATAGCAAAGTGGACAAATCGTTACCAGCCGAGATGTTTTCATATGCACACAGTGAAAGTAATTTACATTAAAGTTTTTTCATATTTTTCATTACGACAGAGTATACTCCCAGAGCGTCGGTCGGTACCAGCACACATAATGTATTTGTATTGTAATATTGGAAAAGTTGAGTCCCGTTTGATGGGAACTTCGCATTCAATTCGTAATGGTCTCGGATTGTACGTGCGGGTACAGTCGCGCTAATAAATGCATCACAATATGTTAACTAAGGACACTTAAAAAAAAGCCTTTACAATGATACAAGAACATAATGATAACAAGTTAATGGTAATACGTAAATGGCAAATGGAAGTGACTCAACGTATGTTGGGTAGGTCCTACCTACCACTTATTTATTTGATTTTATTTCAGATACCATAAAAGAAAAATAAGGTGTTACAGGCACCTTTAGCGTGCAAAAGTTTTTTTTTTTGAAATCTAGCCATTACCGTCCCACTGCTGGGAAAAAGTTTGATAAAATGTTTAGTTAATTCGGTGTAATCAATAGAGATTTAGACATTGACAAAAAAACTATAAAAAATATTTGAAGAGAATATGCAACCATAGTGCAACATAAAAACATCATAAACAAAAGTCTCCCTTATAGATTTCCCCAGAGTGACCGCTTGAGAGCTTTCATCAAACACAGAGCTAATACATAATCCTCATTTTTGCACTGCAGTTGAAATAAAAATTGTGGCTATTGTCACTACAACTAGAACCTACTCTACGACAGTATAGAACAATAACTTTTGCGTAAAGAAAAACAAGTACCTCTCTACGTACTTCATTACACGTCATCATTTTTAGGGTTCCGTAGCCGAATGGCAAAAAAGGAACCTTTGTAGTTTCGTCAAATCTGTCTGTCTGTCTGTCCGTCAGAATGTCACAGCAACTTTATACTGAAACTAGTACCTATTACACAGTTGAAACTAGTTGGTAGATGTATCCTGTTAACCGCTTCACGATTCTCATACAAAAAATAAATGATATTTAAGGGGCTCCCATACATGAAACCAAAACTTAAAATCTAAAGTGGATCTCTAATTCAGTTAAAGTTTGCACGGAACCATTAGTGTATGAGAGCGACTCGCACCTGGCCGGTTTTTATTATGGACCAAGGACATCTACTGCTAAACATAGGCTTTCCTTATAGTTCCCCAAAGCTAATGATTGCAAGTAGTAAGCGTATTTCACTTTAAGTTGAAATCCTGTATAATTTGTAGCATTGACGCCATTTTGTTAGGTGTTGCTGAGGTGGCAAAAAACTCAACTTTAATCACTTCGCTGAACAAGGTCAGCCATCTTCAAAAGGCTGACTTTCAATACGCCAAGTCGTGAAACGTTTTGTTGAGGGTTTCTAATCGAATTAATCATCGGCATTTGGATGCGGGTGTTTAATTAACTGCCCAGGCATTCAATTAATTGTCAGATTTAACCAGATGGCTGCGACAGACACACGTCCATTTTGCGGTGGACGTTCTACGCTGTGTTTTTGATCGAAGAGTCTCAAATCTAGAACTTTTTTCTAGCGTTCGTGAGATAATCAGAATCCAGAATGTTTATTTGCTAGAAAACATACATTACGAGTATATAAGATCTTAATACAAACAAAGTCAATGTATTCAGCGATTTTTTTAAATATTTTTGGGGTCTATTGTCCGCATTAATTTGATATAAATATATTTCTGCCGACTGTACTGCAAGGCAGAGTGGCCAATGGGAAAGTTTCATTACACGGCGGGGCGGATAAGCCACCAGTATTGTTTGATGCAGAGTGCAGCGAAAGCGATCCTACTATGCCCTACTATCGAGCTATTGATACAAATGCTGTGTTTCAACTCGTAATAATAATTCAATCAAATTAAACTTTGCAATTACATAGTACAGAATCAAGTTCTTCTGCCACAAAGTGTTCATAACATAGTGCACCTAATACCTCCGTCGTACTTTTTTTACCATGTTTTTAGAACATCGTTAATCAAATTGAAACAAGGTGTTGTTTTGATCAGTGACATCTAACTCAGGGATGATAATATGAGTTAAGCTTATTCTAAAAAAAAACTTTAACTTATATGTCAGTTTTATAAAACAAAAACTCTTCACAACATTCTAAAAAAAACTAAACGAATGGGGAAACTCGCACCCTCGAGTGTAGCTCGCGCGTATCTACGAAATACAACGCCGTGGCTAGTAAGCTACGAAGACGTGACCTGGTATTGGTAGTTCTGACCCGCTCGCTAGTATCGCAAGATTAATTGAACATGTTGGTACTTTTCCATATATTTTTTTGGCATCAGTATCTTTGGACAACCATCCCAGAGTCGCTCGTCGCTAACCAAAACAACAGCCTGTATAACATATATAACGTATCATAGATAATTCTTTGTTTTTAAAAGATAGATTATCTCTGTCTTAGAAACGTGCTTTTTGAATCTTTAAAAAAATAGAAAGTCTTTATTAATGAGTGTGACATTCTCATTGTGGGGTCGGTAATTAACCGACATTCATCATTAGTTCACAAAGAAAATGTTTGTCTAATGATGACTGTTTTTCCCTATTTTTTTTCCCTAAAACGAACTCGGTATGAGAAGCAACTTTTCCTTAGTCCGACTCTGGTAGGCTTTATACAAAAAAGATTTATTCTTTGTTATGCAAGAAACAATGGCAGTACACAATTAACGTGAAAAACTTTTACTTGGTGATTTAGTTTGCAAGGAAATTGTGAGGCACAGACAAATGATAAATTATGCACCTAGTGTTAGATTCATACGCTCGCTGAAACATTGCGACATGTATCTTTTGGCCGACGGCGAAAATTGAAATTAACGCTGTCTTCTTAAAAATGCGGTTGTCAGATCTAATATAGCCAAATAACCCCAATCTTACAGGAGATTTCCCCATTTCTCATTGTTTCATTATCGTTATACTTTTGGTTTAGAATAAGATGTTTCTTTTTAAATACTGTAAAGTTTATCTCCTTTAATGAATTTATATTATTCAATAGTTTAATGAATTTATATTTTTCAATATTTCGTCATATTTTATATTCATAAAGGTGAAAATAAGTAACCAAATATCACGCATGAATACCTACGTCTTTACACGTCATTGCAGACGTCACGTGTAATGACGTAGGTATTCATAAGAGACCAGAGGTGGAATTGTGTAAAGCTATCGTATTCGTACGATATGGTCTGTCAAATGGCAAGGAACAAAGCGTCTGACAGATTATACCGTACGTTTTTAACTGTCAAATGAATACGATTATTTTACAAAATTCCACCTCAGAAATTTCACCGGGAAGAGCGTTTGGCCCGGTTAGCCAGAAAGTTGGTGGTTCCAGTCCCGCCCGAGCGCAATATTTGGTTTCTTATTTTTATCTTTATGATATAATATTCTCTGTCATCTTGCTTATATTCATTTAAATTAGTACGCTTCTCCTTGATTTTGTCATGGTTGAATTAAAAAAAATAGTTTTCTAAACTCACGGAACTATGGCAGATTTTTTGCATCGGCTACCCTGATTGAAACTGTCAATGTCATTTATTAGCCAGAAGATCGTTGTAACCCTGTATAAGAGATACCATTCGTGTAAATAAAAAGTTTTGACATCACCTGTTGGCAATTTTACACCTTATTTACCATTTTACTACATGAATGTTGGTAGCAGTCAATCAAAATGATTTCATGTGCGTACTGCATGATATTCCTTTTTAGATTTTTAAACGTTATAACATAGACGAATAGCTAATCTTTATAATATATCAATGTCTAAGTTGAATTGCCAAAAGGTTTCTATCTAAACAAAATATCAATTTAAACCCAATGTCACTGACCCATTTTGTAATAAAATCAAATAGAATTGACAATATTACGCATCAATTTTCATCGAAAACTAACGCCATTGCGACTCACAATCTAATTTTCTATCAAACGGAGCTAGTTAGTAACGTAATCAAATAGGCAGCACTTTTGAAGAATTGTAAAAGCGAAAATAGTGTCGTTAAGCCAATTTGTTGGGATCGAGCAGTGAAACGAACGAAACGTATCGACAACGTTTTTCAGGGATCCCCAAAAGAAAAAAGCAATCCTATAAATTTAGCTGCTGGTCTACTGTTTTTTTTTTGTACCTTAAGGATATACTCGTATAGCAAGCTAATTTTGATTTTAGATAGGTCTACACACTTGTTAAAATCTAAATCCAGGCGATCTCGAATTTCTAGTCGTATCTACATTTGTATATAATATGTGTGGAATATACACAAGGATACAGGCACGTATTTATACAATATGAACCTATATTAGTTTGCTATCAGGCCACAGCCTGAAATCAATCTATAAAAATATACCTATACTTAGTGGGTATATTAATTTGACCATTATAACCGCAGCCTAGCCTTAGCCAAATCTAGATGTATCCCTAGGGATACGGACGCATGTTTGAATCTTCTTTAATCAAGCATTTAAATTCCTCTTTAAGTCAGTTATAATATACGGATCCCTTGTTGTCCGAATCACTCTTACCCGGTGTTTTGACGAAGTAATTTATCGCTGGAAACTCGCCCGTCGGCTCTGACGTTTCTATTTCAAGCTAAGCTGCTATTTTTTGCAGTAACCTGGTTTTTGTATTGCACGTTCAGGGTAAAAAATATGTGATAAAACAGGTTTTGAAATTGGTCAGAAAGGTAAAATACAGGTCTGTGAAAAAGATCTATTTGGATAACCCACACAAAATTACTTCCAAAGTTAAATTCTTGTGAGAAAGAATATTAAAGTTTTGTTTTGCTTGTTCCTGCCAAAGTTGGATGTGTAGGTAACGTAAAATTATTATCCCTTTGGAATAGAACGACAAGAGCGAGATATCACTAGCAGCAAACATTGTCATAAAAAGAGAGGCGAGATGCGATGTAGCAGAACCGTTTTTGGCGGCTGTCAGTCAGTTTGGAAGCCCATGAATTCTCGCTGAAAATTTAAGCAAAATGGTGTATATTTTGAAGAAATAGTTCAGCTAAAACATGATGATTAATCGTTGTTCAAAACAGCAAAATAACCCCAACAAATAATTATTCAATAGTTAAATTAGTCCAAATCGAGGCCTCTTAATATACGACTTATATTTACCAATGCGCTTCAAATTCAAACTACGCAGTTTGATTATTCTATTCTATAAACGTTAAACCACAACGAGCGATAGAGAGGGCTATGCTGGGTGTTTCTCTACGGAATCAAATCAGAAATGAGGAGGTACATAGAAGAACTAAGGTAACGGACATAGCCTTGAGCATCAGTAAGCTCAAGTGACAATGGGCAGGTCACATAGCGCGAATAACTGATGGCCGTTGGGGCAGGAAAGTTCTAGATTGGAGACCCTTCGACCAAAGACGCAGCGTAGGATGTCCACCTATAAGATGCAAATACGATCTTATAAAGATCACAGGATCAAACTGGATGCAGACCACTAGTGATCGGTCGCTGTGGAAAGCCGTGGAGGAGGCCTATGTCCAGCAGTGGACGTCCTTTGGCTGATAATGATAATGATAAACGTTAATTTATGTATAAAGTAAAGACAGAATAACACCGGTAATGCATATCTACGAATATTTTGTGTAAATAAATATTTAGTTTTATACTAGAGCTGCATGTTCGATATTTTGTTTCGACGGTTTATCATGCGGTAAACTAATATGTTTAACTTAGGGAGATACAAATCACCTGAACGAAAGGTAATCTCATTTTAAGCTACAAATGTTACTAACTTAAGTTAGTTACTGACATCTTAAATCGGTTTCATTTGACAGCTTTTACTTATCCTTCTCTTCCGATAGGAATATAATTTATGGCAAGTAAACAAAAACTTCCAAATAGAGCATCCTGTTTGTTTTAAGTTAGGGCCGATTTTTTAATCTATACTAATATTATAAAGCTGAAGAGTTTGTTTGTTTGTTTGTTTGTTTGTTTGTTTGTTTGTTTGAACGCGCTAATCTCAAAAACTACTGGCCCGATTTGAAAAATTCTTTTTACGTTGGATAGTCCATTTATCGAGGAAGGCTTTAGGCTATATAACATAAAGATACAACTCATAAGACCACAGCAGAAATGAAAAATGTTGCGAAAACGGGAGAAAGATATTCCTTTTGAGAGCTTCCGCTGCATACGCTGCGGAAACCGCTTAAGTTACACAAAAATCATGTATGACAGGATTGTTCAGCATTAAGAGTTCTATAATAAAGTCCGCAACAGCATATATCTATCTTTTATGGTTGACTTACTACAACCTTTTTTATGTTAATAAATTTGTAAAAAAAATAATGCATTATTTTTAGAGCTGTATTATACACACAGGTATTTATTCTTATCAAAATAAATAGATTCATCATCACGAGCATTTCATTTAGAACAAAGTTTCCCTTTATATCATTTGATTTCAATAAATATCTTTGGAGCTATCACAGTTTTAACATAACTCCGCACCAAAATAATGTTCGCAGCTTAAGTACAACGTGCGCTTGCGCCAATATATTATAAAGCTGAAGAGTTTGTTTGTTTGAACGCGCTTATCTCAGGAACTGCTGGACCGATTTGAAAAAATATTTCTGTGATGGATAGCTTATTTATCGAGAAAGGCTTTAGGATATAAAACATGGCGCTGCGACGGGAGGGGAGGGAGCAAACTCAAAACGCGCGGACGAAGTCGCGGGGGACCGCTAGTGGTCAGATAAAACTTGTCAGATTGATAAGTTATAAAGCGACAGATTTAAAAAAATGACAGTTACATATGATTGCTGACAATTAGGTGACGTTTTTAATTTAGCCATATTGTATTTTGTTCGATGAATATTTCTTATCTGACTACTTATTACAAAATTAGCCCTTAGTATAACTGCGACGAACACGTCGAGTGTTTCAAGGCGTCGCCGCTCCGATGTCCCGGGTTCGATTCCCGGTCGGGTCATTATAAAATTTTCTACATTGTCCTGCCCCCTGACTAAGAATCATTCGGTTACGATTCGATAACTTTCATGTATTAATAAAACTATAATAACGTGGATATATCCGATGCAACTATTTTATCTTGTTATTTTAATATATTTGTTATCGAACTGACATATCGACATCCGGTCAAACTGTGTCATTTATTAAAAAATTAAAAGAAAATCTAGCCGAAACCCAAGCCGAATGTCGTGTGTCGTGTGTCGTGTTGTGTGTACTCTTACGAGTACGACACGTTGTTGATCATTTTCAAAACACAAGTGTACTCGTTTAAGCTTCTAAGTTTGGGATCAGAGCAATGTATGTGAATTGTGATTGGTGTCCAAAATTAATAATATTAAAGTACAAAACCGAACAGATAAAATATGACATCTTTATGGCCGGTACACATAAAACCAGCCAAGTGCGAGTCCGACTTGCACACTTAGGGTTCCGTGCCAACTTTAACTGAATAAGGGATGGTTCACTTACTTCCACTTAGCCAAAATACCACAATATTTTGTTGACAGCAAATATAACTTCGTTATTCATAGTATTTGTATGAATAACAAAGTTATGTTTGCGTTTATTGCATATATGTATATATGAAGTGGGTAAAAATCATGTAATTTAATAAAGATGTGGAGACGTGTAATACCATCACGTCGGTAAATTGGATAGATAACATTTCATGAAAAAAAAAACATTATTTTTTTACTTGACGAATCTTGCTGCTTGGATAACATGATTAACTTTTACGGTGACACTGTCATTTACAAACTTTCTCGCTAATTTTGGGTCCTAACACATATTCTGGTTTTGTTCGTTTAATTTATTTTTAAAATATTAGATTTTCCTTGCAAGCTTGCCGTATATGATTACCACACTTGCGGTGCTTTTTTCAATCAAAGACATATAATAACCATAGAAGTACTATCCTATCGGAAGAGAAGAACAAATAAAAGCTGTCAAACAAAACTTTAGGATGACATTTATGTGTGTAAAATTGTTTATGTACGCGTGTCAGTGATGTTTGCCATACCGCTTTTAACATTAATATCGATATCAGTAATATTCACTAGTATTCGTTATAGTCGAACTCCCTTGTCGTACCCACTCCAGGGGGGCAATTCTCTTGTCAAAATACAACTAAACGTCAACTGCATTGGTGACGATTATCAACTTTTTCAGTTTTTCCCATCCAAATGGTTACGTTGCAGCTTTATCGTTCGATCGAAGATTAGCCGATTCGTATCCTACTAATGTTTTGACGTTGACGTCGACCAAACCGCAGCCATAGATATATGACAGATAGATTGGAAAGCTCTTGGAGCGTTTAGGATCCATATTAAGTTTGGGGCTGCAACTGCAACCTATTAAGACAGACAAAATGAGTTATCTCGACTTTGCAATATTTCACTTGATGACGGAATACTTAGTAGCTTTATTTTGGGCCCTTATACAACAGTATATATATCCTAAATCTTGTGGCTAAAATATTCTTTTATTTAGTATTACATAACAAATAATGCACACTACGCGATTTTGCTAAGATTCGTAACTCATTGTTTATAAGTCTACTGCAAACACGTCGTTAGTCGAGGAATTGTTAAAAAATAGTTACTACAAAGACTACGCGTAGTGACATTTCATACAAAACAAACAGGTATAGAGTCTGGCTAATAAAAGCTGAACCCGGTGATTTTTATAGCGGCAACACTACCACTGTGAAAAAAAAAGTGTTCATGGCCGCCATCATGGCGTATCTGCGTAGTTGGTTGTCACTGTGTTAAGTTTATTTTGTGCATTCCTTGGTTTTTCTTTCAAAATATGGGTAAAACTATAAAGAGTGCAGTGCGGCAGATTCTATTTACTATGATAAGTAAATATAAAGAAAAACAAGATGAGCAAATGGCTATAATCAAGCAAAAAGAAGATTGTTTACATGTTGCGATAGAGTTCGTAGGTTAGTAAAACTTATTCACTTAGATACTTTCATATTTATCAAGACTTTCACGTCATAATAATATATAGGTATTTATAATTAGTACATTCCAATTTTACCAATTTTACAGAAAAGAATTCGAGTGTTGAAGGAGCCAGTGCTGCTTTGGCAAATCTCAAAAAAATAAAGGAATTTCATCAAGAAGAGTATCTCTCACAGAATAAATATTTTGAGAAAATCTCTTCAATGACTGGTAAGTTCCTACCAAGCTCAAAATTATTGATATAAAATGTCAGAAATACATATTTTTGGTAATAGGTTCGTGTAAATTTTTTCCTTTGCTTAGATTTTTACACCAACATACACTATTTGTAAACAAATTCTAGACTTGTTTTAAATACAAGATGTATTTTACAGACTGAGAAAAAAAACATCGTTTAAATAAAAGGCTTATATAAACAATGTTTTTTTTTCAGATTACGTATAAGTTCACATAGATTTATATGCAACAAAAATACACAGGAGTGATTAGTTTAAAATTATAAATAGGTTTAAAAAATATTGCTGTTTCTTTTTCAGATATTAGTATTTCAACATTGAAAAGGATTAATAATGAAAGTAAAGAAAACAAAGGGGTGTTCAGCACCCCAGGTAAGAAACGCCCTCATAAAAAGACAGTGTCTAACCTGGACAGTTTTGATATTCAAGCTATAAGAAACAAAATAAATGAATATTATGTTGTCAAGAAGCAAGTGCCTACATTAAGAAGCCTTTTGACGGATTTAAAAGAGAGTATTGCATTTACAGGCTGTAGAGAAACATTACGTCAAATATTATTAACCAACGGATTTGTATTCAAGCAAAATAAAAATCAGCGTTCTGTACTTGTGGAACGCTATGATATCGCAGCGTGGCGACATAGATTCTTAAGAACTATTGCTTTAAAACGACAACAGGGGAAGAAAATTGTCTACTTAGATGAGACTTATATTCATCAGAATTACAAACCAAAAAAGTCATGGCAGGGACCTTCAACTCAGGGCGCTATTGATAATATTTCTTCGGGGAAAAGGTTTATTATTGTTCATGCAGGATCAGAAAGTGGATTTATACCAAATGCATTATTAGTCTTTAGTACAAAATCAACTAAAGCTGACTATCATCATGACATGAATGCCTCAAATTTTAACAAATGGTTACGTGAAAAATTAATTCCCAATTTGACGGAACCCAGCATTATTGTCATGGATAATGCAAGTTATCATACCATACAAGTGAATAAGGCACCAAACACTAGTACTCGCAAAGTAGAAATACAAAATTGGCTCCGTTGTTATGATATTTCATTTGAAGAAACTCAGTCAAGAGAGGAACTGCTGTGCTTGGTTGATAAACATAAACCTGATCCTATTTATGAAGCTGATCAGATCCTTGAAGAACATGGCCATGAGGTGTTGCGACTTCCGCCGTATCATTGTGACCTCAATCCCATTGAGCTTATTTGGAGCACAGGAAAGAGAAAAGTGGCAAGTAAAAATATTTCAAGATCCTTATCAGAAATGGAAAATTTAATAAAAGAATGCTTCGATAGCATTACTTCTGAGGAATGGAATAAGGTGGTTAATCATGTCATTCATATTGAAGAGAATTATAAACAAAAAGATGGAATAGTGGCAGAAATGGAAAGTTTCATTATAAATGTAACCGATTCAGGTGACGAATCTAGCAGTTCAGATTCAGAAGAATCGATGGGTGTGGAGTATCTGGAATCAGACTTTGATTATAGTGAATAATAAATAACAATGTATATTAGTAAACTTTGTTTTTGAAATTCTCATCCCGACATCCCAAATACTATTAACTTCTGTTGGTTTAAATACCTAGTTCAGCATGTCAGATGTATAATCGCAATGAATATCCTTACTTATTGATAGTAAAATGCGAGCCTAGCGGTGCCGGTGACATGGCCACCAGCCGTACCACCGTCATTGTGTGTAGCAGCCATAGTACATATATGAAACGTGTTATAACTTCGTATTTCATATGAGGAAAGCCACAGTTGAAATCTACTTTTTGTGAATTTTAAAAAAGTATCAAATATGTTTCTTCCTATTATAGACGGTGTTGCCTAGTTTTCATATTTTAAATTTGCCGCGTTTTGCTAGGTTCAGCTTTTGATGGCCAAACTATAGCAAACGGCGCTGGCGCTGTGCACGTGGCAATCCCAAAAGATAACGGGAAGGAGTGGAAAGGTATTGTTTTTTTTTGCAAACACATTACATACCTGCATGTAGGCAATCCCAGAGGGTAAGAGCGAGACTGTGTAAAGTTTTACACGACAACTTTTTTCAATACAGTACATTTTGCGTATTTGTGGATCTTAGAAATAAGTATGAACCTACAGACATTTAAAATTTTATGAAGATTTGTATCAATTATAATGTAAATTATATATTGTAGTTGAAATTTAAGAAACCTTATTGACACATTAACTACTAAATAGTGCCACCTAGAGTAGGAACTCGACGTGTACCTAAACCAATATAATATCATTGTGTAAACCTTAGAGCATTTTACGAAACGTCACGTTAACGAGTTATTCTGTGAATACCACGAAAGTATTTTACAAATTAGAATGATAATAAACAAGACAAGTAATAAATAATAAATACTTCTTTTTTCTCTCTGTGTGTGACTATCTGATCCGCTAGTCGCAATCAATAACGCTTTTATTTTTTACCTGTTTATTTAGAACGATATGCCTTGCCCTTTATCTTTTAATCTACCTGGAATTACCACGTGCGCAATATGTCGCTGCGCTAAGTCTGTAACATTTTTTTACAATTCCTTGAACAACAACGGACTAGACTATCAAACATTGAGTAACGAATCTTACGAAAATCTCGTATTATGGATTTATCGATATGTAAAGATGGACAGATGGCCTTGTGAGATCGCAGGATCACACTGAATGCAGACCGCTAGTGATCAGTCGCTGTGGAAAGCCGTGGGGGAGTCCTATTTTCAGCAGTGGACGTCCTTTGGCTAATAATGATGATGATGATGATTCGTTATAGTAGGTATCAATATAAAACACCGGCTAAGTACGAGTCCGCATTCGTTGGGCCCTCATTTTTTTTTAAATAAAATAAAAACAGTTCCATTTTGTTTTAATAATTCCACTTATAACATACCACTAACGACTTATATGATAAATGCAAAAGTTTGTGGTGATGGATTAATTCCATTCATCCATCATCATATTTGTTACTCCTTCTCGCAAATAGTACTCGTTGGATTTTGATGAAACTTTACAATACTAAAGCTCATACATCGGAATAGAACATATGCTATTATACAAAACGATATTTTTTAAATTCAGGAAAACTAAAAGGTACATAAATTACAAATGTATTTTTACTATTTTATTTATATCTTAACAATGTAATAATGGTCGCAAATAGTCCTACACTATTCTAATAGTCAAAACCTGATACCTATTTTAACTGCCATTTATGCGCTAAAGATTACAATAGATACTCAAATATTTTGTCAATCAGCGAAGTAACTTTAATGAGATTACATTCCGCGTGGCAAATATCAAAGCCTCATGGGTTAAACATATTAGTTTACCGCGTGATCAACAGTCGACACGAAATATCGATAACTTGATGCAGCCCCAGTGTAAAACGAAAATTATTTCTTTACACAAAGCATTCGTAAATATGTATTTTGAAACGTTTATTTAAATCATTGCTTTTTACGTAAATAAACATTTCTAGGAATGAGTAATCATACTCGGTACTTTAAACTTTAAGCACATTGGCAAAAATAAATCGTAAATTAGGACGTGTCGATTGGGAATATTTTACCTGTGAAATGAAAATTTGTTTCGATTATTTTGCTGTGTTGAACAACAATCAATCACCGAACCAAATAAGATACCATGATTGAGAAGCATAATTTCTCCAAAATATACACTATTTCACTTGAAATTATAAAAAAACAAATGCAAGTCATTTTCAGCGAGCCTCTTTGGGGCGACCAAATGTTAAACAGCCGCCAAAAATGGTTCTGCTACATCGCATCTCGCATCTCTTTTTATCACACAGCTTTCTGCTACTGACATCTCGCTTTTGTCGTTCTATTCCAAAGGGATACTAATTTTATGATAATAATAACTGAGCTCGCGAGGTGGATTATGGCTCGAACTAACTCATAGTTGAGGTAAAGCCTTTGCCTAGTAGTGGGATGTCAGAGGCTAACTTTGCTTTTACTTTTTACATGTAGTAATATTATTAAATGTGGTTGAAATTTTTAAATAGTTCCGTCCAGATATCGTCACAAATTATCAGTCTTTTAGGAGCAGAATCTACCTATGTTACTCAACTTTAGAATTTTAGCAACTTTTCTAAAGTTACTTCAAAGTACCTATCCAGAAATAAAGTATAGAATCATAGTTTCAGAATAAGATGATGTTGTAATATTCACGAAAACACAACATAGTTGGTTTTGAAACGTGACCTTTACAAAACAGTGTTTGCCTCTGAACAAATGTTTGAACCGTCAAATTACTGTTATTTGTTCTGCTTATAGTTATTAAAACTGTAGAGAACTCTCAATACAATCTACGAGTATACTTTATATTATAAAGCTGAAGAGTTTGTTTGTTTGAACACGCTAATCTGAGGAACTACTAGACCGATTAGAAAATTATTTTGTGTTGGATAGCTTATGTATCGAAAAAGGCTTTAGGCTATAAAACATCACGAAACGACTCGAAAAACCAGAGCAACATTAAAAAATTGATGCAAAAACGGAGGGACAATATTCCTTTTGATAGCTTCCGTTCCGTAACGCAGCGTAAGCCGTTTAACATTAAAATCATATATCAAGGGATTGTTTTGCTTTAAAAGTTCTACAGTAAAAGCCGCAACAGTATAGTAGTAAAAAAAAAGTGTTTAAGTATTATATCCGTTGTCTGGCACCCATAACACAAGCTTTGAGTAGCTTACTTTGGGACTAGATGGCGATGTGTGGAAAAAAAAAAAGTATACGCTTATCTTATATGGTTTATTCTCTACAAACATTTTAACACTCATAAATAAGATACAAAATAATTTACTGTTATTTTTTACTTTTTTTAATGTGCATCAAGCACACGGGTATAATAGTAAATTGTTATACAAAGGGAGAAAGTGACCCATTTCACTCGAGAAGTTCTTGGCGCTAATAATTCGAGAGTGAAATGGGTGCTTTCACTCGAGTTATACATACTATTTTTCATTTCGACTGTGAGGAAAAATAAATAAATTTATTTTATAATATATTATGTTGTTTGGCGAAAGATTAAATCTCAAGTTTTTACATCACATATCAGTTTGTTTAAAATACAAGATAAGAAGGACAGTATAGGCACGGAAGACAACAGAGTACTACATAAAATGCGGACGATATCAAATATTTCAAATCATTGTTAAAAATATCGATCGATTTTTTCTCACAGTCAATAATAAAAGGAGAAGAACGCAACCTTGCGAAAATAAGGTTACTTGTCACCAAAACTACCACAGATTATGTCAAATTCCAGGTTCAATTTTGCCTCATGAGATAGCGCTATGAATGACAGCTAAAGGTGGGAGTGAGTAAGAAGATTAATGAACAACAAAAATGGCGGCAAGTCGCCTCCGCCTGCTTAATAATCTATGCAATAATCGACCAAACTAAAAAAAAAACGTCAAAGACAAACAAAATGTGACAATTTGAGTTTTGCGCGGGAAACGAAAAGGGAAGGATGGACCATATTTCTTCATTTTAGAAATTGTTTTTTTCGGGTCAATTATTGTGTTTGTGTGGTGGAATTTTCATGATAATTAGTGCTTGCGAAGAAAACAATGAAGTTAAAGTGAGAATTATGGTGATGCGAGCTCTAATCGCGCCGTCTTACCCGGATCGTTGTTCCTGCGCTTAGCTTCCTTGTTGAGCGTTGGAATGCGGACCACCTCGCATTTCAATGAGTTAGGTTAAGTTACCTAGGTTAATTTAGTGTAAGTTTTAGTTTTAAGTGTTAAAAAATGAAAATAATAATAAAGAATTGTCTGTATGGCATACAGCCAAAGACGTTAAACTAGTATTTTTTTTAAAAATGTGACAATTTAAAATGAAAAAACTGACAGTATGTATGGCAGGAAACCGAAATATATTTGTAGATTTTAAATTGTAAATAATTAGACCCATTGTACATTTTTCAAATCAGTGACCATAATAAACACGCTTTTAATGTTTAGCTAATCTTAAAAATATGAAAAGCTTATTTATTTTAATAATATAACGTGACTACCTTTATTGTTTAATGTAAATTACCTTTAGCTCCATCTTTGATCGTAGCAATTAAAACTAAATAACTTTCCACCCTAGGGATGGAAAAGCTATTTTCCACCCGTCTATCTTCACATGAAAGTTCAACTTTCCGAACAGAAGAAATGAAAAATATTTATCATCACGAGTATTTCATTTTGAAGAAAATTGCCCTTAAATATTTTTTTTTAATACCTATTTTAGAAGCTTTTATGTTTTTAAGTAACTCCGCACCAAAATAATGCTCGCAGCTTAAGTAAAACACGCGTTCGCGGTAACTAGATACTATGGTTTCTGGCCTCTTACTTACAATTAAATTATGTGTTTTGCGTTGAAAGATTGTACGGGTTATCCGAAACTTAGGCGAGTGACGACGCGGGGGACCGCTAGTAGGAGATTTACAAACTTTACGTAATCAAATAATAGAGTAGCTTGAGTTAATTTCATGAGCCATTCTTAAATCGCTTCGCATCGTTAATCAAGCATAACTTAAACTCGAAATTAAACCTCATCTTGGAATAAGTCTTGTAGTGGCGTTTTAGTATGGCAAACTTTGATTACTTACGTATTTAGATTAAGTACGCAAGTTGTACGGTCTTGGCAATTGAAGAAATTCTAAAAAGGGTTCGTTTAAAGGCAAGAAATCTCGGAGACTCATTAATTATACGGAACGTTAGTTGACGGTTGAATGTGGCCTGCGGTTCGAAATAGCTTTGATAAGGCCAATGAAGGCAGCACTGTCTTGTGAAACGAGATAAGAATACGTATGAGCGCTAGCTTTGTTAAAATATTTTTCAGAAACGTAGGTAGTTTAAAATTATAGCATGTACGGATAACAGCACGTCAAGGTAAACACTGCAGTTTCTTGTGCAGTTGTAATAAGGGCTAGTTTGCAACAAAAGTGGGAAGCTCGATATGCTGGCGACACAAAGCTTCATAAAAATAAAGAAGCACAACCGCGAACTTTATTTTAATTAAAAATTAAATTAAATTTAAAAGAGAAATTTTTGAGAATCATAAAAACTCAGAATAAACTAAATATTTGTTTAGATACACCCGTTGCATTCCGATAATAAATGTTAAGTATATCTTTTAGTTAGTCTTAAATACACCTTCATAATAAAAAAAAGTAAAAACCGACTTCAAAACCAAAATGCACTAAAAAGTCTTAAATAAACTCTTCACCATTGAAAGGAAAGGAATCTGTTTTAGGCAAACAATTTCTTTTTGGAGTCGGTGCTGTGATAGTTGATGCTTGATGGTCAAAGTGATGGCGTGAGTGACTTTTTAGTGCATTTTGGTTTTGAAGTCGGTTTTTACTTTTTTTTAAAGTTTATTTTATTTCTTTATTTTTAGTGATTACATAAGAGGGGGGGGGGGGAGTTGCACCTTATGATTCTATTTTTTACGAAGCTACAAATTACCTATCATAAGTTGTGTCATTATAATTACTGAACTCCTAGGCGTTAAGGAGTTCCACCATCAGCTCAGCCCCACAAAATGTTGACTATCAGACGTAACAACACGTCCAAAAAAAGAAAAAAAAAAAAAGTGGGTAGAGTAAAGACGTACCTTATTTTTGCTCCTCATATTTATTATTAAAAACAGCATAATACGTAATTAAAAATCACAACAAACACAAGTGCAAGTAAAGTGCAAACATAACACATTATCACTTCCACAATATATCAACGCGACAGTGTTTTTTCCGCTTTTGAAATGCCGCGCTTGGATGACGTCTGCGACCGCAGATGCTGCAGTGGCTGCGGGCAGGAAATAGACCACCGTCGGTTCCTCACTTGCAGTCTATGCCAGATGCACTACGATCTGGAGTGCGCAGGTGTGTCGGAACAGCGCTTCTATAACACCTTAACGGGAGGGCACAGGGCCGCCTGGAGTTGCGTTACATGCAAGAGTAAGCGGCCTAAGGGTGACAACACTAACACTCCCGTGCGTGCTGCGGACGTCGGACGTGAAGACGGAGTTACCCTGCGACGCGGGGCATCCAGGCCGGTAGAGATGGACGCGTCTATGCTCGATGACACTGCACTTAATATGTCCGTTGAGCTGACCGACTTTCAGCTGTTCGTGGTGGAAATGCGCCAATTCAGGGAAGAGATGCGAGCGGAGGCGAAAGCGACCCAGTCCAGGATCGATGCTCTTCGCGATGATGTGCTGGCGCTCTCCGGCAGGGTCGTCCGCTGCGAGGCACGTTTAAGTGACGTCGAGGAGCGTGTCCGTGCAATCGAAATGGCCGCCAGCACCGCCGGCGTCGCCGTCGGGGCGCGCATCGACGCCGTAGAGTACAGGCTGGACGCCGCGGACCGGCGCCGAGCGGAGGCCGACCCGGACGCCGAGGCGGGCGTCGTCGCGGGGCTGGAGCGGACCGTCGCGGAGCTCAAGCTCGAGCTCAACGACCGGGAGCAGGAGGCGCTGCTGTCCGACCTCGAGATCGGCCAGCTCCCGGAGCAGAAGGGAGAGAGCGTCATGCACGCCGTGCTGGTGCTGGCCGGGCGCCTGGGCGTGCCGCTGGAGGAGCGCGACGTGGTGTTCGCGGAGCGCGTGGGCGCGCCCCCGGCGGAGGCCAGCGGGGCCCGCGCGCGCCGCGTCGTTGTGCGTCTGGCGCGCCGCCACGTGCGCGACGAGCTGCTGCGCGCCGCGCGCGTACGCCGGGGCCTGGTGGCCGAGGGCGGCGGCCGGGTGTACGTCAACGAGCGCCTGACGCGCTCCAACCGCCAGCTTTTTCACCGGGTGCGTGAGGAGAGCCGACGGCTGCAGTGGAGGTACGCCTGGACGCGAAGAGGCCGCATCTTTGCCCGCAAGGGAGACGGGGCGCAGGTCTATCAGATCCGGACGATGGGTGACATCGAGAGGGTCTTCCCTCCTGTGCCCCAGTCGGGACACGGCGAAACCAGGCACTGAAAGAGGACATTCCACTATTAAAGCATGTAAGACAAAGGTAAAATATAAACATATAATTGATTGCATTAGAATATCCTGTCACTTACCTTGTAATTTGCTGCTGTCTCCATGCATTACTTGTTATTTAGGAAGGGTATTGCCCAAGCACATAACTGATATTGGAACATTGACACTTCGGATTCACTTTGTTAGTTCAGTCAACCTAAAAATAGAAAGAAGACATATTACATATGAGATTATTGTGATAATTATTGTAACTGATAGCAATCAACTAATTATTCCTATATTATATTTAAATTATTCTCAAATTAATTCTATTATTCATTCACATCTAATTAAAAATAATCATTTAATATCATTTTTCTATTGTATTGTTATAATTTTTATTATTAATTCACATCTAATTAAAATTAATCATTTGATGTCATTCTTCTATTGTATTGTTGTAATTTTGCCCAATAATATACTGCCTTATTGGTTTTTATTTAACTTACCCATGACAACACAGGCGGCGGGTTAAATAACCTAGTAGTTGGTCTATTCAATGCGGGTTCTCTGGGGACAAGACAGGAGGAGCTTATGGTGGCAGTGGAGGAAGAGGAACCAGATTTGTTAGCTATCAATGAAACCTGGATGGAAGACCAGGATGACTGCCGTGCTCCTAGACTAGCAGGGTATCAACTGAAGCACATACCGAGACCCAGTAGCATACCTAGGGATCGTGGGGGGGGTGTGGGCTTCTACATTCGCAGAGGCATTAATGCACGAATATGCCAGCACCCTAACACTGACACTACAGTGCAACAAATGTGGCTGTCTCTACGGCTGCATAACAGGGTCTTGGTGGTTGGCACGGCATACAAGCCCCCATGGCAGAGTGTGAGGGTGTTCCTTGATGCAGTTACTGAATCTGTGATATCTTTTGGTGGGGCTGATGGTATTATATTGGTCGGAGACTTTAACATTGACCAGCTGAAGGAGGGTTGCCCCCAATATAGAGCATTCACTCAGTTCATACAAGCCCTAAATTTACTACAGCTAGTAGAGGAGCCTACTCACTTCACTGACCACAGCAGCACACTAATTGATGTGGTGTGTACTGATGTACCTGCTTCTCGGGTAGTAGTGAGGTACTCCCCAGACATGGGAGCGCATGGTATGATCCTGGCAGAGTTTAAAATCAAAAAGGTCAAACCTAGTCCCAGATGGGTAACATACAGACCCCTTAAGAACATACTATTGGATCAGCTAAATAAAGACCTGTCTTTAGTGGATTGGAAATTTTTTGAGAGACCACTCGGTGCTGGTGTCAATAAGCTTGTTGATGCCTTTACACTTTGCATTCGGGGACTAATGGATCTGCATGCTCCCACAAAAACCAGAAAATTTAGAAATCCTCCACACCCTTGGGTCACGGATACTGTCAGGGAAATGATGCGCATCAGGGATAGATACTTTAAACAACTTAAAAGACATGGCACCTCATCTCTTAAAGGCAGTTATAAGATGATGAAACAAATAGTACAAGGGGCAATAGAGAGAGAGAAAGCCTGTTTCTTTACCAAACATATTAATAGTAACCTAAGGGAGCCAAAAAAACTATGGAAAAATTTGAAGGGTACAATACTGCCCGATAAAAAGACACCTGTGGACTTGCCTCCCCATTTCAATGATCCTAACCTTATTAATGCTTACTTTCTGGATGCACCGGGCTGTGGAAAAGTTTCTATGTCACAGCTAACTTATTTTGTAACACATAGATTCAGTGATCGGGCTCTATTCTCTTTTCAGACTGTAAGCAGGGACCTAGTCATGAAGACTATAAGCCGACTGCGATCAAATGCTCAGGGGAATGATGAAATCTCATTGGACATGCTTCTGCTAACTCTGCCACACTCACTGGATGCCATCACCTCCATAATAAACCAATCTTTGATGGAACACACATTCCCTGACAGTTGGAAGGTAGCAGTTGTGAGGCCACTACCGAAGATCACTTCACCGGAAACATTGCAGGACCTTCGCCCTATTAGCATACTGCCCTGTTTGTCAAAGGTACTGGAGAGAATAGTCTGCGATCAGCTGACAAAATATCTAGAAGACAATGACATGCTACCTCGCCATCAGTCTGGATTCCGTAAGGGCCATGGAACAGGAACTGCACTCTCAAAAGTGGTGGATGACCTGCTGTCTGCACGGGATCAGGGGAATGTCACATTCTTGCTCCTACTAGATTTTTCACGGGCATTTGACTCCATCAGCATTCCCCTGCTACTCTCGAAGCTAACTTATTACGGACTAGATTCCAAAGCTGTTAGGTGGTTTCACAGTTATCTTTGCCAGAGACAGCAGTATGTGGAGATATGTAGATTGGACGGAGTCAAAGAGCAATCTGCACCACAAATGGTGAGCAGAGGCGTCCCTCAGGGCTCAATCTTGGGACCAATTCTCTACATCCTGTACAGTGCCGATATCACCACATGTGTAACTCAATGTAGCCACCATCTTTACGCAGACGATCTGCAACTGTACCTCTCTTTTGATCCTAAACATTGCAGCAGTGCAGTGACTACAGTGAATAATGAGCTGGAAAATATAAACAAGTGGTGCCAGAAGAACTGTCTCACACTCAATCCCAAAAAGTCCAAACTCTTGATTATAGGAACACCCAAAAACATTTCAAAACTAGACATCAATTCAATAAATATAACAATAAATGGAGAACTAGTAGAAAGGGTAGACAGGGCAAGAAACTTGGGCCTACTATTTGATAGCAACCTGAGATTTGAGAGCCACATAGCAGAATGTATGAGAAACTGTTTTTATAGACTTAGGCTTCTATACAAAATAAGACCATATCTGAGTGAGGCAATCAGGAAAACCCTTTGCGAGTCACTCGTGCTATCCAAGCTCAATTATTGCGACACAGTGTATGGTCCGTGTCTGCTAGCGAGGTCAGCGAAGATGATTCAGCGAGTGCAGAATGCCTGCGTGCGTTTTTGCTATCCTATCCCACCTCGGACTCATGTCAGCCCATACATTAGTGATGCAAGCATGCTTCGGATGGAGGCTCGCAGAAAACTCCACTTAGCAAGCCTGATGTTTGAAATCATTAAGACACAGAAACCAAGCTACTTACATGAGAACTTGGTATGGGCTCGGGGCGGGAGGGGGCGTGGGAGAAGGGAATGTGTAGGCGTCTTTCTGACCCCAAGACACCGCACAATAACTTTCCGCGGCTCTTTCAAATTTGCTGCGACACGGTGCTGGAACTCGCTGCCCCCGCCGTTGCGCGCCCTGAAGGTGAAATCAACGTTTAAAATGAAACTAAAGCAACACTTATTACAAGTCCAACGTGAAAACGAAAAGCACGCGTTCACTTACCAACGGGGTATGCGCGTCGAGCGAAGGGGTCGCAAATCCAAAAATAGTTGAGCCCGTGCAACGTGTCACCGTTCACGCCGAAAAACACTTATCATTACATGATTTGTCCGCGTAAGCTCCTTCAGGACCCCATGTGTCCGTCGCCGTCATGCGTACAGTCCGGTTATTTTGCGCGATTGTTTGGGGTTATCCAGGGCTCCCCTTCCTTGTAGACTGAAGTCATCAATGTCAACGTGTTTCCTTATCTTGTATTGGTAAATTACGTACGTGGCAGCCGTGGCACTATCTTTTACGTGGCATTTTTATCTCGGTGAACCTCGGACTTTGTCGGATTCGTAAATAAAATGGCTGCCGGACGAGCCGAGCCCAAGAAGAACGGAGACTTTTTTTTTTTGTTTTTTTTTTTTTTTCTTTACTTTTTCTTCTCCGAATCTTGAGATTGGCCACGTTCCGTTCCACGAACGCAGTAAAAATCGCAGAGCTCACAATAGGCTCACCAAGGTGACCCGAAATAATGGTGTATTATTATTAATTAAATTAATTGTTATGCTATTTGATTTGATTTATGTTTTTATTATTTATATTATAATTTGCAATTGTTCATACAATATGTCAAAATCAATTTGTGATTATTCGAATGATAGATTAATGTTTTGTTTTTGTGCTATTTTATGTCATTTTTTTGTACCCACAAAGGCACTCGCTGAAAATCAGCGTCGTGGTATGAGTTCTGCTGCTGCCACGACCAATGCTGAGCGGGTGCCTTATTCGGCCTAAGTAGACTAGTACATGTATTTTTGTTAATGTTATTCATTTTTGGGTCGAATAAATTCATTTTCTTTCTTTCTTTCTTTCAACATTAAGATTCTAGTAAAGAAACCCTATACGTGCCTTTAAAATTTGAGGGTTTCCCTCGAATACACAAAGATCCCATCATCAGATCCCAAAATGGAAAAAATGGGACCAACTAGAAGGTATACCCTCTAAGTAGGTGAAAAAGTTTTTCGATTCGGTCCACAAACGACTGAGATATGAGGTAACATACATACAAAAAAAATGATGATAAAAAAAAACATACAGTCGAATTGATAACCTCCTCCTTTTTTGAAGTCGGTTAAAAAAATGATGATAAAAAAAAACATACAGTCGAATTGATAACCTCCTCCTTTTTTGAAGTCGGTTAAAAACTCAGATCCATGAATAAGGAAGAATGAAAGATATTATACCTTCACTGTATGATTGTAATATAATTGTCTCAATGAGATCCAAATCCGATTATTTATTTTAAAACTTGTGTTTTTTATTTTATTCACACATAGCGTTCATTTCATACTTTTCCTAATACGATATTAAAAATCTAAAATATTCCAGGAAATTTATATTTTTTTAGGATAAAGTATTCCTAGTGCATATTAAGAAGATTTCATCTTTAAACCAATACTTTATGCATTTCCTAAATAGCTTCGGAATAGTATACATTTCCTTTCCTTAGAGTTGTATATAATACAAAGAATTCATAAATTTCCAGTAACATATCGAGCTATCCAAACAATTATCCAATATCTGTTAATTGGACAGCACAATTGAAAGAAAGAAAGAAAACAATTTTAATCAGTATCACATAATTTACAAAATAAATAAAATACTTACTTAATTTTTTCAAAAATACATGCTCCAGCCGAATTTCAGTTTCAAAGTAAGTCGTCCAATGGTTTAATTAGGTACCTTTACATAGGTAGAGTTGAGTTGACTCTAACAAAACTACACATAGATACCCTGGGCTATCAGTGAAACATTTAAGGACCAAGAAGTTTAATCTGAGAGTTGACTCATCAAACGGACAAGAGAAAAGTTTGAGGTATTCGCAGATAACATCTCACTGGGTCGCCAACTTTTAATTGAGTAGAATGATTGGCGGTTTTCAGGAGATTGACCGAATATTAGGAAATGATTTTATTTTTCCAAAGACAACTCTATCAGGCTCTCCTAAGTGGTGTATTTTCTAGTTAGTTTTTAATTATATCTTCCGAAAGCTATGTATTTCGCACGCGTCTTTTTTATAGTTTAAGTATAGAAGTATTAAATGCTTATGTTCTTTTTTAGGAGTTGGACACCAGAATAATCATCGGCAGTTTCTCACAAGAGATGATTCCGAAGATATTTTGCGAGGTGAGTTGCTATCGATTTTATGAACCCATTATTTCTGAAACAGAATCTTGAAAGAAAGATCCCTAGTTCTTTAACGAACTGAATTATACACACGACATTACACAACTCTACCACTTCTCCGTGGCGAAAACCTCCATGGTGTAGTTGCTAAGCACGCTGGTTTCCAGGCGTCGCCACTCCAAGGTCTCGGGTTCGATTCCCGGTCGGGTCAATAAAGATATCAACATTTTCTATAGTGTCTCGGGTCTGGGTGTTGTGATACCACCGTTGTGTCTGATTTCCATAACGCAAGTGCATTAGCTACTTACTTTGGGATCAGGGCAATGTACACATATGTGATTGGTGTCTAATATACTCATAACACGTTACACTTCTACGAGAAATTCGTGAGCTAGTGCTGAAAAGAAGCAGCGCAAGCCACTCAGTCACCATTTTCATAGCCTCTCTTTCCAATTCTATTGTACTTAATAATAATTTGATAAAAAATAATATACCTATCTTTTTATGAGGCAGGCGTTCAAGCTTGGCATGTGGGGCGCAGAGTACGCGTGGCTGGTCGCGGGCGCACCTCCTCGCATCCGGGGCGCGGCGCCGTGTGCGCGCGCGCACCTCGCCCGCGCGCTCGAGGGACTTGTGTCCGTAGCCGCTCACAGAGGCATCCAAGGAGGAAGTGCTTCTTACGCAGGACTGGTGGGTACACTGTAGATACTGATCTCAGTAAGTTCAGGAACGTTCAAAGCGACTGAGACTGATGTCCGGTTCCAAATATCTGGTGATTTAATTAACAAAGTACCGCCTTTAGGAAAGTTTGACTAGTAGATAGCCGTTGTTTTGTCCACTTAATGTAACGAGAAACATTTATGATAGGTAGCTTGTATAAAACTTTCATGGTCTAAAATTAGAATAGTTAGAAATATCAGAAGCTCATAAATAATAAGGTACATGGTAGCAATCCCGTATCTAACTATTCTAAGGGTAGTTTGTATCTGTTCAACATGATTCTGGAAACCTATTTTTATTCCTAAACCTATATCATCCTACTGCTAAGCAAAGGTTTCGGTCTGGCCTTCGCCAACAACTCCGAATCTCTTGCAAAATGGACCAAATCGTTACTCAATTTGGGTCACCCATTTCCGACGCCGTGATAAGACACTTGCAGGTCAAAAATATAAGTTTTTCGTAAGTACCTAAATAAGTCAATGGTTTCGTTGATAGTAGTAGTATGGTATGTGGTGATTTGCAAACTCTCACCCAGCGGCATAAGCAGTTCAATTTAGGCATGTGGGCGCGGAGTACGCGTGGCGGGACGGGGGCGCACCTTTGCGCATCCAGGGTGCTACGCTGTGTGCGCGCGCGCATAGAGGCATACAGGAAAGAAGTTCTTCTTATGTGGGACTGGTGAGTACCTATTGGTCGTATTTGTGTGTCAAGCTGTCGTTTCAGGGTGTGTCTTTGAGAGTTTAAGACATCGTAAGCAGCGGTTCGTCTGATTATAAATCGTAATACAACGTCAATTCATGCAGATAATGAGATAATTCGTATTTTATAATTATTGATTAATCGTCAGAAAATTTATATTTTTATTGTTAAAGAATGCTGAATAATAATTGTTTAATCCAAATAAAAATAATAATTGTGGAATGTAATTATTAGGTTCCCGAATATCGTATCCCGTGTATCGTGACATGCCTCGCGCTGTCACAAATTATGATGAGCGGGTTTGGGCCCTTAAAGGAGCAAGAAATGATCAGAAATGCCATGAAAACTAAAATTCTGCATAAATCCTTAAATATTTTTTATTTTATTTTTTTCAAAATAAGGTCAATTGAGTTAAAAATCATTTGGGGTGTCGAAGGTTTTACGCATTTAGCATTACCTACACGTATGTCTTTAATTAGGTACGTTTATAAGGATTTCTGGGTTAGTGCATTAAATGTGCAATTATGTGACCAGCAATTTCGATGTTAAACACACCTACAAGCAAGAAAAGTGTCTAAACTACAGTAATTTAAACCAATTAAGTAGGTGTGCCACAACTATAAAACATTCAGTACTTAATAAGGAAATAAACGGTACATAATAGATCATTAAAATCACCCCTAAAATAGATTTAAACGCAAAAGTTTCGCTTAACAGAAAGCTGAATAAACACCCAAACCAGCAAAAACAGATTTCCTTTACTTCCATTCTATTGTAGACTCTGAAACAAAGTTGCCTAACTCCATTTGGGTCGTAATTGGTATTAATATTGAACTCGCTTACACAATGGAGAGGTTTTATAAACAGAAAAAGGTGGAATCAAGCTAAACTAATTAATGGACATAATGATTCGGCACAAACCCGCAAACATTATAAATGCTGGATGTGTTTGTTTCGAGTTATGCAGAAACACATTTTAAAACTGTGCTGATCAAAAGATTACGATTACAAAATTCACGAAGATTGTTTGTTTTTTAAAAATATCATAATCTTGATCTAAATAATTCACCGTTGTCGCCAATAAATTGTTGAATGACTGTTATCTGTAAAAACGATGCACCTCCTTCATAGCTTATAATGAGGATTCTTAGTTGTGACGTCATTTCTACGTAGCTGGAAACGAAATCGATTGTATTATGACGGTATACTTGTATTTGTAAATGAAATTTCAAAAACACTATTGAATTAATGTGAATGCTATCATCCTACTCAAGTTCCTACACGAGTTGCAATAATTTGCTTATTTTAGTCAGTTTTAAACATTTTCTTCACTCGATTGCCCATACCAACGCTGGCAAGCATCATTTTAATGACATAGATATTTTTTTAACTTGTCCACATTAAAAAAAAACAGTTTTTGACAAGCGGTTCGAAACAAACAATTAGCACACACTGTACTGTAAAACGTCTCTTTCATATCTATGAAGGTGTTTTTGTCTATTAGTATTAAAACGTATAAACATTTATATAGAATATTTGTTCCTTCTATGTCTCAACTTTATAAGTAATCCGTGGTTATCATGGTTGTCGTCACAGTTGTAATATTTAGTTTTTTTTAAGTCACTTGCATTAATACTGAGTTCATATTGTTCGATTTACCCAAAAAAAAAACACACGTTTGTGGTACACGTGGTTAAGGCACCATCTTGACTTTAATAAAAGTGATTAATGATTTGCTCATGCTCATCATAAGATACTATCATATTAACATGAGAAAGCTCATGTTAATATGATAGTATCTAATAAGGTAGTATCTTATTAAAATTGACACTTGAAAAAAGTCCCACGTGCAATAGGTTAACTTGACTCTGGTAGGGCATGGAATACCGGAATAATTTTTCATACCGATATTGAAATTTCAATTACCGGCATACCGAAATTTTGGTATTTCTTGAAATACTGCTAGTTACTGTTAAAGTGATTCAAAGAACGATTGGTAAGTCTTGTTTGCGAAATTTTTTTTAAGAAATTTTTGACGCTATATAGCAGAAACACTCAAACTATTTATCAACTCCCTAGAAACCACAAAATGAGTTATCAATTATCTAATAAGGAACACTAAAGAAATACTTTCTTTGATCCAATAATTATTAATATTGTTTCATTGGCCCAAATATCAAATATTATGTAAGACAAAAGTAATTGTTTTAAAATAAAACAAAATATAGGCGCGGGCGCAATTAAACTCAAGTTCATTAATCAGGCAAATCGAGATTTTTTTGGAAAACATTCAACGGAGAAAACACAACGTATCCAAACTTGCGACATTTTATTCACAGAGCGTGCTTTCTTTATCACACCACCATATTCCAAGTTGAAACGTGGCGCTAAAACATCAATAAAAGTGAATATGTCGTTGTCACCATCTTCATCTTTACTTTCATCGTCATCTGCCGTTTTTACCGTGTTCTGTGGATTCTGCGGTAGTGGCTTTTCGATACAATATGTCTGACACTCAAAGACGTATCCCGTGTATGCCAGACAGATTTGATAAAATGCTTCTATATTGCGGCCGTCTTTACATCACACTGGCACCATCAGTTGTTTATGGCACGATCTCTCCGTCCAACGAAAGATCAAACTCATGTAGTTTGGTTTTCAGTAGCCTGATACAAGTTTCCGCGGGCATTGTGCCATAAACTCTGATTAAATCAATGTTTAAAATAGCGACCCCTTTTGAAATCGCTTCCGATTGCAGTGTGTTAGTTGATATTCATGTATCTGTGGTTTCTTAAAGATATCCATTCGTCGTATGTTAATAAAAAAATATGCCAGCTTTTCTCATTGCTTTGATGTCTTCTTGCATTTTCTTTTCCGTCTTGATTGATTACAATCTTTTTGATTGATGTTAGAGTTGACGACAGTCGATTTTAACCTGCAGATAAAAGCACCCGTCTTAAATCCTTATTTTATTCGAATCAGATTCGGATCATTATCATCTGAATCAATATTGAGAATGAAGTCATTTTCCATTAGTTGAAAAACTGCCGATATTATAAATATATACCACTTTTTTCGAAATACCGGAAAACCGGTATTTTTCCGTCAAATACCGATATCAAACTACCGAAAAATTTGATCGGTATACCGGTATTTCAGTATACCGGTATCCCGTTATCATGCCCTATTTGGGCTTTTTGTTTTAAAATAGACATAAACGCTGACGGATATAAAATTTGAGTATTTCAGAATGCCAAATCTGGATGTGAAAGCGTTTAACCTCAATCGCTGTAACTCTAAAATTGCTTACGTTTGACACATTTTAATTAATCTAACAAGCATCAACGTCTGTAGGACTATCTTACTTGACATAAATGATAAATTTTGTCTGTCCGTGAGCGATAACTCTCTAGCATCGATAAATAATTTAACCTCCTGCCCGGTCCATGACAAATATCGCGCATCTTTTATTCAAAACTCTAATTCACTTACGGGAAATAAATATCCGTGCCTAGGACAGTGTCTTATAAATACTTAATAGTGTCTATTGATCTAGAATGTATTATGGAGTTCCCCTTATGTGTTTTACGGGACGTCTTGAATAGTTTAAAGAAGGCGGCAGTAAAGAATTCCATCACTGCTGTTTAAGTTTGTTTTATTTGTTTCGGAAATACTTGTAAGATAAATTATATATTTGATCAAATCGTTTTAAGTGAGAACATTTAAACTATGTCTTTGTGTACAGCATAAAAACAGGGCACTATTATTATTTTTTGCCAAATCGTGATTTTTATTTGTGTTATTTTCTCTAACAAGGAAATTAACATATTTTAAAACAGCACCCTGTCAGTTTTAAAAGGTATCTACATTTTCCGCTTTGCCTCTCTTATTTCAATGCCCAATCCTTCTTTTTCTCTAATCATAATCTCAATTGATAAATAATCAAAACCTGCAAAAATAATTGCCTTAATATCAAATTTTCTCAAAACTAAAAACCCGTTAAAAAGTGGTTTGGTCCCATAAATACGAGTACTATCACTTAAAACGAGGTGACCATGTATAGTATTATATTGAAAACCGAAAGATTTACTTTGTATATAACTCACTCATATCTCTATCAGCATTAAAATTACAACATGAATAGATTTGGAGTCAGAGCCAATAAGCTTTTCCTGTGTAAGGTCGTTTAGCTTCGTCTTGAGCCAAGAGCCAATGCATTCCAATTTGAAAACTCTAATATATATGAAAGCATGTGTCTTTACTTGAAAAAAATATAAAAAGACGTATGAAGCTAAAAAATATTTCAAATAGTGGTCCTCCGCGACTGCGTCCGCGCGATTTGAGTTTCCTCCCTCCCCTCCCGTTGCAGCGTGATGTTTTTGTAACTTCCTCGATGAGCTATCCAACTTTTTTTTTGAATCGATTTATTAGATTACCGCGTTCAAACAAACAAACTCTAAAGCTATATAATATCTATATATATAAAAACCGACTTCAAAACCAAAATGCACTAAAAAGTCTTAAATAAACTCTTCACCATTGAAAGGAAAGGAACCCGTTATAGGCAAACAATTTCTTTTTGGAGTCGGTGCTGTAATAGTTGATGCTTGATGGTCAAAGTGATGGCACCGACTCCAAAAAGAAATTGTTTGCCTAAAACGGGTTCCTTTCCTTTCAATGGTGAAGAGTTTATTTAAGACTTTTTAGTGCATTTTGGTTTTGATGTCGGTTTTTACTTTTTTTTAAGTTTATTTTATTTCTTCATTTTTTGTGATTACATAGGAGGGGGGGAGTTGCACCTTATGTTTCTATTTTTTAAGAAGCTACAAATTACCTATAATTAGTTCCGTCATTATAATTACTGAACTCCAAAGCGTTAAGGAGTTCCACCATCAGCTCAGCCCCACAAGATGTTGACCATCAGACGTAACAACACGTCAACATTAAGATTCTAGTTAAGAAACAATATACGTGCCTTTAAAATTTGAGGGTTTCCCTCGATTACACCAAGATACCATCATTAGATCCCAAAATTGAAAAAATGGGACCAACTAAAAGGTACACCCTCTAAGTAGGTCAAAAAAAAAAAGATTCGGTTGACAAACGACTGAGATATGAGGTAACATACATACAAAAAAAAAACATACAGTCGAATTGATAACCTCCTCCTTTTTTGAAGTCGGTTAATAAAAGAGAGTCGTGCCGTAGTTACACTATTTATAACTCAAGATTTAGCTGTAAATTAGAAAGTAGCATAGACCATAAAAAGGACATAGGATACTTTTTCCGTTAGATAGAAGACAGAAGGCCCCGGTAGAGGTCCAAAGTCAAAAAAGTTAGTTGTATACTAATCTTTATTTTAACACAGGTAGATAGTTAAAAACCTCTTGTTTTAGAAAATTATACTTCTGCGAGTCAGACGAAGTCAATGATAAATACGGTTGCTATCAGCGCGTCCTAAGTTTATTGCTTTGTTTACATCATAAAACTATTATCCCTTTCGATAGGGGATAGTATTTATATGGTTTACATATAGTTTTAATCAAAAATTGTATTTGGAATTATTGTATTTAACAATGGAAATCTTGGAAAAAAGTAATGTGTAATTTTTTGACATAATTTAAAAGTTATTTGGCTGATATTAATATGTCAATTAATATGATGTAAACAATTGATAACTTATTGAATAATGCGCATAATGACGTATCCGTAAGAGACCACAAATTCGCAGGTCCCGACAGACAGCACGGTAGCTCAATTGGTAGAGCGTTTGGCCCGGTTAGCCAGAAAGTGCTGGTTCAAGTCCCGCCCGTGCGCAAATTTTTGGTTTCTTATTTCAACTTTATGAACTTATTGAATATTTTTAAGACATTTAATTTAGTTCCCCGTCGTGCCCCGTAATAATTTATGCGTCATGTGTTAGCTAGCAATACGTTTTATTATATTTAAAAGGTAAGAATATAAAAGGCCTTGACAGTAGGGGTCAAAAGTTGCATTATTAACTTAGCTTTGAAATCCAAGACAAATTATTTTACTTATTCATAGAACTGAGGTTATGGAATATGCTCTGCTGTCTATAGGACAACTATCAGAAGAGGCCGCAGAAGCAAAAAATAAATATGAGAAGTATTTCCGACAGCATAAAACGCGAAAGAATTCCAGAATTACATGCAACACCGATTTTATTTATTTTTGATTAAAACTTTATGCACAAAACATTAAATTGTACATATGGCGGACTTAATGCCAAAATCATTCTCTACCAGTCAACTATAGGTCAGAACAGAGAAAAGTATTATACAGACGGTGCAAGTAAAGTTATAGAGGCAAGAAAAGAGAAGAGAATAGTGATAAAGATAACAAATGGCATGGATTTTCATTACTAATGAAATTACTCATTTTCTAATGAAAACCTTTCCTTTCAGACCAACGAAATGTTCAGCAGAGAGATGGCAACCGCAGGAGTAGCAGTATCAACCTTCGCCCCTCAAACCTACGACGCGGTCTGGGCAATAGCCCTCGCCATGAGCAAGGCTGAAAACCTATGGAGGAGCCAGGAGGAGACCAACAGCACCAAGAAATTAGGGCTGGCGCACTTTGATTATGATCGCAAGGACATGGCTGAGGAGTTCTTAAATCAGCTGGCCAATTTGAGCTTTATGGGCGTATCGGTAAGTGTATATAAGTAGATTTATTGACTTAAACACAAATCGTGATTGAGACAAGACTGATGGAGTAGTGCGTTGTAGCAGATTTTGCAATGAGGAGAAACTTTCATACAATTTGCTTGTCAATCTAGATCTAAGATAGATACTAACCGAAGCCTTGAAAGAACCTGATTGTCAACTGTAGTATATACCTATTGAAGTAAAATAAAATAGTAAAATATACTGCATTTTATAAAGTAAAACTGAAAGTAGGTAAGTATCAAAATATAGTCAAGCAGTGGCTATGTGTGAAAATGTTTCTTCATAAAAATTGAACCGCCTTCAAAACCAATAATAAAATAACGCTAATAGGAGAAACAAACTCATTTGAACTCGGTGCATGATGTGCGTACGTAGACTGCTGTTGTCCGTTAAGGTTGACATCATGCACGAGATGCATGAGATCGATCTCGCAACATTGATGACGTCAAGCAGCCTACGCGTTGAAGTAAGCGCTTGCAAAATTCAACAGGCTTGCTAATGTGACGGTGGCCGAGTGGTATAGGCATACGCCCGAATAGCGTCACACAGCCAAAGTTGCTTTTTACAAGTGCAATTTATATCATGCTCCGACTTCAAATAAGTTTGTTTCTCCTATTAGCATTATTTTAGTCCTTTAAGTATTTGTTTTTGAGAGCGGTTCATTTTTTTAATAAAAAAAATGCCTGATATGCTGGCCACTGTACAAACTAAACTTTTCCTAATTGCACCTCGAACTTTTTTACTCACTGATTTCACACTGCATCATAAGTCCTCATAAAAATCAAATAACCCTGGTAGCGACCGAAAAGTCTTCGACAGCAAAAACCTTATTGTTTTAATGTAAACCCATTTCAAACATTTCAGTATGCAGATAAAGTCCGGTGCTGAATTATAGTGCAATCGAATACGAGGCTCCGCATGTCAGACACATGGAATTGTAAATGAGTATTAAAATTAAAATTAGCTCAGCTTTACGTAAATCCTGTAAATGCTATCGGTTGCGAAATAAGCTGCCATATATTTATAGCAACATTGAAAGTCTGTCATGAGATATAATATTTATAAAATGATCTTAAAATTTTGATTCTGTGAGAAGTACTCCGGAAGATATTGTGGATATGTCACCGTTATATTGTAATAATTGAGTGTTTACAAACTAACTGCTTAAAATCCGGTAGATTGTTATCTGTCGATGTATTGCAAACAAGCTCGATATGTTTTAGAATTTATGCTTTTTTACTTTACATGATTCGTCATTTCGACGACCTCCGTGGTGTAGTGGCTAAGCACGCTGGTTTCAAAGCGTCGCCGCTCCGAGGTCCCGGGTTCGATTCCCAGTCGGGTCAATATGGAAATCAAAGTTTTCTATATTGTCTTGGGTCTGGGTGTTGTGGTTACCACCATTGTGTCCGATTTACATAACATGCACTTGCATTAGCTGCTTACTTTGGGATCAGAGCAATGTATGTGATTAGTGTCCAATAAAAAAAAGTGTTATATAATTTCAGTTTACGTTATATAATGTATCTAGTTCGGTACAGTTCACAGTTTATCGACAGACTGCAATTTAACGGATTAAAAACCGTAAGATTGTAATCACGCCGTTTTTATAATATGTCGGTGGCAGATAATATATACGATCAGCTTTTATTAAGATTTACAGTTGTTATTAAAACATGGGTTGTGTGAGATAAAATTTAAAAAAGCATTTGCAAATGCCCATTTTGAGAAGGTTATCCTTACGTTACGGATGGTATTGTGGATAAGAATTATCGGTCACTAGCGGACCCCCGCTACTGCGTCCACGCGTTTTGAGTTTGCGCCATCCCCTCCCATCGCAGCGTGATGTTTTATAAAAGAAACTGAAGCCTTTCTCAAATAAATAAGCTATCCAACACAAAAATATTTTACACATCGAACCAGTAGTTCTTGAGATAAGCGCGTTCAAACAAACGAACAAACTCTTTAGGTTTATAACATTAGTATACATTACGATTGTAACAAATATGGTCCTCTCTCATTAAACTAACTGTCACTAAAATGGGATCACTGTTTGTATTTTTTTAATTAATATTATTACGATTTTTATGTTGTTCAAGGGTCCTGTATCATTCAATGGAGCGGACAGGATCGGAACATCGGCGTTTTACCAAATACAAGGTAAGAAAGACCTTATTTTATTAATTTTCTTTCCGCCCAGCCGATAATGGTAACTTCACAAATAAAAGTAGGGCTAATTTTACAATATGAACAAATTGCAATGTTGGTAGTGATTAAGTATGGTATGGAGATATAAAAAAAACAAATTCCTTTATGACTTTAAATTAGAATAATAATAAAAAATGATTTCCAAAACACACATTTGGTCACGTGACCGTAAACGACTATCAGAGGCTGTGACGTCACACCTTGCACAATGGCGGGCTTTTTATGCTGCCATAGACAACTCTTCATAGTGTTTTGCTGTAAAGAGTGCCGTCATTGAGGACGAGCGTTCGACGACTGTTCGAGCGTTTTTCGAAACACGACACGACACGACAGTTTCATCAGAAAGATAATAGAGGGAAGAAAAAAAGGAAGAAGGAAGAGAGAAAGACCAATAATAAGCTATATGCATCAAATGAAGCAAAAGTTGAATGTTGCTTCGTATCAAGAGGTCAAGAGAATAGCGGGAGAGCGTAAAGAATGGAAAAAACTCAACCGACAAGAGCTTAGCTTAAATTAGATGATGATGGTGATCAAATCATGTTAATCTATATATATAAAAGAAAGTCGTGTTAGTAACACTATTATATATAGTTAGTATTAAAATTACGTGGCGGGGTGGGACGGGGCCGGGGCGGTACTGGGCTGGGGGCGAAACGAAGTTCGCTAGTTCCACAAGCATCGAATCTTTTTGAAAAAGAAAGAAGAGATAAAGGTTTTAGAATTATATATTTACTTATGTTAAGTATTATCTAGTTTGGGTTAGCAATGGGTATAGATATTCAAGGAAAATCTTAGCAACTCCTACTAAGCTGTGACGTGTCTCTACTTTTAGAGTTATTTTAGGTAAAGGAAATCCATTCGTTAGTTTTATTACCGAGGAAATCTTGTATGTATTTACCCATTCTTTATTCTTTAAACTTTACGATCTTGACCCTATAAAAATGCAAATCTATTTGTCAAAGTATTCTTTATCGGTCGTAACAATGTAAACAATTCCGCTATAAACCCAGTTGCATTTCCCTATCGTATTTCATTTTATGCGGCAGAGGCTTATGTTCGCTGCTTAGAGATAAAACCTTTTGTCATTAAGATTCCTCTCACAAAGAAACTGACAATACAATACAGCCTGAATTACATTCGGGGACAAATTAAATGGAACGATAAAAATAATCGAATGACTGTTCGTGTTATAGAAAACACGGCTTTTTAATTTCTTGCTTCGCGTATTTTTGGCAGATAAATACAAATTAAAATTGAATTGACTCCGTTAAGGCGTCCGTGCTCTGCCGATGCCACAACATCTGAGGATGCCACGTGTAGTGGAAAAACGCGTCGAGGTATTTTTCAAGTTGGTGTTGGGTATAAAAAAATCATAAGATGTGCCGCATGTGTGTAGATGGAACTTATACTCAAAGCGGTTACGGTTCGTGTTATTGAATGCCTGTGTCGGCTTCGCTAAGTTTTTTTTTTTACAATTCAACATAAATTGAAATCCATTTATATCTACTTAAGACAACACGCAAGACCTTGTTTTAATATTTTACACACTTTCTTCATCGAATAACAAAATATTCATGAATATTGTTTTATTGCTTAATATAAGCGTTTCTCTAATTTTGCTCCCGAGTGTACACAGCTTCTACCTTTTTAAGTCGTACCCTTTACACACTGCGACTTTTAGCAGCGATGCAGTCGCAAAATGTCAACCTTTACACACTGCGCTACTTTTAGCATCGATACAGTTGCAAAGCTAACGTGCATTGGTATCGATACAGTCGCGATGCAGAAGCTGGAAATTATCGAATTGTGTACTGAATATTGGCGACTGCATCAAACTACTGTACTCACGTGCGTTAGCATTGATGCAGTCGCGCTCCTACATCGATACTAACGCGCGTCTGCATCGATGCTAAAAGTCGCAGTGTGTAAGAGGTCATATACAGAGCTCCGTTGTTTTCAGACGGATTTATCTAATACGGATCGGATTAGCATTTTAATAAGAAAATTCTCGTTTTTATGCGTCGCATTTTGAGCCTGTATCGGGGTTGGTAATGCGGCTGTATGTCGGTGACGTTTTCTGTTGAAGCAGCCATTTTGGCAGACCTTACAATTAGAAACGAAGAGCGCTGTGTGTGTAAAATAAAACCGTTCGGTAGGATCACTTGAACATAAAAACAACTAGGGAGATTGGAGTGAGTTGCATGTCTGAATACTTATTTATTTATTTAAAGACTTTATTGCACAAATCATAGACTTAATGCTAAAAGCATTCTCTGCCCGTCGAACCTTTAGGTCATTTAGAGAGATGGCAATGGGTGCAGCAAAAATAAATTTAGTGAAAATCAATAAAAAAGTAATAATTAACTAATATTTATAGTAACAAATAAACGTACTTAAATTACTGCAACAACATATTTTATATTCAATAAATATACTTAAACTTATATGCTAAAAAAACATTGTCTTCAATCATATGGTTACATACGAGTAAAAGCATAACCTATCGACACTTTCGTATTTACTTGTTTTTTCTACTCGAACTCGTGTCACTTAACAAACGACGGTGCACAATGCTACTAGACCGTTTTGGAGTAAGTCTAAGATTTCCACCTGTGTAAGTGCAACATATAATTAAATAAATCGGTACTATTACAATCATAATCGCAATGCTATCGCCGCCAATTTTTTACGTGCGGTATTCAACAGTGTTTTTTTGTTGTTGCAAATCGTACATAATAAACAGAAACACCTTCAGGCTCCTGGCTTTACTGTTCTCCTAATGTCTTGTAGATACTCTTAATCCTACGGTATCAATTCACATTGCGTTTTTTATAACCTTAGCAAGTGCTGATAATAATGAGGATTCGTTTCAGGGAAGCGGAATAAATTCATTTTGTCTAATTTTCCTCGGTTCAGGAGGGTTCTCTCAAATTCGTATCATATTAATAACGTTCGTGAACATTTTCAGAGAAAATTATTTACATGTTTGAACCTGTGCACACTGCGACTTTTAGCAGTGATGCAGTCGTGATGCACCATCGATGCAGTCGCAAAATGTCAACCTTGACCATTGAACTATACTACTACGTAGTAGTAATATCTCGCTGAACTTGACATACTTGCGACACTATCGCGCGACTGCATCGAAGCATAATTAAATCTGATAATTGCGTGAGTCAAGATGCTGTCGCGCGTTTTGGAAACGCGCGACTGCATCGATCCTTAAGTCGCAGTGTGTGTGGGGTAAAGACCCAATAAATTCCTTGAGAGGCCCTTTGGCCTCTTAGAAAAAATGGAATTAATTTCTGCAGTTCACTCATTTAGAATAAGTGAGTTGAAATGTCATGCGCGTTGCATATTAAGTATGATAGGGATTACAATCCTTTTGAAGCTTTACATAAGGCCCCATTCACGATAAAAAAAACTGTTGAATAACGCTGATCTCCCAGTGATCAGTACATCGAACTCCTAACTAGCTATTATGCACGTAAACTTTGTTCTGTAAAACAAGGCACATGAGTCAACAATTGCGGATTGAGTGTTAGCGATTTATTGATTAAAATAATCGCTCAAATACCTTGTAAGTAAACCTTCGTCAAAAATCTGTTCACTGAGAAGATATTTTAGCGTTAACCAGCAGTAGACAGAATAAAATTTTGGGCGATTCGAGATATTCTTCATTGACTTTTCTTTTTTTACATTACCTACTTTCATATGTAGTGATTATACTTATCGTGACAGTTTTCATGATTCATGACCTAGTTTCCATATAATAACCGTACAAATTAGTGGTGACGTGGTTAAATAGGTCGAACCTTTTCAGATAACTTAATCTAAACAATCATCTTTCAGGAGGCCGTCCCAGAACCGTAGCCCTATACACCCACGGAAGAGAGCTGGCTTGCAGCGAATGCTCGCGGCCACAGTGGGCTGGCGGTATACCGGCCGCCAGACGGGTCCTGGTGCTCAGGGTCGACTCCGTGTGGGCACCGGCAAGGTTGGCTGTGGCGACCTTGGCTGCTGCTGGCGTCGCTTTAGCCCTGGCTTTTCTGGTGTTTAACTTACACTACAGTAAACGACGGTAAGTGTTATAAACTCCTTCCGACTCCTTACCTAGCATCTTCTCAGGGTGTCAGACATCATTGGTAGGTAAGTATACGTATCATTGTGGTGCTCAGGGTCAACCCCGTGTCATGGCATTAGCGTGGCTAGCTGTGGCAACCCTGGCTGCTGCTGTTCTATGACGTCACAGTTTCAAATCACCTGGTGCCACAGGTGTCCATAGCCTAGGTGTCTTTTTAGAGTGAGTATCAACAGATGCTTTTGGTGGTGGCTATTCTTCAGTGGGCTGTAGCATCTTCTCAGGGTATCAGACATCACTGGTAGGTAAGTAAACAAATCGTTCTGGTGCTCAGGGTCAACTCCATATGGGCATCGGTGCTGTTTACTGTAGCAACCCTGGCTGCTGCTGGCCTATGACGTCATAATTTCAAATCACCATGTGCTACAGGTGCCCATAGCCTTGGCGCCTTTTTAAGTAACACACTACTGGTGTAAGCTATTCTTCAGTGTGTTAAAGGTATACCGTCCGCTTGAAGAGTCCTGTTACTCAGGGTCGACTTCTTGTGGGCATCGGCGCGGCTAGCTGTTTCAACCCTGGCTGATGTTAGTGTTGAACACATATAACTATGACGTCACAGTTTACAAAACACCAAGTGCTACAGGTGTCCCTAGCGTAGGCGTCTTTTTAGGGGGAGTATCAATAGACAAAACTGCTGGTAGCTATTCTTCAGTAGGCTGGAGGTATACTGGCCGCTCGAAGGGTCTTGGTGCTCAGGGTCGAATCCGGTTGGGCACGAGAAAGGTTGGCTGTGGCAACCCTGACTGCTGTTGGTGTCACCTTGGCCCTTGCTTTCTCGATGTTTAACTGGCAGTATAGTAAACGAAGGTTAATCTTCAATATTTCTTTTTAATATTCTTTAACCATCTTTCTAATGTAACAGGTGATTGCTTGTTGCCCAGGTGTCTTCTCAGGTAATCAACAGACAATTCTTGTGGTAGTTCATTCTTCGATGGGCTGTATACCCATCCAAGAGTTCTGGACGGGTTCTTACGTACCTACAAGAACTATTTGTTGGTTAGCAGCTGCTAAGTCCGCATTGGCACTGCCGGTCTTGGTGTTCAGCTTACACTATAGTTAGTTCCTAACCTATTTAAAGTCTGCCTACATAATATTTTATAGTTGAATTAGATGAGTTTTAAAAGTGAACAAACGCTTTAAAATGTAATGCGTATTTTGTTTCGGATGCTACAGGGAAACCACAAGCTGTTTAAAGGATTAAGTATCATTTCGTCGGTTACTAAAGGCGATCTCTTTACGATAACCATACTATGTAGTAAGAGCAAAAATTGTCAAAAGTAACAAATAAAAGGTAGCTGGTCGTGCTATTTCTTTATTTTCTTTCATATTTTTATATTTCACGTTCAGTAGGTACGTGACAAAATGTAACAAGTTAGTTAGACGAGAACTACTGCCGACAAACTGCTAAGCAGTTTGGCAGACATGTTATTGTTATTTTTTTGTGTTCTTTTGGTAATAAATAAAAAAGGGAGAAGTACAGAAAAAAACGAAAAACCTTCCCGTTAGATTTCAATTCAGAACAGACTACAAGCTTATCATTTAAAAAAAGAAGTCTACATGTACGAGTACGTATCCGAGATACTTCGATTATTTTTAACCGTAATCCGATGAGCCGACTCAAACTAACTTTTTCCGATTTTCTAGCAAAATTTATACTTAAAGTGAGATTATTTCAGCATCAAGTTAAGAAAAATAATGATAATCGCAAAGGGATCGCGGCAAAGCCTTGACAATAAGCAACGGTATTATCTGATTATTGTTACACAATATGACAAGGGTTTTGACATAGTCGGGAAGAATTCAGAAGGTGTAGCACATTTGTATAAGTATAGCTCTAGAAGAGCCATATGTAATTAACGTATAATGTTAATTGATAGAAGATTACATTTTTTTATGAGTTTTTTGTGTTACGCATACATTCTTATGGAAACAAAGATCAATCGAAGATTGGTATTACAAACTATGTTAATTTTAGTATTAAATGTCTCATTTCGTACACCTAATTTGGCTTAGGTTTCATTTTTCCAACGTCAGAATAAGGAATATTGTTTAAATAAAATACCATACGCCTAATTCGAAAACATTGTGCTGACAATGTACCGAATTCGAAAGTTGATTAATTTTGTTCGCTATTAAAATGATATAAATGAATGTGAAGGTACTATTTACAAACTTAGCATGTTTATTTTAGTAAGTTGGCACCCTGTTAAGAGCCGATTTTACCAAAAGCCAAAGTCAAAAATAATTTATTCGATTTAGGACACGAAATGCCACTTATGAACGTCAATTATTGGTTAATATCAATCAATTATGGCCCATATGGGGATAGAACATGTCTCCTTTTCTTTTGGGTCCTACTAGTGCCATTTAGCTACCAACTTTAGATAAGAACTATCCACAAGAATTTTCATGAATGATGCAGCCTTCACATTCATTTATATCATTTCAATAGCGAACAAAATTAATCAACTTTCGAATTCGGTAAACTTTGACTTTCACAACTAATTTGATATTTGCTGGCTTTGTTCATGAAGCATTTAGTACGATGTAAGTATCGAACTTACTGCTTTCAGTTACTTTATGGTTTTGTAAACTAAGCATTCAGACTTTCTGCTTAAATTGATGAAACGTTTCAATGCTACGTTTATTGAGTTTAGAAAGAGTACAGTTGGAGTCATAAAATAACTTTTAATTACATGCATGAGCAAAAATAGACAATACTAGGGCAATAACTTGATAAAGTGTTGAAGATATGAAAGACCGCCAATCGACTTAATTAGAGTTTTTCAAGTTTGAAACAGTTTGCTTGGCTGTGCCTAGAATAAATCCACCGAAAATAATCTATGTATATTAAAAAAGTCGTGTATTTATAACTCAAGAACGTCTTAACCGATTTGGTTGAAAATTGGTGGGGAGGTAGCTTAGAACCAGGACAAGGACATAGGATACTTTTTATCCCGTTAAACGGGGCCGGGGCGAAACAATGTTCGCTGGCTCCAATAGTAATTACTAAAATGTTTGAATCTTGGGTAAGAAGTTTATCTCTCATCTCTTCACTATGGAATCTGTACGGCCACTTAATCGCTATATTTGCGTTTATTTCTACTTCTCAATTCCTTAATCTTATACTGAAGCAATTCACGACGCAAAGTCTTTTTCACGACTCTACTGGAACTGAACAGGACAACCTTTTTTTCCAGGTCAATAAAGCTGTCATCCCCACGACTGAACAACATGACACTGATCGGATGTGTCTTAGTATACACGGCTGTTGCTCTACTGGGCGTGGACAACGCTACCCTGCCTTCGTACGTGCCATTCTCTGCTATGTGCACTGTGAGTAAATTAATTTGAACCTTAACTTTTTATAATAAAATGCGTTAGAGATCGGAAACTTGCCTTCCTTCAGTGAGTAGTTGTACGGGGTACAGAAAAGTGGTCTTTCATTTCGTTGGAGGTCCACCAAACGGTTTTATAGCATGCATTTTCTCACGTAAGTTTAGACCGCTTACTTCCAGTCTCAGTCAGTTGAGAAATCAAAGGGGTCTATTAGACCGCTTTCACATTTAGGCGACTATAGCCTATAGTATAAACTGACAATGAACGGCAGCAGCTGGCAGCAGGTAGCGCGTGGCAGCCGCTGTTTTTTTTTTGTCTTAAAGCATCCGCTGATGACGCTCGAATGTGAAGGCGAACTTGTGTGGGTACAGCATGAGACGCTATGGCCGATTGGAGATGGTGGAAAACAATAGCAAATACTTCTTGCTATCGTCGATTATCAATCAACAGCGGTGAAAGTCGTATGGCTAGATTAAAACAAATCAAACATTACAACTATTACTTTTTATTTTAACTCCAGGAATGTCTATATTCCTTTTGGCATTATATGAGTCTCTCAGCAAAAGCATTTTCAAACCACACCAAATCCTGCATCAGCGAAAATGTGTTTAATTAAACAGCTAGCGCAGCGAATAAAATAAAAAATAACGGATGTTTTCCGACCACAGTCCATCTTGCTAATTTAATACTACCCACATTTTAATTCTGGAATGCTTTACATTTCGCGCAGCTAAGTAATTCTGTTACCATTTCGAACAAATATTTTATTCCGTCTGATGTGGACACACGGAATGTGGAATGAGGCTAGCTTAAGACACCCTAACTCATTCTAATGACTAGACTAGCGTCCATAACTAAAGTTAGCTCTACATGAATTTCTACGTGACGTGAATATTAAGGTTTCTGCTTCTCTACTGAGATGTAAGCATGTAAGGGTTCTTGGATCAGCGTTATAAAAACTTAGAGCATAGCATATCAGAAAATGTGTCTTATTGCAACCAGAGAAAACCGTCTTATCTTCTCGGCTTAGCCAACGTATTATTAACACTGAAACACACTTTGCCATGAATCATCATCATGATTATCAGCCAAAGGACGTCCACTGCTGAACAAAGGCCTCCCCCAATATACCATGAATATGATTATTTATTACTGAAAACAGAGCAACACCACATTTATCGCACGACATTGGCGCGATCGTCGATGACAGATTGACAACTAGTCTAGGACAGGGAACCACCACTTGTGCCATAGTCAAACCTATGCGTGTGGGGTCTATGGATAGGTTTTTTAAAATGACATAAGAGTGTCCTCAAACCATTGTCTTTTAAAGTATAACGTTTCACAGCTAGACGCTTCTAAAGTGGTATAATGGGTGTCCCCCCCCCCCCATCTTATTTATAAACTAAGCTAGTGTAAATTTTGAAAAAAATATATAATGTATATCTTAACACATACTTTCAACGAAAATTGGTTGGGACGAGATCGAACTAGAAGTTTTTTAGATAAAGCACATTCTCAGCAACCGCAAACATAACTTTGTTCTTCATACACACACTATGAAAAACAAAGTTATATTTGCTGTCGACAAAAAATTGTGGTATTTTATCTGAGTAGAAGAAGGTGGTAGTAAGTGGGTTCCCTAATTCACGTTGGCATGGAGCCCTCAGTGCGTAAATCCGACTCTCACTTGGCCGGTTTTTTAATTTACTGCTCGCTAACATTATCGATTCTAAAACACTTTGTCAAACACGAAAGACTTTTAGAACTTAAAAAGTAATCATTGTTATTAAAACACTCAATGAGTATTTACACTGAAAACAGGAAGCTAGATATGTTTGTAGTTAGAATTCTTATATCATCTTTTGCTAAAAAAACACTTATTTTTCCCAGGGCAGAGTGTACATACTGTCAGCTGGTTTCTCGCTCGCGTTTGGATCGATGTTCGCAAAGACGTACCGAGTTCACAGAATTTTTATAAGGTAAATACTTCAACGACTGCTCTAGAACATATGATGTTGTTTTGTAAGGGTGGCAAAATGGAAAAGCTGTCGGAATCATTTTGTTGTCTTATCATTATCATGAACTGTTAAAATTAAAGATTTATTTTCTTGAACCGGAAATATATTTCAAGATTTCTGTCAGAACTTCATAACCCTAAAGTAAGAATTATAAGTGGCCGTAACCGTTTTCTCCACAAAGTCTAAACATTTAATGAATAGTACTCTCAAAATCTTGTCTTAGACTTGAACCTGTATCCAAATGTTCACCAAATAAAATAAACGTTATTTTTATAAACGTAGGACATTTGAAAGTAAGAGTTTATCATACTGAGTGCAGTTTGTGAACAAGTCCATATTGTATTATCCGCATGCGGACAATTGTATAAAGACCGGACCGCATACGACCTCCACGGTGTAGTGGCTAAGCACGCTGGATTTCAAGGCGTCGCCGCTCCGATGTCCCGGGTTCGATTCCCGGCCAAGTCAATATAGAAATCAAAATTTTCTAAATCGGGTCGGGGTGTTGTGGTACCACCGTTGTGTCTAATTTCCATAACACAAGTACAATAGCTACTTACTATGGGATCAGAGCAATGTATGTGATTAGTCTTATATTTATTTCTTCATTTATACCGTAACTAGTATGGCAAATCCCTAATTAGTTTCTTTACCTACTTATGCTGCTTTTTTAATCTTTTCAGCAATCGCAGCGGTGTGTGCAAGACCAAGCTGCTACAAGACACACCTCTGATATCTCTGGTCTGCGCTCTGCTCGTCATAGACGGGATGATTGTGACTTTATGGGCCATGTTGGACCCCATGGAACGGCACCTTAAAAACCTGACCATAGAGATTAGCGCTACGGATCGAAGCGTTGTTTATCAGCCACAGGTGGGTAAACACTCATCTCTCGATTTAATGGAACCTTTATGAGGCGATACATCGAACAGGTAACTTTTTAGGATCCAAGTCTGATTAGACTGGAGAACTTCGATATCAGCTTTACAGAATCTACTACAACTTCATAAAGTACTCTAGAGCAGGGCTTCCCAAACTTATTAGTAAAGTGACGCCCTTGGTACTTTGCTTTTTTTGCGACACCCCTCAACCCAGCCCTCAAAAGTACTTATCAATTATACGAGGTAAGGAGATAAGTACGAGGCTAGTAACAGCTCAGAAATACTTATCAATTTAGAACTAGGCTAGTAACAGGTTATCAGAAAAACACAATTTGAACATTTATAATTTTTACTAGCGGTCCCCGCGATTTTTCGCGTTTTGAGTTTACTCCCTCCCCTCCCGTCGCAGCGTGATGTTTTACAGCCTAAAGCCTTCCTCGATTAATAAGCTATACAACACTCAAAAAAATTTAAATTGGTCCCGTAATTCTTGACATTAGCGCGTTCAAACAAACTCTTCAGCTTAATAATATTAGTGTAGATTACAAAATAAAAACCAAATGCACTTTGATAAAGGATATTCGGGTATAATATCATTATCAAAACATAAGCAAAAAAATAAAATACATATTATTTGTGTACTTGTTGGGTAATGTGTGGAGTCGACACGCATTGACACGCGATGCCTCAGGGCATCACGACGCACAGTTTAGGACATCCTGTTCTAGAGTATAGCTGAACGTGCAGTCTAGTGTCGCATGCATCAGACACACACTTTTTGTTTCAAAATATTAAGTATCTTTTACAACTTTTCAAATCACGTAACAAAATATCCTGGAGTTGACATTATTGTTTCTACATGCCAGTTTAATAACTTGATCTCTCCTCTTCCAGATAGAAATCTGCAAATCTCAAAACACAACAGGCTGGTTGTGTGCTCTCTACGCATACAAAGGCCTGCTCCTCATAGTCGGCGTCTACATGGCTTGGGAGACCAGACACGTCAAGATATCTGCCCTGAACGACTCCAAATACATCGGCATCAGTGTCTACTCAGTGGTCATCACCAGTACCAGTGTGGTTGTGATTGGAACTATAATCTCCGAGAGAGCAACATTAGCATATATTACTATTACAAGTTTGATTCTGATCACGACGACGTCGACGCTGTGTCTGCTGTTCTTACCGAAGATTATTGCGATTAGGACTAAAGGTGAGTTGAATGCGTTAATAAATATGAAGATACAGGCCAATATCCCAAGACTAGGCCTGTATGCTCTGCTCTGCTTCTTGCAACCGTTCAGAACCAAGGTTGGCTTCGCAAGTCATGCAAGAACCTACGCTAACACCAGCTAAGGATGTCGCCGTCGACGGGTACTTCTGGGGGACTCAGATACACCTACCAGTCAGAAATACTGCATGATAAGCTTCTAGTCACTTATTAATCTGAGGCTACTGAGTAACACTGTCCTTAGTTTCAAATATAGCAATTTCAGTCACTCACAAGATCATATGTTGAATAGAGTGAGCTAGAATCTTAAATATCTTCATTGTGTTACTCCATTTGTAAGTAAAATCCGTTCTCATGATAATTTCAAACATTATTTTACCCTGATGTGTGTGTAATATTTTAAACACAAATGCATTCATTTGCGTGATTTGGGTGTTAGGTGTTTAAATCGTTCGCATTTGTTTCTATCATAATAATTAAACGTAACTTTGAATTAACCACGTAAATAACATTATCTGTTCCTATGATTACAGCTGAAGATGACCCCGTAATCCAAAGTCTAGGCCTAAGGTTAGAATGTAAAACTAGAAGATTCGTGACAGACGAAACGCAAGAGTTACACTTCAGGATAGAGATACAGAACAAGGTGTATAAACGGGAGGTGGCAGCTTTAGATAAAGAGATAGGAAGACTGGAGAGGTTGTTGGCAGAGCCGCTCGAATCGACCAGCAGTTCAAGTGGTTCTATCGCTTTGCATAAACGAGTAAGTATACTGATACTTTTTACTTGATACTTACTGACAGAGCATATAGGTAAACCGCTATATTGTGACTTCGCACTTCGCTGATTCGTATCGTAACTCCACGTGATCGTGCGTAAGCGAAAAACCTTCAAAACGTCACATTAGAATTAGCGCGACGTTGTCCTGGGTATATGCCTAAAGAAAAGTAATAATGGCGATAAATCATCAGACTGGTTACACCATCATACTTGATTAGACTAAAATAAACTGACAACACATCCGTCCGTATCACACAGGGGAAGGCTATATGTTCAGCAGTGGACGTCCTTTGTTGAGAGGCGGCGGGGTGCGGGGGGAGGGCGCGGTGCTCGTATCCGCGCCGCCCGCACTCCTCACGCTCCCCGTACTCGCGTCCACTCGCGCCCCGCCGCCTTGCAGGCGATGTCTCAAATTCTCAATGAAACAGTCTACCCAGAGTCAAACTATTGACTAATACATAGATAATACATGTATAAAAAATGAAATATTCCTTTTAATTGCTTAAATTGCCGGCAACTTTAAATGTTGCTTCCATATTTTCACGGGAATGTTGCCGGCAACACCCACAAAGACATTCTGTCTCACAAATAGGACCACATTTATCTTATATTCATCCATTGATGAATTAGGTTAAAAGTGCAAGGACGTAAACAACAAAACATAAACAGTGTGTTTCTAAAAAGGGTGCAAAGCCTTGAAGAGGTGTTCCAATAGACCATCTTGAACATTCTGAGGCAAAAAAAATAGGTTAGGCTTTGCACCCTTGTTCCAAACATCCTGTATATGCAAAAATTTAATTACAAAAAATGCTCTTGTTTCTTTTCAGACGGAACTAAACACCGTGGAAGAAGAAGGCAGATGCCGATCAGACCCGGACAGAAGAACGCCCAGCGTGAGTGGAGGTCTACCTATGCTGCTCCTCTCAGTCCTCCCCCCAGTCATACCTCGCGCCAGTTGGCCATCCGCCGAAGCCTGCCGCGGAAGAAACTCAGTCAGTTTCAGCTCCCAACCAAAACTGTATCACAGAAAATCCCAACCAGCAATAGATCTTTACAATCTTTGCTTAAACAAACGCGAAGAACACACCGGTCTTCTCAGCAGACTGAAAAGCTTCTTCGGTGGAAGCAGACCTTCAAGCAGAAAAGCATCCACCATGTCCATAGCAGACCCGACCGGTCAGAGCATAGCAGCAGCTTTGAAAATGCATGTAGGTATGATAGCCGGTCTCATGCCTGGCAACAGAAAACATTCCATGGTCTTATCCTGCAATACGTTACATGTACCTCACCCTGAGTTGAGGTTACGAAGAGAATCGTACGCTAAAAGCGGGCCTATTATCAGGATAACGGACGATGAGCCATCCTGTTCTAATTACCAGCCAGAAAGCAGAAAAAGTATCTCTTCGAACTACCAGTCAGAGAGTCGGAGAAGTATATCTTCGACGAATAAATATGTAGCAGAGCCTGAGACTAAAGTAAACTTCGTTTTGCCTTCAACCCACAAGAAGTCTATGTCTCATCAGAACTCTTGCGAGAGGATTAGAGGATCTCCTAGATTCCCACATAGGATATCACCTTCAGCAACTAGTTTGACCACTCTAGATACACGGAGGAAGACCAGTGCTGATAGTGTGTTCAATATATCAGGAAGAATATTCGATGAGCAGCGGAGATACAGTCATCAAAATGTGACAAACCAGGAGCCCAAAGATGAATCTATTATGGAGAGCAGATGGAAATCTACGGAGGATGCTAGGCCTGGGCCATCAACGAGGGATTAAAAGAAAGATATCATTTCAATTTGTTTTTACAACGTGTAATGTTAAATGCGCAAAACCTCAGCCACCCCAAACGATTTTTAATTAAATTGACCTAATTCTAAAAGAAAAAACATTAAATTAAAATTGTTTAAGGTTTTATTTGGTGTTTTAGTTTTACTGAAACTTCTGATATTTCTTGCTCTGCGGACGACGCTCTGTCGGGAGAGGAGTCGATCGGTTTAAATAATTAGGCCGCTGCGCTGCACTGTCAGTATTATTTTTATTACTATCCACGCTCCTATAGAATTAACCATTGCTTGTTTACGTATTTTGGCGGATTTGGGCACGTGATGGCTTGTTTTATAAATAGGGCAACTTTTTTTTATTAAAAATGTGACATATATTAGAAAGTGGTTCAATTGATACTGCTCGTTATTCCAATCAAACTATTTTCAGGTTTTCGCATTTAACGTTACACGTTTTATTTTGTGCCAATTGAAAAAAAAAATAACTACAGTTTATTATAGGTCTAATAATGAATTCAACTGCCGGTGATCTCTTTTGAATAGTGTAGGTGTGGTGTAGGTACGGTCGAAGCCTCTAGCGCCTGACCACTTTTCAACTAAAATCGCTTGCATTGCTTGTATCATGTGCTACCATAACGGGCGTCACTTCAAACAAAAGATAACGCATAGAGTAAGCGATTTTGGCTGTAAAGGTGATCAGGCGGCTGTGACCTCGATAGTTATTAAACTTTGCCTTTTGTTGGAATTTTAGACAGTGTGGTTTGATTGTAATAGCTCATAGTGTGAATATCATTAAATTCTTTTATGAATTTATGCGTAGAAATATTAATAAGGCTATTGAAAATCTAAATATTAAGACTAAATCTAAATCTGTAAATATTATGACGCCAAAAAAGGAACATTAACACCAAAGAGTAGTTTATAAAATGATGATCTCATGACTTAGTTGTGTAGATCGATTTGATATTATTTGAAAGACTCTTCAAAATGAGGTTCTTTATTTTTTTGCAAATATCAATTATTCATTGTAACTTTTCCTTTCCTTTTTTTTTCAAAGCATATAATCAAAATATACGAAATAACTGACTGACTAAATGATTATTACTAATTTGTATCGAAAAACAGTACATATTATATTACATACTAAAAACAATTAATAAATCTACATTTTGGTATGCCTAATAAGCAATATCTAGATTTAATCTTAGCAATTAAAGTAAATAAGTTTTATTTCAGTGCCAATTAGATTAAATCGGGCACTTTATTTTTAGAATGAATTATATTCTAGTATTACCCTTGTATTTAAGAGTGGTCCTAGAGAAGTGTTCATATTTTATATTTGTAAAAAGCAAACTATTAAAAAACTAGTAAAAAATCTAGTCGATTTCCTATGTTCATCCGGGCATCTGAGCCAGCTTTCTAGAGAGATCTAGCATATCTAGGCTGATAGCGAATCGTTAGTGACGCTGATATATCCAGGTATCTATGTGACGCAATAGTTTTCTTGGAAAATCAAAAAAACTAGTCTCAGACAACCAGAATTTCGCATTTACTGACTTTCCAGATCTCAACTATCAGAGGGTTTCAGGGCGCTGTTTCTTATAAAATGTGATGTGACGCGTAAGTGACGGTCATCCGAAGTAGTTTCATCTATTTTAATCCAGTACTTTTTGAGAAATCGTGATAAACATGTGGCTCAGACAGCCTGATACTGATGTGACTACGTTAGCCCATTTCTCAAAAAGTACTGGATTAAAATGGATGAAACTACTTCGGATGATTGTCACTTACGCGTCACAACACATTTTATAAGAAATAGCGCCCTGAAACCCTCTCATATAGTTGAGATCTGGAAAGTCAGAAAATACGGAATTCTGGCTGTCTGAACCTAGTTTTTTTGATTTTCCAAGAAAACTATTGCGTCACATACGTTGAAAACTGGATATATTAACGTCACTTACGATCCAATATCAGCCTAGATATGCTTGATCTCTCGAGAAGCCTGGCTCAGACGCCCGGATGTACACGATTTCCTGATTTAGAATTTGTGTGGGATATGTAATAAACTTTTAAAGTGTAATAAATAGTTGTTTTCTTATACTGTTCAAAGTAAATGAGTATGAATAGTGTTAAGATCTTGTCAGTTAACGTCCTACGCTGCGTCTTTGGTCGAAGGGTCTCCAATCTAGATTTTTTCTGCCCAGACGGCCATGAGTTCTTTGCGCTATGTGCCCTGTCCACTGCCACTTGAGCTTACTGATTCTCAGGGCTATGTCCGTTACCTTAGTTCTTCTACGTATCTCCTCAGTTCTGCTCTATCTCGCAGAGTGGAGGTTCTTTGGCTGATAATGATGAATAGTGATCGGATGATCGAACACATATTTACCTTGAAGAGTTCGCTATTAAGGAAAGCACTTTTGCATCGAAAAAAATTAGTTTTTTAAACTATAGATTAAAATCGGGAATATGTTCAATTACTTATTTTACGATGTGGAACAATATGGAATGCACTTTTGAATCGAAAAAATCCGGGGATTGCAGAATTGTCCAAATTTAGTTTTTAAACTAAAGATTAAAATCGGGAATATTTACAATTACTTACCTATTTTACGATGTGGGATAATATGGAATGCACTTTTACATCGAAAAATTCCCGGGGTATCTGAATCGAAAAGTCTAGTTTTTTTTTTTTTAATAGAACCAAAACGGCTGTTCTACTGTGTGTGTGTATATACTGTCTACTGCTCTTCTTACACTCAGCCTACTTATAAATTGATGGGGAGCTTATAATTAGGGTAGATAATAATATGCAATCTTGGAGTCCTGTTTAAAAAAAAACACATGCTAAAGACGTCGTTTTCTCACCATGTTACAGACAAGTTTCACATTCCCGTATTTTTTAAATTCCGAGATTTATATTAAATAAATATTATTTATAAAGCCGCTTTCATAATATCCTAACCAAAAATGAACTTTAGGTAAATATGCATCCGATTATCCGATCAGTGATGATGAATGTTAAGATAGCAAGTTATTTAAAGCCGGGTCCAGACAAATGTAACGCGTAATGCAATCCACCGTGTACAAAGTAACAATTAAGTTTCAATCACGTAAAATTCTACGTGTGGACGAACTACAAGCATTTCGTGTAACGATCGTAGTGGCGTCCACACGTAGAATTTTACGTGATTGAAACTTAATTGTTACTTTACACGCTGAATTATATTAAACATAAAATATTCATAACTTTTAAGATAATATCAGTGAATAAAATTAATAAACTGATTGATTTAAAAAGATGTCAGTATAAAACAATGAATTATCCATGTAAGTTGTGAGTTTGTGTTAATTTAATTTTAAAATTTATCATTTTGTTAAAAAAGAAAGTCACGATTATTTACAATGAATAGGGGGTTTAATGGACTGTAATTAATATAATTTTCTTAATAACTAATAAATACACGAAATATAAGACGCGAATAGAGATAGGCTAATTCAGTTGTAAGAAGCACTCACCTTGCTTGTCTGCAGTTCTTGAGGCAGATTTCGGTAGTAGTGGCTGGGGCAGGCACCTAGACCCTTGGATCATTCGAACTTACCTCAGATACAGGATACCTTTACCAGCAATGTTACCGACACACAGCAAATCAGCACCTCCTTCAACGGATCAGCCTTCTCTTCTTATTTACGTAATTTATGCGACGCAATCTTTGGTCTTAACCAAATAACGACACGATAATATAAAATAAACGACAATTGCGCGATACCGCGCCGACAGACGATACGATACGTTCGAGACGAAAAATATATGACGAGACAAAATTGAATCTTTTTGTTTTTTTTAAACGAGATGATAATGTTGCCAGGCGAAAGTTGAACCAATTCACGCAAGCTTCGATTATTAACAACAATATTAGACTTGCTAAGAAGAACGGACTGTATGCGTTACACTCGTCTCGTCTGGACCCGGCTTAAATTTGGATTTGTAGGTATAAAAAAATAACTCAATTTCATAATGTTGTTCTGTCTATATTTCAACTCTAACAAATAACAAGGTATATTCTAACTAGCCTACGCAGCCCTCCTCACAGCTCCTGATTGGACCATCTTCACAACTCTGTCTTCGATCAGTCGCCTTATATTCGCGTTCACACTTGGCAACTCCATATGCTTTCTTACCGAGGCCTCTATTTTCTGTTAATAACAAAAAACAATTGGTTATTGTAGGTGTGAAACAAAAAATATCAATAAAATTACGAAAAAAATGTTAAATTTATTTAACCCAGATAGTACGGAAAAATTATGCCTAAGAAACAAAAGGTCCTATGTACAAAATAGGAACAAAACTTAACGTTAAAACGTTTGTTAAAAATAGTCATTACTTTATCTAAATAGTTAAATTGAAGATAAATTGAATTTAATATACATAAAGTTTGGGGGTAGGCGCGAAACTGAATAGACATAGTTTTTAGGCAGATAATATTTTAATTAATTAAAAATATTTACAAACGTTTTTATGTATTAAAACGGCATACAATACCTGCCAGCTAATCCTTTGTTTAGCACAAACATTTACTACATTACTGGTGGACACAAATCACTTTTAAATCCAACTTGGAAATGGAGTCACTACAGCTGGCCATGAATGAAATGCAAGCTTCATTCACTTCACAACTGGCGGAATTTCAAAAAAGTCTGGAGCGGGCTACCCCTTCAAGCACAGTAGCCACCTTGGCAGCGGAGTTTGCCAGTTTTCAGAAATTCATCCTTGCTTCGCTGTCCAACCTACGCAGGCAAGCTGAGCTTCTACACCAGCAGTGTGACCGGTTGGAGATGAGAGGCCGACGTAAGATGTTACTAATCCATGGTGTACCGGAAGCCCAGGGAGAGGACACAACTACTAGGATTGTGAAACTTGCAGCTGACCAACTCCGTGTCCCTCTTACGGCGAATGCCTTCAGTAGAAGCCATCGTGTTGGACGAGCAACAAAAGGCAAAACTAGGCCTATTCTAGTGAAGTTCTGCAGCGTGGCAGACCGGGATAAGTTCTGGTTCGCAAAGTCCGGACTTAAGGGTACTGGGGTAACATTGTCAGAGTTCCTGACTAAGACACGTCATGACGTTTTCCTTGAGGCTCGAAAACGTATAGGAATCGCGAAGTGTTGGACAAGGAACGGCATCATTGTTGTCACGGCGGCTGACGGGTCCCACCAGCGCATCACCACGATGGAAGAGCTAAATCGGGCGGTCCCCGCAGAAGTGGCGCCCTCAACGAGCGGAACACCAGCCGCAGGAGGGTCCAGTACCGGTCAGGAAGTGAGCACAAGATCCAGACGTAAGAAGATGCCCTGATTTGATAGGGATCCGGTGTGTATTTTCTTATTACGCTATATCTTGTTAAGTTCAAAGTGCTTGATCCCATCACGTCAAATTACCCCCTTGTTCACACTTTATTTTTGGTTTTGGTCACGTAACAGAAATTGTCGGTTAGTTCTACTTAATTTATTTCGTAAATACCCAGTCCTATTTTGCAGAAAAGTGATTTGTGTAAATGACAAATGTCATCTGTCATATCTGACAGCTGCGTTTAGTTTCAAATTGTAATTTAGCTAATTTAAATAGTGCTATAATACCGTTATGTGTTATAACGGTATTATAGCGCTTTTCATCATTGTTAATTTGTATTGTTTGTGTTAATTGTTTGTACAAGTGATCTCTGAATGGACAGCTGGTAGGTAAAGCCAACTGTTTGTAGTATATACGTTACCCTATCTATATATTTATTATTTTTATACATATATATCATATTATTTTATTTTAAACCAATATGAATGTGTCCCAAAGCGACACTGATAACTCAGATCCTTTTCTCTCTTTTTCATCATCTTCTTCTAGCAATGATAGCTTTCTTTCTTCTATTCCAACTCTCTCTGATGAGCTCGATACTGCCTTTTGTGACCTTTCTAAAAATTTTAATGTAATTCACATAAATGCCCAAAGCATTCCAGCCCACTATCCGGACATGCTTGTAGCCTTTGACCGTAAAGACATACACGCTGTACTGGTGTCTGAGACATGGCTAAACCCATGCTTACCTTCGTCATCTTTTGCCCTCCCTGGTTTCCAGCTAATTCGCAATGACCGTATTGTCAGGACTGGTGGCGGTATAGCAATATACATCCGATCTCATATTCCCTTTACGATAATTAATGCCACACTACCTTCCGCATCTTCTGACGTAGCTCAACATCTCTTCATCGAAATTAGTCTCTGCCACACAAAAGTTCTTCTCGGTGTTTTCTACAGCCCGTCGCTTAACGTGGATTACTTCTCCTCTTTTGAGCGGACTTTGGAAGACCTGACTCCCCTATACAGTCATACTATACTGATGGGAGACTTCAACACCTGCTTACTCAAAGACGATATCCGTTCAGCACGCCTTAATTCATTAATTTCTTCGTGTAATTTAAATATTCTTCCTCTTAAGGCTACTCACTTTTTTCCAAATAGTGTGCCCTCTCTTCTTGATTTGATTATTGTCTCCTCGGCCAATAACGTTGCTAGGCACGGTCAATGTCACGCTGACGCCTTCTCATACCACGACCTCATTTTCCTCTCATATAAAGTGCGTCCTCCAAGACCAAAGCCTAAATTTCTCCTGCAACGCAATTTTAGTGAAATGAACATCGATGCCCTTAAACACGATGCCTCGGTTACAAACTGGTTTGAAATTGAGATGGCTGAAACGGTTGACGAGAAGGTTAATCTTTTTAACACGCTTCTAATAGGTCTGTTTGATAAACATGCTCCTATTCGGCCTGTTAAAATTAAGCATGTCCCTGCACCGTGGCTATCCGATGAACTCAAAACACTGAGAGACAAGAAGAATGCTGCTAAAAGGAAGTTTAAACTGGACCCGTCCGATAAAAACCGCGAAAAATATAAATCCCTCCGGAATCACTGCAACACTTCTTGTAGAGACGCTCAAAGACGCCATATTCATAAATCCGTCGAAAACGGAGACCCGGCTAGGGTCTGGAAATTTCTTAGGTCTATTGGAGTTGGAAGAAGCCGTAATGATCCTATTTCGAGCAATATTAATTTAGATCTTCTTAATCAACACTTCACAACTTCTGACGGTGTTAATAATACCATCAAAAATAAAACCTTAAGTCAACTCTCATCTCTTCCAACCCCTGACTATCCTCCCTTTAACTTTCGTCAAGTATCCGATTGTGATGTTAAGAAGAATATCTCCTCCATTGCCTCAAATGCCGTCGGAGCAGACTGTGTGAGTCGCCGAATGATTCTTCCGCTAATTGATATTTTGACTCCGATAATCACCCACATCCTCAATGAATCTTTGTCCTCGAGTTGTTTTCCCACAATGTGGAAAGACGCTCAGGTAACTCCTCTTCCAAAAAAAGCAAGTCCATCTTCCTTTACTGACTACCGTCCAATTTCGATACTCCCGTTCCTTTCCAAAGTGATGGAGCGCATAGTTCATCACCAACTCAGCGTCTTCCTTTGCGATAACCATCTCCTAAATCCGTTCCAGTCCGGTTTTCGCCCTGGTCACAGTACGACTACCGCTTTGGTAAAAATAACTGAGGATATTCGACTTGGCATGGACGATAAGAAACTCACTGTGCTAGCTCTATTAGATTTTAGCAATGCCTTTAATACCGTAGATTTCGATATATTACTGGGGCTGCTTCGTTCTCTTAACATATCTCCAACGGTGCTTGACTGGTTTCATAGTTACTTGCATGGACGTCGGCAGCGCATCCGTTCAGAGGATTCGTTCTCTGCATGGTGCGACCTGACTGCTGGTGTTCCTCAAGGCGGTGTTCTGTCTCCTCTCCTTTTTTCAATTTTCATCAACTCTATCACGCGTAATCTTACATCGTTTTTTCATCTTTATGCAGACGATCTCCAAATATATTCACAAGGGTACCTTGAAGACTTACCTACGGTTATAGAGGTGGTTAACACTGATTTCAATCGTATCCTTGACTGGAGTAAAGCCTTCGGTCTCAAGGTCAACCCTACTAAAACGCAGGTTATAATTGTGGGCGGTTCTTGGCAAATTGCTAGGATTGACTGGCCGGCCATGCCCCTGATTACATTTGACGGTGTCCAAATTCCTTTTAGCAAATCCGTGAAAAACCTGGGTATACATATTGACTGTTCGCTCTCATGGTCCCAACAAACTGCATACGTTAGTCGGAAAATTTTTGCCGCAGCGGCGTCGCTAAACAGACTTCGGAACTTCATACCTATACCCACTAAAATTGCGCTTGTCCAGGCTCTATTGTTTCCAATTTTAGATTATGCAGATAGCTGCTATCTTGATTTAAATGAAATTCTTCTCGACAAGCTCGAACGTCTCCAAAATTTCTGTATTAGGATAATCTATGGTTTACGGAAGTATGATCATGTCTCCGAATACCGCTCTCGGCTCAAGTGGCTCCCAATTCGACTTCGGCGTAACTTTCATATTCTCTGTTTATTATACTCCATACTTTTCAATCCGAAATTCCCACCTTATCTCAAGGAGCGCTTTCATTTTCTGCAGCCGTCGCGAGGTCTTGACATGCGGACATCGAGGAAACTCCACCTTGAATCCCCCTGTCACACAACGAGCTATTATTCTAATTCTTTTACAGTTCAATCAGTACGACTGTGGAACTCCTTACCCCTTGCTATTAGGCAGTCAACTTCAATAACTGTTTTTAAAAATCGCCTAAAAGAACATCTTCTCTCTTCAAAATAATTCTCCTTTTCTCTGGTGTCTCGGTAAATTTCTTTCATTTCACATTGGTTTATATGTATGTATATGTATGTATAAGTATGTTTATAGTTTATATTGTGTTGGTATATAATTACATTAATTTGTTTTATCTGTAATTATGTATTTTGATTTTAATTTTTATGATTGTATTTATTAATATATATACGAATATATGTATGTTTAATATAATATATTATAAATAAAAAAATGTCTTAATTTATTATGCACATAATACCCCTTCCTATAAGCTCATTATTTCTTTACCCGAAGGTTGTCTGGAAGAGATCGCTTATAGCGATAAGACCGCCTAAATTGTACATTTTCTTGAAATTAATTTGTTATTTACCTTTCTGGTGTGCAATAAAGAGTTATCTATCTATCTATCTATCTATAAATATGAGTTTCAGGTACACAGAAAAGTATATTTTTTAACTAATTTGGATTTGAAAATTATGTTAACTGATAAGTAAATAGTAAATTACTTAATAACATTACATGTTCTTTCTTATAACTTAGGTGTCCTTCATAAACGACAGTAGTATAAACTGGGTTAAAACACTCTTAAAGATGAAAAAAGAAACCAAAACTTGCGCACGGGCGACCACGAACACGGTCGGTCCAACAGAGCACGGTAGCTCAATTGGAAGATCATGACCCGTTTAGCCAGAAGTTGCAGGTTCGAGTTCCGCCGTACGCAATTTTTGGTTTCTTATTTGTTTTAAACAAATACAATTCATCACTATAAGAACAGATCATTAGAAACTTACTTGCACTTGCTGAATCTCCCTCGGCCAAGCGATGAAGTTGGTCACGTAACAGTCTTGAGCGGACCCGAGACGGCCCGTCCGACCGCAGCGGTGAATGTAGTCCGCTGTGTATAAAGGAAAGTCGTAGTTGATAATGTGTTTAACCTGAAAAAAATTAACCCCCTTATTTATAATAACTCAAAAAGTCAAATAAACTCTTTTACCCTCAGTGCCATCAGACTTTGGAACTCCCTCCTAGACACGATCAAGACATCAACATCAAAATATGTGTACAAAAAGTCTATACGCAATCTTTTTCTCATTGTGAATAAATAACATGATATCTGTTCAGCGTGAAGTATGGATTTTATTGTATGGTATTTATTGTTGTATGTTTATGTAGGTTTATTTAATAAACCTGCTAAGTGCGAGTCGGACTCACCCACTGAGAGTTCCGTGCCAACTTTTACTGAATTAGGGATCCACTTACTGCCACTAAGCTAAAATACCACAATATTTTGTTGACAGCAAATATAACTTCGTTTTTCATAGTGTTTGTATGAAGTACAAAGTTATGTTTGCGGTTGTCAAAAATGTGCTATATCTCAAAAACTTCTCGTTCGTATCCGTCCTAACTAATTTTCGTTGAAATTTGTTAAGATCTACATTATATATTTTTTTCAAAATTTACACTTGCTTAGTTTAGAAGTTAGATGGGGGGGACGCCCATTTTACCACTTTGGAAGCGTCTAGCTATGAAACGTTAGACTTTAAAAGAAAATGGTTTTAGAAACCTCTATGTTATTTTAAAAGACCTATCCAGAGACACACCACACGTATAGGTTTGATTTAATAAAAAAATAGTTTTAGTTTCATGTATGGGAGCCCCCCCTTAAATGTTTTTTTTTTTTTGTATGTGAATCGTAAAGCGGTTAACAGGATACATATTACTACCAAATTTCAACATTGTGATGCTTATAGTTACAGAATAAAATGGCTGTGACATACGGACGGACAGACAGACAGACAGACACACATACTTGACGAAACTATAAGGGTTCCGTTTTTTGCCATTCGGCTACGGAACCCTAATAGTACATTATGATACAAGTGTGCTAAGTTGACCATTATATACAAGGCGATATTGTGTGCGCACGAGCGAAAGCGAGTGCGCCATAAGAAAGCCGCGTATATAATGGTCACAGGCACACGCGTATCATACGACGTTTTTCAACACACTTGCGAGGAAAAACAAGACTCTTCATTTACTAAGTTTTTAATTATTAAAACATTTAGTAAAAATACATTTCACTCGATTTTGATGGCAAAGACTTTCGCACGCGTTTTTTGCCTCGTTACGTAAGTCCTGCGGAGTAAATAATAGGTTTTCTTCATTTTCTTCACTTGAAGTAGGCATTTTCTTTAATATTAAACTTCTTAAATAATGCAAACTTCGTCACAGCCGACTATTATTATTTACGAAAAATGGCGCATTGTTTTTTTTTTCTTGCCGCGATACCGATGCTCGCGCAAGGCTTAGGCGCGAACTAGATCGGCCAAAAGCCAAGATTAAAAATGTAATAATTCGTGTTTAAAACACAAATCACAGAAAATGTTAAATGAGTTTGAGCTATTTTTTAGTAATAAATCTGGATTTACCATTTATTGAAATAAATATGTAGATACTGTTATTTTTCGCAAAAATACTGTTTGTTGCTAAAATAAAAGTATTGTATAACCCGACTAAATTATATCGCTTCTTCTTCTTACTTACGACTTGGTACTAGGGTACAAACCTAAATTGGTCGGGTTAATAAACTAAAGGCACTAGTGCAATAATATAATGAAAAAGCACGCGTGTTTAATATCTATGATTATGAGCCAAAAATCGGTGGAATAAAGACGTCGTTATGAGCAAGTGTGTTGAAAAAAGCATTTATGTAAGTATATGTAGATCATTCATTATGTTAGTTTTTTTTTGTTATTTTATGCCACCTCAACTGTTTCTGCCTCACCCAATGGTTGACTGGTAGACAATGCTTTAAAGCATTAAGTCTGCCATTTCTAATTCATTTTGTTTGTGCAATAAAGAATATATAAATTAATAAATAAACCCAAAGACGATTAAAAGGATAGGCAGGTTATACACCAACATTAAATCATTATTCATTTTATAGTGGCGCAAGGATTACTCTATAAGAACGTATAGTTGTGTATTATGAAACTTAGCGCTCATAGATACAAATGATGGGGCATGCCTTTTGATAAAAAGAGACAAATATATATCGTTCGTTACGTACAGATTGCTACTGAGCGCTCATTGGCGCGAATGCGTGACATCTCGCTCTTTAGCCTAATGTCAGCCATTACCAAATTATGGTTTAAGTTTTAATACTTTTAAATGAAAAAACTACACTTATGAATGAAATGACATGTTTTTCTCGTCTCTAACAGTTGCAGTGCAATAAGTACAACTCCTCAACACACGGGAAGGCATTTTTGCCAGAAAACGAGAAATAATTAAAGATGCTCTCGGGATGTATAGCAAAGAGTTAGCGTGCCCGACTGAATGCACTCCGGGCAATTACCTGGCTTGGCATTGTGGAGCGTCTACTACGTATCTATCATTTAAAAACATCTTAGAATAAACCTTCATTATCTTTTGTGGCGACAAAATCAAGTTTACCAGCCGCTTGGTATACCGTTCCGCCAAAGACACATGTGCAAAATTTACACGTCAAGGGATTTATAAACAAAAAATGTAATAATAGTTAAATGATTATATTGGTTTTAACGTTTTAAGCAAATGTACGACCTAAAACAAAGAGGAGAACACAAATACATAAATACAACACAATTTAAAACTAGTATAATTTACAAAGCACACAGATTAGAAAGATTAAAGCGATTTGTATAATGGGGGTTGATGAGGTCAAGAGAGGTGGAAAAGGGAGGGAGGGAGGGGTGACAAATACAAAAAATAAAATACAAATTATGTTTAATCTTACCCCTTTATGCATAATAACGCAAACAGTCTAATAAACCTATTTTAGCTATTACACAATTTTTGTCACTTCTGTCAAATGATGACAGCGCCAAGAAAGAACGAGACAAAACACTGTTATAGATATAGATATAGTATATACGTCATAGTTAAAACAGGTTTATTAGACTGTTTGTGATTAATTCCCCCCCTATTCATCATTGAAAATAATTTCATAATTTTGATTTGTTTGATACGATTGATGAAAAGGTCATAATTCAAATCCTGTCAATGTCTAAGTAGTTCATTCAAATTAAACACTTATGGGTGCAAAAGATCCAGTCATTCTGATTTTTAAATGTGGTAAAGACCTAAACCAATATTTGAAAAAAAAAGATTTATTTATATATTCTTTGTTTCTTTAATGAAAGTTTTAAATTTATTAACCGGTAAGTAAGATTTTTTTTTTACATTTCCCCATGAAAGAATTACCAACCTTTTGAAGCCTGAATTGTGGAATGGGAATCTTATCCTTATAGTTAGTAGCAGGGCTTGAAACCGGTTCAAGATTTACCGGTATTATAACGGTTAAACCGGTTTTATCGTAAAATTCCGTTCCGGAGCGGAACCCAATAAGAGTGATACTGAAAACCTTAATAAACCGGTTCATTCCTGGCCGCTTGCGACGATCGCAACGCGACTTGTTTTTTTGACCGAATATTCTTCGAAAGAGGTAAGAATAATTATCAGTTTCTACAGAATTATTCCTTTTGCCATTTGATTGTTTATATAATATAATTAACATTTCCAAAAATATGTCGAACAATTACCACAGTACGTATCTGATAGGATATATAAACAAAATAAGTTTTATTGAATAAAAACAAATCAGCAGCACGCAGATCTTAACGAAGTTGTTTGGTGGTTGTCCTGGCTGAACGAAAAGTTAAACCGGTTAATGAAAAATACCCATATTTTTCCGAACCGGTTTAAAAACCGGTTCAAAAGAACATAACCTTTTTCAAAAAGTTCCACCTTTGTTTCCAAGCCCTGGTTAGTAGTACAATACCCCCACCTCTGATGACAGTCTCATGTTAGTAAGACATTTTTATTCTTTTCAACAAGCATTGAGCTTAAATCACTAGAAGTTGAAATAATTTGTGTATATTTTACACCAAGAAAAGATAAATTATAAAGCCACAAACGAAAATGTTTTTTTTAAAATTAAATGGTGTTATACTTACATGAATCGTATCCAATCCACGAGAAGCTATATCCGTACAAGACAGCACATTTACTTTCCCACTCTTGAAAATTTCAAACTTGCCCTGTTTCAAGTCCACTGCCATTTTACCGTTAATATTGATACATTCAATGTTGTTCTCATTCAGAAACATTGATACAAAATCACAAGTAGATGTTTGGTTTGAAAATATCATAACTGGACGTTTCATATTCATATCGGCCTGGACTATCCTCAAGAGTTCTGTTGGCTTATGGGCTTTTCCGAGACGCATGAACCTGAAATTAATATGAGAACATAATAAGTATTTCCTTTTAGCATGATTATTTTAGTTACCAACCTAGCTTTAACATGAGAACACTCCACAAACAGTTGTTATATTATGGCAAAGAAAAATATTTTGATAAGATAGGATGACATATGTTTTATACATACATACATGTTTTGATACATTTAACTTTACCAATAAACTTTGAATAACGTAAAAATAGTTACACAATAATTTGTCAATTGTCTCTGTCTGACAACTTGCATAATTAAAATATCTAAATGAGACTACATATGGTGTAACTATTCTTACAACATTTAAAGTAATTCAGTCTATGCACATGATATTCATTCAAGGCTGACAGCAAAAATATTTTTTTTTGAGGTAGAAATATCACTGAAACATTTGCCTTTGCCACATGGCAAACGAACACAAGAATGGGACAAACGGGAACTATATGAATAACATTGAAACAGCAATGTTTGAATGACACTGAAACATACTTTTGTGGAACATGAGGCAGTATCCTGTGAAGGTTTGAAGTTGTGACTGTCTTTAAAGAGTCCGGAGAAACAAACTCTGTGACCGTTTCAGGCAGCTCTTGTGGCATTGTCGCACTAACTAATGTCAATTGGCACCCTTCTGGTGGATTCTTTATTTCCACTTTATAGCGTATCTGGAAAATAAAATTATAAAAGTCTAATATTATTTTGTAGTTTATAAAATATGATGGGAGAACACTTAAGAATAAGGGTGATAGTTTATACATTGGTTAAAAATATGCTTACTGTAGAACTTACCGAAAACTTTTTCATCAAATTTGATAATTTGCCAATAAAACTGTCATCAAGCAACGAATCAGCTTCATCTAAGACCACATGATGAACATTATGAAGTTTGTAAATACCAGTTGTAACCAGTTTACTGTATGCTCCAAGTGTTGTGACAAGAATGTCACAATATTCTACCGGTGGATCTAGCATTTTCCGTTTTGTTTTACCACCCACAAGAGTGGTAACATTCAGGTTTACACTTTGCGCTATGTTTTGCGCTACTTCACCAATTTGTGTTGCTGTGAACAAAAATATAATATATTTTTTACACACATCACAGTAAGATAGTCTTTTTTAACACAGCAATGTCCATAAAAAGATAAGAGATAACTAAATTTGAATGAATTATAAAGACAACACATTAATAGAAGGTTTTACACAACAACACTTACCTAGTTCTCTGCTTGGCGTTATTACTACAGCCAAAGGACTGTTGAATTCCTCTGTAATATTTGGTTTCCATTCTAATATGTGCTGAAAAATAGGCAGCAAATACGCAAGTGTCTTTCCACACCCCGTTTCAGCTGTGATTACAGTGTTATTGCCTTTTAAAATAGACGGAATAGCCTTTGTCTGAATCTCAGTCGGCAGAGAAAATCCTTGACTGGTCATAACCTCAATCAGTTCGTTTTTAACACCTATTTCCTGGAAACTCTTCTTGTAAACATCTTTTTCTGCTTTTTTGTTAGCATTTCCATATATAACGAAATAGTCTCCTTTCGATTTCTGGTGAAGCCAGCCTTGGGAAGCGAGTTTAACGCCTTCAAACTTACTGTAAGTTTGGCCCTCAAAGTGATTGAATTCCGGACGTTTGCATGCTATTATCGGTAGTTTTTTCTTCGCTTGTTGCACACTATAATAGCGGCAGTATGAAGTGCTAATAATTTGCCTCAATTTCGACATCATTAATGAAAATTCAGATAATTATTTACATTTTAATAGTGACACAGTCAATGACTTCGTTCGTGATAGTGACTAGTGAGTGTTACGATTAGTTAGGTTATTATTTCCACAGATTACAAACAACGGATCGGAAAGCTAAACCAAACTCATAACGCATTATAAAAAATAAAAAAATAAACCAAATGGATGATGTATAAGTAAGTACACATTATGAAATCTTTTAACTTACACTTTCAAGCAATTTGATGGGCAGCCTATATTTAAAAATCATATTTGAATTATTTAAATGATAGTTTGTTTTAATGCTAACTTCCCGTCACGATATTCCAGTTACGTTATTTTACAATTTAAAAATGAAATTACATTTTTTATAAATACAAAATAGTATTCATATCTTCTGTACGATTCATTTTTTTATGGAATTATTATTTTATTAAAAGTCTAATTATTCAGTAGCGATACTTTCTTTGTCGGCCGTGGCGTGATTAGTGGGGAGTTGAGTAGTTTAATATCACGAAAATAAGTGTTTTATTTTCATAGTACATTTATTTAAGACAACAATCAAATAACAACGGAATCAGACATAAGTCAACTGACATGACAGCGGCACGTCATTTCATAGACAACCGACACTATTGCGTACGCATGCTTTTGTCTATTACATTCCTCCCTGCTTAGATCGGTGCTCAGTGATTACATTTCTTCAATGAGCCGCCGGGGTGGACGGATTGTTCGCTTTGGTCGCACCGGTGACCTGGAACCCTCAGTAGCTGGCACTGTAGCTTCTCTTGTATGTGGTACGGAGTCCAGCTCTGAAATTAGTGGTTCTGCTGCCGGCTGTAACCCTAGGTCAGAGGTGAACAATGGTATTGGTAGCGGTGGTGTTACTACGACTTCATGTTCTGCTTCTTCTCTATTTACGTGCCCGGGCATATCTGTGTGGGTGGCAGTGGTGGGAGCCAGTGGTGTCCAATCACGGGCACGGGTGTGGTCTACCTCTTCCTCCCCTCGCACACGCAATCGAAGATGGTCAGCATGAGCTCTCTTCTTAATGCCGTCAGCAGTTGTGATTACGTACGAATAACGATTGGTGCGGTGATCGATAGTAGCCGGCGTCCACGTTTTGTCCAATGACGTTTTAAAATACACTGGTGTGCCTGCGGTATAGATGGGTGTTTCCTGTTCTGATATAATATTGGCTTCTATCTGGCGTTTCTGGAGATTCCTTTTAGCATTTGGCCGCATGTTGGAAAGTACACAGGATAGTCTACGACCGAACATCATTTCTCCTGGTGATTTGCCGGTGGTTGTGTGTGGTGTGATACGGTACGTAAATAGGAAATTTTGTAACCTTTGTTTCTGTGTTTGCTTGTCATTCTTGCTTGCTGACATTCTGGTCTTAAATGTGCGTACAAGTCTCTCAGCTAGTCCATTGGACCGGGGATGGTATGGTGAAGATGTTACATGAGTGATGCATTTAAAGAAACAGTATTCTTGGAACTCATGTGACGTGAACTGAGGTCCATTATCAGATACGATAATTTCCGGCAAACCAAACGTGCAAAATATTGTCTCCAATTCGGCAATCAATTTATTCGTCGTGATTGTGTCCATAGGTCGCACTTCGATCCATTTTGAAAAAGCGTCACAGAGTACTAACCAGTACTTTCCCTCGTAAGGGCCAGCAAAGTCAATATGCAACCTTTCCCAAACTTTATCTGGAATAGACCACGAAAATACCGGAAGCTCTGCATGGTTTGAACGATTTTCTTGGCACGCGTGGCACCTTTTTACAAATGCATCCACATCTTCGTCTAATGAGGGCCACCAGACATAAAATCGAGCCAAGGCTCGCATGGCAGTAATACCTGGATGCCCTAAATGTAGGTACTTCAGTGTTGCTTCTCGGAGGGCATGAGGCATTACTATTCTGCCCTCCCACATAATGATTTTCTGTTCTAATGATAACTCTTGTCGTTTACGGTAGTATGGCTTGATCTCACTGGGTTCTGTTGTTTTCCAGCCCGTTTTCAGCCGTTGCTTAACTTCCTTAAGGATCGGGTCATTCTTAGTAGCTTTTCTAATGCTTTCTTCCGATAAACATAAGTCCTTTATTTTATTTTCTCTTAGGTGATCCACAATTTTGCATATTGCTAGTTCTTTTTTAGTTGGTTGTACGTCTGGGTTTGGCATTCTCGAACAGTAGTCTGCCATAATATTTGTTTCCCCTTTAGTGTGTTTGATATCAAAGTCATAACTTCCTATGACAAGGGCCCAGCGTACAAGGCGGTTGTTAACTACCTTGGGTAGATTCCTTTGTGGCCCTAAAATGTGAATTAGGGGCTTGTGATCGGTCACTAGCGTGAATTTTATCCCTTGCAGATACTGATCGAACTTGCGTGTCCCGAAAAAATTGCCAATGCTTCTCTGTCTATCACAGAATACTTGGCTTCCGCAGGTCTCAACTTGCGTGACGCGAATGCAATGGGTTGCTCGATCCCTCTCGCGTTGACATGATACAATACAGCCCCCACGCCTTTCTCGGATGCGTCACATGCTAAAAAGACGGGTCGGTTTTCCTGGAATGGTACAAGAGGTTGCGAGCGGGTTATTAGTTCCTTGGTCTTTTGGAAAGCCATGTTTTCCTTATGAGACCATTTCCACTTGTTGTGTTTTGCCGTCAACGTGTGTAAATCTGCGCACACGCTATGTAGGTGAGGAATGAACCTTTCATAAAAAATTACCAATCCCAGAAACGAACGCAGTTCTTTAGCGTTTGTAGGTGGTGGCGCTTTTGAAATACTATCTATCTTTGAAGTCGTCGGCCGTACCCCGTTTTTGTCTAATACGTGTCCGAGGTATTCAATTTCGCTTTCCAAAAAGGTGCATTTCTTCAAATTTACTTTTAGGCCAGCGGCTTCTAACCTCTGAAAAACTTCAGCCAGGGTATTTAGATGCTCTACATCATTACGTCCTGTCACAGCGATGTCATCAAAATAAACGGCCACGTTTTCTAGGCCGTCAAGAAGTTTTTCGAGGAAACGCTGAAATATTGATGGTGCTGTAGTGATACCGAATGGCATCCGGTTGTATTCAAAGTATCCTTTGTGTGTATTAATGACGAGGATTTTTTTTGAGTCTGGTGCAATTTCGAATTGTAGATAAGCGTCCTTTAAATCGATTTTAGAATACTTAGAGCCGTTTGCGAGTCGCTGACGTAACTGATCAAAAACTGGTACAGGATGCGAATGAGCGATTAAGGCTGGATTGACTGTGATTCAGTAATCGCCACATATTCGTACTCGCCCATCCTTCTTTAGGACGTTCACCGTAGGTGTGGCCCACTCTATGGGTGTCAGATTTGGATCGACTGAAGAAATAATACCCTCTGTGACCAAGCGTTCAAGCTCTCGTTCAATATTCTTTTTCATGCTGAATTTTACTGGTCTTGCTGGTAAGTGTTTCGGTTCAGCATTCGGTTTTATATGGATATTGACCTGGTAATTTTTAACTTTGCCAAGTTCGTTGTTAAAAAGGTGTTCATGTCGGTGCAGTACTTGTTGTAAAGATATGTTGGTTTTGGCTGTAGGTGGATGCTTGATCGAGTATACTGCGTCTGGAAATGTCATGCCGTACGTTGATTTACTCCGGTTGCAAATCGGTCTCGTAGCTGTCTTTCGAGGAGTTCACCTTCATATCCACAATATTTGCTAAGCTCTCGCAGTCTGTTGGCGTAGCGTTCCATGGATTCTGTTGGTTGGCGAGTGCAATTCCAAAATTCTGTCAGTGCTTTGAGTCGAGTTTTTCTTGCACAATATAAGTCCATCAGTTTATTTTTGAGTGCGTCATATGGTTGTTTGTCGAAATTAGGGGTTAAAGCTACTTTCACTTCGTGGTAAACGTTCGGGGTGAGGCAAGATACGAGAAGATCGCGCATGTTATGTGTCTGTTGTAGTATGTCGCATTTGGCTTCAAAATACTCGATAAAGTGTTCTATAGTGGTGTTTTCGGGTTCAAATTTTTCTTTGAATTGGTTCAAGATCTGATGTTTCCCTTTATTTTGTTGATCCATGTTCGATGTTGAGGCTTGTTGTGCCAATATCTGGGCGAGGTGGCATACCTGTGCTTGTGTCGCCTGTTGCGCCTTTATAAGTTGTGTAATAAGGTCAGCGTTGCTGACGTCGCCATCGTTTGGCATTTTTTTTGACTCGTCGCCAATTTAATATCACGAAAATAAGTGTTTTATTTTCATAGTACATTTATTTAAGACAACAATCAAATAACAACGGAATCAGACATAAGTCAACTGACATGACAGCGGCACGTCATTTCATAGACAACCGACACTATTGCGTACGCATGCTTTTGTCTATTACAAGTAGGGATTGTATTAGCTTCACAGTTGGGGCTCGCATTCTGTGATTGATTTTATGTAATACCGTCGACGTTTGATGACCTCCGTGGTGTCGTGGCTAAGCACGCTAGTTTCAAGGCGTCGCCGCTCCAAGGTCCCGGGTTCGATCCCCGGTCGGGTCAATATAGAAATCAAAATTTTCTATATCGTCTCGGGTCTAGGGGTTGTGGTTCCACCATTGTATCTGATTTCCATAACACATGTGCAATTAGCTACTTACTTTGGGATTTGAGCAATGTATGTTATTGGTGTCCAATATTTAAAAAAAAAGAACTTCAAAATACATCAAATATCACAATCATACGTTACTCAAATTAAGGATAATTTTCTTAAAAACCGACGTTACCGAAATTTGAAAGGGGTCAAATTTTTTTTTATTATACTTTACTCAAATTTAGGATAATTTTCTTAAAACCGACGTAACCGATATTTGAAAGGGGTCGAAATTTTGTTATATGCTTTGCTATGTCAAGCCTCTCACTATAAGCCATTCATTTTAATTTGGCACACACACGAAGCACCAAACGAATGTATATCTACGTCTTCTACTTTTCAGACAGCTTTCCAATCTTCAAATCTAATAGTTCCACAGGTTATTTTTTTTTTTTTTTTTTTTTTTTAAATACTAATTTAACGTCTTTGGCTGTACGCCATACAGACTATTCTTCAGTTTTATTTTCATTTTTCAACACTTAAAACTAAAACTTACACTAAACTAATCTAACTTAACCTAACTCATTGAAATGCGAGGTGGTCCGCATTCCAATGCTCAACAAGGAAGCTAAGCGCAGGAACAACGATCCGGGTAAGATGGCGCGATTAGAGCTTGCTTCACCATAATTCTCACTTTAACTTCATTGTTTTCTTCGAAAGCACTAATTATCATGAAAATTCCACCACACAAACACAATAATTGACCCGAAAAAAACAATTTCTAAAATGAAGAAATATGGTCCATCCTTCCCTTTTCGTTTCCCGCGCAAAACTCCTTCCACAGGTTATATGAATGTTTTGACAGTTGCGTATTTTATGGTCCGTTCGTACGTTGTGCGTGTATTGCAATAATCATAATCATGGATACGATTGTTATATGAAATAAACGAAAATTTGGTTTTCTATGACCTTATTTTATTATTAATGATTTTGTACCGTACTGTGATACTTTATCGTGCTTATTTATTAATTCTGCCATTTATGGGCAAACTGTTCGGTATCATTTCTTCAGTATTCGGACTAAAAATTAGCGTATGACAAACAAAATCGCTGTCAAATATCGTATTGATTTATTGGGCGAAACGGCTAACATAATAGAATATATCTCATTTAATTTTCATGGAGTGATAAACGGATTCCCCCTTCAAATATTATGTAGAATAACGTAGCTAGCTAGCCGTCCTGGTAATAAGTGTAGTTTGAAATACAACATAGGATACAAAATGACGAATTTAAACGTAAGTTATTTTGTTAGTTTCGATGTAATTGTATTCCGAATTATATTATATTTTTTTATTTTTATGAATTAAACATCATATTGTATTTTCAAATCCAAAAAAAATGCCTTAGGTTTTACCAAGGCTTGAAATTTTTTCTTATTTTATAAAGTCCGTTGTACCTATTCAACTAATGTTTTGTGTAATGTACACAGCATCATTGCTAACAAGTCAAATATCGATCGATAAGTTAACAAGAGTATATCTACACTTTTGATATATTTTCAATATTCAAAATAACTGATTGATGCATGCATTCCACCTGAACTAAATCTAAGCTTTACCTATTTCAGGCGAATAATAGTAGCAGTGACAGCAGTTCTGGGTCCTCCTCAGACTCCAGCAGCAGTGGCAGTTCCTCCACTAGCTCTGGTTCTGGGTCATCCAGCTCTGATTCGGAATCCTCTGCCTCTGATACTCCACAAACCAACGCCACCCCTGCACAACCACCAAAATCACCAACTAAAGCAGTTGAGGAACCTAAAAAGAAAGAGGATCCAAAACAAAGAAGACCTTCCAAAACAAACAAGATATCCTCATCTAGTGATGATGAACAGCCAAAGGTTGCCAGTCCCAAAACTCAGCCTCCAAGGAGACGGTGCTCAGCCAAACCGAAAGCAGCAGCAGCAGTACTTGCTAAAGGAAAACCAGCCCCTAGATCAACTCCTGCTGGAGCAAAAACCCCTAAATCAACACCCAAAACTGCATCCAAACCTACTACCAAATCAGATCAGAAAAAGAAAAGCATTTTCTCACCAGACAACAGCTCAGAGTCTGAATCCGAAAGTAAATCATCCAAAAGTCCCAAAGGCTCTCCACGGCCTAAGAAAAATACTAGAAAGTCCAGTGATGATAAAGAAACATCTTCAGTTACACCAGAAAATGAAGACTCAAATGGCAAAGATAATGCAAAACGTAGAAGCAGCAATAGAGCAAGCGGTCCACCACCGAAGAAAGCAGTTGAAGAGAAGAGTGCTTCATCCTGCACATCGAGCCAATCATCGGTGGAGTCTGTGTCATCTGATAGTGATAGTGAACCAACTCCAAAGAAAGAGGCTCCACTGAAAACTGGAAAAACTAAGCCTCCTTCAAGTTCAAGTAGTAAAGTAAGTTCAGACAACAGTGCGTCAAGCAAGGTAAACACTGCAGTATCTTATGCAGTTGTAATAAGGTTTAGATAGCATACTATTTAAAACATTTGCTCATAGTCTGAGGACTGATTGCAAATAAGTCCAAAGGAAAAAAAAAGCTTGCAACAAAAGTTGGTAACCTGATATTCTGGCAATTGTACAATAAATAACCTGTTAAAAATAATTTCAATCAATCATAACTGAGGACACTACAATAAAAAAAATCCATTCAGGTCATTGAATTTATTGTTTTCCATCTTAAAAAACAATACTCCCTAAACATTTCACAAACATTATCCAATATAAACACATCAGTTGTTTTGCGGAGTAAACCAATAGCATTACAGGCTCAAAGGAAAACTCTAAGAAATAATAGAAAAAATATATAAAAAAGTGAAGTAAAAAAAAAAAACAATAAAAACCCAAATGATGTAATTTTTTAAATTACAGCAAGAAAACACAGGCAAAAGCAGTGAGTCTGGAGATGCAACATTGCCAAGAAAACTCACAAGATCATTATCAGCCCGTGTTTCCAGATTGGCAACTATTTCCAGGCCTACACACACTGACACCGATTCTGAAGCTGATGATAAAAGTAATGACAAAAGGTATGTCTGGCTGTATTTTTATTGATCTTAGCAACAAATTTTACAAGAGATCTATAGAATACAAACAAAGCTTGAAAAAGCTATGTGTATTTATGAATATTTCGTCATTGTAACTAAATAGTAATTTTTCTTTATAAAGTAGAAAATGAATCATGAATTGTTTTGTGAATCTAAGTATTTTTAAAATGTTAATGTTATGGAATATAGAATAGAATATGTTCAGTTGCTTAAAACATGGTAAATTTGATAACAAAATTTTCATCTGAGACCATGTTTTATAAGAATTTGAGAATGCTTTTAAATCACAAATTTAAAGGCAGCGCATAAACATGCCTGTAAAATGTACCAATAGCTTGCATGCCAGTTACTGCCATGTGCTAGTTAAGCAATTTGCATCCTTGCATATATATTCATTCTATTGATATTCACACGAGCCAGTTCTGAAACCTGTGTATCCCTTACACACTGCGCCTTTTAGAAACGGGTGAAAGCATCGCGAATCTCGGAATGAACAGATTTTGGCATCGATGCGGTCGCGCTTTAGTATCGATGCAGAAACTTTAGAGCGACTGTATAAATGCTAAAAAGTAGCGCAAGTGTGCATAGGAGGACCATTTGCGACTGCATCAATGATGCACCGCGACTGCATCGTTGCCGTTTCCGCCTCCCTCCACACCCCGCCGTCACGTAGGCGATGATCAATAAAGCGTTTTACCTGTATTATTCACAGTGTATAAAGGATCAAAGACATCTTGGACACTTCATATGTTTTCTTTTAAAACTTGTAGAGGTAGATGCCACTCAAGATCAATACCAATTCGACATAAACCTTATTCTTCCAGTTCAAACAGCATCAAAGACATCAAGAAGCCGCTCAAAGGCAGACCGCCGGTGGTACGGTCGCCCGTCACTAACCTCCCTCCCCCTGAGCCCTCTGAGAGGCGCTGCCCTGTGAGGGGATGTGACTCTAGTGGACATCTTGGTAAGAATTTATGTATCTTCTATCTAAAGTCCGTTCCATTTTGCTTGTCGAATATTTTAAACAATAGTGACGACCGCTGTGGTGTAGTGGCTAAGCACGCTGGTTTCAAGGCGTCGCAGCTCCGAAGTCCCGGTCCCGATTCCTGGTCGGGTCAATATAGAAATCGACATTTTCTATATTGTCTCGGGTCTGGGTGTTGTGGTACCACCTTTGTGTCTGATTTCCATAACACAAGTGCAATTAGCTACTTACTTTGGGATCAGAGAAATAAATGTGATTGGTGTCAATATTTATCCATTTTTACCGAAATAATTCATTTTGAAATAAGATGAACACAAAAATCAATGACTACATAGGACAATTGTCGTTTAACACTGAAATATGTTTAAATCAAATATTAAATGAATTTTATTAACAGATATTTTTCTAAAAGTTATGAAAAGATTGTTTACATTATTCGACTAGCAAAGAAAAACGGACTTTACACTAACAAAGATCGCGTTAGTTACATCACTTATAAGTCGAGAACGGGTCGACCGATTTTCATGATTTTTACTTTGTTTAGGACATTGGGACCTGTTATTCTGCAATGCAAGGTTAACGCAATAATAAAATCAGTTTTCATTTGGCTTTGCGAAGGGATGGAACATTTTTATACTAAACTCATTTTAGAGACAACTTGCTAAACAAAATATAGTCAAGGTCAGCATGAGGTTATGCGTAATTATAGCACTTTGTTGTTTCAATCTTCGGATTTTTGTGAAAGCGGAATTCGATCCTTGGCACTCCTCCGAACTGCTGGGGAGAATTCCTCGACAATCAGATTGTAGAAAGTAACTCTTGCCTTCGTCTCCGTGGTTATTGTTTTCGCGCTCGGTCAACCACAAAAATGTACAGCCACCATGACTTACTGAAAAGGACATCACTTCACGCATTGCTTAAAAGCTACTTTCTCAAAACTTCGGAAGTCACGGAAATTGATCTGAAGAGTCAAGTTAAAAATATTCGGGTCCAACGTAAAATCCGTGCTACTGTATGGGTGTGAGACGTGGAAAGTCTCAAAGGGTATCTCGCACCAGCTGCGAACTTCATAAACCGTTGCCTTATCAATTCTCCGTATTTTATGGCCCGAGAAAATCTCTTATGTCGAACTGTTGGAACGCTGCAACGAAATCCCGATCGACCAGCAGATCAAGCGCCGCAAGTAGAATTAGATTGACCGTACTCTCTGAAGGGATTCCGATCACATCCTAAAGCAGGCTTTGGATTTAAACCCATAAGGAAAGCGCTCCAGACAAACTTGGCGGCGCACTGTAGCGGACGAGGCGAAGAAGATTGGCAAGTCCTGGAGCAAGATAAAAAGAGAACATTGACAAGAGAACGTTGCCAGCAACTTCTAAGCTTCTCAACTTCCCAGCTTCTTCTCAGCAACTTATACCAGCAACTTCTCCTTCAGTTACCAGCCTTTGGCCCGGTTAGCCAAGAAGTTGCTGGTTCGTGTCCCGCCCGTGCGCAATTTTTTGGTTTCTTATTTCATCTTTATGAATATAAAATATGACACTGTAAGTGTTAAAAACGTTCTAAAAAAAACATCATCATCATCATCATTATCAGCCAAAGGACGTCCACTGCTGAACATAGGCGTCCCCTACGTTTTTGCACAGGGATCGGTTGGTCGGGGAAATGGTCTGCATCCAGTGTGATTCTGCGATCTTCATTGTCCATCTTGTGGACGTCCTACACTGCGCTTTTGGTCGAAGGGTCTCCTAAATAGAGAACGCATGGCGGAATGTTTTGAAGAGATAAAGGAGCCCCCATCGTTGCCGCTGTTAGCCACAGCCGTTGCAATCCATGATCTCTTCCTGTACTTACAGTTGTGTCGGATTTCTATAACACAAGTGCATTAGCTACTTATTTTGGGATCAGATCAATGTTTGTTATTGGTGTCCAATATTACGTGTTATTGTGCGTAGTGCGTGGCGTCGTTTTGCAATGGCACCATTTTAAGGTCAATTCTCCATGAGTGTTAAGTGTGTGTGTGTGTGTGTGCGTCCGATCGCGCGGTTCTCGCTGTGTCTGAACTAGCGCTTAACGTGTTAAACAATTGACGACCCGTCTGGTGTAGTGGTCGAGAAATCGCCTACTACGCAGCGGGTTGCGGGTTCGATCCCCGCACAATACAAACATTTGTGTGCATGAACATGTCTGTTTGTATTGGTCTGGGTGTTTTCTATGTATATCATGTATGTATTTACTTTTACAATCACAAAAGTATTTAAGTATTATATCCGTTGTCTCGCACCCATCACACAAGCTTTGAGTAACTTACTTTGGGACTAGATGGCGGTGTGTGGGAATGTCCAAAGGATAGTTATGACTGGTTCCCCAAGGTGGCAAGGCGCCCCGTCACTTCACCTGGGACGCGTGTCCTATCTACCACAACGTGACTGGCGCGTGGTGCGTCGCGGTGGGAAAGGACTGGCTGTCATGCGGGTCCACCGCTGTTATACATCGTTTCTTAGTCTATCGCTTAACGTCTTAAAAACTTTCCCCAAGGTGGCAAGGCGCCCCGTCACTTTACCTGGGACGCGTGTCCTATCTACCACAACGTGACGGGCGCTTGGTGCGTGGCCGCGGGAGAGGAACGCGCTGCAGCGGCCGCGACGCGGCGTCGAGCGCTGCAAGCGATACAGCAGCGGCCGAGAACGATGCCGACCATAGAGCAGAGAGCTTACCAGTTGAAGGTTAAGGTGAGCTTTGGTATTCATATTGATAGTTTGTTGAAATGTTAACGAAATGAATTGTATTCTATGTCTGGATAATGAATTAGAATTTAGTATTAAAACATTGATATTACATTGTAATAAAAGTCCAAAATTAATAAAATATTGAAATATAGGAATTTTGACTTTATGGTGTACTAGTTATGGCTCGTCATTCATGTATTTCATATATATCATATATACAACGTATAACGGTAAATACGTAAAACCTGAAAATAGTTTGATTGGAATAGCAAGTAGAATCAATTAAATAACTTTTTAATATGAGTCAAATTTAAATAATATTTACAAAAAAATTGACCTGTCTATTTATTAAGAAGACAAGCCATTTTGTGTATTAACCCGCCAAAATACGTATAGCCATGGTTAGTTCTTTAGGAGCGTACATAGAAATAATAATAATGTCAGCACGGTGCTACGGCCTGGTGAAATAACTACCTACTAACTCCTGTCTCAACAAATCGTCGTTCGCAGAGCAAGAAATTATCAAAAGTGGCAGTAAAACTGAAACACCACATAAAACCTTAAATTATTTTTAAATTATTTGTTTTCCTTCAGACTAAGGTCAATTGAATTGAAAATCATTTGGGGTGTCTGAGGTTTTGCGCATTTAACATTACATGTTGTATATATAATGCTTTGTACAGTTGCCAGCTCGTCAGGTTATAGAATACAACTGATAAAACTGATCCTTGTTAAAATTGAAAAAGATACCGCAGTGTTTACCTTGACGTACTGTTGTCCATGCCTCATATTGCTAGTTTCAAGGCGCCGCCGCTCCGAGGTCCCGGGACGTTCGATTCTCGGTCGGATAAATATAGAAATCAAAATTTTCTATATTGTCTCGGGTCTGGGTGTTGTGGCACCACCGTTGTGTCTGATTTCCATAACACAAGTGCATTAGCTACTTACTTCGGGAACAGAGCAATGTATGTGATTGGTGTCCAATACTTTTTTTTTAACTTTTAATACTGATATTTAAAACTTAATTAATCTCCAAATTCAGGATATGCGCTCAAAATGGAAAGGCAGTCAAGAGCTCCGCGAGAAGCTTGCCAACGCTGAAGACATCACAGAGGAAAGGGAGCCTCTGCTGGACGGGTTCGCTCCCGACTACGATCTGAGGCTGTTCCGGGAGGCGCAGGCTTTGGCGGCTATCAAGATTGAGGAGGAACTGGGTGACATATCCACGGATAGAGGGACCAGGTAAATGTTATCTTAGAAAAAATATAAATGTGAAAAATTATATTCGTGTGAATGTATGTCACCATAATAGAACCCGCGGGATGACAATCTTACGGTTTTGAATCCGGTAGGTTGTTATCTGTCTATTTATTGTGAACAAGCTTAACATGGTTTAGCATTTACGCTTTTAATGGTTTCGAATGTTTTTAACACTGACAGTGTCATATTTTATATTCATAAAGATGAAATAAGAAACAAAAATTTGCGCACGGGCGGGACACGCACCGGTTACTTCTTGGCTAACCGGGCCAAACGCTCTACCAATTGAGCTACCGTGCTGGTTCGAGTCCCGTCCGTGCGCAAATTGTTGACACACACACACTATTTTATATTCATAAAGATTAAATAAGAAACCAAAAAATAGCGCACGGGCGGGACTCGAACCAGAAACTTTCTGGCTAACCGGGCCAAAGTAAGTGGCCAAGTTGATTTATTCTGTAAAGAATAACTACTTGGCCCACTGTTGCATAAACAGATTGGTTGATGTCGTTTAATAACGTCACACGTAATATCGTATCTCTAAGAGACCACAAATTTCTCAAAGTCGGACAGACAGCACGGTAGCTCAATTGGTAGAGCATTTGGCCCGGTTAGCCAGAAAGTTGCTGGTTCGAGTTATATAATTTATAACATAATATAATAAGATATGGAAGCATTTTAATAAAATGTAATTATGTGCCTAATATTACATTTCTGACTTTCTAGAATTTATTGTACCAATTTTGATTTGCATGACAAAATTGTCAAATATGAGCAGCTATCTTAAAATTTGTGACATCAATGTAATACCATGTTATAAATAAATAAATAAATAAGCATTTTATTTCTTGCTTCTACAATGTTGAAGTAATACATGATTATAACAGTATAGAGAAAATATATGTTTATCTACTCTCATATCGTTAAATTCAAAATACAAAACTCAAAACGAGTTTATATAGACGTACTTTATAAATAGTATATCGAAATGAAATTAAAAAAAATAATTATGACACTATTTTTCTAACAAAATAATGTTATAATATTTTTTTTTCATTACAATACAGATTACAGATCATAGATACATCTATTTATTTTTTTATCTGTGGCTGCGCGCGCTTTGGCGCATGCGCGGTGATAACGGGAATTTTGGCGTCTTAATACGTTTGTGTTTCGGTAGATAATTATTAGTGTTTATTAAAATGTCTGATAGTGAAAGTGCAGAAAATTTGACGCCGCCCGACATTTTAGAGACTGCGACAGCAGTCTGTCTTAATCTACTACCAGTAAAGTCAAGAAAATTATACGATAAATGTTATCAAGACTTTTTAGCATGGAAATCTTTATCTTTTATTAATTTGATATGTTCGTGTTCAATGAGAGTAGATAAAGTAGTGTATGAAACTGCACATAACTAGGTATTATACACTCGTGTGATACTTTTAAAAACTCGCTTCGCTCGTTTTTTAAACTCACACTCGTGTATAATACCTCTCATTATGTACCAGTTTCATAATAGTAGTTTATTGTTATTGTTTTCATAAAAGTACGTCTATATAAACTCGTTTTGAGTTTTGTATTTTGAATTTAACGATATGAGAGTAGATAAACTACTAATATGATTGGTTCTTAATTTTAATTAAAACTAGGTTTCTCAGTATTGTTTTTTAAAAAAAGTAAAAATAAAAAAGGATATTCTTGTTGCTGAGCAAGAACCCCGGATTGGGTAAAGGTCTCTTCAATAGATCCCCATCCATCTCTATCTTGGGCTACGACTCTATAACCCTCCAAATACCGTTTTATAAGCAAATAAATGTTCCTGATTTCTCATTTCTGATTTCCGCCTGTGTGCAAATTTTTGGTTTCTTATTTCATCTTTATAGTGGTAATCTGGCTCAAACAACGCATTTTGCCCCCAGATTCGTGGTAATGGGCAAGTACATGATGGAGGTGTGGTACCAGTCCCCGTACCCCGGCGACGCAGCGCGGGTCCCTCGCCTGTTCGTGTGCGAGTTCTGCCTCAACCACCACACGTCCGGCGCCGGCGCCGCGCGGCACAGGGCCAAGTGCGTCTGGCGACACCCGCCGGGGGACGAGGTTAGTTCATATAGTAGCAGGGCTTGGAAACCGGTATTTTTTTTGAACCGGTTTAACGAAAATACAGGTGGAACTTATTGAAAACGGTTTTGTTCCTTTGAACCGGTTTTTAAACCGGTTTGGAAAAATATGGGTATTTTTCATTAACCGGTTTAACTTTTCGTTCACGCAGGACAACCACCTGATCTTTGTTAAGATCTGCGAGCGGTGAGCGCATCTGACGTTTGATTTTATTCAATAAAACGTATTTTGTTTGTATATCCTATCAGATACGTACAGTGTTAATTGTTCGACATATTTTTGAAAATTTTACTTATATTATTAAACAATATAATGGCCAAGGAAATAATTGTGAAGAATCTGATAATCAGTATAACCTCTTTTGAAGAATATACGGTCAAAAAACAAGTCGTGTTGCTATCGTCGCAAGCGGCTAGGCATTAACCGGTTTATTTTGGTTTACAGTATCGCTCTTATTGGGTTTCGCTCCGGAACGGAATTTTACGATAAAACCGGTTTAACCGTTATAATACCGGTATATCTTGAACCGGTTTCAAGCCTTGTATAGTAGTAGTCCCCCTAGCCGATTTCGACTACGGTGGCCAGTCACAACGACTAGCCGACTGCGCGGGACATATTATAGTGCGCAAGTGTGTGCGCAAACACAGGTGCACTCTCTATTCCTTTCACTCTCATAGCCCGATGGGACAGCAATCTGACACGACCGGAGAGAGATCAGGCGCAGGACCAACGGCTTAACGTGCTTTTCCGAGGCACGGGGGTGAAAACACCGCCAACTTCCAAACTCCGGGCTACCCTAAGAATTTCTGAACAGAAAAACTCAGGTATATATTTTTGGCCCGACCCGGGGATCGAACCCGGGACCTCTGGCGCAGCCGTCGCTTTAAAGTGCGACCCTCCTACCGCTGCGCCACCGAGGCAGTTAGTGCATATACGATTATAAGGGTGGTGGCTAAAATAAGTTGAATTAAAAATAGTACATTATGATACAATTGTACTAAATTGACCATTATACAGGGTGTTGTTTTGGTCAGTAACATCCAACTCAGGGATGATAATATGTGTGATAAAATGATGACACTCTCACACTTTTATGAGACATCTATCTCAAATACTTAAGAGTTTAAGCTAGAAGGGTTTCTACAGTGTGTCTGGTACATGTGTCCGACCCGTTAGGGTGCAGAAAAATGACCAATTTTTATCGACAAATCCACTATTATAAATCATTTTTCATCTCTCTTGTTTGGAAAATATTCCTGTGTAGATAGCCGGGTGGAAAATAGTTTATCCATCCCTAGGGTAGAAAGTAATTCAGTTTTAATTGCTTACATCACAGAGTTCGAAAAAAAAGTGGTTTCCATAACTCTTTGTGTAGCTAATCATTAAACAACAAGTTCAATGATCGTTGTTCGAAAAAAAATAACAATAAGTCCATTTTTTAAGAAGAAAAAAAAACAGTTAAAATATTTAGATGCCCGCTATACTCAATGACGGTTTTTTTTTCATTTTACATTGTCTCGTTAGTTTTCTTTGTCTTTGCCTTTTTCTCTTCAGTTTTGTCTATTGTTGCACAGCCGGGGCGACTCGCCATGATGGTTGTATTCATAATAAAATCTTCTTACTTACTCCCACTTTAAACTGTCACTCATAGCGCTATCTTATGAGGCAAAATCGAATCTGCAATTTGGCATACCTTTAGTAGTTTCTGTGACAAGTGTCAGGTTACGTGCATCCACTATTATTATTATCTGTAAGAAAATTTGATCGTCACTTTTAACCCAGATTTGAATTATTTGATATCAGGTTTCATCTTGTGCCGAACTACATAATACCTCATCATCACATGTATCTACAATCACACAGCTAAATTTATATATTTTTCCTCACAGTCGAAATGAAAAATAGTATGTTTAACTCGGGTGAAAGCACCCATTTCACTCTCGAATTATTGGCGCTCTCACTCCGTTAGAGCGCCAGAAAAATCTTGAATAACAATCTACAATTTTCTTTAAGCTGTTAAAAAAATACAGCTATTTTATTTTTTTGGGTTTCTGAGTCCGGGTGGATTCATTTATTTAGCTATCAATATCTACCGATTCATAGGACCTATCAGCATTAAAATGAATTCATTCGACAAGTAAAAATGTAGATAATATGTTGACATCAAAAAATATCAAAAGCTCTCATTTAAATCGTTGAAAAACACTTAAAACCTAAAATATTCAAGAAACAATGTTTTATTTTTGGTTTTTTTATATAACAAAAAGCTTGACCGTGAATTTTCTAGATTCACTAAGTCATCCATAACCTTAAAATTGATGTTAATAAATACATTTTAAGTTAAATTGTGTAGGCGTTATGATTAACGGTTATGACTCTCTTAGAGAAGTCGCAGTATTTCCGTATATTCAATTAATCATAACGAATAAAATCTATAACATTGATCATATCACTGCGGCCTTAAGGGTCGGACACCGGTGACCAGATACACTGTACAAACAAACGCAGTGTGTTAATAAAACATACTTTATTATTCCATTTTAATTGTCAACAGGTGTACAGAAAAGACAGCTTGAGCGTTTGGCAAGTGGACGGTCGCAAACACAAGCATTATTGCCAACAGCTCTGTCTGCTCGCGAAGTTCTTCCTCGACCACAAGACGCTGTACTACGACGTGGAGCCGTTCCTGTTCTACGTGATGACGTGCGCCGACAGCGAGGGCTGCCACGTGGTCGGCTACTTCAGCAAGGTGGGTGGATAGCGATAATTGTGCAATCATCGCGCGATCGATTGCTAAACGTCCAGATAATACGAATTGATACTGAATATACCGATTTTGTTTAACAGACGCAGGCTCGTTTCTTTTCAATGATTGTGCAACTATCGTGCGATGATTGCTAAACGTCAATTCTAAATGTACAGAATCTTAAAGATTTAAGGAATATAATTTATTATAGCAATTATTGTGCAATTATCTTGCGATGATTGCTAAACGTCAAGTCTAAATGTACAGAAACTTAAATAAATGAGAAAGATAATTTACTTTTGCATTTATTGTGCAATTATCGCGCGATAACTGCTAAACGTCGGTTACAACTTTTATTCAGTTGATGAAAATAGGAATTTGAAAGAAATGGATTTTACCTAATCAATAACTGAACAATTACCAGTCATGCACACGACACTTTTATGTGTAAATACTAGTGGGAGCTGTCATGTGGTCGGGTACTTCAGCAAGGTCAGTAATACTGTTCGCCTCCGCTTTACCACTTTAAGATCCAAAATCGCTTATACTTCTCGTCGTCTTTTGTTTGAAGTGACGCCCGTTTTCGTGTCGATTGTGCAAGCTATCAACGGACGAGAGCGCCTCAGTTAAACACTGCGACCTCTCTATACTAATATTATAAAGCTGGAGAGTTTGATTGTTCGTTTGAACGCGCTTATCTCAGGAACAATTGACAACATTTCATCTTTTAAAAGGTATGAAAATTCGAAAACCATTTCAGGAATTGGCGATTATAAACACGACAAACATTTTTTCGGCTTCTTTTGCGCTTTATTTTTAAAGTGAAATGAAAAAGACTGAATAGAACATGGAAGTTGGCATTTCACAGGTTACGCCTTTGCAGTGACATTTCTTGCAGAAATAAAAAATGCTTTTGAACATATGACCTTGCTGTCACCTGTCACTTTGACATTTAGTGTTGTTATTGTTTCCGGTGTTGTATTGAATATTATCTATAAATTACGATATCCCAATTTATTTTTTTAGTTTAGATACGAAATAACCATCATATTACTCATTCGAAATAAGATTGATATTTGCAGGTATGAGAAAATAATTGAGTAATTTTCAGATATCATTACAATTTTAAATTAGAAAGGATGCTACGTAAGCTTTGTTTACTTACTGTTTGCAAAACTTAAATCAGATAATGTTACATAATAAAGAAAAATGAAATACTTAATGGATATACCAATAATATCGATATCGACATCTTAATTCTACAATTGATACAGACCACAACACTATTAACGTCAGTTTTGTTTTAATATAGCAAAGACCGTGACCTTGTGACATCCAACCTCATCTACTTACGCTCTTTTAGAATGGAGAGTTTTTAAACAGTTACATATTATTAGGGAAAATACTGAAAAGAAATGAAAATAAAGAGATATGGGTGCCTTTATTTTAGAAGTTCTTTCAGGGAAAAAATAAAAATGTGTATACAAAAATTGTTAAATGTTTTCAATTGGCCGGTCGTGGAAAACGGGAGTAATATTCCTTTACGCCTTTACGCTGAGTACGCCGTAAGTAAACCGTTTAAAAATCAAGTATAACGGGATGGTTTAGCTTGAAAAGTTTCACAATAATGTTTGCATCACATGTTGACGCTCTGGCTTGGAGACTCACTTCAGCTGCATAAGCGGTTAGAAAAAATTGACATTTGACTGATGTTGAAACAGCAAGGCTTGTTAGTCCAGTCACCTTAGGGGTTTCACCTCGGAATCGGAGATAATAAGCTGGAAACTCGTATACAGCTTCATTTTGGCGTTCTAAAAGTTGTCTCAAAAGTCTCAATAAATCTCGTGTCTGCGTCGTAAGTTATTCGAGGTCAAAGGTCACGAAAATCGGTTTTTTGCCATTATCTCCGTTTCTATGGCTCCAATCACTTCAAGATTTATTATGAAAATTGAAGATAATGAAATTTGGCACAACTTTTGTCCCAACTTTTTTTTTGTACGCTCAACCCTTTTCGAGATAGAGAGCGGAGAGCACCCAGCGCTCAGGCATATATACTATTATACAAGGTCAACCGTGAACCGTGAATTGTATATAGTTACTAATTCCTTAAAATATTATTAATAATAAATAATTTGTATTATTTATTAATTAATACATTGTATTCAATATTATATATATATATATATATTGGGATCTCTATATATATATATAATAAATTTATTTACTTTTATTTGATAATTGATGGAAATAAATTAATTGATAGATAGATAGAGAGATGGTAAATTGATTAAAAATAAAATATCAATTTTCTTCTTCTTCTTCTTCTTCATCATCATCTGCTGGGGAATTGAAACTTTCGATTTCATCTTCATCATCTTCGTTGACTTGTATAATTGTCTCCAAACCTTCTAAAATGTCTGGATCGAATGCAGTTTCTTCCTCAGAATCGTCTTGCAATATAACAGCATTGAGACAAGCTTGCCCATTGCATTGTCCACAAGCTAAAGTACATTGCAAGCCCGATTTTCTGCATCCGCAGCGTGAACCACAACCATTCTTACAATTACAAAATATTGTACTGAGTAATTCATCTGGAGCTGGTGGTAATAGTGTGGTTATTGGCTGCAGAAACTCATCTTGGAGTACCCAGCCCCATTCTTGAGGTTCTAAATCATGTCCTAACCATTTTTGAATTTGGTACTAAACACGATTTATGTGTTGATGAGCTGCTGCACTTGTTGGTGGAAGATTAGATAACTGGACAGGTTTATGAAGTTTAGTAGATTTAATGAATTGAATGTAGCTGTGATGATCAATATTATTTTCAGATTTTGGAGCATTATATACTGCTAGAAAGATGCGTACTCCATTTTCCATATACAAGGTATTATTCACCGAGATTCACGGTTGACCTTGTATAATAGTATATATGCCTGAGCGCTGGGTGCTCTCCGCTCTCTATCTCGAAAAGAGTTGAGCGTACAAAAAAAAAGTTGGGACAAAAGTTGTGCCAAATTTTATTATCTTCAATTTTTATAATAGGTCTTGAAGTGATTGGAGCCATAGAAACGGAGATAATGGCAAAAAAACGATTTTCGTGACCTTTGACCTCGAATAACTTACGACGCAGACACGAGATTTATTGAGACTTTTGAGACAACTTTTAGAACGCCAAAATGAAGCTGTATACGAGTTTCCAGCTTATTATCTCCGATTCCGAGATTTGCCCCTTTTTTTGTCTAAGGTGACTGGACTATGTGTATTTTAGTTACATTCATAGTATACTGTTTTATGGTCTTCTCTTGTAGGGTTCTGCTGCGGACATCGATACCATCTTTATTTTACAGAAAAGAGCCATTTGTGCCATTTACAAACTTTGTCCCCGCGAATCCCTGAGAGAATTCTTTACGGAAATTAACAGCCTCACAGACTCTTCTGAATACATATTTGATAATATCATGTATGTACGCAAAAATTTAGATCTTTTCATGAAAAAAAGTGATATTCATTCGTATAACACAATAAATAAAAACAAACTTGTCATTCCAAAGTTCAGGTTAGCCAAAACAATGAATTCATTCTTGGGAAATAGTGTAAAATTTTTCATTAATATACCTAATAATGTTATCGAACTACCTATTCATAAATTTAAGTTCCAAAAAACTACCCTAATGTCGAACGGGTATTATAAAATTCAAGACTATCTTAATGAAGAAAATGTATGGACAGTCCAGCCTGCACCAAACTGATGTACCTACCTGTTTATTTTTAGTTTTAAGTTTTTGTGGCAGCTAGTGGTGACTGAGTTTGTTCCGGCGTTTCTTCTCAGCACTTGCCAAATTGTCTGTGTCTTGTCTCAAAGCGCTAGTACGGCCCAAAAGATAAGGAGACATGTTCTAGCCCCATAAGGGCCACAATAAATTGATATTACAATAATTATTGACGTTCATATGTGGCATTTTGTGTCCTAAATAAAATAAATTATTTTTGCCTTTGACTTTGCGACGGAATATAACGTATCGTATATGGTCTACTCACAAAAATCTCTTTGTGTATTTTTCATATATTTGATAAAAAATAATGTACGTTTTTCAAAGGATCTACAAATTATTTTAATCGCTGACATTATAGCGAGCCAGGAGTCGAACACTAACATATCAATTCTGTCTAGCCCATAAGTGATAGCGAATGCTAATCAGCGTTTATACCACCTTTGGTTGTATAATAAAGTCAAAATAAATACTTGTTCAAAATGTTCATAATGTAAGCCTAAAGTGTTTGTAGGTATAGGTAAAAAACGGCAACCCTTTTCGATCGTGGCGCCATTTTGTCATTCTTCAGATAAGTTAGTGTCACTATTAAAGTTGTTTAAACCTACGCAACAGGGTTGCAAGTATTTCGTCTCGCTGCAAATGTATTTACGCTGCGTTACACTAGATGGCGTGTAATAAATGAATCCAGATCAGTATTCTGTTACCTACTCTATGTTTAAAAATTGCATAGATTTAAGTCACTATTTTTTCAATCTATGCTACTTTACTTACATCCTTGACAAGAGATTTTACTACATTCGTCAATTTCTCGCCATTTATATTGATGTCCTTGAACGATTAAAGCCTAATATTTAAACGGATTTGTTCAGTGCCTGATTTTTTGGAGATCTTTTATACGAATCCATAATATTTTTTCATTGAATATTCCCACAAGCTGATTAACATAACTATCAATTCAAGGGAGTGATCCTCTATTTAATTTTTCTGTGGAGTTATCCAGTTTGGAGGAGGCCTTTGTGTAACAGTGGGACTAACGACTAGAAATAAAAACTAGCAAGCAAAAAATATTCAGCTCTTGAAACAAGCGTAACTTATAATTACAACAAATAAATGAGCCACAACTGGCCTCAACGAATGTCTTTATACTAATATACCTTAATAAAATGAACTCCATAAATAAACAATAACCAAATCAACCGCTCCGAAACCGGGCAGCGTAATTGCAAAATCAGTCATTTGCTTACACATCCACGCTACAACTTACGGTGTTGTACTCCATTCAGGGGGCGCGTCAGCTGTGGGGTCAATGAACCTTACGTAGACACCCCCCTTCACATCCCCCCATTCTTACCCAACCCGCCCCGCCCACAAAGTCTGGAGTCTATTTTTTTTCCAAAAAACCAAATGGAATCTTCGAAGACGTTTGGAATAACACGATTAGACCATTAAATAGGATTGATCTAGGGTTTAAGGTGTTTGAAGATATGAATATTTAAAGCAGATTCTGTCTCAGGTGGATAAAATGAAATGTTAATACATCACACGTGTTCAGTAGTTAATGTTCTATCGTAAATATAACAAATTGCACAAAAATAAACAATCCAATTGAAATCAAGATCGTCTCTATATTTATTTTCTTTCTTTACCTATATCACCATTAGATAGCCTTTTGGCCACTCAACCACATTTAAGTATTTAAATCTGTAGCAGAAATGAATTGGGATTCCATAATCGAAATTATTGAACGACTGATTCGCAATTGCGTTTCTTTATGCCTTTCCCGTCCCGTGGCGTGTACGTGACAACAAAGGCATATTGCTCCTTCGTATATTTGTTGTCACATCACATGCAGCGAGAACTATTTCTGTGAGGTTGTTGTAAGGTATGTTTTTTTTTTTAATTGGACCCCCATCACTTACATTGCTCTGATTCCGAAATAAGTAGCTTATTGCATTTGTGTTATGGAAATCAGACACAACGGTGGTACCACAACACCCACACCCCAGACAATATAGAAAATTATGATTTCTGTATGGACCCGACCGGGGATCGAACCCGGGACCTCGGAGCGGCGACGCCTTGAAATCAGCGTGGCCACTGCACCACGGAGGTCGTCAAAAGAGTTCGTCATTGAGTGGACAAATCCAAGTCATAGAAAAATATTCAGCCATTCCTTAGATCTTCATTCTGTAATTAAAGCTCTTTGCCCAGTACACCGTAGCATACCATGACCAGCTAGGATGTCTGGCAAAGAAATATTTATTGAAAACTATGACACATTGCCCAATATAAGGTCACGTCGTTTTAAGTGATAATATTTAAAGAGCCGATACAGCACGAAAAATGAATCATTTTTTGTAGACAACACTTTGGGTTTTATACGTTAGTTTTTGAGGAAATTTGAGATTAAGGTACATAATTATTTTTTCAGATTTTATTTTTTGTCAATTATGGTTTAAATTAGAGAAAAATAAGGATAAGGCATTGAATTGAGAGAGGCGATGCCGATGACGTAGATAACTTTTAAAATCTCCAGTGGGCTGTATAAAAAAAAAGATAGCGATAATTATAAAAAATAAAAATCTCGATCTTCCAAAAAATACTGATGGAATCGTATTTTATGATGTTTACAAACATACAGTTAAAACATTATCACTTAAAATGATTTGACCTTATATACCGTTCCGTCTCCGACCAACAGCACAGCAGCATGCACGGAGCGTATTTTGCCGGTGCTGCGCGCACGCTCCGTGCATGAGACGCTACGTTGCTAGACCGGTGAGCATACGTCGAAACAAAGACGTCGTACGTAACATAGATTACATTGATTGTCCTGCCGATACAGATTGTCAGACTGATCACGACACTTCTGCGTTTAAAAATACTTCTGCGTTTAAAAATCGGCGGCTTCTTAAGCTCGATGCCAGACGCGACGAGCTGAAAGCCCGACCACCTGCGGCTATCGGCTATAATTTTGTGAACGGTCTGCTCTCATGCCCGCAATGTGCGAGGATTTTTACCAACAAAATTGGCTACATAAGCCACTTGCGAGCTCATCAACGGCAAAACCGTAGTTGGAGACAGTCGCCGTGGCCGATTTCGGCCGGGATTTCATTATCATCATCAAGACACTTCTGGGTCAGAGTTTTAGGTACACCTTGCCAATAAAATATAAAACAAATCGCGGTTCGGTCACTGCCACCAAATAATATATTATACACGAGAATCATACGGCCATCATACGGGTATCTTACGCGTTGTATACTGACATTTTACGGGTCGTATACGTGTTCCGTAGGCAAGTGTTACTTTTCGTGCCTGACACATATTATATCACTTATTAGTTGCTCGCAAATTTTAGTCTTGTTTGTATTCAATAAAGACACTATACAAAATGTACGTGGGTATTGTCACGAAAAAAACCATTTCCTACCAATCTCTGTAAGCTTATGTATGAATTTTGGTTTCGTCTGTACCGTGAATTTGCTGTTGGTATTTCGAATATACGCTCGTCTGCCTTCGAAACGAATAAAGTCAAATTTGTTACCTTAACAAAGTGTTTTTTACTGTTATTCATTTTGTACTTTTATTTTTTTATTTAATCTCAATCTGTGTCAGAACTTCAGGTTGATTTGCGAAATTGAAATCAAAATACGTATGAAAATATCAGAAATAAAGAAATGCATGATAACAATGACGATTTACCTACTTTTTTTACCTATATTGAATACCCCAACATGTCACATAAAAAAGTCACGGTAAAAAGCAGTTTTCAGCATCAAAAATTACAATGATCATAAAAACACTAGTAAGTTACGCTTTCCATACGCAATGCGGTTATTTAGCCTGAAATAAACCAGTATTACAGGTCTGTATATTTATAATTCGCGTCGTACGGCCTTATAAAGTCGCAAGTGCCAAAATATGTTGTAATATCACCTATCTCTGTCTGACGGTTTATTAAGGACAATTTGCTGTGGTTTTAATCGTGGTCGTAGCAGAAATATACACAAGGCATAACTTGAACAAAACATTTGCTGCAGAAAACCTCCAGGTAGTAAAAAAAACAAAGTGGCAACAAAGACAATATTTCTAAGTAAAAAGTAAAACTTCTGTCCTGTTACGGCGCTATGAACGTAGACTCTACGCCTGCACGATGCTACGCCGTAGTTGACTTGGGGTATTCTTAGTAAAAGTAACAAATGCTTTGATTTATTTTCTCTTGTTTTTGTCATAACTAAAACTGAAGTAAAAAATAATTACTTACAAAATTGAATAAAAATTTAAGGTAAATATTACATTGTCTTGCAATTTCGAAATGCAATATAAGGTACTTGTACTCACTTCACACACTTTCCTTTCACTTATATTACTAATCTAACTACGCAATCAGTAGTTGTAGCAGGTTACTAATAGTAAAATATGAGTAGAAATGATACTGCTGACAAAAATAAACGAACATTTTCTAGCACGAAACTGCTTTGTCAATACCAACGCTTAATGGCACAGCGTTTTTAAAAGAGCGACGCAGCGCGCTCTAGTAAAGTAGGCTCTCCAGTCTACGCTACGCCGTAGCACGTAGTCGAGTGGCTACGGCAGCTACGGTGTAGTACGCCGTAGGCTCGTAGCATACCGTAGCAGGTTATAGTGTTATGGCGTAACCTGGTTCATTCATTTGCCTATTACGATATGATGAAAGCAATCCATTTTTAAGCGTGCGTCATATAAGAATCAGACATTTAGCAAGAATTCGACTCTTAATTTTACTTGCGATGGAACGGAGAAGGTGTCTAGTCTTTTTATATATCAGAGATGAAAAAAAAACAGTGTAACAATTTGGAAACGTCGAATTAAGAGATGAGTTTTCAACCAGCTTTTTAAAATTTTTGCGTATTCTCGCGTATACTTAACCTGCCTTGACTGTTAATGGATATTTTATTTGGTGTAGCCAAGTTTTTTTACATTTTTTTAGTATTTCCGTGTAAAACGGTACAAACTGACCATAAAAGTCTTTCAAAGGTCTGTCCTTTGACAGGGCTGCAAATAGTTCCCCTCCAGATTACTTATTTATCAATGAACATTCTCAATCCGTATCTTGCATCTTAAGTTATCGATAAGGCATCCAATCTTAAGGGTGAATTAAACATTTATCCGAACTCTTATCACTGTCTGCATTACAGATGCAATCGATCTGCGATAGACGCTATTCGATTAAAATACTCGAAAAGGGCACGTGTACCTACACTTTTGCGAAAGAGTTGAAACGAAACTCAAACTATAGCAATTGATAAAACCTAGTCGGTCTAAAATCGTGTATGTCCGAATAATCGGTGCTGCTGTAATAATCAATCACTATATTTATCTATGAAAACCGCATACAAAATATTATCGCTATCGATTAATAAGCTATAATTATTTAAATGAATGGTATCCTACTTGTTAATGTTTTACTACTGATTTTCTACTTGTTTGCGACAAAATTTTCTGTCAAAAAGACGACTTTCGTGGTGTATTGGCTAGGCACGCTGGGTTTCAAGGCGTCGCCGCTCCGAGGTTCCGGGTTCGATTCCCGGTCGGGTCAATGTAGAAATCAAAATTTTCCATATAGTCTAGTGTCTGGATGTTATGGTCTCACCGTTTTGTCTATTTTCCATAACTGCAGCTACTTTCTTTGGGATCAGACCAATGTATGTGTTTGGTGTCCAATAAATGAAAACGATCGGTGAACTATGAAAAATATTAAAAATTATATATAACTATAAGCCCTAAGCCTGGAAAAGAATTTAAATACACGTAAAATATAAACATTAAATTACCACGAAAAAACGTCATACAGTAATCGATTACTTTGACCGAAAAATCCATCCAAAATATTTTTAGTATATAATCCTTACTATGAAATGCTTCGAATCCGCAAAAAGATTATTTTATTGACGGATTTCGTTTTCCGTAGTAGGCCTGCAGTTTTTCGGTGGTACAGTTAGGCATAGCAAACGGGGAGACGTCGGGGCGTCGACCCCTATCCGGAGTTCCGGACCTAACCCGGTGCATGCGTGTTTAGAGTTATAAAACACCACATATGGAAAATGTATGCGTTTTTCAATTTATGCCAGTCGTAGAGTGATGGTAAAAAATATTTGGATACGAGCTGTAATAATTTGCAATCAAGCAAAAAACAAAGCTTTAATAATAACAAATGTCTATTTACCATGGTCTTATCGCAAGGCACACTGAGCTAGCTTTTCATAGACAAGGTTAACTAAGATATGATAGTGAAACGAGTGTATAATTCAGTGACGTCAATTCCAGAGGGTCGTGTTTGAGTTTTTCCACTCACGTTCACGCGACAGAATTTCTTATGGAAAAGTTACAGCGTCACCTACCTCAACTTTGTCTTTCCCATACCGAATGTTTCAAAATGTTAACGCTCTCAGATGACAATTCTATTCTATTTATATGTGCTTTAAATGAGCCGTACAATTCAACAAGACTGTTTGCACAACATTCGTCACCATTCCACTGCACTAAGACAACAAAGAATGACACTTTAAATAAGTACTGCGCCTTAATCCTTTAAGTTCCCGTGCACGAATCGCAACGAACATCAGATTTTCTCGTAAAATAATCGTATGTACCTAGTTAGGGCTCCCCGGCTAGACGTCTGTCCGGGGTCATTGAACTGATCCGGACGCATCCGGGTATGTAAGGGGTGATTGGGAAATCAGGTGATGTCCAGTAATTGGAATGTTACCCTATTCTTTTAGCTTATGTCACTTCGCGGGCACAACATCAATACAGTGTTTCGTTTCTTTTAGGAGTTATATAAAAATAAGCCGGAAACGTCACATAAACACTTTTTTTTTACAGAATCGCCTATACTGGTTATGGCTAGTTTCAAAAGGAATTTTCTTATAGTGTTAGCCCAGCCTAAGCAAGTGCAGTTTTTGGTTCTTTTCTTTTACAGTTCTTAATGAGACAGCTTCATGACTAAACCAAATAGATATTATCGGGTACAAGTAAACACTTGTAAAACTCCCAGAAACGTGAGATGGCAACATCACCATATACTACCTGATTTCGAGCTGTTTCTGAGTACTATAAAGACCAAACTAGAGTTAGAACCCGGAACCTTTCAAACAACAGCCAGTGAACTGAACACTAGTCCAACGAGGCATTTGAAACTGAACTAATTGAAAAGTCATCGTGGTAACTGAATCTAAATTTTATTATGAATGAGCAGTTTTAATTTCTATGTATTTTAAAATAATAATAATGCATGCATGCAAGCAAGCAGGCATGCATTAATGCATGCATGCAAGCAAGCAGGCATGCATTAATGCATGCATGCAAGCATGCAGGTATGCAAACAAGCAGCATGCATTAGGATTTCCTCGTTTTCGGCGCTGCGGGAATAGCAGCCTCGTCGCCCTAGCGTAACAAGGCGCAGTCACCCAAGCATACGCAGCTTCAGCTTGCTGGTCGCATTTGGCGACCAGCCCCAGCCGCTTCGGCTCGCGCGGGGTGCCTGCACCTTTTTACAGCGGGCGTTGGCTGCTCTCTCTCCGCGCCTCTGGCTTTTGAATTAAACTCTAGTATCAGGCAGACAAGTACCACGGCAAGGAGACCACGGCGAGTCGGGATTAACGCAGTTTATTTATTATATGAATATTTATTACATATTTATGCTAGTTGTGCTTTAAATTGTCTATTAACTCTTTCACGGACAGTGACCGCCTATACGCGGGATAACAATAAAACTTCTATTGTATCTGGAGTACTGTCCGTAAAAGTGTTAATAAAGTATGCAGTATTATATTAGTTATAAAAATCCTTTGGCGAGACGGACTTTAGTGAAGTTAAACTCGATGTTTCAACAATTCTGCATATTAAAACTTACGTGGAAATAAAATTAAGGTTAACAAAATAGTAAACTAACGTTACTACGATAAAATACATTATATATGAAAAGAAGTAACGATGAAGAAAGTTTGTAGATAATAAGCATTTGACTAAATGAAATTGTGATGTAACATGGTTCTGGAATATGTTGAATATCGTTTAAAAACATCTGCGAATTATTTTATGGGGAATGAAAATCGCTGAAGAAAATTGCGATTTAGTGATGGGTTTCCCACCCATCACTAAATCGCAATTTTCTTCAAAGATACGAGATCGCCATCTCTTGATGATATAAACACCCAATTACAAGACCAAAAATAATACTTCTTATTGTAGAAAATAACACAGTTCTTCTTCAACATACAGTTGATCATCGTAAATGTTTACAACCACTCACCGTCCGTCTGTCTGGGTCAAAGACCTCTGTCCGGATTCGCGGTTTGCCGGACACTTAATCCCTGGACTGATTGTGTGTTAAAAACGCAGATGAGTGTATATGACCTTTAACGGCCGTTCCCTATATCCATTCTAACTGTGGTTTTGCCCTACTAGAGTTAGAAATGGTTATCTACCTTTAGATTTTATTGTTTCTATAAACCTACTGGCAGTAGGGTAAACTATCTCTGGATGCATCTTATCGATGGGAGGACGGATAGCTTACTAGGGATAGGCATTTGTATGAAATTGACATTTATTGCGTTCCTATAATGTTTTTCATCTGACTGTCAGTCAGTTTGACTATCTCTAGTAACCCCAGAATTCAATCCTAGGATTTTGGAGGATAACGCTCTTGTACACCCTGGCAAATTACTAGTTTTAAATGTTTCATTGATTTATTTATGTAAAAGTCCTGATGCTCACAAGGTTAAGATAGAAACTTTCTCCCTAGTGGCGAAGATGTTCCTTTACCCTAAGAAACTGACCCTAGCCATAACCCCGCCTCACAAAAGATACTTAGATATAATAAGGATGATGTGGTAGGAGAGCTGCGTTCAGGTCATCCAGGGCAGCAGCATTAAGATGGTAGGTAGGTGGTGGGACCCGCTACCAGTCTGACAGACTGCCCAAACTGATCATACGGACGGATAAAGGTGTCTGCTGCAGTGAAGGGAAATGAGAACAACAAGGACGGATAATATCTGATTTATTGGTAGTAAATTAGTTTATTTAAAATATTAACATATTCATTAATAGGTGGGCCGCCAGTGTGAGTTCCGACGGTCCTGGATTCTGCTATGTAGGTCACTGACGTGTTCGTAGTTGTAGAATGTAAGGTGCTACCTCGTACAATTTATGAAAAACATATAAGTTTCGGGTGGCGAACAATATTGAATCCAAGTTCAAGCAGGTGCAGGTGAGTGACTGGGAAGGTACCCGATGCTTTGCATAGCATTCGATGAGCCTGAAATAATTCCACCAGCATGAAAACAACTGGTATTTAAGCAAAGGATATTGACCAAAACTCTATAGAAACTCTGCACACTTTGCGGCAGCATGCGTCTTTACAAAATGTTTGGATAAAATATATACCTAAATATTTGAAAGAATACACACAAAAAATATTTTTGATAAATAATCAGGTTTACAAGGAATTCAATGGCAGATTAGGCATTTTGAGGTTATGTTTTGTGATTGCAGAGTTAATGCACCTCACCTACATTCATTTTGATACATTCAGAAGGTAATTGTTATATTTTACTAAAGTAATTCAATACTTAATAACTTAGTTACCCTTAAAATACCAGTACAATTATAATTCAAACAAGATTTTTAAAATATAAACTACAAAGACGCAATCTGGACCCGGCTTTGGTCAATATCCTTTAAAAACCGTAAACGACTTGTTTGTGAAAGTACAATTGATACTCACTCACTGCACTTATTTTATGGAAATAAAGTCCTCCTTGAATACATTGTTTACCAGCTGGACACATTGATTTTTCTAAGCAATCGGACTGATAGCATTCTGAAACGTTTGCGAAAATAAACTGGAACTATAACTTTCTATTTCTTTCCAATCGGTCGTTTTGAATTTTAAAATTTATAAATACTTTTTACGTTAAAAAGTATTAATTTTCAATCATTTGACGTAGGTATGATGTCAGTAGCTGTCTGTCAGAGCTCAAAAACGTTCCATTTTACGTAAAGTCTATGCATGCTTCACATAATATTTTTACCCAAAATAGAACATATATATAATTAGGTACATAGCAATAAAAATAAATATTATTTTAAACGTATTATATAAATATTATCCTTGGTGTATCATAATGACCACAAATATCGTGAAAACGTTGACGCGACTTAATTTAGAGGGTTTTGTACAACTGCGTAATTCGAAACGTAAGGGAGGGCTTGGATAATGTGGCCTATCTTCTGCTAACTGGAGATAAGCAACACCTATCTGTAATATAGAAACTGTTTATTATGGTCGATAGCTGGTGACAACAGTTCGAGGATAGCTATCTATCTTTGATCTTAGTTTGCATATAGGGAACGGCCGTAAAAATAAACAAGGTTTCTTAAAAGTTGTGTTATAAGCAATTGAATTTTGGCCCCATTTAAAAGTAGTTACACCATAACTTGTTACCATGATGATGATGATGATGAAATACACGCATAAAGATGAAATAAGGAGCCAAAAATTTGCGCACGGCCGGGACTAGAACCAGCAACTTCTTGGCTAACCGTGCCAAAATACACGCATTCACCGACAGAACTGTTTCACTTTTCAACATGACGTGACGCAAACACCTTCACAGTTATCGTCATAAGTCTGTGCTGTGACGCATTTCGCTTATATTTGCAGGACAATAGCGATTCTTGGAGACGAGAACACTGCATTATAATCGAAACTACGTCATTTTATATTGCGTACATGTAATGTGAAGCGACAGCGTCTGGACAGGCGAAGGGATTTTAAAAGGGATGTAAAATGCTCGTATAGATTAACAAGATCAACTCATAGTGTTATAAATAACTTAATTTTTTTCGGATATTTATTAAGTTTACTTTTTCTGGAAAGCTTTAGCCATCGCAACTAAGAAGAAAGGCAAAGGACGACCGGGATATTTTAAAACGCGGCATCGACAATAGTGATTAAGTTTGTTACGCAGCTTCTTCTCAGCACTAGTCCACAATTGTCCCGAAGCAGTATCAGGGTTTATATTGGGACGTGTAAAAGTGCACGTGTAATAATGGGTCTATTTGCAAAATATATGACTTTTATGACTTTTTATTCACTCTTGCCTTAAAGAAGCTGAGGTCAAATTCCTAAAGAAAATTCAGGAGGCAGCGAGTTTCTTTCCCTAGTTGGACGCATTAGAAAGGAGTTAGCAAAGTTCTTTGTACGAGCCGGTCGAATGTCGAAAGCATGAGGATAGTACGCTAGCCTACGTGTAATGGAAAGGAGCTGGCGGGAGTAGATCGTGCAGTTCACTTGTTTAGCGACCACAATGCAGTCTATAGACCGAATGTCTTCTTGAAGGGAAACTTGAAGGGCCGACCCCAGGTGAAAAAGAAAAAGGCAAAACACAAGAAGAAGAGTTCTGGATTGCACTGGATGCAGAAACTGGTCGCTATGGAAAACCATTGGGGATTCCTATGTTCAGCAGTAAACAACCTGCATCTAATAATGATATTAATGAATATTTTTCGATTGTCTCTTCCACGAGAAACACCTACAATGAATTTATTATTATTTTTTAGCAAAGTTCTTCATAAAAAGTTATGTTTCAATTAACTATGGCAATAATCGTTTGATCAACTTCCATGTCTCATACTCTAAAACGGTCTTGATAAATTTCTTTACTTACCGTTCGCTCGCGTCAGATGCATATTTTTCCTTCTTATATTACGTTTCACTTGTCAGTCATAGTGTCTATATACACATAGGTAAGTGCCAAGTTATAATAAAATAATTCGTTCAAAACAAACATTCCCTAAAGATCCCAATTCTTTTAGAATTCCATCCAAGGCAGAACATCATTATCTCAAACGTGTGCTGGTAAGAAATAAAAGAAATTGTTCTTTGATGTAACGTTTAGAGCTCTATCAAAGAAGCTTCAGTAAATAAGGATCGAAAATCAGTCTACTTGCTACAATTTCGACGTGCCTGATTCTGTAGTCGCCTCTGTTAACAAGGTCTATTGCTCGTCTATTGTATGACTCTTAGTCAAGTTGTCAGATTTCAAAAATGTGGTTTCTGTAACTACATGATTACATTATGCAAAAAACTGGAAATAGATTAAACAAAACATTGAACAGGCTATTCGACAAAGTTATGCAATAAGTTTTATGCGTTTATTAATCACTCTCAAAATTTATAGAGTACATGAAAGTCAGGCCACTTCTGGCTAAGCTCACTCCTTTATCGAATCCGTCTTTGCCAGGCTTGGTTTAGCCTGAAGTCTAGAGATACTCGCAAATAATAAAAAAAACTTTAATAGGTACTATCCTAAATAGTCCGAGTGCTGTTATTTCCCGTCCTTGTTTACTTAAACATATAATTTTAGATGTTAATACGCCAGAATCGGTCCCAATGTTATACTAAGCTCCCCTCACGCACACACTGTTAGAAATTGAGATTTATCGGGATACATGTGTGCTTGTCTGGGGGTCTAGACACTAGACGTCTGTGTTTGTCATGGGAAAATTGTCACTCCCTTCGCCACTTGTACTTTGAAATTAACTATTGTTCTTTTTATTTCGGTCGGGTAGCGCCTTTGTTACAACCTTTGATTTGTTATAGGAGTTTGTGTGGGTGTTATTGTTTGTGCTGAAAGTCTTAGACGTGTTTACTTTTGCATCATGTTTGGTGCTTAGTCTTAATATAGAAATAAGCCAGACACAAACAATGGATTAGAGTATTGTTATATTTATGATTTACTAGCGGTCCCCCGCGACTTCGTCCGCGCGTTTTGAGTTTTCTCCCTCCCCTCCCGTCGCAGCGTCATGTTTTATATCCTAAAGCCTTCCTCGATAAATAAGCTATCGACAAACAGAAATATTCTTTCAAATCGGTTCAGCAGTTCCTGAGATAAGCGCGTTCAAACAAACAAACTCTTCAGCTTTATAATATATTAGCGCAAGCGCACGTTGTACTTAAGCTGCGAACATTATTTTGGTGCGGAGTTATGTTAAAACTGTGATAGCTCCTAAGATATTTATTGAAATCAAATGATATAAAGCGCAACTTGGTTCTAAATGAAATGCTCGTGATGATGAATGTATTTATTTTGATAAGAATAAATACTTGTGTGTATAATACACCTCTAAAAATAATGCATTAGTTTTTTATAAATTTATTAACATAAAAAAGGTTGTAGTAAGTCAACCATAAAAGATAGACATATGCTGTCGCGGACTTTATTATAGAACTCTTAATGCTGATCAATCCTGTCATACATGATTTTTGTGTAACTTAAGCGGTTTCTTTCGGAAGCTCTCAAAAGGAATATCTTTCTCCCGTTTTCGCAACATTTTTCATTTCTGCTGTGGTCTTATGAGTCGTATCTTTATGTTATATAGCCTAAAGCCTTCCTCGATAAATGGACTATCCAACGTAAAAATATTTTTTCAAGTTGGGCCAGTAGTTTTTGAGATTAGCGCGTTCAAACAAACAAACAAACAAACAAACAAACTCTTCAGCTTTATAATATTAGTATAGATTAGCGGACCCAACGAACTTTGTTTCACCCCAGTCACGTCCCGCTCAGCCCAGTATTTTTAAAATTTAAGAGGTCCCAGCGAACATTGTTTCGCCTTGCACTGTTTCAACACATCATCATCATCCATCATTATCAGCCAATGGATGTCCACTGTTGAACATAGGCCTCCCCCACAGCTTTCCACAGCGACCGATCACTATCGGTCTGTATCCACTTTGCTCCTGCGATCTTTACAAGGTCTCTCCATCTTGTCGGTGGACGTCCTACGCTGCATCTCTCGTCAAAGGGTATCCAATTTAGAAGTTTTCTGCCCCAACGGCCATCAGTTCTTCGCGCTATGTGCCCAGCCCATTGCTACTTGAGCTTACTGATTCTCAGGACTTTCTATTTATTAGGGTAAACAAACAATAGCAAACTTACAAATTAAACAGGAAATATTAATCAAAAAATAAATTGTGCTACCAGTACCGTTTACCATAGATTACTAGAGATAGGTGTTAAATCGAAGAGACTACATTGTTTTGCTGAGTGCTAGCGGTACATTTTCAACCTTACAAGGTTCAGCCTTACGAACAAATCATTACTAATTACTAAACTAACGACTAAGTTTATGGATTACATAGTTATATTACTAGCGTAATCAGCAGACATTGTTCAGCGTGAGCAATCAGAACAATTGAGTGAGACTTTGTCCGTTCCTTAGTCCTTCTACTTATCTCTTACTGATTCGATCTCGTACAGAAACACCAAGCATAGCCCTCTCTATCATCCGCTCGTTGTGAGATTTTGAGGTTTATTATAAGGTCCATAATTAGAGATCATAATGACTACATAATAATTTTAATGTATTCTCCTTCTCAATCTACCAAGCTCTCTTGTTATTGTCACCTGCAAAATCCAAACATCCCTTTGTTTGTTTGCCGCCACCATAAACGAAAGGTCACTCGTTTACTGTCGGATTCGGGAAGTACCTCCCCCTCAGTTCGATGACCTGATGCTCAGTCTGTCTGCAGCCTGCGTTCGTCTGGGTTCCAGGCTTGCAGAGGTAGGGTTGTCACGGGAATGGGAAAAGAAGGGCATTTTCAGCCGGCCTGGTGTGATCGGAGTTTTTTTTCCGCTGAATGATGATTTCCTAACTTATTTCCAGAAGACATATTCTACGCTTTATTCCTTAGTTATTGATATTTTTTTGTACGTATTGCTTACCCAAAACGGCCCCTAGTAAGAAATACTTGACAGACTTTAATGCTCTAGATTTGTATGAACCATATTTCTTGTAATAATCACATGTTAACTGATGGTGACAATTTTTATTTATTTATTAAAACAGCACGCGCTACTATTCTTGATCAAATCTGGTCTATGTTTAAATGACAATTTATTGTTTGGCAACCCTACCTTACCTAAGTTGTAAAGTTTCGTTAAAATGTGTATTACTTCGGCGGTGTCTGCGAGACATCGGTCTTTGTTGATTGTTTAAGGGGAGCTAAGAACCAAAACTGCTTAAATTGCATTCGCAAACCCTTGTGTTATGAAAATCAGACACAACGGTGGTACCACAACATTATATTTTGCATGTTGGTTATGGACTTATTGTTTCTTTAAAAATTTTGTTTAAAGGCTACCATCTTCATACTACGTGGATATTTTTTGTAATGAAAAGTGTCTCATAAAGTTTAAAATATGATTCCTAAACTGATTACCTTTTACTACAAAAAAGCTTTGACTCTAAAGTTTATTTTAACCAATATTTCAGTGACAATGTGAAATATGTTAATTTAGTCTTTATGGCTGGGTCGTGATAGTAATAGATAAGATGAAGATAAATTCAAATAAAAGTGTAACATCTATACTAATATTATAAAGCTGAAGAGTTTGTTTGTTTGTTTGTTTGTTTGAACGCGCTAATCTCAGAAACTACTGGCCCGATTTGAAAAAATATTTTTATGTTGGATAGTCCATTTATCGAGGAAGACTTTAAGCTATATAACATAAAGATACGACTCACAAGACCACAGCAGCAATGAAAGATGTTGCGAAAACGGGAGAAAGATATTCTTTTTGAGAGCTTCCGCTGCGTACGCTGCGGAAACCGCTAAAGTTACACAAAAATCATGTATGACAAGATTGTTCAGCATTAAGAGTTCTATAATAAAGTCCGCGACAACATAAGTCTATCTTTTATGGTTGACTTACTACAACCTTTTTTATGTTAATAAATTTGTAAAAAAATAATGCATCATTTTTAGAGGTGTATTGTACACACAGGTATTTATTCTTATCAAAATAAATACATTCATCATCACGAGCATTTCATTTAGAACCAAGTTGCCCTTTATATCATTTGATTTCAATAAATATCTTAGGAGCTATCACAGTTTTAACATAACTCCGCACCAAAATAATGTTCGCAGCTTAAGTACAACGTGCGCTTGCGCTAATTATCTCAGGAACTGCTGGACCGATTTGAAAAAATATTTCTGTGTTGGATAGCTTATTTATCGAGAAAGGCTTTAGGATATAAAACATGACGCTGCGACGGGAGGGGAGGGAGCAAACTCAAAACGCGCGGACGAAGTCGCGGGGGACCGCTAGTTGTGTAATAAGTACACTGGTTCTCACTCTAGGATCCCTTACTTTAATAGCCTAGCTTATTTAAATCTAAATGGACATTAATTTGTTGATAATATTTAAATTAGAGTTGAAATGTCACAAGTAATTATTAAATCTATGCTAATATTATAAAGTTGAAGAGTTCGATTGATTGAACACGTTAATTTCAGGAGCTACAGAACCGATTTTAAAAAAATATATGTTGGATAGCTTCTTTATCGAGGAAGGCTCTAGGCTATTAAGCATCACGCTGCGACGGGAGGGGAGGAAGCAAACTCCAAACGCGCGGAAGCGGTCGCGGGCGACCGCTAGTTAATCAGATAAACGAAACTTTAATACTATAATTAATTAACTAAACATCAAGTAACCAAGTGAACAGATCAACAAAGGTACGATGACAGTAAATCAAAAATGTTATTTTAATTTTTATCGGCGCGTTTGATGGTTGCAAATGAACGAGATATTTGCATATAAAAGCGCTACATATGAACCACGGGCTAATAATACCTTTAGCCACCCCTTTTGCGTGATTCTACAGTACAGTTTAAGCTTACACAAGATTTTAACTCTTATCATTACGGACTTAAAGAACAATTTTATAAATTTGAAAACTAATTCAATATGAATCATCTGACGTGAGCAAATATCGTTGCCCCGTTACACGTTGAGTTATTTGTTTACTATTATTGGTTGTAATCCATATTTTGCATGCAATGCTTTATTTATGACTGGAAAGTATTACAGGAAAATCTATTTAACAGTTAATGATTTTGTAAATCATTAGTGCCAATCTCAATCGATGTTTGCATGATGGCGTTCTTATAATATTGAGTATCGGTGAAGATTTTAACAACTGTCCTGTTTCGAGTTCCTTATGTTTAGCAGTCCTATTGTATGAACCCTTCCTTTAATTATTTATAAACCGGCCAAGTGCGAGGCGGACACGCGCATTGAGGGTTCCAACTTTAAACTGAATGAGAGGTCCACTTACTTCCACCAAGTAAAGACACGACGGTATTTTTTGACGGCAAATATGACTTTTTTTTCATAGTGTTTGTAGAAAGGACAAAAAGTAATATTTGCGGATGTTAAAATATTTAAAACGTGTTTCTTTTTACAAAATAATCCCTTTATTGTTGAAAAAGTTAAAGGGAAGTCGAGGCACGCCTATTTTACCACTTTTAATAAAAATGGTTTAAGGAGCCTCAATGTAATTTTAAAAGACCTATAATAGCCACCCCACACGCATACACATTTTCAGAATAAAGTGGCTGTGGCATACGGACGGACAGATAGACTTGACGATACTTAAAGGGTTCCGGTTTCTACCATTCGGCTACGGAACCCTAAAAAGTCTCATCAAGATATACTCCTATAGCAACTGGTCACTATTAAACAGGATCCGTCTATTTAACCGATTTTAAAAAAAAGAGGTAATGAGTAACCCAATTCTTCTCGTCTCGTCCAATCTGTTGACTCTCAAAGACCCCAGAAGAAGTTGTGCTGATTAATTGACTAATTCCAAACCTTTTGTCAACAGGAAAAGAACTCATTTTTGAACTACAACGTGTCGTGCATACTTACGCTGCCACCGTACCAGCGACAGGGATACGGGAGACTGCTCATCGATTTCAGTAAGTGATCAGATTCGATCTTTGAAAAGGCAGATTTTAGACCGCCAGTCAAGGGAAATAACTTCAAATTCTGGTGGCTGTTATAAAAAAAACAACTAAGTGCGAGTCGGACTCGCGCACTGAGGGTGCCAACTTTAACTAAATTAGGGGTCCACTTACATCTGCTACCACTACCTACCAAGTTTTATTTGTGTAGTTTCAGAAAAAAGTGGCTGTTATTACGGACGGACAGACAGACAGACAGACATCACGAAACTATAAGGGTTCCTTTTTTGCCATTCGGTTACGGAACCCAAAATAGCTGTGACAGTTCCCTTATTACTCCGTATTTTTGACTCCGGCCATCTTCCTCGCTCACGCTCTGTTACGGGGTTTGAGTATATGAAACTAATTCTTAATTAAGGGTAAAATACATAAAATAAGGCTTTCAAATTTATCAGCATACTTATTTGGTACTTTAAAGTTTTTTAAAAGGTGCAATCATAAAATTACAACTGGAAGATATTTAACTCGAAGAACAGGCAAGTGTACTCGTAAATAGGCTTTTAAAATATTGATACGCAACTAATACATTGAAAATGCTATACTGTTCTGTTTTTTTTCTTCAACGATACACGCGTACAATACCACACAAACCATGATTCTTCTCTAAAGAATACAAGCGAATAATATTTATTAGTACACGCCAAAAAGTCGAGATCTTCGGCGCCTGATGTTATCGACGCCGCAACGCACGGAACGTTGCCCTAGGGCCGGGTCGGCACGCCACTTGCTATACAACAACGTTCACGAATTTATTTCCACGCATGTTATGGCCAAACCTAGTTTTTGGAACAATATGTTTAGTAAATAGAGACATATTACAGAAAACATCAAGTTGGTAACCTGTAGTTTTTTTTTAAATGTATTTATTTGGAGGCCTTGACCAGTTTCTGACATATCAGCCCCATCGAATCTTACACGATTCTTAAATTATAACAAATTTCCAAGAGAGAAGGAAGCCGATGGCGGGATAACATATTTCTGATGGCTCCTGAATTTTGCGTTTTGATATTGAAACCTTTACATACATTAGGTACATAATTGCTATGTTCAAAACAGTGCTATTAGATTACAACTTTAGTAAAAAGAGATGTTAAGATCGAAACATTAGGTTTTTGAATAATAACTATAGCGGCATTTACTTGTAAAACTTTATTCGCCGAACTGCTAGCTCTGATAAGTCAGATTATTTCGCTTTTAGACAAAGGCTTTTTTGATCTTAACTTTCAAAAGAGACGCAAAAGAACATCAGCAATTTATCTTAAATCTTACCCTCAAATCGACTGTCATCTTCGTTAATTTAAATTAGAGATGTGAAAATATTTTTTGTGACAGTTTAAAGATGAAGATGCGTCTTTTTGTTTATAAATCGTGACTCAAAGTCAATATTTACTGAGCCGTTAAAGTAATTTTCTTAATTCTATTAAGCTTGCATATTTGTCGGTGCTATATGTATTTGTTTTAACAAATTATAATTCAGAGACGCTAGACTTGAATCTCTCATATTTGCAATCATTGACAATGATTTAGAGCCAGGTACTAAGTGAATTAATACCAATTTCGCTGTTAATACCTCAACACCCGAGCGGTCGCATGCGACCGCATAACAATAGAATACCTATTGTGTCTCGTTCACATACGCTTGAGGGATGTGAAGCGCCAAACCGTATAAACACGTCTACCATTAAATCATTAGCTATTTCCAAACCGGACATAACACAAAACTTACCAGAGCGTAACGCAACACCTTACAACTAATCAATGGCCACCCTAATCGCGTAAGTAGCCCAATTTTTGCCACTGCCACCTGACCGGTCATTGGGGGTTTGTTTTGCCCTCGACCCCCCCTAGTGGGGGTGGGGGGCGTCGCGACGGGGCCGACGACCCCGATCGATGGGGCTGTATGGATCGGTCTGCCGTCTAGACTCCAGAGAGGGGGGACGAATTGTAGACGAATTTTGATGCCGAGGTTAATAATTGTTTTCGGTGTAATGTTTTGGATGGTAATTGGGTGTTTGTTTGAGAGATGCTTTAGGTGTTGAATAGCATCTGTTTTTTTTATGATTAAAGATAAGGGTTTGTTGATCTGCGTGCACTCTTACTCTTGTACTGAATCATCAACATGATCATCATTTGTCAAGCTTTGGCTAATTAATTATAATCTGTACAAATTCTAAGTAGCTGTTTTTACCGACCTAAAAAACGGAGGTAGTCACTTCGACCTGTATGTATGTGATATCGTCAGAATTGGATGAAATTTTGGTATGTTGATCTATTAAATTAGAGAGTGTATGTATGTATATCTCAAGACTTCTCGAAAACGAGAGCGAATAGTAATGGTGAGCTACTTTTTAAGTTCAATCAGGTATATAGGTACTCTGATTATTAATTAGATAGACCAAAATGACATTTGGAGGGATGCCTCTTATTCGTAATTTAAAAATAATGTAGTCCCTAAATAATCTTAAATTCAATTTGTACTCAATAATTGTTTTTAATGTATAAAAAAAAAACCTTGAAGTTTGAATGTGTGTTGCGCGAAAGTTTTAATTGCATTAAATATTTAAACAGTGTTATTACACAAACTGAACATAAATAAAATCTGTTTAAAATCATGGATCCTATAAATACCCTCACTACTTCTAATAATTTATTTATAGAAAGTAGTTTTAAGTAAAAATAGGTAAATTCATACATGAGTATTGCAAGGGAAAGGACTTAGTGTTTTTACTCCTTACAAAAAACTGTTTTGTATATTACGTTTTTATAGCTTGAGGTAACATTTAACATGTATTTTATCTACCAATGAGTAAAATAACATTATTAAAAATTCATATCACAAGTTCAATTAATCGCGTACAATTGAATGGTACCACTACTAAGAGTTAAAAAACAAAAAGTGCGATTGAAGCTGTCATTCTGGTCTATCTAATAAAATATCAGGGAATAGTTCAACTTAGGGTACAGTGTAAATTTCAATAAAATTCTTTTTGTTTTTTGAGATACGAATAATTAATAAAAATAATGTAATTAAAAATGTATTTTAAAAATTAAACTGCCTTCAATAAAGCCGACTAAAAAGCTTATAATAACGCATTCGTCTCATCTTTAGGACAAACAAATACTTTTGAAGTCGATGTGTGTAGACTGGTAGGTAAACTTGACATAATGCACCGATTTCAAAGATATTATTTCTCCTAAATAGAAGACGATGCCATTATTTTATGCTATTTAGTTTTTAAGGCGGTTTAATAATTTTTAATAAATTAAAATTCGCATGAAGGTTTTTTGTTTTCGCTGTGTTTGTGCTAACAAAAACTCATAAACTTCCCAAACATAAAATCAAACATTCGTAAATGGAATAAGAAACTATTCTGAGTATGTTCTGGTAGAAACTTCCAAAAAAAGCATTAGACCTTACCTTGTAAGACCTTGTACCTTATCTCTACTATTTATGTACCACAATGTAGTATGCAATAAAGATGAATCTGAATCTGGTTCTGGTTCTGGTTTAAAAAAAAGAAGTAAAAACCGACTTCAAAACCAAAATGCACTAAAAAGTCTTAAATAAACTCTTCACCATTGAAAGGAAAGGAATCCGTTTTAGGCAAACAATTTCTTTTTGGAGTCGGTGCTGTGATAGTTGGTGCTTGATGGTCAAAGTGATGGCACCGACTCCAAAAAGAAATTGTTTGCCTAAAACGGATTCCTTTCCTTTCAATGGTGAAGAGTTGACTATCAGACGTAACAACACGTCAACATTAAGATTCTAGTAAAGAAACACTATACGTGCCTTTAAAATTTGTGGGTTTTCCTCGATTACACCAAGATCCCATCATCGGATCCCAAAATAGAAAAAATGGGACCAACTAGAAGGTACACCCTCTAAGTAGGCGAAAAAATTTTTCGATTCGGTCGACAAACGACTGAGATATGAGGTAACAAACATACAAAAAAAACATACAGTCGAATTGATAACCTCCTCCTTTTTTGAAGTCGGTTAAAAATGCAGCTAGATGTATCTAATTTGGGTTTAGCAGAAGACAGAACACATATTGAGTTAATTTCACCAACGTCAGATAAGAATAATCATTAAACGACCGATTTTAAAATGTCATTTTGCATATATATGCATATATATGCAAAATGACATTTTAAGATATATATGCATATATATGCAAAATGACATTTTAAGATCGGTCGTTTAATGATTATTCTTATCTGACGTTGGTGGAATTAACTCAATGATAGCTGACTAATAGGTTACGTTTTTAAATGAGGCGTATTGTACAATCGCATCAGACTAAAAAAAATTGTTGGAAAATAGTCCTGATTACAACCGCTTATACTGCAGTACTCGTATTAATCTTGGCGTGCAGTCGTCCGTACTGTATTCGAAGAATATTCCTTCTGACTTTGGAAAATTCAGGCCATAAAAGTTCGACTACAGTTTTTTTTCACGTAGGTATGTTGACTGTTTTTACTTATGTTAAGTTACCATAAAGTTCTTGTGCCGGTTCAATGCAATACGTAAGTAGATGATTGCAAACTGTAAATGTGTAACAAGAGATCGCTCACCGGAAAAATTACAAGAAAACTGCAAAGATGCAGTTGTTTAAAAAAACAGCATAGATCCAATAACGCTACGTCCGCTAGTAACCCTCACGCTTAGTTTAAAAGTAGTGTTGTTTATTTATTTATATCGATAGATGACTGCCCATATCAATACTTGAATATCAATATAAGTGGTGATACATGCAAATCAATCATCATTGTCTTGAACCATTTAAGAGTCTGTTGTTGGACTTTTACTAGATATGGAATTCTATATTCCATCGATATTAATTTTAGATATATTTTTCCCCTTCATTCTTTCGAGGCCTACATGATATATGATACAAAGAAATAACCGTGACATAAAGCTGGGGCATTAGTGATGTCTGTAATTTTTAAGTTGTTTAAGCAAAATTGTGTGATAAACCTTCCCGGCGCGATAGTACAATACTGATTCAGAATCATCGATAGTCCAACCGACACCGTTCAACGACGAGCGGACAACGCTATTTGCCAAGAAAAAGTATGAATTTAAAGCGTCACGGTCCGTTTGCGCGTGCGCAGCGATTGATTTATCGGCCGCGCGGTGCTTTCCTCGCATGCACTGGACTTCCATTCCACTCGTTATTAAATACCGATTGGATTTTTTAAATAATTGCAATGCCATGTCTTGGAGAAATGCCCATAATGAATATTAGTAGGTTTCTTGTAAACCGTGATACTTCTTCATATAGTTTTTTTTTGTCAAATTAGGTCTCGGTATTTTTAAGTTGTAGATAATTTTTCTTTTATGATAGTGATCGCATATTATCTTGTACGGTTTGTTTAAGCTGAAAATAGAGGACTTACAAAAACAGCTGAAATAGTAAATCATTACATTTGCCCGTGTCCTTCTCACCTAGTCTGCAGAGTGGTAAATAGCTCTACCGCATTTTGAATGTTTATTGTGCATGAAAACAAGGTTACAGAGGTCTTACAGCTAATTCAAGTTTCACTTGATTCTAACTTTTCAGGTGTTTACACATTTTACATAAAATTTAATCAATTTCAGCCAAAAGAATATTAGAAAGGCATGTCTTTATTTCAGTAGATATATTAAAATTAAAAAAAAAACTATTATTAATAAGATTTATAAGTATATCAAAATTTAAAGTCAAAAAAGTCCTTAACACTGTAAAAGCAATTCCTTAATAGCCATTTCACAACCAATTGCTTAAATGCTCCTGTTTTAATATTCTCATATTTAAAAGACTTTGGCAGTTTATCTTTACTCTTTTTTACATAGCGACGCTCAATTTTGCAATAAAATTCTGTGTGGACAAATATAGGATTCTTTGTTTTCTTAAATACATCAATTAACCAGTGGCATCTCTTCCCAGGTTACCTCCTAACAAAAGTGGAGGGCAAAGTGGGGTCCCCTGAGACACCCCTCTCAGACCTCGGCCTGATCTCCTACCGGTCTTACTGGAAGGAAGCGTTACTCCGAAGGCTGTGTTCCGCGCCGGGTCCGACCCTCTGCATCAGGGACCTTAGTAAGGACCTCGCGATAGCGTCGTCTGACATCGTCTCCACACTGCAAGAGCGAGGCCTGATGAAGTACTGGAAAGGGAAGCACATTGTGCTCAAGAAACAGGTTAGTGGGACTTTTTTAAGACATTTGTATTTTATAGTGACTAGTGAAAATTCAAATATCCATCTAGTTTTTTTATTAAGGTTTTAATATTTTTATTACATTTTAAAGACAACCAGCAAACTGCGCTACACATTTATCATTACCAAATACCAGCTTTAAGATACGGGGCTGAGTAATGAACCTTGAGGTAACCCTTTTCCACAGCAAGGTATCATCACTCTTGTATGACAGGTTTAGTTAGAAATAGCTAGCTACAGCCTTCAAAGATAGTGGGCTACATTTTAAATACCTTGGGGTACACCTGTGATGTTGCTTATGTATGCGATATTTGGCAAATTCTAGTATTTTCTGAATTTGATATCAAGAAAAGCGTGAGTAAAAATTTATGAGATACCTGATTTAAAAGTAAAAAAATAGATTTATATAAAAAAAAAGTATTTGGTAATGTTGGCAGCTATTACATAATCTAGTGTTGGCAGCACTTAACCTAACCTAAAAAGATGTCATGCAATTTTTTGAAAATTCATTCATTGTAAAACCATGTGTTTTTCTTACTTCTAATAAAGTTTGGGTCTAAATCTCTAATACGAAGTTTCTTATTTAACAAAACATGGCGCAGTCGCCACGAGCCTAACGTGAGCCTGAAGTGTGCGTTTGGCTTTGCTAATTTGCGGTACATAAATATTATTGGTAATTCTGTTTGGTGAAAGTTTTATGCAACATGGAGTCTATGTCTGTGAAGTTGCCACCAAACTTTGATTTGAGGTCACCGCATTCAGCTAATGAATGGAGTCATTGGAAGTGTGTTTTCGAAGATTATCTTGTTGCGACGGGCCAGGACAAGGCTGCAGATAAAGTAAAGCTCTCATTGTTAAGGAATATGATGGGCCCAGAATCTACAAAAGTAATAATGACGTTTAAATTGTCGGAGGATGATAAATATAATTATACAACAGTTGTCGCAGCTATTGACAAATATATTAACCCAAAGTCTAACCAAGTTTTCGAACGCTTCAAGTTTAATGAGAGAAAACAAGGAGAGGGTGAAAGCTTTGAGAATTTCTATACAGAGCTCAGACAATTGATAAGTAAGTGTAACTATAGCCAGTGTGATAAAGAATCTCTGGAAGATGAATTAATACGAGATAGAATAGTACAAGGCATACAGGACAAAGGTTTACAAGAAGCTTTGTTACGACAAGAGGATCTTACTCTTGACAAAGCTGCTAACTTGTGTAGAACAAGCGAAATAAGTAAAATGCAGGTTAAGGATATGAATCCCAGTATTGAGATTGATGTAGTAAAATCAAAGAAAATAAATAAAACAAGTAAAATTATGAGACAGCAAGATGATTTTCTGTGTAGGCGATGTCAACAACGTCATCGCCCACGTGTCCAGCATTTGGTAAAAGGTGCAATAAATGTGGTCTGGTAAATCATTTTGCAATTAGCTGCAGAGTAAAAAACCCCAGAAAAATACAAGAGGTGAGGTGTGAAGAACAAGATTCCGATGAGAGTCTGTACTGTGGTGCGGTACATTCAGAGATGGATAAGAAAGAATGGTCAGAGGATATACAGATTGAAGGTCGAATGGTAAAATGTAAATTGGACTCAGGAGCAGATGTAAGTGTTTTGCCACATAAACTGTTTCAGAAAATAAATAAAAACTCTAAGTTACAATTGAGGAAAACTAACCTAAAAATTGAATCTTTTGCAGGTGAAAAAGTTAAGGCAATAGGTAGTGTAAACTTATTGTGCAAATATAAGGATTTACAATGCTCTGAACATTTTATAGTACTGGATTGTAGTACACCTTTGTTGGGCTTACCTGCTTGCATATCACTCAATTTGATTAGGCGTGTCCACAGTCTAAATGCAGTAAATAGTGACAAAGAAAAATTTATACAAGATAATTTAAGTGTGTTTGAGGGTGTTGGTCGGTTGCCAGGTGAGTTTGATTTTGCAGTTAAGACAGTTGAAGCACGGATATGCCACCCTTCACCTAGGTTGCCGAACAGCATGCTTGCCCCATTACAAAAAGAATTGACTAGATTAGAAGAAAGAAAGGCCATTGTAAAAGTAGAAAATATCAAGAGTGATGCTTGTGTCAACAGAATGGTTATTGTTGAAAAACCTAATGGAAATGTTAGATTGTGTTTAGACCCTGCTGACTTAAATAAATTAATTGTCAAAAAACCTAAAATGTTACCTACCTTGGAGGATTTAGCATTTAAACTTAAAGGTAAGAAATTTTTCTCTGTTCTTGATTTGAAAGAAGGATTTCATCATTTGAGACTCTCTGAGGCATCTTCATGGAGATGTTGTTTTGCTACCCCGTTTGGAGTGTATAGATATTTAGTTTTACCATTTGGTTTAATGAATGCACCAGAAATGTTTCAGGATGTTCTCGAAAATCACTTCGGAGAGTTGCCTAATGTTGTAGTGTGGGCTGATGACATATTGATCATGGGCAGCACGGCTTTGGAACATGACATTGCTCTTGCAAATGTAATACAAAAGGCAAAAAACCTTAATATCGTTTTTAACAAAGATAAGCTTCAATTTAAGCAGTCAGAAGTTAAGTATGTGGGTCAAATTTTTAATGAGCATGGCATGTCAATTGATAAAGATAGAGCTGAATCCTTAATTAATTTAAAAGAGCCAACAAATAAAGATGAACTGAGGCAGATGTTAGGATCATTTAATTATGTACGTAGGTATGTTCCTGAGATGGCAACTTTGATGTCTCCTCTAAGTAAATTATTAAAAAAAAATTGTGATTTTGTATGGTTACCTGGTCATCAGAAGGCTTTTGAAGAACTTAAACTAAAAATAAGTGTTGCTCCAGCTCTTTGTCCATTTGACCCAAATAAGAAAATAATCTTGCAATGTGATGCTTCCAAGGATGGATTAGGATGTTGTTTGTTTCAAAGTGACAATGATGTACCTAAATTAGTGGCTTGTGCATCAAGAACCATGAACCAATCGGAAGTAAATTATAGTCAAACTGAAAAAGAATTACTAGCTATTACTTATGCAGTCAAAAAATTTCATAGATACATTTGGGGCCTGAATGTAGATGTACAAACGGATCACAAACCAATTGTCTCAATAATGACTAAATATATTAGCAATATTGGTTCCCCAAGACTGAAAAGATTAAGATTAAAATTATTAAATTACAATTTGAATGTTTACTATGTTCCAGGAAAGCTTATACATTTTGCAGATATGTTATCTAGAAATAGTCTTAAGACAACTGAACATGATAAGGAAATGTTACAAATGGTTCATTCCGTGTCAGCTCATTTGCCAATGGCACCAGAAAGAATATGTACTTTTAGAAAGGAAACCAATAATGATCCTGTTCTCAGTTTGCTGTGTAAATTTTACTATGAAGGGTGGCCAGAAATATGTAAAGTGCCTAAGGAATGTCTTGAATATTATAAGATAAGAAATGACATATATTTTGAATCAGGTTTGGCATTTCTGGAGCAGAAAATAATTGTACCTCAAAGTCTCAGAACTTATGTGATGAAACTGGTTCATGAAGGTCATTTGGGGGTGGGAAAATGCACAAAAAAAGCTAGACAGTTATTTTATTGGCCTAAATTGTCGCAAGATGTATATAATTTTGTAATGAAATGCAGAACATGTGAGAAGTTCAGACCTGCTAATCCGCATGAACCACTTTTGCCACACAAAATACCTAAGTTAAGATTTAACAAGTTAGGTGCAGATATACTGGAGCATTCAAGAAAATGTTTTCTTGTCGTTGTTGATTATTTTTCACATTGGATGGAGTTACTACCATTACCTGATAAGTCTTCAAAATCTGTAATATCAGCATTTATAGAAATTTTTTCTCGGTTTGGTTATCCAACAGAAATTATATCAGACAATAACCCATTTAACTCTAAAGAATGTTTAGATTATTTTAAAAGTAAAGATATTTGTTTAATCACTAGTAGCCCTCACTATCCTAGAAGCAATGGAATGGCAGAGAAAGCAGTTCACATAAGTAAGAATATTTTGAAAAAGGCTATGGAGGATAGTGTGGACTACAGAGAGTATTTAATGTCTTATAATAATTCACCATTAGCTGGCATGGAAGTATCTCCATCACAAATATTAAACAGTCGAACCGTGCGGACTCTAATACCAACAACTGTAAAGCAATTGGAGCCGAAAGTGCAAAATATATACAGATTTTTAATTTTAAGACAGTCAATAAATGTAAAGAAAGCAAACATGTTAGTAAGAAAGAAAGAAGTCGAGTTTAATATTGGTGATGAGATTGTTTTTAAGACTGGAAAGGATAAATATTGGAAAAAGGGGAGAATATTAAAAAAGTGTAAGGAACCTAGGTCATATTGGATTGGAAGAGAAGGGAATATGCCTGTAAGGAGAAATACAAATCATATAAAAAAGTCCTTTACTAATCAAAGAAAATGTTTAATTAGACCGTATAAATATGATAATTTTGAGAGCCCTTCAACACGAAACAACACAGTGGTTCCTGCAGGTAGAGAAATTAATAAAACTGAAGGTAATCACTGTTCTCTTCCAGTCCCTGCCAATATCTCTTCGCCACCACCTCAGTGTCTAGATGTAAAACGAACTAGAAGTGGTAGAATAGTGAAACCTCCGCAAAGGTTCAATTTCTAGGGAGAAAGATGATTTAAAAGTAAAAAAATAGATTTATATAAAAAAAAAGTATTTGGTAATGTTGGCAGCTATTACATAATCTAGTGTTGGCAGCACTTAACCTAACCTAAAAAGATGTCATGCAATTTTTTGAAAATTCATTCATTGTAAAACCATGTGTTTTTCTTACTTCTAATAAAGTTTGGGTCTAAATCTCTAATACGAAGTTTCTTATTTAACAAAACAATACCAACTGTCAGCGGACGGAGCAGATATTTATGAGACGGTACCTATCATACTGGAAAATCCTTTGGAGGTTGTACTCTGAAGGCTGTGCTCCGCGCCGGAGTCTACGTTGTGTATCAAGGACCTTAGTAAAGACCTCGCGATAGCGTCGTCGGACATCGTCTCTACACTGCAGGAGCGAGGCCTGATGAAGCTCTGGAAAGGTTAGCTCATTGTGCTCAATAAACAGGTTAGTGCAAATAGTAATAAGTATGTTGACGACACGTTCATTGTTGTGGCTCGGGCTCCGGAAACCAATGCCAGCAGTCGCGGGCTTGAATCATGCAAGGGGAAAATGTTGTATTTCCATATTCAAATTCATTATCGTTGTCTGGTAATGCGAAACATAGTAAAGTATCGATATGGAGATTCTGTAACTTCATATAATATGCATTTTTATTAAAGGTCTTAAAAGATAAATAAAGTGAATTAAGGCACAAAAAAACGCTGTGAGATTTTTAATACATATAAAATTATGACCATGTATTGTCACGATACATAAATTTGTTTGTTCACCTTGGTGAAAGCAGCTCTTCGGCACTATTCGTTAGCATTTTCTGAACATTACTGGTTAATATTAATAGATTATAATTGCGCGTATCCAATAAATGAAGTATGATAGGCCAATATTACCGAAGAGCCCTATCCAGATGACTCTCTTGCATAGAATCGAGATTCAATGTCATTACTTTTAGTTTTGCATAATAGTTAATTCAATTTCCCAGCTATTTAGGCTTGTAATTGGTGACGGAGGTCAGATAACTTAGATCAAAATTTTAGCAAAGCTTAATAATTAGTAACTGATACGGCTCATTGGATAATGGGTTGTATCATTAACTATGGTCTGACATCACCTGTGCTGTGATCTTACACTATCTCAACCTACTGGTAGCTACCGCGTGTATTTTCTCTGTGGCATCCGCGTCAAAAACATGACGTGTGTACTAACCTTGGCTGCGCAAAGGAAAGCGGTCGGTCTGTTGTAAATTCGTACGTTACGGCACACGTTAAGTGGCTACAGAAGGCTCACTGTCTTCAATTTCGTACACAAAAAGAAATAGGTCATTTGCCAAGACGGTTGGGCTTAAAAACAAAATAAATATTGCAACTCGCTGACTATTTTATACGAAGTGATTTAGCAAATTGTAAATCTATGTATATATATATATAAATGAATTGCTGTTCGTTAGTCTCACTAAAATTCGAGAACGGCTGAACGGATTTATCTTATCTTAGTCTTGAAATGTTCGTGGAGGTCTAGGGAAGGTTTAAAAGGCGAGAAAAAATCTAAAAACGCGCGGACGAAGTCGCGCGGGACCACTAGTCAGTAATAAATACCTGATTCGTACAGTAATTATGGGTCATATATGTGTGTGGATGTACTGATTGTTTGTATATTCTGATTGAGGTTGAGAAACATGATCGGTTAGCGCTTCCGATTTATACTATTTCATTTAATTTGAACATTTTATAGTGCTAACTGCTCAGTTATTTGCACAATGATTATATTTGATAATTCTGGAAACGAAACGTCACTACTACAAACGTTTACTGTTGTTTGATGTCATCATGACGCGTAACTTTTCAGGAATTCCCTCACTTCTTAATTTAGGCCTGTCCGTGTTTGCTGATAAAATACTTATCAACATCATTTAATGCTGTAAAGAAACAAATACTCGTATTATCATCAAACATTTAAAATTAGATGTTGGGGGTAAAATTATTGCATGAAAGTAATTAAGAAGAGGTATGAGACTAGCTAAAAACTATAATTAAATACTCAATCATTAAAACGTATGTAAATACGGAGACTATGTATGAACGGTTACATTACATTTCGTCCGTCATGACCAAGATTCATCAGTCCATATAATTTAATATAATATAATATATAATATCAATATTTGGCAACATCACATACATAGCTCCGATCCCAAGCTAAGTAGCTAAAGCACTTGTGTTATGGAAATCGGAAACAACGGTGGTACCACAACACCCAGACCCGACACGATATAGAAAAGATCGTTTTCTACATTGACCAGACCGGGAATCGAACCCAGAACCTCACGAGATGGCGACGCTTGAAACCAGCGTGCTAGCCACTCGACCACGGAGGTCGTCAATATAATCATATATCCGCAGGAGGTGTTAGAAGAAGTGTCGCGTCGAGCGGAGCGCGCTCGCTGCGTCGAAGCCTCCTGTCTGCGCTGGACGCCGCCCGGCACGGGCGCGCCGCCCCGCTGACGCTGCGCCCCCGCTGCGCGCGCGGCACGCACGTGTCGCGCGCGTCGCACGCGCCGCAGCCGCGCGCCGCTGCGGGCGTCTAGTAGCGCGGCGCGAGCGCTTCTATAATATTCCGCCCGCTGCACACGTGAGTGATATTTTTTTATTTATTTATTTACTTAAAGACTTTATTGCACAAATTTAGTGTACAAAGGTGGACTAAATGATGAAGGCATTCTCTGCCAGTCAAACCTTTAGGTCATGCGGATAGATAGACTCACTGACCCGTCTCATTGACATTAATTTATCTATGTGTACCATATTATGTATATTTAAATGATGTGTATGTTTATATAATAAATATATTATTTCATTATTTTTATATAATCGTATATAAGTAATAGGCAGTATGTATGTTTATCATCGTATTATAGTTATCTCTATCGCTATTCTCTTCTCTTTTATTGGCTCTATAACTTTACTTGCACCGCCTATATATATATATATATATTTCTCTGTCCTGACCTATGTTTGACTGGTAGAGAATGCTTTTGGCATTAAGTCCGCCATATGTACCTACATTTTTTTGTTATGTGCATGAAGTTTTTAAATAAATAAAAATAGATGTCAACGGGAAAGATATGACACTAGTACTCTGATTTTTGATTAGGTAGACCAAAACGACAGTTTGTAAGTGGTCATGTTTATCTATTTTTAAAATAGTGTTGTTCCTAAATAATCGAAAATTCAATTGAATAATCATTGTTTTTGTGTGATTATAGAATATTTGAAATAGGTGTATTTTGAATTTGTATGTTCAGTAGTACTACTACCATGAGTTGTAAACGTGTTTTTTAAAATAGTATTTATATCATCATTACTTATTATAATTATATAGAAAGTGGGAAAATGATAAAATAGGTAGATTTTTTACTCATTAGCATAAATTGATTGATTTATTCATCCAAATGAGTAAAATCACATTTTTGAGAACTCATATCACAAGAGAAATGGCTCAACCCTATTGGTCAGTGGAATTGGGTCCACATAATTTCACTTAGTCAAAATACTACAATATTTCGTTGACAGACAGACAGACTTGACGAAACTATAAGCATTTCTTGGCGTACCGATTGAAGCTGTCATTCTGGTCTATCGAATAAAAAATCTGAGTATAGTCTTAAGGAAAATCGTAATACCACAAAATATAGATAGTAGTACAGAAGTTTAACTACATACAAAGCGCGCTCGAGCAACGCACACATAGACAACGATCACGGACACTAGATATCAAGACAGCCACCGTGAGTGCGAGTGCAGCCCGCTTGAAACACGCGTCTGTCAAGTTAAACCGTTTAGAGAGTATTATAGATTAATTGGAAAGATCAAAATTTAAAATATTATATGATTTGTTGTTTAAACGTAGTTTCTTGGTTTATATTTGTTATTTTATTCTCAACAAAACATGAAACAACTAGGTGCGATTGCGACGATTGCAATAGTCCTTTTATGTATAAGGTAAAGTTGACATTCCTAGCGCAGCTGGCAAGAATGTGTGTGCAAAGTGGAGAACATGCCCGAGTTTGACTTCCTTACTGTGCAATATTTTGTGGTAATACGTTATAGTTACTTATATTGTCATTTTAAAACAGTCTCAAAAAACAGTTAAACAGTTAACGACCATAACTATTATTTTTGTCTACAGGTATCGCTGTTAAAACAGCTTGCCTTTGGCGGTTGAAAAGTACTCACCGCACCAACTATGTTGCACTCATGTCCAATGCAACAGCAAGAAATCTTTCAAGTAGTGGCTCTAGTAGCCAAGACTCGGAGAGCGAGTCCGAATCTTTGCGTGTACCCTTTAGATCGAGATCGAGGTCAGTATCCTCTAGTAATGACATAACTAACCCAATTCAATCCCCGGATAATGTCCCACTCGCCGGCTTGCTAAAGAGAAGTCGCTCGATGGATGTGCGTTCAATGTCACCAGAACAGTGGTCGCCGAAATTGAAACAACGGTTTATGCAACTCTTCGGCTCAACACCACCGACATCCCCAACAAAGTCACTGGTGGATCAAACACAGTCAAATCCATCACTTAAAAAAGAATCGCCATCCCCTCAACAAGTATCAGAACTACGGAAATCTCCTGAAGGACTGCGGTTACACCATTCTCTCATGAGTTTCACGGTATCTCAAAAATCACCAGATTCAGTGAATCCTCAAACACAATCAGACATTATTCACGAGAGTGTGCCACAGTCCACAATAGTATCGGTGAAGTTAGAACAATTACTCGAATCTCGTAACTTATTGGTTCGAAAACAGTCCGAATTCAGTCAAACATTTCTATCAATGACTCGAAAGCAGTTACACGGTTCTCTAAAAAGATTGCTCAAATTACAAAAAGGAAGCAAATTTTGTAAACATGCACTCAAATCTCAAAACCGTTCGACGAAGTCATTGAAAAAAGTGACGGCTTCTAAAACTCAGGAGACATTATCTCGCATACCGTACCAACCAATACCATTGCCACTATCACTAATACCATTGCCACCGTCTCCAATTCCTAGTGAGCAATCAATAGAGTCAAGAATTGATGAAAATAAAACAGCAGTTTCACTGAATTACTTAACACACCAAAAACCATCATCAGGGACTTTAAATTCTTCTACAGAACCTGAAAATTTTCAAGAACAGTGCCCAAAGTCGCAAGAACAAACCTTGAAATCCGAAAAACTATTGACAACATCACAGTCTCCCAAAAATGAGCCACTGTCCATTTGTATTTGTTCTATACCTCTTCCGCCCGATTCTCCTAGAATACAAACTTCATCCGATCAAAAACCATTGTCACCAATTCGGCAGAGATCGCCGTTTGCCTGGCTTTATGCCTCGTCTCTTCCACCGCCGTCACCAATATATATGCCTACCACTCAGGGAATCGAGAGACCAGAGACTCTGAGTTCATCATTTCCCTATAAGCACTACTTCCGAACTCGTTCTTCATCTTATCCATTTTCTTCTCGAGAGCAGTCAACATTTTCTCTAAAGCGATTGCCATTAAAAATATCAACCTCTGATTTCTTTCAACCTTCCGACTCTCAATTTCCTTTATCAACATCTCTTAAGCCAAAATCATCTTCTTCAAAATCTCTAGTAATTTACTCTTCGTCACATCCACTACCCTCCTTATTACGATCACCATCTCCAAAGCTGTCGTTGACGTCTGGTCATCATTCTTCGTCCTCTGTTATACTTTCCACAACCGAAAAATCGCCTGCACAATTGCAGTCAGCAGCAACTCCAAAGGAATCTTCAAACTCTCTGAAGCTTTCTTCCTCCCCATGCCAAGACCAAACGTCTTCGTCATATGCATTGTCACTCCGAAATGGCTCACCGACATCTTCAAAAGATCGACCGTCATGCCTTAAGAGGTTGATGGTCTCCCTTGAGCGTCTTCCGTCTTCTGTAATCAGTTCTTGGTGTCCTCAATCGCCTCCCCCATTAATTTCACCAGTGCCTCCAAATTTTTACCAGTCTTCGGAAGAAATTAAGCCGATCTCTCGTGAGTCTTCTTCTAAAAGTTCAGGGCTCTTTAAGCAAGCTTCAGCTTCGAGAAGTCATGCTACGCCTCATCAATTGCCGTTCCGATTTAATCCGAAAGAACAATCATCTTCTTTTAGGTCTCCGAATCCCCGTGACCAATCATTATCTTATCCTTTCAGTTCTTTGTTACCTGAACTGCAGCCACGATTTCAATCTCATGCTCATCCAGAACTACAAACAACGTTCCAATTTGAGTCACCAGCATCTCCAGAAAATCAGCCAACTTCTCCAAAAAAATCTTCTTCACCATCTAAAATTGGTACTATGTCGCATCAAATTCCGTTTCGATTTGAGTCACCTGCATCTCCAGAAGATCTGCAGGCTTCTCCAAAAAATTCGTCGCACGAAGCGCTCTTCCAGTTGCAGACACCAGAATCTCCAAGTCATCAACAGACTTTTTCCAAAAGGTCACCAACCCCTGCTGAGCATCTTTCATGCACTGAAATTTGTTCTTCCACCGTTCAATCGTCGTCTCGATTAAAGTCACCAGCATCGCCAGATCAGCCGCTTTCTTCAAAGATGTCGTTTTCTTTTGAGCATCATTCATTCTCTGAAATCCGATTATCGTCTCAACAATCAGTCTTCCTATTGAAGACTCGAGAATCTCCAAAGCATCAAACGTCTTCTCCAAACAGGCCACTGACATCTCATGAACACCCTTTGTCCTCAATAACCCCTTCTTCGTTTGTACAATCGTCATCTCAATTTGAATCTCCAGCTTCTCCAGAAAACCAGCCATCTTCTCCAAAGAGGTCACCGACAAATCTTGAGCAAGTGCTTTTTTCATCCCTTCAATCGCCCCATTCCTTCAAATTGCTGTCACTAGAATCTCCAAAGCTTCCGTCGACTTCTCCACGAAATTCGATGGGTTCTTTTGATCATCCTCCAATTTTTGAAATCCGTTCCCCGTCTTATCAAGTGCCGTCCGTATTTAAGTCAATAGCATGTCTGTCTGTCTCAGAAACACAGCCGATTTCGCCAACAAAATCCGATATTCGTCTCTCGTCTCAACAATCACCATCTCGAACTGTGTTACCAAAATCCCCAAAACGTCAGCCTTCATCTCCAAAGAGGTCGGTGATCGCCCATGAACGTCACCTTCAATCGTCCTCCCAAATTAAAACGCCAATATCTCCAAATCAACAGCAGTCTTTGCCAACCAGAAAGTCAACTTCTCGTGAACGATCTGCGTCTTCAATCTGCTTCTCGGCTCTTCAATCGCGGCCCCAAAAGGAATACCCATTATATCCAAAATATCATAAGTCGTCATCAAAGAGACTGTCCTCTTGTAAACAATCTCCTATAATTGAAGTCCATTCCACGTCTCGCAAATTGCCATGCCAATTTGAGCTACCAGCATTCGCGAAAGATCTTCCGTCATTTGTACAGAGGACGTCAGTCTCTCCTGAACAATCTCCATCTTCTCCAATCCGTTTCTCGGCTCCCCGCTCGCCATCCCCGTTGCCGTCGATAAGACATCAATCTCCAAACAAATCACCAATCTCCGGTCAGCAAACTTCATCTTCTAGAATCCGACTCTCAACAGAACTCAAAGAATATCAGCCGTCGCCGCATATAAGAAAATCCATCTCTTGTTCTCGTTCTTCTTCTCCAATCCGTTACTCGAATCCTCGATCACCTTCCGAATCGCGATCACCAATATCACCGCAAATTCTGCCTACTGTTCTTAAAATATCGTCTTTCCTTGAAAACAAATCGTCGTCTCCCCGTAATTCATCATCCGAGGACCGTTCCTCGTCCTATTCACCATCTGGCCGTTCGCCGTTTGCTCGAAAGATGTCATTCTCAAATCAAAATATATCATCATCAGTTCAAAAAATATCACCATCGATCAAGAACAAATTGACGTTCTCTCGCAAGCATTCAACGTCCCCTCGAATTCATTCCCCACCGACACCTCGCAGGCAGTCATCATCGCCCGGTAAGAAAGATTCAACTTCACGTAAGTTGTTATCCCCTCAAGTTCGTTTAACAACACATTCCCCTAAAAATTGCTTGACTTCTACACAAACAAAAACATCATCTTCTCGGAAGAAATCATTCGCTTACGAGCGCATAGTATCCCCTCAAACTCGGTCTTCATCTCTTACACCGACCCCTCAAAGACAATCATCGTCGTCACGTAAGCACTCGTCCGACAAAAAACATAAATCTAAAATGTCGTCACATTCCCGCAAGCAATCAGTATCAACTCGTAAGCAATCAGAATCTTCTCGAAAACAATCAACGTCCTTAGGAAAACAGAGGGAGTCTTCTCGAAAGCGATCTCATTCTTCTCGAAAGCGATCAAAGTCTTCTAGAAATAAATCAGCATCATCACGAAAGAATTCTTCAACATCTAAAAAGTATTCATCCTACTCTAGAAGGCGTTCACATTCCCCTAGACCACAGTCACAGTCTTTACCGAGTGAATCGCCATCTCCTAGAAGGCATATGCCTAGATCACGAAAACGATCGCGATCTTCCTCTCAAAGGCGACACAAAAACTATGAAAAAAAAACTTCTAGACATCGAAAAAAGTCAGCGATATCTCAAAAGGAGACATCAATGTCTCTTAAACAATGTCTGATATCGCAAAAACGGTTGTTAGAGCTTCAAATACGATCGTTGTCATCACGCAACCCATCGCCACCGTCTCGGAAACGTTCTTCTAAATCTCGTAAGCGATCACCAGTACCACGGAAGCGTTCAACGAGAACACATCATCGGTCGCTAACACCGCGAAAATCCGCTCAAACATCTGCGAAAAAGACAAACGAGACTAAGCGACGACAGAAACCGAAAATGTCACGAAAACGAAAACAGAAGGCTAAAAAGCGATCGAAAAAATCGCGAAAAAGGTCGACTAAAGCACGAAAGCAGTCGTCGTCATCATCGACGTCGTCAGTTTCAACCTCTATTTCGCGATCGCGATCTTCTGATTCAGAAACATCAAGTCGTTCGCAATCTTCAGAATCGCGAACATCGAGCTCAAGTAGTTCGCAATCATCATCGTCTCAGACACGATCATCTTCGTGCTCACGCTCAACCATCGAGCGATCTCCAAAATCGAGGCGCAGACGCAAGTCGCAATCGCCAGAGTTTAAGCGAGTCAGGAATCGTCGCGTTTCGCCCGCAACTCCTCCGCTTGCGCCTGCGTCATTGCCGGCGTCTGTATCGCCTTTTACACCAATGGCTACCCCGCCGCATTCACCTAACCAAACAATGAGAAAAGGACCTCGATCTCCTTCATACACGCCCCCTCCATCAACAACGATCTCTCAAACGGACACGTCACCATCATCGACTATCTCTCCGGAATAGTCTCGCATGCCGTCAAGTTCAACAATGTGCTTCAAATTAGGATATGGAAATGATTAGAGAGTGCTAAAATAAGTAGAGTAAAGAGCTTTGAAAGCTTTGTAAGTTGGCATTTATGATTTAGAAGAATAGTTACCACATTTTTGGACGTGGCCGTATGGCGCGTTTTCAACCTTTACAGTCATCCTCCAAATAGGAGTAGTGATTTTGTGACTTTGAACAGCGATTTAGTGCAGCGATGATTTTTATTAGTGCGTAAGAAACAACAAATAGTAATAGAGTTGATTATAAGTTAAGATTTTAATTATGTGACTCCGTGTTTCGTTACTAAGTTATTATTAAACTTCACATGCAATAGGTGGTAGTGTTTAACTGTAAATATAATTACGTAGTTAATAAAGCTTTCAATCTAGCGTAGTATTATTTATAATGATGACAAAGAGTTAGTATAAGGTATTTAGAATATTGAAAACAGGTGTAGTTTATTCGCTTTTAATCAATTAAATATATTGTTTAAAATATATGTAATAATAATTTCGTGATAACTTATTTAAAAATAAATTCAAAGTCAATGACCTACATAGTATTAATATTACTTAAAGAGTTTATTTATTTTTAATTGTTGTGATTGAATAATTATTAATAATAATTTAACTGTTGTGATTGAATATCCTTAAAGATACTTTTTACTTGGTGTCACTGTTTAAAATTAAATATAATTAATATTGTTATAATTATCTCAATTAATTCATAATTATTTTAATAGATAAAATTAAATGTTGTATGTAGCTAGTTCAATGTTTAAATAAGTACAATTAAAATGTACGTATTATTGATTCTTTGTATATTTTGTTTTTGGAAATAAATGTTTTTAGATAGTTCTATTTAAAATATATCTATGAATGTTAGTGAAGATCAATACAGATCAAATCAATGTCGAATATATTAAAGGCTAAGTACAGATATAAAAGGTTATATATTTATGTGTGTGGTTTATAAATGTAAATGTCCATTTTAATGATGTCCTAAAAACTGTTTAAACATAAAGTTAATGCAGAATTAAAACACGCCTAAATGTTAATCAACCAATTTCAAATGAATGTCTATTGAGTAAAATGAAACAATTGAGATGTACTTCTCAAATTGGTTGACTAATATTTAGTTGTGGTTTAACACATAGACCTAGTAGATGCGATAAGCAGTGTTTATGCATTACATTGTACTTTTAAACGGGAATCTCCTGTAATATATGTGTCAAATTTTATTGTTGAAATCAAATATGTATAATACAATACTGGAAATGTTGTAACGGCTGAATTTATCGAAATATAAAACATATAATTAAACTATTGTAATCAAACACACCTAGTTTTATTCAGGTTTATCCAAAACTAATCGGTATTCTTCATATTAGATAAGTATTAGATAAAGTGATATTTTAGACCATTTAAGATTAAATTTTCCTATCTTGACACTTTAGGCTAGTCAAATAAGTATCGTTGAACTTTTTAGGAAGAGAATTTCAAGGAACACGATTTTTACTAGTTAGGAGGCCAACATATAAAAAATCGGCCAAGTGCGAGTCGGAATCGCACACTTAAGGGTTCCGTGCCAACCTTAACTGAATTAGAGATCTACTTACTTCCACTTAAAATACAACAATATTTTGTTGACAGCAAACATAAGCGTCTATTTATCAAACGTTAGACTTAAAAAGAAAATGATTATAGGGAACCTCTATGTAATTTTAAAAGACCTATCCATAAACACCCCACACGCATATGTTTGACAAAAAAAACTTTTTCGCCATTCAGCTACAGAACCCTAAAAACGACATGATTTCTTTTAATTTAAGCATCACCTGAAAAATAATTGGTTATTTATTATAGTGTTTCGGTCAACGAGTAATATAATCATAAACTACAAAATCTACAAAAAAAAATCGAAACGAAAAATATGGTGTATTTTCGCGAAATCACTTATTTATAAACCTTTTATCAAATTATAGAATAACGTTTTTAGAGGTTCTCAAGTGGAACAATAACTAAATATAAATATAATACAATAATTTGTCCTTTTTCTACACCGAACCCTCGGTAAATGGACAAAAAGTCAAATTTCCACACTAGTGTGGATTTTTAGTGTGGAAAATCTGAATTACCCAGGAAGAAAAGAGTATGTTTGTATATTAACAGAGGTTAATCGATGAAGAAGTGCCGGGAACTCATTGTAGTTCTCGATAATAGAGGTTTCTCATTTATCCAGGTGTGGTGCTCGTAGCGCAGAGGTAGCGCCGCTTTGGTAGTAATATCAAAGTACAGCAACCTACGGCGCGGTCGTGTTTGGATGGGTGACCATTTCGACCATAAAAGTGACGTATATTACGAGCATCTCTGTGCTTCGGAAGGCACGTTAAACCGTTGGTTCCGGCTAATATCAGTTGATATTAGTCGTTAAGCCTAGTCAGTGACCTTATGGGCAGCTTGATAACATCTGACAGCATGGTTAGTCGCTTGCCTTGCAAACACCCCTCCACCAACCCGCACTGAACCCGCGTGGTGGAGTTTGGCTCAAACTACCTCACAGTTGAGGTAAGGCCTTTGCGCGGCGGTAGGACGTTGAGGATAACTTTACCTACTTACTTACACTTATCCAGGTCCTAATTAACCAGGTTTTACTGTACATATGCGAGATCTGCCTACCTTATCTTGGGCATAGCAAAGTTATACTTTGTTAAGTCTACCTACATACCAAAATATAGAGTAAGTTTGTTTACGATAGCCAACTAGGTCGCAAATCGCTCCAAGTGGCCGCATCGTTCGCGTATTAATTCTATTCACATAAATCTGGGCTAACATGCAATAAGGCTTGCGGCGCAGCAGCTACTGTATGTGTGTGGTGTAACCACACTTCATAGGTGTATTAGAAAAATCGTTACAAATTATTATTGGTCTCACCAAAGAAAATGTTGTATTGAAAAGATGCGATTTCGCATATGGCTTCATCGATGCACGGCACTAATACCACAGAAGATAAAATAGTACTCTAATATTCGAGTCTTGAAGGTAGCACAGCAGACCAAAGCCTAAGTTCCCATACAGAAGATTAAGGGCCACGAATTTTCCAGGATTCGCCAAGATTCCTCGAATAGATTACAACACGTCTAATTTGAAAACGACACCTATTTATCAGCAATCATTTATGTAAATGTCATTTAAGATTCGGTTATTTCTTAATCAGTCAGATAAGTCAGACGTTGGTAAAATCAGCCCTTAGAGGCAAGGAAAAACTAATCTTTATTTATCCTTACATGATTACCGTTCTCCTGATTCAAAATCCTGTATAAAATAACTCTGTTAATTATTTTTTGTGATGTGCAATAGCATCACATAAATTAATTTACAAATTCGTTTAGAAGGTAATGTACAATTTACCATACAATACAATTTATCAATCATACCTACCAAACGGTAGGCTTTTCAATATTTCCTTTCTCTTGACATGCTCTTCCTTAAGGACTGTGCATTTTTCTATTTATTTGTTGAATTAACGTAGCCTTGTCCTCCTAGTTTCTCTTAGCTTTAAATCAGGCGTCGTGTTTCTCCGCATCTATCTACGCAGTATGTTTTCTGTTAAGTGTAATCAAAATCATATTCTTAGCTTTCTATTATTCCTACCGTTCAGACACTAAAAACCGGTCAAGTGACCGGATCGGACCCGCGCACGAAGGGTTTCGCACCACTAAATATGTTTATATCGCGCAAATAATGGAAAAAAAACGCGTTCTTTGTATGGAAAATTGGGAACCACCCTTAAATATTTATTTTGATTTTAGTATTTAATATTTATTGTCATAACGTCAAAAGAAATACATACTTTTAGAAAGTTTCAACTGCCTAGCTATGGCGGTTCTTAAGATTTTTAAATACAGATATACAATAAAAGGGTCCCGTTTTTACGCTTTGGTTACGGAACCCTGAAAATCAGTTCTTCTCATAGTCTCATAATTATTGAGTCCTGTTTTCAACTCCAATAACATGGTCACCGTAGTAAATTGGTCAGCATCAGAGTACTAATGCACCACTACAGCGAGTGGACGTCGACTGATGAAAATATACTGCACAATACAAACTTGCAATGGAATGTGGAAACTGACGCTTCCTCTTCATGTTGACTGAGATGGGATGTATGGCTGAGAAACCCGAATTGGTTTTCCGTATCTAGGTGGGAAGCTATAATAGGCTAGTGGACTAAATTTCAAAAACTAGATGGTACTTTACATTAGTAAATACGGTTACCAATACTCAAATCTTTTAAATGTTGAATATTTTTGAAAATACCTATATTTTCAAAAATATTCAACATTTAAAAGATTTGGGATATTAAAAACTTAATTTGGATGGGCCTCAAAAACGCTTGAACTGTCATGGCAGCCTAAATGACGTCACTGCTTACAATCGAAATTCTTGACAACAAAATACCATGAAGTCTTTGACAGCAAAATAGCCCACCATTTTTCAAGGATTGACGTCACATCCTTTAACTTAATGTGTGTTTTAAAAAAAAATCGCACAATACTCATTTTTTAGAAATAAATTACTTTCTTGATATCTCTTCTCATCACCATAATAAATTACTAGAAACTACAAACATTGTGATTTGTTCTTAGTGGAAAATAGACTATTGTTCAGAAATTTATAGATATGTAAAGCCATAGTAAAGTAGATCTCCTACTGATTTCGAAAATGGCGGCCCCTTTCATCAGAGACAGGCCAGGTGCGCTGGGAATTATAGCATCTTGAGGTTCTGACCATTACACTAGTGCACTGTCTGTTCCTTCACTCTCATGAGGCACTTCATTTCGCTGAGACGATACTCATATGGATCCGACATCATGACCGATGAGAGATCAGGCGCAGGATCAACAGCTTATTGAAAATTAAGTGTCTCAAGATACTGTACCTACTACATCAGGTACTACCCGATGTACTACAGGGTCTTGAGTCTTGATTGTCTAGTGATCTTCTGAACTTACTTCTGAAATCTTTTCTAAACCGACCCGCGGCTGGCCACGTAACCGCTGAAGCGTAGATATCACCGAAGGCGAGAGAGAGAAAATGCTTGAAGGAGATGTAGGAGGCCTTCACCCGAAGATGGGTACCCAAAAATCTGTGTTACGTTGCTTAGCTTATTTTTAGAACCAGTAACACCTAATTTAGAACCTGACATGATGCAGACGGTAACCGCTAGTTGGATATTATAATATATAACATTTAATTTTGCTTTTAATTGAATGTCAGCGTCTCTCTGGCTCCATGTCAGTGCGTAAATCATATTATCAGCACTAGGTGTTGGCCTACGTAAATTATCACTAATTGCGCCGTGTCGTCACCGGCTAATCTCGATGCTAATGGCCTCCAGGTTCCAAGGTCTTGCTTTTAGAAAATCGATCTCGATGTGGAATATCATAGCATTATTGTTACGCTGGACTCCGTCGAATTAACCTCTAATTGGTTAAAAACTAATTAGAAAACCGACATAAGCGCTTTGCCACAAAACAAATGAACTCAGTAGGACCTTTCCGCCGAAGAATACACAAAACAAACAGTTGGACTACCTTCTTGTAGTCTTGTAGAGTCTGAGAAATCAATTAGTCACTAACAAGGTAGGTAGTTGACAAGGTTTCAGTACTTAAATATAAGTAAGGACCTATTTCACTACATGTAAGTAATTTGATTCGTTTCCAGATGAAACATGTTAGATCTTTCGTGCAAAAATAATCTAATGGCTTGATCTATTAATGACTTATGAAGTTGACGAATTTTGCCATTTACGCGTCATTCTCTTTAGTAAGACAATTTACAACCAATATCAATATCTTCACTGTATCTAAACTCAACTGTGACAATGTTATGTGCTTAATTGTCTAGTCGCAAGGCCGTAAATAAACCGGTTGTTTAGAAATTATGTTCCGTTTCATAAATCTTTTCAAGTGTTCCATCATTTACCAGACGTATGAGGTTTTGCAGAAATTGTGGACCCATATAGTTATACCGATTTTCAAGTTTAATACTCACTGCAGAAAATGTACCAGTTTTCAATACTTATATTACCAAGATATTTATTTTAAGCCTTCATTTAACCCCCCACGCAAGAGAGGGGTGTTATAAGTTTTACGTGTTCGTATGTGTAGTTGTGAATCTGGTGTCTGTGTATTTGTGAATGTGGTATCGTAGTTACCAAACGGATGAACCGATTTTCATTTATTTTTTTATTTTTAAATCATAGGTAATTTCAACCCGAATGTTCATGCCATGTTTTATGAAAATCTGTTTAGCCGTTTAAAGATTTTCAGTAGTTTCACTAGTTGATGTGATAAGGAGCTTCCGATCGATTCGAAATTTGGTAGTGTCAATTTTGAATTCGGAAGGTTTTTAAACGTTATATTTATTTTATTTTCAATCAATCTAGATTACTTGTGCCGTTGTAAGAAGCAATGATTTCTGTAAGGAAACACCAGTTTAGAAGTACGTTATCCTAACGTTGTAAGTAACTATTAATCTTCGGTTTTCTGTCTCCGAATTTCAACACGAGTCTAGGAAGTTAAAAGGTTTTTACCTTCATTTAAAGTTAAAATATTCATGTAGGTACTTATAGGATTGAAGTTATCATATTAAAATACCAATCAACCTATTATAATGAATGCAAATTCCCTCCGATAACCTTCGCCACCAAAACAAGTTAATTAATACGATATTCTCCCGTATCAACTCGTACCTTTGTCTGCAGAAACTTTAGCAAAAATTAATCGAAATATCTTATTCTGACGAAACCTTTCAAAAACTGGTAGAATTCGCAGGCAGTCTACGCGTCTGAGCGATAGCCTTTTGTTTTTTGGTAGAGTCTATCCCTGTTTGGTTTCTAGGGAAAGTGAGGGATGGAGGGTGTCGCAGGGCGGTTAGAATGAAAGAACGGTCCTTCTCCTTTGACCTTAGGGCTGGAAAATATTCTGGGGTCATTCTCGTGCCCTAGGTTAGGTCGAGCCGTTGTCTCCTCAATGTGAACGTTTTGAACTCGATCGTTCACCGAAAGGACATCGTCCTAGGTTGTTTATTTGTAGTAAGATTTATGTTGATTATGCGTTGCTTCTTTAATTCGCTTCTATAGTTCTTTGTTTATATTGTAAATAAAAAAGTAATGTCGCTTAGAGTATGAAAATGGCTAAAGATTTTCAGATGTTTTGATTTTTATCAGATAAATGACTAAGTATTTACTAACTCGGTAATAATTAATTGAGTTGGCGAATTTCTTTAGCTGAACACGAAAATGAATGTTATGTTAGGTACCTAGACAGACAATGGAAAAAAACCTTCTGCCACGCTAATATTTTCTACCTAGGCCGTGGAATGTTCCAAGGTCACACTGACAAAACATCAAATCAACGCATTGACAGGGGCTCCCACAAGGCTCGATCTTAAGGCCTATAAGTTTTCATTAGTAAAAGTCTCACCATGATTCAAGTCCTGTCTTTAAGCTTATCTGTATTATAAACACTTATCAAGATCGTCTTTCTCAACGCCCTTCTAAGTATTCGTTTCTTAGTAAGTTTATTAATTACATTTATCCAATTATCTTAGAGGTAGACTAAATATTAAATGGAAATACCTGGGCAGTTACAGACAATGACAAAAGAGGTCACCTTTCCAAAGAAAAATCAAATTATAGACTTATTCTTAACAACGACCTAATTAGCAAACAAGGTACGCCGGCCACATACGTAGGTAAGAAGAGTACGGTGGAATTGGTAAAAAAAATCGCGATAAGATATGGAATGGAGTCACAACACAACAACTTCGTGAATATGATTCACATTTTAATACAGTTGATGACGAATGAAAATGATTTGCCCGATTTGTAAACATGGTCCGTTGATATTAATTTAAAGTCTGCATTAGGTTGACAGTTGACGAATATCATGCATTAGCGATGCTTTAAATATTATAAAGCTTTGTAGGGAGGTTACATCCTCAGCCGTCGACGTCGTAAGATGCTGCTCCCAAAAATCATTGAGCATCAAACTTGGTGAATGTCAGAGTGACGTTGCGGGGAGGGGGAGGGGGCGGGCATATTCGCGAGGAGGCTTCCGCGGGCGGGGTCAGCGACCTCGCCCCCCGCGCGGCGGCGGGCGCGCCAATGTCAGGGACGGTGCAACGCGGTCAGCTGACGTCTGGCGACGCGCGGGGGCCGCGGCTCCGACTCGAAGGTGCAGTTCAGCCCCGACCGTGCGCGAGAACGGACGCTCTCCGCTCACTCAACCTCGCTATTTATAACAGCAGGCGGCGCCGCGCGCTACTAAGGCGCCGGGACTGTCCTCACTGAGTCAGGTACCTGAAGTAGCGCGCGGTACCCTCCGCTAAACACAGCATCGACACAAGGAGAACCAGCTCGGAACCGCCGCACGCCCATTGTACTTCATCAGGTGCTCTGGTGATGATCGTTCCAGGCGCTTGTTGGAGTACACTTACCGTGTCGGCGGTTGTCGTCCGTGCAGTGCTGACACGTGGTTTAGTGAGCACGTGGTGGAGAGGACCAGCCGAAGGTAAGACGCCGGAGCACAAAGGCGGTGAGTCACGATCACGGTTGATGACCTGCCGCTGCACCGCACCCCGCCCTGGCTCCACCCTCGCACCTAAATTCGCACACGCGTACATCCCACATCACATTTGCATTGGTCATCGAACTTCCCACCAAAAGATCTGAACAAAAGCAGCTAAAACTGGTTTTGGTGTATTTTTCGACAGCAGCCGGCCGCCGCCGCCGTTTTCCTGTACGACTTGTAGGTCTATAAATTCTGTCTGGGCGTAATGTGCGTTTCAGACGTCGGCCAAAGACGGTTTTATTGGTTTTAAAACGTGCGTGCCGTACTGTTGGGTCTGGTTTCGATTGTAGAGATGTAGAGGCAAAGTTCAAGAACAAAGCTTCTTGTGAGTGTGCGGAATCGTCGATCCGCCTCGGAGTCGCTGGCCGGCGTGACAGTCGCAAATTCGCGGCCCCGACACAACCAAGGTGATTCCAAAATCGTTTGCCTCATTTCGGTACAAAGCACCTTGCACTGATAAAATTGCACGAATCCATTAGCGACTTTATAGCCGGGCACTTAAGGCAAGTTTACCCTGCATGTGTGAAAACGTATCATGGCCAAGATATATAATGCAAACAGCCAATAAAAATACAAGTCTCGGGTGGATGACTCACAGGAATGCGTCTAATTGTCTAAGTGAACGCAAAGAATTCTTCGTGTTAGATTTCAAATTAAAGTGAAACGAAATTGAGTGGCGTTCGGTTGGCTTTCTTTGTGTTGCACGCTCATGTCCAGTCAGTCCACGGGGAAAATAATACTGTTAATTTATTTGAACTGGCAGTAATGTGTCATCTTCGGGCCTCAATTGGTGGTGCGCCGAAACGGCCGCCTGATTGCCTTTAGTGCCTGCGATTCTACGAACGGCTGTCTCGATTTTTATTTCGCACAAGGTTTCACTCACAAGAACTTTTGAAGTGATTTACAAAAAACTGATTACGCATTGAATTTTGCCCATTTGGAGCTCTACATTCGTTATTCCTGACTTAATTATGCCTTTGTTACCAAGTTATGAGACTGAAATTTTAAAATACCTAATGTTTGTTTTTCTTTTATCAGCATATTAATGGTTATCTCGGTTAATCTACGCACCATTATGGTCTTACATCCATATTTGAAAATATCTTCGTTAAATTGTTAAAAATATGAAGATCCGCTTTGTCCCCAATGTTCTTAACTTTTCCTCAGTTACCTTTTGAAACTAGAGCCTAGCTAAAAAACTTGGTTTGAAGAGCGATACTAAAGCATGAAATCGAAGCTCGATTATAGGCCGTTTTGACGAAAGGAATCTAATCATATTTTATGGTCAGGCCTTGAATGTTATCAAGTGTTATACACAACGTGCAGAATGGTCTGCCATTTTTTCTAGGTCAGAAGAAGACAAAATCCATCAAAATCTTACGAGATAATGACTCACCGACATCGCCTCGCCGAATGCTTGTGAACATTTATAAAAGTTCACAACCTTTCTTAGCTAAAACATTTATCTCAAAACGTTCTATCATGATTCTTATGAGGTAATTCATATTTACACAGACTAAGTAATTTATGAACTTACTAAGTGAAATATTGTATTAATCAAAAATATTAAATTAAACAACAATTTATATCTTCTTAAACAAGTAATAAAAAATACCTGATCAGCTCAACTAATAAAACCTTGTCAGCCAAAATAGAAAGTTACCTAGCTCTTTGTTTATATTATTGTATAAACGTTGAAATTCGAAGTGCTTGTTTTATTGAAACAAACGAAATAAAGAGGTAGGCTAGCAATGTTTAGCTTAATACGAAGCCGGGTGCATTCAGGGCGGGTTGTGCATCTTAAATTTATTCTATGGACGAGCAGAATAGTGCATATCTAATAATTATCACATGTAGAAATCGATAATTAACGTGAGTTAAAATTTTATCCTTTATTACACCTGTAATGAGTGTGACTGTTAACTATTTTTATTATGTGGGCCACTTGCGTATACCTGTATGGGTTGAATCATTTATTTCTATTATTAGTTTTGATATTGATAGAGAAAGAAACGCGCTATGACATTATCATCACAGCTTCGCTTATATTAACATATACCTACATATGCATACCAAGCAAAGACCATACGTAACCGTCTGGTCTTGGCTAGGGGGATTTTATCCCCTTTGCCTCTATCACATTCCTTTAGATAACCGCTTCTTTGCTTTCCTTTACTTATTTTAATCACTTTCAGCCTTCAGCACCTTGATAATAAGATTGGGACCTTCTTGTAGTTCTGTTAAAATAGCTTGTTTATACATTAAGAGCAGAGAGCTATCTTACAGGATGGCGAAAATATGAACTTTTAAAATAGTAGAGCAAAGGCTCTACTATTTTAAAACAAAACACATCAACACAAAGGTGTTGATTTGTTTTGTTTCCATTTCATATTTAACACACTTGTTTTTGTATATTAGGATACATTGTGTTTATCAAAATTTAACTTTTACGATATAACATCATTTAATTAGAAAGAAAATACGCTTAGTTAGAAAGAAAGCCTCCAAAGGGGTGTTGACTGTGTTTATTAAATTCTATAGAGAATTAAATAATGTTATTATACTGTTTATTGACAAACGATGTCTTGTAATGTGTCTGGAATAATGCAATACAAGAAATCTATCTTTCTTTTCAATCTATAATGCGGTAAAAGAACATGATTGGAATTTAACCTTTATAAGCAATAGACAAAAATATAACTCTTAGTTTGTAATATTTACATTTCTCATGCAAAGAAATAAGTTTGCAATATGATATTCAAAATAACAAGACATTCTTAGAATCAAATTAATGAATAGACTATTTTTGCATTTGAATGCAAAAAACAGTCACAATGAGTCATAATAATGTGTCAACTCTGTGTTTGTTTAATTTTTGTCAATTTACAATTTTCATTCATGTGCATTCATGTAGTAAGACAATGTTACTAGTATTTTATTACTATTGACTGTTACTTTATATTAGTTTTATACTACGTACCTAATTGCTTTTCAGGATTTTCAGGATTTTTGTAAGTATGAATTGTGACGGAGCATTCGGAGCATGACAGAAGGTATCGCGTTATTTAAAGCTTGTACTTAACTTTACTTGCTCGTAAGTGTATTTCATATAGTAATTTTTAGTTATTATTATTACCCATATCTAAAAAGGTACTGGACCGATTTTGATGAAACTTACACTGCACTCTAAGTTTACATGTACCTGATTGGACTAAAAATAAATCATCTCCCTATGACTACTCGTTTTCGAGAAAATCGTAGACAAACATACAAATATACAAACTCACAAACATACATGCACTTTCGAAATTCAGCACACGTGTTTGGAAGCCTTACTAAATCAACATACTCAAATATTATAAAATTCCAACGATTTCACATACATACACATTGAATTGATTACTTCTTTTTTGAAGTCGGTAAAAAATATACATAATTAAATATAAAGTTATGTATTTTTTTATATCCGGCGAAATTTAAATTATTTTTTTGCAATCATAAAATTAAACTAAATTTTATTTGTCATAAAACACAGTTTTACATAGATGGCCTTAAAAGTAATTGATAATGTCTTTACTTAATTTTCAACACACTTGCTCAAAATGACGTTTTTATTCCACCGATTTTTGGCACATAATCATAGATATTAAACACGCGTGCTTTTTCTGTACATTAATGCACTAGTGCCTTTTGTTTATTAACCCAACCAATTTACATTTGTACCCTAGTACCAAGTAGTAAGTACGAAGATGAAGCGATATAATTTAGTCGGGTTATAACTTTTATTTTAGGAACAAAATGTACATATATTCGAAAAATTACAGTATGTATATATTTATTTCAAGAAATGGTAAATACAGCTTTATTACTAAAAATAACTCAAATTCATTTAAAATTTTCTGTAATTTGTGTTTAAAACACGAATTGTTACATTTTTAATCTTGGCTGTTGGCCGATCTAGTTCGCGCCTTAGCCTTGCGCGCGCATCTGTTTCGCGGCAAGAAAAATAGCAACACGCCATTTTTCCACAGATTAGTAAGTGCATTTTTCGTAAATAATTGTCGGCTGTGGTGTGATGAAGTTTTGATTAATGGCAAGTGTGTTGAAAAACGTCGTATGAAACACGTGTGCCGTGACCTATTATATACGCGGCTTCTTATGGCGCACTCGCTTTCGCTCGTGCGCACACAATATCGCCTTGTATATAATGGTCAACTTAGCACACTTGTATCATAATGTACTATTATATAATAGTACATATTTACTAAGAAGATATAGGTATTTTGATAAGGATTAAATATTTCTTTCTAATTTTATTGTAGTTTAAAGGTAAATTAGATTATAAAAAACCGATTACAACAATTAAAAGTGTTTTGCGACGACAGCGACCAAATTGCGATTAAATAATTTACCATTAAGTACCTAAGTAATAAAAGGTTCCATAAATACTACATCAAGTACTTTCAGGCACCAGTCAGGCACAAAGACTAACACAAAGCTTACCTAGGCTATATTTTTCTTTTGTTTATCCTTATTTAGTATCCATAATGCCTAAATTATAGACTTTAACGTTGCTGGGTTGCTGTTTTCCTCTTATAGTGCTATAAATATTGCCTACGGTATTAGGGTAGTATCCTATACTAGCGGCTGTGTGCGGCTTTACTCGCATAAATATTGTTTTTCAAATAGCATTATGAATTATAGCGTTTCTGTTATTCTAGTGTATGAACTCACTATACTTTTATAAAGTTTCATCAAAATCCATTCAGTGCTTTTGGCGTAAAGGAGTAACAAACATCCAAAGATCCTCCACAAAAAAAATTGACATTTAAAAAAAAAAGTAGGATTGTTAGTACCTTTGTATACTTATAAATACTCTTACATGAGCCTCAGAGCTTCTAAAAACATAATCTTATTTTAAATAACAATAGTTTTTCTTAATATATACCTAATATTGAGAGTCATCGTCTTCATTGACTGCCCAGCTACGGAAATTTATTAAATATACAGCTACGTAAGTCAAAAGGATATTTGATGCTGCATCAATCACAAAATTTAAATTGTCTACGCGAAATGTCAAAAATTTAGCTTCAGACTTTGGCCGCAGAACTGTTGGTACTATTATGGTCAATACCAAGACTATTCCTCGAATTTATAAGTGTTATCGAACTAAGTACATAAAAGTTGGAATTTGCAGTAATAGAGATAGTTTATAGAATGTTCATAGTACCTGTTATGAAATTGACATATATTATAAAATAACATTAGTGTTTGAGCCAAACTTTTTCCTGTCTTTGAACACGGGCGTGGCAACAAACTATTATTTTAGCATTATTAAAATCATGAAAAAAACCCTACGTTCATGGATCATGGAATGGTCGTTGTTTGGCCTTAAGTAGTAAATAGGTAATATGTTAATTAACTGCTCAAGTTTTGCGAAGATCATAGTAAATAGTACCTTTAGTTGCAATAATATGTAGGACAGTGCCACCAACTTATCTGAAGAATGGCAAAAAATGGAACAACAGGTGTCACTTTGAAAGCGTCATTACTGCCGGTACAAGTCAGTGTGGCCATTATTGGTAAACCAAATTTTTTGGAAACTAATTTTAAAAAGGTAGATTTCTTTGTACCTAAGACTGGCTACGACAAAGTATAATTATTTTAGTCTATTTTTATGGATTATATAACATTTATCAGTGAGAGCGAGCAAGGAGACAAACAATAAAATGGTCCACATTTCATTTTTCTTTAGCCCTAAGGTGAAAATGGTAGAGAATGCCATCGAGCGTCGAAGTTTGTAGATATTACATGAAAAACACATATACATATACTTTAAAAAAACACTTGGGTTAATATTTGGTCATTTTTCACGTTTCGTCACCAATTTTCAGTGTTCATATAAAAAAGGGCGCTTCGTCATCGTTAAATATTTAATTTTAAGTGTAGGGGCATATTATCATAGTAAATCAAACAGCCGGAATAAAGAGACATTGTTATTTGTAAAAAAGTTACAAATTTTATATTCATAAAGATGAAATAAGAAACTAAATATTGTACATGAGCGGGACTTGAACCAGCAACTTTCTGGCTAACCGGGCCAAACGCTCTTCAAATTGAGCTACCGTGCCGTGTCGGTCCGACCGTGCGAAATTTTTGGTCTCTTAATTATGGATACCTACGTTATTACGCGTGATTTTATTTCTGAAAGTGTCAATAATAAAGATCTAGAAATACGAAGAAAGAACGAAGAATCGTCGGAAAGCAGACCCCGTCACCAGACGGGACAGTTTCTAGGAAGAAGAAGAAGTTTTATTTCTGAAATAATTTTTTCACGTTTAATAAAAGGTATTAATTAAAAATAGAATAAAATTATATTAAAATAATAAAGGTAAGTTTTACTGAGTGAGAAACACTTTCTGAATCATTTTTATCTAAGATAATTAAATACTACAAACAAATTAAACTTTTTATGAAATCGTATCTGCTATCGTAAATTAAAATCACACATTTTACTTTTATGAGCTACTCTTATAAACACTGATATTTTTTCTTCTTATTTTAATACTTTTTATACTTAGATATATTTGCAAAACCTCTCTTTTGAAAAATTAACTTTATCAATTAATCTGAAAAATAGATTTAAAACATGGTTCTTACACAAGATGTTTCAAAATTACACGTTAGAAATTAAAAGAGCTACTCGGAAGTAACTAATAAACTTTTTCCCGCCGCAACCGATTTAGCACGAAAAGAAAAAAAAATACGGCTTTTTGCAACTAATGTTTGCAGGAGAAAATTGATAAGTTAGGTACTAATTTATTTTTATTAATTTATTCATTCTTTGTACACAACCAAAGTTTGTACAAAAGGTGGACTTAACGCCGTTTGGCGTTCTCTACCAGTCATGGCTAATCAGTAATTCGAGTTCGTTAATTTTGAGTATTACTCCTCATTCCTAACGGTGTAGTTATGAAAACCTTGTTATTTTTTAAGTAATCTATTCTTTACATCAATAATTTCTATTTTAGCCTTTCAAAGAAGCATTATTTTGGGAAATCACTTTTCAGAGCATTAACAGACGCATGTTCAAAATATAAGACATTTTTTTAGGAATGAACGAATGTTCTGTGCGTACATTTAGTATGCCCAATAAATTACAAATATTTCTTGTTTTCTTTACAACAAAAGTTTATTTTATTTCTATTCTGTTGCTGACTGTACCTTAGACAAAGAGATTCAAACCCTGAATTTTTTTTCTGTCCGGGCGAATGCAATAAACATAATATAACCTCTTCGACAAACACATAGACAGCTTGCAGACCCCGTTGAATTTCCAGTAGGCCGCTTCTATGATTTGAGACTTAGTACATCTTTAACATTAATATACACACGTTACAATTAAACCTCTTTTCATTTCCATTCTCGTCACTAATTACTTTTTTTTTATGTTAAAACAAAAGGAATTTTTGGTCGCCCTATGCTACTTCATAACAAAATGCACGTATATAACTGTGTACTGGGCCCCTATTTTTGAATCACTCGCGTCAAGATGGCGTGTGAAATTCATTGATTAATGTTCGATTTCCCACTAAAACCTAGTATAATTTCACGCAAAAGTGATTTGAAAAAACATAACTGATTTTTGTGAGTACCTATGTCTATATTTATCGTGATTTCCATTGATTTTGAATTGGTTTGCGAACGCAATTCACTCGCCTTATTTAAGCGAGTGATTCAAAAATAGAGCTCCTGAACTTGAGGGCGCTTGAATGTTGTCGGATTGACGTTTGTTTTATGAGTTTGACATTTGAACAACAACAAAGAGTAAGGTCACACGATATAAATAAAGATATCACTGCCTACAACGATTTTGCTTTGTTTCTTTATTTTTAATTCATTTATTTTGTTGCGTTTTTCGCAGATTTCTTGAGATATAGGTAGGTGATTAGGTTTAGGGCCTAAAGCTCATTTTTAGGGTTCCGTAGCCGAATGGCAAAAAACGGAACCCTTATAGTTTCGTCCAGTCCGTCTGTCTGTCCGTCCGTATGTCCAGATAGACTAGAATAGACTTTCGGGCTGTGGTTTTCTTAGTTTTAACTAACCTTTGAATATTGTTTACCTTTTGTCAGACTGGGCCTTGGAGTCATACTTCATAATCGGAATTTAGGCACCAATCAAAAGGATTGGAAAATTAATTCGTACCTATGAGTTGTACAAGCATTTGTTTGATTTAATAACATCAAAATCAAATTCGGTTGTTATACTTTATACTACTTTTTTGAGTTACTAAAAATCTCAAAATCAAACCACTTTTTTCGCGCAACTCTATTTTTATAGCAATAACATCAAAGGGAATTTGAGTCACGCAGTTAGTATCAAATATTAATACCCCCTTGTTATCTCTGATAATAATAATAATGGATATACGGCAGGTAAATACTCGTAACTCATTCACACGTGTGACCCTATTATTCAAAACTACCTTATCATTATAGAATTGGCGATAAACGGTCTACAAGTAAGACGTTTGCAAATTACATATTAATCACCATAGATTACAATACGATTAAATGATAATTTTAATTAATTATAAATTTGGACACCAATCACATACACTTATCTGATCCCAAATTAAATAGCCAATGCACTTGTGTATGGAAATAAGACACAACGGTGGAACCACAACACTCAGACCCAAGACAGCATGAAAAATTATTATTTCTACATTGAGCCGACCGGGGATCGAACCCGGAACCTCGGAGCGGCGATGCATTGAAACTCAGCGTGCTTATAGCCACTACACCACGGAGGTCGTAAAGAAACATAAGTCTTGAATTAAAAAGCTTATGATACCTCCTTTTTAATACTTTCCTTAGTAAAAAAAGTTGAGAGCTTATATCGTACTTTTTGTACTTATCATCATCATCATCTTTATCAGCCAAAGGACGTCCACTGCTGAACATAGGCCTCACGGCCGCTCAGCTTTCCACAGCGACCGATCACTAGCGGTCTGCATCCAGTTTAATCCTGTGGTCTTTACAAGGTCCTCTGTCCATCTTGTCTGTGGACGTCCAAAGCTGCGTGTATGGTCGAAGGGTCTCTAATCTAGAAATTTCGGCCCCAACGGCCATCTGTTCTTCGCGCTATGTGCCCTGCCCATTGCCACTTTAGCTTACTGATTCTCAAAGCTATGTCTGTTACCTTAATTCTTATACGTATCTCCTCATTTCTGATTCGATCCCGTAGAGAAACACCCAGCATAGCCCTCTCCATCGCTCGTTGTGTGATTTTGAGCTTCTTTATAAGGCCTATAGTGAGAGACCATGTTTGGATCCGTATGTCATCACTGGTAACACACGCTGGTTGAAGACATTCGTCTTCAGTACGAAGAAGGTATTAATATTTGATACTAACTCCGCGACTTAAATTCTCTTTGATGTTATTTCTATAAAAGTATACGAGTTGAGTTGAGTTGCGCGAAAAAAAGGATTTTATTTATTTTAGTAACCCAAAAAAGTTGTATAAGGTATAAAGTATTACAATCGAATTTGCGGTTGATGTAATAAAATCAGACAAATACTTTTACTACTTATATGTGCGAAACAAAAATCCAATCTCATCGATAGGTGCTTAAAATCCTGATATGAATTATGACCCAAGGCCCAGTCTGGCAAAAAGCAAAAAATATTCCAAAGTTAGTTGAAACAAAGAAGACTATAGCCCGAAAGCTTAGTATTAAATAATGGGTAACAAATAATAGTTTAGTATCGGAAAATTTTCTTTGCATTGTTGTTAAAATAGGTGTCTGTAGCCCTGAAAAGGTCGTAAGGACGAAGCGTAGGTTGTTTGCGTCGTACGTAACATACTGCGATGCGAGAAATTCATTTATTTTTGTGCGTATGTAACGGCTGTAATGGATCTATCCCTTTTATATTTTATGGCCATGTTATTTATTCGTATGTTATGCCAGAATTAGGCTCGAATTTACAATCAACATGTATAAGGTCACCTCGTTTTAAGGCCTATTCACCAGAATAATTGAATCTTTTTTGTAGAAAACACTGGGTTTTAATACGCTAGTTTTTGATAAAATAAGTTTTTTTTTGAGATATAATTATTTCTCATTATTTAAGCTTAAGATGAGATAAAAAGGAGAATTGGGCATTGTATTACGAGAGACGAACCCGAGGACGCAATCAGCTTATAAAATTGTCATGGAGCTATTTAAATATATATATATTATTAGAGAAAAAACAATGAAAATCTTGAGTTTCCAAAAAAAAATAAGATAGTGTACTGTTTATATGATGTATACAAAGACACAGTTCTAAATATTATGACTTGGAACGATTTGACAATTAACATTTTTACGGAAAGCAATCGACTTCCATTAATTATTAAATTCCCCAGTGATTTTTATAAAAATCGCTTATCTACATCTTATAAACTCTGTGTATAGTGACTGCTATGAAAAATATTAAACCATATAAATATCATCGGATCCCGATTCCCAAATGCGAACGGAAGAATCCACAAAAGGCAGTTAAGGATGGGAAACAATCAATTGTGATGACAATGCACAATGGAAAGGAACAAGATGTCAACAGATTGTTCAAATAATGTGCGCAGATTAGGTACTTACTTACGAGTAAAATACTTAAAACATTAGTGCAGAGACTGATAAGCTTTTGGAAAACAAGTTGTCAATGCGCTGGAACCCTGTCAAATTTATATTCTCAAATTAATATAGCTCAAAATTTCTTTCGTAACTTAAAAGTGTTTTTTTTATTCATGAGACATGCAACATAAAAAATAAACTTATATAACCTACCTATTAAAAAATGGAACTATTCCCTTGCGGCAAAAAGGCTATGATGCTGGCTGCGTTGCCGTGTTGGATTGCTATTCTAATCCTTTGAGCTAGGAACCAGACAGCTTTAATATTGGCCGTGACAGAATCCAGTTTTTGGAGCGATTTTCCTAAACAGCAATTAGTAGAAAGTCCCCACGGCCTAAATCTTTCAACGCCAAACGGCGCAATCACAAAATCACTTGCAAGTGACCGTACTTGCGACTCTTGGCATTTTTAGCCAACTCCGCTGCTGCTCCAAGGACTGATTCATAATTTTATTTATTATTGACAATAAGATAGAGTTAAGTTATATATAAAAATATAACGAGAATATCTCAAATAATGACTGGAAGGCGCATTAGCCATTTGCGGGCTAGTAAAAAGTTATAAGTGATATCTTAATAGTGCATTTTTAATACGATTGATACACAAATTGATAATTATAGTAAACACAAAAATGGTTGCCAGTTTTATTACAACTTAAAGAAAACAATTCGACCTGTACGGAGGTATGTGATATCGTCAGAATTGGAAATTTTTTTACTATGTTGATCTATCAAGGCTACTCAAAAGCACTTATTAAGGGTTACAACAACAAAGTTACTAAATAACTGTTAAAATTCGAAAGATACAAAGCTTGTGCAGTGACTAAAATACAAACCGGCCACTGCAAACTGAACAAACGTTTGTCTAATATGAACATGACCGAAGTCACTCTGTGCAGATTCTGCAATACAGAAAAAGAAACGACCATGCATATCCTCTGCTCATGTGGTCCGCTTATGAGCGAAAGAAGTATCCATCTCGGGCTCTAAAGAATCTGGCAATTTATAGACTCAACGGGAGTAAGCAGTGAATTTTAAACATGAGGGCTGCCACAATAGATCAAATCTGGGCCTCTATTTTTGAATCTCTCGCTTGAATATGGCGTGTGATAATTGTTCGAAAACGATTTAAAAATCTACGATAATCATGCGAATTATTGCCGTAACTACTTACAAAATTAATATGTATTTATGCCAATCCCTCCCATGTGGATTTCAACTGATTTTCATTAGAAAATTCGACTTAAATGAATGCTCTTCACTCGCCATCTTAACGCGAGCGATTCAAAAATAGGGGCCCAGTGGCCCTATTTTTGAATCACTCGCTTCAAGATGGCGAGTGATTTTCGTTCGAAGATGAATTATTAGTCAAAGAAAAAAACTCGTTGTCGAACGAAAATCACTCGCCATTTCGAAGCGAGTGATTCAAAAATAGAGGTCCTGGTCGAATTGGCAACAATAGGGCCCAATAAACAACCAATAATAAATAAAATCAAGGCTAGCACAAGTCTGCAAAATTATAAATATGTTTGTGTTTGTATGTTTGTCTCAGGATTTCTCGACAGCGAAATGTCATAGCGAGATGATTCTTGCTATGACTTCTCGTTTTTGTTTTCGATCATTTTAATTGGATCCGGTATAGTTCAACTTTGGTTACAGTGTAAGTCTCATCGAAATCGGTTCAGTTGTTTTTGAGATATGAGTAGTAACTCAAAATCATTTATTTAAAAATAAATATTGAACCTAGAAGATTGGAAGAAAAAATCTGAGTCGTTGCATGATGTGCGTAGACTGTTGGTGTAAGTAGGTAAGCTTGACATCATTCAAAGACTCCAAAATAATTTGTTTCTCCTAAATAAAAGACGGCTGCGTTATTTAAAGTTTTTACAGCCAATTTTACCAACGCCAGGTAATACTTAGCCGATTGAATAAATATAAAACGACCTATTATTCAATGATAGTTGACATTTAGTTTCAATCAAGCTCTCACTTTTGCCCTTCTATCACTTCCTTCGCGCCGCCAGCATTTTCTCTGTATAGACCTATGGTTGACTGGTAGAGAATGCTTTTAGCATTAAGTCCGCCATATGTACCTTTTGTTTGTGCATGAAGTGTTTTAAATAAATTAAATAAATAAATAAATTTAAACTTTTAAAATTAGGCGTATTGTATGTTATTCGCCGAATATTCTATATCTGACGTTGAAAAATCAGGTTTTAATCAGTTTTCTGAAGGCGTTAAAATTGTGTTACGCTTTATATTTTCCAGTTAGAACAGAACGTCTCTGGATATGGCTGAACGACTAACGACTGTCGGCTGATGGATCCGAAACCTAAAGGTAGAAGGTAAGTGATTTGAAAATAGGGTAGTAGCAATCCTAGACGCCCATGGTGACTGACCGGCTACGTAACGGAGCAGATAACAATAAAAAGTAAAGTAGTCCAAACGTCACGTTGACCTACAACTCTGTTTTTCCAAACAAAAGTCGGCTAACTATAAAACATTAATAAATAAATAAATATCCTTTGGACATTCCCACACATCTCCATCTAGTCCCAAAGTAAGCTACTCAAAGCTTGTGTTATGGGTGCCAGACAACGAATATAATACTCAAATATTTTTTTGTTTGTAAATACATACATGATATACATAGAAAACACCCAAACCAATTCAAGCAGACATGTTCATTAACACAAATGTTTGTATTGTGCGAGGATCGAACCCGCAACCCCTTAGACACAAATAATAATAAACAACAAGCTTATTAAATCTGATGACGAGGTAGCAAACGCTTTTGAGGATTACTTCTGTAACATTCCTATAGAGACGACTAAACAGTTGAGTTCTTGCTCAAGACACGCGAAATCATTACTTGTGTCGAGTGTTCATAAGTGCGAATCCTCATTTAAATTCAGAAATATTAGTCCTTTAGACATCATAAAAACATTTAAAGAATTAAAACAAAAGAAAACAGAGGATAAATCGGGTATATCAATAGACACAATAAAACCCATTATACCTCTAATAGCTCCTTACTTATCTTATATCTTTAATGAATGTATTGACCAAAATCAGTTTCCAAATTTATTGAAACATAGTAAGGTTGTCCCTTTATTTAAATCGGGAGACAAAAGTGACCCCAGCAATTTTAGGCCTATTTCAATATTACCCACAATAAGTAAAATTTTTGAAAAACTCATTTATAATCAATTGCTTTCCCATTTTAAACTTAATAATTTACTACACGAAAAACAGTTTGGGTTCTCTAAAGGTAGAAATACAACTGATGCCGGAGTAGCACTCATCAGACACATTCTTGATGCTTATGAAGACAAACATGATGCCGTAGGTGTATTCTGTGATTTATCAAAGGCGTTTGATTGTGTAGACCATCAGACACTGCTCATTAAGTTAGAACACTATGGTGTCTCGGAAAACTCATCTAAGTTGTTAAGTTCGTACTTATCAGGTAGAATACAATCAGTTAACATAAATGGTACCTACTCTTCCGGAGCCCCTCTTCAAATGGGGGTCCCCCAGGGCTCAATATTGGGGCCTTTACTTTTCCTGATATATGTAAACGACCTGCCATTTTATTCCACAAATCTTTGTGAGATAGTTCTGTTTGCTGATGATACTTCTTTGATTTTTAAAATGAAAAGACATGAAGAAAATTTTGACGAAGTAAACAATACTCTCTCCAAAGTATTGAATTGGTTCACCACCAATAACTTGTTGCTGAATGCTAGTAAAACTAAATGTGTAAAATTCACTTTGCCTAATGTAAAGCAACTTACACCAAATATTGTACTAAATGGTAATAATCTAGTCTTAATAGACTCCACTGTATTTCTGGGCATTACACTTGACTCAAATTTACAGTGGGGACCTCATATTGAAGCCCTAGCTAGGAGGCTAAGCTCGGCTGCCTTTGCAGTTAGAAAAATAAGGTATCTGACTGATGTTGAAACGGCGAGGCTTGTGTATTTTAGTTACTTCCACAGTATTATGTCTTACGGTCTTCTCTTGTGGGGTTCTGCTGCAGACATTGATACCATATTTATTTTGCAGAAAAGAGCCATTCGTGCTATTTATAAACTAAGTCCTCGTGACTCCCTGAGAGAGGTCTTTAAGAAAATCAACATATTAACTGTGGCTTCTCAATACATTTTTGACAATATAATGTACGTCCGTAAAAATTTAGATTATTTCATGAAGAAGAGCGACATTCACTCATATAACACAAGAAATAAACACAAGCTTGTCGTTCCTAACTTCAGATTAGTTAAAACTAGTAATTCGTTCATGGGAAATTGTATAAAATTCTTTAATAATATACCACACAATCTTGTCGAATTGCCGGTTGATAAATTTAAGAAACACGTTAAAAACACGCTTATGTCTAAAGGCTATTATAAGGTTCAAGACTATCTGAACGACACGAATGTGTGGTCTGTCCAGCCTGCACCGACTGATGTACTTACCTTTGATGATTTTGATTTTACGGCAGCTAGTGGTGACTGAGTTTGTTCCGGCGTTTCTTCTCAGCACTTGCCTAATTGTCTGTGTTCTGTCTCGAAGCGCTGGTAGGGCCCAAAAGATAAGGAGACATGATTCGGCCCCTTCAGGGCACAATTATTTTTATTTTATTTTTCACTGTACATTTGACGTTCATAAGTGGCATATTGTGTCCTAAATTGAATAAATATTTTTTTGATTTGATTTTGATTTTAATAACTCTACAATAACTTTATCATCAGGTAAGTACGTCTTCGTTGGCAAATGGTTTGTCTCGCGTCAAGTTGTCATAACCACAACACGAGTTACTTCATGTCTGTATCAAATGACTCGTGTCACTTGTAATTGTTACAAGAATCCAATCATTATTGTATATGGTGCCTCAAGAGAAACTTATTTTTTTTTCAATTTGTAAGATTAGATGTCACTTGGTTAACTTATCGCAAAAAGTGATCTATAAATAGTCTTCATTTTCTTGTCGATAACATAACATTAATCTGTTATTTTATGTTATTAAGTTATTTGATTAGGTAGGTTAAAATTTTGTGATGCAAATTATTCCTGCTCAAACAACATAATAACATCATTCGTTTGGCAGTAAGCCTTAACCCTTATATGTTATCTGTTTAAGTAGTTATTTCTGTTAGACTATGACGTATGATGAAATTTTTCGTCAGTTATTTTAAAGTAGGATAATAACCGAACCTTATTTTAAATATTAGATATTTAAAGGTGATATCGAACATACAGAAATCCAGTTTAAATCGCCGTAGAAGAGCTCAATAGTCTAATCGTAAATAAAAGACACAGACAGGGCCGTTTTACGAGGGGAGCGTGTGTTATAGCATTTATTTGATTATATATCGTCTAGAACTTAGTAAGTACACAGATCCCTCAGGACTTGGGGCTATTGAGAGTTTGGGATGTTCCTGTCGCTAGCTTTAGGTCGTATTTTTATATTTGACAAAATATTCGCTGGTCTGATAATAGAATAGAATAGAACAGAATAGAATAGAATATATTTATTTGGACTTGAAGAGGGTACATTTTTGGTCATATAAATAGTTTTGATTCACATCTTCAGCCAACAAATGTTGCATGCAAATATGTTAAATGTATATTACTATATGATAAATGTATATAACAGGTTATTTTATTTATGTCAATTTTAATCAATCATTAAAGTATATAAATAGTGTCAATAAAAGAAAATTGATGTAATAAATGTAAATATGTCAAGCTCAAAATTTAAATTAGTAACAAATTATAAAAAATACTAATAATTACAAGTCACTGAAACAGGACAACACCATCAGATACACAGTTCAGTTCAGCCTATTTTATATTACATGTCAATTATCTTGTTGTTCAACAGCTAACTATATGAGTCAATAACAAAATAAAACAGTGTTCTGCTCATAGTTTAGTAAGAGGATGCGTTCTGTTGATTCTTCACAAATAGGTGCACAATATTAAGGATTTATGTAACTTTAAAATATTAATATTTCTTAAGATTATAGGGAGCTCTACTTTTGAATGAGTCGCACTCTGTCTTGTTAAAATCTCGATGATTGCAGTCAGTCAATAGAAATCTAAGATCGAGTAATACTAAAATAAAGCTACATGTATTGATTTATGTGAAATTCTGAGTAATATACACAAACATGCATAAAGTTTACACACTTATATTTCTTAAGTTACTGAAGGTATAACTAAATGCTGCAATTGAAAACACGTAACTAGGTATGGGCTGTTTGTGGGGTATTAGTTACTCTCTTGTTTGAGTATTATCTAATTTTTATCGGTACCTTCTTTATCTTTTTTTGTTGCTGTTCAGCCGTTAAGTAGTTAACTATATCATTTAGGAAACTTTACTTCACAATAAATAAGTGGGACAAGGAAGGATACTATGATATCTTAATATGATTCGACTTTGAATTCTATGTTCTGAAAACCTCAAAAGGATAATCGATGCAAGCAATTTACCTATTGCGAGTATTTGTTAAAATCTACATTGCATATTTTTTTTTAAATAACACTTACTTAGTTTAGGTATGTATGTAGAGCCTGGGAGCTTCGTTATTGGTTCGTTCGTGTTGTTTTGGTCAGTGATGAGCGACTCAGGGATGACTGTACAAACGATACTGATTCCAAAAAGTAAAATATTTTTTTCCGAAATAGAAACGAAATAGGAAAAGCCCACAAAATTAATTTATTAATGCGATACAGCGAGCGATTCAAAACTACCAACACCAGGTAGCCTCTTCGTAGCTTACTAGCTACGGCCTAGTATTTCGTAGATACGCGCCAGCCACGCGCAAGGGGAAGATCTAAATGATTTGATTTGATTTGATTTGAAGGGTGCGATTTTCCCATTTCTCTTTCGATTACATTTTTTTAAGAATGTTGTGACGAGGTTTTCTTCTAAGAAACTTGTTTTTTTTTAAATAGCATAACTCATGTTATCATCACTGAGTTGGATGTCACTGACCAAAAAACACCCTGGATATTTAATCTCTCAAGCGTATGTGAACGAGACACAATGCAAATTCTATTGTTATGCGGTTGCCTGCAACCGCTCGGGTGTTGAAGCATTAAAAAACTGCATTGGAAAAAAAAACATTTCTTTTGGAGTCGGTGCGTGCGTGATGCGTGTAAACTGTTGGTAAGCTTGACATAATGCACCAACTCCAAAAGAATTTGTTTCTTCTGAATAGAAGACGAATGCGTTATTGTTAGTTATTACTCATACTCGTACTTGTTTTTTTGCATGCTTTTTAGTTATTACTCATATCTCAAAAACGACTGGACGAATTTTTATGGAACTTACACTGTACCCTAAGTTGAACTATACCTGATTGCACTAAAAATATACATCTAGCTGTCGAGAAATCCTGAGACAAACGTACAAATACATGCACAAACAAACATGTCATTTACGAGTAATTGCATACGTGTAAGGAAACCTTAATAGATTAACAAATTAAAATTAAATCCAATTCTGACGATATCGTATACATCCAGGTCGAATATACTACCTCCTTTTTTTGTAATCGGGAAGAAAAATAGTAATGTCACTCTACTTCAATAATGTCAAATTAATAATTAAGTATTTTTGGTACAGATCAACTCTTAGCGTTAGAACAGTCTAACATTACGTTACTAACTGTAATCTTAACGTTAGAACAGTCTAACGCTAATTTATTAGTTAAGCAATATCATATTAATTCATAACCTAAAACGCAAGTGCCATATCTCCCGCGCAAAACGAGTGACATTAACATTAAGATGGCGTCACGCGCGAATTCAAAATTTAGTGTGGACTGAGGGCGTCTCGAGGTTACAAATAATAGAAAAATCCCCTCTAGCCGTCACCCTCTGTTCGGGAGCTAGGGAGAAGGGAGGCTCTAGCGACCTTACTCAACGACCTTGCTATTCGGAGGTCGGGGCGGCGAAGATTAAAATTTATATCGTAACGCTGTTGCTAACCTCCTCTTGTTACGGAGAGGAATTTTTTAGATAATGTAGTCTAAGGGCTACTTGTTGAGTGGATGTGATAGGTACTTCACTACCTACTTTTTGATATGGCTAAGAGAGTGCTGCAAGAAAGAATAAGATATTTTTATAACGTAAAAAAGTGACGGCCGTCTCTACATTAAGCATGGTCGTTTATATTGCAGGGGCCAAAAAAATCTGCTTTAAGAAGAGGTTTAATAACTTGTGTGGCAGTTAATCGGCAGGATGAATTTAATAGATTGAGAATTTTGTTTTTGTGTTTTGTGACAAACTCAATTTCAAACAATAATAATGAAAATAAAACTTAACTATGTCATCTGGTGACTTACTTAGTTATTAACTAGTTAAGTATAAGCTTTCTATTATTTTCTTAAGCCTTAGAGTTAACTGGTACAAAGGTATTTTTAGGGTTCCATAGCCGAATCGCAAAAAACGGAACCCTTATAGTTTCGTCAAGTCTGTGTGTCTGACGGTCTGTCCGTCCGTATGTCACAGCCACTTTATTCTGAAACTATTAGTATTACACAGATGAAACTTAGTAGGTAGATGTACCCTGTTAACCGCTTTACGGTTCTCATACAAAAAATAAAATATATATTTAAGCGGGGCGGCTTCCATAAATAAAACTAAAACAAAAAAAAATCTAGAACCATTTTCTTTTAAAGTCCAACGTTTGATAGAAAACACTTCCAAAATTTTCATCGAAATTAGTTTGGACGAGATCGAACTAGTATTTTTGAGATATAGCACATTTTCAACAACCGCAAACATAACTTTGTTCTTCATATAAACACTATAAAAACAAAGTTATATTGCCGTCAACAAAATATTGTGGTATTTCAGTTAAATGGAACTAAGTGGATTTCCTACTTCAGTTAAGGCACGGAACCCTCAGTGCCCAAGTCCAACTCACACTTGGCCGGTTTTTTAGAGTCCGCTTCCTTGAGGTACATTTCTTGCCTGGTATTCGTAAGAGAACAAGGAAGAAAATTCCTTGCTACCAAGACAATTTATAAGTATACTCGCAACCCTAGCGAACTTTGTTTCAACCCCGTCCCGCCCCGGCCTTGAAATTTTAATAATATAATTATCTTATCTGGACGGTGACGAATCTGACAATGTTAAAATCATGAAAATCGATGCACCCGTCTAATTTTCTTATTTTTTCCTATCATAAGGACCTTCTACTAACAATAACAATCACAACAACAAAAAATAGCGATATCGGTCCAGCCGTACATGCGTGATGCCGTGACCAAGGATTTGATTAAGTTGTATATAAAGAGATTCTCCAAATATAGAGGTATATGATTCTTGATCATCGGTAGAACCCTTTTCTTTCCCTCAGTATATTGGACTCGAACCTGCAACTTTATGGCTAACCAGGCCAAAACCAATAATGACACATCCACAAGAGACCAGAAATTTCGCAGGATTGGACCGACAGCACGGTAGATCAATTAGTAGAGCGTTTGGCCCGGTTAGCGAGAAAGTTGAAGGTTCGAGTCCCACCCATGCGCAATATTCGTTTTCATATTTTATCTTCAAGAATATAAAATATGACATTATGAGTATTAAAAACATTCTAAACCATAAATAACATAATAATTTTGACCTAATAAAATACTAACGATCTGTTGCCAAGAAGCTTGATTCACAAAATAGCAGAAATATTTATCAAAAACTCATTTTGATTTACTCATACACTGGTATGTACTAGACCAATTATAACGAGACAGAAATTTTCCATTATATCTTCAAACCGTAGGTTTTGGGTAGAAGCCTGAATAAATACTCGTAGAACATTAGACAGAACGGTAACGGAATTCCTTGCAAAGTTATATTTTCTGTTCCATATGTAGTAAAATGGGTTTTCATAAAATAATATTATTTCCACAAAAAGTTATAATGTGATAAAGTGTAGTTAGGAAATTAAGTTTAGTGTTAATTTTACCAACGTCAGATAGGACTTATACGACCAAATAAGTATAAAACGACCGGTTTTGAAATGACATTTACACAAATAATTGCTGTCAAATAGATGACGTTTTTTAAATTAGGCGTTTTGTATCATATTTGACGAATGTCGCCTCATAATATATTTTTTTATTGATGGTAGGTAAGTAAATAATACAGTTTCAAGGATTGATATTGCTATTGCAAAACTCTGAAAAAGCTTGGCGTTAATCGATTGACTCTACCAAAGAACGTCTAGGTAGCCAAGTAGTTAACATTTTCGGTACCTTCACTACGCGCATGAAGAATATCATGTTCGATGTCTGGCGTCAGGTGGCTCTATTTTATTGTGTCATAATATGATATTTCTTATCTGATTTAGGGCTGATTTTTCAATAGTCAGATATAAGAAATATTCGACAAACAAAATACAATATGGCTAATTTGAAAATGACACCTAATTGTCAGCAATCGTAAGTACCTGTCATTTTTAAAAATCTGTCGCTTTATAATTTATCAGTCTGATAAGTTTTATCTGCCTATTGAAAAATCGGCCCTTATTCATTAATTATATTCATTTAGGTACGCTCACTACTGGGTTATAATAAATTCATATTACAGTCATATCTAGTCCTATTTTAGACTAAATTGAGAATTCTGCGGTGAGACAGACATAGCTAGGACGAAAGACTGTCGCGAGTTGGGCCTAGCAACAGCTCCATCTGGCGACTCATCCAGTGCTGGGGTGCCCAAATCTTTGGTATTCCTAGGATATGACCTCGATTTGTTTCTAGCAGTTAGACTTGATAAGTCTTTGTGGTTTCCTTTATGACGGCTTAGGTTGAATATAGTATACCTTAGTGCACTTATTATTCAGTTTTAATTGAATCAATAATACCAGAAAACAAAGAGAAAAATAACATTCTAACTACATAAGATTTATGTTTATTGAAGGCCGTATCTGAAAAACAAATAAAGTGAAAAAGTACTAAATTCTGAATTTTAATCCTGAAAAAGATGTGCGTTAACTTTTTTGTTTTGTAAAGATCTTTGTTTTAATCAGATTCACCAAAATGTTCTTCAAATTCTTAATAACTGTGCTACTAAGTCAACATATTGTAAACTAGATTTTAGACTAAGTTTTTTAGGTCCCAATACTCATAATGTTACTGAGTTCAGTAGGATTGTTAAACGTAAGTACCTAACACGTTAGAGATAAGAATAATGTGAAAGCACAAGTTTTTACTAACTGGTTAGGTCAATTTTAAATGAAGATGTAACGTGTGTATAAAATAAAATATTTTTGTATTTTGTTTTGTATCTTAGTAGCCAAACTGTCTAACGGTGTCTAGCTAAATACTAAAGGCTTATTTTACTTTATATGTTGCATACAAAAGAGATACAACCGTTTTATTACAATGGTATATATAATCAGTCTGTATGATTTGTTGCAGCTCCAAGGGAGCACAGCATATCGTAGCTTTCATACTATAGGAGCACAATTCGAAAAACATGATTGTTGGGAATTTGCGTTTAAAGATTTTTGACCCCTGTATTTTCACAAAATCTGTCATATGACACTTGTATACAGGGACTCAAAAATCTTTAAAAGCAAATTTTCAACAATCATGTTTTTCGAATTGTGCTCCTATAGTATGAAAGCTACGATATTATCTAAGTTACCGAACATGCCACAAGGAAAATATGTCCATAATAGATCTAAGTAGGAACATGTTTTGGCCCAATTCGTCGTCATTCGTAAGAACGATCAAGGGTTACCCCTTCAGTAAAATATGTGTCATTATGGGTTAACCGATTAATGATTGAGATGAGATGAGCTTCTTTTTTAATTACATATTTGTGTAATATTAGTCTGTATGTTTATGTTAGTTCATTTTACTTCTTTTTTTACCACTCTTCTCACTCATTATTAATATGCCGCCATTGATTAAACTCTCTGCATTACCAGGTGGTTGACTGGTAGAGAATGCCATTAGGTATTATGTCCGCCAATTGTACAACTTACAGTGCAATAAAGTTTTAATAAATAAAGAAAAATATTGTTTAGGTGTCACCGGTGACAACCATGGCGCTCAATGTGTTAAACAGCATTATAAACAATTGCAAATCTGGATATTGTTTCAGGTTAAAATAAAAACATGTGAGTATTACCTCTACAATCGTATGACACGACAGTCATTAAACTCAGCTTCGAGTCATGAACCCATGGTGACCTGCAAACCAACCTAGGCGATGACCTTCGCAAAATGACTTCAGAAAAGCAACAGGGCGTAGGGTCCATATTTACTGTCTTTACACGAATTTTTCAGCTGCAAAGAGTACGTTTTGATGTCATTTTTCACCACAATTAATAAGCTTTAGTGACAAAAGTACGTAACACCTATATGATGTTTCAATTTATCGGCATACAAATACGGATCTTGATCGAAACTTTCAAGGAATTAAAACAAAAAAAAACTGAGGATATATGGGGAATATCAACTGACACAATAAAACCCATTATACCTCTCGTAGCATCTCACTTAGCACATATATTCAACGAATGTATTGATCAAGGTCAATTTCCTACTTTACTGAAATATAGTAAAATTATACCTTTATTTAAGTCAGGAGAAAAAAGTGACCCAAGCAACTTCAGGCCAATTTCCATTCTACCTGCATTTAGCAAAATATTTGAAAAAGTTATATTTAATCAATTGCTCTCTCATTTTAAACTTCATAAATTACTGCATGAGAAACAGTTTGGTTTCTCCAAAGGTAGAAATACAACAGATGCTGGGGTGGCACTCGTCAAACACATTTTGGATGCCTATGAAGATAAACATGATGCGATAGGTGTATTCTGTGACTTGTCGAAGGCATTTGATTGTGTCGATCATCAAACACTCATTATCAAGCTGGAACATTACGGTGTATCTAATAATGCGTCAAAACTGTTGAATTCTTACCTCTCAGGCAGACTACAAACAGTAAACGTTAATGGCATTAACTCCTCAGGTGCCCCGCTTCAAATGGGAGTGCCCCAGGGCTCAATATTGGGACCTTTGCTGTTTTTGATCTATATTAATGACCTTCCTTTTTATTCAAAGGACTCCTGTGAGATAGTTCTGTTTGCTGATGATACATCTTTAATCTTTAAATCAAGAAGAGGCGAAAAATCATTTGACAATGTTAGCAGAGCTCTCTCTAAGGTATCAAATTGGTTCACTAGCAATAACTTGCTTCTTAATACAAAAAAGACTAAATGTATTAAATTCACCATGCCTAACGTGAAGCAACCTACCACAGAAATTGTACTTAACGGTGAAAAATTAGATCTATCAAACTCCACTGTTTTTCTGGGCATTACATTGGATTCGAAATTGCAGTGGGGACCACATGTTGACGCTCTGGCTGGGAGACTCGCTTCAGCTGCCTTTGCGGTTAGAAAAATTAGACATTTGACTGATGTTGAAACAGCCAGGCTTGTGTATTTTAGTTACTTTCATAGTATAATGTCTTATGGTCTTCTCTTGTGGGGTTCTGCTGCGGACATCGATACCATCTTTATTTTACAGAAAAGAGCCATTCGTGCCATTTACAAACTTAGTCCCCGCGAATCCCTGAGAGAATTCTTTAAGGAAATTAACATCCTCACTGTCGCTTCTCAATACATATTTGATAATATCATGTACGTACGTAAAAATTTAGATGTTTTCATGAAAAAAAGTGACATACATTCGTATAACACACGAAATAAAAGCAAACTTGTCATTCCAAACTTCAGGTTAGCCAAAACAATGAATTCATTCCTGGGAAATTGTGTTAAATTTTTCAACAATATACCTAATAATGTCATCGAACTACCTATTCACAAATTTAAGTTACATGTCAAAACTACCCTAATGTCGAAGGGGTATTATAAAATTCAAGACTATCTTAATGACGAAAATGTATGGACAGTCCAGCCTGCACCAAACTGATGTACCTACCTGTTTATTTTGATTTGTATCATTTTTGAGGCAGCTAGTGGTGACTGAGTTTGTTCCGGCGTTTCTTCTCAGCACTTGCCAAATTGTCTGTGTTTTGTCTCGAAGCGCTAGTAGGGCCCAAAAGATAAGGAGACATGTTCTTGCCCCATACGGGCCAAAATTGATTGATATTACACTAATTATTGACGTTCATAAGTGGCATTTTGTGTCCTAAATTGAATAAATTACTTTTGATTTGATTTGATTTGATTTGATTTGATTTGTTAAATAAACAGTAGAAATAGTAGAATACATATAAATCTATGTAGTAACATAATTCAGTTTCAATTCTATACTAACTTACAATACCTGTTCAAAAGACTTTTGTAGAGACCACTCTTTACGATAAAATTGAACCAAAAGATGCGAAAAAACAATATTTCATACTTAAGTTGAAACTTTATGAGGCCTTAATAAAATTCATGTGTACATACATTTATATATTTATTATTACTCATGTTTGCAAAGTTATTTATAATGACTTCCTTACCACAATTAATGAAATTTGATGACAAAAGTACGAAGCACCTATACGATGTTCACATTTAACAACATACAAATTGATAAATAAACAGAACCTTGTTTAATAAACAGTAATAACAAATTCAGTTCCAATTCTATACTAACTTTACTATACCTGTTTTTTTTTTTGTGGAGATCACTTTTTACGATAAAATTAAACCAGAAGTTGCGAAAAAGCAATATTTCATACTTCTATTGAAACTTTATGAGGCCTTAATAAAATTCATGTGTACATACATTTATATATCTATTATTACTGATGCTTGCAAAGCTATTTATACTGACTTACATTTCCTTAAAAGAATTTTATCCTTATCCTTAAGGATATTTACTGTAAAACCTTAATTCCTTGCCTAATTCATGGTAACCCTATGACCTAGGACAGGCGACCTTCGGAAATTCACCGGCGAAGTAACAACACGGCCTAAGGGCGTGCGCACACTAACAAGGGCCCCAGTTCAAAAGCAATAACATTATTCAACATGTAGAATGGAAAAACACATTTATTTTACAAAATAAAAACTTGGCCTCATTTGATTATTGTATTGGTTACAAAATGGGGTTGTATAAAGAATATCGATGAATTGATATATTTATCTTGTAAATTTACAAAATATATGATGCGTAATTTGATAGTGGACCTCAATGATTCGTAATATTATCTTGCCGCTAATACTGTGAAATATTAAAATGATTGATTTTAATTGGGACAATCTAGCTCGTTTATGACATTGTATGATAAAATTAGTATGTGGGTTTACGATAGTAATATACTTTAAGATTTATTACATAAAATCCATCAGGTCTATAATTTTGGTTCATTATTGCATGCCATTGCATTCCATTGATCCTAACTTATAATTTTACACAAAGGATATTTATATCATGTAAACTAATGTTAATGTTTCGTAGTAAAAATATTCTAACGGTATTTTTTCATTAGGTACCTTTATTGGAACAACATCAAATGCTTTATATAGATAGTACCAGTCCTTAACAATTAACAATTTCGTTTTTAACACATTTAGTGCTGACCACTCGAGCCCGAGTAAGCGAGAACCATTCCAAGCGGTGCCGACCACTCTTAAGCATAACTCGGGCCCGAGTTTTTGGTGACGTCATTTTGACGAGTGCTTAGCTACTGGCATGCTGTGTAGCGACCACTCGGATCCGAGTGTCTATTTTTTAAAATGTATAATAATAATGTTTTTTTTTAATAAACGATTAAAAATTGATCTTCCCTGGAACTTTCTTCGTAACTTTTTAAGACACTCAAAGATAATCGAAACCATCTAACCTTCAGGCGCCTTTCAGAGCTTTAATAATACGAGCAACAAGAACTTTTTCCCAATTTTCGTTTATAAGATAAAATAAATAGCGCCTAGTCTGGGTGCCTCTAACGCAGATAAAGTACTGTGATAAGTCTGAAACCTATTGACTTTGTAATTCATGATAGGCCCAAGTTTTGGGGCGATGTTTTTTTTATCAAACGAAACCTTAAGATTGTATAATTAAGATATTAAACGAGTCGACAGAGTCCTCATTTAATTAGACAACTATAAGTGTCCATAAGTGTAAATATTCTAAGTAACCTTATTTGAAGCTACAAACACTTTACACTCATAACTTTGGTATTACAATTTTCTAGTTTTATACGCTAGCATGACAAAGCATATTTATAAAATTCTGAAAATGTGAATAAAATATTAAATTTTCTTAATATGTGAGCAAATCTTCACTCAGATGCCAATAAGAAAATATTAGTAGCTAGCAAAGTATTGAAATTTTCATGCTCTTTAGTAATATAACGAGTCATTGGTTTAAAATAATGTTCCTCGTATGTTATTGCAAATTTTCAATTTTCTCAACATTTCAAGAGTAAGTTGTGAGTGTTGTTTCAAAATAAACACAGTTAATTTCACTCTGGAATGGTTAAATAATTATTCCTCAATTTTGTGAGTATTAACCGTATTTATTTTGCTCGGTTTTCGTTGATATGTAATTCGCTTTCAAACGAAAACCACACACCATATCCAAGCAAGTGATTCAAAAATAGTGGTCTTCTGGTCCAATTCTTATCAAGTAATGCAAAACGTGTAGATTCGTGTGTCTTACTTTTGACAATTCACCTGTCTTTTCCTAAATCCACTCGAATCCTGGTTTTAATCCGGATTTGCCTCATATTATTAACAGTAAAAAATCTAGACTATAAGGTGGACGCTGGGTATCCTGACATTCCCCAGACTGAAAAGGACGGTCTACCTGCGCTTGTGACGACCGTTCACCTGAGCTCGTGACCTTGCGCGTCCTGCCGGCTGTCGCGTGTTGGGCAATTCTGGCTGATACGCATAATAACATGATCTGTGGTAGTATAGTCGAGATGTCTAAAAAAAGAATTACCACTTTTCAGAAACAAAAAATTATGGACAATGGTCCAAAATCTATACTAGTATTAAAAAGTTGTTTGAACATACTTATCTCAGAAACTACTGGATCGATTTGAAAAAATATTTTTGTGTTGGATAGATTATTTTTAGAAGGCTTTAAGCTATATATCACGCTGCGACGGGAGCGGAGGAAGCAAATTTAAACGCGCGGACGATGTCGCAGGGGACTACTAGTCATAGATAATATGACGGAGTCAAACATTTGAACACCAAACGCGTCGTCATATCAGGGGGCGTACTGCGATCCAACTTAATCTGTTCTATTTCTAGGCAGTTCAGTCCCAATCAGTGTAAACGAATATTAGCAATATATTTATACTAAAATGGTATGAATATTAATTTATATTATTAAGTTACTAGCGACCTGCCCCGGCTTCGCACGGGTGCAATGTATTATATATAAACCTTCCTCTTGAATCACTATCTATTAAAAAAAAAACGCATCAAAGTCCGTTGCTTAGGTTGATAGATTTAAGCATACATATTTACAAAAAGCGGGAAGAGACTTTGTTTATACTATGTATTGATTAATGCCACAATACGTATTTTCAATTTGAAAGTAAAGAAGAGCTTCTGCATCGCAATACGCACCCAGTTCGGATTGTTTTATTTTAGAAATATGTATTAATTGTCGAAAGCAATATGTCTACGCTGTAAAACTTTTTTTAGCTAAAGCCTAAAAGGACAAAGGATGGTTTATGGTTTGTTGAAAGGTAAAGTCTAAATTCAACTTTTCAATCAATTGTGAAATGATATTGGTATGACAATGAATGAATTGGTATGAAACAATAATAAGAACCCAATCGTGAAGCTGTTTTGGCAAATCTGAGGCTCCAACTTTGAGACTTTCATAATTTCAGCTCTTTCCACCATGTTCATTCACTCTATCCTAATATTATAAAATGTCAGGGACAACTAAAGTCGATAACATCATTGTTTTACATAGTCTCTGTGTCATCCGTGCGTTCACCTGCGACCTTGCGCGCCCGACGCGATGCGCGCACGCACTCAGGGATAATATAATGGCGATAACAGCTCGGACGGGCCAGATCACATATTATGCTGTTTATTGCACCCTTTTTAATTGTGTCTTTTGTAAAGAAAAAAAATAACTAGTTTTGGACCAATAACTACCATGTTACATTGGTAGAGAATTAGGCTAAGAAATTTTTTGCGAAAGATTGACTTAAAGCAATTTTGCATTTTCTATCAGTCATACCCTTGGGTACAGAAGAGACACATCGCGTGCTGTAGGCCTATGCAGAATATTATTTTTAGAAAATTAAATGTGGACAGAGCTACAAAGAAGACTAAGAATTGAAATAAATAGCAGGAAAATCGACTCTACATCAACATAGTATTACAATGTATGTGTGTATCAACCATTATTTATTATATTTTGTATCAACCATTATTTTTTATATTGATATAGCCTCATCTGATCGTAAGTGACGATGCAGCCCAGAATTACCTGGTTTCATGCCACAGCACGCAACGGTGCGAGATAACAATTGATTTTCTATTGTGTCTCAAATCTGGCTTAACTTAAAATTGGTTAAACAATGTCTGACCAGAAACAGCCCGTACACTCATTAATTCTCGAAATGCATTGTAGTACCTGTCGTGTTTGTAGGCTTTAAAATAGCTGTGCTGTTGTCTCTGCGTTAACAACATGACGCGGTCGCTGTAAGGAAAATTACCAGAAGTCAGCATGGCTATAAAGAGGCGACGTTTGGCCCTATGTAACAGTCTTCAAAAAGGACGTAAGTTTTTTGTTCGTTCGTAGCCTTTAACCACTTACTGCATTGTACTCAAAATATTATAAAAAAATAAGTATGCATGTAACTTAGGTCTGTATTTACCTAAATAAGGATAAAATTATCCATTACTTTATGTATTTATTAGTAATAGTTACTAAACTAAGTATCTACGAATGTCAGGAACCAGGACAAAAAGATAAATCATTTATTAGCAAATGAGGAACGAGTAACATTGTTTTCTGGGATATTCCTTATGCAATATTGTAGCAAAGTATGACTAAGTATTAAACACAAAATATCCCATGATTTGGGTAATGTTAAAATATTATAAATATCTGTGAACGACGGCGCTGGTTGCATCAAAAGTAATTTTTATACTAGAATATATAAGGTTCATTCATCAACAATAATGTAATTGTTTGTTGTCCTTAATAAAGAGAGAAAAAACACATTTTCAGATACGAAGCAGGAGATTGAATTCAATCGCCACAGTTAGAAGGAATAATAAAAAAAAACTTAAAGTTAAAGCGTTACAATTGCTTAAATAGAAGCTATGTTTTACATGAAAAGTTCAAAATCATTATCTATCCAGAAATTTCTTTTTTAAGTTCGAATAGTAACAAAACTTTTATAAAGCGTGCTTGCTTTAGTTTTAACACTCAGCTAGGATCTTACACATGTAACAGCAGTTTTTCGACACCATAAGGATAACCGCGTTCTGTCAGCGGCTGCCGTTGACTCGACACGCCGACAAGTGCCCCTCGTATGGCACAGGTCGATGTTAAATACACAAAAAAGATTACATGATCCGTGAAATACACCTGCTAAATATAATGAAATCATCATCTGTTACAAGAAAGCTTGTACCACGAGCGCTGTATTTACGCTCACAGCACCGAAACTTTCCTAAGGTAAGTAAATTAATGCAATTAACAGCTACCGCAGATCCAATACTACGAACGGACGTTAACACATACATATATAACATGAATCAACTACACAGCGTTCGTTGAAATAGCTAATCCATAATTTCTACAATTTAGACACAGGTATAAAATCAATTATTTTATTTATACAGCGCGTAAAACTTTATTTAGAAAACTATTTTGTAATCCAAAGGGGCGTTCTGCGGAGCAAATTAATCCATTTAATTTCCAGGCAGTTCAATTCCTACTCGGTGTAAACGAATATCATCAATAAAATAATATATATACATGCTACAATAGTAGGAATTCTTGTCTCTGTTTATATTATTATAATAACATTATAAATATAATGCGAAATCGCAATACGAATTGTAAAACAGAGATGCTTAATTGTCAAAACTGCATCGCATACAAAAAGCAAACAAGGTTTTTAATGCTAATATTCTTTTTTGTAGAATAATCTTCAAAGATCGGTATTGGGAATTTAAATAAAATAAATAATGATTTTCAAAACAAACATTATCTCGTTGATGTCTTTTCAACGCACTTGTTATTTCATACATTTTCAGATTGTTATATTTTCAAAGAGCACCTTCTTTGCAAAGCATGTAACGAAATGGTTTTGTTTTATTATCATTTTTTTTAAAAATTAAACGCCACATTCGGCCTGAAAAGCTCCTTAAATCATATGGAAATGGAATCTCTTTAGCAGTAGGGCATTTAAATTACGGAGACTATGTAACGGGGAATTGTATGACCGTATATTTCGCGCGTTTCGCAGAACACGAGGGCGATTCCACTGCGGAGAGGTGTGAGACAGGGAGATGTCATATCTCCGAAACTGTTCACAGCGGCAGCGGCATTGGAAGACGCCTTCAAACTTCTGGAATGGGAAGGAATCGGCATCAATGTTAACGGCGAATACATCACACACCTCCGATTTGCCGATGATATAGTCGTTGTGGCAAAGACGCTGGACGATCTTGGCACTATGCTCGAAGACCTTGACCAAGTATCCCAACAAGTGGGTCTTAAAATGAACATGGAAAAGACGAAAATTATGTCGAACTCCCTTGTCGTACCCACTCCAGTATCCGTTGGATACTCAACTCTCGAAGTTGTCGACGAGTACGTCTACCTGGGACAAGTGATCCAATTGGGTAGGTCCAACTTCGAGAAAGAGATCAATCGACGAATCCAACTCGGCTGGGCAGCGTTCGGGAAATTGCGCAAGAGCGTCTTCTCATCTCATCTACCTCAGTGTCTGAAGACGAAAGTCTTCAACCAGTGTGTGTTACCAGTGATGACATACGGATCCGAAACATGGTCTCTTACTATGGGCCTTATAATGAAGCTCAAAATAACACAACGAGCGATGGAAAGGGCTATGCTGGGTGTTTCTCTACGGTATCGAATCAGAAATGAGGAGATACGTAGAAGAACTAAAGTAACAGACATAGCCTTGAGAATCAGTAAGCTCAAGTGGCAATGGGCAGGGCACATAGCGCGAAAAACTGATGGCCGTTGGGGCAGGAAAGTTCTAGATTGGAGACCCTTCGACCAAAGACGCAGCGTAGGACGTCCACCTATAAGATGCAAAGACGATCTTATAAAGATCACAGGATCAAACTGGATGCAGACCGCTAGTGATCGGTCGCTATGGAAAGCCGTGGGGGAGGCCTATGTTCAGCAGTGGACGTCTTTTGGCTGTTAATGATGATGATGATGATGTATATTTAAGTTATACAATGCATTTACTCTTGTTGATAAATAAAGAATTTTGAAATGAATAAAATCACGGAGACCGAATTTCCATAATTTAAAGAACTATTGCGTGTAGAATCAACTAGTCAAGTATTATTAGTATAAAAGACCTATCTATAAACACCCCACACGCAAAGGTATGACTTTTTTTTTGGTTTAGTTTCATGTATGGGATAAAAAATACGAAATAATTATATTTAAGGGGGGGGCCTTAAATATCATTAAAGCTAAGCAGGATACATCTTCCTACTAAATTTCAATAATGTGATGCTTATAGTTACAGTAATTGCAACTGCTTTTGAGTCGTTTTTTTCACATATTGCTCCAACAACAACGAAAGAACTTGCTTCTTCTTCAGTAATAGCCGAATCTATTCTAAAACTTAATGTCAGTGAATGTAATTCTCAACTGCACTTTAGGCATGTAGGACCTGAAGTAATATTAAAAACATTTCGAGAGTTAAATATGAAAAAAACAAAGGATCTTTGGGGACTATCTGTGCATATTATTAAGTCAATTATTAACATAATAGCCCCTCAACTAGCATTAATTTTTAACAAGTGTATTGATGACGGCCAGTTTCCTTGTTTAATGAAGATTAGTAAAATAATACCGCTTTTCAAAGCGGATGACAAAAGTGACCCCTCAAACTTCCGACCAATATCGATTCTGCCAGTCTTGAGTAAAATATATCAAAAGATTATATTCAATCAAATTTTAGCACACTTTTCATCGAACAAGTTAATACATAACAAACAATTCGGTTTTACTAAAGGAAGAAGCACCACGGATGCAGGAGTTGCTCTTTTAACACATGTATTTGATGCTTATGATAATAGGCATGATGCTTTAGGGATTTTCTGTGATCTATCGAAAGCGTTTGATTGTGTGGATCATGAATCATTACTTAAAAAAATATGTCACTATGGGGCATCATTGAACTCGTTAAATTTAATTAATTCATATCTTTCAGGTAGAATGCAAAAAGTATGTATAAACGGAACTGAGTCTTCTGGAGCACATCTAACAATGGGTGTGCCCCAAGGATATATATTAGGACCTCTTTTATTTTTAATATATATAAATGACCTCCCGCATTTTGTAGGGAATCTTTGTGATATAGTATTGTTTGCAGATGATACTTCACTTATATTTAAAATTCCAAGAGGTGAAGGAAATTTTGACGATGTAAATAATACTCTTTCACAAGTCTTACATTGGTTTACTGTTAACAATCTCCTTCTTAATGGAAGTAAAACTAAATGTGTAAAGTTTACGATGCCTAATGTCCGACAGGCATCAACTCAGGTTAAGATAAAAGACAAACCGCTAGATACTACTGATTCCACAACATTCTTGGGAATCACTTTAGACTCCAAACTACAATGGGGTCCTCATATAGAGGCCTTGTCAGGGAAACTAAGCTCAGCTGCTTTTGCTGTAAGGAAGATAAGACGTTTGACTGATGTAGAAACAGCTAGGTTAGTTTATTTTAGTTATTTCCATAGCTTGATGTCCTACGGCATTTTACTGTGGGGCGCGGCTGCTGATGTAGAGACAATTTTTGTGTTACAAAAAAGAGCCGTGCGAGCTATTTATAATCTTAAACCTCAAGATTCCTTACGAGAGGTGTTTAAAGAAATTAGAAAATTAACTCTAGCCTCTCAGTATATTTACGAAAATTTAATGTATGTACGGAAAAATTTACATTTATTCACGAAAAATAGTGACATACACAAATATAATACTAGAAATAAGGATAAGCTTGCTATTCCACAATTTAGGCTTCGAAAGGTTGGTAATTCTTTCATGGGGAAAGGTTAATAATATTTTTGTTATAAAATTTTTCAATAAACTACCAGAACACATTATTAACTTACCGGTTAACAAATTTAAAACTGTTATTAAAGAAACCCTTATGACGAAAGGGTATTATAAAGTAGATGACTATTTAAATGATAATAATGTATGGACTTGCATGATCACTACAAACATTGTAAACCTTTTGAAAAGAGGCATTGACAATAGTGACTGAGTTTCTTGCGCAGCTTCTTCTCAGCACTAGCCCACAATTGTCCCGAAGCTGTGGTAGGGTTTATATTGGGACGTGTAAAAGTGCCCCCAGAGGGCCTATTTGCATAAATAAATGACTTTTATGACTTTTACTTTTTAGTACAAAATGGCTGTGACATACGGACGGACAGACAGACAGACAAATAGACTTGAAGAAACTATAAGGGTTCCGTTTTGGCCATTCGGCTACGGAACCCTAAAAAGTAGCGCTAATATTATAAAATCTTTTTATTTATTTTTTTAAATAAAAATGTGGTTTCCTGGACTTTCTTTTCTTGGATTTGCTTTCTTCGTGACTTTTTAAGGTAGTCAAAGTATCAATAAGACTAGTGAATAGATTGGACGACGAATGCAGCTTTTTGCAGGGCCAAGAATTCTACCTTCAACTTTCAAGGTCTGATGAAAGAAAGAGTTCTAATTTGACACCGCAGGCAAACCGAATCAAATTTTACATACAACAGCCGCGCATATTAGGACACATGAATGTTTATGTATCACATTTTTGCATGTCTGTGTGTATTTATAGAAGTGGGCGTCGGGCGAAGCGACCTTGTATTCGAGACGGAATTCGTACCACGATATGAGTCGAGCGATAGGAAGAAAATCTTCGTCGCATGTGTGTTATACATTGCTGTTTTTGATGAGTTAGTAAATCTTCAACTTTGTAGTTTTTACAAACACTATACCAGACTAATCCGTACACTTGTTTAGCTATACTTATGTAGACATTATATTAAGATATCTATTGACTATAGTTTATATATTACTAACACAAGAGCTACTTACTTTATTTTCCTCATGATCATAGCATTCACATTTTAAAAAGGTAGGTAGATAAAAAATAACTGACATACTTTTATTAATTTAATAAGGATTCGTGTCTTTAACTCTTCTATGTTCTTTCTATTTTATCCTGGATCACACCCCTCTTGAGCTTCAATATACATTTAACACTTTTTCAGTATTATCATCTAGAGATCTTTCAGACAGTCTAATTAAACAATCAATGTATACTACACATCTCCAACTATTTCGTAGCTTCCACACCGCGGAGCGCGCGCGCCGGTCGCCGCGCGCGCCGCCCGATCGCCAATTTCGCGCGCGATAGGTTCATCGACTCTTGCGCAGATGAGCGAAGCAATGGACGCGGCAGGGCAATGGCGGACGTCCGAACGTTTACGTGAGGATACATATTTTTTGTTTAATAAAGGACTTTAGCAGGGTTATTTGAGAAAATGATAAGGTGTGAGAGTTGATACAAGATTAAAAATTATGTTTGAAGGAAGGCTGAAAAGAATGATTATAAGAAGATTTGTAAAAGTTTGTTGTCAATAAAGCAACTTGATCAAGTTTTGTATCAACCTGTTATCGATACTTTTTTAGTTATTTTAGCTTCTAGATAACAAATAATTAATATAATATAATAAACGATATTTGTAAATGTAGAGTAACTGACCGACTTGAAAAAGGAGGAGGTTATCAATTCGACTGTATGTTGTTTTTTTGTATATATGTTACCTCATACCTCAGTCATTTGTGGACCCATTTGTTTTTTCCTTCTAGTTGGTCCTATTATATTTCCCAACTTGTCAACAAGTTGGGATCTTGGTGCAATTGAGGGGATGCCATCTACTGAGCACCGATCCCAAAAATAAATGGTTCGCCTTAATATTTGAGACTTCTTAGTGCATTTTGTTTTTGATTTCGGTTTTTACTTTATTGAAAAAGTTCATTTTTACATTCATTGAAGCTAATTCTAATTCTATTTTGCAAAACCTAGTAATTTATCAAGAAGATATTTATCTAATAGCCGAATCATGTGCTGTTGCCAAAAATGTAGCATATATGAAACTGTTACGAGAATAAACTTTACATTTACATAAATGTGTTTTACTTCCAATAGACAGGCACAAAATATATAAGTTACTACTTTATTAAAGCTTACTAGAAGTCATTACAATTTGACGCTTTATTTTATACATACAAAATAGTTTTTCATCGGAAGGTGTGTATTTTACGTGTTCTTGAACTAAGCCCGGAAGCTCTACTGACCATATGGCTGAAATATTGACGCATCGATGATCTACTCGTAGTAGCGCAGAAACCTTTAATCCAAAGACGTCGAGACTTCGATCCCCGGCCCGCACATCTGAGATAGTGATTTACTTCCATCTGAAGACTAATTACTAAGAATTAATATAGTAAGTAATCGACCGTTTGCCACAAATGCCTCATCCAATCCAATAATTAACACTTATTGATGTTCGCAGTATTGTGACACCCACATGCACAATCAATTGTGTTGTGCTGCGCACACGCACGCACGCGGTCAGTCGGCAGCCCGTTCCAAACACATACAAAATATATTTTTTAATAGTCGTACCTACTAACAAAGTTTTAGATTATTTATTTAGTATGGATATGCTGGACTACAAGTCCAGACCAGTCCAGAATTAGTCCAACGCGGCTAAGACAAAGTCGACGATGGAATGATCCGAGTTTTTATTAAGGCTCTTAAATTAAGTAACTATCACACGGCTTATAAAAGCAATCTTCATACTTCTTAATAATTTAGTTTTTTATTTATTTAGGCACTCATTGAGACTAACCAGTTACAATTAATTAAATACCTACGTTATTATCCGATGGCTGTTTAAGACCTGTATAAATTCGCTAGGAAATGGGTCTAGCATAATTTACAACACACATTTCCGTGTGATTTTAGGAATTATATAAAAAAATCTCGTACATTACATCAAAACAAAATACATTAAAAAAAAATACGGATGACGGATTTGATACATTTCCTGTAACATATCCATGATAATGGAGAAAAGTCAAAGAAGATAAACAATCAACTGTAAATGTAGAGCATCCCAAGTCCAATCGTTTGATTGGCTGTTGAGTTAAGTATAAAACGAAATTCGCGAATTGGGACTCGGTCAGTGCCACCGTGTGGCTATTTTTAACTCTCAGTGCTCCCGCCTACCACTGGATTTCAGCTACGAGATTGAAAAGATCATGATGTTAGATTAAACATAAAAGTAAATTTTGATGTAGCCTAAAATGTTTAAGGCCTTTATGGCGTTACAAATATGATTGCAAAAGCCTAAAACTATGGTAAAACAAGTTGCATAATTGTATGCCTTAGTGGTATTTTTAATTAATGGGTTGACTTTTACCAGTCAGTTTGCTTTGGATCTGCTACCTGATGCTGATGATGGTGAAGTTTAGTCAAATTTAAGTAAGTTATAAAATACCTACTATTGGACACCAACCACATACATTGGTCTGATCCCAAAGTAAGTAGCTAAAGCACTTGTGTTATGGAAATCAGACACAACGGTGGTACCACAACAGCCAGACCCGAGACAATATAGAAAATTTTGATTTCTACATTTGCCCGACCGGACATCGAACCTGGGACTTTGGAGTGGCGACACCTTGAAACCAGCGTGCTAAGCCACTACACCACGGAGGTCGACAGCATTTGACCTAAAAGTAGCAAGCAATAAAGAATATAGTTATACAGTGTGAGTCTTATAAAGTGCAGATATTAAAATGTGGCATTCTATGCTTAATTTTATCCACTGTAAACATATTAAAAATATGTTTTTTTTTTTAGTTTTTGTTCCCTACTGTGACCTTCGTGTACTAATTATTTTAAAGTAATGAATTAAACTTAATTATGATTGGAGGTGATCAGGAAAGGTGAAAAGGATCCATGACAGACTGCACACAACACAAAAATAAAATGTCTTTTAAAATGAACTTTTTCTTAATATTTTATTTTATTTTATTTTTTAAAGTAAATTTAGAGTGAGCACACACCCTTAATCATATAACTTTTTATGTATTGTGATACAAATCTCAGAAATCATTTTACAAACCAATCACAACCTTTGCTGTGCGTGTTAGTAATTTTAAGTTATTAAAACGTCAAATTTATATGATAGAAGTCATGTTTTAATATGAACACTTACACTGTATAGTGAAGTGTAATGGTAGTTTTTTTAAAATAAATAGTTCTTATGTAAATGTTTGATATGTACTATCGTGAAAAGCGCAAGCGGATAGTAGTTTTCTCTAAACGTATTCGTAATTAACCTATGTGATGTGGCAATAAAGAGTAAAGTATCTATCTATACCCTACCATTTGACGACCCGTCTGGTGTAGTGGTCGAGAAATCGCCTACTACGCAGCGGGTTGCGGGTTCGATCCCCGCACAATACAAACATTTGTGTGCATGAACATGTCTGTTTGTATTGGTCTGGGTGTTTTCTATGTATATAATGTATGTATTTACAAACAAAAAGTATTTAAGTATTATATCCGTTGTCTGGTACCCATAACACGAGCTTTGAGTAGCTTACTTTGGGACAAGACGGCGATGTGTGGGAATGAAAAAAAAAATGTATGAGAATTATGTATTTATAATATAGACTCGTTACGAACTCTTTTAAGTTCATGCTTGTCCTAAATGTGACGCTCAATCTCGAATGTATAAACTTGAGCACGTCAATTTACCGAAGTAATTTATGAATTTGTTATAGTAGTCGAGACGTTACTGGTAAAATAAGGGAAATAACTTGAGACTACATTATCAGTTGCTTGTGCATTCACAAAATAAAATGGAAAAGTATATAAACCGCTCTATCTATATAAATATAGCTATAATTATACAATAATGAAAACGTATGTCTGGCTGGAGTATAGCATTGTATGGAAGTGAGACGTGGACTCTGACACAGAGAGACAGAGAGAGGTTGGAAGCGTTTGAGGTTTGAGATGTGGTGTTGGAGGAGAATGGAAAGAATAAGTTGGACAGAAAAAAAAAACAAACGGAGTGCTCAAAATTGTAGCCGAAGAAAGGAATATTTTGAAAACAATAGAAAATCGACGAGGCAATATGATAGGACACTTGATACGACATTACAGATTTTTAAAGAATATCATAGAAGGGAAGAGGGGAAGAGGACGGCCTAGGATAAGCTATTTCGACCAAGTGAAGGAGAAAATTAATGTCATGTCATATCTGGAATTCAAGAGGAAAGCAGACAGAAGCAAAGAATGGCAATTACTCCACCGGCAAGAGTGCGGCTCTTAAATTGAAGAGAAGAGAGATTATTATACATTATTAGACAAATTTTGACGATATAACTAAACGATGAAACTTCTCTATAATCCCACTTGCATTATCCAAAGGTACCAAAACTCCGTTCGTCAAACGTAAAACGTCACTATCGTTCTGACGCAATGAACATAAACGAAACCTAAGGCCGATTTTACCAACGTCAGATAAGGAATATTCGTCGAATAAAATACAATACGCCTTAGTCACCTACTTGTCAGCAATATTTTAAGTAAATAACATTTTAAATTCGGTCGTTTTATACTTGTTCAGTCGTATAAGCCTTATTTGACGTTGGTATGAAACCGCTGATTTTAGAATAACATTTACATAAATGGTTGCTGTTAGCTTTACGATTGCAAGATTTATGCGATGAATACCGAAAAATCGGGCCAAAGTAGGCTTACCAGGGATAGTGAAATTGGACCAAAACTAAGGTTGATATTACTTCCGCTATTATAAGTATGGCGACATTGAAACACTAGATTTAATGAACACAGTCATGAAGCTAGGCAATTTTGTGTTCCTACTGGGACAGCGTAAAGACTCGAGCAAAGTTCATTGCCCCAAATTGCTAAATTTAACCGCAGATGCGTCACTTTAAACCCGTTTTGTTGATAAAAAAATGGCAAAGAAAGCGCGGAGACGCTATTACTTTTTAGGTAATTCAAACGAGTTGCAACTTCAAGGGTTAAGATGTTGGCTATGTAACAACGTAATTAATAAATTATTTAGTTTTTACAAAGATGTTCATGTTTTGGCAAGCACTACAATGAAAGCCTGGCCACTATTATTAATATTAACATAGTAGTTCTATTAGGTATTTTTGCCATATGAGGACTCGATAAATTGGCCAGCATGGAATATGAGAGCAAACCGGACTGCCACTGTTTATTTTTTCTAGCTCTCAGATACGCAACAGAAAGTGCGAAATCTAGTCCACGAATTTGATTTGAACAAGTTCACTACATTATTGTACGGTGAATATGATTTTGGGGTTTATATGGACAAAAACATATTTATTCAAAATAATAATTTAAATAAAATTACTCACATAAGTGTAAAGTGAAAAATTAATTTGCAATTCATATTCCTGAAAATGCATATGTTCTTCTTATAGTTTTGGTTTGAAGATCAAAATTGTTCCGGCATTTCTTCTCAGCACTTGCCATTGCATATTAACTAGTTATTTACGATCATTAGTGGCATTTTGTGTCCTAAATTGAATAAATTATTTTGACTTTTTTGATAAGATTATATTGTGCATTTCCTTGAAAATAATTCGTGAATTTATTTGTGTGATGTGTAATAAAGAGTACAAAATATATGTAATATAAATCAAAACCATGTTTATCTATTAAATTGAACACTTATTTTGAACCTAAAGAGTAACTCATTCTTTATATCATATAAGAAGTTAGCTGTAATTAGTAGGTCGACAGAATACTTCAATCATTTGAATGATATAATGACAACGACTTGTTTGGAGTTACGATTTAATTCCTGTTTTAAAGAAATAAAACATTAACAGTTGTTAATAAGGATCGGTGCGACATAACATTACAATTTCATTTGTAGGTACCTTATCATAACCCAGAGATAAGCTGGAGAAAATGTCTCACTGTTTTTATGGTCTTAGGGCTGCCTATGTAATTTAATAAATAGATGAGACATAGTGGGAAGTTTTATTTCGAATCAAATAAAAAAGCGAGTGCTAAATTATTAGAAAAGTTGACACTTTCAACAGTTTTATATGCAAATGAGATCTTGACTACGACCTTTGCCTCAATTAAACATATCGCATTATTTTTTATTCATTTGAAACAATTTGGGGATATAACACTTATAAACATGTAAAATGTCGTCACATAAATCTTTAGGGTCCTAAGTACTAACACTTGAGTTCAATCATTCGAATGATAATTCTAAATAGATATTCAAAATGCTCACTGAAAAATTACCTAGTAAATTACTATTGAATATAGGTATAGTTAAACCACGAACAAAAGGAACAGTAGCGTCAACAGTGAGAGTTGTCGTTTGCATAGCATTATCCCATAAGGGGCTTAGGGATGGATCGATAAGTACTTCGATATCGATATATTAAATCGTTTTACTAGCGATTTTTGAAAAGCTTTCATCAATAAACTGTTTATTTTATTATTTTAGAGTTATTAGTTTAGGATTTCTACATAGCTTATAAAGCTCTTCATTGAGAGACATTAACCTAGGTATACTAAACCACAGTTAATCACATCACAATAACCTTATTTCCATTAAATAGTGCTCGAAATATCTTACATTTGATTGACTTTTTGTAAAATAATATATCTCAATAAAGTATCACTTTACCTGCAGGCGGATCTTTATGCTCAATTGCAGCGCTTAATAATAATAATAATAAATCGTTTATTTCCGGCCACACAGCCCATATAAGTGTAGTTATTAACAAAATTCTTAGCCTAGGGTTAGTAACACAATATTTATTGGCCAAAAATAAATAGTAAAATAAAATGTGGCATTCACTGCAGCGCCATGCCACTTGAGATGGCGCAAGAGTGACTGACGTACGGACAATCTAATCTACTTGCGATCATGTTTAGGATGCTGTTGGTACTGGCGCGCACTCTGCGGACTAGGCACGCGCACCATTTCCGCATTATAGCTTAAAACAGTTCACACGGTACTCCGCGAACATCCCCGAGGCACTGCAGAACCGCGGCAGCCCCAACAACACCCTAAACGCATTGTTGAATTGGACACGGAGAACACTGTAGGACTTTTTGCTGTTTTCAGCCCACATACAACACTTAATAGCTTAAGTTGTTCAATGTCGATAGTTTCTTCTAAGATAAAGTGACATCCCTAACAACTGTCAACTTGACAGACGGCGCGCGCATGCTGTGAATACTGAACTCACGCGCCGCTTGATTTTAAATTCCCGCCGGAACCAAAGTGGCTATAACGATACAATTCTTCCATTAATTCATCATAAGGAACTAGTGTAATACTTTGTACATACGTAAAGAAAGACGAGATGACAATTTGTGTGGCATTTATTATATAAACTATGTCGTTATCTGGGGGCATATTGTGTTGCGATCCAACTTATTCCGTTAAATTTCCAGGCAGTTCATGTACCACTCCGGCCCGGAAACGAATATTATAATAATAGAACAATTATATAAAGATTAATGTTTTTATATTATAATAATGTAATCAAGATACTACGAAATCGCAATACGAATCGCTTATTTGACAGTAAAGCAGAGCTGCTTAATTGTCAAAGCTGCATCGCACACGCAATACGCACCCTAAATTGTATGTAAGAGGACATAAAAATAATATTGAACGACGTCCTATCGATAAAATAAAGTAATTTCGAAATAATGAATTTATTGAACCAAAAACGCGGTCGCGTAAATAAAAGGCTTAAAAAAGACTATTGATAAACACATGCGTGAGGAATTAAACCTATCTATTCTTCTTCGGATAACTGTAATAACATAATTTACCCTCTTTTTTCTTCTATGACAAACTTTCCCAAAAATGCAGAAAATCCTCAAAAATCCACAAATTATAGCCACTCCGATAAAGATGGTGCCTGACGTCACCATAGCGCGTGTAACCTACTCAGCCAGACCGGCTCATTTAGCTGCTTGACAACAGGTCTACCACCTGGTCAAGGCCTAGCATAAAATAGTACCTAATTGATTTCGTAATTTTATTTGTGGTCTACTTAATTACAATAAATATTTACAAAATGACCATTGTCAATGGTCTCAATCGCGTAAAAGCGTTTTGAAAACACTTTAGGTAGTTTAACAATTTTTAAAATCTTATTTTAGTCTTAATACATGACATAATTCAAATTGAAGAAGTTTGTAAACACTGTTCATGCTATGGTAAGTCCCTTTGTGATCAACACCTAAGGAATTCTTGACGATGACGATTGCAAATTCTGGTAAACTCGCCGTAAACGTCAAACTTTGATGGCCGCTTTATGGAAATTTTCCCATATTTCATACAACAATGTATGTACAGTCGCCGTCAGATATATTGGAGCAGACAAAGTGACCAAATACTTCTGAACAGTTTAAAATGTCAATAAGTTCTATACACTACAAGTTACCATTAATATCGGAACATTCATTACTTCATTAATATCTGCGCAGATGCTAGTCAATAACTTCTATACATACAACTGACCAATAATATCTGAACATTCATAACGTCAAATGTATCTACGCAGTCGGTCTTAAATATCTGAGCAATCGAGGAAAATTGCAGAAGAAAGTGCTTCCAACGTAACTATACTAGTCAAAACAAAATAAGGGTCACAGTAAATTTTTAGTTTTGTGAAAAATGTTTTGGGTTCTGGGGTAACTAAATGATTAAATTGAATTTATTGATAACTTTTTAATGTTAAAATCATAAAACAATAACTAAGAATTGAAAAATTATCAACATTCAATATGTTTTCGAAAATATGCAATTTTACCTGAGAATGCAAACCGTTTTAAAAAAAATTAAAAGAAAAAATAATCGGATTTCTTAAAATGATTATGGACTTTTTTCAGTATCGCGTGTGTCCTCCCCTTTTCTGTACACATTCTCGAATCCTGGAAGGCATACTTTCTACCAGATTTCTCACAGTGTCTTTTGAAATTTGTTCCCAGCTTGTTTGGAGCACGTTGATGAGCTGTCTCTCATTATGCACGGGTTGATTTGTGTCTCGGACACTTCTTTTTAACAAATCCCACATATGCTCAATGGGATTAAGGTCTGGACTGTTCGCGGGCCACGGCAAGACCTGTATTCCGGCTTCTTCTAGAGCGTCCCCGGTAGCTCTAGCTGTATGGGCGCGGGCGTTGTCGTGCATCAATTTGAATTCCGTCCCAAATCTTTGTGCAAATGGCACCACATGGGGTCTGATCACCTGCTCAATGTATCGTTGAGCCGTTACCGTGCCTTCATTTAGGATTACTAGCTCAGTTCGACCCGATAGAGATTCCTTCCCCCCACCATAACATTGGTACCCCCGAATCAATCACTTTCAAATGACAATCGGTTCGCACGATGCGTTTCTATTAATGGAATTCGCACTACACGTCTTCTGGAGAATTGCTGGTCTTCATGCAACCGATTTCTAATCGTTTGGTCACTAACACGGGTACCAGTTGCTTAGCGCAAGCGGTTTTGTAAAGAGCGGGCGGTAACAAATCGCTCTCTGCGTGCAGTCAGGCGTATGTAGTGATCTTCCTGTGATGTAGTTGCTCGAACTCTGCCTGATCCTGCTCTTCTGGTTACCCTCCCAGTCTCTTGAAAGCGGTTGCAAGCATTCTGGATTGTTCGTCGTGAAAAACCCAGCTACAAAACTACAGAACGCTGCGAATGGCCCTCCTGTATTAATATAATGGCTCTAGTTGCGGTTTGGAGGTCCATGTGTCTTCGAATCCTAGGCATTACTCTTTTTTAATATTTACCTACACAATAACCCAGCAAAGCTTTAACTGTTCACAAAGAAATACACAGTTTAAATGTGTCAAACATTCGTCATAAAGTGGGGTAAATTTAAGTGGTTAAAAATCTAAATGAAAACTCTACCCACTTTCAATTTTATGCAAGTGGTACAGTCACCAATTGCTCGTAAAAAAGCAAGAGAACACACTAAAAAAAGTTTGCCACTTACGATCGCTTCAAAATTATTAATTCGGTCCAGACATAGAAATAACCAAGTGGCCCTTATTTTTTTTTTTAATAGTATATGAATACTATTTAAAAATAGGAAGTCTTTTCATAATTTATAGTATAGTAAGATGACGCTGGCAGTTTGTAACGCTTTGTAATTTTCAGTATTGTCATCACTGTCATGAAAGTGTCATGCAATAAATAAATTCAGACAAGTGAGTGTTCAGATATTATTGGTTGGTTGTGTGTATAGAAATTATTGACTAACATCTGCTCAGATATTAATGAAGTTATGAATGTTCTGATATTAATAGTAACTTGTAGTGTATGGAACTTATTGACATTTTAAACTGTTCAGAAGTATTTGGTCACCTTGTCTGCTCCAATATATCTGACGGCGACTGTACTTATAAGTATTGGTTAAGCATTATTCTTAGGGCTGCCATTGCTAATACTCAGAATTGTAAAGATTTGCTGATGCGCCGAAGTTCAATATTTTCAGACGCAGCCTGTTTAATGAAAATTTTGAAGGAAGTTACATGAGTATACAGTATAAGTATGTTTGTTTGTTAATAGCAATATGCATATAGCTGTATCTTAAATAAATATTTTTTTTAATTCTTACATCATCATTCTCGTGCCATTCGCATACGGAAAAATTCACTGATCGAATTTTCCCGAAGAAAAAATATTTTTTTCATTTCTCAGAGTCACGATTTATGTCCTATTTTTGAATCACTCGCTTCGAAATGGAGAGTGATTTTCGTTCGACAACGAGTTTTTTTCTATGACTTTTAATTCATCTTCGAACGAAAATCACTCGCCATCGTAAAGCGAGTGATTCAAAAAAAGGGGACCTGTGCATTTAAATTTCATTCGCGCGATAGTCTTTTTACGGTATATTACTTGATTTTTCCGGTGAAACAGTAAAACTTGCAGTCGAATTACCAAACGAAATAAGTTCAATTGACGCGGGAATCGCCGCCGTACTATTTTTAAGTCGCAAGCATCAAAATGGCGTCTGATATACATTAAATAAAGTCTAATTTTACAATTAAATTAAGTTGAAATGCACACAGAAGGGATTTGAAAAAGATAGCTCATATTTATGAGTTCTTACTTTTATATTTCGTGTGATATTTGATGATTATTTTATTCGTTTTCGAGCGAAAATCACATGCCATATCGAAGCAAGTGATTTAAAGATATCTTGTTCTGCTGGCATTGCGCAAAAAGGTAAGTAAACACATAGGTAATTTGAGTCGTAGAGCAATAGATATTGTTAAAGGATTTAAACCCTAAAATTATCTCGTATGTTTTATTGTAGATTAGTCATCAAAAAAAAATTACGTCTTGTTAGTTGGTATGACGTAACATATTCCAAAGCCCAAAGGTATGACTGGTAGAGAATGCCATATGGCGTTTAGTCCACCTTTTGTACAAATTTTTGGTTGTGCAATAAAAAATATTCCGGAGCCGGATAAAATAATTTTTTAGCACCTTCAAATTGCAAATAATAATAGCAAATACATGTATACCATCAATAGTAAGAACTCTTCTAACCATGGACAGTCTGCGGTACGTCTACGTGTATTGCAAACATCGGACAGTGATTCTACAAATCACGGATTATTGACTCTAGCTAACTTAAGTTATGACGTGACTTAAGAATTTGATTTAAAATACTTTCACTCGTTATCAAAGGTCTACTAGTTATTTTATTTATTTTACCCTAGAACGTAAGAAGAAACAATGCATAAGATTATTTTTAGTTAGGTATACATCATGGTTTTTATATCCTACATCCGGAATTTGATCTATGTCTAGGACACCATATAATTGGTAACTGAACCCAACGCATTATGATAAGAAAGAAGGAACAACTCCCCTCTATCTCGAAAGGTAATGCCATAGTAAATTAAATAGAGACACGTTTGTGGCTTCGTTGTGACTGGTGGTGACTACCTACCTACATTTGGCCTGCCGTCTTATACACATTAAGAATAAATTCATAAATTCCAAAGTGGCAAAATGGGCTTCCCCTCTAACTTTTAAACTAAGCGAGTGTAAATTTTGTTAAAAATATAAATGATGTACATTTTTATAAAAACTTTCAACTAAAATTGGTTTGAACGAGATCGAGCTGGTAGTTTTTGAGATATAGCATATTTTAAACAACCGAAAACATAACTTTGTTCTTTATACAAACACTATGAAAAACTAAATTACTCGTATGTTTGCTGACAACAAAATATGGTGGTATTTTGGCTTAGTGGAACTTAGTAAATCCCTGATTCAGTTAAAATTTGGCCCAAAACCCTCAGTGGGCGTGACCGACTCGCACTTAGTTGGTTTAAAAAAAAAAGATGACTTGATTGTTTTCTTTCCTCTCCTCTGTTCTGTCTGTGTATCCACTGAGCCGTATCATAGGCTGTTTAATTTCGAGTTGTGTTGTTCCGAACACCGGCGAGTAGCGTGGTGGATGAAGCGTTGGATCCACAATATAAGTTTGGTTCGTGGTTTTTTGAAAGATATAAGTTGTGTTGCATAGCGAACATCAGCACATTCTGTTATGGTGGTAATACATTTTTGGCGTTATTTTGCAATATCTAGTACTTAACCTACTTCATATTATGAATACTCACCACATCTCAAGTTCTGGTAGCCACTGAGCCGTATTATATGCTGTTTAATTTCAAGTTGTGTTGGTCGCGAACATCGGCGCGTGGCGGTGGGAGCATTGACTCGTTCGATGGCGCGGATCGCGTGGGTGTTTGCATCGCAGATATTTACAAGGGCTGCGACTGAATCTTGGAAATAAGAACTGAACTACACCAAGCTATAGATAATACGACTTAGATTTTAAACAACTGACACTGTAAATTGGATATTAAATAAATAATAAATATTGGACACCAACAATATTACTCTGATCCCAAAGTAAATAGCCATGCACTTGTGTTATGGGAATCAAACACAACGGTAGTACCACAACACCCAGATCCGAGAGAATGTAGAGAATTTTGATTTCTATATTTGACCCGACCGGGAATCGAACCCGGGACCTCGGAGCGGCGCGCCTTGAAACTCAGCGTGTTTAGCCACTACACCACGGAGGTCGTCAAATTATTTGCATTGCATTGACTTCTAAAGAGCGCTTCTTCTTGTTAAAGATGACATACATATGACGGTGCAAATATTTTACATTCTTTTAAGTACATATTTTAAACTGAGCCTTAAATTTAGTAATATAAATAGTGTACTACTAATTACGCTTAGGCGACTGCGCGGGACATATTATAGGGCAAGGGTGTGCAAACACAGGTTCACTCTCATAGCCCAATGGGACAACCTGAATTATAACAAAATATCGAAAAAGACTGGTTGTAACTAACTTCGTCAGCACTGGTATGCTAGAGTATGTATTTTCAGAAAATTTTAAATCCTCAATTTTTCAGATATATAAGTGTATTTCTTGCAGGTGTTACGTAATTCTCGATCCCAAATGGAAAGTATACTCAATTTAGGATCTAATAATCTATTCCTAATGCTGTTTAAAAGTATTATTTTATTTATTTCTTTATTTATTATTTCCAAACTTATATTTATCATTACAGGATAACATAACACCCAATGCGATATTATAAGTAAAAGAGAATATAATCTACTAATTAAACTATGTATAAAACAAATCTATGTGTAGCAAATAATATTTAACGCAGCTCGTGTGAACTCACTCAGAGAACAACTAAAAAGGTCTACATCGTTCGGTAATAAGTTGATGTATCGTGTAGCGCGAGTAAACGGTGCTTCCTTTAACAGTTTGGTTTAAATACGTTATTGTGACAGCCCTAGCCGTCGTTAACAAGCAGGCCTGACGTTAACTTGCATCTGTACGATCGGTGCAATACCTGTGCATCGGCTGTACTTTCTTTAAAATAACAATACAGGGTGTCTCTGCAAGATGTCGCCAACGGGTTCATGGTCGAAAGCTTTAATAAAATTGCAGATTCCCCAGACAAAACAGTCGATTACATTTAAGATAAAATAGAAAGTCAGTTTTTTAAAGATTTGAATGATGGGCCCATTATGAAAGTTGTGCATAGTCACCATGTATATCAACATTATTAAAGGTCAGGAAACTGGTACTTCATTGGTACGAGAATCATTGGACATTGTTACTGGCTTGGTGGCGCAGCGGTAAGAGGGTCACACTTTAAAGCGACGGCTGCGTCAGAGGTCCCGGGTTTGATATCCGGGTTTTTCTATTCAGAAATTATTAGGATAGCCCGGAGTTTGGAAGTTGCCAGAGTTTCACCCCCATGCCTCAGTGCGCGCGTTGCCTCGTCCTGCGCCTTGCTGACCCATCGAGCTATGAGAGTGAGAGGAATAGAGAGTGCACCTGTGTTTGCGCACACACTTGTGCACTATAATATAGCCCGCGCATTCGGTTAGTCGTTGTGACTGGCCACCGTAGTCGAAATTGGCTAGGGGGACTATTACTAAGTATTATTGGAACTGTTTGTTTACATGGGCGGATCTGGGTAAATTTCTGGCAGTTAACAGTTGGGTACGCTGCAAGGCTTGTTATTTTGTCTACGTAACACGAAGTAGCTAATCTAAAACCAAAAAAATATCTGCGGATTGCATACTCATAGCAGTCATTTTAGGTTTTGAATAGATTAAGAGCAGTCATTTGAAGTTTGTTACAGATAAATATGTTTTTTCTTTATTTCAAGGACCAGTTAGCGACAAAGCGTAGAGCTTAAAACTTCTTCGAAAGTGAAATTCCTCGTCGTCGGAGCCTGCGCGTGAGTCAGTCTGACTCATTTCCGACGCGGATGCCTGTGACGTCACGGGGTGTCGGCGCATAGCTATTTTAAGACGATAAAACTCGGTATGTCAGGACTAAGGTATTTATGGGTTAGTCTGCCTATAGATCAATGCTGAGCATTAAGGGTCTCATCTGAAAGTAAAACAATAAGATATTGTTGAAGATGGAATACAAAACAAAAATAATAATAATTGACTCTGCATTCCTAAATCAGGATAATAATAGACTAGTATTGAGAAAGGAGAACGGAAACTTAGACATTATACCTCAAAAGATATAGAGACTTGACTAATACTTACTGATTTTCCTCTACAATTGTATTCTAGATATATCCCAAATTAATATACCATGATTCGTAATGGTAAACGGACCTTTAATGACATCTTTATATCTGCAGTTGACAGCACAAGAGTTTACGCCTTAATTATTTCCCGAAAACTTGAATGCAAGGCTCATACAGAGAAGCATATAAAACGATCAGCTCGTCTACCTACGCTTTTTTACGCTTAGGCAGATGATTAACTCGAATGCTTACCATGTAAAACTCTTTTTTTTAACTCACACTAGTTACTACTATTAGTTCTATGAAACAACAAGCAATCACCAATGCATACCATACAGCTTTAAATAACATTTTTTCTAATGCCTTAGAATCATGGGGTATGCGCAGACGATACGGTTGAACTATGCGCACGAGCTATGCCACCCTTATTAATAATACTTACCTAGTAAATGATTAACTTTTTGCAGCTTTACATTATTGTGTGCATTGCTTTATGAGGCATTGACCTTTTAGCTAGAGCAAGACATAAAGGATGATAAAAACCATAAGGAAGTTAAGAAAACGTTGAAATAAACGTTTGTCTAGGTGAAAATGTTTTCCACTCCACTGCTGAACTTAGGCCTTCTCCACGGCTTGTCAAAGAGATCGATGACACAGTGTAATCTTGCGATTTTTACAAGATCGGCTGTCCGTCTTGTCGGTGGACGTCCTACGCAGCATCTTCGGTCAAAGGATCTATATAATCTAGAACTTTTCTGCCCAAATTGCCATCAGTTCTTAGCGCTTACAATTTCATTTGAACAGTTTTAAACACTTATATTTGTACAATAACATATGATAAAATTGTGGAGATCGAATTTCTGTACGATACAAAATATGCTACATAGTCAGGGAGATGTAAGAAGTGATTTTTTAAACAAAAATCAAGTAGGTAGTCTCCACAAGATAGCACTGTTTTTATGAAACTAAATGCATATGAAGGACTGAAAACAAAAAAAAACATGCATATCAACGTACCGATTATTGAATAATAGCATCAAGTTAACTAAGCGGAACTCTTTTTATCATCCAGCTGTTTGTAAATTCTAGAACACTTATTTAATAAATAATAAATACAAATTAAGTCCGCAAACAGTGCGAATCCACAGTTACCATAATAATTGAACTATATAAAATACTTACCCAACTGTCAGTCGTAAAGTGTATTTAGTTTATTATATGGATAACTGTAGAGCAACACTTCCAGATAAATTAAAATGAATTGCCGATCGTAATTGGATAAGGAAACCCATGTTTAACTCAATCGGTCTAACTAATTTTAACGATTATAATTGTTGAACACTTTATTTATAAAAGCATTAAAAAAATCAAGGCATGCAACATAAAAAGTAAACTTAAAATCTACCTAGTACAAAACGAAACCATTTCCTTTTGCGGCAAGGAGCTATTATGCTGCTGGCTGCGTTGCCGCGTTAGATAGCTCTGCTATTACTTTGAGCTAGAAACCAGCCAGCTTTATTATTAGCTGTAACAGAATTTAATTTTTGAATCAATTTGGAGTTTTCATGGAGAAATCTCCACTGACGAGAGCCTAGCTCTTAAATACGATGATATCGGATTTCAACTTGTGCCTCATTGTCATCCCACATACCATGCACTTTTAGTAGTCATCAAGAAGCGATCGCTTCAGGCAATAATAATTGGACCGCCTTTAAATAAAATATTCAATAATATTTTACTTTTGTCATGTTTCTTAGTTATATTTTTTATGCAAATAAAAGTAAGTTTCCATGTAAAAATACCAATTCTTATTAATTCCTCTGCTTATCTTACCACGTATTATACTTTAGTTGTTAGGATTTAAAATGACCCGGTATCTTGTATTGATGATGATCATAACATTACTGTTCTGCTTTCTTCTCGCTACTTATGGATTCTATACATCGGTCATTTACACACCGATTGGATCGTAAAGGTGCCTTTACACTGTCAATAAACAATAAATCTTAAGTAATACTTAGCATTAATAACATTGGATTAGAGACGAATTGCTATATTATAAATAGTTAATCAAGAAGTGTAATCGAATCTGGATTCTGTTAAACAGTTCACAACAGTATTGATTTCCTATCAAATGTGGTTTGATATAACGAACTAACTTTGTTTGTCCTACTTGTCCCAGTTACTATTTCGCTAGTTGACTAGTATGATGGATGAGTAGTCACTCAAAATACGATTTATTTCAATATCTAATCACACCGAGGTGCTCGTAGCGCAGTGGTGGCAGCATTTTGGTAGTGATACCGAAGTCAAGTAACCTACAGCGCAGTCATGTTTGGATGGGTGACCATTACGACCATATTAAAGTATATCACGAACATCTCCGTGCTTCGGCAGGCACGTTAGGTCATTGGTTCCGGCTAATATCGGTTGATATTAGTCGTTAAACCTAGTCTGAGGCCTTATGGGCGGCTTGATAACATCTTATAGCAAGGTTTGTCGCTTGTCTTGCAAATACCTCTCCGCCTAGTTCGTACTGAGCCCGCGTGGTGGAATATGACACAAACTACCTCATAGTTAAGGTAAAGCCTTTGCCTAGCTGTGGGACATTATAGGCTGACTTTACTTTACTTTAATCACACCAGCTTTCAGCAAGACAAATAAACATAATGAAAGCTTGTTGTACGGTTTGCACCGCACAATGTATGTCACCGCGTCAGCACTTTTACTTTCGTTAGACATTTTTAAAGTAATTATAATTTAGTCATAACATGTAGACTCAAGTGTGAACTCGTACAGCAAGAAATAAACAAGATCATCAAGGATTTATCATTTAGCAAGATCCCTCAAGTCTGTTGGCAACATCAAGGCAACGCTCAACACTTGTTTTGTTACTAGCGTTTCGTAGCTCGTAGACCGACCGACACGTAGCATCTAAATTTACGGCTCCATAATCAATATCACCTTGCGCCAATCTTGGGTTTCTGCAACGAGTTACATAAGAACGCAGATCTTGAGAGATTTTTCAGTGAATAATGCCAAATAGCTAAAGTAATTGATGAGATATAAATGTATTACTAGAATCCTTAATTACTTTTTCATGTTAAAAGAAGATCAGAGTCAGAAAAGGAATATTCGTCTAATAAAGCACTATACGCCTAATTTGAAAACGTCAACTATTTATCAGCTTAAAATCATAGGATAAGTCTTATCTGACGTTGGTAAAATCGGGCCCTAATATTATTCAAAGGTTTATGTGTGGCGTGTTCTTAATAAGATCGTAAAACATCAGTCTAGTCTAGTACATTTTATAACACGAGAAGTACCAGGTTAGTTTTTACAAATTGACTCAAAATAACATTCCACTTTGCTCATAAAAAGTTTTCATTGATACAAAAGATGGTCTAAATACCATGAGGCATTCTCTACCAGTGAAACCTTTAGAAACGAAATGTGGGCGATACATTTCGTTTCTAAAGAGGAAGACTAATCTTAATCTAACTCTATATAGTTATAAGAGATAAGATTTTACAACAACCTAAAATAAACCTCGTAGAGCTATGTATCAGTATCCTGGGCTACCCTCGCACCTTAGTAACTTAGAAAACCTGTACTTACAAGTATGTAACACCTTTATCGAGTCGCGTGCGCGCCGTCCAATTAATCAGAAAAACGCGTCACGGAGCGCGGCTGCGCGCGCGGCGTTTTTGCGTTCGCGTTCGGAAGCGTTTTTACGCCGATGCATTCGCTTATATGCCGAGCAATGCCTGTATTGGTAATTAATCTGAAGCAACCGGTGATGCGAGTAGGGTTGCTGAAGTTTATGAGCCGCGAGAACGATGGAAAGCAATAAAACTGTGGCTCTAACAGAAGAGTCAACTTTAGAAAAACACACAAAAAGTTAGATAGTCTGAAAGAAGTAATATCTAATGAAGGTCTATAATTGGAACAATAATACAGAACGAATGTGCTCTTTGCATCTACAGACAGTTTACATTGATGACTTTAATTAGTCCTTAACTAATCCGTTGTACGCTCACAAAGTGATGACTAAAGCTTAGAAAATTATTACAAAGATGAAACAGTGCTTGCCATGAAAAGTCGCTTATGTATGGTTTTGTTGGCTGTTTGGCTAATCGTTTGTCTCTAACAAGTACTAGACGCAAGTTGACTAAACCACGACCATAGTTTCTAGAGGCAGGTATATGAAAAGATAAATAATACTGATTCAATATATCGAAGTACACCTTGAAAGGATACGACACAAGTAGGTAGATACAATCTCGCTTTTGTCCGAAAATCCCATTCCCCAAACGGTCTGATCCAATGTCAATACCTAGCTATACTTATTGCATAGTTTCATAAAAACAACACCACCCACCTTAAAATGGATATCCAAGCTTTGAATTATACGTAATAGCGGTCCCCCGCGACTGCGTCCATGCGTTTCTAGTTTGCTTCTTCCCCTCCCGTCTCAGCGTGATGCTTTATAGCCTAAAGGCTTCCTCGACAAATAAGCTATCTAACACAAAAATATTTTTTTAATCTGTACCATAGTTGCTGAGATTAGCGCGTTCAAACAAACAAACTCTTCAGCTATATAATATTAGTATAGATATTGAGGGTGAACGATCTACAGAGGTCCAATTCTTCGCCGAAGGGACGCGGAGTCGACGAACCTATGACATTGCACTCAAGGTGCCTCTCCCTAACTCGCCCTTGCGAGAAAAAAGTTTTCCAAAGTTAGGGAATTATTCAGATTAGATTATTGGAATAGAATCGCTTTGAGGCTTGAGGCGTAGGACTGTCATAAATAAATAATAGTGATGCACACAGGTGGGTATTTGATTGTCAAGGTTTTTAAGGGAGAGAAGAGAATTTATTTACCTACTGTTTATATTTAAGTGGTACCTAGCTACATTGAAACACAATATTTTATGACACGATCCTCGGTGTATAATAGGTAGGTAAGAACGTATGGATTATTTATGTAGACAATTTACTTTTTTTATATAATTAGTTTGTTTCTTTGTAGCACCGCACACAATCATTTCTGCTCAGCCCAAAGGCATGACTGGTAGAGAACGCCATATGGCGTTAAGTCTACCTTTTGTACAAAATTTCATTATTGTGCAATAAAGTATACATAAATAAATAAATAAAATAAGGTATCCGCTAGATGCGCAAAGATTCTCGCGACAATCGAAGTTACTTCGTGGGGTAATTCGATAACGAGTTTTTTAACGAGTGTTACTTTTATTTTCACGAAATAAATCAAAAAGCATAGAAATCATGACTCGAACCGATTTTTTTTTACAAAAAGACAACTTGATCGCTGAACCTTTTTCGTAAGTGTATACAAACTGCATGAAAATTGCCCCCCGGCTTGCTGTTAAATTAATCTTATGAAGTACTCGTAGGTAAGGTTTAGAACCTTAAGGATCGTTCGCTCCGTCAAAATTGTTTAAGACAGTGCATTGCATTTATTAAGTGCAATGCAACGAATGTGATGTAACGTACTGCCAGCTCAATCAATAATTTAGTAATTCATAAACATGAGTATTACAGGATGCCACATACAAAATATTGTTAGTACAGTCATGATTCACTTTAAAGGTATATGAATATAAACATTATAAAGTTTTTTTTAAATTTTGTTGTCTTCTAGATTTTTTTTATGTCGTAATACACTTTTTAAGCAAGGAAGCCACTGAGCACAGTTTTAATCTTTTGACATCATTGATTGACCTGATGTTTAATTGGATTCTATTGTAGATCTTAGGTGACATGCAATTTACACTTATTTGTCAGGATGGTTTTGCATCAATGATAAACTTATACTGTGCGTTCACGATGACTTCCTACAGTACTCATTTCAAAATACTTACATTGGGTTATTTCAAATACAAGTAGCCATCTCGCATGTACGGCAGAGTCAAAACTAACAAACTATCTATTACGAAAAACAATGGTAATTTGCTGTTATAGTTTAAGTACCTACAGGAACAGGCGTAAGGATGTATAATTGAGCCTAAATGTTAAGCATCGGTTGTTTGTCAAGTCCTTTAATGTTTTTTTTTCGGTTCAACTATTACAACTATTACATGAACTAGTTATCAAATGTATCATTACAAACACGCATCTGGGAGTCTAACGCCATTCAATCGCGAGGCGCCAGCATTTTTTCGCGCCCTACGGCGGACTTTTTACTTCGCCATTAGCAGTGATAATTGCAGACCCATATTGCATCTTGGTAATTACTATCGTGGGTATGCTCGTGATGCACGCGAGTGTTTAGCAGTTTTTTTTTCGAAGTGCACCGGACCGAATGACGGAGAAAAACTTGAAATCAGGTTACTTAGAACGGTATACATTAGTTGAAAAAGTGGGGTCAGCGTCCCCGGTGTTTCCGAAGACCTTTATAAATCTCTAGCTAGAGAAGTAGATTTTTAGACAAAAATTTAATTTACCTTAACCCTTTAACTATTATATATCACTAACTATATATATATATATATATATAGTTATATATATATATATATATATATATATATATATATATATATATATATATATATATATATATGCAGAATTGCAAAAACAAAACCTTCTCAGATTATTTAAGCTTGCCTGTCTCTCAGGTAAACTACTTGAAAACTTACGGCGATTTAATACCAGTGACAAAAAGCCTAGTACCTACGTATTTTGTGCGTAGCGTAACACGTACAACACTACTTATATTTTCTGTCACCGTCGGAGTTTTGCGCGGGAAACGAAAAGGGAAGGACGGACCTTATTTCTTCATTTTAGTAATTGTTTTTTTCGGGTCAATTATTGTGATTGTGTGGTAGAATTATCATGATAATTTGTGCTTTTGAAAAAAGCAATGCAATTAAAGTGGGGAATCAAGTGAAGCGAGCTCTGATCGCGCCGTCTTACCCGGATTGCTGTTCCTGCGCTGAGCTTCCCTGTTGAGCATTGAAATGCGGACCACCTCGCATTTCAATGAGTTAGGTTAAGATAGGCTAGTTTAGAGTTAGTTTAGTTTTAAGTGTTAAAAATGAAAATTCAATAAAGTATTGTTTGTATGGCGTAGGCCGAAGACGTTAAACTTGTATAAAAAAACTGTCATAGTTCATCTGTCAAAGTCAATGTCAATAAATTAGCGTGCGTCACAGTTAGTGTGACAGCCGTACAACAGCTGTGTTTTTTATCAAATTCAACTCAATGCAATTTATTTCAGTAATTTCCATAATCGCAATAAATAAATATCAGTTTAGTTTCAGCATTTGAAGTAAAATAACGGCAGAACAAAATATTGGCAATGAATAAAATACTTTTTGTTACTGTAATCCTCTACGTTAGGTGAGATTAAAGTTAATAGTTAGTTTTTCTTTGTGTCCATAAATTGTATAGTTTCTCATTTGTTTGTTTACTTTTAGCGTAGAAAATGCTCAGCTGACGCAGGGATACAATCATAACAATGAACAGAACTGGGATATCTTGATATTTACGCAACAATGGCCCGAGACTGTTTGTAAAGAGTGGGTGCATAATAAACCTTCACATACTTGCGTAATGCCTAAAAAGCAGGACTCATGGAGCATCCACGGAGTCTGGCCCACGAAGCTTGGAACTAAGGGACCAGGTTTTTGCAATCGAACTTGGCTTTTCGACCCTGAAAAGATCAGGCCTATTGAGACTGACTTAATTGATAGGTGGACCAATATTGAAGGCAGTGAGTACTTAACACAAATATTTCTAACAAAAGCATTTATATCCATATCAATAATTTCTATAAATGTTGTTTCTTAACTATACTGGGCTACATGCATTTCATCCTTTCACTTACAGATACTGGAGAGTACTCGTTTTGGGCACACGAATGGAACAAACATGGAACATGTGCAGCAGTTCTAGAGCCGCTCAACTCCGAGCTGAAATACTTTTCACAAGGCCTAGCTTGGGGTTCAAAATACAGTATGTCTGATATCTTAGCCAAAGCAGGCATTGTACCTGATGACACAAAACAATACTCCATAAAAGACATTAATACTGCTGTAACTTCTTATGTACAAACTGATCCTGCTATTGAATGCAGATGGGAAGACGGCAAAGCGTATTTGGTGGAGGTTCGTATTTGCTTTGATAAAAATCTTAACCTTACAAACTGTGATGGAATTTTGGCTCCAAAAGAATTTGAAGGTTATGGTAAGGTCATTACTAATTGCCATGAGGATGAGGGCATATTATACCCACATAACAAGTGGCCTCTAAACAGGATCTATGTTCAGTTGTACAAACTTACTTCTTGGTTACAATGGCTTACCCTGTAATAGTGTCACTAATTCTATTCATACAATATTGTCTTACTACTCTGGTACTTTGTAAGTGTATCTGCATAGCCATTTATAAGATAGTATGAGGAAAACTCATGCACTATTTAAGCTATGGTATTATTTGTAAATTGGAAATGTTTTTGTACTTGTAGGTACAGAAGTATCTAATTAGTTAACAATACCTTTTATTTAATAAGTGAATTTAAATAATGTTTTTTTTTTCAATTTGTCCAGAAATAATTTATAAATATACATACTTAATAAAAATATACATTTTCATGGTTTATAAATAAATTAAATATTGAAGTTGAATAACTAATACAATATTTTAATGGATTGTGAAAGGGACATTTCTTAGGCTTTAATGACAAATGGGAATCAGAAAACATTTCTACAGATTATTATTATTACTACACCAGAATTTCTTTGAAACCCCCTTAGAAATAATAAAAAATACAGTGGCACCACTACCGCTGTAGCATAAGGTAATACTAGTCACTAAAAATGCAATGCAAAAGAGGCAAACATTTAAACTAGTATGTTAAATTATTATTAAGGGACAGACCAGTGTCAGTTTTAGCATTGCCATCCAGAACAGGGCGACCCTCACACACATGCTCCATGAGTCCTACTTTTAGCATCGATGCATCAGCATAGCGACTCACGCAATGATGCAGTCGCCAAAATATAGTTCATCATTTGTCAATATACAGCTTCTGCATCGATGCGCGCGCGCGTTAGCATCGAGACTGCATCGATGGTAAAAGTAGCGCAGTGTGTCTGAAAGGGGTCTTAGTAGTTGACTTGTCGGCGCGCACAGGCTGATGTGTTAAATAAAAACCTGGAGCGTCACATGACTCAGCCGCGGTGCGGGAAATATTACCTTAATTTAAATAGTCATAAAAAATATCATCATATCGGGATCCTTAAAAAACTTCTTTTACAGAAGAAAACGCGTTTTTTGCGCTGGAAAAAGAATTTCCACACTTACATTCAGGTACAAAAAGGTACATTCTTTTTTAATTTATTTAGCATTTTAAAACTTAAAAAGTCAAGTTGATCCGAAACACCCCACAGATGGGCAATGGCTTTAGCTCACCTATGAGATAGTATGAGCCATACTTCATTACGCGGGCTCAGAGTGGATTGGCGGAGGAATGTTTGCAAGGCAAGCGACGAACTTTGCTGTCAGATTTTATCAAGCCGCCCTTACGGCCTCTGACTAGTCTCAACGACTAATATCGTCCGATATTAGTCGGGACCAACAGCTTAACGTGCCTTCCGAATCAAGGAGATGCTCATGATATACGTCACTTAACAGCCGGAATGGTCACCCATCCAAACACGACCGCACCGTAAGTTGCTTAACTTTGGTATCACTTCCAAAGTGCTGCCACCACTGCGCTACAAGCATCTTGAAAACTTAAATAATACATTTTAATAGACATTATGTATATTTTGGCATAGTTATTAGCAAATTCCATCCAATGAGTAATCTAAATGCATTTAGTTTTCTTGTCATGTTTTTGAAATGTTAACTTAGGTTAATAAATTCATTGAAAGTATGCATATTTTTATCAATTTTGAATTTAATTTTATTTTGATTTCTATAAATGCACTAATAAATAGTTAATTTAATTCACTGATATTATTTTAAAAGTCATAAAATACTGTTTACATTTTGGACTAGAAAAAAAACGAACTAGAAAGTTTGAAAGATAGACAATTTGATTTAAAAAAGTGGTAAATAGATATCGCAACATCCTATATATTGCTTTGTTGACAATAATATAAGTAACTATGTATGAACAACAAAAAAATGTTTATGGATTCACATGTTAGATCCACAAACTAACGTAGTTTAATTGGTAGGTTTTTCTACTTTGTACGTATTTTTTGTGTACTTAATATGTATAAAATAAAAGGCTAAGATTTTTTTGTTTGTTTGCTTTGCACCCTACACCTCTACAAAAGTTAAGGATTTGGCACATGGTTGCGGTCTATGGTCCATAAAAAAGTTATACGGACCGGACCACAGTTGCAACCAGTGTGACAAATTGTTCTAGATTTACCATTTAGGGCCGATTTTTCAATGATCAGATAAAACTTATCAGACTGATAAATTATAAAGTGACAGATTTAAAAAAAAGATACAGATAAGTGTCTATGATAACTGACAATTAGGTGATGTTTTTAAATTAGTCATATTATTATTGTATTTTGATCGACAAATATTTCTTATCTGACTATCGAAAAATCAGCCCTTAATCTTATTGGAAACTTCCTGTTGTTTGAAAAATGAGTTTGGTTATGAACATTGTAGGTACACCATAGCTGATTGTTGGTTGGGGAATTACAATCCATAGCTTTATGATAACAGGCAGTAACTAAATGTATATAATACGTATTTAAACCCAAAAACTTATGGATCTATTAGTGCATAAAATATATTTGAAATAAAAGAACCTTTACCTTAGCAGACTTTATTTCAATAAGTCTTCAAATGTTACATTAATTTTAACTTTGTGCCACATCCCAATAACACGATGAATGGTATGGTCTTCCGGCCCTTCAAGGGAAATATTATTATTTCAATTAGCTTACGGGACACTAAGACTGGCCCTTTGACACTATGATGACCGCTGATGGAACCAAACCTGAAAAAGAAAAAATATATAGTAAAAAAGCGCCATAAGTTTTATGTAAGGGATTATGGATAGAATGGATGTTTGTTTCTCCTTCGCGATAAAACCTACTGTATGGATTAATGGATTTTGATGTATGGCTCTCACATTGGAGGGTTCTGTTCCAATTTTAACTGAATTAGGGAATCCACTTACTTCCACTAAGCTAAAATACCACAATATTTTGTTGACAGCAAATATACCTACTTAAAGTTATGTTTGCGGTTGTTGAAAATGTGATATATCTCAAAAACTGCTAGTTCGATTTCGTCCAAACCAATGTAAAGTTGGAGAGTTTGTTTGTTTGTTTAAACGCGCTAATCTCAGGAACTTCTGGAACGTTATGAAAAAATATTATTGTGTTGGAAAGATTATTTATCGAGGAAGGCTTTTGGCTATAAAACATCACGCTGCGACGGGAGGGGATCAAACGAACATGACGCGCTGACGAAGTCGCGGTGGACCGCTAGTGGTTCACGGGTGGGAAAACGTCGGAATAAGCTACTTCTTTTAGGGCCGATTTTTCAATGGTCAGATAAAACTTATTAGGCTGATAAATTATAATATAAAGCGACAGATTTAAAAAAAAAATAAGTAAGATTGCTGACAGTTAGGTGACGTTTTCAAATTAGTCATATTGTACTTTGTTTGACGAATATTTCTCACCTGACAAATAAAAAATCAGCCCTTACACTGTTAAAAATTAATCTAACCATTGAACTACTATTAGAGCTTGTCTAAGCTGAAATGACGCGACCCACTACTTAATTAGTTGATTTCGATGTGTGAGTGTAAATATTAATAACCACATTTCATCTTTGTGAGAGCGTCGACTGCTCCACGAATTAAAATAAATTTAAATAAATCCGACAACGCTCTACTCAGGAGCACCGCTGGCATCTTGTATGAAACAAAACGTCCGCTCTCTCGCGCGTTCACGTCAATTATGACAAGTCGGACAACAACTCATTTGAGTCTCACCGGCAACCGAATGACCAATTAAGGTGAACGCACATTTATCCGAACCGAACGCGCCGAACGAATCGAAGTCAAGCAGGCCTCGCACACTTAGCCGATTCGGCCGAATCGTCCGGATGGGACGAATCGACCGCGTCGAAGAAATCATGATATAGCGCTATGAGTGACATCTCAGGTTGGGAGTGAGTATGAAGATTTATCCGGCGAGTTGTCCGAATCGACAGCATTAGCCGCGCCGAATCTGATGACGTCATCCGAATCCGTCTAGGATTTCTGGGGTTCTTCCTGATTCGGACGATTCGACGCGGATAAGTGTGCGAGGTTTCATTGGATTTCATACAAAGAATTCTAAAAATCGTTTCGTTCGGCGCGTTCAGTTCGGATAAGTGTGCGTTTAGGTTTACAACGGCATTTGTATATGAATTGGTTCTATTTTATTAATTTGTTTGAGTGTGTTTATGCGTAATGGGGCGCGTCATTTCAGTTTAAACTAGCTCTACTAGCGTATGTAACTGACACCAAAAATACATTTCGTGCTCCATGAATTGACGCCACTTGTCATCAACTTTTTATATTCGATGTTAAAATTACAAGGAATACGTAAGAATCTTTACGCTTGGCTTCAATATACGCAGTAATAACTATCAACTCACTGATCCTAACTTACCGAGCAACTCAAGAGGCTTTTCATAATCTTCGGTAGTGAATATTTTCTTCGGGAACGTCGTCATCAGTTTGAAGTCTTGCTGCGCGAACTCTTGAGCATTCATTTGTAGATATAATCTGGAAGCATAATAACAATTCGTTAGTATTTTTTTGCATATAGAATACAGAAGGTGTTAGCAATTATTAAGATACTCGCGTTTTCAGTGTTCAACTGACGCACTTTTTACTGTTTACGGAGCTATTGAAAACCGTATTACGTTAATTATTAAAAATGTCAATAAAACTAGGTCCTAAACATTGTATTTTCTTTTAATGTTGGTGCTGGAAAATTGTTGGTGATTGTAGGAAACTACCCAATTGCGGTAGTCACCGCGTGAGGTATGTGAGATGTGAGACGGGGTTAGTAGATATAGTAGACTAGCGGTCCCCCGCGATTGTGTCCGCGCGTTTTGAATTGTCGGAGGGATCTCTCGGCGCAGGGAGATGTTTTATAGCCTCAAGCTAACCTCGATAAATAAACTATCCAACCCAAAAATATTGATTCCGATCGGTCCAGTGGTTCCTTGATAAGCGCGTTCAAACAAACAAACTCTTCAGCTTTATTATATTAAGTATAGACTAGCGGTCACCGCGACTTTGCCTGCACGTTTTGTATTGCCCTCTCCCCTCCTGTCGCAGCGTGATGTTATAATAGCCTTAAGCCTTCCTCGATAAATAAGCTGCCCAACATAAAAATATTTTTTTCTAATCGGTCCAGTAGTTAGCATTAGCGCGTTCAAACAAACAAACTCTTCAGCTTTATAATAAGGATAAATATCAGTCGGTCAGTAACAGTTATAATACGATTGTTTGTTGTCTATCAAAAATTAAGTGGATTTTGCAAAGTAGCAATATTACTTTGCAAAATCCACTTAATTTTTGAATTAGCATATAAGAACGCTGGCATCATCATCATCATTTCAAGCCAAAGGACGTCCACTGCTGAACAAAGGCCTCCCCCACGGCTTTCCACAGCAGCTCAGCAGATCCTGCGATCTTTACAAGGTCGTCTGTCCATCTTGTCGGTGGATGTCCTACGTCTTTGGTCAAAGGATATCCAATCTAGAACTTTTCTGCCTCAACGGCCATCAGTTCTTCGCGGTGTGGCATATTATAGTGCACAAGTGTGTGCGCAAACACAGGTGCACTCTCTATTCCTTTCACTCTCATAGCCCTTAGGGACAGCAATCTGACACGACAGAGATCAGGCGCAGGACCAACGGCTTTACGTGCTTTCCGAGGCCTAGGGGTGAAACACTGCCAACTTCCAAACTCCGGGCTGCCCTAAGAATTTCTGTACAAAAAAAAAAACAGGTACATATTTTTTGACCCGACCCGGGGATCGAACCCGGGACCTCTGGCGCAGCCGTCGCTTTAAAGTGCGACCCTCCTACCGCTGCGCCAACGAGGCGAAGGAGGACTATAAGGCTGGACTAGCGTTGAAAAAAGCGGGAAACTTCAAATTCCCTCGTTTTAAGTTTGTTTCGAAAGTAAAAAAAAATAAGAATGAAATATTTCATGATTTTTATTAATAAAACGGAAAAATATGAAAGAAACGGAAAAATACTATAGGAAAAGTATTGATGTTTTTTGCGGAATATTTTTATTATTTAGAATGTTTGTAACACTCAGTGTCATATTCGTATTCTTAAAAGATAGAACACGGCCGGGACTCGAACTAGCATCTTTCTGGCTAACCGGGCCAAATGCTCTTCCAATTGAGCTACCGTGCTGTGGGTCCGGCCGCGCGAAATTTCTGGTCTGTTATGGATACGTCATTGCGTTACGTCAAAGTCATCTACCCATCTTTTTATGCAACAGTTTATTGAGCAAGATCGAATTACAATATTCATCATTGTTTTAAAGTTGGTAGTAAAACTGTTTTTTTTTTCATTCGTTTTTTTATTTCGAAACAAGCGACAAAAATTTCAATAAAACTGTTTTTCTCTGATATATTTAAATGTAACAAACCAATAAAACGGTAAAAATCTAAAAAACTTGTTTCTTTCGAAATTTTCAACGCTAGGCTGGACAACTTTGCGCTCGTGATGATGATTAAGCACTTACCGGACAGCAGCCAACTGCTCCTTAGCGCCAAATGTATGCGCGAGCGCCTTCCCGTCGGGCAGGCGTATCTGGATCCGCGCCTGCTCGTACGAGCCGCGCGGCGCGGGCGCAGCCGCCACGGGCGGGGCGGGGGCCGGGGCGGGGGCGGGGGCGGGGACGCCGCCTGACGCTGCTAATCTAGAAGTTTGTTACATTTTCATACATTTTTAGTTAGTATAGTAATAGATATGCGCCAGACAACACACCAATTGATTGATAAAGTCTTTGATATTGCTGTTTGATTAGTACTCAGATAATTTGATGCATATTTACCCTAAGTTAAGGTATTAGCTATTATCGAATGCATTTTTAAAATGAAAAAGACCCGGGATTTATGACTCGATAAATCTAGCGTTTTTTAAGAACCAAATCGGTTGTACTACTGTTTTTGTATGTACTGTCTATCACTGTTCTAACATTCAACATACTCATAAATCGACGACCCGTCTGGTGTAGTGGTCGAGAAATCGCCTACTACGCAGCGGGTTGCGGGTTCGATCCCCGCACAATACAAACATTTATGTGCATGAACATGTCTGTTTGTATTGGTCTGGGTGTTTTCTATGTATATCATGTATGTATTTACAAACAAAAAGTATTTAAGTATTATATCCGTTGTCTGGCACCCATATCACAAGCTTTGAGTAGCTTACTTTGGGACTAGAATGCGATGTGTGGGAATGTCCAAAGGATATTAATTTATTTACATTACTCCGATCCCAAGCTAAGTAGCTAAAGCACTTGTGTTATGGAAATCGGAAACAACGGTGGTATCGGAAACAACGGTGGTATCACAACACCCAGACCTGAGACAATATAGAAAAGATCGTTCTCTACATTGACCCGTCCGGGAATCGAACCCGGAACCTCACGAGATGGCGACGCTTGAAACCAGCGTGCTAGCCACTAGACCACGGAGGTCGTTATATTGCTGTTTGATTAGTAATCAGATAATTTGATGCAAATTTACCCTATGAAAAAGACCAGGGATTTATGACTCGACAAATCTAGTGTTTTTTTATAACCAAATCGGTGTACTACTGTTTTTTATGTACTGTCTACCACTGTTCTAACATACTCAACATACTCATAAATTGATCAGGAGCTAAAAACAACTACAAAAATAAATACCACATGCATAAAACATTGTTTCCGACTAGTATAGGGATGATTGTTATGCATCAATAATGTATTAACATCAATGTTTGCCTAGAAAGCATTGATGTTTTGTAGACAATATTATTCATACATTGTTGTTTTATGAATAAAATATTGAAACATCAATGATTCTTTGAGATGCTATCAACACTGGCACTTAAGCACCTGTCCAAGCTATTATTTTTACAGTTTGCCCAAAAAATACTGGGAATGTAATTTTTTTCTTTATCTTTCAATAAAAAAAAAAAAAATATAAAAGACTTCATGTTTTTCAATCAATATTAATTGAATTCAATGGGAGCAAATCAATATTTTTCTATTATTGATCATCTCTAGATGAGTATAGTATTCCCGAATATTCTGGCCAAAAATAAGCTTTCGGTACATATGCTATTGGTATCCCATCACTGTTTATGATAGATAGATCACTAATTTAATCTGATGGATTAAATAAATAATCATAATTTCTTATGGACAAAATCATGATAACATTACAACTTACTTTCTAGCCTGTTTATCGGCCTCAATTTGAGCTCGTACTCTATCCCTGGCCTTCTGGTCCTCAATCTTTTCTCGTCTACGCTGCTCCACTAGTTTCATCATTTCCTGCTCTTGTAGCCTTTGACGGGCGTCTTGCATGTCTTTGCCAGACTTTATGCGGAGACGCTCCTTTTCCAGTGCTTCAGCCTGGAATGTAAAAATGTGTCAAGAAAAGTTAAGCTACTCATTTACTGGAATTTTCTTTTGAACCTCCAAATAAAAGTACAATTAGTACTGATCACAATATTGTAATACAATTGTAAATAAAAACGCACTGTATGCACTGCTTATCAATTTCTATAATGGTTTTGCCATGCATCGTTTTTTAAATATTGTTATAACGACATATTGCTGATAACGATCTAAACCTTTATTAGTTTTATTGAAACCTTATGATTTTGCATTGATTGTACTCTCTATGTGTTCTTATTAAATAAAACAGGCGTAGTTTCTATACCTTTTCTCTTTCCTCCCTCTCTTTTCGTTTCTGTTTCATTCGCTCCTCCAAAAGGGCCAGTTGAGCTTTCTTTTCCTCTTCAGTCAAAGGTTTCTTCTCTTCCGTGGACTCAGAGAAACTACTATGGTTCGTCTTGGCCGCATGGAACTCCATTTCATCCTGATTCTTAAACAGTTTTCCGCATTCATCGCACTTGAACGACTTGGCTTCAGCTTGTGAGGCATCATCGGTACTCGATTCGGCCGGCACAGGAGGCGTTTCGGCAGTTTCGGCTACGTTTGTAGAACTGGTACCCAAAGTCTGTCCGCCAGTAGGGGCATCCATGGCAGGGTCATCCGCGTGTGCCAATAACCACTCCATTGCCGGCTCGACACCCTTGTAATTCGTAACAGCCAGTGCTTTCTCCCTGAAAACCAATAATATCATCACAAATCACAACACCTAACCTTCACGCATACTGAAAAACGTCGAATTTGTTCTTACGCTCGGTCTTTGGAGAAACCCATCTCTATAAGTGTTTGTATTTCAGCCATTGTGTTATTTATTTGTAACAAATCAAGCCACAATGAAATATTTTTCACAATTTAATTTACAATTTTGTCGCAACAAGCACTCATCAGCTGTTTTGATTGTCAAAAAAAGGTAATGTCAAGCCGCCACCGTTTCATTTCGTAACATCGTTGTTTACAAATTACCTATATAAATTTGTTTCTAAGTAATATAAATGAAACAACAAAATTTTGTAATTTTTGAAACAATCTTATGAAAGCACGCATAAAAGATTTAAAACAGCCATTTGATATTTAACTTCGCAAAAAAACTACGTATATTGGAATTTCTAAACAGAACGGAGAGATTCCCCAGCCAATGAACGACCAGCATTGAATTTCATGACATGGCAAATAGAAATAAATAAATGCCGGCAAATTTGAAAGGCGTTTGTCAGAAGTTGTTAATTTTGTTTATAAATATAAAATAGAAGTATTTGTATTTTTTACAATGGCTAGCCAAAGGAAGACAAGACGGAAAAGTATTCAAAATAGTGATCCAGGGAAAATTCTGGATTTAGTTATGAGCCTCAACGATGACGCTTGCTCTCTTTTGGAAGTAAAAATTAATACTTATGTAAGTTTTTGTTGCTTTGATTTTGGTTTGACACCGTGCTATCACGGCGTGCTATAGTTCAAAAAAAGCTTCTATTATGTATGTAGTACATAATAAACGTAAGTTTTCATTTTATTTCATTTTAGCTGACGGAAGAATGTGAAGCCGAGTTGGTATTGATAGTTATAGTAAACGCTGAGCATATGGAGGCTTCGATCGAAGCTGTCGGTGCTACGGCCTTACCACGTAAAAATAAGATAAGGGTAAGCAATATTCTATTTATTATTACATTGTTCCATTGGCATTTGATCTCTCATGGGTCGTGTCAGTCTGCCGTCTCACCAAATTAATGAGGGAGTGCACATGTGTATTGGGACTATAATTTTTCCTCCTGCTATCCTGTCTCTTCTCTGTTGAGATGGGAAGTTACAGGTTAACTATGTATCTTTGTAGCTCAGGAAAGGAGAGATTATAGAGGGAATCGCTGTGTGTGAATGGTTTTTCTTATATTTGGAAACTAGGCGTCCTAGCGACATGAGGTTATAAGATTTGCTGCAAGTTTTACTCAATCAAGTTTTGAAGCGATTTCAAAAATGGAGGTTTTCAATTCGCCTTTTTTATCATATTCGAAATGGATAATATTTAAGTATGAATATTTATTTAGGCGGCCGAATAAATTGGTTAGCTTTCGCAAGTGTATGTTTGATCTACAAATTATACTTTTACTTATTAATAGTGTAAAGATGAAAGATTTCATTGTTTGTTTGTTTGTTACTTTGCATCGATTTGGCTCCGAAACTACTAGACCGATTTGAAAAATTCTTTCACCATTAGAATTCTACATTATCTGTAATAAACATAGGCCCTATCACAATTTCAAAAAGTTAGGGATTCGTATGAATACTTAGATAATTTAACCGTAGGTAGGTATGTAAAGGAAAATCTTTACATCGCGATCGCTGTTTTAACTATTGACATTAGAGCAAACTGATGTAAGTACAACATTTTTATAGAGGACGTCAATATCTACAATAAAAAGTCCACAATATATTTGTCGTAATAACCCTTTTTTAAGTTCAAAAGCAATACTAGCGCCGGCAGAAAGTAAGCCACAGATTTCAGATCTCGGTATTAATCCATATCCAAATAAATTATGTCGTATTCAAGCATTCAGTATCAGTTTTGAATTATTCAAATCAGCTACTATTACCAAGTTATGAGAATAATATTTTATAAAAATTGAAATTAACGCAACCGCGCACGACCTAATTGACAAGTGTCTATATATATTAGCGTGTCGATGGTGCTGTAAGTCTTTAACTCGCGGTATAGCTCGAGATTTTCAGAATAGCTAAAGCCGGAAGGAGTAAGAGAAAATTGGTCATACTATCTCGTTCCATTATTAACCGAATCCTAGGGTCTCCTAATGTCAGTGAAAGTGCAAGCGAGACAAACTCAAGTTTATAACACGTCGACTTTCAGGTATACTATATTTTGATGGGTATAGTGTACACGTATATCTGAAAAGTTTGTCGGTTGGAACGCGCTTATCTCTATACATCTTAGCTAATTTGCTTTAAAGCGACGGCTGCGCCAGAGGTCCCGGGTTCGATCCCCGGGTCGGGCCAAAATATATACCTGAGTTTTTCTGTTCAGAAATTCTTAGGGTAGCCCGGAGTTGCCTCGGAAAAGCACGTAAAGCCGTTGGTCCTGCGCCTTAACTCTCTCCGATCGTGTCAGATTGCTGTCCCATCGGGCTATGAGAGTTAAAGGAATAGAGAGAGCACCTGTGTTTGCGCACACACTTGTGCACTATAATATGTCCCGAGTAGTCGGTTAGTCATTGTGACTGGCCACCGTAGTCGAAATCGGCTAGAGGGACTATTATTATTAGCTAATTTGAATAATAACCAAAAAAATAATTTCATTAGCTCAACTAAGAGGTACTATAGAGGTCCGACTAACCCAAACAAAGTTACAAAAATTCCCTCTACAAGGTTTAAGTATACCTACTTATTTCACTATTCTAATACTTATTTTTTGTTTTTAGATGTCGTCCCAATTTTCTGATGTGCTAAAATCAGGCCAAGAAACAACAGATTTGTTGAGTAACTTCTCATCAGACTTTCTAGCAACTATTGCTCCTGTAAGTACCTATTTAACCTTGTACAGGGTGTCCAAAAAGAGTACCGGGTATTTGTTTGTTCATAAAACAAACTAAGTAGTTTTGTATTTTTTTGTGTCGAATATTAGAATACGAAATGGAAATGTATGTCGAAAAGATGATGTTATCCAATTGATGACCTTTACTCTGCTGACACTCTTCAAACCTGGAACGAAGATTAGTGATGTCACGTTGATTCATAGTCCTTCGATCCTGCTGCCATTTCTGCCCTACCTCTATTGACTCCTTCTTATTAGATAATAATTTGTTGTCAGCTTCTATTTATTGATTTGTTCTTAAGGCAAGAGGCCCCGTCTTATTAGAGCCACATTTTTGAGCTGAAAACATAACCTCCTGCATCTTTATGCCTAAAATTTTCACAGAATATTGCAATATCTGTCAATATTAATATTAGGACGATTGGCGTCGCCGAAGTTCAGAATAACAAGGAATAATTTTATGACTTAACCAGACTTAAGTCCTTTGGTGGATCCCAGAGGTTCGACCTTAGCCCGATTGTCAATTTTCCATAAGAATACAATAGAAGTAAGCTTTACGAGTATAATTCGTCAAACATCGCAAAAACGCAATCGTAATAAAACGTCATGGCAAAAATAGCAGCAACATCAAGTTGTGTCAGCGGTTCGTCGCCAATTTTCGTTCCAGATTCTTCTAAGATTGCGAGCAACGTAAAGGTCACTAATAAAATTGGATAACATTATCATTCCGAACAAAATCCCATTTAATATTCTGATATACCACGTTAAAAATACAAAAATGCTATGTTCTCTTTGTTTAATTGAACAAACAAAAACCCGACACTCTTTTTGGACACTCAGTTATTTTGTATCTGTAAGTATTATTTATAAGCTCTTTACCGGCCTACATTTGCTAAGGCCGGCTTGTGTATTTCAGGATTAACCAAATACTCGATTAAATCTATTAAGATCTATTAATAGAGATAGAACGATGATTTAATCCATACAACTAAGCTAGTCTTGACTTGCTCAAGAGGGCCTATAAAAGTATCTAAGGTAATGCTTGTTAGACTTTATGCAAAAACTGTTTTTTTCGGTTTGTTTGTTGTTGATCTTTAAACGGTTTTGTGAAGTTGTCTGCCTACCGTTCTGATGCTCCAAATCGAGAATTTACTACTTATAAAAAATCTGTCCCTGAATTCTAATTCGAGTTTGTAGACTAGCATCTTTCCATATTTCGTGGATCGTAGAAGTGGTGGTGGAAGATGGATACGTTACTCGGCACTGTGGCGACACTGTTGTGTGCGCATCGGCCTTTAAGGTACCATTCCGCTGTCATATGGTGTATATGTTATAATCTAGAAGTTAAGAATGTTTGTAACACTCACAGTGTCATATTTTATATTCGTAAAGATGCCACAAATTTCGCAAGGTCGGATCGACAGCACGGTAGCTCAATTGGTAGAGCGTTTGGCCCGGTTAGCCAAGAAGTTGCTGGTTAGAGTCCCGCCCGTGCGCAAATTTTTGGTTTCTTATTTCATCTTTATACGTCACGCGTAATGACGTATCCATAAGAGACGACAAATTTCGCAAGGTCGGACCGACAGCACGGTAGCTCAATTGGTAGAGCGTTTGGCCCGGTTAGCCAAGAAGTTGCTGGTTCGAGTCCCGCCCTTGCGCAAATTTTTGTTTTATTATTTCATCTTTATGAAAATCTAGAAGGTCCTTTTGATCGTAGTTTGTGCCGAAGGACAGCGCCAAGCGTCGGATGCTCCTGTGCCCGCTGGCAGACCGGCCATTTTCCCTTGTCGTATGCATACTCGCCCCCAAAGTGCAGGAGGAACGTGTCGCTATACTCACACATGAGTGTTTTCTGTTAGTTGTGCTCTGCGTTCTAAAAGTAGTAGTAATCATACCAACAACCATTTGTTTATCTCATTCGTATCGTAACTTGTATTAGTAAAAATTGGTTATTTGTATGGTTTATATTGGGTTAGATCATGTATTCAACTAACCAGCAATTGATTTATCCATTTAATTAAAGTAGTTAGTCATATACTAAACAGAAGAGATAGAGTAGATAATAATGGTCTTTGATGTATCAGTGGTTCTTATCATGATTTTGACTGAGTTTGAAATGCTGTGTGTCTATTAACAAATCAATGTATTAGTTGATTGTTATAATACCAGGCTCGTTTTGTCAAAATTTGGAGTTACAGAAAGATTTTTTTTAATTTCAGGTTCGTCTGGCCAACCTTGAAGAAGACGATTCGTTTTGAATATGAATGCACCCTAAAACAGAAATGCCAACAGTTGCTGCGTGTAGCGAAACGGCTGTTCACCCAAGTAAGTATGAAAGAATCTGGCAACAAGGTTAAAGATCAAAGATCAAGGCTAAAGATCCGCTTCACCATAAACCACACCGATCCTGGATCACCTTTGCGTAAAATAACTCTCTTGGATAGGTATCCTTAGAGTAGGTAATTCAGACAGAAGAAATTCCACCTTCAATAACCAAGTAGATTACTAGTAGGTACCTACCTATACATTTTAGATTTACCCCTACACAACGTTGATACTCTTCGATTTTAACTTCCAAGCATTTATCTTAGTACCTAGGTACGAAGAGACTTAATGTCGTGAGGTATGTATTGCAGTTGAAAAATTACGGCCTTACCACAAATAAATAAACAAGGTTTGAACTACTGTTTAAATGTTAAGCGGCGAAAGTGAAATGTAAGTCACCATTTTGTAATTTGACTTGATTGACGTTGATTTTAAACTAGCCGTATCATATTGAAACAATTGTCCAAACCTAGTTTAATTATTTGTGGTAAGGCTGCTAGACTTTAACTAAAAAAAGACTTCTTATAAGATGCAATAAGAAACCAAAAATTGCGCACGGACGGAAGTCGAACCTGCTTCTGCTGGCTAACCGGGCCAATGCTTTATCCAATTGAGCTATCGTGCTGACGGTGCGACCGCGCGAAATTTCTGGTCTCTTTTGGATATGGATAGTATTGACTACAGGCAGGCTGAGTCAATTTTCCGACGATCTTTCCTTCGATGTGTAGACTGTAGATTCCAAATACAAGTCTTCTTTTTGAGATCGGTGACCGTGAGAGCGCGTACGATCTGGCCCGCTCACGGCCCTTTATTTAACCAAAAATACATGTCTGACTTATCGACTAATACAGATTAGTTACAAACAAGGACGGACACATAACATCATCTGCGTATTCCTTCTAACGTTTTTGTAACCTACCTACATTAATCGTGATAAAATTCCCATTCGCAACAATCCACTCTATGGGTTTCCTACCTACCCTCAGAAAGCGCGATATGGGGGACAGGAAATTCGAAGGCTTTACCGGCCTCGCTCCACCTGAGCGAGACAGCCTACTAGGGTCTCCCTCGCCCCTGTACCAAACTACCTACATATTTCTTAATATTTCCTAGCTAGTTAATTGTTACCCTACCTACCTACCTAATTTGCAAATGGGAATTCCTAACTAACAGGTTTCTTATTATTGAAATAAAACGAGCCCTAAGCTAATTACAATGCTTACTCGCTATGGCCCTAACAGAAAATTATATTTATTATCATCAAAAATCCTTACAAATAAATATAACTAAACTTATTACTAAACATGATTGGGTGTCCGTAACAGTCTCCCCCCCGGTGAAGCGCTGCGAAGTGCGAACCTCTTCTTATTCCACCGGCAGGACAGCCAATCTCGACGCCGGTCGACGAAACACGCCGCCCTCGGTCCGAATCTCGACGTTCCTCACTGCTCCGTCAGGTCCAGGATGTACTTCTGTGACGACGCCTCGTGGCCACACGTTTCTAGGCAGTGTGTGGTCCACCACGACGACTAGATCACCGGGCTTGATAGCAACCTCGGCAACATCTCGGGCTCCTCTTCTCGGCACCAGGTCCGGTAGGTATTCTTTAAGCCAGCGGCACCAATACTCGTCGGCTAGCGCTTGCGCCGCCCTCCACGTCTTCCTCGACGCTGGTTCGCACGGCCCGATGATGGGTAGGCCGCGCGGTCCCCCTAGTAGGAAGTGGTTCGGGGTGAGCGCCTCCGGGTCGTCAGCGCTGACCGGCACGTGTGTTAGCGGTCGCGCGTTCATGGTGTGCTCGACCTCCGCCAGTAGAGTTTGCAGTACCTCTTCTCTCGGTGCCTTTTCATGTAGAGTGACTCGTAGAGCGTTCTTGACAGAGCGAATGAGACGCTCCCACGCTCCCCCCTGATGCGGTGCCCCTGGTGCTATGTAGCGCCAGTCGATGCGCTGGGTGAGCGCATAGTCTCGTAGAGCTGGCTCCCATTCTTCATTCGCTGCTCGTAGCTCCTTGTCTGCGCCTTTGAAGTTCGTCGCGTTGTCTGAGTACATTTTCTGTGGCCACCCTCGTCGCGCTCCCATACGCCGCAACGCCATGATAGCCGAGTCAGTCGACAGGCTCGCTACCAACTCTATATGCACGGCTCTCGTAGTGAGGCATGTGAATAACGCTCCCCACCGTTTTTCGTGACGACGGCCCACAGTTATGATCATGGGACCAAAGAAATCTGGACCACAGTTAGAGAATGGTCTGGTGAAAGCCTCTACTCGAGCGCGTGGCAAGTCTCCCAGCACAGGTGTCACAGGTCTCGCCTTTCTCATACGACAAAAGGCGCACTTATAGGCCACGGCCCGAACAGTAGGTCGCAATCGCAGTATCCAGTATCTCTGTCGTACATCGTTGACGACGCGTTCGTTGTGCGAGTGATGGGCGCGCCGGTGTTCCCTATTGCACAACAACCGCGCGTACGGGTGGCTGCCGTCCAATATTACGGGCGTAGTATCGGGGGCAGACACACCCGCTGCCCTCGTCCTTCCTCTCGCCCGCAACACGCCCTCCTCGTCGATGAATGGATCAAGTCTTCGGATGCGACTCCCCGCCTTCAAGTTCTGACCTCTTTCTAGGCGCTCTATGTCTTCTCGAAATGAGTCTGCCTGCGCTCGCCTCATCAGCCATCTTTCCGCTCTATCTATGTGTTCTTTGGTCAAAACAGTTGCGCGCTTGCGACATTTATCTATAAATAGAAGCACATACGCCATCGCCCTCACTAGGTGCTCGTAGTTGGAAAAACGCCCGGCGTCTGGCACGCTCCATTTGTCCTCTGTCGCGACGCTAAATACAGTCTCCTCGCTGCTCTCTGTGCAGCCTGCTTGAGACGGCCATGTATTCTCCGGTTCGTATAAAAACGATGGCCCAGTAAACCATCTGTCTTCATTTGATTTCATCTCTGTGATGACTCTAGTCGCGTCGTCCGCTACGTTGTCTTGCGTCGGCACCCACCGCCACTGATCGGGTCTCGAAAACTCACATATCTCTCTCAAGCGGTGCGCTACGTATGGCGTGTAACGCACTCTATAGTTCCCAATCCAGTGCAGAACGGTCGTAGAGTCTGTCCAATACGTAACTCTATCGGGCTGCCATCTGTGCTCCTCCATTACTGTCGACGCAAGTCTCGTTCCGATAAGACACGCTTGTAACTCCAGACGTGGTATCGTCTGCGTCTTCATCGGGGCTACTCTTGCCTTTGCTGCCGCTAATACCACACGACGTGATCCATCCTCGTACTCTACAAGCCAATAGACTGCTGTCGCGTAAGCAGACTCGCTAGCGTCGCAGAACACGTGCAGCTGCTTTCCAGTCACTCCCCCCGTCAAAGTGTAGAGGCGGGGTAGACGCAGACTGCTATGTGTCTCTACGTTCCGCAGGCTCTGTGTGTCGGCTTCTCGGCATTCCTCTGCGTAGCCTTTTCTAAACATACTCTCGATCTGGGCTGTGTACTTTGCTTTGAAGTCTTCAGATGCGTCCATCTTCCTTTCTATTGACGTGAGCCTCCGCCTCGCAGCCTCGTAGCTCGGCGGCATAACTGTGTTAACCTTGCGCCACGGCAATCCAACTTCATATCGCTGTTTGACACATCTCACTGTTGACTCAAAGGCTTCTAAGGCGCGCACATCATCAGGGTTCTCGCGTTCCTTTTTCTGAATGCCCAGCGAATCGATGTCGAAGTATGACTTCACCATGTTGTGTAATTCTTCGTCAGGTTGCGTAGACCGAGCTCTCCCATGGTCGTCGACGAACAACACCGTATCTCTCTCCCTTATGACTCGGGACGGCGCTCGACCATGTATCACCCACCCCAGTCTGGTGAGCGATGCTGCTGGCTCGTGGCGTTTGCCTGTCAACAGCTTCCTGCTTACTATCAGATGCCAATTGCCCGCGCCTATGAGGACACGCGGCTTGGCGTTTACATAACACACGTCACTCTCGTTCAGGTTACGCATGTGTCCATACTCTAAATAGCTCCGACCCACCGTTTGAGTATTCAAGCGAAGATTCTTCATTGTTCTCGCTTTCACCAAATGTTTCTCGTTGTTACTGGCGATTATTTGAAGCTCCACCTCTCTGCTTGTGTGTGGTACGCTCTGTGTATTCACACTGCATATGTGTAAGTCTCGAAGCGGGCCTTCTGCACCGACGTATTCCGCCACGTCCTGATCGATCAACGTAACCGTAGACCCTTCGTCAAGTAGAGCGTGTGTGTTTACTCTACCCCGTGGCCCCTCAATGACGATCGGACATACCTTCAACAACACCTTGGATGCCCCCACAGTATGGCTAACTGAGGCTACCACTTCTTGGTTGTGTTGACTTTCGCTGTTTTCACGCTCTGTGTGTAACAGCCTGTGATGACGTCGGTTACAGCCATTCTCATTACACATCGGTGCTTTACATTTGATTCGCCTGTGCTTATTGTTCAAGCATAGAAAGCATATCTTTTCTTCTTTCAACCAATCCCATCTTTGCTTTACTGTCATGGTTTTAAACTTTGTGCACTTCGACACTTCGTGGTCCCCGCCGCAACATAAACACGTCTTATCTTGTGCCGTCGTAGCTTTTTCCTCGGCTGTGGCGTACACACCAGTGTTTCGCTTCTTTGAGTTAGCCTTCTGCTTAGCTTGCACTTCTTTCTTCGCTGCACTGTTGCTAGGTTGCGACACGTATGCGAATCGAATCGCCTTATTCGCTTCCTCCATCAAAAACTGCGATAAGGTCACGATCTCTGGCTCCGAGTAGCTTGCGTACCGCGCTGCGTAGTCGCACCATCTTGTTTTCAAGTGTGGGCTCAGCTTATCGACCACCTCTCGGGTCATCATCGGATTTCTGAGGTAGCTTTTATTATCTATGGAGTCCAGTGTATACGCGATGTTCTGTACCTTAATCGCGAACGAATTCAGTTCACTGGCTGTCGTTCCAACTCGCGGCAGGTTCTTGAGGTCGTCCAGTGCCCGATCAATGATCACTTCTGGCCTTCCATAGCATTGTTCTAGCGTTCGCATGATCTTGTTCGGATCGGTGGCACGGTATAACAACGCCGCTACTGCCTCCTTGGCTTCTCCTTTTAGACAATTCCTCAATCTAGCCAGGTTCTCGGATTTACTGTAGTTGCATGATCGCGTTGAATCTTCCATTGCAGCTTTAAATGGTAACCAGTCGTTCGTGTTTCCATTAAAAATCGGTAACTCAATAGCTTGACGTGGGGCCGGTCGCTTCGACATAATCCTCTCCAATGTGTAAGCAAGTCGTTCCGCCCCGTCCGTATACTCTTGGGGTCTCGCTGTACAATCATTGTTTGACTCGACCTGTCGCTGCACATCTTGTTGAATGTTGTTTACATCTTCATTTAATTCTATGCTCGGCGAATTCAAATGTCGGTTTCTATCCACTTCTATATTACGCGCATCTTTTTCTTTGCGTCGCGTAAACAAATGTCTATTTCTTTCATTCCTCTCTTCACGGAGGGTAGGAACGCTACAAGACATCTCGGTTGTGGGTAGTTGCATGTTTACATCTTGACGCCGGGACTGGGCTTGATCCAACCAGTCATCCACCCTCGCTAGGGTCTCACCGGCGGGTAGGCTCTCACGGTCATCTTCATCTGTTGTATCCATTATCGTAGCGATCTCAAATTCTAATCTCTTCTGAATTAGATTCTTTTCAATAGCCGCCAACTGCTCGGCTGCTCTCAACTCGGCTTGCTTTAAACGAGCGGCGACGCTTGACCTATTTGACGACGGCGGCGGCCTTATCCTAGGCGCGTCGGCGTTAGCGTCGTGACGTCTTTCTGCTGCCGTTTCCATTCGTCCGCCTTCTGCGGGTAGTTCAGTCTGTCGTAACATACTCGCGGTGGCTTGCACAGACGGTGATGCGGGTGGCTCTTCAAAGTTGCGTAGTCTTGAGTCTTCGGCTTCCATTTTCCCAGCTTGGCTGCGCGTAGTCGGCATCTTCTTACTTGCTGCCCCTACTCCTATCAATCCCAAACAGGTACACTACCAAGGGGAGCCTGTCTGGGGATGGATGGTCGTGCAGGATCGGAAGGGAGGTACCGCCCGGCAGAGAGTGTACGCATCCGTGGGGTGCTCAGTTCTGGCTGGAATGTCCAGAACCCTCCGCAGTGCCTACAGTCCGGCCCCCACGCTTACGCACACCGTACCGGCGCCGGTCGGACTTGTTCACAATCGCTGGCGCGATATGTGGCAGCTCGCCCGAAAACTGCACCGCCTGGGAATCGGCGTTAAACCCGAGACAGACACCGTTTGGCACCGTTAGGTGGTGAATGCCCGAGCCACGGAACACCCGTGTAAATGTGATCGTCTCTCCACAGGAGTATAGGCCGATTCGCGGCTCCTGGTTACACTCTGCTTCGGCGTAGATCCCTCTGCGTATGTGCTAACCAAAGCACAAGTCGATGCCGCGTTGCTGATTTCTTCTTATATCCGGATCGCAACGGACCAGACGATATTGACTACAGGCAGGCTGAGTCAATTTTCCGACGATCTTTCCTTCGATGTGTAGACTGTAGATTCCAAATAAAACTCTTCATTTGAGATCGGTGACCGTGAGAGCGCGTACGATCTGGCCCGCTCACGGCCCTTTATTTAACCAAAAATACATGTCTGACTTATCGACTAATACAGATTAGTTACAAACAAGGACGGACACATAACATCATCTGCGTATTCCTTCTAACGTTTTTGTAACCTACCTACATTAATCGTGATAAAATTCCCATTCGCAACAATCCACTCTATGGGTTTCCTACCTACCCTCAGAAAGCGCGATATGGGGGACAGGAAATTCGAAGGCTTTACCGGCCTCGCTCCACCTGAGCGAGACAGCCTACTAGGATCTCCCTCGCCCCTGTACCAAACTACCTACATATTTCTTAATATTTCCTAGCTAGTTAATTGTTACCCTACCTGCCTACCTAATTTGCAAATGGGAATTCCTAACTAACAGGTTTCTTATTATTGAAATAAAACGAGCCCTAAGCTAATTACAATGCTTACTCGCTATGGCCCTAACAGAAAATTATATTTATTATCATCAAAAATCCTTACAAATAAATATAACTAAACTTATTACTAAACATGATTGGGTGTCCGTAACAGATAGCGCCATCTACCCGTCTGTTTTTGCAACAGTGGGACCAGTAGGCCAATGCCAAGTTCCAAGTTGAATGTAATGAATAACTACTTGACCTACTGTTACAAAAACAGACGGGTAGATAGCGCTGACGTCACCCGTAATTACGTATCTATAATCCATAACAGAAAGCCTTCCACTTCATTTGTCTTTCTCCCCAACATTCAGGTGGCATCCCTGGACACACTACTACAAATCGCGATGGAACAAGCAAAACAACTGACAAAGGCTGAGTACTGCTCAGTGATGCTGATAGATGTAGAACGGTTGGAACTCATCGACTCTAGCGTCGGGGCTAAGGTGAGATTAAAGAATCTGATGAAAATTATGCAGGTAATTTCAAGTTCAGTACCTAAGTACCGAACCGAAGTCACCTATTTCATTCAGACATGAATCTTTTGAATTTGAATCGTTAGAATCAATGAGAGTTACATACGAGTATAAAGAGAAGAAACGTTATAATTAAGGTACTGACAGCACATCAGGTTACCCACATTTGTTGCAAACTAGCCCTTAACCCAACTGCATAAGATACCGCAGTGTTTACTTTGACGTGCAGCTGTTGTCCGTACCTACTGATTTCTTTACATTCTCAAGCATACCCTAAGAAAAAAAAAATACCTAGTCTTCGGATAAATATTGTCACAAAGAAAAAAAAAATTAATGCAAATAATATTAGAATTTATTGTAACGGGATTGCTACCATGTACCTTATTATTTTTGAGTTTAAATATCGGAAACTCAAAAATAATAAGGTACATGGTAGCAATCCCGTTACAATAAATTCTAATGTTATTGACCATGTAAGTTTAAATCAATATATTGTTAACCGGTACGGGCCGGATACTTCTAAAATAATAAAAGACCTAGAACGCGCGCGGAAAAGATGTGAATGTTTGAAGAACTCACTGTCATTTCTAGTGAAGTGTCGTGATGCGGACATAATTTCAGTGTGTGTTAGGATAAAACCTAGACCAGACATCAGTTACGCCGTGACCATGGCACTTGCAACAGTGCCGAAATATCGGAAACTCAAAAATAATAAGGTACATGGTAGCAATCCCGTTACAATAAATTCTAATGTTATTGACCATGTAAGTTTAAATTAATGCAAATAATATTTATTACTTATAAATATAAAACAATTTTAAAATATAAAAAGCTTATTTGAAGTGGTCTCCATTGGCTGCAATACAGTTCTTTAAACGTTGAGTTATCAGTAGTTACCAGTTATCAATAGAAGCACGCACTCTTTCCATGAAAACAATCGTATGGATTGTTTTAGGGACTCCAAATTATCATGGCGTTTAGAGCAACCCGTACTCTCTAGAACTGGCCATAAATCATAATCCAGTGGATTGAGATCGGGACTAGACGACGGCCAGTCTTTAGCTCTGATGAAGTCCGAAACGTTCGCTTCTAACCAAGACTGCGTGGACCGAGCGCCGAGTCTTGTTGGAAAGACCAGGCTTGGTTATTGAACATGGTGTTGTTAAGGGGCTTACCTACCTTCTCAAGAATTGTATCTTGATACACTTGTGCCGATGTTTTGATACCTTTTTCACAAAAATATGGCTCAGTCACTCCTTCATAGCTAACACCCCACCAAACCATCACTGAAGTCGGGTAATGCCCACGTTGCACTCTGCCGACTAATTGGGAAGCTTTCTTAGAGGTTTGAGCACAAATACGGTCATTTTGTGTGGTAAAATGTTGCTCAATTGTAAAGATTTTCTCATCCGAAAACAAAATTTTTCTGTGACCTCCCTTTGCAAACCGCTTCAGTAGTTTTTTTTTTTCATTTTATCACCCTATTCTTTTTTAAATTATCAGTTAAAAAATGTCCAGTGCGTCTCTTATAGGCTGCAAGGCAGTCATCTTTTAAAATACGCGACATGGTTGTGGGTGCTGTCTTCATCTCCCGAGATAAAATCTTTTGCTTTCGGACAGGAATTCTGCGAATTCTTTACCTTACTGCTTTGACCACCTTATTCGTACGATAGTGTTTCTTACGAATAAGCGAAGTACGTGGACGGCCAGGGGCCCTATTTTCGAATCACACGCTTTGAAATGGCGAGTGATTTTCGTTCAACAACGAGTTTTTTTCTATGACTTTTAATTCATCTTCGAACGAAAATCACTCGCCATCTTGAAGCGAGTGCTATTTTTAATAGGGCCCCTGGAGCTCTATTTTTGAATCACTCGCTTCAAGATGGCGAGTGATTTTCGTTCGAAGATGAATTAAAAGTCATAGAAAAAACTCGTTGTTGAACGAAAATCACTCGTCATTTCGAAGCGAGTGATTCAAAAATAGGGCCCCAGATCTTTTTCTGTCACAAACAGAGGAGGTCTCATTGTATCTATTGATAGCCCGGTACACAATCATTTGACTAATACCAAGCGTATGGAGAGTTTTAAAAATTGCATTTGGCTCCATACCAACTTTGTGGAATGCAATCACAGCCATTCGGTTCTCTTTATCACCCCACTCCATTGTATTGTAATATCGCAAAATATTATAAAATGTATTGGCGCCAAATTAGAAAACACAATGAATATATCGTATAAAAATAACAGATTCCAAATTCAAATGTAATATCTTTTTTATTTTTAATTGTAACAGTATTTATGGTTAGACTGTGTATACACAAGGATATAGACTCGATCAAGGCATCATCCATCAGACCTTAGATACCAGAAAGTTTTTTTTTCTTTCTGAGATCTGTACCGTTACCATGAGTTTACACGCTAGCGACGACGATTTTACTCGCTAGCGACGACGTCACTTTTTGTATGGATCATTTTAGTTCTGCCAGTGACCGCCAGAGGCGATGGGCAATTTTCCATAGACTTTTTTTTACGTAGTCGCTAGCGAGTAAAACCGTCGTAAAGTCATGGTAACGGTACTGAACATCAGTTCCGTATTATTCAGGGCCAGAAAAATCCAACAATGTAAAAACTTTGAAAGTAGGTCCACCAGATCTCAAATTATAAGTGGTGTAAGTAACACTACTTTATTTTATGTATTTAGGTTCCTAAGACTGAGGCCGATTTTTTAATGGTCCGATTAAACTTATCAGACTGATAAGACAGACTGTTCTTTTTTGTATGGGAAGCAATAAACGCATTTTATTTATTTTAAATTATAAAGCGACAGATTTTAAAAAATGACAGTAACGTATGATTGCTGACAATTAGGTTACGTTTTCAAATTAGCCATATTGTATTTTGTTCGAAGAATATTTCTAATCTGACTATTGAAAAATCAACCGTTAATTATATAAATCATACTCCTCTTCAAGGACAACTTAGAAGAAACCAAGGAGCGAAGGTTTCCTATAAACAAGGGTATCGCCGGCCAAGTCATACAAACCGGTCAGCTCGTCAACGCCAAGTCAGTCAAGGACCACAACGCTTTTGATCCTAACATCGACGGTTTCCCAGGAATTGATTGCAAGTGAGTGGGTATCTACAATGTATTTATGTACCAGACTCTTCGTTTAGGAGTGCGTCTAAGAGATTTTTTTTTACCATTGCTAGATAGACATCGAAAGATAAATTAAGTGGTCTATCAATTCAAACAGATATTCGAATAGCTTATTAGCTTTAAGATGCATAATCAGGTTCCCTTGAAAATTCATCACAAGCTCCAGTCTCCAACCCTATAATTATGTACAGGACGCGCGTCTACATGTAAAATAGTATACATTTGTTGTTTTATGTATAATTTGTAAAATCGTTTATTTGTTAGTTTTGTTTAAAACTTATTGTAAATGTTAATAATAAATAAAGTAACAGCCGGGGGTATAGGAAACACATTTAGTAGGCACACACCCTCGTATAGGCTAGCGAGGACTAGAAGAATCATAGGGAAATAGGACGCGGCTCTCTTTACGGTATTGCTATTTTTAATGAAAATATAAGCCCGCTCTATTTCCCTCTCTTTCTAATCATGAGATGGCACGCGGCTTTCCTTACGGTAATGCCTTTCGACCGCGAATATCACGCGCGGACATCTCCCCTCTCTTTCTGATCATGAGATGTCACGCGGCTTTCCTTACGGTAATGTCTTTTGACCGCGAATATCACGCGCGTGCAATCTCACCTCTCGCTCCCACTGACTTCCTGCTCACACATTTGGACACAAAATTGTATATAAGACGAGCAGGAACACGTAGAAAATGAGTTCGAGTTCGAGTTCGACGAGTTCCACGAGTCCACGAGCCCCACCAGCCGCAGCTAGAAGAACCATCTCTCCTAAGGAACAGGAAGAGCCCTAGAACACAGAAGAAAGAACATTCTAGGAAGAACACATTGGAGTTCGATCCAGCAGCGGCTAGAAGAAACATCTCTCCTGAACAACATAGAGCCTTAGAACACACAAGAAAGATCAGTCAAGAAAGAACGTTCAAGAAAGAACACTCAAGAAAGAACATTGAAGAAAACACTTGGAACAATTAACGGCCACCTCACCGCACACAATACAGTCCACATTAGAACATTGGGTTGGCTGTTACTCTGAAACCTGACATAGGAGTTTCTCATTTACGCGTCCAACATCAAGACACAAACGGGCTACCGACCGTCTGACTTCGCACCAAATCCAGCTCCGTGCCGTGTTATCCGGCACATTGCTGGTCCTTCGAGCCGGATCTACGTGTGAAGACTGAAGATTGTCAAGATGCCCGCCACTCGTTCTCGTACGCAAGAGAGAGCGCTTACGTCGGAGACAGAAAAACCGTCGGGGACCGTGTATACTGGTACCACTATGCCAGATACGTCGGCCACGAGTCAAGTGTCCAGTCCGCTAGCTATTGAGGCAGAACACCTCGAAGAAACAAGAGAACTGCAACCAGAGCCGCCGCCGCCGGCACCTACTCAGGTGCAATCGCCCGCGGCACGTGCGCAGATGCCTTCAGCAAGATCAAGAAAGAACGAGAGACTACTGAAGGCCAAAGAAGAGCTCCTGCGCATCCAAATGAAGCTCGCCGCCAACAAAGTAGCGGCCATCGAGGCAGAAACGGACACCGATGAAGATGACCTTGACACCGTGATTGAAGACCCCGGCAAGAACAACAACGAGCGCACAGGCACCTGGGTCGACGATAGCCGCATACAAATGCTGGCTATCACCGGGCAACCGCACATCCCAGAGCCACTGCCGCTACCGCCGATACCGACGCAGGTCGCGACGTGTCCCACGGCGAGAGAAAAGGAGACAGCACATATCGGCATCTCACCGGAGGGAGTGAACGAGTCGGCATACGCCGGCGCCCCACCGGCGGGAGGAAACGAGACAACGAGAAGTGACATCGCCCAACTTGCCGCTGCCATAACTATGGCTGCGAGAGCGAGTCAACCGAAGATGAACATTGAACTGCCGATATTCGCTGGATCCCATCATGAATGGCTGATCTTCAAAGCTGCATATGAAGGATCGAAGAGCGGGTTGACATCATTGGAGAACCTCGCCCGCCTGCGCCGAAGCCTCAAAGGACGTGCGAGGGAAGCAGTAGAGAGCCTCTTCCTGTTCAACGGCAACCCAGAAGACGTCATGAAAACCTTAGAAGCAAGGTTTGGTCGTCCGGACGCCATCGCTATGTCCGAACTGGAGCGACTGCGAGCACTAACGAAGCCTCAAGACACGGCACGGGACTTGTTCATTTTTGCCAGCCGGGTCTCGAACATCGTCGCAGCGCTGGGTGCCATCAAGATGAGGCACTACCTGTACAACCCAGAGATCACGAAGATCACAATTGAAAAGCTGACCTCTACCATGCGATATCGGTGGTACGACTACGCGGCTGAACAAGATAAAGAAGAACCGGACCTTGTCAAGCTGTCGCGCTTCCTGAACCGGGAGGCCGAACGATGCGGCCCCTATGCACAGCCTGAACAACCGGACAACGCCGCGTCAGCAAAGAAGCCAGAACGGGCTTACAACACGAACACAACGGAACCCGAACAGAAAATACACAGCTGCCTATGTTGTGAGCAGACAGGGCACGCCATCGGGAACTGTGAAGAATACAAGAAGCTGAGCGTCAATGATAGATGGGACCTCGCCAAAGAGAAGAGACTATGCTTTCGCTGCCTGCGGTATAGAACGAGAATACATAACTGCCGCAACACGAAGTGCAATATAGACGGGTGCCCCCATCCACATCATCAGCTGCTACACCACGCCAAGAGTGGTGAAGAGAAGAAAGAAGAAAAGAAGAATGAAGTAGTGAGTTCCACTTGGACGCCGAGGAAGCCTCAAGCCTATTTGAAGATATTACCTGTGACCGTCGTCGGGCCAAAGAGAAAGATCGATACGTATGCACTTCTCGACGACGGCTCTACCGTCACGCTTATCGACGAGGACTTGGCGCAGCGAGCTGGACTACGAGGGCCAGTGGAACCACTACGCATTGAAGCAATCGGTAAACGGCAAGTTGAAACGGGGTCCTCGAGGCGGCTCAAGCTGACGATCCAGGGAGCCCAGAGAAAGCGCCACACCATCCAAGCCAGAAGCATCAACCGGCTGCGACTATCCCCGCAGACCGTCAACGAACGCGATCTGGCTGGCTGCCGTCACCTTGAAGACCTGAAGAATCTCACCTACGAGCAAGCCAAGCCGGGAATACTCATCGGGCAAGACAATTGGCCACTTCTTCTGGCAGAGTCTACCCGCGTCGGCAATAGACAGCAGCCAGTTGCATCGCTAACGAAGCTAGGGTGGGTCCTTCATGGGGCGCAGGCGCGGACGCTGGGACAAAGAGTCCACTTCGTGAACCACGTGACAAAGGAATCGGAAGAGCTAGAGAGAATCGACGAACAACTGAAGAACTTCTTCTCTCTAGAATCCTTTGGAGTCGCGCCTAAGAAACCACAGAACGATCCTGAAGTCCAGGCCTTGAAGATACTGGATGCGGAGACCATACGTCTCGAGGACGGCCGCTTCCAGACCGGGCTGCTATGGAAGTCGGCAGACATCAAGCTGCCTGACAATTGGAACTATGCGCTAAGAAGACTTTGTGCCACCGAAAAGAAAATTGAGAAGAACCCTACATTGAAGGCCAAGGTCCACGAACAAATGGAAGCGCTCATTAAAAAGGGCTACGCTGAAGTCGCACCCGCACAGAAGAATGAAAACAGAACATGGTACCTGCCTTGTTTCTCGGTGATAAATCCTATGAAGCCGGACAAGGTCAGGATGGTGCACGACGCAGCAGCCACCACGAAGGGTGTATCACTGAACGATACCCTACTCACCGGTCCAGATCTGCTCCAATCACTCCCTGGAGTGCTACTGAGGATGAGGCAACACCGAGTCGCAATATCAGCGGACATCACTGAAATGTTCCTGCAAGTTAGAATCCGACCGGAAGATAGAGACGCGCTCCGCTACTTGTGGAGAACAGATCGTGACGCTCCACCCATTGAATACCGAATGACGTCACTGATCTTCGGAGCCACGTCGTCCTCTGCCACAGCGATCTATGTGAAAGACCGTAACGCGAAAGAAGCCGCTAAGACACATCCCGAAGCTGCTGATGCCATCGAACGCAACCACTACATGGACGACTACATCTCGACGAACTCTGATGCGGTACTACAGCAAGTGGACCCAGGAAAGAAGCAAGAAAACACGACATGGCCAGAAGAAAAGGAGATTGTTCCAGAGAACCTGCTAAAGAGGAAGAAACACAGAACATTCTTCTCAAGAACCAAAGCGAAAAAGAAGAAAGATCCATCCTGGGGTACTCAGCACGTCAATAGAAGAACGAAGAAATTGGTTGAGAAGGTTCATGAAGAAGACAAGTTTAAGATCCCCGCCGAGCTCATCATTGAAGCCGGAAAGATTCTCATTAAGGCGAGCTAAGAAGAAGCCTTCGAAGAAGACAATGAAAACATGAGAAGAGGTCATCAGGTCAGCCGCCAGAGCCGACTGAACGAATCGGCGATTGAACTAATCGACGGCCTGTTCACCCTAAAGTCCCGAATCTGTGCCAAGCAGGAAGTGGAATTCACCGTCAGCAGTCGACCGCTTACCAACGTTGCGGTCGACCCAGATGAACCCGAAACATTGACGCCGAGTCACTTTCTGCTGCTGGAGCCTGCACATGAACCGGCCATGGGACAATTTGAAGACAGAGATCTGCTGGGCAAGACCCATTGGAGGGCGTCCCAGAGAATAGCGGACATGTTCTGGAGCCGTTGGATACGAGAGTACCTTCCCGAACTTCAAAGCCGGCGGGAGCCGCGCGGCCGCGGCCCTGAACTGAAGACCGGCGACGTCGTACTGATCGTGGACAACACTATGCCACGAAACACCTGGCTACTGGGACGAGTTACCGCAGTGTACCCGGGACCCGACGGCGTCGTGCGAGCTGCGGATGTGTTGACTCGAGGAGGTATCCTGCGACGCCCCACCAAGAAGCTGGTCAACCTACATATTGAAGAAAAGGACGCCGCCCCTTCCACGAAATGAGTGAGTCTCCGACGGCGCTACAACACACGGCGGGAGAATGTACAGGACGGCGTCTACATGTAAAATAGTATACATTTGTTGTTTTATGTATAATTTGTAAAATCTTTTATTTGTTAGTTTTGTTTAAAACTTATTGTAAATGTTAATAATAAATAAAGTAACAGCCGGGGGTATAGGAAACACATTTAGTAGGCACACATTCTCGTATAGGCTAGCGAGGACTAGAAGAATCATAGGGAAATAGGACGCGGCTCTCTTTACGGTATTGCTATTTTTAATGAAAATATAAGCCCGCTCTATTTCCCTCTCTTTCTAATCATGAGATGGCACGCGGCTTTCCTTACGGTAATGCCTTTCGACCGCGAATATCACGCGCGGCCATCTCCCCTCTCTTTCTGATCATGAGATGTCACGCGGCTTTCCTTACGGTAATGTCTTTTGACCGCGAATATCACGCGCGTGCAATCTCACCTGTCGCTCCCACTGACTTCCTGCTCACACATTTGGACACAAAATTGTATATAAGACGAGCAGGAACACGTAGAAAATGAGTTCGAGTTCGAGTTCGACGAGTTCCACGAGTCCACGAGCCCCACCAGCCGCAGCTAGAAGAACCATCTCTCCTAAGGAACAGGAAGAGCCCTAGAACACAGAAGAAAGAACATTCTAGGAAGAACACATTGGAGTTCGATCCAGCAGCGGCTAGAAGAAACATCTCTCCTGAGCAACATAGGAAGAGCCTTCGAACACACAAGAAAGAACAGTCAAGAAAGAACGTTCAAGAAAGAACACTCAAGAAAGAACATTGAAGAAAACACTTGGAACAATTAACGGCCACCTCACCGCACACAATACAGTCCACATTAGAACATTGGGTTGGCTGTTACTCTGAAACCTGACATAGGAGTTTCTCATTTACGCGTCCAACATCAAGACACAAACGGGCTACCGACCGTCTGTCTTCGCACCAAATCCAGCTCCGTGCCGTGTTATCCGGCACAAATTATGTGTATCGTCATCATATCCCAGCATTGGTATTTTTTCAACAGCTTGCTGCTAGATCTCTAGACGACAGCATTATTACTTACCTAAGTGTCCTTTTTAAACCGATACTTAACTCCACACAATCACTTTTTTTCCTTGTACCCAGGACAGTCCTCTGCTTCCCGATCCGCGATCAGACAGGCATCATCGGCGTCGGCAAGCTGATCAACAAGATAGGCGATCCTTACTTCGATGCGATGGACGAGGAGATGGCTCTCGCTTTCAGTATTTACTGCGGCGTCTGCATCATACACTCATTGGTCTACCAGAAGATACAGGAGGCGCATATAAGGAATTCATTGGCGAATGAGCTGGTCATGTATCATATGAAAGTGAGCTTGATTTTTTGGCAATTAGCTACTGCTATGTAAAACAATTTCGAGATCGTTTTCTTTACGTATTATGCGTCAGTTTTATCTGTATAGTGTTAATGGTACTGTTTTTTTGAGTTATTCACATGTCCTATAGGATGAAATGTAATAATTAAGCATCAAACATGTTGTTTCGTAAAATAAATAAATTGTAATCGTAACTGGGCGAAACCACTTCACCGGCTTCGCACCCGTAGGTGGAGTAGCTTGATTTATTGTATCGTTCACCAACAATTTAGTGTTAAAAATGACGTTTGTTATAAGAATGGATGGACGGTAGTAGGGCGGTAGCTTTAGTTGGCATGATACCTAATCACACATGAGTGTGGTTTCAAGTTGGCTTCATACCCTAGCCTTGAGATACTCTGTACCTATCATATTAATAACTACTTTTCAAAAAATCTTAACTCTTTGTAAAACAGGTGAGCGACGCCGAAGTGGCTCGCATTCTTGAGTGCACAGGGTTCCACAACCACCCTCACATAACGAGTCTGCACTTCAACCCACGCGCGCTGCCGATACGGGAGCTGCCCTGCTACGCGTACAAAATTTTTTCCGACTTGGGATTCGATAAAAAGTAAACAACGAAACTTGACCATACGACGCTTTCTTGTAGTTTTTTGATAAAAACTTTTAACATGTTAAAACTATGCATGGTAGTATTGGTGTGCTGAAAGAAAATAATTTAGAACATTTCTTTACTCGGAAAACAAAAAAGGAAAAAGTCTTTATTATTTTGAAGTAATGTTAGAGTTTAGTAGTTGTTTATTCATTTATTTAAAAAAAAAGCATTTAGTTATTATATAAACATGCGTTAAAGTTGTATCTAATGAAAATCTTCCTTGAGTTCTTCTCCTGTTCTCCATCATACTCATCAAATCGTAGCTCGCAATCACACAGCAGCTAGGTATCTGAAAACTATTTATTTTTATTTACTGGCAGGTTCAACATAAGGCCCGCAAAGTTAGCCCGGTTCCTCTTATACGTGAAGAAAGGCTACCGCGACGTGCCGTACCACAACTGGCTGCACGCTTTCAACGTTGGCCAGTGGGCGTATGCAGCCATCGTAAACTTTAAACTTGTGGCGCAAGGGTTTTTCAAGTAAGTAAGATACACATTTTATTTATTCACATGTGCTTTATTTTCGCAGTCTTACCAAGCCATAAAATGTTATAATAAATAATAATGGACCTAGTAAACACCCATGAGTAAGCACGCCTTTAGTTAACTCAGTAATTTAGTTTTATCAAAGCAAAGTTCTACATACTTAGTTCTAAGGAAATAGAAAATCAATTTTTTTTCTTATTACGTCGTTACATTACATCATCACAAAATGCACTGTTTAGCAATCAACTTTATCGGATGCGTAAGTCAAAGCAATATTTTAACTAATACTCGTTTATAGCGATTTACAGGCATTGATGTACGTCGTAGCGGGTTTTGTACACGACATAGACCATCGCGGTACAACCAACAGCTTTCACATACAAGGACGTGAGTAGTTCTTAATATCATGAAATATTATTCATGTACGTAGTATCTTTGTATTCAATAAAAAATATTGTTTTCTATTTATTTACTTTTTTATGCAACTTGACAATAATTTAAGCCATTGCTTGCAGTATCTTTCTGTCCGTTCTGAAATATGTTTTGATAATTTCACACAGAAACAACACTGGCAGCTTTATACTCAAGCGAAGGAAGCGTGATGGAGCGACATCATCTCGCACAAGCCATGTGTATCCTGAACACGGAAGGCTGTGACATTCTCGAGTCACTGCCACGGAGGGACTACGATAGAGCAATAATGCTGCTCAGAGACTATATACTAGCTTCAGATCTGGCGAACTACTTCAAGTGAGATGTCTAGCCTAGAAAGTTGTAGTTTATCGACAAAATCTAAGCTTCGTCTCTTGTCAGATTCGTTGCATCAGTACCGTTACCATGAGTTTACTCGCTAGCGACAACGGTTTCACTCGCTAGCGACGACGTCACTTTTTGTATGGTAAATTTTATTTATTTATTTATTTAAAGACTTTATTGCACAAATTTAGTGTACAAAGGTGGACTTAATGCTAAAAGCATTCTCTACCAGTCATACCTTTAGGTCATGCAGAAAGGTGTCAACGGGTGCAGTGAAAAGAAAAAAGGAACATAGTAACAATAATCATTTTATCCTATAATAATAAATATTCATATTATAATCTATACTAATATTATAAAGCTGAAGAGTTTGTTTGTTTGTTTGTTTGTTTGTTTGTTTGAACGCGCTAATCTCAGAAACTACTGGCCCGATTTGAAAAATCTTTTTTACGTTGAATAGTCCATTTATCGAGGAAGGCTTTAGGCTATATAACATAAAGATACGACTCATAAGACCACATCAGCAATGGAAAATGTTGCGAAAACGGGAGAAAGATATTCCTTTTGAGAGCTTCCGCTGCGTACGCTGCGGAAACCGCTTAAGTTACACAAAAATCATGTATGACAGGATTGTTCAGCATTAAAAGTTCTATAATAAAGTCCGCGACAGCATATGTCTATCTTTTATGGTTGACTTACTACAACCTTTTTTATGTTAATAAATTTGTAAAAAAATAATGCATTATTTTTAGAGGTGTATTATACACACAGGTATTTATTCTTATCAAAACAAATACATTTATCATCAGGAGCATTTCATTGAAAACAAAGTTGCCCTTTATATCATATGATTTCAATAAATATCTTAGGAGCTATCACAGTTTTAACATAACTCCGCACCAAATAATGTTCGCAGCTTAAGTACAACGTGCGCTTGAACGTGCGCTTGCGCTAATCTATACTAATATTATAAAGCTGAAGAGTTTGTTTGTTTGTTTGTTTGTTTGAACGCGCTAATCTCAGAAACTACTGGCCCGATTTGAAAAAATATTTTTATGTTGGATAGTCCATTTATCGAGGAAGGCTTTAAGCTATATAACATAAAGATACGACTCACAAAACCACAGCAGCAATGAAAAATGTTGCGAAAACGGGAGAAAGATATTCCTTTTGAGAGCTTCCGCTGCGTGCGCTGCGGAAACCGCTAAAGTTACACAAAACTCATGTATGACAGGATTAATCAGCATTAAGAGTTATATAAAGTCCGCGACAGCATAAGTCTATCTTTTATGGTTGACTTACTACAACCTTTTTTTATGTTAATAAATTTGTAAAAAAATAATGCATCATTTTTAGAGGTGTATTATACACACAGGTATTTATTTTTGTCAAAATAAATACATTCATCATCACGAGCATTTCATTTAGAACAAAGTTTCCCTTTAAATCATTTGATTCCTATAAATATCTTAGGAGCTATCACAGTTTTAACATAACTCTGCACCAAAATAATATTCGCAGCTTAAGTACAACGTGCGCTTGCGCTAATTATATTATAAAGCTGAAGAGTTTGTTGGTTTGAAGTTGAACGCGCTTATCTCAGGACCGATTTGAAAGAATATTTCTGTGTTAGATAGCTTATTTATCGAGAAAGGCTTTAGGATATAAAACGTGACGCTGCGACGGGAGGGGAGGGAGCAAACTCAAAACGCGCGGACGAAGTCGCGGGGGACCGCTAGTGTATTATATAAATAGATAAACCTACATTTAAATAGTAACTATAACTTTAAACATATTATATATATATATATATATAATTATACGTACATAAGCATAAATAAAGCAATAATACATACATATAATAACAATATTACTATGCAATTATTCACTCTTTCAGAAATGTGCGAACTTTATTCTTGAAGGATAACCTCGAATCAGTCTTCCTTATATCTAGGGGAAGAGAGTTCCAGAGTCGTGTAGCTGTCACTGTAAATGACTTTGAAACATACGAGGAGCGGTTTTAGGAAATTTTAGTTCTGTTAGTGACCGCTAGAAGCGCTGTGCAATTTTTCATAGTCTTTTTTTACGTCGTAGCTAGCGAGTAAAGCCGTCGTAAACTCATGGTAATTATACAGAGATACTTTAGTCGGCAATTTATCCACTTAGATGATAATTATAATTAATTTCTTTTGATTATAATAAATTAATTTATTTATAATTAATTTCTTTTGTCTTTTCGTTTCATTTGAAAATATATTACTTATATCTTCTTTTTTGACATTATAGTCTCGCGACTTAGTTGCTAGCGCGCCGACTATATTCATGTTTCAATCAGTTTTCAAATTTACATAATATAAAGAGAATACATAATTTGACAATAATAAATTCTGCAATAACATTTTATCAACATATAAATAAGAATTAAGTTTAACTTTAGAATTAAGTTTAACTTTTCTTGTATATAGGTATGACATGACTGGTAGGTATATCTTGTATTTATGTTACAACAGTAAAAGAAAGTTTAGTCCTCAAAAGTAAAAGAATAAAAAAAGACGTGTGCATGTGGCACTCGGAGACTGCCGCGGTAAAGATACCTATTACAACATAGCATTTTTTGATAACTACAAACTTAAAAACTAAAAAGTATCACCGCTGTGCCGGTCGGAGTGGGGGGTGTTAGGTTATTTCCGTTACGGAATTTCTTGATTTAGTCTCCACGCTCAAGGCCCGCGATAGAAGCTATGCAATAACTTAAAAAATATATAAATAAATTAACTTTCGTTGCAGGAACATAAACGAATATAAAGTGATATCGATGGACTTCCAGAAGGGCAACCGGACGCACGCCGTGGCGTTACAAGCGTTACTCATGAACGCTGCAGACCTCAGCGACCAGTTAAAAGATTGGGGCAACGTTAAGAAAACTGCGGTACGTGGTGCGAAGAGAGCAAAGGAATTTGACGCTGGAAGGGCTAAAGAACCTTTACACACTGCGACATTTAGCATCAATGCAGTCGCGACTCACACAATGAAGATATGAGATATAATTCGTCATCGATACTGTCGTGCGTTTGTATCGATGTAGAAGCGCGTCTGCATCAATGCTAACGTATGTTAGTACGTTGCAGTCTTCAATATCCAATACAAAATTTGTTAATGTCCAGCTTCTGCATAGCGACTGTATCGATACTAACGCGCGTTAGCATCGCGACTGCATGATTAGTAGCGCAAGTGCGTAAAGGTTGACAATTTAAGACTGAGTCGCAGTGTGCTAAGTGTCAAATGCGTGACAAACTTACATATTGCCTAAAGAACTGGACGCTAATAAAAATAAATACAAAGGAGAATGGGCAAAATGCTCTATGAGCGGCCAACAACGAAAAAGTTATTAAATGAAAGTACTATTACTAAGGACTAACTTTTACTATGAACATACGTAAATACTTAGATAATATATGTAAGAAAATGTGCAAACTCATTTTTATAAAATACCTACATTAATAAGTAATCAGCTTTGAGTGCAAGCAAAAGAGCCGAGGCGTGTGGTGCGCGTCACTCCGCGCAGTCCTTCGCTTACCCTTGTGACGTTGTGTACTGTGCGATCATCTACGGATTCTTAACTTACTATTGGCGATGTTTTGTCATAGTAATAAATGTATTTTTAATGAAGTCTACAAGTCATTTTATTTAATTTCCTTATTTTTAACCTTAGTAATAATACGCTAAATCACAGACCGACATTTCTAAAATAAAAATGTATTTAATTCTATTAATTATAACACTACAGATATAAAACATCTCGAGGGTGGTTGTACACACCAAAAATAAATTGAAATTGTTCCAGGTCGCTGATAGACCAAACGCCATACGATTTCGCCCATTCTCCTTTACTCAATCTAAGCAAGAACCGTTTAAATATGCGTTGTTATTTTTAAAGCAACAACGGCTAAAGGTCACAAATAGCCCGCAAAGGATCTTGACCAAAACTCTATATAGAAACGCGGCCAACATTGCGTCTGCATGCGTCTTTACAAAATGGACGGATAAAATACATAAATATTTGAAAGAATACAGACAACAAATATTTTTGAAAAATAATTAAGGGTTTACGAGGAATTCAATGGCAGATTAGATATTCTGAGGTAATGTTTTATGATTGCAGAGTTATTGCACCTCACCTTCATTCATTTTGATACATTCAGAAGGTAATTGTTATATTTTACTAAAGTAATGTAATACTTACTTAGTTACCCTTAAAATACCAGTGAAATTATAATTCAAACAAGACTTTTGAAATATAAACTAAAAATACGCAATCTGGGCCCGGCTTTGGTTAATATCCTTTGATTGAGTTGGATTGAATTTTATGAGGTTACTTTCTCTACTACCTACTAGACTACTTACGGTCATTATTTCCGAATCTACACCCACGGACGAGTAAAAAAAGTAAGGACTCCGCGTCACCTACGTATAAAGTGAAGCACCCAAAGTAAGCCAGCATACGTGTAAATACGAAGCTACACGCACACACTGACGCAAAAGTAAGCCGATCGGCCGCCATTACTCTGTCTGCCATCGTCTGTGACAGTGCAAACCTTCGCGTATAAAAAAATGAAAAAGTACCGTCGTGTATCGTTAAACGATGTAAAAATATTACATATCTACAAAAAAAGTGCTAAAGAATTACCTTTCATAGGTTAGCCAGTACCTATTACGTTAATTTCTGTTCCTTTTAAAATACAAAAAATATTTATTTGGAACACAAGACCTCCACTCCACGTGATTTGCCGGTGACAGTAACAGCCAGTGTGGCCGGAAAATAAATAGGGACTTTACCCGAAAAAACAGGCTAAGTGCAAGTCGGACTCGCGCACTGAAAAACTACAAGTTGGTTTTAAAGCAGTATTCTACTGCATAAACACATTTTTTTAGAGCTTTTAAATTTAACTTAAGTATATAATTTAAACAGTTCTTTATTTCTTTGACATTTAAATAAATTGTAGTGTTTGTGTAACAGAAAATCATGCAAATTTATTATTTTTTTGTATTCGTAATAATAATTAGAAGAGCTGGCAAGCACTTTTTATTTACATAAAAATATAATGAAATCCAACCAAAAGATATGTAATTTATCTAGCCATTCCGATATCAGGTTGGCGACTTACAATATTTTTATTTTTATTGTGGTTTTGAAAGGCAAATTTTACGTACATTGCTCACATGCATAAACGAGTAAAATTTGCAGTCTCAATTCCGCCATTCTGATACACCTACACAATAAAGGGAGAAATATTTGTGTCAACTGGTATCCCCGTGACGCACACACATACAGCATAAAAGTGGCTTCACTTGCTAGTATCGCGGTGCGGAGTCCTTTCTTTTTTACTCGTCCGTGTCTACACCATTATAAAATCTTAACTTTATATCTAGGCTGCGGTGCTGACCGAGTTCTTTAAGCAAGGTGACGTCGAGAAGAGCCGCGGCGATCTGCCGCCCATCATTATGGACCGCGAGAAGTGCTTCATACCAGACCTCGAGATACATTTCCTGAGTACCACCTGCATACCGCTGTTTGAGTAAGTTTTACCTCTGTAATAGTCCTCCTAGCCGATTTCGACTACGGTGGCCAGTCACAACGACTAACCGACTGCGCGGGACATATTATATTGAACAAGTGTGTGCGCATTCGCAGATGCACTCTCCTCTCACTCCCATAGCCCGATGGGACAGCAATCTGACACGACCGTAGAGAGATCAGGCGCAGGACCAACGGCTTTACGTGCGCACCGAGGCACGGGGGTGAAACACCGCCAATTTCCAAACAGAAAAACCCGGTATATATTGTTGCCCCGACCCGGGAGATTATCGATATAATGACGTTATCAATTTATACTTCTCCCGCTTTCCGCGATGATGCCGATTATGACATATACCTAAGTATTTTCAGGTGCATGACCAACGGCAATGGAAGTTTAGTCTTTCTTTGAAATCGCAGAAAAAACACTTACGTAAAGTCGAAATGTACCTATACCTGTAGGTTATATGTCTATTGTATTTAGAGTCGATTTTACCAGTGTCTGATATGGAATATTCGTCGAATAAGTATAAAACGACCGATTTTGAAATGTCGTTTCCATATAAATGATTGCTGACATAAAGGGTGACTTTGTTATCAATACCGAAATTTTGTGTAAAGACTCCACTGATGACTTTGAACAACTTTTACTATGGGGGCAATGGTGAAATCGGGAAAAAAAATCAGCTGTTCCATACAAAAGTTCAATTGGCACGCGGTCAAAATGTATGGAACAGCTGATTTTTTTTCTCGATTTCACTATTGCCCCCATAGTAAAAGTTGTTCATATTCATCAGTGAAGTCTTTACACAAAATTTCGGTACTGATAACAAAGTCACCCTGTATAATAATTAAATTTTTAAATTGGTTGTTTTGAATTATTTTCGACGAATAATAGATAAGAAATATTCGTCGAATATAACGCAAAACGCCTAATTAGAAAATGTCGACTTTCAGGCTCGATTTTACTAACGTCAGATAAGAAATATGCGTAGAATATAAAACGCCTTATTTTTCAGCAATCATTTATATTAATGTCATTTTAAAATCGATCGTTTTATACCTATCCAGTCGGATAAGTCCTGGTAAAATCGACTCTTCAGTCAGCATAATCTGGAGATATGTTAGTAAGGTCTGTGTGCACCACTGTGAACGAAATATGAACGTGTTATTTTTTTTTCTCATAAAAACGCATTGTTACAGCACTTTATCTAAAATTCTACCCAAAACGGCAACGTGTACGAAAATTATTGAGAACCATATTGAAAGGTGGGATGCGGCAAGACCAGTTTTTAGCGAGGTAACTATGATAAAATTAATAACATTAAAAAATGCACTAAAAAGTCTGAAATAAACTTTTGACCCTTGAAAGGAAAGGAAGCCATTTTAAGCAAACAATTTTTTCTTGGAGTACCCTCTAGGTAGACGAAAAAATATTTTCGAATCGGTCGACAATTGACTGAGATATGAGGTAACATAGATACAAAAAAAAACATACAGTCGAATTTATAACCTCCTCCTTTTTTGAAGTCGTTTAAAAATTGGACACCAATCACATACATTGCTCTGATCCCAAAGTACGTAGCCAATGCACTTGTGTTATAAAAATCAGACAACGGTGGCACCACAACACACAGACCCGAGACAGTATAGTTTCTTATTTATTCCTATATTGACCCGATCGGGAATCAAACCCGGGACCTCGGAGCGGCGACGCCTTGAAAGCAGCGTGCTTGGCCACTACACCACGGAGGTCGTCAATATCAAAAAATACCATCATCATTCGTCATTATTCGCCAAAGAACGTCCACTGCTGAACATAGGCCTCTTCCACGGTTTTCCACAGCGACCGATCACAAGCGATCTGCATCCAGTGTGGTCCTGCTATCTTCTTCGACAAGTTGGATAAACTATAGACTAGAAGTTTATCCAACTTGTCGGTGGATATCCTACGCGGCGCCTTTGGGCAAAGGTTCTCCAATCTAAAACTTTTCTATCCTAGCCATCAGTCAAGAGTATAGACAAGATTACAGACACAAAATATAAAATTAAAAAAAAGTAAAAACCGACTTCAAAACCAAAATGCACTAAAAAGTCTTAAATAAACTCTTGACTATTAAAAGGAAAGGAACCCATTTTAGGCAAACAATTTCTTTTTGGAGTCGGTGCCATCACTTTGACCATCAAGCATCAACTATCACAGCACCGACTCCAAAAATATTTTTTTTGCCTAAAATGGGTTCCTTTCCTTTTAATAGTCAAGAGTTTATTTAAGACTTTTTAGTGCATTTTGGTTTTGAAGTCGGTTTTTACTTTTTTTAAAGTTAATTTTATTTCTTTATTTTTAGAGATTACAGGAGAATGGGGGGGGGGGGGGACTTATGACTCTGTTTTTTAAGAAGCTACAAACTACCTATTATAAGTTCTCTCATCATAATAACTGAACTCCTAAGCGTTAAGAAGTTCCACCATCAGCTCAGCCCCACAAGATGTTGACTATTAGACGTAACAACATGTCAACATTAAGATTCAAGTAAAGAAACAGTATACATGCCTTTAAAATTTGAGGGTTTCCTTTGATTACACCAAGATCCCATTAGTCCTCCTAGCCGATTTCGGTGGCCAGTCGCAATGACTAACCGACTCCGCGGGACATATTATAGTGCACAAGTGTGTGTGCAAACAAAGGTGCACTCTCTATTCCTTTCACTCTCATAGTCCGATGGTACAGCATTCTGACACGACCGGAAAGAGATCAGGCGCAGGACCAACGGCTTTACGTGCTTTTCCGAGGCACGGGGGTTTAACACCGCCAACTTCCAAACTCCGGGCTACCCTGAGAATTTCGGAACAGAAAAACCCAGGTACATATTATTGGGCCGCCCCGGGGATCGAACCCGGGACCTCCAGCGCCCTCTAACCGCTACGCCATCGAGGCAGTTTTTGTTCTCTGGTTTCCCTTCATCACAAATAAATCTTTCGCCTTTTTACAAAAAGAAAGTCAAGTCAATTTTACAAGAGAGAAATTCGATTGAAGTAAATGAATGCCTGTTTTCGACGTCGATCTTATAACTATGGCCTGAAGCGCGTTGGCTTCGATTTTGATCAAATTTAGTCCTTTTAATACTTGGTAGCATGGTGGACGCTTTTTCACTCATCTTAATCCGATTTCCATTTACTTTTCATCCGTGATATTCTCGAGCCGAATACATATCGCTTACGGATGAGTGTGTGTGATAGCTCGTTAAACAGTACTATTATATCTTCTGTGGTTAAACTCTTGTTTTTCATTGCTTGTCGAAAATTGACAACAATCTTTTTATAACTTTTAAAATAATAAAATAGAGTAATAACATTTTATTAACTATTTGATGTAAAAGTATCTGTGTTCAACGATAAGTTACTTAAGTAGGTTGTGAGTTTTGTGTGTTTCTTACTTAAAATGATTTTTTTCGTTAAAAAGGAATGTCAAAAAATGTTTACAATATTCAACAAGCAAAGTAAAACAGACTTTATGCGCGGTACAGCCAGTAGTCACAAATAGGGTACAAAGATCTATACTTAGATTTTTTATTAGATAGAACAGAAAAACAGCTCTGATCGCACTTTTTATTCTTTGCAAGCGTAGTGCAACAGCGTTGTAACAATTCAATTCTGCGCAATTAACTGAACTTTTGTTACATGTTTTCAATAATGCGATTTCTAATAGGAAAAAAATCCTTTCCCTTCCAATTAAATATTTTTAAACAGTTTTTTTTTGTATTAACACTGTTCTTCTGCTTAGCACAATTCCGAACTACAACTTTTTATCCAATTGATGCAGACATCGACTGAATAAAAAAAATATTTTTCGTTTATATCCGTGGTAGAGTGGCTCTCGTGAGGTTCCGAGTTCGATTCCCGGTCGGTTCAATGTAGAAAACGATATTTTCCATATTGTCTCGGGTCTGGGTGTTGTGGTACCACCGTTGTGTCTGATTTCCATAACACAAGTGCATTGGCTACTTACTTTGGGATCAGAGCAATATATGTGATTGGTGTCTAATATTTATTTGTTATTATTATTATTTAGGAACAACAACATTTTTAAATAAAAAGTGGCTTCCCACCAAAGTAATGTCATTTTGGTATATCTAATAAAAATCAGTGTACATAACATAACAGAGTACAACAGTATATAACATTATAGAGTATAGAACATAAGTTCTAAATCATTCATTGAAGAAATCTATATTGTCAGGTCCCGACTACAGCAGGACTATCAGTACTCCTGAGTCCGGAGCTGGACAACTTGATTGAATTGAATCTAAAGGAGAAGGCGAGACAGCGTTTGGAAGCCGAGACCGCCGCACAGGAGCAAGCTAACACTACTTGAAATACGATACTTTGATTTTTTATATTTGTTATATGAATACTAATATTATAGGCTTGGTTGCACCATCTCATTTCGACTACCAATTTTATCATTAATAGCCATAAGATGCCCACTGCCAGCTGTCCAGAAATCGTGAGGTAGGCCTATGTTCAGACATGCCTACCCATGGTTTTCTGCAGCAGCGGTTCCAATTTTACATTTCTATGAGAAAAAATACGAGTAAAGGTTTTTGTCTACTACACTGTAAAGTCCGTTTAATTTTGCTAGTCGAATATTATAAACAATCTTTTTATAACTTTTAATCAGTGAATAAAACTATTTAACTATTTCATTCAAAAATATTTTATTTGTCAACGATAAATTTCCCATGTAGGTTGTGAGTTTTGTGCATATCTTATTTAAAAAATATTTTTTTGGTTGAAAAGGAATGTCAAAATTGTTTACATTATTCGATAAGCAAATAAAAGACGGACTATAGCATACCATAACCGTGCTAGGATCATGTCAGGCACGAAAAGCAACACGATACTGAACGGATGGACAGCTTTTTGGCTCACCGCTATATGGAGCAAGAGCGCGGAAAAAACCTTTACGATTAAAGATTTGCGATTTGGGTTAAGATGACGATGAGAGTGCGACTAAGCCGTTTTGATACTTTATTTTGTTAGATTTATGAACGGAAAATACGATTATTGTGTTTTCTTGTGATATTATGTAATTAAATTGTTGTTATTTTGTTAGTATTAAAATATTAAAATCATAAAAGCGTTTCATTTAATTATATATTAATTTATTTAACATTGATATGACACTATTGGTACAGTTAGTATTATACAAAGTTTACAATACAATATAAACCTATCTAACACAAATAATATTTCAGATTCAACGTTGCTCGTTATAAAAACCAAAAATAAGTTTGCTTGCCAATAAAAGTAATTAAAAAATAATACCTAAGCTCTTTTAGGCAAGCTACCTAAATGATGCTACAAATATCATCTTCGCCTTAATTATAAGCAGATCGAATATAATAAAAATTTGGCTATACCGGAAATAACGGCCTGCGTTATTTTTTGTTCCTTTCTTAAATATTTCAATTATGACTATCACAGATGAACGGTTTCTCTATAAATTCTTTGGAAGTATCACTAGTTCGAAGAATAATTCTTTTCCGCCTATTCTTATATTAGTAGGACCTGTGTCATTTATATTAGTAATAGAAAAAAAAACGTACCACAAAAATAATAAGTAGGTATTGGAATGCTGGTATTAAATCAAGCAAAACAGGAATCAATTACATTTTCTTTTCGATAAAAAAATCGGCCGCTCGGAATGCTCTTTTGACGTTTTAAATTTAGTCACGTTTTGAATATAGTCAAATGTATGGAAAGAATGTCAATCTTCCTGACTTTGTAATTTTTCCTATAGGTTTTCTGACAAAATGAAATAAATGAAAACGTCATACTAGCATTCTCTGATTCACTTTGCGTCTAAATTATAGTTTCTTAAAAATATGTTCGGTATTGTTTTACGTATTAATGCAAATTCATATTTTTTATTTTTGTGAGGTGCATTCTTTATAAGTAGGTACGTACAGTTTTTTGTGTGCACTATTTAGTGGTTCAAATATTAAAGTTATCTAATTATATTAGAACAATCTATTAAATTTTTAATTTATCTACCCTAGTAGTCCATTCTCCTTCGGTTGAAGTAGCTCTTCAACGAATTCCTGAACTATCTGCTGTAGTTTGCTCTTCACTTCTTCTCGTTCACTGTAAAAAATACGTTGAGGTCATAAATCAAAACATTTTAAATGACGGTCAATAAACTACCGTGATCAATGATATTGTATTAAGAACTAGATCATCAGTGAGACGTTAAAAGATAGTCAAGCAAACACCACCTCACGTCAAAGTGAGGTCTTAACTTTGACTTAGTCTGTTTTTGATGGCGTCGGTGGTCATACGTGTCTCAATGCCTTAGTGCGCCTTTAAAAACTGCAAAAAACAACTAAGTAAATAAAAATGTTCAGTCCGAATATTTGTTAAGTAAATTGTATTTAATGATGCCTATCATTTATGATTGAAGTATTTTCAATAAAATTAGCGAGTTTTGTTTTTTAGCCAACCCACGCACCAACATGGTCAATATTTTGTCGTCAAAAGTCGATTTCCTAAGACCGTGCCATACAAGGAGTAGTTAAGCACTATTTTTTTTTTAAAATAAATTATCGCACCGTCATAGTGTGGTGGTTTACGTTCCCGACTACAAAGATAAGCAGTCGCGGTTTCGAATCTCGCCCGCACGACCCAAACATATGTCTATGGACATGTATATTAATATCCGTCTCTGTGTTATATAAATATAAAGTAAACTTGTAATTTCTTTCAAGTAACAGCGTAGACACTCACGGATCAAAAGTCAAAGTCAAACGACTTGACTTCCGTTGACTTTGACTTGTGATGTCAATCCATTGACATCCATTAATCAGACTGCCATATTTGTGTAGGTACTCTTTTAGTTCGCGAGACGTCATCTACTTCTTAATACAATATCATTGACCGTGATGTTTGATACTTCTTGCACGAGTTCCTTTTGATTTAAAGGTAGGGAATATTAAAATCAGGCACATAAGAAGAACTCATAGTTACACACAGAAGTTCTCGTAGAGCAGTGTGGCAGAGCTTTGGTTGTGATACCGAATTTAATCAACTTACGGCACGGTAGTGCATATAAGTGACGTATATCACGAGCATCTCCGTGCTTCAGAAAGCACAAAAGCTGTTGGTCCCGGCTAAGAGTCGTTAAACCTCAGTCAGAGGCCTTATGGGCGGGTCGATAAAATCTGACGGCAAAGTTCGTCGCTTGCCTAGCAGACACCCCAGGCACTGAGCATGTGTGGAGAAGTATGGCTCGAAACAGTTTGTTAATAGTAGTTTATCTACTCTCATATCGTTAAATTCAAAATACAAAACTAAAAACGAGTTTATATAGACGTACTTTATAAATAGTATATCGAAATGAAATTAAAAAAAATAATTATGACACTATTTCTCTAACAAAATAATGTTATAATATTTTTTTCAACACACTTGCTCAAAATGACGTTTTTATTCCACCGATTTTTGGCACATAACCCTAGATATTAAACACGCGTGCTTTTTCGTTATATTATTGCACTAGTGCCTTTATTTTATTAACCCGACCAATTTAGGTTTGTACCCTAGTACCAAGTCGTAAGTAAGAAGAAGAACCTATGTAATTTAGTCGGGTTATAACTTTTATTTTAGCAACAAACATTATTTATGCGAAAAATAACACTATTCTACATAGGTATTTATTTCAACAAATGGCAAATCCAGATTTTTCATTTAATGTTTCTGTAATTTGTGTTTTTAACACGAATTATTAGATTTTTAATCTTTGCTGTTGGCCGATCTAGTTCGCCCTTAGCCTTGCGCGCGCATCGGTATCGCGGCAAGAAAAAAAAAAACAATGCGCCATTTTTCGTAAATAGGTAATTGTCGGCTGTGACGAAGTTAGGATTAAATGTGAAGTTTAATATTAACGAAAATGTCTACTTCAAGTAAAGAAAATGAAGATAACCTATTATTAACTCTGGCGGTCATACGCAACGAGACGAAAAACGCGTGCGATAGTCTTTTGCCATCAAAGTCGAGTGAAATGTATTTTTACTATGAGTAAATGTTTTAATAATTAAAAATTTAGTAAATGAAGAGTCTTGTTTTTTCCTCGCAAGTGTGTTGAAAAACGTCGTATGATACGCGTGTGCCTGTGACCATTATATACGCGGCTTTCTTATGGCGCACTCGCTTTCGCTCGTGCGCACACAATATCACCTTGTATATAATGGTCAACTTAGCACACTTGTATCATAATGTACTATTTATTCATTACGATACAGATTACAGCTTATAGATACATCTATTTATTTTTTTATCTGTGGCTGCGCGCGCTTTGGCGCATGCGCGGTTATAACGGGAATTTTGGCGTCATAGTACGTTTGTGTTTCGGTAGATAATTATTAGTGTTTATTAAAATGTCTGATAGTGAAAGTGCAGAAAATTTGACGCCGCCCGACATTTTAGAGACTGCGACAGCAGTCTGTCTTAATCTACCAGTAAAGTCAAGAAAATTATACGATAAATGTTATCAAGACTTTTTAGCATGGAAATCTTTTATTTGATATGTTCGTGTTCAATGAGAGTAGATAAAGTAGTGTATGAAACTTCACATAACTAGGTATTATACACTCGTGTGATACTTTTAAAAAACTCGCTTCGCTCGTTTTTTAAACTCACACTCGTGTATAATACCTCTCATTATGTACCAGTTTCATAATAGTACATTATGATACAAGTGTGCTAAGTTGACCATTATATACAAGGCGATATTGTGTGCGCACGAGCGAAAGCGAGTGCGCCATAAGAAAGCCGCGTATATAATGGTCACAGGCACACGTGTTTCATACGACGTTTTTCAACACACTTGCGAGGAAAAAACAAGACTCTTCATTTACTAAGTTTTTAATTATTAAAACAGTAAAAATACATTTCACTCGATTTTGATGGCAAAGACTTTCGCACGCGTTTTTCGCCTCGTATGTCCGGCGGAGTTAATAATAGGTTTTCTTCATTTTCTTCACTTGAAGAAGACATTTACATTAATATTAATCTTCATAATTGATCTAAACTTTGTCACAGCCGACAATTATTATTTACGAAAAATAGCGCGTTGTTTTTTTTTCTTGCCGCGATACCGATGCGCGCGCAAGGCTTAGGCGCGAACTAGATCGGCCAAAAGCCAAGATTAAAAATGTAATAATTCGTGTTTAAAACACAAATCACAGAAAATGTTAAATGAATTTGAGCTATTTTTTAGGAATAAATCTGGATTTACCATTTATTGAAATAAAAATGTAGATACTGTTATTTTTCGCATAAATACTGTTTGTTGCTAAAATAAAAGTATTGTATAACCCGACTAAATTAAATCGCTTCTTCTTCGTACTTACGACTTGGTACTAGGGTACAAATGTAAATTGGTCGGGTTAATAAACTAAAAGCACTAGTGCAATAATATAATGAAAAAGCGCGCGTGTTTAATATCTATGATGATGAGCCAAAAATCGGTGGAATAATAACGCCGTTTTGAGCAAGTGTGTTGAAATAGTAGTTTATGAGAGTAGATAAACTATCTTATACTTGAGGTAAGGCCTTTACCCAGCAGTGGCATGTTGACATACTAACTTTTTACTTAGTTATACACAAGCGGCAACGTTCCACACGGGACCGCGCTATGCGCCGGTCCCCTGCCCTCGACCGTTGGCAGTCGCTATATAGGGTCTAACAAAATTAACTGCATTCCTTCTAGGGGCCAATTTTGACCCTCAAATACAACAACTTCTTGTATGGGACCAACATCGTAATCCCAAAAAAAAATACACTTTCCCATACTAGAGTGCCGCTCAGCTAATCCTATTTTGTATGGAGAAGTTAAAAATTTTGATGGAATTCATAAAGATGAAATAAGAAACCAAAAATTTGCACATGGGCGGGACTTGAACCAGCACTAACCGGGCCAAACGCTCTACCAATTGAGCTACCGTGCTGTCGGTCCGACTCCGGTCTTGCAAAAAACAGCGAAGTCACGGGGGGTATTGATATATCTCACCCCTCAGTATGCGCCTGGCTGACGAGCTCGGAGTAGTATTTCAGCTTAGGCTCGGTGCCACTCGTCCTAACCGTAACCGATAATCCGTTGCTGCAGCGGAACATCACCATCTCACCGCTTGAGTAGTCCTGGTCCAAACCTGTGCCTAGCACGTCTGCGAAAATAACGAACAAAACTATAATTTTCTGTTAAAAATACAAGATACAAAGACGAAATAAAAACTAATTAAAATTTTGACGACCTCCGTGGTGTAGTGGCTAAGCACAATGGTTTCAAGGCGTCGCCACTCCGAGGTCCCGGGTTCAATTCCCGGACGGGTCAATATAGAAAACAAAATTTTCTTGACTCGGATCTAGGTGTTGTGGTACCACCACTGTCTGATTTTCATAACACAAGTGCAATTAGCTACTTACTTTAGGATCAGAGCAATGTATGTGATTGGTGTCCAATATTTGGAATAAGAAGATGTGGAAAGGGTGCATAAAATTGAAAAAAACCAACCTTTTAGTCAAGTTTACATAATTAAACAAAAAAAAAGCAGCCTTAAATTGTCAATTAGTGTATTTTAGTGAGTTATCAAAAGCGTACAGATATTTTAAAAATACTAGTCTTATGTAAAACATCAATTGAGAGGAAACAATAGGTACAATACTTACTCAAATGCGCATCGCCTTGAGCTGTTTCTGGTATTTTGACGTTCGCTTTGAAGTCGTTTAAATAGACTATTTCACATGAGCCAACCTTTTTTGGGTACTGCAACAAATTTAACTATATTAAGGTACATATTTTTATGTACTAATAGGGGTAGCTATTTTAATAAAAGTTCTTGACCAGCTTTTCATGGTATATTGATATAGATACCGATTATGGATACATAATAGTACATTATGATACAAGTGTGCTAAGTTGACCATTATATACAAGGCGATATTGTGTGCGCACGAGCGAAAGCGAGTGCGCCATAAGAAAGCCGCGTATATAATGGTCACAGGCACATGCGTATCATACGACGTTTTTCAACACACTTGCGAGGAAAAAACAAGACTCTTCATTTACTAAGTTTTTAATTATTAAAACATTTAGTAAAAATACATTTCACTCGATTTTGATGGCAAAGACTTTCGCACGCGTTTTTTGCCTCGTTACGTATGTCCGGCGGAGTAAATACTAGGTTTTCTTCATTTTCTTCACTTGAATTAGGCATTTTCATTAATATTAAACTTCTCAAATAATGCAAACTTCGTCACAGCCGACAATTATTATTTACGAAAAATGGCGCATTGTTTTTTTTTCTTGCCGCGATACCGATGCTCGCGCAAGGCTTAGGCGCGAACTAGATTGGCCAAAAGCCAAGATTAAAAATGTAATAATTCGTGTTTAAAACACAAATCATAGAAAATGTTAAACGAGTTTGAGCTATTTTTTAGTAATAAATCTGGATTTACCATTTTTTGAAATAAATATGTAGATACTGTTATTTTTCGCATAAATACTGTTTGTTGCTAAAATAAAAGTATTGTATAACCCGACTAAATTATATCGCTTCTTCTTATTACTTACGACTTGGTACTAGGGTACAAACCTAAATTGGTCGGGTTAATAAACTAAAGGCACTAGTGCAATAATATAATGAAAAGCACGCGTGTTTAATATCTATGATTATGAGCCAAAAATCGGTGGGTGAAAAAAAAAAAGGGCGGGAAATCTCGAGGCGGGAGGTTTAACAAATTTTTCGTTTGTGTAATAAAATTATTTTTGCTGGTTTTTCTTATTGAAAAGTGTGTAGAAACGCCAAAAAATGAGTACCGAAAGCGGTGGTACTCGTGAAAATAAGTCTAAGAAAAAGCGAAAGGCCGCAGGTCCTATCACAGACTTCTCAGATGAAGAGGAAGAAAATTTGCTCTCACCTTATTTCAAACAGAACCATATAAGGAGCTACCCAGCCAATTCTACAGGAACTGTCTTTCCCGTATACATTCAAAGTGTGGATGACTCAGTTAAGTTCGGTAACAAAGACCCTATTTACCTAAATAATATTTTCAGTAGATACAACAAAGGCGTGAAAGAAATCAAACGAGTGAATGCTCTCAAGTATGCTATTATATTTGACAATCCTAAAAATGCTAATTCATTGCTGACCAATACTTCCTTTTTGACTTCACATGCCATCAAGGCATTCATCCCGGCGTCGACAACAGAATCAACTGGTGTGATTAAGTTTATACCCACAGATTTGAGCTGCAAACATTTATTTGATAAATTGATAAGCAGTCAAGAGATTTTATCTGTCCGAAGGTTTACGAAGCGAACTTCAGAAGGGGTGGTCGCGCTGCAGACAATCTCAGTCACCTTCGCTGGTAATGTACTCCCTAGATCAGTTAATTATGGTTTGTGCACTTTACCTGTAGAAGAATATATAAGACCAATTATTCAATGCTATAAATGTATGGCCTTCGGCCATACAACTAAGTATTGCAAAAAAGAAGTTGTGTGCTCAATATGTTCTAAATCACATCATTATAAAGAATGTACTAATGCTGACAAACCTTTTTGTGTAAACTGCAAAGGAGAGCACATAGCTGTGTCTAAAATTTGTCCTATAAAACAGCAAAAAATTACAGAAAACAAAGCCAAAATTGTAAATAAACAAACACTAGGATCATTCTTCCCAGCACTGGGAAAAACATTCTCAAAGGCCGTGAGCTCTTCTTCGCCGCTTTCTCCAATTCAAAACAAGAAAAATGATAAAAATGAAAAGGACCTTTTAGTTGATATAATTAATAATGAAAAAGTTATTAAAGCTATAGTAGAAACTTTATTAGGATTGACTACAAATAAAGAAAAGAATGACTTACCAATAAATAGTTCAACAATTAAAGAAATGTTTATCAAAAATATTAGCTGCAAATATGGCGCTTAGAGGTTCTTTAAGGGTTTTGCAGCATAATGTACAGAGTTTAAAACCTAAGATTCCACTTTTATGTCATTTATTAGATTCGCAAAAGATAGATTTATGTGTATTAAATGAAACTTGGCTTCGGCCTGCAGATTTTGTAAACATAAGAGGTTATGTTATGTATCGTCAAGATGGGCTGAATGGTTACGGCGGTGTTGCCATCTTATGTAGAAAATCCATTAAGTGTAGTTTAATTAACACTCCAAGTTCAGACAGAATTCAGACAGTTGCAGTAAATGTTCAGTTGAGAAATAATAGTACTATAACTGTACTAGGTATTTATTGTCCTCCTAGAAATGGTCGCTTTCCTGTTCACACATTAAAGAATATCATATTGTCCTTACCTTCTCCTATACTTGTGATAGGAGATTGTAATGCACATCACACAGCTTTCGGTTCACTCATAAACAAAACCAGAGGAAATCAGATGTATGATATGATTGATGAATTAGACTTATTCATATTAAATAGTGGTGATTTTACTACACTTAATCGACCAAATCAATCGCCTTCAGCTATTGATGTTGCATTTATCTCTCCCAGTTTAGCTACTTCATCTGAATGGTCAGTTTATACTGATGATAGCCTTGGCAGTAACCACTTTCCAACGATGGTTAATATCGATATTAATGTAAATTTTTATGAACCAAGACAAAGCTATGAAAAATTTTTGTATAATAAGGCTGATTGGGTAAGCTACACCAAGAAATCTAAAACTTTTTTTAATGAAGTCATCTATGAAGATAATCCTTTTTCAGCTTACGATCAATTTTGTATTTTATTAAGTTGTCTTAGAAATGAATTTGTTCCTGTTTATAAGAATGTTAATAATAACCCTAGATTACACAAATCAGTTCCATGGTGGAACGATCTTTGCGATAAGGCGGTCAATGAGAGTAAAATTGCATTACGTTCTTACAGACGCCATCCAACGATAGAAAATTATATAATTTATAAAAAGTTAGATGCACAGAAAAAAATAGTAATAAAAGATCAAAAAAGGAAAAGTTGGCAATCTTTTTGCTCTAGTTTTGATAGAAATACTCCCATAAGTCACGTCTGGAACCTTATTAAAAGATTTAATTGTAAATATAAAAGCAATAAACCTAGAGATGATTGTTTCATAGATGAATTTTTGAATAAAATTTCTTTAACTAATCAAGATATAATTGTTGATTCTCTTGATGATTATTTTAATAGCAATGACTTAAATGTTCATTTAAATTTGCCTTTCTCTGAACAAGAATTTGATTTATCTTTAAAAAACAAAAAAGACACTACACCAGGTCTAGATTCCTATCCTTATATTCTTATTAAAAAGTTGGATGATACTGCAAAGATCGTTTTACTTAAAATTTTCAATAAATTATGGGAAATAAATCAAATTCCTAGTTCATGGAAAACTGTGGCTGTTGTACCAATATTGAAACCAGAAAAAGATCCTAAACTTGCAGATTCATATAGGCCAATATCATTATCATCTTGTATTGGGAAGATCTTTGAAAATATGATAAAAACTAGGCTTGAATTATTTGCAGAATCTAGATGTATAATTCCTCCTGATCAATATGGATTCCGTAAAGGTTGCAGTACAACTGACAGTTTAATTAAGTTTGGGGGTGACATAAGGGACGCCTTCTTAAATAATAATTATCTTATAAGTGTTTTCTTAGACGTTACTGGCGCTTTTGATAACATTGATTTAATTGAGTTGGTCAAAATTTTACACAGCTATAACATACCAGGGAAAATATGCAAGTGGATATTTAACTTTTTTTATTCGAGGGAAGTTTATGTTAAATTCGATAATGTTTTATACGGGCCAAGAACGGTGTATAAAGGGGTAATGCAAGGGGCTTCATTATCGCCTTTAATTTATATTTTATATACTTCTTTAATACACAAATATGTTTCTGTTCCAAGGTTATCTATTTTGCAATATGCAGACGATATTGTAATGTACACGTATGATAAAAATATATCTCAAGCTGTAAATACTTTAAATGAATCTCTTAAATTATTATACTTATATTATAAACAAATGCTAAAATTAGATATTAACCCGCAGAAGAGTTCAGCTGTAGTATTTAGCAATAAGATTGATTATGATTCTGTAAATACCGAAATAAGTTATTGCTCTGTAAATATTAATGTTGTCCCAGAAAAACGTTTCTTAGGTATAGTTTTTGATTCTAAATTAACCTTTCATACACATGTTTTAAAAGTAGTTCATAAAATGCAAACAAGTGTTAATATTATGAGATCTTTAGCTAGCATTTCATGGGGAATGGATCCTAAAATACTTAACATGGTATTCAAGGCCATAGTAAGAAGCCATTATGATTATGGCTTAATAGTTTATGGTAAGTCTTTGCACCAGTCTCTATTTCGTAAACTGGAAGTTATTCAGAACAAAGGACTCAGAGTTATTACAGGAGCAATGTGCTCAACGCCAATTAATTCACTTGAAATAGAGGCTGGTATTCCACCTATTTTTATAAGACTGAAATATTTAACTGAAAAATACTATGTTAAAGTGTTGTCAAACAAGAATTATATGTGTAGATATATTACAAATAAGATTTTAGAACCTGAGCACATGACTGATCTAAAACACATTTGTAGATGCATAGATCATAATATTAAATGGGAGTTAGGCTCTTTAGAAATACAGATTACAAAACCTTATATCTGCAAGCAAAAAGTGATGAATAATGAAGAATTCCTCAACTTTGTAAATATTGAAAAGAAAAATTACATTAGAATTTATACGGATGGCTCAAAAACAAATGACTCGACAAAAGCAGCCTATTATGATTCTAAGAATAGATTTGGTCGATGTTTCACTTTAGATCCAATTACGTCCATATTTACGGCAGAAGCTTATGCTATACAATCAGCCTTACAATACATCTTGGGCCTCAAAGATACTCGTTTGATCCTTATTGTTACCGATTCATTAAGTGTACTGAGTTCACTTGATAATCCCAACATAACGTACAAGACCAATGTATACATCACAAAGATAAGACAGATGATTCATGAAACTAAAGACAAGATTATTGAATTCTTATGGGTTCCATCACATTGTGGAATCACAGGAAATGAAATAGTAGACAAACTTATGAAGATACCAACTCCTGCTATTAACACAATCATTCAAGCTCCTCCCGTTCCATTAACTGACTACTATCCTATAGTAAGGAAAAGGATGTTCGACCATTGGCATATAGCATGGCAGACTAGCAAGCAGTATAAAGGAAAGTGGTTTGCAGAAATACAGGAAAAAATCCCAACCAAGCCTTGGTACTTCAAATTGAAATCTCCTGCTCGGAGGTTTATCACCACACTCAATAGATTAAGATTGGGACATGGAAGATTTCCAGCCCATCTCAAGAAGATCCGTATGAGCAGTACCGACATCTGCGAATTTTGTTCAAGTGAACAAGCCACACTTGATCATTTAATATTACAATGCCCGGCCTTTAATATACAAAGAATGCTCCTCATAGATGGCTTACTAAGGACATATAAAGATAAAGAAATTCCCCGCCTCCTGCCATCTTTGCTACAAAACACTGAAACATATGAAGACATTTACAAATATATTTTATCCACATTTCAAGAAATATGAAGATTATGGACCCACAGAAGAATTATTGATAGTCGAATATGACGACGAAGGAATGATAAATTTGAATTGAAGAAACTAAGGAAATACCCTTAAGAATAATGGCAATAATAATAAAGATTTGGCTGGATGGCTAAGCCGCAAGCCGTAAAAGTCGATATTAAAAAAAAAAAAAAAAAAAACAAAAATCGGTGGAATAAAGACGTCGTTATGAGCAAGTGTGTTGAAAATAGTATTTTACACTACATCGACACAAACTGTCAATATACAATGTGTTAATTTTACACTCGATCAAACTTTTAGGGAGTGCTCTAATGATGGTTTTGAACAACTTTTGCTGTGGAACCAATTTTGAAATTGAGAAAAAAACAGCTGTTTCATACATTTTCTCCGAGACGAAATGAGTTTTTGTATGGAACAGCTGTTTTTTTTCCTCGATTTCGAAGTTGGTCCAAAAGTAAAAGTTGTTCAAAACCGTGAGTAGAGCACTTCCTGAAAGTTTGATTAAGTGTAACATTAACACAATGTATTTCACGCGGCATCGAACTCTACAACGGGTAATGGTAAATGCGCAAAACCTCTGACACCCCAAATTATTTTTAACTAGCGGTCCCCCGCGACTTCGTCCGCGCGTCGCAGCGTCATGTTTTATATCCTAAAGCCTTTCTCGATAAATAAGCTATCCAAAACAGAAATATTTTTTCAAATCGGTCCAGCAGTTCCTGGGAGAAGCGCGTTCAAACAAACAAACTCTTCAGCTTTATAATATTATTAGCGCAAGCGCACGTTGTACTTTAGCTGCGAAAATTATTTTGGTGCGGAGTTATGTTAAAACTGTGATAGCTCCTAAGATATTTATTGAAATCAAATGATATAAAGGGCAACTTGGTTCTAAATTAAATGCTCGTGATGATGAATGTATTTATTTTGATAAGAATAAATACCTGTGTGTATAATACACCTCTAAAAATAATGCATATTTTTTTTTACAAATTTATTAACATACAAGAGGTTGTAGTAAGTCAACCATAAAAGATAGACATATGCTGTCGCGGACTTTATTATAGAACTCTTAATGCTGAACAATCCTGTCATACCTACATGATTTTTGTGTAACTTAAGCAGTTTCCGCAGCGTATGCAGCGGAAGCTTTCAAAAGGAATATCTTTCTCCCGTTTTCGCAACATTTTTCATTTCTGCTGTGGTCTTATGAGTCGTATCTTTATGTTATATAGCCTAAAGCCTTCCTCGATAAATGGACTATCCAACGTAAAAATAATTTTTCAAATCGGGCCAGTAGTTTTTGAGATTAGCGCGTTCAAACAAACAAACTCTTCAGCTTTATAATATTAGTATAGATTAAATTGACCTAATTCTGAAAGAAACATATAAAAACTAGTGGTCCCCCGCGACTTCGTCCGCGCGTTTTTCGATTTTTTCTAGCCTTTTAAACCTTTTCTAGACCTCCACAAACATTTCAAGACTAAGATAAGATAAATCCTTTCAGCCGTTCTCGAGTTTTAGTGAGACTAACGAACAGCAATTCATTTTTATATGTATAGATAAGAAATATTTAAGGTTTTATGGGGTGTTTTAGTTTTACTGGCACTTCTGATCATTTCTTGCTCTGCGGACGACGCTCTGTCTAGAGAGGAGTCCGTAGGTATATCGCCGCGCTGACTTTATTATTATTACTATCTTCGCTCTTAAAAACCTATCCATTGCTTGTTTAAGTAGGTATTTTGGCGGGTTTGCGTTGCGCACGTAACGGCTTGTCAAAATCACAAATAGACAGGGCAACTTGCTATTGAACATTTTTTGATAAATGTGACCAACATTAAAAATTGATTCTGCTCCTTATATTCCAATCAAACTATTTTCAGTTTTTGCGCATTTAACGTCACACGTTGTATATGTTCAACATAAGCTTTAATTTCTAATAATTAAGGTTTAGTTCAATGATGACTTCCGTGGTGTAGTGGCTAAGCACGCTGGTTTCAAGGCGTCGCCGCTCCGAGGTCCCGGGTTCGATATAGAAATCATAATTTTCTATATTGTCTCGGGTCTGAGTGTTGTGATACCACCGTTGTGTCTGATTTCCATAACACAAGTGCAATTAGCATTACTTTAGGATCAGAGCAATGTATGTGATTGGTGTCCAATATTTATTCATTTTAATTTCGAAAACTTTCCACACAAATATAGCTCCATACCTCTCCCTGTCCATGATAGTTCCTGATCCGTCTGAATATCTTCTGCATGACGTTCGTGTCGTGGCATACGAAGTACGCGTTGTGGGTCACGTGGTACCCATACTTGGAGTACAGCGCGTTCAGTTGCGACACGAGCGTCGAGCCGGCCGAGTAGAGATGCGACGCTAGCGATGCCACCTGTGAATAAACGATCAATATGTCTATACACAATCAAACAATCTGTGTTTTGCTGCTTTAAGACCTGAACCGGGTTTTAAACAGGGCTTGGAAACCGGTATTTTTTTGAACCGGTTTGACGAGAATATTGGTGGAACTTTTTGAAAAAGGTTATGTTCCTTTAAGCCGGTTTGGACAAATATGGGTATTTTGTATTAACCGGTCCAACTTTTCGTTCAGGTAGGACAACCACCCTGAACTTCGTTAAAACCTGCCAGCTGACGTTTGATTTTATTTAATAAAACGTATTTTGTTGATATATACTATCAGATACGTACAGTGGTATTTGTTGAAAATATTGTGTACCTATTAATTATAATATTAAACAATACAATGGCAAAAGAAATAATTCTGAAGAATCTGATAATTAGTTTAACATCTGTTGAACAATATTCGGTCTAAAACAAGTCGCGTTGCGATCGTCGCGAGCGGCTAAGAATTAACCGGTTTATTTAGGTTCACAGTATCGCTCTTATTTGGTTCCGCTCCGGAACGGAATTTTACGATAAAACCAGTTAACCGTTATAATACCGGTAAAATTTAAAGCGGTTCCAAGCCCTGGTTTTAAAGCAGCAATATACAGTAGTAGTAGTACTGTGCGTCTTCTTATAGTTTGTTAGTTATTTTATTTGGCCCTTCGGTTTTTTTAATATCGATTTTGTTCATTAGAAGTATCCTATATTCGGCACACGAATCATATTCTTATGAGTTATGATGTTAAAATATTTTAATATCTATATATATATATATATATATATATATATATATATAAATTAATTGCTGTTCGTTAGTCTCACTAAAATTCGAGAACGGCTGAACGGATTTATTTTATCTTAGTCTTGGAATGTTCGCGGAGGTCTAGGGAAGGTTTAAAAAGCGAGAAAAAATCGAAAAACGCGCGGACAAAGTCGCGGGGGACCACTACTTATTGTATAATATTAAACATAATTTTTCGGTTCTCATAACATCAAAATCATATACAAAAGCGATTTATTACATATTTAAATTTACTTGCAAAGTTGCGGAATATAATTTTCTTAAATTTGACCTGCAACTTTATATTGTTGTGAAAAATAAACGACTAGATTTCAAACTTAATGAAAACTTTTCTAGACTGTGTTAAGGTATGCAAAATTCCATGAAATGATAGATTGTTATACAAGGGGAGGAAACAAATTTAAGAAATTCACCCAGTTAAACATACTTTTTTCATTTCGACTGTAAGGAAAAAAAAATGCTGTGTGATTGTAAATGTTATTCCGAACAGGAGAGATGAAAATATTCAAACAACTCCGTAATTTTTTACATTAAGTGACCCAGACGAAACGAACGACGCATACGAAATTGGCACCAAAATTAACTAACTAAGTAAGTAACTCAAAGTGCAATGTTCGCTTTCTCTCCCCTCGATTAACAATCTTGCAAAGACTAATATAATATTACCACCCGACGATATATTCAAATTAATTTCCAGAAGCAATGTCCAAACTTATTGTCTATTCTTAGCTCTATCCGTAGAAACTACAAAGTACGGTCGCGATCTCTAGCGCCTACATCGCGTCATCTTGTGAGTGAGTGACGTCCGTTTTTATGTCGTTTGTGCAAGCGTTTTTAGGGTTCCGTAGCCGAATGGCAAAAAACGGAACCCTTATAGTTTCGTCAAGTCTGTCTGTCAGTCCGTATTTCACAGGCATTTTATTCTGTAACTATAAGCATTACACTGTTGAAATTTGGTAGGAAGATGTATCCTGTTAACCGCTTACCTATTCTCAAACAAAGAATAAAAAATAATGACATTTAAGGGGGGCTCTCATACATGAAACTAAAACAAACAAAAAATAGTCGAACGTATGTATGTGGGGTAGTCTATGGATAGGTCTTTTAAAATGATATGGAGGTTTCTAAAACCATTTTCTTTTAAAGTCTAACGTTTCATAGCTAGACGCTTCCAAAGTGGTAAAATGGGCGTCCCCCCATCTAACTTCTAAACCAAGAGAGTGTAAATTTTGAAAAAAATACATAAGGTAGATCTTAACAAATACTTTCAACGAAAATTGGTTTGGACGGGATCAAACGAGAAGTTTTTGAGATATAGCACATTTTCAACGACCGCAAACATACCTTTGTACTTCATACAAACACTATGAAAAACAAAGTTATATTTGCAGTCAACAAAATATTGAGGTATTTAATTAAGTAGAAGTAAGTGGATTCCCTAATTCAGTTAATGTTGGCACGGAACCCTCAGTGCACGAGTCCGACTCGCACTTGGCCGGTTTTTTTAAAAGCTTTAAGGTACGGTAGATCTCTGCGGCATCAAATCTTAGCAATAGCCAGACCGACCTGCACAGCGGCCGACACTCCGTCCTTGTCTGGCACGCGGTGGTTGCACATGTAGCCGATCGCTTCTTCGAACGCGAACAGCGGGAGTTTGCCCTGCTGAGCTAGCAGGAGTGTGGTGTTGCCTGCAAAAAGAAAATGTATCATTGTAGAATCTTTAAATGGACTTGAAACTGCGCCAAATACCATCGAAGACATTCTGTATTCTTTCAGGTTGCCGTCCTTTTCGCGCCAGAGAAAACGTTGGGCGTCCCTATCTCGTGGAGAAATTTTTACTTGGGGAAATATCTCCTTGATGTCTCCATTCAAGGCGACTTAATTATTTCAGAAAAATCAATTAATACAGTGCCACCAATTTATCTGTTGACCAAGAATGTACCTACAGATTGTTACATAGTAAAAATTGAACCTTTCTTTTAACTTACCTCCTGCGATAGTTTAGGGTTTTTATTGCATTCTTTCGTCTCATTCCTGCACTGCAATTTGTTTTATCATTAAATAGATTAATTTATTTACTACATTAATTAGATTATTTCATTAATCTTGAGATTGATTTGTAGCTAGCTTCCAAAACAAATATTTCATCAAGTTTGACACTGGCGTTGACAGCTTAGAAGTATTATTTTCCCGTTGCCACAGATTATGTAGCGATTCGGTTTGTTGAGCTCGTTAGCTCAGCAATTTCATCTTTCCAATTATTTTTGTTTTGATTCTTAATTTGTTTAATTTGCTTCCGATTAATTCAGAGTACAAATATTATCCCTTTTAAATATTTATCTAAAATTCAATTAGATTGTAATAGTTTTTATTCTACGTGTCTATGGTCGTTTGGTCAAATGCAGTGACAGTGACAGTTGTTGATATAAAAGTACTGGTCAGCAGATTCCCGGTCTTTTTTCTTGGATTTTGCGTCGTGAAGTTCAGATCAACCTTTCCACCGCCCAACAGTGCCACCAGCTTCATAGATCAGTCCCCGAGACCGTTACTCAATTTCAAATCTTTTAATTGTAAGTATTCTCGCATTTTGTGCGATTTTCCAATTCACTTTGAGTTCGTTGAGGTTGTGTTGTTTCGAAAACTAACTTTTTGTGGTATTTCCTTCGTCCTCGCAGAATTCTTGGAGGTCACAGGAGACGGCGTGGCAGGCGTGATACAGCAGTCGACTCGGCGCTGAAATCCGTCATTCCAACCCCTTATGAGGTAAATTTTTCATTTTTATTCTTGCTGGAGGGTAGATGAAAAGGTCGCGCCCTATTGTTACAAATTTAGGTTTTCCATTCCAAATTCACTTTATTTAATATTTCCCATAGCATTATTGAAGTAAATTTACATTTGAAAAGCCTTTATTTGAGATAATTTTCCCCCTTTTTGAATATTTTTAGTACTGGTTGTGACAAACCATAAAATAGGTCTTTTGTCACTTTCCAGGGTTTTTTTTGGTTTTGCTTTGATTTTATCCCGTTACCTCCTCTTCGGGTGCCTTCGGGATCTACGTTTGCGGAGAACCCCGGCCTGCCAAATCCGCTCCAGGGTCTCCGATTTCTCTCCGGCCCGAGGCATCTACCCCGGTAACCCGTATAGGGATCTTTACTCTTTCTTATAATACGGTGCTGCACCCAGCAGTGCCTGGCGCCCACACCTTCTTATTTATTTAATTTTGAAATTACTTTAAATTAACATTGTGATTGCTCCCTAAATCATTTTATACGTATCGGCTCCGGTCTCACCCCAAAGTCTACCCACAACTCCCTTTGTGTTCTGCCATAGGCTAGACCGGCTCTTTCGTTTATTTAATTGTTTAACTAATTTTGTAATTTAAACTTAAATTAATTATTTAATAAATCCGATATTTAAAGGACTATTTTTTATTATTTAACAAGATGTCACTTTGAACACGTCATTACTGCAGGTACAAGAAAGTGCTACCATTGAAGATATTCGATTTTTTTGTGAGCAATCTATTACCAAACATCAGCTATTTTCATTTAATATTATACTTGTAGCTTATTTTTACGTACTTCATATTTTTATCGGTGATAGCGAGCAATAAAAACAATAAATTGGTCCGCATTTCAATAATCTTTAGCCGTGTATAATAACGCCATTCGGTATTATTTCCACCGATTGTGCAATAATATTTTTATGTTATGTGGCGAATATTAAAGATCCCGAAGTGTTTATTTTGTAAAAAAACAACATCATCCCCCCTCGGTCGTGACATCATGCCGTCACTCTTCAAATAACTTGGTCTATATGATGTTAGTTGCTATCATAAATAAGAGTGGCCAGCACATCAGGTCACCCAGTTTTGTTGCAAACTGGCCCTTATTAGAACTGAATAAGATACCTCAGTGTTTACCTTGACATGCTGTTGTCCGTACAATATGACAAGTATTAAAGATTTTTTTCTAGCTCACAAAGAAAACGATGATTACAGGTAGAAAGCCCGTCTGAGACACAGTTGCTTATTACAAGTGCAATTTATATGATTACAGATTTTAAAATAGATTGATATAACTTAAGGGCTAATGGAATGAATAAACGTTTTTTCGACGTACGAAAAGCTTTATTAACGAAAAATATGTTTTATGTATTCCTCTGTCAGCAGCAAGTTTTTTACGCAACGCCAATGTTAATTTTTTAGTCTCTAGTAGTCACTAAGAGACGGTGCTGTTTATGCGATAAATCTTATGACTTACTGTAATTCTGACAAAAGACACTAACCTATTTGAAATCATATCATCACCCATCCACTAAGCTCTGTCTGATATCTTAGTTCTTCTACGTATCTCATCATATCTCGTTGCGAAATACCGAGCATAGCCCTCTCATGGCAAGACAAAGAAAATATTCCACGGCATAAGGAGTCCAAACGCCTACTGCACCTTACTAGGAGTCGGTACAGTAATACATAGCTCGCTCTTACACCAGCTTATAATAATTAATCTAGCTAGAAGTTACTCAAGCGAATATGCTGAGACATTGAAGAAAACAACACCCAAGCTAATTTTATGTACACATATATATATGTGTCTGAAGTCACTACGAGATGGCGCTACTTATACAATAAATTGCGATGACGAGTTATTACATTGATGATAGCTGCATTTTGGCTTCATACACGCGCATGTGGCACTGAAAACTTTGAAAAATAAAGTATAAACACTACAATAGAGCGAATGCGCGCTCACCCATCCACTTGAAGCCGGTGAGCGTCTCGACGAACTCGCCGCGGCCGCGCACCACGGCGCGCAGCATCTTGGAGCTGACGACGCTGGCGAGCACGAACACCTCCTCGTGGGCGGGCTTCTGCTCCAGCAGCCACCAGCCGAGGAGCGCGCCCATCTCGTTCCCGGTGAACACGCGCCAGGACTTCGCGCTGGATATAGATATAATGTGTAATGTTAAATTCGCAAAACCTCAGACACCCCATGATTTTAAGTTCAACTGACTTAATTCTGAAAGAAAAAAATATTTTAAAAATAATTAGAGGTATCCATGAAGATGAAATAAGAAACCTCTTATGAATTCTAAAACATTCTTTAAACCATTGGATAGCGAAGCGTTATCAATTTCCAAGTTGAATTTATTCTGTAAAGAATAACTACTTGGTCCACTGCGGTTGTAAAACAGTTGGGGTAGGTAGATAGCGCAGCCCCCTCGAATAGAGCACGCCTTGTCGTTGCGAGCTCAGTAGCCTGTCGCAATCCAGCGGCGGGTGAAGCCAAGATGCTCCGTGGAGAGTTCCGCTACGTCTGTTCCCGTATCGGGCGGCAGTGGCCATAGTGAGTCGCGTCTGTCTCGCATCGAGCGGCGGCTCACTAAAAGTCGTTGGACTCCCGGCACCCCTCTGGTTTATCAGAGGAGGCAGGGGATGTCCTGAGGACTTTGAACCTCTGGGCGAGCTCAGCGTGCATGCAACGACGCCCGACGGCAGTCGGGCGTGGCTCGCCTCGTCGGGAGGGTTCCGGACGGACGGTGTGGGGACACTTCTGTCCAATCACCAGGGACCCTCCTGAGGCGCCAGTGTGCCGTCGGGAGTGGGATCGCCCCACTCCGTGTAGATCCGCCCTCCCGATAGAGGGTGGAGGTTGCGCTGGCAAGGGTCGCGGGATTGTTGAGACACCGCGGCCCCTGCTGTCACAGCCAACAAACGCGGCGGGCGTCGTCAGGTTTTAGTGGGTATAACCGAATTCGGGGTAGTCCACACACGCCCCTCCGTTCCCCGACGGAGAGGTACGGTGCGTAATTGGCATTTCCTGACGTTAAAAAAAAAGGTAGATAGCGCAGCCGTCACGCATAAAGAAGTGTCCATAAGAGACCAAAAAATTCGCACGATCGGGCCGACAGCACGGTACCTCAATTGGAAGAGCGTTTGGCCCGGTTAGCGAGCTGCTGGTTCGAGTTCCACCCGTGCGCAATTTTCGGTTTCTTATTTCATCTTTATAAATATAAAATATGACACTGAGTGTTAAAAACATTCTAAAACCATAATTAGAGGTATATGTGGTGTTCTAGTTTTACTGGCACTTCTGATCATTTCTTGCTCTGCGGACGACGCTCTGTCGAGGGAGGATTCTGTAGGTATTCACCGGGCCTCTGTGCCACGCTGACATTTTATTATTACTATCTACGATGATAAAAAACTTTAGCTTGATTAGGTATTTTTGCGGGTTTACACACGTGATGGTTCGTCTTATAAATAAATAGACAGGGCAATATTTTAATGAAGATTTTTTGAAAAATGTGACCCATATTAAAAAGTGATTCTGCTAGTTATTTCAATCAACCTGTTTTGAGGTTTTGCGCATTTAACGTTACACGTTGTGTAAGTTTATATTATTAAAGTTCTTATAAAGAAAGTATATTTTTGTGAATTTCACACATACAAACTTTGAGAAATAATAATCATAGATAGTATCAAAAGTGGAGTAAGGCACGCTATTATTATGTTTTCAGTGTTGTGTGTCGAGAACAGATGCGACAAAATAGTGAGTTTGTGGACAATGGTACCAGCGGCGAGCGGAATAAACGACTTCGAAGAAGGGTAGACCGATATGTCTGCCAATAACAACCCACCCGCAAATTCTCTTCAGTATCTCCGTGATCATGGCGCTTGCAACAGTGCCGAAATATCGGAAACTCATAAATAATAAGGTAGCAATCCCATATCTAACTATTCTAATGACACGCTTTTAGTTTTTACCTAATGTCATACTCAGCAACAGCCAGTCTGTCTGCATCAGGGTCGTTAACTAACACCAATTGTACTCCTTTCTCCTCAGCCAATTTCTTGCTCAACTCCAGGCACTCGGGTTCCTCAGGGTTAGGGAAGGTCACTGTTGGGAAATCTGGGTCCGGATCCTGTTGCTGCTTCACGCTTATTGGCGGCTGAAAGTTAAATAAGAAAAAGTTGGTTATTGCCTTTGCCGTAAGTGTATTAGACGTTTCTTACTTATATTTTTTACCGATTTTCGGTAATGGGCGGCCCCTCTCAACAGAGATAGGCCAGGAACGCAGGAGTTATTATAGTGCTCAGATGTGTGTGCAATACACATTTATTCGGTGAGACGGCAGTTCGACATGAACGATTAGAGATCAGGCGCAGGACCAACAGGTTAACATGTTTTCCGAGGCACGGGGTTACATCACCACCAACTTCCTGATTCCGAGGTTTCCGAGTATTTTCAAAACAGAAAAATCCAGAAACAAAATTTCGGCACGACCCGGGATTCGAACCCGGGACCTCTTGGGTAGCAAACAGCAAGCTATCCGCTACACCAACGAGGTAGACTAACGTTTCTTACTACCTGGTTATCGTAAGAATGGTCATGTCACTGTCACACTCACTGCGCCGTGACATGTGTGCAAAAATTAACTGTATTGACACAAAAAGAACAAACGCGGGTGATCGGGGAAGCGGGAGGAATTTGACATGTTTGACAAGTCTTTTCTTATAATATCTGGTAAGTATGCACGATGGATATACGATGGCAGCATTGCAGTTTGGTGATCTACGATCACTGGACAATGAAATAATCAATTGTAATTTTAAAAGTAAATGAATGATGCTTATATAAGAAGTGTGTTCCACTATCGTTTCTATTGAGATTAGATTAATATCGTCGAAGCAGATGACAACGCATTAACACAGTTTGTGAGACGATACAAAATTAAGAAGGTGAAAAGTTTTGGTTGAAATATATTAAATGTAATTTAGCTTTTTTCTACTTCGACTTATACATTCTTTTAGAGGTTACTCTGCTGACGTGTTTAAATAATCTCACCTTCAAATTAGCCGCCTCAAAAGCCTTAACAACGAAGTCATATCCAACACCATGCATAGCGCTGTACACGCTGTCTATCGCTGCAGTTTTGTTCTTTTGTAGAACATCCTCGCTTAAAGTGCTGCGAATGTACGCCATGTACTCAGTGGTGACTTCTTTTAGGCAATCTGTGACTAGGGTGTGGGTCCTGATCTCTTCTATGTTCCAATGTTCTTCTGGTATGCTGGAAGGAGAAAATATTTTAATGAATACGGGAGAAAAGGACAAATATAGTGTATGTCAGCCGTGTTTTCACTATCAGAGAGAGAGAGAGAGAGAGAGAGAGAGAGAAGTAGGCACTTAAGGAACGCATTATGGGACGTTTAGCTGCCATAAAATTGTCTTGGCTTTTTTGCCTTTAAGGTTGAAAGCAACATGTCATATGTGTCATATTGCTTTCAATTGACAAATTTTAAAAATTTTCATATGCACATTTTTATTTTATTCCTGAAAGAACTTCAAAAATTAAGGTACCCATATTTTTTCATTTTCATTTCTTTTCAGTATTTCCTCTAATAATAATTGTTTAAAAACTCTCCATTCTAAAGAGCGGAAGTACAGGAAGTTTGATGTTACGAGGTTATGTCTTTGCTATATTCGATAAAAAATATCTGACGTTTATAGTGTTGTGGTCTTCATCAATTGTGGAATTAAGGTGTCGATATCAATGGTATATTCCTTGAGTCCATTGAATTTTACTTTATTATCAAACATACCTAATTTAAGTTATGTTAAAAGTAACCAAATAAAACAACGCAGCAACCTTTCTTATTTAATATTATTATGATGTTTGAAAATTACTCCAATTTTTTCTTCTCATAACTACAAATATCAATCATATTTCGAATGAGGAATCATCATTATTATTTTGTATCTGAACTAAAAATTTGTTAGAATGTTTTTTTTTTAAAATAATCTTCTATTTACCACATCGTAATTTATCGATAATGTCCAATACAATACCGGAAACAACAACAATACTAAACGTCAAAGTAACAACTGACAGCAAGCTCAAAGTTCAAAAGCAATTTTTTCTGCATGAAATGTCATTGCAAAGGCGTAACCTGTGAAATGCCAACTTCCATGTTCTTTTCAGTCTTTATCATTTAACTTTAAAAAAAAGCGGAAAAAAATCTGAAAAAATGTTCAACGTGTTTAGAAATGCAAAATCTTGAAATGGTTTTCGAATTTTCATAACTTTTCATAAATGAAATGTTGTCAATTGGCATTGGAAAAACGCAAAAGGCAGGGTCCATTCTTATGATTACCGCGTAAAAATGCACTGCTCAATTTCCCCCAGTATACAGTCGTCATGCGGCGCGATGATCTGGCAGCTGTTGCCCCAGTACACTTTATATCTAACTGTAATATTCTTTCGGCTTGTGCGATGCGGTCACCATCACGCCCGCTGCTGCTTGATAATATACGTATGCTTGAGTCTGTTTCTTTCACTTATGATGCCATATTACGTCAGGTAAGCGAGATAACTAGACAAGTGATTCCCCTCGCCTTCAGATGTCGGCGGACTATCGTAGTGAGATGGGTAATCGTGATGAGACCAGTGGCCATATCTGTGTCTCTGCCACTCAAATCGCCAGGTTATGTGAGTGAGCAGAATAGGTAGATACGACGTATGATACTCGTCTTACAGAATAGTTTCAGTTTAGCGTGGTAGAGCGTCGCGGTTTGAATTGCATTGCACCAGCTGTCGTGCTCATTTTCTGGTTGCTAAGTAGATTGATTTTTAGCTGCTTTACAGGAACGAACCTAGTGCCTGTCTATGACCCGATAAAAGAGTAGTGAAGTGCGAAAATACTATTAAAATACTTTGTAAGCAAAGTGGGACCTTCAAATTAAGGTACTCACTCCAAACACTGCTCAATTTCCTCCAGTATACAGTTGTCATGCGGCGCGATGATCTGGCAGCCGTTGCCCCAGTACACTTTGTAACCGTTATCTTCTTTCGGATTGTGCGATGCGGTCACCATCACGCCCGCTGCCGCTTGATAGTGTATCGTCGCGAAAGACACGAGCGGCGTCGGACAGACCGCAGAGAATAGGTGGACGGGGATGGATGATGAGATGAAAACTTTTGCTGTGAGCTCGGCGAATCTGGAAGAATTACAGACAGAACATGATAAAAGTATTCATTTGATTTAGATTTTTTGCGGAAAACGCATTGCGTCTATCACACAAGTGCTCTCTAGATTACTGGGCACTACAAATTTAACTTAACTTAGAATCGACACGCTTAAAAGAAGATGAATTAAAAGTACATATTTGCATGGGCCTCAAAACTGTCATGGCATCCTAAATGACGTCACTGCTTAAGTCAAAAGTCTTTTGACAACAAAATTCTATGACAGCAAAAAAACGCCATCGTACAAGCTGTGCCGTCACATCCTCTGATAGACGTTTACGGTCTCGTGACCAAATGTGTTTCGGATAAATTTAATTATTTATTAATAATCCTTATTTATATTCATCAACAAATCCTTTATATGAAACTACCAAAATCGTGATTTGTTCTTAGTGGAAACTAGTCTATTACAATGCGTTAGCTACTCGTACTTAATAAGAATACCTATTATACCTACAATAATAGGGCGCAATAAGCGGGATCATACTCTGCAAGAACAATCTGAATAAGATTATCCTGAATCTGGACAGCGCACTGTGGTTAAGAAATGTTGAAGTTATTATTGAAAAAAAAACCAATGCGTTGCGAATTACCAACCAAATGTCGTAATCCGACGCACAATATTACTGCATTAAGTGCTCCAGACATAGCAACCCTTGCTTTCATGTTTAGCTAATTATCTGATGCATGAAATTGTAAAGCTAAGTCGAAGACAAAACAAATTCCACCAAGTACTTAGGTGCAATATTACATTCATTGAACTGTCTACTCCACGGAGTTGAATGATGATAAATGATTTCAGCTAGCTAAATTAGAATCAATAGAAACTTTGCATCATCAAATCTAAATGAATGCATGCCAACTAGACCTAATAAAATGCCAGACGTTACTAGATTCGTAGTTAGAAACAAACTAGGTCTCAATTGAATAGTGATTCATGCTGAATGTCTAAGCAGATTGCAACCGGTCACTTTGGAAACCAATAGACCCTATGACGTTTTCTAATGTGTGGCGGTGGACGCTTTGCATCTGAATATAATGATGTTTACAGATTTAAAGGTGCTACATCTTCTCTCTATGTATATTTTCACCATTTGTGTTTGTTGAAAATAACAACGCCACCCCCCCCCCCCCCCCTATTTAACTTCTAAACTAATTGAGTGAAAATTTTGAAAAAAATATATAATGTAAATGTTAACAAATACTTTTAACGAAAATTGGTTTGAACGGGATTGAACGAGAAGTTTTTGAGATAAAGCACATTTTCAACAACCGCAAACATAACTTTGTTCTTCATACAAACACTATGAAAAACAAAGTTATGTTTGCTGTCAACAAAATATTAAGGTAAGTGGAAGAAAGTGGATTCCTTAATTCAGTTAAAGGTGGCACGGAACCCTCAGTGCGCGAGTTCGACTCGCACTTGGCCGGTTTTTTATTTTTGTAAATCATGTCAATATTTGTATTATAAATGGCATACCAGCAGACTGACACTGCAGATAGCTTAGCAAAAGACTTTTTAAGTAAAAATAACATGAATCTAATAAAAGTGACATGGTTTGGAAGAAAATGCCACTTTCTTGTTTTCTTCATACGAGAAAAATACAAAAAAACTATAGCTATGTCCAGTTTCAGTTTGGCACGTTATTTTTGGGACTCCAGTATGTATAATAGAAAGTCGTGTTCGTAACACTATTTATAACTTAAGAACGGAACGGGGCTAGGGGCGAAACAAAGTTTGCTGAGTGCGCTAGTATTGTTAAAAAAAAAACATTACTCTCTTACAGAGATTTTTGAGGATAAAATAAAAATGTTACTATTGTAAATATTTTATAGCATAAAGTTAAAATTAATTGAAGAACATGTTATACTTAAAATGTTAAATAGTTCTAAAATAGAAAATATTTTTTGCCCAAGTGGCAGGTTTTAGCTGGTCTTTCTTTTAAGATAAGAACAACTTCTATCTACCTATAGCTGAAACAATAAATGTTTTATTGATTGTTTGAGTGAAGATTACGATGAAGACTATATAAAATGATTGAACGTGACATACGTATATAACTGACTATTGACCGTGCTTTAAAATTAAATTCACAAAGTAGCTTCGTGCGTGATGCCTCATTTTAATTTCAATAAATTATCTCCAGAACAACGTAAAATAACAGCGTCAATAATCACTCGTATTATCGGAAATATTGAAACTGTGAAATTTTTCCTACTCGTTATTCTAAAGGCATGTGGCCTTGAAGATGATGCCATATATCGTTTTTGTTAAACAATAGATCCTTAGAGAACAAGTAATAATGATTATTGTTTTTATGATAAATCACATACCTACATTTCTTATATTATATAAATGTATTTAATTATAACCAGCTATCTATACCAACTCTACCAAAGTGCGATAAAATTACGTCAAGACATAACGTAATATAATCAATTTTATCGTTGAGGAGATTATAGTTTTAACCACGACAATATAACGCATATAGCTTTTTGCGATGGACATTTCATACCGATTCATAATACAAGATGTATTAAAAAAAGGGCCAAGTGCATGTCGGCCTCGTGCATTGGTGGTTCCGTTTCAAGCCACTATATTATGATTTTTTTCCAAAATGTTTACTTGTTTCGTTCTAAACTTTAAGGCGGGGAGGGACGCCAAACAAGTTTCAACTGTGTAATGCTTTTAATTTCAGAATAAAATGGTTGTGACATACGGACGGACAGACAGAAAGACTTGACGAAGATATAAGCATTAAATTAAGTGTTCGGTTTTAAAAATACCAGTTTTACTAGATATTATACAGAAATTGATCGATGGATGATAATAAGAAGAACTGATTGGTCTTAATTTAAACACTAGACTAGATGTCTCATGGTCAAACCGATACTCTTTTTTACGATGTGTTTAATATCTATCTACTAAAGATATCTACTCTATGTAGATTATTCCATATAGGAAGGTTTTTAAATGGATCGCTAAGTAACTTCAATATCTGCGTCAATAGACAAAATTTAATGTATGTATTTACGAAAATTTAATGTATGTACGGAAAAAAATACATTCATTCACGAAAAATAGGGACTAAACAATTATAAATAAAGTGATAGTAGTATACACAAATATAATACTAGGAATAAGGATAAGCTTGCTATTCCACAATTTAGGCTTCGAAAGGTTGGTAATTCTTTCATGGGGAAAGGTATAAAATTTTTCAATAAACTACCAGAACACAATATAAACTTACCGGTTAATAAATTTAAAACTGTTATTAAAGAAACCCTTATCACAAAAGGGTATTATAAAGTAGATGATTATTTAAAAGATAATAATGTATGGACTTGCATGATCACTACAAACATTGTAAACCTTTTGAAAAGAGGCATTGACAATAGTGACTTTAGTTTGTTGCGCAGCTTCTTCTCAGCACTAGCCCACAATTGTCCCGAAGCTGTGGTAGGGTTTATATTGGGACATGTAAAAGTGCCCCCAGTGGGCCTATTTGCATAAATAAATGACTTTTATGACTTTTAAAAATTTTAATCTGGGTAGAGTAGTTACATACTAGTTAAAGAAATAAATAAATTCCAATTTGCATCACATAAAATCTGCGAATAATTTTCGGCTACGAGATAAGACATATCGGGATAGTTTGTTATCATGTGCGTACGAAATATTTCGATAGTTGTTACGACTTGACCCCCCGGCCACGCGATAATAACTGATAGAATAACAGATCAATAACCAATGTATTTGTTTGTTTCACTTGTAATATTTGATTATTCAAACTAAATTATAATCGAATAGCGGATCACCGCGGTTCCACTCGCGCAAATATACAACTTCCATCCTCCTTTTTACCCTATTTAAGGATGATTCCTGAGAAACAAAAACTATCTATGCACCGAATTTCATCCAAATCGGTTAAGTAGTTTTGGCGTGACAGATTGACTTTACTTATTATTGTTTCACATTTATAATATAAGTATGGTGTAAAATCCGTTTTCTTTTGCTAGTCGACTATTGTAAACAATCTTTATACAATATGTAAAAAAAAACTGTCTGACCCGAAAGAATCAGTAAGCTCAAGTGGCAATGGGCAGGGCACATAGCGCGAAGAACTGATGGCCGTTGAGGCAGGAAAGTTCTAGATTGGAGACCCTTCGACCAGAGACGCAGCGTAGGACGTCCACCAACAAGATGGGCAGACGACCTTATAAAGATCGCAGGATCAAACTGGATGCAGACCGCTAGTGATCGGTCGCTGTGGAAAGCCGTGGGGGAGGCCTATGTTCAGCAGTGGACGTTCTTTGGCTTATAATGATGATGATGATGATGATGACCCGAAAGGGTCATAAAGTTGAATTAATAACATATCCAAAACAAGTAATAAAATAACGTTATTTCTTAAATCTTTTTCTAGACTCGGCCTGCTGGCGTGCTGATGTTACCAGTTCCTCTTAAAACCTACCTTTTACTATTATATCTGCCGTCGTATCCAACGACAATGCCGTTGCGTAATTGACTCTGGTTACATACTTTTTGGATGTACGAACATAGGCCCTGCAACAAAAAAATATTATTTACGCTTGTGGTGATAATTGATGACATGACAGCATTTTACATGATTTGTATTGGACCGAGCGCAACGATAGCGACACAAACTATTGGGAGACGTTGAAATTATAAAAGGCAAAAAAGTAACGTAAGTACGAAAAGTAATTAAACCATATTTAAAAGACTAACAAACAAAAAATAAGACTGATTAAGAACGGTAGCGTGGTTTAGAATGTTTTAACACTCAGTTTCATATTTTACATCCATAAAGATGAAATAAGAAACCAAAAAATTAGTAATTAATTAATTTAAGTTATTAGACCATATTTAAAAGACTAACAAACAAAAAATAAGACTGAATAAGAACGGTAGCGTGGTTTAGAATGTTTTTAACACTAACAGTCATATTTTACATCCATAAAGATGAAATAAGAAACCAAAAAATTAGTAATTAATTAATTAAAGTAATTAGACCATATTTAAAAGACTAACAAACAAAAAATAAGACTGAATAAGAACGGTAGCGTGGTTTAGAATGTTTTTAACACTCACAGTGTCATATTTTATATAGGTACATAAAGATGGAATAAGAAACCACAAATAACGCAAGGTCGAACTGACAGCACGGTATCTCAATTGGTAAGAGCGTTTGGCCCGGTCAGCCAAGACGTTACTGGTTCAAGTACCGCCCGTGCGCAAATTCTTGGTTTCTTATTTCATCTTTATGAACGGTAGTGTGTTTGAAAGTGGTATGGCGGCAGAGAACTCGACCGTACTTCAACGTCATAGCTAGCCTAGCAGTTGGAACAAGTAAAAATATGAAGACTGTGTAGTCTGGAATGTGACCTCACATAATGTTTTTTTCTGTCATTTGTGCAAGCTATTTTTGTTTGAAACTGGCAAGGTAGCCGAGACCTCGACTGTACATAAACATACTAGCTAGCTACCTGTGTAGTGGTGGGTCGTTGTCAAATATTTTGACGACGGAACGCAGCCATTACTTTAAGAACGAAAACAAGTCCTCGAAACGGTTCTCGTTCGGAACTGATTTGTTTGACGGAGGACGGGCGACGGATAGAGCGCGAAACGGAAACTTCAAGTCACACCTATTTATGAAAATTTCTTTGACATTCGTCTCGACGAGTGAATGGTTGCGCAGTTGCGTCGTTTGTTTTTTAATGTTTTTTTTAAAAAAAAAACTATTTATCAAAAATTGTATCAAAAATTAGAACGAACGGAACGAACGTTGACGTCGCAATGCTCTTATTGCGTTATAGACTGTATTTCAGTGGCCTTTAAATACAAATTCGCGTAAGACCATCCGAGGACTAGTTGTGCGACGAGAACTGATTTGTAACAAAACGTAAAACAGTTCCATCGTCGCGAAACATAAAACGGTCTTTTGCAACGGTTCGTCTTTGCAACGCCCACTCCTATACCTGTGCAGTCTGTAGTATGACGACATCGTTCATGCACTTGTACCCAGCTCCCATGCGCCCTCGCAAGCCGGCTGTGCCGAACTTCTGCCGCTGCAGCATCACCTTGCGAAGCTTGTCCCATCGCGACGCCGTTATGTCATCTAACACCTCTTTCCTGGTTACTGGGTTCTGTAAAAAAAAGAGAGCTGACTGGTAAGAATTTTGGTGGTAGGCAAAGAAGTGGCTGGTTTTATTTTTTGCAGAGTTTTGACAGCTGACTGTCTTTTGTTCAGTTACACGCCTACATGTTTCTTTTTTTATAAAATCTCATTAGTCAGTATGCATGTAATTTTGGTTTTAACTCGGTGGCGCACTTTAAAGCGACGGCTACGCCAGAGGTCCCGGGTTCGATCCCCGGGTCGGGCCAAAAATATATACCTGGGTTTTTCTGTTCAGAAATTCTTAGGATAGCCCGGAGTTTGGAAGTTGGCGCTGTTTGTTGGTGTCACCCCCGTGCCTCGGAAAAGCACGTAAAGCCGTTGGTACTGCGCCTGAACTCTCTCCGGTCGTGTCGTTGCTGTCCCATCGGGCTATGAGAGTGAAAGGAATAGAGAGTACACCTGTGTTTGCGCACACACTTGTGCACTATAATATGTCCCACGCAGTCGGTTGGTCGTTGTGACTGCCGTCCGTAGTCGAAATCGGCTAGGGGGACTATTATTACAATTGGTATAGACACATGATGAGAATACCTAATGATCATGTTCTTAAAAAGTGCCAGCAAACTAAATGGCTGGCATGATAACAAAAGCCGACCCGATGTGACGGGAAAAGGTGAGGACGAAGAAGGAGTTTTTATGGCCCGTTTTACTAAGTCCTTATAAGTTTCAGTATGTGTTAACTGTCCAATACTTCAAACAAAATAATGTTCCAGTAATTGTCAAAGGTCAAACAAGTCCTTATTATTTATTTTTTACAAGATGGTTCTGTCTCAATTTCTTATATAACCCGCTTACGCAACAACACAGACTGATGTCTATTGCCTATAGGGTAAAAAATCACCTTCTTTGCCTGGATATAATATCAAAGAAGCAGACCTAATTTCAACTGGAATAAGAACTAAATTCTAAAACAAAATATGTTCATAATATGAAATAATAAATTAACCCCTTTATTCATAATAACACAAACAGTCTAATAAACTTGTTTTAACTATTACACTGTTTTGTCTAGCTAAAAAAGGTTAATAAGACGGTTAAAGTTATTATGAATAAGGCTGTACCTGTCTGTTTGTACCTAGTTTAAAACTATTTTAAGGTGCCTATTTAACTTCAGCTTGAATAGCAAATAAATACATTTATGCTTAATATACCTACTAAAGGCATAAACAGCAGACTAGAATCAATTTTATTGACTATAAGGTATATTTCAAACACATCTTTGGCGTTAAAATCAATTTTCAGTGTGAACTGTATTAAAATGGCCTCTCATGACCATGACAATGCATGTGAATAATACTTCATAAAGTGTTACATACTAGTAGGGTGCTAATTAATATATCTACCTACATACTAAGGCAGGAGATTTGAAACCAATATAACAACTTCAGAATATATTCTCCTGGAATTATTTCAGTGAAAAAAAAAAACTGCTGATTTCGGCTACCACTATTTTTTTGGAGAAAGGTTATACATATAGTCTTCCTGAAAATTGTAGCATCAATAAACCCATAGTTAGTCAAAATGATATTTGTATGATCTTCTATAGCAGAGAGATTATTTTTACTTCCTTTTGCCTTTTACCAGGACTGGACTTCTATTACTTTCTTTACTTCTGTCAAATTAGCGGGAGGGGAGCAAAGGGACCATTTATAGGGGAACTCTGCCCCAGTGGTGCTATGCCTTAAACTAATGGACTGTAGCCTTTTTTTTAAACTAGGTTTTTGGTCAGAGTGTAACCTTAAGGTAAGCAATTTGTTTTGGGTAATATTTTTAGGAGAAAAAACATTGGTTTGTTCTGAATTTATCAGGAAGACTATTTAGCCTTTTTATGATATGTACTAAAGTATACTGTGTAAAAAGTAAAAGTACCTTGTCATGTTTCAGCCAGGTATTGACTGCGGCATCTAAATTGAGGTCCCCACTGTTACACACACTCATTGTAAGACGATAAAACTTTTAAAAACGAATTTATGCTGGAAACTATAACAAGTTATTGATATAGCAGTTTGATTCACTGTGGTGAAATGAAAAGGGGGTATTTTGGCTTCGGTATGAGTACAAGGCTGCACAATTTATTACACTAATACAGTTTTAGACTCGAATATCTAAAAATAATATTTCACACAATCAAGACAACCACGTCCGGGAATTAATTCCGCTATTAAACGCGACTATCGCCTGCTTAGTGACATGACAGCACCACTGTTGCCAGATCCAATTTTTGAAATACGGGAGGTGTACCTATAGAAATCCGGGAGATGTATGGCGACATTATGAAAACAATCGGGAGATATATTTTTTTCCTTAACCCGTCTGGTGTAGTGGTCGAGAAATCGCCTACTACGCAGCGGGTTGCGGGTTCGATCCCCGCACAATACAAACATTTGTGTGCATGAACATGTCTGTTTGTATTGGTCTGGGTGTCTTCTATGCATATCGTGTATGTATTTACAAAAAAAAAAAAGGATTTAAGTATTATATCCGTTGTCTGGTACCCATAACACAAGCTTTAAGTAGCTTTCTTTGGGCTAGATGGCGATGTGTGGGAATGTCCAAGGATTATTTATTATTATTAATTATTTTTATTCATTAAAACAACGTCTCTCAATAAATGTTTTGTTTGAACTATGCTTCTAAAAGTTCTAAATTGGGCCGAATAATCAAAGCAAAAACCGGTTCATTTCGCTTTGCAATGTTGCTTAATTAGGAAACTATAACTGTCAAAGCTTTGCTATTGAATATTCGACTTTATTTTATATGGTTAAAGTATAGTTTACTGTACACATTTTACAAAGCAATGTATGTTACAATGCAAATCATTTCGTTTTGCTTCGTTTTACGCGGTTTTACTTGTAAAGAAAGTTTAAGCCGAGGTGTTCTAAAAAATCGGGAGTTTTGAGTGGTAGTCCGGGACATCGGGAGATATTTACTAAAATCGGGAGGTATCCCGGAAAATCGGGAGACCTGGCAACAGTGGACAGCACTGACAGCTAGCTAAGCAAGGGATGTCAAAAATGTATTCGATTACGTTACATGTAAAATATTTATTTCTGGGCAATTTTTTTAAAATTTTGTAAAATTTTTATTTTATTTTTCATATATTATACTATTAAATTTCTGGGCATAATTTTAGATGCAAATTGTTCATGGAAGCCTCACATAGAGCATGTTTGTAGTAAACTCAGCCGTTTTGTATTTGCCCCTCGACGATTGCGAGAAACAGTATCAATTGACGTAGCGATGCAAGCTTATCATGCATATGTAGTTTCTGTTTTGCAATATGGCCTTTTAATCTGGGGAAATTCTGCAGATGTCAATATTGCATTCAAAACGCAAAAAAAATGTATTCGGGCTCTCTCTGGCGTCGACTTTACTGATTCTTGCAGGCCCCTTTTTAAACAGTTTAAAGTCCTAACACTCACCGGTTTATACATAAAACAAATATGTAATTTTGTAAAACAACATCCAGAATTATTTTCAACCAGACCACTCTTAACCGAAAGATCACTCCGAAAGCGGCCCACTAATCTTTTACAACTTCCTTCCGGCAGGCTATCTTTATTTAAAAACAACGCTTATGCTATGGCCATAAAGGTATATAATGCTTTGCCTGAATATCTAAGAAAGCTCTCAGGGACCGCATTCAAAAGTAAATGACATTCTTGGCTTATAGAACGCACATTTTACTCGCTTAATGAATATTTTGCATTTGAGTCCACTTAACTAAATTCTATTTTATTTTTTTAAATGAAATTATTTAATTCATATTTTTGAAATAATTAGATGTAGTTGCAAGCGTTATGCTATAAACGCTACATAGATACACATTTACTGCTTCCTAAAAAGGAAATAATTTATGTTAAATATTTGTACGCTTCATGATAGCATATTTTGGCGCACTTTTTTGTTTACATTTAAGAACACCTCAATGTACTTGTACCCAAATTACTGCAAATAAACTTTTGAGTTTGAGTTTGAGTTTTCTTGAAAAGTAGTACATTTGCACACCCAATAGAGTAGTGCCAATAGCCGCACCTTTTTTATAGATAAATACATATGACAAATTTAGTGTCATAAATAATAATTAACTACATAACTATAGAAACAATAATTAGAGTTCAAAAAAGAACAATAATTACATCGCTTACATTAATCGATTTTAAGGATTTGAAATAGAAAAAATAATTAAATATCGCTTATGTTTGTAGCAAAACTTATATTTGTAATCTTCATTTGTAATGCATGTATTATGTCAAATTCTTTATTTATTAGAAAAAAATACTGACATCTTTTTCATTTGATTAAATTTCTCAATTTTTCATTTACACACAATTCACACCATACATAATTCATTTTACAATTTAAAAGAAAACCAAAAATCAATATTAATATTATAGACGAATTATCGATTCCGTATTTTAGGTTATTGATCATCATTGGCAACGTCCCTGATGGGACAGCTGTTCGTTTGATAATCAGCCGGGCCGGCGGCCCGCGATGACAGTTAAAGAGATGTCCCCAGCGCTACTTTATCATGTGATTTGTAATAATAGCTATATAACGTACGGTACAGTTCTTTTCATTGTGTGAATTATAGCCAATAAGTAATAATACCAACGACATTATCAAATCATTTCAATTTGAATAATATCTTGATATTTGTTTTTGTCGGATACCAATAGCCAACTCGTAACCCTTAGGGCATAAGTGGTATAAAATGTCATTTGGCGTTATTTTCACCTTCGGTTTTGCAATAAAGTTTAAATAAATGCTTGCTATCTTATGAGTTCTACGACGCCGTCGATTCGTCCGATTCTGTCGATTCGGCCGAATCGGCTAAATGTGCGAGGCCTGCTTGACTTCGATTCGGTCGGCGCGTTCGGCTCCGATAAATGTGCGTTCACCGTAAGCCTTTCTTTTTTACAAGTGAGTGTTACCATTATTGATATTCAAAGTAGGTATCTCGGAAACGATAAGAAAAAGCGTTATAATACAAGAAATCAACAGAATAGAAACGTACCTAGAGTCATTATTTTAAGTTAAGAATGACTACCACGAAACGAGACACAATAGAAAAATATTGTTTGGGGGTCACCGGTGACCACTATGGGGCTCAATGTGTTAAAATACAAAATGAGAAATACATAATATTTGAGTGATCTTTGCGAAATTTGTATCTTTCTCGAATCGCTTCAAAACTTAAATTCGGGATATTATATCCCGGGATGTTACTTATCTAAGATACAAGTATCTGAAATACAGATACAAGATACAAAATACGTATCTTGTATCTGTATCTCAGATACTTTTTTGTAATTCATTTTGTATCTTGTATTTAAATACCTCTTGTTTGGTATCTAAGTATTTTGTAGATACTATGTTTGCTAAAATACTTTTAGAGATTGGTGATTCTATTGTGACATCTCTTTCTTTAGTGACATTAATTTTAAATAATAATGTTGTCGTGGATAAAACTGAGCGCGCTATTGAATCTTTATTCTTTTATGGTCGAATTTATAGGTGGCATGGAAATTCTACGCCCCTTGTATCATTTTTAATTATTCCGCATAATAGTCTGTGTTTAAGGAAGACAGACACGTAAAAGTTTGGTTGGTTGGTCGAAGCTATGAGAAAATTGAGTCTTTTCTTGAGCCTTGAATTTTCATAATACCATATAAAAAAAAAAACAATAATTTGACGATTTCCTTTGATTTTGTATGAATCAAAATACAGAATTGAGTGGGTGGCTAACAACTGCAATGGAAATTGTAACATTTTCGGTTATTGACCTCCTTGGCTAGTAAGATATTTTTATATTTTGTGGTCACTGACCTATTGGCCAAATGATGAAAATGTTACGAGTTTGAATTGAATATTTTATGTTAGCATCAAATCAGATTAAACCCACTTCTTATTATATTACTCTTGTTTGATACACATTACAGATAGCCTCCGTGCTTTCTATCCCAAATATTACTGGCGTAAACTAAGCTAGCAGCTCATCACAGGCACGTAGCTTTAAGTATTATCATCATCATCATCATTAGCCCCAGGACATCTGTTTGCCAAGTTCTGCCCCTGTGGAGCGACTCGTCTCATTTGGGGGCATGATGAGGCCTAATAGAATAAAAATGATTGAAGAACTAGTTTTACTTAAGTGTCAATTAAAACCATAAAAATATAATATTATGTTGTGTCACGTTTACGCAATCAACGCGATTTACGTATAAAAAAATAATAATTAATATATATATTTTTTTATAACAGTAGGTATTTTATCTATAGAAAGTATTTAAAAGATACGTACTTTATATCTAGTATTTCAGATACCATTACAGAAAGTTATTTGCATCTGGTATCTGAAATACTTAATTTACAAGTATTTTGCATTTTGTATTCCAGATACTTTATTTAAGGTATCTTGTACATCTCTGGATATACCTACGTAGAAGATTATTTATCACAGTGAAGAAGGTTCCATTGTAAACTATGCTGTGTATCATAATGCTTCAACACCCGAGCGGTTGCAGGCAACCGCAAAACAAAATATTTTTTATTGTGTCTCGTTCACATACGCTTGAGGGATTAATCAACTGAAAAAGGTCCACTGCTAAACATAGGCCTCTCTCACGGTTTTCCACGTTATAAGCGGTTTTCCACTTATTATAAGCGATCTGCATCCAGTGTGATACTGTAATCTTTACAAGGTCGTCTGTCCTTCTTGTCAGTGGACGTGATTTGGTCAATCTAGAACTTTCTGTCCCTGTGGTCATCGGTTCTTCACGCTATGTGCCCTGCCCACTACCACTTGAGCTTACTCATTCGCGGGACTATGTCTGTTACTTTAGTTCTTCTACCTAGGTACCTCTTAGTTTCTGATTCGGTTTCGTAGAGAAACACCCAGTATAGCCCTCGCCATCGCTTGTTGTATGATTTGTTAGGGTTCCGTAGCCGAATGGCAAAGCGGAACCCAACCCTCCCCTACCTCTCCCCCTCTTACTTTGAATGAAGCAAGTAGTAATTTTGAAAAAAGAGAACAATGTAGTGCTTTGCAAATTCTTTCAACGAAAATTGGTTTGAACGAGACCGAACCAGTAGTTTTTGAGATATGGTATCTACATTTTCAAGAACCGCTATTATAACTTTGTCCTTCATACAAATTCCACGAAAAACAAATTTATTTATACCGTCAACAAAATATTGTGGTATTTTAGCTAAGTGGAAGTTTGTGGAACCTTCATTTGGTTAAAGTTGGCACGGTCCAACTCGCAATTGGCTGGTTTTTAAACATGTTACAGATCCGTATGACATCACTGGTAGGTACATATACTGTTTGGGTTGTAAATATTCGTCTTCAGACACTGAGGAAGGTAGGTCAAACTAACAATACCACAATCTTATTATTAAAGTTGCCCTCTTTGTATTTCTAGTCGCTCCCTCACGAGTCGATTTTACCAGCGTCAGTTATAGAATATTCTTCGAATATATTACTAAACGCCTAATTTGAAAACGTCACCTATTTGACAGCAATCATTTATGAAAATATAATTTTAAAATCGGACATTTTGTACTTTTTCAGTAGGATAAGTATAAAACTGACCAATTTTAAAATGATATTTACATCAATGATAGCTGACAAATAAATAACTTTTTCGAATTAGGGCTGATTTTTCAATAGTCCGATAAGAAATATTCGTCGAACAAAATACAATATGGCTAATTTGAAAACGTCAGCTAATTATCAGCAATCAATACGACACATTACATTTTTAAAAATCTGTCGCTTTATTATTTATCAGTCTGATAAATTTTATCTGACCATTGAAAAATCGGGCCTTAGGCGTTTTAAGGTGTATTCGACGAATATGCCCTAACTGAAGTTGGTAAAATCAACTATTAGTAATTTCGTTGCACGGATAGAGTTTTAATATCTGAAATGAATTAATCACAACCCGATTTTTGTAAGCTCGTTCTGGAATTATTATTAACCAATATTTATCTTAAGTTTAGCTTATTTTTAGCTAACTCAAATGCATACTGCTCAATTTATTAAAAAGTCGCTTTTTAACCGACTTCATAAAAAATGAGGTCCTCAGTTCGACCTGTGTGTTTGTCTATTATGATGCGTTTTTCACTTAAGAATTTGAAACACTAAGGAAAAGGTTTTAGTGACTATTTCAGTTCAATCAAGTAGGTACATTGTTGTAACTTAAACAAGAACTAAAAACGACGATATCATATTTTCATTATTGAACCGCTTTCAAAAACAAACACCAAAAGGACTAAAATAACACCAATAGAAGAAACAAATTCATTTAAAGTCTTTTTCTTGGTCTATTGTGCCTAAAACTTAGCATAGTGCTATTTGGCGCCAACTGACATTGCTATTAATGTTCAGCAGGCAAGGCAACAATGAACTTACCTATCGTATAGTCAGTGTGTGTGAGTTTATAAATATATGAAAATGCAGTGTTTTTTGCATTTATTTTGCAGGATTACGTATACTTATCAAATAGAAATATGAAACATACCTAACTTCACACGCGGATAAATACTGGCGAGTTTAGAAACCGTGTTTAGACATAGTAAATTATAGTTTAAAAAAACTAAAAAAACACGCTTTTATAGCTAACCGAACTAAAAAGTAGAAAATATTTTTTAATAACAAAGAGTTAGACATTAATTCAATTCAGAGTAAAAAGCGTGGGGTGCATTTTACTATATTTTCATAACTTTTTACTATGTTTTTTTTCATATCTCTCCGCACATAGATGGTTGCATGTAGAATAATTGTAACATTTAATATATCAAGCACCCCACGCTTTTTACTCTGAATTGAATTATTCTCTAACTCTTTGTAATCAAAAAATATTTTCTACTTTTGAGTTCGGTTAGCTATAAAAGCGTGTTTTTTTAGTTTTTTAAACTATAATTTATTTTTCATTTTTTAGTTCGATGTTTCAATTAACTATTTGCGGACATGCGACATGCGATAGCTCTATCTTTCTTACTCCCTTACAGAGGATCCACGAAAGGATTTATTAATCATGGCGGTCCTTATAAGGATATTGAGAAACTGTTATTAAATTATTGCATTGTCATCGGTCCTTGATACGTGTGCAAAGTTTCAAATTAATCAAACTTCTGGAAATCGGTCAAAATTATGCTCAAAGATTCCATTACATACATACATAGATACAACCCAAGCTGATAAAAGCGTGGGTAAAAATTGGAAGTATTTGCTATATAACATCGTTTGGGAAACCCTAACCTGGAGGGTCTCGGTGAAAATAATAAGACGTCATCCACGGAAAGGATTAAACAATTAAAAATAGATAATTATTATTTTCTAGTTTTAAGGCTTGAATGATGCTGGTAGGTAGCGCAGTGGTTGCAGCGCTTAGGTAGCAATACTGAAGTTAAGATGCCTATACAGCGCGGTCGTGTTTAGATGAGTGTAATTTCGACCATATAAGTGACGTAAACCACGAGCATCTCCGTGCTTCGGAAGGCACGTTAAGTAGTTGGTTGGTAATATCGTTTGATATTAGTCGTTAAGCCTAGTGAGGCCCTGAGGGTGGCTTGATAATATCTGACAGCAAAGTTCGTCGCTTGCCTTGCAAACACCCCTCCGCCAATCCGATAGGAATATTGCCCGCCTAAGGTCCCAGGTTCGAATCCCGAGTCGAATCGAAAGAATTTACTCAGAAATAACTTAAACTCAGGAAGTTGGTGTTGATATCCCCGTGCCTCGGTAAGCGTTAAGCTGATTGTCCTTTGCCTGATATCGGACCGATATGCCATATGCGAGTGTCCTTGTGTATTGCGCACATATTTAAGAACCATAAACAATGTCCCACGCTGATTGCCAATTTCAGCTGTATTTTATGATAATACTTATTACTCATATCTCAAAAACGACTGAACGGATTTTGATGAAACTCACAATGAGCCCTAAATTGAAATACACCTAATTGAATTAAAAATGAATCAACGCGATATGTCTTCCCGTTTCCGAGAAATCCGTGGACAAACATACTCGTACAAAAAAACAAACATACAGTCATAGATACACAACATACAAATAAACAAACATACAGACATATACAGGGTTACAGGTTAAGTCGACCTAGATCCGTTAAGGGCGTGTAGTACCCATCTTTTCTGACATATTTCACTACGGAACACCCTACCCCAAACCTAAGCGTTTTCAAAAAAATCGACGTTGAAATTTTTTAATAAAAATTGCCGATTTTTTGCTATTAATTAGGATATTTTAAAGTTAGTGCATCTTATTATTATTATTATTGTTTTTTACACGCAGATTAAGATGCTCTATGAATTTAATAACCAAAATCCTACGTAGGTTAACTAAATACGTTGTTCTGAACGATTTAAAGTTATAAAAGTTATTTTTTTTTACAATTTACATTTCTTTATTGAAAATCTTTAAAAAATGTATCGCACACGTTTTTTTATGAACGTCCAGAACAACGTAGGATTTTGGTTATTAAATTCATAGAGCCTCTTAGTCCGTATGTAAAAACAATAATAATAATAATAATAAGATGCACTAAGTTTAAAATATCGTAATTAATATAAAAAAATCGGCAATTTTTAATAAAAAAATTCAATGTCGATTCTCTTGAAAACGCTTAGGTTTGGGGTATGGTGTTCCGTAGTGAAATATATCAGAAAAGATTGGTACTGCACGCCTTTAACGGATCTAGGTCGACTTAACCTGTAACCCTGTATACACTTCCGAAATTCAGCACACGTATTTGGAAGTTTTACTAGATCAACATACCCAAAACTAATCAATCTCCAACGATATTACATACATATTGAATTGATTATTTCATTTTTTTATCAGTTAGAAAAATAAAATCCTGTCATACGAAAATCAATTCCTCCAGTTAATTATGTCGTAAAACATTTTATTTCGTACTACTCTACCAGCAAAAGATTCGTCATTAGTACATTTTAAAAGAAGATAATTGGTTGAATTATTTATATTATATTGTATTGAATATTTATATTAAGTAACTTAAAGGTTCATCCGGTATACTGAACAATTTAGAGCCTCACATCCTGTAAATAAATAAATCAAGTACCTAAGGCACCTTCACCTATATTCCCTGACGTAGCCAGCAAGTTGATTAGGAAGCAGTTAGATCAATCAGTGGCCAATCATATAATTGTAATTGCAACGGAACAGTCCACTCCATGCCGGGACATCCTTGGACATCCGTCGTGCCTCCATGGTTTTGTTTAGTGCCGAGTTCGTTATTTGAATGCGACATAAAAATATAGAGACGTCGACATTCCCTTAACCGTCCTAATATGTATTTAAAATATAGCTCTTGCTCTTGTTAGCTACTTATAAAGTTTCTTCCATAACAACTGAAAAAACCGGCCAAGTGCGAGTCGGACTCGCGCACTGAGTGTTCTGTGGCAACTTTAACTAAATTAGGGGTCTACTTACTTCCACTTAGCAAAAATACCATAATATATTGTTGACAGTAAAAATAACTTTGCTTTTCATAGTATTTGTATCAAGGACAAAGTTACATTTACGGTTGTGGAAAATGTGCTATATATCAAACACTACTAGTTTGATCACATACAATCAAATTTTAATTGGGTTTAACTTTTTACTAACATTGTGTATTTTTTCAAAATTTTCACGACCTTAGTTCAAACGTTAGAAGGTAGGACGTTTACCACTTTGGAAGCGTCTATTACACAAACGTTAGATACATAGGTACATTTAGTGATAGTACCAAGCAGTCTCAAGCATACTCAAAGTCTATAACTTTGAACCGTATCTGCAAAACATAAGCCAACATCTCAGAAACTACTGGCCCGATTTGAAAAAGCATTTTTTCGTTGGATAGTCCATTTATCGAGGAAGGCTTTAGGCTATATAACATAAAGATACGACTCATAAGACCGCAGCAGCAATGAAAAATGTTGCGAAAACGGGAGAAAGATATTCCTTTTGAGAGCTGCAGCGGAAGCTCTGACTGTACGCTGCGAAAACCGCTTAAGTTACACAAAAATCATGTATGACAGGATTATTCAGCATTAAGAGTTCTATAATAAAGTCCGCGACAGCATATGTCTATCTTTTATGGTTGACTTACTACAACCTTTTTTATGTTAATAAATTTGTAAAAAAATAATGCATTATTTTTAGAGGTGTATTATACACACAGGTATTTATTCTTATCAAAATAAATACATTTATCATCACGAGCATTTCATTTAGAACAAAGTTGCCCTTTATATCATTTAAATTCAATAAATATCTTAGGAGCTATCACAGTTTTAACATAACTCCGCACCAAAATAATGTTCGCAGCTTAAGGGGCTACCCGGATTTTTAGCGCGCTCACTAGCGCCACTTTAGTAGAAAAATCATAACTCGTTAAATTAAAGTCCAATCAAAAATCTGGTAGATACGATTGTAGTACAGGTTCTATAGTTTATTTAGTACGTTTAAATTGTTTCTTAAGTAGTTTACTGTAGTTAGAGTTAGAAAAACTGCTAAATATGGCCACTTTTAGCATTTTTGCTAACTGTAACTGCAGATAACTCTGTTTAATTGAACTTAAAGATTGTGTCTAAACCACATAATCAGAGCTACAATCGTATCTACCAGATTTTTGATTGGTCTTTTATTTACCGAGTTATGATTTTTCTAGTAAAGTTGCGCTAGTGTGCGCGGTAAAAATCCGGGTAGCGCCTTAAGTACGACGTGCGCTTGCGCTAATAATAAAGCTGAAGGGTTTGTTTGTTTGAACGCGCTTATCTCAGGAACTGCTGGACCGATTTGAAAAAATATTTCTGTTTTGGATAGCTTATTTATCGAGAAAGGCTTTAGGGTATAAAACATCACGCTGCGACGGGAGGGGAGGGAGCAAACTCAAAAACGCGCGGACGAAGTCGCGGGGGACCGCTAGTTTATGATATAGGGTCTTAAAATCACAACAATTATATTATCATATTTAAAAAGGTTCTTTGAGGACTTTTTTTTTGTATATAAAGGTGAAAGGTAAGTTAAATAAGTCAGTAATGGACACGAATAAAGATTCCTAAAGCACCCATATATTTTAATAAAAAATCGCTCCTTAGAGGTTTTGTAGATTATATCTAGCGGTTACCCGCAACTTCGTCTGCGCGTTTTGAGTTTGCTCCCTACTGCACCGTCGCAGCGTGATTTTTTATTGCCTTAAGCCTTCCTCGATGAATAAGCTATCCAACACAATTTGTTTTTTTGTCAAATTGGTCCAGTAGTTTCTGACCTCAGCGCGTTCAAACAAACTTTTCAGCTTTTATAATATAGGTATAGATAGCAAAGTTATAAATAATACTCGTTAGTACATAGTTTATAAAGTTTTTCTCATCCGTCAATAGGTCATTATTAAACTCTTTAATTAACGAGACATGTTTACGATAACAAGCTTCTCAACGTACTCCCTGCGTAACGTAAATAAAAATAAATCTGGCCGCCGCCCTAGCAACGTCTAGGCGGGCGGCAAAACAGCCCAAAGCGCTTAACCGTTAAGCCGCCCTCAGAAAATATTTATTTACTTTATTAGTGTGCGGTGGTGTGTTTGAACTTTGTGTGATAATGGACTCTGATAACATGGATCCTAATGTGCTGGCGTCAGTGGAGTTTGAAGTATATGGGCAGGTTCAAGGTTGGTCTAAAGAAATAAATAAATACTTTATTTTGGAATCTATAACATTTAAATATCTATCAACTTAGCAGTTAAGCTTCTACTAAGCTTAGGACTCTTTTAATGGAATCGATTTAAACTCTCTCTCTAGTAGAACTCTTAAGAAAGATTTGTTTTTTTATGTTTAAAGTTAACACTGGCTGAATTGGGCATTTTTACTAGTAAGTATGTAGAAACCTTATTAGTTTAGTACTTTGATAAGCAATTTGATAAGTTACCATATTATTTTTCGGTAGTAGATTGATAAGGTTCTCAATATCTTACACATATTTTCTATTAACTCTCAAAAAATATATTTTGTGGGACGGGATTAAAGAAAAAATAGTCTTAAAGTCATTTAAACTATCATGGTCACTAACATTACCAAAAACCGACAAAAAGGTACATGGTAGCAATCCTGCTACAATCTATTCTAAAATTAATATTGTTTAATTTTCTCCTAGGAAACGCCCGATTTAATCAATTGCTTAATTAAACTCTTAGAGTTTTAGGGTCTAAATTAAATTAAGCGGTGACCCGTGCGGTTGTATACAAATTCTTCCGTGCCGTGCTCTGCGCCATTTTTGTATGGAACCGCGCGCATAACGTAGTTTAGAACCTTAGATTTTCCGAGTGGTACCATTTGAGCTGGACTTTCGGGAATTATTCTACCAGCTAACGCCATGTCAAGACGAGCTAAGAAGCAATAACGGACAAAAATAATTAAATCTATTCATGAAGTATAGTCACCTAGGGTGTCTTCCGACGCGGGCACCGCCTTGAATCACGAGCAAAGCGTGAGGATTGTGGATTTGAAGCCCCAGTGAAGCGAAGCTATTAACGGGTTTGAAAAATAAATGTACATATCAACTTAATTATTGAGAAATTAGCAGCCCATCCATCCATGCTCTCAAGTCATGCTAAGTATTATTGTACCTTCTAATAATCACGTAGGTAATATTTTTTCTCATACCCACTCGTGGTTTTGTTTGATTTTTGACTTACTTTAACTGACATGTAATTGAACGTTGTCTATCAGATAGCGTGAAAATTGTATTATTTGTTTGACACGTCGTTATCGTCACCAGTGTGGTAGAGTCTCTCTTTGAGACTTGAGATATAATTTTCCTGCTGGATGGATCAATAAGCAGAAACCATATTCCATAAGATTGAAAAGCCAATTATGTTTGTTTTAAACTTGTGAGTGGTTTGTGCAGTCAGAGTATTAGGTAATGTATCGGCAGCTGATCTCTTTATTATTAGATGCGCACGCACATCTAGGTCGATGTCAATGGGCGATTGAGCGGAGATTACACGCAGTACACTTAGACAGTAGTAAAAGTAATGACACTTTTTTTATACTTACTACGTCATCTCTCATAGCAAATATAAGCAAGGCTGGCTTTGAAAAGCTTCTTATGACTTACATGTTTAAAATCTCTTCGTAGTTGAGAGACTAGTCGATTTCCCAAATTATCGCCACTTATTCATGTTGGGTCCAAGTTTTTTTGATTTCCAAAATATAAGTTTCATTTTAGAAGTAGAGAGTGTACTCGTATGCCCACATCACATTCCACCTACTTATTTATTCGTTTTGAATTTTATCGGAAGGTCAACATTTGCTTGTTGGAAAAACCTAGTGGCATTTATTTTTTACTTACAACTTCAAAGTACACAAACACACCTAGTCACCTATTATATTTGGCAAGCTGATAAGTAGCTACATTTTTATTATTCACTAAGATTTTAATCACAAGATTAATTTTCACTTGACAATGTGACGTTTTTAGCTTTATTGTATTCATTAGTTTACTATGTTAGACATCATAAAATGTGCTATTTTATTTATTTACAGTTATAATAATATTGAAAGTATGCAAGTAGCAAGACAAATTCTTTGTCCGAGGTAGCTGCCAGCTCTTCGGTCTCCTGTGACGTCGACTAACCTTTTTGATATTTCCATAAAAAGCCTTGTAGTGCGTACAGTGTAGGACTCCACGGACCAAGGGTCTGGACACCGTATGAGACAAAATCATATTCGTTGCCTGATGCCCCTGTATTTGCAAGCTTAAGCTTTTTCAGCCGCTTCACAAGCTATTTTTATTTTAGTAAATATGAATAAAAAATAATCTCACTTAAAATTGGACCTAAACTACTAACAAATTATATCATTACAATCATTCGACCAATTATAAGTACCTCAAATAGGTATTGAGTGCTGTTGTTTTCGTTTACACTTTTTAGGGTTCCGTAGCCGAATGGCAAAAAACGGAACCCTATAGTTTTGTCAAGTCTGTCTGTCTGTCCGTCCGTATGTCACAGCCACTTTATTCTGAAAGTATAAGTATCACACTGCTGAAATTTGATATGTATCGTGTTAACCGCTTTACGATTTTTATACAAAAAATAAAAAAAATAATGATATTTAAGGGGGGGATATTTATTTTTTTTCAAACCTATGCGTGTCTATGGATAGGTCTTTTAAAATGGCATAGAGGTTCCTAAAACCATCCCCCCATCTAACTTCTAAACTAAGTGAGAATAAATTTTGAAAATAATACATAGTGTAGAACTTAACAAATACTTTCAACGAAAATTTGTTTGGACGGGATCGAACAAGAAGTTCTTGAGATATAGCACATTTTCAACAACTGCAAACATAACTTTGTTCTTCATACAAACACTATGAAAAAGAAAGTTATATTTGCTGTCAAAAAACATTGTGGTATTTGACTAAGTGGAAGTAAGTGGATTCCCTAATTCAGTTAAAGTTGGCACCGAACCCTCAGTGCGCGAGTCCGACTCGCACTTGGCCAGTTTTTTTTAAATTGGTTCGGGTATCTTATATACTTACTTGAGACAGCAATGCTTTTTTCGTAGTAAACTGCCTTACGTTACCCTAAACAGCGGTTACAGCGGCAAGGGTCGCTGGTAGGTTATTTGCGGTCCCTAGAGAGGGTGGGTATCCAAAAAACCTGATGGTATCTACACCGGTGTACTTGAGGAAGGAGCCAGTACGAGTTAGCGGCCTAGGCATTCTTCTGAAAAAATGCTACTTACAGCGTGCAGCGGGTGTAGTCTGAAGCAAAATTTTTGACATTTTGCGTAGACAACGCTAATACAAAATTGTTTTTTTCATGTATTTATTGCTTGTGAAAATTTGTCAAATCAAGCTTATCTTTATTAATAACAAACAAGAAAAAATTAAACTAAGACATGCAACATAAAAAAATAACTTAATATCTACCTATTCAAAAACGAAACCATTTCCTTGCGGCAAGGAGGCTATGATGCTGGCTGCGTTGCCACGTTGGATAGCTATGCTGATCCTTTGAGCTAGGAACCAGCCAGCTTTATTATTGGCTGTTAAAGAATTTAATTTTGGCGCAATTTTTCTAAATAGCAATTTAGCAGAGGGTCCCCACGGCCCAAATGTTTCAACGCCAAACAGCGCAAACACATAATGCCACCTGCAAGTGAAACGTACTTGCGACGCTTGGCGTTTTCAGCCAACTCCGCTGCTGCTCCAGCTTTAAGGGCTGATTCTCTGAGATGGGAAGGGGCCAAAGTATCGACACAAGTTGCACCCCAAACTAAGGCCCGACCCCGTTCCCAGGGAATAAGCGTTAGGCCATCGGGTCTCTTGCCATCATCACGGACCAAACCACGTGGTTCCAACGTGGAAGGAACATTAATGGTCGCAAGAGCTCTTCTGATGGCGTCATTAAGGGTAGCGTGACGGGCGAGACGCCCAGCGCTTTGCTGGCAACAAAGGCAGTGGAGACCAAATTTATCAAACCCCCTTGCCACATGGACACGTAAAAATTTCACATATAGGGGTACCAAGGCGGAGGCCCACACACACCCGGAAAGACTCACTATCGAAAAGAGTTCCCAAATTTTTCGACGGTAAAGCATGAAGCCAATGACCAGAATCTTTGCAGGAAACTGCCAAGAGCCTTGCGCGACCACTGTCACTGACGGAATTTTGAAGTCAATAATTGAAGGTCTCTCTCGCAAGAGGGACATCCCAAAGTTTTTGCTGGTGACGTTCCTTTGGGATGTCTTCTCTAGGACAGAGGCCTTGCCAAAACTCTTCCGCCTCTCTCACCTCAGAAAGTTGGCGAGGATGTTCAAAGATTTTTCCGGCTAAAACGGAAGTGCTATGCAAAGAGGAGAGAAAAGCGGGGAGGGCTATACTAGAAATTTGGCGAATTCCGATACCACCAAAACTAATAGGAAGCGAAGCCTGAGCCCAAGAATTATTATCGAAATGTAAATTTAAATTTTTTTCCAAACTATTTTTAAGGGTGGTGTCAAATAGTTTTAAATAATTATTATTTTTCCAGATAGGACTAGCACGTAAGAAATATGTAAATTTAGGCACAAAAAGACACGATTTAAGTATAGTAAATGCAATGTGTGAATTTAGGATTTCTAATCTGGGGACTGAAAGGGTGAAATCATTCAATTTTTTATCAAGAAAAGGTTCGATGCTGGGTTTAAGAAGAGGGGAACCCAGGAGGCAAAGCGATTCAGAATTCAGAATTTTGATGTTAGGAGCAAGGGAATTGAATTTATCAATGATTGCCTGACGGGAACCAAACGAAACGTGATCATTAATAAAAAGTTCACATTTTGAAAGGTTCAGTTCCAAACCTAATTTCTTAAATCCTTCTTTAATCAGGACAAGGTCTTGGAAAACAACATCTGCTTTACCTCCAAAGGAGCCGTCATCCAGATACCAGGCATTGAATTTAGAATTTAAGGATGAAATAACAGGATGGATGCCTAAACTAAAAAGGGCTGGACCTAAAGGGTCGCCTTGCTGAACACCGACTGCAAAAACAATTGAATGTTCATTGTAAAGTAATTTTGATTGATTATGGTAACACTGAAAAACAAAGGGATAAATCTGAGGAGTGTGAGTCTGAACTTCATTCAGCAAGGCAGACCTGTCAAGAGAATTGAAAGCATTCTTCACATCAACTTTCAAAAAAACTTCAGATTGGAGAGGAAATTGCAAGCGGAATGAACCACGGCCTCGCAACCTCCCTTACTGCTGAAACCAAGTTGAATGGGTTGAAAATACTCTTTCAAAGGAGAAAAAAGATCACGACAGGCTAATTTGGCTGCAAGACGACGAAACGTTGAGCCAATAGCAATAGGGCGAATGCCACCATCTTTTTTTCGAAAGGCACAAAGTCTAGCACCTAATAAAAATGGTACAAAACTTTCAGTTACCTTGCCAGATAAGAGCAAGTTGCACAATTTCGTAATGTTGGAAAGCAAAATTCTACCGGCGTCAGCAGCGGAAGCACTCACCAAGTCCTTAAGGTGTTGGGGAGTGATCCCGTCGATGCCGCCAGCAGAACCAGCCGGAAATGACATGATGGCAGTAAACGTGTCGCCGTCATCAAGTATCTGTTAGGGTTGGAAATTTTGAGGAGGAGGAACAGGTAAAGATGGAGAATCTGGATGTGAAGGATGCTTACTACGAAGGCTCTCGAGAGTTTCCTGATTAGGGGGAGCGAGAGTGTCATCGGAGAACAAGATTCGGGCTGCGTTTTTCAGGTCGCCGTCCATAACCTTGTTCTCAACGGTACGATAAACGTTAAATTTGGAAGATATCGTACTAGACGAACTGAATGGAAGGGATGGATTGTGGAAATTTGAAGCATTATCTAAAAGCGCCCGAGTTAAAGTTTTAGAAGGAGAGTTTACGTGAAAAAATGAGTATGAAAAAGTAAAAAGATTTTGCCAGGCAGTTTCAGTATTATCGAAACATTTTTCAATACAAGAAGAAAGGCATTTAGCTAAAGCTATTCTCGCTCCCCTAGGGATCCGTTTAACCAGCGGAGTAGATTGGTGAAGGTTTCTGATGATAGATTCAAAAGATTGAGAAGAAGATAAAGGATTTGGAATAGAGGAAATAGGGAGAGACGCGAGTAAATTGGTGCTATTATGAGTACGGGCAATATGAATATTAAGGCCCCTCTTACCTTTAAAAGTCCTATTTGAATTACAAATTGAACAGTTAAATAAATAGTATAAATAAATAGTAAATTGAATAGTACCATAAAATTAATATTCCTATCGGAATAGAAGGACAAGTAAAAGCTGTCAAACGAAACCTATTTAAGATGTCAGTAACTAACATAAGTAAAATTTGTAGCTTTAAATGAGATAACCTTTCGATCAGGTGATTTATAAGTTATAAGTTTGTTGTAAGTTAAATATAGTAGTTTACTGCATGATAAACAGTCGACACAAAATATTGAACATGCAGCTCTAGTGTAAAACTAAATATTATTTCATTATACAAAATATTTGTCGATATACATTTCCTGTGTTATTCTGTCTTTATTTTTTACGTAAATTAACGTTTGTAGAATAGAATAATCAAACTGCGTACTTTAAATTTGAAGCGCATTGGTAAATATAAGTCGTATAATAAGAGGCTTCGATTTGGACTAATCTACCTGTTAAATGATTATTTGTTAGGCTTATGCCGCTGTAATGCATAACAATCAATCATCGATCAAGTCACCATGTTTCAGACGCATTATTTCTCCAAAATATACACAATTTCACTTTTAAATATAAAAAATCAAATGCACGTAATTTTCAGCGAACTTCTGCGGGGCGGTCAACTGTTTGACATCTGCCAAAAATGGTTCTGCTACCCATCTCTTTGTATCACACAATTTGCTGCTAGTGACATCTCGCTTTTGTCGTTCTATTCCAAAGGGATAATAATTTTATGCTTGGTACATTTGTAAGCGTACTTAGTTTTTGAAATAAGGGATAGATGTTTGTGTATACGAGCTCGTGAAAGTACAAAAAAACTTTATGCAACCTAACAAAATAATGTTTATTAATAAGATAGGCTTCTATTTCGCTGGGATAATTTTGCAGGGATTTATAAGAAAAGATTTCAGCATAACTGTTTTTAAGATGGATTCATTATTTTTAAGTTATCGTCCTAATATTTTCTATAACTAATTTACTAGCTATCGTATTGTTTTGACGTACTCCGCCAGAAAAGCAATGTATGTGTAGATTTCCAATATATATTAATTTATCTTTTCCCTGTTCCAGGTTGCTACTTCACAAAGTATTGCAAGGAGTTGGCAGAGCAGCTCGGCCTCACCGGCTGGGTGAAGAATTCTAAGAAGGGCACCATTGTCGGCAAGATACAAGGAAACAAATCCGTGCTGGACCACATGTATGTATTTAAAACTTTTCAATTCATATCTTGTTAGCTTTATGAACATTCCTCTACGGGTACAAATCTAGATGAAGAAATCAAAAAATCACGTGAGCTAAAGCTTTAGATTCGAAGCGTAATGACGTATTCAAGTGGGGTAGCACGGTCGCTCGATTGGAAAGAGCGTTAGCCCGGTTAACCAAAGGTTGCTGTTCAAATCCAGCTCGTGCGGAAATTTTTGATTTCTTATATAATGTTCTGAGGGTCTTAGAAAACTTAAGACGATAAGCAACGTGTAAGCGCTTCTGACTACTATGCCAGCGGTCGCGGATTTGAATCCCACAAGGCGAAAATATTTATGTTATGAGCACAAACACTTTATATCAAGTCTTGGATGTATATATATACAAGACGCCCCGTTCATCCCGTCAAAATCGTTGTATGGTAGGTATTCGTAACACTAAGAAGAAAATTCCCTATTCCGAAATCAAGAGAATTGGTGTTGTCAGGCGCATATTTATAATTTTTAGGGTATGTCTATCTGTCCGTCCATATGTCACAGCCACTTTATTCTGATACTATCAGTATTACACAGTTGAAACTTAGTAGGTAAATGTATCCTGTTAACGGCTATACGATTCTCATACAAAAATAATAAAAAAAAGATAGTTAAGGGGGGCTCACATACATGAAACTTAAACCAAAAAGAATTTTTTGTCAAACCTATGCGTGCGTGGGGTGTCTATTGATAGGTCTTTTGAAATGACATAAAGGTTTCTAAAACCATTTTCTCTAACGTTTGAGTGATAGACGCTTCCAAAGTGGTAAAATGGGTGTCCCGGCCCTCCCCATCTAACTTTAAAACTAAGTCGCAAACAAAACTTTGTTATTCGTACAAATACTATGAAAAACCAATTTATATTTGTTGTCAACAAAACATTGTGTTATTTTTGCCAATTGGCAGTAAGTGGATCTTTTATTCGGTTAAAGTTGGCACGGGACCCTGAGTGTGCGAGAGCGACTCGCACTTCAACTTGGCCGGTTTTAATTATTATTGCCTTGATTTTTAGGAAGGAAGTCCTAATATGTCTTGTTTTCAACCCTAAATAGCAGTATGTAAATTGGAAGTCATGTTTGTTGATAGAGATACCATGCAGCGAATATAGGATACTCGCCCAGTATCTTTTTCGTAAGACGTTTGGATCGCTCCCAAGTTTGAGATGGTTTATCTATACCATGCGTATTTTATTGCTACCGTGTACTATAAGCAGGAATCAGTGCCAAAACGAGCAGCTTCCTATCAATATTGAAGTCTTTATTTGCCCATCAATATTGGTCGTTAATTCTTTCAATATTTCATGTCAAATAGTAGACATTAATCTTAACACGTCTACTCACTAGATCACTGTAGGTACTTGCCTTGTTTTATAAATGTATTTTATACATTATCTTTTTGAACAAAACCTTGCATTTTTTACAAAATATACTTGTCATAGTTCGGTAGTTAGGTTATCTAGCAAAAATTGCACTTGTAAAAAACAACTGTGTTACACAAGGAACAACAACATTGTTTACTTGTCTGACACAGTTCCTTTTTACAAGTGCAGTTTATGCTTAAAGTTTGTATAGTGACATAATACTATAAAAACAAAATTAGGTTTCTCTTTTAGAATCCTAGATATTTCAATTCCTACTTAGCTTAGTAAGGGTGCAAGCAAGTATATTTTTAAACCCCAGATGCAAAAAGAGAAGGGTGTTATAAGTTTAACGTGTCTGTCTTTTCATATGACTGTGATATCGTAGCTCCTAAACGGATGAACCGATTTTCGTTTAGTGTTTATTATGTGTCATAGATAATTTGATCCCGATTTTTCTTAGACATGGTTCATGAAAATCTGTTCGGACGTATTTTTTTTTGCAAGACATATTTTATAAATAAAAATCCATCAATATTATAAATTCAGGATAATGAAATGCTGCAAGATTATTCAAAAACAGAAAAAAACTGGAAACAAACTGTACAACTACCTCTTTGTAGTAAATACTGTTTACTTTTTTTACGTGATAATGGCATAAATTTTTTGTTTATTTTAGGATCGACTGGCTGAAGACTACTGGGTCTCCCGGCTGCAAAATTGAGAAGTGTGAGCTGACGAACTGGGAGTACCTGGCTCGGTTAGACTATACCGACTTCAGCATACGGTTTTGAGAGTCACATCTATACTCCCATCAAGACCAATTGGTACTAGGTGAATTATACATTACTACTTGTTTGTATGAACTACGGTTGTTACTATATCTCAAAACACTTACGTTGTAAGTGCATAACATATATATTGTTCTCAAAATATTCATTTTCATAGTTTAAAAGTTAGAGTGGCCCTCTAGTCATTTTACGCTCTTTTCATCACTTTGAAAAAGTCTTTCCCTCAAACTTGTCGGTCATTTTAAAATACCTATATATAAGCCACCCAGCACACATTGGTTTAATAGTACGAGTAACAAAAACTGGTTTTAGTTTCATGCAAAAAATAAGAAAGCCTTTCTTAATAAATGAAGAAAGCCCTTCTTATTTTTTACTTTTTGTATAATAATCGTAAAGCGGTTTACAGGATTCACCTTCCGTTCATTGCCATTCGGCTATGGAACCCTACATATATTGTACCCGGTGTAAAGCAAGGCTAAGAAAACTTATCAATTAGAAAAGTATGCCTCCACACCGCCCGGTGTCTTAGGGCTATAGAAAGAAACTTAGAGCATTAAGGTGTGTTCAATTTGTAAACCCGCAAAATGCTTTTTTTTTTCTAAATTTAGTGTATCTTTTATGGAATAAGCCTTTGTGTCGTAGAGTACATAAAATTTGTACATAAGAGATAAATAACTATAAAAGTATTACTATTGGGTTCTTTTTAGGGATGGGCATTAACCCTAGACTATTATTTTTTTTCTTAACAATTAACTTTTCTTAATAATTAACTTAAGAAATTATGAACATAAATAGGAATACTTATTCCTTTCATAATCATAATTTTCTTAAGTAAATTCTATAATATGCGATGTTAAGTTTTTTTTGTATTGCAATGAAAGATTTTTTTAAGTATTAAAAATATGAACTAAACTATTTTGCTATTGTTTAAATTACTATCCATATAAGTATTCTTGTAAGAACCACAACAAATAACTCGTTCCAGTTAATTGGGAAAAATATATATGGTTCAAGTCCCGCCCGTGCGCAAAATTTTTGTTTTCTTATTTCATCTTTATGAATATAAAATATGACACTGTGAGTGTTAAAAACATTCTAAAGCATTAGATAGCGAAGCGACATCAATTTCCAAGTTGAATTTATTCTGTAAAGAATAACTGCTTGGGCCATCTGTTTCATAAACAGACGGCTAGATGGCGCTTAGCGTCACGCAATTGACGTTTTCATAAGAAACCACAAATTTCGCAGGGTCGGACTAACAGCACGGTAGCTCAATTGGTAAGAGCGTTTGGCCCGGTTTGCCAAAAGGTTGCTGGTTCAAGTCCCGCCCGTGCGCAAATTTTTGGTTTCTTATTTCATCTTTATGAAAATATATATAATTTTCGACCTTTCCTTCTCAAGAATCACTACTATTGACTCAAAATTATATCTTTACAAGTCTGGGGCTTGTGATAAGGAGAATAATATAAATAAAGTAATCAATTCCAGTGCAAACATCGCTGTAGGTATTATTATGAGTAGAATATTGTTTTGTACGTGTGTTAATTTCCTCGAGGGTAATTTCTGGACAAGTTATAGCAGTCAAAGTAATTAAAAATACTCAAAAGAGATTGAAGAGTTAAGATTTACCCAAAAGAGATAAATAGATATAATTGGTAAAATATTATCTTCATAATGATATAAAGACCTACCTGTTATATTATTTATCTACAAATATTTTTTCTATTCCGTGGACTTACCCCTCTACAACAGAAGCCTCAATACAAACTATTTTAAAAATCTAAGTACTTACTACTTACTAAGAACTTTTGATGAACTGATTTTATAAAGCAAAATGGTTCTTTTAATGGATACTTATTTGTAACTTTATTAATTAAGAAAATAAGCTTATATTCGAGTGACAGTTCTTGGCGGTCGTCCTACGATGCGAATTTGGTCGAAGGGTCTCCATTCCAGAACTTTCTGCCTCAACAGCCATCAGCTGACCATAGAGACTAGAGCTTTTGATTCACAGGTGTCCGTTATCTCAGTTCTTCATCGTTCATACATTCTCATTTTCAGCTCAAGTTTATTCTTTGGATTCTATGAGCTTTACTTTTCTATCCTTGTGATCTTATATAAAAAGATTTTGTTAGTAAATATTCAGCGAAAGTCACAGTATTGGACCTAGCGCACTAACAATTCAGTTTTCCGATAATATGAGCGTAATTCACGATACGTCCTATCTGGGCGTCTCAATGAATTTACCAAGTAAACTTCATTAAACCAGCCCAATTTCAACCTTATGTTTCAAGCTTTTAGGACGACTAATTCTGAATCAGTAACGTGGTAATCAGACTGCCAGGACAAGGACCTCTGGTTTATTCCAAGACACTATAAACAATAATATCTATTTCTGTGGTCGAAGGAAGTGATTTTTATTGTTATGATTATAGGTGTTATCAAAACAATTACGCCGGGTTTATTGAATAATCTATATCATTCATTGATATTTTTATTTATTCGAAGTGTCTGACACTGTCTGGTCTCAACATCAATGGAGACCTCATTTACGTATTTTTATTGAATCAGGACCTAGATTACTTTTCTTATTTCGTGGATTTTATTATGAGTTTTTAAATCACAATTAATGGTAATCAAGACTGCGGGTGTAGTATGAAGCAAGAATTTTTGATATTTTACGTAGACAATTTCAATTTTCTGCTGCATCAAGTATTCTTTTAACTTACGTAGATATATCTGTAATAAATCGTAAAAAGCTAGTTCAAAAATTATTATTAATCAATAAATACACGAAAACACCAATCTTATCCATATCAAATCAAATTGTTTTTTTTTTTTTCAGACTTCGATCCCTAGAATTTTGATTTTCTTACTGAATGACCACACCTCTTGAGTATACATTGTATAGGTACAATTTATGAACTAATTTCAACAGTTTTGAGAAACCCTTACTGACGACACAGGGTCACTTTATTGCGTCAGACAACAATAATATTAAACAATGAAAGGGTAATTACGATCGTAATGAATGAAACATCCGATAAATATTAATAAAACTGTTTATTGTACTTAAACATGTCACAACAGGCGACGCTAACTTACCTACAATATTTACATAGCACAGGCTATTCGAATTATTACGATACCTTGTACAAAGAATGACTTAGAATATCGAGATGGTTCTATAAGGCGCATTCACTAAAGATAAACAGTTATATTGAATTCAACGCTAATTATTATTAATACAACTATCATGCAATGTTCTTTTAAGTGGGCTACAGATGCTGTTTGTGATGATGTTCGGTGATCATTCTACGCCTTTAAACCACTCGTACTAAATTAACTATAATATAACTACTATGAAGATTATAGTAACAAGATTTCACCCGGCACTTGCAAACTCTTCTCCCGACAATCTTGACACAAAATCCATTACAAAAGCTGTGCTTACTAATATCTTCAACTGCTTGTAATTCTGCTCTTTTGTTTTCATTAAAACAATCGGAAAAGATCATATTATAGAGTTATATCATAGGAAATGTACCAGATGAAGAATGGTAAACGAGTAATATTTTTGAAAATAAATATAGACAGACAGATAGAATTTTTTACAAATTACAATTCATACGAAGAATAGAAAAATATAATTGGTATCTTTAAGTGCTAAATACAGAGCAACATATATGCGTTAAGATATGTTATTATGAAACAATTGATAAATAGTATTAGCACGGAGTTTTAATACTTTACTTTTCTCTGCACGATTTGAAACTTTAGGTTTAACTATGTAGGACCATCGAAGGTTAAATTGAACTCATTATCGTACAAATTAACTAAGAATTTTGTACTTCACAAAAGCATTCACTGGGACATATAACTAGCAATAAGCTTACACAAATTCTTTGGCTGCAGCTACCCGGTCCCGGTGAAACTCCTTTAAATGTTTCAAGACTCCAGGCCTTCTGCCAAAGTGATCAACATTTGATGAATTTGGAGTCTAAGCTCTTATTGAGCTTTCAGGGTATGCCTTGGCTTTTGTGTCGAAGACCCTTCGCTACACTTTCTCCTCTGGGTGTTGTAACGGTAAACTCGATTCGATTTCTGGTTTCCTGGTAGCTGCTGTCGCTAACGCTCTCTTGTGCCGTTTCTTCGTTCGTTCTTTGTGGAAGAAGAGCCGTAGATAGTGGCAGGGGAAGACCACGCACTCTCCTGCTGGCTCCTCAGCGTCGATGTAGACCCCTCGGACCAGAACTGAGTTGGAGCAGTTCAGAAGCATCAGCAGAACCAAGCTGGCGATGTGCGAGCACCAGTTGCTGAGTTCGGGTGTTTCTGGGGAATAAAATATGTTATTAATTACTTTCAACCTTATAATACAGACGGCGGTAATTTCCTGGATTAAGCCTTATCGCGTTCGAGTAAACATCTCAGTGTACAACATATCTAAGTGAGTGGTTTGTCAATAAATGTTATTACATCTGACTCAGAAAGTTACATCGTTATTAGGAGTTGTTATATCTTCATTTAGCCTACTGTTTCAAATAAGCAGATGTTTAATCATTCAATATCTACCAACAATAAAAACAATCGGGATAGTGGTAATCACTCATGTACCCCAAAAGGGACGATAAACCTTAACGATAAAAGAAACCTAGTGATAAGTTAGCTGGCTACATACCAAAATGAGCTGGATCCCGGGTCTAGCCGTATGGTAAAATTACTCAGAAACAGATTGGAGTCAGGTTATTTGTGGTCCACCCAGTGTCTCAGAAAGCTTGCATGATCTCTTACAAAACTTGTCAGATCTGACCAATTTGAAACACAAAGCTATATACCAGGTCTTACCAGGGAACAAGTAGATCTCCAGCATGCCCCAGAAGCCGCGCCATACGTTGACGGTCGCGAGGAAGGAGACCAGGTGGTACACGTCAGCCAGCAGCAGCCGCGGTGCTCCGTGCAGCCGCGCTGTCACCCAGCGGATAGGCGCTTGCAACGCAAACGTTGCTATAACGACCGAGTAGCCCACAATCTGGTGGAGTAAAATAGGGTTAAGATATTAACGTGTCGTAAAATCTAGTTATTTTTAAAAATCTGTTTAAAAATACCTATATTGTATTTGATTGATTTATGCAGCCTATATGATGCTCTTGAAAGTAGATCACAATTTTGATCGGACTTCATCGATAAAATACTATACAAAGCCGCATTCCACACTAGCCTTCAACACTAGGGTTAACATGAGGCGTTCATTACCCACTTTTGTCTTGCTTGGATACAGAAACAATGTCTCACGACACAACCCTGTCGCCAGAATGTGTCGCCTATACAGGGTTTAACAAAATCAACTGCATTCCTTCTCGGCGGTGATTCTGTTGCCAAAAAACAAAAACTTTTTGTATGGGAGCAATATCGAAATCCCAAGATTTTTTTTAACTTCTCCATACAAATTAGAATCAGCTGAGCGGCACTCTAGTATGGGAGAGTGAATTTTTTTTTGGGATTACGATGTTGGTCCCATGCAAAAAGTTGTTGTATTTGAGGGTCAGAATTGGCCCCTAAAAGGAATGCAGTTAATTTTGTTATACCCTATATAATCGTTTACAGGACAGGCTTGACATATACAACGCTCATACATAGCTCTTCTCGGTACAAAACTGCTGTAAAAGCTGTCGCAGATGACCTCAGCTAAGCCTAAGAACAAATCATTTATTGCGGACAACAAAAATCCATGGGTTAGTAATACTGGGTAAATCTTTAAATCTTATTTTGTATTTCAATTATAAATTTAGCTTTGTATTTTAAGATAATTTGTTTACACGCTACTTAAGTTTGGCGCATAGGTGTAACACTTTAGGGCATTAGTTCAGTTCCTCTAAGTTTTTAATATTTATATACTACCTTAATACGATTAATGTCTGTTTTTGTTACCTATGAAATAAAATAAAATTACACATCCCTTAAAATGAGGGGCATCTAGAAAACTCACTTTACAAAACTTTCGGGGCTCTTCCAACTCGTTTAACTTTCATTTTCTGTAGCAACCCTACAAATAATACCTTCCCTTAAAAGTAATAAAATTGTGAACTATAATTTTGATACCATCATATTCCAGACGTACAGTAGTAGCAATTTTTTTAATCAAAAATCGTTTATTTGTTTGAAAAAATTGCATAATTTTCTGAGTAATTCAGCTTTATTGTTGCTTGCTAAGCAACATTTGGTTGCTTAGACAATGCTGAATAATTTACATCATTAGCATATAAACATTTTTCTTTCTTCTTTTCTTTCCATAATTTATTGATTCTAAATTAAAAATATTTTACTGCTTTGCTCGTTTGGAAATATTACTTTAGCCGATTTATTACGTATTACCGTCGGATATTTCATTTAGTATTGAGTTTTTCAGCTATTGGACATATACGAGTATATTGTGCAATCGAACATTAACAAAGACATGCTTACTGCTCAGTGAAAGAGCGCAGTTTTGATTACATTGTTATCTGTGCTAAATATAAAGGAACAAATTGTTGCAATACAATGCGTTATAATTAGCACACGAACAAAATACGCAGGTGAGATCAGTCATAAGTTTACAAACAAATCCAAAGATAATAAGTTTCTCTCGACGCCAGAGGATTTTGATCAAACATAATAATATGCTTCCTTATCACAAACCCAGACACAATAGAGATATAAACAAATTAAAGGCTCTACAAAATTAATTATATAATATCTCGTTTGTTTTGATAGATAATGATGAGTTAGTTTGAATGGAAACAGCCGCTGGGTTTTGATAGCGATTTCTTGAAAGCAGAATACTAGATGACGTCAGAGAATATGTAAGTATCTCATTTTTTAGTGCTAAAAGTGAAAATTAACACTAAAAAACAGAAATCGAAGAATTATTTGGCTTATAATTCATTGCTTGATGTTACTAGGCACGTATTTTACGTCCATGCATGGACTTAAAACCAGAGTACTCAACCAGGGTTATGGGATCATTCTCGACAACTGTGTCAGCTGTAGTTCATGCGAAAATACAGAGATACAATAACTTTCAGAGGTCTGAGCTTCGATTTCCGAGATAAAAATCGATTTGTAGGGAAAAACAATGCTTTATGACAGACTTTTAGCTAACAAAAACGGGATCACGATGCATCGAAAATTGCTACTAGTACGTAGGTAAATAATTTATACTCTGATTTTTAATTGGATAGACCAGAATGACAGTTTCAATCATACTTTTTAACCGACTTCAAAAAAGGAGGAGGTTATCAATTCGACTGTATGTTTTTTTTTTTGTATGTATGTTACCTCATATCTCAGTCGTTTGTCGATCAAATCAAAAAAAATGTTCGCCTACATAGAGGGTGTACCTTCTAGTTGGTCCCATTTTTTCCATTTTGGGATCTGATGATGGGATCTTGGTGTAATCGAAGGAAACCCTCAAATTTTAAAGGCACGTATAGTGTTTATTTACTAGAATCTTAATGTTGACGTATTGTTACGTCTGATAGTCAACATCTTGTGGGGCTAAGCTGATGGTGGAACTCCTTAACGCTCAGGAGTTCAGTAATTATAATGACGGAACTTATGATAGGTAACTTGTAGCTTCTTAAAAAAATAGAATCATAAGGTGCAACTCCCCCCCCCCCCCTCTTATGTAATCACTCAAAATGAAGAAATAAAATAAACTTTTAAAAAAAGTAAAAACCGACTTCAAAACCAAAATGCACTAAAAAGTCTTAAATAAACTCTTCACCATTGAAAGAAAAGGAATCCGTTTAAGGCAAACAATTTCTTTTTGGAGTCGGTGCCATCACTTTGACTATCAAGCATCAACTATCACAGCACCGACTCCAAAAACAAATTGTTTGCCTTAAACGGATTCCTTTTCTTTCAATGGTGAAGAGTTTATTTAAGACTTTTTAGTGCATTTTGGTTTTGAAGTCGGTTTTTACTTTTTTTTAAAGTTTATTTTTTATTTTTGTTATGTTGCAAGCACAGTACTGTAACAATTCAATTGAATTTGTGATATGTTTAATAATAATGTGATTCTACTTATTTGGTTAAATAATACATGTAAAGCGTTAAATACAGCTATAAGCAAATGTAATACGTAAATAAATATGGTAAAGTCTTTTCACTTGCAATTGCAAGTATAGTATTTTGAAGGATTTCATCCTATTTCGAATTTAACTACTTTCTATACACATCATTAGAAATTATGATGGTATTTAAAGGAAACGTGATTATAAAACCGATTTTATTGTCGTATTTTTTAAACACTGTTTATTGTCATGTTAATAAAGATTTGCACATCAATAATTTAAATTATATCTATTTGAAAGAAAGAAAATTAGTTTATTAATTTAAGACATCACACACACACACACACACACATTTAAACGAGTTTATAAAATTATAACAAACACAATCGCATAACGAATACAAATTACAAAACAGAAAAATACAACAAAAAAGTAAGAGAAAAAAAAACTATGGAGAAAAATATGCCAACCATGCAGTATAGAATATTTAATAAATCTAAAATCATTTAAAAGCAATCATTGAATGAAAATTTAATTTTTCGATTATTTAGGAACAATACAATACCTTGCGAAAAAAATGTATCCCGCCAAATGACTTTATGGTGTATCTTAATAATAAATATAATTATTTGTAATATATTATGTAAATTGATACTCTACTATGTATTTGCAATAAATAAATAAATGAATAAATGCATGTTAAAAATTTGAGATAGGTATTAATACTTAATTGGACTATCTACCTACATTACCTATATAACACGTGTACTAATATGTTTATTCATTAATAGAATAGGTAACTGAACTCTCTGTTTATCATTATAATGAGCTATTGTACAGTGGCCAGCACATCAAGTTACCCAATTTTGTTGCAAACTAGCCCTTATTCAAAGTGAATAAGATACCACTGTGTTTACCTTGACATGTTATTGTCTGTACTGGTGCAACAAATCGTACTAATATTTGTTTATTAGGTAATAAGGAACAGCTGATAAAACAGGAAAACACGCTAGAAGTTTATAGAAATTTCTTTACGAACGTAGAAACGACTTTTATAGTTTTATTAATAAGTAATTTAAAAGTTGATATGTGAGAGGGGCTCAGTTCAGATCTTTTTAAAGGCTTCAAAAAAACCGGCCAAGTTTGAGTCGGACTCGCACACTAAGGGTTCCGTGCAAACTTTAACTGATTTAGAGATTCCACGCTTCCACTTAACTAGAATACCACAGTATTTTGTTGACAGCAAATATAACTTTGTTTTTCATTGTATTTGTATGAATAACAAAATTATGTTTCCGGTTCTTGAAAATGTGCCCTCTCTCAAAAACTACTCGTTCGATCTCGTAAATACCAAAAGCGCAAAAAAAATACCAACGAGCGCAAAATTACGCATTTGCCTTCTATTATGGAGAATCAAATTCATTTGGAATCGGTGCATGATGCGCGTAGTCTACGCGTTCATTTGGTGTACACAAGCATGAGATTATGCACCCACTTAATTATTTTCAACACATTAGAAGTCCATTTTACAAACGCCAGATAAGGAATATTCAACGAATATGAAACATAAAGCCAAAATTTTCATAAATGATTGCTTCAAACAGATGATCTATTTGAAGCAATCATTTATGAACATGTCATTTTAAAATCTGAAGTTTTATACTTAGGTATTCGGTCGGATGCGTCCTATCTGATATTAAAATCGACTCTAAAAAAGATACACGTCTAGTAAGTCGATTGTGTAAAAAATATATTTTTGTATTCATTAACTTATTTGAAGATGTCATGAGTGTTGTTCCAGCCTTAATCCACACGATACACGGCTTTATAGTGTCATTGATTATCTTTTTTCACACATCTTATTTAAAAAATTCTCGCGTTACAATGTTCGTTCCCGTACTCCTCCGAAACGGCTTTACCGATTCCTACCAAATTTTATATGCGTATTCAGTAGGTCTGAGAATCGGCTACTATCTATTTTTCATACCCCTAAGTGATAAGGGTTGTTCACCCTTTTTTTTAATTTTTGGACCAAATTTATTGTTTTTATTTTTTTTATAATGTGGCATTGAAAATACATACATACAACCATAAATTTTTACTTTTTAATCATTAACCCCTATTTTTTATAGCCATTTAAGCAATTTGATCATTTTTCATCCCGCTCGATAAATGATCAATTATAGTGTTTAACTTTTAAAATTACGCGGCTGGGCGAGACGGGGCCGGGGCGGAACGGTGCTAGGGGCGAAGCAAAGTTCGCTGGGTCCGCTAGTAATATATATATAATATACTAGTAAAACAAGTCATTATATTGTTTGTAAGGCTTTGTATTTATTTTAAAGAATGGTACTTATTAGAGAATTACTATTGATAATAAAGGTTTCTTGCGTCATTAAAGCACATTTTTATGAGTGTTCATTTTACTCCAGGAAAAGGTAAGCTGAGAGCCAAGACAGTCAGATTCTGCGTATCATTTGCATCTATGTTTAGCCACGAATTATCCAATTTATCCCCAAGTGGTCTTTACTTTCAGGAACCTGGTAATGAGGTAAACGCTCCCACGTCGCATTGTTTACCGTCGCTAGGTGCACTGCAGGGGAGAGCCAAGTTGCTGCTGCTAGCCAGGACTGGTCATTGCTAATTAAGAATATCCTCTTTATCGAGCCTTGAAAATCCCTATGTTTTTGATCATGTAACTCAGCCCCAAAATTATTAATTTATTTTTGTTATTAAAGTGTTTCAGTATACAAACATAATATTATAAATTGCACTTGTCAAATGCAAAAGTTCAGTTCTTTGCCTGACACAATTGCTTTTAACAAGTGGAATTTATAAACATTATTTAGTTTCCTTATAGTCAATTTTACCAACGAAAGATAAGGAATATTTATCGAATGTAAAACAAAAAGCCTTTTGTAAAAATGTCACCTATTTGTCAGCGATCATTTATGTAAATGTAATTTAAAATCGGTCGTTTCATACTTATTCAGTCGGATAAGTCCTTCCTTTATCCTTTGGACATTCCCACACATCGCCATCTAGTCCCAAAGTAAGCTACTCAAAGTTTGTGTTATGGGTGCCAGACAACGGATATAATACTTAAATACTTTTTGTTTGTAAATACATACATGATATACATAGAAAACACCCAGACCAATACAAACAGACATGTTCATGCACACAAATGTTTGTATTGTGCGGGGATCGAACCCGCAACCCGCTGCGTAGTAGGCGATTTCTCGACCACTACACCAGACGGGTCGTCAAGTCATATCTAACGTTTGTAAAATCGACCCTTAGTCTTGAAAAATTGTCTTTGTAAACCTGAATTTAGACTTTCAGTCTTAGGGCCAATTTTACTAATGTCAGATAAGACTTATCCGACTGTATAAGTATAAAACGACTGTTTAAAAACGATATTTCCATTTACGATTGCTGTTAAATAGGTGACTTTGTCAAGTTAGGCGTATTGTATTTTATTCTACTACCATATCTTTACATTAAGCAAATGTGTATTTTCGTACGGCAACACTCCCATTATTTTGTCACTAGGGAGAAATGCAACAAGAAGCCTACTAGACACAAAGATAAGATCATGATACCAGATATAAGACTGGAATTGTACAGACGAAGTTGTCACTGCATGGCTATTAAAATTTATAACAAACTCCATCCAAATTTTAAAGCACTGCCATTAACATTGTTCAAAAATAAAATTACGTGCGTGGCTCCTGACTAAATGCTTTTATACAGTGACAGGCGCGGTCCGAAGGGGGGGGTCACAGGGGACATGACCCCCCCCCAAAATGTAAGGTCTAATCAAAAAATCTCAGAAAATTTTTCGCTTTGCGATAATTCATACATGAAACTAAAACAAAAAAAAATATTTGGTTGAAAAATGAAATAGAGGTTCTTAAAACCATTTTCTCTCTTCACTAAGTGGAAGTAAGTGGATTCCCTAATTCAGTTTAAGTTGGCACGGAACCCTCAGTGCGCGAGTCCGACTCGCACTTGGCCGTTTTTTTTTTTTTAGTGTGAGTGACCCCCTCCAAAATGTCAGGCTGCGACCGCGCCTGTACAGTGAGAGAATTATTAGACGGCTAATGTAATTATTTGTGTTACTGTTTGTACTGGTAGCTTTTGTTTTTACGATTGACTTCTAATGATTCTAATTGACATATAATTTATAACATATTAAATTAAAGCATGTAAGCATTTTAATATAATGAAATTATGTACCTAATATTACATTTTTGACTTCCTAGAATTTATTGTACCAATCTTGATTTGCATGACAAAATTATCAAACATGAGCCGTTACCTTAAAATTTATGACATCAATGTAATACCATGTTATGAGCAAATAAATGTTTCTGATTTCTGATTTCTGATTTCGATGACATTTCCTTATTTGACGTTGGTAAAATCAGGCCTCAATCGTATACATTACAACTCACAACTGAAGGCAGAGCAGTCAAGAGCATGAATGAACTAGAGATAATGTAAAAGAAAAGAGCAAAAGACGTAAGTTTCTAAAGAGAACTTGATTCTATTCTAACGAGTCAGTTTAAAGGTTAAACCAACCCACGTGGAGCAATTTGCCTCACCGCACAATGTCACTGCTTGCTATTGAACGCAATGGACTTTGAGGAAGCCTTGGCTGATGTCATCTTATTTGGACCATGTGACTTTAATATACAGGTTGTTTTTTACAAGAGTCAGACTAAAAAGAGTGATTCATTTTATTTATGTTCTAATCAGTGTAAGCGTAAATTTAGGACATATTTAATAAATTTGGTATTTCCCTTTTTTACTTACATACAAACGTATGTTACTATAGTTTATTAGACTGTAATTTCTTTGAGACGGAAAAGCCATACATTCATATCCGGTTAGAATACCAGTCTAGTCATATCCGCACTAGTAAAAAATAAGATAATTTAATGTGTACACGTGTGTTTCATTTATTGAAAGTGTCTCTAGTAGTCGTAATCATTCTATGTTCATAATTAGTAGATAGAGTTTATTAGACTGTGATTATTGTGACAAAAAAACTGTACTTTTGTATTTGTAGGTTACAGAAAAATCCAAAATAAAGATTAATGTATTAAATATGCTGCCAATAATGAAAATGTAAAAAAAAAATTGTTAACTGACTGTCGTGTGTTACGATACAAGACGCAATAAGGCATAATACTGAAGAATTTTATTGCATACAACGAATTGTAAGGTTTCTGTATTGATTCGAATGCTCTTGACCTACACTGCACCGGTTCATCAATAGTGTTTGGTATTTTACACCCGATATTACTTTTTTTTTAACTACAAGTCGTTTCCTATGACTTCCTCGTTTTTTGAAAGATAAACTCAAGAGAAAAACACATTAGGTAAACCAACCACTCCGAACATAAGAGTGACGTACATCACGAGCATCTCCGTGCTTCGGGAGGCACGTTAAGCCGTTGGTCCCAGCTAATATCGGTTGATATTAGTCGTTAAGCCTAGTCAGAGGCCTTACGAACGGCTTGATAAAATCTGACAGCAGGGTTAGTAGCTTCCCTTGCAAAAACCCCTCCACCAACCCGCACTGAGCCCGCGTGGTTGAGTATGGCTCGAACTACCTCATAGTTGAGGTAAGGCCTTTGTCCAGCAGGGGATATTACAGGTAAACCAACATGATTTTAAATTAAAGTTATTGACCCCAATGTGAATCAATCATTGTCAACCTGAGGAATCACGAAAGCAAAATTTTTGGTACAACCAAAATACGTTACGCTAAAAGTTGAGTTTTATTGGATTATCTCCTCAATTCTTTTAAAGATAAGGTCTATAATAATAGTTTAAGGTGATCAAGTCGTAGTAGGGGGATAAGACATCGAAGGAAGCACCAATTGCTGAGCGCAAATGGTCAGTGACTCAATAGCAGCTATGACCCATATGCGGAAAGATACACATCACAATAAAAATATTGGCCATCCCATTATTGTACAATTCTGGAGTATTGTTATGTCATTCGGAGAAGGCGTGATGGTCTTTCAAGGTCTGCATTGTATCCGATACGCAGGCGTTAGTTATGGACTGAGTTGTTTATTGCTGATGCCTTTGGCCTTTGAAAGGTCGTCAGTGGATACTTCCTAAGCGTTTATTTTAACGTGGGGAACTTTATGACCTCAAGTGTAAGTTACCCACCAAACTTCTAATTTTTAAAACGGAATAACTAATGTTTCTCAACGCCCTTTTATCTATCGCTTTGGTATGAAACCAAAGCGATAGATCAAAGGGCATTGAAGCGTAATAGATGACTATTGTTAGAATTGCACTTTCAATAAAGATCATCCTTTTCACATAGTTCAAAACCAACAATATTTGCTTCAAATAATTGTAAGGAACAAAACTGACCAAATCTAAAAAGTCTAATAAGTATTAAATAAATTATTCATGGGGTGTTTTTAAATAATGATATTTTCGATAAACATAGTGTACTTTTCAATCTATACTTACAAATGTGATTCATTATCTGATAACGAACACGAATCACTGTTAGAACAGCACATATTATTAAATTAACTTTTAAAAAAGTAAAAAACGACTTCATAACCAAAATGCACTAAAAAGTCTTAAATAAACTCTTGACTATTGAAAGGAAAGGAACCCATTTTAGGCAAACAATTTCTTTTTGGAGTCGGTGCTGTGATAGTTGATGCTTGATGGTCAAGGTGATACCCTCTAAGTAAGCGAAAAAGTTTTTCGAATCGGTCGACAAACGACTGAGATATGAGGTAACAAACATACAAAAAAAAACATACAGTCGAATTGATAACATCCTCCTTTTTTGAAGTCGGTTAAAAATGACTCCATGCAAAGTACTGACACGAAGCGTCAAATAGAGTCGATCTATAGTTTATTTGTCCTAGGAATGCTATTTTAACGTTTTAAGTTTTGACAGAAAATGTAAAGGAAAATCGTCAAAGTCAAGAAGTTGAAATCCTTTCCAAACAATTTGTATCTAAATTTAAAATGTCATAATAGTTTTCTCTGAGCGTCCGAACTTTAGAGGCTTACCAATGAAGTCCAGCAGGATTTAGCCGGCTCCCCAGGAAAGAGGAAGATATCCAGCAGCGCCCAAGATCCTCGCCACACGAAGACTACCAGTGACCCCACCACAGCCACTGAGAATATGCAGTCCAGTACGTAGAGAGCCGTCTCTCTGCTGCTCTGTAAATAATACAGTTCATTACATATGTGTAGAGAGCAACAAATTCACTAGAGTACCTCCTCCGATTTACGCTTAACAATATATTTACAGCTGTTTCCCCTGGGTTCACCAAATATCCATCCTCACAAACTATTGTGTTTATATCAATAGTACAAAGTGATACTCCAATGTATAAGCTGTTTATTTGTTAAGTTTAATCAACATCCATTAATAGATTTAGTGTGAAGAAGTAACAAACATACGTCCATACATCCATTCTCTCAAACTTTTGCGTATATGATATAATGGCGATTCCCCGAGGCTTAATTCGCATAAACGTCTGCACTACATAGTATAATACAAATTCGCTTCCCGGTATCTATACAAATACAAATACAAATTCTTTATTCAATACAGGGTTTTATCTGTATGTATGTATGTATGCTTAAGTCTTTCAAAAAACGCAACGGATTTAGATGCGGTTTCTTTTAATAGATTAATGATTCAAGAGAAAGATTCATGTGTAAAATATATTCATAATATAGAATAGGTTTCTAAGTGTAGTCGTAAATAAACTCATTTTTGCGCTTACATTGCAAATGCTGTCTGAACCCTACGAGATGGATCAAAATAATGTAATACAGGATTGTAAACCTTGAAAAGGTCTACAAAAAAGCTTGCGGTAGTATATGTCTATCTATCTGGGATAACACAATACGCATTTTTATTCTACTTTTTACAAGAAATAATGGTTTATTTGAGTTAAGAACGTTGAGTGCTTTTTACATGGCCTATTATATATTGCTCTTTCAAGAGTAACATGTAAAGAAAATTTATTTGTATTGTCAGTCACAAAAAAATATCTGAATGGTGCATAGCAAGACAGCATAAGCAGCACTATTAGCATTGCACCCGTGCGAAGCCGGGGTGGGTCGCTAGTCCTTGATAAAATAGCTATCCAACACAAATATAAATTTATAAACTCAGGATTAGCGCGTTCAGACAAACTCTTTAGCTTTATGATATTAGTAGTAATGATGAACATCTCCTTTTTGAAGTCGGTAATATATTGATTTTCATTTTACCAAATTATAACCATTAAGTGTCTGTCAAGCATCGAATCAACGTAGGCTGGATGAAATGGAGACAGGTCACCGCAACAACACGATCCATGGATGCCCTTACGATTGAAAGGCAAAATTTTGCAAATCCGTTATTAGACTTACTTTACTGTACGGATCAGAATGCTGGGCTGCTAAAAAGACTGAGGAAAAGAAAATGCATGTAGCAGAGATGAGATTGTTAAGATGGATGTGTGGAGTTACAAGAATGGATAAGATAAGGAATGAATACATATGAGCAAGTCTGAAAGTGGCACAGGTAACTGAGAAGGTCGCAAATCGTCTGTCTTGGTACGGTCATGTAATGAGAAGGGAAGAAAGTCACGTTACTAAAAGAGTGATGAATATAAATGTGGATGGCTGGAAGGGAAGAGGCCGACCGAAAAAGAGATGGATGGAATATGTGAAGCAAGATAGAGTGTGAAAGGAGTGGATGATTCAGTGTCGAGTGATAGTATAGTGTGAAAGAGAAACATGCTGCGCCGACCCCAGATGAACTGGGAAAAGAGCAAGAGGATGATGATGATGAAGGGGCTGATTAACCATCGATAAATAAGCACTGACCAAGGAAAAATTCCAATAAGAAACGTCATTTCATATGAAGTTCTTCCTCCAGTACCGTTACCATGACTTTACTCGATAGCGACGACGGTTTTACTCGCTAGCGACGACGAAACTTTTTGTATGAAAATTTTAGTTCTGTCAGTGATCGCTAGAGGCGCTATGCGATTTTTCATAGACTTTTTTTACGTAGTCGCTATCGAGCAAAACCGTCATCAACTCATGGTAGGTAACTGTACATCTCATTGCCCAGTACACCGTAGCATACCATGAACGTTCACATTCCTAACTTGTCCGGAACATATTCTTTGTATTGAAAACTATGACACCTTGCCCTCTAGACCGTTCCGTCACCGACCAAAACAGTAGCGTGCCATGCACGGAGCGTGTCGGAACCGGCAAAATACGCTCGGTCTCGCTCTCGCTCTATATAACGGTGAGACAGAACGCTGTCAATCCGTTCAATGTGCAAGGTGGTACAGTCCGTTTTCTTTGCTAGTCGAATAATGTAAACAATGTTTTAATAACTTTTAAAATATTATCATTAAATAAAATAAAATTGCTATTTGATTTAAAAAGATCTCAGATCACGATAAATTACCTATGTAGTTGATGAGAACTTTGTTTATATCTTATTTTTATAAAAAGGACTTTCAAGATTGTTTACAATATCCGACTAACAAAGAAAAACGGAGTTTATCGTGTTGCATTTCGTGCGGCACGTTCCTAGCACGGTCACGGCACGGTCATGATATGCCATATAGCACGGTGCAATGAGAAAATACATGAGTTAATTACTTGACATGACATGAGTTAATTAATGAGTTGACGACCCGTCTGGTGTAGTGGTCGAGAAATCGCCTACTACGCAGCGGGTTGCGGGTTCGATCCCCGCACAATACAAACATTTGTGTGCATGGACATGTCTGTTTGTATTGGTCTGGGTGTTTTCTATGTATATTATGTATGTATTTACAAAAAAAAAGTATTTAAGTATTATATCCGTTGTCTGGCACCCATAACACAAGCTTTGAGTAGCTTAATTTGGGACTAGATGGCGATGTGTGGGAATGTCCAAAGGAAAGGAAAGGAAAGGAATTAGTGATTGCTCTTATTACATGAAACATCCTGAATAAGCCTCGGTTGCAGCAGCCCTACCTCTCCTGCCACCTGCACGCAAGAGGACCTTTACAACGCCAACCAGAAGGCCATTGATGTTGCCACTTTTGGGGCGCAGACAGTTTAATTGCCATTGATTCGAGAAGAAGAAGAAGCTGCTTGCAAAAAGTTGTTTATGTCAATAAAAAAAGTCTGTTGCTATTAGACCCACACACTGCGACTTTTAGCATCGATGGAGTCGTTTTCAAAACGCGCTACATCATTCCGACTCACGTAATGAACAGATTTAATTTGGTATCGATGCAGTCGCGCGTTAGTATCGATACATTCGCCAAAATACAGTACATATTTGTCAATTTTCAGCTTCTGCATCGCGACTGCATCGATTCTAAAAGTAGCGGGGTGTCTAAAGGTTGACATTTTGTGGCAGCATCGATGCTGCATCGCGACTACATCGATGCTAAAAGTCGCAGTGTGTAAGGTTTTAGGTTTAAATTTAAAGTTAGCTGGTTAAACCGAGCGTGTGAAATGATGATAAGCAGGTAGGTACTCAAACTATGCATTTGATTTGTCAACTGAATATCCAAAGCGGTATTGTTGAAATAGCATTAGTACTTTGCGATAGCATCTATTTGCTAAAATAGTAACAAGATTAACTTGATACAGGTTATACCTACTTAGATATATTTGTGCAAAATCATTGTGTTGTATCACTTGATATTTCGATTATATGTATTTATTGGAGTGTACACATGAAATATGCACGAATCTGAGTTTGTATCAGGTAAGATGTCGGAGTCTTGAGTTAATATGTCTAAGGATCAATACTTAAAAGCAAATATAACACATCACAAAATTGAGCTCAATAGTTTTGAGGACTTTAATATTTTGGCAGGTAGTTGATACGGGAAATTTACGGATTCAACGTTATTATTACTACTTACGATATGAAAGTGAAAATATATTTGAATATTCACTTAAATCCTTAAAATCTTCATCAATTGAATCACCAATAGTAATCTTATTTTGAAATTAACATTATTTAAAGTCCATCACATAAGAACACATTCGTTACACCGTTTAATTCTGTAAATATTGCTTGCAATAATAATCAAACGATCTCTACTAGGCTATAATAAAACAATAGAAGCAAACATTCGAAGAGCAATCGTAGACACAATCTCGTATCGGCTACGGAAATGACTACGGCGTAGCACGCTCGCATAATGAAAATCATGATCACTTCTTTTATCTACTACGAGTTGAACTTGGCTATATTTTTAATTGAATGTAATCATGTACCAGGATATGTATGAATTCTATGAATTGTATACAGCTCTTAAGAAATGTTTACAATTCCGTAGCTATTTAAGAAATGTATAAAATATTGTTTCAGATATTCTTTGAAATGCACATATCTTAGGAAAATTATTTATTTTCTAGGAATTCTATAGAATTTCAATATTGTGTTAGTATTAATATATAACACGAAATAAGATAAATAAATTGTTGTGTTGTGTTACCACCGTTGTGTCTGATTTCCATAACACAAGTGCAATTAGCTACTTACTTTGGAATCAGAGAAATGTATGTGATTGGTGAAAAAAAAAAAAAATATAGAGTTTTTAATAAGGGGCTCGTTGAGGCAACCGAGAAACAATCGCACGGATTATAAATTATAATTATTGATAATTTAAGAATTTGAGTATTTATTTAGACTCTCAATGAAACTAACTAATTACAAATAAATATTTTTTTTACGATTGCTGTTTAGGAAATGTATAGATTTCCTATGAAATGTGTCTATTGTAATTAACATTTCCGGGTAATTTTAGGAATTATACACAATTTCTAGGAATTGCACACAATGACGAATATCATACATTTCCTGTAACATATATATTACTTTTTTAATTATTGTTTTATACATACTAAAATTTGATTAAAATCGATTTATTAATTATTTGATTATTCATTTTGAATTGTTTTGGGTATTTTCCTTTTTTCAAAATTATACTGCTATGAAATCAATTACAAATAGCGTATCAAAACATGCTGCTTATGGGGTATGCGAGAATTCGGGGAAAATTTGGAGAGATAGATAAGCAGTCGAGAAACCAAATAGAGTGTACATGTGTGTATTTATAGAAGAATACACTGTGAATTTGTTTTTATTTTAATAACGATTGAGCATTGTACAGAAGAAAAGTCTTACAGAGTAAATATACAAACAGTATTGAATTAGGATTCCTAATTTAGAAACGACCAAATCTATAGTAACATTAATCATCTACATTTACAGTCCTCTGTTATAGTCTTTACATTAAGTAATAAGTATTTAAATTAGCGTGCAGTTCGGCCCAATTAATATGTGATAGAATTAACTATATAGAGTTACCTACTTTTAAAGTTTGATAAAGGTATTGTCGTATAGTAGTAGGATGTATAGCTGAGTACGTGTGTGTGTCTGATATTTAAAGGATATTATTTGTTATCTCATTTTCTCTATTCTTGATACTGTTAATTAATTATTAATGAATCAACTAACAAACAATTTTGTATATTAGTAGGTTAAACATATCTTTCGGAATAGTTTACTTCCACAATCTTTGTCCTCGATGCAAGCACGAAATTGACTGGATTCCACGACTGTTAGGACTGCTTTCTACATGACACAATATTTATAGATTCAAAAGTTCATACGGAACAAGTAAGAAAGTATATGAAAACATGGGGGTACCAACGGTACGATGATACTCGTAGTCATAACATCTATCTACAACGTATACATTGGTAATGTATTTATTATTAATGATTTTTTTATAGATTACGTTATGCAAGTGTAATATTATGAAAGTATTATTTACTTGATCTTTATTTTATTGCATAAAATCTGAGTATGGATTCTTTATGTAGACAATTTACTTTTTATTTTTTTAAATTATTTTCGCTTAGCATAAAGGCATGACTGGTAGAGAACGCCATATGGCGTTTAGTTCACCTTTTATACAAATTTTGGTTGTGCAATAAAGTATTAATATGAAATATGAAGTCATGTGTGTGTGGCATAGAATCATCTTCAAAGTCTTGTGTCGGTTTTATATATGAATAAAGTCAAATATTCAAAAACATCGATACCAACCGTACGGAACATGGTCGGCACATAGAAGAAGTCCTGCGGCGAGTCCACCGCCACAGCAAAGGGGACTGCACAGATATTCCTCAGGGTCCTCAGAGCCGCCAGCGATAGAGTAGCCGCTGCCGTCGTCGACAGCAGCGTCCGAGCATTATCACCAGTACACTCGTTCAGCAGGTTCCACACCCCTCGCCAAGCACCCACGCACGCCACCCCCGCCAAACTCGTGCACAACCTCGACAGCAGATAGTAAGTCAGCCTCCCGCGATCCGGTCTCAAATACTCCGTCAACTGAGTTTGGAACACGCACAGAATCAGATCCACGCACAAACCAAACGTTGCACAAGCGGCAGCGCTGGCTATGGAGTTGTCTGGTAGAACGTAAATGTCCATAAGAGTCCATGTGGACTTCCAGTAGGTGACGACGGCGGGCGCGACGACGATGCTCGCGAACAGTGCGTCTGCGCATGCGAGGAGCGCGGTGTATGCGCGTGAGCCGCTCGCGAGCGTGTCGGCGAGCCCCGCAGTGCTTCCGCGCATGGCTGGGGCAGTTATGCCGCCGCTACGGTGCGCCGTCGCCGATTACGGGTAATTGCATTATCGCTCTGACGTCGCCCGCTCCCGTGATTCCTCGCGATAACACCGGCTAATATGTTTGCGGACTCGGCAAGATAATAGGGTCTTTAACCAGATAATTGCGCTCAATTACGCACTGTTCTAATCGAACCCTTTTAATACAATAACAATGAGCTTAATTTGGCATGTTAAAAAGTAAAGCACACTTTTTACGTCAGACGTTTCAGCTGAACTCACAAAAGAAACTGTATACCAATCACAAAAGTTATCACAGTAAAGTCACAAGTCTCACATTCATCCATCCATTCCATTGAAAGGACGCGTTAAATGTTTTCCCATAGCCCTACTAATGTCACAGTCTCACGGTTGGCGTGGCATATCACAAACTCACAAATCACAGACACTAGTCGACGCTGATGTTGACACGGAAGACACTGAAACCTGGTGATGATGCAGAGGATGATGATCAGGAGCGAGCGAGCTACGGCAGGGCCGGCGCGCACTTGACCTGCGCTCCAGTTTGCGCACAACTACTCTGCTTACTTAGGGTTGCCTAGGTTTTATACGAGTCTAAACTATTTATGTATGTAGACTTTGTCTGCCGCCAGGATCCATTTACAGACTCTTCGGTTTATTTGATTTTGAATGGAATGGAACCTGAGTTTTTAATGCAATTTAAATATATATAGGAATGCATTATATAATTGTATGTCATACTTACGCGTAGATGTTAAAGACACGTTTAGTGCTGGGGCAAGCGCTCCCAACTACTATGTCAGCGGTCGCGGGTTGGGATCCCGCAAGGGGCAAATGTTTATGTGATGCTCACGAACATTTATGTACCTTAGTCTGTTTTTATGTCTTTAAGTATACATGGTGAAAAAAAACGACCCAAATCAATCGCGTTTGGAATACCGGTAAAATAAAAAGCGATTTTTCCACTCTTAGCTACCCCATTGAAATTGGCTCCGTAATTGTATTTACAGCCTGTAAAAGAAAGATGACCAGTAGATATGTCACCGTCATACTTAGTGTAAAACAGCATAATTTCAATCTAACGGTTTTAAATCCGTTAGATTACATTCCTTGACATGTACCGATAAAAGCGTAAATTCTAAAACATATCAAGCTAGTTCACAATAAATGGACAGTAACAATGGCGGTTATTTACAATTTTACGGAAAAAGATGTAAGATATAATATGTCCACGGATCCTTAAAATTCTGTACAGGGTGTAAAAAAAAGTACGAGCCAAATTCAAGGTGGTTAAGAGTCAAGTCTACAATACCAGAAAAATATAAACAATCATGAATAAAAATTCCTTTACACTTTTTTCTGTATTTTAACCACCATTGACAACCACCTGGCTAGTACTTTTTTACACCCTGGACATTGGAGATGCCCCCATAATCGTTGTCTGGTATTCATATCTTGTACTATCTAGTAAAAGATATGAATACCATTGTCTGGCGCAGTATTTTTTATTAATATTTTTAAATGTAATGTATGCCAGTAAGTCTGAGATGATGTACCAATATTAGTGAGAGATTTTCTGTAAACTATCCCATGCATTTTCTTCCGGGTCCGTCGCGCGCTCCGCGGGGTCCGTAAAACTATGAATACAACAAATCATAAGATTTGAAATATTTAGTAGCATTTGAAGACACCATTGTAAAGGTTGCATATTCAGCCTGTCAATATCTTATGCTTTACACATGTGTGTAAGTACACAGACAAATAGTTAGTTAAATAAGATTGTGTCAGCCCTACGCACGACTGTGGTTTGAAGTTTCACATCCTGCACGCCGCTAAACGGTCTTCCAATCGCGGCTATCGCGAACCCAAATACGTCTACATACTACTATTTATTTTATTTATTAAGCTAAACTTTATTGCACTGTAAGTTTTACAGTTGGCGGACTTAATGCCGTATAGCATTCTCTACCAGTCAACCACTGAGAGAAGAGTTTAATCAGTGGCGGAATATTAATAATAAGCGAGAAGAGTGGTACACAAAGGAAGTAAAATGCACTAACATAAATAGACATACTAATATTGCACAATATATTTGTGCAATATTAGTATGTCTATTTGTGTGTGTGTATATCTTATTATATAATAAGATTCATAAGTAATGGACTAATAAACATACATATAATACATTTCCTTAATAAATACAAAATTTGAAATGATCAAGGTGATGATATTGTCGACATCCAAAGTGACACAAGTAAAAGGAAATGGTGATTATTTCTGAAGTGAGCCAATGTTAGGTATTAGGTGTGCGGAGAGACTTTTTGAAAGTAAATTAGTTGTGGCACATTCTGTTTTCATTGTATATTTTATGTTCTATATTAAAAAATAACTGAGATTACTGTACTACTGAAAATCACAAGAATCTGTAAAACGCTATATGGAATTCCAATTCTTTGTTGCTTGTGGTATATATCTTGGTGCAAATGAGCTAATTCAGGGGTGCGATTGTGTAAAGGGGTTTGACAGATCAAACCGTACGTTATGAACTGTCAAATGAATACGATTGCTATACACAATTCCAGCTCTTATTTTATGCCTCTTTAGTTATATGTAGAAAAGGACCTCGGAAACGCATGTGATCGTTTCGTTAAACTTGTAAAAATTTTAAGAACTCCTTACTGAATTAACGGTTATCTCAGACTTCATTGTGATTTACCATTTGTTAGGTCTGTGGGTAGGACTGAAGTCATTTTTAAATAGTTCTGATATGAAACAGTAGGTCTGTTTTAGAAAGAGATAGATCTAACTATAATATAACTATTGGTAGGGTATTTGTAAAGAAACATGCTCAAACTACGAAAACTGATGTTTCGCACAACGTACTCGTAACAATTTTTTTTTCGTAGACGTATTTTTTACATTTCCTTAAAAAAATATAATAATAACCCAGGAAACCGCATTATTTATCAAAAATCGTATACAAATAATCACACTATTATTATTTTAAAAAAACATACACACTCTGGCCCGAGTGGTCGGCACACAGTGCGTTGGGGGCCAAGCACTCGGGTCCGAGTGCTATACGTAGCCGTAAACACTCGGGCCCAAGTGGGCGGCACTGAAGAAGTTAAGTACCTTTTTGATCCTTTAAATGGTACCTGATAAAGTAAAAGTTGTAAAGAATGACTTGTTGTAGTCTTTACAAATACATAGCATCTTCAATTCAACTAACAATGCAAGCCTTCTGACATTGACCGTCAACGTTATTAAGAAAACACAATGACTGGACAAACTGGACAGAGTCCAGAATATTATCCACTTTGCTTAATGCGTTGTAGCTCTGCTGCTGGATTCGATTTAGACATTACGCGATTACTGTCAGGGTCAATTGATTTATGAGTTGATCACCCACAATGATTCCTAGGTCTTGAAGAATAAGTAATTCATATGGAAGTGCAGAATTTTCAATACAATGTAAAAGTAATTTGTTGGTGAGCGAACGAGTACTCTCGACGGACACAGTAAATGCATATTTAATAGTTCAACTATTAAAAGTAAATCACCATAAAACTGTATAACATCTCTTTTGCCTCTCCTCCATGCTTTTTTCCAGTCAAGTAATTGCCGAAATAATGCATTACGTACAGTTGTGGCCAATTGAGTCCTCAAAACTCTTTATGTTATAACCTTAATTTTCTTCTCGTAAACTCTTTTTTACCGTGGCTAATTAAAGAAAAAGTACCAATTTAAAAAATAGTCAAAGTTGTCGAAATAAAACACTTTTTTACGGATTATCTTTTCGCGACTTTATTAATTTTATCCCGACTTTATGTACACAATGTATTTTTTAAGTCAGCTGTCACTTTGCAACAAATGGGTACTTATTCGTTAATAAGCCATGGTAAAATCTGGTACCAAATTCACATAACCCATCCACTAAATCATATAATCATTTCTTACTAAGAAGACTTCAGCCGTATGTCAATGCAATTAGGTATACCATCATAAATAGCAATAGTAAATACCTACATTATATTACGCTTACAGACAATAAAAACTATTCAACCACTTACAGCGTCCTTAAACCTGGTGGTGAAGATGTAGGTGGCCTCTTTTCCATCCGTGACGAGGAAGTACGGAGACGCGAGGATGTTACGCGATGACCGAAGGCTGACGGCGCACAGGTAGAACAGGATCGTGAAGGCTGCTATCAGGACTGGCCTGGAATGAATAAGGAGCTATGTAGTACATAAAATATTCGAACAGGTCACCATGTTACAATCGCCAACAGTCATTAGCATAGGCCAAAGTCTAATGCTGAACACAGAAATCGACGTGGTCCAAAATGATTGGTAATTTGGTATCCAACATGCGGTTAGAACTAAGCGGAATTTCTCCTCTTCTCTCTCTCTCTCTCTCTCTCTCCTTATGAACTTTTCTGGTCCAAGTACCTTCCATTCCATTTAGAGAAATGTGTCACAAATACGACGACAAGATTGTGATGTATTCCTTGAAATTTAAATTTCGAATAAGGAACCGTTTATATGAGGACAAGTGGCGTCAATTCATGAAGCTCGAAATTTTTCCGTAGTGCCAGTTCCGTAAGCCAGTAATAGTAGTTCAATGTTTTGACCTACTAAAATAGAAAGTCAACTGTCATGTACTGTTCTGTATGTAGCATTTTTATGAAGTGCATTTAAGTACAAGAGGATTTGTATAAAAACTCAACAATTCTGTCATCTTACCTATGAGGGTCTTCTTCATTAGGCAGTATAGCAGCAACAGTGGCATCTAATAATCCCCAGCCACCTCTCCAGTGCATAATATTGGCTAGAATGAAGATATATGTGTAGACCCTGGATAGAGCACGTTCACGTAGCCATCGACCAGCGCCGTGGTCTTTACGCCACGCGCCGACGGACCGAGATAGAAGCAATGACCTGGAAACAATGTATTCTAAGGTTAGCTCATTATCAAATTTAAGAATTAGGCTTTTGTCGATGGAGTTTTTTGCTCGTAGCGCAGTGGTAGCAGAGCTTTAGTAGTGATACCGAAGTGAAATAACCTACGGCTCGTTCGTGTTTGGATGGGTGACCATTCCGACCATATAAGTGATGTATATCACAAGCATTTTCGTGCTTATAAAGGCACGTTAAGCCGTTGGTCCCGGCTAATATCGGTTGATATTCGTTTTTGAGCCTAGAGTCCTTATGGGCGGCTTGATAACATATAACAGCAGGGTTAGTCGCTTGCCTTGCAAACACCCTTCCACCAATCCGCACTGAGCCCGCGTGGTGGAGTATAGCATGAACTACCTCATACTTGAGGAAAGGCCTTTACTCAACAGGAGGATGTTATAGGCTAACATTACTTTAGTTTTTTTTCATAAAACCTCCAAATAAGGGAAGAAAGTGTAGTAGTGTATAAGGATTCTAAATTTACTCCTCCAAATTAAATTTAATTTTAAATCTATGTGCGTATAACTAACTTAGATACACATGAATGTGATCGGAGGCTTTATTTTTGTATAACTCGACTGATTTTAGCTCGTTTTGAAATCAAATAATTTCAAAATAAAGCTGTTGGTTTTACAATTATCCCGTAATTGTGTTCAGCATGTTGCTAGTGTATATATTTCCGTTTCTGTTGGTATGACTTAACTTTGAGAAAACGAAACTAAATTACAATGATTTGAATCAAATTCAAATGGTGAAAATGCTTTTTCAACGTAGTTATACGTCACATGGCGAAGATATTGAGTAACGCGCTAACACTTAACACAGGCTAAATATTACTATAACCTAAAATTGTGATATTGTTCTTACTAATAATAAAACCAACCTAACAAGCGCGAAACTGAAATGTATCACGATACCCAGTAGAAATGATTCGGCGTAGGGGAAGAACACAGCGTGGACGTCCATCAGCCCCCACGTCCCCCTCCACACCCCCACCACTAGAGGGGCTACCACGAACGTGGACAACACTGCGTCCCCTGAAATCGTATAATACATTGATTAACATCCACACAATCGCTAACGTAGGTAAAGTTCGTGTTTCTTTGCTTGTCAGCTATTGCAAAATATCTCTTCATAGCTTTTATATAAAAGCGAATAAAAATAATTGACTATTTGCCTGAAAATATAGTGTTCAACGATAAATTAGCTATGTAGGTTGTGAGTTTTGTGTTTAAATCTCATTTTAAAAGGATTTATATTGTTAACTAGTGGACCCTCGCAACTTCGTCCGCGCGTTTTTCGATTTTTTCTCGCCTTTTAAACCTTCCCTAGACCTCCACGAATATTTCAAGACTAAGATAAGTTAAATCCGTTCAGCCGTTCTCGAGTTTTAGTAAGACTAACGAACAGCAATTCATTTTTATATATAAGATTATAAAGGAATTTCGAGATTGTTTTCAAGCCAGTATTCAACATTTAAAAAAACGGACTTTCCTGTTTATCACCTGTCAACAATAACCTATAGTACTCTTCTTTAGATATTTAAAACGGTGATGATACAAAACACGAATTTCAAGTTTATTAGTTATATAAGTTTCAAGTTTTATTTTGTATTATAATAATGAAACCCATTATCTAATCTGATTGTATAATAATTATGTGAGTAAGGCATATACAATTGATGTTATGATAGGTTAGGTTCCTCGCGGCTTCGTCTCCGTAAATATCAGATTTAGGGCCGATTTTACCAACGACTTATCAGGCTGAATAAGTATGAAACGACTGATTTTAAATTATCAATTACCTATATGATTGCTGACACTTATGTCAAGTTTTCAAATTAGGCGTATTGTATTTCATTCGAAGAATATGAATATCTGCCGCTGGAAAAATCAGGCCTTAATGAAAAAAAAAATTTTTTTCAAAACCCAGGCTAAGAGTGTGGTTTCCAGAATCAAATGTACCCTAAGATATTAGTCTCTAAGGGCTAATAATATCTCATTTCAATTGATCGGAATTAGTTCACAAATTCGGATTAATTGTAATGTAAGTAATAATATTTACATGCTCCGTAGCGTAATTCGTCACAGTCACATTCGGTTGGTTCTTCAAGTGATTCCAAAGATAAGGCTTTTTCGATAATCTTCGGTCTAACTTCACGATGAGGCAGCAAGGTTTCGGCTGCATCTGGAGCCATTGTATTTGTTACCTGTGGGTAACATTTGTTTGTGTTGTATTACACAAAGTAATAATACACATGAATAAAGCCTATTAATATTAATAATAATAAATATTATTTATTGCACACCTTAAACAACGATTAATTACAGAAAACATCTAAAATATAGCATAAGAGTATAATTCATGCGGTCTTATTGCTTAAAGCAATTTCTTCCAGACAACCTTCAGGCAAGGAAAAGCATTAATTCCTCACGGATGTGTTTATAAACAGTCTTTTGTTATGCTTTTGTTTATGCGACCGCCGGCGACCTTTTAATCCGTGAGCGTTTAAGAATGAGGAAGTGGCATGGCGTTAAATTTATTTGAAACAAAAGAGAAAGAGTACAGATTTGATAACCGTAACGGTTATCATTTTGTAAGACATTTCAATGAGTAGAAAATATTGTAAAATTGTATCAGGTATTATCTGTTATTTTTTCTTGTAGTAAGTAAAACAAGTTGGACATACTTTATTGAAGATAGGGATCATTTAGCTTTATTTCTAGCTCTCAGTCACATTATTGTAAGATAAATTTTACTTACCTATTAAGGCATGTATCTTTCATTAAGTTAATAGTAGGTACTTAATGACCTCCGTTCTATCTTTATTTACAAAACTGCACTTTCAAATACCGCCACCATTTTCTACACTAACTTTTACTTGGTCGACAAAACATAACTATAAAGTTGCGCGCCCAAATCTGACACTTCCACCTCACAATTGTTTTTTTTAATTAATAACTTTTTTTCGCCAAAATCGAACGCTGACTGCAGCAAAGAGGTGAATCAATCACGCAAAGGACACTGACAAGAAACTTGATCGGCCGCATCAGCGAAATAAATAGGTTTATTTGGCCTTGGCAGGTTCACATTCCAACGAATTCAGTCCGTTCATTCAAAATAAAAAAATATTAAACTTCTTGATTTTTGACTGTAACTAGTTGAAAAGAGTTATAAGAATGAGTGAATAAAGAACACAAGAATACAGGTTGCTGTTTTGGTCAGTAACCTCCAAATCAGGAATGATAATATGAGGTTATGCTTATTATAAAACTTTAAATAATATGCTAATTACATAAAAGAAAACCTCATCCAACATCCTAAAAAAAACGAAATGAATGGGGAAACTCGCTCTCTCGTACGTATCTACGAAATACTACGCCGTAGCTAGTAAGCTACGAAAAGGCGACTATTATTTAGGCGAGGTATTTTTGACTCGCTCACTAGTATCGCTATAAGAAAATGATTGTGTAGGATTTTTCCATTAAAAAAAAAAACATTTTTTGGCATCAGAATCGTTTATACAACTTACACTTAAGTCGTTCGTCGTTGACCAAAATAACACAAAACTAAGAAATCATTTGAAGGTAGAGAAGAGACAGATAAAAAAAAAATCATTTTTTGTGGGCCAAAAATGGTGTACTGGTTATCAGTACCATTGACTGCGGGATTTTTTTTTAACTGCCTCGGTAGCGCAGCGGTTTAATTGGTCCCAAGTTCGATCCCCGGGTCGGGCCATAAATACGTACCTAGGTTTTTCTGTTCAGAAATTCTTAGGGTAGCCCGGAGTTTTGAAGTTGGTGGTGTTTCACCCCCGTGCCTCGCAGTGCACTTAAAGCCGTTGGTCCTGCGCCTGATCTCTCTACGGTCGTGTCAAGGTTGCTGTCCCATCGAGCTATGAGAGTGAGAGGAATAGAAAGTGCACCCCACCGTAGTCGAAATCGGCTAGGGGGACTATTAATTCTACTTTTAAGCGATGAACTAGCAGATGATTAATTTTATATTTTTCTGGTTAAAATTGAATGCTGTCAAGCTGCAGACATCTGTTAATTGTGGGCCCTTAAAAGAAGATTAGTAAAAGTGAATAAACGTTTATGATAAGTTTTTAGTTCGTGCCTATCAACTATTATAGAATCTGAAATAAGGAACCAATTCTGAATTATAAAATTCAGAAGTGGTTCCTTAATTCAGACAGGACAGAACAGTTTTCTACCCTTTATCTATCTATACTATATCATTGAAGTAATGACGAATGGATGGCGTGGCGTATCCATAATGATTTAGGTTCCCTTTTCAGTTATGAACTGAGTAACTGTTAAAATAAAACACGTGTTTCGTAATACAATGTATCTTTATTCTATTTAACACTAATGACTCAACAAATTGAACGGTATAACTTGACAATAAATATTTGCACATCGTGATTATCGATTTTACAACAGTACACGGAGAATGTATGGTGGATCATGGTTTAATGATTGCAAACTGATTGCACTGACATTGGTTAAAAAAGTAAGTATGGAGTTGCATACCTCGTGACAACATGCTCTTGTATTTCGTAGGATTTTTATGCAATTAACGATAAATGTATCATTTTTTCGACAAAGTTGGCGCTGTCTCTCGCATTTTGTTAATGGTACATTACTGAGATGAGCGGAGAAAAAATAACCAATTTAACGACAACTTGCAACATTTTTTTTGATTTTTAATCTTTTCATCATTTTTAATTTACGTAATATGAAAATGCATGAGTCGTGGAGTAAAAAATAATAAATTAGATTATACTACAAAGGTATGCAATGACCTAAGTTATTAAGTAGGTTAATGTAGCATTTCAAATTGAACTTCAAGAATCATAATACGTACTCGTATCACATAGACCCACTGAATTATGCAGAGCTCAACAGTTTAGAAGCTTAATTACCGGAGTTTGGCTTAATTATTTAAATCCTTGATACACGGGGTCTAAATATTTTACAGTGGTCAAATAAAGCTTTGTCTTGGATAAATATTAAATCTTGCATACACATACAACAACAGCTTAGAATATTATATTAAAATCACATGCCGAACGAAGTGGGTAACGCGTCATTAAAATCCTGTCAAATGTAATACCTAATAATTATAAAATTGCGCTTTTATACATTTAATTTCCTATAAATATTTTATACATCCAATTTTTTCGCTACAAATTACATCAAACATGATTGTTAGTGATTAATATTTCAAAGGAGATAACACATCTTAAATAACTTCATCCAAGTAACAACTGAAATAATGTTGAGTACATGCAATCGTAAGGTAAGGCCTTTGCCCAGCGGGGGGATGTTACAGTCTAACTATACTTTTAACTTTTTTATATGCAATCGTTGGCAAAGGGGTAGTAAATTATGTACAGTAAAAACGTACTTATCTTTAATTAAAAACGTCATAGACCCCTTAGACACCGCGACTTAGAGCGTCAGCGTCTTATGCAATCGCTATCGACGACAGCATCGCGACTCACGCAATGAATAGATTTAATTTGTGGTGCGTTAGTATCGATGCAGAAGCGCGACTGCATCGGTGATAACGCGCGTTAGTATTAATGCAGTCACCAATATACTGAACATAATCTGTAAATGACCTGCTTCTGAATCGCGACTCGATGCTAAAAGTAGCGCAAAAGTGTGTAGAGGTTGACATTTTGCGACTGCATCGCTGCTAAAAGTCTCAGTGTGCAAAGGGTCATAAATGAGTAAATGATAGATTAAATAGTAAATAGGATAGCTTACAGTAAAATATATAAAGGCACACATCTTAAATGTAGAGATTATAAAAGATACAGCACTTAATATAGTAAATATGTAAGTAGGTACATTGCGATACAGACAAAAAATATTATAACACTGGGAATGCACTAGAATGGGGCAGAGAATTTCAATCCAAGTAATATATACATTTTCAGCTAAACATTTGAGGTACTCTGCATGGTACTATAAGTACATCACAAAACCCTTCAGTAAAGTAGTGAAAAAAGTTTCTTATAGGTGTTAAATTTCGCTAACCTTTTAACAAACAGATAGGATATTTTTTTTGACAGAGCCCTTATTTAGTTAGCATTTAACAAATATAGGTACACACGTCCAAGGTTTTACACAGTGTCATTTTATATTTAAAATAATGCCCTGTTTTATTCGTCACATCACAACAAAGCAAGACAAATCGACCGTGATCTTGACTCTGTAATCACTACACTCAATAAAAACCCAGTCGTATTGTTAAACTTTTCACGTAAAGTATTTTTTTGTAAAAAGTTTACCGAAGCAATATAAATCGATACAATTTTGCTGTCGATTAACTTTTTACAAGTTCTCGAAAGTATTCCATTGTGTATCATAATGTAATTCTTACGTGTTTTTGTAACGCTTACCACAAATCTATTTTTGTATTGTTTTGATTAGTAGCAGTACAACATCTAATGGTAGAAGTTGATATTTTGTAATAGTTATTTATTGATCTTCCGTTGAATACCTCGATAACAAAAACGAAGTCTGTTACAAATGAAGTAGAGCTATTTATTTCACTCAAATAATTTATACTTACGCACGAAGGTTTCTAAATCGAAAGGTAAAAACAAATGACGAATAAGAAGTCCCTATCTACTCACAGTTTACACAATATTTATATTGTCAATAACTACCTACTCTATCAAAATCCTACAAATTTGAAAACTAGCGGTTTTATTTTAAAACTTTTGGGAGATGGAGTTGCATCATTTCTTGGTCGAATAAGGGCGAAGTCCCACCAAAGCACAATACAAAAATGGTAACAGATTTGATCTCTTTTCTTTTGAGCAATTCTTTAATAAGCTAAGCTAACAGAGCTGCGCGCGTAGTCTGAAGCAACATTTTTGAAATGTCGCGTAGACAATGCTGAGACAAAACTGGTGTTTTCGTGTATTTATTAAAAAAAAACTGAAGTGAAAAAATTTTGAATCAAGCCTAAAAAAATACATTTTTTTAAAAGAATTAATAAAGATAGCTACGTAAGTTAAAAGGGTATTTGATGCAGCAGATCAGAAAATTGAAATTGGACGTAGACAAGCTGGTTCCTAGGTCAAAGGATTAGCATAGCTATCTAATGCAGCAATGCAGGCAGAGTCATAGCCTCGTTGCCACAAGGAAACGTTTATATACTTATTATAATTTCTCTCTATTATATTTTATGTTACCATTTTGGTGGACCTTCGCCCTTAATGAACGGTAGTCAGATGAATTTTGTACCATACAATGATGTCTCATATTCGTTACATTACGTCATTTTCATCTACATTTAGTAATAGAGGAAGACCATAGAAGAAATTCATATTGTATTGCTTTTCCAGACTTTAAAAAGTGTTTTGACTTTATATTGGTTTATTATCACTCTTAATTATAACTAACGAACGATAAAGGTAAATTGATAATTTCAATTTAAAGTGAAATTTTCGATGAAAGTTTACAATAAATGGCAGATAATTATCGTCACGGATAATGTGGTCAAGATATGAATGTGACGAAAAGGAAATAAAATTATAATGATATTGAAAATATGTCTACTCGTACTAACATTGTACTATTTAAAACACGTTACTATTACAGACCGCTAAATATGACAACTACGGTAATACATGAAATTTAAAGTCTCACTTGTAAGGTATTAGAGATTGAAACTCATTTTTTTTAATGGTTCCGTACTTCAATAAAATTCTGTTCTACAAAAAAAAATCATTTTTACAAAGAAGAATCAAAAATGTACATCTATCTGTCTCGTAGACCTCGTTTCACAGAATTTTGTGAAGGTCGCTACACTCTGTAACAACAAAACTAAACTATTTTGTACGGAACCCCCTAATTATTTTACAGAGTTTTGAAACCCAAGGTGTACAGGTAATATTTGATTATCCATAAAAAGGGTCTAACTGTCTAAGCTACTGTAACATCACATAACATCGTAAGACCAGGGGACCAGATATTTTAAAATCACTCGCATCAATATGGCGTACTTGATTGATGTCAGATTTTCAAATGAAGATCAGTAGAAATTCACACGGCAGTTAAAAAAAAACTCATTTTTTTAACTACTTATTTCTTTAATCAATTTTCGAACGAAATCACTCATAATTTTGAGTGAGAGCGAGCGATTAAAAAATACGGCCCCAGAGTTGTAACACTGACAATTACTAACAATCTCTCTCTTCGACAATTCATTATCAACATTTATCTACTTTCAACACGTAACATCGATTTAACTACGGATTTATCAATAAGCTCTTTTTAGAGTTTCCAACCAAAAACAGAATGGGGAACTTACATTTATTTTTTAATTTTCATAATAAAATAAATAAATAAATATTGGACACCAATCACATACATTGCTCTGATTCCATAGTAAGTAGCTAATTGCACTTGTATTATGGAAATCGGACACAACCGTGGTACCACAACACCCAGACCCAGGACAATATAGAAAATTATGATTTCTATATTGACCCGACCGGGAATCGAACCCGGGACCTCGGAGCGGCGACGCCTTGAAACCGGCGTACTTAGCCACTACACCACCGAGGTCGTCAAAATAATATGTAATAAATAGGTAAATAATACCGAGTTTTTTTAAAAAAGAATAGATTCGTCTATCCATGACTGTCCATTTCCACATTGGCATGAAGCTAAATTCAACAGTTATGAAATAGGTATACGTAAGTTTTTATCATATGAGCCATCATATGATTATTAGTATGTTAAGTATATGAAAATGCAAGTACCGCATCCCGCCAGTCCAATATAGAAATGTGCGTTTACCCGTGATATGTTTGAAGAGATAGTAGTAGATACAGTTAATGACAATAGTGTCATTTCTTTCCTCAATACTTAGTATAAGTCTCCATTTGGGACTAAAACTCAGCTCATTCACTTGAAAGGAAAACTCTCAAAAATATATACATACTTTGTAGCAACTGACATTTAACTTTTTTCATTTTGAACATCTTTCCTTTTTAATGTGTAACAAAAAGTCCTAGGTAACTAAAATACGTTGGCACAGCCCTTATGTGCTGTATCAAATTCTCCACAACACTTACCCATTTTGTCTATGCTAATATTATAAAGCTGAAGAGTTTGTTTGTTTGAACGCGCTAATCTCAGGAAGTACTGAACCGATTTGAAAAATATTTTTTTTGTTAGATAGCTGACTTATTGAGAAAGGCTTTAAGTTATAAAACATCACGCTGAGATGGAACGGGAGGGAGAAATCTCAAAACGCGCGGACGCAGTCGCGGAGGCCCGCTTTTGAACGTTCAATCTCAAAATCTGCTTCAATCCTCTCTTCCTCTACTAAGACTGAACCTCCGGTGAAATTTGAATCCTTTTTTCTTCTCGTGTTTATCTTCTGGCTTACCATCTACCAAATTATCCGCGCTTTTCGCTACTTGCACGCTCTTCCTTCTGTTCTTCATAGATTTTACCAGCTTGTAAAACTTCCCCTTCTTTTTAGTAGCATCCAGGGTCAAGTCTGATAGGTCCTCTTCTACTTCGACGCTGAATTCCGAGAATATGTCTCCGAGATCCTCGACGCTGTGGCTCTCGATCTCTCTAGGGTGCGGCACCTCGAGTTTGCCCTTAGATGTGTCTGGCTTAGGCTCTTCTGGTCGTGGTGGGGCGTCAGGGTCAATGCACTGAAAAATAAATTCAAAACATTAAAACTCCAACTGATGTTATGTATAAACATAGAAAAATAAGTCCTGAGGATAACGGTTTAGTAGCTCTACGATAGGAGTGTATGAAATATTTACATAAATCGCTACTAATATTATAAAGCTTTGAAGAGAGTTAGAGTTTGTTTGATTGTTTAATCTTAAGAACTACTGGATCGATTTGAAAAACACTTTTTGTTTTAACTAACTCATTTATAGAGGAAGGCTTATGGCTATAAAACATAACGCTGCGACGGGAGGGGAGGGAGTAAACTCAAAACGCGCGAACGAAGTCGCAGGGGAACGCTAGTTATAGTATATACGAGATAATGCCAGAAAGAAGTTTGACGACCCATCTGGTGTAGTGGTCGAGAAATCGCCTACTACGCAGCGGGTTGCGGATTCGATCCCCGCACAATACAAACAAACATTTGTGTGCATGAACATGTCTGTTTGTATTGGTCTGGGTGTTTTCTATGTATATTATGTATGTATATACAAACAAAAAGTATTTAAATATTATATCCGTTGTCTGGCACCCATAACACAAGCTTTGAGTAGCTTACTTTGGGACAAGATGGCGATGTGTGGGAATGTCCAAAGAATAAAAAAAAAGAAGTGATACTAATAGATATAATATTTACCTATTGATGGTATGTTGTATTAACTGAAAACTGTTTTTGATACCATAATTGCAAAATTTGCTCTGAATATATTTAAATAGTTAATATGACTAAACCCTCATCCTCAATCAACATTGTCTTTATCAAGAAATTTGGGAGAGTTAAACAAGTCAAATCGATCCGTGCCCCAATAATGAGTTTTGGACCTTCCGACCCTCGCGGAATCTTGGATCGCTCGTAATTCGATTTAAGAGGTCCTATTATGTAAGACAGTGGGCCTGTTTCTTGAAACACACCGATTAAAACTAAAGTGAATGTTTCTTTCTTTTGTAAACAAATTAAAAGATACATTACAATCTGTACTAATATTAGAAAGCTGAAGATTTTGTTTCTTTGAACGCGCTAATCTCAGGAACTACGAGACCGATTAAAAAAGTGTGTTTGTGTTGGATAGCTTATTCATCAAGGAAGGCTTTTGGCTATTGAACATAACGCTGCAATGGGAGAGGAGGGAGAAAACTCTAAACGCGCGGAAGCAGTCGCGGAGGAGCGCTAGTGATTTAGATAAGTCAAACTAAACAGCTTTTAGTTGTTCCATATTATGTTTGACGTATCTGTACGGATAGTTAGACGTTCGGTGTATCCTTGCAGGCATCTCATTTCAATCATATAAAAGAGAAAGAGACAGTTACTTTAGTTTTATATAGTTTTATTCGGTGCATCACTAGGATTAGACTCAGTATCCTAATTTTAACTCAAACCACTCTACCACTTAAAGAAGAAAGCCATTGCGACTGAGCGAGAAGACAAAACCTGGAAACACGAACAAAATCCCACTGAATAAGACTTCAGAGATAAACTTTGACCTTTGAAAGAGCTCATAAAAAAGGATAAATACCAACAGTGAAGTACCGAAAGAAGTGCTCTTCAATTTCTTGAACAAACTTATTCCCTTCTACTAAAGTAAAATACTTGGGCTGTAACGAACACTTAAGCAACAGTTTGCCTGTATATTTTCAATGAGTTGCAACTAGATAAATAATTTTAAATTCAGGTAGAGTTAAGGGTTGTAGATATTTTCCTTTCTAACTCGGATGCTTTCAAATAAATAAACACACACAAAGTGGAGCTTCAAAGCATGAGTTCAGTTGTTTGATCAAGATTTGTACACGCAAGTAAACGTCTTAGAAATATGTTCACAGGTGGTGCAAGGACAAATATTGTAACTCGGAAAAGCATTTGAATAAACCCCCAATTTTTTCTAGTTATCCTTTGAATAGTCGTTCTCATGACATCAACAGATTTCTCTAAATAGTCTGATCAACACACGAACTAAAAACAGCTCTCCTTCTTGGTTTTGACTTGGACGCGTTATCTTTAGAGCGCTTTCACATGCAACTTAAGCAACGCAACGGCTCATGCTGGTAATTTTATTTTATTTTTGGGAGCCTTGCAGCTAGAACAAGATTGCTTTGAACGATAAATAAAAGAAGGTCATTTACGTGTCTTCACTGGTAGATTTTAAGTATGAAAGTAAAGCGCTTCATAATATAAAAACGTCAAACTATAAACGGCAGCAGCGGCGCGCGGCATTCGCACAGCAAGTGTCATTGTTTTTTATGTTAGAACAACCGCTGCTGCAACGCTGCCGACGCCCTATTGTTAAGGTGCACTTACTTTTGTAGTTAAGACTTTGACTGCCACGAAACTAGACACAGTAGAAAAATATTGTTTGGGGGTCACCGGTGACCACCATGGCGCTCAATGTGTTAAAGAGTCGATTTACCAACGTCAGGAGTTATTCGAACGAATAAGAATAAAACGACAGATTTTAAAATGTCATTTTTATAAATGATTGCTGTCAAATAGGTGACGTTTTCACAATAGGCGTTTTATATCATATTCAACGCATGACGTTGGTAAAATCGAATCTAAGAGGGGCAAAGAAAGAATACCTTTAAGATCTGCTCGTGTATCAATAAAATGAGCTAAACATACTAAAATCAACCCAACCAATAAAAACATTGAACAAGGAAAGATAATTATTTGACGGCACCTGTTCTGTGGCCAGGTGTTGTGGTACAGCAGAACGGCGAGAGACTTCCAGCAGAAATAAAAGATCATTAGCAAGGGATAGAGGAAGAAGCATTGCCATTTGACAGTTAACTTACTTCACCCAAAGAGACGATGTCTCCATGCTTTATAGTACAGCACGATACTTCCAACCAGCATTAAAAAAATAAGAAGACCTAGAAAAAGCATGTTCATATGTGCACTTGTAAACTTACGTCAGCCAAAGAGATCCTATACGGTGGCACCTGCTCCGGATTCCTCCAGGGTTTGTGGTACGGCAGGTCGGTGAGACACTTCCAGCCAGGGTACTTGCGAGCTGCTGCGTGCAACTGCTGCACAAGACGAGGTGCTAGTTGAGCTGTCACCCTGAAGAGAACATTATTACAAGTGAAGAAGAGTTATTTAAGAGTAACATTCAAGCTACATACATGTCAAGCTACAGCTAGAATTGAAGATACAAGAACAAAGAAAATGGACGAAAAAGATTTGATTTTGAATCAACAAGAATATTGTAGCTTCCTTTGCTCTACTTTCCGTTGTTGACAGGATGAAAAATAACAGCTCTAAGCTCAATCCGCCAAGGATTAGAGATCCGGAGGATTTAATATTAAAACCTTATTTATTAAGGCGTTATTAAGAAAGGTTCACAGATAGATGCACAGTCAGTAAAGGTTTTTCTAATAAGAATTAAATTAAATATTATATCACACCTTTCTTAAAAATTAACAAAACGGTTCCAGTACTAAAATTGTTGATTCCTTTTGAAGTTACAGAAACGATTAAAACATCAAAGATCATAAATATTAAGGAATGTCCGAAAAAACAAAACCCAAACTGACCCAATTGCTCAAAGCGCGAAGAGCCATCAAATCGTATGCATTTGCGAAATTGCTGGCCGAGCCTGCTAAAAGTATCGAACGAAACTTTGCGTATACTCTGCTTGCTCTGCAGTAAATAACCATGCGGTTATTTAACTCGCAAGCGATACGATTGCAATCCGTTTATCTCCAGAATTCGAGCAGATTATTTATTTATATTATTATTATTATTCAAAATGGGTTTGCTCTTGACTCTAGCCTACACCTAATTGGGCTTAGACAGAGTCGACGATGGAGCGAGCTTACCCAGAAGAAGCCTGTTCACTCTGTTTTTAAAAGTTTTCGGGTTATATTCTCTTGGAAACACCGATGCAGGCAAAGAGTTCCACTCTTTGGCTGTGCGCATTATAAAAGATGATGCGAAGCGCTTAGTTCGCAACAGTGGAATATCTACACGGTATGGGTGGTAGCCCGCGGTGCGTCTAGACGTGCGGTGGTAAAAAGGGGATGGAGGATTTATATATTGATTTCACGCAGGCATTGTACAACTACCAGCTAGCGCTTGAGATTTGTGTGTTTCGACGTCATCAATAATTGCACAATGCGTTAGCGATCGAGTTAGGCACAGAACAGCGAAACGAGTTATAAGAACCTTAACTACCGTTGATATTGAAACCATCGTCACCCAAATTCGGTAGGTCGGGAGCAGCAAGCCGTGATACTTTCCAACGAAACTAACCACAAATGGACAAATTACAGCTGCTCTAGAAGTGCTTTGATAGGTGGCGATTGATATAATAATAGTTCCATTTAGTATGATTTTCTCATTTCAATTGCGACGCGCCTATCACGTTGTCATTCTCTTTTTTATCAATTCCGTGATTTAGGTTACAGCCCGTCCGATATTTTTATCAGCGTCCGGGACGACCAAAAAATACCTAGTCTGGCGAAAGGTAAAGGATTGTGTTCAATGGATCGAGCAGTAAAGGGGCAGACCCTTGTGGATTGATCGCTCAGGCCAACTACGTAGATAAAATTGAGGGAAGAGGAACCACTTTCTTATAACTACGTAGGTTCAGCTTCTTCAATGTGGTGTTAATAATTACTAAAGGTGTTAAAACTTTTGTTGGATTGCAAATACGTTGTCAACGTTTGTAATATCATTGCCTTCCACATTTCACACACACACTCGCAACAGAAAGTATAGTGCAGATTTTCTTATAATATTTTTCTTGACTATAAGGCTGACTGAAAAAAAGGTATAGTGGTACGGTTGAGGTCTCTATCGCCTCAGCAATTTTGAACTAAAATCACTTGCACACATGACACAAATAGGACTTTTTTTTTAGATGTAGAGAAGTTTTCACCTCTAGACTACCATCTGCTATTAGACTATCATCCTTCTTTGTATTACATGTAGTAACTCACCTGTTGACAAGCCAGGCTGGCAGGGCTCCTCGAGGGTCAGACCGGGACACGTAGCCCAGCCAGCTGCCTCCTTCAGGCCTGGTACGCACCACGAACCCAGTCAGAAGCGACATCGCTCTGTGGACAACACTTAAATGATAATGACTGGTAGAGAATGTCATAGGGCGTTAAGTCCACCTTTTGCACAAATTTTGGTTGAGCAATAAAGTATAAATTAATTAATGGAATGGAAAAAGCTAAAGCATGCAAAAAAAGGGGTCTAGGCTCCGAATATGATTTTGTCCCATTCGGTGTCGTGACCGTCTGTGGTGTCCTAGCGCTATAAGGCTTATTAAGGAAATAGCAAAAAGGTTAGTCGACATCACAGGAGACCGAAGAGTTGTCAGCTAACTCTCGGACAAAGAATTAATACAGCCATTCAAAGGGGGAACGCTGCCAGTATCTTCGGAACCTTTTAATATTCTTTTTATATACTAGATTTTTTTGTCAATTAATGATTAGTTTTAAAGAAATTTCAATGTCTCAATCAAATTATTGATAATTTAATAAATAAATGTTAAGTTTAAGTAAGATATATTACATCATCTACTAAAACAATCATCAGATGCAAAACACGAGGTTTCTCACAAAAAAAAACCACCACTAAAGTTTTGAAATTCTAATACGAGATTTTTAACATCACTACAACCTCTATTTAGTGAAGAATTAAGGTTACTTCCTGACTAGACTTCTCCATCACTACAATTGCTACATAAGAATGGTAGTGATGGGACCAAATCACACTACGAATGGGTCCAAAGCCCCTAAAATAAAACTCTTCCAAGCACACATGAAAACTTACTTCTTTTTAGTCTGGCTCAAATAAACTACGAGTAATAAGGTAAAAATTCCAAATATAAACAGTACAGTACGCGATATACGTACAAACGATAATGGACTCCACTTTTCGGTTAACATTTTTTTTTTCACAAAAAAGGAAAACATTGCAATGTTTATATTTATTTGATGTGTATTAGTTTTTCACACACAACCTTTTTCGCTGTGTGCGGAGTAGGTGGTGGCGGAACCCGAATACTGGATCGATGTCGGACATCTTTCACCATTTTTCTACCATTTTAGCACAAAATTTACGTATACGTGCATTATATAGGTATTTTAATAATAAGTAAATTCGACACTATAGATTTTAAATTAATTGAACAGAATAAATCGATTATACAATATTTCATTGAAAGCCCTTTGGTTTAATTACATTTCGCAATGACAGCCCTTCATTTGTCATTTCAACGTCCGCTATCACATATGTAGTTTGAGGCGCCATCGCGCCACTGCGCTCGGTCCCAATATCCAGTCAACGGAGACAGTATCATCAACACACATTGAGGATTACATTCACGTACCATTTTGTTGATTTTTATTGGACCCCAGCGTCTGTGGGCCGTTTTATTACGGCCTCAGCTTTGGTATTTAACTAGTGAAACAAAAAACCTTTAAATACAACAAACATGTCCTGGTTTTGTACTCGTATTATTATTTGAACCTAAAAACTTATGTTTCCTGAATTCTAGGCTTCATTGTCAGGTACTCGATACCTGTGTGTAAACAAGGTTATATGTAGATTGTAAATTCTATCAACACTTCTAAAGCACTTTCAAAGCTTTCATGAGCTAAGCATTTTATTGTACTTCATGTTTTTGTTACCTAAAAGTAGCCTTCACCTTTGAGTGGCAGACAAAGAATGTACAGATTGTAAAGAATTGTAGTAAAAAAGCGCAAAAAGTACGGCGAATCTAAGCGAGGCGATTGCAAGTAAGAGCGATGACATCAGCTATCATTCACAATGTAAAACATATTGTCTTGGTTTCGAATCCCGAAATTCTTAGTAAGGATAATTTATCCCTTGTATTTCGAATACCAGACAGCGACTATGACGGGGGCGCCTCCAATAAATATACATATGTATAAACAACCATGATTCAGGTGGTCATAATTCATAAATGTTTATATGTCAGGCTTGCGGGATTCGAGCCTGCGACCGCTGGTATGGTAGTCAGTACCCTTACTATGAGTTTACAACGGTTTTACTCGCTAGCGACGACGTAAAAAAAGTCTATGGAAAATTGCACAGCGCCTGTAGCGCTCATTGACAGAACTATTTTTTTCCATACAAAAAGTGACCTCGTCTAATACGAGTAAACTCATGGTAACGGCACAGGAGCTCTTACCACTAAACTTAACGTATCGCCATGCGTACTTATCAGTCTGATGCAATATTAAAAGTTGATCAGCCTAAAAAAATGTCATTATCATCACCTTTATCATTCATAATTTTGTTTTTATTAAGTATATGTATTCTTTGTATGTTTATTAGTCTTTTGCTTATGTATCCTATTATATGTTTGTGTAATATTTGTATATATGTTTATGTTAGGGCATTTTACTTCTTTTTTACCACTCTTCTCAAATATTATTAATATTTCGCCACTGATTAAACTCTCTGCGTTACCAGGTTGTTGACTGGTAGAAAATGCCTTAGGCATTAAGTCCGCAAAGTGTATACCTTACAGTGCTATAAAATTTAAATAAATAAATAAAAATATTTACCTTTTCAGTGCAAGTTGCGGCCCCATAACCCAATTGGATTGAAACCACAAGCCACAGAACGAAACTGCTGTCCTACTTAGCCAACAGGAATGCAGTATTATACTCCTCTATTCAGCATCACCACCACTGTCTAGCTAAGAGAGAACCGCCAGCCTTAGAAAGTATAGCTATCATAAAGTCTGTACATTATAGCCAATCTTTTAATGAAATTTGAAAATTCATAAAACATTACGTATACACGTGATTTTTAATAGGAGCAAAAATTTTAATCAAAAATTTTACAAAGTATACGTAATTACCTCGATGCTGTAACTCTGAGATATCTAAAGTTATAATCGCTAATAAATATAATATCAAAATCGCTAACTCGTTGTATTGTACAACGTGTAATCTTAATACACAAAACCTAAAATAAGTTTGATTGGAGTAACGAGTAGAATCAATTAAACCACTTTTTAATATGGGTCACTGTTTTTATTCTTCATGAAAATTTTGCCCCATCTATTTATTAATAAGACAAGCCATGCCTTGCGCAAATCTGTCAAAATAAATCTAAGAAATTATCAGGAAAAATATGAAGTGCCAGTAAAACCTAAACACTACATTAAACCTTCAATTATTATAAAAAATACAATTTTTATTTCATAACTAGTTTAGTTTAATTAAAAATCATTTGGGGTGTCTGAAGTTTTGCGCATTTAACACATACATTACGTTGTATAAAACTTGATATTGTTATAACAATATCAAGTTTTATGACATAATTGTTTGACTCATCATTATAATAATTTAAAATATTTAGGATCAATTACTGGTAACTTAAAGGGCCTATATGTTTTTGCTCCTAATACAGATTACACCCTGTTTAGGAATTACAGGAATGGAGGATTATATATTTTTTGGCATCACTATTGTTTGTATAGCCATTAGCCACCCTTTAGTCGTTCGTCGCTGACCAAAACAAGACCATGTATTCGACCGCAAGATTCAATAAATAAAACGTTTCGTTTGTTTGATTCTAGTTGTGGCCAGTTACATATTGTGACACTTTGAGCATGAATTAAGGAAATGAAATATTTAAAAAGTATTTTTAATTCTAGTATACTTATTAAAATTATTGGAGTATTCTAAACTACGTGAATCTGTTTAATGAGAAGGAGATGCTCTGAAGACATTTTGAGAAGACAGGTAAGCCATTACTCACCTATGCGCTGGCCAGTTGTAGAATTATAGGAAATCCACTGCCGAATGGGACAGTAACGGCTCGACAAAAAGGCTGCCTTATGCATATTACTTTGTAAGGCTTTTCTATACGAGATGTGGAAAAGTTTGCGCGTCACTAGTGCTGTGAATGATTGATGATGTATGGGGTGCGGCGTCTGCGGCTCACAATCATGGCTCAAAGCTCCATCATCGTTTAGTTGGACATCGTTTGACCTCTCAAAAGGTCAGTAAGCCGGATCGAAGTGTATGACAGATGGTGTGGAAATTCTTAACGGATGTGTAGGTCCTTCGCTTTTTATTTCGGATTAATGACAACCGTGAACCATGAGGTAGAATTCTGAAAATTACAATATTGCTACCCTGCTTTTTGACGTTTACTGTATAAGCTAAACGTCAAACTAGCTAGGCTCTTTAAGGCCGTTTGTAATACCTGAAGTTTTAAAATGTATTTTTTATTGTTAACGGTCTATGACAATCAAAATAGGAGTTCAATTCAAAAGTAGCGTAGTCCAAGAACTGGTGGTGTGGCCTGTACTGAAACACTTTTTACTGTGGTAAATGATAATTGACTAAGATTGATCTAATCTTCAGTCATAAGCTAGCGTAATGTGCTAGCAAATTCTATGATTTACCTACAATTTATTCACGAATTACGTAAATTAGGTTTAAAATACATTACACGAGTTATGTCAGAGGGTGGATTAAAGAATTCTCGCTATCCCATAGTTTTAGAGCCATTAGGCAATTAAACTTAAATTGATACATTAAAATTTACACATGGTAAACTCCATTTATCTTCCGACATTATTTGCACAAGACTTATAAATTAATAAAACAATAACATAAGATTGTTCATAATAACAAGACAGATCCTTACGTAATGCCAAGTAATACCTATCTCAAATAACAAAACATGTTTCTTTGAAGTTATTATGATGAGGCGGCATCGTTCACGAATCCAGTTTCCTTGGCAACGATACTTATGATTGTCGCAAATGTCTGCCGGCAGGGATTCGCATTCGTCTCAATACAATCAGGCACGTTTCCTAAATCAGCATTTCGGGGATGCCATAAGGCATCTGTCCTACCATCGAGAAAGCGAATCAATACTTTTTCTACTCACAAAACAAACAAAGATAAAGACGAAATAAGAAACCAAAAATCTGCGCACGGGTGGGACTTGAACCAGCAACTTCTTGGCTAACCGGGTCAAAATCTCCACCAATTGAGCTACCGTGCTATCGGTCCAACCTTGCGAAATTTGTGGTCTCTCATGGATACGTCATTATACGCGTGACGTTTTTGGTTTCTTATTTCATCTGTATGAATATTAAATATGACACTGTGAGTGTTAAAAACATTCTAAACCAAGCAAAAAGTTGTTGATGACCCAATTTCATACTCTGGCAACTATCATCAATCAGTGGTTTACAAAGCTTCTGGAGGCTTAGAAAAATAACATCGCTTTTAGCGACGAGGTAACGAAACTAGAGATCAATTTATGGATCCTATTTAACCGGCATATAGGCAATATATTAGGTTTTATTTGTATTATATAATTGGGCTATAGTTATAAGCTCGTTGCTTGCTTCTCGCTTCCCCGGAGGGTGCCTGTGGTGTGACAAACACCTAAAAAGGGGAATGATTCAAGGGTGGAAAAGTGCTTAGCGTCACGTGGCAGCCCTGATTGTCACGGCGTTTCGTAATTTGACACGTATTTCACGATTTTTTTGTGTGAAAATATTGTTTGTTTTTGTAACAAATAATGAAGGTACTACGACGACTGGAAATTTTTGTCCACCTATGTAGAGTCAAGGTCATATCAATTTATCGAAGGCCAAAGACTTTAGCCACCTATTATACTGAGAACTTATTAGGATTGATTAATTCTATTCAGTGTTGATTATATGTTGAATATCTACAATCAATAGTATGGTCCATATATGTCTATAGGTATTAATACCATATCTATGTGTATACAAAAGCGGAAGAGTTCGTTTGTTTGAACGCCCTTATCTCAAAAACTATTGGACCAATTTGAAAAAAACTCGTTGTTTAGCTTATTGGCTCATAGCTTTGATATCTTGTTTATCGAGGAAGGCTTTACGCTATAAAACATCACGCTGCGACGGGAGTAGAAGAAGCAAAGTCAAAACGCGCGGACGAAGTCGCGGGGGACCGCTAGTTATATATAATATACGAATCGTAAGGCTTGGCATTTCATTGTTTGTAAATAATAAATAGACAGACAATGTGACGCACCAGGTAATTTCACTTTCCTACGAGTAAGGTATAGAATTTGCAAGCAACAGAAATGGTCAAATAAAAACTACGATTTCTGTCATTTTAAAGAAAATAGTTGTATAATTCACCTTAGCTGCATGGTCAGTTACGGCTAAATCTTTTGTTCTGCATATTAAAAAGGAAGCTAAAGAAAAGGTTATAAAAACAATTGCAGGTTGTTGCCGGTCCCTGTTACACTCTATAGGGTACGTCTTTATATTACATAAAGGTATGATTCCGTAGCCGACTACACGTGAAAGCGGCAGACGACTGGTTGCAGCGACATTTCGTGGCGTCATGTTGCTTCAGTCATCATAACACAAGATTCCGAACCTGACTGCATATGTATCCATTTGGTTCCAAGTGTTTCGTGAGACAATATGTCTGAAGTGTTTGATAGTAATCAAGATTTACTTTTGTATTTTTTGATAGAAGAGGAAGAGAATGATGATGACTTGTTTAGCTTGTTTTAGTACAGCGTCAGCGGCACTACTGATTTGCGACAGAGCGACAGAGTCGATTGCCGCTTTAAGGTTGAAGCAAATCTACCCACCCGGCACAGGAACAGCACCAACCAGGCGTCAACCATAAGAACCATACGAAGCACGTTACCTAAAGGGAACAGCAACGCTCGGATGGAAGCGGCACCGGATAGAGTACGCCTCGCCCCGGATCGTGTTTGCTATAACTTATGATAGTTCTTCTTGTAAATGACAGCCCGTATGACAGGTTGGACGGAAGTCGTCAAGCAGCGGACGACTCACCGTAAGTGCGTTACAACGCATGTGCCGCTGGTTGAGAGTGGGTCCCGAGTTGTCTCGATCCGAGGTGGTGACGTTACGAAGTTGATAGATGTGCGTTGAAGTATGGAGTTTCATACAAAGAATACTGAACGCCTCGAATTTTCACTGCACCGTGACGGGTTGATTATTGGTCTTCGACTTTTGCGACGAGTCGCTAGCTTCATGTCGCTAACTACGGAAGGTTTTTCATCGCGATACATAGAAAGCAGAAGTGTCGCGACGACACGTCGTTTGCTGCTGCTACGTGAAGTCGGCTACGGAATCATATCTTTAGACGTCTTATGGCTGTAGGTGATGACTTGTAGCTTCCTATTTCGCTAACGGACCTCTTCTGAATGATGCGTACTTGTACTTTCTGTGAGATTCAGATCGAGTCTCGGATGAATTATACCCATAATAATAATAATAAAGTTCATTCGCAGTGCGTCAGTGTAGAGCGAAGGTCACCGTCACGCTCGGGCGCGTGCTATCTAATCTGTGGAGTGCCCGCAAATTGGGCAAATAATGACATTGCAGGGTTGCCTCTTTAACCCTTTAGTACGCAAAGTTAAGTGCTATTTGGTTGTGGAATATTACGTTATAGTTGTAACTTCGACAAATATGATTGTTTGGGGGCCATACTCATTCTAGTCAGAAATGTTTTGTTTTAGAAGCTGTTTTTTTTTTCAAAACCTTCGTACGTGAAAAAAAAAAAAAAATTCAAGTTCTACGTGCCGATAGGTGCCAAGTAAAAAAAGTAAACGTTAAAGTTTTGACATGTGAATGTAATTATGATAGATGAAGATGAATATTCACCACGCAAAAGCCAAGAATTCCATTGAGTTATCTTTCCACAATAACAACACAACAGGACGTCGAGGGTTAATTAGCTTCTAGTTTACTGAACCAGTTCAACTTAGCTTTTACCCTGTTTCAAAGGACTCGTACAATATAACAATCCGTATTTTGACCAAAGTAACAACTGTTTGTGACAGCCCTACCAACCTTTCCACGTTTCTGATTAACCGGGAATAAGTTTTTGAGGAATGTTTACGTTAATATTATTCTCTTGCTAATGTAGTTTATTACATTTCACTTGTTTATGTTTGCTCTGAAGTCTCGGAGGTCTTGTGTTTGCACAAATGTTTGCGGAAAATACAATGTAATTTCATTTGTCGGTGTGGCGAATAGGGGGTGATTTGTTTCATCGACAAAATAATAATCTTTTGGATACGTTTTATAGAAATTTATACATACTAACTTTAACTTCTCCGGTTAGGTTTAACTGTTTAAAGATTAGTTAACGGTCTGTTTTACAATATCCTAATAATTTAGAGTTACCGTTATCAATCCAATACTTCATAAGAAATGACGATCAATATTTGAATTATTCGTTTCGTTCGTTAGTGCTTAAATCCCATTGAGTTCATTTGATTAAAGTTCCTTCAAAGTTTTAGCGAAAAGGCAAAGAAGCCGGTTGTGTCTTCATACAAATGATTGCAGAAGAATACCGTGAACCCTTTCAAACAACAAAGTCTAAAGTATTCCACCATCGAAGCTATACCCCTCATTTTGGCTTTTCCCTTTCATCGACTAAAATGCTTCAAGTAAGCCCTTGAGCAAACCCTTAAAACCCTCTTTCTAGAGCATTTATCTTCTCTTCCATCTCGCTTCCACTCATCCAAGTGAACATACGCGAACGAGACGAAAACAAACCGAAGATATTTTAATTACAGAGCTTCTTACTCCGCAGGAATTCCATTATAAATACGATTTCCGAGCTTCGGCAAAGAAAACTCAATTCATTTGAGGTCTGTTCTTAAATAAGTAAGCAATTTGAAGGCTTTTAAGGAAGGACCAACGTAAATGAAGCGGCATTTGTAATGATATGATTTTGAGTAATCGGATTTTACTTAAGTACTTTATCTTTCTGTCAATTATTTGTCTGTTTAAGTACTGCGTATGTTCCTCATTACAGGTAAACGAGATGCTTGTTGTTAAAATTATACAACTTATCAGGAAAAAAACAAGGGTTTTAATGATTTTACTAATAGCAATACCCGTCACTCTCCCCTAATAAGCTTTCAACGAAAGTAACACAACTACAGAAGATTTTAAGATAGAAATGAAAAACACTTGAAATACTAATAAAAACTTATTATTGCAGCTTTAAGCTTCACCTTCAGCTTTCATTCGAAAAGCTTCAAAGCTCATTTCAGCGCCATTACCTACAAAAGATAGCGGGTGAAAATATTTCTCGAGGGCTGTGGATTTCTCAAATAGGTACTTGAATTCAGTTTTTGGGAGGACTTCATTTTAACGCAAACCTCAACATCTTACTAAGGGCTTTCCTTATTCAATTTCGTTTCGGCGAAATCCATTATTTTCTTATTTAACATGAGAATGCCTTTGTGTACCTAATCAATAATAGAAACCCGAGAGAATTGTCAGGATACTAAGTACATAAGCTAAATTATAAAATAATGTTTTTTTTACAAATATCCACGTAAATAATGACATAACGTGTTAGTAACACTATTTAATTGTTGGTGATAGAACAAATTTCAAGCCAAGCTCCAAGCGGTGAATATTACAATGAATACCTGCAATATCCCTACCTATTCCCTGATGTTTCTTGAAATGGCCACAAGGCGATAACACCAATTCCAAAAAGAATTTGGTTGCTCGAAATGCCGTCATTTCTTTAAGTTGTTTGATCGGGGCTTTTAAATGCATTTTGTTTTCGATGTCAGTTTAAATTGTAGTTTAAGTTTATTCTTCAACTAGCGGTCCCCCACGACTGCGTTGGCGCGTTTTGCTCTCCCGTCGAAGCGTGATGTTTTATAGCTCAATATATTTCTCTTAGTCTATTAGTTCCTAAAATCAGCGCGTTTAAACAAACAAACAAACAAACTCTTCAGCTTTATAATATTAGTACAGATACCACACCCTATATACAGGTTGTGGTATCTATCACGCTCACCTGACATAGCCCTTTCTTGGTGGGTAGTCCTTGTGGTAGACGGAGTGGTTGAGGATCATCTTCTCGTCGCCGGTGTCCAGCCAGGAGCGCTGCAGCACGAAATCGCGGTTCTTGAGCGGCGCAGGACACGACACTGGGGAATAAATGATTAAATTAAACATGCACCAATTGTCTTGCTTTAGAGGTTAAGAATTTTCTTCCTTGTGTTACGAATAACAGACAACGATATGACGGGGGCGTCTCCCATCAATACTGAAATGCATATAAATATCCATGACTGCGGTACAAATTTTCGTGATCATCATATAAATATTTGCCCCTTGCGGGATTCGAACCTGCGATCGCTGACACAGTAGTCAGAAGCGGAAACTACTAAACCATACGTTTCGTCACAGGGTAAGTGAGAAAATTAGTTGTTGATGTATGAGGATTACACTGGTTTATTTTGGGATTTCCAGGATTATTCTCTTACGGCCGGTTTAACATTGTTATGGTCTCACATGTTTAATGCTTCACTACCAGTCTCCCTAGACTGCGCCCGCGCGTTTTCAGTTTGCTCCCCCTCAAGTCGCAGCTTGATTTTTAGCCTAGGTATAGCCTTTCTCGATAAACAAGCTATCCAACACGTTTCTTTTTTAATCGGTCTATTAGTTCCTGTCATTAGAGCGTTCAAACAAAACAACTCAAAACTAAACTCGTCAGCTTTTTAATGTTAGATGAATTTTGGATACGAGATGACGTTCCACTTCTAAATTATTCATTGGTTAGTTTTGGCAATAGTGAAACAGACCCATAGACTATTTTAAGGTCCATATTGTATTTACATAATGTATGCTGCTCACAGGTATGTATAAATCCACCTTTACTTACCGAGTTTTCTTTTCCATAACGAAAAGACACAAACTTACATAATACTTTACATAGATACATTTACAAATATAATTCTCCTAAATAAAGTAATTTTTACCTAAAGGATAACAGTCTTCTGTTTAATCTTTTGCTATTTAAGTTAAGATTCTTTGGCAGTTTGAAATGAGATCTTGCTTAACGATGCAATTTCAAGAAATACACTGTCTTGGAACATTTCTGCAAGTGGGTCGCCTGTCAGCATAGTTATTCAAAGTTCGAAACATTAGCAACAAGTAAATATCAGTTTATATAGAAACGGTACAATCTCTTGTAAATCGTTTAAAGATAAGTTTCTTGTATAGTTGATAATCTTTTGTGTGGTATATTTTTACCATAAGCACAGTCAAGACAAGTTTTCATGAAGTTCAAGTCCAATTGTTTTTTGTTTATTTTTCACAGCCATATGAAGTTGCAGGTCAAATTTGATAAAATTGTGTTCCGCAACTTTGCAAGTAAATAAAATAAAAAACTTGTGTATGTGATGTCGATGGTAGTAAAACCGCAAAATAATGCACTTTAATAAACAAAAATAATATGCAGAAAAACAATTATAGTTAAATAATATGATGAAAATAATTAAAGGTATTTTTAAAAATATTATTCAAATTCCAAAGTTCGGGTATATTTCTTTAAAACAAAAAACAGGATATAAAAATATCACCGACCCCAACAAATTTTAAAGCAGAAAATGATAGCTGATGGATGAGTGATGAAACCCATTAAAAGTAATTTTTATTTGGATCATGATGTACCAAACACCCTGTGTAATCTCTTACATAATATGGTAGTATTATGTAATAACTATTTTCTTGTAATTTGAATTAATACAGCCGACCACCAGCGCTACGGTCTAATTTCATAAATCTTTTCCCAAAAGTCTGCGCAATAAGGTTACAAAGTGTAATTACCCGTAATGGCATGTCGAATGGTTTGTTTGTATTTTAGCTTGTATTGTTAAAACAGAATGCACTTGGACGCAGCAAATGCAAACAGCACCGTGCATCAATTAGAGCACACGCACAGTAAATAGTTACTTTAGCTAACGTAACACAAACATACAGGGTGACTTTTTTATCAGTACCGATATTTTGTGTACAGACTCCACTGATGAATATGAACAACTTTTACTATGGGGGCAATAGTGAAATCAAGAAAAAAAAATCAGCTGTTCCATACAAAAGTTCAATTGGCGCGCGGTCAAAATGTATGGAACAGCTGATTTTTTTTTCTTGATTTCACTATTGCCCCCATAGTAAAAGTTGTTCATATTCATCAGTGGAGTCTGTACACAAAATATCGGTACTGATAAAAAAGTCACCCTGTATAAGCCGTGTGAGCTGTTACGTCAACGTCATTTTATCTGAGATAACTTGATTAACAACTTAAATTAACTTGCCCTAGTAGACAGTAAAGCGTTTCAAATCTTGGCGTGTCCAGTAGGCCTAACATGCATGAAACCATATTTATTTCGATCGACATGAAAAAATTAGTCGAACTATGCTATTTTATCATATTCCCTAACATGCCAACCACATTGGACAAATTTATCCAAAACGATAACGAGATAAGACAATTTCTAACCATTCACTCAATTTTATGTCAAATTTGGCTAAGAATGATAAACTTGACACAATTACAGATTGACTCGATATTGGCCATAGATAATGAATTCAAACTAATAAATATCTTTGGGAACAAAAAAACCACGAGGACTTTCTTTTCAATATTTTTACCCTTTATTGATTTTTGAGAGCCTAGAATAAGATGTGGCACGACATAATTATATATTTTTTCTCTAAATACACCTTTCATTTATCGTCGACGCTTATGGTGGACGATAATGTTTCACGACAAAATGTTAAAATTCGGTAAAAATATGTGTCACATGTTAGCGTTCAATGATAATTTTGTCATTTTTCGAAATTTGACTGTACGAAATGACTTTCATGGCAGCCATGTTTGCAACTGTGGTTAAGTCGATTTTTGACAAACAAACGGGATAGAATGCCACGATATTTTTTTATCACGGCGTGTATGTTAAGCCTGCAAATATCAAAATAATATATTTAAGATTGGACAACTGGACACGTGTCCAGTCTCTTGGGTCCAGTTGGTGAAAAACTCCACAATAGAACCAAATCGGGTGTAGTACCACAGAAAATATAAGTACAGTGTGTATATGTACTGTCTTCTGCTTTTCTTACACTCATCATACTCATAAATTGTTGGGGAGCTTAAAATAAACATCAAGTACATACATATTAGTAATATTATGCAATCTGGGAGTCCTTTGTTTTTTAAAATAAATACATCATAATGTTACAGACTGTTTCACATGCCCTTTTTTGGAATCCTGGGATTATAATCTATACTAATATTATAAAGCTGAAGAGTTTGTTTGTTTGTTTGTTTGTTTGTTTGAACGCGCTAATCTCAATAACTACTGGCCCGATCTGAAAAAAATTTTTTACGTTGGATAGTCCATTTATCGAGGAAGGCTTTAGGCTATATAACATAAAGATACGACTCATAAGACCACAGCAGAAATGAAAAATGTTGCGAAAACGGGAGAAAGATATTCCTATTGAGAGCTTCCGCTGCATACGCTGCGGAAACCGCTTAAGTTACACAAAAATCATGTATGACAGGATTGTTCAGCATTAAGAGTTCTGTAATAAAGTCCGCGACAGCATATGTCTATCTTTTATGGTTGACTCACTACAACCTTTTTTATGTTAATATATTTGTAAAAAAATAATGCATTATGTTTAGAGGTGTATTATACACACAGGTATTTATTCTTATCAAAATAAATACATTCATCATCACGAGCATTTCATTTAGAACCAAGTTGCCCTTTATATCATTTGATTTCAATAAATAGCTTAGGAGCTATCACAGTTTTAACATAACTCCGCACCAAAATAATGTTCGCAGCGTAAGTACAACGTGCGCTTGCGCTAATATATTATAAAGCTGAAGAGTTTGTTTCTTTGAACGCGCTTATCTCAGGAACTGCTGGACCGATTTGAAAAAATATTTCTGTGTTGGATAGCTTATTTATCGAGAAAGGCTTTAGGATATAAATCATCACGCTGCGACGGGAGGGGAGGGAGCAAACTCAAAACGCGCGGACGAAGTCGCGGCGGACTGCTAGTTATAAACATATTTAAAAAACCGCCTCCATTATACCATAGCTAAAAATTAACCTAAGATAAATATGCATCCGATTATCCGATCACTGATCATCATTATCATAATTTTCAGCCCTTTTTCCCAGTTTTTTTGGGGTCGGACCCTTGTACATTTGCCCTAGGTTGTCTGGGTAGTTCAACTTAAAAACTTAAATGAAATATTAGTTTAGTATGCTTGGTATTTTTTTTATAAGTGTGTATTCTTTCACTTAATTATTTTGCCGGTCTATGTGTAACCTCATATTAAAACTGTAACTCAAGTAAGCAGTTCTCTTTTTGACCATTTGAACTTCATTTAAACAATTTATGCAGAAGTAAGTCCGTACTATTGACATCAAGCTTAATACAACACTGCTGTAAGATATTGTGGTTAATGGTTAACCCCAAACCCGAACCGTTACAAATACCTCCCTTGGGAAGAGGAACGGTCTCAGATGCCGCACTGAATACGAACACGACGAAATAAAGGGATTATTTATTAAACTATACATCGGTTGGGCCTCAGGAACTCTTGAAAGATTGCTGTAAATTACACGTGGGTCACATAAGGGCCAATGAAAGCCTACGTATTCTCATTTGGTAAAAAACTTGTAAAATCTACAGTTTACGAGTTTCATCAGCAACTATTATGAATCATCATGAACGTATTTCTTTTAAAAAATTATAACGCCATTTTTATCAACTTTCTTCATCACACACCATCAGAAAATAGTTTTAAGTTCATAAAGTGACCTCTACTAGTTGGCTACTTTACATTTTAACACCTTCAGTGTAAAAAAACAGTTTTCATTATTGACCTAGGCTTCAGTGCCGCAATGCCTCTTAAATGCAGGAGTGTAACTGCAGTGTGATTTAAACAACATTTTGCTTAAAGAAAATCGGAAAATACTGACGTGTGATTTAAACAACATTTGGCTTGAAAGAAATTAGAAAATACTGTCACCCAAAGATTCCAATCTTTTTAAAAAAAAACTTTTTCTCAATGAGAATAAATAACATGATATCTTCAGATCAGTTCAGCGTGAACTATGGATTTTATTGTATTTATGTCTGTTTATGTAGGTTTATTTAAAAAGTATCTATGTAAGTATATGTAGTTCATTCATTTTGATAGTTTTTTTTTGTTATTTTACGCCGCCTCAACTGTTTCTGTCTCACCCAATGGTTGACTGGTAGAGAATGCTTTAAAGCATTAAGTCCGCCATTTGTACTTCATTTTGTTTGTGCAATAAAGAATATATAAAATAAAAAATAAATAAAAAAATAAAAGATTCATAAGAAAACATAAAAGAGGCTGCTGAAAAAAAGTAACGAGGGAGAACTTAAAACGAGGCAGTTAATTACACCTAATTAAATCGCAAACGGATCACGTTATTTATTTCATAATCCACCAAAGCCTCGTTAAAAGGACCTTCAACGTGAAATGAACCAAGATTAATGTGACAAAGGCCCCCGGAGCAATCAAGCGCTTCTTATAAACCCTTATCGCATTGACGCACATTTCTCTAACCACAGTTTTATTGTGGTTTGGATCAGCAGTTTGTAATCTTTTTAGTAGTCTGAGTATAATAGTTGTGAAAAGGTTTTTAAAGAAAGAAAACAAAAATTCGGTTTATTGGTTGGCTTTATTTATTTTATTTTTCTTAGGGCCGATTGTTCAATGGCCAGATAAAACTTATCAGACTGATAAATTATGAAGCGACAGATTTAAAATATGACAGGTACCTATGATTGCTGACGAATAGGTGACATTTTCAAATTGGCCATATTTTATTTTGTTCGACGAATATTTCTTATCTGACTATTGAAAAATCAGCCCTTAAAAGTTCATTTTACCATCGTAGATAAGACTTATCCAGCTGAATAAGTATAAAACGACCTATTTTAAAATGTAATTTTCATATATAGTTGCTGTCAAATAAGTGTCGTTTTCTACTTAGGCGTTTTGTATCATATACGACGTATAATTCTTATCTGAGGTTGGTAATATCGACTAAGGATCGATTTTTCAATGGTCAGATAAAACTAATCAGATTGATATATTACAAAGCGACTGATTGAAAAAATGACAGATACTAATTATTGCTGACAATTAGGTGACGATATCAAATTAGCCATATTGTATTTTGTTTGACGAATATTTCTTATCTGACAATTGAAAAATCAGCCATTACATTTTAAATTCGGTCGTCTTATACTTATTCGGTCGGATAAGTCCTATTTGACGTTGGTAAAATCGATTCTTAGTAGTTGAAGTTTTAAAAATCAATTTTTCAAACAGCTCATTGGTTAATTACGTATTAAAAAAACATTTCTTACGCAATAATTTACTAATATCTATAAAAAACAATGTTTGGCGTACTACCAACAGATTAACATAAGACTGCACCTAGGAATTATTTGAACTTGTCTGTAAATAGAATTTAGTTTGCCAGAAAGTGCAGAGATTTCAAAAAACATTGGAATCTTCTATGTGCAAACATTCAGCAGCTGAGCAGTAAGCTTTGAATGGACTTTAAACCATTTTGAACTTTATTCCTTTGAGGAACGATTGAAATTCAATGTTTTTTCTAAGCCAGGGAAGGAAAGAGGGTGTTGGTAATGGCAGCTTAATGTGCTTATCTCTCGCAGATTGAGGTCAATAAACGTAACCCGATCAGCTGAGCAGAAGCCAATCTTTCTCGTAACACTTTACTTAATTGACAATAACTAGAACTTAGTTTATTACGACCCTTGAGCTAGATTGGCCTAGATTGTGGTAATGGAAGAATTTCGAATGGTTTTATAATGTTTTAAGCAGATAAACGATCTTAACAATGTATTTTTTTTCTTAAATTTATCAGCAGCGTTCTTTATCACGTCACTTAATGTTGACTTAAAGTGACTAATCTCATCTGACGGGCGGAAATTGTATGAAAATCCATCGCGGCCCATGTGGTTAGTGAAATTTGAATTTGTAAGACCAGCTTGCGTATTGGGATGCAGCTTTGACAGTTAAGTTGCCCTGCTTAACTGTTAAATTAGCAATCAGTATTGCGATTTCGCATGATATTGATAATATTTTATTATAATATAATAGCATAAATATTTATATTAATATCATTGCATTATGGTTATATTATAGTGATTTTCGTTATCTTTGAGTGGGAATTGAACTGCTTAGAAGTTAAACGGATAAAGCTGGATCAAAACTAGATCGTATGAACGTGGCTGTAAGCGCGAGGTTGCACCAAAGAGGTAATAATTCGAAAATCGAGATGGCCGCACCCCATGTTCATGAGAACAAAATAAAAAAGTGTGTGATATAGTTATACTTAGCTATATGAAGCGGGACACTATATTCCAATGCCTTATTTTGAGGAAAATTTAAAAAGGTAATTGTCAACGTTTTGAAAATACAATTATTAGGACTGCGTTAATAAAAGATAGTAGGGTAATGAAAAGGTTTATTTAGTAGAAAATGTTACGTATCGTTGACGGATTGGTCAACAAATTATGAAAAAAATTCTAATGTTACACTAAAAGAATTTGGAAAAAGGGTGGGCGCTGGCAGTTACTTTCAAACGAAAATAAGAAGTTGCTGGTTCAAGTCCCGCCCGTGCGCAAATTTTTGGTTCCTTATTTCATCTTTATGAAAATATGTACTCAACTGAATCGTATTAATACTTAATGTTAACTCAACACAGCGCATTGCGTGCGTTTAAGTGAAAATTAATATGAACATTACTATGTTGTATTTTATGCCTCAAAATTAAATTAAATGCCTCGCTGAGAGAAGCGCAAAACAGAGTATTCACTGCGGGAATAAAGTGGTCTTCGTCTTAGACCAGCTAAAATCCTTCGCTACACTAAGGATCCTCTATTACCTCCCTCGCTTCGCTAGGAATTGCAAATTGTAATTATTTTGTTTTGCTCGTGACGCAAGTTGGCGCCCGAACTGTAAAACACTATTTTATTCCCTTATTGAATAATGTTCTATTTCCTGTTACATTTTAACATTGATCTCGGAGTACCAAATATAACAAATGGATATTCCATGTTCTTCCAAATATGGAATCAGTGCTACGAGAAGTTTCAGCGATTTATTTAGCTTGTAGATAATTTGACTGACACTTCAAATAAGCATCGCTTCGACAATCCAAGCTTAGTCTAAATCCAGAGTGGGAATCCTAACTCCAAAATCACGATACTCGTTAATAATAACACATAACTTTAATTATACACCCACAACTGAGCAATGAACACCAACGAACATAATACTTAATAACTCGACAATGATAAAGAGCATTATCATCAAAGTTAAAAGAAAAGAGAGAAACTGAACCGGAATCTTATATAATCACTTATCGTAGCGTTTTCTCGCACACCAATGGAATCCAAAATAAGGAAGGACCGGACGTGTCGACATTACATCATTTTGACACAAAGGTTTTTTATTCGATGGAACTGCTTTTGATTATAATCTTACCCAAGGTAGAGGCGGGCAGTAGGGTACTTAAGTAGTACTTATAATATGCATACAAATAGCTGTATATTATAATATGTTGATCGAAATCTTTGCCTAGGGGTACTGCGTTATTTAACTAAAAATATTTCTTATAAGTCCCCTTACACACTGCGTCTTTTAGCATCGATGCAGTCGCGCGTTTTAAAACGTGCTTTAGCATCGCGACTCACGCAATGAACAGATTTAATTTTGCATCGATGCGTTCGCGCGTTAGCATCGATGCAAAATTCGCCAAAATTCAGTATATTATTTGATAATTTCCAGCTTCTGCATCGCGACTGTATCGATGCTAAAAATAGCGCAGTGTGTAAAGGTTCGATCGATATAAAAGATAAGGAGACATAGCCCCATATGGGCCATAATTGATTGATATTAACTAATTATTGACGTTCATAAGTGGCATTTTGTGTCCTAAATCGAATAAATTATTTTTGGCTTTGACTTGAATGTTGACATTTTGCGATTGGATTGATGCTAACGCGCGTTAGCATCGAGACTGCATCGCAGCTAAAAGTCGCAGTGTGTAAAGGGTCATATATAACGCTATGAACACCAACAAAGGTAAGGTACTTCTTGCTACCATGGCCCAAATTTTTAATAGCCAGAAAAATATCTAGGTTTGTACACAAGGAAAACAATTTCAGCAGAAACAAGTAAAAAAGGTAGCACTTTATTAGGTTGTAGGTTAGGTTTATTTATTAAACCATTTTTATCACACCATTACTCGTACTATTTTTTTCCATACATACAATTCTTATTTAAAGAACCATATTTTATTTTATTTTTCGGTCACACTAAGTAGTAAATATACATAACTGTTATATGTTTGAATAAAAAACATGTTCAATTAATATTGGTCCTAATAAACTACACTCTGATTTTTAATTACAAGGACCAGAATGACAGTAGTAGTAGTAGTAGTTAAATTTATCCCATTAATACGGAAACGCAATGGAACAGAGCCATACAGCCTGATCTTCATTATCATTTTCATTTTTTAACACTTAAAACTAAAACTTACACTAAACTAACCTAACTTAACCTAACTCATTGAAATGCGAGGTGGTTCGCATTCCAATGCTCAACAAGGAAGCTAAGCGCAAGAACAACGATCCGGGAAAGACGGCGCGATTAGAGCTCGCTTCACCATAATTCTCAATTTAACTTCATTGTTTTCTTCAAAAGCACTAATTATCATGAAAATTCCACCTCACAATAATTGACCCGAAAAAAACAATTTCTAAAATGAAGAAATATGGTCCATCCTTCCCTTTTTGTTTCCCGCGCAAAACTCTCTCCCAGAATGACAGCTTCAATCGCACTTTTCATTTTTTAATGTTGCAAGCGTAGTGCTAATAGTGTTGTAACCCCAGATAATATAATACTGGTTGTAACCATTCAATTGTATACGATTAATTAAAGTCGTGATATAAGTTTTCGATAACAATTCACTTCACTTTACTCATAACGATGAAAAATACATGTTAAAAATAACTAAACAGAGCTATAAATAAACGTAATACGTAAAAGAGCTCTTGAATGAGTAAATAATCTAAGTCTCTTCCCTTGCATTAGCAATCCTCTTGTATATTTTTTAAATATTAGAATTACAAAAAAGTGGCATCCCACTAAATGACATTTTGGTCTGTCCAATTAAACATCAGAGTATACTTAAGAAAGCAATTTAACAACGACCCCAAAATTAGAAGAGCGATGATTCCAACGTGTAATCAAGCGCAGCATTCAATCAAACCTTGTGATGGGACGTTAGCCATAAAATTGAAGTTAATGGCATATTCCAAAGTCAATGTCATCTTCAAGATTAGAGATAATGTTCTAAAGTCAGTAGAACAATGTTAATTAAATCCGAGTTTGACTGTTATTGCCTATATAAAGTTTCAGTGTGTTATAATGTTAGTAGTTATTAAAGAGGTTATAAAATTACAGTCAAAATTAAAGATTGTAAAAGTGTCTCTGCTAAGCATTTAGGATTAGAATTCCTTTTTTACTTTTTTTTATGTGTTTCTTCCTATCTAATGCCTCATTCACATACATTTGATTGGTACTAACAATAAAAAATGCATCTGGTAGATAGAGCCATGCGGATGTTCTACACCGTAGCTCTACTTTACAATAAACAACGATAAAACAAATACCACCCTATTTTAACATATTTCAACCAGTTGATTGAATTGATTGACTGCTAATAAAGGTCATTATTGGACTAATAACATAGCTCATAAATTATTTATGGCTCGTGTGTGAATCGGGTATCATTTTACCACAGCCTAAAATGTCGACGGTTTGTGAAATATTTGATAGTACCTAATTATTATATCATAATATGCTACAAACAGTCATATATTTTGGTCGGTTTGACTTTTACAGGTAAAAATGACCGTATACCTAAGTATGCGATATACTATAGGGTTTATCAAATTAACTGCATTACTTCTTGGGGCTAATTCTGATTCTCAAATACAACAACCTATTGTATGGGAACAACATCATAATCCAAAAAAAAAACACTTTCCCGTACTAGTGCCAATCAGAAAATGCTAATTAGTCTAGAGAAGAAATTTTTTTGTGGAATTTCGATGTTGGTACCGTACTAAAAGTTGTTGAATTTTAGCAGCAAAATCACCACCGAGAATGATTTCAGTTATTTTTTTAAAACTCTGTAGATATAGACAGACAGGTGGATAACGAAGTGATCCTATATTGGTCTTGTTTTTCCCTTAGCGGTACGAAACCCTAAAAAGATACTATTTCACTGTCACTCCAGCTATATCAATGTCTTTGGGTATAACGTAGGTACTTTAGTGCCGGCTTATCCTCGCGTAAATTAGTGAATTATTCCACGAGGGTATAGGATCCTTGTTCAGTGGTTTGAGGAGGTTAATTTATTATCTAATAACAAGGTACTTGTAGATTGCACTCACTTTTACGAGTAGGCGTGTGTTTAAGTATACAAAATATCCAATAAATGTCAAAGTCCGTTTTTATTACCGACTTCAATAGTAGGAGTTCACCGATTCGACCTGTATGTATGTGATATAATCGCAATTGTATAAAGTTTAGTTTTATAATCTATCAAGGCTTCCTAACACGTGTGCAACATTACGTAAGTGTATGTGTGTTTGTATATCAGTATGTTTGTCTCAGGATTTATCGAAATTAAAAAGTCCTGAGACAATCATTCAAATAGATATTATTATTTTTTCAATTAGGTATCATTCAACTTAGGTTACAGTTTCATTAAAATCGTTCCCGTAGTTTTTAGGGTTCCGTAGCCGAATGGAAAAAACGGAACCCTTATAGTTTCGTCAAGTCTGTCTGTCTGTCTGTCTGTCCGTCCGTATGTCACAGCCATTTTATTCTGTAACTATAAGCATTACACTGTTGAAATTTGGTAGGAAGATGTATCCTGTTAACCGCTTACCGATTCTCATACAAAAAATAAAAAATATTGTCATTTAAGGGGGGGCTCCCATACATGAAACTATAACCAAAAAAATTTTTTTTGTCAAACCTATGCGTGTGGGGTGTTTGTAGATAGGTCTTTTAAAATTATATTGAGGTTTCTAAAACCATTTTCTTTTAAAGTCTAACGTTTCATAGCTATCCGCTTCCAAAGTGGTAAAATGGGCGTCCCCCCCATCTAACTTCTAAACCAAGAAAGTGTAAATTTTGAAAAAAATATATAATATAGATCGTAACAAACACTTTCAACGAAAATTGGTTTGGACGAGATCGAACGAGCAGTTTTTGAGATATAGCATGTTTTCAACAACCGCAAACATAACTTTGTTTTTCATACAAACACTATGACACTTCAAACACTATGCACTTGGCCGGTTTTTCAGATATGAGTAATACCTAACTAAAAAGCATGAATAAAAAAATCAATTTCACCTACACCAAAACAGTCTACACAAATCATGCACAAGCTCCAAAATAATATGTTCTAACTAAATAGAAGAAGGATGCGTTTTTAAGGGGATGTTTTTTTATTATTGTTTCTGAGTCTTTAAAATTACTTATGTTAACACAATAAAAAAAACAAAGTAATATAAACCTATAAACATTCCACTTCTGGGCAATGGCCTTCAACTCATGTATATGGTGGTAAAATCCATACGTCAGTGCGGATTGGTGAAGGGGTGATGTAAGTCGAGCGACCAATCTTGTTGTCAGATTATATCAAGAACCTTTGACTAGACTAAAACTAATATCAACCGATATCATCCAATAGCATCTGCTTTACGTGCCTTCCGAAGTACGAAGATGCTTATTATTATTTATTTATTTATTTTTATACATGGAATAAAAAGAAAACAAAAAAAAATGCTTAAACCTGTGTCTATGTATAAGTCTCCGTTTGTAAGATAGACGCTTCCAAAATGATAAAATTTGCGTCAATCCTAATCCTAATCCTAATCAATGTTAATGTTTACAAATACTTTCAACAAACACTAATTTAAACGTGATCGAACCAGTCCTAACGACATATAGCACATTTTCAGCAACCGCAAATATTATTATGTCCTTCATACAAATACAATGAAAAACAATGTTTTTTTTTGCTTTCAAAAAAATATTGTATAGTAATTTGGTATTTCAGCTAAGTGGAAGTAAGTGGACCCCTAATTTAGAAAAGTTTGCACGGCACCCTCAGTGCGCGAGTCCGCCTCGTACTTAGCCGTTTTTTTAAGTATGTTGTCATGGCTGACCTATTTATGCTGAAGGCTCGTGTATGTTACCAAATCGAAAGTGGAGTGCAGATTCTCGTGTCTATATTGATTGTTGAGTTCCCAATTAATTTCTGAGGGCTGGCATCCACGGATTTGCCGGGAATCAACTTACGTTGTTCCATGGGCATATTACCTAACTTATGATGTCGTTGTCGTAAAGGTTTAAAAAAATATCGGCCCTTTAAAACTTTAAGTAGCGTTGACATAATATAAGCATGGTCATTATATTATCACTTAGTAAGATAGCCTCGAACCCGCAACCGCCGATACTTGCGTTGCAGTACAAAGCGTGATTAATACACCGAGATCTACCTTGTGTGTACCTACATTAGAATTAGTGACTAACCTCGCGAATATCTGTTTCTGCCAAAATCCAAGAAATTTGACAGTTAAATAGTAATGATTTAAGTCTTAACTAATCTAATTTACGTGCTTTGGTGTTGGGGCCACCAAGATGGCCATAATCGCTTTGGCAATGACTATACCTTCTTCCTATCTCGTTACGTAATACGCCTGCGAAATTGGAACAATTTGTGTGTCTCACATTTCCATCACGGTTATAACTCGTGGGATCAATTAGTGCTCGACAAAGTTTGCTTTCGTTAATGGACCCTCCGAGATTTTCATCTCAATTTTGACGTTAGAACAATACAATTTGTGGTAGAGCGCTGTTTCTGTAAAAAAAAGTTTACTATAATGCGTACTTATTGATTTTATTAATTTGTTTATACTTTGTTTTACTACCAAAATTTGTTCAAAAGGTGAACTTAACGCCATATGGCATTCTCTACCAGTCATTCCTTTGGGCTAAGCATAAATAAATTTTACTATTTATTTTCATTTATACGATCTCATAGGAGCATTAATTTCATTAATGAATTTACACAGTAGGTCTAGGTTGTAATCTTGCATTTCTGAGTACCAGACTCAGAAATGCTTTAAATATATAATAATCCAAAGTAATAATCCCTAATCAATGTATTGTATAATGAAATACATCGATTCACTAAAATCGTTGCGTATATGACAACGTTAAGTTCTATGACTGGACACATTTGTTTGCAATAGGTACATATAGGATCGGTTACTGGTTACTTAAAGGGCCTATATTTAAATATGTTGCTCCTATTACAGGCACTACCCTGTGTTTGTTCAAGTATAAAAAATATCTTAAAGAGATACATCGCCATGCAGCGAATCACTTTATAGTACAAACTAGCTGACCATAAACAAGGTGTTAATATTCAGCGCTTTGAAAGTCAATGGGGAGTTGAAAACCGTTTCAGCAAATGCCTCTGAAATCTAGGCTAGCCACATTCTGCGCGCTTTAAAAGGCTTTAAATAATACATCACTGCGAAATCTTTCCCGCTTTAGGGTAGCTTTTACGTCATTTATGGTTCACAAGAGACGACTTCTCACAAATAGCGTAGTTTGTTAAAATGAAACGTAAGATAATTATATTTCTAACAAGGATTTTCCTCATCTCGCTGACGGCATTATAACAGAATTATTATGTGAGACAAAAGGTGTTATGAATATGGACTGATAAATTCGACGTCGTAGCTTATATTCTTAGCATTATTAATTACTTTTATAGTATTATATTATCTGGGCTTCCATGAAGATTTTCTTTCCATTTTTTTCGAAGTCTGTTTCGTCGTTGAAGTAATGTATGCTAAAACAACGTACCTACTTATTGTCAAAATAAAACATAGTGTCGGGATCAGTCCTATGTTTGCTGGTCCATATAATTATTAAGATAAATGTTCATAGAGATGAAATAAGAAACCTAAAATTTGCGCACGAGTGGAACTCGAACCAGAAACTTCTTGGCTTACCGGGCCAAACTCTATACCAATTGAACTGCCGTGCTGTCCGTCCGTCCTTGCGAAATTTGCTGAACGTCATTACGCGTGACGTTTAGGGCCATCTACCCGTCTGTTTATGCAACAGTGGGCCAAGTAGTTATTCAATACAGAATAAATTCAACTTGGAAATTGATGACGCTTCGCTATCTAATGGTTTAGAATGTTTTTTACACTCACAGTGTCATACTTTATATTCATAAAGATGAAATACGAAACCAAAAATTTGCGCACGAGCGGCCCAGTTAGCCAAGAAGAAGTTACTGGTTCGAGTTTCGCCCGTGCGCAAATTTTTGGTTAATTTCAACTTTTTCATCATTTCATCTTTATGCATATAAAATATGACACCGTGAGTATTAAAAACATTCTAAACCATAAGATAAATGTTCTTAAACTGTTGCGTTTATAAATTATAATTTATGAAGCTTCGGTAAAGTTTCAAAAGGTAATGATTAAATTAAAATATTTCACGGATATTATTCGCGCTCATAGTTACTTTAGTCCTGAGATTTGCGTCTTGCCTGTGACCACGGATGCTGTAAAGCATTCGAAATGTCAGGCACATCTAATAGTTTTAAATTTATCTGCACGAAATATACGCCTAAAGTGTTTTTCCACTTAACGGCCCGGGGTGAATAATCTGCTATTACCTTAATGATTAATGAGTAGTATTTGCGTAAACTTCAGAAACACGTTAACGAATCAACGGAAACTAGGGATAGAAATTAAAATACGGCTTACTAATATATCGTTTACTAGAAGTCTGCAGTCCATTAGTTAGTTGATAGGTTTATTCCGGTGATGTGACGGAAATTAAGTCATGTAACCTCCGCATAAGCTCTCACCACTTTGAGCTTTCGTACGGAAGCGTGTTCCAGAACCGGGCATCAAATAACCTGCCACCTAAGGGGTGTTATACACGGACGGCAGTTTGCAGATGACAAGGGGGAGCAGCTGCTGTCAACACAATGTCAACGTGCCGTCGCCAGGTGAACTTCATAAATTCAACAGTGCTTTTTTCATAAATGATCATACATTTGACTACGATCTCACAGCGAACGATAGAGAGGGCTATGCTCGGTGTTTCTCTACGAAATCGATTCAGAAATGAGAAGATACGTAGAAGAGCTTCCAAGGTGATGAATATAGCGCTCAGAATCAGTAAACTTTAGTGGCAATGGGCAGGGCTCGAAGAACTGATGGCCATTGGGGCAGAAAAGTACTAGATTGGAGAGATTGAGACCTTTCGACCAAAAATGCGGCGTAGTACGTCCACCAACAAGATGGACCGACGACCTTGTGAACATCGCGGGATCAAACCGGATAAAGACCTCTTGTGATCGATCGCTGTGGAAAACCGTGGGGGAGGCCTATGTTCAGCAGTGGACGTCCTTTGGTTGATATAATGATGATGATGACACCTGGCGGTTAGAAATAATGATGTGGTGAAGGATGGATCATGTTATGTTATATTCGTATCCTTGTATAACTTTAAGAACCAGTTCCGAAATTTGAACTTTGATTAGTCTGTCCTTAAGTTAAATTTTGTAAATTGACTAGACTCATTTAGTTTATCTAAATTTATATTATTTCTTGTTATTTAATATTAAAACGCATGTTGTGTTTACCTTAAAAAAATGTACACTTAGATGTAGAAAATTGTTATGTACTATATTTGTAGTAAATAGTGTATCAATTCATAAAGATAAAATAAGAAACAAAAAATTTGCGCACGGGCGGGACTCGAACTAGCAACTTCTTGGCTAATCGGGCCAAACGCTCTACCAATTGAGCTACCGTGCTGTCGGCCCGACCTTGAAAATTAGTGGTCTCTTATGAAAACGATATTACGCGTGACGTTTAGCGCCATCTACCCGTCTGTTGTAGTTATTCCTTACAGAATAAATTTAACTTGGAAATTAATAACGCTAAGCTATCTAATGGTTTTTAGAATGATTTTAACACTCATAGTGTCATATTTAATATTCTTATTTCATCTTTATGAATATGAAATATGACACTGTGAGTGTAAAAAACATTCTAAAAACTAGTGTATCAATTGCTGCAAGTATGTACGAGTATGTATGTAGTTGTAATAGAAACTACTACTTATTAAGTTTATACTTGGTGACTATTCGTTGTAGTGTCTTGTGCATTGCCGTTATTTCGTGCCGCTTGTTTAGTTAGAGAAGACTTGACTCAAACTTGAGCTTGGAATGTCTCAGTTGAGATAGTTTATACTTGCTAATATGTGACAAGTTTGTTTTGGAACTAAGAATTCAGATTTATTTTTTAGGTTTATATTATCTGTCTGTGCTTATTTATTACCTTATTTTCCAAACCATTATTTTTTACTCACAATAAACTGAATCAGGTATCTGTGCTAATACGAACACAACGAATTAATAGGCACTATGCCACAACCCCAGCTGTTTCTATCTGCAGCCACATTGAAAGCTTTTGCCTCTGAATGACATCTCCCGTGAACTAGATTCAAGTCTTTGTTTTATTTCTAGCCACCTTTACGAACAGTAGGTTTGATTTGATTGGATTTATTCTAAGGGCTACGACGACTTTTAACCTATAAGATTTTAAAATTTTGCGATGCATTGCAATAAGTATTAGACTTGACGGACATTGGCTCGATGACTACGGCAGTTGCAACGCAGCCGAAAAGTTGAGCAGTGAGTAATAGCATTACTCATCAGTTTTGATTCGCGATTAGACTCTTATCCTGTCGTTCTACTCATTCCTTTAAAACTAATACTGTTATTCAATGAATTCCAGTTTATATTGCTTGCTGATAAAACTGTTACGGGCTAGTATTTTGCAATATACAAACACCTTGGTAAATAAAGTAGGTTAAGTATAGTGTGCATTTGCAGTAAGAAGGTTAAGCCCTGTAACAATTATGTTCCACAAAAGACCTTCTTCTTATACAAATAACTACGGACTACACTACACATAACAATAGACTAGAAGTAATATTATTACTTCCATCAAGCAAGGAATGCTGGAACACCTCCCCGGCGACACAAGATTAAGGCCTGTGGAACACAGCGTGAGTAATTACATTTCGATACCAAATTAATGGCGCTACGAGATCACTACCGGTACCATGAGTTTACGGAGGTTTTACCCGCAAACGACGACGTAAAAAGGTGTATGGAATTTTGTTTCTGCAAATGACCGCTAGATGCGCTGTGCAATTTTCCATACACTGTTTTGCGCCGTCGCTTGCGAGTAAAAACGCTGTAAACTCATGGTAAAGGTAGGTAGGTAAAGGGTTTTAGTTGGGTAGATAGCGCAGACGTCACGTGTAATGACTTATCCATAAGTTACCAGAAATCTTGCACGGTCGGACCGCAGCACGGTAGCTCAATTGGAAGAGCGTTTGGCCCGGTTAGCCAGAAAGTAGTAGGTTTGAGTCCCACCCGTGCGCAATTTTTGGTTTCTTATTTCATCTTTGTGAATATTAAATATGACACTGAGTGTCAAAACCTTCTTAACCATTATTTAATTATTTTTTGATACCGTAGTTTTTGCAATACATGAAGCATCGATGTCGTAGCATTTCGTAGCTCGTAGTCGAAACGGATAATTTCTAGGATATTTATCTAATGCGTTAGTTAATTGTGTGATTCATTTTCACATTCATATAACATTTGAGGTACATAACTATCAAAAATGACAAACTAACTCACATATGATTTTCAATCATTCAATACCATATTAATTGCACAACGAGATCTCGTAGCATTTCGTAGATAATACTGGTATATTTACCCATTTTAGTTACCTCCTGCATGTAAGGTGTAAGGTACCTTCTTTTTTTGTATCTTTAGTCTATATTTACACGCTTCAACTAGGAGGTGGTAGGAAGATTTCTAGGATATATCACAAAATCGACTAGTATAAGCAAAGAAACGCAAACAAAAAACATCAGTAGTGCTTCAAAAGTAATCTCGATCTAAAAGTCCATCTCATAAATAAATCACAAAGAATTCAAACGTTTGTATTCAGAATACACCAGAAGACCTATTTCCTTACTCGATCACTTTCATTGCAATTGTTGATACTATAAAACAGTGATTAAAAGCTACGAAGCGTTTACAAGCGTTGGATAGCGTTGAACACCAATCACATACATTGCTCTGATCCCAAAGTAAGTAGCCAATGCACTTGTGTTATGGAAATCAGACACAACGGTGGTACCACAACACCCAGACCCGAGACAATATAGAAAAGATCGTTTTCTACATTGACCCGACCGGGAATCGAACCCGGAACCTCACGAGATGGCGCTCGATGATGACGCTTGAAACCAGCGTGCCACTCGACCACGAAGGTCGTCAGCGTTGACAATAATAATAAGGATATTTCTGAAGCCGGCTATGTTGTCTCGCTAAAATCCTAGAGATAGGCCGATCTACCGAGCGCAAGGATCCAACATCAAATATCACGAGGCCAGGGTGGGAGTTGATGAGATTGTATGGCCACGTAAAATTATGTAGGTAGTTGTCAAAACAGTGGTGCGTCTACCAGTCAGTTGTTATCTTCGGTCCTGCTATCCCGCTCACCCGCATGCGAGCGTCCGTTTCGTGTCAATAAAGTTCACTTTTGCACACTTTTTCACCGCGCAGTGACTGTGATTGGTTCATTGTTAAGATAACTGTCACGGTAATAATAATAAATAATAAATCTTTTTATTCCATAACCCTTAATAAATCACAATTTCAATTTTGCTTGTAGATTTTTGTGCAAACTTATTGCTACTGTTAGTTTTTTTTTCATCAATTTAGATATTTTTTTTCATCTGGGTCAGTTTGTGGGCTAAGTACCCCGTATAATTATAGGCTTCCTTCAGGTTTTTCCACCTTTCTCAATCTTAGGCTTGCTCCATCCAGTCTCCTCCCACCGTCTGCATGATATCGTCGGCCCACCGCTGCTGCTGTCTGTCGACTCTTCTTTTGGCTGTAGGACCCTTCCATTTGTGGTTTCTATGGTCCATATTCTGTCAGTGCAGCGTGCAAAGTGTCACAGTAATTTTATATAAATAACTCGTGTGCCAGAGGCCGTGCCGGGCTAATGCCGCAGCTGTTTTCCATATTATCTTACAATTAATTGACGTATGCCGTCGTCAAAACCGCCGGACGGTGTGAATACACCATTATACCTACATATTCTAAATAGAATCGCTATCGCTTTCAAGTCAAGTAATCGCCAAGCAGGAGCCACGCGAGGCGTTCGCACGAGTTTCGAGAGTAAACAGACTGACATAAGTCGCATTCCGAGAATATTACAAGTCTTCTTTTATTTCAGAAGGAATGGCGACGGGCTCAGACGTCTGGATGAGGGTGACGCCACTCTCTCCTAATATTGTCGCTATGGGGATATGCGATACTATACGTATTTATGTGAACGATAAAAGTATGGAACGTGCCTTCAATTTTTTGAAGTTGAGCACGTTATAAGTACAATTCTCAAGATTTGGTGTTACCGTTATAAATACGCCATTAGTACTGAGTTTTTAAATGTAGGAGGCCTACATCTCAAGGTATTTCGTTTAGTTATAAAGTAAAAGTACAATTTATTGTGAGGAATAATTTTAAATCTCACATAAATAGTTTTAATCGCGGAAGTTCCATAAGTAGTAAATTTCCTTTAATTCTGTATCTAAATATTTTTCTGTATCTTTTTTAAAAGTACTGCAATGCGTTCAATTAGAATTCTCACCGGTTGAACACATAAAAGTGGTATAATTATTTATAATAGTATGTACTCACTAAGGGTTGTAAACTTGTAACTAAGTATGTCCCACATTTGGTTTTTAAACTATTGTTTGTTACCTGTTTTGTACATCGTTCCTTTTATGGGAACGATGTAAAAATAAAGTAAAACAAATATTGTATGTAAAAGGTGTCTTCTATGAATATTTCTTACGGAATGCGTAATGTGATAAACGTAATATATTCACCATACGTCCCAATCCGCCGATGAATCCCGTTTTTTTGCAGAATTCCAGAGAGTTAGCATAATTTGATTCCCTTACATGCCGCTTAAATACAGAACGAATAAATTATGTATTGTTGAACAATATTACGTTATGTATTTTATGAAACATTCGTACTTAAAATTCTGAAAACAGACTATGATAGAGTTAGCTACACACAAGTTTCACATATACATATATCAACCGGTTACCGATACCAAGTTGCGCAATACTACGCCGGAAAAATAGTGTTACATTTGGTTCTCCCTTGTTTTGATTTGTTGACGTTTGATATAATTTCACTTTTGTTTAACATAAAACTTGACTTAATTTTTGGAACATATAATATTTGTTTAATATAAGAACGTTTGCAACAATTAAGTGGCATAATCGTTATTAGATCTAATAATCATTACATCTATTATTTGTTTTATCTTATATTATTTTGCATACTTATATTACTTTTATTTAGTATGTTGACCAGTTTACTTACATTGTTTACTGAATTATAAGACTTCATAAATATGAATTACTAGTCCCCTATGTTGTTATCACCTAGGTTAAGTTCGAACAGTGACCCTTACCATTACCATGAGTTTACTCGATAGCGACGAAGGTTTTACTCGCTAGCGACAACGAAACTTTTTTTTTAATAAGTTTCGGTTAAATAAAAGTTAGATTAAGCACTCATTAGGCCAAACAAACATTAAGCAAAGTGAAAATTCGATGATTGTATGAATGAAATTATATTACATGAACAATAATGTCTATCAAAATTAGTTTAAATAAATGTTATACGAATCGAATAATTATACCAAACGAAATTAGATATTTTGAATGTTTGTGAAATGAAATCATATAAAACGTTGTTCAACAAAACAAGGGAGAACCGATACATTTTTGATTGTATCGTACATATATGAGTCTTTAAGGTATCTATTGTATATGCCTTTGTCGTCTTAAATAAAAAAAAAAATCCAAATATGTCCAAATGCATTTATGTTCCACCATAAGTTTTTCATGCCTAATTCACTATGTACTACAGGGTAATGATCCCTCTAATAACTAATTACATACTCGTCCTGCTAAGGTCGCGTAGGCCTTATGAGTAGTTAGGTCATAAAACTCTCCCCCCAAGAGTCGTTTACATGTCTCAGTAAGTCCATACTCATATCCATATGATATGATATCCATATTCCTTCAAATTCATGACAAGCTTTATATTTCATCAAGTACTAAAATGGTCACTGGTATTAAGGTCACGCACACACGACGTATTCGCATGCGGAACTGCGAAAATCTGTTATTTGTAAGACAACCTTCCACTAATGCTTTGTCTCGCTCTGTTTTCGGTATAGATCAGCAGGTGAATGCGAAATGAACTTTACATTTTTTCTCTACTTACTTTATATTATAACTGTTCTGATTTTTAATTAGATAGCCTAGAAATCAGCTTAAATGAACTTTTTAATTTTTAAGGTTGCCACCGCCGTATTAGTGATGTAACAATTGTACGCGATTAATTGAACTTATGATATGAATTTTCAATATTGTATGAGAAATTGTAAAATAAATTATTTTTGTAGCTTTTTTGTAATAACACTGTTATAATAATTCTGTTAAACTGCTGCGCAACACAAACTCAAGCTACAACTATTTAAATTTTATTATTGATTAAAAACAGCGATTGAATATAAATTGCACTATTCGATTATTTTGGAACAACACTAGCACTAACACTAGAACTAACAAGCAGAGTTATAATATAACGTAAATAGAGAAAAAATGCTATCGCAAGCGAATGCATAGATGGACTACGATGTCATCAACTCACTTGCGTTGACCTTGTTGACGTTCATGTGTTTCGCGTCCTCTTTTACTCTAAGAGCTAACTAATGTGAGATCTTATGTTCTGATTTTTAATTACATAGTTCAAAGTAACATTTGGTGAGATGCCACTTTTTCGTAATTAAAAATAGTGTTGTTCTTAAATAATCGAGAAATTCAATTATTATTCAATCGTTGCTATTAAATGATTTGAACAATAAAAAAGGATTAAGTTTGAATTTGTGTTGTGCAGAAGTTTACTAATATAAAATTAAACAGTGTTATTACGAAATCAAACCCGTTTCGCAATCGTGTTTACTACAAATACCATCAAAATTTCTACTCATGTATTAATAGGAATAAGGAAGGAAGTAAAAGTAAAAAGTCTAAATAGGTTAAAGCCGTAGGTACTAGAGTATTGCTTTAGTATGTAGGTAAGGGACTTACATCTTTAACCTATTAGAAAACTTCATTTATGTATTTTGTTTGTTTATTCAACGTTATATATGTATTATTAATCCGAATAAGTAGAATTACATAATTGAAAAATTTCATCTCAAATTCAATTTATCGCGCACAATTAATTGTTATAACACTATTGGACTACGCTTGCAACATTAAAAATAAAAACCGGCCAAGTGCGAGTCGGACTCGCGCACTGAGGGTTCCGTGCTAACTTTAACTGAATTAGGGAATCCATTTCCTTCTACTTAGTAAAATACCACAATATTTTGTTGACTACAAATATAACTTTGTTTTTTATAGTGTTTGTATGAAGTACAAAGTTATGTTTGCGGTTGATGAAAATGTACTATATCTCAAAAACTACTCGTTCGATACCGTCCGAACCAATTTTCGTTGAAAGTATTTATTAAGATCTACATCATATATTTTTTTTCAAAATTTACACTTGCTTGGTTTAGAAATTAGATGGGGGGGGACGCCCATTTTACCACTTTGGAAGCATCTGGCTATGAAACGTTAGACTTTAAAAGAAAATGGTTTTAGGAATATCCATGTAATTTTAAAAGACCTATCCATAGACACCCCACACGCATAGGTTTGAGTTTTTTTTTTTGGTTTTAGTTTCATGTATGAGAGCCCCCTTAACTGTCATTATTTTTTATTTTTTGTATGAGAATCGGTAAGCGATTAACAAGATACATCTTCCTACCAAATTTCAATTGTGTAATGCTTATAGTTACAGAATAAAATGGCTGTGACATACGGACGGACAGACACACAGACAGACAGACAGACTTGACGAAACTATAAGGGTTCCGTTTTTTGCCATTCGGCTACGGAACCCTAAAAAGTGCACTTGAAGCTGACATTCTGGTCTATCTAATGAAAAATCAGAGTATACTAAGGTCTACTTATCTTAGACCCCTTACACACTGCGACTTTTAGCATCAATTCAGTTTTTGCAAAAGCAGGGCCTTAAGGTTTTATACGTCACCAATCACCAAGGTCAAAAAAGCAAGGTCATCAACTCACTCGCGTAGTAGCCGACGTCGTTGTTGACGTTGATGTGTCCCGCGTCCTCCGCGGCGAGCATGTGCGTGTCCCACACGGACCGGTACTCGGGGTCGTGCAGTACGTCGTACAAAGCGTCTGGCTCCACATCTGCAAACTCTGCGACCACCTGGGGGTCAAAAAGGTTAATTAAAAAAAACATAGATGTATGGGCAATTGCCTACGAAACAGTAAGCTCAAGTGACAGTTGGCAGGGTATATAGCGCGCAGAACTGATGGCCGTTGGGGCAGAAAAGCTATAGATTGGAGATATACCTTGCGGAAATCCATTATTAAGTTGTAATTCATAAAAAAAATTTGCTTTAAATTTCCGCTAAACAACGCCTGCGCAGGCATCTAACAACACGAACCGTCACCGCGTTTAGTATTAGTAAAGGCAAATGCAGGATGCATCACTTGCCCTCCCTCAATACGCATGCGGCACAGCTGATGCAATTATTAGTACCCAACACCAACGTGCAAAAAACCTCTACGCGTTTCGCCACTACACGTGGCATCCTCAGGAGATGTTGTCGCCTCGGCGGAGCATGGACGACATTTTTGCACGTTGGTGTTGGGTACTAATTATTGCATCAGCTGTGCCGCATGCGTATTGAGGGAGGGTGGGTGGTGCATTCTGCATTTGCCTGAACTAATACTAACCGCGGTGACGGTTCGGGTTGTTAGTTGCCTGCGCCGGCGTCGCTTAGCGGAAATTTAAAGCAAAATAATTTTATAAATTACAACTTAATAGATTGGAGACGCTTTGACCAAGAGCGCAGCTTTGGACTTCCACCGACTAGATGGACGGACGACCTTGTAAAGATCGCAGAATCACACTGGATGCAGACCGCTCACAACCGGTCGCTGTGGAAAACCGTGGGGGAGGCCTATGTTCAGCAGTGGACGTCTTTTGGCTGATAATGATGACGATGATATGGGCAGGGAAAATTGTAGGAACTAATGGATGCATACCAGTCTTGATGTCAAAGACTGTGTTTAAAAGCGCAGCGTAAAGGCAGTACAGTGATCACTGAAAGTCACTGTCACTGACAAGTGCGAGTAGCGTCGCACAAGATGTATGCTACAATATCATTTTTCACGGTCACTGTGTGACCTGTGGATATGTTACTGATCGGCACGTGTCGGCACTGTTATATGCGGATCGGTCTTAAGTCCTCTAACGGCCAGATGGAGAACTTGTTAAGACACGCACGAACATAAAAGCGGTGAAAGTGATCTTTATCTTATGTAAGATATTAATCTTTAAGCTACATCAACTGAGAGTACCGATAAGGGTTAAGTAATCAAAGATAGGATTCATAGCGCTACCTTTTCCCTGTCGTTATAAATAAGGAGCTGTGATAAATTCTTACGACCGTACGTGCCCTACTATCATCTGGCAAAATATTATGCCCTTGCTGGCTTTGAATAACTTTGCCTACTTTACATTGAATCTTGACATTTGATATCTAGGTTATGAGTACCACTTCTCTAAAGTTATAGGTGTTAGTTAAACTATAATTTATAAGTGTATATTAGAAGTATTTGACTTATGAAAGTGGCTTAGTGGTTTTAAAACTAACCTTATCGATGAGAACGGAAGCCTTAGGTTTTTTGCTTAATATAACAGCTTAATTAAAGCCCTGACTGGGTTGAAAAAGCACAGGATAGAGATTCTTGGAATTCTTTGGAGGAGACCTTTACCCAACAGGGGTTCTTGCAGAATGCAAAAAATTGTACTTAACAATTACCCAATAATTTACTAACAAAAAAACTAACAAATGAAAATTTATATTTAAGAACTTGTACGAACTGTAGATTTTAACTGTAAGAAATATACGGGTTTCTATTCTATAACAGCTTAATATTTAGTATTTCATCATCATAATCATTATCCACAAGGACGTTGGCCAAAGGACTTCCACTGCTAAACATAGGCCTCCCTCACGGTTTTTCACAGCGACCGATCACATGCGGTCTACATCCAGTTTAACCCTGCGATCTTGACAAGATCGTCTGTCCATCTTGTCAGTGGATGTCTTTCGGCAAAGAGTCTTCAATCCAAAACTTTTGTGCCCCAACGGCCATCAGTTCGTCGAGCTATGTTTTAACTTGCTTTTCAATTATATTATCAAAGTTATGAAAAACCCAGGGTATTATGGACTCGTACGTAGGTTAAGTAACATCTATAAGGCCTGAGTATGCCTCTAGGTATGCTTAGAAAGTCACACGATAGCCTGCCTAATACTAGACTGCAGGAAATGTGAAAATGGCCTCGTTTCCTAGAAAGAAAATAGTTGTCAAGGGAATCCCTAGTTTGGCACCAGTCCAAAAGTATGTTTATAAAATAAGTCGATATACTTAGTTTTTAAAAAGCTGTGGCTACTAGAATAATTAAGCGCTAAAAGTCCGCTTGAATAGCGGTTATAATAACAGCTGAAGGCTATCACCATCTGTACATAGGCCTCCCACATTTCCACAGCGACCTGCCGCGTTGGCTTTACATAAAGTCCAGACCGAAGGGTTATAAGGGAATAGGGTACACGTTGGCGCCAAACCTTCGTTTGTAAATGTTAAATAAATTGTAAAATATGATTAACACTAACACTAGTTATAAGTCCCTATTATTACTAACCTACTTTATGGAATTTTGTTCTGAAATAAACTATTTATTATTATTATTATTATAATCACTATAAAAAAATGCAGTTGCTAGTAACAATTTTCTTGACGTTTCAAAAGCAATAGGTTGCTTTTCAAGACGTACCAAAACAAATAGAGCTGTTAACAGCCTGGGATTTTTAGATCCAAACCATTTGTTGGGATCAAAGCTTGTTAGGAATTATCGCAATTTTCATAAGCACAATCCCAAAGGTATTAAGGTCCGCCATTTCTGAGCTTTCTTTTAAAGTGTACCGTAAAAAGATACGGCCTAACCTTTATTGGTTTCGGTACTTTTAGGGGATAATTCACTGTAACTGTAATACGAAAACTTTCACCATGGGAGCGATGAAAAGACCCAAAACAGTTTAAAGCTCTTCTCTTAATGTTTTTAGTGTTAGGTAAGTAAATGTTCAAATTATATATCTATAATAAAGTAAGTGATTGCTGTTGTTGTTCTTATATTTTTCTTGAAAGACTGTTTGTGCTTCCATTTAAACCAAACCATTCTTCATGATGATTATATTAAGCCAATGGACGTCCACTGCTGAACAAATGCCTACCCCAAAGTAACCTCGGAAACTGGTAGCAAGCGGTCTGCATACAGTGTGATTCTGCGATCTTTATTATCCGCCGGTGGATATCCTACGTTGCACTTTTGGTCGAAGAGTATTCAATCTATTAAACTTTTCTGCCCTTACGGCCATCAGTTCTTCACGCTATGTGCCCTGCTATTAAACTATTAAACCAATAAACTATTTAAGTATTAAACTAGCGGACCCCCCCCCCCTCTTCCGTCGCAGCGTAATGTTTTATAGCCTAAAACCTTTCTCGACAAGTAAGCTATCTAACACAAAAAATTATTTTCAAATCGGTTCAGTAGTTACTGAGATTAGCGCGTTCAAACAAACAAAATCTTCAGCTTTATAATACTAGTATAGATTTTAGATAGATAAATAATTAAGTAATAAATTTAAATACTAACACTATATTGAACTTGAGGCTTCTCAACTACACAGGTGTTCCCCAGCAAGTACTCGTAAATTTGGACGTTTTTAAAAAAAGAGTGAAAGGCTGTTACTAGGACGAAATGGTCCATCTTAGGCCACATTGTTACTAACCATCAGATGCAATCGTGGCCAAATGTCTGGTTATCTACAAAAAAGAAATAAAAACCTACAATTAAACTTCAGGTTATTATAACTTTCATAAAATGAAGTAAATACACTCAACACGTTTATTACTTTAAAAGTTAAATGGTATATACTGTTTGGCCTATGAGGTTCTACTTGTGAGTTATGAGCCGTTTGAAGTTCTATTTCAGACGCTTGCTAACCAAAAGGGCAAAAGGGCCAGGGGTCAACAAAGATGACCTTTATAATGAGCAACCCATATTTTATTCAACCTTGTTCAAAATTCATAATTTGCTTTTAATTTGTGCAATAAATAATCATGTTTGGTCATGCATAAGGCAATCATTACCTTATAAATAAGGCTCATTGTCTATTTTTATTAGAGAGCTAAATTAATACATCCAATTATAAATCTTCGTTTTTATATTACCTATAAAAACGTTAATTTGAAAAGAAAGAAAAGAAAAGACAACACATTTATTCGACTCACAGACACATACAAAAACACTTACACGTAAACACAATTATACAATAAACAGACACACACACACACTTTTTAAACATTAACATCGAGTATGAGTCGAAAAGGTACCCTCTCAGCATTAATCGTGGGCGGAAGATGCATGCCACGACAGTAATATTCGACTCGACACTCATTCCCTTTACCGAATTTAACATTCGCAGAGTTGAAGAACGAGCGTCAATATTTATCTAGCAGTTTCATTCAATTGGACAAAATACGAGAGGACACAAAAAAGAAATTAAAAAATTAAACCCGCCTCCACACAAATTCTTTGGGAGTCGGTTGACATCATGCACCGACTCGAAAAGAATTTGTTACTCCTAAAAAAAAGACGACGATGGCGTTATTTTAAGCATTAAACAGATTTTTGAAGGCGATTTCATTTTTTTTATTACATGGTTTTATTTATTTTCTCAAATCTCAAAACACTACTGAACCGATTTAGATGATATGTTATCTCGCTATGACGTTTCGTTTTAGAGAAATCCTGAGACAAATATAAAAACAATACAAATAATAATAAGACAAAAATATACAAACATACATGCGCTTACGAATTTTTTCACGTTTTAAGAAGCCTTAATAGATATCACATACATGCAGGTCGAATTTATTACCTCCTTTTTTGATGCCGGTAAAAATGAGCAACGTAACACGTAATAAATTAACGATAAAAAACAAATTAGTATCGGATTTTTTTGTTCGCGTATGAAGTTTGCGATAATCGCACTTATTTAATTTTATGACTATCAACTATTAACAAAAGATCTGGGGTCACGGCAGTTCCTCACCAAAGCCGAATCAAGCGAAGCGGAAGTTATAACCTACCTTTTCTCGAACTACATATAATATCTGTAGTCAACTTATTAAATATGCTAAGATTAAATTGCAAAGCTTTTATGCTTTAGGTTTTATTGATATCCCAAGTTCCTGAATTTTGTCACTGACTGATGATCTAACTAAAGTCTAAATGACTTTCTGAAATCCTAAAAAGCTGAAATTTGGTTTGTAAATTAATTGAGGTACACATACAGTTTTCAATATTTTTTTTGTAATCAAATAATTTTCTTAACGGGGAAACTGGCAAGCTACATTTTGATTAAGGTAGGTATATAGTTTGTAAAGATTTTGAGGACGGTTTTTAGTAAAGTTAGGGCGTGTGGGCTTAGAAGCTTGGCTCTACATGATCTCATTACTTTTTGACACTGAAAGCCATACGATCTCGACTTTTGGATGACTACGGGCCACATTTTACATGAAAATGATTTTGGTAAGATTTAGTTAAATTATATCCGTTAAAAACCGGCCAAGTGTGAGTCGGACTCGCGCACTGAGGGTTCCGTGCCAACTTCAACTGAATTAGGGAATCCACTAAATACCAAAATTTTTTGGTGACAGCAAATATAACTTTGTTTTTCATAGTGACGAAGTACAAAGTTATGTTTGCGGTTGTCGAAAATGTGCTATATCTCAAAAACTTCTCGTTCGATCCGGTCCAAACAAATTTTGGTTGAAAGTAGTTGTTAAGATCTACATTATATATTTTTTTCAAAATTTACACGGGCTTAGTTTAGAAGTTAGATGGGGGGGGGGACGCCCATTTTACCACTTTGGAAGCGTCTAGCTATGAAAGGTTAGACTTTAAAAGAAAATGGTTGTAGGAACCTCTATGTCATTTTAAAAGACCTATCTATAGACACTCCACACGTATAGGTTTGACTAAAAAAAATATATTTTTAGAAACAATTTAAACGTACTAAATAAACTATAGAACCTGTACTATAATCGTGTTTACCAGATTTTTGATTGGTTTTTTATTTAACGAGTTATGATTTTTCTACTAAAGTGGCGCTAGTGTGCGCGTTAAAAATCCGGGTAGCCCTTAAGCCGTTGGTCAGATAGCTGTCTATTAGTCACTAGAGTAATCAAAGAAAGAAAGTTTAACTAGAACAAATAATATATAATCACAATGCATCATGCGATACTCTATTTCAGCCATCAAAATCGATTAGCAATCAGATCGCACCGGCATCGCGGCATCGATGTCTCTGTTTAAGCCGTCAGCTTTTATCCGAGCTTTTAAGCTTTATCTTATCGCGACTTTATGGCAACCCTAATGAAAAAAAAACCTTTAAACAATGAGAGCATAAAGTCAAGCAATTTGCTCTATACTTAGCATATTTCTGATTGCTGTGTTATGCGGTTTTATTTAAACTTTATTGCACTGTGAGTTGTACAATTGGCAGCTTAACGACTGGTATTCTCTACCAGTTAACCGCTTGGGAAAGTAGAAAATCAAATCAGAGGCGGAACATTTGCAATTAATGAGTGGGTTTAATTAAAAAATCGACATAATAAGTCAACATGAACATACATATTAAAATAACACAAAAAACATTAAATAATACATATAAGACAAAATAATAATAAACATACATTAAGTACACAATAACTAATTTATAAATGATGAAATTAAATATATAGACGACATCTAGGTAAATGTAAAGACAAAAGGGAACGAATTAATACTACGAAAGAAATTGTTCTTACAAATTGGTTGATAAGTCAGCCTTCCTATACAGGTTCTCTATAATAAAAACTTGAATAGTATGTCATGCGCTTAAATACATCTTTAAAAATATAAGAAAAAGTTGGGTAAATAAATCTTCAGCAAAAGAAAATTCAATCATCCGAAGGTAATTGATTCTTTTGATGCTTCCAATAAGCTTCCAACGACACAGGTAGAAAAATACACTATTCAATAAAAAGATAATTTACAGACAGAATTACGTAGATCTTTGAGAATACGTTATACATAACGCTATTTTTTCGCCGTAAATTCTTACAATTTTTTTCTGTCATTCTCACTCGTTAAAGCATAAAATAAATACCTGTTGCCAACATGAACAAATAAGCTCTAAGTAATCAACGCATAATTCAAATAAGGAATTAAAATTAGAAAATACTAATGGCTGATTTTTCCAACGTCAAATAAGACTTATCAGACTGAATTCGAAACAACCGATTCTTTGGCTTTTTTTTAACAACTTTGACAAAAAAACTTAGGTAATTTATTTATTAGAAAAACAATTTAAATTTGAAGCCCGAGTTGCTAGTTCATTTCGTTCAGTAAGTAGGTAGGTGCGAGTAGCTATCAGCGCGTTTGAGTGTGTTTGTATAATTTTGTGCAAATGTTTGTTGAAGCTCGCTCGTTCAAACCCGACTGTGTGACGAATTCAAAGCAATAAGGGCGAAAGACACACTCGTAACAATAATTACAGGAGTCCTATTTTTGAATCACTCGCTTAAATATGGCGTGTGATATTCGTTCGAAAACCAATTAAAAATCAACGAATATCACGCGAATTCTTGACGTAAGTACTCTCAAAATTAAGATATCTTCATTTTATGTCTCTCGTGTGGATTTTATCTGATTTTCATTCGAATATTCGACTTTAATAAATTAATTTTACACGCCATCTTGACGCAAGTGATTCAAAAAGTAAAAAAACTAAAACCCAACTACGACAAAAAACGACGCTGAAATAGTATAAAACAAGATTTTCAGAATACTGAGCTGTACAAAGTTGCTCATGTAGTTGAATAAAATGGACACAGTAGACTCTACCAAGATGCCTTCGTTGTAAATTGACAATAATGACATACAATACTATTCTGAAGTATGCAATATTTACTATGTAGAGATAACTTTTCATGATTGGAAAACCGCAGTCACACGTTGTCAATGTGCTACGGTAGGCCTATAACCAGCGGACAATTAAGACGTTTCTAATAATATGTCATTTGTCGAATTCTGATAAGTAGTTTAGAAGTTACGAGGGAACAGATGAACATATATACATACATACATAGCCTGTCAAAATCATAACCCTCCTTTTGCTTTGCCGTAGTCGAGTAAAAAATAGGGCTCGGATGCTTACTCGAGCAGCTGAAATTTCACGTACAGTTGTTCGTAACTGCACATTAAATTTTAGCTACTCAAAAATCTAGCTACAACGAACCGTTTTAGTTCCCAGAATCTGAGGTGTTCAATGTACTTTAAAGCACGATATGTTTTAAGTTGTTTGTGTGTGATACCGACAAAGAGCTATAAATACGATAAATACATATTTTTACATGAATGACTGTACTTATATGACAAGGATTCATAATTCATATGCCAAGCGAAGCATAAAATTTCTCAAAGCATTGACGCTAAAGGTATGCGATATATACAGGGTGGTCTAAGTAGTGACGTCAATAATTTTTTTTTAGATTCCTCTCACCTGGGGGTATCCGAAAATACCCCATGTATGTTCCGCGATTTTTTGTAGTTTTCGAGTTATGATTTTTTTTGTGTTTTTTTAATATTCTCTACCCGCGAGGATTCAAAGATTCATATCTTTTTTTCTATTATGTATTTTGCAATGATTTTTTTGTGCCGTAGTCGTTGTTAATGCTGTCTTAATAATAAAAATAATGCATCTTTTTAAACTTACTAAAAGGCACTAAAAAAAAACTTGAAAGTTCGAACTCTGATTTTTATTAGGATTTAATCAAAAATTCTACTTCAATTTAAAAATACAAAAAGTAGTTTCCATAGCTTCTGCTTAGGTTTAAAAACTTTGCGGGGTCCTAAGCTCCTAAGATCATTTAAAAAAAATGGTACTTAGTTGGCCTTTTTTTGTTGTAATCGGCCTTCGAAGGCGGATAGGCTAAAAATCGTTGAAATAAAATTAAAGCGTTAAAAATTCTTTTATCTACTTTTTATCATTCTTATGGTAAGTTTAAGTTAAAAATGTGATTAAAAGTCAATTTTAACTTAAAATCCTGTAAAATTACGGTAGCTCGTGTTATTTAACAATAATTTCGGTCTCAGTAAATTTTATGTTTCAAGTTGTGATGTTTGTGAAATAGTCGCGCACATGCCATCAGGTAGCAATGGGACCGGTTTTTATCTGCTACATGACCCGCTCTTTGTGCTATTCTGTTCAAAGGTACATTTTTATTTTAGTCGTTTCTTGCCATCGCGCGTGTTAAGACTGCTCGCTCTCGTTGACGTTATTTTCTAATAGCACAAAGAGCGGGTCATGTAGCAGATAAAAACCGGTCCCATTGCTACCTGATGGCATGTGCGCGACTATTTCACAAACATCACAACTTGAAACATAAAATTTACTGAGACCGAAATTATTGTTAAATAACACGAGCTACCGTAATTTTACAGGATTTTAAGTTAAAATTGACTTTTAATCACATTTTTAACTTAAACTTACCATTTGAGTGATAAAAAGTAGATAAAAGAATTTTTAACGCTTTAATTTTATTTCAACGATTTTTAGCCTATCCGCCTTCGAAGGCCGATTACAACAAAAAAAGGCCAACTAAGTACCATTTTTTTTAAATGATCTTAGGAGCTTAGGACCCCGCAAAGTTTTTAAACCTAAGCAGAAGCTATGGAAACTACTTTTTGTATTTTTAAATTGAAGTAGAATTTTTGATTAAATCCTAATAAAAATCAGAGTTCGAACTTTCAAGTTTTTTTTAGTGCCTTTTAGTAAGTTTAAAAAGATGCATTATTTTTATTATTAAGACAGCATTAACAACGACCACGGCACAAAAAAAAACATTGCAAAATACATAATAGAAAAAAAGATATGAATTTTTGAATCCTCGCGGGTAGAGAATATTAAAAAAACAAAAAAAAATCATAACTCGAAAACTACAAAAAATCGCGGAACATACATGGGGTATTTTCGGATACCCCCAGGTGAGAGGAATCTAAAAAAAATTTATTGACGTCACTACTTAGACCATCCTGTATAGACTAAATCAAAGTCTAAGAATAGACGCTGTGTTTGTATCCTGCTGAATATGGCGTGTGAATTTCGCTTTAAAACGTATCAAAATCAATTAAAATCACGCGAAATATGGACGACAGTACTCACTCGTTCGTTAGTAGAATATCACAGCCATCTTGACGCGAGTGATTCAAAAATTAATGCCCTAGGTGCTATACAAAATTTGATTTGACGCAAAGTGCCTTAGTGTGAATATTATCTGTAACAGAGGCAAACCCTATAATTTATCATTGATCTCAAATATCATAGAGCTACGTACCCTAAATATAATAAACCTATGTTATAAAATAAATACCTCAAGTTAAATAAAAGAGAAACTTTAGGGTCTTTAAATTGACCCCTATAAAAGATACGGCACACAATTTCATAAACGTAAAACAATTTCATTTCACGAAGTACTTAAAATTCACCGTTTCTGCAAAGGTAAGTGCTAAAATTGTACTAAAACATTGCTGCATTATCATTATTAGAACCATCGTACAATCATCAACAAACATGCTTATTTCCTCCCTATAAGGTTCAAAATAGTAGGCTTTTGCAATTGCTGTAAATTAATTTTATGCAAACACTTATTACTATCAAGGGAAAACAAATGTGTAACGCTAGGCCGTTAAAAACGAAGAAGTATCTAATAACTTTTATGTTTTTAATAACGGAGTTAATTTATGACTAAGACTTGTTAATACAATGAACTTTAACTTTACACTGTTTAATAGCCTAAAGCCTTCCTCAATAAATAAGTTATACGACACAAAAATATTTTTTCAAATCGGTCCATTACTTTTAGAGATTAGCGTGTTCAAACAAACAAACACAATTTTCAGCTATTTATTTAAGATACGTATAATAAAAGTCGGTAAGGAAAGTTGTTAGCGCCATAGACTTATATGTGGAGGTCGTTGGTTAGCGCTAGTAAGTTAAATTAATGGAAATGGACCTGTTATGACTATAAAGTATGTCTCTAGATTATTAAGTAAATTATTTAATAAATACAGGCACGTATTTACATAAAAATAACGTGACTTATTCGGAATTCAAATCATTCTACACTCTAACTACCTCTTTAAAATTTAACTGAGCCACTAACTGAATTAGCAAATCGTACACGAGCGGCTGTAATGAGCATTCCCCCTTAGAACTGCGGTAGACAATCCGTAGCGCGGATTACAGGCCTAAACAAACTCGAAACGACAATTTAAAAGCAAACATTTACGCTCCCGTCTGAAAGTTTTGAAAATCAATATCTTGTGGTGCTTATTAATAACCTAATTTTGTGTTGCGCTTTTGTTTCATTTCCTACTGGAATAGAAGCACATAAAATAATAATTTGCACTTGTAAAATCGACCCTTTCCGAGACAGGCATAGTACAAATCTCTACTATGAACAGACATGCATGACCATTCAAAAGCAAAAATAATAAAAACCCATGTTTACACACATCGAAAACAAAGAAACTGTTAACTCAACAATCAACAAACCTTAACCGTTCTAAGCGCGCCGTGGGCCGCGTCTTCCGCCCACACTTTGACGCCGTCCCTCTCGTACTCCAGGGTCCATCCATCCTCAGAGGAGAGGAGGTCCTTCAGGGTCTGGAAGTCTGAGTCGTCGGCAACACGCGCCTCGCCTCGCGCCCAGCCCGCGCCGCCCATCCGAAAACAGACATCACAGAGCACCGATATGGAACTGACGGCAGTCGATGGGTGCTGTAGAGATGTGAGGCGGGGAAATATCGATGTGGGTTGGTTATCGATAACGTTATTGTGGAATCGTAGCATTAAATATCTAGATTGAGATCTGTAACAGAGGTCACATTACAGATCTAAATGAAGAAAAAAATACTTAGAAAAAACCAACAACAAACGAGGTTTAATAAATTAGAGGTAATTTATTTATTGATGACTACCTCAATAAATAAATCAATAAATTACCTCATCATCGATTCTCAAAGTGCCATTCTTGGTTAAAGATCAGCGATCAGCACTTCCAACTCAATTACGCTCTTCTTCTTAGGCTCTGAGTAATAGTGTTCTTTGAAAACCTGTGTATGATTATTTTTCCATAATTATTTATTAATGCATACGGTATTAATGTACCTAATTAGTAGTATGTATGTTTATTTTTTGTTTTAAATACCTATTGTAGTTTTAATCAAGCTCTCTCTTTTACCCTTCTATCACTTCCTTCGCGCCGCCAGCATTTTCTCTGTTTGGACCTATGATTGACTTGTGGAGAATGCTTTTAGCATTAAGTCTGCCAAATGTACCTTTTGTTTGTGAATGAAGTGTTTGAAATAAAAAATAAATAAATAAACATTGTCTCATCATTATCATAATCGTAGCGATGCTCCCAATCATCTTGTGTCGGTAGAGTATAATGTCGTCATGATCGTGCACTCTTACTTTTGACAAGTTCGACTATGGGCTTAAGTTCGTCATATAATGTACAATCATTGTTTATGCATGAAGTTTTAACTAAATAAATAAATTAAGTACATACTGTTGGTCTGTAAATAACAGTTCGATAAATCGGACATCGATAACCGGCGTCACCATCGATGTTTATCATCATCGCACATCCCTACCCGGCAGAAGCGCGGGACGCATGCGCGCACTCCCCTATTTTAATATTCATAAATTATAACGCGTGAGATGTCGCTCGTTTCGCGGCATCGGAAAAGATTGGAGCCGTTTTTCGATTGCATTATTAACCGTTTTTGTTGCCGGAGGCAATTGTTGTTTCTCATTTCGTAGATCCTGATCAGAATCACGCAGACGGTGTGTATACATCGCGGTAATGAAATATAGCGCGAAGCTTATGAAAATATTGGCGTAGCTTTATAAAATACTAGCGACCCGCCCCGGCTTCGCACGGATGCAATGCTGATAATGCTGTCTCAATGCAACGTTCAGAGTTTTATTATTATTATTATTATTCAAATATAATTTTTACATGTTACTCTTGAAAGAGCAATATATATGTAATTACCATGTGAAAAGCGCTCAACGTTCAAATCTAAGCCCCCGGCCCCGGCCTGTACCGCCGTAAGGCCGCAACCGCTGTCCCTGTATTTTAAATTTGTAATATCTTCGAAAATATTATTTTTTATGACAAATTGTAAGGGCCGGTGTCAGGGCCATATTAATCTATATTAAATGCATAATATATATAAAGTAATTCATTGGTTAAGGATTAATGATGTCTTGCTTAAATTCAGTTCGAAAAAAGGCGTTATTTCTCTTATTTTCAGGGTTCAGTCGGCATTTGCAATGTAAGCGCAAAAAGTGAGTTTGTTTATGACTTCACCTAATAAATTCTCAGTATTTCACTACTATATTATGCATGCATTATACATATGCCTTACTCTTGAATCACTCTATCTATTTAAAAAAGAAACGCATCTAAATCCGTTGCGTAGTTTTAAAGATTTAAGCATACATACATACACACAGCGGGAAGTGACTCTGTTTTATACTTTAAAGTTATAGTAAAGTTTTAAATAATAGCTTGACATGAATCCCGCGTTTCAAATTACGGGAACGCGTGTATGTTTAACAAAATCAACTGCATCCCTCTCAAATTATTTTTTGTATAGGAGCAACATAGAAATCCCAAAAAAAAATTTGACTACCCCATACAAACTAAAATCAGCTGATCGGCACTCTAGTATAGGAAAGTGAAATATTTTTTTGGGATTACGATGTTGGTCCCATACAAAAAGTTGTTGTATTTGAGGGTCAGAATCATCCCAAGAAGGTAAAGTAAAAAGGACTGCAGTTAATTTTGTTTGACCCTATATTGTTGATAAGCCTCTTCGAAATGAAGGTCCACTAAAGAGCGGGCTGATTATACAAAATGACGTCCACGGTGCTATTCGCGACAATCACGTTGCACATCTGCAACGAATACGCTACGCACCCGGTCCGCCCGGCATCAACTCACAAACAGCAAATGTGATAAGGCTCTAATACTATAACAACCGCGCCAATTTATATTGTTAATTGGCCCAATTCATGACCATTAAAACTATCGGTGAGTTGCAATTAAGTAAAAGTTATCACTAACAAATTGGCAGCCGCCGGAGATGGATCTGAGGTTACTTGTCCCGTTTTGTAACATTCTCGCTCTAGTGCTATGTACATATCAACCAGTAAGTAATGACAACTCAATTGTTTAGCTGATTTGATCTTTAAACGTTGTCAAAATAAAACTATACTAATCTACACTAATAATAAAAAGCTTAAGGGCCTGTTTGTTTGAACACGCTAATCTCAGGAAATACTGGACCAATTTAAAACTCTCTTTTTGTGTTATATAGCTTATTTATCGGCGATATAGGCTTGAGGCTACATATGAAAATAGGAGAGGAGAAGGAGCAAACTCTAAACGCGCGGACGCAGTCGCAGGGGGTCGCTAGTTACTTTATAAAGTAGGAACTAACTTCACACCGTCCTGTAATTGCGTTTTTGACTGACAGACAGACAATATTTTTATCTGTGAACACATAGGCAAACAGAGTAAGTTGGTCGCATTTTGAAATATTCGTAATAATTGTACTCATACGCTTCGAGCTCTACTTAAAACGCAAAAGTCCTATTTCGTAGCAACAGAACAAAAGAACATATTTACTTACCCCATCGCAAGGATTGTCGTATTTTTTACTAGTGCTAAGCTGAAAAGCTATCGACATTGATCTTACAAAACAAAACATCTATTATAGTTCATCTATAATTTATTTTCAGCATGGGGATGAAGTCCAGGCAGGGAGCGTATTGCTACCGGCCACGAGAAGGGGGCGGTACCTCGCTAACATCATCAAACGGCAGGCTGTCGTGAGTAGATGCACATTTTCTAACAAACACCACAGGAATTATTTTACCTTTATTCTCATAATATTACATTAGCAAAATATTATTATATTCTCAAAATATTACGCAAAGAACATTTTTTTTCTAATTTGAGAGATTAATAATAAATATTTGACTACATCAAATAGGTACCTACTAGCGTTGAAAATTTAAAATTGATATTTAGCGCTACCGATTACTTATAACGCTATATTTTTCAGGATGGAACCGGAATTAAGTTTAACAAAAATGCAGACCGAGTAAGTGGTAAAAGTAGACGAAGTAGGTTATGATCTTCTACTACTTCAATTGAAAGTCTTCGTACAAATACCATTTAGTAAAATATTGGTAAAACTATGTAAATTTAATTTCACGCTATCTTCTCAGCAACGTTCAATAACGTGTAATGTGATGTTGACTTAAAGTGATTCATCTCGGCTGGCCGAAATAGTGTGTATGAAAATCCATTACGCCTCGTGAGCCGTAATGAGATTTGAGTTTTGAATATGCACTCGTATGCAGGCGAGACCAGGGTAGACGGTAATGTGGCCCCGTGCGCCTTTATCTTCTTCTTTATCGTCACCCAGCAAAGAGGAGATAGTTCAAAAATCAAACGCTATCTCGCGCCGGACAGAGAAAAAACATTGCGTAATCACAATAGAATTGTAGAAAAATATTTGGCATGACTTGTTAAAAGCAAAGATGGGCAGCTAATTTAACAAAAAATAAATGCATATTTATTTATTGAAATGATTTATCACAGCAAAGCGCGCCAGTGCATACATGTACCTTATAGTTGACATCGTTTTATTGCCTCGCAGAAAGCGTGAAAAACAGTGTATTCACCCCGGGCATAAAGTTGTCTTTGTCTTGGTCGTACTCAAATCCCTCGCTACACTCACGATTTTCTATTACCTCCATCACTAGCGCTTGCCCTCGGGAGTAAAACTATTAATGCCATCGCATCGCCTGGGATTCAAATCTACAATCATCACGCTTCGCCCGTGATTCGAGGTATCTCTCGCATCTAAAGCTGCTTTACGCCCTGGATGAATAATCTACTATTTTGCAACTCTACATTACCATTTGTGATTATTTTATACGCCTCTATAATAAAAGAAGAACTATGCATGTAAGTATGTATGTGTATGTTGAATAGGCTGAAGGAAAGATTTCACATTCCATACCGTGTCTGTGAAATGTCTATGAAATCTTTCCTCCAGCTGAATAAGTCTAACTCGTACTAACGCACTCCAGGCTCTTCTTAAAAAAAGTAAAACGTTTCACAAAGTGATAAGGGTTGGAGAGTTCGATAGTACTTGATCCTTGATTAGCGACTACTTTACAGATGAACGCTGAAGCAAAGAAGAAGGTGGACGTGCTCTCCGACGATCTGCTGCCATACATAATCGGAGAGCAAGAGCGCCGCACCACGCTGCACATGCGCGTCATGACCGCCATCCAGAACGGCGAGAAAGGCGTCACCGTGGCCGAGATCAGGAACAAGCCGCCGCTTTTTATTAGGAAAGGTAGATAGATAGATAGATAACTCTTTATTGCACACCAGAAAGGTAATTGACTTCGACCAAAGACGCAGCTTAGGATGTCCACCAACAAGATGTACAGACGACCTTAAAAAGATCGCAGGATCAAACTGGATGCAGACCGCTAGTGATCGGTCGCTGTGGAAAGCCGTGGGGGAGGCCTATGTTCAGCATTGGACGTCCTTTGGCTGAGATTGATAATGATGATGATGATGATGAGTGGGTAAAATTGGACGTGTGTGTCTGTCTCTACGAATTTTGAATATTTTTTGTTTTCATTTTAATTTGTAGAGACAGTGAGTAAAAATTAAAAATAGGTTTTGATTACATACTTAATAATCTATAGTAATAAATTTCTATAAGTTCCTACTGGTGTGTAAAAGTGAAATATTTGGGCATTTATCTACACTAGTCAGTGAGAAGTCAGAAGAGAAGAAAAAGTCAAATTTTTGATGTGGAAAATCGGAATAACTCAAAAAGGGATTGTCTTTGTCAATTCACATTTACCGGCACTCATAATAAAAAATATCAGCCAAAGAACATCTTCTGCATAGGTCATAGGCATCTCCTATAGTTTCCCACAACGGCCAGTTATAACAGGTCTGCATCCCGTGTGAACCTGCGATTTTTATAAGGCCAGTCCATCTTGTCGGTGGACGTCCAACGCTGCGCTTATGATAGTAACGGGTGAAGTTACTGAGGACTAGAGTAAGTAAGGTAGCGTGTATCCGACGACCTGCTGCCAGACATCATCGGCGAACAGCGGCACACCACGCTGGGCATGCGCGTCAGGACTGCTATACAGGACGGCGAGACGGGAGTCACTGTGGCTGTGATCAGGAACAAGCCGCCGCTTTATATTAGGAACGGTAATATCATAAGACACAAAACTATGTATGAAAACTTGAGTCTGGGTGGGTGGACCCCTTTAAGATAAAAAGGGTGATGACAAAAAAAAGTCCTTAGCCAAAAATGGTTGTCCACTCTATTTCAAAGTTGGTAGTTCGCTTATTATAATTTGCTAAACTAAAATGTTACATCTTTGTATGTTTTTTAAGATAAATAATTTGTTCGCTTGTTAATACATAATATTAAGTGATAACAATTCTATGTAGGTTGCAAGATTCAATCTCTTTTTCACTCCTACTACCTATTCATGTTATGACCACAACAGCAATCACTATGCAGATCTACGTAAGAATTAATTGAGTGGTGAAAAAGTGGTCACAAAAATGTCTTTAACTTGAAGAAAATATGTTTTGTACCGTACCTCAACCGTTTTTTATTGTGATATTATAGGCATCAATTATTATAGGACTGATGTACCGCTGCCCATCCAACATGGCGATACTAGAGCCCGACGGATCAGGGGTCATGATGTGCGAGAAGGAAGTGAGGCCATCGCTTATCACCTTCGACTCCTGTCTGAGTGCAGAGGATAGAGACCTTTATGTCGCTGGGAGTAAATACTTCTTTTGCAATCGTGAGTATTGAGTTACTGAATAAATACACACGCCGTCCAATAGGCTAGTTTCAAAGAAGCGAAATGTTGAGTGGGATGTAGAGCACTGGTTGTTAAGTCTCATTAGAGTTTTACGGACTTATGAGATTACTCCACCCACTACTTTAAGGCCTGATTTTTTTACCTTTTAAAATCGGTAGTTTTATACTTAATCGGTCGGACTTAGATAAGTCTTTTCTGACGTTAGTAAAATCGACTCTCTACTTGTAACTCAAGAACGGGTAAAGACCCATTTCCATTATTTTACTTTGATGGATTCATCACCATCATCATAAAAATCACGAGGCCTGAGGGGAATCAAAGCTCGCCAGATTGACGTTCGTAGCTTCGAACGTAGCATTTCGAGCCCGTAGCACATTGAATATAGGTGTCAATTCGTAGTCTGTAGTACAAGATGCATCTTTTCTCATGCTACGGACTACAAATTAACGCCTAAATTTATTTATAAATTATAGTTTTATATTCGTGTTTTTTTTTATCTCAGGTCATCGAGTAGAGGGCCCAGATCTGCCTAAGAACGGAACGGCAGTCATCGGCTGTGCACCGGCAGAACGCACCTCCCTTAACTATACGTACTCCAAATGCGCACTCGAAGACTCCGAGGACGTCGTTGTGCACTACCGGTATTATCCTGATAAGGTAACACTGGTGTAGCTTAATATAAAACTGTTCTATGTTCTAGTGTAATCGAAAGTGTGAACATAATTGATAAGGATAGAAATTTAACGTGACTAAATTCCACTTCTTTAACTTCGACTCTAATATCCAATCACAGCAATTGGTTTTCTATAGATTCAAGCAAAAAAGCTTTTTAGCATGTACAGGCCATCGATATACATCCATCATTTGTCAGGGGGCGAATTGCGATCTTGCTTTAATCCGTTAAAGTTCCAGGCATATCAATTCCCATTCAACTAGATGAGTCGCCAAATCGCATTGATTTGCGATGCAACTTAAGAAAGGATATTGACCAAAGCCGGGCCCAGATTGCGTCTTTTTAGTTTATATTTCAAAAAAGTTGTTTGAATTATAATTGTACTGGTATTTTAAGGGTAACTAAGTAAGTAAGTATTGAATTACTTTAGTAAATTATAACAATTAACAATCTAAGCTTAAGTCCTTTTTTTGTAACTATAAATACCTTTTGTTTATTAATAAATAATTTATTTAATAGTTTAGAATGTTTTCAACACTCAGTGTCATATTTTATAATTATAAAGATGAAATAAGAAACCAAAAATTTGCACACGGGCGGGACTTGAACCAGCAACCTTTTGGCTGACCGGGCCAAACGCTCTTATCAATTGAGCTACCGTGCTGTCAGTCCGACCTGGCGAAATTTGTGGTCTCTTATGAATACGTCGTTGCGTGACGCTTAGCGCCATCTAGCCGTCTGTTTATGAAACAGATGGCCCAAGCAGTTATTCTTTACAGAACAAATTCAACTTGGAAATTGATGACGCTTCGCTATCTAATGGTTTAGAATGTTTTTAACATTCAGAGTGTCATATTTTATAATTATAAAGGTGAAATAAGAAACCAAAAATTTGCGCACGGGCGGGACTTGAACCAGCAACCTTTTGGCTGACCGGGCCAAACGCTCTTACCAATTGAGCTACCGTGCTGTCAGTCTTTTGGCTAATCTGCCATTGAATTCCTCGTTAACCCCTTAATTTTTCAAAAATATTCTTTGTGTGTATTCTTTCAAATATTTATATAATATATTTTATCCGAACGTTTTGTAAAGACGCACGCTGACGCAAAGTGGGCCGGGTTTCTATAGAGTTTTGGTCAATATCCTTTAAAGTATTTCTATTTCACTTACACGTAGTGCTCTACCCATAAAATTATTATCCGTTTCCGAAAGGGGATAGTACTTCGATGGCTATACCACGCAATACTTGTGCGGATGATACGAAATTGCAGTACTTTTCTAATCCGTTAAAAATCAGAACTGCTTAAATGTCAAAACAACATTGCACTACGCACCCAGATATATGTATATGTCTACCTAATTAAATCAAAACATCCTTGTTCCAGACCTACAAGTATGTCAACGAATTAGACCCGGAAAACGAGGTCTGCGACCACTGGCGGCCGTGCCAAGTGGGGTACATCTTCAGCCTACCCACCGCTGACCAGGCTCAGACGGTCCATGAACTTTGGAGTAAGGGCATATTTGTTCTTATACGAAGTGTCAAGTGGATACGACTAGGCAAACCTAGTACTTAGTTGTTGTATGGATGCTACATCTTTATCCAACAGCAAGCAATGTTAACCTTAATTCTGACAGTCGTTTTCAAAATGTGTACTTTGCTTTCAGATGATTATAGTAAGTACCTACCTAATAAAATAATGGAAGGGCACTTGAACACAGCGTGTTGACTGCCAGTACTATGTATCACTGTAACATGGTACATGCACGGTTTCATGTTGCTATTTTGATTTGTTTGTTTTGTAATTGGTCCATTTGTTGACTTAAATAATTAAATTATTACTATGTGACCATTTGAGTTTAAACAATAATTCATTTTTTTTTTCAGTGGAAGGTAATTTCAGACTTGTATGAAGTTATTGATTATTTTTTTCATCAAATTAAGTATAACTAACATATTCTAATTCACTTTTTTAAGATGAAGACAGTAAGTGCTCTAATTCACTAATACCACTCATTATGATGATTAAATTGAGAGCTATGATTATAATTTTTCACGAAAATAAAGTGTGCTGAATACTAATTTTGATTTATTTATCATCACAATTTCAGGATATCAACGTAAGTTTCTTTTAAAAAAAATACCAATCTCATTTATTTAATTTTGCTAGTAAGATATCTCAACTACTTTTTTATTTCATTCATTTTAGAAGACGGTAAGTTTCGATCCTCTCGATCCTCGATGTTAATTTTAACCAAGGAGATTTCGACCTTGAAATATGATAGACTGCAAATTATCAAGTCTTGAAATATATTAATAATTCCTTTTGCTTTTAGAATATGTTGAAGGTAAGTCAGTAACTTTAATACGTTAACAAATTAATGTTATGTAACTTAGTAGTTACATAACATTAATGTGGGGATTGTTTTTACTACAAATACTGTTGTTTTTTTTTTGTTTTTTGTAATATTTGTTATATTTTTCACAGCTGTTCCTGGTAAGCAGAAATATTGAATCATGAAATCCAAAAATAAATGGCGATAAATTGCATAATATGTCTCTTATCGTTCTTTGTTTGCAGATATGGATGGGCGTAAGTTATAACCTTAAATCAAGTTGTTCTTAGTTTAAAACTCTATAAAATAAACTCCTCCCTGAGAACCTTGTGAATTGAAAAAAAGTAGGTATTCGAATAATAAATCGCAATGTTTTTTCAGAGCATTTTGTAGCCGGTACGTACACGTTAACTATCTCTCTATGTTACTAAAACTTTGTTTGTTGTTGTCTCAAATACATAATCCTTTCAGTCTGGCCATAAATACTGTTACAGTTAAAAATAAGAAAGATATTACATTTGAATTTGGAATCTGTCATATTTATACGATTGCTCATTGTGTTTTCTAATTTTGGCGCCAATACATTTTATAATATTTAGCGATATTAAAATGGAGTAGGGTGATAAAGAGTTTGTGACAGAAAAAGATCTGGCCGTCCACGTAGTGTTCGTACGAAAAAGGTGGTCAAAGCAGTAAGGGAAAGAATTCGCATAAATCCTGTCTGAAAGATTTTATCTCGAAAGATGAAGATAGCACCCAGAACCATGTCGCGTATTTTAAAAGATGACTTAGGACTTGCAGCCAATAAGAGACGCAGTGGTCATTTTTTAACTGATAATTTGAATAAGAATAGGGTGGTAAAATCAAAAAAAAAATACTGAAGCGGTAAGCAAAGGAAGATCACAGAAATTTTTGGTTTACGGATGAGTAAATCTTTAGAATTGAGCAACATTTTAACAAACAAAATGACCGTATTTATGCTCAAACCTCCAGCAGCTTTCCAATTAGTCGGCAGAGTGCAACGTGGGCATTACCCGACTTCAGTGATGATTTGGTGGGGTGTTAGCTATGAAGGAGTGACTGAGCTATATTTTTGTGAAAAAGGTATCAAAACATCGGCACAAGTGTATCAAGATACCATTCTTGAGAAGGTAGTTAAGCCCCTTAACAACACCATGTTCAATAACCAAGCATGGTCTTTCCAACAAGACTCGGCGCCGGGTCATAAAACTCGGTCCACGCTGTCTTGGTTAGAATCGAACGTTTCGGACTTCATCAGAGCTGAAGACTGGCCGTCGTCTAGTCCCGATCTAAATCCGCTGGATTATGATTTATGGACAGTTCAGAGACGGCTTGTTCTAAACGCCATGATAATTTGGAGTCCCTAAAACTATCCATAAGATTGGCAGTGAAGAATTTTCCCATGGAAAGAGTGCGTGCTTCTATTGATAACTGGCCTCAACGTTAAAAGGACTGTATTGCAGCCAATGGAGACCACTTTGAATAAGCTTTATATATTTTAAATTGTTTTATATTTATGTTTAAAACTAACACACTGTAAAAGTAATAAATATTATTTGCATTTTTTTTTGTGACAGTATTTATGGCAAGACTAGGTATATCAAAAAAAGATATATTGGACACCAATCATATACATTGCTCTGATCCCGAAGTAAGTAGCCAATGCACTTGTGTTATGGAAATCAGACAAAACGGTGGTACCACAACACCCAGACCCGAGACTATATAGAAAATTTGGATTTCTATATTGACCCGACCGGGAATCGAACCCGGGACCTCGGAGCGGTGACGCCTTGAAACCAGCGTGCTTAGCCACTACACCACGGAGGTCGTCAATAATTCATTTTATTTCAGATGACTTCCTCGAAGAGTTTATCCACCGGGACGGAACGGCGGACGGTCGGCCATACGTGCCGAGTCCGCGTAGAGTCGCCTTATCGAACGTTCCTGAAGGCTATCTGTACCAAATACTGGGATATAGGAAGAGCACTCACACTTATATCGTAAGGATTTGTTCTACTCACATCTTCGGAAACAAGTTGAATTACTGAAGTGTTATATATTTGTAATAATTTATTTGAATTATAAAAAAAAAGTCAGTGTTACTCCATCTAGGTACTATGTATGTTGTTAACACCTAGGTACTTGAGTTGAGAAATAATTTTAATAAAGTTAAGCCGACCATTATTGACACAGGCCATTTTTACGTAACCACTTGATTTTTATCAAATAAAGAGATTAGAAGACGAAAGTCTTCAACAAGTGTGTGTTACCAGTGATGACATACGGATCCGAAACATGGTCTCTTACTATGAGTCTTGTACTGAAGCTCAAAATCACACAACGAGCGATGGAAAGGGCTATGCTGGGTGTTTCTCTACGGGATCGAATCAGAAACGAGGAGATACGTAGAAGAACTAAGGTAACGGACATAGCCTTGAGAATCAGTAAGCTCAAGTGGCAATGTGCAGGGCACATAGCGCGATGAACTGATGGCCGTTGGGGCAGGAAAGTTCTAGATTGGAGACCCTTCGACCAGAGACGCAATGTGGGACGTCCACAAACAAGATGGACAGACGACCTTATAAAGATCTCAGGATCAAACTGGATGCAGATCGCTAGTGATCGGTCGCTGTTGAAAGCCGTGGGGGAGGCCTATGTTCAGCAGTGGACGTCCTTTGGCTGATAATGATGATGATGATGAAAGAGATTACGCTCTTTGCTATCGAGAAAAAACTTAACTATAGGGTTAAAGTGCTACGATAGATAAATCAACTTTTGTATTCTTACACATTGACTTTTTCAATTTTTTATTTATTTTTTTATTCATTCAGTTAGTACAATCCGAATCCGAGATTTCATGTTTATGTCCAATTAAAATTACAATATATTTAAAGTTAACTTTTGCCACTTACATATATGGGCACTCGACTCAGCTTTTCTAATGATGTGTTAAGAAGGCTGATGGAGCTCACTCGTACACGTCGCAACAGCGAGGTTACTTTTGCGTATATTGTAAAAACAATCAGGTATACTAACTGGCAATTGCAAACTGAACAAACATTTGGCCAATATGAACATGACCGAAGACGCTCTATGTAGATGCTGTAATACAGAAGAAGAAACGAACGGCCATGCATATCCTCTGCTCATGCGGACCGATTATGAGCAAAAGAAGTCTCGGGCGGCACATCATGCACCCTTATGAGATAGCAGATATCACGCTCCAAAGAATCTGGCAATTTATAGACTCAACGGGACTAAGCAGTGAAATTTAAATATAAGGGCGCCACAATAGATAGAGCCCAATAACCAATAATAATAATAAATAAAAACAATCAACTTTTGCCTCCGCAAACATTCCTGATGCGCTGCATACCTTGTCCGATAAGCTACATATCGTGTCATGCTACCAAATGCAAATGGGGCTACCCCCATCATTCTTCTAAAACTTTTATTGTATTGAATGCGTAAAGCATCAAGAGCTTTTTAGTGTAGTTAGTCCACAGGCTGCTAGTAACTGTAGTGTTTGACAATACGTTTTAATTTTTAAACTGTGTTAACTTCACGTCTTTCGAACATCCAGCAAAACTTCTAATAGCCATATAACACCTAACCGACAAGGCTTTACGCGGCCCAATTACTTACTAACTTACAATTTATTTCAGAAAATCGGTGCTAAAAAAGTGTACCAACCACCGTACGTGTATGTCCAAGGAGAAATTTCGATACCTAATAACGACGATCAGAGTCATTTCATGAGCCGGTACCACATAGGATCTTACTCCGACGAAACTAAACTTCACGAGATTAGCAATGCGTTTTTGTACATTGGTAAGTAATACGTAATAAGTAAGTTGTATAATACCTACACGAAGCTCCTAGTTGTTATAATAATTATTAACGAAATCGTTATGGAAAACTGGAGATTGTTAGATGATGGTGCATAGAGGAGATATGACCGTTACTAGTATGGTCTAAGAAGCAGCGATGCAGTCGCGATGCTAACGCGCATTAGCTTCGATGCAGTCGCACTTGTATCGATGCAGTCGCGATGCAGAAGCTGGAAATTCTCAAATTATGTACTGCATTTTGGCAACTGAATCGATACTAACGCGCGTTAGCATCGATGCTGATTTAAATCTGTTCATTGCGTGAGTCGCGACGCTTAAGCGCGTTTTCAAAACGCGCGACTGTATCGATGCTCAAAGTCGCAGTGTGTAAGGGGTCTAAGGTAATTAAGAAAGTACCTTAAAGCTGATTTGTTCTGATTTTACAAATACCAAAAAGCGTGATGAGACCTGCTTTTAAGCTGCTCTGTATCGTTACCATGAGTTTACGGCAGTTTTACTCGCTAGCGGTAAGGAAAGTCTATGAAAAATAGCACAGCGCCTCTAGCGATCACTTGCAGAACTATTTTTTTCCATGCAACAAGTTACGTCGTCGCTCGCAAGTATAACTGCCGTAAACTCATAGTAACGGCACTGCGTATTTCTCATTTCTTGTTACAAGCTTATGATAGGTAGGTAAGTCATAAGAGGGTTTAATTATGTTTTCAGAACGAACAGACGTGAAGTTACAAGAAGTGGATCTGCATTTAGCAGTCGGACAGAAGGGCGGTGTCCACACCATCTCCTTTTACGGACCTGGACACCGCGTGAAAAACGTCAGAGTGAGGGGAGCTAATTGGCAGGTGTACAACCTACACCCGAGAGTCTGCAAGATCAGGCATGATAACTCTGGGTAAGAGAAGCTGACGATTCGAAAGTTTTGAATTTTAGGTAGAAAACCAACAGTCTGATGCTCGGAATAAGGTTAACCTATATGTCTTTCGCAAGTTCGTGGTTTGAATGTCAACCTAGGTTGCACAGTGAAAAAAGACGTGATCCATACTTACTTAGCTAATCCGCGCGTTAAAAAGCGGTTCATTTGCGTTCTTAAATATAGAGAAAACAATTGCCGAAGTAGGTGTAATGAAGATGAGGACGTTATCGAAAAACATAGCAGTGATAGAAATGTTCTTCGTCTTATATAAGGTTACCCGGTTAAAAGTTATAATAATAAAAGGGTCGATTTAGCACAATAAATTAATATTTTTTGTACTTGGGTTTTAAACGCGTTTTTGAGAAAATTTGAGACTATGATATATATTTTTTCGATTTTTTCAAAAAATAATGATAGTGTCCTGTTTCTTTGACGATAACGTTTTGGATATAATTTCAGTGGAGGCACCATTGAGATCAACGTGGGTGTCGTCACAAGGAACAGTTTTGGGCACTACTTCGCGATAATATCCGACCCAGAGGGCAGAGAGCAAAAATTGAGGGTTATGCAAGTGATAAGTAAGTGGCAGCAGCTAGTTGCCGATATAATTACCTTCTTACCTAATAATATTACTTCAACATAGTATATGTAAATCCCCCATTCAATAACGATATAATCTCTATTCAAAACGTATTACCTACTAGATTGAATACTTAATTCAATAATCATTGACTGGTATGGTAGTTGTCTGGTACTTCGTAACACAAAGAAAATTTCTTACTTCGAAACCAGCAAATTAGTGGCGTATACTTATATGTAACAAAATTATTTCAGGGGCAGGTATGTAGCCATATCGAGAAGGAACTGTAAGCTAAATCAATGAAATATAAGTATTTATAATAATTATGGTTAAGTCTAAGAATTTGAAGAGCTGCAGATTGATGTAATATAAAATATTTTAATAGCAGCATTATTATTCCAGACGTGGGTGAGCTACACATTTCAATTCTCATCATTCATACCTTTAAAGTTTCACATTAGTCTCAATCTAAATATTTTTATGTTTTAGATACTGGTAAGTAATCATACATTCTTCATTGACATATATCAATATCTTGTTATTATTTGATTATTTTGGATTTTTATCTCAACACTATGTTTTTTTATTCATTAATAGAAAACAGTAAGTATTACAATACGATATTTATCTCTACAAGACCATAGAGATTACTTTCCAGTCATACGTAATCTAAAAAAAAGTTCATGAATGTTCGCGCGTTTTCTTTTTGCGAAATACTCAATAGAATGTTATAAGATTACCAACAATAAAGTTCAGAACAATCCAAGGTGCATGTTAGTATCATACGAGTACTCACATTAACGGCTTTTTAAAGTAGTGATTCGAATACTTAGCTCCTATTTCAAAACAACTTGCAACTGTCCTTTGTACTGCCGCACTGAGCATTTCAGCGTAATACGCGTACATTGCTGGTAGAGCTTTCACAGTTCAGTTTAGAAGTTTACATCAAAGGCCAATCTGCTCACAACAGTGCCGGCACAGTGCCGACACGTGCCGTTCAGTAGCGTATTCATCAGTGTCAGTGAAAAATGATATTGTAGCATACATTTTGAACGACGCTATCTGCACTCGTCAGTTACAGTGATCACTAAACGTCACTGAACGTCACTAACAGCACTATTGTGTCGGCTCGGGCTTAAAACAGCTGCGTCTGCGTTCAGTGCCGTCTTCGCTCTTCTACCATTGGTGTGTTCTAGATTTTATGTCACGTATTCTTTGCTAACTGTTTTTATCAACCACAGAGCTGGGAACAACGGAAGAGCGCAAATCCTTCGCAGTGGGAGCAGCGGCACACTTTCAGATGTCATTCTCTTGTACGGAGTGCGACGTGACTGACGTACTGTGCGACGGCGAGAGCGCTCTGCCACGAGGGCAGGTGACGCTCGACCCGCCCGGCACCGTCACCTTCGACTTCTCCAGGTATTAAGGAACTATTCGACCCATCCGGCACCGTCACCTTCGACTTCTCCAGGTATTAAGGAACTATTCGACCCATCCGGCACCGTCACCTTCGACTTCTCCAGGTATTAAGGAACTATTCGACCCATCCGGCACCGTCACCTTCGACTTCTCCAGGTATTCAGGAACTATTCGACCCATCCGGCACCGTCACCTTCGGCTTCTCCAGGTATTAAGGAACTACTCGACCCATCCGGCACCGTCACCTTCGACTTCTCTAGGTATTAAGGAACTATTCGACCCGTCCGGCACCGTCACCTTCGACTTCTCCAGGTATTAAGGAACTATTCGACCCATCCGGCACCGTCACCTTCGGCTTCTCCAGGTATTAAGGAACTATTCTACCTGTCCGGCACCGTCACCTTCGACTTCTTCAGGTATTAACGACCTATTCGTTCAGACTGCAACGCGACCGATGCACTGTGTGACGTAACCAAAACACTGTGCGACGTGACCGACGTACTGTGCGACGGCGAGAGCGCGCTGCCACGAGGACAAGTGACACTCGTCCGGTCGAGCACTGTCGGTGCTTCTCCGGGTAAAAAAAAAACAAGTTTAACAGCTTCAACTTGAAAGAAGAACTCTAGGAAGATTTAGATACCTTAAGATTTTTTCACGTCACCATAAACTTCCAGATAACGATCTAACATTGAAGCACCTAATTAAGCCAAAATATACTTGTTCACAAGAAATCAGTAAAAGCTCGACGAACTTAATAAAAATTCTGCTACAAACAAACCTACTCGTTAATGGAAGCAGGCGTTACTTTGCGGAAATCCATTATTAAGTTGAAATTTATAAAATTATTTTGCTTTAAATTTCCGCTAAGCGACGCCGGCGCAGCTAACTAATAACACGAACCGTCACCGCGTTTAGAATTAGATCAGGCAAATGCAGGAGCACGGACGAGTCCGCCGAGGCGACAACATCTCCTGAGGATGCCACGAGTAGTGGCGTGATGCACCACCCAAAAATAATTTTATAAATTTCAACTTACACGTACTCGTACCATTACCTAAATCTCTCCATCTTAACTTTTAATTTCTAAAGATAGTTAAATGGACTTTTATGACTACTCTGCCACACACAATATGGCCTCTTCGCCCAGGATCTGAATAAAACTGTATCGAAAAAACCCACATTAATCTAATATTGCGATTGTGCAGCTTCGAAGACTCCGACTGCGGCGTCTACAAAGCCATCTTCAAGGACGGTGCTCAGACTTACGAACGCGTGTTGGCTGTTTTAGACAGTGAGTAAAAAAACTATTTTTCTTTCGAATTTATTATTACTCATAAACTTTTTATTTATAGCTCAATCATGAAGATAACTAAATATTTTGTACTTTTTACCAGACGAATGTAAGTATCCCTTATTAATATCACATCGTTCGAATAGATTTCTTACAGCACGGTTTTACATAGCAGATCGTTTACTTAAAACTAAGTATTTTATAGCTACGTCTTTTACTCATTTCAGCACCAGGTAAGTCATTATAACTTATTTGATGATTCAGTTTTTTATCAATACTAACGAACACAATGGTGTGTGTTGCAGATGTCACGATACCAAACGTTCAAAACGTGACACCTCCTGCCGAAGGCAAACTATTGGAGACAACCGTCCCATACAAATGTGCCAAGAGTTGTGACGTCACAGAGGTAATAGAAGCAAATAGCTGGTCAAAAGAATTGAAGTAAACCATCGTAAGAAACTTGACTCCGGGGTGAAGTTGTTAGATAATGCAGTTTCAGATATGTCACCATCTCGTAGGTCCCTGGTTCGATGCCCAGTCGATCAGTATTAGTTTTTTTTTGGATCATTGACAATGTTGGATACCTTTTAATCAGATATAATAAACACCAATCACATACATTAATCTGATACTAAATTAAGTAGCTATTGCACTTGTGTTATGATGGTAATCAGAAACAACGGTGGTACCTACCACAACACCCAGACCCGAGACAATAAGGAAAATTATGATTTCTACATCGACCCAACCGGGAATAGAAGCCGGGACGTCGGAGGGTCGACGCTTTGAAACCCAGCGTGCTTACCCAATACACCACGGAGGTCGCCGTGAACAAAAGTCAAAACATTCTATATTGAGTGTGCTATGGCTACTAACTTATGGGTTCAAATAATGTCTACTTATATTTATTTATTTCCAGGTTTCTATGTGATGTTATCTTATATTTTTCCTCAGGTTTCTGTAGGTGGAGTACCATTGCTATCAACTGCGAATGAAGGCGACGATCCGAGCGTGCCCAACACTGGCACATTTGATGTAAGTAGGTCCTTGTTTTAGAATCTTGTAGCAACTCTTTGTTCAGCACCACCAGCTCTTTATCGCGTGCTGGCCGGTGATGAAAAAAACATTCGTTGTCAATGTTTTTTATAACCGGCCAGCAGCACAATACATAACTGGCGACACTATGGCCAACCAAGAAGTTAAGAAGGCTACGGTAGAAACCTTAAAATTACAACCACAGCCCCTTGAAACGCTTTACTAGCAAAATCAGCTAACAGCTCTACAATTCTACATGCTTTCCTAACATAAGGATGTGTCACTACCAACCATTACTTCTTAAAAAATAAGAAAGTTTATAAAATAAATTTTCATGCAACTTAATGCTTAATCGGGATCGTCTTGCATTTTCAGATATCACCAACAGAAATTAAAATTCGCATATCAAAATTCAGCGATGACTATAAAGGACCTTACCAGGCCACATTCCGTCTCGAAGACGGAATCTCCGTCACCAAGAACATCATGGAAGTCGGGTGAGAATAATATTGTTTATTCTTTTGTTAGGCACTTTTACCAACAGGAACCTACTACTCGTATATTAAGGCCCAATTACACATGATAATTTAACCTAGGATTACGCTTATCATGAATTAAATCATCATTTTGTCTCAAAAATTTTATTTGATGTTGGCAGAGACAGAATGAAAATTTAATTCAGACCACCTTATCCTATTACCTCTTCGCCTTTCGTTGGTAATTAATAAGTCGGTCTTAGTAAGCCCAACTAAGCTTAAAATTGCACAGTACCATGTTACCTCTAAAACAAAACTGCTTAAATATCTCAAGGAATATTCACCAAACAAAATACAACACGCCTAATTTGAAAACGCTTATGTAAATGACATTTTAAAATAGGTCGTTTTATATTTATTCAGTCGGATAGGTCTTATCTGATGTTGGTAAATTGATCTGGAATTAATAAGAAACTTATAATTTGCAGTCATAAAACTAAAGAGGCACTAAGATTGGCTGCAGGTCGTGGCGAGAATAACGGTATGTAATTTATGGTTATTATTCATTTAAGTGACTTTAAGATGTCTGTTACAGACAATCGGCCTCACTACAAATAAATAAACAAGGATTAAACTTCTGTTTAAAAGTTATGTGGCTAAAGTGAAATATACGTCAACCGTATGTCATTTGACTTGATTGACGTTGATTTAACACTAGCCGTATGATATTTAAACAGTTATCCAAACTTAGTTTATACTCTGATTATTAATTAGATAGACCAAAATGACATTTGTTGGGTGGCCAATTTTTGTAATATGAAAATTGTGTTTTGCCTTAATAACCGAAAATTTCAATTTTATTTAATTGTTGTTTCTAATCGAATAAAATATTAAATGAAAACTGTTTTTACAAATCATGAATCCTACAAAGATCCTCATAATTTGTAATAATTGAATTACTGAAAGTATTGAAAAGTTTGAATAGGTAAATGCGTGCAAAAATATTGCTATTGCAAGAAAAACCAAGATTTTTTTACTCGTCACAAAAACTATTTTATGTATTAGGTTTATTTATAGCTGTTTATGTAACGTTTAACATGTTTTATTGCTTGGCAGTATTTTTGACTGAATGTTTATGTCAATTCATACTATGTATTTCTATATGTGAGAACCTGTAAGAGGTTTATGAGTTAACCATACAATCTCATATCATCTATTTAAAAACCCTGGTTTTCCTGTTATAAAAAAATAAAAATAAATAAATAATTCGTTTGGTTCGTTTAATTGGAAAAAGTTGGGGGAGACCTTTGCCCAGCAGTGGGATGATGTAGGTTAGATAAAATAAATAAATAAATAAATAATTATTATTTATCCTAATTAGTAACACAATGAACATTCACATCCCAGGTTAAATTAATCGGGTACAGTTGAAATGTTACAACAATATTGGCGCTATGCTTGCAACATTAAAAAATAAAAAGATTCTATTAAAACTGTCATTCTAGTCCATCTAATAAAAAACCGGTCAAGTGCGAGTCGGACTCGCGCACTGAGGGGTCCGTGACAACTTGAACTGAATAAGGGAATCCAATTACTTCCACTTAGTAAAATACCACAATATTTTGTTGACAGCAAATACAACTTTGTTTTTCATAGTGTTTATATGAAGTACAAAGTTATGTTTGCGGTTGTTGAAAATGTGCTTTATCTCAAAAACTTCTCGTTCGATCCCGTCCGAACCAATTTTCGTTGAAAGTTAAGATCTACATGTATATCATTTTTTTTTTAATTTACACTTGGGGGGACTTACAATGGGGATTAGGGGATTTACAATGGGGGGGACATAAACTCATCCATAAACAATATATCCATAAACTCGTATAGGTTTGACTAAAAAAATATTTTTAGTTTTAATTTTATGTATGGGAGCCCCCCCTTAAATGCCATTATTTTTAATTTTTTGTGTGAAAATCGTAAAGCGGTTTACAGAATACATATTCCTACCAATTTTCAACAGTGTGATGCTTATAGTTACATAATAAAATGGCTTTGACATACGGACGGACAGACAGACAGACAGACAGGCTTGACGAAACTATGAGGGTTCCGTTTTTTTTCATTCGGCTACAGAACCCTAAAAATCAGAGTGTATTTGTGGTAAGGCTGTATATCTTTGAAAACATTTCAGACACCGTCACTGACGTTACCACCAATCTTGTAACCGAGGAGACCACAACAACCGAGGAGAGCACAACAACCGAGGAGACCACAACAACCGAGGAGACCACAAAAACCGAGAAGAGCACAACAACCGAGGAGACCACAACAACCGAGGAGACCACAACAACCGAGGAGAGTACAACTGGAAAGAATACGGAAAATATGAGTAACACAGTGAGTGTTCCTACGACATCTATCGTGATGATAGGAGAAACTAGTTCCGTCTTCAGCAGTTCATCTACTGCTGCCGTTGATGCCAGCACCGTTCCAGCAACCAGTGAAGATACTACGAAGAGAAGTTAAAATACTTGTACCAATGGTACGAAAAAATATTTTACAACTTTACCATACCTTGAGAACTATTGGACTATGTAGGTATATTACTACGTTTTTAATCGCCCTGAATTTTTTGCCATGTGTAAGGAAATAAAACTAATGGTGAGATTGTAACAGTTTCAAATAAATTAAGGGCCTGTTTCACCATCGATAAATAAGCACTAAGCAATGAAGAATTTAAATATGGAACGTCATTTCGTATGGACAGATAATGTTTACGACCCGTTTTGGGGTAGTGGGTAGAACTCCTGACTGCTATGCCGGCCATCGCGGGTTCGAATCCCGCCAGGGGCAGATGTTTAAGTGATAAGAACGAACATTGTACATCAAATATGTATGTTAATATGTATACAGCGTGCGGCCTGTATAACATGTAGTTACCTTGACCTGGTAATAGTGCTCTAAAATGCTTTAACTCAGATATACAGGGTGGCCAAAAAGTAATGGATCAAACGAAACGAGGAGATAGCTGGGGTTATTTGCAGAAATAAAGTCATTACTTTTGGGCCACCCTGTATATCTGAGTTAAAGCATTTTAGAGCACTATGACCAGGTCAAGGTGACTAATGTGAACGCTACAGAAGTTATGTTTTTTTTTGTATTTTTTTAAAAATAAGGGTCGTATCCCGAAACCCTCGTTATTGTTTTATTTTGGTAATAAATCCCTCAAACTCACTCTCTTTCACACCGACGCGGCCATTGGAGCATGTAGTTATCTGGCCGGGGGAGTACGAAAAATCGTTCTAGGAAGTTATAAGCGGTACAAAAAGTCATGTGTTATACCTTTTTAGAATACTTATTAAAGGCTCTATTTTATCTAATACAGGTTGACTTTTCGGTAGAACATTTTTTTATACAGTGCAGAAAAACGTAAGAGAATTGTTTACAGAGTGAAAAAAATAAATCGTAAATTCTATTTATTCCTTTTAAATACACATCATACACAACCACAAAAAGCATGTTTATTTCATTGTTTAGTTGCTAGAAATGAGATGAAAACAAAAATAACTTACAGGATGTCACATTTATGCATTATCAATAACTTCTGTAGCGTTCACATTAGACACCAGCTGTAGAACATTTTTTTTCTGCAAATAACCCCAGCTGTCCCCTCGTTTCGTTTGATGCATTACTTTTGGGCCACCCTGTATCTAAAGTTATAGTCCCCAATCAATGTATATCAAAGTCGCTGATTATTTGTAGTAAATGAAAATGTCAAATGCTATTACTGCTGGACAAATTCGTTTCAATACATTGGTTCGATTTATTTCGTTAGATAAAACAAATTCATTTTGCATTATAGTAAATGAAAACCATTTAGAATCAATTACTGGTTGGTGACTTAAAGGGCGTATATTGAAAAAAATGCTTCTATTACAGGCCACACCCTGTATACGTCTGACGACCTGGTGTAGTGGCTAAGTACGCTGGTTTCAAGTTCGGTCCGCCAATATAGAAATCAATTTTTTTTATATTGTCTCGGGTCTGGGTGTGTGGTACCACCGTTGTGTCTGATTACTATAACACAAGTGCAATTAGCTACTTACTTTTGGATCAGAGCAAAGTATGTGATTGATGTATGTGATTCCAACATATTTATATTACGTATTTATTGGAGATGCCCCTTTCATAATCGTTGTCTGGTATTCGTAGCACAAGAAAGAAAAATCCTTACTTCGAAATCTTATCTGACATATTTATTTATTAATATTTTTTTAGAAATTGTGAAGCAGGCCTTTAGTCTATACATTCCACATTTTATGTTATGTTAAACTTTTACGAATTATTAAATAAAAAAATATAATAACTCGATGGCTTTGTTATTTAAAAGACTAACATACTATGAGCATTGTGCAATGCAAAAAATGCAAAGTCGTTAACAATTAGTAAGTAATAACAACATATTTTTGCAACACTTAGGAATCACTATTTCATGACTCTACATCTAACTGATAAAGGAGCAAAGTATGTTGCAAGGAACCTTTTAATACTATCTACTTATTGCAATATGTTATTGATGACAAATGCACCTCACAATCTACAGATTACGGATATTGAACTGAAAACTTGGCTTGAAAAAAATACTGAAAATAAGCGACAGTCATAGAAATCATATTTAACAATCTTGATACATATTCCAACGAAACATAATTATGTACAAAAAATGATTTTTATTTATTTAGTTATAATCGAATTGAAAACCAACGAATCTTATCTTTATCTTTTCTTTCTACGAAACAATAATATTGATTCGTGGAAAATTATACTGACGCGATAGAAAGTCGCAAACTGACTTATTTATCTTTTTTATTTATTTACATACTAGCGGTCCCCCGCGACGTCGCTCGCGTAAATTTCGGATTTCCCGTAAAACATTTCAACGGAATACACATATTATAATGGTAAGTATGAGCCCAGCAACCATAGCGGTTAGCGCAAGCGCTCTATTTAAAATAATTATTACTTCTTAAATATCAAAACAATCAAAAATCTGGTAGACACGATTGTAGTAAATAAAAAAGAAAATAAAATACAATTATTCGACTCACAGACACATACAAAAACACTTACACGTAAACACCTAAACCAGTCTTTCCCAAAGTGAGCGATAACGCCCCCTTGTGGGCGCTGCAGTTCTCAAGGGCGGCGGTAAGAGACCCAGAAAGAAAATGGTTTTTTTTTTGCTAGGAGCTTTATTTAGCTAGGAGGCCTCTTAAACAACGACTGCAAGAGCTCTCGACTCTCAACAACAACTTGTAAACATCAATTTATATGAATTAAAAGATTGCTCAACCTTGGTTCTATATTTCTCTCCGCGTAATTCATATATCTGTTATTTTTTATTGAATATAGAAAAAATGAAAATCATGTCAATCGGTCGCTCCGTTTCGTATTGAAAGTAGACACAAACAAACAAATAAAAAGGCAACAGACACACTTTCGCATTATAATAGTTATTAGTACTCGTAGATATCTATCATGTTTTAACAAGTTTTTGTTAAATAACCCGAATTGTGCATTCCTGTATCAGTTGGCTGGTTCATTGAATACTTGTTCGGACTTGTTGAGTACGATTGAGCGTCGAATGAGATAAACGAGTTTCTGCATGTTTGTTTTATTCCTGCCGGTGCGTGCTGCTTAAGCATTCCTATATAAACAATGTAATATTTTTTTTTATTTTCATTTGTGGTTTCGCGCGCAATAGATGAGCAGTACTTACGCCTCCTCTACACTATTCGCGAAGTTGAACGTATTTCTCAAAGCAAAACAATGTCGGAAGTAAAAAGGAAGAGACGGCAATACTGTGCGGAATATATTAAATTCGGATTTATTTAAAAGCCCACAAACCCATCGTTGCCTTTGTTTCTTCAATGTCTAAAAACATTTTCGAATGAAGCAATGAAGCCTTCAAGGCTGCAAGATCATTTGAATAAAATGCATCCAGATAAGAAAGACAAGAATGTAGCATATTTTCAAGACCTAGAGAAGAAGCATAATGCTCAGCTAAATGAAGCAAAACTATTTTCGGCGACTGCTAAGCAAGATGATCAAAAAGGCAAACCACATAACATCGGAGAAGAGTTAATATTGCCAGCAATAAATGAAGTAATAACTACTGTGCTTCATAAACCGGCCGCAGATATTATCCGAAAAAATCCTTTGAGTAATAATTATGTGCAAAGACGAATTGATGAAATGGCTGAAAACATCGAAGAATCATTGTGCGATCACCTGAGGACAAGTCCATTCTCAATTCAGCTCGATGAGTCCACTTTACCAACTAATGAAGCATTGTTGTTGTCTTACGTGAGATTTATTAAAAATGAGAAAATATGTGAAGAACTATTATTTGCTAGAAATTATAGACCGATACAAAAGGGGAAACCATATTCAATACATTAGAAAAGTTTTGCGATGAGAAAGAGATTCCTTTGACAAAAATATTATTTCAGTTGCTACAGATGGCGCTCCGGCTATGACAGGGTGCCATAAAGGCTCCATAGCGTACTTAAAAAATAAAATTCCAGATGTCCTTGTTGTACATTGTGTTATTCATAGACAACATTAAGTTGCTAGAAACTTAAGTGAAAAACTATTTCAATCACTGCAATATGTTATCAAAGCAGTCAATAAAATCCGCAACAACTCTTTGAATGATATATTATTTCATCAGCTTTGTGTTACTAATGACGAGGATTTCAACCGTTTGTTGTTTCATACTAAAGTTCGTTGGCTACCAAGAGGCAATTGTCTGACTCGATTTTACAACCTGTTTGACTCTGTTATGGAGTACTTGGAAACTAAAGATACAGAATTGCACGACAAGCTCATAACATCAAAGAATGATATAGCTTACATGACAGATCTGTATTAATTGTTCAACGACATGAATCTCCAACTGCAAGGCGATAAACTAAATTTAATTAAAACAAAAAACGTCGTTGCTGCTTTCGCAGCCAAACTGCTTCTACACAAAAAGAATCTGGGCAGACGTGAGTTTCACAATTTTCCAAATTTATGATACTCATGCAGTAACAACGAATTATTTGCCTACTGCCAACATTTGGAAAACCTCCACATTGACTTCACCGAACGATACCAGGACATTTTGAACTTGGAAATACCAGACTGGGTGTTGGATCCGTTTTCAAATGTCAACACACCAATGTCACTTCAGCTGGAAGAAGAACTTATAGAATTGACAACAAACGAGGAAATGAAAATAAAGTTCAAAAATGGTTACCAAGAATTTTGGCTACAAAAACCTATCCCGCAATTGTACCCTGGATTGTGGTCAATCGTTCAACGATTCTTGATAGCATTCCCATCGTCATATTTGTGTGAATGTGGATTTAGTGCTGTGACAACACTGCTTACTAAAAAGAGAAATCGTTTGCTTGTTACCGAATGTGGCGACTTGCGACTGTTCTAGATTAATTTGGAACCTGATATCAACAAACTTATTAAACAGCATCAGATTCATCCTTCACATTAGTTTTTATATAAGGATTGATTATTTTAGTTATATTTTTAATAAAAGATACTCTGTTTTAATACTATAAAGTTGCGTTTCAATAATCATTCTTATTGGCAGGTGGAGCCCGTAAGAGTTAACTTGAGACCTAAGCGCCGTTGTATGTTACCTACTGCGCTCAGGTTTCAAGTTGCGGGTTATAGTAAAAGTTTCGTTTAGAATTCTCCGTTGATATACATAAATTAGTCACAATAATTTATTAATTTAATTTGAAGTTAAAGTGGTTTTTAAATAGGTGAAAAAATGGGGGCGCTAAAAAAATATTTATTCTCAAAGTGGGCAGTAGACAAAATAAGTTTGGGAACCACTGACCTAAACAATAAATAGACACACACACACACATTTATTATACATTAACATCGAGTATGAGTCGAAAAGGCAACCTCTCAGCATTAATCGTGGCCGCAAGATGCATGCCACGACACTGATTTTCTACAGTCTGATTTAGTAAAGGTTCTATAGTTTATTGAGTACGTTTAAATTGTTTCCAAAGTAGTTTACTGTAGTTAGAGTTGGAAAAACTGCTAAATATGGCCATTTTTGGAATTTTTTCTAACTGTAACTGCAAATAACTCTGTTTTTAACCGACTTCAAAAAAGGAGGAGGTTAGCAATTCCACTGTATGTTTTTTTTTTGTATGTATGTTACCTCATATCTCAGTCGTTTGTCGACCGAATCGAAAAATTTTTTCGCCTACTTAGACCAACTAGGGACCAACTAGAAGGTACACCCTGTACCTTCTAGTTGGTCCCATTTTTTCCATTTTGGGATCTGATGATGGGATCTTGGTGTAATTGAGGAAAACCCTCGAATTTTAAAGGCACGTATAGTGTTTCTTTACTAGAATCTTAATATTGACGTCTGATAGCCAACATCTTGTGGGGCTGAGCTGATGGTGGAACTCCTTAACGCTTAGGAGTTCAGTAATTATAATGACGGAACTTATGATGGGTAATTTGTAGCTTCTTAAATAATAGAATCATAAGGTGCAACTCCCCCCCCCCTCTCTTATGTAATCACTAAAAATGAAGAAATAAAATAAACTTTAAAAAAAGTAAAAACCGACTTCAAAACCAAAATGCACTAAAAAGTATTAAATAAACTCTTTACCATTAAAAGGAAAGGAATCCGTTTTAGGCAAACAATTTCTTTTTGGAGTCGGTGCCATCACTTTGACCATCAAGCATCAACTATCACAGCATCGACTCCAAAAAGAAATTGTTTGCCTAAAACGGATTCCTTTCCTTTTAATGGTGAAGAGTTTATTTAATACTTTTTAGTGCATTTTGGTTTTGAAGTCGGTTTTTACTTTTTTTATATTGAACTTAAACATTGTATCTAAACCACGTAACCAGAGCTACAATCGCATCAATCAGATTTTCGATTGATCTTTTATTTAACGAGTTATGATTTTTCTACTAAAGTGGCGCTAGTGTATGCGTTAAAAATTCGGGGAACCCCTTAAGCTGCGAGCATTATTTTGGCGCGGAGTTATTTTAAAACTATGATAGCTTCTAAGATATTAATTGAAATTAAATGATGTAAAGAGAAATTTCGTTCGAAATGAAATGCTCGTGACGGTTTATTTTATTTTGATAAGCATAAATACACGTGTGATAATAGTACATTATTTCGTACTTAATTTATGAACATAATAAAGTTTGTATTAAATAAACCATATAAGATAGACATATGCTGTCGCGGACTTTATTGAAGAATTATTGAATTGAAACAATCCGTGATACATGATTTTTGTGTATCTGAATCTGTTTACGCTACATACGCAACAGAAGCTTTCCAAAGGAATATTTTATCAGTTTTGCAATATTTTTCAGTGTCGCTCTGCTCTTATAAATTGTATCGTGATGTTTTATAGCCTTAAGCCTTTCTCGATAAATAAGATATCCAACAAACTTATTTTCTTAAATCGGTTCAGTTATCCCATAGATTAGCGCGTTTAAACAAACAAACTAACACTCCAGTTTTATAATATTAAGCATTGATAAAAAAAGAATACAAATGGAAACAATACAAACAGCATGAATAAACCACTAAAGTTTGATATAAATCTAAATCTGTAGGTACTTACACTTTATATTTAAAATTAAGCTTCAATTTTGTGCTTTATGAGTTCTGAGGCACCCTTAACAACAAGATGTTATTCCCCTATATGTAACGATCACTATCGACTAGAGTTTGGCCATCAAAAGCTGAACCTAGCAAAACGCGGCAAATTTAAAATATGAAAACTAGGCAACACCGTCTATAATAGGAAGAAACATATTTGATACTTTTTTAAAATTCACAAAAAGTAGATTTCAACTGTGGCTTTCCTCATATGAAATACGAAGTTATAACACGTTTCATATATGTACTATGGCTGCTACACACAATGTCGGTGGTACGGCTGGTGGCCATGTCACCGGCACCGCTAGGCTCGCATTTTACTATCAATAAGTAAGGATATTCATTGCGATTATACATCTGACATGCTGAACTAGGTATTTAAACCAACAGAAGTTAATAGTATTTGGGATGTCGGGATGAGAATTTCAAAAACAAAGTTTACTAATATACATAGTTATTTATTATTCACTATAATCAAAGTCTGATTCCAGATACTCCACACCCATCGATTCTTCTGAATCTGAACTGCTAGATTCGTCACCTGAATCGGTTACATTTATAATGAAACTTTCCATTTCTGCCACTATTCCATCTTTTTGTTTATAATTCTCTTCAATATGAATGACATGATTAACCATCTTATTCCATTCCTCAGAAGTAATGCTATCGAAGCATTCTTTTATTAAATTTTCCATTTCTGATAAGGATCTTGAAATATTTTTACTTGCCACTTTTCTCTTTCCTGTGCTCCAAATAAGCTCAATGGGATTGAGGTCACAATGATACAGCGGAAGTCGCAACACCTCATGGCCATGTTCTTCAAGGATCTGATCAGCTTCATAAATAGGATCAGGTTTATGTTTATCAACCAAGCACAGCAGTTCCTCTCTTGACTGAGTTTCTTCAAATGAAATATCATAACAACGGAGCCAATTTTGTATTTCTACTTTGCGAGTACTAGTGTTTGGTGCCTTATTCACTTGTATGGTATGATAACTTGCATTATCCATGACAATAATGCTGGGTTCCGTCAAATTGGGAATTAATTTTTCACGTAACCATTTGTTAAAATTTGAGGCATTCATGTCATGATGATAGTCAGCTTTAGTTGATTTTGTACTAAAGACTAATAATGCATTTGGTATAAATCCACTTTCTGATCCTGCATGAACAATAATAAACCTTTTCCCCGAAGAAATATTATCAATAGCGCCCTGAGTTGAAGGTCCCTGCCATGACTTTTTTGGTTTGTAATTCTGATGAATATAAGTCTCATCTAAGTAGACAATTTTCTTCCCCTGTTGTCGTTTTAAAGCAATAGTTCTTAAGAATCTATGTCGCCACGCTGCGATATCATAGCGTTCCACAAGTACAGAACGCTGATTTTTATTTTGCTTGAATACAAATCCGTTGGTTAATAATATTTGACGTAATGTTTCTCTACAGCCTGTAAATGCAATACTCTCTTTTAAATCCGTCAAAAGGCTTCTTAATGTAGGCACTTGCTTCTTGACAACATAATATTCATTTATTTTGTTTCTTATAGCTTGAATATCAAAACTGTCCAGGTTAGACACTGTCTTTTTATGAGGGCGTTTCTTACCTGGGGTGCTGAACACCCCTTTGTTTTCTTTACTTTCATTATTAATCCTTTTCAATGTTGAAATACTAATATCTGAAAAAGAAACAGCAATATTTTTTAAACCTATTTATAATTTTAAACTAATCACTCCTGTGTATTTTTGTTGCATATAAATCTATGTGAACTTATACGTAATCTGAAAAAAAAAACATTGTTTATATAAGCCTTTTATTTAAACGATGTTTTTTTTCTCAGTCTGTAAAATACATCTTGTATTTAAAACAAGTCTAGAATTTGTTTACAAATAGTGTATGTTGGTGTAAAAATCTAAGCAAAGGAAAAAATTTACACGAACCTATTACCAAAAATATGTATTTCTGACATTTTATATCAATAATTTTGAGCTTGGTAGGAACTTACCAGTCATTGAAGAGATTTTCTCAAAATATTTATTCTGTGAGAGATACTCTTCTTGATGAAATTCCTTTATTTTTTTGAGATTTGCCAAAGCAGCACTGGCTCCTTCAACACTCGAATTCTTTTCTGTAAAATTGGTAAAATTGGAATGTACTAATTATAAATACCTATATATTATTATGACGTGAAAGTCTTGATAAATATGAAAGTATCTAAGTGAATAAGTTTTACTAACCTACGAACTCTATCGCAACATGTAAACAATCTTCTTTTTGCTTGATTATAGCCATTTGCTCATCTTGTTTTTCTTTATATTTACTTATCATAGTAAATAGAATCTGCCGCACTGCACTCTTTATAGTTTTACCCATATTTTGAAAGAAAAACCAAGGAATGCACAAAATAAACTTAACACAGTGACAACCAACTACGCAGATACATACGCCATGATGGCGGCCATGAACACTTTTTTTTCACAGTGGTAGTGTTGCCGCTATAAAAATCACCGGGTTCAGCTTTTATTAGCCAGACTCTATCGAGCAAGGTCTGAATTTAAATAAACAAACTGTAAATTTAATTGTTTTTCCGATATTGCAATTCAAAATTATCTCAAATGTCATAGTTTATTGAACTCACGATAGTGCAGTTAAGTCCCGATGCCCAAACAGAAGTAGATGCGTAGGAATCCCCTCACACACACTGATACATACATAAACATACAAAGTATTCGCGCCCGCGCAATCTTAGGGAAAATGCGAGGTATTTAAACAACTCCACGCCGCAAACCGAGTTAGTTGATATCAATAATTCTTCTCGAAACGCGTAAGACATTCATTATTCGAAATGGCAAAGTTAGAAATGTTTGTAGTCTTCGTCCTGGCCTCTCTGTGGCTGGAGACCGAAGCCAGGACTTTCAGCAGGTGCGACCTGGTACGAGAACTAAGAAGACAAGGGTTCCCAGAAAACAAGATGAGAGATTGTAAGTTCTTACAAGTTTTTAAATCAATAAATTAAATTATAAATACCTGTTTCTAGAGATGTAGCACAAATACCTAGTCTTGCCATAAATATTGTCACAAAGAAAAAAAAATTTTTAATGCAAATAATATTTATTACTTACTTTTTCAGTGTGTTAATTTTATACATAAATGTAAAACAATTTAAAACATAAAAAGCTTATTCGAAGTGGTCTCCATTGGCCGCAATACAGTCCTTTAAACGTTGAGGCCAGTTATCAATAGAAGCACGCACTCTTTCTATGGGAAAATTCTTCACTGCCAATCGTATGGACTGTTTTAGGGACTCTAAATTATCATGGCGTTTAGAGCAAGCCGTACTCTCTAAAACTGACCATAAGTCATAATCCAGCGGATTAATATCGGGACTAGACGACGGCCAGTCTTTAGCTCTGTAAAGTCCGAAACGTTCGCTTCTAACCAAGACTGCGAGGACCGAGCTTTATGGCCCGGCGCCGTCTTGTTGGAATGACCATGCTAGGTTATTGAACGTTGTTAAGGGGCTTAACTATCTTCTCAAGAATGGTATCTTGATACACTTGTGCCGATGTTTTGATACCTTTTTCACAAAAATATGGCTCAGTCACTCCTTCATAGCTAACACCCCACCAAACCTTCGCTGAAGTCGGGTAATGCCCACGTTGCACTCTGTCGACTAATTGGGGAGCTTCCTAAGAGGTTTGAGCATAAATACGGTCAATTTGTTTGATAAAATGTTTCTCAATTGTAAAGATTTTCTCATCCGTAAACAAAATTTTTCTGTGACCTCACTTTGCGTACCGCTTCAGTATTTTTTTTGATTTCACCACCCTATTCTTTTTTAAATTATCACATAAAAAAATACCAGTGCGTCTCTTGTAGGCTGCAAGTCCTAAGTCATATTTTAAAATACGCGACATGGTTCTGGGTGCTATCTTCATCTCCCGAGATAAAATCTTTTGCTTTCGGACAGGATTTCTGCGATTTTTTTCCCTTACTGTTTTGACCACCTTTTTCGTACGAACACTACGTGGACGGCCAGATCTTTTTCTGTCACAAACAGAGGAGGTCTCATTGTATCTATTGATAGCCCGGTACACAAACATTTGACTAATACCAAGCGTATGGAGATTTTTAAAAATTGCATTTGGCCCCATACCAACTTTGTGTAATCATAGCGATTCGGTTATTTTTATCACCCCACTCCATTTTATTATCGCAAAATATTATAAAATGTATTGGCGCCAAAATTAGAAAACACAATGAGCAATCGTATAAAAATGACGGATTCCAAATTCAAATGTAATATCTTTCTTATTTTTAATTGTAACAGTATTTATGGCCAGACTGTGTATAAGGTCGTCGTTAAAATACTTGATTTGCAATTGCCAAAATAACGCGACTGAAACTCAACGCAAAGTTGCTGGTGTAGCTAAAGCCATATCTTTTTATATCGGAGGGAGTTTAGCGCAAAGCCACTTTTTTTTAATGTTATTTTTTTGTATCCTAGGCGTAGATTAGTCACCAACAAACGCAAATCATTATAACGGGTCAATGCATTCTAAAGTAACACAATATTTCGCGAGTTTATTTTGTAATTACAACCATATCTTCCTCAGGGGTGTGCCTTGTTGAGAACGAGAGCGGTCGCAACACGGGCAAGGTGAGCCCTCGCAACAAGAACGGCTCCGTGGACTACGGGCTGTTCCAAATCAACGACAAGTACTGGTGCACCAGCTCTGGACCTGCTGGTAAAGACTGCAACGTCAAATGCTCAGGTCAGAATACTTGGACCCTTTACACACTGCCACTTTTAGTAGCGATGCTAACGCGCGCTAGCAACGATGCAGTCGCAAAATGTATACCTTTACACACTGCGCTACTCAAGGGCGTAGCGTGCATAAAAAACTTGTTTTAACCCTGTATAAAAACTTGTTTTGGGGGCCCTTATCATGGGTAAAGATTTCTCACAAAAGAAAAAAGAAATGCATTAAATTATTTAATATTTTTAATATATTTATCCCGACTTTTTACGCTAGATTTACATTGAGCGGCTCGTTACGACGTACATGAGAGGTTCCTTATCTTATTAAGTTAAGCGCCCACTTTGAAAATCTATTTTACAATATGGTTTGACCTTCAAAAACTCAATAGCAATACAATTTGAACAAACAAGAAAATCACAAACGTTGATGCTGATGTTAATGTTAACGGCGCTTATGACTGTTGGTATGCCACAAGTGTCCCATCGTCGTTCTTAAGTTATTTTTCATCTGCTTATTTTCTATTAGTAGTAAATGAATTGGGAAGTCTAGCTCAAGAACGCTGTATTTCAACCGCTCGCAAGCTCGCTAACGGCGCGGCCTGCCGCGCCTTAAAAATACATCGTCTTGATCTAGTCTCCCCAATTCGTGAAACAATCAGACAGACATACCTGTTCACAGCAACCGATGAACGATGCACATTTAACACCAATATAACAAACACTGTTACCGTTATTGTTTGATTACTTTTAAACGTATAAAATCGAACTGAACTGTTTTATTTTTTCATTCGTTAAGCTTAAATAATTAATTTTATTTTCTTTGCATTTGCAATTTAATGAATTTAGTAATTGATTTTGCTTCAGTTTACAGCCGTACCGAAAACGGGTACTTCTTTCTGGCTGCATCCCCAACCAGCAGGGCATACACTTTAGCATCGTAATTTGCAATTTAATAACTTATGGATTGATAATGTTAAACATTGATTTCGTAGGTATTGTTCAATGCCTCAGTTTACAACCGTACCGAAAACGGGTACTTCTTTCTGGCTGCATCCCCAACCAGCAGGGCATACACTTTAGCATTGTAATTTGCAATTTAATAACTTATGGTTTGATAATTTTAAACATTGATTTCGTAGGTATTGTTCAATGCTTCAGTTTACAGCCGTACCGAAAACGGGTACTTCTTTCTGGCTGCATCCCCAACCAGCAGGGCACACACTTTAGCATTATAACAATATCAACTTAATCAACGAACAAAACTTTTTTCGAATTTATATCATTACAGTTTTATTATGGAAACATTTCAAATGATTTGTTTACAACCATACCGTAACGGGTATTTCTTTCTGGCTGTATCCCGGCTTGCAGGCACACACAAAACATAAGAAACATAGCCATAATAAAAAGTATGAATATAAGTACGGAAAAGTTATTTTAATCAACTTACTATCAAATCACTACTTACTGAAATTATGAACCAATACTTACTGAAATAAAATAAAAAAGATTCAGTTCGCGTAATTGTTTTACTATTAGGTATTTATTTTATCGTAAAACTAATAAATAATCAATAACGGTAACTAGTAGTTTGATCAAAATTAAATAGGAAAGATGTTATGCACACGGGATTATTGCTTCAACTAAAAGGTAGCTAAGGTCAGCGTGACGTGCATGTATGTTAAGGGAAGTGCATACTGTTATGAATAATTAGTAGGAGTAAAATAATGAAATCTATTTCTAATTTATTCTCATCATACAAACAGCTGTCGCGGGTTCGAATTCCTCGTCAAGGCAAATGTTTGTGTATTGAGCATCGGTTTGAACCTTTGCCTATCGCCGCATTAAAATATTCTTATAGCCCTCGATAAGAATATTTTAATGAAAATACACATTTTTATCATTAAGATGATAAGATAAGAATTTCTAGCACAATATTTCAATAAAATAGCTTTTAAAATACTACTCATTTAAAAATCAAGAAAAGGAATTGATAATAGACAAGTAGGTTTTTGTTTACGATAAAATAAGAGGGATTTTTCCACAATTCATTAGTTATTTCTTACATTATTCTCAGGTTGTGTATATAACGCTTTATATTCAACGTATCGCTAACTTAGCTTCCTAAGCATAAGTGTGTAAGTAAACCTAAATCTGCTTACATGGCGTATCTTGTTACATATTACACTTGCGAGCAACGAATTGGGAGCTAACAATCCTTAAAAATACTAAGTTGTATGACTTTGTTAATAATATCCTGAATTAATTGGTCTTAATAATTTCGTTTTCAACATTGTTTGAGCCGAATTCATTTGAATGGTTTGGTATTATACATATATCTACCTATTATGCAAAGTTTAAAGGAATATTGTTGATCGTTAAAAATAATCTGGTGATTGTTTTGATATGAGCAATATTTAAAAAAAAGTGTGGTCGAATGGTTTATAGATATTGGTGGTTTTAATATTGTAACGTAAAGTTGATAAACCCGATAATTTTGCCATCAACTGTAAACGATGTCAAGTGTGATCGACGAATGATTTTATGATATTATTTCATATGTTATAAATAGATTTCGACACATTAAAAACCTCCTTCTTTGTAGTTGGTTTAAATGATTTATTACTCAATAACGTTAATTGAATCAATGGATTTGTGATGGATTATAGGTAAACTTGATTTTTCATCGTATAACATTGTTATTTTTGTGTTAGTGGTTAGGTACAATCCGACTTTTTAATTTCAACGCCTTGAAACTGGGTGATGATGATGAGACGTGGATATAAAATAATATGCTAGACAAGTTTCATTATGAAAACTCACTAACGATTAGGTTATTAATATTTTTACAAGATTAATTTGTTCAACTAATGGTTATACCTACTACAAGTCAATCAATCATTAATGAAAATTTATATTAATAATCTTGTGAGAGTCACGCCGTGGGCAATAACTAGTACTTGAAATAACAAATATTGCAAGTTGACGATTTCCTACAAAGGTATTTTTGTAAGTAATTTGATCAACTTGTTTTGTTCGTTTTTCAATCAATAGCTGATTAGCATTATTTCATCGTGTGTATAATTTGGTAAATTTTACTTTATTTGTGTGAGTGTAAATTTGGTATAAAATGATCGGTAAGTACACCCATTGCTATTACTGTTCGTGGTCACCGATCATCTTCATACTGAAAACTTCGTGGTAGCGCTGCTCTTCATTCTCAGGAAAAATGTTCGTGAGTTATTTTTATTTTATTTTATTGAGCTCTCAATGGACTAGACAGTGAAACTATGTTTTTTTTTTGTGTCTGAATTAATGAGTCAAGGCCTAAAATATACCTTTTGTGAGGTTTTGTATTTTTAAAGTCTATTTTACAGGAGAGTTAAACGAGTTAATTTGTTTAAGAATAGGATATTGTATTGATTTTTAGAGGATATTGTATTTATAAATCACAGTTATTTTGTATACCTAATTCATATTTTCAGGTCGGAATCAGACTACAATAACCGTAGCGCTGCCGTCGCTTGCTTTGACTCAGAGTCAGAGTCGTCGTCGGATCCGGAAGAATATCCAAGGTAAATTTTGATTACTACTTAGATTATGAGTCAGAATTAAGTGACGACAACTCTAAATGCATTTTAATCCTAATCAAACTTATATTATTATATACACATATTGTTACAGCCCACCTAAGAAAACTAACAAAGCCAGCAAGGCTAAAGTGGTGAAGAAGGAGAAACCCACCAAAAAGTCTCGGTACGTATTCTAACTCTGTTAATTGTGCTTATACAATGTCATTTAAAAGTGTTTTTTTTATAAACTTATTTTTATTTGTGTTACATGTAGGACCGATTCATCTCGCAGAAAACGCAACGCCATTGCAGATTTGGGTGCGGAGTCTGAATCGGAGTCGTCTTCAGGCGAAGAAGATCTCAGGTACAGAGTTGTTTACCCTTAGACCACACTCCTCTATTATAATAATAATTATTATTTTTATTATTATTTTTTACTTAACATATGTTTCTATTTCTCCATAAATAGTCTTTTTTTTTTACAGAGATTAGATATTTTACTTTACTTTATTTTGTTACAGGTTTTCTAAGAAAGCTAAAGCCTGCAAAAGCAAGGCTAAAGGGGCGAAGAAGGAGAAACCTCAAAAAAAGTCTGGGTACGTAAATTTATTATAACTAACGCATTTCTCGTTTTTTATTTGCTATACTCATAGGTACTGATTATTATTATTATTTCTTTGTTGATGCAGTAAAACCGGAGGTATCGTCTCTGAAGACCTGTTTGGAGGCGCGGCTGAGCCTGCTCCGAAGCAACAACCACTGTGGTCGTCGCTATCGAGGCGCGTCGCGGGCGGGATCAGCCGCCAAGGCACTCTGCAGGCTGACGGCGACGTCTACATCGACCTGCGAGTCTTCAACGTCTCCGAAATCATCGAGGTGGACCCCCGAGAACGCTTTGATAAGTGGAGCGGCTGCTTGAGGATTAGGCTCAACCACGACGATCCGTTGTGGGATAGCGTTAAGAAAATATTTAAAGATAGTAATAAGGTGTTTAAAATTATAGAGCCGACGTTTTACGCGGAGAAGAAAAAGTAAGGTAGCCATAGTCTTTTGTTTGTCTTGTCTCTTTTTTTTCTTTTTCTTTTGTTTGTTTTTTTTTCTTAGTTTTTTATTTTATTTTTGTTTAGTAAATGCTAATAAGTATGTTATTTTAGCTTTCATCCATCCGACTGTACTATAATACAATATAACAACCTAAAATAAGAGCACAGTCATTTTAAAATAAATATAATAATAGTGATGTAAAACATAAATAATAATAAATCAAAGGTAGTGTGTAAAATTTGTTTCACTTAAGCACTTAAGGTAGTGTGTAAAATTTATTTCACTTTTTTACATTTTAATTAAATTTACTATTGCCCACCATAACTTCCATTCTATTCTAATCATGCATAGCTCAAAAACTATTTTTTGTTCAGTATGTAATAAATCCATACTCAGGAAAGTTTTTTCTGGGCACTTGCGCAGTACTATTCATAAAGATAATACCGCATTAAGCTATGACCACGGGATTGAGACGGTTAATTCAGCTTTTAGAGGTCGCATCGTTTCGTATCGCATCAGTGCCGATCGCGAACAGGCTCCTGATGGTCAGAAGTTGCCAATTACTTCACCACAGCACTTCATGCATTCCATTTCGTCTAGGCTGCGTAAAGTGCTCGATTCTGCTATAGCATCTCACACTAATGTAAAAGTTAACTTTGCGTTATTTGCCAACATGATTTTGCCTAAAGATGATTCAGTGGAAATCAAATCATTTGCAACAGAAAATATTCCAACCTTTCATAATTACTCTTTTGATGACTTGTTGAATAATGTTTCGCAGGTTATTTGTAAAAAGATAGATGATTTCCAAGAAAAGGGAAGTGGTTGGTCCCTTATGGATATTCTTTATCTCGAAACCAACATAAATAAATATTCGCCATTAAGTGGTTCTAGTTATATAGATTTACCAAAAAATATTAAAGCAAAAAAAGCGTGCATTAATATAAGAAATAGTGATGAATACTGCTTTGCTTGGACAGTAATGAGCGCTTTATATCCTGATGTAAAAAACGCTAATCGAATCTCATCCTATCCACACTTTTCTGAAGTTTTAAATATCGATAATATGCATTTTCCAGTATCATTGAAAGATATTAAAATGTTTGAGAATAATAATAAAGAGATTAGCGTCAACGTATATGGGATTGACAAGAAACAGAATATTGTTGGACCGTTATATAAAACATTGTCTCGAAAAAGAAACCATGTTAACATGCTTTTGTTAGAAAAAAACTTAAAATCTCATTATTGTCTTATTAAAGACTTACCAAAATTAGTTCGCAATCAAATTACAAAGCATCATGGGAAATTACATTTCTGTGAAGAATGTTTGTTATTTTTTAAATCAGATCGAGATTATGATAAGCACGTTTGCGGAGGAGTGGTCACGGTACTCCCCGATAGTGGCACTATAATGCAATTTAAAAACTATCATTGCATGCAGAACGTGCCTTTTGTTATCTACGCTGACTTCGAGACGATATTAGAGCCTTGCTCCGAGAGCAGTGGCTCCTGTACAGCAAAAGTACAAAAACATTTGCCTGCAGCGTTTGCTTATTACATTGTTTGTAATTACGATAATTCGTATAATCGCTTAGTGACATATCGTGGAATCGACTGTGCTACTGTATTTGTTAAGCGGCTGCAAAGAGACATAAAACGGATTTACAAACTGATTCAATCTGCATCTGAAACTCCAGTTCCTATAATTTATCGAGAAAAAGACAAATTGAATTTTAAAAATGCTGAACGTTGTTTTTTGTGTTCTAATTTACTGATTGGTGATAAAGTACGGGACCATTGTCACTTCACCGGTGAATATCGAGGTGCCGCTCATTCCAGTTGTAATCTTAAATTTAGAATACCAAAATTTATCCCAGTGTTCTTTCATAACTTATCAGGTTATGACTGTCATTTGTTTATTCGTGAACTAAGTAGAATTCCGGGCGAAATAAAAGTAATTCCTAAAAACAATGAGAACTACATTTCTTTTACAAAATTCATTCAGTTTTCAACTAGCGATTTTATCGCGATCCGATTTGTAGACTCATTTAAGTTTTTAGGAACTAGTTTAGAACAATTAGCCAATAATCTACAGCGAAACGATTTTATAAATTTGAGTGCGTATTGTAAAAATGAAAACCAATTAACATTGCTAAGTCGTAAAGGTGTATACCCATACAATTATATGTCAAACTGGAATGTTTATAAAGAAAAGAAATTACCGCCGCAAGAAGAGTTTTTTAATAATCTAACCGATGAAGCCATATGTAATTCTGACTATGATCATGCAAAAAATGTTTGGGATAGTTTTAATATAAAAAATCTTGGTGAATATACGGATTTATATGTAAAAAGCGATGTTTTGATACTAAGCGACATTTTTGAAAAGTTTCGTAAAACGTGTAAGATCAATTATGATTTAGATCCTGCATTCTATCTCACAGCACCAAGTCTCAGCTTTGACGCTATGTTGCTAAAAACAAAAGTAAAATTAGAGCTGATTTCAGATTTAGAAATGATACGAATGATACAAAAGGGAATTCGCGGAGGTATTTGCTTATGCTCAAAAAGGTATGCTAAATCAAATAATCAATATCAGTCTGATTATGATCCCTCCCAACCAAACAAATATTTAATGTACGTGGACTGTAATAATTTATATGGTTTCACTATGTGCAGTTATCTGCCTTACGCGGATTTTAAATTTCTCGATAAACAGGAATGTAATGAACTTGACATTACAAACATTCCTAACGACAATGACTATGGTTATATTCTCGAAGTTGATTTAGAATACCCTGAGAGGTTGCATGACTTACATAACGATCTTCCATTTTGTGCGGAAAACTTTACTCCTCCAGGTGCTAAAAATGTTAAACTTATACCAAATTTATATAATAAATATAATTATGTTATCCATTATGTTCATTTAAAAACATGCTTAAAACATGGGTTACAACTTACAAAAATTCATAAAGGAATATCATTCAAACAAAGCTCATATTTAAAGAAATATATTGACTTAAACACCCATTTGAGACAAAATACTAACTCACCATTTGAACAAGACTTTTGTAAATTGCTCAATAACAGTATTTTTGGAAAAACTCTAGAAGATACTGAACGTCGAGTAGATGTTAAACTAGTAAGTACGTGGCGAGATGAGAGAAATAAGACCAAGAAATATCACTCAGCTGAACAGCTAATATCTCGTCCAAATTTTCATAGTGCAACAATATTTGATGAAAATTTCGTAGCTATACAATTAAAACGCGAAAAAGTTATCCTTGACAAACCCATATACATTGGATTTACAGTACTAGAGCTGTCTAAAAATCATATGTACGATTTTCATTACTCAGTAATGAAAAATAACTACCATGATAAAATATCATTGTGCTACACTGATACTGATAGTCTCTTGTACTCCATAGAGACAAATGATTTTTATTCCGACTTGAAAGAACACTTTTTGTCTTATTTTGATACAAGCAATTACGATCTGGAGAATTGTTTTGATATTATACCTAAAAACAAAAAAGTCCCAGGGCTATTCAAGGATGAATTAGGAGGTAAAATATTATTAGAGTTTGTTGGGCTGCGATCTAAGCTGTACAGTATTAAAACAGACAATGCTGAAATCAAAAAAGCAAAAGGTGTGAAAAAGAATGTAACAAAAAAATTAAAGTTTTCTGACTATGCCAATGTCCTATCAACGGGTAACGAATTAAGAGGTAAAAATGTACTTTTTAAAACAATAAAATATCAAATCTTTACTACAGAGCAATATAAAGTGGCTTTGTCTAGAAAAGATGATAAACGCTTCATTGCAAAAGATAATGTCAACACTTTGTCGTGGGGACATTATTATATTACTGTTTAATTTTTGTAAATAAATGGATGGATGTAAGATAATTATCATTTTGTATAAATATCAGCTAAACCAGTGTATTATTGTATTAGTATTATTGTTTATTATATAATAAATTTATAAGTCTTAAGATAGGTAACGTATTATTAATAAATTTGCTAAACAACTTCGTGTTTTATTTTCGTCTTACGAGACCCAATAATGTTTATAGCATCGGATTGATCAAGTTGCAACTTGTTTTAAGTAAAAAGCTGATCACTGTAAAAATAAACCTGACATCTAATATTGTTGCTAATTTACGGTTTTGCAATGGCGTTATTTTACTTGTGCGTACTGCATACATCATATATGCAACAAACAGGTCGTTACAAGTAAAAATGCTGATATGTCGATTAAGGTTGATTGAAAGAGTCAATTCAACGTTTTTTTTAAAAATCTATTCTACTAAAACCGCTTATTTATAAGTCATTATAATCATTCTTCATTCAGCAGCGTTGAGATTAGCAGCGAGCCAATTCGTGAATTTATGTAAGTAATGCATTTATTTTTATTTTTATAGTAAAACTTTATTTTGAATACCTCTGCGAAAAGTATTTGTACTAAACTAATATATATTTTTGATTGTTACAGAAAATGGAAGATTCAGCCGACATAATGTTCAGCCAATATGCTCAGGATCCGTTAGAAAATTTTACCCAGCAATACCAGGAACTTATCAGGAATCAGCCGACAAATTATGAGAAAAAACGAAGGCAGAAACGAGAAAACAATAAGAAGAAGACCAATGCCTCTAAGTCTTTTGTTATAAGAAAGGAAAGCCGAGGAATTAAACTAGTCCAAATCAAAATATTGGATCTACAAAAAGAATCAGCAGTGGTGAGTTCATGTGAAGAGAAAGAAAATGTGGTCGTCAACGCGCAGTATGTGGTGCAGGATTGTGTAGATGAAATTGCAGATCTTACCGAGGTTTTAGTAAGAAAGATTTCTAAAAAGCTCTGTGGTGATTTCGGTTTGTTATGATTATTTTGTAAGGTTTAATAATAGTTTTTATAATGTAAATTAAAATTATAATAAGTTAAAATTGTATCTTACTTGGAATGAATAAACTTTATAAGTAAGTTGAAATGCATTTTAATTCCTTTCTTTATGCTTCAAAATCAAGTTTAAAAATACAAATAGTTAAAGCGGAATAGAGGTATCGTGAGTAAAACATTTTATTTTTAAATTTATTTTTATTAATTGTTTTCTAAACACCATTTTTTTATACACAAAACATTTTTCAATGCACAAATATTCTTATGATAAACACAATTAGTTATAAAAACATCGTTTCTGTAACTTTCAGATAATTTCTTAAGATTGGGAATACCTTCATCATTAATATCTATAACATTTTGATGACTACATAAGTCTTGTAGCCATTTCACCTTTTCTGCTCCTTTCACAATAATAATTCGATCTTTAAAGTATGGTTTCATTATTCTTAGAAATTCTTTGTAGTCAATATATCCATCGCTCCAGGAATATCCCCTATTCCTTTCTAACCACCGAACACGCCTTTTTTCTTCTTCAGTAAGTTTAGAGAATGAATGTGGCGGTTTTATTAAAAAAATATCAGTATATTGCAAAGTAGCTATAGCCAATTCTTTGACTATGAATTCATTGTGTAGATTTTTAAATCCTTGCACATCCACTATTACCGTAATGTTATTCATGTTAACTTTTTTACAATATTACTAAGCGGTTTGTATTCGAATAAACAGTCGTTCAAAATCAAACAATATGCTGCTGTTTGTTCGGGTATATCTTGGTCTGCTTCAATTTCAACTCTAACATCGATCGATCCCTTTAGGGTCTCGTGTTGTCTCGAACAGTCAATAACAAACAGAGGAGCTATGTCTCTGAATTCTTTTAAACTCAACAATGGTTCTGAACGACGTCCGTGATACGACTGTTGAAATCTTGTGTATTGTTCGTATAATAAAGTAAATTTGTCATCTGAAAAACTGACATTCAATCCCTCATATGGATAATATGACGAATTTAAATAGACTCTCACATCACGTACATGACAATGATCGAACTCCGCCATTGACAATTTACTATTTTGTTTCCGATTGGTTTGTAAGGCAATCACAACAAATCGTGGTTTCTCTGTTTGGGAAGAAGTTTTGATAGACCAAGTATGTTTACGTGTTTTGGGCAGTAACGGGTATTCATACAGATCCCAATTACGAAAAGCTACTGGAATAGCTCGATCTTTCTCTAAATGCTTTAATAAATTTATTCTTTCGCGATCAGACACTTTAATGTGTGGTACTCTCCAAATTATCTTACTTATTGTAACATCACCAATAACTTCTTTTGAATTTAACTTGACTGCATTAAGATTTGAGTTGCTTCTTAGTAACACTAACTCGTGCTTGCAGTTCATTATAATTTTTTCATAATCTTCAGCAAATCCCAATATTTTGTTTAACGGGATTGATACTGAAAATGCTCCACCAGAGACATTATTTGTTCCTTCAGGTGACCAGCCCCAAACTCGTGCATATTTTGATTCATTTTCATTTAAAGATAGATAAGATTTTATAGTAGATGTAACACCAGCGTTCTTAATTTTATCAATTTCTACTCCATTTAATTCATATCGCACGTCTTGAAATAAAAACAGTACTGAATTATTAACAAAATGTACATTTGAAACTCCTGCTTTAGAAGCGCTGTCATACACATTTACTTTTCCTTCGATGTATAGGCTACTAAGTGAAGGCAACACGTACAAGTCTTGCTGGTTGATAGGAATTCTTATTTCATCATTTGTGTTAAAACTTGAGACGTATGGTTTGTAAGAATGGTACTCGAAACTTTCAATGGTATTGTCATATGACGTTTGTTGAGCTATATTTAAAATATTCATTTTATTAACCCAATCAGCTTAAGGTAATCTTTGTTGGCTTTGGTAAGCTTCTTTTTAAGTTGAAGCGATGTGCCTTTGTGAGAGGATCTTTGAAGACTGTCGTAAATAGCCTTTGTACTGTGGTTTTTATTGAAATTTATCATTTTTTCTTAAAATGTAAATATAGTTGCACTTCTTCACCCCGTAAATTTATCTCTTTATTATCTGCGTCTAATAGCCTTATGTTGATAGCACTTATAGAATTTTGATTTACAGGAAAATAAATCAAATTTTTAGGTATTTCAATTATCCGGTATCCAGGTGGCACGTTAGGTACAAATTCATAAATTATATGGCTTGCTTTTCCATTAACAAATGAACCACTAACTACGTCGCATTCAATTCTCACGATGGTTGTTGATAGAATGCTAACAGGATATTTCGATTCAGTACTTATATTTGCTTTTATTGTTTCCATTCCAAATCCTAATATTTTACCCAATGATTCTTTTTTATTAAAATGGATCTCTTTGGAACAAAATATATTAGTTTTCAATGTATTGTTATTGCAGGTCAATTTTAATACACTGTTTTTAATGTTACTTTTTAAATAATCACATATATCTTGAAGCTCATAAGATCCCTCAGGAATTTGTATAATTTCATTTTCACCATAATAAAACTTATTGTTTCTTTCATCTATATTAGGAATAGAATTGAACGTTGAAAAATACACAAGACCACATTCGTAGTCGCCTCGGAGTTCCAAAGTTGGGGAATAGTTTGTAGACAAAGAGGCCCCGCTCCCAGTTATAGACACAGTGAAAGACATTTTTATAATGACATTTTTATTTCAATCACTTATTATATAAATATTTTTTCCAATAGTTTCTTAAAAATTTAAGACAAAGGTGACCACAGTTTACAGTGCCAAAAGATTGATGTCTTGTATAATTGTAGTTTATAGGCAAGTTATTCATATACTTTATAAATTCTAAAGGCGGTTTTAAATCACCGAAACTATCGTAATATTGAACGTAATTGTTTTTCTTTACAAAGGCTACCCAATGCGTGCCAGGATTTGAGATGCTATCCAAATTCAGTATTCCACATTCAATTTTTCTAGGTTTCAAGGGCAATGTATCTCTCATGTAAACGCCGCGAAAGTGTGGAATGTCAGTGGAATGCTCTAATATATCAAGGCTAGTGAGTGCACGTCTGGGTAACCGCTTTATTCGTTTTTTGATGGGTTTAAGTATAAACCCGCTCCTTTTTTATGAGGTTTAATGTATAATCCTTTTCCAAGAGCTAACGCTTCCATCGTTCTGTTATGTCTTTCAGATTCTTGAAGACTCTTTTGCGCGGCTTTAGAATCATTCACAGCTTTTGCTATACCAGCAGCCCCTCCAGCAAGTGAACCTAATGCTGACAATCCCGCAAATATAGGGATAAGTGGCAAAAGACCACCTGATTTTGGAAGTGGAATACAACGGGGTAAACGTATTCCTTTGTTCTTACTAAATAGTTTTTTTGCAGCTGCATAAGCATATTTAATTGCAGAATGGTGGTCCTTGTATTTATTTTTTTTCAATTGAGATTGAATTGCTTTAACACCTTTCTTGAAACATTTTATACCACTGCCTGCCCTTATTTTAGCTTTCATAGCATTCTTTACAATCCAAGAAGCAATTTTTTCTCCTTTACCAGCCTCCTTTGATTTCAACCTCTTCTTAGCCATATCCAAAAGTTTTAAATCAGCTAAACGTCGAGCGCTCGAGTCTTTGTTAATGTATGCAATATCGTGGTACATGCAAGCTTCATCCAATTTGTTTACTCCTCGTTGACCTTTATTTATCCGTTTTTGAAGTTTAGTTCCAGGACCACAAAATTGATAGCCAGGTAAATGAACTTCAAACGGTAAATGATCTATCCAGCTATTAATTATACCACTTCCTCCCGTCATTGATAGGCAAAGAGTGAGTTTAAGAAATATTAGTGTTGTTTATATACTTATTTGACTAATTCACTTTTGTGAACCCAACTGTTTTCTTCATTACTTAACCCTAACCACTTTACAAATAGTTTGTCCCCTTTTCTTTTAATAACCTTTTCAATAAGATAAACGTCTGGGAATTGAGTTTTTTGTAGTTCATAGCCGTAAAAGGAACCTAGGATATACTGATTGTGTTTGTCTTCCAATTGATACGTCTGCGGATTTGTATGATTTATTTTTGCAATACGAAATATTTCCGTAGACCAATTAGGAGTATAACCTTTAAAGAAATCACCTTTGTATTTACTTATACGAACAAAGTCTCCAATTTGAAAAGTAGGTCCTTGTCGTATTTTTAGCTGATGGGGTTTATTAATGTTAGATTTTACTTTACTTTCATTCGATTGATTAACGTCATTTGGCTTAAATTTTGTAATGCGATGCACAGTATTATTGTAGTTTTGCACAACTGAATCTAAATTATTCTGAACCCACTGATATTTACCACACAGACTAAACGATTTGTAAAGATGTGATTTTAAAGTTCTAATCACACGCTCTACAATGGAAGCTTTTTTAACAGAGTATGTGGAATAATGATTTATATTATATCTTTTCATTAACTGATTAAATAAATCGTTGTAGAATTCTTTACCTAGGTCTGTTTGTAAATTTTTTGGTTTTCTTCTAGATACGGATAATACACTTTTCATTGCATTTGTAACACATTGCTTGGATTTTGACTTCAACGGTCTCACCCACACGTATTTTGATAAAGCATCAATTACGACAAGAACATATTTAAATCCTTTATTAAATGAGGAGAATTTTTGAAAATCCATTAGGTCGGCTTGCCAAAGATCGTCTAATCCCTTAATGATCGTAAATCGACGAGCAAAATTTCTTCTTACAGCTTTATGAAGCTCATTTACTACTTCTTGTTTACTCATTCTTAGCAGGTTTTAGTGCAACTATGTCATCAATTTCTTTTTTTGTGTAGTACAGTTTACTCAAACTGACAGAAGTCAATTTTTCAAGATTATTAAGGTATTTTTTAATATCACTTTGATTTTTTTTCATTTCATTTCTTAGGTCTTGAACACAATTATCTACGTATTTTTTATTTACAGCCTCATCATCATTCTCGGGAATTTGCAGTCCTGTTAATTTGGATAATTTTAAATCAAAATCACCTTTGTCAGTTCTTATCAATATTTCGGAAATAATGTCAGTAAATTCGGTTTGTCGAAGACGTTTATGAACGTGGTGACCAAACTTATCAATATTCATTGTAGTCCAGTCCGCTTCTTTAGCGCAATGATACTGCCTAATCCTCCCGATGGAAGCTTTATATATTAACCTTGTTGTATAAGACCAGCTTCGTGCAGTTCTTCTATTATTGAATATATTTCATTATGTACCCCAGTATTACCAGCAGCCCAAGAAGCTAGTAATAATTTTAGCCGTTCCACTAACTCATTTGGATCATCCCAATAAACGAAATCAGTATCTTTTTTAACTTCTTTTAAAATTTCGATACCTTCCCCTTGAGGGAGATTTTCTACACTGCTTGTATGAGGTCTAGAAAATTTAAACAATGGTTTGATCACGTTCATATATTTAAATCCTTTATTGCTATTTATTGGATTCTGTGGATTGTAGCCTCGTCTGTGCACATTAGTGTCCGTAAGAATTATTTTATAATTTTGTAAGTCTTCTAATGTAACAAATTTCAAATTTGGTTTCTTTTTATATAATAATTCTTTTAAGCCTAGAGTTTTTTTGAAACTTCGCTTCCCAATTTTCAGAATGCGATCATCATCATGAACACGAGTTTTACCGAGCATAAGTTTTCCATTGACGACTCTTACACCATAAGGTATATTCGAATCCTGTATTGCTTCAGATGTCATCGACCATGATAAAGAATCATTGTCAACACTCGGTAATGACTGAAGCGATTTGAATGAGCTATCAGGGTCATCATGGTCTTCGGCGGGTGATGATGTGAGAGTTTTAGGCGTTTTACTAACATCATCATCATCCGAAATGTCTTCATTGTGAACAACCTTGTTGAAGTAATCGAAATCCTCATTCGAATTATTTGACGACTCACTGTCGGTATTTTTTGTTCTTTTTATTAATTGGTTTTGTTCCATTTCTTCATCTGTGTGACGTTTGTTATCAGTTTTATTTGTTAACAGCTTAAGTGGGTTTACAATAGGTTTGAATATTGTTTCGAGAGCCATATCATTTATATTTTTTGAATCTTTTATCATTTCTACTTTTCTTTTTACAGCTGCTGCAGATTTTACAATTTGCTCCTTGAGACTTCGTTCCATCGTATTATGTTCCACTCTGTTTGGATTCTTATATGAAACTGATTGATTAAGAACTAAGCAGCTATTTAAAGCGTTCAATCCACTACTATAAATGTATCGAACTTCATTCTGTAACAACTTTTATTTCGTTCACAATCTTTATTAATTACAACGTAATTGAAAGGTTTACTCCAAACAGTTGAACACATTTCCCGAAACTGAGACCAGGTCATGTCAGTTCCCACATGCTCATCATAAACGTGTTTCAAGTTGATATCATCTTGCTTAAATAATATAATGAGGTTAGAATTATCTCTTACTAGTTGTTTTGGTATTTTTGTGTATGTTTGATTTATATAGAAACAGTCAATATTTTTATGACGACCCATAGCGAAGTAGTCTCGTATATTGTTTTGATTTTCACAGGCAACATCATCGAATATAATTATCGAGTTCGGTAATGCTTCGTGTGGACTTAAAATTTCACTATTATGATTATATTTGTAATAGGACGTATTTGCTACATTTTCCAATACTTTCTCCAAAAATACGTATTTAGGTTGATACAAAGATTTTGAATAAACATATAGGTTACGAAATCGAGGTCCATTCTTGTGTAACAACAAACTGATTACTAAGTTGGTTTTTCCACAGTTTGATGGACCACAAACAATACTGCGAATAGAATTTGGTAGTAAAGTTCCATGACGTTTAACCTCACTCGTTGGAGCAGGACAGATACATTCCAATTTAAGAGATTCTTTTTGTTTAAGAAATTTCATTATTTCTACGCGACCGTTTGGATCCATGGGTATCAACAAAATAATTTAACATATTAATGACAAACCCTTTTTACTCATGAATTGGGGAGGCTAGATCAAGACGATGTTTTTCAAAGGTGCGGCAGGCCGCGCCGTTAGCGAGCTTGCGAGCGGTTGAAATACAGCGTTCTTGAGCTAGACTTCCCAATTCATTTACTACTTCTATTAATTATTGTTTACGCACTTCGGGGGCCCCCGTACCCCGGAGGCCCCATATAATTTATACGGCAGATACGGCGCTAGCTACGCCCCTGGCGCTACTTTTAGCAGCGACGCAGTCAAGATGCTAACGCGCGTTAGCATCGATACAGTCGCGAAGCAGAAGTCATGTAAGGAACAGATTTAATTTAGCACCGATGCAGTCACGCGTAAGCATCGATGCATAAGCGTGACTGCATCGATGCTAAATTAAATCTTTTCCTTACGTTATTAGCGATGGTAAAGCGCGTTTTCAAAACGCGCTAGTATCGATGTAGTTGCCAAAATTCAGTACATAATCTGTTAATTTTCAGCTTCTGCATCGCAACTAGGCTAGACCGACTTTCGTCTAATATTGTTCAAATTAATTATTTAACTAAATCTTTATATTGTAATTTAAAACTAAATTTAAGTATTTTCAATAAATCTTGTTATGCCACGGAAGATTTTTTTTATTTAACAGTGGCTAATAACGTAAGGAACAGATTTAATTCAGCATCGATGCAGTCGCACGTAAGCATCGATGCAGAAGGGCGACTGCATGGTTGACTGGTAGAAAATGCTTTGAAGCATTAAGTCCGCCATTTGTACTTCATTTTGTTTGTGGAATATAGAATATATAAAAATAAATGAAAAAATGTTTTTTTTTGGCATCAGATCGTTTGTACAATCCAAACCTCAGTCGCGGGCCGCTGATCAAAACAACACTCAGTATAGGCAATATCCGAAACTCATGAATTACAAATACCTTTATTCCACTGACACGTTTTCCCATGCTCCAGTCTCCTTTACCATAAACGTACACGTTTCATCAATATCTTTTTTTTTCTAGATGTAACAACTGACGACATCACGAAGGCGTCGACTTGCGCCAAAAAGATCTTCAAGCGACACGGATTCAACGCTTGGTACGGCTGGAAGAACCACTGCCAAGGGTCCCTGCCTGATATTAGCAACTGCTAAGCTAACAAAACAGTATATTCCATACTAATCCACTCGAATAAAGTCATTGTAAACTTGTAGCCAAATTTAGTTCTCAAGTATTATTTCTGACTTCATAGCGTAGGTTTGTACATTTTTGACGTTGATTGTTTATTTTAGGGATGCATCGATACAATATCAATATCGCCTTTTACCGATACAATATCGATACCGATACCCTTTTTTAAATCTATTAAAATATATGAACAGTTTCAGACTTCATTTTTCATTTATTTGGGTTTATCAAACAACATCAACTTAATAAACTACGTTTTACTAACTGTGATATCAACCAAGATAACCACGGATTACCTGAAAAGTTGAGAGATAGTAGGAACATCTATTCTATACGAATATATATACATGATAATGCTAATCGATAAGAACAGCTACCTTTTTAACTTACTTACCTATATGAGTTACTTAATTTTTAAATATATAATATTAATATAATATTAAGCGCTATTAGTCATACGTTTTATGACTTAAAAGCTGCACTTTGTGATTAAAGCAAGCCACTTTGCACAGTGATAGTTAGAACCGAAATAAGCGATTTCACCCGCAGCAGCGACAGTTTCACCCCTAAGGAACAGAGATGGCGCCACTTTTTTTAAATAACAAATAGAAATTTCTACAAGCCAAACTTTTTCACTGATTTTTATAAAGCAGGTGTCAAATGAAAGGTAATTATATCATCTATCATAGGAAAAATCATTAACAAGATATTATCTTCTTAACATGCACAATTAAATTATTTTACTTTAAAATTAATAGTTTTCGTCACTTTTTACTATATTGTATAAAAAACTAGCGAACTTTGTTTCGCCCCCGGCCCCGTCCCGTCCCAGCCCAATCCCGCCGAGTCCCTTAATTTTAACAGTTAAGCAATCCCGGCGAATTTCGTTTCGCCCTTAAATTACTAAAATGGCTATTAAAAATAAGGGTTGATCGTAGAAGGGTAAGGGAAAATTGTATGTATTTTTGTATGTTGTATCATAAAAAAATAGAAATTAAAAATTTTGTCTAAAAAATAAAATTTAGGGGTGGACTACCCCTTTAGGGGTATGAAACATAGATGTTGGCCAATTTTCATAGATATCGGATAAGCACAAAAAAAACCATCAAAATCGGTGAAACCGTTTCGGAGGAGTATGGCAACGAAAACTGTGACACGAGAATTTTATATATTAGATGTATATGGCTCGGTATGTTTTTTGTAAGTTCGTATAATTGCCTAGTAAATACGGTATTTAGTAAAGCAAACCGCACTTTAATAATCTTTCACAGTTATTGAGATATATATTTTAATGTGGGAAATAATTTATCGGGCGCTCCAATATCAATGATTTGTATGTACCAAATGTTTTGTTTTGTTATTTCAATTTATAACACCCTTTTCATCAATATTTGGTGATGTGGGTTGGCTTGTAGATTTTTTTTTTATTTTCAAAGAAAGTGGCGCCCTCATGTTCCTTTGGGATGAAAATTTTGCTACTTAAGATGAAATTACATTATATCAAGCATGATTTTGTCGCTAATCGCTCTTTTCAATATACATATTCCTTATAATTATAAAATAATAGTAGATTGTTATACAAGGGGAGATAGGGACCCATTTCACTCGCTCGAACGGAGCGAGAGCGCTAATAATTCGAGAGTGAAATGGGTTCTTCCACCCGAGTTATACATACTATTTTTCATTTCGACTGTGAGGAAAAATAAATAAATTTATTTAGATATTATGTTGTTTGGCGAGAGATGAAATCTCAAGTTTTTACATCACATATCAGTTTGTTTACTGTCGTTATATATAAAACATAAGATTAGAAGGTCAGTAAAGGCACGGAAGACACAGAATACTACATAAAACGCGGACGATATTAAATATTTCAAAGCATTGTTAAAAATATCGAACGATTTTTTCTCACGTACAATAATAATGGGAGCAGAACGCAACCTTGCGAAAACAAGGTAACTTGTCACCAAAACTACCACAGATTATGTCAAATTCCAGGTTCAATTTTGCCTCATGAGATAGCGCTATGAATGACAGCTAAAGGTGGGAGTGAGTAAGAAGATTAATGAACAACAAAAATGGCGGCAAGTCGCCTCCGCCTGCTTAATAATCTATGCAATAATCGACCAAACTAAATATCGTTAAAGACAAACAAAATGTGACAATTTAAAATGAAAAAAAAGTGACACTATGTATGGCGGGAAACCGAAATATATTTGTAGATTTTAAATTGTAAAAAATTAGACCAATTGAACATTTTTCAAATCAGTGACCATAATAAACACGCTTTTAATATTTAGCTTATCTTAAAAATATGAAAAGCTTGTTTATTTTAATAATATAATGTGACTCAATTACCTTTAGCTCCATGTCTGATCGTAGCAATTAAAACTAAATTACTTTCCACCCTAGGGATGGAAAAGCTATTTTCCACCCGTCTATCTGAACATGAAAGTTCAATTTTCCGAACAGAAGAAATGAAAAACATTTGGTACATAATAATCATTGATATTGATGCGCCCGAAAAAATCCTGCCAATATGAAAATATATGTATCTCAATAACTATTAGAGATATTGAAGTGCGGTTTTCTTTACCAAATACCGTATTTACTAGGCAATTAAAAAAACTAAGAAAAAAAATACCCATCGGTATATTTTTTTTTTGATTTAAATGAAGTAAAAAGTGACGAAAACTTTTTTTCTAAACTAAAAAAAAATATTTGTGCATGATTGGAAGGTACTATCTTAACAATGTTTTTTTTTATAATAGATAACATAATTACCTTTTATTTGATACCATTTTCATTAAAATCAGTAACGTGGTTTGTCTTGTAGAATTTTTAAATTGATTTTAGAAAATTGGCGCCATCTCTGTTTCTAAGGGGTGAAACTCTTGCTGCTGCGGGTGAAATCGCTAATTTTAGTCCTTACTATGACTGTGCAAAGTGGCGTGCTTTAATCACAAAGTGCAGCTTTTCGTCGAAATTTCGCCATAAGACTTATGACTATTTGTAATATCTTTGAAAATATTAATTTTAATGACATATTGTAAGGGTCAGTGCCAGGGCCATATTAATCTATATTAAACGCATAATATATTTGAAGTAATTAACTGGTTAAGTATTAATGCTGTCTTACTTAAAATCGGTTTGTAAATACAGCATTATTTTTCGTAAAAAGTAAAGTTTTTTTTTTATTGTGGGTTATATCTAATACATGAACATACACCACCGCTCTTTTGTAGACCATATTAAGGTGTACAATACTGTAGTATATTATTTTGACCCATCTCGTAGGGTTCAGCCAGCGTTTGCCATGTTAGCGCAAAAAGTGAGTTTGTTTATGACTTCACGTAGAAACCTATAAAATTCTCAGTATTTCACTACTATACTCGTTGTTATGAAAAACCAACCTCCATCAGCTTAGCCGCGCACACTGGCCAGCCTTACCTCACTTTGAGTGGTGTCAATGGGTTCACGACGCGAGTTTTTTGATTTATTTAGTTTTCTACATGTCAAAATTTTGTGGCAGTTTTTACGTCCAGCCAGCATAAGTTTTAAAGCATCTGCCACGTAACTGAACGAATTTATCAAATAATAAAGTAAGCCTAAAACGTCTCTATTCACAATTACGATCGTATTACTTCACTAATTAATTTGATTGATTGACATAATATTTGATTGATTGACATGATAATTTAATTTTCGACATTTTTTGAGAAAAAAATTGATCGGCCTTAAATTTTTATTAAATTCATTTGAAAACTGATTTTTTAAGCGCAAAAATGGAACATTTATTAGGCAATAAACGGCAAACATGCCAAATTTGTTTGAAATTTTATTGCGCTGAAAGAGGAGACCGATTTATGGCTAATTTCCCTGCCAACATTACACGGTTAGTAGAATGCTTTTGATGAATAAAATCTAACTAAATGTAAACTTCTAAGCATCTTTCATGATAGGAAAAGACGTAATATTAATGGATAATTTTTATTTCTTGCTTTTTAGATGTAAAAAATGGCTTCAAATAACGGGCAGAAAGGATCTAGTCGACCTACCCATAAAATCACTCATCCGTAAATACATTTGTTCCAAACATTTTACACCGTCCGACTTCAATAAAAAAGGAAACAGATTAAAAAAATGCGCCATTCCATCACAAAATTTACATTTACCGCCGCTCCATGAAAACTCATTTAAGAACTTCCCGGTCCATCTGAACATCTCAGGTTAATACCCTAGTACAGAATACCCATTTTCACATACTAAGTTATAGTCATAAAGATAATGCTGTTGGTTTTATAAGTCATTTGTAACTATGACACAGAAAATAATTTTGCTGTGTATCACTAAATTACGTAAATTCAGAATTATTTAAAGCAGTGTTCCCTGGTACTGCCTTTTGTATAAAACCCGAACACATCCTATATTCTTAACTTTTTAATACATTTTCAGGAACTACTAAACCAACCAACAGTACCCAAAAATTGGAGCAGCTTGTACAGCATGACCACACTTACGTTTGCCCATCTATTGATGGTCAAACGAAACTCGGTCATACTGTACAAGTTGCTCTACTCGACCATGATTACGTGGTTCCATCAAGTATGTATGCAATATAAAGTTGTTACTTAATAGTTATTACGTCTATTAGCTATCTAATTACTTTTACCACCCATTACAGATACTCAATCCCCCTCTTTCCCACACGCCCAAAAAATCATTATTGATCACGACTACATTTTATTACGACAACCAGGTTTGTTATAATAATCAGTATTAAGATTAATTGTAGGTAAAGCTATCTTGTATTGGTGGATACGAGTTATGATAAAGTTCATAACTTTTAAGATTATCAAGTTATTACTTAATATTTTACTATTGCAGATCCTTCCTGCCCGTCTTATCTCCCCACTTCATCAAATACATTAATTAACCCAAGAAAGCGAAAATCATCTCCTCCACGTAAGCTTTATTTTAATATTTGTGAGTTTTTATTAAGTTTTTTTCTATTATTTCATATAAAAAAACAAACTTACATTTATGTTCAAATATGTATTACAGAAAATTATAGTTGTACTCATCAAAATACACAATCATCCACCTCCAGTCAACCCAACATTCCCAAAAAGAAAACAAAACTAAAAAATATTGGTACGTTTATAATTTACGTATTTTCGGTTAAACGTCATTTAAAATTATTATAAAAATACAAATTAATATATAACTAGTAAATAATACTTAATGTTTTTCAGATTCATCAGAAACACAAAATTTAAAAGATAAATTAAAAGCTTGCGAAAAAGAAATACGGGACCTCAAAAAGGGTCATTTTAAAAACATAAAGTCATTGGCATTGAGGAGCTTAGTTCAATCATATTTTAGAAATCAAAAAAGAAAACCTCAAGGGAATCGTTATACAGCTACCGACAAAGCCTTGGCTATGGCAATTTATAAACATACACCTATTATCTTAAAGATAATTACTATTCATCTAAGTATTGTCTAAATAGTGAAATAATCCCAGTCTATTTCATTCTTCGCGCTACTAGCATGCTCGGTGCTTAAACTGCCAAAAAAATGGCTAGTAAGAGTAAGGTATACATAATGTTATTGAATGTCTCTGTTGGTTGACGGCCGCTAAAGTTTCCTATGTCGGTTTACGGCCGTCTTAAAATTTAAGTGAAAGGCCAATGGTCAATCTCAATGTCAATAAGTTATTGGACTAGCGAAGAAAAACAGACTTTAGTAGTAGGAGCTCCGAGGTGTATTTTAGGCTTCCTGTAAGTAAAATTACCCCTGTCAGACTAGTGGCCGTAATCCAGATAGTTCTGGACGTAAACTAAAACTTTATGGCCGCAAACCAACATTTGGCCTATTTTCGATTATTATTTATTTCTATTTTGGATGCCTCCTTACTCATTTTTTTTATTACCATTGGCAAAGGTTTGTTTCTTCAGCAGGTGTAAATGTTTGATTGATTTTGAATTAAGGCAAATAGCAATATAGTAAAGCTTTCATCAAATTTATTCTGTGCGTCGCCTGCCAATTTTAAAGTCGATCATTTTATGACTAGCAGTAGGTAGGCGACATAGCTTTAAATATTGTTTTCACAAAAGACTTGTAAGACCTTCCCGAAGCTTTCGGTTGCTTAATGCTTACTAATTTGGCACAAATATGTTAGTGGGAAAGCGACAAGGTTTATTTTATCATTGCAGTTATTCACGAGGGGTCAATGTATGTATTTGTAGTATGGATTATATTTCACGTTGGGAGTGTAATCTTTGTCCACCTCTGTGTACACCTCTTTAGACTTCCATTTTTTTTTATCACGACAGGGTCATAGTGCAGTTTATATAGTACAGTCAGTTGAAGTGAGTGATGTCCAATATTATGTTTTGCTATTCTATGGTTAACATTATGTTTTCATAAATTTAGTAATATGTAGAACAGGTATATACCTTACTGGAATATTAGATAGGTTTGTAAGAGATCTAAGGATAGATAGAAATAAGGCTGCAACTAAGCTATTATTTTTCTCATAAGCTCTTTGAATCTTGAAAAACATCGCATGAGATTAAAATGTTGGGTTTTATTATTCCGTCTTCATAATCTTGATTCTTCGTCTGTGCCTTTCTTTCTGTTGAATTTCAATTTTTTTAAGGCTATTACACCAAATAGTGAAATGCATATTTTCTTCTTCATGTGTTAAGTTCAATAACCTTATTTTTTATGTCTGATTATCGTTTGATTTTTATTCCTAGGTAGTGAGGATCCATTGTTTGCAGGAGTAAATAAGTGTTCTAGGTTTTGAAAAGGCTAAGTCATTGAAAGTGTTCTGTAAGGGTTGAGCTACATCTGGCAGCATTGAATGGCACTTACCTGTGCTTCTATCACATTCTATCATCCAGTAAGGTCATCATCCAGACGGAGGGAGAAAAGCGTGTTTCTGAGCGCCGCGTGTTGATTCTGTCATATTCGGTCGCATTCCGCTCTTTCTCTTGCTCTCGTAAAGTATGTTTCTGGGTGATAGAAAAAGATAGAAGCATAGAAAAGTGTGATTTGGTGCTGCCACATGTAGCTCAATCGTAAGTAGTCTGGTAGATTTTTTATAACTTGCTCTAGCTTTAGGCTTTTGCAGTTGTTTGTGGTTGTATAATGATTTTCTTGAGTTTTCTTGGATTGAAAAATATCATTGAATTAAGCTCATTCGTGCCTATGACTTAATGTTTTTCATGTACACCCGTTCAGTGTCCAACTTGCATTCAGTGCGCAGCAAACACTTCAAGCTGGAAGACCTGTCAATCCTGCTATAAGTTCCACACCAATTCCGTTCCTACAATTTAGAATACTTGTCTCCAACCTGAAACTCTTGTGCCTCGATGACGACAAGACTCTTAATATTTTCGAGATAAGTTTTTGAACGATTTTTACAATGTTTCCAACTGCGCATCTTATCCTTGATGTTATTAGACAGAGATTTATATATGTTAGGTAATATTTATCATTTACTACTATGAACCAACCACCACACCAAAGCACTTATTGTAAGTGCTTGCTTAGCCGCTGCGTGTCGGATCTGTATCCCTACGCCAGTCTATTAAAGCTAGAAAAAGATGAAACAAAAATAATCATACTAAATTTTACCAACTAGTGTTTTTACTACTATTCGTTATTTAAACTACCGTGTATCATTATACATTATGTGCTTGCTTGGTCTCTGCGTGTCGGATCTGTATACCCACGCTAGACCAACTTAGCTACACAAAGATCTGGCAGACACTATAATTTACATTATTTTACATGCCTCAGTATTATTTAAGTCATGTATTAATTTGTATTTATAATTGTTCATCATGATGTGAGCAGTTAGAAAATGAAGGTACTGTTTATCATTTGTCACTTCAGGTATCATTTTGCATTATTTGCTTGTTTGGCCTATGCGTGTCGGATCTGTTTCCCCACGATAGACCAATTAAGCTACATAAAGATCTAACGGAACGAAACCTACTCATATAATTTTAGTTTTCTTTAATCCATGCATTTTAAGTTGTGTTTCTAATTTTTTATCTTTTCCTTGATGTTAGCCGTTAGAGAAATAAGGTGCTTTTTTATTTTGAAACTATTATATAGGTAAAATTTGACATTATTATGAATTCTTGGTTACTGCGTGTCGGATCTGTATCCCCACGCTAGTCCAGCTTAAGTACACAAAGATCTGACAGATACTATTACTAATATTATTTGACATGCCTCAGTGTTCTTTAAACCATGCATTAACTTGTATTTATAATTGTTCATGTTATTTTTTATGTGAGCAGTTAGACTACAGGTATCATTTTACATTATTTGCTTGCTTGGCCTATGTGTGTTGGATCTGTTTCTATTTTTTTATCTTTTCCTTGATGTTAGTCCAGTTAAAGAAATAAGGTGCTGTTTATTTTTTAAACAATTATATATGTATAATTTGACATTATATGCTTTTTTCGTCACTGCGTGTCGGATCTGTATACCCACGCTAGTCCTTCTAAGCTACACAAAGATCTGACGGATACAATTAATTATTTTACATGCCGTGCTCTTAAAACTATGCATGTTAACGTGTATTTATTTTAACTTATAACCATTATTGTCATCTTATTTTTATTCAGCTAGAGGGAAGAATTCTGGACGGCTATCCTTCACAATTACGAGACCAATAAATTTTTTCAAAACCTACTGCTATGTTTTATTTACTTAATTGAACAATAATATTTAAGAATATCGATTAGGAGTATAGTGCCAATTATATCGATTAAAAACTATCGATATAATGATATCGATATAAGGAGAATCGATAAAATAAAATCGATTAGCTGTTAACGATAGAAAGATTCGATCAGTACATATCGATAGAGAGATTATCGATGTAAAGATTTATTTAACAAGACCGTATGGACATCACTAAAGCTAGCTGACTCCGCTCACTCTCGTGAAGTGGATGTTTGTCACTAATGACAACAATTTTTTGCCTACGGCCAATGTATTGTTGTCCCGTATCTAAAAAGATTACATGATCAGTGACACTGGCCAGCGAGAAAAAACGAAAAAAGAAGAAATGCGACCGGCGCGCGGCGATTGTTTTTTTGACACAAAATTTTTCTTACTATTCACGTAGGCCGTGCCTGACTTACTAACACAAAACTTCGTTTATTATGTTGTTAATATTACTTTTTGATTAATAACGTTAAAACCAGTATGTCACTTTTATTTTGAACAATCCAGCGACCTAAGAAGTTACAAACAAACACGAAGAATACCCAACATTTTTTTGGCCACATCGTTCCGGATATCTCATACCGATCTGCACCGCCGCCGGCCGAAGCTGCCACGGCTACCACCAGGTCATAAGAAAATTAACACCAGGACCACCAAGTAAGACGCACTTACCTTTGCTACGCTTCGGGAGACTAGGGGGTTCAAGTGTGCTGAGGTGGACTTACCGGTCAGGTTTTCTTTTCTATTACCAAAACTTCTTTGTAAATTCACGTTAATTTATCACTTACCTGTTAGCAAACCATTTCATAATTCCAGTTTCACTTAGTTCCGTTTTATTAAAGTAGTTTTTACGATGGAAAATACAGCCGATACCAATCCTAAACCTGATATTATTCAATATAACAGAAAAATGGCTCTGTAAAAGCACGACTAACTAAGTTCAAAACATACCTCGCATCATTAGAAAAACCATTAAATGAAATAGATCAGCACCAACTTAAATACCGCATTGACAAAATTACCTCGTTACAGGATGCATTTCATAAGCTCATCGAACTTGAATGCGCGGAGGCTTATGAGAATCTGGTACAAAACCTATATGAAGAGCGAGACGATTTCGAGGATAGCTTCTTCGAGGCAGTTGGGTTCGCCATCATACTGATCTCATCGAGGCAACCGCGATCCCGAGCTCCGAGCGACTGCGACGATGATCAGTCTTTTAGGTTACTGCATCACTCCGCCGGACAAAATCAGGTTGGCTCCACCCGTGACTTTTCTAGTATCAAATTGTCGATATTATCTTTGCCGAGATTTGATGGATCGTATGAAAAATGGCTTGAATTTCGAGACACATTTGCGTCATTAATTCTTGAAAATCAAGCCATTGATAAAATTGGTAAGTTCCATTATTTACGGTCAAGCCTCAAAGGCAACGCTACCAATGTCATCCAATCAATCACTTTATCTACAGCTAATTACGACATTGCTTGGCAGCTATTGCTGGAGCGGTATAATAATTCGCAAGCTCTTATACAAAACCATGTTAAATCTCTTTTTAATTTAACACCTATGTGTAACGGACAGTACACTAACAGAAATTCGCAATATTATTGATAAATGTAATACTAATTTGCGTGCCTTGTCTTCATTGGGGAAAATACTTCGCAATGGGATACATTGCTTATTTAATTAGTTCGAAGCTCGATTCTTCCACATCGAAAGAGTGGGAGCAGGCTAAAATGGCCATAACAAAACCGTCTTATGACGATATGATGAATTTCCTTAAAAGTCGATCGATTTTACTGGAAACTTTAGAGTCTACACAAAACCTGGACAATAAACCTGTACATAGTGATAAAATTTCTGTAAATAAAACGAGTTCGAATAAAAGTACCAATTCTCATCAATATCGCGCGGAAAATAAACGACATGAAAGTTTTGCTGTGACAAGTAATCCAACTCGACAGGCTACATTTATTCCGCCCTCTTGCCCTCTCTGTAATAAAGAGCATAGGTTATACTTTTGTAATGCGTTCCGAGATTTGACCGATATTATGCTCAGTAATAAAGCGAAAGAGTTGAATGTATGCCTAAATTGTTTAAGGCCTAACCACATCGTAACAGAGTGCAAGCGCAGTCACTGTCAAAAATGTTTCTTAAAACATAATACTTTGTTACATATTGTTGAGAGTGATTCCCAAACTTCAGCCCCGCCTGACAATGTAACACTTTCGATTTCGACACAATACACATGTAAACGTGTTCTGTTGTCAACCGCACTTGTGACTGTGTAAGATGCGAATGGCCATCCTTATTCAGCTCGTGCCCTCCTAGACAGTGGGAGTACCTCCAGTTTTATCACAGAACAACTAGCTAAAACGTTAAATCTACCGGTATGTAAAGCTGAAATAATTGTATCTGGAATCGATAACTCGTCTACTGCGAAAACGGGTAAATCTAATCTTGTAATTCATTCTAAAACAAATTCATTTAAAATGCCAATCAGTTGCCTAACAATCCCTAGTATTTTAGAGTCGCCACCGTCTCATCAATACATAAATACGGCCAGTATTAATATTCCTAGTTCGATCGGCTGACCCTGATTATTTAAAACAAAGTAACATTGATATACTCATAGGCGAATAATGAACGGGAAGTTGGCTTGACAGCTGCTATACACATACAAAAACAACTTGCGAGCTTGTGGGAACTCGAAAATGTCCCTGAAGCTTCGTCGTTGTCTTTTGAAGATGCGAGGAAATCTTTGTTAATTCGATCAAGCTACTGTCCGATTGTAGATTCGAGATTTCGATTCCATTGAAGAACTCACCTTCAAAATTGGGTGACTCTTACACACTAGCACATAAACGCCTTAAATCACTTGAAAAACGCCTAACTCATGACGAATTACTCGATCAACGCTACAGGGAGTTTCTTGATGAATATCGCGAACTACAACACATGACGGAAATATTACCTACAAACATACCATCTACTTCATACTACCTACCTCATCACGGAGTATTGAGGGAAAGTAGTGCTAGTACCAAACTTCGAGTTGTTTTTAACGCGTCAGCGCCGACAACATCGGATCTATCTCTTAATGATTTGCGGCTGGTCGGACCAGTAGTCCAAGATCCGATTATATCAATATTGTTACGTTTTCGAGAACATTACGTAGTAATTTGTAGTGACATCGAAAAGATGTATAGACAAATCTTAGTTCGGTCTGAAGATAGAGTATTGCAACGTATTTTATGGCGTGATTCTCCAGAGTTACCACTTAAAGTCTTTGAATTAAATACCGTAACTTACGGTACTGCTTCAGCTCCTTATCTGGCTACTCGGTGCCTAAAGCAAGTTGCATTAGAATGTTAAGACAAAAGCATTGCTAGTGTAATTGAACATGATTTTTATGTCGATGTTTTTTTTTCTGGATCGTCTTTAGCTCAGGAAAGTATTGATCTCGCAAAACGTGTTTCTGAGGAACTACAATCAGCAGGTTTTTCCCTCCGTAAATGGCGATCAAACGATCCAAACGTCCTTAAAGAACTTGTCGACGTATCAGCATCCAATGAGCACAAGTTGAGTGAGACTCCCATCTCCAAAACACTGGGTTTACTGTGGGATGATTCTAAGGATGTGTTAAAATTTGTAATCAATATAGATCTACCTGGAAAACAAACTAAACGTGTAATTCTTTCAATAACATCTCAAGTGTTTGACCCGTTAGGACTCATTAGTCCATTCTTATCGAAGCTAAACAGCTTATGCAGTCTTTGTGGCTTTATAAAATTTCTTGGGATGATCATATTCCTCCTGAAATAGCCGAACGTTGGTTAGAATTAGTCAATTCGTTAAAAGAAATTAACGACTTTTACTTCCTCGCTGTGGAAAGCCGAGGGGGAGGCCTATGTACAGCAGTGGACGTCCTTTGGCTGAGAATGATGATGATGATGATGATGATGATGATGATATTCCTCGTAAAGCTGTTCATGGCCATAACACAGAAGTGCATATATTCGCAGATGCCTCAGAGCGCGCTTATGGTGCTTGTGCTTATTCTCGTACACACGAACACGATACATTCCACGCCAATCTCCTATATGCCAAGACCAGAGTAACACCACTTAAGCCAGCGACTATCCCGAAGCTTGAGTTGTGTGGCGCTTTGATGGCAGCACGTTTCGGTGAATTCATTCGAAAAACACTTCGAGTCCATATCAACAAAGTGTTTTTTGGACCGATTCCACCATTGTTTTGTGTTGGTTAAAAATAGATCCTTACCGTTAAAAATCTCTTATCAGAAACCGTGTTTCTGAAATACAAAATCTCACTGCAGAAGATGAATGGTGTCATGTACCCACTGACTGTAACCCAGCAGATTTATGGTGGCATGGCCCCGAGTTTTTGTCTCACAGTCAAAATTCCTGGCCTGCCAACTTAACAGAAAAACAATCTAACGATATACCTGAAACTATACAACACCACACAGTAGCGATAAGTACGTTTCTACAAATAATTCTGATTTTGATACTGTTTTTGAACGTGTGTCCTGTTTGAAGAAAATACGGCATATTTGAGCATACGTACTGAGATTTATTTACAACGTTCGTAACGAAAACAAGAAACACGATTCTCTTACTTGTCACGAAATATCAAACGCTAATGTAATTATTTTAAAACACGTTCAAAAAAGTGATTTTAGTACTGAAATATACTTGCTGAAACATGATAAACCACTTCCAAAAGGCAGCAAACTTTCAAGACTCTGTCCATTTTTAGATCATGACGGTGTACTTAAAGTTTACGGCCGACTTGAACATTCAGATCTTCCATATGATTCCAAGCACCCTGCTATTATATACGGTCATAATATCTTTGCTGGGAGATTATTTGAACTCAAACACAAAAATTCGTTACACGCAGGTCCTCAACTTTATTAAACTCAACTCGGCAAAGATATTGGACAATTGGCGGACGAAACTTAGCAAAAAAGGTTGTACATCTGTGTGTTAAATGTTTTCAATTAACTGCACGAATTAAAATGCCGTTGATGGGACAGTTACCACGCGAACGAGTTACACCATCACAGCCATTCACAGACACTGGCGTTGATTACGCTGGCCCCATATATATTAGTAATAAAAAGGATCGTGGAGCCAAGCTTATTAAGTCTTACATTTGTATTTTTGTATGTTTTGTTTTTTGTTTTACAACAAAAGCAGTGCACCTAGAGTTTAAAACGACTTATAGGTCGTCGTGGAAAGCCTTCACGCATTCTCTGAAATAATGGGACGAATTTTATTGGGGCTTGGAACGATCTTAAACAAGATCTATCTCATTATGGTAGCGACGAAGGGATTCAGTTCTTGTTTATTCCTGTAAACGCTGCTCACTTCGGCGGGCTCTGGGAAGCTGGAGTTAAATCCGAAAATACCATTTGAGGCGCGTAGTAGGGTAAGCTCATCTTACATTCGAAGAACTCTCAACCACACTAATACGAATTGAAGCCGTGTTAAATTCTAGATCGTTAGTTCCCTTATCCGATTCACCCGATGATTTAGAAGCTTTAACTCCCGGTCACTTCCTTATCTGTAAGCCATTGAACGCGCTGCCTACCCCCGAAATTCCGGAGCAGACTAGCATTGAGCGTCTTCCCCGGTACAGCCGTATTGAAAAGTCACGAAGCGAATTTTGGCGCCACTAGAGTGTGAACTATCTTCAAAAACTACAACAACGCATTAAATGGCAGAAAAACTCACCTCCACTCCACGTGAACCAAATGGTCGTCATTAAATTAGATAATATACCTCCACTTCGATAGCGTCTAGGACGCATCCAATATCTTTACTTCGGTGCAGACAACATCGCCCGTGTAGCTACAATAAGAACATCTGCGGGAGTTATCAAAAGGCCATTGTCCAAGATCGCTCCTTTACCAATTATTAGTCAAGATTGAAGTCTTCCGACTTTCAAGGCGGGCGGTATGTTATGAAAAACCAACCTCCATCAGCTTAGCCACGCACACTGGCTAGCGAGAAAAAACGAAAAAAGAAGAAATGCGACCGGCGCGCGGCGATTGTTTTTTTAACACAAAATTTTTCTTACTATTCACGTAGGCCGTGCCTGACTTACTAACACAAAACTTCGTTTATTATGTTGTTAATATTACTTTTTGATTAATAACGTTAAACCCAGTATGTTACTTTTATTTTGAACGATCTAGCGACCTAAGAAGCTACAAACAAACACGAAGAATACCACAACACTCGTATTATGCATGCATTATAAATAAAACCTCACTCTATCTATTTTAAAAAAACGCATCTAAATCCGTTGCGTAGTTTTAAAGATTTAAGCATGTATATATAGAGACAGCGGGAAGCGACTTTGTTTTATACTAAGTATGTAGTGACAGTAAAGTTTTTAATAATAGCGTGACATGAATCCCGCGCTATACAGGGTTTTACAAAATCAACTGCATTCCTTCTGGTTGGTGATTCTGTTGCTAAAATACAACAACTTTTTGTACAAGGAGCAACATCGAAATCCCAAAAAAAAAATTGACTTCCCCATACAAACTAGAATCAGCTGATCGGCACTCTAGTATGGGACAGTGAAATATTTTTTTGGGATTACGATGTTGGTCCCATACAAAAAGTTGTTGTATTTGAGGGTCAGAATCAGAACCAAGAAGGAATGCAGGTAATTTTGTTTAACCCTATATTGTTGATAAGCAAATAAAAGTTAAAAGTTAAAGTTTCAAAAATGAAATGAAAAATGCAGGTCCACTCAAGATCACGGTGACAATACAAAATGACGTCCACGGTGATATTCGCGGCAATCACCGTTCTGCCCGGCATCAACTCGCAAACCGTGATAAGGCTCTAAAACTATAACAACCACGCTAATTTATGTTATTAATTGGCCCAATTCATGACCATTAAAAATATCGGTGAGTTGCAATTAAGTAAAAGTTATCAGTAACAAATTGGCAGCCGCCGGAGATGGATCTGAGGTTACTTGTCCCGTTTTGTAACATCCTCGCTCTAGTGCTATGTACATATCAACCAGTAAGTACCTAACTCATGATCGTTCTCTTCGTTCCTCTGACAACCTTCGGCTAGGTACGCAGGCTCACCGCTCCTCGTATGTTTCTAAGTCATTTACAGTGACAGCTACACGACTCTGGAACTCTCTTCCCCTAGATATAAAGTAAATAATGTAGATCTTAACAAATACTTTCAAGGAAAATTGGTTCAGACGGGATCGAACAAGAAGTTTTTGAGATATAACACATTTTCAACAACCGCAAACATAACTTTGTGCTTCATACAAAAACTATGAAAAACAAAGTTTTATTTGCTGTCAACAAAATATTGTGGTATTTTACTAAGTGGATTCCCTTATTGAGTTAAAGTTGGCACGGAACCCTCAGTGCGCGAGTCCGACTCGCACTTGGCCGGTTTTTGCATTTAGCCCATCTTTGTACACTAAATTTGTGCAACAAAGTATTTAAATAAAAAAATAAAACTATAATAAAGCTGAAGATTTTGATATATTGAACGCCCTTATTGAACGTCCGCTAGTTATTTTATAAAGTAGGAATTAATTTCACACCCTCCGGTAATTGAGTTCTGGACTGACAGACAGACAATTACTTATCCTATAGTGGTGAGCACATAGGCAAGCAGAGTCATTTGTGTGAATGTTGAAATCTTCGTAACAATTGTACCCATACGCTACGAGCTCTACCCAAAGCGCCCAAGTCATATTTCGTAGCAATAGATGTTAGCGCACGAGCGGCGGGACCCTCGGGCGTCATCGGAGATCGTCGGCTTCGACTCGGCCATTCCACTCATTATCGTCGTCAGAGACGCTCGCGCACCATCTCGCATTAATTTATTGCCAAATTTGTATTCACCCTTGTTGGAGTAAATATTCATTACCTATTCGTCCGAGTTTACTTTCATCGCCAAGAAGATTCTCCTCCAGAATTTGGACCTACGAGCACGGATATCGCCCCTTCGACCTTTGGACTTTGGAGAAAGTTGCTCAACGGCGAACGCTCGGCGAAGATTTGAATTTCAAACGGTCAACGGGAAGACAAATTGGACAAATTCATCTTTACCTGTGTCATCACGGAGCATTATTTGTTGACGGCACAGCGCAGAAAGGAAAAACACGTCGGCATCCTGGTATCCCGCTCGCGTCGGCATCCTGGTATCCTGCTTACAAGCTTTAGAGAAGCAGCGTTACATACCTATCAAGTGCTAACGACACAGCTGTTACCTAGATACACCAAGACGGATTCTAGATTCATAGCGGAAAACATTCTGGAAAGGCATACATTTGTGAGTTCGTTCCATAATACCTCCTTTTGTCACTGCATAATCCATTTGCACACGTAGCTTTTTGCATATTTATTTCAATCACGCATTATTTCCTTACGCATTAGTCATTTCACGCATTATCTACGTTGCATTCATTTTTACTTGCATTCATTATTGCCCCTTTCGTTACTTCCCATTATTACATCAATAAACATTAATCACTCAATCAGCAATACCCTAGCTTGCCTTTCATATCAATTCCAATACCTATAACGGAGTTATTTATCGCATTCCAGTGTCGCTGCGCCCCGTTCACGCCAACTACCTACCTGCTTACTCGGCGCTTTGCGGGTACATTTGCGGGTCGTTTGCGCGTAACGGCTGATAACGGCTGGCCTATTGTTGCTTCTTCGCTACGCATTATTTAAGTATTCGTTCTTTTATCATCTCACCTTGTATATTTGCGACTTTAAATAATAAACTTTACTTTTCAGTGGTAATTATCGTTCGGTAAATATGTCAAAATTAGTTAACTTAAAAAGAAAACGTAGCTCATACAAAGCAAAGCTTACGCACTTTAAATCATACTTAGCACTTCTTTCTTCTTGCGAAAAGCCTAGCTCAGCCCAGATTAGCGATCTTAATCTAAGATTATCAAAGATCGAAGAGTGGTATGGCGAATTTGATGCCTTGCAGATTGAAATAGAAAGTTGTATGGAAATTTCAGATGAGGACTGCGAGCAGGAGTTTCATTATCGCGAGCAGTTTGAGGTGGAGTACTTCGCGACAGTTGGCGCCGCGCGTGAGCTGGTAAGCAGGTTCACCTCTGCGCAGCCAGCCCGGGACGACGCCGCGTCTGCCTCCTCGACGCCAGGTACTGTTCTTACAGCTGCAACACCGACTTTAAATTTACCTACCATTAACCTACCTACTTTTTCTGGTAATTTTGAGGATTGGCTTAAATTTCATGATTTGTTTGTTTCATTGATACATTCTAATGACAGCATACCAAAAATTAATAAGTTTCATTATTTACAATCATCATTAAAGGACAAGGCCTCTAATGTCATAAGTACAATAGAATTTTCGGCCAATAACTATGATATTGCTTGGCAACTATTATGTGATCGGTATCATAATAATAAGGTTCTCATTAACAATCATCACGTTTATATAAACGGTCTGGCAAGAACCACTAACTAGAACTTCCTAAGACATTGTGAAACCGCCTGTAAGTACAGTCGACAGCACATCAGGTTAACCACTTTTGTTGCAAACTATCCTTTATCACAACTGCATAAGATCCCGCGGTGTTTACTTTGACGTGCTGTTGTCCGTACATACAGCCCAGCACCATTTAAATCCTCCTATGGGATAATTAGCATGTATTATGCATTATGCAGTAGATTTTTGCGTTGGCATTAAATCACACTGGTGTTAAATGGATACTACATATTCGGTGATGTTTTGTGTGGATCCATTTTGTCTCCCTACGACCCACTTTATATTCCTTAATTTTACTGTTCATTTACAAGTCACTTCTAGAAATCCATGATCAAAAACAGAAATTTCCCATGAAGATGCACGTACATAACTATAGTACGCGGAACAGAGAATGGTTATGTATATCAAAAACAAGACTCGTGAAAGCGCGTAAACATGGTATTGCTTTAAAAATGTATACAGGGTTACAGGAAAAGTCGACCTAGATCCGTTAAGGGCGTGCAATACACATCATTTCTGAATGATTTCACTATGGAACCCCCCATCCTAAACTTAACCGTTTTCGATATATTCAAGTTTTAATTTTTTTTATGAAAATGCCCAATTTTTCGGCTATTGAATTGAATATTTTGAATTTTTTTGACTCTTATGATTATTTTTTTGGTTTTTTACATGAAGGATGAGATGTTTAATGACCTCAAAGACTAAAATTGCACATAAGTTAACTAAAAAGGTCGTTGTAGACGATCGAAACTTAAGAAAATAAGTACAAATTATAAAAAAAATGTTTTCTTTTCTGGATATCTCAAAAAAATATTATGGCACTTGCTCTGCAGATGTGCTTAATTCGCATCTACCATGGACGAATCGCATGAGCAGACTAAAATGTATGGCAAGCGACCAAACGACCAAATACAAAACAATAGGCATGTTGTATCCCCAAACTTGTTTTTGCACGTTATTTTTCTCACTCCCACCTGCATAAATCGTACATTGTCTCGCTCACACGCACCGGATTAACTTGAAGGACAACTGCCGAGGGACCCGTTAGACCTACTACCTGAACATTTTCAACTAAGTTTTTTTCTATGAGTTTAAATACAACCCTAGGTTGTTATACCTCGTTGGATAGCTGATAAAATGTAGATGTTTTTAAGCACATCTGCAGAGCAAGTGCCATAATATTTTTTTGAGATATCCAGAAAAGAAAACATTTTTTTTATAATTTGTACTTATTTTCTTAAGTTTCGATCGTCTACAACGACTTATTTAGTTAACTTATGTGCAATTTTAGTCTTTGAGGTCATTAAACATCTCATCCTTCATGTAAAAAACCAAAAAAATAATCATAAGAGTCAAAAAAATTCAAAATATTCAATTCAATAGCCGAAAAATTGGGCATTTTCATAAAAAAAAAAAAACTTGAATATATCGAAAACGGTTAAGTTTAGGATGGGGGGTTCCATAGTGAAATCATTCAGAAATGATGTGTACTGCACGCCCTTAACGGATCTAGGTCGACTTTTCCTGTAACCCTGTATGTACAATAAATTACCTATAGAAGTTACAAGACTTCCTCTAAACAAATTTGACCAGTTGACAAAGATGTTTTTCTTGAAACATGCATTTTATAGTGTAGACGAATACATGAAATGTTCATTTTCTGATTTGCAAACTGAAACTTCAATTAATCAAATTATAGATAATACTTATAATGTAATTAAGTAATATTAAATTTAATCAAATAATATGTATTTTATTTAACATTTAGTCAAATAATATTTAATTTAAGTTTAATCTAATATTGTCCAATTAATTGTAAACTTTTGACTTACCAAAGTTATGAAATGTAATAAAATGGTGAATAAATTAATTGAATTGAATCTGAAATTATATTTTAAGGATGTATTGTCATAAAATATGAAGTTTAAAATTTTAAAGCAAACTGTTGTATTTTTAAGATTATCTTAATCTACTCTCTAGAGAAACATTTTTAAGATTTCTATTTTTATTTTAAAAGTATTCATATTAATAATTTGATAATAGTACGTTTATCGATATGATTTATCGACAATTGTCAAGCACAATTAAAACTAAACTGACAAGGGAACGAATGATAAACATACGACAATCCTACCGTATTAAATATACGTTATTTTGTTGATTTTGTAGGAACTGACCACTACTTTTTCAATGGCAATGTAACTTTTCTCTTGGAAAACACATTTCACTATTTTCAAGAAAAATTAACAGCTTTATTGGGATAAAAAGTTACTCACGGATGAAAAGAAATATTTTTTGTGTTGCCGCTATAATTTTTACACAAAAATATGACACATTTACCCATTTTTTCCGACAATGTTTCTCACTGAGCTCTATCACCATACTGACAAGACGTCACCTGTAAGTGAGGCCAAAAAGCCCGCTTCGTGGCTAAGGGGGCACAAGCGAAATGGCCCGTCATTGCGCGTCCAGTGGTTTATTCGTCCAAGATTTAAATCCATTTCTGTCTGACGAAAATTTAATTCGCGTGGGTGGCCGACTATCAAATTCAATATCAACTATGATATGAAGCACCCAATTGTACTTCATGCACAACACCATGTCACAAAATTATTGTTTAGGCAATATCATAAGGTACTTATGCATGCAGGTCCACAGCTCATGTTGTCCACCATAAGAAATAGATTTTGAATTATAGGAGGCCGCAATTTGGCTCGAAAAATTACTCATGATTGTGTCACATGTTGCAAATATTCAGGCAAGACCATACAACCAATAATGGCCAGTCTTCCAAAGGAACGAGTTCACAGCCAATTTCCTTTCTTTAATACTGCAGTAGATTATGCCGGTCCAATCTCATTGGCAGACAAAAAAGGTAGAGGATGTAAATTAATAAAGGCATATATTTGTGTCTTTGTTTGCTTAGCTGTAAGGGCAGTACACCTCGAGTTGGTAACCGACCTAAGTACTGAAACGTTCCTGGCTGCCTTAAACAGATTTGTGGCACGCAGAGGTAAGCCTGCTTTTATGTATTCCGACAATGGTTCTAATTTTGTGGGAGCGGCTAATGAGCTTTCTAAATTTTTAAAAACAAGGTGTAATGGTATAAGTTCGAAAATGGCGGAGCAATCTATCACGTTTAGGTTTTCACCTGCATACAGCCCTCACTTCAACGGCCTTGCAGAAGGTTCTGTTAAATCAGTTAAGCATCATTTAAAAAGAGTCCTGTCCTTAGCTAACCTGACGTATGAGGAAATGAACACAGTACTCATAAATATAGAAGTAATTCTTAATTCTCGTCCACTGACGCCCCTCTCTTCCGATCCAAACGATTTTGTCCCCTTAACGCCTTCTCATTTTCTTATCGGACGAACACTTACAATGTTGCCTACTTCACAGATAACCGCAGAAGAGACAGCCCGGATTTGCACACTGCCACGATATCAAAGAGCACAAATCCTGACTAAGCACTTCTGGAATCGTTACCATTTAGAATACATTTCAGATTTGCAAAAACGCATGAAGTGGCAACGTAACGTCGGAGGCCATCTACAAGTCGGGTCAATGGTCGTGATCAAAGACGATCGTTTGCCACCCAACCGCTGGCTGCTGGGACGTGTCACTCAACTGCACCAGGGGAGCGACGGTATCGCCCGCGTCGCCGACGTCGCTACGGCATCGGGAGTTCTACGACGAGCCTATAATCGACTTTGCCTTCTACCTACTGAAGAAGCTTTGGAACTAGGAGTTCCAAACGGGGGAGCCTGTTAGCGCACGAGCGGCGGGACCCTCGGGCGTCATCGGAGATCGTCGGCTTCGACTCGGCCATTCCACTCATTATCGTCGTCAGAGACGCTCGCGCACCATCTCGCATTAATTTATTGCCAAATTTGTATTCACCGTTGTTGGAGTAAATATTCATTACCTATTCGTCCGAGTTTACTTTCATCGCCAAGAAGATTCTCCTCCAATAGAACAAAAGAGTATGTTTTTATGTATATTTGTCCGCGACTATCTCGCATTGGGTTGGACCGATTTTGATGCGGTTTTCACTAAAATATTTTTTACACTGAGGACAAGGTTTTGGAACTATTTTATCTCAATCTATAACATATAAAAACGACGAAAAAAAATGACATCTTTAACGAACAGCAGCGACTGTCAACGTACGCATATCTGCCTCGGTGGCGCAGCGGTAAGAGGGTCGCGTTTTAAAAGCGATGGCTGCGCCAGAGGTCCCGGGTTCGATACCCGGATCGGGCCAAAAATATATACCTGATTTTTTCTGTTCATAAATTTTTAGGGTAGCCTGGAGTTTAGAAGTTGGCGGTGTTTCACCCCGTGCCTCGGAAAAGCACGTAAAGCCGTTGGTCCTGCCCCTTAACTCTCTCCGGTCGTGTCAGATTGCTGTCCATCGGGCTAAGAGAGTGAAAGGAATAGAGAGTGCACGTGTGTTTGCGCACACACTTGTGCACAATAATATGTCCCGCGCAGTCGGCTAGTCGTTGTGACTGGCCACCGTAGTCGAAATCGGCTAGAGGGACTATTATTATTATCATGCAAAAGATACAAATGCGTTTGTTTCTCCTATTAGCGTTATTTTAGTCCTTTCAGTGTTCGTTTTTTAAAGGCAGTTAAATTTTTATGATTTTTTTTACCTAACCCCTTAAATCGCAAGGATTGCCGTATTTTTTACTAATGCTAGCTCAGCTTAAAGCTATCGACATAAAGCTTACAAAACAAGACATTTATTATTATTATAATCTACGACCTCCGTTGTGTAGTGGCTAAGCACACTGGTTTCAAGGCGTCCCGGGTTCGATTCCCGATCGGGGCAATATGTAAATTATTATTTTTCTATATTGTCTCGGGTCTGGGTGTTGTGGTACCACCGTTGGGTCTGATTTCCATAACACAAGTGCATAAGTTACTTTCTTTGGGATGAGAGCAATGTATGTGATTGGTGTCCGATATTACGTTACTATTAAAAGGAAAACTTTTTCAGCATGGGGATGAAGTCCAGGCAGGGAGCGTGTTGCTACCGGCGACGAGAAGAGGGCGGTACCTCGCTAACATCATCAAACGGCAGGCTGTCGTGAGTAGATGCACACTTTCTAACAAACACCACAGGAATTATTTTGAGACTTAGCGCTACCGATTACTAATAACGCTATCTTTTTCAGGATGGAACCGGAATTAAGTTCAACAAAAATGCAGACCGAGTAAGTAGAAAAAGTAGACGAAGTAGGTTATGATTCAGTGGTCTACTACTTCAATTGAAGGTTTTCGTACAAATACTATTGTGTGAAATATTGGTAAAACTGTTTAATTTTCATTTCACGCTATCTTCTCGGAAATGTTCAATTACATGTCGTGTAATAGTGTTGAAAAGTGACTCATCTCTGCTCACGGGCCGGAATAATGTATCCTTCAACACCCGAGCGGTTGCAGGCAACCGCATAACAATAGAATTTGCATTGTGTCTCGTTCACATACGCTTGAGGGATTAAAAATCCACTTTCACAACCAAGAAAAAAATATTGCAATAATTTTTGGCATGAGTTGTTAAAAACAAAGATTGGCAGCTAATTTAACAGAAAACAAGTTGATGATTACATTTATTTTGTTTAAATGATTTGATACGGCGTGGCGCACCGGTGCATTCATCTCACTCATAGTAACATAATTTATTGCCTCACAGAAAGCGTGAAAATCGGAGTATTCGACTCGGGCATAAAGGTGTCTTTGTTAGCGAACTGAAATCCTCGCTAGCGTTCGGGAACTAAACCATTATTGCCTCGCTTCGCTTGGGCCTCAAATCTACAATCCTCACGCATCGCTCTTGATTCAAGGTAGCGCCCGCGCCTAAAGCACGGTAATCATAATATTACCGTGCCTAAAGACCCTCCTTACGCCCTGAGCGAATAATCGAAAACTTTGCTGCTTTTTACATTCGTGATTATTTCATACGTAAAGAAGAACTATGGATGTAAGTATGTATGTGTATGTGGATACCGTATCTATGGAATGTCTATGAATGCTGTTGGGTTATTTATCTTTCATTTGACACCCTTATCATCAAAATTGGTGCTGTGGTTTGGCTTGTAGAATTTTTTGATATTTTCAAAGAAAGTGTCTATATAATAGCTATGTTCCTTTGGGATGAAAATTTTGCTACTTAAGATGAAATTAAATTAAATCAAGCATGATTTTGTCGCTAATCGCTCTTTTCAATAAACATATTCCTTAAAGATGATAAAACAAAACATTTGGTACATAATAATCATTGATATTGGTGCACCCAAAAAAATCCTGCCAATATTAAAATATATCTATCTCAATAACTATTAGAGATATTGAAGTGAGGTTTTCTTTACCAAATACCGTATTTACTAGGCAATTATACAAACTAAGAAAAAACATACCCAGCCATATAATTTTTTGATAAACTGAAGTAAAAAGTAACGAAAACTATTTTTACTAAACGAAAAAAATATATTTGTGCATGTTTGGAAAGTACTATCTTAATATTGTTTTTTCATATAATAGATAACATAATTATCTTTTATTTGATACCATTTTCATTAAAATCGGTAACGTGGTTTGACTTCTAGAATTTTTCAATTGTTTTTAGAAAAGTAGCGTCATCTCTGTTTCTAAGGGGTGAAACTGTCGCAGCTGCAAGTGAAATCGCTTATTTTGTCCTAACTATCACTGTGCAAAGTGGCGTGCTTTAATCACAAAGTGCAGCTTTTCGACGAAATTTCGCCATAAGACGTATGAAAAGTATAAATAAAAAGTAAAACGTATAAAAGCGTGGTTTTTTAGTTTTTTTAAACTATAATTTATTTTTCATTTTTTAGTTCGATCTTTCAATTAATTATTTGCGGACATGCGACACGCGATAGCTCTATCTTTCTTACTCCCTTACAGAGGATCCACGAAAGAATTTATTAATCCTGACGGTCCTTATAAGGATATTGAGAAACTGTTATTAAATTATTGCATTGTCATCGGTCCTTGATACGTGTGCAAAGTTTCAAATTAATCAAACTTCTGGAAATCGGTCAAATTTATGCTCAAAGATTCCATTACATACATACATACATACATAGATAGATACAACCCAAGCTAATAAAAGCGTGGTAAAAGACCCGGCTAAGTGTGAACGGACCCGCGCACTGGGGTTCCGTCCGTGCCAATTTTAACTAAATAAAGGGTTCAATTACTTCCACTTAGCCAAAATACCACACTATTTTACTGACAATAAAAATAACTTTTCTTTTCACAGTATTTGTATGAAGGACAAAGTTATATTTGCGGTTGTTGAAAATGTGTTATATTTCAGAAACTACTGGTTCGATCTCCAAATCTCCAAACCAATTTTCGTTGAAATTATTTGTGAAGATCATTCACATTTAGCTTTTTTTTACAAAAATTTAACGAGTTTATTTCAAAAGTTAGACTTTGGAAGCGTCTATCTTACAAACGTTTGACTTTCAGATAAAACAGTTTTAGGAACCTTTATGTTATTTTGAGAGACCTATCTATAGATATCCCATATGCATAGGTTTAAGCATTTTTTTTTGTTTGTTTTAGTTTCACATACTTATGAGAGCCTCCCCTAAAAAGTCTTTTTTTTAAGCAATCGTACAGCTGTTGGCAGGTTACACCTACCTACCAAGTTTCATCTGTGTAATGCTAATAGTTTCAGAATAAAGTGGCTGCGTGACATACAGACGGGCAGTCAGATAGACAGACAGACTTGGCGAAACTATATGGGTTCAGTTTTTTGCCATTCGGCTACAGAACCCTAAAAAGAACACTATCGCCCTAACAATTTCCCTAAACATAAATTGACATCATATAAGGTGAATAAATTCCACCTACTTGACATGAATAATTATTTTAAAAACAAAGTATATTTGACGCGAGATAATTATTATGTAAATAATTATTTCAAACGACAGATAGCAATGTCGCTATCATATTATTTAGACTATTCAGCCAAGAACTTGGCTACCAAATCTGCTTTTATTGAGCAGATTATTGACATGAATATTCAACCATTGGAATCATTTCCAATAACAAACAATCATTTAAATTAGTAGATCAGACAATAGAGGATAACTCTTGCTTATCAGAAATCAAGAATCAAATCAATTAAATATAGTACATCAAAATATTCAAGGCTTTTCTGGAAAAGATTTGGAAATTGAATTGTTTTTAAATGAGTAAGTATTATAAAATGAATATTCATGTTCTCTGCATAACTGAGCACTGGCTCAAGCAGCATTAACTGATGTTATCGATAGATAATTATAATCTTATTAGTTCGTTCACTAGGGAGACTGCCATTCGCGGCGGGACACTTATATTAATTAATAATAAACTAAAATGTAAAGAGCGAAAAGACGTAGTGTCTCTCACTATTGAGCGAACAATTGAGATATCGTGTGCGGAGCTCGGACGACTACATTATTGTCTGTGTTTATAGACCCCCAAGTGGAAACTTTAAATTATTTGAATTTGTAATGGAAAATGTGTTAAACAAAATATGTAAAACTACAAAGAAAGTAGTTGTATGTGGAGATTTCAATGTGGACATTATAGATATTACGGAGGAACATCGCGTTCGGTTTTTGAGCATTTTCAAATCATTTGACCTCACTCCGGTTTTTGCTGAGCCCACTAGAGTAACTCCTACAACAGCTACTTGCTTAGATAATATTCTCTGCAACTGTAAAATCATCAAACAATCTATTATTAATTTTGTAAAATCGGATCATTGCGGTCAGAAAGTTACACTACAGAACCGTTTTATTCCACCCCGTCTATAAATCAAATGCAGGCCGGTCACTGCATCTCGTAAGGACAAATTTAAAAACCTTGTAAGTGATAAAATACCGTTTATACGTTTTGATAAAAAAAAATGCTAGTGACTTGTATGAACAATTATTTCAGGTAGTTAAAAAACAATTTGATATTACTTTCCCTCAAAAGAAAATAGTTATCAATAACTGTCAACCGAAATTCAGTGACTGGGCTACACGAGGAGTTTATACAAGTAGGAAAAAATGATTGAATTGTATAACAAAAAAGCATATAGAAAGGATCTATCGTTTCATGAGTACGTTAAGAGGTACTCAAAAATTTTCAAAAGAGTTTGCTATGTAGCTAAGTCGAATTACATACGCGATAAAATTAATAAATCTAGTAATAAAATCAAAGAAACATGGAATATTATAAATAAAGAAACATGTAAAACGAAATCTCATGATAACAAATTTAGTCTAGAAAAAAACAACAAGCTTATTAAATCTGATGACGAGGTAGCAAACGCTTTTGAGGATTACTTCTGTAATATTCCTATAGAGACGACTAAACAGTTGAGTTCTTGCTCAAGTCACGCGAAATCATTACTAGTGTCGAGTGTTCATAGGTGCGAATCCTCATTTAAATTCAGAAATATTGGTCCTTTAGACATCAAAAAAACATTTAAAGAATTAAAACAAAAGAAAACAGAGGATAAATCAGGTATATCAATAGACACAATAATACCCATTATACCTCTAATAGCTCCTTACTTATCTTATATCTTTAATGAATGTATTGACCAAAACCAGTTTCCAAATTTATTGAAAAATGGTAAGGTTGTCCCTTTATTTAAATCAGGAGACAAAAGTGACCCCAGCAAATTTAGGCCTATTTCAATACCCACAATAAGTAAAATTTTTGAAAAACTCATTTATAATCAATTACTTTCCCATTTTAAACTTAATAATTTACTACACGAAAAACAGTTTGAGTTCTCTAAAGGTAGAAATACAACTGATGCCGGAGTAGCACTCATCAGACACATTCTTGATGCTTATGAAGACAAACATGATGCCGTAGGTGTATTCTGTGATTTATCAAAGGCGTTTGATTGTGTAGACCATCAGACACTGCTCATTAAGTTCGAACACTATGGTGTCTTGGAAAACTCATCTAAGTTGTTAAGTTCGTACTTATCAGGTAGAATACAATCAGTTAACATAAATGGTACCTACTCTTCCGGAGCCCCTCTTCAAATGGGGGTCCCCCAGGGCTCAATATTGGGGCCTTTACTTTTCCTGATATATGTAAACGACCTGCCATTTTATTCCACAAATCTTTGTGAGATAGTTCTGTTTGCTGATGATACTTCTTTGATTTTTAAAATGAAAAGACATGAAGAAAATTTTGACGAAGCAAACAATACTCTCTCCAAAGTATTGAATTGGTTCACCACCAATAACTTGTACTGATGTACATGTATTACGTGTAATAAATTGAGTACCTTAATATATTCAGTATTCATCGGACCCACATTAACATTTTCATCACATTATCTTTGTTTTTCCATGCTTTCATTTCCTTTTTCCATCCAAAGATTGCTGGTTCATTTGCTGTAAACACGAACATAGAGTTAATCATAGATTCTATCTACCATAACGCAGTTCGTATTTTCTCCCTAAAAAGTCGTACTGTAGACATTAAACTATAGGCATTACCTGCCTTTCTACTCTTCTTATACTATTACTCTGTATTTTTGGATTATTGTTGTTTTCTAATCCTTTTTGAACAATATTTATTGTGAATCTAAAAATGTCAAACTTTCAAAGCTCTGTTATTCTACTTTTCTGTACATAATACTGTAAAAATAGCTGTGTTTTACCTTCGTTTGCAATTTTCCTTTAATTTGCATTGGGTGATGATTCGTTTTCCTGATTATTTTTATAAATTGCTTGATTTTTGACATTTTTTTATCTTTATTGACATGGTTGTTATGACAATATCTTTCAAAGTTTATTACTTTTTCGGGTTTAATCCTCTGTAAACCACCAGTATTCATGTTCTATTTTTGAACCTACCTCGATCTAAATTTGAACGGCCCAGGCCCCTATATAAGCCTTTACTTTTTTCATTCGATTCATTCGATTCCGAGTTCTAAGCTCGAACAGTTTTATTATTCATCAAACATACTTCAAGTTTTAACACTCTTCATTTTCCCTCAAGAAGTCTTGAAGAACCGCCGGTGATTGCTGAAACACCTCCTCACGCTAGGGGAGGGACCGGACACACATTTCCGGAGGAGTATCCGAGTCCATTGACTGCAGTAACACCTCCTCGCTCTAGGGGAGGGACCTGTCTCCTTCTCGGAAGAGGACCCGAGACCAAGTACTTCTGGCACTCCAACTGATCATAACATTTTCTACATAGTTCCCGTTACCCTCATCACTGCTGTGAGTTACTTCTTCACGGCGCCTGTCACCGCTGCACATCGGCGTCGCTGCTACCTCCGCTGTGTCGGCCCTGCGCCTGTCACCGCTGCACATCGGCGTCGCTGCTACCTCCGCTGTGTCGGCCCTGCGCCTGTCACCGCTGCACATCGGCGTCGCTGCTACCTCCGCTGTGTCGGCCCTGCGCCTGTCACCGCTGCACATCGGCGTCGCTGCTACCACCGCTGTGTCGGCCCTGCACTCCGACGCCGCCCTTTGCTGCCTCCAGGACAATACTTATAGAAGATCTGAAGACACTAACTCACGCCCACTGCACTTTACTTACATTCATACATACATAAACTCATCTCATTTTTCGGTACTGTATTTTTTTTTGTTTTAATATAAATTCTATTCCCTCTTTTACCTTTTTCTTTTACCTTCTACTTCTTCACATTTGTCGCTTCACGACAAACTTGTTGCTGAATGCTAGTAAAACTAAATGTGTAAAATTCACTTTGCCTAATGTAAAGCAACTTACACCAAATATTGTACTAAATGGTAATAATCTAGTCTTAATAGACTCCACTGTATTTTTGGGCATTACACTTGACTCAAAATTACAGTGGGGACCTCATATTGAAGCCCTAGCTAGGAGGCTAAGCTCGGCTGCCCTTGCAGTTAGAAAAATAAGGTATCTGACTGATGTTGAAACGGCGAGGCTTGTGTATTTTAGTTACTTCCACAGTATTATGTCTTACCTTTCTTGATACCATATTTATTTTGCAGAAAAGAGCCATTCGTGCTATTTATAAACTTAGTCCTCGTGACTCCCTGAGAGAGGTCTTTAAGAAAATCAACATATTAACTGTGGCTTCTCAATACATTTTTGACAATATAATGTACGTCCGTAAAAAATTAGATAATTTCATGAAGAAGAGCGACATTCACTCATATAACACAAGAAATAAATACAAGCTTGTCGTTCCTAACTTCAGATAAGTTAAAACTAGTAATTCGTTCATGGGAAATTGTATAAAATTCTTTAATAATATACCACACAATCTTGTCGAATTGCCGGTTGATAAATTTAAGAAACACGTTAAAAACACGCTTATGTCTAACGGCAATTATAAGGTTCAAGACTACCTGTATGACACGAATGTGTGGTCTGTCCAGCCTGCACCGACTGATGTACTTACCTTTGATGATTTTGATTTTACGGCAGCTAGTGGTGACTGAGTTTGTTCCGGCGTTTCTTCTCAGCACTTGCCTAATTTTCTGTGTACTGTCTCGAAGCGCTGGTTTTTATTTTATTTTTCACTGTACATTTGACGTTCATAAGTGGCATATTGTGTCCTAAATTGAATAAATATTTTGAATTTTGATTTTTTGTTAGAAGTCACATGCGTGTCACGTATGTGAAAGTTATTTGTCCCACAAAGTGATAAGGCGTTGGATATCTCGATAGAACTTGATCCTTGATTAGCAACTACTTTATAGATGAACGCTGAAGCAAAGAAGAAGGTGGACGTGCTCTCCGACGATCTGCTGCCATACATAATCGGAGAGCAAGAGCGCCGCACCACGCTGCACATGCGCGTCATGACCGCCATCCAGAACGGCGAGAAAGGCATCACCGTGGCCGAGATCAGGAACAAGCCGCCGCTTTTTATTAAGAAAGGTATTCATGGCTTAGAACACCGACTAACAGGGATTATTTAGATTTTCCTCACTAGTGGGTAACTAGTGTGTCTGTCTCTACAAATTCACATTTTTTTTGTTTTCATTTTAATTTGTAGAGACAGTGAGTAAAAATTAAAAATAGGTTTTGATTACATACTTAATAGTCTGAAGTAATAAATTTCCACAAATCCCTACTGATGTGTTAAAGTCAATTACAGACAATTTACAGAACAAAATATACAGCGCTTTAAAACATCATTACAGAATATAGACTGGAATCAAGTAAAAAACAATGCATATAAATGAAAATTACACAATATTTAATAATATAATATAAAATCACCTTGATAAATACATTCCAAATATAAAAACAAAAATAAAAACTAAACCAATAAAAGGGTGGCTTACATCAAGCTTAAAAAAGCTATGCAAGCATAAAAGAATACTACGAACACTTTTGAATGAGTCAAATTCAAATGTACTGAAAAATTACTACTTGCAATAAAGTTAAATATTAAAAAATGTATAAAATGTAAATTTAAAAAAAAGCTAGAATATTGTAGACAAATAAATAAATCTGATAACAAATACAAACAATGTGGAAAATAATAAATAATAAAAGTGGTAATATGACAATTAAAGCTAATAAAAATATAAAACTAAAAATAGATAACAACAACATAAATAAATAAAAAATATCAACAAATATTACACACCGCGTATTAAACCCACCGACATCTTCACTATTCTTACACCCTGTAGATCAAAATGAAGTTATAAAAATTATTAAAGCCCTAATAAAATAAACGTAGCTGTGTAGTTGACGAAATACCACCTTTACTAATAAAAAAAATGCGCTAATGAGCTGTCTATACATTTAACTTATCTTATTAATCAAAGTTTTCTTGAGGAATTCCTAGATTTGCTTAAAATAGCGTTAATTAAACCATTACAAAGACAACATCACCTCTTAATTACAGACCAATAGCGCTCTTACCTAGTTTTTCAAAAGTTTTCGAAAAGGCCATGTGTAATCAATTATATAATTTCTTGGAAAAGTTCAGTATGAGATGAGCATCAAAACGGATTTCTTAAAACTAAATCAACAACATCTGCTGTGTACCGGTACATACAGACAGCCCTCAGTCACCTGCATAGTAAAAAGTACGGCGTTGGCTTGTTACTGGACATGACAAAAGCGTACGAAAGCGTAGATTATAATATTTTGCTATCAAAACTGTACGGTACGGGGGTACGTGGCCCTAGCTATTCTTGGTTTAAGTCATATTTAGATAACCGGAAACAAATGGTAATCATAGATCATTTTGACACAAAAAGTAGACAAATTACATCAGTCGCTTCGAAAGAAGTAACATTAACAGGTTCAATACCACAGGGAAGTGTGCTTGGCTGCATTCCTTTTCTTATTTACATAAACGACCTACCTAAAATTGTCAAAATTTATGTAGCCCTGCCAGTGCTATTTGCTATCTGTTCTTATAAAATGCGAAGATATAACTACAATCAATAGCGTTCGTACAAATACAATACAAGAAATTTCTTCATGGCTAAATCAACGTAACTTAACAATAAACTTCTCCAAATCAAAAATAATGCAATTTAGAGCGTAGTGTAAATCTCCATTAAACTTAAATGTCACTTTTAATAATACAGAAATCGGAACAGTAGATAACTTCAAAAACGGTTGCCCACTCTATTTCGAAGTTGGTACGAGTAGTACGCTTAAGTTGCTAAACTAAAAAGTAGCAACTTTGTATGTGTTTAGGAGATTTGTACGGAAAATAGACAATTTGTTTACTGGTTGGTACATAATATTATGTGATAACAATTCTATATAGGTAGCAAGATTCGATCTCTTTTTCACTCCTACTACCTATTCATGTGTTGACCACAACAGCAATCTCTATGCCGATCTACCTAAGAATTAATTGAGTGGTAAAAAAGTGGTAAAAAAAGTTTGTTTAACTTTGAGAAAAATAAAACACGTCGGAAATTTACCGTACCTCAACGGTTGTTTATTATATCATTATAGGCATCAATTATTTTAGGACTGATGTACCGCTGCCCATCCAACATGGCGATACTAGAGCCCGACGGATCAGGGGTCATGATGTGCGAGAAGGAAGTGAGACCATCGCTCATCACCTTCGACTCCTGTCTGAGCGCAGAGGACAGAGACCTTTATGTCGCTGGGAGTAAATACTTCTTTTGCAATCGTGAGTATTGAGAATCTGTGGTCGTAGTGCGAGTCGGAGCGAGACTTAACAACATCTCGCTTCCTCGAAACTAGCCTTTTCGACGGTAAGTGTACTTGATCAGAAGGCGTAGTGCGAGTCGGACCGAGACTTACTCGATCAAACGCATCGAGCGCGTTAACGTGATTTTTTATAGGATTGAAGCAGCGCCATCTAGTAACTAACGTTTACACTAAAACAATCCCATATAAAATTACGTTTACGCGCTCGATGCGTTTTATCGAGTAAGTCTCGATCCGACTCGCACTACGCCTTCTGAACAAGTACACTCACCGTCGAAAAGGCTAGTTTCGAGGAAGCGAGATGTTGTTAAGTCTCGCTCCGACTCGCACTACGACCACAGATTCTGCCTATTAATGACTATATATACGAATTGTATGCCACAAGACGATTCTATCTGTGAACTTTCTGCGTTAGGATGATTCTGCTTTAAGACTATCATAGATATTAAATTTCTGCCTAAAGATGATTCTAGCTTACACGATTATGCGTTTTGAACATCTGATAAACTCAAACTCAAACTCAAACTCAAAAGTTTATTTGCAGTAATTTGGGTACAAGTACATTGAAGTGTGATAAATGAGTGAATGCTAATTGATGTTCTGCGAAAGGAAGTTTATGCTATTTGATGATATGCCAAATAAAATTATGACAATAAAAATTCTGCGAAACAAGGTAGACCCACCTGGGTTTTTCTGATCAGAAATTCTCAGGGTAGCCCGAAGTTTGGAAGGTCGCGTGCCTCGCCTCTACCCGTGCCTCGAATAGTCCGTAAAGCCGTTGATCTTGTGCCTTATCTTTCTCCGGTCGTGTCAGATTGCTGTCCCATCGGGCTATAAGAGTGAGAGGAATAGAGAGTGCAGCTGTGTTTGCGCACACACTTGTCCTCTATACTATAATATGCCCCGCGTAGTCCATAAGTCGTTGTGGCTGACCACTGTAGTCGAAATCGGCTATGGGGGCTAATATATTGTTTCATGACATAACATGTTTTCGCAGGACATCGAGTAGAGGGCCCAGACCTGCCTAAGAACGGAACGGCAGTCATCGGCTGTGCACCGACAGAACGCACCTCCCTCAACTATACGTATTCCAAATGCGCACTCGAAGACTCCGAGGACGTCGTTGTGCACTACCGGTATTATCCTGATAAGGTAACACTGATGTTGCTTAATATAAAACTGTTTTATGTGCACTAGTGTACTCGAAAGAGCGAACACATAGATAGGGATATAAACTTAACGTGAGTTCAATTACACTTCTTCAATTTCGACTCCACTATCCAATCACAGCAATTAGTTTTCTATAAAATCAAGCAACTTCTATTAAGCATGAACAGGCCATCGCATGTCAGGGGGCGAGTTGCGATCTTGCTTTAATCCGTTTAAGTTCCAGGCATATCAATTCCCATTCAACTAGCTGAGTCGCCAAATCGCATTGATTTGCGATGCAACTTAAGAAAGGATATTGACCAAAGCCGGGCCCAGATTGCATCTTTGTAGTTTATATTTCAAAAATCTTGTTTGAAATATAATTGTACTGGTATTTTAAGGATAAATAAGTAAGTAAGTATTGAATTACTTTAGTTAAATATAACAATTACAGAATGTATCAAAATGAATGTTATTGAGGTGCATTAACTCTGCAATCACAAAACATAACCTCAAAATGCCTAATCTGCCATTGAATTCCTCGTAAACCCCTGAATTTTGAGTGTATTCTTTCAAATATTTATAAACTTTATACCAACTTTTTGTAAAGACGCACGCTGACGCAAAGTGGGCCGAGTTTCTATAGATAGAGTTTTGGTCAATATCCTTTAAAGTATTTCTATTTCACTTACACGTATCTAGTGCTCTACCCATAAAATTATTATCCGTTTCCGAAAGGTGATAGTACTTCTATGGCTATACCACGCAATACTCCTGTATGGATGATACGTAATTGCAGTACTTTTCTAATCCGTTAAAAATCAGAACTGCTTAACTGTCATAACAACATTGCACTACCCAGATATATGTATATGTCTACCTAATTAAATCAAAACATCCTCATTCCAGACCTACAAGTATGTCAACGAATTAGACCCGGACAACGAGGTCTGCGACCACTGGCGGCCGTGCCAAGTGGGGTACATCTTCAGCCTACCCACCGCTGACCAGGCTCAGACGGTCCATGAACTTTGGAGTAAGGGCAAATTTGTTCTTATCCGTATTTTATTAGGCCAACCTAGTACTAAGTTGTTGTATGGATGCTACCTATTTATCCAATAGCAAACAATGTTACCTAAATTTTGAAAGTCGTTTTCAAAATGTATACTTTGGTTTCAGATGATTACAGTAAGTATCTACCTAATAAAATAATGAAAGGACGTCCAAATGAATAGATTACACCAAAATAAAAGCATTTCAAAGTTGCGCGAGGAATACTCTATACGAACTTATATTTGTGTATTACGAAATTTAGAGAGATAATTAATGGAATCAGGCGTTACTTTGCGGAAATCCATAATTGAGTTGAAATTTATAAAATTATTTTGCTTTAAATTTCCGCTGAGCGACGCCGGCGCAGGCAACTAACAACACAAACCGTCACCGCGTTTAGTATTAGTTCAGGCAAATGCAGGATGCACCACCCGCCCTCCCTCAATACGCATGCGGCACAGCTGATGCAATTATTAGTACCCAACACCAACGTGCAAAATACCTCGACGCGTTTCGCCACTACACGTGGCATCCTCAGGAGATGTTGTCGCCTCGGCGGAGCACGGACGACTGAACTGTGTCGGCTGGCGAACAGGCCTTTTATACTTTCTGTCCACTAATGTGGTGACGTAATCGTTGTAACGGAAATTTGAAAATGAAGTTAATCCGTTGGTAGTTGACGGTTATTATTAATAGATTGTTGATTTGAAAATATATTTAGAAGTGGAGAGGCGGTATAACTGACCTGTTCGTTCAACAATGTAAGCGTATTATCTTTATTATGTTTTATTATTTCTAATTGTTCCAAAACGGATAGTTTCAAGCCTTTTTCACAAGTATGAAGGATGGAAAACGTATGATTATTAGGAATACTATGTCCTGAATCTAAAAGATATTTGGCGAAATGAGACCTCTCAGGATGGTTGTTTCGGTAAGCGGAAATATGCTCTTTATAACGTGTGTTGAAGCTACGGCCGGTCTGTCCTACATAAATGGCGTTACATGCACTACAGTTAAGCCTATAAACACCAGATTTTTGGTGTTTATCAAGCTTATCTTTTCCGTTACAAACTAATCTCAAAGAATTATTAGTTTTAAAAGCTACGCGAATATTTTGATGTTTTAATCTTTTAGAAATACGCTCCGACACCGCTCCTAAGTAAATCAAACTAGAATTATACCTGTCTACCCTTTCTTCAGGGATAGAGTATAATAAACTAGTTATGATTTTGTTAGTCTTGTTTTTTATTAAGTTGTCAATAATGCATCTTTTGTATCCGTTTGATATGGCGATATGATACAAAATATTAAGTTCTTTATGGTAATTGTCTTTATTAAGTGGTACAGTGAAGAGATGATGAATATATGAATTGAACGCGGCCATCTTATGTTGCCACGGATGACAAGATGATGCATGAATGACAGTGTCAGTATGTGTTGGTTTTCGATATATTTGAAAGTGGTGTTTACCCTGCACCCTTGTTATAGTTAAATCTAAAAAGTTAATACTATCGTTTTGTTCTATTTCTTATTTAAATTTAATTTTAGGATGGATGTTGTTAATTTTAGTAAGAAAAATATCTAACTGTCTATTAGTTCCGGTCCAACAAATCAAAATATCATCAACGTATCTATAATAATAAAGGATTTTCCTTTCTTGTATTAAGTATTTATTTTCAAAATAATCCATAAAAATATCTGCCATTAATGGACTTAAAGGAGAACCCATTGCTAAGCCCTCCTTTTGTCTGTAATATAGATTGTTGAACCGGAAATAATTTTGTTTCATGCATAATAAAGTTAATGATATGAGATCTTCTATCTCCCCCGGATGCAATCGCTGTTTTCTAAGTGATTCTTTAAAATATCAAGGCATTCTTGATAAGGTACGTTGGTAAATAAACTTTCTACGTCTAATGATATCAACTTTGCATTCCGAGGGAGAGAGACAGATTGTATTTTCTTAATTAAATCTAAGCTATTTATTAAAGAATATTTTGGTTTGAATGACGATTTCTCCTTTAATATTGTATTTAGTTGTTTAGCTAATTTATATGCCGGTGCGCCGATGTATGAAACTACAGGACGCATCGGCATACTTTCTTTATGAATTTTTGGTAACCCGTATAAACATGGACTACGTAGATTCATTTCTAATAATTTGTTATTATGTTTATACGAGCCATCCCTAAACGTATTTTTCTACATTGAATTATGTACTTTTTGTGTGCTTCTTGTGAAGCAAAAAGCCTAGCTTTATAATCTAATAAATCGAATTCAACGTTATGTAAACAATATGATAATTGAGAATGAAGAATTTTGAGGTGTAGTTTTAAATTATCTCTAACCGAAAACCAATGCCGAGACTCCTCATTAAGCCAAAACAGTTGTGCTTTTTAATAGCTATATTTGCTTGTCGACTATTCGTGTTGGAACGTATATTTATATAATTTGGAATGACATGTTCACGCTTACATTGTTGGTTGAACCAGACATTTTGAACAGCTAAACGATAAAGTTTCGTTAGCTTTATGTATAGACGTGCCTGTACTAACTCGACAGACCGGCCGTAGCTTCAACACACGTTATAAAGAGCATATTTCCGCTTACCGAAACAACCATCCTGAGAGGTCTCATTTCGCCAAACATCTTTTAGATTCAGGACATAGTATTCCTGAGGTATTTTGCACGTTGGTGTTGGGTACTAATAATTGCATCAGCTGTGCCGCATGCGTATTGAGGGAGGGCGGGTGGTGCATCCTGCATTTGCCTGAACTAATACTAAACGCGGTGACGGTTTGTGTTGTTAGTTGCCTGCGCCGGCGTCGCTCAGCGGAAATTTAAAGCAAAATAATTTTATAAATTTCAACTCAAATTTAGAGAGCTAATCGAGACAAATGATGGGGCATGCCTGTTGATAGAAAGATAAATATGTAACATTTAGGGCATTTAGTCGGGCATGATAAGAGGTAGCATGCCCGACTAAATGCCCTCCGGACAATTACCTGCCTTTCGTCTGGTCATTTTAGAGCGTGTACGACGTATCTGTAATTTAAAAACATCTTAGAAGGACACTTGAACATAATTCGCGCGCTTTCGCCGAGCGTTTTAACTGCTAGTACATGTATCACTGTAACATGGTACATGCATGGGTTGATGTTGCCATTATATTTTGACTTGTATTAAATTTGTTTTGTTTTCTAATTGGTCCACTTGTTGACATAAATAAAATATTACTATTAAGTAGGTATGTAACCATTTGAGTTTAAACAATAATAATTACAATTTTCAGTGGAAGGTAATTTTAGATTTGTATGAAGTTATTGATTATTTTTTGATCAAATTAAGTATAACCACATAACTAACATGTTCAAATTCACTTTTCTAAGATGAAGACAGTAAGTGCTTTAATTCACTAATACTACTCATTATGTTCATATTTTTTTCACGAAAATAAAGTGGACTGAATACTAATTATGATTTATTTATCATCACAATTTCAGAATATCAACGTGAGTTTCTCTTAAAAAAAACTTATCTCATATAATTTAATTTTGCTAGTAAGAAATCTCAACTGTATTTTATTTCATTAATTTTAGAGGACGGTAAGTTACTATTCTCTTTGTTAATTTTAACCGAAGATATTTTAAAACTTTAAACTATGTTCGATTGAAAATTAGCAAGTCCTGAAATATATTAATTAATCCTTTTGCTTTTAGAATATGTTGAAGGTAAGACAGTAACTTTAATTCATTATTGGATGATCAAACGAACTTATCTTAAGTGAAGTTCGATCCAAAGTGTCCTGACTTCGACGAAGAGATTTATTTGACCATGTAGTATGCCCTACTACGCGTCTATTCACTCGCACACAGGTTTAGCGCAAGAAAGAGAAGGTAAATAACCTCACTCCCTCCCACGCCTCAAAGCACTGCCAGCCGCCTGTCGCTCATTCATTTCAGAGCAAGGAGACCGATGTATGAGATGTACAACATTGATTATACTTATTGTAAGGGTAACGATTATTTTTGCATGAAAAACGTACACGAAAATTGGAAAGGGTGGGACCTTAAATCTCTTCGTCGAAGTCAGGACAATTTGGATCGAACTTCACTTAAGGTAAGTTCGTTTGATCATCCAATTGTCCTGACTTCGACGAAGAGAATTAATGGACCATGTAGATGTTTCGAGTAAAATCAATGTTGTTACAATAGGATAAGTTGACATCTCTGATGTTAGTAGTGTTTGATCATTAAAATGATCATATTAAATAACAATTAATTGTTCATGTCACTATCTTTGACATTAACATGTATTACTATTACTAAAAAACATTAGATGTATGATAAGTGATAACTATGATAAGTTATAACTTTCTACTAATAAAAATATCTTTATTAGGAAGAAATAAGATATTTGGTAGTATTTTTTATTAATGATTAACTAAAAATTGATTATTTATTTATTTTAGTAATCTCAAACTGAAATAGGGCATTTTTGTTTAATTGTGGCATGTTATAAAAATTGCAAACAATACGGAATACGTATTTTTGGGCTGAGACGGTTTGCGAATAATATAGTTTTACTTACACACTGAATTTGGCACGTAAAACAAATGATAATTTTATTACATGGAAAGCCACATACAGAAAACACTTTTTAGTTAGCGCCTTATCTTTGGTAAGGTAATGGGCGTGAAGGTAAGTCTGACAAATGCAAATCTTTGTCTTGCAGTTTTTAGCATATTTTATAAATAAATATTTGAAATACATAGGGACATGATGTTCTATTGCTTTTCAGAATGGGCTATTTAGGAATTAATGCGACTGTTTGAAAGATATTCGACCGAATACCAAACATATAAATATTTTATACATTAAAATTTCGAATACCTGAGAAAAATTATTTGGTTATAAAATGTGTTTGATGATTTGTATAAAAGTAATTGATTAAAAGATTCATTCTTAGGAATGTAATTCTTTTAAGATCGTTATATTCACGGGTGTCTATCAATGATATATGATTATTAGCTGTGTTAGAAAAAGAATACGATAATTCAATGGCTCTGAGATATTATCGTTATCAGAAAGTTTAAGGCATAGGTAGGTAGTTAATGTTTTTTTATGTATTATTTATATAACATTAAGTATATTAGTTCTTTTTCTAAAAAAGATTTAAAATCGGCTTCTGGGAGCTTTATAAGGGCAAACGACCGCAAACGATTTCTCCGATATAAGTTTTGGTACCACCCAGCGCCGACCAAATACGTTTGCCTAATATTCGACTAATCGACCAGGAATGTTCGCCTAGTATTCGATAGTCGGCACATGGTCAGATTTCTCGTTGTAAATTTAATCATAATTTTATTGCCTGGGTAAATGTCTGGAATACTTTTACGGATTACAATAAATATCAATCCTATCTTTCGAGTTGGTTACTATGCGTTTTTTATTTATTTATCTATATTTATATTTTTAAGTTTGACAAATATTTGTAACTTATTTGGCTACAGATAAGACTTGTTTCAATATTATGAGCTGTGTCAAAAAAAAACTCTGATGATGATTCAGAATTAGGGTACCTATTTTGAAAGAAATCGAAAAATAAACGGATATCGTATTAAAAGTTCCTTTGTCATATCGAAATCCAAAGGGTGAACTGGTTTTATACACATTTAAAAACATCCTTAAATATGGTTAATAAAAAACATGGATAATTTGGTTTAAAATAATTAATTGATTCGAATTTTAATAAATGGTCGAATCACATGACGTCCTCTGGCGTAAGAATTAAGGAAAAGTCCTATAAAAAAAAACATTTCAAAATAAAATTACTTTTTGCTAACTATACCACCTGACCTATTTTATTATTAATTTTTAATTTGCAATTGTTCCACCATATGTAAGTAACTGGTGGATATCAAGACAAAATGTCCTTTGAAAATTTATTAAACACATTATATCGAATACTATAAACATCAAACAATAAAATGCATATAATAAGTATCTATTTTATTGGTTATTAGCGCAACGTTTTCAAGGAATTGTTTCTTAATAACTTAGTGGCTTTCTGGGGAAGATAGTTGGGGAGTGGGTGGATGTAATTGATTGGAAAAAACTGATGATTAGAGAAGATATTTACTTTATTCTTAAATCACAGAATAAATAGTAGGAAAATAAACATGGTTCATAATTCTTTTATTTTTTATTTTCTCAAGTATTATTACAATATGAAATATTGTAATAATACTTGAGAGAATAAAATTGTGCCAATTGATATGCTTTGCTTATGCATTTCCATAAAAAGCAAAAAAGGCATTATCTTCATAAAATGAGCTTGTTTCAACTTAATAGCTACCTACTCTTATGGTATATTTAACAATGTGTCGATAAGTTTTGGTTTGTGCTATCTGCCGCATACTTCAATACAATGGAACGTTTTATTGAATTATTCTTAGGTGGTGCTTGTGGTAGGTATTTAATGGTAAAAAAGGAAAACAAGGTCATAGAAACAAAAGTCAATTCAAGGTGACCAAAGATTGTCACAATTTTTACTGGGCGGTGGCTGGCTTTTCCAAAGATAAAGAACACAGATCTTTATTAAGATTTCTCGACTCGAGATTAAGTACCGAACTTTGCGACGGTTATATGAATGCATTCATAAAAAAGCATATCACTATCACAAAATATTTTCCGAAAAACGAAATAACCTCTAAAACAATGAAATACCGCGCACCCTAATAAATCTAATATGACGGTAGTACTTTATTGATTTCGGAATTTGATAAGATGTCTCATTGGTTTATTTAAAAAATATTACGCTTTCCAGCTAGTTGTTATTGCGTCAGTAAAGAAAATCTAAGGTTTACCGAATTATTTACTGAGAAGTTGATTTAATCTTAGTTGGATATAAAATAAATACGGCAAATTTTCAACCATTCAGAATCATACATTTGCCAGGTATTTAGCAAAGCACATTCTCATTTTTATCATAGCTGTTAAAATTGAAAGCATTAAATGGGGTTTTTAAACGGACCGGTTTTTATATGGACCCAACCATATTTTGGTACGTCCTGGGCAAGCTTACAGCTAGCTTGCTTGCTAGTTATAATCAAATAGCCAACCACAAGCTAAATAGCTATAGGTATGAGCAGAAAGCAGAAATGTATGTAGAAAAATCTTGCTTTGTTAAAAAGTAAATGGTTTTCTTTTTACGAAATCTATTAAATTCGATATTTTAAGCAGTATTGTTAAGCAATTTATGTTTACCATAGCATTCTATAGTTAGACAAATGTATAGCCATTGGCAAGAAATAAGTACAAAAGAGTTGTAATCAATGGATAAGGACCCAAGCCACCCATAACTATGTGAACTATGGTGGGATGCTATGCTACCGTTTTTAAAGCTTTGTGGAAAACATATTAGGAGCGTGTACTGCAGGTTGCAGAGTACGTGTATTTATGTTTAAGGTCTAGGCTGTTAAAGTGTTTTTGAGTCTCTCATTTTTACTATTCTGAGTAAAAATTTACAAAATGACTGTTAATTTATTCGATTTGAAATAAATCTTCTGCCACTATTTATTTTCGGTACTTACAAAAAAGATACTTGGTAGATCATTTTATTGCCATTTTTGTTTGTACGTGTGATGGCTCACATTATGCTCCATTTTAATCTTTGCCAAAAGATTGGCTGAGACAAGTGTTCGGTCGTGGTTTTGCCACGAGTGGAATACGGTAGCCCGTAATAAGTACATGAGTACGTACGGCCTTAAGGTGATATAACAAAGCATTCATGAAGACACATACCTTTTTGGTCGGATTCTGATTCCGAGTGCGAGACGTTGAAAAATCGCTGGAATTGTGACGGCCGTCGCGTTGGCACAGGCAGAACATACCCAGGCAGGTACCTGTTGGGTCGGATGAGTGCGGGCGAGGGCCGCTGATTCATACTTAGAGGCCATAATGGCGCATCGTCAGCGCTGCTTAATATTATTCATGAATGTCTTTGGCTGTAATTTATTATTATAGCATTAATGCTTCAACACCCGAGCGGTTGCAGGCAACCGCATAACAATATAATTTGCATTGTGTCTCGTTCACATACGCTTGAGGGATTAAAGCCCAATTGGCTGTTACTTCAGCTAACTTGTTTCCCTTTTTTCGCAATGAAAATGAGGATAGGAAGCAACGCATACCAAAAGTCTCAGATAAGATCTAGAATAATCTAGATAATTAGGACTGGCTGACCTCGCGTGTCAGCTATGCCGGTATTTGCTACAGATTGATTCGGAGCGGAATCTCGTATTGATTCGGAGCGGAAAATGCGGACTGGCTAGCATCTCGTGCTAGCTCGGCCGCGAAGCGTAAAGCATGCATGGTGCAGCCACGCTGGGTAGTGCGTTTTACTTCACATTCACTTTTGAAATAAACAAAACATTTTTGAATAAACATTTAACTATAAGGTAAAATTCGTTTAGCACGAAATAAAAACTTAACGGTTATATACTGTGGTTACTGCGTGCGTTGGAACGGCGCGCGCGCACGGACACGAATGAGCGACAGGCGGCTGGCAGTGCTGTGAGGCGTGGGAGGGAGTGAGGTTATTTACCTTCTCTCTCTTGCGCTAAACCTGTGTGCGAGTGAATATACGCGTAGTAGGGCATACTAAATGGTCAATTAAATCTCAGAGTCGAAGGCAGGACAATCGTTATCATGTATTGTTATTACTACAAATGCTGCTAAAAGCCTCAATTTTATGGTTTTTTTTGTAATATTTGTTATATTTCTTACAGCTGTTCCTGGTAAGCAGAGATATTTAATTATGAAATTCACAAATAAATAGCGATAAATTGCATAATATAACTCGTATCGTTCTCTGTTTGCAGATATGGATGGGCGTAAGTTATAACATAATAGCAAGTTGTTCTTAGTTTAAAACTCTATAAAATTAACTCTTCCCTGAGAACCTTGTGAATTGAAAAAAAAGTAGGTATTCGAAGTATAAATCGCAATGTTTTTTTAATATCCTGCCTTTTTTCAGAGCATTTTGTAGCCGGTACGTACACGTTAACTATCTCTCTATGTTTCTCAAACTCTGTTTGTTGTTGTCTCAAATACATAATCCTTTATATAATAAAAAAAGTTATATTGGACACCAATCACATACATCGCTCTGATCCCAAAGTAAGTAACCAATGCACTTGTGTTATGGATATTAGACACAACGGTGGTACCACAACACCCAGACCCGAGACTATACAGAAAATTTGATTTCTATATTGACCCGACCGGGAATCGAACCCGGGACCTCGGAGCGGCGACGCCTTGAAACCAGCGTGCTTAGCCACTACACCACGGAGGTCGTCAATAATTCATTTTATTTCAGATGACTTCCTCGAAGAGTTTATCCACCGGGACGGAACGCCAGACGGTCGGCCATACGTGCCGAGTCCGCGTAGAGTCGCCTTATCGAACGTTCCTGAAGGCTATCTGTACCAAATACTGGGATATAGGAAGAGCACTCACACTTATATCGTAAGGATCTGTTCTACACACATCTTCGGAAATCATAGTTGAAGTTTTTAAGTGTATTTTATTTTTATTTTTACAATAACTTCTTTTTTACTCCATCTAAGTACTTTTTATATTGTTAACACCATTTACCTCCGATGAGAAGTATAATGTTATTAAAGTTAAGCCGACCGTTATCGACACAGGCCTTTATTTACGTACTTACTTTTATTTTCTCAAATAAAGAGATTCCGCTCTGTGTAAGAGAAAAAGAAAACTTAACTATGAGTTAAAAGTTACAATATTAATTCACGATATGGACAATTCAACGTCAGTTTTTCAATTTCGATTTTTATTTGTTCAATTATTTTATAGTACAATAAATTTGTGTAATTAATTTCTTGCTCTTAGTCAATAAATCAACCAGATTCCATGTTTATGTCCAATTAATCAACATTCAATTTCAAGTCACAATTTTTGCCACTTACATTGCAAGCAAACAGCAAACATGTGCACTCGATTTCAATGCTGTGTTATAGGACAATCCAGCTTTACTAATGATGTGTTAAGAAGACTGATGGAGCTCACCCGTACACGTCACATCAGCGAAGCCACTCTTTTGCGTATGTTGTGTAAAAACAATCAACTTTTGCCTCCGCAAACATTCCTGATGCGCTGCATAACTTGTCCGACAAGCTCCAGATAGTGACAAGCTACTGAATGCTGATGGAGCTACCCCCATCATTCTTCTAAAACTTTTATCGTATTGAATGCGGAAAGCATTAAAAGCTTTTTAGTCCACAGGCTGCTAGTAGCTGTAGTGTTTGACAATACGTTTTAAACAGTGTTAACTTCACGTATTTCGAACATCCAGCAAACCTTCTCATAGCCATATAACACCTAACCGACAAGGCTTTACGCTTTACATTTCAGAAAATCGGAGCTAAAAAAGTGTACCAACCACCGTACGTGTATGTCCAAGGAGAAATTTCCATTCCAAATAACGACGATCAGAGTCATTTCATGAGCCGGTACCACATAGGATCTTACTCCAACGAAACTAAACTTCACGAGATTAGCAATGCGTTTTTGTACATTGGTAAGTAATACGTAATAAGTAAGTCGTATAATACCTACACGAAGCTCCTTATTATTATAATAATTAGTATCGAGATCGATATGGAAAACTGGAGATTGTTAGATGATGGTTCATAGAGGATATATGACCTTTGGTAGTAAGGTCTAAGACCCTTTACACACTGCGACTTTTAGCAGCGAAACAGTCTCGCGTTTTGAAAACGCGCTTTTAAGCGTCGCAACTCACGCAATGAACAGATTTTATTAAGTAACCAAAAAGCGTGATGAGACCTGCTTTTAAGCTGTACCGTTTCCATGAGTTTACGGCAGTTTTACTCGCTAGCGGTAAAGAAAGTCTATGAAAAATAGCACAGCGCCTCTAGCAATCACTTGCAGAACTAAATTAATATTATTGCAAATTATATTAACTAATATAATACCGTCGTATATAATCTGGCGACCGACCGATGGCGGTATAACCATTCAATGTAAGGCGCAGCTAAATGTTAGACTGTGACGGGCAGCAGCGTCACAGCTGCAAGGAGCTGCGCCTCTGCGCTCGCCAAACCGCCTGCCAAGCGTGGCGAGTATTGGCAAAATCCCCTCATGAGTGCACACAAAAAAATCAGGCCCCCAGTCTCCGGCAGCCCCGCTATTCCTGACTTTGGTAGCGGTCACGGTAACGGCGGGGCAGAGGGTGCTAAGAATCCCCGGAGGCGATCGCGCTGCCACCCCCGACGACAACTGGCCCTGGTAACGTACAACACGTGTACACTGAGGACAGATGAGAAGTTGCTCGAGCTGGAGGAAGAAAAGAGCAGGTTACACTGGGACATAATGGGTCTATCAGAAGCCCGTAGAGAGGGAGAGGACACGATAACCCTACAGTCCGGAAACCTGCTCTACTACCGGGAAGGCAACCAACGAAAGTCCCAAGGTGGTGTCGGGTTCCTCGTTCACAAGTCCCTCGTCAACAATATCGAGACCATCGAGAGTGTGTCGAGCAGGGTAATATACCTTATACTCAGAATATCCAAGAGGTATTCGTTGAAGGTCATACAGGTATATGCACCGACCTCGAAACACCCGGATGAAGAGGTGGAGGAAATGTATGAGAACGTAAGTAGAGCCATACATACTTCCAAAACCTATTATACTGTTGTAATGGGGGACTTCAACGCGAAACTGGGCAAGCGAGGCGAGAATGAGTTGAAGGTGGGACCTTTTGGATTCGGGCAAAGGAACGCCAGGGAACAGAGGCTGGCCGACTTTCTGGAGAAGGAGGGACTCTTTGCGATGAACTCTTTCTTCCAGAAGCCGCCTCAAAGGAAGTGGACTTGGTTGAGTCCCGATGGCTTCACGAGAAACGAGATTGACTTCTTCATGACCTCCAAGAGACGGTTATTCAATGATGTCTCCATGATCAACAGGGTGAAAACCGGAAGCGATCACCGAATGGTTCGAGGCACATTGAATAAGAAAGAAAGAAAGAATGTGTTTATTTGCTCATGAAAAAGGGTACATTGGGATGGTATAAATCTATGGTTAGCTCAGCTTTTTCAGCTATCATTTAATAGCATGCAAATACATATTTTAATAATAAACAATTAATAATAATCAATTAAACTAGTCAGAATTCATAATATTAATACACATGTCAAAGTTTTCTAGAATATTAATACAATATCAATTAGTTTCAATAATAATTAAACGGCTCAAACATCATGACTTCAAATTTAAAAAATCATCAACTTTATAAAAACAATGCTGAATTAGCCATTTGTAAAGTGCACTTTTAAATCTGTTGAACGGCAGGTCTTTTATATTATGAGGTACTTTGTTATAAATAAGAGTACACATCCAGTAACAGTTTTTTTCAAATTTTGCACTTTTTTGAGTGATATCTGCCACAAGCCTATTGCCATTTCTAGTGTTGCGCATATAAACCTCCTTTGCTTGTCTAAAAAAAATCATGTTTTGCTTAACAAACTTACAAATCTCAAAAATATAAAGACATGGAAGAGGTAGTATTTGTAGGTAAATAAATAACGGCCTGCATGGCTCATCAGGTACAGAACCACATATGGCCCTAATGCACTTTTTTTGTGCAATGAAAACTCTATTTGCATCAGAGCCATGACCTCATATGATAAGTCCGTAACGTAAAATGGTCTCTACATACGCAAAGTAAGCAGTAAGTGCTGTATTTTTGGTAGCGACTTTACCTAATTTATACAGTACGTATGAAAATCTGTTAATTTTCTTGCAAACATTTTAGATTTGATCTTTCCAATTAAGTTTATCATCTATCCATACACCTAAGAATTTCGTCATATTTGTACCTTTCAGTTTTTGTCCTTCGAAATGTATGTCCATTGTCTGATATATTATATTATTAAAATTAATGAAGTATGTTTTGTCCAGATTTATATGTAAATTATTATTTTTAAGCCATTCAATTAAAGTTTTAAGTGTATTATTAATGTCCTGAATATGATCTTCCAGAGTCAATTTCCCGTCTGTTTTTACAATTATAACTATGTCATCTGCGAATAAAATAGATTTGTGTTTAGTTAACCCCGGGAGGTTGTTAATATAGATCAGGAACAGTAAAGGACCTAGAACGCTACCCTGTGGGACTCCATATTCGTTTACTCTTAGATCCGATCTATATTTTTGAATCACAAAATTACAGTCAGGTCGACTAATTTCAACGGATTGTTGGCGGTTATCAAGGTAGATTTTAATCCAACATAAGGCATTGCCCCTGACACCACATTTTTCCAATTTTTCAAGGAGCGAATTATGTGAAACGAAATCGAAAGCTTTTGACATATCAAAAAATATGGCGGTTGTATAGAGTCAGAGTCTCGTTGACCATGTCAAAGATGGCATGTGCAGTAGATTTATTCTTCTGAAAGCCATACTGATTGCGCTGGATGACTTGATACTTATCAAAGAACGATGTAAGTTTACTATGCATAACTTTTTCATACACTTTTGAAAATATCGGCACCAGCGCGATTGGGCGATAATTGACCAAAATAGATTTATCATCTTTTTTAAACAAAGGCTTAATAACAGAAATTTCAGTTTATTAGGGAAAATTCCCGATGCCAAGGACAAATTAATTAAATAAGCTAAGACTTGGCCTAATTCCTTATAACAAAACTTAATAACTTTCGTACATACGCCGTCGTATCCCTCAGAGTTGCTATTACTTAAGGTCAGTATTAATTTATTTATGTCATATTCCTGAATGGGTTTAAGATAAATAGAATTATTCAAAGTTTTATTTAGTATGTCACATGAAATATTAACTGTATTATCTATATTTGTCAATTCAATGAAATAATTGTTAAAAGTATTAGCGATTTGAGTAGGACTAGAAATAACATTGTTGTCATATTTAATTATATCAATAAAGTTATTGTACTGCGGATTAGTATCTATTTCCTCTTTAATAACGAATAATAAATATGTACTTTTCAGTACATATTTATTATTCGTATTTTTTTTGCATTTAGTATACATTTTTTAGTATTTTTGAGTATTTTTGATATTTGAGTTTATTTTTAAAAGTTTTCTTTCTGTAGTAATTTTGCCTAATGACTCTATTTTTGGCACAGCTTTTCCTTATTCTAGTTGTTATCCACTTCAAATTAGATTTTGTACATAATCTAACTTTTATATATGGAAAGCAAAGATTGTAAAGCAAGCAAAACCATTCATGAAATTTATTGAATGCTGTATTAGGTTCTGTTTCGCTATAGACCTCTGAAAAAGAAAGGCTGGCCATATATTTTTTAAACTTAACCATATTTTCAATAGAGTAGTCCCTCCTAAAGATATATAGAGTATCCGGAAGAGTGAGCTTTGGTTTGCTCTTCATAAATATAAATGTCAAATTGGAAAGATCCCGCCTGATGAAGTCCACGCTCCGACCGACTCGTGTCGTGCTCATATCCAAAATCCCGAGAGCTTTCAACTCGAGTTATCAAACCGCTTTGATTGCCTAGAAAATTGCTTTACAGTGGACGAAATTAACAACGGGTTTGTGGAAACTGTTCAAACGGTGGGGTCTAAGTATTATATGCCTGGCCGTAAAAATAGACCTCAAAAACTGTCGGTCCACACTCTCGACCTTATGGCAAAATGTCGATCTATGGCACTGCAGACCTCCGTTAATGCTGAAAACTACAGGCAGCTCAATAAACAAATATGGAAGTCCCTGCGACACGACATTCGTTGCTTTAACACTAATAGTGTTACGAGTAAAGAAACGATAGAGCGGAACCAAGGCTCCAAAGTGTTTGCAAGGGACATGTCTATTGGGCAGAGCCTGTTGACGAAGCTTAAGACAGAGGACGGCAGTGTAGCGTCGACGAAAGCAGAGGTTTTGAGGGAGATCGAAAGGTTCTATGGGCAGTTGTACACCTCAGTAGCCAAACCCGTTAATAGCTCGGCCAGAGACCCACGAGCTATCCTGACCCGTCACTACACCGAAGACATCCCGGACATCAGCCTCTACGAGATTAGGATGGCCCTTAAACAGCTCAAAAACAACAAGGCACCTGGCGAGGACGGAATCACAGCAGAGCTTCTGAAGGCGGGTAGAACACCGGTACTTAAAGTCCTTCAGAGACTCTTTAATTCCGTGCTGCTAGAGGGCATCACGCCTGAGGCATGGAACAGGAGTGTGGTGGTGTTGTTCTTCAAAAAAGGAGACAAAACCTTATTGAAGAACTACAGACCCATCTCACTCCTGAGCCATGTCTACAAGCTGTTTTCAAGGGTCATCACGAACCGTCTCGCACGTAGGTTTGATGACTTCCAGCCTCCCGAACAAGCCGGTTTCCGAAAAGGCTATAGTACCATAGACCACATCGCTTAGGCAAATTATACAGAAGTCCGAGGAGTATAATATGCCTCTATGCTTAGCGTTTGTGGACTATGAGAAGGCCTTTGATTCGATCGAAACTTGGGCGGTGCTTCAGTCTCTGCAGCGGTGCCACATAGACTATAGGTATATAGAGGTGTTAAGGTGCCTATACAATAACGCCACCATGTCGGTCCGAGTACAGGAGCAGAACACGAAGGCGATTCCATTGCGGAGAGGTGTGAGACAGGGAGATGTCATATCTCCGAAACTGTTCACAGCGGCATTGGAAGACGCCTTCAAACTTCTGGAATGGGAAGGAATCAGCATCAATGTTAATGGCGAATACATCACACACCTCTGATTTGCCGATGATATAGTTGTTGTGGCAAAGACGCTGGACGATCTTGGCACTATGCTCGAAGACCTTGACCGAGTATCCCAACAAGTGGGTCTTAAAATGAACATGGAAAAGACGAAAATTATGTCGAACTCCCTTGTCGTACCCACTCCAGTATCCGTTGGGAACTCAACTCTCGAAGTTCTCGACGAGTACGTCTACCTGGGACAAGTGATCCAATTGGGTAGGTCCAACTTCGAGAAAGAGGTCAATCGACGAATCTTTGGTGGTCGGAAGGTGATAGTACCAACCACCAATTGTACGTACTTGTATGATGATGTGGGTCGACTCCAAGAAAACAACAGTTTGTATATTCACACTTATTATTGTCTCCGGTTCACAAGCACAAACAATATAAAGTCAGAAGAAAGAAGAGATGATAGCAAGGATAGGAAGCTAACACAAATTAATAAGCGATAGCAATAACATGAATTAACTACGCGCGGCAGGTAGTATCGATATGAGCGGTATCGAGCGACACGGGCTTCGCGCGGGCGTATGGATCTCGACTGGCGAGCGGGCCGCCTGCGCATTCTATGGAATGCGCAAAAGTGCTGACGCTTGCGACTTGTTACGATCGCGCGTGTCCATTGCGTTCGGCCGGCAAGCTCACTCGTTACATCCGATAAGTTCTCGGTGTTGTGTATAATGTTTTACTTGATTTATTAATATATAAATGAAATGTAAATATATAGGTAATTGTATTATATTGTGTAAGTAAATAATATTAAGTAGTTATAAATATTTGTTGTAAATAAATAGATTAAGTATAGTGTAATTAATATTTGTGTGTGTGCTATGTGTGTAAATAAATATAATGTGGGAAAGCTGCCCACATCACTCCCCTCCAGAGACCGTGTCTACGGGCGATAATAGTCCGGAAATCTAACTTGACGCCCGGAACGAGTAGTTTTAGGGGGTGAATTTACAATATCTTTACTTTTATTACTACAAGTTAAATTTTGGTTTAAATCTTTATTTGTATTTAAGTTATTTTCAATATTAGTTTTATTTAATGTAGTATTAAGATTTTTGTCGAGCAATGTATAGGCCGGCTTAAGGCGGTCAATAGACACTGTGACACTTTTGTTTTTAATTTTAAGTTGAAAAGTTTTAGGGCCTCTAGTCAAAACTTCGAATGGGCCGTTATAGGCCGGTTGAAAAGTACCACGTACTGTGTCATCTCTGACAAAAACGTGACTAGAAGTGGCCAGATCTTTATGTACAAAAATTTTACTGTTATGATGATTAGAAGTAGGAACAGGTTTTAAATTAGCAGCAAAGTTACGTAAACGGGCTGAAAAATCTCGAATGTCGGTGGTGTGACAATCTGATTTGTCACCAAAGAATTCACCGGGCATTCTTAAAGTTTCTCCGTAAAGAAGTTCGGAGGGTGTTGCCTGTAGGTCCACTTTAAAAGCATTACGTATGCCTAGCAGAACTAGTGGCAACGTTTCCGTCCAGTTTACGTCGCTGTGACAAGTAATGGCCGTCTTTAACTGGCGGTGGAAACGCTCCACTAGGCCATTACATTGCGGGTGGTATGCCGTTGTCATCCGGTGTCTAAAACCTATCAGCTTGGCCAGTTGTTCAAATAAGGCCGACTGAAATTGTCTACCGCGATCGGTAACTATGTCCGTGGGACAACCATATCGGGAGATCCAGCCAGATATGAAGGCTTTGGCCACTGCTTCTGCGGTTATTTCGCTTAGCGGAACAGCTTCGGGCCATCGCGTGAAGCGATCGACCGCTGTCAGGCAGTAGCGATAACCGGCAGATGGAGGTAGGGGACCGATCAAGTCCAAATGAACATATTTGAAACGTGCTTTCGGTAAACCTAGCGTGCCTACGGGTGCAGACACGTGTCGGTTCATTTTGGCACGCTGGCAAGTCAAACATGCCTTGGACCACTCGCGACAGTCCTTTCTCATTGATGGCCAAACATATCTTTCGGCAACTAACTTGGCGCTAGCGTTGGCACCGGGATGACTAAAGCTGTGTAAGTTTAGAAAAACCTGATGACGGAACTGTTCTGTGACAAAGGGCCTGGGCGTCGGCGTGCTGACGTCGCAGTACAATAGTAAGCGACTCCCAGGTATTGTCTTCTTCTCCAGGCGAAGAGAATTTGAACCATGGAGTATTTGGGCTAGTTCCGAGTCCGAGTCTTGTGATTTGGCAAGTTCTTCCAAATCGATAGGCTTCTGAACTTCATCAACGCGAGAAAGCGTATCGGCAACGATATTGTCTTTACCGGCTATATGACGTATATCAGTAGAAAACTGAGCAATATAGTCAAGATGCCTAAACTGACGGGGAGAGCAGTTATTCTTTCTTTCATGGAAGGCAAAGCATAACGGCTTATGGTCAGTGTAGATGGTAAAGTGGCGGGCCTCGAGCATGTGTCTGAAATATTTGATACTCTCGTAGATAGCAAGGAGCTCTCTATCATACGGCGAGTATTTCTGCTGTGATGGGCTCAACTTGCGAGAGAAAAATGCAAGAGGTTGCCATGAATTGTCCTTATACTGCTGAAGAACCGCGCCAATCGCCATATCAGATGCGTCGGTGGTTAGTGCCAATTTGACCTCAGAATGCGGGTGGGCTAATAAAGCTGCATGACAAAGGCTTTCCTTACATGCTTGAAATGCTCTCAACGAGTCTCCCTCCAAGACAACCGGGTGAGAGCCTTTCACTGAACCAGTCAGCAATGCGTTCAAAGGGGCTTGAATTTGGGCAGAGTTTGGCAAGAAACGCCTATAAAAATTGATCATGCCCAAGAACCTCCTGAGCTGCTTGACCGTTTTGGGCACTGGAAAGTCCTGCAAAGCCTGGACCCTACCTTTCAGAGGCTTAGTACCAGAATGAGAGATGCTATAGCCAAGGAAAGACACTTCAGATTGACCGAAAACACACTTGGCAGTGTTTATAAGAATTCCATAGTCCCTCATCCTAGTAAATTGCTGACGAAGATGGTTGTCGTGGTCTGCTTCCGAGCGTGAAAATATCAAAAAATCATCCAAATATGGATAGCAGAAGTCAAGGCCACGAGTCATCTCGTCAACAAATCTCTGAAAGGTTTGGCCAGCATTCCTCAAACCAAATTGCATGAAGGGAAACTCGTAAAGTCCGAAGGGTGTGGTGATAGCTGCCTTCGGAATATCCTCTTCAGCTATAGGGATTTGATGGTAGGCTTTGACGAGGTCTACGGTGGAGAACACTTTGCAACCTGTAAGATTCTGGGTAAAGTCCTGTATATGGCGGATGGGGTACTTATCCGGGATGGTCCGAGAGTTGAGAAGTCTGTAGTCTCCGCATGGACGCCAGCTGTTGTCCTTTTTAGGGGCAAGATGAAGCGGCGACGCCCAGGGGCTATCGGATGGACGTGCAGTATCGTTCGCCAACATAGCCTCATATTCCAACTTGGCTATTTTAAATTTATCAGGGGCTAGTCTGCGGGGTGGACTGGAAACTGGGGGGCCTGGTGTGGTGCGTATGTAATGAACAGTGTTACGTTTCGGTGTAATGGGTGTGCCTGCCGGTCGTGTAATTTCCGGAAATTCAGCGAGAATCGCGTGATACTTACCGCTGCCAGTCAAAACCTTAACGCTCGAAACAAGAGAATCTGAAAAAGTTACACTTGCAACTGTAGATACATTAGTGTTACCGTCAACTAAACATTTGTTGCGGATGTCGACAACTAAATTATAAAAAGAAAGGAAGTCGACACCAATTATGGCTTTAGTAACATCGGCAACGACGAATTGCCAGATAAAGTCTCTACGGAGTCCAAGATTTAAACTTAACTGCACTGAACCGTAAGTGTTTATAGTAGATCCGTTTGCGGCACACAACTGATAATTAGTTTTCGCACGGCGTTCACGAAGGACAGTCTTCGGTATGACACATAAATCGCTCCCTGTGTCCACAAGAAACTGGATCTTGGATCTGCTATCAGTCACGAACAGGCGACCAGTAGTCTTAGGGCAATCGTCAGCCGCCATTATCGACCGCCCATCGAGTTTTCCGCCTTGAAATCGCAGGGGGTAATGCATTTGCTGGCCTTGCTTCCAAACTTGGCATGGTACCAACAAAGCGGATGCTTCCTGTAGCGGGCATTAGACCGGCTACGACTGCGTTGGCGTTGGTGGGATTGGTTTCGAGGTCTGGAGCGCTGCGACGAGAGAGCTTCTACCTTCTTGGTGAGTTCAGCGATCTGTCTAGCCATATCGTCCAAAATGTTGGTAGAGGATCTGAAGGATGAAGTCGCTGCGACGACAGGTGCTGGAGGCGCTATGTCCTGAATCCGGTCTGCCAAATCAGCCAAGGTCTCGATTGGAGAAGTAGCCTGTGAAGCGATGATCTGCTGCATGTTGTGTGGCAGGCGACTTGTCCAAATAGTCCTGACAAAGTCTTCTGGAACGCCAGGTCCTGCCAAGTTCTGCAAATGCCTAAGGAACTGGGACGGCTTGCGGTCCCCGAGTTCCTCGTGCATGAGGAGCTGCTTCACCTTCTTCTCCTTTGAAGCTGAGAGACGCTTGATCAGCTCTGACTTAAGCTTCTCGTACTTACTTGACGCCGGAGGAGAAATAATTATATCCTCGACTTCTGCAGCGTACTGGTTATCAAGCTGTGATATTACATAATAGAATTTTGTCGAGTCAGCTGTTATGTTGGAGATCGCAAATTGGCCCACTAATTGTGCAAACCAAATTGCAGGCTTGTCCGGCCAGAATGGTGCGACTCGTACTCCGACACGGCAAATATCGGACGATACAGTGGAAACGCGCCCGTGTTCGGCATCGCCATCTTGAACGGCACGTTCTGCGTCGCAATCTTGAAAATTAGGTGCGAGATCTTCACTGTCACTATTTGCCATCTTCTCGAGGTGTTCTGAAGGTGGTCACCAGTTTGGTGGTCGGAAGGTGATAGTACCAACCACCAATTGTACGTACTTGTATGATGATGTGGGTCGACTCCAAGAAAACAACAGTTTGTATATTCACACTTATTATTGTCTCCGGTTCACAAGCACAAACAATATAAAGTCAGAAGAAAGAAGAGATGATAGCAAGGATAGGAAGCTAACACAAATTAATAAGCGATAGCAATAACATGAATTAACTACGCGCGGCAGGTAGTATCGATATGAGCGGTATCGAGCGACACGGGCTTCGCGCGGGCGTATGGATCTCGACTGGCGAGCGGGCCGCCTGCGCATTCTATGGAATGCGCAAAAGTGCTGACGCTTGCGACTTGTTACGATCGCGCGTGTCCATTGCGTTCGGCCGGCAAGCTCACTCGTTACATCCGATAAGTTCACGGTGTTGTGTATAATGTTTTACTTGATTTATTAATATATAAATGAAACGTAAATATATAGGTAATTGTATTATATTGTGTAAGTAAATAATATTAAGTAGTTATAAATATTTGTTGTAAATAAATAGATTAAGTATAGTGTAATTAATATTTGTGTGTGTGCTATGTGTGTAAATAAATATAATGTGGGAAAGCTGCCCACAAATCCAACTCGGCTGGGCAGCGTTCGGGAAATTGCGCAAGAGTGTCTTCTCATCTCATCTACCTCAGTGTCTGAAGACGAAAGTCTTCAACCAGTGTGTGTTACCAGTGATGACATACGGATCCGAAACATGGTCTCTTACTATGGGCCTTATAATGAAGCTCAAAATCACACAACGAGCGATGGAAAGGGCTATGCTGGGTGTTCCTCTACGGGATCGAATCAGAAATGAGGAGATACGTAGAAGAACTAAGGTAACGGACATAGCCTTGAGAATCAGTAAGCTCAAGTGGCAATGGGCAGGGCACATAGCGCGAAGAACTGGGGCAGGAAGGTTCTAGATTGGAGACCCTTCGACCAGAGACGCAGCGTGGGACGTCCACCAACAAGATGGACAGACGACCTTATAAAGATCGCAGGATCAAACTGGATGCAGACCGCTAGTGATCGGTCGCTGTGGAAATCCATGGGGGAGGCCTATGTTCAGCAGTGGACGTCCTTTGGCTGATAATGATGATGATGATGATGATGATGAATATAATAATATTGTAAATTATAATTCTTTTATTCAATTTTTTTTATTTTTTTTTTGTTATTTTTGTGTCAGAATTTGTCCTTTCTTTATTTTATTTGTTTGTTTAATGGTTAATGTTATTATTATTATTATTTTGCATTCGTTCGAATTTTATTATTTTAATAATTATTTCAACATTAAAATCTACCCACAAAGGCACCCGCTGAAAATCAGCGTCGTGGTATGCGTTCCGCTGCCACGACTTATGCTGAAAAAAACAGGACTATTCGAGTCGAAAAGGCACCCCTTTTCGACTCGAATAGTCCTGTTTTTTTTGGGTATGTTTTTTTTTCTTAATATGTATTCGGTCGAATAAAGTGTTTCTTTCTTTCTTTCTTTCAAATTGTTCCATGCAACAAGTTAAGTCGTCGCTCGCGACTGAAACCGCCATAAACTCATGGTAACGTAGTGCTTATTGATCATTTCCTGTTACAAGCTTGTGGTAGGCATAGATAAGTCATAAGAGGGTTTAATTATGTTTTTCAGAACGAACAGACGTGAAGTTACAAGAAGTGGATCTGCATTTAGCAGTCGGACAGAAGGGCGCACCATCTCCTTCTACGGACCTGGACACCGCGTGAAAAACGTCAGAGTGAGGGGAGCAAATTGGCAGGTGTACAACCTACACCCGAGAGTCTGCAAGATCAGGCATGATAACTCTGGGTAAGAGAAGCTCACGATTCGAAAGTTTTGAATTTTAGGTAGAAAAACCAACAGTCTGATGCTCGGAATAAGGTAAACCTATATGTCTTTCGCAAGTTCGTGGTTTGAATGTCAACCTAGGTTGCACAGTGAAAAAAGACGTGATCCATACTTACTTAGCTAATCTGCGTGTTAAAAAGCGGTTCATTTGCGTTCTTAAATATAGAGAAAACAATTGCCGAAGTAGGTGTGATGAAGATGAGGACGTTGTCGAAAAACATAGCAGTGATAGAAATGTTCTTCGTCTTATATAAGGTCACCTGGTTAAAATTTATAATAATTAAAGGGTCGATTTAGCACAATAAATTAATATTTTTTGTAATTGGGTTTTAAACGCGTTTTTGAGAAAATTTGAGACTATGATATATTTTTTTTCGATTTTTTCAAAAAATAATATATAGATAGTGTCCTGCTGTTTCAATGACGATAACGTTTTGGATATAATTTCAGTGGAGGCACCATTGAGATCAACGTGGGTGTCGTCACAAGGAACAGTTTTGGGCACTACTTCGCGATAATATCCGACCTAGAGGGCAGAGAGCAAAAATTGAGGGTTATGCAAGTGATAAGTAAGTGGCCACAGCAGCTAGTTGCCGATATAATTACCTTCTTACCTAATAATATTACTTCAACATAGTTTATGTAAATCAATTGAATGGGGTTCAATAACGATATAATCTCTATTCAAAACGTATTACCTACTAGATTGAATACTAAATTCAATATACATTGACTTTTATTATTGAGCACAATCATTATTTTGTACCTAGGTCATGGGTTTTATACACACATCAAAAAAAGTTTGCAATCACTTTTAAAAAAAAACTTTTTTTAATGGTAAATGATATCATTGACCTATTATTATTCTTCCTTATATTGTTATTATAATATTTTTATAGGGCTTTATATTTTAAGAAAAACAGAAGTATTTTTTCTTGATAAAGTTGCATTAATTGAATTAAATCAGTTTATGCTAGTGATTACAAACTTATTTTGATGTGTGTATGTATTTAAGTATTTATGGGAGAACCCCCCATCAGGGTCGTTGTCTGGTACTTCGTAACACAAAGAAAATTTCTTACTTTAAAACCAGCAATTAGTGGCTTACATATACTTATATATAACAAAATCATTTCAGGGGCAGGTATGTAGCCATATCGAGAAGGAACTGTAAGCTAAATCAATGAAATATAAGTATTTATAATAATTATGGTTAAGTCTAAGAATTTGAAGAGCTGCAGATTGATGTAATATAAAATATTTTAATAGCAGCATTATTATTCCAGACGTGGGTGAGCTACACATTTCAATTCTCTTCATTCATACCTTTAAAGTTCACATTAGTCTCAATCTAAATATTTTTATGTTTTAGATACTGGTAAGTAATCATACATTCTTCCTTGACATTCTTAAATCAATATCTTGTTATTATTTGATTATTTTGGATTTTTATCTTAACATTATGTTTTTTTTATTCATTAATAGAAAACAGTAAGTATTGAAATACGATATTTATCTCTAAAATACCATAGAGATTACTTTCCAGTCATACGTAATCTGAAAAAAGTTCATGAATGTTCGCGCGTTTTCTTTTTGCGAAATACTCAATAGAATGTTATAAGATTACCAACAATAAAGTTCAGAACAATCCAAGGTGCATGTTAGTATCATACGAGTACTCACATTAATGGCTTTTTGGGGTAGTGATTCGAATACTTAGCTCCTACTTCAAAACAACTTGCAACTGTCCTTTGTACTGCCGCACTGAGCATTTCAGCGTAATACGAGTACATCGCTGGTAGAGCTTTCACAGTTCAGTTTAGAAGTTTACATCAAAGGCCAATCTGCTCACAACAGTACCGGCACAGTGCCGACACGTGCCGTTCAGGAGCGTATTCATCAGTGTCAGTGAAAAATGATATTGTGGCATACATTTTGAACGACGTTCTGTGACGTTTAGTGATCACTGCAACTGACGAGTGCGGATAGTGTCGTACAAAATGTATTCTGTAATATGCCGGCACTATTGGATCGGGCTTCAAACTGCTGCTACTGCGTTCAGTGCCGTCTTCGCTCTTCTACCATTGGTGTGTTCTAGCCTTAATGTCACGTATTCCTTGCTAACTGTTTTTATGAACCACAGTGCTGGGAACAACGGAAGAGCGCAAATCCTTCGCAGTGGGAGCAGCGGCACACTTTCAAATGTCATTCTCATGTACGGAGTGCGACGTGACCGACGTACTGTGCGACGGCGAGAGCGCTCTGCCACGAGGGCAGGTGACGCTCGACCCGCCCGGCACCGTCACCTTCGACTTCTCCAGGTATTAAGGAACTATTCGTCCCGTCTAGCACCGTCACCTTTAACTTCTCCAGGTATTAAGGAACTATTCGACCCATCCGGCACCGTCACTGTAACGTTGTATATTTTTGTCTAAGTTCGAAAAGCTAAATGGATGTATGACTCCAGTCCATAGTCGTGATTTTTTGCATAGATATGACGGATGCTGACACTGACATTTGTCAAGTGTGACAGCTGCGGTTTTTCCGGGTCCGCGACTGTTGGTCGTGCGTCGGAGTGGAACGTGTGTTAAAATGAAAAAAGTAACAATTTTGATTACGGGGCACGCTCCATTTATTTTGTAGTTTGATAGTTATTCCTGACGCCGCCAACATGACAATTTGGATGAATTCATTTCGAAATTGATTTCATATAAATGACTGGAAAATGATCTCAAATAGAATAATTAGCATAAATGCTTAGTAATCAATTCAAAAATTATAGGGCGAGCCAGCTGTTACAGGTTTCGCTTTTGATATGTGTCTGTAAGTTGTACAGTCACAATCATGTTTTAACCGCAGTGACCTTACTTAGACCTTATTTGGATTACGTTTGAAGTCAGATTTTCCTGATGGATTGATTTGCTTCTTGACTGCTGTTTTGAGGATGGACCGGTATCGGTGAAATTTTGGGGTAACGTTGCAGAATTGTCTGTAGTTTGATGCAGCAAAGATTTGAAATAGTAACCTCCGTTGAAATCCGAGGTTGGTTTTCCTTGTATTTACTTTAACTTTAGTGAAAAGTGGGATAATTTAGCTATTAATTATTGGAATCAATTAGGAAATTAAAAACTTAAATTGGTGGTTTATCTTTATTTAATTAGAAATTTGTGAACATAACGATTTGTAATAGTATAGATATAGATAACTAAATTAGAACCTAACCTAGTCTCTACTGAATTCTGAGCTATTAAGTTTTGTATTTGATTTTTTTGAAAGGTGTTAAAAGGTAGACGCGTAATAGCAAATTTGAATAAACTTTTGTTGCCAAATGCTATACCCGGATTTCTTTATTTCATTCGAATATTAGTACCTTTTAAACACCCTTTGTCCACACTGGCCGGGAGTGACTGTGACATCACCTTCGACTTCTCCAGGTATTAAGGAACTATTCTACCTGTCCGGCACCGTCACCTTCGACTTCTCCAGGTATTAACGACCTATTCGTTCATAATGCAACGCGACCGATGCACTGTGTGACGTAACCAAAGCACTGTGCGACGTGACTGACGTACTGTGCGACGGCGAGAGCGCTCTGCCACGAGGGCAGGTGACGCTCGACCCGCCCGGCACCGTCACCTTCGACTTCTCCAGGTATTAAGGAACTATTCGACGCATCCGGCACCGTCACCTTCGACTTTTCCAGGTATTAATGACCTATTCGTTTAATGTGCAACGTGACCGACGCACTGTGCGACGTGACCGACGTACTGTGCGACGGCGAGAGCGCACTGCCACGAGGGCAGGTGACGCTCGACCCGCCCGGCACCGTCACCTTCGACTTCTCCAGGTATTAGGATTAATTCGTTCTGAATGCGACGTGACCGACGCACTGTGCGACGTGACCGACGTACTGTGCGACGGCGAGAGCGCGCTGCCACGAGGACAAGTGACACTCGTCCCGTCGAGCACTGTCGGTGCTTCAACTTCTCCAGGTAAAAAAAAAACAAGTTTAACAGCTTCAGCTTGAAAGAAGAACTCTAGGAAGATTTAGATACCTTAAGATTTTTTCACGTCACCATAAACTTCCAAATAACGATCTAACATTGAAGCACCAAATTAAGCCAAAATATACTTCTTCACAAGAAATCAGTAAAAGCTCGACGAACTTAATAAAAATTCTGGTACAAACACAACTACTCGTTAATGGCAGCAGGCGTTACTTTGCGGAAATCCAATATTAAGTTGAAATTTATAAAATTATTACTTTAAATTTCCGCTAAGCGACGCCTAAAGAATGCCACGTGTAGTGGCGAAACGCGTCGAGGTTTTTTGCACGTTGGTGTTGGGTACTAATAATTGCATCAGCTGTGCCGCATGGGTATTGAGGGAGGGCGGGTGGTGCATCACGCCACTACACGTGGCAACCTCGGGAGATGTTGTCGTCTCGGCGGAGTCGTCCGTGCTCCTGCATTTGCCTGAACTAATACTAAACGCGGTGACGGTCCGTGTTGTTAGTTACCTGCGCCGGCGTCGCTTAGCGGAAATTTAAAGCAAAATAATTTTATAAATTTCAACTTACACGTACTCGTACCATTACCTAAATCTCTCCATCTTAACTTTTAATTTCTAAAGATAGTTAAATGGACTTTTATGACTACTCTGCCACACATAATATGGCCTCTTCGCCCAGGATCTGAATAAAACTGTATCGAAAAAACCCAGATTAATCTAATATTGCGCTTGCGCACAGCTTTAAAGACACCGACTGCGGCGTCTACAAAGCCATCTTCAAGGACGGTGCTCAGACTTACGAACGCGTGTTGGCTGTTTTAGACAGTGAGTAAAAAAACTATTTTTCTTTCGAATTTATTATTACTTTTTATTTATAGCTCAATCATGAAGATAACTTAATATTTTGTATTTTTTACCAGACGAATGTAAGTATCCCTTGTTAATATCACATCGTTCGAATAGATTTCTTACAGCACAGTTTTACATAGCAGATCGTTTACTTAAAACTAAGTATTTTATAGCTACGTCTTTTACTCATTTCAGCACCAGGTAAGTCATTATAACTTATTTGATGGTTCAGTTTTTTATCAATACTAACGAACACAATGGTGTGTGTTGCAGATGTCACGATACCAAACGTTCAAAACGTGACACCTCCTGCTGAAGGCAAACTATTGGAGACAACCGTCCCATACAAATGTGCCAGGAGTTGTGACGTCACAGAGGTAATAGAAGCAAATAGCTGGTCAAAAGAATTTAAGTAAACCATCGTAACAAACTTGACTCCGGGGTGAAGTGGTTAGATAACGCAGTTTAAGATATGTCACCATCTCGTAGGACCCTGGCCCAGTCGATCAGTATTAAGTTTTTTTTGGATCATTGACAATGTTGGATACCTTTTAAACACAAATAATAAACACCAATCACATACATTGATCTGATACCAAAATTAAGTAGCTATTGCATTTGTGATACGATGGGAATCAGAAACAACGGTGGTACCTACCACAACACCTAGACCAGAGACAATAAAAAAAATGATTTCTACATCGACCGCAATCGACATCGATCGGAATAGAAGCCGGGACCTCGGAGGGGCGACGCTTTAAAACCCAGCGTGCTTACCCAATACACCACGGAGGTCGTCGTAAACAAAAGTAAAAAACATTCTATATTGAGTGTGCTATGGCTACGAACTTGTGGGTTCAAATAATGTAAATCTTATATTTATTTATTTCCAGGTTTCTATGTGATGCTATCTTATATTTTTCCTCAGGTTTCTGTAGGTGGAGTACCATTGCTATCAACTGCGAATGAAGGCGACGATCCGAGCGTGCCCAACACTGGCACATTTGATGTAAGTAGGTCCTTGTTTTAGAATCTTGTAGCAACTCTTTGTTCAGCACCACCAGCTATTTATCGCGTGCTGGCCGGTGATGAAAAAAACATTCGTTGTCAATGTTTTTATAACCGGCCAGCAGCACAATACATAACTGGCGACACTATGGCCAACCAAGAAGTTAAGAAGGCTACGGTAGAAACCTTAAAATTAAAACCACAGCCCCTTGAAACGCTTTACTAGAAAAATCAGCTAACAGCTCTACAATTCTACATGCTTTCCGAACATAAGGATATGTCACCACCAACCATTACTTCTTAAAAAATAAGAAAGTTCGTAAAATAAATTTTCATGCAACTTAATGCTTAATCGGGCTCGTCTTGCATTTTCAGATATCACCAACAGAAATTAAAATTCGCATATCAAAATTCAGCGATGACTATAAAGGACCTTACCAGGCCACATTCCGTCTCGAAGACGGAATCTCCGTCACCAAGAACATCATGGAACTCGGGTGAGAATAATATTGTTTATTATTTTGTTAGGCACTTTTACCAACAGGAACCTACTACTTGTATATATAGGCCCACTTGCCCATGATAATTAAACTTAGGATTACGCTTATCCTGGATTAAATCATCATTTTGTCTCAAAAAATGTATTTGATGTTGACGGAGACAAATTGAAGATTTAATTCAGTCCACCTTACCTACCTATCCTATTACCTACTTGGCCTTTCGTTGGTAATTAATTTTCTAAGTCGGTCTAAGTAAGCCCAAATAAGCTTCAAATTGCACAGTACCATGTTACCTCTAAAACAAAACTGCTAAAATATCTCAAGGAATATTCGCCGAACAAAATACAACTCGCCTAATTTAAAAAAGCCACCTATTTGTCAGCAATCGTTTATGTAAATGACATTTTAAAATAGGTCGCTTTATATTTATTCAGTCGGATAGGTCTTATCTGACGTTGGTATATAATAATATAATACAGGGTGTTGTTTTGGTCAGTGACCTAAAGGTTGATAATATGAGTTATGCTCATTCTATAAAAAAAGTTTTCTTTAAATTCTGAGCAAGTTTTATACAAGAAAACCTCTTCACAACATTCAAAAAAATTACAAAACTAATGGGAAAACTCGCACCCTAGCGCGTAGCTAGCGCTTATCTACGAAATACTACGCCGTAGCTAGTAAGCTACGAAGAGGCTACCTGGTGTTGGTTGTTTTAACTCGATTGCTGTACCGCATAAAAAACATGATTTTGTTGGTTTTTTCCATTTCAAAAAAAATATTTTTTTTTATATATTTATTGGCATCAGTATCGTTTGTACAGCCACCCCTAATTCGCTCGTCGCTGACCTAATCAACACCCTGTATACATGTATAATTGATCCTAAATAATAAGAAGATAATTTTTCAGTCATAAAACTGAAGAGGAATTGGCTGCCGGTCGTGGCAAGAAAAACGGTATGTAATTTATGGTTATTATTCATTTAAGTGACTTTAAGATGTCTGTTACAGACAATCGGCCTTACCTACTACAAACAAATAAACATGGATTAAACTTCTGTTTAAAAGTTATGTGGCTCAAGTGAAATATAAGTCAACCGTACCAGTTTTTCGTAATATAAAAAAAGTGTTGTGCCTAAATAACCGAAAATTTCAATTTTATTCAATTGTTGTTTCTAATCGACTAAAAAATATTAAATAAAATCATGAATCCTACAAAGATCCTCATAATTTCTAATAATTGAATTACTGAAAGTAGGTACCTACTGAAAAGTTTAAATAGGTAAATTCGTACAAAAATATTGCTATTGCAAGAAAAACCTAGATTTTTTTACTCGTCACAAAAACTATTTTATGTATTAGGTTTATTTATAGGTTTATGTAACGTTTAACATGTTTTGTTGCTTGGCAGTATTTTCGACTGAATGTTTATGCTAATTCATACTATTTCTATATGTGAGAACCTGTAAGAGGTTTATGAGTTAACCATACAATCCCATATCATCTATTTAAAAATCCTGGTTTCCCTGTAATAAAAAAAATAAAAATAAATAAATAAATATTATTTATCCTAATTAGTACAATCACAATGAAAATTCATATCCCAGGTTTAATTAATCGGGTACAGTTAAAATGTTACAACACTATTGGTACATACTATACTTGCAACATAAAAAAATAAAAAGGTTCAACTGAAACTGTCATTCTAGTCCATCTAATAAAAAAAACAGAGTGTATTTGTGGTAAGACTGTATATTTTTGAAAACATTTCAGACACCGTCACTGACGTTACCACCAATCTTGTAACCGAGGAAAGCACAACTGGAAAGAATACTGAAAATATGAATAAAACAGTGAGTGTTGTTTTAAGGATAAAATTTTCTGGGGCTTTTTTTTAATTTTAGGTGCATAGAGTCAAAATGAAAATGAAGTCTTGTTTTTTCCTCGCAAGTGTGTTGAAAAACGTCGTATGAAACACGTGAGCTTGTGACCATAATATACGCGGCTTTTTTAAGGTGCACTCGCTTTCGCTCGTGCGCACACAATACCGCCTTGTATATAATGGTTAACTTAGCACACTTGTATCATAATGTACTTTTTGCAACATTTTTCATCACTCTGCTTTTATAAATTGTATCGTGATGTTTTATAGCCTAAAGCCTTCCTCGATAAATAAGCTGTCCAACACAAAAATATTTTTTCAAATCTGTTTAGTTGTTCTTTAGATTAGCGCGTGCAAACAAACAAACTCTTCAGCTTTATAATATTAAGCATTGATAAAAAAGAATAAAAATGGAAACCATACAAGCAGCACGAGTAAACCACTAAAGTTTGAGTTAAATCTAAATCTGTAGGTACTTACACATGATATTTAAAATTAAGCTTAAATTTTGTGCTTAATGCACCTGCAATGGTATTTATATGCCAGAAACTCTATATCAATGTTCTGCGTCACCCTTAACAATGAGATGTTATTCCCCTATATGTAACGATCACTCTCGAGGTCTGAATTTAAATAAACAAACTGTAAATTTAATTGTTTTTCTGATATTGCAATTCAAAATTATCTCAAATGTCATAGTTCATTCAACTCACGATAGTGCAGTTTAGTCCCGATGCCCAAACAGAAGTAGACGCGTAGGAATCCCCTCACACACACTGATACATACATAAACATACAAAGAATTCGCGCCCGCGCAATCTTAGGGAAAATGCGAGGTAATTAAACGACTCCAGGACGCAAACCGAGTTAGTTGATATCAATCAATCCTTCTCGGAACGTGTACGTCCGGCCGTCTGAGCCAGGCTTCTGGAGAGATCTAGCATATCTAGGCTGATAACGAATCGTAAGTGACGCCGATATATCCAGGTTTCATCGTTTGTGACGCAATAGTTTTCTTGGAAAATCAAAAAAACTAGGCTCAGACAGCCAGAATTTCGCATTTCCTGACTTTCCAGATCTCAACGTTCAGAGGGTTTCAGGGCGCTGTTTCTTATTAAATGTGATGTGACGCGGAAGTGACGGTCATCCGAAGTCCGAAGTAGTTTCATCCATTTTAATCCAGTACTTTTTGAGAAATCGTGATAAACGTGTGGCTCAGACAGCCTGATATCCGGTCGTCTGAGCCAACTTGTTTTTCTCTATATTTCACGAAATGTTATGTTTTGAACAAATGTTTTTAGGATATACTGATGTGACGACGTTAGTGACAGCTCTCGACCAGAGTTGAACCCTCGTGACGCACGCGTTTTGGAGAAATTGAGAAAAAACTGCTGGCTCAGACAGCCGGATGCTGGCTGTCTGAGCCACCCAGTTCTACCACTTCCAGGTGTTGTACGAAGCTGAAAACTCATCTTATCTGATGTGACGCGGCCTCTTAGTATAAAAAATCGTAAGTGACGGCTCTATATGCCGCCAATCAAAAGTTATAAGCATTTCAAATGTTTCCCATACATTGATGCATTTGGATGGCCACACTTCGCACTCTTTATGGAAATGGAAAGACAATTTAGTAGAAAATGTAAGCTAAAGCCCCTCATATCAAGGCGGATGCTTTCTCCTGCTATTCAAATATGTAATTACGTAGTCAATAACTACGCCGATGAAGGAAAATATGTTAATTATTTATGGTCTCAGGTATTTCAAGAAAAAAAAAGTTATATTACTATTTAATTGAAAACAACCGGTAGTTTCAGTAAGGTACTACAATATTAGAGAATTTTGGTAAGGTGCATACTACTTACATATTACTCGACTTTTCACATGTGGTTACGGCCCACTTGGGACAAGATGCAAAAAATCAATTTAAATACTAACTTCATTCTGCAGGTAGTTTCCTTTTTTGTTTGGATGAAAAATTTAGTAATTCATCAACTCGTCCCACCGTGCGTATAAAATATTTGGGACGAAATGCAGAAAAACAAACATATATTTACATTCTGCAGCTCGTCCTCAGTAATTCTTTCTCAACGTTTAAAAGAAGGCTTTAATTTTTCTTTTCTAGTTCTAATAAGATGTACTTACCAAGATCATAGTTTATCAGACCATGTACAGGCTCATATTTTATTCGCCATTTAAAAAATCAGGAATATGCTATTAAGTTAAAGAAAAAAATGTTAAATGAGAACTTTAAAACACTTTTTATTCACTGTTAATTCGACATACAAGATAGCGTCAGACGAAAAAGATGACATTTAACGTGATGGCAGTTGCTTAAAAAAATCTGCACTACTGATTTGTGACTGATGTACTGACAAGGAAAACCTGCACTTACGAAATTAATCATTAAAAAATGCAATTTAAGAAATTTATGATTATGATTTTGGGCTAGTTATACTAAAATGGGGCCCAAAGACTTATGACAACAATCAGGCATGTTTTGACGTAAGCTCCAGACTCAGAACTCAGTCAGTATTTAGTTTGACTTACTACATTTACTAGGCGGAGTCAGCGTTCTCTTCAAAAAAGCTAGGCTCCAGGCTGACAAGGCATACTCAGCGCTTTGCAATTACTTTTTTACTTGACGTTTAGATAGCTGTTTACTGATAATTATGATCACACCCAACGTCTAAGAATTACGATGTGAAAGTCTCCTGTTATTGATATTTTAGTAAATCATCATGTTTTCATCATTATCAGCCAAAGGACGTCCACTGCTGAACATAGGCCTCCCCCACGGCTTTCCACAGCGACCGATCATTAGCGGTCTGCATCCAGTTTGATCCTGCGATCTTTATAAGGTCGTCTGTCCATCTTGTTGGTGGACGTCCAACGCTGCGTCTCTGGTCGAAGGGTCTCCAATCTAGAACTTTCCTGCCCCAACGGCCATCAGTTCTTCGCGCTATGTGCCCTGCCCATTGCCACTTGAGCTTACTGATTCTCAAGGCTATATCCGTTACCTTAGTTCTTCTACGTATCTCTTCATTTCTGATTCGATCCCGTAGAGAAACACCCAGCATAGCCCTCTCCATCGCTCGTTGTATGATTTTGAGCTTCATTATAAGGCCCATAGTCAGAGACCATGTTTCGGATCCGTATGTCATCACTGGTAACACACACTGGTTGAAGACTTTCGTCTTCAGACACTGAGGTAGATGAGATGTGAAGACACTCTTGCGCAATTTCCCGAACGCTGCCCAGCCGAGTTGGATTCGTCGATTGACCTCTTTCTCGAAGTTGGACCTACTCAATTGGATCACTTGTCCCAGGTAGACGTACTCCGCGACAACTTCGAGAGTTGAGTTTCCAACGGATACTGGAGTGGGTACGACAAGGGAGTTCGACATAATTTTCGTCTTTTCCATGTTCATTTTAAGACCCACTTGTTGGGATACTCGGTCAAGGTCTTCGAGCATAGTGCCAAGATCGTCCAGCGTCTTTGCCACAACAACTATATCATCGGCAAATCGGAGGTGTGTGATGTATTCGCCATTAACATTGATGCCGATTCCATCCCATTCCAGAAGTTTGAAGGCGTCTTCCAATGCCGCTGTGAACAGTTTCGGAGATATGACATCTCCCTGTCTCACACCTCTCCGCAATGGAATCGCCTTCGTGTTCTGCTCCTGTACTCGGACCGACCGACTTTAGTAAATAAAAAAGTAATATTACGAATTGTTTCTGGTGTAGCATTTATACAAATAGTAGCTCATGAAATCATCCCATATATTTCTGCAGCTTAGTTTGGACGAGATGCAGATAATTTAATCAAATGATTTTTTAACGACATTTAAAGTAATTAATAAGTTAAAACTATCAAAATTAGTATAATCAGAATAAAATCAAAAATATTGTTATAAAAGTGTTAACACAATTTTGTTGTATGAAAGGAAACCCTTTAAATGATTACAAAGTAAAATATAATATATAATATACATCTGATAAAACACTATACTAAATACTATACTCGTCATAAAATTAATAAAGTCTATGAACTAAGTCAAAATCCACGAGCTAAAAAGTTATTTCATTACTTAATTGAAAAAAAAATCCTGTCCTGTGAACATGAACTGTAAAAGAAGATAAACGCTACAACTTGTGGAAACACGACAGGTCCAAAACAAGATATTTTACTTCATTATTTTCGCAAGTTGGTCTCTACGCACCTCTCTAACCGCCATATCCATTGTTACTTACTTACATTTTTATTTATTATGTATACATTTTGTAACTTACATATTTAAAGTTTCTTGCTAAATTCAGCCAAAATCTTTTGAGCTATAAAAATAAATGATATTAAGTGGATGATTTCTTTCCATCCTGCATAATTTTATAGTCTATCTATATATTTTTATTAGTTGAGTCGTTGACGTTGCTCGACAGCGTACAGTCGTGTAACGTAATTACCGAGTGTTTTTGAGATTTCGCGATGCCGACGAAAGTATTGAAATGTGCAAACTGCAACGTTGTCATCAACGAAGTGTTAGCATTCGTGTGTAACAAAGTGGATGTGATGGATGAAGTGAGCATCGCTCAAATATGCACTAGTGCTTTTTCAGAAAGTGATATTCTGGATGCTAAGAATCTGCTATACGATTCTTTATCGACTTCAAGGCGGAAGAAAATTCGAAAAAGGAATGGAAAGGCACGTCGAGATATAGAAGATATCATTTGTGTTATCAAAGAGACGGATACTGAGGATTTTCCTATTTTTGTGGCGCGGGAACTACATAAATTACCGCCGGTATCATTCGACCATGTCGATGTAACGCGGCTCCTTAAGGACTTAGTGAAAATGCAGTCCGAGTTACAATTAATCAAAGAACAATATGTAACTGTTCGCCAGCTCGAAGAGATCAAATTGGATATAGAATCTTTAAAGAAAACCTCTGTAGTTAATTACTTCACTGGCAACGTAAATACAGCAAGAAGAGATGCCGGGTTATTAAACAGTTTTACCTACTATAGTGGACCTATGGGGTTACATCCTGTACAAGATATTGATAACACTACTTCCCCTCAAAGTAATTTGCCATCGATTCAACCTTTGGATTATCGGGCGATAGTAGATACACATGTTTTACCGGAGGGTACGCAGACGCAAGAATCAGCAGTTCAAATATCGGCGGTTAATGATATCACTGAGCGCGGGCAAAGTCAACAAGCAAGCAATACAATGACGGTGACTCATACGCAGCCAGAGCCGGCGCAAGTCTGCGTCGAACATACGGGAGCGGAGGTCGGCGATCGTAATACAATACCTAAACGATCACTGGCAGATATTGCGCGCGGTGAAGTATGGAAGCAACCGGTTCCTGATGAAAAATGGGTAATAGTGCAGCGTAAAAGGTTGAGAAACCGTTTTGCAGGCAATAGAGGGAATGCAATAGCAGAACCTAATCAAAGGTTTAAAGCGGCGGATTTTAATATTCCGATATACATTTATAACGTATCGAAGGAAGTGACTGTGTGTGACATATTGGACTACATTGAAAGTAAGGCAAATATAAAGGTAACGCTTGAAAAAATGCCAATGAAGGTATCTAAGAGTTATGATGCATATAAAATCTTTGTGCCTAGTCGCAAAATAGATATGTTTCTAAATGATAACTTTTGGCCTGATGGAATTGCCTACCGCCGTTTTATCAACTTTCGTGAAAAAAGACTAGGAAGTCGTGCACATATCGAGAACAATAGCACAGAGTATGAGTACACAAACAGCAAGCAAACTAATTAGTTTTAATTGTAAGTCATTGAAGCGGTCTATAGACTGTATTCGATGTTTATGTGAAACGGCCGACCTAATTGCATTGCAAGAGACGCTTTTAATGCCTCACGATATCCCACTGCTGGGCACTGTTCATCGAGATTTCGACTATATTGGGAAATCGGCAGTGAACGCGTCGGCGTGTATTCTGCGAGGACGTCCCTTTGGAGGTGTTGCTTTGCTCTGGCGTAAAAGTGCGTTTCCTTCAGTGACCGCGGTTCAGTGTGCGAGTGATCGTCTCATTGCAATTAAAATATCAATGGTGCAGTGCTCGGTTTTAGTTTTTTCTGTGTATATGCCTACGGATGAGTCTAATAACTTGATAGAATTTACGCAATGCTTGGGTGAGTTAAACGCTATTATTGACAGTTGTGATGTTGAATATGTGTATATTCTTGGGGACTTTAATGCCCATCCTGGCAAACGATTTGGTAATGAACTATATAATTTCTGCTTAAGCCAGAATATGTCTTGTATTGATATTGATATACTGGGTAGGTCATCTGGTTCATACACATATATTAGTGACAGTCACGGGTCTGTCAGCTGGTTTGACCATTGTCTGGTGTCTGAAGGAACTAAGCACACAGTTGTAAATGTATCCATTAATTACAATGTATTTTGGTCTGACCACTTTCCTCTGGAAATAACATGTAATCTGAGCGTATTGAGGTCCAAAACTATTTACTGTGATAGTAATCAAAATAACGCGATACAGTGGGGAGACCGAGATGATTTTCAAACATCACAGTATAAAGATTATTGTAACCTTAAATTAAAGCATATAGACTTCCCTGATATTTTCTTAGGTTGTGCTGGCAAAAAATGTAATAAAACAGAACATCGTAAAAAACTTTACGATATGTATAATGAAATCGTAAATATTTTGACAGACGCCTCCATACATAGTTCTGTTAAGAAAAATACCAGCAGTAAAAATAAGTATGTGTGTGGGTGGAATAGGCATGTAAAGGCGGCGCGTAAAGAGGCGCGCCTGTGGTTTTACTATTGGGTTCTTGATAACAAACCTCGTGAAAGATATGTATATCAGATGATGTGTGAGTCGAGGAGAATCTTTAAATCTAAGTTAAAATGGTGGCAAACGAATAAACAACAAATACAGTTAGACATTCTAGCTATGCATCATAGTCAAAAAGATTTTTCTAGTTTTTGGAAACACACGAAAAAGCTTAATCCTAAACCTTGTGTTCCTGTAAGTGTTGAGGGGTTAAATGATCAAAAAGAGATAGCAGAAATGTTTGTGAAACATTTTAAGGTCCAACCACCGTTGAGCTCAGTTGTCAATAATCATTCTCAACATCGCTATCATGATGACCTTACTTCTCCACCAGCCCTGGTCACAGCGGGTGCAATTAGATCTGTGCTGAGTAAAATGACAAGAGGCAAATCTCCCGGCCATGACTACCTAACTAGCTACCTAGTATTGAACACTTGCTCTTTGCAGGCGCGCACCTGCCTCGTGTCCTAGCTATGTTTTATTCCCTTTGTATAAGTCATGAATATTTACCTGATAATTTGTTAAAGACTGTGGTCGTGCCCATTATTAAAGATAAAACTGGAAACAGTAGTGACAAGTCAAATTACAGACCCATATCATTGGCTACGATATTGGCTAAGGTTCTGGACAGGCTGCTTGACCAGCAGCTGCGCAAACATATTAACCTTCATGATGCGCAGTTTGGATTTCGACCAGGTCTTTCTACCGAAACTGCCATTCTATGCCTCAAGCAGACTGTCCAGTACTACACTAGCAGAAATACGCCTGTCTATGCATCTAAGTAAGGCCTTTGACTTGGTTCAGTACGATGTTCTTTGGGAGAAGATGCTTGATAAAACAAATGTACCCAATGATTATATATATATTTTAAAATACTGGTATATGCATCAACGTAATTATGTAAAATGGGCAGGTGAGCACTCGGACATGTACGGATTGCAATGCGGAGTGAGGCAGGGGGGAGTAAGCTCAACAACCCTTTTCAATTTGTACATGAACGAGCTGATCGAGGGGCTCAGTGGCGCCGGGGTCGGTTGTTCTATTGATGGCACATTTATAAATAACATAAGCTACGCAGACGACATGGTGCTACTGTGCCCTTCGATCAGTGCTCTCAAGAAACTGATTGCTATCTGTGAGGGTTATGTGGAGGCACATGGTCTCAGGTACAATGTGTCTAAAAGCGAACTGCTGGTTTTTAAGGCTAAAAATAAGACGTATATCGTGCCGCCAATTAAACTTAATGGCACTCCTTTAAAACAAGTCCAGAGCTTCAAGTACCTGGGACATTGGGTCACAGAGGCACTCAAGGATGATCTTGACATTAAGAGGGAGCGGAGGGCACTGTGTATCAGGGCTAATATGCTGTCCCGAAGGTTTGTACGTTGCACCAAAAATGTCAAAATAGCGCTTTTTAAAGCTTACTGCCACTCACTTTACACGTGCAGCCTTTGGACGGATTATACCCAAAGAGCATACGGTGTCCTTCGCATCCAATATAATAATGCATTCAGGGGGCTGATGGGGCTGCCACGTCACTGCAGCGCATCCCGGATGCTAGCAGCAGCTGAAGTAGATAGCCTGTCGGCCATTATTAGGAAACGCGTCGCGTCCTTGCTGCAGCGAGTGCGGGACAGCGCCAACAGCCTCTTGAAGGTGGTCGCGGCGAGACTGGACGCAGACAGTGCTGTTATGCAGCACTGGACACGCGTCCATCTCGTAAAGGCACTAAAATTAGCTACAATAATTTTAATTTTAATTAAATCAATCAATTTAAATTTAAATTTAATTTGACTGTACTAACATAGTTTTTTAAGCTTTCTTTGTTACTAACACTATATGGACCCTAGTCCGAAATAAACATATTTTTTTTTTATTTTTTTTATATATATGATCAGCCATTTCACCATTATCACACCTAGTGGTAAGTGATGATGTCGTCGAGGATTGATCATGTCTGATCAGTAATAGCTTAATCACTCTTCTCTTGAAAATGCCCAAATTAATATTGATCGAAACTGTTTAGTGCGCATTGATAGCATGGCGACACAAAGTTGGCGCGCGTCCCGTGTTCCGAAGGTAAAATAAGGCTGGCTTAGTAACTTTTATTCGTAATAATAATAAGCGGTCTCAGCGAACTGTGTTTCACCTTCGGCGCCATTTTATGGTTATTATTTTGCACCCAAAAAAGCAGAAGACGATTTGCATAATTATTAAAATTGATTATTGCATCTTGTCCCAAATGGGCCGTAATCATATGGGACGACTTGAGGAATGAGTAGGTAGTATGTATTTAATACCGAAATAGTCTGATATTGTAGTAACCAGCTGGAACTAGCGGTTATTTTCAAATAAAGAGTTATAAAAAAACCTGGAATACCCCATAACATATTTTCCTTCATCGGCGTAGTTATTGATTACGTAATTACATATTTGAATAGCAGGAGAAAGCATCCGCCTTGATATGAGGGTCTTTAGCTTACATTTTCTACTAAATTGTCTTTCCGTTTCCATAAAGAGTGCGAAGTGTAGCCACCCAAATGCATCAATGTATGGGAAACATTTGAAATGCTTATAACTTTTGATTGGCGGCATATAGAGCCGTCACTTACGATTTTTTATACTAAGAGGCCGCGTCACATCAGATAAGATGAGTTTTAAGCTTCGTACAACACCTGGAAGTGGCAGAACTGGGTGGCTCAGACAGCCAGCATCCGGCTTTCTGAGCCAGCAGTTTTTTCTCAATTTCTCCAAAACGCGTGCGTCACGAGGGTTCAAATCTGGTCGAGAGCTGTCACTAACTTCGTCACATCAGTATATCCTAAAAACATTTGTTGAAAACATAACATTTCGTGAAATATAGAGAAAAACAAGTTGGCTCAGACGACCGGATATCAGGCTGTCTGAGCCACACGTTAATCGCGATTTTTCAAAAAGTACTGGTTTAAAATGGATGAAACTACTTCGGATGACCGTCACTTCCGCGTCACATCACATTTTATAAGAAACAGCGCCCTGAAACCCTCTGAACGTTGAGATCTGGAAAGCCAGGAAATGCGAAATTCTAGCTGTCTGAGCCTAGTTTTTTTGATTTTCCAAGAAAACTATTGCGTCACAAACGATGAAACCTGGATATATCAGCGTCACTTACGGTTCGTTATCAGCCTAGATATGCTAGATCTCTCTAGAAGCCTGGCTCAGACGGCCGGATGTACACCTCGGAACGCGTAAGGCATTAATTTTTCGAAATGCTAAAGTTACATATGTTTGTGGTCTTCGTCCTGGCCGCTCTGTAGCAGAAGACCGAAGGCAGGACTTTCAGCAGGTGCGAACTGGTACAAGAACTAAGAAGACAAGGGTTCCCAGAAAACGATATGAGAATTTGTAAGTTTTACAAAATATTTTTTTTTTTAAATCAACAAATTAAATTATAGATCTCTGTTTTTAGAGATGTAGCACAAATATAGGTCAGTCGGTCGTATATACACAGTCAGGTCATAAATACTGTTACAATTAAAAATAAGAAAGATATTACATTTGTATTTGGAATCTGTCATTTTTATATGATTGCTCATTGTGTTTTCTAATTTTTGCGCCAATACATTTTATAATATTTTGCGATATTAAAATGGAGTGGGATGATAAAGAGAATCGATTCGCTGAGATTGCATTACACAAAGTTGGTAGGTATGGAGCCAAACGCAAATTTTTAAAACTCTCCATACGCTTGGTATTAGTCAAATATTTGTGTACCGGGCGATCAATAGGTACAATGAGACCTCATCTGTTTGTGACGGAAAGAGATCTGGGGCCCTATTTTTGAATCAATCGCTTCGAAATGGCGAGTGAATTTCGTTCGACTACGAGTTTTTTTCTATGGCTTTTAATTCATCACCGAACGAAAATCACTCGCCATCCTGAAAATAGAGCTCATGGGCCCCTTTTATTAAATCACTCGCGTCAAGATGGCGAGTGAAAATCATTCATGAAAGTCGAATTTTCTAATGAAAATCAGTTGAAATCCACATGGAAGGGATTTGCAAAAATATATCTTAATTTTGTAGGTACTTATGTCAATAATTCACGTGATTATCGAAAATTTTGATTTGTTTTCTAACAGTTATCACACGCCATATTTAAGCGAGTGATTCAAAAATACAGATACCTGGCCGTCCACGTAGTGTTCGTACAAAAAAGGTGGTCAAAGCAGTAAGGGAAAGAATTTGCAGAAATCCTATCCGAAAGCAAATTTTTTTAACTGATAATTTAAAAAAGAATAGGGTGGTAAAATCGAAAAAACTACTGAAGCGGTACGCAAAGGGAAGTCACAGAAAAAAATGTTTATGGATGAGAAAATCTTTACAATTGAGCAACATTTTAACAAACAAACAAAGTGGTCTCTTATAAAAACGTCACGCCATTGACGTTTTCATAAGAGATCACAAATTTCGCTGGGTCGGACTGACAGCACGGTAGCTCAATTGGTAAGAGCGTTTGGCCCGGTCAGCCAAAAGGTTCCTGGTTCAAGACCCGCCCGTGCGCAAATTTTTGGTTTCTTATTTCATCTTTATGAAAACAAAATGAACGTATTTATGCTCAAATCTCTAAGGCAGCTTCCCAATTAGCCGGCAGAGTGCAACGTGGGCATTACCCGACTTCAGTGATGGTTTGGTGGGGTGTTAGCTATGAAGGAGTGACCGAGCCATATTTTTGTGAAAAAGGTATCAACGCGACTGAAACTCAACGCAAGCTGCTGGTGTAGCTAAAGCCATAACTTTTAATATCGGAGGGAGTTTAGGGCAAAGCCACTTTTTAAAAGTTTTGTTACTGGCCCTGAACACTTTTTAGGCTAAATAGTCATGTTTTTTTACTTCTTTTTTCAAGTTTTTTTTGTATACTAGGCGTAGATTTGTCTCTAACGAACCCAAATCATTATAAAAGGTCTCTATTATTTTAGAACTTCAGCACAAATATGAAGTCGTCGTAAAAATACTTGATTTGCAATTGCCAAAATAACACGTCTGGAAATCGACACAAAGCTGCTAGTGTAGCTAAATCCATAACTTTTAATATCGGAGGGAGTTTAGCGCAAAGCCACTTTTTAATAGTTTGGTAATAAGTCCTGACTCCTGAACACTTTAAGCTCATTAGTCATTATGTTTTGTTTACTTTTTTTTTGTATCCTAGGCGTAGATTAGTCTCCAACAAACGCAAATCATTATAACGGGTCCATGCATTCTAAAGTAACACAATATTTCTCGAGTTTACTTTGTAATTACAACCATATCTTCCTCAGGGGTGTGCCTTGTTGAGAACTTGAGCGGTCGCAACACGGGCAAGGTCAGCTCTCGCGACCAGAACGGCTCCGTGATGCACGGGCTGTTCCAAATCAACGAAAAATACTGGTGCACCAGCTCCGGACCTGCTGGGAAAGGCTGCAACGTCAAATGCTCAGGTGAGAATACTTGGACCCTTTACACACTGCCACTTTTAGCAGCGATGCAGTCAAGATGCTAACGCGCGTTAGCATCGATGCAGTAGTGAAGCAGAAGCTGGATATTGTTAAATTATGTACTGGATTTTGGCAACTGCATCGTTACTAGCGCGCGTTTTGAAAACGCGCTACACCGTCGCTAATCACGTAAGTAACAGATTTAATTTAGCATCGATGCAGTCGCACTTCTACATCGATGCTTACGCGTGGTTGACTGGTAGAAAATGCTTTGAAGCATTAAGGCCGCCATTTGTACTTCAATTTGTTTGTGGAATATAGAATATATTTTGAAAAAAATACATATTTTTTGGCATCGTTTGTACAACCACCCCTGAGTCGGTGGTCGCTAATCATAACAACACCCTGTACAGGCAACTTTTAAGTTTCGAAACTCGAAAAAACTTTGACTTGTTCTCCCATGATCCATGGACTGCATGAACTGCCGTCTCCTCAACCATAAATCAACATGTTTCATCAATATCTTTTTTTTCCAGATCTATCAACTAACGACATCACGAAGGCGTCGACTTGCGTCAAAAAGATCTTCGAGCTAGAGGGATTCAACGCTTGGAACGGCTGGTGGAACCATTGCCAACGGTCCCTGCCTGATATTAGCAACTGCTAAGCTAACAAAACAGTATATTCCATACTAATCCACTCGAATAAAGTCATTTTAAACTTGTAGCCAACCTTTGTTCTCAAGTATTATTTCTGACTTCAGAAGTAGCTGGAAAGACAAGTTCTTTAATACTTGATTGATGTATGTAAAATGTCGATTCATAATACCTTCATTTCGTTTCAAAATATTGTTCTCGGCTTCTAACATAGAGGTTTGGTTCTTCAGCATTTGAAACAAATGGCTTTCCGTTTTCCTCACTGCCTCTATATCCTTCTCATACTTTTCTGCAAACTTGTCATCCAGCACCCTAAATAGCGAGTTAGCTATATTTCCAATTACGTTAACTAACCCCCTTTTTACTCGACTTGTCATGTTTGTGTGTAAAAGTTCATTGTAATGTGTCATTCGTTCAATTCATGGTCAAATTGCGCTAATATAGGTTGATAAGTTATGTCATTCTCGCAAATAGTCTTTAAATGTTTTAAGTAGTTTTTAATGTCAGTCATGCTTTGCCAATAATTTGTCATATTATAATAAATAATAAATAAATATCCTTTGAACATTCCCACACATCGCCATCTAGTCATAAAAGTCATTTATTTATGCAAATAGGCCCACGGGGGGCACTTTTACACGTCCCAATATAAACCCTACCACAGCTTCGGGACAATTGTGGGCTAGTGCTTAGAAGAAGCTGCGCAAGAAACTCAGTCACTATTGTCAATGCCTCTTTTCAAAAGGTTTACAATGTTTGTAGTGATCATGCAAGTCCATACATTATTATCTTTTAAATAATCATCTCAGTCCCAAGGTAAGCTACTTAAAGCTTGTGTTATGGGTGCCAGAAAACACCCAGGCCAATACAAACAGACATGTTCATGCACACAAATGTTTGTATTGTGCGGGGATCGAACCCACACCCGCTGCGTAGTAGGCGAATTCTCGACCATAGACCACCATCTTCCCCTGATCCTGTACCATCCTCATGTCAGCTACCTTGTCAAAGTATAATGTCGTGTTAGTACCTATAGTTGTAATATTACTCATTTGTTGCACGGAATAGTCCATTGAATGAGTCCCTGCAAGGGGGGTCTAAACTGCGTGAGTTAGTAACGTAAGATGTTTCTTCGGAAACATGTCAAGAGTCCCTAGGTAATAAACATACTAAAACCCCGGGACACTAGGAGGAGCCCCGGAGTGGGGGGAGGGGGAAAGGGTCCATTTTTTTGTTTTTCGCTTAAATCTCAAAAACGGTACATGTTAGAGAAAAACTTTCAAGGAAAAGTTGCAAGGCCATAAAATTATCTACAAGTTGTACCTAAATCATTTTTTTCTATTCGCAACCGTTTTCGAGCTACATCCCATGAAAGGTGAAAAATTCGAAAACTTTTTATTTTACCAAGTTAGGGTGCCCGCAGACGACCGTTTTTTTCTCCGTTTTTGTGTGGATTGTAAGAAATGACGATGATGATGATGATGATGATGATAACTTTTTCATCCTTTTGGGTTGGGACGGTCCTGTTAAGAGTTCTTCTTCTATTATTTGTTCATCCTCAGATGTAGGTGATTCGTGGTGAAGCTCTTCGTCATCACCATCACCATCATCATTATCTTCCTGAATGGATACGCTGTTAAGGCATTTCCTTTGGCAATGAAGGCATGCCGCTGAACATTTGAGCATTGCTTTTCGGCATCCACATTTGCCGCTAGCACAATCTTTAGTGCAACGGCAAAATATGGTTTGTAGTAAGGCCTCTGGTGCTGGTGGATCTTCGTTTTTATGGGCTCCAGGGTGTTTCCTACAGACTGCCATCCCCACTCTTGTGGAGGCAGCTTATTCCCAAGCCACTGTTGCTGTTGCACTGCTTAACTAGGGCGGACCCCTTCCCATGCTACGTGTGAACCTTCTTCGAAAAAATCCGAACAACGGATAATGTGGGGACATTGATGTCATATGAGAGGCACTAGAGGAAAAAAATAAAAAGTTCAAGTATCGTAACTACCCTAATAAAATTCAATTCCTCCTAAACGCCTCCATGGTGGAATTTGGTATTTTTATCAATGATAGAACTAATTATGAGCAATCTATCTGTACCGCACAAGTTGCACTATTGAGTTTTTTGGAAGAAAAAAATAAAAAGATCAAATTCAGTAACTCAAACTACCCTAATATAATATTTTGACAATCGATTCCTCCTAAAGGCTTCCATGGAGGAATGTGTTTTTTTTACCAATTATAGACCTAATTAAGAGCAATCTATCAGTACCAGTCACAAGTTGCACTTTTGAGCTTTTTGGAAAAAAATACAAAGGTCAAGTTGTGTAACTACCCTAATATAATATTTTGACAATCAATTCCTCCTGAAGGCTTCCATGGAGGAATGTGTTTTTTTTACCAATGATAGACCTAATTAAGAGCAATCTATCAGTACCGGTCACAAGTTGCACTTTTGAGCTTTTCGGAAGAAAAAAAAATAAAAAGTTCAAGTATCGTAATTACCTTAATAAAATTCAATTCCCCGTAAACGCCTCCGTGGTGGAATCTGGTATTTTTATCAATGATAGACCTAATTATGAGCAATCTATCTGTACCGGTCACAAGTTGCAATTTTGAGTTTTTTGGAAGAAAAAACTAAAAAGATCAAATTCAGTAACTCAAACTACCCTAATATAATATTTTGACAATCGATTCCTCCTAAAAGCTTCCATGGAGGAATATGTTTATTTTACCAATTATAGACCTAATTAAGAGCAATCTATCAGTACCGGTCACAAGTTGCACATTTGAGTTTTTTGGAAGAAAGAAATATTTTTTGATCGATTGATGTGATAAACATGGGTATGTAGTATGGGAAAATTGTTTGAGCCAAAATCATTTTTTACTGCGTGTAACTCAGAAACGGTAGGATATAGGAAAAAAATATTTATGTACAACTTGTAGATAATTTTATGGCCTTTCAACTTTTCCTTAAAAGTTTTTCTCTAACATGTACCGTTTTTGAGATTTAAGCGAAAAATGAAAAAATGGACCCTTTCCCCCCCTCCCCCCACTCTGGGGCTCCTCCTAGTGTCCCGGGGTTTTAGTATGTTTATTATCTAGGGACTCTTGACATGTTTCCGAAGAAACATCTTACGTTACTAACTCACGCACTCTAGAACTTTTTATTCAATGGACTAGGAAGGTGCGATCAATGTCATGAGGACCATCACAGTCGCTACTAAAAAGTTAGGGACTTTTCTGGCTTTATTATTACGAACCTGACGTCAAGCAGTCGGCTTGTCATCATTACCGTTTGTCGAAGTCTGATCCTCGCTGTCACTGTTTTGTCGCACCGGAAGGTGTGTTAATTTGACGATTGGGCGTTTAATGATACCATTGTTTGTCTTTAATGTTACGACATGCACATGTCCATCTTTACCCGGGTGGACGTCGACTATTTTTGCCAATGCCCACTTTGATGGCGGCATGTTTTCTTCATTGATTAGTACAATGTCATTTATTTGTAAGTTAGGCCGATCACGTTGCCACTTGGTGCGTTTTTGTAAATGATGCAAATATTCCGCTGACCACTTCCTCCAAAATGATTTGTACATTTTTTCTATCATCTGCCAGCGAGTGTTTGTGCTCGTGGGCTCTTCTGGGTCAGATAGAGGCTCCGCGAGCAGCGGTCCACCGACCAAGAAGTGTCCCGGTGTCAAGACATCATCTTCCACATTTTCAGATAGAGAATACAGCGGTCTTGAGCTAAGACATGCTTCTATCTGTGTCAAGAGCGTGTAAAATTCGTCAATTTGTTCACCTATCACGCGTTTGAGGTGATGTTTGACACTTTTCACGGCAATGGGCCATGAAGGAGCATTGAAGTGCCATGTGACGCCCATATTATTTAATATTTATGTCACTCACGCATTCGGTGATGATGACCTTTAATGTATCCGTGTAATCTTTGTCAAGATTTTAGCTGCGCCGACAAAATTCGTACCATTATCTGAGTACATATGACAAGGGACTCTGCGGCGTGCACACATACGTTTAAAAGCTGCAAGAAATGCGGTAGCACTAAGATCCATGACTAATTCTAAGTGCACTGCTTTGGTGGCAAAACAGACAAAGACGGCGATATAACCCTTAAGAGTTTTTATGCGTCTTCCTTTATTTGCCTTAATGTCGACATATCCTGTGAAATCGACACCCGTGTGTGTAAACGGCTTGGACGGAGTCACTCGGTACTCGGGCAGATTGGCCATTAGTTGATGTTGACCTTGGGCATTAAAGCGTTGACCTTGGGCATTAAAGCGTTGGCTTTTTCACAGCCCTTACGCCCCCAATGATCCAGTACAAGTTACGGCAATGAGAAAATGACAGAGATGCGCCACCATGCAGCGTGGCTTTGTGTGCTTCGTTGATGATAAGTTGTGTCAGGTGTGAGTCATGAGGTATAAGCATGGGATGTTTAACATCATAATTTAATTTTGATTGATGTAGCCTACCCCCAACCCTCATAATGTCATTGTTGTGTAAAAACAACGGATTTAATGTCACTAGCGAACTTTTTCATTTTTTTCATCATTATCAGCCAAAGGACGTCCACTGCTGAACATAGGCCTCCCCCACGGTTTTCCACAGCGACCGATTACTAGCGGTCTGCATCCAGTTTGATCCTGCAATCTTTATAAGGTCGTCTGTCCTTCTTGTTGGTGGACGTCCCACGCTGCGTCTTTGGTCGAAGGGTCTCCAATCTAGAACTTTCCTGCCCCAACGGCCATCAGTTCTTCGCGCTATGTGCTCTGCCCATTGCCACTTAAGCTTACTGATTCTCAAGGCTATGTCCGTTACCTTAGTTCTTCTACGTATCTCCTCATTTCTGATTCGATCCCGTAGAGAAACACCCAGCATAGCCCTCTCCATCGCTCGTTGTGTGATTTTGAGCTTCTTTATAAGGCCCATAGTTAGAGACTATGTTTAGGATCCGTATGTCATCACTGGTAACACACACTGGTTGAAGACTTTCGTCTTGAGACACTGAGGTAAATGAGATGAGAAGACACTCTTGCGTAATTTCTCGAACGCTGCCCAGCCGAGTTGGATTCATCGATTGACCTCTTTCTCGAAGTAGGACCTACCCAATTGGATCATTTGTCCCAGGTCGACGTACTCGTCGACAACTTCGAGAGTTGAGTTCCCAATAAATACTGGAGTGGGTACAACAAGAGAACTCGACATAATTTTCGTCTTCTCCATGTTCATTTTAAGACATACTTTGTGACGTTACGACTTAGTGTCCTAACGTAAAACTTAAATAAGTATTATATTTAAAAGCACTAAGTGCATAATAAACATTATTTTAAATTATAAATCAAACTAGTACAAGTAATGCTTTAGAATGTTTTTAACACTCACAGTGTCATATTTTATATTCATAAAGATGAAATAAGAAACATAAAACTTGCGCACGGGCGGGACTTGAACCAGCAATCTTTTGGCAGACCGGGCCAAACGCTCTTACCAATTGAGCTACCGTACTATCAGTCCAACCCGGCGAAATTTGTGGTTTCTTATGAAAACGTCAATTGCGTGATGCTTAGCGCCATCTAGCCGTCTGTTTATGAAACAGGTGGCCCAAGCAGTTATTCTTTACAGAATAAATTCAACTTGGAGATTGATGTCGCTTCGCTATCTAATGCTTTAGAATGTTTTTAACACTCACAGTGTCATATTTTATATTCATAAAGATGAAATAAGAAACCAAAAACTTGCGCTCGGGTGGGACTTGAACCAGCAACCTTTTGGCAGACCGGGCCAAACGCTCTTACCAATTGAGCTACCGTGCTGTCAGTCCAACCCGGCGAAATTTGTGGTTTCTTATGAAAACGTCAATTGCGTGACGCTTAGCGCCATCTAGCCGTCTGTTTATTGGCGCTAAGCGTCACGTTTTTGGTTTCTTATTTCATCTTTATGAATATAAAATATGACACTGTGAGTGTTAAAAACATTCTAAAGCATTAGATAGCGAAGCGACATCAATTTCGGAGTTGAATTTATTCTGTAAAGAATAACTGCTTGGGCCATCTGTTTCATGAACAGGCTAGATGGCGCTAAGCGTCACGCAATTGACGTTTTCATAAGAAACCACAAATTTCGCCGGGTTGGACTGACAGCACGGTAGCTCAATTGGTAAGAGCGTTTGGCCCGGTCTGCCAAAAGGTTGCTGGTTCAAGTCCCACCCGAGCGCAAGTTTTTGGTTTCTTATTTCATCTTTATGAATAGTACAAGTAATCCTAGAATAAAACTTGAAGCGCGTTCGGTTTTTGTATTCAGTGCGCAGTGCGTACGCATCCCTAAAATGAGCGGCAACCTTGCGCGGCGGTGCCTAAGATTTCCGAAGACAGCCGATCGCGGGATACAGCGGCCGCTCGGTTTTCTGGACGGCAGATCGAATTATGCTATACTACGCGACACCTGTGTCGTTCTTCTAAAGAAAACCGTTACATCGTATCTCGTTACATATTTTGAATTTGAACATTGAAGTGTTTTTGATACCTACGTTATTATTACTGATCCCGCTGGGGTGAGTTCTTAATAATGCGCATTCCTAGTGTTCTTGTGATATTTAGTGCAGCTTAACCTACTGCTACGCATATATAAGAAATGAGTGAGGTCGTAGACATTGCCTAGGGCTCGCCGACGGCAGATTCTGAGCTTGCTAACGCTTGCTTTGTAGATTCCAGGATCCTGGACTATACTAGTGGGTCTATATTGCCACCCGTACGAGGAACGGCGGCGACTGTGAAGTACCTACTTTGGTGGACCTACCTTCTCAGATGAGGATTCCCTCTACGGCATCATTTCTCAAGGCTGCTCTTAATTTGTACCAGCAAGCAAAGGCTCCGTTCTACTACCCTCAACCCAGTGTTCTCCCTCATCATACTCATTATTTCGTACGACTAACGTGTGAGGAACAAGATAGATAATTAACCTAGTTTTAAAATTATTCGTGGTTTCATTGACCCACTTCTGTGATAACAGCTGACTAGCCGGGGTTTGTCACAACTTGTTGGGAGACTCGGTCAAGGTCTTCGAGCATAGTGCCAAGATTGTCCAGCGTCTTTGCCACAACGACTATATCATCGGCAAATCGGAGGTATGTGATGTATTCGCCATTAACATTGCCAACTTTTTGGCTTAATATATTGTTTGGCCTTAAGTCGGGCAAGGTCTTCCCCAAAATGCTGAGCTTGCACTATCCGCACTATCAGCTGGAGCGCAGCTCGCATTTCATTCGCTGTAAGATGCGCGCTCTTTTCGACGTCCGCGGTACGTCGTGCGCGCTGAATGAAACGTGATACCCAACATATTATCCTTACGGCGCGAGTCAATGAGCTTTGTTTATTTGATATGTCAAGTATGATAGGAGATAAAGCTATTTGAACCGTAAGTGCTTGTTTATTTTTCATCTCAATGCTCGGTGGATCGCATGTTGTTAAGGTAGGTAAGTTGTCATCTTTTAGCCATGCAGGCCCTTCCCACCACAAAGAGTGGCTGATGAGCTGGGAGGGACCCATTCCTCTGGTGGCTTAGTCCGCTGCATTGTCCTCGGATTTCGTGTGCCTCCAGTTGAATGCTGGTATAATGTCAGTGATTTATTTCACACGATTGGCGACGAATGTCTTCCAACGTGAGATGTCACCTTGCAGCCATCCAATCACCACCATGCTATCTGTGTATCTGTATATTTGTATGTCAATTTTGTCAGGTACAGATGTCAGAATTTTCTTTACTTATTTTGTCAACAAAACAGATGCACAGAGTTCTAGTCGCGGTAAGCTAATTGGTTTTTTAATAGGCGCAAGTTTTGTTTTAGCCGCAAGTAATCTAATGATAATTTGTCCATTATCATCGATTGTTTTTACATAAACTGAACATGCTAAACCCTTCTCTGAAACGTCCGAAAACACATGAAACTGGATAGGACTCTCGGTGTTGCCGACCCACCTAGGTATTTCGAACTTGTCAATGTTTTTTAAATCGTCTCTTAGCCTTACCCATTCGCATTGTATGTAGCTACGGCGTCATCCCAACCAATTGATGTAGACCAGACTCTTTGAAATAGTAACTTGGCCTTGAAAGTAATTGGCGACAGCCATCCCAAAGGGTCAAATAATTTGGAGATATCGGATAACTGCATGCGTTTTGTATACTTAGTTTTATTGTGTCATGTCATGATCGAGTTTACTTTGAAATTTAAATGAGTCGGTAATTGGTTCCCATCTAAGCCCCAATGTTTTTGTTGATTCTGCATGTTTGAAATTTACAACGCTTGAGTTTAGCTGTTCTTGAGACAGATGCTGTAATAATGCAGGTGTGTTACTTGACCACTTGCGTAGATTGATTCCAGCTCCTTGCAACATGTCAATTAATTAATTTTGTACTTGTTTTCTTATTTTTTGACATCTTTCTGTAGTTGGCAATATGTACGAGTAAACTCGTACATTTTACTAGTATTAACTTTATGTTTACTATGCACTTTGGCCAGCTGCGCTGTGACCTGATTTGTCGTTACTATGCATGTAAAAATCAGTGCAATAAAAGCATCCGGCTCGAAGGACCAATGTAACTTTCGTTACTATTAATTGTCAATAATGTCAAATATTAAAATGTCACTGAGGGTAGGTATGTCAGACAACCACGCCACGCCCTATCTACCGCTGATGGGATTTAATGATAAAGACGTGTGTACTTGCCGAATGCTTTTATTGCACTGATTTTTACATGCATAGTAACGACAAATCAGGTCACAGCGCAGCTGGCCAAAGTGCATAGTACACATAAAGTTAATACTAGTAAAATGTACGAGTTTACTCGTACAGATATTACATTTGAATTTGGAATCTGTCATTTTTATACGATTGCTCATTGTGTTTTCTAATTTTGGTGCCAATACATTTTAAAATATTTTGCGATATTAAAATGGAGTGGGGTGATAAAGAGAACAGATTCGCTGTGATTGCATTACACTAAGTTGGTATGGAGCCAAATGCAATTTTTAAAACTCTCCATACGCTTGGTATTAGTCAAATGCTTGTGTACCGGGCTATCAATAGGTACAATGAGACCTCATCTGTTTGTGACGGAAAAAGATCTGGGGCCCTATTTTTGAATCACTCGCTTCGAAATGGCGAGTGATTTTCGTTCGACAACGAGTTTTTTTCTATGACTTTTAATTCATCTTCGAACGAAAATCACTCGCCATCTTGAAGCGAGTGATTCAAAACTAGAGCTCCTAGGACCCTATTTTTGAATCACTCGCGTCAAGATGGCGAGTGAAAATCATTTATGAAAGTCGAATTTTTCTAATGAAAATCAGTTGAAATCCACATGAAAGGGATTTGCAAAAATATATATATCTCAATTTCGTAGGTACTTACGTCAAAAATTCGCGTGATTATCGTAGATTTTTGATTCGTTTTCGAACAATTATCACACGCCATATTTAAGCGAGTGATTCAAAAATACAGATCCTGACCGTCCACGTAGTGTTCGTACGAAAAAGGTGGTCAAAGCAGTAAGGGAAAGAATTCGCAGAAATCCTATCCCAAAGCAAAAAATTTTATCTCAGGAGATGAAGATAGCCCAGAACCATGTCGCGTATTTTAAAAGATGACTTATGTGACCGCGTGTGGGGTGCTTGAATAATAAACACGTAGTATGAATCTTCAGGTTCTTCTCCATTAGATTTATTCCAACAAAATAGCACAAAGGTAAGGTACAAAGTCAAAGAAAGTACAAATAGAGGCTATATTCTGGCACGAAGCTCGCTTTTATACAAATCAAAACCCGAAACAACTGTAAAAACGGTGGGGACGACATCCGTTTCCATATCCGAACATTTACTAACATTTTTAGTTGTAGGGATAAACAATCTGCTAATTAAATATGTAAATTTAGTTAGCATTTTAGATTATTATTTTAATAGTTACAATATTTGAAATAAATCTAACCTCCACCAACCAATCAGAGTCAACTTCCTTTTGGCGCCAAAATGAACATTTGTTAACGGCACATATAAAAATACAATAAGTGTCCCAATAATCTTTAAATAATTAATATACAATTAATTAAATACAATTCTAATAATTAAATTACTTAAAGATTAATCCAAGTTATTCTTATATCATAGCCGAATGACATTCAACGTGGTGGACACTTCCGACATTTACGATAATCATAATATTTCAAATCTAGATATGCATATGAATTGTAATGTATTGAACATATTATGGCGAAGAGAAGGTGTAATTTAGTGAATACAATGGGGTTACATAAGTCACACGCAGTGAGTATGTGGTTTAGTGCTGAAGTATACTATTACAGAACTAAGTAAATATGTGGGGCAGACAAGGATCGGGAATTGTCATGTAACACTCGGCCATCCTGCAACCACCGTGTCCCACGGTGCTCTGGTGGTGTTTTGAAGTCTGCGTTGTTGGTGTGCTGAAAATGAGAAGAAGCAAAATCAACAAATACACTGGAAACAAATTGCAAGAAATTTGTTTGATGGACACGGTAATAATTTGTTTTGATGCACACGGTAATATTCTGTATAAAAAAATTCTAGTTAGGAAATTTCAGCATGTGTTATAAATTCTAAACGGGTATTAGCCGACACCAGCTACACAGACATAACTTTACGTAAGTCACACACACTACTTGACCCAGATCACACAGACTATAATTATGTTTATCACACATCTTTGCTTTATGTAGCTCACACAGCAATGCTTTACGTAGGTCACACAGGCAATACTTTATTTTACTCCCACAGCATTGCTCTACGTAGTTCACACAGATATTACTTCACGTAGGCCACACAGACACTGCTGCTCACACAGACAATTTACGTAGCTCACACAGCATTGTTCTATTTAGTTCACACAGTACTTCACGTAGGCCACACAGATACTGGTTCTCACACAGACAATTTACGTAGCTCACACAGCATTGCTCTACGTAGTTCACACAGTACTGCACGTACGCTACACAGATACTGCTACTCACACAGACATAATTTATGTAGGTCACACAGCATCGCTTTACGTCATTTACACAGACATTACTTCACGTAGCTGCATAGGTCACATAGACATTGCTGCTCACACAGATTATTTATGTAGGTCACACAGATCATTTTCCGTGTGTGACACAGATATCAGTTTACTAAGATCACACAAAGTTTACGTAGATAACATAGCCAACGATTTATTCCGAAATATTTGAAATACCATAGCTAATACTAATATACTCCGATAAATTAAACTACTATTTCTACTGCTCCGATATAAATGTTTATACCCTAATTAATATCAATGTTCTTTTGTTTAAGGTTGAAGAAAGAAAAACTTCTCAACGGTGGAAAAAAGAAACCCGAACCGTCGATTTCTCATTAAACAACTACCTATGTATTTATTGCATAATGTTGTATATTTTTCATACTGCAATAAAAATATATATTGTATGCGTGGTTTTACTTACAGTTAAATCAAATCTGTTGTAAACGGTACTCATAATACATACTACACATAGTTATCGTTTCACCCAGAACGAAGGTATTAGGTTTAACAATTCATCACTAACTACCCCCTTTTACACGTACTAACAAAAGTATAATCACCGTTCGAAATAATAACCATACTAAGTTGCTCAAATAACTTTCGTCTAGATTGATTGGATTTTTCTGTCTACCTCCCCATCACTAAGCTTTCACAAAAATAATTTGGTTATTGGTTGCCCACATATTATCAGCGCGATCGTAATGTATGCGTTATTTTCGAGCAAACGTTGTCTATGTGTAAAACTATGTGTGATCCACCTAGCGATTGCGTGTGAGCATCTCGAAAGCTCCGCATTGCACTGGTCGATGGCAAACTTTAGTATTTAATGGTTTGACCTATTTAGTCTAAATACGTCACTCAGGAGTAAACATAATGCGACTCACCTTGAGGTGGCTGGAGCAGCTGATACGTTGAACTGGATGCTGCGAACCATCAAGCGATGCATACGTGGCCGCTGGAGCGCTGCGCTGGTTGGTGTCGCGTCGTTGAGTACGGCAGACTCGCATCTCGTGGCTGACCCGTCGACAAATGTAGCACCGCCTCACTCCTAGTTGCTGCAGTATCGTTGGCGTAGGTCATGTTGCACTGGTTCTTTCTTCAGAATTTCCTCTTCTCCAAGTTGATTTTCGCAATGCCGTCGTGGCTTCTACTTGCAGTTTTCGAGCAATGATAAATAGAACAGTATCCAAAGAGTTCATGCAGCTGGTTGCAATGGTGATGTTACACGTACTTTCTTCTCGATGAAATTTGGGGATGACTCCCGCGTCAGCACGAATCACTCGACGATGCCTTTCTCTCTGGTCTGCTAAATCTTAGCAGTAGCAAATCTTCTTGGTCCATTAATCTTCCTTAGTCAGAGCCGGCAGCGTAAGGCCCGTTATTCTTGCACATCCCACTTCTGAGGTGTGACCGCGTGTGGGGTGCTTGAATAATAAACACGTAGTATGAATCTTCAGGTTCTTCTCCAATAGATTTATTCCAACAAAATAGCACAAAGGTAAGGTACAAAGTCAAAGAAAGTACAAATAGAGGCTATATTCTGGCACGAAGCTCGCTTTTATACAAATCAAAACCCGAAACAACTGTAAAAACGGTAGGGACGACATCCGTTTCCATATCCGAACATTTACTAACATTTTTAGTTGTAGGGATAAACAATCTGCTAATTAAATATGTAAATTTAGTTAGCATTTTAGATTATTATTTTAATAGTTACAATATTTGAAATAAATCTAACCTCCACCAACCAATCAGAGTCAACTTCCTTTTGGCGCCAAAATGAACATTTGTTAACGGCACATATAAAAATACAATAAGTGTCCCAATAATCTTTAAATAATTAATATACAATTTATTAAATACAATTCTAATAATTAAATTACTTAAAGATTAATCCAAGTTATTCTTATATCATAGCCGAATGACATTCAACGTGGTGGACACTTCCGACATTTACGATAATCATGATATTTCAAATCTAGATAGGCATATGAATTGTAATGTATTGAACATATTATGGCGAAGAGAAGGTGTAATTTAGTGAATACAATGGGGTTACATAAGTCACACGCAGTGAGTAGGTATGTGGTTTAGTGCTGAAGTATACTATTACAGAACTTAGTAAATATGTGGGGCAGACTAGGATCGGGAATTGTCGTGTAACACTTAGGACTTGCAGCCTAGAGACGCACTGTTCATTTTTTAACTGATAATTTAAAAAATAATAGGGTGGTAAAATCGAAATAAACTACTCAAGCGGTACGCAAAGGGAGGTCACAGAAAAAAAATGTTTTCGGATGAGAAAATCTTTACAATTGAACAACATTTTAACAAACAAACAAAGTGGTCTCTTATGTAAACGTCACGCAATTGACGTTTTCATAAGAGACCACAAATTTCGCTGGGTCGGACTGACAGCACGGTAGTTCAATTGGTAGAGCGTTTGGCCCGGTCAGCCAAAAGGTTGCTGGTTCAAGTCCCGCCCGTGCGCAAATTTTTGGTTTCTTATTTCATCTTTATGAAAACAAAATGACCGTATTTATGCTCAAACCTCTAAGGCAGCTTCCCAATTAGTCGGCAGAGTGCAACGTTGGCATTACACAAATTCAGTGATGGTTTGGTGGGGTGTTAGCTATGAAGGAGTGACTGAGCCATATTTTTGTAAAAATGGTATCAACGCGACTGAAACTCAACGCAAGCTGCTGGTGTAGCTAAAGCCATAACTTTTAATATCGGATTTTTTTTAAAATTTATTTTGGTACAAAACAGTCATTACATCGAAATACTTAATCTAGAAAAGATGTATATGTAACAGACAATGAGTTCTTAAGATTACTTTCTATTGAATTAGTTATACAAAGTTTTAAACAGATTTAAAACAAACAAAAAAATGATTGAAGTGCGGTAAAGACTAAATTAATTGCATGCATATAATATTAGAACCATGTTAAAATGGTGAGTGGGTGAGAACATATATTATGTTACAAAACGAAAAGCTTTTTAAATAATTGACGTTTGAAGTGACTTAGAGTATGGTTAAATATGTCTCAATAAGAAAATTTTGAATTATAAAAAGTTAGGGAGCGGGTAAGATAGTTATTCTTAGTATATTTTCTATGTGTTGGGGGTGGCACAAACATATTTATTAATGATTAAACGAACTTACCTGTACGTGAAGTTCTATCATAATTATACGATGGCTTCGTCCAAAGAGATTAACAAGAACACATGTAGTAACACATACTGACTCGCCAGTTAGCACAGAAATTTGAGAGCAATATATAAAACAAAACAAAAAACATGTTAATGTTATACCGTTACCGTTGTTATCCTAAACGTTATCTATGTATCGCCATCTTTGCTTCATTATGTTCAGAGATATGTGATATTTTACTACAGGTACAGGGTTGGGAGGGTTGTTAATCTCTTCAGACGAAGCCATCGTATAATTATGATAGAACTTCACGTACAGGTAAGTTCGTTTAATCATTAATTATACTCAGCTTCGTCCTTCGAGATTAACAAGAACACATGTAGATTTTGAGAGATAATGGGATGTAAAATATCACAACAGATATAAAAGAAAACAATGTTTAAACAACCATTTAAACTTGTTTTAATAGATGACTTACATTAATAGTTCACAATTATTGTAGGAAGTTATCGTAACAATAATCAATATTCACATTAAAACATTAATAATCAACTTTCCTGTGATTGACCGGATATAATAGACCTAGCGAAAGAAGTTTGTTCTACACTGTCGCAAACTTCTCTATGATAGAAACGACCAAATACTTGGGAGTTACCAGACCACCCAGCTGTTTTTCTTATAAGGTCAATATTTACACCTACTTTATATGCTTTTGAAGTAGCAGCATGTCTTGTGCTATGTGCTGTAAATATGGATACATCTACGCCACATTCTTCGAGAGTATTTTTAACCCAACGACTGAGAGTTTGAGACGTTATCTTTGAATGTGGCTTTCTTAAACTGATAAATAAATTTGAATGATTAGCGCGTAAGGGCTCAGTCATATCAAGGTAAGCATTCAAAGTGTTAACAGGGCAGATTTGCGGTTTAGATTGAAAATACGGCAAAATTAGTGTAGGTTGTTGTGACCCTATTCGGAAAGTCTTAATAAGTTCTGAAATTTTAATTACTGTCTTGTCTGAATGCCGTTCAATATTAATGACGTTGATTTTTGAAAGTGTTTGTATCCTATGAGCAGTAATGAGAGCTAATAAAGTAATAAGCTTCTTTGATAGTTTTCCAAACTTAATGAGTGATTGGGGTACCACTGGGCTAAGCAATCTAATACTAAATATGGATCCCACGTACAATTATATTTTGGTAGTGGTGGACGTAACCTAAATACACCTTTGAGGAAGAGTTTGATGATGCTAGATCATTACCAATTTGTGGTCCAAGAATTAGTGACAATGCAGATTTACAACTATTGAGGGTTCCATATTGAGCACCAGCTTCAAATTGTTCCGTTAGGAAAAGTAGAACATTTGGGACAGATTCCTCCAAATGATCATAATTATAGGCACAACAAAATTGGAACCACTTTTTTAAACATGTGTCGTATTGTATAATTGTGTTGTCTGACAAGGAAGCTATAATTATATGTATAGAAGATAATGGAACCTGTTTCTTAATCATCGAATTGGTGACAAGATTCCTGCAACCAGGGTAAGCCGCTGATGAACGTTGCGGTTGCTGGAATGAGAAAATATAAGATTTTTTGAAGGTTCAAATATTAAGGGTTTTGAGATCAGTAATTTATTAAAAATAGGAAACCAGGGTTGAGTTGGCCACCAAGGTACAACTAGTATACCCCTGGCTTTGTCTTTAATTATTTTACGAATAGTTTTTAATATTATACTAAATGGCGGAAAGCCATAGAAAAAGAAATTGGTCCAGGGTATCGTGGAAGCGTTAATGGCAAATGCGTTAGGGTCCCTGTGCCAAGAAATGTACTTCCGACACTTATTGTTGACTCGGCTAGCAAAAATATCTATATCAGGTGACCCAAAAGTGGCTTTAATTTGTTGAAACGCAAAATCCGATAGCTCCCATTCAACGTCAGGATGTACTCGCCTCAAATCTGCATCAGCTAAAACATTGTCTGCGGAACTTATGTAAGAGGCAAAAACTATGATGTTTCTTGCTTCGCACCATTGCCATAATTCGCGGGCTATTTGCGTTAAATGTGGAAACTGCACACCACCCATGCGATTAATGTAAGAAATTGCAGTGGTATTGTCTACTCTCAGTAGAATTTGACAGTTATTTAATTTACTTGCAAAAACTCTTAGGCCAAAAAATGCAGCAAGTATTTCCAAATAGTTAATGTGCATGACACGTTCATTTTCGGTCCATATACCTCTTGCAGTTTCTTTACAACACGCTGCCCCCCACCCCTTGGTGGAAGCATCACTGAAAATTTCCATACAGTATTCGTCATATTTAATTTTATTTACTGGGTTTTCCATCGCTTTTAACCACCAATCAAAGTCAGAATTCAAACTATAAGGAATATTCATAATCGCGTCATAATTTTCATTATTAATTTTTAAATTTAAAAACTTGCATCTCTCAAAACTTTTTGTATAGAGCCACCCATATTCTACAGCCATACAGGCCGAATTAAGTAAACCGGTAAAGCTAGCAAAATCTCTTATTTTGCATCTTCTATTGGTTTTGAAAAAAAAATTTTTTTCTTTTATTTTATGTCTTTTTTCATGTGGCAAACTGATATGGAAATTATTGGTGTCAATGATATAGCCTAAAAACTTGCAGGAAGTTTTAGGTATTAAGTTGCTTTTGTCATATTTAATAATAAAGCCTAATGCTGTTAAAAGTCTTATGGTGGCATTAACATTTTCAACACAAGTAACATAACTGTGCGTTATAAGCAAAATATCGTCTAAATATATGGTAGATATTATAGTTACACATTCTTAGCAAACTAACAACTGGTTTCATTAATTTTGTAAACACAAAAGGTGCTGTGTTAAGACCAAAAGGTAGCACATTAAATTCATACAACTCCCCATAGTCGCCAAATTGAAATCAAAGGTACTTTTTGTAATCGTCATGAATTGGTAACAAAAAATACGCGTCTTTAAGGTCTACTGTACACATGAAGCTATTTTCGGATACTAGTTTTATGGCTGTACGTAAGTCTTCAAGTTTAAAGTGATGTATGTTTATAAATTTATTGAGTTGCTTTAGGTTTAGTATAAATCTATTCTTTCCGTTGGGCTTAGGTACAATAAAGTAACTAGAAAGAAACTGACCCTGACAGGGCTGACAAAGAGAAATGGCACCAATAGATAGCAACTCATTTACGCAATCTCGGATTTGTGATATTTCATGATTAGGGTAAGTTGGAGACTTTGGAGGGCAGGTTTGTATAACCGGTCGTGAAAAAGGTATTTTGTAGCCAGATATCCAAGATAAAATTACAGCATCATTTGTTAATAATGACCATTGATGTTGAAACTGTGAAAGCCTACCGGCATGGCTCACCCGGTCTAGCGACGGCTGCGATTCTTCGGCGGCGGCGCTCGATACGATGGTCGCGAGGAGCTTGTGGGCTGACTCCTCTGAGCAGGCTCCTTCGGCTCCTGGTTCCCTTTCGGCCTGCGATTCTGAGGAGGAGCCTTCCAGTTTAAATTCCTTTGTTGTGCGGGAGCTGGAGTTTGTTTGTTGAACTTTGCAATAGTTGGCTTAGGTGGAGGAGCTGATTTCAACTCAGCTCCTGATTTAGTAATACTTTTTGCGGTTTTTATAGTCTCAGCCAAATCAGACCCAAAAAGTGTGGAATCAATCTTTGTTTTCTGTAACTGATCCCTCATTTCCTTTTTTAAATCATAAAGTACAAAATTACGACGAGTAACCGAATCGCTATTTTGAGCATCACATAATAACCGACATGCGTCCATTAGTTGCTTAATCAATTCCGTGTCTTTGCTTTCTTTTGCTAGTAGACCTGATATAGCATCTCCAATGCAGGTAATAGCACTTGTGAGCAATTTTTGCTTTAATTCAATGCCCTTATCCCTTCTTTGGACAGTTTCGGAGACAGCAGCTTTAATTTCCGGGTTAAGTATGGGGGCGTCAATAAGTGTACAATTACTAGGTGGCAGATATTTACACTGCAGCTCTTTACGTAAATCTTTAGAAAGACCGTTGGTCGCCAGATGCTGAATGCGAATCGCGAGTTCAGAATTTATCTCTTTGCCATACGGTTTAGTTACCGACGGATCGTCACCTAGTAAATCTAGGAAATTATTATCAATCGGTTCTCTTTCAGACTGCGAGGTACCTAATTGCAACTCTGTACACAGCTGCGGCTCCATACTGATCGATGCAATCGCGGCTCTGCTCGTCGATGGTGTGGGTGACGGCTGGCGCTCGGGTCGTGACGTCTCCGGCGCACTGGCGGTTGCGAGTATGCAGTCATCGTTTGTTGTCTCCAAATCCTCCGCAGCGACGTCCTTATCAACATACATAGAATCCCAATCGACCATTGGGCCGTCTAGAAAAAGAACAAATATTCTTTATGTACTTACATTCTATTTTTAGAACTCGGCCGCACTGGCATAAACAACAGCGGAGATGCATAAACAAAGGTAAGTTCAAAGTGACAACCCAAGCGGCAGCCCGCAGTGAACTATTGCCTTTTGTTTTTTGTATATAAAACAATGAAGTGACTACCCAAACGGTAGCCCGCAACATTGTATGAATAACATGCCTATTAGCTAAGTGACAATCCCAGAAACTGCCCGCAGAGCTAATATATACATGTAGGTAGAATAAAGATTATTCCAATAAAGTGATGACCCAACCGGCCAACCGCAATATTAGAAAAGTATCATAAGTCTACGTAATTTTTATTTAGGTACATAAATGTAGGTAGCACCGTAAAATACCTGCTAGGTTTGACGGCGACGCAACAGACTTTTGAGATTCGTTCAATGATGTTGAATCATGACGCCTTCTTTTTGATTTTAACACACGCCTTTCCAACTTTCTTAGCTTTTTGATGATATCACTGTATTCGTGATCGAAATGTTTCCTTTTCCCCATATTGTAACTGCAACAAATGATAATTTCGAACGTACGAAAAAAAAACGTGCGCGCACTGGCGGAGCACAGACAGTGAATGAAGCAAAGATGGCGATACATAGATAACGTTTAGGATAACAACGGTAACGGTATAACATTAACATGTTTTTTGTTTTGTTTTATATATTGCTCTCAAATTTGGGTTCCCTCTATCTGGCAGAATCTTTTTGTTCCGAAAGTCACTTGGCATAACACACTTGGCATAATTTTCTTTAGTCGAATATTATTCAGGCAGAATTTTCTGTTAGCATAATTATTGTTTGGTCGAATATTTATATGCCCGAATTTACAATGGCATACTTTTAAGATAGCAGAAATTTATAAGGCATAATTACCTTTGGCAAAATTTTACTTTGCATACTTTCGCTAAGCATAATGTTTATTTGGCATACTTTGACTAGGCATACTATGAAGAAAGCAGAATTTCCTTTAGAATAATTTCACTACGCATATTGCTATTTCTTTTAAATAGTATTTTACCCTAAGATTGAATTAAAAAGTCATTAAGTTGTGGTACAAAAGTTAGTGACAGAAACGAATCGGTGCAAAACCGACTCCACGCAGTCTTGTTTGCCCCACCCCTAGAGTGTAATTCAAAATCGCGTAGGCGCGGAGGGGCGAGGCAGCCCGCGAGCTGAGGAGCAGGTGGTTTAAAAGCTCGCCGCCGCGGCTGAGGCTGGCCGGCTAAGCCGGCCAGCAAGCCGAAGCTGCGGTGGTGAGCGAAAACCATCTGCGACGATAAGCTCGCGTGGGAATGCCGGAGCCCCGAAGCGCCGGAGCCGTGACAGAAACCATGCATGTTGCATGCTTGCATAGTGCATGCAAGCTGTAGCTTGCTTGCATGCTGCATGCTTACTTGCATGATTCATGCTTGCTTGCTTGCTTGATGCATGCTTGCTTGCTTGCTGCATGCTTTGCTTGCTTGCTTGCATGCTGAATGCTTGCTTGCATGCTGCATGTTTGATTTGCCATGCATGTTGTATGTTAGTATTGCTGAGATAGAACTACTTGGGATACAGAGAGAAATTAAGGTTTATAGGAGAATATTAAATATGAAAAATATGCCAAAAGACGATTCGGACTGTGAATTTTCTGCAATAGGATGATTCTGCCTATTAATGACTATATATACGAATTGTATGGCACAAGACGATTCTATCTGTGAACTTTCTGCGTTAGGATGAATCTGCTTTAAGACTATTATGGATATTCAATTTCTGCCTAAAGATGATTCTAGCTTACACGATTATGCGTTTTGAACGTCTGATAAATGAGTGAATGCTAATTGATGTTCTGCGAAAGGAAAATTATGCTATTTGATGATATGCCAAATAAAATTATGACAATAAAAATTATGCGAAACAAGGTAGACCCCTCAAATTTCTGTGCTAACTGGCGAGTCAGTATGTGCTACTACATGTGTTCTGGTTAATCTCGAAGGACGAAGCTGAGTATAATTGAGCGCGAGGAGCGTATAGGTAGTGTTTTGGCAATAAAATTAATTTTTGATAAGAGATCTGCACAGTCTAATTGAATTCAATAACTGGAAGAGAAAGATTAAATCAAATTGCTTTCGTCGGTTTTCCAACGATCATAGCTTGTTACTTTTCAGCGATTGCTTGTATGAGTGGCCATGATTATTACTGCGATGATCTAGTATTTTTAATGATTTTTCTTGAACCTTTTCAATTCTATCTATGTCTTTTTTAAAGTGTGGATTCCAAACAATACAACCGAAATCTAAAATTGAGCGTACGAAGCAAAAGTAAAGGATTTTAAAAGTTTCAGGGTTTTTGAAAGGTTTTGATATTCTATTTATGAAACCCAAATTTCGAAAAGATCTTTGGACTATAGTTTCAAAGTGTAATTTAAAAGACAATGTACTGTCCATTATAATACCCAAATCGCGTATACTTTTCACTCGATCTAAGACCATACCATTTAAATTATAAGCAAAAGAGATCGGTGAATATTTTCTTGTGAATGTTATAACATGGCATTTATCAGTATTTAAAAATAATTGATTCTCACAACAATACCTATTCAGAGCATCCAAGTCACGTTGAAGTTTATGACAGTCATCTACATTACGAATAATTTTGAATTTTTTTGTGTCATCAGCGTATTGTGAGTGAATGCTATTTCTAGTTAGTTAGTTCTGCTAGAAAACAAAACAGGTCCTAGGTGTGATCCTTGTGGAACTCCTGAAGGTATGGGCAAGTAACTAGAGCAATAACCCTTCACACAAACTGCTTGGCTTCGATTACGTATATAAGATTCCAGCCATCTGAGCAGATTGCCATGCACACCGAGCCTCCGCAGCTTACGCATTAATATGTCATGACTTATCTTATCAAAAGCTTTGGAGAAATCGGTGTACACAGCATCAACCTGGTCGTTGCAGTCCATGACTTCTAAAATGAAGTTGGTATAAGTTACCATGTTACCACCATAGAAAATGCTTTGACGCATTAAGGCCGCCATTTGTACTTCATTTTGTTTGTGGAATATAGAATATATTTTGAAAAAAAACATATTTTTTGGCATCGTTTGTACAACTACTCCTGAGTTGGTGGTCGCTAATCATAACAACACCCTATACAGGCAACTTTTAAGTTTCGAAACTCAAAAAAACTTTGACTTGTTCTCCCATGATCCATGGACTGCATGAACTGCAGTCTCCTCAACCATAAATCTACATGTTTCATCATTTTTTTTTTCCAGATCTAACAACTGACGACATCACGAAGGCGTCGACTTGCGCCAAAAAGATCTTCGAGCGACACGGATTCAACGCTTGGCATGGCTGGAAGTACCACTGCCAAGGGTCCCTGCCTGATATTAGCAACTGCTAAGCTAACAAAACAGTATATTCCATACTAATCCACTCGAATAAAGTCATTGTAAACTTGTAGGCAAATTTATTTCTCAAGTATTATTTCTGACTTCATAGCGTAGGTTTGTAAATTTTTGACGTTGATTGTTTATTTTAAAGATGCATCGATACAATATCGATATCGCCTTTTACCGAAACAATATCATCGCGAGTCCCGTAATTTTTAAAGTTAAGCATTACCAGCGAATTTTGTTTCACCCTTAAATTACTAAAATGGCTATTTAAAAATAAGGGTTGATCGTAGAAGGGTGAAAATTGAGGATTGTATGTATTTTTGTATGTTGTATCATAAAAAAACAGAAATTAAAAATTTTGTCTAAAAAATAAAATAAAAAAATAGGGGTACTACCCCTAACATTTAGGGGGATGAAAAATAGATGTTGGCCAATTCTCATAGATACCGGATAAGCACAAAAAAATTCATCAAAATCGGTCAAGCCGTTTCGGAGGAGTATGGTAACGAAAACTGTGACACGAGAATTTTATATATTAGATTAGATAATGCTAATCGATAAGAACAGCTACCTTTTAAACTTACTTACTTGTATGACTTACTAAATTGTTAAATAAATAGTAAGCGCTATTGTAATATCTTCGAAAATATTAATTTTAATGACATATTGTAAGGGTCAGTGCCAAGGCCATATTAATCTATATTAAATGCATAATATATTTGAAGTAATTTACTGGTTAAGGATTAATGCTGTCTTACTTAAAATCGTTATGTAAATACGGCATTATTTCTCGTAAAAAGTAAAGTTTTTTTTTATTGTGGGTTATATCTAATACATGAACATACACCACCGCTCTTTTGTAGACCATAATAAGGCGTACTATTGTAGTAGATTATTTTGACCCATCTCGTAGGGTTTAGCCTATTTGCCATGCATTATGAATAAAGCCTCACTCTATCTATTTAAAACATAAAACGCATCTATATCCGTTGCGTAGTTTTAAAGATTTAAGCATATTATATATATATATATATATATATATATATATATATATATATATATATATATATATATATATAATATATATTTATATGTATATATATATATATATAGAGGCAGCGGGAAGCGAATTTGTTTTATACTAAGTATGTAGTGACAGTAAAGTTTTTAATAATAGCTTGTCATGAATCTCGCGCTATACAGGGTTTTACAAAATCAACTGCATTCCTTCTGGTTGGTGATTCTGTTGCTAAAATACAACAACTTTTTGTATAAGGAGCACGCCAATTTATGTTATTAATTGGCCCAATTCATGACCATTAAAAATATCGGTGAGTTGCAATTAAGTAAAAGTTATCAGTAACAAATTGGCAGCCGCCGGAGATGGATCTGAGGTTACTTGTCCCGTTTTGTAACATCCTCGCTCTAGTGTTATGTACATATCAACCAGTAAGTAACTCATGATCGTTCTCTTCGTTCCTCTGACAACCTTCGGCTAGGTACGCAGGCTCACCGCTCCTCGTATGTTTCTAAGTCATTTACAGTGAGAGCTACACGACTCTGGAACTCTTTTCCCCTAGATATAAAGAAGACTGATTATGAATATATACTGAAGCAATAGAACAAAAGAACTTTTTTAACCGACTTCAAAAAAACGAGGTTCTCAGTTCGACCTGTATGTTTTTATGTATATTTGTCCGCTACTATCTCGCATTGGGTTGGACCGATTTTGATGCGGTTTTCACTAAAATATTTTTTACACTGAGGACAAGGTTTTGGAACTATTTTATCTCAATCTATAACATATAAAAACGAAAAAAAAATGACAACTTTAACGAACTGCAGCGACTGTCAACATACGCATATCTGCCTCGTTAGCGCAGCGGTAAGAGGGTCGCATTTTAAAAGCGACGGCTGCGCCATAGGTCCCGGGTTCGATACCCGGATCGGGCCAAAAATATATACCTGATATTTTCTGTTCATAAATTCTTAGGGTAGCCTGGAGTTTAGAAGTTGGCGGTGTTTTACCCCGTGCCTCGGAAAAGCATGTAAAGCCGTTGGTCCTGCCCCTTAACTCTCTCCGGTCGTGTCAGATTGCTGTCCCATCGGGCTATGAGAGTGAAAGGAATAGAGAGTGCACGTGTGTTTGCGCACACACTTGTGCACAATAATATGTCCCGCGCAGTCGGCTAGTCGTTGTGACTGGCCACCGTAGTCGAAATCGGCTAGGGGGACTATTATTATTATCATGCAAAAGATACAAATGCGTTTGTTTCTCCTATTAGCGTTATTTCAGTGTTCGTTTTTTAAAGGCGGTTAAATTTTTATGTTTTTTTTTCCTAACCCCTTAAATCGCAAGGATTGCCGTATTTTTTACTAGTGCTAGCTCAGCTAAAAGCTATCGACATTGATCTCACAAAACAAGACATCTATTATTATTATAATTTACGACCTCCGTTGTGTAGTGGCTAAGCACACTGGTTTCAAGGCGTCCCGGGTTCGATTCCCGATCGGGTCAATATGTTAATCAATTTTTTTTCTATATTGTCTCGGGTCTGGGTGTTGTGGTACCACCGTTGGGTGGTACCACAACACCCAGACTTGATTCCATAACACAAGTGCATTAGCTACTTACTTTGGGATGAGAGCAATGTATGTGATTGGTGTCCAATATTACGTTACTATTAAAAGGAAAACTTTTTCAGCATGGGGATGAAGTCCAGGCAGGGAGCGTGTTGCTGCCAGCCACGAGAAGAGGGCGGTACCTCGCTAACATCATCAAACGGCAGGCTGTCGTGAGTAGATGCACACTTTCTAACAAACACCACAGGAATTATTTTGAGACTTAGCGCTACCGATTACTAATAAAACAAAAACGCTATCTTTTTCAGGATGGAACCGGAATTAAGTTCAACAAAAATGCAGACCGAGTAAGTAGAAAAAGTAGACGAAGTAGGTTATGTTTCAGTGGTCTACTACTTCAATTGAAAGTTTTCGTACAATACCATTGTGTGAAATATTGGTAAAACTGTTTAATTTTCATTTAACGCTATCTTCTCGGAAACGTTCAATTGCATGTCGTGTAATAGTGTTGAAAAGTGACTCATCTCTGCTCACGGGCCGAAATAGTGTTTAAAAATCCACTTACATAATCCAAGAAAAAAATATTGCAATAATATTCGGCATGAGTTGTTAAAAACAAAGATTGGCAGCTTATTTAACAAAAAACAAGCTGATGATTACATTTATTTTGTTAAAATGATTTGATACGGCGTGGCGCACCGGTGCATTCATCTCACTTATAGTAACATCATTTTATTGCCTCACAGAAAGCGTGAAAATCGAAGTATTCAACTCGGGCATAAAGGTGTCTTTGTTTGCGAACTGAAATCCTCGCTAGCGTTCGGGAACTAAACAATTATTGCCCTCGCTTCGCTTGCGCCTCAAATCTAGAATCCTCACGCATCGCTCTTGGTTCAAGGTAGCGCCCGCGCCTAAAGCACGGTAATCATAATATTACCGTGCCTAAAGACCCTCCTTACGCCCTGAGCGAATAATCGAAAACTTTGCTGCTCTAATTTACATTACCATTCGTGATTATTTCATACGCTTCTGTAAAGAAATAAGAACTATGGATGTAAGTTTGTATGTGTATTGTGTAGTGTTGTATGTGTAGTGTTATTAATCTTTCATTTGACACCCTTTTCATCAAAATTGGTGCTGTGGTTTGGCTTGTAGAATTATTTAATATTTTCAAAGAATGTGTCATCTATGTTCCTTTGGGATGAAAATTTTGCTACTTAAGATGAAATTAAATTAAATCAAGCATGATTTTGTCGCTAATCGCTCTTTTCAATAAACATATTCCTTAAAGATGATAAAACAAAACCACTTTAAAACATTGACATTTTGAAACGTTACGTTAACGTGGGTTCGATCCCCGCACAATACAAACATTTGTGTGCATGAACATATTTGTTTGTATTGATCTGGGTGTTTTCTATGTATATCATGTATGTATTTACAAACAAAAAGTATTTAAGTTGTACGAGCTGATCTCGCACATTTCAATGTAATATGCACATACACATGTGTCGCGGCCCGATCGTAGCATTTTTGTATACGTAGCATTTTACTTCAGACTTTACAACTTTATAGCAATAAATCAGTGTCTTACAAACATTCATACGGGTTGGTTTTATTTAGCATTCTCCGGAGTAAACACATCCCTTAGCATAACAAGCAGTAGTAAATGTAAGGGTCTTAGCATAGCATCCCCTACATTTCTTTTGGTCCTTCGAGCAACCCGGTTGCGGGACCCGACGGTAATCAAAAACGCGGTGGTTGAGCAATATTTCGCGTGTGATCGTTGTACCGTTGGACACCTCGTGACAATTATGAACAAGCATCCATAGCATCAATTCAACACTTCGTGAGTGAAGTTTGAGTGAATACAGCAGTTTACTCTTCATCACTATCTTGGGCCTACAAACGGCTCGAGGCAGTTACCATCATCAGCATTGTTGCTACGCAAGCAACGCAGCAACAACACTGACGGAATGTAGACCGTCAGTCAGCATCAGCAGGCGAACAGCCGGTGTGGGAGTCAATTCTGCACGTATCAGCATCATTCAAGTAAGATTGTTCCTTTTTCACTTGTGTCCAGTCCTCTATATACAAGATGGAGGCTCTCATATCACGTCAAAAATAAATCTTAGACAAGTTACAGCAGATCCAAACTAACTTTAGAAAGGATCCATCTCATAGAAAAACTGTCGACTACATAAAACTACGCCTAGAAACAATAGATAATCTCTGGGGAGAGTTTGATAGCAATAACACACAGCTTGAAATCGTTGAAGATAAATCTCAGCAATACTTCGCAGAAAATATATTCAACAAGCATTAGACTTTTATCAAGCATTGCGCGGCATTCTAACTTCATACAAAGCAGAAGACATAGCAGGCTCTTTTTCTCAAGGAAAGGAAGAGAAAGCAATACAGTATGACGGGAAAGTCCTCGAACTTTTAAGTCAGCGAAGAACTAATTTTCGAACTAATTTTTTAGCTTATACATATTATTAATACGAGCATTATCAGTGAAAAGTGGGAGATTGAGGATGAACTACGAAATTTACAGGCGCGATGGAATATCATAGATAGCATGCATTTATAGATTGATCACATACTGAAAGGTACTAATGTTTCTTACGAAACTGAATTGAGTACTCATGAGTCATCTTTTAAACACATAAAACGAATTTTGAATCAGAAATTATCCTCATCTGTTCACATTCATCAAGCTACACCTATGCTATGGAAAGTACACGCAGTGGCCAACCTTTTATGATCTTTTTGTCGAAACTATTCATCATAGCAACCATTTATCAAAGTGTCAAAAAATGCAACACCTTAAGGGTAGGGTCAGAGGAGAGGCCGAGCGTCTCATACAGCATCTCACTATTTCAGCAGATAATTACGACACAGCATGGGACATATTATTCTACCGGCATAATAACCCGCAATTATTATTTACTAAGCAAGTCGAAATATTTCTTAATCAGCCTAATATCAATAAGCAATCATCTTTTGAATTAAAAAGATTATATGACACTAGCACGGAATGTATCCACGCAATCCATAATCTAGGAGTTGACACTAGCACCTGAGATCCATTGCTAGTTCACCTTTTGGCCAAAAAACTAGACATGGATACCTACAGCGACTACAAAGAGGCGCGTAAATCTCCTAGAGATTTTCCGTCATTAGATGAGTTTATGGATTTTTTGGAAGCTAAATTCATTGCCCTTGAACCTATACATAAAATAGAAAAGGACACACCCCCCAAAAATAATTCATCAGCTCAAAATCATCCAAAATCATCAATTTACAAGCAAGGTCAAGAATAACCTTTCTCTAGATTTTATAAAGCAGCTTCTACCTATTCTACAAAATGTCCACTATGTTCCCACGATCACGAATTATATCGCTGTCACAATTTTATCAGCATGTCAGCAGATATGAAATTAAAGACAGTTGTAAAACATAATATTTGCCGTAACTGCCTTTACAAGCATGCCGGCAAATGCTATTCCGAGAAACGCTGTAAAAATTGTGCTGATTTCCATAATACCATATTACACGATGCCTTTGTGCAAACCACACACACAGCGACAAAATCAACTAACTCAAATTCAACACCTGCAATGCCATCAGCAAAAAATAGCGACAAACAACAGCAAATCGTAAATCACGTGGCTTCCGACAACGAGGAAGTTTTATTAACAACCTTGGCATTAAGGGTAAAGGCATCCGATGGCACCTTTATTACTTTAAGAGCATTGCTAGATCAGGGCTCGCAGATAGCTCTAATATCAGAAAACGCCGCACAAATGTTAGGGCTTCAGCGGCAACGTTATCACGCTTCCGTTTCCGGCATAGGGAATGGTTCTAAAGCTAGTAAGGGAGTCGTATCAATTGAATGCCAATCAACATATAATGATTACAGTTTTACAACACAAGCACTAGTGATATCACGTGTCATTAGCAACTTACCTAATAGTTCGTTTAGCAAGCAGTCATGGCCGCACTTAGAGCATATTGATTTAGCGGATCCTGACTATAATGTGTCCAAGCCGATAGACATTCTCTTAGACGCGAGCATCTATTCAGATATCATTATGAGTGGATTAATTAAAGGCCCCGCTCAGGCGCCAATAGCACAGCAGACCAAACTAGGCTGGATTCTCTCTGGAAATGTAAAAACTTTTAATTGCCATGTTGTAATTAACGACATACAACTGGGAATTAGAAGACATCCATGAAAACGCTAGCACTTTGACCAGAGAGGAACAGTATTGTGAGGACTTTTATCAGGCTACTACAAGCCGGCTAGACAACGGTCGTTATGTAGTAGCACTTCCTTTGAAGCAAGGTTTTGAGGAAAACTTAGGTACATCAAAGCCAAAGGCGCAATTAGAGCGCAAAATGGCCAAAAATAATACGTTTTCAAGCAGTTACAAGCAATTTATTCATGAATATCAAGAACTTGACTACATGCGTGAGGCAAGCAGCGTAAGTGAACCTAACTGCTTCCTACCACATCACGGCGTGCTCAAGTTAGATTCTAGCACTACGAAGTTACGCGTAGTATTTAATGGATCATCAAAAACGATCACAGGCCATAGTCTGAACGACTTAATGGAATGCGGTCCCAACCTGCAAGTCGATTTACAAGATCTCATCTTAAGATGGAGACAGTATAGGTACGTTATCACCACGGACATCGAAAAGGTGTTCCGTCAAATACTTGTCAGGGAGTCGGATCACTCGTTGCAATCAATCATATGGCGTGACTTACCATCTGAGGCACTCCGTGAATATCATCTTACTACGGTAACGTATGGGACGAAAGCAGCCCCATTTTTAGCAGTCAGAACTTTGAGACAACTTGCTAAAGACGACGCTTCAAAGTATCCTTTAGCAGCAGCAGCACTAGAAAGCTCATTTTTCACCGATGACCTTTTAAGTGGACATCAAAGCATTGAGCAAACTAAGGAATTGCAAGGTCAGTTAATTCAAATGTTACAGGGAGCAGGGATGAACTTGCGGAAGTGGTCAGCCAATGATCAGGAATTGGTCTGTAACCTTTAATCTCAACAAGTCGATACTCCGTTTCATTTCAAGTGCTCAGAGTCCCGTAAGACCCTCGGGCTCCGATGGCATCCATCAACTGATAATTTCTCATTTCAAAGCACAATTGAGCATACAGAGAGTAGCCACACAAAAAGACAACTTTTATCAAACATTTCTAAAATATTTGATCCATTAGGTTGGCTCTCTCCTCTTACGATCAATGCAAAACTACTTTTTCAAAAAGCATGGACGTCCGGTATGGCATGGGACGATAAATTATCACAGCAATTACAAGATGAATGGCTTCAACTCAGGGACGACCTTCAAAATATCGAAAATTTCTCCATACCTAGATATTTGGGTACCACACAAATAGCATTTCAAATACACGGATTTAGCGATGCGTCTGAAACAGCGTACGCGTGTTCCGTTTACATTGTTACAAACAATGATAAAGAGGAGTGCACATCCACTTTAGTGATCGCAAAAACTAGGTTGGCTCCATCAAACAAGCAAGTGACACTGCCAAGACTTGAATTATGCGGTGCACAGCTTTTGTCACAACTCATAAAAAAGATTGTACAATCACTACCTCAAGAGCATATTAGTATCCATGCGTGGACAGACTCTATGGTGACCTTAGGCTGGATCCATGGAGATATCACGCGCTGGAAGCAATTTGCAGCAAATAGGGTTCAGCAAATCAGAGATGTCATTCCAGCAACACAGTGGAATCATGTGCGTTCAGAGGAGAATCCAGCTGACGCAGCAACCAGAGGTTCCACAGTAAAAGGTTTATAGAGCATACTTTGTTGTGGGAAGGGCCCAAGTGGCTTCTTACATTTGACCCAAAAAATATCGGTGGCAAAACATATCAAAGGCCTAATTTAGAGGCCAAGCAAGTAAGTGTAAACACCACTTTATATCAAGACAAGCTCCCCACATTAATAGCCGAGTTATTGCAAAATAATAATTCAATCACTCGAGTTGTGAAAACAATAGCATGGGTATCACGTTTCGTGGCGCGGCTTCGTCACAAAACGTCACAGCATAGTCAGCATTTATCATCAGCTGAAATCAACAATGCTTACAACATTGTTATCAAGTACACTCAAGCTCATGAGTTTGAAGACGATCTTTTTGATTTTAAAAGCAAAGGTCAAGTTCGACCTAATAGCAAAATACAAGCTTTTTTCCGTATTTAGATGAGCATGGAATAATGAGAGTCAGTGGACGGCTAAATAATTCAAATCTAAGTAGCTCCGCTAAACACCCGATCATTCTATCAAATCATAGCCGATTGACCGATCTCGTAATCAGTCAAGGACACATCGCCACGCTTCATGGAGGTCCGAGACTAACACTATCGTACTTAAGAGAAAAATACTGGATTCTTAGTGACATGAATACAGTAAAACGACAAATCAGAATGTGCGTTAAATGCCGACGCTATAGCACTGAAAAGAGACAGCAAATTATGGCAGACTTACCTTGTCCTCGGGTAACTCCATCGCGCCCGTTTACCCACACTGGCGTCGACTTTACAGGCCACGTCGATCTTAAAGCAAGTAAGGGCAGAGGGGTAAGGTGTCATAAGGGATACATAGCAGTTTTTGTATGCCTATCTACGAAGGCCGTGCACCTTGAGCTGGTCTCTGACCTGAGCACGCCAGCTTTCTTAGCAGCATTTCGTCGCTTTTGTGCACGTCAAGGTACTCCTACTCACATGTACAGCGACAACGGTACCAATTTTGTAGGTGCCAACCGATTACTGAAAAAAGAATACGAAGAGATAACAGCAAATATCAATCATGAGTTCTTCAGTAGCATAGCTGAATGGGATATAAAGTGGTCATTTAACTCACCAGCGTGGCCTACCGCAGGGGGTCTGTGGGAATCATCAGTTAAAAGTTTCAAGTACCACCTGAAACGAACTCTTGGAGAGCAGCGGCTCACGTACGAAGAGTATACTACATTAATCCAACGAATTGAGGCCTGCCTCAATTCACGGCCTCTATTCCCTCTGACCGAAAACCCTGAGGATGATTACCTGACGCCAGGTCACTTTCTCGTAAGTGGATCATTATTATCTCGACCTCAAGGTGACGACAGCTTGAACCTACCTATAAAATGGCAACTTGTACGTGGCGTCCGAGTGGTTTCCATTAAAACACAAAATAACATCATAAAACGTCCAATCACCAAATTAGTCGTACTACCTGTTCACGAGATGACATCGGAACAGAATCAGCATGATGATCAGCAGCACATAAATCAAGGGCGGACTAGAAAGGTTCGTAGTAAAGGTATCAAGAGCTTCCTACTAGCAGCATTATTTTACTATGCTTTTTTCTCCAACTGTACAGCAAGTCCAGCAACCCTATAACGTAACTCAAATTACAGATAATAGGGGCTTGTACTTTGATAAAATATCAAACTTACAACACATACGCGACGAATGGAAGCTTGTCGTTTATTATAATTTATCAACTTACTATCTAGGGCTTACGGATATTAAATCCTACGTAAAACATTTAAAAATATCATGCAAGTTTACCACAACAATATCAAACAATTTCTAATCTTCTAATAGATTACGAGCTAAGCGAAATTCAGCACTATAATAAGATTCTACAAAATCAGAACCTAAGCAGACAGAAACGTGGCTTGGTGAATGGGATCGGTTACATTGCCCACGCGTTATTCGGAATGTTAGATGAGAGATTCGCGGAGCAGTACCTACACTAAAGATATAGAGAAAATTGACCATAACGAAAATCATATGCAAACATTAATACGAAATCAAAGTACGAGTATTATACTAGAAGCCGAGTATATCATCATTCAGCGAAATGAAAAAATCATGAACACTCAATTTCAATTTGTAAAGGAGCATCTTCGTAATCTATCAGTTGCGACCCAGATAATATAATACTATGCAAAGTGGCGTGCTTTAATCACAAAGTGCGGCTTTTCGACGAAATTTGGCCATAAGACGTATGACTGCTATAAAAGCGTGGTTTTTTAGTTTTTTTAAACTATAATTTATTTTTCATTTTTTAGTTCGATGTTTCAATTAATTATTTGCGGACATGCGACACGCGATAGCTCTATCTTTCTTACTCCCTTACAGAGGATCCACGAAAGAATTTATTAATCCTGGCGGTCCTTATAAGGATATTGAGAAACTGTTATTAAATCATTGCATTGTTATCGGTCCTTGATACGTGTGCAAAGTTTCAAATTAATCAAACATCTGGTAATCGGTCAAATTTATGCTCAAAGATTCCATTACATACATACATACATAGATACAACCCAAGCTAATAAAAGCGTGGTAAAAAACCCGGCTAAGTGTGAACGGACCTGCGCACTGGGGTTCCGTCCGTGCCAATTTTAACTAAATCAAATATATATATATCAAATATATATATTTATTTAGCACAAAACATAACAGTAATGAATATACAAATCGATAACCGCCTACACTAGGTAAAACCTGTATCGTAGGCAATTAACTACTTCCATTGTCATAAATTGGACTGCGTTACAATATTTTTTACAAGTACGTTGAAAAAAAAAGGGATATTAGTATTATATTATCTAAAATAAAATTTCTGTGTTAAATCTTAATTAAAATGACAAGTTAATTAAAATGCTAGGTTATAATTATTTTTGAATAAACAATAGTGCCTCGGTTTCGTTATAATCAAGATTAAGTAAGTAATTAAACAAAATGACTTTACAGTTCTTCAAAATCAGTGGATGTATATTCAAAATTTTGTTAATTCTATTATATAGGAAAGGAGCAAGAAAATCGTGTTGTCTTTGCGCGTACACAGTGCTACATCGTTTTACTACACAAACATTGTCTTTCCTTCGCTTAGAATTGTACATCTTCCCGTCGAATGGTGTTTGTGAATGTTTTTTGAGAACAGCGGAGAGGATTTACAGCTGTCTCACGGTAAGTAATTGTGCATCTGAGTGGAGTAGAGCAGAGGAGTGTAGGTAATGCTTGAAGAACATGACCTTCAGAAGAGATCTCTGGGCCCGTTCCAGCTGTATAAGGAGAGTCTTACACGCCCCACCCCAGGTATCAATGCAGTAGTTCAGGAGTGATTGCCCAAGCGCAATGTAAACTTTTCTAAGAAGATCTCTTTCCCCCACACATCTCAGCCTTCTGAACACATAAATTAGCTTCTTGACACGGCCAGACAAAACCTCTATTTGAGATTTCCAGCTAAGTCTCTCATCAAACGAAATTCCTAAGTATTTGATCTGGTTAGATCTGGCTATAGAAGGGCAACTACAGATGATGCTTTTTTCAAACGGTGCAGTACATGTATGCACTTTTAGCAAATAATCTGAGCTAGCTGTTTTACTTCCGTAATTTATGAATCTAAGGTAGGTGGTTTTAGAGAGGTTAAGGGTTAAAAGATTTTTCCGAAGCCAATATGTTACCTGGTGGAGACCCTTTTCGGCGGAATCGTATACATCGTCCCACGTCCGACCGTGAAAAATCAATGCTGTGTCATCGGCGTAAGTAAAAATTTTGCCTGAGTTCACAGTTAACTGACACAGGTCATTGATATATATTAGGAACAGACTCGGGCCGAGGATACTACCCTGGGGCACACCAAAGGAGACTGGAGACTCAGAGCTAGTCACATTATTAATTTTGACCTTTTGAACCCGCTTGCAAAGAAAGTCCTTATAAATATCTAATGCAGAGCCGCGAATCCCCAGGCGTTCGAGCTTTCCAATAAGTAAAGGGATCGAAACAGTGTCAAAAGCTCTAGCAAGGTCCAAAAAGACACCCAGACATTTTTGCTTATTATCTACATGTGAGGAAATGTACGAAGCTAGGTCTGAGACGGCATCACCAGTGCTTTTACCAGACCTAAAACCAAATTGGCGTGGCGATAGGAAATTATTATGCTCTAAAAAGTTGTTAAGACGGTTGTTTAAAATTTTTTCTAAGAGTTTTGATAGAGTAGGAAGGACAGAGATAGGCCGATAATTGTTGACACTGGTTCGATCACCTCCTTTGTGTACCGGAGTAATAAGAGCGATCTTAAAGACATCAGGGAAGACTCCTTGTTGACAACAAAGTGTAAATAGCTTAGTGAGTAGTGTAACAAGGATATCCTTGGCCATTTTCACAAAGTGTGATGGGATAGAGTCATAACCAACAGCGCAGTTATTTTTGAGGGCGTTAATGAGAGTCTCAACCTCCATCTCATCCGGCGGCAGGATGACCATTGAATTTGGCAGATAAGGAATGTTAAACGAGTATGGAGAGAGATCAGCGCTGTTACTACTCACACTTTTAGCAAGTTCTTCACCTATATTGCTGAAGTATTTGTTAACGAAGTTGACTGATTCTATGGGATCCGATGTGACGTTCAAAAGTTCGGCTGAAGGTGTTTTCTTCTTAGTAAGGTTCGCTATTTTACGTAAGACCTTCCACGTTTCTTTGCTAGTTCTCGCTATCTCTAATTCCGTTTTATCATGTAGGCGTTTAATCTTAGACAAAAGTGAGTTGCAGAAATTTCTGTATCTTTTGTACGTTGTTTTCAGACCTTCGTTGTTTGGATTTCTTTTAAATTTAGCGTGAAGTTTATCCCTATGCTTAATACAGCGAAGAAGTCCCGGAGTAATCCACGGCTTGAGGAGCCTATCCTTGCTGCGAACGACAACAGTCCGTGAATTATCTAATAAAGTATTACCAATGATATCAACCATTTTCCGTGCCACATCATTTGCTGAAGCATTAGGTGTGATAAAAGAGAAATCTGATTTTGAAAGATTAGCAAGTGCCCTGTGATAATCTGTTACAATTTTGAATTGCTTTTTAGTTTTGGTTTTAGACCCCACGTTGAGAGTAAGGATAGTCGAGAAGTGGTCAGTGACTGTAGAATTGACGACAATAACAGTTGCGTTTAAAATTGTTTTCAACATAACATGGTCATAGCAGGTGTGAAGATGAGTTGGAAAGACATGCCCGGCGTGCAAACCCAACTCTTCAAGGAAGTTGAGGTACTTATTACTCCTATCATCATTCACGATGATATCAATATTAACATCACCAACAATCGCAATGTTTTTGAAATGTGACACTGTTCTGTACATTGTTGCAATAGAATCTAAAAAGTCGTGAATGCTAGGAAATGAAGGCGATCTGTAGGTACAAATTAAAGCAATGTCATATTGTGGAATTTGAAGGAGCAAATAAGTTGCCCCAGGAAGGTCAAACTCCTCAACTTTGCATGAGATTTCATTTTTGATGTATACAACAATTCCATCATTTTGATTAAAGTATTTCTTAGAAAAATAGCAACAGTATCCATCTATATCCGGCGGAGTCTTATTAATATGAAGCCAGCATTCAGTGAGGACGATAACATCAAAATCAAAGTTAATTCGAGAAAGAAGAACATTAAAATCATCCAAATTTTTATACACACTGCGAATATTTTGGGCAATAACTTTTAATTCCGAAGAGGGAGAATCAATGACCTTATGGACTGACTCAGCTTCAAGTTGATAGGCATTTGCAACTGCAGAGTCTATCTCATCAATGATATCCTCATCCAGCTCTTTTGTTAGGCAACGATAACTTTGCATTAGAACTATGTTTGGAAATGAAAGAATGCACACGCATAGTAATTTGTAAATTTCACATATGACTTTTTAGCATTTTTCAAAAACTTGTTAAGTTTGTTGTGTTGATTAAAGAACAAAACCATATAATAAATCAACGGGAAGATGTAAAACGACAAAGAAAAATATATTGTTTTAACGAAACCGGTGTGGAGGTCCAAAAAAAGAAAATTAAAATTAAATAATAATACATCTAAGAATACATCTAAAAATGCCCAAAGTACACAGTAGATACTTATCGAGCAGCAAAAATAAACAAAAAGATATAGTCACTTTTGAAGAATCTTATCCAGATCTGCACTGGTATTTACCCTTGTGTGGGCAACTCCATCAGTTTTCCGCAGGTACACGATCCCAGAGGAGGTCCAGCAGTATTTAAAAGCATTTTCTTTTGCAAAAGTACGAGCCTGATAGAACAGCTTTTGTGTGTTTAGGGTCAGACATTCTGAGATGAAGATAGGTTTAGCTGGAGGGTCCATGTTTAGGTGTGTGGTGTTGAGCTTCGGTCCAACAGCAAACTTGTTGAAATGACGCACTGCCGCCAGAAATTCTTCCTTCCGTATCGATGAAGTAAACTCAACAATGATGCTGGGCTGCTTACTGTTGTCCTTGTTGTCACCTTTCGCTCTCACACGAAAAGTGTCCGAGATTTCACTTCTTTCCAGGGGTACATCTACTAGTTTTGCAAGGCCAGTAACAATTTCACAGATGTCTCGCTTACTTTCCGTAGGTTTCTTGGGTATGTTTTTGATTTCCAGTTTTCTAGAATAAGCCTGTTTTTCTAATTTTTCTATTTTATCTTCTAGTTTTTCAATATATTGCCGGTCCACCTTTCTATCTTCTTCTATCGATATAAGTTTATCCTTCATTTCTTCGTACTGTTTTGATATAAATGCCATAGACTCTTTAATATCTCTGTTCTGAGAGGAGATGTCAGTCATCACACCCTTAATCTCTTCAAATTGCTGTGCTTGCTTAGCCATGGAGGCAGAAATAAGCATGCGAACTTCATCCAATAAAGAGCCAGAGTCATCGTCATCTCTTTTCCGCTTCGGGCAGGCTGCCACGTTCAAGAAAGGGTAAATAAAGGGTTCAAATACTTCCACTTAGCCAAAATACCACACTATTTTATTGAAAATAAAAATAACTTTTGTTTTCACAGTATTTGTATGAAGGACAAAGTTATATTTGCGGTTGTTGAAAATGTGTTATATTTCAGAAACTACTGGTTCGATCTCCAAATCTTCAGACCAATTTTCGTTGAAATTATTTGAGAAGATCATTCACATTTAGTTTTTTTTTTCAAAATTTTAACGAGTTTAGTTCAAAAGTTAGACGGGGTGACGCCCATTTTACCACTTTGGAAGCGTCTATCTTACAAACGTTTGACTTTCAGATAAAACAGTTTTAGGAACCTTTATGTTATTTTGAGAGACCTATCTATAGATATCCCACATGAATAGATTTAAGCATTTTTTTTTTGTTTTAGTTTCACATACTTATGAGAGCCTCCCCTCAAAAGGTTTTTTTTAAGCAATTGTACAGCTGTTGGCAGGTTACACCTACCTACCAAGTTTCATCTGTGTAATGCTAATAGTTTCAAAATAAAGTGGCTCCGTGACATACAGACGGGCAGTCAGATAGACAGACAGACTTGGCGAAACTACACACATCAAAAGTGTCTAGGGATCAAGCATTTTTATGCGGATTTCTTGAGATTGAGATGTGGCTTTGTAATAAATTTATGATTTTATAAATTTATATGAATCCTTTTTGGTGCATTTCATAATTTGAAACAGGAACTGTCAATCAAATTCGAGTAAAAGGTGAAAATCAGCTGTCAATATTTTCCCTATAAAAACATACAACGCATTGAAGACATTATTAGTGCTACTGTTTCCCTACTACTGATTAAAACCAACGTTATTATGGAACGGCGACGTCATTTAAGCAGGGAAGAAATGCTCAGAGCCGTGGGAATGATAGAAGCTGGTTCCCGGCAACGTACTGTGGCTTTAGCTCTGAATACAAGTCAGAGTGTTATCAGTCGACTTTGGACACGTTACCGAAGCACTGGTACCGTGGCTGAGCGCCATGGAGGACGGTATCGATGCACCACACGGAGACAAGACCGATACATTCAAATCACAGCTCGAAGAGCTCCAACAATAACCGCCATGATGTTATCTGTGAGGCTTCATCACTTTTCAGGGAACTTAATTAGCGACCAAACAATCAGAAACCGCTTGCATGAAGTGAACCTTCATTCCCGAAGACCGCTACGGGTACCACCTATAGCAATGCACAATCGTAGGATTCGATATCAATGGGCTCTTAAACACAGAAATTGGGCAGAAGAACAATGGCGTTTCGTGTGCTTTTCTGATGAGTCTCGTTTTCGTATGAGACCGGATACAAGACGTATACGACACTAGAGAACCCCTGGACGCCAACAGCGATTAAAATCCTGCCAGGAAGTCCATCCTTATAGTGGTGGAACCATTATGGTATGGGCGGGTATTTGGATCGGCGGAAGAACTGATTTGATTCGGACCAGAGGCAACCTCAACGCTCAAATTAATGCTGAGACGATTTTATCAGACGTCATCGTTCCTCTACACGTGCAAATCGGTCCCTTATTTAAGTTAATGCATGATAATGCACGACCGCACACCGCAAGAGTTGTAAAACAGACTCTCGCCGCAGCTAACATCAATGTCCTGCCCTGGCCTGCTCAGTCGCCAGACTTGAACCCGATTGAGCATGCATAGGATATGCTACGGAGAAGAGCTCTGCCGAATATGGAGGGTATCCAGTCGCAAGAAGACCTTTTTTTTGTTGTTGCAACGAACATGGGTGGCCATTCCACTGCGTGATTTGGATGAACTCATTTTTAGTATGCCAAACCGATGTTCTTGTGTTGTTAGTGTTCGCGTTAGAAACACGGATTATTAATTATTTAAGTTACCCAATAAAATTTAAAAGAACTGTTATTTCAGTCTTTTTTTCGAACTTTAATGTTAGTGGTTCAAATGTCAAAAATCCCTTTATTAGGAAAATGGCAAATTTCTTTTTTAATGCAAAGGTGACTTGGTTTATCGTTACTGTAGACAAACGAAAACACTTTATTTGATGAATCCTTCAAGAAAATTTTAATTAATATCAATCAGGATAAAAATTATTGCAAAAGTATGTGTTGATCCCTAGACCTTTTTGATGTGTGTATATGGGTTCAGTTTTTTGCCATTCGGCTACAGAACCCTAAAAAGAACACTATCGCCCTAACAATTTTTGTTAGAAGTCACATGCGTTTCACGTATGTGAAAGTTATTTGTCCCACAAAGTGATAAGGCGTTGGATATCTCGATAGAACTTGATCCTTGATTAGCAACTACTTTATAGATGAATGCTGAAGCAAAGAAGAAGGTGGACGTGCTCTCCGACGATCTCCTACCATACATAATCGGAGAGCAAGAGCGCCGCACCACGCTGCACATGCGCGTCATGACCGCCATCCAGAACGGCGAGAAAGGCGTCACCGTGGCCGAGATCAGGAACAAGCCGCCGCTTTTTATTAGGAAAGGTATTCATGGCTTAGAAGACCGACTAACAGGGATTATTTAGATTTTCCACACTAGTGGGTAACTAGTGTGTCTGTCTCTACAAATTCTATTTTTTTTGTTTTCATTTTAATTTGTAGAGACAGTGAGTAAAAATTAAAAATAGGTTTTGATTACATACTTAAATTCAATTACAGACAATTTACAGAACAAAATATACAGCGCTTTAAAACATCATTACAGAACATAGACTGGAATCAAGTAAAAAACAATGCATTTAATTTAAATGAAAATTACACAATATTTAATAATATAATACAAAATCACCTTGATAAATACATTCCAAAAATAAAAACAAAAATAAAAACTAAACCAATAAAAGGGTGACTTACATCAAGCTTAAAAAAGTCATGCAAGCATAAAATAATACTACGAACACTTTTGAATGAGTCAAATTCGAATGTACTAAAAAATAACTACTTGGAATATAGTAAAAATGTATAAGAATTTCAAAACAGCTAGAATATTGGAGACAAATAAATAAATCTGATAACAAATATAAAACAATGTGGAAAATAATAAAGCTGGTTAAATGACAATTAAAGCTTATAAAAATATAAAACTAAAAATAGATAACAACATAATAGACTGCCCTGTTAAAATAAGCGAGATTTTTAACGATTCGTTTTTTAATAGTACCAACAACATAAATTAAAATATATATCAACAAATATTACACACCGCGTACGAGTATTAAACCCACCGACATCTTCACTATTCTTACACCCTGTAGATCAAAATGAAGTTATAAAAATCATTAAAGCCCTAAAAAATAAACGTAGCTGTGTAGTTGATAAAATCCCACCTTTACTAATAAACAAAATGCGCTAATGAGCTGTCTATACCTTTAATTTATCTTATTAATCAAAGTTTTCTTGAGGGAGCATTCCTAGATTTGCTTAAAATAGAGTTAATTAAACCATTACATAAGAAAAATGACACAACATCACCTCTTAATTACAGACCAATAGCGCTCTTGCTTAGTTTTTCAAAAGTTTTCGAAAAGGCCATGTGTAATCAATTACATAATTTCTTCGAGAAGTTCAGTATTTTAGATGAGCATCAAAACGGATTTCTTAAAACTAAATCAACAACATCTGCTGTGTACCGGTACATACAGACAGTCCTCAGTCACCTGCATAGTAAAAAGTACGGCGTTGGCTTGTTACTAGACATGACATGACAAAACATGACATAAAAGGACGTACGAAAGCGTAGATTATAATATTTTGCTATCAAAACTGTACGGTTCGGGGATACGTGGCCCTAGCTATTCTTGGTTTAAATTATAATTAGATAACCGGAAACAAATGGTAATCATAGATCATTTTGACACAAAAAGTAGACAAATTACATCAGTCGCTTCGAAAGAAGAAACATTAACAGGTTCAATACCACAGGGAAGTGTGCTTGGCTGCATTCTTTTTCTTATTTACATAAACGTCCTACCTAAAATTGTCAAAAGTGATGTAGCCGTGCCAGTTCTATTTGCTGTCTATTCTCATAAAATGCGAAGATATAACTACAATCAATAGCGTTCTTACAAATACAATACAAGAAATTTCTTCATGGCTACATCAACATAACTTAACAATTAACATCTCCAAATCAAAAATAATGCAATTTAGACCGTATTGTAAATCTCCATTAAACTTAAATGTCACTTTTAATAATACAGAAATCGGAACAGTTGATAACTTCAAAAACGGTTGCCCACTCTATTTCGAAGTTGGTACGAGTAGTACGCTTATTATAAGTTGCTAAACTAAAAAGTAACAACTTTGTATGTGTTTAGGAGATTTGTACGGAAAATAAACAATTTGTTTACTGGTTGGTACATAATATTAAGTGATAACAATACTATATAGGTAGCAAGCTTCGATCTCTTTTTCACTCCTACTACCTATTCATGTGTTGACCACAACAGCAATCTCTACGCAGATCTACCTAAGAATTAATCGAGTGGTAAAAAAGTGGTAAAAAAAGTTGTGTTTAACTTTGCGAAAAATAAAACACGTCGGAAATTATTTGTTTTACCGTACCTCAACGGTTGTTTATTATGTCATGATAAGCATCAATTATTTTAGGACTGATGTACCGCTGCCCATCCAACATGGCGATACTAGAGCCCGACGGATCAGGGGTCATGATGTGCGAGAAGGAAGTGAGACCATCGCTCATCACCTTCGACTCCTGTCTGAGCGCAGAGGACAGAGACCTTTATGTCGCTGGGAGTAAATACTTCTTTTGCAATCGTGAGTATTGAGAATCTGTAGGTCGTAGTGCGAGTCGGAGCGAGACTTAACAACATCTCGCTTCCTCGAAACTAGCCTTTTCGACGGTAAGTGTACTTGTTCAGAAGGCGTAGTGCGAGTCGGACCAAGACTTACTCGATCAAACGCATCGAGCGCGTTAACGTGATTTTTTATAGGATTGAAGCAGCGCCATCTAGTAACTAACGTTTACACTAAAACAATCCCATATAAAATGACGTTTACGCGCTCGATGCGTTTTATCGAGTAAGTCTCGATCCGACTCGCACTACGCCTTCTGAACAAGTACACTCACCGTCGAAAAGGCTAGTTTCGAGGAAGCAAGATGTTGAGTGGGATATAGAGTACTGTTTTTGATGTCTCTTTAGAGTGTTAGGGACTTATGAGATTACGCCATCCACTATTCTAATACATGTTGTTCATATCTTAATACTATAATGAGGCGTGCGTTTGTTATTCGTAGCTTCGTAGCATTTCGTGCAGATATAGTAGTCGTAGTCCGTAGCATGAGATAAGATGTAGATACGTACCTTACGTCACGGACTACGAATTAACACCTTATTATTGTTTAAACTACCTCGGTGGCGCAGCGGTTGGAGGGTCGCACTTTAAAGCGACGGCTGCGCCAAAGGTCCCGAATTCTATCCCCGGGTCGGGCCAAAAATAGGTACCTGGATTTGGGTTCCCTCTATCTGGCAGAATCTTTTTGCTCCGAAAGTCACTTAGCAGAACACACTTGGCATAATTTTCTTTAGTCGAATATTATTCAGGCAGAATTTTCTGTTAGCATAATTATTGTTTGGTCGAATATTTATATGCCCGAATTTACAATGGTATACTTTTAACATAGCAGAAATTTATAAGGCATAATTACCTTTGGCAAAATTTTACTTTGCATACTTTCGCTAAGCATAATGTTTATTAAGTACGATGTTTATTTGGCATAATTTGACTAGGCATACTATGAAGAAAGCAGAATTTCGTTTAGAATAATTTCACTATGAATATTGATATTTGTTTTAAATAGTATTTTACCCTAAAATTGAATTAAAAAGTCATTAAGTTGTGGTACAAAAGTTAGTGACAGAAACGAATCGGTGCAAAACCGACTCCACACAGTCTTGTTTGCTCACCCCTAGTGTGTAATTCAAAATCGCGTAGGCGCGGAGGGGCGAGGCAGCCCGCGAGCTGAGGAGCAGGTGGTTTGAAAGCTCGCCGCCGCGGCTGAGGCTGGCCGGCTTGGCCGGAGCTGCGGTGATGAGCGAAAACCATCTGCGACGATAAGCTCGCGTGGGACTGCAGGAGCCCCGAAGCGCCGGAGCCGTGACAGTAACCATGCATGTTGCATGCTTGCATGCTGCATGCAAGCTGTTGCTTGCTTGCATGCTGCATGCATTCTTACTTGCATGTTTTATCCTTGCTTGCATACATGCAAGCTGTTGTGAATGCATGATTGCTTGCATGCTTGCTTGCTTGCTGCATGCTTTGCTTGCATGCTTGCATGCTGCATACTTGCTTGCATGCTGTATACTTACTTGCATGCTGAATTACTATGGATTCAATTACTATGTTTCAATTACTTGTTTTCAATTACTATGGATATGAAATGTATGCCAAAAGATGATTATGAATGTAAAATTTCTGAGATATGATAGTTCTGCCTTGTAATGATTTTAAATATGAAAAATATGCCAAAAGACGATTCGGACATGAACTTTCTGCGATAGGATGATTCTGCCTATTAATGACTATATATACGAGTTGTATGCCACAAGACGATTCTGTCTGTGAACTTTCTGCGTTAGGATGATTCTGCTTTAAGACTATAGTAGATATTAAATTTCTGCCTAAAGATGATTCTAGCTTACACGATTATGCGTTTTGAACATCTGATAAATGAGTGAATGCTAATTGATGTTCTGCGAAAGGAAGTTTATGCTATTTGATGATATGCCAAATAAAATTATGACAATAAAAATTCTGCGAAACAAGGTAGACCCACCTGGGTTTTTCTGATCAGAAATTCTCAGGGTAGCCCGAAGTTTGGAAGGTCGCGTGCCACGCCTCTACCCGTGCCTCGAATAGTCCGTAAAGCCGTTGATCTTGTGCCTTATCTTTCTCCGGTCGTGTCAGATTGCTGTCCCATCGGGCTATAAGAGTGAGAGGAATAGAGAGTGCACCTGTGTTTGCGCACACACTTGTCCACTATACTATAATATGCCCCGCGTATTCCATAAGTCGTTGTGGCTGACCACTGTAGTCGAAATCGGCTATGGGGGCTAATATATTGTTTCATGACATAACATGTTTTCGCAGGACATCGAGTAGAGGGCCCAGACCTGCCTAAGAACGGAACGGCAGTCATCGGCTGTGCACCGACAGAACGCACCTCCCTCAACTATACGTATTCCAAATGCGCACTCGAAGACTCCGAGGACGTCGTTGTGCACTACCGGTATTATCCTGATAAGGTAACACTGATGTAGCTTAATATAAAACTGTTTTATGTGCACTAGTGTACTCGAAAGAGCGAACACATAGATAGGGATACGAACTTAACGTGAGTTCAATTACACTTCTTCAATTTCGACTCCAATATCCAATCACAGCAATTAGTTTTCTATGAAATCAAGCAACTTCTATTAAGCATGAACAGGCCATCGCATGTCAGGGGGCGAGTTGCGATCTTGCTTTAATCCGTTTAAGTTCCAGGCATATCAATTCCCATTCCATTCCATTCCCAACTAGCTGAGTCGCCAAATCGCATTGATTTGCGATGCAACTTAAGAAAGGATATTGACCAAAGCCGGGCCCAGATTGCATCTTTGTAGTTTATATTTTAAAAATCTTGTTTGAAATATAATTGTACTGGTATTTTAAGGATAAATAAGTAAGTAAGTATTGAATTACTTTAGTTAAATATAACAATTACAGAATGTATCAAAATGAATGTTAGTGAGGTGCATTAACTCTGCAATCACAAAACATAACCTCAAAATGCCTAATCTGCCATTGAATTCCTCGTAAACCCCTGAATTTTTAGTGTATTCTTTCAAATATTTATAAACTTTATCCCAACTTTTTGTAAAGACGCACGCTGACGCAAAGTGGGCCGAGTTTCTATAGATAGAGTTTTGGTCAATATCCTTTAAAGTATTTCTATTTCACTTACACGTAGTGCTCTACCCATAAAATTATTATCCGTTTCCGAAAGGGGATAGTACTTCTATGGCTATATCACGCAATACTCCTGTATGGATGATACGTAATTGCAGTACTTTTCTAATCCGTTTAAAATCAGAACTGCTTAACTGTCAAAACAACATTGCACTACCCAGATATATGTATATGTCTACCTAATTAAATCAAAACATCCTCGTTCCAGACCTACAAGTATGTCAACGAATTAGACCCGGACAACGAGGTCTGCGACCACTGGCGGCCGTGCCAAGTGGGGTACATCTTCAGCCTACCCACCGCTGACCAGGCTCAGACGGTCCATGAACTTTGGAGTAAGGGCACATTTGTTCTTATCCGTATTTTATTAGGCCAACCTAGTACTTAGTTGTGCCGTATGGATGCTACCTATTTATCCAATAGCAAACAATGTTACCTAAATTTTGAAAGTCGTTTTCAAAATGTATACTTTGGTTTCAGATGATTACAGTAAGTATCTACCTAATAAAATAATGAAAGGACGTCCAAATGAATAGGATACACCAAAATAAAAGCATTTCAAAGTTGCGCGAGGAATACTCTATACGAACTTAAAGTTGTGTATTACGAAATTTAGAGAGCTAATCGAGACAAATGATGGGGCATGCCTGTTGATAGAAAGATAAATATGTAACATTCGATTGCTACTGAGCGCTCATTGGGACGAGTACGTGACATCCCGCTCTTTAGCCTAATACTATAAAATGAAAAAACTATACCTACTTATGAATGAAATGACACGTTTTTCTTGTCTCGAACAGTTGCAGTGTAATTGGTACAACTCCTAAACCCAGGGAAGCATTTTTGCCAGAAAAACGAGAAATAATTTAAGGCGCTGTCGGGACGTATGTATAGAGGTAGCATGCCCGACTAAATGCCCTCCGGGCAATTACCTGCCTTTCGTCTGGTCATTTTAGAGCGTGTACGACGTATCTGTAACTTAAAAACATCATAGAAGGACACTTGAACATAATTCGCGCGCTTTCGCCGAGCGTTTTGACTGCTAGTACATGTATCACTGTAACATGGTACATGCATGGGTTGATGTTGCCATTATATTTGGACTTGTATTAAATTTGTTTTGTTTTCTAATTGGTCCACTTGTTGACATAAATAAAATATTACTATTAAGTAGGTATGTAACCATTTGAGTTTAAACAATAATAATTACAATTTTCAGTGGAAGGTAATTTTAGATTTGTATGAAGTTATTGATTATTTTTTGATCAAATTAAGTATAGCCACATAACTAACATGTTCAAATTCACTTTTCTAAGATGAAGACAGTAAGTGCTTTAATTCACTAATACTACTTATTATGTTCATATTTTTTTCACGAAAATAAAGTGGACTGAATACTAATTATGATTTATTTATCATCACAATTTCAGAATATCAACGTGAGTTTCTCTTAAAAAAAACTTATCTCATATAATTTAATTTTGCTAGTAAGAAATCTCAACTGTATTTTATTTCATTAATTTTAGAGGACGGTAAGTTACTATTCTCTTTGTTAATTTTAACCGAGGAGTTTTTAAAACTTTAAACTATGTTCGATTGAAAATTAGCAAGTCCTGAAATATATTAATTAATCCTTTTGCTTTTAGAATATGTTGAAGGTAAGACAGTAACTTTAATTCATTATTGGATAATCAAACGAACTTACCTTAAGTGAAGTTCGATCCAAATTGTCCTGACTTCGACGAAGAGATTTATTTGACCATGTAGTATGCCCTACTACGCGTCTATTCACTCGCACACAGGTTTAGCGCAAGAAAGAGAAGGTTAATAACCTCACTCCCTCCCACGCCTCACAGCACTGCCAGCCGCCTGTCGCTCATTCATTTCAGAGCAAGGAGACCGATGTATGAGATGTACAACATTGATTATACTTATTGTAAGGGTAACGATTATTTTTGCATGAAAAACGTACACGAGAATTGGGAAGGGTGGGACCTTAAATCTCTTCGTCGAAGTCAGGACAATTTGGATCGAACTACACTTAAGGTAATTTCATTTGATCATCCAATTGTCCTGACTTCGACGAAGAGATTTAATGGACCATGTAGATGTTTCGAGTAATCGAAAAATGTTGTTACAATAGGATAAGTTGACATCTCTGATGTTAGTAGTGTTTGATCATGAAAATGATCATATTAAATAACAATTCATTGTTCATGTCACTATTTTTGACATTTACATGTATCACTATTACTAAAAAACATTAGATGTATGATAACTATGATAAGTTATAACTTTCTACTAAAAAAAATACCTTTATTAGGAAGAAATAAGATATTTGTTAGTATTTTTTATTAATGATTAACTAAAAATTGATAATTTATTTACTTTAGTAATCTCAAACTGAAATAGGGCATTTTTGTTTAATTGTGGCATGTTATAAAAATTGCAAACAATACGGAATACGTATTGTTGGGCTGAGACGGTTTGCGAATAATATAGTTTTACTTACACACTGAATTAGGCACGTAAAACAAATGATAATTTTATTACGAGGAAAGCCACATACAGAAAACACTTTTTAGTTAGCGCCTTATCGTTGGTAAGGTAATGGGCGTGAAGGTAAGTCTGACAAATGCAAATCTTTGTCTTGCAGTTTTTAGCATATTTTATAAATAAAGATTTGAAATACATAGGGACATGATGTTCTATTGCTTTTCAGAATGGGCTATTTAGGAATTAATGCGACTGTTTGAAAGATATTCGACCAAATACCAAACATATAAATAATATTTTATACATTAGAATTCGAATACCTGAAAAAATGTATTTGCTCAATTTGGTTATAAAATGTGTTTGATGATTTGTGTAAAAGTAATTGATTAAAAGATTCATTCTTAGGAATGTAATTCTTTTAAGATCATTATATTCACGGGTGTCTATAAATGATATATGATTATTAGCTGTGTTAGAAAAAGAATACGATAATTCTCTCTGGCTCTGAGATGTTATCGTTATCAGAAAGTTTAAGGCATAGGTAGGTAGTTAATGTTTTTTTATGTATTATTTATATAACATTAAGTATATTAGTTCTTTTTCTAAAAAAGATTTAAAATCGGCTTCTGGGAGCTTTATAAGGGCAAACGACCGCAAACGATTTCTCCGATATAAGTTTTGGTACCACCCGGCCCCGACCAAATACGTTTGCGTAATATTCGACTAATCGACCAGGAATGTTCGCCTAGTATTCGATAGTCGGCACATGGTCAGATTTCTCGTTGTAAATTTAATCATAATTTTATTGCCTGGGTAAATGTCTGGAATACTTTTACGGATTACAATAAATATCAATCCTATCTTTCGAGTTGATTACTATGCGTTTTTTATTTATTTATCTATATTTATATTTTTAAATTTGACAAATATTTGTAACTTATTTGGCTACAGATAAGACTTGTTTCAATATTATGAGCTGTGTCAAAAAAAAAACTCTGATGATGATTCAGAATTAGGGTACCTGTTTTGAAAGAAATCGAAAAATAAACGGATATCGTATTAAAAGTTCCTTTGTCATATCGAAATCCCAAGGGTGAACTGGTTTTATACACATTTAAAAACATCCTTAAATATGGTTAATAAAAAACATGGATAATTTGGTGGTTTGAATTTTAATAAATGGTCGAATCACATGACGTCCTCTGGCGTAAGAATTAAGGAAAGGTCCTATAAAAAAACATTTCAAAATAAAATTACTTTTTGCTAACTATACCACCTGACCTATTTTATTATTAATTTTTAATTTGCAATTGTTCCACCATATGTAAGTAACTGGTGGATATCAAGACAAAATGTCCTTTGAAAATTTATTAAACACATTATATCGAATACTATAAACATCAAACAATAAAATGCATATAATAAGTATCTATTTTATTGGTTGTTAGCGCAACGTTTTCAAGGAATTGTTTCTTAATAACTTAGTGGCCTGGGGAAGATTGTTGGGGAGTGGGTGGATGTAATTGATTGGAAAAAACTGATGATTAGAGAAGATATTTACTTTATTCTTAAATCACAGAATAAATAGTAGGAAAATAAACATGGTTCATATTTCTAATATCTCGAATTAGATGATTATAGTGCAATTTGAGTCTAATGCTGCATTTCATTTAGGATACGTCATTTTTTTTAAATAAGAATTTCCTAGCCCTTTGTTAAAAAAAACCGATAGTGATATTTTTGTTATAATGAATATGGCTTGTATTTATTTCACCTTAAACGTAGGTGTGTGTGTAAATGGCAAATAAAAATAACAGAATAATATGAAATATTGTTATAATACTTGAGAAAATAAAATTGTGCCAATTGATATGCTTTGCTTATGCATTTCCATAAAAAGCAAAAAAGGCATTATTTTCATAAAATGAGCTTGTTTCAATTTAATAGCTACCTACTCTTATGGTATATTTAACAATGTGTCGATAAGTTTTGGTTTGTGCTATCTGCCGCATACTTCAATACAATGGAACGTTTTATTTGAATTATTCTTAGGTGGTGCTTGTGGTAGGTAGTTAATGGTAAAAAAGGAAAACAAGGTCATAGAAACAAAAGTCAATTCAAGGTGACCAAAGGTTGTCACAATTTTTACTGGGCGGTGGCTGGCTTTTCCAAAGATAAAGAACACAGATCTTTATTAAGATTTCTCGACTCGAGATTAAGTACCGAACTTTGCGACGGTTATATGAATGCATTCATAAAAAAGCATATCACTATCACAACATATTTTTCGAAAAACGAAATAACCTCTAAAACAATGAAATACCGCGCACCCTAATAAATCTAATATGACGGTAGTACTTTAATGATTTCGATACCGAGGAATTTGATAAGATGTCTCATTGGTATATTTAAAAAAACTTTTTACGCTTTCCAGCTAGTTGTTATTGCTTCAGTAAATAAAATCTAAGGTTTACCGAATTATTTACTGAGAAGTTGATTTAATCTTAGTTGGATATAAAATAAATACGGCAAATTTTCTACCATTCAGAATCATACATTTGCCAGGTATTTAGCAAAGCACATTCTCATTTTTATCATAACTGTTAAAATTGAAAGCATTAAATGGGGTTTTTAAACGGACCGGTTTTTATATGGACCCAACCATATTTTGGTACGTCCTGGGCAAGCTTACAGCTAGCTTGCTTGCTAGTTATAATCAAATAGCCAACCACAAGCTAAATAGCTATAGGTATGAGCAGAAAGCAGAAATGTATGTAGATAAATCTTGCTTTGTTAAAAAGTAAATTGTTTTCTTTTTACGAAATCTATTAAATTCGATATTTTAAGCAGTATTGTTAAGCAATTTATGTTTACGATAGCATTGTATAGTTAGACAAATGTATAGCCATTGGCAAGAAATAAGTACAAAAGAGTTGTAGTCAATGGATAAGGACCCAAACCACCCATAACTATGTGAACTATGGTGGGATGCTATGCTACCGTTTTTAAAGCTTTGTGGAAAACATAAATTAGGAGCGTGTACTGCAGGTTGCAGAGTACGTGTATTTATGATTAAGGTCTAGGCTATTAAAGTGTTTTTGAGTCTCTCATTTTTACTATTCTGAGTAAAAATTTACAAAATGAATGTTAATTTATTCGATTTGAAATAAATCTTCTGCCACTATTTATTTTCGGTACTTACGAAAAAGATACTTGGTAGACCATTTTATTGCCATTTTTGTTTGTACGTGTGATGGCTCACATTATGCTCCATTTTAATCTTTGCCAAAAGATTGGCTGAGACAAGTGTTCGGTCGTGGTTTTGCCACGAGTGGAATACGGTAGCCCGTAATAAGTACATGAGTACGTACGGCCTTAAGGTGATATAACAAAGCATTCATAAAGACACATACCTTTTTTGGTCGGATTCTGATTCCGAGTGCGAGACGTTGAAAAATCGCTGGAATTGTGACGGTAGATCACCGTTGCGACGCAATTCGCGGCGCGTCATGGGCCGTCGCGTTGGCACAGGCAGAACATACCCAGGCAGGTGCCTGTTGGGTCGGATGAGTGCGGGCGAGGGCCGCTGATTCATACTTAGAGGCCATAATGGCGCATCGTCAGCGCTGCTTAATATTATTCATGAATGTCTTTGGCTGTAATTTATTATTATAGCATTAAAGCCCAATTGGCTGTTACTTCAGCTAACTTGTTTCCCTTTTTTCGCAATGAAAATGAGGATAGGAAGCAACGCATACCAAAAGTCTCAGATAAGATCTAGAATAATCTAGATAATTAGGACTGGCTGACCTCGCGTGTCAGCTCTGCCGGTATTTGCTACAGATTGATTCGGAGCGGAATCGCGTATTGAATCGGAGCGGAAAATGCGGACTGGCTAGCATCGCGTGCTAGCTCGGCCGCGAAGCGTAAAGCATGCATGGTGCAGCCACGCTGGGTAGTGCGTTTTACTTCACATTCACTTTTGAAATAAACAAAACATTGTTGAATAAACATTTAACTATAAGGTAAAATTCGTTTAGCACGAAATAAAAACTTAACGGTTATATACTGTGGTTACTGCGTGCGTTGGAACGGCGCGCACGCACGGACACGAATAAGCGACAGGCGGCTGGCAGTTGCTGTGAGGCGTAGGAGGGAGTGAGGTTATTTACCTTCTCTTTCTTGCGCTAAACCTGTGTGCGAGTGAATAGACGCGTAGTAGGGCATACTAAATGGTCAATTAAATCTCAGAGTCGAAGGCAGGAAAATCGTTATCATGTTTTGTTATTACTACAAATGCTGCTAAAAGCCTCAATTTTATGGTTTTTTTTTTTGTAATATTTGTTATATTTCTTACAGCTGTTCCTGGTAAGCAGAGATATTTAATTATGAAATTCACAAATAAATAGCGATAAATTGCATAATATAACTCGTATCGTTCTCTGTTTGCAGATATGGATGGGCGTAAGTTATAACATAATAGCAAGTTGTTCTTAGTTTAAAACTCTATAAAATTAACTCTTCCCTGAGAACCTTGTGAATTGAAAAAAAAGTAGGTATTCGAAGTATAAATCGCAATGTTTTTTAATATCCTGCCTTTTTTCAGAGCATTTTGTAGCCGGTACGTACACGTTAAATATCTCTCTATGTTTCTAAAACTCTGTTTGTTGTTGTCTCAAATACATAATCCTTTATATATAAAAAAAGTTATGTTGGACACCAATCACATACATCGCTCTGATCCGAAAGTAAGTAGCCAATGCACTTGTGTTATGGAAATCAGACACAACGGTGGTACCGAAACACCCAGAACCGACACTATATAGAAAATTTGGATTTCTATATTGACCCGACCGGGAATCGAACCCGGGACCTCGGAGCGGCGACGCCTTGAAACCAGCGTGCTTAGCCACTACACCACGGAGGTCGTCAATAATTCATTTTATTTCAGATGACTTCCTCGAAGAGTTTATCCACCGGGACGGAACGCCAGACGATCGGCCATACGTGCCGAGTCCACGTAGAGTCGCCTTACCGAACGTTCCTAAAGGCTATCTGTACCAAATACTGGGATATAGGAAGAGCACTCACACTTATATCGTAAGGATTTGTTCTACTCACATCTTCGGAAATCATAGTTGAAGTTTTTAAGTGTATTATTTTTTTATTTTTACAATAACTTCTTTTTTACTCTATCTAAGTACTTTTTATATTGTTAACACCATTTACCTCCGTTGAGAAGTATAATGTTATTAAAGTTAAGCCGACCGTTATCGACACAGGCCTTTATTTACGTACTTACTTTTATTTTGTCAAATAAAGAGATTCCGCTCTGTGTAAGAGAAAAAGAAAACTTAACTGTGAGTTAAAAGTTACAATATTAATTCACGATATGGACAATTCAATGTCAGTTTTTCGATTTCGATTTTTATTTGTTCAACTAGCGGTCCCCGCGACTTCGTCCGAGCGTTTTGAGTTTGCTCCCTCCCCTCCCGTCGCAGCGTCATGTTTTATATCCTAAAGCCTTTCTCGATAAATAAGCTATCAAACACAGAAATATTTTTTCAAATCGGTCCAGCAGTTCCTGAGATAAGCGCGTTCAAACAAACAAACTCTTCAGCTTTATAATATTAGTATAGCTTAGCGCAAGCGCACGTTGTACTTAAGCTGCGAACATTATTTTGGTGCGGAGTTATGTTAAAACTGTGATAGCTCCTAAGATATTTATTGAAATCAAATGATATAAAGGGCAACTTAGTTCTAAATAAAATGCTCGTGATGATGAATGTATTTATTTTGATACGAATAAATACCTGTGTGTATAATACACCTCTAAAAATAATGCATTATTTTTTTACAAATTTATTAACATAAAAAAGGTTGTAGTAAGTCAACCATAAAAGATAGATATATGCTGTCACGGACTTTATTATAGAACTTTTAATGCTGAACAATCCTGTCATACATGATTTTTGTGTAACTTAAGCGGTTTCCGCAGCGTATGCAGCGGAAGCTCTCAAAAGGAATATCTTTCTCCCGTTTTCGCAACATTTTTCATTTCTGCTGGGGTCTTATGAGTTGTATCTTTATGTTATATAGCCTAAAGCCTTCCTCGATAAATGGACTATCCAACGTAAAAATATTTTTTCAAATCGGGCCAGTAGTTTTTGAGATTAGCGCGTTCAAACAAACAAACAAACAAACAAACAAACTCTTTAGCTTTATAATATTAAGTATAGATTATTTTATAGTACAATAAATTTGTGTAATTTATTTCTTGCTCTTAGTCTCAATGTTTATGTCCAATTAATCAACATTCCATTTCAAGTTACAATTTTTGCCACTTACATTGCAAGCAAACAGCAAACATGTGCACTCGATTTCAATGCTGTGTTATAGGACAATCCAGCTTTACTAATGATGTGTTAAGAAGACTGATGGAGCTCACCCGTACACGTCACATCAGCGAAGCCACTCTTTTGTATGTTGTGTAGAAACAATCAACTTTTGCCTCTGCAAACATTCCTGATGCGCTGCATAACTTGTACGACAAGCTCCAGATAGTGACAAGCTACTGAATGCTGATGGGGCTACCCCCATCATTCTTCTAAAACTTTTATCGTATTGAATGCGGAAAGCATTAAAAGCTTTTCAGTGTAGTTAGTCCACAGGCTGCTAGTAGCTGTAGTGTTTGACAATACGTTATAAACAGTGTTAACTTCACGTATTTCGAACATCCAGCAAACCTTCTCATAGCCATATAACACCTAACCGACAAGGCTTTACGCTTTACATTTCAGAAAATCGGAGCTAAAAAAGTGTACCATCCACCGTACGTGTATGTCCAAGGAGAAATTTCCGTTCCAAATAACGACGATCAGAGTCATTTCATGAGCCGGTACCACATAGGATCTTACTCCGACGAAACTAAACTTCACGAGATTAGCAATGCGTTTTTGTACATTGGTAAGTAATACGTAATAAGTAAGTCGTATAATACCTATACGAAGGTCCTTAATATTATAATAATTAGTATCGAGATCGATATGGAAAACTGGAGATTGTTAGATGATGGTTCATAGAGGATATATGACCTTTGGTAGTAAGGTCTAAGACCCTTTACACACTGCGACTTTTTGCAGCGAAACAGTCTCGCGTTTTGAAAACGCGCTTAAGCGTCGCAACTCACGCAATGAACAGATTTTAATAAGTACCTTCTTAATAAAGTACCTTAAAGCTGCTTTGAGCTGATTTAACAAATACCAAAAAGCGTGATGAGACCTGCTTTTAAGCTGCTCTGTACCGTTACCATGAGTTTACGGCAGTTTTACTCGCTAGCGGTAAAAAAAAGTCTATGAAAAATAGCACAGCGCCTCTAGCGATCACTTGCAGAACTAAATTGTTCCATGCAACAAGTTACATGCAACCGCCGTAAACTCATGGTAACCGTAGTGCTTATTGATTATTTCCTGTTACAAGCTTATGGTAGGCACAGATAAGTCAAAAGAGGGTTTAATTATGTTTTTCAGAACGAACAGACGTGAAGTTACAAGAAGTGGATCTGCATTTAGCAGTCGGACAGAAGGGCGGTGTCCACACCATCTCCTTCTACGGACCTGGACACCGCGTGAAAAACGTCAGAGTGAGGGGAGCTAATCGGCAGGTGTACAACCTACACCCGAGAGTCTGCAAGATCAGGCATGATAACTCTGGGTAAGAGAAGCTCACGATTCGAAAGTTTTGTATTTTAGGTAGAAAAACCAACAGTCTGATGCTCGGAATAAGGTAAACCTATATGTCTTTCGCAAGTTCGTGGTTTGAATGTCAACCTAAGTTGCACAGTGAAAAAAGACGTGATCCATACTTACTTAGCTAATCCGCGCGTTAAAAAGCGGTTCATTTGCGTTCTTAAATATAGAGAAAACAATTGCCGAAGTAGCTGGTGTGATGAAGATGAGGACGTTGTCGAAGAACATAGCAGTGATAGGAATGTTCTTCGTCTTATATAAGGTCACCTGGTTAAAAGTTATAATAATAAAAGGGTCGATTTAGCACAATAAATTAATATTTTTTGTAATTGGGTTTTAAACGCGTTTTTGAGAAATTTTGAAACTATGATACATATTTTTTCGATTTTTTCAAAAAATAATGATATTGTCCTGTTTCAATGACGATAACGTTTTGGATATAATTTCAGTGGAGGCACCATAGAGATCACCGTAGGTGTCGTCACAAGGAACAGTTTTGGGCACTACTTCGCGATAATATCCGACCCAGAGGGCAGAGAGCAAAAATTGAGGGTTATGCAAGTGATAAGTAAGTAAGTGGCAGCAGCTAGTTGCCGATATAATTACCTTCTTACCTAATAATATTACTTCAACATAGTTTATGTAAATCCCCCATTCAATAACGATATAATCTCTACTCAAAACGTACTACCTACTAGATTGAATACTAAATTCAATAATCATGGACTTTTATTATTGAGCACGATCATTATTTTCTACCTAGGTCATGGGTTTTATACACACATCAAAAAAAGTTTGCAATCACTTTTAAAAAAAAACTTTTTTTAATGGTAAATGATATCATTGACCTATTATTATTCTTCCTTAGATTGTTATTATAATATTTTTATAGGGCTTTATATTTTAAGAAAAACAGAAGTATTTTTTCTTGATAAAGATGCATTAATTGAATTAAATCAGTTTATGCTAGTGATTACAAACTTATTTTGATGTGTGTATGTATTTAAGTATTTATGGGAGAACCCCATCAGGGTCGTTGTCTGGTACTTCGTAACACAAAGAAAATTTCTTACTTCAAAACCAGCAAATTAGTGGCTTACATATACTTATATGTAACAAAATTATTTCAGGGGCAGGTACGTAGCCATATCGAGAAGGAACTGTAAGCTAAATCAATGAAATACAAGTATTTATAATAATTATGGCTAAGTCTAAGAATTTGAAGAGCTGCAGATTAATGTAATATAAAATATTTTAATAGCAGCATTATTATTCCAGACGTGGGTGAGCTACACATTTCAATTCTCTTCATTCATACCTTTAAAGTTTCACATTAGTCTCAATCTAAATATTTTTATGTTTTAGATACTGGTAAGTAATCATACATTCTTCCTTGATATATATATATATATCAATATCTTGTTATTAATTGATTATTTCGGATTTTTATCTCAATATTATGTTTTTTTATTCATTAATAGAAAACAGTAAGTATTAAAATACGATATTTATCTCTAAAAGACCATAGAGATGACTTTCCAGTCATACGTAATCTGAAAAAAGTTCATGAATGTTCGCGCGTTTTCTTTTTGCGAAATACTCAATAGAATGTTATAAGATTACCAACAATAAAGTTCAGAACAATCCAAGGTGCATGTTAGTATCATACGAGTACTCACATAAATGGCTTTTTGGGGTAGTGATTCGAATACTTAGCTCCTACTTCAAAACAACTTGCAACTGTCCTTTGTACTGCCGCACTGAGCATTTCAGCGTAATACGAGTACATCGCTGGTAGAGCTTTCACAGTTCAGTTTAGAAGTTTACATCAAAGGCCAATCTGCTCACAACAGTGCCGGCACAGTGCCGACACGTGCCGTTCAGTAGCGTATTCATCAGTGTCAGTCAAAAATGATATTGTGGCATACATTTTGAACGACGTTCTGTGACGTTTAGTGATCACTGTAACTGACGAGTGCGGATAGTGTCGTACAAAATGTATTCTATAATATGCCGGCACTATTGGATCGGGCTTCAAACTGCTGCTACTGCGTTCAGTGCCGTCTTCGCTCTTCTACCATTGGTGTGTTCTAGCCTTAATGTCACGTATTCCTTGCTAACTGTTTTTATGAACCACAGAGCTGGGAACAACGGAAGAGCGCAAATCCTTCGCAGTGGGAGCAGCGGCACACTTTCAAATGTCATTCTCATGTACGGAGTGCGACGTGACCGACGTACTGTGCGACGGCGAGAGCGCTCTGCCACGAGGGCAGGTGACGCTCGACCCGCCCGGCACCGTCACCTTCGACTTCTCCAGGTATTAAGGAACTATTCGTCCCGTCTAGCACCGTCACCTTTAACTTCTCCAGGTATTAAGGAACTATTCGACCCATCCGGCACCGTCACTGTAACGTTGTATATTTTTGTCTAAGTTCGCGTGAAACGAAAAGCTAAATGGATATAGGACTCCAGTCCATAGTTGTGAATTTTTGCATAGATATGACGGATGCTGACACTGACATTTGTCAAGTGTGACAGCTGCGGTTTTTCCGGGTCCGCGACTGTTGGTCGTGCGTCGGAGTGGAACGTGTGTTAAAATGAAAAAAGTAAAAATTTTGATTACGGGGCACGCTCCATTTATTTTGTAGTTTGATAGTTATTCCTGACGCCGCCAACATGACAATTTGGATGAATTCATTTCGAAATTGATTTGATATAAATGACTGGAAAATGGTCTCAAATAGAATAATTAGCATAAATGCTTAGTAATCAATTCAAAAATTATATGGCGAGCCAGCTGTTGCAGGTTTCGCTTTTGATATGTGTCTGTAAGTTGTACAGTCACAATCATGTTTTAACCGCAGTGAACTTACTTATACCTTATTTGGATTATGTTTGAAGTCAGATTTTCCTGATGGATTGATTTGCTTCTTGACTGCTGTTTTGAGGATGGACCGGTATCGGTGAAATTTTGGGGTAACGTTGCAGAATTGTCTGTAGTTTGATGCAACAAAGATTTGAAATAGTAACCTCCGTTGAAATCCGAGGTTGGTTTTCCTTGTATTTACTTTAACTTTAGTGAAAAGTGGGATAATTTAGCTATTAATTTAAGCATAACTTAGGAAACCCTTGGAGGATAAGTATTGGAATCAATTAGGAAATTAAAAACTTAAATTGGTGGTTTATCTTTATTTAATTAGAAATTTGTGAACATAACGATTTGTAATAGTATAGATATAGATAACTAAATTAGAACCTAACCTAGTCTCTACTGAATTCTGAGCTATTAAGTTTTGTATTTGATTTTTTTGAAAGGTGTTAAAAGGTAGACGCGTAATAGCAAATTTGAATAAACTTTTGTTGCCAAATGCTATACCCGGATTTCTTTATTTCATTCGAATATTAGTACCTTTTAAACACCCTTTGTCCACACTGGCCGGGAGTGACTGTGACATCACCTTCGACTTCTCCAGGTATTAGGGAACTATTCTACCTGTCCGGCACCGTCACCTTCGACTTCTCCAGGTATTAACGACCTATTCGTTCATAATGCAACGCGACCGATGCACTGTGTGACGTAACCAAAGCACTGTGCGACGTGACCGACGTACTGTGCGACGGCGAGAGCGCTCTGCCACGAGGGCAGGTGACGCTCGACCCGCCCGGCACCGTCACCTTCGACTTCTCCAGGTATTAAGGAACTATTCGACGCATCCGGCACCGTCACCTTCGACTTTTCCAGGTATTAATGACCTATTCGTTTAATGTGCAACGTGACCGACGCACTGTGCGACGTGACCGACGTACTGTGCGACGGCGAGAGCGCACTGCCACGAGGGCAGGTGACGCTCGACCCGCCCGGTACCGTCACCTTCGACTTCTCCAGGTATTAGGATTAAGTCGTTCTGAATGCGACGTGACCGACGCACTGTGCGACGTGACCGACGTACTGTGCGACGGCGAGAGCGCGCTGCCACGAGGACAAGTGACACTCGTCCCGTCGAGCACTGTCGGTGCTTCAACTTCTCCAGGTAAAAAAAAAAAAACAAGTTTAACAGCTTCAGCTTGAAAGAAGAACTCTAGGAAGATTTAGATACCTTAAGATTTTTCACGTCACCATAAACTTCCAAATAACGATCCAACATTGAAGCACCTAATTAAGCCAAAATATACTTGTTCACAAGAAATCAGTAAAAGCTCGACGAACTTAATAAAAATTCTGGTACAAACACACCTACTCGTTAATGGCATCAGGCGTTACTTTGCGGAAATCCATTATTAAGTTGAAATTTATAAAATTATTTCTTTAAATTTCCGCTAAGCGACGCCGGCGCAGGTAACTAACAACACGAACCGTCACCGCGTTTAGTATTAGTTCAGGCAAATGCAGGAGCACGGACGACTCCGCCGAGACGACAACATCTCCCGAGGATGCCACGTGTAGTGGCGTGATGCACCACCCGCCCTCCCTCAATACCCATGCGGCACAGCTGATGCAATTATTAGTACCCAACACCAACGTGCAAAAAACCTCGACGCGTTTCGCCACTACACGTGGCATTCTTTAGGAGATGTTGTCGCCTCGGCGGACTCGTCCGTGCTCCTGCATTTGCCTGAACTAATACTAAACGCGGTGACGGTTCGTGTTGTTAGTTACCTGCGCCGACGTCGCTTAGCGGAAATTTAAAGCAAAATAATTTTATAAATTCCAACTTACACGTACTCGTACCATTACCTAAATCTCTCCATCTTAACTTTTAATTTCTAAAGATAGTTAAATGGACTTTTATGACTACTCTGCCACACATAATATGGCCTCTTCGCCCAGGATCTGAATAAAACTGTATCGAAAAAACCCAGATTAATCTAATATTGCGCTTGCGCACAGCTTTAAAGACACCGACTGCGGCGTCTACAAAGCCATCTTCAAGGACGGTGCTCAGACTTACGAACGCGTGTTGGCTGTTTTAGACAGTGAGTAAAAAAACTATTTTTCTTTCGAATTTATTATTACTTTTTATTTATAGCTCAATCATGAAGATAACTTAATATTTTGTATTTTTTACCAGACGAATGTAAGTATCCCTTGTTAATATCACATCGTTCGAATAGATTTCTTACAGCAAAGTTTTACATAGCAGATCGTTTACTTAAAACTAAGTATTTTATAGCTACGTCTTTTACTCATTTCAGCACCAGGTAAGTCATTATAACTTATTTGATGGTTCAGTTTTTTATCAATACTAACGAACACAATGGTGTGTGTTGCAGATGTCACGATACCAAACGTTCAAAAAGTGACACCTCCTGCCGAAGGCAAACTATTGGAGACAACCGTCCCATACAAATGTGCCAAGAGTTGTGACGTCACAGAGGTAATAGAAGCAAATAGCTGGTCAAAAGAATTGAAGTAAACCATCGTAACAAACTTGACTCCGGGGTGAAGTGGTTAGATAACGCAGTTTAAGATATGTCACCATCTCGTAGGACCCTGGTTCGATGCCCAGTCGATCAGTATTAAGTTTTTTTTGGATCATTGACAATGTTGGATACCTTTTAAACACATATAATAAACACCAATCACATACATTGATCTGATACCAGAATTAAGTAGCTATTGCATTTGTGATACGATGGGAATCAGAAACAACGGTGGTACCTACCACAACACCTAGACCAGAGACAATAAAAAAAATGATTTCTACATCGACCCAACTGGGAATAGAAGCCGGGACCTCGGAGGGGCGACGCTTTAAAACACAGCGTGCTTACCCAATACACCACGGAGGTCGTCGTAAACAAAAGTAAAAAAACATTCTATATTGAGTGTGCTATGGCTACGAACTTATGGGTTCAAATAATGTAAATCTTATATTTATTTATTTCCAGGTTTCTACGTGATGTTATCTTATATTTTTCCTCAGGTTTCTGTAGGTGGAGTACCATTGCTATCAACTGCGAATCAAGGCGACGATCCAAGCGTGCCCAACACTGGCACATTTGATGTAAGTAGGTCCTTGTTTTAGAATCTTGTAGCAACTCTTTGTTCAGCACCACCAGCTCTTTATCGCGTGCTGGCCGGTGATGAAAAAAACATTCGTTGTCAATGTTTTTTATAACCGGCCAGCAGCACAATACATAACTGGCGACACTATGGCCAACCAAGAAGTTAAGAAGGCTACGGTTGAAACCTTAAAATTAAAACCACAGCCCCTTGAAACGCTTTACTAGAAAAATCAGCTAACAGCTCTACAATTCTACATGCTTTCCGAACATAAGGATGTGTCACCACCAACCATTACTTCTTAAAAAGTAAGAAAGTTCATAAAATAAATTTTCATGCAACTTAATGCTTAATCGGGCTCGTCTTGCATTTTCAGATATCACCAACAGAAATTAAAATTCGCATATCAAAATTCAGCGATGACTATAAAGGACCTTACCAGGCCACATTCCGTCTCGAAGACGAAATCTCCGTCACCAAGAACATCATGGAAGTCGGGTGAGAATAATATTGTTTATTATTTTGTTAGGCACTTTTACCAACAGGAACCTACTACTTGTATATATAGGCCCACTTGCCCATGATAATTTAACTTAGGATTACGCTTACCCTGGATAACATCAACATTTTGTCTCAAAAAATATATTTGATGTTGACAGAGACAAATTGAAGATTTAATTCAGTCCACCTTACCTACCTGTCCTATTACCTACTTCGCCTTTCGTTGGTAATTAATTTTCTTAGTCGGTCTAAGTAGGCCCAAATAAGCTTTAAATTGCACAGTACCATGTTACCTCTAACACAAAACTGCTAAAATATCTCAAGGAATATTCGCCGAATAAAATACAACTCGCCTAATTTAAAAAAGTCACCTATTTGTCAGCAATCGTTTATGTAAATGACATTTTAAAATAGGTCGCTTTATATTTATTCCGTCGGATAGGTCTTATCTGACGTTGGTATATAATAATATATTACAGGGTGTTGTTTTGGTCAGTGACCTAAAGGATAATAATATGAGTTATGCTCATTCTATAAAAAATGTTTTCTTTAAATTCTGAGCAAGTTTTATACAAGAAAGCCTCTTCACAACATTCAAAAAAATTACAAAACTAATGGGGAAACTCGCACCCTAGCGCGTAGCTAGCGCTTATCTACGAAATACTACGCCGCAGCTAGTAAGCTAAGAAAAGGCTACCTGGTGTTGGTAGTTTTAACTCGATTGCTGTACCGCATAAAAAAAATGATTTTGTTGGTTTTTTCCATTTCAAAATTTTTTTTTTATTTATATATATTTATTGGCATCAGTATCGTTTGTACAGTCACCCCTGAGTCGCTCGTCGCTGACCAAATCAACACCCTGTATACATGTATAATTGATCCTAAATAAATAAGAAACTCATAATTTTTCAGTCATGAAACTGAAGAGGCACTAAGAGCGGCTGCAGGTCGTGGCAAGAAAAACGGTATGTAATTTATGGTTATTATTCATTTAAGTGACTTTAAGATGTCTGTTACAGACAATTGGCCTTACTACAAAGAAATAAACATGGATTAAACTTCTGTTTAAAAGTTATGTGGTTCAAGTGAAATATAAGTCAACCGTACCAGTTTTTCGTAATATAAAAAAAGTGTTGTGCCTAAATAACCGAAAATTTCAATTTTATTCAATTGTTGTTTCTAATCGACTAAAAAATATTAAATAAAATCATGAATCGTACAAAGATCCTCATAATTTCTAATAATTGAATTACTGAAAGTAGGTAAATTTGTAAATTCGTACAAAAATATTGCTATTGCAAGAAAAACCTAGATTTTTTTACTCGTCACAAAAACTATTTTATGTATTAGGTTTATTTATAGCTTTATGTAACGTTTAACATGTTTTGTTGCTTGGCAGTATTTTCGACTGAATGTTTATGCTAATTCATACTATTTCTATATGTGAGAACCTGTAAGAGGTTTATGAGTTAACCATACAATATCATATCATCTATTTAAAAACCCTGGTTTTCCTGTAATAAAAAAATACATAAATAAATAAATACTATTTATCCTACTTAGTAAAATCACAATGAAAATTCATATCCCAGGTTTAATTAATCGGGTACAGTTAAAATGTTACAACACTATTGGTACATACTATACTTGCAACATAAAAAAATAAAAAGGTTCAACTGAAACTGTCATTCTAGTCCATCTAATAAAAAAAAACAGAGTGTATTTGTGGTAAGGCTGTATATTTTTGAAAACATTTCAGACACCGTCACTGACGTTACCACCAATCTTGTAACCGAGGAAAGCACAACTGGAAAGAACACTGAAAATATGAATAGCACAGTGAGTGTTGTTTTAAGGATAAAATTATCTGGGGCTTTTTTTAATTTCAGGTGCATAGAGTCAAAATGAAAATGAAGGGTCTTGTTTTTTCCTCGCAAGTGTGTTGAAAAACGTCGTATGAAACACGTGTGCCTGTGACCATAATATACGCGGCTTTTTTAAGGTGTACTCGCTTTCGCTCGTGCGCACACAATACCGCCTTGTATATAATGGTTAACTTAGCACACTTGTATCATAATGTGCTTTTTGCAACATTTTTCATTATCACTCTGCTCTTATAAATTTAATCGTGATGTTTTATAGCCTAAAGCCTTCCTCGATAAATAAGCTGTCCAACACAAAAATATTTATTCAAATCTGTTTAGTTGTTCTTAAGATTAGCGCGTGCAAACAAACAAACTCTTCAGCTTTACAATATTAAGCATTGATAAAAAAGAATACAAATGGAAACCATACAAGCAGCACGAGTAAACCACTAAAGTTTGAGTTAAATCTAAATCTGTAGGTACTTACACATGATATTTAAAATTAAGCTTAAATTTTGGCTTGATGCACCTGCAATGGTATTTATATGCCAGAAACTCTATATCAATGTTCTGAGTCACCCTTAACAATAAGATGTTATTCCCCTATATGTAACGATCACTCTCGAGGTTTGAATTAAAAATAAACAAACTGTAAATTTAATTGTTTTTCCGATATTGCAATTCAAAATTATCTCAAATGTCATAGTTCATTCAACTCACGATAGTGCAGTTAAGTCCCGATGCCCAAACAGAAGTAGACGCGTAGGAATCCCCTCACACACACTGATACATACATAAACATACAAAGAATTCGCGCCCGCGCAATCTTAGGGAAAATGCGAGGTAATTAAACGACTCCAGGCCGCAAACCGAGTTAGTTGATATCAATCAATCCTTCTCGGAACGTGTACATCCGGCCGTCTGAGCCAGGCTTCTGGAGAGATCTAGCATATCTAGGCTGATAACGAATCGTAAGTGACGCTGATATATCCAGGTTTCATCGTTTGTGACGCAATAGTTTTCTTGGAAAATCAAAAAAACTAGGCTCAGACAGCCAGAATTTCGCATTTCCTGACTTTCCAGATCTCAACGTTCAGAGGGTTTCAGGGCGCTGTTTCTTATAAAATGTGATGTGACGCGTAAGTGACGGTCATCCGAAGTCCGAAGTAGTTTCATCCATTTTAATCCAGTACTTTTTGAGAAATCGTGATAAACGTGTGGCTCAGACAGCCTGATATCCGGTCGTCTGAGCCAACTTGTTTTTCTCTATATTTCACGAAATGTTATGTTTTGAACAAATGTTTTTAGGATTTACTGATGTGACGACGTTAGTGACAGCTCTCGACCAGATTTGAACCCTCATGACGCACGCGTTTTGGAGAAATTGAGAAAAAACTGCTGGCTCAGACAGCCGGATGCTGGCTGTCTGAGCCACCCAGTTCTACCACTTCCAGGTGTTGTACGAAGCTGAAAACTCATCTTATCTGATGTGACACGGCCTCTTAGTATAAAAATCGTAAGTGACGGCTCTATATGCGGCCAATCAAAAATTATAAGCATTTCAAATGTTTCCCATACATTGATGCATTTAGGTGGCCACACTTCGCACTCTTTATGGAAACGGAAAGACAATTCAGTACAAAATGTAAGCTAAAGCCCCTCATATCAAGGCGGATGCTTTCTGCTGATATTTAAATATGTAGTAACGTAGTCAATAACTACGCCGATGAAGGAAAATATGTTAATTATTTATGGTCTCAGGTATTTCAAGAAAAAAAAGTTATATTACTATTTATTTGAAAACAACCGGTAGTTTCAGTAAGGTACTACAATATTAGAAAATTTTGGTAAGGTACATACTACTTACATATTACTCGACTTTTCACATGTAATTACGGCCCACTTGGGACAAGATGCAAAAAATCAATATAAAACCTAACTTCATTCTGCAAGTAGTTTCCTTTTATTGTTTGGATGAAAAATTTAGTAATTCATTAACTCGTCCCACCGTGCCTATAAAATATTTGGGACGAAATGCAGAAAAACAAAGATATATTTACATTCTGCAGCTCGTCCTCAGTAATTCTTTCTCAACGTTTAAAAGGAGGCTTTAATTTTTTTTTCTAGTTCAAATAAGATGTACTTACCAAGATCATAGTTTATCAGACCATGTACAGGCTCATATTTTATTCACCATTTAAAAAATCAGGAATATGCTATTAAGTTAAAGAAAAAAATGCTAAATGAGAACTTTAAAACACTTTTTATTCACTGTTAATTCGACATACAAGATAGCGTCAGACGAAAAAGATGACATTTACCGTGATGACAGTTGCTGCTAAAAAATCCGCACTACTGATTAGTGACTAGTGTACTGACAAGGAAAACCTGCACCTACGAAATTAATCATTAAAAATGCAATTAAAGAAATTTATGATTATGATATTGGGCTAGTTATGCTAAAATGGGGCCCAAAGACTTATGACAACAATCAGGCATGTTTTGACGTAAGCTCCAGACTCAGAACTCAGTCAGCAGATCAGTATTTAGTTTGACTTACAACATTTACTAGGCGGAGTCAGCGTTCTCTTCAAAAAAGCTAGGCTCCAGGCTGACTAGGCATACTCAGCGCTTTGAAATTACTTTTTTACTTGACGTTTAGATAGCTGTTTACCGTTAATTTTGATCACACCCAAAGTCTAAGAATTGCGATGTTAAAGTCTCCTGTTATTGATATTTTAGTAAATAAAAAAGTAATTTTACGAATTGTTTCTGGTGTAGCATTTATACAAATAGTAGCTCATGAATTCATCCCATATATTTCTGCAGCTTATTTTGGACGAGATGCAGATAATTTAATCAAATGATTTTTTAACGACATTTAAAGTAATTAATAAGTTAAAACTATCAAAATTAGTATAATCAGAATAAAATCAATAATATTGTTACAAAAGTGTTAACACAATTTTGTTGTATGACAGGAAACCCTTTAAATGATTACAAAGTAAAATATAATATATAATATACATCTGATAAAACCATTTTAGTCAAATGTGAATAATACTACACGTAAATAGGTATACTATACTCGTCATAAAATCAATAAAGTCTATGAACTAAGTCAAAATCCACGAGCTAAAAAGTTATTTCATTACTTAATTGAAAAAAAAATCCTGTCCTGTGAACATAAACTGTAAAAGAAGATAAACGCTACAACCTGTGGTACTAAACACGACAGGTCCAAAACAAGAGATTTTACTTCATTGTTTTCGTAAGTTGGTCTCTACGCACCTCTCTAACCGCCATATCCATTGTTACTTACTTACATTTTTATTTATTATGTATACATTTTGTAACTTACATATTTAAACTTTCTTGCTAAATTCAGCAAAAATCTTTTGGGCTATAAAAATAAATGATATTAAGCGGATGATTTCTTTCCATCCTGCATAATTTTATAGTCTATCTATATATTTTTATATATATGATCAGCCATTTCACCACTATCACACCTAGTGGTAAGTGATGATGTCGTCGAGGATTGATCATGTCTGATCAGTAATAGCTTAATCACTCTTCTCTTGAAAATGCCCAAATTAATATTGATCGAAACTGTTTAGTGCGCATTGATAGCATGGCGACACAAAGATGGCGCGCGTCTCGTGTTCCGAAGGTAAAATAAGGCTGGCTTAGTAACTTTTATTCGTAATAATAATAAGCGGTCTCAGCGAACTGTGTTTCACCTTCGGCACCATTTTATGGTTATTATTTTGCACCCAAAAAAGCAGAAGACGATTTGCATAATGATTAAAATTGATTATTGTATTCTGTCCCAAATGGGCCGTAATCATATGGGACGACATGAGGAATGAGTAGGTAGTATGTATTTAATACCGAAATTGTCTGATATTGTAGTAACCAGCTGGAACTAGCGGTTATTTTCAAATAAAGAGTTACAAAAAAACCTGGAATACCCCATAACATATTTTCCTTCATCGGCGTAGTTATTGACTACGTAATAACATATTTGAATAGCAGGAGAAAGCATCCGCCTTGATATAAGGGGCTTTAGCTTACTTATTTTCTACTAAATTGTCTTTCCGTTTCCATAAAGAGTGCGAAGTGTGGCCACCCAAATGCATCAATGTATGGGAAACATTTGAAATGCTTATAACTTTTGATTGGCGGCATATAGAGCCGTCACTTACGATTTTTTACACTAAGAGGCCGCGTCACATCAGATAAGATGAGTTTTCAGCTTCGTACAACACCTGGAAGTGGTAGAACTGGGTGGCTCAGACAGCCAGCATCCGGCTGTCTGAGCCAGCAGTTTTTTCTCAATTTCTCCAAAACGCGTGCGTCACGAGGGTTCAAATCTGGTCGAGAGCTGTCACTAACGTCGTCACATCAGTAAATCCTAAAAACATTTGTTCAAAACATAACATTTCCTGAAATATAGAGAAAAACAAGTTGGCTCAGACGACCGGATATCAGGCTGTCTGAGCCACACGTTTATCACGATTTCTCAAAAAGTACTGGATTAAAATGGATGAAACTACTTCGGACTTCGGATGACCGTCACTTACGCGTCACATCACATTTTATAAGAAACAGCGCCCTGAAACCCTCTGAACGTTGAGATCTGGAAAGTCAGGAAATGCGAGATTCTGGCTGTCTGAGCCTAGTTTTTTTGATTTTCCAAGAAAACTATTGCGTCACAAACGATGAAACGTGGATATATCAGCGTCACTAACGATTCGTTATCAGCCTAGATATGCTAGATCTCTCTATAAGCCTGGCTCAAGCGGCCGGATGTACACCTCGGAACGCGTAAGGCATTAATTTTTCGAAATGGTAAAGTGACATATGTTTGTGGTCTTCGTCCTGGCCGCTCTGTAGCAGAAGACCGAAGGCAGGACTTTCAGCAGGTGCGAACTGGTACGAGAACTAAGAAAACAAGGGTTCCCAGAAAACAAGATGAGAGATTGTAAGTTTTTACATATATTTTTTTTAAATCAATATCTAATATATATAAATCTCGTGTCACAATGTTTGTCTTCAATGGACTCCTAAACCACTTAACCGATTATAATAAAATTCGCACACCATGTGCAGTTCAATCCAACTTGAGAGATAGGATAGTTTAAATCTCAATTTATCATAACTGCACCCGTGCGAAGCCGGGGCGGGTCGCTAGTTAAATTATAGATCTCTGTTTTTAGAGATGTAGCACAAATATAGGTCAGTCGGTCGTATATACACAGTCTGGTCATAAATAATGTTACAATTAAAAAATATATTACATTTGAATTTGGAATCTGTCATTTTTATACGATTGCTCTAATTTTTGCGCCAATACATTTTATAATATTTTGCGATATTAAAATGGAGTGGGGTGATAAAGAGAACCGATTCGCTGTGATTGCATTACACAAAGTTGGTAGGTATGGAGCCAAATGCAATTTTTAAAACTCTCCATACGCTTGGTATTAGTCAAATATTTGTGTACCGGGCGATCAATAGGTACAATGAGATCTCATCTGTTTGTGACGGAAAAATATCTGAGGCCCTATTTATAATTTCGTTTGTTTCGAATGTCGTTGTTTGTCGAGTGAATTTCGTTTCGAAAATCACTCGCCATCTTGAAGCGAGTGAGTCAAAAATAGAGCTCCAGGGCCCCTATTTTTGAATCCCTCGCGTCTAGATGGCGAGTGAAAATCATTCATGAAAGTCGAATTTTCTAATGAAAATCAGTTGAAATCCACATGGAAGGGATTTGCAAAAATATATCTTGATTTTGTAGGTACTTACGTCAATAATTCGCGTGATTATCGTAGATTTTTTATTCGTTTTCGAACAATTATTACACGCCATATTTAAGCGAGTGATTCAAAAATACAGGTCCTGGAGCTCTATTTTTGAATCACTCGCTTCAAGATGGCGAGTGATTTTCGTTCGAAAATGAATTAAAATTCATAGAAAAAAAACTCGTTGTCGAAAATCACTCGCCATTTCAAAGCGAGTGATTCAAAAATAGGGCTCCTGGCCGTCTACATAGTGTTCGTACGAAAAAGGTGGTCAAAGCATTAAGGGAAAGAATTTGCAGAAATCCTATCCGAAAGCAAATTTTTTTAACTGATAATTTAAAAAAGAATAGGGTGGTAAAATCGAAAAAACTACTGAAGCGGTACGCAAAGGGAGGTCTCAGAAAAAAAAATGTTTACGGATGAGAAAATCTTTACAATTGAGCAATATTTTAACAAACAAACAAAGTGGTCTCTTATGAAAACGTCACGCAATTGACGTTTTCATAAGAGACCACAAATTTCGCTGGGTCGGACTGACAGCACGGTAGCTCAATTGGTAAGAGCGTTTGGCCCGGTCAGCCAAAAGGTTGCTGGTTCAAGTCCCGCCCGTGCGCAAATTTTTGGTTTCTTATTTCATCTTATGAAAACAAAATGAACATATTTATGCTTAAATCTCTAAGGCAGCGTCCCAATTAGCCGGCAGAGTGCAACGTGGGCATTACCCGACTTCAGTGATGGTTTGGTGGGGTGTTAGCTTGGATGAATTAACCACTGGATATGAAACGCAAGAGCGAATGTATGAAAATAACATTAGCCAATTTCTGCGGGGCGGGGGGAGCTTGTCGTGTCAATTATTGACATTTAGTGCATAAAAGTGTCGATATTTTTTTTATCGATATGTGTGGAACGAATGAATGAACGAATCTTTTGTAAAATTATATAATTTTATCACCAAAACAATAAATTACATTATGGGCATGTAATGCACAAACTATCAAATGAACAATTGAAACATGGAACGTCGTTTTATATAAACGGTCTGCCAAATACCACTAACTAGAACTTCCTTAGACATATTGAAACAGCCCGTAAATACACATAGCCTTGCACCATTAAAGTCCTCATAACGGATAATTAACCAGAAGATTTTTTTGCATCGCATTATGTCACTCGGTGATGTTTTGTGGGGATCCATTTTGCCTCTCTTCGGACGGCTTGTACTCACTTTATTTTCCATAATGGATCTACAGGAAATCTGAAATTATATTAGAAGGATGTATTGTCATATAATATGAAGTTTAAAATTTTAAAGCAAACTGTTGTATATTTAAGATTATCTTAATCTACTCTTGAGTGAAACTTTTTTATTACATTCAAAAATTTAATAAAAGAACGTTTATCGATATGATTTATCGACATTTGTCAAGCACAATTGAAATTAAACTGACAAGAGAACGAATGATAAACAAACTAAAATCCTACCGTATAAAGTATACGTTATCTTGTTGATTTTGTAGTAACAGACCACCACTTTTTTAAATGGCAATGTTACTTTTCTCTTTGAAAACACTTTTCACTATTTTCATGAAAAATAACAGCTTTTTTGGGATAAAACGTTACTTACGAATGAAAATAAATATTTTTAAACTTGCTGCTATAATTTTTTCACTAAAATAAGCTACATTTACTCATTTTTTCTGTCAATGTTTCTCACTGAGCTCTATCACCGTACTGACAAGACATCACCTGCAAGTGAGGCCAAAAAGCCCGCTTCGTGGCTAAGGGGGCACAAGCGAAATTGCCCGTCATTGCGCGTCCAGTGGTTTATTCGTCCAAGGAACACCCTTGGACTATGAAGGAGTGACCGAGCCATATTTTTGTGAAAAAGGTATCAACGCGACTGAAACTCAACGCAAGCTGCTGGTGTAGCTAAAGCCATAACTTTTAATATCGGAGGGAGTTTAATGCAAAGCCACTTTTTAAAAGTTTTGTTACTGGCCCTGAATACTTTTTAAGCTAAATAGTCATGTTTTTTTACTTCTTTTTTTAAGTTTTTTTTGTATACTAGGCGTAGATTTGTCTCTAACGAACCCAAATCATTATAAAAGGTCTCTATTATTTTAGAACTTAGCACAAATATGAAGTCGTCGTAAAAATACTTGATTTGCAATTGCCAAAATAACACGTCTGAAAATCGACACAAAGCGGCTAGTGTAGCTAAAGCCATAACTTTTGATATCGGAGGGAGTTTAGCGCAAAGACACTTTTTAAAAGTTTGGTTATTAGTCCTGACTCCTGAACACTTTATGTTTTGTTTCCTTTTTTTTTGTATCCTAGGCGTAGATTAGTCTCCAACAAACTCAAATCATTATAACGTGTCCATGCATTCTAAAGTAACACAATATTTCGCGAGTTTATTTTGTAATTACAACCATATCTTCCTCAGGGGTGTGCCTAGTTGAGAACACGAGCGGTCGCAACACGGGCAAGGTGAGCCCTCGCGACAAGAACGGCGTCGCGTGGTACGGGCTGTTCCAGAACAACGACAAGGATTGGTGCACCAGCTCCGGACCTGCTGGGAACAGCTGCAACGTCAAATGCTCAGGTCAGTTTACTTGGACCATTTACACACTGCTACTTTTAGCAGCGATGCAGTCAAGATGCTAACGCGCGTTAGCATCGATGCAGTAGTGATGCAGAAGCTGGAAATTGTTAAATTATGTACTGAATTTTGGCAACTGCATCGATACTAGCGCGCGTTTTGAAAACGCGCTACACCATCGCTAATTACGTAAGAAACAGATTGAATTTAGCATCGATGCAGTCGCACTTCTGCATCGAACCTTACGCGTGGTTGACTGGTAGAAAATGCTTTGAAGCATTAAGGCCGCCATTTGTACTTCATTTTGTTTGTGGAATATAGAATATATTTTGAAAAAAACATATTTTTTTGGCATCGTTTGTACAACCACTCCTGAGTTGGTGGTCGCTAATCATAACAACACCCTGTACAGGCAACTTTTAAGTTTCGAAACTCGAAAAAACTTCGACTTGTTCTCCCATGATCCATGGACTGCATGAACTGCAGTCTCCTCAACCATAAATCTACATGTTTCATCAATATCTTTTTTTTCCAGATCTAACAACTGACGACATAACGAAGGCGTCGACTTGCGCCAAAAAGATCTTCGAACAACACGGATTCAACGGTTGGAACGGCTGGAGGAACCACTGCCAAGGGTCCCTGCCTGATATTAGCAACTGCTAAGCTAACAAAACAGTATATTCCATACTAATCCACTCGAATAAAGTCATTGTAAACTTGTAGGCATATTTATTTCTCATGTATTATTTCTGACTTCATAGCGTAGGTTTGTACATTTTTGACGTTGATTGTTTATTTTAGGAATGCATCGGTACAATATCGATATCGCCTTTTACCGATACAATATCGATACCGATACCCTTTTTTAAATCTATTAAAATATATGAACAGTTTCAGACTTCATTTTTCATTTATTTGGGTTTATAAAACAACATCAACTTAATAAACTACGTTTTACTAACTGTGATATCAACCACGATAACCACGGATTACCTGAAAAGTTGAGAGATAGAAGGAACAACTATTCTATACGAATGTATGTACATGACTAGCGGACCCAGCGAACTTTGTTTCGCCCCTAGCCCCGTCCCGCCCCAGCCCCGTCCCGCCCCAGCACCGTCCCGCCGAGTCTCGTAATTTTAAAAGTTAAGTTTAAAGAATTTGTTTCACCCTTAAATTACTAAAATGGCTATTAAAAAAATAAAGGATTGATCGTAGATGGGTGAAAATGAAGGATTGTATGTATTTTTGTATGTTGTATCATAAAAAAATAGAAATTAAAAATTTTGTCTAAAAAATAAAATAAAAAAATTAGGGGTGGACTACCCCTAACATTTAGGGGGATGAAAAATAGATGTTGGCCGATTCTCATAGATACCGGATAAGCACGAAAAATTTCATCAAAATCGGTCAAGCCGTTTCGGAGGAGTATGGCAACGAAAACTGTCACACGAGAATTTTATATATTACATTAGATAATTAGATAATGCTAATCAATAAGAACAGCTACCTTTTAAACTTACTTACTTATATGACGTACTAAATTTTTAAATAAATATTAAGCGCTATTGTAATATCTTCGAAAATATTAATTTTAATGACATATTGTAAGGGTCAGTGCCAAGGCCATATTAATATATATTAAATGCTTAATATATTTGAAGTAATTTACTGGTTAAGGATTAATGCTGTCTTACTTAAAATCGGTATGTAAATACGGCATTATTTCTCGTAAAAAGTATTTTTTTTTATATTTATTGTGGGTTATATCTAATAAATGAACATAGACCACCGCTTTTTTGTAGACCATATTAAGGCGTACAATATTGTAGTAGATTATTTTGACCCATCTTGTAGGGTTCAGCCAGCGTTTGCCATGTTAGCGCAAAAAGTAAGTTTGTTTATGACTTCACGTAGAAACCTATAAAATTCACAGTATTTCACTACTATACTCGTTTTATGCATGCATTATGAATAAAGCCTCACTCTATCTATTTAAAAAAAAACGCATCTAAATCTGTTGCGTAGTTTTAAACATTTATATATATATATATATATATATATATATATATATATATATATATATATGTTTATATATATATATATATATATATATATATTCCTTCTGGTTGGTGATTCTGTTGCTAAAATACAACAACTTTTTGTATAAGGAGCAACATCGAAATCCTAAAAAAAAAATTTGACTTCCCCATACAAACTAGAATCAGCTGATCGGCACTCTAGTATGGGACAGTGAAATATTTTTTTGGGATTACGATGTTGGTCCCATACAAAAAGTTGTTGTATTTGAGGGTCAGAATCAGAACCAAGAAGGAATGCAGGTAATTTTGTTAGACCCTATATTGTTGATAAGCCTTTTCGAAATGAAAGATGCAGGTCCACTCAAGAGCACGGTGACAATACAAAATGACGTCCACGGTGATATTCGCGGCAATCACCGTTCTGCCCGGCATCAACTCGCAAACCGTGATAAGGCTCTAAAACTATCCCAACCACGCCAATTTATGTTATTAATTGGCCCAATTCATGACCATTAAAAATATCGGTGAGTTGCAATTAAGTAAAAGTTATCAGTAACAAATTGGCAGCCGCCGGAGATGGATCTGAGGTTACTCGTCCCGTTTTGTAACATCCTCGCTCTAGTGCTATGTACATATCAACCAGTAAGTACCTAACTCATGATCGTTCTCTTCGTTCCTCTGACAACCTTCGGCTAGGTACGCAGGCTCACCGCTCCTCGTATGTTTCTAAGTCATTTACAGTGACAGCTACACGACTCTGGAACTCTCTTCCCCTAGATATAAAGTAAATAATGTAGATCTTAACAAATACTTTCAAGGAAAATTGGTTCGGACGGGATCGAACAAGAAGTTTTTGAGATATAACACATTTTCAACAACCGCAAACATAACTTTGTACTTCATACAAAAACTATGAAAAACAAAGTTATATTTGCTGTCAACAAAATATTGTGGTATTTACTAAGTGGATTCCCTAATTCAGTTAAAGTTGGCACGGAACCCTCAGTGCGCGAGTCCGACTCGCACTAAAAAAATAAAACTATAATAAAGCTGAAGATTTTGATATATTGAACGTCCCGGGTTCGATACCCGGATTGGGCCAAAAATATATACCTGTTTTTTTCTGTTCATAAATTCTTAGGGTAGCCTGGAGTTTAGAAGTTGGCGGTGTTTCACCCCGTGCCTCGGAAAAGCACGTAAAGCCGTTGGTCCTGCCCCTTAACTCTCTCCGGTCGTGCCAGATTGCTGTCCCATCGGGCTATGAGAGTGAAAGGAATAGAGAGTGCACGTGTGTTTGCGCACACACTTGTGCACAATAATATGTCCCGCGCAGTCGGCTAGTCGTTGTGACTGGCCACCGTAGTCGAAATCGACTATTATTATTATCATGCAAAAGATACAAACGCGTTTGTTTCTCCTATTAGCGTTATTTCAGTGTTCGTTTTTTAATGGCGGTTAAATTTTTATGATTTTTTTTCCTAACCCCTTAAATCGCAAGGATTGCCGTATTTTTTACTAGTGCTAGCTCACCTAAAAGCTATTGACATTGATCTCACAAAACAAGACATCTATTATTAATATAATTTACGACCTCCGTTGTGTAGTGGCTAAGCACACTGGTTTCAAGGCGTCCCGGGTTCGATTCCCGATCGGGTCAATATGTAAATCAATTTTTTTTTCTATATTGTCTCGGGTCTGGGTGTTGTGGTACCACCGTTGGGTCTGATTTCCATAACACAAGTGCATTAGCTACTTACTTTGGGATCAGAGCAATGTATGTGATTGGTGTCCAATATTACGTTACTATTAAAAGGAAAACTTTTTCAGCATGGGGATGAAGTCCAGGCAGGGAGCGTGTTGCTACCGGCCACGAGAAGAGGGAGATACCTCGCTAACATCATCAAACGGCAGGCTGTCGTGAGTAGATGCACATTTTCGTACAAACACCACAGGAATTATTTTGAGACTTAGCGCTGCCGATTACCTACTAATAACGCTATCTTTTTCAGGATGGAACCGGAATTAAGTTCAACAAAAATGCAGACCGAGTAAGTAGAAAAAGTAGTCGAAGTAGGTTATGATTCAGTGGTCTACTACTTGAATTGAAGGTTTTCGTACAAATCCTAATGTGTGAAATATTGGTAAAACTGTTTAATTTTCATTTCACGCTATCTTCTCGGAAACGTTCAATTACATGTCGTGTAATAGTGTTGAAAAGTGACTCATCTCTGCTCACGGGCCGAAATAGTGTTTAAAAATCCACTTACACAATCCAAGATAAAATATTGCAATAATATTTGGCATGAGTTGTTAAAAACAAAGATTGGCAGCTAATTTAACAAAAAAACAAGCTGATGATTACATTTATTTTGTTAAAATGATTTGATACGGCGTGGCGCACCGGTGCATTCATCTCACTTATAGTAACATCATTTTATTGCCTCACAGTAAGCGTGAAAATCGGAGTATTCGACTCGGGCATAAAGGTGTCTTTGTTTGCGAACTGAAATCCTCGCTAGCGTTCAGGAACTAAACCATTATTGCCCTCGCTTCGCTTGGGCCTCAAATCTACAATCCTCACGCATCGCTCTTGGTTCAAGGTAGCGCCCGCGCCTAAAGCACGGTGATCATAATATTACCGTCCTTACGCCCTGAGCGAATAATCGAAAACTTTGCTGCTCTAATTTACATTACCATTCGTGATTATTTCATACGCTTCTGTAAAGAAATAAGAACTATGGATGTAAGTATGTATGTGTATGTGGATACCGTATCTATGGAATGTCTATGAATGCTGTTGGGTTATTAATCTTTCATTTGACACCCTTTTCATCAAAATTGGTGCTGTGGTTTGGCTTGTAGAATTATTTAATATTTTCAAAGAATGTGTCATCTATGTTCCTTTGGGATGAAAATTTTGCTACTTAAGATGAAATTAAATTAAATCAAGCATGATTTTGTCGCTAATCGCTCTTTTCAATAAACATATTCCTTAAAGATGATAAAACAAAACATTTTAAAACATTAACATTTTGAAACGTTACGGGTTCGATCCCCGCACAATACAAACATTTGTGTGCATGAACATACTTATTTGTTTGTATTGGTCTGGGTGTTTTCTATGTATATCATGTATGTATTTACAAACAAAAAGTATTTAAGTTGTACGAGCTGATCTCGCACATTTCAATGTAATATGCACATACACATGTGTCGCGGCCCGATCGTAGCATTTTTGTATACGTAGCATTTTACTTCAGACTTTACAACTTTATAGCAATAAATCAGTGTCTTACAAACATTCATACGGGTCGGTTTTATTTAGCACTCTCCGGAGTAAACCCATCCCTTAGCATAGCAAGCAGTAGTAAATGTTAGGGTCTTAGCATAGCATCCCCTACATTTCTTTTGGTCCTTCGAGCAACCCGGTTGCGGGACCCGACGGTAATCAAAAACGCGGTGGTTGAGCAATATTTCGCGTGTGATCGTTGTACCGTTGGACACCTCGTGACAATTATGAACAAGCATCCATAGCATCAATTCAACACTTCGTGAGTGAAGTTTGAGTGAATACAGCAGTTTACTCTTCATCACTATCTTGGGCCTACAAACGGATCGAGGCAGTCACCATCATCAGCATTGTTGCTACGCAAGCAACGCAGCAACAACACTGACGGAATGTAGACCGTCAGTCAGCATCAGCAGGCGAACAGCCGGTGTGGGGGTCAATTCTGCACGTATCAGCATCATCCAAGTAAGATTGTTCCTTTTTCACTTGTGTCCAGTCCTCTATATACAAGATGGAGGCTCTCATATCACGTCAAAAAGAAATCTTAGACATGTTACAGCAGATCCAAACTAACTTTATAAAGGATCCATCTCATAGAAAAACTGTCGACTACATAAAACTACGCCTAGAAACAATAGATAATCTCTGGGGAGAGTTTGATAGCAATAACACACAGCTTGAAATCGTTGAAGATAAATCTCAGCAATATTTCGCAGAAAATATATATCAACAAGCATTAGACTTTTATCAAGCATTGCGCGGCATTCTAACTTCATACAAAGCCGAAGACATAGCAGGCTCTTTTTCTCAAGGAAAGGAAGAGAAAGCAATACAGCATGACGGGAAAATCCTCGAACTTTTAAGTCAGCAAAGAACTAATTTTCGAGCTTTAAATAGGCTTATACATAGTATTAATACGAGCATTATCAGTGAAAAGTGGGAGATTGAGGATGAACTACGAAATTTGCAGGCGCGATGGAATATCATAGATAGCATGCATTTACAGATTGATCACATACTGAAAGGTACTGATGTTTCTTACGAAACTGAATTGAGTACTCATGAGTCATCTTTTAAACACATAAAACGAATTTTGAATCAGAAATTATCCTCATCTGTTCACATTCATCAAGCTACACCTATGCTATGGAAAGTACACGCAGTGGCCAACCTTTTATGATATTTTTGTCGAAACTATTCATCATAGCAACCATTTATCAAAGTGTCAAAAAATGCAACACCTTAAGGGTAGGGTCAGAGGAGAGGCCGAGCGTCTCATACAGCATCTCACTATTTCAGCAGATAATTACGACACAGCATGGGACATATTAGTCTACCGGCATAATAACCCGCAATTATTATTTACTAAGCAAGTCGAAATATTTCTTAATCAGCCTAATATCAATAAGCAATCATCTTTTGAATTAAAAAGATTATATGACACTAGCACGGAATGTATCCACGCAATCCATAATCTAGGAGTTGACACTAGCACCTGAGATCCATTGCTAGTTCACCTTTTGGCCAAAAAACTAGACATGGATACCTACAGCGACTACAAAGAGGCGCGTAAATCTCCTAGAGATTTTCCGTCATTAGATGAGTTTATGGATTTTTGGAAGCTAAATTCATTGCCCTTGAACCTATACATAAAAGAGAAAAGGACACACCCCCCAAAAATAATTCATCAGCTCAAAATCATCCAAAACCATCCATTTACAAGCAAGGTCAAGAAAAACCTTTCTCTAGATTTTATAAAGCAGCTTCTACCTATTCTACAAAATGTCCACTATGTTCCCACGATCACGAATTATAGCGCTGTCACAATTTTATCAGCATGTCAGCAGATATGAAATTAAAGACAGTTGTGAAACATAATATTTGCCGTAACTGCCTTTACAAGCATGCCGGCAAATGCTATTCCGAGAAACGCTGTAAAAATTGTGCTGATTTCCATAATACCATATTACACGATGCCTTTGTGCAAACCACACACACAGCGACAAAATCAACTAACTCGAATTCAACACCTGCAATGCCATCAGCAAAAAATAGCGACAAACAACAGCATAGCGTAAATCACGTGGCTTCCGACAACAAGGAAGTTTTATTAACTACCTTGGCATTAAGGGTAAAGGCATCCGATGGCACCTTTATTACTTTAAGAGCATTGCTAGATCAGGGCTCGCAGATAGCTCTAATATCAGAAAACGCCGCACAAATGTTAGGGCTTCAGCGGCAACGTTATCACGCTTCCGTTTCCGGCATAGGGAATGGTTCTAAAGCTAGTAAGGGAGTCGTATCAATTGAATGCCAATCAATATATAATGATTACAGTTTTACAACACAAGCACTAGTGATATCACGTGTCATTAGCAACTTACCTAATAGTTCGTTTAGCAAGCAGTCATGACTATAATGTGTCTAAGCCGATAGACATTCTCTTAAGCGCGAGCATCTATTCAGATATCATTATAAGTGGATTAATTAAAGGCCCCGCTGAGGCGCCAATAGCACAGCAGACCAAACTAGGCTGGATTCTCTCTGGAAATGTAAAAACTTTTAATTGCCATGTTGTAATTAACGACATACAACAAATATCAAAGTACTGGGAATCAGAAGACATCCATGAAAACGCTAGCACTTTGACCAGAGAGGAACAGTATTGTGAGGACTTTTATCAGGCTACTACAAGCCGGCTAGACAACGGTCGTTATGTAGTAGCACTTCCTATGAAGCAAGGTTTTGAGGAAAACTTAGGTACATCAAAGCCAAAGGCGATAGCACAATTTAAGCAATTAGAGCGCAAAATGGCCAAAAATAATACGTTTTCAAGCAGTTACAAGCAATTTATTCATGAATATCAAGAACTTGACCACATGTGTGAGGCAAGCAGCGTAAGTGAACCTAACTGCTTCCTACCACATCACGGCGTGCTCAAGTTAGATTCTAGCACTACGAAGTTACGCGTAGTATTTAATGGATCATCAAAAACGACCACAGGCCATAGTCTGAACGACTTAATGGAATGCGGTCCCAACCTGCAAGTCGATTTACAAGATCTCATCTTAAGATGGAGACAGTATAGGTACGTTATCACCACGGACATCGAAAAGGTGTTCCGTCAAATACTTGTCAGGGAGTCGGATCACTCGTTGCAATCAATCATATGGCGTGACTCACCATCTGAGGCACTCCGTGAATATCATCTTACTACGGTAAAGTATGGTACGAAAGTAGCCCCATTTTTAGGAATCAGAACTTTGAGACAACTTGCTAAAGACGACGCTTCAAAGTATCCTTTAACAGCAGCAGCACTAGAAAGCTCATTTTTCACCGATGACCTTTAAAGTGGACATCAAAGCATTGAGCAAACTAAGGAATTGCAAGGTCAGTTAATTCAAATATTACAGGGAGCAGGGATGAACTTGCGGAAGTGGTCAGCCAATGATCAGGAATTGGTCTGTAACCTTCCATCTCAACAAGTCGATACTCCGTTTCATTTCAAGTGCTCAGAGTCCCGTAAGACCCTCGGGCTCAGACGGCATCCATCAACTGATAATTTCTCATTTCAAAGCACAATTGAGCATACAGAGAGTAGCCACACAAAAAGACAACTTTTATCAAACATTACTAAGATATTCGATCCATTAGGTTGGCTCTCTCCTCTTACGATCAATGCGAAACTACTTTTTCAAAAAGCATGGACGTCCGGTATGGCATGGGACGATAAATTATCACAGCAATTACAAGATGAATGGCTTCAACTCAGGGACGACCTTCAAAATATCGAAAATTTCTCCATACCTAGATATTTGGGTACCACACAAATAGCATTTCAAATACACGGATTTAGCGATGCGTCTGAAAAGGCGTACGCATGTTCCGTTTACATTGTTACAAACAATGATAAAGGGGAGTGCACATCCACTTTAGTGATCGCAAAAACTAGGTTGGCTCCATTAAACAAGCAAGTGACACTGCCAAGACTTGAATTATGCGGTGCACAGCTTTTGTCACAACTCATAAAAAAGATTGTACAATCACTACCTCAAGAGCATATTAGCATCCATGCGTGGGCACTCTATGGTGACCTTAGGCTGGATACATGGAGATATCACGCGCTGGAAGCAATTTGTAGCAAATAGGGTTCAGCAAATCAGAGATGTCATTCCAGCAACACAGTGGAATCATGTGCGTTCAGTGGAGAATCCAGCTGACGCAGCAACCAGAGGTACAACAAACCACAGTAAAAGGTTTATTAGAGCATACTTTGTGGTGGGAAGGGCCCAAGTGGCTTCTTACATTTGACCCAAAAAATATTGGTGACAAAACATAATAAGAACAAAACCTAATTTAGAGGCCAAGCAAGTAAGTGTAAACACTACTTTATATCAAGACAAGCTCCCCACATTAATAGCCGAGTTATTGCAAAATAATAATTCAATCACTCGAGTTGTGAAAACAATAGCATGGGTATCACGTTTCGTGGCGCGGCTTCGTCACAAAACGTCACAGCATAGTCAGCATTTATCATCAGCTGAAATCAACAACGCTTACAACATTGTTATCAAGTACACTCAAGCTCATGAGTTTGAAGACGATCTTTTTGATTTAAAAAGCAAAGGTCAAGTTCGACCTAATAGCAAAATAGCAAGCTTTTGTCCGTATTTAGATGAGCATGGAATAATGAGAGTCGGTGGACGGCTAAATAATTCAAATCTAAGAAGCTCCGCTAAACACCCGATCATTCTATCAAATCATAGCCGATTGACCGATCTCGTAATCAGTCAAGGACACATCGCCACGCTTCATGGTGGTCCGAGACTAACACTATCGTACTTAAGAGAAAAATACTGGATTCTTAGTGGCATGAATACAGTAAAACGACAAATCAGAATGTGCGTTAAATGCCGACGCTATAGCACTGAAAAGAGACAGCAAATCATGGCAGACTTACCTCGTCCTCGGGTAACTCCATCGCGCCCGTTTACCCACACTGGCGTCGACTTTACAGGCCACGTCGATCTTAAAGCAAGTAAGGGCAGAGGGGTAAGGTGTCATAAGGGATACATAGCAGTTTTTGTATGCCTATCTACGAAGGCCGTGCACCTTGAGCTGGTCTCTGACCTGAGCACGCCAGCTTTCTTAGCAGCATTTCGTCGCTTTTGTGCACGTCGAGGTACTCCTACTTACATGTACAGCGACAACGGTACCAATTTTGTAGGTGCCAACCGATTACTGAAAAAATAAACTTTAAACCGACTTCAAAACCAAAATGCACTAAAAAGTCTTAAATAAACTCTTCACCATTGAAAGGAAAGGAATCCATTTTAGGCAAACAATTTCTTTTTGGAGTCGGTGCTGTGATAGTTGATGCTTGATGGTCAAAGTGAAGTCGGTGCTGTGATAGTAGATGCTTGATGGTCAAAGTGATGGCACCGACTCCAAAAAGAAATTGTTTGCCTAAAATGGATTCCTTTCCTTTCAATGGTGAAGAGTTTATTTAAGACTTTTTAGTGCATTTTGGTTTTGAAGTCGGTTTTTACTTTTTTTTAAAGTTTATTTTATTTCTTCATTTTTAGTGATTACATAAGAGGGGGGGGGGGAGATATATGATATGATTCTATTTTTTTAGAAGCTACAAATTACCTATCATAAGTTCCGTCATTATAATTACTGAACTACTAAGCGTTAAGGAGTTCCACCATCAGCTCAGCCCCACAAGATGTTGACTATCAGACGTAACAACACGTGAACATTAAGATTCTAGTAAAGAAACACTATACGTGCCTTTAAAATTTGAAGGTTTCCCTCGATTACACCAAGATCCCATCATCAGATCCCAAAATGGAAAAATGGGACTAACTAGAAGGTACACCCTTTAAGTAGGTGAAAAAAAAATTCAATTCGGTTGACAAACGACTGAGATATGAGGTAACAAACATACAAAAAAAAACATACAGTCGAATTCATAAGTTCCTCCTTTTTTGAAGTCGGTTAAAAAGAATACAAAGAGATAACAGCAAATATCAATCATGAGTTCTTCAGTAGCATAGCTGAATGGGATATAAAGTGGTCATTTAACTCACCAGCGTGGCCTACCGCAGGGGATCTGTGGGAATCATCAGTTAAAAGTTTCAAGCACCACCTGAAACGAACTCTTGGAGAGCAGCGGCTCACGTACGAAGAGTATACTACATTAATCCAACAAATTGAGGCCTGCCTCAATTCACGGCCTCTATTCCCTCTGACCGAAAACCCTGAGGATGATTACCTGACGCCAGGTCACTTACTCGTAGGTGGATCATTATTATCACGACCTCAAGGTGACGACAGCTTGAACCTACTTATAAGATGGCAACTTGTACAAAGCATGTTAAAGCATTTTTGGAAAAGGTGGTCTACAGACTATCTACAGCAGCTGCAAGCTCGATCTAAATGGAGAACTCCAAGTAAAAACATTGAAATCAATGACATTGTTTTGATCAAGGACGATTACCTACCTCCTGGAAAATGGGTCATGGGTCGAGTACACGAAGTTTTCCCTGGTAAGGATGGTTACGTCCGAGTGGTTTCCATTAAAACACAAAATAACATCATAAAACGTTCAATCACCAAATTAGTCGTACTTCCTGTTCACGAGATGACATCGGAACAGAATCAGCATGATGATCAGCAGCACATAAATCAAGGGCGGACTAGAAAGGTTCGTAGTAAAGGTATCAAGAGCTTCCTACTAGCAGCATTATTGTTTTTTACTATGCTTTTTTCTCCAACTGTACAGCAGGTCCAGCAACCCTATAACGTAACTCAAATTACAGATAATAGGGGCTTGTACTTTGATAAAATATCAAACTTACAACACATACGCGACGAATGGAAGCTTGTCGTTTATTATAATTTATCAACTTATTATCTAGGGCTTACAGATGTTAGTTAAATCCTACGTAAATCATTTAAAAATATCATGCAAGGGTTTACCACAACTGTTGACGACGCGCTCTTTTGTATAGCTTTTATTTTGTGTATAAAATTAGTAAAGATATGTTATTTGTGTATCCGATCTTGAGATTTCATATTCAGATCTTTGACGGTATTTTGATATTTTTATGTTAAGAAAGGGAGGGTACGCGCGGGCGATGTGGCCACCGGGCTCGTTCATTTTGAAAATTAGTCTGCTTCCGTACGACCGCGACATCGCACGCGCACCCGCCGCTATTTGAAAACCGTTTACTGTCCGTGTGTCGTGTGTTCGAAATAAACGTTTACTGCTGAAAATCTCCAATCGTTTTCCTGCTGCACAGTGCCACCTACACCTACTACTGCACCTTCTACAACTTCGAGCCGGATCAGCGAGATTTGATGTTTCACACCCCGCCATCTTTGAAAATGGTCAACACACGCAGCGCTGCTCAGAAGGAGCGTTTGGATTTGGAGCAGGGATCTTCAGAGCCTACACATGATACACATAATCCGCAGAACGAAATTTTACCGACCGTTAACATCGGAGGTAGTGCGACTGAATTCGAAAAAAAACCGCGGACGTCGGTTGGGAATTCGAAATGCAAACGGTCAACTTCGTCATCTGTGTTGGCGCGAAGAAAACAACTGGAACTGGAAGCAGCTCGCGAAAAGGCTAAAATTCAGATGGAACTCATTGATAAAAAATTAGAGGCAGATTTAGCTGAATTAGAGGACGAGGAAAGTTGTTCTCACCTTGAGGAGCGCACTTGTACCGATGAAGAGGTGGAGAAGTGGCTAGAACGCAGCAAAGAAGATCTGGAACGAGCACAGGCGGCTCCTGCTCTGAGTACGGAGCGTCCGTGCCCGCCGGCAGCAGTTGACTCCGGCACTGAAGGGACGATCCAGGCACTAGCTTCTGCACTAAAGGACCTAGCTTCCTCCTCCGCTGCTAAAAATGACCAAAATACTCACCTGCTGAGTCGCTTATGTACGCCGAAGGAGCTACCGATCTTTTCTGGCGATCCAATGGAGTGGTTGGAATTTAAGCAGTCGTATGATGAGTCTACACAAGTGTGCAACTTCAGCCCTAAAGAAAATCTGTGGAGACTAAGAAAGTGTCTGCGTGGACCTGCAAAAGATGCTGTTGCGTCTCTGTTAATCACTGCTAACGAGCCTGATATGATAATCTCCACGCTGGCATTAAGATTCGGCGATCCTGATATACTCATAGACAGAATTATGCAAGACATTAAGAAAATGCAGCCCATGTCGCTAGAATATCACAAAGATATTGTATCGTTCTCTGTGAAAGTACAAAACTTCGTAGCTGCCGTCCAAGCCGTCGGTCGGAATGAATACCTACAGGGAATAAATGTAGTGACAACTATATTGGCCAAACTTCCACCATTACTGATATCTAAGTGGTCCGATTATAGTTTTTCCCTGATTTCCGAAGGCAAGAAGTCACGAATGGAAATCTTGGCCGACTTTCTGCACAAAGAAGCCGTGAAAATATCGACAACATCAAGATGCATCAACATAACCAGTACGCGAAATGATCATCACTACAAAAGAACCGGCGAGATCTACAGTAAACGTCAACAAACTGTTTTAGTGAACGCGGACCTAAGTGAAAAGTGCCTTTACTGTCGTGTCGCAAATCATAAACTCACGGAGTGTAAAAAGTTCAAAAAGGGTTTGTGTAAAGACAGGTGGCGTTATGTGAAACGTTACGGTCTATGTTTTAAGTGTCTCTTATTGCGTCACGAGAGAGAAACCTGTTCCGCGGCCGCCTGTGACATAGAAGGCTGCGGGCGGGCACATCATCGGTTGCTTCACTACGTGGTAAACAAATCCAACGTGAATCACAACGCAGGCGACGCATCAGAGGCCGTAACTACACCTACGGAAACGGTAACTCATCTGAACGTGAGTACAAAGACAGTTTATCTCAAAGTGTTACCGATTAAAATACACGGACCTAACGGGATAATTGATGCGACCGCTTTGCTAGACGACGGGTCGACTGTGTCGCTGATAAGTAACCGGTTAGTTGAGCGCGCAGGGCTACGCGGCCGGCGCGAGTCTATGCGTGTGAGTGGTGCGTGGAATAACACTGAACTTGTATGCGATACAACTGTTTTGAACTTTAACGTTTCGGGCGTAGATAATAAGGTCTATTCAATTATTGCTCGTGGTGTAAATAATTTAAACTTACCTGTACAAGATTTATCAGCTGTTGATGTGAATTTGTACCCTAACTTGCAATTGCTACAAGATAAGTTATGTACTAGTAAAATGAAACCTGATGTACTTTTAGGGCAGGATAATTACCATTTATTGTTACCTATTGAAACAAGCTTAGGAAGGCATAATGAGCCGTCAGCAACGCGTACCCCCTTAGGCTGGTGTTTACATGGTTGCGTAAGCGTTAAGCAAAGTAGTAGGGCTACTTTGTCTCACTCGACCCTTCTTACCTGTCAGACACGAGAAGACGCACAGGATCACGGAGAGTACAGTCTCCAGAGTCTTCATGACGAGGTAAAACGTTCGTTTTCGATCGAAGCAATGGGCGTCTCAGGTAAGCCACGACAAAACGCTGACGACTTGAAGGCTCAAGCTGTTCTTGAGAAGACAGCAGTTTTGGTCGATGGCCGGTGGCGTGTGGGGCTGCCGTGGAAAGACGAGAACTGTAGGATGCCGGACAGTTATTCTAATGCTTATTCTAGGTTAAAAGGTGTAGAAAGGAAAATGGCCGTCAACGAAGGTTTTGCACAAAGGTATGCTGATAGGGTAAGTCATTTATTTGAAAATGATTTTGCTGAGGAACAAAAGCAGAAGTACCAATCCTCACCGCGATCATGGTTCTTACCACATTTTGGAGTGGATAATCCGAATAAAAAGAAACTTCGTTTAGTTTTCGATGCGGCGGCAAAAACTAATGGTTTGTGCTTAAACGACTACTTATACAAAGGACCGGATTTATTAGTGTCGTTGTTAGGTATTATGATGAGATTTCGTGAGAACGCATTTGGCGTAACAGGTGACATAAAAGACATGTTTTTGAGAGTAAAAATAAGGGAAGAAGATCAAAGTGCTTTCCAGTTTCTGTGGAGAGAAAACTCATCTCATCCTGTCAAGGTACACAAAATGACGTCTTTAATATTTGGTGCAAACTGTTCTCCTTTTATTGCACAATTCGTGAAAAATAAAAACGCTCAGCGGTTTATATCGACAATGCCGGATGCTGTTGAAGCTGTGTACAGGCAGCACTATATGGATGATTACATCGACAGTTTTCCGGATGAGAACAGTGCTATTTTAATGGTAAGAAATATTTCAGACATACATAAGTCAGGTGGGTTCGAGATCCGAAACTGGACCAGCAACAGTGAAGCTGTTTTGGACAGCATGCCGAAAGAAACGTTAGGTACCGCAGCCATAAGGTTTAAACTCGATCAGCAGTACGAAGGCGAGCGAGCTCTCGGTTTGTTGTGGTATCCGAATGAAGATAAACTCGGTTTTGACGTTTCTTTAAAGCGCGTACCTGAAAGTATTGTGAATGGTAAGCAAAAACCTACCAAAAGAATCTTGTTGAAAGTTGTCATGTCCATATTTGATGTGTTTGGGTTTGTAGCTCCATTTACTATACAGGGTAAAATCCTCTTACAAGATACTTGGCGCGCAAACATCGACTGGGACGACGTCATTCCTGATAACATATTTACAAAGTGGCGCGAATGGCTCGCGCTGCTACAGCTGATTAAAAACATACGCATACCTAGGTGGTATCAAGCGCCTACGACAGGTAAGGAATCAATCACGCGGGACCCGCATGACACTGTACCTGCGATAGAAAGCCAGTCTGCGTGCTACGAAGCCGCTACGGCGCATACTACGAGAGGTGCTACGAAGGGCTACGACAAATCACAGAGTTGTTCAAAAGATAATGACTATGTGTGTGTAGGCAGTGCTACGAAACCGAATCAATACAGAAATTTGCAATTACATGTATTTAGCGATGCGTCTACAAAGGCAATGTGTGCGGTTGCCTACTGGCGATGGAAAGACGACGATAACAATGTACGTATAGCATTTATAGGTAGTAAATGCAGAGTGGCGCCGGTTAATTTTGTTACAGTACCGCGGTTGGAGCTGCAAGCTGCTTTGCTGGCCTGTAGATTGGCAGATACGATTATGAAGGAACACAGACTTGACGTTACAAAGCGTTATTTTTGGTGCGACTCCACAACGGTCTTACATTGGATATGTAATGACGCGCGTAACTACAAGACTTTTGTAGCTAATCGATTAGGCGAGATTGACGAGTTAACGCAAACTGAGGAGTGGCGGTACGTACCTACGAAGTTAAATGTCGCTGACTGTGCTACAAGAGAAGTGTACGACAGTTCCGTATTTAAAAATGATTGGCTGCAAGGGCCTAGATTTCTCTATGACGATGAGTCGGCGTGGCCAAAGCATATACTGAATCCAGCTAACCAATCAGATCTCGAGTGTGTGACTGTTGTATTTAATCACGGCGGCGACTTACCTGTTCCGGATCCTAGTCGATTTTCCTCTTGGTTACGGCTGGTCAGAACTACAGCCACAGTTTTGAAATTTATAAATAGATGCAGGAAGACAGATGAGTCAGATCAATCACTGAGAGAGCGAGCTGAGCGATTACTGCTGTTACAGGCACAAAGTGATTCTTTTCCGAGTGAAGTTGCTGCAATAAAAAATGGAAAACATTTAGAAAAGGATAGTAGGTTACTTACCTTATCACCTTTTATCGACGACCAGGGACTGCTGCACGTTGGTGGTCGGATCGATGCTGCTACGGGAGTCCCGTCTGAAATGAAAAGGCCAGTTATACTTGACGGGAGGCACCATGTATCCAAGTTAATCATCCAGCATCACCACATCAAGGCTGCTCACGGTAACCAGGAGACTATAGTCAACGACCTGAAACAAAAATACTGGATTATTAGACTGCGACCTTCCGTTAAATATGTCGTTTCCAGATGCATGCTATGCAGGTTACGAAAAGCTAAGACGGAGGTACCACGAATGGGAGATTTACCTGAGGCTCGCCTAGCACACCACCAGCGTCCTTTCACTCACTGCGGCGTGGACTTATTTGGGCCAATGGAGGTGGCAGTAGGTAGACACAGGGAGAAACGGTACGGGGTTTTATTCACCTGCCTTACCGTCAGAGCTATACATCTGGAAATTGTTTCATCACTGACCTCTGATTCCCTTATTATGGCGCTGCGACGCATGGCTGCCAGAAGAGGATGGCCATACCATCTGTATTCTGATAACGGAACCAACTTGAGAGGCGCTGATACCGAACTGAAAAAATCAATCCAGGAGTTAGATGATGGTGCTCTGAAGGACGAAGCTCTAAACAACGGAGCACAATGGAATTTTATTCCACCGGCTAGCCCTCACTGGGGTGGGGCTTGGGAACGACTGATTCGCAGTGTGAAGACTTCGCTTAAAGTGGTACTCAAGGAACGTGCGCCTCGAGAAGAAGTCCTAAGCACGCTCTTTGCAGAAGTCGAGAGCATCGTGAATAGCCGTCCACTGACACACGTTTCAGTCGAGCCGGGGAGTTCAGAGTCCTTGACACCGAACCATTTTCTGTTAGGTTCATCATCGAATTTGCCTACTATTGGAGTTTTCGACTACTCCGACTTGTATCTCCGCAAGCTGTGGCGAAAAGCTCAATTGCTAGCAGAAATGTTCTGGAAGCGGTGGGTCAAGGAGGTCCTTCCAGAGCTTCTGCCCAGGAAAAAGTGGACCCAGGAACAAAATCCATTGCAGGTGGGTGATCTTGTATTGATTGCGGATCCGGATTCCCCTAGAAATGTGTGGCCTAAGGGCATTATAGAGAATGTCTTTCCAGGTAGGGATGGCCGAGTGCGACTGGTTGAGGTTAAAACTAAAGCAGGGACTCTTAAGAGGCCTGCAGCGCGCGTCGCTCGTGTTCCATTTGTTGAGTAGTGCTGAGGCAGCACTGGGGTGGGATGTGTTGACGACGCGCTCTTTTGTATAGCTTTTATTTTGTGTATAAAATTAGTAAAGATATGTTATTTGTGTATCCGATCTTGAGATTTCATATTCAGATCTTTGACGGTATTTTGATATTTTTATGTTAAGAAAGGGAGGGTACGCGCGGGCGATGTGGCCACCGGGCTCGTTCATTTTGAAAATTAGTCTGCTTCCGTACGACCGCGACATCGCACGCGCACCCGCCGCTATTTGAAAACCGTTTACTGTCCGTGTGTCGTGTGTTCGAAATAAACGTTTACTGCTGAAAATCTCCAATCGTTTTCCTGCTGCACAGTGCCACCTACACCTACTACTGCACCTTCTACAACAACAATATCAAACACTTTCTAATCAAATAGATCACGAGCTAAGCGAAATTCAGCACTATAATAAGATTCTACAAAATTAGAACCTAAGCAGACAGAAACGTGGCTTGGTGAATGGGATCGGTTACATTGCCAACGCGTTATTCGGAGTGTTAGATGAGAGATTCGCGGAGCGAATTGTCCATAACGAAAATCATATGCAAACATTAATACGAAATCAAAGTATTATACTAGAAGCCGAGTATAACATCATTCAGCGAAATGAAAAAATCATGAACACTCAATTTCAATTTGTAAAGGAGCATCTTCGTAATCTATCAGTTGCGACCCAGATAATATAATACTATGCAAAGTGGCGTGCTTTAATCACAAAGTGCAGCTTTTCGACGAAATTTCGCCATAAAAGCGTGGTTTTTTAGTTTTTTTAAACTATAATTTATTTTTCATTTTTTAGTTCGATGTTTCAATTAATTATTTGCGGACATGCGACACGCGATAGCTCTATCTTTCTTACTCCCTTACAGAGGATCCACGAAAGAATTTATTAATCCTGGCGGTCCTTATAAGGATATTGAGAAACTGTTATTAAATCATTGCATTGTCATCGGTCCTTGATACGTGTGCAAAGTTTCAAATTAATCAAACATCTGGTAATCGGTCAAATTTATGCTCAAAGATTCCATTACATACATACATACATACATACATAGATACAACCCAAGCTAATAAAAGCGTGGTAAAAAACCCGGCTAAGTGTGAACGGACCCGCGCACTGGGGTTCCGTCCGTGCCAATTTTAACTAAATAAAGGGTTCAATTACTTCCTCTTAGCCAAAATACCACACTATTTTATTGACAATAAAAATAACTTTTCTTTTCACAGTACTTGTATGAAGGACAAAGTTATATTTGCGGTTGTTGAAAACGTGTTATATTTCAGAAACTACTGGTTCGATCTCCAAATCTCCAAACCAATTGTCGTTAAAATTATTTGTGAAGATCATTCACATTTTTTTTTTCAAAATTTTAACGAGTTTAGTTCAAAAGTTAGACGGGGTGACGCCCATTTTACCACTTTGGAAGCGTCTATCTTACAAACGTTTGACTTTCAGATAAAACAGTTTTAGGAACCTTTATGTTATTTTGAGAGACCTATCTATAGATATCCCACATGCATAGGTTTAAGCATTGTTTTGTTTGTTTTAGTTTCACATACTTATGAGAGCCTCCCCTCAAAAGTCTTTTTTTAAGCAATTGTACAGCTGTTGGCAGGTTACACCTACCTACCAAGTTTCATCTGTGTAATGCTAATAGTTTCAAAATAAAGTGGCTCCGTGACATACAGACGGACAGTCAGATAGACAGACAAACTTGGCGAAACTACACACATCAAAAGTGTCTAGGGATCAAGCATTTTTATGCGGATTTCTTGAGATTGAGATGTGACTTTGTAATAAATTTATGATTTTATAAATTTATATGGATCCTTTTTGGTGCATTTCATAATTTGAAACAGGAACTGTCAATCAAATTCGAGTTAAAGGTGAAAATCAGCTGTCAATATTTTCCCTATAAAAACATACAACGCATTGAAGACATTATTAGTGCTACTGTTTCCCTACTACTGATTAAAACCAACGTTATTATGGAACGGCGACGTCATTTAAGCAGGGAAGAAATGCTCAGAGCCGTGGGAATGATAGAAGCTGGTTCCCGGCAACGTACTGTGGCTTTAGCTCTGAATACAAGTCAGAGTCTGAATACAAGTCACCTCCATCGAAAATGAATTATGCACAAATACAAAGCCTTTTTGGTCATTTGTTAATAGTAAGCGTAAAGAGAGCAATTCGATACCACATTCAATGAGATATAACAACCTTGAAGCCTCTGATCATAAGGGGATATGTGGTCTTTTTTCAACTTATTTTGGTTCAGTTTTTGAGACCCATATTTCTTCACCTAACCCCCCTAAAAACACTTTTGAAGCGGCCGTTAGTACCCTTGCAACTATTTCTATCTCTGTAGAGACAATTTCCAAAAAAATTAAATGTATTGATTCGACTAAGGGAGCTGGGCCGGATACAATCCCTCCTTCTTTCATAAAGATCTGTGCGGATGAGGTCAGCTTGCCGCTCTGCTTACTTTTTAACCAATCACTTAGATTAGGAGTATTCCCTGACCGGTGGAAGACGGCTCACATAGTTCCCATCTTAAAGAGTGGGCGAAAAGATTATTGCGAAAACTACAGGCCTATTAGCATACTTTCTTGTTGTGCTAAACTATTCGAATCTTTAGTGTCTGAGTGCATTTATACTCACATAAAAGCTCTTTTATCAAACAACCAACACGGGTTTGTTAAAAACAAATCAACCATCACAAACCTGCTTGAATATAAAAACTATTTATGTTGCGCTTTTGCAAAAAATGTGCAAGTAGACTCTATATATACTGATTTTTCCAGGGCTTTCGACAAAGTTGACCATTCTCTACTTTGTCGAAAGCTTTGCCAAATGGGTATACATGGCTCATTGCTTCGGTGGATCGAATCCTACTTGTGTCGGAGAAGTCAGCTGGTTGCTTTCAAAGGTGAACTATCTGAACCTGTTCTTGTCACCTCTGGGGTCCCGCAAGGCTCTATTTTAGGCCCTCTGCTCTTTATAGCCTTTATAAACGACCTTGTAGGGCAGTTAAAGTGCCCTAACCTTTTATATGCGGACGATCTTAAAATCTTCTTTGAGGTTGCTACCCCTGAAGATGCTGAAATACTAACGGTTTCAATATACGATATTGAAACCGTTGCAAATTGGTGTACTCTTAATCACATGTATTTAAATATTAATAAATGTTTTGTATTGTCATTTACTAGAAAAATAAATAAAATTCATTTCGAATATACTCTTAATGGTCATAAACTTAAACGACAGAATCAAGCTAAGGATTTAGGCATAATTTTTGATGATAAACTGACTTTTCACGAGCACTACAATAAAGTTCATGCCAGAGGTGGTAAAATGCTGGGTTTTGTCTTACGCAACACTAAACAACTTAAAAACCCTAAAAGTGTGGTATATCTATATAACTCTCTAATCCGTACTGTTCTGGAATACGGTGCAGTTATCTGGTCTCCGTTTTATGCCGTACATACTGACCGAATTGAGGACGTCCAAAGAAGATTTCTCAGATATCTCTCTTTTCGTCACGGTTTTTATCGCAAATTGGTTTCCTACGAGGATAGGCTAGAAAAATTTAACATGGTTAGCCTGGAAGTGAGACGTAAGCGGTTCGAGCTAATATACCTGCATAAAATCTTACACTCTGCGATTGATTCTCCGTCCTTAATTGCATCTATAAGTATAAACACGCATTACAGAGCCCGTGATCGCAGGCCTAAGCTATTCTCACTCCAGGTGTATCGCAACAACACCTCGTACTACAACCCGATAGTACGGATGTGTCGCCTCTACAATGATTTATCTCATGACTATCCGAGTATCGATATCATTAGATCTAGTCAGAGTGTCTTCTTTAGATTTGTACGTGATGTTTTAAAATAAACTTGTCTCTCGTGTGCGCGAGACTTCGCGGTAGTTTATTTTATGCTCTATATTGTTATACTTGTTTAAATGTATTAAGTGTTTGAATAGTTTCCCGCGACAACAGCCTATTTTTTATACATATTTTATAATATTTTACAAAACACAGCACATAGCTATATTTGTATGAATAAGCTGTAATACCATAATCTATACTAATATTATAAAGCTGAAGAGTTTGTTTGATTGTTTGTTTGTTTGTTTGAACGCGCTAATCTCAGAAACTACTGGCCCGATTTGAAAAATTATTTTTATGTTGGATAGTCCATTTATCGAGGAAGGCTTTAAACTATATAACATAAAGATACGACTCACAAGACCACAGCAGCAATGAAAAATGTTGCGAAAACGGGAGAAAGATATTCCTTTTGAGAGCTTCCACTGCGTACGCTGCGGAAACCGCTAAAGTTACACAAAAATCATGTATGACAAGATTGTTCAACATTAAGAGTGCTATAATAAAGTCCGCGACAGCATAAGTCTATCTTTTATGGTTGACTTACTACAACCTTTTTTATGTTAATAAATTTGTAAAAAAATAATGCATCATTTTTAGAGGTGTATTATACACACAGGTATTTATTCTTATCAAAATAAATACAACCATCATCACGAGCATTTCATTTAGAACAAAGTTGCCCTTTATATCATTTGATTCCAATAAATATCTTAGGAGCTATCACAGTTTTAACATAACTCCGCAACAAAATAATGTTCGCAGCTTAAGTACAATGTGTGCTTGCGCTAATCTATACTAATATTATAAAGCTGAAGAGTTTGTTTGTTTGTTTGTTTGAACGCGCTAATCTCAAAAACTACTGGCCCGATTTGAAAAAATTTTTTTACGTTGGATAGTCCATTTATCGAGGAAGGCTTTAGGCTATATAACATAAAGATACGACTCATAAGACCACAGCAGTAATGAAAAATGTTGCGAAAACGGGAGAAAGATATTCCTTTTGAGAGCTTCCGCTGCATACGCTGCGGAAACCGCTTAAGTTACACAAAAATCATGTATAACAGGATTGTTCAGCATTAAGAGTTCTATAATAAGGTCCGCGACAGCATATGTCTATCTTTTATGGTTGACTTACTACAACCTTTTTTATGTTAATAAATTTGTAAAAAAATAATGCATTATTTTTAGAGGTGTATTATACACACAGGTATTTATTCTTATCAAAATAAATACATTCATCATCACGAGCATTTCATTTAGAACCAAGTTGCCCTTTATATCGTTTGATTTCAATAAATATCTTAGGAGCTATCACAGTTTTAACATAACTCCGCACCAAAATAATGTTCGCAGTTTAATTACAACGTGCGCTTGCGCTAATATATTATAAAGCTGAAGAGTTTGTTTGTTTGAACGCGCTTATCTCAGGAACTGCTGGACAGATTTGAAAAAATATTTCTGTGTTGGATAGCTTATTTATCGAGAAAGGCTTTAGGATATAAAACATGACGCTGCGACGGGAGGGGAGGGAGCAAACTCAAAACGCGCGGATGAAGTCGCGGGGGACCGCTAGTTATATTATAAAGCTGAAGAGTTTGTTGGTTTGAACGCGATTATCTCAGGAACTGCTGAACCGATTTGAAAAAATATTTCTGTGTTAGATAGCTTATTTATTGAGAAAGGCTTTAGGATATAAAACATCACGCTGCGACGGGAGGGGAGGGAGCAAACTCAAAACGCGCGGACGAAGTCGCGGGGGACCGCTAGTGTTTAAATAATTTTGTATACTTTTTGTTAAGTTAAATGTAGCAGTATGTAAAGTAGCAATCTTCTATCCTCACAAATTCGTGTGTAATAAAACATAGTTAGTAAGAGTTGAATTTGCGAAACGATGTAACTCATTCTTTACATTCCTGAAGCACATGTTTTGGCTTACAGTTTAGCATAATACTCATTTATGTATAAAATTTGTTTCTCCTCAACTGTAAACTGTTTTGTGTTTTAATAAAAATAAAATACCGTGGCTGAGCGCCATGGAGGACGGTATCGCTGCACCACACGGAGACAAGACCGATACAATCAAATCACAGCTCGAAGAGCTCCAACAATAACCGCCATGATGTTAGCTGTGAGGCTTCATCACTTTTCAGGGAACTTAATTAGCGACCAAACAATCAGAAACCGCTTGCATGAAGTGAACCTTCATTCCCGAAGACCGCTACGTGTACCACCTATAGCAATGCACAATCGTAGGATTCGATATCAATGGGCTCTTAAACACAGAAATTGGGCAGAAGAACAATGGCGTTTCGTGTGCTTTTCTGATGAGTCTCGTTTTGGTATGAGACCGGATACAAGACGTGTACGACACTAGAGAACCCCTGGACGCCAACAGCGATTAAAATCCTGCCAGGAAGTCCATCCTTATAGGGGTGGAACCATTATGGTATGGGCGGGTATTTGGATCGGCGGAAGAACTGATTTGATTCGGACCAGACGCAACCTCAACGCTCAAATTTATGCTGAGACGATTTTATCAGACGTCATCGTTCCTCTACACGTGCAAATCGGTCCCTTATTTCAGTTAATGCATGATAATGCACGACCGCACACCGCAAGGGTTGTAAGACAGACTCTCGCCGCAGCTAACATCAATGTCCTGCCCTGGCCTGCTCAGTCGCCAGACTTGAACCCGATTAAGCATGCATGGGATATGCTACAGAGAAGAGCTCTGCCGAATATGGAGGGTATCCAGTCGCAAGAAGACCTTTTTTTGTTGTTGCAACGAACATGGGCGGCCATTCCACTGCGTGATTTGGATGAACTCATTTTTAGTATGCCAAACCGATGTTCTTGTGTTGTTAGTGTTCGCGTTAGAAACACGGATTATTAATTGTTTAAGTTACCCAATAAAGTTTTAAAGAACTGTTATTTCAGTCTTTTTTCGAACTTTAATGTTAGTGGTTCAAATGTCAAAAATCCCTTTATTAGGAAAATGGCAAATTTCTTTATTAATGCAAAGGTGACTTGGTTTATCGTTACTGTAGACAAACGAAAACACTTTATTTGATGAATCTTTCAAGAAAATTTTAATTAATATCAATCAGGATAAAAATTATTGCAAAAGTATGTGTTGATCCCTAGACCTTTTTGATGTGTGTATATGGGTTCAGTTTTTTGCCATTCGGCTACAGAACCCTAAAAAGAACACTATCGCCCTAACAATTTTTGTTAGAAGTCACATGCGTTTCACGTATGTGAAAGTTACTTGTCCCACAAAGTGATAAGGCGTTGGATATCTCGATAGAACTTGATCCTTGATTAGCAACTACTTTATAGATGAACGCTGAAGCAAAGAAGAAGGTGGACGTGCTCTCCGACGATCTCCTACCATACATAATCGGAGAGCAAGAGCGCCGCACCACGCTGCACATGCGCGTCATGACCGCCATCCAGAACGGCGAGAAAGGCGTCACCGTGGCCGAGATCAGGAACAAGCCGCCGCTTTTTATTAGGAAAGGTATTCATGGCTTAAAACACCGACTAACAGGGATTATTTAGATTTTCCTCACTAGTGGGTAACTAGTGTGTCTGTCTCTACAAATTCACATTTTTTTTTGTTTTCATTTTAATTTGTAGAGACAGTGAGTAAAAATTAAAAATACGTTTTGATTACATACTTAATAGTCTGAAGTAATAAATTTCCACAAATCCCTACTGATGTGTTAAAGTCAATTACAGACAATTTACAGAACAAAATATACAGCGCTTTAAAACATCATTACAGAATATAGACTGGAATCAAGTAAAAAACAATGCATATAAATGAAAATTACACAACATTTAATAATATAATACAAAATCACCTTGATAAATACATTCCAAAAATAAAAACAAAAATAAAAACTAAACCAATAAAAGGGTGGCTTACATCAAGCTTAAAAAAGCTATGCAAGCATAAAAGAATACTACGAACACTTTTGAATGAGTCAAATTCAAATGTACTGAAAAATTACTACTTGTAAATTTAATTTTATTTATTATACTAAATGTATTTTTTTAAAAAAGCTAGAATATTGTAGACAAATAAATAAATCTGATAACAAATACAAACAATGTGGAAAATAATAAATAATAAAAGTGGTAATATGACAATTAAAGCTAATAAAAATATAAAACTAAAAATAGATAACAACAACATAAATAAATAAAAAATATCAACAAATATTACACACCGCGTATTAAACCCACCGACATCTTCACTATTCTTACACCCTGTAGATCAAAATGAAGTTATAAAAATCATTAAAGCCCTAATAAAATAAACGTAGCTGTGTAGTTGACGAAATACCACCTTTACTAATAAAAAAAAATGCGCTAATGAGCTGTCTATACATTTAACTTATTTTATTAATCAAAGTTTTCTTGAGGAATTCCTAGATTTGCTTAAAATAGCGTTAATTAAACCATTACAAAGACAACATCACCTCTTAATTACAGACCAATAGCGCTCTTACCTAGTTTTTCAAAAGTTTTCGAAAAGGCCATGTGTAATCAATTATATAATTTCTTGGAAAAGTTCAGTATTTTAGATGAGCATCAAAACGGATTTCTTAAAACTAAATCAACAACATCTGCTGTGTACCGGTACATACAGACAGCCCTCAGTCACCTGCATAGTAAAAAGTACGGCGTTGGCTTGTTACTGGACATGACAAAAGCGTACGAAAGCGTAGATTATAATATTTTGCTATCAAAACTGTACGGTTCGGGGGTACGTGGCCCTAGCTATTCTTGGTTTAAGTCATATTTAGATAACCGGAAACAAATGGTAATCATAGATCATTTTGACACAAAAAGTAGACAAATTACATCAGTCGCTTCGAAAGAAGTAACATTAACAGGTTTAATACCACAGGGAACTGTGCTTGGCTGCATTCCTTTTCTTATTTACATAAACGACCTACCTAAAATTGTCAAAAGTTATGTAGCCCTGCCAGTGCTATTTGCTATCTGTTCTTATAAAATGCGAAGATATAACTACAATCAATAGCGTTCTTACAAATACAATACAAGAAATTTCTTCATGGCTAAATCAACGTAACTTAACAATAAACTTCTCCAAATCAAAAATAATGCAATTTAGAGCGTAGTGTAAATCTCCATTAAACTTAAATGTCACTTTTAATAATACAGAAATCGGAACAGTAGATAACTTCAAAAACGGTTGCCCACTCTATTTCGAAGTTGGTACGAGTAGTACGCTTATTAAGTTGCTAAACTAAAAAGTAGCAACTTTGTATGTGTTTAGGAGATTTGTACGGAAAATAAACAATTTGTTTACTGGTTGGTACATAATATTATGTGATAACAATTCTATATAGGTAGCAAGATTCGATCTCTTTTTCACTCCTACTACCTATTCATGTGTTGACCACAACAGCAATCTCTATGCCGATCTACCTAAGAATTAATTGAGTGGTAAAAAAGTGGTAAAAAAAGTTTGTTTAACTTTGAGAAAAATAAAACACGTCGGAAATTTACCGTACCTCAACGGTTGTTTATTATATCATTATAGGCATCAATTATTTTAGGACTGATGTACCGCTGCCCATCCAACATGGCGATACTAGAGCCCGACGGATCAGGGGTCATGATGTGCGAGAAGGAAGTGAGACCATCGCTCATCACCTTCGACTCCTGTCTGAGCGCAGAGGACAGAGACCTTTATGTCGCTGGGAGTAAATACTTCTTTTGCAATCGTGAGTATTGAGAATCTGTGGTCGTAGTGCGAGTCGGAGCGAGACTTAACAACATCTCGCTTCCTCGAAACTAGCCTTTTCGACGGTAAGTGTACTTGTTCAGAAGGCGTAGTGCGAGTCGGACCGAGACTTACTCGATCAAACGCATCGAGCGCGTTAACGTGATTTTTTATAGGATTGAAGCAGCGCCATCTAGTAACTAACGTTTACACTAAAACAATCCCATATAAAATGACGTTTACGCGCTCGATGCGTTTTATCGAGTAAGTCTCGATCCGACTCGCACTACGCCTTCTGAACAAGTACACTCACCGTCGAAAAGGCTAGTTTCGAGGAAGCGAGATGTTGTTAAGTCTCGCTCCGACTCGCACTACGACCACAGATTCTGCCTATTAATGACTATATATACGAATTGTATGCCACAAGACGATTCTATCTGTGAACTTTCTGCGTTAGGATGATTCTGCTTTAAGACTATCATAGATATTAAATTTCTGCCTAAAGATGATTCTAGCTTACACGATTATGCGTTTTGAACATCTGATAAATGAGTGAATGCTAATTGATGTTCTGCGAAAGGAAGTTTATGCTATTTGATGATATGCCAAATAAAATTATGACAATAAAAATTCTGCGAAACAAGGTAGACCCACCTGGGTTTTTCTGATCAGAAATTCTCAGGGTAGCCCGAAGTTTGGAAGGTCGCGTGCCTCGCCTCTACCCGTGCCTCGAATAGTCCGTAAAGCCGTTGATCTTGTGCCTTATCTTTCTCCGGTCGTGTCAGATTGCTGTCCCATCGGGCTATAAGAGTGACAGGAATAGAGAGTGCAGCTGTGTTTGCGCACACACTTGTCCTCTATACTATAATATGCCCCGCGTAGTCCATAAGTCGTTGTGGCTGACCACTGTAGTCGAAATCGGCTATGGGGGCTAATATATTGTTTCATGACATAACATGTTTTCGCAGGACATCGAGTAGAGGGCCCAGACCTGCCTAAGAACGGAACGGCAGTCATCGGCTGTGCACCGACAGAACGCACCTCCCTCAACTATACGTATTCCAAATGCGCACTCGAAGACTCCGAGGACGTCGTTGTGCACTACCGGTATTATCCTGATAAGGTAACACTGATGTAGCTTAATATAAAACTGTTTTATGTGCACTAGTGTACTCGAAAGAGCGAACACATAGATAGGGATACAAACTTAACGTGAGTTCAATTACACTTCTTCAATTTCGACTCCAATATCCAATCACAGCAATTAGTTTTCTATAAAATCAAGCAACTTCTATTAAGCAAAACATAACCTCAAAATGCCTAATCTGCCATTGAATTCCTCGTAAACCCCTGAATTTTGAGTGTATTCTTTCAAATATTTATAAACTTTATCCCAACTTTTTGTAAAGACGCACGCTGACGCAAAGTGGGCCGAGTTTCTATAGATAGAGTTTTGGTCAATATCCTTTAAAGTATTTCTATTTCACTTACACGTAGTGCTCTACCCATAAAATTATTATCCGTTTCCGAAAGGGGATAGTACTTCTATGGCTATACCACGCAATACTCCTGTATGGATGATACGAAATTGCAGTACTTTTCTAATCCGTTAAAAATCAGAACTGCTTAACTGTCAAAACAACATTGCACTACCCAGATATATGTATATGTCTACCTTATTAAATCAAACATCCTCATTCCAGACCTACAAGTATGTCAACGAATTAGACCCGGACAACGAGGTCTGCGACCACTGGCGGCCGTGCCAAGTGGGGTACATCTTCAGCCTACCCACCGCTGACCAGGCTCAGACGGTCCATGAACTTTGGAGTAAGGGCAAATTTGTTCTTATCCGTATTTTATTAGGCCAACCTAGTACTTAGTTGTTGTATGGATGCTACCTATTTATCCAATAGCAAACAATGTTACCTAAATTTTGAAAGTCGTTTTCAAAATGTATACTTTGGTTTCAGATGATTACAGTAAGTATCTACCTAATAAAATAATGAAAGGACGTCCAAATGAATAGGATACACCAAAATAAAAGCATTTCAAAGTTGCGCGAGGAATACTCTATACGAACTTATATTTGTGTATTACGAAATTTAGAGAGATAATTAATGGAATCAGGCGTTACTTTGCGGAAATCCATTATTGAGTTGAAATTTATAAAATTATTTTGCTTTAAATTTCCGCTGAGCGACGCCGGCGCAGGCAACTAACAACACAAACCGTCACCGCGTTTAGTATTAGTTCAGGCAAATGCAGGATGCACCACCCGCCCTCCCTCAATACGCATGCGGCACAGCTGATGCAATTATTAGTACCCAACACCAACGTGCAAAATACCTCGACGCGTTTCGCCACTACACGTGGCATCCTCAGGAGATGTTGTCGCCTCGGCGGAGCACGGACGACTGAACTGTGTCGGCTGGCGAACAGGCCTTTTATACTTTCCGTCCACTAATGAGGTGACGTAATCGTTGTAACGGAAATTTGAAAATGAAGTTAATCCGTTGGTAGTTGACGGTTATTATTAATAGATTGTTGATTTGAAAATATATTTAGAAGTGGAGAGGCGGTATAACTGACCTGTTCGTTCAACAATTTAAGCGTATTATCTTTATTATGTTTTATTATTTCTAATTGTTCCAAAACGGATAGTTTCAAGCCTTTTTCACAAGTATGAAGGATAGAAAACGTATGATTATCAGGAATACTATGTCCTGAATCTAAAAGATGTTTGGCGAAATGAGACCTCTCAGGATCGTTGTTTCGGTAAGCGGAAATATGCTCTTTATAACGTGTGTTGAAGCTACGGCCGGTCTGTCCTACATAAATGGCGTTACATGCACTACAGTTAAGCCTATAAACACCAGATTTTTGGTGTTTATCAAGCTTATCTTTTCCGTTACAAACTAATCTCAAAGAATTATTAGTTTTAAAAGCTACGCGAATATTTTGATGTTTTAATGTTTTAGAAATACGCTCCGACACCGCTCCTAAGTAAATCAAACTAGAATTATACCTGTCTACCCTTTCTTCAGAGATAGAGTATAATAAACTAGTTATGATTTTGTTAGTCTTGTTTTTTATTAAGTTGTCAATAATGCATCTTTTGTATCCGTTTGATATGGCGATATGATACAAAATATTAAGTTCTTTATGGTTATTGTCTTTATTAAGTGGTACAGTGAAGAGACGATGAATATATGAATTGAACGCGGCCATCTTATGTTGCCACGGATGACAAGATGATGCATGAATGACAGTGTCAGTATGTGTTGGTTTTCGATATATTTGAAAGTGGTGTTTACCCTGCACCCTTGTTATAGTTAAATCTAAAAAGTTAATACTATCGTTTTGTTGTATTTCTAATTTAAATTTAATTTTAGGATGGATGTTGTAAATTTTAGTAAGAAAAATATCTAACTGTCTATTAGTTCCGGTCCAACAAATCAAAATATCATCAACGTATCTATAATAATAAAGGATTTTCCTTTCTTGTATTAAGTATTTATTTTCAAAATAATCCATAAAAATATCTGCCATTAATGGACTTAAAGGAGAACCCATTGCTAAGCCCTCCTTTTGTCTGTAATATAGATTGTTGAACCGGAAATAATTTTGTTTCATGCATAATAAAGTTAATGATATGAGATCTTCTATCTCCCCCGGATGCAATCGCTGTTTTCTAAGTGATTCTTTAAAATATCAAGGCATTCTTGATAAGGTACGTTGGTAAATAAACTTTCTACGTCTAATGATATCAACTTTGCATTCCGAGGGAGAGAGACAGATTGTATTTTCTTAATTAAATCTAAGCTATTTATTAAAGAATATTTTGGTTTGAATGACGATTTCTCCTTTAATATTGTATTTAGTTGTTTAGCTAATTTATATGCCGGTGCGCCGATATATGAAACTACAGGACGCATCGGCATACTTTCTTTATGAATTTTTGGTAACCCGTATAAACATGGACTACGTAGATTCATTTCTAATAATTTGTTATTATGTTTATACGGGCCATCCCGAAACGTATTTTTCTACATTGAATTATGTACTTTTTGTGTGCTTCTTGTGAAGCAAGAAGCCTAGCTTTATAATCTAATAAATCGAATTCAACGTTATGTAAACAATATGATAATTGAGAATGAAGAATTTTGAGGTGTAGTTTTAAATTATCTCTAACCGAAAACCAATGCCGAGACTCCTCATTAAGCCAAAACAGTTGTGCTTTTTAATAGCTATATTTGCTTGTCGACTATTCGTGTTGGAACGTATATTTATATAATTTGGAATGACATGTTCACGCTTACATTGTTGGTTGAACCAGACATTTTGAACAGCTAAACGATGAAGTTTCGTTAGCTTTATGTATAGACGTGCCTGTACAGCTACGCTTGCTGATTTGAGATAATTAATGGAATCAGGCGTTACTTTGCGGAAATCCATTATTGAGTTGAAATTTATAAAATTATTTTGCTTTAAATTTCCGCTGAGCGACGCCGGCGCAGGCAACTAACAACACAAACCGTCACCGCGTTTAGTATTAGTTCAGGCAAATGCAGGATGCACCACCCGCCCTCCCTCAATACGCATGCGGCACAGCTGATGCAATTATTAGTACCCAACACCAACGTGCAAAATAACTCGACAGACCGGCCGTAGCTTCAACACACGTTATAAAGAGCATATTTCCGCTTACCGAAACAACCATCCTGAGAGGTCTCATTTCGCCAAACATCTTTTAGATTCAGGACATAGTATTCCTGATAATCATAGGTTTTCTATCCTTCATACTTGTGAAAAAGGCTTGAAACTATCCGTTTTGGAACAATTAGAAATAATAAAACATAATAAAGATAAAACGTTTACATTGTTGAACGAACAGGTCAGTTATACCGCCTCTCCACTTCTAAATATATTTTCAAATCAACAATCTATTAATAATAACCGTCAACTACCAACGGATTAACTTCATTTTCAAATTTCCGTTACAACGATTACGTCACCTCATTAGTGGACGGAAAGTATAAAAGGCCTGTTCGCCAGCCGACACAGTTCAGTCGTCCGTGCTCCGCCGAGGCGACACGCGTCGAGGTATTTTGCACGTTGGTGTTGGGTACTAATACTTGCATCAGCTGTGCCGCATGCGTATTGAGGGAGGGCGGGTGGTGCATCCTGCATTTGCCTGAACTAATACTAAACGCGGTGACGGTTTGTGTTGTTAGTTGCCTGCGCCGGCGTCGCTCAGCGGAAATTTAAAGCAAAATAATTTTATAAATTTCAACTCAAATTTAGAGAACTAATCGAGACAAATGATGGGGCATGCCTGTTGATAGAAAGATAAATATGTAACATTTAGGGCATTTAGTCGGGCATGATAAGAGGTAGCATGCCCGACTAAATGCCCTCCGGACAATTACCTGCCTTTCGTCTGGTCATTTTAGAGCGTGTACGACGTATCTGTAATTTAAAAACATCTTAGAAGGACACTTGAACATAATTCGCGCGCTTTCGCCGAGCGTTTTAACTGCTAGTACATGTATCACTGTAACATGGTACATGCATGGGTTGATGTTGCCATTATATTTTGACTTGTATTAAATTTGTTTTGTTTTCTAATTGGTCCACTTGTTGACATAAATAAAATATGACTATTAAGTAGGTATGTAACCATTTGAGTTTAAACAATAATAATTACAATTTTCAGTGGAAGGTAATTTTAGATTTGTATGAAGTTATTGATTATTTTTTGATCAAATTAAGTATAACCACATAACTAACATGTTCAAATTCACTTTTCTAAGATGAAGACAGTAAGTGCTTTAATTCACTAATATTACTCATTATGATCATATTTTTTTCACGAAAATAAAGTGGACTGAATACTAATTATGATTTATTTATCATCACAATTTCAGAATATCAACGTGAGTTTCTCTTAAAAAAAAACTTATCTCATATAATTTAATTTTGCTAGTAAGAAATCTCAACTGTATTTTATTTCATTAATTTTAGAGGACGGTAAGTTACTATTCTCTTTGTCAATTTTAACCGAAGATATTTTAAAACTTTAAACTATGTTCGATTGAAAATTAGCAAGTCCTGAAATATATTAATTAATCCTTTTGCTTTTAGAATATGTTGAAGGTAAGACAGTAACTTTAATTCATTATTGGATGATCAAACGAACTTATCTTAAGTGAAGTTCGATCCAAATTGTCCTGACTTCGACGAAGAGATTTATTTGACCATGTAGTATGCCCTACTACGCGTCTATTCACTCGCACACAGGTTTAGCGCAAGAAAGAGAAGGTAAATAACCTCACTCCCTCCCACGCCTCACAGCACTGCCAGCCGCCTGTCGCTCATTCATTTCAGAGCAAGGAGACCGATGTATGAGATGTACAACATTGATTATACTTATTGTAAGGGTAACGATTATTTTTGCATGAAAAATGTACACGAGAATTGGGAAGGGTGGGACCTTAAATCTCTTCGTCGAAGTCAGGACAATTTGGATCGAACTTCACTTAAGGTAAGTTCGTTTGATCATCCAATTGTCCTGACTTCGACGAAGAGAATTAATGGACCATGTAGATGTTTCGAGTAAAATCAATGTTGTTACAATAGGATAAGTTGACATCTCTGATGTTAGTAGTGTTTGATCATTAAAATGATCATATTAAATAACAATTAATTGTTCATGTCACTATCTTTGACATTAACATGTATCACTATTACTAAAAAACATTAGATAAGTGATAACTATGATAAGTTATAACTTTCTACTAATAAAAATATCTTTATTAGGAAGAAATAAGATATTTGGTAGTATTTTTTATTAATGATTAACTAAAAATTGATAATTTATTTATTTTAGTAATCTCAAACTGAAATAGGGCATTTTTGTTTAATTGTGGCATGTTATAAAAATTGCAAACAATACGGAATACGTATTTTTGGGCTGAGACGGTTTGCGAATAATATAGTTTTACTTACACACTGAATTTGGCACGTAAAACAAATGATAATTTTATTACATGGAAAGCCACATACAGAAAACACTTTTTAGTTAGCGCCTTATCTTTGGTAAGGTAATGGGCGTGAAGGTAAGTCTGACAAATGCAAATCTTTGTCTTGCAGTTTTTAGCATATTTTATAAATAAATATTTGAAATACATAGGGACATGATGTTCTATTGCTTTTCAGAATGGGCTATTTAGGAATTAATGCGACTGTTTGAAAGATATTCGACCGAATACCAAACATATAAATAATATTTTATACATTAAAATTTCGAATACCTGAGAAAAATTATTTGGTTATAAAATGTGTTTGATGATTTGTATAAAAGTAATTGATTAAAAGATTCATTCTTAGGAATGTAATTCTTTTAAGATCGTTATATTCACGGGTGTCTATCAATGATATATGATTATTAGCTGTGTTAGAAAAAGAATACGATAATTCAATGGCTCTGAGATATTATCGTTATCAGAAAGTTTAAGGCATAGGTAGGTAGTTAATGTTTTTTTATGTATTATTTATATAACATTAAGTATATTAGTTCTTTTTCTAAAAAAGATTTAAAATCGGCTTCTGGGAGCTTCTTTCTTTATAAGGGCAAACGACCGCAAACGATTTCACCGATATAAGTTTTGGTACCACCCAGCGCCGACCAAATACGTTTGCCTAATATTCGACTAATCGACCAGGAATGTTCGCCTAGTATTCGATAGTCGGCACATGGTCAGATTTCTCGTTGTAAATTTAATCATAATTTTATTGCCTGGGTAAATGTCTGGATTACTTTTAAGGATTACAATAAATATCAATCCTATCTTTCGAGTTGGTTACTATGAGTTTTTTTATTTATTTATCTATATTTATAAGTTTGACAAATATTTGTAACTTATTTGGCTACAGATGAGACTTGTTTCAATATTATGAGCTGTGTCAAAAAAAAAATCTGATGATGATTCAGAATTAGGGTACCTATTTTGAAAGAAATCGAAAAATAAACGGATATCGTATTATAAGTTCCTTTGACATATCGAAATCCCAAGGGTGAACTGGTTTTATACACATTTAAAAACATCCTTAAATATGGTTAATAAAAAACATGGATAATTTAGTATAAAATAATTAATTGATTCGAATTTTAATAAATGGTCGAATCACATGACGTCATCTGGCGTAAGAATTAAGGAAAAGTCCTATAAAAAAAAAACATTTCAAAATAAAATTAGTTTTTGCTAACTATACCACCTGATATTTTATTATTAATTTGCAATTGTTCCACCATATGTAAGTAACTGGTGGATATCAAGACAAAATGTCCTTTGAAAATTTATATAACACATTATATCGAATACTTTAAACATCAAACAATAAAATGCATTTAATAAGTATCTATTTTATTGGTTATTAGCGCAACGTTTTCAAGGAATTGTTTCTTAATAACTTAGTGGCTTTCTGGGGAAGATAGTTGGGGAGTGGGTGGATGTAATTGATTGGAAAAAACTGATGATTAGAGAAGATATTTACTTTATTCTTAAATCACAGAATAAATAGTAGGAAAATAAACATGGTTCATATTTCTTTTATTTTTTATTTCTCAAGTATTATTACAATATGAAATATTGTAATAATACTTGAGAAAATAAAATTGTGCCAATTGATATGCTTTGCTTATGCATTTCCATAAAAAGCAAAAAAGGCATTATCTTCATAAAATGAGCTTGTTTCAACTTAATAGCTACCTTCTCTTATGGTATATTTAACAATGTGTCGATAAGTTTTGGTTTGTGCTATCTGCCGCATACTTCAATACAATGGAACGTTTTATTGAATTATTCTTAGGTGGTGCTTGTGGTAGGTATTTAATGGTAAAAAAGGAAAACAAGGTCATAGAAACAAAAGTCAATTCAAGGTGACCAAAGATTGTCACAATTTTTACTGGGCGGTGGCTGGCTTTTCCAAAGATAAAGAACACAGATCTTTATTAAGATTTCTCGACTCGAGATTAAGTACCGAACTTTGCGACGGTTATATGAATTCATTCATAAAAAAGCATATCACTATCACAACATATTTTTCGAAAAACGAAATAACCTCTAAAACAATGAAATACCGCGCACCCTAATAAATCTAATATGACGGTAGTACTTTATTGATTTCGGAATTTGATAAGATGTCTCATTGGTATATTTAAAAAATATTACGCTTTCCAGCTAGTTGTTATTGCTTCAGTAAATAAAATCTAAGGTTTACCGAATTATTTACTGAGAAGTTGATTTAATCTTAGTTGAATATAAAATAAATACGGCAAATTTTCAACCATTCAGAATCATACATTTGCCAGGTATTTAGCAAAGCACATTCTCATTTTTATCATAGCTGTTAAAATTGAAAGCATTAAATGGGGTTTTTAAACGGACCGGTTTTTATATGGACCCAACCATATTTTGTTACGTCCTGGGCAAGCTTACAGCTAGCTTGCTTGCTAGTTATAATCAAATAGCCAACCACAAGCTAAATAGCTATAGGTATGAGCAGAAAGCAGAAATGTATGTAGAAAAATCTTGCTTTGTTAAAAAGTAAATGGTTTTCTTTTTACGAAATCTATTAAATTCGATATTTTAAGAAGTATTGTTAAGCAATTTATGTTTACCATAGCATTCTATAGTTAGACAAATGTATAGCCATTGGCAAGAAATAAGTACAAAAGAGTTGTAATCAATGGATAAGGACCCAAGCCACCCATAACTATGTGAACTATGGTGGGATGCTATGCTACCGTTTTTAAAGCTTTGTGGAAAACATATTAGGAGCGTGTACTGCAGGTTGCAGAGTACGTGTATTTATGATTAAGGTCTAGGCTCTTAAAGTGTTTTTGAGTCTCTCATTTTTACTATTCTGAGTAAAAATTTACAAAATGAATGTTAATTTATTCGATTTGAAATAAATCTTCTGCCACTATTTATTTTCGGTACTTACAAAAAAGATACTTGGTAGATCATTTTATTGCCATTTTTGTTTGTACGTGTGATGGCTCACATTATGCTCCATTTTAATCTTTGCCAAAAGATTGGCTGAGACAAGTGTTCGGTCGTGGTTTTGCCACGAGTGGAATACGGTAGCCCGTAATAAGTACATGAGTACGTACGGCCTTAAGGTGATATAACAATGCATTCATGAAGACACATACCTTTTTTGGTCGGATTCTGATTCCGAGTGCGAGACGTTGAAAAATCGCTGGAATTGTGACGGCCGTCGCGTTGGCACAGGCAGAACATACCCAGGCAGGTACCTGTTGGGTCGGATGAGTGCGGGCGAGGGCCGCTGATTCATACTTAGAGGCCATAATGGCGCATCGTCAGCGCTGCTTAATATTATTCATGAATGTCTTTGGCTGTAATTTATTATTATAGCATTAAAGCCCAATTGGCTGTTACTTCAGCTAACTTGTTTCCCTTTTTTCGCAATGAAAATGAGGATAGGAAGCAACGCATACCAAAAGTCTCAGATAAGATCTAGAATAATCTAGATAATTAGGACTGGCTGACCTCGCGTGTCAGCTATGCCGGTATTTGCTACAGATTGATTCGGAGCGGAATCTCGTATTGATTCGGAGCGGACAATGCGGACTGGCTAGCATCTCGTGCTAGCTCGGCCGCGAAGCCTAAAGCATGCATGGTGCAGCCACGCTGGGTAGTGCGTTTTACTTCACATTCACTTTTGAAATAAACAAAACATTTTTGAATAAACATTTAACTATAAGGTAAAATTCGTTTAGCACGAAATAAAAACTTAACGGTTATATACTGTGGTTACTGCGTGCGTTGGAACGGCGCGCGCGCACGGACACGAATGAGCGACAGGCGGCTGGCAGTGCTGTGAGGCGTGGGAGGGAGTGAGGTTATTTACCTTCTCCCTCTTGCGCTAAACCTGTGTGCGAGTGAATATACGCGTAGTAGGGCATACTAAATGGTCAATTAAATCTCAGAGTCGAAGGCAGGACAATCGTTATCATGTATTGTTATTACTACAAATGCTGCTAAAAGCCTCAATTTTATGTTTTTTTTTGTAATATTTGTTATATTTCTTACAGCTGTTCCTGGTAAGCAGAGATATTTAATTATGAAATTCACAAATAAATAGCGATAAATTGCATAATATAACTCGTATCGTTCTCTGTTTGCAGATATGAATGGGCGTAAGTTATAACATAATAGCAAGTTGTTCTTAGTTTAAAACTTTATAAAATTAACTCTTCCCAGAGAACCTTGTGAATTGAAAAAAAAGTAGGTATTCGAAGTATAAATCGCAATGTTTTTTAATATCCTGCCTTTTTTCAGAGCATTTTGTAGCCGGTACGTACACGTTAACTATCTCTCTATGTTTCTAAAACTCTGTTTGTTGTTGTCTCAAATACATAATCCTTTATATAATAAAAAAAGTTATATTGGACACCAATCACATACATCGCTCTGATCCCAAAGTAAGTAACCAATGCACTTGTGTTATGGATATTAGACACAACGGTGATACCACAACACCCAGACCCGAGACTATATAGAAAATTTGATTTCTATATTGACCCGACCGGGAATCGAACCCGGGACCTCGGAGCGGCGACGCCTTGAAACCAGCGTGCTTAGCCACTACACCACGGAGGTCGTCAATAATTCATTTTATTTCAGATGACTTCCTCGAAGAGTTTATCCACCGGGACGGAACGCCAGACGGTCGGCCATACGTGCCGAGTCCACGTAGAGTCGCCTTATCGAACGTTCCTAAAGGCTATCTGTACCAAATACTGGGATATAGGAAGAGCACTCACACTTATATCGTAAGGATTTGTCTTACTCACATCTTCGGAAATCATAGTTGAAGTTTTTAAGTGTATTATTTTTTTATTTTTACAATAACTTCTTTTTTACTCCATCTAAGTACTTTTATATTGTTAACACCATTTACCTCCGTTGAGAAGTATAATGTTATAAAAGTTAAGCCGACCGTTATCGACACAGGCCTTTATTTACGTACTTACTTTTATTTTGTCAAATAAAGAGATTCCGCTCTGTGTAAGAGAAAAAGAAAACTTAACTGTGAGTTAAAAGTTACAATATTAATTCACGATATGGACAATTTAACGTCAGTTTTTCGATTTCGATTTTTATTTTTTCAATTATTTTATAGTACAATAAATTTGTGCAATTTATTTCTTGCTCTTAGTCTCAATGTTTATGTCCAATTCATCAACATTCCATTTCAAGTTACAATTTTTGCCACTTACATTGCAAGCAAACAGCAAACATGTGCACTCGATTTCAATGCTGTATTATAGGACAATCCAGCTTTACTAATGATGTGTTAAGAAGACTGATGGAGCTCACCCGTACACGTCACATCAGCGAAGCCACTCTTTTGTATGTTGTGTAGAAACAATCAACTTTTGCCTCTGCAAACATTCCTGATGCGCTGCATAACTTGTACGACAAGCTCCAGATAGTGACAAGCTACTGAATGCTGATGGGGCTCGGGCTACCCCCATCATTCTTCTAAAACTTTTATCGTATTGAATGCGGAAAGCATTAAAAGCTTTTCAGTGTAGTTAGTCCACAGGCTGCTAGTAGCTGTAGTGTTTGACAATACGTTATAAACAGTGTTAACTTCACGTCTTTCGAACATCCAGCAAACCTTCTCATAGCCATATAACACCTAACCGACAAGGCTTTACGCTTTACATTTCAGAAAATCGGAGCTAAAAAAGTGTATCAACCACCGTACGTGTATGTCCAAGGAGAAATTTCTATTCCAAATAACGACGATCAGAGTCATTTCATGAGCCGGTACCACATAGGATCTTACTCCAACGAAACTAAACTTCACGAGATTAGCAATGCGTTTTTGTACATTGGTAAGTAATACGTAATAAGTAAGTCGTACAATACCTACACGAAGCTCCGTATTATTATAATAATTAGTATCGAGATCGATATGGAAAACTGGAGATTGTTAGATGATGGTTCATAGAGGATATATGACCTTTGGTAGTAAGGTCTAAGACCCTTTACACACTGCGACTTTTAGCAGCGATACAGTCTCGCGTTTTGAAAACGCGCTTAAGCGTCGCAACTCACGCAATGAACAGATTTTATTAAGTACCTTCTTAATAAAGTACCTTAAAGCTACTTTGAGCTGATTTTACAAATACCAATAAGCGTGATGAGACCTGCTTTTAAGCTGCTCTGTACCGTTACCAAGAGTTTACGGCAGTTTTACTCGCTAACGGTAAAGAATGTCTATGAAAAATAGCACAGCGCCTCTCGCGATCACTAGCAGAACTAAATTGTATGCAACAAGTTACATGCAACCGCCGTAAACTCATGGTAACCGTAGTGCTTATTGATCATTTCCTGTTACAAGATTATGGTAGGCATAGATAAGTCATTAGACGGTTTAATTATGTTTTTCAGAACGAACAGACGTGAAGTTACAAGAAGTGGATCTGCATTTAGCAGTCGGACAGAAGGGCGGTGTCCACACCATCTCCTTCTACGGACCTGGACACCGCGTGAAAAACGTCAGAGTGAGGGGAGCTAATTGGCAGGTGTACAACCTACACCCGAGAGTCTGCAAGATCAGGCATGATAACTCTGGGTAAGAGAAGCTCACGATTCGAAAGTTTTGAATTTTAGGTAGAAAAACCAACAGTCTGATGCTCGGAATAAGGTAAACCTATATGTCTTTCGCAAGTTCGTGGTTTGAATGGCAACCTAGGTTGCACAGTGAAAAAAGACGTGATCCATACTTACTTAGCTAATCTGCGTGTTAAAAAGCGGTTCATTTGCGTTCTTAAATATAAAGAAAACAATTGCCGAAGTAGGTGTGATGAAGATGAGGACGTTGTCGAAGAACATAGCAGTGATAGAAATGTTCTTCGTCTTATATAAGGTCACCTGGTTAAAAGTTATAATAATAAAAGGGTCGATTTAGCACAATAAATTAATATTTTTTGTAATTGGGTTTTAATCGCGTTTTTGAGAAAATTTGAGACTATGATATATTTTTTTTCGTTTTTTTTCAAAAAATAATGATAGTGTCCTGTTTCAATGACGATAATGTTTTGGAAATAATTTCAGTGGAGGCACCATAGAGATTAACGTGGGTGTCGTCACAAGAAACAGTATTGGGCACTACTTCGCGATAATATCCGACCCAGAGGGCAGAGAGCAAAAATTGAGGGTTATGCAAGTGATAAGTAAGTGGCAGCAGCTAGTTGCCGGTATAATTACCTTCTTACCTCATAATATTACTTCAACATAGTTTATGTAAATCCCCCATTCAATAACGATATAATCTCTATTCAAAACGTAATACCTACTAGATTGAATACTAAATTCAATAATCATTGACTTTTATTATTGAGCACGATCATTATTTTGTACCTAGGTCATGGGTTTTATACATCATCATCATCATCATCAGCCAAAGGAAGTCCACTGCTGAACATAGGCCTCCCCCACGGCTTTCCACAGCGACCGATCACTAGCGGTCTGCATCCAGTTCGATCCTGCGATCTTTATAAGGTCGTCTGTCCATCTTGTTGGTGGACGTCCCACGCTGCGTCTCTGGTCGAAGGGTCTCCAATCTAGAACTTTCCTGCCCCAACGGCCATCAGTTCTTCTCGCAATGTGCCCTGCCCATTGCCACTTAAGCTTACTGATTTTCAAGGCTATGTCTGTTACTTTAGTTCTTCTTAGTTCTGTTTAGTTCTTAAATACATACACACATCAAAAAAAGTTTGCAATTACTTTAAAAAAAAAATTTTTAAAGGTAAATGATATCATTGACCTATTATTATTCTTCCTTATATTGTTATTATAATATTTTATATTTTAAGAAAAACAGAAGTATTTTTTCTCGATAAAGTTGCATTAATTGAATTAAATCAGTTTATGCTAGTGGTTACAAACTTATTTTGATGTGTGTATGTATTTAAGTATTTATGGGAGAACCCCCAATCAGGGTCGTTGTCTGGTACTTCGTAACACAAAGAAAATTTCTTACTTCGAAACCAGCAAATTGTGGCGTATACTTATATGTAACAAAATTATTTCAGGGGCAGGTATGTAGCCATATCGAGAAGGAACTGTAAGCTAAATCAATGAAACATAAGTATTTATAATAATTATGGTTAAGTCTAAGAATTTGAAGAGCTGCAGATTGATGTAATATAAAATATTTTAATAGCAGCATTATTATTCCAGACGTGGGTGAGCTACACATTTCAATTCTCTTCATTCATACCTTTAAAGTTTCACATTAGTCTCAATCTAAATATTTTTATATTTTAGATACTGGTAAGTAATCATACATTCTTCCTTGACATACATATATCAATATCTTGTTATTATTTGATTATTTTGGATTTTTATCTCAATTTTTTTTTATACATTAATAGAAAACAGTAAGTATTAAAATACGATATTTATCTCTAAAAGACCATAGAGATTACTTTCCAGTCATACGTAATCTGAAAAAAGTTCATGAATGTTCGCGCGTTTTCTTTTTGCGAAATACTCAATAGAATGTTATAAGATTACCAACAATAAAGTTCAGAACAATCCAAGGTGCATGTTAGTATCATACGAGTACACACATTAATGGCTTTTTGGGGTAGTGATTCGAATACTTAGCTCCTACTTCAAAACAACTTGCAACTGTCCTTTGTACTGCCGCACTGAGCATTTCAGCGTAATACGAGTACATTGCTGGTAGAGCTTTCACAGTTCAGTTTAGCAGTTTACATCAAAAGCCAATCCGCACACAACAGTGCCGGCACAGTGCCGACACGTGCCGTTCAGTAACGTATTCATCAGTGTCAGTGAAAAATGATAAAGTGGCATACATTTTGAACGACGACGTTCTGTGACGTTTAGTGATCACTGTAACTGACGAGTGCGGATAGTGTCGTACAAAATGTATTCTTTAATATGCCGGCACTATTGGATCGGGCTTCAAACTGCTGCTACTGCGTTCAGTGCCGTCTTCGCTCTTCTACCATTGGTGTGTTCTAGCCTTAATGTCACGTATTCCTTGCTAACTGTTTTTATGAACCACAGAGCTGGGAACAACGGAAGAGCGCAAATCCTTCGCAGTGGGAGCAGCGGCACACTTTCAGATGTCATTCTCATGTACGGAGTGCGACGTGACCGACGTACTGTGCGACGGCGAGAGCGCTCTGCCACGAGGGAAGGTGACGCTCGACCCGCCCGGCACCGTCACCTTCGACTTCTCCAGGTATTAAGGAACTATTCGTCCCGTCTAGCACCGTCACCTTTAACTTCTCCAGGTATTAAGGAACTATTCGACCCATCCGGCACCGTCACTGTAACGTTGTATATTTTTGTCTAAGTTCGCGTGAAACGAAAAGCTAAATGGATGTAGGACTCCAGTCCATAGTCGTGAATTTTTGCATAGATATGACGGATGCTGACACTGACATTTGTCAAGTGTGACAGCTGCGGTTTTTCCGGGTCCGCGACTGTTGGTCGTGCGTCGGAGTGGAACGTGTGTTAAAATGAAAAAAGTAAAAATTTTGATTACGGGGCACGCTCCATTTTTTTTTTGTAGTTTGATAGTTATTCCTGACGCCGCCAACATGACAATTTGGATGAATTCATTTCGGAATTGATTTGATATTAATGACTGGAAAATGGTCTCAAATAGAATAATTAGCATAAATGCTTAGTAATCAATTCAAAAATTATATGGCGAGCTAGCTGTTGCAGGTTTCGCTTTTGATATGTGTCTGTAAGTTGTACAGTCACAATCATGTTTTAACCGCAGTGACCTTACTTAGACCTTATTTGGATTATGTTTGAAGTCAGATTTTCCTGATGGATTGATTTGCTTCTTGACTGCTGTTTTGAGGATGGACCGGTATCGGTGAAATTTTGGGGTAACGTTGCAGAATTGTCTGTAGTTTGATGCAACAAAGATTTGAAATAGTAACCTCCGTTGAAATCCGAGGTTGGTTTTCCTTGTATTTACTTTAACTTTAGTGAAAAGTGGGATAATTTAGCTATTAATTATTGGAATCAATTAGGAAATTAAATTGGTGGTTTATCTTTATTTAATTAGAAATTTGTGATCATAAAGATTTGTAATAGTATAGATATAGATAACTAAATAAGAACCTAACCTAGTCTCTACTGAATTCTGAGCTATTAAGTTTTGTATTTGATTTTTTTGAAAGGTGTTAAAAGGTAGATGCGTAATAGCAAATTTGAATAAACTTTTGTTGCCAAATGCTATACCCGGATTTCTTTATTTCATTTGAATATTAGTACCTTTTAAACACCCTTTGTCCACACTGGCCGGGAGTGACTGTGACATCACCTTCGACTTCTCCAGGTATTAAGGAACTATTCTACCTGTCCGGCACCGTCACCTTCGACTTCTCCAGGTATTAACGACCTATTCGTTCATAATGCAACGCGACCGATGCACTGTGTGACGTAACCAAAGCACTGTGCGACGTGACCGACGTACTGTGCGACGGCGAGAGCGCTCTGCCACGAGGGCAGGTGACGCTCGACCCGCCCGGCACCGTCACCTTCGATTTCTCCAGGTATTAAGGAACTATTCGACGCATCCGGCACCGTAACTTTTCCAGGTATTAATGACCTATTCGTTTAATGTGCAACGTGACCGACGCACTGTACGACGTGACCGACGTACTGTGCGACGGCGAGAGCGCACTGCCACGAGGGCAGGTGACGCTCGACCCGCCCGGCATCGTCACCTTCGACTTCTCCAGGTATTAGGATTAATTCGTTCTGAATGCGACGTGACCGACGCACTGTGCGACGTGACCGACGTACTGTGCGACGGCGCGAACGCTGCCACGAGGACAAGTGACACTCGTCCCGTCGAGCACTGTCGGTGCTTCAACTTCTCCAGGTAAAAAAAAAAAACAAGTTTAACAGCTTCAGATTTCAGATCAAGTTTAAGATTTTTTCATGTCACCATAAACTTCCAAATAACGATCTAACATTGAAGCACCTAATTAAGCCAAAACATACTTCTTCACAAGAAATCAGTAAAAGCTCGACGAACTTAATAAAAATTCTGGTACAAACACACCTACTCGTTAATGGAAGCAGGCGTTACTTTGCGGAAACCCATTATTAAGTTGAAATTTATAAAATTATTTCTTTAAATTTCCGCTAAGCGACGCCGGCGCAGGTAACTAACAACACGAACCGTCACCGCGTTTAGTATTAGTTCAGGCAAATGCAGGAGCACGGACGACTCCGCCGAGACGACAACATCTCCCGAGGATGCCACGTGTAGTGGCGTGATGCACCACCCGCCCTCCCTCAATACCCATGCGGCACAGCTGATGCAATTATTAGTACCCAACACCAACGTGCAAAAAACCTCGACGCGTTTCGCCACTACACGTGGCATTCTTTAGGAGATGTTGTCGCCTCGGCGGACTCGTCCGTGCTCCTGCATTTGCCTGAACTAATACTAAACGCGGTGACGGTTCGTGTTGTTAGTTACCTGCGCCGGCGTCGCTTAGCGGAAATTTAAAGCAAAATAATTTTATAAATTTCAACTTACACGTACTCGTATTATTACCTAAATCTCTCCATCTTAACTTTTGATTTCTAAAGATAGTTAAATGGACTTTTATGACTACTCTGCCACACATAATATGGCCTCTTCGCCCAGGATCTTAATAAAACTGTATCGAAAAAATCCAGATTAATCTAATATTGCGCTTGCGCACAGCTTCAAAGACACCGACTGCGGCGTCTACAAAGCCATCTTCAAGGACGGTGCTCAGACTTACGAACGCGTGTTGGCTGTTTTAGACAGTGAGTAAAAAAACTATTTTTCTTTCGAATTTATTATTACTCATAAACTTTTTATTTATAGCTCAATCATGAAGATAACTTAATATTTTGTATTTTTTACCAGACGAATGTAAGTATCCCTTATTAATATCACATCGTTCGAATAGATTTCTTACAGCACAGTTTTACATAGCAGATCGTTTACTTAAAACTAAGTATTTTATAGCTACGTCTTTTACTCATTTCAGCACCAGGTAAGTCATTATAACTTAATTGATGGTTCAGTTTTTTATCAATACTAACGAACACAATGGTGTGTGTTGCAGATGTCACGATACCAAACGTTCAAAACGTGACACCTCCTGCCGAAGGCAAACTATTGGAGACAACCGTCCCATACAAATGTGCCAAGAGTTGTGACGTCACAGAGGTAATAGAAGCAAATAGCTGGTCAAAAGAATTGAAGTAAACCATCGTAACAAACTTGACTCCGGGGTGAAGTGGTTAGATAACGCAGTTTCAGATATGTCACCATCTCGTAGGTCCCTGGTTCGATGCCCAGACGATCAGTATTAAGTTTTTTTTGGATCATTGACAATGTTGAATACCTTTTAAACACATATAATAAACACCAATCACATACATTGATCTGATACCAAAATTAAGTAGCTAGTGCATTTGTGATACGATGGGAATCAGAAACAACGGTGGTACCTACCACAACACCTAGACCAGAGACAATAAAAAAAAATTGCACTCCGGGAGTGTCGGCAGAAGTGAAAACTTGAACATCAACGTTGTGCATTTTTGATTTTTTGGAATAGTTAGGGAATAATTTTGAATGAATTGCTCTTATTATCAATATAAAAGTACTATCATTTTTGTGATAGAATACAATAATAATAATAATACAATATTTTTATAGAATACAATATTTATTTATTGCGCTATCGTACACAAACATTACAATTTATATTATATTAAATTACATTAAAAAGTTTATCTCTCAGAAAAATCAACATCCATAATTTCGCCAACCGTCTTACGGGTTTTCGATCAGCCCACGTGTCCTGACGCGAGTTACACATTTTTCCCCCATCCCACAAAAGTGCTCAACGCCGCTAAAGAAGTTTTCACTTCAAAAATGATTTCAACATCGACCCAACTGGGAATAGAAGCCGGGACCTCGGAGGGGCGACGCTTTAAAACCCAGCGTGCTTACCCAATACACCACGGAGGTCGTCGTAAACAAAAGTAAAAAACATTCTGTATTGAGTGTGCTATGGCTACGAACTTATGGGTTCAAATAATGTAAATCTTATATTTATTTATTTCCAGGTTTCTATGTGATGTTATCTTATATTTTTCCTCAGGTTTCTGTAGGTGGAGTACCATTGCTATCAACTGCGAATCAAGGCGACGATCCAAGCGTGCCCAACACTGGCACATTTGATGTAAGTAGGTCCTTGTTTTAGAATCTTGTAGCAACTCTTTGTTCAGCACCACCAGCTCTTTATCGCGTGCTGGCCGGTGATGAAAAAAACATTCGTTGTCAATGTTTTTTATAACCGGCCAGCAGCACAATACATAACTGGCGACACTATGGCCAACCAAGAAGTTAAGAAGGCTACGGTAGAAACCTTAAAATTAAAACCACAGCCCCTTGAAACGCTTTACTAGAAAAATCAGCTAACAGCTCTACAATTCTACATGCTTTCCGAACATAAGGATATGTCACCACCAACCATTACTTCTTAAAAAATAAGAAAGTTCATAAAATAAATTTTCATGCAACTTAATGCTTAAACGGGCTCGTCTTGCATTTTCAGATATCACCAACAGAAATTAAAATTCGCATATCAAAATTCAGCGATGACTATAAAGGACCTTACCAGGCCACATTCCGTCTCGAAGACGGAATCTCCGTCACCAAGAACATCATGGAAGTCGGGTGAGAATAATATTGTTTATTCTTTTGTTAGGCACTTTTACCAACAGGAACCTACTACTTGTATATATAGGCCCACTTGCCCATGACAATTTAACTTAGGATTACGCTTATCCTGGATTAAATCATCATTTTGTCTCAAAAAAATTATTTGATGATGACAGAGACAAATTGAAGATTTAATTCAGTCCACCTTACCTACCTATCCTATTACCTACTTGGCCTTTCGTTGGTAATTAATTTTCTAAGTCGGTCTAAGTAAGCCCAAATAAGCTTCAAATTGCACAGTACCATGTTACCTCTAAAACAAAACTGCTAAAATATCTCAAGGAATATTCGCCGAACAAAATAAAACTCGCCTAATTTAAAAAAGCCACCTATTTGTCAGCAATCGTTTATGTAAATGACATTTTAAAATAGGTCGCTTTATATTTATTCAGTCGGATAGGTCTTATCTGACGTTGGTATATAATAATATATTACAGGGTGTTGTTTTGATCAGTGACCTAAAGGATAATAATATGAGTTATGCTCATTCTATAAAAAATGTTTTCTTTAAATTCTGAGCAAGTTTTATACAAGAAAACCTCTTCACAACATTCAAAAAAATTACAAAACTAATGGGAAAACTCGCACCCTAGCGCGTAGCTAGCGCTTATCTACGAAATATTACGCCGTAGCTAGTAAGCTACGAAGAGGCTACCTGGTGTTGGTAGTTTTAACTCGATTGCTGTACCGCATAAAAAAATGATTTTTTTGGTTTTTTCCATATCAAAAAAAATATTTTTTTTACATATTTATTGGCATCAGTATCGTTTGTACAGCCACACCTGAGTCGCTCGTCGCTGACCAAATCAACACCCTGTATACATGTATAATTGATCCTAAATAAATAAGAAACTCATAATTTTTCAGTCATAAAACTGAAGAGGCACTAAGAGTGGCTGCAGGTCGTGGCAAGAAAAACGGTATGTAATTTATAGTCCATTAAATAAAAAGTTCTAGAGTGCGTGAGGTAGTAACGTAAGATGTTTCTTCGGAAACATGGCAAGAGTCCCTAGGTAATAAACATACTAAAACCCCGGGACACTAGGAGGAGCCCCGGAGTGGTGGGAGGGGGGAAAGGGTCCATTTTTTTCATTTTTCGCTTAAATCTCAAAAACAGTACATGTTAGAGAAAAACTTTCAAGGAAAAGTTGAAAGGCCATAAAATTATCTACAAGTTGTACATAAAAATTTTTTCCTATATCCTACCGTTTCTGAGTTACACGCAGTAAAAAATGATTTTGGCTCAAACAATTTTCCCATACTACATGTTTATCACATCAATCGATCAAAAAATATTTCTTTCTTCCAAAAAACTCAAATGTGCAACTTGTGACCGGTACTGATAGATTGCTCTTAATTAGGTCTATAATTGGTAAAATAAATACATTCCTCCATGGAAGCCTTTAGGAGGAAACGATTGTCAAAATATTATATTAGGGTAGTTTGAGTTACTGAATTTGATCTTTTTAGTTTTTTCTCCCAAAAAACTCAAAAGTGCAACTTGTGACCGGTACAGATAGATTGCTCATAATTAGGTCTATCATTGATAAAAATACCAGATTCCACCACGGAGGCGTTTACGGGGAATTGAATTTTATTAGGGTAGTTACGATACTTGAACTTTTTATTTTTTTTCCTCTAGTGCCTCTCATATGACATCAATGTCCCAACATTATCCGTTGTTCGGATTTTTTCGATGAAGGTTCACACGTAGCATGGGAAGGGGTCCGCCCTCGTTAAGCAGTGCAACAGCAACAGTGGCTTGGGAATGAGCTGCCTCCACAAGAGTGGGGATGGCAGTCTGTAGGAAACACCCTGGAGCCCATAAAAACCGAAGATCCACCAGCACCAGAGGCCTTACTACAAACCATATTTTGCCGTTGCACTAAAGATTGTGCTAGCGGCAAATGTGGATGCCGAAAAGCAATGCTCAAATGTTCAGCGGCATGCCTTCATTGCCAAGGGAAATGCCTTAACAGCGTATCCATTCAGGAAGATGATGATGATGGTGATGGTGATGACGAAGAGCTTCACCACGAATTACCTACATCTGAGGATGAACAAATAATAGAAGAAGAACTCTTAACAGGACCGTCCCAACCCAAAAGGATGAAAAAGTTGTCATCATCATCATCATCATCATCATCATCATCATCGTCTTTTCTTACAATTCACAACAAAAACGGAGAAAAAAACGGTCGTCTGCGGGCACCCTAACTTGGTAAAATAAAAAGTTTTCGAATTTTTCACCTTTCATGGGATGTAGCTCGAGCACTGCTGCGAATAGAAAAAAATGATTTAGGTACAACTTGTAGATAATTTTATGGCCTTTCAACTTTTCCTTGAAAGTTTTTCTCTAACATGTACCGTTTTTGAGATTTAAGCGAAAAATAAAAAAATGGACCCTTTCTCCCCCTCCCCCCACTCCGGGGCTCCTCCTAGTGTCCCAGGGTTTTAGTATGTTTATTACCTAGGGACTCTTGACATGTTCCCGAAGAAACATCTTACGTTACTAACTCACGCACTCTAGACCCCCCTTGGAGGGACTCATTCAATGGACTATTATGGCTTTATTTAAGTGACTTTAAGATGTCTGTTACAGACAATTGGCCTTACTACAAAGAAATAAACATGGATTAAACTTCTGTTTAAAAGTTATGTGGCTCAAGTGAAATATAAGTCAACCGTACCAGTTTTTCGTAATATAAAAATAGTGTTGTGCCTAAATAACCGAAAATTTCAATTTTAATTCAATTGTTGTTTCTAATCGACTAAAAAATATTAAATAAAATCATGAATCCTACAAAGATCCTCACAATTTCTAATAATTGAATTACTGAAAGTAGGTACCTACTGAAAAGTTTAAATAGGTAAATTCGTACAAAAATATTGCTATTGCAAGAAAATCCTAGATTTTTTTACTCGTCACAAAAACTATTTTATGTCTTAGGTTTATTTATAGGTTTATGTAACGTTTAACATGTTTTGTTGCTTGGCAGTATTTTCGACTGAATGTTTATGCTAATTCATACTATTTCTATACGTGAGAACCTGTAAGAGGTTTATGAGTTAACCATACAATCTCATATCATCTATTTAAAAACCCTGGTTTTCCTGTAATAAAAAAATTAAAAAAAAATATTTATCCAAAAATTCATATCCAAGGTTTAATTAATCGGGTACAGTTAAAATGTTACAACACTATTCGTACATACTTTACTTGCAACATAAAAAAATAAAAAGGTTCAACTGAAACTGTCATTCTAGTCCATCTAATAAAAAAAACAGAGTGTATTTGTGGTAAGGCTTTATATTTTTGAAAACATTTCAGACACCGTCACTGACGTTACCACCAATCTTGTAACCGAGGAAAGCACAACTGGAAAGAATACTGAAAATATGAATAGCACAGTGAGTGTTGTTTTAAGGATAAAATTTTCTGGGGCTTTTTTTAATTTCAGGTGCATAGAGTCAAAATGAAAATGAAGAGTCTTGTTTTTTCTCGCAAGAGTGATGAAAAACGTGGTATGCAACACGTGTGCCTGTGTAATAGTGTGTGTAACATAATATACGCGGTTTTTTTAAGGTGCACTCGCTTTCGCTCGTGCGCACACAATACCCCCTTGTATATAATGGTTAACTTAGCACACTTGTATCATAATGTGCTTTTTGCAACATTTTTCATTATCACTCTGCTCTTATAAATTGTATCGTGATGTTTTATAGCCTAAAGCCTTCCTCGATAAATAAGCTGTCCAACACAAAAATATGTTTTCAAATCTGTTTAGTTGTTCTTTAGATTAGCGCGTGCAAACAAACAAACTCTTCAGCTTTATAATATTTAGCATTGATAAAAAATAATAAAGATGGAAACCATACAAGCAGCACGAGTAAACCACTTAAGTTTGAGTTAAATCTAAATCTGTAGGTACTTACACATGATATTTAAAATTAAGCTTAAATTTTGTGCTTAATGCACCTGCAATGGTATTTATATGCCAGAAACTCTATATCAATCTTCTGAGTCACCCTTAACAATAAGATGTTATTCCCCTATATGTAACGATCACTCTCGAGGTCTGAATTTAAATAAACAAACTGTAAATTTAATTGTTTTTCCGATATTGCAATTCAAAATTATCTCAAATGTCATACTTCATTCAATTCACGATAGTGCAGTTAAGTCCCGATGCCCAAACAGAAGTAGACGCGTAGGAATCCCCTCACACACACTGATACATACATAAACATACAAAGAATTCGCGCCCGCGCAATCTTAGGGAAAATGCGAGGTAATTAAACGACTCCAGGCCGCAAACCGAGTTAGTTGATATCAATCAATCCTTCTCGGAACGTGTACATCCGGCCGTCAGAGCCAGGCTTCTGGAGAGATCTAGCATATCTAGGCTGATAACGAATCGTAAGTGACGCCGATATATCCAGGTTTCATCGTTTGTGACGCAATAGTTTTCTTGGAAAATAAAAAAAACTAGGCTCAGAAAGCCAGAATTTTGCATTTCCTGACTTTTCAGATCTCAACGTTCAGAGGGTTTCAGGGCGCTGTTTCTTATAAAATGTGATGTGACGCGTAAGTGACGGTCATCCGAAGTAGTTTTATCCATTTTAATCCAGTACTTTTTGAGAAATCGTGATAAACGTGTGGCTCAGACAGCCTGATATCCGGTCGTCTGAGCCAACTTGTTTTTCTCTATATTTCACGAAATGTTATGTTTTGAACAAATGCTTTTAGGATTTACTGATGTGACGACGTTAGTGACAGCTCTCGACCAAATTTGAACCTTCGTGACGCACGCGTTTTGGAGAAATTGAGAAAAAACTGCTGGCTCAGACAGCCGGATGCTGGCTGTCTGAGCCACCCAGTTCTACCACTTCCAGGTGTTGTACGAAGATGAAAACTCATCTTATCTGATGTGACGCAGCCTCTTAGTATAAAAAATCGTAAGTGACGGCTCTATATCTGGAGTCTCCGTGAAAAGGGATATAACTCGAAAATCTTGATTTTTGGGAAATGGCGTTTAAAGTTTTTAAAAAATATTTTTCTTTTTCTGGTACAGTTTTTTTGAAACGGGTTTTTGGAAATTAAAATTATAAATTTGAAGTATTTTTTTACATGTGATTAAATTTTTAAAATGATTTAGTTTATTATTTATCTACAAAAATGTTTAATTACATCACTTGACACATTAGAATGTTTAAGAATTATTTTGTGTATATTGATGTAACTTGACTTCAAACATTTTACACAACAAAACTTATCTTAGTGTTCAATGATACAACTTCCTTAGAAACAAGCATATTTTCATTTGTGTTTGGTATATCATAAAAGGGTAAAGAGCGAATAGTTATACTTTTGTGTGTAGATTATTCTGGTCATATGTAGTTTTTAATTTGCTATCATTTTATTAATTTAAATTAACTTACACAGCATTTGAGCGATATAAGACGGGTGTATTGTGATATAATTAGTCATTTAAGTGATATAACTTGTCATGAATTTCGTGTATTATGATACATTTACAGCATCATTTTTTAATTAATTTTAAAAACGACTGTTAGTTTACTAAAACGAAATAAAGGCATTGTATTTTGTTTCTATACAAAAGTTAATATAATATACTAAAATAACATGATCATCATTTAACTCTATCCCTTATAAACGATCTGTAAATATCTAAAGGAAATATTTAATATTTTATTTGAAAATTGCTTATTTTTTGCCATAGTGCTAAGTTCTTAACATTGAAGAATGTTAAATTCCTCCTAAAATTAAAAAATAATGATGGTTGTGTTGGTTAACAAAAACACAAAACTTCAGTTCAATCAATTTTAATGTACCTGTTATAATAATTGAGGTAACATTTTCACTCACACAAAGTAAACGAAATATTAAATAGATATGTACATAATCTGGTATGTTATCTTCAAAGTCAAAGTCAAATATTTATTTGCGAAAAACATGGTAGGTACATTATAAGGTCTTATTTAATATTACAGGTTCACATGTTTTACCAAAATTTGGCATGCAAAAACTTATTTAAATGTCATACAATTATTTGTCTCCTATCATAATAATTAATTAAAATTGAAAAATAAATGTCAAGCTGTATAAATGTATCAAGGCTAGTAATATAATTATGTCAATCCATTTTATCATTATTATTATTGTTTTATGTCATAAAATTCTGATAGGTCATAGAAACAATTTTCTATTAGCCAATTTCGTAAACGTGTTATAAATATGTTAGTAGGCAATTCCCTGATATGCAATGGGATATTATTATATACTTTAATGGCCATGGCATAGCTGTTTCTATTGAACAAAGCACTGGTGTTACCTAGTGGTGGCAATAGTCGGGTTGTGTCTCTTGGGCGCAGGCGAGGATCAACTACACTATAGCGTTCAAAATAACCTGGATGCTTCCTTACAAACATCCCTACCTCCAAAATATATAACCCAGTCAGGGTAAGCAATCGTTTTCTCTTAAATAGTGGACGACATTCCTGAATAGGGCCAGCTCCACAAACTGCCCTTACACATTTCTTCTGCATAATAAATGCCTTTTTAATATCGACGGAGTTTCCCCACAATAATAGGCCATACCTTAATATTGAGACAACATAGCCGTGATAAGCAGTCATTGCAGTCTTCTCTCCAGCCGAGCAACGCAATCGCTTGAGAGCAAAGACAAACTGACTCAATTTGGTACATAAAGTCGAGATGTGTGCAGTCCATCTACAGTAACGATCAAGAGTGATGCCAAGAAACTTGGTTTCAGTTACTTCACTAATGACTTGACCTTGACAAACTACGTTTAGGTGCTGCTGACGTTGTGTCTTGCAATTTGAAAATTGTATATAAGATGTTTTTGACACATTAACACAAAGATCATTCCGTGCTAGCCACGTGCTAATACGTTCGATCGCCGAATTGATCAATTGGTTGAAGTCGCCTGTAGTTGTATTTGTTATAATGAGAGATATATCATCTGCAAAAAGAACTGTTTGGAAATCTACGCATCTCGGCAAATCGTTTATATAAACTAGAAAAAGCAGGGGCCCTAAGACACTGCCCTGTGGGACTCCCCGTGTGTTCAGTAAAAAGGGAGATTTATAGGAAATTAAGTTGTTATTGCGATCAATTCTATTTATCTCAACACACTGTTCTCGATTCGTTAGATAACTCATAATCCAGTTTAAAGCTTGACCCCTAATTCCACATTTTTCGCATTTTTGCAGCAATTTGTGGTGATCCACAAAATCAAACGCTTTAGTCATGTCAAATAAGACTACTACAATTGGAGCTTTTTTGTCAATGCTAGTAACAACACTTTTAATTAATGAGAAAGCTGCAAGAGTCGTTGACTTTCTCTTTTGAAACCCGTTTTGTTCCTCTGCGATAACATTATGCTTATCTAAGAAGTTAATGATTCTTTTGGTCATTGCCTTTTCAAATATCTTTGAGATTATGGGTATTAGTGTTATAGGTCTATAATTGTTCATGTCTCTTTTATTATTCTTTTTATATAGAGGCCTAACAATTGATTTTTTTAGGATGCTTGGGAATTTACCCTGTGTAAATGATAAATTTATAAGATACGTTAACACAGGTGCTAAAACGGAAGCACATAGTTTAAATACAAATGTCGGCAAACCATCTATGCCCACAGAATTTGTATTTTTTAGAGACTTTATTATATCAACTATCTCCTGATCAAAACATGGCATTAAAAATAGAGATTTGTCCACTCTTCGAATAGCACTATTGTTAGATAAATTTGGTACAGTGATGTTATTGGTTTTATTAGAATAATTTAAAAAGTGCTCATTAAATGCAATTGAAATATCTAAGGGATCGTTAATAGTAAAATTATTTATATCTATATTTTCGATTTCATCAAGTGATTTAACATTATCATTCTTCTGTTTAATAATATTCCACGTTGCTCGACATTTATTATTAGAATTCTGGATAATTTTATGATTACGAATACTTTTTGATTTGTTAACACATTTTCGAAGCATCCTAGTGTACTTGAGTAACTTATTCTTAATATCTAAGGTTTTGTTCATGTGATAATATGATCTCAGTTCTCTTTTAACAGCGCTAGATTTTTTAATTCCTCTAGTAATCCATTTAGGTTTTGAATTATTGGTATTATTTTTAACCTTTTTTTCTGGGAAGCAGAGATTAAAAAATAGGCATACGTCATCGTGAAAGATCTTAAAAGCCATATCAATATCATGCGTATCATCATACACATCGTTCCAGCTAAGACTTGATAAACATTGATGAAACTTTATTTTATTGTCATCACTATAGTCACGCACTTTCTTATACCAGTACTTTGCACGAACTTTCCGAATCTGAGACAATTTGAATTCAAGAGTTTGTCCCGTATCATGATCGGAGAGGTGTAGAACGTGAACGTTGCCCTTAGCATTCTCGATGTTGCTGGCAAAATTGTCTATACATGATTTAAGTCTAGTAGGTTCGTTAATGTGTAAAGTTAAGTTATAATTTTTAAGCAAGTGCCAGAGGTTCCTAGATGTGTTATTTTCTACGAGAGTGTTTATGTTCAGATCTCCTGCAAGAATAACCCGTTTTTTGTCATATCTTGTCAGCCGGTACAAAAGTTTATCTAGGCATTTTATAAATCGAGGAATATTGGAAGCCAAAGGAATTCTGTAAACACACACGACAATACAATTGAAAACCGGTATTTCAATAGCACACACTTCAAAATCTTTTGCCACTGCCATATCAGAGCAAGTAGAATAATATTTTAATTATTGTATTATAAAGTTAAATCAGTAGAAATAATATTTTAATTATTATATTATAAAGGTATCAAAGTTGTGGTTTAAGTATATATACTCATTAGACCTTCATAATTATTTAAAGGGTAAATACAATAAAAGAGAAGTACAAAAAAAAATACCAAAGGCTTGCCAGTCTTAATAAGCTTAAAGATCAGAACGTATTTTTAGCAGTATATGCTATCAATATGAGAAGAAATTAATCATTTAAAAAAAAACTGAACTTTTTAAATTTATAATCATAAGGCAGGCTAATGGATAAGGTTAGGAAAAAGTTATAGAATAGGTAATCAAGGTTGTAAAAAAATCTCTTTTTTACAACAATAATATATTTCCATGATTGACAACTCGGGTAACCCTTGACATATGTAAAATTGTGGCACGATAACTTTATAATATATTAATACTAGTGGTACCCCGCGACTTCCTTCCCTAAACCTCCACGAATACTTCAAGACTAAGATAAGATAAACCCATTCAGCTGTTCTCGAGTTTTAGTAAGACTAACGAACAGCAATTCATTTTTATATATATATAGATATCATTTTAAACAATTAATGGATCAGGCGTTACTTTGCGGAAATCCATTATTAAGTTGAAATTTGTAAAATTATTTTGCTTTAAATTTTGGTTTTTGCAAAAAACTACTGGTTCAGTCGTCCGTGCTCCGCCGAGGCGACAACCTCTCCTGGCGACGACGTGTAGTGGCGAAACGCGTCAAGGTTTTTTGCACGTTAGTGTTGGGTACTAATAATTGCATCAGCTGTGCCGCATGCGTATTGAGGGAGGGCGGGTGGTGCATCCTGCAACTGCCTGAACTAATACTAAACGCGGTGACGGTACGTGTTGTTAGTTACCTGCGCCGGCGTCGTTTAGCGGAAATTTAAAGCAAAATAATTTTACAATTTTCAACATTTTAAACAAGACAACCTGGACAATGTTACAATCCCTAAACCTTGTAGTTCTAATCATTTAACAGACTTGTTTATACCCATAAGATACCTACTTAAATATTTAAAAAGGATAACAATAACGTAAAAAATACAGTTTTCAAAAAGAAAAAACACAATTGGGTAACTTTTACCTTAGCGTAAAGATCTTATCACCATTGTAAGTCTTTCTTGAAAATAATAGAAGAGACCATCAATCAATTGTTACGAAATTGTAAACGGACTTGACTTTTAAGGGCAGAATAAGTCTATAGATTAGGTTAACATTACTTCACTTATTTCTTATCAGTCAAAATAATCTCGCGAATATAACTTTATACAATACCTACTTACAAATTACTTATCACTTAAAATTATTACATTGAGAACCAATACATGTTGTATGCGCAGCATTTGTTATGAGTGTGTGTCATAACACGTCATGTTTATACTATGATGAAATTTAAAAAAAAAACGATAAAACAACTCAATACATATTAGATCTAATTAGTTTCGGTTCATGTATAGCAATTAAGAACGTAATTTGAATTAAGTAAAGGAATCATGAAGACATTAAACTAAGATATCTTAAAAAATATATATTTTAAACAAAAATAAATTATCGCGGATTTTGTGTAAACGGGTACAAGTTACAACTTATTTACGAATCAAAATTACGAAAAATTAGTGTAAACTGGTATAACTTACATTACGCTTCATAATGACTGTTGTGCGTGAACGTTGGCTGCGGACTGAGTGCTTCTGAGCTGCGCAAACACTCACCTGATGTTTTTTCTCACTCATGCATGCATGTTTTACATATCTAGCTTCTCTTTCCTGCGTTACGGAGGTGGAAGGGAGGCAGGGGCAATGACTCACTTATACCGCTTTACTCAATATAAAACACAAAAAAAATCTTCAAATATTGCAATACTTCTTGATATAACTCTATTTGTGCAGTAAACACATATTTTTCATTTGGTTTTCAATGATACAACTTCACTTATGTCATTATACATTAAAAAAACATTCCTAAAATTTCATTTAAAACGATACAAGTCGAGTTGTACTTGTTTTCACCGATAAAAAAATCAATATTTAATCATGTGTACTTAAATATAACTTGAGTTATATTTATGAGCACGAAATCCAAATTGAAATTGACACTAGTGTTAAACGTTATAACTCGAGTTGTATTGTTATACATAAATAAATAGTGGTTTTTTGCTAGGTTCATAGTGTTATAACTAAACATGCATTTTTATACACGAATAAATTCTTAAAATATTCAAAAATTTGCCTTTTTACATCACTAGGCACGAATGCTAACAACGGCGCTTTATGTCGTAGGAACACGTGGATAAGACAGAAAAATCGGTGTTTTTTTTGTCACTCGTAATTTGCAAAAAAATTGAAATTGATATAAGTCGACTTAAACCCCTTTTCACGGAGACTCCAGATATGCCGCCAATCAAAAATTATAAGCATTTCAAATGTTTCCCATACATTGATGCATTTGGGTGGCCACACTTCGCACTCTTTAAAAGTCATAAAAGTCATTTATTTATGCAAATAGGCCCATTGAGGACACTTTTACACGTCCCAATATAAACCCTACCACAGCTTCGGGACAATTTTGGGCTAGTGCTGAGAAGAAGCTGCGCAACAAACTCAGTCACTATTGTCAATGCCTCTTTTCAAAAGGTTTACAATATTTGTAGTATTCATGCGAGTCCATACATTATTATCTTTCAAATAATCATCTACTTTATAATACCCTTTCGTCATAAGGGTTTCTTTAATGACAGTTTTAAATTTATTGATCGGTAAGTTTACAATGTGTTCTGGTAGTTTATTAAAAAATTTAATACATTTCCCTATGAAAGAATTACCAACCTTTCGAAGCCTTAATTGTGGAATAGCAAGCTTATTTTTATTCCTAGTATTGTAATTGTGTATATCACTTTTTTTCCTGAATGAATGTAAATTTTTGCGGACATACATTAAATTTTCATAAATATACTGAGAGGCTACAGTTAATATTCTAATTTCTTTAAACACCTCTCGTAGGGAATCTTGAGGTTTTAGATTATAAATAGCTCGCACGGCTCTTTTTTGTAATACAAAAATTGATTCTATATCAGCAGCCGAGCCCCACAGTAAAATACCGTAGGACATCAAGCTATGGAAATAACTAAAATAAACTAACCTAGCTGTTTCTATATCAGTCAAACGTCTAATCTTTCTTACAGCAAAAGCAGCTGAGCTTAGTTTCCGTGACAAGGCCTCTATTTGAGGACCCCATTGTAGTTTGGAGTCTAAAGTGATTCCCAAGAATGTTGTGGAGTCTATAATATCAAGCGATTTGTCTTTTATCTTAACCTGAGTTGATGCCTGTCGGACATTAGGCATCGTGAACTTTACACATTTAGTTTTACTTCCATTAAGAAGGAGATTGTTAATCGTAAACCAATATAACACTTGTGAAAGAGTATTATTTACATCGTCAAAATTTTCTTCACCTCTTGGAATTCTAAATATAAGTGAAGTATCATCTGCAAACAATACTATATCACAAAGATTTCCTACAAAATACGGGAGGTCATTTATATATATCAAAAATAAAAGTGGTCCCAATATAGATCCCTGGGGCACACCCATTGTTAGCGGCGCTCCAGAAGACTCAATTCCGTTTACATATACTTTTTGCGTTCTACCTGATAGATAAGAATTAATTAAGTTTAATGAGTTTAATGATACCCCATAATGACGTATTTTTTTGAGCAATGTTTCATGGTCCACACAATCAAACGCTTTGGATAGATCACAGAAAATTCCTAAAGCATCATGCCTATTATCATAGGCATCAAAAACATGTGTTAAAAGAGCAACTCCTGCATCCGTAGTGCTTCTACCTTTAGTAAAACCGAATTGTTTATTATGTAGTAACTTATTTGATGAAAAGTGAGCTAAAATTTGGTTAAATATAATCTTTTCATATACTTTACTCAAGACTGGCAAAATCGATATTGGCCTGAAGTTTGAGGGGTCGCTTTTGTCACCCGATTTGAAAAGCGGTATTATTTTACTAATCTTCATTAAACTAGGAAATTGGCCATCATCAATACACTTATTAAAAATTATTGCTAGTTGAGGAGCTATTGTGTCGATAATTGATTTTATAATATGCACGGATAGTCCCCACAGATCCTCAGTTTTTTTCATATTCAACTCAAGAAATGTTTTTATTATTACTTCAGGTCCTACATGCATGAAGTGAAATTGAGAATTACATTCGTTGACATAAAGTTTTAGAATAGATTCGGCTATTACTGAAGAAGAGGCAAGTTCTTTAGTTGTAGTGGGCGCAATACGTGAAAAAAACGATTCAAAAGCAGTTGCAACTTCTTGATTTGAATTTAGTGTTTTATCATTGATTTTTAATGTAAATTTATTATCTCTTAATTTATTTTTACAGGTTTCTTTATTAATGATGCTCCATGTAGCTTTTGCTTTATTTTTGGAGCTAGATACTATTTTACGAAGATGGTGTGATTTAGCCGTAGCACATACTTTTTTAAATATTTTTGAATAATTTTTGACGTAATCAATAAACTTTGGGTCTTGCGAGCTTTCTCGAAGACTATACAATTCATATAGTTTATTCCTACTTTTATGAATCCCTGCCGTGGCCCAATTATTAAATTGACATTTGGGCTTGTTTGATTTATTCTTCCTTAAGGGAAATATTTCATAAAAATCGTTTTTAATTAAATGAAACAGATCTTCATATTGCTTATCTACACTATCACTAGTATTTGGTTTAGTTGCATATACACTATCGCTTATTGTATCCCTAAATCTATCCAACCTATTTACTGTAACAGGCCTATATATAGTCTCAACAGGTGTTATTGCGGTATGATTGTGTTCAAAAAAGACCTTTTGACCTCTATGGTCAGAACTGAGACCAATTAAGATACCTTTGTCAACAACACTAGCATTTTCATCACAAAAAATATTATCTAAGCAGGTGGCCGTACTAGGGGTCACCCTTGTCGGTTCCCTAAAGAGATTCTTTAAATTAAACGATTTAAACAGACTAAGAAATTGATTGGCAATTATGGTAACTTATGGTAAATTATGGTATTGATATTTATGGAAACGGAAAGACAATTTAGTAGAAAATGTAAGCTAAAGCCCCTCATATCAAGGCGGATGCTTTCTCCTGATATTTAAATATGTAGTAACGTAGTCAATAACTACGCCGATGAAGGAAAATATGTTAATTATTTATGGTCTCAGGTATTTCAAGAAAAAAAAAGTTATATTACTATTTATTTGAAAACAACCGGTAGTTTCAGTAAGGTACTACAATATTAGAGAATTTTGGTAAGGTACATACTACTTACATATTACTCGACTTTTCAAATGTGATTACGGCCCACTTGGGACAAGATGCAAAAAATCAATATAAATACTAACTTCATTCTGCAAGTAGTTTCCTTTTTTTGTTTGGATGAAAAATTTAGTAATTCATCAACTCGTCCCACCGTGCCTATAAAATATTTGGGACGAAATGCAGAAAAACAAAGATATATTTACATTCTGCAGCTCGTCCTCAGTAATAATTTCTCAACGTTTAAAAGAGGCTTTAATTTTTCTTTTCTAGTTCAAATAAGATGTACTTACCAAGATCATAGTTTATCAGACCATGTACAGGCTCATATTTTATTCACCATTTAAAAAATCAGGAATATGCTATTAAGTTGAAGAAAAAAATGAGAACTTTAAAACACTTTTTATTCACTGTTAATTCGATATACAAGATAGCGTCAGACGAAAAAGATGACATTTACCGTGATGACAGTTGCTGAAAAAAATCCGCACTACTGATTAGTGACTGATGTACTCACAAGGAAAACCTGCACTTACGAAATTAATCATTAAAAAATGCAATTTAAGAAATTTATGATTATGATATTGGGCTAGTTATGCTAAAATGGGGCCCAAAGACTTATGACAACAATCAGGCATGTTTTGACGTAAGCTCCAGACTCAGAACTCAGTCAGCAGATCAGTATTTAGTTTGACTTACATTTACTAGGCGGAGTCAGCGTTCTCTTCAAAAAAGCTAGGCTCCAGGCTGACTAGGCATACTCAGCGCTTTGCAATTACTTTTTTACTTGACGTTTAGATAGCTTTTTACTGATAATTCTGATGACACCCAAAGTCTAAGAATAACGATGTGAAAGTCTCCTGTTATTGATATTTTAGTTAATTAAAAAAGTAATTTTACGAATTGTTTCTGGTGTAGCATTTATACAAATAGTAACTAGGGCTTGCATTCGAATATTCGAATATTCGAATTATTCGAATAGTAAGTCGTTTCGAATATTCGAATTTAGAAAACCGATTATTCGAATATTCGACAGCACTAATTTATACTTAAATTGTACAACGGTTTGTTTATATTTCGCGCGAATTCAACAAGCTGACGCTGCCGGATGAACTTCGTTGCAACTCGGAAGTGATCGGTAACGTTGGGTAGGTAGTATCTGTCACTCGAACCATCATCATCCTTCATCATTGTCAGCCAAAGTCGTACCTACCGGTCGGTCGACTGCTGAACTCGACCGACCGGCCTCCCCCACGGCTTTCCACAGCGAACGATCACTAGCGGTCTGCATCCAGTTTGATCTTGCGATCTTTATAAGGTCGTCTGTCCATCTTGTCGGTGGACGTCCTTTGGCTGCGCTGCGTCTTTGGTCGAAGGGTCTCCAATCTATAACTTTCCTGCCCCAACGGCCATCAGTTCTTCGCGCTTTGTGCCCTGCCCAATGCCACTTTAGCTTACTGATTCTCAAGGCTATGTCCGTTACCTTAGTTCTTCTTCGTATCTCCTCGTTTCTGATTCGATCTCGTAGAGAAACACCCAGTATAGCTCACTCCATCGCTCGTTGTGTGATTTTGAGCTTGTTTTTAAGGCCCATAGTTACAGACCATATTTCGGATCCGTATGTCATCACTGGTAACACACACTGGTTGAAGACTTTCATTTTCAGACACTCTTGCGCAGTTTCCCGAACGCTGCCCAGCCGAGTTGAATTCGTCGATTGGTCTCCTTGTCAAAGTTGGACCTACCTAATTGTATCACTTGTCCCAGGTAGATGTACTGTCGACAACTTCAAGAGTTGAGTTCCCAACGGATATTGGAGTGGGGTAACAAGGGATCTCGACATAATTTTCGTCTTTTCCATGTTCATTTTAAGACCCACTTGTTGGGATACTCGGTCAAGGTCTTCGAACATAGTGCCAAGATCGTCCAGCATCTTTGCCACAACGACTATATATATCATCGGCAAATCGGAGTTGTGTGATGTATTCGCCATTAACATTGATGCCGATTCCTTCCCATTCCAGAAGATTGAAGGCGTCTTCCAATGCCGCTATGAACAGTTTCGGAAATATAACATCTCCCTGTCTCACACCTCTCTGCAGTGGAATCGCCCTCGTGTTCTGCTCTTGTACTCGGGCCGACATGGTGGGGTTATTGTAAATCATACTCATTCGCTTTCTTTTTTGTCTTTCTTCTTTAACTAATATGGAAGAGTTGGAAACAGCAATTCGAATGCAAATGGCGCTTTTTGATAGAGGAAGACCCAGACAAATATATTTAAACCAAGCATACAAATGTCTATCATGCATTCCGCCGATTAATGTTGAATGTGAAAGAGTGTTTTTTACTCCTCGAAATTCATTTTCAATCATCTCCGATGTGCTTTTTTAAATGATGACTCTTTATACGCCTCTTTTCTGAGGTCATATTATCAAGGCAGGCACTAAGTAGTGATTGCCATATTTGATAATGACAAATTGACGAAAAAAAGACTGTTTTATACAATTAAGTTCCTATTTTAGCAAAACGTTTAATGTGATTTGACAATTTGATCTGAATAGCGAGAAAGTATTAGAATTTAGATTTTGTTAAACTAATACAGACGATTTTTGATAAAACTCAACATTTGTTGATACTTTTATTTTTAATTTGTGTTGATTATATACATTATACATAAAGTACATTATGTTGACTATAAATAAGGTATATGAGGCCCTAATTATATGATTAAAACATTGTTTCAAGTTTTTTTATCACTATTCGAATATTATTCGAATTATTCGAATAATGTCTCCAAAATATTCGAATATTAAACATTTTCGAATTTTTGCAAGCCCTAATAGTAACTCATGAATTCATCCCATATATTTCTGCAGCTTATTTTGGACGAGATGCAGATAATTTAATCAAATGATTTTTTAACGACATTTAAAGTAATTAATAAGTTAAAACTATCAAAATTGGTATAATCAGAATAAAATCAATAATATTGTTATAAAAGTGTTAACACAATTTTGTTGTATGACAGGAAACCCTTTAAATGATTACAAAGTAAAATATAATATATAATATACATCTGATAAAACCATTTTAGTCAAATGTGAATAATACTACACGTAAGTAGGTATACTATACTCGTTATAAAATCAATAAAGTCTATGAACTAAGTCAAAATCCACGAGCAAAAAAGTTATTTCATTACTTAATTGAAAAAAAAATCCTGTCCTGTGAACATAAACTGTAAAAGAAGATAAACGCTACAACCTGTGGTACTAAACACGACAGGTCCAAAACAAGAGATTTTACTTCATTATTTTCGTAAGTTGGTCTCTACGCACCTCTCTAACCGCCATATCCATTGTTACTTACTTACATTTTTATTTATTATGTATACATCTTGTAACTTACATATTTAAACTTTCTTGCTAAATTCAGCAAAAATCTTTTAAGCTATAAAAATAAATGATATTAAGTGGATGATTTCTTTCCATCCTGCATAATTTTATAGTCTATCTATATATTTTTATATATATGATCAGCCATTTCACCACTATCACACCTAGTGGTAAGGGGCCGTTCAAGTATTACGTAAGCACTATAGGGGGGCGGGGGGGTCTTTGATTTGCTTATTTTTGATGACATGTTCGGGGGGTCGAGATGTTGATTACGTCAGCAGACCGGCAGTAGTTTTTTTTCTCATTGGCAACCAACACATTGTCGTTGTTTGAAAACCAATCCCATATTCGGGGATACTTATAAATTATGAATACGTTTAGATCAGAGATGCACAAACTGCGGCCCGCGAGCTCTATTCGAGTAACCTGTCCTTAAATATGCTCCCTCATACATTTGAAGGAAAATTAATACTGCTGGTAAAGGATATCGCAAAAGTTACAAAGTTAACAAATTTTTAGTAAAGTTTAAAGAAATTTTCGGGCTCGCTTCACTCGCGTATTATCCTTTGGTTTTTGCCGTTTCAGTCTTAAATTTATACTCGCCGTCATAAATCAACCTTAAACAATTGTTATGCAATATTTGACATCGCTTGCTTCGCTTGTGTAGTGGCTGCTAAAATTAAAGAAAGTTTTTGCGGTAGCTTTGCTTAATTTTTGCTTATTTATTAATATTAGGTACAACGTTTACGTAAGCAGAGGAGGGGGGAGTAAGAGCTTTGCTTACTTTTGCTGACAAGGGGGAGGAGGGGGTCAATAATTGTCAAAAATCTGCTTACGTAATACTTGAACGGTCCCTAAGTGATGATGTCGTCGAGGATTGATCATGTCTGATCAGTAATAGCTTAATCACTCTTCTCTTGAAAATGCCCAAATTAATATTGATCGAAACTGTTTAGTGCGCATTAATAGCATGGCGACACAAAGATGGCGCGCGTCTCGTGTTCCGAAGGTAAAATAAGGCTGGCTTAGTAACTTTTATTCGTAATAATAATAAGCGGTCTCAGCAAACTGTGTTTCACCTTCGGCGCCATTTTATGGTTATTATTTTGCACCCAAAAAAGCAGAAGACGATTTGCATAATGATTAAAATTGATTATTGCATCTTGTCCCAAATGGGCCGTAATCATATGGGACGACTTGAGGAATGAGAAGGTAGTATGTATTTAATACCGAAATAGTCTGATATTGTAGTAACCAGCTGGAACTAGCGGTTACTTTCAAATAAAGAGTTATAAAAAAACCTGGAATACCCCATAACATATTTTCCTTCATCGGCGTAGTTATTGACTACGTAATTACATATTTGAATAGCAGGAGAAAGCATCCGCCTTGATATGAGGGGCTTTAGCTTACATTTTCTACTAAATTGTCTTTCCGTTTCTATAAAGAGTGCGAAGTGTGGCCACCCAAATGCATCAATGTATGGGAAACATTTGAAATGCTTATAATTTTTGATTGGCGGCATATGGAGCCGTCACTTATTTTTTATACTAAGAGGCCGCGTCACACCACATAAGATGAGTTTTCAGCTTCGTACAACACCTGGAAGTGGTAGAACTGGGTGGTTTTTTCTCACTTTCTCCAAAACGCGTGCGTCACGAGGGTTCAAATCTGGTCGAGAGCTGTCACTAACGTCGTCACATCAGTATATCCTAAAAACATTTGTTCAAAACATAACATTTCGTGAAATATAGAGAAAAACAAGTTGGCTCAGACGACCGGACATCAGGCTGTCTGAGCCACACGTTTATCACGATTTCTCAAAAAGTACTGGATTAAAATGGATAAAACTACTTCGGATGACCGTCACTTACGCGTCACATCACATTTTATAAGAAACAGCGCCCTGAAACCCTCTGAACGTTGAGATCTGGAAAGTCAGGAAATGCGAAATTCTGGCTGTCTGAGCCTAGTTTTTTTGATTTTCCAAGGAAACTATTGCGTCACAAACGATGAAACCTGGATATATCAGCGTCACTAACGATTCGTTATCAGCCTAGATATGCTTGATCTCTCTAGAAGCCTGGCTCAGGCAGGCGGCCGGATGTACACCTCGGAACGCGTAAGGCATTAATTTTTCGAAATGGTAAAGTGACATATGTTTGTGGTCTTCGTCCTGGCCGCTCTGTAGCAGAAGACCGAAGGCAGGACTTTCAGCAGGTGCGAACTGGTACGAGAACTAAGAAAACAAGGGTTCCCAGAAAACAAGATGAGAGATTGTAAGTTTTTACATATATTTTTTTTATCACCTATTTTTGAATCACTCGCGTCAAGATGGCGAGTGAAAATCATTCATGAAAGTCGAATTTTCTAATGAAAATCAGTTGATATCCACATGGAAGGGATTTGCAAAAATATATCTTGATTTTGTAGGTACTTACGTCAATAATTAGCGTGATTATCGTAGATTTTTTATTCGTTTTGGAACAATTATCACACGCCATATTTAAGCGAGTGATTCAAAAATACAGATCCTGGCCGTCCACGTAGTGTTTGTACGAAAAAGGTGGTCAAAGCAGTAAGGGAAAGAATTTACAGAAATCCTATCCGAAAGCAAAATTGTTTAACTGATAATTTAAAAAAGAATAGGGTGGTAAAATCGAAAAAAACTACTGAAGCCACAAATTTCGCTGGGTCGGACTGACAGCACGGTAGCTCAATTGGTAAGAGCGTTTTAAAACCTATCTGGCCATGTTTCACGATCGACAAAGAAGCATAAACTTGGGAGATAATTGTATGAAGTAGTGCAGAGATAACTTAAAATTTCAACTTAATCTGACATTGTGAAATAGGCCACAACAGAATCAGTAGTAAACTGTAAAGAGCGTTTGGCCCGGTCAGCCAAAAGGTTGCTGGTTCAAGTCCCGCCCGTGCGCAAATTTTTGGTCTTATTTCATCTTTATGAAAACAAAATGAACGTATTTATGCTCAAACCTCTAAGGCAGCTTCTCAAATAGCCGGCAGAGTGCAACGTGGGCATTACCCGACTTCAGTGATGGTTTGGTGGGGTGTTAGCTATGAAGGAGTGACCGAGCCATATTTTTGTGAAAAAGGCATCAACGCGACTGAAACTCAACGCAAGCTGCTGGTGTAGCTAACGCCATAACTTTTAATATCGGAAGGAGTTTAGCGCAAAGCCACTTTTTAAAAGTTTTGTTACTGGCCCTGAACACTTTTTAAGCTAAATAGTCATGTTTTTTTACTTCTTTTTCTAAGTTTTGTCTCTAACGAACCCAAATCATTATAAAAGGTCTCTATTATTTTAGAACTTTAGCACAAATATGAAGTCGTCGTAAAAATACTTGATTTGCAATTGCCAAAATAACACGTCTGAAAATCGACACAAAGCGGCTAGTGTAGCTAAAGCCATAACTTTTGATATCGGAGGGAGTTTAGCGCAAAGCCACTTTTTAAAAGTTTGGTTATTAGTCCTGACTCCTGAACACTTTGGTAAACTCATTAGTCATTATGTTTTGTTTTCTTTTATATTTTTTTGTATCCTAGACGTAGATTAGTCTCCAATAAACTCAAATCATTATAACGGGTCCATGCATTCTAAAGTAACACAATATTTCGCGAGTTTATTTTGTAATTACAACCATATCTTCCTCAGGGGTGTGCCTTGTTGAGAACGAGAGCGGTCGCAACACGGGCAAGGTGAGAACTCGCGACAAGAACGGCGTCGAGTGGTACGGGCTGTTCCAGGTCACCGACCAGAACTCGTGCACCAGCTCCGGACCTGCTGGGAATTACTGCAACGTCAAATGCTCAGGTCAGAATACTTGGACCCCTTACACACTGCCACTTTTAGCAGCGATGCAGTCAAGATGCTAACGCGCGTTAGCATTGATGCAGTCGCGATGCAGAAGCTAGAAATTGACAAATTATGTACTGAATTTTGGCAACTGCATCGATACTAGCGCGCGTTTTGATAACGCGATTCACCATCGCTAATCACGTAAGGAACAGATTTAATTTAGCATCGATGCAGTCGCGCTTCTGCATCGATGCTTACGCGTGGTTGACTGGTAGAAAATGCTTTGAAGCATTAAGGCCGCCATTTGTACTTCATTTTGTTTGTGGAATATAGAATATATTTTGAAAAAAACATATTTTTTTGTCATCGTTTGTACAACCACCCCTGAGTCGGTGGTCGCTAATCATACGAGGGTCAAACTGAAAGTTCTTAGAAAATCAAAAACTGATTACATTAGCCAGTTATTAGTTTTATTATATCTTTTCAAAATATTGTCCATCGACGTCAATACACCGCTGCATGCGATGGAACCACTGGGAAAAGCACTTTGCCCACTCGTCCTTAGGGGTCTCTTCAATGGCATCGCGATACGCAGCCACCGCTTCTTCAGCATTCATAAACCGCTTTCCTTTAAGTTTTTCTTTAATTTTTGGAAATAAATAAAAATCACAAGGCGCGAGGTCGGGGCTATACGGCGGGTGACCCAGTAATTCAACGTTTGATGTCGCCAAATAGTCGATCGTTCGCTTGGCGGTGTGCGACGAGACGTTGTCGTGGTGAAGGAGGATCCTACTGCGAGGTCGTTTCTCTCGAACTTTTTCCAAGACAAGTGGCAAACAATTGGTAGTGTACCATTCTGCAGAAACTGTTTTTTGATCCTCTAACACAATTGTTGCGAAATGACCTATCCTTCCAAAGAACGAGGCCACCTTTTTTTTCCCGCACTTCGATCTCTCTTCACTTTAGTTGGCAACTCCTCGAAAGGAAACACCCACTGAGCAGATTGTCTTTTGGTTTCAGGATCATAACAGTAAATCCAGCTTTCGTCACCTGTTAGTATGTCGAACACAGCATTTGAGTCACCTCCGTTAAATCTTTCAATCATTTTACGGCACCAATCCACACGATGGAGTTTTTGAGCCTTAGTCAAATTATGAGGTATCCACCGGGCGCAAAGCTTCCTGACCGCTAAATGTTCGTGGAGGATTTTGTGCACTTGACTCATACCGATGCCTAAGCTTGTCCGAATCTGCTGATAGGTCACTCTTTTGTCAGTCTCTATCATACGCCGATGTTATTTTCAGTCGTCGCCGTAGAAGGCCGTCCCTCACGTACATCATCAGTGAGATTAGTGCGACCACGTTTAAACTCATTAAACCAGTTGTAAACAGTCGCACGAGATGGGGCTTCATCGTGAAAGGCCAATCGTAGTCTATCATAACTTTCTTGTTGACTTAAATGACATCGAAAGTCATAAAAAATCATTGCACGAAAATTTTCTCGTGTTAAATTCATGTTGACGTGACACAGACAATTTTCAATTTGCCGCCAAATCGTAAAACAAATGACAAATGAATGAAATATATACTCAGTAATATTGGCAAAGAGTTCTATTTTCAAATTTTAGAATATTTTTTTTATTATATTGTTTATAAGTGGCCAGTTCTAAGAACTTTCAGTTTGACCCTCGTAACAACACCCTGTACAGGCAACTTTTAAGTTTCGAAACTCGAAAAAACTTCGACTTGTTCTCCTATGATCCATGTACTGCATGACTGCATGTCTCCTCAACCATAAATCTACATGTTTCATCAATATCTTTTTTTTCCAGATGTAATAACTGACGACATCACGAAGGCGTCGACTTGCGCCAAAAAGATCTTCGAGCGATTCGGATTCAACGGTTGGTACGGCTGGAAGAAACACTGCCAAGGGTCCCTGCCTGATATTAGCAACTGCTAAGCTAACAAAACAGTATATTCCATACTTATCCACTCGAATAAAGTCATTGTAAACTTGTAGCCAAATTTAGTTCTCAAGTATTATTTCTGACTTCATAGCGTAGGTTTGTACATTTTTGACGTTGATTGTTTATTTTAGGGATGCATCGATACAATATCGATATCGCCTTTTACCGATACAATATCGATACCGATACCCTTTTTTAAATCTATTAAAATATATGAACAGTTTCAGACTTCATTTTTCATTTATTTGGGTTTATAAAACAACATCAACTTAATAAACTACGTTTTACTAACTGTGATATCAACCACGATAACCACGGATTACCTGAAAAGTTGAGAGATAGAAGGAACAACTATTCTATACGAATGTATATACATGATAATGCTAATCGATAAGAACAGCTACCTTTTTAACTTACTTACTTATATGAGTTACTTAATTTTTAAATATATAATATTAAGCGCTATTAGTCATACGTTTTATGATCTAAAAGCTGCACTTTGTGATTAAAGCAAGCCACTTTGCACAGCGATAGTTAGAACCGAAATAAGCGATTTCACCCGCAGCAGCGACAGTTTCACCCCTTAGGAACAGAGATGGCGCCACTTTTTTAAAATAACAAATAGAAATTTCTACAAGCCAAATTTTTTCACTGATTTTTATAAAGCAGGTGTCAAATGAAAGGTAATTATATCATCTATCATAGGAAAAATCATTAACAAGATATTATCTTCTTAACATGCACAATTAAATTATTTTACTTTAAAATTATTAGTTTTCGTCACTATCGGACCCAGCGAACTTTGTTTCGCCCCCGGCCCCGTCCCGCCCCAGCCCAATCCCGCCGAGTCCCTTAATTTTAACAGTTAAGCAATCCCGGCGAATTTCGTTTCGCCCTTAAATTACTAAAATGGCTATTAAAAATAAGGGTTGATCGTAGAAGGGTAAGGGAAAATTGAGGATTGTATGTATTTTTGTATGTTGTATCAAAAAAAAATAGAAATTAAAAATTTAGTCTAAAAAATAAAAAATAAAATTTAGGGGTGGACTACCCCTTTAGGGGTATGAAACATAGATGTTGGCCAATTTTCATAGATATCGGATAAGCACAAAAAAATTCATCAAAATCGGTCAAGCCGTTTCGGAGGAGTATGGCAACGAAAACTGTGACACGAGAATTTTATATATTAGATGTATATGGCTTGGTATGTTTTTTGTAAGTTCGTATAATTGCCTGGTAAATACGATATTTAGTAAAGCAAACCGCACTTTAATCATCTTTCACAGTTATTGAGATATATATTTTAATGTGGGAAATAATTTATCGGGCGCACCAATATCAATGATTTGTATGTACCAAATGTTTTGTTTTGTTATTTTAATTTATAACACCCTTTTCATCAATATTTGGTGCTGTGGTTTGGCTTGTAGATTTTTTTGTTATTTTCAAAGAAAGTGGCGCCTTCATGTTCCTTTGGGATGAAAATTTTGCTACTTAAGATGAAATTAAATTATATCAAGCATGATTTTGTCGCTAATCGCTCTTTTCAATATACATATTCCTTATAAAAATGATAAAATAATAGTAGATTGTTATACAAGGGGAGAAAGGGACCCATTTCACTCGAGAAGTTCTTGGCGCTCGAACGGAGCGAGAGCGCTAATAATTCGAGAGTGAAATGGGTTCTTCCACCCGAGTTATACATACTATTTTTCATTTCGACTGTGAGGAAAAATAAATAAATTTATTTAGATATTATGTTGTTTGGCGAGAGATGAAATCTCAAGTTTTTACATCACATATCAGTTTGTTTACTGTCGTTATACATAAAACACAAGATTAGAAGGTCAGTAAAGGCAAGGAAGACACAGAATACTACATAAAACGCGGACGATATTAAATATTTCAAATCATTGTTAAAAATATCGAACGATTTTTTCTCACGGACAATAATAATGGGAGCAGAACGCAACCTTGCGAAAACAAGGTAACTTGTCACCAAAACTACCACAGATTATGTCAAATTCCAGGTTCAATTTTGCCTCATGAGATAGCGCTATGAATGGGGTTCCCTCTATCTGGCAGAATCTTTTTGTTCCGAAAGTCACTTGGCATAACACACTTGGCATAATTTTCTTTAGTCGAATATTATTCAGGCAGAATTTTCTGTTAGCATAATTATTGTTTGGTCGAATATTTATATGCCCAAATTTACAATGGCATACTTTTAAGATTTATAAGGCATAATTACCTTTGGCAAAATTTTACTTTGCATACTTTCGCTAAGCATAATGTTTATTTGGCATAATTTGACTAGGCATACTATGAAGAAAGCAGAATTTCCTTTAGAATAATTTCACTACGCATATTGCTATTTCTTTTAAATAGTATTTTACCCTAAGATTGAATTAAAAAGTCATTAAGTTGTGGTACAAAAGTTAGTGACAGAAACGAATCGGTGCAAAACCGACTCCACGCAGTCTTGTTTGTCCCACCCCTAGAGTGTAATTCAAAATCGCGTAGGCGCGGAGGGGCGAGGCAGCCCGCGAGCTGAGGAGCAGGTGGTTTAAAAGCGTTGTCGTTATACATAAAACACAAGATTAGAAGGTCAGTAAAGGCAAGGAAGACACAGAATACTACATAAAACGCGGACGATATTAAATATTTCAAATCATTGTTAAAAATATCGAACGATTTTTTCTCACGGACAATAATAATGGGAGCAGAACGCAACCTTGCGAAAACAAGGTAACTTGTCACCAAAACTACCACAGATTATGTCAAATTCCAGGTTCAATTTTGCCTCATGAGATAGCGCTATGAATGGGGTTCCCTCTATCTGGCAGAATCTTTTTGTTCCGAAAGTCACTTGGCATAACACACTTGGCATAATTTTCTTTAGTCGAATATTATTCAGGCAGAATTTTCTGTTAGCATAATTATTGTTTGGTCGAATATTTATATGCCCAAATTTACAATGGCATACTTTTAAGATTTATAAGGCATAATTACCTTTGGCAAAATTTTACTTTGCATACTTTCGCTAAGCATAATGTTTATTTGGCATAATTTGACTAGGCATACTATGAAGAAAGCAGAATTTCCTTTAGAATAATTTCACTACGCATATTGCTATTTCTTTTAAATAGTATTTTACCCTAAGATTGAATTAAAAAGTCATTAAGTTGTGGTACAAAAGTTAGTGACAGAAACGAATCGGTGCAAAACCGACTCCACGCAGTCTTGTTTGTCCCACCCCTAGAGTGTAATTCAAAATCGCGTAGGCGCGGAGGGGCGAGGCAGCCCGCGAGCTGAGGAGCAGGTGGTTTAAAAGCTCGCCGCCGCGGCTGAGGCTGGCCGGCGAGGCCGGCCAGCAAGCCGAAGCTGCGGTGGTGAGCGAAAACCATCTGCGACGATAAGCTCGCGTGGGACTGCCGGAGCCCCGCAGCGCCGGAGCCGTGACAGAAACCATGCATGTTGTATGCTTGCATACTGCATGCAAGCTGTTGCTTGCTTGCATGCTGCATGCTGCATGCTTGCTTGCATGATTCATGCTTGCTTGCTTGCTTGATGCATGCTTGCTTGCTTGCTGCATGCTTTGCTTGCTAGCTTGCATGCTGAATGCTTGCTTGCATGCTGCATGTTTGATTTGCCATGCATGTTGTATGTTAGTATTGCTGAGATAGAACTACTTGGGATACAGAGAGAAATTAAGGTTTATAGGAGAATATTAAATATGAAAAATATTACAAAAGACGATTCGGACTGTGAATTTTCTGCGATAGGATGATTCTGCCTATTAATGACTATATATACGAATTGTATGCCACAAGACGATTCTATCTGTGAAATTTCTGCGTTAGGATGATTCTGCTTTAAGACTATTATGGATATTCCATTTCTGCCTAAAGATGATTCTAGCTTACACGATTATGCGTTTTGAACGTCTGATAAAAGAGTGAATGCTAATTGATGTTCTCCGAAAGGAAGTTTATGCTATTTGATGATATGCCAAATAAAATTATGACAATAAAAATTATGCGAAACAAGGTAGACCCCTATGAATGACAGCTATAGGTAGCAGCCGATTTCGAGCTACATCTCATGAAAGGTGAAAAATTCGAAAACATAAGCAAACTTTAGCATAAGCTTAACGAGGGCGGACCCCTTCCCATGCTACGTGTGACACTTCATCGAAAAAATCCGAACAACGGATAATGTTGGAACATTGATGTCATATGAGAGGCACTAGAGGAAAAAAAATAAAAAGTTCAAGTATCGTAACTACCCTTATAAAATTCAATTCCTCCTAAACGCCTTCATAGTGGAATCTAGTTTTTTTATCAATGATAGACCTAATTATGAGCAATCTATCGGTCACAAGTTGCACTTTTGAGCTTTTTGGAAGAAAAAAATAAAAAAGATCAAGTTCAGCAACTCAAACTACCCTAACATATATTTTGACAATCGATTCCTCCTAAAGGCTTCCATGGAGGAATGTGTTTATTTTACCAATTATAGACCTAATTAAGAGCAATCTATTAGTACCGGTCACAAGTTGCACTTTTGAGGTTTTTGGAAGAAAAAAAATAAAAAGATCAAGTTGTGTAACTACCCTAATATAATATTTTGACAATCAATTCCTCCTAAAGGCTTCCATGGAGGAATGTGTTTTTTTACCAATGATAGACCTAATTAAGAGCAATCTATTAGTACCAATCACAAGTTGCACTTTTGAGCTTTTTGGAAGAAAAAAAATAAAAAGTTCAAGTATCGTAACTACCCTAATAAAAGTCAATTCCTCCTAAAGGCTTCCATGGTGGAATCTGGTTTTTTTATCAATGATAGACCTAATTATGAACAATCTATCTGTACCAGTCACAAGTTGCACTTTTGAGTCTTTTGGAAGAAAAAAATAAAAAGATCAAGTTCAGTAACTCAAACTAACTATAATATTTTGACAATCGATTCCTCCTAAAGGCTTCCATGGAGGAATGTGTTTATTTTACCAATTATAGACCTAATTAAGAGCAATCTATCAGTACCGGTCACAAGTTGCACATTTGAGTTTTTTGGAAGAAAGAAATATTTTTTGATCGATTGATGTGATAAACATGGGTATGTAGTATGGGGCCGTCCATTAATCACGTGAGGTCGTTTTTCATATTTTTTGACCCCCCCTCCCCCTGGTGATATTTGGTGAGGTTTGGGATCACTCCCCCCCCCCCTCCCCCCTGGATCACGTGTATTTTTTTGGAAGTCTATGTAAAGGCTATTTTTGACTGAAGAAAATATTTAAAAAGTGGTGATTCGAAAAAAATTATATGTATTTGCAATAAAATTAATGAATAATTAATTAATGTTGTCTTCGTCCCACGGAGTTGCAAGACTTTCATTTTAGGTAACAACTGGTAAAGCTTGTTCTTCACTGGCAGTTGGTTTGTGACAACAAATCGTTCAAATTTTCGCGCCGTTTCAAATTTCGGTTCAGAAATAGCGCTTTTTGACAAAAAATAAATAAAATTAATACACGTGATGTCTTAAGAGACCCCCCCTCCCCCCTCGTGATGTTTCGTGATGTTTTCCGTACCCCCTCCCCCCCCTTTTGAGCCTCACGTGATTAATGGACGTCCCCTATGGGGAAATTGTTTGAGCCAAAATCATTTTTTACTGCGTGTAACTCAGAAATGGTAGGTAATAGGAAAAAATGATTCAGGTACAACTTATAGATAATTTTATGGTCTTTCAACTTTTCCTTGAAAGTTTTTCTCTAACATGTGCCGTTTTTGAGATTAAAGCGAAAAATGAAAAAATGGACCCTTTCCTCCCCTCCCCCCACTCCGGGGCTCCTCCTAGTGTCCCGAGGTTTTAGTATGTTTATTACCTAGGGACTCTTGACATGTTTCCGAAGAAAAATCTTACGTTACTAACTCAGGCACTCTAGAACTTTGCAAGGCGCTTGTTTTTTTGACACAAAATTTTTCTTACTATTCACGTAGGCCGTGCCTGACTTACTAACACAAAACTTCATTTATTATGTTGTTAATATTACTTTTTGATTAATAACGTTAAAACCAGTATGTCACTTTTATTTTGAACAATCCAGCGACCTAAGAAGTTACAAACAAACACGAAGAATACCCAACATTTTTTTTGGCCACATCGTTCCGGGTATCTCATACCGATCTGCACTTCCGCCGGCCGAAGCTGCCACGGCTACCACCAGGTCATAAGAAAATTAACACCAGGACCACCAAGTAAGACGCACTTACCTTTGCTACGCTTCGGGAGACTAGGGGGTTCAAGTGTGCTGAGGTGGACTTACCGGTCAGGTTTTCTTTTCTATTACCAAAACTTCTTTGTAAATTCACGTTTATTTATCACTTACCTGTTAGCAAACCATTTCATAATTCCCGTTTCACTTAGTTCCGTTTTATTAAAGTAGTTTTTACGATGGAAAATACAGCCGATACCAATGCTAAACCTGATATTATTCAATATAACAGACAAATGGCTCTGTAAAAGCACGACTAACTAAGTTCAAAACATACATCGCATCATTAGAAAAACCATTAAATGAAATAAATCAGCACCAACTTAAATACCGCATTGACAAAATTACCTCGTTACAGGATGAATTTCATAAGCTCATCGAACTTGAATGCGCGGAGGCTGATGAGAATCTGGTACAAAACCTATATGAAGAGCGAGACGATTTCGAGGATAGCTTCTTCGAGGCAGTTGAGTTCGCCATCATACTGATCTCATCGAGGCAACCGCGATCCCGAGCTCCGAGCGACTGCGACGATGATCAGTCTTTTAGGTCACTGCATCACTCCGCCGGACAAAATCAGGTTGGCTCCACCCGTGACTTTTCTAGTATCAAATTGCCGATAATATCTTTGCCGAGATTTGATGGATCTTATGAAAAATGGCTTGAATTTCGAGACACATTTGCGTCATTAATTCTTGAAAATCAAGCCATTGATAAAATTAGTAAGTTCCATTATTAACGGTCGAGCCTCAAAGGCAACGCTACCAATGTCATCCAATCAATCACTTTATCTCCAGCTAATTACGACATTGCTTGGCAGCTATTGCTGGAGCGGTATAATAATTCGCAAGCTCTTAAATCTCTTTTTAATTTAACACCTATGTGTAACGAACAGTACAACAACAGAAATTCGCAATATTATTGATAAATATAATACTAATTTGCGTGCCTTGTCTTCATTGGGGGAAAATACTTCGCAATGGGATACATTGCTTATTTAATTAGTTCCAAGCTCGATTCTTCCACATCAAAAGCATTTTAGCCTGCTCCCACAGCAGGCTAAAATGGCCATAACAAAACCGTCTTATGACGATATGATGAATTTCCTTAAAAGTCGAGCGATTTTACTGGAAACTTTAGAGTCTACACAAAACCTGGACACTAAACCTGTACATAGTGATAAAATTTCTGTAAATAAAACGAGTTCGAATAAAAGTACCAATTCTCATCAATATCGCGCGGAAAATAAACGACATCAAAGTTTTGCTTTGACAAGTAATCCAACTCGATAGGCTACATTTATTCCGCCCTCTTGCCCTCTCTGTAATAAAGGGCATAGGTTATACTTTTGTAATGCGTTCCGTGATTTGACCGATATTATGCGCAGTAATAAAGCGAAAGAGTTGAATGTATGCCTGAATGGTTTAAGGCCTAACCACACCGCAACAGAGTGCAAGCGCAGTCACTGTCAAAAATGTTTCCTAAAACATAATACTTTGTTACATATTTAGAGTGATTCCCAAACTTCAGCCCCGCCTGACAATGTAACACTTTCGATTTCGACACAACACACATGTAAACGTGTTCTGTTGTCAACCGCACTTGTGACTGTGTATGATGCGAATGGCCATCCTTATTCAGCTCGTGCCCTCCTAGACAGTGGGAGTACCTCCAGTTTTATCACAGAACAACTAGCTAAAACATTAAATCTACCGGTGTGTAAAGCTGAAATAATTGTATCTGGAATCGATAACTCGTCTACTGCGATAACGGGTAAATCTAATCTTGTAATTCATTCTAAAACAAATTCATTTAAAATGCCGATCAGTTGCCTAACAATCCCTAGTATTTTAGAGTCGCCACCGTCTCATCAATACATAAATATGGCCAGTATTAATATTCCTAGTTCGATCGGCTGACCCTGATTATTTAAAACAAAGTAACATTGATATACTCATAGGCGGTGAAATATTTTGGGACTTACTTGGTTCGAAACACATCTCCTTAGGTCGAAATCAACCAACTCTGAGAGAAACCAAGTTAGGTTGGATAGTTTCTGGCAGTGTTTCATCAAGTACTATGAATAATGAACGGGAAGTTGGCTTGATAGCTGCTATACACATACAAAAACAACTCTCGAGCTTTTGGGAACTCGAAAATGTCCCTGAAGCTTCGTCGTTGTCTTTTGAAGAGCAAAGATGCGAGGAAATCTTTGTTAATTCGACCAAGCGACTGTTCGATGGTAGATTCGAGGTTTCGATTCCATTAAAGGACTCACATTCAAAATTGGGTGACTCTTACACACTAGCACATAAACGCCTCAAATCACTTGAAAAACGCCTAACTCATGACGAATTACTCGATCAACGCTATAGGGAGTTTCTTGATGAATATCGCGAACTACAACACATGACGGAAATATTACCTACAAACATACCATCTACTTCATACTACCTACCTCATCACGGAGTATTGAGGGAAAGTAGTGCTAGTACCAAACTTCGAGTTGTTCTTAACGCGTCAGCGCCGACAACATCGGGTCTATCTCTTAATTATTTGCAGCTGGTCGGACCAGTAGTCCAAGATCCGATTATATCAATATTGTTACGTTTTCGAGAACATTACGTAGTAATTTGTAGTGACATCGAAAAGATGTATAAACAAATCTTAGTTCGGGCTGAAGATAGAGCATTGAAACGTATTTTATGGCGTGATTCTCCAGAGTTACCACTTTAAGTCTTTGAATTAAATACCGTAACTTACGGTACTGCTTCAGCTCCTTATCTGGCTACTCGGTGCCTAAAGCAAGTTGCATTAGAATGTTAAGACAAAAGCATTGCTAGTGTAATTGAACATGATTTTTATGTCGATGATTTTTTTGTCTAGATCGTCTTTAGCTCAGGAAAGTATTGATCTCGCAAAACGTGTTTCTGAGGAACTACAATCAGCAGGTTTTTCCCTCCGTAAATGGCGATCAAACGATCCAAACGTCCTTAAAGAACTTGTCGACGTATCAGCATCCAATGAGCACAAGTTGAGTGAGACTCCCATCTCCAAAACACTGGGTTTACTGTGGGATGATTCTAAGGATGTGTTAAAATTTGTAATCAATATAGATCTACCTGGAAAACAAACTAAACGAGTAATTCTTTCAATATTATCTCAAGTGTTAAGCTAAACAGCTTATGCAGTCTTTGTGGCTTCATAAACTTTATTGGGATGATCATATTCCTCCTGAAAAAGCCGAACGTTGGTTAGAATTAGTCAATTCGTTAAAAGAAATTAACGACTTTAATTTCCTCGTTGTGGAAAGCCGTGGGGGAGGACTATGTTCAGCAGTGGACGTCCTTTGGCTGAGAATGATGATGATGATGATGATGATGATATTCCTCGTAAAGCTGTTCATGGCCATAACACATAAGTGCATATATTCGCAGATGCCTCAGAGCGCGCTTATGGTGCTTGTGCTTATTCTCGTACACACGAACACGATACATTCCACGCCAATCTCCTATATGCCAAGGCCAGAGTAACACCACTTAAGCCAGCGACTATCCCGAAGCTTGAGTTGTGTGGCGCTTTGATGGCAGCACGTCTCGGTGAATTCATTCGAAAAACACTTCGAATCCATATCAACAAAGTGTTTTTTGGACCGATTCCACCATTGTTTTGTGTTAGTTAAAAATAGATCCTTACCGTTTAAAACCTCTTGTCAGAAACCGTGTTTCTGAAATACAAAATCTCACTGCAGAAGATGAATGGTGTCATGTACCCACTGACTGTAACCCAGTAGATTTATGGTGGCATGGCCCCGAGTTTTTGTCTCACAGTCAAAATTCCTGGCCTGCCAACTTAACAGAAAAACAATCTAACGATATACCTGAAACTATACAACACCACACAGTAGCGATTAGTACGTTACTACAAATAATTCTGATTTTGATACTGTTTTTGAACGTGTGTCCTGTTTGAAGAAAATACGGCATATTTGGGCATACGTACTGAGATTTATTTACAACGTTCGTAACGAAAACAAGAAACACGATTCTCTTACTTGTCACGAAATATCAAACGCTAACGTAATTATTTTAAAACACGTTCAAAAAAGTGATTTTAGTACTGAAATAGACTTGCTGAAACAAGGCAGCAAACTTTCAAGACTCTGTCCATTTTTAGATCATGACGGTGTACTTTAAGTTTAGGGCCGACTTGAACATTCAGATCTTCCATATAATTCCAAGCACCCTGCTATTATATACGGTCATAATATCTTTGCTGGGAGATTATTTGAACTCAATCACAAAAATTCGTTACATGCAGGTCCTCAACTTTTATTAAATACAACTCGGCAAAGATACTCGACAATCGGCGGACGAAACTTAGCAAAAAAGGTTGTACATCTGTGTGTTAAATGTTTTCGAGTAACTGCACGAACTAAAATGCCGTTGATGGGACAGTTACCACGCGAACGAGTTACACCATCACAGCCATTCACAGACACTGGCGTTGATTACGCTGGCCCCATATATATTAGTAATAAAAAGGGTCGTGGAGCCAAGCTTATTAAGTCTTACATTTGTATTTTTGTATGTTTTGTTTTTTGTTTTACAACAAAAGCAGTGCACCTAGAGTTTAAAACGACTTATAGGTCGTCGTGGAAAGCCTTCACGCATTCTCTGCAATAATGGGACGAATTTTATTGGGGCTTGGAACGATCTTAAGCAAGATCTATCTCATTATGGTAGCGACGAAGGGATTCAGTTCTTGTTTATTCCTGTAAACGCTGCTCACTTCGGCGGGCTCTGGGAAGCTGGAGTTAAATCCGAAAATACCATTTCAGGCGCGTAGTAGGGTAAGCTCATCTTACATTCGAAGAACTCTCAACCACACTAATACGAATTGAAGCCGTGTTAAATTCTAGACCGTTAGTTCCCTTATCCGATTCACCCGATGATTTAGAAGCTTTAACTCCCGGTCACTTCCTTATCTGTAAGCCATTGAACGCGCTGCCTACCCCCAAAATTCCGGAGCAGACTAGCATTGAGCGTCTTCCCCGGTACAGCCGTATTGAAAAGTCACGAAGCGAATTTTGGCGCCACTGGAGTGTGAACTATCTTCAAAAACTACAACAACGCATTAAATGGCAGAAAAACTCACCTCCACTCCACGTGAACCAAATGGTCGTCATTAAATTAGATAATATACCTCCACTTCGATAGCGTCTAGGACGCATCCAATATCTTTACTTCGGTGCAGACAACATCGCCCGTGTAGCTACAATAAGAACATCTGCGGGAGTTATCAAAAGGCCATTGTCCAAGATCGCTCCTTTACCAATTATTAGTCAAGATTGAAGTCTTCCGACTTTCAAGGCGGGCGGTATGTTATGAAAAACCAACCTCCATCAGCTTAGCCACGCACACTGGCCAGCGAGAAAAAACGAAAAAAGAAGAAATGCGACCGGCGCGCGGCGATTGTTTTTTTAACACAAAATTTTTCTTACTATTCACGTAGGCCGTGCCTGACTTACTAACACTAAACTTCGTTTATTATGTTGTTAATATTACTTTTTGATTAATAACGTTAAACCCAGTATGTTACTTTTATTTTGAACAATCCAGCGACCTAAGAAGCTACAAACAAACACGAAGAATACCACAACACTCGTATTATGCATGCATTATAAATAAAACCTCACTCTATCTATTTTAAAAAAACGCATCTAAATCCGTTGCGTAGTTTTAAAGATTTTTTGTTTTTCATTACTAAAACTACAGTCCACAGACTCTTTGGTCCGTGCCTTTTTTGATTTAGGTTTTTGTTATGTAACTTTTTATTTTTGCTCCGCGCAAAAATTTACAGTGCTTTTTACAATACTTATTACTAGGGTTGTTAGTTTATGCTATAACTCTCTTATAAGTTAAACATCGTCTCTTATTTCTACTTAAGATAACTTGTTTTTTTTTTTCTTTTTTTTTTCTTGTGTTGTTGTTATAGTTGCTATTTTCTTTTTCTATAATTATTTGTACATGTGCATATATTTTTGTTGTATTGTTTTTTTTTTTTATTATTTTTTTATTATTATTACATATTTGTATTATTCTATAAGGTTTTGGAATTCTATTATCCTTGTGATTTTGCTATACAATATTAAACAATATTGCTCTTATTCGACGACGTAGAGGGATTATTTCTTAGTAAAGTTATCCCTCTACGTCGTCGCCTTTAGGTACTAAGATGTTCTTAGTGACTTGGTTGATAGAGTTAGTTATGTTAGTGGATTGGCCAATATCTTGTTTCGGACTTGCTCGTCGCCCCTGCGCATGGCCATCCGCAGGTTGTAGTCCCGGATTGTTGTTGGTGTGGCCTTCTCTGCCCGGATTATCAGACGAGCTGTGGCGTCGTCGGTGGCATTGTCTGTGTAATAAACACAAGACTTTGTGTGTCTAGAGATGGCCACAACAGCGTGGGGAACACTCTTTAGGAGATGGGATTTTTTTGATACTGTGCGCACTATCACCACTGACTCAAAAGTCTGCCCCTGTGCTTCATGTATGGTAAGTGTGCGTGATCCTTCGTCTTTCCCGTATCCTTGGCTGATAAGGCTTGCCTTTTCAGCTTGGGTGTGAGTGAGGTATAGGGTTCTTTCCGATTCTGGGATCACTGCACCTGAGAAGCGCTTGAGGGAAAGGGACTGTACTTGAGTATTGGCTGAGTATATGCCGCTGTAGATTTCACTAAGGGCATACGCTACATCCTGGGGGTTTCGATAGGTGCACAGTAACTCCTTAGTAACCTGTGTGATTTTATTAGGTCTGTTGTATTCCAAAGTGAAGAGATTACAGCGATCTATGTATGGGAGTTGGTTATTATCTCCTAACAAAGTCACCTCTCTGGCTTTCGCTATTTGGATAGCCAGTACAATGGATCCAAAATAGTTCATGAGGGCTTCATCCACCATTAGGCGTGTGCACGATTCTCCCTCACTCATACCATTTACAAGTAGAGATGCCATTGTTCTGACTCTCCTTTTTGCCCTCTCTTCCCCTATTCTCATTGCCAGTTTCTCTCGGAGGTCCTTTGCTGCTTCAGTCGTGGTTGTGATTATTATGTCCTGTTCGGGGTTTATTTGGGACATTACCCACGAAGCTTAAGACGGAGGACGGCAGTGTAGCGTCGACGAAAGCAGAGGTTTTGAGGGAGATCGAAAGGTTTTATGGACAGTTGTACACCTCAGTAGCCAAACCCGTTGATAGCTCGACCGGAGACCCACGAGCTATCCTGACCCGACACTACACTGAAGACATCCCGGACATCAGCCTCTACGAGATTAGGATGGCCCTGAAACAGCTTAAAAACAATAAGGCACCTGGCGAGGACGGAATCACAGCAGAGCTCCTGAAAGCGGGTGGAACACCGGTACTTAAAGTCCTTCAGAGACTCTTTAATTCCGTTCTGCTAGAGGGCATCACGCCTGAGGCATGGAACAGGAGTGTGGTGGTGTTGTTTTTCAAAAAAGGAGACAAAACCTTATTGAAGAACTATAGACCCATCTCACTCCTGAGCCATGTCTACAAGCTGTTCTCAAGGGTCATCACGAATCGTCTCGCACGTAGGTTTGATGACTTCCAGCCTCCCGAACAAGCCGGATTCCGAAAAGGCTACAGTACCATAGACCACATTCATACGCTAAGGCAAATTATACAGAAGTCCGAGGAGTATAATATGCCTCTATGTTTAGCTTTTGTGGACTATGAGAAGGCCTTTGATTCGATCGAAACTTGGGCGGTGCTTCGGTCTCTTCAGCGGTGTCACATAGACTATACATATATAGAGGTGTTAAAGTGTCTATATAACAACGCCACCATGTCGGTCCGAGTACAGGAACAGAATACGAGGGCGATTCCATTGCGAAGAGGTGTAAGACAGGGCGATGTTATATCTCCGAAACTGTTTACAGCGGCATTGGAAGACGCCTTCAAGCTCCTGGAATGGGAAGGATTCGGCATCTCCGTCAATGGCGAATACATAACACACCTTCGGTTTGCCGATGATATAGTCGTTGTGGCAAAGACGCTGGATGATCTAGGCACTATGCTCGAAGACCTCGACCGAGTATCCCAACAAGTGGGTCTTAAAATGAACATGGAGAAGACGAAAATTATGTCGAGTTCCCTTGTTGTACCCACTCCAGTATCCATTGGGAACTCAACTCTCGAAGTTGTCGACGAGTACGTCTACCTGGGACAAGTGATCCAATTGGGTAGGTCCAACTTCGAGAAAGAGGTCAATCGACGAATCCAACTCGGCTGGGCAGCGTTCGGGAAACTGCGCAAGAGCGTCTTCTCGTCTCAATTACCTCAGTGTCTGAAGACGAAAGTCTTCAATCAGTGTGTGTTACCAGTGATGACATACGGATCCGAAACGTGGTCTCTTACTATGGGCCTTATAATGAAGCTCAAAATTACACAACGAGCGATGGAGCGGGCTATGCTCGGTGTTTCTCTACGAGATCGAATCAGAAACGAAGAGATACGTAGAAGAACCAAGGTAACGGACATAGCCTTGAGAATCAGTAAGCTTAAGTGGCAGTGGGCAGGGCACATAGCGCGAAGAACTGATGGCCGTTGGGGCAGGAAAGTTCTAGATTGGAGACCCTTCGACCAAAGACGCAGCGTAGGGCGTCCACCAACAAGATGGACAGACGACCTTAAAAAGATCGCAGGATCAAACTGGATGCAGACCGCTAGTGATCGGTCGCTGTGGAAAGCCGTGGGGGAGGCCTATGTTCAGCAGTGGACGTCCTTTGGCTGATTATGATGATGATGATGATGATGACCCACGTGGTTTTGCCACAACCAGGGACTCCATTGACCCATGTAATTGTCGGTATAGTCCAGTGTTCCGGGACCTTACCTTTCGACAGATCTCCCGATATGGTGTTAGCCATTTCGATTATTCTGTCGTCGAGCATGACCTTCGTACACTTTGCGACTACGACTATGGGGTCTTCGGACGGTGTTTTGAAGACAAGTTTTCCCTCCTCTAAGTTACTCAGTTGTTCGTCCTGTTCCACGAAGCCACACGCGTTGCTGTATGCCGCCATATACGACCCCGACATTTGTCCATGGATAACCTTGGATTGTTCGCTATCGTATATTGCGGCCTCTGCGTCCTTTAATTTAGCTCGCAGCAGTCCCAGATTGTCAAGATTGTACGCTTGCATGATGCCCTTGCAAGTGTCTTCGTTGACTTTTCTAGTGGCTTTAGTTACCGCTACGAACTCGATAAAGGCATTTAGCATGTGCTCCTGTGGTTGACAGGCTGGTCTGAGAGTCGGTGGAGCTACTTGTCCCATGTCTGCCCTGGTGCGTTCCACTCTTGGGTTTGTTTCCTCCTCTGGTGGTGGTGAGGTAAACTTTTCGACTGCTTTCTCGATCGCTGTTATACTCTTCATCCTCGTTATTTTTCTGGTGATCATCTCCGGGATCGCCCTGAAAACACTGCTGAGTGCTGCTGTCATAGTGGAGAGTGTGTCTTGAGTTTTCTCTTTCTCGTCGACACTCAGCTCTTTCGCACTCCGTTTCGTCTGGCACTTTTCGCTTCTCACCCTGAGTTCCAATCGCTCGGACCCACTGATGTCAGTTCTGACTATAGGGTGGTCCCAGCAATCAGTGGGTGGTGGTGGTGCGTTTTGGTCTGCTGGTCGTGGTTTAAGGAAGCTGAGGTTTTGGCCTCTGTCCTCATAGACCACGACCTCGTGATATTTAGAAGCTGCCACGGCCCCAAGGTAGTCCTCGGTTTTGCCTTTTTGGTAGCTTACGACCATTGCATCTAGACTAATCTTAACCGGTCTTGATGATCCTTTCTCCCCTCGCTCACTTATCTTCGTAAGTACCTTGCATGCCTGTTCGAATTCCGTAATATGCAGTTCGTTGGAGAATAGTGCGATAGTCTTGTTTTTCTTTCGCACTATTCTACACTCTTGCTGCTCTATTGTTACAATTGGTAATTCGTTGTAGACCTTTCGTCTCATTGATGTTTTAAAGGTACTTCCGTTGATAAGTGCGCCGAGACCGGGTGAAATATAGACCGTGTTTCGTACCATGGCGTTACAGAATGCGATTCCTAGCCGCTCCCAGTTGTTGTCCATGAACAGCGCGACTCCCCGCAGCCTTATTCCAGGCTCTCCCGGTTCACCGGATGCCAGCAGATTGTAGGGTTTAGATTGACTTTGTGAGGGTTTCTGTGTGGTGAGTTGTTGTATTTGTTGTTGTGTGTCCTGTGTCGTGGGTGTGCAATTTGGTATTGCGCTATTCCGCCTTGTTGTTATTTTGGCGACTGATTCCACATAGTTTAAGAAAGTGGTTCTTAACTTCGCACTTTTTAGGACCTTTGTCATAGTATTTTTGGTCAGCTCCATCTGAATGTCGCATTCCAGGTTGTGCTTGCTCATTTGGAACCGCGGGCAATCTAATAGTATATGCCAGACTGTTTCGCTTGTGTCCGGGTCACACTCGCATCCGGGGGAGCTGCGAAGCTTAAACCGATGCAAGTATTCCCCAAAACCGCCATGTCCTGTGAAGATTTGGGTCTGGAGCGGGGTCAGTTTTACTGCTCTCACCAGCCGGTACGCCTCGCGTACGTCTGGGAAGAAGGCCTTGGTAACTGATCCCGTTGCAGAGGCGTCATATCTGTCCTGCCATCTCTGGACCGATTCCTCCCTGATCTTTTTCTTCACATAAGACAATGGGACTTCTGCGTAGTCTGGCTCTGACTTTTCTGTTGTATCGCGCTTTCGCACGCTTCTTCGATTGCTGCTGTGTAGGCTTCAGTTATGGACTCCAGCTCTTCTCCGTTGGTTGCCTTTTTGATGTTGTCTGGAGTTATTTGTCGCTCTTCTAGGGACTTGTGTAATTGTCTATCGAAGCTCAACCAGTTTGCCTTGTTGGTATTGTACTTCCTTGTAGTAGGGCGTTCTACTTTATGTAGTTTTTCGCCTACTTGTAGGTTGTACGTTATGGCGTTGTGGTCTGATGTGGTAAGGCTTCGGTCAACTTTCCACTCCTGTATTTTACCTAGAAGTTGGGTACTGCATGCAGTAACATCAACGATGCTTGTGCATAGTTTCCCTCTACGATACTCCTCAAAGGTAGGTGTATCTCCAACGTTTAGAATGTGGAAGTCCATATCGTTAAGGAATGAGCTGTATGTTGCACCTCGTTCGTTCTCAGATGAGCTGCCCCACCATTGGCTCCAGGCATTTACGTCTCCTCCTATTAATAGATTTTGGGTGTTTAGTTTTAAGCATACTGCTTTGGTACGCTCAATGTACGGCTCTATAGGTTGGTCTCTTTCGTAGTACAGGGATACCACTCCCAGTCGCAGAGATCCGGCCTCCAATAGGACTGCGCACTCTGTCTCGGTGACCAGTTGGGGGTCATGGATGACTTTTAACAGGCCACCGAAGACGAGAATCGCAGCCTTTATCGGTTTTTGCCTATTAATGGTGCATTGGATTACCCTAGTGCCTGGGTATTGTTTGACTATCCCTGTGGATCCAACGTAGGGTTCTTGCACCAGGGCGATTCCCGCACCTCTCTTCTCCGCGGCCAGGAGCAGTTCATTCGTGGCCTGCTTTGATTTTCGCAGATTAGCCTGAATGATGTATATAGTTGTTGAAGAGCCTGTACTTACGGTGGAAACTGAGCCGTTGTCTTGTGGGCGAACCTTAGCAATATGCTATTTTGGAACGCGCTATTCCATCCCATGTCTGCCATTGTAGGCACGATGGGCTGAATGCCATATGTGGGTTTTCTTTAGTATCAGCCTTTGCCCTAGCACAGTTCTTACAGCTAGGGGCGCCACCGTTTTGCCTTGTTGAGCAGTCTTGCCAGGAGTGTTTCTCTCCGCAGTAATTGCAGTATTGGTCCGTCTCCCGGCACAGAGTTTTTGTGTGCCCAAATCCAAGGCATTTGGCGCATTGGACGAGTGGTGACTGGTCCTCCACAGGTCTCTTCTCAAGCCCTATGTGGACAGCTCCCTCCTCCAACATTCTTTTGTACAGTTTAGGCGACACTTCTAGTACCGGATGGCACTGTAGCGCATTCCTTGCTCGTTTCCTGTACCTCACCTTAAGGAATCGATCTTCGGCTTTCAGGTCTATGAACAACTTTTTGTTCTGAGCCTTCAGCTGTTCGACTATATCCTCGTCGGTGTGGTACGACATTATATTTTTAATTTTAATTTGAGGGTTACCTGTTTTAGCCTCTTTTATCGTTAGTGTGGTGTTTGTTCTAATCCTGTCGCGAAGTGTTTTGGCATCCTCTTCCCTTTCGCAGCTTAAGATAACCTTGCGATTTTTAGCCTTTCTTACCCTGTCGACCGTGACTCCTGTTGTTTTGAAGTCTAGTGTAGTTCTGATGGTTTCTATTACGTTGTCCCCGGTTTTTGTGGGGTCTGTTGACGAGATTATCAGTGCATGGTTAGGTTTAGGGGTAGGTTTTTGTTTGGCTGCCACCGCGTAGGATATATGGCCCTGTGGTTTTACCTCTGTTGGTGCGCGCTGCCTGAAGGAAGAGTTGATCCATGTGAGCGTTTTGTTGATGGCTCTCGACTGAGTGGCCAGTTCCGTCACGTCTTCTCGGATTGGGTTTATTAGGTCGTCAATCCTGTTTGCTGTGTCGGTCAGGGCCATTTCCGTCGCAAGCCCTGTCGCTCCAGTTGGTCCTGCCACTCCATTTGTATACGCGATATCCTTGACCTCCTGAATCTCCTCTAGGATCCTCGTCGTTTTTGTTATGATGGGTGACGTGGCCGATGTTAGGTCCTCCCCTATCTCCTCTCTTGTTGGTGGTGCTGGACGTGCTAGGAGCGTCTTGATGGCGGCGATGTCCTCTTTAATTGACTTTATGCCGTCCAGCACTTTAGGACACTCTTGTGCTATTGGGAGAGCCCTTTCTGGAGACTTTGAGCGTTGTCGTTCGCTTATTAATCTCCCTTCGGCCAGATCCTGTCTAAGATAGTGAAGGTCGGTCGCCAGATGTCCAAGTTTGGATGTAATGTCCTCCAGAGCCGGCGTGTTGTCCATGTGCGGGCAAAAGACTGTGGTGGGGGCATTTGTGTGGTGTATCGGTGTTTGTGAAGTAGGCTTTTCCTCTTTCGGGGTGGTATCAGAGACTACTCCTCTCACGATACCCTCGACTTCAAAGTTGAGCCACTTTTGAACGGCGTCTACTGCCTTGTGGGTGCTTTCCCATGCATCTTTAGTCTCTTTCAGGCGCTTTTGAAACTCATCGTGCTGATCCTTAAGCGCCTTGTTGTGTGCCCGCTCCATGCGTACCATTTCCCGGGCCGCCCTCGTCCTCTCCGTCTCCAGATTCAGCCTGTGGCGGTTTCTGGAGTCGGCAAGGGAGAGCACGAGCTCGTATAGGTTTGATAGGCTTTCCACTGCGATTTGCCTCAGTTCCCTTTTAAGGGTTCTGGAGCTCTCCAGTGCCTGTTTGCCCGTTTGCAGGTACTCTCTAGCTCGTTCCGTCGCTAGATCTTTGCAGACGCCTGTATGACCTCCCATGGGTGGGAGCATACTCGGCCTTCCGCAGTCGCTGTTGACGTCTGTCCAATTGGTGTCGGATGAAGCTATACTACCTGTGTCTTCCCAAACTCCCTGCTCGGCTAATTCTTGGTCTAGAGCCTGCCATAGATCAGGGTTCTCTGGGCAAACGGGCAAACAGGCACTGGAGAGCTCCAGAACCCTTAAAAGGGAACTGAGGCAAATCGCAGTGGAAAGCCTATCAAACCTATACGAGCTCGTGCTCTCCCTTGCCGACTCCAGAAACCGCCACAGGCTGAATCTGGAGACGGAGAGGACGAGGGCGGCCCGGGAAATGGTACGCATGGAGCGGGCACACAACAAGGCGCTTAAGGATCAGCACGATGAGTTTCAAAAGCGCCTGAAAGAGACTAAAGATGCATGGGAAAGCACCCACAAGGCAGTAGACGCCGTTCAAAAGTGGCTCAACTTTGAAGTCGAGGGTATCGTGAGAGGAGTAGTCTCTGATACCACCCCGAAAGAGGAAAAGCCTACTTCACAAACACCGATACACCACACAAATGCCCCCACCACAGTCTTTTGCCCGCACATGGACAACACGCCGGCTCTGGAGGACATTACATCCAAACTTGGACATCTGGCGACCGACCTTCACTATCTTAGACAGGATCTGGCCGAAGGGAGATTAATAAGCGAACGACAACGCTCAAAGTCTCCAGAAAGGGCTCTCCCAATAGCACAAGAGTGTCCTAAAGTGCTGGACGGCATAAAGTCAATTAAAGAGGACATCGCCGCCATCAAGACGCTCCTAGCACGTCCAGCACCACCAACAAGAGAGGAGATAGGGGAGGACCTAACATCGGCCACGTCACCCATCATAACAAAAACGACGAGGATCCTAGAGGAGATTCAGGAGGTCAAGGATATCGCGTATACAAATGGAGTGGCAGGACCAACTGGAGCGACAGGGCTTGCGACGGAAATGGCCCTGACCGACACAGCAAACAGGATTGACGACCTAATAAACCCAATCCGAGAAGACGTGACGGAACTGGCCACTCAGTCGAGAGCCATCAACAAAACGCTCACATGGATCAACTCTTCCTTCAGGCAGCGCGCACCAACAGAGGTAAAACCACAGGGCCATATATCCTACGCGGTGGCAGCCAAACAAAAACCTACCCCTAAACCTAACCATGCACTGATAATCTCGTCAACAGACCCCACAAAAACCGGGGACAACGTAATAGAAACCATCAGAACTACACTAGACTTCAAAACAACAGGAGTCACGGTCGACAGGGTAAGAAAGGCTAAAAATCGCAAGGTTATCTTAAGCTGCGAAAGGGAAGAGGATGCCAAAACACTTCGCGACAGGATTAGAACAAACACCACACTAACGATAAAAGAGGCTAAAACAGGTAACCCTCAAATTAAAATTAAAAATATAATGTCGTACCACACCGACGAGGATATAGTCGAACAGCTGAAGGCTCAGAACAAAAAGTTGTTCATAGACCTGAAAGCCGAAGATCGATTCCTTAAGGTGAGGTACAGGAAACGAGCAAGGAATGCGCTACAGTGCCATCCGGTACTAGAAGTGTCGCCTAAACTGTACAAAAGAATGTTGGAGGAGGGAGCTGTCCACATAGGGCTTGAGAAGAGACCTGTGGAGGACCAGTCACCACTCGTCCAATGCGCCAAATGCCTTGGATTTGGGCACACAAAAACTCTGTGCCGGGAGACGGACCAATACTGCAATTACTGCGGAGAGAAACACTCCTGGCAAGACTGCTCAACAAGGCAAAACGGTGGCGCCCCTAGCTGTAAGAACTGTGCTAGGGCAAAGGCTGATACTAAAGAAAACCCACATATGGCATTCAGCCCATCGTGCCCACAATGGCAGACATGGGATGGAATAGCGCGTTCCAAAATAGCATATTGCTAAGGTTCGCCCACAAGACAACGGCTCAGTTTCCACCGTAAGTACAGGCTCTTCAACAACTATATACATCATTCAGGCTAATCTGCGAAAATCAAAGCAGGCCACGAATGAACTGCTCCTGGCCGCGGAGAAGAGAGGTGCGGGAATCGCCCTGGTGCAAGAACCCTACGTTGGATCCACAGGGATAGTCAAACAATACCCAGGCACTAGGGTAATCCTATAGGGGACGTAAGGGAGCTTAACCAAGACCCAAAGCTCCAAGCCAACCTCACCTTCACGCGGTGCGTCCTGTTTCAACAGACGAGGCTCTGGCGACCGACCGATGGCGGGATAACCATCCAACAAAAGGCGCAGTAAAATGTTGAGCTGTGATGGGCAGCAGCGTCACACTTAAAAGATACTGCGCCTCTGCGCTCGCCAACCCGCCTGCCAAGCGTGGCGAGTACTGGCAAATACCCCCCTATATGGTAGGACACAAAAAAACCAGGCCCCCAGTCTCCGGCAGCCCCGCTATTCCTGATTCCGGTAGCGGTCACGGTAACGGCGGGGCAGGGGGTGCTAAGAATCCCCGGAGGCGATCTCGCTACCACCCCCAACGACAACTGGCCCTGGTGACTTATAACGCGTGCACACTGAGGACAGACGAGAAGTTGCTCGAGCTGGAGGAAGAATTGAGCAGGTTACACTGGGACATAGTGGGTTTATCAGAAGTCCGTAGAGAGGGCGAGGACACGATAACTCTGAAGTCTGGCAACCTGCTCTTCTACCGGGAGGGTGACCAAAAGTCCCAAGGTGGTGTTGGGTTTCTTGTCCACAGGTCCCTCGTAAACAACATCGTAACCATCGAGAGTGTGTCGAACAGGGTGATATACCTTATACTCAGAATAACCAAAAGGTATTCGCTGAAGGTCATACAGGTATATGCACCGACCTCGAACCACCCGGATGAAGAGGTGGAGGAAATGTATGAGGACGTAAGTAGAGCCATACACACTTCCAAAACCTATTTCACTGTTGTAATGGGGGACTTCAACGCAAAACTCGGCAAGCGAGGCGAGGATGAGTTGAAAGTGGGACCTTTTGGATATGGTCAAAGGAACGCCAGGGGAAATAGGCTGGCCGACTTTCTGGAGAAGGAGGGACTCTTTGCGATGAACTCTTTCTTCCAGAAGCCGCCTCAAAGGAAATGGACCTGGCTGAGTCCGGATGGCAAGACGAGAAATGAGATAGACTTCATCATGACCACCAAGAGACGGTTATTCAATGATGTCTCCGTGATCAACAGGGTAAAAACCGGTAGTGATCACCGTATGGTCCGAGGCATATTGAATATAAATGTCAAATTGGAAAGGTCCCGCTTGATGAAGTCCACGCTCCGACCTACTCGTGCCCATATCCAAAATCCCGAGAGCTTTCAACTCGAGTTGTCAAACCGCTTTGATTGCCTAGAGAATTGCGTATCAGTGGACGAAATAAACAACGGGTTTGTGAAAACTGTCCAAACGGTCGGATCTAAGTTTTTTAGACCTGGCCGTAAAAATAGACCTCAAAAACTCTCGGTCCACACTCTCGACCTTATGGCAGAACGTCGATCTATGGCACTGCAGACCTCCGTTAATGCTCAAACCTACAGGCAGCTTAATAGACGAATAATGAAATCTCTGCGACATGACATTCGTTCCTTTAACACGAATAGTGTTAAAGAAACAATAGAGCGAAACCAAGGCTCCAAAGTGTTTGCAAGGGACATGTCTATTGGGCAAAGCCTGTTGACGAAGCTTAAGACGGAGGACGGCAGTGTAGCGTCGACGAAAGCAGAGGTTTTGAGGGAGATCGAAAGGTTCTATGGGCAGTTGTACACCTCAGTAGCCAAACCCGTTGATAGCTCGACCGGAGACCCACGAGCTATCCTGACCCGACACTACACTGAAGACATCCCGGACATCAGCCTCTACGAGATTAGGATGGCCCTGAAACAGCTAAAAAACAACAAGGCACCTGGCGAGGACGGAATCACAGCAGAGCTCCTGAAAGCGGGTGGAACACCGGTACTTAAAGTCCTTCAGAGACTCTTTAATTCCGTTCTGCTAGAGGGCATCACGCCTGAGGCATGGAACAGGAGTGTGGTGGTGTTGTTTTTCAAAAAAGGAGACAAAACCTTATTAAAGAACTATAGACCCATCTCACTCCTGAGCCATGTCTACAAGCTGTTCTCAAGGGTCATCACGAATCGTCTCGCACGTAGGTTTGATGACTTCCAGCCTCCCGAACAAGCCGGTTTCCGAAAAGGCTATAGTACCATAGACCACATTCATACGCTAAGGCAAATTATACAGAAGTCCGAGGAGTATAATATGCCTCTATGTTTAGCTTTTGTGGACTATGAGAAGGCCTTTGATTCGATCGAAACTTGGGCGGTGCTTCGGTCTCTTCAGCGGTGTCACATAGACTATAGGTATATAAAGGTGTTAAAGTGTCTATATAACAACGCCACCATGTCGGTCCGAGTACAGGAACAGAATACGAGGGCGATTCCATTGCGAAGAGGTGTAAGACAGGGCGATGTTATATCCCCGAAACTGTTTACAGCGGCATTGGAAGACGCCTTCAAGCTCCTGGAATGGGAAGGATTCGGCATCTCCGTCAATGGCGAATACATAACACACCTTCCGTTTGCCGATGACATAGTCGTTGTGGCAAAGACGCTGGATGATCTAGGCACTATGCTCGAAGACCTCGACCGAGTATCCCAACAAGTGGGTCTTAAAATGAACATGGAGAAGACGAAAATTATGTCGAGTTCCCTTGTTGTACCCACTCCAGTATCCATTGGGAACTCAACTCTCGAAGTTGTCGACGAGTACGTCTACCTGGGACAAGTGATCCAATTGGGTAGGTCCAACTTCGAGAAAGAGGTCAATCGACGAATCCAACTCGGCTGGGCAGCGTTCGGGAAACTGCGCAAGAGCGTCTTCTCGTCTCAATTACCTCAGTGTCTGAAGACTAAAGTCTTCAATCAGTGTGTGTTACCAGTGATGACATACGGATCCGAAACGTGGTCTCTTACTATGGGCCTTATAATGAAGCTCAAAATTACACAACGAGCGATGGAGCGGGCTATGCTCGGTGTTTCTCTACGAGATCGAATCAGAAACGAAGAGATACGTAGAAGAACCAAGGTAACGGACATAGCCTTGAGAATCAGTAAGCTTAAGTGGCAGTGGGCAGGGCACATAGCGCGAAGAACTGATGGCCGTTGGGGCAGGAAAGTTCTAGATTGGAGACCCTTCGACCAAAGACGCAGCGTAGGACGTCCACCAACAAGATGGACAGACGACCTTAAAAAGATCGCAGGATCAAACTGGATGCAGACCGCTAGTGATCGGTCGCTGTGGAAAGCCGTGGGGGAGGCCTATGTTCAGCAGTGGACGTCCTTTGGCTGATTATGATGATGATGATGAGGGTAATCCAATGCACCATTAATAGGCAAAAACCGATAAAGGCTGCGATTCTCGTCTTCGGTGGCCTGTTAAAAGTCATCCATGACCCCCAACTGGTCACCGAGACAGAGTGCGCAGTCCTATTGGAGGCCGGATCTCTGCGACTGGGAGTGGTATCCCTGTACTACGAAAGAGACCAACCTATAGAGCCGTACATTGAGCGTACCAAAGCAGTATGCTTAAAACTAAACACCCAAAATCTATTAATAGGAGGAGACGTAAATGCCTGGAGCCAATGGTGGGGCAGCTCATCTGAGAACGAACGAGGTGCAACATACAGCTCATTCCTTAACGATATGGACTTCCACATTCTAAACGTTGGAGATACACCTACCTTTGAGGAGTATCGTAGAGGGAAACTATGCACAAGCATCGTTGATGTTACTGCATGCAGTACCCAACTTCTAGGTAAAATACAGGAGTGGAAAGTTGACCGAAGCCTTACCACATCAGACCACAACGCCATAACGTACAACCTACAAGTAGGCGAAAAACTACATAAAGTAGAACGCCCTACTACAAGGAAGTACAATACCAACAAGGCAAACTGGTTGAGCTTCGATAGACAATTACACAAGTCCCTAGAAGGGACTAAATTATTACAGGAAAATAATTAAAATAAACCATACAGTTAAATAATGTCATCAACTAACTAAATAGCATATCACACCAATACGTTCTGATAGAAAACTACACTCACTTACTCCTAAAGAAGACTGTGCCAATGCCTTTTTACTAGGCGTTTCTCTAATATTCCGGAGGCAAATTTAAAAGGAGTCGTAACAATTTATAGACTAAACTAAATATGGAATTGACTATAGTAGATTGTTATACATTTAATATACATTTTATGGTGTCATAAAAGAAATTTAAAAATCCTTAGGTAGCGGAATTATCCTGGTGGGCCCGCTGGTGAGTATGCTTTCCAGCGGGCCCACATTGATTTTGATTTTACAACGAATCTATAGATATACATTTTTTTAAATTGAGTATACAATTATATACACATTATATACATTTTTTTCTTGCATATTAAATTCGCCAATCTCAAGGTGGTCCCACCTCGGAGCATCACACATTAATTTCACACCCTCCGGTAATTGAGTTCTTGACTGACAGACAGACAATTACTTATCCTATAGTGGTGAGCACATAGGCAAGCAGAGTCATTTGTGTGAATGTTGAAATCTTCGTAACAATTGTACCCTTACGCTACGAGCTCTTCCCAAAGCGCCCAAGTCATATTTCGTAGCAATAGAACAAAAGAGTATGTTTTTATGTATATTTGTCCGCGACTATCTCGCATTGGGTAGAACCGATTTTGATGCGGTTTTCACTAAAATATTTTTTACACTGAGGACAAGGTTTTGGAACTATTTTATCTCAATCTATAACATATAAAAACGACGAAAAAAAATGACATCTTTAACGAACAGCAGCGACTGTCAACGTACGCATATCTGCCTCGGTGGCGCAGCGGTAAGAGGGTCGCGTTTTAAAAGCGACGGCTGCGCCAGAGGTCCCGGGTTCGATACCCGGATCGGGCCAAAAATATATACCTGATTTTTTCTGTTCATAAATTCTTAGGGTAGCCTGGAGTTTAGAAGTTGGCGGTGTTTCACCCCATGCCTCGGAAAAGCACGTAAAGCCGTTGGTCCTGCCCCTTAACTCTCTCCGGTCGTGTCAGATTGCTGTCCCATCGGGCTATGAGAGTGAAAGGAATAGAGAGTGCACGTGTGTTTGCGCACACACTTGTGCACAATAATATGTCCCGCGCAGTCGTAGTCGTTGTGACTGGCCACCGTAGTCGAAATCGGCTAGGGGGACTATTATTATTATCATGCAAAAGATACAAATGCGTTTGTTTCTCCTGTTAGCGTTATTTCAGTGTTCGGTTTTTAAAGGCGGTTAAATTTTTATGATTTTTTTTACCTAACCCCTTAAATCGCAAGGATTGCCGTATTTTTTACTAGTGCTAGCTCAGCTTAAAGCTATCAACATTGATCTTACAAAACAAGACATTCATTATTATTATAATTTACGACCTCCGTTGTGTAGTGGCTAAGCACACTGGTTTCAAGGCGTCCCGGGTTCGATTCCCGATCGGGTCAATATGTAAATCAATTTTTTTTCTATATTGTCTCGGGTCTGGGTGTTGTGGTACCACCGTTGGGTCTGATTTCCATAACACAATTGCATTAGCTACTTACTTTGGGATCAGAGCAATGTATGTGATTGGTGTCCAATATTACGTTACTATTAAAAGGAAAACTTTTTCAGCATGGGGATGAAGTCCAGGCAGGGAGCGTGTTGCTACCGGCCACGAGAAGGGGGCGGTACCTCGCTAACATCATCAAACGGCAGGCTGTCGTGAGTAGATGCACATTTTCGTACAAACACCACAGGAATTATTTTGAGACTTAGCGCTACCGATTACTAATAACGCTATCTTTTTCAGGATGGAACCGGAATTAAGTTCAATAAAAATGCAGACCGAGTAAGTAGAAAAAGTAGACGAGGTAGCTTATGATTCAGTGGTCTGCTACTTGAATTGAAGGTTTTCGTACAAATACCATTGTGTGAAATATTGGTAAAACTGTTTAATTTTCATTTCACGCTATCTTCTCGGAAACGTTCAATTACATGTCGTGTAATAGTGTTGAAATGTGACTCATCTCTGCTCACGGGCCGAAATAGTGTTTAAAAATCCACTTACACAATCCAAGAAAAAATATTGCAATAATATTTGGCATGAGTTGTTAAAAACAAACATTGGCAGCTAATTTAACAAAAAACAAGCTGATGATTACATTTATTTTGTTAAAATGATTTGATACGGCGTGACGCACCGGTGCATTCATCTCACTTATAGTAACATAATTTTATTGCCTCACAGAAAGCGTGAAAATCGGAGTATTCGACTCGGGCATAAAGGTGTCTTTGTCTGCGAACTGAAATCCTCGCTAGCGTTCGGGAACTAAACCATTATTGCCCTCGCTTCGCTTGGGCCTCAAATCTACAATCCTCACGCATCGCTCTTGGTTTAAGGTAGCGCCCGCGCCTAAAGGGCGGTAATCATAATATTACCGTGCCTAAAGACCCTCTTTACGCCCTGAGCGAATAATCGAAAACTTCGTGATTATTTCATACGCTTCTGTAAAGAAAGAAGAACTATGGATGTAATTATGTATGTGTATGTGGATACCGTATCTATGGAATGTCTATGAATGCTGTTGGGTTATTTATCTTTCATTTGACACTCTTATCATCAAAATTGGTGCTGTGGTTTGGCTTGTAGAATTTTTAATATTTTCAAAGAAAGTGTCTATGTCATAGCTATGTTCCTTTGGGATGAAAATTTTGCTACTTAAGATGAAATTAAATTAAATTAAATCAAGCATGATTTTGTCGCTAATCGCTCTTTTCAATAAACATATTCCTTAAAGGTGATAAAACAAAACATTTGGTAGGTACATAATACGTTTGACGACCCGTCTGGTGTAGTGGTCGAGAAATCGCCTACTACGCAGTGGGTTACGGGTTCGATCCCCGCACAATACAAACATTTGTGTGCATGAACATGTTTGTTTGTATTGGTCTGGGTGTTTCCTATGTATATCATGTATGTATTTACAAACAAAAAGTATTTAAGTTGTACGAGCTGATCTCGCACATTCAATGTAATATGCACACACACATGTGTCGCGGCCCGATCGTAGCATTTTTGTATACGTAGCATTTTACTTCAGACTTTACAACTTTAAAGCAATAAATCAGTGTCTTACAAACATTCATACGGGTCGGTTTTATTTAGCACTCTCCGGAGTAAACCCATCCCTTAGCATAGCAAGCAGTAGTAAATGTTAGGGTCTTAGCATAGCATCTCCTATATTTCTTTTGGTCCTTCGAGCAACCGCGGTTGCGGGACCCGACGGTAATCAAAAACGCGGTGGTTGAGCAATATTTCGCGTGTGATCGTTGTACCGTTGGACACCTAGTGACAATTATGAACAAGCATCCATAGCATCAATTCAACACTTCGTGAGTGAAGTTTGAGTGAATACAGCAGTTTACTCTTCATCACTATCTTGGCCCTACAAACGGCTCGAGGCAGTCACCATCATCAGCATTGTTGCTACGCAAGCAACGCAGCAACAACACTGACGGAATGTAGACCGTCAGTCAGCATCAGCAGCCGAACAGCCGGTGTGGGAGTCAATTCTGCACGTATCAGCATCATCCAAGTAAGATTGTTCCTTTTTCACTTGTGTCCAGTCCTCTATTGAGAAACTGTTCTTCTAGAAAAACTGTCGACTACATAAAACTACGTCTAGAAACAATAGATAATCTCTGGGGAGAGTTTGATAGCAATAACACACAGCTTGAAATCGTTGAAGATAAATCTCAGCAATATTTCGCAGAAAATATATATCAACAAGCATTAGACTTATCAAGCATTGCGCGGCATTCTAACTTCATACAAAACAGAAGACATAGCAGGCTCTTTTTCTCAAGGAAAGGAAGAGAAAGCAATACAGCATGACGGGAAAGTCCTCGAACTTTTGAGTCAGCAAAGAACTAATTTTCGAGCTTTAAATAGGCTTATACATAGTATTAATACGAGCACTATCAGTGAAAAGTGGGAGATTGGGGATGAACTACGAAATTTACAGGCGCGATGGAATATCATAGATAGCATGCATTTACAAATTTTACTGATGTTTCTTATGAAACTGAATTGAGTACTCATGAGTCATCTTTTAAACACATAAAACGAATTTTGAATCAGAAATCATCCTCATCTGTTCACATTCATCAAGCTACACCTATGTTAGAAATACCCATCTTTACGGGAAAGTACACGCAGTGGCCAACCTTTTATGATCTTTTTGTCGAAACTATTCATCATAGCAACCATTTATCAAAGTGTCAAAAAATGCAACACCTTAAGGGTAGGGTCAGGGGGGAGGCCGAGCGTCTCATACAGCATCTTACTATTTCAGCAGATAATTACGACACAGCATGGGACATATTAGTCTACCGGTATAATAACCCGCAATTATTATTTACTAAGCAAGTCGAAATATTTCTTAATCAGCCTAATATCAATAAGCAATCATCTTTTGAATTAAAAAGATTATATGACACTAGCACGGAATGTATCCACGCAATCCATAATCTAGGAGTTGACACTAGCACCTGAGATCCATTGCTAGTTCACCTTTTGGCCAAAAAACTAGACATGGATACCTACAGCGACTACAAAGAGGCGCGTAAATCTCCTAGAGATTTTCCGTCATTAGATGAGTTTATGGATTTTTTGGAAGCTAAATTCATTGCCCTTGAACCTATACATAAAAGAGAAAAGGACACACCCCCCAAAAATAATTCATCAGCTCAAAATCATCCAAAAACATCAATTTACAAGCAAGGTCAAGAAAAACCTTTCTCTAGATTTTATAAAGCAGCTTCTACCTATTCTACAAAATGTCCACTATGTTCCCACGATCACGAATTATATCGCTGTCACAATTTTATCAGCATGTCAGCAGATATGAAATTAAAGACAGTTGTGAAACATAATATTTGCCGTAACTGCCTTTACAATCATGCCGGCAAATGCTATTCCGAGAAACGCTGTAAAAATTGTGCTGATTTCCATAATACCATATTACACGATGCCTTTGTGAAAACCACACACACAGCGACAAAATCAACTAACTCGAATTCAACACCTGCAATGCCATCAGCAAAAAATAGCGACAAACAACAGCATAGCGTAAATCACGTGGCTCACGTGACAACAAGGAAGTTTTATTAACAACCTTGGCATTAAGGGTAAAGGCATCCGATGGCACCTTTATTACTTTAAGAGCATTGCTAGATCAGGGCTCGCAGATAGCTCTAATACGAGGGTCAAACTGAAAGTTCTTAGGAAATCAAAAACTGATTACATTAGCCAGTTATTAGTTTTATTATATATTTTCAAAATATTGTCCATTGACGTCAATACACCGCTGCATGCGATGGAACCACTGGGAAAAGCACTTTGCCCACTCGTCCTTAGGGGTCTCTTCAATGGCATCGCGATACGCAGCCACCGCTTCTTCAGCATTCATAAACCGCTTTCCTTTAAGTTTTTCTTTAATTTTTGGAAATAAATAAAAATCACAAGGCGCGAGGTCGGGGCTATACGGCGGGTGACCCAGTAATTCAACGTTTGATGTCGCCAAATAGTCGATCGTTCGCTTGGCGGTGTGCGACGAGGCGTTGTCGTGGTGAGGGAGGATCCTACTGCGAGGTCGTTTCTCTCGAACTTTTTCCAAGACAAGTGGCAAACAATTGGTAGTGTACCATTCTGCAGAAACTGTTTTTTGATCCTCTAACACAATTGTTGCGAAATGACCTATCCTTCCAAAGAACGAGGCCACCTTTTTTTTCCCGCACTTCGATCTCTCTTCACTTTAGTTGGCAACTCCTCGAAAGGAAACACCCACTGAGCAGGTTGTCTTTTGGTTTCAGGATCATAACAGTAAATCCAGCTTTCGTCACCTGTTAGTATGTCGAACACAGCATTTGAGTCACCTCCGTTAAATCTTTCAATCATTTTACGGCACCAATCCACACGATGGAGTTTTTGAGCCTTAGTCAAATTATGAGGTATCCACCGGGCGCAAAGCTTCCTGACCGCTAAATGTTCGTGGAGAATTTTGTGCACTTGACTCATACCGATGCCTAAGCTTGTCCGAATCTGCTGATAGGTCACTCTTTTGTCAGTCTCTATCATACGCCGCACAACACAGATGTTATTTTCAGTCGTCGCCGTAGAAGGCCGTCCCTCACGTACATCATCAGTGAGATTAGTGCGACCACGTTTAAACTCATTAAACCAGTTGTAAACAGTCGCACGAGATGGGGCTTCATCGTTAAAGGCCAATCGTAGTCTATCATAACTTTCTTGTTGACTTAAATGACATCGAATGTCATAAAAAATCATTGCACGAAAATTTTCTCGTGTTAAATTCATGTTGACGTGACACAGACAATTTTCAATTTGCCGCCAAATCGTAAAACAAATGACAAATGAATGAAATATATACTCAGTAATATTGGCAAAGAGTTCTATTTTCAAATTTTAGAATATTTTTTTATTATATTGTTTATAAGTGGCCAGTTCTAAGAACTTTCATTTTGACCCTCGTATCAGAAAACGCCGCACAAATGTTAGGGCTTCAGCGGCAACGTTATCACGCTTCCGTTTCCGGCATAGGGAATGGTTCTAAAGCTAGTAAGGGAGTCGTATCAATTGAATGCCAATCAATATGTAATGATTACAGTTTTACAACACAAGCACTAGTGATATCACGTGTCATTAGCAACTTACCTAATAGTTCGTTTAGCAAGCAGTCATGGCCGCACTTAGAGCATATTGATTTAGCGGATCCTGACTATAATGTGTCCAAGCCGATAGACATTCTCTTAGACGCGAGCATCTATTCAGATATCATTATGAGTGGATTAATTAAAGGCCCCGCTCAGGCGCCAATAGCACAGCAGACCAAACTAGGCTGGATTCTCTCTGGAAATGTAAAAACTTTTAATTGCCATGTTGTAATTAACGACATACAACAAATATCAAAGTACTGAGAATTAGAAGACATCCATGAAAACGCTAGCACTTTGACCAGAGAGGAACAGTATTGTGAGGACTTTTATCAGGCTACTACAAGCCGGCTAGACAACGGTCGTTATGTAGTAGCACTTCCTATGAAGCAAGGTTTTGAGGAAAACTTAGGTACATCAAAGCCAAAGGCCATAGCACAATTTAAGCAATTAGAGCGCAAAATGGCCAAAAATAATACGTTTTCAAGCAGTTACAAGCAATTTATTCATGAATATCAAGAACTTGACCACATGCGTGAGGCAAGCAGCGTAAGTGAACCTAACTGCTTCCTACCACATCACGGCGTGCTCAAGTTAGATTCTAGCACTACGAAGTTACGCGTAGTATTTAATGGATCATCAAAAACGATCACAGGCCATAGTCTGAACGACTTAATGGAATGCGGTCCCAACCTGCAAGTCGATTTACAAGATCTCATCTTAAGATGGAGACAGTATAGGTACGTTATCACCACGGACATCAAAAAGGTGTTCCGTCAAATACTTGTCAGGGAGTCGGATCACTCGTTGCAATCAATCATATGGCGTGACTCACCATCTGAGGCACTCCGTGAATATCATCTTACTACGGTAACGTATGGGACGAAAGCAGCCCCATTTTTAGCAGTCAGAACTTTGAGACAACTTGCTAAAGACGACGCTTCAAAGTATCCTTTAGCAGCAGCAGCACTAGAAAGCTCATTTTTCACCGATGACCTTTTAAGTGGACATCAAAGCATTGAGCAAACTAAGGAATTGCAAGGTCAGTTAATTCAAATGTTACAGGGAGCACGGATGAACTTGCGGAAGTGGTCAGCCAATGATCAGGAATTGGTCTGTAACCTTTAATCTCAACAAGTCGATACTCCGTTTCATTTCAAGTGCTCAGAGTCCCGTAAGACCCTCGGGCTCCGATGGCATCCATCAACTGATAATTTCTCATTTCAAAGCACAATTGAGCATACAGAGAGTAGCCACACAAAAAGACAACTTTTATCAAACATTTCGAAAATATTTGATCCATTAGGTTGGCTCTCTCCTCTTACGATCAATGCAAAACTACTTTTTCAAAAAGCATGGACGTCCGGTATGGCATGGGACGATAAATTATCACAGCAATTACAAGATGAATGGCTTCAACTCAGGGACGACCTTCAAAATATCGAAAATTTCTCCATACCTAGATATTTGGGTACCACACAAATAGCATTTCAAATACACGGATTTAGCGATGCGTCTGAAACGGCGTACGCGTGTTCCGTTTACATTGTTACAAACAATGATAAAGGGGAGTGCACATCCACTTTAGTGATCGCAAAAACTAGGTTGGCTCCATTAAACAAGCAAGTGACACTGCCAAGACTTGAATTATGCGGTGCACAGCTTTTGTCACAACTCATAAAAAAGGTTGTACAATCACTACCTCAAGAGCATATTAGTATCCATGCGTGGACAGACTCTATGGTGACCTTAGGCTGGATCCATGGAGATATCACGCGCTGGAAGCAATTTGTAGCAAATAGGGTTCAGCAAATCAGAGATGTCATTCCAGCAACACAGTGGAATCATGTGCGTTCAGAGGAGAATCCAGCTGACGCAGCAACCAGAGGTTCCACAGTAAAAGGTTTATTAGAGCATACTTTGTTGTGGGAAGGGCCCAAGTGGCTTCTTACATTTGACCCAAAAAATATTGGTGACAAAACATATCAAAGGCCTAATTTAGAGGCCAAGCAAGTAAGTGTAAACACCACTTTATATCAAGACAAGCTCCCCACATTAATAGCCGAGTTATTGCAAAATAATAATTCAATCACTCGAGTTGTGAAAACAATAGCATGGGTATCACGTTTCGTGGCGCGGCTTCGCCACAAAACGTCACAGCATATTCAGCATTTATCATCAGCTGAAATCAACAATGCTTACAACATTGTTATCAAGTACACTTAAGCTCATGAGTTTGAAGACGATCTTTTTGATTTTAAAAGCAAAGGTCAAGTTCGACCTAATAGCAAAATATCAAGCTTTTGTCCGTATTTAGATGAGCATGGAATAATGAGAGTCGGTGGACGGCTAAATAATTCAAATCTAAGTAGCTCCGCTAAACACCCGATCATTCTAACAAATCATAGCCGATTGACCGATCTCGTAATCAGTCAAGGACACATCGCCACACTTCATGGTGGTCCGAGACTAACACTATCCTACTTAAGAGAAAAATACTGGATTCTTAGTGACATGAATACAGTAAAACGACAAATCAGAATTTGCGTTAAATGCCGACGCTATAGCACTGAAAAGAGACAGCAAATCATGGCAGACTTACCTTGTCCTCGGGTAACTCCATCGCGCCCGTTTACCCACACTGGCGTCGACTTTACAGGCCACGTCGATCTTAAAGCAAGTAAGGGCAGAGGGGTAAGGTGTCATAAGGGATACATAGCAGTTTTTGTATGCCTATCTACGAAGGCCGTGCACCTTGAGCTGGTCTCTGACCTGAGCACGCCAGCTTTCTTAGCAGCATTTCGTCGCTTTTGTGCACGTCGAGGTACTCCTACTCACATGTACAGCGACAACGGTACCAATTTTGTAGGTGCCAACCGATTACTGAAAAAATAAACTTAAAAAAAAAGTAAAAACCGACTTCAAAACCAAAATGCACAAAAAAGTCTTAAATAAACTCTTCACCATTGAAAGGAAAGGAATCCATTTTAGGCAAACAATTTCTTTTTGGAGTCTTATAAGATGGCAACATGTTAAAGAGTTAAAGTTAAATAAAGAAACGGTAAAATTTAAGTTTATTTGTAATTTAAGTTTTTATTTATTGTAAAGTAAAGCTTCCTCTCTCTGTATTAACTATTTTGCAGCGCCCGAAAGCGTTCATAATGATCGCACATTGCTAAAATTGTAACACCTTTTTGTACATTATGAAGCAATAAAAGTATTGAGTATTGAGTAAAGCATTTTTGGAAAAGGTGGTCTACAGACTATCTACAGCAGCTGCAAGCTCGATCTAAATGGAGAACTCCAAGTAAAAACATTGAAATCAATGACATTATTTTGATCAAGGACGATTACCTACCTCCTGGAAAATGGGTCATGGGTCGAGTACACGAAGTTTTCCCTGGTAAGGATGGTTACGTCCGAGTGGTTTCCATTAAAACACAAAATAACATCATAAAACGTCCAATCACCAAATTAGTCGTACTTCCTGTTCACGAGATGACATCGGAACAGAATCAGCATGATGATCAGCAGCACATAAATCAAGGGCGGACTAGAAAGGTTCGTAGTAAAGGTATCAAGAGCTTCCTACTAGCAGCATTATTGTTTTTTACTATGCTTTTTTCTCCAACTCTACAGCAGGTCCAGCAACCCTATAACGTAACTCAAATTACAGATAATAGGGGCTTGTACTTTGATAAAATATCAAACTTACAACACATACGCGACGAATGGAAGCTTGTCGTTTATTATAATTTATCAACTTAGGATTTAACATCTGTAAGCCCTAGGCTTACAGATGTTAAATCCTACGTAAATCATTTAAAAATATCATGCAAGGGTTTACCACAACAATATCAAACACTTTCTAATCAAATAGATCACGAGCTAAGCGAAATTCAGCACTATAATAAGATTCTACAAAATCAGAACCTAAGCAGACAGAAACGTGGCTTGGTGAATGGGATCGGTTACATTGCCAACGCGTTATTCGGAGTGTTAGATAAGAGATTCGCGGAGCAGTACACTAAAGATATAGAGAAAATTGTCCATAACGAAAATCATATGCAAACATTAATACGAAATCAAAGTATTATACTAGAAGCCGAGTATAACATCATTCAGCGAAATGAAAAAATCATGAACACTCAATTTCAATTTGTAAAGGAGCATCTTCGTAATCTATCAGTTGCGACCCAGATAATATAATACTATGCAAAGTGGCGTGCTTTAATCACAAAGTGCGGCTTTTCGACGAAATTTCGCCATAAGACGTATGACTACTATAAAAGCGTGTTTTTTTAGTTTTTTTAAACTATAATTTATTTTTCATTTTTTAGTTCGATGTTTCAATTAATTATTTGCGGACATGCGACACGCGATAGCTCTATCTTTCTTACTCCCTTACAGAGGATCCACGAAAGAATTTATTAATCCTGGCGGTCCTTATAAGGATATTGAGAAACTGTTATTAAATCATTGCATTGTCATTGGTCCTTGATACGTGTGGAAAGTTTCAAATTAATCAAACATCTGGTAATCGGTCAAATTTATGCTCAAAGATTCCATTACATACATACATACATAGATACAACCCAAGCTAATAAAAGCGTGGTAAAAAACCCGGCTAAGTGTGAACGGACCTGCGCACTGGGGTTCCGTCCGTGCCAATTTTAACTAAATAAAGGGTTCAATTACTTCCACTTAGCCAAAATACCACACTATTTTATTGACAATAAAAATAACTTTTGTTTTCACAGTATTTGTATGAAGGACAAAGTTATATTTGCGGTTGTTGAAAATGTGTTATATTTCAGAAACTACTGGTTTGATCTCCAAATCTCCAAACCAATTTTCGTTGAAATTATTTGAGAAGATCATTCACATTTAGTTTTTTTTTCAAAATTTTAACGAGTTTAGTTCAAAAGTTAGACGGGGTGACGCCCATTTTACCACTTTGGAAGCGTCTATCTTACAAACGTTTGACTTTCAGATAAAACAGTTTTAGGAACCTTTATGTTATTTTGAGAGACCTATCTATAGATATCCCACATGCATAGATTTAAGCATTTTTTTTGTTTGTTTTAGTTTCACATACTTATGAGAGCCTCCCCTCAAAAGTATTTTTTTTTGAAGCAATCGTACAGCTGTTGGCAGGTTTCACCTACCTACCAAGTTTCATCTGTGTAATGCTAATAGTTTCAGAATAAAGTGGCTGCGTGTATGCGGGCAGTCAGATAGATAGACAGACAGACTTGGCGAAACTATATGGGTTCAGTTTTTTGCCATTCGGCTACAGAACCCTAAAAAGAACACTATCGCCCTAACAATTTTTGTTAGAAGTCACATGCGTTTCACGTATGTGAAAGTTATTTGTCCCACAAAGTGATAAGGCGTTGGATATCTCAATAGAACTTGATCCTTGATTAGCAACTACTTTATAGATGAACGCTGAAGCAAAGAAGAAGGTGGACGTGCTCTCCGACGATCTGCTGCCATACATAATCGGAGAGCAAGAGCGCCGCACCACGCTGCACATGCGCGTCATGACCGCCATCCAGAACGGCGAGAAAGGCGTCACCGTGGCCGAGATCAGGAACAAACCGCCGCTTTTTATTAGGAAAGGTATTCATGGTTTAGGAGACCGACTAACAGGGATTATTTAGATTTTCCTCACTAGTGGGTAACTAGTGTGTCTATCTCTACAAATTCACATTTTTTTTTGTTTTCATTTTAATTTGTAGAGACAGTGAGTAAAAATTAATAATAGGTTTTGATTACATACTTAATAGTCTGAAGTAATAAATTTCCACAAATCCCTACTGATGTGTTAAAGTCAATTACAGACAATTTACAGAACAAAATATACAGCGCTTTAAAACATCATTACAGAACATAGACTGGAATCAAGTAAAAAACAATGCATATAAATGAAAATTACACAATATTTAATAATATAATACAAAATCACCTTGATAAATACATTCCAAAAATAAAAACAAAAATAAAAACTAAACCAATAAAAGGGTGGCTTACATCAAGCTCAAAAAAGTCATGCAAGCATAAAAGAATACTACGAACACTTTTGAATGAGTCAAATTCGAATGTACTGAAAAATTACTACTTGCAATATAGTAAAAATATTAAAAAAATGTATAAGAATTTCAAAAAAGCTAGAATATTGGAGACAAATAAATAAATCTGATAACAAATATAAAACAATGTGGAATATAATAAAGCTGGTAAAATGACAATTAAAGCTTATAAAAATATAAAACTAAAAATAGATAACAACATAATAGACTGCCCTGTTAAAATAAGCGAGATTTTTAACGATTCGTTTTTTAATAGTACCAACAACATAAATTAAAATATATATCAACAAATATTACACACCGCGTATTAAACCCACCGACATCTTCACTATTTTTACACCCTGTAGATCAAAATGAAGTTATAAAAATCATTAAAGCCCTAAAAAATAAACGTAGCTGTATAGTTGATGAAATTCCACCTTTACTAATAAACAAAATGCGCTAATGAGCTTTCTATACCTTTAATTTATCTTATTAATCAAAGTTTTCTTGAGGGAGCATTCCTAGATTTGCTTAAAATAGAGTTAATTAAACCATTACATAAGAAAAATGACACAACATCACCTCTTAATTACAGACCAATAGCGCTCTTGCTTAGTTTTTCAAAAGTTTTCGAAAAGGCCATGTGTAATCAATTATATAATTTCTTCGAGAAGTTCAGTATTTTAGATGAGCATCAAAACGGATTTCTTAAAACTAAATCAACAACATCTGCTGTGTACCGGTACATACAGACAGTCCTCAGTCACCTGCATAGTAAAAAGTACGGCGTTGGCTTGTTACTAGACATGACATGACAAAACATGACATAAAAGGACGTACGAAAGCGTAGATTATAATATTTTGCTATCAAAACTGTACGGTTCGGGGATACGTGGCCCTAGCTATTCTTGGTTTAAATTATAATTAGATAACCGGAAACATGGTAATCATCGATCATTTTGACACAAAAAGTAGACAAATTACATCAGTCGCTTCGAAAGAAGAAACATTAACAGGTTCAATACCACAGGGAAGTGTGCTTGGCTGCATTCTTTTTCTTATTTACATAAACGTCCTACCTAAAATTGTCAAAAGTGATGTAGCCCTGCCAGTTCTATTTGCTGTCTGTTCTTATAAAATGCGAAGATATAACTACAATCAATAGCGTTCTTACAAATACAATACAAGAAATTTCTTCATGGCTACATCAACATAACTTAACAATAAACATCTCCAAATCAAAAATAATGCAATTTAGACCGTATTGTAAATCTCCATTAAACTTAAATGTCACTTTTAATAATACAGAAATCGGAACAGTTGATAACTTCAAAAACGGTTGCCCACTCTATTTCGAAGTTGGTACGAGTAGTACGCTTATTATAAGTTGCTATACTAAAAAGTAACAACTTTGTATGTGTTTAGGAGATTTGTACGGAAAATAAACAATTTGTTTGCTGGTTGGTACATAATATTAAGTGATAACAATACTATATAGGTAGCAAGCTTTGATCTCTTTTTCACTCCTACTACCTATTCATGTGTTGACCACAACAGCAATCTCTATGCAGATCTACCTAAGAATTAATCGAGTGGTAAAAAAGTGGTAAAAAAAGTTGTGTTTAACTTTGCGAAAAATAAAACACGTCGGAAATTATTTGTTTTACCGTACCTCAACGGTTGTTTATTATGTCATGATAGGCATCAATTATTTTAGGACTGATGTACCGCTGCCCATCCAACATGGCGATACTAGAGCCCGACGGATCAGGGGTCATGATGTGCGAGAAGGAAGTGAGACCATCGCTCATCACCTTCGACTCCTGTCTGAGCGCAGAGGACAGAGACCTTTATGTCGCTGGGAGTAAATACTTCTTTTGCAATCGTGAGTATTGAGAATCTGTGGTCGTAGTGCGAGTCGGAGCGAGACTTAACAAGATCTCGCTTCCTCGAAACTAGCCTTTTCGACGGTAAGTGTACTTGTTCAGAAGGCGTAGTGCGAGTCGGACCGAAACTTACTCGATCAAACGCATCGAGCGCGTTAACGTGATTTTTTATAGGATTGAAGCAGCGCCATCTAGTAGCTAACGTTTACACTAAAACAATCCCATATAAAATGACGTTTACGCGCTCGATGCGTTTTATCGAGTAAGTCTCGATCCGACTCGCACTACGCCTTCTGAACAAGTACACTCACCGTCGAAAAGGCTAGTTTCGAGGAAGCGAGATGTTGAGTGGGATATAGAGTACTGTTTTTGATGTCTCTTTAGAGTGTTAGGGTTTTATGAGATTACGCCATCCACTATTCTAATACATGTTGTTCATATCTTAATACTATAATGAGGCGTGCGTTTGTTATTCGTAGCTTCGTAGTATTTCGTGCAGATATAGTAGTCGTAGTCCGTAGCATGAGATAAGATGTAGATACGTACCTTACGTCACGGACTACGAATTAACACCTTATTATTGTTTAAACTACGTCGGTGGCGCAGCGGTTGGAGGGTTGCACTTTAAAGCGACGGCTGCGCCATAGGTCCCGGGTTCTATCCCCGGGTCGGGCCAAAAATAGGTACCTGGATTTGGGTTCCCTCTATCTGGCAGAATCTTTTTGCTCCGAAAGTCACTTAGCAGAACACACTTGGCATAATTTTCTTTAGTCGAATATTATTCAGGCAGAATTTTCTGTTAGCATAATTATTGTTTGGTCGAATATTTATATGCCCGAATTAACAATGGTATACTTTTAACATAGCAGAAATGTTTAAGGCATAATTACCTTTGGCAAAATTTTACTTTGCATACTTTCGCTAAGCATAATGTTTATTAAGTACGATGTTTATTTGGCATAATTTGACTAGGCATACTATGAAGAAAGCAGAATTTCGTTTAGAATAATTTCACTACGCATATTGATATTTCTTTTAAATAGTATTTTACCCTTAAATCGAATTAAAAAGTCATTAAGTTGTGGTACAAAAGTTAGTGACAGAAACGAATCGGTGCAAAACCGACTCCACACAGTCTTGTTTGCTCACCCCTAGAGTGTAATTCAAAATCGCGTAGGCGCGGGAGGGGCGAGGCAGCCCGCGAGCTGAGGAGCAGGTGGTTTGAAAGCTCGCCGCCGCGGCTGAGGCTGGCCGGCTTGGCCGGAGCTGCGGTGGTGAGCGAAAACCATCTGCGACGATAAGCTCGCGTGGGACTGCAGGAGCCCCGAAGCGCCGGAGCCGTGACAGTAACCATGCATGTTGCATGTTGCATGCTTGCATGCTGCATGCAAGCTGTTGCTTGCTTGCATGCTGCATGCATGCTTACTTGCATGTTTTATCCTTGCTTGCATACATGCAAGCTGTTGAGAATGCATGATTGCTTGCATGCTTGCTTGCTTGCTCCATGCTTTGCTTGCTTGCTTGCATGCTGCATACTTGCTTGCATGCTGTATACTTACTTGCATGCTGAATTACTATGGATTCAATTACTATGTTTTAATTACTTGTTTTCAATTACTATGGATATGAAATGTATGCCAAAAGATGATTATGAATGTAAAATTTCTGAGATATGATAGTTCTGCCTTGTAATGATTTTAAATATGAAAAATATGCCAAAAGACGATTCGGACATGAACTTTCTGCGATAGGATGATTCTGCCTATTAATGACTATATATACGAATTGTATGCCACAAGACGATTCTATCTGTGAATTTTCTGCGTTAGGATGATTCTGCTTTAAGACTATTATAGATATTAAATTTCTGCCTAAAGATGATTCTAGCTTACACGATTATGCGTTTTGAACATCTGATAAATGAGTGAATGCTAATTGATGTTCTGCGAAAGGAAGTTTATGCTATTTGATGATATGCCAAATAAAATTATGTCAAAAAAATTCTGCGAAACAAGGTAGACCCACCTGGGTTTTTCTGATCAGAAATTCTCAGGGTAGCCCGAAGTTTGGAAGGTCGCGTGCCTCGCCTCTACCCGTGCCTCGAATAGTCCGTAAAGCCGTTGATCTTTTGCCTTATCTTTCTCCGGTCGTGTCAGATTGCTGTCCCATCGGGCTATAAGAGTTAGAGGAATAGAGAGTGCACCTGTGTTTGCGCACACACTTGTCCTCTATACTATAATATGCCCCGCGTAGTCCATAAGTCGTTGTGGCTGACCACTGTAGTCGAAATCGGCTATGGGGGCTAATATATTGTTTCATGACATAATATGTTTTCGCAGGACATTGAGTAGAGGGCCCAGACCTGCCTAAGAACGGAACGGCAGTCATCGGCTGTGCACCGACAGAACGCACCTCCCTCAACTATACGTATTCCAAATGCGCACTCGAAGACTCCGAGGACGTCGTTGTGCACTACCGGTATTATCCTGATAAGGTAACACTGATGTAGCTTAATATAAAACTGTTTTATGTGCACTAGTGTACTCGAAAGAGCGAACACATAGATAGTGATACAAACTTAACGTGAGTTCAATTACACTTCTTCAATTTCGACTCCAATATCCAATCACAGCAATTACTTTTCTATGAAATCAAGCAACTTCTATTAAGCATGAACAGGCCATCGCATGTCAGGGGGCGAGTTGCGATCTTGCTTTAATCCGTTTAAGTTCCAGGCATATCAATTCCCATTCAACTAGCTGAGTCGCCAAATCGCATTGATTTGCGGTGCAACTTCAGAAAGGATAATGACCAAAGCCGGGCCCAGATTGCGTCTTTGTAGTTTATATTTCAAAAATTTTGTTTGAAATATTATTGTACTGGTATTTTAAGGATAAATAAGCAAGTAAGTATTGAAGTACTTTAGTTAAATATAACAATTACAGAATGTATCAAAATGAATGTTAGTGAGGTGCATTAACTCTGCAATCACAAAACATAACCTCAAAATGCCTAATCTGTCATTGAATTGCTCGTTGATTGAAACCCCTGAATTTTGAGTGTATTCTTTCAAATATTTATAAACTTTATCCCAACTTTTTGTAAAGACGCACGCTGACGCAAAGTGGGCCGAGTTTCTATAGATAGAGTTTTGGTCAATATCCATTAGTATTTCTATTTCACTTACACGTAGTGCTCTACCCATAAAATTATTATCCGTTTCCGAAAGGGGATAGTATTTCTATGGCTATACCACGCAATACTCCTGTATGGATGATACGAAATTGCATTACTTTTCTAATCCGTTAAAAATCAGAACTGCTTAACTGTCAAAACAACATTGCACTACCCAGATATATGTATATGTCTACCTAATTAAATCAAAACATCCTCATTCCAGACCTACAAGTATGTCAACGAATTAGACCCGGACAAAGAGGTCTGCGACCACTGGCGGCCGTGCCAAGTGGGGTACATATTCAGCCTACCCACCGCTGACCAGGCTCAGACGGTCCATGAACTTTGGAGTAAGGGCACATTTGTTCTTATCCGTATTTTATTAGGCCAACCTAGTACTTAGTTGTTGTATGGATGCTACCTATTTATCCAATAGCAAACAATGTTACCTAAATTTTGAAAGTCGTTTTCAAAATGTATACTTTGGTTTCAGATGATTACAGTAAGTATCTACCTAATAAAATAATGAAAGGAAGGACGTCCAAATGAATAGGATACACCAAAATAAAAGCATTTCAAAGTTGCGCGAGGAATACTCCATACGAACTTATAGTTGTGTATTACGAAATTTAGAGAGCTAATCGAGACAAATGATGGGGCATGCCTGTTGATAGAAAGATAAATATGTAACATTCGATTGCTACTGAGCGCTCATTGGGACGAGTACGTGACATCCCGCTCTTAAGCCTAATACTATAAAATGAAAAAACTATACTTATGAATGAAATGACACGTTTTTCTTGTCTCGAACAGTTGCAGTGTAATTGGTACAACTCCTAAACCCAGGGAGGCATTTTTGCCAGAAAAACGAGAAATAATTTAAGGCGCTGTCGGGACGTATGTATAGAGGTAGCATGCCCGACTAAATGCCCTCCGGGCAATTACCTGCCTTTCGTCTTCGTTCTTCGTCGGTCATTTTAGAGCGTGTACGACGTATCTGGAGGCCGATTCTCGCATGATCGAAAAAAGTTCACACACGTAAAAAAGTTCACCACTCGATTTTTTTTCGAAGGAAACAAGGCTTGTGTATTCTCAGACCTTCACAGTCGAACTAATTCGATTGAACGTCACACGAACATTTCGATTGCTGGAGACCAATAGATTTCGAAATTCGTATACGAACTATTGAGGTTCTAATCGGGTAAAATGATTACCTAACCTAAAATCGAGAAAATTTTAATTGACTTTGTAGGATTTTTAGCCGACTTCAAATAAAGAAGGTTTTCTGTGTGTCCAATGTATAATGTTTTTTTTCCCTATTAATAATGTTTGGCTATTGAAGGTATCTAGAGACAAAGTACTTGACAATTCGAATCTACGAGCCCAACTCGATTAGGTTTTGTTGTCTTATTACGGAGACCTTTGGTCACCTTCAGCTTTATTCTCAGACCCTGGTTTTATATTTTGACTCTGTTTCAAGCTCATGATCATGGATTGCCCCTATGTATTGAAAACAATCCTAAATTCAAATTTCCTAATGTTAATGACTAAGGAAGATTAAACAGGATAAATAAATAAATTTCATACAAATAAAAATACCAATTTAGCTTGTGGTTTTATTTGCTTCATACATCAGTCAAAACACAAAACATTTAAAAAGCATTAGGTAATGTTATTGTTAAAAAAAACTATTTTATGCCATTGGTCATATAAATCAGGAAAGTTTGCATCCTTTAATCCAATGCACTACATTTCTAACTTATCATTTATTTTGTTGTGAAATGAATGCGGTTGTGTTCCAAGGAGTATTTACAATCCCTATATTTGACGCTCCTTCCTTTTTGATTATTATAATTTGTTCTACTGCTCGCTTCTGTAAAAAACAATAACTAACATAAATATCACAGAAAGTTACCTTCTCCACACAAAATAAAAACAAAACTTGAACACCATTTTTTTTAGCTCAGTATCTCTTTTCTGGGATAATAATGATAATTGTAGTTACTTGAGGTGGAATCCATAAACTTTGTTTGAACACATTCAATAACTCATAGAACAGATTGCTAATGTACTAGGTATTTGTTTATAATAAGGTAACTATAGGCAATAGATGCATAGACTTAGGTTATGAATGGAAAATCTGATGGTTTGATTTATAAATTATGAAAATAAAACTATCATTATGTGTCTAGTTATTTAGGTACTTACCTAGATACCAGAGAATTAAGGTATTCAAGTATTCCCATGTATTTTAACCAGTCTTTTATCGCATTATATTGGCAACTAAATATTCTTTCTGCTACAACATAATCCAGACTATCTGTAAATAAAAATAGTTTGTATTGTAAGAACACTACTTATCTATCACATTAAGAAGGTGCACTAATATTTGTGATGTTAATTATCCAAATCTATTACTACTAAAGAATTAAAGTATCTTTCTTGTAGCTAGTAAATAAAATAAAGCATATTATTAAACAAACAGCGTCATACCAACCTTAGAAAATACATTTCTAGTTTTTGTTTGTATTTATGGCCGTAATTCTTATTTATTCCTATTTTAGGCATAAGTTGAGAAAACAAATTCATAACAGTCACTGAAAAATCGATATTTACAACAATTTTGACACACACACACATTGTCATTTATGACCATAGAGAAAGGTAATATGGCGCCTCGCTGCGTTTCATTTCATGCTATGCATCAATAATGAAATTTTAAAAATTGATCTACCGTTATAATATTTTTAAAAATATGTATAGTTTTGTGAATATGTACACCAAATTAAACAAACGAATAGATTTATTGTCTAATTTCACCAAAATTAAATTTTTTAGATGGACTTAAATATACTTTATTTCGGCGTTTTTAAAAACGCCCGTTCGATCTCTGCAATGGAACGTTGTAATGAAATTCGAACGTGAAATGTTCTATCGGTGCATGAGAATAGCAGTTTTATGTATCACTCGAACTTTAACAATAGAATTGTGAACTTCGTATACGAATTACCACACGGAAAAAGTACTACTTTACGAGAATTGGCCCCCTGTAATTTAAAAACATCTTAGAAGGACACTTGAACATAATTCGCGCGCTTTCGCCGAGCGTTTTGACTGCTAGTACATGTATCACTGTAACATGGTACATGCATGGGTTGATGTTGCCATTATATTTGGACTTGTATTAAATTTGTTATGTTTTCTAATTGGTCCACTTGTTGACATAAATAAAATATTACTATTAAGTAGGTATGTAACCATTGGAGTTAAAACAATAATATTTACAATTTTCAGTGGAAGGTAATTTTAGACTTGTATGAAGTTATTGATTATTTTTTGATCAAGTTAAGTAATTAAGTGTTACTACATAACTAACATGTTCAAATTCACTTTTTTAAGATGAAGACAGTAAGTGCTTTAATTCACTAATACTACTCATTATGTTCATATTTTTTCACGAAAATAAAGTGGACTGAATACTAATTTTGATTTATTTATCATCACAATTTCAGAATATCAACGTGAGTTTCTCCTAAAAAAAACTTATCTCATATAATTTAATTTTGCTAGTAAGAAATCTCAACTGTATTTTATTTCATTAATTTTAGAGGACGGTAAGTTACTATTCTCTTTGTTATTTTAACCGAGGAGATTTAGAACCATAAACTATGTTCGATTGAAAATTAGCAAGTCCTGAAATATATTAATTAATCCTTTTGCTTTTAGAATATGTTGAAGGTAAGTCAGTAACTTTAATTTATTATCGTTATCATGTATTGTCATTACTACAAATGCTGTTGAGGCTTTTTTTGTTTTTTTGTAATATTTGTTTTATTTCTTACAGCTGTTCCTGGTAAGCAGAGATATTGAATTATGAAATTCACAAATAAATAGCGATAAATTGCATAATATAACTCGTATCGTTCTCTGTTTGCAGATATGGATGGGCGTAAGTTATAACATAATAGCAAGTTGTTCTTAGTTTAAAACTCTATAAAATTAACTCTTCCCTGAGAACCTTGTAAATTGAAAAATAAGTAGGTATTCGAAGTATAAATCGCAATGTTTTTTAATACCCTGCCTTTTTTCAGAGCATTTTGTAGCCGGTACGTACACTTTAACTATCTCTCTATGTTTCTAAAACTCTGTTTGTTGTTGTCTCAAATACATAATCCTTTATATAATAAAAAAAGTTATATTGGACACCAATCACATACATCGCTCTGATCCCAAAGTAAGTAACCAATGCACTTGTGTTATGGATATTAGACACAACGGTGGTACCACAACACGCAGACCCGAGACTATATAGAAAATTTGATTTCTATATTGACCCGACCGGGAATCGAACCCGGGACCTCGGAGCGGCGACGCCTTGAAACCAGCGTGCTTAGCCACTACACCACGGAGGTCGTCAATAATTCATTTTATTTCAGATGACTTCCTCGAAGAGTTTATCCACCGGGACGGAACGCCAGACGGTCGGCCATACGTGCCGAGTCCGCGTAGAGTCGCCTTATCGAACGTTCCTGAAGGCTATCTGTACCAAATACTGGGATATAGGAAGAGCACTCACACTTATATCGTAAGGATTTGTTCTACTCACATCTTCGGAAATCATAGTTGAAGTTTTTAAGTGTATTATTTTTTTATTTTTACAATAACTTCTTTTTTACTCCATCTAAGTACTTTTTATATTGTTAACACCATTTACCTCCGTTGAGAAGTATAATGTTATTAAAGTTAAGCCGACCGCTATCGACACAGGCCTTTATTTCCGTACTTACTTTTATTTTCTCAGATAAAGAGATTCCGCTCTGTGTAAGAGAAAAAGAAAACTTAACTATGAGTTAAATGTTACAATATTAATTCACGATATGGACAATTCAACGTCAGTTTTTCGATTTCGATTTTTATTTGTTCAATTATTTTATAGTACAATAAATTTGTGTAATTAATTTCTTGCTCTTAGTCTCGATGTTTATGTCTAATTAATCTACATTCCATTTCAAGTTACAATTTTTGCCACTTACATTGCAAGCAAACAGCAAACATGTGCACTCGATTTCAATGCTGTATTATAGGACAATTCAGCTTTAATAATGATGTGTTAAGAAGACTGATGGAGCTCACCCGTACACGTCACATCAGCGAAGCCACTCTTTTGTATGTTGTGTAAAAATAATCAACTTTTGCCTCCGCAAACATTCCTGATGCGCTGCATAACTTGTCCGACAAGCTCCAGATAGTGACAAGCTACTGAATGCTGATGGGGCTACCCCCATCATTCTTCTAAAACTTTTATCGTATTGAATGCGGAAAGCATTAAAAGCTTTTTAGTCCACAGGCTGCTAGTAGCTGTAGTGTTTGACAATACGTTTTAAACAGTGTTAACTTCACGTCTTTCGAACATCCAGCAAACCTTCTCATAGCCATATAACACCTAACCGACAAGGCCTTACGCTTTACATTTCAGAAAATCGGAGCTAAAAAAGTGTACCATCCACCGTACGTGTATGTCCAAGGAGAAATTTCCATTCCAAATAACGACGATCAGAGTCATTTCATGAGCCGGTACCACATAGGATCTTTCTCCAACGAAAATAAACTTCACGAGATTAGCAATGCGTTTTTGTACATTGGTAAGTAATACGTAATAAGTAAGTCGTATAATACCTACACGAAGCTCCTTATTATTATAATAATTAGTATCGAGATCGATATGGAAAACTGGAGATTGTTAGATGATGGTTCATAGAGGATATATGACCTTTGGTAGTAAGGTCTAAGACCCTTTACACACTGCGACTTTTAGCAGCGAAACAGTCTCGCGTTTTGAAAACGCGCTTTTAAGCGTCGCAACTCACGCAATGAACAGATTTTATTAAGTACCTTCTTAATAAAGTACCTTAAAGCTGCTTTGAGCTGATTTTACAAAAACCAAAAAGCGTGATGAGACCTGCTTTTAAGCTGCTCTGTACCGTTACCATGAGTTTACGGCAGTTTTACTCGCTAGCGGTAAAGAAAGTCTATGAAAAATAGCACAGCGCCTCTAGCGATCACTTGCAGAACTAAATTAATATTATTGTAAATTATATTAACTAATATAATAATATTGTAAATTATAATTCTTTTATTCAATTTTTTTTTTTATTTTTTTTGTAATTTTTGTGTCAGCATTTGTCCTTTCTTTATTATATTTGTTTGTTTAATGGTTAATGTTATTATTATTATTATTTTTCATTCGTTCGAATTTTATTATTGCATTTTATTATTTTAATAATTATTTCAACATTAAAATCTACCCACAAAGGCACCCGCTGAAAATCAGCGTCGTGGTATGCGTTCCGCTGCCACGACTTATGCTGAGCGGGTGGGTGCCTTTTCGACTCGAATAGTCCTGTTTTTTTTTGGGCATGTTTTTTTTTCTTAATATGTATTCGGTCGAATAAAGTGTTTCTTTCTTTCAAATTGTTCCATGCAACAAGTTAAGTCGTCGCTCGCGACTGAAACCGCCGTAAACTCATGGTAACGTAGTGCTTATTGATCATTTCCTGTTACAAGCTTGTGGTAGGCATAGATAAGTCATAAGAGGGTTTAATTATGTTTTTCAGAACGAACAGACGTGAAGTTACAAGAAGTGGATCTGCATTTAGCAGTCGGACAGAAGGGCGGTGTCCACACCATCTCCTTCTACGGACCTGGACACCGCGTGAAAAACGTCAGAGTGAGGGGAGCTAATTGGCAGGTGTACAACCTACACCCGAGAGTCTGCAAGATCAGGCATGATAACTCTGGGTAAGAGAAGCTCACGATTCGAAAGTTTTGAATTTTAGGTAGAAAAACCAACAGTGTGATGCTCGGAATAAGGTAAACCTATATGTCTTTCGCAAGTTCGTGGTTTGAATGTCAACCTAGGTTGCACAGTGAAAAAAGACGTGATTCATACTTACTTAGCTAATCTGCGCGTTAAAAAGCGGTTCATTTGCGTTCTTAAATATAGAGAAAACAATTGCCGAAGTAGGTGTGATGAAGATGAGGACGTTGTCGAAAAACATAGCAGTGATAGAAATGTTCTCCGTCTTATATAAGGTCACCTGGTTAAAATTTATAATAATAAAAGGGTCGATTTAGCACAATACATTAATATTTTTTGTTATTGGGTTTTAAACGCGTTTTTGAGAAAATTTGAGACTATGATATATATTTTTTCGATTTTTTCAAAAAATAATGATAGTGTCCTGCTGTTTCAATGACGATAACGTTTTGGATATAATTTCAGTGGAGGCACCATTGAGATCAACGTGGGTGTCGTCACAAGGAACAGTTTTGGGCACTACTTCGCGATAATATCCGACCCAGAGGGCAGAGAGCAAAAATTGAGGGTTATGCAAGTGATAAGTAAGTGGCAGCAGCTAGTTGCCGATATAATTACCTTCTTACCTAATAATATTACTTCAACATAGTTTCTGTAAATCCCCCATTCAATAACGATATAATCTCTATTAAAAACGTATTACCTACTAGATTGAATACTAAATTCAATAATCATTGACTTTTATTATTGAGCACGATCATTATTTTCTACCTAGGTCATGGGTTTTATACACACATCAAAAAAAGTGTGCAATCACTTTAAAAAAAAACTTTTTTTAATGGTAAATGATATCATTGACCTATTATTATTCTTCCTTATATTGTTATTATAATATTTTTATAGGGCTTTATATTTTAAGAAAAACAGAAGTATTTTTTCTTGATAAAGTTGCATTAATTGAATTAAATCAGTTTATGCTAGTGATTACAAACTTATTTTGATGTGTGTATGTATTTAAGTATTTATGGGAGAACCCCCCATCAGGGTCGTTGTCTGGTACATCGTAACACAAAGAAAATTTCTTACTTCAAAACCAGCAAATTAGTGGCTTACATATACTTATATGTAACAAAATTATTTCAGGGGCAGGTACGTAGCCATATCGAGAAGGAACTGTAAGCTAAATCAATGAAATACAAGTATTTATAATAATTATGGCTAAGTCTAAGAATTTGAAGAGCTGCAGATTAATGTAATATAAAATATTTTAATAGCAGCATTATTATTCCAGACGTGGGTGAGCTACACATTTCAATTCTCTTCATTCATACCTTTAAAGTTTCACATTAGTCTCAATCTAAATATTTTTATGTTTTAGATACTGGTAAGTAATCATACATTCTTCCTTGATATATATATATATCAATATCTTGTTATTAATTGATTATTTCGGATTTTTATCTCAATATTATGTTTTTTTATTCATTAATAGAAAACAGTAAGTATTAAAATACGATATTTATCTCTAAAAGACCATAGAGATGACTTTCCAGTCATACGTAATCTGAAAAAAGTTCATGAATGTTCGCGCGTTTTCTTTTTGCGAAATACTCAATAGAATGTTATAAGATTACCAACAATAAAGTTCAGAACAATCCAAGGTGCATGTTAGTATCATACGAGTACTCACATAAATGGCTTTTTGGGGTAGTGATTCGAATACTTAGCTCCTACTTCAAAACAACTTGCAACTGTCCTTTGTACTGCCGCACTGAGCATTTCAGCGTAATACGAGTACATCGCTGGTAGAGCTTTCACAGTTCAGTTTAGAAGTTTACATCAAAGGCCAATCTGCTCACAACAGTGCCGGCACAGTGCCGACACGTGCCGTTCAGTAGCGTATTCATCAGTGTCAGTCAAAAATGATATTGTGGCATACATTTTGAACGACGTTCTGTGAAGTTTAGTGATCACTGTAACTGACGAGTGCGGATAGTGTCGTACAAAATGTATTCTATAATATGCCGGCACTATTGGATCGGGCTTCAAACTGCTGCTACTGCGTTCAGTGCCGTCTTCGCTCTTCTACCATTGGTGTGTTCTAGCCTTAATGTCACGTATTCCTTGCTAACTGTTTTTATGAACCACAGAGCTGGGAACAACGGAAGAGCGCAAATCCTTCGCAGTGGGAGCAGCGGCACACTTTCAAATGTCATTCTCATGTACGGAATGCGACGTGACCGACGTACTGTGCGACGGCGAGAGCGCTCTGCCACGAGGGCAGGTGACGCTCGACCCGCCCGGCACCGTCACCTTCGACTTCTCCAGGTATTAAGGAACTATTCGTCCCGTCTAGCACCGTCACCTTTAACTTCTCCAGGTATTAAGGAACTATTCGACCCATCCGGCACCGTCACTGTAACGTTGTATATTTTTGTCTAAGTTCGCGTGAAACGAAAAGCTAAATGGATATAGGACTCCAGTCCATAGTTGTGAATTTTTGCATAGATATGACGGATGCTGACACTGACATTTGTCAAGTGTGACAGCTGCGGTTTTTCCGGGTCCGCGACTGTTGGTCGTGCGTCGGAGTGGAACGTGTGTTAAAATGAAAAAAGTAAAAATTTTGATTACGGGGCACGCTCCATTTATTTTGTAGTTTGATAGTTATTCCTGACGCCGCCAACATGACAATTTGGATGAATTCATTTCGAAATTGATTTGATATAAATGACTGGAAAATGGTCTCAAATAGAATAATTAGCATAAATGCTTAGTAATCAATTCAAAAATTATATGGCGAGCCAGCTGTTGCAGGTTTCGCTTTTGATATGTGTCTGTAAGTTGTACAGTCACAATCATGTTTTAACCGCAGTGAACTTACTTATACCTTATTTGGATTATGTTTGAAGTCAGATTTTCCTGATGGATTGATTTGCTTCTTGACTGCTGTTTTGAGGATGGACCGGTATCGGTGAAATTTTGGGGTAACGTTGCAGAATTGTCTGTAGTTTGATGCAACAAAGATTTGAAATAGTAACCTCCGTTGAAATCCGAGGTTGGTTTTCCTTGTATTTACTTTAACTTTAGTGAAAAGTGGGATAATTTAGCTATTAATTTAAGCATAACTTAGGAAACCCTTGGAGGATAAGTATTGGAATCAATTAGGAAATTAAAAACTTAAATTGGTGGTTTATCTTTATTTAATTAGAAATTTGTGAACATAACGATTTGTAATAGTATAGATATAGATAACTAAATTAGAACCTAACCTAGTCTCTACTGAATTCTGAGCTATTAAGTTTTGTATTTGATTTTTTTGAAAGGTGTTAAAAGGTAGACGCGTAATAGCAAATTTGAATAAACTTTTGTTGCCAAATGCTATACCCGGATTTCTTTATTTCATTCGAATATTAGTACCTTTTAAACACCCTTTGTCCACACTGGCCGGGAGTGACTGTGACATCACCTTCGACTTCTCCAGGTATTAGGGAACTATTCTACCTGTCCGGCACCGTCACCTTCGACTTCTCCAGGTATTAACGACCTATTCGTTCATAATGCAACGCGACCGATGCACTGTGTGACGTAACCAAAGCACTGTGCGACGTGACCGACGTACTGTGCGACGGCGAGAGCGCTCTGCCACGAGGGCAGGTGACGCTCGACCCGCCCGGCACCGTCACCTTCGACTTCTCCAGGTATTAAGGAACTATTCGACGCATCCGGCACCGTCACCTTCGACTTTTCCAGGTATTAATGACCTATTCGTTTAATGTGCAACGTGACCGACGCACTGTGCGACGTGACCGACGTACTGTGCGACGGCGAGAGCGCACTGCCACGAGGGCAGGTGACGCTCGACCCGCCCGGTACCGTCACCTTCGACTTCTCCAGGTATTAGGATTAAGTCGTTCTGAATGCGACGTGACCGACGCACTGTGCGACGTGACCGACGTACTGTGCGACGGCGAGAGCGCGCTGCCACGAGGACAAGTGACACTCGTCCCGTCGAGCACTGTCGGTGCTTCAACTTCTCCAGGTAAAAAAAAAAAACAAGTTTAACAGCTTCAGCTTGAAAGAAGAACTCTAGGAAGATTTAGATACCTTAAGATTTTTCACGTCACCATAAACTTCCAAATAACGATCTAACATTGAAGCACCTAATTAAGCCAAAATATACTTGTTCACAAGAAATCAGTAAAAGCTCGACGAACTTAATAAAAATTCTGGTACAAACACACCTACTCGTTAATGGCAGCAGGCGTTACTTTGCGGAAATCCATTATTAAGTTGAAATTTATAAAATTATTTCTTTAAATTTCCGCTAAGCGACGCCGGCGCAGGTAACTAACAACACGAACCGTCACCGCGTTTAGTATTAGTTCAGGCAAATGCAGGAGCACGGACGACTCCGCCGAGACGACAACATCTCCCGAGGTTGCTACGTGTAGTGGCGTGATGCACCACCCGCCCTCCCTCAATACCCATGCGGCACAGCTGATGCAATTATTAGTACCCAACACCAACGTGCAAAAAACCTCGACGCGTTTCGCCACTACACGTGGCATTCTTTAGGAGATGTTGTCGCCTCGGCGGACTCGTCCGTGCTCCTGCATTTGCCTGAACTAATACTAAACGCGGTGACGGTTCGTGTTGTTAGTTACCTGCGCCGACGTCGCTTAGCGGAAATTTAAAGCAAAATAATTTTATAAATTCCAACTTACACGTACTCGTACCATTACCTAAATCTCTCCATCTTAACTTTTAATTTCTAAAGATAGTTAAATGGACTTTTATGACTACTCTGCCACACATAATATGGCCTCTTCGCCCAGGATCTGAATAAAACTGTATCGAAAAAACCCAGATTAATCTAATATTGCGCTTGCGCACAGCTTTAAAGTCACCGACTGCGGCGTCTACAAAGCCATCTTCAAGGACGGTGCTCAGACTTACGAACGCGTGTTGGCTGTTTTAGACAGTGAGTAAAAAAACTATTTTTCTTTCGAATTTATTATTACTTTTTATTTATAGCTCAATCATGAAGATAACTTAATATTTTGTATTTTTTACCAGACGAATGTAAGTATCCCTTGTTAATATCACATCGTTCGAATAGATTTCTTACAGCAAAGTTTTACATAGCAGATCGTTTACTTAAAACTAAGTATTTTATAGCTACGTCTTTTACTCATTTCAGCACCAGGTAAGTCATTATAACTTATTTGATGGTTCAGTTTTTTATCAATACTAACGAACACAATGGTGTGTGTTGCAGATGTCACGATACCAAACGTTCAAAAAGTGACACCTCCTGCCGAAGGCAAACTATTGGAGACAACCGTCCCATACAAATGTGCCAAGAGTTGTGACGTCACAGAGGTAATAGAAGCAAATAGCTGGTCAAAAGAATTGAAGTAAACCATCGTAACAAACTTGACTCCGGGGTGAAGTGGTTAGATAACGCAGTTTAAGATATGTCACCATCTCGTAGGACCCTGGTTCGATGCCCAGTCGATCAGTATTAAGTTTTTTTTGGATCATTGACAATGTTGGATACCTTTTAAACACATATAATAAACACCAATCACATACATTGATCTGATACCAGAATTAAGTAGCTATTGCATTTGTGATACGATGGGAATCAGAAACAACGGTGGTACCTACCACAACACCTAGACCAGAGACAATAAAAAAAATGATTTCTACATCGACCCAACTGGGAATAGAAGCCGGGACCTCGGAGGGGCGACGCTTTAAAACACAGCGTGCTTACCCAATACACCACGGAGGTCGTCGTAAACAAAAGTAAAAAAACATTCTATATTGAGTGTGCTATGGCTACGAACTTATGGGTTCAAATAATGTAAATCTTATATTTATTTATTTCCAGGTTTCTACGTGATGTTATCTTATATTTTTCCTCAGGTTTCTGTAGGTGGAGTACCATTGCTATCAACTGCGAATCAAGGCGACGATCCAAGCGTGCCCAACACTGGCACATTTGATGTAAGTAGGTCCTTGTTTTAGAATCTTGTAGCAACTCTTTGTTCAGCACCACCAGCTCTTTATCGCGTGCTGGCCGGTGATGAAAAAAACATTCGTTGTCAATGTTTTTTATAACCGGCCAGCAGCACAATACATAACTGGCGACACTATGGCCAACCAAGAAGTTAAGAAGGCTACGGTTGAAACCTTAAAATTAAAACCACAGCCCCTTGAAACGCTTTACTAGAAAAATCAGCTAACAGCTCTACAATTCTACATGCTTTCCGAACATAAGGATGTGTCACCACCAACCATTACTTCTTAAAAAGTAAGAAAGTTCATAAAATAAATTTTCATGCAACTTAATGCTTAATCGGGCTCGTCTTGCATTTTCAGATATCACCAACAGAAATTAAAATTCGCATATCAAAATTCAGCGATGACTATAAAGGACCTTACCAGGCCACATTCCGTCTCGAAGACGAAATCTCCGTCACCAAGAACATCATGGAAGTCGGGTGAGAATAATATTGTTTATTATTTTGTTAGGCACTTTTACCAACAGGAACCTACTACTTGTATATATAGGCCCACTTGCCCATGATAATTTAACTTAGGATTACGCTTACCCTGGATAACATCATCATTTTGTCTCAAAAAAAATATTTGATGTTGACAGAGACAAATTGAAGATTTAATTCAGTCCACCTTACCTACCTGTCCTATTACCTACTTCGCCTTTCGTTGGTAATTAATTTTCTTAGTCGGTCTAAGTAGGCCCAAATAAGCTTTAAATTGCACAGTACCATGTTACCTCTAACACAAAACTGCTAAAATATCTCAAGGAATATTCGCCGAATAAAATACAACTCGCCTAATTTAAAAAAAGTCACCTATTTGTCAGCAATCGTTTATGTAAATGACATTTTAAAATAGGTCGCTTTATATTTATTCAGTCGGATAGGTCTTATCTGACGTTGGTATATAATAATATATTACAGGGTGTTGTTTTGGTCAGTGACCTAAAGGATAATAATATGAGTTATGCTCATTCTATAAAAAATGTTTTCTTTAAATTCTGAGCAAGTTTTATACAAGAAAGCCTCTTCACAACATTCAAAAAAATTACAAAACTAATGGGGAAACTCGCACCCTAGCGCGTAGCTAGCGCTTATCTACGAAATACTACGCCGTAGCTAGTAAGCTAAGAAAAGGCTACCTGGTGTTGGTAGTTTTAACTCGATTGCTGTACCGCATAACAAAAATGATTTTGTTGGTTTTTTCCATTTCAAAAAAATTTTTTTATTTATATATATTTATTGGCATCAGTATCGTTTGTACAGTCACCCCTGAGTCGCTCGTCGCTGACCAAATCAACACCCTGTATACATGTATAATTGATCCTAAATAAATAAGAAACTCATAATTTTTCAGTCATGAAACTGAAGAGGCACTAAGAGCGGCTGCAGGTCGTGGCAAGAAAAACGGTATGTAATTTATGGTTATTATTCATTTAAGTGACTTTAAGATGTCTGTTACAGACAATTGGCCTTACTACAAAGAAATAAACATGGATTAAACTTCTGTTTAAAAGTTATGTGGTTCAAGTGAAATATAAGTCAACCGTACCAGTTTTTCGTAATATAAAAAAAGTGTTGTGCCTAAATAACCGAAAATTTCAATTTTATTCAATTGTTGTTTCTAATCGACTAAAAAATATTAAATAAAATCATGAATCGTACAAAGATCCTCATAATTTCTAATAATTGAATTACTGAAAGTAGGTAAATTTGTAAATTCGTACAAAAATATTGCTATTGCAAGAAAAACCTAGATTTTTTTACTCGTCACAAAAACTATTTTATGTATTAGGTTTATTTATAGCTTTATGTAACGTTTAACATGTTTTGTTGCTTGGCAGTATTTTCGACTGAATGTTTATGCTAATTCATACTATTTCTATATGTGAGAACCTGTAAGAGGTTTATGAGTTAACCATACAATATCATATCATCTATTTAAAAACCCTGGTTTTCCTGTAATAAAAAAATACATAAATAAATAAATACTATTTATCCTACTTAGTAAAATCACAATGAAAATTCATATCCCAGGTTTAATTAATCGGGTACAGTTAAAATGTTACAACACTATTGGTACATACTATACTTGCAACATAAAAAAATAAAAAGGTTCAACTGAAACTGTCATTCTAGTCCATCTAATAAAAAAAAACAGAGTGTATTTGTGGTAAGGCTGTATATTTTTGAAAACATTTCAGACACCGTCACTGACGTTACCACCAATCTTGTAACCGAGGAAAGCACAACTGGAAAGAACACTGAAAATATGAATAGCACAGTGAGTGTTGTTTTAAGGATAAAATTATCTGGGGCTTTTTTTAATTTCAGGTGCATAGAGTCAAAATGGAAATGAAGGGTCTTGTTTTTTCCTCGCAAGTGTGTTGAAAAACGTCGTATGAAACACGTGTGCCTGTGACCATAATATACGCGGGTTTTTTAAGGTGTACTCGCTTTCGCTCGTGCGCACACAATACCGCCTTGTATTAATGGTTAACTTAGCACACTTGTATCATAATGTGCTTTTTGCAACATTTTTCATTATCACTCTGCTCTTATAAATTTAATCGTGATGTTTTATAGCCTAAAGCCTTCCTCGATAAATAAGCTGTCCAACACAAAAATATTTATTCAAATCTGTTTAGTTGTTCTTAAGATTAGCGCGTGCAAACAAACAAACTCTTCAGCTTTACAATATTAAGCATTGATAAAAAAGAATACAAATGGAAACCATACAAGCAGCACGAGTAAACCACTAAAGTTTGAGTTAAATCTAAATCTGTAGGTACTTACACATGATATTTAAAATTAAGCTTAAATTTTGGCTTGATGCACCTGCAATGGTATTTATATGCCAGAAACTCTATATCAATGTTCTGAGTCACCCTTAACAATAAGATGTTATTCCCCTATATGTAACGATCACTCTCGAGGTTTGAATTAAAAATAAACAAACTGTAAATTTAATTGTTTTTCCGATATTGCAATTCAAAATTATCTCAAATGTCATAGTTCATTCAACTCACGATAGTGCAGTTAAGTCCCGATGCCCAAACAGAAGTAGACGCGTAGGAATCCCCTCACACACACTGATACATACATAAACATACAAAGAATTCGCGCCCGCGCAATCTTAGGGAAAATGCGAGGTAATTAAACGACTCCAGGCCGCAAACCGAGTTAGTTGATATCAATCAATCCTTCTCGGAACGTGTACATCCGGCCGTCTGAGCCAGGCTTCTGGAGAGATCTAGCATATCTAGGCTGATAACGAATCGTAAGTGACGCTGATATATCCAGGTTTCATCGTTTGTGACGCAATAGTTTTCTTGGAAAATCAAAAAAACTAGGCTCAGACAGCCAGAATTTCGCATTTCCTGACTTTCCAGATCTCAACGTTCAGAGGGTTTCAGGGCGCTGTTTCTTATAAAATGTGATGTGACGCGTAAGTGACGGTCATCCGAAGTCCGAAGTAGTTTCATCCATTTTAATCCAGTACTTTTTGAGAAATCGTGATAAACGTGTGGCTCAGACAGCCTGATATCCGGTCGTCTGAGCCAACTTGTTTTTCTCTATATTTCACGAAATGTTATGTTTTGAACAAATGTTTTTAGGATTTACTGATGTGACGACGTTAGTGACAGCTCTCGACCAGATTTGAACCCTCATGACGCACGCGTTTTGGAGAAATTGAGAAAAAACTGCTGGCTCAGACAGCCGGATGCTGGCTGTCTGAGCCACCCAGTTCTACCACTTCCAGGTGTTGTACGAAGCTGAAAACTCATCTTATCTGATGTGACACGGCCTCTTAGTATAAAAATCGTAAGTGACGGCTCTATATGCCGCCAATCAAAAATTATAAGCACTTCAAATGTTTCCCATACATTGATGCATTTAGGTGGCCACACTTCGCACTCTTTATGGAAACGGAAAGACAATTCAGTACAAAATGTAAGCTAAAGCCCCTCATATCAAGGCGGATGCTTTCTGCTGATATTTAAATATGTAGTAACGTAGTCAATAACTACGCCGATGAAGGAAAATATGTTAATTATTTATGGTCTCAGGTATTTCAAGAAAAAAAAGTTATATTACTATTTATTTGAAAACAACCGGTAGTTTCAGTAAGGTACTACAATATTAGAAAATTTTGGTAAGGTACATACTACTTACATATTACTCGACTTTTCACATGTAATTACGGCCCACTTGGGACAAGATGCAAAAAATCAATATAAAACCTAACTTCATTCTGCAAGTAGTTTCCTTTTATTGTTTGGATGAAAAATTTAGTAATTCATTAACTCGTCCCACCGTGCCTATAAAATATTTGGGACGAAATGCAGAAAAACAAAGATATATTTACATTCTGCAGCTCGTCCTCAGTAATTCTTTCTCAACGTTTAAAAGGAGGCTTTAATTTTTTTTTCTAGTTCAAATAAGATGTACTTACCAAGATCATAGTTTATCAGACCATGTACAGGCTCATATTTTATTCACCATTTAAAAAATCAGGAATATGCTATTAAGTTAAAGAAAAAAATGCTAAATGAGATTTTTAAAACACTTTTTATTCACTGTTAATTCGACATACAAGATAGCGTCAGACGAAAAAGATGACATTCACCGTGATGACAGTTGCTGCTAAAAAATCCGCACTACTGATTAGTGACTAGTGTACTGACAAGGAAAACCTGCACCTACGAAATTAATCATTAAAAATGCAATTAAAGAAATTTATGATTATGATATTGGGCTAGTTATGCTAAAATGGGGCCCAAAGACTTATGACAACAATCAGGCATGTTTTGACGTAAGCGCCAGACTCAGAACTCAGTCAGCAGATCAGTATTTAGTTTGACTTACAACATTTACTAGGCGGAGTCAGCGTTCTCTTCAAAAAAGCTAGGCTCCAGGCTGACTAGGCATACTCAGCGCTTTGAAATTACTTTTTTACTTGACGTTTAGATAGCTGTTTACCGTTAATTTTGATCACACCCAAAGTCTAAGAATTGCGATGTTAAAGTCTCCTGTTATTGATATTTTAGTAAATAAAAAAGTAATTTTACGAATTGTTTCTGGTGTAGCATTTATACAAATAGTAGCTCATGAATTCATCCCATATATTTCTGCAGCTTATTTTGGACGAGATGCAGATAATTTAATCAAATGATTTTTTAACGACATTTAAAGTAATTAATAAGTTAAAACTATCAAAATTAGTATAATCAGAATAAAATCAATAATATTGTTATAAAAGTGTTAACACAATTTTGTTGTATGACAGGAAACCCTTTAAATGATTACAAAGTAAAATATAATATATAATATACATCTGATAAAACCATTTTAGTCAAATGTGAATAATACTACACGTAAATAGGTATACTATACTCGTCATAAAATCAATAAAGTCTATGAACTAAGTCAAAATCCACGAGCTAAAAAGTTATTTCATTACTTAATTGAAAAAAAAAACCTGTCCTGTGAACATAAACTGTAAAAGAAGATAAACGCTACAACCTGTGGTACTAAACACGACAGGTCCAAAACAAGAGATTTTACTTCATTGTTTTCGTAAGTTGGTCTCTACGCACCTCTCTAACCGCCATATCCATTGTTACTTACTTACATTTTTATTTATTATGTATACATTTTGTAACTTACATATTTAAACTTTCTTGCTAAATTCAGCAAAAATCTTTTGGGCTATAAAAATAAATGATATTAAGCGGATGATTTCTTTCCATCCTGCATAATTTTATAGTCTATCTATATATTTTTATATATATGATCAGCCATTTCACCACTATCACACCTAGTGGTAAGTGATGATGTCGTCGAGGATTGATCATGTCTGATCAGTAATAGCTTAATCACTCTTCTCTTGAAAATGCCCAAATTAATATTGATCGAAACTGTTTAGTGCGCATTGATAGCATGGCGACACAAAGATGGCGCGCGTCTCGTGTTCCGAAGGTAAAATAAGGCTGGCTTAGTAACTTTTATTCGTAATAATAATAAGCGGTCTCAGCGAACTGTGTTTCACCTTCGGCACCATTTTATGGTTATTATTTTGCACCCAAAAAAGCAGAAGACGATTTGCATAATGATTAAAATTGATTATTGTATTCTGTCCCAAATGGGCCGTAATCATATGGGACGACATGAGGAATGAGTAGGTAGTATGTATTTAATACCGAAATTGTCTGATATTGTAGTAACCAGCTGGAACTAGCGGTTATTTTCAAATAAAGAGTTACAAAAAAACCTGGAATACCCCATAACATATTTTCCTTCATCGGCGTAGTTATTGACTACGTAATAACATATTTGAATAGCAGGAGAAAGCATCCGCCTTGATATAAGGGGCTTTAGCTTACTTATTTTCTACTAAATTGTCTTTCCGTTTCCATAAAGAGTGCGAAGTGTGGCCACCCAAATGCATCAATGTATGGGAAACATTTGAAATGCTTATAACTTTTGATTGGCGGCATATAGAGCCGTCACTTACGATTTTTTACACTAAGAGGCCGCGTCACATCAGATAAGATGAGTTTTCAGCTTCGTACAACACCTGGAAGTGGTAGAACTGGGTGGCTCAGACAGCCAGCATCCGGCTGTCTGAGCCAGCAGTTTTTTCTCAATTTCTCCAAAACGCGTGCGTCACGAGGGTTCAAATCTGGTCGAGAGCTGTCACTAACGTCGTCACATCAGTAAATCCTAAAAACATTTGTTCAAAACATAACATTTCCTGAAATATAGAGAAAAACAAGTTGGCTCAGACGACCGGATATCAGGCTGTCTGAGCCACACGTTTATCACGATTTCTCAAAAAGTACTGGATTAAAATGGATGAAACTACTTCGGACTTCGGATGACCGTCACTTACGCGTCACATCACATTTTATAAGAAACAGCGCCCTGAAACCCTCTGAACGTTGAGATCTGGAAAGTCAGGAAATGCGAGATTCTGGCTGTCTGAGCCTAGTTTTTTTGATTTTCCAAGAAAACTATTGCGTCACAAACGATGAAACGTGGATATATCAGCGTCACTAACGATTCGTTATCAGCCTAGATATGCTAGATCTCTCTAGAAGCCTGGCTCAGGCAGGCGGCCGGATGTACACCTCGGAACGCGTAAGGCATTAATTTTTCGAAATGGTAAAGTTACATATGTTTGTGGTCTTCGTCCTGGCCGCTCTGTAGCAGAAGACCGAAGGCAGGACTTTTAGCAGGTGCGAACTGGTACGAGAACTAAGAAAACAAGGGTTCCCAGAAAACAAGATGAGAGATTGTAAGTTTTTACATATATTTTTTTTAAATCAATATCTAATATATATAAATCTCGTGTCACAATGTTTGTCTTCAATGGACTCCTAAACCACTTAACCGATTATAATAAAATTCGCACACCATGTGCAGTTCAATCCAACTTGAGAGATAGGATAGTTTAAATCTCAATTTATCATAACTGCACCCGTGCGAAGCCGGGGCGGGTCGCTAGTTAAATTATAGATCTCTGTTTTTAGAGATGTAGCACAAATATAGGTCAGTCGGTCGTATATACACAGTCTGGTCATAAATAATGTTACAATTAAAAAATATATTACATTTGAATTTGGAATCTGTCATTTTTATACGATTGCTCTAATTTTTGCGCCAATACATTTTATAATATTTTGCGATATTAAAATGGAGTGGGGTGATAAAGAGAACCGATTCGCTGTGATTGCATTACACAAAGTTGGTAGGTATGGAGCCAAATGCAATTTTTAAAACTCTCCATACGCTTGGTATTAGTCAAATATTTGTGTACCGGGCGATCAATAGGTACAATGAGATCTCATCTGTTTGTGACGGAAAAATATCTGAGGCCCTATTTATAATTTCGTTTGTTTCGAATGTCGTTGTTTGTCGAGTGAATTTCGTTTCGAAAATCACTCGCCATCTTGAAGCGAGTGAGTCAAAAATAGAGCTCCAGGGCCCCTATTTTTGAATCCCTCGCGTCTAGATGGCGAGTGAAAATCATTCATGAAAGTCGAATTTTCTAATGAAAATCAGTTGAAATCCACATGGAAGGGATTTGCAAAAATATATCTTGATTTTGTAGGTACTTACGTCAATAATTCGCGTGATTATCGTAGATTTTTTATTCGTTTTCGAACAATTATTACACGCCATATTTAAGCGAGTGATTCAAAAATACAGGTCCTGGAGCTCTATTTTTGAATCACTCGCTTCAAGATGGCGAGTGATTTTCGTTCGAAAATGAATTAAAATTCATAGAAAAAAAACTCGTTGTCGAAAATCACTCGCCATTTCAAAGCGAGTGATTCAAAAATAGGGCTCCTGGCCGTCCACATAGTGTTCGTACGAAAAAGGTGGTCAAAGCATTAAGGGAAAGAATTTGCAGAAATCCTATCCGAAAGCAATTTTTTTTAACTGATAATTTAAAAAAGAATAGGGTGGTAAAATCGAAAAAACTACTGAAGCGGTACGCAAAGGGAGGTCTCAGAAAAAAAAATGTTTACGGATGAGAAAATCTTTACAATTGAGCAATATTTTAACAAACAAACAAAGTGGTCTCTTATGAAAACGTCACGCAATTGACGTTTTCATAAGAGACCACAAATTTCGCTGGGTCGGACTGACAGCACGGTAGCTCAATTGGTAAGAGCGTTTGGCCCGGTCAGCCAAAAGGTTGCTGGTTCAAGTCCCGCCCGTGCGCAAATTTTTGGTTTCTTATTTCATCTTATGAAAACAAAATGAACATATTTATGCTTAAATCTCTAAGGCAGCGTCCCAATTAGCCGGCAGAGTGCAACGTGGGCATTACCCGACTTCAGTGATGGTTTGGTGGGGTGTTAGCTTGGATGAATTAACCACTGGATATGAAACGCAAGAGCGAATGTATGAAAATAACATTAGCCAATTTCTGCGGGGCGGGGGGAGCTTGTCGTGTCAATTATTGACATTTAGTGCATAAAAGTGTCGATATTTTTTTTATCGATATGTGTGGAACGAATGAATGAACGAATCTTTTGTAAAATTATATAATTTTATCACCAAAACAATAAATTACATTATGGGCATGTAATGCACAAACTATCAAATGAACAATTGAAACATGGAACGTCGTTTTATATAAACGGTCTGCCAAATACCACTAACTAGAACTTCCTTAGACATATTGAAACAGCCCGTAAATACACATAGCCTTGCACCATTAAAGTCCTCATAACGGATAATTAACCAGAAGATTTTTTTGCATCGCATTATGTCACTCGGTGATGTTTTGTGGGGATCCATTTTGCCTCTCTTCGGACGGCTTGTACTCACTTTATTTTCCATAATGGATCTACAGGAAATCTGAAATTATATTAGAAGGATGTATTGTCATATAATATGAAGTTTAAAATTTTAAAGCAAACTGTTGTATATTTAAGATTATCTTAATCTACTCTTGAGTGAAACTTTTTTATTACATTCAAAAATTTAATAAAAGAACGTTTATCGATATGATTTATCGACATTTGTCAAGCACAATTGAAATTAAACTGACAAGAGAACGAATGATAAACAAACTAAAATCCTACCGTATAAAGTATACGTTATCTTGTTGATTTTGTAGTAACAGACCACCACTTTTTTAAATGGCAATGTTACTTTTCTCTTTGAAAACACTTTTCACTATTTTCATGAAAAATAACAGCTTTTTTGGGATAAAACGTTACTTACGAATGAAAATAAATATTTTTAAACTTGCTGCTATAATTTTTTCACTAAAATAAGCTACATTTACTAATTTTTTCTGTCAATGTTTCTCACTGAGCTCTATCACCGTACTGACAAGACATCACCTGCAAGTGAGGCCAAAAAGCCCGCTTCGTGGCTAAGGGGGCACAAGCGAAATTGCCCGTCATTGCGCGTCCAGTGGTTTATTCGTCCAAGGAACACCCTTGGACTATGAAGGAGTGACCGAGCCATATTTTTGTGAAAAAGGTATCAACGCGACTGAAACTCAACGCAAGCTGCTGGTGTAGCTAAAGCCATAACTTTTAATATCGGAGGGAGTTTAATGCAAAGCCACTTTTTAAAAGTTTTGTTACTGGCCCTGAATACTTTTTAAGCTAAATAGTCATGTTTTTTTACTTCTTTTTTTAAGTTTTTTTTTGTATACTAGGCGTAGATTTGTCTCTAACGAACCCAAATCATTATAAAAGGTCTCTATTATTTTAGAACTTAGCACAAATATGAAGTCGTCGTAAAAATACTTGATTTGCAATTGCCAAAATAACACGTCTGAAAATCGACACAAAGCGGCTAGTGTAGCTAAAGCCATAACTTTTGATATCGGAGGGAGTTTAGCGCAAAGACACTTTTTAAAAGTTTGGTTATTAGTCCTGACTCCTGAACACTTTATGTTTTGTTTCCTTTTTTTTTGTATCCTAGGCGTAGATTAGTCTCCAACAAACTCAAATCATTATTACGTGTCCATGCATTCTAAAGTAACACAATATTTCGCGAGTTTATTTTGTAATTACAACCATATCTTCCTCAGGGGTGTGCCTAGTTGAGAACACGAGCGGTCGCAACACGGGCAAGGTGAGCCCTCGCGACAAGAACGGCGTCGCGTGGTACGGGCTGTTCCAGAACAACGACAAGGATTGGTGCACCAGCTCCGGACCTGCTGGGAACAGCTGCAACGTCAAATGCTCAGGTCAGTTTACTTGGACCATTTACACACTGCTACTTTTAGCAGCGATGCAGTCAAGATGCTAACGCGCGTTAGCATCGATGCAGTAGTGATGCAGAAGCTGGAAATTGTTAAATTATGTACTGAATTTTGGCAACTGCATCGATACTAGCGCGCGTTTTGAAAACGCGCTACACCATCGCTAATTACGTAAGAAACAGATTGAATTTAGCATCGATGCAGTCGCACTTCTGCATCGAACCTTACGCGTGGTTGACTGGTAGAAAATGCTTTGAAGCATTAAGGCCGCCATTTGTACTTCATTTTGTTTGTGGAATATAGAATATATTTTGAAAAAAACATATTTTTTTGGCATCGTTTGTACAACCACTCCTGAGTTGGTGGTCGCTAATCATAACAACACCCTGTACAGGCAACTTTTAAGTTTCGAAACTCGAAAAAACTTCGACTTGTTCTCCCATGATCCATGGACTGCATGAACTGCAGTCTCCTCAACCATAAATCTACATGTTTCATCAATATCTTTTTTTTCCAGATCTAACAACTGACGACATAACGAAGGCGTCGACTTGCGCCAAAAAGATCTTCGAACAACACGGATTCAACGGTTGGAACGGCTGGAGGAACCACTGCCAAGGGTCCCTGCCTGATATTAGCAACTGCTAAGCTAACAAAACAGTATATTCCATACTAATCCACTCGAATAAAGTCATTGTAAACTTGTAGGCATATTTATTTCTCATGTATTATTTCTGACTTCATAGCGTAGGTTTGTACATTTTTGACGTTGATTGTTTATTTTAGGAATGCATCGGTACAATATCGATATCGCCTTTTACCGATACAATATCGATACCGATACCCTTTTTTAAATCTATTAAAATATATGAACAGTTTCAGACTTCATTTTTCATTTATTTGGGTTTATAAAACAACATCAACTTAATAAACTACGTTTTACTAACTGTGATATCAACCACGATAACCACGGATTACCTGAAAAGTTGAGAGATAGAAGGAACAACTATTCTATACGAATGTATGTACATGACTAGCGGACCCAGCGAACTTTGTTTCGCCCCTAGCCCCGTCCCGCCCCAGCCCCGTCCCGCCCCAGCACCGTCCCGCCGAGTCTCGTAATTTTAAAAGTTAAGTTTAAAGAATTTGTTTCACCCTTAAATTACTAAAATGGCTATTAAAAAAATAAAGGATTGATCGTAGATGGGTGAAAATGAAGGATTGTATGTATTTTTGTATGTTGTATCATAAAAAAATAGAAATTAAAAATTTTGTCTAAAAAATAAAATAAAAAAATTAGGGGTGGACTACCCCTAACATTTAGGGGGATGAAAAATAGATGTTGGCCGATTCTCATAGATACCGGATAAGCACGAAAAATTTCATCAAAATCGGTCAAGCCGTTTCGGAGGAGTATGGCAACGAAAACTGTCACACGAGAATTTTATATATTACATTAGATAATTAGATAATGCTAATCAATAAGAACAGCTACCTTTTAAACTTACTTACTTATATGACGTACTAAATTTTTAAATAAATATTAAGCGCTATTGTAATATCTTCGAAAATATTAATTTTAATGACATATTGTAAGGGTCAGTGCCAAGGCCATATTAATATATATTAAATGCTTAATATATTTGAAGTAATTTACTGGTTAAGGATTAATGCTGTCTTACTTAAAATCGGTATGTAAATACGGCATTATTTCTCGTAAAAAGTATTTTTTTTTATATTTATTGTGGGTTATATCTAATAAATGAACATATATATATATATATATATATATATATATATATATATATATATATATATATATATTTTTATATATATATATATGTTTATATATATATATATATATTCCTTCTGGTTGGTGATTCTGTTGCTAAAATACAACAACTTTTTGTATAAGGAGCAACATCGAAATCCTAAAAAAAAAATTTGACTTCCCCATACAAACTAGAATCAGCTGATCGGCACTCTAGTATGGGACAGTGAAATATTTTTTTGGGATTACGATGTTGGTCCCATACAAAAAGTTGTTGTATTTGAGGGTCAGAATCAGAACCAAGAAGGAATGCAGGTAATTTTGTTACACCCTATATTGTTGATAAGCCTTTTCGAAATGAAAGATGCAGGTCCACTCAAGAGCACGGTGACAATACAAAATGACGTCCACGGTGATATTCGCGGCAATCACCGTTCTGCCCGGCATCAACTCGCAAACCGTGATAAGGCTCTAAAACTATCCCAACCACGCCAATTTATGTTATTAATTGGCCCAATTCATGACCATTAAAAATATCGGTGAGTTGCAATTAAGTAAAAGTTATCAGTAACAAATTGGCAGCCGCCGGAGATGGATCTGAGGTTACTCGTCCCGTTTTGTAACATCCTCGCTCTAGTGCTATGTACATATCAACCAGTAAGTACCTAACTCATGATCGTTCTCTTCGTTCCTCTGACAACCTTCGGCTAGGTACGCAGGCTCACCGCTCCTCGTATGTTTCTAAGTCATTTACAGTGACAGCTACACGACTCTGGAACTCTCTTCCCCTAGATATAAAGTAAATAATGTAGATCTTAACAAATACTTTCAAGGAAAATTGGTTCGGACGGGATCGAACAAGAAGTTTTTGAGATATAACACATTTTCAACAACCGCAAACATAACTTTGTACTTCATACAAAAACTATGAAAAACAAAGTTATATTTGCTGTCAACAAAATATTGTGGTATTTACTAAGTGGATTCCCTAATTCATTTAAAGTTGGCACGGAACCCTCAGTGCGCGAGTCCGACTCGCACTAAAAAAATAAAACTATAATAAAGCTGAAGATTTTGATATATTGAACGTCCCGGGTTCGATACCCGGATTGGGCCAAAAATATATACCTGTTTTTTTCTGTTCATAAATTCTTAGGGTAGCCTGGAGTTTAGAAGTTGGCGGTGTTTCACCCCGTGCCTCGGAAAAGCACGTAAAGCCGTTGGTCCTGCCCCTTAACTCTCTCCGGTCGTGCCAGATTGCTGTCCCATCGGGCTATGAGAGTGAAAGGAATAGAGAGTGCACGTGTGTTTGCGCACACACTTGTGCACAATAATATGTCCCGCGCAGTCGGCTAGTCGTTGTGACTGGCCACCGTAGTCGAAATCGACTATTATTATTATCATGCAAAAGATACAAACGCGTTTGTTTCTCCTATTAGCGTTATTTCAGTGTTCGTTTTTTAATGGCGGTTAAATTTTTATGATTTTTTTTCCTAACCCCTTAAATCGCAAGGATTGCCGTATTTTTTACTAGTGCTAGCTCACCTAAAAGCTATTGACATTGATCTCACAAAACAAGACATCTATTATTAATATAATTTACGACCTCCGTTGTGTAGTGGCTAAGCACACTGGTTTCAAGGCGTCCCGGGTTCGATTCCCGATCGGGTCAATATGTAAATCAATTTTTTTTTTCTATATTGTCTCGGGTCTGGGTGTTGTGGTACCACCGTTGGGTCTGATTTCCATAACACAAGTGCATTAGCTACTTACTTTGGGATCAGAGCAATGTATGTGATTGGTGTCCAATATTACGTTACTATTAAAAGGAAAACTTTTTCAGCATGGGGATGAAGTCCAGGCAGGGAGCGTGTTGCTACCGGCCACGAGAAGAGGGAGGTACCTCGCTAACATCATCAAACGGCAGGCTGTCGTGAGTAGATGCACATTTTCGTACAAACACCACAGGAATTATTTTGAGACTTAGCGCTGCCGATTACCTACTAATAACGCTATCTTTTTCAGGATGGAACCGGAATTAAGTTCAACAAAAATGCAGACCGAGTAAGTAGAAAAAGTAGTCGAAGTAGGTTATGATTCAGTGGTCTACTACTTGAATTGAAGGTTTTCGTACAAATCCTAATGTGTGAAATATTGGTAAAACTGTTTAATTTTCATTTCACGCTATCTCTCGGAAACGTTCAATTACATGTCGTGTAATAGTGTTGAAAAGTGACTCATCTCTGCTCACGGGCCGAAATAGTGTTTAAAAATCCACTTACACAATCCAAGATAAAATATTGCAATAATATTTGGCATGAGTTGTTAAAAACAAAGATTGGCAGCTAATTTAACAAAAAAACAAGCTGATGATTACATTTATTTTGTTAAAATGATTTGATACGGCGTGGCGCACCGGTGCATTCATCTCACTTATAGTAACATCATTTTATTGCCTCACAGTAAGCGTGAAAATCGGAGTATTCGACTCGGGCATAAAGGTGTCTTTGTTTGCGAACTGAAATCCTCGCTAGCGTTCAGGAACTAAACCATTATTGCCCTCGCTTCGCTTGGGCCTCAAATCTACAATCCTCACGCATCGCTCTTGGTTCAAGGTAGCGCCCGCGCCTAAAGCACGGTGATCATAATATTACCGTCCTTACGCCCTGAGCGAATAATCGAAAACTTTGCTGCTCTAATTTACATTACCATTCGTGATTATTTCATACGCTTCTGTAAAGAAATAAGAACTATGGATGTAAGTATGTATGTGTATGTGGATACCGTATCTATGGAATGTCTATGAATGCTGTTGGGTTATTAATCTTTCATTTGACACCCTTTTCATCAAAATTGGTGCTGTGGTTTGGCTTGTAGAATTATTTAATATTTTCAAAGAATGTGTCATCTATGTTCCTTTGGGATGAAAATTTTGCTACTTAAGATGAAATTAAATTAAATCAAGCATGATTTTGTCGCTAATCGCTCTTTTCAATAAACATATTCCTTAAAGATGATAAAACAAAACATTTTAAAACATTAACATTTTGAAACGTTACGGGTTCGATCCCCGCACAATACAAACATTTGTGTGCATGAACATACTTATTTGTTTGTATTGGTCTGGGTGTTTTCTATGTATATCATGTATGTATTTACAAACAAAAAGTATTTAAGTTGTACGAGCTGATCTCGCACATTTCAATGTAATATGCACACACACATGTGTCGCGGCCCGATCGTAGCATTTTTGTATACGTAGCATTTTACTTCAGACTTTACAACTTTATAGCAATAAATCAGTGTCTTACAAACATTCATACGGGTCGGTTTTATTTAGCACTCTCCGGAGTAAACCCATCCCTTAGCATAGCAAGCAGTAGTAAATGTTAGGGTCTTAGCATAGCATCCCCTACATTTCTTTTGGTCCTTCGAGCAACCCGGTTGCGGGACCCGACGGTAATCAAAAACGCGGTGGTTGAGCAATATTTCGCGTGTGATCGTTGTACCGTTGGACACCTCGTGACAATTATGAACAAGCATCCATAGCATCAATTCAACACTTCGTGAGTGAAGTTTGAGTGAATACAGCAGTTTACTCTTCATCACTATCTTGGGCCTACAAACGGCTCGAGGCAGTTACTATCATCAACATTGTTGCTACGCAAGCAACGCAGCAACAACACTGACGGAATGTAGACCGTCAGTCAGCATCAGCAGGCGAACAGCCGGTGTGGGAGTCAATTCTGCACGTATCAGCATCATTCAAGTAAGATTGTTCCTTTTTCACTTGTGTCCAGTCCTCTATATACAAGATGGAGGCTCTCATATCACGTCAAAAAGAAATCTTAGACAAGTTACAGCAGATCCAAACTAACTTTAGAAAGGATCCATCTCATAGAAAAACTGTCGACTACATAAAACTACGCCTAGAAACAATAGATAATCTCTGGGGAGAGTTTAATAGCAATAACACACAGCTTGAAATCGTTGAAGATAAATCTCAGCAATATTTCGCAGAAAATATATATCAACAAGCATTAGACTTATAAAGCATTGCGCGGCATTCTAACTTCATACAAAACAGAAGACATAGCAGGCTCTTTTTCTCAAGGAAAGGAAGAGAAAGCAATACAGCATGACGGGAAAGTCCTCGAACTTTTAAGTCAGCAAAGAACTAATTTTCGAGCTTTAAATAGGCTTATACATAGTATTAATACGAGCACTATCAGTGAAAAGTGGGAGATTGAGGATGAACTACGAAATTTACAGGCGCGATGGAATATCATAGATAGCATGCATTTACAGATGTTACTGATGTTTCTTATGAAACTGAATTGACTACTCATGAGTCATCTTTTAAACACATAAAACGAATTTTGAATCAGAAATTATCCTCATCTGTTCACATTCATCAAGCTACACCTATGTTAGAAATACCCATCTTTACGGGAAAGTACACGCAGTGGCCAACCTTTTATGATCTTTTTGTCGAAACTATTCATCATAGCAACCATTTTTCAAAGTGTCAAAAAATGCAACACCTTAAGGGTAGGGTCAGAGGAGAGGCCGAGCGTCTCATACAGCATCTTACTATTTCAGCAGATAATTACGACACAGCATGGGACATATTAGTCTACCGGTATAATAACCCGCAATTATTATTTACTAAGCAAGTCGAAATATTTCTAAATCAGCCTAATATCAATAAGCAATCATCTTTTGAATTAAAAAGATTATATGACACTAGCACGGAATGTATGCACGCAATCCATAATCTAGGAGTTGACACTAGCACCTGAGATCCATTGCTAGTTCACCTTTTGGCCAAAAAACTAGACATGGATACCTACAGCGACTACAAAGAGGCGCGTAAATCTCCTAGAGATTTTCCGTCATTAGATGAGTTTATGGATTTTGTGGAAGCTAAATTCATTGCCCTTGAACCTATACATAAAAGAGAAAAGGACACACCCCCCAAAAATAATTTATCAGCTCAAAATCATCCAAAACAATCAATTTACAAGCAAGGTCAAGAAAAACCTTTCTCTAGATTTTATAAAGCAGCTTCTACCTATTCTACAAAATGTCCACTATGTTCCCACGATCACGAATTATATCGCTGTCACAATTTTATCAGCATGTCAGCAGATATGAAATTAAAGACAGTTGTGAAACATAATATTTGCCGTAACTGCCTTTACAAGCATGCCGGCAAATGCTATTCCGAGAAACGCTGTAAAAATTGTGCTGATTTCCATAATACCATATTACACGATGCCTTTGTGCAAACCACACACACAGCGACAAAATCAACTAACTCGAATTCAACACCTGCAATGCCATCAGCAAAAAATAGCGACAAACAACAGCATAGCGTAAATCACGTGGCTTCCGACAACAAGGAAGTTTTATTAACAACCTTGGCATTAAGGGTAAAGGCATCCGATGGCACCTTTATTACTTTAAGAGCATTGCTAGATCAGGGCTCGCAGATAGCTCTAATATCAGAATACGCCGCACAAATGTTAGGGCTTCAGCGGCAACGTTATCACGCTTCCGTTTCCGGCATAGGGAATGGTTCTAAAGCTAGTAAGGGGGTCGTATCAATTGAATGCCAATCAATATATAATGATTACAGTTTTACAACACAAGCACTAGTGATATCACGTGTCATTAGCAACTTACCTAATAGTTCGTTTAGCAAGCAGTCATGGCCACACTTAGAGCATATTGATTTAGCGGATCCTGACTATAATGTGTCTAAGCCGATAGACATTCTCTTAGGCGCGAGCATCTATTCAGATATCATTATGAGTGGATTAATTAAAGGCCCCGCTCAGGCGCCAATAGCACAGCAGACCAAACTAGGCTAGATTCTCTCTGGAAATGTAAAAACTTCTAATTGCCATGTTGTAATTAACGACATACAACAAATATCAAAGTACTGGGAATCAGAAGACATCCATGAAAACGCTAGAACTTTGACCAGAGAGGAACAGTATTGTGAGGACTTTTATCAGGCTACTACAAGCCGGCTAGACAACGGTCGTTATGTAGTAGCACTTCCTATGAAGCAAGGTTTTGAGGAAAACTTAGGTACATCAAAGCCAAAGGCGATAGCACAATTTAAGCAATTAGAGCGCAAAATGGCCAAAAATAATACGTTTTCAAGCAGTTACAAGCAATATATTCATGAATATCAAGAACTTGACCACGTGCGTGAGGCAAGCAGCATAAGTGAACCTAACTGCTTCCTACCACATCACGGCGTGCTCAAGTTAGATTCTAGCACTACGAAGTTACGCGTAGTATTTAATGGATCATCAAAAACGACCACAGGCCATAGTCTGAACGACTTAATGGAATGCGGTCCCAACCTGCAAGTCGATTTACAAGATCTCATCTTAAGATGGAGACAGTATAGGTACGTTATCACCGCGGACATCGAAAAGATGTTCCGTCAAATACTTGTCAGGGAGTCGGATCACTCGTTGCAATCAATCATATGGCGTGACTCACCATCTGAGGCACTCCGTGAATATCATCTTACTACGGTAAAGTATGGGACGAAAGTAGCCCCATTTTTAGGAATCAGAACTTTGAGACAACTTGCTAAAGACGACGCTTCAAAGTATCCTTTAGCAGCAGCTGCACTAGAAAGCTCATTTTTCACCGATGACCTTTTAAGTGGACATCAAAGCATTGAGCAAACTAAGGAATTGCAAGGTCAGTTAATTCAAATGATACAGGGAGCAGGGATGAACTTGCGGAAGTGGTCAGCCAATGATCAGGAATTGGTCTGTAACCTTCCATCTCAACAAGTCGATACTCCGTTTCATTTCAAGTGCTCAGAGTCCCGTAAGACCCTCGGGCTCAGATGGCATCCACCAACTGATAATTTCTCATTTCAAAGCACAATTGAGCATACAGAGAGTAGCCACACAAAAAGACAACTTTTATCAAACATTTCTAAAATATTCGATCCATTAGGTTGGCTCTCTCCTCTTACGATCAATGCGAAACTACTTTTTCAAAAAGCATGGACGACCGGTATGGCATGGGACGATAAATTATCACAGCAATTACAAGATGAATGGCTTCAACTCAGGGACGACCTTCAAAATATCGAAAATTTCTCCATACCTAGATATTTGGGTACCACACAAATAGCATTTCAAATACACGGATTTAGCGATGCGTCTGAAAAGGCGTACGCATGTTCCGTTTACATTGTTACAAACAATGATATAGGGGAGTGCACATCCACTTTAGTGATCGCAAAAACTAGGTTGGCTCCATTAAACGAGCAAGTGACACTGCCAAGACTTGAATTATGCGGTGCACAGCTTTTGTCACAACTCATAAAAAAGATTGTACAATCACTACCTCAAGAGCATATTAGTATCCATGCGTGGACAGACTCTATGGTGACCTTAGGCTGGATCCATGGAGATATCACGCGCTGGAAGCAATTTGTAGCAAATAGGGTTCAGCAAATCAGAGATGTCATTCCAGCAACACAGTGGAATCATGTGCGTTCAGAGGAGAATCCAGCTGACGCAGCAACCAGAGGTACAACAAACCACAGTAAAAGGTTTATTAGATCATACTTTGTGGTGGGAAAGGCCCAAGTGGCTTCTTACATTTGACCCAAAAAATATTGGTGACAAAACATATCAAAGCCCTTATTTAGAGGCCAAGCAAGTAAGTGTAAACACTACTTTATATCAAGACAAGCTCCCCACATTAATAGCCGAGTTATTGCAAAATAATAATTCAATCACTCGAGTTGTGAAAACAATAGCATGGGTATCACGTTTCGTGGCGCGGCTTCGTCACAAAACGTCACAGCATAGTCAGCATTTATCATCAGCTGAAATCAACAACGCTTACAACATTGTTATCAAGTACACTCAAGCTCATGAGTTTGAAGACGATCTTTTTGATTTAAAAAGCAAAGGTCAAGTTCGACCTAATAGCAAAATAGCAAGCTTTTGTCCGTATTTAGATGAGCATGGAATAATGAGAGTCGGTGGACGGCTAAATAATTCAAATCTAAGTAGCTCCGCTAAACACCCGATCATTCTATCAAATCATAGCCGATTGACCGATCTCGTAATCAGTCAAGGACACATCGCCACGCTTCATGGAGGTCCGAGACTAACACTATCGTACTTAAGAGAAAAATACTGGATTCTTAGTGGCATGAATACAGTAAAACGACAAATCAGAATGTGCGTTAAATGCCGACGCTATAGCACTGAAAAGAGACAGCAAATCATGGCAGACTGACCTCGTCCTCGGGTAACTCCATCGCGCCCGTTTACCCACACTGGCGTCGACTTTACAGGCCACGTCGATCTTAAAGCAAGTAAGGGCAGAGGGGTAAGGTGTCATAAGGGATACATAGCAGTTTTTGTATGCCTATCTACGAAGGCCGTGCTCCTTGAGCTGGTCTCTGACCTGAGCACGCCAGCTTTCTTAGCAGCATTTCGTCGCTTTTGTGCACGTCGAGGTACTCCTACTCACATGTACAGCGACAACGGTACCATGTTTGTAGGTGCCAACCGATTACTGAAAAAATAAACTTTAAACCGACTTCAAAACCAAAATGCACTAAAAAGTCTTAAATAAACTCTTCACCATTGAAAGGAAAGGAATCCATTTTAGGCAAACAATTTCTTTTTGGAGTCGGTGCTGTGATAGTTGATGCTTGATGGTCAAAGTGAAGTCGGTGCTGTGATAGTAGATGCTTGATGGTCAAAGTGATGGCACCGACTCCAAAAAGAAATTGTTTGCCTAAAATGGATTCCTTTCCTTTCAATGGTGAAGAGTTTATTTAAGACTTTTTAGTGCATTTTGGTTTTGTAGTCGGTTTTTACTTTTTTTTAAAGTTAATTTTATTTCTTCATTTTTAGTGATTACATAAGAGGGGGGGGGAGATATATGATATGATTCTATTTTTTAAGAAGCTACAAATTACCTATCATAAGTTCCGTCATTATAATTACTGAACTACTAAGCGTTAAGGAGTTCCACCATCAGCTCAGCCCCACAAGATGTTGACTATCAGACGTAACAACACGTCAACATTAAGATTCTAGTAAAGAAACACTATATGTGCCTTTAAAATTTGAAGGTTTTCCTCGATTACACCAAGATCCCAAAATGGAAAAAATGGGACTAACTAGAAGGTACACCCTTTAAGTAAGTAAAAAATTTTTTCTATTCGGTTGACAAACGACTGAGATATGAGGTAACAAACTTACAAAAAAAACATACAGTCGAATTGATAACCTCCTCCTTTTTTGAAGTCGGTTAAAAAGAATACAAAGAGATAACAGCAAATATCAATCATGAGTTCTTCAGTAGCATAGCTGAATGGGATATAAAGTGGTCATTTAACTCACCAGCGTGGCCTACCGCAGGGGGTCTGTGGGAATCATCAGTTAAAAGTTTCAAGCACCACCTGAAACGAACTCTTGGAGAGCAGCGGCCCACGTACGAAGAGTATACTACATTAATCCAACAAATTGAGGCCTGCCTCAATTCACGGCCTCTATTCCCTCTGACCGAAAACCCTGAGGATGATTACCTGACGCCAGGTCACTTACTCGTAGGTGGATCATTATTATCACGACCTCAAGGTGACGACAGCTTGAACCTACTTATAAGATGGCAACTTGTACAAAGCATGTTAAAGAGTTAAAGTTAAATAAAGAAACGGTAAAATTTAAGTTTATTTGTAATTTAAGTTTTTATTTATTGTAAAGTAAAGCTTCCTCTCTCTGTATTAACTATTTTGCAGCGCCCGAAAGGGTTCATCATGATCGCACATTGCTAAAATTGTAACACCTTTTTGTACATTATGAAGCAATAAAAGTATTGAGTATTGAGTATTGAGTAAAGCATTTTTGGAAAAGGTGGTCTACAGACTATCTACAGCAGCTGCAAGCTCGACCTAAATGGAGAACTCCAAGTAAAAACATTGAAATCAATGACATTGTTTTGATCAAGGACGATTACCTCCTGGAAAATGGGTCATGGGTCGAGTACACGAAGTTTTCCCTGGTAAGGATGGTTACGTCCGAGTGGTTTCCATTAAAACACAAAATAACATCATAAAACGTCCAATCACCAAATTAGTCGTACTTCCTGTTCACGAGATGACATCGGAACAGAATCAGCATGATGATCAGCAGCACATAAATCAAGGGCGGACTAGAAAGGTTCGTAGTAAAGGTATCAAGAGCTTCCTACTAGCAGCATTATTGTTTTTTACTATGCTTTTTTCTCCAACTGTACAGCAGGTCCAGCAACCCTATAACGTAACTCAAATTACAGATAATAGGTGCTTGTACTTTGATAAAATATCAAACTTACAACACATACGCGACGAATGGAAGCTTGTCGTTTATTATAATTTATCAACTTAGGTTTTAACATCTGTAAGCCTAGGGCTTAAATCATTTAAAAATATCATGCAAAGGTTTACCACAACAATATCAAACACTTTCTAATCAAATAGATCACGAGCTAAGCGAAATTCAGCACTATAATAAGATTCTACAAAATTAGAACCTAAGCAGACAGAAACGTGGCTTGGTGAATGGGATCGGTTACATTGCCAACGCGTTATTCGGAGTGTTAGATGAGAGATTCGCGGAGCAGTACACTAAAGATATAGAGAAAATTGACCATAACGAAAATCATATGCAAACATTAATACGAAATCAAACTATTATACTAGAAGCCGAGTTTAACATCATTCAGCGAAATGAAAAAATCATGAACACTCAATTTCAATTTGTAAAGGAGCATCTTCGTAATCTATCAGTTGCGATCAATCACGTCCGTCAAGTGGTAGAAAATGATATCTATGTGACATCATCTGCTTTAGTAGCAAACATAATTATCTCAAATCCTAGACGAATACAAGAAACTTTAATTAATACTATCACTAATATTCGACATGGACGCATAGATACTCATTTACTGTCACCCGATAAATTACAATATCAAATGCAAACTATATCAAGTCAACTACAGGGTGATCTTACCGATATTTATAAAATTTTAAAGGTATCATCAAGGTTATTTAGCAGTAATCTTATCATAGAAATTAAGATTCCTCTAGTAAGCATAGAAGTTTATGAGCTCGACAGAGTATCTATTCCTCAAAGTAGAAATCAGCAAACATACTATATAGTTCCCAGTCATCCATACATAGCCTTCAACCTCAGAAAGGAAACAGCTATGTTCTTATCAGACGAAGATCTACGTCTATGTCTACACGCTACAGAAGATAAAATATTATGCTCGTTAGTTTCGCCCATCTACGACATGAAGATCAAACAATCAATTTATCACTTAAACATAAGTAATGGTTATATAAAAACAACACCATGTAAATACAAACAATTAAGTTGTACGAACAGGTGGATAAAACTGCATGCACGGAACGATTGGCTTTTCTTGTGTTGCCAAGAATGCAGTGTCCGCATTTTCTGCGCAGCTGGTGTATCAATTTCATCGTTATCAGGCAACGGCCTTGTGACCCTAGAGCAAGGTTGCATTCTAAAGGACAATGAACTATCAATCTATACACACAACAATTACATGAATCACATGGCGGTTCAAAGCGATATCAAAGTCCCAGAGTTATCTATCTTAAATAATATCATCAACACTACCATCACAGAAGCCGATCTGATCATAGGTACCAGAAAATCAAACATATATGTGGAAGCAGTAGAAAGATCAAATTGAAGACCTGAAAGGACAATCTTACTCAGACTTCAGCATTCACGATGTACATCATTATACGACAACGTATGTCATCGTAGCCATACTCATATTTGTGGCGAGCACATTCGCTTATTTGAAGATCAGACGAAGCAGGCGGTCGCGTTCGCCGCCCGCAGCAGCAGGCGCAGTCGCGCCGCTCCCGCCTCCTCGCAGCGCAGCGGGAAGCAGTGTCAGTGACTTAGTGAGCGTTACAGTACCCAATGAGTTCAACTTATTGCGTAAATCAGTGAGCTGTGTCAGTGTTGATAAAGGGACATCCCCCATGACGCCTATTGTGTCTCGTTCGGTGTCATTTCACGTCCCAAATGTAGAATCACGCGAGTGATTCACTTTTAAGAAACGGATAAGACATTATTCTCGCACTTAAGCATTAGTTATCATAGTATCTTAACATTATCAATCACCTTGTATCATGTAAAACAAATTTATATCATTTAGCATAGCAATCATTAACTTGATTTTATATTAGATTATTCTTTTCATCTTATTTTTAGAGGGCCAAGATGTACGAGCTGATCTCGCACATTTCAATGTAATATGCACACACACATGTGTCGCGGCCCGATCGTAGCATTTTTGTATACGTAGCATTTTACTTCAGACTTTACAACTTTATAGCAATAAATCAGTGTCTTACAAACATTCATACGGGTCGGTTTCATTTAGCACTCTCCGGAGTAAACCCATCCTTAGCATAGCAAGCAGTAGTAAATGTTAGGATCTTAGCATAGCATCCCCTACATAAGTATTATATCCGTTTTCTGGTACCCATAACACAAGCTTTGAGTAGCTTACTTTGGGGCTAGATGGCGATGTGTGGGAATGTCCAAAGGATATTTATTTATTTAAGGATATTTAATAATCATTGATATTGGTGCACCCGAAAAAATCCTGCCAATATTAAAATATATCTATCTCAATAACTATTAAACATATTGAAGTGCGGTTTCTTTACCAAATACCGCATTTACTAGGCAATTATACTAACTAAGAAAAAACATACCCAGCCATATAATTTTTTGATAAACTGAAGTAAAAAGTGACGAAAACTATTTTTTCTAAACGAAAAAAATATATTTGTGCATGTTTGGAAGGTACTATCTTAACATTGTTTTTTCATATAATAGATAACGTAATAATCTTTTATTTGATACCATTTTCATTAAAATCGGTAACGTGGTTTGACTTCTAGAATTTTTCAATTGTTTTTTAGAAAAGTAGCGTCATCTCTGTTTCTAAGGGGTGAAACTGTCGCAGCTGCAGGTGAAATCGCTTGTTTTGGTCCTTACTATCATTGTGAAAAGTGGCGTGCTTTAATCACAAAGTGCAGCTTTTCGACGAAATTTCGCCATAAGACGTATTGACTACTATAAAAGCGTGGTTTTTTAGTTTTTTTAAACTATAATTTATTTTTCATTTTTTAGTTCGATGTTTCAATTAATTATTTGCGGACATGCGACACGCGATAGCTCTATCTTTCTTACTCCCTTACAGAGGATCCACGAAAGAATTTATTAATCCTGGCGGCCCTTATAAGGATATTGAGAAACTGTTATTAAATTATTGCATTGTCATCGGTCCTTGATACGTGTGCAAAGTTTCAAATTAATCAAACTTCTGGAAATCGGTCAAATTTATGCTCAAAGATTCCATTACATACATACATACATACATAGATACAACCCAAGCTAATAAAAGCGTGGTAAAAAACCCGGCTAAGTGTGAACGGACCCGCGCACTGGGGTTCCGTCCGTGCCAATTTTAACTAAATAAAGAGTTCAATTAAAAGTCATAAAAGTCATTTATTTATGCAAATAGGCCCTCTGGGGGCACTTTTACACGTCCCAATATAAACCCTACAACAGCTTCGGGACAATTGTGGGCTAGTGCTGAGAAGAAGCTGCGCAAGAAACTCAGTCACTATCGTCAATGCCTCTTCTCAAAAGGTTTACAATGTTTGTAGTGATCATGCAAGTCCATACATTATTATCATTTAAATAATCATCTACTTTATAATACCCTTTCGTCATAAGGGTTTCTTTAATAACAGTTTTAAATTTATTAACCGGTAAGTTAATAATGTGTTCTGGTAGTTTATTGAAAAATTTTATACCTTTCCCCATGAAAGAATTACCAACCTTTCGAAGCCTAAATTGTGGAATAGCAAGCTTATCCTTATTTCTAGTATTATATTTGTGTATGTCACTATTTTTCGTGAATAAATGTATTTTTTTCCGTACATACATTAAAATTTCGTAAATATACTGAGAGGCTAGTTAATATTCTAATTTCTTTAAACACCTCTCGTAAGGAATCTTGAGGTTTAAGATTATAAATAGCTCGTACGGCTCTTTTTTGTAACACAAAAATTGTCTCTACATCAGCAGCCGCGCCCCACAGTAAAATGGCGTAGGACATCAAGCTATGGAAATAACTAAAATAAACTAACCTAGCTGTTTCTACATCAGTCAAACATCTAATCTTTCTTACAGCAAAAGCAGCTGAGCTTAGTTTCCCTGACAAGGCCTCTATATGAGGACCCCATTGTAGTTTGGAGTCTAAAGTGATTCCCAAGAATGTTGTGGAATCAATAGTATCAAGCAGTTTGTCTTTTATCTTAACCTGAGTTGATGCCTGTCGGACATTAGGCATCGTAAACTTTACACATTTAGTTTTACTTCCATTAAGAAGGAGATCGTTAACAGTAAACCAATGTAATACTTGTGAAAGAGTATTATTTACATCGTCAAAATTTCCTTCACCTCTTGGAATTTTAAATATAAGTGAAGTATCTTCTGCAAACAATACTATATCACAAAGATTCCCTACAAAATGCGGGAAGTCGTTTATATATATTAAAAATAAAAGAGGTCCTTTTATAGATCCTTGGGGCACACCCATTGTTAGAGATGCTCCAGAAGACTCAGTTCCGTTTATACATACTTTTTGCATTCTACCTGAAAGATATGAATTAATTAAGTTCAACGAGTTCAATGATGCCCCATAGTGACATATTTTTTTAAGTAATGTTTCATGATCCACACAATCAAACGCTTTCGATAGATCACAGAAAATCCCTAAAGCATCATGCCTATTATCATAAGCATCAAATACATGTGTTAAAAGAGCAACTCCTGCATCCGTGGTGCTTCTTCCTTTAGTAAAACCGAATTGTTTGTTATGTAATAACTTGTTCGATGAAAAGTGTGCTAAAATTTGATTGAATATAATCTTTTCATATATTTTACTCAAGACTGGCAGAATCGATATTGGCCGGAAGTTTGAGGGGTCACTTTTGTCACCCGCTTTGAAAAGCGGTATTATTTTACTAATTTTCATTAAACAAGGAAACTGGCCGTCATCAATACACTTGTTAAAAAATAATGCTAGTTGAGGGGCTATTATGTTAATAATTGACTTAATAATATGCACAGATAGTCCCCAAAGATCCTCCGTTTTTTTCATATTCAACTCTAGAAATGTTTTTATTATTACTTTAGGTCCTACATGCCTAAAGTGCAGTTGAGAATTACATTCACTGACATTAAGTTTTAGAATAGATTCGGCTATTACTGAAGAAGAAGCAAGTTCTTTCGTTGTTGTTGGTGCAATATGTGAAAAAAACGACTCAAAAGCAGTTGCAATTTCTAAATTTGAATTTATTGTTGTATTATTGATTTTTAATGCAAATTTACCATCTCTCAATTTATTTTTACAAGTTTCTTTATTTATGATGCTCCATGTAGCTTTTGCTTTATTTTTGGAGCTAGAGACTATTCTACGAAGGTAATGGGATTTTGCTGTAGCACAAACTTTTTTAAATATTTTTGAATAATTTCTAACGTATTCAATAAAGTTTTGGTCTTGAGAGTTTTCTAGTAGACTATATAATCCATATAATTTAATCCTACTTTTATGAATTCCCGGCGTGGCCCAATTATTAAATTGACATTTGACCTTATTTGATTTAGTCTTTTTTATGGGAAATATTTTATTAAATTCGTTTTTAATTAAGTTAAAAAGGTCGTCATATTGTTTATCTACACTATCACTAGTATTTTGTTTCACTGAATATAGTGTATCGTTAATTGTATCCCTAAATCTATCTAACCTATTTTCTGTGACAGGCCTATACATAGTTTCCAACCTTTTGACCTCTATGATCAGAACTAAGGCCAATTAAAATACCTTTATCAATGACACTTGCGTTTTGTCACAAAAAATATTATCTAAGCAAGTGGCCGTGGTGGGAGTTACCCTTGTGGGTTCACAAAAGAGATTTTTTAAATTAAAAGATTTGAAAAGATTAAGAAATCGAATGGCGGTATTCCATTCCTTTAAAATATCAAAGTTAAAATCTCCAAATACTATTATTTTCTTATTAGATTTTGAAACCTTTTCTAGCGCTGATTCCATAATTGGTTCAAAAATTTGGTAAGTAGCGTCGGGGGGGCTATACACAGATAAAATTATATAATGTTCGAGCTCAGTACACGCTAATTCGATAGTACGTTCTAAAGCGAGTGACACAATGTCCCTGCGATCTTTACAATTTAATTCATTATTTATAAGTATGAGTATGAATTACTTCCACTTAGCCAAAATACATTTGACAATAAAAATAACTTTTCTTTTCACAGTATTTGTATGAAGGACAAAGTTATATTTGCGGTTGTTGAAAATGTGTTATATTTCAGAAACTACTGGTTCGATCTCCAAATCTCCAAACCAATTTTTCGTTGAAATTATTTGTGAAGATCATTTACATTTAGTTTTTTTTTTCAAAAATTTTAACGAGTTTAGTTCAAAAGTTAGACGGGTTGACGCCCATTTTACCACTTTGGAAGCGTCTATCTTACAAACGTTTGACTTTCAAATAAAACAGTTTTAAGAACCTTTATGTTATTTTGAGAGACCTATCTATAGATATCCCACATGCATAGGGTTAAGCATTTTTTTTTGTTTTAGTTTCACATACTTATGAGAGTCTCCCCTCTTTTTTTTTAAGCAATGGTACAGCTGTTGGCAGGTTACACCTACCTACCAAGTTTCATCTGTGTAATGCTAAGTTTCAAAATAAAGTGGCTGCGTGACATACAGACGGGCAGTCAGATAGACAGACAGACTTGGCGAAACTACACACATCAAAAGTGTCTAGGGATCAAGCATTTTTATGCGGATTTCTTGAGATTGAGATGTGGCTTTGTAATAAATTTATGATTTTATAAATTTATATGGATCCTTTTTGGTGCATTTCATAATTTGAAACAGGAACTGTCAATCAAATTCGAGTAAAAGGTGAAAATCAGCATGCAATATTTTCCCTATAAAAACATACAACGCATTGAAGACATTATTAGTGCTACTGTTTCCCTACTACTGATTAAAACCGTTATTATGGAGCGGCGACGTCATTTAAGCAGGGAAGTAATGCTCAGAGCTGTGGGAATGATAGAAGCTGGTTCCCGGCAACGTACTGTGGCTTTAGCTCTGAATACAAGTCAGAGTGTTATCAGTCGACTTTGGACACGTTACCGAAGCACTGGTACCATGGCTGAGCGCCATGGAGAACGGTATCGCTGCACCACACGGAGACAAGACCGATACATTCAAATCACAGCTCGAAGAGCTCCAACAATAACCGCCATGATGTTAGCCGTGAGGCTTCATCACTTTTCAGGAAACTTAATTAGCGACCAAATAATCAGAAACCGCTTGCATGAAGTGAACCTTCATTCCCGTAGACCGCTGCGGGTACCACCTATAGCAATGCACAATCGATAGGATTCGATATCAATGGGCTCTTAAACACAGAAATTGGGCAGAAGAACAATGGCGTTTCGTGTGCTTTTCTGATGAGTCTCGTTTTGGTATGAGACCGGATACAAGACGTATACGACACTAAAGAACCCCTGGACGCCAACAGCGATTAAAATCCTGCCAGGAAGTCCATCCTTATAGTGGTGGAACCATTATGGTATGGGCGGGTATTTGGATCGGCGGAAGAACTGATTTGATTCGGACCAGAGGCAACCTCAACGCTTAAATTTATGCTGAGACGATTTTATCAGACGTCATCGTTCCTCTACACGTGCAAATCGGTCCCTTATTTCAGTTAATGCATGATAATGCACGACCGCACACCGCAAGAGTTGTAAAACAGACTCTCGCCGCAGCTAACATCAATGTCCTGCCCTGGCCTGCTCAGTCGCCAGACTTGAACCCGATTGAGCATGCATGGGATATGCTACAGAGAAGAGCTCTGCCGAATATGAAGGGTATCCAGTCGCAAGAAGACCTTTTTTGTTGTTGCAACGAACATGGGCGGCCATTCCACTGCGTAATTTGGATGAACTCATTTTTAGTATGCCAAACCGATGTTCTTGTGTTGTTAGTGTTCGTGTTAGAAACACGGATTATTAATTGTTTAAGTTACCCAATAAAATTTTAAAGAACTGTTATTTCAGTTTTTTTTTTCGAACTTTAATGTTAGTGGTTCAAATGTCAAAAATCCCTTTATTCGGAAAATGGCAAATTTCTTTATTAATGCAAAGGTGACTTGGTTTATCGTTACTGAAGACAAACGAAAACACTTTATTTGATGAATCCTTAAAGAAAATTTTAATTAATATTAATCAGGATAAAAGTTATTGCAAAAGTATGTGTTGATCCCTAGACACTTTTGATGTGTGTATATGGGTTCAGTTTTTTGCCATTCGGCTACAGAACCCTAAAAAGAACACTATCGCCCTAACAATTTTTGTTAGAAGTCACATGCGTTTCACGTATGTAAAAGTTATTTGTCCCACAAAGTGATAAGGCGTTGGATATCTCGATAGAACTTGATCCTTGATTAGCAACTACTTTATAGATGAATTCTGAAGCAAAGAAGAAGGTGGACGTGCTCTCCGACGATCTCCTACCATACATAATCGGAGAGCAAGAGCGCCGCACCACGCTGCACATGCGCGTCATGACCGCCATCCAGAACGGCGAGAAAGGCGTCACCGTGGCCGAGATCAGGAACAAGCCGCCGCTTTTTATTAGGAAAGGTATTCATGGCTTAGAAGACCGACTAACAGGGATTATTTAGATTTTCCACACTAGTGGGTAACTAGTGTGTCTGTCTCTACAAATTCACATTTTTTTTGTTTTCATTTTAATTTGTGGAGACAGTGAGTAAAAATTAAAAATAGGTTTTGATTACATACTTAAATTCAATTACAGACAATTTACAGAACAAAATATACAGCGCTTTAAAACATCATTACAGAACATAGACTGGAATCAAGTAAAAAACAATGCATTTAATTTAAATGAAAATTACACAATATTTAATAATATAATACAAAATCACCTTGATAAATACATTCCAAAAATAAAAACAAAAATAAAAACTAAACCAATAAAAGGGTGGCTTACATCAAGCTTAAAAAAGTCATGCAAGCATAAAAGAATACTACGAACACTTTTGAATGAGTCAAATTCGAATGTACTGAAAAATTACTAGTTGCAATATAGTAAAAATATTAAAAAAATGTATAAGAATTTCAAAAAAGCTAGAATATTGGAGACAAATAAATAAATCTGATAACAAATATAAAACAATGTGGAAAATAATAAAGCTGGTAAAATGACAATTAAAGCTTATAAAAATATAAAACTAAAAATAGATAACAACATAATAGACTGCCCTGTTAAAATAAGCGAGATTTTTAACGATTCGTTTTTTAATAGTACCAACAACATAAATTAAAATATATATCAACAAATATTACACACCGCGTACGAGTATTAAACCCACCGACATCTTCACTATTCTTACACCCTGTAGATCAAAATGAAGTTATAAAAATCATTAAAGCCCTAAAAAATAAACGTAGCTGTGTAGTTGATAAAATCCCACCTTTACTAATAAACAAAATGCGCTAATGAGCTGTCTATACCTTTAATTTATCTTATTAATCAAAGTTTTCTTGAGGGAGCATTCCTAGATTTGCTTAAAATAGAGTTAATTAAACCATTACATAAGAAAAATGACACAACATCACCTCTTAATTACAGACCAATAGCGCTCTTGCTTAGTTTTTCAAAAGTTTTCGAAAAGGCCATGTGTTATCTATTATATAATTTCTTCGAGAAGTTCAGTATTTTAGATGAGCATCAAAACGGATTTCTTAAAACTAAATCAACAACATCTGCTGTGTACCGGTACATACAGACAGTCCTCAGTCACCTGCATAGTAAAAAGTACGGCGTTGGCTTGTTACTAGACATGACATGACAAAACATGACATAAAAGGACGTACGAAAGCGTAGATTATAATATTTTGCTATCAAAACTGTACGGTTCGGGGATACGTGGCCCTAGCTATTCTTGGTTTAAATTATAATTAGATAACCGGAAACAAATGGTAATCATTTTGACACAAAAAGTAGACAAATTACATCAGTCGCTTCGAAAGAAGAAACATTAACAGGTTCAATACCACAGGGAAGTGTGCTTGGCTGCATTCTTTTTCTTATTTACATAAACGTCCTACCTAAAATTGTCAAAAGTGATGTAGCCCTGCCAGTTCTATTTGCTGTCTGTTCTTATAAAATGCGAAGATATAACTACAATCAATAGCGTTCTTACAAATACAATACAAGAAATTTCTTCATGGCTACATCAACATAACTTAACAATAAACATCTCCAAATCAAAAATAATGCAATTTACACCGTATTGTAAATCTCCATTAAACTTAAATGTCACTTTTAATAATACAGAAATCGGAACAGTTGATAACTTCAAAAACGGTTGCCCACTCTATTTCGAAGTTGGTACGAGTAGTACGCTTATTATAAGTTGCTAAACTAAAAAGTAACAACTTTGTATGTGTTTAGGAGATTTGTACGGAAAATAAACAATTTGTTTACTGGTTGGTACATAATATTATGTGATAACAATTCTATATAGGTAGCAAGATTCGATCTCTTTTTCACTCCTACTACCTATTCATGTGTTGACCACAACAGCAATCTCTATGCAGATCTACCTAAGAATTAATTGAGTGGTAAAAAAGTGGTAAAAAAAGTTGTGTTTAACTTTGAGAAAAATAAAACACGTCGGAAATTTACCGTACCTCAACGGTTGTTTATTATATCATTATAGGCATCAATTATTTTAGGACTGATGTACCGCTGCCCATCCAACATGGCGATACTAGAGCCCGACGGATCAGGGGTCATGATGTGCGAGAAGGAAGTGAGACCATCGCTCATCACCTTCGACTCCTGTCTGAGCGCAGAGGACAGAGACCTTTATGTCGCTGGGAGTAAATACTTCTTTTGCAATCGTGAGTATTGAGAATCTGTGGTCGTAGTGCGAGTCGGAGCGAGACTTAACAACATCTCGCTTCCTCGAAACTATCCTTTTCGACGGTAAGTGTACTTGTTCAGAAGGCGTAGTGCGAGTTGGACCGAGACTTACTCGATCAAACGCATCGAGCGCGTTAACGTGATTTTTTATAGGATTGAAGCAGCGCCATCTAGTAACTAACGTTTACACTAAAACAATCCCATATAAAATGACGTTTACGCGCTCGATGCGTTTTATCGAGTAAGTCTCGATCCGACTCGCACTACGCCTTCTGAACAAGTACACTCACCGTCGAAAAGGCTAGTTTCGAGGAAGCGAGATGTTGAGTGGGATATAGAGTACTGTTTTTGATGTCTCTTTAGAGTGTTAGGGACTTATGAGATTACGCCATCCACTATTCTAATACATGTTGTTCATATCTTAATACTATAATGAGGCGTGCGTTTGTTATTCGTAGCTTCGTAGCATTTCGTGCAGATATAGTAGTCGTAGTCCGTAGCATGAGATAAGATGTAGATACGTACCTTACGTCACGGACTATGAATTAACACCTTATTATTGTTTAAACTACCTCGGTGGCGCAGCGGTTGGAGGGTCGCACTTTAAAGCGACGGCTGCGCCAAAGGTCCCGGGTTCTATCCCCGGGTCGGGCCAAAAATAGGTACCTGGATTTGGGTTCCCTCTATCTGGCAGAATCTTTTTGCTCCGAAAGTCACTTAGCAGAACACACTTGGCATAATTTTCTTTAGTCGAATATTATTCAGGCAGAATTTGCTGTTAGCATAATTATTGTTTGGTCGAATATTTATATGCCCGAATTTACAATGGTATACTTTTAACATAGCAGAAATTTTTAAGGCATAATTACCTTTGGCAAAATTTTACTTTGCATACTTTCGCTAAGCATAATGTTTATTAAGTACGATGTTTATTTGGCATAATTTGACTAGGCATACTACGAAGAAAGCAGAATTTCGTTTAGAATAATTTCACTACGCATATTGATATTTCTTTTAAATAGTATTTTACCCTAAAATTGAATTAAAAAGTCATTAAGTTGTGGTACAAAAGTTAGTGACAGAAACGAATCGGTGCAAAACCGACTCCACACAGTCTTGTTTGCTCACCCGTAGAGTGTAATTCAAAATCGCGTAGGCGCAGAGGGGCGAGGCAGCCCGCGAGCTGAGGAGCAGGTGGTTTGAAAGCTCGCCGCCGCGGCTGAGGCTGGCCGGCTTGGCCGGAGCTGCGGTGGTGAGCGAAAACCATCTGCGACGATAAGCTCGCGTGGGACTGCAGGAGCCCCGAAGCGCCGGAGCCGTGACAGTAACCATGCATGTTGCATGTTGCATGCTTGCATGCTGCATGCAAGCTGTTGCTTGCTTGCATGCTGCATGCATGCTTACTTGCATGTTTTATCCTTGCTTGCATACATGCAAGCTGTTGAGAATGCATGATTGCTTGCATGCTTGCTTGCTTGCTGCATGCTTTGCTTGCTTGCTTGCATGCTGCATACTTGCTTGCATGCTGTATACTTACTTGCATCCTGAATTACTATGGATTCAATTACTATGTTTTAATTACTTGTTTTCAATTACTATGGATATGAAATGTATGCTAAAAGATGATTATGAATGTAAAATTTCTGAGATATGATAGTTCTGCCTTGTAATGATTTTAAATATGAAAAATATGCCAAAAGACGATTCGGACATGAACTTTCTGCGATAGGATGATTCTGCCTATTAATGACTATATATACGAATTGTATGCCACAAGACGATTCTATCTGTGAACTTTCTGCGTTAGGATGATTCTGCTTTAAGACTATTATAGATATTAAATTTCTGCCTAAAGATGATTCTAGCTTACACGATTATGCGTTTTGAACATCTGATAAATGAGTGAATGCTAATTGATGTTCTGCGAAAGGAAGTTTATGCTATTTGATGATATGCTAAATAAAATTATGACAATAAAAATTCTGCGAAACAAGGTAGACCCACCTGGGTTTTTCTGATCAGAAATTCTCAGGGTAGCCCGAAGTTTGGAAGGTCGCGTGCCTCGCCTCTACCCGTGCCTCGAATAGTCCGTAAAGCCGTTGATCTTGTGCCTTATCTTTCTCCGGTCGTGTCAGATTGCTGTCCCATCGGGCTATAAGAGTGAGAGGAATAGAGAGTGCACCTGTGTTTGCGCACACACTTGTCCACTATAATATGTCCCGCGTAGTCCATAAGTCGTTGTGGCTGACCACTGTAGTCGAAATCGGCTATGGGGGCTAATATATTGTTTCATGACATAACATGTTTTTGCAGGACATCGAGTAGAGGGCCCAGACCTGCCTAAGAACGGAACGGCAGTCATCGGCTGTGCACCGACAGAACGCACCTCCCTCAACTATACGTATTCCAAATGCGCACTCGAAGACTCCGAGGACGTCGTTGTGCACTACCGGTATTATCCTGATAAGGTAACACTGATGTAGCTTAATATAAAACTGTTTTATGTGCACTAGTGTACTCGTGAGAGCGAACACATAGATAGGGATACAAACTTAACGTGAGTTCAATTACACTTCTTCAATTTCGACTCCAATATCCAATCACAGCAATTAGTTTTCTATGAAATCAAGCAACTTCTATTAAGCATGAACAGGCCATCGCATGTCAGGGGGCGAGTTGCGATCTTGCTTTAATCCGTTTAAGTTCCAGGCATATCAATTCCCATTCAACTAGCTGAGTCGCCAAATCGCATTGATTTGCGATGCAACTTAAGAAAGGATATTGACCAAAGCCGGGCCCAGATTGCATCTTTGTAGTTTATATTTCAAAAATCTTGTTTGAAATATAATTGTACTGGTATTTTAAGGATAAATAAGTAAGTAAGTATTGAATTACTTTAGTTAAATATAACAATTACAGAATGTATCAAAATGAATGTTAGTGAGGTGCATTAACTCTGCAATCACAAAACATAACCTCAAAATGCCTAATCTGCCATTGAATTCCTCGTAAACCCCTGAATTTTGAGTGTATTCTTTCAAATATTTATAAACTTTATCCCAACTTTTTGTAAAGACGCACGCTGACGCAAAGTGGGCCGAGTTTCTATAGATAGAGTTTTGGTCAATATCCTTTAAAGTGTTTCTATTTCACTTACACGTAGTGCTCTACCCATAAAATTATTATCCGTTTCCGAAAGGGGATAGTACTTCTATGACTATACCACGCAATACTCCTGTATGGATGATACGAAATTGCAGTACTTTTCTAATCCATTAAAAATCAGAACTGCTTAAGTGTCAAAACAACATTGCACTACCCAGATATATGTATATGTCTACCTAATTAAATCAAAACATCCTCATTCCAGACCTACAAGTATGTCAACGAATTAGACCCGCGGGTCTAAAAAGGCCGCTTTGAGCAATTCTTCTGAGATTCGTATTATGAATTGCATTAGAAATCGCAAAATGGCCACTTCCTGGACAATTCATATTATGATTCAGATAGGATTCATATTCGGCAATTGATTCATTTGACAGTTTTCTATGAGAAATCCTAAAATGGTCCACTAAATGAGAATTGCTAGAGCACGAAAATATGTCAATTAGCAGATTCATAAAAAGTTACTCATGAGTAACATCTAACAATTCAGCTTTCCTGTTTTTAAGTAAAATTACTTAAAAATGGCAGATTTAGGACTGTATGAAACCTTTTTGGAGCATGCCATGTTACGACAAGATTTTTTTACATAGAAAAAATGATTTTTTTGTGTGTAAAATGCCACAGCCAAAGGTTATTTGGTTATTTTGCGTGAATTGAATGTTTGTCGCATTTTTTAAAGAATTTCGGTGTTGAGGACTATGAAAGCGCCTTAGGACATGAAATACATAATAAAATGAGTATGTGAAATATACCATATAACCTTAATATTGTGCAGTTGTTTAATTAATACATGATATGGATACATTTTATTTATATTTATGGTGTCACTACATAGGTATTGAATGAGAAAGTAACTGGAATTTCAGCAAAAAAGAACCTAAGCTGCTAGAGAAGCTAGTTTTTAAGACACTACACAACGAGGCTCAGTTTAAAAAAAAGACATGGATATTATTCAGTATTTTTATTTCACATAACAACCAAACAAAATCATTTCATATGCCTACTTATAGCTACCGACGTGACCTAATGATTAGTTATTATTGCACACTAATGTTCAGCTACATCAGCAAAGAAGGCGTCCCATGGCAAAGGCTCTTGGATCACACGCACTGCATATTACTTTGATAGGTTTAAGAAGGCCTTTAGTGTAATATCTCGGACCGGTTTTTCACCTAGTGTGTGCGAGACAGGATTTGTGTTCAATACTTCCAACCTCTCATTCCACATCCTGTGTTCTTCTTGTAGTTGGCTGACAGACATAGATACTGCAACAAAGAAGGAGAATGAAATTGGTATCAGTATACATGGAAAATATAAAATTGAATTACTATAACTCATAATATTGTAATGCTCATAGTAAAACACCATTTTAGTGACTTACTTGTGATCAAGAATCCTTTATTTTAGCATATTGGATATATTTTGCTATCAACTGAGATTGAGGTTAGGTTAAGTTTCTGCAAGAAAAAAATCATTTTTTAAAACCTGTATCCTAAAGCACAGTAATAGTAAATAACTTTATGTTTTTGTAAGTAAATTGTTACCCTAAGTACTTACTTAAGTTCCACTGAATCATAACAAACACGGAGAGTTTGTGATCTTGACTTGATTTGACAAACAAGTGCCTAAACTTAATGAATTCATTGTCCGTACGTGATGGACTCAGCACTGAGTGGATATTTCTTCTCATTGGGATCACAAAAATATAACTTGCAATGCATTTAAGTGCTTCAAAACACTGAAATCGCACCTGAAATATTCACTTCTAAGAAGTAATGTTGTTGTTTTTTTATGTTGGTTTTTTTTTTTTTTTTTTTTTAATGGCAATCTGCGGCCTTCGCCTTGCCAGAGTCGAGTTTAAAAACGGGGAAACGGGAAATAAGGAAACATTTGTGGAAAATGCGGATTTACAAAAGCAAGGATCAGGAAAGGAGTGGAAACACAAATACAGATATAATTAAACATATTTACATTTATATACAGGAATCCTTCATATTAAATTTTTATATTATTGGTAGAAATAAAAGATACTATACATTTATACACATCACTACTATTAATATGCAATAAGGAAATGATTGAGGTAGGAAATGGTATACGTAAAGATAATAGTTTTGCAAGGAACAGGGATCGGTCATACCGTGGGCAAGAAAAGAAAATATGATTCAGGTCTTCTACGTCCTCACCACACTCACATAGTTCATTATCAACAATTTTGAGTCTAGCAAGATGAGCGCGGGTGCAAGTATGGCCCAAACGCATTCTCGAAATTATTGATGTTTCCGTTTTGTTAAACTTTATTTTAAAAAACCAGGGTTTGACTGGGATTTTCGGTTGGATATTAAAATATGCTCTACCTTTTATTTTACTAGACTCTTCCCATTCTTCTTGCCACTTTTGAAAAAAGAGTGTTTTAGGGAGTGTAGCTAAATCATGGCAGTAATTTAAGTATGGGAACTTATCTCCACAATGCACAGCCTCATTTGCAAGTCGATCAGCCGTTTCATTGCCTGTAATATTTCTGTGGCTCGGAAGCCACGCAAAGTGTAGTACATATCCTTTTAAAGAACATTTATGAATCGCATTCCTTATTTGAAAAATAACAGGATATTGTTTAGATTTAAAAGGGAACTTTTCTAAAGCCTGCAAAGCGCTTTTTGAATCAGTAAATATAACTGATTTTGATAGTCTCGCTAGTAAAATGTACTCTACTGCTTTAAGAAGACCTAGACATTCACCAGTAAACACTGTCGCTTCAGGCGGAGCCATAACTTTCTGTACGATGTTAAATTGAGAATGGAATACTCCTATTCCTGTACAGGAGAAATCGTCATGCTTAGAAGCATCAGTGAATAAGTGATGAAAGTCATTATATTCTGTCTCTATGATTGAGTTAAAACTTGTTGCTGCATAATAGTCATCTTTATCAATGGGGAGATACCGAATTGTAAGTGGATATATAAGGGCCTCAAGATCACATTTGAAAAGGGGTAAATAGTTAGAACGATGGGTTAAGGAACTGCAAGAAGTCCATTTTCGGTAACTAATTATTAAGCACGGAAGTGATTTATGGGTCCAATAACTAGAGATTGGTATCATGTCAGACAATATTTGAAGTTTTTCAATCAATGGATGATTAGAAAATTGTAAAGCATGATATAAGAATTTATCTGATTGAAGCTGTCTGCGCAAGATTAATGGAGGATCGCAACACTCTACCTGCAAAGCATTAACGGGACTAGATTTCATAGCCCCTGTAACTATACGCAATGCTTTTGATTGAATACGATCCAACTCTCTAAAACTTGTAACATTTCTGGGTTCTAAGAGAAAAACTCCATAGTCTAAAACAGATCTTACTAGCGCGTTGTATACAAGTTTCAAAGAAAACGGATGAGCACCCCACCACACACCTGACAAACATCTGAGCATATTTAATTGGCGTTCACATTTACTAATAATGTATTCACAGTGTCGATTACCAGAAAGTTTATTGTCTAAAATTACACCCAGAAACTTGAACTCTGTTTTAATTGGAATTGGAGTATCATTATACGACAATTGAATGGGTGGAGGCGATTTCATTCTAGTGAAAAAGACTGCAGCGCTTTTAAGAGCGGATATTTCTAAACCATTCTGATTCATCCATTTTTTCAATGAAGTTAGTGCAGATGACATCACGTTACAGGCAACATCAGAAGATTTGTGGGTAGTATATAGTAAGAGATCATCAGCATACTGTAAAATCTTTAAGTCAGTGTCGGCAAAACTATCCAAATCATAAGTATATACGCTATACAACAGGGGACTAAGGACAGATCCTTGAGGAATACCTTTCCACACACTTCTTACTCCCATAGTCTCTGCACCAGAAAGACATACAGTCCTATTATATAGGATATTTAAAATAAAGTTAGATAATGTAAGAGGAACTCTAAGAGCAAGAAGTTTTGTTTTTAGGATGTCCAGCAGCACACTTTCATAGGCCGCTGAAACATCCAAAAAGGTTGCTAATAAAGATTTGTTAACTGAAAAGGCTAGACGTATATCTGACACGAGGAGGCTGACGTTATCTAAAGTACATTTTCCCTTTCTAAATCCATACTGACTGGTCGCCAATAAATTGTTGCTTTCTAAATGCCATTCTAAGCGGTTTTTTACTAAATGTTCTGCAAGTTTGATTAAAACTGACGACAAAGCAATTGGACGAAAAGCGGATACGTCAGTAGGGAATTTATTAGGTTTCAATACTGGCAACACTACTTGTGTTTTCCATGTTGAGGGAATATTACCAGAGAACATCATATTGTTTACAAGATTTACATAATATAACAATAGACGGTCACTTAGGTTAGAAAAGAATGAATATGGAATTCCGTCAGCACCTGGAGATGAGTTTTTTATGTGAGAGAGAATTCCTTTTAATTCATAAAGGGTGAAGGGTGAATCTAATTTTGATGTAGAGGAAATAGTAGTTAAAGTCAGTGGTGTTTCAATTATATTTTGAGGGACCCATGGCGGTGCTAGTCTATCCAAAAAGTCATCAGCCAAAGTTGACGGAATAACTGGACTAGATACATCACTAAATGCAGACTTAAATCTCTTGATACTACGCCACACTACAGAGGGTGGAGTATTCGGAGAAATCGACAGGCAAAAGTTTTTCCAGCTCTCTGATTTTTTCTGTTTGAGTAGTTTACTCGTGTCTTTACCAGTAGCTATAACCAAGTCAAAATTCTCCTGATTCATGTCAAACTTATACTGACGTTCAACTTCCTTTCTACGCTTTACAGCCTCTGTACATTCTGCATCCCACCAAGGTGGGGAGGGGATTTTATTACATGTTTTTCTTTTTACAGGAAAAATCTCATTAGCTGCTTCTATAAGGATATCTGCAAGGGCTTGAGCACATTCTATTTCACTACCTGCAAATAAGTCAGGTAAGATAGAAGCTTTACTTTCTACACACTTTCTATATTTTTCCCAATTTTTACTGGTACTGTCTGGTAACTTATGTTTTAATTTAGAAGTGTGTTTCAGGGCTACAGGCTTACTGTATGGAAGTGAGAGAAGAATTGGAAAATGGTCGCTTCCATGTGAGGATGAAAGAATATCCCAAGACAGAGAAGCTGCTAAACTTGGTGAACATATGGCAAGATCTACTGCACTTATAATCTGCCCTGGTGATGTGCGGCGAGTGGGGGCACCATTATTCAAAACACAAAGATTATGATTTTCAATAATTTCAAGAAGTGCCTCTCCATAACCATTATTTTCAGAACTCCCCCAGGCCTGATGATGTGCATTTAAATCACCTAGTACTAAAAATGGTCTAGGTAGTGAAGAGATAATTTGATCTAGATCATTAAAAATAGATAAGGAAGGATGAGGGATATATACAGAAACTATACAAATATTATTTACACTACAGGCGACAATAGTCAGATCATTATTATTATGTACAGGTAAATTTACAGGTTTGAAGGGAACAGAATTCCTGACAAGTAAAGCCACACCACCATACCCATCAGGTCTGTCCTCTCTAATGATGTGGTAATTTTTCATTTTAAAATTGCTGCTTGGTTTGAGCCAGGTTTCTGCTAGAGCAGACACCATAGGCTCGTGGTCATTGAGCAAGTTTATTAACTCACTCTTTTTACTAGTTACACTTCGGCAGTTCCACTGGAGAACCTTCGCTTGAGTCATTTTGAACTATTTGCTGAACTATCGAATTTATTAAAGGGGCAACGTTGGACGGTGAACTATTACTGAATTGTGTCAGAAAATTGATTAAGACAATAATTAAATCTGTTATCTGTTTGACATTGGTGTTAGCCTCAGACTTATTCTGTAAGGCACATCCATTACTAGAGGATGGGATATTATATTCATTTAAAAGTTCTTGGTGGGCTTGTTTATCATAACCTTTACTTAGTGGTGGGGGTGAACGTGGTTTTAAAAATACTGTCTTTTTGTATGAGGTAGATGAGGGATGAGTGACTTTATTTACATATGAGTTATCTTTTGATTTATTTACAGGACTACTAGTTGAGACAACATCTGCAAACGATTTTGATACTGGAGGGTGCAGCTTAGATGCTTCTGCATAAGAGACACAATTGTTGGCCATGTATAGTTTAATTTGTTTTTGTCGTGCAAGTTCTGGGCACACCTTACTAGTAGCGAAATGAGCACCAGTGCACAAGCAGCAGTAACCATTATCTTCATCTAAGTTGCAAGAATCCCCTGAGTGATCATGACCACACTTGAAACAGCGAGGTTTTGACCTACACTGGACTTTGGTATGGCCAAATCGACAACAATTATAACATTGTATTGTGGGGTAAATATACAGTTCTACAGACAGTGAGTTGTAGCAAACAAAAATGCGTTTAGGTAATACTTGACCATCAAACGTCAAAACAACTGATTGTGATGGTTTCCATACAGATGTGCCATTAATAAATGTTTTAAAATTAAGCCTACGGACTTTTAATATACCTCCACAACCTATTGGAATATTAATATTCGCCATGATCTCTTCTGGAGACCATTCAGCTGGTATTCCTCGTACAATCCCCATTCGTGTCACATTAAATGTAGGGATAAAAGCTTTGTAGTTATTTGCTTGTAAACAATTGTGGTTTATGAATGAATTTGCATCTAAGTAGTTCGAAAAGGACAAGGCTATTTTATGGAAGGAATTTCCATTGTGTGTCCACGAATTAAGTGGTGAGGGGGGGAGGGGGGGACAACCCCCCTGCACCACTCCCCCCCCTCGATTATGCCTAGTTTAGAAGATATGAATTTTTGAAAAATATCAAAAAATCACCTATGAATGCCATAAATTCACACAAATATCCCACTGGGGGGGGGAGGAGGAGGGGTGTGCCCCCCCTCCTCCCCAAACAAGCCACTAAAAAAACACTAGAAAAAGGCGCTGTGTGGTCGCAGTTCTAACCTAACCTAACCTTTTTTTTTCATTAAGGGGGAATTCAACTAATTTAGATTTCCTCGTCTCCGGCGCTGCGGGAAGTGCAGCCTCTTCGCCCTTACGTAACAAATCACAGTCAACCATGCTCGCCTCCGCAGCTTCGGCTTGCTGGTCGCCTCCGGCGACCAGCCTCAGCCGCTCCGGCTCGCACGGGTGCCTGCGCTTTGTTACGGTGGGCGGAGGCTGCTCTCCCTCCGCGCCTCCGGCTTTGAAATTACACTCTAGTGTCGGGCAGACAAGTACCACGGCCAAAGGACCACGGCAGGTCGGGGTTGACAAAAGATTCATTCATTTCAACCACTCATTCGTCATTCGTCATTCGAAATCACGAAAATGGCTGACAAGATAGCGTTTTGTTAACAAGCGTGATATTTGTCTTTGTAAAAATTGGAATTTTAATTTTTTTTAATAATAATTTTAACTTAGTTTGAGGAATTCATTGGCGCAATGTATAATTGCAATACAAACACGCTTAAAAATACGTCAATAGTGCTTTTGAAAGCAAAACTCTATAACTCAACCAAACACGTGCATAAGAATAACGAAACGCAACGACACGACGGACGTAAAAAAAAAACAAAAACAACAAAGTTGTATTAGGATTTTAATGATTTTCAGTAATTAATTCTGAAAAACTAGGCCGAACCGAGAGTTGAAACATTGTGATTAAGTGTAAGAAAGACCTGCCTTTTTAATGATAATAGCTGTGCATCAATAATCCTGGACACACAATGGAAATGTGAGCCAGCATCAGTATCATTATACACTTTTCTACTTAAATCAAGAGTTGCAGAAGGCTGGGAGTCATTTTCAAAATTTGGCTTAGCAGGTTCATTTTCCTTAGTACTTTTGTTTGTTAGACTAGATATGGATTCAGTAGGTGAGAGTGTTGAGTCGCAAGTACAGTCATGCTCATTAGTCTCAGATCCACGTTGTTTTCTTTTACGTTTGCTGCAGTGCTTACATTTACGAACACGAGATCGTTTGCGACCCTGTGATGCTGGGGCACCGTCCGTGTCCATTGCAGAACCATTAGAAATAGGCACCATCGGGCCTAGCGCCAGATCTCCAGAAACAGGCACCATCGCACCCAGTTCACTACCATTCGATTGAGCTGGAATCGTCACAAATTCGCCCGCCTGGGGAGCCTCCCCAGGATCGGGGGGCTCATTCATTTTTACAATGTAAAAGTATTGAACTTACCCAAATCCAGCAATTCAATACACTTTATCGATAAATATATACACTAACTACAATATAAAAAGACAAAAAGACCTCTCCTGATCACTTTTTAACAAAATAATTAAATTGAAAATTGAGAAACAAAAAACACGCCCGTCAAGTTGAACGTTTCCCGCGCTTTTCTTATGTTGGTTAGGCTGAGGCGACACTTCAAATTGTTACCAGTCGCAAAAAGAAATTGTGACTAATATTTTATCATGTACATTTAGCCTTCTACTATTGATGTTTTGATGTAAAATCATATCTTTCACTGAAAAAAGATTATTCTAAAGTTATTTCTTCAAGATTCACTTCGCAAAATGTAATAAATACGAAGGATTAATAACCGGTAAAAGTACGGTTATCATTTTTTGCATGCGGCAACATATACGCTAAATATGAATCTGCTTATGAATTGAATTGCCGCAATTCTGCTTAACTTAGTGACTATTTTAAGAAAATTAGAGGAATTGCTACGGAATTGCAAAGAATTCAGGAAATGAATTCTTTCCAGCAATATTGCGTGATTTGGCCTTTTTAGACCCGCCGAGACAACGAGGTCTGCGACCACTGGCGGCCGTGCCAAGTGGGGTACATCTTCAGCCTACCCACCGCTGACCAGGCTCAGACGGTCCATGAACTTTGGAGTAAGGGCACATTTGTTCTTATCCGTATTTTATTTGGCCAACCTAGTACTTAGTTGTTGTATGGATGCTACCTATTTATCCAATAGCAAACAATGTTACCTAAATTTTGAAAGTCGTTTTCAAAATGTATACTTTGGTTTCAGATGATTACAGTAAGTGTCTACCTAATAAAATAATGAAAGGACTAGTGATGTAAAATGAAAAAAAAAAAAAAAAACAATTTGTTTTTTTTCAGTTTTGGAAAAAAAAACATGAAAAAAAACTTAGCACCGTTGTTTTTTTTTTTTTCTAAATTTGTTTTTTTTTTTCTACCATACATTTTATTTCGATGATAAATTAAATTTGTATAATAAATCAACTTATTTATTTAATTATAATTAACTTATAACAACTTCCGATTTGTCCGTGTGCAAATGTGATTGATTTGGGGATTTCCCTTTTGCTGATGTAAATGTTAATGAATGTTGCCAATAAATTCATGAAATCTTGGTACCACTCAACCAGATATGTATAGTAGAATTAAAAATAGGCCGAAATTGTATTCTTAAGTATTCATCTTAAACGGTAACTGTCTTAAAAAATTTGGATTTCATACTCTTGAAAAAAAACATGGTCTAGAAAAAAAAACAGTTTTTTTTAGGGTTTTTTTCAACGCTTTTTTTTCACACTAGAAAAAAAAAAAAAAAAAAAAAAGATTTTTTTGCAACACTAGAAAGGACGTCCAAATGAATAGGATACATTAAAATAAAAGCATTTCAAAGTTGCGCGAGGAATACTCTATACGAACTTATAGTTGTGTATTACGAAATTTAGAGAGCTAATCGAGACAAATGATGGGGCATGTCTGTTGATAGAAAGATAAATATGTAACATTCGATTGCTACTGAGCGCTCATTGGGACGAGTACGTGACATCCCGCTCTTTAGCCTAATACTATAAAATGAAAAAACTATACCTACTTATGAATGAAATGACACGTTTTTCTTGTCTCGAACAGTTGCAGTGTAATTGGTACAACTCCTAAACCCAGGGAGGCATTTTTGCCAGAAAAACGAGAAATAATTTAAGGCGCTGTCGGGACGTATGTATAGAGGTAGCATGCCCGACTAAATGCCCTCCGGGCAATTACCTGCCTTTCGTCTGGTCATTTTAGAGCGTGTACGACGTATCTGTAACTTAAAAACATCATAGAAGGACACTTGAACATAATTCGCGCGCTTTCGCCGAGCGTTTTGACTGCTAGTACATGTATCAGTGTAACATGGTACATGCATGGGTTGATGTTGCCATTATATTTGGACTTGTATTAAATTTGTTTTGTTTTCTAATTGGTCCACTTGTTGACATAAATAAAATATTACTATTAAGTAGGTATGTAACCATTTGAGTTTAAACAATAATAATTTCAATTTTCAGTGGAAGGTAATTTTAGATTTGTATAAAGTTATTGATTATTTTTTGATCAAATTAAGTATAACTACATAACTAACCTGTTCAAATTCACTTTTTTAAGATGAAGACAGTAAGTGCTTTAATTCACTAATACTACTTATTATGTTCATATTTTTTTCACGAAAATAAAGTGGACTGAATACTAATTATGATTTATCATCACAATTGCAGAATATCAACGTGAGTTTCTCTTAAAAAAAACTTATCTCATATAATTTAATTTTGCTTGTAAGAAATCTCAACTGTATTTTATTTCATTAATTTTAGAGGACGGTAAGTTACTATTCTCTTTGTTAATTTTAACCGAGGAGTTTTTAAAACTTTAAACTATGTTCGATTGAAAATTAGCAAGTCCTGAAATATATTAATTAATCCTTTTGCTTTTAGAATATGTTGAAGGTAAGACAGTAACTTTAATTCATTATTGGATAATCAAACGAACTTACCTTAAGTGAAGTTCGATCCAAATTGTCCTGACTTCGACGAAGAGATTTATTTGACCATGTAGTATGCCCTACTACGCGTCTATTCACTCGCACACAGGTTTAGCGCAAGAAAGAGAAGGTAAATAACCTCACTCCCTCCCACGCCTCACAGCACTGCCAGCCGCCTGTCGCTCATTCATTTCAGAGCAAGGAGACCGATGTATGAGATGTACAACATTGATTATACTTATTGTAAGGGTAACGATTATTTTTGCATGAAAAACGTACACGAGAATTGGGAAGGGTGGGACCTTAAATCTCTTCGTCGAAGTCAGGACAATTTGGATCGAACTACACTTAAGGTAAGTTCATTTGATCATCCAATTGTCCTGACTTCGACGAAGAGATTTAATGGACCATGTAGATGTTTCGAGTAATCGATAAATGTTGTTACAATAGGATAAGTTGACATCTCTGATGTTAGTAGTGTTTTATCATGAAAATGATCATATTAAATAACAATTCATTGTTCATGTCACTATCTTTGACATTTACATGTATTACTAAAAAACATGAGATGTATGATAACTATGATAAGTTATAACTTTCTACTAAAAAATATCTTTATTAGGAAGAAATAAGATATTTGTTAGTATTTTTTATTAATGATTAACTAAAAATTGATAATTTATTTATTTTAGTAATCTCAAACTGAAATAGGGCATTTTGTTTAATTGTGGCATGTTATAAAAATTGCCAACAATACGGAATACGTATTGTTGGGCTGAGACGGTTTGCGAATAATATAGTTTTACTTACACACTGAATTTGGCACGTAAAACAAATGATAATTTTATTACGAGGAAAGCCACATACAGAAAACACTTTTTAGTTAGCGTTAGTTAAGTTAGTTTACTTTAGAGTTAGTTACTTTGGTAAGGTAATGGGCGTGAAGGTAAGTCTGACAAATGCAAATCTTTGTCTTGCAGTTTTTAGCATATTTTATAAATAAATATTTGAAATACATAGGGACATGATGTTCTATTGCTTTTCAGAATGGGCTATTTAGGAATTAATGCGACTGTTTGAAAGATATTCGACCGAATACCAAACATACAAATAATATTTTATACATTAAAATTTCGAATACCTGAGAAAATTTATTTGCTCAATTTGGTTATAAAATGTGTTTGATGATTTGTATAAAAGTAATTGATTAAAAGATTCATTCTTAGGAATGTAATTCTTTTAAGATCATTATATTCACGGGTGTCTATAAATGATATATGATTATTAGCTGTGTTAGAAAAAGAATACGATAATTCTCTCTTGCTCTGAGATATTATCGTTATCAGAAAGTTTAAGGCATAGGTAGGTAGTTAATGTTTTTTTATGTATTATTTATATAACATTAAGTATATTAGTTCTTATTCTAAAAAAGATTTAAAATCGGCTTCTGGGAGCTTTATAAGGGCAAACGAACGCAAACGATTTCTCCGATATAAGTTTTGGTACCACCCGGCCCCGACCAAATACGTTTGCCTAATATTCGACTAATCGACCAGGAATGTTCGCCTAGTATTTGATAGTCAGCACATGGTCAGATTTCTCGTTGTAAATTTAATCATAATTTTATTGCCTGGGTAAATGTCTGGAATACTTTTACGGATTACAATAAATATCAATCCTATCTTTCGAGTTGGTTACTATGCGTTTTTTATTTATTTATCTATATTTATATTTTTAAGTTTGACAAATATTTGTAACTTATTTGGCTACAGATAAGACTTGTTTCAATATTATGAGCTGTGTCAAAAAAAAACTCTGATGATGATTCAGAATTAGGGTACCTATTTTGAAAGAAATCGAAAAATAAACGGATATCGTATTAAAAGTTCGCCGTTCGTTCGTTTGTCATATCGAAATCCCAAGGGTGAACTGGTTTTATACACATTTAAAAACATCCTTAAATATGGTTAATAAAAAACATGGATAATTTGGTTTAAAATAATTAATTGATTCGAATTTTAATAAATGGTCGAATCACATGACGTCCTCTGGCGTAAGAATTAAGGAAAAGTCCTATAAAAAAACATTTCAAAATAAAATTTCTTTTTGCTAACTATACCACCTGACCTATTTTATTATTAATTTTTAATTTGCAATTGTTCCACCATATGTAAGTAACTGGTGGATATCAAGACAAAATGTCCTTTGAAAATTTATTAAACACATTATATCGAATACTATAAACATCAAACAATAAAATGCATATAATAAGTATCTATTTTATTGGTTATTAGCGCAACGTTTTCAAGGAATTGTTTCTTAATAACTTAGTGGCTTTCTGGGGAAGATTGTTGGGGAGTGGGTGGATGTAATTGATTGGAAAAAACTGATGATTAGAGAAGATATTTACTTTATTCTTAAATCACAGAATAAATAGTAGGAAAATAAACATAGTTCATATTTCCAATATCTCGAATTAGATGATTATAGTGCAATTTGAGTCTAATGCTGCATTTCATTTAGGATACGTCATTTTTTTTAAATAAGAATTTCCTAGCCCTTTGTTAAAAAAAATCGATAGTGATATTTTTGTTATAATGAATATGGCTTGTATTTATTTAGGTGGGTGTGTGTGTAAATGGCAAATAAAAATAACCGAATAATATGAAATATTGTAATAATACTTGAGAAAATAAAATTGTGCCAATTGATATGCTTTGCTTATGCATTTCCATAAAAAGCAAAAAGGCATTATCTTCATAAAATGAGCTTGTTTCAATTTAATAGCTACCTACTCTTATGGTATATTTAACAATGTGTCGATATGTTTTGGTTTGTGCTATCTGCCGCATACTTCAATACAATGGAACGTTTTATTTGAATTATTCTTAGGTGGTGCTTGTGGTAGGTAGATAATGGTAAAAAAGGAAAACAAGGTCATAGAAACAAAAGTCAATTCAAGGTGTCCAAAGGGTGTCACAATTTTTACTGGGCGGTGGCTGGCTTTTCCAAAGATAAAGAACACAGATCTTTATTAAGATTTCTCGACTCGAGATTAAGTACCGAACTTTGCGACGGTTATATGAATGCATTCATAAAAAAGCATATCACTATCGCAACATATTTTTCGAAAAACGAAATAACCTCTAAAACAATGAAATACCGCGCACCCTAATAAATCTAATATGACGGTAGTACTTTATTGATTTCGGAATTTGATAAGATGTCTCATTGGTATATTTAAAAAATATTACGCTTTCCAGCTAGTTGTTATTGCTTCAGTAAATAAAATCTAAGGTTTACCGAATTATTTACTGAGAAGTTGATTTAATCTTAGTTGGATATAAAATAAATACGCCAAATTTTCTACCATTCAGAATCATACATTTGCCAGGTATTTAGCAAAGCACATTCTCATTTTTATCATAGCTGTTAAAATTGAAAGCATTAAATGGGGTTTTTAAACGGACCGGTTTTTATATGGACCCAACCATATTTTGGTACGTCCTGGGCAAGCTTACAGCTAGCTTGCTTGCTAGTTAATCAAATAGCCAACCACAAGCTAAATAGCTATAGGTATGAGCAGAAAGCAGAAATGTATGAAGAAAAATCTTGCTTTGTTAAAAAGTAAATTGTTTTCTTTTTACGAAATCTATTAAATTCGATATTTTAAGCAGTATTAATAAGCAATTTATGTTTACGATAGCATTGTATAGTTAGACAAATGTATAGCCATTGGCAAGAAATAAGTACAAAAGAGTTGTAATCAATGGATAAGGACCCAAACCACCCATAACTATGTGAACTATGGTGGGATGCTATGCTACCGTTTTTAAAGCTTTGTGGAAAACATATTAGGAGCGTGTACTGCAGGTTGCAGAGTACGTGTATTTATGATTAAGGTCTAGGCTGTTAGTGTTTTTGAGTCTCTCATTTTTACTATTCTGAGTAAAAATTTACAAAATGAATGTTAATTTATTCGATTTGAAATAAATCTTCTGCCACTATTTATTTTCGGTAGTTACGAAAAAGATACTTGGTAGACCATTTTATTGCCATTTTTGTTTGTACGTGTGATGGCTCACATTATGCTCCATTTTAATCTTTGCCAAAAGATTGGCTTAGACAAGTGTTCGGTCGTGGTTTTGCCACGAGTGGAATACGGTAGCCCGTAATAAGTACATGAGTACGTACGGCCTTAAGGTGATATAAAAAAGCATTTAAAGACACATACCTTTTTTGGTCGGATTCTGATTCCGAGTGCGAGACGTTGAAAAATCGCTGGAATTGTGACGGTAGATCACCGTTGCGACGCAATTCGCGGCGCGTCATGGGCCGTCGCGTTGGCACAGGCAGAACATACCCAGGCAGGTGCCTGTTGGGTCGGATGAGTGCGGGCGAGGGTCGCTGATTCATACTTAGAGGCCATAATGGCGCATCGTCAGCGCTGCTTAATATTATTCACGAATGTCTGTAATTTATTATTATAGCATTAAAGCCCAATTGGCTGTTACTTCAGCTAACTTGTTTCCCTTTTTTCGCAATGAAAATGAGGATAGGAAGCAACGCATACCAAAAGTCTCAGATAAGATCTAGAATAATCTAGATAATTAGGACTGGCTGACATCGCGTGTCAGCTCTGCCGGTATTTGCTACAGATCAATATCGCGTATTGATTCGGAGCAGCAAATGCGGACTGGCTAGCATCGCGTGCTAGCTCGGCCGCGAAGCGTAAAGCATGCATGGTGCAGCCACGCTGGGTAGTGCGTTTTACTTCACATTCACTTTTGAAATAAACAAAACATTTTTGAATAAACATTTAACTATAAGCTAAAATTCGTTTAGCACGAAATAAAAACTTAACGGTTATATACTGTGGTTACTGCGTGCGTTGGAACGGCGCGCGCGCACGGACACGAATAAGCGACAGGCGGCTGGCAGTGCTGTGAGGCGTGGGAGGAAGTGAGGTTATTTACCTTCTCTTTCTTGCGCTAAACCTGTGTGCGAGTGAATAGACGCGTAGTAGGGCATACTAAATGGTCAATTAAATCTCAGAGTCGAAGGCAGGACAATCGTTATCATGTATTGTTATTACTACAAATGCTGCTAAAAGCCTCAATTTTATGGGGTTTTTTTTTGTAATATTTGTTATATTTCTTACAGCTGTTCCTGGTAAGCAGAGATATTTAATTATGAAATTCACAAATAAATAGCGATAAATTGCATAATATAACTCGTATCGTTCTCTGTTTGCAGATATGGATGGGCGTAAGTTATAACATAATAGCAAGTTGTTCTTAGTTTAAAACTCTATAAAATTAACTCTTCCCTGAGAACCTTGTGAATTGAAAAAAAAGTAGGTATTCGAAGTATAAATCGCAATGTTTTTTAATATCCTGCCTTTTTTCAGAGCATTTTGTAGCCGGTACGTACACGTTAACTATCTCTCTATGTTTCTAAAACTCTGTTTGTTGTTGTCTCAAATACATAATCCTTTATATATAAAAAAAGTTATATTGGACACCAATCACATACATCGCTCTGATCCGAAAGTAAGTAGCCAATGCACTTGTGTTATGGAAATCAGACACAACGGTGGTACCGAAACACCCAGAACCGACACTATATAGAAAATTTGGATTTCTATATTGACCCGACCGGGAATCGAACCCGGGACCTCGGAGCGGCGACGCCTTGAAACCAGCGTGCTTAGGCACTACACCACGGAGGTCGTCAATAATTCATTTTATTTCAGATGACTTCCTCGAAGAGTTTATCCACCGGGACGGAACGCCAGACGATCGGCCATACGTGCCGAGTCCACGTAGAGTCGCCTTATCGAACGTTCCTAAAGGCTATCTGTACCAAATACTGGGATATAGGAAGAGCACTCACACTTATATCGTAAGGATTTGTTCTACTCACATCTTCGGAAATCATAGTTGAAGTTTTTAAGTGTATTATTTTTTATATTTTTACAATAACTTCTTTTTTACTCCATCTAAGTACTTTTATATTGTTAACACCATTTACCTCCGTTGAGAAGTATAATGTTATTAAAGTTAAGCCGACCGTTATCGACACAGGCCTTTATTTACGTACTTACTTTTATTTTGTCAAATAAAGAGATTCCGCTCTGTGTAAGAGAAAAAGAGAACTTAACTGTGAGTTAAAAGTTACAATATTAATTCACGATATGGACAATTCAACGTCAGTTTTTCGATTTCGATTTTTATTTGTTCAATTATTTTATAGTACAATAAATTTGTGTAATTTATTTCTTGCTCTTAGTCTCAATGTTTATGTCCAATTAATCAACATTCCATTTCAAGTTACAATTTTTGCCACTTACATTGCAAGCAAACAGCAAACATGTGCACTCGATTTCAATGCTGTGTTATAGGACAATCCAGCTTTACTAATGATGTGTTAAGAAGACTGATGGAGCTCACCCGTACACGTCACATCAGCGAAACCACTCTTTTGTATGTTGTGTAGAAACAATCAACTTTTGCCTCCGCAAACATTCCTGATGCGCTGCATAACTTGTCCGACAAGCTCCAGATAGTGACAAGCTACTGAATGCTGATGGGGCTACCCCCATCATTCTTCTAAAACTTTTATCGTATTAAATGCGGAAAGCATTAAAAGCTTTTTAGTCCACAGGCTGCTAGTAGCTGTAGTGTTTGACAATACGTTTTAAGCAGTGTTAACTTCACGTCTTTCGAACATCCAGCAAACCTTCTCATAGTCATATAACACCTAACCGACTACATTACGCTTTACATTTCAGAAAATCGGAACTAAAAAAGTGTACCAACCACTGTACGTGTATGTCCAAGGAGAAATTACCATTCCAAATAACGACGATCAGAGTCATTTCATGAGCCGGTACCACATAGGATCTTACTCCAACGAAACTAAACTTCACGAGATAAGCAATGCGTTTTTGTACATTGGTAAGTAATACGTAATAAATAAGTCGTATAATACCTACACGAAGCTCCTAATTATTATAATAATTAGTATCGAGATCGATATGGAAAACTGGAGGTTGTTAGATGATGGTTCATAGAGGATATATGACCTTTGGTACGAGGGTCAAACTGAAAGTTCTTAGAAAATCAAAAACTGATTACATTAGCCAGTTATTAGTTTTATTATATCTTTTCAAAATATTGTCCATTGACGTCAATACACCGCTGCATGCGATGGAACCACTGGGAAAAGCACTTTGCCCACTCGTCCTTAGGGGTCTCTTCAATGGCATCGCGATACGCAGCCACCGCTTCTTCAGCATTCATAAACCGCTTTCCTTTAAGTTTTTCTTTAATTTTTGGAAATAAATAAAAATCACAAGGCGCGAGGTCGGGGCTATACGGCGGGTGACCCAGTAATTCAACGTTTGATGTCGCCAAATAGTCGATCGTTCGCTTGGCGGTGTGCGACGAGGCGTTGTCGTGGTGAAGGAGGATCCTACTGCGAGGTCATTTCTCTCGAACTTTTTCCAAGACAAGTGGCAAACAATTGGTAGTGTACCATTCTGCAGAAACTGTTTTTTGATCCTCTAACACAATTGTTGCGAAATGACCTATCCTTCCAAAGAACGAGGCCACCATTTTTTTTCCCGCACTTCGATCTCTCTTCACTTTAGTTGGCAACTCCTCGAAAGGAAACACCCACTGAGCAGATTGTCTTTTGGTTTCAGGATCATAACAGTAAATCCAGCTTTCGTCACCTGTTAGTATGTCGAACACAGCATTTGAGTCACCTCCGTTAAATCTTTCAATCATTTTACGGCACCAATCCACACGATGGAGTTTTTGAGCCTTAGTCAAATTATGAGGTATCCACCGGGCGCAAAGCTTCCTGACCGCTAAATGTTCGTGGAGGATTTTGTGTACTTGACTCATACCGATGCCTAAGCTTGTCCGAATCTGCTGATAGGTCACTCTTTTGTCAGTCTCTATCATACGCCGCACAACACAGATGTTATTTTCAGTCGTCGCCGTAGAAGGCCGTCCCTCACGTACATCATCAGTGAGATTAGTGCGACCACGTTTAAACTCATTAAACCAGTTGTAAACAGTCGCACGAGATGGGGCTTCATCGTGAAAGGCCAATCGTAGTCTATCATAACTTTCTTGTTGACTTAAATGACATCGAAAGTCATAAAAAATCATTGCACGAAAATTTTCTCGTGTTAAATTCATGTTGACGTGACATAGACAATTTTCAATTTGCCGCCAAATCGTAAAACAAATGACAAATGAATGAAATATATACTCAGTAATATTGGCAAAGAGTTCTATTTTCAAATTTTAGAATATTTTTTTATTATATTGTTTATAAGTGGCCAGTTCTAAGAACTTTCAGTTTGACCCTCGTAGTAAGCTCTAAGACCCTTTACACACTGCGACTTTTAGCAGCGAAACAGTCTCGCGTTTTGAAAACGCGCTTAAGCGTCGCACGCAACTCACGCAATGAACAGATTTTATTAAGTACCTTCTTAATAAAGTACCTTAAAGCTGCTTTGAGCTGATTTTACAAATACAAAAAAGCGTGATGAGACCTGCTTTTAAGCTGCTCTGTACCGTTACCATGAGTTTACAGCAGTTTTACTCGCTAGCGGTAATAATAAGTCTATGAAAAATAGCACAGCGCCTCTAGCGATCACTTGCAGAACTAAATTGTTCCATGCAACAAGTTAAGTCGTCGCTCGCGACTGAAACCGCCGTAAACTCATGGTAACCGTAGTGCTTATTGATCATTTCCTGTTACAAGCTTATGGTAGGCACAGATAAGTCAAAAGAGGGTTTAATTATGTTTTTCAGAACGAACAGACGTGAAGTTACAAGAAGTGGATCTGCATTTAGCAGTCGGACAGAAGGGCGGTGTCCACACCATCTCCTTCTACGGACCTGGACACCGCGTGAAAAACGTCAGAGTGAGGGGAGCTAATTGGCAGGTGTACAACCTACACCCGAGAGTCTGCAAGATCAGGCATGATAACTCTGGGTAAGAGAAGCTCACGATTCGAAAGTTTTGAATTTTAGGTAGGTGTGATGCTCGGAATAAGGTAAACCTATATGTCTTTCGCAAGTTCGTGGTTTGAATGTCAACCTAGGTTGCACAGTGAAAAAAGACGTGATCCATACTTACTTAGCTAATCTGCGCGTTAAAAAGCGGTTCATTTGCGTTCTTAAATATAGAGAAAACAATTGCCGAAGTAGGTGTGATGAAGATGAGGACGTTGTCGAAAAACATAGCAGTGATAGAAATGTTCTCCGTCTTATATAAGGTCACCTGGTTAAAATTTATAATTATAAAAGGGTCGATTTAGCACAATAAATTAATGTTTTTTGTAATTGGGTTTTAAACGCGTTTTTGAGAAAAATTGAGACTATGATATATACTTTTTCGTTTTTTTTTAAAAAATAATATATAGATAGTGTCCTGCTGTTTCAATGACGATAACGTTTTGGATATAATTTCAGTGGAGGCACCATAGAGATCAACGTGGGTGTCGTCACAAGGAACAGTTTTGGGCACTACTTCGCGATAATATCCGACCCAGAGGGCAGAGAGCAAAAATTGAGGGTTATGCAAGTGATGAGTAAGTGGCAGCAGCTAGTTGCCGATATAATTACCTTCTTACCTAATAATATTACTTCAACATAGTTTCTGTAAATCCCCCATTCAATAACGATATAATCTCTATTCAAAACGTATTACCTACTAGATTGAATACTAAATTCAATAATCATTGACTTTTATTATTGAGCACGATCATTATTTTCTACCTAGGTCATGGGTTTTATACACACATCAAAAAAAGTTTGCAATCACTTTTAAAAAAAAAACTTTTTTTAATGGTAAATGATGGGTCAGGCCGTAGATTTTGCCACAAATAGCGCAAAGGTGTCACAAAAAATTCTACGAGTCCGTCGCGCAGAGTAACGCAAAATGGTAAAGCAAAATTGTTAAGGAGTGCATACAAGATATGTAATTTTCACATAACTTTTAATATCTTTAGGTGAACCCATAAGTACTAACTTACTTGTAACATTTATTAGGAAAATGCTACAAAATAAAACACACTTTTACAAGGTAAGTATGACAAATGTTAAATTTTACTTTTGTCTGTAACAAAAAACTAAGAGTTCTATTTCTAGAAACACAATTTATTTATAGGAACAAAAATCAAAATTTCAAAAAAAAAGAAGTCATAAAAAGATCAGTATGGAATTATAAAGAGTATTTAACTAACAAAAAACTCTTCGAGGACAGAAACATAATTTCTAAGCTTTGATTTACTATCACAACCGCAATAGGAATGAAAGTTTACCAAACATGAATTATGTTCAACTGTATATTTTAATATAGTTTGTTACTGTACGTTGAAATAACTGAAATCGATGTCGAACATAATTTGATCCCGCCGGGAAATATTTGGTTGGGGTAACACTTTAACACGTCATCGAAGTGCATTTCACATACATCCTCAACCTTTGGGTACGTAAAGACTAACCCTTTACTACCTTTCAAGTTTTTCACTTTCCTTACAAACTTCACAGTAGAGATTTGATCTTTTATCAATAAAACAAGTCCTACAAAGTGCTTCAAACTTTTTTTTGTAGAAAATTTTGCCACGATCCAGTCATCTTTTTTAAAATATCATTATCGCCTGTAAAGTACTCAACATCGCTTAACCCAAACGGTATGGCTGGCTCGAAGTTTTCCTTTTTTACCTTGTTCTTCTAAACATGTCGTGATGAAATCATCAAATGTTTCACATTCAGAATTATCTGTGTCGGCTAGACTCAGAATATCGGAATTTTCTGAGCTTGATTCAATAAATGTTCTTATCTTCTTCTTCTTTACAGTTTTCATACTAACTTTTGACTTTTCTTTTGTATCAATATTAGTTTTCCTTTTTTTTCACCATTTTTTTTTCTTAGTTTAATTTTTCCGTGTTCTTTTACTGTCTGCTTGTTAATAAAATTACACAACAAAGTAGACATCTTACTGAAATTTAATTACTTAGTATATTATACCATCAAGACACAAGGACCACTTGTAAGGATATTTTGTAAGTTTAAAATAAAATAAATAAATAAAAAAGGCAAAAAAAAAAGCTTTTCATACAAGACATTCATACCTCAAGCATGACAATCACCTAAAAATATTTTTAATTAAACTTTTCAGTGTCTGTCATAATAGACAGTCCAAAACTGGAAGAGTTTTTAAGCTGGAGCAATAAAAAAAAAACAGTTTAGTTTATTGCGAAACCATAAAAGGTGCAATGCAAGCTAAAAAAAACCTGCAAGCCTATGTGTGTAAGCTCCTTTATTTGGTAGCGTAAAATAAGTAGCGCAAATTCTACGCCTCTGGTATCGCAAAGTGGCAAAAAGTCATTTTTGCGCAACTGTCGCGCAAACAAAATCCATTATAACTTGATAAATAAGCTATTTTTGAATATAAATTAAGCCTTGAAAGATGTCAAACATTTCATTAAATCATGCGCAACAACAAGTATAGATATATATCAAAAACTTAAATTGATATACTAAAAAACACTCTCCGGAAAAAATATGACACTTCCTTCTTTCAAACAATGTTGATGTCGGACTGACAAAAATATGTCCGCTGACAGCGTACTGACCATACACAAAGATTCTTCGGTGCTGCCACTACTCAGACTTGAATACTGCTACTTTTTAAACACAACGGAATGGGCCGATATAAGTTGCGCAATACAAAGTAGCGCAAAGAACGGATTTTAACGTTTTTCGAAAACGAGTGAAAATTCATGATCTACCTTAGGATATACGAAACGATTTTTAAAACGTGGCTAGCTAACTACTATTGTTTAGCGTCAAAGCAAACAGACTGTCAAAAAGAGTTATATTTTTGATTTTACTGATGCTCAAAGTGCACCTCTACCGGAACGGATAAGCGTATTTTACGAAAAAATCATCGCTTTTTGCAGCAAAATGTTTAATAAATTTCCAAGGGTTTGAAGTTATTCAAATATGTTTATTAATCGCGTTTCACCATTTGTGAAGAAATACGATGCTGTTATTGAAAAACATATACGTACAATACTTTTTTAAAAAAATGAAGCGGAGAGTTATGTTATAGCTAATGTGGCAAAATCTACGGCCTCACCCTGATATCATTGACCTATTATTATTCTTCCTTATATTGTTATTATAATATTTTTATTGGGCTTTATATTTAAAGAAAAACAGAAGTATATTTTCTTGATAAAGTTGCATTAATTGAATTAAATCAGTTTATGCTAGTGATTACAAACTTATTTTGATGTGTGTATGTATTTAAGTATTTATGGGAGAACCCCCCATCAGGGTCGTTGTCTGGTACTTCGTAAAACAAAGAAAATTTCTTACTTCAAAACCAGCAAATTAGTGGCTTACATATACTTATATGTAACAAAATTATTTCAGGGGCAGGTATGTAGCCATATCGAGAAGGAACTGTAAGCTAAATCAATGAAAGATAAGTATTTATAATAATTATGGTTAAGTCTAAGAATTTGAAGAGCTGCAGATTGATGTAATATAAAATATTTTAATAGCAGCATTATTATTCCAAACGTGGGTGAGCTGCACATTTCAATTCTCTTCAATCATACCTTTAAAGTTTCACATTTAGTCCATTGAATGAGTCCCTCCAAGGGGGGTCTAGAGTGCGTGAGTTAGTAACGTAAGATGTTTATTCAGAAACATGTCAAGAGTCCCTAGGTAATAAACATACTAAAACCCCGGGACACTAGGAGGAGCCCCGGAGTGGGGGGAGGGGGGGGAAAGGGTCGATTTTTTCATTTTTCACTTGTATCTCCAAAACGGTAAATGTTAGAGAAAAAGTTTCAAGAAAAAGTTGAATGGCCATAAAATTATCTACAAGTTGTACCTAAATCATTTTTTTCTTTTAGCAGCCGTTTTCGAGCTACATCCCATGAAAGGTGAAAAATTCGAAAACATAAGCAAACTCTAGCATAAGCTTAACGAGGGCGCACCCCTTCCCATGCTACGTGTGAAACTTCATCGAAAAAATCCGAACAACGGATAATGTTGGGACATTGATGTCATATGAGAGGCACTAGAGGAAAAAAAATAAAAAGTTCAAGTATCGTTACTACCCTAATAAAATTCAATTCCTCCTAAACGCCTCCATGGTGGAATCTGTTTTTTTTATCAATGATAGACCTAATTATGAGCAATCTATCTGTACTGGTCACAAGTTGCACTTTTGAGCTTTTTGGAAGAAAAAATAGAAAAAAATCAAGTTCAGTAACTCAAACTACCCTAATATAATATTTTGACAATCGATTCCTCCTAAAGGCTTCCATTGAGGAATGTGTTTATTTTACCAATTATAGACCTAATTAAGAGCAATCTATCAGTACCGGTCGCATGTTTCACTTTTGAGCTTATTGGAAGAAAAAAAATAAAAGGTCAAGTTGCGTAACTACCCTAATATAATATTTTGACAATCAATTCCTCCTAAAGGCTTCCATGGAGGAATGTGTTTTTTTTTTACCAATGATAGACCTAATTAAGAGCAATCTATCAGTACCGATCACAAGTTGCACTTTTGAGCTTTTTGGAAGGAAAAAAATAAAAAGTTCAAGTATCGTAACTACCCTAATAAAATTCAATTCCCCGTAAGCGCCTCCGTGGTGGAATCTGGTATTTTTATCAATGATAGACCTAATTATGAGCAATCTATCTGTACCGGTCACAAGTTGCACTTTTGAGTTTTTTGGAAGAAAAAAATAAAAAGATCAAGTTCAGTAACTCAAACTACCCTAATATAATATTTTGACAATCGATTCCTCGTAAAGGCTTCCATGGAGGAATGTGTTTATTTTACCAATTATAGACCTAATTAAGAGCAATCTATCAGTACCGGTCACAAGTTGCACATTTGAGTTTTTTGGCAGAAAGAAATATTTTTTGATCGATTGATGTGATAAACATGGGTATGTAGTATGGGGAAATTGTTTGAGCTAAAATCATTTTTTACTGCGTGTAACTCAGAAATGGTAGGATATAGGAAAAAATGATTTAAGTACAACTTGTAGATAATTTTATGGCCTTTCAACTTTTCCTTGAAAGTTTTTCTCTAACATGTACCGTTTTTGAGATTTAAGCGAAAAATGAAAAAATGGACCCTTTCCCCCCCTCCCCCCACTCCGGGGCTCCTCCTAGTGTCCCGGGGTTTTAGTATGTTTATTACCTAGGGACTCTTGACATGTTTCCGAAGAAACATCTTACGTTACTAACTCACGCACTCTAGAACTTTTTATTCAATGGACTAATTAGTCTCAATCTAAATATTTTTATGTTTTAGATACTGGTAAGTAATCACACATTCTTCCTTGACATACTTAAATCAATATCTTGTTATTATTTGTTTATTTTGGATTTTTATCTCAACATTATGTTTTTTTTATTCATTAATAGAAAACAGTAAGTATTGAAATACGATATTTATCTCTACAAGACCATAAAGATTACTTTCCAGTCATACGTTCCTCATAATTTCTAATAATTGAATGACTGAAAGTAGGTACCTACTGAAAAGTTTAAATAGGTAAATTCGTACAAAAATATTGCTATTGCAAGAAAATCCTAGATTTTTTTACTCGTCACAAAAACTATTTTATGTATTAGGTTTATTTATAGGTTTATGTAACGTTTAACATGTTTTGTTGCTTGGCAGTATTTTCGACTGAATGTTTATGCTAATTCATACTATTTCTATATGTGAGAACCTGTAAGAGGTTTATGAGTTAACCATACAATCTCATATCATCTATTTAAAAACCCTGGTTTTCCTGTAATAAAAAAAAAAAAAATATTTATCCTAATTAGTAAAATCACAATGAAAATTCATATCAAAGGTTTAATTAATCGGGTACAGTTAAAATGTTACAACACTTGGTACATACTTTACTTGCAACATAAAAAAATAAAAAGGTTCAACTGAAACTGTCATTCTAGTCCATCTAATAAAAAAAACAGAGTGTATTTATGGTAAGGCTGTATATTTTTGAAAACATTTCAGACACCGTCACTGACGTTACCACCAATCTTGTAACCGAGGAAAGCACAACTGGAAAGAATACTGAAAATATGAATAGCACAGTGAGTGTTGTTTTAAGGATAAAATTTTCTGGGGCTTTTTTAATTTCAGGTGCATAGAGTCAAAATGAAAATGAAGAGTCTTGTTTTTTCCTCGCAAGTGTGATGAAAAACGTGGTATGCAACACGTGTGCCTGTGACCATAATATACGCGGCTTTTTTAAGGTGCACTCGCTTTCGCTCGTGCGCACACAATACCGCCTTGTATATAATGGTTAACTTAGCACACTTGTATCATAATGTGCTTTTTGCAACATCTTTCATTATCACTCTGTTCTTATAAATTGTATCGTGATGTTTTATAGCCTAAAGCCTTCCTCGATAAATAAGCTGTCCAACACAAAAATATTTTTTCAAATCTGTTCAGTTGTTCTTTAGATTAGCGCGTGCAAACAAACAAACTCTTCAGCTTTATAATATTAAGCATTGATAAAAAAGAATAAAAATGGAAACCATACAAGCAGCACGAGTAAACCACTAAAGTTTGAGTTAAATCTAAATCTGTAGGTACTTACACATGATATTTAAAATTAAGCTTAAATTTTGTGCTTGATGCACCTGCAATGGTATTTATATGCCAGAAACTCTATATCAATGTTCTGAGTCACCCTTAACAATAAGATGTTATTCCCCTATATGTAACGATCACTCTCGAGGTCTGAATTTAAATAAACAAACTGTAAATTTAATTGTTTTTCCGATATTTGCAATTCAAAATTATCTCAAATGTCATAGTTCATTCAACTCACGATAGTGCAGTTAAGTCCCGATGCCCAAACAGAAGTAGACGCGTAGGAATCCCCTCACACACACTGATACATACATAAACATACAAAGAATTCGCGCCCGCGCAATCTTAGGGAAAATGCGAGGTAATTAAACGACTCCAGGCCGCAAACCGAGTTAGTTGATATCAATCAATCCTTCTCGGAACGTGTACATCCGGCCGTCTGAGCCAGGCTTCTGGACAGATCTAGCATATCTAGGCCGATAACGAATCGTAAGTGACGCCGATATATCCAGGTTTCATCGTTTGTGACGCAATAGTTTACTTGGAAAATCAAAAAAACTAGGCTCAGACAGCCAGAATTTCGCATTTCCTGACTTTCCAGATCTCAACGTTCAGAGGGTTTCAGGGCGCTGTTTCTTATAAAATGTGATGTGATGTGACGCGTAAGTGACGGTCATCCGAAGTAGTTTTATCCATTTTAATCCAGTACTTTTTGAGAAATCGTGATAAACGTGTGGCTCAGACAGCCTGATATCCGGTCGTCTGAGCCAACTTGTTTTTCTCTATATTTCACGAAATGTTATGTTTTGAACAAATGTTTTTAGGATTTACTGATGTGACGACGTTAGTGACAGCTCTCGACCAAATTTGAACCTTCGTGACGCACGCGTTTTGGAGAAATTGAGAAAAAACTGCTGGCTCAGACAGCCGGATGCTGGCTGTCTGAGCCACCCAGTTCTACCACTTCCAGGTGTTGTACGAAGCTGAAAACTCATCTTATCTGATGTGACGCAGCCTCTTAGTATATAAAATCGTAAGACGGCTCTATATGCCGCCAATCAAAAATTATAAGCATTTCAAATGTTTCCCATACATTGATGCATTTGGGTGGCCACACTTCGCACTCTTTATGGAAACGGAAAGACAATTTAGTAGAAAATGTAAGCTAAAGCCCCTCATATCAAGGCGGATGCTTTCTCCTGATATTTAAATATGTAGTAACGTAGTCAATAACTACGCCGATGAAGGAAAATATGTTAATTATTTATGGTCTCAGGTATTTCAAGAAAAAAAAAGTTATATTACTATTTATTTGAAAACAACCGGTAGTTTCAGTAAGGTACTACAATATTAGAGAATTTTGGTAAGGTACATACTACTTACATATTACTCGACTTTTCACATGTGATTACGGCCCACTTGGGACAAGATGCAAAAAATCAATATAAATACTAACTTCATTCTGCAAGTAGTTTCCTTTTTTTGTTTGGATGAAAAATTTAGTAATTCATCAACTCGTCCCACCGTACCTATAAAATATTTGGGTCCTCAGTAATTCTTTCTCAACGTTTAAAGAAGGCTTTAATTTTTCTTTTCTAGTTCAAATAAGATGTACTTACCAAGATCATAGTTTATCAGACCATGTACAGGCTCATATTTTATTCACCATTTAAAAAATCAGGAATATGCTATTAAGTTAAAGAAAAAAATGCTAAATGAGAACTTAAAAACACTTTTTATTCACTGTTAATTCGACATACAAGATAGCGTCAGACGAAAAAGATGACATTTACCGTGATGACAGTTGCTGAAAAAAATCCGCACTACTGATTAGTGACTGATGTACTCACAAGGAAAACCTGCACTTACGAAATTAATCATTAAAAAATGCAATTTAAGAAATTTATGATTATGATATTGGGCTAGTTATGCTAAAATGGGGCCAAAGACTTATGACAACAATCAGGCATGTTTTGACGTAAGCTCCAGACTCAGAACTCAGTCAGCAGATCAGTATTTAGTTTGACTTACTACATTTACTAGGCGGAGTCAGCGTTCTCTTCAAAAAAGCTAGGCTCCAGGCTGACTAGGCATACTCAGCGCTTTGCAATTACTTTTTTACTTGACGTTTAGATAGCTGTTTACTGATAATTCTGATCACACCCAAAGTCTAAGAATTACGATGTGAAAGTCTCCTGTTATTGATATTTTAGTAAATAAAAAAGTAATTTTACGAATTGTTTCTGGTGTAGCATTTATACAAATAGTAGCTCATGCAATTATCCCATATATTTCTGCAGCTTATTTTGGACGAGATGCAGATAATTTAATCAAATGATTTGTTAACGACATTTAAAGTAATTAATAAGTTAAAACTATCAAAATTAGTATAATCAGAATAAAATCAATAATGTTGTTATAAAAGTGTTAACACAATTTTGTTGTATGACAGGAAACCCTTTAAATGATTACAAAGTAAAATATAGTATATAATATACATCTGATAAAACCATTTTAGTCAAATGTGAATAATACTACACGTAAATAGGTATACTATACTCGTCATAAAATCAATAAAGTCTATGAACTAAGTCAAAATCCACGAGCTAAAAAGTTATTTCATTACTTAATTGAAAAAAAAACCTGTCCTGTGAACATTAACTGTAAAAGAAGCTAAACGCTACAACCTGTGGTACTAAACACGACAGGTCCAAAACAAGAGATTTTACTTCATTGTTTTCGTAAGTTGGTCTCTACGCACCTCTCTAACCGCCATATCCATTGTTACTTACTTACATTTTTATTTATTATGTATACATTTTGTAACTTACATATTTAAACTTTCTTGCTAAATTCAGCAAAAATCTTTTGAGCTATAAAAATAAATGATATTAAGTGGATGATTTCTTTCCATCCTGCATAATTTTATAGTCTATCTATATATTTTTATATATATGATGAGCCATTTCACCACTATCACACCTAGTGGTAAGTGATGATGTCGTCGAGGATTGATCATGTCCGATCAGTAATAGCTTAATCACACTTCTCTTGAAAATGCCCAAATTAATATTGATCGAAACTGTTCAGTGCGCATTGATAGCATGGCGACACAAAGATGGCACGCGTCTCGTGTTCCGAAGGTAAAATAAGGCTGGCTTAGTAACTTTTATTCGTAATAATAATAAGCGGACTCAGCGAACTGTGTTTCTCCTTCGGCGCCATTTTATGGTTATTATTTTGCACCCAAAAAAGCAGAAGACGATTTGCATAATGATTAAAATTGATTATTGCATCTTGTCCCAAATGGGCCGTAATCATATGGGACGACTTGAGGAATGAGTAGGTAGTATGTATTTAATACCGAAATAGTCTGATATTGTAGTAACCAGCTGGAACTAGCGGTTATTTTCAAATAAAGAGTTATAAAAAAACCTGGAATACCCCATAACATATTTTCCTTCATCGGCGTAGTTATTGACTACGTAATTACATATTTGAATAGCAGGAGAAAGCATCCGCCTTGATATGAGGGGCTTTAGCTTACATTTTCTACTAAATTGTCTTTCCGTTTCTATAAAGAGTGCGAAGTGTGGCCACCCAAATGCATCAATGTATGGGAAACATTTGAAATGCTTATAACTTTTGATTGGCGGCATATAGAGCCGTCACTTACGATTTTTTATACTAAGAGGCCGCGTCACATCACATAAGATGAGTTTTCAGCTTCGTACAACACCTGGAAGTGGTAGAACTGAGTGTTTTTTTCTCAATTTCTCCAAAACGCGTGCGTCACGAGGGTTCAAATCTGGTCGAGAGCTGTCACTAACGTCGTCACATCAGTATATCCTAAAAACATTTGTTCAAAACATAACATTTCGTGAAATATAGAGAAAAACAAGTTGGCTCAGACGACCGTATATCAGGCTGTCTGAGCCACACGTTTATCACGATTTCTCAAAAAGTACTGGATTAAAATGGATGAAACTACTTCGGACTTCGGATGACCGTCACTTACGCGTCACATCACATTTTATAAGAAACAGCGCCCTGAAACCCTCTGAACGTTGAGATCTGGAAAGTCAGGAAATGCGAAATTCTGGCTGTCTGAGCCTAGTTTTTTTTTTCCAAGAAAACTATTACGTCACAAACGATGAAACCTGGATATATCAGCGTCACTAACGATTCGTTATCAGCCTAGATATGCTAGATCTCTCCAGAAGCCTGGCTCAGGCGGCCGGATGTACACCTCGGAACGCGTAAGGCATTAATTTTTCGAAATGGTAAAGTTACATATGTTTGTGGTCTTCGCCCTGGCCGCTCTGTAGCAGAAGACCGAAGGCAGGACTTTCAGCAGGTGCGAACTGGTACAAGAACTAAGAAAACAAGGGTTCCCAGAAAACAAGATGAGAGATTGTAAGTTTTTACATATATTTTTTTTAAATCAATAAATTAAATTATAGATATCTGTTTTTAGAGATGTAGCACAAATATAGGTCAGTCGGTCGTATATACACAGTCTGGTCATAAATACTGTTACAATTAAAAAATATATTACATTTGAATTTGGAATCTGTCATTTTTATACGATTGCTCATTGTGTTTTCTAATTTTGGCGCCAATACATTTTATAATATTTTGCGATATTAAAATGGAGTGGGGTGATAAAGAGAACCGATTCGCTGTGATTGCATTACACAAAGTTGGTAGGTATGGAGCCAAATGCAATTTTTAAAACTCTCCATACGCTTGGTATTAGTCAAATATTTGTGTACCGGGCGATCAATAGGTACAATGAGACCTCATCTGTTTGTGACGGAAAAAGATCTGGGGCCCTATTTTTGAATTTCGTTCGACTACGAGTTTTTTTCTATAACTTTTAATTCATCTTCGAACGAAAATCACTCGCCATCTTGAAGCGAGTGATTAAAAAATAGAGCTCCTGGGCCCCTATTTTTGAATCACTCGCGTCAAGATGGCGAGTGAAAATCATTCATGAAAGTCGAATTTTCTAATGAAAATCAGTTGAAATCCACATGGAAGGGATTTGCAAAAACATATCTTGATTTAGTAGGTACTTACGTCAATAATTCGCGTGATTATCGTAGATTTTTTATTCGTTTTCGAACAATTATCATACGCCATATTTAAGCGAGTGATTCAAAAATACAGATCCTGGCCGTCCACGTAGTGTTCGTACGAAAAAGGTGGTCAAAGCAGTAAGGGAAAGAATTTGCAGAAATCCTATCCGAAAGCAAAATTTTTTAACTGATAATTTAAAAAAGAATAGGGTGGTAAAATCGAAAAAAACTACTGAAGCCACAAATTTCGCTGGGTCGGACTGACAGCACGGTAGCTCAATTGGTAAGAGCGTTTGGCCCGGTCAGCCAAAAGGTTGCTGGTTCAAGTCCCGCCCGTGCGCAAATTTTTGGTTTCTTATTTCATCTTTATGAAAACAAAATGAACGTATTTATGCTCAAACCTCTAAGGCAGCTTCTCAATTAGCCGGCAGAGTGCAACGTGGGCATTACCCGACTTCAGTGATAGTTTGGTGGGGTGTTAGCTATGAAGGAATGACGGAGCCATATTTTTGTGAAAAAGGTATCAACGCGACTGAAACTCAACGCAAGCTGCTGGTGTAGCTAACGCCATAACTTTTAATATCGGAGGGAGTTTAGCGCAAAGCCACTTTTTAAAAGTTTGGTTATTAGTCCTGACTCCTGAACACTTTGGTAAACTCATTAGTCATTATGTTTTGTTTTCTTTTAATTTTTTTTTGTATCCTAGGCGTAGATTAGTCTCCAAAAAACTTAAATCATTATAACGGGTCCATGCATTCTAAAGTAACACAATATTTCGCGAGTTTATTTTGTAATTACAACCATATCTTCCTCAGGGGTGTGCCTTGTTGAGAACGAGAGCGGTCGCAACACGGGCAAGGTGAGAACTCGCGACAAGAACGGCGTCGAGTGGTACGGGCTGTTCCAGGTCACCGACCAGAACTCGTGCACCAGCTCCGGACCTGCTGGGAATTACTGCAACGTCAAATGCTCAGGTCAGAATACTTGGACCCCTTACACACTGCCACTTTTAGCAGCGATGCAGTCAAGATGCTAACGCGCGTAAGCATTGATGCAGTCGCGATGCAGAAGTTGGAAATTGACAAATTATGTACTGAATTTTGGCAACTGCATCGATACTAGCGCGCGTTTTGATAACGCGCTTCACCATCGCTAATCACGTAAGGAACAGATTTAATTTAGCATCGATGCAGTCGCGCTTCTGCATCGATGCTTACGCGTGGTTGACTGGTAGAAAATGCTTTGAAGCATTAAGGCCGCCATTTGTACTTCATTTTGTTTGTGGAATATAGAATATATTTTGAAAAAAACATATTTTTTTGTCATCGTTTGTACAACCACTCCTGAGTCGGTGGTCGCTAATCACAACAACACCCTGTACAGGCAACTTTTAAGTTTCGAAACTCGAAAAAACTTCGACTTGTTCTCCTATGATCCATGGACTGCATGAACTGCAGTCTCCTCAACCATAAATCTACATGTTTCATCAATATCTTTTTTTTCCAGATCTAATAACTGACGACATCACGAAGGCGTCGACTTGCGCCAAAAAGATCTTCGAGCGATTCGGATTCAACGGTTGGTACGGCTGGAAGAAACACTGCCAAGGGTCCCTGCCTGATATTAGCAACTGCTAAGCTAAGAAAAAAAGTATATTCCATACTAATCCACTCGAATAAAGTCATTGTAAACTTGTAGGCAAATTTAGTTCTCAAGTATTATTTGTGACTTCATAGCGTAGGTTTGTACATTTTTGACGTTGATTGTATAAATTATTAGGGATGCATCGTTACGCCTTTTACCGATAAAATATCGATGCCGATACCCTTTTTTAAATCTATTAAAATATATGAACAGTTACAGAATTTATTTTTCATTAATTAGTTATTTGTTTATCAAACAACATCACAGTGTTAATTAACATTGATGACTAAAAAAAAAAACTAATTAGTACTGACTGTGACATTAACCAAGACAACCACGGATTACCTAAAAAGTTGAAAGATAGTAGGAACAACTATTCTTTACGAATGTACATACATGTTAATGCTAATCGATAAGAACCTATTTAACTTACTTAATTTTTAATAAATATTACGCGTGATAGCAGTTAAAAGCGAATAAAAGTGTCTAGCGAAATGGTATACGCGACAAAGTGGATCAGAGATACCTACAACACACTGAATAAAACGAATAGAACTCCCTGAGCATAGATAGTTGCCTCGTTTGCAACGAACCTTAAGAAACCAGATGCACGTTTAACATTAATTTTTCGAAGCGCGAAATTTCAAGAGTCGTTGTCTCGGCAATAAAAATATCGTCGATATATCGGCATGGGTATCGGTATCGATTGCACCCCTAATAAAACCAAAATTGGATTGTAGTCGGATTCAGAAGACATATAAATGGTTAATTGTTTGTGATATAAAATTACAAAAAATGCGTAAGGAATTAAATTATTGTTATTTCAAAATCATTGCAGTTTTTTTGCTCTCTCAACAGAGGCTTTAATTTGCGACATTAAATATGCATAAACTTACATTGAAATGCATAGTACTCTAGAGCAACCAAACCAGTGCTATGTTGTATTAATTAAACATCACGATTTCATAATACAATGCAAAAAATACCACAATTCATAGATAGGATACAAGTCTACAAATACTACAATACATAGATAAATACATGATAAAATCATTCAAAGATTGATGATCGGAAACTGAAACAAAATACAAACATTGTAACAGTTAAATATTTGAAACTGGAAATACGTAATATGTACCGTTAAAAAGGATTAAAATAATGAAATACAAGAAATGTTCTTAAAACAACAATTTATTACTGTAAACAAAATATATACATTAAGAAAAGATAACGCAAATTCACACCTAACTATTACATTTTCTATTGATAAAGATGAAATAAGAAACCAAAAATTTGCGCACGGGCGGGACTTGAACCGGCAACCTTTTGGCTGACCGGGCCAAACGCTCTTACCAATTGAGCTACCGTGCTGTCAGTCCGACCCTGCGAAATTTGTGGTCTCTTATGAAAACGTCAATTGCGTGACGCTTATCACTATAAAATATGACGTGACGCATCTTTATCAATATAAAATATGACACTCTGAGTGTTAAAAAAAATCTAAAACATATACATTTTTATTTAAATCAATCCTTAGATAACTCACAAGTTCCTGTTGCGTAGTTTATCTTCTATTCTCTTCTCTGCTTCTGTTACCTTCTTCAGAAGTGCCTCCTCTAACGCGATGAGCTGAAACAAGAAAGTACATTTTAGTAAAACTCTCACAGAAAGATACATTTATAACACAAAATAATGTTAAGGAAATAATACTACTAATTATGAACGACGATTGGACGATGAGTTCCAAAAAATATTTTGCATAGAAGCTAACATGTAGGATACAGTTTTGATAATATTTTTCGCACACAATATTTTTCTATATTTATTTCGTGTGAGCATTATCTTTTTTTTAAACATCACTTCCATTATATAAATCTTGCGCTAGTTAAAGGGGAATATCAATAAACTCTTACTGAGATGCCCGTAGCGCAGTGGTAGCAGCGCTTTAGTAGTGATACCGAAGTGAAGCAACCTACGGCGCGGTTGTGTTTGGATGGGTGACCATTAGTGTTCCCGGGGCCTATAGGCTTTTAAGCCTAAAATTAAGCCTATTAGTTATTTTTAAGGCCATGATAGACAAGTAGACTTTTAAAAGGCTACTCATTTTAAAAAGCCTAAAGGTTTAAAAAAAAAGCTATAGGCCTATTTAAAGGCTGTTTTTCCGACTAGTCTTTTTCGAGTAGTAGGCTTATTATAAGGCTATAGTCATTATTCAGATTATGGCTTTTTATGATTTAACAAGTATTTTTGTTTTGTATTTACTTTCAAATTAAATGAAAACTAAAGTACATTTTTTTTTTCTATTCAAAATTTCTCTTGACTCTAGCCTACACCTAATTGGGCTTAGACAGAGTCGACGATGGAGCGAGCTCACCCAGAAGAAGCCTGTTCACTCTGTTTTTAAAAGTTTTCGGGTTATATTCTCTTGGAAACACCGATGCAGGCAAAGCGTTCCACTCTTTGGCTGTGCGCATTATAAAAGATGATGCGAAGCGCTTAGTTCGCAACAGTGGAATATCTACACGGTATGGGTGGTAGCCCGCGGTGCGTCTCGACGTGCGGTGGTAAAAAGGGGATGGAGGAATGAGCTCATGGAGTTCCTGTGCACACTCCCCAAAATAGAGCCTGTAAAAGACCGACAGACAGGCAACTTTGCGTCGATGAGCCAGGCTATGGAGTTTGGCGCATATATTTTTATCGCCAATGAGCCTTCTAGCTCTGCTTTCCACCGTTTCAAGTGCAGCTAGTTGGTACTTAGCTGATCCATCCCAGAGATGGCAGCAATACTCCATGCAGGAACGGACTTGTGCTTTGTAGAGTGTCGAAAGCTGTCCAGGCGTGAAGTATCGCTTAACTCTGTTGAGGATGCCCAGTTTTTTAGCCGCAGTCTGAGCTTTTCGTTCGATGCTAGCTCCAAAGTTGAGACTAGCAGTCAGCTCCATGCCCAGAAGCTCTAGGTGGTTGCCGACTGCAACAGACGCACCACGGAATGTTGGAGACTGGAGAAATGGTGTCCTCTTGGTGGTGAACAAGCACGCTTGTGTTTTTTGCGCATTAAAATTTACGAGATTCTCGTCGCCCCATCGCCCCATTTCACATTTCTTTTTGCTTGTCGAATATTTTAAACAATCTTGACATTCCTTTTTACCGAAATTATTCATTTTAAAATAAGATAAACACAAACCTCAAAAACTACATAGATAGTTTATCAAGTCAAAAGTCAAATATTGTTTATTCAATTTAGGACACAATATGCCACTTATGAACGTCAGTGAAAAATAAAATAAAAATAAATGTGCCCTGAAGGGGCCGAATCATGTCTCCTTATCTTTTGGGCCTTACCAGCGCTTCGAGACAGAACACAGACAATTAGGCAAGTGCTGAGAAGAAACGCCGGAACAAACTCAGTCACCACTAGCTGCCGTAAAATCAAAATCATCAAAGGTAAGTACATCAGTCGGTGCAGGCTGGACGGACCACACATTCGTGTCGTTCAGGTAGTCTTGAACCTTATAATAGCCTTTAGACATAAGCGTGTTTTTAACGTGTTTCTTAAATTTATCAACCGGCAATTCGACAAGATTGTGTGGTATATTATTAAAGAATTTTATACAATTTCCCATGAACGAATTACTAGTTTTAACTAATCTGAAGTTAGGAACGACAAGCTTGTGTTTATTTCTTGTGTTATATGAGTGAATGTCGCTCTTCTTCATGAAATTATCTAAATTTTTACGGACGTACATTATATTGTCAAAAATGTATTGAGAAGCCACAGTTAATATGTTGATTTTCTTAAAGACCTCTCTCAGGGAGTCACGAGGACTAAGTTTATAAATAGCACGAATGGCTCTTTTCTGCAAAATAAATATGGTATCAATGTCTGCAGCAGAACCCCACAAGAGAAGACCGTAAGACATAATACTGTGGAAGTAACTAAAATACACAAGCCTCGCCGTTTCAACATCAGTCAGATACCTTATTTTTCTAACTACAAAGGCAGCCGAGCTTAGCCTCCTAGCTAGGGCTTCAATATGAGGTCCCCACTGTAATTTTGAGTCAAGTGTAATGCCCAGAAATACAGTTGAGTCTATTAAGACTAGATTATTACCATTTAGTACAATATGTGGTGTAAGTTGCTTTACATTAGGCAAAGTGAATTTTACACATTTAGTTTTACTAGCATTCAGCAACAAGTTATTGGTGGTGAACCAATTCAATACTTTGGAGAGAGTATTGTTTACTTCGTCAAAATTTTCTTCATGTCTTTTCATTTTAAAAATCAAAGAAGTGTCATCAGCAAACAGAACTATCTCACAAAGATTTGTGGAATAAAATGGCAGGTCGTTTACATATATCAGGAAAAGTAAAGGCCCCAATATTGAGCCCTGGGGGACCCCCATTTGAAGAGGGGCTCCGGAAGAGTAGGTACCATTTATGTTAACTGATTGTATTCTACCCGATAAGTACGAACTTAACAACTTAGATGAGTTTTCCGAGACACTATAGTGTTCTAACTTAATGAGCAGTGTCTGATGGTCTACACAATCAAACGCCTTTGACAAATCACAGAATACACCTACGGCATCATGTTTGTCTTCATAAGCATCAAGAATGTGTCTGATGAGTGCTACTCCGGCATCAGTTGTATTTCTACCTTTAGAGAACCCAAACTGTTTTTCGTGTAGTAAATTATTAAGTTTAAAATGGGAAAGTAATTGATTATAAATGAGTTTTTCAAAAATTTTACTTATCGTGGGTAATATTGAAATAGGCCTAAAATTGCTGGGGTCACTTTTGTCTCCTGATTTAAATAAAGGGACAACCTTACTATGTTTCAATAAATTTGGAAACTGATTTTGGTCAATACATTCATTAAAGATATAAGATAAGTAATGAGCTATTAGAGGTATAATGGGTTTTATTGTGTCTATTGATATACCCGCTTTATCCTCTGTTTTCTTTTGTTTTAATTCTTTAAATGTTTCTATGATGTCTAAAGGACCAATATTTCTGAATTTAAATGAGGATTCGCACCTATGTACACTCGACACTAGTAATGATTTCGCGTGACTTGAGCAAGAACTCAACTGTTTAGTCGTCTCTATAGGAATATTACAGAAGTAATCCTCAAAAGCGTTTGCTACCTCGTCATCAGATTTAATAAGCTTGTTGTTTATTTCTAGACTAAATTTGTTATCATGAGATTTCGTTTTACATGTTTCTTTATTTATAATATTCCATGTTTCTTTGATATTCCATGTTTCTTGATTTTTAATTTTATCGCGTATGTAATTCGACTTAGCTACATAGCAAACTCTTTAGAAAATTTTTGAGTACCTCTTAACGTACTCATGAAACGATAGATCCTTTCTATATGCTTTTTTGTTATACAATTCAAACATTTTTTTCCTACTTGTATAAACTCCTCGTGTAGCCCAGTCACTGAATTTCGGTTTGCAGTTATTGATAACTATTGTCTTTTGAGGGAAAGTAATATCAAATTGTTTTTTAACTACCTGAAATAATTGTTCATATATAGTTCAGCACTGAGATCTTTTTAAATCAAATAAGGCCGATTTTCAATGGTCAGATAAAACTTATCAGACCGATAAATTATAAAGCTGTCTCTTTAAAAAAATGACAGTTACGTATAATTGCTGACAATTAGGTGACGTTTTCAAACTAACCATATTGTATTTTGTTCGACGAATATTTCTTATCTGACAAATGAAAAACCGGCCCTTAGTAAATAAAATTTATTCACTCACTTTATTTTAAAAGTTTAAAAAGATTGTTTACATTTTTCGACTAGAAAAGAAAATCGGACTGTATATAATTTGAAATTGGAAAAATAAGTACCTACTTGTAATACCTTATTTTGAGGGTAGTTTGAAAATCATTCATGAGTCATATGTTCAGTGCGACATTCATACGTTGCTTGAGTAAAAGCAAATACGCGCTCTTCCGATTTCACACAACACTGACATTCAAAGTTAACGCTTATGCCGCGGACATAAGGGCGGTAAGAAATCGTGAAATTAAGATGACGATTATTATACTCGAACAATTAACAAAATAGACCTAGCCTAAAGGACGAAAACTCTTTATATTTATAGGTTTTTAGCCTTTGAACCCTTTTAAATATACGCCTAGCCTAAAAAAAGGCTAAGAGCTTAAAGTCATCGGGTGGACAAAAAAAAGCCTATGAAAAAGGCCTAGCCTACAGGCCTAATACTTTTTAGGCTTTTATTCCGCTGTAGCCCCTTATGTATAGGCTAGCCTTAAAAAAAGCCTAAAAGCCTATAGGCCTCGGGAACACTAGTGACCATTACGACCATATAAGTGACATACTACTTCACGAGCATCTCCGTGCTTCGGAAGGCACGTTAAGCCGTTGGTCCCGGCTAATATCAGTTGATATTAGTCGTTAAGCCTAGTCAGAGACCTTATGGGCGCTTGATAACATCTGACAGCAGGGCTAGTCGCTTGCCTTGCAAACACCCCTCCACCAACCCGCACTGAGTCCGAGTGGTGGAGTATGGTTCGAACTACCTCACAGTACAGGCCAACTTTACTTTACTTACCCCATTACTGAATTGTTCCTTCATCTTGGCGAGTTCCTCCAATCCCTGCGCTTTGCTCTTCTCGTAAGTGGCGGTGGCCTCTTTGATCTCTTGCGTCCGCTGCAGCGCTTTATTGAAGCGCTCGCGACATTTCTTGTCTTTTTCTTCCGCTTCTCGCAGGGCGCTGAAAATGTAAGTTTGCACTTTATTTATAATACTGAAATTGGGTTATGGTCTTATTTTGTAGTCGCCGAACGAACTCTGCTGTTGTCGTGACAAGAGAGTTCCGCTGCCTAAGCGCCGCTTTCCAGTAAGATTCAAGCGAGACAGATTTTGTTTTGGTCGGAGACATCCAACTCCGAGATAATAAATTTGAGTTATGCATAAAAAATAAAAACAAGTTTCATAAAAGAAAACCTCTTCACAACATTCCAAAAAAGTTCAAAACGAATGGGGAAACTCCCACCCTCGTGCGTTTCTACGAAATACCGCCGTAGCTAGTAAGCTACGAAGAGGCAACCTGGCGTTGGTAGTGTTGACTCGCTTGGTAGTATCGCAATGATAATTTGATCTCGTAAGTTTTTTTTTGGCATCAGTATCGTTTGTACAAACACCCCTGAGTCGGGCGTCGCTGACCAAAACAACACCCTGTATAGCACTAAGACGACTCAATTGAAAATTATATAAGCTTTTAAATTTCCAGCCGTAATATCAACTATATCCTGTCCCTAATGCTGTACAAACACCCCTGAGTCGGGCGTCGCTGACCAAAACAACACCCTGTATAGCACTAAGACGACTCAATTGAAAATTATATAAGCTTTTAAATTTCCAGCCGTAATATCAACTATATCCTGTCCCTAATGCTAGATGTCGCTCTCAGATGCACGGCAGCTCTTCAAAAGGTTTTGGTGTCTAAGCTGATTCGCAGAAGAACTAAAATTCGAGTCTACAAAACTGTTATTAGACCAACTTTAATGTGTGGATGCGAAGCCTGGACACTGACCTTGAAAGAAGAGAATAAGCTGTTAACGGCGGAAATGAAAATTTTACGAAAGATTCTGGGACCGAAGAATTTGGGTGAAGGGAGGTTGGGAGTAAGGAAGAACATGGAGATTTAAGACCTAGTGTCCGAACCTTGGATGAATTAACCACTAGATATGAAACGCAAGAGCGAATGTATGAAAACATCATTAGCCAATTTCTGCTAGGCGGGGGGAGCTTGTCGTGTCAATTTTTGACATTTAGTGCATGAAAGTGTTGATATTTTTTTATCGATATGTGTGGAACGAATGGATGAAAGAATCTTTTGTAAAAAATTGGTTGTTTGTAAAGTAGGTTTACGATCGAGATGTTTACGTGATAAAATCTCCATTCGTTTGTATGCTGCTAGAGTGAGAGAGACGGAAGATCGGTCCACTCACTCGAACGCTATGCCAGCCTCCGTTCGTGAGGATTCCGCGTGACAAGTTTCACGGAATGACTGGCAGCGCTCGAGATGAGACGGGAGATCGGTCCGTCTCTCTCTCGTTATACCTGCGATCGCGCTCGTGAGGTTTTGGTGTGACACAAGTTTCTGAACATGACACCCGACTAAAACGATTTTAAAGACGTTATCACGTCAAAAGACATATAATTTTTTCATCACCAAAACAATAAATTACATTATGGACATATTTAATGCACAAACCATCGAATGAACAACTGAAACATAGAACGTTTATATGAACGGTCTGGCAAGAACCACTAACTAGAACTTCCTAAGACATTGTAAAACCGCCCGTAAGTACAGCCGACAGCACATCAGGTTACCCAATTTTGTTGCAAACTAGCCCTTCTTACAACTGAATAAGATCGCGCGATGTTTACCTTGACGTGCTGTTGTCCGTACATACAGCCCAGCACCATTTAAATCCTCCTATGGGATAATTAAGCAGTAGATTTTTGCGTTGGCATTAAATCACACTGGTGTTAAGGGGCTACCCGGATTTTTAACGCGCACACTAGCGCCACTTTAGTAGAAAAATCATAACTCGCTAAATAAAAGACCAATCAAAAATCTGGTAAACACGATTGAAGTACAGGTTCTATAGTTTATTTAGTACGTTTAAATTGTTTCTAAAGTAGTTTACTGTAGTTAAAGTTAGAGTTAGAAAGCTAAATATGGCTACTTTTGGCAACTTTTCTAACTGTAACTGCAGATAACTCTGTCTTATTGAACTTAAACATTGTATCTAAACCATACAACCAGAGCTACAATCGTGTCTACCAGATTTTTTATTGGTCTTTTATTTAACGAATAATGATATTTCTAGTGGCGCTAGTTTGCGCGTTAAAAATCCGGGTAGCGCCTTTAATGGATACCACATATTCGGTGATGTTTTGTGTGGATCCATTTTGTCTCCCTTCGACCGCAAACTGGACGGGCGCGGGAGCGGGCGCGGGGGCGACAAGGCGCGAGCGGCAAGGGTATTGCGCGCCGCGGCCCTCCAGAACGGTTAATACAAACTTAAGCATAAATATCAAATCGCGCGAGCTCCCCGGGAGCCCCCGGGCCTCACCCGCGGCCGTCCAGTTTGCGGCCTTAATGGATCCACAGGAAATATATTTTAAGGATGTATTGTCATAAATTATGAAGTTTTATCCGAAATCTGCACTAAAGACTCCACCCTCGATTCTTTCCACCACTTCCTCACCGTACATAGTAAATAACCTCAAAGAATTCAATAGAACCTAAACCATCACCCCACAAAAACAGCTATAAATGCTAGATAATAGATGATAGAAAGTATTTACGATACCTAGCATTTAAAACTCCCAATTATAATGGTTTAGAATGTTTTTAACACTCACAGTGTCATATTTTATATTCATAAAGATGAAATAAGAAACCAAAAATTTGCGCACGGGCGGGACTTGAACCAGCAACCTTTTGGCTGACCGGGCCAAACGGTCTTACCAATTGAACTACCGTGCTGTCTTGTCCGACCCTGCGAAATTTGTGGTCTCTTATGGATACGTCATTGCGTGACGCTTAGCGCCATCTAGCCGTCTGTTTATGAAATAAAGGGCCCAAGCAGTTATTCTTTACAGAATAACTAGTTTAAACCGTTTAACTGATTACTTAAGTCTGTCATATTTTAATCAATGGTGTGTTCACATATAATTGGGTTGCATAGCTGGGCATTAACTCGTTAATCCGTTAATCGTTAATTAACGAAGTTAACATTTTGATTAACGGATTAACTTTTAAGTTAACTTTTACAAATGGTAACGGACTCATTAACTTCCGTTAATATGCAGAAGTCCGTTAATCTTTAATCCAATGCCTACTATTTACCGCACGGCAACACCGCGGCGCGGCGCGAAAAACAGGTTCAGACGAGTATGATATGAAACGACAAGTGCCGGGCGGCGCGTGGCAGCGAGTGAAACACAAACAAACGAAGACTTTTTCAATTCAGTCACTCAGTTAGAAAAACCAAAAAGCTCCAACTCTTTAAAGAGTAAAGCGCAGTCTCGTTAAAATGTGGCTGGACATAAAATCAAAAGACTCGTTCAACGATGCTGCATTCCTCGGGAAACAGATTTTTATAAATCTATTCATTAAATACAATACTGCCATACCCTCAAGCGCTGCAGTAGAACGTCTGTTTTCCACGGGTAAAGACATTTTAACACCAAAACGAGCCTCGCTTTCAGACGAGAACTTTAACATGTTAATGTTTATGAAGGGGAATATGCACCTTATGCCCGACAATTAAATTACACATTTGAATTAAAAAAAGTATTTTATTTTGTTCCTAACCTGTTAACTTTTAGAACCTAACTAAACAGGTTTTATAATTTCACTAACGCAACGATATAAAAATGCAATTTTACATATATTAACGGATTAACGATTAACTTTAACTTGCGTTAATTCTTCCGAAATGTAACGCTTTAACGTTTAACGAAGCTAACTTTTTTTGTAGCGGATTAACGATTAACGAAGTTAACTATTTGATTAACGGTGCCCAGCTATGTTGGGTTGCATACTAGATGCAACTTTTAATTTTAGTTTTATTTTTATGTCAATGCTTGTATGTAACTTGTTGGTGTACCAAATAAACAAAAAAAACCGGCCAAGTGCGAGTCGGACTCGCGCACTGAGGGTTCCATGCCAACTATGACTGATTTAGAGAATCCACTTACTTCCCCTGAGCTAAAATACCACAATATTTTTGTTGACAGCAAATATAACTTTGTTTATCATAGTTTTGCACTAGTGTTTGTAAGAAGAACAAATTTATGTTTGCGATTGTTGAAAATGTTCAATATCTCAAAAACTACTAGTTCGATCCCGTCCAAACCAATTTTTTACCACTTTGGAAGCGTCTAGCTATGAAACGTTCGAGTTTAAAGAAAAATAATTTTAGAAACCTCTATGTCATTTTTAAAGACCTATCCATAAACAACACCCATAGGTTTGACAAAAAAATATATATTCGGTTTTAGTTTCATGTATGGGATCATTTTTATTTTGTGTATAAGAATCGTAAAGCGGTTAACAGGATACATCTTCCTACCAAATTTTAACAGTGTGGTGCTTATAGTTACTGAATAAATTGGCTGTGACATACGGACGGACAGACAGACAGACTTGACGAAACTATAAGGGTTCCGTTTTTTGCTATTCGGCTACGGAACCCTAAAAAAAAATGTGTGCGTGTATTAGTGTACACACGTAAGAAGTGAAACTACTTTATGGCCTTATTTTTCGAAAAATGATCTACATGCAACTTTCCGGAAATTGGTTAAATAAAGTTAAATTAGATAAAGTTTAAACAAAAGGATTTTATTATCATAGGCATGAATACAAAGAATACAATTATTTCAGTTTACCTTTTTGCTACTAAGATTATTACAGCATGAGAAAGTGAAAGTACTCTTCGTCTGAACCAACCGTGGTAGGGGCATGAAAAAGATGGCGCGTAACGGAAAAATGTGACGCGTAACCGAAAAATGTGACGGCAATTTTTTTCCAACGCCGATAAAGAAGTTTCACTTGAAAAAAGATGCTAGTTAAGGACACTGGTATCTACCTCTGCATGCTAGCCTTCTCCTGTTGCCTTCGCGCCATAGCGTCCTGCCTGGCGCGCGCTGCGTCTCTTCGGGCCGCTTGTAGTTCCGACACTTGGGCTACGAGCTCCGACAGTTCTGTATTCAGCATCTCTAGTTCGCCCTCTTTGCTGTCGGAGTCTAGGTCGCCAGATTCATAGTCCCTTGAGAAGTTAAGAAAAAAAAAGGTTTGTAAATTGCTACTTTTTGGCAGCGATGCAGTCGCAAAATGTTAACCTTTGTTACTTTCTTCGCGCCGCCTGTATTTTCTCTAATAAGACCTAAGGTTGAGTGGTAGAGAAAGCTTTTAACATTATGTCAGACATATGTACCGTTTGTTTGTGCATGAAGTTATTAAATAAATAAATAAAATAACGTTTACACACTTGCGCTACTTTTAGCATCCATACAGTATCGATGTAAACGCGCGTTAGTATCGATGCAGAAGCTGGCCATTGACAAATGTATCTGTATACTACTAGTGGACCCAGCAAACTTTGTTTCGTCCCCGAAGTAGTAGCCCGTAGTTTTTATTATTATTATATTACACCAGACGGTGACGAATCTGACAAAGTAAAAATCATTAAAATCAGTCCAGCCACTATGTTATATTTTAATTTTACACGATAACAAACACAAAAAAATAATTATGCAATATCGGTCCAAGGAAAACATGGATAAATTTCAATATATAGAGATTGGCGACTGCATCGATACTTTTCGCGCTTCAGGATCGACGCTGAAATCTGTTTATTGCGTGAGTCGCGATGCTAATGCACGACAGCATCACACAGTGTGTTAGGGGTCTAATAGCAACCGTAAAGCTCAGCTGTAGAGCATCAACAGCCAGAGTATGAGTTTGAGCACTGGCCAGGCCGTCGGAGTCAGCAAATTTTTAAAATTGATTCTTTAGTAAAACAAACTTCTACAAAGTCTCAAAAATACAAAATCTACAAAATTTCAATATAGGACCTGTAAGAAGTTTATAAATTAACTGTACTATCACATATTTTCTGCTTAAAAAAATTTGATTTCCGGGTTAAATAATATATAAAATAGAATCATTGTTTAAACTGTAACATGCAAGTTGAATAACTGGGAAGTAATAATAATTATTAGCAGTTTATTATTGTCTTGTATGCCAATCTACTAGGAAACCCAAAGGACATATTTTATGTATAGACAACAGCATGTCAAGGTAAACACTGCAGTATCTTATGCAGTTGTAATAAGGGCTAGTTTACAACAAAAGTGTGTAGCCTGACGTGCTTTCGACTGAACATACTTATGTTATTAACTTACTAATTAATTGATTGTTGAAGGAAGTAACATACCTCAAACTCTCAGACATCTTCATAATTTCATGCAACAAATTGTTTGCAGTATCCAAACTAGGTTTAATTGTTTGCAAATTCTTCAGCCTATTTTCTTTCTCCATCAAAGTGGCTCTGAGTGTATTTAACTTCTCCTCAGCCTCTTGAACGTTCTGAGCCGCTTGCTCAGCCTGTGTCTTGATATCATCGGCATCATACACACGCAGAGCTCGCTTCCGTTCCACTTCTGCTAATATGGCATCCCTTACACCTTTCTTCTGTTCTAGCACCACCTCAATCTGGTGGTTTTCTTTCAATACTGCCTCTAGTTCTTGTTTATCTAAGTCGTGAGCTTCTTTTTCTGGCTTTAATTCTTCTTCAAACTGCTGTATGTCTTCATTTAACTGAAAAATTACAAAGTTGCTGTTCATTAGGGATTATGATGTACTAGCGGTCCCCTGTGACTGGGTCTGCACATTTTGAGTTTGCTCCCTCCCCTCAATTCGTATCATGTTTTAAGCCTCTTGATAAATAAGCTATCTAAAAAAAAAATTTTTCAAATTGGTCACATTGTTCCTGAAATTAGCGCATTCAAACAAACGAACAAATTCTTCAGCTTATAATATTAGTACTTTTGTAGCTTAAACAGTTACAGTTAAACAATGTGTCTTTATTATGGGTTTCCTTAGTCTTAAGGTAGTACTAAGAACTCAGGTATTGTGTTGTTAATAGTGTTATTATCATGGTAATAGGCTTTTTAACATATTAATGGTGATAATATACAAATAAGTCACCTTTTCAAGCCTCTCTTCACGTTTCCCTTTTTGTTCAGCTTGTTCATTCAACATTTCCAGGAGTTTATTCTTCCTATCTTCCAATGTTTTCACCTGCAATAAACACAAGAATTAATAGAGTATTTGATTCAGCAGCAAGTTTAGACTGACAAAATTTCCATTGAATAGTTATCAATAGTCAGTTCCAACATTTTTAAAATGATTGTTTGAAATTCTTCAGGCTTTCGGGCCTTTTGGGCTTTAGATCAATTCAGTCAGGACTTCATCCTGTTTTTATTGTTACATATGTATTTTTTTTAAAAAAATTGTAACTAGCCATAGAACAATTACCTCATCAGTTTTAGCAAATAACTCCTCTTCATATGGAGCTATATCTTTAAGACGCTCCTCATTAAAAAGCATAAAGTTGAAAAGCAACAACAAGATGGAGTGAGACGTTGTCAACGTTGGCTGCAAGAAGTGGGTCATGCTGATAGTGGCAACCTGAGGCATCACAGACACTAAATGGTTGATGATACGGGTTGTGTTTATGACTGGTAAAAGGTCCCGGTAGTATGCAGTGTGATCACTGGTGTTTTCTTCTGGTGGAGCCTGCAATTTGAGAAAATTACTTTTTACGTTATCTTGATGTGAAACTATACTGGCCACATAAATATGAGAGATTAAATTTCCCAATGTCATGAGAAGTGTGTTCTGTGCACATGGAAAGCTTCAGCTTGTTATCAAATAGTTTGAACATTGTAAGTTCACATCATGAATGAACATAGTCTCATTTTTCATGTTTATCTCGTAGCTAAAACTAAGCAAGAATATGAAAGTTATACCGCCAATACAGCGTCCATATCGATTCCAAGTCTGTCCAGCACTTGAAACGACGCTTTCATCACAGCATGTGGGTTCTTCAGGTCGGCAGCAGTTAGGTTGTGGTTCGGAAAGGCGTCATTCCAGTTACTAATAAAGTTCTCCACGGTAAATGCTTGCGCTGGAAACATTGAGAATTTAAGATCAAAACCATTGAAATACTTTTACTAGCGTTGGATCTGACACCACGAACAAATTTCGTGTTCCAAGAATTGACGCGACTTGGTATGAATGAATACAATCGGTATCAGCATATTTTGCTTGGCATAGCTATTATAGAAATAGTAATAATAAATCACTCATCAAAACAAAGTTTAGGTTCAGTCAAGCAAAAACTTTTTCAAGAGATTTCAACGACTTACCCATGTTTACCGGGTATTAGATACAAATCGATATCAGAAACAAACACTTTCTTGTAATAATGCTCTTGAGTAACAATTAATTCGTAACAAACAATCCAAAACGAACAGAATCACAGAACCACAGAACACTATTACTCCCTGAACAGAATAATTCATAAAAGATTCACAATTAAATAACGGTCACAATTTCAAACAAAAACCAAAACACATATGTGTCAGTGTGTGTGTGTTTGTGTACAACTACTTGACATGTTTTGCAGAAAACAGCCGTCACCAAGCACTAAGATGACGAACAATTAAGCGCGCTAAGCGCTTCCAATAATCTGTGCAATTTTTCTGCCAGGAACACGCTGGTGTGTGGTATCTTTAACTGCCGAATTAAATACTTACAAAACAAGGTTGTGTTTTTTACTAGCCTTCTTATGCAAGAATTGATCCGCAAAATTAAATGTAAAGCGCTGACACTACGGTAAGCGCTTAGGTAAAAAAAAAAGAACGAATTTTAAAATTCTTTATTTAAAATCTAATGAAACCTCGCACACTAATCCGCGTCGAATCGTCTGAATCTGGAAGAACCCCAGAAATCCTTAACGAATGCGGATGACGTCATCAGATTCAGCGCTGGGTATTCAATTCTTACTCTCTCCCACCTTAAATGTCGCTCATAGCGCTATCTCATGGCTTTTTCGTCGCGGTTGATTCAGTCGATTCGGCCGAATCGGTCGAATCGTCAGATAAAATCTTCACACTCACTCCCACCTTTATATGTCACTCATAGCGCTATCTCATACTTTCTTCGACGCGGTCGATTCGTCCGATACGGTTAATTCGGCCGAATCGGCTAAGTGTGCGAGGCCTGCTTGACTTCGATTCCTTCGGCGCGTTCGGCTCGGATAAATGTGCGTTCACCTTTAGACAAATTTTGTCTACCAGACTCTCTACTACTCATTTATAATGTCCAATGATATTGTATATAGAAGTAGATGACGCCTCGCGAACTAAAAGAGTACACAAATATGGCACTGTCTGATTAATGGATGTCAATGGATTGCCATCTATCATATCAGACATCAGTTTCGGAACAGAGTCTTAATAGAGTAACTTTCTTAATATATTTTTTAAACTATGTAGGTACATTACAATAGACTCGTTGGCCTAATTTTAAAATTGAGTTCACACTTTAGCTCAGTAGTATATTAATCAACAAAAACATTTTATTTTCAAACTATTTAACATTTAAAATATTGAATAATTATCTCATAAATGCAATTTGAATGTATCACATGAATGCTTGACATGTCATGGCGCCAATATCAGAGTCACGTTCACTGCTACGCATTCACGGTCACGTGACAACATGTATATTTTATTAAAAAATAAATTAATGTAAATATTTACAGTCCTTATTTACATAAATAAAGAAATATTTATTAATACACCATAGTCATCTGGCATCATGTATACAGGATGATTCCTTCAATATATATAACATGCTAATAGTTAGCGTACATATTTTTTTCTACAATCGTGCGTGAGGATCATCCCTCACTGATGTGTTTATCAACATTTTTTTGTTAACGCAAGCGCCGGTGACCTTTTGATCCGTGAGCGTCTACTCTACGCTGTTACTTTAAAGAAATTGGAATTGTTTACTTTATAGTTATATAACAAAGACAATATTAACATACATGTCCATAGACATATGTGTTAATGTCGTGCGGGCAGATTCGAACCCGCGACTGCTTATCTTTGTAGTCCGGAACGTAAACCACCACACTATGACGGTCGTTAAATTATTATTACAAAATATAGAACCAAACTGCTGCATGTATAGCACTGTCTTAGAATATCGACCATATTGGTCCGTGAGTTGGCTAAAAAACAAAACTCTAATTTTACTGAAAATACTTCACATCATGAATGATTGGCATCATTAAATACAATTTACTTAACGAAAATATTCGACTTCGATATTCGGACTACTTCGGACGGATAGTTAGTTGTTTCTGCAGTTTTAAGGGCGCACTGAGGCATTGAGACACTGACGCCATCAAAAACAGACTAAGTCAAAGTTAAGACCTCACTTTGACGTGAGGTGGTGTTTGCTTGACTATCTTTTACCCTCTCACCGGTGATCTAGTTCTTAGTACAATATCATTGATAATGTCAGACAGACTCAGAACAGAACATAAGTCAGAATTAGAAAATATTAAGATACGACAGTACGATTGATTAGCTATTAAAAAAGAAGAAGAAGAAGTACGACAGTGCGACCGTTCTTATGGCATTTGGCGCGACAAATTGGAAAGGCACAAAAGAGTTTTTCATATGTTGACCGAGTGAAAGTTAGTTTGAATTAGTTTAACATGCAAAAACATAAACATTTTTGCATGTTAAACTAATTCAAACGGGTCCAAACTTACAGCGGGCAAATATAGTGTGTGTGTGTGTGTGTGTGTGTGTGTGTGTGTGTGTGTGTGTGTGTGTGTGTGTGTGTGTGTGTGTGTGTGTGTGTGTGTGTGTGTGTTAATGAGGCAAGTAATTGACTATTTAACAACTTTAATGATTCTTTCTGCTTCATCATAACACCAACCCAAGAGCAGCTTAGTTACCATCGCTTTTACTTTATGTACAGGTTGGTTCCTAAAGTCTAACAGAGCAGACAATTTGTTCTAGATGTGAGGCATCAGAAACCTACAGAAACGCTGTACGAAAGTAGTCCTGGTAGCGGGAACGGGTATCCTGAATAGACGCTTAGTAAGCAATCTCTTGTATTCGTCCGACAATAGGACACTTCTATGAGTATGGAGTACAACTCTTTGAAGAAATAGTTTTCTAACGCTCAAAACTCCCGCCTCCTCATACAAGGCAGCAGTTGGATATGTCATTGGCTTGAATAGAGCAACTTTTAGGACCCCTCTTTGGGCTCTTTCTAGGGACATAAGAGAGGTTTTTGCAGCTCCTCCCCATGCGAGAATACAATAGGTCATCAGAGGTTGACATAAGGCCAGGTAGACACTTCTGAGCGTACTGCCGTCAGCTGACTCTCGCAGGTTTCTCATGACGTGGATGATACTCACACTTTGTCACACGTCCAGATGTTAAGGAGATGTGCTGTTTGAAGGAGAGTTTTTCATCCAGTATAACTCCCAGGTATCTTATGTTGTCACTACGTCTGATGTTATCGCACTTACAAGTGGTGTTATCGACTGGGTCGCAAGTTTGTATTACAAGTTTATCTAATTTATCGCTATTTATCTTTAGATAATCATAGAGAGCTAACGGACTTACTTTTCCTTTACAAAATTCTCAATAGCAAAATATTTGGAATATTTGATGTTTGCTACTCTAATACTATAATATCATTGGTCTTCACTCTACTATTGAAAATTGTCTGTACGGCTTCATCCGAGAACGTTAAACTTGTATGTTAGAAGAAAGATTAAGTATCCTTTTTGATGTTGTCAAAAATTGTTCCAATCCAAATGGAAAGAAGAGAACCAAAAAAAAATGTCAAAAATTGTGACATTCGCGGATTTTGCGCGGGAAACGAAAAGGGAAGGACGGACCATATTTCTTCATTTTAGAAATTGTTATTTTCAGGTCAATTATTCTGATTGTGCGTTGGAGTTGTCATGATAATTCGTGCTTTTGAAGAAAACAATGAAGTTAAAGTGAGAATTATGGTGAAGCGTGCTCTAATCGCGTCGTCTTACCCGGATCGCTGTTCCTGCGCTTAGCTTCCTTGTTGAGCATTGGAATGCGGACCACCTCGCATTTCAATGAGAGTTAGTTTTAGTTTTAAGTATTGATTCAACTATAGCAAATAAATTACTAATGTCCAGACTGTATGGTTTAAACCTTTGCCTTTTCCAATCCAAACGGAAAGAAGAGAACCAAAAAAAAATGTGACGTGACATTCGCGCAGACAAATGTCACTTTTTGTAAACGTCACACGTCACCGACTTACACAAATCGAGCGCAAGAAGTCTTCTACTAGTTTTAAAAAATCGGAGGAAAAAAATTACAAAATATTAGTATTTTTTACCTTTAAATATTTTTCATGATATAAACTCTTAAAACATGAGAATAACAAACGTAAGACGTGGTAGGATCGCGCGTATGGGTGCAGCTTGTGCTGTGTTATTAGTTTTGGTGTACGCTCTACACAAGTGGTCAAGTGAAAATGTAGTTTTTAACGACGAAATTATAGATTCAGAAGCCCAAGTTGGTTATTATAAGTTCCATCGTGATGTGTACCCTACATTAAAAACAGGTAAATAGCCTTAAGTACTTATAGTTTTGTTGTTTTCGTGCGTTATGGCGTCTATGAACAACAGTTATTTGCCCCACTGAACCTGCCGGCGTGTCCACTTTACATTGTTTTCTTACGTCATTTTATGCTGTGACTTAGATTTAAGGCACTAAAACGGTTATCGAATAAAACGCCTATTTTTAAGGGCTAAGTTTCCCCATATTTAATTTAATACTCATTATTATTTTATTTTATTTTATTCATTATTAATATACATTTAAAGCTGCATAGGTATCTTTGCACAGATGGGATCATCATGCTTTTGTGCAAACTATTTACCTTATTCATCTGAGTGGCTTATAGTTTATCACACCTGTTTAAACTTAAAATTATTTACTATTGATTTTGCATTTATAAAACACATTCTGCTAATCTGTTGATTCAATGCACATAAACCTGGATAATAACTTCAAAGAAAAGGACATTTAATAGTCAAGTACTGTTGATCAAAATTCAATGAGACACTACACTGTTGTTAATCTTTGGGTAATAATCAAATATGTTTCAGAGCTGGGAAACTTTGAACCAAAGGACAAAAGAGTGGTTAAAGGGCCCGGTGAAGAGGGTAAGCCTTACCACATGGCCCAGGACAGGGCCAATGATATAGCAGAGTCTGAGAGCGAATATGGAATGAATATAGCTGCATCAGATGATATTGCCATGAACAGGTATATATTTAGGTTGAGCCACATTCTAAAACTCTCATATTAGCTTCTAATATGTACTATGTAACTAAATATTTAAATAACCAAAGAAGTTTAATCAAAACTAAAAGCTTTACAGATAATAGGTATTGTGAATATTTTTTTCATCTTAATATTTTGTTGTTCAAAAGTGTCATCCCACAAAATAATCTAACCGACATATTTGTAAAAACAAAAAATATTAGACTTGAGTCCCTCATTATGTGTTTCATAATCTTGTTCCTTATTTTAAGACTTGATTAGCTAAAGCCAAGAGGTTAATTACTACTATTTAGTCATGCCATTCAGTAATTATACATCAGAACAGGTTGGTAGGTAATCCAGCCCACACAGAAAATTAATTGTTTAATTGTGTAGCTAAAGTACATAAAATCTTACTATCTACAACATAGAAAAATAAGTGTAGGTGTTAATGGTATCAATGGATAATTATCCACTAATAGTGTTAACATTAAATAAAAACTACCTTCTAAAATAAGGTGATTTAGTCATGTATCTCAGTTAAGTCTCAGTCTCAGTATAGAATTTATACAATGAGTTAATTTTACACTTATCAAACTTTTAGGGAGTGCTCTAATGATGATTTTGAACAACTTTTGCTATGGGACCAACTTCGAAATCGAGAAAACAAACTGCTGTTCCATACAAAAACTCATTTCATTTCGGAGAAAATTTATGGAACAGCTGATTTTTTTTTTCAACTTCTAAGTTGATCCCGTAGTAAAAGTTGTTCAGAACCGTGAGTAGAGCACTTCTTGAAAGTTTGATCGAGGGTAAAATTAACACATTGTAGAAACACTAAAAATGGGGTGCCGAGCAGCTGTTAGGATTCGCACGATTATGCGGATTTGCGTCCGTTCAGTGCATGAATAGACACTCAAAGACATGAGTAGACCTGAGCGTTCTATAGACGGACTAGTTATATCAACCGTTGAAATGACATCAACGCTTAGACGATCTACTGTTCTCTGATCAACTACTCAAATTCATAGACTACTAAACGAGTAGTCTACAGGTTCGTATCAACGCGCAACACTACATCGACGCTTTTTCACATAGTCGGATAATTCAACACGTTGAAACAATCGAAACTAAACTCTAAAACGAAGGGAGCAGGAAAGTTATTAAGCAAAGCATCGCTGCGGCGTTTCTTCGTTTCAATACGACGAAACGCAATAATGAGTAAAAGTCACCCTATATAAGATTGTATGGAATTCATTCTAAGAGCTGCTTATGCAGGCCACATTGCACGTTTCAAAACTATCCTAATATTATAAGCTGAAGAATTTCTTTGTTTGAACGCGCTAATCTCAGGAACCCCTGTACCGTTACCAAGAGTTTACGACGGTTATACTCGCTAGCGACGACGTAAAAATGACCATAAAAATTGTACAGCCGCCTCTCGCGGTCACTGACAGAACGAAAATTATCCATACAGTAAGTGACGTTATCGATAGCGAGTAAAGCCATCGTCGCTAGTGATGAAAGAGACTCAGTTAAGTCGTTTAAAATAAGACTAGCCTCTTTTTACACAGCTTTGTTTTAATATTGGGACGTTAGCTGTTAGTCTTAAATAATACGACTCAGTCAGTTAACGTATAAGACCTATAGACTTAAACAAGTAAAACAACTTCAACGACTTAAAGGACTTAACAGACTCAGTCTTGAGGGTGCCGCGGCGTTCGAGTAAAACATTTAGTTTGCAATGAGATATTTTTTTATACTGTACACACACATACAAGGTCATACAAGGTGTTACAAAACTATCCGTTACAAATGAAGGAGCTACTCAGAATCAACACCTAAACAACTTTCTCCTAGAAAAAATTGGTCGAAATATAAAATAAATAAAAAAATCTCTCCATACAAATCACACGTGACCGATTTAGTATGGGAAGTCAAAAACTTTTTGTCGTTTTTCAACCCATGTTTTTAGCAGGAACTTGTTTAGTTATGGATTCTGAGTAGCTCCCTTCATTTGCAACGGGTAGTTTTTTATCACTTTGTACATGGAGTGAAACTATGTATGTACATAATATGACATAATTATTATTTATCTCTTAACACGTGATAAATTTACATAGTCACGCCTTACGACTTTAGACTTCTCAGGCGTTGAGTCGTTAGTCTTTTAAGCTGTTTAAGTCATTTGAGCTGCTTAAGTAAATGAAATGAAATGAAATGAAATGTTTATTATTTGCGTAAGAAAAAGGTTACATTTTTTAGATGGTATTCAAGGCACAGTTTCGTTCCTCTTTTTCAAACTATATATTATAGCATGCAAATATTCAGTTACACAATTATAAGTTTCTAATTCATTTACGCAAGAATGACCGAACAGAAGAAAATAAATCTGTTACTAACAATAATGAGAGTACAATTTAATTATTAATATTATGCAAGTCAAGTACATATTGAAATCATAGTATGTCAGGTTTATCAATATTATCATATGTCAAGTATATTAAAATCACGTATCAACATTAATTAAAATAAATCAAAATGCAAATTAGTCATTCATTAAAAAATTAAATACTCATTGACTGTATAAAAGCAGTGTTCAGTTAACCAACTGTGGAGAGCACGCTTAAATCTATTGAAGGGTAACTCCTTTATTGTTTGGGGTATTTTATTAAATATCAAAATAGACATCCAATGACAGTTTTTCGTAAGCCTAGCGCTCTTGGGAATTTTATCTGACACTAGTCTATTTCCATTTCTGGTGCTTCTCGTGTATATATCCTTTGCTTGCTTGAAGTAGTACATGTTTTGATGGACGAATTTTGCAATTTCAAAGATATAAAGACTAGGAAGGGGTAGGATTTTAAGATGCTTAAAAAGAGGTCTACATGGCTCGTCCGGAGTACCTGCTGAACGTTTTACGTTAGAAGACTGGGACTAAAAAAGCTAGTCTTATGACTAAGGGTTGGGGACTAAAAGACTGACTCAGTCGTCAGGCGTCAAAAAGGAGGCGAGTCTTTATAAAAAGCCTTAAAAGCCTAAGTCTCTTTCATCATTAATCGTCGCTCGTGAGTAAACTCCTGATAACGGTGCTGGACAAAAATTAGCAGAAATTGAAAAAAAAAACGTGTTGGATAGCTTATTTATCGAGGAAAGCTTTAGGCTATAAAACATCACGCTGCGACAGGAGGAGAGGGAGCAAACTCAAAATGCTCGGACGAAGTCGCGGGGAACCGCTAGTGTGATAATAATCTAAATCATTTTAAAAGAACATACTTTACAATTTCCTCACATCAGATCAATCCCAGACACAAGACTTGATGAGTGTAAGTACTGGCACTACCCTGAGAATCTGCCAAGCACATCTGTGATCATCGTCTTCCACAACGAAGGGTTCTCTGTGCTCATGAGGACCGTGCACACAGTCATAGAGAGGTCACCGCCAAATGTGCTTCATGAGGTCGTATTGGTGAGTTCTCTAATGTTCCTATCTAAATGTCTAAAATGTTAGTCACACCACTTGACTTAAGATAGTGTGGACCGATTTTCACTATATTCGAAGTTACGAAGTTCGCTGGTCTATAAATAATAATGCTGTAAACGCACGGTTGCGCCTAAAAAAAGGTCCCAAATATAGAGATGTGTAGATAACATTAAATGTTTTTGAAATGTCACCAATTCAGTCAACATGTCATAACAACACCATTCATCATCATCAGATAATTATATTATTGTTACCGCTATTCAAACATTTCCGACCTGTATAATAGTAATTCGCTAAACTATGTATTGCATATTGTCGAGTTTGCATCATTGATAGTATTCATTGCAACGAAAATCGTGCAAACCTAAATCTAAACGAAACTAACACCTCGACAAAAACCTCGCTCTATTGTCGCACATTTTCCCATGCAACTATATTCATAACATTTCGTTGTTATAACATAAGCGTTCTTTAACAAGGTTGCAAAAACAACTTGCAATACATAGTTCAAGTAAATTATATTTTGTGTTTCCTATTTTATTACAATGCTTTGTATTATTCTAGTAAAATCACATAAATTCGTTCAGCTAATGAAATTATTAAAATCTAGAAACAATTATTTACAGTATTGTTCATTTTTGAAATACTCAAAATTTCTTAACACAATCACAGGTATGATACCTACAAAACTGGTACGATATACCGCAAAACAAGTTTTTGCATACTGCACAAACGCAACTACAGTAAAATCTCGCGATAACATTGAGTACTTGTCTAGCCAACTTTCTGTTTATAGGTCGACGATTTCTCCGATAAGGAAAACCTGAAAGCGAACCTCGACAAATACATAACTCGATGGAACGGGAAGGTGAGGGTCATCAGGAATACCGAAAGAGAGGGACTTATTAGAACTAGGTCAAGAGGAGCCCAAGAGGCTACAGGCGAAGTGATTGTCTTCCTGGACGCACATTGCGAAGTAAACGTCAATTGGCTGCCTCCACTCCTAGCCCCAATTTATAGAGACTACAGAATCATGACAGTACCGGTCATAGACGGCGTCGACCACAGAACGTTTGAATACAGACCGGTTTACCAACACGGGATTAATTACAGAGGTATTTTCGAATGGGGAATGTTGTACAAAGAAAACGAAGTGCCCGACAGGGAAGCTAATCTTCACAAGCACAAATCGGAACCGTACAAAAGCCCTACACACGCTGGAGGTCTTTTCGCTATAAACAGGAGATATTTCTTAGAAATTGGGGCTTACGATCCGGGATTATTAGTATGGGGTGGGGAGAACTTTGAGCTCAGTTTTAAGATCTGGCAATGTGGCGGCAGTATTGAGTGGGTGCCTTGTTCGAGGGTGGGTCACGTATACAGAGCGTTCATGCCTTACTCGTTCGGAAACCTTGCCAAGAATCGTAAAGGATCGTTGATAACTATAAACTACAAACGTGTGATCGAAACGTGGTTCGATGATGAGCACAAAGAGTACTTTTACACGAGAGAACCAATGGCCAGATTTTTGGACATGGGAGATATTTCTGAACAAGTGGCTTTGAAAGAGAAACTGAAGTGCAAAAGCTTCGGGTGGTTTATGGAGAATGTAGCTTACGATGTGTATGACAAGTTTCCCAAATTGCCGAAGAATATTCACTGGGGCATGGTGAAGAATAAAGCTACAGGAATGTGTTTGGACACTCTGGGCAAAGCGGCACCGGCTTATATTGGTAAGTTACTCTTATCTTAATTCCGACTGATAAGTTATTTCGTTATAACACTCGCAGTGTTTATCTTTATACGTTTGCACTGATTTGGAAATGTTATTATCCGGTTTAATCCTTACCGCTTGTAAAACGTAACAGATTAAAACAATAGTGGGTATTTTTTTGATAATGTTATTGTGTTCTATTACATTTATTTTAATTAGCTGATTCGCTGATCTTTACAATAAATTTATATATAAATATCCTTTGGACATTCCCACACATCGCCATCTAGTCCCAAAGTAAGCTACTCAAAGCTTGTGTTATGGGTGCCAGACAACGGATATAATACTTAAATACTTTTTGTTTGTAAATACATACATGATATACATAGAAAACACCCAGACCAATACAAACAGACATGTTCATGCACACAAATGTTTGTATTGTGCGGGGATCGAACCCGCACCCGCTGCGCAGTAGGCGATTTCTCGACCACTACACCAGACGGGTCGTCAACTATAAAGTTCGAATATGTAAAGAGATGTTAAAACTATGTTCTTCCACCATCAGGCACAGCAGCATGCCACGGGTCCGGCAACAGTCAGCTGTTCAGACTGAACGAAGCGGGGCAGTTGGGGGTGGGCGAGCGCTGCGTGGAGGCTGACGCGGACAGCCTGAAGCAGGCCATATGCCGCCTCGGCACCGTCGACGGGCCTTGGAGGTATGTGATCATCATCATGCGCCAGACGATGTGATTTTGTGACAACTAAACAAAATACTATCCACAAAACAAAACTCTATAGCAACATTATCTTTGGCATGTCATCTAAAATTTATAACTCTACCAAAGAAAATTAGGGCAGAATATAATATTATGACATTTAAGAAAATGCTTTTCGAATATTCAAGTTCAAGAATTTTTTGAGACTAAAAATAATTGACATAATACAGACACACACACACACACACACACACACACACACACACACACACACACGCACGCACACACACACACACACACACACACACACACACACACACACACACACACACACACACGCACGCACGCACGCACGCACGCACGCACGCACGCACGCACGCACGCACACACCTGACATTACCTAGCCTTTATTATTTAATTTAATTAAATTCAACTTAATTTATGATTTACAATATGAATATGAATGAAAGTGTTTAACTATGTATTGTGACTATAAATATTAATTAATGAATATAATTGTAATTTATCCCGCAAAGAAATAATTTAAACTAGTTATAATTATGACATTTGTACGCCAAGTAGCAGATCACAGAGCATTATCCATCTAAACTTTTTAAACATCTGTATAACCTACCTGTGTATCACAAATAAATAATTTTGATTTTGATTTTGATCATCATCATTATCCGCAAAAGGACGTCCACTGGTGAACTTAGACCTCCCCTAAGGTGTTCCACAAGGCGGTCTGCATCCAGTGTGATTCCGAGATCGTGACAAGGTCGCCTGTCCATCTTGTCTCCAATATAGAACTTTTCTGCTCTAACGGCCATAGTTTCTTGCGCTATGTGCCCTGCCTATTGCCACTTGAGCTTACTGATTCTTAGGTATATGTCCGTTAACTTAGTTCTTCTACGTATATCTCCTCATTTCTGATTCGATCTCGATAGAGAGAAATACGCATAGCTTTCTCTATCGCTCGAAGTGTGATTTTAAGCTTCTTTATTGACGACCTCCGTGTTGTAGTGGCTAAGGACGCTGGGTTTCAAGGCGTTGCCGCTCCGAGGTCCCGGGTTCGATTCCCGGTCGGGTCAATGTAGAAATCAGAACTTCCTACATTGTCTCGGGTCTGGGTGTTGTGGTACCACCGTTGTGTCTGATTTTCATAATACAAGTGCATTAGCTACTTACTTTGGGATTAGAGCAATGTATGTGATCGGTGTCCAATATTATTAGGCCTAAAGTTAGAGACTATATTTCGTATCCGTATTTCATGAAGGTGTGTACGATACATACCAACGATAGCGAAAATCGCTTTCTCCACGCATCGTCTTTTGTTTAAAGTGACGCTTGTTTTAGTGTCGTGTGTGCTATTTCCGTTTGAAAGTAGATAGGTGGCAGTAGTGTTGTGAGTCTACCGTAGCCTACCAAAAAATCACGGAATCATTCTGGTATAGGGTACGGAATGCTCCGGTATGCTACGTAGCTTTCGTAGATAACTTTTATTAAGGAAAAACAAATTTAGCGTCTTATTGCTAGTTGAATTCTAAGCGTACCAGCATCGTCCGTAGCCTGTAAAAGGAACTGGAACAAATTTGGAAAAGTACCAAATGTGACATGCCAAGTCTCGCAATCGTTTAGGCAGAAAGAAAATCGTCTTTTACCACCTTTATTACTATTTTGCTTTGACTATTTGTATCACAACAATCGTTTTATTTAATGTAATGTTTTAAAATGAAACTTATTTAACTAAAAATAAATAATAATCAATATTTTAGTTAAAAAACATGTTTCATTTTTAATTTAGATTAAGGACAATCTATTTCCCGAAAAAATAAATTATTAATAAAATTAAATCAGTTGGACTGAAGGGGTCGACAACAGTAAACATCTGTGTTAATTTGCTCCACAAATAAATTAGTAAATCGTGTGTTACAGTCGATGACTAGCTTTATGTGCGCAATATTTCTATAGCTTGTGCTCTGGGCTATGTTTTTGTGAAAACCCTATCTCATTAAGTGTTGTATTATTGAAGTTATAAGCAAAAAAGTGTGTAACAAATTTTATTCGGCCGTTACGAACTGACCTACGACAACCCGCGGTGCGCTCGCTGCACTGAGTCATCGCCATTGCTACTCCCGGCCCAGCCGCTGTCGTCAACTGTGTTTTGTGCGCTATCTACCGCCGAGAGGATGACATCACGCCAAGTTAGCTGCGCGGGATGCCGCGGCGTAATCACTGAAGAGAGCGCTTATATGAGGTGCGCCAAATGTAAACAATATTTTGACATTCTTTGTGCCAATTTTACGCTAGACACATACCTACTCAACTCTTTCAATAGAATTTAAAAAGACGTGGATCTGCTTTGAATGCCGTAGTAAAATACCCAAAACGGATAATACGCATACACCTGTGCGCCAGCAGACAAGCCACAATGTGAATGTTGCTAGTGGTAGTGAGTACTTGGACGTATGAGTACTCCCGACAATATCACGTTCCGTAATGTAAGGCGCCCAGTTCATTCGAAAAGTGACAATGATGTACCTAATATAGCTCTAGTAGTACAGGAAATAAAACGAATGCAGGAGGACTTTGAAAGTCGTCTGACATCAAAAATTTGTAGAATATTAACTGAGCAATTTGACGAATTCAAAACTAGTGTATTCGATAAAATCTGTATTTTAACCTCCAAAATTGATAAGTTGGAAGAACAAATAAAATCCATGGATAGCAGTAGAAGTCCACCAATACGAGAAAATGTAAAGCCAGATCATGAATCTTTAAAATCTGGTGATGGGAAAGCTAAGCCAAAGACTAAACTAGGACCCCAGCGAAAACAGCAAGCAACTGCCATTTCTCCGAATTTACCGACTTCGTATATAGCACCGGGGCCTTCTTCTGCTTCAGACACTGTTGCACCGATCAAAGTAGCTACTCGAGAGGCCAGTCCTAGGTCCAAAGTAAGCACCGAGAGCCAAAGTGCCGAAGAATGGACACAGGTTAGGCGTAAACACGGGCGTGCGTCTTTACCAGGCGTGCTCCGTGGCACTGCAGCACCAGGAACCACTTCACTGAATGCATCGGAGCGGTGGAGGTACCTACACCTCTACTACGTGCAAGAGGGTACCACAGTGGAGCAGGTACGTATCCATCTGCGCTCTATCTGTGGTAATAACGATTGCACAGTGGAGGAACTGAAATCAAGAGGGCACTACGCTTCTTTCAAGTTGGGAGTCCCATCGAGGCTAGCCGACAGTGTTATGTTACCTGACAATTGGGCTGAAGATATTTGTGTTAAACCTTGGCGTCAGAACTTTCGTGCCAAAAGTAAAAGTACGTAAGCTTGTCTTTTGTTACCAAAATGTTAGAGGTTTACGTTCTAAAACGCATATATTTACGAAAAACTTAGCTCAATGTAATTTTGACGTAATAGCTTTGACTGAAACATTTGCGACTGGTTCTGTTTCGGACGGAGAATTGTTTACTGCTGACTATGTCGTAGTGCGAAAAGACCGCCCAAAAGATGTTGGTTGGGGGGGAGTCCTTTTGGCTGTAAAAAACTGCTATCAGGTTCAACATATTAATAACGTGGATGGTTTAACGTCTGAAATGGAACTATTATTCGCCACTATTGGGGGAAATAATATCAATAAGTTTTTATGTTGTGTTGTTTATTTACCGCCTAATTATAATGATGAACAATATCTCCCTGTTTTGACATGTATCGAAAATGCTATAATGACATACTCCTCTCTAAATGTATTAATATTTGGTGACTTTAATTTAAATTCGTGTACTCAAAATGTCAAGGCCAATTTTAATTTATTCTGTGAATACGGCGGGCTAAAGCAATACAATACGATATATCATTGTCGAGGCGGTATGCTGGACCTCGTGTTGAGTGATTTTAACCATGACCAGGTCATAGTATCGGAGGGCGAGCCCTTAGTACCTATCGATGTGGTTCACCCACCACTCGAGGTAACAATCAAATTTCTTTGCGGTTCGCCAGTACAGCCTCCATCTTGTCCACCTCCTACCAAACGCCCGGATTCAGGACCAAATTATGACTGGCGCAAAGCTGACTTCCAAGGGCTATACGCGGCAGTAAGTAGCTTAGACTGGTCTAATATGTTTGCAGTTGATGACATTGACACTGTTGTTAAATTATTTTATGATCGACTGTATGATTGTATCAGCCAATACGTTCCGATAAAATCTAATCGCATGCAAAGTCAAAAGTACATATATCCTAAATGGTTTAATAGAGATATTATTAATAACATACGTAAAAAGTATTATCACCTTAAACGGTATAAGTTAGAAGGGAAAGAATTTAATAAACAATTATTTAATTATTACAGATGGCACGTCAAAAATTTAATTGACAATGCGTACAAGCAGCACTTAAATCTGACAGGAAAACAATTAATTGACAATCCAACCAAATTCTGGGACTATATTAAGGACAGGAAAAATGACAGGAAATGCATGAATACGTATAGGGCTAAGGGAGTTGAAGTTGTAGAGCAGGCAGCGGCCGACGCTTTTGCCAATTACTTCAGTTCCGTCTATGCAAACAAACCACCTTTGCTGGATCCCAATGACGCCATGCAGGCCGCGAAATGGCATTGTAATGCAACTTGTATTTCAGTTATTTCAATTAACGAAGATAACTTAAAAGAAGCTGCCAAGCGACTCAAACCAAAGTCATCTGGTGGGCCTGATGGTATCCCTGTTTTCCTTGCAAAAGACTGCATATCCGCTTTTGAGAGTCCGCTTCTGTATATATTTAACCTTTCTCTGTCTGCATCTAGGTACCCTGAAATATGGAAAGTCTCTAGGGTCACCCCAGTTCCTAAAGCTGAGAGTGGCAATGAAGTATCATGTTTTAGGCCGATTGCAGTTTTGTCAGTTTTTGCAAAATTATTTGAAATAATACTAAGCCAGCAAATAAATAAACAAACTGCCATGTTACTACAAGATAGTCAACACGGATTTCGACTAGGTCGCTCTACTACCACAAATCTTGTTTCTCATCTAGACTACATTTATGGGGAGATGGATGCTGGTAGGCAAGTAGATGCTGCCTACTTTGACTTTAAAAAGGCATTTGATTTGGTCGACAATGACATCTTGTTGCGGAAACTGGCTATTATTGGCTTTGAGCCTAATCTTGTCATATTTTTCTCAAATTATCTGCGTGATCGCCGGCAATTCGTTAACATCGGAAAATTCGAATCAAGTCAATATTATACTAGGTCTGGGGTGAGCCAGGGAAGTACACTTGGGCCGTTACTTTTTCTAATATTTATCAATGACCTTTCCGAAAGCGTTATTACTGCCAAATGCCTATTATTTGCAGACGATCTCAAATTGAGTCTCGGTGTAGATGATCTATCTGACTACGAAGCACTGCAGAAGGATATTGACGCAGTTGTGGACTAGAGTCAGAAGAACCATCTTCCATTTAATGTAAAAAAATGTAAAATCATCACATTTACACGTAAGCTTTGTCCGCAATACGTAAACTATAAATTATTAGACGCGCCCCTAGAAAGGGTAAGTGAAATTCGTGACTTAGGATTGATATTAGACTCTAAATTAAACTTTCATGACCACGTGAACACCGTATGTAAAAAGGCTAGTAAAATGCTTGGCTTCGTTATCCGTACCTCTTCTCAATTTGATCGATTGGATGTCGCAATGGTTCTTTACAATTCGTATGTCCGAAGTCAACTTGAATTCGGCGCACCTGTGTGGGATCCTTATGAGGATAAATATATTCTCCTGGTGGAAAAAGTACAGCGCAAATTCGCACGTTGGCTGTACAAAAGAAAGTATGGGTACTATCCACACCTATATCCTTCCTTATTTGTTAGCGGTATGGTAGGACTAGAAACGTTAAAATTTAGGAGGGTTGTGCAGACCATTGTACACTATTTATGTATCATACACAATAAGATAGATAGCTCGACGATTCTAAGCCAAATAGGACTGCAGGTGCCTAATCGTTTAAGTTGTAACGCGGAAGGGTTGGTGGCGCCGCGACGGCGCCCGCGCCTGTTATGTTGGCCCGCAGCGCGCACAAAGTACGCCGCGAATGCACCGACCGTTCGGGCTCTACGCCTTATAGGAGATATACTCGCCAACGACTATGATATTGACATATTTGCTGACAGCTTAGGTCAATTCATGCACAAAGCTGTTTTTTATATAGAAAGTTTGTGTTCTGAGTGTTTTCGCAGTAGTATTACTGAACTGACATAAGAATTTGATAACGTTTTATAATTCTGACTGACTATAATGTGTATTTTTTCTGACATTTAATTATTGATGACATATGGTATTGTAATCCTGATGTAGCTTATTTGTTTTATTTTATTGTAATGTTTGTTTGACCACTTTCACTGTGTGACTAGCATACTGACGCTTTGGGTGACTGTAAGTCAGTATGTTTACTGTTAAATAAATGAAATGAAATAAATGAAATGAAATGAAATGAAATCTACGAAAGCTACCGCACATAATGGAAGGCTTCCGAAGCCTACCATAGTCTACCGGAATGATACTGAATACTTTGGTAGGCTACCTTGGACTTCCAACTCTAGGGGGCAGACACCGCGACATTACATTATTCTACTCTACTGTCAATTTAGTATAATAATCTCGTATACTGATGCCCAGTCGTTGAACGTTGAGTGTTTCTAGTCGAAATAATCATCGTCCTAGCCACTAAAAGGATTCTGGCGTTTAATAAACATGGCCACCAAATTGACTGACTGATTTAACCAGATGGCTACGACATATACATTTAGCTGTTCTGTCTCGAAAAATGTAGAGATATAAAACAGGGCCGTGAGGCACGTCGTTTTGATATGCACAAACATAACTGTAGCTCGAATATATATAAATAAATATCCTTTGGACATTCCCACACATCGCCATCTAGTCCCAAAGTAAGCTACTCAAAGCTTGTGTTATGGGTGCCAGACAACGGATATAATACTTAAATACTTTTTTTTTGTAAATACATACATGATATACATAGAAAACACCCAGACCAATACAAACAGACATGTTCATGCACACAAAAGTTTGTATTGTGCGGGGATCGAACCCGCACCCGCTGCGTAGTAGGCGATTTCTCGACCACTACACCAGACGGGTCGTCAATATATCTCCTTTGGTCTACTAGTTAAAACGCTTGTTTACCTAAAATATGTGACTGTAAATAAAAACCTTGTTATTTTAAAATATATTAAACATGTTAATTATTTATTTATGGTTTGAAAAGGTCCATTTTAATTGGTCATAAAAACGCTCGAACAGTCATGGCGTCCTAAATGACGTCACTGCTTTTGTAGAAAGTCTCCTTGACAGCGAAATACGATGAACAGTGGCCTATGAAAGCATAAAAAGCCCGCCAACCTGTAAAGAGTAAAGGACAGACGTCCCCTCAATTATAATTATTTAAATTAATATATGAATTCATTTTTTCTTATCTTCATATCTTAATAAACCACTAGAAACTACCAACATTGTGATTTGTTCTTACTGGAAACAGTCTATTCAAATTTGATGCGTAATCAAACAATTTTTAGCACTGTGTGTATAAAATATTGAACCTATCTGAAAAATAATACGGAAACGAATTGAGTTAACAACTAATCTATCTTCTTAACGTATTCCAGGTACGAAGAAGAGCACAGCCAGCTGATCCACCGTCTCCATGGCCACTGTTTAACCCTCCAACCACACTCACGCACGCTCGGCCTAGCGCCCTGCGACGCGCGGAACACATACCAGCAGTGGACCATCCAGCACAAGCCGCCCAGCTGGTGATTACTCTTACCCTAGCACACCCAACAACTGGAACTTTAACCCTATGACAAAAAACTGGTGGCAGAATTTTGGTGCGTTTACCCTAAAAAAAATGGTGGATCTACATTACCCTAGCACACCCAACAACTAGAACGTTTACCCTATGACAAAAAACTGTCGAATTTTGGAGCGTTTACCCCATAAAAATGGTGGTGGCCCTACATTGCCCTAGCACAGCCCACAACTGGAATGTTTACCCTATGTCAAAAAACTGGTTGCCGAATTTTGGAGCGTTAACCTTAAAAAAAATTGGTGGCCCTACATTACCCTTGCACACCCCACAACGTTTACCCTATGACAAAAAAGTGGTGGCCGAAGTTTGGAGCGTTTACCCTAAAAAAATGGTGGCCCTACATTACCCTAGCACTCCCCATAACATGAACGCTTACCCTATGACAAAAAACTGTTGGTCGAATTTTGGAGCGTTTACCCTAAAAAAATGGTGGCCTAGTTTTGGAGCGTTTACCCTAAAAAATCCTACATTAGAAAGCTTACCCCATACCACTGAATTATCACATGACTGCAGCGGCTACCCTTCCTACATATTATTGGAGAGATAATATTAGCCCACAACATTAAGTGTTTATCCAACACGATTTAGAGTTTTTTTTCACACAACACTGAAGTCTTTGATAATTCCAATGTCGAATAAAATACAATACGCCTAATTTGAAAACGTCACCTATTTGTCAGCAATCATTTATGAGATGCCATTTTAAAATCGGTTGTTTTATACTTATACAGTCTGATAAGTCTTATCTGACGTTGGAAAAATCGGCCCTAGGTGACGTTTTTAAATTAGGCGTATTGTATTTTATTCGATGAATATTCCTTATCTAACGTTTGAAAAATCAGGCCTTCGTCTACCTAGTTTGTTAGACCATCGTATCTCTGACTGCATTTATATGTAGACTAGACATCGCCAACTTTTATATCAGTGGAACGTTCAGCATTAACGACCAATAATGAGATGACAACAGAACATTTACCCTAGGATAGCTTCGGCCTCATTATAATCATTAAGTTTAATTTTATAACATTATTTTACTTTAAATTTCCGCTAAGCGACGCCGGCGCAGGCAACTTACAGCACGAACCAGTACCCAACACCAACGTGCAACAAAAAACCGGCCAAGTTCGAGTCGGACTCGCGCACTGAGGGTTCCGTGCCAACTTTAACCGAATTAGGGAATCCACTTACTCCCACTAGTAAAATACCACAATATTTTGTTGACAGCAAATATAACTTTGTTTTTCATGGTATTTGTATGAAAAACAAAGTTATGTTTGCGGTTGTTGTCTCAAAAACTACTAGTTCAATTCCGTCCTAACTAATTTTCGTTGAAGGTATTTGGTAAGAAGAAGAAGAAGGGACGCCCATTTTACCACTTTGGAAGCGTCTAGCTATGAACGTTAGACTTTAAAAGATAATTATTTTAGAAACCGTAATGTTTTAAAAGACCTATTCATAGACACCCTACACGCATAGGTAAGACTAAAAAAAAGTTGGTTTTAGTTTTATGTATGGACGCCCCGCCCCCTTAAATGCCATTTTTTATAGGAATTTTTTATATGATAATCGTAAAGCGGTTTACAGGATACATCTTCCTACCAAATTTCAACAGTGTGATGTTTATAGTTACTGAATAAAATGGCTGTGACATACGGACGGACAGACATACAGACAGACTTGACGAAACTATAAGGGTTCCGTTTTTGGCCATTCGACTACGGAACCCTAAAAATCGCGGTCATGCCGCTCATGCCGCGGCATTTTACATAGTATCTGACAGTTAATTTGACGTATGCCGCCAGCAATGCCGCGGATAGTTGCCTGCGCCGGCGTCGCTTGGCGGAAATATAAAGCAAAAAATATATATAAAATGAAACTTAATAATGGATTTCCGCAAAGTAACGCCTGATTTCATTAATTATCATCAATATTATTATCAGCTAAAGGACGTTCAATGCATCGTGAAAGTATTGAAGCCATTGCAAAAGTTGCCGGCAACTTTTAAGGGAACATTACATTTTTTTTTATTCTTTGTTAAAAATGTGAAAAATATTCAAACTTTTAAAGATTTTGTAATGTTCCCTTACATGCCTAATATGCCGGCTGTTTAAGCTGTAGTGTTTAAATATTCCTTTCCATCGCACGGTTTTTTTTGGCACGACACGTCATCTCGTTCCCAGGTCACTTCTTTTTTCGGTTTTGCTAGCTACATCCAATAAACCAAAAGATTGCAGTATATTGCCATTTCCGGACACGGTTCGGATATTTCTTTCGGTTTGAGTTTGCTCTTGACTCTAGAAAAGACCTGCAGGCTTAACATGCACGCTGTGATAAAAAAAAAAGCGGCATTCCATCCCATTCGTTTGTCAAAAATCGAATTAACCACAGTTGCTAACATGGCTGCCATGAAAGTCATGTCGTACTGTCATATTTTGAAATATGACAAAATTATCATTGAACGCTAACATGCGACACATATTTTTACCAAATTTTGTCATTTTGCCATGAAACATTATCGTCCACCATAAGCGTCGACGATTAATGAAAAACAACTTATTTAGAGCAAAAATATATGACTGTGTCGTGCCATATCTTATCCTTGGCTCTCAAAAAATAATAAAGGGTAAAAATATTGAAAATAAAGTATCCGTGGATTTTTTTCATTCTTAGGATATTTACTAGTTTGAATTCTAGTAAATATCATATGAATCTATGGCCAATATCGAGTCAATCTGTCATTGTGTCAAGTTTATCATTTTCAGCCAAATTTGACATAAAATTGAGTGAATGGTTAGAAATTGTCTTATCTCGTTATCGTTTGGGATATATTTTGTCCAATGTGTTTGGCATGTTAGGGAATATGATAAAATAGAATAGATCGATTAATTTTGTCATGTCGATCGAAATAAATCTTGTGTCATGCATGTTAGGCCTACTGATTGAGCTTGAACAGAGTCGACAACAGAAAAGGTCAGTTCACTCTGGTCTTTGAAAGTCGGTTATATTTCCTCGGGAAATCATGCGAGGAGAGAGTCGATTAAGATTTATACTTAATGTCTAGTGCATATTTACATTCGGGAAACAAACAATTTATTTGTGTTTACAGGTGTATTTTTAAAGTATTACCTGCATTACCTAGGACAGTGGTCGATTTTGTTTTGGATTATTTAGAATTGGATTAAAAAGATTGTTACAAGAAAAACATTCTAATGCATTTGCCTCATCACTACCCAATGTGATAAAATTTCCAGTGGGTATGTAGTATGTACATACCTTAATTTTATTTTAAAAAGACGTATAAGCTAGTATCGAATCTCAAAATTTATTTATCGTAAGTGCTTTATTTACATGTATAACACATCCAATAAGACATATCTATGTCAGTTGATTCAATCTGTACCTACCTTAAACAAAATAATATTCGAACGAATTAACTTTTCCTTTTTTAGAACTGCTCCAATTATAAAGTCTACTGCTCAATTTTGCAATTCCGTTCTTACAACAGCTGCTTACTTGTCGGAATAAAAGAAAAAGAAGAAGAAGAAGTATATTAGAGAACACGAATATAGTTTGTGTGTATAAAATTTACAGCAATAATTAAGTAAGTGCCACCGTTCTTGTCTTGTTCACCTAAAGAAAAGCTGTGTAGTTAGTTAGCTAGTATACCTACTCGTAAATTCAGTCAAGCGTATCAGGTGATAATAATTCAAAAGTAAATAAACTCTTTCTCGTATCAAGATGGACCTATTTTTCTGACTGTATATAAAACGTGTTACGTTAAAGCGCAAAACCTGAAAATTTTTTGATTGGAAAACGAGCAGAATCAATTGTACGACTTTTTAATATGGGTCACATTTTTCTAAAAATCTTCTTTGAAATGTTGCCCTGTCTATATAGGGTATTGTTTTGGTCAGCGACGAGTGACTCAGGGGTGACTGTACGAGTACAAAGATGCCAAATAAATATTTTAAAAAAATATTTCATTTTAAAATAGAAAAAATCCACAATATCGATTTGTTGATGCGATACAGCGATCGAGTCAAAACTACCAACACCAGGTAGCCTCTTCGTAGCTTACTAGCAATAGTAATAATTTTTCGTAGATACGCGCTAGCTACGTGCGAGGGTGCGATTTTCCTCATTCGTTTTGAAGTTTTTAGAGTGTTGTGGAGAGGTTTTCTTTTATAAAACTAGCATATGATTTTAAGAAAATATTTTTTAGAATAAGCATAACTCATAAACTTGGACGAATAAACCACTGGACGCGCAATGACGTGCAATTTCGCTTGTGCCCCCTTAGCCACGAAGCGGGCTTTTTGGCCTCACTTACAGGTGACGTCTTGTCAGTACGGTGATAGAGCTCAGTGAGAAACATTGTCGGAAAAAATGGGTAAATGTGGCTTATTTTTGTATAAAAATTATAGCGGCAAGACAAAAATATTCATTTTCATCCGTAAGTAACGTTTTATCCCAAAAAAGCTGATATTTTTCATGAAAATAGTGAAATGTGTTTTCTAAGAGAAAAGTAACATTGCCATTTAAAAAAGTGGTGGTAGTTACTACAAAATCAACAAGATAACGTACACTTTATACGGTAGGATTGTCGTATGTTTATCATTCGTTCTCTTGTCAGTTAAATTTTAATTGTGCTTGAAAATTGTCGATAAATCGTATCGATACACATTTATTAATTTTTTAATATAAATTCTTTTAAAATAAAATTATAAATCTGTAAAAAGTTTCACTCGAGAGTAGATTAAGGTAAGCTTAAAAATACAACAGTTTGCTTTAAAATTTTAAACCTCATATTTTATGACAATACGTCTTTAAAATATAATTTCAGATTTCTTGTCGATCCATTTAGTAATATAAAGTGGGTCGAAAGGAGACAAAATGGATCCCCACAAAACATCACCGAATATGTGGTATCCATTTAACACCAGTGTGATTTAATGCCAACGCAAAAATCTACTGCTTAATTATCCCATAGGAGGATTTAAATGGTGCCGGGGTGTATGTACTTATGGGCGGTTTCACAACACTGTCTTAGGAAGTTCTAGTTAGTGTTACTTGCCAGACCGTTCATATATACGTTCTATGTTTCAGTTGTTCATTCGATGGTTTGTGCATTAAACATGTCCATAATGTTATGTATTATTTTAGTGATAAAAATTATATGTCTATTTACAAAAGATTCGTTCATTAATTCGTTCCGTACATATCGATAAAAAAATATCGACACTTTCATGCACTAAATGTCAAAAATTGACACGACAAGCTCCTCCCGCCCCGCAGAAATTGGCTAATGATGTTTTCATACATTCGCTCTTGCGTTTCATATCCAGTGGTTAATTCATCCAAGCTCATAAATTATCACCCCTGAGTTGGATGTCACTGACCAAAACAACACTCTGTATATTAATATGACAAGCCATCACGTGCGCTCACCCGCCAATATCCATATGAGCGTAGATAGTAATAATAATCATTTTTGCACGGCGTAGTGGCCTGGTGGAATAACTACCCACCGACTCCTCGGACGACAGAGCGTCGTCTGCAGAGAAGGAAATGATCAGAAGTGCCAGTATAACTTTTTTTTTCAGAATTAGATCAATTGAATTAAAAATCATTTGGGGTGTCTGAGGTCTTGCGCATTTAACATTACACGTTGTATAAATAGACACTAACGTAGAAACAAATTTTATCGTTAAAAGCAGCATACTAATTTGGCTTTTGCGTAGTTTCTATGGTAAGTACTTTAAAGGGCCTTGAGTAACACATTTATTGCAAAGCATTAGTACTTATAATGAACGCAATCGAAAAATAAGTATGAATGGAATGAGTGATTTATACATACTTCTCGGCGTGCTCACGAATGATCACTTACTGGTGGCTTAAAGTTTCTTCTACCATTTTTGATTTAAGGGTGCATCTCCACTTGTTAAAATTATTAATAGATGTCTATAGTCATGGGGTGTATAAGTTCGAAGGGATGGGAGAGGCTCAATGCATACACTAAGACCTACCCAATTAAAACCGAATGTTATAATGTTATGTGGTTAATTGAAGGTTGGAAGAAATTGAACAGATTAGGGTACATTGATGTGCTCTTCACATTTTAGTAATCGTTAGATTTAAATATTGAATGCCCATAATAGTTCATATTTGCTCAAAAGTTCAAGTTTGACTCAAATATTTTTTTTTATCCTGAGATTATTTTTAAAAATGCGTGGACATTGGACATGGCATAATGGGAATGCACCCTTAGGAGATTTGTAGCCGTTTCGCAATGTCCACAATAAGGGCCTGTTTCACCATCGATAGGCACTAGGTATCTAGTTGCGTAGTTAGTTCCTGAATGAATGCTTAAATTGAAGAACATTGCAATCTATAGTTCCTTCACTATCGTCAAATACGGCTCAGTAGTTCAGGCCTTCAGTAGCTCAGTGACAAAAAGCGTACGGATATAGTTACTGAGCGAGTCCGAGACAGTTTCACGGCTTGGCTCGTGTAAATTTCGCGCCAAATTGATGTTTAAGATAGCGCAAGCTGAAATGTTCATTAAAGTCTTTGCGATAAGACTTAAGATTTAGTAATGTTTCATGTTTTTAGTGTAATGATTGTTTATTTTTGTTGTAATTACTAGTTGCAATTTTTACAGACAGCTGTATTGTAATTGTAATTCTAGACTGGCAAAATATCAAGTGTTTATTTTTTAATATCATGAGAATAGATCCGTACACGATACATTAATATTTGAGCTGATTGAATTTGAAGTAGTGAGTGAAATTGTGATGTGCCTATATCTACTGAGCTAAACGAACTAGATGAGTGATACATATCTTCGGCTCCCACTGAGCTATATAAATCATTTCACTTCAGTGAACGATTTTTGCGGATGTTTAGTATTAACGAACGAATAATGGACAAACGCTAATGAAAACTTTTTAGGATTGTAAAGCAGGACGTAAATGCCCAATACTTAACACGAAATTACATTCCATATTTCAATTTTATTCGTTTATTAGTTCTTATTTGTCGATGGAAAAACAGGTCTCTTATGAAATTAAAATACTTACTATGCAAATAATAACTTAGTTACAGACCGCTAGCATTTATTTTTTAAATTTACGTACTATTAGGTAGATCTTTAAGAATGCCTTAATTAGTTAGTTAGGATGTCCATTAATATAATAATGTAAATAAAAATCTTGATCAGAAGGTAATGTTTTTGTAAGTTACCTATGATTGTCCTATTTTATGTATGAATTGTGTATATATATTTTGTTTCTGTCTTTTATTCAAAGTTTGATGCTCATTTTTCAGAGATTTGTAACGAGTAGAATTTATGTTGCATTTATTTTGTTTATAGTAATTATCTCATTTGTTTTAATTGTTGTTTTATTGTCATAGAAAATTATGTTATTTTACTATTTCTTTATTGCGACCTAAAAACCTAGTTTTTATGAGGAAAAAGTTGCTGCATTTGATAGGGTGGCGTCATAAGTCGCTGAACACTACGTGGCGTAGTGACAACGAAAACTTATGGACGACCTCCTTGGTGTAATGGCTTAGCACGCTGGGTTCATGTGGTCGCCGGAGAGTCAGAGTTGCCGGGTTCGATTCCAGGTCGGGTCAATGTAGAAATCATAAGCTTTACATTGTCTCGGGTCTGGATGTTATGGTACCATAATACCATCGATGTATTTGATTTCCATAACACAAGTCCACTAACTTACTTTGGGATTGGAGTATTTTTTTTATTTATTTTTTTATTTTGCTAAAACTATATCATAGTAACATTTTTTCCATTATCCTTAGAATGATTTCAAATACAAACTTGTTTTTTGTTACGTATTATTTTTTAATTATAAGGTTACCTACATTTATTTTTCAAATTTGATGTTGCTGTGCTAATTTAAAATTGTATAATAGCAATCTTTCAAGGATTTTCATAAATGACTAAGTACGTATGTCAAAAATTAGACTGATATTGAAGATTATACTGATGAAAATAATTTTAGGCCATATGTTATAAATTGTAAATAATATTTTTTGCAAACTGCATTAATTTTTGGTGTTAAAATCTAGTGATAGATTCTAATATAAGCGCAGCAGTAAAAAGTATTTTATTATCATTCAACATTTGTTTTGAACTCTAAAAATATGAAAAGATGAATTGCATCAGTCTTGTATAATACAATGAAGTTGATAAAATACAAATCCATAAAGGTTTTTATTCAGGATGCGGGTAGTTGACATGTATAATAATTAGCATTAGGCTGTAATTTTAATCAGTGACTAATGTGTAAAGTGTAAACACTGCACTCCATACATTATGACCGCGCCAATTGAACTTTTGGATGGAACAGCTGTTTTTTCTTCGATTTCACTATTATTGTCCCCATAGCAAAATATGTTGATATTTGGTCACTGATTAAAATGTCACCGTATTTTTATGATCATCAATAAGCAATAATAAAGCACTGTTTCTGCGTCTCAAAAAAAACGCCACCTAAACGCCTATATGTGCAGACACCCTTAGAAATCTTTTGTTTAAATACATTCTCGTAGACCCAAACTTCTTTTTATTTCTTTATGCGTAAACTTACTCGTTTTTAGTTGGTGTCGTTCATTTGAATCAAATGGTGTCTATAAAGTTGTCATTTCATTCTGGCCTGCCTACTAATAACTGCCTCCAAAAGACGACGAATGCAGTGCTAAATAAAATATCAATAAATACTGTGATTTTCTTACTTGGCAATATTTCTTATTTACTTGTCCTAAGTATTGTATATAGATATATTTATGTTGGATTGATATGAAATAAAGAAATTAAAACACATTTTTTTTTATTATATTTCCATTTATAATTTATTCAGTTTAATAAATGCTACTTTAGGTATTATTGAATAACTTAGCAAGTATTGTATTGTTTACATTCTGTTATTTTTTTATGCAGATCATAGAAACTTTCAAAAGTTCTCATTGCCCAGGAATTATTTTTATAATACTAAAATAATAGTTTGAAAGAGCACTTGATTATTTAAAAATTTACACATAACTACAATGTTAGTAAATGAGTGTTCATACGAGGGTCAAACTGAAAGTTCTTAGAACTGGCCACTTATAAACAATATAATAAAAAAAATATTCTAAAATTTGAAAATAGAACTCTTTGCCAATATTACTGAGTATATATTTCATTCATTTGTCATTTGTTTTACGATTTGGCGGCAAATTGAAAATTGTCTGTGTCACGTCAACATGAATTTAACACGAGAAAATTTTCGTGCAATGATTTTTTAAGACTTTCGATGTCATTTAAGTCAACAAGAAAGTTATGATAGACTACGATTGGCCTTTCACGATGAAGCCCCATCTCGTGCGACTGTTCACAACTGGTTTAATGAGTTTAAACGTGGTCGCACTAATCTCTCTGATGATGTACGTGAGGGACGGCCTTCTACGGCGACGACTGAAAATAACATCTGTGTTGTGCGGCGTATGATAGAGACTGACAAAAGAGTGACCTATCAGCAGATTCGGACAAGCTTAGGCATCGGTATGAGTCAAGTGCACAAAATCCTTCACGAACATTTAGCGGTCAGGAAGCTTTGCGCGCGGTGGATACCTCATAATTTGACTAAGGCTCAAAAACTCCATCGTGTGGATTGGTGCCGTAAAATGATTGAAAGATTTAACGGAGGTGACTCAAATGCTGTGTTCGACATACTAACAGGTGACGATAGCTGGATTTACTGTTATGATCCTGAAACCAAAAGACAATCTGCTCAGTGGGTGTTTCCTTTCGAGGAGTTGCCAACTAAAGTGAAGAGAGATCGAAGTGCGGGAAAAAAAATGGTGGCCTCGTTCTTTGGAAGGATAGGTCATTTCGCAACAATTGTGTTAGAGGATCAAAAAACAGTTTCTGCAGAATGGTACACTACCAATTGTTTGCCACTTGTCTTGGAAAAAGTTCGAGAGAAACGACCTCGCAGTAGGATCCTCCTTCACCACGACAACGCCTCGTCGCACACCGCCAAGCGAACGATCGACTATTTGGCGACATCAAACGTTGAATTACTGGGTCACCCGCCGTATAGCCCCGACCTCGCGCCTTGTGATTTTTATTTATTTCCAAAAATTAAAGAAAAACTTAAAGGAAAGCGATTTATGAATGCTGAAGAAGCGGTGGCTGCGTATCGCGATGCCATTGAAGAGACCCCTAAGGACGAGTGGGCAAAGTGCTTTTCCCAGTGGTTCCATCGCATGCAGCGGTGTATTGACGTCAATGGACAATATTTTGAAAAGATATAATAAAACTAATAACTGGCTAATGTAATCAGTTTTTGATTTTCTAAGAACTTTCAGTTTGACCCTCGTAATACAAAGGCTAAGTAAATCTAAGTTTTTAATCATTATAATTTTAGTCCATGCTTGCAAAGAACTCGGAGACTTCTAAATAAATAAACTGCAATATATTTGTGTACCAAATGCATAAAAAAATGAGCATCAAGATTTTGAACCAATCCCTTTTAGGATTGTTTATTATTTCTCACAATGGTGGAGACTTTGACCACCATTCATCCCAGTTGCTAATTCTTTGCTTGACATCCAAAACTGACCAATTAGGAGAAGGAATATCAGGAGCCAGCCAATTAAAATCATCTAAACGGTCCCAGTTGTTCACTTTCTTGTCCAGTGAAGACATGTTGAAATGCTTCTCTAAATCTCCATAATGCAAGTTGTACGGTGCAGTCCTTATTTCTGAACAATCCTCCACTATTCCTTTACTAGTCACATGTAGATATACATCACATTTAACAGAACTATGCATTCGAAGCTGCTGGCAAGCAGTAACAATTTTTGAGTTTGTGCATTTTTCAACAAATACTGAAGATGTTACAGGTCCAGAAAGCACTATACAGTTATCTAAATTGCTCATGTGCAAGGTACCCATGACCCCTTTCAAAGCTACTGTGCAATATTTAAGATTGCGTAAAGTTACATCACGCTGGAACAAGTCATCATTTTCAAGTGTGAGCACTTTATTTGACAAAGAGTCAAAGCCGAATTGTTTTTCATCCCATTTGTTGCTGTCTGTATTGCCCACACTATCAGCCTCATCTAATGAACTCTGCTTTTCAATATGGGATTTAGGCAACTTTTTCTTTGAAAAGCCAAACTTTTTGCGAGGTGCATATCTGTCTTCTAATTCATAACATTGAGTTTGCAGATTTTGAACAATACCCAAGTATTTACGCATGTTGAACTCTTTCAAAAAGAAGGAGGAAGTGACTACATATTTTTGTAACTCATTGGCTTCTCGTTTGATGTTATCAAAGTGGGAGGGTAAGACCTTTGCTTCCATTGTTGGTACTTGAGATAGCATGTCTTCAATGTATTCAGATTTCATCTTGAAAGCTCCAGAAAAGTATTCCTCATTTTCATCACAAGCATCTACTTGTTCCCTAGCCTTGTGTGCCTTTTGAAGTTTCTCTAATCTTTGTGCATCCCTCTTGCTTAGTCTTTCTAAAATTGTAGTTTTGTCACTCATTTTTTTAACAATTCCTCTATCTTCTTGTTCAATTCACTTTGTTGGTTTGCTGCCTCTTTCAAAACAGATATGGTATCACGGGAAAATTTCCTGGTGTCTGTGTGTTTGGATGATTGATCAAACTGAAAAATTAAATAACTTTTAAACTAATGTAACATCATTCTTCAGAAATCAGCAACAAAATCTAGAACTAGATGATCAAACCATGATGATTAAATAAATGGCAAAGATCTGCAATGCAAATGATCATGATTTAAATGACACTATTTTATAAGAAAAAAATACTTTGATTTCTATGGTGACTGAGGTTTGTTTCAATGCCTGTCTGTATTTATTCTAAATTAACTGGAAAGCAACACAAATATGCTAGTTCATTTTAGTCACAACAATGAATTTTATGTTCAAACAAGACCACACAACATGCATCCCCAGCCAAGTTAATAAACATCAGTGACCACAATATTGTACAGAAAGTGATATTGACCTCTTTAAGCAGTTCATCACTTGGTTTGAACACCTTTAAAAGAGCATAAGTGAATCCACCAATGGTGACCACCCAAAAAGTGGCCTTTAAAGCAATGCTCATCTCACCGCTCTTTATATTTTTCCTTCGTTACTCCAAACTTTCAGGTCCAGCTCTCTGGTCTTGAGATCAGCGAATTTTTCGCCGAGTAAATAATAACCTTCTAGAACGAAGTTATAATTCTTGTACATATACAAGCGGAAATCTGAAATATAAAGACTGTATTTAAGAACTCAATTTGGAAAATTAATAATAATGCAAAGTAACCTAAAGCTTTCACATTGGTACCTACAATCGGAATCTTAAAATTACAACAATGAAAATGACATTTAAGTTTTGAATGACAAAACAAATATTGATCTAATAACTTTGTGCGTGGTGATTAATGTCATAGAATAAATTGATGCTTGATTTAAAACTGATAAGAATACAAATAACTTTATTTGTACTTCAACAATGCAAAGCAATAAAATTACAACCTTACCCCTCTCGGTATTCAGCCTGTACCACAAACCGTAAGAAACTGCGAGACCTAAAGCTTCTGCAATAAACACAGCTTTTAATGTCTTGCCAATAATCTTTTTGTAAGTAGGCTGGGGCTGTTTTATTAGCATAATAAAGGAAAAATAAAGATATTTTGATGTTTTTTGCTGGTATTTAGTGCAAGGCAAAGATGGCAAACGTCAAGCACAAGCAGAAGATGACGTAAGAAAAACATAGACAAAGTTTACTTCTTTTTAATGATGACACATCGGTTTAGGCCTTGTATCAAAGCTTTTTTCCATTTTCTTTGGTCAAGGAAGTGTTTTGTTTGTTGGTGATGGGTGGTGAGAAAAGTGCCCAGCGGCTTTAGCTCCATTATTTACTTTCAGATTCATATTTTACACCGTAATAACCAAATTTACTAGCTTAATGTAGATTTCCTAGCTTAGCTAGATCAGCAGAACCAAGCTGGAATTGTGTAAAGCAATCGTATTCATTTGACAGTTCATCAGTTACGGTTTGATTTGTCAAACCCTTTGTTGTTTACCGTTTGACAGATCATACCGTACGTTTTGAACTGTCAAATGAATACGATTGCTTTACACCAATGATATTGTATTTGGCACTGATCATGTAATCTTTTGTATTTAGAAGTAGATGACGCCTCGCGAACTAAAAGAGTACACAAATATGGCACCGTCTGATTAATGGATGTCAATGGATTGACAGATATCACATCAGACATCAGATTCGGAACAGAGTCTTAATAGAGTAGCTTTCTTAATATATTTTTTTAAAGTATGTAGGTACATTACAATAGAGTCGTTGGCCTAATTTTAAAATTGAGTTCACACTTTAGCTCGGTAGTATATTAATCAACAAAAACATTATATTTCCAAACTATTTAACATTTAAGATATTGAATAATTATCTAATAAATGCAATTTAAATGTATCACGTGAAACACCATGGCGCCAATATCAGAGTCACGTTCACTGCTAGGCATTCACGATCACGTGACCACATGTATATTTTTTACAAATTAAATTAATTAAAATATTTACAGTCCTTATTTTAATAAATAAAGAAATATTGATTAATACACCATAGTTATCTGGCATCATGTAAACAGGATGATTTCTTTAAATAACACGCTAATATTTACGTTATACTTTTGTTAACGCGAGTGCCGGTGACCTTTTGATCCATGAGCGTCTACGCTGTTACTTTAAAAAAACTGAAGGTGTAATTTAAAGTTATATAACAGACATATTATCATAATTTCCATAGACATATTTGTGAGGGTCGTGCGAGCGGGATTCGAACCCGCGACTGCTTATCTTTGTAGTTCGGAACGTAAACCACCACACTGTAACGGTCGTTAAATTTATGAAGTATTAAAATATATAGTACCAAACTACTCCATGTATAGCACTGTCTTAGAATCGACCATGTTAGTCCGTGGGTTGGCTAAGAAATAAAACTCACTAATTTTATTGAAAATACTTCAATCATGAATGATAGGAATCATTAAATATAATTTACTTAAGGAAAATATGATATTCGGACTGTTTTTTTATTTAGATAGGTGTTTCTGCAGTTTTAAAGGCGCACTGAGGCATGAAGACACTGACGCCATCAAAAACGGACTACGTCAATATTATGACCCCAATTTGAAGTGAGGTGTTGTTTAGCTAAGCCATCTTTTAGTCTCTCACCGGTGATCTAGTTCTTAATACAATATCATTGCTTTACACAATCGCACCCTAGGTTTCGAATATAGAATATTCAATGTAGCCATAAAGAATGATTTTTAATGTTCCTGAGTTTTATCATATTGCTTGTATAGTGCGTAGGTACTTCCTAACATTATGACAAGTATCAAAGTAAGAGTATTAAATTACTGTGTAGGCCACCACTACAGTGCCACCATAAAGCGCATTACACAGGGCTCAAATGCTCAAATATTTTATCTTACGATATATGGAAATAAAATAGTATAGCATCATAGTGTACCACACACGATTAGATAAATACGATATGAGATACGATAAGATATATCCGCCCTATGTTACGCTAACATCTGTATACCGTGTGGTTTTGTAATAGGTATGTATGAATAATACGGCATTACTATTAGATTTATTTGATATATCCTCCGAAGATGATTTGGACTTCAAATAAGATATAACGATAGGTAAATGTATGTCGCACATAGCAAGTGTTATCCATTTGATTGAATGGAAGCTCACAATATGAAGCCATTGAAATAATTTACTAGCATATGAAACTGACATCACGAACAATTTTCATGCCACTGCACTGGTACAATATTGTCACCGAATGTATACTTATATTTGGTATCTTAGGATGCATAATGTATATATAGCCATATCGTCGGTATCTTAAGATACTTAATACAAAAAAAAGTAAAAACCGACTTCAAAACAAAAATTCACTAAAAAATCTGGAATAAATACTTGACCCTTTAAAGGAAAAGAAATCCGCACAATTTTGTTTTGGAGTCCTGATAGTTGATGGAGATGGTCAAACAAAATGATGGCACCGGCTCCAAAAAAAAAGTGCGCTTAAAATGGATTTATTTTTCTTGAAAACCAGCTTTTCTTGCATCTTAGCAGGACTTGGGACAGTTTACACAACATGATATTGAAACCTTATTTTGAGTACGCAGAACCGCTGCAGATGTGTCAGAAGGGTCTTAGGTGGATTCAATAATTGACAACATTTCAAAATTTTCATATGCATATTTTTATATTTTTCCTGAAAGAACTTCAAAAATGAAGGCACCCATATTATTCATTTTCATTTCTTTTCAGTATTTTTTCTAATAATTATTATTTAAAAACTCTCCATTCTAGAACAGCGTAAGTACAGGGAGTTGGATGTTTCGAGGTCACGTCTTTGCTATATTCGATAAAAAAATATCTGACGTTTATAGTGTTGTGGTCTGTATCTATTGTAGAATTAAGATGTCGATTCGAGATTCGAGAATTAAGATATCAATGGTATATCCATTGAGTATTTAATTTTACTTTATTATGTAACATTACCTGATTTAAGTTATGTTAAAAGTAACCAAATAAAACAAAGAAGTAAGTAGTAACCATTCTTATTTAATATTATTATGATGTCTGAAAATTACTCCAATATTTTCTCATAACTACAAATATCAATCATATTTCGATTGAGGAATCATGATAATTATTTCGTATCTGAACCAAAAATTTATTTGAATGAAAATGTATTTTTTGAATAATCTGCAATTTACCACATCGTAATTTATCGATAATGTCCAATACAATACCGGAAACAACAACAACACTAAACGTCAAAGTGACAGCTGACAGCAAGCTCAAAGTTCAAAAGCATTTTTTTCTGCATGAAATGTCATTGCAAAGGCGTAACCTGTGAAATGCCAACTTCCATGTTCTTTTCAGTCAACTTTAAAAATAAAGCGGAAAAAAATCTGAAAAAATGTTCAACCTGTTTAGAATCGCTAAATCTCGAAATGGTTTTCGAATTTCCATACCTTTACACAAATTGACAAAAAAAAATTACATTTTTTTTTTGTAAAAAAATAGTTGTTTTCATTAGGTTTTGATGTTTCAAAAATAAAATTATGATTGAAATTTAGTCTGAGTTTTTCTTGTTCTTCTAAGTTTTTTTAAAAATTTAACTTTATCTTAAAGTTTATTTTCAGATTAGCTATTAGACAAGGTTTATTCAAATTTGTAGGTGTCTTAACAGAAATTAAATAGAATTTTAGTTATTGAGGCTTAATTTAAATATCACTAGACCATGTTGATGTGTGAATAATATGTAACATATTTTGTGTTAGTACCACCATCAGCTCAGCACACAATGTAGACTTTAAGACGCAAAAACAAGTCTTCATTAAGAGGCGTTACTTTTTTTTCTCCACCGAAACGCCGTTTTCATACTTTTAGACATTCACTTACGAGAAAATTGTTAAATTTGAACAAGTAAATATTAGCCTAAAGTATGGGAAATTTATTCGTCTAATGAAGTGAAAGAGAAAAAATCAGTTTATTTTCTTGTACTTTGTGTAATAACTGTTTTTCCACGCACCCTTTTCGCAATTTTAGAAATTATGGTCTTTTATGCCGTTCGAAAGGGAATAAAGTGATTAACCTGAATTCAAAAAAAAAAACCATTAAGTTCTTCATACTGTGTTCCATGGAAGTGAGAGAGTGAAAAGTTCAAAAAAAAATTGATTCGTTACTAAAATAATTAAGTATAACAACCGAGATACGTCAATAATTGTTTAACTTCATCGCGATGTTTGACATAATATTACAGATATTCCGTATACAATGATTTTAATAAATATTATATATTGAAACAAGGACAATATAAAATAAAAATAAAATCAATTAAATAAAGTCATTATATTTTTTAATAAATATTTTCATTAACGCCTTATAAACAAGCGCATTAGCCGCATGAAATCAGTCCCGGCCGAGGCCTTTTAGAGAGAGGATCTATCGCTCCGTTTCCCGCGCGCCTGTTCCGCATTATCGTAATTTTTCTTGTTCGTCTAGAATGCTCAACGCTGTTTGATACTTGGGTGAGTTAAGTAATATAATTAAGATCAACTGATATAACTGAATTATGATAATCAGAAAATGCTGATAATTGTATTGTAATCTAAATAAATATTTTTTACTTACGTTTAGCATGTGAAATTTATTATTATATTGTATATTTATTTTTATTTCATTTAAGTTTTATGCTTGTAGGTATCAAATCAGAATGGGCAATAAAATAACAGGATTCAATTTGAAAAAGGAAAAAAGGGCAAATCGAAATTATGGAAGAGATGTTAAACAGATCTCATGCAGATGAGCTATCGAAAAACATATGTGTTTGCAGTTTGGACTGATGTAAACATGAAAATCGAAATAATTGAGGAGAGTTATTGAACGACATGAAAAAAATTAAATAAATCTACTTCGACTGTTTGCTTCCTGAAATTATCAATTCAAGATTAAACCAGCAAATGTAAATTAAAGAGCCAAAATACATTTAAGAATTTATCAAGAAAAGGGAAATAATTAAAAAACGAAAAGTTGTCCAAGAAGGAGATTGAGCCAATTAATATGTATAGGTATTTACGTTCTATGTTCTTTTATTATGTTTGTTACACGTTGTAAATTAATTAATCAACACTTTGTTTTATTCTACCCAACATTACTTCATTTAAGGACAAAAAGTATCCAAACTATCTATAGATCAAAACCGTTTGTCGTACTAGGCAACGACGGCCCCGTCAGTGTGACCAGATTAAATTTAACGAAAGTACCGAGGCACCTCAAAAAATACTGAAATATACCGACTAGCATAGGACAGATATAACAATAAAAATACTGATTTTCTTAACACGTTTTAAATTCAGGAATTTGTTCCCACTTAGCTAAATAACTTTGCTAAAACCTAGACATGCTGCTCGGTCCGGACAGACCGGATGAATGCAACTAACTAAATATAAACAACGAAGATCAATTGCGTTCTATTTATATGATGACAAAAATATCCCCTATTTTGGGGGAATTCCCGAATTATCGAAAGAAAGTCCTCAAAGATTAAGTCGAATGCAGAAGAGACAATCATTTGACTTCTTCACTTGAACCATATTAGACGATTTGATACTAGTAATAAAGTATCTTTTAAGTTTAACTACTACCTATTCACGCAACTGAAAAAATAAAAACTAGATGTTGTTTTGAAAATTATAGATAAACTAGCGGTCCGTCCCAAATTCTTCCGGATAGAATGATATTCATGAAACATTTAACCAATTTGAATGTATGCAATCTGGAAATTACGCTCTATCTAATAGTGGAACCGTATTAAAATATGTAGTGTTACAATACTACAACGCTGGCAACGGCCGTCTTTCTTGTCATATCTGTAACTTACTCATCTTTGCTCATAGATAACATGTATAAATATAAACTTAATCCGGGAAAGTCCCTAATGTTCGCGTTCCGGGGAATTCCACAAACATTGTCGCAAAGACGATCACTCACTACGGTGGTACCATAACTTCAACCAAAATATACCCGAAAATACTAACTGCCAGCAATATACCTGATAATATACTGATGTTTGGAAAACTCGATGAAATATACTCAAAAAGTATTAAAATACTGAATCTGGTCACACTGGGCCCCGTATTACACAACGCACACACGCATCCGAGAGCTGCCGCGTTTGTGTAAGTTCGAGTCAAATACCTTTTTCGGCCGGTCTCGAATTAACGTAAGGCCTCTTATGATTCTAGTGCAGAAACCACAGAAAATATAATAGTACTACGTACAGAAGGATCACTGTGCTAAGAATGATAAAGTAAAAACAACTTTCGCTGCAACGCAATGAAGTGCAATTCACTTCGCACGATTTTAATTCAAGGTTGTTTCATCTACCTATCTATACCTGTCTCTTTCTAACACGTAACGCTTTCCCTGTTTCGCGGCCTTGAATGTGTCAGGGCTGCGAGCGGCGCGTGGCACGAACATACGCGTAGGTACACAACGCGCTACTCAAATAAAATAAATAGTCTAGAGGACGTAGCACATTTCTTGACTGTGATGTTCAAAATTATTGAATTCGGAGAAATGAAAGTACAAACCAAACACACATGTATGTACGGACAACAGCACGTCAAGGTAAACACTGTGGTATCTTATGCATTTGTAATAAGGGCTAGTTTGCAACAAAAGTGGATAACCTGATGTGCTGTCGACTGTTCACATCGCACTTAACCAAATAAAATTGTATAGTAGAATTATTTTATCCGTGGAGTTTGGGTCATAAATCATAGCTCGGCTTCAGCCCGGTTAGGGCGGTGAGTATGTTGCGCGGGCGCACAGCCGTTTTAAAATTTATATCATTTTTTTTTTATTATAAATAATTTCAATAAATATATTTTTTTATAAAAAAATATATAGTACATTCGCCAGCATCTTAGGTTACACACACTTTTGTTGCAAACTAGCCCTAATGTCAACTGCATAAGATACCAATGTTAACCTTAATTTGCTGATGTCCGTACTTAACTACAAAAAGAGACTTTTGTTTATGTGAACCTTATCTATCGTACATTTATAAATGCTATCAAAATCGAGATTAATTTTATTGGAATACCTAAAAATTAAGGGTGATATTATATAGCTAAAGTAAAATAATGAACTGTAGCTCTTGGACTATTAGATTTTGGACTACGTAAAATCCTAACACAAAATAACTTCAGTAATTTGGTAGGTGTACTTATAAATATTATGCTAAATTTAAAGTAAGTTTATTGACCTGTTTCCGTTTATTTTAAGTTAGATTGACGTAAGTAACTGGGTAGGTATCTTAAACTCAAAACTATTTCTTTGAACAACAAATATTTAATACCTACCTACAAAATTTGTTTTGATAAATTATGTCATAATTAGGAACACATATCTCAAATTATTAATAGTTATTTCGTTGTAACGAAGTCAGTCACAGGCTGAGAAAATAAACACAGTCACAGGCGCGTGGCGCGGTCCGCGACCGGCAGCCCCGCGCTCATTTATGCTCGGCGTACAGAGTCGCTCGAACGTACCTAAACTTCGGAGTGACACCCCCCTGCAGAAACACTAAACGTGACTTTTCAATTCGAGGTTTTCCCTCGACTTACCTACTTTCACAGTATAATGTCTTATGGTCTTCTTTTGTGGGGTTCTGCTGCGGACATCTTTATTTTACAGAAAAAAGCCATTCGTGCCATTTACAAACTTAGTCCACGCGAATCCCTGAGAGAATTCTTTAAGTAAATTAACATCCTCACTGTTGCTTCTCAATACATATTTGATAATATCATGTACGTACGCAAAAATTAAGATTTTTTCATGAAAAAAGTGACATTCATTCACATTTAACACACGAAATAAAAACAAACTTGTCATTCCAAACTTCAGGTTAGCCAAAACAATGAATTCATTCCTGGGAAATTGTGTCAAATTTTTCATCAATATACCTAATAATGTTATCGAGCTACCTATTCATATAAAATTCAAGACTATCTTATTGACGAAAATGTATGGACAGCCCAGCCTGCACGAAACTGATGTACCTACCTGTTTACTTTGATTTGTATTATTTTTGAGGCAGCTCGTGGTTATTGAGTTTGTTCCAGCGTTTCTTCTCAGGACTTGCTAAATTGTCTGTGACTTGTCTCGAAGCGCTAGTAGGGCCCAAAAGATAAGGAGACATGTTCTAGCCCCTTACGGGCCATAATTGATTGATATTTCACAAATAATTGACGTTCATAAGTGGCATTTTGTGTCCTAAATTGAATAAATTATTTTTGAACTTTGACTTTTACTTTGACTTTACCAAGATCCCATAATGAGATCCCGACTTGGCAACAATTGGACCAACTAGAAGGTAGAACCTCTAGGTAGGCGAAAAAGTTTTCGAATCTGTTGTCAAATGACTGAGATATGAGGTAACATAGATACAAAAAAAAACATAAAGTCGAATTGATAACCTTCTTCTTTTTTTAAGTCAGTTAAAAATCAGTAGAAAACTGATTCATGACTAATTATTACTTATCGTATAATTTTATACAGGGTTACAGGGAAAGTCGTACGGAAAATTTAAGGACGTTATTATTCAGGTCATTTCTGATAGAATTGATCCTATAATATGGTATCCGAAACTTAACCGTTATGGAGGTATTGAAATTTAAAGATTTAAAAAAAACCCTTTATCTTTTGGCTATTCTATCGATTTTTGGCGATTGGAGCTACGAGGGTCCAGTTTTTTTATGTGTACAGTTAGAAGATGTCATTTAATAAAAATGATCAACAAAAATTGAACCTTCTACTAACAGCTTTGTAAAACTGCTCGACAACAGCAGTTTTTTTTTTTACGAATTGTTTCTAACTTTAAAGGCCTCTATTGAAAAAAAAATGTATGGAACTTATTGTGCAAGTAATTGTAAAAACTTCTACGTCTTTTTAGCTATTCAAATAGGTGTAACATCTACTATATATGACCATAAAATCTTGAAATAATGATATTTGAAAAGGTCGAAGTGCCAGTACATTGTACCGGAGGCTCCCAAAGAGCAAGGTAACCCGAACAAAAAAAGGCCAAAATGGTCACACTCACAAAGAAGATTTTCCCTAAATGTGTGGATGGGGATTATTTCGAATAACTTGATAGGACCATACTTCCTGCCCGCTAATTTAAATTTTTGAGGGAGGAGTTACCCTCTTTATTGCTAGACTTGCCTATTGCGTTAAGGCGAGACATGTTCTTCCAACATGATTGCTGGACGCGAATTATTCAAATAAATGGATTGGAAGAGGCGGACCCATAGCATGGCCAGCGAGGAGCCCCGATCTAACGCCGACTTAGCCAAAGTCAAGCCTACTTTTGCAGTCACTCAGCTATTAACCAATCACGGGTATCATAAAGAATATCTACATCGTTTCCATATCACGGTGGATGACAAATGTCCTTGCGATAATACCCAAACTCAAAGCTGGATGCATCTTTTGCATTCCTGCCCCCGCTTCGACGCAAAACGCTCTGACCACGTTATCACATGCAACATACTACGAATCAATCCCTACAACTTATCTGAGATAATTACCAAAGACTCCACCCTAAACTCTTTTCACAGCTTTCTCACGTATCTCGTGAACACTTGAAAGAATTCAATAGGACTTAAACCATTCTCCACCTTTAATCATACATGAACCAAGCAAATAAAACTAATTGTTGTTATTGCGGAAGTACACCGTTAGCTCCGCAAAAACCGACATTCCGCTAGTCGACACATTAAAAAAAAAAAACAAATGACGCCGATCGCTAATATCGATATTTTAAAACAAAAGATATTGGTTGCCGCTTAAGAAATGAGACGAAACCTGCGAACTACTGTCGTGAAGAGTAACTTAAGAAAACGAATGAGAATCTGTATTAGAAATAACGGTGGCCATGTAGAACATGAATTATAAAATAACTATGTAATTTTTTGTTTAATTTACGTATTTTAGCTATTTTTACCTGAAACTAAAAATGAACCCACTGCCACGTTAACTGTCATTTGGTCAATGTTTAGCCGATTTAATAGCAAGTGTTATACCTTTTTTAATATCTAAAAAGACGTAGAAGTTTTTACAATTACTTGCACAATAAATTCCATACATTTTTTTTTCAATAGAGGCCTTTAAAGCTAGGAACAATTAGTAAAAAAACTTTAGTTCCAGCGGTTGTCGAGCAGTTTTACTAAGCTTCAGTTTTAGTAGAGGGTTCAATTTTTGTTGATCATTTTTTTTATGACATGTCTTCTAACTGTACACATAAAAAAAACCGGACCCTCTAGCTCCAATCGCAAAAAATCGATAGAATAGCCAAAAGATAAAGGATTTTTTTTTAATCTTTAAATTTCAATATCTTCATAACGGTTAAGTTTCGGATACCATATTATAGGATCAATTCTATCAGAAATGACGTAAATAATAACGTCCTTTAATATTTTGTACGACTTTCTCTGTAACCCTGTATAATATAAGCGAGTATATAATGCAGACGGGACATATTTTGAAGTAGCCAGAATTGACAACATTTCATTTTTGTAAAGGTATGGAAATTCGAAAACCGTTTTGAGATTTAGCGATTCTAAACAGGTTGAACATTTTTTCAGATTTTTTTCCGCTTTATTTTTAAAGTTGACTGAAAAGAACATGGAAGTTGGCATTTCACAGGTTACGTCTTTGCAATAATGACATTTCATGCAGAAAAAAATGCTTTTGAACTTTGAGCTTGCTGTCAGCTGTCACTTTGACGTTTAGTGTTGTTGTTGTTTCCGGTTTTTTTATTGGACATTATCGATAAATTACGATGTGGTAAATTGCAGATTACATTTTCATTCAAATAAATTTTTAGTTCAGATACGAAATAATTATCATGATCCCTGAATCGAAATATCCTCGTAACGCCCAGATACCTACTAAAAGGTATGTAGCTCAAAAGTGGTACGGGCCCAAGACGTTGTCATAATTCATGATATAAACGCCCACACTACCTTTTAAAAGGTATCTGATTTGAACGCACCATAACATTTAAAATTACGCGGCAAATCTGTTAACGTTTTTAATTCGGATACTGGAAAGTCTGATTTTGTATATGGTTATGCAAAAGTGCCGACAGAAAAATAAAATATCTGTAATTTTCGGTGAAATGTCCGTCAAGACGGACAGACGTAGATGACGTGGTAAGTAAATCCATGATTATTGATGTAATCTTAGGTTTTTTCGCTGAAAGTATGTTACTCTGCTTGTTGAAAAATATGTAAATATTACAACTTCATAAAGATTTACGCGAAAATAAAGCACTAACATGTAAAATAACTTCCGTTAAATCCGGTCACCTTTTAAAAGGTAAAAGAGTATTTACATATTCATAGATTTTAAAAGGTATAAGGGAATATACCACTAATCAATTAAATTTGTTTTTGCATTGTATGACTTTGACCGTTTTCTCCTTCATTATGTAGTCCATTATTTAGTCTGGTACAGAATATTTATCAGTAATCTATCCTTTTAAGGTAACCTAATGCGAGATCAGCAAATCGAAGAAGCTTAAGAAGTATTAAGTCAATCAGATATAGAAGAGGATGATCCTTTTGGAGATGATGATGTTGCCGATTTAAGATGTTTATAAAGCCTTATTCCTACAATAAACGACTTGATAACTCTGGTTCATTCAGTTTTTCATTAATATTTGCTCGTATTCTAAAAATATTTAATTTATCTATAAGAATATCTCCATTTGCTATAGTGTTGATTTTAAAAGGCATATGGGTTGATATAGTGATTTTAGGTCCCGATTTAGAAACTTATCAATTTATGCTTTTGTTCTTTGTTGGACATGGATTTCTTCCGATGGAACTCTTAAAACATGGTGATAAACGAGCCACAAAAAATAAATAGTACAGGAAATAATGATCATTTTGTCCAAAAATTGATATTTTCTTGTCATAGTGCTAGTGTTAAATATGTTTTTGGCCATTTAAATTTTGGAAGTCATGTTTTATTCTAAATATCTATGTCATTGTCTTTTGTAATATAAAATAAACCCAGTATTGTCTACTGTTACTCCAAAACTTTAAAAATATGAATTTTGCAAAAAGCGGGTTTTGTATATATTGAAGCCCATATGCCTAAATAAAGGATAACGAATTTGGGGTTATTTAGGGTCACAAACCCTTCCACTGGCATACTTTTACATGCAGAAATAATCCCACGCTCATACGGAGATCATAAAACACTTTTTTTAATTTTCATCACCCCCGGGTTCGCACCATGTGAACCTTTAAAAAGGCATCTGGGCTGTAAGCTTATGTTTTGTAAAAATGGCCTGGGCGTTACGAGGATATGATTGATATTTGTAGTTATGAGAAAATATTGGAGTATTTTTCGGACACCATAATAATATTAAATAAGAATGTTTACTACTTTGTTTTATTCGGTTACTTTTAACATAAATCAGGTAATGTTACATAATAAAGTAAAATTAAATACTCAATGGATAAACCATTGATTTTGAATCGAAATCTTAATTCTACAATAGATACAGACCACAACACTATAAACGTCAGATATTTTTTTATCGAATATAGCAAAGACGTGACCTCGAAAAATCCAACTTCCTGTACTTACGCTCTTCTAGAATGGAGAGTTTTTAAATAATAATTATTAGAGAAAATACTGAAAAGAAATGAAAATGAAAAAATATGGGTGCCTTCATTTTTGAAGTTCTTTCAGGAAAAAAATAAAAAAATGCATATGAAAATATTGAAATGTTGTCAATTAGTAAGAGCCAGAAACTACACGCATTACCCTACCCACAAAGAACTAGATAGTCTTACTTACATAATGTGCCATATTATTCATATAATAAAATGTTGAAGGACGGGAAATTAAATAGCATTTAAAGTAGTTACGTATTTTATTTTATAATAGGTAATTAATTATCTTACTCTTTATCACTTTTGTCTAAATTTAACTTAAAAAATTGTACTCGGTCGATATCATATCACCAGCGTACAGCATTTCACTTGTCAAAACTTTTATTCGTTTATCTAACGTTTTCAAAATGTTTTGGTACTACTCATTCGTGAAAGTTATCTGTTGCAAAGTTTTGTTTGTATTTTATGTTAATTGTTTATTGCGTTTTAAGTTTACGTACTTTCTTCTTCATTTACATCAGTTGCCTCAGTTTCTTCTGAAATATTTCAAAAATTGTTTTAGTATACCAAAAGTTTAACAAGCAATCAATTGAATTCAAAAGAAAAGTAAGAAAAAAATACCTTCAACACTTTCTTCAGTGCATTCCTCTTCACAATCTTCCATTTGAAAAGTATCCATGGATAAACATTTTTGAGGAACCTCTTTGTTTTCACCAGAGTTCTGAAAAATATCATAGCATTAGTTAAAAAATAATTAAATTTTGAGGAACACTTTTTTTAGGGTTCCGTAACCGTGGAAATAACGGAACCCTTATAGTCTGTCTGTCTGTCCGTCCATATGACACAGCGCAGCCACTTTATTCTGAAACTATTTATCAACATTACACAGTTGAAACTTGAAATAGTGCCACCAACTTATCTGAAGAATGCCCAAAAATGGGACTACAGATGTCACTTTGAAAATGTCATTGCTGCTGGTACAAGTCAGAGTGACCATTATTGATATTCAATACCTAATTATTGGCAGCACATACTATTATTATGGTAGCCCATTATAATGTTCTTTAAATTTATTTAAGCCCTGATTATAGCGAGCAAGGCAAAAATTTAAATTAAAGCCCACATTTCAACTCTTTATCCTAAAGTACCTAAGTGAAATGCAGTTCGGCGTTAATTCCACCTTTGGTTGTGTGATCATATTTAAATAAATACTTGTTTTAATTTTTCATGTGTAGTACCTATGGCGTGTTTAAAAAACCTAAAGTGTTTAGTTTATGTGCAACATGGCAACCCTTTTCGATCGTGGCGCCATTCTGTCATTCTTCAGATGAGTGGCAGGTTTCCTTCATGTAACTGAAATAAAAAAAAATCAAACCACTGCGCATTTTTATGAGTGTGGGGTATCTATGGATAGATCGTTTGAAATGACATAGATAAAGGTTTTAAAAACGTTTTTTTTTTCAAAGTTTAACATTTAGACGATATACCATTCCAAAGTGGTAAAAAAAACGTCGCCGCCCCCTCTAACTTTGAACTTTGCAAGTGAAAACTATGTCGAAAATACACGATGTAGATGTCATACATGAAGAGCAAATATAACTTTGTTCTTCATACAAACACTAAGAAAAACAAAGTTAATGATGCAGTCAACAAAATACTGAGGTATTTAGCCAGACCTTAACTTTAACTAGACCCTAATTCAGTTAAAATTGGTATGGAACCCTCAGTGCACGAGTCCAACTCGTACTTTATTATTATTTTATTTCGTGATTTTTAGTTATAAGCATATATCAAAAACTACTGAACCTATTTTGATAAAGCTTACACACTGTACTCTTAATTGAACCATACCAGTTGATTGAACTAAAAAAGAATCATCTCGCTTTGACTTCTCGTTTAAGAGAAATTCTAAGACAAACAAACAAATATACAAACATACATGTAATAAAGGACTTCATTGATAAATCTTTATGGTTTTATTTCTTTTTAATAACAACATTGACTGTTTTGACACATTATGCCAAACAGACAAAGTTTATTTTGAAAGTTACGATGTGATTATTTTATTTAAAGATTTGTTATAACATTTGGAGTATCTATCTGTAAATGTTGTTTCTCTATTACAGGTAAATATTGTAGTTCATAAGATGCGTGTAGTTTTAAGTTTGATTTGTTATTAAAACAAACTTCTCTATTACAGAGCAACACATTTCGTATTTTATTCTATGAAATACAGGCTGTAGCCTCATATAGGGTGTAAAAGTACACTATTAAACAACATTTACAGATAGATACTCCAAATGTTATAACAAATCTTTAAATAAAATAATCACATCGTAACTTTCAAAATAAACTTTGTCTGTTTGGCATAATGTGTCAAAACAGTCAAAGTTGTCAAATTATTACAAAGAAATAAAACCATAAAGATTTATCAATGAAGTCCTTCATTACATACATACAAAATTGTGCAAACGCGTTAGAAAGCCTTAATAGATATAAAATTGTATCAAATTCTGATAATATCACATACATACAGGTAGAATTGATTACCTCCTTTTTTGAAGTCGGTAAAAAGAAAACAGTAAGAAACGTTGTTTGACAGTCACCGCACCGCCCACACATTTTCATATGACAATCATCGTTCATCCTAAGGACGTCCACTACTAAACATAGGCCTCCCCCTCCCCCACAGTTTTCCACAGCAACCGATTACAAGCGGTCTGCATCCAGTTTGATCCTGCGATCTTTACAAGGTGACGGACTTTGTTGCGCAGCACCTGAGCACTATCACACAATTGTCCCAAAGCTGTGGTAGGGTCCAGTACGGTCTACGTATGGACGTGTATAAGTGCTAGTAATAAGGCTATAATATACTAAATAACTAGAATTGTGAATATAAGCTTTGCACTCGGCGACTTATCACTAACCAGCTTGTTGGTTTGCTATTTTGAATCATCTAGCTGTCCTATTATACATATAAACTATGGTTTAAACCTAGACTAATTGTTTTTAGGTAGTAAGGTTTCACGTCTAGGAATAACTTACAGCAGAATCATATTTTCCAACAATAGCGCCGTCGACGATATGGTAGCGATACTTAAAGCGCTGTCCTACCCTCATTCCTTCTTCACATGGCCCTTCACAGGGCCAGTCTTCCCAAGTGGTCATTGGGCAGCTCTCGGAAGAATCAGGATCAAGAGCGACGGTCACTTCGCTAAAAATATAATTGAATCAAAAATATACAGGTCCCGGTTCCCACCCGTGTAAATTTTTTGGTTACTTATTACATAAAAGAACACTAAATAACACTGTGAGTGTTCAAAACATTGCGTGCAAAAACATTCTAAACCGTAGAATAGCGAAGCGTTATTAACGTCCAAGTTGAATAACTATTTAGCCCACTACTGCAAAAACAGTCGGATAGATGGCGCTAACGTCACGCATAATGACGTTTCCATAAAAGACGAGAAATTTCGCGCGGTCGGACCGGCGACGCGACTCTACGGTAGCTCGATTGGAATGTGCGTTGGCGCGGTTAGCCAGAGGTTGGGGATTCGAATCCCGTCTTTGCGCAGTTTTAGTGTTTTATAAGAATACAAAAAAAACACCGTGAGTGTTAAAAACATTCTAAACCAAAATAATAGAAGGTTATTATAACCATCAATTTACAATACAATTAAAAAAATACCATGAAACTGTCATTTTACATGAACCACCTTATATAGAAAACGACATCATGTTACCTAATTTATAAATAAACTTGTCTGCTAAACGTGAAGTCTTTTGTAGTGAAGGTATTTTTTTTATGAACATTGCACACCAATCCCATACATTGCTCTGATCCCAACAAAAGTAAGTATATAGCCTATGCACTTGTGTTATGGAAATCAAACAAAACAACGGTGTTACCACAACACGCAGACCCGAGACAATATAGAAAATTATGATTTCTTCATTCGGGCGGGTACCGGGAATCGAACCCGGGACCTTAGTTCGGCGAAGCCTTGAAACCAGCGTGCTTAGCCGCTACACCACGGAGGTCGTCAAATTACTACCAACTGGTCATTTACTTACGCTTTAGGTGTTGTCACAGATTCTATTGGTGGAGGTGGCTCATAAGAATTGTCTTCATCCTCACCCTCACCCTCTCCTTCTTCACCATTTCCATCTGGTTCTGTAATCAAATCAAAGTAATATTTTGCACTTTAATATAAGTATAGGACATCATTAAACAATTTGTACATTTTAGTTACGTTATTTCATTAATTTAAAAGGATTGGCACATTAGAACTAGACTCACGCACAAAGTTCGTAAATATTCGGTAATTAGATTATTAACCTTCTTCATTCGTGACAGAATTTTCCGTGGTACAACTTGGGTTTGGGTACGTTCGAACGAGGTCAAATCTTACTCTCGCAAAGGCTTTTCTTTTACCCTGAGGTAGGTCTTCCACCATGGCCACTGAAGAAATGGGCTGGGGTGGCATTGTTTCATCGTTTGGAGCCTAAAATATGAAGTTTATTGCAATAATCTTCATAAAGATGAAATAAGAAACCAAAAATTTGCGCACGGGCGGGACTTGAAGCAGCAACCTCTTTGCTGACCGGGCCAAACGCTCTTACCAATTGAGCTACCGTGCTGTCAGTCCAACCCTGCGAAATTTGTGGTCTCTTATGAATACGTCATTGCGTGACGCTTAGCGCCATCTAGCCGTCTGATTATGATACAGACAGTTTCTTATCTCATCTTTATGAATATAAAATATGACACTGTGAGTGTTAATAACATTCTAAACCATAATCCATCTTGTTTGATCATCTATCGACAAGAGTTTAATCTATGAGACGGTTCAAACTTCATTCAACTCACCTCAAAAGTCCTTCCACTGTCAGTTCCAGCATCATAAGGGTAAAGATTCAGAGTCACCGTTGGAGCCCATTCACTCCGTTTGTCAAACGTTTCTCTACAAAGCTCTAAGTTTGCTACCCCAAGGAACCAATCAGGTGACGGCATGATGCCCGTGACTAACGAAACTAGGTGGTTGTCTTTGTTTGCGCGAAAACTTGTCAGTGTTGTTAAATTGGTCTTTGCAGGGGCTGTCGCCTTTATTACTGTGCGTACTATGTGACCCAGCTGTAAAAAAATCACTTTCATCAAACATCGAGCCAGAAATCCTGGAGACATTAATTTTGTTTTATTACCTCTCGTTGGATTTCCACTTCTAACTGCGTAGTATTACCCTGCTCAGCTAACATTTTCATGCCAGCACTGGCTTCAGAGTTGTACTTATAAACGCTGAAATACTTGCTGTGCGATGCTCCTACTACGTCACTAAACCTGGCCTGTTCATGGAACTTGGGGAACATCTTTGGATGTGTGTTGTACGACCACATACCTTTGAAGGTTAGCTGTTGGAAAGAAAGAATATATTTTTGGCTGATATTACTTGTTAAATGATTTATGACATTGAGCGTCATGGTGGTCACCGGCGACCCCCAAATAATAAATTTCTATTGTAGCTAGTTTCGATGCAGTCGAAGTCTTTAACAGCCTCACATTGATTGACCAACAACTCAAATCGATGTTATTATTTTTGCTTCGCTTGATCTTTGAATTTTAGGCATGAGATACAAAGATCATTATCATTTCCCGCATGCTTTCAGCTGTACATCAAATGTGTCTTACCTGATACCTGGCTTCTTCACACACTTGGCAGTTATCGTTCTGTGTGGGCAAGATATCGTCGGCATCTCGATCATCCTCACAAACTTGCTTTGACAGGGGTCCCTCGTGTGTGTACCAAACATCTGGCTTTATTGCTACTATCGCGTATATTGTCACGCATTGACTGCCCTTTCTTGGTGCAATCCAGAGAGCCTAAAAATTATATGAATAGTATATACCAATCTTATCTATCTAAATCAAAAGCAGTTCAGGCTGTGTTTTCTGAAAGATTACGGTGCAGAGAAGAGAGACATCACATAGGTCACTTACTAAGTCGTTATTAGACATTTTTAGTTAGGTTGCCTTATCGCTATAACAAACAAGCTTTAATAGGGTAAAGAAATGATTATATCACAGAAAGGGGTAATTTTAAATTCCTTTTGAAGACAAAAATCACTTAAAACTTGACACCAAAAAAGAGTGCATACGTTTACTGATGTTTTAGGAGTTATATCAGTCTGGACCACAGTGTTATTACAAGGAGGACGCGCTTTTCCTCCAGGTGAGTCTGGAGAGGGGTGTAGACGACCGGGGTCCAGCCGTCGAGGTTTTCGCGGATTGATCTCATTAGGCGCCTCATCCTCGCGGAGCCCTATTGTGAAGCCCATGAAAGTCGTCTTGTTGTCTTTGGAATATAGACGAACTGGAAAATGTACATCAAATTCAGTTTCGTTAACTTATTTACGTTAACTGTCACTTAGGCCCAATTTCACCAACGCCAGATAAGGTATATTCGTAGAATATAATACTAAACGCCTTACTTGAAAACGTCACGTATTTTTCTGCAATCATTTATGTAAATAAATGTCAGTTTAAAATCGTCGTCGGTTTATACTCATTCAGTGGGATAAGTCTTATCTGGCGTTAGTAAAATCGGTCCTTTAAAGAAACATGCAGTACATACTACCTAACTCACCATTATACCGGCGCAAAGGAATATACAAATCGGTAATAGTTTCAATCTCTATCGCAAATCTATCATCTGGCGGTAACGGAGCGGTGTTTGTGTCGAACGGACGCCGATCGCATACGTCCAATTCGCCAACACATTCTGTTACCAGAACTGAAGCTATGAATAATCCTGAAAATCAATAAATTTGACGTTAAAATATAACTAAACATCAACGTTGATTGCAAAGGGTACTCCTGTTCGCTTAGTATCGTAAACATAACTTAAAGCCGCTAAAAATAGTACCACAATTCTTGTTTTTTATTTAGAAAGATACTTTTTTTTGTAACAATGTTTGTTTATCTAAAAATATTTTTAAGAGTAAAGACAGACTTTTACTTGCACTGTTCGTTCTGGCTGGAAAAATTTTTTGGGAAATTCCAGCACATCTGTACCTACCAAGAATATGGGTAGTTAAAGTGTTGATCTTGACGATATGACTCTTCTTAACATTTTTACCTTTCGTAATTTAAATTGTTATAGGTATATTATAGAGGCAAAATATACCCAAAACAAAATACAGATGTGAGCGTAGTGCACAATAAATAAGAAACAACAATGTATAAAAATACTCCCGGCTTTTTATAAAATGAAACCAACAGTTAGGTCAAGAAAAAAGATTTCGTACTTACCCAAAACAATGTCTAAAAATAAACCCGGTTTATTCACTTTTCGTTCCATCTTACGCTAGTCACTTTAAAAAATAAACTTAAAACGACACAGACGGCTATATTAGCGGAATGTAGATGATCCTCAATTGGTCGACACTGCACAACTGTTCCATTAATAGGGATATTAAAATTGTGTGTCACAGTTCATTATTCTCCCTTTAGCCAATTTACTTCGTTGAGTGATTCAGACGATGCGCGAAAACGAACCTACTTTGTTGCAGAGGATTCGAGACACCTATTTATATGCCACAAATAAATATCTTTTAGCATTGATTCGTATTGTCTGAATCTGTTTGTTGTGGAAAAGTTTAAAATATGAATTTTAATTAAATAAAACAACATCACAATGTACTATTACAAAGTTTTAATTCCATATCAAGTAGAGAAAGTCAACGCTACCTTAGCTGCTACACGTTTTTTGCGTAATTTGGTTATCCTTAGTATAAAAAAATAAAGTTATAGTAATGATTTTGACGAATAATCAAATCTTTGTTTAATTTTGGGCAGATCTCTTTTCTTTGACCACGATTGACCAGGTGCCACAGGTGCCATGATTCTTTTCTCAGCTGAAAGTATAGAAAACATAAGTTAAAGTATAAACATCTTCAATGGCAGAAGTAAGTTCATACGGTTTCATAAATACCTGAAATATCTTCTTCATTTTCTGTGCAGTCTTCCTCACATTCTATATTTTCAAAAGTTTCGAATTTATTTTTGCAGTATTTCGGAACATCTCCGTGTGGCTAAAATAGATCATGTAATAGTTGGGTAAGTATTAAAATACACGGCTATAATACATAATATTCATTATGTTTACCAACTTACATGAGGAGGTATGTGATCGCGCACTCTCCATTGGATGCCTTTAATCTTATTGTTTACGCATATTCCTTCGCACTTGCTCCATTCTTGCCATTGAGTCATTGGACAATCCTCATCAGATTCTGGATCTACACTAGCTGGAGTTATCTCCGAACTTTAAACAAAGGTGCAAATTGAGAGGAGTATCAAATACAAAAACACAAGGAAAAATATGAGCGTAGGTATGTCGTTTAGAATAAAATAACAAATAAAAGTCCATTACAATACAAGACATGGCCATGAGTGAACGATTTTTATTATAGGTAGTGATGAAAAGGATGTTTAATGATGTTTCAAGAAGTACTAGTTAAAATGACTTATAGGAACTAGTTTATAGTGCCAATAAGTTGGTAGGTGTCTCACCCCCCATTCTCGCTGCTATCAAGGTCTGGGTTTTGATACCTGGAAGGTTCTTCAGGTTCGGAACCATTTGATTCTTCTTTTTCTTCTTCAGATTTTTGCTCTTCACCTGTAGATTCTTCTCCACCCTCACTTTCATCTTCAGTAAAATAGAAATAGACGCCGAATGTTTAAAAATGATTTATGTAAAATCTCCTAACGATTGCACTAATGTTCAAATGGAAAACATTCTTACCTGTTGATTCTTCGCACTCTCTGTGATAGGTTTTGACAAGTTTTATACCGAGCCTCCCAAATGGATGCAATTCTTTTATATCCATGCCATAGAAAGGAGAGTTTTTGTCGTATGAACTCATTTGAACTCGAGTAATGGCATCTTGTGGAAATGTCTCTATGTTTGCAGACTGAAAACAATAACCTTAATGCTGAGAAAACATTTCATCGCAAAACTCAAGTTCTTATATTTTAGTAGGTACCTCGTAAGAAACTCCACTGTCAGTACCAGCATCCCAAGGAAACAAGTTTAACTCTCTTTCCTGCAGCCAAGTGTTATCTTCTTGGCACAACTCGAACCTTGCAACACCAAGGAACCAATCTGGAGAAGGATAGATCCCTACGGCTACACTTATCATGTGGTTATTTTTGTCACTTCGGAAAAACGCATAGGTCGGTATGTTCATCTTGAGATCGCTGTGTCCTTTGCCTTTAATAAGAGTGCGAACCCCATCAGCTACCTGTGAAGTAAGAACTATTACGTTAACGGTTTTTGTGGCACTATTTTGTATCAGAATGATGCAATAATATTGTACCTTTGCTAAGATTTCTTCTTCTAGCTTGCTTGAATTCGCATGCTCAGCTAGTTGGCGTAAGCCGTCAGTAGCAGAAGTACCAGGGGACCATAAAATGAAATCTGCAGTGTGAGAAGCTCCAACTAAGTCGCTATACTTTGGCACCCAGTCGTTCTCGGGGAAGTTTCGTGGATGAGTATTCCTTGACCATATTCCAGTGAACGAGATCTAAAAGGAACAATCAGTTACACATACAGGCTGTTTGAAGACACCTGTGCAATCATAGTCACGTAAGTTATGTTGATACTCGTCATTGCGATATTTATTAAGTTTGACAATAACTTAAAAATAATCCAGCCCCAGAAATATTTACATCGATCCGGCAAACCATCATGTATATGAGTGAATTAACACAAAATAAGTTGTATTGAGTTCAACGTATGTAAAACAGTTTACTAACTTCATACTTGGCTTCGTCACAGACTTGGCAGTTGTAATTCGATTGAAGAGAGAGGTCGTCTGGTTGTCTTGTATCTTCACACACCCGTATAGTCAAAGGTGCCCCATCTTCGAACCAAATATTGTTATTTTCTGAAACCATCGCACGCAGTGTGACGCAACCACTGCCTGAAGGTGGCGCTTGCCAATAAACCTGTTTCATTAATAAAGATGAAAGAAGAAACTAAAAATTTGCGCACGGGCACGAACCAGCAACTTCTTGGCTAACCGGGCTAAACCAATTGAGCTACCGTGCTGTCTGTCCAACCTTGCGAAATTTGAAGTCTCTTATGGATACATCATTACGCGTGACGTTATCGCAAGGTCGGACAGACAGCACGGTAGCTCAATTGGTAAGAAGTGACGGGAATTTTTATCAGACATTCGATAGATTTTACCTCAACAGACGATTTCAAGGAAGCAACAGTATGTTCAACGGAATAAAGACACCTGTCGCTATATTTGGCTGTATTTGAACTTTGCGGTCGTATCTCGCCAGGGTACTGTGTGAGCATTCGTCGTGGGTTCCTAGGGTCTGGCTTTAAGTCACCTTCTGCTGATATCATGAAACCCGTGAACATCGACATTCCATCTGTTTCGGTTATTTGCACTGAAATCGAAATTTTTGTTTGTTTATGAACTACTGGACTAATTTGAAAAAATAATGTTGCGTTGGATAGCTTATTTATCGAGGAAGGCTTTAGGCAATAAAACATAACGCTGCGAACGGGAGGGGAGGAAGCCAACTCAAAAAGGGCGGATGAAGTCGCGGGGGACCTCTAGTCTATACTAATATTATAAAGTTAAAGAGTTTGTTGGTTTGTGTGAACGCGCTAATCTCAGAATGTACAGGACCGATATGAAAAAAATATTTAATGTCGGATAGCTTATTTATCGAGGAAGGTTTTAGGCTATAAAACATCACGCTACAAAGGGAGAGTAGGGAGCAAACTTAAAAAGCGCAGACGCATTTGCTGGGGACCGCTAGTAATGGCTAGTAACTAATAAGTCGGTAAAATTTAAAAAGATTTGTCACTCACCCGTATAAAGTTGGTCAGGTAAGTAAGCACTGTGAGTGCCGACAATCTGAAGTTTGAATCTACCATCAGCTGGGGAAGACTGGGTAGTAGTTCCATAAGGTCTTCGGTCACATCGGAAACATACAACGCTTTTAATTTCTATGATTAATAAAATTATAAGGACCACCTTTGCAAAATTTTGGATCATATTTAAAACATATGAGCTGAAATTCCGAATAAATTAAAACAAAATACGTTATCTAGGACAAATGAAGCGTAATAAGGAATGTTTGCAAATATTGTTTGCGACTTATATAGAGCCCATGAGACCTAATGGCTTTAATTAAACGAACTCATGTTACTTGTTGTTGTACCTAATTGTTAGCTCTGTCTTTAAATTAGTCTTATCGTATGTCACAACGAATACACTCGATTGTTTTTTTACCACCGATACAAAAAAGGGGTGCTATTTGATAGAGTCTATCTGTATCTTATAAAGAAGCTCAAAATTACACAACGAGCGATGGAGAGGGCTATGCTAGGTGTCTCTACCGGATGGAATCAGAAATGAGGAGATACATAGAAGAACTATGGTAACGGACATAGCCTTGAGAATCAGTAAGCTCAAGTGGCAGTGGGCAGGGCACATAGCGCGTCGTATGAACTATTTGGCTAACTAGAACGGCTCAGGCGCAGAATGTCCACATCTCAAAATGTCCACTGGTCACAAAATGTCCCTTTCGCAGAATGTCTCTTTCGCAAAATGTCCCTTTCGAAGAATGTCTCTTTCGCAAAATGTCTTTTTACGCAGAATGTCCACTTTGAAAAATGTTCTTTTCGCAGAATGTCCACTTCGCAAAATATCCTTTTCGCATAATGTCCCCATTTATTTCTAACTAACTTTGGTCACAATTTATTTAGCCATCAACGTACCAAACATCATGGGATTCATGGGTGGTGACGTGTGCATACTTATTTGTATTCATATGGGTAAGCAAATAAAATAAAAATATATTATAAATCACATTTATTTCTTTACATAATAGCTTCATTATGCTGATGCATTTGCTTATATAATATATACATTTATAGTAAAACACTTGAAGTATAGGTAGTTATTTTATTTATTCTCTAAGAGCCTATTTTAAAAGTTGTAAAAATTGTCTTTTTTTTAAATAAATTGTGGCGCTTAAGGAGTAATTAAAATAACGACTTCAAAAGTTTCATATTTTTTTTTTAATTTCGAGTTGATAATTATGTAGTATTTCTTTTGTGTTATACATATAGACAAATAACAGCTAAGTCGCTGCATCGGCAGAATAAAGCTATTATGTAATGAAATAAATGTGATTTATATATATATAAGTAATTTATATAATATATTTCTATTTTATTTGCTTACCCATATGAATACAAATAAGTATGCACACGTCACCACCCATGAATCCCATGATGTTTGGTAAGTTAATGGCTAAATAAATTGTGACCAAAGTTAGTTAGAAATAATAAGGGACATTATGCGAAAAGGACATTTTGCGAAGTGGACATTCTGCGAAAGAGACATTCTGCGAAAGGGACATTTTGCGAAAGAGACATTCTGCAAAAGGGACATTTTGCGACCAGTGGACATTTTGAGAAGTGGACATTCTGCACCTGAGCCACTAGTGGTTTAACTATAACTTACCAGGACGAGTGAAATTATCATAAGAATTAGGCTTATTGTGAAACTGGCCATGACTCTTTTTACCAGAAAAGGAATTAATTGTAATTACTTTTTTGTTTTATAGTGTTTTGTCACTATACAAACTCAATAATATAAATAGCGGATAGCATAAGACACGCCCAACAAACATTTATTAGCTGAATAATGTTTGCATAAAAGAAATTCGACTGACTTTAAGTTGCTTAAGTTGCAGACATAACGTCTGTGTAAACGCTTATACAGACAATATTCAAGCGGTTTGGGCACAAATTAACTAGCTTTAATTTAGATAACCGCTGAATAATGGCCACATAGCATCTGAATAAGTGTACAAGATAATGGATACCTTCTGAATAAATGCTGAATTAGCTTTAAAGCAGCAGTCATAACAATCTTATTCAGTTAGTAATATTTGAGCCAAGCTATTCAGTTTTTATTCAAATTGTAGATCTAAATCGTAATTTTATTAAGAAATAATTCAAATAAAATTATAAAATGGGACATTTTGTTTTGTGCGACCAGTGTCAACGTTGGACGTAAGAAAAATTAATAAGAAATTGGTAGTATTGACTTTACATACTTATTTTACATTTTAGAAGTGTTTTTATTAAACGCACGCTACTTTACTGTGAAAACATATTTGGTAGGGTTTGGTTAGATGACTACCAAGGATTGCGTAATAATAACTCCGTTGAAGGTTGTAGAAGGAATGTATATTGAAGTAAACTTAACCTAGTATTTATATAAAAATATGTACACAGTTGACCAATAGCAAAATATACATTACTAGCGGTCCCCCGCGACTTCGTCCGCGCGTTTTGAGTTTGCTCCCCTCCCGTAGCAGCGTCATGTTTTATATCCTAAAGCCTTTCTCGATAAATAAGCTATCCAAAACAAAAATATTTTTTCAAATCGGTCCAGCAGTTCCTGAGATAAGCGCGTTCAAACAAACAAACTCTTCAGCTTTATAATATATTAGCGCAAGCGCACGTTGTACTTAAGCTGCGAACATTATTTTGGTACGGAGTTATGTTAAAACTGTGATAGCTCCTAAGATATTTATTGAAATCAAATGATATAAAGGGCAACTTGGTTCTAAATGAAATGCTCGTGATGATGAATGTATTTATTTTGATAAGAATAAATATCTGTGTGTATAATACACCTCTAAAAATAATGCATTATTTTTTTACAAATTTATTAACATAAAAAAGGTTGTAGTAAGTCAACCATAAAAGATAGACATATGCTGTCGCGGACTTTATTATAGAACTCTTAATGCTGAACAATCCTGTCATACATAATTTTAGTGTAACTTAAGCGGTTTCCGCAGCGTATGCAGCGGAAGCTCTCAAAAGGAATATCTTTCTCCCGTTTTCGCAACATTTTTCATTGCTGCTGTGGTCTTGTGAGTCGTATCTTTATGTTATATAGCCTAAAGCCTTCCTCGATAAATGGACTATCCAACGTAAAAATATTTTTTCAAATCGGGCCAGTAGTTTTTGAGATTAGCGCGTTCAAACAAACAAACAAACAAACAAACAAACAAACTCTTCAGCTTTATAATATTAGTATAGATAGCCATTCAGGGCACTTGGACACAGTATTTGACCGTTATTGACCGTTACAGAATATTAACCACCTATGTTTTCTACACATCTCTGTCTAATCATTACACTATCTCCCTTATCGCGACAGTGTCGGCCGGCCGCGGCGAGAGCGTGGAACGAGACGGCGTCCGGGAGTGCGAGGGAGCGCGCGAATGTAGGCCACCATAAATATTTCCGCGGCTTCTCGGCTCTTTCTTACGGCGACGGAAATAGTAGTGAGAAGACGTGTGCTAGCTGGGAGCGCGCGCCACGATGCGTGTCGCGCTGCGATGCGTAGTCTTCGTGTGATAACAAAAACAGTTCTTATCAGAACTACCATCTGTGTTTCTGTCGTGTAAAAGCTCTTTTCTGTTTACCTCTGTGTTTGTGTGAAAGACGAGTTGCGGCTGTGGTAGCCACACATATATATCTTTGATTGTTAATTTTCACGCACCACACGATTAACAACAATTTCGTTAATCCGGATCCGGAAGACCGTTAAGCTTTCAACTGATTATTACTAGCACAAGTTGCTGTTATGTGACTTAAGTGTTTGTTGGGCGGGGTTCGATTCCTCGTCTGTCACAGCCACAGTGGCTTTTTACAAGTGAAATTTACCTATATTATAAAGTTTGTATAGTGACAAAACACTATAAAAACAAAAATGAATTTAATAATTGGCTTTCTTCATCTTAACCAATTGTTAAATATTTGTAAAAATATTTCCTTCGGATAATGTGAGAACAATCTCGCAACATTAATGATGTCACGCAGCCTACGCGTTAAAGTAAGCGCTTACGAAATTCAACAGGCTTGCTAATGTGACGGTGACCGAGTGGTACAGGCATACTCCCGGATAGCGTAAGACACGGGGTTCGAATCCTCGTCTGTCACAGCCAAAGTTGCTTTTTACAAGTGCAATTTATATTATTGGAAATTAATTGGCTTATTAGTTTAGGGGCCAAGGTGGATATGGGAGGAAAAAGGCTTGTCTGTAATATCTCAGATATGGCTGTACGGACATATGTCTTTTGCCAGTCCAATTCTTGGACGATGATGAGAAAAAAACAGTCTATTCTAAAGTTATATTCCAAAATGGGAGTTTTGCGCGGGAAACGAAAAGGGAAGGACGGACCATATTTCTTCATTTTAGAAATTGTTATTTTCGGGTCAATTATTGTGATTGTGCAGTGGAATTGTCATGATAATTCGTGCTTTTGAAGAAAACAATGAAGTTAAAGTGAGAATTATGGTGAAGCGAGCTCTAATCGCGTCCTTTTACCCGGATCGCTGTTCCTGCGCTTAGCTTCCTTGTTGAGCATTGGAATGCGGACCACCCCGCATTTCAATGAGTTAGGTTAAGATAGGTTAGGCTAGGATATAGGTAGGCTAGTTTAGTATTAGTTTTAGTTTTAAGTGTTAAAATACTGAACATTCACTAAAGTATTGTCTGTATGGCCTAGAGCTGAAGACGTTAAACATGTATTTAAAAAAAAATAATATTCCAAAATGTCAGATTGAAGTTTTTGCGCGGGAAACGAAAAGAGAAGAACGGACCTTATTTCTTCGTTTTATTAATTGTTTTTTTCGAGTCAGTTGTTGTGATTGTGTGGTGGAATTGTAATGATAATTTGTGATTTTGAAGAAAACAACGCAATTAAAGTGGGGAATCAAGTGTGGCGATCTTATCGCACCGTCTTACCCGGCTATTCCTGCACTAAGCTTCCTTGTTGAGCATTGAAATGCGAACCACCTCGCATTTCAATGAGTTAGATTAAGATAGGCTAGTTTAGTGTTAATTTGCACTCCTTATGCGCCGAAGGCGTACTGGGCGCAGGAGGAACCTCCACCACCTGCACATGCCCCTCCCTGTGCCTCGGGTCGTGGACGCGGGGGCGTCCGCTTCCCATTAAGAGGCGCGATGGTGTGTAATGCGTTTCACGCATCATCGGGATAACCTCCTTCGGCGCTGAAGACAGGGGCGCTTGTCCTCTTCAGATCGGGTGAGACAGTGTGTCGGTTTAGTCAGTGAGGGGCGCGGATGTGTGCTAATGGCGCTAACTCGTGGCCCCGAACTCATGGCTCCCGAGAACGCCGCTGGTTTTTAGTGGGTATGCCCCGATCGGGGAGAGTTCCATATAAAGCCCGTTTTGCCAAATTAGACATTTGACTGATGTTGAAACAGCCAGGCTTGTGTATTTTAGTTACTTTCATAGTATAATGTCTTATGGTCTTCTCTTGTGGGGTTCTGCTGCGGACATCGATACCATCTTTATTTTACAGAAAAGAGCCATTCGTGCCATTTACAAACTTAGTCCCCGCGAATCCCTGAGAGAATTCTTTAAGGAAATTAACATCCTCACTGTCGCTTCTCAATACATATTTGATAATATCATGTACGTACGTAAAAATTTAGATGTTTTCATGAAAAAAAGTGACATACATTCGTATAACACACGAAATAAAAGCAAACTTGTGATTCCAAACTTCAGGTTAGCCAAAACAATGAATTCATTCCTGGGAAATTGTGTTAAATTTTTCAACAATATACCTAATAATGTCATCGAACTACCTATTCACAAATTTAAGTTACATGTCAAAACTACCCTAATGTCGAAGGGGTATTATAAAATTCAAGACTATCTTAATGACGAAAATGTATGGACAGTCCAGCCTGCACCAAACTGATGTACCTACCTGTTTATTTTGATTTGTATCATTTTTGAGGCAGCTAGTGGTGACTGAGTTTGTTCCGGCGTTTCTTCTCAGCACTTGCCAAATTGTCTGTGTTTTGTCTCGAAGCGCTAGTAGGGCCCAAAAGATAAGGAGACATGTTCTTGCCTCATACGGGCCAAAATTGATTGATATTACACTAATTATTGACGTTCATAAGTGGCATTTTGTGTCCTAAATTGAATAAATTATTTTTGATTTTGATTTTTTGATTTTAACCTGCTGCCTTCCCCCGAGGGCGGTTGGTATGCGTAAAGCATTTTCCAGCGAACCCAAAAAAAAAAGTTTATTGTTAAATTTAGTTATCAAGTTTTAAAAAATGATAAATCACTAAAGAATAGTCTGTATGGCGTAGAGCCGAAGACGATAAACTTGAATATTTAAAAAAAAGACAGATTTGACATGACATTAGCTTAGCTGTCAATTATCTAGTCATATTTTTTGAGGTGTGGTGGTGGAAGTTGTTGTGGTTTTTTTTTTCATCAAATGGTGGATAAATGTCTACAAAGCCAATAAAAATGCCGTCGGCAACAAAAGATAAGGATACGACCATACTAAAAATCGCTGTGGAAATGCTAAATGCGCCCGATAAGGTGCCACAGCTGATCGAGTTCGACCAAAGTCAGCCGTTGTCTAGCATTATTCAGCTTCTTTGCAAGCCGTGGGGTCTCCTCGAACCCGATAATTACGCACTACAATTCTCAGAGAGTAATAATCAAAATTACATCACTGAGAAAAACCGCAACGAGATCAAAAACGGGTCTGTGCTGCGACTTGAGCAGTCCCCAGCCAAAACTGTGCAAGACATTTTGGCGAAAATCAACAAAGGAACTGATGCTGAGCAAGTCGGTGCCTTGACCAAACTGTCCACTTTAAGCAGCGACCTAACTTTCGCCCTCGAATTCATCAACAAAAAGGGCCTATCTTTGATTATAAATAACATAGAAACAGGTAAATTTAAAGGCACTTCTCTCAAGTTTGCACTCGTGACCTTCGTTGAGTTAATGGATCATGGTATTATTTCATGGGATATCTTAGAAAACCAGTTCATTAACAAAGTGGCCAGTTTTGTCAGCAACCAGGCAAGCACCCAGGACACTAAAGTAATACAGTCATGTCTGTCAATACTTGAAAATATTGTACTTAACAGCTCAGGAAAGAATCTACATGTTGAACAGGAAATTACTATACCCAGTTTGGTGTCTCACTTACAAAATCAAGACAGTATTATTCAGCAAAATGCCATTGCTCTCATCAATGCTATATTTGCCAAAGCTGACAACAACAAAAAGAAGCATATTGCAGATACATTAGCATCGAGGCAAGTTCGAAATGTTATTTATGAAAACTTAATAGGGGCTAGCGAATTCTCCAAAAATGCATCAAAAGAAGCACTAGGCACAGAACTGGCACATCAACTGTATGTGCTACAAACACTTATGCTTGGCTTGTTGGAACCCAAAATGAGACAACGAGCAGATTCCCAAGAACAAGAATCCCAAGAAAAAATTAAGGAATTGAGAAAAATTGCTTTTGAAAATGACAACAACTTTAATATTGAAGTGACTACAAGACGTCAATTAGGGAGTTTCTCTAAGGATTTTAAGAAACTCGGATTCAAATGTGAGATTGATCCAATAAAAGATTTTAATGAGGTGCCCCCTGGAGTTTTGGCATTGGATTGTATGCAGTACTTTGCTAGAAACTATCCTGAGGACTACACTAAGATTGTTTTAGAGAACAGCTGTCGAGCTGATGAGCATGAATGTCCATTTGGAAAGACTAGTGTGGAGCTAATCAAGCAATTATGTGACATATTGCACATTGGAGAACCACCAAGTGAACAAGGACAGACATACCACCCCCTCTTTTTCACTCATGACCATCCTTTTGAGGAGCTCTTTTGCATCTGCATTGTATTGCTAAACAAAACATGGAAGGAAATGAGAGCAACCACAGAAGACTTCATAAAAGTATCCAGTGTTGTAAGGGAACAAATTTGTAGGGCACTTTCATCAGCCCCCAAAGGACTAGACAAGTTTAGACAGAGGATTAACCAGCTGACATATTCAGAAATCACACAAATATGGCAACAAGAAAGGAACAACAGAGAGGTTTGGGAATCGCATGCCAGACCTATAGTAGAGCTGAAAGAAAAGATTACACCTGAAATTATTGACTTGATCCAACAGCAAAGACTAGGTGTATTAGTGGGAGGAACAAGATTTAAGAAGTATTCATCCAGAGCACAAAGGATAAAGGACAAGTTTTGGTTTGTCCGTCTTTCTCCAAATCACAAAGTATTACATTATGGAGACTGTGATGAAAAAAGTACTCCTAGTCTTGAAGAGCTAGGAAGTAAGATACCAGTTGCTGATATTAAATGTGTGGTTGTAGGTAAAGATTGTCCTCACATGAAAGACTTGAAAGGGAGTAAGATCAACCCTTTAGCATTTTCATTGATTTCAAAGTCTGCTGAAGTACCTTCCTTAGACTTTGTTGCACCAGATGAGCAAATATTTGACTTCTGGACTGATGGCATCAATGCATTGCTTAAAGAGAAAATGTGTACTAAATCCTTCGAATGTGACTTGGAAACTTTATTGTCCATGGATATTAAGGTCAGACTTTTGGATGCGGAGGGAATTGATATTCCTCAAGATCCACCACAAATACCAGAAGAACCTGATGATTATGATTTCCATTATGATGTATAAATTATATTAGGGCTTAGCATAAGATTATTATTCCTTGATACTTCAGTAACATTCGTCTTTACTGATAGTACAGTAGATTATCTGACTGATGTATTATAATTGGTTCAATTTTGAAGATGACTATATTCGAGAGCTCCTTTAACCTGGGAGACTATTCAGAATATTAAAAACAATCTTCATGTTGTCAACTAGTGCTAGATTGTTGGAAAACTTATATATTGTAGTTGCAGAGGTTTAGAACACTGATTCGGTACAGTTGTCCATGTTTATTATGCGAAAATGCAATGACTAATACTAGGATGTCCATTCCATATTTGGCTCAGTTATCTTTCCATCGCGTTCGTATTTCCGTCGTTTGTTGACACTCAACGCGCGAAATGAATACCAAGTTTGTATTGTAATATTTAAATAATAATTAGTAAATTAATATTATTATTTCGTTTATTCAATTTATTCTTCCATGGATGTAATAATTATTTCAAAAAGACTTAATTGTATAAGATTCTAGCACAAACTATTTAAGTTTTATATTATAAGAATTATATAAATAATATTTATTTAAAAGCAACACATTTTATCAAATTAACTATTGTATTCTGAATTTCCAATTACACTTTGTATTGACTGACATTTATCAACTTCCATTATGTAATTTTAATAAGTAATGTGGCCATATTCCAATATTATATTCTATTTTATATACCAAAGATCACATTTAACGAACAAAAGATATTTAAATGTGTATGTACAAATAAATGTTTTATCTGACAACCTTTGGTTTTTATTCTTAACAATTGCAAAGCGTATTTGAGCAAATCCTAACAATTATAATAGCCCAAACATGCGCTGGCGCTGCTTAGTCCAGATATTTAAATATCAAAGCTTAACTTAATTTTAACTCTGTGGTATTACTTTCGAAAATAAATACCTAGTCATAGTCTATGCACTATGCAGCGCAAGCTTTATAAAGTTACACATTGAAACTCAAACTTTGTACGATATAGAACATTTACTCAAACTTAAATCTACAATAGGTAAAAATGAAATCACAAGTGCACATGTACAAATACTTTTTACATTCGATTAAGTACCTACTGCATTTTTGACACCTCAAACTTTGTGTTGATTATTTCTTCGTCCGAATCTAAAAGTGGGAGGGTGCTAGTAGGTATGTTTTCTTCGACCCAGCGGAGGTCTGAATCAAGCGAGTTGCTGCTGGGGTCTGGGTGAGAGGAGTCTTTTACTTCGTTGCTATCGCTGTTGTTTATTCCGGGGCCTCGCATCTTGACTCCGTACGCGTCGTTCACGAATTGATCTTCCTCTTCTGTAACAAAGGTTGCTGTGAGTTTTGATAGTCGTGTGGATTAGAATGTTTTTAACACTTAGTGTCGTATTTTATATTCATAAAGATGAAATAAAAAAACAAAAATTGCGCACGGGCGGGACTCGAATCTGCAACTTTCTGGCTAATCGGGCCAAACGCTCCACAGTGGTATTTTTTTAATTTTAGCGGTACGAAATTGAACTTTATCTATGTAAAGGTAATTCGAAAAAAAAACATATTTTACTTCAGAGTAAGTCATTCACATTATTAAGAAATATCATTACTGTACTGTTATCGGTTCATAAGATTTGTTATTTTAAAGTAAGTTATTAGCGACTTGCAGTGCTAATATTTTGTTGTACAGGAGTTTCTGAGTGTTTTCTTTTGTTATTTACTGAATACCTATCCGATAGTGAGTTGAGTAAAAATGGTGTTTATAATTGAAGGTCAGTACATTCTACTTTCATATAAATAATGAAATTTTAGCAGATTGTTATGTCACAAATAAATAGGGAACCCGACTGCTTTTTTAGGCGCGTTTCATAGATACAAAAGAACATACGTTTCTAGGAAATGATTGGAAATAAAATTGATTGTTATTTTGTTATGCGTTGAAGTGTTACCTATTTAGTAATATATTTTTTTATTGCGGAAATTTGCAGTTTAATAAGATTTTGTCTATTTTATCAGGCAACGGAAAAATCTGCAACACTATCTAACAATAAAGCCACTACAAAATGTTACATTACGTAAAGCTTCTCATGCTCAATTTAATAACATTACAGAATTAGCATCACGTCCTTATAATCCAGATAGTTTGGATCTAGCTAGGGATACGCCTTTACATGCCTACATACGCTTTAAGGAGTGTCTGTTACATGTGTCATACAAAATTACAATAAAAATAAACGAGGCGAAATAAGAAAATTATAGCAGAAAAAAATCACAAATTCAAACTCAATTTAAGGAACAAGTTGGTTAGCTAGTTGACGGTTAGTACCTAAGCCCGTTTTCGGGAATACCAATGATGGTAACACCGCTAGATGCTTCTTTGCAAAGCCAGATATATCGTGAAATACTGGCAAAGATAAAGGTCTGATAGAGGTTCGGTATCATCTTAAAAACTCTTAACTTGACCAATATGCCAAGGAAACAGCTATGAAGTATGTTGAGCTTTATAATTGGTATCCTATGACACCAACCGTACATAGGGTTCTAGTTCACGGCAAGGACATCATACTAATTGAGGATTGACGATCACATTTGCTTTCATATTGCTAATTCAACTATACATAAGTCGGGTTTTCCTTCCTGACGCTTTAACTCCAGAACGCACGAACCGATTCTCACAGTTTTGCATTCGTTGGAAAGGTCTCGGGCTCCGTGAGGTTTATAGCAAAGAAAATTCAAATATTAAACAAAAAAAAAATGACACCAAACGAAATGTTACATAAAACGGAGCCATCTGGTGGCGAAACGGAGTTCGCCGGGTTTGCTAGTTGTATATCAACAATTAAGTACCCCTAACTTTCGAAAATTGACCGCTGTGCGCTCTTCCGATTGTATTATCGTCACGCGTGATGTACGTATCCATAAGAGACCAGAAATTTCGAACGGTCGAACCGATAGCGCGGTAACTACTGGTTAACCAGACTTTGGTCCGGTTAGCCAGAAAGTTTCAGGTTCGAGTCCCGCCCGTGCGCAATTTTTGGTTTCTTATTTCATCTTTATATATTAAGGAGGCGGATTTCGACTACAATATCTTGATTGCGAAAATTAATCTTTAGTAATATTATAAAGCTGAAGAGTTTGTTTGTACAGGAAGTACTGAAAGTAACCATTTTGAAAAAATATTTTAGTGTTGTGGATAGTTTATTTATAGAGGAAGGCTTAAAGCTATAAAACATCACGCAGCGAACGTGCGGAGAGGAGACAAACTTAAAACGCGCGGACGCAGTCGTGGGCGACCGCTAGTTTTACTTATAATACAGTAGGCAGGAGGAGGAGGAGGAGTAGTAATAGGGGAGGCCTGTGTTCAGCAGTGGACGTCCTTTGGCTAATAATGATGATGATGATGATGATGCTTATCTTCGTGGGTAGACGACTGATGGCCTAAAGTTGGTTGTATATGGTGTCTTAAGAGACAATATTGACTTACCCTCAGCATCCTCAACGTTTGTCCAACAGGCCACCTCACCACCATGATTTCAACAGAATAACCTCTCATCAACTTTACAGCTTATTAGGACCCTAATGGTACGTGCATAAAGACTAATTTTGCTCACTCTCATCGTCCTCAGCGTTATCCAACAGGCAACCACAGCACCATTATCACAAAAGCGTAATAACCACCTCATCTCTTACATTATAATTAGGACCCTAATAATATTTAGTTAAGAACAAATTTCGCTCATTCTCATCTTCCTCAGCGTTTTCCAACGGGCCACCACGGCACCATTGTCACAAAAGCGTAATAACCACCTCATCCCTTACATTATAATTATGACCCTAATACTATGCTGTTAAGAACTAATTTCGCTCACCCTCATCATCCTCAGCGTTATCCAACAGGCCACCACAGCACATTATCACAAAAGCGTAATAACCACCTCATTATAATTAGGACCCTAATAGTATGTAGTTAAGAACTTATTTCGCTCACCCTCATCGTCCTCAGCGTTATCCAACACGCCACCACAGCACCATTATCACAAAAGCGTAATAACCACTTCAACCCTTACATTATAATTAGGACCCTAATAATGTGTAGTTAAGAACAAATTTTGCTCACCCTCATCTTCCTCAGCGTTATGCAACAGGCCACCACAGCACATTATCACAAAAGCGTAATAACCACCTCATCTGCCTTACATTATAATTAGGACCCTAATAGTATGTAATTAAGAACAAATTTCGCTCACCCTCATCGTCTTCAGCGTTGTCCAACAGCGGCGTGAACGCGTACCGCTGGTTGTTATTGGTCGGCCGCCACAGCACCATTATAACTGTGAGAACGCTCCCGAACAGAATGTGCCAGTACGCCTCGTCCATCCACACTTCTTTCCAGTCCTGGAGTCGAGTAGATTGCAAAGATTGAATATATAAATTGCACTATGATCCTAATAATAATTTAAAAAAACATTAAAGCTCTTACCAGTTGAGCACGGTGGCTCAATTGGTAAGAGCGTTTGGCCCGGTCAGCCAAGAGGTTGCTGGTTCAAGTTCCGCCCGTGAGCAAATTTTTGGTTTCTTATTTCATCTTTATAAAACATTAAATTTTTCATAATTAATATTTTATTGAAATATGAATATTTTAATGCAAAGATTACAAACTTTGTAATGTTACCTAACATAGCAAATTTTGCCGGCTGGTTAATACTTTCACGGACGGTACTCCAATAAAGTGAGTTTTTCTTGGCTAGTCTAATACTGTAAACAATCTTTTCATAACTTTTAAAATAATATCTGTGAATAAAATAAATTAAATAATTGTTTTAAAAAGATTTCAGTATACAACGACGACTTCCCCATTTTTAAATTAATATTTTCGATTAAAAGGAATGTTAAGATTGATTACAATATACGACTAGCGAAAACAAACGGACGAAATTTTATTGTTATCACGCCTATAGGCGTTCACTGTCCGGGAAAGAGTTAAGCTTTTTTTAAATGTTCCTTTCTATGGCACGGTAATGTTGCCAGCAACGGCACATTTTCACATATGCGACAAAGTTGTTAAAAAGTATAGCTACAATACAATGACTATACAATGTACAATCATGCAGCTGTAAATGTGATAAGACTTTCAGGCAATTGAAAAAGCATGTCTGTGCTCCATTAAGAGTCATTTCATCTTCATTGAGTGTCGCCTTTTGTTCAAGAGATATTTGTTTGAAAGTTAGGCAGAAGAGACGCCGACCATGACCGTACCTAGTCATCTCCTGGACCCGTTTTTTATTTCACCCTATATTTTTATAAGGGCTTGGACACGTTTGTGAGGCTTGGACACCAACACTTAAAGAGGAGGAAAAACTTTTAGTGGCGGAAAGGAAAATCCTCCGTAAAATCCTGGGTCCAGTACAAAGGGAGGATGGAAGCTGGCGAGTCCGAAAGACCGCAGATATCGAAGAACTAGTGGCTGAGCCAAATATTCTCAGCAAAACAAAAGGTCACCGCCTCCGATGGCTCAGCCACTTGGTCTTGAATGGGGGAGGATCGAGGGGTATTGAGAGCATATCTGGGACAACAGAGTGGAAAGCGCCCAGTCGGTCGTCCTAGATATCGCTGGAGGGACATGGTTGAGGCTGATCTGCGTGAGCTCGGGACTGAGGACTGGGCGGAGATTGCGCAGGATAGAGACCGGTGGAAGTATCTCGTTTCGGAGGCCAAGGCCCACGTTAGTTATATTTTTATAAAATAAATAAATAAAAATACTCACTCTAATACATTCTAATACTCTGTAGGATTTGATAGAGTATAGCATGAACACGACCGACGATATCACAGCGAATATGAGTGTGTTCGTGAAGTGTCTGTACAGTGACAGCTTTATTGTGTTTCTGTAAATAAAATAAATAAAGTAAGCATACAAAAATACTATGTGTACTTTTTTGCAAATCAGTTCATTAGTTAGGGAGATTAGCGCGTTGACACAAACAAACAAACTCTTCAGCTTTATAATTTGAGTAATCCGTAAAAAAAAAACGTGTGTGCAATTATTTAGAGTGATGTATTTCTATGATTGCACTTGACACAGAGAACATTTTATACATAAAGAATAATTACAACACTCAATACACACAGTAACAGACAACTCTTATCAGTTAGGACGCAATTACCAATTGTTATTAAGTAGGATTCAATTTTCAAGGTTTTCATAAAGGACTATCTACAAAGTGTACAAAAATCGATGTATGAATAAACATATTCTTTTCATGGTCTCTAACTGTGCCATTTCAGCATGAACTCTTGAAAATTACATTTACCGAATATTTTCGAGAAACAAAATAAAATTACTACTTGTTTCATAAAACCTGTTCTTAACTGTCAAACATGTAATATTTAAAAAATAATTGACGTTTTCATAAGAAACCACAAATTTCGCCGGGTCGGACTGACAGCACGGTAGCTCAATTGATAAGAGCGTTTGGCCCGGTCTGCCAAAAGGTTGCTGGTTCAAGTCCCGCCCGTGCGCAAATTTTTGGTTTCTTATTTCATCTTTATGAACATAAAATATGACACTGTGAGTGTTAAAAACATTCTAAAGCATTAAATAGCGAAGCGTCATCAATTTCCAAGTTGAATTTATTCTGTAAAGAATAACTGCTTAGGCCAACTGTTTCATAAACAGACGGCTAGATGGCGCTAAGCGTCACGCAATTGACGTTTTCATAAGAAACCACAAATTTCGCCGGGTCGGACTGACAGCACGGTAGCTCAATTGGTAAGAGCGTTTGGCCCGGTCTGCCAAAAGGTTGCTGGTTCAAGTCCCGCCCGTGCGCAAATTTTTGGTTTCTTATTTCATCTTTATGAACATAAAATATGACACTGTGAGTGTTAAAAACATTCTAAAGCATTAAATAGCGAAGCGTCATCAATTTCCAAGTTGAATTTATTCTGTAAAGAATAACTGCTTAGGCCAACTGTTTCATAAACAGACGGCTAGATGGCGCTAAGCGTCACGCAATTGACGTTTTCATAAGAAACCACAAATTTCGCCGGGTCGGACTGACAGCACGGTAGCTCAATTGGTAAGAGCGTTTGGCCCGGTCTGCCAAAAGGTTGCTGGTTCAAGTCCCGCCCGTGCGCAAATTTTTGGTTTCTTATTTCATCTTTATGAAAATAACAGGCAGTACAAATTCCGCCAAAGTCAGCGCGTTAGCGCCGCTTTATAAGTAAACGTTAGCGAGGTAGACACAGGAAAATAATAATTCAGTTGATGACGCACTGGCTGGTTATGAAAGATACCCATTTTACCACTTTGAAAAGGTCTAATGTTATGTTATGTTATAACATTTGGGACAGACAGACCAAAGTGTTTGTTTTAACACTATTAGAAACTACTACTACTCAAAACGGTTTTTCTACTTGACTATCAAAATTGGTTATAGGTACCCCAATGTCATTTTAAGAGACCTATCTATAGGTACCCCATACGCAAAGGTTTGAGTAGGTTTTTGTTTTCGTCCCATGATATTTGAAATATCATTATTTTTACATTTTGTATGGGAATCGTGAAGCGGTTAATTGTGGCTGTGACATACGGACGGAAAGACAGCGCGCGGTCGCCTACGGAACCCTAGACTCACCTCCTCAGCTGCAGCGTGCGCATGGTGTGCGCCAGCGACACGAACACCCACCAGCAGACGGCGCTGTCCAGCAGCGACAGCGGCGCCTCCGACAGCAGCAGCGCGCGGTCGCCTACGGAACCCTAGACTCACCTCCTCAGCTGCAGCGTGCGCATGGTGTGCGCCAGCGACACGAACACCCACCAGCAGACGGCGCTGTCCAGCAGCGACAGCGGCGCCTCCGACAGCAGCAGCGCGCGGTCGCCTACGGAACCCTAGACTCACCTCCTCAGCTGCAGCGTGCGCATGGTGTGCGCCAGCGACACGAACACCCACCAGCAGACGGCGCTGTCCAGCAGCGACAGCGGCGCCTCCGACAGCAGCAGCGCGCGGTCGCCTACGGAACCCTAGACTCACCTCCTCAGCTGCAGCGTGCGCATGGTGTGCGCCAGCGACACGAACACCCACCAGCAGACGGCGCTGTCCAGCAGCGACAGCGGCGCCTCCGACAGCAGCAGCGCGCGGTCGCCTACGGAACCCTAGACTCACCTCCTCAGCTGCAGCGTGCGCATGGTGTGCGCCAGCGACACGAACACCCACCAGCAGACGGCGCTGTCCAGCAGCGACAGCGGCGCCTCCGACAGCAGCAGCGCGCGGTCGCCTACGGAACCCTAGACTCACCTCCTCAGCTGCAGCGTGCGCATGGTGTGCGCCAGCGACACGAACACCCACCAGCAGACGGCGCTGTCCAGCAGCGACAGCGGCGCCTCCGACAGCAGCAGCGCGCGGTCGCCTACGGAACCCTAGACTCACCTCCTCAGCTGCAGCGTGCGCATGGTGTGCGCCAGCGACACGAACACCCACCAGCAGACGGCGCTGTCCAGCAGCGACAGCGGCGCCTCCGACAGCAGCAGCGCGCGGTTGGTGTCGCCGGCGCGGTGGTGCAGCCGCAGCCACGCGTTGATGGCCGCGAGCGCGCCCCACAGCGCGCCCGTGCCCACCACGCGCTGCAGCGCCGGCCCGAGCCGGGGCCTGGGGATGAACGGAGGCCGTAGTGCGGGTCGGAGCGAAACTCACTCGCATCGAGCGCGTTAACGTCAATTAATGTGGGAATGAAGCAGAGCCGTCTAGTGGCTAACGTTTGCACAAAACACGTTAACGCGCTTGATGCGTTTGATCAAGTTAATCCGCTGCGCCGCGCTTCCTTTATTTTTAGGTCCTTACATATGAATGCGTTTTGTAAGGGAGGAATATAAAGTCATATTTTTTTTGTAAAATATATTTAATTAATCAAAGTATGCTCCGTTGTTATCTATGCACTTTTGCCATCTCATAGGTAGTTCATTGATCCCTTTACTAAAAAAAACACGGGGACGAGAATCAATAAACTCTTTAAAGGCGGTTTGGACTGCCGCATCGGAGTTGAATTATTTCCTTGTAAGAAGTTGTCCAAATTCCGGAAAAATGGTAATCTGTTGGAGTAAGGTCCGGGGAGTACGGTGGATGTCGCAGACATTCCAATTGTAGCTCATCTAACTTAGTGGTTGATTTTGTACTGTGTGTGGTCTTGCGTTGTCATGAACTAGTCCTTCCTTCATGGTTTGTAGTTGCTGACAATAGATATCTACCGTAATCTTTTGGCCAGATTTTAGAAAGCTGTAGTGAACGACACCGGCGCTAGTCCACAAAACACAAGCAACTTTTTCTGAGACAATTTTCGTTAAGGGGAGGGTTTGGCTGGGTCTCCAGGGTTCAGCCATTGCGACGAGCGTTTTCGATTATCGTACAGTATCCAATTTTCATCACAAGTAATGATTTGATTTAAAATCCCTTGATTATTGTGTCGGTTGAGCAAAGTTACACAGCAGTCGAAGCGTAGAGTTCGATTCACTCAATTCATGAGGTACCCATCGTTCAAGTTTTTTTATTTTCCAGATTTTTTTTCAAGTGGATTAAAACAGTTTTAGTTTTATCACTTACTCCGAAGCCTGCAGCTATCTCTGAAGTGTTTTGTCACGGATCCGCTTCCACAATAGCCTTTAAATCTTCATGTTCTACTTTAGTCTCCGGTCGTCCACGGGGTTGGTTCTGAAGGTCGAAATTTCCAGAACGAAAACCATTGAAACCAAAAACGTACCGTGCTTTCTTTTGCGATACCAGTGCCGTACACACCATTAATCCTTCGAGCTGTTTCTGCAGCACTCGTACTCGTAAATATACCGATATTTCAGGTTTTCCATTGTGCGGTAATAAGCGACGCCAAAAAAAATAATAAGGAAAAAACTAATTCATGACTATTTTCAAAACTCAAACGTACTAGCTCAATGAATTTATAAATTTGAATTTGCAATTCCTAACCAAAGGGGAGATATTTCAGATCGAAGTAGTCAGTACGACAAAACGCTAATTTCATATGTAAGGACCTATTATTATTACTATCTTTGCTTAAAAAGAACTAACCATTGCTTGTTTACGTGTTTTGGCGGGTTTGCGCACGTTATGGCTTGTCTTCAAAAATCACAAAATTTTAAAACCCTCTGACCCGATATTTTAAAGTAACAGTTACCTTATCATGTTATTTTAATGTCATTGAAGTAGCACGGTACCAAATTTCGAATCGATATGACATATGGAAGGTTGTCAGATCCTCTCATCAATTATTAAAGAGCTGATCATTTGATCAAACTGCTAATCGGCTTATGAATACCTTGTCACATACTGTCAATGTCAACGGCAACAAATCTCAAATCGATTTGACAGCTAATAACTACAAAGGGTAGATGATCTTCAAACGATTGATAAGATTTTCATGAAACATGGCTAAGAACACTAAGTATAAACTAATCTATTACAAAAAATAAATAAACTAAACGCATCATCCATTTAGGCGCTACGATACCCTAAACAGATACACAAATACGCAGGCAGAAACGTTAAACTTACAACACTCCGCTCTTTATTCGTCACGAGGTTAAAAAGTGAAAAGAAAATACTCCAAATACATAGGCACCGAGGCCGACTCAATCTAGAAAGAGAGAAACGGAAGCATAGACAAAATAAAACACGTAAATGCGAACAGACAAACTCAAAGACCATAGACAACCGTCTACTACGTCAGCATGCGGGGATTTAAGGCTTTGACTGCTACGAAACCAGATACAATAGAAAAATATTGTTTGGGCGTCACCGGTGACCACTATGGCGGTCAATGTGTTAAAAAGACACCTATGAAATGACCAAATATTACTGGCCAGCTGTTTTTGTCGCCGAGCGGTGTGAATCTACCATAAAGGCGCCAATTGGCAACCATTAACGGCTTATGCGTTAAAAAAACAATCCATTTTCTAAATGAATCCAACCATTTGGCCTATGTGAACTGCATTCAGAACACTGGCTGGTCATGTTTATCTGAATTTGGCAGGTATTCGGACAATGTATCGCCTTATTTGTCCTAACATTTGTTAGAAAACACACAAATGATACAAATAATTGATTATTTTGTGTCCTGTATCATAACTAAAGCTTGTATTTTACATAGAAGTTACTGTAGTACATGTACTATGCACTATTAGGCTAAGAATGAACTAGTTCATTCATTTGAACGTGAACGAACTATTCTGTTCTGGTCTTTCATTGGATGCGTATGGTTTAGATCGGCTCGCGAGAGCAGATTAAGAACGAATAATTACGAGTGACAAATCGAGTTGAAAGATTACACATGCGTGTGCGTGAGCGTGATGGAAGATATACTAGATTGAGCGAGAACGAGACAGACGCGTGGGCGTGAGCGTGTTAGAAGATGCACTAGATTGAACGAAACGTACGAATGATTATATTCTCTTTGTACGACCGGACTACTTATGTTCGAGTAATCGGTGACTGAACGAATGTACTAGAATACCGAACTAGTTCCTTCGAATGATTGTACTAGTTCGGAGCGTTCCGTTCATCGTCCAATAAGAACAATACTGGGCTATCGTTACTCAAAGAACATTATAGCCATGTGTCAAAAATAAACAATGAAACTTTCAATGTTTGAGACTTTCAATGTTAATATTTAAACTTACGAGCAAGCAATGTAACATCGTAGCTCGATAAAGATCATTTTATAATTACAAAATTGTTTCGACATAATTAAAACATCTTCAAACACAGATGAGTTACACTCACTTGACGATGCCGAACCCGAGCGAGACGATGATGACTAGCATCCGCGCCAGGGCTCGCTTGGCCACCGACACCCACTCCGCAAATATGTAAGCCTCCACACTGAAGTACCTGCAACAAACAAACTTTTTGATCTAACAATTCGTTTTGCTAATGCATTTTTTTGTGTTAAGCCCACCTTTAACATTCAAATCTTGGTTGTAACTTGTAATAAATAATGGGTGCTATGGCTATGGAAGGAATGCAGTGTTTGATGATAATATTAGGGAGATACATAGATGAAATACACGGGACGGTGTATTTTATAATCCAATAAACGTTTTGGATATTTAATATTGTTTAGTTAAAAAAAAAACTACCAACCAATAACTTTTCATGAATTGCTCAGGAATTAGGTTAAAAAAACTTCGCATAATTCTTGTAACTATAAACAGTATCTTCTAGAATTACAAAAGAAAAATCCGCTGTTTGTGACATGTTAATTGCTGTGCTCATATGTTATTGATACGTTTGCAATTACTAATGTTTTATTTTGCTTTCATTCATTTCTTGGTTGATCTGGCATATGATATCTCCAAGCATAAAGTGTTGGTAGTTGAAAATAGATTCATAAATTTGAAAAATGTTTCCCTATCTCAAAACGTTGTTATAATATTTTAAAATTTTTCTTAAAATTGTTTATCTTTATTTCAGAATGTTTATTGTGAGTAGCAGTGCTCTCTTTTTCTTTTTCTGGCGTCTACGGAAGACCAGCGCCTCAGAATATTTGATTCTGCGGTAAACGCTGAGTAGATTTGCCTTTTCATTCATGTACCTCCTAACCTACCTACGCATCAATCTTTTAAACTGTTGTTTTATTTTATGTAAGTGTACATGACTTGAATAAAGAGTTTTCTATTCTATTCTATTCTAATTATAGAAATCATAACTACATGAGTGTAAATTTTAGCGGTAGCATCGATAATCCCGTTTACAAGTTAAAATCTCAAAGAAATAACGCCATTGTTTTATTTGAAAAGATCACCTTAGCCTACTTATGCTAACTATAAGTACTATGCTAATCAGCTGAACCATGAAGAATATACGAGGATTTTGAACTTTAATCTGATGGCAATAAGTATCATAGTTGTTACGGACACCCAATCATGTTTAGTAATAAGTTTAGTTATATTTATTTGTAAGGATTTTTGATGATAATAAATATATTTTTCTGTTAGGGCCATAGCGAGTAAGCATTGTAATTAGCTTAGGGCTCGTTTTATTTCAATAATAAGAAACCTGTTAGTTAGGAATTCCCATTTGCAAATTAGGTAGGCAGGTAGGGTAACAATTAACTAGCTAGGAAATATTAAGAAATATGTAGGTAGTTTGGTACAGGGGCGAGGGAGACCCTAGTAGGCTGTCTCGCTCAGGTGGAGCGAGGCCGGTAAAGCCTTCGAATTTCCTGTCCCCCATATCGCGCTTTCTGAGGGTAGGTAGGAAACCCATAGAGTGGATTGTTGCGAATGGGAATTTTATCACGATTAATGTAGGTAGGTTACAAAAACGTTAGAAGGAATACGCAGATGATGTTATGTGTCCGTCCTTGTTTGTAACTAATCTGTATTAGTCGATAAGTCAGACATGTATTTTTGGTTAAATAAAGGGCCGTGAGCGGGCCAGATCGTACGCGCTCTCACGGTCACCGATCTCAAAAAGAAGAGTTTTATTTGGAATCTACAGTCTACACATCGAAGGAAAGATCGTCGGAAAATTGACTCAGCCTGCCTGTAGTCAATATCGTCTGGTCCGTTGCGATCCGGATATAAGAAGAAATCAGCAACGCGGCATCGACTTGTGCTTTGGTTAGCACATACGCCGAGGGATCTACGCCGAAGCACAGTGTAACCAGGAGCCGCGAATCGGCCTATACTCCTGTGGAGAGACGATCACATTTACACGGGTGTTCCGTGGCTCGGGCATTCACCACCTAACGGTGCCAAACGGTGTCTGTCTCGAGTTTAACGCCGATTCCCAGGCGGTACAGTTTTCGGGCGAGCTGCCACATATCGCGCCAGCGATTGTGAACAAGTCCGACCGGCGCCGGTACGGTGTGCGTAAGCGTGGGGGCCGGACTGTAGGCACTGCGGAGGGTTCTGGACATTCCAGCCAGAACTGAGCACCCCACGGATGCGTACACTCTCTGCCGGGCGGTACCTCCCTTCCGATCCTGCACGACCATCCATCCCCAGACAGGCTCCCCTTGGTAGTGTACCTGTTTGGGATTGATAGGAGTAGGGGCAGCAAGTAAGAAGATGCCGACTACGCGCAGCCAAGCTGGGAAAATGGAAGCCGAAGACTCAAGACTACGCAACTTTGAAGAGCCACCCGCATCACCGTCTGTGCAAGCCACCGCGAGTACGTTACGACAGACTGAACTACCCGCAGAAGGCGGACGAATGGAAACGGCAGCAGAGAGACGTCACGACGCTAACGCCGACGCGCCTAGGATAAGGCCGCCGCCGTCGTCAACTAGGTCAAGCGTCGCCGCTCGTTTAAAGCAAGCCGAGTTGAGAGCAGCCGAGCAGTTGGCGGCTATTGAAAAGAATCTAATTCAGAAGAGATTAGAATTTGAGATCGCTACGATAATGGATACAACAGATGAAGATGACCGTGAGAGCCTACCCGCCGGTGAGACCCTAGCGAGGGTGGATGACTGGTTGGATCAAGCCCAGTCCCGGCGTCAAGATGTAAACACGCAACTACCCACAACCGAGATGTCTTGTAGCGTTCCTACCCTCTGTGAAGAGAGGAATGAAAGAAATAGACATTTGTTTACGCGACGCAAGGAAAAAGATGCGCGTAATATAGAAGTGGATAGAAACCGACATTTGAATTCGCCGAGCATAGAATTAAATGAAGATGTAAACAACATTCAACAAGATGTGCAGCGACAGGTCGAGTCAAACAATGATTGTACAGCGAGACCCCAAGAGTATACGGACGGGGCGGAACGACTTGCTTACACATTGGAGAGGATTATGTCGAAGCGATCGGCCCCACGTCAAGCTATTGAGTTACCGATTTTTAATGGAAACACGAACGACTGGTTACCATTTAAAGCTGCAATGGAAGATTCAACGCGATCATGCAACTACAGTAAATCCGAGAACCTGGCTAGATTGAGGAATTGTCTAAAAGGAGAAGCCAAGGAGGCAGTAGCGGCGTTGTTATACCGTGCCACCGATCCGGACAAGATCATGCGAACGCTAGAACAATGCTATGGAAGGCCAGAAGTGATCATTGATCGGGCACTGGACGACCTCAAGAACCTGCCGCGAGTTGGAACGACAGCCAGTGAACTGAATTCGTTCGCGATTAAGGTACAGAACATCGCGTATACACTGGACTCCATAGATAATAAAAGCTACCTCAGAAATCCGATGATGACCCGAGAGGTGGTCGATAAGCTGAGCCCACACTTGAAAACAAGATGGTGCGACTACGCAGCGCGGTACGCAAGCTACTCGGAGCCAGAGATCGTGACATTATCGCAGTTTTTGATGGAGGAAGCGAATAAGGCGATTCGATTCGCATACGTGTCGCAACCTAGCAACAGTGCAGCGAAGAAAGAAGTGCAAGCTAAGCAGAAGGCTAACTCAAAGAAGCGAAACACTGGTGTGTACGCCACAGCCGAGGAAAAAGCTACGACGGCACAAGATAAGACGTGTTTATGTTGCGGCGGGGACCACGAAGTGTCGAAGTGCACAAAGTTTAAAACCATGACAGTAAAGCAAAGATGGGATTGGTTGAAAGAAGAAAAGATATGCTTTCTATGCTTGAACAATAAGCACAGGCGAATCAAATGTAAAGCACCGATGTGTAATGAGAATGGCTGTAACCGACGTCATCACAGGCTGTTACACACAGAGCGTGAAAACAGCGAAAGTCAACACAACCAAGAAGTGGTAGCCTCAGTTAGCCATACTGTGGGGGCATCCAAGGTGTTGTTGAAGGTATGTCCGATCGTCATTGAGGGGCCACGGGGTAGAGTAAACACACACGCTCTACTTGACGAAGGGTCTACGGTTACGTTGATCGATCAGGACGTGGCGGAATACGTCGGTGCAGAAGGCCCGCTTCGAGACTTACACATATGCAGTGTGAACACACAGAGCGTACCACACACGAGCAGAGAGGTGGAGCTTCAAATGATCGCCAGTAACAACGAGAAACATTTGGTGAAAGCGAGAACGATGAAGAATCTCCGCTTGAATACTCAAACGGTGGGTCGGAGCTGTTTAGAGTATGGACACATGCGTAACCTGAACGAGAGTGACGTGTGTTATGTAAACGCCAAGCCGCGTGTCCTCATAGGCGCGGACAATTGGCATCTGATAGTAAGCAGGAAGCTGTTGACAGGCAAACGCCACGAGCCAGCAGCATCGCTCACCAGACTGGGGTGGGTGATACATGGTCGAGCGCCGTCCCGAGTCATAAGGGAGAGAGATACGGTGTTGTTCGTCGACGACCATGGGAGAGCTCGGTCTACGCAACCTGACGAAGAATTACACAACATGGTGAAGTCATACTTCGACATCGATTCGCTGGGCATTCAGAAGAAGGAACGCGAGAACCCTGATGATGTGCGCGCCTTAGAAGCCTTTGAGTCAACAGTGAGATGTGTCAATCAGCGATATGAAGTTGGATTGCCGTGGCGCAAGGTTAACACAGTTATGCCGCCGAGCTACGAGGCTGCGAGGCGGAGGCTCACGTCAATAGAAAGGAAGATGGACGCATCTGAAGACTTCAAAGCAAAGTACACAGCCCAGATCGAGAGTATGTTTAGAAAAGGCTACGCAGAGGAATGCCGAGAGGCCGACACACAGAGCCCGCGGAACGTAGAGACACTTAGCAGTCTGCGTCTACCCCGCCTCTACACTTTGACGGGGGGAGTGACTGGAAAGCAGCTGCACGTGTTCTGCGACGCTAGCGAGTCTGCTTACGCGACAGCAGTCTATTGGCTTGTAGAGTACGAGGATGGATCACGTCGTGTGGTATTAGCGGCAGCAAAGGCAAGAGTAGCCCCGATGAAGACGCAGACGATACCACGTCTGGAGTTACAAGCGTGTCTTATCGGAACGAGACTTGCGTCGACAGTAATGGAGGAGCACAGATGGCAGCCCGATAGAGTTACGTATTGGACAGACTCTACGACCGTTCTGCACTGGATTGGGAACGATAGAGTGCGTTACACGCCATACGTAGCGCACCGCTTGAGAGAGATATGTGAGTTTTCAAGACCCGATCAGTGGCGGTGGGTGCCGACGCAAGACAACGTAGCGGACGACGCGACTAGAGTCGTCACAGAGATGAAATCAAATGAAGACAGATGGTTTACTGGGCCATCGTTTTTATACGAACCGGAGAATACATGGCCGTCTCAAGCAGGCTGCACAGAGAGCAGCGAGGAGACTGTATATAGCGTCGCGACAGAGGACAAATGGAGCGTGCCAGACGCCGGGCGCTTCTCGAACTACGAGCGCTTAGTGAGGGCGATGGCGTATGTGCTTCTATTTATAGATAAATGTCGCAAGCGCGCAACTGTATTGACCAAAGAACACATAGATAGAGCGGAAAGATGAGGCGAGCGCAGGCAGACTCATTTCGAGAAGACATAGAGCGCCTAGAAAGAGGTCAGAACTTGAAGGCGGGGAGTCGCATCCGAGATCCATTCATCGACGAGGAGGGCGTGTTGCGGGCGAGAGGAAGAACGAGGGCAGCGGGTGTGTCTGCCCCCGATACTACGCCCGTAATATTGGACGGCAGCCACCCGTACGCGCGGTTGTTGTGCAATAGGGAACACCATCGCGCCCATCACTCGCACAACGAACGCGTCGTCAACGATGTACGACCTACTGTTCGGGCCGTGGCCTATAAGTGCGCCTTTTGTCGTATGAGAAAGGCGAGACCTGTGACACCTGTGCTGGGAGACTTGCCACGCGCTCGAGTAGAGGCTTTCACCAGACCATTCTCTAACTGTGGTCTAGATTTCTTTGGTCCCATGATCATAACTGTGGGCCGTCGTCACGAAAAACGGTGGGGAGCGTTATTCACATGCCTCACTACGAGAGCCGTGCATATAGAGTTGGTAGCGAGCCTGTCGACTGACTCGGCTATCATGGCGTTGCGGCGTATGGGAGCGCGACGAGGGTGGCCACAGAAAATGTACTCAGACAACGCGACGAACTTCAAAGGCGCAGACAAAGAGCTACGAGCAGCGAATGAAGAATGGGAGCCAGCTCTACGAGACTATGCGCTCACCCAGCGCATCGACTGGCGCTACATAGCACCAGGGGCACCGCATCAGGGGGGAGCGTGGGAGCGTCTCATTCGCTCTGTCAAGAACGCTCTACGAGTCACTCTACATGAAAAGGCACCGAGAGAAGAGGTACTGCAAACTCTACTGGCGGAGGTCGAGCACACCATGAACGCGCGACCGCTAACACACGTGCCGGTCAGCGCTGACGACCCGGAGGCGCTCACCCCGAACCACTTCCTACTAGGGGGACCGCGCGGCCTACCCATCATCGGGCCGTGCGAACCAGCGTCGAGGAAGACGTGGAGGGCGGCGCAAGCGCTAGCCGACGAGTATTGGCGCCGCTGGCTTAAAGAATACCTACCGGACCTGGTGCCGAGAAGAGGAGCCCGAGATGTCGCCGAGGTTGCTATCAAGCCCGGTGATCTAGTCGTCGTGGTGGACCACACACTGCCTAGAAACGTGTGGCCACGAGGCGTCGTCACAGAAGTACATCCTGGACCTGACGGAGCAGTGAGGAACGTCGAGATTCGGACCAAGGGCGGCGTGTTTCGTCGACCGGCGTCGAGATTGGCTGTCCTGCCGGTGGAATAAGAAGAGGTTCGCACTTCGCAGCGCTTCACCGGGGGGAGACTGTTACGGACACCCAATCATGTTTAGTAATAAGTTTAGTTATATTTATTTGTAAGGATTTTTGATGATAATAAATATAATTTTCTGTTAGGGCCATAGCGAGTAAGCATTGTAATTAGCTTAGGGCTCGTTTTATTTCAATAATAAGAAACCTGTTAGTTAGGAATTCCCATTTGCAAATTAGGTAGGCAGGTAGGGTAACAATTAACTAGCTAGGAAATATTAAGAAATATGTAGGTAGTTTGGTACAGGGGCGAGGGAGACCCTAGTAGGCTGTCTCGCTCAGGTGGAGCGAGGCCGGTAAAGCCTTCGAATTTCCTGTCCCCCATATCGCGCTTTCTGAGGGTAGGTAGGAAACCCATAGAGTGGATTGTTGCGAATGGGAATTTTATCACGATTAATGTAGGTAGGTTACAAAAACGTTAGAAGGAATACGCAGATGATGTTATGTGTCCGTCCTTGTTTGTAACTAATCTGTATTAGTCGATAAGTCAGACATGTATTTTTGGTTAAATAAAGGGCCGTGAGCGGGCCAGATCGTACGCGCTCTCACGGTCACCGATCTCAAAAAGAAGAGTTTTATTTGGAATCTACAGTCTACACATCGAAGGAAAGATCGTCGGAAAATTGACTCAGCCTGCCTGTAGTCAATAATAGTCATTTGTTGACGACACCGGAGATTTTTTTATAGGACCATCACGTTTTTTTGGTTATAAAATATATACCTACTCGTATGTATTGTTTTTACAAAACACTATCGACATTGCTAAAGTATTATAGCTACATTATAATCTCGTAAAATATCCATAAATTCTGCTCAATAGGCTTGTGACAAACTTTCCAAATTGAATTATTTTGATAAGATGGATGGCCTGTAATTTAATAATTAAGAGGTAGATACAATTAATAAAGTGTAAATTGTCATAAATAGTTTACTTCGACATAAGCATATCACAACAATGACCATAGGGGATCTTTCTAATAAGGATGAACACTGATACCAAGTCACCCTGTATATATCTGTGATAATGCGTCCGGCTTACTGGCTCATATTGATAGTGGAGTAGACGCGATCAAACGTGGCGCTTTCGATCATGCCATAGTAGAAACAAATATCAAGTCGCGCCACTGCAGCTCGCAGACTAACTTAAATAAATAACAACTCACCCGCTCCTATTGAAAGCGAAGTATACGTGACTATTATGGGTGGCCACGTCGTGAAATAACGCGGCCACTGGTAGCTCAATACAGGGTGCAAACAATGTACGAGCCAAATTCAATGGAGTGGAATACAAGAAAATTTTAATAAAGTGTAAAATCTTAAAGGCCGCCCATGATTCAGCGTCACAGCCTATTACGGGTCTGATTTGCAACATTATATATGATGTGTCTAATTAACTTTGTGTAGATTAGTTGTATAATTAACTTTTTTAAATAAATTATTTTGTATCTGCATTATTCACTACAAGATTGTATGATTCCACTCAAATAAAAATTGTCTGTAACCAAAAAAAAACAAGATTTATTATTTTCCTGCATTCTAGACCGACTCTTAACCACCTCTTGAATTTGGCTGGTACTATTTTACTCGACTTACCTGCTCCTATTGATAGCGGGGTAAACACCATAGTACGTGGCGCTCTCGATTATGCCCAGCAGAGCCACGCCGCCTATTCAGTACTAGATCCACAGTAAGTCGTGTCGCAGTAATAGTAATAATACCTATGTGGCTGGTATGGGTGGCCACGTCTAGTGGCTTAACACAGCCACTAGTAGCTCAATACAGGGTGCAAAAAAGTACGACCCAAATACAAGCTATGATTCAGCATCACAGCCTAGTACGGGGACTGATGTGTAACATAATTGTTTAATTAAATTTTTGATATAGATTATTTCGTATTTGTATTATTCACTACAAGATTGTATGATAACACTCAAATAAAAATATTCTGCAACAAAAAAAAACAAGATTTAAAAAAAAAACCTGCATTCTAGACTGGACTCTTTAACTACCTCTTGAATTTGGCTGGTACTATTTTACTCCATAACTGCCTCGGTGACGCAGCGGTTGAAGGGTCGCACTTTAAAGCGACGGCTGCGCCAGATGTCCCGGGTTTGATCCCCGGATCGGACCAAATATACGTACCTGGGTTTTCTGTTCAGAAATTATCAGGGTTGAACGGAGTTTGGAAGTTAGCGGTGTTTCACTCCCGGTGTTGCGCCGTTGGTCCTGCGCCTGATCTCTCTCCGGTCATGTCAGCTCGCTGTCCCATCGGGCTATGAGAGTGAGAGGAGTGCACTATAATATTATGTCCCGCGCAGTGGGTAAGACGTTGTGACTGGCCACCGTGGAAATCATCTAGGATAGGATAGGGACTATTACTCCATCATTAAAGACCGACTCACCCGCTTCTGTTGATAGCGGAGTAGACGCCATAGTACGTGGCGCTCTCGATCATGCCCAGCAGCGCCACGCCGCCGATCCAGTACTGGATCCGCAGTAGGTCGCGCCACTGCAGCCCGCAAACCAGCAGCCAGCCAGCGCATAGTACGGTGTACACACCGCACATTACGCCGAAGAACTTCGAACAAATAATACAGTTTCAAATCAAGGAACGATATTAATCTTGCTTTAGAATGTTTTTTAACACTCACATACATATAAATATAAATATAAATATATATATATATATATATATATATATATATATATATATATATATATATATATATATATATATTTATTAGAGTGATCTTTGTATGTAAATTTCAATGTTATTTAGTCCCGCGTCAAATTTATTAGGAACGTATTAAAAAGCGACCAAGTGCAAGTTGGACTCATGTTCTGAGGGTTCCGTACCAACTAAACACATAATTAGGTGTCTAATCTTACTTACTTAGATTTGTATTTTTTTATATATTTCGTTTTTTTTTTGTATTCCTAAAGGAGGAACCAGATTCAAGATATCCTGTCTCATTTGGTATCTCCGTAAAAAAATCGAGATTTTTCGAGATTCGATCGATCAGAAAGAAGACAGAGGCCTGAAACCTACTGAAAAAATGTGTCGGTAGCATTTTAAATTAGTAGGTAAGCTTTGATTCCATTCAAATTTAAAGTCATTCATTGAAACAGCATTTCTTATAATACGTAAAAGGAAACACGACGTTGTTGCTAAAAATATATACAGGCTGTCTAAAAAGTTGAGTCAAACGCAAGCCCTGACAGAGTAGGACAACAGCAAGGTGTCTCGGTTACAAAATCTAAACTTAACATAAAATTCTTTATAATCTGGCCAAGTGTAAGGTTGCAGGTCAACTAAAAAGTTATAGTGTTTTTCACTATACAAACTTCATAAAATGAATTGCACTTGTAAAAAGCAACTTTTGGCTGTGACAGACGAGGAATCGAACCCCGTGTCGTATGCTATCCGGGCGTATGCCTATACCACTCGGCCACCGTCAGATAAGCAAGCAAGTTGAATTGTATACCTACTGATAGTACTGACTACCTACTGCGTTTGTCATCATGAGGTACCTATCTATACAGAACACTAAATAAAGCTCATGTTACTTTTCTCTGTATTATTCATAGGCTAAACTGAAAATACCATTGATTTAAACACGTAGACGCTCACGCATCAAAAGGCCGCCGGCGGTCGACAAAAGCATAACAAAAGACTGTTGATAAACACATCCGTATAAGGAAGTAATCAGATTTCGACTCAAAGTCATAAAAGACACGATAATCTGTGGTCACGACAAAATGAACACGCGCCCATAGACATAATAAGCCATAATCTATACTAAATATTATAAAGCTTAAGAGTTTGTTTGTTTGAACTCGCTAATCTCAGGAATTACTAGTCAATTTGAAAAAAACATTTTTGTGTTGGATATCTTATTTATCAAGACGCTGCGACGGGTGGGTTAAAACTCAAAACGCACAGACGCAGTCGCGGGGGACCGTTAGTTTTAGATAAAGACGACATGCAAGATATATTTATATTATTTACCACTAAAAGAGGCCACATAGCAGCAGATAGGTAGCCGGACGGCGCCAGCATCTCCACCTGCATGGAGCCTTTAAAGTTGGCGCTGCTCGATATTGACATCTCCAACTTGTACACCCCTTCCTTGTCTACGACCAGAAGGGGCTGAGTTTTCTGTTTCAAAATATAAAAAAACATGGCAGGCTTAATGCAGAAACCATTCACTATCAGTCAATCTTAGGGCTTAAGAGAAAAGGCAGGATGTTGGTTTATACTTTATTTCTGAATTAGATAGACATAATAGAAAAAAATCAAATCCATATAATTAGATTCTTTTTCTGGATAATTGATATGTTTTAATTATTGATTAATTTGAATACTACTAATGTAAACTAAGGAGTACTAAGTTACTATCAATGTTTATGAAATTTAATTTTAAAATTAAAATGTTTTAATTTGAATTTATTTTATACTTGTTAAAGAATCAACTTTTCAGGGATAAGAAGAAAGTTTTTACAAGCTTTTGTAATTTGTTTTAATAAATAAGAAATTGTACACCACTTGGACATTGTTTCAATAAAATATAATTTTAAGCTCAGTATTAAAATATCACTTGTAGAGAGTTTGCGCATAAATTTGTAAGATAATGATGTTTGACTAGCAAGTTACATGAGAAAAATGAAATACCAAGTTTATGTAGACAAAAAAAACTCACCGAGTCTCTGCCTCCTGTTTGTTTGTCAGCATCTTCGGGAAGTTTGTACTTTTCATCGTACAAGACTATGGACTTGTGATCATGGCAGTAGTAGGTCTTTGGCCCCGTCCCAGTTGGGACATAATTGCTTGCGTTGCTAAACTCGGGGACTGATCTCTCAACTCTGCGTGGACATTCTACAATTTGCTAAAAAAGAAAAAAAAATGCAAATACAAGAAGCCAAGAATCCCTGAAATTGAGATTATAAAATTAACATCAGCCTTATAATATTTTACCATTTTCATGCAGGAGGGGTTCCTAAGCATGGTATTTATGTAACAAACATGTATTCTGTTTATCCACTTTAAAAATAAGATTACCAATGATGTTAAGAGGATTTTTTAAAATAAGTACCTGTTCAAAGTAGTGGAAATAGTCTGGTGAGCATGGAAATGGAGACCAGAGATATGAGATAGTTACGTTTGCAGATTCAGCACCACAATGCACTGTAACACCAAAAAAATTAAATTGTTGATATATTTTGTTTTTGTCTTCTAAGAATCAGGCAAGGAGTATATTAAAGATACAGATGTACAATGACTTAATCATTAACAGATAACTAACAATTTAAAAGATAATATAATGAAGTCGAGGAAATAATACTCACATACTATTATCAGCTTTGAATTTTTAAACAAAGATTTTGCTAATTGAAACCCACAGTTTCCCTGAAAAGAAAGCATAATTAGCGTCAAGGATAACGTGTATAACTTCTGTCGATCGGAAAGGGAAAATCATTTTTTTTGCATTGTAGGCGTTTCATGGCAGAGTTTATTTCGCGTTCTGAACTCCCTAAGGATACACTCTGACCGATTAAACTTATTCTAATAGATCATATTATCAATATGTAGAGCAGTGGATTAAAAAAACTGGTTTTCTGAACTCATATATACCCCATTCAGCGGCAAATCCCATTTTCCAACATCGGAAAAGCTGTGCGACACTTTGACAAACAACGCTAATAAAAACAAGCCGCGAAACATCATGATGAAATCACAAAAAACTGGAAGAACTATTGTTTATTTGTTGCGTTTAAAATTAAATCTAAACCACATTTTCAGGAGATTTTCAAATAGAAAACAACAATTTTCCTGAAATCGTGACGCACAGTATAGCACTTCAAGTTCAACAAATTTGAAAGATGACAGCTACTGTCATTGTCACTGTCTTATTTTTTTTACATTTCCAACTCAGCTTTTGTTTCGAATTATATAGCCAGAGAAATGGCTAAAACAACAAAACTATGGTACCTAAAAAATGGTGTAGAAAAAAGATAACTTGACATTATTTGACAGACAGTGAGACAGCCATCTTTGACAGCAGCCATTCATTCATGGTTGATTTCGTGTCAAAATATTTTTGTTTTGTCCCTTGTAATTTCCTATAAAATCCGCTTAATATGATGTAATTTTAATATTTTATTTATTTTACTATACACCAACGTCGGCTACCTTCAAACAAGTCATAACTATAACATGTTTTGGTGATACAATCTTCAAGTGTGATAGTCATGTCAGACTGCGCGTTAGTGGCCAATGTAAACGAACACGATGCGAGTATGGACGTGGGGAACGATAAGTCTCTTTTCGAGCCTACTGTTGATATGATGGTAAATGATTTCGATGACGAGAGAACACTAGACGAAGAAGAGGCTTTGGCGGCAGGCGAGCAGCAGGACCCGAAGGCCGAGTTAAACAGCCTTCAGAAAGAAGGTGACATGCCACTAGAGGAATTGCTAGCGCTATACGGCTACGACAGAACCATGGAAAAACCCGCGCCACCGGAGCCTGAGCCAGAGGTTGTCCCTGAGGAGCCAGAGAAGCCTGAATCAGCATTACAGCAGTTGTACACAGAAACGACGAGCCCAGAAGCCACACGGTGCTTGCGATCAGGCTCACGGCCGCCCTCTGAAGAAGAAGATGACTATGACTATAGTCCCGATGAGGATGACTGGAAAAAAACTATTATGGTTGGTAGTGACTACCAAGCAGGTATCCCTGAAGGCCTTTGTAGCTATGACGATGCTCTACCATATGAAAATGAGGACAAATTACTGTGGAACCCAAGTGTTCTAGATGAAAAAGTAATTGAAGATTATATGAAAAAAATATGTACAATGAACTCTGGGACAGGGGTGGATGCTGTCCCTCGTGGGAAACAGCTGCGAGATGACGAAGAAGCATTATTCCTACTTCAACAATGTGGTCACAATGTAGAAGAAGCGCTAAGACGGAGACGGATTTCTGCCCAAACGCCAGCTCATGCAAGTTTATGGTCCGAAGAAGAATGTCGCAACTTTGAAAATGGTCTCAAAGCGCACGGTAAAGATTTCCACCTCATAAGGCAACATAAAGTACGAACAAGATCAGTGGGGGAGCTTGTTCAATTTTATTATATTTGGAAGAAAACAGAGCGGCATGATATTTTTGCTAATAAAGCAAGGTTGGAAAAGAAAAAATATACATTGCATCCAGGACATACAGATTATATGGACCGGTTTTTGGAGGAGCAAGAGGCTTCAGGTGCTGGAATGGTCAGGCCAGCATCACCGTCTCCCATGATGGTATATGCTCCTTCTCCGGCTGCTCAGCCAGACCCGCTAGCATTAGGAGAGAAAGAGGTTTTCTCTCAACTTAACACACACACACCTCCACGAGCACTTTCAACAGAAGACCAGGAACCAGAACCAGGTTCCTAATACATGTATGTGGCTATGCCATTTAACGTAGAAAGCACTGTTTGTATTATGGTTATTATGTCATATGGTGTAAATGTTCCCATGCATGCAATGCAACATAAATGCATACTAAATTGTTTCTTTATCCTTATGCATAGTTGCCTTGTGATGTCATATAAAATTTATATTTATATGGGTTCATAATATTAGTTCAACATAAGTCTGTAAAAGCTTGAGGCCTTGTAAATGTTTTACTTCCATATTGAAGCAACTATCAAAAATCATAGTTACAACATCGTTACCATTTCAAATCCTGTATGTTGTACAAGATCAACGGTAGTTTTTATCACTAGTTAAATTTAATGGTGACTTTTTTAGACCTAGTATTTTATGATTTATGAATGAATGACAAAACTTTAATAAAATAATGTTTTAATTTTGATTACTTAATTAGGGTTTGGCACTGTGCCATTTTAAGATCAATAATAATTATGTAGTAGCATTTATTTATAATTTTAAGTGAGTTTTGGGTACTATTATTTATGTTAGTTTTGCATGCATGATAGTACTTTTTAGATAAATGATCAGGGATACTAAGATATAAATTTTACTGTTATAAATGTGTAGTAGTTGTCTATTTTAGAACCAAATAGGTTAAAATGTGGTCTTTTTCTAATGATAAGAATTAAAACTTCTATGTTGGATTAAGTTGTTCCTGATCAGTGATGATCACATTGCATATAAATTCCTTTATTCATGAACATATCATTATTTTACATGTTGATTTATGCTATTTTGATGACTGAAGATTTAATATGAATAAAATGATGCTAACCTGTAAATTGTATTGTATAGAAACTATTTTAATAGTAAGCATAACAGTACAATGTAAATAACTGCAAATACTTAATTTAATTTCCATGCTTGTTTATGGATAGGGGAATTGTGCTTTGCGAAAGTACCACCATTTAGCTAAGAATGGTGCAAATTGTGAGGAACATGTTTTATTAATAAACAGTGCAAGTACAATAATTGTTTCTTTCGTTTTAATCTTAGTATAGTTTAACAGCAAATGCACGATACGTTCGATAAATATATTGCCCCTGTGAAACGAACTCTCACCATTCCACAATTATTAGGAGACATACAGTGGACAAGCTAAAATCTCTTTTTGTTTCAGTATGGTCCAATACGACGCTTTTACAGGACACCCGATTTAAGTGTCCCTGATGCATTCTCAAATATCTTCCTTCTATACAAAATTAGTACGATTATTTTGTTGAGTCATAATGTATTTAATATTATTCTTGATCATATCAAATCAAATGCTTAATGATGATTTTAATGTTTTTAGTGGTGGTTGACCAGGATATTGTATTTTTCCGCAAAATAATAACTTTGATAGAAATTCAAATGAATCGTGTAACCACACTACGTGATCTTATAAAATGAGTTCGTCTAATTTGCGATATCATCTACAAATTCAACAATCTACAATAAATAGGAATTGTTTCCTTATTGCACCATGACTGCCTAGCACAAATTAAGACCTAGTTTACATAGAGATGCCTCTTTAGGAAAAAAATATAAGTATTTGCTATTCTTCTGAACTAGACGAGTGTACTCTGTATGCAATACTGATTTTATTTGAAATATTCAGCAGTATGTTAGTAAATAGACAGATGAAAACGTACATGCTAATTTACAACATGGAATAGTTTCTTTGCTATGCAATTTCTTGAGGCGTTTTGCTGAACATAGGGCTCTCCTACGGTTTTCCACAGTGACTGATCACAAGTGGTCTGTTTCCAGTTTGATCCTGCGATCATCACAAGGTAGACGTTCTACTGTGTCTTTGGTCGAAGGGTCTCCTATCTAGAAATTTTCTGCCCCAACTGCCATCAGTTCTTCGCGCTATGTGCCCTGCCCATTGCCACTGGAGCTTACTAATTCTCAGGGCTATGTTCATTACCTCTCTCCTACGTATTTCCTTATTCCTAATTCAATCTCGCAGAGAAACACAGAGCATAGTCCACTCCATCGATCGCTGTGTCAGACCATGTTTCGGATCCGTATGTCATCACTGGTAACACACTGGTTGAAGACTTTCGTCTTCAGACTGAAATGAAAATAAAGGCGACAAAATGACGCCAGAAACGTCTCAGCTTTAGATAGAGTTACAGATATTGTTAAAAGTATAAATAAATTATAGAATTGATACTTAGGCATTTAATACCTACTACATTTAGGATACCTTAATGAGCTTAACAGTTAACATAAGCCAAGATAGGTCGACACTGATCACAGACACTAACTAAAGTCTCGAAATGTTGATGGACAAAATAAAGTGCTTACGTGTGAAAAATATCCGTAGCGTTAACCTCATTTCTGAACTCTCCAAACCCATAAATAAACGTTTGGAAAGCCTTTGTTTATCTTATTAGCGACTGCACTCATTGTATTTTTACTCTGCAATGGTCAGAAATTATACCTAAAAATATGAGTGGGTAAGTAGGTTAGGTATAGCTGGCATTGTAGAAGCTATTTAGGTGTGGTGATATTAGTACTTAGAATAGAATCTATTTTGGTCGTGTTACATAAATTGTCGTAACTTGGTACAGAGCCAAGTTCAGTCAGTAGCTATGTTCGAGAACTTCCTAATCTTGACTAAATATCGCGGGTCCTATTTACGAGATACGTATTAATAATAACTTTTAGATCTATACTAAATATTGGCTTTTATTACGTAGGTAACTGGGACCAAATATAATCCCACATTAGTTTTTAAAACAATCTTGGTATCAGATAGGCACTAACTAATACATCAAACAACAGAATGGATAGGAACCAACCAAAAGGCTTTTATTTTTTGTTTTTACAAAATACCTAATTTTCTACTTAAATAACTTAACACATTCACACATCCAATTAAATTAGACATAACACAACTTGAAAATTGCATTTGAATAATTCATTTTAAACAAACAACTTCAGTCTTCAAGTCACCCAACTAATTGACCGGTTATATGGTAAACCTACTTATCCCGATTTAGACTCATCTGATTTTCTTAAATATAATAAGGCTGGTTTAACAGGCAAGTCTAAATCGGGCATTAAATACTACACTTGTACACATTTGGTAATCAATGTAACTTTTCTTTATCTTTGCCGCTAAAACTGGCTTTGATGATTCTTAGGACTGCTGTCAACAGCAGTTTTACTATGAAAATTAATACTACAAACGCTAGAACGAACACGGCTGTGACGTCTAGTAGGTTATATTCTATGAAGTTGAGGTCTTTCGCAGCACTGTGTAAGGGGTCGTGGAAGCCCCATCGGATGACGCGTTCCGTCCAATAGACAGCCGTGTCTAATGGCTTCGATTCTCGGTCGTGCCAGATTTTGGAAGCCCGCCGCGCGCTGAGACGCATCCTGAAAAATTGAAACAAGTTTCCTTTAGTTCCGTAGTTCAACATTCTGAAATAATGGCTAAGATAGAGTTGACAGGAGTAGAAATATTTATCGAGGGTAGAGTTATCCATAGTCAAGTGTACAAGGAGTCGATAGCTATTGCCATGTAAATTGATGTGAGTAGAAGTTTTAGGGGACGGATTAAAAGAGTGGAGATATTGCAGGACCAGTTGACGAAATTAGAGTAGACGTCATGTTGTCGAGATTAGTGTTATCAGAGGTTGAGTTGAGATTATAGTTTTTTTTAAATAATTATTAGACACCAATCACACACATTGCTCTGATCCCAAAGTAAGTAGCCAATGCACTTGTGTTATGGAAATCAGACACAACGGTGGTTACCACAACACCCAGACCCGAGACAATATTATTATTATTTATTTATTGAATAAGACATCATAAGATCCAAGTAGGGTTAGTAAACAATGACAATATAGAAAAGATCGTTTTCTAAACTGACCCGACCGGGAATCGAACCCGGAACCTCACGAGATGGCGACGCTTGAAACCAGCGTGCTAGCCACTCGACCACGGAGGTCGTCGTCGGAGTTATCAGTAGTGTAGTTGACGAGAGTGTAGTTATCCATCGTCAAGTAGACGAGAGTAGATGATATTATCAGGGAAGCGAATTGATGAGAGTAGTTATCAGGAGCAGAGTTTACGAGACTCAAGTTATCAGAGATGGCGTTGGCGAGAGTAGAGTTATCTTAACCGATCTCAAGTTGGCGAGTCAAGTTAACGGGAATTCAACTCACGAGCGTAGAAGATAAAATAAGAAACCAAATTTGCGCACGGGCAGGATTCGAACCTGCTACTTCTGGCTGACCAGGCCAACGTTTCTGTCCGACTGCACGGTAGCTCATAGTTGGAGAGTGCGTTGGCCCCGTTTAAACATACAGATACCTATGTCAATGTTAGTGTAAAAACATTCTTAGCTATTGACGAGCGTGTGTCGATATTGTTACTAATGTGGTCGACAGCGGTCGCTTTGGTGAGATTGTCGGTAGAGTCATGAGAGATCGAGTTGATGAGAGTAGAGTTAAGTTACCCGTCGTCAAGTTGGCAAGAGTCGAATTATCGGGGATTCAATTGACGATAGTAGAGTTGATATTACCTTCTTCTGTGGTCAACAGCGGTCGATTTGGTGGAGTGTAGTTATCTGATCCGTCATCGAGTTGGCGAAAGTCGAATTATCGGGGATTCAATTGAGGATAGTAGAGTCGATATTACCTTTTTCTGTGGTCAACAGCGGTCCATTTGGTGTAAAGTGGAGTTATCTTATCCGTCATCAAGTTGCCGAGAGTCGAGTTATCGGGGATTCAATTGACGATAGTAGAGTATTCCCTACTTTTGTTGTCATCAGCGGTCGCTTTGATAAGAGTAGAGTTACCAGCGATCGAGTGATGAGGGTAGAGTTATCTTATCCGTCGTCAAGTTGGCGAGAGTCGAGTTATCGGGGATTCAATTGACGATAGTAGAGTCGATATTCCCTTCTTCTGTGGTCAACAGCGGTCGCTTTGATAAGTTTAACGTAGTTTTAAGAGATCGAGTTGACGAGCGTAGATTTATCGTGTACGTCGTTAAGTTGGCAAGAGTCAAGTTATCGGGGATTCAATTGACGATAGTATAGTCGATATTACCTTTTTCTGTAGTCAATTTGATGAGAATAGAGTAATCAGGGATCGAGTTGATGGGAGTAGAGTTATTTTATCCGTCGTCAAGTTGGCAAGAGTTGAGTTATCTTTAATTCAATTGACGATAGTAGAGTCGATATTACCTACTTCTGTGGTCAACAGCGATCGATTTGACGAGAGTAGAGTTATCTTATCCATCGCCAATTTGGTGAGAGTCAAGTTATTCACTTGAATCTTCGAGACGAGTGAAGAAAAAAAGAGCTCATTAATGGACTGTAAAGGGCGATGGTGTCGAGAATCGTGATTATTGTCTCGGACATATCAAGAAAGGATTCGGGGATGAGTTGTATCGTTTGGGAATCAAGTTGTCACGGACGGTTTTGCCGGGGTGAATTCTTCTGAGGTCATTTAGGGCTCCACTTTTTCAGTTTCAATTTTGGGGTCAAATAGCGTTCTTATGACTTGGTAACAGTGTTTTTCTTTTATCAGCGAATCCGTGTATTTATCTCGCACGTTTCGTTTTAATAAATTAACCCTTGTCTACGCAAAAGAAGGTATTTGATAACAAACATTGTTATGAGTCCATAGTATGATATGATGTTTATTTTGTTTTCTCGATTGACGCCTTATGAATTGTGATCTTAATTAGAGAAAACAATACGGTCGTTGACCTGCTAAAAAGTGTCAAAGACATAATGTGGGTACTTTGACATTTTCGTGTCATGCGTCAGACATTAGCATATCATCCACATAATGTTTTTCAAACGCACTTTGTGCAGTACCATTTTTAAATAAGTACTATACTGTTTGTCGTAGACTGATAATTGAATTGAAAGCATCTTTAACTGATCGTTATCTTCATAGTAACATAACAACGCATCAGCCCAAAATACTATCCATGTTATGGTTCACGAAATGCTGGCTTATATTATTCGTGGTATGCTCAGACAGATCTCGACCCGCCCAGTTTTAAGATTTGCTTACAACATACATTATGTTAGTAACTGAAATGAATGACAGGTTGTAATGTTATCGTGCCGAGTGACAAAGAGCATGCAATCGGATCCACTATTGTATCATTGCATTCAACGAGTACAGATCATTGCGGTTCTGAGTGGATCTTTTATTCGATTATGATTCCTTTAGCCCACAAAAGAAGGATGCCATGAGTCGTAACGCCTGTTCATCCAATTAAAAGACAGTGGGCGAATATCCAGAAGCCATATAGTGGTTAACAGCAGTTATGTCATTTTACACAATCGTTATAAAATTAAATCCATAGTAACCGGGTCATAGGATAAACCACAGGGTATTAGTCAGTTTGGGTCGAATGTCTTGGAACGAGGAAGCCTAATGAAGTTTCCAATTACCCACAGTACTTATCAGCATTAGCTATACAATATGGTGCAAACTTCTGGTATGACTCTACTCGCGATCAGGGACTCGAACCCAGGACATGTAGGAACTTAAGTTTATAATGATAACTCACCCCAAAGGTATTTTGGGTCTTGTCCTTTTTTTACGAATCATGAGGTAGGTCATCAAGACAAAAATTAACACATTGTTTTATAATACGGTGATTTTATTATATTGAAAGTGGGGATTAACGACAAAGGCGATGAATAACTAGATAGATAATCCATATAGTGTATGTTAACAAATATAACGAATTACTATTTTACTGCAGATATGCGAAACCTAATAACTACGAATATCTTCTCTGTATACATATATCAAAGAAAGTCGTGATGTTATAACCGGAAAAAGGGTGGACCAATTTTCATGTTTTTTACTTTGTTGGATTCGTCGCCGCCCCGAATAAGACATAGGATGAAGGAAAGGCGATGTCCGCCGCAAGCTTTTTAAATAATAATAATAACAAAAACTAGTTACAGTATGTAGTGTCATCTACAATACGGGGTTTGAAACGAGACATAAAAAATAAAAGCAGCATACTCACTCAGCGCTAAGAGCAGTCTGTATAGCCGTCAGAAAGCTGGCTTCAGTCAGCTTTTCATAAGGCAGCGACACACCAAGGCCAACCTCTTGGGCCATCGCGGCGTTATACGGCTGGTCTCCAAAGAATGGCACCACCACCATTGGTTTCCCTGCTGATATCGCCTCCGTCATGCCCAGAAGACCTCCGTGGCCTATGAAGGCCAGCACCTTTTTGTGGCCTGCAGGAAAAGTAAATATATTAACTAAATATACACCAGACAATTATCTATTATAATATACTAATCGGTTGTTTTTTTCGACCTTATGTTTTTCAAAATTATATTTTAGTTTTAATAGTGTTTAGTCACTAAAGAAACTTAATAATATAAATGCGCTTGAAAAAAGCAACTGTTCCAGACGAGGAATCGATCTCCGTGCTCTTACGCTATGCGGGCGTATTGTGAGAGCAATCTCGCAACATTGATGAAATCACGCAGCCTACGCGTTAAAGAAAGCACTAGCAAAATTCAACAGGTTTGCCAATATGTCGGTGGTCGAGTGGCATAGGTATACATCCGGATAGCGTAAGGCACGGGGTTTGATTCCTCGTCTAACACAGTTGCTTTTTTCAAGTGCATTTTATATTACTAAGAATTTTTCTTCCTTGTGCTACGAATACCAGACAACAATAATGACGGGAGCTTCTCTTATAAATACATATAAGCATCCATTTTTTTGTCCCTGACGGGATTCGAACCCACGACCGCCGGCATAGTAGTCAGGAGGCCAAACCACTATACCAAATGCGTCGTCTATCAACTATCAATTGACTATTCTACGTTATACATAGGTATGTACGTGACGGATAATTACGCTTTAGTGATGCATTTATATTTAGGTACACTGAAAACAGCTTAGTAAACGAAGATATATTTGAAAAGATAATTAATATTCAAAATCATGTGATCATCCGTATGTCAGAGTATTTATAGCTTATTGTTATCTCTTTCTATTTTATTTAGACACAAACAATAAGATAATATTGCTATATTGAACCCGGATAAAAATAATGTCGTTATAAAATACGTAACAAATTACCATGCCTGAACATTATATATATGTATCGTACACGTGTAGACCATTTTTTAGGGTTCCGTAGTCCAACAAAGAATCCATATATATACTCGGATTTTTAATTAGATAGACCAAAATGACAGCTTCAATCTCACTTTTTATTTTACTTATTTGGATTAATAATACATATGAACCGTTGTACAGCTATGAGCAAACGAAAAACATGAATGAAAAATTGTAAGGCGTAAAAAAAAATAGTCCTTTCACATGATGACATGACAAACATGATTTTAAAACGTATATATTTTTTTGGAGTTTTTTTGTAATAACTTCTTTTACTCCATGCTAATAAACTTCTGCACCACACAAACTCAAACTACATCTATTTAATTAATTATAAAAAAACATTTAAAAGCAACGATTTTATAAAAAAAAAAAAATTCAAAAAGTGACATGCCATTTTGATCCATCTAATTAAAAAGCAGAGTATAGTTTCGTCTTGTAAGTTGGTTCGTCTGTCCGCAGTTAAGCGTAATAGGACATGGGTATGTATCTTAATCCACCAAAGTGGTAAAATAAAATTTTCTAAATTATTTTTATATTTCAAAAATATTTAAAAGATTTTTTCCCTTGTCAAACCCATTGTTGTTATCGTTGAATAGGTATTTTATAATGATTATGAGTTTGCTATCATCACTTTTCGATAAAGTGGCTAGTTGCCGTAACATTTAGTTTTAATGGTCAATTTTATGTTAGAGCCCAATGTCCCCACTCTCTCTTAACTAAACGGTAGTAGATAGACACGTGAAAATATTAACAGGACTAGCATATACGATGAATTTTGAAGAAAAACTATCACGGCTTTATCATAGACGTGATAGTTTTCATAGTGTTAACACATTACGGAGTTGTAGTCCATAAACTTAAAGAAGAATAATTTTCATGTAAATTTTCGCATATCTAAGGTTTACTTCGAAAACGCATTAAGATATGAAACTAAAACTGTAGTTGATTATTGATTTTATGTAATTGTCTGTTTTGGCTTTAATAGATCAAAATTGTGAGTCAGAGCCATCAAAAGAAATAATCGGTTTTGTGTCATAATTTCGGATATTTTTGTTATTTAAAGGGAATCGAAAAGTAGTGATAAAGTAAAATAAAAGTGCGTACTTAGTAGATACGGAACCCTTCGTTGGCGAGTCTGATTTGCACTTGGCCGTTTTTTTAATACACAAGTAAAGAAAATACTTTAATTAAAGTAAAGTAGTGTTTTGGCTTTAATAGATCAAAATTGTGAGTCAGAGCCATCAAAAGAAATAATCAGTTTTGTCTCATAATTTAGGATATTTTTGTTATTTAAAGGGAATCGGAAAAAAATATTTGGCAATCTCAATGTTTTACAGGACATTTTTAGTAGTGATAAAGTAAAATAAAGTAGTAAAATAAAAGTGCTTACTTAGTAGATACGGAACCCTTCGTTGGCGAGTCTGACTTGCACTTGGCCGGTTTTTTAATACACAAGTAAAGAAAATACTTTAATTAAAGTAAAGTAGGCTCTACGTGATCATGCATGATATCATATTTATTATAACTATAAACAACTTCAGTTAATTAACGATAAATCATAATTATGTTCTAAGTAGATACTTCTGTATCACTCACTATCTTTTAGATGATGGTCTTCATATCATAATTATTGTCATGATTTTAACAGAATGTGTAAATTCTCTTTTATGAATTTATGTAAGTCATATTTTTGTAAAATCACTGTCTATTATATTCAAGTAGCTCTTAATTTCTACCCTATCACTTCCCCTTACAGTGGGTTGGGGCGCAAAATACTACGGTTGAGACGAATCTAAGGTCTCACACACAACTACCCTTTAAGCTGTAGTAGGGATGTTAGAGCTCCGTAACCGTTACCGAATCTATCGGATCTCTCTTTCTCTTCTTAATCGTTCACTTATTGCTGAGTATCGTGACTCCGAATTTTGTCAACCAACAATTTCCATCGGTTGCAGTCTGTCGCTTGGTGCAGTGCGGCGCTGATCGGTGTTTCCAATCGCTCGGAGATCTGATCCGACCATCGCTTTGGACTGCGGCCTCTCGGTCTTTTCCCCTCTACTTTTCCTGTTACCATCAAGCGTTCCAAATTATCCCCATCTCTCCTCGCTATGTGGCCGAAGTACCGCACAATACGCTGCAGGCAGGTTGTCGACAGTCGCTGAGCATTCTCTATTTTCAGTTCCTTGAGGATTGAGACATTTGAGCGAAAGGCTGTCCACGGTATTCGTAGCATTCGGCGCCAACACCACATTTCAAAGGCGTCTAGTCGTTGCCTGTCGGTGGCTTTCAGTGTCCATGTCTCTGTTGCATAAAGAGCGATAGAGAAGACAAGTGTGCGAACGAGGTGTATCTTAGTCCTATTAGATATATTTCTGTCTCTCCACACTTTGCTCAGTTGGGTCATTGCTGTCTTTGCCATGCCAATTCGTCTGCGTATCTCTGTCTCACTGCTGCCTTTGTTCGTGATCACTGACCCAAGGTATTGAAAATGGTCTACAGTCTCATAATCTTGAAGGAGGCCAGAGCGCTGGAAAGCCCCGAAACGGTCAATCCGAATCTATCGGATATCCGATATAAATATATCCGTAACCGAATCCCAAATAAAAAAAATGGATAGGGGCGGAGCCTAATTGAGACACGTGGGGCAGCGGTAAGAGGGTCGCACTTTAAAGCGACGGCTGCGCCAGAGGTCCCGGGTTCAATCCCGGGTCGGGCCAAAAATTTAAACCTGAGTTTTTCTGTTCTGAAATTCTTAGGATAGCCCGGAGTTTGGAAGTTGGCGGTTTTTCACCCCCGTGCCTCGGAAAAGCACGTAAAGGAAAACGACCAACGGTCCTGTGCCTGATCTCTCTCCGGTCCTATCAGATTTATGTCCTATCAGGCTATGAGAGTGAAAGGAATAGAGAGTGCACCTGTGTTTGCGCACACACTTGTGCACTATAATCTGTCCCGCGCAGTCGGTTAGTCGTTGTGACTGGCCACAGTAGTCGAAATCGGCTAGGGGGACTATTATTATGACAAGTAGATCATAATATAACGTGTCTCAATTAGGCTCCGCCCCTATCCAAATTTTTATTTGGGATTCGGTTACGGTTTCATTCATCATCATTTCTAACATCCCTAGGCAGCAACAGGGTCCCAAAAGCAATATAAAAAATTAACGCTCCACTGTCAAACTAAAAATTACGAATGGCGACTACAACACATATTTATTGACAAGTAATAAAAATTGCAGTCCAGTGCATAAACGGTTGCGCATTGAAATCAGAGTCAATATACTCGTATGTCATCATTATTATATTGGCCACGTACAGAACGTGTCTAGAATTGATGTTTCGTTTGTTTATTACTTTGTTTTGGAACGTGCAGCTTAGAAAAGAATTTCCTCCCTATATTTCAGTCAAACATAAATAAATTATATAAATAAATATACTTTCGATTGTTATCCTAGCTATGGAAAACCTTTGCTCACTGCGACTATTAGCAGCGATGCAGCATCGATGCGGTCGCAAACGCACGCTGGTTTCAAGGCGTCGCCGCTCCGAGGTCCCGGATTCGATTCCCGGACGGGTCAATATAGAAATCAAAATTTTCTAAATTGTCTCGGGTCTGGGTTGTGTATCACCTTTGTGTCTGATTTCCATAACAAAAGTGCATTAGCTACTTACTTTGGGATCAGAGCAATGTATGTGATTGGTGTCCAATATATTTATTTATATTTGTATAAACTTGTTTATACATAATATATATTTATTTATTAAAATTACACACTTGCTCTTTTAGCATCGATGCAGTCGCGATGCAGAAGCTGGACATTGACAAATTATGTACTGCATATTGGCGACTGCATCGATACTAAATGAAATCTGTTCATTGCGTAAGTCGCGCGCGATGTTGTTGATGCAATTAACTTTCAAAAGTCAAAGTGATGGCACCGACTCCAAAAAGAAATTGTTTGCCTAAAATGGCTTCCTTTCCTTTCAGGGTCTAGAGTTTATTTAAGACTTTTTGTGCATTTTGGTTTGGAAGTCGGTTTCTACTTTATTTAAAAGGTTAATTTCATTTCTTCATTTTTAGTGATTACAGGAGGGGGGGGGGGGGGAGTTTTTGACTCTGTTTTTTAAGAAGTAACAAATTACCTATCACAAGTTCTGTCATTATAATTACTGAACTCCTAAGCGTTAAGGAGTTTCACCTTTAGCTCAGCTTCATACGATGTTGACCATCAGACGTAACAACACGTCAACATTAAGATTCTAGTAGAAACACTATATGTGCCTTTAAAATTTAAGGGTTTTCCTCGATTTCACCAAGATCCCATCATCAGTTCTCGAATTAGCAGAAATGTGACCAACTAGAAGGTATACCCTCTAGGTAGGTATCTCTCTCTAGGTAGGCGAATTTTTTTTTCGAATCGGTCGACAAATGACTGAGATTATGAGGTGACATAAATACGAAAAAATACATACAGTCGAATTGATAACCTCCTCCTTTTTTAAGTCGGATAAAAAGTCGCAGTGTGTAAGGGGTCTTAGTGTTCGAGTATGAACCTATGGCAAATTACTGAACTCATTACTGTTCTGCAGTTACTGTTATTAGGCTGCAATGATAGACAGGCATTACCAATAATGATTCGCAATCTTAGTGGCATCAGTAGGTGTTTACAGGAAATAATCTAGAATTCTAGATATAAGCTTCCTTGCATTATAATTTTCACATGCATACCTACGTGTAATCTTAAGTACCTGAAGTATGAAGACACCTATCATACATTTAATGAGGTTAATGACGATTTGACAAATTTTTTATTTGTAAAAACCATATTACTATATTTTTAACTAAGTTTTGTGACTGACTCTTGCATTGTAAAGTAAACAATCAAACGATTGTTTAATTACTTATTTTTTTCAAAAAAAAAATGTTTATAAGTAGTTATTTATTAAATTAATCGCCATTGAAAATATATTCCAGAATAGTATTTGAGTATACATTATACCTCATTTCCTTTATACATGGACGATAGGTCCATTATTGCTTTATTCCACTTTTATCGATTACGAAAAACAACAAAATATTGAAAACAATAATTTGATGGTTTATATTACGACTTGGTTTTGCAGTTAATCGTATGTGTAACTTTCAAATCAATCAATCTTCAACGATCAAATTAATGAGGCTCATTGTCTTTTTTTATTAATAACAAACCAAAAAAATAAAACTTAAAATCGACCTTTTCAAAAATGAAACGAAACGAACGGTCTAATTAATTAAGTTAAGTAAACAATTATTGTTATCTCGATAATCCCTATCAATAACTGTTTGGTATATTATGAAAATAGCCCAAACAAGCAGAATATCATAATCTCAACTATTTTTGACTATTGATAAGAATAAGCTGTGAAATCCGTCTGTGACCCGAAAAAAGGGCGATAAAATTGTTGTTTGTTTGTTAAAATCGATGTTAGTATTTTATTGGGTTATTTTTTTCAGTTATTATCATGTCTAGACTAGTTACAAGTCGGTGGCCTTAATCTTTTAGACCTCCTTAGTCATGTCTGTTTTTCTACTCTTTACCTATCAATCGGTCAAGTCAGCGTTCAACAATCAAAAAAAAATACGGAATAAAGGTTATAGCACATCTATTCACCCGTCACGGGAACAACAATGTATCAATTTGAGGCGTTCAATGTTCTTTGTATAAAACTAGATACTTCAACTCAACGCACATCTATCAACTTCGTAACGTCTCTACCCCGGATCAAGATCAACTCGGGACCCACTCGATCTCGGTACCGTTACCATGAGTTTACTCGATAGCGAGGATGGTTTTACTCGCTAGCGACGACATAACTTTTTGTATGGAAAATTTTAGTTCTGTCAGTGACCGCTAGAGGCGCTGTGCTGTGTAATTTTCCATAGGCTTTTTAACGTCGTCGCTAACAAGTAAAATCGTCGTCGTTATCGAGTAAACTCATGGTAGCGGGACGGGAATCGACCACCGACGAATGTTTATCATGACTCTAGACTTAATATTGTGTTGTCTCATTCTTCACACATCCATGTTTTGTCTACACTACATTTTCTTCGTCTGCAAGGTGCGGCAATACTACTAATAGGAGGGTATTTTATGTTTGAATGATTGAATGAATGGCTGATATAATACCTACCTGTGATCTTTAATTGACTAATAATCACTGTGGTTAACCCCGTTCTCTTGTTTTTTTACCCTGACTATATATGTATATGGTACGTGTATCCTGTGTAGTTTTGGTTCCCGAGTTTTTTACATGCATTTTGAACTATTTCTTCAAATAATCATTATCACAAATTTCTTCATCGGCACTCCGTCTACCTTTAGGAAAAATATTTAACTAATTTCCGCTGCTTTTATTGTCCGTCATTACGAGTAATTTGTTTTCACACGAATCTGATATTTTCTGCAGTGCGAATAAGTGAAAGGCAGATATATTATTGAGAACGTAGAAAGCAAGTAAAAAACAAGGTAGGTATAAGGAAATTTAACTACGCCTTGTACGAGCTGCTGAGTTATTTGAAACATCTTTCAGCAGTGCCGTTACTGGGCAACATTGTGTCAAATTTATTTTTAAAAAAGGATAATAAAGCGGTTTTAAATAAAAGTTTCTTGAACATACATACGTACTAAATACAACATGAGTCAGAATCAAAGCGCACCTGCTGGTGTTTTTACAAAAACACTTGCATAAGTATAGAAATGGTATTTAGTCTGACACTGACTCATTTATTTGTTAGTACTAGCGGTCCCCCGCGACTTCGTCTGCGCGTTTTGAGTTTGTGCTCTCTCTTCCCGTCACAGCATGATATTTTACAGCCTTAAGCCTTCCTCTACAGGGTGTTGTTTTGGTCAGTGACATCCAACTCATGGATGATAATATGAGTTATGCTTATTCTAAAAAAATGATTTTTTTAAATTCTGAGCAAGTTTTATACAGGAAAATCTCTTCACAACATTCAAAAAAATGACAAAACGAATGGGAAAACTCGCACCCCAGCACGTAGCTAGCACTTATCTACGAAATACTACGCCGTAGCTAGTACGCTTCGAAGAGGCTACCTGGTGATGGTAGTTTTGACTCGATAGCTGTACCGCATAAAAAAAAATGTGAGTTTTTTCTATTTAATTTTTTTAAATATTTTTTTTGGCATCAGTATCGTTTGTATAGCCACCCCTGAGTCGCTCGTCGCTGACCAAAACAACACTCTGTATAATTAAGCTACCCAACACAAAAATATGGTTTCAAATCGTTCCAAGTTCCTGTCTAAGATTAGCGCGTTCAAACAATAAAACTATTTAGCTATTTAATATGAGTATATATTAGTTTAGGAACGTTTCAAGAGGTTTCTATTAAAGATGGTGGTATGCAATAAGTAAAACCTATTCTACATCATTCAGTCTATTCTATATTATATCTAGTTCTAAGCACTAATTTATGAGAATTCAGTTAGCTATTGCTTAATCATTGCTTAGAGATATATTTTGACGATTAAGGTTGATTAGTTTAGCTTTGCGACTTTCTAGAGTTTGGGAGTCATCAGACTCTGCACTGTGATCTAGAGTCATATTTGGTCTGGTAGAATGCTAGATAATCTCTTTAAATAACAATGTCGCGACATCACGCGTGAACGGCTGGACCGTTTTATTTTTGTTGTATTTGGTGATTATTAAAGAAAACAAATACTAAAATTGAGCAAGTGGACCGATTTTCATGATTTTTATTTTGTTAGATTTGTCACCGTCCGGAGGATAATATCTTTTGAAATTTGTCGCCGTCCGGAGGATAATACCTTAAAAAAAATGTCACCGTTCGGTGAATAATAACTTTAAAATTACGAGGCCGGAGCGGGATGGGTCAGGGCAAGAAACAAAGTTCGCTGGTTCCGCTAGTTTCTTAAAAAATGCTTAACGAAAAGTAACTGAAATACTCACGTAACAAATCGTACTGCGGTATCCATCTGACCTTCAGCACGTTTCCTTCTAACGTACCCTCTTCATCTGAGTTCTCATACTTCCAAATGACGCGCTGTTTCAGCCGCGAGAGGGCGCCCATGATCATGCGTTCTCTGTGCTCTGGCATCGTGGATGTCTTGATCAGGGAACCGAAGCTGAGGAGTACCACACCCTCGTGCGACTCGTTCATGAAGCGCTCGATGTACTGCAACCAAAAAAAAACGATTTGTCATTTTATTTTAAGCTTTAAAAACTTTATCTATACTAATATTATAAAGCTGAAGAATTTGTTTGTTTGAACGCGCTAATCTCAGGAACTAGTGGACCGATTTGAAAAATCTTGTGTTGTTGCATTAGGTTATTCCTTGAAGAAGGCTTTAGGCTATAAAACATAACGCTGCGACGGGAGGGGAGGGAGCAAACTCAAATATCGCGGACGAAGTAATGGGGGATCGCTAGTCTAGTTCTCATAATAAATACAAGTTTCACTTAAAATGAGATTTAATTAAATTTAAAATTAAGCTTATTATATTGGCCACCAGTACCCGATTCAAAATGTAGCTTAAGTTTATTTTTAAAGGTACCTATTCAAAGTTTTACAATTCCGTATAATGTTTTATAGCATTTCTCCCTTAAACAAAATAGTCTTTCTCCCAAAACCAATCCTAGGCATACCTAAATTTGGTCCATTTTTCTTAAAGATAAAGATCTAATTGCTGTTATTGGTACAAGTTAAGCATGTATCGTATTTCAGAGATTAGTTTAGTTGGGTTTCTTGCTTGGATCATTTCGTAACAATACGCATTCTAAATAATGTGGGAGCAAAAGAGGTCTGGCAGAACCGCGCTTTGTGAAAACCGCGATTTTCCCTACTCCAAACCTTTAGTCCAAACCTCGGGGAGTCTTCTTGGATATTGCGCAAAAAATCCATTGTATAAAACTATACGGCATGGAACTGGCCGCTTACATTTTTTTCTTCACAACATAAGTAACAGCTGTCATCTTGTTATTTTATTTACTGGCTAGTAAAAACTAAATTATTCGACCTCCCTGCAAGTCTGATTTCATAGCTGTTTTATGAAGTTCAAAAAAGTTTAGTGCCTGTACAAAATGTCGTAACAGGTTCTAGTGACAGTTATCTGCCAGTTACTTCATAAAAAAATACGTTTAATATTTGAACTATATTTTGTTAGGGCTAGTTTGACCGTGATGAAATAGGCCATAAGCATTATACATAGTTAACTGGTAACTTGAACGTTGCTTGACTTTGAATAGAATGCTGAACTGGAGAAGGCATTGAAAAGCAACTCAATTTACAAGAAACACTTTACTGAGAGAACAATGTGTTATATTTATGCTTTTTTGCATTAAGACTTCCTCAGCCAACGGCATTGTAAAGGTTTACTTGCAAAGGTCCTACCTGAGCTGCATATCGATTTTAGCTTTTAACTTGTTAGTGGAAATTAAAAAAAAACTGCTATTGTGTTGCTTCACGTGATATTTTTATTGTAATTCAAATATTTGATGGTGCGTTTAAATTTTACTACGAGCACATCTTTGCCAAAATAAACAATTTCCGGGGGTGAAATATGTATTACTTTTTTCTCGTACCTACTTATATGGAATTATGATCGTAATCCCTAAGTTTCAAAAATTGCGAAACATGTAAAATAAGTATGTATGTATATTTTTAGTTATTTATGTTTTGGTAGTTATGCATATGACATACACTTAAATACTGTCTATTAAGTGTATAAACTTAAATTAATATTATGATATGTATATAATATTGTTATTCTACACTATAGTATTTTGTTGCAATTTTAATATCTTTTCTATTTACAATATTCTCCTGCACTTATAACAATCTCTCTGCATGCTATAAAGGTATGACTGGGAGAAAATGCTGTTAGCATTAAGTCCACCTTTTGTACACTTTGATATGTGCAATATTTTTTTAAATAAATAAATAAATAATCTCTGAAAATAAAATACCTACTTTAAATTTACGATATGTCTTATAAGTAACAATTGTAAGGAAATTTTGATGGTAATGTTGGCTTTTTGGCAGCTGTTCAAATTCACACCATGGTCATAACTTCTAAAAACTGACTAAAAAGATTGAAATAACACAATCGCCTTCTATAAAAACATCTTTTGGAGTCCATGAATGATGTGTTCAGACTGTTGGTGTATGTAATCTTTACATCATGCAACGATTCTATTATTTTTAATTCTAAATAGAAAACGAATGCGTTATTTTTAACTGACTTCAAAAAAGGAGGAGGTTATCTATTCGTCTGTATGTTTTTTTTGTGGCTATGTTATCTAATAAGTATCATAGTCATTTGTAGACCGATTTGAAGAAAAAAATAGTTATAATAATAGATTATTAGTTATAACTAATATTTCAGAAACTACTAAACCAATTTTTATGAAACTTACACTGCATCCTAAGTTAAAATATACTAAATACAATTAAAAAAGAGTCATCTCGCTATGAATTCTCTTCTCTTCTTTTTCGGGTAATCCTAAGACAAACATACATACACTTACGTGAGTTTGCTTATTTTAACTTACTTACCTACTGATTTTATTCAATTCTAACGTCGAATTGCAGACAAAAAGGTAAAATTGATACCTACTTTTAATGAAGTCAGTATTTCATTTAAAAATTTATTATTTATGAAATTTATTGCGTTTTAAATATTTAAACTTTGTTAACTTTACTAATACTTGATTATAAATGGTTAACTATTAACGGAAGGTTACGAAGTTCATAATTTGTTTAAAATAGGTTTCCAAATAAACAGGCATTTACTATTGTATGTAAATCAAGAATGAATGGATTCAGTGGATGTGTCAATATCTTCCTGTCGTTATGTTTTTACATAATTCCAGTTAAATTCTAAACGAAAGTTTTTTAAATAAATTGATATTATCATTAGGATCTAGTTAGTTGTACACTTGTGGATGACCGAACCCAGTTTATTACGCAGTGTTTGTACAAATGCGGACCTAATCACCTAAAAAGCTTTTCTAAATTAACACGAATGCGGGCTTCTGAGTTTAATAATAAAATTCGTAGAAAAAGTATTTCACAACAACAGCTACCTACCAGTTTCAATTAGATTAATACACCAACACTTTAGAAATGCCACGTACCCATCTATTTGTGATTTTCTAAACTAATATTAAAAAGCTGAAGAATTTGATTGAACGCGCTAATTTCAGAAACTACTGAACCGATTTGAAAAAAAATTTTTGTGTTGGATAGCTTATTTAAACATCACGCTGCGACGAGAGGGGAGGGAGCAAACTCCGCTAGTTAGTAGTAATTACATTTATGTAAATGTTTTATTTTTAATTGATTTTAGAACATGAAGTACGTTGTATTCAATTATATTATTTTACGCTAAATTAAAAAAAGAAACGATACGTAACTGAAACAATCGAAGACAGCACTAAATGAAAGTTATCCGGATTAATAAACTACTTCTGAAACTATAAACCGATTGATGCAATAAACTGAAAACAAATCTGAGTGACTACTGCACTGGTAGGTATTTTATCGTGAACTTTATTGTTCTATCGCCATAAATTGCTATCGACCGTCAAGTTCGCAGAAATAACCGCAAGCACACAAACAAACTAGCCGATAGCCATATCATTCAGGGTTCATCCACCGTGTATATACTTTATTAGGTACATTCATGGGTCAACGGAATGCGTCACCCTCAAGACGTGCTTTAAAGCTCATGTACCTAAACAAATTTCTACATTCGTCCTGCACTAAAATCTAAAAATAAAGCGTCACAAAAATAGACTTACCGGTGGTATAACACTCCTTTTGTGGTTGAGATGCATCCCTCCTACTTCGACTAATCCAGGCACCAAAGGACGCGCTCCGTTCAAACTATGGAACACATTCACCAACATCAACGTAGTATTTTTCGCCAAATCATTCAGATCAGGAATCCTCCTCCCAAAATGCTTCTCAATTATCTCCTGCTCCTTCATCTGCACTGCATATCGGTACCACAACTTAAAGTAGACACTTAAGAAAGTGTTCTCCAGCCTTTGTCCGAAGGTCATCCGTGAGGTGAAATCCGAGCTGATGACAGGGACATACGCGGGGTTATCTGTCACCCCGATTCGATCCCCAGACCAATGCATCAAACTGCTCGTCAACAACGCGATAATAGGCACCCTCTTTCCATAAACATGAGACAATCCAAGCATGCAATCACTGTTGAAATTCTCCACTAAAATAACGTCGTATTCCTTTCTCAGAGCAGTCGCGAGCGGAGGCCAGCTCACGAGCTTCGAGCAAACTTCCAAAGCCATATCTCCCAGTGGATGAAAATCTATCATCTGATTCACGATTCTTTCCACTCCGAGTGCTTTCAATAGAAAGTTGTTGTCTTCATAAATAGATAGATCGACGACTTCGAGTCCGAGTCCAGCGATGCCTTCGAGACTGACGTCGGTGTAGTTTTCCGGTGGGTTCTTGAGGGGGAAGAAGGAGACGACGGTGACATGGTGTCCTCTCTCCGCTAGGGTGCGTAGTAGTGGTTCGAAGACCATCTGATGGCTCTTGCCCGTGTGGGGGAAGAGTCCGAGGATGCGCGCTGTTTGGGCATGTTGCGCGATTGCCGCGAGGGATAATACAATGAGTAGGGCGCGCATGGCAGCGCACCGGCCGGGACAGCTCGCGAGTGCCGACTGCCCGCTACCGCTGCTGCTATTTCAGTGGCGCGCGCACCACGTGCGTAGGGCAACGTCCACTTAACTGAATTACAGCGATAAAGGTCACGGATCAAACTGATAAACGCATCCAATTGCAGGAAATAGTGCAGCTAGCGTGCACTCGGTAGGAGGAGCTACTTCAAAATAATAGACTGCAATGCACAAGGGCAAATAAATAAATTGAATGTCATTTAAACGATGCGTTTATATACCTATTATGTGATCCATTGCACATCTTATTAATTGCAATTTATTTATCAGTGCACTTTACATTGCACGAACGCAAGTAAATCAATGCAGTCGAGTGATAATAATACGACAACGTTAATATTATTTAAGTATATTTTATGTGCCCACATATACGAGTAGGACTAAATATGATTGCAACTCTTTCCTGTCCGTGGACCTACTTGCAGCAGTCACAAAGACAGCTTATCATGGAGTGGATATATCCTCAACTTAATTTCAATTTAAAAAGCAAATCCACGACTTGTCATGTGACTGCTAATAGTTTTCATGGTATAATTTTATTACGACTTATTCACACATTTTTTCTCTTTCGAAATGTAATCTTTCTTAGATTTTAGTTTGCCCACAATTAAATGTAATATTAGTCTGAGCAAAGTTAATTGTTTAAGGGCTATTTGTTTCAATAGTTAGATAAGAAATATTCGTCGAACAAAATACATTATGGCTAATTTGAAAACGCCATCTAATTGTCAGCAAGGATTTTTATAAAATTTTGTCGTTTTATAAAATCTGTCGCTTTATAATTTATCAGTCTGATAAGTTTTATTCACCTGACCATTGAAAAATCGGCCCGCAGTGCTATATTTAAGTATTCTTTATATTCATTTCAAAATGTTATGTGATGTGTTTCCCTAATAATAATAATAATAATAAAGGGGTTGATTTCTTATTTCAAAAATGTATGATTATTTTATGTACCAAATGTATGAAAATCTAAAATGAAAATAGACAAATATTATTGAAACAACTGTGTTTTTGACCACGTCCTTGTCGCGATAATCTAAATAAGTGGACAAGTATTAGCATAAGTATTCAGTCTGCCAATAACAAAGAACACGAATTAGTAATACTTACGTACGTTACAAAGTAGGAGACGCGCAAAATGTTTTTTCACGGCTATTTATTTGTTCAGCTGATAACAATATGAATGGCGAACACATACTTCTTGTCACCTCCATCTATTATACATTACGTTCACGAGAACATAATTAGCGATACTAATTTAGACTAGTCTACTGTCTTACGTAAAGTCTCAGTGGATGTTTCCAGCGGCCGAAGTCTGAAGAACAATAAATAAATTTTGGCATATCGCATAGATTATTTAAATTTTCTGATGTTCTGTTGCGTCAAATATCTTTTTTACTTTCGTAGCTAAGCTACATTTATCTATATATATAGTAATAGTATAAGCTGAAAAGTTTGTTTATTTGTTTGAAACTATTTGAAATTGATTTTTTGTTGTTGTTTTAGATAGTTTAATTATCAAGAAAGGCTTAAGGCTATAAAACATTACACTGCGACGGAGGAGGGGAGGGAGCAAACTCAAAACACACAGAACGCAGTGGAAGACCGCTAGTTCTTTAATAAATCATAAAAAAGTATTTGTATTTGTTATACTTTATTCAAAAAATCTACACAGTAAATAAATACACGAAACTAGTAATTTTGTTTCACCGTTTCTCGAGCGTCACCTGTAGAATCTGTAGGCACCATGTAGCTCTATTTTTGAATCACTCGCTTGGATATGGCGTGTGATTTTCGTTCGAAACCAAACTAAATTTCCAAGAAAACCGGACAAAATATATACGTAAATACTAACAATATTAAATAACATTTTTAAATCACTTTTGTGTGGAATTAAATTGTTTTTCATTCGATAGTCGAACATTAATAAATGAATATCACACGCCATTTTGGCGCGACTCGCGCTATTTTGTGAGTACGAACGTCTTTATTTTGCGTAATTTTCATTGATTTTTAATAAGTTTCCGAATGAAATTCACACGCTATATTCAAGCGAGTGATTCAAAAATAGAGCTCCTGGTTGTTCTACCTAGAATCTATTCTAAGACAACCGTACCGGGCCACAGAAATGAGAAACAGTTGCGGCGTCGATAATATTGCTTTTTACGCGTAATCGATCCGTAACGGACAGTTTCTCTTGCAATCAACAATGCCTTTTGTGGACTTATTTTACTTTCAACGACTTCGCGATAGAATGCTTACAAATAATTTACGTGAGTCGTCTCAATGATTGCTGAAGTGACTGCAAAACATGATTTGTTACCAGTGTTGCATGTCTACGTCACAAAGAGACCTGTTAGAGTCAGAGAGATGAAACATTTAGGCATTACATCAATAAACTATATGATCTTTTGATATTCAGATACAATGCAATATCTAGGGTTTGGGACTGGAGAAGGCCAATTATGATATGCATATTTTGAGTTTTTTTACCGTAAATTATTCATCATCATCATCATCACCCATCAACGCCAAAGCAGAGAAGAATGATTGATTGGCGATTTGACGCCAGTTTATAAAATAGCTTACGGCCAGATAATAGTTAGCCTCCGGTTAGCCAAAACAATTAATTCATTCTTGGGAAATTGTGACAATTTTTTTAATAATATACTTCATAATGTTATTGAACTACCTATTAACAAATTTTAGTTACACGTCAAAACAAAACTTGATGTCGAAGGGGTATTATAAAATTCAAGACTATCTTAATCACGAAAATCTGTGGACAGTCCGGCCTGCACCAAACTGATGTACCTACCTGTAATGTTTATTTGTATCATTTTTGTGGCAGCTAGTGGTGAATGAGTTTGTTCCGGAGTTTCTTCCCAGCACTTGCCAGATTTTCTGTGTCTTGCCTCAAAGCGCTAGTAGGGTCCAAAAGATAAGAGATGTGTTCTGGCCCCATAAGGGCCATGGTTGATAGATATTAATAATTGACATTTATAAGTGGCATTTTGTATCCTAAATTGAGTAAATGATTTTTAACTTTTGTGAACTCGTTTTTACGTTTAGGGCCCATAAGTCCAAAACTCTTAACCCTAAGCTTTTCCATATTCCGCTCACGAATAAGAATGTTTCTTTAATAACCCTGTTTACAGAATGTATAACTTGTCGACTATCAAAATATGTGTAAAAAAATATGAACTTTCTTGTTTAACAAGATAACAGCCATGGTATTTCACCTAGATACAGTTCAATTATAATATTGTTGTCGTGCAGTTTTTGTAATTGTACTATTTTGGTTGTTACAGTGCCAGTAAAAATAAATAAAATCCCGGCGTCAGTCCCAGTTGCATGCGATACCACGCCAGGGGAGTAATATACCTTCTGTGCCCGGGGTCTGCCTTCCTGCTTTTTCGCTTCCATTTTTTACGGTCTTGGGCATCCTCACAACGTCAAGTCAGCACGTTTTGTGTCTGCCAGCGGGGGCGGTACGGCAAGACTTTTGTTACCCACGTAGCTCGCTGGTTTCCGCAAAACGCGACTGTACCAGCGAAGGCAACTCTTACGCTGCTTCTTTGCTATGTGACGGATACAAATGCTGCCACGGATGCGGGAGTTCATAACGCGATATTTTCGCGTGACTTCGCACAACCACCAAAGCATGTTCATCACCCAGTTCTTGCTAAAAACTAATCGATCTTTTGAAATTCAGACAAAATGCAAAATCTAAGGTTTAAAACCGTACCAAAAAGCTTTGGTCGTAGGAGTATGATGAAGTTCGTATCTACGCTAAAAATCGTGTGTAAAATTAAGTATTTTATAGTTAGGCACAGGTAACTTACTTAACTGACAAATCGAATCGATTCGATTGGTGTACTTTGCTTGTAGGGTTCTCTCTTATACAAAATCAATGTTTTTTTTATGATATGTATGCATTCGCCTTTGGAATAAAAAAAAACGGCGAGTGCGAAAAAAGTGCGAGTCGGACTCGCGCACTGAGGGTTCCGTGCCAAGTTTAACTGAATTAGGGAATCCACTTACTTTCACTTAGTTAGAATACCACAATATTTTGTTAACAGCAAATATAACTTTGGTTTTCATAGTGTTTGTATGAAAAACAAAGTTATGTTTGCGGTTGTTTAAAAACTACTATATCTCAAAAACTACAAGTTCGATCCCGGCAAAACCAATTTTCGTGGAAAGTATTTTTAAGATCTACATTATACATTTTTTTTTTTAAATTTACACTCGCTTAGTTTAGAAGTTAGAGGGGGGACGCCCATTGTACCACTTTGGAGCGTCCGTCTCTATACGTTAGTCTTTAAAAGAAAAAGGTTTTAGAAACCTCTATGTCATCATAGTCGGGGTGTCACATAGCACACGCATAGGATTGACAAAAAAATGGTTTCCGTTTCATGTATGGGGGCCGCCCTTTAATATCATATTTTAATATATTTTTTATAACAATCGTAAAGCGGTTAACAGGATACCTTCCTACCAAATTCCAACACTGTGATGCTTATAGTCACAGAAAAAGGTGTCTGTGACATACGGACGGACAGACAGACAGACTTGACGAAACTATAAGGGTTCCTTTTTTGCCATTCGGCTACGGAACCCTAAAAAGTATTCATGTGATCATAGTTATACGAACACTAGGTATAGGTAACAATTACTCATTTAATTGTTGAGTAATTTGCATACAAAACTATTGTTTTAACATCGAACAAACACGTAAGGTCAAAAAATATTGTTTTTACAATGAACGTCTTTATGACATATCACCTTTGGTAATGTGTATAAAAGCGTATTTCTTTGGAACTTAACTATTGTCCTACTAGATCACCTATTGTTGTTTTGTTTAATTGTTGATACATGTGTATTCAACATTGTTTATTTGTAATATTATCATGTTACTAAGCCAAATTTAATATTAACAAATGGAGTAAAAAGGTTGTTTTAAAGATAGGGTATACGGGCCGGTTTAGCTGCATGCGATGTTTAGAAGTGGCAGCTTTGGGCACTTCTTTATAGAAAAGTTGCGTAAAAAATTCACTCAGGTAAGAAAACAGGTAGACATTTGTTTAGGGTCGCTTCGCCGGTATTCGGCCAGTTAGTGGAAGTTCTCTACATTGGCTTACAAAATCGGTATCATAATATTAATATGATGCTTCTCCGAGAAATTAGATGATAGATGATTATTAAAAAAGGAAGATCTCGGTTTGCGGCCAAAAACTTTCAGCTTACGGCCAGTACCAATCTGGATTACGGCCACTAGTCTGAAAAGGGTTATTTATTATGCATAGACTAGAGGTCGTTGTTTTGTTACTATGCCGTCATCGTTCATAGATAACAATTAGTATGTAATGGTTTCCTTAGGTGACCTATAAGCTCCATTTATTTACGACAGAAACAAAATAATCTTAATTGATGACGCGTTTGGTGTATTGGTTAGAGCTCCTGACTATTACGCCGGCCGTCGCGGGTTCGAATCCTGCAAGGGGCAAATGTTTGTGTGATGAGCACGAATATTTGTACCTGAGCCTGAGTCATGGATGTTTAATAAGTATTTATGTATTTATGGGAGACGCTCCACGACATAATAGTTGTCTGGTATTCGTAACACAAGGAAGAAAATTCTTTACTTCGACACCACGATAGTTGGTGCGTGGCCTCGCGCTAAAAAATATTATTACTAAAAAAATCTTCAAATAGCGGGCTTAATACAAATTATTTATTTAGTATCAGAGTTTAATTAATACTTACATTCAGGCATTCTCTACCAGTCAACTTACTAAGCGAGGCGGTAACAATTGATCAAAGCTTCGCGTGTTCTGTTAGCAATAGGGCGCTATAATGGAGGTTATAATGTTTGATGCCTTACCTTCAAGGAACCAGGGCTTGGACACCGGTATTTTTTCTGAACCGGTTTAACGAAAATACAGGTGGAACTTTCTGAAAAAGGTTATGTTTCTTTAAACCGGTTCGGAAAAATATGGGTATTTTTCATTAACCGGTTTAACTTTTCGTTCAGGCAGGACAACCACCTCAACTTCGTTAAGATCTGCGAGCGGTGAGCGCTTTGACGTTTGTTTTTATTCAATAAAACGTATTTTGTATATATATCCTATCAGATACGTACCGTGGTAATTTTTCGACATATTTTTAGAAATTTTAATTATATTATAAAAACAATAAAATGTTAAAAGGAATTATTCTGTAGAATCTGATACTTATTCTTACCTTTTTCGAAGAATATTCGGTCAAAAAACAAGTCGTGTTGCGATCGTCGCAAGCGGCTAGGAATAAACCGGTTTATTAAGGTTTACAGTACAGGTTTACAGTAGTCACTGTTATTTGGTTCCGCTCCGGAACGGAATTTTACAATAAAACCGGTTTAACCGTTATAATACCGGTAAATCTTGAACCGGTTTCAAGCCCTGCTAGGAACATAAATCCATTCCCCACCTGAACTAACTTTGACACTACCTACTTTAAAACGTAGCTGGGGTGAGTTTGATTTCCACAATAGAAAATAGACTAAGAATAATTTTTTTGTACAACCTGCAATGCCATGTTTGTGGTCTAGCTTAAAATGGTTTAAATGGAAAAATATTTAAAGGCTTAAAATAATGCATTTGCCTTCTGTTTATGATTTTGATGAAATTAACACCTTACACTAAGTAAAAGAATAATTATCTCGCTATCACACAGACAAATATCGCTCCCAAACAAACATACAAATATAATACCTACACTTACGAAATATAGCACACGTGTTTGGAAGCCTTAATAGATTGACATTTTTAAATATTATCAAAAACTAACGATATCACATCATGTAAATTGATTGGTCCTCCTTTTTATGAAGTCGAAAAGGCACTTTGTTAATTGAGTCTCCGTGCTTACATAGCATTATTTCATTTCACTTATCGCGAATTCACGACGCATAATCATGTGTGGGATACGACTTTCAAGCAGACATGTGTCATCGTCATGAAAACTCATGGCCCGGATAAGATAACCTTTAGAAGTTCACCCGAACGACCCGCTAGATGTATTGCCGATAGGAATAGTAGTAGCGATTATTTATGCCACTGACTGGGCACAGAGGGCTTTGAACTCTGTTATTTAAAGTAAACATGGAGTAAGCTGTCACTGAGTGATTATAAAAAAACTTATAAAATGAAAAAAAAAAGTGTTTACTTGACGTGCGTAACTTAAATTAATAGATTAATAGAAGAACTAATTGCGGACGACGCCATTAGTTCTTCTTTTAAACAATAAAGAATGAAACTTATTAACGCGGTAGCCTGTCATCAAACATTATTATGCATAGTAAAAAGTTTTGGTTTGATTCTGACTTATATCAAAGTCGGTTACACCGTGAGCAAACAAATCTATACTAATATTATAAAGCTGAAGAGTGTGTTCGTTTGAACGCGCTAATCTCAGAAACAAATGGACCGATTTGAAATTTTTTTTTTGTTGGATAGCTTATTTACTGAGGAAGACTATAGACTATCACGATGCTACGGAAGGGGATGGAAACTCAAAACGCGCGGACGGAGTCGCGGGGACCGCTAGTCATAGATACAGTACCACCAACTTATCTGAAGAATAGCCAAAAATGGAACTACAGTTGTCACTTCGAGAACGTTGTAGCTGCTGGTACAAGTGTGATCATTATTGCTATTCAAAAAATATCAAAAACAATTTGAAAAGGCGTAATTTATTTATATAAATTTAATAAGTAACGTTTCGAGTAACGAATTTGGTAACGAAAGCGACGATAATGTTAAAATCATTTAAGTTTTCTATCGCGGCATTCAAAAACATAAAATGATGAATAATATTGCATAATCCTGTCAGTAAGTTGTTGGTACTATTCATGCATTCCCAAATATAATTTTATCCTTATTCAATAATAAATTTTGTATGTTAGGATAAATTAATGAAAGCAGGTGTGCTTGTCAGTAGAGCAAGAATGGACCTGTCAAATTCCTCCCGCTTCTCCGCTCATTTATGCATACTTTTTATCACGCAGTGACAGTGACAGGTTCATTCTTTCGATAACTAAATACCTAACCAGGTATAAACTAATCAATACCTCATTATGAGTTGTTTCCAGACAACCCATATCAAATGTGCCTACTCATAACCTAGCCGGAAACTTTAGTAGCTTAGTAATAGCGGAGTTCTAGTACCTAAACTTTATATCCATGAAGATTAAATAAGTAACCAAGCATACGGGCGGGACCTGCAACTTTCTTGCCACTATCCAGGCCAAACACTCTTCTAATTGAGCTACCATGCTGTCGGTCCGATCGTGCGAAATTTCTGGTCCCTTATGGATACGTAACGTCGACGCTATCTACCCAACTGTTTTTCAACAGCAGTGGGCCAAGTAGTTATTCCTACATTATAGAATAAATTCAACTTGGAAATTGATAACGCTTTGCTATGCAATAGTTAGGAATGTTTTTAACACTCAGTGTCTTATTTTATATTCATAAAGATGAAATAAGAAACCAAAAATTCCCGCCTGAAGGCCATTTTCGGTCTCTTATTTCATCTTTATGAATATAAAATAGAACACTGAGTGTTAAAAACATTCTACACCACCTAAACTTTAGTAAAGAAAGTTGAATGGAATAGTTACATAATACAGATTATTATTTAGATAGATTATTATCCTGCTTGATTAGTTTTATGATTGATGCAGATTTTATTTATGTTACTGATAAATCAAATGATGACATTGTGTAATTAAAAATATAAGTGTTTGTAATATGAAACTTTATTAAAATACTGCTCAATCACACATAGTTCTTACTTTCATAACAATAATTGTTCGACACAACTTTAAATCACAAGACACTAACAATAAATTATGACTTACAGGGTATTAAAATTCATTGCACTTATGCGGCAATTAACACCACAATCATTCTGAAACAAACAAACTATGTAAGAAAAAACATATAATTCTTTTAAGCTATATTGAAAGTCAAGATGATAAAGATGAAAATATTATTATTTTGTTATTGGTGTCAAGTCATGTCCTCAAAAAGTGGTAATAGCATCACAAAGTTCATTGTTCTAGATAGAGAATTTCTTATTATTTTTTCTGAATTTGTTTCTAGAAAGTAGATGTTATGAACAAGACAAGTATCATCACATAATAATAATCATCATCATCATAGGCTTTGCCAGACAAATAAATAAGCATCTCCAAAAAATTTTTTTAGCTTGAACGCCTCAACACTTGAGCAGTCGCATGAGACTGCATAACAATAGAATTTCTACTGTCTCATTCACATATGCTTGTTAGTAAATAATATATACTTTGACTTTTTGACATATACACAATTAAGCATACATTATCTAACAAACAATAGAGAAACAGTTTTTGATGGCTAGAAGTGATAAATACAACCTTACTTTCTTTTCAAGAAGGTTATTAGCAAAGACCTTTAACAAAATTTTTATTAATTAAATTATCAGAATGTAATTTTCCAAAATTATACTCACCCATATAGATACAAAAAGAATGACAACAAATAGAAAGCCAGCTTGATCCAGCCTTCCCGTTGGCAAATTGTGAGGACATCAGCATTCATGATGCTGGTAGGATCGTACAGTCCCGGGCCAGACATAACTGGCCTAGTGGAGTATCTAAAATGAGACAAACCTTATCAGTCTTATCAGAATGACATTAATACTCTCACAAGATCTGTGAAGCTCATGCACATATTGAAATATTCAGACAAATATAGGTTACATAACAAGAAAATGGACAAAAATCATTCAAAAAGCAGTGACGAAGCGCAATCTACGCCACTTGTCTTCATAAACATAACCTAAAAAGTATTACCTGTGAATGTGATACAGGATCAAAGGAATGTTTATAAGCAACGAGAACCATTCTCCCGATAACAGAAACAGTAAATTTATAAAAAGATGCAGTAAGTATTCGGGCAGGACCAACTGAAAAGACAAAATTAAGTTAGACTTTGATGGGAATTTAAAATGATCAACCAAATTGACTGAATACTAACTGGATTGAGGCTGTTGCATTGATCTATTGGGTTCTTGTAATCGGTTTTTAGTTCATCAAACGCTATAACATGAAATATCGAGAAAAATATGAGAAAAGCGTCAACAATTAGGGCTATAATGTACGAAAACGCTGGGAAATTAAACGCCATTTTGACAAAACTAATTTGAAAAAATTGACAAGAGTACCTTCTTGACAGTACTTTTTTAAAAGTTGGATGTCAAAATGTCAAGTCATGTCAGTTCAGTTCAGAAATTAGAATGCCAGTTGCCTCGCTACCACAAGCTACTTAAGCACTAAACAACAAACAAAACACGCTAGGTGCTGACAATGCTGTCAGTCAGTTATTTTCTTCTAATGTATTTTCACCGCGTCGTGCGTGCTGCGTGCGTGCGTGATCCTCTATCACAGATTAGTAAGAGTATGTCCTCTATATACTAGTAGTTTCAAATAGGTGTATAACGTATTTGTATTTTCATGTAAAATATTATTACTGCAGTTTTTTTTATGAACTCAATATTTTTATCGGTGATAGCGAGTGGGGAAAGCAATAAAATTACCTACATTTCAGTAATCCCTAAGAAATAAGTGGTGGAAACCAGAGCTTTATGTAAATCGTTCGTAGCTTCCCAAAATTGAGATCATGAACGCAGCTAAATATATGTCATCGAATGACAGATCACCAACTCATGCCATTTATTATCCAACTTATTAAAGAAGTCTTTACTATGGTAAACGTTTTGAACGATTCTAGGCCTAATGTGTAGGGCAAAGCAGCTATTGCACACCATATACTTTTTATATATGACGTATTTTTTATTTCACAGCTTGTTATGTATTTTTTTGGCTGAAAGAAAACCACTCAAAGAAAATATTGGAAAACTGATCTTATTGCATGAAATAATTAAAAAACAGCAATAATTCAACAAAGTTATGTTAGTGTTTTGATTTAAAATGAGGAACCTCTGTTTACTGAGTGTATGTTTAATCGGTTTTGCTACATCTATTGAGCATGATTTCAAGGGTTTCGATGATAACATTTTATTTGGAATCCACTGGCCGGGTGCACTAGAACCCCTTGAGAGTTTAGTTGACGGTGAAGTGGATAAACCGAAGGTAAGCGTATCTTTACCGATCATTTTTTCTTGTTTTAAAATGAATACAGTAGATCTTCACAGAATTTTGTCAGAGTGTATGATACAGGCTATTGCCACCACTGATCCACTAATACTTAATAAACCCTCATAGTGGAGTATAGCTTATAATTAAATAAAATTCTGAGGTTTATTACTGCAAATTTATGCACACATTTGAAATATATTTTTTGGTGATTTAATCAATAATCAAAACATTGGTCTATCTGGCTATTCGGTTTGGCGACCTGGCCCCTACATATGTATGTGAACTGTTACATGTATATTCCTAATTAAGTAAGAAGCATTAATTAATACAATCTCAACATTTTACAGGTTCAAAACAAGGAAATACTAAAAGTCACCACATCAGACAAAGAGAATTATGAGTGCCACATACCAGAACTACAAGCCAAGGAGTCTGGTAGTTTAGAAGATTATGATGGGCCATCTCCGATTAATCTTTTAAAACCACTATTTGCACAGAAGATATGTTCCTATCGACTGGAAAGTTACTGGAGCTATGAAGTCTGCCATGGAAGGTACATCAGGCAGTATCATGAAGAAAGAGAAGGTTGGTTGTTAAAATAATTATTGATAAACAGTTTAAGCACATTTAAAAAAAAAAAACTATATGGACAACCTCTTGCATGTTGTGATTTGCAACTTTATGTGATGCATGTAGCATAAGAGCTCAGTACACATAAAATATTTGTGGTGTGAAATAAAAAGCAACCAACGCAAATCGTCATAATAGAAATCATCATACACACTTTGCATTTGGTACTTCACAATTTCCAGGTAAGACTGTTAAAACACAAGAGTACTATCTTGGTCACTGGAGCCCTGAGAAGCAAGCCAAGCTCGAGGTTGATGTACAAGCACAGCTGGATAGCAAAGCTTCACCGAAAACAACCAAAGTTGAAGGCCTCACACTACCGTATGTGGAAATGGCAATGGATGATGGTAAGCAAATAAAGTACTTGTTCTAAGCCTTTCTTGGACTTTATCATATTTTTTCCAGGTGTTTCTTCTACTGATATTATAAAGCTGAAGAGTGTTTGTTTGTTTGAACATGCTTATCTCAGGAACTACTGGACCGATTTGAAAAAATATTTTTGCGTTAGGTAGCTTATTTATCAAGGAAGGCTATGAAAACATAACGCTGCGACGAGAGGGGAGGGAGTAAACTCAAAATGCGCAGACGCAGTCGCGGGAGACGGCTAGTTAACTTATAAAATCCAGCAATGCTAATTAGGGTTCCGTAGCCAAATGGCAAAAAACGGAACCCTTATAGTTTCGTCAAGTCTGTCTGTCTGTCCATCTGTCCGTATGTCACAGCCATTTTATTCTGTAACAATAAGCATCACACTGTTGAAATTTGGTAAGAAGATGTATCCTGCAGTATCCTGTTAACCGCTTTGCAATTCTTATACAACAAATAAAAAATGTGACGTTTAAGGGGCTCCCACAAATGAAACTAAAACCGAAAAAATTTTTTTTATCAAACCTATGCGTGTAGGGTGTCTATGGATAGGTCTTTAAAAATGACAGAAGTTCCTGAAACCATTTTCTTTTGAAGTCTAACGTTTCATAGCTAGACACTTACAAAGTGGTAACATTGGTGTACCCATCTAACTTCTAAACTAAGCCAGTGTAAATTTTGAAAAAAATATAAAATGTAAACTAGCGGACCCAGCGAACTTTGTTTCGCCCCCAGCCCCGTCCCGCCGAGTCCCGTAATTTTAAAAGTTAAGCATTCCCAGCGAATTTTGTTTCACCCTTAAATTACTAAAATGGCTATTTGGGGCGCGGCCGCTTGTATTTGTGTGTTTATAGGCGCTGGGGTGACTGCGGCTGGTAGTGTTTAAATAAATAAAAAACGGCACGTCCATTCGAGTTGCTTGTATTGAAGGAAGAGAGCGAGTGTTGCCACTCCACTTTAAACAAAATTTACAAACTTAATGTTGCCATGCAACATGCTGCGGCCTGAGAAAGGCAATATCGAAACACAAATAGATATTTCTTAAAATACTAATCTTAACAAAAACAGTTAATACAATGAATTCAAGAATCTTACTTACTGTAACATACAGATAGTAATAATAGCCTAAGCATTCTAGCAAGTAAGTTCAAGTTAAAATAAGGAATAAACTTAAATATTATTATCATCAATAGGCAATAAACATAACTTATTAATGGCTCGAGTATGAGTTTTTCCATTAGGAGTCCTTACTTCTACAGCTCTAACCTTTGCGTCATGCCCTGGGAATAATTTTACTACTCTAGCCATGGGCCACGACATGGAAGGTATATTATCTTCCTTTAAAATAACTAGGTTCCCTATTTTTATATCATTACAATCATTTCTCCACTTAGGTCTATTTTGTAATAAACTCAAATATTTCTTATGCCAAGTCTTCCAGAACATTTGTTTTAAGTTAGTACATAATTTCCAAAATTTTAACCTGTTTTGTGGAACATCAACTAAATTTGTTTCTGGATACATATTCAAAGGTGAACCTATAATGAAATGACCTGGTGTCAAATAACAAAAATCGTCAGGGTCTGGCGACAGAGGGAGGAGGGGTCTCGAGTTGAGTACCGCCTCTATTTCAGTTAAAACAGTATATAATTGTTCATATGTGAGTACAGTTTTATGTAATACCCGTTTTAAATGGTATTTTGTGCTCTTAACGGCACATTCCCACAGCCCTCCAAACGTCGGTGAATATTTGGGAATGAAATGAAAGTTAATACCGCGCTGCGTGGCAAATCTTTGCACTTCAGCTTGGTGGCTATAGGATGTTTGCAGTGAATAGAGTTCAGCTAGTTGGGTCCTTGCACATTTAAATGTACTAGCATTATCACAGTGGATTTCGCTGGGTAAGCCTCTACGCGATATCATTCTTCTTAAGCAAGCGAGAAATGTTTCTGTAGTTAGATCTGAAGCCAACTCTAAGTGAATGGCTTTCGTTGTAAAACAGACGAAAACGCAGATATAACCTTTACCAACAACTGATCGTCTCACGCGAGAAAGTTTAACATCAATAGGCCCGGCGAAACCGACGCCAACTTTTTCGAATGGTCGGCTGGTTGCAGTGACGCGCGCAGCAGGCAAGGACCCCATCAGCTGTTTGGCCACAGTAGCCTTATGTCTGAAACATGTAATACATTTGTGAGTTATTTTCTTTACTTCTATAAGGCCATTTACTATCCAGTATTTTTGGGACAGACTCGAGAGCAACAGTCTGGGCCCTGCATGCAGAAGCCTTTCATGTTCACTCCTAATTAGCAAGTCAGTAATATAAGAGCCCTTTGGAAGTATGACAGGGTGCTTGTGATCATATGATATATCAGCGTGATGAAGCCTACCGCCCACACGCAAAAGCCCTTGTTCGTCAATGAACGGGTGCAGATTGCTTAAGCTGCCTTTAACATTTTTAGCATTATTTAATAAATCGAATTCAGCTTCAAAGAAGGCGTGTTGTTCGCGTTTTATTAAAAGCAATAGCGCATTGTTAAGTTCGCGTGCACTTAAATAGTCAGTATTAAATTTTTGATTGTTAGGATTTATATTATTTAAAAACCTTAGTATATAAGCCAGCAATCTCGTCATTTTATTAATATCCGAGAGGTCATGCAGACGCTTAAACAGATAATCAATTCTACTTAAATCGCGACACACAACATTGGAGGAGAAAACTGAGCAGAGTTTCACATCAGGCAAATCAAGACCGGATTTCACTTCAGGAAATTCCTTGGGCAAGTCCGTGTAGCAAGAAGAAAAATCAAGCTCACCATTTTGAAGAAAGCGCGGGCCATGCCACCACAAATCACAATCTATAAGTTCACCTGGTTTGACTCCACGACTTATAAAATCAGCAGGATTATCAGCTGACCTTACATAGAGCCAGCCCCAATCTGAGCAGGTTTGCCGAATGGCGATTATTCTGTTTGCAACGTACGCTTTAAGCTTTGTCGGATCAGAGCTGAGCCATGCAAGAACAATCTTTGAATCACTAAATAAATGAACCTTATCGAGTTTGATCTTAGTTTTCAAAACGTCATATACTTTGAAAGTTAATTTTGACAGTATGAGTGCAGCATTTAATTCTAATCTTGGCACAGTCATACCTTTACTTTGAATTGGATTGATACGCGATTTTGAACAGAGCAATTGCACATTCGTCTCACCTGTTGAGTCCCGCACACGCAGGTATACACAACAGCCATAGCCCGTTGTACTCGATGCGTCTGCAAATCCAATCAGCTGTGCAGTGTATGGTTCTGAAATGCTTATATTTCGTTCTAAAATAATTGGTTTCATGGCAGCTAGATCAGTTGTGAATGTTTGCCACTCCTGGCAAATATCAGGCGTGGGACTGACATTCCAGTCAATTTTTTGTATCCACAGTTTCTGCATTATTGCCTTTGCTGTGACAATAATGGGACTGACGAACCCCATAGGGTCGTAGAATCTACCTATAAAGCTCGAAATATTTCTTTTGTTAACTTTCTCCATGTCAAATGGTTGTGGAGAGGATATTATGAAATGGTCATATTTAACATTAATTGTAAGACCTAAAGCCTTCATATTAAAGTTGTCTCGTTGTAAGTCGAGGCTATCAAAATGCTGGTCATTTCTGTCAATGCCAGATAGAACCTTAGGTTCATTGGAAGACCACTTATGTGTTTTAAAACTACCTAATAGTAGCAATTGTCGCAACTGGTCACGAGCAGTAAGCACAGTTTCGAGATCATTATGAGAAAAGAGGATATCATCGCAATACACATTATTTTCAATAATTGACGCCGCCAGAGGAAAATCTTGCCCATACCTAATGGCTAATTCTTTTAAGCAACGAGTGGCAATATAGGTGCTACTTTTGAGACCGTATGTGACAGTATCTAATTGTATGCATCGGACGGGCTCTGATGGATCATCCCTCCATAGTATGTTTTGGAGTGTAGTGTATTGTGGATCTACTTTAATATTGCGAAACATGCGCTTTATGTCGGCAGTAAAAGTGTAATTGCCCAACCGAAATAACAACATTATGTCAAACAAGTCTCGCTGGACGACTGGCCCATTGAGTTGCAAATCATTAAGTGATATTTTCTTATTAGTTTTCATTGAACCATCGAACACAGTTCGAAGCTTGGTTGTTTTGCTGTTTTGATTAATAACTGCATGATGAGGCAGAAAATAAACAGCTTGTTTCATTAAATCATAGGTCTCAATGTCTACATAGTGACCGTGGTTGAGTTCTAAGTATTCATGAATGAAATTTTTATATAGCATGAATAACTCAGGATTTGCATGTAGCCTCTTTTCTAGATTATAGAATCGTTTTAGAGCCAAGTGAAAAGACTCCCCGAGAACATCATTAATATCTGGCAAAGGTAACTTTAAAGGTAATGCAACCTCAAACCTATTATTTTCTAACTTGACAGAGTTCTCAAATATTTGTTCACACTGTTCGTGTTCCGAGTTGTGTTCAACAAATATTTCTGGCACCTTTTCATTTGACCAAAATTTAGCTATCGTCTCATTTAACTGGAGTTCACATTTCAGAACTACTTTGTTGCACGTTGGAGCTAATGAAAAATTGGGTAAAGTACCTGCAATTATGTTGCCAAAATAAGTATTGGTTATATACAACTTTGGTGTACTAGGCTGCGCAGCTGACTGGAGTTTGCTCGCCTGACTGCGGACCGGAGTCTGCATTGGCTCGGTCGATTGCGCAATCAGAGAGGCCAGCTCGCGTGGTGCACCCTCCTGACTCGGTATCAGCGTCTGGAAAAATATGTCCGCTGCAATTAGCATGTGGATATCACTTGGTTCAAAGAACTGCTCATCGGCAAGTGTCAAGTTGGGAGGAAGTTGAAATTCTCCAATGTCTATTTTATTTTGAGGCAATTTACATGTTATTTGGTCTACTACATGACAAGTTATATTTGTTTTGAACGGAGACTTTAATGAATGGATTTCCAATGGAATGCAATATTTAATATGACTCTTTGCATTAGAAATGCCAATAATACTGGTATCAGTTTGCTTAGGAGTTAATCCTAAGAGCTGGACAACCTTGGTGGTGACAAATGAGGCTTGAGACCCACTGTCCAGTAAAGCCTTAATATGAAGCTCTGTACCATCTCTGGCCACTAGTTTTATTCTTGCTGTGGGGAGAAGTACATTATTATTTGAGACCGTGTTGCCTGCTAAAGAAACAGGAGGTGCGGGTGCGGGTTCATCTATGTGCAAAAGGCTGTTGTGGGCCTTTTTACACACTGCGCATCTAAAATGAAACCGGCACTTTGTTGTGTGCGCACCAAGACAAATATTACATAGCTTATTATCTTTGACAAATTGAACTCTAACTTGGCTCGGAGAAAGTTGGAACTTTTTGCAAGAGTATAATTTGTGATTGGACTTACAGTATGTGCATGTTGCTCCTGAAGTGATGTGGGCTACCACCTTGCCGCTGCCCTGATAGACATGATTGTGACCCCGCTCAGCATTCTCCATGGCCAATGCTCGCTTGTCCAAATAATTTAGAAAATCCTCTAAGCTGGGTTCTTCAGCGGAGTTTCGCTCTAATTGATACTCTCTGCTGGTGTAGTTATCTATTTTTCGGGAAACAATACACGTTAAAATGGTGTCCCAATGGATTACCTTGTTTTCAAGTTGCCTAATTGCAGCTATTTGCTGTTTTACAAATGAGGTAAAATCTCTTAGGTTGGTTGACGTGGCTCTAGTGATAGGCTTCATGTCTAATAAGGCTGATATATGATCATTAACAATTTTATATTTGTTATCATAACGCTTAGCTAATATATTAATTGCTTCAGCATAGCTATCACCGCACACAGGCAGGTTTTTAATGAGGTCAAACGGTTCATTTTTCAGATAACTTCGCAAATAATACAGTTTTTGTACATCTTCCAAATTACTGTTTCTATCTATCAATGAATTAAACATATTTATAAATGGCACATAGTCAGCAAACTTACCATCAAATATTTGAATTCTAATTTCAGGCAGATTTTTGACCTTAGGTGATGGTTTTGGCAGGTGATCTGCGTTGGCGGTGCGCTGCAACATATTGATGGTTTTGCCAAGAGCGATTACAATGGAAAAATATTGCGTTTCAACGGCTTCTACACATTCCTTATCGTCCGGGTTTAGGGCGAGTATATCCTTGTTCAGGCTATCATACTCGTTAAATGAACCCACGGCCCGTTGCCTTTTGGCATCAAGAAGCTCTATAGCGCACAAGTTTAACTCGTGTTCAGTTATGAATTTTTCTAGCCGCGTAAGGCTGCTCTTGGCATAGCCACGCGACGCCACTTTCGCCTTTAGCACTTCGTCTGACATTTTTATTTACCACACCACCACCTTTGGTTTACAATTTTTTTTATTGTATTAAATATGTTTGTTTAAATATTGATACACGCGAGTAAAATTAGCACATGCGCCACGGAATGAAAACGTATCTTCATCAAAATGGCGGAGGGAGGGCACGACACACGCGGAAACAAACAAACGGAGAACTAATTGGAGTGGAGAACACTCTAGAGAAATTTATTCCTGTCGTGTTGGCACTCTTGCGTCACGATCGCTCCCGAAACGTCACGAACGTAGGGGACTCGGCGACACGACGATTGAACGGAACGGATGAGTCGGCCCGGCGAATGATGAAGTATATGTCTTCTCGCTCGCACCTTATTGCAGGCTGCTCTCGCCGTCCTTGTTTAGAAATGTTGTTGTTCGGCTTGGCTTCGGTATGGGTCGGAAATACTCGGGAATGCCGAGCCTGTAGCGCCTCCTGGCGGCGACTTTTTCAGGCTTGGTTGGAGAATTGCGACACCACACAATCGCGAAGAATCCGAAATGAACAAAATGGCTGCTTCCTTTCAAAAACCTGGGTTTGCGATGGACTTTTGGTACCTTTGCTATCCAGTCGTAGATCTTCTTTTCTTACTTTGCGAAGGACCATGGGGCGCGGCCGCTTGTATTTGTGTGTTTATAGGCGCTGGGGTGACTGCGGCTGGTAGTGTTTAAATAAATAAAAAACGGCACGTCCATTCGAGTTGCTTGTATTGAAGGAAGAGAGCGAGTGTTGCCACTCCACTTTAAACAAAATTTACAAACTTAATGTTGCCATGCAACACTATTAAAAAATAAGGGTTGATCGTAGATGGGTGAAAATTGAGAATTGTATGTATTTTTGTATGTTGTATTATAAAAAAATAGAAATTAAAAAAAAAACTAAAAAAAAAAAAATAGGGGTGGACTACCCCTAACATTTAGGGGGATGAAAAATATATGTTGGCCGATTCTCATAGATACCGGATAAGCACAAAAAATTTCATCAAAATCGGTCAAGCCGATTCGGAGGAGTAGGAGGAGGCAACGAAAACTGTGACACGAGAATTTTATATATTAGAATTTAACAAATACTTTCAACGAAAATTGGTTCGGACGGGATCGAACGAGAAGTTTTTGAGATATTATACATTTTCAACAACCGCAAACATAACTTTGTACTTTATACAAACACTATAAAAAACAAAGTTATATTTGCTGTCAACAAATTATTGTGGTATTTTACTAAGTAGAAGTAAGTGGATTCCCTAATTCAGTTAAAGTTGGCACGGAACCTTCAGTGCGCGATTCCGACTCGCGCTTGGCCGTTTTTTTTTGTATTACTTGCGGTCCCCGCAATGCTCTCCTCTCGTCGCAGCGTGATGTTTTATAGCCTAGTTAGTTAGTTTGGCCGGGGTGTTATCCGCACTTAGCCACACGATCGGGCCATTGTACGTATGTCCCTCTTTTTTATTCTAACCACCCCAAACTTTCCCAGAAGGCTAACAATCTGCCTAGATTGCTAATGGCGTCCGGAAAAGTGGCTGGGGATTTGAGAATATTTGCCCGTTGTTGCATCACTCCTGTGCACTCCATTAGCACATGGTGTGGTGTTTCTTCTGCCTCCATGCACCCTCTGCATAGGGGGCTGTCTGTGACACCTATTGTGAATAGGTGCTTGTTTAAAAGAGTGTGGCCAGTTATAGTGCCTATAACTGTACGTAGTTTGTCTCTAGGTAAGCGGATGAGGTTGCGGGCGAACCTTTTCGAAGCTACCGGGACTGCGTTCTTTGTTTGCCTGCAACCTTCACCGTTTCTCCACTCTGCTTGATGTGCTGCTTCGGTTTCTGCACGTAGCCAAATTGTTATTTGGGCCTGCGGTATGGGCAGTATAGGTTCCGGTCCATATACTGTTGTTGCTGAGCCTCGCTTGGCTAGTTCGTCAGCTGCGTCGTTACCTAAGGAGTTGCTATGTCCTTTGATCCATTGCAAGGTAACCTTATTTGTGCTTGCTATGTATTGGAGTGCTTTGTGGCACTCCAAAATAAGGACGGATGTTATACTATTATTTTGTAGGGCCTGGAGCACCGACGCACTGTCCGAGACGATTTACGGCCGTTCCCTATATGCAAACTAAGATCAAAGATAGATAGCTATCCTCGAACTGTTGTCACCAGCTATCGACCATAATAAACAGTTTCTATATTACAGATAGGTGTTGCTTATCTCCAGTTAGCAGAAGATAGGCCACATTATCCAAGCCCTCCCTTACGTTTCGAATTACGCAGTTGTACAAAACCCTCTCAATTACGTCGCGTCAACGTTTTCACGATATTTGTGGTCATTATGATACACCAAGGATAATATTTATATAATACGTTTAAAATAATATTTATTTTTATTGCTATGCACGTAATTATATATATGTTCTATTTTGGGTAAAAATATTATGTGAAGCATGCACAGACTTTACGTAAAATGGAACGTTTTTGAGCTCTGACAGACAGCTGATTGATTGACATCATACCTACGTCAATTGATTGAAAATTAATACTTTTTAACGTAAAAAGTATTTATAAATTTTAAAATTCAAAACGACCGATTGAAAAGAAATAGAAAGTTATAGTTCCAGTTTATTTTCGCAAACGTTTCAGAATGCTATCAGTCCGATTGCTTAGAAAAAACAATGTGTCCAGCTGGTAAACAATGTATTCAAGGAGGACTTTATTTCCATAAAATAAGTGCAGTGAGTGAGTATCAATTGTACTTTCACAAACAAGTCGTTTGCGTACGGTTTTTAAAGGATATTGACCAAAGCCGGGTCCAGACTGCGTCTTTGTAGTTTATATTTTAAAAATCTTGTTTGAATTATAATTGTACTGGTATTTTAAGGGTAACTAAGTTATTAAGTATTGAATTACTTTAGTAAAATATAACAATTCCTTCTGAATGTATCAAAATGAATGTAGGTGAGGTGCATTAACTCTGCAATCACAAAACATAACCTCAAAATGCCTAATCTGCCATTGAATTCCTTGTAAACCTGATTATTTATCAAAAATATTTTTTGTGTGTATTCTTTCAAATATTTAGGTATATATTTTATCCAAACATTTTTTAAAGACGCATGCTGCCGCAAAGTGTGCAGAGTTTCTATAGAGTTTTGGTCAATACCCTTTGCTTAAATACCAGTTGTTTTCATGTTATACTGATTTGTTTTATTTACTTCTTTCAGCCACAGCAAAAAGTCCACCTTCCCTTGACAAAGGAATAGATGATGATGCTGGTGGAATTATTTCAGGCTCATCGAATGCTATGCAAAGCATCGGGTACCTTCCCAGTCACTCAGCTGTTCCCAGAGAAAAAGTTGACTGCTTGAACTTGGATTCAATATTGTTCGCCACCTGAAACTTATATGTTTTTCATAAATTGTACGAGGTAGCACCTTACATTCTACAACTACGAACATGTCAGTGACCTACATAGCAGAATCCAGCACCGTCGGAACTCACACTGCCAGCTTACCTATTAATGTATCTGTTAATATTTTAAATAAACTAATTTACTACCAATAAATCAGATATTATCTGTCCTTGTTGTTCTCATTTCCCTTCACTGCAGCAGACACCTTTATCCGTCCCTATGATCAGTTTGGGCAGTCTGTCAGACTGGTAGCGGGTCCCACCACCTACCTACCATCTTAAGGCTGCTGCCCTGGATGACCTGAATGCAGCTCTCCTACCACATCATCCTTATTATATCTAAGTATCTTTTGTTAGGCGAGGTTATGGCTAGGGTCAGTTTCTTAGGGTAAAGGAACATCTTCGCTACTAGGGAGAAAGTTTCTATCTTAACCTTGTGAGCAGCAGGACTTTTACATAAATAAATCAATGAAACATTTAAAACTAGTAATTTGCCAGGGTGTACAAGAGCGTTATCCTCCAAAATCCTAGGATTGAATTCTGGAGTTACTAGAGATAGTCAAACTGACTGACAGTCAGATGAAAAACATTATAGGAACGCAATAAATGTCAATTTCATACAGATGCCTATCCCTAGTAAGCTATCCGTCCTCCCATCGATAAGATGCATCCAGAGATAGTTTACCCTACTGCCAGTAGGTTTATAGAAACAAAAAATCTAAAGGTAGATAACCATTTCTAACTCTAGTAGGGCAAAACCACAGTTAGAATGGATATAGGGAACGGCCGTTAATTTGCAGGTCTTTGACGTCTCTGGCTGCGACTACCTGTGCTGCCCTAGTTATGCCGATACATTCTGCTTGAAAGATTGTATTTAGTTTGTCTAAAGTGGTTGATATTTTTATATTAAGGTCATTTGAGAATACTCCAGCTCCAGTACCCTGTGGGGTTTTGGAGCCGTCTGTGTATATCCGAACCTCCTTTATGCCTGAGCTGTCTTTAGGCTCTTCAGTGAGTTGGATATTGTACCTACGGTCAAAGACATGTTGGCATGGTGTCCTGTCCATGGATGCGTGCAGAAGTGGTTTTTCTTTCAGGATCGCATTTAGGATTTTTGAATGAGTGGTCACTGTGCTTGTACTTTTGCTTCCATAGTCCGTTCGCTCTGAGGGCAGCTGCCATTGCTTCCTCCTGAATTGCCAGATGTAGCGGTCTTAAATTCAGGAGAAACTCTAGTGCGGCTGATGGAGTGGTTCTGTGGCACACATCCTGTGGCTGCGATGCTTGCTAAACGTTGTAGACTTTGAAGTTTTGATTTGATCGTGGTCAGTTGCGTTCTGGGCCACCATACAACTGATCCGTAGTTAAGAGAAGGCCTGATAACTGATGTATATAGCCATAGTGTGATCTTAGGGTTGAGGCCCCATTTCTTGCCAATAAGTCGCTTCATCATCATCATCATCATCATCATTATCATTATCAGCCAAAGGACGTCCACCGCTGAACATAGGCCTCCCCCACGGCTTTCCACAGCGACCGATCACTAGCGGTCTGCATCCAGTTTGATCCTGCGATTTTCATAAGGTCGTCTGTCCATTTTGTTGGTGGACGTCCCACGCTGCGTCTCTGGTCGAAGGGTCTCCAATCTAGAACTTTCCTGCCCCAACGGTCATCAGTTCTTCGCGCTATGTGCCCTGCCCATTGTCACTTGAGCTTACTGATTCTCAAGGCTATGTCCGTTACCTTAGTTCTTCTACATATCTCCTCATTTCTGATTCGATCCCGTAGAGAAACACCCAGCATAGCCCATCCATCGCTCGTTGTGTGATTGTGAGCTTCATTATAAGGCCCATAGTAAGAGACCATGTTTCGGATCCGTATGTCATCACTGGTAACACACACTGGTTGAAGACTTTCGTCTTCAGACACTGAGGTAGATGAGATGAGAAGACACTCTTGCGTAATTTCCCGAACGCTGCCCAGCCGAGTTGGAGAGAGTGGACTGGGTACTCCCCGTCGGTGTGTCTCGACCAGTAATATTTACCGAAGGAAGGGCCTGGGTCTCCACCCGTCCTTGGTCATCGGTAGCATTACATCTCCCAGACCCGGGTATCTGGGAGAGCCGGGCGCTAGCCGGATCGCATGGCCAAAACATCGCATCGTTGTCACTCATTATCATAAAAAAGAAGGTTTGGGAAATAGCTACAGGGGTTCCCCATGTCCCTGCACCCAGACTTTTTGAGGTTATTTAGGTCTCGTGGTTCCTGGTAACCAAATTTTTTGATTGGGTTATTTACTGCCGCCCAATATTCGGCATTGACAACTCTTTACGACTGGACGGTGTGCGGGTGGAGTTGCACACCGAAGGCGTTGTCCATCAGCCAACCCTTCTCTTTTCGCATCTGGGCTTGGGACCAGCAAGGGCAGAGTTTTATAGCCTAAGGCCTTTCTCAAAAAGTAACCTATCCAGCACACTTTTTTTTTCAAAGCGGTCCATAGTTCCTGAGATTATCGCGATCAAACAAACTCTTCAGCTTTATAATATTAGTATAGATCGTGGTTTTCAGACACAAAAAAATAAATTTTAACAGACTCTTGTGTCTATTATTGCTTTTCCAGAGCCATTGGAAAGTTTTTAAACATTTGCACTAAAACACATTTGCAGGCACATTATGCGACCTCAGTGGGAAACCTCGCAAGACTAAAGTTCTATATGTATGCTACGCGCACGGAAAACACGAGGTTTATTCGTTCAAAGAGACATCTACATGCGAATATGAGATCATAATTCTCTCTCCGCTGCTGTGCGATCATCCACTGTTCAAACCTAAGGATGTTACAGAACTGGCCATTAACTGTTTACCAGTAGGGGATGCTCCTAAAAAGCCTAGAAGTCTTCTGAAAATGGAAGTTGACACGTTGAGGTTCCATCATCAGACTGTCAAATTCTTGAGTAATGTAAGTCGGAATGGAATTTGGTTTATTTTGTGTGAAGTTTTCTTATCAAGTATGTAGTTGATTTTTGCAATGTTAGGTCTAGATGAAGTTTGTGTTACGTAAATCCTAATTAAACAGTCATAAAAGTCATAAACAGGTATTGGTTAAATACGTAAATTAAAATAAAATATTCCTTCAAATTTATTTGACTGTTTCTTATGAAAATAATTATATATAAAATGCACTTGAAAAAAGAAACTGTGTCAGACGAGGTATCGAACCCCGTGTCTTACGCTATCCGGGCGTATGCCTATGCCACACGGCTATCAACACATTAGCAAGCCTGTTGAATTTTACAAGTGCATTCTTGAACGCGTAGGCTGCATGTCGTCTTCAATGTTGCGAGATTGCTCTCACAATATACACAGTTGCTTTAGTGAAGTACTTTTTATAATATTAAGTGACAAAACACTATAAAAACAAAAATATAATTAAAAATAGTTATATAGATAGAAAATTAGGATATACTATAAAAGTATACACTCATAAATGTTGACATAGACGAAGATAATGGTTTAACCATTATATTTGGGGATTTACGTAAGACAGCTCACGTTTCTTTTGTTAGTATTGGCCTTACGCTAATCACCTGTTTCATTTGTAGTGTAGCTATTCTTAGTGGCTTATTAACATTTCTGTTGGCATGTACTCAGGATAAGGAACCTAAGGATGTACTAGCAGTATTGAAAGTTGAAAAGATTGAGAAGGTAAATATTGTAACGGCACATTTTTTCTTTTGTATTTGTATGTGCATATTTTCCATTACGCAACCTGAATGGCTACAGTTGGCACGTTTATATTGTATCGCAAGGTTACTGTCACAAACGTTACTTCAATATTATTCAATAAATTCATAAATACATAGAATAAATATAATATAAATACATAAAAGTTCCAACTGTGCCATCACCATGAATAAAGGCACATGTATGAAATAAATGTGATACTTAGTGAGTCCAGTCATTTTTCAACTCTGTATATTATTATTATATTATCTACAGGGTGGCCAAAATAGTAACGAACAATTTTTTTGGATTCATTACATCCAGAGATATTCAAATATACCATATTTATGAAAGCCAATTTTAGTTGAGGTTTTTTTCTAAAAATAATTCAGTAACTTTTGTTAGTCTTAGATTAAGCTAGCTCATAATTTTATCTAAGTTAATTTAATTTATAAGGATAAAACTGCAATAAAAAAAAAACGACACGACGACATAAAAAGTGGAGGAATTATGTTTTAAAACAAAGAATAATTATGAAAAAAATAAATATCTCGAAAACTACGAAAATTCGGCTAACATACATAGGGTATATTTGGATAGGATGGTATAGAATGTACGGTTACCAAAAACAGAACGTCACTGATTTGTCCACCCTGTATATCGTAGTCGAGTATTAAACTACAAACGGTAAGTTATATCTTGAGTTCTGACTAAAAAAAAAGGAACCAATGCCCTGCCTGAAAAGTCATTTTGCATTAATTATTCTTCGACACAAATTTGACCATAAATGACACTTATTAAGGTCCAAATGCAACACATTACAGGACGGCGAGACCCACCTGAAGTTCGAATTGCATCCAATAAACGAAGACGAAGCAGCTGAGGAAGCTGCCAAGCCTGAACTCGCGCACGACAGGCCTCCGGCGCCCGTACTCGACGACTCGCCCGTCAGAGCCTTCTTGAATGGAGAAAACTGCCTAAATGGAGTAAGTTGTAGGTTTACATGACTACAATATAAGGTCGAATCGTTTTAAGTAATAATATTTGAACTGTCTTTGTAACATCATGTAAACAGGTCAGTATCATTATTTTTCGAAAATCGAGATTTTTAACTACGAAAATATCATTTTTTAAACAGCACCCTGACAATTTTAAAAGTTATCTACTTCATCGGCTTCGTCTCTCTCATTTTCGAATGCCTAATTCTTCTTTTTCTCTAGTTGTAACCTTAATTAAAAAAAATCTATATCTGCAAACAATAATTACCTTAACTTTCTCAAAAACTAGCGTATAAAAACCCAATTTTTCTACAAAAAAAAGATCAGATCGTGCTGGATCGGACCATTAAATATTAGCACTTAAAACGAGGTGACATGCCACAGTGGCTAAACTCGAAGTCATCTACGTAGGAGTCAAGACATATTCAAATGCCCAATTGTATTCCTTCACTCCTTTAGACGGCTGCGACATGACTGAAGATAAAGTTCCTTGTTCGGAGTTCCTTCGATGGAGGTCTTAGTCGCACTTGGCTTGCTTTGGAGTCAACAGCAACCCCATACGAAATAAAATAAAAACAGCTTAGCGTGCTTTCTAAGGCCCATTTCATTGTTTCTACATTTTTGCTTAAAATGACTCCGTATCAGCTTAGAATGTGTAAGTTAGCGTCGGCAACGACAGAGTCTTACACGTAGGTGCGCTGGTAAACCAGTTTATTACGCGGCTGATCTCTGTCTGCCTTTGTCGGATTGTACTTATGCGTTTTGCACACACGTGTACAATAGTATAGTATATAGTACCACCTGCGCACTGGGCTCATTTCAATTGTCTGTGTCTTCGATACTGTTAGGAAAGTATTATGATGTTAAAAGTCCGATAAACGAAGACGAAGAAGCGGAGGAAGACAACAAGCCTGCGTTCGCGCACGTCAGGTCGTCGCTGCTTGTGGTCGACGACTCGCCCTTCTGAGCCTTCCGAAACGGAGAGTACTGTTTTGATGGGTCGAGTTAACTATGAAATAGGTATACAGGCCTATCAACACAGCATCCTACCAAATATGAGCATAGCAAGGAATTGCGAGCGAATTTTCGAATCTGTGCGGTATATATAAATGCATAACTGAACTGCACTCTTTACTCTTATAACTCCATGATGCGGTGCAGTGCAGGATCAACAGGTTAGCGTGCTTCTGATGTCTTTTTATTCCCGAATTTTTCTTAAAATTACTCAAGATCAGCTTGGAATTTGAAAATTTGCGGCGGCGATACAAGCTCAGGTGCGCTGTCAAAGCTGTTGATCCCGCGCCAGATCTTAGTTTGGTTATCTAAGATTGTAGTTTTTGTATAGCACACACACTTGAACACTATCTATCTATAGCGTCTATTGTCCACTAGTCTCAACTGTCTGTTGACATTTTCGCCGTTTTTGATATCAATCGAAGGGTGAGTATTATCATTTGGAGCGCCAAATAAACAAAGACGAAGAAACGGAGAAATCCGCCAAGTGCTGTACGACTTGCCCGTCAGAGTCTTCTTGAACTAGGAGACCTGTCTTAACGGGGTTAGTGAGATAACCGTCAAGCGTGTTGTACTATCCAAGACGGACTGTACGGACTGACTGCATTGAAATAATCGAGAAGAGAACAAGCGCAGAGCAAATGGTACCATGTTTTCTGACGTATAGGGGTGTTTTTATGTGTCTAAGTCCTTCTATCTAATTTAGGTACATCCTAGAATCAGGAACTTGCTACTTGCCTCTTAGTATAGAAAATATCAACAATGCCGTTAAATCTATGTTATGTACACAAAAGAAAGTCGTGTTAGTTAAACTATTTATAACTCAAGAATGGCTGAACCGGTTTGGCTGAAAATTAGTGGGGAGGTAGCTTAAAACCAGGAAAAGGACGTAGGACTTTTTATCCCGTTCGACGGGGCCGGGGCTACGGCAGGACGAGGCGGGATGGTGCCGGGGCAAATCAATGTTATTTCTTAAGAGAATAAAGTCCTTTAAACCTGACGATTGAAATCACACATTGAAAAAAATATCGGAGATTTCAGTTAATCCGAAACAAATAGTTGACCCATTAGTACAGTCGACAGCACATTAGGCTATACATTTTTGTTGAAAACTAACCGAAATTATAACTGAGTAAGATACAGCAATGTTACCTTGACGTCCTGTTATTCTTACATTAACACGACTTTTTGCTTCATAAGTATAGTAAACCACAAAAAAATATGTTGATTATACAATCCTTAAAACAGCGCTCATTCCAGGGCACAGGATGGTGGAAGTACGAGTTCTGTTACGGTAAGCACGTGATGCAGTACCACGTGGACCGCGCCGGCGAGAAGACAACGCTTCTGCTCGGCAAGTTCGACGAGCAAGCGCACCTTGACTGGATCAAGGAGAACAAGGGGAAGGCGCCTAAGCCTATCAGTAAGTTATGTTTGTCACTTCTTAAATTTTATTTATCAAAACATTTACAGGGTATCTAAGGTGTAGCCAAAGGATATTGACCAAAGCCGGGCCCAGATTGCGTCTTTCTAGTTTATATTTCAAAAATCTTGTTTGAATTATAATTGTATTGGTATTTTAAGGGTAACTAAGTGAGTAAGTATTGAATTACTTTAGTAAAATATAAAAATTACCTTCTGAATGTATCAAAATGAATGTAGGTGAGATGAATTAAATCTGCAATCACAAAACATAACCTCAAAATGTCTAATCTGCCATTGAATTACTCGTAAACATAAATATTTTTTCTCTGTATTCTTTCAAACATTCATATATTTTATCCGAACATTTTGTAAAGACGCATGCAGACGCAAAGCGGGCCGAGTTTCTATAGAGTTTTGGTCAAGATCCTTTGAGAGGCGAATAAGAATACTTGAAATCTTTACTTTGGAGTTTTGGTCGAAAGCTTAAATCGAAATGTCTGATGAACCATACATATCAGTTTCTCTACATTGACGATAATGTATAAAGCCAGATAAAAAAAGATACGAATGATTGCTCCATAGAAAATGTTGTAGGTCTCACTCACCTCAAAAAAAACTTTAAATAAGTATGGCAATGATTTAATAGTGTTCAAAAGTTGTTTGGACAGCGAAAGACAAGGAATCTAGTAATTATTTATAGTAGTAATACTAGTGGTAATGCAAGTAGGTACTGTATATTTACAATTTTCTTCTTTTTTATGGCTAATCAGTAATACCTGGTAACATAGGTGAGTATAGTTTATCTATGCACTGTTTTACCATTAGCACCTGTTTCACCATTGACAAATAAAAAATAACCAACGAATAATTCAAATATGCACTGTGACTTTGCATGAAATATAGATTTCAAAAAATAAAGATGTGCTTAAAAAATATTACAGACATATTTTTAATATATGAAAATTATATTAAATTATATATTTTCCTTTAAATTGTAAAAAAAAGAAACACCTAAATAATTATTCGATACTAGATTACTTTGAGATCCATGTATAAATGATTTTGTAAACTAGAACTATATAGAAACTTCAAGTCTCTCTCTGTTGTAAATGCTTTTACCCAAATCAGTATGAGATTATTTAATATTTATTAAGAACATGCTAATCTCAAATAAAAATACTTTTTCTCTATCCACAGACCAACGCACATCAGTATCCCACTTCTACTCCGGTGGTGATGTCTGCGACAAAACAGGCAAGCCTAGACAGACCGAAGTCAAGCTAAAATGTCTAGAAAACTCATCTAGCCCTGCCCAAGTATCTCTGTACCTCTTGGAACCACGCACTTGCCACTACATTCTGGGGGTCGAATCACCTCTAATATGCGACATTCTACCCTTAGCAGACGAGAATGGCTTAATAAAATCCCCCAAAGTAAATGAGACGAAACAAGAAGCAGTGGTAGAAAATGATGTGGAAGATGACAATGACCATTCGAAAGACGAAATAGCGCCAAAGTTCGGTAATGATTAGGAGTGCAATATTGTTTTAGGAAATAAATGTTTTGTTTAGTAACGATGTGGTTTTGTTTCTAAATAAAAGTCATCATTTGATAACATAGGAAATAGGTTGTGAATATAGGAAATATTAATAAATACGTGCTAGTTGATTCTTACTTTTATCTTTCTGCGACTTCTTTCCTGTCTCTTTGAAGCTATCTTATTAGGAAAATAACATATTGTGTATGAAAATTTTGTTGAATTTGAATTGTTTCTTTTTTGTTTTTATGGAGGGTATACTTACTAATTGGTACAAGTATTTGTTAAAATCTGCAATATACATATTTTTTGCAAAATTGACACTTTCTTACTTAAGGAATTATCGCCCATTTTACCACTTTACGTTTCAGAAAAAAACCTCAATGTTATTGCTTATTTCAGGAGTTTAATAATCTGCAAAAGCTTTCTCTGTGGAAATATTTACTTTGACAGACGAGATTATTTAAGCTAAATAAGGGGGTATACTTCCTATTTGGCCTGTCTCTTAACCTAAAATAAAGATTGATGTATTAAAAATAGGGATAAATGACACAATGATTTCAATATCCTTTAATCGCGTAAAATTAAAATACAGTAATTATAATATAACACATCTATATCAGTCCGTTTCACGAACCATTCTATACATAGTTCGGTAGGTAGGTAGGTAGGTAGGTACCTATACAATTATAAACCAAATTTTGTGCCCACTTATACCTAGTGAAAATACTGGTTTTACATCATCTGTAAGAATTTGAACTAATTGAGACAAGAAGATGCTCTTGCGCAAATTCCCAAAAGCTGCCCTGTCAAGTTGAATTCGTCGATTGATCTCTTTCCCAAAGTTGGAACTACCTAATTGGATCACTTCCTTCAGGTAGACATACTCGTTGACAACTTTGAGAGTTGAATTTGAGATACTGGAGTGGGTAGTATACGGGAGTTATTTTAGTCTTTTCCATGAATGATGTCTTTTTCATTTTTAGACTTGCTTGTTGGGAGACTCGGTCAAGGTATTCGAGGATAGTGGCGTGATCATCTAGCGTCGTAATATTGCAGACGAAGGCAGTTACAAACTCATATCGTTTTTGACAAGTACCATGTTCATAGGAACAATCAATACGGGTTTCAAAAGGGGAAATCAACCGCTCATGCTGTTTTCGACTTAGTAAATGAAACTCTCACATGCCTAAATGATAAAAAGTATACAACAGTTCTCTTTTTTGATATGTCGAAAGCATACGACTACGTGTCTCATAAACAACTCTTAGATAAACTGGATAATTGTGGCATTAGGGGCACTGCTTTAAGTTGGATAAAAACCTATTTGCAAAATAGGAAACAGTCTGTTGAAATAGCGAAACTTGATTCTAATACTATAGTCCAAAAATATAAATGTAATTTTAGAGAAAATAAGTTTGGTGTCCCTCAAGGTAGTGTTTTGGGCCCTTTGTTGTTCCGTATTTACATTAATAACCTTCCAGAGATAATCAATCACAGATGCGTCTTGTTTGCTGATGATATTTCCGTGATAGTTAAAACCGATAGTAATTTGACATTAAATGACCGATATTTTCGACATAAACAAAACAATAAAAACAATAATTACGTGGATTAAAAATAATAACTTAGTTATCAATATTGACAAGACATATTTTATTAATTTCAATAACTTCTTATACCAGACAATTGACATACATTTTGAAGGGCAACCCCTTAAGGGTACTGATACGACGAAATTTCTAGGCATATGGATTGACTAAAAATAAGATTGGAAGACTCAAGTGGAAAAAGTATGTAACAAAATTAATAGATTTTCTTATGATTTGTATAAATTAACGAAAGTTGCAACCAAAAGTACATCTCTAACAGCATACTTTGCTTATGTAGAATCTGTACTCCGTTATGGCATAATTGTATGGGGAAATAGTTCAAATGTGGACAAGGCTTTTATTGCACAGAACAAAAATGTATCAGGGCTCTATGTGGCTCAGCGCCTGACGAGCCATGTAGACCACTTTTTAAGCACCTCAAAATCTTACCTCTTCCATGCCTTCTTATATTTGAAATTGCTAAATTTGCAAAACAAAACTTGAACTACTTCAGACAAGCGAAAGATATATATGTACGAAACACCAGAAATTGCAATACACGAGTGTCTGTTGAGACTCCCAAGAGCGCTAGATTTAAGAAGAACTGCTATTGGATGTGTATAGTCTATTTTCAATAAAATACCCACATGTATAAAGGACTTACCATTGAATAGATTTAAAGGTGCCCTCTACAGATGGCTAAATGAACATTGTTTTTATAGTGTTAATGAATTTTTAAATTTTAATTGTTAATTTGTTAATGACATGATTATACAATTAATATTTTATATTTTATAACTTGACATTTTGTGAATTGAATTGATTTAATTGTATTAATTATAATTCTGATGTTTGTTTATTGATTTGGTCTATAACGTCAACTTGAGTTTGATTTTTTGTCATTTCATTATTATTATTTTTAGTCTGTATTAAATATTTGCATGCTATCTTTATATGGCTGAAAAAGATGATCTAATACTTAATGATTCCATCTAAACTGTACCCTTTTTCATAAGTAAATAAATTTCATTTCATTACAAGTTTACAGTAGAAACGTGAAATATTGACCACAGAAGTGAAATATTACCCGGTATTTTTTTTAAATTTTATTTGTTTTTACTTTATTGCACAATAATAATTTTGTACAAAAGGTGGACTTTACGCCATAAGGCGTTCTCTACCAGCCATGTCTTTGGGCTAAGCAGAAATGTTTGTGGGTGGTGCGACAAAGAAGCAAAATTAATTGTATAAAAAAAGTAAATTGTCTACATAAATAATCCATACGTACCTACTTAGATTTTATGCAATAAAATGAATTACAAATAAATACAAATAATATACATAATATTACACATACATATAACACAAGCAATAAATTAATACATCAATAATACATACATATACCAACTTTTTAAAATGGGCATTAGGGGCTCTTTTAATGACCTAATTGAGGATTATCTAAATAATAGAACACAATGTGTAAAATTAGGCGATGAGCTATACAGCTCTGATCTAAAAACTTCACATTTTGGCATTCCACAAGGAAGTGTACTAGGCCCAACACTTTTCCTTGCCAATATAAATGACCTAACTGAACTAGGGTTGACACGTGGAAAAGTCTTTTCATACGCCGATGACACAGCCATTCTCTTTGAAGGTGAAACCTGGTTGGATGTACACAAGCATGCCGAAGTGGGCCTTCGTGAAGTTATTAAATGGCTGAACTTAAATTTACTCTCCCTTAACACTGCTAAAACAAATTACATTGCTTTTTCAATAAGAGAGTCTTCACAACCCAGTCCTCAACTAACCCTAAAAGCTCATTATTGTTGCAATACTGACAACACTTGTAATTGCAGTCAACTAAAAAAGGTTACTTCTACCAAGTACTTAGGCATTATTTTAGATCAGCATGTATCATGGCAGCCCCACCTTGAGCTAGTTGATAACCGTACTAGAAAACTAATATGGTTATTCAGATACTTAAGGGAAATTACAGATAAAAAACTAATTACATATATATATACTACTCTAGTGCAATCCATCTTACTGTACTGTATTTCTATCTGGGGCGGCACTTTTAAAACTAGCTTCATTAATGTTGAAAGGGCACAAAGACTTATTCTGAAGGTTATGTTAAAAAAAAAGAAAATCTGTGAAACGATCAAATTGTACTCTGAGGCCAATGTTTTAAGTGTAAGACAGTTATATATTCTGCAATGTGTACTAAGAATCCATAAAAGTATCGTAGTAGATCCTATCATCGTAAAAAAACGAAATAAGCAATCGGTACTTGTTCAGCCATGGACTCGTACGAAATTTGCCTCAATACAATTCAACAGTCAATCAGTTAGAATATACAATAAAATTCACCGTAAAATTAAAATATACACAAAATCTGTACAAGAATGCAAAAAGGCAACAACAGCATATCTGAAAACACTGTCTTACACGGAAACGGAACTTTTGTTATCCTTTGCCTGCTAATATTAGCATTATTCCACTTTTATTATTTATCTAATTACCATACCGCACTTTTATCAAATTAACTATACCATATACCACACTCGCACGCACACGAATCCACTCCTTATGTATACACACACACACACACACACACACACACACACACACACACACACACACACACACACACACACACACACACACACATACACACACACACACACACACACACACACACACACACACACACACACACACACACACACACACACACACACACACGGACACACTTCATTCACCACCATAACTGACTAATTTAATTTGCTGATTTTATATTGATTTACTTTCATAATACCACAGAGAAAAATTTACTCTTCTAACACAGGTTTTTTTAAACTTAAAAGAAGCTGTACCAAACCCTTACATATGTAAATTTGGAATTTCAATAAAGATTATTATTATATTATTATTATATACCAACATACTATATATTATGACAAACGTTGTAGATAGATGTTATGGAGATGATTCCGATATATGAATGAAGTCTACACGGACGAGTCTCTTGAATGAGAACTTACTGGGAGCTTGTTGAATATTTGCCGGAAGGGCATTCCAAAGACGATTGGCTGGAAAAGAGTTTAAGAGGAAACATGTGCGGTGCGAAAAAGTAGGGAGGGAAAGATTATGAGAAGAGCGCAGTGGACGCGTATGCATCTCACTGAGGAAGGTGAACTGGGATTGTAGCTAGGAGAATTAAGGTCGTTTAGTACCGAGAAAAGCTCCCTGGGGTACTCCGGTGAGAAGGTCTCGCCAGTGGGAAATGGTCTTATCCATGCGAACAGCTTGCTGCCGCTCCCGTAGGTACGCGCCAGACCAATCCAGATGATATTGTGAGAGCAATCTCGCAACATTGATGACGTCACGCAGCCTACGCGTTAAAGTAAGCGCTTGCAAAATCAACAGGCTTGCTAATGTGACGGTGGTCGAGTGGTATAGGCATACGCCCGGATAGTGTAAGACATGGGGTTCGATTCCTCGTCTGTCACAGAGCTAAAGTTGCTTTTTACAAGTGCAATTTATATTATTAAGATTGTATAGTGACAAAACACTATAAAACAAAAATGTAATTATAGGAAGGTATATTAAGGTAAGCTAAAAGTGAGAATAGGCCGGTCGTGGTCAACAGAATTAAAAGCGTTTGAGAAATCAGCACTGTAACTTCACCACGCTCCATGCCCTTCCGAATGTCCTCAGTTACCTTAAGTAAGGCGGTGCTGGTACTATGGCCGGGTCGAAGCCAGTTTAAAATGAGCTCAGAAGATCATTAGTAAAAATAAATTTAGAAATTTAAGAATGGACAACAGCTTTAGAGAACTTTAGAAAGGAAAGTGAGTAAATTTTAACTATGATTCGTCATCAGCGCGGGTCTTAGTATATCAAATTTGGAAAAAATTATACATAATGTAGATCATAAGAAATACTTTTATCGACATTTGGTTTGAACGAGATTGAACTGGTAGTTTTTGAGATATAGCACATTCTTAAAGGATGCGTTCGAATCCCGCCCGCATGGCGGGATTCGAACCTGCAACTTCTGGCGAACCGGGCCAACGCTCTGTTGCAAAAACAGACGGGTAACAGATAAAAATGTTGTGCTCATTTAGCTTTTTGCACTTTGAAGGACGATGCGTTTTTACCTAAGAGTACTTATAAGTAAGTATAATACATGGGGGAATATATGGGGGAAGGTATAAAAAAGCATTTTTTTAACTTGACATTTATTTACATTCATATCAACAAAACGGGTGTTGTATAAAACAGTTCTTTTTATTTTCATCATACCAATTGTATACCTACTAAATAGGGTGCCTCGAATGTGTAAAAATAAATTTGCTTCCGCATTTAGGATATGCTGGTTCGTAGGTACCGTGACTCGAGTGTTACGTTGCTTGAAATAAATTAGGATCTTGCAAAATCCCGAATCAACATAAGCTGGGATTAAAATGTCAGCGTCTTTCTGTCTCTGTCAACATTAAAGAAACTGGCAGAAACAGAAGGATGGCTTAACCCAGAGTCAAGCTAAGCCGGGATCTTGCGTATGAACTTAAATTATCCATAACCAAACGTTAAATTTGTCAATTTCTCTAACCCTCTTGTGACATAGTAGCATAATTCAAGATCAAATCATCTGCTTTGATTGGTTTAACGGTAACTCCCCAACTAATCACAGAACTAGATAGCAGGAACATGCCGATTCCGTGATAAGGAGGTAATTTTTTTGACGATTGGTTATGTTAATTTTGTGTGGAACTGACTCCTAGTGCCTCCTCAAATATTATTTTTTACATTGGTAGGCTGTTACTTCGTATTAGAACAAATATAAATGTCGAGATTGTAAGGTCTAGTGAAAAGAGATGTTTTTTGCCCAAACGTAGGGAGGCACTATAGAGCATTTCACTAGCTTTTGCAAATTTACCAACGAATAAACTAAGCAGTGAATATGTTTTTTGCGTTTTTTTTTTATGAAAGTTCATGTTCACTCAATGCTTTTGCGCACGTTGAGGTTATTCAATACAATATATTGTTACTATATAAAGTAATCATAACGTCAATTACTCGTAGCTGTAAAATGAATGTATCATGACATGCAACTTCATGTTAAAGTAAAATTATTAAATAGAAACAACAATTTTCAAGTTGGTAGATTTTGCAAAAACAACATATTTGTATAAATAGCGATTAAGAATATATTACAAAGTAATTTGTTGGTCGTCAAGTCGTACATTTAACGCTTAGTAAAATGCAGAATTTTAACGAGAAATCAAATTTTTAGACGCATTATCCCTATGATATCATTTGAAGCTTATGGCAAACGGTCGGTAACGATACAGTTCCCTGCGAAATACAATCAACTACAAAAATCTTTACCATTTCATTGATTATTGAAATATTAACAAAGACGGCAGATTTTATTGTCTTTTGGCCGAAGTCGCATCAAATTTTTCGCTGACACTTTGAATTTTCACTTTTGCTGTTGATTGTATTTTAAAAAAAATATAATTGCACTAGTCTAGCGGATTACCAGATTTGAAAGAATTCGCTTGCAAAAAATAAATTTAGACATAATTGGTAAAGCTGGCCATACTTCAGTAAATGGTTCAAAAATTTCAAAAGCCAGCAGTGTTTTGTTTTTATTTTTTTTAAATACAACAACAATAGTGAGGTCCTGAGGTCTCTCATCTAAGATACCTAGAAAATGTAGGTAAAAAATCGTCTTATTTTTTATTTTTTTATTTGACATTTATCTAGATCACACCTTATCAGGCTAACTGCGGTCGTGTCCAGGATTGTAGCGTGTATCCCTCACCGATATTCCCGATGTTGAATTTTTCAACAATACAACGTACCTTTATAATAATTTATACCTTACAACGAGAAAAAAGACAAAAGCTGATCTCACCAGGGTTCGCTATGAACTCACTAAAGGAATCAAACTAACTGAAACACTGCAGCAACATCTACTTGGGAACTTATTCAGTCTAGATATTGTCTTTCTTCAGACATCAAACATGACTAAATTAAATCTAAAATATAAACCCATATTTATAATATAATCTTTTAAATAGAATATAATACTCAACTAAATTTACACCGATCCTGGTCTACTCAGTTCTTGTTAGACGAAAAGAAACGCTTAGTTTATAGAACTAAAGTAGAATTTCAATTGATCATCTCAAACTCATTGGCACAGATTAAACAGAACGAAATAAAAATAATATGAAGTGTCCTTAAATATTTTTTTAGATTTATTTTAACATACACATAATGATTCTTTCCAAGTCAAGAAAATATGCTTAGTATTTATTTACTTTTTCAATATATTATTGAGCGTTTTATAGGAATTCACGAAAAAAGGTAATTCATACTTAATTACTTGTTTTATCCTTTATCATTTCTATCTAATTAATAAAAGATGTGGTTTAATAAGATATTTTTTACGTCCTAAAAGCGTCCAGGGCAATCCTTTTATAAACTTCATATTTGAAGTTGTTGTTTGTATAGAAGGTAGCGTCTTCAGGCATTAACTCCGCTTTTTTCATAAAATTAGAGTAAATATTTGGTACAACCCTTACCCCGTCCGATTTTAGTTTCGTAAAATATTAAAATTAAGTGTTATTATGTGCCAGAGTGTAAACACGAAACATTTGTGAACGTATACAAGTTACACAATAATAAAAATATGCATTAAGTAGGTAATTAATAAAATACCCATCTTACGAAAATAGTAAAATTATCTAATATTAAATTACTTAACTCTAACAAAATTTTTGACTAAAGGGCCAGTGTTCGATGTGTTACAGTAAATTCAAAAATTTCAAAGTTATTATAATGTACGAATTAAATACACAAATGGAGACAGAAAGTTGTGTGTACAGATATCTCAAACTTCACAGTGAAGGTAACGCAAACAAAAAACAGATAAATAAAAAAAAAAAGTTTAAAATTACATACACTTACGTCGCTATGATCCACATAACTTTTCCTAAAATTATAAATATGACACATAATTGATTCCTACCCTACTGCCTCGTATGGTACGCAAATAACATCTTTAAATATTCTAAGAATATTAAATTGGAAAATCGTTTGAGATATCCATACCAAGTTCACAATTTAAGTGACATTTTACACAAAATATATTTAAAAGTTTAAGTACACTATTGACAACATGTAGGTAAACAATAAATACACTGATCACTTTGAGATCATTTTGTTATTCTAATGACTTACAATTTTAAACGAAAAGGACTAATAAGACAGAATGAACTGACAATGGCCACACTCAACTATGGTAACACAAGATAAAGAACAAAAATCTAACAAAATTATTACAATAAACTTGTTCTATTTGAACGTAACGGTTAAATTAACTATAAGCAATACTTATGCGGTAAGTTGATAATGATAATAATATGTCTTATGAATCGATCGGTACCGCGCCAATGTTGCATAAAAAACTGTAAAATAACGGTTTCATTTATAACGGTACCGTATCTTTGGCGTTTACGTAAACGTATTTTAACGCGTTCAACTTATCTTAAAGTGACTATAACTTAACTTTTAATGTAGCTATTACGAATAATAAACAAAATTTGGGGAATACTTTGGAAACGATAAATCCTTTGACACAAACCTTAACCTTACACTTATTAGTTAACAACTGTGCACGCCGGTTTCAGCTACCCTCAGTCCAGTGCACCGAAACATCACAACAACCGTTCGGAATCTTACAACCTCGATTTAGAGTTTTTTTTTTTTAATTATTCACTAGGAACCCGGAATAAGCTAGTACGGTCTCGATAGTTCTTTGGAACGTTTCAATTGAACTTTGAGTCTCTTTGTACCTATTTGGAAGCCGTTCATGGCTTGTATGGCGGCCTGCGCGGACGCGGCGTTGTCGTAGGAGACGAAACCGAAGCACTTGGAGAGGTTGGTCTGTTTGTCGATGAACACTTTCGCGGAGATCACGTGGCCGAACGGCAGGAACGTGGACGCGAGGTCCGTGTCCGTGAACTCTTGTGGCAGGTGGTATATGAATAGGTTGCCGCCTTCTGGACCTGGAAAACGATAAATGGATATGTTAGAAAAAGTTATATAACTGTTATGGACCAGGTGTTTAATGCGGGCATTATTTATAATGCACGGGCATTGTGAATAATGTCTAGCTATAACGGGCTAAGTGATTAATTACTATCTTAACTTCATTATTTATCACATTGCACGGTCATTATTATATTACTACATGATAGTTGGGCAATTTGATAATAAAGCTATATTTAACGCGAGGGCGGGGAGGGAAGTACGCATGGCGTTACACGCTTTGACCAATCAGAGACTGCCATTCGGCGTGCGGCTCTCATGCGGCGGACGTAATTAATCCAAATAATGAGTCTGATTATTTAATGCTTCAACACCCGAGCGGTTGCAGGCAACCGCATAACAATAGAATTTGCATTGTGTCTTGTTCACATACGCTTGAGGGATTAAGTGGTTTAATTTAGAATTGGTATTATGTATACTGCTCAATTTATAACTTGGTCCATAACATAACTATTGAGACCGTTTATTGGGACCGCGCGCGACGACAGAGCTTCACAAACTGTTGGTTGACATTGAAATGACAAATGGCTGGCTGACATTACGAAAAGTAAGTAAACCAAAGTTATTCCAATGAAATATTGTATTATCCATTTATTCCATTCAATTACTAAAATATAATGCACGGCTACGTAAATTTCGTTTCTAAAATTGCTAGAGGAATGGTGACAGGCAGTCCGCCAAAGTTGTCAATTCGGGTCACTGCGAGCGCTGTCATCGATTCAGGTTTCCCTACCACCTACTTCGCATACAGCAGATAGTAAAATAACTTTGCGTTCATACATGAGTAATGGAACTTGTCATTTCACTTAAGCAAAACAATGAGTTTCTACTAGGCTTTTAAAAATTATCTCATGTCCACGTTTTGTAAACAGCCATTTAATGTCGGACTCTGAGCCAAATGGGACAAGTTTAGTTTGGGTACCACTTATCGTGCTAGTATTATGTAGGCGAACCCTTTTATCGCAGACTTTTATTACTGGCCACTAACTAAAGTTAACACGAAACAAAAGAGTCGTTCATATTTTAGACTACTTTTATTACAGCCCATTGCCACAGAGTAAAACCCTGACCAAGTGCATGTCGGACTCGCGCACGAAGGGTTCCGTATCCTTCATGTGTGTAAGCACTTTAAATGTCTTGTATAACATGATTTAGATTGCCTTATAAGGTTTTTAAACCTAGAAATAACAAAATACTCGAAATTTTGAGACAAAACCGATTTTTTTACAGGTAAAAGAGACAGTCAAAATCAACCTTTAAGTTTCGGTTTCACATCATGACGCGTTTCGGAGGCAATGTTTTTAAGCGACAATTTACAAAAAAAGACCTTTCAAATTGAGTGCTCTTTACGGAATCAGGCCAATATATGGAAAAAAGTTTTAACACACTCATAATCATTTAAAAAGGCCCATTCATCGATACCCCACACGATGGGTTCTGCAAAGAGAAAAAAATATATATTTTCGCCAAATCACAGTTTTCTAGTACTTAAAGTATCTGCGCTGAACTGCGGACAGACAGATAGACGGATAGACGGACATGAAGGATTCCTCGTTGGACTACGGAACCCAAAAACGTCGTAGCAGAAGTCCTATTCTGAAAGGTTCTTGTATAAAGTTGTCCCTTCAGCTCGCAAGGTCTGTAATCATGTCACAGAGTTAGCCTCCTCCAGGAGCATTTTTTTCTGCCGTGGAATAGCTTGCGTGGTGGTTTTCAAAATGTCCCCATCTTAGCCCATTCGTATTAATATGGCGTATGATTTTCGTCGATTAATGTTCAATTTTCAAAAGAAAATCACTCAGATGAAATCCGCATAGAAGTGATTTAAAAAAGATATCTTTATATTGTAAACACATATGTCTGAGTTTCGCGTATTTTTTATTGTTCTTCGAACGAATAGTGCACGCCATAAACACGCGAGTGGTCCAAAAATGGAGACCCTGGTCGGGTCATTAATGAATGTTACTTTCTATCTCGGGCCAGACACGAGTTGAGTGTTGTGTTGTGACAACCGTTATTTCTAATTTCCAAGAGAGTGCTTCTTATATCAGAGAATATACTCAGTTCTTGTAATTCCGCCACTGATTAAACTCCGCATTACCAAGGTATGTGATGTTGTCCAAAATTTTATTTATCATGTATTCTGCCTACCTTCGACCTGCTTCCCTGCGGCTGCGGCGGCGGCTGACCCGAGCACGGATCCGAGCGGAGCGGCAGCGAACGCGCTACCAAACTGCGCCGCATACGCAGAACTCAGCGGCTCCGCTGTGGACCCTGTTGGTAATCATATTATTGGATATGCGTGTCATTGTTTGTGAAATAGGACCTTGCGCTGTGGTTTAGACTGAGATTCAAATAATGTTGACCTATGGTAACGACTGAAAATAATTTATTTGGAAATTGACGCTTACTATTAGATAGATACAAAAATATTAAAACGTTTTCCTTATGATTGTATATCTATTTTGAGAATAAAAGAGGAAGGAAAATCGAAAAGAAACTGAATTTATGTAAGCATTTAATAATAATAATGATGCTTAGAATAATCAGAAACAGTTGCCATTGTTTGTTATGAAATTTCTATAAAAATTGTTTAACTTTTTATAAGTATCATTAAGTAAAACTATTCGGGGAAATCTTTTAATAACAATATAGTGTTTACGTGGTTCACTTGAATATTTAATACCTAACGCATAAATTTGTCAATCACACGAAAAACGTAAAACATTATTACATATTAAGTTTATTAGCACTTCCATGCAAAAACAACAAACGAAATGTTAATGTAACATGAAAAGTTAATGTCGCAATATCATCACAAGCATATTTCAAAATCGAGTGACACTTCTGTCACAATATTATAATCTTTATTTACACAGTTGCCATCGTACGATATAAATCGTGGATAGCAAAGAGTACGGCGTTGCTTTAAATATAGCGACAAAATTAAACTATTAACAGAAATCACAAAGTTTAAGTAAGAATACAGACGGGACAGAAGCCGTCAAATCAAAATCAATCAAACGTGTCACAGCATTCGATTAGATAATAATTAATTAACAACTTCATGTCAGAACTTAGGCCTTGAGTAATAGCTGGCTTTGATAATTAATTAATTAATTAAAGGTTCACAAAGTTTGACATGCAGCTCAGTAAAACATCTGTTTAATGCGGGCACAATATCGAAGTAGTCGAAAGAAATTGATTGATAAAGGTTTCTTTCTTATACAAAATGTTACCCAGCTTTAAACAGTAAGTTGTTACAATAAAAATATACAAAGCATCCTGCCGCAGAACAACGTGACCAAAAGTCGTACAAAAAATGTTTACTCAAACAAAAAAAGTATTATACAACATGTTTTTAAAACTTGCACAAATCGATGCACTCCTCGATGTACGGAAAAGCCTATGAGCAAGCAACTGCAGACTCTACCTACAACGCCAACATATAGTCAAACCAAAGCCGAAACCTACATGTATCGAGGCACCGAGCGAGACGGACTCATTGGTATTCTGTATTTATATCAATGTATAAGTGTGCGTGTCGCCTTGTTTTAATTTCCGGCCACACAAGACAATGGCCGGTCCTTAGTTTTTATATGGAAGAGTTGCGTCGATTTATATTCTGTCAAGTGCGCATAGTCCTTTCAAATGTTTATGACGAAATTCTAGAAATAGAAGTTGCAAAATCAAAGTTCAGGTAGAAAACTAATGATCTGTCTCGTTCAGCGCGTTACTCTGTAAAGCCAAAGATAAGTCATTCCATTTAAGATAACACACACTTTCGATTTCATTGTATTTTTACCTGTGATGTTAGTCTTCCCGAGAAGACCTGAAGTGTGAAAAATGTTCATCGTTAATTAACTTTTTTTTATTGTTCTCAATAATAAGTCCAACCTGAAATAGGAAAGTTTGCGGGCAAAAACGGTCGTTACAATTTTTCATGGCTTAACTTATGTAGTGGATGTGCTACACTCCAATTAGGGATCGGGGCAGGACGAGCAATTAGAGCTGAATTTATTGAGCTTAATTGTCCTGCGGAGGTCGAATTTAGGTAAAGGACGGCCGTTAATAGAGTAAAAGAAATGACAATTAAGGTTGGCAGTTTTATCCGAGCGGCGCTCGACGTTCCTCACGTAATGAGGACGTTCCGATTCAAGTAGCAGCGTTCGTGGTACATAATTTGTTTGCTTTCTTTGCGGTGAAATTAAGCTTTCTGTTACTTATCGGCGGAGAGCTTTACTGTGAGTGCCTGGTTGGTATTCACTTTCCCTTGAAAGGTAAGCGTATGCTAATTTTCAAGTGAGTCGGCTACAATGCATGATTTTGCGGTCGCGATTTTCCCCCTCAAGTTAACTGATTTTATCAATGTATTTATGGTAATATAGAATCTATATTACACCGAATTTTCAGCATTTCGAAACCATATTCAAGTTAAACTGAAACACTGTGTTACCTCGAATCGGAACGTCCCATCTATTATCATATTCTACAAATCAAATCTTGCGAGTAACGGCCACCAACTTTGCGGTCCGTAGCTTTGATCAATGGATTCCTAGTTTTAGTTCCATATTGCTTTATCCTTTACCTAACCCATTGTTTCACAATAGGTTTAGGTACCTCTTGTTTAAGTTGAATAAAGGGACGCGTAGGACCTATTAGGAACCTTCTGATTTAGATCTACCATTCTTGTTTACGTCAGCAATAATAATAATCCAAAGAGATTGATAAGGTGTCCTAGATTCTAAACTGATAAGTTAAATAAATTTAAATAAAGTACGTAGTAGTTAAATGAGAATCACATACAAAGTACGCGTTCAGGTACCTTATAAATTACAGACTGCTAATCAGGTTTACAGTCTGCTAATCATTGGCATTGAAATGTGCATAACATCCTTTTACAATCTATGATTTACTGAGTATATTTTTTTACTCGGATAAAACAACTTATCACACGTCTATTAATGGTAATCATTAAATTATCCAACCCAGAATGTTATAGGTGGACAGGATTAGCTTTCGTTGCACCAGCTTATCCTAACCAAGTACTTCTACCTTATGTAAGTACAATCATATGAAAATATACTTACACAATTGCGGCGCGGCCTGTTGCGGCGCTGCCGCCGGCATGGGCGCCGCCTGCGACACAACAGGGGGCTGCGTCATCGCCGCCAGCGCCGCCAAATTCTGCACCGACACCGGCGCCAACAGCCCTCCCAACTGCTCAGCGCCCCCCGTCACGCTCACGCCCCCCACTCCGCTCACTGCCCCCCCACTCAGCCCTGCACCATTGAAACCGATATCTTGGTAGTTAACACCTATAGTACAAACGAAACGAAACGTAAAGATGCAAATCATAAAAAAACAAAACGCAGCATGTCAAGCTAAAAGTTATGCAAGCGCGTCAAAATGTGGAAACAAACATTTAAATGAATAATGATGCGAGCTGTGAATGCCATTCCATTGTTAAAAAAGTGCCTCGAGCTTTGACGTTTTGCGTAAACATAACTTTTTGTTATAATTGGACACGAGTATGTGGTTGGAATTCAGCACGAAAGAAATGTTTCAGTTTTTATTATCACGGACAATGCAGCTTTTCATCGTTTCAGCTTCAAATTTAAAGTTCAGAACACTAAAAGGGCCTCATCTTTCGAATTAAGTTGTAAGAATTATCAGTGTACAAGCAGATTGCTTCGAAGCTTATTAGCTTATAAATATAATGCCTCTTTCACTAAGTAAAATATTTTGCAAAAGTAACATAACAGTTTAGCAGATAAATAGCTTACTAAAACTAAACTAAAATAAGGAAACAAAATCAAAATCGTAGTACCGTCAGTGAAGATACCTTGCAGTATCGTGGAGCCTTGCCCTTGCAACAGCTGTTGCTGGAGGCCCACAGCTTGCAGCTGTTGCAGTAGTTGTAGCTGCGTGGCCGGGGACAGTGCGGCCTCGGAGGCCAGGTACGCGGGGGCCGCCACTGGCGTGGTGAGGCCCCACAGGCTCGCCTGCATGGCTTGCAGCTTCTTTTGTTCCTTCTCCTTTTGCGTATCTGCGAATTTGACCACTAGGGGCGCAGAGCAGCCCTCCATAGTTTGACTGTGGTGTAGCGCCTGGAATGAATAGATAAAACAATTATAATAAAAAAACTAAATTTTTAACTAAACTAAACTAAATTTTTAACTTCTTTTTTCTAATATATTGTGCAGGTTATGTTTACCTATAATTGACTGTGCATTTAGCAAATAATATAATTGCTATCTTTATTTTCCAAGATTTAATGTAACAGTTGTTGGTAATCTTAATAAATAAATAAAAAATAAATAATATTATGTGTTCATAATACGTAATTTGTTCACTTGAAGTTGAAAGAAATTAAAAATTAATAATTTTGCACCTTTGATATCCAGGCAGACTATCCTATGAGGATAAAGTAACTTAAAAAAATATGCATTCTCAACCTATGAAAGACAAAGGATGCCAAGTCGATACATTTTAACCCCTTGAAAACATTTAGAAAGTCACAGATACATAAATCTCCTGTTTATACAACGTGTTATGTTAAATGCGTAAAACCTCAGACACCCCAAATTATTTTTAATTCAATTGACCGAATTCTTAAAGAAAAAATAATTGATAAAAAAAATGAGGTTTTATGTGGTGTTTTAGTTTAACTGGCACTTCTGATCATCTCGTGCTATGCAGACGACACTGTCGAAAGAGGATTCCGTAGGTACGAGTATTCACCGGGCCGTTGCGCCGCGCTGACATTATTATTATTGTCTACGCTCATAAAGAACTAACCGTTACTTGTTTACCTAATTTAGAGAGTTTGTGCACGTGATGGCTGGTCTTATTAATAAATAGACGTGGCAACATTGAATGAAGAATTTATGAAAAAGTTGACCCATACTAAAAATTGGTTCAATTGATTCTGCTCGTTATTCCAATCAAAATGTTTTAAGGTTTTGCGCATTTAATTTTACACGTTGTACGAGAAGGTATTTAGGTCTTTATGGGAGACGGCGACCCTTGCAATCGTGTGTTGTGTCTTAAGATAGGTGTTCTATTATTATATTAACATCAAATCTAAACATTCTTCAACACAACATAACTCCTATGTCATGCGCTGCAATTGTACCCAGATGTTCGCATGGCTATACATTATCAACCATATGCAGGTGACCCACTTGTAGCCATCTTAGCTTTGTGTTTACTCAGCTACGTACACTTGTGTATTTGTGGTCAGTGCGCTACGAGAACGGAAGTCTTGCGGTCAGGGCGAACTCCGAGAACGTCTTAATGTTAGTTATAACTATAGAATACCAGACGGTGTAATCTAAGGATGTTCCATCACATGAACAGATGGAATCTAAATGAATGGCGTTAATATATGACCTTAATTCATGACACAAGATTTCGTAGTTTGCTACGATTGTCGTAGTAATCGTAGCACTAGGATACTACGGCAGCTACGGGGCTCGTAGAATGCTACGAAACATTGATATGGGATGCAAAAGTTTTTATTGCGTTGTGCTTATTTTAATTACCATGAATCCAATCTAAAATATTATAATTATGTATGATGGAATGGTAGGTACGGTTTCAATTAATATTTGTATTTATCCAAATTAAAATTGGATGAATGCATTTCGCTATAACATAGGTAATTGAATTCCCTCAAAGTGCTAAGCTCTGAAATCTGTCGACGCATACAATTCCACTAAAGATCGGTGCTTGTTAATCACCTAAAACGCGGTCGGGCCGGGTGCGCAAAGCGCGTAATGTCCATCTGCGTACGTTAGCCGCGCCGCATTACCCTGCATACATGTAAAGCCCGGCACACACCAGGTGCAGATGTTACATCTCACGGGCATCCACGAGTGGGGTCACAGACGACGAGAGCCCGTCAATATATTAACGTAAATATATTTTAATAGACTCGTCTGGGTCAATATTGCAGTCGGCGAATAAGCCTGCGTTTGTATGATGAAACACTTTTTTATATGCCTCCATGCTGATATTATTTGATTAAAAAATATAGTGTGAACCAAAAAGTGAAGTAAAAGCTATCGCTAGGTTACGATGAGTGGACGTATCTTAAGCACTCCCAAACTTGATGAAGTTAGTGATAATTAACATGTTTGTTCTTATCGCACTTAGGTGACCGTGAAATGATGAAACATATAGTCACTACTGTCATACTACTCATCACTATAATAATATCATAATAAGTCTACAATGGTATGAATATTCATATTTTTGAAATGATATTAAAATATTAAGAGGTGAGGTGAGTGAGGTGAGAGGTGCTCGTAGCGTAATGGTTGCAGCGCTTTGGTAGTGATACCGAAGTAAAGCAACCTACAGCGCGGTTGTGTTTGGATGGGTGACCATTCCGACCATTTAAGTTACGTATATCATGAGCATCTCCGTGCTTCGGAAGGCACGTTAAGCCGTTGGTCCCGGCTAATATCGGTTGATATTAGTCGTTAAGCCTAGTCAGAGGCCGTATGGGTGGCTTGATAACATCTGACAGCAGAGTTAGTCGCTTGCCTTGCAAACACCCCTCCATCAACCTGCACTGAGCCCGCGTGGTGGAGTATGACTCGAACTACCTCAATAGTTGAGGTAAGGCCTTTGCCCAGCAGTGGGACGTTACAGGCTTACTTTACTGTATTAAAATATTATTATCAATACAATGCGAAATCGCAATATGAATTGCTAATTTGATTTACTGACAATAAAGCAGAACTGCTAACTGTAACTGTCAAAGCTGCATCGCAACACGCAAACTTGTCTTTCTTTAAGTTCATAAGGATTTATGGTCCTATATCTTTCACCTAGTAAAAAAAACAAATTGAATTTATGTCACCGTTTCAGTACTAGCCCTTACTCAGATCCCGTCCACACCCGTCAAGCGCCGTGTTCCGTGCCGCGTCGACATTCACATTTCACCAGTCATACGCGACGGCCCTTATCACCCCGCCCGGCTCGTGTTGCATTCACTATTTCAAATTCCAACTGGGTCTTTGACACAGTTTGGGGAATTATTTCCGAGTTCACTACAGAAGGGAATCCTGTTATTTTAATCTACCCAAAAAGCTGTGTGGTTGAAAGCTGAACTTTACTTGATGACATCCTTAGTTATTCCTACGACCTCAAGTAATGGTTGTCAAGTGTAACAGTCAAGTGCCACCGCGTAGAAATCTATTTGTTTGCATAGTGCATTCAGCATTCTGATACTTAGGTAAATTAAACTGAATTTATTTAACTATCAGAATGCTGAGAGTCAGAGTAACTACTTTATATTAACTTAGTGTCGATTTTGACAACGTCAGATAAGGAATATTCGTCGAATACAACTTTAATCGAACTTTAGTCGAATATAACTTTACTTTAAAAATGTCATCTATTTTTCAGCAATCATTTATGTAAATGTCACTTTAAAATCGGTCGTTAATACTTATTTAGTCGGCTTTGTCTTATCTGAAGTTGGTAAAATTGGTCCTTAATAAGTTTTGTATGAACACAAGATAATATTCACAAATCATTACTTGTGAATTCATTTCAGAAAAAAAGAATATCGAAGAAAGAACATTTTGTTTTCATATCTTTTTTTTCTGAAATAAATTGTAATTATTACGACTGTAAGAGTCCGTGTGGTGTGGGCTTTAGCGCTTCACAAAACCTACTCATAAGAGGATTGTGTTCGAGAAACGATATCCTTAAGACAAAGCCGAATTAATCTTATGTTGAATTATGTTTTCCGATCTCTTGTAAGCCTGCTCAGCAAAGATCGGGATTAGGACCGAATTAGATGTGCGAGTTGTGTTGATGCTATTATTAATTTTGGGATTAAAGGTTTTAAGATATAACATTAATTTTGACGAACATTAGAAAAGCTCTTAATTTTCTTCCTTTCTAGCTCTCATACATTGAATATATTAAATATCGCTTTACAGTATCTGTGTGACGATGAAGGACGCTACCAAAGTGTAATCAAAGTCTGCAGCATAAATTATTAGGACTGTTGCCGTCTTTTTATCCGAGCTTTTCAATGGCATTTATAGGGGTCCCTTTAAGCGAGTCCTTTAAGGGATTAGACTAGTCCCTACCATCTACCTACCATAATAGTCCTAGTATCCAGGGTATAATTGATGATATAAAACCTGGTGTTTGACACTGTAGGTAAACCGCTTCACCGAAACCAGGGTTTGGAAACCGGTATTTTTTTGAACCGGTTTAACGAAAACACAGGTGGAACTTTTTGAAAAAGGTTCTGTTCTTTTATACCGGTTTGGAAAAATATGGGATTTTAGTATTAACCAGTTTATCTTTTCTTTAAGGCGGGACAACGATGTGAGTTACGTGAAGATCTGCGAGCGGTGAGCGCGTCTGAGGTTTGCGGAGAGCACGGTGCATGAGCGGCGCAGGCGAGAGGTCTCAATTACGTGGTCTGTCTATAGGTCACAGGTTGCATAACGGTCAAAGCGACATTTGTTGTTTGTTTTCCGCGATTCACCTCCTTGCATGGGCGAAAAGCCGCCGTGGTATACGTGTTATCTGAAAATTAAGGTTATTATACCTTGATGGCAGCGATGGCGGCCTGCTTAGACACGAAGGTGACGAACGCGCACCCCTTGCTCTGGCCCTGCGCGTCGCGTAGCACCGTGCACTCCTCGATGGCGCCGTGCCCCGCAAACAGCGCGCGCACGTCGTTCTCAGACAACTTCTTGTTCAACATGCCGACGAATAGCTTGCGTTCTGTGGACAAGGGAAACAATAATTATTAGCATTGATAAACGATTAGTGTTTGGTATATAATATACCTGACATTGCTTTAAGTGAGATGAGAGAGAGAGATATAAAAGGATCTTTGTTTGCCATGTCAGGTAATGGATCAGAACAATTTTTAAAACAGTATCTTATTAAGAATGGAGCGCAATCATGCACAGTGATATTGTATACAAAATGTTATTTTGGTCAGTGACCCATAACCCAGAGATGATGGTCTGAGTTATGCTTAATCTAAATGCAAGTTTTATTAAAGAAAACCTCTTTACAACTTTCTAAAAAAACGAATAGGGAAAATAGCTACGAAATACTACGCTAAATAGTAAGCTACTAAGAGGCGACCGAATCGCAATAATAAATTGATATTGTGGGCTTTTTCCATTAAAACAATATATTTTTTGGCATCCGTATCGTTTGTACAACCATATCTCGTCACGTCAAGTCTGGCGTAGCTGATTAAAAACACAACCTGAATGTTTAAAACTAAAGAAGTTACTGGATGGACATAAATGAATATACGAATGCTTATGTTTCTAAAATCGGTAGTATTTGTAAGATTTAGGGTCATATAGAAAGCTCACTCCATGACTTAGCTCGAAGGCTCTTCTCAACTTTAAACAATTGCCTTCTTAAAAGTCCTGCATGTTTCAGTAGTCTAGTCAAAATGACTCAACACTGATTAAAACTTAACGCCCAACTCATCGCCTTACTGTTCAAGAATGGGCGAGGCATTGTCGTTGTCCATTAAAAAATAATTTGTCTTGCGAAGAGAGCTCCTTTCACGGCGCGTTAAACATTTACGCGTAACCCCCATCACATATTCAAAGGGGCTCCCGTATTTGCATCGGACATAGCGATGGCGACCGCGGCCGCGGACAATGCTGAACATCGGCTGACAGAAATCCTTATGATCCTGAAATATGTAGTGCCCGCACCGGCCTCGCCGGGTTAAGTGCGAATTTACGACTTCCAACCCACCACCGGTGATAAAGCATTTTTGCTTCCGCGCATACCAATTCCGATGGCTTTGTTGCTTTAAACTTTAAGGTGCAAAAATATACTACTAAAGTTTTCTACTTTATTCTCGCTATCAACAAGTTTATGCGATACACAACTTTTGCTCATGAAACGTAAGTTACAATTTATTATTCAAAGCACACAATGCGAATTTAAAACGATGTAAACGGGTTCAAATGACCAACCGCTGGAAGGCGGAATACATTGCAATGTGGTTTTTACGCACAAAATCCAGCATTCGGCGCTTTCAATCCCAGCGGACGAGGCATGGCAAAATTGAAAAGGTGCTGAGGCAGGCCGTCTGTTACAAATATTTCATGCCCGCAAAATCAGCACGCCCCCGCTCGGAGATTAGCATGAAAATGGCGCGAGAAAACGGGACGAAGATCTCGTGAAAAACCCAGCCGACGGAGCGTGCATACCCTAATTTCCACCGCTTTGCTTTGTACACCGGATGAATGTTTAAATGCGAGAGATCAGCACACGTCGCGCTCATGCGGGCACGACGCGCCTCCGATTCAACAGCCAATCTTCTTAGACTCGAGAATTCGCAATAACGCGAACGTTAAGAGAGGCGGAATTAACTCTAACTCGATTCCACCAGCCTTGAAGAGGTTGAAATACATTTTACGACAAACGTAAAGAGTATCCAGATTGAAGTAATTTGATAATGATAATAAAGGGGAACCGGCAAAATGGTGCTACAAAAGATACTTTCCACGCGGATTTTCTGCGCCACGTGTATAACATTATTATACGGACTCAAAGATGGCGTTATTAGGAAAACGTGATGGCCACTGGATACAAATTATTTTAGCGCTAATGATGTTATCTCTCGAAAAGTTACCAGAATAGCTGTTATTGCGATCTTAATCAAGTAAGCGACATAATTACTCACATTATTCATGTTCTGTGTGACATACTGTGGAGCTAATATGAATATCAAGAAGAAATCTTATGTAGAAATCATAAGATTTCTTCTTGTGTACGTACACCATCAAAAACAATTTATCATTTTGAAATAGCATTGAAACGTGTCAAAGTGTAAATAACTTGACACCATTTGCTTGTTGGTTATCTACAAGTTACCAAAGGTAGTAAGATGTAGGAATGCGGAGGTAGTAAACTTTTGCGTAGATCTTTTTTGAAATTCAATTCAATCTTTGTTGATTTCAATGAAATTCTGGTTGTGTGTAAGTACTTATACCTAAGTGTTTTAGTGATTTAAAACACTAGATAGATAGATTAATTTATAATGCGCGTGCATTATTGCCCGATTTCGAGGATTGTGGCTGTTTCAATGTTTATACAGGTTTTAGTTTTTTTGCCTTGCTTAAAGGCAAGCATTATTCATGCATCGTCGTGAGAAGAGTTCTAGATACTACGTCTACACGTAGTTTTAGGGAAACATTTCAACAGGTGACTTCAGTAATAACTTTACTTTCAATGCTATAAAGGTATACTCAAATGATTATGCTGTTTACGAGGACGCACGTTATACTAAGCTTTAGAAAACAGTCGCAGAGACACGACGTAAACAATCGCCCAACGACAAGCAACTACTAATTAGAATACTTAGAGCGAAGCATCTTTTAAACGTAGCGTAATCAGTTTAAATGTACAAGTAATTGTGTGCTTAGCACAAATAACGCTTTAAAACGTTAATGCCTTAAGTGGCCCATCGGGGCCCGTTAAGGCATCGTTCGTTAAACAATTTACATAACCTCTTGCCAAGAGGGAGTCAGATGCTTGCAACATAATATAAGGAGGAATTCAGAGGAACAAGATGAAGACTCTTCTTGTAAGAGGATAAACGAGGGCTTCCAATTTTGTTATATATTTTGTTGTAAGATGTCAAATTATTTGATTTCAGCTAAGTGACTCGTGCTTGTCTCCTTTGATCTCAATGCAAAGTTGGATGTCATTTTTAGGGTTCCGTAGCCGAATGGCAAAAAACGGAACCCTTATAGTTTCGTCAAGTCTGTCTGTCTGTCTGTCTGTCTGTCTGTCTGTCTGTCTGTCCGTCCGTATGTCACAGCCATTTTATTCTGTAACTATAAGCATCATACTGTTGAAATTTGGTAGGAGTATGTATCCTGTTAACCGCTTACCGATTCTCACACAAAAAACAAAAAATAATGACATTTAAGGGGGGGCTCCCATACATGAAACTAAAACAAAAAAAAAATAGTCAAACCTATACGTGTGTCTATGGATAGGTCTTTTAAAATGACATAGAGGTTCCCAAAACCATTCTCTTTTAAAGTCTAACGTTTCATAGCTAGACGCTTCCAAAGTGGTAAAATGGGCGTCCCCCCCATCTAACTTCTAAACTAAGCGAGTCAAAATTTTGAAAAAAATATATAATGTAGATCTTAACAAAATATACTTTCAACAAAAATTGTTTCGGACGGGATCAAACAAGAAGTTTTTGAGATATAGCGCATTTTCAACAACCGCAAACATAACTTTGTACCTCATACAAACACTATGAAAAACAAAGTTATGTTTGTCGTCAACAAAATATTGTGGTATTTTACTAAGTGGAAGTAAGTGGATTCCCAAATTCAGTTAAAGTTGGCACGGAACCCTCAGTGCGCGAGTCAGACTCGCACTTGGCCGGTTTTTAAACCTACCAATTTCTGCATATTAAAGGTTGGTGTGCTTTTGGGTGCTCGCTTCACAGGTGAATTATAATTACTACGTATTACTACTTATCATAATCATAGCTAGATGCTGATGATATTAACAATAGGACGACACAACAAATGAAACAGTGCTTATGATCACAATCAGAGCATAGTAAACCATACTTTCCATATCTATTTCCCAAGGAATATATTCCATTATTTCTATACCAATTATTTTTTATAAAAAGTTAATATTCAAAGATAGCAAGGTCATTATTCAAGACATAATGCCCAAATGGAAAATGTAAGCAATCCTTGTATTTCACAAATTAGTTTGACATTTTGTCATTGGATAAGGCCTCGAGAATGACAGACAAGCGAATATTTTAAGGAATAATGTGACAAAGTGAGTTTTTGCCGCTCAAACTGGCGATCGTACCGATTTGCATAATTTTTGGTCAATTGTCTGTGAGTGAGTTTGTTAAATGCTTCATTGTCATTTACTATTGTCATAGTTGTGAGTGGCAGAATGCATAGCGCAAGTGACCTTCAAACGTTCTTCGAAATACCTCAGTACTTATTTGCTTATACAAAACTCACAGGTATCTACATTTAGTTATGATGATTTTTCTTAGATTTAATAAGAATTTTTTACAAACTAAAATGCGTAATTTGTTTTTACTGTATGTGCGATAACATTGTTAATTGCTGAGAAGAAAATTATTTCGTTGGGATAAGTGAAAATCTAAGACCCTTTACACACTGCGCTACTTTAAGCATCGATACAGTCAAGATGCTAACGCGCGTCAGTCACGATGCAGTAGCTGAAAATTGTCAAATTATGCACTGAATTTTGGCGACTGCATCGATACTAACGCGCGTGAAAAAGTCGCAGTGTCGAAGGGGTCTTTGGCTTGGTTAGTTTAACTTGGCATATTAAACATAATAGTTAGACATCTTGTGACAGTGGACGGAGATGTCCACATTGTAATTGTATACTAAGTAGTAGTAGTAGTAATAGTTTCACTATATTGTCCTCTATTCCATAATGAGATTTGATGGGGCATTGTTTATTCTATTACCCTTTTTGCGTCATTCCATTGGTGAATATAATAATAGCAACGATAACGCAATTGGTACTAAAGTAAGCAATTTATGTTAAGATAAATATATTATTTTTGTTATACTGGGAAATGCATGCGCTGACGTGAATACAATAATACAATATACAACAGCACATCAAGGTAAACTCTCGAGGTATCTTTTATGTAGTGGTAATAAGGGTTGGTTTTTTAACTAAATGGTATTTACTGATGTGCTGGCGCTGTAGTAGCACTTAGAATAAAAAAAATAACAAATGACTAGCAAACATAGGAAATATTGCCATGAGTTAGAGTAAATATACATGATGATTGTAAAACAAACCGTACCACGATCATAAGATTAGAAAAATTTGATACCATTCTAATTAAGTTACCCTGATTTTTAAGAAAAGTAACCTGTAACTTAAAAAAAAGGAATACTTAAGGGAATAAATTCACTATGCGGCAAAGGAAACACATGCGCGATGTTCGTTGCTGACATGTGTCATCTATAGGTTTACCTAAACAGGGTGTTGTTTTGGTTAGTGACATCCAACTTAGGGATAATAATATGAGTTAGGCTTGTTCTAAAAAAAAAAATCTCAAATTACGAAATACTACGCCGCAGCTAGTAAGCTACGAAGAGGCGACCTGGTGTTGGTAGTTTTGAATCGCTCGCTAGCATCGCAATAATAATTTTGAAATATTTTTTTTTGGTATCAGTATCGTTTGTGCGAACACCCTCGATCCGGTCGTCGCTGACAAAAACAACACCTGTGTAGTTGATCCGTAGCAACATTTTAAAACAATTCAACAATACCTGTGTAACTAGTGGCCAGTGTGTTTTATCGCTGCAGTAAGTCAAGGCGAGGCATAAAAGGCTCTGACGGCAGTTACGGCCTTTGTGACTTCGTGCTAAGACCGAGACAATATGTCGTTAACTGACGCGTTGAAGAGGTAGGTACCTTCGTGGTTGTTATTGCTTGCTTCAATATAATTTTGTTGTAGCTATTTCTATTCGTTGTGAAGTGAGGGGAAAGAAGGCCTAATAAGTATCTTATTAAATTTTATGGAGAGGACAACGGATATGCTTTAGTCTGATAATAATTTTATAATAATTTAATTGACGACCTCCTTGGTGTAGTGGCTAAGCACGCTGGTGTCAAGGCGTCGCTGCTCCGAGGTCCCGGGTGCGATTCCCGGTCGGGTCAATATAGAAATCTAAATTTTCTATATTGTCTCGGGTCTGGGTGTTGTAGGACCACCGTTGTGTCTGATTTCCATAACACAAGTGCATTCGCTACTTACTTTGGGATCAGAGCAATGTAAGTGTGATTGGTGTCCAATATTAAATATTTAAAAAAAAATATAATAGATAAAGGTATATATCGTATAGGAAAAAATAAAATAAAAATAGCTTGATGCAATTATTTTCAAACAAAAACAGTAAAAAAAATATCAAGTGACTTTTTTCAGTACTTGTTTACCAAAAGAATTCGAGTACTACCGCCGCCGCAATGCAAAACTTCTGCAAAATCAAAACGTCTACTTAAACAACCTATAAAAGCCTACTTACGTGCGAGTGCGAACATAAACTTAATTAACAGTGAACTATTATAAGTTTAACAGTGCAGCTCATTGGAGGGCCGTGACGCGCAATCATCGTAATGCCGAGCGGCTCCGTGCGCCATTTGATTGGGCTTTATTATGTGTACTGCAACAAAAGTGGGATTTACACGGGACGATTGAAGTGTTAGTTTTTTTTAAATCCCACCTTAAACTTTGATTAACTGGACTCAGGGAACAGGATGCTTTATCGAACCAGATCGAATGCTTTTCATGGTTATGACGACGCGTTTGGTGTGGTGGTTAGTGCTCTTGACAGGGTTGGAAAAAAAACAGTTTTTTTTAAATTTTATAAAACAAACAGTTCAAATTGTTTTAAACAAGTGTTTGTTTTTTTTTTGTTTTTTTTTGTCCTTTTTAGTTTAGGGCATTATTTTAAATTAATTCGACCTATAATGTTTCATTTCCAGACTAGATCTTTTGACTTTTCAAATTTTCTATAGTAAAATAAATATTGACAAAAAACGATCAATGGATAAACATTTATTTTATGTTGCGTATCTCTAATCACTACTAAACGATTTACATTCACCCTGAATGTTTCCTAGCAGGACTATACCGGCGGGGAAATACCTATAAACTATAAATTCTATTCTATGAATAGGGGCACCCCCAATATTTATTAATTAGTGATGGGCCGAATGTGGTTTGAACCGAATACGAATTTCGGCCGAACATTCGGTAAAAATCAAAAATGCCGAAGTTCGGTTTTTATTCTGCACTTATATGGTAACAACTAACAAACAACAATAAAATATACCTATAAGTAATTAATATATTGAATTTTCAAAAAGTTTATTTGATTCAAACAAATCATAAGACTTCCTAATTTAATAAGAACTTATTGAATTTGATTTTTTAATTCTAAAACTTAAGATTGAAATGTCGAAAAAGGAAACTGATAATGACAGTTAGTTACTTGATTAATAAATAAATTACCATGATTTTAAATTATGTAAAAGGCTTATTTATTTAATCAGGTATGAGTGAGTATGACAGATTTGATTTTTTTTATGTTTTATTAATCTTAAAATCAAAATTGTGCAACTATTTCACTCTTTTCTTATACCGAATGTTCGGCATTTCAACCGAATTTCGGAAGAATGCCGAAGTTAGGCCCATCCCTAATATTTATATTTAAATGAGGGGAATAAAATAACCACTATTCCATTCGACAGCCATCCATTAGGGACTTTCCTAACGGGACTTTACCGGCGGGGAATTACTTAATATGAATTCTATAAATACGAGTGCCTTTCTTTCTCACATTTCATTTCATTATTAATTCTGCGACTGATAACACCTCATAAAAATGTCAACTCCAGGACGCAAAAAGCATGCAATTTGGGAACAATTCACATCGATCCCCCAAGAAAATACCACACTGAAGACCAATAGGGTGCGTTGCAGAAAATGTAAGAAAGAACTAGTTGGACTTGTGAAAAGAATGGAGGCACACTTCCAGCAATGTAGCACCACCACCCGGTTCTAACACTGACGCAAATCTTGACGCGGACAGGGACGTGGAGGAGGAGTTGTTGAGTGATGCTGGTTCTTCCCGATCTTCAGATAATTCTTCTGCTACACCCACATCTTCTGTTACTACTCTTCAATCTAAAAATGCCAGTACCAGCAGCAGCGCGAGCGTGAACATTTCAATGAAAAGATTTATTATTGCTACAAGTCAAGAAGATAAGAAGAAAATTGATTTACAATTATCTCGTTATATGTTTGTTACTAACACGCCTTTTAACCACGTAGAACACCCAGAGTTACTGAAATTAATGGAAATTTTACGCCCAGGATATAAACCTCCAAACCGCAAACAAATTGCTAGCAAGCTACTCGACGAAGTCTACAACTCGACTCAAGAAGCCGTAAAAAATGAATTGAAAAACAAAGTTGTTAATCTGGCAATTGATGGGTGGAGTAATGTCAGGCAGGACTCGATAGTTTGTGTCTGTGTTACCGATGTGTTGACAGACTCAACTCATTTAATTGATACAATAGACACAGGAGCCGAAAGCCATACAGCTGACTACTTGGTTAAAGTTACTACTGCGGCAATAAAACAATGTGAAACTTACAAATGTACGGTGCGAAGTGTAGTGACAGACAACGCAGCAAATATGAGCCGTATGAGACGAGATTTAGCCCAACAGGAAGAACTAGCTTCTCACGAGGATATACTTACATACGGCTGTTCATCACACATATTAAACCTTCTAGCAAAGGATTTGAATGCAGAAGATATTACTGATAAAGTTAAGTCGATAATGCGGTACTTCAAATACACTCACTTTGCATCTGCCAAATATAAAGAAGCTGGTGGAAAAGCAATTGTTATACCACAACAGGTACGGTGGAACACAATGGCTGACTGCTTAAAAGTGTTATTAGAAAATTGGCATATAATGTCAGATATATGCTTAAATCATTCAACTGCTATAGATCTGTCAATTTCATTGAAAGTAAATGACATGGCGCTGAAGCAACAAGTCCAGGCTCTCTACAAAAAACTGGAAAACATCGCAGTTACACTTGACATCTCCCAAAAGACATCCTGCTGTATTGGCGAAGTGACTGAAGCATGGATAGAGCTTAAAAATATGTTTGAGGGAGAGAATGTACGACTGCGTGAGACCGAGTATTCATTGGATGATTTAAGGAAGTTCAAAGCTCGTTATGAAATGGCAATGTCTCCAGCTCATTTTGCAGCAAACTTACTACATCCTAAGTACAGGGGTGAAAAACTCACGAGTGAAGATATTTCTGAGGCTTTATTATTTATAGAAGCTTATCACAAAGAGGCGATGCCCTATGTTGTTAAATACAGGGCAATGACAGATCCCTTTCATAACTTTCTATTTGAAGATCATGTAGTAAATCAGGTCGGACCTCTCGAATGGTGGCAGTCATTAAAAAAACAAATTAATGGTCAAACAATGAACTTAGTGGCTCAGCTTCACACTGCTGTAGCTTCAAGTGCTGGAATTGAAAGACTGTTTTCAACATTTGGATTTATTCATTCTGACGTACGAAATAAACTGGGTACAGAGAAAGCTGCAAAACTTGTTACAGTTTTTAAATACCTTAATAAGGAAAAGAAGAAAAAATTGTTATCTTGATCTTGTCATATTGTCTTACTCTCCTGACTGACAAACAATTTTGATTTTATAATGTTTATTAAATATAGGTAATTTTGTTTGTTATAATTTTGTTTTTGATTGATTTTAAATTGAAATTTTTAATATTCTATACTATCTAATACATGTTTCAAAAATACGTGTTATCTTATCCCATTACCCATATAAATCCTGGTACTTGGTAGGTACTTAGATCTTTGTTTGACTGAATAAATAACTTATCAAAAAAATATTACTTTCATTTTATATCATTCATTCGCAATGAAAAGTAGTTTTAAAGCTTGTTTTTTTCTCATCGTTTTATACAATGTTTAAAACTTGTTTTAATCTGTGTTTTTAAACGTGTGATAAAAAACACGGTTTAAAATCAAACTGTTTTAAACATTGTTTTAAACATGTGTTTTAAAACCATTTGTTTTAATCATGCCAACCCTGGCTCTTGACTATTTACGCCGACCGTCGCGGGTTCTCGAATCCCACAAGGGGCAAATGTTTGTGTGATGAGCACGAACATTTACTAGAGATGCGCCCGTCATAATCGTTGTCTGGTATTCGTAACATGAGGAAAAAACTGAACTTCGAAACCACGACAATTGGTGTCTTGTTTGGCGCACATTTATTATTATTATACACAATGCCTTGAGATACTCGTAAAATGGTTAGTAAATGAGTCTTATGGTGTAAACGCTGCGTTATAAGCTGCGCTAATTGCCCGCTCGGAAGCAATACAAATTAACAGGCATGAAACGGCGCGGACACGATAAACAGTTTCTACAATTTTGCAACTAACCAACGAGCCGTGTAAGTTACAAGAAGAGTTGACAGATTTACTTGCCATCCACCCTCTAGAGTTACTCTCGTTACAAATACATAAGGGTTGGTGAACTAGCAACATAAGGTTTGCTACGGAATGCTGCGATGCTACGACATCAGCGGCGCGGCCGATTTAATGCATACAGGGATGTTGTTTTAGTCACTGAAATCCAACTGAGGGATGATTATATGTGTTGTTATGCTTATTCTAAAACCATAATTTCTTAAAGTTTTATAAAAGAAAACCTCTTCTCATCATTAAAAAAACTAATGGGGAAACATGCACCCTCGCGTGTAGCTCGAGCGTATATACGAAATACTACGCCGTAGCTAGTTAGCTACGAAGAGACGATCTGGCGTTGGTAGTTTCGACTCACTGTTGGATTTTTCCATTTTTTTTTATATTTGACATCGTATCGTTTGAACAAATACAACAAACAACATCCTGTTATAATTAATTGACTTTTGGACGTATGGCAATTGTATTGACAATTGCCGTGGGACAGTGAAAGTGTTAAGTTTCTGCATAATATGCTAAATAGCAGTAAGCGTTGTCGGAATATGCCTATTTATATTAAAATAAAAAACGCCTGTGCATGCGAGTTAAAAAACGGCTAAGTGTGAGTCGGACTCGCGAACTGAGGGTTCCGTGCCAACTTTAACTAAATTAGGGAATCCACTAAACTAAAATACCACAATATTTTGTTGACAGCAAATATAACTTTGTTTTTCATAGTGTTTGTATGAAGAACAAAGTTATGTTTGCGGTTGTTGAAAATGTGCTATATCTCAAAACTACTTGTTGGACCTCGTCCAAACTAATTTTCGTTGAAAGTGTTTGTTAAGATCTACATTATATATTTTTTTCAAAATCCACACTCGCTTAGTTTAGAAGCTAGGTAGATGGGGAACGTCCATTTTACCACTTTGGAAGCGTCTTCTATCTAACGTTAGACTTTAAGAGAAAATGGTTTTAGGAACCTGAATGCCATTTTAAAAGACCTATCTGTAGACACCCCAGACGCATAGGTTTGACTAAAAAAAAAATTAGGTTTTAGTGTCATGTATGGGAGCCCCCCCCCCTTAAATATCTTTTTTTTTCGTATGAGAATCGTAAAGCGGTTAACAGGATACATCTTTCTACCAAATTTCAACAGTGTGATGCTTATAGTTACAGAATAAAGTGGCTATGACATACGGACGGACAGACAGACAGACAGACAGACAGACTTGACGAAACTATAAGGGTTCCGTTTTTTGCTATACGGCTACGGAACCCTAAAAATAGTGTTAAAGGCATACAAATCAGCGTTAAAAAAACATTGCAGTTCAAAAAAGGAACTGTATCAGGCAAGGAACCGAGCCCCGTGTCTTACGCTATTCAGGCGTATGCCTATGCCACTCGCCCACTGACACATTGGCAAGCCTATTGAATTTTGCAAGTACTTTCTTTTACGCGTAGGCTGCGTGACCTCATCAATGTTGCGAGATTGCTCTCACAATACCCGAAGGATACATTTTTACAAATATTCATCGGTTAAGATTGAGGAAGTCAATTTAATTTAAAATTAATTGAAATTTAAGTGCAATCGATATTATTAAGTTTGCATAGTGACAAAACACAATAAAAAAACTAAAATAGAAAGAACATATATATTAAAATGATATAAGATACACGGTGAAAACTTTAATAAACGGCAAGAATCAGAAATCACCAACTTACTGATAAAGTAGAATTAATAACAATGTAGGTATGCCGCTCCGACTCAACTTGGTCAAATTATGAAATACTTCTAACTAATTAATCATTTCAGTTTGGTGATAAACTAATCACCTAGCCGAAACCCATTACTACAATCTGAATTACCACGACATAAATCCTTAGACGACATAATTCACTACCGTAACTATCGGTTTGGCTATGAAATTATGGGATATAGCCAAATCCAATCCAAATAATTTTAGAGGGAAATGTACCTATCAAAACTTTATTCAGGAAAAAGACTGGACTTTGCTTTTGGTTATGTACCTAATGCATGTTAAAAGACAGCGCATGCTGGATGCTACCATGCTTGCTTGCGCTGGATGACAAGTGCTGATAAATTTGACAGCCAGAGAAATAAGTGACAAAACAAAATGGCGGATTTGATAACCAATTGCGCTTAATTAGCAATAGCACAGCACACAAGCAACTTTTAGTTATGTGCTGTAAGCGCAATTTTCTGCTATGAACTATCCTTGTATTTACAGAAATAAGGGCACTGGCTGAATAGAAAAAAAAGAGTCATAAATAAAGCGCCGCGATCGCGCCTACGAAAAAGCGCGCGCAACTTTCGGCGCGTTCCGTTCCACGAGACGACGCTCCAAGTTCCGGGGCTCTAGGGCTTTTCAAATTGCTGCTCAAACAGCGCACTGGAACGGCATTGTTCCGGCTAGGAAGCGCGCTTGTATTTATCCCGTGTCCATATTTGATGGCAGTTTATTATGCGAGCTAGCTTTTCAAGAATAGTGATGGATGGGTTATGTTTTTGACTGCGAAACTGAAAAGTAATAGCATGTGATATAAATGATCTGTGACTGCAACGTAGGATGAGAAGTTTAGATATTTTTTTCTTTGTTTTATTTTAATTTGAGTAGTAGGTTGTTGCAATTGTTCATCGATGCAATCTGACATGATAACTCTGTATGGTGTTAGTTAGTTTAATGGCGTTAACTAGTTAAGTCTCAAATTAATTTGGAGTAAACTTTGTCAACCATAGGAGAGATGATTTACTATGCTGCTTAAAGTTAAACAACGTAAAACAAACTTGTCTCAATCTAAGTTCTAAAATCGCAAAACACGTTTCACACATGCAAAATATCACATGACAGTTCGCTACACCTCTCAAAACAGATTTCGCGGTTGAAGAGGGCTTGAAAGTAGGTGAGGGTGTGTATTCTCCTCCCCTCCCCTTTCCCACACCCCGCGTTAAACAATACGCGTACACATCTACCCGCGATGGATCGCGAGCTTCGCGATTAATTTTGAATTCGACAATTTTGGAGACACCGTATCAGTCAGTTAATATTTACAACTCCATTTGTGGGCGGCATTGTTTCTGCTAAGTGAGTGTTAAAGAGAAGTGGAGTAAAGCGAATAATAATGAATTTGAAGTATTAGGAGAGACATCACTGAATTTTGAAAACGTTTTATACAAATTTAGCTTTTATCTAAGAAAACAAATAAGGCAAAAGAATAAGAGCACATTCACATTTAGGCGACTTTAGCAGCGTGACGGTCGCGCAACAATCGTGCTGCTGATAATTTTAAACATAAATGGCAGAAGCGGCGCGCGGCAGTCGCGCGGCAGCAGCGCCGCTGTCGCTCTAATGTGAAAGCGCACTAATGAGGCTTGCTGTAAAAAATATAAAGTTTTAAAAACTAAAACCCGTCTACTAAAAACACGCTCTAAAAAGTATGGAACAAGACAATTGTCTCCACTGAAATTATTATGTAGAAAACAAACTATTTAAAATTTATCGACTAGTAATTATACAAGTTACTTACACGTGTTATATTAAAACGTATTTTTATACGTCATACTGATAGAGATATGTTAAAAGGATAGCCATGATCGTATGCCATTTTGATTTCATTTTATGTAGTAGATGAACATCAATACCCACATACTTACATACATACAGGTCAATATCATAACCCTTTTTTAACCCTTTTTGCTACGCCGTAGTCGGATAAAAACAGCCGTCAATTCCAACTGGCCAGTATTATCAACACAGCCAGATGCGAAAAAAAATAAAAGCTACCACGAAAGAAGGAGGTTAACTCAATGAGTCTCGATATTCAATCTGGCGCGAATATTACAATAAGCTCAAGCTTGAGATAATACGACTGAGCTTCCATTAGTTATCTTCATCTTTGACTTCTGGTCTGGCGCTCCATTGGAGTTTTTACCACGTGATAGGCGGTTGACTTCAGGGCTGTCAATAGTATTCAGCGAATGAATTATTAAAAGTATGGTAAGTTTCTTACAGAGATAAGGACTGATTTCTCCAGTATCAGATAAGGAATATTCGTCGAATTAAATATAATACGCTTAATTTGAAAATGTCACCTATTTGTCAGCAATCATTTCTGTAAATGTAATTATAAATCGTTCGTTATTAGGGTTCCGTAGCCGAATGGCAAAAAACGGAACCGTTATAGTTTCGTCAAGTCTGTCTGTCTGTCTGTCCGTCCGTATGTCACAGGCATTTTATTTTGTAACTATAAGCACCACACTTTTGAAATTTGATAGGAGTATGTATCCTGTTAACCGCTTTACGATTCTCATACAAAAAAATAAAAAATATGACATTTAAGGGGCTCCCATACATGAAACTAAAACAAAAAAAAAATGCCCCCCTCATCTAACTTCTAAACTTAGCGAGTGTACATTTTGAAAAATATATATAATGTAGATCTTAACAAATACTTTCAACGAAAATTGGTTCGGACGGAATCAAACGAGAAGTTTTTGAGATATAGCACATTTTAAATAACCGCAAACAATATTTGCTGTCCACAAAATATTGATTTGAGTGAGTTGTGAGAGAAGAGATTTTACTAAGTGGAAGTAAGTGGATTACCAAATTCAGTGCGCGAGTCCGACTTGCACTGGCCGGTTTTATACTTATTCAATCGGATAGGTCTTATATCAAGTTAGTACCATGAAAAGTAAATGACATTTTAAAATGGGTCATTTTATACTTATTCACGTATATGGTATGGTAATATCGGTAGATTAGTCTTAACTGACGTAAGAAAAGTCGGTCTTTAGTGTTTTTAAATTTAGACACGCATTGCTTTATTTTAATTATTTTGGAATACCTACAATACAACGTTTTACAATTAGTTAAAACTTAAAAGTATAGTATATTATTTTGATTTTTTTTTTATTTGTTTGGCTTACGAAAAATGTAGATAAAAAATGACAAGATTAATTGTGTAGTCAATCACAGCTAAGAATACTAGTATTTTTATATGTTATATCTAAATTCATGTAAGCTATTGTTGTCCATTTACAAATAAAATAAAATCCTTGTTATGCTGTTATTTAAATTAATTCAATCATATAATTATTGTTTCAACTTAAAAATCATATTAAGTCGAAATAATCGTAGCCTACGTAACTTTAAATATAGAGTGAGAAAAATATTGAAAGTTATAGCAATGACTCAGCCAGTTATAGCTGAGGATAACCTTATTCTATTTCATTTCCCTCGCTCACTTTAAGCGATATAAAAATGGCATTTAAATAATATCGCCGTTCGACACCCCTACACCCAACTATAACAATGACGAGACGGCAACAAATGCTAATAGAGTAGGAAGTGTTCGCTAGACGTTTCATTTCCACTCGGATCGCTGGTAAAATTGAATAAATTTGAATGTGGAACAGCGGGAGGGGGGCGCATAGGGGCACTCGGGCCCCGGAGATCGCGAGATTGGCGGGTCGATTGCGTTCTAAAAACGAATTTTCGAAATTTTAAAAAGCTTATTTTCAAATCGTTTTGTTATAATAAGAATGATAGACGGCGGAGTTTTGGGGAGACCTTTGCCCAGCAGTGGGATGGTGTAGGTTAAAAAAAATAAAAAAGAAGAAGACTGAATGACTGAGTCTGGAAGGTGATTTTGGAGAAGCTTTCAATTTAAAAGAGGTATACTCTTTCATAAAATAAATGACATCCTATAAGTTAATGATTGAATAAAGTACTTATTGATCTAGAACTAGGTAGGATATTTAATACGAGTTAAACTAAAAGATAATAATTCTTGCGAACCCAATAACCATTTTAAACCAATGTTACAATATTTTCTAAATCCTCATATAGACACTAGGGAAAACAACGTTTGCTTTTTTAAGTCACAAACAGCAAAGCGTTTTCCGATATCCGCATTTTATCTCGCAATTTAGTCAAAAATTGAAATGAAAAAGTAACGAGAATCGAAAACGTGAGAATATGAACCTTATTGTATATAGCTTTGGAGTAAAATTGTCATTCTTTATAGAGTTAAGTGCAAACAATATTTGCCTCACATGTTCCCCTTTTGTTGGTCTTTGATGGGTGAGGTAACGAATTTATTTGTAACACAATAAATGGCGATATACGGTACAACACTCGAATGGCTCCGGCTAGGGAATTAAGGGTATTTTAAACGTGTATTCGTGTGACGATAGATATACGCAACCCTTTTCCATCTGTCAACAAAGGCTTTACCTATTTGGGATCAACCTGTTGTGGGGGCTCTACGATACGTGTATTTTTGTCAATAGGTTTTTTTGTTTTGATGACTCTATAGAACCATTGAAACGCCTAATGTAACTGGCTGTTGTGTTAATCGCTTGTGAAGAATACTTTACAAAAATAAATAAGGTATGAAGTGTAACCTCAAGCACCCAGGGCTTAGCTAACTAAAGTTGTCAGCCATCGGCCAGTATTTTAGTTTGTTTTAAAAGCTATAAAACGACCGTAAATTTTTGAGACTGCCTATATTAAAAAGTTACTGTAAAAAAATGGTCATAACGATTTAAAAAACGGCTTTATAACATTAGGTAGATTAGTATTACTTTTGTAACTTTGTAAATAAAAGCCTAAAGTTACAAAAATAAAGTTTTCGTAAAGTAAATGGTCGCGGTACATTGTTTGCTCAAAAAGTTCTATACGTCAGACAAAAACTGAGTAACTGAGTAAATTCGTTTTTAAATCTTGTTTTAAAATATATAAGAAATGTATCGGTAGATAGCAGGGTTTTAACGATTATTTCGTTAATCGTAAAAACCCTGCTATCTAGCGACTGTAAATGGATTCAATCTCTTCCACGCCGCTTGGAGCCACAATTTCACTAATTTCTTGTAACAAAATTACAATACAATAGAGTTTTGCCATTCCACAATTGTTAGTAGATTTGACCACCCTCACCATCTGCTCGGCGGAAACATTTCGAAAAAACACCATCTAGGAAATCAAATGTAAATCATAGCAAACCGTCACTTTGCCTTTTCTCTCCAAAAAAGCAATTGCTAGCGCTTACTTGCAAGAGCTAACTGTCAATTCTGTGGCAAAATCCACCGTTTTGGTGAGCAAACGTCACTTTGCTTATAAGCGCTATTTTCTACCAAACAGAAATTGTCAGATAAAGGAAGTTGTATGAAATCGTTACAACTCATTTTTTTTCTATTTTCAAACCCCATTAGATAGATGTAAACTAAATATTTTTTTTTGCAAACTGCTTAAGTCATGTCTTGGTGTATTTCTCTAATCAAACATGCAACGACTCTGAGGCAGGCTACGACTGTCTCCTTAAGGAGCTTTCTCAGTATCAAAACAAACATTCCCTCAATTCTCTCGTCTCGTTTGAATCTTCAAAATGGCTGTCACATTAAACATAACAGAAGTGGAATGAGACGAAAAGATATGAAATTTGTTGGAAATAAGTACACAATAGAGTGGCATTGTGTTTGTTTGTTGAGCACCGATCGCGATTGTAGCGCCGCCCTGCCGGCCGATCCCCGGACTACACACGGGCGGGCGGGAAAACGACTTTTGCTTTGTTTTCATAATTGCATGTCCTTTATTAACTTAACCGGCCAACTACTAAATCTTTGCTCAATTGGATATCTAGTTTCACGTTGCTATTGTTACAATAAAGGGGTGTTGTTGATTTTAATCTTCAAACAAGGTTTGTCGTATTAACGTAAGTAATTTAAACGCTAGTTTCGCGATGTTGAGATGCTTAGAATAGGGAACACAAACTTGGATTTTATTGCGAGATCTAAAAGGCTTAAGAAATGATAACCAACATCAACTAGCCGTTTGATAAATGATCGCACAAAACATGAAATAGATTATAGTAGTAGGTTTCTAAACATCATTGTAGATATAACTACAACGATACAACAATTGTAATTATTGGTAAGTAATATAAATAAGTATTAATGAACTGTAATTATTGGTTTGATTACATTAAATTCAATGCTTTTGTATATATTGCCATTAAGGGCCGATTTTTCAATGGTCATATAAAACTTATCAGACTGATAAATTATAAAGCGATAGATTTAAAAATATGACAGTTGCGTATGATTGCTGACGATTAGGTGACGTTTTCAAATTAGCCATATTGTATTTTATTCGTATTTCTTAACTGACTATTGAAAAATCAGCCCTAAGTGAAATAAAAGCAAGCTTTATCTAGCGTATGAAACTGACACCACGATCAAATTTTGTGCTTGACACAGACATCAACTCATAGTACAGATTCATAATTCGAAATTCAAATTTCAATCAAAACGTCACAATCTTGTCGTCGTATTCGCGACACATTTTTTGCTTCTCACAGCTTCTCTATACTTTGTAGTAACAACTCACGGTATAAAAGGAAAAACGAAACTGAAAGTGACGATGTTTAGCTATTTTCTAAATATGAGTATTACCATGAATAAAATAAAAAAAAGGCTTGATTAGCTAACAGTTTCGCTATTGCAGTTAAAGTTCACTTGCATAGCCGAAGGGAGTGCAAGTCTCGGTCACGCGTTTCGAACGTCGCCGGATGGTTACTGGTTGCAGCTAACGAACGATGCGATCGGATTCTCCTGCATTTTAAATGTAAACTCAGTGGAACGAGCTGATTTTTAAATGTATGTAGGTTATATGTGTGTGGTAGAGTACCGACTCGTTTGATAGTTATGAAGTTACTGTTCAGGGTGACCATTTCAAAAATGGCAAATCTGCCAGACACTGGTTAAAAAACTGCCAAAATCTGCCAAACCCAACTCTAGAAAATGCCAAAAATATGCCATCATAATATCAATGCAGGATAGGATATGAATGAAAAATACTTTCGTTTATTTAAAAAAAATACTTTATTAATCAACTACGGTCTACATTTGCTTCATAATACTGTTCATTTTTTTCATTTCCACAATATATTGATTTTGAGTACACAATATATTGGTTTTGGTTGGTTTAAAGGTAACACAGTCTCCGTATTCCTTTATTCCTTCGTTTGTCGTGATTAACGCGGAAACATGTTTATTTAGGAATCTGTTCCTTGTTTTTGTTTTGTTCAAGTTTAAGCCAAATTTGCTATATTAGTATATTTTGGAGCTCTATTTGCATCATACATTTTTCTAATGGCTCCCCAAAATTTGTCTACACTTAAAATTGAGCTGCTGTTACTCCCACCTGATACCAAAAAATCGTAATTCATCGTCAACTTTTTGCAGATTATTTTCATCTACTATGTTTGGAAATTTATCGGCAATGTTTGTTATTGATACAAAATCTTTGTATACAACATTTTGTGGGTCCAAAAATTGAAAATCTTTAAAAAGATTATTTAGTGGCAAACGTGTTTTTAATTGACTAGAGAGTTCAGTCAAAAATGATTGCATTCTTTCAAGGAAAGATTGAATTTCAGGTTTTAGACTCACAATTTCAGAAAGACGATTGGTTTCTCTACCAACGTTTACACCTAAATACAATTCTTTTAGAGGTAAAAAGTTCACATTTGATTTTGGATCTATACAAAGTGAATCTGTGGTTTTCAAATAACTTCCATTCATATAACAACTTAAAAGGCAAACATAAACCTCAGAAATGTCTTTAAAAGCAAAACGAAAAAATATAAGTTTTGTTAATAGAAATACTAATATAAAAACAAGTTTATCTTAGGATATAAAGATTTTTTGAAATCTGCCAAATTCTGCCACTTTTTCGAATCGTCAGCTTAGAATGCCACGGTTAAAATTTAGGTGCCAAATCTGCCAAAATGGCAGAAATCTGCCACAAATGGTCACCCTGTTACTGTTAGCTTTTTGAATTTGTTACTCCCCTCCCGCCGCAGCGTGATGTTGGTACAACAGCACGTCAAGGTAAACACTGCGTTATCTTATGCAGTTGTATTAATGGCTAGTTAGCAACAAAAGTGGGTTACCCGATGTGCTGGCGCCTGTACTATAACCAAAAGCCTTCCTCGATAAACAAGTTATCCAACACAAAAATTATAATCGGTCCAGCAGTAGTTCCTGAGATTAGCGCGTTCATACAAACAAACTCAGTCGGCTTTATAATATTACTACAGATAAGTAAAAAGTTATAACTTTTAATACATTTTGTTCACTTCATTGCACAAACGTAAGTGTACTACTAGGCTTCATAAAGAACATGCATTTGTCATTATTTAATATTATACGTATTATTTAATATTACATGTATTTCCAACTACAGGCATGCCCAAAATAAATAAATAATAATAAAATAAATATTGGACACCTATCACATACATTGTTCTGATACCAAAGTAAGTAGCCATTGCACTTGTGTTATGGAAATCAGACACAACGATGGTACCACAACACCCAGACCCGAGACAATATAGAAAAGATCGTTTTCTACATTGACGAATCGAACCCGGAACCTCACGAGATGGCGACGCTTGAAACCAGCGTGTTAGCCACTCGACCACGGAGGTCGTCGAAGAAAATAAGACGATCAATTTATAAATGAAGCTAGTTAGTCCATTGAATGAGTACCTCATAGGGGGGTCTAGAGTGCGTGAGTTAGTAACGTAAGATGTTTCTTCGGAAACATGTTAAGAGTCCCTAGGTAATAAACATACTAAAACCCCGGGACACAAGGAGGAGCCCCGGAGTGGGGGGAGGGGGGGAAAGGGCCCATTTTTTCATTTTTCGCTTAAATCTCCAAAAGGGTACATGTTAGAGAAAAACTTTCTAGGAAAAGTTGAAAGGCCATAAAATTATCTACAAGTTGTACCTAAATCATTTTTTTCTATTAGCAGCCGTTTTCGAGCTACATCCCATGAAAGGTGAAAAATTCGAAAACATAAGCAAACTTTAGCATAAGCTTAACGAGGGCGGACCCCTTCCCATGCTACGTGTGAAACTTCATCGAAAAAATAAATCCGAACATAATGGTGGGACATTGATGTCATATGAGAGGCACTAGAGGAAAAAAAATAAAAAGTTCAAGTATCGTAACTACCCTAATAAAATTCAATTCCTCCTAAACGCCTCCATGGTGGAATCTGTTTTTTTTTATCAATGATAGACCTAATTATAAGCAATCTATCGGTACTGGTCACAAGTTGCACTTTTGAGCTTTTTGGAAGAAAAAAATAAAAAAGATCAAGTTCAGTAACTCAAACTACCCTAACATATATTTTGACAATCGATTCCTCCTAAAGGCTTCCATGGAGGAATGTGTTTATTTTACCAATTATAGACCTAATTAAGAGCAATCTATCAGTATCGGTCACAAGTTGCACTTTTGAGGTTTTTGGAAGAAAAAAAATAAAAAGGTCAAGTTGCGTAACTACCCTAATATAATATTTTGACAATCAAATCCTCCTAAAGTCTTCCATGGAGGAATGTGTTTTTTTTACCAATGATAGACCTAATTAAGAGCAATCTATCAGTACCAATCACAAGTTGCACTTTTGAGCTTTTTGGAAGAAAAAAAATAAAAAGTTCTAGTATCGTAACTACCCTAATAAAATTCAATTCCTCCTAAAGGCTTCCATGGTGGAATCTGGTTTTTTTTATCAATGACAGACCTAATCATGAGCAATCTATCTGTACCGGTCACAAGTTGCACTTTTGAGTTTTTTGGAAGAAAAAAATAAAAAGATCAAGTTCAGTAACTCAAACTACCCTAATATAATATTTTGACAATCGATTCCTCCTAAAGGCTTCCATGGAGGAATGTGTTTATTTTACCAATTATAGACCTAATTAAGAGCAATCTATCAGTACCGGTCACAAGTTGCACATTTGAGTTTTTTGGAAGAAAGAAATATTTTTTGATCGATTGATGTGATAAACATGGGTATGAAGTATGGGGAAATAGTTTGAGCCAAAATCATTTTTTACTGCGTGTAACTCAGAAATGGTAGGATATAGGAAAAAATGATTTAGGTACAACTTGTAGATAATTTTATGGCCTTTCAATTTTCCTTGAAAGTTTTTCTCTAACATGTGCCGTTTTTGAGATTTAAGCGAAAAATGAAAAAATGGACCCTTTCCCCCCCTCCCCCCACTCCGGGGCTCCTCCTAGTGTCCCGGGGTTTTAGTATGTTTATTACCTAGGGACTCTTGACATGTTTCCGAAGAAACATCTTACGTTACTAACTCACGCACTCTAGAACTTTTTATTCAATGGACTATAGTATAGTATTAAGTGTTATGTTCTTTTGTCCTTGCGATAAGCATTTGGTTTAAGAGTTGCTCATTAACAGTTCTAGATACATTTTATGTCTTACAATTTTAGCGCGAAAGGTCTGTACTGGAATGCCAAGTATTTGCTTACTCTTTAAAGACGAATAAAAGTAATTTGTTGCTTTTTTTTCTAAATGTAATAAATAAAAACAAACTTGCTTCACAAACTCCGTTCCCATGTGTCACAGGGCGCCTCGTGGGTGTGACGCGTGGGAAAATTAAGCGCCGCCTCATCAACACTTTCCGTTTCAGTTGGCTTGGAACGTGCGACACCACGCTTCGAAAATAATAACACAGTCAAAACAAAGTGGCAATGAGCATGGCACATATCACGAAAAACTGATGACCGTTGTGGTAGAAAACTTCTAGATTGGAGATCCTTCGGCCAGAGACGCAGCGTAGGCAATCCACCGACAAGATGGTTAGACGATCTTGTTGAGATTGTTGAATTAAACTGTATGTAGATCGCTAGTGATCGGTTTCTGTGGAGAGCCGTGGGGGATTGTTCAGCAGTGGACGTCCTTTGGCTGATAATGATGATGATGACATAAGGTTATGCACTAAATTAAATACCGATCCATCATATTAAAAACTGTGACAAAGCCTTCACCAATGATCCATTAGCATTTTTCTGAAATAAGAATTTTATAACCAATTGATTGAACTGAGTCAGAAAAAACAGCATAGGAACGGGCAGATTCCTAACTGAAAAAATACGCCAGTTCCACGATCGGTCGGTATTGTTTCATCAAATATTGAGTCAAGACCGTGTAGTAATACGATTTAAATTTTTATCCTCACAGACCGACGGCCAATGGTACAGGCGCTCTACTCAGGAATGACTGGCTTTATACAGTGTGTCCAGGCATGCAATAATAAAACTTTAAGGGCAATATCTACGTTAAACTTTATCAAGGAAAAAACCCCATATTTCCAATACCCAAAACAACCAATCTCAAAACCCCACATCATGGCAGTAATTTGTTTTTATTTTTACAAAAAATACTTTACTCGTGAAAAGTACGGCGGTTTGAGACTCACGTGGTATAGGAGCTTCTTTTGGTGTTATAAAAAAAGGTGTGCTACATATACATCAGAAAGACGCTATATCAAATGACTTCTTTTTAATTTTCGAAAGGAAAGATTTTTTTACAGGTTTTCTCGCATTTTAGCAATTTATTCTAAAATAGTATCTACTAAAACCAGACGTTTCACATACTTTTTTTAAAATAATTTAAAAGTATTGAGTTAGTTAACAAATTGATGTAGCAATCATTGCATTCGGTTTATAACTTCAAGAATTATTAACGATTAAAGCCCCTTTACTTATATTTAGCAAACAAAACAAACGAAATTAAAGTGAAATTACTCGATAAGTAATCTACATTAAAAAAAATATGTTAGGACGACTGTCATTTGCAACTAATACAATGACACCAGTGTGAGCGGACGCGGCGACGGTTAGAGTCGAAAATGCGAGTGCGAATACTTCATAATCTACTGAATTGACACCCAAAGCTCAAACTCCAAGCTCATACAGCGATATCGAGTGTCAATATTTGGGATCACCGGCGACCCGAGTGCGAGTGTCGAATCGATACGCGTCCGTATAATTCCAGGTATCGAGTGAGATTTAATTGGGGATCGGTCCTCCTGGCGTTCGGGCGGGGGATCAGACGCGGCGATCAGCGATGCGTTAATATCGATGTTAAAGGTAGATGTGGACAGTTTTGGCAGGTTGCGAGTGCATTACCGATTGGGATCGCTCTTCAGCGAAGAGATTTCACGGGTTTATTGACGAACAATGAAAGATATCTATAACATGACATCTAATTTGTGCTTACTTTTTTCTGGAATTACGCGCATATTACTCATCGAAGTGAAACACTTTTTTACGGAGTTTTGAAAAATTACACTACCGTCATTTTTTTTTTAAACTCTGTAAATGACAAATAACATCTTAGTCTATCCGTGACAACGAACGCTGTAAAGTGTTCGTAACGTCGGGATAAAATGTCATAAAAGACTCGCAAAAAAATTATCCGTAAAAAAGTGTTTAATTTCAATGATTTGTGCTTGGTTGATACCTGTGATGTTAAGCCTTATTCTTAGGTTAAACACTAGTTTATTCAAGTACTAACTTGATGCGTTATAATTAAAGGTAAAATTAATAAGCATGTTTCTGTATAAAAGCTTGATACATAAATACAAATTATTATTAAAATTACACCCCTCACAGCGTCACATGCAATAGCTTTTTAGATGGACCGCAATTTAGAGGACCAATCAGGTGTCAATATTTACAGCCAAATAAAAAGTTTTGAAATCGGCTCGAAAGCATTTTAAAAAAGAGTTCCAATTTCAAACAATCGCTGTTGCCAAGGACTCGTCACGTCAAGGGCCTGCCGATGAGTGTTCAGCACAAAGCGTGCACGACGACGCTCGACAAAATTACTGTCCCCCGTCGGGCATAGTGCACGGATTGACGGCATCACCTGTGCACACTCGCTAACAAGTTTAAATTTACTTTAAAAATTAGTTATATAGGTCCTAATTGCAGTCTTGAAGAAAGAGGTAAACTATATAAGAAGACATTCACTAAAATACCATAACCTAGAGTTTACAATAATTAACAGAAACTGAAAGTTTGGATGGCGGAGAAGGAGACATGTAAGCGTTTGCTTGCGTCGATTCCGAGGTCGATTTCTTGCGTCAGGTTACAAAATAAATATGTAGTTATTTCCTATTTTTTATTATTAGACTATCATCCGAGGGATGGGATCATTGTGTGTATTGTTTTGGCAAAAAAACTGTTTTGGAAATATGAGTAAATATGTGCTGTTTTGACAATGTACTCTTCGGTCGTCGTCAATTTCCTGGTTGAATCTACGCGATCATGGCTATCGTAGTATTACCATTTTGCACTGACCTTTGAAGCTATATGTTACCCCATTGATTGAGGGGTCTTATACTAATAGAAATGTACAGCTGAACGTGAAACTCTATAACTGTAAATTGGTCCAGTGCATTTCGGATGTCTCAGTGGGCTTGAGTTTTCATACAAACATTACCCTATCTAGCTATTCGTTATCGGTAAGGACTGCACAATACCAACTTCTCAATTTAAGTCACATCATCTCATCTCTGGTCGCTAGAAGGTATTGATGGTGATTCGGTCAGTGTGAGATAGTACCCACTGAAATTCTGGTTTTCAAAATAATATGTCTGGTCTAACAGCTGAAAACTGATCAGATTTAAAACACTTTAAAAAAATGATGTGTATATTACGTCACCTATTGGTGTTTATAAATATAACAGCTATTGGCAGTTTGTTCATTTCATACACTGTCTCTTTTGCGGTACAAAAAATGGTTCCCAGCGCTCTATTACGGACGAAGAATAACGTCCTAAGAATTCATTGAGAGTGAAAATGTATTTTAAAACTTTTCTCACACCTCTTGAACGCACTCTCTCTGTTACGAGTGTATAAATGTCTGTTTGGGACACGTCAATAATATGGCATTGACGATTTGATATTATTTTTAACTCGTACTTAATTGAAATCATAAAGCACAAAATATGAATCAATTAATTGCACTTATGGCATTTTTATAGCAGCATCATATTAATTTCATATAAGGTCAAATGTTCTTCATAAATATAATTTCAGAATTAATGAATAAGTCAAGCGTTTAATACATATTTACTTTGCTCTGGATCTGTTAATGTATTTTCAATTATTTGATTGGATGTGATACGCGGCCTTGCGCATCATAAAATACACTGACTACAACTAGATGTAGTAGCTACAAGTGATTCTGTTTATAACCTATTAAGGTCTTAAAACATTCATCATCATCATCATCATCACCATCTTATCAGCCAAAGAACGTCCACCGCTGAACATAGGCCTTTCCAACTCCCTAAAAGAGTTACTCGTATCTATAATCTGGCTGAAATAAACTTTATTGAATGTAATTTTACTAATATTATAAAGCTGAAAAATTTGTTTGATTTTTAACCGCGCTTATCTCATTAATTACGGGACCGATTTGAGAAAATATTTTTGTGTTGGATAGCTTATATATCGAAGAAGGCTATGAGGCTATAAACACCTCGCTGCAACGAGAGGAGAAGGAGCAAATTCAAAAAGCGAGGACGTAGTTTCGGGGGGCCGCTAGTTTATTTATAGGTGGACATTATTTAAATAAGCTATCCATATTATATTCAACACTATTTCGTACATCGTGTTTTGTTTTGTATAACAAACAAAACACCAAACACAAATTCGCAATGTGAAAAAAAAAAGTAATTTTGCAGTGGGTCTGTACCGATTTGTATTGGATACGCAATACGTTGGACATTTGAGCGGGCATCACCGTTACCCCAGAGGATTTGTCCGTTGTATTAGCGGATATAGCCCCGGATATTTTCGATACCCAGGTGTTTCGACAGCGCTTGCTAATCTCACTGTCTGCAGGGAAAATGTTGAGAAGGCTCGCTCGTAAACAGTTTAAGTGAGATTGAAGTTATGTTCCTCTGATGGAGACTGATACAAAAATGTAGGATAGAATAGAAATAGAATCGGTGCATGATGAGTGTAGACTGTTACTCGTAGTGTAGGTAAGCTTGACATCATGCACCAACTTTAAATGAATTTCTTTCTCCTAAGTAGAGGCCAAATGCGTCATTTTAAGATTTTAGGTCAGTTTTTTGAAGGCGGTTTATGTTATAAGGGCTGATTTTACAATAGTCAGATAAGAAATATTCGTCGAACAAAATACAGTACGGCTAATTTAAGAACGTCACCTAATTGTCAGCGTCATTGTATGATTATACGTAACTGTCATTTTTTAAAATTAGTCGATTTATAATTTATCAGTCTGATAAGTTTTGTCTGACCGTTGAAAAATGCAGCCCTTAATGATTTAAAGTTAACTGGTCTACTGTACAACACGTGTATTATACTCGTATGCCCTTCACCACTTGTGCCGTTGCTGTTAACATCTTAAAGGCTTCGTGGAGTATTACCGAGGGCCTGCAGATACTGTGGGGATTATTAAATTGTATGTGGCGGGAGCTGTTTAATCGGGATCTATTTGTGTGGGGCGGCTTGTCTTTGCGGAATTAATTCGTGTTTGACGGTTCATTGTTATTTTTCCCCGGATCCGGTGTTTGTATTTTTCCCGAAGGGAATTGGATGAGGATTTTGCCATTTAGGACGTGCTCGAGGGATCTGGATCCTTGTTAAGCTTAAGAGACTAAACGGTGTTACCGTATCATATAAACTGTGTAAATATTACGATAGGGCGATGAGATAATGAAAATAACAAAAACATCAAACCTTTCCTGTTTGATGTTTAATTATTTTTATTAAAAAGAGAAAAAGGACACGTGTGGAAGTATCAGCAGTATCATTTATACATATAGGTATATTTTTGAGAGAATGTATTTAGGAGCTTTTTTTAAAAAAAACACATCGATTGTCGTGGTTTCGTTTTAAAGAATTTTCTGCCTTGTGTTACGAATACCAGACAACGATTACGACGGAGCGTCTCCCATAAGTACTTAAACACATATTAACATCCATGACTTAGATACAAATGTTCGTGCTCATCACACAAACATCACCATCCCTTTTGGGATTCGAACCCGAGACGGTCGGCGTTATAGTCAGGAGCGGTAACCACAACACCAAACGCGATGACTATTTTACCATATTGCTAGGCCAAATCAATTAGGTATGCAAATCAGTTCTTATATTCTGTCGAAATGAAAAATAATATCGAGTAAACTTGATGATCAACTCCGTTGGTGATTTACACCTTCGACAGTATCTATACCTGACTTGCCAATTCGTCTTATTAACCGTTTGAAAGCCGCAGTCTGAGACCGTTTCGGAGTCGGCTGTCAGCCTATGAAGACATCGGTAAACCGGGTTTAATATTAATTAGCTCGTGCCCCGGGCTTTGAATATTCCATTGCCGGATTCAGGGTAAATACATCAGATAGCTTATCGCGGTATTGAGGTTTAGGCGTATGAGGAACAAAATTACGAGTATTCTTATGAATATTAACAGGTAAAGTTTGCTTTAAGATATCCTAAATATAAAATACCAAAATATTGCAGTTAATAAAATGTATAAAGTGATAGCGGTTCCGCGCGACTTTTTCCGCGCGTTTTGAGTTTGCTCCCTCCCCTCCCGTCGCAGAGTTTGTTTTATAGCCTAAAACCTTCCTCGATAAAAACAATATCAAACCCAAAAATAATTTTCCAAATTGGTCCAGTTTTTCCTGAGATCAGCTTAATAATATTAACAAAAAAAATCTTCTCTTGGTGCTTTGATTTAGTTTTATTTAATGGTAATTCGGTATTAACTTCAATATGAATTCACGTAGTAATGAAAGCACAATAGAGAAATTTGAATTACTGGTCTCATAAATCGTAGTTAAAAAAAACACTATCTAAGATAGCAATGTCCGGCGTATAGCTGCGTTTGCTCTGGATATTTACTAGACCCTAATTACCAGCAACACCCTATATGTTGTGGATAATATTGTATACAAGATTGATCCCCCGATACCTACTCAAACAATTGGCGAGCGCTGTAACGCGGAATATTATACACATGTATGTACGTTTTGGGAGTGTAAGGTTGACATATTAAAGAAAACAGACGATACTGCCCTCACGTACAAAAAGATGATGGAAACTTAACGAGAAAAGCAATGTAAATTATATTTTAAGGTTTAAAGAATTTATTTATTCGTCGTACCGATTATTACGTAGTTAAACCCACAACTAGGTAGATAAAGAGCAAATGGGATACTGTAAGTCTACGACACAGTCAGAGATTTACAATTAATAAATGTCTATTCTTTCCTTTTTATACGCCCTTCTCAAAAAACTCAAACAGTCAAATAAACCTTACTGTTTTGTCATTTTCTGTCAAATGATGAAAGCGCTTATAAAGAACGAGACAAAACGGTGTACTAGATAAAACATGTTTATTAAACAGTTTGCGTTATTATAAATAAGGGGGTTAGGATTAAGAATTCAATTAATTTTATGTATTTTGTCAACCCTCACAGCGAAGGTGTGATGTCAGCTGCATTGTTATCGCTCCCGCATTACACACACACACACACACACACACACACAAACACATTATAAAACATTAGCGCACACACATGCACGCGTCAGGTGTCACAATGCGACAGTCGCACGATAGGTGGTCTTTGCTTATACGGGGTGACTGAGAAGAGTTATCAAGAAATGCACAGACGGGCCTTCCCGTTTTAGACATAGTTCTCTCTCCCCTCTCTGTTTCTCATTTTTGAAGGTGACGTTATGTCACATATTTCGAAGGTTAAGTTCTGTGAGCATGATAATATAATCAATAGGAAAAGGACATACTTAGGCTATTTAAAAGTATACTTGTTACTGTAGCCTTTCCTACATCGCGCAAGCCAAACGAAGTATAGGCGTGAAGACGTTAAACATAGACGGAACATAAAATCTGCAATATGTGAACATGCCTTAGACAAACCCAACCACTTCATACGTTTTGACCAGCCCAAAGTACTGTCTAAATAACGTCGGTTCGTGCCACGTATGCTACGCGAAGCTATAGAAAAAAGAAAACATCGAAATTTCAACAGAGAAGATGGTTGGAAAATTCCACCAGCATGGGATTCAGTGCTAACGAGGACCCAAGCTAGAAACCTCACTGCAAGATCACAAGACACAGTTAGCTCTTTCTGCGTGGATAGGAACGTTAATTAATATTATTGATTGACGGTTGAGTAATTTTTCAAACTCTGTAAATGACAAATAACATCTTAGTCTACCCGTGACCACGAACGCTGTAAAGTGTTCAAAACGTCGCGATAAAATTTAGTAAATTCGTAAAATAGTGTTTCATTTAGATATTTAAAAGTACACGAATCTACGTCTAAGAACGAAAAACAAGGTACCACATTGGTATTCAGCGTTCGTTTAACAAACTACTACGAGAAAAATAATACATCAACTCTACATGAACTTTCTCATGAACTGAAAGACACCCGGAATAGCCACCACATTGGCGCAGAAACTGTTGGTGTTGCATTCTTGTAACAATGATTATGCAGATCGAATTCAAAATACGTTTGCAATGTTTTCACACAAAACTGGCACCGAATAATGCCGTGGAGTTTGTTATATAAAGGTACACACGTCGAGAATTCACAGGCCCTACTCCCAAAGGACATGAAATGTATTTCCGACTCTATCCATCACTTTCAATCATACTGTCGCATCCACATGAGAGATAGAGACATATATATTCGAATATAGTGACGTCGCTAAGCAGAATAGGTATTCAGTCAGTATTCATGCCACATTTACATTCGAAATGAATAAGGGCTGTATTCGCTGAATGCTCCTTGTCAAAACTTGATGCGGCTCGCAGATTTAGTTTTGAATCAGATATGTATGAATAAGCGAATAAATATGAGCCAGTGACAAGGTATCAATCAGCTCAGGATTCATTTCGATTTATTTTGTGGCAATATTTCTGACTAGAAAATATTGCAATTGAAAATCTGGTAGTTTTCTATAACAAGGAATATAACCGCACGTCTTTCGCTAATAAAACGAACACCTATAACATTTGGCCTTCTTGTCTATCGAAATTTGCAAATGCTAACTTAAATCTGATCTTACTAACATCACCCCGTATAGAAAATGGAAATATGTCAAAAATCTGTCTCCATTCCTAAGGGTGTTGATAACACAAGGTACGTTGTCCCCGTGTCGTAATACTTGTAATTAAGATTACGGCCTTTGTCACACGAGCCTCAAAAATGTCGTGGCTTTTTGAAATTTTGGGTCAGAGAGTAGAGGGGTATAACCTAATGGAAGGAGACATCATTAGCGATTGTGATCCTTATGACTTCGAATTAGACCAAATCAAATGAAAGATTAACTGTAGGCTATAATTTATGTGTACGAGGTATTTGTAACGCCAAAAGTCTATCTTCAGGTGACATCAGGTACAATTTGGGACAGGTAGCGATCAAATTTCGCCCAATTGTGCAAAGTACTGCTTGCTTTGAATTCTTTAAAATATCATGATATCAAAAAAGATTATTATAATAGGAAAGCGATCGTGTTAGGTAATAGACATTAGGGTCGTGGTGTAACGTTAGATGTCTGACATTGTCGAAGAGCCAGCCCAGAGGTTCCAAGTTACAAAGTTTCATCCCTGAAGGTCGGACGGATAAAATGTTTCCGAACAGATTTGTAAATTGTAAAGCTAAAGACACTTAAATAATTTAGATATCTACACTACAGATATAACACAAGGTCACCTAGGTACCGAAAACCGCGGTAATATAGGTAATATAATATTAACTGCATTCCTTCTTAATGCTTCAACACCCGAGCGGTTGCAGGCAACCGCATAACAATAGAATTTGCATTGTGTCTCGTTCACATACGCTTGAGGGATTAAGCTTATTCTGATGCACAAATACTACAACTTTTTGTACAGGTCCAACTTTGTTACCCAAAAAAATATTTCACCACTTTCCCATACAAGAGTGCCGATCAGAGTAATACCCGCGGATTGAACATTGGAATTAATTGCGTATTGATTGAGCGGCAGTCTTCGGTCTGCTAAGTAGGATCGACCTACTTTGAACTGATTGACTGTTCACACGGGAGAACAAGATAATTGATTTAAATTAATTGTTAATTTACAAGGTGGGTTTTATGATTACTTTTATATGTATGTATCAAGATTTGCAACACTCTTTTAAAATATCCTATTAAAATCGGTTTACTATTAAATGAAGGTTTGTGCTGATAGTGTTGTTTTTTCGACTGACAATCTTGATCGGCTAATCACAAACCTCCTCAATGAAAAAAAGTACCAAGAAAATGTTTAGATAAAAATAGCGATCCAACGCAAGTTGCTTCATTCCACTTAGATTGCCTCCTCTTATTTATTGTCTAGTTATCGTAAATAATCAAGTAGTTGTACCCGCGCGCTGTGATTATTGGCATTGTGATGTGGTTCATTTCATTCATAAGGGTTACCACTACGCTATTAGGGGCGATTTTACCGACGTGATATAAGACTTAACCGATTGAATAAGTATAAAACGAGCGATTTAAAATTACATTTAGGGCTGATTTTTCAATTGTCAGATAAGAAATATTCTTCGAACAAAACACAATATGGCTAATTTGAAAACGTCACCTAATTTACAGCAATAATACGTAACTGTCATTTTTTTAATCTGTCGCTTTATAATTTATCAGTCTAATAAGTCTTATCTGACCATTGAAAAATCGGCTCTGATAGAAATGATTGCTGACAAATAGGTGGCGTTTTTAAATAAGGCATATTGTGTTTCATTCAACGAATATTCCTTATCTGATGTTGGAAACATCAGACCTAAAGCGTGGAAGTAATGCGGGTTGCAGTGTTATGGTTTAAAGAAGGAATTATCATTTCAATAATTCGCACAACCTTTAAGAGTAGAGAAAATACTACACTTACCGAGCCGCCGCTGAAATCATTTGAATTACAGTTAAATTCTAAACCAGCGATGTTTTTGTTAACTTACCTGCAACAAAATAAAGCACACATTAATATTTTACGTTACAAATAATGAATAAATTAACAGTCAAATTGAAAAAGCCTTGCTCCGGAACAAAAACCATAAATCAGGGTGTCAATTACAAACAGATCATTCCGAATAGTGTTCCTACGGAAGGAATTTGCAAACTACAAATTCCCGTGAAGTCGAGTTAGCTTGTCAACTGTCGTTAATTTATATCCGTCGAGTGCTTCGAGATAGTGTTGTTTATACACAATCGTTTCGATAAATCGATTTAAAAACGTTTGTATTGATTGCACTTGATAAAATGAATATAGAAAGATCGTAAATTCTATGGTTTCTAGTATAAGTATAATATTAGTGTCCATAAAATTAAAAAATTAACAAGATTATTCAACCCTGATCAAAATTTCAACTGTCTGCAAAAAAGAAAGATAAAGAGACAGTTTTGAATAGTGAATCATTATAGAAGAGCATTATTAATAAACTATCTGCCCCCCGCGACTTTGTCCGCGCGTTTTGAGTTTGCTTCCTTCCCTTTTATAGCAGCGTGATGTATTATAACCTTAAGCCATCCTCGATAGATAAGCTATCCAACACAAAAATATTTTTTTCAAATAGATTCAGTAGTTCCTGAGATTAGCGCGTTCAAACAAATAAACAAAAAACTCTTCAGTTTTATAAAATTTGTATAGATTAAGTAGGTAAGGTGTTTTTTTATAAAACAGGCCGCTTTGAAAAACCATAGCCTATGTTCAGCAGCAGACGTTTTTTTCGGTTGTTATATTGACGATGATGAAAATCTTCTTTGGTTACTATAAATGTAATTTTGTTTGGCGCAACAGTGTAAGGAAGTCACCGTCTTGGTTTATTCATATGTAGTTAGTCCGCTCTAAATCTTTGATATCGCGGTTCAGTCTCCATACTTCGACTATAGCGTCATCTAGTCGCGCCGAGCCGAGTCAGCGTGTTGCGAGGATATGTAGTGACAGCGGTTGATCATAGATGTCGCTACATCTTCAGTAAATATTTTTGAAATCTGTCCTCAGTATAGACGTCAATAACAACTATCGATAGGAAACTACCTCTTTACTGAGTCCAGCAACACTATTCAGAGCTCCAACGTCGAGTGCGAGCGTCAGAACAAAGTTTGCGTCAAGAGAGCGAGATTAGACGATTAATTTCACCGAATGTGGCAACATTACATATACATGCCTGTCAAATTCAATGCACGATATACACATCACGGTATACTAGGTAATACAATTAAGAACTAGCTTTTGATCGTGTTACATTAGTTACATACGACAAACTTTGTGTACTTCTCAGTGAATTAATGGTTCTCCACTGTACATATTTTAAGAACATTTGCTGGTAGCATCTGCACGGCTGCATTTTCAAAATAATTATTGTTTTAAAGTCTGTTTTTCATTGCTAGTTCTATAATGTAAACAATCGTGATATTCCATTTTAACGAAATAATTTATTTTAAAATATCATAAGCATAAAACTCAAAACCTACATAGGCCAGTCGTAGTCGAGCCACTGAGTTCATTTCAAATCAAATTGTTTATTATTTTTATTCACTGATATTATTTTAAAAGTTATGAATAGATTGTTTACGAGTCGAACAATCGACTAGCAATGAAAAATGGACCATAGTTTAATGCAGCCAATATTAAAAAAATCCTTTCTTAAACTTTTAAACGTTCTATTGAGTAAATTGAATTCAAATTTTATTAATGAAACAGTTTTTCAATAACAGTCAAATGCATTCGACTATTATTGAAAAATTGCTTTGCTGGTAGCATCTACATGGCTTCATTTTCATATTAATTATTATTTCAGTTTGCAGCCAATATTGAGCTTAACTGACGATTCATTTGACATTTTTATTGAAAAACTCAGGTCAAAATTAAGTGTGTTGAAGTTAAAACAGTAGTTTAAATTCTCTTCTAATTTATGTACAGTAAATAAATAATTAAGTAAAATAGTCCTAGGTAGCCCTGAACCACACTATTTGACAAGTCGCGCAACTATTGCGTGCGGCGCCGAGCTGTATCGGGATGCACCAGGGGGGAACATGGTTGCCATAACTAATGAATCGTGTAACAGATGCTGTATTAATTAAATTATGATTAATTTTACGCACTATGTATAACGTTTACAAGTTTAAGGAAGGATTTTGATGCACATATATACATTTGAAGTTACACATATTTTGATGCAAAATAAATTACACAATGTAACGACTACATTAATTGTTGTAACTCTGTCATTAATTTTAATTACTTATCTACATACTGATGAGGACGGCAAAATAACGAGATAAAAAACCCTCAAAAGTAGATTTATTAATAGCTGGGACACTTAAGAATCTATTATAATTTTTATAAAAAAATATAAATAAATTTAGGCTGCTCAACAATAAATCAACCAGTCCACTTCGCTGAGTTTTCACAATAGCAAAAACTATTTACTATTTTTCAGGTATAAGACAAATTGAAGCGCCGAAATTATTACGATTCATCCACTTTTAAACCTAAACACGAACTTTTAAACTAGTAGCGAAACATTTCGTGGTTATAAATTAGAGATGTTGAAAGATTCGCGATTCAAACGAACATTATTCGCTAGTTTTGAACTGTAGTTTACAGAAAGGTTAGTAGTCAACATCTTCAAATGCATTTTGGTTGGTTTATTGCTTATATTTTGCGGATGCAATGCACTGCCTTCTTATTAGTTAACTAACATGAGTCCATCCTACAAATAATAACATGTGGTACCTACCTGGAAATGGAATAATTAAATTATTTATACAATTTTTTATATCGAAATTAATCACCTGTTGATTTTATTCTATGTATGCTTTTCCTACGTTGCCACGTTAATAATCCAGACTTTACTTCCAGCATACGAAAAATGAAACTTTAAAACAATAACAAATGCTTCACAAATCTTCATAACTGTATTACCAGTTTCACCTTAAAACAAGCGACTTAAGCTTATATATCTCTCCGTTTTGCAAGTTCGCCTTTTGTTCTTGGTTGTCCGATAAATCATTAGTTGCTCCTTTGAATGCAGTCTTGTTGTATGCAAAAAGATTAACTTAACCTACACCTAGTTTGCATTTTCTTGGCACTATCTCACCGTCTACAAACTGCGAGGTTCCCTCGTAATTTTTGCACTTTTGTAATATTTCATTTCAGTCATGTGTTTTTTTTTATCTTGCAGTCTACTTTCAAAGTTTTCGACTGCGAGTTAAGCGAATTAGTTTTCTTATTTACGGCTCTTATAATATGAGGGCCTTTTTATCACTGCACATTTAAATACAAAGGAGAAAACCACGTCTGCGGTCTATCTGTCTGTAAGTTTATGATAAACTCAAAACCTATTGCATGGATTTTAATGCGGTTTGCAATGAAGAGTGATGATTAATGAGGCAATCATTAATTTGCACCCGTGCAAAGCCATAAGTTTGTTAGTTATCAGAAATACGACAGCATGTGAGTGATTTTAAACCTGATAATAATAATGAGCCCATTAGTTTGATTACTCCATACAGTTACCTATTCATTCACTATGCCAAAACTATAGGTTGTATCCGGAACCTCTTTGCAGCCTTATTACCGAACCGGCAGGTAATGGCATCAAATTTGCCAATTTCACGTGTACGGAGGCGCTAATCCTAATTAGTGGCCCAATTTGTGGCGGCGCGGCATAACAGAATCGGACCCAGAAGGTCCAGTTTTTGTGAAAAAATAAATGACAAATAAAAGATATCACAGAGAAAGCGGAGTATCCGGAATCGATGATACCATAAGTCAAAGTCTCTGTCAAAAACAGCCACCAAGAAAAGGGACTTTTTAGAGGTGGTAAAAGAACGTCATCAACGTCATCTTTCAAAATCTTATAGCCTATACACACTGCAACTTTTAGCAGCAATGCAGTTGCAACTGTCAACGTTTACACACTTGCGTTACTTTTAGCATCGATGCAGCAGCGATGCAGAAGCTGGACAATGTTAATTATGTACTGTATATTGGCGACTGCATCGATCGCGTTAGCTTCGATGCAGAAACGCGACTACATCGAAGCTAACGCACGACTGCATCGATGCCAATAAATTATATGTTCATAGCGCGAGTCGCGATGCTGTCGGTCACCACAATCGATGCCACGTCGGCCAAATATAGGTAAATGAGACGACATATCACGAACTTAACAATTGGTCAGATTTCCGTACTTTGACTACGACATCCTTGTGGTGAAATGAGTCCATTTCACGCCATGTGCTTGGTCAGCAACTGTGGGAATTTTGGCGGGTAAGCGTTCGTTAGTGTCTGTGCAGTAGCTACACCTACTTCAATAGTCTTGTATTGTGATGCGGGCGCGACTTAATCGAAGCAATTTGACTCGATCCGGGTACTCCGATGCTAAATAGGTTTACTGAGTGCGTTCTGCGATTGAGTTCGCAATTCGACAGTTCGTCAATCTTACGGTTAGATCTAATTCTATTCAGCGTTTTGATTGTGCCAAAGACTATTATTAGTCGAAGACATTAGTTGAGAATTAGAAGTTTAAGTCTAACTGTTATAGAGTTCATAAAATCAGTCAGCGAACGCCGCCGCGCTCTGGTCGGACACGTGAAAAAGTAATTTAATTTAGTAATGGGACTAAACAATCATAGCTAGAGATCTGTTTAATGAATTTAAAAGAATTTAATTAAAAATCAGCTCATTTCTTTTACTAAGTCACAGTTAACTATCTGGCTCTTTATAATATAAAAAAAAAAAACAAATCAGGTATAATTTTTATGTTTATGCATGTATGACATTATAAAAATAATTAATTTTGAATCCTATAACGGCCAGAGACGCCATCGGTGTCATATTATGACTCCCAATAAAATCAAAATTAAAGAAACAACTCTCGAATTGGTAGAGAACCCTCTGTCAAACTTTGCCAGGGTCCCGCTGTAAGACAATTAACCCGCAAGGCAATCTTACGTGATCTTACTTCCAATCCCGTCCACAAGTTTCCAAATCAATTAAAGAGTTTAAACTTAATAAAGGCACTTTAGAATTTAAATAGCCCGTCAAAGAAAGCCGTGATTTAGAATGGGAGTAGCGTCAAATGTCTCATTTGCTTAGAATATTTAGTGAAAATGGATTCCGTATCAACATAATTCATTATAAGACAAAAGTTTTGTAAGAAATTAGTTAGATGTTGAAACAAATAAAAAATTATAAATATCAGTCACTTTCTTTCTTCACAAATAAAAACCAGGAAGTATTGATAGGAATTAAGGCAGTTAGTCCGCCAATTTTATCACTTGCCATGTAATTAAGTTTTCGTGAGTAAATAAATAATAAATAAGATCCATTCATAAATTATACATTGTTGACGTCACTACTTTTTTAGTTTGAAAAGGCCAAAGGTTGGAATTTAAAAATATACTAGCGGTCCCCCGCGACTTCGTCCGCGCGTTTTAAGTTTGCTCCCTCCCCTCCCGTCGCAGCGTGAAGTTTTATATCCTTAAGCCTTTCTCAATAAATAAGCTATGTAACACAGAAATATTTTTTCAAATCGGTTCAGCAGTTCCTGAGATAAGCGCGTTCAAACCAACAAACTCAGCTTTATAATATAATTAGCGCAAGCACACGTTGTACTTAAGCTGCGAACATTATTTTGGTGCGGAGTTATGTTAAAACTCAAATGATATAAAGGGCAACTTTGTTCTAAATGAAATGCTCGTGATGATGAATGTATTTATTTTGATAAGAATAAATACCTGTGTGTATAATACACCTCTAAAAATAATGCATTATTTTTTTACAAATTTATTAACATAAAAAAGGTTGTAGTAAGTCAACCATAAAAGATAGACTTATGCTATTGCGGACTTTATTATAGAACTCTTAATGCTGAACAATCTTGTCATACATGATTTTTGTGTAACTTTAGCGGTTTCCGCAGCGTACGCAGCGAAAGCTCTCAAAAGGAATATCTTTCTCCCGTTTTCGCAACATTTTTCATTGCTGCTGTGGTCTTGTGAGTCGTATCTTTATGTTATATAGCTTAAAGCCTTCCTCGATAAATGGACTATCCAACATAAAAATATTTTTTCAAATCGGGCCAGTAGTTTCCGAGATTAGCGCGTTCAAACAAACAAACAAACAAACAAACAAACAAACTCTTCAGCTTTATAATATTAGTATAGATAATTGCAAACATGGATGTTTATCATATGAGATGAAATAGGAAACCAAAAAATAGCGCACGGGCGGGGACGAACCTACAACCTCTGGCTGACTGGGGCAGCGCTCTTTCCCATCGAGCTACCGTGCAGTCGGTCTGACCGCGCGAAATTTCTGGTCTCTTAAGGATAGGTCATTACGCATGACGTCTGGTTGTAGATTATAATTTGTTTCTTAATTCATCATTTAAGAATACAAAAATAACACTGTGAGGGTTAAAAACATTCTAAACCAAGGATTTATATATTTGTACAGCCAAAGTAAGTGTTTGCTGGCTCAACGAAGCGCTGGACACTTTTTGTACGAGCTAAAAAGCCGGGGACCTATACGCTATTTTGCATTTTAATATGAGAACCTCACATGTCTCATAGCATTTAACTCACACAGCCGAGCAATCCGTATCTTGCTTGTAAGCGCTAACTTCGGATGCACACACCTATTGTCAGTATTGTCACCGGTGCTTTACTCCCCCCTCTCCTCAGCCGGCGCCCGCGCACGCTGTAAGAATATTAAAAACAAAAGAGGATCAATAACCGACTGGAATCCGTGTCAGCCAACGGAGTGTACCCTTGACTGAATGTTTTAGAATACATTGGAGATATCTGAATACTGTGACTCGTCTTTGTAGATGATTAAGAAACAGGTACTCATTATTATTTTTATTTCTTCTGTTCGGAAAATTGAACTTTCATGTGAAGATAGACGGGTGGAAAATAGCTTTTCTATGTTGTTGGTGGAAAGTAATTTCGTTTTAATTGCTACGATCAGACATGGAGTTAAAGATAATTGAGTCACATCATATTAATAAAATAAACAAGCTTTCTATGTTTTTAAGATAAGCTAAACATTAAAAGCGTATGTTACTATGGTCACTGATTTTCAAGAATTACAATTGTACTAATTTTAAACAATTTGAAATCTACAAATATAATATTCGGTTGAACGCCATATACAGTGACACTTTTTTTTTATTTTAAATTGTGACACATTGTTTGTGTTTGACGATTTTTTTTTAGTTTGTTCGATTATTGCACAGATTATAAAGCAGACGGAGGCAACTTTCCGCGATTTTTTGCTCTTAAATCTTCTTACTCACTCCCACCTTTAGCTGTCACTCATTGCGCTATCACATGAGGCAAAATTGAACCTGGAATTTGACATAACCTGTGGTTGTTTTGGTGACAAGGTTAAGGCTGCGTTCTTTTAGCCCGTAAGCATAAAATCGATCTATATTTTTAACAATGATTTGAAATATTTGATATCGTCCACATTTTTATGAATTCTGTTGTCTTCCGTGCCGTTACTGTACCTACTTCTAATCGTGTGTTTTATGCAAAAAAGTTGAGGTTTCATCTCTCGTCAAACAACGTAATATCTCATACTCTCATTACAATTACATAGCTAAATGTATTCATTTTTCCTCACAGTCGAAATGAAAAATGGTATGTTTAACTCGGGTGAAAGCACCCATTTCACTCTCAAAAATAAGCGCCAAAAACATCTTGAGTGAAATGGGTCACTTTCTCCCCTTGTATAACAATCTACTATTTCATGAATTGGCTTGTAAAGAGAGAAGGGCATTTGGGATGTTTTTATTAACATTCTTTTGTTTACCCGGTGGGCGGTGGCCTATTGGTCCGTGAGGATTAACGTATCATCTGGATTTTTACAGGCTAATTGTAGTGTAAAGTTATTCTTTTGGTTGTGAAAGGCTTGCATAACTGGCAGATTGACCTATGCTGATATAATAACGAGTACTTTAGTTTCTTATTCCATTTGTTATTACGTACTAAACGAATGTAAGATTAAACTTGCTCTGATTGAAAATAATTTAATAAACGTGTAGTTGGTAAAATTCGTGTACATTTTAGGTCACTGGATCTGAAATGCAAACGACATTACAAATCTGCCTGGATAGCAGTTGAAGAACTAGAAAATAAACATTTTGTATTTTTGACATGGCAACATTTCCATTTGATTGTACTGCAACAACTGTCCGTGTTCATGAATACGTAATATAATGTGATATTTTTCAGATTCCAATTAACAAAATGTATAAATAATATAAATGTATGCCTATTCAAACCATTCCATGTTTCAAAATAAACGATGTTTGTTTGACGTTCGCGTTCAATAACTAATCTGCGTGTTTATTTTAAACTCTATCACAATATACACAGGGTTCATAAATGGTTTACATACAACACTGTTGTCTCACGCTTGTGGTGTTGATGCAATGCGCCGGCGTCGCTGAAAACGTTCATTTATCATTTCCGATGCGGGAAAATTTAGGAAAGAACAACTTAATTAATTTGTGTTAATTATAGCAACAAACATCGCTATTATGTCACGCAATATTATTAGTCCTTTGAGGTTATATTATACTAGTTTTTTGTTGTTTGCTTACCTAGGAGCAAGAATTGTGTAATGGTAGCATTGATTTTATGTATTTATACTAGAAACGCTGTTCAGAACACATTTTGTATCAGATTGTTTAAATGTTGAAGTATGCACAAAAATGCCAGCCACCATGACAACGCCTTTAAACATGCTCAATCTGACCTTGACCGCGACACTTGATCTATTTAGTATTTCAATGTCACTCTGGGTCAGTTTATCTGATCTGACCTTAATTTCCTGAACAACTAATTGGCATCTTTATTTTTTCTATTTTAATCTATTAATGTTTCTTTCCCTTGGATTGTAGTTGCCCCAATCGGACCTTATCTTGATATCTGACTGCTCATATGTGGAGATTTATTATTAGTTTTGATGTTAGCATTAAGTTATTTAGATATAGTGATTATTAAAAATGCACTAAAAAGTCTTAAATAAACTCTTGACTTTTGAAAGGAAAGGAACCCATTTTAGGCAAACAATTTCTTTTTGGAGTCGGTGCTGTGATAGTTGGTGCTTGATGGTCAGAGTGATGGCACCGACTCCAAAAATAAATTGTTGGCCTAAAATGGGTTCCTTTCCTTTCAATAGTCAAGAGTTTATTTAAGACTTTTTAGTGCATTTTGGTTTTGAAGTCGGTTCTTACTTTTTTTAAAGTTAATTTTATTTCTTCATTTTTAGAGATTACAGGAGAATGGGGGGGCCACCTTATGACTCTGTTTTTTAAGAAGCTACAAACTACCTATTATAAGTTCTTTCATTATAATTACTGAACTCCTAAGCGTTAAGGAGTTCCACCATCAGCTCAGCCCCACAAGATGTTGACTATTAGACGTAACAACATGTCAACATTAAGATTTAAGTAAAGAAACACTATACGTGCCTTTAAAATTTGAGGGTTTCCATCGATTACACCAAGATCCCATCATCAGATCCCAAATTGAAAAAAATGGGACCAACTAGAAGGTATACCCTCTAAGTAGGCGAAAAAATTTTTCGAAACGGTCAACAAACCACTGAGATATGAGGTAACAAACATACAAAAAAAAACATACAGTCGAATTGATAACCTCCTCCTTTTTTGAAGTCGGTTAAAAACTGTAAATGTTCCTAAGAATATATAAATAAATAAATTGGCCAATAAAATCTTGGCCAGCATTGCCGTGAAAAAGTTTAGCGCGGCCTATCAGCTGATAGGTTCTTCGTTAATGCAAGTAAATCCTACTGTATCCGAATTTACGCAATCATTTTAGAGATAAGTCAGAAACTAGTTAGCTCCAGATTAACGTCTGCACTAGTTATCCCGTCGGAAATCGTGGATTTTGGCGTTTAAATCTGGCGTGGTCATCGGGGCCTATTATGAAAAGTGAAAAAGATAGATAGACATTTTGCTGCTAATGAGAGATCAACTTATTTATTACTTAGATTATATTTATACATAAAATAAAGTCGTGTTAGTTGCACCACTTACAAATCGAGAACGGGTGAACCGATTATCGTGAATTCTTTCAAAAATTTGAATAAGGTAATAATCATTAAATGGGTCCGGGGCTAAACAAAGTTCGGTTGGTCCCTTTACATAAATCAACTAAGAAAAAAATAGGAAATTTACTGTATTTATTTACATAAATATATGTAAAAAACAATGTAAAAACTCTATTATTTATAAAAAGGTTCTATCAAAATTAACTGCATTCCTTTGTGGCGCAAAATTTGATGCTCAAATACAACAACTTTTTGTATGGGACCAACATCGTAATCGCTTGAAAATATTTCACTTTCCCATACTAAATTGACGATCAACTGATACTAGTTTGTATGGAAAAGTAAGAAAAAAAATTCGATTTAGATGTTGGTCCCATACAAACAGTTGTTGTATTTTAGCAACAAAATCACCACCTAGAAGTAATGCAGTTAATTTTGTTACATCCTGTATTTACGAGGTATCATGTTCATGTCCGAAACAAGGTAAAGTTGTATATGGCTGCATACAAGCTGCAGTCTAGAAATGCAAATAGGAAAAGTCACTTGCTAAGGGAAAAAATTAGGAATATTATGTTCAATGTTACTAACGTCAGATAAGACTTATCCGAATCAATAATAAAGCGAGCGATTTTAAATTGACAGTTACATAAATGGTTATGGATACTTTTCAAACTCGGCGTTTTGTATTATATTCGACGAATATTGCTCATCTGTCGTGGGTATAATCGGGCCTAAAAAGCATTGATCGCGTATAGAAAGAAAGAAAGATTTATTTATTTACGTAAACACGTGTACAGTTGCTTAGTATTAACTAAACACAGTAACAATAGGTGTCAATTTAATTAATTGCATTTAGTTAGTATCAACGTGCTTTACCGAAAACTCGGCATGTAAATATGTAATGTCAATATTTTTATCCTTAATTTGAACAAATAATATTAATAATAATTAAGTCAGTAATAAATAGTACATAATAGCGGCTGCGATCAGCCGAGCTTATTGACTGTACGAGCGAACGAACCGCGGACGGTGCGTGAAATATTCAATTTCACAGATAATGCTGCTGGCTTACAGCGCTTCGGACAATGCCGCCCATATCTGAAATGTTATTTGTTTAATTAATTTGTAGGATACTATACGATATTTATATATGAACTAGTCATCCAAAATTTTACTTCTGCTTAGTTAGTTTAGTCCACATGTGATACTAGCGGTGAATTTGTCAGGATTACAGTTTTGAGAGTATTAAATCCAACTATCCGAATAAGATGACAAGAAGGAATGCCAAAATTCAGAAGTCTGAACTGTATTTTAACATTTGTTTGCTTATTGTTATAGACATGTAAGTTTAGTAATGTTAAAGTATCTTTTTGGATTTGATATATCAAGAATCATACTCCTTAGAAACGAAATATTCGTCACTATTAGATATATAATGTGTATCAAAAATCAAAATAAAAACTTAAAAAATAATCTGAAATTGGGATCCGATGAATCAACAATCTTGATTAGTCGAATCATTCAATAGCCACGCTTTAAGCCTTCAACGCAGACCCACCACAGACAGCCATACAAAAAAGTCATTCGCAAACTCCCAGGAAAATGTAAAGAAATTAGCACTTACACAATAATAAATTCTCGGGTGCGTTTTATAGCCGTCTTGAGGTGACCGTCCATCATAGGAAAGTGGAGCTGAGAACGGGAGCAGTCCCAGATGTACGTGTGGTAGGTAGTTGCAAAATTCAGTAGTTTGTTTAAAAGGCTGATCGTTAAATTAGATAAGCAAAAAGAAGCGATTCACTATTGGTACAGTGTCTTGAATTATACAACAATGCCTTTTTTAAATGTTTATTTATTTAGTGTAAAATAAGTAGAGTTACACTAGTCTAGACACTTATGAAAAATACTTTAAGGACGTTATTCGTATCCCCACAAAAAAGAAAACTCTTTAGCCACTACAGAATATATTATGAACATAATATGGCAGAGTAACGCTAAAAGAAGATATCAGAAAAACTGCAAGTAGCTTGGAAGCGTCTTCTGAATAGACAGAACACCTTTAGATGTATTTTTTGGCAACACACGTAAACGTTCATAATGTCTGCTACATATCCATGTTGTATTTTGTTGGACCGAGAATAGGCTACTATTAATAAATCACAAATTCGAGACAGTGCTTGCCGTCACGGACGGCGCGAGCGTTGTCCCACCGTGGTGTCGTGTTCTTGTTTATGAATGAATATGAATCAATTCTTATGCTTTACACATAAACAGTGTAGGTCAAATGCATAATTTATTTCTAAAACTCTATTTTAAATGCTTTGGACATTTCAAATTAAATTAAAATTGCAAGACAAGTCAATTACCTCAGTGTCTGAAGACGAAAGTCTTCAATCAGTGTGTGTTACCAGTGATGACATACGGATCCGAAACGTGGTCTCTTACTATGGGCCTTATAATGAAGCTCAAAATTACACAACGAGCGATGGAGCGGGCTATGCTCGGTGTTTCTCTACGAGATCGAATCAGAAACGAAGAGATACGTAGAAGAACCAAGGTAACGGACATAGCCTTGAGAATCAGTAAGCTTAAGTGGCAGTGGGCAGGGCACATAGCGCGAAGAACTGATGGCCGTTGGGGCAGGAAAGTTCTAGATTGGAGACCCTTCGACCAAAGACGCAGCGTAGGACGTCCACCAACAAGATGGACAGACGACCTTAAAAAGATAGCAGGATCAAACTGGATGCAGACCGCTAGTGATCGGTCGCTGTGGAAAGCCGTGGGGGAGGCCTATGTTCAGCAGTGGACGTCCTTTGGCTGATTATGATGATGATGATGATGCAAGACAAGACAATAAAGATTGCAGAAACAACTTTAGTAGAAAAATCATAACTCGTTAAATAAAATACCAATCGACCCACTATACACAGAACATACAACACACACACACACACACACAAATAGAGATCCACTTACTTCACCTCAGCCAAAATACCTCAATATCTTGTTGACAGCAAATATAACTTCATTCTATAGTATTTGTACTTGAGAACCCCTTCTTGAACGATATATTGTGATAATAGAAACATACTTCAATATGGTGCGAGCATAAATAAAGTCACACGAAAGGTATGTCCGTCCGCGGTGTCCGATTGCGGTGTCAAATTCTTGTTTTCGTTGACTGTTAGTGGCGATGTCGAAAGAGCTTAGTAGTCACCATCAGAAACGATATCAGACCCCTTACACACATCAGCTTTTAGCATCTATGATTATATTCATATTTATATCTATAGAAATGTATAGTATAATATAGCAATGAATCAATGTAACCTAAAATTTGTGTATAGTGTATAATGAAATGCTGTATTTAATTAATTGTTTTAACTTTCATATTTAAATTTTGCATGCCGCCTATGGCAAAACATGATGATCTTGGATGGAAATTATTGTATCAAATATTTTACCATGTTATATAAGCAAATAAAAATATTATACTCTTCTCTATTGTATTCATCGATGCAGTCGCTCGTTTTGGAAACGCACGCCAGCATCGCGAATCGTGACTCACACAATGAACAGGTTGAATTTGGCATCCATGCAGTCGCGCATAAGTATCGATGCTGTCGCCAATATTACAGTGCATAATTTGTCAATGTTCGGTTTCTGCATCGATACTAACGCGCGATAGCATCGCGACTGCATCGATGCTAAAAGTAGCGCAGTGTGCAAGAGTTGAACATTTTGCGACTGCATCGATGCTGCATCTCGTCTGCATTGCGACTGCATCGCTGGTAAAAGTCGCAGTGTGCAAATGGTCATAATAAAGCTACCCGTATTTTTTATCTCTTTCACTCACAAATATAAGCTTGTTCGAGTGAAAATGATGACTCGATTCGAAAATAGTACGTTATTGTAACAGAGTCAGGGGTGATTAAGTATGTCCCTTGGGAAAGTATTACGTAATAGAGCCATCACTTTTATTATTAATACTTCGACGAAAATTTGCTAAAAGTATCATTAAATTTTATATTAGCGTTTATATTTGATATGAAGCGATCTGAAAGCAGCAGAAATAACATTATCCATCATAACATAAGTATTTATTGGCGTTCAGACCCGTCATGTTTAATACTGACTCAAGCAGCAAGTTCATTCCTCAAGCAAAAACTGATGAAAGTCAAAACTCTTTGTTAATATGTAATACCTACTACAGGTAACATTCCTACACACTATCTCCATAGCAATAATTATTACATTTTGGGCGTTAATTCTGAATCCAAAATGGGCAGAGCTATTATACACACACCGGCACGTTTAGAGGAACGGAAAAAAGTTTTTTCTAATACCCCAAACAATTACAAATAAGAACAAAACAATATTTTATTGGTATTTTGAGGAGTGGTTCTCACTAACGGTTACTACTTTCAAAATGATTTATTTAATGTAGTATTCACACATTTCTAGAGGGTTTGTTATGAATTTTATGCCAGTTTAGTAGAGTTCCGGACCCTTAGCGTTTTTTGTTCTTTCTAATAAAATCGTTGTATTATGGTGTTTTTCGGAACTGCTACTCATTTTGCCATACGGAAATGAGTAGTGCACAATGTTCTGCTACAAAATGAGTGATTTACCAGCAGACGCTAAGTGTCTGGAACTGTCTAAGCTGCATTAATTTATAATAAACCCGTTAAAAATGTGTAAAAACTACATTAATTCGTCACACAATCAATCAACCGACACTAAGAACCAATTCTTAAAATACCCCCCAATATTACAAAAAAAAAACCGTCCCCGTATGTAGTTTGTTTACCGCCTCGCGATTCGGGTGCAGTTGTGTTGTCGGCCAGCGCTAATCGTATCGCGGGAAGTCTCCATTAAGGCGGTGACGCGCGCGCAACAATTGACTCGCAAGCGTGGGCCGCTAAACAAGCGGTTAACGCGGCAAGATTACAGGTCGGCAACCTATGCTTTTGTCGCATGCGATTTAGGGTGACAAATCAGCAATTGTGTTTGCGGGTTCAAAGTTTAGGAGTTGTACTGTTTTGTGATTAAGATCACACGATTCCGAGATTATCAAATTTTAACAATATCACTTGCATACCTACAAGTCGAATTAATAATCTCCTTTTTTTAAAGGGTGTATAAAAGAGTACAAGCAACCATTTATTGATTTCAGTACAGTGATTCCTTTTGTGAGAAAAGAGGCCGAAACTGCAACCTTTTTGAGTCCAGGAAATTCGAAGTTAATTCTTAAAGCGTAGATTTCATTTAGATTATTCATATTACCGGAATTAGAAATAAAAAAAGTGAATTGCATTGCAGAGAAATGCTTGTTGAATTACCCATTTATAATCGCGTGTTTTCTTTGTTGGTTACGTAATTACATTTGACGGAGCACGCTAGCTGGACGTATAGTTTCTTGTGGCGAATGTCAAATATTTTAAAACTAGCGGACCCCCACGACTTTGTCCACGCATTTAAAGTTTGCTACCTCCCCTCCCGTCGCAGCGTGATGTTTTGTAGCCTTAGAGTCTAAGACTTTCCTCGATAAAAAAATAATAAAAATGCACCAGACAACACACCAATTGCCGTGGTTTTGAAGAAAGGAATTTTCATCCTTGTGTTACGAATACCAGACAACGATTATGAATAAGCTATCGAACACAAAAAGCATTAAATCGGTCCAGTAGTTCCTGCGATTAGCGCGTTCAAATAACAAACAAACCCTTCAGGTTTATAATATTAGTAAAAAAATATTTTTTTTTTTCTAGGGCATCATAATTTACTTCTGTAAGTGTATTTCTGTGTAAAAGCAGAAGCAGAGATTGAAAATGCAAATAAACATTTACAGGTAACTAAAGGCCGGCAGAAAACATATCAAAGTCGTATAGACTTAGAAGTGTTATTTATAATATTAAATACAGCCTCACCTTAGCTATTCGCTTAGTAACACATGCAATATTGAATTGCGTGAAGTAATATCATCGAATACAATGATAATAATTTCGGAGCGTTCTGCCATTGTTTTGGAACAAATCTCCCCACATTCGTAACACATGAAGATATTTAGATTAGAGATAGAGCAGATGGTATTCTTCGTTGAAAATGTCGTAACGTTGCTTAAGTGCCAACCTTTATGCGTCCCGCTGCGGCTTTTATTATGCCATCTTCTCTTCAAGAGGCTCGAGATTTCAAATAAAAAGCACTCAGCATCAGTATTTTTATACGACAACAGTAACGGTGGTTGTAATCATGAATATGTCAACTACATACAAAATATTGCTCTGACATTACAATAGGTGATATTTCGAAGTAAGTCGAATACAATAGAGCCGCCAAGGTGACCTTCAGAGTTCAAATGTATTTGTTTAAAACTTTTTGCACTGTAAGTTGTACAATTGATGGATTTATGACTTATGGCATTCTCTACCGGACAACTGCTTAGGAATGCAGAGAGTTTAATCAGTGGCACAATATTAACAATAAATGAGTGGTAGGTACAAAAAGAACAATATCATCAACATAAATTACACAAATAGGTAATAAGATATATTAGCAAAACATTTGAACATACAAAGAATATATTGTATTGAATGAAAACGAAAAATAAATAAAGTGAAGATATTGACAACATCCAAAGCGACACCAGTGAAAGATAATGGTAGTTTGTTCTTATCCCGCAAGGTAAAGATAGTAGGTGCGGAGTGACTTTTCAAAAGTTGGGGGACGTACTGATCTCAGGGAGGGAATTTCAAATGAAGGTGTGTTTTTTTGTAATTTTTGTGGAAGTTTTTTAATAGCAACGGTTTTTTATATATAGATGCATAGAATAAGTCAAAAACACAATGCGAGAGACGATAATAAAGAAAATAACCCTAACTACCACCAAAGACAGTTCTGTGCAAACACTACACACTTTTTATAATTGAAACTCGCGTACACAAAGGCATAAAACGGCATAGACTGCACGTGTAAAAGTCGATATAATTTTTATATTCTCGGTATGTGCATCGCTGGGCATATTCGTGACGTCACGGCGCGTCGTCATGTCACGAGTCGGCATCTCACGAACGCGACGCTTGTGTTATTGACGCATATCGAATGTTTGCGGTCACGGGAGTTATGGGGGCAAGTACAGTAACACCACATTAATTTATGCCCTAATCTTCTAAATGAGCGTATCAATTTAATCTTAAATATTGATCACTTAGAGTTCAATATCACTTGGGATAGTTTTCCGATTTGGGTAGGTTGATTATGTGTAGTGTATAAATCAATTTGTTTAAATAAAATATTGGACACCAATCACATACATTGCTCTGATACACTTATGTTATGAAAATCAGACAACGGCGGTATCACAAGATCCAGACCCGAGACATTATAGGAAATTTTAGTTTCTTTATTGACTCGACGGGATTATACTCGACTATATATTGACGGGATTATATTGATTCGAACCCGGGACGTTATTATTACGTTACTTCATAAGGTTACAAACTTAAAACATTACGTGACGGGACTGGAATTCCTTCGAAAACATTCTAACTAAAGTATTAGCCACTATAACCTCATACTGTTCGTCCCATTTACTAGCTTAATGACCAGCAGAACAAAATACATCCTTGAACATAATTATTTCTCTAACTCAGGTGAGCAATTGTACTTTTACCTAATGTGTGGCTATTAGCTCAAACGCCATTTCGGTGCCATTTAGCAATCGTCAATATAATGGAAGTAGTTACCATAATATTCACTTCACACGCGTTTAAAATTTAGTGGCATAATCACCACGTTTTGTGGAACACCGAACGTGAGCGCAGTAATTCGGTGGCTATCATCATATCCATCACTGAGTTAGTCCAGAGTTGTTTACGAGCGTAAAAAGTCTTCGCATTATTCCGTAAGGCTGCGTTTATAACAAAGAGACATGTGCTACGCTAGATTGGTTTTTCATATCTTGCAACACAGTTTATACAGCGTTAACCTGTGATCGGAGCAAAAAATTGTAATGACAGATTCTACAGAGTATAAGTACTTAACGACCTTGCCCTGGTCACTGTGCTCTTAAATGCTTTAACTCAGAGATAAATTTACCTAAAGTTGTATTCCCAAATCAATGTATATCGAAATCGTTAACTCTTTGCAGGAAATGACAACGTCAAGTCCTATGACTGGAATAAATTGTTTGCAACATATGCATTGCTTGTTCGATTTATTTTGTTACAAAAAACATTAATTTTATTTTTCACGTTTATAAATTACCATTAAAAGTTGATTACTGGTTAGCTCAAGGGCCTATATTTTAAGTTTTTGCTCCTTTTACACACACATCCTGTATCGGAAAACCAGCCTTAAGCTAGAACCACACTCTCTGATCTGAGACCACACTTGTGATGTCAAATATTAGAGGTATGAACCTCGGTGAGATTTGAGTAGTTTGAAAAAGGGATTTGAGTAGTTAGGGGCCCATTGCAATTTAAAAAAAAATACACTCATCTCCCAGGCAGTTATTAAAATGAAATTATATTAGTGATGTTATTTTGGGTATGTTTGAAAAAGCATATTCGCAATTTTATGGCGTGTGTAGAGATACCTTGCAAACAGAAATTCGATGCGGTGAACGTGCCATCACATTATTTGTTTAGCGAATTTCACCCTTCCGCTATCATATTAATTAATAGTTTAGTATGCTAAAAGTGTATTACGCGACTCCATTAGAAGAACACATGTATTGTCTCGACAGAGCATTGTCTTCAAATAAATTAAGAAAAAAAAAACATGCTACATGACGCGCACTGGTCATTAGGTAGTAAGCGCCAAACATACCAACCAGCGAAACTAGATCTCGGGTAAACTGTAGAGGGAGTAACAAGAAAACAATGAATTTTAGCCAAGACAGTGATTAAGAGTTTGCTTATTTTAGTTGGGGAAATCGTCTAAATGTCAAGGAATGTTTTGTTGTAAGCGCATCTGTTATATTTTTTTCAGGAATGTAATGTGTCAGTTGAGTAATTATGTCTATGTCTCTAGAGGTACAATTTCTTCGTTCATGTTAAACACTGCTGTATTTATCGTGCTTTTTAATTTATGTGTGGATAAAACTTTAAAATCATAATAATTTTATTTATCTAACTAGTGGTCCCCGTAGGGGACTGTTTGTTAGATAGATGCCTGCCTTCCTGTCGCAGCGGGATGTACTATAGCTTCCTCAGCAGCTTAAGCTCTAAAGCATCTTGATAAACAAGCTATCCCACGAAAAAAATATTTTTCCAATCGATCCTGTAGTTCCTGAGATAAGCGCGTTCAAACAAACTCTTCAGCTGTATAATATTAGTATAAGAGCTAATTTTGAATAGTCAGATAAGAAATATTCGTTATTCAAATTAGAATATGGCTAATTTAAAAACATCACCATATATTTTTTAAATCAGTCGCTTTATAATTTATCAGTCTGATAAGTTTTATCTTACCATTGAAAAATCGGCACTAAATTAAATAGAAAATATCTTTGAATCGAAACTTTATTACTTAATGAATTTTTTAAACAAACCTAAGCTTGAGGAGAAATTGTTTAGAGATTGAGTCGGTTATATAATAGCAATGTTATTTTTAAAGCATATATTGTGTTTACTCAAATCAAGAATTCAAATTTCAACTGTTCCTTTTGTCTGACAACTAAACAGTTCACTTCCTATCTCAGCAGTTCAAGTTATACTGGTCAATAAAAATAGCGCATGTCAGTTCGCAAGTTCGGCCACAAAGACCGCGGAATGTGGGTCGGTGGCGTGTCACTCCGCACCTGGAGACAGACGACCACGGGAGACATTTTCGTACACGGCAATCTGTGTTTTTAAAGAGATCGTTTGTGAAAACAAATATGCTATTAGCATATTTTTTTTGGAAAAACACAACAGTGCTGCAGTGTAGTGAAAATATACTGAATACTGAATATTGGACACCAATCACATACATTGCTATGATCCCGAAGTAAGTAGCCGATTCAGACACAACGGTGGTACCACAACACCCAGACCATTGACACGACCGGGAATCGAACCCGGAACCTCACGAGATGGCTTGAAACCAGCGTGTTAGCCACTCGACCACGGAGGTATGTATGTTATAATAAAATATGTTAGTAATTTCTTTTAAACTAAAACCATTTACGTGTCTTCCCAAGAAGAAGGTAGTTCATAGTTTTATTTGAATGTTTAAGATTAGTATTTAAGTCTAGAATTTCAGGGTGGGTCGACCAAATGAGAATAAATGTTAACCTTAGAATAAATTGCTAGCTATCCGAGAGCATATCAATTGCAATCTGATTTATGTCATTATCTCAGAATGTTTTGTGAAATCCAAAACGTTCGACAAAATTTACCACGGTATAATACGGCATTGTTTAGTTGGCAGGATTTTTACTTTCGCACCATACTGCTTTGGTGCAGCATTGATTTGCCGGATAATAATACAATTCAGTCATTCGTTCTGTTATATGAAATTTTACGTCAAAAAGTGACAATGGCTTTTTCGACTATAAAATCGTGAAACAAAATTATCTATCGCATAGTAACTCGCGTGTTACCCTATGTTTGGTCAAATCGGAGCTAAGAAAGCAAGTTAGTGAAAAAAAAAATCATTTAAAATATAACCTTGATGTTTTTAGGCAATACGAGTACGTCATTTTATTGACAAAACTAAACTTTTAATTGCATAGTTCTGTTTGAGCGAGCGAAAAATTTATTTAAAGCAACAAAGCAGTTAGTTGAAAATTCAATTTGCCCAAAATACCGTAACCTTAACCTAAAGTCGTCAAAAAACTACACAGATTACTATCGTCAAATCAATTTCCTCAGACCATTTCACCGCAACATGAAACATTTCCACAAGTCATCACAAAAGGAAACCAGCCAAAACACAATTTACGCGGGGCCACGAAAACCGCGTTATGACATCCGGCGTCCGGCGCGGCGCGTTTGATTGATAATGTAATATAATAGTGGGGTAGGCCAAGGGGAAATTTATGTTTTTTCTCGGCAGTGTTAGTCACACATGTGATACCTTACACCCTATTAGTTAATTCTCAATGGCTAAACTTAAGGGACGTGTGTGAATAAAAAAAAAAGATAATAAGAAATCGAGCTGGTAAGGTTAAATTGTGTGAGTTGAATTTAATGTTGTACTTATGAATTATATGTTATGTTGTACTTGATTGTGGAAAGTTAAACTATCTTTGGATAATCACTATATGTGTATAAACGTGTATACGAATAGTACTGGGACGGCATCAGATCTAGACATTGTAATAATACAATTTATTTGCTTCTTCGTCATCCATCACCGAATCAACTACCAGCTATTTTGCCTTTTGGCTACCACAGAGCAAAATACGTGGCCACGAAAACCGCGTTACAACATCCGGCGTCCGGCGCGTCGCGTTTGATTGATAATGATGTAATAATAACGTAACGCGACCGCGCACGCCGAGATCAATCAACGTCCGACCGGCACTTCGTGGCCACGCCCTCTTGGCAATACTGTTCATTGAGACGGCGATGACTGTATCAAAGCGATTCTGTGTTATTAGTTGAAGTTTGCTGATGACGTTTGTGGTCTCGTGGTCAGTACCCTGGCCTATGTCCAAGAGGTTCGTGTCACAATCGTGAAAATGTAGTCTCGCCATTTATTTATTTAATCATTTACTGCAGGCAACAAAGGCCCATACAGTAAATACCTTAAAGACTAACATACATTTAAAAAAATAAATACAAATGAAACACTATTTTGAAGGCGCAGTGTTGCGCATCTTGGTGTCCGGTAATCGTTCGCGAAACCGACGATACAAAACACCCTTCGGCCAAAATTCTGCTCTCATGAAGGTCGAAAGCTGTTCGGTCGGAACCTCACATCGAATTGAAATTCGTATTGTGACGAGATACCAACCGTTCGAACCTCAGTGAGTATTTATACTTAACTCGAATGTACCCTTCAATCTCCTCAACCTTTGTAGAGTAATGAAGCCGGAATACGTATAACAGCGTCACTGGTATCGCAGGCCGCAGTAAGTGGTTCGGTCTGGTCGGTGCGGTGTCGCACTGGTTGCTAGTGGAGGGTTTCTTTTTCTTCCTCAACCATAGTGGAACCCTCCTCATCACACTTATCAGCCTGTGATGCCAGCATTTTCAGAGCAACCGTTGAATTGATTTTTCCAGCTAAGGCTGAAGCAAAAGCACGTGTTGACGTCAACACGCGTGATGTGCAGCAGCGCGCAAAAGTGCCAAAGTTGTCTTGCCTTGAAGTATCACTTAGAAAAAGCTGGCAGTCTGGCAATCGTTTTGTTGTTATACCGCCGCTGTGCGCCGTGTCTCGATAAGACACGGTGGCTAGAATGGTATCATAGTTTGGTTGCGGTAGTCATCTGTAGAGTTTTCGCTCTCAGCTAGAACGAACTTGGTTGCGTTCTGAGTTTACATCACCCAGCTATCACTACCGAATTTAACATTTACTTTTGACACAAAAAGTGCTAGTTTATATGCCAACACAAATAATTCTAGGTGTTATACACCTGAAGTGTAACAAGAGCTTATAATGACTTAAAGAACTTAAATACATTTGAAATTGGAATAATCAGTAGGAAGAGCGTTTGGCCCGGTTAGCTAGAAAGTAACTGGTTCGAGTTCCGCTCGTGTGCATTTTTTGGTTTCTTATTCCATCTTTATGAATATAAAATACGGCATTGTGTGTATTAAAAACATTCTAAACCATTACACCTAAAATTAACTTGTATAACTTGAAGAAAAACCATGCATAAAACGCTCTAATTACTAAACATTTCATGTTCTACTAGTCAATGCACTAAGTTTTTAGGAAGCAAGAGTTTCAATAATTAAATCATTGAAACGTTTCTCTAACAAGGCCTTGACCTAGCTAGACAATTAAAAGCGAACGAACATTGTATCAATTCACTTTTTATCGAGTGAACAGATTGATAAACAGCATTCCGACTCAGATATTTCGTATTTAATTTGCGAGAGTGAATATTGAAGTATCTGCGACATGCAAATATCACGATGCAAATGTAATAACTGCACGCATGCTTTCTCAACACGGCGCATATTTCAATTTTACACGACACACGACTTAAAATGGTTAATATGTGTAATGCCATTTATAGATTTTTAGGGTTCCGTAGTCAATGGCAAAAAACGGAACCCTTATAGTTTCGTCAAGTCTGTCTGTCTGTATGTCTGTCCGTCCATATGTCACATCCACTTAATTCTAAACCTATTAGTAATACATAGTTAAAATTTAGATGTATCGTGTTAACCGCTTTATGATTCTCATACAAAAAAAATAATGATATTTAAGTAGAGAAACCATACATGAAACCACGGACGAGTAAAAAAAGTAAGGACTCCGCACCGCGATACTAGCAAGTGAAGCCACTTTTATGCTGTATGTGTGTGCGTCACGGGGATACCAGTTGACACAAATATTACTCCCTTTATTTTGTAGGTGTATCAGAATGGCAGAAGTGAGACAACAGTGCAAATTTTACTCGTTTATGCAAGTGAGCAATGTGCGTAAAATTTGAAGTAATGTGCCTTTCAAAACCACAATAAAAATAAAAATAACGTAAGTCGCCAACCTGATATCGGAATGGCTAGATAAATGACATACCTGTAACTCTTTTGGTTGGATTTCATTATATTTTTATGTAAATAAAAAAATGTAGCCAGCTCTTCTAATTATTATTACGCATACAAAAAAATAATAAATTTGCTCGATTTTCTGTTACACAAACACTACAATTTATTTAAATGTCAAAAAAATAAGAACTGTTTAAATTATATACTGAAGTTAAATTTAAAAACTTAAAAAAGTTGTGTTTATGCAGTAGAATACTGCTTTAAAACCAACTTGTAGCTTTTGAGTGCGCGAGTCCGACTTGCACTAAGCCTGTTTTTTCGGGTAAAGTCCCTATTTATTTTCCGGCCACACTGGCTGTTACTGTCACCGGCAAGTCACGTGGAGTGGAGGTTTTGTGTTCCAAATAAATATTTTTTGTATTTTAAAAAGAACAGAAATTAACGTAATAGGTACTGGCTAACCTATGAAAGGTAATTCCTTGGCACTTTTTTTGAAGAAATGTAATATTTTTACACCGTTTAACGATACACGACGGTATTTTTCATTTTTTTATACATGAAGGTTTGCACTGTCACAGACAATGGCAGAGAGGGTAATGGCGGCCGATTGGCTTACTTTTGCGTCAGTGTGTGCGTGTAGCTTCGTATTTACACGTATGCTGGCTTACTTTGGGTGCTTCACTTTATATGTAGGTGACGCGGAGTCCTTACTTTTTTTACTCGTCCGTGCATGAAACTAAAACTTTTTTTTGTCAAACCTATGCGTGTATTGTGTCAATGGATAAGTCTTTTAAAATGACATCGAGGTTTCTAAAGCCATTTTCTCTAAAGTCTAACGTGTCCAAGTCCGAATCGCACGTGGGCGTTTTTTTTAAAGTAAGCTGTGCTAAAGAAAAAATAATATAATATTAAATATTTATTGCTGATATCCATAATGGGTAACATAGCGATAAATGAACCATATAATATTTACTTAAAAGAAAAATAAGTTGACATAATTTCATTAATTATTTTTTATCAATTATCATTATTTAATTATGACTTGATGGAATTATGTCTGAATTTTGAATATTTAAATACAATTTGTTCACTTTTAATGAAATTTTTACACGCCGAATGTTGGCAAAACATGTTGATACTAAAATCACTATTTTATTGTCATCATTTATGTACACACATGTTTAGTAAATAAATATCCTTATCTTTATCTTTGTCAAACAACTAAGACCCGTTTTCACCAACGTCTGATAATACAGAACGCCTAATTTGAAAACGTCACCTATTTGTCAGCAATCATTATTTATGTAAATGTAATTTTTAAATCGGTCTTTTTTTTACTTATTCGGTTGGATAAGTAATATTCGACGTTGGTAAAATCGGCCCTAAGTGTGTACACTTTTTAGATGTGAACGTGTGCACGCTGTTTTTAGCAGTACAAATTCGAAGAATTCATTGCACTAAACAAAAATCGGCTCAGTAGTGTAGCCGAAAATGTGGAACACACATTCACATACATACATACATTGATTTTAAAAATCATAACCCTTCCAAAGTCGGGAAAAACTAAACAGCTGAAACTCCGTGCAACTGTGGTCATCATTACAGTAGCGATTCATTACCGAAACTTGACCTACGGTAATGGCGTCCGTACTCCGCCACTGCGTTAATAGCACCATCAATCATAGCAAACACTTTGTGCGTAGCCCGCGATTTAATGCGCAACTATAAATTTCCTTGATGCCCGATAAAGTATTAAATAAAGGAAGGTGGAAGGAAAAAAAATCGTGGAATGTACAGCGTTTATTAATTTTATATTGAAATTGGCTTTTAATCGTAATGGCGCGGTATTGTTAAGCTTTGTTGTTAGGTGTTTTGTTGACCGCGATTTTATCAATAGGGCACCATTATGTGTTTAAACTGTATCGCAAATGGGAATGCTATTATTAAGCATTAAATTATAAATACGGAATAATGAGATTATTAAAGATAAAAATAAAGTTATTTATTTACTAAACATGTGTACATAAATGATGACAATAAAATAGTTATTATAATAGTATCATCATGTTTCGCCAACATACGGCGAGTAAAAATGACATTAAAAGTGAACAAATTGTATTTAAATATCCAAAAGGCAGACATAAAGTCATAATTTAATAATAAAAATTAAAAAAAAGAAACAATGTCAAATTAAATTTTATACAAAAATTACAAAAAAAGTTATCTAATAATTCTTGTACATTATAGTAACATTTCTCGACCAAGATTACTTTATTTTTAAATAGCTCCTATTCGCAAGCAAATTAAAAAATAAAAGGCAAAAATAATTATTAACCTTTTAGCCACCCGAGCTGCGTTTCAAGATTTGCTAACGCAATTTCTGACAATACTGAAAATTAGCACAATTGCATCTGAATCCACGTTCCGTTTTACGAGACATTCCGTAGCAACGTAGTAACCGTGCTAGGTGCGAGATCCCGGCTGGCGGAGAGCCAAATTTATTTTAATTTTACGACATATAATATACATTTTATGATTATTTTACGAGAGTTTGTTTAGAGCGTTAATAAGCCGGCTAATGCGAAATTAACGAAACTGTTATGCGAGTTGATGAGCACAATAAGTTACATTTCCGTTTGTTGTTTTGGAAAACTGACAGTGAGATTGGATAAATGATAAATACCTAGTTTATGTTTTTTTAAATTGTGGATTTCAGGTTTATATCAAAAGAACAGTCTTAATAGTCCAAACATCAAAGTCTGTTTGTAAAATAGAGTGTGAAAATGATAGTGAAATGTACTACACATCTATACTAATATTATAAAGCTGAAGAGTTGGTTTATTTGTTTGAATGCGCTTATGTCAAGAACTATTGGATGGATTTGAAAATTTTTTTCTGTGTTGGATAGCTTATTTATCGAGAAAGACTTTAGAGTATAGGGTAAAACACCACGCTGCGGCGGGAGGGGAGGGAGAATACTTACAACGCGCGGACGCAGTCGCTGGGACCACTTAGATCAAAATAAAAAGCGGGTGAATATATTATTTTTATGTTATTTATTAGACTCTTGCCATTTAATAAAGCTGCTTTACATAGCATATGCACAATTTATTTAATCTGTCAGGTGGCCATTACATTTTTCTCTCTCAGATTAATACTCACATAGATCAGGCTCGCAAAAGCGGGGCCTCTGGTAAAGCCTCGTTACGCCTCCATAGCCGTAGTGACGCCGGCAATATAATTTGAGGGATTGTGACAGGAGCAGAAATAACAGAGCTGGATTGATGAAAGCCTTTGTGGGATGAGTCAAAAGGTAAATGAAAGCAAGGAAATTTGTTTTTTCTTTTATGATGTAATATTATTATGAATTCAAGTGTGCTACGAGTAGATGTTAATTGAATTTACTTAACAAATATTGTGAGTGACAGAAAAAGTGTATTGTTAAATGAAAAAAAAAAGTTTTAAGCTTTCATGGTCACTAACATTAGAATTGCTAAAAATATTGAAATAAATGTACTTAATTAATAGTGTTCAAATGCGACGGAGTTAAATAATTTGAGACGCTTATTGAAATGTTGTTTAAGAGAAATATTTATTTATTTATTTATTTATACATTGTACGGTCGCCAGCACATCAGGTTACCCACTTTTGTTGAAAACTAGCCCTTATTACAACGTCATAAGACACCGCAGCGTTTGCCTTGACGCGCTGTTTTCCGTACATACAGGACATTTCTATAGTCACACTTATTCAACATCGTGACACGTCATATCGCGTCCCTCCCACCTCACACGCACCAAATCCAGGGATTATGCTCCTCATGAGTTTTGGAGGCCCTTAATCCTAATGCCCTCATTATTTATCAGGACACCCATTTGACAACGGGCCTGCGTGTTTTTGATAAGACAAAAACGGTTCCTCGTACGTATGTAATTTAATTTCTAACTCTTCTCTTTCTATACGAGTTTTCAGGACTTCTAGGCAGTGAGATAAAATTTGCTAAAGTTATGATAATGTCATTTGGTCATTCAAGGGTTAATAAGTTGAGTAAGAAAAAAAGGTGTGAAAGTAGAGGTTAGAGGTCAAGCGTCTGATACCTTAACGAGTTTTACGAAAATATTTTCTTAAAGTTGGTTAATTTTATAAAATTAATATACTGTGCACGAATTGATGGTCAACTTTTGGAATAAATTTGTTTACATATTTAAACATAAAGAAGAAACGTAGTCAATTGCAGAGTCCACTGCAAAATTATTTAAATGTGACGTTTAATTTACTAAACGTGTGAACAAATAATGCTAATAAATTAGTCAAATTACATAATTATAGTTTTATTAAACATTATGCATGTTAACAGTCGATAAACATCTCGGTATCACCGATAGCAATAAACAACGTTTAAATAGCAGTCATAGTACAGCTAGAAGCAGAAGATTCACTTATACCAAACATAAAACGTGCTGCGATTAAAGGAAAACAAAACGTTTTATTTTATAAATCCTCTCAATATAGATGACTTCTATTTAAAAATTACTACCTACTTAAGAATTAGACATGACGGGTCTAATCGCGAATAAAAACTGATAAGTAATGAAAATTATACAAATGCATCGCGAAAGTTTAAAATCTTATACTAAACTACTTACTTATCAATAAATAAGTGGTTGTGAGGCTTAAAATTTCATTAATCTAAACAATCTGTGATTAATGTATTTTATTATTACTCTTTTTAGTGCGGCACTTTCCTTTAATCGCATAGTTTAATGTTTAATTTATCTTTTCATTTCATATCATCAAGTACTAACAATAGTATGGTTAGAGGTTATTTTGTTCTCAACATATTTCTTTAGTTACAATAACATTCCACCAGAACTGTGTCAGAAGCGTTTATAAAGTGGCTATACCACATGCGTATGAATTGGTAGAACCACTTGGTCCGCAGTCAAATCAACATCAGAGCGACCACTTCGTATGCCAAATGTCCATCGCTGATTGATATACGACATCTCCTCCGTGGGAATTGCAAGTGTTTCTATCTCGACACCGTCGAACGATTCGATGCTTATTTATCGCATTAGCATCTTGTAATTAAATTAGAGCGATCACAATTCGGACGTGATTCCCAAACGCGTTGAAACCATTGTTGGTTTGAGTCCACAGACTAGCATTTGTTGTCTTACTAAAGTGTTGATGTGTACCGTGTGGTATAGTTTGTTGGTGTGAGCGGAGATAAATGATGCGTTGATAATGCCGGTTTGTGTTCGTCGCTTATTCGAAGCACGCGGTGTCTGGTGCCGCCGGATTTAGAATACGTAACAAGAATACGCCGACACGTATGCCGTTGGGTAACGGCGGAATGGGCCCTAATAGAGATTGGTGGGCCCGTCGACAAGGCCTGTGGCGGAAAAGGGTTAAGGTTGAACTAAATTGATATTTTGTTACGGTAAAGAAACGCTGTTGTTTCATCTTAAATCATAAGTTGACAGATGAGACAGTAAACTGCAGGAAAAAGATAGTTGATATTTTGTTGAGTTAAGGTTAGCTGATTAATATGATATATATTATTCAGAATTTCTATATTTCTCTGCCTGGGTTAATATTGAATGACACATATCACAAAAATATTTTTCATAAAAATCTTTGTTGCAGCAAACAATACATCAGTTCTAAGTACAACAAAAATAAAACGTAAAAATTCCACTAGAATTTCCATATTTTCAAAGCATTCCCATCAAAAAAGACAAGTGCAAAACCTCTATATTGACAGAATGATATTTGCGCTAAAAATCACAAGCCCCGGTGGAACTTTTAATTATTACCGACAACAATGCGAAATCAAAACCTACATTCTGTTTATTCGTCCGCCTGACACGGCCCGACCGGCCAACGTCAATAATAATTCAATAGACAAGACACATTCAGTAGTGCAACTTCAATCTTCTTACGATAAAGCAACATATATAAGCATTGAAAATCAATTTTCATTTCAATACGACACCGTAGTCTGTATAATTTAATGAAAATATGCTTAGTTGCTTGATGTTGCATGATGTTTCATACTAAGGATTTTTTTTCCTTGAGTTACGAATACTAGACAATGATTATGACGGGGGCGTCTCCCATAAATACTAAAATACATATAAACATCCATGACTTGAGTACGAATGTTTTTGCAAACATTTGCCTCTTGTGGGATTCGAATCCGCGACGGACTCGCATAGTAGTCAGGAGCGCTAACTTTTACCAAACGCGTCGTCAAGCAATTACAGCAATCGCACGGCCAAAATCTGATGAAGGACAAATAGTTGAATTATGATTACGCGTAAAGCAAAATATGCCAGCAAATTACATGTTTTTTTACGCGGCTCGATAATATACTCGTACGTTAGGGTTGAGTTACTACACCTTTTTGCACTGTGGTCCGCGCAGCCGACGTCAATAATACGATTCGATAAATAAATGCACGTATCGAATTTTCACTGCGAAAAACGATAGGGAGGCCATGATTTATGCCGTTATAATTCAGGCCTGTGGAATTATGGGCGAAAAAGTTGCTCTTGCCGATATTAAGCTCCGAGCGCGGGGGAAAGTAGGGAAATAGTGAATTATTGCCGCGTGCATAACCCGGTGTAGGGTAGCCATGAATTTTATAGATTTTGTTTTGTTTACGACAAATATACTGCACCTATTGTCATCTCTCTGCATGACCTAAGGGTTTGATCGACAGATTATTCTTTTAGCATTAATTCCACCTTTGTAAAACATTATCTGTTCACTAATCCTTTAAGTAAAATAATAATAATTACACAACACAATACAAATAAAATAGTATTAAATAATAATTAAAGCCTGTAATAAGAGTAAAAATTTTAACCAATAATCCTACAGAGTATACGTTGTAACCTTGAACTGGCCATAGTGCTTTAGAATGCTTTAAATCAGAGATATGGTAATCCAAAGTTATAATCCCCAGTCAATGTATGTGGAAATCGATAGCTCGTTGCAGTTAATGATACTGTCAAGTTCTATGACTTGAAGCATTTGTTTGCAATACATTGCGGGTTTATTTATTTTGATAGATGTTTGATAAAAAAAACAATAAATTATTTTTTCATTATAATAAATTAACAACAGATAATACATATAATAAATTAAAAATAAGAATTGATTACTGATTTCTTAAAGAAGCATTTTTCTGTCATATTTACAATAAATTCGCACTAACATTATTAGCACGCGAGGATTAGACAGAATGCGATCTGATTAAAGTTCTCAGTATGTTACACTTTACGCCTGTTTCACAATGTCCTATTAAGCTTTGGTTACGTTGTCATTCCATTACTACATACAAAATGACGTTCCTTATTTGAATTATTCAAACAAATCCCACTCGTTTAGGAAGCGTTCGGGAAATTGCGCAAGAGTGTCTTTTCGTCTCAATCACCTCAGTGTCTGAAGACGAAAGTCTTTAAAAAGTGATAGATACGTAGAAGAACTAAGGTAACGGTCATAGCCCTGAGAATCAGTAAGCTCAAGTGGCAATTGGGCAGGGCATATAGCGCGAAGAACTGAAAACCGTTGGCGCCCAAAAGTTTAAGATTTTAGACCTTTCTACCAAATACGCAGCGCACTGACAACATAAACAGACGATTTTATAAAGATCGCAGGATCAAACAGTATACAGACCGCTTGTGGTCGGTCGCTGTGGAAAACCGTGGGGAAGGCCTATGTTCAACAGTGGTCTTTCTTTGGCTGACATGATGATGATGTTCTAAATTATCCGTTGGTTAGCAATTATGTGTCGATAGTGGATCCAGCCTTTACAATATTCCAATATTTAATTGACGACCTCCGTGGTCAAGTGGCTAGCACGCTGGTTTTAAGCGTCGCCATCTCGTGAGGTTCCGGGTTCGATTCCCGGTCGGGTCAATGTAGAAAACGATCTTTTCTATATTGTCTCGGGTCTGGGTGTTGTGGTACCACCGTTGTTTCCGATTTCCATAATACAATGTATGTGATGTTGTCAAATATTTATTTATTTAATAAGTTTATTTCGAATATAATTTATTCGGTATACGCAATCAAAAAAGGATCAAGGCTAAACAAAGCCTAGAACTTGTCAGTAATTAACAAAAAATACATTGCATTAATGTAATTGCGAGTTTCCATGTTAACCATTTTCAGCTGTTTAAGTAACAAATTGTGTAAGCCTTTTAATACATTTATAAACTAACATGGACGCATTTTCACGTATAGTTCATCATTTTAACAACTGTTACGTAATTGACACATGTCCTCATGATTTTTAAATAGCGAGCGTCCTCATGCTGAACCTATCGATGAGAGCAAAACAACAACAACCAAAAAAAAAAGAGAAACACTACCGTAAAATATCCCGGTTCCGGAATAAATTTAAGGTCATTACAGTAAATTCATGCACATAATAACGCGCGTTACTTATCAGTCCATTTGATTCCTCTCCACTAGTTTCCACTATGATACTCGACTCTGTTTCAAAGGTAATAAAGCCTGTTATTTTTTCAGTTCCAACCCTTATAGGCTGTGATATAAAATATACGATCTCGATACTGCGTACCTGTTGATAAGTATTTTTTATCTGCGATAATTCATGTGGCCATTTTGTACGTGCTTATTTTAATAATGGTGGATGGAGGCGAATAATTTTGGTACCCTCGAATATGGCAAGCAAATAAATGAGGTGTTAGATATTGATACAGAGCAAATAATACTAATACCACAGTGGTACCACAACACCCCGACTCGTGACAATATAGAAAAGATCGTTTTCAACGAGATGGCGACGCTTGAAACCAGCGCGCTAGCCACTCGACCACGGAGGTTGTCTTATTGTTACCATTGCCTGTAATTTTAAATAAAGAAATGTACATATTTCACAAAGCAAAGCGATATGGATGGAAATCAAATAAACCAGTAAATGATATAATAATATAAAATTCGACCTTGATAAACAAATTCAAATATTTTATCGTTGCACAACACAAAAACACATAGTAAAAGTAAACATGAGTTATGTGAATTGGATACTAGTACTATAAAATTCTTAAGCATTAGGTAATTACATCTTGGATAGCAAAATCCTATATCAATAACTAATCTTCTATGGAACGAAGGCTGGTCGTCTATCCGGCCAGACTCAGTCCGAAAATATTAAATACGCTGCCAAAATGGTTTCTTGACGATAACTTGGACTTCAAAACATGAAAATCCTATTGAAAAAATATTGTATATTACATTTGTTATATTTACTTTATTCATTTCATTACATTGTATTTCCAGTAAGTTTCCTACGGACATCTATTTGGAAAACTGCCATTCAAGCAGTAAGATAGATAGAGGGATAATGCTTTGATAACGAATGCTTTACATCATACGAAATGTCAAACGTTTAATTACAAATAAACATGCGCGAAATATGTAAGTCCGTGAAGTGTTTTAGCCAAAAAAATACACCATGTGTTAGTGAAATATAATAATAATTTTATGAATGAAAATGACAGTGCAGAATGTCATTTTTGGTGTGGTCGCTCGTTGTAAGTTAATCGGGGTACTGTTTTCATACCCAGACGCATATTTTATCAAAACCTATGCTGACGGTTAGTAAAGAATGACATAACAGCGACGTCCATTGTTATCCGATGTAATATTATTATCCTCAACCTTATTTTGCGAGGCGGGGTTTACACCATATGAATAACTTTTCTGAGAAATTAGATAGATAGATAACTCTTTAAGCACAACAGAAAGGTAAATAACAAATAAATTTCGAGAAAATGTACAATTTAGGCGGTGTTATCGCTATAAGCGATCTCTTCCAGACAACCTTTGGGTAAAGAAATAATGAGCTTATAGGAAGGGGTAGAAATTATTCAAAGTAGAATGTGAAATTATTCGTAGCATTTAGTATCCTGTCAGATAGCACATGAATCCGTTGGTCCAGATCTCTTAGACAAAACGTATAGTTAAAATTCGCTGCAAAACAACCAAGGGCCGTTTATAACAATGTCAGATAAGAGTTGTCCGATAGAATAAGTGTAAAACGACCGATTTTAAAATGTCATTTATATTAATGATTGTTAAGAAAGGGAAACATTTTAAAATGAGGCGTAGTATTGAACTTTAACTAATATTCCTAATATTCCTGATTTGGCGTTGGAAAAATCAGGCCATCGATACAAATTTATAAAATGCACTTAAAAAATTCGTTGTCTGCATCAAATTCCATAAAAAACTAACATATAGCTTTACGTTACAGAGAGTTGTATTCACTATGATTTGCATGCATTATTCAATAAAGCGGAAAATCTCTATCCGAGTAAACCCTCCGTCATTGTTACTAAGCCCGGCTGGTAATCATTTGCAAGGCCGCATTATCCAATATTAATTTAAAGCTGACAATATCGCCACGCAAAATAATCATCACTGCTAATAAGTTGAATTCACGCCACTCAACCTGACAAAAACCACCGATGGTTATCGACAAAGACACCGTCCTCGCAACGACATTGATTTTTTCACTGATTTCACTGAACATAGTCGACCTTTGTTCAAGATGTGCAGGCGCCATTCAAACTGTCTAATGTCAATGCAATAAAGTTTAATTTGCTACGATACAAACTTTTACGAGTCCACTTAGAAACTTGATGCTTATTTATGCGAAATCTAGCGTTTAGGTTTACGATTATAACCGAGACCTTGTGTTATTTGTTCTGAGTACGTACTAGAGGCTATTTATGATGCAATATGTATAAGAGTTCATTACTTATTTAATTAATCATGTTGCGTCCTAGGTAGCGCGCATCCTTAGATCTTAGCTAATAAAATATATATGCTAGTTATAGTATCTCTATATTATATCATATTTATTGTTTATTCGTTCAAGTAAGTGTCAATTTTATGTTTAACCATGACCTGTATTTTAAGACCGATGGTAAGCAGAAACTCTTAAAACTGAAATTAGTTTCTGTATTACTATACTCTGATTTTTAATTTTAATGTATATGGCATACTTGGGTAAATATACATCTAATCTCTCAGCTTAAATTTATTGGATTAGATAGATTTTTAAATGACAAAAATCGTTAAGTTAATAAAATTGACAGATTTTTCTCAGCACTAGCCCACAACTGTCCCGAAGCTGTCGTAATGTCCATGGTGGGACGTGTTTAAATGCTCCTAGTGTGTCAACATACAAATACAATTCTATGTATATTTTTCATATTGTTGCAATATCAAATTTATATTTGTAAGAAAATTTCAAAGTTTTTTTTTTATCCTACCTTACGTAACCTGTAAGTCATACCTCTAGCAGGTATATCAGTACTCGAAGCAGTACGTAGTAAATACTGTTGTTCGTAACACTGTGTTCGCAAACTGGCTACCATCCTTCTTCACCTATTAGCGACGCATCGACAAGTGACAGCGCACGCATCGCCTTGTTAATACGTGTACAGTGATTGAGAAAAGTGCTCAACTTAACAACTTATAGTTTTTTGTTTATTTTTTCGTTTTTTTAACAACGATTACATACATTGCTCTGATCCCAAAGTAAGTAGCGAATGAACTTGTGTTATGGAAATCGGAAACAGCGGTGGTACCGCAACATCCAGACCCGAGAGAATGTAGAAAATTCTGATTTCTACATTGACCCGACCGGGCATCGGACCCGGGACCTTGGAGCGGCAACGCCTTGAAAACCCAGCGTACTTAGCCACTACACCACGGAGGTCGTCAATAGTGAACGCGGTTCCGGACGGCTTCACTGTCGTATCACAAGAAATGTCTTTATGAATAATAGCGTATGCGCTATTCCGAAATAAAAATTCCGAATTAAATCAAATAGCGTATTTATAATAAAATATAATTTGATGCACTCCGTTCGCGTTAATTGAGTACTTAATTGGTCCACTCAAACTTTATATGTAATTCAAAATTCATCGTATAAAATACCGTATTTCATTCACGTCAATTTCGTATAAATATTATTTATTTTGTTTAAATAAAACTTAAGTAAGCAAGAATACTGAATACATTTTTTTGTAGTGGGTATTTCTTTATTTCAGAATATTTCTTGCCCTATGTATACGCATAGCCACATACATTATTTTCTTACTTAATGTGAACGCCACAGAGAAAACTGAATCGCGGCCAAATCGAATCAGTCTACCAGACTATCCAATTTGTATCGAGATGAAATCACATTATTCAGTTTCACCAAATTTTCAGCGCGAACAAATGTTATCGTTAAGTTATTATTTTTGAGAAATATTTTATCTTTATTTTTACTGAATACTTTAATATTTTTTGGAATATCATACCTTCTATAATCTACGTAGTTAAACCTCATACAGTTTTTTCATATACTTAACAATGCTTAGAAATTGTTAAAGAAACAGCATGCATTTTGTCCTAATGTTAGTACAGGTCAATGATCGTTAAATAACTAACTAAGTAATTAACATTGTTCATTATTGCTATTTTCGCGGTGCTATTTATGTCAGAGTATTTATAGTTATCCTCCTTATAATCTAACAATAAATAGCTCTATGAAATAAACAAATACTGTAATGAAACTCATCTATCTGTCATATTTTAGGGACTGCCAATCAATTTTACATTTTTTTTACTGGCCACTTAAACTAGCAACCTGACCCTATTAACTTAACGCACCTCACTTAACAGTGTCGTACACCCATAAAACAATTAGTTAAACGTCGCTTCGTGACGATAACACGAGCGATTACCCTATTTAAGGTGCAATCGCTGCAGACACTAGAGTCGGGTAAAGTGTCAAAATGACGAGCACAGTTAAACACACCGAGTCATAAACACCGGTAATCGCAAAGCAAACAATTTGTGACACAGCGCAAATAGATCGGCATAGCCGAAAAGACATTAGCTTGATATTACTGTTAATTTGTTCTAGAGAGAGAGGATTTGTTGGATTACCTTAAACAAGTGTATTTTGGAAGTGGTTGTGTCAAAATACTGTTTTGTATTTTTAGGGTGGCTAACATTTGATTACGATTCGATCACAAAAAATATCATAAAAACTAATTTTAAATAACATTAAAAATAAAGTTTTATATCACGTCATACAAAATATTTTATAACTGTTCTACTTTTTGTAGAAGAACTGAACCTATTGTCTATCTCATGATATTTTCAATAAAAAATGCCATAATGACGGCGTTATGTCATAATATTTATTTTGTACAAGTTTGTTCGTGTAGTAAAGTATGTTGCCCCCCTAGCCGGTTTCGACTACGGTGGCCAGTCACAACGACTAACCGACTGCGCGGGACATATTATAGTGCACAAGTGTGTGCGCAAACACAGGTGCACTCTCTATTCCTTTCACTCTCATAGCCCGATGGGACAGCAATCTGACACGACCGGAGAGAGATCAGGCGCAGAACCAACGGCTTTACGTGCTTTTCCGAGGCACGGGGTGAAACACCGCCAAATTCTAAACTCCGGGCTACCCTAAGAATTTCTGAACAGAAAAACTCAGGTATATATTTTTGGCCCGACCCGGGAATCGAACCCGTGACCTCTGGCGCAGCCGTCGCTTTAAAGTGCGACCCTCCTACCGCTGCGCCACAGAGGCAGTCTAGTAAAGTATAAATAAATAAATAAAAGACTATCAATCACTTTTTTATCTTATTTAATTGTCATCAATTTTAATTTCGAAGTTTCTTTTTGTAAAATGTTTTAGCAAGCTGTTTTCTATGTTATGTGTCAGTGCGTTTAACGGTGCGCCAGTAACCTTAACTTTTAGCGTGTAAATTCTAATTGTCCCATAAACTTTCTAAGGTCATTCTGCTCAGCGTTTGTGGGCAAGAGAAGGGCCGTACTCATTTAACATTATGATGCTATGTCCTATTGAAATAATTGAAACTGCTTAAGGTTTCATACTATTGCATCACTTTAGAAAGAAGTTTTATCATATGAAGCCGAATTTTGTTAAATGATCTGAAAAAATAAAAATATAACTAATATAAAAACTAACATTTTTTTTTTGAAAAACTTATTAATACAAGTGAAAAAAAAGATTGGATATTAAATATTTAAAACATGTTCCATAAGGGTTTTGTTGCCAACTGTACTTTATAAAGTAGGCTTCTTCTAAGTTACCATCGCAATCCTAAGTAGGATTGTGCTAAACGAACTCACACATGCACACAAAACATTACACGTTATATGTTTAACTTGCATACTACGTTTGACACACATATAAATATCAGTTAGCGCATGTGTAGTAAATATGACGGTCAATATAATGTATTAGATATTTTATATCCAGTGTAGAAGGAAACAGCAAACCGAATCATTGGAGTTTGTAGGAATTAATATGTATGTATTGGCAAGCTATTTATCAATCATCAACTTTATTCCTTAGGTGTGTATAATGTTATAAAATAATATAAAGTATAACTCAAAATAGATATTTTAGATAGAAAACATGTCAAAGGAATGTAAACTTTGTTTAACATTTTTTGGATTTTCCGTCACGAAATATTTGAAAGTATAATATCAAATTAATATTACTATAATTAGTTCAGCTTAGCTCCTGTGAAAATACATTAGGCTGCATTTTCACAGGAGCTAGCTTAACAAAGAATAGTGATATTGACCAGTGATATTTATAACCTAATTTTTCGCTTGTCCTATTTTGACCACATTAGCAAGCTTACACACTCATCTCATAGCTTCACTTTGATACTTCGGTAACGTAAGTATAACCTTGTATAGTTTCCTGTTCCAACTTAAGCCATGCATCGACTTCGCGTGTCCAATCTATATTTGTGGTAACATTCAGCAATAGGTTACAGAGATCCAGGTCATCGGCTTAAGTCCCCTTAACATACGGTTCAAAATCTCCAAAACCTCTAATCATGACTGTAAGCTATCTAGATAGAATCGCGATTTTTATTTAGTAGACAACTGATGGTTGATAGCAAGTACTATGCTGTAATCTATTTCAGTCGGTATGTGTTATGTTACCAACGAATTGATATCTGAATAATTTTTTATGATCATGAACATCGTACTTTCTATGTTACCAAAATACATCACAGGGTGTCCAAAAAGGGTATCGGTTGTTTGTTAAATAAGACGGGGCCACTTTTATTTTGTTTTATATTGGAAATGTTGTTTGCTCTTGACTCTAGCCTAGACTTAATTGGGCTTGTACAGAGACGACAATCGAGCGAGCTCACCAAGAAAAAGCCTGTTCGCTCTGACTTTGATAGTCCTTAACATCCAATTAATCAATAGCAGCTGTTAACTAATTATTCTCTAATTAGGTAGATTCGAGATGAGTTAACATCAACTGGCTTTCCAGAAGCCTCGTTTTTAGTTCTGTTTCGTATGAAAATACCTTCAATTTAAGAGATATAACAATAACTTGTCGAATCTAATGCGATTGAACCAGAACATTAGGGAAAAAACGGCAGCAATATCAAATGACTATGAATGAGTCAGCGTGTCATCACCAATCTTCGTTCCAGATTATAAGATTGACAGCAGCTTAACGGTCACCATTTGAATAATATTATCATTTAGAAATAAATTTCCATTTTCTATATTAATTTCTAAATCCTATGTGACTGCTTGTGTGTATAAATGATCTAGTACTTTTTAGAGTTCTGTAGCCAAATGGCAAAAAACGGAACCCTTATAGTTTCGTCAAGTCTGTCTGTCCGTACGTATGTCACAGCTACTTTATTCTGAAACTATTAGTATTACACAGTTGAAATTTAGTAGATGTAACCTGTTAAACGAACATACTTCAGGCAGGGCATTTTAATGACACCTCTTTGCCGCGTTGTGTCATTAATTCCTTTAAAAAAAAGATACACTGTTATGTAGACTCTACGAACTTTAAAATAGGGTTAAAGTCTACTTATCTAATACCCTTAAGTATTGGTTATCGAGAAACGATCGCGTGCGAAGTGCAACTCGACTTAAAGCTCCTACTTATTTTACACAATTTCTGTATTTTCGTTTTTGTATATCTAGCCGTCTCTGTTGCACATGTCAGGATAATCTTGCATATGAGAGGGATGACTTTATAAGAAAATTATATTCTGTAAGGTACAGAGTAGGGTCTCAAAATCGATTGTTTTGAAGTGGGTCAACTTATTTATGGGAATAGGACGTGACGTGATAAGTGGAAGTTAAAATTCACAGATACTTCACTAGAATTTGTGTTATTGTTATGACACACTGACATGAGGTAAGTATCAGTGTTCATAGGTTTGTGTTTTCATAAATGGCAAAAAAAGTTATTTATCTATACTAATATTATAAAGCTGAGGAGTTTGTCTGTTTGTTTGAACGCGCTAATCTCAGGAACTACTACACCAATTTGTATTTTTTGTGTTTAAAAGCTTATTAATCGAGGAAGGCTTAACGCTGTAAAATATCACGCTGTGTCAGAAGCGAAGGGAGCAAACTCAAAACGCGTGGACGAAGTCGCGGAGGGCCGTTAGTTTGTAATAAAAAGAGTTATTTATAACTGATGACACAAAACTGCAACAGTTTTGTTTCTGGTCCAATTGACATTTAAAAATGAATGTTCTTTTAAATTTACTGCAACATTGCCCGAAAGTTGGGACAGTTGACAAATTCGACACTCTCCGTGTTTGACTCTTAAATATTAAGAATGCAATATAAGTTTTCTCTTAGAGTCGGTGCATATAGAGCGAATAACTTTTAGTTGATAACCATAGAATTTATGTGACATGCACTCTATGTCACAATTTATTGGAGTCTCGATTTCTGTGTATTTTTATTTTGCTAGTGTGATTGTTTTTTTACGTGTATATATTTTACTTGATTTTTATGGTAAAAGTTAAACTCGCAATCGAATTATCACACGAAAAAAGTTCGATAGCCGCGACAATCGGCCTCCTGATATCAAATTGTCGGTCTTCAAGTGCTGTTGCTTATGAATTGGTGCATGGTTTGAAGTACTTGCCTTTTTTAGAGTTAATGCATGCGCAACAATTTGTAGGAAGAAATAGTTTTCAACATTCTAGCATTTCACTTTAGAAAGTATACATCTATCTGCCAATGGTATGTAACATAAATAATGGAATTAGGAGTTACTTTGTGGAAATACATTATTAAGTTGGATTTTGTAAATTTATTTTGCTAAGCGACGCGGCGCAGGAAACTAAGCACACGGACCGTCACCAAAACACATGACATGTACCGTACGCGTATTGAGGGAGGGCGGGTGATGCATCCTGCATTTGCCTGAACTAATATTCAATGCGGTGATGGATCGTTTTTAATAAAAACAGAGCGAGGGTATAAAAGAATGCCTATCAGACACTCGCTACGCGTTTAACTCTACGAGACGAAGCCCTAACTAACAAAATCTTTTAATTATTTAGAGAAGAGCATTATAATATTTAAATTTCACTATTATGTTATAACTAGCGGACCCCGGTAGTCGTCCGCGCGTTTTGAGTTTGCTCTCGCCCATCCCGTTGCAGCAACATGTACTATAGCATGGAGCCTACCTCGATAAATAAGCTATCCAAACACAATCATTTTTTTCAAATCGGTCCTGTTGTTCCTGAGATTAGCGCGTTCAAAAAAACAAACGCTTCTGCTTTATAATATTAGTACAGATTTTTGCTAGCCCCAAGAGCTACTGTCACATAAATACACTGCTAACGCTACAAACAGCATATTGTTGCAACTTGTGACATTTCCTGCCTTTTTTCATTTTTCTCTCTGCTATACAACTTTTAAAGTCTTCGCCAGAAGCGAACTTTGTTTACTTGTGTCTATTATTTGTGTTATAAATGTGTATCTATCTATTATTTTCGGGACCTGGGTTTGCTCTTACTTATTCAATTTACAGGTTTTATTGTATTAAGTATTTATTCAAAAGGCTTAACGTGACAATTGAGTTAGCAGGATTTAAGTAGGTAGGTTTCGTAGTTTACAGTTTGCTTAAAGTATTTAGCAGATACAAAAATATGTAATACAAGGTAAAACCCAGTATTTTCTATTCATATTTGATAATAGAAAAAAAAAACAGGGTGTTGTTTTGGTCAGTGACATCCAACTCAGGGATGATAATATGAGGAATGCTTATATTATTTCATGAGGATCCACTTTTATTTAACTTACAGAATACGTTGATCACTTATATGCAATAAAAATATTATCTTTGAATTATATGCACGTTATATAAAAAAAAAAAACCTCTTCACAACATTCTCAAAAAATCAAAACGAATGAGGAAATTCGCACCCTTTCGCGTAGCTTGCGTAAGAATGTACGAAATACTACGCCATAGCTAGTAAGCTACAAAGAGGAGACCTTGTGTTGGCAGTTTTGACTCGCTCGTTGTATCGCAATAATAAATTGATTTTGTGGGTTTTTACTATTTTTTTAATATTTTTGCAGCATCAGTATCGTTTGTACAACCACGCTAATCGCTGACCAAAACAACACCCTGTATATATGTGTATTTAACGTCCTTTAAGTACAGTCCATTAAATTTTTTCAGAAAACTACACATGTTGTCAAATTCAATTCGTTTTAAAGACAGTTAAAGAAGTCGCATCTGTAGTTTTCTAAGTACCATTTCAAATCCCACATATTTTACCCGTCACACAGTTAAAGTTGTTAACTGAAAATAAAAGCTTTGTCCTAACCGTCAAATACATAATAGAAGGAACGGGTTGGATGGAAGCAATTCCGAACAGCTGATCAGACCCGGCCGCACTATCAACTTTTCACGCCATTCCAGACCGATGACAGTGTTACAGGAAAACAGCTAATACATACGAAAGTATTACACAATTTTGGTCCTCGTATAGATTTAAGTGTTTATTATATTTACATGGAACTACATAGCTGATTCTTTTCAGTTTTCGCCCTCTATTATTTATAGCATAAAATCAATCATTTTGAATTTGAGGACGGAATGCTCAGAAGCATTTTCTATCTGTGAATGTTACCATTATCATAAGACGTAAAAAAACGTGTTTGCTATTAGATGGTATTAAGATATTGGACACCAATCACATACATTGCTCTGATCCCAAAGTAAGTAGCCAATGCACTTGTGTTATGGAAATCAGACAACACGGTGCTACCACAATACCCAGACCCGAGACAATATAGAAAATATCGTTTTCTACATTGACCCGACCGGGAATCGAACCCGGAACCTCACGAGATGGCTAGGCTTGAAACCAGCGTGCTAGCCACTCGACCACGGAGACCGTCAAAGATGATGATAGAATCAGCTTTATCAGACTATGGCACATGTACATTGTTATCATAATAAATTTTGTTGCACACGAGTAGGTTAAGGCATGTTATAAATATACATACGAGTATGAATATTATATTCGTCAACCTATTTCGTCATACGATGACACCGATAATATTCGTCAACCTATTTCGTCATATGACACCGATTATATTCGTCAACCTATTGGATCATATGACACCGACTGTCATCCAGCCGCTTGAGTGAGCGGCTCAGTGAGTTGGTTGGCTGTTTTATGCTGTTTAGGTCACATCGTCATGTGCCCTCGTAAATGTTTCAGAAAGGAGACGAAACGGTTTTCTGATCCAGGCCTATGTTACGTGGCCTTATTCACGGCTTTGATGGCGTTGTTAGCAATTGATAACATCACAAAACACCTCCGTAGCCTATTGGTAAGATTTATTTGGTTCCGTTCTGATAAGTTATTTAGCTTTTGTAGTACATTTTCTCTTATAAAACGTTGCGATAGAATTTAGCAGGATGGCTGATACGAGGGTCAAACTGAAAGTTCTTAGAAAATCAAAAACTGATTACATTAGCCAGTTATTAGTTTTATTATATCTATTCAAAATATTGTCCATTGACGTCAATACACCGCTGCATGCGATGGAACCACTGGGAAAAGCACTTTGCCCACTCGTCCTTAGGGGTCTCTTCAATGGCATCGCGATACGCAGCAACCGCTTCTTCAGCATTCATAAACCGCTTTCCTTTAAGTTTTTCTTTAATTTTTGGAAATAAATAAAAATCACAAGGCGCGAGGTCGGGGCTATACGGCGGGTGACCCAGTAATTCAACGTTTGATGTCGCCAAATAGTCGATCGTTCGCTTGGCGGTGTGCGACGAGGCGTTGTCGTGGTGAAGGAGGATCCTACTGCGAGGTCGTTTCTCTCGAACTTTTTCCAAGACAAGTGGCAAACAATTGGTAGTGTACCATTCTGCAGAAACTGTTTTTTGATCCTCTAACACAATTGTTGCGAAATGACCTATCCTTCCAAAGAACGAGGCCACCATTTTTTTTCCCGCACTTCGATCTCTCTTCACTTTAGTTGGCAACTCCTCGAAAGGAAACACCCACTGAGCAGATTGTCTTTTGGTTTCAGGATCATAACAGTAAATCCAGCTTTCGTCACCTGTTAGTATGTCGAACACAGCATTTGAGTCACCTCCGTTAAATCTTTCAATCATTTTACGGCACCAATCCACACGATGAAGTTTTTGAGCCTTAGTCAAATTATGAGGTATCCACCGGGCGCAAAGCTTCCTGACCGCTAAATATTCGTGGAGGATTTTGTGCACTAGACTCATACCGATGCCTAAGCTTGTCCGAATCTGCTGATAGGTCACTCTTTTGTCAGTCTCTATCATACGCCGCACAACACAGATGTTATTTTCAGTCGTCGCCGTAGAAGGCCGTCCCTCACGTACATCATCAGTGAGATTAGTGCGACCACGTTTAAACTCATTAAACCAGTTGTAAACAGTCGCACGAGATGGGGCTTCATCGTGAAAGGCCAATCGTAGTCTCTCATAACTTTCTTGTTGACTTAAATGACATCGAAAGTCATAAAAAATCATTGCACGAAAATTTTCTCGTGTTAAATTCATATTGACGTGACACAGACAATTTTCAATTTGCCGCCAAATCGTAAAACAAATGACAAATGAATGAAATATATACTCAGTAATATTGGCAAAGAGTTCTATTTTCAAATTACAGAATATTTTTTTTATTATATTGTTTATAAGTGGCCAGTTCTAAGAACTTTCAGTTTGACCCTCGTAGTTTAAAGTAAAGAAGATAGAATAATAAAATCGCAATAATAGTAAAGAAAAGCCCAACAGATCGATTGAGCTTGAAGATGCTCGTAGCGCAGTGGTAGCAGGACTTTGGTAGTGATACCTAAGTGAAGCAACCAACAGCGCTGTCGTATTTGGATGGGTGACCATTCCGACCATATAAGTGACGTATATCACGAGCATCTCCGTGCTTCGGAAGGCACGTTAAGCCGTTGGTCGTTGGTAATATCGGTTGATATTCGTTAAGTATAGTCAGAGGCCTTATGGGCGGCATGATAACATCTGACAGCAGGGTTAGTGTCGTTTGCCTTGCAAACAACCCCTTCGCCTACCCGCACTGAGCCCGCGTGGTGGAATATGACTCGAACTACCTCATAGTTGAGGTAAGGACTTTGCCCAGTAGTAGGACGTTACAGGCTAATTTTACTTACTTTTTAGATCGATTGAAAACTGGCGGATCCGTAAACAAAAGGATGACAAAAGAATATTGATTGACACATCTGTGACGTGTACATACGTACTATTTGGAAGAAGGTAAATTGGTTTATAACAGTGCGTGTAAACGATCTAAAATGGTAGACAGATAAAATACTATTATGATATAAAATGTACATTAACACGCATTTAGTCATTGCTAGGTTAATGTGTCCAAATGGTGATAACACGAGGACATTAAAATTATACTAAAATATTATTAAAGAGGAAAATTAGAACTCATTCGTTATTATCAGACACGAAATATTACAGGTTAGCAACGGTAAATTGATTCAAACTATTCGATAAAGTTTATTTTGTTTTTGGTATTCACAATTTTTGCTACTGCACGAAAAAACTGACTGCAAAGATTGACGAAGCTACCTACCGTTTTTTCACTCCGTAAAATGAGGATCAAGTTAGTGGGAATCTAGATTGAAAACTAATCTAAATCAAAGTTCGGTAAAGCATATAAATATTTCTCCGCAAACCACAAATCTCCATTTTCAAAGATGTTATAGAGCATAAATCTCAATTGGAATCCTCAGTCCAAAGTTGCTTGCCTAGTTCTAGCCCAAAATATCCCAGATACCTATATAGGTATCAACAAGCAATGTCTTACATTGCTATATGTATAGCCATCACGACCGCTCTTACTGATGCGTGGGTATGCGTGATAGAGTCGGCTACAGTCGTAACTAAAGATATTGTTCTACAGAGTGGAACCTCCGCGCATGGGCGGCACTATCAATACTAAACTTTTTGGGACATAAACAAACGTTTTCCGTATTTCTCAAAGAGCTGTTTAACTTCTAAAGCCATATGTGAGATAAAAGCGGCGCAAACTTTGCATGAATATAAAGAAATATTGATTGTGAGAGAGTATCGAGATCGAAAACCGTAAAAATAATGGCTGTTTTTAACTTAGCGGTTCGTCGTGAACTTATCTGAATATTTTATTCTGTCTGAAACTTGTTTTTTCAGTGTCAATTTTACCAACATCAGATAATAACATAAAAATAGTTTAATATAAAATGACCAATGATTGATGACATATTAGATGACATTTTCAAATTATGCGTTTTGGTTTGTATTGAACGAATATTTCTTATCTGACGTTGTTAATATTGACTCTTAAACTTTCTTATTGTAAAATTATTTAACTAGTAGGCAACAAATGAGAGCTAGGACTAAATTATATATAGTCTCATTGTACTAACTACGCTGACACTAAGTGTCTGTCGAGATTTCATAATAATAGCAATATTTTTCTCTCACAAAACGATTTATCTCCACAAGGTTTCGCTTTTTCAGCTCGATCGCACAATACCCAGTAAGTATTTACAATGTGATCTCAAAGTCCTCCAGACAGTTGATATCGAAAAAGTATTTCAAAGAATGCCCATCCAATATTGCATACTCGAAGCTGCACTATCAATCGATTCCGATATTAAATTACGTATATCGAAACAGCAGAGCAAATAGGCGACAGTCCACACAGAGGATACATCTCGTATAGATAAGGCTTATGCACATTGGAAATATTTTTTATACTGACTAACCTTCACAAAGGACACCTGTCAGTTTGGTTTAAACTTGGTTTGCAGAGACGCACAAGACTTCTAGTACTTAATCCTGTTAAAAGATTTTATTCGTGTTTAAAGTGGGGACTTAAAGCGATTAAAAAGTCATCTATTATTCAATAATTGCCATTGCTATAACGAAACTCGGAAAAAAATAGCACCGAATATTTATCGCTGTAAAAATATTTGTAAACTGGTCAATATTTGGCTTTTATAAACAAACTCACGCCCAGCGCATATGTCTTTACTAAAAGGATCTACTGACTGGTAAAGAATACCTCAATGCATTGGCCACAAATTTTACAAGTTAGAGTACAATAAATACACAAATTAATCAGTGTGTACAGACCCTATCGCGTGTATGTGACCGAGAGAGTATCTCCACATATCTCTGGAGCATCGTTCAGATAAGGCCCACCGCTTTTAAACGCTCCTGGGACTCTTATCCTGCAGGAAATGTAAACCGATTGCTTTAGGAGACCGGGTGCCGGATTATAGCGGGATAGTTAAGATGTTATCTCTCAGGTTTTTTTACGAAAAACACTGGAACGAGGAATGTCAGATGCGGTGTACATGAGTGTGAGTTAACAGGCCTTATTTAGATTATTTATAAATTTAAAATTTCGATTTCTTAATATGAGAGCGTTTGAATAATTTAGATTAAAGCAAATACAAATTAAATTAAGTGAAATTGACATTCTTCTTTGAATAAAACAAGAGGCTAATGACTCAGTTGCCTGGCTATAAATATATAGATCATAATCTAGCAGTAACTATAACCGTCAGTACCGTCACCCACGATTCTTTCGTATGGAGTTTGACATAATATCTGTTTGTATAAATAAAATTAATGATGCGATTCGACAGCTCATCTCACAGGGAAACGTTAATCACATTTATTGTACTCTTTCGGCAGTCGTTGTCTATTATATTTTTAAGATTATAATGTAACTAGTTATAATGACTTTTTGTGCCAAAACGAAAAGAAATCATGAGAACTTATGTTATTACACCGAACATAATGGAATTAAAATAAATAAATAATGTAAACAGGTTATGCCCTGTTTGTCTTTGCTCAAATGGCGCAGCCGATACAATGCTGTTTACTCACATAGTGACTATTCTTTATTTCTGATAAAGTTGAACCCACCAATACCTTAAGAGCGCTTTCATATTTAAGCAACTTTAGCAGCGCGACAGTTGCACTGTTGATAATTTCATACATAATTGACAGCAGAGGCGCGCGGCAGTCGCGCGGCAGACGCGCCGCTGTTTTTTTATGTATGGCAATCCGCTGCTGCCACGTTGCTGTCGCTTTAATGTAACGGCACACTTAAGACTAGCGCGCTTATTATTTATGCAAGCTTCTATTCACATGCGTTAGTTTATGGTTTGTTGATTTATTGACAGCCTAGTGGACGTGCATTTATAAACCAACATAATCTGTGCGAAATAAAATATTCACGCGGTCATTCCACGGAGGTTGGTTAGCGGTGTTTATTAGTGAGATAATGCATTTTGCGGTATCGGCACACTGACATCGCGATGTTTGCGGACCAACAATGAATAGGTAATGTAGTTATGATTATACTCGGTTGAAAATAGTCATATGAGAATAAGTATCATGTGGTATTCTGATAAAGTGCCTCATAAACTGATGATGAGAGAAAAGAGAAAAGATCAGAGTTTCATGATGAGCTACTTATGAGAAATAAAACGATTCTTATGAAATTCTAGAGTAGAGAACTGACTCAAAGTATTCTGGATTTAAAAAGAGTGAAATGTTAATATTAGTTTGTAGGTGAAGTGCTTAGGTACTTGTTTTTTTAACGTCAAATGATCAGATTATTTTTTGCGAGCACCAATATTTCATGATCAATACACTAGCATTGGACAACAATACCGTACGCGTATATTTGTTCCGAGGGTAGTTTATTAATTTACACCACGTCCCCTGGCTCGCCGCTGCCGGAAGTGGTGGTGATAAGGATCTCGGGAGGCTGTCGCGTGCAGGCGCAAACGCTGAGAAAAACTCCGTCGCTACTGTGGCAGGGTTGCCACATGTAATAAAGTAATATTAACAATACTTGTGGTGGGCAGCGAGACGGCCGATTCGCATGTTTTGATTGTAAGATGTAAAGTTTCAATCTTAGTTCTACATAAGATCTGATAGCTCAAGAACATTTGGAAATAAAAATGTATTTGGTAGGATCATTACTACCTCATTCACCTTAATGTTAATTTTACAGCATGTTCACTTACCTGAAACAAAAAAAGAGCATTTTAAAAAGGGTACAGGACAACACTTCGAAATTTATACTAAGAATATTTCGTTAATGTGCCATCCATAGTTCAGATACGAGTAGCACTTTTCAATTGTATTCGCTTTGAACATTTTATTTCACGTTGAAACGAGAATGAGTGGTTTCAAAATAAATAACTTACGATTATTATCGGCGTACACACTTAACTAAGTCTAAATTATATTTGATTTTATTTTTCAATGAAACCTAAACGCATTGATTATTTATTATTTAAGATTGATACTAGTCTAGATCAACATCAAGGAACTCTTTTGTACTGACATAGGAAATGATCTTGGAATAAAGTAAAAGTCTTAAATTGGATAATTGAGGAGAATCAATCTGCATAATACATTTCTGACAGCGTAAGTTTAATTAGTTTGCACAAGAGGTTTAATTACATGTTCCTTATTACAGCAATCGCAAGGACTTTTCAAAACAATCCAAGCCTAGCTCGCAAAGCAATGAGAAAGTTAACTACGCCAACGTACGCTCGTGACAATTAAACGAATCTGTGTGCTCTTAACACAAAGTAATAAGGATGAAAATTAAACGTATGTGTGTATTTAGAAATGTGCGCGAGTATACGTGGCAAGAAGTGCCGGAAAACTTTTAATTGAGTCAGCCAAACGGCTAACTGGTAAAACGGGACAAAGAAGTTTAGAATCAGTAAAATACGATATGGGACTTCTAATTTCTAAACTTTTGTGATGAATATGACGGATTTTGAAATTAATCTATAAATATAATTAGTCACGTAGACTGTTTATTTCGAAACACATTAATCCTATCTATCTCCCGTCCCTTTCCGATGCGCACATTTTCGTGAAGTCGTGTTTCGCCAATCATCGGCGTCAATCATTCGTGCATTCATTCAAAATAATGCGTTCGGATTGGCGCCGTCCTTGTTAAAATCTACTGAGACGGCCAGCAAAGGACCCTTATCGCCGCGTGTGTCCATGTGTGTGCGTATTTTTTCTAAATTTTCAACAACTTTTGCTGAAGCCTCTACAGAGAGCAATACTTCACTTGTTGTGCCAGTGAGTAACACACAGCAGATCAAGAAAATCCGCACTTCCGCAGGCATAAGAAAATAATATGAGTGTGCTTCACACCCTTATTATCCCTTAATTCTCTAATCATTTTCACCAAATACATAAATAGTGTCTTGCTATGCTTAGAGCCTGCCGAACCTATATAGTTTAGTAATTGAATATGTTTTTTTCATTATTTTCAATGAACCAGCCGCCCGGCGTGGTGGTTTGATTTTCAGCGCTAGAATACAAAAACCAAACAATATCTTTATGCATAAATAATAACAGCTTAATAAAAGTGAAACTGACAATTTTCTAAGTGGTTTTGGTGGGAAGTATTTTTTTTCTCCAAGTTGCCATAATATACTCTAATATTGATTAGTTCGCTGTCATATTAGCTTCAGTAGCTATCTTTATCATGAAATCAGTGTTATAAAACAGTACCAGATGGCTTCAAAGTTAATCAAAGCGTTTAAAAAATAATCAACATTCTTAATTGCAAGTGTTCCAACCACTCCATTTCGTCTCATTTCCCTTGACAGCACTAAGTATTGCGGTGTGTGTTTAATATTTCACGTCAACACCCGAACACAAATCCGTGGAAATCCGGTGAACTAGCGGGGATTATATCAAAAACACCAAGTTCGCCGCGTAATCTGCTTACATTAGTTCGCCAGAGTTATAACTGTATGCGAACGTGTTAAGTAGAATGGGTTATACTAGTAAAAGCCTGTGATTAGACCTATTCGATTACTTCATATACGCTTTCTTGATTCATTACCTATTTTAATCTATACTAATAAAATAAAGCTGAAGAGTTTGTTTGTACGCACTAATCTCAGGAACTAATGAACTAATTTGAAAATATCTAAATGTGTTAGATAGCTTATTTATCGAGGAAGGCTTTAATAAAACAGCACGCTGCGTCGGGAAGGGAGGGGGAAGCAACCTCAAAACGCGTGGACGCAGTCCTGGGGGATCGAATCAAGTTTACTATGTAAAAACTTAACCTAATCAATTACTAATGTTGAACAACAAAAAGTGAATTATTGACGGTTACGTGTGTTTGAAGTATAAAACGTTTCAACTATGAAAAATAGGCATCACAATAACGTATAGGAACACATTAAAACAAGAAAAAGAAAAAAATAATGGTGATAAGAAAAGGGTTAATGGATCATTCCTGTTATAATTCAATATTAATATCATCAAATGGTTACTCTAATTAGTAACAAAGATAAAATAATACAGTTATCTGAGTTAACGGAGTCGCGATATCGATCAAAAATTAATTTAATTGTCATTAACTAATTATTAAAGTCATCGACGTTATCTTTGACAAATATGCTTGTTATTGGAGCATCACACCATGACGTCATAAGACGTCATTTATTACCCAATTATTATAAGAATGGACCTGTCAAATACGTCGCTTTCCTCCCACTTCCCCGCTCATCCACCCGCGTATGTCCGTTTCGTGTAAACAGTTTATTTTTCAGCCTTTTATCACCGCACAGTTACAGTGACAGATCTAGTAAAAAAAGTAAGTAAAGTTAGCCTGCATCGTCCCACTGCTGGGCACAGACCTTACCTCAACTATGAGGTAGTTTGAGCCATACTCTACCAAGTGGGCTTAATGCGGGTTGGTGGAGGGGTGTTTGAAAGGCAAGCGATTAACCCTGCAGTCAGATGTTATCAAGCCGCCCATAAGGCTCTGACTAGGCTTAACGACTAATACGAGTATCAACCGATATTAACCGGTACCAATGACTTCACGTGCCTTCCGAAAACGGAGATGCTCGTGATATACGTCACTTATATGGTCGGAATGGTCACCCGTCCAAACACGACCGCGCCGTAGGTTGCTACACTTCGGTATCACTACCAAAGCGCTGCTACCACTGCGCTACGAGCACCTGGCCTGGCACGAGTAAGTGAGTGACAGATCTATACTCATGATAATCAGGTTGTCCAAACTGATTTAAATATCAGAATCGTTAAAATATTAAAACTTTACTAACATTTCATAACACGATCACAACAAAGCCCCGCATCTTAAGTTGACAGGTTATCTATTATTAAATGACCACCCTGTATACTGTATGGTGCTAGCAACTTAACAGTCTCGAGTTCAGCACTAAACTAGGATGAGCCGGGTCTCGGATTATTATTACAGACTGGGGATAGATGCACCCAGAGCTCCTATAAAGCCGAGCACGTTATCGCAGGGTTGCCAACTGAGATCATAATTTGAACCAGCCTGTATATTATTGACCGTCATAAATTAAGCGATGTTATGGGTACGGGCAAGATGGTAAGACGTTGTTAGTATTTTCGGCGTTCGATGTTGTGCTAGCTACCACTTTTGTGAGGCGCACGGTAACTAGATATTAGCTTTAGCGTGTATGAGATATTATTGGAGTTTCTAAAGAATTTGTATTATAGCCATGACAAGCATTAATTCTACATATTTTTTAAAAGGCAGGTTGATTGTTTAATTATTTCTCAAATGTTATACTAAAATCCATACAAAAATTATTAAGCTGAAGAATTTGTTTGTTTGTACGCGCTAATTTAAGGAACTAATAGACCGATTTGATAAATTATTTTCATGTTGGATAGCTTAATTATCAAGGAAGGCTTTAGGCTGTAAAACATTACTATAAACACACACAAACACACAGCAAAGAGCAAACTCAAAGCGCGCGGACGCAGTCGCTACTGGGATACCACTTTAGTAAAACAATCAATTGGGATGTACTGTTATTGCTTGAAAATAAAAAAACAACTTTTACAATAATAACGATTGTCATTCGAGTACATATTAAACCCGATTGAAACGGACTTATTACGTTAATTTAAATTACTTAGGGTTTTTTTTGTTGACAAAAAGTTTAACAATAAAATATATTTCACAGCCTAAAATATTGTGTCGAAATCATTATTTTTCGTGAATTTGTTCTAATTCACCCGCAGTTAGTTTTGAACAACGCTAATTACCTCGATAATGAGTCTGCGCGTGCGCCTATAACCTTGCATTTAACTTCCTCATGAGTGCTAGTTTATATAACGTTTGCGGCCGCTTGACAATTGGGGGTATTTTAATTATATAGTTCAACAACATGACTCTGAGTCACATTATTAAGTGTTGATATTAAAGTAGTTATTATGATCTAAAATTAATTAGGTAAAGTACTAAATGGTTTGCAAATTATGATATTGTTATGAAACCTTTATTATTACGTTTAATAGTATTTTGTTTTGTTTTGTTTTATAGCACTTATTGATAGTATTATTTACCTACCAACAATTTATTTATTATGGGTGTTCGATATATTTCAGACATTACATGCAATATATAAAGACGAGTTTGAATATCCTACTAAAAAAATATAAAGTTAATAATATATATATGTATGTATTTATTTATGGTGTGTTTATTTATAAGGCTATTTAGAGGCATGTATTGCTTTATTATAAGTATGAAGATATTATTTTTACCACTTATGGACATTGTAAAATATTTTTCACTTGACAGCCCTACAAAAGGAGTTACCATGTCACGAACCATTGCACCGAGTTGAATGGCGTCATCTTGCGCGGCTAAACTGTTATACGTACACGGCTCGCTCAGTACTCGCGCCGGCGTTGCTTTGACGATCACAACGCTCAATGTATGTGCAGCGGGGGGTAAGTGTCGTAGTATGCGCTGCTCTTTGTGACAAGGCTGTTGCATCCGTGGTTATTGGATAACACGATTTATGTCAGAAAAGGTTTAGTTAGCAAGTATAATTATTCTCTGAAAATGCAACTATTTGAAATAAGGGCCCGTTTCACAATAACCAAGAAGTTCTGGTTAGTGCTATCTGCCTGACATTTCATTTGAAATGACGTTCTGTATCTAAATCATTCATTAGATGAAGCTTACTTGTCAATAGGGAAACAGACCCTTAATGATATAAATCATTTCATTTTGTAGGTTAGTAAGTCCATAATTTCTTCAAAAAGTTACTTGCAGTATTTAATTACCTTTGTAATGTTCAATTAACTGATGTTTTAGTAGCTGTTAGTTTTGAATGTGTGTATTAGATTTTAATTAAATCTTCAATGGAAAGTCTCTTTCTGTAGAAAGAGACTTTCCATTGAAGAAGCTATAATGATAATAATAAACAGTTGGACTCACCAATCACATACATTGTTCTGATCCCAAAGTAAGTAGCTAATGCTCTTGTGTAATGGAAATCAGACACAACGATGGTGCATTTACACCCAGACCCGAGATAATATTATTTTTTCAAGTTCCGGAACGATTTGTCGCCTGGTGTAAACGCCACCGAATGCACTATTACTGATAGCCTCTTAGTCCGCGTCGGTGGAGTGGAAAACTCGCTCTGAACAGCTAATATTTCATACGTGACGGATTGAAACGTTACGTGTAATGGCCCGTATGCTGCGTTTCTTTATATCCATTTGTAGTTTTACAACTTTGTCGCGTCTGCGAAGAGTATTATTTCAATTTCAACTATATAGCGACAGAATCTAGTCAAAGTCAAAGTCAAAAATAATTTATTCAATTTAGGACACAAAATGCCACTTATGAACGTCAATAATTAATGTAATATCTAACTTGTCTGTTTTCCCTTAAAGTTAAAAGTTTGTAGAATAATATAAGCTTTAGAGTGGACTCATAAAGTATCAAATAAAAAAGTAATTTAATACGAAACATTTTCAAAAACTGCTCTCCTGTAAAATTTGCAAATATTTTGTGCGTTTATTTCACCCGATGAGCGATAAAGCAATTCCATAACTTATTGCCACGTTAAGTATTTTCGTAAATACGCGGGTCTAGTATGCTTTGTTAACTTTTCCCATAGAATAGTTTTATCAGTTCTGTCACTTGCCAACAACAAAGTTAACTTCTTCAAAGGAGGTCAATGTCAGCTTATGGAAATAAGTTTACAATTGAAGCTACAAAATAAATGTAAAAAAAAACTTAAAGGTAATAGGCACAAAAGTCATGTACATACAACAGCACGTCAAGGTAAACACTGCGGTGTCTTATGCAGTTGTAATAAGGGCTAATTTGCAACAAAAGTGGGTAACCTTATGTGCTGGCGACTGCACAAAAAATACTTAGTTTCTAAAAGATACAAAGGTAAGAAGAAATTGAAAATGCTTTATACCTTCTTGTAGGAACGGCATTGTTGACTTTACCACGGCCTTATTTGCATAATACCTACACTGTGGTATAATGGGTGTGTGTATTAAACGCCAGGCTGCTCAAACGATAATAAATTATGAAATTGGTAGATTTTGCTACTTGCTTCTGTCTTTCAAAAGGTATAAATCATTTCTATGGTCACTGCCGAATTCAATTATTGGAGATTGTTACGCATTAAATACTTGTAAGGTCAAAGATAATAAATAATAATACTGACTGACGAGCTTTTTATGGGTTTGTGTTTGGTCGGAATATACGAGTACCCAACTTTGAAAATAAAATAATCAATATTTCAAGCAAAAATAATAATCCATGGCAATAAAACAAATTGCAAGAAATATCTACCTTCATTAAGTCAATAAAAGTGTCCTCAAGAATAAATTATTGTCAAATAGATGTGAAATAAATTATTTTTGAAGTGTGTTTGTTATTTGATGTGCCCATTACAGATGATTTGTTTTGAAAACACTGTGACTTTCGTATCATTAGCGAACAAAGTATAAATTACGAAGAGACTAGTTCTAAAGGCTTTTAAAGGTTAATTACATCGTCAGTGTCATCTATGTTAACAGTTGTTAAATAAATTATTCGTCCCTAAATAGCATCATTATCCCAACTTCAACGAATACCTTATACACGTTTAATTAAGATAGTACCAAACACAATAGAAGGAAACTACTAATTAACTTGTGAATTAGCACATTGTGACACAGACTGCCATATGATATCGCGAGTTGCAGACTGGACTGGACAAAAAATATATTTTTTTGTACATAAACTCACTAGGAGCACTCCAGGAGCACGACACTCCCAATATAAACCAGCACAGCTTCGGGACAATGGTGGGCTTGACATATTATAATAATTAAAAACCTGAGATAGGTGCTGACTCTTTTAAATAGAAGTTTTGAATGTTTTTATTAAATAATTTAATTTATTGATAGTTAAATGACACATAAGTCATGTTCTATGCTTTGATATATTAAACATTAAATGCATATCTCCTGCCAGTCTTTGAACAGTTCAGTACAAATATCTGACAAATCTCAAGTTGACACGCCCAAAAAGATCATTTACATCGAACTAAGAAGCTACTTAAATAAAGAGTAATAACATTTATAAAAAGCTGTCCCTTCTAAAAGTCAGTTTAAAAGACAAACAGTACAACTTATTGCATTACTGTCTCTTCACACCATGGTTTGCGCAAGAGCGTACACTTGTGCAAACAGGTGCGCGCGCAGCCTGTAGTTTAGTGATGTGAAAACGTTTTTAAAAGAAGATGTTCAATAACTACAATTCGTTCAATAACTACGAAGGGCAGAATGAAGGAGGGATCAATTATTGCTAGTACCTATTCAAAAATCGAAGGTCACAACCGTGAAGATGTTGAATTTTCTCATTTTCTTTATTTATATATATATATTTGTGTATATAAATCTAAAAAAGATCGCTTACAGCGATAAGAGTGCTTAAATTGTACATTTCCTTTAACGAATTTGTAATTAACCTATGTGATTGCAACAAAGAGTTATCTTTTCGTATTTCATTTAAGCTTTACTCGCCATATCAAATAATTTGTTATTTATATTTATGTATGTTTAAAAATAAACTTTTTGCGTGTTTTCCTAATTTTCACATGTATTTTTGAAACTACCATTACAATCAGTCGAGTTTAATCGTATTTTATGATATTAAGTCGATTATTTTTTTTGTTATTATACAAAAGAACATCACTACTACTGATAAGCGCGACGCTTCACAGAGTCAAGTGTCGGTTTATTAACGTGATAACGACGTTAAAGATTATCTTAGTATCTCTCATGCGGAGATTTTTGTGACATTCTCAGAAGACGAAGAATGACTTGACGTTAAAACAGAGATAACACATCTTTTGCTTTTACGGCACTCGTCTTAATCTTTTGATTAACAAATAAAGGATTTTTCAGTGATATGAAATGAAATATTTATTTGCTTAAAACATGGTCAAGATAGAAGTGGTACAAATTTAAAAGCTCTGCATGTTTTGTTTGATCTGACATGCAAATATTAAATGTATTAGAATTAAAATCTATAATATAATATTTAGGTGGATAAGATTCAAATTAATAACAATAATAAAGTCAATTAAATATAAAATGTCAGCTACTTACACAATTACTAATTTACAAATTACAAATTAATAAAAACCTTAACAGAATAAAATTTATCTAATAACCATAGGTGCAGTTTTGCTTGTATGTATTTAGGGGAAAATCAGTTATGGATATGAATTACGGCTTAAATAAAAACATAAGTATTAGATATACGCTTTGATAGAGTAATTTTGAAACATTAAAGAGTCAAAGCCACGATCAAACACGAAATAATCGAGAGTTCCAGATACAACGTTTTCTTAGCATCTAATGCCTTGAATTATTCATTTTTATCGCAACTGATATAATATACAGATCTCACAATAGAACAGGTCCCATGTGTACAAACAGATGCGCACATTTGCTTTGTCTAATTTAATTTATTCAGGCTGCAATTGATGTGTTATTGAGAGTTATTAAATGGACAGCTTTGTTGTCTGTTTTAGCGATGTAACGTGTGCGTCAAGTGAGCCTATTTTTTTATAATTAGCGATTTATACGTCAATATCAGCCTCGTCATTAGTCAATTCAATAGATCTACCAAAGTTTTGTCATATATTTAAATCCATGAATTAATGTTTAATTGCCAGTGAATTTTAAAGTTGGCACGTAATATTTGTACTCGAATGAGATATAATGATAAAAATATTAGGATCGGTATGATTTTGTATAAATTTTATGGTAAAATTAATTTCGTCTATAGTTCTTAATGTAATAATATTGTCACATAAAGCTAAATTGGATGTGTTTAACAAACAGGTACATACCAAATATTATAAAACGATATCATCCGACCAAACAATGCTGTGAATTCAAAAACCTTGCGCTGTCAATTGTGTTTTTTGCGTGTGTGCGTAATGTTTACGTTGACAAAATTCCCGTGGCGTTTGTTTAACCGTTGCGACGTCGACTCGCGCGCACAATCAAACACTGGATTCCACTGCTATGACAAAATGTAAACATCTGAGTGCGTAGTGGTCACCGGATATCAAAGACATTGAGGACTAGCGGTCCCCGCGACTTCTTCCTCGCGTTTGGAGTTTGTCCCCTGAGCGTTAAGCCTAAAGCCTTTCTCGATAAATAAGCTATATAACACAAAAATATTTTTTTTCAAATCGGTTTTGTAGTTCCTGAGATTAGCACGTTCAACAAACTTACACTTTAGCTTTATAATAGTAACTATAGATTTGGTAGTAGATATAACTGAACCAGCGGTCACGGGTTCGAATTCCGCAAGGAGCAAATGTTTGTGTGATGAGTCACGAAACTTATTACCTAAGTCATGGATGTTATATTTACCTATTGAAGTATTTATGGGAGACACTCCCGTCATGTCTGGTTTTCGTAACGCAAGCAAGAAAATTCCTTACTTCGAAACCAGAAAATTGGTGTGTTGTCTGGGCTATATTTATTTATTACTAGCGGTCCCCCGCGACTTCGTCCGCGCGTTTTGAGTTTGCTCCCTCCCCTCCCGTCGCAGCGTCATGTTTTATATCCTAAAGCCTTTCTCGATAAATAAGCTATCCAACACAGAAATATTTTTTCAAATCGGTCCAGCAGTTCCTGAGATAAGCGCGTTCAAACAAACAAACTCTTTAGCTTTATAATATATTAGCGCAAGCGTACGTTGTACTTCAGCTGCGAACATTATTTTGGTGCGGAGTTATGTTAAAACTGTGATAGCTCCTAAGATATTTATTGAAATCAAATGATATAAAGGGCAACTTGGTTCTAAATGAAATGCTCGTGATGATGAATGTATTTATTTTGATAAGAATAAATACCTGTGTGTATAATACACCTCTAAAAATAATCCATATTTTTTTTTACAAATTTATTAACATAAAAAAGGTTGTAGTAAGTCAACCATAAAAGATAGACATATGCTGTCGCGGACTTTATTATAGAACTCTTAATGCTGAACAATCCTGTCATACATGATTTTTGTGTAACTTAAGCGGTTTCCGCAGCGTATGCAGCGGAAACTCTCAAAAGGAATATCTTTCTCCCGTTTTCGCAACATTTTTCATTGCTGCTGTGGTCTTATGAGTCGTATTTTTATGTTATATAGCCTAAAGCCTTCCTCGATAAATGGACTATCTAACGTAAAAAAAAAAATTCAAATCGGGCCAGTAGTTTTTGAGATTAGCGCGTTCAAACAAACAAACAAACAAACAAACTCTTCAGCTTTATAATATTAGTATAGATAACCTAATGGATGGTATTTATTTTACAAATGAATCCTGCCTGCCTGAACGCCAGACATAGTATCAAGAATATAATTCGAAGATAATTTATTTGTGGAGATCGTAGAATAAACATTACATCAGCAATATCATTATATGGAGTAAGATCATGTCTAATCCACTCTTGTGTGGTGGGTTTCACTCTTTCATGTTTTTTTTAAATATGCATTTTAAGTTAAAAGAATATACCAACAATTGAACTAGTACAAAACAATTATGTAAAAACCTTGAAGTCATGTCATTAAGTTTAAACAATAAGTATGCAATTGTGTCGCAGCAGTCATCAAATGGTAATTTTATTGCCTATTTTAACTGATAAGAATGTTGTGTGCTCGTAACAAAACTGAGCTAAGTAATTGTGGCACTAATTTAAAGACTTAACGTGCGAATTGGAAATATGCGTTCAGTGGTAAAGTTTCCATTTTAAACTACTGATATGATAGGGTTTAGTGTTGACATAGAATTATAGGTCTATTTTATCCTGCAAGAAAGGAATAAACTTACGTCTTGCAAAATCCCAACAATAGAATAACTAAGTATATGGTTTTTACTGATTTAAAACTACAATTGAACAGTGCAACAGGATAATAGAATAGGCATACAGTATTCACGAAGAAACATTACACGCTGACATTTATTTTTGTTACTGCGGCCGAGACAGCGCGTCTGGGCAGATGACATTATTTATGACATTCGTTTAGACAAATGTCAAACGACCTGGTGACTCGATGGCAGTTCGAAAAAGATAGGCTTGATCATTATACTTCAAAGGTTCGATTTCAGACAAGAAATATATAATAAATATGCAATAACAATAATGTTACAAGATGACACGTTACGCCTAGGCAAAACATGCAAACGATTTTTAGGCTTCCGTAGCCGAATGGCAAAAAACGGAACCCTTATAGTTTCGTCAAGTCTGTCTGTCTGTCTGTCTGTCTGTCTGTCTGTCTGTCTGTCTGTCCGTCCGTATGTCACACCCTTTTTATTCTGTAACTATAAGCATTACACAATTGAAATTTGGTAGGAAGATGTATCTTGTTAACCGCTTACCGATTCTCATACAAAAAATAAAAAATAATGACAGTTAAGGGGGGGCTCTCATACATGAAACTAAAACCAAAAAAAACTTTTTTTGTCAAACCTATGCGTGTGGGGTGTCTATAGATAGGTCTTTTAAAATAACATAGAGGTTTTTCAAACCATTTTCTTTTAAAGTCTAACGTTTCATAGCTAGACGCTTCCAAAGTGGTAAAATGGGCGTCCCCCCCCATCTAATTTCTAAACCAAGCAAGTGTAAATTTTGAAAAAAATATGTGATGTAGATCTTAATAAATACTTTCAACGAAAATTGGTTCGGACAGGATCGAACAAGTAGTTTTTGAGATATAGCACATTTTCAACAACCGCAAACATAACTTTGTACTTCATACAAACACTATGAAAAACAAAGTTATATTTGTAGTCAACATAATATTGTGGTATTTTACTAAGTAGAAGTAAATGAATTCCCTAATTCAGTTAAAGTTGGCACGGAACCCTCAGTGCGCGAGTCCGACTCGCACTTGGCCGGTTTTGATATAGTGCCATCAACATATCAGAAGACACTAAAATGATGTAATTTTAGTGGTCACATCTTTGCTCGTGATAATAACAAAAAAAATGGACTGCACTGTACCGGCGGCAGCAATGACGTCTTCTAAGAGACAACTCTAGCTCCATTTTTGGCCATTCTACAGATAAGTTGGTGGCATTAAACTCTGTTATTTTTTACTTGTCAAATATTGTTAACAATCTTGACATTCCTTCTTAACGACATAATTATTATTAAAATAAAATAATCACAAAAGTCATCGACTACATAATGTAAATCAGCGTTTAACACTGAGATGTTTTAAAATGAAATAGTGAATGAATTTTATTCACCAATAATATTTAAAAAGTTATAAAAAGATTGTTTACATTATTGGACTAGCAAAGAAAAACAGACTTTATAACCGTAAACGTTCAAATTATGACATATCAATGTCATTTGCCTTGTCATTATCTTTTACACTAATAGTTTACCACATAGACAAGTGGTAAGTGGTATCAGCAGGGTAAGACTACCCTGCTGATACTCGATTCGTTTAATGATGTAGTACTACTCTACTATTCAGAGCATGCATTAATCTATAAAACCGCAGAGGACTACATAATCGCTTTAGGTGTCAAAAGGAAAACTGTCTTAAAACCTCAAAACCGCCTTCTATAAATTTATAGTTAAAACCTAAATAGGCAAGTATCCGTCAGGACCAATAAAGGACAAAATAGAGTTTTTTCCGCAAGTAGTCCCGATGAAAACGAGAATTAGCTCTCGCATATCGCTCCTGTTATCTCGTTAACCAACGGCGTCTACGAGTACCAAATTACATTGCCCCTATTGGTGTACGAGTCCAGTGCAGCGAAGCTTCATACAGGGTATTCACACAAGACGGCAAACGTCTGTGCGAGACGTAAAGGGGAAAGGGTGCATAAAGCAGAAAATTGGGCACTGTACCATTCCTCTGGACGTGTGGTACGCGCTGATGATTCGCTTTGCTTTCGCATCTTAGGGGAGCCGGATCCGTTTTGGGGAGCTACTTTGTGAAATGAGTTCGAAACTAGCGATCGGCCTAATCTTGATGACTTGATGTCCGTTTGTAGAGCCGTGTGACTTACACTATTAACAAGGTGTCACTTGATGACTTGATGTCCATGTTGTAGAGCCGTATGACTTACACTATTTACAAGGTGTCATTGTCTTCGTGGTCCTTCGTTAGACTCCCGATCGCGTCAATAGGGGAAATCATATTTATTATATATTTTCTCTTTTATCTTAGTGTTTCGAGAGGTGCTCGTAGCGCAGTGGTAGCAGCGCTTTGGTAGTGATACCGAAGTGAAGCAACCTACGGTGCGGTCGTCTTTGGATGGGTGACCATTTCGACCTTATAAGTGACGAACATCACGAGCGTCTCCGTGCTTCGGAAGGCACGTGAAGCCGTTGGTCCCAGCTTATATCAGTTGATATTAGTCGTTAAGCCTAGTCAGAGGCCTTATGGGCGGCTTGATAACATCTGACAGCAAGGTTAGTCGCTTGCCTTGCAAAAACCCCTTCACCAACCCGCACTGAGCCTGCGTGGTGGAGTATGGCTCAAATTACCTCTTAATTGACGTAAGGCCTTTGCCCAGCAGTGGTATGGTACAGGCTAACTTTACTACTTTTTTACTTTTACTTAGTGTTTTCTTAGGATAGACGTAGCGTTGGGTTTGTGACCGGTAATTTACTCAATTTCGAGTAAATTACCAAAAACATGTAATTTACTCGGTAAAATTACCGATGACTGGGAAAATATTCAAATGATTTTAATTAACAAAACTTAATTTATAAATATACTTAAATCCTTTACCAAATTACCATGAATAACATTTCACACATTTTTACTGTCTTAGCATGATGATACTTCTTTACATGCCAATACGAACACGAACTTTTAAGCTAAATTCACATCACACAAAAATATATTTATTAGGTTTATTTTTGTTTTGTACTTTGTAATTTATGAGTGATATTGTGTTTGTAATATAAACACATTAATGTTTATTTTAAAAAAGGAGGTTATCAATTCGACCTATAAGGTATGTGATATTGTTAGAATTTTATATTGTTCGAGTGGGGTAAGATTTGGAAGCCTTAATAGATATTAAGGCTTCCAAAGTTCCAAACACGTGTTCAAAATTTCGTAAGTGTATGTGTGTTTTGATGTTTTTTCACCACGGATTTCTTGAAAACGAGAAGTCATAGCGAGATGATTATTTTTTGTTCAATCAGATATATTGTTACTTGGTACCCTAAGTACAGTGTTAGTTCCATCAAAACCAGTAGTTTTCGTATTATAGGTTATGAATTTAATAACTGAAAATCACGAAAAAGGGTACAATTTTTGAAAAAAATGCCTCCTTATCATACTGACCTAAAATCTAAGCTTATCATTCACCTCAGCATCGTCTGCGTCGCCAGTTCCTTTTCACTTTCTTACTCAAGATATTCAAGTATTTAAACAAACTAACGAGTTGCAGAGCGCAAGCCACAACTAATTCAACCTTCGGCATCTCCATGTACAACAAATGCTATGATTAATCTCGCGCATGTGTGAATCACGAAGCGTCTCGCACGTAGGTTTGATGACTTCCAGCCTTTCGAACAAGCCGAATTCTGAAAAGGCTACAGTACCATAGACCACATCTATTAAGGCAAATTATACAGAAGTCCGATAAGTACGAGTATAATATGCCTCTATGTTTAGCGTTTGTGGACTATGAGAAGGCTTTTGATTCGATCAAAACTTGGGCGGTGCTTAGGCCTCTTCAGTGGTGTCACATAGACGATAGGTGTTAAAGTGTCTGTATAACAACGCCACCATGGTCGGTCCGAGTACAGGAACAAAATACGAGGGCGATTCCATTGCGGAGAGATGTAAGACAGGGAGACGTTATATCTCCGACACTGTTTACAGCGGCATTGGAAGACGCCTTTAAGCTCCTGGAATGAGAAGTATTCGGCATCTGCGTCAATAGCGAATTCATAACACGCCTCCGGTTTGCCGATGATATAGTCGTTGTGGCAAAGACGCTGAATGATCTTGGCACTATGCTCGAGCAAGTATCCCAACAGGTGTGTCTTTGAAAAAAACATGGAAAAGACGAAACTTGGGAATGAGGTCAATTGACGAATCCAACTCGGCTAGGCAGCGTTCGGGAAACTGCATAAGAGCGTCCTCTCGTGTCAATTACCTCAGTGTCTGAAGACGAAAGTTTTCAACCAGTGTATGTCACCAGAGAAGACATACGGATCCGTTACGTGGTCTCTAACTATGGGCCTCATAAAGAAGCTTAAAATCACACAACGAGCAATGGAGTGGGCTATGCTCGGTGGGACGATTGGGGGGCGAGGAGATACGTAGAAGAACTAAGGTAACGGACATATCCCTACGAATCAGTAAGCTCTAGTGGCAGTGGGCACTTTGGCAGGGCACATAGCAGGAAACTGATGGCCGCTGGGGCAGTAAAGTTCTAGATTGGAAGCCCTTCGACCAAAAGCGCAGCGTGGGATGTCCACATCCCACGCGTGGGATGACAAGATGGACAGACGAACTTGTAAAGATCGCAGGATCAAACTGGATGCAGACCGCTCACAACCGGTCGCTGTGGAAAGCCGTGGGGGTGGCATATGTTCAGCAGTTGACGTCTTTTGACTGATAATGATGATGATGATGTGTGAACATCAATGTGAACAGCAAGCTCGCGTCAGCTCTCGTGCACGAATATTTCCTCGAACGTTTCGTCACTAACCAGACGAGAAGCGAGCGCGAATGTTAAATGCCATTTAATAATTTACGCAACGCGCACGAATATTTGTTTTCTGTTTTATATGGTGGTGGTGACCCAAGTAACGTAAAAAATAATCAATTTTAGAAGTGTTTTCTACCATCAACACCGCCAACAACCGTTTGGATTAAAGCTTTAATCATGCACAAATTATAAAATAAATAAATATAGCAACTGAGTATTTTACGGTCAATTGGGTAAATTACGAGTATTTTACCATTTTTACCATAAATTACCGTATTTTTCATTACTTACCATTTTGTTTTTTTACCTGCCCAACTCTAGATAGACGTTATCATCGTCTGATTTTCGTTATACAAGTGTTTTAACAATTTTTGACACAAATAAGTCAAAATTGTATATGGAATCGTTTGACGGGGGTAGGACCTCTACTCGAGGCCTATTTAGGCAATACATCCCTCTATTGGTTCGCAAACTGAAGGGTATTAAGTTGAATTATTAAGGCGTCTACCTCTTATAGACACAAGTACACGATGTTCTGACTGATACCTTGATTGATGAATGAGATACATAATTTAGATCAAGATATAAAGGGGCGGTTCAGTTTTTATGAAAAAAGAAAAAGTATTCATCGTTTTTAGTTATTGTTAAGTTATAATGTACTTGATTTAACTACAACACAGTCAGTAAAACCTTCTCCTCGGTGTAACAAATATTTTAGTAAATATCCGCATCAAATATCGGTCCATCCGAACGTGAGATACTCGCGGACAAACACACAGGAACAGAGAACCTCCTTTTTTTGAAGTCATTTCTTCTCAATATCTTGCTATAAATTGTAGCTAAGCCATAATCACGTTTATGAAACGTGTGCACATTTAATCCGAATATTAATCGGAGTTGTACTAAATATTTGAGGTTCTCATATAACTTTACAGCTCAAGTCTGTACCGCAAATCCGTCTGAAAAGTTTTCAAGATTAGCATTTAAATTTTAATACTCAAAGCTACGATTATGACAAGAATGTTACTTTGTTGTACGAAATTTAAATGTTGGTAAACGAAGGAATCTTTATTTTGAATCAGGTATTTTATAAACTACACTTCAACATTTTCATTGGAGTTTTATGTGTCTTTTACAAGTTATATTAAATTTTTTGATTCATTGCTGGTATTTTAGATGAAAATTCAAGTGTTTTATTAAACAATAATAAATATTTGTAACTCTTAAATACCGTAACTACATTACAAATCAGCTCGCACAGATATATTTTTTTTAGATTTTTTAAAGAGATAAAAGTATACTCATTGTATGTCCATTTTTATTTTGAGCTGTTAACTTAATTATGATTTGACGGCGGTGCACGGCCCGTTCGCGACACGGAATAGCGTGAATCAGCCTTAAACATTCTCCACTGGATGATTCGTAGCAGAGAACATAGGTACTTAACTCCTTGTTACTTAGTAAAGGCAATCCCGTAATGAGTCATATGAGAGATCGAAACTTGCGTGCCAAACTCAAACTACCCTACATAATTGATGAGAGGAGAACGAACTATCGATTGATGAATCGATTAATGATCGATTCACATCTAATTACTTAAGTGGGTTGCTCAATATTCATCGCTTTGTGTACATAAGTGATGGATGTAAGCCGTCAGAATAACTCGATTTATAGAGACGTATGCTTTTAGAGTTTAATGTAATTTGTATGTCAGATGTTACGGTAGTAACAATATTAAGTTATTGTTATAATACATTTTTGACTTAGCTTTCTCACGAAGAGGAGAAAATATAAAGAACATGCGTTCTACTTCATATCGCTAAGGTGTCTCAAAATCCTTAAAAAAGTGACACTTCAAGAAAACGAATACTTTCACAGATTTTTGTTACAAAAGGAACTCTCTGAGGTACTTTATAACTAAACACTTTGTACTCTTTTAAAAGCAGTGTCAAGAACAGACTTCTTTAATGATATCTTTGACTAAAGGCTGCGATGCACATGCCTGTAGCACACTTGAATGCTAGCTACTTGCACGTGCCATCTTCTCTTATGTGTAGGAAGACGCTTACGGGTATGCATTTGAGGAAGTGGACACGGGACGCTTCAAAACTGGCGCGAGTGATTATCAATAGTTTGAATGTAGGTATGCAAGGACGCAAATTGCTAAACTTGCGCTAACAAGCTACTGCCTCGGCAGGCATATGTATCGCAGTCTAAAGACGTTGTCAAAACCTCACGTTTAAAAAGAAGTATTGATGATAGCTGATGCAAGCTAGCATGATAGCTGTTTAGTTGTCTAATGTTCTTTTCTAAAGTATATGTTTTTCGTTAACTTTTGGGAGTTTCCTTTGCCGTCCTCGACAAGCGGGAATAAGGTGGTGTTAGCTATACGACGCGTGCTAAGTGGAGATTAGTGAATGTGTTTGAAAGGCAAGTGGCTACTTTACTTGCAGTCAGATGATAATATCAAGCCCCCACGCCACTCTCTAGAGCTTTTTACTAGCTTGAAGAAATGAAACGATAGTGTATGACAGCAACATTGAAGTTAGTGAAATATAGAGTCTACAATAATGATGGAATCCGTCTGACCTGTGAAATGCAATTCTTATTGTAAGCGGAAAAAGTTAATGAATGAATGAATGATTCATTTATTATAAGTAACAGTGATTCATTTTTGTTAGTAAAACTTATAAATGTTAGTAAATTAAATAATAATCGTTTCTCCATTTTAACTATACCTTTGCATTTTTTTATTTAGTCAATCAACAGAAATGGTCACCCATCCAACGACATCCGCGCCATATGTTGCTTAACTTAATAAATAGGTACAAATAGGCAACCTCCATTAGACTAGAACCATTTGTCGGTGAGTAAAAACAAAAAAAAAACACATAATATTACAGCATCTTTGCTGTTGAATCAAAATAATAATAGTAGTCCCCTCAGCCGATTTCGACTACGGTGGCCAGTCACAACGACTAACCGACTGCGCGGGACATATTATTGTGCACAAGTGTGTGCGCAAATACAGGTGCACTCTCTATTCCTTTCGCTCTCATAGTCCGATGGGACAGCAATCTGACCCGACCGGAGGGACATCGGGCAAAGGAACAACGACTTTACGTGCTTTCCGAGGAACGGGGAAACAAAGCGAACTTCCAACTCCGGGCTACTTTTAAATTTTGAAAACCAAGTACACATTTTTGGCCCGACCCGTGCATCGAACCTGGGCCTTTTGGCGCAGCCGTTGCTTTAAAGTACGACCCTCTAACCGCTGCGCAACCGAGAAAGTAAATCAAAATATACTTTGATTCGCTCAAATATCACAATTATGCAGTGTTTTACCCATCTTTTGTACACACATAGTATGTAATTGATATTCACAACGCGTGTTTTAGTCCGTCCATCCGTGTGTTCCGATTAAAAGATCCATTATTCATTAGTGCGTCTACTTTTTCCTATTGTCGCCCGTTTTATTACCGCTGGTGGCATACTAAGTGTGTAAAGAGAAGTATTACGTCACCAAAAAAGCTTTTAAATGGCTGAGATTGTTGAACCAAACTGAATGATGGAATAACTAGAGGAGTTTTTAAAAAGATCCGGAATTGTTAGCACCGATTCATAAATAAATATTGGACACTAATCACATACATTGCACTGATTGAAGTACAATGTACTTGTGTTATCGAAATCAGACATAAAGGTGACACCGCAACATCCAGACCCGACATAATATAGAAAATTATCATTTCTAAATTGATTGCAAATCGAACCCGGGACTTCGGAATGGCGACGCCCTAAAACCCAGCGTGCTTAGGAACTACACCACGGAATAGTCAAAGAAATGATAAAAGCATAGCCTAGTATTGAAACAATTCATCTTATTATCACATATAATGTTGATTTGCAATTACAATGCAAAGTTATCTATTAAAAAAAATCATCTCAGGAAATCTAATGTGGGATGCCATTCCAAAAATCAGTTAAGATGTTCATTCAAAATGAACTACTGCTCTTATTCTCATCAAGTTTATCAATTCTTTTCTATTTACAAATTTACGGTAGGCTGCGCAAAAATACTATCCATTCATAATCATAACTGGCGCTTTCTGCATCACATTGTTAGAGTATACTAATGTAGAATACAGATCGTTAGGACAATTTCTCGGTTCTAAAATCGTGATATTTGCATTTAATTTACCAACGCTCGCTATTGCGAAATCGTGAAACGCATTGTTTTTGCCAGCAAATCGGTCAATGTCAGAAGCGCTCTCGATTTCTATGAAAAACCGGGTGTTTGAAGAAAATCGTTTCATGGTTTCTAATTATTGTAGTCAAATAATTATTTATAGACTTTTGATTTAAAATGGGCTTGAAAACAAGCAAGGACAGAATCTACAATGAAGCAATTCCGAACCAGAAGCTTATACACTCTGATATTATATTCTTTTTGATTTTCTATTCTATTTTAAACATGTTTGTCTTGATCTTACTGATGGCCACTTTGTTTAGTTCTTTTTGGAACTACCTAGCTAAATGTTAATCATCTTATGTAGTATATTCCTGAAAGGTATTACCGTTTTATTATATCATTCTCTTTTAGCCAAAGTCACCCATGTTATGTTCGTAGTGCTTGCTTACCAGTCTTAAAGTTTAATATTATTAACATAGGATGGAATACTTTTCCCAACATTTTATTACAAGACTCCCGTAGAAGTTGTTCGATGTTTCCAAGGCGCTACATTTCTTATCGCCGTTAAAACATCATGCAAATACGAGTAGCGTAATGAAGAGGATAATTGCATTCAAATATTGTCACGAGCGAACGAGGAAAATATAATTTTATACGGTCACGGAAAACGATGAATATAGAACACGGTGTTAACACTATCAATCATAGTCAGATGCCACGGTTGTTGTGGAGCGACTTTGGTTTGTATTTGGACAGTCTAGTTTCAGGGCTGACGGTTCTCCTGATGTTGCTAAGTAACCTACTTAAGTCGTAAAAGATTGGAAATGGATAACATTGTTGAACACAATTTTCACTTGGTACTATCTTAAAAGATTTTCATGATTATCTGTGGTAACAGAGTATGTCGCTTGTCTTATAGATCGTGTTCGTCACAGTGAAGAGGTGACCCAAAAACATGCAAGATTTTCGCAGAACTAAAATTTTACAATGTTGTGACACATTATGTTTCCTCAATGGCAATTTCACACTCACAGGGTTTATCCACATAGTTATTTTATTGAATTTTCATTTATTGATAGCCAAAGAATGTCTTTCCTACAAAGTATTTGCGCGATTATCACAATTGCACAAGAAAAGTCATAAATTAGCATCGTAATGAGTCTCGAAATAACTAGCATTAAGCGAACAATAGTGTTTTGCGGAATTTTGTCTTTCTTCTTACTTATCTGAAAATGGTTTTTCTTGCTCTATAGTTTTTGTTAAAGTTGGTAATTTTACTTGAAATTTCGAATTACGTTCGAGCTAACACGTGCGTTTTGCATGTAGATGCGGTAGCTATAGTGCTAAGTCAACTAAAGGTATCGATTACAACCTTTTCGCACACGTAATTCTCACGTTTACTCTGACGTACAGCTGATCGGAATCCACTGAGCACACGTCCACCACAATGAGCATATCTTCGTAATGTTTGTAAACATCAAACTCCGAGAAACTTTAATATCGAACCTGGCACATGATATGGTGTTGGATTCGAGGGCGGCAGCCAGTAGGCGGCGCTGATGGGCGGATAGTTGGTGCTGTTCCGGCCTCCCTTGTTCCGCGCGGCACCCGCCTCGCCACGCATCCTCAATGCACTCACTTCGCACTCACATCACAGAACACAACACGACCGATCTCCACCGCGGTTGGGGCTCTACTGGCGCGCGGAGGCGATTTTCTGCGCGTGCGACGATCACTCATTCTTCGAGTTGTCACCGGCCCCCCCGCTTACGTTGTTAATGAGTAGTGTAGAGGCAAGTGGGACGTCCCGTAAATTCAGACTTTTCAGGTTTTCAGGTGAAATTTTCCGTTCAAGGGCAAGTTGAGTCATATGTCATTTATTTATGCAAAAAGGCCCACTTTATTCATAGAGCAACTTTTACTATAAGCGAGAGGAAGTGTTACCACGGCTTTTATTTTAACTATCTGAATTAAATAACCTAATAGATGTTACTAAAAAAATATTGACTTTATCTACCGTACCGAAGTCACTGAGTTTTTTCCATACTTTATATTCAAATTTAAAATACTTCGTTTCTATGAAAGCCGTTTTCAAATTTTAATTATGATTTAATTTTCATAACGGATAGAGCAATTAAATATGTTCCTTTGTGGCGTGTCTTCGCCTCTTCATTCGTTAACCCAATATATTTTACTAAGGGCTGATTTTTCAATAGTCAGATAATAAATATTCGTCGAACAAAATACAATACGGCTTTGGACATTCCCACACATCGCCATCTAGTCCCAAAGTAAGCATAGAAGCACCCATAGAAAACACCCAGACCAATACAAACTAATTTCAAAACGTCACCCTTACCTAATTGTCAGCAATCATGGGTACCTGTTTTTTTTTATAAATCTGTCACTTTATAATTTATTAGTCTGATAAGTTTTATTTGACAATTAAAAAATCGGCCCTAAGACACGTTAAATGTAGTTAAATATTATGCTCTACTGCGGGCTGTATTGGTTTAATCATCAAATTTAAGTGCCCTCGTATTTTGTGCATCTACTGTCCAACGTTTACGGTACTTTTGTTTTTTATATTATAACCATATTAACCTGTCACATGTCCCCCACATGCCTAATCTACCATCACTACATCACCATCCTGCACGTAACGCGTAACGTTTGCATTTCACACACACACGGACCCGACTGTACACAGGCGGTGACGCTGAAACTTAAACAAGCACCGATTCGACAAGGTTATTCGATTTCACTCTCGCGATTTTCAACTGTTTGTTACGAAATCTCAACGATTACGGATTTATTGTTCGAGATTCGCGACTGTCAATTGTTTTTTTTTTCAAAATAAATCATCGGAGGTTGACGTTTGATTAGTATCACTTGATTAGATAGAAATTACATTACATTTCACTCTGGTTTCCCTTCAAAACGTATAGAAATTATCCGGAGTGAAAAACTTGAAACGATGAAATATTTAACAAGTTTAAGGGCCTGTGTTACCTTTTTACGGGCCCCTTATTTAAAACAAAGATACACTCGTAGTTACTTAAGAATAGTTTTTATAAACGAAATTAATATTTGGCTAGTAAGTTGATGTATTTTATTTCATTGTGTGTCAAATAAACATTCATTCATCTCGACTTCAGAGAAAAAGTCACATTACACAGAATAATCACAAACAATAAACATGAAGAATGCAGTAAGCAGTGTCTCAAGAGGTTGAAGTTTCGATGCTGTCTACAGTGCAAAATTCAGGAGATGCTCTTGTCTGAAATATCAGTGACACTTGAGAAGCCTATAGAGATCCTCAAAGTGCAAAGAAGTATGAGTGCCTGCATTTCTAAAAACTTTGTATCTAAGTACCAAACTATGTATGATAGGCAATCTGTAGCGTGTTGTTGGGGTAATGTAGATAATTCAGATATAAAAAGTTTTATTTTACAAATCTTGACTAATGTCTTGAGAGTTCAGATGTATCGTATACTTTATCGTGTACACGGAGAAAAAAAATATAGGAAAGTTCAGATTATGAATCATGTATCAATCTTTAATAAACTGATAGTTAATTCATGAATGATTAATAAGTATTGGGACTTAGTCTCAGTACTGTAGACTAGACTAGACTAGACTTAGGCGCAAACAACGTTCAGGAAATAATTAAATAAAAACATTGACAATAAGTAAGTAACACACATAAGTCATTGACCGAATACAATAGTCATGTCGCCTTAGAAAGAGATACATTTAGCATATTCCTTGTGTCTATTGATTGCCAGTTGCTACTCTCTGTGTAATGTTAAGTTAGCCTTTCACTAAAGCGTAGATAAAATAAGGTATTTCTGTATTAAAGTGCATCTGCTTACTTAAAGTGAAAAATCTTTATATGAAAAACAAGCTTGAAACCGGTCTACGGAAAAACCGAAGAGGACCATGTCACGTGTGGATGTTCTATATCTAATGATGAATGACTGGCGCTTGGTTATGCGTCGGATCTCAAAAAAAAAACACTATGATTAATAGCCTATCATTCTGATGTCAGAGCTATATTATGTAAAGTTTCAGCAAAAGACATTCTGTAGTTTTTGCGTGAAGGAGTAGCAAACATACACACTCACACATTCATGAATTTCCGGCTTTATAATATAACTGTAATAAGATCTATCCGTCTGTCTGTTAGTGTTCATCACCACTCATATTACTGGAGTTCAGTCTATATGCTGAAGGCAGGATATCGCAACTTCAATCCTCACAAACGAGTTGCAAGCACATTCACATAACAGAGAATGCGATATTTATATCTGCCGGCCCTTCTTCGCTATAGAAACCAAAGCACCTACTTACACAAAGACTACGTCATGTCAACCTAAACTCTGCGGTATCTTATGCAGTTGAGACAAGGGTTGTTTTTGAACAATAATGCACAGTTTTATGTGCCGGCTGTACCTATGGGGCATTCAGTCGAACCTTTGGACGGGCAAGCACGTGTCCCGACTCTCAATGTATGCATACCTGTGTTTGTGGTGTCGTTACACTGGTGCAGTTATGCCACAGCACAGAACTCTGAAGCATTACCCATCTAACTATTTTGTATGGAAAAAACTCATCTTATTTAGGGTAGCTCAGGGGGTATTTTTTTTAAGACGGAAACGTTTTTGTGATGTAATCATTACTTATCTCACATAAGTATAATGGTGTGGTCTTCAGGAGTCTACAGTTTAAAATGTTGTTCACATATTAGATGTAATTCATAAATTGTAAAAATCAGAAATTGCATAAATAATTCATCATCATCATTATGAGCCGAAGGACGTCAACTGCTGAACATAAGCCTTCCCAAGGTTTTTCGCAGCGACCGAACACAAGCGGTCTGCATTTAGTTTGATCCTGCGATCTTCACTGCACAAATAAAGATCTACCAATTATATGCTAAATTTTAAATACCATGCAGTTGTAGGTAGGTAGAGTACGACGCTTTTCAATTTCTCTTCGAAGAAAGTTTTAAATAGCGTGAAGATTTTAAGAAATAAATATTGGTTACTAATCACATACATGAATAAAAGAAACATATATAAATGTTTCCTTGATTTGAGAGAATAGTAGATTGTATTTCAATTCATCATCATCATCATCATTATCAGCCAAAAGACATCCACTGAACATAGGCCTCCTCGGCTTTCCTCAGCGACCTATCACTAGCGGTCTGCATCCAGTTTGATCCTGTGATCTTTACAAGGTCGTCTGTCCATCTTGTCGGTGGACGTCCTACGCTACATCATTGGTCGAAGGGTCTCCAAACTAGACCTTTCCTGCCTCAACGGCCATCAGTTCTTCGCGCTATGTGCCCTGCCCATCACCACTTGAGCTTACTGATTCTCAAGGCTATGTGTATTTGAATTATACATAATAAACCATATTACCTCAACAATAAGACAGAAAATCCACACTTTTTATGCATAGCGAATGCTCGCACACATCACTCGAGTCGGCAACCACCCTATTCTAATGTCAAAGCGTATTGGCACGTTTGACGGCTGACGAACGGCGGACTAATCCGTTTGATCGAGTATTAATAGACCAGTACAGATCGCAGACTGCACGAAGCTGTGTTGGTAATACCTCGTAACTGTGACACGTAACGTTCCATCTGAACATGTCGCGGTTGAGGTGTAAAATTAGACTTTTAATTGCAATGTAGAGATAGTTACGTGCAGTTGCAGACAATTGTTTCAGATTTAAAGCGAATCGTATTGCGGTAAGCTTTGCGAGACTTAAGCTAGACAGGATTAGCAAATAAACTCAGTGTTACAATGTCAATGCGCATAAAAATCATTGTCAATATCTAATCTTTAATATCGTTACTTAAAAAAATTTGTTAAATAAAAATGGTCGATTCAATTCACAGTTCAAGTTAATCGATTAGCACTTAAATTATTCATAGCATTTAATTTCCATTTCAGTACTGACAGATGATGGTGGAATGACGTAACCCCTTACTAAGAACTTGTAAAGAAACATTCTATGCTACTGACGATTGGTTTCGAAGTCTTCCAATTAATCTAAAACAGAAACTTAGTTTCATAAAATCAAGCACACATCTGTATTAACCCTTTATCAGCAACATGTATCCACACAATACGAAGATCCAATTATATTATGAGCAGGTAACATGATACCGTGAATCGATTTGTCACGACGCGCTCAACCTTGGTCGTTATCAGTACATTGTGTGTTAAATATACAGGTGCATGCTATTTGAAACTTAATTACAGGGCCATAAGAGCCTATTTGCGTAATTTTCATTGTTAACTGTATGTATTAGCGTGCAAAAGGGAATGGGTTAATACGCATAAATGATACATGATTTTGATAGTTTATTATATCTAAGATTCATGTGAAGTCAACCTACTATAACAGTGGGAAAAAGTGAAGCCTGTTAGTCTGTGTAAAGAAGTCAGAAAACATAAGCAATAAAAAAAAATGGAAGCATCATTCTGACGACCCGTCTGGTGTAGTGGTCGAGAAATCGCCTACTACGCAGCGGGTGCGGGTTCGATCCCCGCACAATACAAACATTTGTGTGCATGAACATGTCTGTTTGTATTGGTCTGGGTGTTTTCTATGTATATCATGTATGTATTTACAAAAAAAAAGTATTTAAGTATTATATCCGTTGTCTGGCACCCATAACACAAGCTTGGAGTAGCTTACTTTGGGGCTAGATGGCGATGTGTGGGAATGTCCAAAGGATATTTTTATTTTTATTTTTTACTCGTACGCTTAATTGATGTATGATGATGGATGAGGTCTTGATTATGGTTAAAATTAAATTCAACAATTCAAAATTCAAAAGTCGGTGGCCGAGTAGCATAGGCATACGCCCGGATAACGTAAGACACGGGGTTCGATTCCTCGTCTGTCGATTTTTTCAAGTGAATTTTATATTATTGTAAAGCTTATTTATTTTGGAAGGCTTTAGGCTATAAAACATCACGCACGAGGGAGCAAACTCATAACGCGAGGACGAAGTCGCGGGGATCTACTTGCTAATTTATTGAATTCCAAATGTTGGATAACTTTTAATCTCTCCTATGCAATGGAAGAGAGCACTAGAATTACTCATCCGAATCCCGCTCTTAAATCAGCCATTCAATAATGACTGATTTCAGTAATTATCACGTCAACTTTTCCGATCAACAAACGCGTAATTATGGGCTATTTTCTCTACATTCTTAGGATATATGCACTTGAAATAAAAAAAAAACAATGAAGTAAAGCGTTATTATTGAACTTGTTGTTTTAACGGGACAAGCCCTTAAAGTAGCTAAGACCCGATTTTACCAACGTCAGATAAGGCATATTCGTCGAATATAATACAAAACGCCTAATTTGAAAACGTCTAGAGAGGGTAAGTCCCATCTGATGTTGGCAAAATCGGTCCTAAGATATAAAAGGTCACCTTACTTTAAATGATAATATTTAAAGGGTCGATTCAGCCCAATAAATGAAACGTTTTTTGTAGAAGACACTTTGGGTTTTTATACTCAATTTTCTGAGAAAATTAGAGATTAAGGCAACTATATATTATAATTTTTTACTTATAAAGGTAAAAATAAGAGAAAAAAAAGAATTGAGCATTGAAATTAGAGAGGCGAAGCCGATGACGTAGATAATTTTTAAAATCGTCAGGGTGCTGTTTAAGAAAATGATATTTTCTTTCTTAAAGACAAAAAAAAGCAATAAAAAGTCTCGATTTTACAAAAAAATTGATAGTTTCTTGTTTCTATGATGTTTACAAAGACACAGTTAAAATATTATCACTTAAAACGATTTGACCTTATATAGGACAAAGAATGTAAAGTATTTAATTGTCTAAAAAGACAAGTTTTTTTAACATTTATAATGTTCCGATCACACAATAAGACGCTATGGCATAATAATAACATACATGCCGATAGTCTATGTCTTACGACCTCCGTGGTGTAGTGGCTAAGCACGCTGGTTTCAAGGCGTCGCCGCTCCGAGTTCCCGGGTTCGATTCCCGGTCGGGTCAATATAGAAATCCAAATTTTCTATGTTGTCTCGGGTTAGGGTGTTGTGGTACCCCCGTCGTGTCTGATTTCCATAACACAAGTGCATAAGCTACTTACTTTGGGACCAGAGCAATGTATGTGATTGGTGTCCAATATTATAACTTTTATAAACTACTGCGCTATTCAACAGTGTTTACGCGTGCATTTGTTTGTTATACGATCGATACCAGGGATCGATTCGTCACACGCTCCTCATAGTCAGTCCTTGAGACGTTATCATACCTAGAACTATGTATGTATTGACGTTACCAATATTAGGACTTTGGGCTAACAGACTACACTTACGTACAAAGCTATACTAAAGGTTTGTAGACAGTTATTTTTAGAATCCTACAAATATTAAATATAAACGCCAACGTTTCTGAGAATGGATGTATGTTTATTACTTCTTCACGTGAAACTTATTAGATGAATATTTATGAAACTTAACAATGGTATAGCTCATACATCAGAGTAACACATAGGCTATAATACATAGTGATATTTTTTTGATTTCTGAAAAAACGCTGCTTTTCCGTATATGTATTTTTTTATGATATAGAATATGTTTTTTTTTACAAGATGCCTCTGGTGACGTGCCTATCGCGGCACTCAATGCAAAAAAAGGCGTCAAACGTGGCTTACATAAAAAAGGTTTTGTTTAAAACACGGTCAATTTTAAATAAAGTACAGCAATAATCACTTACCATTTCTATTTTCACTATCAGCCGGCTTCATCTGGATCGGATGGTGCATCTGCAAAAAAAACAAAATGAAACTGTTAATTCTCTGTTTAGGTATAAATTGTACTATACAAGTACATTAGCTGTGTCATACACAGGTTCCGATTCCTTGTCTGGAACAGTAACTTTTTGCAAGACGTTCAGTTTATATTATTAAGTTTGTATAGTGACAAAACACTATACAAATTAAAACAAAAATAAATTATACCTGTATATTAAGATACCAACTTCTCATGATCTAAAATGACAGCTCAAAAGGCAAACTCTCAGTATTTAAGAGCATATTAGGACCCACTTGCGCAATTCAGAATTCCTACCTTACTCAGAATTAAGATAGCTCTGTTTACATCAAAGACATTTATAGCAACATACTACATATTGTCTAAACTTCAAGTCTTAAGTAACCTGATCACGGGATCTCACACATTATTAAGTAACAATTTAAAGCACAGTCTACGCAATTATGTAAATTATGGGTTCATGACCCACTACTATCAAGGGTTAATTATTTTTTATGACAACAATAAACTCTACATCCCAAATTAACAGTATAAACCAAAAGTTTGCGCTTCGGCTTTGTCCAGCTCATTATGAGTTATCGCACCACTGGGCTGGACTGTTTGTTAATCGGTCAAACAAACGCGACCCCATTAGAAATTAATTAAATTAACCGACAATGTATTGGTCCGCAAACATGTAAAGGGTCCATCACACTTGACGATTAAAAATACATACACATGATGTAGACATTCTGATCGCATAATTATACGAGTTTTGTTATTAGGGTACCCCGAGACCGAAATAGTAAACGGACTTTCTGTTCCGCTATGGGTAACGCACTCTATACAGGTCTTTCTTTAAAAGGATAGCCCCGTAAAAAGTATTACAGACTTGCAGTGTCATCGTCTTTAGCCACAATGCTACCTATATTATGAAAGGACCTAAAATTTTTAATAACACGTAGTATCATAAGTGACTTATTGTCTCTCTAGAGCTAATATTCAACGTCGATATAAGGAAATATTGCAAATATGTTTTCGACCCTTACGGGTACGACTTTTATTTGACGTATTGAAGAAAGCCCGTCCAATTAAATGTTTTTTTTTTCAAATTTTCCTGTTGTATAGTATTCAGTATCATATATGCAAGGTCGCTTACACAGTGTGTCGCGGCTGTATTATTTGCAATCGGCCGCGGGCGCAAACATTCGTATCGTGTCGCGATTATTTGCAAATTTTGTGCATGTGTCCTGATGCAGAGTGCGTCACGTACATATTAATATGAATTTGATTAGTTGTAGTCAGGTTTTCGATGGAAGAGCTATCGACACTACCATTTATCTAATACTTGTATGTATTGTACTAACTTCTATTGAAGTATTATCCTTTGGACATTCCCACACATAATTTAATTAATATGAATTTCAAGTAAAGTTTTCAAATTTTGGCATGAATTCTACGTTTTCAAGATAGAGTGTATAGTTTATTTTTACGATAAACTTGTAATCTTTCACTCTATTTGATTGGAATTCAATTACGTTCCTTGCTTAGCCGTTTCAAGTAATTATACAATTGCAATAAAGGAGAATGCACAAGTTCAACATTCACTTACCCACTTTTAACTTTTACAACCTAATAAATGTTAAATGAAGCACAAGTTACTGCAACATTGGCTGCACTTTAGGGATGCGCCACTATCAATAAATTAATTAAAATGTTTAATTTGTAATTTCTACAAACCTTTCATATAATACACGCAGTCATAGATAAATAACTCTGCCAAGTTATAATACACCAGTCATATTCACTTAAGACATATTAGAACTTTAAAAAAACCAGTCAAGTGCGAGTCAGACTCGCACACTAAGGGTTCAGTGCCAACTTTAACTGAATTAGAGATCCACTTACTTCTACTTAGCATAATACTACAATACATATTTAGTTCACCAAGTAACTTCGTTTTTTATAATATCTGTATGAATAACAAAGTTATGTTTGCAGTTATGGAAAATGTAGTACAAGTTCAATCTCGTTCAAACTAATTTTCGTTGAAAGTCTTTGTCAAGATCTACACCATGATTTTTTTTCAAAATTAACACTCGCTTAGTTTAAAAGTAAGATAGAGACTTAGAGAAAATGGTTACATATATAGTATTGTTTTTCGTATCGCTATGATACTTTTACGGTTGACAACGCGATGCATCTATCGACTCAGTTCCACCACTAGCGAAAAGTTGCCGCTAGTTCCCAAACACAAACTCAGCCGGCAACGTCTTACTAGCTCGGAACCAATAGAAACACATAAATCACGACCCCGTTACCCAACTTTGTGCCGAAGGTGCGACACACCTGGGATTGAGTTCATTGTGAGCCTAGAATTTGGAGGTTTCCTCCTTCCCCCTTAATGGCGCAACTGTTTAGTTAGAATTGAGTTTGCATTCGAAATTTACTTCTATTTAATTATTGAATGTGATTTGGGCTTTATTATTTGTTATTGACGATTAATTTCTTTCAACTAACTACAGGGTTTGGCACTCGAAGTGTCACTAGCTACAAATGCTGTAGCAACAAAACGGCTTACGACAGCGAGCCAATTTTTTAGCAATAATTAAAAGATTTGTTACAAACCTGCGACATGATTAAGTATATATACTAGTTTTTGAAATGAAAAATACAAAGGCGTCAGTGTTAACGCTTGCTTGTTTGAAGCGAGCGAGCGAAAGTTGAACATTTCAATATTTTGATGTTCAGCAAAATGTTTGCAAACAACACTATCATGTATATCTAGAGCGGATATAAAAAAAAAATGGATCACCAAATTGCTTAATGTAAACAATTGTCTGTATCAATGTCTGGTACAAATGTACTCATGATAGTCTTAAGCTTTGATATCCGGAAAATTGAACATTTAAAAAAATACATTATTTTTAATTGGTAACATTTCGAGTGCCAAACCCTGAATGTTCACGGTATTGCAGTACTTAATAACTCGGTATATACTAAGTTATAATGTAATGTAATGTTATATTATGAAGTGAATAAATGAATATGAATATATATCACAGCCAAACAAGAGAAACTATGATATCAGTTATTTTTTATCGGATTTATCCGTTGGGATTCCAAATTGACTAACGATATAATTTACAATATGTTCCAAATCACATGGATAGGATAGTTGAGTCGCTTGGTGAGTCATCATAATACATAATCTTTTACTTCACTTTGATACTAGATTACATAATATTTCAATTTACTGTGAGTAACACATTATTCAGAGACATGTAAAATTCATATTTTTATTGCACTTGAAGAGTGTAGCATCTTCGGGGTTTAGTCATAATTTTGTTGCTATCTCTTTAATGATAGCATTAGAATAATTTTTAGACACTTCTATTAGTGCAGATGATGAAAGAGATGACAAGTTGTTTTAACGTGTCAATACTCTTGATCGCGCCAGTAACCTCAAGTTTACAATAAACTGAATACAATTTAATAAACCATCAAACGATAGTTATTATTTAACTAATGTCAGTTATCCGTCTGACTTCCCACGCGACTCGCGATCAATCGTCAATGTTGACTCGTATGCCGAACGATATATGTTTACAAATAATCGCTATTGACGATTGTTTACTCGGCTCAATCGCGACATGCAAATAATAATGTGCATACGAGCACCAATGAACACACTGATCTTCTATTAGAAATGAATCAAAATCGGTATAGAAAAATATCTCCCGTATTTATAGACGAGCAAATTAAGAATGCTTACCTTTAAATTTTATAGTAGGAAACTCTACTTTATTAAATCGGTATATTAGATTTTCATCCAGAAAAAAGGCCTGGTATGTGCAGAAGGTACTATTTTTTGGTTCATAAAAATGACTACTTTCGAGTGTATAAACATTATTTCCAGTTGACGTTGTAGTCACAGGATTAAAGATTATGCATTATGCCCTAGTAGCTAAATCCCTGAAGATATCCATTCTACATTCCAAACCTGATATAATGATGATAACGATGTTCTCCTACTGATTTTCGATCCAGGTACGCAGGAGGACGCTGGTATTATAGTGCCCAGATGTGTGCGCAATACACAAGTGCACTCTCTGTTCCTTCACTCTCATTAATTCGATATGACGGCAGTCAGACATGTTGAGAGATCAAGCGCAGGACCCACGGCTTAACGTGTTTTCCAAGGCATCACCACCGACTTCCTGACTACGAGCTGTTTGCGAGTGTTTACGACTGGAAAAAACCCAGAAAAAAAGTTCGACCCGACCCGGGATTCGAACCCGGGACCTCTTGCGTAGCCACCGGCGAGCTAACGGCTACAACAACGAGGCAGTCGCGATATACAATATGGGTTTCTTACATGCCATGATCTTCTTAACACCAACGATCAAAATACAAAGAAAAAGCAGTTCCATTTCTGGTATTTAAAGCGGTTATGAAACTTGAACAATGAAGTAAATTAAGATACTTTTCGGCGTGTCTTAGAAAGTCCAGAAATTCCTTTAAGCTGTAAAATTAAAAACCCATTATTCAGAGGCGCCCGTCAGACGTGGTCGCGTTTCGCCGCCATCTTTCATCGCGTTTATTTTTATGCGCGCGCGCCGATCCTCTATTGAGTAATGGCCGGTGCGACGTATTGGCAGCCGCTAATCCGGCGTGACGTACTACAATAGCTTGACCTGTCATTAACGCGGGGTTATGTTTCAGCGAGTTGACGACGGACAGCATAAAACATCAGACAGAAGATATAAAGAATTCTAGATATATAGTATTGGGCTCAGGAGTTTATTGATTGATGAGATCTATATGTCCAGCGGAAGATTTAGGCTCAATCACTAGAGGGATTGATCAATCTTGTTGCTGATATTATTTATTAATATGCATTGCAATCAGTCTTCATCGCATTTTTAATCAGGTAAATTAACAGGAATGAAAAATAAATAGGAGGGTCTACAATATTTCTAAAGAATCTAACCCCATTAACCAATCCAATAGTTTATATAAATATGCGCCTGACAACACACCAATTGTCGTGGTTTCATACTTATTTTTTTTTTCCTTTTACTACAATTGACAACATTTAAAAAATTTTGCATACACATTTTTATTTTTTTCCTGCAAGAACTTCGAAAATAAAGGCACCCATATTTTTTCATTTTCATTTCTTTTCAGTATTTTCCCTGATAATAATTGTTTAAAAACTCTCCATTCTAAAAGAGCGTAAGTACATGAGGTTGGATGTCACGAGGTCATGTCTTTGCTATATTCCATTTAAAAAAAACTGACATTGATAGTGTTGTGGTCTGTATCAATTGTAGAATTGAGATGTCGATATCGATATTAATCCCTCAAGCGTATGTGAACGAGACACAATAGAAATTCTTTTGTTATGCGGTTGCCTGCAACCGCTCGGGTGTTGAAGCATTAATGGTATATCCATTAAGTATTTATTTTTTCTTTATTAAGTAACATCTGATTTAAGTTATGCAAACAGTAACTAAACTAATTTAATATTATAATGATGCCTGAAAATTACTTAATTATTTTCTCATACCTACAAATATCAATCATATTTCGAATGAGGAATCATGATGATTATTTCATATCTTAACTAAAAGAATAATTTGAATGCAAAATGTATTTTTTTTAATAATCTTCAATTTAGCATATCGTAATTTATCGATAATGTCTAATACAACACCGGAAACAACCACAACACTAAATGTCAAAGTGACAGGTGACAGCAAGGTCATATGTTCCAAAGCATTTTTTTTCTGCAAGAAATGTCATTGCAAAGGCGTAAGCTGTGAAATGCCAACTTCCATGTTCTTTTCGGTCTTTTTCATTTTACTTTAAAAATAAAGCAGAAAAAAATCTGAAATTTTTTTCATCGTGTTTAGAATCGTTAAATCTTGAAATGGTTTTCGAATTTTCATACCTTCGCAAAAATGAAATGTTGTCAATTACCAGACAACTATTATGACGGGGGCGTCTCCCATAAACTCTTAAATACATAAACATCCATGATTTAGGTACAAATGTTCGTGCTCTTCATACATCAAATATTTGCCCCTTGTGGGATTCGAATTCGCGACGGCCGGCGTAAGGCGTCAGGAGCTCTAACCGATTCACCAAACAGTCGTGATAAGAAGCTATAAGCTCAAATTCCATTTTAACATGGTAATATTTGATAAGTTCGTATGCTGCTTATTAATCACATCTCTTCTTTAGGCTTATAAACCTACCGACATCTTTATGTTTGTAGGTGTATCATTATACAAGCAAGATACTATGACGAATGATTAGACTGTTTACGAACTCAAACACATATGAAGTAGGTTAGTTAGGGCATAGCGTGCAATCATTAATGAATCATAGAGCACACATCCTTACTATTTACTCCACTTATTAGGACTGAATGGTTCTATTGAACTTGTTAAACAAACCATTATTGCATTTTATTTGATCAATTTTTGGAGCAAATAACGCGTAATTGCCTAAATAAGGTATCAAACAATATACAGCTATATATATAAGGCATTATGGTCCCGTCCTATTTCTCACAATCGTCAAAAATTGTGCTCAAAACGCCAATCTTCATAACAATGTATGAACGAATGACGTCACGTTACAAGTAACAAGCCAATATCGATGTCGATTATACAATCTTCAAGCCGATCGATGGTCAATATTATTTTAATATCAAATACCGATTGATAACACGCGTCTTGGCGCCACTCGCAGCTCTCTTGGATCAGATTCAAAGTTCCTACTCTATTGGTCAATATTTATTTTATTTGATTTAGTTTTTATTAGAGTATCGATCGATGGAGCCAGCTCACACAGAAGAAGCTTTCTTCCTGACTTAAAAATCTTTTAAACCTCAACTGTTATAAAACACTGGTGCAAGTATTTATTTCCACTATATCGGTCGTTAGTCGGAAGAACTGATAGCCATTGGGGCAGAAAAGTTCTATATTGAAGACCATTCGACCAAAGACACAGCGTAGGACGTCCATCCACAAATTGGACGACCTTGTAAAGATAACAGGATCTCACTAGATGCAGACCGCTTGCGATCGGTCGCTATGGAAAACCGTGAGGGAGGCCTGTGTAAAGCAGTGGAAGTCTTTTGGTTGATAATGATGATGATAATATCGGTTTTCGTATTTTAATATGCCTACCAGCATAACAGCGCGTATGAGAGTGATAGCGAAATAAAGATGTCTTACATAGTAGGACTCAAGATGCGATAATTCATTCGCGATGTGATTGTTTGACTATTCAACGAGTGTATCAAGACATTAATGTTGTGATCAGTCTTCTTTGATGCGGATAGACGATTGCTGTGATTAATACCAGTCATAAAAATCATACTTCAGCTGTGATTTAAAGCCACAGATGACAGAGATATGTTATGTAATTAATCCATCATTGAAAGTTATAATTCAGATATAAATGTGAATCCAAATTTCACTGTTTCTAAAGTTTCTTGTTGGCTCTATAAGTCTCTTTCAGACCATGTAGCACCATACGTTTTCATGTTCGAACTTATATCGCGTGTCAGGGCGTTTCAGCTTAAATTTTCCAAGATGCATGATAATCTACCTCGGAATCCGAGACTTGCAACCATGGTCACCACCTGATTGCCACGTTTAGCCTTAGCCCTTAGCTCTTCATGGTAACAATCTGATAGTACATGGTTGTTATAGTGAAAAAAGGAAGACCCATGTCGAAGCTCGAAGGACATGGAATTCTCCCTTTATAAGCCAAAGGAACCACAACGTGACAAATCACGCAGCGTGTGCAATGTTTGTCTCGCCGCGTGATGGATGGCCACTTGCGTGAAACGTGTACTTTGAGGCTTATCTTGTAAAACGACAGTAATTCATTAGTGTTTGGGTTTTAGTCACGGCATTTCTTAAAATGCTAGGCACCCTCACTGAAATGTGTCTAAGTATGATTCCATAGACTTTTTCTAATCAATCTGCTTACTCGAATTCTGGAGACCTAAAACTAATGCATTAATCACAACCTAACACTAAAGAAAAAACTGAAATATTAAATCTACGTCAAGTCTCTAGACTTGACGTAGATTTAATATTTCAATGGATGGCCACTTGCTTAAAACGTGTACTTAGAGGCTTATCTTGTAAAACGACAGTAATTCATTTGTGTTTGGGTTTTAGTCACGGCATATCTTAAAATGCTAGGTACCCTCACTGAAATGTGTCTAAGTATGATTCCATAGACTTTTTCTAATCAATCTGCTTACTCAAATTCTGGAGACCTAAAACTAATGCATTAATCAGAACCCAACGTTACAGAAAAAACTAAAATATTAAATCTACATTAAGTCTAGACCGCTTTGGACACTAACGAGATGAAATGGCATACTCGTATATATTTTTTGTACGATTTTTTTTTGCTTCAAACTATCGCGTACGAGAGTTTCAGATGAGTTGACGTTTTTACAAATGTCAACTGCATTGGTTCGTTCTGTTGTTTGACCTCATTTTCGAGCTCAATTCCTGTCCAAGCTCTGTAATTATCTTTCGAAAATTGTCGAATCGCTGATTATATGAACAGCGTTTCATTCAAATTTTTTGGGCATGCTCCAACTGGGTAATTGCTATGAAATGAAACAAAAGAGTTGTAAGAAGACCTTTTTAAATTTATTTTTGTGAAGGAAAGCATACGAAGAAAAGATAATTTCCAAATTAAAGATTTGAAGGAGTGTCATTTTCCCTTACATCAAATGGTAGGTATATACCAGGCCGCTCTCGATCCTTCTGTTAATCATCAATTTAGAACAATAAAGATTTGTCTCTAAATGTATTATTTAAGGATAATCAACAAAGTTTCCTCTTCTCATTTGGTAAGAAATATAAATATTTTCTAACCTGATCATTTATTTCTCAGGTCTAGGATTTATTGAAATAATAATGAATTAGGGATCTAATTTAGCTAATGGCTCAATAATTAACTAAAAATAACGGTTTTGCCTCGCCTCGCCTCATTAAAAGGTTACACGTGTTAGCAAATATTGATTTTAATATAATTATCTGTAGTTGTAAAAATATACATTTATCACGATTCAGTTAGGTTTTATATCCGTGTCTGCAAAACTTAGCGCTGTCAGATCAGTTGCACCAATTCTTAACAAGTTATCTACGTAAATGCGGCCTTAGGAGACCACGTTTACCAGAAAATCTGCTTGAAGTTTTCTTAAGTAATAAAAAGCTTACGTGGTTACGTGACCTCGTATGGCTCTTTTGTTAATAAGAAAACTGTACCTCGATCCCTTAATCCTTATCCCCTCCGCATCCAATATAATAACGCACTCAGGATACTGCTGGGGCTGTCGAGGCGTTGTAGCGCATCGGGAATGTTCGCAGAAGCGCACATCGACGACTTCTACGCCATTATGCGAAAAAGATCCGCGTCAATGCTTACTAGGCTCCGCTCCAGCACTAGCGGTCTCCTGAGGGTGTTCAAAGACCGGTGGGACACACCTCTGCTGCGTCACTGGATGATGCTCCACACCGGATGAATTTTATTGTTTTTTTTTTAAATCTATTGTTGCTATTTTCATGTTTTTTTCTACTAACCATAATTTATTAGTTTGTTTTATCTCTGTTTTTTATTTACTTTTACTAACAACATTATGAAACCTGGCTTTCTGAAATAAACAAATTGAATTGAATTGAATTAACCCTAGGTCCACAATTCATGCTAAGACTCGATCAAATAACCTACACAACTTTACTGCCGTTCTATCCAATATAAATTCCGTATCGAAACCTGTGCATATACGAATACGCTTTACATATTACGGCAGCGGTGCCATAAATTTTTCATGCAACTCTGAACTTTATCTGTGGGCATTAAGAGCGTGATATACCGTGCATTAGAATGAAAACATACGGTTTTGGATTTATAGAATCAGCGCGATTTTCTAAAATATTGACGCAGAACATTAAAAAAAAGCAACAATATTGATTTATGTTGTAACTAAGATTATTGAAGAAAAAAAAAAACATGAATAAATATTTCATTTCGTATTTACCTTAAAATTACATAGCTTTATCGAAATCAATTGCTTTTACTGTCTTTCAAATAAGTTACACCTATTTAGAATGGTATAAAATGGTCCTATGCATGGACATAAAAAATAGGTAGTTATTGACACACAAATTTTCTCGACTTCATAAGGTTTTTTCATCTAAACACGCTGTTACTACCAATTTAAACAATTAGTGATAGATTGTTAATGCTGGCGTGTATTCGTTTTTTTTAACCGCAGCTTCTACGTTAAAGAAACATTGCTGTGAGTTTGCAGCGACGCATACGAGCGACTTAGTTTGCATTTGAATTTGAACTTTAAAACTATAACACCAAGATGCAGATACAATAGCTTTGCTGACTATAAGGCCAAGTCTACATTGATAAACTGTAAAACTAAAAATAAACGAGTTAAGAAAAACGAATATGCAAGAACATCGCGATAATGGCACTAATTCATATAATTATGAAGTGCACACTAATATTAATTTAAATAAAGTAAAAAATAAAATATATCAGCTGTATATAGCGTAGAACGACATGAATTTGAGATTACAATGAATCCAAAGCAATTTAAACGATTTGAATTCAGACTTAGGGCCGATTTCCCAAAGTCAGGTGAGACTTATTATCCGACTAAATAAGTATCAAAAGACTAATTTTAAAATTATATTTACATAAACAATTGCTGACAAATAGATGATGTTTTCAAATTAGGCGTTTTGTATTTTATTCGGCGAACATTCCTTATCTGACAACTGTTAAATCGGGCCTAAGTAGAGTTTTCATGATTTCTTTTGACAAATTATAAGACGACCTAGCTCAAAAACCATTACCAACAATCTCTTGGTTGGAGCGGAGGTTGACATGCGTATAGCGAAGGCAGCAACAATGTTCGGGATGCTTAGTGCTCGTTTACGGGAAAACAAGCATCTAACTACGAAAACTAAGATGCTGGTCTTTTAGGCCTCCGTTTTGAGCATACTCTTGTACGGAGCTGAAACCTGGACAACGTATACAAAGGTCGTACAAGCGTTGTGTCCAGAGGAACCTGGGCATTTCGTGGGAGGACAAGGTGACAAATGAGAGGGTTCTAAAAATCGAACAGTCCATAAACAGAGGCGACTGCGTTTGCTAGGGCATGTGTACAGAATGGCACCATCTCAATTACCTCAACGCGTTCTCTTGGATGCAGTTGCGAATGCAAAAAGAGATGTAGAGAGGCCATTGCTCCGCTTTAAGGACTACGTTAAGCAAGAAAATGACTCCTTTTAACCTTGATCTCCATAACTGGGATAAGCTTGCGGCGACGTTTTGCAGAGGGTCGCGAGCTATGTGATCGGTCCTGGTTCGCAACACTTGCCAAATTGATAAGAGACAGACAAGACATTAAAGCGACTTTACTCGATCGGTCGTAGACTTCTCTTGTCAAGCATGTAGTAGACTTTTCCGTTCTCGCATCGGCTTATATAGCCATGAAAAGCGATGTACACACATTGCACTATAAACAGTCTGAAGAATACGTATAGACCATTGGTTGGTTGGTTGCTTAAAGGATTAGCATCCAAAGAGAGAACGCGGCCAGTATCATCGCTCCTTTGCCTCAAGGATAGGAGCTTAGAATTCGAAAGATTTTGAAAAAGCAGGTTTAAAGTTAGTAATGCATGCTAGTAGTTTTAATTTCTTATAAATAATAAAACAAAAAAAACTAATTATTAAATTATTTTAGCTAAAAAAATACTCCATGTGTACTCAGTCTAGTTCAAACAGACAGATGGGCCGTTTAAAAATAAATGAAGTGTGACGCGCCAAAACGCCGCCCACAGCTCATTAGCGGGAGCTAATTAAATTATGGATGCTGAAGTTTGCAAGCCGCGGGTTATGCACACCTGGCCAAAGACAATAGACGCTGATAAGTGCTTGATTACAAAAGACAGACAGTAACAAAAGTCAATCTACATACAACGCGCGCTTGAGCAACACACACGTAGAAACTGTTCATTTACACGAGATCTCGGACTATTTCGGGACAGTACTAGCGTGAGTGCCGCTCGTTTCAGACACGCGTCTGTGAAGTTTTGTAAGTTGAAAATATGTTACATAGTGCCTAGGTTTATAATTTCGCTTCCTTATTTTTATTCTCAACAAAAGAATCAAACAACTAGAATGCGATTTCGACAATCATGTTAGTTCTTTTGTTTATGCCTTATTAGATTGACATCCCTAGAGCGACCGGGGAAAGTGTGTGTCACAGTGAAGTACATGCATTAGTTTGACATCTCTTGCAGTCTTAATTTTGTGGCTTAATTCTAACAGTTCGTAAATTTCGGAATCTGGCTATAAGAGGAGAAAAATATGGAAAGAAAATGACATGCTGCAAGCATAAACGAACTCTAAAGAGTATTGCTAAGAATATTGTTATAGGCGTTGAAATACACGTGTTCTTATTCTTCAATGCAATGTATGCAATCAACAGCACCGTAAGCAAAATGTTGTTTGCTACAAAAGCAGGTCATTTTATAATGTATTTTTTACAACTTAGTATTCGGGTATTATTCAACTTCTCCTCGATTAAAACGCAATTAATAATGTACGTTTAAACTTTATATGAAGTATGGCTGTAAAGTGTTCAAAACTTCGGAATATCAAATTTTATAAGTATCTGCGTAAAATATTCGTAAATTGCAAATACTATTTGCAGAGAAACAAATACAACTACTCCTTGTTTTAGAGCTTATGCATGATATTAAAAATCGAATAGTGAATGTCAGTCCGTCTGCGATGATACATTTTTTCCACAACCAAGCTTTGCGTATCACACTAGTATTGGGGCAATCCATTCTCTTTTTTAGATATAGGTAGTAATGGTTTATTTTTTATTTTTGACACGTTTATGTTTAACGTTTAAAGATAAAACTTAAGATTTCCTAAAATATCTTTTTGTGGTAATAAATTCCCTCCGATCCCTCTTTCAACGCGTACAAATATCATAACCTACTCCCTCAGCAAATATAAACGCAAGTATCTGCCTGAAACCGCGGTCAAAATGTAGGAAGTAGTAATGATAGACCCTTAGAAGGGTCCACTCACCGATAGTTATGTAGCACTAAGCCCAAAAGGGCTGGCCTGATCAAAAAGAAAAATATCAGAAAACAAAGCCGGCCTAATGCTTTTGTAGACGAGTGGCTCTACCCTGTGAAGGGCTGCCGCGGGTTGTTAATTCAATTATCTGTACATTTCCGACGGCTTTCTGTACATTGTTTATACATTTTTATTGGGAGCAGGTATACTCTTGACTCTTGAAGTGTGGATAAAGCCAATCCACCTGGAAATAGCCCGTTGTTTACTCTGCATTTCAAGATTTAGTTATTATCTTTTAATCATCATTACCTCTCTCCGAATGTCTCAAAATTAGATTTTACTACGTCTTAAAATTTATTAAAATAAATAGAGATTCTTTGCAAATCGTGCATCATCATATGTTTTATATAGATATATATACTTAAATGTATTCCTGATTTTTAGTGAATTGTTATACCTTAATTTCGACTCACAAACCTGACTTAAGGACTTCACTAGAACGAAGCAGTACCTTAAAAACTCGCGATAGCCCTCACAATGTGTCATTACACAATCGTTGGCTGGCCCCTCAGAGGTGAATGAAAAACCCACATTTAAAAGAGAGTGGCGAAATCAAAGAGGTCCATTTAGGCTTATTACACGGTTGGGGACAAAAAGTCCCCTTGTTTCTGTCGAGGGCGAGCAATTACAATAAGTGCCATATTGTCCCGATTTGAGAGAGCTGAGTTAGCCTGTGGTAGTGTTGTAGCTAAAGGTTAGAGGTTTGGGTCATAAGCATGCATGTGATTGTTCCATAACCTGTGTTCTTCGATTTTGATAAGGTCTAATAAACTGTTTTAGGCAGTAAAGATACATGTTATGTAGGGAGGGTCTTTATACTCTAATAAACCCATACGATTTCGATTACCATACCACAAAGTGCACTTAATACTCACTATGGGATGAGAGTGCTGTATGCAATTGGTATTTATTTATTCATAAAATAATAATAAAAATATTTATTTATTGATAAATACGCCTAATTTGAAAAGGTCACCTAATTGCCAGCAATCAAACGTAACTGACATTTTTTATTAAATCTGTCGCTTTATAATTTATCAGTCTGATAAGTTTTATCTGACCATTGAAAAATTGGCTCCAAATAAAAATAAGCAAATGAATAAATCGCGGCACACTTGCAAATAAGCATAAAAAAAATTACTAAGGTTAAATCCGCACATACCGGGACTAACGGACACGTGCCCATCACTTCGTGTAAAACCAGTGTTTCCTCACTCCGTGTGGTATGCCTTTGTTTCAGGCTCGATGGGAGCTCGATCGATAACATCGGATAGATAAAAAATGCTCTCAACTCTATGCGAGTGCATTATCTAAACGGTAAAATGAAAATGCTGCGACAAAAGTCAATATCAAATTGCTGTATGTAGCTCTAGACAAGATTTGATTTTTATTTCAAACGCAAAGGGTCGGTTAGTATTAAATACATAGATTTGGCCGTTTCTAAACGACCCTTGCTTCACAACGTCTGAATATGTTTCCATTTACGTCACTACTTTATACGTAATGACGTTTCATATTTGAATTATTCGTTGGTTAGTGTTGATTTGTTCATTGTGAAACAACGCCTTGGATATTTATTTAGAGTTTTATAATTACCTAAATAGAGACGACATAATCCTCAAGACAATGATGCTTTTACAAACCCATAATAATGGCCAAACACAAACAACCCATAAATATTTCGTGCCGATTCAATTTGCCATTAATTTATTTTCCAGGAAATCTTATTTCAACAATGGAAAGGTTTCTGTTTGACGGTCAATAAGAGCGAGGAAGGGGCAAATACAAACTTCCCGTCTAGGGAAATTACTCAAGGCAGAATCACAAGTTTCATTCGTGAAACGAAGGATTCTCCACGGTGGAGGTAAATTTTTGACGAGATTGGGTCATAACCCCGAGTGACGTTGGCGCAAGCACTTTTTTCTCAGATGCTTTTATGAAGCTTGAAGAAAGTCCGTCTGTGAGTTGTGCACTGTGTATTCAACGTGAATCTTGCACGGTGTTTGAAAATGGTAAAGGAACATAAGTTCTTGTAAAGCAGATCGTATTCAGAAATATTTACTAAAATTCATGATAATCTCTAAACGTTCAAGTGGGGAGCGAGTCGCGATAAGAGAAATCAAAGTCAAAAATAATTTATTCAATTTAGGACACAAAATGCCACTTCTGAACATCAATTATTAGTTTATATCAATTAATTATGGCCCATATGGGGCTAGAACATGACTCCTTATGTTTTGTTTCAATCAGTTTAGGTTCAGAAGATTTTTATTCTTATGAAGAACACTTACAGAGAAAACGTTATAAAAATAGTAAATTTACTAAATAATGAGCGCAAGGAGCACTTAACCTACACTTAATTTTAGCAGTAAACAAAAGGTAACTCTATATTGTACATACAATATCATACGAAAGACGGATTATTAGTAGTTTTATCATTACAAAAAAAAAACAGAACTTTAGTAGGTAGATGTTAAAAACTTATGAGTTAAAACCGGCCGAGCAGATATGGATGAAAGAAATCGTCCGCAAGTCACGCAATCACGCGTCCGTCCGTTTTTATAGTATCTCTTTAGTGATTATGTAATGGTATAATTTTAGAGATAGAAAAAAAAACACCTTTATGTTATTATTGATTGTTGGTTTGTAATACGTTTTAAATAATGACGGCTGTCAACATCCCTATTCTCCTATCATCGAGCCTTTTATTTACGAATGACAGACCGCGCGAAAGTAATCCCGTAAAAAAAAACCTGTGATCTCTACTTATTTTTGGGCTTTCAAAAACCGGAGCCGGGGGCAACGACCCCAAAAGTTAGGGGGTCGGAAAAAATTGACCCAAACTAATGGAGCGGAGCGAGAATGAACTTTAAAAGTCGGTGAAAGACTCGCCTGTTGCCGCTATCCATGAGAGACGGCCCCTAAAATATTTCAGGGATTTTTCGTGCCACATTAAAACAGATTAGCGCTGAAACTTTGTTGAAAATGTCCTAAAAATAGCTGGTGATTTCAGTGTTTTGAACGGTAGAGGAAAACTCTTTTTTTTTCATATAAAGTAAATTCGCTGTCGTTGATTCGTTTATAAGAATCTTTTGTATGGTTACCGTTATGGTATATGCTTTTTATGCTAATGAAAAGTAAATAAACTGTACATATATTGTAGGTCTAGTAGATGGTATATCTATGATAATTTGCTTCCATGCCCAGGGGGTGTGTTATAGTCGCTGATGTTGTGTTTTTGCCATGTATTAGAAACTAATTAATTTGGAGACTGTGCATGATCTCAAGCTTACGTTTATCAATAATCTAAACACATGATGTACCAACTCAAATGAATAAATTTCTCCTAAACAGAGGGCAAATATGTTATATTAAGCTTTTTAGTCAGTTTCTTTAAGGTGGTTTAAGTTTTTACCGTGGTTATACAGTGCCAAGTATTAAATACCTGTCGACATACAACTTATGAATCTATCTCATAAAGCTTTAAAATTGTGATTGTTTAGCATATAATACCAGTTTCAATATAAAACAGGAGTCTCGGCGATATTGTCGTCTGTCGCTACGTCAGTGTTTGTTATAGTTCGCTGTGAGACCTTTTGAAAACATTCTTTCCTTTTCCAATAGGTATCCCACAAAAGGCGGACTCTGGTAGAGGGAGGGTATGTTTGCGTAAATCCTTCCTGGAGCCGTAATATGTGAAGCATGCGTAACGTATTCTGCATCGACGGTAACAGTGTTTGATATAAACCTTCGGTAAACAAATTGATGTCCGGATTCTAGCCGACAGTATATGTGTTTTAACAGACTTAAAACAAAGGAGATGTTAAATTCAATGTGCATGTATGTGATGTTGGAATTTTATAATTTTTGACTATGTTGATCTAGTTAACCTTTTAAAAACGTGTGCTAATTCCGTATGTGTATGTATGTTTGTCCACGGATTTATCAAAAATGAGAAGTCATAGCGAGATGATTCCTTTTTATTTCAATTTAGGGTACAGTGAAAATTTCATCCAAATCAGTTTTATAGTTTTTAAGATATGGGTACCATAACTTAAAATCATGATAAAAAAATTAAGAAATTAGGCCACCTTCAAAAAGCATACAATAACGAAAATGTCAAGCTAACGTATACCAACAGTCTACACACAGCATGTACAGACTCCTAAAAATGTTTTTCTCTCCCTAAATTCGTTATTTTAAGCTATTAAATCAGTCTTTTGGGGACGGTTCAATTTTTATAATTACTTTTTTTTCGTACTTTAAGGCGTTGATAAAAAAATATGCGCCAGAAAAAACGCACATTTTCTTGTTTCCGAAGTAAGGCATTACCTTTCTTGTGTTACAAGTAGGTAACAGACAACGATTCTGACGCTGACGAATGTCATAAATTATATTATGAATGAATAATATTATGAATTGTGATTCATTACAAAAACGATTTGACGTAACGATATTACTTTTACGAAAATATGAAAAATCCTATACTCTTCCATAGTTAAAAACAAAGGTTTCCCAAATACATAGCATTCTGGCAAACGGTTCTCTATCGTTGAAACCGTTGTTGATTTAGAAAAAAGTTAAACTTGATTCTCCTGATTTGCATACGTACCTATCAAGACGATAATATTAATAGCAAGGTACGTAAACCTTTATATAATATTACCATACGGGAACTCGTTGTAAACCGATACATACCACGATTTCAATCTGAAGATACGTGAACAGACTGCAATCGGGACCGATATTATGGATACTTCTATTATATTCATTGCCAAACGTATCTTGGCCCGCCCTTGTGTTAACATTTCAATTTTCAAGTCTAAAGCTTACTCGGCATTCGAGGCTCAACTTATAATTGCCACCGAAGGTTCCTCCCTAACTCCTGTTAGGATAATATCAGGGATAGTGTTCTAAAGTTGCCTTCAAACTTCATTCAGTTTTAGAGCTCTATCTAATACAGTTCAGCGGACTTAGCTCATTAGAATAGAATCGTTAGTAACGAAGTACGAACGTTTACGAAAGTGGGGGGTGAATAGAAAATCTCAAAGTCAATTAAGGGCCCTCCGTAAAGTTTGATAGATTTACGTGCTCAATTTAATTGGCGGTGAACGCGTTAAGATTCGAATCGGGACAGGTCTCACTTTGAGTTAGTTTATGAATAGAATTTGTCAAGAGAATACAGCTTTTCATTTCAATTTGTTAAAATTATAGAGAAATTGTGGTAGGTATAACTTTTTCTAGTGCTTTGCTTTGTTGATGATGTGACAGATAAAAACTGAACATTTAAATGATTTTTATTTAACTAGTATGGGTTACATATACTTTTGATTTCACAAGGTTTAAAAGTAGCTATCATAGTTTTATTTGAAGCATCTTAAAGACTACTTTCCATTTTCTTTAGATAAGGTTTGAATTGTTTTCATAAAGGCGGAGGGTTTTGCGATCCAACAACGAAGTAATCGGATTCATTATTTCATACGATAAAGCCGGATCGGTACATTTTGGCGGTGACAGCCAGAAACCCTACTTTCATCAACGATATCCATATTTCTGACTATATCCATCCCTGTCACTCATGCTAGCTTAGGAGCATGAGAGAGTGTGGTGGCCAGTCTTAAAATAACGGGCAATGTCTTACACAGTAAGGCTCCGGCCATTCCTTCCGGTACATTGTCTTATCCGGCCCGGCTGGCCGGTCGTCAATCATACTAGGTCATACCGGGTCACACGGGTCACCGGGTAGGGGGCTTGTATTATGAATGTGGTTGTAAAACGAATGTGGGAAGTTGGTCGTACTAAGATATTTTTGGAGTTTCAATACTGAAAGCTTGTTAACACTTAACAGCATTGGTCTTATTGAATTCAACAATTCGTAGAATCATATCTATTGATACTACTTATTTTAAGTTTGAAAATTAATCATTTTGATTATAACATTTATATCGTCCCAGATAATTTAAACAAGTTTGTTGCGTGTCTGATTAAATCGAAAATAGGTTTCGATTATTAAATCGATCGATTAAAGGCAAACAAAATATAGAGACCATACGTTATCCCGTGTAAATTAAAATAAATGTTTCGCTACAGCTACAATTCAAACAAAAAATTGGCTCGTAAAAATTTTTGCGCGAGTTCAAAGACCTTTCATGTACATCCACATCGTCATCCTTTTTTGTCGAAGTTGAATATCGAATGGCAAAAACTACTTGCAACTGCTGCCAAAAGTGGTGCAGGAAAATCGATGGCCAAGGCGCGGCTACCTAGCCCTCACATGTTTTTTTCCCACTCCATTTCCCTTATCATCGTATTAGATCGCCATCAATCATGCAACATTGACTTTTTTGTCCGAAGACTGGTTTGTTAGTGTGCGGTACTGAGGTAGCGATTGTTATGTGAGCATTGTTTTGGTGATGGGATAGTTTTTCTTGGTTTAATTCTTTTCAATGCCTACAACCATGCTTTTCCCGAAAAGTAACCTCAATTTTACAAAACGAAGAAGCAGCAGTGCGACAAAATTGAGTTATCTGTGGATAACTAATAAATGAAGCATATATTTTGCACCCATTGGCATCACAGAAGAAGCATTGCGTAGCCTACTTGATGCCATGTTAAGCATGTATCAAAGCAACCATTAATTGTCTTTATATAGTACTATTTTACTTTTATCGAATTTTTGACACCATTGGGCAAATGAAACGCCATCTTTGTGGCGGGGTAGGAAGTGTCATCTTTATTTCTTTAAATAATTATTGGTCAAAGGGTCAACAGCCTATAGCCACCAAGTATCTACATATATATATCAAGTAATAGGCAGTATGTATGTTTGTCATCGTATTATAGTTATCTCTATCGCTATTCTCTTATCTTTTATTGCCTCTATAACTTTACTTGCACCGCCTGTATATATATTTTTCTCTGTCCTGACCTTTTGGCATTAAGTCCGCCATATGTACCTACAATTTTATGTTGTGTGCATGAAGTTTTTAAATAAAAAAAATATATTTTACGAATAGCTCCTGAAACCAATTCCTGAAATCAAATGACAATGTATTGTTGAATTTTACGATACAACAGCGATTTTTCCATATAACATTTTTAATCGTTCAAAAAATTGGTGCCGGAATAACTTTTTTGCTGGAAAATTAAAATTGCTCGTGGAAAATTGAAACGGCTTACAGATTTTTTATTTTATTAAATTGTTAACTAGGTTGGTAATAGAAACGGGAAATTGAATTGACTCGTGTTTATGTTAAGCAGTTTTTGAAATAAAAATATTTTTCAAAAGATATTTTAGGAAATAAGTGAATATTACAAAATATACTACCTTTTAAAAAATCGTAAAACTATATTGCGGGAACTAATGGCTGTATGTCTCAAATCGTAGAAAATTTTGACAACTTTTTAAGTAATTATAGTGGCTTTACCAGTCAGACCTTTCCCCTTCACTAATATTTTAGTGAAGGGAAAGGGTTAAGCAAAAACGAAAAAAATACCAGAAATTTCATGTTTGGCACAGCGCCGCTTGCACAAAACTTTAAGGGGTTGCAAATCAGGTGTTTTCATATTAATTTAGGTCTTAACAACATATAAAAAATCAGAATGACCAGTTTAGGGCACATATATATGTAGATACTTGGTGGCCAAAGCTGTTGGGCCATAGATCATTAAAAAAAAGATGGCACTTCCTATCTACAAAGATGGCTTTTTTTTAGCCACATGGTGTCAAAAGCTTGATAAAAGGGAAAGAGTATAAATTGACCGTACTAAAATAAACAAAACTTATTCTGAATATTTTTCAAGGTTTTGTCAAAAATTTTCGTATTGCGGTATTGTCTAAACACTATAGATAAAATATGACAAGAAACGAACCTTTGTCTTTCAATCTCGGATTTCTGACAGTGATTCCCCGAAAAATTGTCACCCATATCAGCGATAACGCAACCCAACCTATCTGACCAAACAAGTGTATTGGATAAAGATATAAAATCCGGGTGCCCGGGCAATCAGGAAAATTGAAAGATCCGGGTTGACCCGGGTGTACCTTTCCGCTACATTGTCTTATCCGGCCGTGCGTCATTTCGTCGCCGGTCCGATAGGACGATAACCAGCAGGGTTATTACGTAAATTGATCATAAAAATATTAAAATTGAAGTATTAGTAGAGCCAGGCATTAACTTGGTACTCATACTCATACTTCAGCCAGCTTTATGTGTCTTTATATTTAATTTTTTACCTCATATTCACGTCATACTCTCTTACCATACTATCTATGCCATGATCGTTTTATGAAGGCTCCGAAAAAAGCGCTTTCTAGCGTTTGGTAAGTCATGATCGTTTTATGAAAGCTCCGAAATAAGCGCTTTCTAGCGTTTGATAAATACCACTGGCAAGTAGCTAGCTCACAAGTTAATATAAGTTTTCGAATGCTCTTTGACTATACTTTTTTAGAATTGAAATCATAAAGTTTCTTTGGTGGAATACATACATGATGCTTCATTTTTTTTATATTCTTTATGATTTCTGACTAGTTTATATAGACTGACAGGCTTCACTTTTTCATGGGATCTTTATGACAATGCCGACCACATCGTACATACCTAATTGCAGTGGTGAGAGATCTGATAAATAAACTGCTTTGAATGACGGTGTTTCAGCTATTTAAGCTATTTAAACGCCATGTCACACGGATTGTAATAACATAGCGATTGCTTGTAAGTGACGGTATGTAATATTAACCTCTTTGTGTCCAGGTGCCCAGAGTTTTCTACCGGGTGCGTGCGGTGCCGCAAGGGTAATCGCCTAGAAATAGTTAAGATGGCGGGTGACAATCTTTGCGTAAGCTGTACTCTGTTTGGACTGGACAATCATACAGCGTTTGAAAATTTAAATAAAATATAATAATGAATTATCCTCAAAAGTACTTTATTGGTAAAGAAGGCAGTTATTCATAAAATGAAAACACCAAGCAAATGGATTTTCCAATAATTTAGATTAATAATTTAGATTTTGAATTATAAAGGAACGTTGTAAGTTCCCCTAAAAATTACTTGATACAGCTTTTAAGTTGTTACATGGTAATTCAAACTTATGAAAATAAACCTACCAAGTGAACTCCACGACCCTTTTCCCCTGAGATAGCTATCAAAGTCGTATGTTAATCTCTCCAAAACTCGTGCACAAATCTGAAACTATGCGAAGTGAGCTCGAGTTTCTATAAACATAATCAGAACGGGCCTTAATAAACATATCTGGGATTGCCCATGTGAGATCTGGGGTGGGGTTAGTATGAAATTATCGGCAAAGACAGGGGTTGGTGGGGGCGTTATGAAATATGGGGGCAACGATCTGGCGTATGGTCAAGAAAGAAGAGCCAATGCATTGTTGAGTGATTTTGGGTCAAAAATGTACAGCGTATATGAGTTTGCGATGTATTTTATTAAGTACTAGTGGTCCCCCAACTTCGTCCGCGCGTTTTTCGATTTTTTCTCGCCTTCGACCTTCCCTAGACCTCCACGAATATTTTAAGACTAAGATAAGATAAATCCGTTCAGCCGTTCTCGAGTTTTAGTGAGACTAACGAACAGCAATTCATTTTTATATATATAGATAACCTTAGTCATAATTATTATAAAATATTATCTAGAACATCAATAACCCGTACACAAAAGCCTACCAAAGAAAGTTGTAGCGTTTAGAAAAGTTATTGCTATGGTTGTTTGAATTCCAAATCAACACGGTTAATTATATTACGGTATTTTATGTTGATGTGAGTATTATTTTATACTCAAAATTGAAAGCTCTCGATTTCAGTTAAGGTCAAAATAATATATTCTTAAAAGGTAACATATCAAAGGTCAAAATAATATATAAAATGTAACAAATCAAATAAATTGATGTGGTACCTATCTGTTCTCTTTTCACCCCACCAAGGGTCCGATATACGGATTAAGGCGGAGGCCAGCGTTAATCTCTGGCTGACTCCCAAATTGCTCATTCCCCCAACAAATGGAGTTAACAAATTCTATGGCACCTGTTCGGAAAATTATAAAAGTAATCCTCCCCGTCGGCACGATTAAATTTTTCGTCGACTTCGACGATAAGTGCGGCCCTGTTTTATTGGGGTCCCTCGATCTGAGCCAGCCAGAGGTTCTACTCCGACATTATTTTAAATTGATGTGTTCTTAGACCTTTTGCACTCTGAGACTACAAGCAGCCATGCAGTCGTGATGCAGCATCGATGCAGTCGCAAAATGTCAACCTTTACACACTTCCGCTACTTTTAGCATCGATTTTGTTGCGATGTTAACGCGCTTCAGTGTCAATGCAGTGCGATGCAGAAGCTCGACATTGACAAAAATTATGTACTGTATATTGGCTACTATAACAATACTAACGCGCGACAGCATCGACAAATTAAATCTGTTCATTGCGTGAGTCGCGATGAGGTCTTTTTAATTCGACATGTATTAACTCTTGAATCCAGAATTAACTTAGCGTGGCAAAAACAGTCTACAGTTAAGCGAGCTCACCTAAAAGAAGCCTGTTAAACGTTCTTTGAAAAAATCGTACTAAGCAATGTCACTGGGAGTGAGTTCTACTCTTTTGCCGTAGGGATTTAAATGTTGATCAGAAGTGTTTAGTTCATATTGGTGGAATATTAACACGGAGTAAATAATAACCCACTGACGTTCATGGAAAGTCGTTGGTGTGAGCCCATGGAGTACATGTCAACAGTCACCGAAGTAAAGACTGTTAAAAACTGACAAGCAACCTATCGAATTATATGATTGTTTTTGGAAATATCCATGACCTCAAAAGCGACATCTCTTAGCAGAAGCGACAGAGACGGTTAGATTCGCCAATACGCACAATGTATTACAAAGTATACCCCCTTTAGGCTTATCGTTATATTAGCGCGAATTCTCTGATTGAAATTGCTAAAGTAAAACGTTACAAGATTCGATGCGAGAATCGATAGGTCGTCGAACTATGTGAATTGAATCAAGTACAGACTGATCTGACGTGTTTATTTACAATTTGCCATAAAGGCCATGATTTGGTATTTTTATAGGTAAATATATATAAATTACATAACCTCCGGACTGTAAACAAACCCGTATTACATGAAAATAAACAAATTGAAGGTCCAAATTAAGCAACAGATGAAGACCCAATTATTCTTCCGAATAACAGCGAAAGAGGCTTATGGGTCTACTTCGGGGCATTTGTTAATAAACTGAAATGCGTCTTATTTAATTCGACGAATAGGAATTTGTCGGAATGGATTAATTCTCGGTAATAGTGGTAGATAAATTTAATTTTACGTAATAATAAAAACGCTGTCTTATTAATTCGTATATTACCAAATTTTTTCTCTACGTAAGACATGGAAATACAGGTTGCTGGTTAAAAGTCAATCAGTTTATTTAATTAATTATGGATAATTTGTCAAACATAAAACGATTTGAAATACAGGCTGTATTTCAAATCGTTTTATGTTTGACAAATTATCCATAATAATATGAAATATTTTTGACATCGTTACCGATTTTAATTTGACATTACCAAAATGTAGTATGTTATATAATTATATTTCATTATTGTATCAATATAACTGTTTATTATGTTATAATTTGTCATTTTAATTTAAACTAGCGGTCCCCCGCGACTTCGTCCGCGCGTTTTGAGTTTGCTCCCTCCCCTCCCGTCGCAGCGTCATGTTTTATATCCTAAAGCCTTTCTCGATAAATAAGCTATCCAACACAGAAATATTCTTTCAAATCGGTCCAGCAGTTCCTGAGAAAAGCGCGTTCAAACAAACAAACTCTTCAGCTTTATAATATATTAGCGCAAGCGCACGTTGTACTTAAGCTGCGAACATTATTTTGGTACGGAGTTATGTTAAAACTGTGATAGCTCCTAAGAAATTTATTGAAATCAAATGATATAAAGGGCAACTTGGTTCTAAAGGAAATGCTCGTGATGATGAATGTATTTATTTTGATAAGAATAAATACCTGTGTGTATAATACACCTCTAAAAATAATGCATTATTTTTTTACAAATTTATGAACATAAAAAAGGTTGTAGTAAGTCAACCATAAAAGATAGACATATGCTGTCGCGGACTTTATTATAGAACTCTTAATGCTGAACAATCCTGTCATACATGATTTTTGTGTAACTTAAGCGGTTTCCGCAGCGTATGCAGCGGAAGCTCTCAAAAGGAATATCTTTCTTCCGTTTTCGCAACATTTTTCATTTCTGCTGTGGTCTTATGAGTCGTATCTTTATGTTATATAGCCTAAAGCCTTCCTCGATAAATGGACTATCCAACGTAAAAAAAAATTTTCAAATCGGGCCAGTAGTTTTTGAGATTAGCGCGTTCAAACAAACAAACAAACAAACAAACAAACAAACTCTTCAGCTTTATAATATTAGTATAGATTTAAATGTAGTATGTAAATTATTTCAGTAATTTTAAATTTGTATTCGATATGGGGTACTAAATACCTAAAATAAAAGTCATGTTTTTTTATTAAGGTCGATAACTGACGAATGCAAACACATTCTATTCTTCATGCATGCGTCAAAGTACCTTATACTTGTATTACCGTAACTCGTCTTCAAAAATATATTGCTCTATACAAAGTTTGAGGCTACAGTGAACGTGTAAGCTATCATCGTACACACATTAAAACAATGCGACGAGTCAGTTTGCGGGTCAGAGGCTGTGGCTCGCCGCGTAGGGCCTGTAATTATACCCAACATACAGGGTGACCGGGGAATCCGAGATGAGAACCTATTACGACATCCATTATGCACTTGCGGTCCTGTTTCGGTCAGATTGAATTTTATATTTATCTTCAGTGTTTTCAATACCACACGGGATCCTGATCTCCTTTTGACTTATATCCGATTCTTGATACATCGTTTCATGTATCTGCTCTTTTGAAATATCCAATATAATAAATAATAAATAAATATTGGACACCAATCACATACATTGCTCTGATCCCAAAGTAAGTAGCTAATTGCACTTGTGTTACGGAAATCAGACACAACGGTGGTACCACAACACCCAGACCCAAGACAATATAAAAAAATATGATTTCTATATTGACCCCACCGGGAATTGAGCCCGGGACCTCGGAGCGGTGACGCCTTGAAACCAGAGTGCTTAGCTACTACACCACGGAGGTCGTCTAAGTCCACGAATATTTCTGTTGTACCAATTTCTTATAAAATTTTCTCATATTTAAAAATAAAACGGCTAAGTGCAAGTCGAACTCGGTACAGAACCCTTCGTGAGTGAACCACAAAGGTGAATAATATTTCAAGTGTCTGTTTCCGTTAGTGATATGGAACCTCCTCTTTCATAGTTATTTTAATTTATTTTAAGTATTTGTTGTTATTTAACCTTTCAAAATCTTCTCTTTTATCGAAAGCCAAGCGTCAGAACGACGACCTCCGTGATGTAGTGGCTAAGCACGCTGGGTTACAAGGCGTCGCCGCTCCGAGGTCCTGGGTTCGATCGGTCCCGGTCGGGACAATGAAGAAATCATAATTTTCTTTTTTTCACGGGTCTGGTATCACCGTTGTGACTGATTTCCATAACACAAGAGTATTGACTTCTTACTTTGGGATCAGAGCAATGTATGTGATTGGTGTCTAATATTTATTTATTTAGAACGTCCACCAAGATTAACACTAGACTAAGTAAAGATCGCAGGCACATAACATAACTTTTGGCGTAGCGAAAAATTTTAGAGCATCTAGTTTACTACATAAGTAAAAATCTATATTACATCATATATACGCTATAAAATCGGTTCCCTCACGGATTTGTCAAGACACTCGTCCGTCCGCGGTCGTAGCTCGCATCAATCACATACGTGACTCGTGATGGAAATCTCACCGACCTTATATACCGAGCGTATAACAACATAGAGAAAAGTCGCATCAATAGTCATGTTGAAAATATAAAAATATGAATAATTTAAACTTTTTTCTTGGAGTCGATTTACCAACGTTAGATAAGGAATATTCGCTGAATATGACACAAAACGCATAATTTAAAATCGTCACCTATTCAAGAGCATATAGAAAATTATTTATGAAAATGTAATTTTAATTTCTGACGTTTTTAACCTTATTCGATCGGATAAGTCCTGTCTAACGACAGTCAAATCTAAATGAGTACAGTTTACTACACAGACATAATATTACAGTCTCAACTTGATAATAACTAAATCATTTTTTAATTAGAGACTAATAACTCCATTTAAGGGGCCGTCCATTAATCACGTAAGGCTCAAAAGGGGAGGGGAGGGGGTACGGAAAATATCACGAAACATCACGAGGGGGGAGGGGGGGGGGGGTCTCGTTAGACATCACGTGTATTAATTTTATTTATTATTTGATAAAAAGCGCTATTTCTGAACCGAAATTTTGAACAGCGCGAAAATTTGAACGATTTGTTGTCACAAACCTCTTTGCCAATAACAACTGCCAGTGAAGAAGAAGCTTTAACAGTTGTAACCTTAAATGAAAGTCTTGCAACTCCGTAGGACGATAACAACATTAATTAATTATTCATTAATTTTATTGCACATACATATAAATAAATGTTTTTCGAACCACCATTTTTTAAATATTTTTTTCCAGTCAAAAATAGACTTCCAAAAAAATACACGTGATCCAGGGGGGAGGGGGGTGGGTCAAAAAATGAGAAAATCGACCTCACGTGATTAATGGACGCTTACGACGATTTAGATGCGCTCAATAAATAGAGGTTTCAATAAGGCTGGGATTAAGGAGATTTTTTCAAGGTTACGTTTTAAAGTGTTTTTTTCCTAGTTAACCGAAGCGTACTGCAGAACAGAGTTTCAGTCACGAGTAGCATAAAGTTTTATTCAATTATTATGTGTGGTGTCATACATCCTTACTTCACGGCTTTACTAAGTGACGTGATTTCGATAGCAGTAACAATAATATGCATGGTTAGTTTAAAGCTAACTATGTTAACCCGTAATGCCCCAATGCCACCTTTCTATATTATATTGATTAAAGACATAATATTAAGTGGAGTGGCTAGAGTTAGTTCATAAGTGAATAATTGTGCAAACTACAGACCCTTGGTGAGTGAGTCGTCAGTCCACGATGACTTGCTATGCGATGCGATTAACCCTTTGCCTCCCACACGCCGATTGATGATCAAAAGGGTCGTAAAGGGTTAAGTGAGTAGAAAATGAGCATTTTGTTTAGAGTTTAAATTGAAATTGATCGACAAAGAATGTTCGCTAAAGTTTTACGTAGTTCAGTTGATATTAATTATCATTTCTTGTAACCTTTTTTTTTCACACAGTACGAGCTCAAGAGACAAAGATAATTAGTTAATTTTATATCAATTAGTTTAATAGAATCATACAATTGTGATATCAAATCACCGTTAGCCTAAATGATTTTAACGACAACAGTAAATCGTCATAGTAAAGCTGTAAGTACTAGGTATTAGTTTTTTAAAAACAATTGGCGACCTCCGTGGTGTACGAGGGTCAAACTGAAAGTTCTTAGAAAATCAAAAACTGATTACATTAGCCAGTTATTAGTTTTATTATATCTTTTCAAAATATTGTCCATTGACGTCAATACACCGCTGCATGCGATGGAACCACTGGGAAAAGCACTTTGCCCACTCGTCCTTAGGGGTCTCTTCAATGGCATCGCGATACGCAGCCACCGCTTCTTCAGCATTCATAAACCGCTTTCCTTTAAGTTTTTCTTTAATTTTTGGAAATAAATAAAAATCACAAGGCGCGAGGTCGGGGCTATACGGCGGGTGACCCAGTAATTCAACGTTTGATGTCGCCAAATAGTCGATCGTTCGCTTGGCGGTGTGCGACGAGGCGTTGTCGTGGTGAAGGAGGATCCTACTGCGAGGTCGTTTCTCTCGAACTTTTTCCAAGACAAGTGGCAAACAATTGGTAGTGTACCATTCTGCAGAAACTGTTTTTTGATCCTCTAACACAATTGTTGCGAAATGACCTATCCTTCCAAAGAACGAGGCCACCATTTTTTTTCCCGCACTTCGATCTCTCTTCACTTTAGTTGGCAACTCCTCGAAAGGAAACACCCACTGAGCAGATTGTCTTTTGGTTTCAGGATCATAACAGTAAATCCAGCTTTCGTCATCTGTTAGTATGTCGAACACAGCATTTGAGTCACCTCCGTTAAATCTTTCAATCATTTTACGGCACCAATCCACACGATGGAGTTTTTGAGCCTTAGTCAAATTATGAGGTATCCACCGGGCGCAAAGCTTCCTGACCGCTAAATGTTCGTGGAGGATTTTGTGCACTTGACTCATACCGATGCCTAAGCTTGTCCGAATCTGCTGATAGGTCACTCTTTTGTCAGTCTCTATCATACGCCGCACAACACAGATGTTATTTTCAGTCGTCGCCGTAGAAGGCCGCCCCTCACGTACATCATCAGTGAGATTAGTGCGACCACGTTTAAACTCATTAAACCAGTTGTAAACAGTCGCACGAGATGGGGCTTCATCGTAAAAGGCCAATCGTAGTCTATCATAACTTTCTTGTTGACTTAAATGACATCGAAAGTCATAAAAAATCATTGCACGAAAATTTTCTCGTGTTAAATTCATGTTGACGTGACACAGACAATTTTCAATTTGCCGCCAAATCGTAAAACAAATGACAAATGAATGAAATATATACTCAGTAATATTGGCAAAGAGTTATATTTTCAAATTTTAGAATTTTTTTTTTATTATATTGTTTATAAGTGGCCAGTTCTAAGAACTTTCAGTTTGACCCTCGTAGTGGTTAACAAGCTGGTTTCAAGGCGTCGCCGCTCCGAGGTCCCGGGTTCGATTCCCGGTCGGGTCAATATAGAAATCAAATTATCTATATTGTCTCGGGTCTGGGTGTTGTGGTACCACCGTTGTGTCTGATTTCCAAAACACAAGTGCATTAGCTACTTACTTTGGGATCAGAGATTTGGGGTCTAATATTTTAAAAATATTTGGAAAAAAAAATAGTATTCATTATTTTATTTTGGAATCTTTTGCCAAGCCTAACTACACTTAACGTAATGCTTTCTAAATATCTATTAGTACAAGCAAAAAACCATCTGTGAGTACACCATCAATATCCTTCCCAAACGAGCGATCGCAAATCGTTTTATTGTAACAACAATCAATATAAAACAACCTGCGCGAGGAATACCTTTATAAATCACTGGAAGCCGACACAGATCCAACAAAGCCCTGCCCAGCGCAGGGACGTACTAATGGAGCCGGTCAATTACTTAAGACCGGGGAACTCGATCATAATCCCGTATATCGATCAAAGTTCGGCCCTGACCGGTCGGCGGCGATTTTGCAGTTTACAGTGCAAAGTATACTTCAGTGCAGATAGTACAAGGGACGAGGAAGAAGATTATTTGAAGCAGTTAAGAAACTATGTTTAGAATGATGTTATATTAATAACTAGCGGTCCCAGTGAACTCCATTTTATTCCTGTCCCCGTGATTTACATAGATATTAGCTTGGGGCGGCGACGAATGTAACAAAGTGAAAATCATGAAATCCGGTCCACCCGTTCTTGAGTTGTTATAGTTATGTAACTAGCAAGACCTTCATTTATGTAATTATTTTTTCATCTTTCTTTCATTTCTGCTATTAACTTAAAGTTCATAATACAATCGTGGTGATCTAATTAGGGACTTTATAAAAAAAATATGTTATTTTGAGCGCTTCTCTCAACTCCGATAAATGTTCTAAATCGCGAAGTTTAATAGTCAAGAAAATAAATTCCTACTTGCTATCAATTTTTGCCATAAAAACTAAACTGCTTCTTTTTCATGCTTAAGGGAAGCTAATTATTTGGCAGTGTCCCTAATTACGTGACCACGACTGTAAGTGTAGTCAGTATGATTATATAACTTCATTTTTCTCATTAGGATAGAAATCTAACTTTCTTTGGTGATAAGTTGGTGAGAGGTTTTTTTTTGTACAAAGTATATAAAACAAAAACCAATATGTCATAATTTTATGTCAAGTCACGTTCTAAACACTTGTAGATATTGCAAAAACGCACCCCGTCTCCCACAACGACAAAAATATTGCTTTTCTATTTTGCGGGTTCCGTGGCCGGTCAGTCGATTGATTTATTGAACTCTAAAGCGTCACCCGTATCGGCCAGCCGTGGGTTACGTTATGACAACTTGGTAATGGTCTGACCTATTCCACATTTGGTGTTTGTGTTTGAGCCTCTATATAAAGGGGTTACTAGTTTTAGCCCGATAGCGGTGAAGAAACAAGAGAAGATATAACATTAATTCATTATTTTTATATAATCGTATATAAGTAATAGGCAGTATGTATGTTTATCATCGTATTATAGTTATCTCTATCGATATTCTCTTCTCTTTTATTGCCTCTATAACTTTACTTGCACCGCCTGTATATATATATTTCTCTGTCCTGACCTATGGTTGACTGGTAGAGAATGCTTTTGGCATTAAGTCCGCCATATGTACCTACAATATTTTGTTGTGTGCATGAAGTTTTTAAATAAAATAAATAAAAAATAAATAAAATTAAAATGTTGTGTTATTGCGTTCCAAGGTGTTCGTAAGCAGTTTCCTAACGGGGAACAGGAACATTAAAACATTATTTTTGGTGAGAACATTAAAACATTATTTACCATGAGAGTAAAAACGTGACCTCGAAGTAAGTTATTCGGTTAGGCGCTCCTCACCGAATCAGCGGCGAAAGTTTGAATGACATTTGACATGGTTTTGAAATGAATTGCAGACTTTACAACGCTGTTGAGCCTCTAGTTTGTTTCAAACAAAATTGCTAACTAGAGCATTGCTCTAAAAATTAAACTGAATTTTATTCTCGTACAGTACATACATTTAGTTTTACATACATTTTGTGGGGTTACAAGAATGGACAAGATAAGAAATGAATATAAACGAGGAAGTTTGAAAGTGGTAGGACATCATCTGTTTTGGTATGGTCATGTTATGAGCAGGGAAGAAAGTCATGTAACTTTAAAAGAATGATGAGTATGAATGCTTATGGATGGAGGGGAAGAGGCCGACCGAAAAAGAGATGGATGGATTGTGTGAAACAAGATATGAGTGTGAAAGGTGTGGATGATTCAGTGACGGTTGAAAGAATAGTGTGGAAGTTGAAAGAATAGTGAAAACATACTGCGCCGACCCCAGATAAACTGGGAACAGGGCAAGAGAATGATGACATACATTTAGTTTTCCTATTATAATCGATTGGTAAGGAGATAAGTTGTTAGAATAATATGTTGATAAAGTATACGACACATTGTTCGTCATATAAAGCTCCTACTTAAACACATACACGCATGCCTTATGGTATAATATAATCAAATGTTAAACGCACTATTTCTTTAAAACTGTCATCAAAATATAATCTTTCCCTTTTACCTGCCTTGTTTATTTTCGAAAGGATTAAATTCAATTTATTTTCGTATTTTTATTACGAATAATATTCCAGTTTTAGAAGTTAGTGATAAAATAACGAGAAAATCTCCAAAACCCATAATAATAAAGTTGATCAAATTGCCCAAAGTTTTAATACAATCCAGTCAGCAATTTGCAAACGAAGTTAATATTTAGAAAATGGTTTCTACTTAATTTGTGTTTTAGTTTAACCGCTCTTCCATTCTGAAGTTATTAAATGCTAGTTCGATTTTAATATAAAAGTTTTTAAAATCAAAGCTGATATTTAAAAGACTCAAACAAGAATTGTTTTCAAGTTATAATGATCAAATGCAATAATTTAATAGTATACAATATTTATACAAATATTATAAAGCTGAAGAGTTTGTTTGTTTGAACGTACTTATCTCAGGAGCTACTAAACCGATTTGAAAATATATTATTGTTAGATAGTTTATTATTTATCGAGGAAGGCTTTAGGTTATAATACATCACGCTGCGACGAAAGGGGAGGGAGCAAACTCAAAACACGCAAACGAAGTTGTTGGGGAACGCTACTACAATATAAGACTTACTATACTTTCTTTGTTTGTGTTTTTTTTGTGTCCCCATTGTGCGTTAAAGAATGTATAGGCCACCTGTATAATATTATTATTATTATTTATACAAAAAATACTACAAAAATTTAAGTAATTCTTTTTAAAGATCAATCTTTAATTACTCCGAGTATGGTTTATGCATTAATAGTAAAATTTATTCATACAATTCAATAACATACCCTATGCAATGAATAATATTAAACAGATGCGATTTCAGTAGCAATTTTATCAAATATTTACATAATATTTAATAAAATTGCTGTCCATTTAGTGAAAAACCTAAAAGAATCATCTGTACCTAAAACTTATCTGCAACCTACCGCAATTGCTACAAAAAATAATCAACGTGCAGCTTTAAACTAAGACAAAGTTTTATCTGTGCTTTAACCGACACCTCATTAAACTGTTGACAGAAGATAACTTAAAGTTAACTGGCAGTAAACAGATTCATCCACCGCCCGGCGGACTGCCACCAACTTTTATTTACAGATGGTCTTAGCTTTGTAAACGTTGAAGCTTTTTCTTGACAATTAGCGGATCCACGATGTTATTTAAGTTATGACTCTGAAGACTACTTTGTGAACTTTTACGGGCAATTTTCTAGCTGAGTTGTTAATAACTGGCTCGGTTTTATTGCGCTTGATATAAATCGAGCTAATCCAATAATGAAAATTATTATACGCGTACCATCTATTTCATCATCATTGTCAGCCGAAGGACGTCCACTGCTGAACATTGGCCTCCCCCACAGTTTTCTTCAGCAACGGATCACAAGCGGTCTGTATCCAGTTTAATCCTGCGATCTTAACAAGGTCGTCTGTCTATCTTGTCGGTGGACGTTTGGTCAAAGGGTATCAATCTAGAACTTTTCTGCCGTAACAGACATCAGTTCTTCGCGCTATGTCCTGCCCTGCCCATTGCCACTTGAGCTCACTGATTCTCAGTTTTAAATTATCTTTGCACTTTACCTTTGATTAAAATGATCAGAGTCTGTGCAAAACGTCTGGAACTACGAAGTTTAATTATTTTTCCCTTCATCAAAAGATAGAAATGAATCCTTTCAAGAAATGTCCATAAAGTTTTGCGTTCTAGTATTCCTGTTATTTTTAATTAGTAAACAAACCGGATGCATATCTTTTCCGGGCGTTTCCGTTTTAGCTCTGCAGGCGCTTGCATTGCTAGCGAGTTATGCGCAAACTAAAAAGTAGAATTAAATTTCGGCTCACCACGAGCTGTGGAAAATGCGGATAGTCTTTATTTTATAGTTTTTATTTTATCCACGTTTACCTAGTATTTTTAATTTTTACAGGCTATAGAAAAGGGTTACTTTTGGATATGCCTGTACATACCTGGTTACTGTTTGTCTATACTATTGTATAATAAAAATAAATAATTGAAAATTATGTCCATAAAATAAATACGCCACCTATCAGCAGATTTGAACCCCCTAGATTTAATCTACACCAAATGTCATGTGTCATAACTAAAGATTCATATTTATATTCATAAAGATGAAATAAGAATTATTATTATTTCTGAACCATAAGATTCATATAATTAAATCGGACTCAAAATAAACAAACCGTGTGGTCACCCTACCTCTTACAATCTCTTGAGCCCTGGTCGGCCCTGCGCGGGATTTTCGGCATAGTTCGCCTTAAGGCTATTCGGGCATTCCCGGGATTCCAGGAATTTCACTAATTATATCAACTTCGATCGAGCGGTAGTAAAGAATAACTAAGAGAGGTTCAGGAATATAATACGACTAAAGGCGGAAACTTTGTATCAATAACTATTATCATATGCTTTAAAACTTTGTTTTTTTACAAATTTAGCAGATCAAAATGAAAAGTTAGGTATTGCCCTGTTATTACAGGCATATTTTGTACGAACTCAAACGTCATAATATTTTATATGTCATGATTGTGGCTATCTTTTTGAACAGACTTCAAAAAAGATGAGGTTATTAATACGTCTGTATGTTTTTTTTTGTATCTATGTTATCTCGTATCTCAGTCATTAGTCGACTGATTTGAAAAAATGATTCGCATGCCTAGAGGTTATACCTTCTAGCTAGTCCCATTGTTGCCAAGTCGGGATCTGATGATGGAATCTTGGTGCAATTGAGGGAAAACCTCGAATTTAAAAGACAAGTTTAGTGTTATGTACTAGAATCCTAATATTGACGTGTTGTTACGTCTGATAGTTGACATTGTGTGTAGCTTAGCTGATGATGGAATTCCGTAATGCTTAGGAATTCAGTGATTGTTATGACAAAACTTATGATAGGTAATTTGTAAATTTCCTAAATAACATTTCCTAAATAGAATCATAAGGTGCAACTTCCCCCCCCTTTCTACAGAAATCACTTAAAATGAACAAATAAAATAAACTAAAAAAAGTAGAAACAGACTTAAAAAACCGAAATGCATTTAAAAGTCTGTAAAAAACTCTTGACCCTTTAAAGGAAATGAATCTCTTTTAGGTGAACAGTTTATTTTTGTGTCGGTGCCATCACTTTAACCATCTCAAGCATCAACTATCAGAGCACCGCCTCCGCAAAAAGAAACTGTTCACTTTAAATAGATTCCTTTCCTTTCAAGGGGTCAAGAGTTTATTTCAGACATTTAAGTGCATTGTGGTATAAGCACCTACCCAAAATACAATGTGTCTTAGTAAATAAATGAATTTAATTTGATTTTATATGAATTTGAATTGATTCCTTACATTGTCATTCTATTCCTATTCTTGTCCTAGGCAAAGTGATGTGATGTTAAACTAGTTTTTTTTTAATATTTTTATGTTTATTTATGTCCGCATGTTTATTGTTTAGATTGATTAAAAAATATTTGAAGCTTATTAGTGGTTAAGTATATGCTCAAATGTTAAAAACGAAAAAATAATTACTACATTAACAACTTTCATTTAAAAAAATATATTTTTATCGAATGTGCAATCAAAATCTATATAAAAAAACAGAAAATGTTTCGTACAACACTCAAATAAAATCCCCTTAATATTAATAAAATTCAACAAAATTCGAATCTGACGCCTTATTCTCTGACGCTAATGGACTTTGTCATTAAATATTTAAAACCTTGGCCGGCGGTAATTTGGTTCGCGTTAATTATGGAGATCAATCTTATGAAACACTAGTGAATATAAATAAATAATGAGGAGACATTTGTTTAGCTCTGACGTTTATTGCAAATGCAAAGCCTCTGTTTTGTCTTAAGTCAAAAAAAACTAAAACGCACCTACTATGCTATTTAGTTTGTAAACAGGTTACTATTTTCATTTGTTTAAAGATGTTAACAGAAGCTCCCATGGACAAGTCAAAATTAGTTCGTACAAAGAAACAAGGTAAGCATAAAATTTAAGAAAAGGATGACTCCAAAACCAAAAAAAAGGTTGAAGTCTCCATAACGTAAATTTTAAGAAAAATATTACTGAACTAGATTAGAAGAAATAAACCCTTCGTGCTTTAACACTTTGACCGCCTTAAAAATTTGCAAAGATTAGATGAACCCAGGAAACCGCAGTTTTTCACTCGGGCCCGAGTGTCATGTATAAAATGACGTCAGAAATAAAATGTCGCCGTAAGCACTTAGGTCCGAGTGGCTGCACCGCTGAAATAGTTCCCGCACACTCGGGCCCGAGTACTTGGCACTAAACGTGTTAACAAAATGTCACACTGTAAGATAAAGAACATACTAACTTTGTACGAAAAATATAAAATAAGAATTTTAGAAATTAGCAGTCCCTTCTAACTCCGTAGCGACTTTACCGTATAATTTGCAACAAAAATTAAGCGACAATACTTAACTATTCAAACCATTTCTCATCTAATGGATACGGTTATTAAACATTCAAAACTGTAAGCTGCTATTAGTTCGTTACTTATTTAAAGCCGATGGGGTAGTTCCAAACTTTGTTCCCGGTAAGACCCCGTTCCCATTACACCAAATCGTCAGTTTTCCCGTCCGGTTAAAAATCGCACGAGTAAGTTTTTTATCATCGTCATAATAATATAAACATAAATCACCCAGTTGTCCAGTTGTAAGCGATATTTGCAAGTCCATTGTCCATCTTGAAGATGGATGTCCTACGCTGTGCCTTTAATCGAATGGTCTCAAACCTTTTCAGTTTGTCTCAGCTACCGTCAGTCAGTTGTTCGCGGTATATGAAACTGTACATTCACTACTAAATATAAAGTCCGGCGAATATAAGTGTGTAGCGGAAACGGGGCCTTATATCTCACTTAGATTCGACTTAGGGGTCCTTTGAGTTGGGAATACTTAACTCTGTAATACTCGGATGCTGTCCAATAAAATATGTAGGGAAATTAAATATTAGTGGCTCGCTAATGTGGTAAAGAATGCATACGATTCGAGAGAATAAATTTTCGCAGTCCTAGTGATGCAACACTGTGTAAACAAAGCTTCTAATTAAAAAAAAAACATATTATTATTGGATTTTAAATATCATCAATTACACATTTTAAAAGCTTTGTAATAAGCAATGCTTCGATTCTGTGGGCTAAATACTGGTAGCGCTTATTATTATTTTTTTATCTATTTTTTTAAAGTCTGCTAAGCAGACTATTTGCCGTAAAAAGACTGGGTGGTAAAATCTAAATTAGAAATGCCTATCATAACGGCTTCGATACACTTAAGCGAATAATTATACCATTACAATACTGCGGCATTCCAAACTCTTACGGCAAACAATAGGGTAGCGTTATTTCAAACAATGCGTCCAATCAACAAATATTTTCCTCAATTCCCCTCTTTCCCTATCCCCCTCACAAGGGGCCCACCTGCCACTTCCGTCAATCGTGCGAGTTCCGAATCAATCGAGGAAGAAAAAACGCCGATAATATAATGGAATTGAATTATCACGGAGATGAAGACCGAACGCGAAGGCGAACGTTTTGTTAGGGTTGTCACTTACTCCAAATAGATTTTTAATGAACTCGAAAGTTACCTACGTGTATGTATATTTATGAGTAGTATTTAAAAAAAACAAATAAGAGCATGATTAACTTTACTATAGTTGAAAAAGGTAGGTTTATCTTGAAACCATCCTGTTTTTGTCTTGTAAAAACAAATTATTAAATCACGTCATTGGAATCCAAAAAGTATTTTTATTGTAATGTACCTTGTTTCCCGCTCTTTAAGCTAAGTTCATCAGCTGTTTTAACCATAAAATAATTTGTAATTAATCAATTAATCTTTAGTAGCAGTTTCTTATCGCAACTGAATCCACTTTTTCTAACTTCTTTTGCTCAACTTAAAAACATTTCAATCTCAGCACCATAAGACTCAGGTTCACTCGCGTCAGCTTAGCAAACTAATTGACAGCGACGTTAATATTTTTTCCATGTACAGTGACAGCCCTAACTGACAGGCGAAAGAGTCAGTAATCCGATTGTGTTCCGTTACAATCGGGGATGCGGTATCGAGTAGGTGTTACACAATATAGGTGATTGAAGAAGGCTCTACATAGAATTGGTCCTCTTGAAGAAACTACAAACGTATTTTTCGGGTACTAATTTGTCACTTTGATTTCTTCAGAAAGAAGGAATTCACAATTTATAAATCACACATGGGCTTACTTCGTTATACCCATAAAATAAAAAGGAAAACTTGGGGCGAAAACGGCAAAACCTACAACCTTTTCTCGTGACATCCACCATAGCTTACCATTACAAGACAGATTTTATAATCCTGTTAGCCGAATCCAGTCGCGAATACAATTGATTGTTGGAAAAAAACGACGCGAAGTATACGTTTTTGGTACGTGTAAGGTTCAGGTATACTGTATGTATTTACACTGTGTCTGTTTGCCTTCCCCTAGCGTCTAGAGACGTTAATGCAATAACGCAAATTAGCAACGACACCGATCCGGCAACAGGTGACTTTGTCCCGCCATTACAAGACGTCATTACAAAGATAGCACGCACTTTGGTACATTTCCCTAAGAATTTTCCTTGTAAAACCAAAAACATTAATGATATCTTACCTAAATAAGGTTTAAAACTTTCTCGCTTAGGCTTTTGTTTGTTGATACAAAAAAGCGACGGCAGCGCCTGAATTACCGGGTCGGGATAAAAGTATATTCCTGGATTTGGTTTAAAAATATTCAGGGTAGCCTGGAGTGTGTATGTTGGCGGTGTTTCACCGCTGCGCTTTGGAAAGCATGCATAGCCGTTGGGCCTGCGCCTGATATCTCTCCAGTCGTGTCAGATTGCCTATGAGAGTGAAAGGAATAGAGAGTGCATCTGTGTTAGCACACACACGTACACTATAATATGTCCCGCGCAGTCGGTTAGTCGTTGTGACTGGCCACCGTAATCAAAGACAGATAGGGAGACTATTATTACCGCAATAAAAATCTGTTAAATTGTATTGTATACTTTGATGTGATTGTTTTTTTGACTCATGCCATGCCATGGTTATGTCATGATTAAAATAATCTTATATTTTGTCATTTCAATTAAGTAAGATACCCTTGAGAAGGGTCACCACTACACATTTCTAGTAATGTCTTTCCTAGTAATCAATATAAGCTTTTCTATCTTTCTTTCCTTCTTTCTTAATGTTAGCCTAAAAGCATGAGGTGGTACGGGCCATAATCTAACATGCGGGATCAGTGCAGATTGGTGGAAGGGTGATTTTTTATATACATGAAATGGATGAGCTCTTGTCTCCAGACTTGACCAGACGTGGCATAGATAGAGACAACGATTAAGCAAGCTCACCCTGAAGAAGCTTTTCACTCTAACTTTGAGAACTTTAGGGTTTTAATCCATTGAAAACACTGATGCGGGTAAAGAGTAAGTCGACGAGAAGTCAGAGTTGAAATTTACATGAACGAAATGGTCACCCATCCGAACACGACCGGGTGGTAGGATTTTTAACTTCAGTATCACTATCAAAGCGCTGCCACCACCGCTTCGAGCATCTAACTATACACATTCCTAAAATTTTAAACTAAAAATATCCTGTGCATTTCCTTAACAAATGTAAATAGCACTCTCAAACGCAATCGTTCTTGAATCAAATTGAAGTTGTTTCTCTAATTATTGTGTAAACTTTTTCTCCTTCCAAGTCGAGTAACATTATTAGCCTTCTGAAGAGGAATGGCGCCTCAGGGAAATAAGTGCAGTAACTGCAGTAAACAGAACTCTTTGGAGAAACAAATGGCATATATCGCGATGGAAATTACTCTCGACACTGTCTTAGAAAATACAATACGAATAGAAAAATAAATAACGCAATTGACGCATAAACTGCTCTATGGGGAAATATATTAAAAGATAAAAAGTTACGTTAGTAGGACATCATCGACATAAATTTTCTTCGAGCTTTTGCGTCAATGGTAACTACCATATTGATATTAATAGAAAAAAAATGTATACTGGCCTAAAAAATTTATCAACTTATGTATTAAAAGCAAATTAGTATTCCAAATGCGTATGACGGATAATGATCAAACGAGTTCGTAGCAAGTGATTCGTAGCCGTAGCACAAACGCTTGCAGTAGCATTCGTAACGCTTTTTGTAGCACTCGTAGCTTGTATTCGTAACGTAAGCATTTACCGGAGTAAATAATTCTTCTTCATCTTAAAAACTTTCGACGAAAATCAAATTCGTGGCTTGCTTGTACCTGTATATTTTTTTTGGGTGTCAAATAAATATTTGCTCTAATTATTATATTTTCATTTAAGAACTGTATTCCTGTCGGTGGAGTTTCTCCTTTTATCTCTCCATCACTATGTCATCATCATCATTATCAGCCAAAGGACGTCCACTACTGAACAAAGGCCTCCCCCACGGCTTTCCATAGCAACTGGTCACTAGCGGTCTGCATCCAGTTTGATCCTGCGATCTTTATAAGGTCGTCTGTCCACTTACCTTTTTCACATCAGTATATGTACACATACCTTTTTTTTAATGATGAAGTTTAATATATATGAATGCTTATCGTGCAACAGTAAACTGTAAGTAATTGGTGTTAAATAGGTAGCGCTCTAAGGGCCGATTTAACCAACGTCAGTTATGACTTATCCGACGAAATAAGTATAAAACGACAGATTTTAAAATTACATTTTCATAAATGATTGCTGACAAATAGGTATCATTTTCAAATAAGGCGTTTTGAATTCGACAAATATTTCTTATCTGACGCTGGTAAGTGAAAAATCATACACATTCAGTGATCGCCTTAACAATAAAATTACAATTTCTAAATTAAAGTGGAATCAAAGTACCAGGTACTCAATGTGTAAAATGCGATCACAATAAAGGTTAATGCTTTTTTCCAGCCAATAAAACATATAAACGCACTTACCCCACTCAAAGTTTTGATATTATGCAAAGCGTCCTGCGCTTTCAGAGCCGCCTTGCGCGTGAAAAACGTCACAAAACAGCACCCTGGAACAAAAGCACACGTACATACCTAGACGTTCACAGACGTGTACAGAACGGACTGGAGAAAACAGAGAAATTACGTTTTTATACCAATAACATAATTTTAAATTAGTAAAATAACAACGAGACACGCACGAGATCCTATAAAAGCAGTGATAAGACAAAAAAATATAAATTTTTAATAAATTTTATTCATAGAAGTACTGTCAATTATATTAATATATCGGCTCAACAAAATATCTCTGAGTAAAACATAAAAACACTATAAAAAAAACCTACGGTCCTTTTTTAATTCCATTTAAAACTTTGGGAAGTTATATTGTTCTAAAACATCTGAATTGACCCTGTTTCTGTCAATAATTCAATATTTGGAATGCTTACATAATCTCATTGGTATAAAAACGAAATTTCAACAAATCTACAACACGTTTTTCATAAGAAACAGTTAAATACCATAAAACTAACAATAGGGATTTACAGACAGGGCAGACTAAATGACAAACGGTAGCAATATTCAGACTCCACTCGCTGGTAACAATAAAAAGCATCGCTTGTTTAGACGATCAATTGTTTGGCTATGTAGCATTTTCAGTTATTTCGGTTTACGCCTAGAACTGGCATAGCAGATGTAGGCGAAGAGACAGCAAATCTTAAAAGGGAGTGGGTGGGGCATGTATGTTGAATGCACCCAGATAGATGGGCTCAAACTGTCACGCGATGGTTACCACCGGGAAGCCTGTTCTAATATCATAGAGTTTATGATATTCAAACTTAAATCACATTTTAAAGTAAAAACGATGATTGTAGTTGAAAATAAGGACCTGGTCATGATTTGTTTAAGGCCGTTCAGTAGTTAATGTTAAAGTCCGCGTTTAGTCTCTTTTTATTTTCTTGGCGCATATAAGTCCGTTTTTCTTTGCAAGTCTAATAATGTAAACAATAACTTTGATAATAATATCAGTTAACAAAATTATATAACTAATTGATTTAGAAAGTGTTGAGTTTTCAACGATGAATTGCCTAGTTAGGTAGAGAGTATTGTACTCGTATGTATCTTAATTTATTTCGTTAAGAAGGAATGTTAAGATAGTTTATAATATTCAATGAGCAAAAAAAACGGAATGTCCCGCGTTGGTTGTGAGTTTTGTGCTTATTTTAAAAAACATCATTTCGTTACAAAAAAGATTTTTAACACTATTTATCAAGCAAAATAAAAAACGGACCTTACCTGTGTTAATCACAAATTAACTGCTGACAATGTTCGTTCTTAGGTAGTAACCCTTGGTTAACAATCAAGCGAATGAGTTTGAGTTAGTCAAAATCGGCCTCAAGCGAGCTCGATACTTTGATTAAGTTCAGGTGGTTATTGGAGCAACGATAAGTCGCGTCTTTGAATGACTTTCCCTAACTGAGAGGTGGTTATTTGACTTATCGCAAAGATTTATCTTATTCATTTCACCTATGTTTTTATATTTAATTATTTATTATCTAAAATATATATTCTTTGCGATTTCAATTTTATTTTGATGTCACAACAACAACGTCCGCCCCTTAGTAAATTCTGAAAATTTTAGCTACTTTAAATTACAATTAACTCTTTTCCCAAAAATTCAAGAGCAGGAACGACAAATTTGATCAGCTAATTGGTACTAAAATCACTTGCACACTAAAATTAAGTGTGAATATCAATTATTCAATTATGAATAAAAGCATCAATCAGCAAACCATTATGTTACTAATGTGGTTAATGGAAGCGAAATAAAATTACCTAATATTTCCTGATATAACAACAATATTAATTGATTATTAACAATACAAAATAAAACGAAATGTTAAATTTGTAAAGGCTTTAGCGTATTAAGAGAAAAAAACATTTTTTCACAATTATTTGAGGACTGAAATATTTTCAAAAGCCCCTCTTATAAAGTTCACATGGCAATACTGGCCCCGGAATACGCAACACAGACAAAAGGGTTCTTTCACTGGGACCAACAAAAGAGGCATTTTCATACAAAAGACGTTAAACAAAACGCACAAACAAAAATGTCAACACGGAACGTACGGTGGACATTCGCTGAAAAACAAATGCAAAACAATGTAACCTACGTTTGCGGTGACAATCTGGTTCAAGTAGACCGTAGTGGAGTGGGTTTTGGTAGTCATCTTGGACCCACATGGTACGTACATCTATGTGTACTTTTTTTTTAGACTTTCATCATCATCATCATCATCATCATTTTCTTGCCCTGTTCCCAGTTTATCTGGGGTTGGCGCTGTATGTGATTCGCTTCCACACTATTCTATCACTCGTCACTGAATCATTCACTCCTTTCACATTCATATATGTTTTTAAAAAATCTCATTTGAACCTTATTTGAAACCTTAGGAAACAGTCATTACTGTCATTTTGACGGAGTGATATAAGTTTCAAAGATATGTTCCTTGTTTTTGACACAAATTTAGTTAAATAATTGAACTTTTTTAAATTACTTGCCTCTTTTTAGTTTTTTTAAAGGAAACGAGATAGAGGGGCTCTAATTAAGATTTACATAGAACGAAAATCGAGCCCAATTCTGATGATATGCTGTAGACTGTTCGTTTCACTGAGGGTAGATACAGAAGGAAAAAATATCGAGAGCGACATTTTTCACACTTTGACTAGATGTAGCCTTTGTGCAATTTCGCATTACATATTCTATTTGAATAACGAAATTCTCCTTATTCTAGTAAAAATAATGCTTTGCATGAACTCCATTATTTGACGCCATCTAATGATGATATAAAGTGTCGATTTTACCATCGTCAGATAGACTTATCCGACTAAATAAGTATAATACGACCGATATTAAAATGACTTTTACTTAAATGATTGCTGACAAATAGATGAAATTTTCAAATGCGTTTTGTATTATATTCGACGAACAATCCTTATCTGACGTTGGTAAAATCGCACTTTAAGCCACTTTAAAATCCAATCACAGCCAAAACCACAATATTGTATACTTTGTCCTAACTTAAACCTAGCCGTCGAATTTAATTACGAAAATTATTCCATTCCGACTTTCAAAGTTCCAAACTCGACACCGTCGTTGTCCCAACAAAAACTGTGACTTAGTTCCTTAGGACATTGTTGAAATACAAAATTAATTTCTTAGGTGTCGCGAGTCCTTTTAAACTTTGCGATAGCTTCATCAATATTAATAAACGATTCACAGAACACTTTCCGTCGAAGGTAGGTAGCACATTTCGTTCTTAAATACAATGAGCCTCGAAAAAATGGTACAACATCTGATCGTAAGATTCAAGCGATATTTATTAAAGAAAATAAGATAGAGTGTGCCTTCTCTAAGACCTACTGAAACACTTAGTTTTAAGTGTTCGTGTATTTTTTTTATTATTATAAATATAAAATAATATGTATGCGCCAGACCAATTGTTTTGAACGTGGTTTTCGTATATTCGTGGTGGTGGTAAAGAATTTTTTTTCTTGTATTACAAATACCAAAAATCTCCCATAAATACTTAAATACATAATTAACACCCATGACTTAGGTACAAATGTTCGTACTCATCACACAAACATTTGCCCCTTACATGATTCGAACCCGCAACGGCCGGCGTAATAGTCAGGAGCACTAACCACTACACCAAACGCGTCGTCGGATTTTCCTAGTGCCTTTAGTCGGCTATTGGGAATACCAAAAATAATAAGATCTACTACATAAGTTTGCACTGTGAGAGTGAGTATAAAATAATACTATTTTATTAAGCTGAGTGTACTCGTAGTTCAAAAGGAAATTGAGTTCTCTGTCAAACTTCAGCTTGTTCTCATAATTAATGCGAAAATGAAGCCTTAGTTACGCTATCTTTTTTAAATATCATAGGTAATCATAAACCTTGATGATTCTTTGACTTAGTGCAGATAATATTTGTTACGAAATAAAGAAAACTACACAGTACAGTCAACACACATCAGGCTACCAACTTTTGTTGCAAACTAGCCCTTATTACAACTGAATAAGATACTGCAGTGTTTACCTCGACGTGCTGTTGTCCGTACATACACCATAAGCTTAAATTGATATGTAAGAAATAAATAAATACCTACAAACTAGTTTTTAAAGGGTTAAGAATTTGTATTACAAACCGCACCTTAATTATTCTGTTCGTGTTTATTGTATTGATTAAAAGTAAAACAGCATTTTACGTGCAATCAAAAATTTAAAGGTATAATGTATACATATACGTGAAGATTTTACTCCTTTGTAGCAACGAAATGTGATCAATCATTGTTAACCCTAAATTGGGAACAATGCATTACAAACCCGAGCTGACCCGGGCTGAATTTGCTGCGTCTAATCGTTACAAACGGGTTTCCTGTTAAGAACAATAATATTATCTTGAAATGTATGGTTCTATTTGAGTAATAGGGTTTACCCTAAGGCGATCTTAAGTACATAATTTTAAACTTACCTCTAATAATCTTTTAGTATTTTTTAAATATAGGCACCCAGGCACCCATGTAGAATAGCAACATTTACGACAAAATTGGATTATTTAATTATAAGTGCTGATTAAAATGGCCAAATTATGTTCCCTTGCTTGCTTGTGCATGAGCTATTAGATGCAAACCATATCGACACAAGACCACCTACTTCAGTTATGTAAGAACTAAGTTTTTGCAGCTTTAATCTTAGTATCCATATAGTATTTTAGGGAATTTGTCTTTTTATTAAATACAATCCTTAATACCTAACAATAAGGTCTAAAATTGTCGAATACCTACTCATAACAACACAATGAGACTTAAGCCAGGAATATGTAAATAGGTTGCTAGTAAGCAGATGTACCACTTAAGACCTTATTGACACCTGTGTAAGCTTTAGAGGTGTCAGCAGAAGTGCTGGGCGCAAGTGAGGCCGGTCGTGTGACGAACAGACCTCTCTGGGACTCCATGAAGACGCATGTGCGCTAGAAACCTATGTTAACCCTTCTTTATTTATTGGCTAATTATGCAACGTTTCGAAGAACACAAGTTTTATTAACCATCGATCCCACGATCGATAACACTTAGCCATCAATCCTACTAATATTATGAACGCAAAAGTTTGGTAGGATAAGTATGTTTGGTACTATTTCACGTAAAAAAAAATTACAATAATATAGTTCACACATCAGAATAACACATCGGCTATAATTCATGGTGTCATTATTTGAAACCCGACATTTACATAGTTGAAACCGCAGGGAACGGCTAGTGCTTAATAACAATGAGGAGGTACCAACCTTTGCTGGCGCCGGTGATCTTGTCCCTCAGCACGTTGATCTGATGCACGCGACCGAACTCCTCGAACATAATCCGAAGGTCGTTCTCGTCCATGCTCCGAGGCACCTGGCCCACGAACATCTGAAATTTGGTTAGAAGTAAGATTATTAAAAAGTTTTGTTACGAGAGGATGTTGATAAGCACTAATTTCACTAATTAAAAATGTTGAGTTAAACCAACAAACATGAGTAGGTACGAAGCGCTTACGTCATAAATATATCATTTTCATTATTACAATTTATATGAATTTATATGTAATGTACAGGTTGTTGTTTTGGTCAGCGACGAGCGACTCAGGGGTGGCTGTAAAAACGATACTGATGTCAAAAAATATATATTTAAAAAAAATGAAAAAAACCCACAAATCATTTTTTATGCGGTACAGCAATCAAGTCAAAACTACCAACACCAGGTAGCTACTTCGTAGCTTACTAGCTTCGGCGTAGTATTTCGTAGTTAAGTGCTAACTATGTGCTAGGGTGCGAGTTTTCCCATTCGTTTTGTAATTTTTTTGAATGTTGTGTAGAGGTTCTTGTATAAAACTTGCTCAGAATTTAAAGAAAACATTTTTTTAGAATAAGCATAATCCATGTTATCATCCCTGACTTGGATGTCACTGACCAAAACAACATCCTGTATTTTAAAAATCTCCTTCCAATCATTATTTTCAATGTTATATCCACACATTTGTCTGACGGGAATATCATTAGCCTTAAGAATATTTTACAGACAAACGAAAATTTAACTTCAAGCAACGCAATAATAACGCAAGTTTGCATGATTTAAATATTTTCCCCTGTATTTCCTTAATGAAGGCAAAATGAATGACGAATCGGAAAATAATTATTCCATGTGTAATATATTCCCGTATCCCGTATGCGACGTGGCTTAAAAATGCAGAACAAATTAAAAGCAATAATGAAACCGTATTGACTGCGTAGCTAAATTACAACAGCCAGTGAAATAATTTTTGAACATACTTAACAAACTCTGAACCCTTAAAAAAGGATATAAGGTTGATGGAATACTGTCAGTGATTGTTTAGGTATTTTTGTGCTGCCTTACCACAAAAAGACTGTAACATGGGAGGCAATCAAACAAAATATTTGACTCTTATATTTTCGACTTATATGGACTATTAACAAGGCCTTAAATTACAACATCCCCGGACCCCAACGTTGAGGTAGACCGAAAACAAGGTGGTGCGACGTAGTAAAGCGAGACCTCGCTGCCTGCAACGTCGCTGTGAGCGACACGTCCGACAGGGGGAGATGGAGAAGGAAGTCGAGAAAGGCAGGTCCCACCATCATGTGGGAATAGATAATGCCAGGAAGAGAGAGAGATGGACTATCAGCAGTAATTAATTCTGGCCATATACATATTGTATACTTTTTGAGACGGTGACTATTTCAATCATCTCAAGCTTTTGCCGACGACTAAAATATCGATTGATATATCCCTATTAATGTACGTAGTACCGCTTAAACAGCGTGTGGCATGTAATAGGAACAAACAATTTAATCAATGATTCTACAAAGTACACGTAATTACGTTGACCTGGTCATAGTCTAAAATGCACTCAAATATACAAGGTGTTTTAAAACAACGAGTAAAGATAGTTACTCAGAATCAGTAACTGAACAACTTTCTCCTAGAAACATGGGCTGAAATATACTCTCCATAGAAATAAGACAGGTCACATGACCGATTTAGTATGGGAAGTCAAATTATTTTTGTCGTTATTCGACCTATGTTTATACGAGAAGGATGTTCAGTTACTGATTCTGAGTAGGTCCCTTCATTATTTACTCGTTGTTTTGAAACACCTTGTGTAGTTATCCAAGCTAGAATCCCTAATCAATGTAAATGACAATGTTAAATTCTATGACAGGACACATTTGTTTTTAATATATTACTGGTTCGTTTTTTTTGACAATTAAAACCATTTAGAATCGATTACTAGCTACTTAAAGGGCATAAAAATGTTTGCTCCTATTATAGGCCACATCTTGTACAAGGCCAATTCATGCACTAAATCAACCTTCTTCACATGAACATTAGTTACAAAAAATGGTCTGGCTTTTCTTCCGTATCAATGTCGGTATTGACGGCGTATAGCCGGCGGCGTTTGTCGCGTTTTACCTTTTTAATTACCGTGCTTTATTTCAGTGAGGCGAAGGTAATTAATTAGGCCCGTAATGAACAGTCCCCACCACATTTTGTATCTCCACCACATATATTTTGGTCAGTGCATAATTTATGATCAATTTTATGAGCGTCGGATTTGACTGTCAAATTTTAGGCGATTTGATGGCACAGCTATTAGTCTTTCGAATGAATAGGTTTAAAGTTGGAAACAACTACTATTATTTTAATGCAATTTAAAGATAATTATCTCCAGTTATTATAAATGATCAGATAATAGAATGCATATTTACCTAAAGTAATTTTTCGCATAGATATCATGTCGGCTTCTTTAAAATTAAATCCCAGGATTCAGGAATGCGATATTGTAACATGATGAGGAAACGACGTCTTTACCGTGTGGTATTTATTTTATAAACAGGACTACTAGAATTAAAAATATATATTAAAACAAAACTGTGTAAGTATGTATGAAGTAAAATTTTAAGCTCCCTATTAATTAATGAGTATGCTTAATGTAAGTTGAGTAGTAGACAGCAAATACACACATCTAAATTTGAAAAATTTTCCATTTTAAATGTGCATTCCAAGTCCAAAATAGCCAACACTTTAGGTTAATATGCATCCGATTACCGGATCACTAATTATTATATCTATTTTATCTACAGGCCTCTGCTATCTCGTTCAGGTATGCAATGCAATTTTTGACCGTGCCGTAACCTAATATTCCAAAAATTAAACCACCTTCCTGTTGACTAAAAATATATATTTTATGATTTTTAGTCAGTTTTTTAAAGGTGACTGTTATTTTTTTCATGTTTTTGTTATTACTTCTATATCTCAAAGACTACTGGACCGATTTTTATAAAAATTACACTGTACCCTAACTAAACTAAACATGATTATGTCGCTGTGACTTCTCATTTTCGAGACATCATGTGACACTTATGCAAATATACATACACTTACGAAATTTTACACACGTGTTAAGAAGCTTTCATAGATCAACACAGTAAAGTTTTATCCAATTCTGACGACACCACTTAATTTTTTTGATGTCAGTAAAAAGAATGCCTTCACAACCTATTTTACCTACACATGTACTAAAACTATTTACATGTCGTAATGAATATTCAATTAAAAGCATAATTTTGCTTACCTTGATATAGTCCGGGTCGGGCAGGTCGGGCTTCTCCTCATTATTGTTGTTGTTATTATTATTGTTTATGCTCGTGTTGTTATTGTTGTTTATGTTCATGCTCATCCCACTGTAACAAAGAAAATAAGAATTTTACAATTGTAAATTAAAATAGTGGGTTTTCCTACCCTGGGCATCGGTATAAGTACATCCGCCAAGGAGTCAATAAACATGAAAACAAGTCTTGTTAGTTTCATTATATTGGAACTGATTTACTACATGCTTATCTTTTATCAATGGTAAGCTATTATTCCTTCATTTTTATACACTATAGTAAAATAATAACATAAATTGGACATTTAAAAAGCAACAGTGTCAGATAAGGATTCGAACTTGGTGTCTTACGCTATTCGGGTGTATGCTTTAACCACTCGGCCACCGACACGTTGAGAGAGCAATCTCGTAACATGAATGACGTCATGCAGCCTACCCGTTATAGAAAGCACTTGCAAAATTGAACAGGATTGCCAATGTGTCGGTGGCCGAGTGGTATTGGCATGCGCCCGTATAGCGTAAGACACAGGATTCGATTCCTTGTCTGTCTCAATTTTACAAATTTAACAAAAAAGTAAGTAGGTACTTTTCATCATCATTATATCACTGCTAAACATAGGTCTCAAACATTACCATTACACAAAAATGTTAGCTATGAATAGGATTTGAAAAACCTGTTGCTGACATTTAATTAGACATTTAGCAATTTTAAACAAAGCTCAACGTCTTTTCGTGGTCTAGATAATATCTACGACGAAAGTGTTGAGTAGCACGCGATTATTCTTGTGTGAAAAGTAAATCAAATTACTATAAAACTTACTATTTATTGCTTTAGCGTAGTCACGCAAACGATAAAGTGCTTTGACATCAAAATTTAATAACGATAGAGAGTTCGAAAATATTTTAACAGAAAATTATTCTCAAAGAAAAAAATTATTTGTATTTTTCTATTTTAAAAGCTATTTGTCACAACAGCTATTTGACACTAAGGCATTCTAGTTTTTTTTAATAATATACATACTAAGGGTTGTTCGGTTACTAAGAATCACTACATAGTATAAAACAAAGTCGCTTCCTGCTGTCTGTATGTATGTATGCTGAAATCATTGAAACAACGCATCGGATTTCGATGCGGTTTTTAAAATAGATTAGAGTGGTTCAAGAGGAAGGCTTATATGTAAAATATATGCATAATTAAGTATTATACACGTTGTCTGGCACCCATAACACAAGCTTTGAGTAGCTTACTTTGGGACGAGATGGCGATGTGTGGGAATGTCCAAAGGATATTTATTATTATTATTATTATTTATAAGTGAAACACCGATAATTTAAGGTTTCTAAGTCAAGTCGTAATTTGTGCATACATACTTTACACAGATGGAAAGATGATGAGATGGATCAAACATTGCAACCGTGCGAAGCCGGGCTAGTTTCAAATTATCAATGTCATAAAATGCTAGAACGAAACTATAATTGAATACATTTAGACAGTTTAAGTGTGTATATGTTCTACACAAGATTCATACGAAATTTGAAGCGTTTTGGCATGAGAATTAAAATATCCTTTTGAATATGAATCAAACAACATCGCCAGTATTTACCTTACAAATATCAGATTCGTATCTGACCTTACAACTGATTACGGCCATAAACGTACTATTTGTGTTTTATTTCGTATTGTTCGTGATACAAATTCTATTTGTGCTTTATTTATATTGCAATAAAAGCGAAAATTTCCGTTTCATTCCGTGTTGTGGCCGTCTAAATCATCCTTTTTGTGGGATCCAGGCGGTATACAAATATCCATTATTCGTATCTGTGCAATAAAATCTAAACAGAAAATGTAATTCAGATTACATTTTCAAATTTGCAACCCGTTAACGTTTGAAAAGACATTTGAATAAGTTATTTTTGCGATTAAGGTTTTGTATTAATAATACTGGTTGTAATAGAAGTTCACAGGATTTATGCATAATGTTTGAGGTTTTATTAGGTAGTGACTTGATCATTTAAAAATGATTTGGGTAACGAGTTAACCTAGTTTGGACGATAGGTTAGCCAAATCTGTTCCTTAATTTAACATTTGTAAATAATTAAAAATAAATTTGTTTAAATTTCTTTTTTTTATTTTATATTTATTACTATCATCATAAGATAAATATACACATATTAGCTTAATTAATAGTATCTTAAGCCTATTACAGGTTTGTCTAGATACTAGTGTTCTCAGTGATCGTTGAGCATACTCGTATAGCAATAAAGTCATTAATGAATAAAAATTAATACAAAGTACAAAATAACTATAGATTATTTTAGTCACACAAGTGTTCAACAAAACGACTGCATATCTGCATATACATTTTATTGAGTTGCACAAACCTTTTCTTCACTTTACCGTTACGTTTGCAAAAAAAACTGAAAATAAAGATGAAACCTATGATGATAGAAAATTAGAGAACCATAATTGACTAACTAAAAAGTTTAAAATGATGCATTTATGTTCTATTTAGGCGAAACAAATTATTTTGGAGTCGGTGCATGATGTGCGTAGCCTGTTGGTGCACGTAAGCTTGACATTACAATAGATATTTTTTTAATTCATATTTTTTAACTATTAACAAAAATCAGTCATTAAAATACTCAAATATTATAAAATTCCTACGGTATTAGATACATACACATTGAATTGATTAGCTCTTTTTTTAAGTCGGTAACAACATATACCTCAACACCCTAGCGGTCGCATGAGACCGCATAACATTAGATTATCTATTGGGTCTCGTTCACATACACTTGAGGGATTAAAACTCATTTATTTGCTATGTTTGTAGGTAGCAAAAATAGACTTGTTATTATTAGTTAAAAGCGACTAAAAAAGATAACTACACATATCAAATGATAGTTAATAGATTAAAGCTATGAAAAGAAAGTTAAAAAGTTTATACTACATATTCATCGTTATCACACTTAGTAGTTATTTATCCATAATTTCTGCTCCATACAACAATATCATTTCGTTCACTGAAAAATGAGACATAGTTTTAATCACGAGCTATATCTGAATAGAATAATATACTTTTTATTTTGTGGCTATCATAGCCATAGAAAGATATATCATGAAACTAGCTCAAGAATATTTTCTTGTTTTTGCAAGTTACTATTATTATTTTGTATTAAAAATAATTTGATATCAAAATAGGCGATCACAATATGGTTAATAAATTACATTTTCATAATAGCCTTGATTTCTTCTTTAACAAATAATACTGTACAACACATACACTAAGCATTTCATTACAACATTTGCTTTCAAACTTAAAAAAAAACTGTGAATGAATTATAAGTCAAAACTTTACAAGGACATTGTAAGAAAACAAATATAAATTTATTTATCCAGGACAGAAAATATAGACAAAATGTAACGTGCAAGGTAAATAGGTTATGTACCTTATTGTTCTATAAAAACGGTCTCGCCATTCCATATACGCGCACTCCGAGCGCGTGACGTTATCACTGATAAGGGCATACATCGCTTGATAGCAGCGTTCTTATCACTTATCGAGTTTAATCAACAAACCGATTTCACCGCACGAATTTACTTATACCACCATACGGGGCACGGAATGATCACAAGACACAAACAGGTTAAGTTTTATAATTGAAGGAATTTGACGTAAGGAGTGTCGCTGAAGGAATTGTCATGCAATTCCACGTCCATTGAGGGTAGGTGTAATTTGGCGAGATATTGTGTACCCTCGCATTGTTTGATTTATATTTTACTAAACTACTTTTTGGACATCGTCACTTTGGCCATTTGAGTTTTGAACCTTTAAGGATTCGTCACACTAGATGCGTTCAGTGGTCAGGTCCATACAAAATTGACCAGATGCGAGCTACGTTTTTAATGACCGGACTGCAGACCGCATCCAGTCTGTCAAAGCCTTGAATAAATCATTGTTACAGAATTTTCATTTGCATGACTATTTAGTTACTTTTAAATTAAGTTTTTTTGGTAAATTCTGTTGTCATATGTATATTGTGAATTGCTAATTTCAACTTAATTAAAAATTCTTGTGTTATAACCTCTCTTCATTTAATTCCACCGCAGTAGGTTAATAAAAAGTGTTACCACACAGTAAAAAATGAGCTTGCGTTTCTGATTAGAGTTTTCGTAATAAATAAGTTTTTTCTATTTGTCACACATCCATGAACGAAAGCTAATCAGTAACACACGGTTAGCTAAAATCCCAATATTACCGCCAAAGTAACGTAGGGAAAATGTAATATAACATTGTTATCTAGGTTATGCTTGTTTTATCTATTGATCAGCCCGACAATAGGGTAGGGTCCTTTGTGAAGGGATTACACATACTGTTTGTAACGAACTGATAAATAACCCTATGTGATAAAACATCTGCCTATTTAACCCCTTCAGTGAGTGGGCGTTACACAAATAAAATACATCACAATCTGTTGCAATATGAAACAGCTATAACATTTATTTTAAAAGTTATTCTACTTTTAAGGATTAGAGATTTCCGTATTTTTTTTTTCCAAATACAGATTCAACATTAAAATCCTAACATTTTATTGACTTCTAATCACGGTTGATCAATAGTTTAAACCTGGAAACATAATATGCCACATAGAGCATTGGAGGAAATTTTTTGATAAATGATTGCATTTGCGGTAACACATAGGCAGAGTGAGTGACACAAATTTTCCTAAGCGTTATCATTCAAAAAGCAAACACTGATATTGTGTCTTGTTGACTGTACCGCATCTTGAATGATGACCTAGTTAAAGGATGCATCATACTAGGTAAGTAGTTGTAGTACTAACTACTAGTCTCCTATAAGCATGTAATAAAGTGACATAAAGTTCTCATCTTTGTACGTATACCTACTAACACTGATAACAGTGTTCTACAGATTTTTACATTGTTGGTATTAAACAACAGCGGGAATAATAATAACATTGGCACGAATTGGTCTGAGAGATAATGATGACCACTAGCTTATTATGCTGTTTTTTTTTGAGTGTAACTGTATCAAGAAACCATATTTGTAGTGATTTCTTAAAATATGAAAAACCTCGTTATAATGTTATAATAAGTACGCAGGGCAGCTAGTGGCGAGCTTATGAGCAGTAGCGACCCCACGTACCTGATTGCTCCTGGGAGAATCCTGTTCGTCATCTCTGTCTTGCCTTCACTGGCCGGGCAGAGTGAACGCTGACGAGGGACAGGATCTCCCAACTCTAGCTTGCCTTCATTGGCTGGCTTGAGTGGAGACTCGCTAGAGCAGAGATGCTTGGGGAAAGGAAGTGTGCCAGTAAGATGCTTGTAGGGATCTTGAACGATTACACCTCTCCATTCCCCTAGCACCTCAACTGGTGATGCCTTGTTGTTTGACTACGGCACTAGCAACTAATTTGGGGGGCCCATCGACTTAGTGTGCAAGTCACCCTCTGCCATTTCATCCGTGTGGAAAACCCAGTCCCTTTTACCAGTTACCTGGTCCACCTAACACCCACACCCATAACCCAGTGTCTCTGTGTCCATATATTGCAATAGCCCTACACAAATCGGGGTTTGTCCTTGGGTGCACTTGTAATAGTACATACAGGTATAATCGGCCGTTTGTGTCACACAGCTTTTAGATTAATGTTGTCTAAAGGGCTTACGCGTGTTGGCTTCGATCCCATGTACGCCTTACAAAGGTCCGGGACCCCAGAGTCCCGAGAATGGAAAAGACAAAACATAAAAATATGTAATATTGATATAATTAACTGTAAAATAAACAGTTGCGATTGTTTGATTCATTTACAAAAAAAAACTAACATTTTTTTAAATATTTCACAACAAATCAACTAAAGTAGTGCTCAACTGACTTCACAAACACAAAGATAAGCACGCCTTTTGCAAATATTTGAGTTGACGGTCTTATTCGTCCCAAATGGAGGAATGTCAATGAAATCACTGTGGTTATCGGGACACATGACGTCGACCGTGCTTTGGGCAATAGGTTGATATAGATTACAAAAGTATTAATTCATTAATACTTAGTCTGTAAACACTGGTAGAAAAACTTAACTGTCTCGGTGGTGCAGCGGTTAGAGGGTAGCACTATAAAGCGACGGCTGCGCCAGAGGTCCCTGGTTCGATACCCGGATCAAGCCAAAAATATTTACCTGTATTTTTCTGTTCAGAAATTCTCAGGGGAGCCCGGAGTTTGGAAGTAGGCGGTGTTTTACCCCTGTGCCTCAAAAAGCACGTAAAGCCGTTGGTCCTGAGCCTGATCTCTCAAGTCTTGTCAGATTGCTGTCCATCGGGCTATGAGAGTGAAAGGAAAAGACAGTGCACCTGTGCTTGCGAACACACTTATGCACTTTAATATGTCCCGCGCAGTCGGTTAGTCGTTGTGACTGGCCACCGTAGTCAAAATTGGCTAGGGCGACTAATACTGGGAGAAGGTCTCACTCGCCAAATTATGAGGTGGTATGACTATATGTAAATATTCTCTCTGTGCCACTCCGCAGGACTCGGCTCGGCAGTTATATAACAAGTTGTCTAGAATCTTGAATGTCAACTTTGACTCCTTTTAGCGAAGTTCAAAGGATTTTGAACTTCGGTATACCAACTCCAGGTATATGAATCTTCGGGGTCTTAAACATTCGGGAGATAAACCTCCGCGATTTCAAGAAACATTGTATCCACAGTTGTCAAACCTAATAAATAAAATTAGTATTATTTATGACTCATAAGTCATTTATTCATCTTCTCGAGCTGAATAACTACAGATTGTTCAAACGATAATACACAACCAAAATAGTTTGGTGGTGTTTGGAATTAGACTCCAGTTCAGAACTCGGCATGGTCATCCATCAAGTCACAACTGCGCCGTGGGTTCTACATTATTGGGCCCACTCAATGCGATTTTAATTATGAATAATGAATAACTTATTCGTTATCATTAGAAGCGCAGATGCCATTGCACTATAAACACCTCAAGTAATGTATTTAAGAAGAAATCATCATTATTCAATAATTTATTATTACGCCCTGAAATAAACTATAATAATAATAACTGTATGAAATCATCTCATTGAGATAGTTAAACAATTATTAAACTCACCCTATAAGGCATTACGTCATATGTGTACTTGGCAAAGTATATTTTTATTTGCTAGTTGAGAAAATTTAAAACAATCTTGACATTCCTTTTTTATGAAATAATAAATTTAAAAATATATAATAAACACACAAAAATCACACCTTTCATAAGTAATTCATCGTAAAGCACTGAGTTATTTTTTTTAAATCAAATAGTTAATTGTATTTATTGATATTGTTTTAAAAGTAATGAAAAAAATGATTATAGTATTGAACAAGCAAAGAAAATAAAATATGGACTTTAGCTTTACCATAAACTTTTATCTGCAAGGTACAACAATTATGCACATTTTGCACACCAAGTTAATTTGTTCGCAAAACTTTAAATTGCAATTATTAATTTTCTCTTATAAGTTAATTACTTCGGCGATCTTCGGCCAACTTCGGCCGTAGCGACAATGCATAATTAAGTGCTGGGCAATTTATTTTTATAAGAGGACCGTTTTATGAGGTTAGGCAAAGAGCTTTAATAGTACATTATAATACAAGTGTGCTAAGTTGACCATTATATATACAAGGCGATATTGTGTGTGCACGAGCGAAAGCGAGTGCGCCATAAGAAAGCCGCGTATATTATGGTCACAGGCAAACGTGTTTCATACGACGTTTTTCAACACACTTGCGAGGAAAAAACAAGACTCTTCATTTACTAAGTTTTTAATTATTGAAACAGTTACATTTTACTCGATTTTGATGGCAAAGCCTTTCCCACGCGTTTTTCGCCTCGTTACGTATGTCCGGCGTAGTTAATAATAGGTTTTCTTCATTTTCTTCACTTGAAGTAGACATTTTCATTAATATTAAACTTCATAATTAATCCAACTTCGTCATAGCCGACAATTATTATTTACGAAAATGGCGCGTTGTTTGTTTTTTTCTTGCCGCGATACCGATGCGCGCGCAATGCTTAGGCGCGAACTAGATCGCCCAAAAGCCAAGATTAAAAACGTTATATTTTGTGTTTAAAACACAAATCGCAGAAAATGTTAAATTAATTTGAGCTATTTTTTGTAATAAATCTGGATTAACCATTTATTAAAATAAATATGTAGATACTGTTATTTTTCGCATAAATACTGTTTGTTGTTAAAATAATAGTATTGTATAACCCGACTAAATTATATTGCTTCTTCTTCTTACTTACGACTTGGTACTAGGGTACAAATGTAAATTGGTCGGGTTAATAAACTAAAGTAATAAACTAGTGCCTAGGAAAAAGCACGCGTGTCTAATATCTAGGATTATGAGTCAAAAATCGGTGGAAAAAAGACGTCATTATGAGCAAGTGTGTTGAAAAATATTTTTTGATGGTTATGAGCAAGGCTTTGCAGTATTAACAGGTAAGGTATATAAGTAACGAATTTGATCCGAAATCTAAAATAAAAAGAAACTTACTTGGAACATTAATATTTTTATTTTTCCTGCAACATTTAACTTTAATAAGTATCTAACGTTTCCTAAAAGTATGATATGTGAGTAATAAACACATATTTCTATAAGGTGATTAAAAAAGGTTAAGTCTTTAAATTATGCCTAAATTTCGCTAATGAAAATTATTTGAATTACTTTCCATTATAATATAATTATTTTACGTACTCGTATGAAAGCTAATTTACTGACAATATTTTTGTCAATACCCAATCCAATAAAGTAGGCATAAAATACATTATCAAAGGAGAACTTTTTTCACTTCCCATCTCTCACTATTTTCGCAGCATCATTGTAATAAGGATGACATCGACATATTAGTCAAAGAGGGTTATTCCTTACCTCTCGCCCCATCTCAGGAGGGCTTTTAGGTCCGAAACACAGCCGAAATTGCGGAGGGCTGGAGAGTGGCCCATTCGGACCATCTGCCGACCCTCAGAGGGACGAGATTCACTCTCAATCTAGTGACGACAGTGGTTTATTATAAAGAAGTCACGTGGAGAAAAACATAGGTTTTTACTTATTACAAAACTTGTAAAAATAAAATAAAAAAGTAGGTCATATCGACTGTATGTTGTTTCTTTTTTGTAGGAACGAGTATAATATACTCGTGGACCTCATATGTGGACCGATTTAATTTTTCTTCCTACCAAGAGGGTTAAACTAAGAGGGTTCCGTTTTTTGCTATTTCGCTACGGAACCCTAAAATGAGTGAGTTGACTGTTAATAAATCAGAACGAATAATAAATTGGATATACATGTATTGCTGTGATCCCAAAGTAAGTATAGTTAATGCACGTGGGTTATATAAATAGACACCCTACATGCATAAGTTTATGATTTTTTATATATTTTGTATGGGATCCTTTAATGTCACTTTTTTGTATGGGTATTCGTAAAGCAGTTAGCAGGATACACTAACTTACCAAGATTCAACTATGTAATGCTAATAGATACAGAATAAAGTGGTTGTGACATACGGACGGACAGACAGACAGACAAAACTGTATTAAGCTAAACGCAATGACTAATATGAGCAGAAAAGTGATAAAAGTGTTGGAAAAACTAGGGGAAAATATTACTTTTAAGAGTTTCCATTGCGTACGCTGCGCAAACTGTTTAAGTTACACAGAAACCTTGTATGGCGGGATCGTTTTGCTTTTTATGTCCTACAATAAAGGCAGTGCACCTCCTAACAAAGTTACGAAGTCAAAAATTGTGATATAAGCGATTAACTCTATATCGTTTCATTTACTGCTCTCATTGACTGCCCTATTAGCTAGCTATTGATTAGACTATAAAACATCACTATTCACGATACGATTTAGAAGAACCGTTTCAAATCAACTCACTTGTCAGAAGTAATGGTGATACCACAACGCGCAGACCCGAGATTATAAGAAAATTAAAATTTTTACATTGACCCGACCGAGAATCGAAACTCCGAGTGGCGATTGCCTTTAAACCTTCCTTACTGACAACACCGCCACGGTGCTCGTAAAAACAATAAACTTACATCTTCAACATCGGTTGTCTATGCTGACAAATCTCGCTTCCCCATTATGACCAAAGCCCTAAACATCACCAAAGCTAAGGGCACGAGAAACATTACGGCCATCTGTCGACAGTCAGGCCTAAGATCCACTCTCCTTAATTCACTAATATTTTTACGTAAAGTTCGCACAAGACGTTACCGAAACATGTCTCATCTTTACTATCGTTCCGCGACCCTAATTAAGAAATTAGGCCTCAGGGAGAGATCGTTTGTAACATTTGTATTATAAAATGAAAATTTTGTATAAACGTAGATACGTTATTACTTTCAAATGTAACTAAAAAATAAAGCTGGTACGTAAGAGATTCTCAACTGAAAAATGACTAGAATTAAAAAAAAAACATTGTATTAAAACATCGAATTAAAATACGCAGACCTTATAATAACTTGTTATACTCGTATATATCTTTCAAATAGATGTGCCGTTGCTGGCAACATTCCCGTGCCAAAGGGATATTTAATATTTTAATGCAACTATAATAATCATTAATAAAAAGATATATTTTGTGAATGATTCCTTAAATTGTTTAAGTTGCCATCAACTTACGCCATAATGCTTCCATGCTTTCACGTCATACGTGCGGCACATCTATAACCATATTATGATGTGCAACATTTTGTATAATTTATTTAATACTTTTTATATAATCTATTTCTATTTATTTCCAGAATATCAAAAATGAGTATTCCGTAGTATATTATGACCAAGATGCACTTACAAAAAAGTGGTTTAATTTTTCAGTTTCTCGTTTTCTTTCATTCACATTCAACAGTCAAATCTAGTTCCGCGAAAACTCTAAAACTTATTGGAAAGTTCTAAGGTTATTCCGTGTCAAGTTTCGGATAGAGGAAATTGCCGCGACTTCAGAGCTATTTCCTTCAAAGCTTTTGAGCTTTCAATGGCGTCTTGTAAACATGATAGATTGTAGACTGGTGTCCTACTAGACTTTATATTAACGGGGAAATTAATGATACGCTGAAATTGCTTTAAAATGTTCGAAATTAGTACTTCAATACGGGACAAGTCGCATTTGGTTTTAAACAACAAGTTTTATGGTCGTTTATAGAAGTTTCGTTTACAACAAATTATAAACTTGGACATAACAGGATACAAACCCTCTATTTCTTTAATTCGGCTACCAGTGTGTCTCAATTTTTAATAGTCAGAAAATCTAATATAAAACTTGTATTTAGGTAGATCTTGTCATAAGAAGAATGTGTACGTCTTGTTTCTAAACAAACAAAGTCTTGCTGGTCAGACATACCAATATGATTACGCGATTTTTTGATAAGATAATATGAATTGATTCCAAGGGAATTTTCTTTCAATTACATATCACATTTATACGGCGCTTGTAGACAGGCATTATCGTATTCCGTTCTTGATTAGAAAAATAGCACGATGACACAAGTAGTGACAAGGTAAGTACCATAAAGTAGCAAATATTTCTCTAGTCTTTAGATTTTCATGTATGTTGTGCTCAAAGCTACAGATTTTCGTTTTGGTCACCAATTTTGAACTTCTGACTCACGAGGGTTGTAGTGCAACTACTACACTAAAGATAGGCACCAGAATAACAAAACCAATAGTTTACATTTCCTCCTTGGATTTGAGTGTTTCAAATACTAGTTCCAAGTAATTACAAGCTGAATAATCAGGATCCAGGACAGCGGGAAACATCTTCCTAGCGTTCCAGCCAACTATGTTGCCTAAAATGAGGCAATATCAAGATATTTTTTGCCGTAAAGACATCTCAGGAGCTTGAATTTCAACAGGTGCGATACGAAAAGTCGGCAAATAAAAAAAAAGGTCATGCAAACTTACTTCGGCTTGGCGTACGGCGATGACGGCGACGCCGCCTTATGGTGGTTCTTGTTCGGATGGTTGTGCCTATTCGCATTACTGTCGAGGCCGCCGCCCGGTGATATCTTCCCGGCGAGTGCGTTCAGTGAGTTCAGCATTGCGGGCGGCGGCCGCTGGGTTGACGGCGGCCTTGTCACGGTGCTGGTGCGACTGAAGCCGTCGACAATCTTGCGTCGAGCCAGCGTGCCTTATCTCTTGATAAGAGGCGCGGGGGCAAACACGCCCCCCGCCTCATCGCCACCTGACAGTCTCACGCGCGCACACACACAATGTTTGCACTTTTTATACGAGGATTAGGGTCAGCGTCCTGTCCGCACCGGGCATTTTGACATAACACTGTATTAATCAACACTTGGGTATCACTGCTGTATAAGAGAGAGGAGAAGTGAGGACGTTGCGATATTTCAATACACTGTCGTAGTTTTGATTAACGGTTGTTCGGTCAGTTTGTAGTAAAGAATGTTATGTCTATTGCTAGATGTATATTGGTAGGTAGATTTGCATTCACCATGATGTAAGAAAGGCTTTTCAACATGATATCAAGTAATATGGAAAATTTACTCTGCTTCTTATTGCTAACTTTTGCCCCTAAGAATGACATAACACGATTAACATGATTCAAGTTACCTACATAATTTTCAATTTCAGATTAAAATAAAGCAAATTATGGATAAAATATGAAAGAAGGTACGGATGCCCGGTAGGAATATGGTGCAATTCCGATGTGGGCTGCACAAAACGGAAGCCATTAGCTGTTCTCCTTAGTTTTTCCTGTATTCAATACTAAGCCTCCTAAAAATAATCCTATTTCATATAAGATACCTAGGGCGTCTATGTGACGTTGTTAGCCAGCTTAATGGTCTTGAGAAAGCCATTTCCAATACGATTCAATCAGCCTATCATGGACTACCGTTGGACACAGGCCAACTTGGAAGGATCCATTCCGATATCGTTTAGTAAAACAAGAATAATTTCTTACTAAATCCTGGAATGCTTTTCTAGATTGAAAAGGAAGATTTATGAGTCAAAATGAATGCGAAAAGCATGTCGTAAAGTGGTACTGAATTTGCAAACTTACTTATTTTGTATGTTGTTGCAAACTAGTTCAAGTGAGCATCTTGTTGGTAAAAATGAAAAAAAAAAAAGATTTATTTCTAATGTTGACATCAATCTTTGAAATTCGGGACGCCTAAAGAAGAAACTGTAGCAACAAAAAAGTATCACTGCGGCTACATGTATAAAACCATAGGCGTTTACAAATGCTCTTAATTTTACTTTTGATTTCAAATGTGCCTAATTTAAACAATGCCTAACATCATAAATAGGTAAAAATAAGATGACGATAGGTAAAAAATCTTGATTGACAGAATCATTCAAGGTTGGACTCGTAGGTCCTTTTTATATCCACTTTACGGAATAATAATTTCTCTCAACGATAACGAAAAAGGTATCATAAGTAGATTTGCTGGCACTCTGCCATTATGAGGCTAATAATCGTATTAAATGACAAAGTAACGTCATGAAAAACAGAGCTCCTCCCAGACGACCGTTATAATCTCACTCACGACTAGCGTGGAATAGCTAATATTGGTAACATACCTAGAAAATATATCTTAGGACGATCTTGGCAACAAAAATAAACGTATTTTCTTTTTATTTCAGTAGGTACTTCGCTTTAAGTAATCATTTCTTCGGAACTGTAGTAAACATGGAACTGTGTTTTATTCCTAGCTCCAAGTGATTTAATCCAAGAATAAACAAATTAATTATTGATTTTAGTACTAAGAGTTAAAAAGTAAAAGCGTAATTTAAGAACTTAGTGATAACTTATTTTATATGTCGCTGCTTGCTTATAAGTATATGTCAACGTCTAACCTCAAACCCAACCTGAAAACCATGTAACAAATATCACCTCAAAATTTTGAAGTCACTAAAAAACTATAATAACTTAAATACAAACTGTTTCAAGTTGTAACCTGCTTTTGTACAAAAGTGCTTCAACAGCAGCTTCCAAAGGACTGAAAACTAACTTGATCTATCTCTCTCAACTCCTTTCAAAATCGGCAAGAGCAAGCGAGACAACACACTTGAGATTCACGTCCATCGCGGCGAAATCGAGGCTTTGACCAGAGAATTAACTTGCGTTGGGAGTTCACTAATGACGGTACATCTCCTGAGTCGTTAAATTAAGTGGGCAACAAGATATTAAGCGCAAATTACTGGGAAACGTTCTTTTTATGTATCTGGACTTACGTGACATGCACGTGATAGTGGATCGGTCAATTCGAGCAGTTAATGCTGTGGACCTAGCGCAGGGCCCTGGGGGACTCCTGGGATCCGTGTCAAATGCAAATGCGCGGTCCACGCTACCGCCCTGGATACTAATTGCTCGATTAGCGCACACTGAATTATTTAGCTCTCATGAACGTCCGTTCTAATGTTGGTAATTTGAAATGCCCTTTTCACGGATTCATCAGCGGTAATCTGTCTTATGTAGGTAGGTGTATCAAAAGCTCTAGCTTGGAAACCCACAAAGCTGTTGTGGACACATTAAATTTATTTTAAGATGTGATTTGTATTTATATTTTGTTTTACGGCTAAGGTTAAAGGTTTAAGCTGATTAAATAACTCATTGACTTAAGTGATAACTACTTTAATAGTTCTGCTTTCCAAGGAAAAAAGTTGCCAGCAAACCAATGCTCCCGTATTTCATACAAGTATACAACACCAAAATGACGGCTGTTAAGAGCTTTCCACAAGAATCTTTAGCAGAGGCAGTTACCGCGAAATGAGGGCGTAATGAATACAAATAAACGCGATCATTTTGGCTCTGGCCAAGATTGTTGGCAAGACCACAGCATGTCGACACGATATGAAAAAATAAGTTTCAGATCGATAGCTCTAAGTACATAGTCATAACAGTGGATAATATTACGACCCTTATGAAAAATGCACGCTATTGTATTCTACATTATTCCAAAATTCAGGGGAATGTTACGATTACAATATTTATACCGGTAAACAAACTTTATCTTAACGTTCTGAAAAATGCACGCTGTTGTACTGCTGTTGCACGCTACATCATTCTAAAATTCAGGGGAATGTTACGATTACAATATTTATACAGGTAAACAAACTTTATCTTAACGTTCTCGTGAATCACTTCCATTATAAGTTTCCTTGAAACCTGCGGTTTTAATTATTTTCTATTTCACTTCATATTGGTTAATTATAGTAAAAAATATATTAAAGTCTTGAGAGTAATTATCACAAAAGAACAAATAAAAAAAGTCAAGTTTAGGTACAGGAATTATTTGTGTAGCATTATCACTATAAAAGAAATAGCCATCAAATCAAAACAAGATTATTGTAGACATGGAATATTTGGCATAAGACCCAATGGCGGCCTTTTATGTACATTAACTGAGAAATTATGATAATGCGATTAACATTGCGGTCCGTGATGGGAGATCAGAGCTCTTGAATAACAAGACACTTACACACGACTTGGAGGGTGTCTGCGGCATTAGGATAATGTATTTTTCGTTGGGCATGTCTTTTTATGTGTCATAGATAGTGATCGCATCGTGTTGTTTGAAAACGTCTGCAAAACTTCAAGGGTTGTTTTAAAATAATAATATTAATGCTTTATACATAAAAGCATGTTCAAATCGATATTTGTGAGTAAGTTAATCAATACAAGGCCAAATCTATTAAGTTAAAGGCTCACATCTTCGATAGCACATAGGTAGTATTAGGTGGCTAATTCTACAGCTGGTCAAACAAGTCTAGGACCACATGGTACCCGACCATACATGTGTATATAGTGTGAAAATAGATAAATGGATTCAATTTATTGCATTTTTTTTTGCCAACGGCCGTGATTAATAAAAACATATTTCTATATTAAATTGTGTATTAAAAATTGATGGATTCGGTGATAGTCCCCCTAGCCGATTTCGACTACGGTGGCCAGTCACAACGACTAACCGACTGCGGGGGACATATGGTGCACAAGTGTGTGCGTAAACACAGGTGCACTCTCTATTCCTATCACTCTCATAGCCCGATGGGACAGCAATCTGACACGACCGGAGAGAGACCGAGGCACGGGGGTGAAACACCGCCAACTTCCAAACTCCGGGCTACCCTAAGAATTTATAAACAGAAAAACTCAGGTATATAATTTGGCCCGACCCGGGGATTGAACCGGGACCTCTGGCGCAGCCGTCGCTTTAAAGTGCGACCCTTCTACCGCTGCGCCACCGAGGCAGTTCAATGATATGTAATATGATGACAGTATGCTAAAGACAGAGTACGCCAACCGCAGGTTCAGGGCAAGAAAATTATATATATTTTGATACTAAGTATCTTCGAATTCAAAAAAAGTCATCCCAAGTAACTTAGTAACCCTACAGGGTTGGCACGTCCCGAATTACCGCAGTGTTACGTGAACATAAATTGAGTTGATTTTTTTATTGAGCACGCCAAATCGACAGCGTCACGGAAGCCATATTATCCGGTAGTATGCGACCCGAAACATTGGTTTGTTTTTTATCTTCTTATTTATGTTTAGTATGATTGCTCCTTACCGTTGAAATTATAGAGGTATTATACATTGTGCAGGTGATTTCGGGAAACGCAGTGTTTTATCCGACTGCGGTGAATGTAAAACATAAATCTATGTTTCACATACAGTCAGTGATAATATTGTTAATGTACGAATTATAGTAAGCAAGCAATTTATGGTCGGTAATCTTGAAGGATGATGAACAAATGATTGTATATCATATTTCTTTTATATATAAAGACTGAAACATCAAATTGATAAAATCCTGAAACAAACTGTTAAGATAAGATAAATGACATCTTGCATCATTTTGACAGCATTCAAAAAGGTCGAAGAGAATGTCTTAAGTTTGGATTAACGAGATACGATTAAACGATCATTTGCATTTCAAGCAACAGCTTGCTGGACACGATAGGCGCAAAACATCGAAGTAGTATCATCTGCTCTAGAAACAAGACATAGTCCTTACCACTTAAAACGGCAGTTCTCATCTTTTATGGTGGTTACGTCACCGTCGTCATTTTAGAAAGCGATATACTTGATGGAACCCTTCAACAAAATAATAGTTAAAAAAGTTAAAAAGTGTACTATTTTATGGTGTAGTTCTTTCCAAATGTCAAAACATAAACATGTATTTTAACACCTTCCCAAAAAGGGAGGTAATCAATTCAATGTGTATGTATGTAAGAGCCTTTTGATCTATAAAGGCTCCTAAACACGTGTTCAATACTTTTTAAGTTTGTATATGTATGTTTGTATGTTTGTCCGCAGATTCCTAGATAACAAGAAGTCAAAGCGAAATGTTTCCTGTTCGATTCGAGTTCGAGTAGGTATATTTCAACTTAGGGTACAGTGTAAATTTCATCAAAATCGAACCAGTAATAAAAACCGACTTCAAAACCAAAATGCACTAAAAAGTCTTAAATAAACCCTTCACCATTGAAAGGAAAGGAATCCGTTTTAGGCAAACAATTTCGTTTTGGAGTCGGTGCTGTTATAGTTGATGCTTGATGGTCAAAGTGATGGCACCGACTGCAAAAAGAAATTGTTTGTTTATTTAAGACTTTTTAGTGCATTTTGGTTTTGAAGTTTGTTTTTACTTTTTTTTTAAAGTTCATTTTATTTCTTCATTTTTAGTGATTATATAAGAGGGGGGGGGGGGGGGGGGGAGTTGCACCTTATTTTTTAAATTCAATTTTTTAAAGAAGCTACAAATTACCTATCATAAGTTCCGTCATTATAATTACTGAACCCTAAGCGTTAAGGAGTTCGACCATCAACTCAGCCCCACAACATGTTGACTATCAGACGTAACAACACGTGTTGACGTGTAGTTACGTCTGATAGTAACTAATGTTGATTAGTCTACACTCGTCGTGCAAAGTGAATTTGTTTCTCCTAAGTAGAAGGCAAATGCGTTATTTTAAGCTTTTAAATCTGTTTTTTGATTTTATTAATCATTTGCAGAGTAGGGCCTCTCTCTATGCAACTATTCTCCAGTCACTTGTCCTATCTGCCAACTGAATTTGATTTGGCGTCAGCTTCGGCACTGATTGCGATGGCGTGATCAGCCTGATCACTCTGATACGATTTCAGTTGTTATCTTCATTCGGTAATGAATAGAGTCCGGTGGGTTGACATTTGACGCTGTTGTCCGAAATCCGTTTGGTAAGGTAACCAGATCGGATAGTTACAATCAGAGTTATTGGAAGCATAGTTAGATATTTGCGGTAAGTATTAGGAATTCAATACATATAAGAACTTATATATAGTAAGAAAGATATGGATCTTGTATGTAAAACTTATTTCAATATGTACCGAAGAGTTCTGGAAAGAGATCATAAACCAAATATAACGCAAGAATGTAATTAAGTCTTTATCGTGGTGTCTTGATGGAAAATCTTCACCATTTCTGTGCACCAATATTCCAATAGATTTTTAATGTGTTCATTCAAAAAACGTTTAATGACTTATATGTATTACATTTCATTCAATTTATGTATCTTTGCTATTATTTCATTATAACAAAGAAAACAAGGATGGTCAGTTTCGTTCGACCAGCCTTACATAAGCGAAAGTTTCCTAAATTAGTTTTTAAACTATCCCTATTACTGAGTTGGCGATATTTGCGTCGAGCTGTATTGGTGTTATTCATTTGTCCGAATAAGTCGAGAACAAAAACTACTTATACCGTTATTCATAACCGAGACGCTAGTTCGGAGGACTGATATTTTGGAAGTAGTGAAATTGCGTACAACTTTGCCAAAGGACTTACTCTAAATAAGACGTCTTGAGTTTCAAAGCTAAATGTAAGAATCTGGATTAATTGTTGAAGCATATTTTTATGTCATATAACTATCAATCTCAATACATAATATAAGACGTGGTTGTTTCTTTATCCGGATTTAACTGTACAAACATCTCTACTCCAATGCATACAGTTACGTAATTTGTCTGTTAGTCTTAGTGTAATTGACTCGTCAGATTTGAAAGTGGAGTGTTGTATAAATGTAATAAACAATCAAATTAAAAACAACTACTTATTGTTTTGACAACATGCACTGCTCTAAGTTAAACTGCACAATGAGTCCAAGTCCACAAGTTTATGAGCAAAGCGCAGTTTTGCGCCGAATAATTGTAAAGCAAGAACCGTGGGGCGGTGGAAGCGCGAAAGTTGTGCTTGTGAAAATTAATGAAATTCCCTGTCGGATGGTCGGTTTACAAAGCCAGGGCACGACAAACGTCGGGTGTCCAACGCTTGGACTAGTGGTAAATAACTATCGATATTGATAACTTTTGACGTTGTCGATTCGTAAGCGAGAGAGAGAGAGAGAGATAAAGAGATTAAGAGAGAGAGTATCAGTGGAACCACTAAGAGATCGGATTATGATAATGATGTCCTTCCAGACGTGTGAATGTGTGATGCAGCTTTTTGTAGTTGCGTTGTATGTCGATGCGGTCCCCGTTATACCTCGGCCATTAATTCTTGGTGCTGGTGGTTGCGATGTGGTTGCAATATCGCTGCAATGTCGTCGGTATGAAACAAGAAGTCGATAACGACTGAAAAATATGGTAAGCCTGGATGGTTCTACTAATTTTCAATTCAAAATATACTACCGATTACGTGGTGTGGTTGTGATACGTGTGGGAAGGGATCTTGCATGAGATCTAAATCTTAAATGTAACAAATTGGTTCAAATATTAACAAAATGGCGTTTGAAGCAACAAAAGCAAAAAATATTTACAAAACTATCGATAAAGGACTGTCACACAGCACTAGCGGAAAGCGCAGCCAGCCCGGACACGCGTTGCACAAGTGCGCCCCACACTGGAAATTGGTCTTAATGCAACACGGAAGAAGTTTACCCAGTAGTGTGCGGTGTGAATACAACGCCATTGATTCAGGGGTCGGCGACTCCTAAATCTCGCGTTAAGTTGTCGGTTAAGTTTGTACGTCTATTGCGGTTGAGTTACACAAAGCTCACATGTTCTGGATAAACGATCCTGAGGAAGTTTGTAACGTTCTACTTATGGGGTTGTTGACCTTGTCAGTTTCAGAGTATGCTTAATCAGAAATTAGCTCAGATGCAACCGTCTATATTTTCATGACTAGAACGCTATACTTATTTTCATTATTTTAAGACGTTATTAAGACCTTTTCTTTATAAGAATATCTTATTTTCTTCTGGACTTGAGAAACTTGAAGGGATTAAAATGCTCGTCAATTCATTCAAATGGAAATCAAAATTTTTGCAAAAGTTACCAGAGTATCTACGAAGTATTAATGTTAAATGAAGTTACAATTTCCTTTGATTTCAAAACAAGCTTAAGCTTAAGCAACAAAGATATTCTCAGCTATGATTCATTCAAACTAAACGGTAGTTACCGTCAAGTTACCCGTAACTCGTTAACTACTGACCTCTGCGAGTCTCACAGAAATATCTTTATTATTATACAATTTGCTCGGACAAGTTCTGAAGCAATGAGCGCTGTTTAAAATTTAAATTAAACATTTTATCGTCTGGCTTTGAGTTGGTTATTCTGACTTATTCTTAATAATGAAAAGTAGGAAGCTGTAGTGATGGTAATAGAGAGAAATAGCGGCATATAAATGGTTGTCAATTCTTACTCTACTGTTGCGACTAGAATAAAAATACACATAATTACGCAGACCATGGACATATGCGTCTCACATATATTTTTCGATGCTGTCGCCAGGTTAAAAAAAACAATCCGTCTAATGATAATCTTAAAAACACAATTTTTATTCCCAATTCGCCATCTCTTTTGTATTCGAACGAGAGTGACTGACTGGTGATGTTCGGTAAATGTGTTATATTTTTGTCGGTTATGGCTAAACGGAGAAAAAAAAATTTTTTTTTTTTATTTGTTGAAGATTTTGTGAATTCTAATTGGAACTAAATTATTTTTGTTGATTTCTTGCGAAATTATGTTTTGAAAAACACATGTGAGGAACATATGACGTTAGCCTGTTGGTGCAAAGCGTTTCGTGGGAGCTATACGTCTTTTGCATTTTGCACGTCGTCATCAAATTACCTTATTTTGAATATTAGCTATTTCTCTTATTTATAATTATTTTTAAGATTCAGTATACATAGGAATGGTTTAGATTCATATACAAAAAATATGAGTTGTGACAAGAAAAAGGTAGTCTTTACCCAAGCACAGGGATTATGTTTTCCCTCATTTATTCTTCAGGGTTATTCATATTTTTTCAGGAATCTCTTTTTCTATAACTACTTGAGCTACCTTTATTTGTAATTCCTTTAATATGGCAAAATATTACTATTATTTTTTCGTGTACCTTGGATACGATTTGTGCATTAGTTTTCTTTAAGTTGTTACTACTCGTGATTACCGTTAAGTAAGTGGTTTTAAATTTGTAGCTTCTAACCACTTGTAAACTCGATTTATCCTAACAAATAAAATAAAATAAAAAAAACTCTTGATGAGGAATTAAACAGAGCATTATGCAAAACCTCGATCCATATGCAACATTTAATTTCTTCCAAGTCTAAGGCCAAGTCTCATGTTGAAAAAAAAAGAACTGAAGCTTAAGAAAGCGTGTAGGTAGGTTATACGGTGTTTTTTCTTTCGGAATAATTTCTCCTGTAAGTTACGCTCGAGTATCCTTTACTTTGATGAAAGCAATGAAAGCAATTGTTACGTTTCAGTGAATCCATTTGTTTCGAGAATCTGTCAATTTATATCAATATACTTACCATCAGATAAGACCGTAGATAAATATCTTAATAATGACTAAAAAGCAAATTACAAAAATGCTACTACCGCTGTAAATAAAAAACATTCTCACGTCGCATGTGGTAGGAAATAGCAAGAATTATGTCTGAAGTTTAAACATGTCACAGTGGCTTGCAGGCCTGTCACCGCCAAATGTACTCCGCAAATAGTGCTTTTTACCTTGGGGAAAAAGTATTAAGTGTGTTTGCTAGATTTCCTTAAGGCCGTTGAGTTGAAAGCTTGGGTTTTGTTTGGACAGTGGTAATGTTAGGCTCATTTTTATTTGTTTCGCTATGGCAAATGTGGAAATTGCATATTTACAGATAAGTTTTTTTTTTAATATCGGTGTTTCGCTATGACAATTGATATTGTAAGCTAGATTCACTTTATTGCGAAAAGCCAGATTTAAACAAACTAAAAACGAGAGGTTAAATGTGTTACCGGTCATAAAAATTTTGTCTTAAACTATCTGAATGTAACTAACTGGCGTTTACATGTCTACAGCAAATGCTTTATATTTTAAAACTAATCTTATTTAATACTAAATGTTATCTTATTCAAACTCACTAAGCTCGCGCTCTCATTAACTTAGTCTTGACTGATGCCCGTCATAAACTCATTACACCCCCCCTCCCCCCTTTTAAGTTCCATTACAAGGTACATCACACTCCAATCACGCAAGTACTAACAATCCATCGATTAGGGAATTGGATTAGCTGTAATGCTGATGAAGGGTTAACTAGATTGATGAGTTTGTAGTGGATTATAAAATCGATTTACGGGTGAGTGTCTAGAACTTGAGAGTGGTTTTGAGTACTGTTAAGGTCTAATTTTTAACGTCAGTTAAGGTATAATCGTCGAATAAAATACAATACGCTTAATTTAATGTGTAATGTCACCTATTTGTCAAAACTCGTTTATGTATGATATTGTAAAAGCGGTCGTTTATACTTATTTTGTTGGCTAAGTTTTATTTGACGTTAGTAAACTCTTCCTCCCTTAGAAGTCTACGATATAACAATGTTTAGAAACACTTAAGTCGCCACTAGCTGAAAATGGAATAATCCCAAATAAACACGTTTCTTTAATCCAACTGCATTTTAAACTAAATAATAAATAATTAACATCAGCGCCCATATTTCAAATAAAAGATGAAAAAGCATACGCACTTAAGCTAGGTATAGATATGGAAGCTGTCTTGTGAATAAGTAAAGCAACTGAGCTTCATTAAAACTTCCTCCTCCATCAGCTCCAACAGCTCTTTTCCATCACAAGGTGACCAGACGTAGGCTAGCGTACCATCCCTACGTTGTCGACTTTCCACCTACTCGTACAAAGCGCTTTTCTGACTCCTTTCTAATGCGTGCAGCTAGGGAGTGGAACTCGCTGCCTGCTGAAGTCTTCCCTCAGGAATATGACCTAAACACCTTTAAAGCAAGAGTGAATAGGTTGCTACTAAGCAGATATGCACCACACTAGACCTCATCCTCATCTGACATCAGGTACGATCGAGGTCAAATATCAATAAAATAAAAAAAATAAAACCTATTTAAGACACTCATCCAGATGAAAAGCCAGGCATCAGTTTATAACAGCCGACAATTGAAAATAATATAACATACTGTTGAAATTTCTAAGTGCTTAGTCATTATCAAAGACATTACTGTGTAAATCGCAGTAAAATCTGACGTGAAATTGTTAAAGACGTCTCAGTGTAAACAGCGTGCTTTTGTGCCACACTCTGGCGAATCCGCGCTCCTGTCATCCTTACATTTGCAACCTTGGTAGCGTATATCACCCAAAATGAGCATGGCTCAAATGAAACAGCAATGAACACGAATGTTGTTTTATTTATGTTGTAAAGAGTTTTTCTTTAATAAAACTTACAAATAATTTAGAAAATATTTTTTAGAATAATCATAATATTATCCCTGTGTTGGATGTCACTGACCAAAACAACCCTGTATAGATTGATTGTTACTTTCCCTTACTATCGTAGAACAGTAATCTAAATGGAGCTTTTCCAATTCAACATGAGCTTCTAATATCATGACGTAAAAATGATGCACCGTAACTTAAAGAAGTTAAACAAGGACTCTGTCAGAATACCTTTAAAATAACAAGAATACAAGATCCGTCCAAAGTCGAGCTAGTACATTTTTTTGTCACGGTCAGCGTAGATCTTTTGTTTCAAACGAGAAGCCTGATCATCCCCGCCTTTCTTACATAGCAAGCGCCCCAACACGCCGGCAATTATTCAACAAATTAGGAGCACCCGCCGACCTTCGCCAGCGAACGCAGCGGAAACGTAATTTCCCGCGCAAATGTTTTCCCGCCGCCGGCGCGCCACGCCGGTTACGCGGATATAATTTTAAATATAGAATGCCCTGATTGAATTCGTTGACAGTGACGGCTTTCCAAAATATTGTCTGTGGATTCTTAATCAATAAATAACAGCAATTGCATTGCGACCTCGTCCGCTTGAAATAACGTCTTTGAGAACTGGGTATTTTTATAAAATATCGCTTGAAAAAGTCCTGAAGAACACATTTGTTCTTTCTATTTGGTTGTCTTAATTTAATGAAATTAAGACAACCGTCCAAGAGAAAAATCAAGGCCTTAAACATTCTCAATAGAGATCTTACAACCAAGAGGGTGTCAGTTTTATTTTTCATAAACTATGGAATATAAAATAATACCTCAGTCTTGCCTGTGACCACGGATGCTATAAAGCATTCGAGACGTCAGGCGTGAAATATTTTAAAATAATTGGCGTGATTTGAATCTGTAAATAATTTTATTTATCATTTCATGATTTTCAGTTATTACGTTTTTCTGAAAAACTACTGAACCGATTTTAATAAAGCGTACACTGCACTCTAACTTGAAATATACTCAATTGAACTAAAAAATAATCATTTCGCTTTGATTTGATTCGATAAATCCGTGGACAAAAACCTTTATAGGTTTAAAAACCTTACTTGTTTGAAAACCTTAATAAAACAATCACAAAATTATCAAATTCCAACGACATCACTTATAAACACATTGAATTAATTACGTTTTTTTTGAACTCGGCAAATCTAAACCAAAACTAACAATTTAGGCCTAAAACAGACTCAGGTGCTCTACTCAATTAGTCCCTCCATACATCCATTAATCGACTCAAATCGATTATTCAAAACACGTCAATCGGATCTTCACGCATTAGTAAGTGGCGAGCGACTCAGTCAATCACAAAATAGCCTCGGGCAAGATGACCGTAGGTAGTGATGTTAAGATTGTCGATAATAGTAAAAGCAAACGATAAGATATTTCTCTAAGGGCTGGTTTTTCAATGGTCAGATAAAACTTTTCATACTGATAAATTACAAAGCGACAGATTTTTTTTAAAAAAACAGGTACCTATTGCTGACAATTAGATGACGTTTTCAAATTGGCCATATTGTATTGGGGCAGGAAAGTTCTAGATTGGAGTCCCTTCGACCAGACACGCAGCGTGGGACGTCCACCAACAAGATGGACAGACGACCTTAAAAAGATCGCAGGATCAAACTGGATGCAGACCGCTAGTGATCGGTCGCTGTGGAAAGCCGTGGGGAGGCCTATGTTCAGCAGTGGACGTCCTTTGGGTGATGATGATGATGATGATATTGTACTTTATTCTACTAATATTTCTTATCTGACTATTGAAAAATCAGCCCTTTGAGTCGATTTTACCAATGTCAGATTGGACTTATCGGACCGATTATGTATAAAACGAATTTTTAAATGCCATTTTCATAAATGATTTCTGACAAATAGGTGACGTTTTCAAGTTAGGCGTTTTGAATTACTCGTATATATGACGAATACTCCTTGTTTTCGTTAACGTTATCTTACATTATATTCGATGGCGAAAGCCAGTCCAACGAATATTGACTACTAGCGGTCCCCGCGACTTCGTCCGCGCGTTTTGAGTTTGCTCCCTCCCCTCCCGTCGCAGCGTCATGTTTTATGTCCTAAAGCCTTTCTCGATAAATAAGCTATCCAACACAGAAATATTTTTTCAAATCGGTCCAGCAGTTCCTGAGATAAACGCGTTCAAACAAACAAACTCTTCAGCTTTATAACATATTAGCGCAAGCGCACGTTGTACTAATGCTGCGAACATTATTTTGGTGCGGAGTTATGTTAAAACTGTGATAGCTCCTAAGATATTTATTGAAATCAAATGATATAAAGGGCAACTTGGTTCTAAATTAAATGCTCGTGATGATGAATGTATTTATTTTGATAAGAATAAATACCTGTGTGTATAATACACCTCTAAAAATAATACATTATATTTTTTTAAATTTATTAACATAAAAAAGGTTGTAGTAAGTCAAGCATAAAAGATAGACATATGCTGTCGCGGACTTTATTATAGAACTCTTAATGCTGAACAATCCTGTCATACATGATTTTTGTGTAACTTAAGCGGTTTCCGCAGCGTATGCAGCGGAAGCTCTCAAAAGGAATATCTTTCTCCCGTTTTCGCAACATTTTTCATTTCTGTTGTGGTCTTATGAGTCGTATCTTTATGATATAGCCTAAAGCCTTCCTCGATAAATGGACTATCCAACGTAAAAATAATTTTTCAAATCGGGCCAGTAGTTTTTGAGATTAGCGCGTTCAAACAAACAAACAAACAAACTCTTCAGCTTTATAATATTAGTATAGATAAGATAGTTGTTAAACAACACTAGTTTGCAATCCGGGAAAAAACGTTAAAAATGGTGTTCAAATCAGATCCGATTGTTTTTTACTTTCAAGTCGGAAATTGGGACCTAAACTTAGTTAGTTCAATACGTAAACGACAAAATAAATGGTGCTATGGTGTACGTACGTGTAGCTATATAGTCTGTAGTCAGTCTTACAATATATTTTAGATATTTATTCGTATCCCATTAGATTTCTTTCTAGTTCTTCATTACTACCTATACATTATTTTATATATCAGTAATTCACTTACTGTTCGTTAGTAGCGAGAGTCACAATAAAATATTTATATTTATATTGTCTCTCGCTACTAACGAATTTCTAGTACCCACTCCGATATTCTTTCTTCAGTTAACAGATGCAATCATCAATCTTTTGTGTATTCAAATTGGAATTGGATAGAAAACGGTTACACGTAAATTTAAAGTTTCAAACTGCAAAATATCACGGCCATATTTCAAACACAAGTCGCGGAATCATTCAATCTTGCGTCGGAACAAAAACAGGAAGAGTAATATCCGTCGATGCTATTGAAAAGTCTGACATACGCAAAATTCTCTAAAACCCCCTCCCTATGACTATGGACGTAAAGTTCAAAATGTAACGGCTTTTACGAATACAGGTAAACTACGATTGGTTTTTAGAGCACCGATGTGCACTTGTCAAGCCTTCGATAAAGGTTGAAAAACATGCCTGTTGAATTCGACATAACGACAAAAATAATTTTTATTACAGACATATGCATTCGAAAGAAACGACATAGCAGAGTAAAAATCTTGGGTTTTGTTTTTCTTCGACTATGGCATAGCAAAAAAATATATATTATTTTTAATGCATGTCATGAAACAGAAAATAAAACATTGAACAAACCTAACTTCAAAGGCTAATAAACATTAAATACTTTAATTTATTAATAATATCATTTAGGCCTATTCAAATTAAGTATTAGACTGCATGAATGTTAATTTACTTACTCATTTACTACCCATAGTTATTTAACAGACCAAAAACAATTCCAGTGAATTATGTACGGAGACCGCCGCTGTATAATGTAGATTTGTCACGAGAAATGCCATAAAGCTAAAATGTTTCCGAAAGGAATTGGTTACGGAGGCTTTATAGGGTGTCTGTGGTTTACTGGCGATGCCAAGACAGCATCATTTCATACACCATTAAAATGTTATGTTGATCTAAGACATTCACAGTCAATGTCGCATTTAACTTGTTAAATAAATAGCAACATAGCGTTCATAATGTTGTTGACAATTTTGGTAAATCTTTATGAGCTTTAAAAAGCTCCGGAAAAACCTGATAACGGAACTCCGTTATCAGGTTTTTCCGGAGCTTTTTAAGCGTTTAACTAAACGAGTCACTTATTCATGGAGCTATCAGGAGCTGTGTGGCAGTTAAATCTTCGATTTATAGGTTGTAATTATAAAATGATTTTAAGCAATTGCAATTTCGTTGCCTTGTTTGAGGAACACGCCATAAACAACCATCAAAATATTCACCCCTGGCTATCCTATTCCAAAGTCCGGAAAGTTACGTTTTTAAACTGGATCTCAAGTCAAACATCCGAGGCACAGGCTAACTGCCCTCTCGGTTTACACTTAATTAACTAATATTTACATTGGACCGAGAAACAATTTGGAGCCAAGCACCTGCCGGCTACTGTGGCTTGGAAGAGTGCCGAAATATACGGAGTGAAAATGCGAAAGGGCGCGCTGCGGATTTTAGCAGCAGTATTTTAAGATTAGGACTTTCGGAATCCACGTGGTTGTAATAAGTACTCCTTTGCATTAAAGCTCCATAGTATTGTGTATGCTTCTATTTGTTGGATTTAAAGAACATATGGGACTTTCAGACGTTTTTTAACTCTTTCGCCGACAGTGACCGCCTATAGGCGTGATAACAATAAAATTTCTATTGTGTCTGGAGTACTGTCCGTGAAAGTGTTAAAACTAGCTTATTTTCGATAACACAATCTACAAAATGTAAATAATATTAAAACATGATCAGCAGTTTAGTACGTAATATGTAGTATAACAGTAGTCCGAAACCGCAAATTATCTTTTAAAAGACTTGTTAATAATGATTAAAGCCTGAAAAACCAAATTGAAGCTACAGTACTGGCAGTGATTTCTATCTGTATATTTCAAAGTGTGCAGCAGCAGTGTTTTCTGCTCGGTTTTGATAAAAATAACGATACTATTCACTACAACTTCGTGTAAACGTTGTATTCTCAAAACGCGATGGTGCATTGAAATCTGTTAGTAGTAAAATGTAGTATAGAGAGTGTAGAGTTGCTACATTTAATAGTATTTAAACTTAAATTATTTATGGACTAATGTGTTAATCTCGAAGCGCAGTGGTAGCAGATACCAAAGTTAAGCAACCTACGTCGCGTGTTTGGATGGGTGACCATTCCGACTTATAAGTGACGTAAATAACGAGCATCTCCGTGCTTCGGAACGCACGTTGAGCCGTTCGTCTCGGCTTCTATCGGTTGATATTAGTTGTCACACTTCGTCAAAGGCCTATCAAGCCACCATAGGCTTGATAACATCTACTGACAGCAAGGTTAGTCGCTTGCTTTTCAAACACCCTCTACCAATCCGCACTGAGCCCGCGTGGTGGAGTATGGCTCTATCTACCTCATATTTAGAGTAAGGTATATGCCCAGCAGTGAAACGTTACAGGAAAACTTTAGTATAAAATTAATATTAACATCGCAACTCAGCAGAAATATTTCACGAATCAATTAAAACAAAAATCCAATCAAACTTCGTTCGCGGTCCGACGCGTTCGAATACTCGATTAACTTGTTCGAATAAGTCCAAACGATCCGATAAAGAAACATTTAGTCGACAAGTTTAACAGCTCGACTGAGGACAGACTCGGCTCAATCAGAGTTTAGTGTCAAAGAAGTGATCGCGGCGGTAAAACTCTTCACCGTTTCCATTAAAGTAAACTTTTGATTGTTTTGATTTTATGATATTTCCTTAAATGAGATTATAATTGCACTGATTTGATTTTATGATCTTTCTTGAAATGAGATTATTATTGCACTGACAATGACAGCTACTGTTCTTGCACGGTTTGCTAAAAAGTCGCTGGTTCGAGTCCCGCCCGTGCGCATGTTTTTAGTTTCTTATTTCATCTTTATGAATATAAAATATGACACTGTGAGTGTTAAAAATATTATTAACCATACCCTAATGATTTTGTATACGTCGTTGGGCAATGGAAATTAATGATACTGCCAGTAAGTTGTTATGTTGTATTGGAGTATGTTAGTATTAAAGTTATTAGACATTTAGTCTTCATCGAAACGTCTTTAGTTAATTAAAGTTATTATTCGAGTTATTAGACTTTTAGCCTTAGCGTTAAATAATAGTCTTCCATCATCTTCCATTTACATTACCATTAGAAGACACCATCAAACGGTTTTTTTTGGCCCCGGTCAAACAAACTGTACCGATAAACTTTCCCTCATAAGTCCCCACTACCGAGATTAATCGGACTCTCCGGGATTTGCCGACGGGGCCCCGGGTCCGAGCAAAAACTTGCCAATGGCCCGCAATCACGGAATGTTGCCAACTAATACCTTGTTAACGATACAACTAGGTGATTACGGAAGTTCATGATAATCTGCAGAGTCCGATATTTTTGTATGATAAGTGCTGATGGTATACTTTTTGTGCGTTGCGTTATTAACTATACCAATGTATGGATGTTAGCCAGGGCGTAATTTATTATCTATTCATTGATACCTTCTTACAAACAAAATAAAATAAAAAGGCACATAAAATCAACATGCATAATATATATTAAATACATAATAATGTATCCTGAATTTAAAATCATAATCTAATTTAATAAAGTGTTGCAAACTTCGAATTACGATAACCAAGTTCAATCAAAAATATTTGAATAATGCAACTCATATAAAAATGCATTTTTTTTTACCAAATACATATATCATATTATACTTTTACAGTAAATTTTCACATCTTTTTTTTTCTGAGTAATGTCAATGAAAAATATGAGTTTCTATTTTCGTTTTCATTTCCTTACGGACTTAACGATTTAATGTCCGCCAGAATAAAGTCTTCGAATTCCCCGCGGCATCAACTTAAATCTAGTGTCTAGAGTAGGATTTTGTCGTTGTTTCGGACTTTTTATGGGTTCTGTAGGTAAAAGTTGTCCGGTAGAAACTTTAAAAATTTTGGAAGCTCTTTAAAGTTTCAATGGATTTCTTTGTCCGTTTCTTTTAACTTGAAAGTACAGTGTAGAAATATAGTTGTGTACGTTAATACTACTCATGTCCGTTGTTGTTACTTTTTAAAACAAAATATTCAATATTTTGATCAAATCGCAACAATAACAGTATTTTAACTAAAGCCTTCTATCCACGTGGGCTTCTTGTCATGCGTACGCTTTCGTCGCAGCTTACAAACAAAAGATCAACGGCATACCACAAATAAATAAACAGGCTTTAAAAAACTGTTTAAATGTTATGCGGCGAAAGTGAAATTCATGTCACCCTTATGTCATTAGACTTGATTGACGTAGATTTTAAAACTAGCCCTACCATATTTAAACAGTTGTCAAAACCTAATTAAAATATTCGTGGCAAAGCTGTCAAACTCTGTCGATGGTGCGGTGTTGTCCTTGGACGAATAAACCACTGGACGCGCAATGACGGGTAATTGCGCTTGTGCCCCCTTAGCCACGAAGCGGGCTTTTTGGCCTCACTTACAGGTGACGTCTTGTCAGTACGGTGATAGAGCTCAGTGAGAAACATTGATGGAAAAAAATGGGTAAATGTGGCTTATTTTTGTGTAAAAATTATAGCGGCAAGACAAAACATATTTATTTTAATCCGTAAGTAACGTTTTATCCCAAAAAAACTGTTATTTTTCATGAAAATAGTAAAATGTGTCAAGAGAAAAGTAACATTGCCATTTAAAAAGTGGTGGTCAGTTACTACAAAATCAACATGATACCGTATACTTTATACGGTAGGATTATCATTATGTTTATTATTCGTTCTCTTGTCAGTTTAATTTAAATTGTGCTTGACATTTGTCGATAAATCATATCGATAAACATTTATAAAATTTTTAATATAAATTATTTTAAAATAAAATGATAAATCTGTACAATGTTTCACTCGAAAGTAGATTAAGGTAATCTTAAAAATACAACAGTTTAGTTTTAAATTTTAAACTTATATTATTATTATACAAAACATCACCGAATATGTGGCATCCAATTTACGCCAAGCGTGATTGAATGCCAACGCAAAAAATCTACTGCTTAATTATCCCATAGGAGGATTTTAATGGTGCAAGGCTATATTGTGTACTAACGAGCTGTTTCAAAATGTCTTAGGAAGTTTACACTAACAAAGTGATACTTGCCAGATCTTTCATATAAAACGACTTTCTATGTTCCATTGGAACAGTTCCAATTGTTCATTTAATGGTTTGTGCATTAAATGCCGATAATGTAACTTATTGTTTTGGTGATAAAATAAAATATAATTTTACAAAAGATTCGTTCATTCATTCGTTGCACACATATCGATAAAAAAATATCGACACTTCCATGCACTAAATGTCAAAAATTGACACGACAAGCTTCCCCCGCCCCGAAGAAATTGGCTAATGATATTTTCATACATTCGCTCTTGCGTTTCATATCCAGTGGTTAATTCATCCAAGGTGTTGCCCCATGACGTGTGACTGACCAGATGATGCCGCACCTACCGTGGACTAAGTTTTGATCATTTTATTCTACGACAACAGTAGACCTATACTTGTAGATATGCCGTTGCCAGCAACATTGCCGTGGAAGTATGGAAGCAACATTTCTTAAGCTGTCGGCAACTTGGGCAATTTAAGGGATTTTTTTTAAAAAAAATTCATCATACCTTTGATATTAATGATTAAAATAATAATAAAAAGATGACGAACTATTTAACGCTCCCTGGCATTGCCAAATTTGCCATCTGTTTAAGCAATGTTGCTTAAATATTCCTATCTATGGCATGGCAATGTTACGTCACATCGGCACATCATTTGTAGACCAAAGACAACCAAAGTACTCAGTTTGCACCCAATCTCAATTACTCGAGTCGTAAGATTTTTTTCCAATTACTTTTACAACCTTATAAGAAGTGCCACAACTTTCAAATTTTGGCTGAAGGCAATGTCAAATAACGCCAAACCGGCAGGGTTATTACATAACTTACCACAATGCTGTTTCAATCCTTGAAAGACATAGCCTGATTAAGCTTAAAATATACAGCACATATGTCTGTGTATTTTGTTGTCTTATTTTTTTAAAACGTTTGTACACTTAAATTACAGAACAAAGAAAAATATTTTAGATTGCTTCGTGATTTAAGTGTAATATTGTGTATGTGTTTGTGGTGGCATGTCAATAAACGGTTTTACTGTTTCTTTTAAATTAAAATGCTGAGAAGCAAAAGGGGGATTGTAACGTCAAACACGCCGAATAGATTATTTGTCAGCGCTATGTCCAAGCAATTTAAAAGTATCTAATAGTTAAGAAGTTTACATATTAACATTAACATTTTTGTCTTACATTTTGATTCAACCCTATTATCGACCGAGATACCAATTCCGTTTCGAAATTGGTGCCTGACGAATTTAGACACAGAGATCTGGATTTTGTTTTAATGCTGTCAAGACCTGGTTGCAATGTGAAAGCAATCCAGTTAGGTAATACTCCAGTCCAAAGTGATAAAGTTGAAAGTAACTTCGTGACGAAACGGTGGACGAATTAAAACCGCTCGCCCGTCAAAACACCGCCTTTGAGGGTAATGAAAAGTAAACGCGGACGCTTTTTTTGAATTTAGAACTGTAGGTGTAGCTCGCTTTGAATTGGATAAAAAGAGAAAATCGGTCTCGACCCTAAACCGATTAGAATCGGCTCCGAAAAAAGGATATCAATTAATTTTTAGGTACTATTTATAATATTGTTTTCTTCCCATTTAGATAATATAAGAAATATGGACTCTATCATCGTCTTTTTCACTTTTTGTAGAGAACTGCAGTAGACTGCTATTTCCTGTATCATCAAATCTTTATGAAATGCACTTGAACATTACAAAAAACCGGCCAAGTGCGAGTCGGACTCGCGCACAGAGGGTTCTGTGTCAACTTTAACTGAATTTAGGGAACCGACTTACTTCCACTTAGCTAAAATACCACAATATTTTTATATATAAATATTATATTTATATTTATTAATTACACAATATTTCAATTTAGAAATGATAATTTTCTGTATTGCATTGGGTCTGGGTGTTGTGGTACCACCGTTTTGTGTCTGATTTCCATAACACAAGTGCATTGGTTACTTTTTTTGGGATAAGAGCGATGTATGTGATTGATAACCAATACATAAAAAAGCAAACATTGTATTAATAACTTTAAATACAGTGAGTTAAAAGCAGCATTTCGTCCCCATTGCTTTTGAAACTTCAGGCTGTTGGGGATTAGAAGCAAAGAGTTTTTTCGCTAAGGTACGTCGTCGCCTTAGAGTGATAACCCCTCTGTCAGGGTCATTCCTGGTTTAGAGGATAGCCGTAACCGTACAGCGGGGGAATGCTGCGAGCGTTATGGGCATTTTCCCTCCGCGGTTGACATTGTTATAATTATAGTTTATTTTGACTATCTTTAATAATAGTATATTGTTTTTTTGGTACCTGAGTTTGTTTTTTTTAATTTGTTGTTTAATGAATATGATTTTCATTGTATTGATTTGTGAACTTTAAATAAAATTTAAAAAATATTAATAACCTTATCTTTTAAGTCAGTAAAAAATATAACTACACTAACTTATGGAGTTGGCAACAAAACTCCACCTTAAGAGTGAGAGAGTGAGTGAGTCCACTAAAATCACACATCGAGAGCTAAGATTAGTTGCTTTACATGTCACAACAAACCCACAAGACCGTGTCCTACGAAATAATGACTGCGTCAGCTTCCTCCGCCTTCCGCTAATGTGGCGCGGCGCTAGCGTAGCGACTTTAATTTATCGTTCTTCGAGCTTATTCATCAAACTTCCTAACTACGCTAACTAGATTAATCGAGTTGTTTCTACTGTGTAAACCTTACCTGAAATATAACTTCTAATGTCTTACTTTTAAAGGTTAGTTTCAAACGGATGTTTGTGTTTACCTTGACAGTCGCAGTTTTGTAAATGTTTTGCAGCTAAAACGTTCTGTCTGGCCAATTGCATTAATTAATTTGTAGGCGGTGAGTAATGGGATTCGTTACGGTCATTTCACTTCCTACATTCAAACAAATTAAAAGCAATTCGTTTTTTAGACTACTTTCTTTCAAATTACTTCTTACTACTTATATTTGGTTCTATGTTTTGTCGAACTACACGATCTCACCCTTAATTTTTTCCGTGCCATACCCACAACGTTATTTCTACTACAGATACTCATGTCTTTTGAGCCAAATTACATAGTAGGCCGATTGCAAATGTTTAATAAATTTTTTACCGAATTAAAAAAAGAGTTTATCAAATCAATCTGTAGGTATGTATGTGATATCGTGAGAATATGATTATATATGTGTATGTTGATCTATTAAGGCTTCCAAAAATGTGAGCAAAATTTCGTAAGTGCAAGTACGTTTGCTCATGGATTTCTCGAAAAGTCATAGCAAGATGATGTTTTTTTTAGTTTAATCAGGTGTGTTTCAACTTAGAGTAGAGTGTCAGTTTTATCAAAATCGGTCCAGTATTTTGGACATGGGTTATAACTAAAAATCATTTAAAAACAAACGCCTTCTGAAAATTGACTTAAAGCTCAAAATAACATTTGCCCGCTGTTTAGAAGAAACAAATACATTTAGATTCGGTGCATGTGTGCGTAGACTATCTATGAACGTAAGCTTGTGATCATGTACCGACTTCAAATGGATTTATTTCTCCTAAACAGAGGGCAAATGTGTTATATTGAGTTTTTGAATCTGTTTGTGAAGGCGGTTCAGTTTTTATTATTATTTGTAACCAACTTCATTTAAAGCCCATAAAACTTTCAAGAACTTACGCTACAGATAAACCATTTTTTGTCAACGCAAGCGAGCCCAATAAATTTAACCTTCCGCAAGCTCTAATAAAGATCCCTGTTTTTGTACAGTTATTTCAGTATTAACCTTTATAGTGGCGTCTCGTTAGTTAAATGGCGGCATTAATTACTTGCACCCCTATCCGTCCGCGGGATTTATGGAGGGGATAGAGGTGGAAAGGGGGAGGGTATCTTAAATCACGTATGACCGCGAACTGACGCACTTATAGAGCAGGAGTCACGCTCACGTTACGTTAGGGTTGAATGATTGACGAAAGTCCGTTTTCTTTTGCTAGTTCAACAATTATCAATTTTTATATAACTGTCAAAATAATATCAGTAAATAAAATTAATTAACTATTCGATTTAAAAAGGTGAATTACCTATGTGAATTGTGAGTAGAGTATTAATATTTTTTTGACGTTAATCATTTCTTTAAAAAGGAATGTCAAGATTGTTTACAATATTCGCCAGCAAAGAAAAACGAACTTTAATTACCTGTAGGAATGCAAACTATTTTTTGGATAATTGAAAATACTGAGCAAACGTTCAACTTCAAATATTAAAGCAATCTTTTAATTAAGAAGCTTGTACCTTCGCGTCTCTATGGTTTCTATAAAAAAAGTGTTAGATAATAAAATACTTTTTTTTTTTTTTGTACCTAAATTACCGTTTTTTTATAAAGTGATATAAAGTCGCTATCACAGCACATGGTATACAGTAACACCACGAGCTAATGATTAAACTGATAACAAACTATGCCTACTTAACACAAAATATTATTTCGCTAGCATGTATCACACACCGTATCCTGCGCTTACGTATCTCAGCTACAACGCGAATGCTTCGTTCACCTTTGTTTAGCTACCCGCGCAGCTGAAACATTTTGTCATGTGAATTCTGTCCGGTTGTGTATGTTATAATTAAGATGAGAATCATTACTTTGCCGTAACACCTAAAACTAGTACGAAAAGTAACGGTTTCTTTGCTTTGTACCGTCTAAACACATATCTTGTACAAATTTTATTTACTTTTTATTTTAAGGTTTGTTTCTTTTATTAGTGTGCACAATATTTTTGATATGTGTATTTTCGTAGAATGCACAAACTGTATCTTGTATACACAATAAACTTTTTTTTTGTATCTTGTTGTTACCTTGTATTCAATGTAACAATTACTATCATTATTACGAGCTTCAATAACCATTGGCAACCCTATACTGTTCGCTAATTGGGTGTACATTTGCAGGTAACGGCGAGAACCCGGACGCTATCACAAATTTTGTGGGAGAATCACCTATAATGCTGTTCTAGAGGAAACCTAAGGTAAAGATAGGCTATCATCTTTAGGCATCTTGATGATTAGGAAGAAAAATCTAATTTGTTTTCTAGCATTACAGAAAACGCAAGAATTTTATATGCTTAGTTCCTACTTAAATTATAAATTCCAAAGTATATTATTCATTTTGACGCTAAAACAACTAAACTCGTTTTTACCGGAGATTAAAACAGAATCGTGTGAAAAGCTCGAAAAAAAAAACAAACCTGGGGATTCGTTAATCTTACTAATATATACTTATATTGTAGAGCTAAAGAGTTTGTTTGATTGAACGCGCTTATCTCAGAACTACTACTGGACCTTTTCCAAATATACATCTTATACCTACAAGCATTAAAGTAGCACATAGGCTATAATTTACAATTATATTGTAAAATACATGATACTTATCGGGGTGAAACCACGGGAATCTGCTAGTAACAAATTACTATCACTCATGTAAGATTGTAAGGTTTTTTATTATTTACCAAATTTCTGTATTTTAAACACATTTGTTCTGATAATGTTCGATGATTACTCATTCAAATAATTATAATAAAGCTGAGATTATATGTGTATTGTTACAAATAAACCAAAATTATTTACTAAATATTTGACACAAATTATTTTAATGAGGTCATTGACTTCAAAAAAGTCTGGCCAATAATGAGGTTTTAAATACCGTAACAAATTAAATTCTGCGAAGTGAAAAATTCCAAATCGTCCATTCAACACTTTCCTTGGTTGATTAAATTTCTAATCATCGTTCAGAATAAGGTGTGTCGGCAAAATTAAATTTTATAATCCCCTCTGGCGCAGTTAGCGTTGGTCTAATATTTTTTTAATCTTGAACACACAAAGAAGTAAAACTTACGCCTTATTAAAAATAATTTCAATTTGTTCGTTTATATTTTCAGGTTTTCCGGTATTTTCATTGGAGATATCCTTAGCATTACGCAAACCCAGTTTAATTCTAGGTCACATTTTTTTTTGTCTAGATAAGGATAAAATAAGAGCCAATGTGAGAATCCTAAGGATAAATGATTTATGGTAATTTATTAAGATCCTAATATTCTTACGTGTAAGCTCTTTTTAGCCTGAGATACAGGTCCAACCTATATCAGGCAAATGAACTACTTTACCTACGTGTTAATTTGTAAGTCGGTTGATTTGTTATTGTTCTATTGAATCTGAATAAATGATTTATTTATTAAAATAAAATAAAAACATTTAACCTTTCGCGTTGCACTAAAAATACACTAACATACGGTACCTACCATACAAACGGAGTCAAAAGTCGAAAACCATCAGTTCGCCTGTGACCACGATCAGTGAACCAGATCAAAACGTTATGCCAAAACAAAAGGCATTTATGTTTTATATCGCAATCGCGTTAATCTCCGTATGCCAGTGTATTAGTTAATAAAATACAACCAGTTTCAACTTCATAGCGAGTGATGTACTGATGTTGAGAATAATGTGACATACAAAAATAAAAATAAAATCCCAAAGGCTTTCTTTGATCCATTAAGGGCCTTTTGCTGTAAACACCAAGATTGTGTCGATAGAAAAGATCTTTTTTAAAAGTTTCGTAAAAGCTTTTACGGTGAATACAGTTTTACGGTCAGTTAGGCGCTTTCTTACAAGATTTACAGTTTTTTTTTTATATAACTCTTTATGATTTTTTACTAATGAAGATCGGGGAAAAACCCAATATATATTTGGCTACTTTTAAAGCGTAACTACCGTAAGAACTTGTGAATACTTAAATTAGAACATGATCAGCATATCCTTTAAAGGATTGCATTTGAATGCTTCGTTCTTTAACCCTTACTCAAAAAGAAAACTTTTCCAACGTTCATATCTAGGAAAATTTTGAGTTTTGTAGGGGTAAGAATCAAAACCATAGCATAGGTTTTTGCAGTAGGTTTCGCATAAGAAATGTTCATTCTACGAAATACATAATGTTTGATGTATTAGCGAAATAGTACCTACATATCGCATGACAAAAAAGTTCTTAAATAAAGATAATATCATTAAAACGGCACACATGTTTTGTTTTATCTTCCAATTAAATTGGACAGTAACCAAAACATTGAAAATAGTTACCTTGTTCAAATTGTTTTATTTTTCACATCGTTAAATGCATAAGGAATCCCGCAGCACATATATCTGTCAGCAAAAAAAAGAAACACGTCTCTGATCTTCCGTCAATGTACACAAACTCAACTTAAAATCATTAAAATGAACCTACTGTGTACCAAATCTTTTGTGCTAGAAACTGCAAAGTTTTTTCCGGTCAAATGGATGGAATTTTAATTAGAGTAGCGTTAATTAAGGAGAGGATGCCCCGCCGGTTCTTCCTGGGGTGAAGCTTGTTCTTTTAGGAATAGGTATGAATGAGAGAGTAATTTTGTAAATGGTATTTTAATGTCAGAGTTTTTAGTAATTAATATGCCTGCCAATAAGCAAGCTAAGTGTTTCTGCCACTAGTCATAAAGCGAATGAGAAAAGCGCTATCACTGTGGTGTTAGTTGTGTTTGGGAGTGATCAGCGTCAGATTATTTGGATAATATATATATTTCTGACGAACGTCTAAAAAGTGAAGAACAACCTAGGTCCCTTACACATTGCGACTTTTAGCAGCGATGCAGTTGCGATGCAAAAGCCGGTCGTTTTCCACTGTGTCTGTTCATTTGCAACTTTATCGATATTAACGCACGTTAGTATCGATGCAGTCGTGATGTAGAAGCTCGACATTGACAAATTATTTATTTATTTATATATTCTTAGGAAGATTTACAGTTTTAATAATCACTATATCTAAATAACTTAATGCTAAACATCAATACTAATAATAAATCTCCACATATGAGTAGTCAGATTTATAAATAAGGTCCGATTGGGTTAACTACAATCCAGAGGAAAGAAACAATAATCTCTTAATACAACAAAAAATATATATATATATATCTAAGGAACAATGGTGTTAGTCCAATTTATCACGAAGATTGAGAATCTCAAAATATGATTTAGTCATTAATCGCTTAATAGAGGTAGTGCTTGTAAAGAACAGGTCAATGTCGATAGATAATTTGGAAAAACTTTTACAACTACGGATCAGAAATGCGTTCTGCCTGTAATTTGCATGAACTAAGGGTACATATAGTATTGGGCGTGATCGGAACCTTAGCATGTTGGTGTTTAATGATATTTTCGATAGCAGTTCTGGGCTATCTATGACACCGGTGGCAATCTTTGCCAAGAAACAAATGTCACTTATGTTGCGTCTTATCTCTAGTGGTAGGAAATGGTATCGCTCACACCTATGTTGGTAATCGGTACTATACTTACTATACTTATGTACTGTATATACAATTTTTTTCGTAACCCTGTGGTGGTTCACTTAAAATGTTTGTAGTTAGTTAATAGATACTAACGCGCGACACCATTGATGCCGAATAAAATCTTTACCAAATATGTGTATTTCAGGTGACACACAGGGTTACAAAAAATATTGTTAGTAAGAATAAGAAACCCATAATCCTGGAGCAGTCAAACAGACGCATTTTCCTTTTAATTATTCGCCTAATGCCTTTGCTTTGACATTTAATTAGTGATTATGATCGAGTTTCTGTTGAGTATTTTGGTGATAAGCAATATGAGATGTTTGAATACGGAATGCAGTGAAAAAAATACCTCCTGTCTAGAGTTTGATTAACTTTTGGCGGCAATTAATTAGTTTTGCACAAAAGGACTGGTTGTTAATACTTTTTGGCATTTAAAAAAAATGTGTAAATAAGGTATTTCGTACACACTTCAAATAACAACACGACTATGGTGCTACTATGGTCGAGCTTTGATAGATAAAATGTAACAAAATATTCATAAAAATGAAATAAGAAACCAAAACTTTTGCGCACGGGCGGGAATTTTTTTGGTTTCTTATTTAATCTTTATGAATATAAAATATGACACTGTGAGTGTTAAAAAACCATTTGAACAGATTAGGAAGAACTAAGTAAAAATATATTGTCATAGCTATAGTCTCTTTAAGACAAACCGTTTTTTTTTCATAAAGTAAAAGTACCTAAATATAATCATATTCGTCAGAGCAAAACAGTTCAGAATAATTTAACATTAAAATCACCATAAAGGTAGCTGATATTTAAACTCAAGCACAATGAAAAATCTGTTTATGTTAATTATTGTTTTATCACAAAATATTTTCCTCAAATTAATTCCCAAACTTATGGCAAACAGCACGTTTGTTTTCTTTACCTTCGAATTTAGCTCATTTAAGGTAAATATATACTTCTCTGAGTTTCCCTTGAGAACTGTAACATGTTTAAAAACGTTCCAAGTATCAAAGTTGATATTTATCTTTTTTTTATATTCCCAGGCCAACTGCTTACATTACAATCTTGAAACAACAAACAGAGGGCTAAAACGGAAAAAAAAGGAAAAAAACAAGTTGTTTTTTTCTACGAGCATTATGCAGATTCGTCCTCCAGAATTACTTTTTTAAGCAATAAACGGAGTGGGACGTCGTATAAAAATCTTCACCCAGAGGAATGGAGTAAAACCAAGACCTGGTACAAGTGAAAAACTCTAACGTATGTATTTCTATAAACTTGGTATTAAGACAACGATTGTATCAGGACTATCACGGAGGTATTTAAAATCAAAATGATGTAATTTAATATAAATACCAACTTTATAATGGTAGTTTCAAATGGTAGTTGTTTTTGTTCTGTGTCATCATTGTTTTTGTGATTGATAAAAAAAACTGTAATGAAACTGTGTATGTAGCGTGCGTTTGTATATATGTGTGTGTTTGAGATGTCCTATTTCCAATAAATGCTTTTGATTTGATTTCATTCAAACAGCTATGTTTACTGAGCTGCTCTAATTTTCTTCTGAGTTTCATAAGCATGAACAAGCAATTATTTTAAACGAATAATTATGTGATGTGTAATAAAGAGTTTTCTCATCTCATCTCATGTATTTAAGAAGGAACTACTAAACTATAAAAACAATAATATCCTTTGGACATTCCCACACATCGCCATCTAGTCCCAAAGTAAGCTACTCAAAGCTTGTGTTATGGGTGCCAGACAACGGATATAATACTTAAATTCTTTTTTTTTGTTTGTAACAACATACATGGTGTACAAAGAAATTACCAAACAATCAGACGAATCGTATGATATCTCAAGGGATAGGTAAATCGCTATTCGCTTTTGTCATAACACCGATCAAAGGGCAGGCAGTGATAATGGTTATGGCAAAACTTGTCCGTTTCGCCGCGTGTTCCTTCGCGAGGCGGTCGCCGCGACAATTTGCCGTGACAATTTGCCGTCGACGACAATTTGCCGTTGACGACTGTTGCCGATCGGTCGTTATTGCCGGCGACAATTGCCGCGCCCTACAACTTGGAAGGGTGAAATTATACCCGACGGAATAGTGTTGTAAAAACTTTCGGTTGTAATCTAGACGGGGTTGTAAAAAAGATGATTTTGTTTGTTTATGGTGACTTTGAAAGTTGTCCTAATGAGATTTCGTACAAGTACTTGTGAGTTTAAGGGGATACACTAGGTCAATTGGAATTTGTTCTTGTTGGAAGAGACTTCAAGTGATTCAATTAAATAAATCTTATAGTTTTAGAGCATCAACAAATTATTCCTGTGATAATGTTAGTTTTTTCATATCGTTGATATTGTGTTCGCTTCGGTGTGATGTCAAATCTGAAGTCGATCAGGTGACCGAAGTTACTTAAACAATTTGCATAAATTGTGTGTTTATTATGTCCTAGTGTTGACATATAAATATTTTTTGCATGGGTGCTTTTTATGAGTAAGTTACGAATACAATTTGTTTTAGGGTAATTGTTTATGTATGTACACATAAACAATTAACTGCTCAAAGCAAATTAAAATAAAACCTAATTACCAGCATAGCCTCCAGCTCATACAATAATTGTAGGCTAGAAAGGTGAAATATATTAAATAAAGAAAACATGATATTGTAATTTCTTCTCTTGCTGTGTAAAATTCGTAAACAAAATTGTATTACTTTAATAGCTGGAATCCTAAGACTGTGTCAAAACTATCGTAGTCAAAAACATTTTGTTATTACATATTTGAAACAGAAAAAACAAAGGTTTATTTATTAATTTATTTATTACATCTAAATAATTAATTTCGTTATACCACCCCATTTATTCCCATGACAACCATTTTTGAATCTTAAGAAGTTGTTTGAAAATCTTTTATTATTCCATACTCTATAATAGCCAAACGAGTGCAGCCATTAAAAAATTGAAAAAGTAGGATTACAGGAACAAAGAGGCTTGAGTAACGAGCAGACACAGTCGCGGGGGCTTTACTTTTTATCACGGCATCCTTAATATCGAATCTAGACATCCCTTTCTCTCATAATACCACAACTTTGCAAGTGAAAAGGATGTCTATATCAGAATTTGCTAAAGAATCCTTCCGGAATAGAGCTTCAGAGTGGAGTCGTCAAATCAAACGCGATGGAAACAAACAACTATCGAGAGAAAAAAGCGCTTTGAAGAGGGCGCCCCAGTCGCATCTGCATTGTTGGCGCGCTTTTTTCTCTCGCTTCCTTAATTTTCCCCCTCAGGGACTGGATGATGTAAGGGTTGGGTCATAAATCAGCGGGACTGTGCGCAAGTAGATACAATGAGTTCTATTTTGATACATAAAGGCAAAAAAAATGAATACATCAAACCATCTAAAGAAAAAAAAATGTGATTGTGCACTTACAAAAAGATTGTTTCATAATGGACTAATATTTGAGATAATTCATGATCTTTCGTAGACATACCAGTGCTACGAAATATTGTAGCAGTCGTAGGCAGCTGCCGTAGCACTTCGTAGTACTTACGTCGTAGAACGTCCGTTGAATGAGATTAATCTAAATAAACCGTAGCATGTTGCTGGAAGCATAAGTGCTTACAATGATTGTGAGAGAATCAGTTGAAAGAGACTCGTTCTGAAGACATATTTTTGATTAATCCTACCACTCCTGTCATAAAGATTGTGTGATCTGTTATGAGGTATTATTTATAGCACAATTGAAATTTGTACAAAAGATATCTTTGGGCTAAGTAGATATCACTGAAGGAAGGAAATCACTGTGAGATATGATGCATATCGTATTACTTGCATGTAAAAGGTCAATGAAGTTGGAGCACCAAACTAGGATTTATACCGTATTTGTTCTGTTTACGAGCCAAGCGTGTAAGCTTTATTTTATTGCCTCGTATTTGTCCTAGTTACTCGGTGTGGTATATCAGTTTAGTAAGCCAACCAATGGCCATTATGCTGAACTATGAAAATTTTAGTATCAACGCTCTCCACCAAACGCGTTTGCATAAACCTAACCTCATCCAGTGATCGAAGTATTTTACTGAGCGATTGTTACAAGCTCTGGATTTTGAACTGTTGCATGGAAAATTTTTCACCAGATTTCGCCTTAGGGTGAATCTGTTTGTTGTCACCGTCAGATTTCTTTTTTTGTGGCAAAGTTATCGCCGTTTTGTAAACTTATTTTATTGTCTGTTCAACAACCGTATCAAATATTATGAATTCTAACGATATCACTTGCACATATGTTGAATTCTCTTTTTTTTAAGTCTGGTAAAAATATACCTACATAAATCTCTGATTTTTTGCTTGTACATGCACAATTTGTGAGCTCATTTCAATACAACAACACCCAGAACCGTAAATCAGTAGCACACAAAACACCGCTTATTATTTTCGTAGCACTATCGATTGTCGTAGCAGTCGTACGCTACGGTCGTAAATTGTGCGATGGTCTCCGGCAACACTAGACAAAACAGCGATTAATATCGCCGTTAAACTAACGACAGGCCGTTTGTTAGCTGATATTACACCGGGCCCGGCCGGTGCATAGTGTTTAGGCGCTACGGTGTACCTTCGGTAAGACAAGCAAATGAGCCCTTTACAATACTGCAGGGCGTGCTTCAAAAACCAATGCATAGTTTTTTGCTATTTTGATGACCTTTTGTTGATTGTAGTAGTTAATTGTAGCTGTAGCTTGTACATGATGCCTTTACGTAATCTGATCTAGTTGAGTTAAATGTCTAGTATACAAAAACGCCCGGCTACAAATCCATCATTGGCCTTTAGGATCAGGATATACATATTGTAAATGCCTCGTGTATAGTTCATGTAAATAGATCGGCAAGTCAAAATAAACAAGACAAGTGTAAGAAAAGAGAGAGCTTCCAAATCCTTGTAGGATAAGGATAATAAGGACTCCTGACCCGCATAACTTTAATATTCCAGAGCCATTTGAAAAAACGAAACACTTACTATACAGTGCAGTAGTTTTACAAAAGTCAACATTGACAACTTCTCCACTTTTTCGAGCTAGATTTTTCTCTTCACCAGTACAGTCTGTTTTCGAGTGATTTACAGTAAGGTGCCGATCGTCTTTGTTTGTCGTTTCAATAAGCGCTGCGATAAATATCGTTGCGACGAAACGCCGGTATTTTCCGTTGCCAAACTAATATTTCGGGTAATAGCGATCATTGGCCACGACAGGCATAGAGATTTAGAGGCGTTCGCGAGGCACTTTGTCATTGTTTGTATGAACCATAATAGTTAACGATATTAGCAAAGTATTTTAGGTCCTATTTTGAAAACAAAATTTCTCTCAAACAACATGAGATTTTAAGAAGTAGGAAATTTTGGTGTGAAGTTTGCAGCTACAGATTTAAACTGACTTATTTATTGTATATAACTATACTAAGACTTAGTCAAAGTAAGGTATTACGAAACCTTGCTAATCATGTTCTGAAAAGACAATCGTACTTTCGTAAAGACAACAACTTACTCGTATCTGCTAACCTGTAAAAATGCCGCAATACGATAACTTTGAATAAATTTACATAAAAAGTCTCGTATTTAACTAACATCTTATATTATCTGCGGATCTTAACCGGGTTTTGATCGTCGTTTCTTTATCGAAAACCAATTTGTGAACTATTTGCATGTAAATCTGAGAATCTTATGTTAGAAGCCGGGGATAGAATGGACGACCCTTGAGAGAAAGCCCTGCATTATGTGACTAGAACAAAATAAGTAGATCGGTATTGGTATTGGACGAGCGATATAACATGCTTTTGGAGACTGTTCGTTAGATTGTATACTCTGTAAACATAATTACTTCTCCATTTTACGGTAGTAGTTTTAAAGTTCAAGAAAAATAATGAAAAAGGTAGACTAGAGAGTAGAAGACATACAGCATATTTTGATGGAATGTGCCCGATACAGAAGGCAAAAACAGGATCTGGTGCTCAAGTTAAGGCTTAACCAACTAGAGGTCGGGGCGTTCCACCAGATCTTGGCTGAGCCGACATCAAAACACACCAAATCTGTACTAGAGTTTGTACTTAGTTGAATTAAGTTAAGATCTAGTAATAATGTAGTTTAGTACCTTCTAATTTTGAATGTCTAGAATAAGTTAATATAGGACTGTCATCTATACTAATATTATAAAGCTGAAGAGTTTGTTTGTTTGTTTGAACGCGCTAATCTCAGAAACTACTGGCCCGATTTGAAAAAATATTTTTGTGTTGGATAGTCCATTTATCGAGGAAGGCTTTAAGCTATATAACATAAAGATACGACTCACAAAACCACAGCAGCAATAAAAAATGTTGCGAAAACGGGAGAAAGATATTCTTTTTGATAGCTTCCGCTGCGTACGCTGCGGTAACCGCTAAAGTTACACAAAAATTATGTATGACAAGATTGTTCAACATTAAGAGTTCTATATTAAAGTCCGCGACAGCATAAATCTATCTTTTATGGTTGACTTACTACAACCTTTTTTATGTTAATAAATTTGTAAAAAAATAATGCATAATTTTTAGAGGTGTATTATACACACAGGTATTTATTCTTATCAAAATAAATACATTCATCATCACGAGCATTTCATTAAGAACAAAGTTGCCCTTTATATCATTTGATATCAATAAATATCTTAGGAGCTATCACAGTTTTAACATAACTCCGCACCAAAATAATGTTCGCAGCTTAAGTACAACGTACGCTTGCGCTAATTATATTATAAAGCTGAAGAGTTTGTTGGTTTGAACGCGCTTATCTCAGGAACTGCTGAACCGATTTGAAAAAACATTTTGTGTGTTAGATAGCTTATTTATTGAGAAAGGCTTTAGGATATAAAACATCACGCTGCGACGGGAGGGGAGGGAGCAAACTCAAAACGCGCGGACGAAGTCGCGGGGGACCGCTAGTGTAAAATATGTATAAAAGTCCCTAAATAAAGAGAAGAAAAAAAAAGGACGAGTCGACTCCTATAGAACGAAAGAGTAATGCTAATCAGGTGGAAACCATTCAATAAATGAGTAATTATTAGAGATACAATCGTCGTTATTTCATATGCTTTTTGCATACAATACAAGTTGAATGTATTGCAAACCGCCAAACTTCACAAAACGCGATGGGTCACTATCAATAGTAATTGTACAGTGTTTTAAACTGCGGTTGTAACAATTAAAAGCCAGCGCTAACTAAGTGCACGTTGATTAATAAACAACCACTTGTCGACCGATCCTTGTTTAGATACACCTCTTGAAGCGCGATCACGCGATACTGATAACCTTTGTAATTAAAAACCGGTTTCGATGTTGGTCAGATTAAAATTCACACCACTGTGCACATCATACGTGTTTGAATTGATGGTTTCATTAATCTAATATAAAGTAACCAAATAGAAGGCATTTTTTTAGAGAATAAAGTAGCACTTCGTATGAAATTTAATTGAAAATTTTATGTAATGCGTTTTCTTTGAAGCATACATAATGAAATTATATGAACAGAAAGTTTTTTTTCAGTCGTTTTTTTTTTATTTTTAAATCATTTTAAACTTTATAAAATTATCGTTAAAGATGCAAATAATAAACAAAATCGCAATGCATAAATAAGAGTAATCTAACATTATATTTTCTGATACACCGAGTAAGGTGCAGAAGTTGAAGCTGTGTTATATTGCAGCATATTTGAAAATCCTATACTGTTCTGAATCTCTAGAGACAGCATTCGGTATATCAAAACCGGCAGGACATCAGTCAGTCTACAGTAACTTTGTGTGCCGGTTCCAATTACGCTCCTATCATCACCGCACCACCAAAACTAACCCACTGACCGATTGATTCGGAGCAGAGGGACCTATCCTGGAAGATTACGGCTTTACGTCTCGAATTTACTGACAGTTTTTGAAAGAGACGGCCAGAATTGGAAATCTATGTTTTATGGTCAGGTATAATTATACACGACAAAAATACAAGGTAGCTTCAAGAACGATGCTATCGGACAATTGTGTAGGTATTTAGGTATTAAATCTGCCGAGCACCGAGGTGTAGTTGCCTGCACTCGGAAAAACAAGGAGATTTTGATTTTGAATCCCAAAATGGTGTGCAATGAGACGAGCATGAAGCTAGGTAAAGTTTGTTGACAAAGTTTCATTAACCTATGTTTTACTTATTATTTCACTGAAAAAAAAAATGCACTCCGGGAGTGCCGGCAGAAGTGAAAACTTGAATATCAACGTTGTGCATTTTTCATTTTTTGGAATAGTTAGGGAATAATTTTGAATGAATTGCTCTTATTATCAATATAAAAGTACTATCATTTTTGTGATAGAATATAATAATAATAATAATAATAATTAATATTTTTTTATATTATATTAAATTACATACAACTCCTACGGCTTATTTACCAAAGAAGTACGGCAGATATAAAATTACACACACATGGACCACCATTTTCTATCCGAAAGGGTGTAAAACAAGGAGATCCTCTTTCCCCTAAACTGTTTACGAGCGCCTTACAAGAAGTTTTCAAGAAGCTGGACGGTCCATGGAAAACGAAAGGCATAAATATCGGGACAAAAAAGCTAACAAACCTTCGTTTTGCGGATGATATTGTTCTTTTTGCCAACACATCATCTGAACTTGCAACTATGCTCGATCAGCTGAGCGAGGCAAGCCTTGAGGTTGGATTAACGATGAATAGGTCCAAGACCAAAATCATTACCAACGCCGCAGAACACGACATAGTGGTGAATGGGCAGAGAATGGAGTATGTCGACGAGTATATATACCTGGGCCAGATAGTATCCTTCGAAAATAGGCAGGACAAAGAGATCGGACGACGCATCGATAACGCCTGGAAGAGCTTCTGGTCCATGAAAGCGTATATGAAGGGAGACCTTCAAATCTCATTGAAACGCAAACTCGTCGACACTTGCATCCTGCCCGTTCTTACGTATGGAGCGCAGACGTGGTCACTGACCGAAAGTCAAAAATCCAGGCTCAGGGTTTGCCAAAGAGCCATGGAGAGGAGCGTGTTGGGTATTAACAGGATGGATAAGGTCCGTAATATCACAATTCGCTCCAAAACTGGTATAGAGGATGTAGGCGAAAGGACAGCGAGGCTAAAGTGGGAGTGGGCGGGACACATATGTAGGATGCACCCGGATAGATGGAGCCAAATCGTCACGCGTTGGATACCAGCAGATGGTTATCGCTGCAGAGGTAGACCTAGAAAGCGCTGGTGTGACGATTTGGTCAGTTTTGCTAAGGATTGGGAGTCGTTGGCCAAGGATAGAGATAGATGGCGGAGTTTGGGGGAGGCCTTTACCCAGCAGTGGGATGGTGTAGGTTAAAAAAATAAATAAATAAATAAATATCATTAAAAAGTTTATCTCTCAGAAAAATCAACTTACATCCATAATTTCGCCAACCGTCTTACGGTTTTTCGATCAGCCCACGTGTCCTGACGCGAGTTTCAAATTCCCCCATCCCAAAAAAGTGCTTAACGCCGCTTAAGAAGTTTTCACTTCAAAAATGTCTTTAATTTAATTATAACGCTGGCTCTACCAAGTAGGTGATGTTCTCAAATAATCCATCAGAGTAGCACCCATGTATCCATATCTAAACAGTGGCCGTATATCAGTACAAGTTCGGAAGGCACGATCGTTCGTGCAAACCGATTCCACCATTCGCACCGACCCGATGTAGTGAGCAAATACGCATCGGTCGGTCGAACGTGAGCACGCTAAAATTAGGTCCCACGTTTTGGATAATGTCAAGTTAGAGAGTGATGATGTGTGGAGAGTATACTGAGAGTTGACCAGAATAATTTATGGAGATTCATAGAGCATGTAACAAACAGACAGCTTTTGATATTAATAAGTTGGCAGTGTAAATGGTTCATTTCATTATAAAGAAAGCGTTCTTTTAGCTGATCCAATGAACGATCACTGATTCATGTGTTGATGTTGCAAGATAAAAATATTATTTTATGACGCATCTTAAGAAAGTGTTTTCTTTTACTTTTAGGGGCGATCCATAAGTTTGTTATAAATTATTCTATGATAAGGTTTTTATGTAGTAAAGTTGCACTTAAATTAGACACTTGAAACCAGCGTGCTAGCCACTCGACCACGGAGGTCGTCAAGTCAAATAAGTGAAGTCATGACTGCTATCGCACACATTTAGATATACATAGGTTACATCAATATACAAAACACAAAACGCTAATCCACGATGCCATAGTGTTACTACATTCGTCTGAGTTATTATTCCCCATTTGTGTGAGCTATGAAAATGTTATGCCTCGCGATTTCAAGAAAATATAACTCATTTTTCGCAGCGCTGAATTACAGAATGGATGTCATTCATAATGTAATATTGCGTTTTTGTTCGTTTCTGTTTTTTGCATGGCCGTTTGTTGGATTCGCGAGCCAACGCAAAATGAAGGTAGTGCATTGATTAGTTCAAATGAAAACAAGACTTTATAAGTCTGTACTTTGAGATGAAGGTGCATTGTTGTCGTTTGTGAATTTAATTAAGTTGTGGTCGTAAAATATTCATAGAAAGGATGATGTTACAAACTTGTTTATTATAAATAAATATATTTGTCTGGTACAATTATAATTTGTTTTGATAACTTGCTCATTGTTGATGTACAAGCATAGCAAACTATGAAAGTACCTATATTTACTTAACAATGTGGGCACACATTTTGTGTATTTTTCAAAGTATTTGTAGTCTGTTCTCACTGCTTGACAAAGCCCTGGCCTAGAGTATGAAACGGTATGATATGGGTATATATAGAGGGTATTAGAGTATGAAACGGTATGGATATGAGTATATAAAGAAGGTTTTGTCAATCATCGTTCGTGCCTAACTTTAGCAATCACTACCAAAGCAATTGTCCATCAAAAATCTCATTAAATTTTTAAACAAACACACTAAAACAGTGGTCAAGTTTCATAAAAAATAAACAGGTCCTGATTTAAGTATAGCCCAACACCCCATCGATCAAGCGATTACATAAAATCACAATTATCGCGCGCCGCCGCCTCGCCGCGCGAACGCTCTCCGAGAGCTTTAATTATTCATATGCCGTGGACTTCGGCCTTTATTTACGATTTACGGTTGGACGCATTCGAACGCGATCTATGGCCCGAGCTGAGAGTGGTGTAATCAAAATCAGTTCAGTAGTTTTTCTGGCGTAGAGAGGCAGACAATAAATAGTTCATTATTATTGGTAAAGGCGTTGTAAAACTTACAGAAGCAACAGAAATTTCTCTTATATAACATACTCCGGTCTCCAGTGTGTGTCAAATGGGGTTTTCCAATAGAGCTGCGGTTTTAATTCACAAATCATGTACCTTCCCTCTTGCCTTGTCCTGCGTGTTTTGATTTCTGTTCTCTAGAAGTTTTTATGTGTAACATCAAGGTAATACGTATGTCCAATTTCGAGGTATGGCCAATTTAATTCGCTTTACCATTGCCTAAAACAAAGTTTTTACGAAAATTTTCACGAATATTTATTACATTTTATATACCGACGTTTCGAACACTTCACAGCGTTCGTGGTCACGGTTAGACTTTATTTGCTCGTATAGAGTTGTACCATCTTATGATTTTGCAGTAAGTGATCTAGCTGGCTTCGTTAGGTTCTATCGATCGGATCCAATGCTGGTAAAATACTCCAACCATCTTCTCTATTGACATTTGGATAGTGTTTTTTTATTCAATGACTAGTAATGTCACATGGACTAACTAATAAGCTGATTTATCTGTTGGTGCAAGCGCAAAGACAAAAAAAGACTCATTTTTATAATGTGCTGACTTTTTCTAGTAATTTACTAAAATAATTGCTGCAAAACTTTTTTTATAGCAATAAAATACACCCTACTGTATTAAATTATATTGTATTCCAAACGTGTACAACGCTAGCCCTAGCTGCCCGCTTAGGTGATAAACTGAATTGAGACTTTATATCTGTTACCAGGTTAATGGTTTGGAAAAATCTATTGTATCCGATAGTTTAGGCTTGCAAAGAAAATAGAGTTACATTTAAACGCTTTATTATTTTGACCAGTGCCAAAGTGTTATTATATATGTATTAGTATATATCCAACCTCAGGTAAAAGTGCTTCACATCTTTTTCTTCTGCCAACATCAAATAAATTATCAAAAAAAGAGCAATGATTTAACTGAGAGCTAGCCCGGGACTGTCCATATGACCTGATAACAACGATTTTTATGTTACACTAGACAGCATGTTCAGATTAAAATTTGTGTTACTTAGAATTGAGGCCAGATGGAGCATCTTTAAAAGCGTTGCATTGGTATTGCAGTATTTGTGCATACTTTGTCATTTTAGAAAATTTGACACAAAATTAGTTCTGAACAGCGTGTCTAGTATAAAATATACGAGTATAGAAGTCTATGTCTCATCCAGGCCTCAAAAATTAAGCATAAAACCTACTTCTATGAACTTTATTATGTTTTAACGCGATGAGTAAAATAAAGTCTGTAGTACTTTTTGCTACGGGCTTCAACATCGCCTCTTTTGCTACGGAAGTTGCTATGGCTACACAATGTACAGCCAAATGCTACGTGCTACGAAAGCGACTACGACGTAGCACCGTAACTGAACATTGATGATGTAGCGTTCATTTTAACTAGCGGTCCCCCGCGACTTCGACCGCGCGTTTGGAGTTTCTCCTGTACGGACGGGACGGGCCCGTATATAATAATATATTAAAATGTTTATTTTTCAAATTGGTCCTGATATTAGCGCGTTCAAACAAACAAACTCATCAGCTTTATAATATAAGTCAAGCTCTCACTTTTGCCCTTCTATCACTTCCTTCGCGCCGCCAGCATTTTCTCTGCATAGACCTATAGTTGACTGGTAGATAATGCTTTTAGCATTAATTCCGTCATATGATTGTTTGTGTATGAAATGTTTTAAATAAAAATAAAATAAAAAAGTATAGGTTTTGTAAGTGCTTGTAGTTTAATATTCATTGTGGAAACTGAAATATTAGTGCTTACTACCATTCCATATATTTTTGGATATTAAGTGACTTAGATGTTGTGTTTTGTTAATATTTTCTTGAACTTTAAGGATATTATATTGTTTGATAAAAAGAAGGAACACGTATCATAGAGCTAATGAAATGCTCTTCTTTTTATCTGCAAAGTTTATGGTGTTCTAATATATTAGTTTGTATAGGCAACTTTATATTTATTACATTTTAATGCGGTAATGAAATCTATTCATATTCCTAATTTAACGTTATTAATATACAATCTGTGATTTTGATACAAAAAAAATCAATTTTTCGCATCCCATTTTTGCTCCAGTTAGTTTGGACGAACCCAAGTAGGAACAAAACGTCAGACTTACTCGGCCGAGCCCGGATTAAGCGGGCACCTCACAGATGGGCTAATCGCATTATGCGATAGTCATTTTGGGTACAGTCTGCCACAAAGGGCAGTACCTTACATCATGTTTCTAAAAACATTAATTAATTTTAAAATAATGTACTAATTGTCTGTTCACATTTAATAATAATGGTAGCTTAAGAATTTCCGGTCAAAATGATTGTTGAAGATGAAAGACGGGCATTACCATGATCTTAAAACTAATTTTATAATTTTTCTTAGCTATCTATACTAATATTATAAAGCTGAAGAGTTTGTTTGTTTGTTTGTTTGTTTGTTTGTTTGTTTGTTTGTTTGAACGCGCTAATCTCAAAAACTACTGGCCCGATTTGAAAAATTATTATTACTTTGGATAGTCCATTTATCGAGGAAGGCTTTAGGCTATATAACATAAAGATACGACTCATAAGACCACAGCAGCAATGAAAAATGTTGCGAAAACGGGAGAAAGATATTCCTCTTGAGAGCTTCCGCTGCGTACGCTGCGGAAACCGCTTTAGTTACACAAAAATCATGTATGACAGGATTGTTCAGCATTAAGAGTTCTATAATAAAGTCCGCGTCAGCATATGTCTATCTTTTATGGTTGACTTACTACAACCTTTTTTATGTTAATAAATTTGTAAAAAAATAATGCATTATTTTTAGAGGTGTATTATACACACAGGTATTAATTCTTATCAAAATAAATACATTCATCACCACGAGCATTTCATTTAGAACCAAGTTGCCCTTTATATCATTTGATTTCAATAAATATCTTAGGAGCTATCACAGTTTTAACATAACTCCGCACCAAAATAATGTTCGCAGCTTAAGTACAACGTGCGCTTGCGCTAATCTATACTAATATTATAAAGCTGAAGAGTTTGTTTGTTTGAACGCGCTTATCTCAGGAACTGCTGGACCGATTTGAAAAAATATTTCTGGGTTGGATAGCTCATTCATCGAGAAAGGCTTTAGGATATAAAACATGACGCTGCGACGGGAGGGGAGGGAGCAAACTCAAAACGCGCGGACGAAGTCGCGGGGGACCGCTAGTTTTGATATAAAGATGAAATCATCGTATTTATTTCTATATTGCACATTTAAAAAAAAATATATATCACTAAACTTTATTTAGCTATGAGATAATATTTATATTTTGTAATAAAAGTGAGGATTATTTTTAACAACTTATAATTATTCTCGCGATCTCAGCGAACTTTGTAGTAATAGTTATATTACTCGGGGTCAAGACAAATCAAACATAGTAAAAATCATAAAAAATGTACACCCGATCTCGAGCTAGAGTATATGTATAGTATATATAATAGTAGGCATATTTTTTGTAATAAAGGGTTAAATTTACAGCACCATGTAGGGTGGAAACGGTCGTATAAATATCCATCCGACTGTACACAGATCCGGCGTGAGTTTGCCCTTTTTGTGTAAGGGATTAGTGTGTTTTGCCTTGACGTGTAGGTGAGCCGAGTGAGCGAAGGGACTAACGAAGGGCCGAGTTAGAAATACAACTAAAATCAGACTGGATAAAATTATCATTATTTTTATTATGTAAATAAACCACTGGACGCGTAATGACGGGCAATTTCGCTTGTGCCCCCTTAGCCACGAAGCGGGCTTTTTGGCCTCACTTGCAGGTGACGTCTTGTCAGTACGTTGATAGCGCTCAATGAGAAACATTGTCGGAAAAAATGGGTAAATGTGCCGTATTTTTGTGTTTAAAATAAAGCGGCAAGAAAAAAATATTTCTTTTCATCCGTAAGTAACCTTTTTATCCCAATAAAGCTGTTAATTTCTCTTGAAAATAGTGAAATGTGTTTTCCAAGAGAACAGTTACATTGCCATGTAAAAAAGTAGTGGTCATTTCCTACAAAATCAACAAGATAACGTATACTTTATACGGTTGTCGTATGTTTATCATTCGTTCTCTTGTCAGTTTAATTTTAATTGTGCTTGACAATTGTCGATAAATCACATCGATAAACATTTATTTAATTTTTAATACAAATTCTTTTAAAATAAAATGATAAATCTGTAAAATGTTTCACTTGCGAGTAGATAAAGGTAATCATAAAAATACAACAGTTTGGTTTCAAATATAAATTTGACAATACATCTTTGTAATATTATTTTAGATTTCCTGTAGATCCATTTAGGAAAATAAAGTGGGTAGAAGCAGTCCGAAGCGAGACAAAATGGATCCCCACAAAACATCACCGAATATGTGGTATCCATTTTACGCCAATCGTGATTGAATGCAAACGCAAAAATTCTACTGCTTAATTATCTCATGGTAGGATTTTAATGGTGCAAGGCTATATTGTGTACTAACGGGCTGTTTCAAAATGTCTTAGGAAGTTCACACGAACTAAGTGATACTTGCCAGACCGTTCATATAAAACAACGTTCTATGTTTCAATTGTTAATTTGATGGTTTGTGCATTACATGCCCATAATGTAATTTATTGTTTTGGTGATAAAGTTAAATATAATTTTACAAAAGATTCGTTCATTCATTCGTTCCACACATATCGAAAAAAAAATATCGACACTTTCATGCACTAAATGTCAATAATTGACACGACTAGTTCCCCCCGCCCCGCAGAAATTAGCTAATGATGTTTTCATACATTCGCTCTTGCGTTTCATACCCAGTGGTTTATTCATCCAAGGAATATGCTTATAATTTGTCACATGAGTCAATCTTTGTGAAGTCTTATAGTAAATGATTTTGATGGCTGGGTTATTCCCAGTTGCCCCCGCTGCCGTCGTCCCCACTGCGAATTAAAAAAATACCCAGTAGCCACCGTTTCGCCTTGCCCTTTTGCCCTCTCGAAGTGAGGCAACGGCAAAACTAATTTTCTTACTTAAAAAAATTTAAAACCACCATGAAACCACCGAAACAAACAATGATTTGTTTGGCATCACAGTTCACATTATGCAAATTTTAATTAACAAGTCAATGTAAAATTAAAGTCATTTTTTCCGCTAAGAAAATCCCATTCACCAGCATTTCAACATTAAGTCTGTGTCTTAACGAGATTTTTCGATCATTATTGTCCTGTTTTGGATTCGAGTCGCGTCTTGGCTTTAAATCGAAAACGTGCAAGTGACCTCATCAATTCTGATTCCAAATTAAATTGCGAAATGGCGAAAACATTCGTCCAAAATAATTGGTTAAGTTAATAACGAAGTTTTTTTTATCTCATCTTGTCTAATATCCATGTCTTGGTGTAAGTAATGCATTCATATTTAAACTGTTATTATTATTACTATTATGAGCCTGTGGTGTTCTACTGCAGCGCAAATGCCTCACCACTCTTTCATATTTAAATATAAGTATATAGTACAAGTAATTTATTTTGTTGCTCAGTATCTTCCAAATTCTTAAACGGGTTTGAAAATAAGGTAGAACAGAGATCAAATCAGAAACTTATCTAAAAGATCTATTAGATTGGAAACTTCTGTTACGTTGTTTTTATTTCATTATGTGAGTTTGTTTTTTATCTGGATTTGTGATCTATGGATAGAACAACTAAGCATGCTTTTATTTACCTACTATAATCTTAAAGTTTAACGTACACCTGAAAAAGGGCTTTTTACCAAAGTTATTGCATTCGTCCCAACCAAAAATATTCTAAAATCAATATGCCAATGCAGGCCTGCACACAGATTTCAACCTTAAGTAAAGTTTGATATGGTCTAAAAGTGCATACATTTATCGTGACAGACTGTAAAATGGTTACGATTATGTTGAATTTTACTGCTATTGTGTAAGCGAACGGCGTTTCATTCGCGATACGACCCTGTTATTGTTTTACGACCATTGTTTATTGAGTTTAGAGCATTAAATCAAAAGACAGATATCCTGAAATAAAGTGTTACGTGGCTTGAAAAGAGTAATAAATATTATTCTTAAATTAAAACATGTCATGGGAATGGGACATTACATAAGACGTAGTTATAAATATTCCCGTTTGAACTGAAATAAACCCAAGATACTATGAGTAGATTGCTAATTTCTGCTAGGTAGCAGAATTAAATATGACATGAATGCTCATTAAAATTTTTGGAACTGCTTTATCCAAACTCAAAGTATCAATTACACGGACATTCATGAATCACTAAATTGAAACTGTTCTAAAAGTTTCACGGCAAAAGTCATTCAGTTAATAACGTAACGCGTCTACATTGAAAGCAGTTCCAAATGCGAATAGAATAGAGCCTAATTTCGATTGTACCGTTCGCCTGTCGTTGGCAGCATTGTTGATAATTGACAGATCGAGTGAAAAGGCACTCTATCGTACGATATTGCGAATCGGCAATCTATAAAGTATTTCATTTATAAATGTAACTTCGTTGTGAACGGAAGTTTCGAGTAAACACGATCTTGTTTGTATTACGATGAGCAGATTATGGTCAATATTTAATGAATAAAGTATCCAATCATTTTGCTTTTTTTTGTATAATAAATTATCCTTGTAGTAGTTTATGTGTTATAGAGTACCTAACTACTGTAATAAAATATAGGTAACGACAGGTCACATCGGGAATTAGATCTTTACACAATGTAAAGTCTTACTAATCTAATGTGTTTACAATGTTTGTACATTCAGAAGGACGTTTCCAGATTAAACTTTAGTCTTTGTGTATTTCACAATACAGTCTAACTTATGATAACCCAACTTAAGTTAAATAAGACCCAACTTAATAAACGTACGTTTGTAGAATACTTGTTGAAATAAATACAAAGCACCTAATTTGAAAACTTCACCTATTTGTCAGCAATAATTTATATAAATGTCATTGTAAAATCGGCCGTTTTATACTTATTCAGTCGGATAAGTCTTATTTGGTAAAATCGAAATCTAATAAGATAAACTTTTAATCCAGTGGTTTTTACCAACTTCAGATAAGGAACATTCTTCGTATATAACACAATACGCCTAATTAGTAAAGTAAGTAATCATTTCTTAAAATCTTATTTTAAAATCAGTCGTTTTATACTTATTCACTCGGATAAGTCTTATTTGACCTAAGTAAAATTGACTCTAAGAAAAATTGCAGTATGTTTACGCTGGCTATATGAGTAAGGGTAAAATAATTACTAAATAAAAACAATATTTTTGGTAAACGTAGATAGATAATAAATCTGTTTGCAAAAGCGACTGAATTACTCAAATGTTTGTGGTCATTGTGCTGTTCAATTAAATATTACGGTGTAAATTAACAAATGAATGTGATGTGAGGCAAAAACGTTGACTTATAGGATTATCGAGTGATTGGGGATTTGAGTAAAACATCCATTGTAATATTGTCATACATGAGTGATTTCATAACGAGTGTTTTAATGAAAATATTTACAGTTGGCAATGGATTCCAATTAAAAAGCATGTGATTAAGTTTTAGTTTTAATGATTTACTTATAAATGGTATTTTGTGAAATATTTTACGACAATATTGCATCCTATCCAAGAACAAACAGAGGACTGAGTGGTATTATGGTAACTGGGTTTTAATCTATACTTATATAATAAAACTGAAAAGTTTCTATGTTTGAACGCGCTAATCGCAGGAATTACTGGACCAATTTGTTTTTTTTTGCATATATTATTTTTTGATGAAGACCTTGAGCTATAAAATATTACGCTGCAACAGGAGGACAGTGAGCAAAGTTAAAACGCGTGGTCGCAGTCACGGGGGGCCGCTAGTAATTGTAACAATCGCTAACGAACAAAGATGTATGCTCTTGTTATCAATTTTGACTGCATTATTTTCATCCAAAAGTTTCCGTACTATAAGAATGGTGACAAAATAAAGAAAGTACATAAACCATCACCAGTCTCATTATTTGCTAGCCAGACTAGCCACATGTGAAGCCATTTTCAGTCGCTATTTAATTCCGTTAAAAAACTGTTATTGTCACGCAAAAAAAAACACCCGTTGCGACACGCGCTCTATTGTTCAGGCGACGATACATCCTAAGTTGGGGCGCGAGTTTATTTTCAATTCCGACAACAATACTGTGTTTTTCTCGCAAACTACCCACTTAAATATCCACTCGACTGTCCGCGCTGTCAGACTATGATGTGGGAAAACTGTCCGGCGATATCGCGCGACGGTGGCATGATAAAAATCGCGCGACATGTCGCGCGATAAAAACGATTATATAGAGAAAAGTATAGTTGTGATTACGAAAAAAAAAATACTGGTAGATAGGTAATAGTTATAAATATATAAAAAGTTGAAAATCTAATACACTTACTATACTATAATATATACTATACTTAATTTATATATATACTATACTTAATACATAATTTTCAAGTGGTGGGCACTGTAGTACCACGGACAGTTTACCGTAAAAAAGAAAATGGCACTGTAGTGCCATTGGACTGCCGAGCGGATATAATGCGGGTGATACCGCGCGAGCGATAGGGTGTTTTTATTCTTTCTGATGCGGTGCAAGATATGAACTTTTAATGGATTTAGAAAATACTTAATGCTTCAACACCCGAGCGGTTGCAGGCAACCGCATAACAATAGAATTTGCATTGTGTCTCGTTCACATACGCTTGAGGGATTAAAAAAAAGTAAACTTGCAAAAAACAACGCAGAGGAAAAAAGATCTGTCCATTCGGAATAAAAAGGACTTAGAACACTGCTTAATATGTGTAATGAACATGTCTGTTTGTATTGGTCTGGTTGTTTTCTATGTATATCATGTATGTATTTATAAACAAAAAAGTATTTAAGTATTATATCCGTTGTCTGGCACCCATAACACAAGCTTTGAGTAGCTTACTTTGGGGCTAGATGGCGATGTGTGGGAATGTCCAAAGGATAAAAAAAAATGTACATATATCTTTAAAAAAGATGCATCTTGTTATGCAATTGTAAAATCATTTTTTAAATGTTAATAAATGCAATGGGCAGGGCACATAGCGCGAAGAACTGATGGCCGTTGGGGCAGGAAAGTTCTTCATTGGAGACCCTTCCACCAAAGACGCAGAAGACGTCCACCAACAAGATGGACAGACGACATTATAAAGATCGCATGATTAAACTGGATGCAGACTGCTAGTGATCGGTCGCTGTGGAAAGCCGTGGGGGAGGCCTATGTTCAGCAGTGGACGTCCTTTGGCTGATAATGATGATGATGAATCAAAAAGTGTCTATCAAATTATACAAAATTATTTCCATCAAAGTCATAAGCCCTCAAAACTTTCAATCAAAACCAATTTTCGTACACGCCTCAAATCTGGCACCCGTTCTACATAGCAAGTCGGGATCTAGACTAAGTGTGACCGCAAAACTAGTTAACTCCAACGGTTATCGGGCGGGCGACAGATGTGACCACCGCAGCTTCGTAAGACGAAAACTGATGGATTGAGCCTGTGGTTCATGCTAGAGTTTAGTATTGAATTTTTCAGTATTATTTACTGGTCAATTTTCAGGTTTATTGTAATCCACCAGTTCGCTCGTGACCACGGCTGTTGCAATGGTACAGCCGAAACGTCGATCAGTGACTAGCATTTACTCATATTATTCTGCACGTTTATAATTAAATTTGTTTAAGTATAGCTTATTTGTTTTTATGCAGAAAATTAATAGATAAAGCATAATATTTATTTTGTTCACTTTAGGTTTTTTGCTAAAAGTAACTATATACCATTGTTTGACTATGTTAACTGGAAATCAAACGTGATTGGGGTTTATTATGCATAAGGACCTAAAGTATATATTTTTTATGGATAAAAAGAAAACTCGTTCAATACTTTTTTTTATTTTAATGTAGATGATTACGCTTTTGCTCACATCTTGTGCCGCATTTTACTTCTAGTCCCTCTTGGATGTATTTTATTTAGAAATATTGTTTCGGGACACATCTGAGGCTCCGATAGACATTTACTCGTGTGCGGATAGCACAGGTATTGAGTTAGAGGAAAAAAGAGCAATTTAAAATCCTTATCTGGGTTCCTTTTGTGTTCTTAAAGGAGTGATACTCGAGGGCGCTGTTTGGAGAGTAAATATTGGCGCGCTAAGAACTGGTAGTAAAAAGATCTATATGATGCAATGATGGTTAGAAATAAATTCATATAGGTAGAACAGATGAAGTATAAATTTTAATGAAGCGACTAGTCAGGAAACATTACCTACAGACGAAGGCATTTTAATTGCAGGATTTTCCATTAAATCAAAAACATAAGCATTCATTCGTAATATGTATACGTAAGTAGTACCTACCTGACCATTATTCAGTTAAGATTTGTGTGCTGGGCAAACATGCAATATAATTTACAAATATATCAAGACGGCACGGGCAACATGACCTAACAATTTAAAATGGCTTCTGATAAGATAAATTTATTCATTTTGTAAGTTAATGGTAAAAAAAAGAATTAGTTGAGTCAACAATTACGAGAAAAACAGAAAAAAAGTTTTGTTTTATTACTGGCAACCCATCTAATACTGCAGCTTGTAATATTTTTATTCCCGCAAGCTCGAAAATTGTGCATCACACATCATAATAAAGTAGTTTTTAAGACTCTGCCGCGTAATGTAATACTTTACCTCATTACCGGGCATACTCTATACCCTAGACTCGGCAGAATCTTCACAATATTATACTCCTCCGAGGAGTAAGACCGGTGGCGCACTGGGAGCAATATTTTAATTAAGTATGAGTTATGAACCGCGGTGCGTGGGTCATAACATAATTTGTTGCAACGCAGCTTACTGCCAGGTAGTGTTGGAAGATTTTTAGTAAAAATAGTGGGTAATAAGGCCATAATAGTAAAACAATCATTTTAAATGTAAAAGAAAATGTTAAGTAAGATTAAATACTCAATTAGGGGAAAGTCATTCTAATGTACTATGCCACTGCATTTTTCCATCGATCCCCTTGATCGATGGAAAAATACAAAAAAATGTGTAAATGTTGTTAGTCTTGTACCTAAATAACTAAAAGTCGATTTTACCAACGTTTAATAAGAAAAACTTTTCGAATAAAATACTCGCATAATTCGAAAACGTCACCAATTTTTTTGACGACGCGTTTGGTGTATTGGTTAGAGCTCCTGACTATTTTACCGGCCGTCGCGGGTTTGAATCTCGCAAGGGGAAAATGTTTGTGTGATGAGCTCGAACATTTGTACCTGAGTCATGGATGTTTAATTTGTAATTAAGTATTTATGGAAGACGCCCCCGTCATAATCGTTGTCTGGTATTCGTAACACTAGGAAGAAAATTCCTTTCTCTGAAACCACGACAATATTATGATGTGTTGTCTTGCGTATATTTTTTTATTTTTTATTATTTGTTAGCAACTATTAACGTTATTTTAATATCGATCGTTAAAAACTTATTCGGTCGAATAAGTCCTTTTGTTGAGGTTGGTCAAATCAACAATAAGACGTTAATTTGTACCTTCAATTGTTGAAAGCTTTAAAATTTTGATTCAAATTGTTCTATTAGTAATATCATGTTTCCTTACAAATTTGAAAATCTTTTTATATATTGGACACCAATAACATACATTGCTCTGATCCCAAAGTAAGTAGCTATTGCACTCGTGTTATGAAAATCAAACACAACGGTGGTACCACAACACCCAGACCTGAGACAATATAGGAAATTTTGATTTCTTTATTGACCCGACCAGGAATAGAACCCGGGACCTCGGAGTGGCGACACCTTGAAACCCAGCGTGCTTAGCCACTATACCACGGAGGTCGTCAAACTTGTTTACTATAGTCATAACATTAACTGGTACACTTTTCAACAATGAATTTAGGAAATAATGCATTCACTCAGTGGCACCCCAACTTTGGGATACACACGGTTTAATGATGTAAGAAAATATGAGCGCACCCGACAATGCTCGCGACCGCGGCCTAATGATGCCGGATCAAGTGTTGCAGTCACTGCACCGCTTTACTGTAATAATATGCACAGGGTTTATTAAGTTTGCGAGGAAAAATACTAAAAATCTTTAAGTGCGAGAAGACAGATTGGTGTAAGACTTAGAGCACTTTATACCCTTCATATGGATTAATTAGAAATACGACTAAGACAAGTGCTACGTCAACGGTTATTATTTGTAACGTAGTAAAATCAATCATGGTTTAATTATCAACGGTTTTCAGAATATATCCTAATAAATGGTCCAAGATCGTCACCCACTGGCTGCCAACCGAAGCACGTCGGTCGAGAGGCAGACCCTGAAAGCGATGGCGAGACGATTTATACCAATACCCCGAAGACTGGCAAACCCTTACCTCTGACAGGGACACGTGGAATAGTTTGAAGGAGGCCTTTGCCCAGCAGTAGAACAGTTGAGGCAAGGAAAAATACATCAATAGTACAGTCAACAGCAAAAGTCGATGATCAAAATCAGACATTCAATACTAATGAACGAAGTTGGTGTCAGAACAAGGTGACGTATCAGTGATTCAAAATAATGTGATTGTAAATCACACTAAACATTAACTACTAGTACAGCTGCCACATATTAGTGATCAGTTTAGACTCCAAAATTCATAAACTTGATTCGCGTCAGAACTAAGAAATGTTTTCTTTTTTCAGAACTAGTGAACACCTCAAATCAAAAATTAAATTATCATGATGCAAATAATTCATCCAAACTCATTATATAAATATTCCAGTAATTTAATTTATTAAGTTTTTCGAAAAAAAAACAGATGAGTTGATATTTGCTTAATTACGTTCTATTGAACCCCGGAGGAAGAATATATTCGTAAAAAACCGGTCAAGTGCGAGTTGGACTCGCGCACTGAGGGTTCCGGGCAAACTTTAACTGAATTAGGGAGTCCACTTACTTCCACTTTCTAAAATACTACAATATTTTGTTGACAGCAAACATAACTTCGTTTGTCATAGTGTTTGTATGAAGAACAAAGCTATGTTTGCAGTTGTGTAAAGTGTGCTATATCTGAAAAACTTCTCGTTCGATCTCGTCCAAACCAATTTTTGTTGAAACTATTTGTTAAGATCTATCTACCTTACATTTTTTTTCCAAAATTTACACTCGCTTAGTTTGGGAGTAAGATGGGGGAGACGCCCATTTTACCACTTTGGGAGCGTCTAGCTAAGAAACGTTAGACTTGTGTGTAAATGTTGTTATTCTTGTACCTAAATAACTAAGAGTCGATTTTGCCAACGTCAAATAAGAAATTTTTTTGGAATAAAATACTAAACGCATAATTCGAAAACGTCACCAATTTTTTTGACGACGCGTTTGGTATATTGGTTAGAGCTTCTGACTATTTTACCGGCCGTCGCGGGTTTGAATCTCGCAAGGGGAAAATGTTTGTGTGATGAGCTCGAACATTTGTACCTGAGTCATGGATGTTTAATTTGTAATTAAGTATTTATGGAAGACGCCCCCGTCATAATCGTTGTCTGGTATTCGTAACATTAGGAAGAAAATTCCTTACTCTGAAACCACGACAATATTTTGATGTGTTGTCTTGCGCATATTTTTTTATTATTATTTGTTAGCAACTATTTACGTTATTTTAATATCGATCGTTAAAAACTTATTCGGTCGGATAAGTCCTTTTGTTGAGGTTGGTCAAATCAACAATAAGACGTTAATTTATACCTTCAATTGTTGAAAGCTTTAAAATTTTGATTCAAATTGTTCTATTAGTAAGATCATGTTTCCTTACAATTTCGGAAACCTTTTTAAATATTGGACACCAATAACATACATTGCTCTGAGCCCAAAGTAAGTAGATATTGCACTCGTGTTATGGACATCAGACACGACGGTGTTACCACAACACCCAGACCTGAGACAATATAGAAAATTTTGATTTCTTTATTGACCCGACCGGGAATCGAACCCGGGACCTCGGAGCGGCGATACTTTGAAACCCAGCCACTACACCACGGAGGTCGTCACACTTGTTTACTATAGTCATAACATTAACAGGTACACTTTTCAACAATGAATGAAGGAAATAATGCATTCACTCAGTGGCACCCCAACTTTGGGATACACACGGTTTAATGATGTAAGAAAATATGAGCGCACCCGACAATGCTCGCGACCGCGGCCTAATGATGGCGGATCAAGTGTTGCAGTCACTGCACCGCTTTACTGTAATAATATGCACAGGGTTTATTAAGTTTGCGAGGAAAAATACAAAAAATCTTTGAGTGCGAGAAGACAGATTGGTGTAAGACTTAGAGCACTTTATACCCTTCATATTGATTAATTAGAAATACGACTAAGACAAGTGCTACGTCAACGGTTATTATTTGTAACGTAGTAAAATCAATCATGGTTTTATTATCAACGGTTTTCAGAATGTGTCCTAAAAATGGTCTAAGATCGTCAACCACTGGCTGCCTACGGAAGGACATCGTCCAAGAGGCAGACCTCGAAAGTGATGGTGAGACGATTTAGACCAATACCAAAGACTAGCAAACCCTTACCGCTGACAGGGAAACGTGGAATAGTTTGGGGGAGGCCTTTGCCCAGCTGTGGGACAGTATCGGCTAGGAAAAAATACAACAATGGTACTGTAGTAGCGTCGCAAATTGTAGAAACATCATAAATTAAAAAAAAATTGGTTGCCTGTAAAGTCGGTATACGGGCGAAAGTTTTACGTGACAACGACTTTTTATGTCTGTCTCTCTCGTTCTTACGCGTGCCTCTCACTCGCTCTCAGTGCTGCGCGCGCGGCAGACCGATCATAGTTGAGTGGGAGAGAGACGCAAGGCATTCGGCGGGCCTCTCTCTCGTTCGGTGACTCATCGTAACGTTACCGAGCGTTACACTTTTTCATAAGTGACTCCCAGCCGCAACCTAATTTAAGACGTTGTCACGTCAAAATTGCAGTGCATTTTATTGTGTTTACCTCCTACATCTCCGCTCTGGCTCAGCAACAATAAAAGGTTTGACATATAAATATTGCATCAAATTTCTTGGCAAATTAGCTCCTCAAAAGCTTACTTAGGTAGCAGTAGTAAAACATACCCTAGGATCTAGCAAAATGGTTCATGAAATTACAATTTAAAATGAGCCAAGCGTGCATGTTGTTTTACAGTGCTGCCAGCATGAATTCTCCGTAATATCCGACCATTATAAAACACGGTCGTTACTTGCCACGATCTCAAAGCTTGAATAACAACGTAACGAGTAGCGTTTTTTTTCATAATTGCTCAACTATTATATTATTAAAAAGTGAAACCTAACACCTAATCTGGTGCCAGTGCCACAAGTTTTCACAGCCAAACGAAGACAAACAGTTCAGATCAAATAAAATATGGCTAAATTCTTTCTGCGTGGATAGGAACGTTAATTAATATTACTGAGTGACGGTAGTGTATATTTTTCAAAACTCTGTAAATGACAAATATCTTAGTCTACCCGTGACCACGAACGCTGTAAAGTGTTCGAAACGTCGGGATGAAATTAATAAACTCGCGAAAAGTTAATCCGTAAAAAAATCTTTTATTTCGAAAAATATGCCTAGTAATCTAAAGCTTGTCTAATAACATATATTTTTTTATTGATATCTCTAATAATATGCAACGTGTTTTTAAGTACATTCGATGTTTCTTTAAACGCAAAATACGTGATGTCATATTGTAAATGATATCAACCAGAGAGTAAGATGTCGTTTATTCTCCGAAATCACACACATAATCTTTTTTAATATAATAAACGCTTCAGGCGCCCAAAACATCTCACACAAAGCTAGGATAATATGTGCTATAGTGATGGATAAATAAATGAGTTTTAGAGTTTGATTGATTGATATGAATTTGGCATTTAGTTAACCCCCAAAAACTGCTTCTTCTATCATAACCACGCCACCAAACGATTACCGTAATTATGTCGGTGGACCAGCCGTGGATAATTTGTTTAGGGCCCGGACCCTTGTGAAATGTTACACTATACCAGTCCCCCATTTTGCGGGGTTATATTTTCTTTTTGGAAAATTATTATAACCAAATTGTCGCTTCGACAGCGGGAGGTACGCTGGGGTGCTAATGTTCTTGACAGGAAGATGCATTTCAGACATTATTTGGTGCACCTACCAGCTGCAATGTTTTGGTATGAATATATGGGGTGATTATTTAAGTTTTCTTCGGTAGATGCGTTTTGAATGTGTTAATATTTTTTGTATATACATTTATAACGGTAATAATAGTACAGTTACGTATTATGTAATCCTATGAATAAAAGATACCTAAAACTACCTTAAAAAATAGCGTGATTAAACATAGAACGGAAAATACTGATACGGATAACTCGGTGTGCTGAGGAATATTCTTATTTAAAGAATATAATTTAACAATGCCTAACAATCAATCTCATGACAAACACGATCTATCTGACAGCTCTAGTGCTGACCATACTCTAGTTTTATCTACCGCAATAATGTCATAATCGATTATCCGTCTAACTGTCATATTAAGTAAGGAGGTTGACAATTTCATAATTTTTTTAGCTGCACTAAGATTTTGTGATACAAAACATGTTGGATGATAAATAATACATTGTCACATTGAAGTTTTTCCATCCTTCACAACGAAAAACCTATCTAACAAAACACAAACTTATAACACTAACAACGACTTATTATCTTTCTTGTATTCAATTCGTATAAAAGGGGCATTTTCAACCAAGGACCGGAGGGAATAATTTGTTGCACCCCCATTGAGCATAAGTGATGGAAATCGGGAACAGTGATCACAAACGGGGGAACAGAGAATCTCAGCGGGTGTTAGGTTACAAGGGGTGAACGGATTTTAATTGAATCATGTGAACTGACCACACAGGGACTTCTATCGAGGAAGATAAAGTTGGTAGGAGAAAATATTGCTTATTTTGTTCTCAATTTGGTATTTATCCATATTATGATTATTTGCGATTTACAAATACATACATAAATATCTTTGTTAGTTACTAGTTAAGAATGTACTTTCGCAATAATTACAGCTTAAGCCAAGTTATACCATTCGTAAGACGATCACTTAGTCAAAAACTCGTCTTTGAAAAATTTTTATTTTTAAATTAATTTGAAACAAATAGACAAACATGACTTCACTTAGCCGTGTGTAAACTTGTAAAATTAAATAAATCTAGGTGTTATTGAGTAATAATAAAGTTGAAGTCAACGTACTTATCGGTAATTTCACCGGGACTTATAACTGAATTTGTCATCCACCTGAAACAAACAAAAGAAAACATTATTCATGATATAGAAATGAGTACAACAAAGGTTATTTTCAGTAGCCTTTTTAATTCTAACTGACGTTAAAAAAAGGAGAAAATAAAACTCCCAGCTTTTTGGAGTTGTTTTTTTTACTTTTAAAACTTATTGTTACAAATGTGTCACGTATTTCACACAATGTAATAATCCACAGGCTTTTGTTTGCATATCCTTTTCAATATGTACAAAAAGATTAGAATGTTCAAAATGGACTAAAATATTCGACTAGGTTATAATCTCCAACTATTCGTTCTCGACTTACGAAGCTGCTTTATTTGGGGCAACCTCCCAAATTGATATAAAATCAAGGTGCTAATTTCTATCATAGCTCGGTTAGTTGAACTAGATAATGCGTTCTTAACAGCCTGTACCTCGCTGCCATCATTAAATCGGAACATCGTAAATTAATAAATAATTAATGATAAGTCGCCTCCTGCACCCGGTGTACCGTTAAATTTTCATTTGATTGTTCCCCAGCATAATGGAACGATCAATTTCGTATTCCATACAACGATACAACATTATTGTCTAACGTAAGACTAAAGGGATAAGGCTTCAAATCGCGTTGTCAAATTAAATCGCAGCAAAACATGATTGATATTTTTGCAATTAGTTGCTTCGTTGATGTGAAATTAATTGATCATGCAACAAATGAATTTTGAATTAATGAGCATACGTTTTAGAAAATATTTTTTTAATTACATTAAATTAATATAATATGTATCATTTTCTCTTTTACATTTACACCGTACGCATACAATATGTACGCATGATTCGTAAGATTCCGATGTTTTTGTATATAACTTTAAGTTTTGTTGCATTTTTCAAACTTCACAACACTTTATGGGTTTTTATGCTATTTTCATTTATATAACAGGTTGATAAATAAATTTTGATTTCAAAGGAATTAACACTGAGTATCACTTTTAGTTCAAAGATTAAAAAACCGGCCAAGTGCGAGTCGGACTCGCGCACTGAGGGTTCCGTGTCAACTTTAACTGAATCAGGGATACTTACACTTACCCAAAATACCACAATATTTGGTTGACAGCAATCGTAACTTTGTATCGTATCTAACAAAATCTTCTTATTTGATCTCGTTCAAACCAATTCGTAGTTGAAAGTATTTGTAATGATCTCGCTTATTTTATAAGTTAGAGGGGGGAGGGGAACGCCCATTTTACCACTTTTAGAGAAAATGGTTTTAGAAATCTCTATGTCATTTTTAAAGACTTATTTATATACACCTCACACGCATAGGTTTGTCAAAAAAAGTTTTTAAAGTTTCTTTAATTTCATTATTTATATTTTTCATATAAGGATCGTACAGCGGTTGACACGATACATCTTCTTACTAAGTTTAAACTGTGTAATGCGTTTCAGAATAAAGTGGCTGTGACATACGGACGGACAGACAGACTTGAGGAAACTATAAGGGCATTCGGCTACGGACCCCTTTAAAATAACGTCCTTCATTGCCATAATGTTTGATATATAAGTCTCCACTATAAGATAAGGTCCTTCTTTTTTTACTTTGGACATCTACCTGGGACAAAGCAGAACATTTATCTTTCAGCCATAACGTTTCCATGTCCAATCCTTTAGTTAATCCCGCAAAATCGATTCTCAGCCTTAACGGTTGCAATTTAAAAATAAAATCAAATTTATAGCAGGCCGGGCTTATAATGTGGCCGCAAATCTCCTGATAGTGAGTTATGGGGGCGTTCTGGATCGTCCTTCTCAATTCCTGGGGGATAGAACAGGTGGGGATGTGGGCCTGAGTTATATCGTCTAACGGGAATCGATCGAGGTGCCCACCTGCAGTACGAATGTGGGGTTCCTGCTTTTGAGAAAAGTTTTGTTATATATGATAACCGTACTGTTTAGAAAAGAAAAACGAAAGCGTTGCCACCATGGGTTAAAAAAAAACATAGTGATGAAAATCTTATTAATAAACATCACTCGTAACCGTATTTTCTTAAAGTCGAACGTGTCACATGAAGAGTCGATTTTACCAACGTTAAAAAATAAAATATTCATTGACGACAATACAAAACACCGACTTCGAAAACGTCACCTATTTTTCAGCAATAATTTATGTAAAATTATTTTTTTAAACCGAACGTTTTATACTTATTCGGTCGGATAAGTCCTATCTTACGTTGGTAAAAAATCTACTCTTAATAACATTATTATGCATTTATTATCCTCTCTACTATACCTCAAAGCACATAGAAACACTTTTAAGAAATACATTGCACTAAAAATCGATCGGTCCCACTTCGATAGCTTAACGGCCAAACTTAGTCGGTTCCACCGTTTCTTTTGTTGTTTGTTTAATTCGTAAACTCGTCTTATCGCCGCTAAAGTTTGAGTGTACTTAAGCTACAATGTTTAGTAACAACGTTCTCGGTTTCCGCTACGTTCATGTGGGAAATAGTGCCTTAGGCGTAACGCTTTGCTGGTTTCAGTTCTGTTGTAAAAGATAAGTAAGTGTTTTTAAACTTAAACTCAGATTTTAAGTTATATAGGGCTGATTTTCCTAAAGTCATATAATACGTATCCAACTAAGGCCAGATTTTACCAACTTCAGATAAGGAATATTCGTCGAATATGATTCAAAACGTCAAATTTGAAAACGTCCCCTATATTCAATGGTCAGATAAGAAATATTCGTTGAACAAAATACAATATGGCTAATTTCAAAATGTCACCTAATTGTAAGCAATAATACGTAAGTGTCATTTTTTAAATTCTGTCGCTTTATAATTTATCAGTCTGATAAGTTTTATCTGACAATTGAAAAATCGGCCCTTAGTCGGATAAGTCTTGTAATGATATAATCTTCGTCGAATAAAATACAATACGCATAATTTAAAACCTTTACCTCTGATAAGTCTTATCTGACGTTAAAAAAATTGGCACTGAGACCTGATTTTTAGGTATGACTTATCTGACAGAATTAGGATAAAATGTCATTTACATAAAGATTGCTGACAAATAGGTGACGTTTTTAAATCAGGCGTTTTGTACTATATTCGACATTTTTTTCTTATCCGACGTTAGAAAATCAAGCCTCAAAACGAATAATTTCCTTAAAAATCGTACCACAAGACAGATAACAGGGCACTTGGAATACAAGCTAGGTAGGTAACTTAAGAAGACGAGGGCTACAATTTGGCACGAGACATGACTGCATGGTGTAAGTAATAAACAGTACCAAGATACAGATGCTCATAGCATGACTTTATGTACTCTATAGTTCAAAATTCGCTTCACATCTTTAAAGCCATTACTTTGTGAAACCCCGTCATACGACAATCAATCACTTCGAGAATGCACTTCAATAGTATAGCGATGTTATTAGAAAGATGCACCGTCACCTCCAATCTTAACTTTTCCATCTACCCTACAATTAATCATAGCATTGACATACGGTAGAGTACATACTCCGCAGCTTCGGTTGGAAGAAGTAGATGATTTATTTGATTAGAAAAACATAATAGAGTCAATGTTTTCAAATCAACCTTATAAGATGAAATGGATCACTGACTATAATTTACCTAGTATATATACCAAATATTATAATAAAGCAAATCAATTTACCTTTGAATCGGGACAGCTTTAGGAGCATCGATTCAATTAATATAAACACAATTATTAGACTTCAAAAACTTAAAAATAAATGGAAAATGTAATTAAATTGATGGCGAAAAATATGTGAAAATTATCTCGCTTACAAAATATATCGTCCACCATTTTGTTTATATCAACATCGCACTGTGCAAAAGCGGTATAAATCTGTTAACACAAATCAATTCCATCCTCACATCATAATACACAGAGAAAGGCCGTATATCCCAGAAATAAACGTTGCGCTAGAAACCGTTTACGATAGCTGAAACCAGTGAACCTTTTTTGATTAACGTCTTCGGATTCGGACTACCTTTTGTGGAAGGGTTATATGACCGGGAACTGGAAATATACGGTCGAGATTAACAAGCATTAGTCGCGTGACAACAAAGTCAATTTGATGAAATTATGTAGGTGAACCAATAAAGTAATTGAAACTAGCCGTGATATATGAGCTTTAGATATTCGTGCAGTAAAGTGATTACAGTAAATATGTTTACCGAATAAAACTTCTTAACATACTTTACTTTATGGAATATTCAACGGTGTATCTTTGTGTTTTGTGTTGTTGTTGTGGTTTTGATTCCTATTTAAGAACTTTGGGATTGCTACATACCAATTAGTAAACTTCATAACCTAGGCACTATTGTTTCACATCCTTTCCGTCGTTTGAAACCAAATAAAAACTCTCAATTAGCTGTAATTCATTTGCTTGAACAGTAAGTAAGAATACTTTATTTTTAACCTGTACCGTCCTCGTTATTTGATATGTGCTTTTAGAAAACCCCACCTGTTTTATTAAGTTAAGAACAGGGCGGCCGCGCACTTAAATATCTCCCGTACATTTTCAGCTAACGCCAAAAGTAACGGTCCGACAAAAATATCGACGCACATACTCGCCCCCGCTCATATTTTTATGTCCCACATAAAACTATATACGGACGAAAAGCGAAGCGTAAAAGTGGAGATTTAAAACACTCGAATTATCCTTGTGTTCAAGCTTTCCGTAGATCCATACTGAGATGAGGAATTGAGGCATCCTAAAACTAGTGTTGTGAAAAAGTGATTGTACCTCTACAATCATTTGAATATTTCTGCGCTCCGCGCTTACTGTACTGTACTATAATACTGCAACTTTATCACAAAATACATAGCGTTCCAACTTAATAACAAAGACGAAAGCACCCTGCCCAACTTATGAAGTCAGGCTATTTATTTACCCTACTGTGTAATAGTGGATAGTATATATACTGAATAGTATAGGTACTTAATAATAAAACTATCCAACCAAGAATAAATGGAGTTTGTGCCCAACAATGGAATACACACAACAACATGGTCTAGGGATATTTCAATTAAACATTAACAACTAAAATAATATCCTAGTATTCTATTAACTTTCCGTTAAACAATCTTCACATTAAAATAAATCTTGATTAATAGCCTTTCTTATCTGATAATGAACTGTTAAATAATGTTGAATAAAAATAAAAACTTAGAAGAAGACGAAAAACAGACTCAGACTCAGACAAAATTTCAATCATAACTTTATTTTTGAGAATCAAACGCAAACAAATCATTTTTTTAAAGAAACTTTTTTTTAATAAAAACAACAGATTTTTTTTCAAAAAAGGGCGTTTTGTTTAGGTTTTGCTGTTTCAAAAATAAAGTTAAGATTGAAATTTTGTCTGATTTTTTCCTCTACTTCTAAGGATTTTTAAATTAAACTTTATCTAAAAGTTTATTCTTAAATAAGATAGGCTTTTAAACAAGGTTTATTTTAATATGTAGGTGTCTTAACAAAAAGTCAATAGAATTTTTGTAATTTAGATTTAATTAATATATATAGCCTTTTCAAATGCGAAAGTCATAAAAATATAAATATGAGCATTTTCACATTTTTGTACGACAATGCCTCCAAATATGTACTTTGTACTACAATGTTGCAAAACAGACGGGTAGATGGCACTGACGTCACGCAAATGACGTTTACTTAAGATACCAGAAAATTTGCGCGGTCGGACTAACAGCGCGGTAACTCAATTGGAAAGGTCATTGGCCCGGCTAGCCAGAAGATGCAGGTTCGAGCCTCGCCCGTGAGCAATTTTTGGTTTCTTATTTCGTCTTATAATAACACCAAAAAAAACACGAGTGTTAAAAATGAGTTATTCATTTATTTATTTTCATATACAAATTGTAGAACTTTTCCAAGCACACATATCCACGTACCACTTTTTACCGCAGTAGACTTTATACAGTACTTATTCTTTGCATGCTTATAGCAACAAGAACAATAATGATTTTTACTCGTGTCACTTGAACCGGCTCAGTAATTTACTTTTACAACAACGGCAGACATTTTTAAAGCATGGCATAAAAACTGTCGATGGCAAAATAAAAATTCGACACGAGTACACAGGGCACTAACTTTCGCGGTCGAATCTTGAGACTTCCACTTTTTATTTGTACACTTTTTTATTATAACACCTCCCACCACGAGTTTTCTTCGTGCCCTTACTTAAAGTCTTAGTGGCGGTGACACAATATAAGTAGCAAGAGAAGGCTTGAACTAGTTCATCAAGATATAACGAGGCATAAAGCACATGAAAGTATTTACGAGTACGCTATGTTGTAATCCATCATTTATTGGTCTGCTCTTTTTTTTTAAATTAAATAGCTAGACTTTTGGCCGCGATTGCATCTTTTGTTAAGTGTCAATGCAGCCTAAGATGGACCATGTCTGCCTAGTAACGACCTACTCACACTTTTCTTGAAAACTTCCAAATTGCAGCTGACAGGCAACACTTCTGCTGGCAGCGAATTTCAGTCCCTAGCGGTACGGCAAAAGAAATGTGGATCACTGGGTGCGTATTGTTGAGCTCTCAACTTTCTAAGTCCTAAACAGTGTCTCAATACTCAAACTTAATTTTATGGGGTAAATGAAACTAGTATTGTTTTCGTCATTGAAAACACAATTTTGTCCAGTGTATCAAAAAACGGTAACAATGTTCTATAGCATTATTTATACAAATGTATGCATCAAAAAATCCATTTAAGAAAAAAAACCTAAATGTCCCCTTAGTTGAAGTATACCTGATTGTACTAAAAAAACATCCCGCTATGAGTGGCTATGGCTTCTTCGTTTCCGAAAACTCCGTGGACAAACATACATACTTACGAAATTCTGCACACGTGTATGAAAGCCTTGATAGAACAACATAATTAAATATAATAACATTCCCAGAATATCGCATACATACACATTGAATTGATTGAGAAAGAATGAGAAAAGATCTGTCGTCATTATGAACGGTTCATACACTGCCTTATTCTTTCCAGTGAGAGCAAGCCTACCACACAAACGTCAAGTCTCAGTGGTGGCAGTAAAATAACTTACCAGTCGGGACACAACTTGTGACATAATTCCGGGACTTTACCTAACTCGGGGTGTACAGGGAAACTTCGCTTTATGAAGAGAAAAAATGAGAAAGAATCAATAGATCATAATAAATTTCGGCGGCCCCTCCCTTATCCACCTGGAGAGGTATTATAAATAATGGCCAGAGTTTTGCCCGTTTTAATGGAGGGAAATAAGACAGAGACGTGATTTTTAAAGAACCTTCCAAGTGTATTTTTATGGCGGAAAGTTGAAATTTCGGTTTGACTTTGCGACACCCTTGGTTCCTTTTATGAAAGGAAATAGGTATTTTACGGTGTACGATAAATTCAAATCTTTTTGCTTTTAGAAAAAAAATGATAAAATCTTTTTACCGTTTCTTTCAGATTATGACGATAGCCGAAGCCCTCGCATAAAGTCTTCATTTAAAGCTCGATAAATTTATAAACATATGATTAATTTCCATCGCTGATAAAAATTACAAAATGCACATAACGTGAATCCAATTGAAAAACGTTAAAGAATGTATTTCCATAACGGAATCTACATACAAAAGCGGTCAGCAGTCGTTATTGTCAGAGAATTTGCTCCCATTTTCGAATATAGCCATCTCTTTCATTAGTAAGGTCATTATGGCAGGAGCGACGGGGACAGCTAGATCCACAAATATGGATATTGGTTAACACAGTATGACTCCAACCCAGGTAAGTACGTAACGTAGGTAGGTATCGTTCGCAACGCAGCGCAGTTAAAATATTCCCAGTATTCGCAAAGGCTTGCAACAAAAATTTTAATAAAATAACATAATCGAGTATACCAACCAAACGGGGGGAGGTCGGACCGATAAATAATAATATAGGAATGCTACCGGAACGGAATTTAATTATTTCTAACAAGTTGGCGGCAAAGCTCCTGGATTGGGCGAAATAAATTTCGCAAAGTCCCCTCACTAAACACTGTAATTTACTGGCATAGGACTTCGAACAATGGAGGACTAATAACGGGGCTCCAGCTAGCAAACGCTGCTGCAGCCAGGACATAGTGTAAGAAAGTATAGTAGCCATAATGATGGCTTAGTACATTCAATCGATGATGATGCCACTTAGTACAGTCTCATAATTTCATGATAGGTACATAACAATAGTAATAGTCTCCCTAGCCGATTTCGACTATGGTGACCAGTCACAACGACTAACCGACTGCGCGAGACATATTATAGTGCACTAGTGTGTGCGCAAACACAGGTGCACTCTCGATTCCTTTCAGTCTCAGAGCCCGATGGGACAGCAATCTGACAAGATCGGAGAGAGTTCAGGCGCAGGACCATCGGACGGCTTTACATGCTTTTCCAAGGTACGGGGGTGAAACGCTGCCAACTTCAAAAAACTCAGGTATATATTTTTGGCCCGGGGATGGAACCCGGGACCTCTGGCGCATCCGTGGCCTAAGTGCGACCCTCTTACCGCTGCGCCACCGAGGCAGTTAAACTAAGATATAGGTACATACCAGACTGATTACGGTTGATAATAGTCGTAAAGCCTTTGACGACCTCCGTGGTGTAGTGGCTAAGCACGCTGGTTTAAAGGCGTCGCCGCTCTGAGGTCCCGGGTTCGATTCCCGGTTAAGTCAATGTAGAAATCTTTTTTTTTTATATTGTCTTGGGTCTGGGTGTTGTGGTACCACCGTTGTGTTTGATTTCCATAACACAAGTGCAAATAGCTACTTTCTTTGGGATCAGAGCGTTTGTGATTGGTGTCCAATTATATTTAAAAAAAAAAAACAGTCAAAGGCCCTATAAATAGGCCTGATAAAATCTGACACTACTACAACACTTCAACACCTCTTCACCAATCCACATAAAATTTTCCACCACGTGAAAATGACTTATACCTTTAACTTGAGATTGAGGCTTTTATCCTACCCGTGGGATACAGGCTAACTTTACTTTTACTTACCTGCCACAGAAAGGAATCATACTCATAAACAATAAATTAAACAAGAATTATAAAGAGATAAATGTGAGAACATATAAGTTTAATGTAAAATAGTAACCAATAAATCACTAAAAATTTATCATCATCATCATTATCAGCCAAAGGACGTCCACTGCTAAACATAGGCCTTCCCCACGGCTTTCCACAGCGATCGATCACTAGCGGTCTTTACAAGGTCGTCCGTCCATCTTGTCGGTGGACGTCCTACGCTGTCTTTGGTCGAAGGGTCTCCAATCTAGAAATTGTATGATTATGTTATTTCACCTTTATTATTTAATAGTGTGAAAAAAACACACACACTTCAACTAGTTTTCACATCAAAACTATTATTTCTTGACTTTTTTAGCAAGTAAATATGATACGTACCTTAATTGCAACTCAGGAAGATTGTCAACTAAAAGTATGAAATAGCATGTGAAGTACCTCAATAAATGGTTTTAATATTTCTCTCGCATAAGTCCTACTCAATGAACCGCTATTATTTATAGCATAAGGGCTCTGCGTCGGAACTGCGTTTTCCAGTGTAAGGGGAAAAGTCGTCTATAGTTAGATGCAAGAGGCTTAAGGACCCTGATTGAAAATAATATAAGTACTTACACCAGTCGACCATTTGTTTTTACGTCATCATGATAAGAAACGAATAGGTGAGGTCTATTTTGAACATCATTAAGGCAGGCTTATTTAAAGCAGAAGAGAGCATGCAAAATTACGAATCAAAACTTTATACTGTATCAACATTAACAAAACAAACTAAAATTTAGTTGATCTGAATTGGTGTCTTAGTGTCATTCAGATAATGTTAAACCATTTTCTCTGTTGGAAGGTTTGGTTTTTTTTTTTAGTTTAGGAGAAAATTGAATATTTAGTTTTTCACAAAAGTTACTCCTCAAATATAGGAGACGTGACTCAAAAACTCGACTCTTCAACATTACCTTGGAGCTTTTTGATATTTTTATTTTTGAAACATAGTAGCAAACAACGCGTTTCCTTTATCACGAGACTTTGTCATTTCACCAAAATCCTTTAAATCACGACAGTGGGCAATGCTCGTGCGATTCGTATACGAAAAAAGTTTACCGATCGAATTTTCTTTGTCGAAGAAAAATAGTTTTTGAATTCTCAGGGTCAACATTTCTTTGTATTTAGGTTTTGTTTGCGCGATAATTTTTAACGTGTAGATATTTTAGCTATTAGTTGCCGCGAAAATCGGCCTTCTTAACACTTTTTCAAGTCGTCAATCAACTGCAATGTGTATCAATTGCAACAAGTCAATAACAATAATGGTTTTCCAACTCTCTTGAAAGGGGAAACTACAATTAAATTACCAGAATTCACGAAAAACCAAGACACAACGTATTTTTGTGAAGGACCGTCTAGCTTGTAAATTGGAAAAAAAAAACAATTATACCTAAGGCTTTGACTGCCACGAAACGAGACACAATAGAAAAATATTCTTTGGGGGTCACCGGTGACCACCATGTGTTAACGAAAACGCCATTCTAAATCGTGTTTGTAGAGACTAAGGTCGCTCAGTGCAACTTTATAGATTTTCAACGTGAATGATAAATCGAAGAGTTAATAAAATTTTTCGTGACAGAGAAAACCTCTATAGCCATAAAACAATTAAACATCTGTTGCATGTGGGATACTGCTGCCCTGTAAAGAGTTAATTACACTGAGCTGAAAGCACGTCACTAGAACAATATACTCTGGCGTAATATACGTAAAATATACCAAAGTATAGGTATACGAAGCTTTTTAGTACCGCCACAGTCTGGCGCTCTGGCATTTTGCGCCAAAATGAGTATAATTCTAGGCTAAGTTTAGGCCATGCCTGCCTGCAACTTAATGCCAATTTAGTACTTGCTTACTTTTACTGCCACACAGGAACGAGATTTTATTTGGGAAGGTTTTATTAAAACGCTGACATTTTACGCAGGTTGTGTGTAATGTTTTGTGAGACGATTGTTATATGTATTTTTGCACATGTTATTTTTAACTCATCAACTTGTGAACAAAGGATATTTTTAACAAACATTACTGTGATTTATGCTCAAACCAGTATACAGACCGCTAGTACAACGTAGTAGGATTGTTTTGAAAAATAGCATGTTCGGTTTGGACGGCGGAACATACGCTGTCCGCGAGTATTATGTAGGTAGGTTGACGGGCCGAGAAAACAGTGGAGTCGCGCTGAAAATATAGGTTCTACTCGTACGTTGCACTGAAAACACAGAGTACATAAATATTTAAACAAATGACTAATGTTGTTGTCTTTGAAATGTTACGTTTTGACGATAAAATTTTAAGCTTGGAAGGTAAACATATAACTCGTTTAAAGCCGTTTTTAGAACCATAGAGGCTACAACCGTCAGCAGATGTGTTATCTAGCAAAGATTTAAATATGTTTTTTTGTTAAACTAATTTTATTAAAAGTGATGTAATATTTGCCAATAATTAAGAAGAAAAACATTGTATTTGATACATAAGTAAATAACGTTCAACGAAATTAAAAGTAAGTTAAGTACAGAATCTTGAAAATCTTCGCTAAATTAGTTTTCGCTCTGAACTTTTTAAAAAAATCTTACAAACATATCATAAAACTTCAATTGGTTCATGTATATATTTATAAACTGAGATTGCCCTCATCCCCTGGCCTCGGTTAGTTATTCAAAAGCGATGCAAAATTAAGAGCGGCACGGTGAAAAGCGTAAACAAAGCGATTCTGTCATAAAACTCGACACCTGCTCCTTTCTGTGAAAAAATACAAAACGGGCAAGCCCATGTTGGGTCACGAGTGTTGGGTTTTTCATTTTGCGCATCATTTTTATTATAATTAGGAAATGCTTTGAAAAGTGGTGACTTTTCTTGTTGAATATTTTTAGGTGTAAAGGTTGCAAAGATTGAAAAATAAATAAGTCCTAAGCGATTACTTAAAATGATTTTTTTCACCTCTTGGGTAACTTAGTTTTCAGTTAAACATTAACCCCCTTATTCATAATTACTCAAACAGTCTGATAAACCTATTTTAGTTATAACACTGTTTTGCCACTTTCTGTCAAATGATGTCAGCTCCAAAAAAGAACGGGACAAAACAGTGTAATAGTTAAACAGGTTAATTAGACTAATTTCGTTTTTATGAATAAGAAGGTAAGCATTTTACCAATATCAATCTCTATGTAAACTTGGTAAATAGATGAACATGCATAAATATCGCCTTAATAAGTACAAAAAAATATACCACAAGAGCGCCGAGAATCACAAAACGTAAAGGTTTCAACAAATTCACTACAGACCCTCAAAAAGCACAAAACGATACGCAAAAAAAGTATAAAATACGAGCGCATTAGCCAAACAAAAGAGAGCCCAGAGGGTCATAACTCGAGGCACAATTTCCTTTGTCACGGTGACATCTCTAAATCCGTCACTGACGTGTATTATTAACGGACGTGAATTTTCCTGAATACCTGCGGCAGTGCCCTCTGTCGGTAGAGTCTGGGCTTGGATAAAGTTCTGTTTGTACTGAGATATTAAAAAAAAATTGGCGGAAAATCTACATGAAATTTAAAAGTTGAGTGTTACATAATTTGAATTGTGAATAATATAAATAGGAACTGACTCTACCTAAACGAAAATTTGAATATTTGTCATCACATACATTGCTCCGATCCCAAGTACCTAAAGCACTTGTGTTATGGAAATCGGAAACAACGGTGGTACCACAACACCCAGACCCGAGACAAAATAGTAAAGATCGTTTTCTACATTGACCTGACCGGGAATCGAACCTGGAACCAACGAGATGGCGACGATTGAAACCAGCGTGCTACCACTCAATCACGGAGGTCGTCTTTACTCTTACTAGATAACTTTCTTAAATGTAATCAAAAGGTGCTCAAAATGAAAAGGTTATAGTAAGTCAGTTATTTCTCTATTTAAGAAAGGATTTGGATTATGTATGATACATAAATACAATCGCCTGTACAATCATCGCATTTAAAATAATTGGTAGAAACTTTTACTACCTTATACCTAGGTATATTGCCACTCATACCTATGTTCGACGTTCCAATTATTCCTGTCTGAGACACTTGCCCAGACACACAAGAGCTAGGGATTACAACTACTCTCTCAAGGTACGAACAACAGCACGTCAAGGTAAACACTGCGGTGTCCTATGCCGTTGTAATAAGGGCTAGTTTGCAACAAAAGTGGGTAACCTCATGTGCTATCGCGCTTACATTGGAGCTAAGATGTAATTCCTTCACTGCCTGTGATCAGAGCGTCTGTCAACAATCAGAGATCATACATGTCTAGGTCGGCTTCGAGAATTCAGGTTTCATCCTTGGTAATTTAACGGGATGTGTCACATAAGCAAGAATAATTTTCACAATTTCCGAAAACCTGAACTCAATACAACATATGAATGAAAATTAGTTTGCCTGGCAAAAAACATGAAAACAAGAAAAACTTCAGATTAAAAGGATAATTGATTATTTAATTAATAAATAATCATCTGCTACAACATACTACTACAACATTTAGATTGTGTAATGTCAAAAAAGATTTCATTCTCCTCTGTTCTCAAAATGAGAAATGTTTTAAAATATTTTTTTTAAATAAACTGCTGGCCTTTTTAATACCAATTATGTTTCAAAGTAGCGATCGTAAAATCAAATATTGCATCGACATTTTCAATAAGATACCGGCGAAGAATTGCGATTCACTATTTGCACAGTGCTTACTTCACGGCGACTCTACGTTGACATAGCCGTACATTGCTCGTTCAACGAGGCGTCATAGCCACAGCCTTGGGTCGAAGCCAGCAGTAGAATGGCATCAAATACAGAATGCGTTGGAATTGTTCGTTTATTCTATTCGCACCGCAGAAATATGGACGTTTGTATTTGAATGCGGCTTTATTCTTTGAAGAAGTTACGTATGGGATGCCGTTATTTTACATGCAATTGGATTTAGAATAGTGATTCAATCTACTTATAAGTTAAATTTGATTTTTTATTGCATAGCTATCTCAGTTCCTCTTTCGGTGAATTTGGACTAGGTTTTTACAAATTGAAAACCAAATTATTAGGTAGGTATATATGTATTTGAAGAATGGGTTCTAAGAGAAACAGTAAATATTACGACAATCCTGATACGTTTATATATGAAAAGCAGTAATGTTCAAATAAGGTCTGTCTATCTGTTTTCCTTTATCTACGGCAAAGACTCCACCGCAGAAATGCAGACGTGTCTTAGGAAGCCATAAATTTTGTAGGCGTATAAGTACTCGTAAAATCTGACGTACGCATTAGATTTACTGCTCGGTTAAAGGGACGAAATGTCACCAAAATAACCCTTAAAGTGTAAAACGTGTAGAGGTCTCACTGAAGAACAATGACCCAAAACATGACTAAGGTCATCCTTCAGCAAAATATGAATATACACATGGGCTCGATTCCCAAAACCATTTCTAGTGTTAAGTTTGTCTCTTTCACGGTCAAAAATAAATGGAAAGCGACAGACTACCATAAGTCGTCAAAAAAGCTTCTGCGTGATATTTGTCAGACAAAAACCAAATATTTAAAACTTTATAGCGGTCCTCCGCAACTGCGTCCGCGCGTTTCGAGTTTGCTCCTTCCCCTTCCATTGCAGCGTAACGTTTAATAACCTTAAACTTTCCTCGGTAACTAAACTATCCAATTCAGAAACACTTTTTCAAACCGGTCTAGTCGTTCCAGAAATCGTTGAGACAAACAAATAAACTCTTCAGCTTTATTATATTAGTTTAAATTAAAGATATAAAACTTATAAGTAAAACGTGATGTTATGTATATTAAGAAATCAACCTGCTAAACAAAATAAACCTAATTATTTATTGAAATGGAAAACTACGCGCTTTCGCGCACATTGTATTAAAACTATTATCCTGACGTTTAAATGCTTTACAGCATCCGTGGTCACTTACAGGCAAGACAAATGGAATTATTAATTAATTAAATAGTTATCAATATCAGAGTCTGTTATAGCCTTAATTTAAATCATCTGATGATCTTTCAAATATCGATAATTGATACCGTGACCTGGTACGCACCTCTACAAATAGGTGTAATATTTCATCCTCGTTTATTTTCTATGCAGCTTCTTTATCAGTGGTCAAAGCAGTATGTTTTCCTTTGCTATAACAATACCATAACCTGACTCAGCATCCAGTAACCGACAAAGCAGTTCCACTCTCAAACCTTTTACCTGCCGCTCGTTCATTTGTTTCGGTAAATTTTTCGCTGACTCCCTTATAAAGTGAACACGCCTCATAATAAATTCGCAGGAAGGTCCCACCGAAACGGACTGTACCGAACTTTACCGAAGCGCAATAAACTCGGGAGTTTTGTAATTAAATTTATATTCAACCGTAAGAATCGTCCTTTGTTTCATTAGGCGTTTTGTCCAAAATTCCGAGACACAACGAAGGATCTAATGAGGTTTGACTAGCCGAATAACTTCAGGTATAAAAGTTTACAGAAATATTTTGCGACGGGGGACCAATTGAGACGTACTTTGGTATTCATTTTTGGAAGCGAATTACAAATTGTGTCATCTTTGCAAAGGTATCGCCGAGGCGTTGGTAAAGTTTGCAACATATACAAAAAAAAAAAACTAACAACATTTTCTAGGTTACGTTGAGTTTACCAGAAGGTCCAAAAACGGATAAAGATAATCTGTAAACTTAATTTCAAAAAAAAACTTTGTTTAATGACAAAACATTAAAATTTAAAATAAATTATAAAAAAAAAACTAAAAATTTCATGCGAATTATCGGTTCATCAAACTTTATTGAATTTCAAACTTGACACGCTTTGTAAAGTTTTATTATCTTGCTAATAATAATTTGCTATCAAGATTCTCAGTCTTTTCTGACACTTCTCAAAACTTATTAGATTATGTGTCAAAGATAAAACAAAACAAATTCACGGCTGAAACTCAATTTACTCCTTCTAAAAAGTAAAATATTTAAGCGCGAACGTTATTTAACTTTCTCGAGATTATCAAGTCACAATTTAAACACGATTACATAGGAGAAGAAACTTTCAGAAGGTTCACCCTTGATTCAACAATAAGAGATGACCTGGTTCTATCAATCGAAGTGAAAACGGAATCATAAAATTTTATACTTAAATTTTATCTCTCCTATGATCAATACGAAGCAGAGGGTTTGCGAATTCATAACTGCTTGTTATCCTTTAGCGCAGTTACAAATCAAGATTAAACCTTTCAACCCATTCTTATTTCAAGTTGTTAAACGTGCAGACAGCAAGCTTACTGCATACTCGTAGCTTTTAAAGTCTAATATTATCACTTACTTTTCCCATGCAAATATGTTTCTAAGTTTCGTCAGAAGTAATCAGAGTCTCATCTGATACCGTTGGGAATATTGAATTAGAGCGAGAGTATCGTTGTTGAGAATTTACCTTGGACGAGTGATGAGACAGTCGATGGCTTAGTATGAACTTATCGATTAAACACAGTTCCAAAGAGTTGTAAATGTGAAAATACACAACACTAATCGAACCAGTATGGATGTAGAAATATCCTTTCAGTAACTATGATGGCCAAAACGTAGCATAAAGTTTAAATAAATGCATAATGCAGTTAGTGCACTGAATAGTAAGTACGACTTACATAATACAGGATATGAATAAATTTACTACCTATTTACGCAATTAACTGTACCGTAGATGTGTGAGAAACAGAACGTTACAGTCATAATAGCATGCAATTTAAAAATTAAATAAGTAAAATTATTGATAAATTGAATGTACCTTATTTCAATTCATTGTACATAGAAATGAATTGTACATAGCACAACACTAAACGAAACAAAAAAAGACGCAGTATTGGCAGACTTTGTCGTCTACAATTTCAGTTGTAAGTAGATAGTTAGGTACAGTACAACACTATTTTGTATTTATATGCAAAAGTATTGTATTATCGTAATTATAAAGTAATATGATGGCAGTATCATCTCCTTATAGAATATTTATGACATGGTCCCTATATATACGTGGATTATAAAAAATGTTAGTTTCATTTGCTTGTAATTTCAATAAGGTTTTAAGTAGGTTCATTGATTGAAAACAAGTTTTGTACACCACTATGTTGAAAAAATAAAAAAACGTCGCTATTGCTTGCCCTTTTTTGCATTAAGAAAAAGAATCTCTCTCTGTATCCGTATGGTTGTTAACACTCAGCTCGACGCTTTTATAAATCGCAGCGCGTTCACAGTTCGACAACGATAAATCCCATTCACTAATACATCGCATTCAAATGCGGGAAGCCGCGGTGGGCGCTATAGGCTCCACGCAGACGAAGCAACTTATAACATTATGAGCTCCGGGTTTGATAGTTACCAAGGTGAATGGGACTCGATGCCACTTATAGTTGACATACATTTTTAAACGCTCTACGCAGACGAAGCAACTTATGATATTATGAGCTCCGGGTTTGATAGTTACCTAGGTGAGACTCAATGCCACTAATAGTTGATATACATTTTTAAATAGCGTCGCTGTCCAAAAAACATTTTTGGAAGCCTTACATCCACGGCTATACAGTAGAAGAATCCAAAAAAAAAAAACTTTTGACGTCACTGTTTGAGCAACCCTATATATGAGGAGCATAGGAAGTAAGAATCCTAAATAGTACCCCATTTATTTTAGTAAGTCAATGTATTTCATAAATCTATGTTATCAATATATATATTTCAATTGCAATATAACAAAAGCATTAGTACTGCTGCTTTCAAAAGCCCTACATTACTTACCTGCATTAAATGAAAGCAATAACAGTAGAAGGAAAAGCGATATGAAAACGACCTAAGACTACACACTACTAGGCACACTAGACACTGACTTAACTCTCTGCATTTCCCAAGCGGTTGACTGGTAGAGAATGCCATAAAGCATTAAGTCCGCCAATTGTACCATTAACAGTGCAATAAAGTTTAAATAAATTAATAAATAAAATAAATAAGACTACGGTCCAAGGGTGCGCGTCTACCACAAAAATCCAATACAAAAATTTTAACATTTAAGTTAACTTTATAAAATAATATGCATACAGGAAAAATTATATACTACAAACTTATAATTATAAACATATCTTTAAAGCTTTGTAGTCTAATGGTTTAGAATTAGCTTTGTAGTCTCATAAAAAAATAATATAAAATATATTTTGCATAGTCTGCGGCCAGCCTAACGGCAATGCGTGACGTATGATCGTATTCTTCACGTTACTCGTACCGGGTGTAAGGTGATTTTTTCCCGAATTGATAAAATCTATTTGCTCTCAGAACCTACACAGTTGCAAGTCATGGTAATTTGCGGTAAGCGTTTTTTTTGCTTGCGAGGTTCACTGTAAAGGGCACGAACAAATCATAGGGATACTATCCATCACTTGAAGGGAGAATATTCATGACTATAGCTAAACGGCTTATTTTGTGCTATTTTTTTAAATACAGCAATATGGTGAAAATTGTGATTTTAGTTCAAATAGTTTTTAAATTATGTACATTTAGTCCCACATGGACAAAAATCTATATGGCTATTATATAATTACTCGCTTGAATATAGCGTATGATTTTCGTTACACAACGAACGAACGAACGAACGAACGAATTAAAAATCAATGATAATCACGTGACAAGTAGACGTAAGTATCGATAAAATTCAGTTATCTTTTTTTTATCACTCCCGTGTGGAATTATACAAAATTTTATTGGAAAATTGGACATTAATCAATTAATACCACACGTTATTGTGACGTGAATAATTCTAAAATGGGGGCCGAATACGTACCCGACATATACGAGTACGCTGGTATTAACAATGAAAAGGTACGTTTTATACGTAGCATCGCGCGTTCGTTCCGTTTAACATCCCTCACGTCAGTACTCTATCTTCCTACGCCTAGTTACGTATGAATATTATTATAACTATCGTACCACGCTAACCCAGTTCCTTACATCGATCGTTCCCATTCACAGTGCACCGCCAAGTTTTGCAAATAAACATGACAAAAGGCAACAAACTCCTAACGTCAGCCCTTGAGCTCCCACTCCTAACTTTTGCCGCATTTAAGAGAGTTCCTTGGGGGAAATGAAAAAATATGGACAAGTATGAATTGTACTTTTCATAACAAAGTTTCTCGGCTTATCGTGTTTTTCTACAAACTTTGCAAAAAATTCGAAAATAAAGGATCCAATACGGCGTTTTTATATTGTTGTTAGTAATGCCAATCTCTTAACTAAACTGATCTAGCTTGCAAATGTTAATTACTTGTGTTTTTGGCAAGTCATGAGCTAAGATAAATAGAAAGAAAGAATATTTTTTATATTCGACTAAAAATAATTAAAAGTTTAAGATAAGAAGTAAAAGACTTATTGACTAAAAGTAGATAAATACAATAAGGCCGCTCAGCATTGGTCGTGGCAGCAGCAGTAAGCATACCACGACGCTGTATTTCAGAGAGTGCCTTTGGAGATACAGACAAAGTAGATATTAAATTAAGGGCCGATTTTCCAATGGTCAGTTAAATCTTATCAGACTGATAAATTATAAAGCGACAGATTTTTAAGAATGACAGGTACATATGATTGCTGACAATTAGGTCACGTTTTCAAATTAGCAATATTGTATTTTTTTCGACTACTATTTCTTATCTGACTATAAATCAGTCCTAAGCAAATTAAATAAATAAGATTTAATAATATCAGTCAACATAATTGTAATAAAATAACATGTAAATATGCAATATCGTAGCAGCTCAGTTTTCTCTAAAAAAGTAGAAAGATGGCGCCACCATGTCAACACACAAGTGCAATAACGTTATTTCTTTTCTTGACACAGCTATACAGATCAATACAACACAACATTATAAAGCAAAAAACATCTTTATACACTATAATATGAGTATAAAACACTTAGGTATTACATTTTCTATCATACGAGTAATCACAAACATATTGGTATATTGTGGTAAATTGTAAAAAGAGTGATTTATACATCTATCTATCTACATGTAGGTACAGCATACTATTCGTTATGCTTTTTCTCACCTGATCTGGAGAAACTGCTTCGAGCAATGAGAACGCCTGAATTGTACTCCTACCCATGTTTAAGATGTTTTCTGTAATTATTTCTTATTTATTATTACTAAATTATGTTTGTGCTTTAATTTAATATTATGTTCAATCTACCTTACTTAAAGTAGACCAGTCGCTGTAAAAAACTTTGGGAGAGGCCTTTGTTTAGCCACCCTATGGCTGATAATAATGATTTATCAATCTACTGGTTAATTACAACTTGATTGCAAGTATTTGAAACTTCGCTGAGGTTATAAACATATTAATGAATTTTATTTAGATTCGAATTTACCAACGTCAGATAAGACTCATCCGGCTGAAAAAGTATTAAATGACCGATTTTAAAATAACAATTACATAAATAATTGCTGATAAATATAGGAGGTTTTCAAAATAGGTGTATTGTGAAAGGCGTAACTAATGAAAATCAAGCCATAAAAGCATATAACACCTTTATAAATAGATAGAACGATATTGTGAGTTATTTTACACTGAAAGAGGTCCAATTTTATTTTTTCTCGGCTAAGATCCAAGAGGATTGAGTAAACAACTGATTCAATGAACGGTTTACTTATTTCACAAATGCTTAGACGCATTTTCGTTCTGGTCTGCCTTAAATAATGCTTTTATAGACATTTTATGACCAAATCTGCGAATTTATTCATACTATTGGCACGCACTGATTAACTGGCATAGATATTTTAATTCAACGTAGGTTTTTTTTTCTCTTGTTTTTATTTTGATGAGGTGCTCGTTGCGCAGTGGTAACAGCGCTTTGGTAGTGATACCGAAGTGAAGCAAGCTACAGCGCGTTCGTATTGGGATGGGTGACCATTCCGACCATATAAGTGACGTATATCACGAGCATCTCCGTGCTTCGGAAGGCACGTTAAGCCGTTGGTCCCGGCTAATATCGGTTGATATTAGTCGTTAAGCCTAGTCAGAGGCTTTATGGGCGGCTTGATAACATCTGACCGCAGGGTTAGTCGCTTGCCTTGCAAACACCCCTCCACCAATACGCACAGAGCCCGCGTGGTGGAGTATGGCTCAAACTACCTCATGTTTGAGGTAAGGCCTTTGCGCAGGAGTGGCACGTTACAGGCTAACTTAATTTAACTTTTTTGTAATTTAAGTGCTATATTGTGCTTGTGTGTGTTTGTGATGTCCTTCGAATATATATTTTTTCTTTCTTTCAATTAGTAATGTACTATTATTTTGTTAAGTAGCATCATTGAGAGTCTTAATGATTGTGGTAATATCTATTTGAAAAATTAATTTTAGTAAGGTTGATTATACCTTTACAAATTATTTTCAAATCACCTTCTCTATCTTTAATCTTTGTAAAAGATCGTCTTTATACAAGCGATCTAATAAACTGTTCTACAAAACTAGCACCGCATACTTTCTGGTCAGGTTTGAGTCATTTAAACAGCACCGAAAGAACTCCTCTACAAATAGCCTCTTCAATACCACCCACTACATATAAAATGGTCAGACTGACAGACGTACAGGCCGAGAACACATTTACATTAGTGCCGTAATGGTGGACATTACGGGAAACGGGATAATATAGGAGATGGCCGCCACAAATGGTCTGTTGTGTTTATTTCTGCTCGCAATAACGTAGGACTTGAGTTTTTTGTTTGTTTCACCAATGTCACGTAGTGCATGGTATTGTTTTCCATACATTTCACTTCATAAATAAATAAATAGATAAATATCCTTTGGACATTCCCACACATCGCCATCTAGCCCCAACGTAAGCTACTCAAAGCTTGTGTTATGGGTGCCAGACAACGGATATAATACTTAAATACTTTTTTTTTGTAAATACATACATGATATACATAGAAAACACCCAGACCAATACAAACAGACATGTTCATGCACACATATGTTTGTATTGTGCGGGGATCGAACCCGCACCCGCTGCGTAGTAGGCGATTTCTCGACCACTACACCAGACGGGTCGTCAAACTATACTCATGTTCATTAACCTATACTCTAATTATTATAAAGCGGAAGAGTTTGTTTGTTTGTTTGAACGCGCTAATCTTAGGAACTACAAAACCGATTTCTAAAAATATTATTGTGTTGGATAGCTTATTTATTGAGGTTTTAAGCTATAAAATAAAACGATGCCGCTTGTAACAGCAGAGCAATAATTAAAAATGTTGGAAAATCGGGGGGAAAATATTTTGTTTGAGAGCTTCCGTTGCGTACGCAGCGTACACCGCTGAAGATACACGAAAATCCTGGATACACGAAAATCCTGTATGAGGGAATTGTTCCATTTTAAAAGTTCTACCTTAAGAGTCCGCGACAACATTATGTCGTTTACTCACTACAAAATTTTTATGTTCACAAATTTGTAAAAAAATGATTTACGATTTTTAATCTTTCATTTATCATGTATTCATCATCACGAGAATTTCATTTCTATTTCTATTTCTACCTCAATAATATATTAATATTTTTAAGATGCACATGGATAGAAGGGCTCAAATCGTCACGCGATGGATACCACCAGATGGCTACCGACGAAGAAGAAGACCTGGAAATACGTGGTCGGTCGTCGTACGGGAATCGTTAGAGTTAGAGACATATGGGAAATCAGAAAACGCCGCACAAATGTTAGGACTTCAGCGGCAACGTTATCACGCTTCCGTTTCCGGCATAGGGAATGGTTCTAAAGCTAGTAAGGGAGTCGTATCAATTGAATGCCAATCAATATATAATGATTACAGTTTTACAACACAAGCACTAGTGATATCACGTGTCATTAGCAACTTACCTAATAGTTCGTTTACCAAGCAGTCATGGCCGCACTTAGATCATATTGATTTAGCGGATCCTGACTATAATGTGTCTAAACCGATAGACATTCTCTTAGACGCGAGCATCTATTCCGATATTATTATGAGTGGATTAATTAAAGGCCCCGCTCAGGCGCCAATAGCACAGCAGACCAAACTAGGCTGGATTCTCTCTGGAAATGTAAAAACTTTTAATTGCCATGTTGTAATTAACGACATACAACAAATATCAAAGTACTGGGAATTAGAAGACATCCATGAAAACGCTAGCACTTTGACCAGAGAGGAACAGTATTGTGAGGACTTTTATCAGGCTACTACAAGCCGGCTAGACAACGGTCGTTATGTAGTAGCACTTCCTATGAAGCAAGGTTTTGAGGAAAACTTAGGTACATCAAAGCCAAAGGCGATAGCACAATTTAAGCAATTAGAGCGCAAAATGGCCAAAAATAATACGTTTTCAAGCAGTTACAAGCAATTTATTCATGAATATCAAGAACTTGACCACATGCGTGAGGCAAGCAGCGTAAGTGAACCTAACTGCTTCCTACCTCATCACGGCGTGCTCAAGTTAGATTCTAGCACTACGAAGTTACGCGTAGTATTTAATGGATCATCAAAAACGACCACAGGCCATAGTCTGAACGACTTAATGGAATGCGGTCCCAACCTGCAAGTCGATTTACAAGATCTCATCTTAAGATGGAGACAGCATAGGTACGTTATCACCGCGGACATCGAAAAGATGTTCCGTCAAATACTTGTCAGGGAGTCGGATCACTCGTTGCAATCAATCATATGGCGTGACTCACCAACTGAGGCACTCCGTGAATATCATCTTACTACGGTAACGTATGGGACGAAAGCAGCCCCATTTTTAGCAATCAGAACTTTGAGACAACTTGCTAAAGACGACGCTTCAAAGTATCCTTTAGCAGCAGCAGCACTAGAAAGCTCATTTTTCACCGATGACCTTCTAAGTGGACATCAAAGCATTGAGCAAACTAAGGAATTGCAAGGTCAGTTAATTCAAATGTTACAGGGAGCAGGGATGAACTTGCGGAAGTGGTCAGCCAATGATCAGGAATTGGTCTGTAACCTTCCATCTCAACAAGTCGATACTCCGTTTCATTTCAAGTGCTCAGAGTCCCGTAAGACCCTCGGGCTCAGATGGCATCCATCAACTGATAATTTCTCATTTCAAAGCACAATTGAGCATACAGAGAGTAGCCACACAAAAAGACAACTTTTATCAAACATTTCTAAAATATTCGATCCATTAGGTTGGCTCTCTCCTCTCACGATCAACGAAAAATTACTTTTTCAAAAAGCATGGACGTCCGGTATGGCATGGGACGATAAATTATCAAAGCAATTACAAGACGAATGGCTTCAACTCAGGGACGACCTTCAAAATATCGAAAATTTCTCCATACCTAGACATTTGGGTAGCACACAAATAGCATTTCAAATACACGGATTTAGCGATGCGTCTGAAAAGGCGTACGCGTGTTCCGTTTACATTGTTACAAACAATGATAAAGGGGAGTGCACATCCACCTTAGTGATTGCAAAAACTAGGTTGGCTCCATTAAACAAGCAAGTGACACTGCCAAGACTTGAATTGTGCGGTGCACAGCTTTTGTCACAACTCATAAAAAAGGTTGTACAATCACTACCTCAAGAGTATATTAGTATCCACGCGTGGACAGACTCTATGGTGACCTTAGGCTGGATCCATGGAGATATCACGCGCTGGAAGCAATTTGTAGCAAATAGGGTTCAGCAAATCAGAGATGTAATTCCAGCAACACAGTGGAATCATGTGCGTTCAGAGGAGAATCCAGCTGACGCAGCAACCAGAGGTTCCACGGTGAAAAGTTTATTAGAGCATACTTTGTGGTGGGAAGGGCCCAAGTGGCTTCTTACATTTGACCCAAAAAATATTGGTGACAAAACATATCAAAGCCCTAATATAGAGGCCAAGCAAGTAAGTGTAAACACTACTTTATATCAAGACAAGTTCCCCACATTAATAGCCGAGTTATTGCAAAATAATAATTCAATCACTCGAGTTGTGAAAACAATAGCATGGGTATCACGTTTCGTGGCGCGGCTTCGACACAAAACGTCACAGCATAGTCAGCATTTATCATCAGCTGAAATCAACAATGCTTACAACATTGTTATCAAGTACACCCAAGCTCATGAGTTTGAAGACGATCTTTTTGACTTAAAAAGCAAAGGTCAAGTTCGACCTAATAGCAAAATAGCAAGCTTTTGTCCGTATTTAGATGAGCATGGAATAATGAGAGTCGGTGGTAGGCTAAATAATTCAAATCTAAGTAGCTCCGCTAAACACCCGATCATTCTATCAAATCATAGCCGATTGACCGATCTCATAATCAGTCAAGGACACATCGCCACGCTTCATGGTGGTCCGAGACTAACACTATCGTACTTAAGAGAAAAATACTGGATTCTTAGTGGCATGAATACAGTAAAACGACAAATCAGAATGTGCGTTAAATGCCGACGCTATAGCACTGAAAAGAGACAGCAAATCATGGCAGACTTACCTTGTCCTCGGGTAACTCCATCGCGCCCGTTTACCCACACTGGCGTTGACTTTACAGGCCACGTCGATCTTAAAGCAAGTAAGGGCAGAGGGGTAAGGTGTCATAAGGGATACATAGCAGTTTTTGTATGCCTATCTACGAAGGCCGTGCACCTTGAGCTGGTCTCTGACCTGAGCACGCCAGCTTTCTTAGCAGCATTTCGTCGCTTTTGTGCACGTCGAGGTACTCCTACTCACATGTACAGCGACAATGGTACCAATTTTGTAGGTGCCAACCGATTACTGAAAAAAGAATACAAAGAGATAACAGCAAGTATCAATCATGAGTTCTTCAGTAGCATAGCCGAATGGGATATAAAGTGGTCATTTAACTCACCAGCGTGGCCTACCGCAGGGGGTCTGTGGGAATCATCAGTAAAAAGTTTCAAGCACCACCTGAAACGAACTCTTGGAGAGCAGCGGCTCACGTACGAAGAGTTTACTACATTAATCCAACAAATTGAGGCCTGCCTCAATTCACGGCCTCTATTCCCTCTGACCGAAAACCCTGAGGATGATTACCTGACGCCAGGTCATTTTCTCGTAGGTGGATCATTATTATCACGACCTCAAGGTGACGACAGCTTAAACCTACCTATAAGATGGCAACTTGTACAAAGCATGTTGAAGCATTTTTGGAAAAGGTGGTCTACAGACTATCTACAGCAGCTGCAAGCTCGATCAAAATGGAGAACTCCAAGCAAAAACATTGAAGTCAATGACATTGTTTTGATCAAGGACGATAACCTACCTCCTGGAAAATGGGTCATGGGTCGAGTACACGAAGTTTTCCCTGGTAAGGATGGTTACGTCAGAGTGGTTTCCATTAAAACACAAAATAACATCATAAAACGTCCAATCACCAAATTAGTCGTACTACCTGTTCACGAGATGACATCGGAACAGAATCAGCATGATGATCAGCAGCACATAAATCAAGACCGGACTAGAAAGGTTCGTAGTAAAGGTATCAAGAGCTACCTACTAGCAGCATTATTGTTCTTTACTATGCTATTTTCCCCAACTGTACAGCAGGTCCAGCAACCCTATAACGTAACTCAAATAACAGATAATAGGGGCTTGTACTTTGATAAAATATCAAACTTACAACACATACGCGACGAATGGAAGCTTGTCGTTTATTATAATCTATCAACTTACTATCAAGGGCTTACGGATATTGAATCCTACGTAAATCATTTAAAAGTATCATGCAAGGGTTTACCACAACAATATCAAACACTTTCCAATCAAATAGAGCACGAGCTAAGCGAAATTCAGCACTATAATAAGATTCTACAAAATCAGAACCTAAACAGACAGAAACGTGGCTTGGTGAATGGGATCGGTTACATTGCCAACGCGTTATTCGGAGTGTTAGATGAGAGATTCGCGGAGCAGTACACTAAAGATATAGAGAAAATTATCCATAACGAAAATCATATGCAAACATTAATACGAAATCAAACTATTATACTAGAAGCCGAGTATAACATCATTCAGCGAAATGAAAAAATCATGAACACTCAATTTCTATTTGTAAAGGAGCATCTTCGTAATCTATCAGTTGCGATCAATCACGTCCGTCAAGTGGTAGAAAATGATATCTATGTGACGTCATCTGCTTTAGTAGCTAACATAATTATCTCAAATCTTAGACGAATACAAGAAACTTTAATTAATACTATAACTAATATTCGACATGGACGCATAGATACTCATTTACTGTCACCCGAGCAATTACAATATCAAATGCTAACTATATCAAGTCAACTACAGGGTGATCTTACATTGCCTGTTGAGCAATCAAACTTTGCCGATATTTATAAAATTTTAAAGGTATCATCAAGGTTATTTAGCAGTTATCTTATCATAGAAATTAAGATTCCTCTAGTAAGCAAAGAAGTTTATGAGCTCGACAGAGTTATATCTATTCCTCAAAGTAGAAATCAGCAAACATACTATATAGTTCCTAGTCATCCATACATAGCTTTCAACCTCAGAAAGGATACAGCTATGTTCTTATCAGACGAAGATCTACGTCTATGTCTTCACGCTACAGAAGATAAAATATTATGCTCGTTAGACTCGCCTATCTACGACATGAAGATCAAACAATCAATTTGTCACTTAAACATAAGCAATGGTTACATAAAAACAACACCATGTAAACACGAACAATTAAGTTGTACGAACAGGTGGATAAAACTGCATGCACGGAACGATTGGCTCTTCTCGTGTTGCCAAGAATGCAGTGTCCGCATTTTCTGCACAGCTGGTGTATCAATTTCATCGTTATCAGGCAACGGCCTTGTGACCCTAGAGCAAGGTTGCATTCTAAAGGACAATGAACTATCAATCTATACACACAACAATTACATGAATCACATGGCGGTTCAAAGCGATATCAAAGTCCCAGAGTTATCTATCTTAAATAATATCATCAACACTACAATCACTGAAGCCGATCTGATCATACCAGAAAATCAAACATATATGTGGAAGCAGTTGAAAGATCAAATTGAAGACCTGAAAGGACAATCTTACTCAGACTTCAGCATTCACGATGTACATCATTACACGACAACGTATATCATCGTAGCCATACTCATATTTGTGGCGAGCACATTCGCTTATTTGAAGATCAGACGAAGCAGGCGGTCGCGTTCGCCGCCCGCAGCAGCAGGCGCAGCCGCGCCGCTCCCGCCTCCTCGCAGCGCAGTGGGCAGCAGTGTCAGTGACTTAGTGAGCGTTACAGTACCCAATGAATTCAACTTGTTGCGTAAGTCAGTGAGCTGTGTCAGTGTTGATAAAGGGACATCCCCCATGACGCCTATTGTGTCTCGTTCGGTGTCATTTCACGTCCCAAGTGTAGAGTCACGCGAGTGATTAGCTTAAGAAACGGACAATACTTTATTATAGAACTTTAGCATTAGTTATCATAGTATCTTAACATTATTAATCACCTTGTATCATGTAAAACAAATTTATATCATTTAGCATAGCAATCATTAACTTTATTTTATATTAGATTATTCCTATCATCTTATTCTTAGAGGGCCAAGATGTACGAGCTGATCCCGCACATTTCAATGTAATATGCACACACACATGTGTCGCGGCCCGATCGCAGCATTTTTGTATACGTAGCATTTTACTTCAGACTTTACAACTTCATAGCAATAAATCAGTGTCTTACAAACATTCATACGGGTCGGTTTTATTTAGCACTCTCCGGAGTAAACCCATCCCTTAGCATAGCAAGCAGTAGTAAATGTTAGGGTCTTAGCATAGCATCCCCTACACTAACATTATTGTCTGTTTGCAAGCGTTTAAGAGAAGAAAAATCATCTCAGTCAGCAATTATCAAGACAAGTAGGACGTCAATTGTAAATTCAAGTTTGGAAAGTGTTGATCTTTCATTTTAAATGTGTTCCTAAATCCACAGACCAAAAACCACAGTCTTTATATTTTAGTGATTTCACTAAAACCAGTTATTACTCTACCTGACTAATCTACCTCTATCAACTGCAACTCAAATATTCAATATGAAGTGTCAAATTCAATATCTAAGCGTCGGTAGGAGTGCAGCCAATTCAGTGCAATCGAGGAAATCGGTTGCTTCCCATCACGTGCGAAGGTAACGGCACTACGGGATTTCCGCGATCTTGAGTTCGGTGGAGATACCTATTAGTAATAGTTCTGAGATTTGAAATTAAGTAACGACGGTGTGGTGTATTTTGTTGGAGAATGAACGGTATTTGATTTTTGCATGAAATATACTTTAGATTAGAAGTGGCGTATTTTCAATTACTGGATTGTAGAAACGCAGAATATTTCACGGTCTTCCAGGCAAGGAGAAAAATGCTCTTTTTCAGGGTGAGCTTACTCTATCTTTTACTTCGACTCAATCGCACAAGGTTTGGAGTCAAGGGCAAACCCATACTAATTAAAAATTAAAATTAACTCTAGCTTCATATTTTTTAACCCCCTTATTCATAATAACGCTAACAGTCTAATAAACCTATTTCACTGTTTTGTCTCGTTCTTTCTTGGGGGTGTCATCTTAGATTAGAAAGGATAAAATGTTTTATTGTAGTGGATTTGTAGACCTAACAGGTGACCAGATACCCTGTATAATCACTAAATATCATCTTTAACTATTTTAAACTGTTACAAAATGGTGTTTTAGCTACTTAAGAGTGACCTCCTAAGAATATTTAAAGCGCATCAGCACACCAATTCAAGTCACATCATACAAAATCCCACAGGCCACCTTCAGCGGTGTACTTTACATTGGCACATATACCGTTAAAGTCAATTTGTCTCGGCGATATTTGATAAAATGATACGTTCCAATATTATTCCCACGATGTCACATATAATTTTCACACGATAGAGGCTGTAGAGAAACTGCCAGACTGAATATTTAATAATAACTGGAGTAAAGGTTTTTACAGAAACATTTAAAACAAGAGTTGCAGCGAATTTCGTTTCGCCCGTCTCTTCCGAGCCACATTTCATGCCCTATTCCGGGCCAATATAAATCCAACGAAGTTAAAATTATGAAAATCGGTTTACCCGATCTCGAGTTTTAAGTGGTGTAACTAACAGCAACTTTACTTAAAGATAGAATATGGCAATAGATATATGGATTAGTAGTGTAATAAGATACCCTTATTATGGCCGAAACAAATACCATATACGAGACCATTCCCAGCCTTCTAAAAAGATTTGACAATGCAAACATACAAGCACTAACAAAGCTAGGCGTATGCATTTGGAAACTTAACCAGATCACCATACTCAAATTATGATCTTATTCGAATAATATCAAATACATACTGATCGCATTGGTTACCTTATTTTTTAAAATCTGTAAAAAGCTCCTTACTTTCAGGTCAAAAATCTGAAGCACCGCGTGTTATGTACGACACCTGAAAACCTCGTATTGTCGCAGAATATATAGGAACAAAAATATTCCAATACTATCCAGAGCAGGTAGCGATTTCTACAAAAAAAATAACTCAACCACAAGTACTCACTACCATATGTAGTCGAATCGGGCTGGCTTGAAATGACCGCATCGTCCAATATTTCCCTTCACACCAAGCCAGCGCGAACGCTCCAAACTCAACTAAAAACAAAAGTCGATCGCGATCCAATCAACACGGTTGATCCGCCGCGTTCGATATTCGAACATGTTTGTTAGTTCAGGACACAGAGTATGCGATGAAAAAATAAATATTTGCTTTATGGTATTCTGGGACATGCACCTGATGCGCGAAACACAGTTTGTTTAAGAACGGTATGACTGATATCGACATAGACCTTTGATAGCGAAAAAAAGAAAAATAGGCGTGTAAAGTTTTTTCCTTACGTCTTTTTAGATGCCCATGCTTATATAAGTTTGGTTTGTTGCATAAATTTACAAATAGGTGGGTACGTTAATATTAATCATAAAATCAGGCACGTTTTTGCAAAGCAATAATGCTAATCCATAAAATTATTAACAATAAAATTTTCGGCCCTTGATTGAACATTCTGCAATACCTAGTGGTCGATTAGTGGGTAGAGAATGCCCGCATTTAGTCCGTCAAATTCGATTCGAAGTTAGATAACATCTTCTCAACGCCTAAATTCATTCCACGCACACGCCAACCACATCTACAAGTCTTTAAGCTAAAGTTAACCGTTGATTGTTAGGCAATTACAGCTGAGCGTCGAGTCTGCCGGCGGCGACACTTGCCCCTTTATTAACTTGGCAAGTACGTGACGAATGCTATACCGATTATGAAACTTGCGTCCCTCTTGTAATACGGTGACGTCAATGCCATAGGAAACGCGGACAAGAAAGAAAATGTGTCGATTTATTGATACTCGTCCATTACACTCTTAGGTAAAAGTACGTGTACGTCGATTTGATCAAGTCATAGACAACAGAAAAGCGGATGATAAAATCTTAGCTATAGGCATCACAACTGAAAATTTGCTTCCTCGCTAGATACATTATTTTGGTTTGGTCAAAGGCCTACAAAAAGAGAACGTTAAGAAAATATTAACTTAAAAAAAACACGTCAAGTATAAGTATATTAGTTTTTGAAACTAAAATATCAAAATAGTGAAAACGACAGCAGTCCAGCTAAATTGCGAAAAATCCAAAACCCAGGGGCACTTACATTTTCTAGCAAATCTTTTGAACCTCTTTCCCAAGACACTAACTTGCGGGAATGTGTAGGCAGCTCAACACCCACACAAGAATAATACGCGAGTCTAATATTGTACCAGGAAAACTATTACAATCGGTAGAAATGTGTCTTCTCACAAAGAAGTTAGAGAAACTTATTTGTGAACTGTAGCAACATAAAAAGAAATTAGATACGACTCCCAATATCACATGATATTCTTGTTAACTACTCAGCTTAGATAAACGTACTCTGAAACCGAGTACGTTTACCTAATTCAGAACGACTATTTCGCAAATCGACTATTTATTATAAAGTGTGTACACTCATGATAGTAAATAATTAAATTGCTAAGTACTTAAAATTTACTTTAAAGCAAACATAAAATTGTATAATAACGAAATACACAAAAATAGAATATGGATAACAAAGTGAGAATCGTAAAAAACAAAAGATTATCGATAAAAAACAAGTGAACATCAGAAAAACAATAAACAAACAAACACTGAAAAAGAAGAAAACATTAAAAAATAAGTGAAGACAAAAAAGTGATTGTATCAATGTTCACTTGTTCTTTTTATTGATGTTCACTTCTTTTATCCGATTGCTGCTCATTTTTATGGATATTCACTTAAGTTTAGATGTTTATTGGTTTTTTGTATGTTCACTTGTTTTCCAGTTGATTTTTTTTTATCGATATTCACTTTTTTATGTTATTTTGTTTCATATCCTACTTATTTGTTGAGATTAAAATCGGACAACTGACTGTTCACCAATCAATTTAGTAATGAGTACCCATTTTGAGAGTAAGACGATTTGCAAAGTAAACATTCTGCTTTATGTACCGTCTAAGAGTTGGATGTTTGCTACATGAACCTTTTCCTTGTTAGGGTTAGTGCTCATTACAGATGAGACTAGATAGACAAGTACAGATGAAAAAAAAACCTGAAAATTTGGATAAGAATAATTTCATACGGTGGCTGCAAAGTAGACATTCTGCTTTATGGACCGTCTAAGAATTGGACGTTTTGCTACATGGACCTTTTTCTTATTAGGCTTAATGCTCATTAGACAGATGAGACTAGATAGACAAGTACAGATGAAAAAAAAAAACAGAAAATTCGGATAAAAATAATTTCATACAGCGGCTGAATTGTAAAAAATGTGTAACTAATGAAATAATAAATTAAATAAAAACTATCAGAATTCCAGAAGTAACAACATCTCAATCTACAAACACATCTAGGTTTTAACGCAAGTCTGCTGAAACTTGTTGCCGCTACGTTCTTAATCTTTGTCTTACATAAACAAACTCGGTTTCCCCGCTAAATCTTCCATTCAAACCGAACTAAAATTACCCTTTAAAATTAGACAGCAACTTGCAAATGGAGATATCGTGTCGAAACAGAGTGTGTTTATTATGTCATCGACAGAAGCACTCGACAGATGAATTGGCAACTTTGCATATTGTATTTAAGGGAAACTTAGTCAATGAATAATTCATGTAATAGTAGGTTCTTTAGACGTTATTGTTGTTACGATTAAATGTGTGCAGTGCTTTGATGATTCAGTCTACATTTTCATATGCGTTTACAGAAACTTCTGCGCAAAAAAAATATGGTTATTTTTAATTGACAATCTACTTCTAGTTTCCTGATAATCAAGATTAACGTGTACTATCTATTCCGAGACTTAAACAAATCATAAAGATGAGTTCAAGTGGTACCAGGTAATATTAAAAATATAATAATGATGAAACTTAAAAATATTAACAGAAATAATTTCAAAGCTGACTAAATTAAAAATACCAGACGCGTCTTCCTCTCATAATGTAACTATGTAAAAACTAGCAGTAAAAAATCTCGAATGTCACTGTACAAAAAGATTTTCTGGATACTTTTCATCTAGGGCTATCCAAATGTACTCAATGTACGTAAGCTGAATTTTAGTCGATCTTGTAATGTTTTTTTTTGTAGATTTTAAGAATTTTCAAAAAAAACTTATCGTCCTTTTTAATATTGCTAGCTCGTTTTTTTATTGCAGTGTGATCTTTGTAAATTAAATCTTATTAGATAAAATTATTAGCTAACACTAAGTCCAACACAAGTTTCCAAATAAATAAATAAAACTCAGGAAACGACATAAAATTGGCAATCCTAGATATGGTTTCTATATTTGGATATCCCGGGATGTAAAGAATCCAAAAAATGGGCTTTACTGTTAATACAGGATAAATTAGCAGTAGGTTTTTTTATAATGGAAAGGCAATTATTTAATGTCAGCACCAGATGTCAATATCTAATGGTTTTGCTTACAGATCCCAAACGAACATTATCAATTAATCAATAATCCTCCTTTTATTTGCATTTGACAGCCTGACAGATTACATTTTGCTATTTATAAGTTTCTAATGTTTAATCTAAAATCACTCTGTGAAATCTCAATTCAATTTTATCTTTACGTGAAGCGTTGAGTAAGACATGCTTACTTAGAGCTTTTCTTAGAAAATCTGCCCTAGTATAATCTAATCTATTTTCTGTGTAATATGAATTATGTCTTTCAAAAAAAAAGTAAAAACCGACTTTAAAACCAAAATGCACTAAAAAGTCATAAATAAACTCTTGACTATTGAAAGGAAAGGAACCCGTTTTAGGCAAACAATTTCTATTTGGAGTCGGTGCTGTGATAGTTGATGCTTGATGGTCAAAGTGATGGCACCGACTCCAAAAAGAAATTGATTGCCTAAAATGGGTTCCTTTCCTTTCAATAGTCAAGAGTTTATTTACGACTTTTTAGTGCATTTTGGTTTTGAAGTCGGTTTTTACTTTTTTTAAAGTTAATTTTATTTCTTCATTTTTAGAGATTACAGGTGAATGGGGAGGGGGGGGCGCACCTCATGAGTCTGTTTTTTAAAAAGCTTCAAACTACCTATTATAAGTTATTTCATTATAATTACTGAACTCCTAAGCGTTATGGAGTTCCACCATCAGCTCAGCCCCACAAGGTGTTGACTATTAGACGTAAAAACATGTCAACATTAAGATTCAAGTAAAGAAACACTATACGTACCTTTAAAATTTGAGGGTTTCCCTCGATTACACCAAGATCCCATCATCAGATCCCAAATTGAAAAAAATGGGACCAACTAGAAGGTATACCCTATAAGTAAGCGAAATTTTTTTTCGAAACGGTCGACAAACGACTGAGATATGAGGTAACAAACATACAAAAAAAAAACATACAGTCGAATTGATAACCTCCTCCTTTTTTGAAGTCGGTTAAAAAGAATAAAAAATAGATTAAAATAAAAATAGCTTTAAAAAAATACGGATTCTGTAACAATTTAAATGGATATGCAGTATTTTTACGTGAATGCCAGCTTGAAGAGTATCCAGTAAATTATTGATGCGATATTGTAATATATTTTTATAACTACTATTGAGTTTGTCAACTTTCATAGCGCCGGTGGGGATAAATAACCACTTAATTTAGTTTCTGATGCCAATACTAATTTAGGACTAGTTTCAGCTCGTTTATAGGCAGCAAATTATAACAAGTTTCGTCAACCTCGTTTGGCGGTAGCAATTTCGGCGTCAATCTAACTTTTGATCTAGTGGAGTTATAGCGATGTTTTTATAGATAGATACCTATTTTAGTTTATGGTAAGAGTAACTTGGATGCTACGATGCGTACACAGATTATTTATTTATGTAGACTTAATAAACTTTTATTATAGATGTTATTGTTTCCTTTTGACTTATGAATTATCATCGGCATCATTATCAGCCAAAGGACGTCCACTGCTGAACAAAGGCATCCCCCACGGCTTTCCACAGCGACCGATCACTAGCAGTCTTTAAATAAATAATAAATAAATAAATAAATATTGGACACCAATCACTTACATTGCTCTGATCCCAAAGTAAGTAGCCAATGCACTTGTGTTATGGAAATCAGACACAACGGTGGTACCACAACACCCAGACCCGAGCCAATATAGAAAAGATCGTTTTCTACTTTGAACCGACCGGGAATCGAACCCGGAACCTCACGAGATGGCGACGCTTGAAACTAGCGTGCTAGCCACTCGACCACGGAGGTCGTCTACAAGGTCGTCTGTCCATCTTGTCGGTGGTCGTCCTAAGTAGCGTGTAATGTAGTCTATGAATAGCTGTATTAAATGATCCTTTAATAAATTTTACACAAAGATACTGTAACATTCTCGCTTTTTTTCATTAAAGTTATTTATAACAGTCACATTGATATTTATTACACATAATATTTTTTACACACTTAATATTTGATGACTTCCGTGGTGTGGCTAAGCACGCTGATTTTAAGGCGTCGCCGCTCCGAGGTCCCGTGTTCGATTCCCGGTCTGGTCAATATATAAATCCATTTTTTTATATTGTCACGGGTTTGGGTGTTGTGGTACCACCTTTGTGTCTGATTTCCAAAACACAAGTGCATTAGCTACTTACTTTGGGATCAGAGCAATGTATGTGATTGGTGTCCAAAATTACTTTATAAGATAACATAACTGGTAGTTTTTTATTCAATTCCTTAAATTGTATCGCACAGTTAGTTTTACTGTTGGCGGACTTTGTGCATCAAAGCATTCTCTACCTATTATTCTTTTCATGTTCAATCACATTCACGTTCTTTTCATTTTATCAACAATAATCTATCTACCCATATTTATAACCACATCCCACAGCCCAATAATCTTTTGTCCTCAATTTTCACTAGCGTCGATGACACGCGGTTTTCCGTCACATTTTTTCTTCAACCCCCGTCTGTATTGAAGCAGGATTGGTGTTTGTCCGTCGTTGGATAACAATACGCACCATCCGAAAGGACCGCCACTTACCGAGGCCATTGTTCGTTAAGATTAATTTTCCTCATCCTCCTCTATAGCGCTCCATTTCAGAGCATAGGTATAAAAATAAGCCAGGATACTTTGTGGGTTAAAATGCTCTTTTTAAACTTAAATATACTTAAATATAAATATTTGACACCATCACATACATTGCTCCGATCCCAAGGTTAGTAGCTAAAATACTTGTGTTATGGAAATCGGAAACAACGGTGGTACCACAACACCCAGACCCGAGACAATATAAGAAAGATTGTTTTCTACATTGACCCGACCGGGAATCGAACCAGGAAACTCACGAGATGGCGACGCTTGAAACCAGCGTGCTAGCCACTCGACCACGGAGGTTGTCAACTACAAATGATTTCAAATCATCGCAATTATAATTTTTTAACCTGCATCCAAATTGTGGTAACAAATAAGATTAAAAATATACATTTTTATCCTTTATTCTGTAGCAGGATATAGTCGGCAGACAGAGTGCAAGCAGTCACTGTGGAAAACCATGGGGGAGGCCTATGTTCAGCAATGGACGTCCTAAAGCATAGGGATGATGATTAAGTTTTATTTATTATTCCCAACGGTAATTACTTTTGAATGCTCGGTCAAGTCTTATTAAAACAATGTAATTGATATTTTGGATTGAAGCGCAGGCATTTTGAATTTGATTCATTTACTATCGGAACATGGTTTTTTTGTGTATTTTATGTAACAGTAAAAAAAAAACTTTAAAAATCAACCATCAGAATTTCAACTGTTTCCTAAACACATAGGTTTGATTAAATTTCTCCATTTGATAGCCGTTCTATCTTAGCTATGCAAAGGAGATGGGACAGAAAAAGAAACGGCTCGGTCCCGGCTCGTCATCTATATGAATGTAGAACGGAATGTCGGGTTATTAAGAGCCGGGAAGACGCAAAAAGAACACGCACACTGCATTACTGCATACGAACGGCATTAGGTAATGAATGGCATTAATTATATGCAAAGAAAGATGCCATTTATATTATTGTAAGAAACGCAGAAAAAAAGAAATACAAAGACGTAGGAAGATAGTGAATTTGGTACAACAATCTAAATACTGCTTTCATTACTGGCTTGCGCCTGTCAAGATTAGCTCAGTACTCGATTAAATCATTGCCTTGTCTCTGTCAAAGGAAACTTGTCAGACTTAACGATGATTTAATTCAGAACTAAGCTTATCCTTACCAAGCGGACCTTCGATACATATTTAATACGACCAAATTAAATTCGGATTCGAATCAAATACATATCGGATACGGATGAATACCATATTTTTGGGCAACAAACCATTTGCCAAAAGTACACGGATAAACGCCAACCATAAGTCAATAAATACGTTCTAACAACACAATTAAAGTAATAAGTAGATAAAGATTGGATAAATTCAGTGTAAATACAAATAAAAACCGAAGCACTTGTGTTTGCGACTCCTTTTAGCACTTGGAATGCATAGTAAGTGGAGTGTTAATTAGATCGTTAAAGCACACAGTAGTTAAACGGCTGTTAACTAGACAGCGACGCTGTTTCGTTTATGAAATATACAGTTTTTTGCCAACCCTCTTTTCTTTTTGGTATGCACTACCTGTTTGGTTTACTTCGCGCCAATATTTAAACTCATAGATGTTTTAAATACGTAATTTAGTTATATAAATCTAGCCATCCGAGACTAGGGATAAGTAAGAGTAAAAACTGAGTCTGGGTTAATACTGACTTTTAGTATATACTGAGTTATTAACCATATTAGGTGAGTATTTACTCACTAGGGGCGGTAAAAACTTATTATTAATTATTATCATAATCATTATCAGCCAAAAGACGTCCACTGCTGAACATAGGCCTCCCCCACGGCTTTCCACAGCGACCGATCACTAGCGGTCTGCATCCAGTTTGATCCTGCAATCTTTTTAAGGTTTATTATTAGATTTATATATTTTTTCGGATATGGTGCGTAATCAAACAAACATAAGTATGTTATATCAGGAAAATATTAACTATAAAGACCCCAATTAATTTTCATTGTCTTCGTAATGAAGCTAATGTTGATGTTAACCTTGCTTTAGCCTTTAATGTTTCAAAATCTCTTCGTAATATCTTGTACGCACACACGGTTGGATGTAATAAAAATATTTGGACATCAACATGACCTATCATGAAAAAAGGAACTTTTCTCCTCTCGTTCATGTGAACGAGAAGGAACTTTTCTGTTCTGGTCTTTCAAATCTGTCTTTAGTACAGTTCAATTGTTTGTTCATGATAGATATATGTAAATTAACTAGTTCTTAATAGTAGTTCTTTGTTAATGTTTAAGTACACATAAATAACCATTGTAATAAATCCTGTTTCAATTGGTAAAAATACAAAGTAAAAGCATTTTATATATTGATGCTTAGCGCCATCTAGCCGTATGTTTATGAAACAAAAAAAATTTTTTGGTTTCTGTTGAAAACAATGTAATACCTTATCTTATTTTAGTACTACCATTTGTCGTTCCATAACTAATGCTGGCAACCCTTGTTGGAAAGGGATGGAAAATTCTGTATCTTTTCTCACTCTCTAAAATTCCATGAAGACATCCATTACGTGTAATTTTGGTGTGATTTAAAATAAAACAATTTTATGTGCAAACTAGACTTTTTAATTCTCAAAACCGAACAGGTTATGGGCCCAGTACCCGGAAACCTGCAATTAAAAAGTCTAGTCAGTAAAATACCGGAGGGAATAACTGCTACGTCGAAGGTGTGCCGTTCACGTGTTTTTGAGGTTAACCGGGAAGGTGAAAAGGACTTGTATTCAAGGAAGGAAACAACAAAAGATACACAATGGATGGAAATAACACAGTTATCAAGCTGGAAGGTATAAAGAATTGGAATGTGTGGAAATTCCAAACTATGGTTTTACTGCGAGGTCATAACCTGATGGATATTGTTGAAGGCAAAGTTGTCAAAGGAGAATCTGCAGAAGAAAAGAAACAATGGGAGCAAAAGGACGCAAAGGCCCAAACGATGTTAGTAACCAGAATGACCGAAGACGTGATGTTACACATAATATCCTGTACCACTGCAACACAGATGTGGCAGAAGCTATCAAGTGTATTTGAACAAAAGAGTGAAACTAGCATACACATAATACAACAAAGATTTTTCCAGTATAAATATGAAGAAGGAGTGGAAATGTCTATTTTTCTGTCAAAAATACAAGAGTTGCAGAACCAGTTAAAACAAATGGGCGAAGACATCTCAGAAAAGTTCATAATTACAAAGGTTCTTATGTCGCTACCAGATGACTACAAACACTTTGTTTCTGCCTGGGAGTCTGCACCAGACGATAAACAAACATATGACAACCTAGTTGCTCGTTTGTTGGTGGAAGAAGAAAGGGGTAAGGAAAAAAGAGATATCGCTTCTTCATCGTCCGCCTTCATTGCTAAGAGAAATATTCCAAACAAGAAGAACATTAAATGTTTTAAGTGTAACAAGATGGGACATTATCAAACTGAGTGTAAGAGCAAAGTGAACAATAATAACAACTACAATAACTCAGATATTAAAAGTGATAAAAAGTGTTTCTATTGTAACAAGGTCGGACATATCAAAAGTGAGTGTTGGTTCAGAAAAGAAAAAGAAAAGAACGCGTTTATAGTGCAAACACCTAAAGAACTTTATCATCAATCAAAGTGGCTGATAGACACAGGTGCTAGTGAACACATGTGCCAAGACAGAACCCTATTTTCAAAATTCGCGCCGTCATCGACACATAAATCGGTGGTCATAGGTGATGGTACCCAAATAAGTGTTATCGGCTGCGGACAGGTGGCGCTCGAAGTATTCAATGGTCGAAAGTGGATCGAAACCACCATAGATAACGTGCTGTGTGTGCCAGACCTAAAAACAAATCTTTTTTCTGTGAATTGCGCGGCAGATAAAGGTTATGTCATGATGACAGATAGACACGTGTGTAAATTTTTTAAGAATAACGAAGTGCGGGCGGTAGCAAATCGCGTCGGAAATATGTACATCATGGATGTTCGATACAAATGCGGATATGCAAACATATCAGAAACCACAATAAGTTTAAATGAATGGCATGAAAGACTCGTGCATCAAAATATACCACATGTGAAACAAGTACTATCAAAGAATAACATCAATGTCACGAACGAACCTTTCGAAAAGTGCCAGGGGTGTTTAGAGGGAAAATCTCATCGTTTGCCCTTCAAAATCAGTGACACTAAAACAAGTAAAACGTGCGAGCTGATACACGCCGACGTTTGTGGACCCATGGAAGAAGTATCCATTGGAGGTGCAAGGTACTTTTTGATATTAAAAGACGATTACTCATGTTACAGAACGGTTTATTTCATTAAAAGAAAGGAAGAGGTGATTGATTGTATCAAAGATTTTGTTAACAAAGCTGAGAATATCACTGGTAACCGTGTAATTAACTTTAGAAGTGACAATGGTTTGGAATTCATTAATAAGGCTGTGTCATGTTTTTTCTCAGACCGGGGTATAATACATCAGACCTCCGTACCCTACACGCCAGAGCAGAATGGCAAGGCAGAGAGGGAAATAAGAACCCTGACAGAAGCGGCCAGGTCGATGCTGTACGCCAAGAGTCTTCCGAAGAAGTTATGGGCTGAAGCGGTCAATACTGCTGCATATGTTATAAATAGAACAGGTCATAGTAACGAAACAGCAAAAACACCTTATGAAATATGGGCAAACAAACAGTTCAACCTCGGCAATTTGAAAATATTTGGCACACCTGTATCTGTTCATGTCACAAAAGAAAAAAGAAAAAAATGGGACTCTAAAGGAGAAGCTGGTATTATGGTTGGTTATGGAGAAAATGTTAAAGGCTATAGAATTTATTATCCACAGAAAAATCAAGTTTTACTGAAGAGAGATGTCACATTCCTGAAACCTGTGAATGAAAAAAAGGAAGAGGTTAGTCAAGTTCCTATAACAGAAATACCTTATAATGAGATACCAGATGCTGTCAATACTCAACCGACATGTGAGGACGTAATTTTAACTGAAAAAACTCTAAATCAGATGACAGATGAAAACCAGCAAAATGAACTTGAAGAATACAGTGATGAGTACAGTGATTGTGATCCCATTAGCACATCAGAGCCAAATTCACCACAGGCAACCAAACGTGTCAGGAAACAAACACAATTCTATACATGTCAGAATGTTTACACAGCTGAAACTGAACCTGAAACCTATAAGGAAGCTTTGAATAGAAATGACGCCTGTCAGTGGAAAGAAGCTGTCAGACAAGAACTTGCGACCCTAAAGGAAAACAATACGTGGACAGTCTGCTCGGCACCTGAAAAGGAAAACATAATAAGTAGTAAGTGGGTATTTAAAATAAAGAAAAATAATAATAACATACAATATAAAGCAAGGTTAGTAGCCAGAGGTTTTGAACAGAATGATTCATTAGACTTGCATGAAATTTACTCACCTGTTGCTAAGTTGTCAACTTTTAGGTTATTTATATCAATTGCTACCAAATTAAACTTACCAATTCACCAAATGGATGTTACTGGGGCTTTTCTATATGGGGATATAAAAGAAAATGTTTACATTAAATTACCAGAGGGGGCATATGATAACAATTGTAATAGTATTGTAAAATTAAATAAATCTCTGTATGGTTTAAAAAAATCACCAAAATATTGGAATGAAAAGTTAAACACTGTAATAAATAAAGCAGGCTTTGTAAAGTCCAAGAATGATCCATGCTTATTTACAAAATGTAATGCTGAAATGCAAACTTATATATTACTGTATGTCGATGATCTTATAATGTTCAGTTCTTGTGAACAATCTATAGTTGAACTTAAATCACAGTTACAAAACGAATTTAAAATGAAAGATTTGGGTCATGTTTCAAATTTTCTTGGCATAAATGTAAAACAAAACTTAAATGATTGTGTAACAGAATTAAGTCAAAGATCCTATTTAGAAAGTGTTTTACAAAGATTCAATATGGAAAACTGTAAACCTATAGCTACTCCTATAGATCAAAACTTTAATGCTAAAATTTTAGAAGTCATAGAAAATAAATCAGATAAGAATATTGAAAACACTTGCAGAAAAATTATTGGAAGCTTAATGTATGCTGTGCAAGGCACTAGGCCAGACCTATGTGTAGCTGTATCCATATTGAGTAGGTATCAAAATAATGCAACTGAGGTTTTGCTCGCTCATTTAAAAAGAGTTTTAAGGTATGTCAAACACACCCTAGATTATAAGTTGATTTTCAAATGTAATGATGATGGACTTGTGGGGCATTGTGATGCAGATTGGGGTGGAGACTTACGAGACAGAAAGTCTACCACTGGTTTTTTATTCAAGTTCTCTAACTGTCTAATATCATGGTGCTCTAAGAAACAGTGTTCAGTAAGTTTATCATCAACTGAGGCCGAATATATTGCGGTCAGTATGGCAGCCAGTGAGTCTTGTTGGCTAGCTAGTCTGTTATCAGATTTTAACATCACAGATGTGTATCCAGTACCTATGTACTGTGACAACCAATCTGCCATAATGGTTGCAAATACTGATAATATAAAAAGACTCAAACATGTTGATATAAGGTATCATTTTGTTAAAGATTTAATTGTGAAAAATAAAATATGTCTAAAGTATGTAAAGACTGAAGATCAAATTGCAGATATGTTTACTAAGTCATTGAACAAAGAACTTTTATTAAGATTTGTCTCTAGATGTGGGCTAATGTAACTGATGTAAAAATGTAGTTTATTAATATTAGTAAGTTAGTGATGTTCAATAGTTTTTATATAAAAAGTATTACATTGAGCGGGGGTGTTGAAAACAATGTAATACCTTATCTTATTTTAGTACTACCATTTGTCGTTCCATAACTAATGCTGGCAACCCTTGTTGGAAAGGGATGGAAAATTCTGTATCTTTTCTCACTCTCTAAAATTCCATGAAGACATCCATTACGTGTAATTTTGGTGTGATTTAAAATAAAACAATTTTATGTGCAAACTAGACTTTTTAATTCTCAAAACCGAACAGTTTCTTATTTCATCTTTATGAATATAAAATATGACACTGTGAGTGTTAAAAACATTCTAAAAGCATTAGATAGCGAAGCGACATCAATTTCCAAGTTGAATTTATTCTGTAAAGAATAACTGCTTGGGCCATCTGTTTCATAAATAGACGGCTAGATGCCGCTAAGCGTCACGCAATTGACGTTTTCATAAGAAACCACAAATTTCGCAGGGTCGGACTGACAGCACGGTAGCTCAATTGGTAAGAGCGTTTGGCCCGGTCTGCCAAAAGGTTGCTGGTTCAAGTCCCGCCCGTGCGCAAATTTTTCGTTTCTTATTTCATCTTTATGAATATAAAAGCATTTTATAAATAAATATTAGAAAAAACTAAATGATTATTAAGTTTTCGTTAGCCAAACATAAATACTGAGTGTAAAGTATTTTTACTTTACACTCAGTATTTATGTTTGGGTACAAAAAAAGTTTTTACTGCGTATTTTCTCTGGCTTTAGAAAATACTACAGTGCTAACCCATCCCTATCCGAGATCGTTTGAAAGTCTTTCTTCTTCGACTCTGGCGTTATATTTTTGACGAACAGTACTCGGCGACTGACAGAGCGTTATCCGTAGCGTTGTACAGGTCCGTACGTGTGCAGGTGAAAGGGCACGTAGGGCAAGACAAAAGGTGTGCCATCGTCTGTGGAAAGACCCCACACAAGCATGCGTCCTCCGCAGTATAACTCTATCTGTACATTTTCTCCTTAATGAATGATTTTAATTCGATTAGTAAGTATTGTTATTATTAAAAAAAGCTCTTAAATTGCTGCAAAAAATAGAAGAAATCGCTAACTTCAAACTTCGAGCTTTCTAATAAAGCATCAGGGGCAAAAAGTCGTATTTGTTAAGTTGAAGTTCAGTATGTAATTCAATGGTCATGCTGTGATCAGTAAGATATACTTTTTAAATACAATGTAACCTTTTTCCTGTCTTCAGTTTACAAACGTTGTATTCATCAGGCAGTTTGCTAAGTGCACTTAAGACGTTGAAAGTCTAATCCAGCCTTACAAGTGATTGGCCGGCGCGTCGTAACATTGACCGCTCCTAGACTGAGCTATATTTTCCAATCGACCACCCACCCCCCGAGACTTGTTAGCTTGAGTACTTTAGAATATTCATTGTTGAGACATAGCAAAAAGGGTAGTCAGTAAGTCTAGTCGTGTTGTTTAAGATCAGCCTATTTACAGAAGGAAAATATATTGTTACATACAGGATTATACGCAAAACTTGCACAAAATATTTAAACCTAATCATAATAAGATTTAAACTTATTTAAACATGCCATACTGCGCATCATCAATCAATCATTCGTTGCTCTCACATTTATTCGTTTTTGAATTCTATGACTTTTGATTTATTCGGCCTTTTTAATAACATCCTCAAGTCTCACAAAAGCACCTGTGTCTTTCTATCTTGTGGTTAATTTCGTAGCATCCAGCTGCGTTTTTGTAAGATCGCCATTCATCATCATCATTCATCATCATTATCAGCCAAAGGACGTCCACTGCTGAACATAGGCTTCCCCCACGGCTTTCCACAGCGACTGATCACTAGCGGTCTGCATCCATTTTGATCCTGCGATCACTATAAGGTCGTCTGTCCATCTTATTGGTGGACGTCCCACGCTGCGTCTCTGGTCGAAGGGTCTCTAATCTAGAACTTTCCTGCCCCAATGGCCATCAGTTCTTCGCGCTATGTGCCCTGCCCATTGCCACTTGAGCTTACTGATTCTCAAGGCTATGTCCGTTACTTTAGTTCTTACACGTATCTCCTCATTTCTGATTCGATTCTGTAGAGAAACACCCAGCATAGCCCTTTCCATCTCTCGTTGTGTGATTTTGAGCTTCATTATAAGGCCCATAGTAAGAGACCATGTTTCGGATCCCTATGTCATCACTGGTAACACACACTGGTTGAAGACTTTCGTCTTCAGACACTGAGGTAGATGAGATGAGAAGACACTCTTGCGAAATTTCCCGAACGCTGCCCAGCCAAGTTGGAATCGTCGATTGACCTCTTTCTCGAAGTTGGACCTACCCAATTGGATCACTTGTCCCAGGTAGACGTACTCGTCGACAACTTCGAGAGTTGAGTTTCCAACGGATACTGGAGTGAAGATCGCCATTATGTTGGATTAATTGAATAAAACGTTGGTCTCGATTGCCAGTATAGAGTGGGTGAGACGGCACTTTATAAGTATGGATCTCTATGGTGTTACTTGACTTTGTAAAAAGTTCGAGTTATTAAAAGTGGGGCCATTAAACTAGCATATGTAAGATTTTATTTTCCTTTAAAATACCCAGATCAATAAACGCATATCCACAAAAACCAACAACAGAATTTTCACACCCATTTTGACTCGATATTATAATAATTAAATCTGTAAGGTCATTTGAACCTATTTACGAATCATTTACTTACATGAAAAAAACAATTTTCCGTTTGCGGTATTAACTAAGGAAGGATGTATAACAAACCAAGGCATGACCTCATATTGGTGGAAAATATAATACCTTTTTGACCAGACAACTGAACCTCTTAATCCTCCACCTACTCTCGGCTCAAAGGCTGGGAATTTCGATATGTTAACCTCTTCACTAGTCAAAACAAAGTTCCGAAGGCATAAAAAATATTGTAAGCATTTTCCTTTATATCTTTTCATTTACTAGTCTATATATGCATTATTTTCTTCAAAATAACGACTTTTCAATAAAGATACCTCAAAACCCTTTACCAAACGATCACGTGACCAAAAGTACTAAACATTTGCGCCTCGCGGGCCATGAGCTAAAATCGCCGACAGCATTTTCCAAACGGAGTTTCAGGGTAAAAATATTCGCCACATTTAGATGTTACCGCATTGACTTTAGGTAAATCGATACATATTTCTGCACCTGACTATAAAACTTTTGGATCGTGGCCAAGTATTATCGGATTCGTATAAAAGATGAAAATGCGAGGTGAGAATTCGCCACAAAACGGCAGTATAATGCAATAAATAGATGTTCGTAAATATTGGAAATGCATGAGGCAGTAAAGTTCTGATCAAAAACAAGGTGAAATGTTGCAAGGAAAATTGGATCATTGCTAGCTTTAAATATAACACGATAATATGTGACCGAAAACATTATAACAATTGCAAAAAAAACTTGCAAAGTCAAATGATACTCTGTTCCGTACGTATTTCAAAAAAATACATGCCATTGGTCCTGCATCTGATACTCATAATCATAAATCAGCGAAAGATCGAGCAAGAGAGCGAAGATGAGTTACAATTAAGTTAAATTGATATTGTTAAATTAAAAATAAAGAATACAGAATAATACATACTATGAGTTAACAAGTAGTTACATCATATAGTTTTTTATGATTCTTATTTTAAAGAAGGTTTAAGGTTTTAGCAACTTGAATGTTTTAGTAGTTTAATTAATTTGTCTACATGCGTCACAACATACATAATCCCACAATTATTTACAAAAATATATCGACGAATTGAACGCCCCGACACAACACTTGTTTTTTCTCTATCAGGTCAGAGGGTACCTACCAGCAGGGAATAATATTAGAGTCTGCAAATCAAACCAAAAAATAAAAAAGCTGCCGTAACAATTTAAATGTCATGAGTGTTAGATTGCAAATGTGCGTATGTTTGTGCTCATGGTTGTATGAATTTTATATAATTTATTTAAATTAGATAAGCCACAAAAATCGGTCACGATTGTTTTCGATGTTATTGACAATGCAGTCTAAAGATAAACCATGTCTGCCAATAGGCAGATATGGTCCATGAAACATGAAGACATTGGGGAAAGTCGAAAAATTATAGACATGATCAAGTTCAACCTATTGTAACCGTGAGATTACGGTTTTACTCGCTAGTGACAACGTAAAAATAAACGATGGAAAAATTGCACAGCGCCTCTAGCGGTCACTTGCAGAATCGTCGTCGCTAGCGAGAAAAACCGCCATAAACACGTACATTAATACGTACGTAACGGTACTGTAGTGGGAAAGTTAAAAAAATATATATATTCATATAACTTAATAGATATAAGAATTAGATTAAGGAAATATGTGCGCTTATTCTTTAAATTCATATATTTTGTTGTTGTAAGCCCAGCTACTAAATTCTATGAAAAATTAATGTAAAAGCTAGCGCGCCAAGATAATTATATCACTTCGAATCGTATTTGCGGATGTTATGTAGACCAAAGCATTTTGGGTATCACCTTTTTAATTATTAATTCAGATGTTGGCTATTTCGGTTCAACAGTATGTTTTCGTTATCTGGAGTGTTAATTTGCTTTTAGATTTACTGTTTATGAGTTATGTTAACAGATGTTTATGTAAATCCAGCAAGACTTTAACAAAATGGAATGTTTTGAAAGTGTAACTTAGTTTTTATTTTATAAAATTTCTAATAATGGAACACATAATGTAACTTGAGGACTCACTTTTTCTTATTTTATTAATTTTTAAATTAATATTTATAAATTATTTAAGCCGAAGGTAGTTAATTACTTTACAATAAGGTATGATAATATTGTTGCTAACACTTCTTACGGGTACATAATGCCTTCAATAAATGTTTTTTAAAACGCCAATTTGACTCCACTTACCTACCACTATTATGATTTTAAAAAAAACTCAAACCTATTTTACCCAAAACTTAGTAACACAAAAACACGGTCAGAGTCGTCCTCCGGTCCACTTCATAAAACTGTGTCAGCCAATCTGCATATTCCACCCGACCCATTCAGTAGCAGAACGCATTTAAATGGATGCATGCCGTTTTTGAAATAGCCAACCACTGTTGTTCAACTTAAATTACTTCTGGACATGTGGTTTGATGTACAAGTGTGTTTGAGATTAGGAGTATTGTTCCACGTCTGAACCAAAAAAAAAAAAAAAAACAGAGTGGTGTATTCAGCGTGGATGTATGTACGCTTTCGTTAAGTTATTCCACCATAACTCGAGAACGCCTCTACCAATGCAGGAGTCTAGGGTGTCCTTAGAAATCTTATGTCAGTGTGGGTAAAATAGGCTACCTTAAGTTTTAAAGTGACAAATGGCTTGAAGTCAGCGTGTGATTATCTAATCACACGCTGACTTCAGCAGAAAACGCAGCGCACGCCTATCTAGGCGTGCGCTGCGTTTTCTACGGTGGAATAACGTGTGATTATGTATATTTGGTTCTGAAGTTTACGCGATAATACGCCTTGAAATAGAAATAATATGGATAAATTTCGCACACATTTATTTTTAACTATACGTCCGACGTTTCGAATGCTTTACAGCATCCGTGGTCAGAGGCAAAACTAAGGTGTAATATGTCTTTACTTAGTTGTCAATAATAAAACTACCATCGCATTTTTTTATCTTTTATTTTTTTAAGGGACTTTTACATAAAAGTACGTCAGTCCCATCATACCTAAAAAGACATACTTAAAAACAAAATAATGTACTTAATAAAACTATTCATCATTGATGAGTAACCGAAACCATATTACATACAAGACTCATTAAGTTTACTGGGTCTTGAGATCTTGCAGTACGTGATTTTGCTTGGGTCGTTGAAAGAATAGAATCTTATAGATGGTTGAAAAGTGCCACCAACACTTACCAACCATCTTTTCTGTGGAAATTTGGAAATTATCTTATATCCTTTGCCTCACATAGCATGCCAGGACCGAAACGCTGTTCTTTTGCGAGTACTTTAGTTTGGTCAAAACGTATGAAATGGTTGGGCCTATGTTCACACATATTTTAGATCCGGTAGTGGGCATTTTTACTAGTTGTTTATCATCAGTTGATTTTACGCCTCTCTACATGACTTCATTTTAATCCTTTATGCCATAATTAACCTTATCGATCAGCCACATAGTCCTCATTTTGCGCTGGAATTCGGCATATTCGAGAGGGCCGCGCACAAAAAAGATCAAGACTGCATGTTTATTGGGTTCATTTTGTTGGACCACGCTCCGGGCCCTTTATACCGCCTCATCAAAACGTCAACACGTTGACGCGTATTTTGGGGTCTTAATAGCCTCAGGCGACTTTGCCCTCTATGTAAATGTAGAACCCGCCAGAACCCCAGTAATTGTTTTCGTTGCGAATTGACACGTACAAAGTTTTAGTTTTGACGCGTAATTCGCTTTTTTAATTTGCAATCAGCCTTTGGGGAAACACCTGCGGCTGTTTGCGAGCAGTTGAATTTTAATTTTGATAATAGAAGCGAGATAATCTGTGATTAGAGCGGGGTTTTATTGCTGGGGTGGAAAAGTTTTTTTGTTTGTACAAGCTAAATTAGATCTATTTTTGTTATTGCTAATTTTGTGTTGAAGGCTTTTCATGCTGATGGGCGTTATTTCAATAATACAACTCATTCTCAAATTGTTTTTTTTTCTCTTTTTCAGTAACGTTTGGCTTAAATTGGACACCAAAATAACAGCAAACCATCGGTCCAAATTGAACTGTTGACTTAAAAAGCCGTCACCTCGTCAGCGTTACATTTAAACAAGACGGCGACGAACGTCACCGGCGAGGCAGGAACCAATTTAACTTTATACAATGCCGGACCGTTGTTTCGAAAACCACAAGCTTAGCTTTGGTGTAAACGTTGCAATTCTTGAACTCGGCGACTGTTTTGGAACTGTGTCGGAAAAGCTTAAGGTACCATACTAAGAGTCGCTTTTTTGCTAACGTCAAATAAGGAATATTCGTCGAATACAATGCAATATGTATGAAAACATATAATTTGAAAACGTCATCTATTTATTAGCAATCATTATTGTAAAAGTCATTTTAAAATCAGTGGTTTTACACTTATTCAGTCGGATAAGTCTTATTTAACGTTCGTAAAATCGAAGAAAGATAAAAACACACTGATATGATAAGGATTTTTTGGTAAGAGAAATAATTTAAACTATTTAAGGACACACACATGTATAGGATGAAAACGTCATGTCGTATCGAGATAAAAAATGATTATAAGTTTACTGCTCGCTTCTACTCCTGTGTAGCCAGGATCTACAGCATGGCTTTATTGAAAGTCCCAACCAGTAAAGGTTAGAAAGTCCCAGGAGGGAGTTAAAATGTCTTAGGCGCAACGAAATTAATCAGAAAGAATCGTATCAAGAGAAGTAAATTTGTAAATTTTCGTAAGACTCGTCCGTGCACACTTTATACATATGTATATCGGAAGCATCAACAAAGTGTTATCCATAAACTTCAAATACATCGTCATAATACATAATGATTATAGTATGTACAAGTATATGTATTTATTTTATCGCTTGCATTATGTATATGTAATATTTTATTAGATCATATTGTATTTATTGTAAATTGTATTAATTTTGTTTTATATATGTTTTCATGTAATTTTTTTATGTGTGAAATTTAACTTTTTTTCTTTTAGTAGTAACTCATTTTCTTTTTGTCTGTCGCACCGTCCACAATCATTTCTGCTTAGCCCAAAGGTATGACTGATAGAGAATGCCATATGGCGTTAAGTCCACCCTTAGTACAAACTTTTGGTTGTGCAATACTGTATAAATAAAAATAAATAATAAAATAAGTATGAAAATAGTATAAAATATAAAATAACGAGAAATTTTCGGTAGCTCACTGCACCAGAACATACCATGCCGTGCCATCACTGTGCTAGGACACGAAAAGCGACACGACACGCTCTATCTTTCCCATTGAACGAATCGATAGCGTTCTCTCTCACCGTTATATGGAGCGAGAGCGAGCAAGAACGTATTTTGCCGGTGCCGACACGCTCCGTGCAAGGCACGCTGCGGTGTTGGTCGGTGACAGAAGTATCTAGTGGGCAAGGTGTCAAAGAAACCGGTGCCGGATACGTTCGTAGCACGGTCGTGGCATATTAAGGTCTACTGGGCAAAGACTTATATTAGAAAACTAATTACAGCCATTACTTTGAATAAATTTATAACAGTATCAATGTAATTTCACCCTAAAACTTCATAGCTAACGAATCAACAACAACAATACTAACACCGTCAAAGCTGCCCAGCAAAGTTTGCGGTAGAAATTAAACTGTTACTTTGATACACCCACGACGATGTTAATCTCTGAATGTACAAGTTTGTTATGTGATTTAGAATGAATCTATTTTCGTCTCATAGCACATACACTGCGGTGTTATGTGTTATGTATCGTGTTAAGTTTATGTGAAAAATTAAACCTGAGCTTTTTTTAAAGGCCCTTGCACCTCTTAACTAGCTGCAAACGTCTTGGTGGTCAAATTGTGCTTTTGTATAACATTTCCTTAGTAGCAATATTTAAAAAAAATGCAAAAAAAAATAATGGGAGTTTTATTAACCGGGGAGAAGTATTTTAATAAAATACAACTTATCAGGTCCACAGTTGAAAATGGTAATAATTTTTGTGTATATTAATGCATGAATGATAGAGATTGATGTGTTCTAGTGAGCAATGATAAATGGACGCTTTCCCGTAATGTATACATGATTGATACTGGGACCACAACACAAACTTTTGTGGTAGGTCTCCTTGGGATATTATAATCACGTCGTTCGAACAAAACACAAAGAAAAGTAAAGAAAAAAATAAAACAGAGAAAAATTTAACACGACTAAAGCAAAAAAAAAAAACATAAAAAAAGTATTTTAAGATTGCATAAAAAACATTATCATGTTTATTTATTTTGCGCATTTAAATAAATAAAAAACATATTTATGTTTACCTATTTATTTCAAGCATTTAAAGGTTTTGTATAGACGATGTTTTTCTGTTGAACATTTTAATATGACAAGACTTCAAATCATAATAAAAAATATGATGATCATAAAGATATTTCCTTTAGTCAGGCATTAATATCTGGTTAAATTCTACTGTTCTAATATTATATTGTGCTAAGCGTGTCTAGTCCAGGCGTACCAATGCCCTAACTAAAATACATGGCTGCAAAATTCGCTAATTAGTCATCACGGTATGCCACGGTAGACGAATTTATGTAATTAAGCTTGTTTTGTTTTCCTACTATAACTGTTTAAATTAAGTAAAATTACTAGGTACAACCACATTTTATAAAATAAAAATGAAAACCTCATAATTAATATCTTACTTACAAAAAAAACTTGACCCTCATTAATTGAAGACATAATTAAACAATCAGGATGTCTACTAAATTAGACTATACTATCTTTGAGAATAAAAAACTTTAACAATAAAGAAAGGAATAATCCAAGCAAAACGCGATGCTTTTATACTTTGATTGAAATTTAATGCATTTTTAACAAAGTCTGTTAAAATAAATCTGCAATTGTCAGCGAAAAATAACGCGTTGCATAATTGAGCAGCTATTTCAACCGGGCTGTAATCCTATTCCATAATTTTGCAAACTGAGCCATATTTCAACATCAACTTTATTAGACATAAGAGAAATGCATATAATACAGGGAAGGGTGTAGGTTAAATTAAGCAAGTAAACTTAACAGCTAGTAAAAGTGTTTAAAGTGACATATTTTTTATAGGTAAACGTAACATATATGAAAATAGTTTATCGAAAATGCTAGCTCTATACGTACGACCACTGTTTGTGTAACTTAAATTAAATTAAGGTAAAAACAAGGTGATGTTTTTTTATTTTTCACCTTTGATACTTCTACGCTTTTCCGTTCACTTTTTTCTACTCCCCTAGCGTCGCGGGCGTGTTGAAAAATCACCAATAATACGTCAAATTAATGTCGCACGTCAAATGGTAAACGTATGCAAATTGATTTCAAATTATGTACGCACATGTCAAAAATACAAGATCCCCTAGGGTGATTACGTATCTCAATATTTGGTGCGTTTTAACTGTCAGAGACAAAATAATAGCATTTTGTAAGCTCTGACATCAGTATCGATACATATTTTACTGTTGAAAACGCTGCGTATAGCTGATGAATAAAATCTGCTTCACACAACCATGCATGACTGTGACGTGGAAGCATATTTTTTATTTCAACATACTTACTGATTTAAACGGACTGATTTATGTGACACATGTGTCTAAACGACGATTGCAACCATACGTTTTATCGTGTGCAAGGCAACAATCCCCAAAAAAACTATGTATGTCACGTTTGACTGTTGCAAATATCTCTCAACTCTCTCTCTTTGCTGCAACCATTCCAATCATGAATTGCCATCTTGTTGCTATAATTTGCAAGTTATGTAATCACCTGGCTCTTACATGAGACGTGGTGGTGCATAACTAGAATCGAACCCGTTGTATCGCCGGTGATTAGTGCGCGAGACTTACTGGCGTGTGCAATTAAAACGTATAGGGGTGACATTTAGCACCCTTATCTTGAAAAACAGTTTCCGCACTCTGTACAATAAAGCTTTAAAAAAGGGTAAAACAGGTGATTTAAATCTGGTAATTTGAAGTATAATGTTACTTAGGGCTGATTCTCTAAAAAAATATTATGTCAAATAAAAAAACAACGAGGCAGGCTGATTTCACAAAACCAAAGCCTATTTGCGAATATAAATTTAAAATGTCACTTCTTAATATTATACTTTATATTTAATTATAGGTAGACCACGAAAATTACACCTCGCCTGTGGGGCACAAGGGCACAGAATGGCGAGAGCGATGTGCGTCAGAATAGTCAGTTGTTTTTTTTTACCGTTAAAAATCAGCCACATTTTTTGAAATGCTTAATTTCGTGGGATTTGTGTTCAAGAAACCCAAGAATAAAAATAAAAAAATATCACGTAAAAGTAAATTTTCTATAATATTAGATGAGTTAATTACAAAAAGTTGTAGTAAAGGTTTAAGTAAAATGTTTATACCTACTAGTTATCAGCCTTTTGGACCTAAAAACCTTTTTGACAACATGTAAACGTGTCATTAAAATGTAATAAGCATTTCAGTAAAATGTAAATTTAATAGCTCCCAAAGCAATTAGGATTTTTATGTCTACATTTTCTCGATAGATTGGGAAATTGAAAAAAGTAATTACTAGCCGTTCACAAAATGGAACGAAGTAAAATATGCTGGCTTTTTAATTTGTAAGATTAGAAAATAAGATTTATAGCTCTTATGGAAATAAATAAAATAAATTCAATATGTTAGAAACGTAAAAAGGAATGGAAACGATGATAAAATTTATTGAATTGATAATTAAAGTACAATATAATCCTGAATAATTATAAGCAATGTTGAAATCCAAAGAACTAGACTCGCAAAGAAACTGCTTATTCAGCTCATCAGTCAAAGTTATAGTTCCCAACTCTACGCCAAAAGTAGGTTAGACTTCTTGCTTACAACCCTGGATAACGAGACAAACTTCGCCTCAAATCCCATAGAAAGGGAGCTATAGCAAGATTTCATAGCGGCTCTCATTACGAGTTCAAAGCAAATTCATCGGGACACTTTTCGTTTATCAAACATCACGAGAGTTGACCCCGTCGGGCTTGGATTAAAGTTCATTCACAGCCTGCATTTAACAGTCTACATCCTCGAGGTCAACAAGATTTTTTTTGTATTTTGTTTGTTAGTGATGAATCCTTTTACTATTGTGCCTTCGTAACACAAATAAACAGGTGACTGCCTCGTGGGTGTAGCGGTTAATTAGCTATTTACAACACAAGAGGACAAGAAGAAATTTGTTTTTGGGTTTTTATGTCATGAAAATACTCGTAAACAGCTTAGATTCAGGAAGTTGGTGGTGATATCTCTCATATGTCATTAAGAGCTGCCGTCTCACCGCATTAATGAGAGTGAAACAACAAAGAATTCACGTGTGTATTGCGCCCAAAAATGGCCACTAAAATTCTCGTGCGTACCCGACCTCGCTCTGTGGGTCCTCCATCACCGAAAATCAGTAAGAAAATAATACTAAATAGGCAGGATCTGTGATTGTACTTTACTGCGTACCCACATAATATTGTCAATGTTTGGTATTTACCATCGAATAATTAAACATTTCTTTCGTCGTGTACAACATTAACACGCACTGACAGATCATGGCACATGTTCTAGCTAGTTTAATTTAAAGTTTTTATGTTTAAAAATAATACACCTACCACAAAAGTTCTATGGTATAAAAATTTGTATTTTTATGTAAAAATTATAAAAATATGTAAATATAATATAATATGTAAAAAAAAATGATTTGTTGGTTTTTGCTTGGCTATGTTCATAAAATGATGTAATTTCCCTCGCGTGATTTATTTTGCTATTGATCTAATAAATAAGTTTCTGAAATAAGATTTGGAGAATTTTGATAATTTGGCGATACGTAAATTTTTTGCAGAGTTTTCCCATCGAAAGAAGTAGTTTTTACAATAAAAAAAATCTAAGCAGGAACTTAAAAAAAAAGTGTGAGTAAAAACCGATAAATATGATGTTGCTTAAGATTTTAATGCGGACAATGTTGTAAAATCATAATGTCAGTACGCATGTGCATAAAGATTTCTTATAGTTTTCCACTTATTCGAATACGCAAAAACCCTCATTATTACAATTGATTTGCAGGGTGTATTAAAATTATTTTTGTTTTTATACATAGAATGTGTTACATAAAAAATATGAAAAATATTCCTTTCCCTCCTCTCACACCATAAATACGTGGCCGAATTGACACGTAAACATCCCGAGTGCTTGCAAACTTCAGTTACATCTTTACTGTTTGCCTCGGAAAACAACTCAGTTTTCTGTACGCTACAGCAGGGAATGTTTGTGTAGCCCACCTCAGTGTAACCTTCATTTTATACAAGTTTATAAACATGTTAGTGCATAAATGTAAGTAGGTATTTCCTTGACAGGTGCTCGAAGTATTTGAGATATCATTTTTATATCAATGTTATTAAATTGATAGACATTAAATGATTCTGAAACTTAGCATCCAAAATTCATCATACATAAAAAACTCACAAAATAAAAGCATTCTTCTTCTAATACAAATAACAAATTCCTTAGGAGTTAGTGCATTATGTCACGCTTACCAGCAATTAACAGTCAACACACATCATGCATCGAATCCAATAGAATTTGTTTCTCCTAAATAGTAGACGAATGCGTTATTTTAAGCTTTTTAGTAAGTTTTTTAAAGCGGTTTAATGTTATAAATTATTTTTTTATTACTAAATAAGTAGAATTTTATCCGGTTCTGACGAAATCATATACATACAGGTTATCGCCTTCTTTTATCACCTTCCTTTATTTTAAATATTATTTTGACGACCCGTCTGGTGTAGTGGTCGAGAAATCGCCTACTACGCAGCGGGTGCGGGTTCGATCCCCGCACAATACAAACATTTGTGTGCATGAACATGTCTGTTTATATTGGTCTGGGTGTTTTCTATGTATATCATGTATGTATTTACAAAAAAAAAGTATTTAAGTATTATATCCGTTGTCTGGCACCCATAACACAAGCTTTGAGTAGCTTACTTTGGGGCTAGATGGCGATGTGTGGGAATGTCCAAAGGAAAGGATAAAATCGGCATTAAAGAAAATTGTGAGAGTATAGCAAAAGTTCAAACAGCAAAACAGCAAGGCCATAAGTTACTGGTCTGGCATATAGCACTTAGGGCAGTAACCCCAGTTGTTTACTACACTACTCTCCTGTCTACCACTACCCTGTTATCATAAAAAACCGACTTCAAAACCAAAATGCACTTAAAAGTTGTAAATGAACTATTGACCCTTTAAAAGAAAAGAATATATTTATCCAATTAGGCGAACAATTTGGAGCTGACTCCAAGCTCTGATAGTTGATGCTTGAGATGTTTAAAGTGACACCGACTCCAAAAAGACATTGTTCGCCTTAAATGGTTTCCTTTCCTTTAAAGGGTCAAGAGTTTATTTACAACTTTTATTGAATTTTGGTTTTGAATTTTATTTAACTTTTTTAAAGTTTTAGTGATTACATGAGGTATACACCTTATGACTCCGCTCTTTCAGACGTTACAAATTACCTATCATAAGTTCTGCATTATAAGGATTTCCACCATCAGCTCAGCTCCACACAATGTTGACTACCGGACGTAACAACACGTCAACATTAAGATTCTAGTACAAAAACACTATACGTGCCTTTAAAATTTGAGGCTTTTCCTCGATCCCATCATCAGATCCCGATGGGCCAACAATGTGACCAACTAGAATGTATCAATGTAACTTAGCAAACGAAACAATTTTTCAAATCGACTGTGATATGAGTTTACACAGCCACAAAAAAAAACATACAGTCGAATTGATAACCTTCTACTTTTTTGAAGTCGGTTAAAAAAGACTTGTCATACATATCACGCTCCTCTTTCTTTCCCACTCACCCATCCGCATCAGTCTGTTTCGTGTCGATTCAGTTATTTTTTCCACATATTTTTTAGTGTCATCACGCAATGACGGGTCCATACTCCCCATAACCAGGTTACAAGGCCATTTTTACATTTACATCCAACTGTCAAAACTCTTCTGCTAATTATGTGCAAAACCTACTATTTTAACCACCTTTTGCTCACACCCTTACTCAACTCATACATTACACCTAAAATTTACAAGAGAGGAAAGTAATAAAACTTAATGCAAACGCTGGCTCGTCGGTGTTTGTCGAAATCTGCGGAAACAGAGTCGACCAAATAAGATTGATCTTAGTGTTATCGCAATCTTTTCCCTTTATTATCTGTAGATCTAAAAGACAGGAGAGGGGTTGGAGGTCTTGTATATCTGGTTTTGTAACCCCTAAATGTAATGGGGTAAACACATTAGCTGAGATGCCGTTGGTTGGCTGTAAGAATCACAGCACCTGTAAACCGTGTTGTCGGATTGTGTAAGACGAATGTGCTGCTTTATTAGATGCGCAAAGCAGCTTTGTGACACCTCTTGTGACGGAAAACTAATATAAATTTGAAGTAGCATATGGCTACACCATTTATTATACTGTTTTTTTAGCAAATAAGTTTATTCAGTTTTGTAGCCAATAAAAAGAGTTTTAATCTTCAAGAAAGAAAATAATATGAAAGTATCTATTTAGTGTTTTCCAAGAGATATAATAATTTATAATAAATAAATTACTTATACCACAAAATCAGAAAGAAACGCGTTTCCTTTACATAAGTAAATAACTTGTATTTAACAAGTACAGTCATTTCTTTTACGTGTTATATTATTTCAGTAAATTTTCAAGATCCAAATAGGCAGTCAGTAATATAAGAAAAAAAAAAGTTTCGTCCGATACAAACAAACGTAACGTTATATGGAACCCTAAAAATCACAATCATCGGCGAGGTTTTGCCCCACACATAAATCCAATCCAACTTGCATCTACTAGCGAAAGAAAATAATTGTTTCCGGTATTGCTGATGCTAGAGGGGACCTCTTGGGTCTGAAAGCCAATATAAAAGGGTGCCCGATCAGAAAACACACAGTTAAGTATTGTGTACGAGCCAGATTCTACAAGGTGACTTTGAGATGTTTTCAAAGTCAAGTTTTCAAATCATTTGCCCATAAACATTTTCACCTTCTATTTTAAAGATTGTAGATGTTAAAAACGTTCTTTTCAATTAAAATGACATTGTTAATTTTTAAATGAAAGATATTTATGAAAGCAACTTAATTATTTTTTTAATGTCAGTTGATAGGTTTCGAGCGCTTTCACATTTAGGCAACTTTAGCAACGCGACAGCAGCGCGACAGTAGCTCGACCTACGCGCGACAGTCACGCTGCTTAAACTTAATACTATATACGATAGCAGAGCGGCGGGTGGGTGGCACGCGGTAGTCGTACGGCGGCAGCGGAGGCCGCTGTTTTTTATGGACGAGCATCCACTGCTGCCGCGCTGCTTAATGTGAAGGCGGTTAGGGCAAAACGAATGGCGTCAATAAAGTAGGCTGTTTAGTAGGTATAATTGGATTTGTATTAGATTTAAACATGTAAAATTTATATGATTTTTTGTTTAAACTTAGTTTCTTGGTTTGTTATTTGAACAAAAAATCAAACAACTAGTTGTTTCTCTAATCTGTATTTTGTGTTTAGAAGCTTATATCTGCTTTCAGCAGTTTAAGTAACAATACGAATGTATTAACATACTAAGAATGTATTTTTAAATCCAATATCTATTTAATAAGAACTACTATCAAATAGCCGAAATTAACCAAACGGGCATTACGTTAAAAGTGAGGAAAAAAATAAAGCGGAAACAAAGACGTGCTTTATTTGAGACGCGTGAAATGGGTACATTATTCCGTGTGTTTTCACGTGTGTGTGCAAGTGAGCAGTTTCACTAATATTGAAATCACTCTCCGTAGTCGTAGCTGCTTCGTAGTCGCTTCCGTAGTCACTTCAAGGGTCGAACTACGACCACTGAAAATAGTTGTAGCGTAGCGGCACGATGATTTAATTTCACAATATAGTTTTTAGAGACGACCTTTATTTTTGTCTTTTAATTGTTCTATTATATCCTTCATTCAAATTAGTTATGTCTGTCAGAGAAAATTTAATCTAAAAGTACAGTTAGCGTGCCTACTCTCATAGATCCAGTCCAATCATTATAAGATTAAATTAAAAATATAATCAATAAGTGATTTTTTGGAATTTTAAATCTAGAAATGGACACATCATCTCTCATCATCATTTATCGTCTTAATTTGTAAAAAGCGAAGGTTTATAATTATGAAACTTAGTAAAGTTTTAAAGTTTACTAATCCATTCATAAACTTTACAGAAACGTGTTCTCGAGTAATCTTTTTCTATTTCCACCCTGTATAATCGGTCAAGTACAACAAGACACCCACACGTCCTACGTTTCAATGCGCGCTGATGAATAGCGCTGAATGTTCAGGCGCTAACTCGACACACTGCGCTGTAATTTCGCTTGAAAAGGAATTGAAATCGAAACTGCCATTTCAGACTTGACTGATTCTAATTGTGTTTATGCAATTTGCAACAGAAGAGATATGATTCTATTATGATTGGTAATGTTGCAGTGTTGATATGAGTTGAAATACCATTATAAGAATCAATCAATCAATCATTTCTTTGCCAGAATACATTAAAATTACAAATTTACATTCTCCAGGTCTTAAAAGTAGCTAAAAAGCGTGCAATTATTAATCATTATTTTTACAAATTAATAACAAAATTCATTTATAATGAATAATAAAATAATGTCAAAACTGTAATAATAATGTCATTAAATAAATTAACAATGTAAAATAACAAAAAGATAATGTGATTTAGAAAGTAACATAGATTTTAATAAATGACAATACTTTGAATTCTATTTAAATGATATTGTGGTAACCAATTAAATAGTGATATAAAATTTATCACAAAACTTGTAAAAAAAAAGGCAAAACAAAATGGCACAATTAAAGGGTATGTGAAAGTGTACGTTTTCAAATATTTCCCTTTGTACTACATCTCGTATTTCCACCGTCCAAACCTATACTAACTAGAAACAACTCTTCTGCCCAGCTGAAATTCGTTAACACCGCGCACGGCACGGAACGGATGGAGTCTGTCCATCCAATGAATGAAAACTAAACGAATATTGTCGTAACTACGCGTAGAATATTGCACGTCCAATCAAAACGGGTTTCTAACTAAATATAGTGAATACCATCTAGGAAGTTCAAAAAAATACAAAAATATTTTATGGTTTTCCATCTTATCTTTTTGGATAATTTTGCAAATATTCTTTTAAGGGCTGATTTTCAATAAAGAAATATTCGTCTAAATACAATTTAATTTGTTGCTAATTTGAAAACGTCACCTAATTGTCAGCAATCATACGTAACTGTAATGTTTAAAATCGATCCCTTTATAATTTATCTGTCTGATAAGTTTTATCTGACCATTGAAAAATCGGCCCTAAATAATCTTCTCATTCTATCTACTCAATTATTTGATTAAAATAACTTTCACTTATCAAAATATCTTTTTGAAAAGATCGCTTCCAGCAATAAGACCGCCTATTTATTTTTTAATTTTGACTATTTGCATAGATTTTATGGCTCCTTTATTTAATATAATAAGCATAGGTGAAGCCGTTAAATAAAATGACCAAGTAGGAAAACACAGAGAGTATTTATTTTATGGCCAATTCGCGGAGCCGGCAGCCAAGATCTTACGCCCTATCAAAGGTGACAGGTCAAAGTTACTCTGCTTTTACCGTGCCCGAAGCTTACGGGCCACACGGTCTGATACTCATTTCCTCTACCATGTAAGTTATTTCTAGTCGCCTATCCTTCTATTTTGTTTTTCTAGAACCTAGAGAATATTTATTTAATGTTACAAAACATACTATCGTATTTACTTACCTACCTATCGAAATCAAACAGTATATACATTGTATTTTTTTATGAAAATAAAAATAATGTTTATGGTTATTAGTATAATGTATTATTGTTATTTTGATGTCTTTGCGCAATGCAAGAAAATATCTGTAATTTCAGGTAGTGGTAGGTAATTCAATTATTTACCAGTTTCACGCTCAAATGAAATGAAAATAATGATGCGATTTAAAGACCAAATCGACCATAAGCCGACTGATTACCAACTATACAACTACCGCACCGTTAGTCAAAACGTTAAAGGTGTAATTACTATGCAACACGGAACGGAAATTAATAACCTGGCAGCAACACGCTTGAAATTTTCAAAGCGCACTGTTTGCAAAGCTGAAAAACCTGTCGGAGCCATTAATGGGAGATGTAAAATGTAATCATGGGAAACCATAAAATCAACTTTATGAAAATATGTAAATTGAAAAATGATTGTTTTCTGCTTAAACCATTGGTAATTCTTAAAGCAACTGGTATGTAATTATCTAAACACTAGGGCCTCTTTATTCCAACTTCAGATTAGGAACATTCGTCGAATAGAATACAATACGCTTAATTTCTAAGCATCACCTATTTGTCAGCAATTATGTCTTTTTGCAATCGGTCGTTTTATACTTATGTCGTCGAATAAGACTTATTTGACGTTGGTTAAATCGGCCCTAAGTCCACGATTTGAACTTTCTTTTTTTGTGTAATAATACATGCTTTATTCTTCACTACAATCAACGCATGATAGAAGGACTGAAGCTTGGTATTCATTCAATTTTGGCCGAACACAATATCATTTTACGTTAAAAGTATGTTGCGGAACAGTGAATCTATTCCCCTATAATATCGCATTGAATCTATTTAACTAAACACCCGTCATCACTACGCGTCTACTCATACATAGCGCCATCCGCGAGCATTGTCACCCCGCGTCAAGTTGTATCAGAATAGTCGCATTCAGTCACGTCTCCCGCCGTTCACGGTGACACACAAAGCGGCGGTAACGAGCGCGGACCGGAAACTTGCGACGCGCGCGCAGCATCCGACGCGGGGGCGCAACCGGCGATATTTCCGCCATGTTACCGTGGACTGTACATTTACATCTGATAGAATATACGAGTATGTTTGCATACTACATACAGTGCCACCAACTTATCTGGAGAATGACGTAATGGCACAACGAACGATCGGAAATGGTTGCCGTTTTTTTACATAAATAAATACTTCTGTCTTTTTAATACTCGCCGTAATTACTCGACGAAACTTTTAAAACAGCTATTTATTTAAACTTTATTCGATCGAATAAGCGTCGAATAACATTGTCTACCACTTATTCCTCAGGGCTAAATGTAATTGAAATGTTAGCTTTTTTAGAGTTCAACTCCCTTGCTCGCTACACTATTGGGGATAAATATAATATGTGGAACATATTAAAGAACTAAATAATATTTTGACAACAGCTGGTATTTGGTATTGGTATGCGACAAATCAAACATCAAGTTATCTAACCTAATCTAAATGCTATTATTTAGATAAGTTAGTGGCACTATATCATTTTGTTGGTTATGACGTGCATTAGGTGTCAAAACTTTGATGTTTCTCAAATGTGGAATTAAGAGTCTTCATTTTTTGCTAGTTTTATTTGGGTACCAACATTATTTTTTTAATAAATTACAAACCTAGTTGACGATATAAGGCATTAAAACAAAAGCACCGTGGAGAATACAAGATGTATAAATATTTTCTAGGGTGTCTTATTTAAACTGAAGCTTTTCCCTTATTACATACTTGTAGTTTACAACATTTAAATCGATATTATTAAATAGTGGTCATTGATTTCTATCTAGAATTAACTAATTATCATACCAGATTTTAAAATGGCCTGTATGTCATTAAAATATAGCAGTCATTTATTTTGTCTCGCTTATCCGGTGCCTAGACTAGAATCTGTAAAATATAATCTCATTCATCACCTATATTTACACTTGCCAACTTCTGTTTTGCCAAGTTATATTAATTGCTAAATCTGCCAATACTGGAAGTGGAGCTGTTAGTATTATTTTTAGTCGAGCCGTTTCCAGCTAACCCACATTCTAATTCTGAAGTACATTGACACACATTCGTTTTAGATGCAGTTAGTTAAAGGCGATACAGTCAATTTAATTTGCACCCACATTGCCAACTAAAAGATTTAATCTGTCATTCTTTGAAACGCTCATGGTTCAGCAAAAGTATTTGTTACAAAACAGTTATTCTTTTTATTTTTTGAATAGATACACTCCTACACAATTCTCCTAGAGTAAAAATATCAGTTTTGACATCGATTTGATGTGAGAGCATTTTAAATTAAATCCACAGAAAATATTTTCTCCAAACCTCATAAAAAATTTCTCTGTTCTGTCTCCTCTCCTGTTTGCAATTTTCATTAATTCAATTACTTTGAAACTCTCCTCTTCCTTTCATCTGTATGCAGACGATCTCCAAATATATTCCCGTGGGTGCCTTGAAGAACTTGCCAGTGTTGTGGACGTGGTTAACACTGACCTCAACCGGATACTGGAGTGGAGTAGATGTTTCGGACTCAAGGTGAACCCAACGAAAACGCAGGTAATCGTTTTGGGTAGCTTATGGCAGATTTCTAGAATTAACTGGTGTAACCTGCCACCCGTTTCATTTGACGGTGTCCAAATACCATTTAGCGAAACTGTTAAAAACCTAGGCATCCACATTGATAGTGCACTCACTTGGACTAAGCAAGTGGCTGAGGTGAGCAGGAAAGTGTATGCTGCTGCAGCGTCATTGAATAGACTTCGTAATTTTCTCCCAATACCCACTAAGATTGCGCTTGTTCAGGCCTTACTCCTGCCCATTTTGGATTATGCAGATTGCTGCTACTTAGATCTCAACGAGATCTTCCTAAGTAAGCTTGAGCGCCTTCAGAACTTTTGCATTCGCATCATATTCGGATTGCGTAAATACGATCATGTCTCAGAGTACCGCGCTCAGCTGAAATGGTTGCCCATTCGCTTTCGTCGTGACTTACACGTACTATCCCTTCTCTACACTATTCTTTTTAACCCTAAATCTCCTCCATACTTAAAAGAGCGCTTCCAATTCATGCAGCCGCCTCAGGGTCGTGATATGCGGTCCTCCAAAACACTTCGCCTCCTTTTTCCTCCTCATGCTTCTCGTACGTACTCACAATCTTTTACAATACAGGCAATCCGTTTATGGAACTCTCTGCCCCTTTCAATCAGAGAGTCCAAAACGCTGCCTACTTTTAAACGTAAAGTAAAAACCTTTTTCCTTTCTCGTTTATAATTTCTTTAGTCTTTTGACAATATCTACTTACTTACTTACTACTCCTTTTATTCTTCTCGGATCTGCTGGTTGCAACTGATTATGCATTTATTTTAACCTATTTATTAATATATATATATATATATATATATTTATATAAATGTTTAAATATGTATTAGTTTATATATTTTGTATTATGGTGTGTATTATATGATCATTTATTGATATTTAATTTTTATATAATATGCACTTATCATCTTCCTTTATGTTTCTTTATAAAAACCTGTCCATTTAAAATTTGTTTAAAATAATTTCATCGCCATGCCTCTTCTTTCATTCCTCATGTTTTTCCTTACCTGAAGGTTGTCTGGAAGAAATTGCTACAAGCAATAAGACCGCCTAAATTGTACTTATAGCAAATATATAAGACACTATCCTATGTAATTATGTTAATGGTGTGCAATAAAGTATTTTTATTATTATTATTATTATTATTAAATACACCGCTAACTGCTACAAGTCAAAAATTGCATTACCTGAAACAAAAGAAAGCGTTTTTAAATATTAACTAGCACAATACCATTTTCGACTGTAAAACTGCAACGTTACCCGCATCAGTGCATACGAAACTACCCGTTTTCACTGCAAAACGGTAAATGCATTACGTGGATGGTACACACAAACCGTCAAAAGATCTCAAGTTGGTTGAATGTTATATTTATTTTATCTCTAGCAGGATTAGGCTTTCCCGTAGAGCAACAGGTGATCCCCCCTCCCCCCTCTTCGCTGCAAAACAAGCACAATAAGATGGAATACACCCACTCTCACTAAACATTGTTTGTACACACCGAGCCGAGAAAAAGTACACATCGGGTTGAGAGGATCGAATTTCGAAACACAGAACGCCGTCAGTCATTTCAGGTTTTGAAACTCTATCAATCGTATGTTTGTGAATTCTTTTTTGGCAGTGAATGATGATAGTTAATGTCAAAAATTGTTTCTACCGACTAACTCGAAATGCCTAAATATAGCCGAAAGAAAAATCGTTACTTTTAACACAAGGCTTTAGCATACAGTTTTTTATACGGAGTTTTTTTTTATAAATTGTATGGAGTATATTACTTTTATTCGAGTAATTATATTTTTATTTTTATAGCGTTTTGTCACTTTACAAACTTAATAAAAATGATTTTCAAGTGCATTTTATATTTCATTCGAGTACTTATTTTTGTAACTCAATAAGAGAGCAACTTTTGGAAAAGCATTTAAAACTCTGACGTTGAAATCACATATCATACAAAAAACTTTATACAGCAAATGCAACGCTTGATCACAAGCGTTTTGTAAAGATACCTACTTACTATTTTAGCAATAATAGGATCGACTCTTTTTCGATTTTTTTTTCTAGCCTCCACTATACTAACTCAAGGTACGTTAAGTTACATATTTAGTGTTACGTTAAAGTGTAAATATTTACGATGATTCGTCAAAGAGATCGAGTGATGTCTCACGAAGTGCAATGAATCTTGACGAACGAACAACGCGTTAGTTGATTGTTCTTTCTTGGTTGATTTATTTGTCATAAGGATGTAAAATAGGTAGAAGCACAAATATATAATTAGACAATTTTATGAAACAAAAACAACTTTTTTTTTGGGATAGCAAACAACCACACGCTTAACTTTTGGTCTTTGATCAAAAATCTCGTACGAGCATGACTGAGAGTGTTTTTTTTCACAGATATACAAGCTTTATGCACCAACAGATTAATAAAAGAGGTTATCATACAAAACAAAAAGGTCAAGGCATACAAGTAACTATTGAATGTGAGTAGTTTTTGCTTCAATGGTTCTATTGACATTAAAAAACCAAGCGAATTGATCTCAACATAGTTATTTCACTAATTAGATTGAAAAGGGACGAGACGTATTGTATCCTTTGTGATGAGACTCCAAAAAACGTCCGATTTAAATAGACCCGTATCAGTCAGGTGCTTTTTAATTTTCTCGTGCGATTCACTTATGTGGATGCCGGGTCATTTTATTTTGGCTAACCCTTACTGTGGGCTCGCCATTTCGTTATAATTGATTTCCCTTTTTTACGGTTCGCTGGGCCGGCTTCGTCACGCGTTCCACGTTTGTATAAAATTGGGGAGGGACGGGCGTATAGTCCGTTCTTCTTGGCTTGTAGAATATTGTAAACAATCTTAACATTCCTTTTTACCGAAATAATTAATTTTAAATGAAGATATACACAAAAATCACCAAGTAAAGGGGTAAATCATCGTTTAACACTGATATCTTTTTAAATCAAATAGTAAAGGAATTTTATTCAATGACATCATTTTAAAAGTTATAATAAAATCGTTTACATTATTGGACGAGCAAATAAAAACGGACTTTAGTAGAGAAGGCTCATAGTAGTGTTATGGTCACTATCCCTTTAAAATATTATGACACAAAAAATATACAGTTCAAAGATTTAGTGCGCCTTAACATAAGAGCGGCAGTAGATAATCTCATTTGCCCATACATTAAAAACAGCTGCGCTGCTGCCGCGCGACTGCCGCGCGCCGGTGCTGCCATTTTTGTATGAAATTATCAACAGCGCGACTGCCGCACATGCCTGCGCTGCTAAATTCGCCTTAATGTGAAAGCGCCCTAATAGACCATTTCTCATATTTATCAGCTTCTAATAGTAGGACATTACATTAAAGCAAAAGAAACTCCCCTCTCTATCGCAGAATCTAGTATTAGGAATTATATCGCCAGGTAATAAAAGTTTGTTTGGATCAACAAGTGTCATTTAAAGCTCCAGATAACAAACAAAGATTGGAGTTTATATGAATTACTTCAAAAATTCCAAAAAATTTGCGAATTGAGTAACATTTTACCAATTAGTATCAGACAAACTGCAGACAAACGAGTCTTAAAAAAGCGTATAAAAGCCAAGAATTAAGAAATAAGCAATATTGTATAAAGACTTGTATAATTCACACAATTATTATTTTACAACGCCTGAGATAGCTTTTAAATAACATGAACAATTCTACCTATGCCCACTAACAAAGTGAAATTAATTAGAGAGAAAGCACTAGCAAGCAAGCCAACTCCCCTGCATCTCATATATCCTGTGTAACATTATAACCGTCTGGATGTATCAGAAATTGAATGGAGTAATTACACGGCATTGAAACTGTGCCCACATATACGGACATAATAGGCGATATGACCACACACAGCACACAGAGTTATTATACTAATCACCTACGAATCCAGTCAGCCGTGTGCAATTATACGAGGACTGAACGCACTTGAGCGTTTAAGATTGATTAGAATAAATCATACAGTGGATTGGACAGATTACTCATTGAGATATTGGTGGAGACGTACTCAGATTTCAAGGCGTTGATCCTTGTTTCATTTTGATCACAATTTAATGCACTTTTCCCCTCAGAATTTGAAAAGAAAATAACGATGACAAAGATTTTCAAGATAATACAAACACATAAAAATACTTCATTCCAAATACATATTTTTTGATAGATGATCAAATTTAATAGTATTGCCAGTATTCTGATTCCAGGACTAAATAGGATTGTTTATACGTCTCTATAAGAACTGACCATTTCATTTTATTAAGATGTCATTCTAAGCTCCTTAATGTCAATGTAGGGTCAAATAATAAAATTTAAGAAAGCAATAAGAAAATTAATATCTTCTATTTCAAAATAAATAAGGCTTTAATTCGACGCGACGGGCTTTTTCTAAATTAGAGGGCAGACGAAGACAAAAAGCCTGATTAAAGACTAGAATTCTTATAAATTTTGCTATAAATTAATTTAAGGAGCCGTATTGAATTTGCGTATATGTAAATTAAAATAATCTTGTGAATGAAAATAACAAAATTATTGTAGACAAAACGCTTGTTCTTTCAAACCATCACCTTTTCATATTGATCAGGGAATAAAGATTTCATTTTCGCTTTGAAAATGCTTAACCAAAACATGCGTTATCAACGGTCGCAATTTTCTTTTAACACTGGTATTTTAGTCCAGTCGCTCCAAAAATTTCAAAAGTCAGAAACAACACCCAATATAATAATATTTCGCTGTGTTTGTTCCACAGCGGCAATTACAAATTTCAATTTTAATCATCTCATGGTAGCTGAAATATTTTAATTACCGTTACAGAACTTGCTCCAAATTGCTTTGACGAAAACAATAAGTTATTTATTATCACTACAATATAGCACAATTTGAACTTACGAAATAAATTAAGCTTTTAATAAAACCATTTCATTTAAATCCTATTTCTAATAATAACTGCCTCGGTGGCGCAGCGGTAGAAGGGTCGCACTTTAAAGCGACGGCTGCGCCAGAGGTTCCGGGTTCAATCCCCGGGTCGGGCCAAAAATATATACCTAAGTTTTTTTGTTCAGAAATTCTTAGGGTAGCCCGGAGTTTAAAAGTTGGCGGTGTTTCACCCCCGTGCCTCGGAAAAGAACGTAAAGCCGTTGGTCCTGCGCCTAAACTCTCTCCGGTCGTATCAGATTGCTGTCCCATCGGGCTATGCGGGTAAAAGGAATAGAGAGTACACCTGTGTTCGCGCACACAGTTGTGCACTATAATATGTCCCGCGCAGTCGGTTAGTCGTTGTGACTGGCCACCGTAGTCGAAATCGGCTAGGGGGACTACTATTTCTAATAATTTAAAATCGATTTAGTAATCAAAAACATTTTCATGGTTGTAAATAAATACAGCTGTGCAAAGTTGTAATAGCATAGCATTTTGATGAAAAATATTCGATTACACATTTAATTAAAAATAAATCTAATCCACTTTAATCAGATATCTGATATTTAAAATTTTACAAAACTGAAGCAGATAACTAAAGAAAACTTATTAAAACTGTAAATTTTCATTACAATCTGCCTTTAAATTTGAGTAAAAAGCCACCTTAATTATTCGCTCGCGATCCTAACAAAGACTAACGTTGCATTAAACGCGCGGTCCAGATTAAAAATTGCCATTTTATTTCTAATTTATAATCACAATAAGAGGGGGTACTGCGTGGTGGGTGCGTTTTATGGCCGCTAGGGGGCGCTAATGATGCCAAATAATTGGCACTTTAAATGTAAATGGCAACACACGCGTACAGAGGCTTTATTAAATTTTGGAATAGCATCAGTACGATGTACCCGCTTAGTAGCTTTAAACAGATTGAGAATGATAATGGTACCACAAAACTAGTAGGTAGATCCAAAAGTGTTACCGTTTTATTAACAGTATACTTATTTTGGTACTTTTTTATGCAGGTCCCCAAGTTTTGAGCACCTGCTTGCTATAGTGAACTCAGCTGTAAATCGAATTGTAAGTTTTTAACGTTCTAATAATATCTTCGATTTCTAAATTTTTTATCATATTACTTGTAATATAAGGCTTTACATTTTCCTTAGTAATAAACACTAAATCTAAATGAAAGCCTAAAAGAATGTCTTAGAGCTCTTGTCAAGAAAAGAAATTCTCGAATCGGTTTTGCGCACTTGGCAAATATTTTTTGCTTTCAAAGATTTAAGGAGATAACAAGGTTTCAGAATATGGATATAATATTATTCCAAATGTCATGTAAAATCGCACTTTAAACAAGAAAATGATGACAAATCTTCACTCTCATTACGAAATACCACAAACAAGGAAATATTAGTTATATTATTATAGTTTCCAGTTTTCTCTCTGAAGACGACATCCTAAATCTGATTTTTAAAAAAAGGGTAAAAAAATATGTCTAAAGTTGTATAGACTCAGCAATATAATTCAACAAAGTTTGAATCTATTATTTATCTTTAGTTTCAGATATTGGATCAATACCTTTTTTAAACCAATATAAGTTAATCAAGACCATAGATCTTGTTTGAGAAAAAAAAACTTCGCAAGAAACCTTATACTTAATTAACAAACAAGGCTCAAGAAGCTCATACCAAGAAACAACCCACAAAAGTTCTAGATAAACTCAATTCAGGTATAAATAAACATAGCCAGAAATGAGAAGCGAATTTTCATACCCAATTATAAATAAAAATTTGTTCGCAAATCATTCGACCTGTTGGCGTAGCCGAGTAAATCAATCCTACTCGATGCAAATACGCCCACTTACCCAATCCAAATTTAGTTCCTAAAACAATACGTATTTAAATCGCATTCAAATTCGCACTTCGATTAAAAGCACGAAGAGCAACGCTTAAGTGCAAAGCAAACAGTGGTACCATCTAACTTAAATCTATACTGGACAGTCCAGGATAGTTGGAGACCACGGTGTTGGGTGGTTTCCTAAATTTGGTGTGAAAGGTGAGGGTCGAAGTTAGGTTGGTCGGTGTCGTGTGATCCCAATTACTACGTGTAGAGAGCCAAGCCGCTTATGCAAATGTGGATTTCCCGCGGACTCCTCTAATGGGGCGTGAAGGGCGGAGTGGATGCACTTTTAGATATCGCCCCCTGGAGAACTGTTTGAAGAGAACTGCCGCGGCGGGAAGCGATTTCTGGACGGCGAAGATAATTTCGAATGGAGGTGAAAATGGACCGGGAAAGTTTGACGCGTTGGAGCTCAAGACATTTGGGTGTCGTGGGAAATGTAAATTTTAAGCGACTTGGCACTTTATATCTTATTACTCTTTTTAAGGTTTTTGTCCACTATACCGTAGCAAACTTTGGCCGTGCTAGCAACGTGTCAGGCAATTAAAAAATATTTGTAGTGAAAACTATGATACCTTGCCCACTTGACCGTTCCATCACCGTCCAACTCCGTCTAGTGGCATGAATGCTGTCATTGTGAATGTATTGACAGCGTTCTGTCTCACGGTGGGCAAAGTAGAGTGTATCGTGTTGCTTTTCGTGCCTGACACATTCCTAGCACGGTTATGGTATGAGTTCATTGGGAAAAAAATCTCTATCCGAGATAGAGAAAACAAAAACCCAGCTTTGTAATAGGTATACATTATTTATTTCCATTGACCTTTCGCACAATATGTAATCATTGTTCATACGAGTATGACTGTGATTCAAAAAAACTTATGTGCGTACAGTCCTAGCGAAACCAAATAAAAGCAATAAATAAATGACATTTTACCGCGTACATTTTTTCTCCATAAAATAAAACCGATTCAACGTTGCAATAATTCCCGTTGTGAATAGGGTTTCGCAGCTCCATTGCTCCCCATGGAATCCCTTCTAACGTATGCGACCAGATTTAATTGGACGTTGTGTGTAGTGAAACTAAATTGTCGACATATGTATCGATAGAAGACCATAAAATTATTGACTTTCAATTGTATTTGCATATTTTAATATTTAAAATATTGTTTCAAGCAAGGTTTCTACATCTCAACAATATGACTGATATTCATAAATTTTGTCAGGGCAATAAAAAGGTTATGAATGTTTTTTTTTGTAATCAATATCCTGATGATGTATTAAATAAAATGTCATTGCTATCCTCCAAGTAAAGTTTCTGTGCTAATATTTTTGTCTTCTTTTGGTTTTTGATTAAAAGTTGCATAAATCACAAATATTTTAAAGCAACCATACAAAAACGTGTATTTTCACTCTGATCTAAAACATGTATCATGTTTGTGTTATTTTATGATCTAGTGACGGTATCGCGTGAAAAGTTATGTGTGAAGCCTATCGACAACCTCGTTGCAATAACTTGACTGCACTAAAAGTGTGTGTGATTGCACACATCACGGGGAGCGTGTGTGTTTGTGCGACTTTTGATGCTCAATAGCCCGGGATTAATTAATGGAAAGTACATACGTTTCGATATAAAGGCGCGTGTGTAATGAGGGCTTTATGTGCGGCGGTGCAGACACCGATATATTTTTGTTGGCAATATAAAATCAGTAGGCAATTGGACGATGCAGGTGCTTATTATCGAAAATAAAAACATGGGGCATTTCCCAGAGAGAAACATACTGAAGACTAGGTTTTTTTTTCTGAAACTGTTGTTTTCATTTTAATTTTAAACAAAAATACGAGTATCACACACAAAATGGACAATGAATAAGACCCGACTGAATTATCAAAATTCCAAGTTTCAGGAACTAATTTTCAAATAACGACCAATCGTTTTTATGTTCGTTTAGAGGCTCGGAAAATTATTTTTATATTATTTAAAAACAATTTACGGATCGGAAAATCGTTCCTCCGTCGAAAATTTAGTACTTTGCACAGTGCATGTAGCTGGATTTAAAGTGACAAACGGACAGACGGCACGGACAGAGACTGCGTAATGATGATTAAGTCGAGACCGAAAGAGGCTGTAAAAAAACTTAAGCCCATTGATCAGTCTAGTACGAGAGTATACTGTGACTCATTAACGACGTAAGATAAGCTTCTCGCCCAAAAATCCTTGGTTAGTTTAACTATGGGTTAAACTATCGTTCTATCACTATGGCAACCGCTGTATGTTAACAGATACGAAACGGAGTGGTGACATTATTATAACCCATATTAAGATACACTTAAGACTGCAAATGAGTCTTAGAGTATTTATAAATTACCCACGTATCTTTCGTATCAGAAGGTTAATAAACGTCGTTCGGGTTCGATTAAGTGTTTAATTAATAAATTCACATTTCCAAAAAAGGTACCTTGATCTTAGCAGTATACTTTACCATCTTGCAAAAAATAAAAATTTTAGAATACTTACAGAATATTAGGTAAGGTGTTTTAGCTGTTGTCATAGTTAGTATAAATTCTTACCTGAAACAAGATAATACTATTTTAAAGCATAAGTACACCATTATTAAGAAGATAATTTAAATAAGACCCAGGTTGCCAGGTTGCAAAAAATAAGTAAATACATGTTATAGTGTCTCTATATTCACGAATAAAATCCCAGGAAATCGCAAACAAATTAGACACTTGAATCAGAGTCTTGGGCAAGTCGGTCGTGAGACCAAACACTCGGCAAGACGGTCGAGTGACCAAGCACTCGGATCCGAGTGCTAATGTACAAAATAACGTCAGCAAAATGATATCACCGTAAACTCGGGCCCGAGTGTGTTGATAAGTTCTACAAAAACATCTCAAAATTTCGAATCCTTGAGCTTTTTGAAATGTCATATCGGGTGAACTCCTACGTCACCTGGCTTGCTGGCACAGGCCGCTGCGATACATTGGCGCGGCTCCCGCAAATTGATCAATTTATAGCCCCATCCCAGACTTTTATTGGCGCTTATCCCCTTTAATTGCCGACGCGGAGGGCGAATTAAATCGGAAAACCAGCGTCTATCACTTGTGATCATGTCTGGTACACGTTCGGATAGACTGAAACCTTCTAATTGTCAGTCATTTTTAAATACCTATCCATTTTGGGAAAGCCTATGGCATGAGCTACAAAACAACTAAGATACTTTAGGAATGTTCAAATAATCTCAATGCATACATTTCAATGTGTTTTTTAACCGACTTCAAAAAAAGAGGAGGTTATCAATTTGACTATGTTTTTTTTGTATGTATGTTACCTCATATATCAGTCGTTTGTCGACCGATTCCAAAAATTTTTTCGCCTACTTATAGGGTATACCTTCTGGTTAGTTTTATTTTATTTTTCTTTCAATTGGGGATCTGATGATGGGATCTTGGTGTAATCGAGGGAAACCCTTAAATTTAAAAGGCACGTATAGTGTTTCTTTACTTGAATCTTTATGTTGACGTGTTGTTACGTCTAATAGTCAACATCTTGTGGGGCTGAGCTGATAGTGGAACTCCTTAACGCTTAGGAGTTCAGTAATTATAATGAAAGAACTTATAAAAGGTAGTTTGTAGCTTCTTAAAAAACAGAGTCATAAGGTGCCCCCCCCCCCCCCCCATTCTCCTGTAATCTCTAAAAATGAAGAAATAAAAATAACTTTAGAAAAAGTAAAAACCAACTCCAAAAAGAAATTGTTTACCTAAAATGCGTTCTTTTCCTTTCAATAGTCAAGAGTTTTTAAGACTTTTAGCGTATTTTGGTTTTGAAGTCGGTTTTTTAACTAATACTGCTCAAAAAAAGTAAATCAGTTGGTTAAATATTCCAAAAAAGGGGTAATATTACTATATAAAGTAATAGCAACTTAAGCAATGAAATTTTATTTATATTTTATTTACCATTTATATTTTACTTATGAGACTCTTGGTGATAAAGGGCATTAAATAGACAATTACAAAACAGTAACATCCATTCGCAAGAACTGAACTCGACACTCCTAAAACGAGCATAGCAAATCAAACACAGAATGTACACTAGTGTCTAAGTAATCAAAGCTTCCCTTAACCAAATCAATGCATACCCTCCGCGATCGAATCAACATCGGGGCAGGAGCGGCGCATTAAAAAGACGCATCCAATCTGCCCACTAGAAAAAGTTTACCAAAAGTGTACCCCGTGACGTAGTGTAGATATAACAGCCAGACAAGTGCAAAAGCTATTCGATACTAAAACGTCTTAATAAAGGAACCTAATTTTTACCAAGATAATAAATCAAAATCGTTTGGATAGGCGGCAGTTAGCTGGTTTGGAAAGCGCTGTATTAGGAAATGCTTTTGCTATGTTATTTATTCTTAATAAGTGATTTTTTTTCACAAATCTATTTTTTTTTCTATGGTAATGATTATCAGAAACAACATGTTGTTACCTAACGTTACAAATTGGTATAATATCTTTCAGACAAGCGTTTAACAAAGTTCTTCAAAATATGATACTCATAAGTGTATTGCGTTATTTGAACCTGGGTAGTAATAAAAAATATTAGCCATCATAATGCGAGCATTTAACATTTAAGACGCCCATTTTTAAGTTCCAGTTGTATGTGTATCTAGTTACGAAGCTGTGACTGTCAATGTGCTGCTTGCGTCATCGCGAGGCGAGAAAAGATATTACTCTTTGTAGAAGTAAGTTATTGTCGTTCTGTAAAAAGTCTTTTGTTAATTTTATAATTTAGCTTACATTTACTTAAGCTTCTATTACTTTTTATTTAATTGTCGCGGCGAGGCCTTTCTGCCACCCGAACGGCCCAGCCTGGGCCCAGCACCTCTCCTGACTCGCCGGGACTCGCTTCGTGGAAGATGCATATGTAAAACCCTTTGTGATGGTATCTGTATGTATATCAAAGCATGAAATAATAGTATTTTTATTTTTCATCGATCACATGATCGATAACACACTGTGGTTTTTGCCGTTGTAAATGACATGGCTGTTACACCACCATCTACCACCGTATCTATCTGTGAACGCACGCATCGGAAACTTTCCTCTATTTGCATACGCCGGGGCACGTTTCAACTTTTTTAATTTGGCCCGCGTCCGGCACTGCCCCAAGTGCCATTATACATATTGCAAGTCTGATTGTCAGGGATAGTGGATGGAATTAATTCATCATATGAGTGCTGGTACCACGTTAGGCGATAGCACCTTAGTTTCGTGTCAACGGAAAAAAGTAGCTACGTCTACTCCAATTTTACAAAAGAATCACTAAACTGGTTTTATTTGAAAATAAAAAAGTAAAGAATTATCACTTATAAGAATCAATAAAAATAATAATTTGTAAGTTAAAATGATCATACGTCAGCAGTTAATCTTTATATCAAAAAGAAGGATGTGATTCTGAAAAGATTTTATCTAATTGAGTTCTAGTTACTCTTGACTAAAATTTACATACAATATAAACGTTGTACTATGAAACTAAAGTCTACTGGCATACTTTTTAGCAATCTTCTGCCTTCGAATATGTTTTCAATAGTATCAATGAGCTTCGTTCCTGTAGCCCTAAGGGAAATTCAATTTTCAATGGTGTTTCTTTTGTTCCCTTACGTTACTATGTGAGAGTTGTTGTCAGTTTATTTTAAAAATACAAAGAAAGCTTGTGTTTAAAATATTATTTGTATTTCTTTGGAAACAATATCACAGTTTAATGTCACTTATGGTATGTATAATCATGCAAAGTATAAAAAATAAAGAGTCAATGCTAAAAGAAAAAACAGAAAGAGCTTATCAAGTAACATCTTGTTATGCCTCGGAAATAGTAATACCAAACATATTAAAAAATCGGCCTATTTCATAGACTTTTAATACAACAGATCAACAGTAGAATAAATTCTGAATGTAAATCATTGCAATGGAATTGAATTATTTCCAATTCATTACGAGTGAGGCTGAAATACTGAATAAATAATAGCCGTATCATCAGGTCGTAGGCAGATTTGTATTTGTAAACTAATTCTGGGGGATCGCTCAAATTTTCATGTCACTGACTGATCCTCAAACCTGGGTTCGTATGAATACTAGCACCTATAGCCCTAATCTACATACGAGTGAATCGTCATTACTAATTAATCAACAGTAATGAAGACCTTCCACAGTGGTCAAGAACTTAGTACCTATTTATTATTGTGAAAAATCTGTCCTTTTATCAAATAGGCCTGATTTTTTCAAACGTCAGATAAGGAATATTCGTCGAATAAAAAAAAACAATTTTGAAAACGTTACGTGTATGTTCGCAATCATTTATGCCAATGCCATTTTAAAACTGATTGTGGTTTTGATGTGATAATATTGAAACTACATCACCAGCCACCAGTTTCAACGAAACGGGCTACATCAAATAAGATTTTTCAACTACGGTATAAAAAATAGTTTGGGCTAGAGTATTGATAATGAGATGAGATAAGAGAGATGAGAATGATAGTCGAGAGTGACACATTCCTGTCGCACTGCTACGAAAAAAAACTCCCCTGTCAAACTTTTGAAATAGAAAACTACTCTATATATTTATAAGTCTGATACTGTAATCTACTGACTCCTAAGGGTACTGATGTTTTTAACGTGCCAATTTACGCAGCAAAATCGGTCACACATCCTAAACCAGGTGATTTATTTATCAAATAGTAATGAAGTAAGTCGGAGGTGTCGCATACAATATCAGTGATTAATATTCAATGAATTTGATTATGATAATCCAGGGGATTCTCAAAATAACCCCCGTAAATGTTCAGTGAGATCTTAGGTATTATTAGAACCAGACTGGTTTAGTTATGGGGAACTTTGATTTAAATATAGGCTGTTAGTAAAAGTAACTAGTGTTTTCCTTAATAATGTTTTCATTATAATGATAACCTAGTTACCAACATTTATTAAATGATTATTTCCCAACCTGTTCAGCCTCGTGAACTATACAATAATAAAGATTATTACTTGCTTATTCGAAAAAAAAAGATCGAACGTAAAGTAGAAAATATATGGTGATTATTTTTATCCTGATTAATTTTAAACAAGGCAAACGTACAAAGGAAACAAAAAGTGAAAAAATCTTTTTTTTTACATACAATTAACTTTTGTTAGTTACACCGCTCATTAATAAAATAAAATAACTCAAGAACGATTGGACCAATTTTCTTCTTTTAAAACTGGGAAACGAAGTTTTTAGTGCCAATTGTAGTAACTAAGTGCCAGGCCATCTTGAACCTCATAATTTCTATCAGCTTAATTGAAACCCATAGGGATCGAGGCGTCGCTACTATTTTAATAAGTTAAACCCAGAGACATAATTGTGTGTCTGGTTAAGTTATTAGATACTATCAAATATAGTACTACTTGTCGATTGGCCAACCTGTTCAACCCCTAAAACGTTAATCCGTTAAGATCTTTTAATGGAGTAATAAAATACATCCAAACAACATTATAATTGTAATTCGTGTACTCTGAGCGTTGAATTCAGTCAAAGCGATACGTTTCTAATTTGCGTATGTTAAACAAGGTTTAATAGTAACGCGAGCTGAAGCATAGCGAATTGATTCCCAAATGGGTAGGATTTGCAAACACTACTCGCACTTGAACGCATTTAGAGTTTGGTAATATTCTGTACCAACATGTGGATTAGTAACTGCGCTTTAGAAGTTAGTACTAAAATGGTCATGATTAAATTCAGTGGTTGTATTGATGCATAGAAAGTCGGTAATATTTTGTTTTATATACACAAAGGTGTTCCAAGTTATGTAATATTAGCTATAAACCATATTTATTGCTCTGATCACATAGTTAGTAGCTTATGCACTATAATGGTAATTAGTAACAACGATGATACCACAAAATACAGACCCGAGACTATCAGCATCACCATCATCATCATTTTCAGCTAAAGGACGTCCACGGTTTTACACAGCAACCGATCACAAACGGTCTGCATCAAGTTTAGTCCAGCGATCTTTAAAGGTCGTCCGTCCTTCTTGTCGGTGAACGTCCCACGCCGCGCTTTTGATTTAAAGTTCCCAATCTAGAACTGTTCTACCCCAACGGCCATCAGTTCTTCACGGTATGTGCTCTGCCTACTGCCACTTTAGCTTACTGATTCGTAGGGATATGACCGTTACCTTAGTTCTCCTATGTATTTTCTCGTTTCTGATTTGATCTCGTCGAGAAACACCGAGCATAGTGATTTTGAGCTTCTTTATGATGCCCATAGTTAGAGACCACGCTTTGAATCCGTATGTAAACACTGGTACGAGTAACACACGCTGGTTGAAGACTTTCGTCTTCAGAGACTAAAGTAATTGAGACGAGAAGACGCTCTTGCGCATTGGAACTCTGCAATAATTTGTTTCTTCATAATGTACACAAAGGAGTTACAAGTTAGGTAATATGAGTATGTATTTTTTTTTTAAAAATGCATATGCACTTGTGTAATGTGTAAAGGAAATCAGCAATGACGTCTGGAACTCGTACTATAAAATTCAGACCCTGTCCATATTATAATTTCTACATTATAGTATTCCTTAGTATTCCTTCCATATTAGTATTGTCAAACTAAATTCTTTGGAAAAAAGTAAATGATAGTGATTCTTGCTTGCGTGGAAATAACATTAAGGCCTAAATTTTCAATAATTAATTAAGAAAACATTCGTCCAATTAAACACAATATGGGTAATTTGAAGTCATCACCTATTTTTCAGCAATTATTTATGTAACTAACATATAAAATCAGTCGTTTTATACTTAAACAGTCTGATTGGTTGTATCTAGCATTTAAAAAATTGCCCCCAATATTTCCTTTGCTCAATTCTCTTATCACTATCATACGTGCTTGTGTATGAACTTGTAGTTAAGTTAATGACATAATACAGTGTTTTCGATTCAACTGCTCACATCTACTCTCCACGCACCAAACTTACACAAAATCTCACAAGTGCGCAACCAAAGCCCTCAAACTACAAAAGCACCATTAGTATCGCAACGAACAGTTATGAGTCGCATCTGTGAGCTCTTAACCCTTGAATCGTTCCACTGAATTTCCTTCCAACCACTAGCCCCGGTGCCGCACAGTGGGTCGAAACAGTAATATGATGGACATTGAGTTTTTTTTTTGGCAAATCGTATTTTTTTGTATGCCGATCGATATTCCTTTAGACACTCGTAAAGACATGTTATATATCATTTTTCACTAAACCTAATGGTTTGGCCATAAAAAAAAATATTTGTGATTTTTTTTGTATGAAACAAGACCTAAAGTACTGAATATCTCCCAGGAACTGCTTGACCGTGCCTTATAATGACTTAGGTTGGCATAAGTGCATTGTGCACTAACATCCTGATCTATGTTTAGCTGCTCCAAACAGCAATGTTGCCTGTTAGTTCGGAAAAAAAATATTAGGATATTTTTTTTTAAATTATAATTACAATTCTAAAAAAACCTCGATTAGGGTACTAGGAACTAATAACGTAGTAAATCTACATTGTTCTGTACTTCAGAATCTTTTAAAACCTTTTTTTTGTTATCATCGGATGACTTAAATGTAATAATGATGTCAGGTAATTGCGATATTAAAGAGACAATGGTTAAGGGTTGGGGGTAAGTAACCAGGAACTTTGTTATATAATGAAGGTGTATTCATTTTTAAAATTAGTTTGTGCAGTGAATTGTCAAAAAAAAACCTCTATGTCCCTCATATTACTGTTTCGACCCACTGTGTGCCGGGGCGGTAAATGTGTTATTATTTCGCAATATTACGGTGGCACCGCAACGGTTACCCGCGTGACCGCTTCGCTAGGGCGGCTGTGCGATTTTAAATTTCATTGCGACGAGTGCTGGGTTAAAAAGAAAGAATGAAAGTGGCCAGTTCTAAAGTGCAACTAAATCTTGTAAAACTATATGATTGAATGCTTATCCATACTTATACTATAAACTTAATGGTTTTTTGATTGAACGTGCTGTTTTGAGAAGTTATTTATTTAATACAGCTACTTATATAGCTTTTTAACTAGATAAAGACATATTTAGGCTTTCTAAAATCAGAATACGGGGGGATCGCTAGTAAAGGCTTTCAACAAAATAATTTCAATATCAAATACAATTTTCGACTAACTTTAATGAATAAACTTGCAAATGAACATATTGATTGCATCATAATCCAAAAATAATTATTATATTCTATAGAAAATATCACAATGCCAGCACACAAGTACTGTTAAATTACCCATTGCTAATGAATCCTAAGCAACGAAATGAAAAGCGTTCATGGTAGCGATACCAACGCTTTGCAATTAGACTACACATTTTTGCTGAAAAATATGCCTTATCACATTTGTATAAGATACCGCAGTGTTCAGTTCGATGCGATTTTTGTACGACGTCAATGGGGGTCCGTTTATGTATGAGAGAGACGAGGGTTGAAAGGCACTGGAAAAACGCATAAGTATCATTCAAATAATTGGCAGGGTGCCGATTGTACGTACAATAATACGTATTTAGAAATTCGTATTGATGCAGACGAATTTTCAAGAGTGTTTTTTATACAGTTGACGCTAGGATAATGTTTGAAATAAAAATTACACACAAGCCATTTTATACACTTGATTTACACATTAGGTTTAGGGTACACCTTCCCTGAACCTTGATGAGGTTTATAAACTCAAAAAAAAAAAAAAAACTCATATTAAGGTTGAAAACTAGGCACGGGATATGCATAGGAGAACATGAATAATGTTGTATCAAAATACCAGGCATTTCAAGTATTATAAACATGCTCAACAGCAACCCTGTACAAAATCACGTTTTGAGTCCATTATTAAAACTGTTGATGTATGGCTGAGAAATTATGTTATCGGTATAAATATCGGTGTTCCCAATCCAACGAACCCCGATTTATTCAAATTGCAGGGCGTGAGAGCTGCCAATGTCGCTCTTGGTGTTAAACGCATGCATTTCAGTTGAGTTGCAATTTAAAAATATTATTTGAGTCATCTACGAGTTATGAAAGATTGACTTAATGCAACATGCCATTCTCCACCAGTCTTACATAAGGGTCGCTGTATTTAAAGAAACAAAGAAATAAATAAAAACTTTAAAGGGAGGGCATGCCAATAATGTTTTAAACTTTACTAGAGTAAAAATCATTTTATCACGAGAAGTTCTCATATGTAAATGATAGAGTAAATGGCATTTATCACATAATGCCCCTGCCGTCAGTAGTATAATCTGGGTTATTCATATAATTTTGTTTGAAAAATAAACCGCTTAGATTGCGCCCAGTGTGAAGCTAAAAGTGCTTTTTATCCGTACGATTTACGCGGAATCTTTTTTTTTTTTAAGTTTGTAAACCATTTATTTCCTGTGATAACAAACTTATGTTAAAATGGCTTGTTCGTTATTTTAAGAAATGTCAAAAGAACTAATAGGTACTTGGAAATAATAATTTGCATGCGCCACTCATTTTTGATTGAAGAAAGCGTGAGGTGCAGGGCGTGTGACAAATATACAAATATTAAATAACAATAATGTCATTGGTTGTAAATTATTGTTTGAATAAATATTGGCAAAAACTTGCACATATGCACCTACTGTGAACGATTAGAACGAATGGTTGCGCGCGCCTTCGTGAATGGCACTATCTATACAGAGTTTCACGTTAATACTTAGTCGTTATCAATAAAGTTCAGGGCTTTTTTAAAATTATGTTGATCTTAGCGTAACGTATAGCATACAAGATTTATTCAATTAATAAACCAAATGTAGAAATATTCTACCTGAAATGTATACCAATTGTCACACAAATATGTAAGTAAGAAAATTATGATTCAAGAAGTAAACGAGTCTTATTATCGATGACCTTCACCTCTAAGAACTCCGAAATATTCTAATTAAATAGAGCTTCTTATTTCATTATTAATAATTTTCGAACAAACAAAGCTCAGATAATAAGGACGGGTTCTAACATTTTAATTAAAAATAAAAATAAAACAACGAAATGCGAATAGGAAAAATCCTCATTTCGTTTGAGCCATTATCAGGCATCAAAGGTATTCTTAATCCCAATGGTCTCAAATAAAAATTCGTTGAAAAGGTAAAGGAGACAATTAAACAATTCGGATTCAATTAAGATCCGAGGGATTTCCTCTCACCCCCAGAGCTGATAGATTTCTTTGATCTCGTAAGCATTCCAAGGATTTGTGGCTTAATGTTTGTTTGCACGGTAAACACAAACGAAACTACGAGTGAACGTCTTAATTATATTACTTTTCTAGTTCAATTAAAGTAACAAAGAAATTGAATTTATACGGAATGCGGGATTTTCAATGAATCCTAAAGAGCTAATGAGAAAGAGAAATTATGTTTTAACTTTTAGGTATCTAACTTACATATGGGAGGATTTGTTTTGTGATAAAACTTAAATTGTATACTTCAGTCTTTCCAATTGTTAGCGAGTAGAAAATCGAGAAGCATGGGACGGCACTAGCAATCGAGTGGTGGTTTCTCCGCCCTAAACTAGGTGTCAATCTGTCAACGACGATCGCGCCAATGCCGCGCGCTAAATATTGTGTTGCTCTGTTTTCAGTAATAAATAAATACATTCATGGCAAAGTGTTTTAATGTTAATATAATATTGAATGACATTGTAAATTACGTTTCTGGGAAGGAAGTCAAGTTCTCAGAATGTGTCCTAAGAAATAGTACAGGATTGTCAACCACTGGCTGCCTACCGAAGGACGTCAATCGAGAGGCTGGAAAGCGATGGCGTGACGATTAAGACCAATACCACGAAGACTAGCAAACCCTTACCGCTGACAGGGAAATGTGGCATTAGCGGAGGCTTTTGCCCAGTGGTGGGACTAGGTAGTAGTATAGGCTAGCAAAAAAGGCTGAGTATCAAGTAACATAAAATATCATAGGTGGTCGGAGAATGATATGCATAAAACAAACTGTATTAAAAATGACCCTCAAAGTAGTAGTTTACGGTTACATCTTACATATTTCGTACTTGGCTTGCATCATTCGCATTTATGTATTTGGTCGATTGTAGTCGAGATACATTGGATACAATGTAAGAATAATTTGATATTTCTTTTGTGAATAAATATGTTGAATATTGGAAAAAAAACAAACATTCTAAAAAAGATACTTACTTAGCGATCACTTTATAAGCTCTACAAAAATCAATCAGGCTTTACCCTAGCGGTCGACCGGTCAATTTGTCCTGTGGGTCCATTAAAAATGAATTATTTAAAAGCGTAATATTACAAAGTGCGCTTCGAATCCCCCACCCCCTTCACTTTACCGTCCCACTGGGACCCGGTCTCTCATTAAAGAACAATTAATGAAGGTACGAACAACAGCACGTCAAATCTAACACTTTAGTATCTTGTACAATTGTTATAAGGGCTATTTTTCAACAAAAAAGTATATTATAATGTGGTGGCTGTACACAAACCGCACAGCGCGCTATCATAATGAGTAAAGACATGGGTTTAATTAAAATTATTTAAAGGTGCATTTATTTTATAACTTAAAACAACGTGAATTCATTTTCTATGCATACGTTAGTCCGGTTTCAAATAAAATTTATAAACGTGGTTATTGGTTACAGAAAATCTAATGTTTTTTTAAAATAATCCAGGACAATATTCACAGGTTTGTTTAGTAAAAAAAACCAGTCTCAAGAATTATAAAAAGTCCAGTTACAATACTGAAATGAAAAGAAAATCATAAAAACTGTTTTTTCTTTAGCACGTTATATTAGGAGCTAATGAAATATGTACGCCATGGTACTACGAATCATAATGCTGAAAGCTCCTCAGTGCAACCAGTCCAGTACAAATAAGAATGAACTTCAATAATGGACTTCAATAATGGGATCTCCGGGCATAACCCAATATCATATTGGTATCAGTACCAATCATTTGGAGTTTCGCAATTTTCCGTATACAATACAATACATACTCGTGCCTTCGCAGGGCAGAGGCTAATAATCAGACGGCTCTGGTTGAACCCAATTTGCTTGCTTCGTTGCGCCTGTACAGCTCAATCATATGGACGGTCGATGCGTATAGTGACATAACCCAGAATTTTTCGGATTCGGGTTTTTCTTGAACACAAGAACGCAGATTTATTCAATATTATTAACTTATGTATATTACTTCACACTTACTACTACTACTTATATAACTTCATAGTGAGATTTTATCTTCAACGATTTGACGAATTTGATTGTATTATTACTCTGAATTCTTAAATCAAGTTGTTTGATTCAAAACAGTTGAATTGTTACCTACCATATTTAAATTAATGCCTATTAAACTTAATAATTTTGAAAAAAATGAAAACCCACAAGCTTTGCGGCACCCAAGTGCCTCAAAATCGCAAACTTCTAATTAAGGGTAACACTATATTTTTGATGACCTTTTCAAAAAGTAGCATTTCACTCTTACCACATTGTACGCACAAGCCATCGATCGGTCTATCCGTATCAGCACTGATTGCTATCCAATCATGCACGTGTATCATAAGGGCGGCCACGGCAGAAAACCCCCAATAACTATTATGGTAATATCTTTGTCCTCCTATATCTAATAATGATGATATCTTCATACATTTTTCACGAGGGTCCCTCTAAAAGGTCGTCGCTCAAAATGACCTCGGCTTTTTCATTATTCGCGAAATGGACGGTATTTTGGATTAGTTCATTATTATTATTTATGTGCCAAAGATGTTTTCCTTTTATTGAAAAAAGTAAATCTTCCTTATTATACAGTACAGAGTTTCTGGGAAAACTGTCCAAAAAACATTCTTATAATGTTCCAATTGAAATACTTTACTCGTGTTACTGGAGTGTAAAGGGCATAATTTAGTAATTACTAGGGAGTTATAAACATTAAAAGTTATCTGTTACGATTTTTCGATACCATTTTGTGCAAACCTTTGACTAAGAAAATGCTTTTATCAGGGCTTAAAATGCTTAACTGAAATAGTTTCCAACTTGCATTGAACTGTAGGTACCTACATGTTTTAATTTTCTCGATGAAGCGAATAAGTAAACCTAGTACTCATAAATTACTAATGGAGATCCCTAATTCTATTTCAGACTGCCAAAAATTATGTCACTCGGCCGTCGTGACCCGCCCAGGCAATCCTCTTAAGAGACTGCTACTCAGCTACATAAACAACTTTTATCCTCAGGACTTTGAAACATAAGGAAAGCCCCTTATAAACACAAAGCTAAGAAGTAAACGAATTTGCGCGAAATAATTCTTGAAATGTTACTTATGAACGTCTCGAAGCATAAGTGTATTAAAGGACGCTGAATGTTATAGTCATTGGAATTTTCGGCTTTACTTATTAATGAAATAACTACAGAAAATCCCCGATGGTAAGATTCCGTCGGGACCCAGCCAAAACGCGTTATAAGCGGGATATCACCATGGAACAGGAAAAATACATTATTGACATTGCTGAATCGATATTTACTCGTTTGTGTGTTTATTTATGAATTCATAGTATCGTAGTTATAGTACCTAGCTACAATCATAAAATGTACTTAAGCATATGATGCATCTTGTAATAATATTTTTTGCTTTTCTAATCTCCAACAAATTTAACATTTTCAACTAATACTACAACTCAATACATACAGATAAATTAACAAACATACACAATATAAGTAAAAATATAGATGCAACCCGACGCAACTGGGACTTTTTGCGCCTACCAAATCACCAAACAAAACCTACTTTTTTAGCTATTTTTAGAATTTTTCATCAATCAGTAATGATATATTTAAAAAAAAACATACTTAGCGACGAGAAGAATTATATTAAGCGGAGGGCGTACTATGGGGTTCAAGTGTATAAAAAAACACCTCGGTATTATGCAAAAAATATCATTTCGATTACGTTTATTTTAATTTTTTGTTTCCTTGTTATCACCAGAAATAATTAGATGACAATGACCACCAGCTAAAGGAAAGTTAAATACAATTCTCAATATTTAATCAGTCTGTGTATCTTTACTAATGTGACCCCAAATAAACCAAAACGTGCATTGACATCTGAACAAATTTTGAAACATTATTGACTACTGGGTCAAATTTTCACCGCTTATAGAAGTAAGAATGATCAATGTACATTACAAAAGTTTAAAACTAAAACTAACTACCGTAAAAAAGTCAATCATAACGGACTGAGTTCGATATAAATCAATTAGAAAGTTGCAAATCAACTTGAAGAAGCAATGAGTAATAAAACTGTAGATGCTACGATGGAGACAATAAATTGTAAAGCAAACTTTTGTAAATTGGCTACCGTCCTCGGAATCCCGAGAGACGAGGGAACCCTAAATTGTTTGAATTCGGATCGTGGTGTCTCTCCGACAAAATTTGAACTTGTAACTTCAATATCTATATTGAATTTTGTCGTGTAATTTGGTACAATTAGCAAACTTCAATTTATTTTTTGGCGCACGGATTTGTTGGCATTATTTATATTATATCTCGCTAGGTCCACAGGTATCCATAGATTCGATACAGGATGGCTTAATTGATTTAATATGTATCTCTAGAAAGCGTGCAGATACGAGTTGATACGTAGCTCTAAAATTTAATAAATAAATATTACACACCAATCACATACATTGCGCTGAAACCAAAATAAGTAGCAAATGCACTTGTGCTTTGAAAATCGGAAACAATGATTGTACCTCACAGTCTATTTGTATATATTATGGTGTATTTATTTATTTTATTATTTATTGCACTGACAAAACTAAAGTACAAATAGCGGGCTTAATGCTTAAAGCATTCTCTACCAGTCAACCATTGGATGAAGCAGAAACGATTGAGGTGGCGTAAAATAACACATAAAAGCAACAAAAATAATTTTAAGCTACTTATATACGTACATAAATAATTTAAATAAACCTACTAAAACATTCTTGAATAATGTGTTGTACTAAAACATTCTTGACGACCCGTCTGGTGTAGTGGTCGAGAAATCGCCTACTACGCAGCGGGTGCGAGTTCGATCCCCGCACAATACAAACATTTGTGTGCATGAACATGTCTGTTTGTATTGGTCTGAGTGTTTTCTATGTATATCATGTATGTATTTACAAACAAAAAGTATTTAAGTATTATATCCGTTGTCTGGCACCCATAACACACGCTTTGAGTAGATTACTTTGGGGCTAGATGGCGATGTGTGGGAATGTCCAAAGGATATTTATTTATTTATTTATATTAATACAATTATACATACAAAGGCTAACAGAGACTATAGTAGGGGAAACAGAGAAGGACAAACCTTATCAAGCATAACGTGGTATTCTCACTGCGAAAAAGCTCACGAATATATAGGTATACGGTGTATGTAAATATAATTTTGTCGAAGCATCAGTATCGAACTTATCTGATACGAGATAGTTGAAAACACAATGTTTCCAATATCAGCACAGTTTATAAGGCATCTCAGTGGATAATGTAAACTGTGAGGCTTCAGTGCATGAAATTGATATTCATCTTCCGGATACACTGAGTTTAGTTTGAAGCGATTACAGAATTACTAAGAAACTATGAAAAAGAAGCCAAATTATTTTTAACAGTTTAACAGTACCTTTTGATCTATGACTAATATTTTTTTGTTTTCGAACTTGAAAAAAAAATGATTATTTTTTTTATTTGTAACTAATTACATATAGTTAGTTCGTTGTTGAGGCACTCTTTTAGGTAGATATAATACCTGTGCCAAAGTGCTTCGCTCCCTCTTATGTTTTATTTTCTTACTAGCGGTCCCCCGCGACTTCGTCCGCGCGTTTTGAATTTGCTCCCTCCCCTCCCGTAGCAGCGTCATGTTTAGCTTATTTATCGAGAAAGGCTTATAAAAATGCTTATAAAGGATATACCTTAAGCCTTTCTCGATAAATAAGCTATCCAACACAAAAATATTTTTTCAGATCGTTCCAGCAGTTCCTGAGATAAGCGCGTTTAAACAAACAAACTCTTCAGCTTTATAATATATTAGCGCAAGCGCACGTTGTAAGTTACTTAAGCTGCGAACATTATTTTGGTGCGGAGTTATGTTAAAACTGTGATAGCTCCTAAGATATTTATTGAAATCAAATAATATAGAGGGCAACTTGGTTCTAAATGAAATGCTCGTGATGATGAGTGTATTTATTTTGATAAGAATAAATACCTGTGTGTATAATACACCTCTAAAAATAATGCATTATTTTTTTACAAATTTATTAACATAAAAAAGGTTGTAGTAAGTTAACCATAAAAGATAGACATATGCTGTTGCGGACTTTATTATAGAACTCTTAATGCTAAACAATCCTGTCATACATAAATTTTATGTAACTAAAGCGGTTTCCGCAGCGTATGCAGCGGAAGCTCTCAAAAGGAATATCTTTCTCCCGTTTTCGCAACATTTTTCATTTCTGCTGTAATCTTATGAGTCGTATCTTTATGTTATATAGCTTAAAGCCTTCCTCGATAAATGGACTATCCAACGTAAAAATATTTTTTCAAATCGGGCCAGTAGTTTTTGAGATTAGCGCGTTCAAATAAACAAACAAACAAACTCTTCAGCTTTATAATATTAGTATAGATAAGTAGAAGTAGTAGGTATTCGTGAGATTTTTTTGTGCGGTTTACGTTTTTTTTTACTCTTAATTTATTGTAAAAGGTTTATTCGCTTTGTGAAGATGCCACCCATATAGAAACCCTTTACAGTTAAATATTAACTGTAATCTGCGATTGATTTTAAAGTTGTGGTAATTACAAAATCAGGGTTTACTTTGCTTGTATTGACTTGTACTTAGTGTCAGTGAAGCATACGTAGGTTAAATTATACCTGTTATTCTTCAGACCCCATTGACATTATGTGAGTCAAGATATGAATTGAGTGTGGAATTTCGGTGGTTGAGGTACTGTTTAAACTAGTCGTCAAATTCACGATGCGTTAACAAAACAATACGTCCATTCAAAGATTTTGAGATTCGAATACTTCATGTTAACAATAAAAGTCAAAGTAAATCTTTCAGATAGAGGTGTGAAACATTTATAGTTGTGACAGCTGCCCGTTCACCTAAGAAATACGGTGTTGCCGTATTACCTAAATTGCAATACAGTGTAGTGTGGAAGCAATTTATAAGAAGAACTAGTAAGACGCCTGAAAGCGACCTGGAACGGTAACAATACCTCCTAGCGATAAAGCTAACCTCTCATCTATATGAAATAACATTTTAGAGGGAACGCTTCTTCTCTGGCAAAGTTGGTAACGGATAGCCACCATTAGAAACTGTACAAAGTTCCCGGAAAATTATTATTATGAGAACTATGACATTGTCAAATTGGACTGTTATTTATCTAAGACATTGTAACCTTGTTTGAACATGAAACTAGTTATTATGATGAAATAATAACAATAATAAATATTTTTTATTGCACAAGTTAGGACAGAAGAAAAAAGACATAAACATATTATTAGTACAATATTGGCGGTCTTATCGCTGGAAGCGATGTCTTCCAGACACCCATGGGTAAAGGTACAACGTTTATTAGAGAGGTAGAAAGCGGTGTGCAAAAATACAGCTAATATTGTGATTTTACACTTGAAAGATAGTTACATAAAAATATAATGAATACACTTGATTTATCACAAATATAGGTATATATTTTTTTAACCTATTTCATCCCACTGCTGGGTAAAGGTCTCCCCTTTGCCCAAGACAAACTATTAATAAAATTAATTAAAAAAAACATTGGTTGAAACAGGTTAATAAAATAAAAAAAAGTCATTGGTCCACCCAATCTCCCGTAAAGCTGGTCAAGTCATCACACCACCTCTTTTTAGGTCTACCTCTTTGTCGGTAGCCGTCTTGTGGTATCCATCGCCTGACGCCTTGGGCCCTGTCTAATCTATCTGGGTGCATTCTGCCTCGTGCCCCACCCGCTTCCACTTCAGCTTTGCTCTCTTCTCACCAACATCCACTATTCCAGGCATGAGGCGTATTGTCGCATTCCGTATCTTATCGATCCTGTTAATATCCAGCACGCTCCTTTACATAGCTCGCTGGCAAAACTTGAGTTTAGATTTCTGACTTTCGGTCAAAGACCACGTCAGCGCTCCTTAAGTACGAACGGGCAGGGTGCAAATGAGTTTGCGTTTCAACGTGATTGGAAGGTCACCCTTTAGGTATATGCTTTCATGTCTCCAAAAGCCCTTTCAGGCGTTATCGATACGTCGTGCGATCGCTTTATCCTGTCTGTATTCGAAGGAGACTATCTGGCCGAAGTACATATTATACTCATCGACATAATCCATGCTCTGCCCGTTAATAACTATGTCATGTTCGGCGGCGTTTGGTATGATTTTGGCGGCATTGGCGGCATCTATTCATCGTTGATCCAACCTCAAGGCTTGCATCGCTAAGCTGTTTGAGCATGATTGCATGATCAGTAAGCCTAGCATGCACGCCACGATACTGTTTATCGCGTCGATAAAATATGTATTTTTCCGAATCAACACGTTTTCACACTTTTTTTCCACTTGTATGGCAATCCTTATTTCTTTTTAAAACAAATGAATACATCAAAGTTACTAAAAACCTTTTTAACTATGACTAAAAAGACATTTCAAATTTATCGATTGCCGTGATAAATGATAAATAGGCGCGCATCTTAGGCCCGCTGATGACGTGTTAGCAAAAAAGACGATATCATCAGCGCAGTGAAGTTATGTGAGCTTTTTGTCCAGACATCTAGTATGTCATGACTTTTTAAATACCTCCTGCATTGCGCAAGTAAACAGTTTGGTTTCCATGTTTGACACCCTATGTATAGGAAAAGGCAGTCCGGCTGCATGCAATTTTACGTCAGTTGAACTTTGTTGATAGATGAGCCGTATGAGTTGTATGAACGTGGATTCTATATCCTGTCGCTCCAATGCGGTGAACACGGGTTCTTGTTTGATACTGTCAAACGCTTTGGAAAAGACGACACATAGCCCAGATACAATGGTTTAATGAACTCTTTGGACTTTTCGATAACTGAATTTTAAGTACAAATTTTAATTTATAAAATCAATAGAAAATATCAAAAGAAATATTCATGTGACGAACAAATAACTTTTAATAATTAATAAAAAACCTGTTAGGTACTGATGAAACCCCTCTCTTCATTAAAACTACTGTTATGGTAGATTGCGTGCAAAATCAATTTGACATTGACATTTATAAAAGGGCGCTCAAGTTATTAACAAATGTCAGCAATCCAATCAAAAATAATAACCAACAAAGACCTATAAACATCTTTTTGTACTGATAAGTTGAATAAAAATTTATTAAAAAGGACTAAAAATCGATGTTGAATCTACAAGCTTGCTAGTGACCATACGACGCAAGTGAACGATTTTTTTCTTAACCGAGAGTGTATTGTACCGTACGAAATTACATTGTAGTGATGAAATATGTGTCAAACCATTATTAATACAACTGGTGGATCTCTGAATAAACTAATAATTTATGTTACTCAAAGCTATTGAAATCTAGTGTAGTGCATACGAGTATACAATACGAATTCAATGTCCTTTTTGTTAAAGAAATTAACACGGAATAGGTACTGTTAATATAAAATATATTGAGGGCTTCAGCTAAATATGAACATTTTGCATCTGATCACCATCATCATCAACATGCTCAGGGGTGGTGACGGTGACCTGTATATAAACATAAAAACGTTTGTGATCAGTAGCATCAGTTGATTTAATTATATAAAATGTAACTGTATCAATTAAAAAAATGTTGGGTGTTTGCTTAAAATATAAAAACAACAATAAATACTATGATAACAATAATACGTAATGATATCATTTACCGTAACAAAAACGTTTTTATTTACAAGTGATCGCAAACTTTTTTGATACGTGTGGGTTTCTTAACATAAATCATCACTTCAGTCATCTTAGGTACATTTCTCAGCATATGGTAATAAAAAAACAATTGCGAGATAGAGAATACCACATGACGTATAATGTTGCCAATCGCACAGTTTTTCGTGTATTCTATTAAAAATAGACTATCCATCATACAGTTATCCCGTCCATGTTCTTGTATATGGTTTATGCTTACATAATTATGTGACGTGTTTATTTAGTCATATCCAAATGAATATTCTTATCAGATTTGTAAGTCAGTTATCATAGTTTTAAAGAAATCAAATTGAATTTTGATTTGAGGTAAAAATATCTCGATGGTTATCAATTTTAGCTGATATTTCTAAAAAGGCAACAAAATCGATAAGAAATCCGCTTTGACCGTCTTGCTATTTCCGTTTGATGCCAAAATAAACATCAAAAGTGCTCTATTCTGTTATTTCAATTTGGCATCTCTTTGCGATGTTATCATAGGACATTTCATGTACGTTTCTTTGAGGTTACATTTACATAGATCTTCCGGAATACTTATTCCGGCCAAATACACATACAAATCCGTGTCTTTGACAACCGTAAATTGCACACACTCTGTAACCCGAGCAACAAACGTAGCGTAAAACACGAAACCAATTTACTTACCATTCAAAATCCTTTTCGCTGGCATTATGACATTACTTTTGTAACCGATCACATGGTATTGAAATATCGCAACGTACACACACAGGGGGTGTTTACTTACAAACAATTGTGTAATTTTGATTGCAATAATCTGCAATATTGCCACAATATACACAGTCGCGTAACCTGTCTCGCTAGGAGTGCGTCGGAGCGGTAACGATGTCGTGCTACACGTAGCGCGGTCGGCGCGGCACTGGTGCTACGGCCGGTGCTCACCCCGCCCGCCCTACGGCTTTCTTTGTTTCGCACGCCGCCCCCACCCCGAGTTAAGCAAATCTCGTGTGATCGCGCGATTATCAATTGACTGGCGAAATGATTTCGGCGGTTACCCGGCGACGTGATTTACGCAACTGGTCGACTGTGAATAACCAGGCGGAGTCAGTCTTTTTTTAGTATAATATACATTTTTGGTATCATACGATACAGACAAAATAGTAAAAGGTTTTTCTTTGTTTTTGCTTAAATATAAGACAAGTTGTTTAAGTAGACTAGAAATGCTATTATCCGAGGTATTGACCAATATTATTATTGATGTGGTTGCTTGCTTTTGAGATACAAAGATAGTGGAATAAAAATTAAAACCAAAAAAGCATACAACATTACAACTTCGTAAGTACACTCATAAAAGAAAAAATAATAAACGCTAAATCTGAACTTTCATTTAAACAAAATAATTTTATATTTTGAAAAGTCAAACTCGGTTACTATGATAAACCTATCATACGGAAATTTACCACCGCTAAAAATAACGTCAACTCACGTTACCTGTGATTTTATTATCAAAATGCATCGTAAAATGACACATTTCATCGGTGACCGAGATAAAATTATCGTTTAATTAACGATTTTTACTTAACATCGGACTAGCGACTATAAAATTTACTCTTACAATTTCTGCGAGCTATCTGCGAGCCCTGATCTAGTAATGCTCTTAAAGTAATAAAGGTGCCATCGGATGCCTTTACCCTCAATGCCAAGGTTGTTAATAAAACTTCCTCGTTGTCGGAAGCCACGTGATTTACGCTATGCTGTTGTTTTTCGCTATTTTTTGCTGATGGCATTGCAGGTGTTGAATTCGAGTTAGTTGATTTTGTCACTGTGTGTGTGGTTGGCACAAAGGCATCGTGTAATATGGTATTATGGAAATCAGCACAATGTTTACAGCGTTTCTCGGAATAGCATTTGCCGGCATGCTTGTAAAGGCAGTTACGGCAAATATTATGTTTCACAACTGTCTTTAATTTCATATCTGCTGACATGCTGATAAAATTGTGACAGCGATATAATTCGTGATCGTGGGAACATAATGGACATTTTGTAGAATAGGTAGAAGCTGATTTATAAAATCTAGAGAAAGGTTTTCCTTGACCTTGCTTGTAAATAGATGGTTTTGGATGATTTTGAGCTGATGTATTATTTTTGGGGGGTGTATAATCCTTTTCTCTTTTATGTATAGGTTCAAGGGCAATGAATTTAGCTTCCAAAAAATCCATAAACTCATCTAATGACGGTAAATCTCTAGGAGATTTACGCGCCTCTTTGTAGTCGCTGTAGGTATCCATGTCTAGTTTTTTGGCCAAAAGGTGAACTAGCAATGGATCCCAGGTGCTAGTGTCCACTCCTAGATTATGAATTGCGTGGATACATTCCATGCTAGTGTCGTATAATCTTTTTAATTCAAAAGATGATTGCTTATTGATATTAGGCTGATTAAGAAATATTTCGACTTGCTTAGTAAATAATAATTGCGGGTTATTATGCCGGTGGACTAATATGTCCCATGCTGTGTCGTAATTATCTGCTGAAATAGTGAGATGCTGTATGAGACGCTCGGCCTCCCCTCTGACCCTACCCTTAAGGTGTTGCATTTTTTGACACTTTGATAAATGGTTGCTATGATGAATAGTTTCGACAAAAAGATCATAAAAGGTTGGCCACTGCGTGTACTTTCCCGTAAAGATAGGTATTTCTAACATAGGTGTAGCTTGATGAATGTGAACAGATGAGGATAATTTCTGATTCAAAATTCGTTTTATGTGTTTAAAAGATGACTCATGAGTACTCAATTCAGTTTCGTAAGAAACATCAGTACCTTTCAGTGTGTGATCAATCTGTAAATGCATGCTATCTATGATATTCCATCGCGCCTGTAAATTTCGTAGTTCATCCTCAATCTCCCACTTTTCACTGATAGTGCTCGTATTAATACTATGTATAAGCCTATTTAAAGCTCGAAAATTAGTTCTTTGCTGACTTAAAAGTTCGAGGACTTTTCCGTCATGCTGTATTGCTTTCTCTTCCTTTCCTTGAGAAAAAGAGCCTGCTATGTCTTCTGCTTGTATGAAGTTAAAATGCCGCGCAATGCTTGATAAAAGTCTAATGCTTGTTGATATATATTTTCTGCGAAATATTGCTGAGATTTATCTTCAACGATTTCAAGCTGTGTGTTATTGCTATCAAACTCTCCCCAGAGATTATCTATTGTTTCTAGGCGTAGTTTTATGTAGTCGACAGTTTTTCTATGAGATGGATCCTTTCTAAAGTTAGTTTGGATCTGCTGTAACTTGTCTAAGATTTCCTTTTGACGTGATATGAGCGCCTCCATCTTGTATATAGAGGACTGGACACAAGTGAAAAAGGAACAATCTTACTTGGATGATGCTGATACGTGCAGAATTGACTCCCACACCGGCTGTTCGCCTGCTGATGCTGACTGACGGTCTACCTTCCGACAGTGTTGGTGCTGCGTTGCTTGCGAAGCAATGCTGATGATGGTGACTGCCTCGAGCCGTTTGTAGGCCCAAGATAGTGATGAAGAGTAAACTGCTGTATTCACTCAAACTTCACTCACGAAGTGTTGAACTGATGATACTATGGATGCTTGTTCATAATTGTCACGAGGTGTCCAACGGCACAACGATCACACGCGAAATATTGCTTAACCACCGCGTTTTTTATTACCGTCGGGTCCCGCAACCGGGTTGCTCGAAGGACCAAAGAAATGTAGGGGATGCTATGCTAAGACCCTAACATTTACTACTGCTTGCTATGCTAAGGGATGGGTTTACTCCGGAGAGTGCTAAATAAAACCGACCCGTATGAATGTTTGTAAGACACTGATTTATTGCTATGAAGTTGTAAAGTCTGAAGTAAAATGCTACGTATACAAAAATGCTGCGATCGGGCCGCGACACATGTGTGTGTGCATATTACATTGAAATGTGCGGGATCAGCTCGTACAGTTAGTGACCATGAGAGTTTAAACAATATAATTTTAATTTCGTCTCTAGCAAGCACATACATAATTCAACCTTTCTTTTTAATATTATATTCAAAATAGTTTATAAAATATGATATTGTTGATTATTTAGTAAAGTACGAATTTCGCATATTGACTGTTACATTTGGACTCTGTATTCAAGTTTCATTAATGCAGTTCTTAGCACTATGGGACGGACGGGACTATTTTGGCATTAGTAGTCAAAACCCGTTCGACGCGGTTATTCTCCGATGACTGAATAGTGGTATTCTACATATCAATTTAGTATTCGACCTTTTTAGAAATAAATTGTTCATCGACTAAGACATTTTGAGCTTAACGCTCGAGTTAACAATGATCAGCATTATGGTATTTTTGATTTTTAAGTTAGTTCATTTTCATTTTTTTTATCAACAAAGCTTTATTTTTTAAGATATGCTAGCCATAATTATCTTACATGAAACAAAATGGCTTCAATAAAAATATATTTTAGCTGATCTTTATATCATCGTTTTATCAAAACACATACAACTTCTTACAAAACATTGCATCTCATATCATTTCCTTGGGTAATTCTCTCCTGTCTCAATAGCATTCACCTGGGGGCCGTTTCCCGCTTCGAAACCTACTAATTGAGTCGAGTGGAACACACGTCGGTGACAGACTTGGTATAAACCTAATTTTACGCTCGCTCAACTCAACTCCGCCTATTACGTTTTACGCTCGCGATGAAAAGTCGATTTTGATGGTAGTTAGAGATTCACCCCGCCTTTGTCATTGCGACAACGTATTGCTGTTTAAATTTTATCTTGACGCCGTTAAAATTGATGTCATGGGTAATGTGTATTTGTGTTATACGGAGAAATAATAGACGTAGAAGGATTAAAGTAAGATAAAGTGATCCTGTTATGTTCCACTGCTGGGCAAAGGTCAATGATTGGCGGTTTGTTAACATCTGATAGCAAGGTTTGTCGCTTGTCTTGCAAACACCCCTGCGCCAATACGCACTGAGCCCGCGTGGCGGAGTATGGCTCAACCCAATGATAAAATAAAAAGTCTGTCAAATTGTATAAATGTCATTTCAACCATACCTATTAGGGCTGATGTTTAAAAATAAGATATGGATTAACTAACTAAGGCCAATTTTACTAACGTCAGATAAGACTTATTCGACTGAGGCCTGATTTTTGCAACGTTAAATAAGGAATATTCGACAAATATAATACAAAACGCCTGGTTTGAAAACGTTACCTATTTGTAAGCAATCATAGGTGTAAAGGTTATTTTAAAAGCGGTCGTTTTATACTTATTCAGTCTAATAAGGCTTATCTGACGTTGGAAAAATCGAGCCTGAATAAGTATCAAACGACAGATTTTAAAATGACATTTACATAAATAATCGCTGATAAATAAGAGACGTTTTCAAATTTTGCGTTTTGGAAAAATGCAATAAAAATTTGACGAATAATCCTTTAAATGATGTGGTCAACATAGACATATTGTACTTTATTCGGAAAATATTGTTTTCTAACTTTTTAAAAATCAATTCATTACTAGATTTCTACCTATCGAAAGTACCTACCGTGATAGCATCGTTTATTTATTTAAAAAAATGCATTATTTAGTTCACTCAATAACTTGTCCTACACATAAGATTAATTTAAAAAACAATCTTATGAATGAATTTCTGCAAGGTCACGTCTGATTCCATTATTATGACATATTTTTTTCCATTATGGATTAGTTTAGGAATATTTCAATAAACAGTTTATAAGAAGACTAGCAGCAGCCCCCGTGACTAAACCCGCGCGTTTTGAATTTTCTCCTCCCCGTCCCGTCACAGCGTGATGTACAGTTGCCAGCACATCAGGTTACCCACTTTTGTTGCAAACTAGCCCTTATTACAAATGCATAAGATACCGCAGTGTTTACCTTGACGTGTTGTTGTCACAACACAATAATATTTTTTCAAATCGTTCTAGTAGTCCCTGAGATTAGCGCGTTCAAACAAACATACTCATCAGCTTTATCATATCAGTATAGATAAATAATTCGATGCTACTCAACCGTGATTCGTATTCCACCAGACATAGAGCCCACGGATTTGGGTCGTAAAAGTTCCCGTTCGCTCCAACTAAATTCGTTTCTCAGTGGACTATACGGGTGAAGCATCAGAAAGAGGACAACTTTGTGTATTGCGCATAGACTTGTTTACTCTAATCCGAGTAGCTAATATATTTACCGACACTATAGTGTCATACACGAAAGCGCGCGCCACTCATTTTTGACAAATAAATGTAAAAATAAAAGGAAGTTTCAACGAAAATTGGTTTGAACGAGATCGAATTATTAGTTTATGCAATAGAGCACATTTGAACTATGAAAGTATTACTATACTTTACTAAGTTAGCCTGTAACATCCCACTGCTGGGTAAAGGCCTTACCTCAACTGTAATATAGTTCGAGCCATACGTTACCACGCGGGCTCAGTGCGGATTGGTGAAGGCGTGTTTGCAAAGCAAGCGACTAACCCTGCTGTCAGAAGTTATGAAGCCGCCCATAAGACCTCTAAATGGGCTTAACGACTCATATCAACCAATATTAGCCGGGACCAACGGCTTAACATGCCTCCGGAAGCACGGAGATGCTCGTGATAAACGTCACTTATATTGTCAGAATAGTCACCTATCCAAACACGACTGCGCTATAGGTTGCTTCACTCCGGTATCACTACCACTGCGCTACGAACTCCTCATTAAAAAAATGATTTGGACAAATATTAAGTATTTTCATTATATTAGCAAATATCTGCAAAACCTTGCACATATTTACTAAAAACAAATAGGATGCGCTATTTACAATGAGTAGGTGTCAAAAATTGGTCCCAATTATTATGGTCAGCTAGTCGAGCTGATGGTGGAAGGTAGTGGAAAGTTCAAAATTAAGCGGTTTGTAGCATTTTGGTAGCAAATAATCTAAATCAAGCGTTTGTTAGGTCCATTCAACACACGGATTGCAATTTAATTGCTATCACTTGGGATTGTGAGTTACATAATTATACTGCTGGTTGTAAAGCATTTTGGACGGACGGACGCGACGATCGTTTCGCCGTTTAGCTCGCAAATCGACCAATGTTCTGTAGCGAATATATTTTGGTGTTGTTGTTTTGTATGTGCTTAATTGCTGAGTAATTATAGTACTAGAATAAATCAATAATACCACGATAAAATAATATTGTTGTTGGAATGTCGCTATTTTATTTTATCTCAAGAAAAATCGATCGCTCTAAAATAAACTACACTTCCTTCCATCAATGCATTTTTAAAGGATTTGACACACTGGTTTTCGGCCTGAAGTCCGGTCCATATAAAATTGCCCGCATGCGGACAATTTAACACGAACCGGACCGGCAGACCGTAACCAGTGTGCCAAATCCTTTATAATACGGACTACAGCAGGTCAATCTAAGCACTGAGGTATCTGATACAGTTTTCAAAAGGGACATTTTCCAAAAAGTTTATTCTTATTTGCAGGCGACAGTGGTGACCAACTTTTAGTTTTGAAAATAAGTTATGTTCTTTGTCCTGAAGAATCATAATTAAAAGAAGTTTCAAAAATAATACAAGATCCATGTTGCAGAACGTTATCTTTTAACACCTAGAACAGAGATTTTAATTTCAGTGACATTTTTGCAAGACAAAAATTTCCCCAGAGTAATTTACTTAATTACCTTAACAAACAGACCAAATTTAATGGTGCGAGTATGACTCAAAGGACTCTCCAAATTATTTACATAAATCCGAGGGGATCGTCTTCCCCGTTTTGAAAAGGACTCCTTTATTTGGTTTCTTCTTTCAGAACAGAGAGATGATTATTTTCTCGAAAATATAAAACGGAAAATTTTTCATATTCAAAGCGAGCACGTGAAACACAGAGCATTCTTAGAATGGTTGGTGATATCTTTTCAGCGTCTGGTGAGTGAGGGACAAATTAAAAAGAGTCCTGTTGTGGGCACCATGAAGTCAACAGAAATGAAGATATTTTCGGACTGGTTAGAAACATCAGACACACACTATAAAGTTCATACTGTGTTTGTTATTATTTTTTATTTAAAGCTCATCAACACGTACATACACAATCACACACACGAACACACACACAAACACACTCTCTCTCACACACACACACACACACACACACACACACACACACACACACACACACACACACACACACACACAGTAGTAAGTAAGTAAAGTTAGCTTGTAAATGTCCCACTGCTGGGCAGAGGTCAGACGCTATCAAGTCACCCATATCTGACTAGGCTTCGCTGATATAAACTGATATTAATCGGGGCCAACAGCTTTACGTACCTTCCGCAGTAGGAAAGTAACAATTAATTAATGTGTGGTAGTAGTAGTAACACTTTTAGGAATGATTATTTGCACAAAAAAAATACAAAGTCATAGAAACAAAGTTTAAAAAAGTTGTCGAAACAAAAACAAAACGTGTTGACTTGATTTTAAGTTGGAAAGCGTAGACGTCAGTCGTTTAATTTGTAAACACGCCACATTTCATGTCTCATTCAATTTGGATGGTAATAATATCGCATAGTGGAATTAAGTTTTGAGGTTGGTCAATTAAGTCACGTTAGTTTTACGGAAACATCCCAGATTGTTTATGTTAATCGAGATTGTAAATTAATAATGTTACTTTAAGTGTACCTTCTTTTATAGCAATTACAATACTGCTTCAGGCACTTTTTTACACACGAGAATACAGGCCAAACAATCTTTGAAAAAATGGTGGTAGCGAATATTTGCTCATACGATCATTCACCATCAGATAAGTCGTCTATCGTATCGTTTATCATGAAAGGCTAGTGTTACGGAAGTCGCAGTGATAATTACTCATCTTGTACAATTATTGAAAGTATGCCTGGTAGAGCATGCCATATGACGTTAAATCCACCTTTTGTATTTTTTTTGGTTGTGCTATGAAATATAAACAGTTAAATAAATTATTACACTTTCTACCACCAACAGAATTAAAAGTTAATTACACTATGATCAATACAACCGTACATAGCTAACGTTTTTCACTGTCCTTGCGCAACTGTCGTAGACCATGGAAGCGGCGTCACACACGTTTATACCACAGAAAATATAATAGTACTACGTACAGAAGGATCACTGTGATAAGAAATATAAAGTAAAATCTACTTTCGCTGCAACCCAATAAAGTGCAATACACTTCGCACGACTTTCATTCAGTATTTGTTTCATCTCCCGATTATGCGTGTCTCTTTCTAACGCGTAACGTTATCGCAGTTTTGTGGCTTTGAATGTGTCAGGATTGCGAGCGGCGCGTGGCAAGAAATTACGCGTAGGTAACAACGCGCTAACCAAATAAAATAAAACAGTCTAGGAGCTAGCACATTTCTTGACTGTGTTCTATCGGAGAAAGTAATTGATATTGTCAGCGTTCATTAAATATTAAAATAAGGGTTTATTCTGTTCAAATATTTTGTACAAAATTTTTGAACTCGGAGAAATAAAAGTACAAACCAATTATACATAGTATGTACATCACACCTAACCGTATAAAATTGTAGTACGGACAGCTGCACATTAAGGTAAACACTGCGGAATATTATGCGGTTGTAATGAAGGCTAGTTTGCAACAAAAGTGGGTAACCTGATGTGCTGGAGACTGTACGTTCGCCAGCATTTCAGGTGACACACTTGTTGCAAAGTAGCCCTAATGTCAACTGCATACCACAGTGTGTGTTAGTACGGGCAAGGGTAGGTTAACCTACCCTTGCTATTGTACGTCAATCAACCAACTATAAGACTTCATTAATGTGAGCGTTATCTATCGTACCTATATAAATGCTTTTTAACCGTCTCGAAAAATAGAAAGCTATCAAAATCGAGTTTTTTTTATTGGAGTATTAGGGGTGATATTATATAGCAAAAGTAAAATAATGAACTATAGCTCTTGGACTATTAGATTTTGGACTACGTAAAATCCTAACACAAAATTACTTAAAAAGTAGGTACTTATAAATATTTTATGTTAGATTGACGTAAGTAACTGGGTAGGTATCTTAAACTCAAACATATTATGCTAAGTTTAAAGTAAGTTTATTGGCATGTTTCTGTTTATTTTAAGTTAGATTGACGTAAGTAACTGGGTAGGTATATTAAACTCAAAGAATATAACAGTCACAGGCGCGTGGCGCGGTCCGCGAGCGGCAGCCCCGCGCTTATTTATGCTCTGCGTACCGAATCGCTTGAACGTACCCAAACTTCGGAGTTCCCCCTGTTTATACAACGACTAGCGGTCCTCCGCGACTACATCCTTTTTAAGTTTGCTTCCTCCCCTCCCGTTGCAGCGTAATGTTTTATAAATATGCTCGATAAATAAGCTATCCAACACAAAAAAAAATATTTTTAAATCTGCCCAGTTGTTCCTGAAATTCGTGCGTTCAAACAAACAAACGTCAGACACACGCAAAAGATAATCTTGATCATATTCGCAAAAGCCTATCTATCGTGGTCACACTACACAGTCGTCGACGCGAAGGACACGGCATTCAGACGAGAGCTCTCCGCATCGCCATTCATTGTGATGATTGCTCCGCTCCGCAACCCGGTGCGGAGTGAGATGCCACTGTCAGTGAATAGCGGGGTATAACTGTGGATGTCTGGATGCAGTAGGCATTACTGGAAAGCTTAGGTTTTGACTGCTTTTTTGGACGCATAAGAGATAGAGAAATAGATAAGATGGTACTTGTTTCTGAAGTTATGGAATAAATCACTATTTCAGGGGATATTTTCGTTGAACTGACGTTTCGAACACTCTACAGCGTTAGTGGTCACGGGTAGACTAAGTCTTCCGTGAAAAGTGTTTTATTTCAAGATGAAAAAACGCAACTGACATGTTTTATTGATATAATAGTCTCTATGGTTTCAGATTACAAAATTAAAGATAAAAAAACAAGCGACAATTTTTTTTTCATGATCATTCATCATCATCATTTTTGTTTGTTAACAAAAGATTAATAAAAGATTACATAAAAATTTAAGCGGGAAATATCTGATTAATTTACCTTTATTTTGTCAATCTCGAGAATACCTTACTCTTTGCAAAACATCCCCTTCCAATATAACTTCAAACTTCACACGATTTCATTAACACTTCAGCTCTAGTAAATCAAATGCAAGTCTACACCCACCCTATTTTAATATCCGAAGTAATTACGAAATTTTCCATAACACATCATTTTGGCGCCGCGTTCAATTTTCGACTATAACTCCATCTTTTTAAGAGTTAGTCTCATGAAAAGTTTTGTGTTGAATTTTATTCGAATTACATCCTTTTCTCATACTACCGTGGTGTGTCGACGTGATTCCGTGCCAGGTGAGATCAAAGACGGCCCTTAAGGACCTTTTAGATGAGCAAAACGTGAAGCACTGTGAGCAAATAAAGACGGGCAAAAGAGAAAAAGGCTCTTATAGCTCCGTACAATTAACAGAGTGTAGGAATAAAAATAGTGTGTTTCAGATTCATACGTAAGTTTTGTGTGGGTGTGTGTTTTAAGTACTTTTAGTGATTGGGAATATCGTTATTGGTTATATCGATGATATCGTACGATACGTTTTGAACGAGTTTATGTTCAAATATTCTGAGAGTTCGTAGGAGTTAATAAAGCTACCTTAAAAAAGTTTTCAACAACTTGACAACTTTGGTTTAACCGAATAAAAAAAAATGAAATACGAGTATAATGCAATCGCATGTAAAGTTAGCATTTTGTTTTCGTAAGAAAATGATGCAAAATTATGTAAGCAAAATTTTCGTCTGAATTTCCAACACCACAAGGTTTATGATAGAGTTAATTAGCAACCATTTTCACTTTCTGTGACCGCTGAAAGCTGTTATAGGTCAACCCAACTACTTTGATAACAAGCAAGCAATCTCGAAAAGCTGATTACAATACAGTTCGCTGAAACGAGTGAACAAGGACTACCCATTCACCTAGTAAACGGTCTAACATAATCAAAGCGGACGCAAGCTTCGATTAATATCCTAGCATAAATGGAATGGACGGCGATTTCAGTTTGACGTCAGAAAAAGTGATTGAAAAAAACATTTAATGAGGAAGCGCTTTGCAAGCTCGGGTCCTTAATTTGATTGATCAAATATCGAATATTTAAAATTGCTTGGGTAATCTAGACAAAAAGTGTCCGTGTGTAAGCCATTTAGCGGAAGAGCAAAGTGAAGACGGCAGCCATGTACTTTTAACGAATATCCTCGCAAACATTTATTTTTATTTACTTTGTCAAAATCAAATACAAACAGTGTCAGTAAAATCAACGTAACATATTTTTATAAATCCAAAAACAATGCTTCATTTGTAATCTAGCTTTATCTCCATATCTGTTGTCCATTTTTTTTGCAGATAGGTTGACTTGACAAATAAATAAAAATCACTTGAATTCGTGGGAAAAAACTAAATTCGTTGAATAAATAACAAGTTTCGTTTTCAGGTGAAATCGCGCTTAGTTCTACAAATGTATAAATCATAGGTTTGACAGGAATATCGCAGTCGGGTTTTTATAAATTGAAACAAAACATTAGCCAGGCTTCCTGATGGGAGCATTGAGGCCTGACGATCATACATTGACGCTAGACATTTCATAAATAACCTAACGAAAACGTACATACATGCACACTGAATTCATACCACTCCGTTTTTTTTGTGGTTTTTGGTTCGGCAGTCGTGGAAAAAGCTTAAATTGATTTCTCCATGATTTAGTTATACTCAAAACGAGCAGTTAACTAGTCTCCTTACGACATTATTACTCTACCTCAATAGCAATTCGTCGCAAATATCTATCACATAGACTTAACCGCAACTTTCCAGACACACTATTATCTGAGGAGAGCGGGGTATCTAAGTACGATCGATGAACCATCTATTGTTCGATTTTAAGCTTTAGCCGATTGAGATAAGACAGTTTGTAGCAATTACTAGTTCAGGTGTGTAACTTGAAGTGTGTGTGACTACCGGGAAATTGATTATGAGTAATACATTGAGGAGTATGAAACTTGTAATAGGGTCTTTCGCTACAATCACTTTATTATTCCGAAGTTGAGGAGTAAAGTAATAGCAGTTCATATTTTTTTATATTAGAAACAATTCAGTAGTTTACAATTTAACTCAAATTTAGCTTAAGTAGATGCTATTTTATTATCATGGGTTTCATTTTATTTTCCTTGATTATATTGTAAATGCGAAATCGTATGAGGATGATTGAGACCCTATTTCGGAAAAGCTTCTGAATGAAATTTGATGAAACTGTACAATGATATGGCTTAGACATTGGAAAAGCACATAGGATAATAAGGATGATATCCACGCTGGTGAAGCCGTGGGAAATCGCTAGTTAATATGTCCTCGTTTTGATTGATAACATTTATTTTACCTGATACATTTCTTGTATATGTTAGTCCCAGTAGTAAAATTACCAATATTTGTGAGTGAGAACGAGAATGGTCCTGAAATAAGTACCTAAATAACTTACCTAATGAATCATTATCCCGAGCCTAAAGCTCAAAATGCATTAACTTACCAAATAACCTTTTAGCACCGCACTCGGCTCAAAGCTAATCGCCATGTATGTAACTATTGTTCCAAAATTACCTAATTGCTAAATACATAACGGAACGCTTCTATAGACGAGGTAGCTGATAATTAATTCTACACTATTGTACTCGCATTACGAGTATGTATTGTGCAGGTAAATATAACCGAAATGTCAACGTACAGTCGGTTAGTAAACCTAGTTGCAAAATGGCTCCTGTTACAATGATGTTTAGGTGATGAAGCTTAAAATAATGTACCGTTGACTTTTCAAATACACGGGCACGGCCAATTCTACACAGACAATACGATAATAGAGTAATTAAACATTTTGATCTTGTGCCAAGTGAGGTGTCGAACTACATTGTAAGTGGATTGTCTCAATAAATAAAGAAGGATAAGATTTAATTTAATTTACTCTACGAGTACACAAAATCACAACAAAATTATGTACGACCCTTTTTGTATGTATGAAATAATTTGTTATAATAATGCATGCCTTTTTGGTAGTAATAATAATTGTAATATTTTATTGTTACAGGTAAGATAAAATGTACGTAAGCAATTGTAGCAATTTTGACGACCTCCGTGGTCGAGTGGCTAGAACGCTGGTTCAAGCGTCGCCATCTCGTGCGGTTTCGGGTTTGATTCCCGGTCGGGTCAATGTAGAATACGATCTTTTCTATATTGTCTCGGATCTGGGTGTTGTGTTACCACCGTTGTTTCCGATTTCCATAACACAAGTGCTTTAGCTACTTAGCTTGGGATCGGAGCAATGTATGTGATGTTCTCAAATATTTTTTTTATATTTTACATTTTAATTGTCTTACCTATACAGTAACTAACAGTAGAATGTTTGGCATGGAAGCTATACATACAGCTCTGTTCCTATTCTTAAATACCTACGTTATAGATCTGTGTGATCACTGTCGTGATAGCAACAATGTTACCTTATCTATAATTGTCGTCACAGATCTATTTTTGTTACTCTCCAAGTCAAAATCGCAAAGGTAGCATTGTTTTCGGTCCGTTGGCTCGACGACGCTTGACTAATTACTAACGCTAAATCTAATGGATATCGACAACTCTCCGATCAGGGGTGCGATTGTGCAAAGCAATCGTATTCATTTGACAGTTCAAAACGTACGGTATGGTCTGTCAAATGGCAAAGAACAAAGGGTTTGACAGATCATATCGTACGTTATGAACTGTCAAATGAATACGATTGCTTTACACAATTCCAGCGCAGACTTAGATTAAAATTAGATCATAGATTCTGCGAATAAAATATTGCTTTTAATTTGAATTTATCCTCTGTATAATAAAGTTGTTTTTATAAGTATGTTCAGTTTTTTACTGGTATCAAATTACAATTTACCAGCCACCACCAGAATTTTAAACTATGTATCATATTTGAAAAAGTGGTCAATTTAACCACGAATTTGATCAAAGCGAAAAGATTAAAAAATATCGACAGCATAGACAGCTTGCTGATATTGAAGTAACGAAATAGAACAATCTGTCTGTGAACTAATACCTTGATGTATAATATATAAAAATAACAAGTAAATACCGGTAAGTAGATGCACCTTATACAGTATGACAGTCACATCCAAAAACTTTTTTTTCAATTCTTTACATCCTGCGCTATCCAAATGTACCATATTAATAATAGCTAAATCTGTGTAGTTTTTCTTAAATCTTTTTTTTATTTTATCTTTTTTAGTCTTAGTTTTAGCAAGCAAATGTAATTTATAGGGGACATACTGCAATAAAAAAATAACATAACACCATAAAATATGGAGGAATAATTTGTTTGAATACTCTCCAAATTTGCAAAAAAAAAAATGGCTAACAAACAAAGGGTATATTTGCATAGCCCTGGATATAAGGCTTCCAAATAAAAATTTTCGACGTCACTGTTTAAGCCACTTGTATAAGACACTTTAAATAAAAACACTTTTATTTTTTCTTATTGGCAATGTAAAAAAAAACCTAAGTATCAATCAATCATCATCAAGAATCTCTGCGCGGTGTCTCTTAAAAGCTTTCACATTATCTCGACCGACTTACTTTCAAAAGGAAGTGCCAGTCAATAAGTAAGTTAAGTCGGTCCAATTGCCGTTTTTCAGATGCATATTCATAAGCCGACTTATCCTCGAGTTACCAATTAGCCAGCGTCAGTTACAATCAATTTCCGTATTGAATATCCAAATCGTTAATTGTCTGTTAGACGGTAAGTTAACTGACTGGTTATCGGTACTGCCTTTTCAATTTATTTTTTGTTCCTACGTAGTTTAAACTATGAATGCGCAAAATAATGAGTATGTTTCACCAGTATTACGGAGATGGACAGACGATACTTGAAACTGCTGAAATATATAATTTTGCTCTCAAATTTAAATTATTTATTCGCCAGCAGCATGTTAGATACATAGATGTTTTCACAACTGATTTAAGTTATCGTTTAAAAGGTTGTGTAAGTTTTTACTCAATTTCAAAATACGTCATTGCACTTTTTATCATTTGGTATGAAATAATAGAGCTATGTCGACATACCAACTATAGTCGTGATAATTATTACCCATGGAAGGTTTGACAGTGTAGGTATGTCCTGTACTAACACTGCTACCGGCTGTGTTTCAAAAAGATTGTAGATATGTTTGACGAGAATCTTGTGGCAACATTTCTGTTCCCAATTTGAACAAAACTAACCCTTAAGGCGCTACCCGGATTTTTACCGCGCACACTAGCGCCACTTTACTAGAAAAATCATAACTCTTTAAATAAAATACCAATCAAAAATCTGGTAGCTACGATTGTAGCTCTGATTATGTGGTTTAAATACAATGTTTCAGTTCAATAAAACTGAGTTATCTGCAGTTACAGTTAGAAAAAATGCTAAAAGTAAAATATTTAGCAGTTTCTCTAACTCTAACTACAGTAAACTACCTTAGAAACAATTTAAACGTACTGAATAAACTATAGAACCTGTACTACAATCGTATCTACCAGATTTATGATTGGTCTTTTATTAAACCAGTTATGATTTTTCTGTTAAAGTGGCGCTAGTGTGCGCGTTGAAAATCCGGGTAGGCAAACAGGATAAGACAGGTCCTATGTACGCGAGCGTAGAGTACTGTGCTCTGATTCCCGTCTATCCGTCGTTTGATTAATTACCAAACGTCATACCGATGGAGTGATTCGACGTGATACTGTTCGGTGGCGGGCCCATTTATTTGCACGCCACGGTATCGGGTGTGGAATGACAGGTGTCACATAGTGACAGTGACCGATGCGATGTATATATACGGGAATAGTTTGCAATTTTGAAATGGCTAATGAAAATTTCGTATTAGTATTGCTAATATTTAAAGTACGGAGATGAGGCTCGTGTGGGTTTATTAGAAAATACAAGTACGGACAAGAGCACGTCAAGGTTAACACTGCGGTATCTTATGCTTTTTAAAATAACTAACACGACAACTACATAATTATTTAGTGAAATTACAAAGGCGCGGTAACAGAGTTGTATTAACTCATTAATTTTACGTCAGCCGCATTTCAAACCATGATTTTTACTTTACCTATAAACTATACTAAAGCCTAGAGTAAGAAGAGATTTAACTTTATTTTTCATAGTGTTTGTATGAAGAACAAAGTTATGTTTGCAGTTGTTAAAAATATGCTATATCTCAAAAACTATTTTCGTTGAAAGTATTTGTTTCGTTGAAAGTAGATCTACATATGTATTTTGTTTTAAAATTGACACTCGCTTAGTTTAGAAGTTAGAGAGGGGGGGACGCCCATTTAACCATTTTGGAATCGTCTATGTATCAAACGTTAGGAAACCTCTATGTTATTTTAAAAGGCCTACATAAACATCTCACACGGCATAGGTATGTCAATATATATTTTTTCGGTTTTAGTTTAAGGAGCCAACCCTTAAATACTCGTATCATTATTTTTTATTTTTGTTATAAGAATTGTAAAGCGGTTAACAGGGTACATCTTCCTATTAAATTTCAACAGTGCGATGCTTATAGTTTCAGAATAAAGTGGCTGTGACCTACGGTCGGACAGACAGACAAACAGACAGACTTGATGAAACTATAAGGGTCCTGTATTTTGCCTTTCGGCTATGGAAACCTAAAAACTACACGTATTGTGTAAGGCATTTTAAAAAGTAGATCCTGTGCTTGCTTACGCATTCATCTCTCTCTTGCGCTGTAAAATGGCGTCACGTGTTGCATTCTAAGAAAAAATGATTTTTAAAAGTAAACCGTCTTACACCTGAGCTCCTTGTGGTATTTCAAAAATTTTAGTAATGCCAAACATGATTTAAATCATTAACATCATCATCAAGCCAAATAATAATACATTAAAAATTTTGTATAATTTAAATCAAATGATCAATAACAAACCAAATCCAATTTGAAAAAAAATCTTATTCAGCACAAAATTAGATTGCTTATCAGCTTTTTCATTGCATTTTCCATTCGCGGTCTCCCTTCATCGTTTGCATTCAGGTCTTGTTTGAGCTCCCTGTTATATCGCTGACCTATTTAGTGTGTTATAATTGAGTAAAAGATCAGTAGGTTTGGTTCAAATTGCACTAAGAAGTAGATTTTAAATTACCTACAATACTTGCATTTAAGCTCTGGCAACCCGTGCATCGTGACACTGAGCTGTCTCTAAGGAAATAATGATTACTTTTTTTCTGGTGACGTTAAATCAATTGTATGCAATCACTTATTGCAAGTTGCAACAGCAACTCTTCAAACGATCTTATCAGACACAAACAAAATACGCTAATGACATGTTATGAAACAGAGGCCTAATTTTTCAATCGTTAGATAAGAAACTGTTAATCGAACATATACAGCTTCATTAATTACGTTATATATTTTTATCAATCAGTTTTGTGCTCGCTGATGCACACACTCGCAGGTATGCATTAGTTTATTAATCATTTATGTAAATAAAAAAAAATTAAAGTATATGTGTTTGGTAGTGTTGTATGGATGCTCAACTAAGTTATCCCGAGAACAACATAGTAACTAGACAAACCAGCGATAGAATTTAACATAGTATTATTTATGCAAATAAAATAAGTTTGTAATTATAAAAAATAATAAGGTAACTGTTATTTTAAAATCGGTTTCTTAATACTTTATGAGTCAGGGCGCAGCATTACTGTCAAACTAGCAATTCGTATTGCGATTTCGCATGATATGTATAGAATTATTTTAATAAAACAACGTAAATATTATTTTTTGTACCATTGTAGTATTATCATTTTATTGATAATATTCGTTTACACTGAGTCAGAAATGAGCTGCCTGGAAATTAAACGGCTAAAGTTGGATCGCAATACGCCCCCAGTTACGTTTCATCTGACGTTTGAAAAATCAGCCCTAAAGCTCTTCCGAGTACAACGTAGCATACTATGAACGTGCTGGGAAAGTGTCCGGCAAAAAAATATTCTTTATACCCTATTCTTTGTAAATAAATATACCTTGCCCTACTAGACCGGTCCGTCGTCGACCAACACCATAGCGTACCATGCACGGAGCGTGTCGGCACTTGCACGTACAGCACGGCAAGGCAAAATACGTTTTTGCTCGTTCTTGCTCTCGCTCCATATAACCGTGAGACAGAACGATGTCAATCCGGCAAGATAAAGCGTATCGTGTTTTTTTTCATGCCTGAACTTTGTATCTTGTTTTATAAAACCATTTTTCAGTAAAGGGTCAACAGCAAAAACCCACTGCTTCTGCTTCAACTGTGACAAGAGAGTGTTCCACTAATGGTTTTTCCTTTGTCTTTTGACTGGCTCAATTGTAATATGATTCCCGGGATTAAATGCAATCTTAGTATTTGATTAGGTCTGAAGATGTGATGGTTCTACTCTTTTCCTCAGGACTCCGATTTACGAAACATCTCACAGCAAAATCTGTTTTACCACACAATGATACAAATATAAGTTTCTATTGGATGAAGCTTATGAATGGGTGGGCCATATGGGCCAAAATTGATTGATATTACACTAATTATTGACGTTCATAAGTGGCATTTTGTGTCCTAAATTAAATAAATTATTTTTGATTTTGATTTTTTTTGATTTTGAATAGTCATAAAATCATTTATTTGACCATCAATTTTCTGGATTGAAAATCAACAAAGCCATCTTTACAAAGCTATTTCCGCAGTCGCAATCAAAACACAAACATAAAAAGCTCAGTGAATAACGAAGTATTCAATTCAATTTATTTTAATCAGTAACGAAGGCGTTTTGACATGTATATTTATACGTTGTCTAAATCTATTTAGTATGAGACTATCACTAAATCTTTTCAATATGCTGTTTTAGTATGTAGCATGGCAATACGTAGAATATACCATATTTATGATCGAAAGTTATTATCATAGTAACTTCCAAAATCATTTAATTCAGTTCTATGTCTATCTCATATACACATATAATAGGAAACTTAACTTCCATAACCAATACATTAATATCATCATAAAATCGATTCTGTTTAATGAATATCTTTATCACGCGATAGTTTAATGATAAATATTTAAACCGGCAGCTCATTCATTTTAAATTATTTCTAAACACAATCACCTTATTAACACTTCCGTTCAATTAGTTTTCGATTATTTTGCACTAGCCGTTCTTTTTAAACTTTAACGGTGTTGCGAACTTAAACACTCAATTTGCATGGAAATCATATCGCGTTCGCTTGTTAATAGGAAATTTTCCTAATTAATACGCCTTCGGTGCTGGATTCTGTGCCAATTAAAAGTTTCGTCGAGTGTGGCTGGAGCTATTGTGTGGCAATTGATAATTTTGCGGAGCCGGGAGCGCGAGCGGTACGAGGCACCTATTTTGTAAGACAACAGTGCCCTCTTTGAGAAAAAATCTAAATTCACATGTTTTATACTTATTCGTAATGTACTTATTAAACAGCAGGGCTGATTTTTCAAACAAATTATGTTATTCACAAGGAAAATTGCCATGCACGTATTTTGATCAAAAACACAAAACTTTGTTTTTCCGTAAACGCTGATTAATTAAAAGTGAGTGGATCTCAAATCTTCTTAACTTATCTCTAGCCATTAGAACTAGAATCAATATGTCCGACAAATAAATTCTAAGGTTGTGTAATATATGAATGATAATATCAGATAGTAAAGGGAATGTGAAAAATTACTATTATTACATAATCAGACCCCAGACTTGCTTGCGAGACACGTTTCAAGTGAGACAGTTTGGCGGAATACCGAAATGCAACGGATAGAAATGCAACTTCGGGAATTGATAATGGAGACTCTTATAGCATACTGAGTTATCTTAGTTCGAATCTGATACTTCGAAATGATTTGAAATGTATTTTGAAGTCAGAACAAAAACACGCACCATTATTTTCGTAAAAGGGAATTGAAATGAATAAAATTTTAGAGTAGGTAATTTTACTCCTGCAAGCCTCGCTATTCTTGCAAGGAAGTTAAAATCCCGATGGTCGCGAACAAGGCAGACGTTCTGTTTTAGAGCCTTTTATTTTTGTATGTATATATTTCTATAAAATTATTTAATTTTTATGGCATCTAAAATTTTGATTCTGTCAATGAAGGTATTTGCCTCTTTTAATTTAATGTTCTTTATTATAATTATCTGATAATCATAATTTTAATCCAACAACCTTTAATACTGAGAAGTGGAACATTTTGTATGAAAATATGTGTGTTCAAAACTATGAAGCAGAACGTAATAGAACATAATATAATAGCGGCTTAGGTTGAACAAATAGTTCTTACTAAAAAGGCGTTATTACTGTTACCGAGCGGCAGATGTATTACCTATTACAAACTGATTTCTATAGCGATTTGTCTCCATGAGAGTAAATTATATACGTACCTAGGCTCAAGATGGCGGACGCGGTAAGAATTGTTCCGAAGTGGCAAACGATTAACAATATGCTCCAAAAGTTGTTTCAATATGAAATTGAATTTAAACATCGATAACTTGACCGTTTTTGTTAAAAAATTGCTACTTATCCAGGCCTGAAGATATTCCAGGGCACTGTCAAATACTACTTACATTCGATAACTGTATAAATGCGAAGGAGTTTTGTTTTGAGATTCTGCAAGATTATTATAGTCCGGACATTAGCAACTGAATCGTGAGGCCTAAATATAATAAAAATACAACCTACAGCTTTATATTTGAGTAAAAGCAATGGGCAAGTAACACTTTTAAGACATAAGAAAATAACAATTCAGTTGATAACACGCCAACCACATTTTTTTTCCAATAGGTAGGCATTAAATAGGCACTAGATGGAAATCTAATTCCCAATATCGAGGGAAAGTTAGCTAAAAACCCTGCGGATTCTGCCACGAACTCGGAACCCTAATGAATTTATTGTTAAAGGTTATCTCCGGGGTCCGTATGGGAAATGATAATTTAAGAAGTTTTCCCGCGTTATGCCGGCTTGTTCGTGAGGGCATGACATTTGCGCCTTTTATTCCCTGTGTAAATACTTATCAGGACCTTTTTTTGGGTCGCTATGTTGTTTTGATACCCCGTATTTTGTGGTTTAGTGATATTCTTTGTTAAAGAAGTGAAAGTACGGCGGTAGACACTTTTATGATGTTTGGATTTGCTAGATAGTATATTTGTAGCTAAGCTTACCATATAAGCTCTACTTCTGCAAAATCTCACTAACTTTAGTGAATTATATTCAATTTCACGTATGATAGGTGTACGGTCACCATGTCCTCATTACAAAGAAATCTTGTGATCACTAGCATAAGCTGATTTTAAACAAATGAAAATGTATCAAGACAAAATTCAGATTGCCGTGACAAAATATTTGTTGTGTATTATCTTAAAATATTAAAACCCTTATATATTAACAATAATATTTTACAATATTGTATACCGTAAAAAAGGTTTTAATGTTTCTAACGTTTTTTATTTGTGTTTGTAAGCGCTAACTAAATAACACCTGCTTAGTACTGGTAATAATAACTGGTAGTAATATTGAAGGGCGCTTTGGAATTTCCTGTTGAATGTTTCTCTAGTGGTCCGTATAATTAGCGAATTTGGGTTCGCTCCAGCCTCGGCCCACCCCGATCCCTTTTTAAAATTATTATAATTATAAAAAAAATGCGCAAATCAGTTCACCTGTTCTCGAGTACGTGGTGTAACTAGCACGATTTACTTTAATTAATAGTTAGCTGTATAGATTTACTTTAAAAGCATTAAATCAGATTCCGATAATCGTTTTGTTTTATGAAGCTATCATTATAGGATACTAACGGTCCCCCGCGACTTCGTCCGCGCGTTTTGAGTTTGCTCCCTCCCCTCCCGTCGCAGCGTATCAGCTTTCCAACCCAAAAAATATTGTTCAAATCGGTTCAGTAGTTTCTGAGATTAGCGCGCTCAAAAAAACTTTTCATATTTATAATTTCTAGTATAGAATATTTATGTCAAACCATGTTAAGCAAATTTTTCTTAGCGAAAAGTGCAAACTTATCGACGTTTCAACCCCCAAGTATACAAACGCCGCAGTGATATCGCCCCCGGTTACGATAGCTCTTAAGGTTCTACCATGTAAAACTGACAATATTTTTAACCGAAAGGTTAAAATAAATGTCAATTAATTTCATGTGCATAAAGTATAGAGCCTGAGCCCGCGTGGTGGAGTATGGCTCGAATATCCTGATAGTTGAGGTAAGACATTTACCCAGCGATGGGACATTACAGGCTTACTTAGTTTTTTTTTTTACTTTAATATAAAGTATGTGACATTTTGTGGATACGGACTGTAATTATTATATTACACAATATTATAGCAATATTTTTGACATCATTTTTTATAAAGATTTCGCAAACGTTGTAGTCTGCGGTCCGTTCCATACAAATTGCTCGAATGCGGTCAGTAATATACGGATCGGACCGCAGACCGCAACAAGTAAGCCAAGTCCTTAAAAGTGTTATTTCACTATCTACACAAACTTTTCAAGTACTTACTTTAGTACACTAAACTTTATGAAATGTTTAACAGGAAAATAGCTTTTAATATTAAGTTTTTAGTGGTATTTTTTTTTAACTTAGGGAGTATTGAAGGTTTCTCGTGTTGTAAGGTTCAATTGATTATTCATTATAAAATATTCGATTCGAATTAGATCTGTAAAGCACTACTCTTTCTTCATATTTGCTGTCTTTTCATCTTGCTTACCTTTAAAAAGCGAGGTTATGGTATTCTCACCAAAAGGCACTTACATAGAATATGGTATACCCTATCTTGTTAAAAGGAATTACACTTTCACACAAAAGAGGTAACAAATTTAAATATTTGTGACAGGTTGTAAGCGATACGCCTTGTAATGATCTTGGACATCGAAAGGGAGGGAAGAGCTCTGACGGTGAGAGCCAATATGCTGGCTAGAAGATTTTTACGTAGCTCACATGATGTAAAAATATCATTATTTAAGACTTTCTGCCAGACTTTATACGCGTGCAGACTATGGCCAGTGTATACTCATAAACCTACCGGTACCTACTGTTCGTGTTCAGTATAACAACGCCTTCAGGATGATGTTGGGACTTCGCGCTTTGAAGTGCCTCTGGTATACTTGTTTCTGAAGTTTACGCGAATATTACTCATTGAAATAAAACAACTTTTTTACGGATTAACTTTTCGCGTGTTTATTAATTTTATCCCGACGTTTCGAACACTTTACAGCGTTCGTGGTCACGGGTAGACTAAGATGTTATTTGTCATTTACAGAGTTTTGAAAAATATACACTACCGTCACTCATATTATTAATTAACGTTCCTATCCACGCAGAAAGAGCTAACTGTGTCTTGTGATCTTGCAGTGAGTGGTCTAGCTTGGGTCCTAGTTAGAACTGGATCCCATGCAGGTGGAATTTTCCAACCATCTTCTCTGTTGAAATTTGGATGTTTTCTTATTTCTATAGCTTCGCGTAGCATACGTGGAATGAACCGACGTTCTTTTGATAGTACTTTAGGTTGGTCAAAGCGTATGAAGTGGTTGGGTTTATCTAAGGCATGTTCACACACTGCAGATTTTATGTTTCGTCTATGTTTAACGTCAGCTATATGTTCTTTTATCCGCATGCCTATACTTCGTTTGGTTTGCCCGATGTAGGAAAGGCCACAGTCACATTCCAGTCTATACACCCCTGCATCTTGAAGAGGTATGGTGCACTTGACAGGTGGTAAAAATTGGTTAATCTTCTTAGGCGGCTTGAAATAAGTCTTGATGGAAGCTCGCTTCAAGATATTCCCAATCTTGTCAGTGACCCCCTTGATGTAAGGTAGTACGGCAGGTGGGCGTTCAACTGTCATGGGCTTGGCACTGGCACGGGGTCTGCAACGACGTGGTACTGGAAGCTGGTTGTCCCGTAGTACCTTCCTTACATGCTGAAGTTCAGCAGCCAGGTGTCGGTCGTCACAGATGCCCAACGCTCTCTGAAACAAAGTTTTGCCCACGGTAGCTAACTGTGAAGGATGATGGTGAGATGCACCATTGAGATATTTGTCTGTATGGGTGGCCTTTCTAAAAACTGTGTGGCTAAGTGTGTTATCAGAATTCCTAGTAAGTAAAACATCTAAGAAAGCTAGTTTATTGTTTGCCTCAATTTCCATAGTAAATTGTATTTGTGGATGAATAGAGTTAAGATGGTTCAAAAAAGCAGAAACTTTATCTGTGGGTAATATTGTGAAGGTGTCATCTACGTACCGTTTATAAAACCTTGGTGATATAGGTGATGTGTTCAAAGCTGTGGCCTCAAAATCTTCCATGAAGATATCAGCAACAACAGGTGATACTGGGGAACCCATCGCTACACCATCAATTTGTATGTAGAATTCACCATCCCATAATAAATAGCCAGATGTAAGGCAATGCTCTAAAATGTAATAAGCGAATTATCTTTTATCTTTCGAGGTATGTCTAAGTCGATTTCCAAAAAAAAGATTATTCTGAGAATGTTGACACTAAAGAAAATATAAGACATACCTAGTACTCAAATAAAATTTTCAAATTAAGTCAAAAATATTCTTTCATAAACAAATTGACTCTGTAAATAGCAGTAAAAAGTATTTAGTAGAGCTTCCTAGTGAAGTCTTAAAGAATGAAGATTAGTAATTAGAAACAGGTAATCTCAAGTGGCAATGGGCAGGGCTCATAGCGCAAAATACTGATGACCGTTGAGGCAGAAAAGATCTAGATTGGAGACCCTTTTGACCAGAGACGCAACGTAAGACGTCCACCGACAAGATGGATAAACAACTTTGTAAAGGGCGCAGGATCAAACTGGATGCAGACCACATCGAACAGATCGAACGCTGTGGATAGCCGTGTGGCCTATTTTCAGAGGTGGACGTCCCGTGGCTGATAATGATGATGATAATGATGATGATGGTGGTGAATAAAAAACGCTCTGTTTGAAAAATTAAAATACAAATCCTATGTTCGCTGTCAAATTAATTATTCATTGTAAAAATCTCACTGCCCAGTCCATTAAGATATAAATCGTTTTTTTTTTAATGAAAATTTAGCAAACAGTCGTAATTGATATCAATCTCTTCAAAAACGGTTTAGATTTACTCCGTCTCAAAGAAGAGTCGCAAATGACAGCGACACGGTTCGCTAGGTTCGCTTAGATATACGCGATGTTCTAGAAAAGTAAATGTTAAAATAAAAAAATATTTACTCTTGTATAACATTTAGTCGCACTTGGTTTGGTCTGAAAAGTCAAGAGTTAATCCATACATATAAAAAAAACAGGTTTAAAATTTCTAAACGTTTTTCTGCCATTTGTCGCTATCAATTTTACCGAAAATCCTGAGTTAAACTAAGTCTGGTTCATATTCATCATCATCAAAATTAGTCTTTTTACTATTTTTATCAGCAGACAGCCAATTCGAAAGTAATCGTTCCTTAGTTTTAGCTAATAACTAAAATGTTGCCGATGTCAATGAACTTTAAACTGTCACAGCTGGATCTAAAATAAACCCATTTAATTAGTCGTCTAGAACAAAGTATAAATTCGTAACATGCTTGGCCGAGCTTTCGGAGCTTTAGATTAGCAGTTGGCGTAGAGAGTAATAAGATTTCATAGAAAACTAACTGTTCTCCGCAACTTCGTCTGCGCGAATTTTGGATATTTTGATCTGTCTTCATTCTTCCTCATTCAAAACTGTATTTTATTTTTTATACTTTAGGGGATGAATTTTGAAATAAAGCCTGTACCTACTTTAGAAAGTGCCATCATGTCTATGAAGGCGCGCACCACCCATTTTTGGTTGAGAAAAGCGTGGAATGCGGGGCGTGTGACAAATAAAAAAATAAACAAAAACTTGCACACTTCTATACTAATATTATTAAGAGAAGAGTTGTTTGAAGCTGAAGAGTTTGTTTGTTTGAACGCGCTAATCTCAGGAACTATTGGACCGATTTGAAAAATATTTTTGTGTTGCGTAACTTATTTATCGACGAAGGCTTTAGGCTATAGTCTATTACGATGGGAGGTGAGGGAACAAACTAAAAACGCACGGACAAAGTCGCGGGGCTCACTAGTATTCTATAAACGATTAGGACGAATGGTCGGGCGCGCCTCCGTGAATAGTACTGTCTATATCAGTGACCGTCCGATTTGTACGGTAACCACACGACAGATCCCATCAAGACCTGGGTGTAGAGCGTGCACACGGGCAAGTCTCCACTGCAAGGGAGGAACATTATCATCACACAACACCACAATCATGCCCTCACGGATCGGGGAGCCTCGATCGCTTAACCACTTTGTAGCTTGTTGAATATGATGTAGGTATTCGAGACTCCATCGTTTCCAGAAATGCTGAGTGGACTGCTGAATGAGTCGCCATCGCGACAGACGGCTGGGATTCTCATCCATTAATGAAACGTCAGGAAGTGAAGGTAAAGGTTCACCTATGAGAAAATGTGATGGAGTTAAAGGAAGTGGATCCTTTGAATCAGTACTTAAAAGGCAGAGAGGGCGTGAATTTAGAATTGCCTCAATCTGACATAAGAGTGTATGCATCTCGTCATAAGTTAAAGTTCGCGTGCCTATTACACGATGAAGATGTTGTTTAAAACTCTTAACTCCCGCTTCATGCAATCCACCAAAATGGCTGGCATGGGGGGGTTGGAAATGCCAAGTGATGCCTTGGCCTAATACCTTGGAATTGAGCGTAGTCTGTACTGCGTCATTTCGCAAAAAAACATATAATTCCTTGAGATACCTATCGCATCCCACGAAATTCTTTCCACAGTCGGAGTAAATGTCGGTACACAATCCGCGTCGCGAAGTAAAGCGTCTAAGCGTAGCTATAAATGCTTCTGTGGAAAGCTCGGAAACAATTTCCAGATGAATTGCTTTTACACTTAAACAAACGAAAACTGATACATAGCATTTTACTATCTTTGCATTTCGAACTTTATTAGCCCGAACGTAAAAAGGACCCGCGAAATCTACTGCAGTTTTGACAAACGGTCTTGCTGGTCGCAAGCGTGCAGCGGGCAGCGCACCCATCGACGGCTGCGTATGCGTAGGCCGCGCACGAAAACACCTAACACACCGATATACGCGTTGACGGATAATGTCACGACTAGATAAAATCCAATACTTTTGTAAAAGTGTGTATTGTGTGCATTGCGCACCACCATGCATTAAAACCAAGTGAGCATCGTCAATAATTAAATTTGTCAATGGATGTTTTTTGGGTAAAATCAATTGATGCTTCGATTCAAAAGATAAAAGCGATTTATGGATTCGACCCCCAACGCGCAAAAGTTGATTTGAATCGACAAACGGGTTAAGACGCTTTAATTGGTTTGAAGGTGATTTTCCATTATTTATTTTTAAAATATCTTTGTAGAACACAGAATGTTGAACGACTCGAAGAAGCCGGTTTAACGCGAAATCATATTCTGGAACAGTAACGTGTTGAGTACATGAAGAGTTGACCTTTTTACATTTGTTATAAAAACGAAATATCAAAGCCGTAACGCGAACGAGTTTACCGAGTGAAGAGAAACGCGAAATGATTTCGACGTCCTCGACAGGAGCGGACGAAACCGAACAAGACACGATATTACGCTTTTCCTCATCGGTAGGAAGAACAGGCTTCGGAACAGGCCAACAACTCTCCTCCTGGTTTAACCAGCGAGGACCGCGAAACCACATATCATGACATAAAAATGCAGCGGGCAGCATGCCGCGCGAGGCAGCGTCCGCAGGGTTGTCGGCGGAGGGCACATGCCGCCAGCGACGCGCAGGGACTGAACTTGTTATTTCCGTAATACGGTTGGAAACGAATGTTTTCCACTCATGTGGAGAGGAACGCAACCATGATAATACTATACTTGAATCTGACCACGCATAAACTTGGTCCTCGTTTATACGGTCACCATAAATTTTCCTAACCTTTTGAATTAATTGTGATAACAAAACTGCTCCCATCAACTCAAGGCGGGGAACAGATATACGACGCGTAGGTGCAACACGAGTTTTCGCTAAAACTAAGGACGCATGCACACTTCCATCCTCACCTTGAACCCGAAGGAAGATACATGCTGCGTATGCTTTTTCAGATGCGTCGGAAAAGCCGTGAAGCTGTACACTACAATTCTGAGAAAATATATGACGTGGAAAACTAACGTCAGAAAGCAATGGAAGTTGAGAAATAAAATTTGACCACGAATCAATTATATCTTGTGGTGGGGTCTCATCCCAATCCACATTTGAAATCCACAACAATTGAATTAAATGTTTCGCAAACAAGGTCACTGGAGATAAAAGCCCTAAGGGGTCATAAATACGAGCGATTTCCGAAAGAATGTACCTCTTTGTACATTTTTCAGAGGAAACCTTGACACTAAAACCGAAAGTATCCAAATTTGGGTCCCACTGGAGACCTAAAACCTTTGTTGATGCGTCATTTTCCATTTTAGCGAACGGAACCTGTTCGCGCCGCTCACCATGAGAAACTGTTGGCTGAGAAGCGTGAAGTAACGCAGCGGAGTTACTATGCCACTTGTGTAGTTCGAAGCCAGCTGATTGGCATATGGCGATTAACTCACGCTGTAAGGCGAGCGCCCGTGATTCATCACATTCACCTACTATGACGTCATCAACAAACACGTCGTTCATGAGGACTTGAGACGCGCGCGGGAAGCGTGCGGCCTCGTCACGAGCTAGCTGCTGTATGGTGCGAAGCGCTAGATAGGGAGAAGAACTGACTCCAAACGTAACGGTACACAGCCGATAATCACGTAGGGGAGCTTCGGGTGAAGTGCGCCATACGATACGCTGAAAATCCCTATCGGACTCGCGAATTAAAATGTTACGATACATCTGTTTAATGTCAGCTGTAAAAGCGACTGAATGAATACGAAACTTTAGTAACACGTCAACAATGTCTAAATGAAGTTTTGGACCAACTAATAAATTATCATTGAGAGAGCGACCACTGGTAGTCTTAGACCCGGCGTCATAGACTACTCTTGTTTTAGTCGTTTCACTAGATTCTTTGACCACGGCGTGGTGCGGAATGTAATAAGTACCTTCTGCAACTGCTTGACTATCGACGGGCTCCATGTGACCAAGCTCTAAGTACACTTGGAGGCATGCGTGATAATCGTTTTTGAGCTGCGAATTACGCTCAAGCTTGTACTCTAATTTACGAAATCTAGACACAGCAATCTCCCTAGACTCGCCGAGGGGCGGTGCATCGGGTTTGAAAGGAAGGGCGACCACATATCGCCCACACTCGTTACGCGTATGCGTGTCTTCATAGATAGCTTCACACAAAAGCTCATCAGGAGTGAGAGACCTTTGTTCTGAAATTGTTTCGAGCTCCCAGAAGCGCTGGAGGTCAAAGTCGTCGTGAACGGAGCTGTGACACACCTGGATCGGGAGTGAAACCTCACTAGAAGAATTGAAATCAAGTTTACCCAACAATAAATAACCAAAGATACTATTCATAGCTATCGGCGAACCTGGTAAACCTGTAATCGTATTATGCAATAAAATGTGAGGAAGAATGTCAGCGCCTAAGAGTATTTCTACTGGTTGAGGAGTATGAAAATTAGGATCCGCTAAATTAATGTTTTTTATATGTGACCACCCTGTATATGGTAACTTACAAGTGGGCATCTGTGTTGCAATCAATTTAGGCAATATCAATGCATCAATTTGAATAGAAGGTTGCAATTGATTTCTCGGTGAAATAAAACACGACACTAAACCTTTAGGATAAACCGGTTTGCTATCATTTATCCCGAACACCGGCGGTATGTTTACGCGCTTGCGTGAAATTCCTAATCGCTGCGCACAAGCCTCCGAAATAAATGTAGCCTGGCTGCCTGAATCAATGAGGCAACGCACAGTTGATAACTTCTGATTGTTATCATACACATCTACGAGTGCAGTCGAAAGCAACACAGTACTTGTTCGTACATTCGAATCATTGGATGTTTGATTGCAACAATCCAATGCATTATTACGCGTCGAGGTCATGGCTAACTGGGAATCAACAAGACTATGATTCACCGCAGGGGGTGGGAGCGAGACAGATAGACTATTCCCGCTACTCTGATCGGCAGGTTTATTTACGTCGAAATGAATTAATGTGTGATGGCGTTTTTGACAATTTCTACATGAAAAGTTTGATTTACATTGGCTCACGTTATGGCCGAGATGCAAACAATTGAAACACACGTTTTTCTTTTGAATAACTGCGAATCTATCACTCACGGAAAGATTAAGGAATTTTGTGCATTTTGTCAACGTATGTTGAGCATTGCATAACAAACAACTAAGTTCAGTATTATCACCTTGTTTGTGAGGTAGAATATTATGTGACGAGTCTGACGTAGGCTGAGACAAATTTGCGGCGAATGAACGTCGCTGAATGGCCGGAACCGCGCCGTGATTGGCCGGATTGACCTTAGTGAGTAAAGTTTTATTTAACTGACCGCAAGAATTATAACAAATCTCGTTAGCCACTAGTTCACGCTCAAGGAATGCAATTAAAATGTCTACTTCGGGAATGTCCGATGGTGATTTTAATGATAACTCGAATTGTTTACGCACGGACGCTGGTATTTTGCTTAAGAGAATATGTAACAATATAAAACTCCATTCTCGAGTAGGGAACTTCATTACTTCGAGTGGTTTAATGTTTTCTTGAAAAGTGTTAAGCAGATTACGCAGATCATAAATTGATTTCTCACTACAAGTTTTGAGGTTAATGATTTTATCAAGATGATGTGAAGCAATTAATCTTTTATTCTGGTAACGCGAAGTCAAGATTTCGATTGCTACTGAATAATTATCATCAGTGATTGGAATGGATTTAATTAAATTAAAGGGCTCATCTTTTAATGTAAGAAGTAAATATCTAAACTTTTCCGCATCCGTGTAGGCAGTATTGTGGTGAACGAGAGAAGTGAATAAATCAAAATAGGAAGTCCAGTCGGAACTTTTGCCAGCGAAACTGGGCAAAGGTAGCACTGGTAATTTTGCATTACTATTAGAAAACTCAGAATTATGAGCAAGGGAACGACTCATTCGCCTGCCTCGCTCCTCAAATTGTTTAAGTTTGTCTACTTGTGTAACAATAGCATAATACGCATCATCAAAGTCGTTCCTAATTTTGATTTGTTCATCTTTGTTAAATGATTTAGACTTGATAAGAGTTTTTTCGATCTTAGTTTGCAGTTTGCTAAACTTTCTTTGCTGAGCTAATAAATCTTTAGTTCGCGAAATAAACTTTTGTGTATCGGTAGTTGCGAACTGTAAGGTTCTCTTTAAATCATCTAGGATAATGTCTCGCTCAAAAACATCTTGAATGTACGAACTATTTGAATCCAAAGATATTTCCTCCGATGTTTCATCACCTTTTGTCGGCGCCATTTTGCGTTACAAAGATGGTCACACGAGTATGAAAACGTGGTACGTAAGTACGCTAAAAACAACAAAAAACACAATACAACTTGGAAGGAACAACGATCCGATGAGAAGGATCAAAAAATTATGTTGGATTGCGTGAGTTTCTAGACTAGAACATACCTTCGTTCCTGGGTGGCGGCCGCGTGCTTGCCGGGCCCGGCGTATAGGTGCTGTTCACAACTCCTCGCAACTCCAATCCACAGGCTTAGCTGGTTGCTCGTTGCTTCTTCTGTTGTTGTATCGATTCGCTTGTATCACATCACAGAAATAGTCCACAAACACGGAGGAAAGGTTGCCGCTGATTCGCACGGTACCTCGTTCAAAAATCAACCATATTTCAACTGTTTTTTTTTTTTTTTTTTTTTTACACCGTTGAGGTGATGCACTTGCCAGCACGACCACTTGGATTTAACGGTAATGTTGCTAGTTGAATATATTGTTATATTGTACTGAATAACGAAATTAAATTAAATCTATTTCGGTACGAAACATTATTAATAATGTATTATTAGGATATAATAAGCAATGCAGCATGAAATTTGAGATCAGTGGTGAGCCATTCCAGATTTAAAGAGGGCTTAGACAGGACCCACTGTCACCAAAACTTTTTATCGCAGTGCTCCACGACGTGTTCTATAAAAATTGATTGGTTTCAAAAAGGCATTCGAATAATCGGCAGATATCTCAATTGGCTTAGATTTACAGACGATATTAAAATAATAGCTGAAACGGCTAAAGACTTAGAGCAAATGATATTTACACTCGATCAAGAAAAAAAGAAAGTTGGACTCGAAATGAAAAAAAAAAAACCAAATGTTACAAAAAACTGATACATGTAAATGGACACAATTAAATATATTTTGACTATATATTTATTAAGGTGAGCAAGTCTTATTTAACGCGAACAGTAATTTAGAAGAAGTAACAAGAACAATAAATCTGGCATGGAAAAAGTTTTGGTCACTAAAAGATATTCTTAAACGAAACTATAGCCTACATATGAAAAAAAAAGCGTAATAAACACCTGTATTACACCATGTCTCCTTTACGGCTATCAAACCTGAATTTTTACAATAAATATAAAACAAAGGACAGAGATTGAGATTACACAGAAAGAAATAGAGAACGGATAATACGGATGAAAAAATACATAAAGTGAGAAGCGAAATACATACATATCACAGACGCACTAAAACACGCACTAACAAAAAAGTGGAAATCGACTGGTCACATCGCACGCTGCACAGACAGAAGGTCGATGTGGATCATAGAGACCACAAAATGGAAGGGTCCTGCAGGCAAAAGAAGAGTCGATAGACAGCAGCAGTGGTTGGCCGACGATATCGTGCAGACTTTGGAAGGAGATTGGATAGAGCTGGCCCAAGATACAGAAAGGTGAAAAAAGCTGGAGGAGTTCTATACCCATAACGGGGTTCTTAGCCCACAATATAGACTAAATGAAAAACATAACTGAAACTAACACTAGCACTAAGTATAAACAAAAATATACTGATAACATTTGAATTGTGAATAAAGGGTGATGGAATAAAAGGATTCAATATAATAAGCAATGCTTTGTAGCACACATAACTAACTTGTTAATTTGATAAAATACTTAAGGCTTGTTTCACTATGACCAAGTAAGTGACCAATTAAGTTATCTGTCATTTATTTTATTCGATCATTATTTGTGTTATTCGTTAGTTAGTGATGTTATGTGCTAGTCGACGGTGAAACTGGCGACTTTTGATATTGATTGTATAATTTTAACAAGTTTTTAATATTCCTTTTATTTTTCTCTTTTAAAGCGTTCAAAATTGAATCATTGCATTTAACATAGCTTCAGACCGATATACAGCAGATAAAGCTTTATTGAACCTTCTTATAAAGATATAAGTCTAACACAGCTCTGTCCATTTCATCCTCGACTTTATCTCAAACCAGTCGTGGTCCAAATGGTTCGTGTAAACGCCGCCATTTGTGAATAGCGATCCGTTGCCTAGCAACGAGACGCTTTGAACTGTCGCGAACGGGCTCTATTTGAACGCTACCTATAGACTTCATAGCTGAGGAAGAACAGATAATTTTGACTGTCTGGGTATCACGTGAATGGGATCATTATCTCTAATCAGCATAAGTGGTAATACGTAACTCCCAACTCACTGAGAGATTTAACTTAGTTTGTAGTAAAAATAAAAAATAAGCATTAAAGTCAGTAGCACTAAATTATGCAGCATTCACTAAGTATCTCATTCAGTGAAACGGCTTTATTGCAATAACAAAGAAAATGATTCATTTATTCGCGAGATCTAGATGTAGTTTCTAAAACGCACCGTCAGTAACATATTTACTACTCTTATATTTTCTTTGAATTTACAATTAAATGCATAGCAAAATAGATGGCAATTGACGCTAATCTCTTTCAATAGCTAGTATACAAATGTTTGCTATCGATATGTTAAGTTGGATAAGTGAATATAACTGAGATCATAATAGTTATTTCTGTGTTACAATAAAGTGATTGATTTGTTTGTTTTCATTCAACTATAACAAGGCTCTATTTGAGCACCTCCTCTCCTACGGTGAGATCAACGTTATAGACGGCAACTCATTAAATTTTCATTACAATAAATAAGTGTTAGGCTTAAGTGGGCTGTTTCCTCCAACGTTTCCATAAAAGAATATATATTTGTGCTTTCTTCGACTTGACAAATTCCTCTTGATATTATCGGAGAATTTGGGGAATTCATATTGTTTGATATTGATACAGTCTGCGTTTTGTTTATTTATCTCGTTAAGTTTATGTATTTTTATATTTTTGGGAGATCTATTATTACTTTTATCTATTTTATTTACCCAAAAATTGGTTACGAGTCTTGGCAATCTTAAGTAGATATGCAAACATTTGTGAACATCCTAACCAAAAGGCTTAACTACTATGTTGGTAAGCTTTAGTTCTTAGCGAGCGAGGTGTAAATCTTGGCTCGTTTGCATAATATGCCCCAAGCGTTGAGTGCCCACACCGGCTTACAGGCAAGTGTATTGTTTTCTTATGTTAATTTAAATTGAAACAAGTATTAACTGATTTGCAACAAAAACAAACTAAAATTACTTAACCTCCTTGTGCAGTTCCACTTGAAAGTTTTTCAAGAAAATATAATAAAATGAGGAGGTTTCGTTTTTTGTATCTATGCTACCAGTCGTTTGTGTACCGATCGGTTTTTTCACTTTTGTTGAAAGTTAGCTTTATAGTTGGTCCCATTGTGGCCAAATCGGGATCTGATGATAAGATCTTGGTGTAATCGAGGCAAAACTCTAAGTTATTAAGGCACATGTCCTGTATCTCACTGTATGTATGATTTTTATTTATTTATTTAAAAACTTCATGCACACAACATAAAATTGTAGGTAAATATGGCGGACTTAATGCGAAAAGCATTCTCTACCAGTCAACCATAGGTCAGGACAGAGAAAAATATATATACAGGCGGTGCAAGTAAATATGTAGAGGCAATAAAAGACAAGAGAACAGCGATAGAGATAACTATAATACGATGATAAACATATATACGACATATACGATTATATAAAAATAATGAAATAATATATTTATTATATAAACATACACATCATTTAAATATACATAATATGGTACACATAGTTAAATTAATGTCAATGAGACGGGTCAGTGAGTTCGTCTCTATATAGTGTTTGCAATGCCTTTTTGAAGGTAAATTTCGAGGTAGATGTTTGGACACTTTTTGGAAGCCCATTCCAAAGTCGAATGGCTGTGAGAGTAAAGGAATTGGACATAAAGCCAGAAATGTGACGGGGAGTGAATAGTCGAAGAGAGCTACTAGAGCGAAGGGACCGGTTATGAGAAGAGTGGAGGTATGAGAATTCATCTTTAAGATAGGACGGAGAGTTAGAATCGAAGAGAATGGAGTATAGCATGAAGTGTCCGAATATGCCTACGCTGCCGAATGGGGAGCCAGCCTAACTGGTTGCGAAACTGAGATATATGGTCAAATTTACTTTGACCGAACACAAATCTTATACAATTGTTGAGGAGCCGGACCATTTTACTGAGGAGATCTTGGGAGACATTTGTGCAGCAAACGTCGGCGTAGTCAAAAATGGGCAGAACCAGAGACTGTACGAGCAGAGCCTTCGTGCTAGAGGGGAGGAAATGCTTAAATCGGTATAGTGCTCGTAAAGTTCAGGTAACTTTCCTACTCATTTCTTTCACGTGGTGACCCCAGCTTAGTGTGCAGTCGATAGGGAGTTAATAGATTAATGAATATAGAGAACAAGATAGGAGAGAGAATACCTCCTTGCGGCACACCAACGATTTTTGATTAGTATCTTAATGTTGACATGTCTTTACGTCTGATAATCACCAGTTTGTGGATCTGGGCTGATGGTGGAATTCCTTAACGCTTGAGAGTACAGCGATTATGATGCCAAAACTTAGTAGCTTATGTAAAAACAGAGTCAATTTGCAAGTAAAATAAGTTTTACAAAAATAGTAAGAACCGTCTTCAAAAAAAATATACACTTAAAAGTTGTAATAAGCTTTTGACTTTTCGAAGAAAGGACTCCATTTTAAGCGAACAATTTATTTTTAGAGTCGTTGCCCTGATAGATGATGCGTAAGATGGCCAATTTGATGGCACCGACACTCCGAAAAGAGATTGTTCGCCATTGCAGATTCTTTTTCAAGAGTTAAGACTTTTATTAAGATTTTTAGTGCAATATATTTTTGTAGTCGGTTATTAATTATTTTGTTACGTTTTAGGCTTTAGACCAGAATTAAAATATTAAAATGTTTACATATGACGGTAACCAATTAGGATACTATTTTGCAAAAAAAGTGACGTTTTTTTTCTATTAGCCCTTTCTTTGCCACATTTTTTGAGGTTAGAGACCTTTTTATACTCCGGAACTTCAATTAATTCATGCATATTTGTTAGTCTCTTCCCATCGCAGTGTGATTTACTATAGCCTAATAAGCTAGCCAATACAAAAAAAAACAATTAAATTAGTCCAGTAGCACATAAGATTAGCGCGTAGCAAACAAACAACCTCTTCAGCTTTAATAATATAAGTATGGATGGATACGTACGAAAATAGTAAAATATTTACTTTCGATCAAAGGTTTGAAATATAAAACAGTGTCCTTTTCATTCAATTTGCGCAAGATTATTCAAATACTTTTTTGTGTACACAGTTTTCGAGACTTATTTATTTCAATATTCTTTATCGTAACTGTATTTGAAATATTCAAAGAAGTCAATGATTTATTCAAACATTTACATTGGAGACGCACCTCTTAATATCATTTTTGCAGACAAGGCTTGTTTCAAACTCTGATTAGAAAGAGTCCCGGTGCGAATACAAAATCAAGAGATCAAAGTGTAATTTACTTTAAAAATAAAGCATGATACAAACAAATTCTACAAAAAAAAACAAAAAAAATTTTGGCAGAGTATACCGTTTTGAAAGTCATCTGAATTAGTTGTTGCGTATCTTAAAGTGTTCATTATGATGAATTAGTTAGCTTAGGGCCAAGTTTTCAATAGTCAGATAAAACTTATCAGACTGATAAATTATAAAGCGACAGATTTAAAAAAAATACAGGTACCTATGATTGCTAAAAATTGAGTGACGTTTTCAAATTAGCCATATTGTATTTTGCTCGATGAATATTTCATATCTGACTATTCAAAAATCAGCCCTTAGTTAACTATTATTGACATCGATCCTACCTTTAGATATTTACCTATTTACAATTTTCTATCTATTACTATAAGCACATTATCAGATACTTATGCTAACCTAGTACTTTTATTGTTGATAATATAAAGTAAATTCTAATTTCAATACAATGGTCAATCTAAAAATGTACACGAACAAGAAACTTTGCCAACAAAGATAACTATCACAATTTGTGACTCCTAAAATAAAAACATCTGATTTGATTTGTTTTAACGATCTGTGGGTCGTCGCAGTGAAGACGCGTCTTCGCCGGAAAATTTCCATAAATCAATTTCAATACAAACACCTCTTAGCGAACTCGGTCCACAGTCTAACAAAGAGGTGGTCTCAGATGCAGCGGAGTAACAATAATAATTATAATAAATACGCAGGGCAGCTTGTGGCGAGCTGTTGGGCAGTAGCGACCCCACGTACCTGATTGCTCCTGGGAGAACCTCTGTTTTTCATCTCTGTCTTGCCTTCACTGGCTGGGCAGAGTGAACGCTGTCGAGGGACAGGATCTCCCACCTCTTGCATGCCTTCATTGGCTGGCTTGAGTGGAGGCTCGCTAGAGCAGAGATGCTCGGGGGAAGAAAGTGTGCCAGTAAAATCCTTGTAGGGATTTTGAACGATTTCCGGAATTGTCCTGAGAGCCGTGGTACACCTCTCCACTCCCCTAGCACCTCAACTGGTGTTGCGCCCTTGTTGTCTACGTCACTTAGTGCTAGCAACTAATTTGGGGGGCCCATCGACTGAGTGTGCAAGTCACCCCCTGCCATATTATCCGTGTGAGAAACATACGTCAGGCAGGGGCCATAGTTCTTCCATAGTCCCAGTTACCCGGTCCACCTAATACCCACACCCATAACTCAGTATCTTTTTGTCCATATCTTGTAATAGCCCTACACAAACCGGGAGTTGTCCTTGGGTGCACTTGTATAGTGCATAGATCACAGCTTTTAGATTAATGTTGTCAAACGGGCCTCTGCGTGTTGGCTTCGGCCCCATGTGCGCCTTTCAAAGGTCCAGGACCCTGTGGTCCCGAGATAGGAAAATGATCAACATAATAATAATAATTTCACAGAAACATGTACAATTCATACGGTATTTGTCAAGTAGGAAACAATTTTTGAAGGAACTACTGTTTTTATTAAAAAGGGAAACGTTTGCTCTACAATTCTGCCAGCTAGTGTCAATCACCAAGGGCGAAGAAGAGAGAGGATATTTACCCGTCATAATAGGAGAAATGGTAGCCAAATATCAATTTGTATTTAATTTAAAAATATATTTTTACCGTCCAGTAGTTAACATAAATTTAAGAAGTGGATAGAATTTGAATTGAAGGCACGTGTTTAAGTTTCTGGGTTATGTATTATCACTGTATGGTCAGGAAATAAAATAACGGATGCAATGAACCTGAGCAAATTATGTAATTTAATGAGCAATTTATTTTTTTACGTGGGAACTCTTTTGTGAAATGTTTATAACTAACGTAAGCTGGTCAATTAGAAACGCTAACAGTAAGACTACACCCTAGTCCGTGACTTGGATGGCAAACGGTCCGCGGTCGGCGACAGTCGGAATGCAGTTATAGTGATCAAATTGAGTCAGTTGCTTCAGAAGTACAGACGAACACGATGCGCTAGATTCAAGCCATAAATATCATTTCATCAGTCCACGTTAAATTGAACTCTACAACTTAAGGAATAGGGATAATAATACCTAAAAATAATATAGGTGGATGTTCAATGTAAATAATAATTGTAAAGAAAATGCTTTTATAATGATTTGTAAGTCCCTAAAAATGAAGATACAATATGAGATTAATCTAACTAATAATTGTTTCAGTAGGCTAGTAGTGGAAATATCAAGGAAATTTATTATAACATTGCTACTTTGTTAGGGTTAGTTAATAAGTTAGGAGGTGGAGCCGGAAGGAGTGGAGGGTTTGAAGATATTTTTTTAGGTTTTTGCTTAATTGACGGAAACGATGTGTTTAAGCACATGAGACCTTTTACAAAATAAAAGCGGATTTGCTTGGAGATTAACTTACTAAAGATTATAACTGAAAAAAGGTTTCTAGAATTATATAATATTTGAGTATGATGAACTACGAGTAATAAAGCTTCCAAACACGTGTGCTTAATTCCTTTAGTGCATGCATGTTTGATATTTTTTTACGGATATTTCGAATAATGGTGAATTATGATGTATCTTTTATAGTTCTTTGAAGCATATTTCAATTCAGGAAACTTTAACTTTAACTTAACAACATTAATTTTCATCTCAATCGCTTTACAAATTTTTGAGATAAGTGAAAAAGGAAAAAGTATGGAATAAAAAATATTATTTCAACTTTTTAACCGCTTTCAATAATGCCCATAAAATTTTATTCCATAGTATTTCTTTTTTCCCATATTTCAAAAAACTACTGATCCGACTTTGATGATACTTACACAATTTATTTACTCGAAATATACGAGTATACTTAATTGACTAAAAAAAGAATAAGTTCGATACAATATCTTGATACCATTATATTTGTTCGCAAACTCATTTCTTGTGCTTAAAAATGTTTTTAACACTCACAGTGTCATATTTTATATTCATAAAGATGAAATAAGAAACCAAACACTTGCGCACGGGCGGGATTTGGACCAGCAACCTTTTGGCTGACCGGGCCAAACGCTCTTACCAATTGAACTACCGTGCTGTCAGTCCGACCCTGTGAAAATTGTGGTCTCTTATGAAAACGTCAATTGCGTGACGCTTACCGCCATCTAGCCGTCTGTTTATGAAACAGATGGCCCAAGCAGTTATTCTTTACAGAATAAATTCAACTTGGAAATTGATGACGCTTCGCTATCTAATGCTTTAGAATGTTTTTAACACTCACAGTGTCATATTTTATATTCATAAAGATGAAATAATAAATAAAGATAAATAATTGGTAAGAGCGTTTGGCCCGGTCAGCCAAAAGGTTGCTGGTTCAAGTCCCGCCCGTGCGCAAGTTTTTGGTTTCTTATTTCATCTTTATGAACTCATTTCTTTACAATTCTTAAATATCTTACATACGAACAAATGTACCCTTGCAAATTTAACACACTTTTTTGGACACCTAAATCATCATCATCATACTCAAATGCACAAGAATGTCAAAAAATACACATGTCGAATAGAAAACCTCCTTTCTGAAGACGGTTCAAAACTTGATTAAGTAAAACTTGCAGCAAATCTTATTAGCTTTGATTTTGTAGAAGGTCTCATGTCGCTAGGATGCATAGTTTCCGATGTATTTGCGAAAAACCTAAAAAATAACTTTCCAATTACTCTCTCCCTCCTCCCGGCTTAAGAGGTACGGGCTGGGACTTTCGTTATGTTAGCCTCTTTAATAGTCCAAAAAAGTGAAGGACAAAAATAGTGTTCTAAGCGATTCCCTTTATGATTCTCCCTTAAGAGACAGGTAGGCCCAAAGAAAATTTTATTGCCAGGCTGCGTAATTTCCTTTGAAAACAAAAAGTACGCTATTAATGAAAAATTTGCCTAATGATCGGAAAGCAGTCTTAATTAATGTTTATTATGAAAGAATGAAAATAATTAATACTTTTTGAGTTAATTAAGCAATAGCTAAAGCAATTAAGCATATATTTTTTTTACTGATTTTCACGACGGTATGTCAAAGACACAAAGGAATAATTAGTTATATAATTAATTAAAATGTCTTCTATCGTATCTGTTTTTAGCTGAAACCATTAAAAACAAAGGTTTCAACTTTTCATTAAGTTTAAAAGCTCATAAAATCGCATTTAACCTTTCGTACCTATATTTTACAAACGGCTATAAAAAGGAGCATAAACTAAAATCAAGATTGATAAAGGTCTGTATTTGTTGATATTGTTTGTTGGAAGGGTTTATGTTCGGGTTTCCCTAGGGATGAACAAAACATACGGAATTGTGATTGCCTGCGCCCACCTTAATGAATTCATAACATAACATAACATCGCTGTTATTTTTGTTTTTATTCATAAGCATTTTAATGTCAAATGTTAAAGGTGAAATGCTTCCATTTTGGTATGCGAATATAGATAAATGGACTCGATCAAACAAATATCATACTTTACATAAACGGTTTTTTAAATAATTGATATTGTTTGCACGAATTGATATATCAATATCAGATTACAACATTGTTTTGTAACAATGGGAGGAGAAATAAAAGGCCATGGAAATATTTATACAATATTTCTGTCCGTAATTTATCTAGTTTTTGTTAAAATATCGCCGTAACAACAACATGAATCAAAAATATTATTTCGAAATTGTTACTAGGGACGACAAAATTTGCGAAAATTTTCAAATTCATAGTTGTTCCTTATGGCTTTTCTTTTGTGATCAACTCTGGTGAGACTTTAGTTAGCCAAACTCAAAGACCTCATCACATGGTTGGTCACATCTGCAGGCGGTCTTCAACAGCCCTAATTATCTTGGCACCCGCCGACAGACAACACTTCACGACATTTATCATGATAAATGGAATTTGTCAACTTCCCAACTTGTAATCATGTTATAATTTTCCAAAACAATACTCGTGCCGTTACATCTGCTCGCTTCCATTAGTTAAGTGACGGATAATGGTATTGAAATATTTAATTTTCGTCATTTGTTCAAAGTGAATTGGATAATTTAAGTTTGCTAATGTTTCCGGTGACATGTGTTTTAAATAACTTATTCTATGATTTAATAAAGCAAATCAAATACGAATGCAAAAGCCACCAAACTGTAAAGCACATGGTTATAGATAAGTCAACCTTAATGCTTATTGGTTTTCATGACAAAAAAATATTCTAACCCTTAAAAATAGTAATCCAATTACATGTCAACATGAGTTGGTTGCAACACAAAATAAATCAAATGTTTTTTTTACTGCTTTGCAGATTAATAATAAAAACCTGACTAGTCGGACTCGCACATTGAGGGTTTCCTCATACTAGAATGAAATGCTATATTCCGCGTTTCGTGCCAACTTTAATATATTAGGGTTCCACTTACTGCAAAATGATTTGTGGAACCTCAATGTAATTTTAAGAGACCCATCCATAGTCACTCCATATGCATAGTTTTGAAAAAAAAAAGGATTTTTTTATGTGCTATGTATTAGAGCATGTCAAAATGTCCCCCTCAAATGTCATAATTTTTTTATTTTTTACCGTCAAGCAGGCCAGGCCAGGCAGGTTGGTGAATCCTGCCAACTGTTTTTTTTTTACAGTTGGCAGGATACACCTCCCTACTAAGTTTCATCTGTGAAATGCTAATTAATAGTTTCAGAATAAAGTGGCTGTGACATACGGACAGACAGATAGACACACAGACAGACTTGACGAAAAGATAAGGGATCCGTTTTTTGCCATTCGGCTACGGAACCTCAAAAAGGCCGAAAAAAAAACAGCAACCTGTTTATCTAAACGAATTGAAAAATATTTTTGTTTAATTTATTCTTTTTTTTTGTCTTTCACAAGTATTCCTATCCTTATCCAAAAAAAAAAACAGCAACCTGTTTATCTAAACGAATAACAAAATATTTTATTTAATTTTATATTTTTTTTTGTATCACACAAGTATTCCTATCCTTATCCAGGTGTGTACTGCTTAACCTAATAAACTAAATGCGGCATATTTCACTCGTGACCGCACGCGTACCCCCGCTGGATCGTTGCGGGCGGGACCCGCCGATTTACATACGCGTAACTTGCGGAACTCTCGGGAACGCAACAGACAAAGAGAAGAGTTACAAGCCACGACACTGAAAGGGTTAAAATAAAATTACACATGTGGCGTCAAATTAATTTATCTTACAAGACTATTACCCTAGAGAAATGAATTAGGCAGAAATACTTGAAAAAACAAGTAGACAAAAGCCCTGAAATAACCCGAATGATCAACAGTTTTGCAATATTCCTTTGATATGTGTTGTCACTAAGCAAGCTACTGTAACATTATTGATTTGAAATAACTGTTCTGTTTGATATACGATAGAGTTCCAGAGCGGATCAAGGATATGCGTGCCCAGTCTATATCAACTATTTCAGGGCTTTCATTTATAACGAAGTAGAGGGATAATCAAATTTATATCAAAGTTAAAGGTGTCTGAAAAATAACAACGAGATGAGACCGTTATACATTCAGCCTGGCTACAGCGAAGTTAAAATAGGGTTGGGTTTATTAAGTCAATAATAATTATTTATTAAATATAAAACAACAAAAAACTCAAACACTTACGTCGTACAGACTGTAACATAATTATCTTAGTTTGCTTTTTGCTTTATTAATTTTTCAGACCATCTCCGAAGAAAGGTTTGTTAGTAGTGATTAATCTATACAATGATATTATATTTAGAAAATATCATTGCTCTAGTACTATATTTATTTGGTTTTAGAACGTACCTAGTTGAAAAAGTTTTTTTTTTTATAACAATGATATTGTATTAAGAACTAGATCACCGGTGAGAGGCTAAAAGATGGCTCAGCTAAACAACACCTCACTTTAAATTGGGGTCATAATTTTGACGTAGTCTGTTTTTGATGGCGTCAGTGTCTTAATGTCTCAGTGCGCCTTTGAAAAACTGCAGAAACGCCTAACAAAATAAAAAAAGTAGTCCGAATATCATATTTTCGTTAAGTAAACTGTATTTAATGAAGCCTATCATTCATGATTGTAGTATTGTCAATAAAATTAGTGAGTTTTGTTTCTTAGCCAACCCACGGACTAACATTGTCGATATTCTAAGACAGTGTTATACAGGGAGTAGTTTGGTACTATATTTTTAATAATAATTTAACGCCCGTCACAGTGTGGTGGTTTACGTTCCGGACTACAAAGATAAACAGTCGCGGGTTCGAATCCCGCCCGCACGACCCTAACAAATATGTTTATGGAAATGTATGTTAATTATGTCTGTTATATAACTATAAATTACACCTTCAATTTTTTTTTAAGTAACAGCGTAGACGCTCACGGATCAAAAGGTCACCGGCACTCGCGTTAACAAAAGTATAACAAAAGACTGTGATTGATAAACACATCTGTGAGGGATGATCCTCACGATTGTAGAAAAAAATATGTACGATCACTATTAGCGTGTTATTTGCAGGAATCATCCTGTTTAGGTACATGATGGCTATGGTGTATTAATGCTTCAACACCTGAGCGGTTGCAGGCAACCGCATAACAATAGAATTTGCATTGTGTCTCGTTCACATACGCTTGAGGGATTACTAAATATTTCTTTATTTATTAAAATAAGGACTGTAAATATTTTAATTAATTTAATTTGTAAAAAATATACACGTGGTCACGTGATCGTGAATACCTAGCAGTGAACGTGACATTGGCGCCATGACGTTTCACGTGATACATTTAAATTGCATTTATTATATGATTATTCAATAGTTAAAATGTTAAATAGTATGAAAATAAAATGTACTTTGTGTAGAACTAAGGAATTTACTTTCATGTGCTACGAATACAAGACAACCATTTTATTGGGAGGGCGTCTTCCATAAATACCATCCTTGACTTACGTACAAATCATCGAACCCGCGACCTCTGCCATAGTAGTCAGGAGCGCTAAACATTATACTAAACGTGTCACCGAAACAAAGTTTTCTAACTTTGCTTCTTATTTTTGATAACCCTATCCCTTAACCTCGTGGGCCCGCTATAAATATTTACCGGTAATGCGGTAGGAACGAATAAGTTTAGCACTACAATGAATCGAGTGGGCATTGTAATTCGGCCGTGTTTCACTCAAGGGACCATCCGAACACCACAACTAGAGTTATACATTATCGATTTGTACCTTGCCTAATCACTTTCCGATCGTGTTGGATTCCCGTCTTTTCGTAATATTTGAATAATATTCGAAAAGAAATAAATAAAAAGATTGTTTGATAAGTAATCACCTAGCGTTTAGATAAGATTCGATTAAAGCATTTAGAACATAGAAATATTATTCTCACACACTTTTTATAAGCACCTGAAACTGAAAAAAATGCAGCCCTTCGAGCGAAAAGCTACAATGTTTAAAGTACAGACCAATATTTTTGGTGCGTATGAAAATGTCAGATATCTCAAGATGGTGTAGGCAACTTTGAATATTCCCGAAACCTAAGAATACACAAGTTCAAATGCCAAATATTTCGTGAACTGTACTCAACACATTCAAATCTAAATACAACCTACTTTAAATCTACAAAACAGCATTACCCAAAACAGACTTCAAAGCACTCAATAAAAAACACATCCAGAAACTTTGTCAGGGAACATCATAAAAGGTCCGTAACACAAGCGGGATAATTTTGAGTGTTGTTAAACTACATAGTTAACTCGCAAAACTATTCACATATTCACAAAGTTGCATATTAAACTGTAACCCGGATACACATAATATTCAGTTAAGGGATGTTTGGCTACAATTAGTGTTAGTCGGAGTTTGTTACGGATAATTAGTCTTGTTAATGATGTTAATTTGAGATACCTTCCTCCAAGGCGGTGTATGTAGTTGGCTGAATCGACCAATCAAGGAACAGCGGAATCATTGTAGTACATTATGATAATAGTTAGTAAGGGGTTTCATAAACTATAATCAGTCCAAATTCATTTGTTTCGTTTATACGTTTTAAAAGAAATATTATCATGGTAAATTGTAACAAATATTTAGCACTCAGCACAAATACGCAAACGTACGTACGGGACGTAAGGAAGCTTGACCAAGACCTAAAGCTCCAAGCCAACCGCACCTTCACGTGGTGCGTCCTGTTTATACAGACGAGGCTATGGCGACCGACCGATGGCGGTATAACCATCCAATATAAGGCGCAGCTAAATGTTGGACTGTGACGGGCAGCAATGTCACAGCTGCAAGGGACTGCGCCTCTGCGCTCCAACCCAGGCCCACTGAGGGCCTGGTTTTCCCCCGGCAGCCCCGCTATTCCCGACTTTGGTAGCGGTCACGGTAACGGCGGAGCAGGAGGTGCTAAGAATCCCCGGAGGCGATCGCGCTGGCCCTGGTAACTAATAACGCATTGTGCTCGCTGAGGACAGACGACAAGTTGCTCGAGCTGGAGGAAGAAATAAGCAGGTTACACTGGGATATAATAGGTTTATCAAAAGTCCTTAGAGAGGGCGAGGACACGATAACTCTGCAGTCCGGCAACCTGCTCTACTACCGGGAAGGCAACCAACAAAAGTCCCAAGGCGGTGTCGGGTTTCTCATTCACACATCCCTCGTCAACAATATCGAGACCATTGAGAGTGTGTCGAGCAGGGTGTTATACCTTATACTCAGAATATCTAAGAGGTATACGCTCAAGGTCATACAGGTATATGCACCAAACTCGAAACACCCGGATGAAGAGGTGGAGGAAATGTATGAGGACGTAAGTAGAGCCATACATACATACATACTATACATACAACCTATTTTACTGTTGTAATGGGGGACTTCAACTTAAAACTGGGCAAGCGAGGCGAAAATGAGTTGAAGACCCTTTGGATACGGGCAAAGGAACGCCTGGGGACAGAGGCTGGCCGACTTTCTGGAGGAGGAGGGACCTCCTGTACTAGGAACGCCATGGTGGCGTTCCTAGTACAGGAGCAGAACGCGAGGGCGATTCCACTGCGGAGAGGTGTGAGACAGGGAGATGTTATATTTCCGAAACTGTTCACAGCGGCATTGGAAGCCGCCTTCAAACTTCTGGAATGGGAAGGAATCGGCATCAATGTTAATGGCGAATATGTATGAATGGTCGTTGTGGCAAAGACACTGGACGATCTTGGCACTATGCTAGAAGACCTTGACTAAGTTTCCCAACAAGTGGGTCTTAAAATGAACATGGAGAAGACGAAAATTATGTCGAGTTCCCTTGTTGTACCCACTCCAGTATCCATTGGGAACTCAACTCTCGAAGTTGTCAACGAGTACGTCTACCTGGGACAAGTGATCCAATTGGGTAGGTTCAACTTCGAGAAAGAGGTCAATTAACGAATCCAACTCGGCTGAGCAGCGTTTGGGAAATTACGCAAGAGTGTCTTCTCATCTCATCTACCTCAGTGTCTAAAGACGAAAGTCTTCAACCAGTGTGTGTTACCAGTGATGACATACGGATTTGAAACATGGTCTCTAACTATGGGCCTCATAAAGAAGCTCAAAATCACACAACGAGCGATTGAGAGGGCTATGCTGGGTGTTTCTCTACGTGATCGAATCAGAAATGAGGAGATACGTAGAAGAACTAAGGTAACGGATATAGCCTTGAGAATCAGTAAGCTCAAGTGGCAATGGGCAGGGCACATAGCGCGACGAACTGATGGCAGTTGGGGCAGGAAAGTTCTAGATTGGAGACCCTTCGACCAAAGACGCAGCGTAGAACGTCCACCAACAAGATGGACAGACGACCTTATAAAGATCGCAGGATCAAACTGGATGCAGACCGCTAGTGATCGGTCGCAGTGGAAATCCGTGGGGGAGGCCTATGTTCAGTAGTGGACGTCCTTTGGCTGATAATGATGATGATGATGACAGCATAAATAAAAAGAATCTCTAAAAGACACGGATCTTAGAATCTGTATATCATAATATTATAATAAAAAGTTTTTTTAAAAATAAATGACAAAAAATCCATGAACACTAGGTTTTTGTTTTTTGATACGTCTTCTGAATAATAATGCTGCATCAAATTATGGGTGCTGTTAATATCGTGAGTTTTTTACAAAAACCGGCCAAGTGCGAGTCGGACTCGTGCACTGAGGGTTCCGTGCCAACTTTAACTGAATTAGTGAATCCACTTACTTCTACTTAGTAAAATACCACAAAATTTTGTTGACTGCAAACATAACTTTGTTTTTCATAGTGTTTGTATGAAGTACAAAGTTATGTTTGCGGTTGTTGAAAACATGCTATATCTCAAAAACTACTCGTTCGATCTCGTCCAAACCAATTTTTGTTGAAAGTATTTGTTACGATCTATATTATATATTTTTTTCAAAATTTACACTCTCTTGGTTTAGAAGTTAGATGGGGGGACGCCCATTTTACCACTTTGGAAGCGGATAGCTATGAAACGTTAGACTTTAAAAGACAATGGTTTTGGGAACCTCAATATCATTTTAAAAGACCTATCCATAGACACCCCACACGCATAGGTTTGACTAAAAAAAATTTTTTTGGTTTTAGTTTCATGTATGGGAGCCCCCCCTTAAATGACAGTATTTTTTATTTTTTGTATAAGAATCGGTAAGCGGTTAACAGGACACACCTTCCTACCAAATTTCAACTGTGTAATGCTTATAGTTACAGAATAAAATGGCTGTGACATACGGACGGACAAACAGACAGACAGACGGACAGACAGACAGACAGACAGACAGACAGACAGACAGACAGACAGACAGACAGACAGACAGACAGACAGACAGACAGACTTGACGAAACTATAAGGGTTCCGTTTTTGCCATTCGGCTACGGAACCCTAAAAACGAACTTTCTGTGTACACAGATAGTTTGTTTTATCTGAACAATAGAAGAAGAAGTTTGTGCAATATTATCCATTTGCCTGTAACAAATTGGTTTTGAAAAGTAAATTTCAATTGAGATTTTATACAGAGAAATGTTCGAACATAGTTACAATAGTGACTTAACAAGGTTTTTTAAGGTTCTGTGCCTTAAAAAGCCTCGTAGCGTCACAGTTATGTACGCCCGTAAACTACCTCTCAGGTTCAAAAAATTAAAATCAATCTGACGAATTAATCCTCTCCAAATAAATAAGGAGAAATCGCAATAACACTGGTATAAAAAGGCCAGTGAAGCCAGACCCTCGGTCTACCCCTCTCTACCTGTTGCGGGTCTAATCAATCAATGGTAATCTTTTCCTAGAGTATCCCCTATAAATATTTGCATTCGCAAACTCGACGGGTCGAATTCTGGATAGTCTCTTTTTGAACGCGATTTATGTTCGTGTAACTTTTTTAAAGGAAAAGGTAACTGAATGATTTTTTTTAATAACTTCTAATTCTTTGACGGTGATCACACTTGATGAAATGAAGTGTAGCATTTGTTATAATACGTCTTTATATTTTGTTTTTTAGGCATCTTTATTGACTCGAGTTTTGTTTAATGTTACACTGCTGGATCTCTGCGATTGTTTGTACTGACGTGTGAACTCGCGCATTATTCTGGTGAAACAAACCCTTTCTGCATATCAAACCGGGCCGTTAGTCTTTTATTTCTACTCCTAAACACCTGAGCAGGTAGCAATAATAAGCAGAGTTTATGGTCACACCTTTTTTTTTAGTAATCTACCATAGTTATACCCTTGGAATTCTAGAAAACCGACGCCATTACCTTTCCGGCGGACAAAACCGTCTTTGCCTTCTTTGGTGCTGGAGCATCTGGTTTTTTACCACTGTTTAGATTAAACTTTTTTCTCTGGAGTATAATGATGAACCCAGGTTTTGTACATAGTCACAAATCTTCAAAAAAAAATTGTGGATCACGCGATCGTCAGGCGAACGCGATTTTGTTCTACTAAAAGCAGCCGCGATACCCAACGCGCAGACACCTTGGAAAAGTTTAATTTATTTGGTGATTTCGTGATGCGTCCGTTTAGATGCCAATAGTCTCAGCTATCTTCTTAACAGTCAATATCCGGTCAAATAAAATGATGTTAATTTTTTTTAACATTATCATCGGTGGTTGTCGTTGATGGCCGACCACTACGCGGGTCGTCTTCAACGTTCTCTGGACCACGTTTGAACTCCGCCACGCACATTTTCCACCAGCACACAGTAGCATATGAAGACGCAGATTTAACTAAAGTACCTAGCATTGAGATTATTAGAGATGATTTTTGAAGATAGTTAAACATTTCTTATTCAGGTACTTAATAGCTGCTCAATGCTCGATCGACGACTAGATTTTCTGAGAAATCGTAACGAATCAATAAAAATGAACGAAATTGCAAAAGAATAACTTGAAGAATGTGGCTTGCTTGAATGTGATTTGTAGTTTGATAAATATATGACCAACCAATCTATGTAAGGCTACGAACTTTTCAAACTTTCCTAGTATTACACACTGTCTCTATAAAATTATGTGAGTGAAATAGAGACTTAAATGGTTTTGGAGAATCGGACCCAGTGTCCGTCCGTGCAATCCATCAGATAGCTGAACAAACTGACAGTTTAATTTATTTAGTGCTGTGTGTTTAGTAAACAAACACCGCTTGTTTTGCGGTGCAGAAATGATAATATTCTTACTGGCCAATTATTTAAATAGCTACTGTATTTTTAAGTAAACTTACAACTCAATTTTTAGGCAAGTTTCTAACCAAAAAAAATCTAGCATATGTAAAAATAGAAACTTCAAACTACCATTTATTGTATTTTGCGCCTGGTAGCCCGCGAAACGCAATTATTTCAGGGTGAATATTATAAAACTAGTTGAGCGCTTGGTTAGCCTGATTTAGGGATTTTATGAGGAAAAAGCTTTCGGGCTTTTTTTATTGATAGCTATAAAGTCAGCATTTGCGAGATTTTATTTTTTTATTGTTTGAAATGGGTTTTCAATTGTTTTTTTTACTTATCATCTTTAAGCGAAGAATCGATCAAATTATTTAAAATCGAATGAATAGAGATTTTTTTAAATACCAATATGCGCCAGACAACCCACCAATTGTCTGGATTCGGGGTAAGGATTTTGATTCTTGTTTTACGAAGTAACAGACAACGATTATGATAGAGGCGTCTGCTATAAATATCTAAATGCATAATAACATCTTAGGTACGAATGGTCGTGCTCATCAAATATTTTTTTTACCCTTGCGGGATTCAATCCCGCGACCGCTGTTTCAGTCTGCAACAAACGTGTCGTCAAATCTTAGTTACAGCACAAAACATCCGTCAAGCGTCTCCGATTTTCGATCATGATAATAATATTTTTTCCATGATTCGTGTTTCACATCTTGTTACTAATTGGTATTTACAGTAAGCGTAATTTTGAACAGACTTCAAAAACGGAGGAGGTTCAAATTGAGTTTCTTTTTGTATCTATGATACTTCATATCTCATTCAATTGTCGACCGATTCGAAAAGTTTTTTTGCCTACCTAGAGGGTATGCTCTTTAGTTGGTCCCATTTTTTCCAATTCAGGTTTTGATGATGGGATCTGGGTGTAATCGAGGGAAACCCTCATATTTTAAAGGCACATGCAGTATTTTTTTACGAGAATCTTAATATTAACGTGTTGTTACGTCTGATAGTCAACATTTTGTGGAGCTGAGCTGATGATGAAACTTCTTAACGCTAAGGAGTTCAGTTCAATAATACAGAACTTATGATAGGTAATTTGTAGCTTCTTAAAGAACAGAGTCATTAGGTGCCAATTCCCCCCTCCCCACCCTCTCTCCTGTAATCACTCAAAATGAAGAAATAAAAAAATAACTTTATAAATAGTAAAAATATACTTCAAAACTAAAATGTACTAAAAAGTCCATAATAAACTTTTAAACCAAAAAGAAGAAAAGGTAGCCATTTTAAGCAAACAATTTATTTTTGGAGTTGATGCCATCACTTTGACCATCAAGCATCAACTGTCAGAGCACCGACTCCAAAAAGAAATTGTTTGTCTAAATGGCTTTCTTCCTTCCTTCCATCAAGGGTTCATGAGTTTATTAAAGACTTTTTAAGTGCATTTTAAATTTGAAGTTGATTTTAACTTTTTTTTAATTTCACAGACAATAATTCTTGCTGCTTTATCAATAAATAAAAATATATAATAATTTGTGATGTGTATGAAAATATTGTGAAAATAATGTGTATAAAAAAACGATTCCCATCGTCTAACATTTCAATACCAGCCCTTACTGCACATATTTCTTTCACCGTCCCATTCTCATCTGCCATTACATCCACCTGCTACAACGTAAATGTAAAAGTCTTCTTTTTCGGTTTCAATCTTTATTTTTATCGACTTCAAAAAAAGATTGTGAGTGTAAGTGTGTACTTAACATATCAATAACTTAAATTCCACCTTTTCAAAAATGAAACCATTTCCTTGCGGCAAGGTATCAGCTGACAACCACGAGTGAGTCTTAATAAGGCATTGTATTGAACGCACACGTTCCCACATCAAATTTCCTACAGGAATCCTCATTAAGTTAGGTTATAATCACGATTGTACGTTGATAGATAGGTTTAGCGTAAATATGGACAAGCCTTGCAGTTGTAACTGGTTCTCGATAACCCCTTATGCACTGCGACTTTCAGCATCAATGCAGCATCGATGTAGTTGCTAACTGTCAACCTATACACACTTAGCTTCTTTTTGCATCGATGCAGTCGCGATGCAGAAGCTGGAAATATACAAATTATGTACTGTATTTTGGCGACTGCATCGATACTTACGCACGTTAGCATCGATGCAGTCGCGTTTCTGCTAAAAGCTGCAGTGTGAATGGGGTCTAAAATAAAGCGCGAGCGTGGAATAGACTTGGCTACCTACAAAGTCACGATCTAAAGAATATTGAATAAGATTAAAGCATTGGGCATTAAAATGGCCGGGATAAGTTACCAGGTCTAAGATAATCACTCTGGAAAAAAAATGGGATCTATTGGTTTGAATCGATAATTATTCTCTTTTGAGAGAGTTGTGTAGTGGCTAAGCACGCTGAGTTTCAAGGCGTTGCCGCTCCGAAGACCCGGGTTCGATTCCCGGTCGGGTTATTGTAGAAAAATGCGATCTTTCTGTCATTGTCTCGGGTCTGGGTGTTGTGGTACCACCGTTGTTTCTGATTTCTAAAACACAAGTGCATTAGCTACTTACTTTGGGATCAGAGCAATGTATGTGATTGGTGTCCAATATTTAATGCTTTTCTTACTGATAAAATGATAACCCACGCATATTATTTTTAAAAAGGCAAATATTTCAAATATCTAAAAGGATCTCTTCAAACGAATAACACCTTAATCAACTCCAACAAAGCACAACAGAACAATCCTTCAGTCAGTTTTAACAACAAAATACTGAGAGAATAGAATACCAAGAGGGGCAGCAGACTTATTACGTAATATTACACCAAACGCAATGGAATAACAAACTGTATGTGACATGAAGGAACGAGCTCCAGTGGAGAAAGTATGCAAGAGCAATAGCCAAATAGTACGTTTTGTTTTAGAAAAGACAAAGCCGTTTACTTACGTTTTAGTCCGTGCTTACCAAGAATTAGGCCCACTGGCGAATACACAGCTAAGCATGTCTGAGATTTTTTTGAGAGCTACCTTAGGTGCGCTCACTTCGAAGCTACAAAGTACATACATTAAGGCATTAACCATTGACATTATCTCTCAAAGTTCTGCAAAGGACGAGCATAGTGTCAAGATCTTCGAGCGTCTTTGCCACGACGACTATATCATCGGCGATTAGGAGGTATGTGATGTATTTGCCATCAACATTAATGCCAATTGCTTGCCATTCCAGAAGTATAAAGACGCCTGCCAATGATGCTGATGCACTTTTACACCTCCATATACCTCTAGTCTATGTGGCACCGCTGAAGAGGCTGAAGCATCACCCAAGTTTCGATCGAATTAAAGGCTTTCTAGTTCACAAACGCTTAGCATAGAACATAGAAGAACTAAGGTAAACGCCATAGCCCTGTGAAGCAGTAAGATCACGTGGCAATGGGCGCAAAGAAATGTTCGAAATTGGAAACCTTTTGACCAAAGACGTAGCGTAAGACGTTCACCGATAATATGGACAGACGACCTTGTTTAGATCGTAGGAACAAACTGGACCAAGATCGCTTGTGATCGTTTGCTGAAGAAAGCCGTGGGGGAAGCCTATGTTCAGCAGAGGAAATTTTTGGCTGATAATGATGATGAGGATGAATAAATGTTTGTCTTAACTAAAGTTTAATAAAATCATGTCTTGTTTCTTAATTAAATCGGTGGCTCTGGTTTACTACCGGATTCGAATTCGAATAACAATCGAGTTAGATAATCACCCTGCCGGTGTTGTAGGTACATAAAAATTGCACACGTTCATTAGCCGGGCAAAACAAAAGCAGAACATAATTAAGGACACGCAGTTCGTTCCGCACCTTTGTTGTAGATCCAAAAGTGCTCGACTCGGAATTATTCAAATTCGAATATCCGCAGAATCTCGAGTTGGATGCCATTCGTTTGCATACCGAGCTTAAAATTGTGAATGGAGTGTTATTTACACCCACTTTTTGATGCACCTTTTTTGTTTGTTCTAATTTAGAATGCAGAGTTGTTTTTGTAATGAACTTTGTCGTATTTTGAATTGAGTAGCTCTTGGTGTATGGGTATCATGAAAACCTATTTGGAAACTCCTATTTGAAAAGTTTTAACTGATAATAACTTAAGTTCACATTTTCCATTACATAGTTTTCAAGATATCTATTAATATTTGAATAGTAAAGTACGTTGTAGAGGTAACTTTAAGATTATAATTACTTAATTCTACAGGGTGTCCCAGAAATCAACGATAAACCGAAAACGGGTGATAGGCCAAGTCATGACAGTTATTAGAAAAATATAAAAAAAAATCTTTGTCGTGTATATTTCATATTATAAATATTTTAAAAAATATCGGAAAAACTGACATCCTGTGATGATCTTTCAAGTCCTAAGACTACAAATATTACTTTTTTGAATATTTTTTTTCTGCATTGTAGTCATGACTAACCCTTCTTTAAATAACAGTTCATATTTTAAACATACCTGCCTTAGTTTTAATAAAATGGTGTGTTTTTGCCCAACAATAAATTCAAAATAATTACTACACCCAACTTTAATCGTCTGTACTGTAAAAAAAAAATACTACCATATTTTGGCAAGTAACTTTAAAAGATGGCGCATTTAATCTGGATTCCAAAATGGTATGATACTTGTTAGGTTACTTCTTAATTGAAGAAAAAAAAAATTTTTTTAACGGAACCGGGTTTCAAGCCAACTGTTTAATTATTTAAAATGTTGGAATTAAGTTGTTATGTGACGACTATGAGTGACGTCATCTTGTCTAGAGTGAGCGAGACAGATTGTGACGCTAAGTGCGAGTGCTTTTTTATCAAAAAAAAAAAAAAAAAAAAAAAAAAAAAAAAAAAAAAAGTATAAGTACAAAAAATGTTAAAACATTCCTGGTCTCCAATCAAAGCGAAGGTGCAATTATGATCATATATCCGGCTATCTCTGTTTAAAAAAACATATAGCTGGATTTTATTTTTAACCTAACTAAGTGTTCAAGGTAAAAAAGTAAATGCAACAAAACAACAAGTCACATGTCAACCTGCCAGTACTCATGTCCAGTCATTGGTCAATCTAGAATATTCAAGGTCCGACGACTCGGGCTATTTGGACAAATTATGTCGGCCCGCCGGGAAATTACCGGCCAGTGACGAGGGCGCGGAAAATCCGCTTTGATTTTAGGGTTGAATTAGTAATTTTAATATCTGTCACGGAGCGAAAAAAAAAGAATCGTATTTTCGAGTTTCAGCGATGTAATAAAAATAATAGGAACGTGACTAGATGATAAGACAAGACAAGTTGAAACTTAAAAGATCATAACGGGAATCAATCTGAAATCATATTTTAAAATGGTTTAAATTATTACTTATGCAAATAAAAATATGATCTGTAATAAGCTATGTCTTGTTTGGTCAGGTATCAAGTTTAGGGTCTTAACAAATTTGACATTAACGCCCGAGTTACATTTTGAATTAACTTTATTTGATAACTGCAAACCATAAATAAATTTTGCTTATACCTCAGTTACCTACATCAATCTTAATTTCACCATTATAACCAAATTTTAATAATTTATAACATTCCATAGGGAAATTAGGCCGTAGGTTTGCGTGAAAAAACCTGACATGGGTCGTTTAGACCGTCTCCTTTGATTACAGGGTTGAGCAATTTTGTAAACATGCCTATTTTGTATGGCATCACGCTTTCCTAATTCTGACCAATTTCTTTTGTAATAAAAAAAAAGAAAAACTTTTATAACTTCGTCAGTTTTCTTGTGAACGAATTATTTTAAGCTATTTAATATATATATATATATATTTTCTTTAGAAGTTATATACGTGTAGTACGGGCATGATTATTTTGCTATTTATTATTCTGAAGTTTCATGTGTTGAATAAATTTTCTAGTCAATGTTCTAAATTGAATATTTATATCGTTTGGTTTGTTTTTACATAAGTAGTGTTATTTCAGGCCAAAGTTTGAATATTCAAATAACCATACGAAAATTCGCATTAATAGGAAAAGCTTTTCGTAGTAATGAAAAATATTTAAATATTTTTAGGTCCAGATACAAATGTTTTGTTTGATTGTATCTACAAAACATATATGTTTCTTATTTTACTTTAACTTTTTTAAAGTTTATTAAAAACAACTTTTCTTACTTAAACAGCTTTCCTGCATGTCAACTTACTTAAACGTCTAACTTATAACAAAACTAGCGACCTGCCCCGGCTTCGAACAGATACAATGTTTTATTTATATAAATCTTCCTCTTATATAAAAAAATACAAACAGACAGCGGGAAGCGACTTAGTTTTATACATGTAGTGACAATTTCTAGAATTTTCGTTTCGAAATATCTTATTTTCATTCGACACCTACAGCTCACTCTTACGCGATTCAGTATGTTTGCCCTTTAACCGGATATCTTTAGTAATTGTATCCCAAAAGGCGGCTTGATGCTATGTCAATCTGGATGCTTTACGCCTTATAATGTCAAAACCTTACGTTTTGTTATTTACATGGTAATTTACATTTAATGAAATACAATAGTAGGTATTGTGTTTTTTTTTTCTTGGCTATAATTATCAGTCAAGTTTGTTTTTCGAAAGCTTAACGATATGGACTGATGGACTTTATAAAAGATTACAGGATAGAGACCGCTGGATGGAGATGACACTGGATCAGATCGCTTGCATTCTTTGGCTGATAATAATGATAAGATGTTCAATAGCAAGTTGAAGCTTTTCAACTGACCTTGAGAGACATTTGTTAACGCCAATCGTTGTTTTAAGTGCATTTTTTCAGACATTTTTCACTGTTGCTAATTGCGACGACGACCAATATTTCCACAAACTGCTCAACCTACCTAAACATAAGGGCGCGCACACATCGCAGACACATTCGGACAGTCGCACGTCGCTTAATCGATGCCTGGTCATCAATCACTCGCGTCGTCACCCGCTGTCGCTGTGACTGGACGCGATTATTGTAGTGATGTGCCAGTGTGTGCCACAATTGCCGTGAAAAAGACGTGAGCTCGAAAAATTGCATTGGTGACACCCTTGTACTGACAAAACACGTTAAGCTGTTAGATCTGCACTCGATCGCTCAACTGACCTGACGTCTACCAGTGTGTAATGTGCGTAAATCGGCCTGTCGCTTGCAGTCACAGTAAACTTGGGTCTTTACGCTTTGGTAGAATTTTCCATAAATAGTCTTCTACTATAAAAATACTTTTGTGTGAATAGTAAAGTCAGCTTCGACTTATTAATTATTATGGTAACTTAAATTCATACCGTGTGACAGACTGAGGGGTATGAATTGCAAGTGTTATAATAAAATGTCCTAATTTATGACATATCAGACGCAAAATATTTAGATTTCCAAGTCTGATTACACTTAACATACATCACTAGTAATGCAACATCGCTGTCGTTTTATTGCACTGTCCAACGCGAGAAGCGCCGACGCATTTGTCATTCAGTCTGTCGCGGATCTAATTAAAAATACGTTTCTCTGTCGTGTGCTGTGACGGTGTTACTGGAGAACATGTGCCAATTGCAGAAACGCAGTTATCATTTATTTTTAGTCAACATTGAGTTCAAATAACTGTCTGTTGAACCAAGATTCAGATTGTAATTAAAACAATTTTTAATGTTATCACCCATCTAATAGGCTAGTCTTTACTACCTATGTTAATGTAATAACACTGTTAAATATCTTATAATATGAGTATTTCTCTTGATCTGAACTATATATTACGAGCAATATTTGCTACGTCAAGTAAACAGTAAGTAGAAGATGTAACAATTTTGGGCCCTATAATAAAAAAAAAAACATATTCTCGCTTACAAAACCTTAACACAGTGGCTTAACTTTCAAATTGAAAAAAATATCTACATGCCTCTATTGAATTGGTAGATTGTGGGTTTGATGCATAGGCGAGTTTCTTAAGACAAGAACACTCAAAACACAGCTGTTACAAAATCTCCCATTAAACGTCAACAATAACAGAAAACCGTCTTCAAAAGCGACTTTGGTGAAAGCTTTTTATTTACATAACCACCGCCTTGCTCTTCAAGGATTCAACAATGACCCTCCTTTCGCCGGAGTCGGGTAAAAACCGCGAATGCACTCTTGACTTTGACTTTTTCCTTTCACAAACATCATTAGGACGAAGGCGGCTCTTATTTAAACTCGTTTCTACGACCATTAAGACTGTGGATGCAACTAAGGTTGTTGCTTGGCAAAGATAATAAATCTTTAGAAGAGACTTTTAAAAATAAATATTTTCATATTATGTGTATTAGGCTGATTAAACAATTTGTTTTAGTTTCATCGCAGTTTATTCTAAAAGTAACTTTTTTTCACAACTCCAATAACCAAATATTTACAACTTTGTTTAAAATGAACCTTAAATAATGTGACAAGCTTTTAATACTTTGACTGCCTTAAAAAAATAACCACAGGAAACCGAAATTATAACGCGTTTCTAATAAAAAATTGTTGAATAATATTAGCATTATTAATATATATTTTAAACATGCACACTCGAGCGCAATTGGTCGGTACATAGCATGCAGGTGGCCAAACACTCGGGATCCGAGTGCTTTATATAAAATGACGCCCAAAAAATACATCGCAGTAAACATTCGGGCTCGAGTGAGCGGCACCACTTGAATGGTTCTCGCGCACACGGGGCCGAGTACTCGGCAATAAATGAGTTAAATATAGATAAACCGCATTTTTTGACACTTCGCCTGTACTCTGTACTGTACTCCGCAGGCGAGGTCTCAATTTCACGAAATGTAGCAGTAGAACAGACATGATTGTTTTTATTAACATGAACAATACCTATGCTCAAATAGCACTTCTAACTTTTTGTTAACTCTTTGTTTCTCTTCGACGTCAATTTTAACGATACCTCTTGTATACAAGGGAGTTGTCTTTGTTTGAAAAATGTTTTCAGTTCGTCGTAAGAGTCGTTTTGCATACAGTGTTATATTGTATGACAAACAACATCATTTATTTAGCACGGGTATGTGAATATGTGTTTCAGAATTATACAGTTTGGTTTAAATATTTTACACCGGAATATTCTTACCTAGTGATTTTTGGACTTACTGATATGAAAATCTATGTTGAAATCATATCATATCATATTGTTTTAAGATAGCTTGAAAATCAGTAAAAATAATACTACGTTAACCTTTCGTCAGTAAACATCACGCTTTGCATATCAGTAAATTTTTAAGGGCCGATGTTACCAACGAAAAATAAGACTTATCCGACGAAGTAAGTATAAAATGATCGATTTCAAAAAGACAATAACATAAAAGAATGCTTTAAAATAGGTGACGTTTTCAAATAAGGCATATTCCATTTTATTCGAATATTCCTAATCTAACGATGGTCAAGTCATCCCTAAGACTAACAGAAGTAACTTACATTCAGATTTTCATATATCAATGTAAACCATGCATTGCAAAAAGAACACCAGCTATAAAAGTCTTCATCCTTTTATAAGCCTTTGAAAACTTTTACATCATTTATTTATTTATTTTATTTACTTGATAAAGTGTAACAAACAGTCAACGTAACATGTTACAAAGAATTTGTTTAATAACAACTTCCTAAATGTATAACCCACTACGTTATACACAGATAAGGTAACAGAGTTTACAAGTCACTAGGTGTTGCAACATACGGAAGTCGTAAGAGAAAGAAAAAGAATCATCATCATTCTCTTGCCCTGTTCCCAGTTAATTAATATCGGCGCAGTATATTTTTCTCTTCCACACTATTCTATCACTCGTCACTGAATCATCCACACCTTTCACACTCATACCTTGTTTTACACAATCCATACATCTCTTTTTAGGTCGACCTCTTTCCTTCCATCAATTACCATTCATACTCATCACTCTTTTAGTTACATCACTTTTTTCCTCCTCATTACATGACCGTACCAAGACATAAAATTTAAAAGCCTTGACGAACTCTCTTTAATAGACCTGGGACAGGCATCTTAGTTATAGAGCAAATAGAGAACCGTAGTCTAAAACTCAAAGGTCCAGTAAATTCTAGGATATTTTAAAGGAAATATAACTGCAAGTCCTCTACTCGGGCCGGGGTCGTCAAGTTCACTCATAAATAAGTTGTCGAGAGCTCTTGTCTGCTCAGTCGACAAGTGCTTTGACGACCTGCCTTCAGACGACTAGCGTTCCAGACAAGATAGAGCCTACTGTAGACTTAGGTCGACGTGTTTTTGACTGAGTCTTGTCAGTGTCATGTCTATTTCACTTGCACTTGCGGCGTGATGCATATTCCAAATATAAATTTATTAACATTTAAACCTCAAAACTCAGGGTAATGCGCTGACATGAAAATACGGTACTACGAGTAATTCTTGTTCTGAATTGGACTAAACAAGAGACGCAGAGGATAAACTGATTAAAACGAGGAGATGGCTTCTTCACACTTTAAGATAGATATGAAACAATTTTCAGTTACAAGCTGTTAACTTTATGATTGCAAGTCTTCGGCAGTTTTTTTACGTTTCTCCATTCCAATAAACATTCAAATAACAAATGTCTGTCCCACCTTTAGTATATGTAGGTATCTGTAGGCATTTTCAATAGAATGACATTTATGACTATAAACCTAAATCGTAATTTGACTCAATCCATCAAATCCATCGTGCAATTCACTAACAAAAGTGATTGTCCTGTTTCACAAAGTCTTAATAATTTCTCGTTAGCGTTATGTGTCCAATACTAATGACGTACTATTTTTAATTATTCGCTTATTTGACGCTGGTGAAACGTGCTACTTCGTAGATTTAAAGATCTAATTCACATCTACCCACGTTGTTATCCGGCAGTAAAGTTTAAAGGCAACTAAGTCTTGTTTCCATCAACCGGGTCCATTTACTCTTATCTGTTATTAAATCCCGCTCCGGCCTACTCCTAGTTGCGATGGGATATTCTGTATGGAACAATTTTCAATTATGTACCCGGTTGAGTGGCCAAAATAGTAACGCGGTAAGTACCAAAAATAATAAAAAAAAATTTTTTGTAAAACGAACCACTCACATCTCAAACCATTTATCATTACTGGGCTTTTCTTTTATTATTTTTTTAGAGGATGTGGAATTACATAATATGTAGAGGTATTTTCTTTTTCAACAATTTGTTTAGTCAACTGACGTTTGAGGTGTGATAAGTGCCACAAAATTCACGCTACCAAATCTTATTAATTGTGATTAAAGATTAATAACAGTTAATTACAAGGTCTATACTCTGATTTTGAAGTAGATAGACTAGAATGACAGCTTCATTCGTTTTTTTAATGGTCTGAGCGTGATACAAATATTTTATAATACGGTTTTACTCATATACGTATGACATATAAATAATAAATGTTAAACTTTACAAAAGGCTTTATATAAAAAAAAAAACAATATTCTTGTATTTTACCTATTGTGTCTTTTAAAAACTTTCTTTGAATAAAATATTTGAAATAATGATGATCTTTGTAGGGAACATGGTTTGAAACACAGATTTATATATAATTATGTAGGTTTCATATATTGACGGAAAAAATCAACAGAAAGTTTCATAATTCTAGGCATTCATACTCCATGAAGCACGTTCCGTAGTTATATATTTGACCAGTCAAGTTGCCACTACCAAATAAAGCCAGGCTGGCTTATCAGGAATAAGCGGCGTTATCGCGGGGTGCGACATAATGCCACCTTGGGTTTTCACCTTTCCATGTTTATTAAAAGCTAGTCAGGGGTGAAACATTAATTTTACATTTTGGGAACATCCATTAACAGAGTAGCGTAAAGTTGGGAAACTAAACGTTGTTCCTGTTTCTATTAAATTATTTGTAAACAAAGTTTAGAAAACTGCTAAGTAACTAATATTATACTCATGTTTTTGGACTTCATTTACTATCACACAAAACGTGCTGTGAATAAGCTCCGACTTGCAATAAATTAAAAAAATCATTTTTTATAATCTCAGCTAAGCAGTTATTTATTTGACCTCAATAGTAGCCGATTTTTGGTGTGAATGTCATCTAAGGTGGCCCATATATGTTAAGTAGCTGCCTGTTCACTCTTGCCTGAAAGACGTTTAACATATTTTTATTTCATAGTATAATCGTTTACAAAGTGTTTACTAGTTTTCGTGTCACTAAACATTGTGTTTGTTGTGACACTGCACATTCGAGGTTATACTTTGAATAGTTTCGAGTAATCACATCAAAATAGTCAAAAATTCTGTAGCGTCAATCCATTCACGCCTCAAACTGAGCTTTATTTTATGCATGCATTTGCATCTCTACATTTAAAATAAAACGTTTCCTTTTGAGGAACCCGCTAAGGAGTAAAAACGCGGCAAAGAAGCTAAAAAGCATCAGCCTGGCTATAAGTTACCTTAACGATAGCCCGTCGGCGCGTTACCCTCAAATACAAAGTAAATTAACAGAGTTACCACTCGTTTGACTGCGAAAATATTGTGACCTACGAGGTCATTATGATTATGGATCATTAGAATCTTCAAAACAAAGATAGTTATTACGTTCTTACAAAAATTTACCTTTTTAAAGAAAAAGGCTTTTAACATACCTCATAACAAGGTACCTATAGTTTAAGACAGTAGAAATAACATTCCAAGGCAAAAACAATAAAATAACGATCAACTAAATTTAACCAAATAAACAAATGTGTTAAGGAGTAAGCTAGAGCAAAAACAGAAATTTGTGTAATAATCAATCATGTTTTGTCAGAATACTCAAAAAATGACAAAGTTACTATCTCCAGGTATTAAAAGTAGGTAGTAAGTAGTGTATTTATCGTACACAAATTGTAGAGTTACTAGTAGTATTGTATTATCTGGGGTAGTGTTATCATGTCTAACAATTTGTTTTTTTTCTTATCTATTAATCAACTTTCATGGACAAAACTAAGTTCAGCATTCTATCCATACGCTTTTTGAAACGAAAAAGGGCCTTCTACATCTATTTATGATTTGCCCACACTCAGCCACAAAGTAATGGAATAAAAACATAAAGAGTATTACGCGGCGTGTGAAGGACGGAAGATAATACCTCGTGACCCTCAGTTTAACAGATGCCTGATAGAGTAAAAAGGTTGAGGCTGGGCTCCCGAGGAATTATGTGGTCCTTAGACCCCTTACACACTGCGACTTTTAGCATCGATGCAGTCGCGATGCTAACGCGAGTTAGCATCAATGCAGCCGCGATGCAGATGCTGGAAATTATTAAGTTATGCCCTGAACTTTGGCGACTGCATCGATACTAACACGCGACTGCATTGATGCTTAATTAAATCTGTTCATTGCGTGAGTCACAATGCTGAAGCGCGTTTTCAAAACGCGCGACTGCATTTATGCTAAAAGTCGCACTGTGTAAGGGCTCTTAGGGTTAGCTTGCAAAGTGGCCGAGGGATTTTAAGGCGCAGTAATTTTATTTTTGCAAAGCGTGGAGGGAACGAATTAAAGTAATCTTTTATTGCATTCATTTTAGCTACTAATATTTTAGCTAAATGATTTTTAGGTCATTAAAAATTTGACATAAGATCTCCGCGTTATTTACTCTATGAAAGATTGTGAAGTATAGACGTTCCCCTTATTCATAATAAAGCAAACAGTCTTTTATACCGGTTTTAAATATTACACTGTTTTGTCTCGTTATTTTTTGGTGCTGTCATCATTGACAGAAAGTGGCAAAACAGTGTGATAGCTCAAATAGGTTTATTAGACTGTTCAAGTTTTTATAAATAAGGGGATTAGTATATACAGAATACAGAACAGAGTACAGTATATAATTCAATTGGAGCTTTTGTTGTGTAATTGCACTAATAGCACATTTTACTTAATCATTCACCAGTGTCTACTTTTTCTATTAAGAATGAATTATTACTCGGATGTTCATTCCTAAAACGACTTTATGTTCACGTATTTAACGTCATTTTGATTCGTACGCTCCTTAACGTTATGAATGAGACTGCATTCTCTATTTTTTTAGGCTTAATGCGTTAGTGATAGAGTTGACGATAGAGCGAGCCAAACATCTGGGTGAAGTTGGTATAACCATCCAAACTAAGTTCGTATACCGCGAGATTGATATACTTCAAATCAACAGTTGCTTAGTCACAGTCATCATCATTATTATGTCAACCGTAGGATCCACTAAGGAAGCCTTCCTTGGAAGGGAGTCACTAACCTACTTATTTTTTTTACCACTGCAGGGTCAAACAAAAGGTACATATGGCGGATTAACGCAAAAAGCATTCTCTACCAGTCAACCATATACAGAGAAAATGCTGGCGACGCGAAGAAAGTGATAGAAGGGCAAATGAGAGAGCTTAATTAAAACTACAATAGGTATTTAAAACAAAAAATAAACATACATACTGCTTCTTACCTAAATACCGACTATATTAATACATAATTATGTAATAATAAACATACACATAAAAATAATACTGATGGTTTAAATACGAGCAAAAATATATATTGTGTTATGATCTATTAAAACAACGTCCTCATTGCACGCGCCAATGCGCGTTAAAGCGAGCCCTAAGTGGCGTGCAACTCGCGCCCCGAGTATCTAGAGCGGACTATTCTCGTTCGATCTATAGCGTCTATTGTGCTGAGGTCCAAGGGACAAGCGGTCAGCGTTTGGTGAGTAAAAAAAATGACGCTGTGGTGAAGCTGCTAAGATGAAGCAATGCTATAAGCCACAAGTGATAAATTAATAATGAGTAGGTAGTCTTAGTTAAGTACCTATTTAGTAAAAAAAAAACTAGGCACTTTTCTTATTTCCGCTAGAAACATATTGAACACTTAGACGGAATGCTTATTTATCCGAGTGTATTTGTAATTGTTACACTTATACTCGTATTTTTATGGTCTATGAGATTCTACTTAAAGCACACTTATAATATTAAACGTGATGAATAAAATAAAATAAAAACAATATTATGTTAATTTTGAACCAACTCAGACCGCGTCCAGTCTCACTGCGACTGCCTTCAAGAGGCTGTTGACGCTACCCCGCACTCACTGCAGCAGGAACGCGGCACGTTTCCTAAATGATATCTAAAAGGCTATGAACTCTAGCCCTGCTAGCATTTCAGATGCGCTGCAGTGCCGTGGCAGTCTCATTAGCCCCGGAATGCATTGTTAATTGGGTGCGCAAGACACCGTATGATCTTTAGGTATAATTCGTCCATAGGATGCTTGCACATGTAAAGTGAGTGTCAGTTAGCTCTTAAAAGCGTTACTTTTTAATTTTTGGCGCAACGTACAAATCCGTGGGAAAACATATTAGCCCTGATGCACAGTGCTTTACGCTCTCATCATGGTAATCTTTGAGAGACTCAGTAACCCAATTTCCCAGGTTCTTGTAACTATGTATTTGTTTTAAAAGTGTGCCATGAAGTTTTGTCGCCGACACTTTAAACGTCTTATTTTTAGCCTTAAAAACTAGAAAATCACTTTGAAACACACGTACCTGAGACCGTGTGCCAGTTATCAGTTTTTTTGAGAACACTGATCGATGGGCACAGTAGCGCAATTTCGTGTCGATCCTACAGTCTACCTACCTAGGGAGAAATCTGTCGAAAATATTCACATTATTGACATCTGCTTACGCTTTGCACCATAGAAAATGTAAAGGGGTAATTGAGGCAGATCTAATAGACTCTTTCAACACAGAGGTGAAACATGAACATCCATACGTGTTCCTCGTAAGTTTGTCTAACAATTATGTCCATTATAGTATATTTTGTAAAATAAATATATTCTTTAAAGTGGTATTCATAACAAAGATAGTAAACTAATAATGTAAGATAAGACCATGTTAAGACTAACGTAATTTTAAAAAAAAACTTCTTGAGTACCCGCAGTGTAGTTATTTTTCGTGCTCGCTAATGCGACTCGATTAGATTTTAACCAAACGATTCCATAAAAAAATAAGCCCACAAAAACACGTTTAAATAACTTTGTTTTCTGAAAAGATTAAAATTGTTAACATTTTGAGCGCCGTGGTAGTCACCGGTGACCCTCAAACAATATTTTTCAATTGTGTCTAGTTTCGAGGCAGTCAAAGCCTTAATAACCTCAAAGTAAAGTATAAAAGCATGCTCACGTTTTGCCTTAATTTTTCGATCAAAACTACACCGCTACCATCCATTAGCAGGTTATTTCTAGAAAAGTAACAGCTAATATCACGGTCTATCTGGCCAAGACATTATACAGTTAAATGGTATAGCAGAAAGGCTAAAGCAAAGGGTACTGCAAACATAAATTATATGCTATTTGCGAATGATTGATGCCAAAATAGCATTGACTCAATTTTAATAGCTACTCGATTGCATTGGTCGTGTGCTCAATCAAATGAAGGTTATTTGAAGACTTTATATTTTTTTTTCTTAAAAAAAAAATAAGTATTTTGATTTACCACTAAGCAGACCATAGACATTATTGGTGTCAAATATAGAAAAAAGTTATTTTGTTTTTTGTCAGGATTTGAGTTATGTGGTAAATCAAAACACTTCAATTCTTTATAAATAAATATAAAATACAAACGCTTAAAATAACCTTCAAAGATTTCAATTTCTTCAAACGCGTTCATTTGATTGTTCATATAATTAATATATTATATTGTATAATTACATTTTATTTATTAGTTTTTTTTTTTTTTTATTATAATATATTATTATATTGATATATTATTTCATGCCAATCCACAGCTCTTAAGATTTAGAAAACAAAAAATATTTATTTAAGATTACTTACAGTCAATAAAGGATTGTCATTTTACAAATATCTCATCATCATCATTATCAGCCCAAGGACGTCCACTGCTGAACATAGGCCCACGGCTTTCCACAGCGACCGATCATGAGCGGTTTGCATCCAGTTTGATCCCGCAATCTTTTTGAGGTCGTCTGTCCATCTTGACGGTGGACGTCCTACGCTGCGTGTTTGGTCGAAGGGTCTCCAATCTAGAACTTTCCTGCCCCAACGGCCATCAGTTCTTCGTGCTACGTGTCCTGCCCACTGCCACTTAAGCTTACTGATTCTCAAGGCTATGTCCGCTACCTTAGTTCTTCTACGGATCTCCTCGTTTCTGATTCGATCTCGTAGAAAAACTCCGAGCATAGCCCGCTCCATCGCTCGTTGTGTAATTTTGAGCTTCTTTATGAGGCCCATAGTTAGAGCCCACGTTTCGGATCCGAATGTCATCACTGGTAACACACACTGGTTGAAGACTTTCGTCTTCAGACACTGAGGTAATTGAGACGAGCAGACGCTCTTGCGCAGTTTCCGAAACGCTGCCCAGCCGAGTTGGATTCGTCGATTGACCTCTTTCTCGAAGTTGGACCTACCCAATTGGATCACTTGTCCCAGGTAGACGTACTCGTCGACAACTTCGAGAGTTGAATTCCCAACGGATACTGGAGTGGGTACAACAACGGAACTCGACATATTTTCGTATTTCCCATGTTCATTTTAAGACTCACTTGTCGTGATACTCGGTCGAGGTCTTCGAGCTTAGTGCCAAGATCATCCAGCGTCTTTGCCACAACGACTATATCATCGGCAAACCGATGGTGTGTTATATATTCGCCATTGACGCAGATGTCGAATCCTTTCCATTCAAGGAGCTTGAAGGCGTCTTCCAATGCCGCCGTAACCAGTTTCAAAGATATACGAGGGCGATTCCAGAATTGCGATTGCGAAGAGGTGTAAGACAGGGCGATGTTACAAAAGTCTTATTTAGATTAATAGTTACTTTTCTGTCCGTATCAAGAGTTCTGCATCTATCTACATTATAGTCCAACCAAGACTCCGAGCAAGAGAGTGGGTCGATAACCAATCAGCGGCAGTCACCTGGCGTCTTGATTAGCCGGCTAAGCACTCCGACGGGGCAAATAAACTAGACGTATTTTCTTAAAACTTTGTACAAAGTCGGAAATCAAAGGAAAAAAAAAACAATGTGCCATTTTAAATATCAGGGAAAAAATACGTTATTTTAAAAATAATAAAGGCCATTTCACCATCGACAAGTAAGAACTAAGCAATGAATACTTCAATTATAAAACAACATTTCATATGAAGATATTGACAAACAAAATTACCCGCGTGCGGTCATTATTATACTGACCGGACCGCAGACCATAACCAGTGTGTCAAATCCTTAAACGTTACTGATTTTCTAAAGGCGGTTTATTGATTTTTAATTTCATGTATTTAAGTTACTAAGCAAAAACCACCCGACTAATTTTGAGGAATCTTACACTATACCCTAAATTAAATTATACCTGATTAAACTAAAAATGATTTATGTCGGTATGGTTTCTTGTTTTTGAGAAATCCGTACACAAACAGTACATACATTAAATTCTAACGATATCACACACATAGGTACAGATTGCATTGATTATTTCCCTATTTTTATTAATTTAGTTAATTATTATTATCAATGCCACAATCTCTGTGATATTTGTGCTTAGCGAATACGCAGATGAAACCTGTAGATAAGCTCTCGACAGTTCTATTAACCAGCTGAATTAGTGCATGGGAGAGCAGATGGGGCCTCATCGAATTCAAACCACATGTGTGCACTATTTATACATACATACATCTACTTATGATATTTAATACAGGGGTACTTAAGGTAATAGTTACCTATGTTTAGCCGTTCTTTGAATACTGTTTTGACGTTTTCAATTTTGATTGGAATTGTTTAAGAAAGTTTTCAAAGTCTGGAAGTTGGACATTATTTCCATACGTTTCATTTATTATAAAGGCCAGTTTCTAACCAACGAATAATTCTAATATGGAACGTAATTTCATACAAAGTTTGATGCGTTTGGTGTAGTGGTTAGAACTTTTGACTACAATGCCGGCGGACGCGGGTTTGAATGCCGCAAGAGGCAAACGTTTATGCGATGAGCACGAACATTTGTATCGTAAGTCAAGTATGTACTGTATTTAAAAAAAAAATCCTTGCAGAAGCATACAGGACTAGCAGGTACAGTCGCCAGCACACCAAGTGACCCTCTTTGTTGCAAACTAGTCTTTATAACAACGGCATAAAACACCACAGTGTTTACCTTCACGTGCTGTTGTTCGTACAAAATATATAAATTTAGGCACAAAAAGTCATAATTTAAGTATAGTAGTACAAAGCAATGTGTGAATTTAGGTGTTCTGATCCGGCTGCTATAAGGATGAAATCATTCAATATTCATTTATTTTTCAAGAAAAGGTTCGATGCATGCTGGGATAAAGAAGAGGAGTACCCAAAGAAAGAGCGATTTAGAATTTAATGTTAACAGCAAGATAATTAAATGTATCAATGATATCCTGACAGGAACCAGACGAAACGTAATCATTTATAAATCTTGAAAAGTATTGAACAGATGACAGTAACGAGAACTAAGACTAATTGACACATGGCTGTAAAATACCAGAGAGTAATTGAAACTATACAGTGCAACATTAACCAACTCTTTTTTTGCCACATAAAACATTTTGGTTGTTTGTTTTTACCCAAACGGTGATATTCATAAAAAAAACTCGACAGACATACGAATGCATTGATGCATCCAATACTATTCCCGTGTTAGATATTTTACACTGTCAAAGAGCAGAGCGCTGACTACTCGATTCAGACAAACAAAATTTCCACGAAAATATTTTGAATTCCCGAAATTCATAGCGGCATACAAATAGTTTCGTAGCCCATCGACGCAGCCTAAAACCATTGATCAACCAACGGCTTTAGATTAAAAATACTTCCGACGAACGAACGGACATATCGGCTGATTAAAACTGGTGAACTTTTTACACAGAACACATTCTATTATGTTTATTTTGCAGAAAACTGGACATCGTGAAATTGCTAATGAATGTGCATAAAGTTAGAAATTGGTAACGGTTGTTTTTTGTCAAAAAAGGTAATGTTACCTCTGAAATTCAGCGACGAGTTTTTTTTTGTGAAAATAGTTCTTATATAATTGGAATCTGAGTCGTTTTAAATACCAGACTGTAATCCGTCCAAAATCAAATGAGAGTGAAATTATATTATAAGAGGCAGGCATTTTACTAATACCTTAAAAAAACGTCGTAAATCTTACATTCAGAATAAATTTTAAAAACTTAGATAAACTTATCCGGCTGTTTTAAACGACCTATTTAAAAATGACATTTACTTATTGATTGCTGTCAGATAGGTGACGTTTTGTATTATATTCGACTAAAATTCCTTATCTGACGTTGCTAAAATCTTCACTTAGAGGTATAAATAAGACCTAACTAAACATATTTCGGACAATAATCAATCAGTTATTGAAACATCATAAACTCACCTCGAGTTCTTGTTTGTTTTATAAATATAAGTATAGATTTTATGCTGGTCAGTAACAAGGCCTCGCTTCAGTCGGTAGCAAGCCTCTTTATTAGGGAAAATTAAAAAAAAAACTTGGTAGTAAGTATAACTCGGAAATAGTTCAACCGATTTTCGGACGGCACGAAGCGAAACGAAGTTCGCTGGCAATAAATAAACATATGCCATTATAAAGGCAAACTGCTTTTGTTACAAAATAAGATTTTAAAGTAATAAAGACAAAAATCTCCAACACAAACATTCATTCGTTTTAAGACAAAAATAATATTCAAGGAGGCATTTTTAATCAAGCTCCTTTTCCCGTCCACAGAACAATTTCCTAGATATTCAAAAAGGTACAAAAGATTATTTTTCATAGTAACGGAAGCTTTCTTATTAGCAAATGAAACTGATCCCTGTTTTTAATATCTGTAATGAAAGCTGCAAATATGATGCGAGGGTGCACACGGCGCGGCAGACCTTTAAGGGATGTGTCACATTGTTGATTAGAGCGGAATTTGTGTTGACAATGTTATTTCTTCTAGTTCAAAACCTTTACGTTAATTAAAATATACAAAAAATCTTTATATCGAATCAAAAATTGTAATTTGCAGATCATTGAATCTCCAATTAAACATTTATTAAGTAATCTCATAGTAATGATTTTTTTTTTTTAATACCTACTCCAACGTTTGGTGTTGTAGTACCACCGATGTTTCCGATTTCACATAACACAAGTGCTTTAGCTACTTAGCTTGGAATCGGAGCAATGTATGTGATTATCATCATCATGGGGTGCCATCTTCAAATTGAAGTTTGGAGGTCAGCATGAAGAAAACGATGCGGTCTTGAGCCGCACTTTTTAGCTAGTCATAATAACGAAGTTTGGTCCAGTCTTTGATGTTGTCGAATATTTATTTATAATTAATTTATTTATATTTTAAAACGAAATGATTCATTTTAAAATAAAAACAATACAAAAACTACCTACACAAGTTCGTAAACTTTGTATACTGCCATCATATTAATGAAAACATTGTTTAAAATATTTACCAAGCAATAAAAAAAAACTGATTTTATACAGTCAAGCTAAATATTATGTATCATAATTTGTTTTAATCGCTCCATTTCTAACTAAAGCCTCTCCCCCGAACCTTCATTTCCCAGTGCTAAAACGAACGACGGTCGCATTCCGAGTGCATTAGTAAATTACTCACGTTCACTCTTCAAACTTGTGCTCTGTCGCGAGATTTTGCACAAGCCACCAACTAATTTGTTTAATTAACACCCTACGAATTCGTCCGCAATTTATGGCCTCCAGAAATTTAATAACAAGCAGTGTTTAGATTATAATTGCTATCGGTAACGTTAATTGAAGTCGCAGTAATGGTTTTGATTAAAACTAGTGTGATTAATAGAGCTGAGTTACAGCAAATTGCAGTTGATATGTAGAATAATAAATAATTTCACAAAAATATCTAGATTGATATAAAATATAGTCAACAAGTGTAGCTGAAACCTATTTTAAATTAAAAAAAATAAAAACATTAACTCTTAAACACTAGGTGTTAGTACTTACACACACATGAAATAATTTTAAATTAAAAATGAATCAAATCAAGTCAATCATAATTAAATGAAACAAATAAATAAATATAAAGAATTAATTAGTCATGTAACTAAGAGGAACCCCCTGCGGTTGATACCTAGAAAAAATATCGTCCCTGTATGAGTCATCAATCGCACGAAATGCCTCACAATAGGCGCATGCGGATCATATGCCACCGTTTTCTGCCGTTGTCACTTTTCCGTATTCTTCCCCACAGCGACGCTACTTTTTCCGAACTACGGCATTAAAGAAAAACTTTTTGATCAATTACTTTTCATAAGGAAAAATAAGTGCCAACAAATAACCACAATGATATCCGAACTAATAGTGAAGAAGTCACATGACACAAATAACGTGATCCAGTACTTTGCAAATACGTTTTAACATCTTTGCCCAGTACACCGCAGCATACAAGACCGTTCAAGGAACGTGTCCGAATGTTTTATTAAACTATGACGACCCGTCTGGTGTAGTGGTCGAGAAATCGCCTTCTACGCAGCGGGTTGCGGGTTCGATCCCCGCACAATACAAACATTTGTGTGCATGAACATGTCTGTTTGTATTGGTCTGGGTGTTTTCTATGTATATCATGTATGTATTTACAAACAAAAAAGTATTTAAGTATTATATCCGTTGTCTGGTACCCATAACACAAGCTTTGAGTCTACTTACTTTGGGACTAGATGGCGATGTGTGAGAATGTCCAAACGATATATTTATTTATAACACCTTGCCCACTAGACTATTCCATCACCGACCAACACCGTAGCGTGCCATGCACGGAGCGTGTCAGCATTGGCGATATACGTTATTTCGCGCCCGCTCTCGCTCCGTTTACCGGTGAGACAGAACGCTTTCAATCCGTTCAGTAGCAAAATAAAGTGTTTCTTGTTGCTGTCCGTGTCTGACACGTTCTTAGCACGTTCATGGCACGGTACAGTGGGAAAATACCTTTATCGTTAGTTAAATATAGTGAAAAATTGTCGTCAAAAAACAGTGACACCCAAAAAAAATTTTTAGAAGCCTTTCGTCCAGGACTGTCCAAATATACCCTCTGTATGTTATCCGAATTATTGTAGTTAACGAAATATAATTTTATTCGCTAACTTTTAGAATTTTCAAACAATTATTCCACACTTTTTATGGTGTTATTTTTCATTTCAATATGATCCTTATAAATAAAGTTTATGTAGATAAAATTATGAAGTAGCCATAACTAAGACTAAAAAAAGTTGAATTGTTTTTTCATATCCTCGAAAACCTAAATAAATATGGCTATCAAAACTATGGTGTGATTAAATAGCCTTGGATGTGAAGCATCAAAAAAAAAATTTGGCCCTCACTGTTTTGGCCACTGTGTATAAAATAAATACCAGGTATTGCCAAACCATGAGCCACAAATCGCAAACAGCTAAAACTTATACAAATATTCGTTCGAAAATCCGGTAACTTGTTGCTTGCACACAGCAAATCAAATTACAACCTCCCGAAGGCCGCGAGGCTCGAGGCTAAGCCAATGCTACGCCGTAGCGTCTACGAATCTTCTACGATTGCTCACTTTCGTAACGGTGTAATGTTTCGAAACAGCGCGGTGTATTTACGATCTTTCCTGGTTTTGACCGTACATTTTGGTTTTATTGGTAATTAATAAACATGATTGGCTCTGATTTTGAAGTTTATTGTCATTGAATACCATCAATAAAATATTATCAAAAGTGCTGTAAAAGTTTTTGTCATGTTATACTTAACTGTATTTTGTATTTAAATATGTATGTGCTGCTATTACGGATTTTTTTGTGATTATTACGCGTTCATCTGCTTCTAATCTAGTAATTGAGATTTGATTATTTATGACTTTCAAGCTTGTAAAATGTTTACGAAAATATTTCGTATTTGTGGTAGTTAAAATAGTGGCTAAATACTTCCAAGTTACATTCAAAGGTGAATTTGTAAAACCGTTTTATCATTGACTCCTTTGATTGAAACATATGTACGTCCTTATTTTTATCTAGCTACTACCTGAACATTTAGCAAGGATCACTGTTTTTAGAAAAAAAACCTTCAAGCAAAGTGATTGAATATACTATGACATTAGTTTATTTTTACTCGACTGCGTCAGAAGGACGGTTATGTTTTTGGCATTCGTTTCCATATCTACTAGTTTAATAATAGCACCGACCCGTATGGGAGGGCAGTACATAATACATTTGTTACTCTCGAATCATATCCCCGACAATATCATTTCGTGAGCCGACGTACCATGAAATACGTCTTGAGTGACTCGGCACAAGATGCCGACGGTAAAACGTTAGGTTTGTTCTCCACTATCATGCTAGACTAGTAGATATAAAGGTATCATTACTATAGAGAAATAAACTGAGTACACAACAACGAATAATTCAATGAGTATGAAGTATTGACGAGCTCCGTTGTGTAGTGGTTAAGCACGCTGGTCAAGCAGGCGTCGCCGCACCGAGGTGTCCCGGGTTCAATTCACGGTCGGGTCAATATTGAAATCAATTTTTACTATATTGTTGTCGTTGTGTCTTATTTCCATAAGACAAGTGCATTAGCTACTTACTTTTGGATCAGTGAAATGTATGTGATTGGTGTCCAATATATTATTTACTAATTGGACACATAAAGCTAACAAAAACTTATAAGCACATTTTGAAATAGGCCGCAAGTGTGATGATTTTATAGAATAAATAAGAATAGGTATAATAAAAATCATGTAATAACCAGTTATATCATGGACGATATTAAAGTTGGTAACAAATCAGTAGGAAAAAAATTAGAGGGTTTTCATATTTTGGCGACTTTAGCAGTGCGACGGTCGCGCGACAGTCGCGATACTAATAATTTTATAGACATACGCTGCCTACGCTGCTGTTGCTTCAATGTAAAGATGCGCATAGTGCGTACCTTTTAATATAGTTATGGAATTGATGGAATAAAAACCAATGCTAAAAATCCACTCATAATTAAACAACCAAAGTATTGATCTAATAATCAGGGCCAAAGTTTAGTATGATATCTTCACTCATTGAGTTGTGCAAGTGATTCGCAGTATGAAATTATATACATTGATTTGTACAAAATATTGTCAAGATAACGGTGGTATATATGTCAGTTCAGTTATGTCTTTCTTAGACATGCAAATGTAAATTAAGTTCAAGGCCACGTAATCATAAATAAGTACAATTATTTTACAAAAAAAGTACCGCGTATCCTTGACTGAGATACCAGGCTAACCCACCTAGTCCGTTCCGAAACGAAGCTCTACCGTTGTAATATTTTATCCCCAATTCCCCATACCCAAATCATGGAACTTCTTTCACAGTGATTTGATGACGATGCACTTTGACGTAAAGTCGCCAGCACACCAAGTTACCCACTTTTGTTGAAAACTAGACCTTATTACAATAACATTAAGATACCGCAGCGTTAACCTTGACGTGCTATTGTCCGTACCGACACCAAGATCGGGGAAGGGGATACAAAAACGAAAACAAGATGGATGAAGTATACCCTTGGTCCAGGAGGATTTCTTGATTTCTTTTGTGAAACCTTTTGGGGAATGTCGAGAAGTTGGTATTGTTGATTTGATTAGAAATTCGTATTTAGAAGGGGTAGTAAAAAAAACGGTTGCAAAGAAAAAACTCGTTATTGTAGTTTGCGAACAGAATACTTCAATCTTATATTTAAAAATAATCCATATTTCCCTTAGTCACGGTATCACACGTGGTCTTCTGGATCGATTTCGCTTTTTTTTGTGTTTTTATGTCAGGACATTGTTTTTTGTTATTTTTAACGATCTTTATTTTTAAAAATAATAAAGTGATGTATGTATGTGTATAGTGTCCATTTTTCTGGGTTAAAACACGGGGGTTATCAAAAGAGTTTATGAGGCTATTTTTCTATTATGATTGCAGGATTAAAAAAAACAGCTTACTTACGTTGTTCATTATACATAGAATACCTACCTATGTCAAGAGGTTTTTACGAAAAAAATAATTTGAAAATTACTCGCAAAAATTGAAAATTTAAGAATACCTACTTTCTTAGCCGGGCGGAACTGGGCCGGAGGCGAAACAATAAAAACAAATACAATAAAAATTATAAATACATAATTTATATTTATACAACTCACGTAAACGTATAGATTTTTTTCTTAGCTGAAAAAAAAATATTTACCTTAATTTTTGACACAATTCGTTCTCTTAGTTTGAATAAGTAGTCAAAGTTGAGAAGGTTTTTTGTGACATCTTATTCTAAAAATACACATTCTGATTTGGATCCGTGGGGGAGGCCTATGTTCAGCAGTGGACGTCCTTTGGCTGATATTGATGATGATGAATGATGCTTTGGATCGCTTCCACATTTAGGCGCGTGAGACGGCCTCGCGCGACAGTCGCGCTGCTGATAATTTCATACTATAAACGACGCTGCTGACACTCTGATGTGACGGCGCACTTAAAATACTCACCTAATATTTGTTTATATATTGACTTTCAATTAACTCCTAATGACTTACCTGTCAGTTCCCCCAGTCATCACTTTGTAGTCTTGAATATCCATGTCACCCATGTATTGCGAGAAATCTGCAACAAACAAATAACACTACATTGTATGAGCAATGCCCTGTTTTGAAATGTTCTTTTAAGTTCTCGATAACACTATATACCCAATACTTTATACAAAATCACATTCTATACTTGAATTATTGCGATAATGCTTATTTGCGACGGTGGTGAAAATCGAATATGCCCTGTAGTCCGTTTTTATTTGCTAGTCAAAACATTCTATTTAGGGCTGATTTTTCAATAGTCAGATAAGAAATATTCGTCGAACAAATACAATAATATGGTTAAATTGAAAACATCACCTTATTGTCAGCAATCATACGTAGCTGTCATTATTTTTAAATCTGTCGCTTTATGATTTTATCAGTCTGATAAGTTTAATGTGACCATTGAAAAATCGGCCCTTATTCTAATATAATATCAGTGAATAAAATTACTTTTCTTATTTGGTTTGAAAATATTTCTGAGTTCGACAATGAACTAACTATAAAAGTTGCAAGATTCGTGTTCATTTTATTTTAAAATAAATTATTTCGGTATAAAGTATGATAAGATTGTGCAAAATAAACGACAAGCTAAGAAAAACTGACTATAACTGTGTTCAACAGCGAAATCCAGAGTCAAAACCGTTAAGCCGGTCAAATGTCGAAATAGAACCGAATCATTACCACCCGTTTATCAATTCAAACCGTCCTCTAGTTGGATGTCAATATTCATTTACCAGTGGTCGTGGCGCGTGATTTGTCGTTACCATCGCCGTCGGAGGGAAAATACGTGTCTCGAATCCTACATCGAATCGAAGGGGGTGCCTCCGAAAATCGCTGCGATATTAATAATTCGTAATACGTCCGATTGATATTCCGTATCGTGCCTTGCGGCGTGTATCGGCAGATGTGCTTTAAACGTGTGCCGTGTGGTGATTTTAATCAATGTACGGCTAGAGGCGATTTTGGTGCGAGAAATTTTGTCGCGAGTTGTTCGATTCGCGCGGTTTTGCGGGTTTAGGATTTGTTGATAATTCTCTTGTACATGGTGATGTTGCTATCAACAATACATTTTATGATTTTGAATGTTTTTTGATACTCCTTTTTATTATGTAAACGTATATGGTTTTTTTTTCTAATTTCATCTTATAGATTTTTTTCATTGGGGACGACGGCTGTCATCATCGTTTTTCTATACTCAACTTAATAAAATTTCAACTGCTCCAACAAATGGTACGTAAATCTGTGACATTAAACGCGATAGCAGAGCATCGTGCATTCATCTGAAGTGTTTTTCTTATTTATTATTTAATGAGAGATAGCTTATTACAAATGGGATAAATTGATCACTGCTTTTCTGAATAATAAAACTATCTAACTGATATTGACGTTAACTTAATAACCAGAGATTTGAATTAAGCCTAACAACTGTACTAAGTGGTCTACTGAATATTAAATAGGCGTAGTACTAAATACATTTATGAGTCTTGAAATAAATTAATTTAGTATTCAAGTTGCTGTTCTAATTCAATTTCAGTATACTTGCCTATCACTGTAACTATATAACTGCCTATCACTGTTCCGAAATGACTTTTAAATAATTAAAAAAGTCAAATTGCTTATAAAAATGGTGTTTGTTAAGTTATTTAAAAGTGACACTATAAAGCAAGATGGACTTTTAAGGATACACCTGACATCAGGTTTGACTTAGGTCAAATCTGTTGAGCCTGAATCAAAACCCTTAAGGAAACTATTTGAATAAAATTCAGTACCTAGTTAAAATAAAGCAAGCTAAAAATACAAGCAATAATTTATCCTGCCGATTGTACCGTGAATCTAAACTAATATTATAAAGCTGAAGAGTTTGTTTGTTTGAACGCATTAATCTCAGGGAATACTGGACTGATTAGAAAAAATATTTATGGATTTGAGAGCTTATTTATCGAAAAAGGCTTTATAGGCTAGGCTATAAAAATATCACGCTGCAACAAGTAGCAAACTCAAAACGCCCGGACGAAGTCGCGGGAGGCCACTAGTAGTAAAATAAAACACAAAATTATGTTAACAAAAGAGCGCTGAAAAACGGGATCCCTTGGCTTCCATTGTCTGTTTCTCTTTATATTGTCTCCAAAACACATCTGTCGTCTGAAAATAATATGGCGATACTGAGGCGCTTCTTTCACCTGTCTAATTTGAATCTGGCAAAAGAAAAATTAAGGCAGAGTACAAACTGAAAACCTTTTCGCAGATAAATACACTGTTTTCTTGTAATTTTATGGTTAATTATAAATTTCTTAGAAAAAACTTATCAAAGTCTGATAAGTCTTATCTGACGTTAGAAAAATAAGTATAAAACGACCGATTTTAAAATGACTTTTACATAGATGAATTGTGATAAATAGGTGACGTTTTCGAATAAGGCGTATTGTATTTTATTCGAAGAATATTCCTCATCTGACGCTGAAAAATTCAGGCTTTAGAAACTAAAACGAGGTCGGGTAGACAAAAAACACTTTTTTTAAGGATCCAGGATAAATTACTTGACTTCAATTGCAATGAAAATTCAAAAGTGAACCGGCAGGTGTGCAGTACACCTTACAGAGGCACACTCAAAAGAAAATTGAAACAGATAGCGCCATCTGTCTTGTATATTTTTCATAATTTCTAAGCAAATAATTTTGTCCTTTCCGCCAAATAATGGAGGAGGTGGCTGAGGAGGGGGGGTTAAAGAATAGGACAGATTTTGCATAATTAAAAAGGGGTGCTTCCAGATGATTGCTTGTTTTGATGACTAATGACCCTGTTGGGGACTGTTGCGTGGTAAATAAAGCGAGGAAATGCTCAATCTTAAGGTTTGTTTAATAAAAATGCTGACCAGAAGACTGGCATCGCAAAAGTTTGTTTAATTATTCTTATAATGTTCTGGCCAAATAGTCACAAACAAATGTATTTAATTTTATAACAACTTTGTTTTGACCATGACGTATCAGGAGTCATCGAAGTATTTTTAAATTATATAGTTAGCACAACACAAACCCGGAGTTAAAATTTAAACACGTTTTTCGGTCGTGACAGATATTATCAGCGATATTACTATGTTTTAGCACAGAATCAAATCAGTCTTAACGTATCAATTGACCTTAAAAAACAAAAATAAAATAAAATATGCGTATGTACGTAACTTTAATGATTTTTATTACCGCTAGAATTGATTGCTGTTCATTTAATATGTGGGGTTCCACTTAATATTTGTATGTATAATGAACTCATTAAACAACACGTTTCATGAAAAATGTCTTTAGTCGAGAGGTTAAACCAATGAATTCTTTTAATTTTTTACAAAGTTTTTGCAGTAGTTAAACCATTTTCATAAATGTTCACTTACTTTAAAGTTAAATTAAGTTAAATTCAGAAGTAATCCTGAATTGCCCTGCAACTCCCACTAAGCCTTTTTAGCCTTAAGAGAGCGGACATACGTGGGTACAATTATACTCGAAAATAGCCGCACAAAATATAATTGGACTCTTACTTCACATCTCCACATTCGCGAATACGACTCGAGGACGAAAGTCATGTAAGGACCCCATATTTTCCCTTTTTTCCCTTCAAGAGTGTACTCAACTTCCCTCCACGTCTCTCGCCTGTCCTTTGTCCTCTCCCTAAAGTATATTTGATGGCAGCAATCTATTTCGCAACATAATATTCTCTGTCGATGAATAATGATGTTTTGAATTTATTTTCTGCCACTTTGACTGCTCTAAACGCGACCCGGGAGAAACTCGCGGATTGATTGCATGTCATATTTTGTAGTTGTCATTATGTATTTTAATACAGAAATGAGGTATTTGCTGCCATAACTTTGCTTTTGTACTACCTTTTTAATTTTATTTGTATTGTCTTGAGATATTTTATAAATTCCAGCTGAGCTGCCCAATAGATTGCAATGACAATATATTTTTTGTTATTTGAACAAAATCTCTACAGGGTAATAAATGCTGAAATTAGTAAAATATTTTATTATAAGTATGTACAAAATTATATGGAACACAGTTAAAAAGTACATTTCACTTTGGCATATAAAAAAGCAAGGTGATTTCCTCTCGAAAAAAGTTTTTAAGTACAACACACCTGCACGAAATTACAAAGTAAATTCAATTTCAGACTTTATCAGAGCTTATGATAAAATGCGAGGTATAAATAGAGATAAATTCAGTAGGCTCAGAAATTGCATGGGTTATGATACCTTATGCATTCGCAATCGACAATCCGACAGGTTACACGGAAACCATTTACATAGAGGTACTCGTAATATGAGGTTATAATGTGTATAATTATGCACAAGGATTAAAAATAAGCCATAACCTACCAAAATCTAGCAAGCTGTTGCTCCTCCCAAATACATTATAACGTTACTTCGACAGGAATATAGGCGTAAACTTCCAAAATATCCTGTTAACTCGACAGATGAGAAATCTAAGTTTTTCGTATGGAAGTCAACAGACCAACGGCAAACAATTTATTACATGACTATTGTTATCACTAGTGAAAATTAACAAAACTGACATAAATTCGAAGTTTGACAGACAAAAGAACCAGGATATTTTTGATTAGTATAAACTCAATTTATCTCGAAGAGATCTAAAGGTGAATGATTCATTGTAAAAACAATGTGATTTAAAGGAAGTTCATCGCTTAAGGTTATAATAACATATTGACACTTTCCTTGCCAAAATTGACTTCTAAAAATAAGACCGGTCTGATCTTTATAAATACTTTTTTGATATTGTTTTTTACAAAATGATTTCATTAGCACAATTGCGCTGCTTCATCTTGTCATATCAACCAAATAAATATTAAATTGCTCTATTCAACAACATAATCCACGCAATTACGTTTCAAATCAACATTAGTTTCCGCGTTTGTTCCGTGTTGCGATTCGTCGGAGCGTTTATCATAAAATTTTCATTTCGTCGACTACTCATTTATTAAATGTACAAAACGCATAAATCAGATTTTATGGCGCGCCGTGCTCGCTTTGTTTGTAATTAACCCTAAATTGACTTATTTCTCTTGTTTACGAAACTATGGCATTACGAAATGATTGCACGTTATTATTTTATTTAAAGGTTTAGTACAACATGCGTTGTGTTTTTTTTTATTCCGGTACAGTTAAAGAAAACGCACATAAAAAGCGGCTACACAGATTTACATTATGAGACAAAAAAACTAATGAAAATCGGTTCAACCGTTTGGGATCTACGATACCACAGACAGATATTCAGATATACCTACACTTTAAACTTTTAATAACCCCCTCTTCTTGCGTCTGAGATTTAAAAAATATGTGCTGATTCTATGCTAGACATTATTGTTTTTAAATTTGCGTAATTGATAGATATGTTACTCTTTATTTTAACAAGGTTTGGTATTCTGTCACTGTCTTATTTGTTGTAGAAAATAATGAAGATAATGACTAATTTCAACGACTTATTTTTGCCATCATAATATTGCTGTATTCAAAATGATAATTCAATAGATGTAATTTAACATAACTTTCGATTGAAATACAGAAATAGTACTTGACAAAAAAGGTACCTAAAGAAAGTTTTCGCCCTACAAAGTTTGACACTCGCAGGCACAAAAGATTTTTTGACAAAGGCGAAAAACTCTTAACAACAAATCACGCGCCGGTCCGAACTCTGAATCACGTTTAGTAGTCACGTTTTTGTGCTCAAATGATTTATTTGAACCTTTGCTTCTTTGCATTTTGGCCTTTATTCGTACTATCTCCGCACCCGTCCTTTTAGGTACGATATAAGGATGAGGACATAATAACGAAAAGAAAATATATTGTTAGACAAACTTCTGACAAGAATAAACAGTGAAATGATGTTTTATTTTCCTATCAATTTTTGTCAGACCTTTTTATATTTGTAAACGGAAAATATTTAATTAAATTACCCGACCTCAAAAGACTGACTATAAAGCTTAAAATAACGCATTTGCCCTCTTCATGGTATAAGTTTCATAAAAATCGGTTCAGTAGTTTTTAGTACCCTTTAAGTTGAAATATATCTAATCCAAATAAAAAAGAATCATGTAGCTATGACTTTCTGATTTCGAGAATGAAAACAAAAAGAGTGTGAGAAAAGAGTTGATTACCACCTTTTTTATTCCGGTAAGGAATCAAGAATGGCAGAGACACGAGTTAACTATGCAGAAACTTCTTAAATATTCTTAAAAAAATACACAATACAACTCATTGTACCCTTGTCCATATCATAAATGTGTAGAAAATTACTGTATCCATCAGTTAAGTAGAAACAAATGACAGTCGCGTTTATAGCGTTATTAATTGTACAGTTTACTGGAAATCAATACTTGTGGGTACGAACATATGTGTCCTTGGACTGAATTATTACCCTTATGTCGATTAATGGTGGAAGCCTTTGTCGTGAAGAAGGTAATCAATTAATTTTCTCATTTGCTCTACATGACATATTTTTGCATCATTAAAACGCATTTTTTTAAGGTATGAGCCAATAAAGGTTTCTGAGTATTCAATTTAAGGAACCTTAAAGTTGTTAATGGTATATAACTATTTGATAAATGGAAAAATAAAAACGTTGGATTTGCCTCATCAAAAGTACCATATAAAAATATCATTTAAAATTCATTGATTGTATAACATAATTTATTGATTGCTATAGGTATTTTATTCTCTCGCTTCTGCGCCCCATTCCGTATTTTTGTTTCAATCGGAACAAAAATAAGACATAAATCTCAATTTTTTTTTTTTAAATACTAGAAAAATAATGTCGAAAATACACACTACGTGCCAAATAGGACAAAACTTGTTTCTTTAAAATCAGCTGTTACTTAGTTTTTTTCATTTTTGTTTTCATAATTGGACACTAAACACATACATTGCTCTGATCCCAACAAAATAAGTAGCTAAGGCACTTGTGTTATGGAAATCAGACACAATCGTGGTACCACAACACCCAAACCCGAGACAATATAGAAAATTTTGATTTCTATATTGACCCGACCAGGAATCGAACCCGGGACCTCGGAGCGGCGAAACCCGGCGTGTATAGCTACTACACCATGGAGTTCGTCAAGAATAAATGGGTTAATTAATTTATCAAGTCATAAAAAAGTCTATTCTTCAACTTAATTTTAATGGTAATATTGAAATGTGTAAAAATTATAAATGTGACTATTCTTCCTAATAAAACTACATGTAATTTTTAATAACTTAGTAACAGAAAATAATCTGTGCAGGCATTTTTTGAAGCATTTTTACTAGCCACGATCATTCTCTACCAGTGTGTCTACATTCTAACGCCCACCGTCTTACGCTCTCTCTCCGGCTATATTTCTTGATCCCTGTCGGCGGCACAAAAGTGGCCGCGCTGTTAATCTTTTTACGTCGACTGCATTATTTTAGGGGCAACTTCCTTCAAGTTTTGTGTAGTAAATAGGTCGAATATTTGCTTTGTAGTTCGTTCACGGTAAGTTTGGAAATGGTGAATTTAGTGAAAGACGATTTTTTATTACAGGATTAGTATGAAATGACTCGACTTGACACAACAAACTTTTTTTTTTCAGATATGTCACGTCAAATGTTTGAACTATATTTGTGTTTTACTCTTATGAAACGTTTTAACACCAAATATTAATATTAGTACAGAAGTCAAAGTACAAACAAAGCGCACTCTAGCAACGCACTCATAGACAACGCTCTTGGTCAGATCTCAGAACATTTCTGGACAGTGCGAGGGCGAGTGGCTTCTGCTTGACAAATGAAGGGTTTAATAAGCTGACTACAGCTGTTTTTATTTCTTATTTTGATCAGTAAAAATCATACAAATAAAATTTCTTAATAAAGAAACATGTTTTGATTTATGTAGATATTGTGTGATTTTTTCCGACATTTGATAGGGTTTAAGTGTGAAACAAATAAGTCAAAAAAATGCATAAATAAGTAAACCGTTTAGAAGATATTATCGATTAAATGGGTGGTACCAAAAGGTATTTTTTATATATGTTTGTGGTTTAAATTTAGTTTCTTTATTTATGATTTTAATGCCTCAATTTATTCTCAACAAAACATCAAACAAATAGATGTGAATGTGATGACTACGATAGTTATTTTATGTTTAAGCCAAAGTTGACATCTCTAGCGCGACCGGTGATTACTCGTATATGTGTTAAAGTGAAGTAAATGTACGAGTTTGACTTCTGTAATTGTCTGATATTTTGTAGTTTTTTTGAAAAAACTTAACAGTGATATAAGGAAGAAATTAATTTAAATATTTGTAACTACTTAAGCGAGATCACTAACAAAAGACCATTTTACACGAATTACAGTGTAAAGCTAAACAAATGCATTGTTGTTGCAATAATGCGGGCTAACTTTCAGCTATGTTATTTAATTTAGTTGACACACTTTTATATATAGTTTCAAATACGTACTTTGCCATTCAACGTTACACGGTTTTAAAGGGAATGACCATTGCATTAAAGGCTATATACACCTATACCATGCTGCTTTTATGTATATTAAAATATATTTTTTCTACATATTGCTATATAAGCAGGTTATACGCCTGGAATTCACAAAAGATGTAACGTGTAAGTGTTATTGAACTTGTATATTTTCTTTTGTACTCATGAACTATTTACTACACAACTTGACGTAAAATATTCATTCATCATTAAAATAAAAATCTTCTAATTAATCTTTATCCACCAGCTGATAAACCGTCAACATTTCTAAGCAATGTTTAGTCCACAGTGGAGTGTAAATCGTCAATCATTACCAAAGTTTCTATCACCTGCTCAATTCCAGATTGTTAAAAACTCAAATGAAACTTCTCAACAGATGGCGCTGCAAAAGGAATCAACGCAATTGAATTTCCTACTCTACATTAGCATAAAGACGTGGACGAGGAGTAATCATTTCTTCGGTGCAATGTGTCATGAATACAAATACTGTGAGGGTTCCGCACCACATTTAAAGAATAAAGTATGAACACAAATAAAATGGACACTCCCTCAGTCTAAACAGCCTTCGGACCCTCTCCACGTTCGAAACATTACATAAACAATATTCTATATTAGCGCGTAGTAGTTATAAGATTAATAGTGCTGTTTAAAGATCTGAGTGAAGCGAGCTATTTAAGAAATCAACATAATGAAACATGGGATGGGGTACTGCTGTGATACCGCAGAAGTTTATAATTTAGACCCCTTACACACTGCGACTTTAAGCATCGATGCAGTCGCGCGTTTTGAAAACGCGCCTGAGCATCGCGATTTACGCAATTGTTTATTGAATAGATGCTAAAAGATGCGCAGTGAGTAAAGGTTGACATTTTGTGAATGCATCGATGCTGCATCGCGACTGCATCGCTGCTAAAAGTTGCAATGTGTAAAGGGTCTTAAAGTGCTATCTTTAATTCTTTACTTTGATATGAATTCAACAAAATTACTATGACTAATGTTGTTCAATATTATATTGACTTATCGTTATTTCGCTACAAATATTTTGTTTATTCACAAGGGTCAAGTTTCCCACAAAAAATATGGTAACAAAGTTCTCAAACTTTTCGATTTTCGGAAACTCAATTTCCTCGGCGTGGATCTACCTTCACAAAGTCTCAAACTCGAGAACCTGCATTATTTGAGGGAGTTCTCGATCGACGCTTCAGAATTCACATTTTTGTTCGACTTTTGTCTTCTGCGTTTGACACCTTCTTACTGTCGCTAAATACAAAGTGGATAGTGGACATCTTCTACGCAATGTATCGAACAGTAACAAAAGTAACAAAGTAATAATAAACAAAATGGAATTAAATTAATATTTTCATTTGGTGGTATATTAATTATATTATTAAAAAAATATAGTTAATTATTAAAAAAATGTGCTCAATGAAGTGGAATAACCTCTGCGCATAGGCTTAAAATGGATTATCCTAATAATTCGATTGAGTTACAAGGTATTTTTTTTTCTTTAACTCGGTTCATTTGGATCGAAGTTATCTTCGGAAAAAAATAAGCTCTCAAAACAGACACAAATCTTAGTATTTTTTAATTGGTTATGGAAATTACATGTCACTAAAAATACCCAAGCACTGAGATCTCGTCCTAAAATCCGAGCACCTGAAAATTTAAGGGGAATAAATTACAAAGTTTCTAATCGAAGTAATATTTTACATTACAAGCGACGCGTGTCAGGTAATTACTATAACTGTGAGGCCGGGCTTGGCGCTAAACCCCTAATAAATATCGTTTAATTGGGAACGTCGTTCGGGAAAGGTTAAGAACTTAGCTATGGTGAGAATCGTGCGCGAGAGCGGAAGAGGCAACTTAGGGTTAAGGGTGACTTCCTAGCGTTAAATAATAATAAATAAATATTGGACACCAATCACATACATTGCTCTGATCCCAAAGTAAGTAGCTAATGCATTTGTGTTATGGAAATCAGACACAACGGTGGTACCACAACACCCAGACCCAAGACAATATAGAAAACATCGTTTTCAACATTGACCCGACTGGGAATCGAACCCGGAACCTCAAGAGGTCACTCAACCACGGAGGTCGTCAAAGACCGTTGTTTAAGATTGTGATGACATTTATATTGGGATACCTTCTGCAGCACTGAAAAAGTCACATTTAGTTTCAATGACGAAAATTGTCTTGAAGGTAAGGAGAGTTGCGGGTGTGGGTATGTATGACTTTAAAGGACAGGTAAAATAAGTCCAAATAACACTGGAACTGTGATATTTACAATGGGGTCCATGCCCATAACTCCTGAGAGGAGGATTGGTAGTATTCAGAAGATTCGCAATCTTAGTGCTATGATGAAATTATAAACAAACGTTTCATTGATGTACATTTTTGGCCGCCAAATGCCCTACTTTTCTGTAGAAAAAAACATTAGCTTCAGTTTATATGGAATTTCATTAAGAACAACATTTCTGTGAATGAAGGAAAATATTGATTATTTTAATTAATAATTTTACAATAGATTTTACCTTAGGTACTTTACATTTTGTGCAATTATTGAAGCATGCTTTCTTTTTTTAAAGAACAAGCGCGTCTTTAAAATAGGTAATAAAAAAAAAAGTCACACTCGCGTCAGCTCTTTCTCTTTCTGTGTTCTCAATCTTACAATTTGCCTTGATTCGCGTCTGGCTCCTGTCAATATAGTAAACAGTTTAAATTGATAACACAAAATAACAAACAACTACCTATTTAGCTTCAACCTTTTAGCTAATTACATTTTAACGTGTTAACAGTCTTCTTCATATTTCAAATAGATTTCCTGTATATCTGAATAATTGATTAGTATACTTTTTTTATTAAGCTATATAATATTAACAACACCAAAAAAGTTGAGCCAAAACTATCATGTTCCTTACTAATAAATAGGTAATATGCAATTGTAATAAATAAAATCGTTGAATTTTCCATCAAAGTAATAGAAAAGGCACAAAAGGTTGACCACCCCTAGCAGTACTTGAACCATCACAATGGGCGGTGTGTCCATTGGATGCCATTACGCATACCTCGCGATCCTCACTCGCAGTCCAATCAATACAATATAGCTGGTAGATATTACACGGCTAAATGTAGATGGCGCATGGACGTACGAAGGTAGAGAGTAGCGAGGGGACTTTGCAGATTGCTTTTTGGATGTAACGAGTGCTTTTTTGATGTCCCCTTTGCAAAAGGTTTGCGATCCCTGAACTAAGCTGGGGTTGGTAGTTTTGGCTACGTGAAATACTGATGGCAAAAAAGATTATCTGTTATGTAAAACAAAAAATAAATATTGGGCAATTATTCTACTGGAAACTTAGAATGTCAACTAATCAACTCTCAGTGCTTAATTTTAAATATTTTTTTCTTTCTATAAATACAACTTAATTGATTAGTTCAATTAACCCATTAGTGATAACGAAATCAGCTTTGATATGTCTAGCTTTATCACTTTTATCTCTTTAAAAACCAATAAAATCAAATCCTATTTTTGGATTATGCATTTTCTAACTCAACGGCAAAATTCCAACCAACATCTATACGAATGAAATATGAGCGGTCCGCACAATAAATGCTCAAAAAGGCCTAAATATTTGTTCTGGCACTGCATCCAGTAATAAATATCTCGATAAACTTTCCACTGTCAATATTCTTGTAATATCATAACCGTTTTGTTTGGACATCCGATACTATCCGATGTTCAGTCTGCCTGAAGCAATGTTCAATAGAAGGTTTATAACAACTATTGGGTTTCATTTCTAATTGGAGATATAGATGATATTTGATACAAGATAACGAAGAAATGAACTGTTTCGGAGAAATTGCTGTGAAGAAAAATAAAGTTCTTACGCAAGAGAATAAAACTAATCGAAAGACACTCTTACGAATAAACATGAAAATAAACTAAAAAATACTTAAAAGGTGTAATTCGTAAGGTACATAATAAATTGTCTTTTTTTGTTGTTATCAATTTCAAAATTCATAGGACGTTGCTTTGAGAATCAGTAAGCTCAAGTGGCAATGGGCAGGACTCGAGATACTGATGGCCGTTGGTTCATAAACGTTCAGAAAAATCCAAATCCAAATCGCGTAAAGATCAACCGCTTGTAACAGCTTGCGTCCATCAAAACAAACACCTTATAGATTGGGTTTCGAAAAACAATAGAGCACCCCTTAACGAATTCTCGGGCGTTTTTGGGCGTAACTCACTTACGACTATTCAATTTGACGGTATATTTTTGAATCAATTTCGCGCTCGGCTACCTGCTGGGCTATTACATAAATTGATCGCTTTCGCATTCTTAATAAATAAATGACGCAATGCTATAATGTGGGTATTTTAAACGCTTTTTGACGATTATTTCACGAGCATTATTGCTAGTGTTTAACTTAACCGGACTTTCAGGGAAAAACAAATTCAACTGTTTAAAGTTGTCACTAAAATCTGCTGCTGACAAAAGACGCGACATAATATTTATTCGAACTATTTCGTATATTTAGAATACTGTCATCACAGCACAGTGAAGCATTGAATATCAAGATTGACGAATTAAAGCTGCACGTGCATAGCTAGCTCAACAGCTCACTTTAGAAATGCCACATACGGATTGCAAGGCCTTCACTACACTTAAAATTGGACATATTGGACACCAATCACATACTTTTCTCTGAACCTTAGTTGCTAATGCATTTGTGTTCAAGAAACCTAGTGTGTTAACTTAAGCAACTACAGTTACACCATAGAGTCATCGTTTATTTTAGGGGAGGGTTATTACGTAATAACCCTCCCAAGTTTGGTTCATGAAGTTGGTTCTTCGTGCGTATAGTTTTATGATACCGCAAAAAGATACCGGGTAGTGGAGGCTTGAATGTGCGTTCGAGTGAAAAACCTGTACGCTTTTGTTTTACGTAAGTTAATCGAATATTGATTCATATGAGACTTTAGGGTTACGTGTATTTCAAATAAAATAAAAAGAAAGGTTTTGGACCAGATTAGTAAAGGGAAGAGTAGAAAAGGTTTTTTATCGTGTTAATAAAAAAAAATATGTGCTGAGTAAGCGGGATTCAATGTCTACAAATCTAATAACAGCCATTTGAGTCAAGTTTTTTTAAATAACCTGATACCAAATTTGTTATCTTTACTATTGATAGTTGAAAAAACTAGTTAACAGTTCTTTGCAATTCAATTTTGTTGTTATTTGCTCTAAATATAAAGACATCAAAACATTTAGATTCAAAATAAGTTTCCACCATATCTTTTTCCACCTTCATATCTTAACACCCTATCCCTTCCCTAGCCCTTCAGCGCAGATTTCAGAGCACGATTCTCTTTGTCGTATTGTTTTAGCAGATGTTTCGAGTACGTGATGCCGCGGGCAAATTGATTTGTGTGCTCTTTTGTTTTTTAATAATTGATTCGCGTGCGACATGTTTGGTATTTTTCCGTTTATTTTTTTGGAAATACTGTACTTTGTGTTGGAATTATGTTCTGTTATGTGTATGAAAGACAAACATTTCCAATGACCTTATTCGCTCTGTAATCTTTACAAAAACTGGTATGAGTAAGACTTTGAACCTTAAATTACTGAGGTGTATTAAATTGATGCACATCCCAAGATTGTCAAACTAACATACATGTTTAGTCAACAATGTTTAATAAGTTTTCCAAAAAAAGCGGTTTGATGCCCACAAGAAAATTTAACCATGTAGGTCTACACATCACAAATCAAATGGTCAAGACGAGCAAACGTAATAATTAAAATTTGCCAAAATTTGTTTACATTGTCGGCTTGTAACATACCGACACGGAAGCAAAGATCTACAGAACTGTCTCTACAAACAGTTTATTAAACAAAGCACATCCTACCGGGCACGCAGGTCCTGTCGTCTGCGTCTGTCTGAAGCTGGAACCAATCAACGACGAAGGCTTTGAAGGTCTTTGACGTCAGGGATACTAACGAGTCGTAAACGTCAAAATATCACTAATCAACTGCCAGATAGATAAAGCCTATCGTCCAGTTAATAGATAAGACAAAAACTTTGTAGGTAGGTACTCGTATTTTGACTCGGTTTTATGCGTTTTTTATCGACCGTGGTAGAAATCGTAATAAGTTCAGCTAGCAGCGGACGTGTTGCCTATATTTTGATATGTTAATATGTATATTCATAAAAAAGAAAAAAAGTCTATGTTTTGTACAGATAAAGAGGTCGTAAGAGCACGATGCTCTTTACGAAAGGTATGTAATAAAACAATTAAAAAAAGAGTGCCATACTCTAAAACCATAAAATTAATATTCCTATCGGAATAGAACGACAAGTAAAAGCTGTCAAACGAAACCGATTTAAGATGTAACTAACATAAGTAAGTAACATTTGTAGCTTTAAATGAGATAATCTTTCGATTAGGTGATTCATAACAATGTTCCTAAGTTAAATATAGTAGTTTACTGCATGATAAACAGTCGACACAAAATATTGAACATGCAGCTCTAGTGTAAAACTAAATATTATTTCATTATACAAAATATTGTTTGATATATAATCCCTGTGTTATTCTGTATTTATTTTTTACGTAAATTAACGTTTGTAGAATAGAATAATCAAACTGCGTACTTTAAATTTGAAGCGCATTGGTAAATATAAGTCGTATATTAAGAGGCTTCGATTTGGACTAATCTACCTGTTAAATGATTATTTGTTGGGATTATGTCGTTGTAACGCATAACAGTCCAATGACTTGTCACCATGTTTCAGACGCATTATTTCTCCAAAATATACACAATTTCACTTTTAAATATAAAAAATCAAATGCACGTAATTTTCAGTGAGCTTCTGCGGGGCGGTCAACTGTTTGACATCTGCCAAAAATAGTTCTGCTACCCATCTCTTTTTATCACACAGTTTGCTGCTAGTGACATCTCGCTTTTGTCGTTCTATTCCAAAGGGATAATAATTTTATGTTGAAAACGCGCCCACACATTTTTGATCGAGGAAAGCACGGGTTGCGCGGTGTAATGAATATAAAAAAATGTATTAATTATTATTTTATGTCGTTATTAATTATGATTTGAGATACGTTTAGTGTTGTGGTTAGTGCTCTTCACTATTACGCCAGCCGTCGCGTGTTGGAATGCTGCAAGGGGCAAATGTAAAGAAAGATCTTTAGTACGAAACCACGACAATTGGTGTGTTGTCTGGCGCATATTTATATTTATTTATCAAATACATATTAACAATAGCTTGCACACATGTACTTCAAACGACGACGAATGGCAGGGCGTGCTTCAGTGGATAGCACAATCAATACCTCAGTAAAGTATTGATTTTACCGAACAACTGTTTTTTTTTTTGTAGTCACCGATTTTTATAACATACTCCATTTTTTTTCAGATTTAACTCATGTTCCAAAATTGATTATCTACCGCATATGGAAAACAAGCCTAAGCGATTCTCTTCCCTCCGTTTGCACCCTTCAAAAAACCCTTGGTTACGCGTTTAAAATTTCCAAAGGTGTATTGATTTCCCTCCCCCTCCGGTTATAGTGAGGGTTTCCGCCCTCGAGAGCTGTCAATATGGCGGGGTGTCTATAGTTATCGAAATATGAACACTGTCTTCAGGGTAAAATAGAATCGAGTTTGAAAATCAGCCTCTTAACTACGAGGCTTTCAGTTGGTCAGTTCCATTATCAAAATTGTAATGGAATGGCTTTTTTGACATTTGATCCAAACAAAAACTGTCAAAAATAGCCCCCATAATGTTTTTATTCTTACAATACGGACCCTCTGCAGGTATATTTATAGTCTATCGCGGCAATCGATAAATTTCAAATGTCATTTTAACCATATTTAAACAGGATTTTATTAACTTGAATGTATTAATTTGTTTTTACTACGATTAGGGGAAGCATGTCGTTAAAGAAATAAAATCGTCGGTAAACAGTTAAATTGAATGCCAACCTTCAATTATAACCATGACCGATCTTAAAATTCCATAGCCGAATGGCAAAAAGTGGAACCCTTAGAGATTTATCAATTAAGACCATTTACTATTTTTTGTCTGTCTGTCTTATATAATAAGATTTTTTTACTAATTATTAAGAATTACATATTATAGCGTTGGCACGTATCAAGTACGAGTATAATTTTAGTGAAATATCACTATATATATTGTGAAAGCAATCTCGCAACATTGATGACGTCACGCAGCCTGCGCGTTAAAGTAAGCGCTTGCAAAATTCAACAGGCTTGCTAATGTGACGGTGGCTGAGTGGTATAGGCATACGCACGGATAGCGTAAGACACGGGGTTCGATTCCTCGTCTGTTACACAGTCAAAGTTGCTTTTTACAAGTGCAATTTATATTATTAAGTTGGTATAGTGACAAAACACTATACATAAAAGTAATCATGAAATATCAATATTATACTGTTTAATGCATTTGCGTTTAATTCATTTAAACATAAAAGGCTTGTCTTTCATAGAACTAGTGTAATTCTTCGGATATTGGTATCCATAACAAAGGGATAGTCAACCTTTTCAATGCTAAGCCATAGGCATGTCCGATCCTTTGTGCTTAGGAGATACTAGGGACAAGTAACTTGGGATTATCTGACCTTTCAAGTGACCGGGGAGTTAAACGAGTTGGTTGGGAATATTCAAAATAGTTGAGTGTATAAATCTGTCGTAAAAATTTTCATTTCATATAAAATATTTAGACCCGATTATTCCAAAGTTAAATAAGGATTATTCATGGAATAAAATTTCAATACGCCAAATTTCAAAATTTCACCTATTTGTAAGCGATCAAATAATAAATATTAGACACCAATCACATACATTGCTCTAATCCCAAAGTAAGTAGCTAAAGCACATGTCTTATAGAAATCAGACACAACGGTATTATTACAGCACCCAGACCCGAGACAATATAGAAAATTTAGATTTTTATATTGCCCCGACCGGGAATCAAACCCGGGACCTTGGAGCGACTACGCCTTGAAACCCAGCGTGCTTAGCCACTACACCACGGAGGTCGTCAAAGAAATCAGTCATTTTTAAATCTGTCGTTTAATACTTATTCAATCGGATAGTCTGACGATGGTGAGATCGGACCTTAATGAAATTCAAATCATATAGAAGGGTGTTTTGACATCCGCGATTATTTAATTGATAGTTATCTCTACCAAAATGGTTTCAGATCGATATCAGTGGTTAAATAATAATAATATAACGTCACTGAGGAAAACAAACAAATAAATACCTCACCAATGCAAAATGTACAGTCACCAGCACATCAGGTTACCCATTTTTGTTGCAAACTAGCCCCAATTACAACTGCATAAGATACTGCAGTGTTTACCTTGACGTGCTATTGTTCGTACATTGCACAGCATAAATATGTCAAATTATAACATAAGTTGTTACGGAAGCCATACTGAAAATCCGATTAAAGAGCATTCACAAACACTGAGTGGTTTTCACTTACACATTAATTAGATACAGTCACAACTGAGCGGTTTCATCAATGAATTCTCATTTTCGAACCTAGTTCCATTGTGGTGCATTTTCATTTTTATTGTTATTGTCAAACGATCTTTAGTTTGCTTTTCTTTGCTAGTCGCAAATTGTAAACAATAATTTTATAACTTTTGAACTAATATCAGTTTACAAATCTAAATCTTTGTACTAATATATCAATAATTCACAAAGAATCACCTATGTAGGTTGTGAGTTTCGTATTTATCTTATTTTAAAATAAATTATTTCGGTAAATGGGAATGTCTAGATTGCTTACATTTAAAAACTAGCAAAGAAAAACGGGTTTTAAAATACATGTATCGACAAATATGCCATCAAAATAAGTGCTGTAGATCAAACGGCTCAAACAAAAAAATCTAAATCTAAATCTAAATCATACTAGACTACAAAAGTATAAGTGATTAGGTCACAAAAGTTAGGTACCTAATAGTTAGGGAGGCGAGGTAGCTAAATGGCGTAATTCAACGGCGCCGTCGAGACCTATCAAAATCGAAAGATAAAATAATTTCGAAAAGAAAAGCTCGTATGGTAAAAACCATTTTAGCGGTGGGTTTGGCGTGTACGGTTTTTCAAAAATGTAAAAAAAAACAGTTACTTGGGCATTCTCGAGCGCGTCAGATATTCATACTACGTATGCCCCAAGTGCCTCTGATAACAACGGTATACTAATCTGCCAGTTTGCGTGGTGGGGGTAGGCATATAAAGTAGTCAAAAATGCAAAAAAAAAAAAAATACTCGAGCGCGTCAGATTTTTGGAAGGGGTGCTAAGTAGGCCCCAAGGAAGCTCCCTTAAAAAAAACTGACGATTTTGGCGTGACCATAAGTTATGATGAATTTTTGAAAATGCAAAAAAAAATAGTTATTTTGAAATACTCGAGCGCGTCAGATTTTCATAGGGGAGGTTCATCTCGGTATCCTGAAAGCATATTTTCTTAATCTGACAAAAATGTTGGTGGGTTCTCTTAATCTGACCGGAAAGGTTTTTTGGTTTCTTGTTTTTTCCTTTCTTCTTTCTTTTTAATTATTCTTCACTTCGTTTTGCTGACGGTACGTCCAAAAAACAATTTGAGGATCAACAGGCTATTGAATAATATACATACATGAAACTGTACATGTTAATAATACTTTTGTATACAGATACGCGTAACCTTTTCCAAGTCGACGAAAATTGTCGAGAAGCTTTAGAAAAAAATTTTTTTTTTTTGAGATTAAAGTAACATAATTTAATCATCGTTATTTCATATCATTTTTTTAACACCCTCAGTTTTCAAGATATACTCAACAAACCGGGAGTTTGAGTTTTTATGAAGCTTCAAGTCAAAAAGTTTTAACTTTAGACAAAAATGTAAAGAGACCTTTTTTGTGTAAAATAAAATTACCTTTTTGTTTATTTAAACTTTTTTTTTGTAAAATGTATCGTTCGCGACTTATATGCCGCAACCCGTTTTTCGGAAGACGAAATGGCTCCTCCACACTCCTGGTCATGCGGAAACCGGCAGATTTTGTATTTTTAGTACGTTTTAGATTATATTCTTCAAAATAAAAATAAAAAAAATCGCGCTCGAGAATGCCGGATTAACGTTTTTTTTTTACAAGTTCGCGACCCTATAACTCGGCGGCGTCAAGGACTTATCGTCAGATTAGTTAAATTTAGTCTTAAAACACTAAAATCAACCCCCAATATCTTAATCTGACGCGCTCGAGTATTTCAGACTATCGATTTTTTTTTACTAATCTGATCGTCTATCCTAGGCGCGCGTCACTACATATAGAGCTAAATACTTTACAAGGTTGTTCTATTAGGTCCAAGGTATCTCTCATATCTTAAACTGCCACGCTCGAGTATTACCGAAAATTCCCCTATTCGCCTCCCTAACTATAATATTACACAGGTATTTATAAGAAAACGATTAAATATTAAATAAAAATATTCAACTTGATACGGAACACGATATCTGTCGAAACAAAAAAAAAACACTATATACATATAGTAGTAGTCTCCCTAGCCGATTTAGACTACGGTGGCCAGTCACAACGATTGACCGACTGCGCGGGACATATTATAGTGCACATATGTATGCGCAAACACAGGTGCACTCTTTATTCCTTTCAAGATTGAAAGGAATAGAGAGTGCACCTGTGTTATGAGATCATAGCCCGATGGGACAGCAAATCTGACACGACCGGAGAGAGTTCAGGCGCATATATACCTATATAATGTCACTGTACCGAGTCTATTATATTATATCTCCCTATAATGTGAAATATAATAAACATCAATATTGCTTTTTTGATAAATTGGGTGGATATTCTTTTCCTGCTTACCTACATGACAAAGACATACATACCAAAATATAACCGCCAATCCCAAATAAAAAAGTCAGTCTTAACTGTCCCGTGTTTGTACTATACCGGGTTCCATTTGATCCGATATGGCTGATGTTTTGTTTACAGAATATACTACACTAATAATAATAGAATAGATTTTTTTTTTTGTAAACTACAATCTGACAGAGTTCTATTTAAGAACTTAGGTTACGAGAATTATGGAACTGTACTGCATGTACCAATAGATTTTTTTTATCTTCCCGGCCTCGGGAGGGAGGAGTTCAAAAGAGGTTATAGATCCGATTTGTATATATGCGATTTCGTTAGTATTTCACAATACAAACTGTTGCTTAGATAAGCGACGAGCGACTCAGGGGTGGTTGTAGAAACGATACTGAGTCCCAAAAAATAATATTTTTGAATGGAAAAAAACTGGCCATTTTTTTCCATTGAATATATTATTTTTCGGACTTTTTCGGAGTCGGACTCGCGCCCTGAGGGTTCCGTGCCAATTTTAACTGAATTAGGGAACCCACTAACTTCCAATAAGCTAAAATACCACAATGTTTTTGTTGAAAGCTAATATTACTTTGTTTTTAACCGACTTCAAAAAAAGAGGAGGTTATCAATTCGACTGTATGTTTTATTTTTATTATTTTTTTATGTATGTTACCTCATATCTCAGTCGTTTGTCGACCGAATCGAAAAATTTTTTGGCTTACTTAGAGGGTGTACCTTCTAGTTGGTCCCATTTTGGGATCTGATGATGGGATCTTGGTGTAATCGAAGCAAACCCTCAAATTTTAAAGGCACGTATAGTGTTTCTTTACTAGAATCTTAATGTTGACGTGTTGTTACGTCTGATAGTCAACATTTTGTGGGGCTGAGCTGATGGTGGAACTCCTTAACGCTCAGGAGTTCAGTAATTATAATGACGGAACTTATGATAGGTAATTTGTAGCTTCTTAAAAAATACAATCATAAGGTGCACCTCCCCCCCCCCCCCCCTCTTATGTAATCTCTAAAAATGAAGAAATAAAATAAACTTTAAAAAAAGTAAAACCCGACTTCAAAACCAAAATGCACTAAAAAGTCTTAAATAAACTCTTCACCATTAAGAGGAAAGGAATCTGTTTAAGGCAAACAATTTCTTTTTGGAGTCGGTGCCATCATTTTGACCATCAAGCATCAACTATCACAGCACCGACTCCAAAAACAAATTGTTTGCCTTAAACAGATTCCTTTCCTCTTAATGGTGAAGAGTTTATTTAAGACTTTTTAGTGCATTTTGGTTTTTTAGTAGTGTTTTAGTTAGTTAGTTAGTTTGGCTGGGGTGTTTTCCGCACTTAGCCTCATGATTGGGTCATTGTGCGTATGTCTCTCCTTTTTATTCTAACCAACCCAGGCTTTCCCAGAAGGCTAGCAACCTGCTTAGGTTAAAAAAGGCCTCTGGGAAAGTAGCTGGGGATTTGAGAATATTTGCCCGTTGTTCTTCCACACTTGTGCACTCCATGAGTACATGATGTGGCGTTTCTTCTGCCCCCATGCACCCTCTGCATAGGGGGCTGTCTGTGACACCTATTGTGAAAAGGTGTTTGTTTAAGAGACTATGACCAGTTATGGTGCCTATGACTAAGCGTAGTTTGTCTCTTGGTAATCGGATGAGGTTGCGGGCAAGCCTTTTAGATGCTTCCGGAACAGCCTCCTTAGTTTGCCTGCAACCACCTGTAAGTGAGTGTATATATATATATATATATATATATATATATATATATATATATATATATATATATATGTGTGTGTGTGTATATATATAAAATATAATATATATATATATATATATATATATATATATATATATATATATAAATATTATATATCTTATCTAACTTTTCCTGAAAGAAAAACGTGGAAAACTGTCACTGTGGAAAACCGTGGGCGAGAATCATGTTCACCAGTAGATGAACTTTGACTATTGGTCAGAGACCAATAAGAATCCTGTGCACTCTCTTCAACACACTCCGAAACCCTCACTCTCCGACCTATTTGTCACAGCGTTTCAACTATCTGGCTTCCCAGAATCTCACTCTTCACACACCTCTTTACAAGTCCGGCTTCATATCAGATCCTTTCACCATTTTTGTGATTCGACTTTTAATTCTCTCCCAAATGAAATCAGAACGTCACCAAAAATTTGCTCTTAAAAGTCTCTCCACACACACTATCTTGACCTTTTCTCACTACAGAACTAACCACCTTTTTCTTCACTTGTGTCATTTTGGATGTCGTCAATCTTTATTCTATGTGTACCTATATTAATAAATATTTTGCTTATATATATAATATATTTATGTAATATTAGTATCTATGTTTATGGTAGTGCATTTTACTTCTTCTTTTTATACCACTCTTCTCAATTATTATTAATGTTCCGCCACTGATTAAACTCCCTGCATTAACGAGTAGTTGACTGGTAAAGAATGCCATAAAGCATTAAGTCTGCCAATTGTACAACTTCCCTACAGTGCAATAAATATAAGTAAAAAAATGCACTAAAAAGTCTAAATAAACTCTACACAATTAAAAGGAAAGAAATCCGTTTTAGGCAAACAATTCCTTTTTGGAGTCGGTGCTGTGATAGTTGATGCTTGATAGTCAAAGTGATGGCACCGACTCCAAAAAGAAATTGTTTGCCTAAAAGGGATTCCTTTCCTTTTAATTTTGAACAGTTTATTTAAGAATTTTTAGTGCATTTTGGTTTTGAAGTCGGTTATTACTTTTTTTTAAGTTTATTTTATTACTACATTTCTTCTTCAAATTACCTATCATAAGTTCCGTCATTATAATTACTGAACTCCTAAGCGTTAAGGAGTTCCACCATCAGGTCAGCCCCACAAGATGTTAACTATCAGACCTAACAACACGTCAACATTAAGATTCTAGTAAAGATACACTATGCGTGCCTTTAAAATTTGAAGGTTTCCCTCGATTACACCAAGATCCCATCATCAGATCCCAAAATGGAAAAAAATGGGACAAATTTGAAGGTACAACCTCTAAGTAGGCGAAATTTTTTTTCGATTCGGTCGACAAATGACTGAGATATGAGGTAACATACATACAAAAAAAACATAGTCGAATTGATAACCTCCTCCTTTTTTGAAGTCGGTTAATAAATGATCATCATCATGAAAAAAATGAGTGTATTTTAACTAGTTAAAATTCTTTTTTATACCATCCCAAAATAATCTTCTTTTATTATGGTTACAACTAATGTGGCATATGTATGTAATAATAATCATGCATTTTACGATATTTTTAAGTACAAATGAATACTTCTCATAATTTATAGCATAATTATCATAGCAACCTTCGTATTTATACATGCACACCATATCAATTGGCTGATCTATTTGCGCACCAAACGCATGGCCATCCCCCGTCCTGTCGAAATGACGCGCAGCGTGATTGATTACATCGCTTTTTTGTTACCCCATCTTCATTTTATTGAAATTGATGACTTGTTCAACGTATAGAACCATTTTACGGGTAATCGAACGATATTCGAGAGTTATTGATGTCATTTATTGAATTTGTCTCAGAAATATTAAAATAAATAAATATTGGACACCGATCACATACATTGTCCTGATCCCAAAGTAAGTAGCTACTGGTGTAGCATAACACAAGGGGTATTATGGAAATCAGACATAACCGTGGTACCACAACACCCAGACCCAAGACAATATAGAAAATTTGGATTTCTATATTGACCGGACCTCGGAACGTCGAACGCCTTGAAACCAGCGTGCTTAGCCACTACACCACGGACGCGTAGACTTTTTTTAACACTTCGTTGACTAAATAAAAAATAAGTAAAAGGTAGGGTTTAATTGATCCTGTTTTAGTTTTCATTTTGTTTGATATCTGATAATTTTGCCTTATTAATAGTTATTTCAGATTATTTTAAACTTTATTAAAAGCAAACTATCGTAACAGACAGTTTTTGAATTTTCTAAAGCGCTTTGTAGCTTTTTAAGAGCTGACGGGATGAATTCTGAGCTTTCTATTAATACAAAAAGTTAACTCACATACAATATACAATCATATTCAATCAAATGATTAGATGCAGATGAGATTTGGATAACAAAGACCGTATGGCATTTTAAATCTCCATTTAATGATTAGATTCCTATCGATATCAATCTTACATTCCCACTCACTCTGAGTGACGTGCGATTAAAATGGACCAGAGTGTTCCACATTAGCGGAGCAAAAGGGGCTGCGCCGATGTGGTACGACTTTTGCACAACGGATCGCATTCAAACATCACGATTGTGGTATGGCACGACTTTGTAATAAATAAAGAATCAGTGTACGAACTTCTATTTTATAGCGGTTGTGATGTCATTCCTAATTTTGTTACGCAGGAATTTTTGCTCGTATAAATATGATATTAATTTAATTCGTATTACTAATTGCTGTAAAAACTATCTGTCTTCATTATAAGATGGAATAAAAAACCACAAAATTGCGCACGGGCGGGACTTGAACCAGCAACCTCTGGTTAACCGGGCCAACGCTCTTTCCATTCGAGCTACCGAAATTTCTGGTCTATTATGAAATACAAAAACAACATTAAGGGCTGATTCTTCTATAGTCAGATAAGAAATATTAGTCGAATAAAATAAAATATGCCTAATTTAAAAACGTTAGGTACCTAATTGTCAGCAATCACACGTTATGACATTTTTAGGGTCTCATTTTTAGTTTCGTCAAGCCTGTCTGTCTGTCCGTCTGTATGTCACAACCATTTTATTCTGTTACTATAAGCATTACACAATTGAAATTTGGTAGGAAGATGTATCTTGTTAACCGCTTACCGATTCTCATACAAACAATAAAAAAAAAAATGTGCGTCCCCCCCCCCATCTAATTTCTAAACCAAGCAAGTGTAAATTTTGAAAATAATGTCTAATGTAGATCTTAACACATACTTTCAACGAAAATTGGTTCGGACGGGATCGAACGACAAGTTTTTGAGATATAGCACATTTTCAACAAACGCAAACATAACTTTGTACTTCATACAAACACTATGAAAAACAAAGTTAAATTTGCAGTCAACAAAATATTGTGGTATTTTACTAAGTACGTGGATTCCCTTATTCAGTTAAAGTTGGCACGGAACCCTCAATGCGCGAGTCCGACTCGCATTTGGCCGGTTTTTTATTTTTAAATCTGTCGCTTTATAAGTTATCAGTCTGATAAGTTCTATCTGACCATTGAAAAATCGGCCCTAAAATAGTAGTAAAAAGTATTAAAATCGTTCTAAACAACAATCAATCATGTTTTGCAAACAATTTGTTATTATTTTATAATTAACGATACTTTAATTAATATTATTGTTATGTAACTCCATAATCCTACAAAATATAATGAATCTTCATTTGTAATGGAGAATACTCGTAGTGTATGTATGATTTACACTTGCGTTGTAATGGGATTGATAAACATCGAGCCCTGTGAATCTGGTTAAATACATTTACTTAAAGCTATTATATGTTTCTCTATGGGATCGAATCAGAAATGAGGAGATGCGTAGGAGAACTAAGGTAACGGACATAGCCCTGAGAATCAGTAAGCTCAAGTGGCAATGAGCCGGGCACATAGCGCGACGAACTGATGGCCGTTGGAGCAGGAAAGTTCTAGATTGGAGACCCTTCGACCAAAGACGTAGCGTAGGACGTCCACCAACAAGATGGACAGACGACCTTTAAAAGATCGCACGATCAAACTGGATGAAGATCGCTAGTGATCGGTCGCTGTGGAAAGCCGTGGGGAAGGCCTATGTTCAGCAGTGGAAATCCTTTGGCTGATAATGATGATGATGATAATCAATGATATCTAAATAGCAGATATTTTCGTAATCGGTCATAACTTATTTAATATAGGAACACTGAGAAATACTTTTTCTTTTTTAATTATAATTTAGGTCAGAATTAAATATACACAACTTCTTTTTGGGCCATTTATGATTGTCTTACATACACACCACAAAATCGTATTGACATCGCATCGTCATCTATAAATACACTGAGCGCAGCGATGCCGCTGCAAGGCTTCACCCCGTTCCGACGTCTGTCGTACGGCTTCGAGCCGGTGAATAATGAACTGAACCGCTCGTTTCCAGTACATGCGGCGAGAGAAGTGTTACGCCATTTTTGACGTTGGAGTCGAGGGCGGTTAGTAGGATAGAGTTTTAGCACGGTAATGTGATCTATACAATATTGTAACTCGGCCGTGTCTTTGAAATAAATGCCTACAGCCGCGCGGGACGTAAACATGCAATAAGGCCGGCGCTCGCGTCTAACAATTTAATTGCATTTTCTCACGGTTACCTTGAATATTTTCTGGGAGTACAGAAAATAAGCTATCTTATAGAATTTGATGTGCTCTTTTCGAATTTCAACATTGCCACCTCGTATCTCAACCGCTCGCGCCGCCATCTTAAAAAAATGGCGTCCATTAGTACTTTTCAGACGATATCTCCTTTTTGGCTCATTTTACGATATAAATATCCGATACAAAATTAAAGGAGAGACATTTTTCTACAATAACTGATAGCAACATTTTCATAAAACGAATAGTTTCGGTGTAGAAATCCTGCAAAGTGTCAAGTAATTCGCGTTTTCGCTGAATTCCATTGTGGCGCCGTATTCCTTTATTGTTTAAAAAAGTGAAAAATCAGTTCTAGAAATGAATTTCCCGTCCATGTTTTATAGGAAAACGACACCAAATATCAGCTATATGGGCTACTAGAACTAGGAATCCTGTGAGGTAGATGTGAACTGTTCCCTCCTCCTCCTTACCAGAGACCACGTTCCTTTTGAATATAGGGTTTAATTAGTTCAGAGAACTATCAAGTATGCATGCAAAGCAACATCCTTTAGAACTATTTTTTTAACTGTTATGAGCAATAAAGGAATATCGTCTGAAAAGTACTATTAAACGCCATTTTTCCAAGATGGCGGCGCGAGCGGTTGAGATAATATGAGGTGGCAAAGTTGAAACTCGAAGAGAGCACAAAATCTATTGGAAAACTTACTTCCAAAACTCCCCGAAAACATTCCAGCCAAAACTACCAACCAATTCCTTGTGATATAATATGTGTTTCTATTTAGTTTTGTGATTAAAAAAATTATATTTTTATAGAAAAAAATATAAAACTCTGAATTTATTTATATCTTGTTTTTTTTTAATTAGTAGATTCAATTTTAAAACATTTTTATGTCTTAATAACAAATCCGTCTTACAAAATTGTAACCGAAAAATATTTTGGCCTCGGCTGAGACGTACAAAATGTTTTTTTTTAAATATACGCATCCTAATATGATAAATTAATGTGGATGGTGAAGATGGTGGATCAAAATTAATGTTTTTATTTAATGAGGCATTGTTTTGTTATATTTTGGAAACAATATATAAAAAAAAATGTACAATAATTATTTCGTTCTTAGAATGTATCATGTCGTGTCATTACGTGTAAGCATAATTAGAAAAATAGACTGCAAAAAATAAAAATAACACACCGTCCCTTCGTCACTGCAACACAGTCGCGACTGACTGCGTACCGAGTGCATACCGAGTTTGTATAAAGTTGGAATATTGTACAAATAACATTACCGTGGTTTTGAATCTGATGGTTTAGTTTTTTATAGAATTGCTTTAACATAATTGATCTGGTTTTTTTTTAATAGTAAATAGACAATAATGGACACAATTGGTCACTAAGATAAACATATCTAAAAAAGCACTGTGTTATTTTGATATAAACCGAAAATGCTTCTACCTATATAGGTAAAATATGAAACTTCGGCCAAAACTGACTCAGTTTTACAAAGATGATAAGTTAAAAAAGTGCGGCCAACATTAAATTTTGGTTGGCAATCTGTACATATATAATTCTAAACTGACTGATTGGGTGACATATCAAGGAAGAGCTCAAACCGCTAGACCTAGAGACTTGAAATTTTGCACATAGATACTTTATACAGTGTAGGCATCCATTAAGAGAGGATTTTTCAAAATTCTACCCCTGAGGAGGTGAATCAGGGATTGAAAATTTGTATGAAACTTCTTATTCCGTGATTGGATTCACTCATTTTTTTTACATCGGTTACTTAAATGATGCAAGTGAGCACCACGAAAGATTTTTTCAGAATTACACCCCTAAGGCGGTGAACCGGGGGTTGAAAGTTTGTATAAAACTATCCTTCTTATTCACTCAGAAAATTGTACATAGATTCCTTAAATGATGAAGGTCAGCACTACGAAAGGACTTTTCAGGAGAAACAGTATTCGAGCCGCGTATACCATTAATCCCAAACGACCTACCTTTAGAATTTAAAAGATTGCAGTCCCAAATCAAGGTGTGCTTCGACATGACTATCAATAAATCACAGAAGCAAACATTGAAATTTGCTGGGATTGATTTGCGTCAAGAATTTTTCGCATATGGACTGTTTTACGTGGTATGCTCATGCGTGAGCTCTCCAAATGGCCTGGTTGTTTTTGTGAATCTCTAAATTAGTAAAAAACATTGTGTATAGAGAAATACTGTAACATGAAATTTAGTGATTCTTTAGAATTGAAATTTAGTGGGGTAAAGAGAGGGGTGTAGTCTGTATGGGGAACCTCAAAAATTAAAAATTGTCCCTTACACCAATGCAACAGACAGGATTTAATGAAACTTTAGAATAAAAATACATTGCACGTTGCAATATCACATACTAAGGTATAATTAGGTAAAACATTAATAGGTTGGCAATTAGGTATTACTAGGGAATAAAAAATTGATCGGGAAATCTGTAGTTAACGCGAGCGAATCCGCGGGCAACCGCGAGTAAAGTATAAATAAATAATAACATTTTCCTCGCAGCCTGTACCAACTTCAGCACGCTACAAACAGTGGTACGGTCAGAAAATAAAATAAGTTTCGAAACTCGAAGCCATAGATGCCTAACGGGAAAGTTTTCGAAAAGTCACGAAACGAAAACAACGAAAGCTCGGACTCAATGAGCGGAGCTTTTTCAGTGCTTCTCATTTCTTGTTCAGGTTCTTTCGAAATTTGTACTGTTAAAAATAGCCAATGAAATTAAATTCTTTTCAGGCCATTTTTAAGGCTTCATTTTGATCCTTGAGTTTTATGTTTTACTGTATAGGACAGAACAAATTGGCTTGAAAACGTCACATTAATATGAGGCTAATAAAATTCAACCTCTAAAAGGTACTTAAGCATATATTTTTCAGTGTTTAAGGCATTTTACGTCTAATTTTTTGCGACAGTTGAAAATACAGAAATAATTTTCATTACTTGCATATAGTATAACACTAAGGTAAGCTTGAATTCACGTTTGAACACTACATAACTTTTAAAGACATTTTCGACACAAAAAAATCCCAACAATCACTGCCCCACTTCGTTCGTTCCGACTTTCGTTATTCATAGAACTACCAACGAATCGTTGTCAGCGCATTGCTGTCCGTCTTTAGCGAGTCCACTGGGACCCAATAACGTTGCATCCAGAAATCCCGCAGGGCTTTTACTTAACCCGGTATCTTTCAAATCGCACTTGCGCAGATTGAATACATGAAAGTTCAGTGAGATGGCATAGTACACCGAAATTTGCAAGTATATTTGAAGTGACTGATTTAAAGCACATTTTTACTAAATTCGAAAGTACAAAAATTCAAAGCAGCTTTCGATAGACGAAACTAGCAAAAAAGACAGCGCTTTTCATCATTTGGCAATGCTGACAAATATTCTAACACATTACACTTAAACGTTTATATATCGACAAGGATCTCAATTGCTATTAATAATAAAACCAAATTCTTATTTCAGAAATTACCTTGCATTAGGTAATTAGTTACAGAAAAATCTTGTGATCTAGGGTTAGTAAATCAATAATCAGTTTAAAAAAAAATAAACAGAGATATAAACAACTTAATTTTAACTGAGGCAGATCTCGAGTCAACATGGACGCTTTCCTGTGCCTCAAGATAGGGCAGCAATAGCGACTGCCTTTCGCCGCCAGCAGGCTGTTGGGGCTGACTCGGATGCGGCGCCAGGCGCTATTGCCATCTCTAAGTTACATAATTCCCCTGCTGGATTTCCAAGCTGCTGCAGCAATCAATGGGAAGCTGCAAGCAATTGCAAGACTGATAGCAATTTGCTCGTGTTTTTCTAGTCTCATAAATGGATGGAGCAGTGATTTTAAAAAGAGAAGTGTGCACTTTATAGTTTAGAATCGGAAAATTTACATCGTATTACAAGTGAATTATGAATAGCAATCTTAATTGGAGGTATTTACTGAAATGATGAAAGCAGTTAAAGTTTGCTGTAAACATTATTATCTTTTCGCCTCAAACATCTTTAGCGGTTTCAACAACTTGACATAAAGTTTGCCAAAACGCTATAGTCTTATCATGCCGCATTAGAGGGTTTAGCTGAGATTCGTTTTAGAGCCGATTGTTCAATCTTCAGTTAAAATGTCTAATAACTATCCAGCGAATAGAGTTATATGTCTGATTATCCTCGGATAATTCGATTGCAGTTTTTCAATATGTTTTTATTCGTGCAATAGTTATCTGAGTGAATATTTGAACTCTATCAGCACGAACTTCAAACTGGTGAAACAAAAATATTGCAAACTTATAGGTAAGAGCGGGACAGAATTTTGTAATCATTGCCTGACAAACAAGGGTCAGTGTCACTTCACTTTTTAGGTTATGTCATGCTTGATGTTTGTTTTTTGGTGCAAATCGTCTATTTGTTTATTATCTGAATTATTTGTAGTGAAAGAATCCAATAAAAAAAGAGAGTGTGCGGCAAATTTCAAAACTGCAGAAGTGAAATTATGCGTAAAATAATAGAAAATCACCAACAGTGATGTAGAAACTCGCAGTGGCCTAAAACCGTAAAGAGAAGAGACGTAATTAATAACTGTATCATGGGTGAGATGTACTGGTTTCTGAATCAAATAAAAACTTGTATTTAAACCTGAAAATGTTTTGTTTTTAATTTTCGCTGGCAGATGTAATAGGTAGTAGGTATCCTCAAAAGCGAAACCTTTGTGTTTTGAGCTGATTTTGTATTCAATATGGGATAGTTAACATTTTAAGGACTCCTTCAAATCTCAATCTGCGATGAAATTTTTTTGGATCTCATTAAGTTAAGTGATCGGGTCTCGGTTTGACGATTCTTACTTTTCTTGCAAATGCATTACTTGGATTGACATATTCACTCATTAAGGCCTTTTCTTCGGTTACCAAGTCATCAACAGGATCGAAAATATCCAAGATTATTTCCTAAGTTGTAATATAACAATTATAAAATATCCTCAAACCAATACAATGACAATGTCAAACTACCTATCAGTCGAATAACGCGGCTATCTGATGCTTGAAGCGACAGATAGATTTATACCCCAGGTAGTATAGTTATTAGATAGATAACTCTTATCTTACTATTGAAAAATTCAAAATCTTGCTATCTATAGAATAAAAGCTATCTATCTGTTTATCTGGTGACTGAACAATCGGCCCTTAATGAATTTGAAAATAATGATAACAACACCAAAAAATAGTTGCAAGGTAACCTTAATCTTATCGCAAAATTAATGAAAAAAACTCTTATTTTCTAGTAAGTACTTCCGAGGAACCTTTTACTCTTTCAATGTTCTAAATAAAACTATAGTAAGTTCTCTGAGACGCAATAACATTGCAGCAATCTTAGTGTCCTAGGACTGCGGCAAATCAATCGCAGTAAGGAAAGTAATTTAGTTTTCTCGCCTTATAAACAAGCTCCAACTAGCCCTGAGGCGGCGATCAAATGAGCGTTGAAACAGCAACGCTTGGCTTCTAGCAAAACAAAATTAGATTGGTTATTGGTGATGTCGAGGACGAAAGCGTGGAGGGATGGGAAAAAATAAAATAACAGTTTTCATTTAAGAATAACATTATTATCGTCAACAGCCACTAGTTTAACAACATCGACCGTTTGCAAGCGGTCTGCGTCCAGTGTACACCGGCGATATTTGAAATGTATGTCCATCTTGTTGGTGGACGTCCTACGCTGCAGTTTTGTGTAACGGTTTTAAAATTATTTACCCAATGCTTTAGAATGTTTTTAACACTCACAGTGTCATATTTTATATTCTTAAAGATGAAATAAGAAACCAAAAATTTTGCGCACGGGCGGGACTTGAACCAGCAACCTTTTGGTGTAAATTATAATACATACGAGTAATATACATTTCGATCCGGATACTTACGTACATATAGTAAAATGCGATTCATATTCCACTTTATTTGGGCGTACTCCAAAAAACTTTTCACAAAATAATCTAAACTTACAGTGGAGCATCTGCGAACTTCCCGAGCTACCTAAGTGAAAAGTTACTCGTGAAATTACATTTCGTCGCTTGCGAGTGAAAAAAAAAACTCCGTTTTTCGTCCGTGTTAAGAATATAAGAGGCTTAGTATAACGAAATCGAGGTATTTTTTTGGAACTGGTGCAAATTCCCTCAGCGTCTGTGTCCCAAACTTTTTTCATTCAGAAAAAGGGAACTTAAAATCCCTTGTTTGATTTCAGCAGTTAAACCGTAGAGCTTTGTATACAAGAGGGCTTTTGTATTGCATAATATCGAACCTTTTCTTCTAATTCGAGGATAAGGGTCGGTTTTGTATGAATACGTAAAAACCGCTTATATATACCACTTTCAAAGTTATATAAACCTTTTTGGATATGTGTGTTCTGGCGTCTACGGAAGACCAGCGCCTCAGAATATTTGATTCTGTGGCATACGCTGAGTAGACTTGCCTTTTCATTCATGTAACTCCTAACTTACCCACGCATCAATCTTTTAAACTGTTGTTTTATTTTTTGTAAGTGTACATGACTGGAATAAAGAGTTTTCTATTTCTATTTCTAATTAATGTACCGCTTTTAAATGCCTCCACAGCTTTTTAAGACTATTCAGGAATACAAAAAGGACTCGAGAGAAAGTATTTTCCCATTTTCGTTAAAACAATTTCAAATTAATAATTGAAACGTAAATATTCATGAACAGAAAAACATATTAAACTACAAACCTTCGTAGTCGCTAACAAATATTCCGTAGCACTAACAAAAGTCCGTAATCGAAATAAAAGTTAATTCGTAGCATTTTGCGAATCGTAAACAGTGTGTATAGATATGTATAGATAACATTACCGTGGCAAAGAGTAGCAAGAGTTTAGTAGCATACAATATCCAACTTTAAAGCAGATGAGCATAAAATGATTTCTTTGTTGAAATGAACGCAATTATGATTATGACGAGCTTATAAAAATTGTTGTTTGATTACTGACTTTAAAAAAAAGCATTCGCTTGTATTACACATGCACCTGCACAGATCAACTTGCATTAGTAATTTGTAGATTATCTTTACAATTAACTACATTTGAATACCACAAGACCAAAAAACCCAATTCATTTTGAAATAGAATCCACCTCACTTATTCTCTCTCTCGCCTTTGCCTCAGTTTATTCAATACTATTTTAAAATGAACTTGGCGGAGGAAAAGCGTACAAACTTTCAGTTTTGATTGCAACTGTTTCTTACTGCGACGAAATTGCTTTCGTGGCTTAAACTGTCCCCGTATTGTGTTCTAACGTCCTTGCGGCAAGACTTGCAAGTTTGTTCTGGGGTCAACACAAAACGTAGAAATGCATGCAAATGTATTGTAATTTAAAAAGTTTTCGCAAAATCGAAGTCCAATCGCATTTCGTTTGATTCTAGGTAAGAATGTTTATGAATAAATACATACATGGTGGTCCAAATCATAACCATATTTGCTTTCATCATAGTTGGGTTTAAAGAGAAACATACTGTGCCAACAAACATTGTTGTTAAAATAGGTAACTTTGAATAATATTATAAAGTGTGCAGTGCCTAGCTGCCAAGTGAAGGTATATTTTTTCTTTTCTATACATTATGAGGCATGCAAAATTTAAAACAGGATGAGGGCTTGTTTCACCATCGACAAAAAAGCAATAACCAATAAAGAATCCAAATATGGAACGTAATTTCATATGATGTAATAGCCCCCTTAGCTGATTTTGACTTTGGAGGAAAGTCACAACGACTAACCGACTGCGCGGTATAGTGCTCAAGTGTGCGGAAACACAGGTGCACTCTCTATTCCTTTTACTGAGAGCTCGATAGGACAGCAATCTGACTTGACCAAAAAGACAAGGTGCAGTATCAAGGACTTTACTAGTTCAATAGGACTGTGTGAAAAAGACAAAAAAATTGAAAAAAAAAACTCGGTGGTATCATCTAACTTAGTTGGATGTTTTTTTTTTGTATAAAAGTCATAGAAGTGAACTTACTTAAGTGCGCCAGTTTGCCGATTTTTGAGAACCTGCAACAAACAAACTCAAAATTAGTACGTATTACATTACTTGCGTATCGTTACGTATATAATGTAAGTATTGTTTTACCTGTTTAACTATTAAAAAATAAGCACGAACTAATAAGTAATTCAAATACCTATAAAACGTAATTTTTTGGATGGAGAAATAGAAAGATAACGCTAATGGGATCGTATTCAGACACTTAGAAACAAGAGCTTAGTTATTTAAAATTGAAAACAAAACTTAAACATCCTTTGAATAATTTCGGTTAAAACAAAACAAAACAACATGTTTTTCATCAAACATATCAAATTGTGTACTGTATCTTACGTCGAGTAATTTTCCATTCCATCTAAAGGAAAATTACTTCAATAAGTGAAACGAATACAATGAAATTCCCGATTCAGAGCCCTACTCGTTTTAATTAAACTTACAAAATTTTCCTACTGACTGAAAAGGGCTAATTATATAACTTTATACAAGTACTTTTCCATATTAACTCTGACTCAGAACTTTAGATAGAATTGGCAATTATTTTCCAATGGATATGAAAAGAATATACTACACAATTTTCTGCAAGAAACAATTAGTTTAAAAACAGAGTTCTTCACTTATGTAAAATTATCACCTAGGCGCAGAAAAATAATTTATTTAGTTTGTCGAACTGGGCGGGTGAGTACATTACATTCATAATGTAGCGATTGTCAAAATATCACACAACAAGCGATGGAGATGGCGATGCTCGCTGTTTCTCTACGAGATCAAATCAGAAAAGAGGAGATTCATAAATGAACTAAATTAACGGAAAAACCCCTGAGAATCAGTAAGCTCAAGTGGAAATGGGCTGGGCACATAGCGCGAAGAACTGATGGCCGTTGGGGTAGAAAATTTCTTGATTGGAGACCCTTTGACCAAATACGCGGCGTAGGACGTCCACCGACAAGATCGACATGAACTGACATCAACATCACAGGACCAAACTGGATGCAGACCGCTTGTGATCGGTCGCTTTGGAAAACCGTGGGGGAGGCCTATGTTCAGCAGTGGACGTCATAAAACTGATAATGATTGTCAAACAGAGCAACATATACGTTACTGACTCAAAAATAAATAGGATAGATCAAAAAATATAACTGATTTGTTCAAAACAAACAATATTTAATTAATATTACCGTCTTTTCTTGAAAGAGCTTTCCCGTCTTTCAAATCGTACATTTTAACGAGTTAGCATTTCAACAAGATTGCTATCAAAAACCTGTCAGGTTGTCATTCACGTTTCACAATTATCTCCCTAATCGTCAGGGGAAACTGATGACAGCTGCTCCCTAAAATCAAATAATGAATAAAACCTCAAGACTAAGGAGTTTTCACCCCTGTGCTAACGAGAAAAGTTGAGTTTAGCTGATACGGTGCTGCGTCTCACTTGCTAAGAACGATGAAATGGTGAAAAGAGTAGCGGTATTGTCAATAGTGTTTACCTTGCTTTATTCATGCAAATGAAGAAACAGTTCAATCAATCCCATATATCGTGACTATCCACTGTCATAAACGATAGTTAGCGACCAAAAATAATTTTACTAAATGTCACTTACAATTATGGCTTTTATTTCAAAGCTTTTTAAGAGGCAGTGACAACAGGGTTCATTATAAGAAACTATGTGAACTACGTCACAAAAAAATTAAAAACGTATCAGAGAATCATTTCGCGATGACGACCGGCACTCTTTTAGGTGAAATATTAATGAAATTGCTATATTCGTACCTGAAACTACTCCCTAATCACAAAATGATTCCCGCGCACGACTGCCAGCGTTTCTGGATAAAGTGTAAAAAATCACTGAATTTATTTTTATGATTAGTCACTGATTCTTAACTAGATGGTTACAAAGAATAATTGGCGCGTACAACTGTCAGTGTTTTTGGGTTTAGATATAGCGTAAAAATAAGTAAATATACTATCTAAAAACGACCAAACTGCCAATGAATCCTCCTCTTAACTGGACGGTTACATAGAATGATGCACAACTGTCTGCGTTTATGAACATAATGTCTTTAATTATCAAAATCAGTTAATCATTAAAAAACGCTTTATTCTAATGAATAAAGCGTAAATTACAGTAATCTGTAACCGCTCCCTAACTAGATGATTACACGGAATGATTAGCGTGCACTACTGTCAGCGTTTCTGTACATAATGTGTAAATTATCAAGATCAGCTAATATTTTAAAAACGCTTTATTCATCACTGAAACCGCTCCCTCACTGGACGGTTACACGGAAGGATTGCCGCGCACGACTGTCAGCGTTTCTGTACATAATGTCTAAATTATCAAAATCAGTTATTAATTTAAAAACGCTTTATTCATCACTGAAACCGTTCCCTAACTGGACGGTTACACGGAATGATTGCCGCGCACGACTGTCAGCGTTTCTGGTTCATCTCTCGTTAAACGCGAAAGCGGACGTTAAATTAAAACCGTCTCTTATCCTGACGTTCAAATCCGAGAGAAACGTGAATTTGAGGAGTTATAGCACTTTGTTTGAGGATTTATTTAATAATTAGATGATTTTAAAATAAAGATTTACCTGGTTTTCTTAGAGCATGAACCGAGTGAACTTTAATAAAAGGAAATATAGTTATTATTATGTATGTCATTTCCGTTCTGAGGACCATGGGGTCCCGGACCTTCAGCCAAAGCCAACACGCAGAGGCCCTTTCGACTATATTTATATAAAAGTAGTGACAAGCCGACGATTAAAAAGTAAAGTTTGCTGAATAATACTATCAAGAGCCAGCGGTGTCCAACTACAGGGCAAAAGCCTTTTTTTTTCCCTTTCTCCACTCCCCAAGATTTGGGCATTTTTTCTCAGTCTTTGTCATAACATAAGCATAGCTCGTCACGCCATCGTCTTCTGGCTCTACCACGTGGCCGTTTTTCCTTTGACAAACTCCACTCAGTACAAATTTTGGCTCAGAAGTCTTCCGGCATGCGGCTGACATGTCTTGCCCAGTCCCACTTCAGTTGGGCATTTTGCTGAGATCCATCAGTAAGGAACGTTGTGGATCAGTTAGTTTTACACGTAGCAAAAAGAAAATAATTCAATGATAATTGAATGATAAATAGAACAATCGCACCTCACCTCCTTCACAAATTGCAAATACCTATCCTCTCAGCTAACTACAATTTTATTTCTGATATTTAGTTTCAATCACTTTAAATAGATAAAAAATGACAAAAATTAATGATAGCCAACACGTGGAAACCACAAAAGCAAACCGACGAAACCAAGCCACAACAAACCAAACTAGTTAAATATTCACCCACTATTTACACACGGCCCTCAAATCAAAGTAATTCGATGCAAAACACTCGACGGTAATCGAACCTGGGAGTTTAGCGAACAAACACGAAACTAAACCAAATGGGGCGAACTAACAATGCACTCAACACCCAGCGTAATTATAAATCCGTATGAAAACAGGATATTAGCTTTGGATAAGCGTAAGGCCTTTTAAAAAACAAATAATATTCAATGAATAATATCGAGGCCTTTAGACAGACTACTTTGAAGAATGATATTGACAAGTTTTAATTAAGAAAATAAACGAAGTCAGATGTTGACATTATTTCCATATATTTTCTGTCAATGAAATTGAAAAAATCATGATAGCATTCTTTGAGCAGTCGGTTCGATAGAAGGTAAAATTTGGAGTTGTGTAGTTAGTTATGTGAAGTTGGAGCCAATTCAATGATTATGTGTATTTTTATTTATTTCGTTACTTTACCTTACGTTACGTTATTATTCATTTATAATTACAGGTAGGCTTAACCTGATACAACAGTGTAACACTACGGGTTCTTAGACTAAAAAAATATTCAACCTTTATTTAATTTTCCTGCACCTTTAGTGGATTACAGTCACGAACAAACTGTTAAAACTAGGTAGTATAACTCCTAATAGATGCTGAGATATAAGCTAAGTTATTTCCCAAACCAAATGTTGACATCTTTGCCCACCCTTCATATCTCAGCAACTATAAGCTTAAGGGCTTTGATTTTTAGATATATTGTTAGGAAATGCGAAAAATAGTATGCCATCACTGTTTCAAATAAATTAAAGTATGAGATGGAGATGGCCAATGCCTCACTTTTAGTCGAATTTCATACTAAGGGAATATTGGGTTAGGGCGGTGGTATATATTTTATCGGTTTGTATTGTTTTTTTTTGGTCGTTTTGAAACAATAAAAAAACAATCAAGATTGGTCAATTTGTAGAAGAAGTTTAAAATCACAGTATTTCACTAAGTAGGGGAATCACAAAAACTCCCAAGATTCTAAAATTTGGTGTCCCAATCAGATTATGAAACTTGAAAATCTTCCACCATTAAATTATAAAATTAATAATACTTATGCCGGGGCCGGTTGGATGCTACTGCGCCGGTCGTAAGCCGATTAAAAACCGCAATGAGACTGTGTGGTAATACAGACTGAAAGAATGATAAGCATGAAACTGTAGGAGCTTAATCACTACATAATATGAAACACGCTTCCGGACTGTATGCGTGTATGCTAAAATCTTTCAAACTACGCAACGGATTTTCATACTTTTTTAGGTAGAGAGAGTGATTCAAGAGAAAGATTTGTATGTATAATACAATATATTTAGTATCAGTATTACTCCCGCGCGAAGCTGAGCCGGGTCGCTTGTCCAACAATAAAGTCATTCTGACCGTTTCAACGACAGCGGCCAATCTCAGTTGTGCTTCAGTAAAATTAAATAAAAAATCGCGCAGAACATAATTTATCATCGTCATCATTCTCAGCCAAAGGATGTCTGCTGAATAAAGGCCTCCTCCAAAGATTCCCAGAGCGTCCGGTTGCAAACGAACTGCATCCAGTGTGATCCTGCGATCTTTAACACTTTGAACGCCGACGTTATAATCCAATGCCGCACTCCGACAGCCGATCACGAGCTCCACTCGTGATGCTCTTGCGCCCAAGTACGCCGCGGGTTTTTTAAAGCGTCATCTGCGGTTCGCCGGCGTTTTTCGGTGATATTTTAAGATTTATAAAAAAATTATTAGCGTATATATAGGAACAATTCTTTTTGTATTTGGAAGGTGATTTTATATATTTTTAGGGTAAAATTAAAACAATGTGCTTACATATTTATTTTTATTTTGGAACTATAGTAAAGTGAACACGTTTTTTGAAAAAAAAAAACTCTAACATGTGTTTGCTCTTGCTTTTATACAGTATAATCTTTTTGTGTGTGATATTTTTTGAAGCAAGGGTAATTACATAATGGTACTGAACAGTCAGGACAATAAAAAATTGTTTCTTTGCTTTACTTTACACAATAGTGTCCACGTAGCGAGCCCGCGGCGCACTGGCGAGACAGCGCGGGCCGACGCATTGTCACGCCACCTCCAACCAAATACGTTAATGAATTGTATGTGTGCGTGTAGCTAAATCGTTCCTCTATACGTTGCTACCAAGCGGATCACGAACTGTTCTCGTTATTTTGATACAAACAGTATGGAATTTGATCACGAGTACTATTCGTCATCCGCGACTCTAAGAGAAAAAGTGTAACGAGTGGTATTCGTTATCGGCGAATTACGCGTGGCAGTTATTTAAATGGCCGGCGAAATGGCGGCAAAACTGCATAACGAATGGTCCTCGTGAACGGCGTGCAAAGTGTTAAAAGGTTGTCGTTCCATCTTTTTGGTAGACGTCCTTTACTGCGCTTTTGGTCGAAGGAAACTTTTCTGTCCCAACTGTCCACAGTTCTTCGCGATATGTGTACAAACATATGTGGAAATTATTTATAGTACTCAAATGAGTGTAATACACAGGCTCATTACTCACTCATTACTAAATAGGCTTAGTTTTATATTTACAAATACATTTTATAAGATCTAATTAGTTGCTTGCAAAATTACAAATCAGTGTGTATTTTCAAGATGGGGCTTTGCAACTATATTATGTAGAAAGCTGTTCAAGCGTATGAGTGTTATTTATAAGTTTTTGAAACTGTTTTAACTGAACCTTATTTGTAGACCAGCGACCCGCCCCGGCTTCGCGCGGGGGCTATACCGATACTTAATATATTGTATTATACCTATAAACCTTCCTCTTGAATCACTATCGTTTCTTAAAAAATAACATGAAATCTGTTGTGTAGTTTCAAAGATTTAATTCATTCATAATTGATTCATACATACATAAACAAACAGGAAGCGACTTTGTTTAATACTATGTAGTTATCTATAGAATAAAAATGTAAAAAAAAATCACATACTCAACTCGTGATTTGACAGGACTTTCTGCTGACTAAATATATTTGTAGAGAAAAGTACAAATTGCAAAGTGTTTAAGGGTGTAATAAATAAACGGTAACAAATAAAAAGGTGTGCGATTATATTACTGAGAAAAATTGACATGAAAGATATAACAAAATGAAGGACAATGGGGATTATTAATACAAACACTTTTGACCTGATGTATTGCTTAATAGTAAAGTAAAAGTATGGCAAAGTTATATTGTAAAATCTTGCTTACTATAAAAACATTGATAAAACAAAAAACATACCTTTATCACTATGAATTTTCAATCAAATCGAAACACAGCTTCAACGTACGAGTCACGGTATACTATAGTATGATAAAAACAATAATGTCATTCACACTAAAAATTTCGTACGAAATAAAAATCGAAATCAAAAAGACTACATAAAAATATAAAAACACACAACACAAAAAATAACTAAAATTTTAGTCACATCGCTTCGCCATTTGCACCGCTACTAAGATGACAGTAAACGTCAAACCATGAAAAGCAAAATAATTTGAAATGACAGAGCGGCCAGTGATTTGTGCGTAGCATCAGAGAGTTATAATATTGTAAGTGTAACCTTTTTGTACTAAAATTATTTTTGTTCGCGCTACTATGGGAACAGCTACAGCATCATCACTTTCGCGTCAGTTTGGTCAGACAGCCTGGTCAGAACGATCGTATTATGGAAGTATATTATGGAATAACCTACAGGGACCGACCAACATTTATAAAAATAACAAATATCCCATCAAAACAAAGAAATAATAATTAACCGTTTATCTAAGCTAATGCTTAAACATTGAGGGAAAAAAAATAAAAACATGCCTAAATATATTATTTTAAGTCTTCCACTTTCAAGGTTGATTGCGAACTTTCAAACAGAATTATCATATAAAAAAAATATTATTATTTTATTTAAACGCTTACATACCTAATTGCTTAACTCCAGGGGTGTTTATGTACTAAGTAATTTTCTAAAAATAAATGTCTTTAAATCCGACAATATGGACAGACTACGGATTGACGGACGGACGTCTACTACGGACTATACTGAATGCAGACCGCTGTGGAAAAACCTATGGGAGGCTTATGTTCAGCAGTGGACTTCCTTTGGCTGATGATGATGATTAAAGGTTTTTAAACCTTAAATTGAACCGTGAACATGTACTTTAATTATGGTGTCAGTACAGAATGTTGGACTGAACTGATGCCATACTGAGCGCGTACCCTAAGCCTTAGCTATTTTGTGTATAACTTCGTATTAAGAAAATGCTGTAAAATTATGAAATAAAAAGCAAAATCATTCTGCATGAAAATATAATTCAATAATAGATTAAAATGTTCATATTTTTGCTCTTTTTCATCATCATCATGATTATAAGCTACAGGACGTCCATTGCTGAATATAAGCTGCCTATAAGGTATTTGGCAGCGTATACTGCAATCTTTACAAGGCCGTCTGTCTATCTTGTCGGTATCCTACGCTGCGCTGCATCTTTGGTCAATGGGTCTGTAAGCTAAATTTTCTCTGCCCTAATCGCTATCATTTCTTTGCAGTATGATCCATATACAGTGTGTCCCTGGATATATAAGATCTTAAATGAAACAAAAGAGTCAAATCAAAACAAAAAAATATTTCCTTATTTTAGCTTCTTAAACATAAAAAAAATCATTTTGGACTAGGACGTTACGTGAAAAAATGACGATTCTCTCGAAATCGTAAGTGGATTTTGATGGAACAAAAATATATTATTGGCCAAATACCATGATCGTATATATGCCGCAGAGAGTTTTCAAAAAAGAGACATTATAATTCTACTATATACTTATTAACTATCAAAAGCGTAGTATAATACAAACAACTTTATTTATTTCATTTTAATAATCATAAACATATAATAATACAGGCTTATTATATGATTATTTCATTGAAATTGACCAATGATTTCAAAAAAAGTCGTTTATTTGCACGTACCGTCCCAGTTCATAATGAGAATTCAATTGTTAAACAGAAGCTCATTTTTTTTATCCATTTCTTTTTTGTTTAATTTCAGGTCTTCTTTTACTTCCTATCTGCATCGTCCTATGTTCAGGAACACACTGTGTTATATGCTTGCTGTCTTTGATTGGTCCTTTTTTCTAATACTTATAGTTTAACTCTAATAGTTCCCTAACTATTGGGAGTTGGCGACCAAAATTTATAATGAATCGAATGGTCGCAATGAGAACCGTGCGCAAATTCCTCAGTAGATAACAATTTTTAAACTCCGTCCTATGATAATACTTAGCTCGGAATGTCTGCCTCTTCGATTTTCTTCGCTCCAAGGTGATTTTGACCCTTGGATGAATTAACCACTGGATATGAAACGCAAGCGTGAATGTATGAAAACATCATTAGCCAATTTCTGCGGGGCGGGGGGAGCTTGTCGTGTCAATTTTTGACATTTAGTGCATGAAAGTGTCGATATTTTTTTATCGATATGTGTGGAACGAATGAATGAACGAATCTTTTGTTAAAAGACATATATTTTTAATCACCAAAACAATAAATTACATTATGGGCAAGTAATGCACAAACCATCAAATGAACAATTGAAACATAGAACGTCGTTTTATACGAACGGTCTGGCAAGTATCACTTAGTTAGTGTGAACTTCCTAAGACATTTTAAAACAATAAGTAAGCCCGTAAGTACACAATATAGCCTTGCACTATTAAAATCCTCCTATGGGATAATTAAGGTAAAGCAGTAGATTTTTTGCGTTGGCATTCAATCACGCTTGGCGTAAAATGGATACCACATATTCGGTGATGTTTTGTGGGGATCCATTTTGCCTCTCTTCACTTTATTTTCCTTAATGGATCTACAGGAAACCTGAAATAATATTATAAATATGTATTGACAAATAAAAAGATTTAAATTTGAAACTAAACTGTTGTATTTTTAAGATTACCTTAATCTACTCTCGAGTAAAACATTTTACAGATTTATTATTTTATTTGAAAAGAATTTATAATTAAAAATAATAAATGTTTATCGATATGATTTATCGACAATTGTCGAGCACAATTAAAATGAAACTGACAAGAGAACGAATGATAAACATACGACAATCCTACCGTATAAAGTATACGTTATCTTGTTGATTTTGTAGTAACTGACCACCACTTTTTTAAATGGCAATGTTACTTTTCTCTTGGAAAAAACATTTCATTATTTTCATAATTTCAAATAACAGCTGTTTAGGGATAAAACGTTACTTACGGATGAAAATAAATATTTTTTGTCTTGCTGCTATAATTTTTACACAAAAATAAGCCACATTTACAATTTTTTTTCGTCGATGTTTCTCACTGAGCTCTATCACCGTACTGACAAGACGTCACCTGTAAGTGAGGCCAAAAAGCCCGCTTCGTGGCCAAGGGGGCACAAGCGAAATTGCCCGTCATTGCGCGTACAGTAGTTTATTTGTCCAAGTTTTGACCATAAAACCCAGAGATGATTTTATATTACTCTTTTTTCAAGTAACTTCAATCGTCTGTAACACGCAAAACACTGCAACGTTGGACCTTAAATGACTGGACCAAATCAATCCATACTGACGTTAACTGTAATCTACCTCGATGTAAAACTTGTGCAAATCATAATGAACATGCTCGCAAGCTCCCTTACTGCAACATTTAGCTAATGGATACTATTAAAACGTGTACAGTTACTACAATTATTACTTTCGTGAGAGTTAATATATGCTAGAATCGTCATTCAGTTGTCTTGTACCGAAAAAGAGTCGTGCCAAAAATATCAACGGACAAAAAAATTGCGTGCAGAACAGATTCAGAATACAAAAATACTCCGTAGCATAGATAACATCTACCAAGGCGGCTCTCGTATAAAAATGCAAAAAAGTACCCCCAAGTTCATAATCATATTTTATCAAAGTCAAATCGCGTTCCAACATTGTGTACATAATAGAAATAGACTAGGTACTTCGTACGTGGTTGGTATGGAAATGTGATACATAACCATCGGAATATCATTTGACATTTTTTTAAAGATGAACTTATTTTGCTCAAAGAAAAAAAAATCCAGAGATTATAGAAAATTTGTACAAGCGTATGTAAATTACCGTTCTAACGTTTTAACTGGCCGATAAATGTTTAATAGTAAAAAATAATATTTTCATAAAAATGAATGATAAGAAACCAAAAATTTGCGCACGGGCGAGACGCGAACCAGCAACTTCTTGGCTAACCGGGCCAAACAAACTACCAATTGAGCTACCGTGCTGTCTGTCCAACCTTGCGAAATTTGTGGTTTCTTATGGATACGTTATTGCACGTGACGTTTAATATGACACTGAGTGTTAAAAACATTCTAAACCATTAATTTATATTTGTTAGAAACAATCAATTCTTCACTTGGTCAGATTCAGTTTTGGTATCTAAAGTAAAGTGATTTTTTTAAGATGATTAAATTTTTATAGCTTAAATCTGCATGAAAACAAATGTTAATCTTGTTTTTTATGTAATGTTATATCTACTACCAGTGAAAAGAGTGAAATGGAGAGCAGTAAAATCTTAACTTTTATATTTTATTGTTCTTCTTTTTCTGTAGGTACCTTCGCTCTGAGTACAATTGTTACTATCTCTAAACACCTTAAATGTATAAGTTTCGTTGACGTTCTCATTTCGGTTTTTTTTCGGACAAGATGGTATACTAGAGACCTTTTTTAATACCTTTTCCGAGCCCTGGACGAAACAACCTGATTTAAAACATAAATTGAGCCTACTAAACCCTCTTTCATTATTGCTCATATCTGACCTGATTGCATAGCAAATTGTTCATGAATAAATAATACCATGATGGATCTTTTAAGCAGACCGAGAGCTGATTGACAATCCATTTGGAGATTTTTAACTTAAGTATTAAGATTGAAGAAAACTTGCTTCTAGCTTAAATCTATTACAATCTTCCTACTTTTATACGATATCTTCAGCTTCTTCCAGGAAAGTTATCTTTGTAAAAAAATAATTCACGAGTTTTTATTAGTTTCAAGAGTATAACGTATTATAAATGATCCAACGTACCCTATTAATAAAAAAAATATTTGAACTCAGTACGGATCAGTAGTTAACGACATTTGGTATTGATAATAACGTCGACACCACTTACATAGTATACAAGTTATGTATACTTACCACATCTGCCTGTTATCGTCAATAATAAATTAGATACGATACAACTGGTCATAGCTATCTATCAATACTATCCATAGGTAAGGTAAAGTACACATTGTTTCGTCTTATAAATATATTGGAAGTTTCGTTCCAGACAATATTTTGACTAAAAAAAATACAGGGTACTTATATATCATTATATCGAGGATAGTAGGTTGATTTGAGTAGCAATTTAGTGTGTTAAAAACGCAACAGGTCATGTTAATTACTTGACATTTAAAAATATCACAAATACTAGACAAGAAAACAGCAAGGTTAAAATTCGGATGGACACCTGAACAGATGGGCCCAAATGTTCATGCAATGGATACCAGCAGATGGCTCTGGCGGCGGAGGCAATTCCTAAGAGCACTGGTGTGACAATTTGGTCAGTTTTGCTAAGGATTGGGAGTCGTTAGCCATGGAAAGAGACAGGTGAAGGAATTTGGGGGAGATCTATGCCCAGCAGTATAATGATATCTGTATATAAGTCATGTTAGTTACACTATTAATAACTATGAACCGATTTGGTTAAAAGGTAGTGGGAAGCAAGCTTAGTACCAGGAGAAAGACATAGGATATCCTTAGACGAAACCAGTTCTGGGGTGTGACGACACCGGGGCGGAACAGTGAGAAGATAGCTTTGAACTAGTAGAAGGGTATAGGATACTTTTATACAAGGTTTTAAAACGAAATCGCATCGATTTGACTTATTTTTATTAAGTCCAACAGATTCAATGTTGTAGTTCCTAATCCTTTTTTATTCTTCAGGTAATGCTTTACACATACCATACCAGCAGCAGTTCTTTATGTAGGGCTCTCCTACCCAGTACAGGGTGAGTATATCCACTAGGACCTAATGGTGTCCATCGGTGCCATTAAGAAGGGAGCCACGAGTAAGCATTCTAGGCATTCTTCCGGAGCTCTATTATTGGCTGTTGCTCGTTTGGAAGCGAGCGCCACCCGGCTTCAGGGGCAATGTATGTTACCCCCCGGTCTTGTCAAACAGCGTGCCGGACACACAAGCACGCACAGCAAGCACAAGCCGAAAGAAGCGCCTGATGCCCCTAAATCAGTTGCCCGAGGCCTATCGAGGAGGGGTAAGTGAACGGTATGAAAACTCCTACAGTGCCCAGGAAGTGGTGGTATATTATCAAGCAAAAAGTTAAGCACTGCCTGCTTTGTCTTCTCGTTATGCAGTATTCTGGCCTCGACCACCTCAATGGTAAGGTCACGCCCTACGCCTTTTTTAAGGTTCTCGCGTTTGTATACCCAGGCTGGGCACACTTCTAGAGTGTGCTGAGCGGAGTCCTCATTGGCTATACAGTGGCGGTACATCTCGGTACATCTCGGGGTTCACTTTAAGTCTGATGCGGCAGAGATATTTGCCGAAGCAGCTGTGGCCAGTGAGCATTTGGATCGCCCTATAGGTCATGCGGCTATCTTTTCACCGCACCCATTTCAACAAAAGTAGTTCTTAATTCTAGCTCAAGCACTTATCTTTGATATGTCATCCCATACCATATAGATTTGTTACGCCAGTGGTACTAATACCATTCGACAAGACACTTTGACAGCCTTCAAGTCGCCTCTTCCTCTATGTGAACAAAGCTTAAGTTTAGCAATCGGTCAATAAGTTTTGTGTCCACCCCGTATCCAAGTAACTAGTGGCCTCATCAACTATTGACCGGCCGATATCGATTGTTTCCTTATTGTCTGCGCTGTATACTCTATGGTAATTTGTCGTCTGATTGCAGGGTGGAATGGAAATGGAATAGTCTATTACGAATTCTAACTGATGTTTTTAACGGCCATTTTTGTCATTGTCTATTTCGGGTGAATTAGGTTGGGTGGCGTAATCGATGGAATGATTACAAACAGTGTAATTCAAACATGTGTTGGTTCGTGTATGTTTTAATAATAAATAATAATAATAAATATCCTTTGGAGATTCCCACACATCGCCATCTAGTCCCAAAGTAAGCTACTCAAAGCTTGTGTTATGGGTGCCAGACAACGGATATAAATACTAACTAATATAATAATGTTTATAAATTAAGAATATAAAAAAAAATAGAAGCAATGATAATTTTTTTGACTTCGTTTTTGAATAGGTAGATTTTATGTTTTTTTTTGTTGCATGTCTTAGTTTGTTACGTTGAAAAGTAAAAAAAAACGACTTCAAATCAAAATGCAATTGAAATGTCTGAAATAAACTTGACCCTTTAAAGGAAACGAATCCATTTAAGGCGAACAATTTGTTTTAAGAGTCGGTGCCATCATTTTGACCATCTCAAGACTATCAGAGCTCCGAGTTGATTTAGGGGTGAAACACCGCCAACTTCCAAACTCCGGGCTACCCTGGGAATTCTTAAACAGAAAACCCCAGGTACCATTTTTTGGCCCGACCCGGGGATCGAACCCGGGACCTCTGACGCAGCCGTCGCTCTTAAGTGCTACTCTCCTACCGTGCCACCGAGGCAGCACACCTTATAATAGTGATGCCACAAAGAAACTTTTTCATTCTCACTCCGATACATGGCGTGTTGTACTAATCACGATCGCAGTAAATAAGTAAAAGAGGTTACCGCTCCACCTGCGATTACCTTTAATAAAATAAAACGGGTGAATGTTTCATTCGTTAATTAGGGTGCTGTTATTATGGTGTAAGAGTATAAAAATAAAGTAGAACCAAAAATATAAAATCACCAGCAGTCATCCGCGACTTCGTCTGCGCGTTTTGAGTTTACTCCTTATATAGCCTAAAACCTTCCCCGATAAATAAGCTAACCAACACCAAAAAAAACCGTCAGGTAGTTCATAAAATTAGCACGTTAAAAGAAACAAACTCTTCAGCTTTATATTTAGTAAATATACTTAACATAAAATCTCTTAATATCATATGAATTTCTCTACCAGTTCAAGGAACGTCCACAACTGATCATCCCTCTCACTGTTTTCTACAGCAACCGGTTGCTAGAAGTCTGCGTAAAACCTGCGATATTTACAAGGTCATCTCATGCCGGTGGACGTCCTACGCTGCGTCTATTTTGTTCGATAATTTTTCTGCCACAACGCTCATCGATCTATTTATTTATTTGACCGCGCTAATATCAGGAATAACTGAACCGATTTAAAAAAAATCTTTTTTTGCTGGTTTTTATTTATCGAGGAAAGTTTTAGGCTATAAAAGATCACGTGGACGCAGTCGTGGAGGACAGCTTTTTTCATAATATGTGACCCTGCTATTTACCCTAACTCAGCAGTTTACTGTATGACCGGGCTATTGTCGTGAAGCGACAAATGTGGAGAAGTAGAAGAAGGTAAAAGAAAGAGGTAGAAGAGGGAATAGAATTTATATTACAACAAAAAGAATACAGTACCGAAAAATGAGATGAGGTGATGTCTGTATGAATGTAAGTAAAGTGCAGTGGGCGTGAGTAAGTATCTTCAAATCTTCAATAAGTATTGTCCTGGGGCAGCAAAGGGCGGCGTCGGAGTGCAGGGCCGACACAGCGGAGGTAGCAGCGACGCCGATGTGCAGCGGTGACAGGCGCTGTGAAGAGCAGTGACGCCGATGTGCAGCGGTGACAGGCGCCGTGAAGAGCAGTGACGCCGATGTGCAGCGGTGACAGGCGCCGTGAGGGAGTGACTCACAGCAGTAATGAGGGTAACGGGCACTATATAGAAAATGTTATGATCAGTTGGAGTGCCAGAAGTACTTGGTCTCGGATCCTCTTCCGAGAAGGAGACAGGTCCCTCCCCTAGAGCGAGGAGGTGTTACTGCAGTCAATGTGCTTGGATACTCCTCCGGTGTCCGGTCCCTCCCCTAGCGTGAGGAGGTGTTTCAGTAGTCACCGGCGGTTCTTCAAGACTTCTTGAGGGAAGATGTAGAGTATTTATTTATTGGAGTATAATAGAACTGTTCGAGCTTAGAACTCGGAATCGAATGAATTGAATGAAAAAAATTAATGCTTATATAGGGGGCCGGGGCCGTTCAAATTTAGATCGAGGTAGGTTCAAAAATAGAACATGAATACTGGTGGTTTACAAAGGATTAAACCCGAAAAAGTAATAAACTTTGATAGAAGTTGTCAGACTTTGAAAGATATTGTCATAACAACCATGTCAATAAAGATAAAAATATTTCAGAAATCAAGCAATATATATATAAATAAACAGGAAAATGAATCATCACCCAATGCAAATTAAAGGAAAATTGCAAACACAGGTAAAACACAGCTATTTTTACAGTATTATGTACAGAAAAGTAGAATAACAGAGCTTTGAAAGTTTGACATTTTTAGATTCACAATAAATATTGTTCAAAAAGGATTAGAAAACATCAATAATCCAAAAATACAGAGTAATAGTAATAAGAAGAGTAGAAAGGCAGGTAATGCCTATAGTTTAATGTCTACAGTACGACTTTTTAGGGAGAAAATACGAACTGCGTTATGGTAGATAGAATCTATGATTAACTCTTATGTTCGTGTTTACAGCAAACGAACCAGCAATCTTTGGATGAAAGCATGGAAAAACAAAGATAATGTGATGAAAATGTTAATGTGGATCCGATGAATACTAAATATATTAAGGTACTCAATTTATTACACATAAAACATGTACAACGGTACACTATGTCCGATACAATAGTCTTGTTTGTTTGTTTTTTTGATTCGATTTTCTATCTACGAATTACCTACTAGAAACATTTAACTACTAATAACTATATACGTAGTGTTTTAACACCAATCTTAACCATAAAACCACACATGCAACTGTGTGGAAGCAATTATGATATGAACTAATCGGCGCCTTACCAAAGATGACGCTCCCATTCATTTGCCTGCAAAGTTTTATACACGGCTTGATACGTGTCATCGCGATCCGTCATGGCAAATAATAATAGCAGTTTTAGTAATTATAAATCATTGTTACTATTTGGTTCAGTTAAAGCTTGAAAGGAAAAGCGTTATTTTATTGTATACTCACGAGCTAAGTTAGATTTATTATTTTAATTTTCACAGAGTTAAGGTGCTGTAAATGATTGAGAACAACATAAAATAGTGGATATAATAATTTTGTGATATATTTTATGCCGCGCATTTTACCACTTTGGACGTGTCTATCTATCAAACGTTAGACTTTAAAAGAAAATGTTTTTTGAAACCTCGATGTCATTTAAAAGACCCATCCATTGACCCCACACGCATAGGTTTGACAAAAAAAAAATGTTTTTTCGGTTTTATTTTCCCCCATTTTATTAAATGTTTCTAGTTGCAGAATAAAGTGGCTGTGGCACTATAAGGGTGTTTGTTTTTTACCATTCGGCTACGGAACCTAAAAAGGAACAACCAACAATCTAGCCACTGTACAAGCAATTTGCAAGCCGCTATTACATCGGTTGTTAAAAGCAGCGAAATAATTACGACCGGCCAGAGTCACTAACAACGCTTAGAGTGTTTCTCTCAATTTCGCGTTGGCATGAGCACTACACTGACTGCACTAATTGTTTTGGAGTGCACCCAAAATACATACTTAGCGGAAATTCATTGGGAACGCGCGTTAGAAACGCTAAGGAAGACGCGGTAGGATTAGAAAAGAATAATAATAATTGTGTGGGAAGAGAAGGAACGATGAAAATCCTATAACTTAAGATATCTTTGGTTGTAAGAAATACATTTGTGGTAATCGGGAATAATCAGGGCACAGTTGAAAATGTTAAAAAGTTTGCAACAAGCATAATGTTAAATACATCGCTATCAGTTGTACCTTCTTTTTTTGGAGAACAAAGCTTTCCTTTATCCTATTTTTGCACATGTCAGCACTTAGAAGTAAATGTTCAGTTCAGTTCAAAGCTTATATCAAGCTCTTAAAAAGAATAAATCTATTTTCCATGACCGTGCTAGGAACACATCAGGCACACAAAGCAACACAGCGTTCTTTCTCAACGTTATAATATAGAGCGAGAGCGAGTGAGAACGTAATTTCGGTGCATACACTCTACGTGCATGGCAAGCTATGGTATTGGTAAGTGGCGGAACGGTCTTGTACCCAATATCATGGGCGTATCATAGTTTTCAATTCATTTTTTTTTTGCCTACAATAGTGATGGCACGGTCTTGGTATGCTACTGTGTACTGCACAAAGACCTTTGGAACCCCATAGATAAATAAATGTACTGTTCGATAGTTTTGCTAAGTGAACTTACTTAGTGGACTTGCATTGTGCAAGAAATTCAAGTGTTTGTTAATTTGATACGGAACGTACGTCGATGTAGCAATTTTAGTTTGTTTCAAGTCTATGGCTGTAGCGAGATGAGAATTCATAATTTGGAGGTAATTATTACTGGTAATTACTATACCTAGTTCGCACTAGCTTTGTCGTCAAGAATCTTAACAATTTGTAATGAGCAATATGGTTTTTTTCTCCAAAATTTTCTAAAAACGTCTTTGTTTTTGAACATTGAGGAATACAAATGAACCTAATGCTATGCAATGCTACATTACATACATCATTGTAATAAAAAAAAACAATTACTAAATCAAATAGGTTGATAAACTTTCAAATTAATTTGCCATAGCGAGTATAATTTCGTCTGAAAAATAAACCAAATCCTAAAAAAGATTTTTTGGCAGCATAAGTGTTATTTGCGCATTTACTTTTAATACGAATAATGACCAGTAAACATCTTGGTAAACGCAGATTTTTTACAAAAAGTTTGATTTATTTTTGTAATTAATTTTAAAAACATAGGTCATGTATGTAGAAATATTTTAAAAACATAGCTGACTCGATTTCCTTGAATTATCTTTATTGTTTCTTTAAATAAAATAGTTACTTGAAAACAAAAAAAATAATACCACATCTAAATATTTGCACGTTGACTAAAACGCAGCAAATTTTGGTAAACACAAATATATTTATAAACTTAAACCTTTATTATGACACCAAAAATATGCAAATAAACGCATATGCATATGTGTTTGTATTTGTAAAATATGCTTTTAGAATTATAAAAAAAAATACTAATAACATGCCTATCAGTACCACGGTAATGTTAGTGTCAATACCGACCAAAATCAACCGCAAAATCTAAAAGACACCTTCGTCACGTGTTCTACATTTTGAAAATAAACGATTTTATAACCGCCGGCTAGTGACAGATCTATGTCTGTGCAACGCTCGCATTGCAAGACAGAAATAATTATTCCGAGGTCAAGCCCACGCGCGGGCATTTTATTTTCTCCTGCATCGCGATTTTGTGTTATTACTGCAATATATTTAGTCCGAATTACTTTGTTTTCCACGCGGAACAGTCATATTGTACCAATGCATGTGTGAACGCGACAAGGTGTCGTGTGATTCTGCCAAATATTTTATTCAGTATTATGTGGGATTCAAAGAATCGATTTGTAGGTTGCTACGGCTATTGGATTATAAACATGGTTGGTACAACAAATTTATCTTAAATCAGTGAAAACTGATAAAAATTGTAAACAAAACTAAAATCATAAATCATAAAAATCTTTATTGTGGATCACAGGTTAAAAAAGTTGAACAATGGTAGAAGTACTCTCTGTGTCCTGCCTCTAGCTAGGGCGTACAATGATAGAAGGGCACATGTTAAAAATACAGTTAATACAATAATAATTAACTCTGTCTTTTTTATAATTTTTTAAGACTTTAATTAAAAGTAAAAAGTCCTAAACAAAGGTTGTCTGGAAGAGATTGCTTGTAGTGAAAGTGACCGCCTAGATAGTAAATTTCCTAAATAGATTTTTTAATTAACAAGTAATGTGATGTTCTTCTTTCTCTATTTAGCAAAATAAATAATCATATTTTGTGCGTAGGTACATTTCTTTTTATACGCTAGGTTTGAAAAATGCGGATAGGAGATTAGACAGAAGAAATAAAAAAAACGCCATATCAACTTTCAAATATCCGTTCAATATTTAAATGTTCTTTAAAAATATGATTTCCTTATTTAGGAACAATTGTAATGAATTTCCAAAAATATATACGACAGGGTCCTATTTGTATGACGGAATCAAAGACGCTTTAAAAAAAACATTTTAAATGACGTGAGCTTGTTTAAATTTTACTAAGCATTCTAGATCATCAAGTTGGTATTTCTAAACGCTATTTAATAACGTTGATAATACTTGCATTGAACGCAATGACATAACTGACCGATCTAGTGAGATAGCGATAGGGCATTTAGTGCGGTGACCTGTGCTTCGATAGATAGCTAAACAAGGGCTGTTGCACATTTGTAGACTTAAAATTTTCAGAGTATACAAGTGACGGCTGTTATCAAACAAACTTTTATAGAAAAAATAACTTTAAAAAAAGTAAAAACCGACTTCATAACAAAAATGCACTAAAAAGTCTTAAATAAACTCTTCACTTTTGAAAGGAAAGGAACCCATTTTAGGCAAACAATTTCTTTTTGGAGTCGGTGCTGTGATAGTTGATGCTTGATGGTCAAAGTGATGGCACCGACTCCAAAAAGAAATTGTTTGCCTAAAATGGGTTCCTTTCCTTTCAAAAGTGAAGAGTTTATTTAAGACTTTTTTGTGCATTTTTGTTATGAAGTCGGTTTTTACTTTTTTTAAAGTTAATTTTATTTCTTCATTTTTAGAGATTACAGGAGAATGGGGGGGCACCTTATGACTCTGTTTTTTAAGAAGCTACAATCTACCTATTATAAGTTCTTTCATTATAATTACTGAACTCCTAAGCGTTAAGTAGTTCCACCATCAGCTCAGCCCCACAAGATGTTGACTATTAGACGTAACAACATGTCAACATTAAGATTCAAGTAAAAAAACACTACACGTGCCTTTAAAATTTCAGGGTTTCCCTCGATTACACCAAGATCCCATCATCAGATCTCAAATTGAAAAAAATGGGACCAACTAGAAGGTATACCCTCTAAGTAGGCGAAAAATTTTTCAAATCGGTCGACAAACGACTGAGATATGAGGTAACAAACATACAAAAAAAAACATACAGTCGAATTGATAACCTCCTCCTTTTTTGAAGTCGGTTAAAAATAGAAACTAGCATGTTGACTGGTAAGCATTCAGCTTAGGGTTAGTTCTGAAGCAAAGACTAAATAACTTAACTTAAAAAAAGTAATTGAAAATTATTACATATGCAGCCAATATTTAGGGTTCTGTAGCCGAATGGCAGGAAACGAAACCCTTATAGTTTCGTCAAGTCTGTCTGTCTGTCCATCCGTGTGTCACAGCCACTTTATTATGTAACTAAACATCATACTGTTGAAAATTGGTAAGGAGATGTATCCTGTTAACACCATTCTTATACAAAAAATAATGATATTTTAGGAGGGCAAATACATGAAACTAAAACTGAAATATATTTTTAGTCAACTTATGCGTGTGGGGTACCTACCTATGTATACGTCTTTTAAAATTACATAGAAGTTCCCAAAAATATTTTCTTTTTAAATGTAATGTTTGATAGATAGACGCTTTCTATGTGGTAAAATGGACGTCCCTATCTAACTTCTAAACTAAACGAATGTAAATTTTGAAAAAAGGATGATGCAGATCTTAAACACATTCAACGAAAATTGGTTTGGACGGAATCTAACTAGTAGTTTTTGAGACATAGCACATTTTCAACAACCGCAAACATAACTTTGTTCTTCATACAAACACTATGAAACACAAAGTTAAATTTTTATTTTAGCTAAGTGAAAGTAAGTGGATTCCCTATTCAGTTAAAGTTGGCACGGAACCCACAGTGCGGGAGTCTGACTCGCACTTGGCCGGTTTTTTATATTAAAATTTCAACAAATTGCATATTTTTAATTCTCAATGTGTAGTGCTTGCTTTATAGTAAGGTTAAAAAAATGTTTTAAATGATATTTTATGTAAACAAATCTAATAATAAATATTTTTATGTAATTAAATTTGATTCCGTAAAAAACAGGATGATCGTTATAGTTACTGAATTTTTGGGTTTTATTTTTATTAAGACTACAATATTATGACTTTGCAATCAACATCGATTGTAACATATATTATACATTATGCCTACCTAGTATCCACGTGGGTCTTTCTGACCTGTGTTCAGAGGACGATAGCGGGGTCACGATGTAGGTACTGATAAAGGATGAGTTACTCCTTTTTGCATTTACGGAAGTTTTAACAAAACAAAGTTTGTTATAAACTTGACAATATAAATGTGATTATAATTTTAGTGAATTGTATAAACACAATGGTGATGATGTGAAAAAAAAATCCACTTACTAAATTACATTATTTTTATAAAAATATAAAAGCATTTCGTTTGTTTCTTCTAAGTGAAAGATATTATTTGTTTTGTAAATGTTTTTTGATAAAAGAAGAAACTCTTTTAATAACTAAGCATTAAGGATTACGTGAAAAAATTCTAAGTGCATTGTTACTATTTTTTGTTTGTTTTTATAGTCCTTTGACTCTTTATTTTCTCTATTTTTTTCCAACGTCAGATGAGGAATATTCGTCGAATTAAATACAATACACTATATTTCAAAACATCACCTTTTTGTCAGCACTCATTTATAAATTACTTTTTAAAATCGGTCGCGGTATACCTATTCAATCCGATAAATCTCATCTAACATCAGTAAAATTGGCCTATAATGTTATAAAATCTACGCTTCGGTTAAGTCTGAATAAAATTTAAAATTATTCAACAGACTGTCTATCTAATCGATCTTATTTAAATTTTTAAAAAATACCCACTATCGTATATATTTAAAAACTTACTCACCAGTACTAAATCCAAAATCCAGCATGCACCTCACAAAAAAACACAACGGAATCGCACTTCGGATAAACAAAAAACAATCACCGCACAAAACACACACACATACACAAAACACGCGCGAAGTTCGTTATCAATCGTTGCCGAACTTTGCCGATGCCACGTGTTGAACGAAATCCGTGTCCGAATAAAACAAAAGAAAACTATTTTATTAGCCCTAGTGAACACGTGGATCGCGCCCCTCACCCACCATTAACTGACAACTGACTGCCCGCTACGTATTTACGTAGACATACATATAAACAATTTATTTTCACCGGCTATAGCTTCAGTCCACACAAATGAATGACACGCGAACTCCGAGGAAAAACCGCGAAAGACTCGATCTTTAGTATTTGATCGAGTGATGCTTCTATTTTTGAATTTCGACCAATGACGCGTCACGCGATTGGCTGTTTTTATAACCTAGACTTTATAATGTCCAGTGTGGATTATTTATTAAGTGTGAAACTTCTGTACTTAAAATAATTATGAATTTATAACTGTTTTAATAATCCTTCACACCATCTACATGTTACTTGGTAATATTTAATTATGTATTATGGATCCAAAGTGATTTTTTTGAAAATCCATCACCGCCTTGGGAGTAAATGTGATTTGAATTTTAGAATACGAGATCGTCTGCAATAGGGCCAGGCTATAGTGTGGCATTATTTTTAACCGACTTCAAAAAAGGAGGAGGTTATCAATTCGACTGTATGTTTTTTTTTGTATGTTTGTTACCTCATATCTCAGTCGTTTGTCAACCGATTTGAAAAATTTTTTGCCTACTTAGAGGGTATACCTTCTAGTTGGTCCCATTTTTTTCAATTTGAGATCTGATGATGGGATCTTGGTGTAATCGAGGGAAACCCTGAAATTTTAAAGGCACGTATAGTGTTTCTTTACTTGAATCTTAATGTTGACATGTTGTTACGTCTAATAGTCAACATCTTGTGGGGCTGAGCTGATGGTGGAACTCCTCAACGCTTAGGAGTTCAGAAATTATAATGAAAGAAGTTCATAAGGTGTCCCCCCCCCATTCTCCTGTAATCTCTAAAAATGAAGAAATAAAATTAACTTTAAAAAAAGTAAAAACCGACTTCAAAACCAAAATGCACTAAAAAGTTTTAAATAAACTCTTGACTATTGAAAGGAAAGGAACCCATTTTAGGCAAACAATTTCTTTTTGGAGTCGGTGCCATCACTTTGACCATCAAGCATCAACTATCACAGCACCGACTCCAAAAAGAATTTTTTTGCCTAAAATGGGTTCCTTTCCTTTCAATAGTCAAGAGTTTATTTAAAACTTTTTAGTGCATTTTGGTTTTGAAGTCGGTTTTTACTTTTTTTAAAGTTAATTTTTCTATAAAAGTTTGTTTGTTCAATGACCGCTGAGTCATTTTTTACACGACACATTCTGTCACGCCACACATACTACATTCCAAGAATGAAAATAATATTTTACAAAGGAAACAGAATAAAATGTTGATATTTAAGAAGGTATTCAAGATACCTTCTCAAGGTTCAAGTTCAAGATACTCTTCCTATTAGGGCTTTCAAATATGTGTGCAAATATGTGTGTGTGTTTCTAAAATATATGTATGCTTGTCCATGGATTTCGTCATATATAATCATTTTCTTTTCTCTTTCAATTCAATCCGGTATGTTGTAGCTTAGGGTACAGTGTCAGTTTCATCAAAATCGGTCCAGTAGTTTTTGAGATAATTATGGGTAAAAACTAAAAATCATAAAAAAAATTTTAAACCGCCTTCAAAGCACTGACTAAAAATTTAATAAAAACCGACTTCAAAACCAAAATGCACTAAAAAGTCTTAAATAAACTCTTCACCATTAAAAGGAAAGGAATCCGTTTTAGGCAAACAATTTCTTTTTGGAGTCGGTGCTGTGATTGCTTGATGGTCAAAGTGATGGCACCGACTCCAAAAAGAAATTGTTTGCCTAAAACGGATTCCTTTCCTTTTAATGGTGAAGAGTTTATTTAAGACTTTTTAGTGCATTTTGGTTTTGAAGTCGGTTTTTACTTTTTTTGAAAGTTAATTTTATTTCTTCATTTTTAGTGATTACATAAGAGGGGGGGGGGGAGTTGCACCTTATGATATGATTCTATTATTTAAGAAGCTACAAATTACCTATCATAAGTTCCGTCATTATAATTACTGAACTCCTAAGCGTTAAGGAGTTCCACCATCAGCTCAGCCCCACAAAATGTTGACTATCAGACGTAACAACACGTCAAAATTAAGATTTTAGTACAGAAACACTATACGTGCCTTTAAAATTTAAGGGTTTCCCTCGATTACACCAAGATCCCATCATCAGATCCCAAAATGGAAAAAATGGGACCAACTAGAAGGTACACCCTCTAAGCAGGCGAAAAAATTTTTCGATTCGGTTGACAAACGACTGAGATATGAGGTAACATACATACAAAAAAAAATAATGATAAAAAAAACATACAGTCGAATTGATAACCTCCTCCTTTTTTGAAGTCGGTTAAAAATAGCACGTTTGCCCTCTGTTTAGAAGAAACAAATTAATTTGGTGTCGGTGCATCAAGCATACATTCATCAATAGGCTGTTACGCACATCATGCACCGACTCCAAATGAATTTGTTACTCCTAAACAAAAGAAAAATGTGCTATTTTGGGTTTATTAGTCATTTTTTGATGGCGATTTAATTTTTTAATGAAATTTTTATAGTATAAAATATAATTTTAAACTTTTATGTAGGTAAATATTAAATAATATGCGTATGGTAAATAAAACTATTAATCTTAATTTAAATAAAGTTTGTTTCATTTCAAATTATTTTAACTTTCATTGTAAAAACATATACAGCTTAAGTCTTGAATACGAGTAGAAGTTCATATGCAGGTGTTGTATTCTCAGGGAAACCTTAATTACGTTGCAGGGTGAAATTATTTATTGACAATCGTTCACCGACGGCCGTTTCTCTGATGGACGGTTCGCTGATAGAACTTTTCGTTATGGAAAAATTTCGCCGAAAAAACCTTAAATCTTTGGACCATTCGCCGTCAGAACTATTCGTCTATGAACATTTTACCGACAGCCTCCTTCACTTATGGACCTTTTGCCCACAGAACGATTCTTCTACGAGTGTTTTGACGGCAGGATTAATGAATAAACTAATTTGGATATGTTACTTTTTTATACTTATTTATAATACGCACAAAAATAATACAAACAAAATCACTTTTTTGTTTTATTTACGAATAAAAAAAATCAAACTTTAAAAATCATTTATTTAACTAAGGATACAAAACGTTTTTTTGCCCTACTAGCGATAGTTTTTTTTTTTTAATGAAATGCGTGAGAGAAAGGCGTCTAATAATATTTTTTCTCACAAAAAGAAAGGAACGTGAAAAAATGATCTCTATAATGTTTGTCGGATCAATACTATATCAAATATAATGTCAGCAATCATTACAAATATAATGCCACATTTTAAAATCAGTCGTTTAAAACGTATCCACTTGGATAATTTTTATTTAACGTTGGTAAAATTGGTCCTTAATCTATACTTATAATATTATAAAGCTGAAGAGTTTGTTTGTTTGTTTGTTTGAACGCGCTAATCTCAGAAACTACTGGACCGATTTGAAAAATTATTTTTATATTAGATAGTCCATTTATCGAGGAAGGCTTTAAGCTATATAACATAAAGATACGACTCACAAGACCACAGCAGTAATGAAAAATGTTGCGAAAACGGGAGAAAGATATTCCTTTTGAGAGCTTCCGCTGCGTACGCTGCGGAAACCGCTTAAGTTACACAAAAATCATGTATGACAAAATTGTTCAGCATTAAAAGTTCTATAATAAAGTCCGCGACAGCATAAGTCTATCTTTTATGGTTGACTTACTACAACCTTTTTTATGTTAATAAATTTGTAAAAAAATAATGCATTATTTTTAGAGGTGTATTATACACACAGGTATTTATTCTTATCAAAATAAATACATTCATCATCACGAACATTTCATTTAGAACAAAGTTGCCCTTTAAATCATTTGATTCCAATAAATATCTTAGGAGCTATCACAGTTTTAACATAACTCTGCACCAAAATAATGTTTGCAGCTTAAGTACAAGCAACGTGCGCTTTCGCTAATCTATATCTATACTAATATTATAAAGCTGAAGAGTTTGTTTGTTTGTTTGTTTGTTTGAACGCGCTAATCTCAAAAACTACTGGCCCGATTTGAAAAAAAAATTTTACGTTGGATAGTCCATTTATCGAGGAAGGCTTTAGGCTATATAACATTAAGATACAACTCATAAGACCACAGAAAATTATAAGAAAATTATTATAAATGAGTTTTAGGTACCTAATTGTATAAATATTAATTTTAGATTTCTGGATGGGTTGATCACTTAACATTGGAGACTAAAGATGACTAAATTCATATCTTCATCCACGTTATGAAAAACATTGTAAAATACCGGTAAAACAAAATAATGTTTTGTGACAACCCTTAACAAAAACAAAAAATACATTTTTCTCCTAACTTCCATGAGATGCGTATCTGGATTTTTTTATGCGTTTAGTTTATGTTTTGAGCTTTATTTTTAATTAAAAAGAAAATGCGCAAACCTTGTAACTTTAGAGAAAAAAAATTCGAAAAAAAAACGAAAATATTTGATTTTGTCGTAAATACACCCTCTATGAGTTTAGAAATGTATTTAAAATTTATAGTTTTAAGTCCCCTAAATATCTCAAAAGCAAATGGTTTTCTAACACGTGCCCTTTTTTAATAAAAAATAAATTTCGGTTTACCGGGGTCCAAAAATATCCAATTTAAAAAAAAATATTACTCAGTAACTAAGCGGAATTGAAACACGGGAGTTCTTGCCTTGCATTTTTAATAATAAAGGCTTTCCGATGCTTTAAAAAAAGGGGGGTGTCCGATTTTGAGGCTTCAGGAAACACTGTGCACTGTGCTACGAGCACCTCTATACTATTCCACTTAATACTTGAATAATCACAATAATGTAATCCCCAGTACATCCACAACCTTAAAAGGGTAAGGGGCAGCAGAAAGCAAATGACCCAAAATCGATACATGGCTAAATAATAGATGCCACCGCCGGACGCGCGGGTTCGATTCTGGCTGTGTACATCATCGATTGTAACGACTGTATACTTTTCTAATGTAATGTAAGTTACAGTAGAGCTCTAAAGGCGGCCATTTTGTAACGTCTGAACGAGGTGAAGCGTGTTTTCAAAAATTAAACAAAACAATTGAATATTTCAGACACGTTTCAAATTACGAATTACTTAAACATTTATGTATTTCTTTTCAACTTTGATTAACTTATTTTCAAACTTTGAGCTTCATTTATCCAGTTCTTTCTCTACTATCGTTTATAAGGTTAACGACGTGTCTGACAATAACCTAAGAAGTTACCTAGCTACCGTTATCTATCAAAAACTTAGAAGTACATAGTAATAATTAGAGGTATTCGTTGGTTAGTGCTTATTTGTCGATGGCGAAAGAGGCCCTAACATATTAAGTCACCTACTTGGGCCTGATAGTGGGAGAAATATTCTGGCGGTTCCAACCACTCGTGTGTGTTTTTTTTTTATGCTAATAGTAGGGCATATAAAAATAACATTTAAGAATTGCTTGTTTCCTGGAATTTTCTTCGTAAATTTTGAAGATACTTATATATATCTAAAAATATCGATAGCTACTAAAACATATCAAATCTACAGTTCCCTTGACATTTTCCAAATGACATGACTTGACTTTTGATGACCTTCGTGGTGTAGAGTCTAAGCACGCTGGTTTAATGGCGTCGCCGCTCCGAAGTCCCGGGTTCGATTCCCGGTCGGGTCAATATAGAAATCAAATTTTTCTATATTGTCTCGGGTCTGGGTGGTGTGGTACCACCGTTGTGTCTGATTCCCATAACACAAGTGCATTAGCTACTTACTTTGGGAACAGAGCAATGTATGTGATTGGTGTCCAATATTTATTTATTTACATGGTACCATTATCTTCTTGACTCGTTAGTTGGCCTATAAACAAATAACGGAACATTGTAACAAATCGCCACGGCCTACATTGAAGCACTGTAGAAGCCTAGTCAGTGCAACTAATAATAGCATCAACCCTTTATGTGCCTTATCGAGCTCGACAAGATGCGCTCCACTTACGTCAATAGGAATAGTTTGTGTCTAGAAGTGAACTGGAGTATTGTTAACAAGAACATTATATTGTAAAACTTTAATATTTCTCAGTAAGAGACACTTACAACATATAATTGAGAAAAAAATGTGAATGAATGTGTTTTATATAAAAAAATATATTATTTTAATAACCAACTTCCAAAAAAGAGGTAATCAAGTCAATGTGTATGCATGTGATATCTTTGGATTTTGATAATATTTGAGTATGTTGACCTATTAAGGCTACCTAACAGATTCAATGTCCAAAATTGTTTATAATACAAACTCTAATTTTTGTCTTTGTTTGCACTCGCACAGGGCGGGTATATTCTCCGTAACTTAACAGCTTTTATAATTAATAGAATGAAGAGAACACGAAAGCGCTCTCTGGTGCGCGTGTATCGAACTAATTCTATTATTGCGTATTTTTCCCGTCAAACTGATTATCGGCTTTTAGAAGCCTGTAGCTTTTAAGTAATTAACTTATCAGTTTGCTTACCCGTATTAGATACTTTTAGAAGGTATAATATTAAGTAATGTTTGGCCCCGTTTTATGGTAATTATCCTATTGGGGGCCAAGAAAAATACGATGAAGAAGAAAACATGAAAATAGGTGTTACAATCCCGAGTTTCTTTTATTTATATTATTATCAGCATTAAGGTTACATACGAAGGCACATGATGTAAATTTTACAGGGTGTTGTTTAGGTCAGCGTCGTCCTACTCAGGGGTGGTTTAACAAACGATACTGATGCCAAAATAAATATTTAAAAAATATATATTTTGAAACTAAGTAAGAGGTAAAAAATAAGCATAATTCTTATTATTATCCCTGAATTGGATTTCACTGACCAAAACAACATCCTGTATATTCTAAACTATAAGAAAAAAAGAAAAGATTTACTCATAACCCAATATTTGTATCTTCCAATAAGAGTGAATGCCAGATGAAAAAGATAATAAATGGAACAATAAACAATAATCCAATATTATTTATGAAGTGACGAATCATTTACAGTCTTGCATAAACATCAAAGCGATATTAATAAATACCTAAACTTTTTCATATACCTGCCTGCAGCAACGGTTTAAGTAATACCTTTACATTTATATTTCTTTAAATCATTTTAAAATGAAATCCACTGTTGTTAGGTGTGTGTTGATGAAAAATATAACTTTTATTAATGATGGGCATAAATTTACATTTGAACCCCCTTATTTATAATAATTCAAACAATCTTATAACCTATTTTAGCTATTACACTGTTTTGACATTTTCTGTCAAATTACGACAGCGCAAAGAAAGAACGAGACAAAGTAGTGTAATAGGTATAACAGGTTTATATACGTTTTTATGATTAAGAGGGTTATTCATTAAAATTTAACATTATTAAAAAAAAATAGGTCGTCGCGCATTCTGATTATATTTTGCTTTTCACTTTTTGAAAATTTAAAGTACGATGTTATCCATGAAGAAACTTCACAAACGTTTTTAAGTGCGTACCTACAATAAAGTGACCGCACAGTGCTATTAAAAAACTCGACTCCTGTCGCATCACAATTGTTAGCCACGTTATAACAGTATTTTAAAAGCGCTAACGTAAGCACTCACGAAATTTTGTTCAGCTTCGTCCCTGAAATAACTGGACGTTTTTTGTGTGTAGACTCCGACAAATGAGCACTAACCAACGAATAATCAAAACTTAGTGCAGCATTCCATACAAAGTATTGGACAGATAACTAGACTAACTAGAACTTATTAGAACATTGTGAAAAAGCATGTTATAAGACACATTAAATAGCAAGTCGTCAATATATTTTATATGCTGCTGATCTGCTTTATTTACATCTGCTATTTATATTTTTATCGATAATATCTGCAGATATATTATATCTGTTATTTATATTTTATATGATATTGACAAATGACAGGCTGCTTGGACGGTTGCACTGTCAAACATCAATTATCTACTGTAATAATTGATGTTTGACAGTGCAACCAGAGCATAATATTTTTTTCAAACACCCAATCAACTACCTTTTTTTGTGACTAATAGATTTCCAGTTTACATGGAGTTTATTTTCTGGTAATTAGAATATTGTATACACACTTATTTTTTGCATAAAGTGTTTTTTAATAATTGTTATAATTCTAATATTGTTTATTTCAGTAATTTAATTAATGATCATTTTTGTCTATTATTCATTCCATATCTTTTCTAACATAATTAAATATTTTTTTATAATATTAACACTACACTGTTGTAACATTCTGCCTCCCCATATGGCCTGTAAGTGTAAAAGAAAGATAAGTATGGGCAGTTGCAGTCCCACCACATTTTATTGCTGTTTAGGAAGCAGTCCTTTAATATAACAAATATTTTGTATTAACTTTTTATTTATTTAAAAATTTCATGCACAAACAAACCATCTCTTTTCTCTACCAGACAACCATAGGTCTTTAGAGATTGGGCCATTTTTTTACATTGAATACATATGTTTTATTTTACTAGCGTTTCCCCGCGGCTTCACCCGCGTAAAAGTGTGCCATTCCGTTGTATGAGCCATATTATTTTATTTCAGCATTGCTTCACATATATTGCAATCGCATCGCAATCACTTTTAGTTACTTAATACGGTGATTTGCCAAAGTATTTGGAACAGAGCCAGCATGGAGCGGCGTTATTGGTACGTAATGTAATTATTTTACTTCATTATGGGAACAGTAATAAAAATGGAAATTTCGCGCCCAACTTTAGCGCTGTCGTTTAATGGAAACGTACGATTTTGCAAGTTTTGCAATTGGACAATTAGTAGAGTTCATTTTGAAAGTGAATTATGATAGGGTTGTAATTTATAAAATTATGTTTTGCATTATTTCAAAAACATGACTGTTTATTTTATTTGTAATGGAAAATATTTAACTTAACTGATTCTTATTGGTTGAGATTTTTTTTTTGTTTTTAGAAACTTATAATTTTTCAGGCTTTAATATGTAGGTTTCTCAAGAACAAGACTGTCCATTATTTTTGTTTTGAAAAATATTAACCTTAACTGTTACTTATTGGCTTAGCAATGATTTTATAATATTTTTGAAACTCATACTGTTTCAGGCTTTAATTTTAATGACCTCAAATAGTCAATTTAAAAATCGATATTAAAAAATGCCAGCTGCCCGCGAATTTGAATCCTAAAGTATTATTTCACATCAACAAAACAAATAAACATTCAAAATAACACTCTGAAATAGCTACTGTATTTTAAGAACTTCAATCAAGCTTTCAATATAAGCGCAGAGTCGTTAAAATAAAAATCCACTCAGTCCTTTTCCATACATCATCGAAAATGGTCCCGTTGACATTTTCCTTTACACTTTTGAGGAGGCCATAATATTAACTGACCGGTGGCTGAATAAACATAATTATTATGTGACAGATGATCACACACATTTGGCGCTGTGCCAGACTAGCAGGGTTATTATACAAATGGCAACTTATCGCGATAGCGATTAAAACAAATTAATATCAGAAAAGACGCTAGAACGTAACATCAAGCGTGCCCGAGCAAATTATCTGAAATCTTTTATTTTCGTAAATTATAATTTGATTTTCAAATAAAAATCACTCGAATTACTATTTATGCGAATGATTTAAGAATATAGCCCCATCGCTGCAAAAAGCTCTTACTTCTGTACTGACGTCATTAATGCTTGCAATACGTAAGCGATCACGTTAGGTAATAGTCCTGTAGACTGAAAGTGTTATTGTGTGGAAAATATCACTATTATTATAAATATTGACGTAAGACATCGATACCGATTGAAAGTAAGTTTGGGGAAACGAAATTGCTTTGGAACTTTTTCGAGTGTTACCTATTTCACTTTGTTATGATATTAAATAAAGATACTTAGCTCTTTCTAATAACGCGATTAGATTAGCGATACTTACGCTCAACAATGCCTGTTGGTGTCATCCTAGTTAGACCTTAGTCTATTTCGACTACGGTGGCCAGTCTCAACGATTTGCCGTCTGCGCGGGACATATTATAGTGCACAAGTGTATGCACAAACACAGGTGCACACTCCATTCCTTTCACCCTCATAGCCCGATGGGACAGCAATCTGACACGACCGGAGAGAGATCAGGCTGGACCAACGGCTTAACGTGCTTTTCCGAGGCACGGGGGTGAAACACCGCCAACTTTAAAACTCCGGGCCACCCTGAAAAATTCTGAACAAAAAAACTCAGGTATACATTCTTGGCCCGACCTGGGGATCGAACCCGGGACCTCTGGCGCAGCCGTCGCTTTAAAGTTAGATTTTTTTCTTATAATACAAAAAAAGACGTGTCGTACTCGGAGACTGCCCCGGTACAGCTATTGCATAGCATTTTTTATCAACTTATGCGATTATAATTATTTGTATTCATAAAGATGAAATAAGAAACCAAAAAATTGCGCAAAGGCGAGACTTGAAGCAAGCCAAGAGGTTGCTGGTTCAAGTCCCGGCCGTGCGCAATTTATTGGTTTCTTATTTCATCTTTATGAATATGAAATGACACTGTGAGTGTTAAAAACATTCTAAACCATCAAAGTTATTTATTTATTTTATTTATACAACCAATGCCACCTAAAGGTAGGTTGCTGAACTAAAGAGACAAGCGTGATATTTCAAAAAGTCATTAAAAGTTCTGCTTTTCATCGATAGATGAAAAAACAAAAAAATATCGTCGCTGTGCCGGTCGGAGTGGGGGGTGTAAGGTTATTTTCGCTACGGAATTTCTGGATTCGGTCTCCACGCTCAAGGCCCGCGATAGAAACTATGCAATAGTTTAAAAAAAATACGTGTAGCACTCGGAGACTACCCCGGTAAAGCTTTTGCATAGCATTTTTTTAACTTATGCAAAAATAATTATTTATTTATTTTATTTATACAACCAATGCCACATTAAGGTGGGTTGCTGAACTAAAGAGACAAGCGTGATATTTCAAAAAGTCAATAAAAGTTTTGCTATTCATTGATGGATGGAAAAACTAAAAAGTATCACCGCTGTGCCGGTCGGAGTGGGGGGTGTAAGGTTATTTTCGCTGCGGAATTTCTGGATTCGGTCTCCACGCTCAAGGCCCGCGAAAGAAGCTATGCAATAGCTTAAAAACATTTCTTCATTTCGGAGTCTAAAAGCCGGTGAAAATCAACCTTCACTGATCTTGATGACTCGATGAGACATATTTTATATCAAATATTATTTATAAACCAATATGCCTATGTAATCTTGGCTATAGAAAATTGTTTATAGTAATTCTTGTATGTATACCACATACAAGAATAACTATAATCGCTTTTCTAACTTTAGTTTTCATGTATTGCTGTATGAAATGTTGTATATAGTTATAATCAAAATGGTAAAATATATTTTTAAAATAAAATATGATTAATACGTTGATTATTTGTCGATGACAGAACAGGATTTCAGTCAGACACTGACTTGTCACAGACTAATTTTAAATAACTTTATAAAAGTTAACATGTTGATGGCAAACAGAATCGTACTTAAAATATCGATGTGTAGTTTTTTTAATCACAAAGTATATTCTTTAAATTACCAATGTACCAAAGGAAACATGCCTATTTTTATGAGGGCTGTACTGTAAACTAAAGCAGATTTGGCATAGCCTAAAAGCAACTAAATCGACAAGCTGGTGCAAACACGTTATGCAAAGAATATTTTCAGTGTAATAAGTATTATTGTTCTGATGTTGTTTGTTAAATTAATTCATATTGTGTGTCAATTTGTAGCGCGAATTAATTAAAATCTGAATGCCTTTACATAGAGTCCAAACTTATATACACATATAAATATTTTGGGCAGAAATCAAATCCCACTCGCTTTGGTTTTATGCCTACTACCATGAGGAAACTTGGCGGCACGAGTCACTACATATTCAGAAATATGCAAAAATATATTTCATCCTTGGCAGTAAAAAAGCGCAACAGTAATCTTTCCGGAGAGGAAGGCTTCCGAATGTCACTCATCCGAAATCGAGTGTTGCAGTGTTTGGCAACAAGCCAGAGGCTCTATTTTGTAAAACAAATCCACATTTTCAATTTCAGCCGTCTTTGTCACTCATCTGAGGAAGGCAGTTGGGGTGAGCAAGATAGGTAAAGAAGAATGTACTTACTAATAACGGTTTACGAAGTGTGAACTCAGAGACGGTGTTGTTGAATCTTTCGCAGACTGGGTGACTTTTTGTGAAATTGTTGACTTAATACTCAGTATTGTCACTGGTAAACTGGAAAAGACTACGTTTTTATTTCTCTTGTACCCATTCATCGTGTAGTATTCTTCACTTTTGACTTTGGAACTATAATTACATCAAAATAATGCATATAATTATGACATTCCATCCTTTAATTTTAATAAAAATGGGCACCTAAATGCACAGTAAAATATAAGACACTTTCCAATTTTTTTTAACTACTTTATGGGCTAAGATATTCATAATTGAACTCTTACATATTAAAAAAAACCTCTGAAATTGATGCCTTAATATGTCTAGTGTGATAGTGAAAATATTGTCATTTTTCTTCCAAAAATCGGTCCCAATGTTTAATCCCTCAAGCGTATGTGAACGAGACACAATAGATATTCTATTATTATGCGGTCTCATGCGACCGCTCGGGTGTTAAAGCATAAGGGTGATTTGATTCGTATATCAGCTGTTGATTGCATAATTTCACAAACATTATCATTGATCACCCCGTAGGTATAGTGGCGTACTATAGAAACCCCTGGCCATTTGCCAACAGGATGTTTGTTCTAGTCGTGTCTAGTTCGATCATTTCCTTCGTGCTCCTATTGATAGATGGTTCTCATGGTGTTTATGGTCCGTGAAGGAAGATGGGACCGTTGGTTATCCTGTTTAGAGCCGATTTTACCAACGTCAGATAAGACCTGAATAAGTACAAAACACTGTTTTTAAATGACATTTACATACGTGATTGACGTTTTCAAATAAGGTGTTTTGTATTATATTTGACAAATATGCCTTATCTAACGTAGGTCAAATTGAGCATTAGAGAACCTTGTGCAAATAACTATCTATTAAAAAATAATTAGTTCTGACAGCAGCAGAAAGTAAAGAAGATGCACTTTTGCTACAAAAAAAAACACATTTGAAAAAAAATATCTTTCTCTTTGAGTAAAGGCTTTTGCTCAGAAGTGGAATGTTACAGGTTAATATCTTACCTTACCCTTATTAGTCCTTCAAAATGCGCTTATTACAACAATTCTCCAACATCGAAAGCCTTCGCAAGATCTTAAACCACTGAGATGCTTCATTCAAACAGCTTAAGAACTATGATTCCTTGTAGAATCACTTCAATATTAGTCCAGAGTTGAAAATAGCCGTAAACAAGTTCTAAGTGGTGAAAAGCGCGGGAGCGGCCGCCATTTTCAATCTCGAGCCAAGAGGATAATCGTCAGAACAAATTACGGACGTAATGGTTAATTATGGATAACGTTCCCGTTACTGTTATTAACATTAGTGGTATTCTTTTTTTGTTAACTTATACTCAAGCAGACATTTGACTCTCTATGTTGGTATGGAAATTGCATAGTAGAACTAAGTTTTCATTGCCATATGGAAATAAAAATTAAGAAATGTAAAAAAAAAAAACATCCACCTTCAAAAATCACAGTTAAAAACTTAAAATACTGCATTTGTCTTCGATTTAGGAGAAACAAATTCTAATGAAGTCGGTGCATGATGTCAAACTTACGTATACCAATAATCGACGCGCATCGTATACGCATATCGCATATCTTAAAAAACTTCAGCACAGACGTTGGTCAAAAGTAGTCTAAGTTGAAAAATACCTCATTCTTCTCGTTTTGAGAAATTCATTTATGTTTGACACATACATTCACGAAGTTTTGCATACGTATTAAAAACAAAGTCAAATTATATCAAATTCAAACAATGTCACATACATACACGTCAAATTGATTACCTCTTTTTTAAGTCGGTAATAAAGGAAATGAAGAGAAAGAATAATGTATATAACATATAATGTTCATGAAGCTATCTTTACTGTGATACTGAATCATGCCAATGTCTAAACCCCTACCAAAATCCGAGGCAAATACTCCGTTACATTCCATCCCTAAGCCAATATTACCCGAACGACGTTTTTAACAAACGCATACCCGATTTAGGCGAAAACATTTATTCGTAAATCACCCCATTATGGGCCCAACATAAATTCATTGCAACACCAATCGCATTCCCTCTTTCGCCTTTTCCAAACACACTTTAGCGTCAAGCAAGCTTTGTGGAAATAATGTTCCTTAAAATTTATCGCTATAATAAATGTTAGGTCCCCCTTTTTCTATGAAAATAAGTTGAAATTTACTGGATGGTGGGGTCAACTTGTGTTACATTTCATTTTACAGATGTTCTTTATGATTCTACTTTGCATGCATATGAGTTGAGGAGCCGTGCTTGCCCTCCTAAGGGTAGTCTTTAGCTTTATAATAGTAAAAGCTGGGATTTCTGCAATCTCATTTCAGGCATTTAATCATTCAAGTAATAAATTCGTGCGTATTTGCGCTAGGCGCAGTATTAGCCACAATATTCTATGGAACTTGAAAATTATACTAAATAATATTACCTACTTCAAAAGAAATGAAGCAATCAATTCATTGTGATATCGTTGGAATGAAATAATGTTTATTTCGTAATATGTTTGTACATTTGTATGTTTGTTCACGGATTTCTCGAAATGATAATTCATAGCGCGATTAGTCTTTTTAGGGTTCCGTACCTCAAAAGGAAAAAACGGAACCCTTATAGGATCACTTTGTTGTCCGTCTGTCCGTCCGTCTGTCAAGACCCTTTTTCTCAGGAACGCGTGGAGGTATGAAGCTGAAATTTATATCAATTACTCAGGTCTACTGTCCCTTGAAGCTGTGAAAAAATCAAACTTCTAAGCCAACGCAATCAAAAGATACAGCCGTTTATGCCGCTAATTTTAGACACTTGCAAGGGAATCAAAACCTACAGGGTGCTTCCCGTGAACTCAGAATCTTGAAATTTGGTACGAAGCAACGTCTTATAGCATAGATAAAGGAAAAATTACGAAAACCATAAATTTTTAGTTACATTACATATATATTTTTTTAAATAATTTTAAACTTACTACCCATTTCCTCATAAACGCGTAAAGGTATTAAATTGAAATTCATACCAAATACTCAGGTCTATAATACCTTTAAGCTGTAACAAAATCAAACTTCTATGTCAACGCAATCAAAAGAAACAGCAATTTAAGCTGCATATTTTGAAACTCGCAAGTACTCGCAAGGGAATCAAAACCTACTTCCAGTCGACCTAGAATCTTGAAATTTGGCATGAAGCAACGTTTTATAGCACACATAAAGGAAAAATTCCGAAAACCTTAAATTTTTAGTTACATTACAAAATATATATTTTTTAATAAATATAAACTTATTACTTTTTTCCTCATGAACGCGTAGAGCTATCAAGTTGAAATTCATATCAAATACTTAGATCTAATTGCCTTTAACCCGTGAAAAAAAAAATCTAAGTCAACGCAAAAACGCAAAACGCAAAAGTACAACCATTGATACAGCATATTTTGAAACTCGCAACTACACGCAAGGGAATTAAAACCTAAAGACCACTTCCCGTTGACATAGAATCTCGAAATTTGGTAAGAAGCAATAGCTTACAGCACAGGTAACAGAAAAATTCCGAAAAGCTTAAAATTTTAAGTAGTTATACCACCAAAAAAATTGTGATTGTAAACATAATTATAGTTACAGCAATGACCGCGAGTTATTATACTATGTATGGGGAGGGCAACATTTCTCAATGATATGTGTTAATATAAAATAAAGGATTACTTAAACGATAAAGAGATCTTTGTCTTAAATTTATGCTCCTCCATCTTTCCCCATTGTAATGTTATGAATTTCATTTTGCAATAAAAATACCATAGTGTTACACGATGATTCCCGATCCTAGTCTGCCCCACATATTTATTTAGTTCTGTAATAGTAGACTTATGCACTAAACCATATACTCACTGTGTGTGACTTATGTAACCCCACTGTATTCACTAAATTACACATTCTCTTCCTCATATTATGTTCTACATCATAATTTATACATCTATCTAGGTGTCAAACCTATTTAACATTTGTTATGGAAATGCCGGAAGTGTCCACCATGTTGAATGTAACTTGGCTATGATATAAGAATATTTTGGATTAATCTTTAGATTATCTTATTATTGTAATAATATTTTATTAATTGTAAATTAATTATTTAAAGATTATTGGGACACTTATTAGATTTTTATGTTTGCCGTATAACAAATGTTCATTTTGCCGCCAAAAGTAAGTTGACTCTGATTGGTTGGTGGAGGTTAGATTTATTTTAAATATTGTAACTATTAAAATAATAATCTAAAAGGCTTACTAAATTCATAACGATGAATAACTAAATAATTAATGAATTTATATATTTAATTAGCGGATTGTTTATCCCTACAAATAAATATTATAGTAAATGTTCATATATGGAAATGGATGTCGTCCCCACTGTTTTCCTACCGTTGTTCAGGGTTTTGATTTGTATAAAAGCGAGCTGTATGCCAGAATATAGTCTCTGTTTGTACCTACTTTCACTTTGTTCCCTATCTTTGTGCTATTTTGTTGGAATAAAACTATTGGAGAAGAACCTGGAGATTTATACTACGTGTTTATTATTCAAGCACCCCACACGCGGTCACACCTCAGAAGTGGGATGCGCGAGAATAACGGGCCTTACGCTGCCGGCTCTGACCAAGAAAGATTAATGGACCAAGAAGACTGCTAAGATTTAGAAGACCAGAGAGAAAGGCATCGTCGAGTGATTCGTGCTGAAGCGGGTCATCCCCAAATTTCATCGAGAAGAAAGTACGTGTAACATCACCAATTGACTGCTCAAAATCAACCAGCTGCGTGAACTCTGTGGATACTGTTCTATTTGTCATTGCTCGAAAACTGCAAGTAGAAGCCACGACGGCATTGCGAAAATCAATTTGGAAAAGAGGAAAGTCTGAAGAAAGAACCAGTGCATCAAGACATCCGGCAACGATACTGCAGCAACCAGGAGTGAGGCGGTGCTACATCTATCGACGGGTCAGCTACGAGATGCGAGTCTGCCGTACTCAACGACGCGACACCAACCAGCGCAGCGCTCCAGCGGCCACGTATGCATCGCTTGATGGTTCGCAGCATCCAGTTCAACGCATCAGCCGCTCCAGCCACCTCAAGGTGAGTCGCATTATGTTTACTCCTAAGTGACGATTGTATTTAGTCAAAACAGAACAAACTATTAAATACTACAAATTTGCCATCGACCAGTGCAATGCGAAGCTTTCGAGATGCTTACACGCAGTCGCTAGGTGGATCACACATAGTTTTACACATTGATAACATTTGCTCGAGTGATTGTTTCATAATAACGCATACATTACAATTAAGCTGATAAAGATCTCATTGTTCGGTAACCTATAACCAAATTATTTTGGTGAAAGCTTAGTGACGGGAGGTAGACAGAGATAATCCAATCAATCTAGACGAAAGTTAATTGAGTAAGTTAGTAAGGTTATTATTTTGAACGGTGATTATACTTTTCTTAGTGCGTGTAAAAGGGGTTAGTTAGCGAGGAATTGTTAAACCTAATAACTTCGTTCTGGGTGAAACAATAACTATGTGTACGTATATTTTACGAGTACCGTTTACAACAGATTTGATTTAACTGTAAGTAAAACCACGCATACAATATATTTTTTATTGCAGTATGAAAAATTTACAACATAATGCAATAAATATAGTTGTTTAATAAGGAATCAACGGTTCGGGTTTCTTTTTTCCTCTGTTGAGAAGATTTTCTTTCTTCAACCTTAAACAAAAGAACATTGATATTAGTGTTTAATCATTTATATCGGAGCAGTAGTAATAGAAGTTTAATTTATTGGAGTATATTAGTATTAGCTACAGTATTTCAAATATTCCAGAATAAATCGTTGGCTATGTTACCTACGTAAACTCTGTGTGATCTAAATAAACTGATTTCTGTGTCACATACGGATAATGATTGTCTGTGTAAGCAGCAGTGTCTATGTGACCTATGCAGCTACGTAAAGTAATGTATGTGTGAATGACTTAAGGCAATGGTGGTGTGAAATGTGACCTACATAAATTATGTCTGTGTGAGTAGAAGTATCTGTGTGGCCTACGTGAAGTACTGTGTGAACTACGTAGAGCAATGCTGTGTGAGCTACGTTAATTGTCTGTGTGAGTAGCAGTATCTGTGTGGCCTACGTGAAGTACTGTGTGAACTACGTAGAGCAATGCTGTGTGAGATACGTAAATTGTCTGTGTGAGAAGCAGTATCTGTGTGGCCTACGTGAAGTACTGTGTAAACTACGTAGAGCAATGCTGTGTGAGCTACGTTAATTGTCTGTGTGAGCAGCAGTGTCTGTGTGGCCTACGTGAAGTAATGTCTGTGTGAACTACGTAGATCAATGCTATGAGAGCAACATAAAGTATTGCCTGTGTGACCTACGTAAAGCATTGCTGTGTAAGCTACATAAAGCAAACATGTGTGATGAATATAAATTATGGTCTATCGGATCTAGGTCAAGTAGTGTGTGTGACTTACGTAAAGTTTTGTCTGTGTAACTGGTGTCGGCTAATACCCCTTCAGAATTTATTACACATGCTGAAATTTCCTTACTAGAAATTTTTCTTTGTAATGCAAAGTAACAGAATTACCGTGTCCACCAAAACAAATTACTACCGTGTCCATCAAACAAATTTCTTGCAAGTTTCCAGTATACTTGTTGATTCTGCTCTTCCTCATTTTCAGCACACCAACAACGCAGACTTCCAAAACACCACCAGAGCACCGTGTGACACGGTGGTTGCAGGATGGCCGAGTGTTACACGATGATTCTCGATCCTAGTCTGCCCCACATATTTATTTAGTTCTGTAATAGTAGACTTATGCACTAAACCATATACTCACTGTGTGTGACTTATGTAACCCCACTGTATTCACTAAATTACACATTCTCTTCCTCATATTATGTTCTACATCATAATTTATACATCTATCTAGGTGTCAAACCTATTTAACATTTGTTATGGAAATGCCGGAAGTGTCCACCATGTTGAATGTAACTTGGCTATGATATAAGAATATTTTGGATTAATCTTTAGATTATCTTATTATTGTAATAATATTTTATTAATTGTAAATTAATTATTTAAAGATTATTGGGACACTTATTAGATTTTTATGTTTGCCGTATAACAAATGTTCATTTTGCCGCCAAAAGTAAGTTGACTCTGATTGGTTGGTGGAGGTTAGATTTATTTTAAATATTGTAACTATTAAAATAATAATCTAAAAGGCTTACTAAATTCATAACGATGAATAACTAAATAATTAATGAATTTATATATTTAATTAGCGGATTGTTTATCCCTACAAATAAATATTATAGTAAATGTTCATATATGGAAATGGATGTCGTCCCCACTGTTTTCCTACCGTTGTTCAGGGTTTTGATTTGTATAAAAGCGAGCTGTATGCCAGAATATAGTCTCTGTTTGTACCTACTTTCACTTTGTTCCCTATCTTTGTGCTATTTTGTTGGAATAAAACTATTGGAGAAGAACCTGGAGATTTATACTACGTGTTTATTATTCAAGCACCCCACACGCGGTCACAATAGTTAACTCGATTGTCGTAATGAACGAACTTTGTAAACCTTGCAGGTTTGTACGGAACCCTCGGTGCGCGAGTCCGACTCGCACTTGGCCGGTTTTTTAGTTTAATCAGCTATACTTCAACTTATGACACAATGTAACTTTTATCAAAATCGTCCAGTTGTTTTTATTATATGGGTTATGACTAAAAGTCATGATATAAAAATAAATTTATAGAGATAAAATGCCATAAAAAACTGAGTTGTGAATGTGTAAAGCAATCGTATTCATTTGACAGTTCAAAACGTACGGTATGAATTGCTTAACACAATCGCACTTCTGACTAAGGGCGGAATTGCCCCAAAATCAGATAAGACTTATCCGACTGACTAAGTGTAAATCAACCTATTTGAAAATGAAATTTAAATGAATAAATGATTGCTGACAAATAGGTGACGTTTTCAAATTATTCGAAGCAAATTTCTTATCTGACGTTCGTAAAATCGAACCTTAAAGCTTGAAGGCATTAGGTTAAATTATTTTGGAGTCGGTGAATTTCAATTTCAAATTTCAAATTTATTATAAGTAATTTTAAGCTTTTAATCAGTTTTTTGAAGGCGGTTTAACTTTTTAAATAACTTATTTTCAGTAATCTTATGGATTGCTTTACTCTAAACTAGATCGATCTTGTTGCTACTGTTAGCTTCTTTCCAAAATAAATATATAATATAGGCGTGGTTTTTGAAGTAAAGAGCTACGCATTGTACAAAGATACTTCATACTTAATGTGAACTCAACTTTGTCGAAGATACACTCCGTAAATCTCAAAGTAATCAAAGAATAACCCAAAACACATCCAGTGTGTTCCAAACAAAGTGAAACTGTTTAATTATGTCTATTAACTTTTGAACCGGGATCCCGGAGAATCCCTCATTTGATTCGGGATGTTTGGGAGATTTGAAGGCAAACAGAACTTCACCCTATGTGATTTTAATCGACGGAGGGTTGAAAAGTTTCAGCAAGTAATTAAAACTTAATTTTGCGCTGTCAATATTTAAAACGCTAGCTTTGATCGCGGTTGTGTAATATATGCCGTTTCTTTGGATTAAGTGTTAAAAGAAACTGGAGTATGGTCAGATGGGAAAGCATTTAACAAACAGTTGTAGGTTTATCCAGCTGTTCAATCAAAATTAAAGTATAACTAATGTAGAAATAATAAAAAAAGTTACATAATGTATCATAATCATATTTTATAGCCAAAAGACGCCCACTGTGAAACAAAGGCCTCCCCTATAGTTTTCTACAGCGACAAAACCCAAGCGGTTTGCATCAAGTGTGATCCTGCAATCTTTTCAACGTTGTCTGTCTATCTTTTTGGTAAATGTCTTGCAACTTTGGTCAAAAGTCTTCAATCTAGAGCTTTTCTGCACCAAAGGCAATCACTGACACTTGAGCTTATTAATTCGGAGAGCTATGTCCGTTACTTTAGTTCTTCTAAGTGCCCTCTTCATCACTCGTTGTGAAATTTTGAGCTTCTTTATACTGCCTAACGTAAGAGACCATATTTCGGATCTGTATGTCATCACTGGTAAAACACACTGCCGAGCTGTATTTGTCGATTGACTTCTTTCTCAAAGTTTGACAGGTAATTGGATCACTTTTCCCAGGTAGATGTACTCGTTGACATCTTTAAGAGTTGAGTTCCTAACAGATACCAGAGTGGGCACAATCCGAGAGCTTGACATAATTTTGGTATTTTTAACCGACTTCAAAAAAGGAGGAGGTTATCAATTCGACTGTATGTTTTTTTTTTTTTTTTTTTTGTTGTATGTATGTTACCTCATATCTCAGTCGTTTGTCGACCGAATCGAAAAAATTTTTCGCCTACTTAGAGGGTGTACCTAAATAATCCGAAAATTAAATTTCATTTAATGGATTATGAAATTATGATATAGTTGTTGTTTGAATTGGTGTTGCGCTGAAGTATATAAGCATGAATTGAAATTGTGTTATAACAAAAAAATACATCTGTTCAAAAACGTTTTTCTATTAATTACATCATTATTTTTAATAATTTATTTATAGAAAGTATTACATTATATAACAGTCAAAATAGGTAAAATCATACAAAAGTATTGCTATTTCTAAGAAAAAGTACATATTTATTATGATTTATAGATTTTTTTAAATATAGGACACCAAATTATGGATATCAGATACAACGGTGGTACCACAACACCCAGACCCAAGACAAAATAGAAAATAATGATTTCTATATTGACCTGACCGGGAATCGAACTCAGGAACTCGGAGCGGCGACGCCTTGAAACCAGCGTGCTTAGCCACGGAGATCGCTTTATGCTATTTTTATTACACACATTATTTATCCTAGTGAGTAAAATGACATGATTGAAAATTAATATCACAAGTTTAGTTAATCGCGTACAATTAATTGTTACATCACCAGTGGTACACACTTGCAACATTAAAAAATATAAAAAAAAATTCTGAAGCTGTCATTCTTGTCTATCTAATTAAAAAGTCCTTGTGGAACCGCTTAAGAGACTCATGCGCCGCCCACGTTTCGATCGAATCAAAGACCTTCGCATAGTCCACAAACGGTAATAATAGAGGCATACTCCTTAGACTTTGGTAATATTATACTAAGCATATGGGTGTGTCCTATTAGTACTAAAGCCCTATCGAATTCTGGCTTCGCAAGGTTTGAAGACATTTAACCTACGTGCATGACGCTTCGTGATGACACTTGAAAACAGCTTGTAGACATGTTGTGGGATAAAAGAGCCTGGTCTAAAGTTCTTTAATGAGGTTATGTCTCTTTTTTGAGGAACACTTAGCTACATTATTAAAATATGATAAATTTTGAAGTTTTTTTTTGTATACTTAAGCGTACTTTTTAACGTTTGCTTAACAAAGCAAATGTAAAAACCAAATACTAATACTAACTTAAACCTTACTCTCAAATAAAACCGTGTCCATGAGGCAGAGAGGCGAGAATGCTAGCTGCTTTTTGAAGTTGAAATATGGCAGAAGTTTTCAATATCAACAATAGTCATGTATGCGTATACGTAACATTATTATAGTATTGTTATTCGCAAATAAATGCTTAAGATATCGATCAGATCATTAGACAAATTAATTCTGGTAACCAGTCCGCAAAGCAATTATTTTAAAAAATCTCTGAACCAAACGAGCAATCCGACCATACACCCCTCGTAAAATAAATTGCAAAGTCATATCGGCATGCACCGAAATTTTATCTCATCAGATAAACTCATCGAGTCCTCGAAAGTCTGACTCGGGAATTTAATCCAGCATAAAGAGTATCGTATCCCATATCTACATAGTCCTGTTGTAATACGGGTGGGGCGCAGAAGTATGTATCTGCAAAATTACAATAAATTGTTGGGTTGAACTACAATGGAGGTTACACGATGTATACAGCAAACTAGCACGCATTTATAATGGAATAATTTTTTTTTTTTTGTAGAAGGTCTTGTGTGTATTTTGAGGTTTAGGTATACATTCCCATTCAGCATTTACATAATTATTTATACGGCTTTAATTATTATTATTTTCTGTGTGTGTGTGTTTAATTACTAGCTATGTTTCTATTTCTTTTACGTACGTTTGCAAAAAAAACTGTATTTGAATTATTCTGACTACCGCTATAGTGTTTCGTCAAACACGTCATGAATGTGGATAATTTCAAAAGCACGTTACCGAAGCCACTAGCAACGTATTTGTACACACAGATTCATTCCCTTTACAGATAAATCTGACTGTGATATTATGTTGTTTGCGTGATAGACTCTCCTCCAATAACAAACGTACTAGCTCCTGATTTTAAGTATGACTTACATTGTAAGTTACATCTTATCATTGTATTGTGGAAGTGAGGTCTATACCTAGAAACGTAATATTCTAAATATAGCTTTAATTAAAGGCACGTTGCATTACTTCTCTAACAAACTTACAAAAAATATAATTTATAATGTATAAAGAAATAAAAAAGATACGCCTTTTACGCTGCAACCCTCGATATTTCGACCGTGATTGTCCCGGGCCGGGTTAAATTCCGTCGAGTGGTCACGTGGGGGATTTCCTCGTTTCCCTGAAATTTCTTTCACAATAGCCCGTTTTATTTTCAAGTTGGCTTAATCTACATATTTTGAGGCAGTTGTGACGTCGTCTGTTTAATAGAACGTGGCTTGTTCTCTCGCTGCGAACATGGCGTATGACATTGTTGCGGGTTTTCCTTTAAGTTTTATTTTCCAATAAATTACATAAAGGTCCAATATATCATTATATGATCAGAAATATTCTTTGAAAATAAATGTATGTTTTTTATCTTTATTAAACCAAGGAATAAATTAAAACTAAGGTATTTACCATAAAAAATAAACTGCAACACAAAACCTCATTATCTTACTGCACTTAATCCGTAGCTGTTAATTCAAAACTCGGCCTAGTCTAACATAATTTAGTGTTTATTTCTTACAAGTATTTGTTTCCTCACAACCTTAGGCTCGGCAGCATCCTCTACAATTATCAAAAAAAAACATCAAATAAGGTGTGGTGTTTTTCTAACTGATGATTATTTAAAAATACTAACTGTACCTAAAGTAGAATAGAAGCACAAAATCCCACAACAGAACATTTGCCGCTGAAATCGTATCAGGCGTTACAATGCGTCCAAGTCGTTCGTTCCCATCTGCAAAATTGCCAGCCACCGTGTGCGTGGACAGCTATCAGACACAAATTCTGGGCAGGTCGCTCTGTAAGGTAAATAAGTCTGCCACTAAGTAAGCCCACACAATGGCGACGGCTAATTTATTAGACAGCACAGGACGACAGTGGGCGCTTGGAAACACGCGTTGAGTTGATAATTTGTGTTTGTTTTTTTAAATAGGAGATTGAAATACAGTCTCAAGTTAGGTTTTAAATTTATGTCTATCTTTGTATTTGAATTACATCCTGCATACTACCAATGTACCTCCTGATAAGATAGTAAGTAATTATCATTTTTAAGTAAAAGGAAAAATAAAGTTAAGTCAGATGGGCACAATGCCATTCAGTACCTCTTTTATTGACCTTTTGAATTAATTTTGTTTAGCTATTGATAAATCATATCATATATAATCATATAATATAAATAATATAATCATATAATTATATAATCATATCATATCATATCATTTAGTCTCAAAATTAAAACTTCAAAGAATGGAGATTTTTTTAGAACACACGAGTACGAGATATGCAATTTGTCGAGCTTTATATCGAGGATACTGGAAATGAAAATAATTATTAATAAATTGACACAACATTTAAATAGTAAAACGTTATAGATCGTGAGACTTTTTTTCTGAAATTAATAAACAATTTCTTACTTTTTCAACACAAAATCCAAAAATGTTTACCGGTAATCCACTTTCACCGGAGATTAAACGCAACTTCGTTCGCAAGTTTATTCGGTCAGGTATCGCAAACATTTTGCGGGCGTTCGCTAATGTGTTTAATCTGACGTGTCGTGGCCTCACTGGTAAGGAAGTTAGTGAAATTTACATCCCTGCTGCTCTTAAAGTCCGCATATTTAATCGGGTAAAAAAATTTACCTGATTCTGATTCTGATTTGTTTGAAATTAAGTTGCCATGAACGATTATCGGAAATATAAAGATTTTCGTAGGGTGTATTAAACGAAGTACATATATTATGTATTAACAAATCCTCGATCTGCACTAAAATATCGTGTACCGAATCTTTACAAACTGAACAGCTGTAGGTTTTGATGTGGCATCAGTAGGCTGAGGCTGAGGGCATCGTTTTTGAACTAAATGTGCAAAACGACGCTCTTAGAAGCACCTACAAAATGAGTGCAATGAAACTTACAAATAACTTAGTCACTATAAACTAAAGAAGCTTTATTGACCTTGTGAAAAGCTAAATCTTATATTGGATTTCAAATAATAAAAACATTTATTTTAGTTTTGATGTCATATAATAAAAACATTTACCAGTTATTTAATCTCAATCAAATTTTTCGAAATTTATTGTGCTCGTCTGTAATGCGGTTCAATTTTACCCTCATTAAAAAGGTCACAAAATATTTAAATTTCCATTCCATCCCCATTGATATCGCATTGAAAACGAATACAAATTGTGATTGCCATTGTAAAAATCCCTTGAATTGTTCGCATCTTATAATTTAAGGGTATTATTAATTCCACCCTCGGGACACTCAAAATCAATAATTATAGAGCTACGTCGTCGCACGTCGTCTAGAGATGGGCAATAGAAATATTTTAGTAAATGTTGTACGAACAATGTTAATTTTAGTGATTACTGAATTGCCATAGTGTAAGTTTTTTTGTCAATGGTGACTTATTAAGTTTTCTGTAAAATGTGATTTAATATCATTGAACGGTCTCGCTATAAGTTAGAGCGCTTTTACAATGAGGTGACTTAAGCAGTGCTACGCTCGCACGACAGTCGCCCTGCTGATTAGTTCGCCTTCATATTAGAGCGACAGCAGCGCATCTCTCTTATGTGAAAGGCGTACCGCTGTCATTTTATGTATGAAATTGACAGCAGCGCGACTGCCGCACGACAGCCGCGCTACTGAAGTCGCCTAAGTGTGAAAGCACTCATAATTTCATACCATAAACGGCAGTAACGCCGCTGGTTTTTGTGTATGGGCATCCGCTACTGCCGGCTTGCTGACGCTTTAATGTGAAAGCACACATAATCTAATAGACATAAAACTTATTATTTGTTTTCTAAATTGACCGGGAAATTATTATGACACTTAAAAAACCAATGGCTGTTCGTACTAACTGCTCATTCATGCAATTAAAGATAATGTTGAATTTACCCTCCAATATCAAGTGTCATTATTGCCATTTTAGTAGTACAAATTAAATCTTTAACTTTTAGGATAATATTCAGCATTGAATAAATTGAATTAATTATGTCCCATCACTAACCTAACTATTACATGCAGAGGGTAGGGATGCTATTATATTTTAGTGTAAATTTTATAAAGAGCTCTAAGCTGACATAAATTAGGCAAAGTCACCCTCAAAATCGTTATTGATTGCAGAGTCACTTCTTATAAAGTACGTATATGTTTTTTATGTCCCGTCACATGGATTTTTTTTTGTAACTCAAACTTTTTCATATTAACAAAACGGGCGAACCACATTATTTTGAATTAGTTGTATAGCTAGTCGAGTTTGTAAAGATTCTGAAGAAGCCTTATGAAATAATAAAAGCGTGTAGGGTTAAGAGTTTGGCATAACTTTTTGACACTGAAAACGATACGATCTCAGCTTTTGGCACAATTTTGTATGAAATATGTTGTGGGTGAGATATTCGTATTGTTTATTATTATTATTATCAGCCAAAGGACGTCCACTGCTAAACATAGGCCTCCCCCACAGCTATCCACAGCGACCGATCACTAGCAGTTTGCATCCGGTTTGATACTGCGAACTTTTTTTAGGTCGTCTGTCCATCGTGCTGATTCGTATTGTAAATTGTATTATTGTTTATCGTTTAAATTAAAAGTTTTTTTTATTAAACATCGAATATATATTTGACGATCTCCGTGGTCGAGTGGCTAGCACGCTGGTTTCAAGCGTCGCCATCTCGTGAGGTTTCCATGAGGGTTCGATTCCCGGTCGGGTCAATGTAGAAAACGATATTTTCTATATTGTCTCGGGTCTGGGTGTGGTGGTACCACCGTTGTGTCTGATTTCCATAACACAAGTGCATTGGCTACTTACTTTGAGATCAGAGTAATAAATGTGATTGGTGTCCAATATTTTTGTCCAATATACATATTTAAAGGGTTTTGTTCTTGACTCTAGACTAAATCAAGCTTTTTGATTGTCTTTTAAAATTTTAAGCAATAAATTCATATTATCAGTTATTATATAGGTAGATTTATACGAAAGCAGCCAAGCGTGATTTCTTTTGCAGAACTTTACCTATAGCTAATCTTTTGACATAAAAGAAGTAAACTTTTAAAACCGTATTTATGGGACAGAGATTACTTAAACAAGGAATTTTATACCAACATAATCTTCATAATATACACCAATGTAATAACTTTTCAACTAGTATTCCTTCAACAAACTAATCCGATTTCCAAAATGGTATCTTCTACTCAACAATAGGGTGACGACAGCGAATGTTCGCAGGAGATAAGCCCACACACGAATGCTTTTTGTCTCTTAATACGCAGTCTTAGCGTGTAGTATTAAATTGTTAGCGGACAGGCCTTAGGGAGAGTAGGATCATGCACGGGGAAATCAAGAGACGCAGTTGTAGTATGGCAGTAAGGCTTGAATGATACTGGAATTTGGTAGTGCATTTAATTGTGATGAATTTAATGTTTAATTAAATAAGTAACTTAATAGTTATTGTCAATAATTAGAATTTTATTGTATTGTGCAATCTTCTTAGCTTTAGTTCAAACCTAAGTGGTTTTTTAAAGCTATGTTTGTTAAATTTGTGAATTGGTTTTTTTTTTGGTAAATAAAAAAATTGAAATGAGAACTTATGTACTAAGGTATTTATCTATCTTTTGCCTTATTTAATTACGATCGTATAATAGTACCAATGTTTTTCCCTCCGACTAGTCGGAGTTCAAATACAGGGATCCGAACAATTTATTTAATTGTTCGGATCCCTGTATTTGATTACATTACTTGTTCATTGTAGCTCTTTGATCTGTAGATGTTAGACTTTTTGTGGGAATTTAAAGCTTTTTTTTTAAATGAATTGCTTATGAAAATATAACCAGACTAACTTTTCAATTAGATGAAAGAAGAAAATTGTGAAGCCTTACCCGTAAGCTTTAAATCGATTTGTTCACTTCGTCCAAATGAGTGGTGAAATTGTAGCTATCAATCAAACGTGAGCCCTATCAGAGAACACATTTTTCACGTGTACTACAAGATCGATAGCAATGTGATGTTGAAAATGTGAAGGTTAAGAAGTATTGGAAAAAGTGGTACTCAATCAAAGTACTACACTTGTAAAGCTATAAATTAAATTAAGCACTTTAAATACTGCGCTTTGATAGTGAAGTACCTAACCAAAATCTTTAGTGTTCTCGTACTTTCATATGGGTTAGAACGAATCAATCCAAATTCTTATATTCATTCTAAATTTAAAGTATAATTCATTATAAATTGTAAGTACCATAAATTGTGGGCGTATTTCGGCAAGTGATGTCAATCAGCAATGGTATTTCAAATTATTTTTATTTTTATTTAATCAGGCTGTATATATATATACATTCTTAAAGAATTCAAATGTCAATAAAATATTATCATGATTAAATTAAAATAAAATACTATACCAGAGATACCAGGAATTCTTTGATCACACCAGGAATAATTGCTTTTTTATTGACTTTACGATGAATAAATTTTAAAACTTGAAACTGAAAATCAAAGTTTCTTAAGCTCCTTATATTGTTATGTTTCCACGTCATTAGTGGCCATATCAAAGAATGCCTGTCAATGTTTGATTGGGGTAGGCTATTAGCAGATTGAAGGCGCATCAATCAATCTGAGATAGATTTACACAGGGATCAAGTACCTATACAATACCCATATTATATGAACTTATAATGCATACATAATAAGGTGTCTTCAATGGTTGTCATTTGGCATAATTTCGACCACTGAACTTCTTTACATGGTTTCTTTTATCTTCATCTATCCTTATCATAGGCACTAGGACTGAAATGTATTTGTCACAAGCCCTTTGCTCCTGAGCCCCTACTTTGTTGAACTGTTTCTGACTGAAAATATCGCGTTAAATAACACTTTTGTACTGGCATGAGTAGCAGAGAAGGCTGTAATTGCAAATATAATACGATTACGAGTACTTATAGGTGAAGTTGTTTGAAACGGGATCGTAGGGGGCGTATTGCGATCCAACTTTAGCCGTGCAATTTCCAGGCAGCTCAGTGTGCAGCAATTCCGACTCAGTGTAAACGAATATTATCAATATAATAATAATACTGCAGTGGTACGATATTTTATATTTATTTAGGACAAAAAAGCAGATGTACAATCCTCTTAATTAGTAATCTTAATAATAATGTTTAACACTATTGCACAACCAACAACTTTATCCACTTTATATTGTGTGATTTCAAAAACAATCAAATCTATAATATTAAAGTTTATGTCGTTTTATTATAATATTATAAATATCATACAAAATCGCAATACGATGGTAACTTGACAGTAATAGTTAGGGAGGCGAGGTAGCTAAATGGCGTAATTCAACGGCGCCGTCGAGACCTATCAAAATCGAAAGATAAAATAATTTCGAAAAGAAAAACTCGTATGGTAAAAACCATTTTAGCGGTGGGTTTGGCGTGTACGGTTTTTCAAAAATGTAAAAAAAAAACAGTAACGTGGGCATTCTCGAGCGCGTCAGATATTCATACTACGTATGCCCCAAGTGCCTCTGATAACAACGGTATACTAATCTGCCGGTTTGCGTGGTGGGGGTAGGCATATAAAGTAGTCAAAAATGCAAAAAAAAAAAAAAACTCGAGCGCGTCAGATTTTTGGAAGGGGTGTTAAGTAGGCCCCAAGGAAGCTCCCTTAAAAAAAACTGACGATTTTGGCGTGACCATAAGTTATGATGAATTTTTGAAAATGCAAAAAAAATAGTTATTTTGAAATACTCGAGCGCGTCAGATTTTCATAGGGGAGGTTCATCTCGGTATCCTGAAAGCATATTTTCTTAATCTGACAAAAATGTTGGTGGGTTCTCTTAATCTGACCGGAAAGGTTTTTTGGTTTCTTGTTTTTTCCTTTCTTCTTTCTTTTTAATTATTCTTCACTTCGTTTTGCTGACGGTACGTCCAAAAAACAATTTGAGGATCAACAGGCTATTGAATAATATACATACATGAAACTGTACATGTTAATAATACTTTTGTATACAGATACGCGTAACCTTTTCCAAGTCGACGAAAATTGTCGAGAAGCTTTAGAAAAATAAATATTTTTTGAGATTAAAGTAACATAATTTAATCATCGTTATTTCATATCATTGTTTTAACACCCTCAGTTTTCAAGATATACTCAACAAACCGGGAGTTTGAGTTTTTATGAAGCTTCAAGTCAAAAAGTTTTAACTTTAGACAAAAATGTAAAGAGACCTTTTTTGTGTAAAATAAAATTACCTTTTTGTTTATTTAAACTTTTTTTTTGTAAAATGTATCGTTCGCGAGTTATATGCCGCAACCCGTTTTTCGGAAGACGAAATGGCTCCTCCACACTCCTGGTCATGCGGAAACCGGCAGCATTTTTATGAGTTTTTGTTATTTCAGACATACCTTTGTATCTTTGTCTCTGGCACTGTCTTTTGTTTTTAGAATAATATTACGGAATAACGTTTGGACGGTACGTTGCATTAATCACTTTACTAATAGGTAACATATGCCAAAAAAACTGATTAGAGTATTCTTTATGAATTTCCGCCGAACGATTTTATTTGGCATTTCAGCTGAAAACGACATTCTGTAAACTATCGTGTCAGCGATATCAAGATCATCTAATCGGGATTTCGTGTTAGGGAGTAGGGTTCCTAAAGACCGGCCGTTCGTTTGATAGAGGTCGGCTATTAGCGCCGAGTCGCATCAATCAACGCATTGACCGGGACTGATTTATTAATGGCTAGCTCTACCTGGGTTTTAAATCGTTTTTTTTTCTGTTGTTCCTTCAAATATACATTCAGGCATTATCGTTAGAACAAGTAGTTACGATTGACGCGATTAAGTTTTCAGTCTAAGAGCAGATAGGCATACTAAGTACCTAACCCAAGAGAGGCTATAGGCTTTACCACTGTATAGTATATTTAACTATTCAGTGAGCTTTACCATCTAAAGATACTAAAAAGATTATGTGGTGGACCCAAAATTATCATATGTACATTCATGTATATATACTGTATTGCACTTATGAGTTGTACAGAAAAAAACATGAGATCATAATGCGAACAAATCCCTAAAAAAGATCAAAAAAAAAAAAAAAAAAAAAGTGGGTAGAGTAAAGACGTACCTTATTTTTGCTCCTCATATTTATTATTAAAAACAGCATACTACGTAATTAAAAATCACAACAAACACAAGTGCAAGTAAAGTGCAAACATAACACATTATCACTTCCACAATATATCAACGCGACAGTGTTTTTTCCGCTTTTGAAATGCCGCGCTTGGATGACGTCTGCGACCGCAGATGCTGCAGTGGCTGCAGGCAGGAAATAGACCACCGTCGGTTCCTCACTTGCAGTCTATGCCAGATGCACTACGATCTGGAGTGCGCAGGTGTGTCGGAACAGCGCTTCTATAACACCTTAACGGGAGAGCACAGGGCCGCCTGGAGTTGCGTTACATGCAAGAGTAAGCGGCCCAAGGGTGACAACACTAACACTCCCGTGCGTGCTGCGGACGTCGGACGTGAAGACGGAGTTACCCTGCGACGCGGGGCATCCAGGCCGGTAGAGATGGACGCGTCTATGCTCGATGACACTGCACTCAATATGTCCGTTGAGCTGACCGACTTTCAGCTGTTCGTGGTGGAAATGCGCCAATTCAGGGAAGAGATGCGAGCGGAGGCGAAAGCGACCCAGTCCAGGATCGATGCTCTTCGCGATGATGTGCTGGCGCTCTCCGGCAGGGTTGTCCGCTGCGAGGCACGTTTAAGTGACGTCGAGGAGCGTGTCCGTGCAATCGAAATGGCCGCCAGCACCGCCGGCGTCGCCGTCGGGGCGCGCATCGACGCCGTAGAGTACAGGCTGGACGCCGCGGACCGGCGCCGAGCGGAGGCCGACCCGGACGCCGAGGCGGGCGTCGTCGCGGGGCTGGAGCGGACCGTCGCGGAGCTCAAGCTCGAGCTCAACGACCGGGAGCAGGAGGCGCTGCTGTCCGACCTCGAGATCGGCCAGCTCCCGGAGCAGAAGGGAGAGAGCGTCATGCACGCCGTGCTGGTGCTGGCCGGGCGCCTGGGCGTGCCGCTGGAGGAGCGCGACGTGGTGTTCGCGGAGCGCGTGGGCGCGCCCCTGGCGGAGGGGGGCGGGGCCCGCGCGCGCCGCGTTGTTGTGCGTCTGGCGCGCCGCCACGTGCGCGACGAGCTGCTGCGCGCCGCGCGCGTACGCCGGGGCCTGGTGGCCGAGGGCGGCGGCCGGGTGTACGTCAACGAGCGCCTGACGCGCTCCAACCGCCAGCTTTTTCACCGGGTGCGTGAGGAGAGCCGACGGCTGCAGTGGAGGTACGCCTGGACGCGAAGAGGCCGCATCTTTGCCCGCAAGGGAGACGGGGCGCAGGTCTATCAGATCCGGACGATGGGTGACATCGAGAGGGTCTTCCCTCCTGTGCCCCAGTCGGGACACGGCGAAACCAGGCACTGAAAGAGGACATTCCACTATTAAAGCATGTAAGACAAAGGTAAAATATAAACATATAATTGATTGCATTAGAATATCTTGTCACTTACCTTGTAATTTGCTGCTGTCTCCATGCATTACTTGTTATTTAGGAAGGGTATTGCCCAAGCACATAACTGATATTGGAACATTGACACTTCGGATTCACTTTGTTAGTTCAGTCAACCTAAAAATAGAAAGAAGACATATTACATATGAGATTATTGTGATAATTATTGTAACTGATAGCAATCAACTAATTATTCCTATATTATATTTAAATTATTCTCAAATTAATTCCATTATTCATTCACATCTAATTAAAAATAATCATTTAATATCATTTTTCTATTGTATTGATATAATTTTTATTATTAATTCACATCTAATTAAAATTAATCATTTGATGTCATTCTTCTATTGTATTGTTGTAATTTTGCCCAATAACATACTGCCTTATTGGTTTTTATTTAACTTACCCATGACAACACAGGCGGCGGGTTAAATAACCTAGTAGTTGGTCTATTCAATGCGGGTTCTCTGGAGACAAGACAGGAAGAGCTTATGGTGGCAGTGGAGGAAGAGGAACCAGATTTGTTAGCTATCAATGAAACCTGGATGGAAGACCAGGATGACTGCCGTGCTCCAAGACTAGCAGGGTATCAACTGAAGCACATACCGAGACCCAGTAGCATACCTAGGGATCGTGGGGGGGGTGTGGGCTTCTACATTCGCAGAGGCATTAATACACGAATATGCCAGCACCCTAACACTGACACTACAGTGCAACAAATGTGGCTGTCTCTACGGCTGCATAACAGGGTCTTGGTGGTTGGCACGGCATACAAGCCCCCATGGCAGAGTGTGAGGGTGTTCCTTGATGCAGTTACTAAATCTGTGATATCTTTTGGTGGGGCTGATGGTATTATATTGGTCGGAGACTTTAACATTGACCAGCTGAAGGAGGGTTGCCCCCAATATAGAGCATTCACTCAGTTCATACAAGCCCTAAATTTACTACAGCTAGTAGAGGAGCCTACTCACTTCACTGACCACAGCAGCACACTAATTGATGTGGTGTGTACTGATGTACCTGCTTCTCGGGTAGTAGTGAGGTACTCCCCAGACATGGGAGCGCATGGTATGATCCTGGCAGAGTTTAAAATCAAAAAGGTCAAACCTAGTCCTAGATGGGTAACATACAGACCCCTTAAGAACATACTATTGGATCAGCTAAATAAAGACCTGTCTTTAGTTGATTGGAATTTTTTTGAGAGACCACTCGGTGCTGGTTTCAATAAGCTTGTTGATGCCTTTACACTTTGCATTCGGGGACTAATGGATCTGCATGCTCCCACAAAAACCAGAAAATTTAGAAATCCTCCACACCCTTGGGTCACGGATACTGTCAGGGAAATGATGCGCATCAGGGATAGATACTTTAAACAACTTAAAAGACATGGCACCTCATCTCTTAAAGGCAGTTATAAGATGATGAAACAAATAGTACAAGGGGCAATAGAGAGAGAGAAAGCCTGTTTCTTTACCAAACATATTAATAGTAACCTAAGGGAGCCAAAAAAACTATGGAAAAATTTGAAGGGTACAATACTGCCCGATAAAAAGACACCTGTGGGCTTGCCTCCCCATTTCAATGATCCTAACCTTATTAATGCTTACTTTCTGGATGCACCGGGCTGTGGAAAAGTTTCTATGTCACAGCTAACTTATTTTGTAACACATAGATTCAGTGATCGGGCTCTATTCTCTTTTCAGACTGTAAGCAGGGACCTAGTCATGAAGACTATAAGCCGACTGCGCTCAAATGCTCAGGGGAATGATGAAATCTCATTGGACATGCTTCTGCTAACTCTGCCACACTCACTGGATGCCATCACCTCCATAATAAACCAATCTTTGATGGAACACACATTCCCTGACAGTTGGAAGGTAGCAGTTGTGAGGCCACTACCGAAGATCACTTCACCGGAAACATTGCAGGACCTTCGCCCTATTAGCATACTGCCCTGTTTGTCAAAGGTACTGGAGAGAATAGTCTGCGATCAGCTGACAAAATATCTAGAAGACAATGACATGCTACCTCGCCATCAGTCTGGATTCCGTAAGGGCCATGGAACAGGAACTGCGCTCTCAAAAGTGGTGGATGACCTGCTGTCTGCACGGGATCAGGGGAATGTCACATTCTTGCTTCTACTAGATTTTTCACGGGCATTTGACTCCATCAGCATTCCCCTGCTACTCTCGAAGCTAACTTATTACGGACTAGATTCCAAAGCTGTTAGGTGGTTTCACAGTTATCTTTGCCAGAGACAGCAGTATGTGGAGATATGTAGATTGGACGGAGTCAAAGAGCAATCTGCACCACAAATGGTGAGCAGAGGCGTCCCTCAGGGCTCAATCTTGGGACCAATTCTCTACATCCTGTACAGTGCCGATATCACCACATGTGTAACTCAATGTAGCCACCATCTTTACGCAGACGATCTGCAACTGTACCTCTCTTTTGATCCTAAACATTGCAGCAGTGCAGTGACTACAGTGAATAATGAGCTGGAAAATATAAAGAAGTGGTGCCAGAAGAACTGTCTCACACTCAATCCCAAAAAGTCCAAACTCTTGATTATAGGAACACCCAAAAACATTTCAAAACTAGACATCAATTCAATAAATATAACAATAAATGAAGAACCAGTAGAAAGGGTAGACAGGGCAAGAAACTTGGGCCTACTATTTGATAGCAACCTGAGATTTGAGAGCCACATAGCAGAATGTATGAGAAACTGTTTTTATAGACTTAGGCTTCTATACAAAATAAGACCATATCTGAGTGAGGCAATCAGGAAAACCCTTTGCGAGTCACTCGTGCTATCCAAGCTCAATTATTGCGACACAGTGTATGGTCCGTGTCTGCTAGCGAGGTCAGCGAAGATGATTCAGCGAGTGCAGAATGCCTGCGTGCGTTTTTGCTATCCTATCCCACCTCGGACTCATGTCAGCCCATACATTAGTGATGCAAGCATGCTTCGGATGGAGGCTCGCAGAAAACTCCACTTAGCAAGCCTGATGTTTGAAATCATTAAGACACAGAAACCAAGCTACTTACATGAGAACTTGGTATGGGCTCGGGGCGGGAGGGGGCGTGGGAGAAGGGAATGTGTAGGCGTCTTTCTGACCCCAAGACACCGCACAATAACTTTCCGCGGCTCTTTCAAATTTGCTGCGACACGGTGCTGGAACTCGCTGCCCCCGCCGTTGCGCGCCCTGAAGGTGAAATCAACGTTTAAAATGAAACTAAAGCAACACTTATTACAAATCCAACGTGAAAACGAAAAGCACGCGTTCACTTACCAACGGGGTATGCGCGTCGAGCGAGGGGGTCGCAAATCCAAACATAGTTGAGCCCGTGAAACGTGTCACCGTTCACGCCGAAAAACACTTATCATTACATGATTTGTCCGCGTAAGCTCCTTCAGGACCCCATGTGTCCGTCGCCGTCGTTCGTACAGTCCGGTTATTTTGCGCGATTGTTTGGGGTTATCCAGGGCTCCCCTTCTTTGTAGACTGAAGTCATCAATGTCAACGTGTTTCCTTATCTTGTATTGGTAAATTACGTACGTGGCAGCCGTGGCACTATCTTTTACGTGGCATTTTTATCTCGGTGAGCCTCGGACTTTGTCGGATTCGTAAATAAAATGGCTGCCGGACGAGCCGAGCCCAAGAACGGAGACTTTTTTTTTTTTCTTTTCTTTTTCTTCTCCGAATCTTGAGTTTGGCCACGTTCCGTTCCACGAACGCAGTAAAAATCGCAGAGCTCACAATAGGCTCACCAAGGTGACCCGAAATAATGGTGTATTATTATTAATTAAATTAATTGTTATGCTATTTGATTTGATTTATGTTTTTATTATTTATATTATAATTTGCAATTGTTCATACAATATGTCAAAATCAATTTGTGATTATTCGAATGATAGATTAATGTTTTGTTTTTGTGCTATTTTATGTCATTTTTTTGTACCAACAAAGGCACTCGCTGAAAATCAGCGTCGTGGTATGAGTTCTGCTGCTGCCACGACCAATGCTGAGCGGGTGCCTTATTCGGCCTAAGTAGACTAGTACATGTATTTCTTTCATCTCTTCCAGCTAACCAATAGGTGTTGGAAATGTAAAAGATGCGGTTACCGGCAGTGCTACATAGAATAAGGAAAACAAAAGTTTTAATATCATGTGTTACATTACTAACATAATTATAAAACTATTATAAACGATTCCATGCTATATTTTTTATTGACAATATGTTTAGTGCAGTGGTTGGAGATCCTGACTACTAAACCAGCGGTCGCGGGTTGGACGCAAGTAGCAAATTTTGTGTGATGAGCACGAACGTTTGTACCTAAGTCTTGAATGTTATATGTATGTATTTACAGGAGTCATTCCGCTCATAATCTTTGTCTGGCACTTCGTACACACAGAAGAAAATTCTTTACCACGAAACCAGACAATTGGTGTGTAATTTGGCGCATATTTAATTATCTTTATTATAAAACATGAAGGCCATAATGAATGTTCATTATATTAATTAAATTATATTTAGCGACATTGTATCTTAAACACTTTTTAACTATTCTAATATTAACGTTCAATATATTAAAATTAAATTACAACGCCATAGTTTTACTAATAGCGATCATTTCACCTGAACCAACCCTCGTTAGATCCCCAAAATCGCGCAAACTTTTTGCCGAATCAAAATCTTTCGCACCTTTTTATACCTCACAAATTACACCTTAATTACACCAGGAAGTTTCATACACTAATCCGCACTAGGTAACTCTTGAGGCGCGCGGGGGCAATTCTCATTTGATTTATTATTGTTCTTCCTCGATAAATCAGGGTACAATAGGGCTCCAGGGGTAAGAGGAACTTCTATTAATTCTCCTTAGAACAATCCCGAAGTTACCACACAATGGGATTAGGACAATACGTCTGTACGTGCGATGCTATCGCGTGATAGGGTTTACGATAGAATCGAATGGTTCTGGGAAATTAATTCTGTCCCGCCTTACCGGGAATTTTGTTTATTCTTGAAATGTATTACACAGGGTAATAAGATGGCTGTGACAATCTAACATCCGTGAAGTGGTTGTACTGGCCCTTCATTATTGCTATTTATATTTTTCTGATGACTTGCGTCATATTCATCTCCACCTTTTTTATCCCGAGACAACAAAATACCAAATTAATTCATAACAGAATATTTGACGACCCGTCTGGTGTAGTGGTCGAGAAATCGCCTACGCAGCGGGTTGCGGGTTCGATCCCCGCACAATACAAACATTTGTGTGCATGAACATGTCTGTTTGTATTGGTCTGGGTGTTTTCTATGTATATCATGTATGTATTTACAAACAAAAAAGTATTTAAGTATTATATCCGTTGTCTGGCACCCATAACACAAGCTTTGAGTAGCTTACTTTGGGACTAGATGTCGATGTGTGGGAATGTCCTAAGGATATATAAAGGATATTTAATTGGGTATGATGCCTACTTTACCAACTCTTACCTTTGATTAGCAAACGATATCGAATAGAATATGAATTCCAGTGTAAACATAAAATATCAACAAGCTAGCATTACGCAAGTCAAGACCAGGTTCGTCCTGCATAGGAAACAATTAACGTTGGTGTGATAATTGCTCACGACATACAATGATAATAACTCTATTTAACACGATACTTTTTATATAGGAGAGACGGAGTTACCAAAATTGTACATGAGTAAAACTGAAACCGTAACACGAGTATTTGGTTTCAATTTCGTCTAACAAATAAATCAAAAAACTTATCTCCCATGTTTAAAAAAATCCATAAGGTTATCACAGAGCAAAACGGTACCTTGCTAAAAATAAAGTTTTAATCAAACCTAATGCAACTAAAAATAAAATAAAATAATTTATTCAGGTAGAATTTACACTAAAAATACTCTTCTCGACACGGGCAGGGAAAATCCGCTAAACTTTTTAGAAAGTTGCAAGAAAACACTTAAAACGTAGGATTCACGAAATGAAGATTCCGTTAGGGGACAGGTAAAAGTATTTTTAAAATAAAGACATGGAAACATGGACATAAAGTTTACATTATTATCAAAAATTAGCTTTCTTAAACTTACTTTCCAAATGAAGCACGAAAAATGCGATGTAGTACATACAGTATTATCGCATTCTTGGCCCAATTTATAATAGTCATGAAAGAAACAAAGGCATGGCCCTTGACATGTCGCTCATAATCATCATCATTATCAGCCATAGGCCACCACCGCAGGTTTTCACAGCAAACGGTTGTAAGCGGTCTGCATCCAGTTTGATCCTGCGATCTTTATAAAGTCGGCCGTCCATCTTGTCGGTGAACGTCCCACGCTGAGCTTTTGGTTGAAGGGTCTCCAATCTAGAATTTTTCTGGCCAAACGGCCATCAGTTCTTCGCGCTCTGTGCCCTGCTGATTACTGATTCGTAGGGATATGTCCGTTACCTTAGTTTTTCTACGTATCTCCTCAGCGTCAGCTGAATAAAAAAACACCGAGCATAGTCTTTTTCATCTCCATGGACCTGTCGCTCATAAAATGCAAAATAGACGCAACCCCAAATATCATCTTTTTACAGGACGGCCAAAACAAAATTCTAGAAACGATTTTACGAATTATTAAATTATTTTCGCAGATAATGTATCAAAATGTTTTATATCATTGGATTTGTCAGTTTTTTCATTTTTTTTTCAATAATCATTTTTATTGTAATATTAAAAATGTTTAGAAAACTATGTGTATAGAAAAAACACATTTGCATACATTTTCTTTCAAAATAATAGACATTTTCTCGAAAAAATACTCAATTATTATAGAAATCATGTTTTATTTCGTGTTTACTTTAAACAACAAACTTTCTAAAAAAATCCGAAATACAAATTTCTACTAAATTTACGAAAACACATACATAAACAAACTTTAAAAAGGAATGTTCGTACAATTAAAATAACAGATTACAGTTGAGCTTAATCTGGCAGCATCTAATCGCAGTTTATTTATCACTCAAAAATATTATTATTAGATTAATTATAAGATTCAGTAGAAATCAGTCGGAAAGTAGTACTTCCAAATAGTCTATTAATATTACCGTCGAAAATTTTGGGCACTCTTTTCGACAGTGAGTCTTTCCGGGTGTGTGTGGGTCTCCGCCTTGGTATGTGAATTTTTTTACGTGTCCCTGTGGCAAGGAGGTTGACAAATTTGGTCTCCACTGCCTTTGTTGCCAGCATAGCGCTGGGCGTCTCGCCCGTCACGCTACCCTTAATGACGCCATCAGAAGAGTTCCTGCCACCATTAATGTTCCTTCCACGTTGGAACCATGTTGTTTGGTCCGTGACGATGGCAAGAGACCCGATGGCCTCACGCTTATTCCCTGGAACGGGGTCGGACCTTAGTTTGGGATGCAACTTGTGTCGATACTTTGGCCCCCTCCCATCTCAGAGAATCAGCCCTTAAAACTGGAGCAGCAGCGGAGTTGGCTGAAAAGGCCAAGCGTCGCAAGTACATCTCACTTGCAAGTGATTATGTGTTTGCGCCGTTTGGTGTTGAAACATTTGGGCCGTGGGGACCCTCTGCTAAATTTCTGTTTGGTAAAATTGCGCAAAGATTAAATTCTGTAACAGCCAATAATAAAGCTGGCTGGTTCCTAGCTCTAAGGATTAGCATAGCTATTCAACGCGGCAACGCAGCCAGCATCATAGCCTCTTTGCCTCAAGGAAATGGTTTCGTTGTTGAATAGGTAGACTTTAAGTTATTTTTTTATGTTGCATGTCTTAGTTTTATTTTTCTTGTTTGTTATTAATAAAGTCTATTAATTATATTATTCTCAATTAGTTTCAGTATTCTTTTTTGTTTCTGGTGGTAAAATTCCTGACTGTAGCAATAGACTTCATCGACTTAAAAAAAAAATAGTAAAGAGGCTAAGGCAAACGCGTGATTTTCATGAAAATTCTTCAACAAGTTGTTATTTTTTATTTTTTATGTGCTCTGAGCATTTGACTATTTGCAGAAGTTTTTTTTGCTTCGTTCATGGACTAAAATTAAAGTTTGCCTAGATTTATACCTTCCACAGAATTTGAAGAACTGACATTATCCAGTCTATGTTTGTTCAGGCTTATTATTAAGGTATATCTCTATACATATACTACCATCAAATGAATCAAAATCTGTTGCGATATTTGATGTGTAGGATTCACTAGATTTAGTATCGGAAGTGTTGGAACTGCTAGTAGCATCAGATAAGGAATCGATCGCCCACTTTTGCAGATAATGCAGAATGAGGGTAGGATACCCACGGTCCTGTTACATATTCCAAATTATCATCTTTGTAAGTAGAGATTTTACGTAGAATAATGTTGATCCTTAACTATAGACATGTTAAGATTATGCTAATTGTCGCGAATACTCTTTATCTGAACCAAGTCTTGATAAAATATTTAGTTCAGTACAGTGGCTTGATGTTTTTGAATGGTATTACTCGTATATGTGCGTTATTCTATTCAAAATAGAAGTAATACTAATCTATGAAATAATAAAAAACACAGACGTGTATGGTTCTATACAAAACAGACGTATTTCAAATGTATTATTTGCGTTTTATAACAATATTTAGTTTGTCCGTTCTTTATTCTATTCAAAACAAAAGTAATCCAAAATGCTGGTACTTTGCTATGGTTAAACAACGATTGCTAGCGTGATTAGCCCTTAGGATTTAATGATCGATGTTTGCTTCGAAATGATGATAATAATATTCTATTGGGTGTTTAAAACACGTCTTTTCTGTCAGCCACAAATACTTTTTAGTGGAAAACAAGCCATACCTGGTCGAAATGAGCTTACTACGTGTACTGCAACAAATATATGAAAACAACCGTCCTCACCAAATACGTATTTTTAAAATCGATCGAGGTCCCGGTGGAAAGTGAAGCGACCACCTGAATACAAATTTTATAACATTGATTCACGACAACCGCTCGCCCAATCCAATCGGAAAGTTTCCTTCGGGATAACCCTTGGATTTAATCCATTGGTAATACGAAAATTGATGTAAAAGGTTTCACCGCGCGTCGACCAAGTGACGCGGTCCATACAAAGTGTACAGGGATATTTTCAGATTTTCTTCAAGAATCACTGCGGTGACACGTCCCGCGGCAAAATGTAACGTGTTACGAACCGAAAAGGTTTAAATTCAATCGGTTTATGGTATTATTGGGGGCAATTCCGTTCAGAAAGAACTATGGCACGTGATCTGAGTATAGAGACGAGGGTGTCCAGAAAGTGGCGGGTCGCGGAGACTTTCATGGACAGGTTATTTATTTTTTATGAAAGTTTGGATATTGAGTTTAGTGTATTCCTTCGTGTTAACTTTTCTCATTGCCTCGGGGTGAAGTCAATTTAAATATTTTTGTTGAGATTTCAATCATATATTTCAATTTTAATCACATTTTGACGATTAAATTAAATTGGCCTTGTTCATTCTACTGCTGGGCAAAATACTTTAGTGAATAAAAGTGGGCTTAGTACTGAAAACATTCCCTGCCAGTCAATCCTCAGGTCGTGCAGAAAGACGTCAGTATGAGCTAGGTATACACCATTTATCTATTTCACTACGCGGCCTTGATCCATATTAGTAGAACGTTGTTAGTATTGAAAGGTAAGTTCTATCAATCCATTCTTCTTGAGTCTCTGGATAGATCTTAAAAATGCGAGTATCTAATGTGTAAAACTTTTGGCTGAGGCTTGTATAAGTATACACTCTACGATGCCATATTGATTTAAACTTACATGGTCATTAACATTAGAATAAATTGTAACGGGCTTGCTACCATGTACCTTATTATTTTCGTTATTTTGGCACTGTTGCAAGTGACATGGTCATGCGTAACTGAAGTTGTTTTAGGTAAACTGTTGGTAAAATGTATTGGCACACTTATCGGTCTTCCCTCCTTCGAAGTCTTTTAATGCGATCACTAGAAATACCATTGTTCTAATTGCGGAATATTCGTAAGAATCGGGTTCAAATTACTGGGTTGAGTTTTGTAACCCTGAGATAATTTCTACAGTACACCACTACACACCAACATTGGTTAGGGAAGCGATCGAAATCACAAAATCTAAAATTTTCAACGGTGAGGATGGGTTTAAATTGTCTAATGTCTGAAATCCAGTGATCGCAATAAATGACTTCGAAGGATGGTAGATCGATAAGTCTGCCAATAACAGCTTACCCGCAACAACTTCAGTTACGCCGTGACCATGGCACTTGCAACAGTGCCGAAAAATCTGAAACTCGAAAATAATAAGGTACGGACAACAGCACGTAAAGGTAAACACTGCGGTATCTTATTCAGTTGCAATAAGGGATAGTTTGCAACAAAAGTAGGTTACCTGATGTGCTGGCCACTTTACATGGTAGCAATCCCGTTACAATCTACTCTACGATGCCTTTACGGTCCACCTATGTGAACAACACTAACCAACATTTATATTTCATGTCTTGACCTCGTCCGATGACAAAGTCAGTGGCGACTTGAACCAATATTTACGTTTCTTACAAGACGTTACGATAACACAGTTTGTTTTCAAGCGCCTGTAGTAAATAGTGACGCTACATTTTGTTTATTCAGATGATCAGCGTCGTACTAATAAAGTGTTTTATCTGTGACTCACGTTTGGCCTTTAAGTAATATAAATTTCTATCTACTATCGTGTGTAGTGCTGTGATAAAAATATTATCCTTTACGTCCTGTATTAGAGATCCCTATAAAATGTTACGTATTGTCGGTTTACCTTAGTGTCACCTACTTAATCCAATAATGAAAATAACTTTTCAATTATTTTTACGAAATTCATGATCAGTTATACAATCACTATCATAGCCTCCTTGCCGCAAGGAAATGGTTTCGTTTTTGAATAGATAGATTTTAATATTTTTTTTATGTTGCATGTCTTAGTTTTTTTTTCTTGTTTGTGATAAATTAAGTATTTTTATCACTTCAAGAGGTAATACCTTCTCAGATCGTAGTTAACACCCTGTAGAAATCTTCCTATTGCTCATCACACCAAGGTGACTACAATTGAAACGATTTTATTGTTAACAAATAAAATAATAAATATATCCTTCGTTTGGCTACCGAACTGTCTGAAACAATGGTGATAAGTAAAATAACTTAGAGAAAATATGTAGCGTATTAGAGAAGTTTAACTTTTTGTTAAAACTAAAATATTTCAGGCATCACGGCCCGTAAATATCACACAGAAATACACAAATTAAAATTAAAAAAAAAAACATTAAAAAAATAGATGCAATAAAATATGAACAAAAACAAAAAAATATATATTAGGAATTACACAATGTTTACAAGTATTTTCATAGCACTCATGTTTAATCGACGATTTGAATACGGACGAACGGTCTGTCTTGTCATAAATACTGCATTATGGGTAGATTACCTCAGACATTGTATCATATTATTCCGTCCTTTTTAACAATTCAACAATAATGCTTAGCCACTACCACACGACCTCCGTGGTATGGTGGCTAAGCACGCTGGGTTTCAAGGCGTTGCCACTCCGAGGTCCCGGGTTCGTTTCCCGGTCGGGTCAATGTAGAATTCAAAATTTTCTATATTGTCTCGGGTCTGGGTGTACCCAGACCCGAGACAATATAGAAACAACATATATATACAATATAGTGGTACCACTACAGTGGTACCACCGTTGTGTCTGATTTCCATAACACAAGTGCATTAGCTACTTACCTTGGGATCAGAGCAATGTATGTGATTGGTGTCCAATAATAACTCATTTTCAAAGCATGACAAACAATTAAAATCATAATACAATATTAAATAAATATTGTATGAGTTAGTGAGACGACTACACGAGCCCATCGCCGCCAATCCAGAAGATACCACAACATGTCTGTTGCAGCAGTCTATAACAATATGTCCTACATTACTTTCGACCCATAACCTTTATTATTTTGTTTTGTCTGTGGTAGGACCATTATTCTAGAGACCGTGTCAATAACGTAGAAAACAAACACGTGGCCTGTTCGTGAACAACGAAGCAAGTAGATATTATAGTAAATTGTACTTAGTTAATTATAGAAGAATTTAATTAACACATCTACTGCCTAAGCCAGACCGTTCGTGACACACAAACCGATAATAACTTGATGGTTAATAAAACAATTTGACATCGTTGTGTCTATGTTAACAATAGATCAGGCTTACGTAAGGAGTTAATACCCGTATTTTATGATAATCCCGTGAACTAGAATGACGCGAGTTTGCTAAACTCTCGATGTGGTTGTGATGTTACTTGGAGTATTACAAAGGCTTAGATCAGTCGTATTTACTGAATAAATTTATGTACAAATGCACGTGTAAGGAAGTGAGCTATTATGTTGGCATTTCTGAGCTCTCAATCGCTAAAGACACAGGAGATTAACATAATGGTTACAAATTAAAATGTTACAACACACAAGTAGGTTACCGAGTGTCTTAACTGGTTGATAAAATAATCTTTTTTTAAAAAATTAAGGGCTGATTTTTCAATAGTCAGATAAGAACTATCGTCACCTATTGTCAGTGATCATAGGTACCTGTCATTTTTTAAAAGTGTCGCTTTATAGTTTATCAGTCTGATAAGTTTTATCTCGAAAATCGGCCTAAATGAAATGAATATTTTATTTTATGGTTCAGCTTCTCTAGCCATCAGAAATAGCATGCAAATATTTTACAGCCTTATTAAATTATTAACTACGATTTTTAATTTAACTGTCACAACATCTTTAAAATGTTATTATTTAAGTAACCAGTTTACTGACAACATTAAAATTACATTTTTTTTTTTTATATTGGACACCAATCACATACATTGCTCTGAACCTAAAGTAAGTAGCCAATGCACTTGTGTTACGGAAATCAGACACAACGATGGTACCAAAAACCCAGACCCGAGACATACACATATAGAAAACTATGATTTCAACATTGACTCGACCGGGAATCGAACCCAGGACCTCAGAGCGGCGACGCCTTGAAACCCAGCGGGCTTAGCCACTACACCACGGAAGTCGCACATCCAGTAACAATTGTTTTCGAATATTGCACTTTTTCGTATGGCATCTGCAACAAGTCTATTGCCGTTTCTGGTCTATCGCAAGTAAACCTCTTTCAATAATTTTCATCGCTTTAAGATGAAAGAAAAAGTGTGCTAACACCATATAGGTCGGTATGGCGAGTAAACCAATGTGCACGTACTTTATCAACTCGAGCGTAGCCAAGTGTGATACATAAGCTAGTCCATATGTAATGATATTTTTATTTTGAATTATGACTCACATATTTTTTATTGTGTAGGTATAGCGAAACAAAAACTTTTCGGGAAAATAAATTTATGATTTTAATAAATGGGCCGGCAGTATATTATAATTTTTCAAAAATTGTTCAATACTTAACTCACTTAACTCCATAGCCCATCACCGCATGGTTGTAGGCTGTTGATCTTCTGCAGGATTTTCTTCGGAGAGTGTGCGATGGCTATCTATGAGCTCATCCAATCAGTCCCCTTTTACCATCGTTTGTCTAGGCGCACCGCGGGATACCATTGCTTCCTCATTGACGCCCGCTGATAAGAACGGAACGTTTTTTATTAACGTTCAACTGTATAGGTAATGCGCACAGCAAAGCAGTGGAACTCGTTTTCTACGTCGGTGTTTCCTAGAAATTTCAACCCCCAAACTATTTAAAATCAGAGTGAAAAGGCTTCGTCTAAAATAAAGGAACTGATAAGTTACATGTATAAAATATCGGTTGCGATTAACTTTTTTTAAGTAGTTTATAAATCACCATACATACGCCATTTAACTAGAAAGCGTATTCGCAATTGCATTACACATCAATTAAACATTATACAACAAACGTTTGCATACAACTTTCGTAACAAAAAATCAAAGTGCGGAAGTGGATTAGATCTGGTTTCTAAAATTCGTTGCACCCACATTAGAAAAAATAAAGACCCTTTTAGATGGTCAGCTGCTCATTGACCATATCGTCGTAATTACCAAGTGTTTTTATTTTACTCAAATGTTCATTTCCATAACTGAGTAGAGCGCGGTGTACCGTGGCGTGCTCCTGCGCAATAGTGGGGAGAACGAGTCGATAAAATTTACTTCCGTTCTATCGGTGCATGATTGTAGGTTTTTGAATTAATGTTATGTTATTATGTACAAGACATAGGAATATTTGATTATTACATCATCAGTTAATACGATAAGAGTTTTGCCCTGAATTTATTTAGAAGTATAGAATTAAGGTTATATTGATGTAAACATAGTTATAACAGTAGTGGTGCGATCGTGTTCAAATATCTGCGTAGCTATGAATAAAATGAAACAAAAGTTGTGATCCCCAATTTTTTTTAACATTGAAATTTCTCAATTTTCACATTTTGTTTGATTTTCGCTATTGTGTTACATTAAATAAATACGTCAAACAAAAACGCAAGGCAATTCAAAGTAATGTACCCGTGTATTTTTACTAACGACCTAGGTACTAACAGCATCGGAAACATGAATGGCGATAATGTTTAATGCAATAATGTCACTTAAGGTTAGCTAGTCGTTCTAAGGTTTCGTTTCTAAGGGCCACGCGTTATTAAGGCAGTTATACTCAAGTTAAGTTACAGCAGTGAGTTCAATTTTAACTGGTTAAAATGTGGCAATTGAAGAAAACCGAAAAAGTGTAACCGTTTCTGCCTCAGCAAGTAGTTGACTGGTAGAGAATGCTTTATAAGTCTACTATTTGTTCTTTAATTATTTCGTGCAATGAAGAATATATAAATTAATTACTATAGAGTGGCTCAAGAGTTTATAACAGTGGTCTTAAAAAAATAAGACAATAATTTATGACTTCATAATAGTGATGATTATGATCTATGACAAATTGTTAATATTGATTAGCTTTGATTTCGCGATCGGTTACTTTGATCACGAAAATGTCACCAAAATATCACATCATAAAAACCGTGATACTAAATTAATGACTTAATCACCATTAATCGATGCTCCCGCGCATCCCTAGCGGCCGCCGCGCGTTCAGTGTTGACTGCAGTGCGCAAGCGGTTACATGGCGAGGCCGGCCGCCTTGCGATGTGCGACGAGCCGCAGCAGGTCTACAAACCATGCCTGGGTAAATAGTGTTCAGTGTTTTAGTGATTTGGTGTCGTTTTGGTCTGAATGGATAAGTGATGGTGCAAAAAGGTGACACATGGTTTGATGAACAAGTTGATGAAGGACTAGTAACGTGTTAATAGCAACAATAAGACCATTTGAACTATTTTTTTATTTTAAATATTTATTTTAGAAATTAGCGCGTATAATTTAATAGATATGCCTAGGAACAATGATTTTCCTGCCGTATTTTTTAATTGATTTACGTTTTCTTTATTTTGAATGTATTTTAAAATTGAATTCACTTGTGTTTTGCTAGATCATAACAATTTTTATTTTACTCAAATCATGCAATTTCGAAACAAAGCCAAGTTCATTATTACAAAATAATTCTTATCCCTAGACAATACTTAAGGCATTGGCATTCCATATTCTCTAGGGAATGTTAATTTAATGTTGTATTTTGCAAAGGCGATTAGAGTAACTGGAAAAGTTTTTATCATTCATAAATAAAGAAAATTAATGAAACTGTCTTGAGGTTCAAAAGACTCGGACCTGTGACCCTTTCTCCTAGTCCACTGCACTGCTTCCTGATTTATAGTTCACTACAGCGTGTCACAGTCAAATTTATGCACTTCTGGTAAAAAAACCTTTACTTTGAAATAGATAGAGCGCCGTAACTCAAAATATTCATGTTTTTACCCATACCCCTAACTCTTAAAAACAATCGTTAAACCATCATGATAAATTCCTTAGCCTCCCTGTTCTTAACATAATTGGTTGGTTTGTTAGTATGTAATGTTATATTACTGAAAGCAGACTCTACCTAGCTAATTTAAACTCAAATTAACACGAAGCTATACGAAATGAAAGTAAAAACAACCATCGACCGTGAATTTGGTTCTCTCGTGCGCGATGTGTTTCTTCGATCTTGTTTGTTAGCTTAAATTACTTCCTTGGACGAAATAGTAATGTCTTAATACATTCTTATAACAAAATAAGACGATGGTTACGCTGAAATTATATAAATTTAGACTACCTCGTTGGGGTCGTCTAAACTTATTTAATTTCAGCGTATGTAAGCGCGTGGCTATGAACGCTGGTTTCAAGGCGTCGCCACTCCGAGGTTCCGGGTGCGATTCCCGGTCGGGTCAATATAGAAATCAAAATTAACTATATTGTCTCGGGTCTGGGTGTTGTGGTACCACCGTTGTGTCTGATTTACATAACACAAGTGCAATTAGCTACTTACTTTGGGATCAGAGCAATGTATATGATTGGTGTCCAATATTAATATATTCAATAATAATGTATAATATAAATACTATTGAAGGAAACACATGGCAGTTTCTAACTACAATTCACCAGTAAAAGGAAGCCTAGCGCCATCTTATTTGACCTAAAACACCATTGGGGTATAATTAAGTTGAAAGTAAGATAGTGAAATCAAATCTAAAGCCCAATAGTACATTTTTGAAACAAATCTAAAGATATCTCATTGGGGCTGCATTTAAATAATTTAAATAATAAAAACTCCAATAATGCAATATACTTATTCCCTTTTTAAGTCATCAATGATAGCAAAACCATAAGATGTCACAGATGGTGACTTAACAAGGAAGCAATTTTTTGTCTTGGCGACCTTCCGTTTGTCAGTAAACACCGGTTTGCACAATCGTAATTTATCAGAAGACACAGAAGTGCTCACGTTGGTACCTACTGCATTTGTTTTTCAGCCTTTGATGTACGAGGATGATATCATAGCTTTGTTACAAAGTATCCATTTTAGATATGTTCAAAAAAAACAATTGAATGTTCATTTAACTGTTTTTTAACAAATTTAAAATGAATACTACATTTTAAATCAGAATTTCAAAATTCAAAAACGAAATAAATTCAAAAATTACACCGATTAATTACAACATTGTCCTTACGATCAGTTTTTTTTTACCAACAATTTTGAATTTTAAAATTGACTGCTTAATGCCTTTTATGTTGCTCCTTACATATTTTTTTTCTACTTATTGACATTAAGGTTTCAATGAATTTACGACAATAATCCATTAACGTTTGAAAATTAGTATCTCTTTATACCTACAAAACCTTGGGCTTACGGAGACAATGTAGCACTACGTCATTGCTGTCAATCTACTGACGTCTGAATAAGGAAAAATATACTTCTGGTGTAAATTAGAGTAAATTAAGGTATTACAAGCATAGACTTATATGTATTCTACTAGACACGCTGTTCAGAACAAATTTTGTGTTACATTTTTAAAATGACAGAAGTATGAAGTGTTGCTATTTAATATTTTTGAATTCTCCTGTTTGATAAAGATTATTGTAGTGTTTCTTCGTGGACAATCAATCTAAAGCTTCTATAGCTAATACATTTCAACACGTGATATTTGAAAACGTTTTCAAGCAATAGAGAAAACAAAACACTTAAAAATAAACAAATCCTAAAAAGATATCACATCGAAATTTTTTCACCATTTCTTCCAAACATGACAATAGCCATTACTACAACAACACTGAGCTGTCAAAGGTAGAAAAGAGTAATCGAACCGATATGACACTTGCTGGTGTTTAGTTTTCTGCTGTTTATGATTCATACCTTTATAACTAAATTATTCATTTAAAAATAAGAAACACAAAACTCAAATTTTACATAGGCAATAATCATTTAACACTGATATATTTTCTATTATATAGTAAATTTATTTACTGATATTATTAAGTTTTAAAATATTGTTTACAATTTTGGACTTGCTATAAAAATTGGACTTTAATGATAAAGTCAATGGAAATAAAACTCATACTTTATAGATATAACTTTGCCCTTTTATTCTAAAGGGTACACATTGATAATTCATATTCTACCTATAAGAGTTTTGGCATGTCTGTTTTTGGTTGATCTTTGGGTTTCTATGAAAATTGTGAGAAAACGAAAATTATACTTTTACGCCGTCAACGAATCTTTGAATCACTTTAATTTAAGTAAATTATCTAAAAGGATAATTTACTACATACAACCAAACAAAATCATTACTTTCAAATTAGGGTAAAATACAGGCGCTATAGCACATATTTAAGTATTTTTTTTATTTCGTCTTTTGACGTAAGGGACGTTTTGACATGGTAGTTTATGGCAGCAGACTAAACACAGATTCTCCATTTGGCCTTAACTTACTGTAGAACAAAATTTGTTCTAAACAGCGCGTCTAGTGTAACATAGAGGTCGTTGATTACAAGTCATAGACAGTAATTTATTAAACATACCTTTTGTCCACCAAGTGTCTTTATATCTGTTAAATTAATATAATCTTATGACTATACAGCAATAAAAAGTTTCAATCATTAAAAGACGTACTTCTGTACATATAAATAAAATAATGGTTCTCCCTTGTTTTGTCGAAAAACGTTTGATATAATTTCACTTTTACTAATCACTCTTAACATAATGGTTGTTTAACATAATTTTGTTTGACATAATTTTTATAACAGATAATATTTGTTTGATATAACAACGTTTGTGCTAAAATTTAAGAGGCATAATCATCATTCGACCTAATAATCATTTCATCAAAATTTTGTTTTAGCTCATCTTATTTTGTATAATTATCATTTTACATACTTTTATTTAGTATAATGATAAGTTCGCCTATATTGTTTTATTTTTTGAATTATAAGATTTTAACAGTATTATTTTAAAGACAGCAAATAGGGCAACTTGAGTAAAACAAAGCTTTAATATTTTGCATTTAATCACAAAAAAGGAGCGCCACCAGAACTCCCCTCTGTTGGTGTCATCTAGGTTAGGGTAAATTAGAACAGTGATCCGACAACGCGCGAAGGCGAGCGAGCGAAGCGAGCGTGCCGCGGCAGCGGCCGCCGAGCGCCAGAACTCCCCTCTGTTGGTGTCATCTAGGTTAGGTTAGGTTAGGTTAGAGCAGTGACAGTTTTTTTTTTGTTTTATCTAGTGTTAATTTGTATAATCATTTTACAAACTTTTAATTAGTGTAACGATCAGTTCACCTAATACTGTTTATTAAATTAAGAGACTTTAACAGTACTTGAAATATTATATTAAAGACAGCCAATAGTCATTATCAGACTTAGTTAGTTGGGAATCGATAAGACGGCGTTGGTAGGTAGCATAATTTAATTTTCTGAGCTGGGGGAAGATTCTCGTGCAGTTTGTATACGAAAAAAGTTCACCGATCGAATTTTCTTTGTTGAAGAAAAAATTGTTTATGATTTCTCAGAGTCACGATTTTTATGCATTTCGAATGCGTTCATGCAATACTTTTTTACCGTGTAGATATTTTACTTGAATTTTCACGTTAAACGGTTAAACTCGCAATCGAATTACCACACGAAAAAAGTTCTATTGACGCGAGAATCGCCACCCTGGAAGTCTTTTGACGCTTGACGCTCAATTAGCGTAAGCAAAAATGTGATTATTTTTTGTATTATTTAAGATCAGTTATAAAATTTCGGTTTAATAAAAATGAGACTAAGCACTCATTAGGCCAAGCAAACACTACGTCATGTTATATTAGGCAAAGTGAAAATTCGATGAAATTAAATTATATTACATGAACAATTATGTCAATCAAAATTAGATAAAATAAATATTATAGGAATCGAATAATTATATCAAATGAAATTAGATATTTTAAATGTTTGTGAAGTGAAATCATATCAAACTATATCTAAATGATTCCACGTTCTTATTATCTAACCTTGGCCTAGGTAAAATAGCCATAATCGTATTTTATTTCATGCAATGTTGTCTTTGAAATATACATAAAGTCTTTGCTATAAGAATATAAAAAAATAAAAAACTTTTTCTTTATTACCTTTCTTTGACTCTTAGTTATATTATATTGTTTTGGTAATTTAGTTAACTAAAAATGTATTTTTCACTAGCAGTTTTTTTTTATGGTTATACCCGAATAAATATTAGATCTCGGATAATATCATTATAAATTTAAGCCTACTCGTGCTATTCAAAGGTATGAGTCATAATTATTGTAAAGTATATAAAAAATCTATTGTGTATTTTTAGGGTAAAGTAGTAACGAACCTCCATATATCGTGAAAAACTTTTGCATCTCAAATATTTTTATTAGTAATGGTACAAACAAAACCCCTTTTTAAACAAAACCAAACAAACCCTTATCATCATAATTAAAAAGTTGTTGCTATTTAACTATAAAGTATTGAAGGCATAAAACAATATTCATCCATTACACGGAATAACAGTAAGGATATCGTGTATCAACAACTTTAGTTCGGAAAACTCGCAACAATAACCTTGTTCTTAGTATTTACCGCAAAGACATAACACCAATAACTACTAAGGAAACAACTTGTATACTTGATACTTGGGAGATACTTGAATTTCCTGGCCACATAAAGCCTTTATGTTGCAAAGGCCTTAAATTGAAAATTCATGTACCTACTTAAATGTTACTGTAGCTAAAATCTGGGTATTAGTGGTTGACTAATGGATCATCATCATCATTAATAACTAAAGATCGTTGACTGCTAAGGGCCATCTATGAAAATCGAAATCACCGTTTTTCAGATCCGAAGCATCTTTATGCTTCAGATTCGCAAAAGGGTATTTTGACGGATTTTGTTTCTGTAGTAGGCCTTCTGGACGTAGGCCTCCCCTTCGGACAGCGATCGGTCGTAGGAAGTCTGGCCCTATTTTGTGTAATCCTGGTTATCACTAGGTTTCTAACGTGATAAAATCAATCATGACATTATTGAAACGTTATCATCACCTCAGGCTCCAATGCTTTATCGGAAAAACTAGTCATCAAATAAAACTCTTCGCAATAAAGGTAGAGACATGATCAAACCTTATTTTGTACGGTCCGTAGCCTAATTATTTTTTGTATGTGATTGTAATATTATGGATTTACAATGTTCATTGATAACTTGCCTTATTCCTTACCAATTTTTGAGGTATTTATAGTCTGTAATCTTATTATTAAGATTCATAAAGATGAAATAAGAAACCAAAAATTTGCGCACGGGCGGGACTTGAACCAGCAACCTTTTGGCAAACCGGGCCAAACGCTCTTACCAATTGAGCTACCGTGCTGTTAGTCCGACCCTGCGAAATTTGTGGTTTCTTATGGAAACGTCAATTGCGTGACGCTTAGCGCCATCTAGCCGTCTGTTTATGAAACAGATGGCCCAAGCAGTTATTCTTTACAGAATAAATTCAACTTGGAAATTGATGTCGCTTCGCTATCTAATGCTTTAGAATGTTTTTAACACTCACAGTGTCATATTTTATATTCATAAAGATGAAATAAGAAACCAAAAATTTGCGCACGGGCGGGACTTGAACCAGCAACCTTTTGGCAAACCGGGCCAAACGCTCTTACCAATTGAGCTACCGTGCTGTTAGTCCGACCCTGCGAAATTTGTGGTTTCTTATGGAAACGTCAATTGCGTGACGCTTAGCGCCATCTAGCCGTCTGTTTATGAAACAGATGGCCCAAGCAGTTATTCTTTACAGAATAAATTCAACTTGGAAATTGATGTCGCTTCGCTATCTAATGCTTTAGAATGTTTTTAACACTCACAGTGTCATATTTTATATTCATAAAGATGAAATAAGAAACCAAAAATTTGCGCACGGGCGGGACTTGAACCAGCAACCTTTTGGCAAACCGGGCCAAACGCTCTTACCAATTGAGCTACCGTGCTGTTAGTCCGACCCTGCGAAATTTGTGGTTTCTTATGGAAACGTCAATTGCGTGACGCTTAGCGCCATCTAGCCGTCTGTTTATGAAACAGATGGCCCAAGCAGTTATTCTTTACAGAATAAATTCAACTTGGAAATTGATGTCGCTTCGCTATCTAATGCTTTAGAATGTTTTTAACACTCACAGTGTCATATTTTATATTCATAAAGATGAAATAAGAAACCAAAAATTTGCGCACGGGCGGGACTTGAACCAGCAACCTTTTGGCAAACCGGGCCAAACGCTCTTACCAATTGAGCTACCGTGCTGTTAGTCCGACCCTGCGAAATTTGTGGTTTCTTATGGAAACGTCAATTGCGTGACGCTTAGCGCCATCTAGCCGTCTGTTTATGAAACAGATGGCCCAAGCAGTTATTCTTTACAGAATAAATTCAACTTGGAAATTGATGTCGCTTCGCTATCTAATGCTTTAGAATGTTTTTAACACTCACAGTGTCATATTTTATATTCATAAAGATGAAATAAGAAACCAAAAATTTGCGCACGGGCGGGACTTGAACCAGCAACCTTTTGGCAAACCGGGCCAAACGCTCTTACCAATTGAGCTACCGTGCTGTTAGTCCGACCCTGCGAAATTTGTGGTTTCTTATGGAAACGTCAATTGCGTGACGCTTAGCGCCATCTAGCCGTCTGTTTATGAAACAGATGGCCCAAGCAGTTATTCTTTACAGAATAAATTCAACTTGGAAATTGATGTCGCTTCGCTATCTAATGCTTTAGAATGTTTTTAACACTCACTTTATGTTGAATTTATTCTGTAAAGAATAACTGCTTGGGCCATCTGTTTCATAAACAGACGGCTAGATGGCGCTAAGCGTCACGCAATTGACGTTTCCATAAGAAACCACAAATTTCGCAGGGTCGGACTAACAGCACGGTAGCTCAATTGGTAAGAGCGTTTGGCCCGGTTTGCCAAAAGGTTGCTGGTTCAAGTCCCGCCCGTGCGCAAATTTTTGGTTTCTTATTTCATCTTTATGAATATAAAATATGACACTGTGAGTGTTAAAAACATTCTAAAGCATTAGATAGCGAAGCGACATCAATTTCCAAGTTGAATTTATTCTGTAAAGAATAACTGCTTGGGCCATCTGTTTCATAAACAGACGGCTAGATGGCGCTAAGCGTCACGCAATTGACGTTTCCATAAGAAACCACAAATTTCGCAGGGTCGGACTAACAGCACGGTAGCTCAATTGGTAAGAGCGTTTGGCCCGGTTTGCCAAAAGGTTGCTGGTTCAAGTCCCGCCCGTGCGCAAATTTTTGGTTTCTTATTTCATCTTTATGAATATAAAATATGACACTGTGAGTGTTAAAAACATTCTAAAGCATTAGATAGCGAAGCGACATCAATTTCCAAGTTGAATTTATTCTGTAAAGAATAACTGCTTGGGCCATCTGTTTCATAAACAGACGGCTAGATGGCGCTAAGCGTCACGCAATTGACGTTTCCATAAGAAACCACAAATTTCGCAGGGTCGGACTAACAGCACGGTAGCTCAATTGGTAAGAGCGTTTGGCCCGGTTTGCCAAAAGGTTGCTGGTTCAAGTCCCGCCCGTGCGCAAATTTTTGGTTTCTTATTTCATCTTTATGAATATAAAATATGACACTGTGAGTGTTAAAAACATTCTAAAGCATTAGATAGCGAAGCGACATCAATTTCCAAGTTGAATTTATTCTGTAAAGAATAACTGCTTGGGCCATCTGTTTCATAAACAGACGGCTAGATGGCGCTAAGCGTCACGCAATTGACGTTTCCATAAGAAACCACAAATTTCGCAGGGTCGGACTAACAGCACGGTAGCTCAATTGGTAAGAGCGTTTGGCCCGGTTTGCCAAAAGGTTGCTGGTTCAAGTCCCGCCCGTGCGCAAATTTTTGGTTTCTTATTTCATCTTTATGAATATAAAATATGACACTGTGAGTGTTAAAAACATTCTAAAGCATTAGATAGCGAAGCGACATCAATTTCCAAGTTGAATTTATTCTGTAAAGAATAACTGCTTGGGCCATCTGTTTCATAAACAGACGGCTAGATGGCGCTAAGCGTCACGCAATTGACGTTTCCATAAGAAACCACAAATTTCGCAGGGTCGGACTAACAGCACGGTAGCTCAATTGGTAAGAGCGTTTGGCCCGGTTTGCCAAAAGGTTGCTGGTTCAAGTCCCGCCCGTGCGCAAATTTTTGGTTTCTTATTTCATCTTTATGAATATAAAATATGACACTGTGAGTGTTAAAAACATTCTAAAGCATTAGATAGCGAAGCGACATCAATTTCCAAGTTGAATTTATTCTGTAAAGAATAACTGCTTGGGCCATCTGTTTCATAAACAGACGGCTAGATGGCGCTAAGCGTCACGCAATTGACGTTTCCATAAGAAACCACAAATTTCGCAGGGTCGGACTAACAGCACGGTAGCTCAATTGGTAAGAGCGTTTGGCCCGGTTTGCCAAAAGGTTGCTGGTTCAAGTCCCGCCCGTGCGCAAATTTTTGGTTTCTTATTTCATCTTTATGAATATAAAATATGACACTGTGAGTGTTAAAAACATTCTAAAGCATTATTATTAAGATTTTATTTTCTCTATGTTGTAGCGTATTACCTATTGACCAACTCTTTGCATTATTAGCAAAAATACAAAAAAAAAAGGATTTTTTATGTGCTTTAAAATATATTAGCATATAAAATGTAGGTACAAGATACACCACTGAAATTCAAACCAATACTTTAATAATTTAAAAGCCACAATGAGAATAAGTGATAACTCCTAACATTATAATGCATAGATATTATCACAATGCACAATCATTTATATAAACAAATTAATGCAAAAAAGGCTTTTTACAATAACTCATCGGTTCATTAATAATAATTAAAATGTTATTATTAAACGGAGGATGAAAATGATAACAGATAATTTTGTTTTTAAATTTTTTTAAATGTTTAGATATATTTTTTTACACCTTACTATTAATAACGGAAAACGAGTAAACTGAAATCAGACAGACATTACAAAAGATGGTTAACTCATACAGGTTGTTGTTGTTAACTGTTAATGTAAGAGTCACCATTTACGGTATTCAAGTGTCCATTAATGAAGCCCTACTTAAGGGCTATCTGAATCATCCCTACGCCTCTTTTTAACCCCACATTTTCTAATCAACATTTTTTTTAAAACTGTTAAATGATATTTTTCAAAATATTTTATTAACAGAATGGCCAGTTTTATCAGTATTTTTCGGGGCAGCCTGTAAAGTTACCGTCACAAGTCTGAAAAATTATCGTACGTTATTTACCGTAGTAGCTATTATCCTAACATTTAAATCCAATAACTATACTATTTACAAAACGATATATCAAGCCAAATGTACACAATAAAAGGCAAGTTGTTGATGTAATATATCTCGATAAATTGAACTACACATCCATAACGCACGTAGAATCAATCGCGTGCCAAGTTTCACTATCATTCAACCAGTGTATTCGTTTCCTTAACATTATTATGTGTTATTTACTGTTGTATAACTTTTATTTTTATTGATTTATCCGTTTTACTCTGTCTTGCTTCTGAAGAGCTGTAAAACTTTGTCACTTTGTCTCTCATCTTTTAAACGAGACTTTTATTTGGTAAATTGTTGTAGATTTTTTTATGGCTGGTTTTCTGGCAATTGCTTTTTCCAGTTGTCTATTTTATTTATTTAAAGACTGAATTGAAAGGTAAAGTTAATGCCAAAAGTATTTTTAGTACCAAATAAACCAATTTAAATTACTGTATAATATATTTAATTTATGTGATTGTCTATTGCTCTTACGTCCACATTTTTGACACTACGCCTCGCTGGTTGAGAATTGAATTTTATATAGGTACTTATTTAACCCAATTGATAATCTTATCAGCTGGATGATCAAAAACTGAATAATCTTGCATGGTTCTCGTAAACCTGTTACTATAGAACCCAATAAGAAAATGATGGGTGTAAAGCACGTAGACTTGGATCCTGTTTGATCTTAACCCTGGCTTCTGTTCCTAGGAGCTAACGTAATAATTCGAGATACGATAATCTGGTCTATCTAATTACACCATAATAGGAAGACACTACAATGCCATGATATTTGCGTGAATTTAATTATGTTTTGTAATTCAGGAACTTTCAGTACGCTTTAAAAAAATACTTTTGTGTTAGATAGCTGATTTTTCGGTAAAGGCTTTTTAGTAACTGGAAAATATAACACTCCAAATAAATAAGACTCACAAAATAAAATCAAAAGGCTGGACAAGTTACGGGAAACTGGTCGAATTAACTTTCAAATTAAGAAATCTTATAAAAAACATCCTGACTGCAATCAAATTTATAGAAAAAATTGAAATCAATGATTAATTTGCCGTCAATAAGATAGATTTAAGTCACATATAAAAGAGATTTCGAAAGAAATAACAACGAAAACGTCAAATAAGTTGGTAACACGTGCAGTAAGAATTTGCGGGAAATATAACTATTAAAATAATATAAAATACGGTCAAACTTTAGAACTCAAGGTTCCGAACTTTAACTGAATTAGGGGTCTACTTACTTCCGAGTAGGAAAATACATGAAAAGGTATATATGCCATTTTTTGCCAAAAAAAACTTTATTCTTAATAGTGGCTGTATAATTGAAAAAGTTATATTTGCGGTTGTTAAAAATGTACCTTATTTAAAAAAAAAACTACTTTAACGAACTCGTTCAAACCAATTTGGAAGTATTTGACATGTTCATTAAAACGGGGTATGACAGATGACTAGGATTGTTACTAATTTATCACATTCAGGGTTTATTTTCCTATCGACAAAATAACGAACGAAAAACATTTTGTATGAAGTAGGCAATGGACAGACAACGTTACTTGTTACTTAGGTTATATAAAAGGTCATTTTAAAACTAACCGAAAAAGTAACAATAAAAAAAGCCGTGCGCTGCTATGCAAAGTGGAATTCAAAAAGTAAACAGTGTCCAGTCTAATGTGAATTTGTTTTGACACTACGACCGGTGCGTTCGCGTATGCAGTTTGGAAAACAAGGATGAGTAATTAACACTCCTGTTGTTTCATAGCAAAGTAAACTTGGAAATGTTATTTCAGATTATTTATTGCTAAATTACAAGAATGTAGGCACTGATTGGAAAGAAGTTCTAATAGTTTTTTTTACTTCACAAAAAGGGTGCAGTCTGAGCTAAGTGTTTCCGCTGTTTTTCATAACTAAAAAATAATAATAAACCTTAAAATCGATGAATGATGTAATCGCAACAGTGTTCGTACCGAGTATTTATTTTAAACTGTTTTTGTACACATAATTACAATACAATACATGTACATAATTACAATACAATATATATATTAAAAAAACAGGGCGTTGTTTTGGTCAGTGACATCCGACTCAGGGAGGATAATATGAGTTATACTGAATCTTTAAATTATATGCAAGTTTTATAAAAAAAAAACCTTTTAAAACATTCTAATAAAATTTAAAACGAATTGGAAAACTAGCACCCTCGCGCGAATAGACGACCTGGTGTTGGTAATTTTGATTCGCTCGCTAGTATTGCAATAATTAATTTGATTTTGTGGATTTTTGCAAAACTATTACGTAAGTGAGTTTTCTGCACTTTACTTGTTTATTATCATAAACGAGTGCCAGTTACAATCATAACCAGTTCCATTGCCAGTGAGATAAAATAGTTTTGCACCACTGAGCTGCAGATACCGTTGTTTTTTTCCTCGCAATTACGTTTTCAATATAAGTGGTCGGCGTTCTTAGCCCTGATTATATCACAGCTCAAAAAAAACAAACAGCTTTATCACAAAAAAAAGAATACCAAACACGAATCTTGAAATTTCAGTTGTTTTCTGTTATCATATTAAAATGATTATCCCTTTGGAATAGAATGACAAGAGCGTTAAGGCTTACGAATAGACACGGTCTTCTTTTGAAGTCTTGATAAAATAAACTTTTTTATAAACAGCTTTTATTAATTGTTAATAAAGAAAAACTAAATAGTTAATAATTTCTACCTGATAAGAAAAAAAATAAGTAAGTTTTTTATAAATAAATGCGTTTTAATGTGTGTTACCCCATTGGATTCACTAAATTACACATTCTCTTTGTCATATGTTCAATACATCATAATTTATATATCTATCTCGACAAACGTTTGATGGAAATGCCGGAAGTGTCCACCATGTTGAATTTCATTCGGCTATGATATAAGAATAACTTGGATTAAACTTTACATAATATTAAAATTACATTAAATTTATTGTAAATTGATTATTTAAAGGTTATGGGGACACGTATTAAATTTATATGTTTGCCGTATAACAAATGTTAATTTTGGCAGAAGTTGACTCTGATTGGATGTTGGAGGTTATATTTATTTTAAATATTGTAACAATTTAAATATCAATTTTAAAGGCTTACTAAATTTAGTACGATGAATAACTAAATAATTAATGAATTTACATATTTAATTAGCATATTGTTTATCCCTACAAATAAATATTTAAGTAAATGTTTAGATATAGAAACGCATGTCGTCCCCACTGTTTTCTACTGTTGTTCAGGGTTTTGATTCGTATCACAGATTAGTAAGAGTTGTATAAAAGCGAGCTGCATGCCAGAATAATTATGTCCTCTATTCGTACATTCTCTCACTTTCTGCCCTATTTTTGTGCAATTCTTTTGGAATTAACCTATTGGAGAAGAACCTGAAGATTTATACTACGTGTTTATTATTCAAGCACCCCACACGCGGTCACATATGTGATTGCAAAAGAGAAATGTTTGGAGTGTAATTTGCTAAATGTTACTTAAAGTCCCATCAAATTTCTGTAATTTAACAGCTGGTACACAAGCGATGCGAGTTATTAAACATTTCAGATAGTTTATCAATTAATGAATTAACGGAACTTGAAATGTTTATTTACTAATAGAGTGAAAACTTTAACAAACAAAGGAGACAGCTTGACTGCGTGACTGAGTCCAGCGCGAAATTTTCTTTTCGTTCGTATCGTTTAAATACAGAGTTCGTATGGCCGCCCGCCAGCTCCATCATCAGATCAGCTCCACATTATAATATATTGCATTGAGATCCGACTCACATATGCATGCACAATTTCAGCTCAATCAGTTACCGGGAAATTAGCCTAGCAAGATTTGATTACAAATAAACACCACACTGTTGAAATTAAATAAAAACTCGTACTATTTTAACAATAAAAGTCCCCTGCAACGTGAGTATGAATCAGGCCTCACGTCATTGTATAACTTAAATTTCGATTTTCTCAGGGTAATAACTGAGCTGGCTGTTCTATATTGCAAAGGTAATTCTGTTGTCATCTGCAATTATGTTGACTAGTAATAACGACAGTGATTCCATCAATTTGCAGAAAACTTATCTTAGTGACTAGCCCACTTTAAAACATTCTTATTTTGACAAATTGTTGTCAACTTCAGATGATATTCTCAGCTCAGATACAAAAGGTCTTACGCGATAGATACGTTTTGGTAATGAATTCGTAATAAAAATTACATTTTGTGAAATATAACTGATATGCTCTAGATCGCGTGTCCTCGTGTCGTTTAATTATCTTTGTTACTAAATATAATTATTATTAATAAGACGTCAAACGTTCTAATAAAAAGTACTTGCAACTAATTATTGCACTCTTATCTAAATAATTATTGCATGTATTACAAAGTTGGTACCAATATCGTCATTCATTCCAAAACCTATATTTAATTTCATGATTTTTTACTCACGTTAAAAAACGTTTATTATCATTTCATTTCTATATATAAGATGAAACAGTTGTATTTTACAAAGGTATAATTTTTTTACTTCTTTCCAGACGTTAAAATCAACATGCGACTGCATTAAGACGCAGCTATGCACTATATCAGTGTCCCTCACACTCTTCAACTCGGCCCGCCTACCTCGCGAGGCGTTCAAATATGGAGCAGTTCCATACCTGGTGGTCTACTCGTTCTGGTTGCTGGTGGTCGGTCTGCCAGTGGTGTTGTTGCAGCTGGCGATGGGGCAGCTGTGCCAGCAAGACCCTGTTGGGGTGTGGAGAGCTGTTCCTATATTGAGAGGTGAGTTAAGGCAAGTCTTCGCGAGACTGTAATCTATTGATAGTATATGGCATGTCCTTTGTCATTCTTGAGTTTATAGCCTAGAGTTTGATTTTGGCAAAACTGTTCCCGCGGTTAGTACTATGCGTAGCAGCACATTTAGAAAATAGGGGAAGCCGTAGCTAAATGTTTACAGTTTACTAAATCATCAGGTGTTTTGTACATTATAACAGTCCGCGACTTTGTATGCGCGTTTTGCTCCCGCCTCTCCCATTGCAGCTTTATGTATTTAAGCCTAAAGCCTTCCTCGATAAATCAGCTATTCAAAACAAAAGATTTTTTCGAATCGCTTCAGTAGTTTCTGAGATGAGCGCGTTCAAACAAACAAAGAAACTCTTCCTCTTTATAATATTACTAGCGGTCCCCCGCGACTTCGTCCGCGCGTTTTGAGTTTGCTCCCTCCCCTCCCGTCGCAGCGTGATTATTTATACCCTAAAACCTTTCTCGATAAATAAGCTATCCAACAGAGAAATATTTTTTTCAAATCGGTCCAGCAGTTCCTGAAATAAGCGCGTTAAAACAAACAAACTCTTCAGCTTTATAATATATTAGCGCAAGCGCACGTTGTACTTAATTAAGCTGCGAACATTATTTTGGTGCGGAGTTATGTTAAAACTGTGATAGCTCCTAAGATATTTATTGAAATCAAATGATATAAAGGGCAACTTGGTTCTAAATAAAATGCTCGTGATGATGAATGTATTTATCTTGATAAGAATAAATACCCGTGTGTATAATACACCTCTAAAAATATGTAATGCATTATTTTTTTACAAATTTATTAACATAAAAAAGGTTGTAGTAAGTCAAGATAGATAGATAGATAACTCTTTATTGCACACCAGAAAGGTAAATAACAAATTAATTTCAAGAAAAATGTACAATTTAGGCGGTCTTATCGCTATAAGCGATCTCTTCCAGACAACCTTCGGGTAAAGAAATAATGAGCTTATAGGAAGGGGTATTATGTGCATAATAAATTAAGACAAATTTTTATTTATAATATATTATATTAAACATACATATATTCGTATATATATTAATAAATACAATCATAAAAATTAAAATCAAAATGCATAATTACAGATAAAACAAATTAATGTAATTATAAACCAACACAATATAAACTATAAACATACTTATACATACATATAAACCAATGTGAAATGAAAGAAATTTACCGAGACACCAGAGAAAAGGAGAATTATTTTGAAGAGAGAAGATGTTCTTTTAGGCGATTTTTAAAAACAGTTATTGGAGTTGACTGCCTAATAGCAAGGGGTAAGGAGTTCCACAGTCGTACTGATTGAACTGTAAAAGAATTAGAATAATAGCTCGTTGTGTGACAGGGGGATTCAAGGTGGAGTTTCCTCGATGTCCGCATGTCAAGACCTCGCGACGGCTGCAGAAAATGAAAGCGCTCCTTGAGATAAGGTGGGAATTTCGGATTGAAAAGTATGGAGTATAATAAACAAAGAATATGAAAGTTACGCCGAAGTCGAATTGGGAGCCACTTGAGCCGAGAGCGGTATTCGGAGACATGATCATACTTCCGTAAACCATAGATTATCCTAATACAGAAATTTTGGAGACGTTCGAGCTTGTCGAGAAGAATTTCATTTAAATCAAGATAGCAGCTATCTGCATAATCTAAAATTGGAAACAATAGAGCCTGTACAAGCGCAATTTTAGTGGGTATAGGTATGAAGTTCCGAAGTCTGTTTAGCGACGCCGCTGCGGCAAAAATTTTCCATAAAAGTTAGACATATGCTGTCGCGGACATTATTATAGAACTCTTAATGTTGAACAATCCTGTCATACATGATTTTTGTGTAACTTAAGCGGTTTCCGCAGCGTATGCAGCGGAAGCTCTCAAAAGGAATATCTTTCTCCCGTTTTCGCAACATTTTTCATTTCTGCCGTGGTCTTATGAGTCGTATCTTTATGTTATATAGCCTAAAGCCTTCCTCGATAAATGGACTATCCAACGTAAAAATAATTTTTCAAATCGGGCCAGTAGTTTTTGAGATTAGCGCGTTCAAACAAACAAACAAACAAACAAACTCTTCAGCTTTATAATATTAAGTATAGATATATAGTATAGATTTTCATAATAACTCAAACTACCTAAATACCTAAAAACCCCTTTATTCATAATAACTCAAACAGTATACAAAACCTATTTTAGCTTTTACACTGTTTTTTCACTTTCTGTCAAATGATGACAGCGCCAAGAAAGAACGATACAAAACCATAGACTTATATGTGTAACATAGAGGTCGTTGTACAAAACAGTGTAATAGTTAAATCAGGCTGTTTGCTTTATAATGAATAAGGGGGTAAGTGTTGAGCATCCAATGTCAAAGCTATGTCTTGAAACAAAATATGGTTGAAACAATATATGGTTTTACACTGAAAGCAAGTACTACTTATACTGTGAAAAATTCAACCATCTCTTGACGAGTTATCCAATATTTTGTTGTTTTTATTTTTCATTTTAGGTGTTGGTCATTTAAAAGTGATGACGTCATTCCTGTGCTGTGTTTACACAATCATGCACGTAGCTGTGTCACTGGCGTACTTCATCTGGATTGGGAAGGGCTCGTTCCCTTTGAAGGACTGCACTCGGCTGCATATCACACCGGTAAGTATTTTTTATCAATATAATGAAGTAAGCCGTCGAATAATAAAGACATGACATTAAGTATAATAACATACGAAAATAAAATACAGATTAACCTTGTAAGATGGTGCTAAACTTGAAGGACACCATAAATACACGTACATTTAACTTTTTTCTTAAAATGTTTATCTTGTATTTCTGACACTGTATACATAATATCGTCTAAATGTTTTGTATGGAGCGTCTGAAATTTTATTTAAACTTTCCACCACGGCCCTATAGTTAAACTGGTAGGTATTGATGGTCTCATTCACCTTCTAAAGTTTGGGAATACTATAGCCGATTTAATCTTTATGTTCCGACTACCTAAGTTGAAAATTCGAAAAATGTGTAAATAGAGTATTCAATATTACTACAATGTTTTCTTTTGTATTTTACAGCGGGGCTATGAAAACAAAATGAATGCATCGGAATGTTTTCAGTAAGTTTTATTCACAAAATTAATAAATGAAATATAAATTATAACTTTACACACTCCATAGTTAGTTTGAATTGATACGAGCACTTGTATGCTATACTTTGTTTTTTAAATAAATTAAAATGAATTTACTATTGATATTGTGATTTATAATATGACACGATAAAGTAATTATGCACCAACATTTCATAATCCATGGTCTTAACATCGCATTGTAACTAAGTTTTCTGTAGTATCGAGGAATCACTGACCTTGAAAATCTTTTTTTACTAGTTTCATTGTCAGGGACTCACTCGTTTCGATTCAACATATTGTATTTATTAACCTAACTATTCCTATATACGAGTATGTAATAGTAAACAAACAACTGCAAACATTATTGGGTTATGAATAAAGTTACTATTTTATTCACAGTTTAATCAACTAACCTTCTTTTTCTTTTATTTTCAGTTCTACATTCCTGGCCCCTTTCGCCGAATATCCGCAGTATTTGGGCATTATGGCGATTCTCATATTTATTTTGTGGTTTTTCGTGCCCATTTTGTAAGTACCAACTCAACTCAATATTTTTTTTTAACTTTCAAATAAAACTTACAACCCACGTCAGCTCCAATCTACTTTTTTTTCTCCACAATTAAATTTAACATGGCGTCTAGTTAGGATGTCCCTGAATAGTAATTTCCACGTTTCCATTTTTGTGCTGTTTAATTCATCAGTTCATTTAAAATTAAATGTCAGTCTGTCAATTGATGATAATTGTTCCTAATTAACGGCCTTTGACTTAGTTAGCTTTTATAATTTATTCAGTACAATTCATACAACTATGATTAAAAGACTGACGTGTTTTTATAAACTAGGAGAACTGGTTTTTGTTACATTAGTTCTGAACACCTTTTCTGTATTAAAAAAAAAAAAATAACATTTATTGCAATACACAAATAGCGGACTTAATGATTATTGGGGAGACAGAAACATTTGAGGTCGAGGAAGAAAAATATTTGACAAACGACAGTCAATAGGAATCAGTATTTAAGTGCTGTGTGTCGATTTGAGGTAGTTTTATTTTTAAGGTTTTATGAAACATAAGTCATTATTCTAAGCTGACGTGACTGTAATATGACTCTATAAACATTTATTTATATTATTATTCCTCACGTTTTGTTTTTATTTAAAAAAAAATCAATTATTTATTTTATGTTCCAGATTATACCGCCTACGTAAATCCTTAAAGTCATCGCTCAACGTGATCGGACCCCTAGTTGTAACACTTGCAGTGGTAATATGTACATGTCTGTCTGACCTAGAGTCTATGAGCTCTATGTTTGAATCCTGCGAGCATTGGAGGCCGATATATCAACCGTACATTTGGCAAAGTGCAATGGTGCAAGCATTATTGTCTACGCAGATTATGAGCGGGTTTCTAATAAGCGGCGGGTACACTATTTACAGACATTCTGATGTTAGATGGTGAGATGGCATTAGAATTACTTACATTATTTAGGGCTGATTTTTCAATAGCACGAAATATTCATCGAACAAAATACAATATGGCTAATTTGAAAACGTCACTTAATTGTCAGCAATCATACGTAACTGACATTTTTTTAATCTGTCGCTTTATAATTTATCAGTCTGATAAGTTTTATCTGACCATTATAAAAATCGGCCCAAAGCCATAATATATAGGTATTATATAGCCAATTATTACTCTTTTTAATCATTAGCTGATATCTATAGTTTAGATTTGCAGAAATACACTGATATACGGGGATTAACACGACCGCTATAAAAACGCGAAAGTTTAAAAATGTTTAGACTTCCAGAAAATATCAGGCTTTAAGAAAGCTTTGCAGCGTTAAAGCGGATCCTTGAAGACACTTTTGGTACAGTGGATAGCGCTACTATCCACTGAACCAGTGGTCGCAGGTTCAAATCCCTAATGCTAATGTTTGTGTGATGAGCACGAACAATTGAACCTAAGACATTAATATTATATGGATTAAAGTATTTATTAAAGATGCCCCCGTCATCATCGTTGTCTGGTACTTCGGAACACTTCATTGCACTGTTAGTTTAACAATTGGCGGAATAAATGTGGTATCTGGTATTTGTAAATTATAAATCTACTTATAACATCCGTGAAGACAACTACATAGAATTGATATTCAAATTGATGTTTGTTCTATTGCAGGACATCAATGTCTATAATCACAACAAATCTGATCTCCAGTTGGGTTTGGGTCCTCATATGGGAGTCCATCGGTGGAACCAGCCGAAAAGACACCAGCTTTGCAGCTATTCTGATCTTGATCTACCAATCTAGTGTGTCAGAAAAAAGGAGTAAAGAATGGCCGCTGTTTGGCTATGGGATAGTTTTTCTGTCTGGCATTATCACTGTGGTAAGTTACAAATGTTTGCAAAATTAGCAAAGTTTTTAAATATATATATATATAAAATACTGTTATACAGGGTGTTGTTGTGGTCAGTGACATCCAACATAGGGATGACAATATAAATTATACTTATTGTAATAAAAATATGTTCTTTTACGTTAAAAAAAATGTCATCAATATCGTTGGTACTACCACCGCTGAGTCGCGCGTCGATGACCAAACAAAACAACCTGTATATGTAAAACGAAACCTGCAATTTCCAAGAGGCAAATCAGAGAGCAATCATCCATTTCCTTCATTATTTTCAAATTCATTATGCACATGATTAGTGTTGTAAGTCTCCCGTAGACTACCAATTCGCACGGAATCTTTCCGGTAGGATAATACTACGGCATACTACGTAGCTTTCGTAGATAACTTTAATTCACGACTTTGCAAGATAAAGTACCAAATGTGACATACCAAGTTTCGCAATCGTTTTAAAATTGAAAGAAAATCTTCTGTTACTTCCTATTTAACTTTCTTAATGTGACTAATTGTATCAAAAGATTGTTTTATTATTTTGTTTAAAATGAAACTTATTTAACTAAAAATAAATGATAGTTACTATTTTAGTATAAATGGCCATGATATATTTAAAATTCAGTTTCAAGAGCATTAAGTTCTCACAAGAATAATTCGTGATACAATTCAATGAAATATACGAAAGCTACAGCACCTAATGGAACGATTTCAAAGTCTACCGCAGTCTACCGGAATGCTACTGCATACTTTGGTAGGATACATGGGACTTACAATGTTTTCACACTGTTTTCATGACGATACCTGACGATAACATGTCGGTTTCGTACGCCGTAGACATTTCGTCGTCGATGACGACGCGACAGCATTATGGTCTGCATTACGTCACGGCTATCTGGATGCGTTCCATATTTTGTCACCAACGACCGCTACGTCCGCGAAAACCCTCTTCGGTGCCGCTTGCGGGAAACGCCACGACGTTTGTTGCGGGCGTGGCGGTCGTCGTGGACGTCAAATGGAACACATAGAGGATGATTGGCGTTTGCGGCATCGTTATACATAGATTAAAAACCCAATTTATCTAGTAAACATATCAAAAATATTTAATTATGTAAGAAAATAAAAATATTTGTAAATTTAATATATAAAAAACATGTTTTACATTTCTTACTACATGCAAATACTTAGTGCTCATAATTATGATATCATTCAGTTTTGAAGGCCATATAACGAAGCGGAATGCTCGATGGATATCTTAAAGAATATTTTGATCTCTAAAATTTTCAATCCTTTCGTTTCAGCTAACCCTTCTCTTTCCTATCTACGACAAGCTTCACCGCCTAGCCGGTGAACACTGGCGTCTCTTCGCTGCAACGCTCTCAGCCATCGGAACAGCCTTCACCGTGGCTGTTCTGACGAAGAGTCTGGAAGTGGCCACCGTGTTGGACGAGCTAGCGATACCTGTGCTAGCTGTGTTCACTACTGCCACTGAAGTCGTGGGATTTGCTTTTATCTATGGTATGATGGATTTTCCATGATTTATTCACTTCTATTTGATAATATATTCTTCTTAAGTAGCCTACTATGAATTTATCAATGCTAAACACACTTTACAGCATTGTTAAATGTAAAAAAAAACAGAGATCGTTGGTTATCTATTCTTAATTAATCAAGAATCTAATTATATTCTTCTTCCATATAGGGCAGAAGTACCGTTTTTGGCCACCTTTGCACCGTTTTTGGACAGTTGGAATTTGAGTTAATATATAAAAAACTATAACACCTAAATGTTTTTTTATTGAATTTTAATTTTTTTACACCAAATTTAATCAAGATTAAGATGGTATTGTTTATATAGAACTATTATTACAGTATATTTAGACAAAAAATGGCCATAAATAGTACAGTGGCCACAAACGGTACTTCTACCCTACATTAAAGAAATTTGTGTTAACCTACACCACCTGTAACTCGAGAACGGGTAGATCTATTTTTTTCGTCTTCGCCCCGAATAGAAATAATTAATTTAAGCGGGCGTGACGGGTCCGGGTCGATACAAAGTTTGCTATTATAATCAAGAAATTGAACTTACGAACTGTAAGCTGTCAAGCACAATATTAACGTGATATTTATAACTTAAACACCCTGTCTGTAGATACTCTATTTTATTATTATTTCCAGGCTGGTTCTACCTATCAGTAGACATAGAATTCCTAACAGGCAACAAGTTGCCGTGGTTCTGGGCATTCTCCTGGTGGACGATACCTGCCCTTCTGATTGGCACCACTGGTTGGTGGCTGCGAGCCCTCATCAGGTCCACTTGGGGCCAGGGTCAGACGCTGTGGCCTTTGGTTGGAGTCTTCATCGGGATCCTGGTGGTGATGGTTGTCATGGCAGCAGTGGCTGTTGCGAAGGAGGAGCAGTTTAATTTAGCTGCGGTGAGTATCTGAACAGAAGACCTCATTATTCAAAAAAAAACCTTAGTACTGTTCACATTACATAACTTTTTTTTTTTTAAAGACGATCCAGATTTAATAAGTCTTATTTTATTCCAGAAAATCATATCAGCGTTCAGCTCTTCTCGATTATGGGGACCAGAAGAGCCAATGGCACGATACGTCTGGATGTCTCAACGCTACGCCAACGAAGTCCAAAGTTCCGATAACGATGCTCATTCCGAACCCATCAATTACTCCCAAATCGTATTCAACACTAATGATAAAAACGAAGAGTGGACAAAACCCAAAGAACCATACCAAATACCTTATAGCGTTTATTCCAATAAAGGATTTATAGATAGCAGTAGCACAGAAGTCTTTAAAGATGTCACAGCAATATACGCACCACATTCAATACCTCGAAGTAAAAAGAAGAAGAAAGACGATGAGAAGTTTAGATCACCAAATATTTGTATCGCTAAAAATGAACTAGGTGGGCCAACCAATTGCAATTGTAATAGACATTTCACTTTACATGTACCGGACTTGAGAAAGAATGAAGTGACCACAATTCTTTGATTCAGACAGAAATATTGAATTAAAAGATAATGGCCTCGGCGAATCAGATTATGTTATACCAAAAGATGGTAGCTTTTCTGAACAAGAAATATGGGTTGTGAATCAAAGTGAAGTTGACTTTGTGAAATAATTTGCTTACAACAGTTGCCAACGTCAGTAATAATAATAATCTATTATGAATGCTACTGGTAGAATGTCTTCATAGTAATAATTTTGTATTGACGTAAGTAAATGTAGGTGATAAGCAAAGCCATGAACAGTTATAGCGTACAACGAAGGTGATGCCTAGTCCTCTAATTTATTGTAATGTAATTAACATAATGAAAATAAAGTGATCATACTTCATACGTACCTCATCTTTCATTTTTATATCGGGGGGCTTATTGCGATCCACCTTTATCCGTTCAATTTCCAGGCAGTTAAATTCCGTCTTAGTGTAAAGGAATATAATCACTATAATAATACGACTACAGTATTTACTACTGATAATATGAATAATGCTTGTTTAAAAAAAACTTTAAATTATATGCATGTTTTATAACAGTCAACCCCTTCGCAATATTCTAAAAAAAAATGAGAAAACTCGCATCCTCACGCGTAGCTTGCGCGTATCTACGAAATACTCCACCGTAGCTAGTAAGCTACGAAGAGGCGACGTAGTGTTGGTAGTTTTGTCTTGTATCACAATAAAATCTATTTTGTGTTTTTTTTTTATATGTAATAGAATATTTTGAATTTATATTTTATACACCCCCGAGTTGGGCGTCGCTGACCAAAACAACACCCTGAATTATAACATTACCAACATAATGCGAAATCGCAATACGAATTGCTAATTTCACAGTAAAGCAGAGCTGCACAACTGTCAAATCTGCATCTGCAATATGCATCCTGATATTTTATATAATTATATTCAAGCTACAAATTAACAGATATTTGTAAAAATGAATCTAGTTAGCAGTAAAATTGTAACAATACTTTTGAGCCTTGCTTTACTCGCAGTACTAAAAAGTTGGGATTGAAAATTCAAAAATATATCACTCAAAACCTTCGTATGAACAAGCGTTTATAAATTCTATGCATTATAAGTTTTTAAAAAGGCTTTCAAACATGCCTCAGCATTATTGTTCGTTATTTTGAAAAGGATCAAGCCGGCCAAAGTATCTGATAAAAGAAACTAAGTTTGGGCTCGTGAAAAATACGAAAATGATAATCGTTCACACTGCGAGCAAGCGGGAGCGCGGGAAAAAATGAAAAATGGCCGAAGTTTTTAACATAAATCTCGGAAAAAACTCTCAAAAGTATTACTTGTGAGAACCTCTCCTTCAGTTTCTTAAGTGTACTAACTTATTTTGATAGGTACAATACCCTCTGCATGAATATTGATTTTTGCGTAAATGTGTTTTTTTAAGTCAGAAGAAATTTTCATGTTTATGGAAAATTCAAGAGAAAAGTGTACGTTCGGTATACGTTACACATTTATTAATCCATGAAATCAACGCATGCTGTCTATTGGCCTAACTTTTTATTAATATGGTATTAACAAACATTACTAGACCATCAATGTGACAACAGCATGGTTAAATCCGTGTTTTTTTTTTGTGGAATACCTATGAAATGAATAAGATAAGTTCCTACTACCCTTTATTTATTTAACATTACCACTACCTAAATCTATGCATATGATATTATACACCTGTAGTTTTTTTTTTGTTTGAACGCGCTAATCTCAGGAACTACTAAACCGATTGGAATATTTTTTTGTGTAGGACATCACGCTGCAACGGAATGGGAGAGAGCAAACTCAAACGCACGGACGAATTCGCGGGGGATAGCTAGTTCAGGTATAAGATGACCAACCACGCTTTTCATTAATTTATGTATGAGAACAAGCATTTCACATTTCCGTATTTCTCGCCATATTTCTTCAAGCGGTGAGTCCTGTCAAAGTTTTCTAAACAAATGGTCCGAAACGATTCCCCTCCCCGGACGTTAAGTAGCAGTTTACTCCCCCGAATTAGGATAAGGCACGCGTGGGTCATTACTCCCGGTTTTACCGCTAATGAAAATAATAAAGTGTAAGGTAATTTGCCAGGACACGGGCAAGACACTTTTGGCAATAAGACGTTAAATTTTATGGAAGGAAGTTATGGGGTTTTAGTGCATTATGACTTTGGTTTTAATGACGCATTACGCATGACGGTTGAGATCATAAGTTATTGGTAAAGTGGGTTAAAGGATGAAAAAGTCGATTTTGCAACTTTGTTTCAGTACATTATTAAAATAAATACAATTGGATGGTATGGATAATTCTTGGATGACATTCAAACATTTACAAAATCACGCGGAAGAAGAAGCCCCCAACTTTGAACTTTCATAGTAGGTAACTAAAATAGTTTTCTAAGAGATGTAACTTACAATCTTCAACTCATCGCCATTCATCAATGGAAATACTGAAAACAATCGTCCTACGATAACATTCAACAGACCCGACCAATGAACTTTAATTTATCCAAATTTCGATAAAATCGAGCCCAATCCTTAAATCAATCGTGAAGTGTAAAAGCCGATAAAAAGTTCCAAACGAAATAAATTGAATGATAATTTGTTCGATGTCGGAACACAAGGAAAAATTACTCGCGCCAGTAGAGATGAGCTTTGTCGATAAAATTAACTAAAGAAATAAAAAAAAGAAAGGCATAGCTATATTATGTATTACCTGGAGTTTAGGTACGCGAGAATCAGCAAGAGTGATGCACAATAAGATGCGTTAACAATCTTCTGTTCAGAATATCCTACTAGTCATAAAATTACGCTATCTATTTAATAGTTTCAGGCCTGATTTTAACAACATCAGATAAGGATATTCGTCGAATAAAATACAATACGCCTAAATTTGAAAACGTCACTTATGTGCCAGCAATATCTTTTATGTAACTGTCATTTTAATCCCTCAAGCATATGTAAACGAGACACAATGGATATTCTATTGTTATGCGGTCGCATGCGACCGCTTCGGTGTTTATGCGTTAAAATCGATCGTTTTATACTTTTTTAGTCGGATAAGTCTTATCAGACATTGTTAAAATCGATCCTTGGTAAAAAAAGTTTTGCTTGATTAAACAATTAAAAAAAGAGTAATGAGGATACGAAAACTGTCAGAGAATTATTGTAGTTTACAACCTTATTATGTATTGTGGCACCAAACCTATGCTTGTGAATTCGTCGATAATCGAATAAAACCATTTTCCATATCGACCATCACTACCATCAAAGTCGAAAACAAGATGAATAACCAAAGATAACGCAGAGAACATCAGTTTCCATTGAACTTTTCAATTGGAAATGTTATAGATTCTGAAAACGGACCAAATGGAAGTCTTTTGTTAAGGTCAAACTTTGATTGTAAATTGGGTCTGGATTATTTCACTGCTTATAGCTTACATAAAATTTGTTACTGGCTTTAAATATCTTTGTACCCTCTGCAGTTCTATTCTAAGTGTTGTTTTTTTTTTTAATTTTGGGATGTCGGATAGGTACAGGGATAGTATCTTTAGGGTTCCGTCGCCGAATGGCAAAAAAGGCTTACAACCAAGTTTCGTAAGGTCTGTCTGTCTGTCTGTCCGTCCGTCCGTTGGTCACAGCCACTTTATTCTGTAACTATACACATCACACTGTTAAAATTTGGTAGGAAGATGTATCCTGTTAACCGCTTTACAACTCTCATCCAAAAAATAAAAAATAATAATATTTAAGAGGTGGCTTCCATACATTAAACTAAAACCAAACATATTTTTTGTCAAACCTGTGCGTGTGGGGTCTGATATATGATGTATATCTTAACAAGTATTTAACGAAAATGGGTTTGGACGGGATCGAATAGGTAGTTTTTGTGATAAAGTACATTTTCAACAACCGCAAACATAACTTTGTTCTGCATACAAACACTATGAAAAATAAAATTATATTTGCTGTCAACAAAGTATTGTGGTATTTTAGCTAAGTGAAAGTAAATGGATTCCTTAATTCAGTTAAAATTGGCACGGAACCCTTAGTGCGCGAGTTCGACTTGCACTTGGCTGTTTTTTTTTTAAAGAACTGAAGTCATAAAACGATTGTGTAGTTGTTTTTAACAACGTTCAATTGACAGTTTGTTATGTGCAAAAAGAGAAAATTCGGTTTTCTGATTATTTTTTTCTTAAAATAGTAAGATACGGGATTGAAACCATAAACCTTTTTATATAAAAGTTTCTGATATTCCAGCAACTGTGCCAATAAGTGATTACCCTGATTTATTTTTTAGATGGATAGTGGTGATATTCATTCATTATTGTCCGATTATCGAAATTAAAACAGTTTTATTCCACACAGGAGTGATAAAAAATATTACTTAAGATTTTAAGTATTTATGTATATATTTTACTCGGTTTTCGTTGAAATTGAGTTTGGTTTCGAACGAAAATCACACGCCATATCCAAGCGAGTGATTCAAAAATAGAGATCCTGGTCGCATTTTCGTAGCTTAGTAGCTACGGCGTAGTATTTAGTAGACGCGCGTGAGATTTTCCATTCGTTTGAAATTTTTTAGATTGTTATTTTTTTTATAAAACTTGCATTAAATTTTAAGAAAAAACAATTTTTAGAATAAGCATAATATGCTTATTCTAAAAATTGTTTTTTCTTTAAATTATCGTGTACATATTATTTACACGATAATTGCCGATCCTAGGCTGCCCCACTTATTTACTTAGTTTTGTTATAGTAGACTTATGCGCTAAACCACATACTGTGTGTAACTTACGTAACCCAACTGTATTCACTAAATTACACATTCTCTTCGTCATATGTTCAATACCACTTAATTTATACACCTATCTAGATTTGACATTAACGTTTTTATGGAAATGCCGGAACTGTCCACCATGTTGGATGTAATTTAGCTATTATATTAAGAATTACTTGTATTAATCTTGAAATGATTTAATCATTATAATTAAATTTTATAAATTGAAAATTGTTAAGTAAAAGATAATTGGGACACTTATTAGATTTTTATGTTTGCCGTATAACGAATGTTCATTTTGGCGCCAAAAGGAAGTTGACTTTGATTGGTTGATGGAGGTTAGATTAATTTCAAATATTGTAACTAAAATAATAATCTAAAAAGGCTACTAAATTCAGTACCATTAAAAACTACGTAGGTAAGTAATGAATTTATATATTTAATTAGCGGATTGTTTATCCCTATGGAAATGGATATCGTTCCCACTGTTTTTTTCGGTTGTTCAGGGTTTTTGATTTGTATAAAAGCGAGCTGCATGCTATAAAATGTCCTCAATTTATACTTTGTCTCACTTTTTGCCTTATTTTTGTGCTTTTTTGTTGGAATTAATTTATTGGAGAAGAACCTGAAAATTTATACTACGTGTTTATCATTCAAGGAACCCACACGCTGTCACACATAATTCTTACCATCATCCTTGAGTTGAATGACCATAACTACACCCTGTGTTTGTGGGTAGTGATAATACTTCTCACTTTTGTACTATATTTTAGGTAGTAGGCACATGTTATTTACACACAAGCTAAATTGCATCATTGTTAAACTCCACAAATCTGTTACGGCCACTCGCTGCCAAAGTTCTCTTACACATCCCGAGGACGTTCTGCAACTCAAGAATCCAAGTCCAGCTATACTTTTCCACCATAAACTGAGCTGTCACTATATGTTCTAGCACGGTGATGAAGGTTCTACTTACAATGGTAGTGACAACCTTGGTGGACACCCGTGAGTACATCACGCATCAAGTTGAAGTACGGGAACTAGTGAAATTACTTCGCCATGCAAGTTGGTACTGTCTTTTGTTGAAACTCCGGCTTTGCTGTAAGTAGCTGAAAGTTATGAGTTTAAAGTTGCAAAGTGTTTAACGTGCGAGCAAATTTTAGAATAACTACTCAGTTTTGCGCTGTTAAACATGTGAGATTACTTGGTGTATAAAGTAATTTTATAATTTTGATCTGGCAGGTTGTACTCAGTTTTGAGTATGCCTTTAAAGTTTTTACGTTTACACATCACACATGTATGACATGGGGTGGATAGGATTGTGCTATAAGTCAAAACGTTTATTTGATGCGAACAACTTAAAAAAGTAAATAGTTATTATCATTAACTACCTAGTGCAAGTTGCCTGTCTAAAGTATCTTTTTTAGGGTTCCGTAGCCGAATGACAAGAAAACGGAGCCCTTATAGTTTCGTCAAGTCTGTCTGCCTGTCTCTCTGTATATCCGTCCGTATATCGCAGCCACATTATTCTGTATCTATAAACATCACACTGTTGAAATTTGGTAGGAATATGTGTTAGGGTTAAAAAAAAAAACGGTTTTAGTTTCATGTATTTCATAGGGAATACATGAAACTAAAACCGTTTTTTTTTTCTCAAACCTCCCTAACTATGCGTATGGGGGTCTATAAATGGGCCTTTTAAAATGACATAGGGGTTCCTAAAACCATTTTCCTTTTAAATCTAAAGTTTGATAGATAGAAGCTTTCAAAGCGGTAAACTTTGAAAGCACTTTACGGAATTCGAACCCGTGACGGCCGGCGTAAGAGTCAGAAGTGCTAACCACTGTACCAAATGCGTCGTCAATGAATGAGATGATGACAGGCTAACTTTACTTTTCTAAACATTGCGTTGTCTGTCACAACAATTTGACTGACTTAAAAATGGTAAACAAAGAAACAAAAAAGATGCAATCCAGGCTGTAAGAGCCGTATCAATCGTCAGCGGCTGCCAAATTATAAGATAGACACCAAAACTTAACAAATATGGCAAAAAAAAAAGTGGATCTTAAAAAATCTTTCAACGAAAATTGGTTTGGACGAAGAACGAAGTTAACAAGTAGTTTTTGAGTTCTAGCACATTTTCAACAACCGCAAACATAAATTGTTCTATAAACAAAAAAAAAACACTATGAATAACAAAGTTATATTTGCTGTCAACAAAATATTGTAGTCTTTTAGCTAAGTGGAAGTAAATGGATTCCCAAATAAATTTAGTTAAAGTTGGCACAGAAGCCTCAGTGCGCGAGTCAGACTCGCACTTGTCCGTTTTTTTTTTGTACTTTTTACTTTGCGTTGTCAGCGTCAAGTATTCTTCTATTTGTACAGGTAAATAAATAGAGAAATAGCCGCAATCTAGGCTGTAATAGCCGGTGAGAATCTCCGGCCGCTGAGTTACGAGCGCATTTGTCCACCAAGTGACCTGCCCTATCTGATTGGCGGGAGGAGGTGGTGTGCTAAAATGTAGCTGGGTAACTATTTGCATCAGCACAACAGACAGATAATAATATTTTGTGATATTAGCTCAAGTTAAAAATCGAACTTCTGCAGTACCTATTCAAAAATCTAGGCATATCAATTCAGATTCAAATTTATTTTAATATCACATATACAAATTATTATAGAATTATTCTTGCGTTAACAACCGCAGTAGTCAAAAGACTGTGCCGCAGTTAGAATCTTACAAACATTTGAATTTTTTTCCACATAACTAGCTAAATTCTACGTTTGCAAGTTCAGGTGATTTAGACAGCCACAAACACATGGATTTGCTCAGCTCAAGGTTGCTGCCATAGTATTCTTCTTGATATTGTCCAGTAGTACCCTCACTTTAGATTGTGTGACCGCGAGTGGGGTGCTTAAATAATAATCTAGTAGTATAAATCTCCAGGTTTATTTATTTATACTTTATTTCACAATTATAAAATTCTGTACAAAATGTGGACTTAACGCCATATGGCGTTCTCTACCAGTCATGCCTTTGGACTAAGCAGAAATAATTGTGGGCGGTTCTTCTCTAATAGTTTAATTCCAACAAAATAGCGCAAAGCTAGGGCACTAAGTGAGATAAAGTACAAATAGCGCCTGTTCTGGGCATGCAACTCGCTTTTATACAAATTAAAACCCTGAAAAACTGTAGAAAACAGTGGGGACGACATCCGTTTCCATGTCTGAACATTTACTACAATATTTATTTGTAGGGATAAACAATCTGCTAATCACTTATATAAATTCATAAATTATTTAGTTACTTATCGTACTGAATTAAGAAAGCCTTTTAGATTATTATTTAAATAGTTACAATATTTGAAATAAATCTAACCTCCACCAACTAATCAGAGTCAACTTCCTTTTGGCGCCAAAATGAACATTTGTTATACGGCAGATATAAAAATCTAATATGTGTCCCAATAATCTTTAAATAATTAATTTACAATTAATAAAATACAATTCTAATTATAAAATCATCTAAAGATTAATCCAAGTTATTCTTATATCATAGCCGAATGACATTCAATATGGTGGACACTTCCGACATTTACGTTAATCATAATATTTCAAATCTAGATAGGCATATGAATTGTAATGTATTGAACATATTATGATGAAGTGATTGTGTAATTTAGTAAATACAATGGGGTTTCATAAGTCTCACGCAGTGAGAATGTGGTTTAGTGCTGAAGTATATTATTACAGAACTAAGAAAATATGTGGGGCTGACTAGGATCGGGAATCGTCGTGTAACAATTGTGTAAATAATACCGTCAAAATTAGACAATGTCTGAATGTCTTGTGTAAAACTGGTAATTTTAGCTGTTTGTTGTTTTGTCACATTATCTGTTTACAACACTAACCAGTCAGTAATTGGTCAGTGCAAAAAAACGACCACACTGCTTGTGAATTTGTTGATTACTTACGTACTGAAGCTATTTTTAATTTATTGATCTGAGCGCATCAAGCGTCATTTTAGCGTCTCCTTTTATAAGAGGTCGTTATTAGTTGCTATTAATTTGCCGCAATCTGCCCTTTGTCACCGACGTTTTTTGTCAGAAAGGTCCACGCAATTTAGTTGGCGAGCAAAAACCACTCGTTAAACTTGTGATAAAGTTTCTACAATGTAAATACGAGCGGGCAAAATTAAATGTGATTTATCTTTACATTCGTCCTAGCCATAATTACGGTCTGCGGACAGTTTAAAGTAATACTCTTTTAGTGGGTGTTCATTAAGTCTAACTTTCTCTATGTCATGTTAATTTCTTGCGTTTTAATAATGAAAACTGTTAGGTAACCGTAGTTTTTAAGGATAAATGGTGATTATTGCCGGTCCCGTTCTGTCGTATGAGAATTCATTGGTGCACTATCGGCGTAAGGGTCAAATCTAAGACTAGATTCCATCTTAAATGAGTATGTCTGTATCAAGCAAAAATTATAACTAAGACATGCAACATAAAAAAAGACCTAGCTGTTCGAAAACGTAACCATTTCCTTGCGGCAAGAAGGCTCCTTACTAGCAATGCCCTGCTGCTGTACACACCTTTGCATAAGACTGCTTATGTCTCCAACTATTTCACCCTCAGTGCCATCTGACTTTGGAACTCTCTCCCAGATACGTTTAAGATATCAACATCAAAATATGTGTGCAAAAATTCTTTGCGCAATCTTTTTGTTAATGAGAATAAATAACATAATATCTGTTCAGCGTGTAGTAATATGGATTTTATTGTATTTATGTATGTTTATGTAGGTTTATTTTAGAAGTATTTATGTAATTAATATGTAGTTCATTCTTAATTATGTTTGATTTTTGTTCTTTTACGCATCCTCAACTGTTTCTGCCTCACCCTATGGTTGACTGGTAGAGAATGTTTTAAAGCATTAAGTCCGCCATTTTTACTTAATTTTGATTGTGCAAAAAAGAATATATAAATAAATAAATATAATGCTGGCTGCGTTGCCGCTTTAGATAGCTTTGCTTATCCTTTGAGTTAGGAACCAGGCAGCTTAAAAGCATAAAAGTTTTCAAGTGCTATACCAAATAAGTGGTTGGTAGTCATAGTTAAAGTAATCATCCGTAAAATAAACCTTACCACGTCTGCTGACTCTCCGTTTGCACCTAATTAAAGTTATAAATCTAATAAGAAACTAGTTATCTAACCTCAGTTGGGATGGCTGCATAAATAAGGAGCCACCTGTCCCGGCCCACGCTTCGACTTAATTGCCATTCAGCGCTTTAACGGTTAAGTGCGCCTTCACATTAGAGCGACAGTAGCGCGGCAGCAGTGGTTGCCCATACATTGACGACCTCCGTGGTGTAGTGGCTAAGCACGCTGGTTTCAAGGCGTCGCCGCTTCGATGTCCCGGGTTCGATTCCTGGTCGGGTCAATATAGAAATCGAAATGATCTATATCGTCTCGAGTCTGGGTGTTGTGGTACCACCGTTGTGTCTGATTTCCATAACATAAGTGCATTACTTAATTTGGGATCAGAGCAATGTATATAATTGGTGTCCAATATTTATTTTAGATATTTATATTTATTTATAAATAATAGCGGCGCTGCTTCCATTTATGTATCGCGGCTGTAGCGCGACCGTCGCACTGCCAAAGTCACCTAAATGCGAAAATGCTCTAAGAGCTTTCACGACAAATAAAAGATAAGCGATGTAAATCAATTTTAGAGAGAAAGACCGAGATCAATTTTAAAGACATTCAATAAGGTATAACGAGTTATCAGTTGCACTATCTTCATTCTTAAAAAAAATACAAATACATCTCAAATTCTATACGCCATGGCTTTACACAAATAGGGTTAAGAATGCAAAAAATACAGACATTACAATATATTTCTTTCGACTTAAAAATGTGTTATTTTCCTAATAATCAAGACTGTTTTATCGAAATGATGTATTAGCTCCCTTAAATTTCCATTCAGCTTTTGCCAGTTAACTACTGACGATGTCTGAGTTTAACTAAGTTTTATCTAGATCTAGATTAGTCTCCGTTTAAACGTTTTGAATTGCGGTGTTTCAAGTTGGAAACTTAGTATTTTATACAGCAGTTATGATTAAGTGGGAATTAAAATCCTTTGATAGATAATGTTGTCGTTTCATTTCAATAATTCACTAGCTACTTTAATATTATAAGCATTAAATGCTACATATTTACTGCTTTGAAACTTATATTACTTAACTTTTGGTATAATACTTTATAAAATCTCTAGTGGTTTCCCGAATAAACTCAAGATATACAAACATTTGACATCGAACAATAACAGTTGAGTCATTTATATATGTCACTGTTATATATATTGTATTGTGTGTATTGCAAATCGCAAATTTATAATGTAACGGTTTTAAATCAGTTAAATTGTATACGACGACGGCCTTGGCCTTGGCCTTGTAGATTGGAATACGACGGCCAGCGTAATAGTCATGAGCTCTAACCAAACGCGTCGTCAATAAACAATAAATCGGCATATTACAATCAAACGGATTTAAAAACATAAGATTGTGATCACGCTGTTTTTACAATATTACGGTGATATTATGACGACCTCCGTGGTCGAGTGGCTAGCACGCTGGTTTCAAGCGTCGCCATCTCGTGAGGTTCTGGGTTCGATTCCCGGTCGGGTCAATGTAGAAAACGATCTTTTCTATATTGTCTCGGGTCTGGGTGTTGTGGTACCACCTGTTAACGACAGCCACAAGACCAAAAGAAGTTTCATATGATTTCATTAAGCTTTAATATTGTCGTTTATTTTCTACTAGACTTAAAGAAAGAGAAAAATGTATAAGTAAGAACGAATACGAAAATTGTTAAGAAAAATTAAATAGGATAGCAATATATGTAAGAAAGAAATGAACATAGTAGTGCCGTGTGCAAACTTCGTGCTCAATAATTAGAGATAATAATGGATCGCTTTAGTCGCTAATTGAACGCAGAAAATCATACAAGAATAGAGCCGAATTTGTATGCAGTACGTTCATTCCTTCCTACGGTTTAATAGTGAATACAGCTACTAGTGAAAAGTGAAGTACCAGTAATTACCAGTGAATTGTGAAAATAGTAAAAGTATTAATAAATTAATGTGTGTCAGTATAAGTGCAGTGTTTTACTGGGGAACAGTCAGTGCCTAGTGTTAAATTTAAATTACAGTCCACTCGCTCTCTGGGCTTGACGACTGTACTCTCTCCATAGTGTAACACCAACATCGTTGGTCCTTCGAGCCGGATCGAAAGTACGCACCAGTGGACTCTGTGCTGTGAAATTAGTGTTTATGACTTAGTGCAATATGGACACACTTATTTTGGACTATAAATTGTAAGTACTTTTATTATTTCTACAAGTGATTACTGTGTTATTTCGTGTTAAGTGCATCTAATCTGAACTTTGATTCCTGAACTGTGGATGAACTCTGTCTGTGTTAATTGTGATTTACAAATAGACATTTGACTCTGCTAATTGACTCTGATAAGTGTTTAAATGGTGTATACGCGAAGCCAAGTCATGGCCGAACGTTCCGAACGTGTGTTACCGGAACCGCCCCGGTCGCCGTCCCCGTCGACGAGGAGCCGCTTGGAAGCGGAACAGCATACGGCCGCCCAGCCTAACGAACGTGGCGCCGCTGTGTTGGGTACGCACTCAGCGTTCGACGTGAACATGGGACATGTCGAGACCGCCGCAACGAGCAGGACGCAGCACGCCAGAGCACGCTCCACCAGATCCACTGCTAGCGCTGTAGCACGGCTACGGTTCGAGGCAGAGGAGCGGCTCGCAGCCATCAGACGCAAGGAGCTTGAGCTTGAGGCCGAGATGGTAAAAAAGAAGCTCACGGCAGACCTAGCAGAGTTGGATGACGACAGTGACCAGGAACAGATGCAAGAAATAGAAAAAGTAAACGAGTGGCTGGACAAGTCTGCGCCAAACGTGGATGCCGAACGGGGGGAGCGCCTGGAGGCTCCACCGGAACCCAGCAACGAAGAGACGCCTGTGACCCGAAGGGCGAGATTTTGGACGCCGGGACCGGTCCAACCCAGACCACGCGCAGAAAGGAAGAGATCGTCAACCCCGAAGGGACGAGGTATTGAACAGCTGGCAGACACGCTGTCACAGATGATGGCGTCGCGACCACCACCGCGGCAAGTTACGGATCTACCGCTGTTCTCCAGATCACCACTGGAGTGGATACACTTCGCTACTGCAATGGAGGAATCAACAAGGCTGTATAAGTTCACTCCATACGAAAACTTGGCCCGACTACGCAACGCTCTCAGAGGTGAAGCAAAGGAAGTGGTAACGCCACTACTTAGCAGCACAACGCACCCAGATCGAGTAATGAAGACGTTACAGCAATGCTTTGGACGCCCAGAGATGATCATAGATATGGCATACGAAGAACTTAAGAAGCTGCCCAAGATGGGAAGTACTGCAAGTGAATTAAATTCCTTCGCCATCAAAGTCCAGAACATCGTGGCAACTCTTGGCAACGTGGATCCAGCATATCTGTATAACCCATTGCTAGTGCGTGAAGTATTAGAGAAGCTGAGCCCACACATCAAATCAAGGTGGTGTGACTTCGCCGAGGAGCAGCCGAGAAATACGACTCAAATCGTAAGGCTTTCCGAATTTTTAATGCAGCAAGCTGACCGTGCATTAAAACACAGTTACAGTGGTGCTAGAAAAGACGTCCCAATCAAGAACACGAAGATCGAACAAAAGAGAAAAGTATTCACTGTAACGGAGACGAGCGGCAGGCCAGAAGACAATCAGAAGCCCGAAGCCAGCGTCTGCATAGTGTGCAACAGTGAACACAAGCTACCTGCGTGCCCGAAGTACAAGGAGCTGTCGGTGTCGGAGCGGTGGGAGGCAGTGAAGAACGCAAAACTCTGTTTCCGGTGCATCAACAGCAGGCACAGAAGAATGAACTGTAAACAGAAGCTCTGCGGCGTAAAGGGCTGCAAACGTCCTCACCACGCCACCCTACATGCTGAAGTCCCGGCCAAAGAGGAAGTCGAACAGGTGACTACGAACCAAGCAGAGGTCGCAATGGCCACAGCTACACCTGGAGGGAGTGACGTGAAGCTGAAGATATGTCCGATCATCATCAGCGGCCAGCGGGGGGCGCAGCGAACATACGCGCTCTTTGATGAAGGGGCCACGATCTCTCTAATCGACGAAGACCTCGCGAACGAAGTTGGAGCTAGCGGACCCAGTACTTGTCTAAAACTAAGAAGCATAGACAAAGAAGTCACGAGCATGAACAGCAGAACCGTCCGCGTCAAGATCATGGGAGATGACGTCAGCGGACACAGCTCTGTCATCACATTCCGAACGATGGCAGGTCTGGACCTATCGACGCAGTCGTTGCCAAAGGAGGCACTACAACTGGAACACCTGCGAGGACTGGATATCTCAAGCCTAGCCTACCAGAACGCCAAGCCACGAGTCCTCATAGGAACTGACAACTGGCCGTTGATCATCACGAGGGAGCTGCGAGCGGGCAAGCCGTATCAGCCGGCAGCCTCCAAGACCTTACTAGGATGGGTGATCCACGGAAGAGTACCTAGAAGCTGTCAAGATACAGAGAAGATCTTGCACATCAAACTAGATGAGAAGATCGAAGATCTGGTCGAACATCACTTTCGCGTCGACTCGCTAGGGATATCTATGAAGAATGAATTCACGAAAGAAGATGACCTACGAGCCATGAAGATCTTCGAAGAAACCGCGGTAAACAAAAACGGAAGATTCGAAGTAAGTCTACCGTGGAAGAGCGAAGGCATGAAGCTACCAAACAGCTACAACGCTGCCTTGAAGAGGCTGAAGACACTTGAGTCCAGCTTAGAACGTCGTCCCGAAGAGAAGAAGCAGTACCACGAGCAAGTGGAGAACCTGCTAAAGAAGGGATACGCCGAGCAGTGTAGTGGCGAAGAAGAAGACAGTTCAGTAGCGTGGTACTTACCACACTTCGCAGTGAAGAACCCGAACAAGCCAGGAAAGATCAGGCTTGTCTTCGACGCAGCAGCCAAGGCGAACGGAGTCTGCCTGAATGATTGCCTGCTGGAGGGGCCGGACCTTCTGCAGTCTTTGCAGACCATACTGTTCCGGTTCCGAGAAGGCGCCTACGCGATAACAGCAGACATAGAAGAAATGTTTCTGCGTGTGAAGATAAAAAAGGAAGATCAACCTGCGCAGATGTTCCTATGGAGGGAACAATCAACAGACAAACCAGTGAAGATGAAGATGACTTCAATGATATTTGGCGCATCAAGCTCTCCGTTCCTGGCACACAGCGTCCGGAACAAGAACGCACTTCAGCACGCGAAGACACACCCTGAAGCCGTTCTACCGATCATGGAAGCCCACTACATGGATGACTACGTGGATAGCTTCAACGACCTGGAGAGCGCCAAACGAATCATCGTGCAAGTCGACGAGGTACACAAGAAAGCCGATTTCCATCTTCGAGGTTGGAGCAGCAACAACGAGGAGCTGCTAGAGGTCACACCAAAGGACAGACGAGCAAAAGCGGGAACAACACCACTAGGAGGACAAGAGAAGACCTTGGGACTTCTATGGAACCCGAAGACCGACAAGCTGAGCTTCAACACTTCGCTGATTCGAGTCTCAGAAGCCGTGAAGTCAAGAGAACGAGCCCCCACGAAACGAGAAGCCCTGTCAACGGTAATGAGCATTTACGACCCGCTGGGACTTCTGAGCTGCTACACCATTGCAGCGAAGATCACTCTTCAGAAATTATGGCGCCTCAAGACTGGATGGGACGAACCGATTCCTGAAGACATCGCCAACGAATTCGACGGTTGGATCGCAAACTTAAAAAACATCAAGAAGCTGCAGCTTCCCCGAAGCTACAACGGGGGGAGAGAAGTGCAACGTCGAGAATTGCACATCTTCTGTGACGCAAGCGAAGAAGCATACGCAACGGCTGCATACTGGAGGCTCACCTACAGCAACAAGGAAGTGGAAGTTGTGCTGGTGGCAGCACGCGCGAAGGTCACCCCGCTCAAAGCACAAACCATTCCCCGGCTAGAGCTACAAGCAGCATTAATTGGAACGAGGTTAGCGAAGGCCATCAAACAAGAACACAGACTTCGCATCGATGACACGGTCTACTGGAGTGACTCGCAAACAGTCTTACATTGGCTGAGGAACGGGAGTCGACGCTACACGCCCTTTGTAGCACACCGGCTCGGCGAGATCACAGAAGAAACGAAGCCAGCAGACTGGCGGTGGGTGCCGACTCACCAGAACATAGCTGACGTAGCAACGCGAACAGGCTACGTGCCAACGTCCGAAAATGATCCATGGTTTGGAATGTCGTCATTTTTGGAGAAGCCTAAACGTGACTGGCCACGCCAAGAAGATAGCAGCGATGACATTACCACGGAACTACTACATGTCATCACTGAAGAACGGAAAAAAGAAGATGCAGCACTGCCTGACATCAGCCGATTCTCCTCATACGATCGGTTGATTGGAGCCACGGCAAGAATATTACAGTTCGTAGATCTTTGCCGCAAACAGAAGACTACGCTCAGCCATGAACACATCAAGAAGGCAACGAATCTCTGGCTGCGACGAACACAGCAAGACTCGTTTCCTCACGAAATAGACTGCACGAAGAGAGGCATCATCGTGCCCCGATCAAGCCCTCTTCATCGCTTTAACCTACTATGGGAAGATGGACTCCTAAAGCTCAATGGGCGCGCGAACAAGGCAGCGGTACCTGATACAGCAAAGCGACCCATACTGCTGGATGGGCGCCATCCATTCACAAGACTACTCATCGGGCGAGAACACCGAAGAGCTGGCCATGCGAACACCGAGAGAATAGTCAACGACGTTCGACAAAAGTTCTGGGTGACACGATTGCGGCCTACAGTGAAGAAAGTAGCCGCCGACTGCCAGATGTGTCAACTAAGAAAGACGAAGCCAAGAAACCCACCAATCGGAGATCTACCGATTGAACGCCTGCAGTCATACCACAGACCGTTCAGCTTTTGCGGAGTAGACTTCTTCGGCCCCATCACAGTGACGATAGGCAGACGACGAGAAAAAAGATGGTGTGCTCTTTTCACCTGCCTGACAACAAGAGCCATCCATTTAGAGTCAGTCGCTTCCTTAAGTACTGACTCTGCCATCATGGCTCTCAGAAGAATGGCTGCCAGAAGAGGATGGCCCAAGACGCTGTACAGCGATAATGGAACAAACTTCAGAGGCGCAGACATAGAACTAAAGAAAGCTTATGCCGAATGGCTACCAGAACTATCAAGACTGGCGATGAACTACGACACCGAGTGGAAATTCATAGCCCCAGGAGCTCCGAACCAGGGAGGCGCATGGGAAAGGCTAGTGCGTTCGGTCAAGAACGCGCTTACCGCGACGTTAAAGGAGAAAGCGCCGAAAGAAGAGACCCTGACCACTCTGCTGACCGAAGCTGAATACTCAATTAACTCAAGACCATTGACCCATGTCTCCGTGGATCCAGAAGACCCAGAAGCGCTGACGCCCAACCACTTTCTTCTGGGATCATCAACCGGACTACCACACACCGGAGCCTGCGAAGAAGCGGACCGGCGGACTTGGAGAGCAGCAATGGCACTTGCGGACAGCTTCTGGCAGCGGTGGATGCGCGAGTACCTACCCACACTGGTGCCACGCCTTGACCGTCACGAACGCCAGGTTGCCGTCAGAACAGGCGATCTGGTCATCATCGCTGATCCACAACTACCACGGAACATGTGGCCCAGAGGCACTGTCACCAGGACCTTTCCAGGACCTGACGGTGTCACGCGCATTGTAGATGTGCTAACCAAAGGTGGGACCTTCAAAAGACCCACCTCAAAAATCATCGTGATATCTACATCCGCACCTTCCCCGGACCAGAGGGAAGGGACGCGCTGCACCAACGAGAGGCTGTCTACCGGAGGAGGCTACGGTACACCTTCGCCGGGGGGAGAATGTTAACGACAGCCACAAGACCAAAAGAAGTTTCATATGATTTCATTAAGCTTTAATATTGTCGTTTATTTTCTACTAGACTTAAAGAAAGAGAAAAATGTATAAGTAAGAACGAATACGAAAATTGTTAAGAAAAATTAAATAGGATAGCAATATATGTAAGAAAGAAATGAACATAGTAGTGCCGTGTGCAAACTTCGTGCTCAATAATTAGAGATAATAATGGATCGCTTTAGTCGCTAATTGAACGCAGAAAATCATACAAGAATAGAGCCGAATTTGTATGCAGTACGTTCATTCCTTCCTACGGTTTAATAGTGAATACAGCTACTAGTGAAAAGTGAAGTACCAGTAATTACCAGTGAATTGTGAAAATAGTAAAAGTATTAATAAATTAATGTGTGTCAGTATAAGTGCAGTGTTTTACTGGGGAACAGTCAGTGCCTAGTGTTAAATTTAAATTACAGTCCACTCGCTCTCTGGGCTTGACGACTGTACTCTCTCCATAGTGTAACACCAACACCACCGTTGTGTCTGATTTCCATAACACAAGTGCATTGGCTACTCACTTTGGGATCAGAGCAATGTATGTGATTGGTGTCCAATATTTATTTATTTATTTATTTATTAAGTATATGTAATCTTTCCCTTGAATCATCATTTATGGCTCATTCTTGCTATATAGTTTTTATTTTTCTGGGAAATTAAATGATATGTTGAGCACCTGAAAATTCGAGATGAGAGAGATGAAGTCACGTTAATCCCGTTCAACTGTCTGTCCGTCCGTCTCACTAACGGAATAACGTCTTCCAATTGTGGGGCTGTTATCAGCATTAACTTTATTACTTTAAGCTTTCGTTTTTTCCTGTCTTGATAATTCTTTCTGAGTATTCTTAGAGAATTCTAAGAATATCCAGAAAGTATTCTCAAGACAAAAAAAAACGACACGACCTATTGAATATCAGCGAACTGACAGTGAGTGATACACTAGGGTAGGAAGCCAATCCATATTGTATAGTCTCAGTCACAAAATTGAGTAGCTTAACAAAGAGGCAAAATCTGATATTGAATATGTATAGGTTTTTTAGATAAACCATGTCTGATTGTCCAATAAAAAATAGTACGATTTCACACAGGATTGATTTAAGATTACTGAATTTTGTGAGTATTAACGTCTATATTTTGCGTGATTTCCATTTATATTTAATTCGTTTTCGAAGAAAAATCATACGCCATAGTCAGTGATTCAAAAATAGGGCCCATGTTTACAAATTAGTCGCCCAACTGCACTAATTCCAGCCCGTTGTTATGGCGGATTTAATTGGCGAGTGATTGCCGCGCCCGGCCGCGTCGAAGGGGCTGCTATTGACTGCTGGCTAATTACAGCTGGAACAAATCCGTGGTTACCTACTACTATGATTGTAAGGATTCAAATCATGAAAGATACTGTGAGAACATTGGCCCTCATTAGCGGACAACCGGTTATCAATGCGACTGTAGTTTTTTTTTTCTTGTTGTAAACGAGGGAAACCCTCCAATTTTAAAGGCACGTTTAGTGTTTCTTTACTAGAATCTTAATGTTGACGTGTTGTTACGTCTGATAGTCAACATCTTGTGGGGCTGAGCTAATGGTGGAACTGCTTAACGCTTAGGAGTTCAGTAACTACAATGACAGAACTTATGATAGGTAGTTTGTACCATCTTAGACAACAAAATCATAAGGTGCAACTTCCCCCTCTCCCCCCCACCCCCCTCTCCTGTAATCTCTAAAAACGAGGAAACAAAATTATCTTTTAAAATTGTTTGTTTTAAATAAGTTCCTTTCCTCTCAATAGTCAAGAGTTTATTTAAGACTTTTTAGTACATTTTGGTTTTGAAGTCGGTTTTTACTTTTTTAAAATAAAATTGTTCCAATTTGAATCGAAGATAGCGTTCGCATCGAAATAAACAGTGAGTCAAATAATAATTATTATGCGTGTTAAGGTTTTATCTATAATTAAACTTGTTTCTACAAAATCCTGAATGGTTCCCGTAGCACCACCCTTCTGACTGAAATTTCTCTTCGAGTTTCCAAAAAGTCCCTCGGACATGATCGTACTTTCTCAATTCCACTCTGAACCATAAATTATGTATCCTCACACAATTCTATTTACAGCAGACTTGACAATGTACCTGAAATATTCGGATCATAATAATTGCGTAAATGGAAAACCGGCCTCCATAAAATAATCAATCAGTCTTAATGGTTGAAAATCATGTTTAATATAATTATATATATTGTTGTATAAAATGTGAATATTAATAATTTATATTTGTTTGTTCTTATGAAAATAAATACTAATAAAGTCATATTCACTCCAGTATCCATTGGGAACTCAACTCTCGAAGTTGTCGACAAGTACGTCTACCTGGGACAAGTGATCCAATTGAGTAGGTCCAACTTCGAGAAAGAGGTCAATCGACGAATCCAACTCGGCTGGGCAGCGGTCTCCAACTCGGTTAATTACGCAAGAATGTCTTCTCATCTCATCTACCTCAGTGTCTAAAAACGAAAGTCTTCAACCAGTGTGTGTTACCAGTGATGACATACGGATCCAAAACATGGTCTCTATCTATGGGCCTCATAAAGAAGCTCAAAATCACACAACGAGCGATGGAGAGGGCTATGCTGGGTGTTTTTTTACGGGATCGAATCAGAAATGAGGAGATACGTAGGAGAACTAAGGTTACGGATATAGCCCTGAGAGTCAGTAAGCTCAAGTGGCAATGGGCCGGGCACATAGCGCGACGAACTGATGGCCGTTGGGGCAGGAAAGTTCTAGATTGGAGACCGTTTGACCAAAGACGTAGCGTAGGACGTCCACCAACAAGATGGACAGACGACCTTAAAAAGATCGCAGGATCAAACTGGATGCAGATCGCTAGTGATCGGTCGCTGTGGAAAGCCGTGGGGGTGGCCTATGTTCAGCAGTGGACATCCTTTGATAATGATGATGATGATATATTCACTCTATCTAATTAAGTTTTAATAACGCTAATGTATGTAATTGTAATTAATTTGGCTACCTCTATATTATGTTTTATTCTATCGTAAGATACTGTATAATGCCATGTGCACATGTTTTGGAGTTACAGTGTATTAATGACAGCTTACCTAAGATAGTATGTTATGTATCTATGTGTAATGCTGTTTGTGTACTGAATAAATAAATAAAAAATAAATTAAACTAAAATTGGCACCCAAAAGCAGTAAAGTATAATTGTAAAATCGTACTTATATCCTTTTACAAAACAACTGGAATAGTTATGATTTGTAGTGCGCTACAATATTCAAGTGGGCAAAGCAAAAGGGCAATACAAAAAGTTAGCATTGCATCTTCTGAGTGCAAATGTCAAATCGTTCATGACAGTTGACATGAATATTTTTAACATGAACAGTGTCATATATTTAATATTCATAAAGATGAAATACGAAACCAAAAATTAACCATTAGATGGCAAAGCGTCATTAATTTCCAAGTTGAATTGGCCCACTGTTGCATAAACAGACGGGTAGATATCGCATAACGTCACGCGTGATTTGTTTCCATAAGAGACCACAAATTTTGCAAGGTCGGACACACAGCACGGTAGCTCAATTGGTAGAGTGTTTGGCCCGGTTAGCCAAGAAGTTGCTGGTTCGAGTCCCGCCCGTGCGTAAATTTTTGGTTTTGTATTTCATCTTTACGTCTCCATTAAGAAACGTTTTACATTGTATCTAACGCAACTAGCCGCGTAGTATGTGGTCCAGATTTTTCTTACAAAAACGGATCTGCACTGCTACGACGTCGCAGCGTCGACGTAACGCGACGGACACGGTAGCTCCGCTATTACTTGTAGAGAGATACAGTTTTCCTCAAGGACATCAAGGGTGTAAGCTACTCAAAATTGTGTTGTTAAATTAGCCAAAAATTACTGATAGGTCAGCGGTTAAAGATTTTAAATGCGCCGGCCAGCATACGTGATGCGCGGCTGAAACAATATCTTAGACGGGCATTTAAACGTTAGCCATCAGCGAGCACGGTAATGACCATAGTTTTGTACGATATCAACTTATTTCTGTCCCATGTTAAGCAATTTAGGGAATAACAAAATAACCATTTAAAATTATAATTTACTTAATGTAATAAAATACTTGAATATAATATTGTGATGACTGATCGAGTAGATTATTTTATTGTGAACTTTATGCGTCACCTATTATAATTGTACTATACTAATACGATTTTTCTTGGAAATATGTAAATAATGAGAAAAAATGAGCTTGTTTACAGATTCACAGACTTGTCGCTCTACGCTAACAACAGTTTTGTTATTGCGAACTAATTGGCGAGCTGCTATTGACTGCTAGTTAATTAAAGCGGTGCTACCCGCCCGGTTGAGCAGAAGGCGGAAATAAGAATCCGTGGTTACTACGGTGACTGTATTGATTGGGATTGGGATACCTTGAGACTGCTTATTTTGGGCACAGAGGAAAACATTTTGTTAAAAAAAAAAAGTTTTTGCAAAAATGATTTCATGCAGCTGAATTTGGGTATCACTTTTAAAATAATGTTATATCCAGAAATTAATGTATTCACTTTAATTATGAAATATTATTTTACTAGTTTAGAACATCCAAAAGCACAATCATCATTATGATCATCATTTTCAATAAGGACGTCCACTGCTGAACATATTCCTCCCCCACGCTTTTCCACAGAAACCAATGAATAGCGGTCAGCATCCAGTGTGAGCCTGCGATCTTTACAAGGTCATCAGTTTATCTTTTCGGTGGACGTCCTATGTTGCGTCGTTGGCAAACGGTCTCCAATCGAAATCCTTTCTGCCCCATCAGTTCTTCACGCTATGTGATATTCATCCTGAAATATTTAGAAAGATTAATATTCTACTCTGCCATTTACAAAATCGGCCAAACTTTTAATGGAAAACTTACAAACACAACCCTTTGTTTCAGAAGCAATTTAACCGTGAAAAAAGCGGAAAAAATATACAAAATATCTAGCTACGGAACCATAAAAACAACGCACTTTCCTCAACCCTAACAAATGCTTATCCAAGTTTAATCCGATCCACGTGTACGATTTATGGCACCGCAGTGAGGGCTGCCACTTTCGTGATTGCTTTTTAAGAAACAATGTAAAATTTACAATGAGGAGAATTCATCCGTGTGAAAAAAAATAATTCTACTGGCTAGAGGCTAAACAAGACTGAGGATGCAACTATCACATCAAGTTATTTTAGAGCGAGACAAAGTTTACGTCGGTGTCACATGCCGCATTCAAATGTCGTATACCGCATTCAAATGTCGTATACCGCATGCAAATGCGGTGGTGAACCACGCCGTGAAACATATTGTCGGCCGTCTTTTAGTGCGGTCGGTAACAGAAGTTAGCAGCAATGGCCATCTCTCTCTCTTAGGCCGTCTCTAGAACATTTATGTTTTTTTTTAAACCGTGAACAAACTAACGTACATACAAACACACAGGAAAAAATGATTATAATTATTATTATTTTCCCTTTTTAAATTTATTAAGCCAAGTGAGCTACGTTTGTGGTATTGGAATTGGTAGAGTCATCCTGAAAAAGTTTCTGACAATGCGGCAGGTGTTCACAATGACCATGATTCCATAACGGGACACCACTGCAGGGTAAAGGCCTCCCTTCCCCTTTTCCACTCTCCACAATTTTAGACAACTTCGCCTTCGAGTTCTTGTTAAATGAATCCAGCTCGTCACGCCATCTTTTTCTGGGTCTACAGCGTGGCCGTCTTCCATTTAAGGGGATCCACTCGTTGCAGATTTTGGCCTAGAGGTCATCCAACATTTGGGTTACATGATCAGCCCAGTCTCACTTTAGCTGAGCAGCTTTTTGGGAGAAGTCGGTGATAAGCGTCTTAGAGCGTAGTGTGGTGAACCGGATTCGGTCAGTCAGTTTTACCCCCAGTTTACTGCGCTCCGTTGCTCTCTGACAAACCTTTAGGCTGGACCTCTGTTGATTAGTCAAAGACCATGTTTGGGGACCATACGTGAGGACAGGGAGAATGCACATGTCCATGAGTTTACGTTTCAGGCATAGTGATGATTTACTCTTTATAAAGTTTTTAAAAAGACCGATGGATTTTCCAGGCGATTTTGATGCGTCGCGCAGTCTCTTTTTCCTGCCTTGCCTGGAATGAAACTATTCGATCATCGACATATTACAAAAAACGAAAAATGATACCCCCCTTTTTAAGTCAGTTGAAAGTCTTGTTGAAGCTTCTCCGACGTAGCGTTGATGACTCAGACGTTGGCGACTTTAATTATGTAGTCTATTTCGTTTTGACTTTATAATGTCCACACATATCCTGCTGAGTTAAATTATCAGCAATCTATAAGTCCAAAAATTGTTGAGCTATGGATTGATGTAAAATAAATAAAACTTCAGCTCACGTCTTTCATAACTTCTTGGTAATTACATCCTTAACTCAAATCAATTCGTTTGAGTAGTAATTGTATTACTGCAAACTACTTACAAGGTAAAGTACTATGATAAAAGAGACTGATATTATCAAAATGCTGTAGACAAACTGTAGAAAAAATGGTTTGTATTATGCGCAAGTGCATTTTGTTCTGATAAGACAAAATGAATTGAACCAGCGATGTATTACAAAAAAAATGATTTTAGCCATAAAACTTGACATTGTCGTTTTCTACTGCGAATAAGCAATTTTGATATACATTGATTTCTGTTTAAAGAATTTGAAAGCACTATGACCAAGTCAAGGTAACTACGCATACTTTATAGAATTGATTAATACTTTTGCTCCAATTACAGGCCACACTCTGTATAGCAGGCAGCCCTGGCCCTAGCTACTCGTAGGTAAACGCAAGAAAAAGGTTCTAGTTAGCAAACGAGCGACGGGGGTTAACTGCGGAACAGATCAGGTGAGCAGAGAATTAATCACACCTCGACAGGATCGAGTCAGCGTTCGGGTGAGAAGGCCAGGAAATTGGCGGTTGGACGTTTCATCCTGATTGGAACGGTCCTCACAGAACGCATAGATGTAGAGATTATAAGGCCAGATAAGTGCAAGAAGAGAATAAAGATATGTGGTTTCTAAATAAGTACTCGTCTCACGTTGTGCAGATAATGAGACCTAAATAAAGTTTGCAAATCCCACTTCAGTTGTTATAATATAAAAAAATATGCTTAATGACACAGACGCATCAGGAAATGCAATATTCGATATAACATAAATACTTAGTTATACTTAAACGCAACTTTGATTTTCATCGACTAGAAAATGGATGTCGATTCACTTTTTTTCTTCACAAACTTGGAACTTATCATTTACCTTTAATGTACTCACTAATCAGAAACTTAAATTAATGTAAATGTTTTATAAAACGTTTAACTTAGACTCTGAGTTATGGGGTAGTCATCAACATCGTCACCATTATCAGCCAAAGGACGTCCACTGCTGAATATAGGCCTCCCCCATGGTTTTCCACAGTCGTCTAACCATCTTGTCAGTGGACGTCTTATGCGCGCTTTTGGTCGAATAGTCTCCAATCTAGAACTATTCTGCCCAACGGCTATCAGTTCTTAGCGCTTTAGGTAGTAAGGTACCTAAGCAATCAAATGTCTACTATTGTCTCAACACACACTTACTTCATAGCCTCACTTCTCCTAACACTGAACCTTTTCTCAGTCAGAATAGATTCTCATTCAATTATCTAAATGAAAGCCGGATCGGTCTGTGATCTCGCGTCGCTAACACAATTTGCGTCCACTCGTACAGTTTGGTCTGTAATCAAATAAATGAGTTAGACTTGGTAGTTTTACTCATTACGTGACTTACAGGATTGTTTGGTTATAAATTATTTCGTCTGTAACGTGTTGTGGAGAACACAGTGAAGTAGGTGCTCAGTTGAACTGGTGACGTATTTCGATCTTCCTTTAATTCAATTTTAAGTTTCAGGCAGTTCAAATACCACTCAACCAGTTGAATCTGTTGCAGGGTTATTATTTAATCCGTGATATTAAAATTTTACTTGTGACAGTATAATTACACTGATTATTGTCAATCGTTTGCATTACTTACAATTTAACGGGTAAGTTTCAGTGCCATTATAATTTCACTCGACCGATACAGTCAAATTGTAAGGCAGAATATTTTGACAATAACACTGGTCTAAAATATCTCAGCGACAAGTACATATACATAATACACAGAGTTAAGAAAATAGAGAGATTTTTTAAACATCTATTTTTGAATTTTATTATCAATGCTTACTTGTCATTTAATAAATATAACTTTAATAGTAGGTAATACTGGTAGTTACAAGTTGGTTAGTCAGTAGCCTCAATTTATGGCTTACAGTCCGTTTTTCTTTGCTAGTCGAATATTGTAAACAATCTTGACCTTCCTCGAATATTGTCGAATATTGTAAACAATCCTTTTTAACGAAAAAAATAATTTTAAAATAAGATAAACTGAAATTTTTTATAGTAAAATACTGAGACCTTTTAAAATCAAATAGTTAATTAATGTTATTCACGGATATTATTTTAAAACTTATGAAAAGGTTGACTAGCAAAGAAAAACGAACTTTAGAATAAAGCTTAAATAACAATTAAGGAACGAAATCTAATAAAAATCAAAATATGATATCTTAACAAGTCAAACGTTTCAAGGTTACATAAACAAATAAAAAATTAAACTAAGACATGCAACATAAAAAAAATACTTAATATTAATACCTATTCAAACACGAAACCATTTCCTTGCGGCAAGGAGGCTATGATGCTGGCTGCGTTGCCGCGTTGGATAGCTATGCTGATCCTTTGGGCTAGGAACCAGCCAGCTTTATTATTGGCTGTTAAAGAATTTAATTTTGGCGTAATTTTTCTAAACAGTAATTTAGCAGAGGGTCCCCACGGCCCAAATGTTTCAACGCCAAACGGCGCAAACACATAATCACTTGCAAGTGAAACGTACTTGCGACGCTTGGCGTTTTCAGCCAACTCCGCTGCTGCTCCAGCTTTAAGGGCTGATTCTCTGAGATGGGAAGGGGCCAAAGTATCGACACAAGTTGCATCCCAAACTAAGGCCCGACCCCGTTCCCAGGGAATAAGCGTTAGGCCATCGGGTCTCTTGCCATCATCACGGACCAAACCACGTGGTTCCAACGTGGAAGGAACATTAATGGTCGCAAGAGCTCTTCTGATGGCGTCATTAAGGGTAGCGTGACGGGCAAACAGTCTAGTAAATTATAATAACACTGACAAGGGCCCATAAAATTATACGAACCAGTCGTCATTGACAATGAACCAGTGTAATTTAATTTCACTGGAGAAATTATAATATCACGTCTTTGACAAAATCCCTGCGACAAATCGCTAAATTGGCATTAAAGTATTGGTGTTTCACTCACTCGTGTAGTAATTCAATCTGCTAAGCGGATAAGTATGCTAAAGTCCGATCCTTACTATTACTACTGGCATTGTGCCTTTTAAATGTAGGTCTCTCCAGTATCGACTGGAACAAACTATTCCTAGATTGCCCTGTGGAAATCGCTATTTGCAAATTCTATGAAACACTCTATACTTTAATAAATATGCACGTTCCCAAAAAAAACATAAGGGCTTCGCAGTTTCCGGTGTGGTTCACAGGAGCGTTAGTTCACATTTTTAGAAATAAAAACACCGCCTGGGTTAGGTGGAAGAAATTTGGGAATCAAAGCGATTACGTGATGTTTTCCATGTTTAGAGCTAGATTCAAAAGAGAATCTAAAAAGTGTTACACGGCTTATATGGAATCGATCGAAAATGGCGTCACTAACAACATACGGCACTTTTGGACATATGTAAATAGTGTTAAAGCTACGCCAGATATTCCAAATAGAGTTACATACAGTAATCAAATAGCTGATAATCCTGATGATGTGTGCAACCTGTTTTCCTCTTTCTTTGAATCAGTTTTCGAGCCCTCCTGCATCACAGGCGACTTTGACATAAACACCCTTCAGGAAACTAACCCAGCATCCACATGTGTTCTAAGTAACATCAACTTCACCCTCGACGAAGTACTGAGGGAATTGCGAAGCCTTGATGCCACCAAAGGAGCAGGTATCGATAACGTTCCACCGCTCTTTTTGAAATGTACTGCTAAGACGATATGCCACCCAATCCAGCTCATTTTCAATATGTGTCTGAAAGAAGGCACATTTCCATCTATATGGAAAGCCGCTCGGATTGTACCAGTCTTCAAGGGAGATGACCGATCGAAAGTTGAAAATTACCGTCCTATTTCTATTTTGTGCACCCTGTCAAAGGTCTTGGAGAGGTTAGTTCATAACATCATCTACCCTGCATTACATAATATAATTATTGAACAACAACACGGCTTTGTTCAACGCAGAAGCACCAGTACAAATTTGTTACTTTACGTCACTTACCTATTTGAAGGCATAGACTCAAACAAGCAGATTGACAGTGTATATACTGATTTCCAGAAGGCGTTTGACAGGGTAGATCATCGGATACTACTGGAAAAGTTGGCTTTTAATGGTATTCGTGGAGACCTCTTGCGCTGGTTCAGGTCCTACATTCTCAATCGTACTCAGAAGGTTGTTATTAAAGGGCACGAGTCAGATTACGTCCCGGTGAGTTCCGGCGTGCCACAAGGTTCTATTTTGGGGCCTCTTCTATTTATTTTATTTATAAATGATATATCTAGCTGCTTTCAATACTGTAACTTTCTGCTGTACGCAGACGACCTAAAAATATATCACACAATCGATAATGCTAATGATCATCAAAAATTCCAGTCGGATCTTGACCGTTTCTCTTCGTATTGTAACAAAAACAAATTAAACCTTAGTATTAATAAATGTAAGCAAATAACTTTTACTAAAAAAACAATAATAACGCACTTTGGATACAGTTTAAATAATGTTCAGCTCGAGTCGGTCAGGTCTATTAGGGACTTGGGAGTAAATCTGGACTCAAAATTACAACTAGATGTACATGTACACAATATAATAAGCAATGCTTACAAAATGTATGGATTTATAATGCGCATTAGTAAACAATTTGTTAGACCAACTACACTCATGTATTTATACACATCTTTGATACGCTTGCAATTAGAATACGCAGTACCCATTTGGAATCCCTACTATGATAAATATAACAAATCAATTGAAAAAGTTCAAAAAAAATTCTTACGTACTATTCACTACAAATGCTTCCATGGTCGCTTGTCCTATGACCAGCTTCTCAAAAAATATCACCTTCTTAGTCTTAAGAATAGACGCGTGCTGCTCGAGGCAAAGATGTTATATGATCTGTACCACAATAGATATGACTGCATTTCATTGATTAACAAATTATGTTACAGGGTGCCCATCAGAGCTCACAGACGCACACCTTGTCAATTGTTTGCAACCTCTCGATGTCGAACAAATGCTGGCAAGCGCTCACCCCTTCACAGACTTGTACACACATACAACGAGATGTTTAATTCAATTGACTTGGCAGTGACGCTACCGAGTGCATTTAAAAAGATTGTAACTACTGCACTTACTGCAGCATCACATATTAATTAATTATATTGTTTACAAAATAATTAATACACCAGCACTAGCACACGCATCGCAATGTGTCCTTTTGACTTATATGTGGTAAACGGTATTGGTGTCAAATAGACATAGACTTGTAATTATATATTGTTAAGAAATTTTGATTTGTCACTGTTTGTTTATCCCAATAAATTTAAAAAAAAAAAAGTCCATTTCTTTTTGCTTGCGGAATATTGTGAACAATCTTGGCATTCCATTTTACCGAAATATGTAATTAAAAGAATAATCAGATAAACACATAATTCACCAACTACATAGGTTTATTACCAATTCATCGTTTAGCACAGAGATCGCGCGCAATAGAATCGCTTCAACACTACGCTTGCAACATTTCAAAAAAGTGTGATTGTAGCTGCATTTCTGATCTATTAGACCTCTTACACACTGCAACTTTTAGCATCGATGCAATCGCACTTCTGCATCAATGCAGTCGCCAAAATTCAGTAAATAATTTGTTGATTGAAGCGACTGCATCAATACTAAAAGTAGCGCAGTGTTTTAAGGTTTACATTTTGCGACTGCATCAATGCTAACGCGCGTAAGCGTCGCGACTGCATCGCTGCTAAAAGTCGCGATAAAGTATGTAAACAGCAGCAACATAATATTGAAATAAATAGCCATCCGTGTTTGCAATCGTAACCAACGAGAAGCATAACAAATTATATATTATAATGTTTCTGTATAGTTCAGGCTTCAGTCGATCGTCGCAATACGGAAGTAGCTAGTGGGCGCCAGATATGACGTGGGAATCTGATATCCGCCTCTCGTGCTTTAGATTATACCCTCAAATAAATAAATCTATTTATGGTTTACCTCCTAAAAGAAAAGTTAAATTTAATACCATCCTGTGGAATTTCAGCATATTTTCAAATTAAAAGAGGTAAAGATTTACAATATTAAATGAAATTAGTCATTAGGTACTAACAGAGCTCATAAATTCTTTGTTATTCTAAACTCTCTTTGTCCTTGTCAACCGATTGTATAAATAAATAATAAAAAATAAATACAATTAGTGTGAATCTCAATGAACCACGTAGATACTCATTAGAAATAATTATTAAGGGATTGCTACCATGTCATCATTATCATCATTGTCAGCTAAAGGACGTCCACTGCTGAACATAGGCTTCCCCCACGAATTTCCACAGCGACCGATCACAAGCGTTCATCCATCCATTTTGATCCTGCGATCTTTACAAGTTTGTCTGTCCATCTGGTCAATGTACTTCCTTCCCCGCGTCATTGGTCGAAGGGTCTCCAATATAGAACTTTTCTGACCCAACGGCCATCACTTCTTCTCGCTAAGTGCCATGCCCATTGCCACTTAAGCTTACTGATTCTCAGGGTTATGTCCGTTACCTTAACTCTTCTACGTGGGATAATCAGAAAGCTGTACGACACAAAAAAATGTTCTAAAGGGACATATATTTCTATTAAATCTTTTCAAAGTACTCTCCTTCAGCCTTTATACAAAGATGCATGTGTCTGAACCAGTTTTCAAAACTCTTTTTCCAGTCCGCGGCAGGCACCTCGTTTACAGCCTGCTCAAGGCAGCAAGCGCATCTTCCGGCGACGAAAATAGTATTCCTTTGAACTGTTTTATTTTATTTTTAGAAACAAAAAAGTCGCACGGTGCTAAACCAGGGCTGTAAATAGGGATACCCAGGAATTTGACCGGCGTACCATTTGAAGTCTATCGAACGATTCATTCGGTTTCAGGCGGCACTAGAAATCGTAAAAAATCATAGCTTTGAAATGTTTCCGGCGCAGATTCACGCATAAAAAACACTTTTCTTCGCAATACTTCCTGAATGGCCTGATACGCGTATCCTTATTTCTGAATTTAATATTATTATTATATTGATCTCGTTGGAAAGCTTAGCCCGCTCCATCTCTTGTTGTGTGATTTTGAGCTTCTTTATAAGGCCCATAAAAAGAGAACATGTTACAGATCCGTATGTCAACACACTGGTTGAAGACTTTCTTCTTCATACACTGATGTAATTGAGACGAGTAAACACTCACCATGTACCTTATTATTTTCGATATTCCAATATTTCTGCAATGTTGCAAGTGCTCATACTCACTGCGTATCTGAAGTTTTTCGGGTAAGCTGTTACTGGCCGATATGTCGGACTAGGTATCACGTAACATTTGTAATGTTAATGACCTTTATTAGTTTAGTACCATGAATCTATTTACTTCCTTTAAATAAGTAAGTACTTATCCAATAAATTTGTATGTGTTAAGTAGAAATTATTATAATATTTGTTAATGAAAAAAGAAAATTAAATTCAACCCCATAAATTGCCCAAAAGTACACAAGATAACTATTTTTAACAAAATGGATTTCCTAACAAATTTAAAAAGTATTGCAAACTCTCCCAGAGAAATGAAAAATGAACTACTCAAAAAGATCGGCTCACTCAGGACCCTACTCGAAGCACTGAACATTAAATAAACAATTTTAGACCAAAGTGTTCGGCTGTGAGAGTCAGGCTTCTAGAGAAATATCGCATACCTAGATTGATTACGAATCGTAGGGGACCAAAATTTTTCTACGTTACATTGTAGGTGAAGTAATAGTTTTTTTCATACTGTCCCACTGCGTGCGTAACAAATATTCCCGAAGTGTTTTGAATCAAAAAAGAATAAATTACTTCACTTTCCGTCGCATTACTTTTTATAAGAACGTCCAGGTAACTCCGTTTTGACGAACGTTTTATTTACAAATATAACTATTGCGTCACCTACGATGAAACCTGGATAAATTATTGCCGTCACCTACAATTATTATCAGCTAAGACATGTGAGATCTCACTAGAAGCCTGGCTAAGACAGCCAGATCTACACAACTAAAGTCAGACTATCTCAGTTCCTCAAAGCAAAATCCTGACGTGCCAGACAGTGACAAAAATACAAAAAACATTGCTTCATAGTAGAACGACTGGAAAAGGATTTCATATCTACCTGCTGTTAATTTAAGCTGTTTCTTTTGCAGTCTAGACCAGAATAAGTCTCATTGGCATTCTAATCCTACAGAGAGTGCTCGATAATTTAACGCAGACTCTGCGATGTTCATTTTAGACGGCTTTTTACAGAGTTTTTAGGGTTCGGTTCAGCAGTGCAGACAAACGATTTTTTTGCTTTAAAATACTATGATTGTAATAAAATTAAAACGCCTTTTCTTACATTCAAGATGTAATACTTAGTTGGAAAAATAATAAGAAGTTATAGCTTTTGTTTAAAGTTGTAGCTGTGCCCAAAAAAACAAAAGGATTTTAGAATCACTACCACATCATCATTGGACTCAGCGTATTTATAGATGATATTAGTAGTATTGAGGTCCGATCTAGGGAGTGAATCATCCCCGTCTCTAGCACTTTTTGCTACACGTGTCGAAAATAATGTGTGAGTCAAGGGGACGGACATTGCGTTGACGCCTCTTTAGCTTTAGATGATGCAGTCAGGCTTCATGGTGTGAATCGTGAATAACCATCACAGGATGTAAGCAAACTGATAAGAGTTACATGTTTCTGAGCGAAGCTTTTTTGACATTGAAGAAAGAGCAATGTCCAATTTAGCTAAACATTGTCTAACTATTTTATTTTATTACACCAGTTTAGTTTACCGGTACAATATAAAATTTTTCAGTCACAAAGTGATTGTAATTATTAAATCTAGACTATAAACCTAATCTTGCGTACACGCATGAGACAAATAGAGTGGACAAAAGGTACAAAAATTTAAAACAATATGAACTTACTAATTCACATCTAAGATCTTAAAAAATAACACTAAAATACTAAATAAAAGAAACAGTATTATTAAAAAATAACTATCGGAAATTATATCCAGTTGAATGTAAATGGAAATCTGCGTGATTGCAAAACTAAAGTAATCATTATTAAATAATAATGATTACTTTAGTTTTGCAATCACATAGCATAAAAGTACTCACGACACCCTGCAAGTAATATTTTTTGTACGGAATCTAAAAATAGCAGCGTCGACTTTTTTTCCAGTCGTATTAAGAACAGCATAAGGCTTAAATGGTGAAGTGAGAGGGGACAGCTTTAGCAAACGTTTTAAGACTTAACGTTTTTCCGCTTGTTCAGACTGTAATGATATGCCTGAGTACTTTGTAAGTATCTAGATTTATGGAGGTCTATACACTAGTAGAAAAACCGTGTTTGGACTCATCATCAAGATCATGTAATCATGAGTATGGTCTCATTTGATATAGCGCAAGAAACTGCACAGAAAATGATAGCTTACTTGTGTCGTTTGTATAATCTGATAGTTTTATACGTTCCCCGTCTTTCAACAAAATTCCATCATATTTTAGAAAATATCCATAATAAGTATAGACACGAATATGGTCTCAAGTTTGTGCAGGAAATTTCATTAACTAGGTGAAACTAACTTATTTGGAGTTGGTGCATAATGAAATGAAATGATATTTATTGCCTATAAAAATATGGTTATACAAAGGTCTTTAATCTAATATAGGTTTCACTTGGATCTACCTTTTCAGCTGTATACACATTTTATAAAATTTAAAATGAAATCAAGACAATTTATAGTTATGTGCGTAGACTAAGGATAAACGTAAGCTTGAGATCATGAACCAACTCCAACTGAATAAGTTTCTTCAAAACAGAGAGCAAATGTGTTTTTTTTTTTTCATTAATAAAACTACAGTCCACAGACTCTTTGGTCCGTGCCTTTTTTGATTTAGGTTTTTGTTATGTTGGGTTAATTTTTATTGTCGCTCCGCGCAAAATTTACAGTACTTTTTACAATAGGGTTAGGGTTTGGGTTGTTAGTTTATGCTATAACTCTCTTATAAGTTAAACATCGTCTCTTATTTTTACTAAAGATAACTTAATACATATATATTTATGTTTTTTTTTGTTTTTTTTCTTGTGTTGTTGTTATTATTGCTATTATTATTTGTATATGTACATATATTTTTATTGTATTTTTTTTGTTTTTATTATTACATATTTGTATTATTCTATAAGGTTTTGGAATTCTATTATCCTTATGATTTTGCTATACAATATTAAATGCAAATGTGTTATTTGAATTGTTTAGTCAGTGAAATTAGTGTAAATCAAATAAAACTCCAATGTTTATATGCTAAGCCAGTATTATTCCATAAGTTTGGGATAATCCGATGATTATATCAAGCAGCAACACTATTAATCACATTAAATCCGGGCTTAGACGGTAAAGCATAAATGATTTAATATATTTCACCTTCCTAAATGATCTAATTTGATTTACAATACTAAAATTCATTGAGAGCACTTAGCACTGAATCTAAAATAAAATATACAAGTAAGAACGAAGTATTTTTTACTCAGTACGCTTAAACTAATTTAAGTTTTTTACATCGGCAACTTTTAAGGTTGGTATTGTCAAATTGTGAGCCAATTGTCGAATCTACCACTGCAAACAGACTGCAGTAATTACGCATCTATAAAAAAACCGGCTACGTGCGAGTCGGAGTCGCCCACTGAGGGTTCCGTGCCAACATTAACTGAATTAGGGATCCACTTACTTCCACTAAGCTAAAATGTAACAATATTTTGATGACATCAAATATAACTTTGTTCTTCATAGTGTTTCTATGAAAATCAAAGTTATGTTTGCGGTTGTTGGAAATGTGCTATACCTCAAAAACTACTAGTTCGATCCCGTCCAAACCAAATTTCGTTGAAAGTATTTGTCAAGATCTACTTTATGTTTTTTTTCAAAATTTACACTCGCTTAGTTTAGAAGTTAAAGGGGGGGGGGGGGGGGAGGACGCCCATTTTACCACTTTGGAAGCGTATGTCTCGCAAACGTTAGACTTTTAGAGAATGGTTTTTGAAACCTCCATTTCATTTTAAAAGACCTATCCATACGAACCCAAGACGCATAGGTTTGGCAAAAAAAATTTTTTCGGGTTTAGTTACATGTATAAGAATCGTATAGCGGTTAACAGGATACATCTTCCTACTAAATTTCAACAGTGTGATGCTTATAGGTTAAAATGGCTGTGACATACGGACGGACAGACAGACAGACTTGACGAAACTATAAGGGTTCCGTTTTTTTGCCATTCGGCTACGGAACCGTAAAAACTAGTCACAAAGTGTCAACAAAGTGATGTGTGTTAGAGGTCTTCAAGAAATTGGATCAATCCTGTTTTTAGTATGCAATACATATCGGATTATAAGCTAAAACTATTTTATTATTTTAATACCGACGCTTAATAGTTTTTTTTTTGCGAAACCGAATTTCGTATCAGCTCCAGTCCGAGTAAGCGTGTGAAAGACACATTTGATAAATGCCCTACAAGTAAATCATAGCTGGCAGGAATATTTTACGCATCGCTTGTAATGTTTGGGTTAACTTTACTACAGTATATGTGATTTAGGTGACACAGTTTTATTTGGGTTTACTTTTACTAGCACTGTTTTCGGCAGTTAACGTCTAGCAGACAGTGCATAACAACGGTATTGAAAGCATAGTATTTATAACATATAGTATAGCAATTTCGCCCTGGGTGGCGCTTAAAACAAATAGGCTTTCACCCCTCGATTTTATGATCAGAACACGCGAGACACCCACTTCAAACTCATCTCATATAAGATATCTAGATTTTTTTTAATATGAAAATTGCAGTCTACATAGTTAATTATAACAACACTGACAAGGGCCCATAAAATTATACGAACCAGTCGTCATTGACAATGAACCAGTGTAATTATAATTTTACTGGTGAAATAATAATATCACGTCTTTGTCAAAATCCCTGCGACAAATCGCTAAATTGGCATTAAAGTATTTGTGTTTCACTCACTCGTGTAGTAATTCAATCTGCTAAGCGGATAAGTATGCTAAAGTCCATTTCTTTTTGGTTGCGGAATATTGTGAACAATCTTAGCATTCCTTTGTACCGAAATAATTAATTAAAAGAATAATAAGATAAACACAAAATTCACCAACTACATAGGTTTATTACCAATTCATCGTTTAGCAGAGATCGCGCGCAATAGAATCGCTTCAACACTACGCTTGCAACATTTAAAAAAAAGTGTTATTGTAGCTGCATTTCTGATCTATTAGACCCCTTACACACTGCGACTTTTAGCATCGATGCAATCGCGCTTCTGCATCGATGCTATCGCGCTTTAGTATCGATGCAGTCGCCAAAATTCAGTAAATAATTTGTCGATTGAAGCGACTGCATCAATACTAAAAGTAGCGCAGTGTTTTAGGGTTTACATTTTGCGACTGCATCAATGCTAACGCGCGTAAGCATCGCGACTGCATCGCTACTAAAAGTCGCAGTGTGTAAACAGCAGCAACATAATATTGACCTGAAATAAGTAGGCATCCGTATTTGCAATCGTAACCAACGAGAAGCATAACAAATTATATATAATGTTTCTGTATAGTTCAGGCTTCAGTCGATCGTCGCAATACGGAAGTAGCTAGTGGGCGCCGGATATGACGTGGGAATCTGATATCCGCCTCTCGTGCTTTAGATTATACCCTCAAATAAATAAATCTATTTATGGTTTACCTCCTAAAAAAAGTCCTCGTAAAAGTTAAATTTAATACCAGCTTATCCTGTGGAGTTTCAGCATATTTTCAAATTAAAGAGAAAAGATTTTGAAAATTAATGCTTAAAATTAGACATTAGGTACTAACATAGCTCATAAAATTCTTTGTTATTCTAAACTCTCTTTGTCCTTGTCAACCGATTGTATAAATAAATAATAAAAAAATAAATACAAGTAGTGTAAATCTCAATGCACCACGTAGATACTCATTAGAAATAATTATTAAGGGATTGCTACCATGTCATCATCATCATCATTGTCAGCTAAAAGACGACGACTGCTGAACATTGGCCTCTTCCACGATTGTCCACAGCAACCGATCATAAGCGGTCGGCATCCATTTTGATTCTGCGATCTTTACAAGGTCGTGTGTCCATCTCGTCGGTGGACGTCTTTACCCGCGTCATTGGTCGAAGGGTCTCCAATAAAGAACTTTTCTGACCCTACGGCCATCAGTTCTTCTCGCTAAGTGCCCTGCACATTGCCGCTTAAAGTTCGTATTTCTTTGCTAGTCCAATAATGTTAACAATATTTTTATCACTTTTAAAATAATGTCAGTGAATAAAATTAATTTACAATTTCATTCGAAACGATCTCAGTGCTAAACGATGAATTCTCAATGAAGTTGGTGAATTTTGTGTTTATCTTGTTGTAAAATGTTTTTTACAGAAAAAAGGTACACAATGATTGCTTACAATATCCGACAAGCCAAAAGAAATAGACTTTAAGCTTACTGATTCACAGGGTTATGGCCGTTACCTTAGTCCTTCTACGTGGGGTACTCAGAAAGTTGTGCAACACAAAAAAAAAAAAACAGTTCTATTGGTACATATGTATATTTTTATTCAATATTTTCAAAGTATTTTCCTTTAGTCCCTATACAAAAATTCAAGAGTCTGAACTAGTTTTCAAAACACTTTTTAGGGTTCCGTAGCCGAATGGCAAAAAACGGAACCCTTATAGTTTCGTCAAGTCTGTCTGTCTGTCTGTCCGTCCGTATGTCACAGCCATTTTATTCTGTAACTATAAGCATTACACAATTGAAATTTGGTAGGAAGATGTATCTTGTTAACCGCTTACCGATTCTTATACAAAAAATAAAAAAATAATGACATTTAGGGGGGCTCCCATACATGAAACTAAAACCAAAAAAAAAATTTTTAGTCAAACCTATGCGTGTGGGATGTCTATGGATAGGTCTTCTAAAATGTCGTAGAGGTTCCTTAAACCATTTTCTTTAAAAGTCTAACGTTTCATAGCTAGACGCTTCCAAAGTAGAAAAATGGGCGTCCCCCCCCCCATCTAACTTCTAAACCAAGCAAGTGTAAATTTTGAAAATGAAAATATGTAATGTAGACCTTAACAAATACTTTTAACGAAAATTGGTTCGGACGAGATCGAACAAGTAGTTTTTGAGATATAGCACTTTTCCTATAACCGCAAACATAACTTTGTACTTCATACAAACACTATGAAAAACCAAGTTATATTTGCAGTCAACAAAATATTGTGGTATTTAACTAAGTAGAAGTAATTGGATTCCCTAATTCAGTTAAAGTTGGCACGGAACCCTCACTGCGCGAGTCCGACTCGCACTTGGCCGGTTTTTTTTTTCAGGCGACACTTGAAATCGTAAAAATCATAGCTCTAAAATTTTCCCGGTGCAGATTCATTTCTCAGTCAGACACGATACTTTTATTTGGCTCACAAAAAAAAACCGGCCAGTCTTCCACATATAAAACACTTTTTTTCCGAATACTTTCTGAGTCGCCTGATACGTATCTCCTTAATCCCTAATAAATATAATCCTTAATAATAAATTCCTAATTTTTATATTATAATTACATTGGTTTCGCAGGAAACTAAATAGCCCGTTCCATCGCTTGTTGGGTGATTTTGAGCTTCTTTATAAGGCCCATAAAAAGAGAACATGTTTCAGAACCGTATGTCATCACACTGGTTGAAGACTTTCTTCTTCAGACACTGATGTAATTGAGACGAGTAAACACTCACCATGTACCTTATTATTTTCGAGACTCCGATATTTCTGCAATGTTGCAAGTGCTCATAGTCACTGCGTATCCAAAGTTTTTCGCTTGTTTTTAAGCTGTTACTGGCAGACGTGTCGGACTAGTTATCCGTAACAATCATTTGTAATGTTAATGACCATGTAAGTTGAGTACCATATATCTATTTACTTTCTTAAAATAAGTGATTAGCTAATAACTTTGTATGTGTTAGGTAGAAATTATGTTTAATGAAAAAGGTAACATGGAATTCTACCCCATAAATTGCCTCAAAAGTACTTCACACGAAACTTTGAAAACTGGTCCAGGGAGTCAGAACGTTTTGTTTAAAAAATAAAACTATTGCGTTATATACTTACAATTGTTATCAGCTTAGACATGTAAGATTTCACTAGAAGCCTGGTTAAGATAGCCAGATCTACACAACTAAAGTCAGACTATCTCAGTTCCTCAAAGCAAAATCCTGACGTGCCAGACAGACAGTGATAAATTACAAAAAAATGCTTCATAGTAGCACGACTGAAAAAGGATTTCATATCTACCTGCTGTTAATTAAGCTGTTTCTTTTGCAGTCTAGACCAGAATAAGTCTCATTGGCATTCTAATCCTACAGAGAGTGCTCGATAATTAACGCAGACTCTGCGATGTTCATTTTAGACGGCTTTTTACAGAGTTTTTAGGGTTCGGTTCAGCAGTGCAGACAAAGGATTTTTTTTGCTTTAAAATACTATGATTGTAATAAAATTAAAACGCCATTTCGTACATCAAAGATGTAACACTTAGTTGGTAAAGATTTAATTAGAAGGTATAGCTTTTGTTTAAATTTGTAGCTGTGTCCAAAAAAAAAAGACTTTAAAATTAATACCACATCATCATTGGCCTCAGCGTTTATAGATGATATTAGTAGTTTGAGGTCTGATCTAGGAAGTGCATCATCCCCGTCTCGAGCACTTTTTGCTACACTTGTCGTATTCAATGCGTGTGGCAAGGGAAGGAACATTGCGTTGACTCTTTAGCTTTAGAACATGCAGTCCGGCTTAATCGTGTATATCGTGAATAACCATCAAAGGATGTAGGCAAACTGCAAGGATTTACATGTATCTGAGCGAAGCTTTTTTGACATTAAAGGAAGAGCAATGTCCAATTTAGCTAAACATTGTCTAATTTATTTTATTTTATTATCTGGTACACTATAAAATTACATAGTCACAAAAAGATTGTAATTATTAAATCTAGACTATAAACCTAATCTTGCGTATGTATAAAACAAATAAAGTGGACAAAAGACTCAAAAATTAAAAACAATACGAACTAACTAATTCACATCTAAGATATTAAAAAATAATACTAAAAATAATAAATAAAAGAAACAGTATTATTAAAAAATAACTATCGGATATTATATCCAGTTGAATGTAAATGGAAATCTTCGTGATTGCAAAACTAAAGTAATCATTATTATTTCATAGCATAAAAGTACTCACGACACCCTGCAAGTAATATTTTTTGTACGGAATCTAAAAATAGCAGCGTCGACTTTTTTTCCAGTCGTATTAAGAACAGCATAAGGCTTAAATGGTGCAGTGAGAGGGGACAGCTTTAGCAAACGTTTTAAGACTTAACGTTTTTCCGCTTGTTCAGACTGTAATGATATGCCTGAGTACTTTGTAAGTATCTAGATTTATAGATGTCTATACACCAGTGGAAAAGCCGTTTTTGGACTCATCATCAAGATCATGTAATCATGAGTATCTAGTCTCATTTTGATACTGCGCAAGAAACTGCACAGAAAATGATAGCTTACTTGTTTTCGTTCGCATAATCTGATAGTTTTATACGTTCCCCGTTTTTCAACAAAATCCCATCATATTTTAGAAAATATTCATGATAATTATAGACACGAATATGGTCTCAAGTTTGTGCAGGAAATTTCATTAACTAGGTGAAACTAACTCATTTGGAGTTGGTGCATAATGAAATGAAATGATATTTATTGCGTATAAAAATATGGTTATACAAAGGTCTTTATTCTAATATAGGTTTCACTTGGATCAACCTTTTCAGCTGTATACACATTTTATAAAATTTAAAATGAAATCATGTCAATTTATAGTTATGTGCGTAGACTAAGGATAAACGTAATCTTGAGATCATGAACCGACTCCAAATGAATAGGTTTCTTCAAAACAGAGGGCAAATGTGTTATTTGAACTGTTTAGTCAGTGAAATTAGTGTAAATCAAATAAAACTCCAATGTTTATATGCTAAGCCAGTATTATTCCATAAGTTTGGGATAATCCGATGATTATATCAAGCAACAACACTATTAATCACCTTAAATCCGGGCTTAGACGGTAAAGCATAAATGATTTAATATATTTCACCTTCCTAAATGATCTAATTTGATTTACAATACTAAAATTCATTGAGAGCACTTAGCACTGAATCTAAAATAAAATATACAAGTAAGAACGAAGTATTTTTTACTCAGTACGCTTAAACTAATTTAAGTTTTTTACATCGGCAACTTTTAAGGTTGGTATTGTCAAATTGTGAGCCAATTGTCGAATCTACCACTGCAAACAGACTGCAGTAATTACGCATCTATAAAAAAACCGGCTACGTGCGAGTCGGAGTCGCCCACTGAGGGTTCCGTGCCAACATTAACTGAATTAGGGATCCACTTACTTCCACTAAGCTAAAATGTAACAATATTTTGATGACATCAAATATAACTTTGTTCTTCATAGTGTTTCTATGAAAATCAAAGTTATGTTTGCGGTTGTTGGAAATGTGCTATACCTCAAAAACTACTAGTTCGATCCCGTCCAAACCAAATTTCGTTGAAAGTATTTGTCAAGATCTACTTTATGTTTTTTTTCAAAATTTACACTCGCTTAGTTTAGAAGTTAAAGGGGGGGGGGGGGGGGAGGACGCCCATTTTACCACTTTGGAAGCGTATGTCTCGCAAACGTTAGACTTTTAGAGAATGGTTTTTGAAACCTCCATTTCATTTTAAAAGACCTATCCATACGAACCCAAGACGCATAGGTTTGGCAAAAAAAATTTTTTCGGGTTTAGTTACATGTATAAGAATCGTATAGCGGTTAACAGGATACATCTTCCTACTAAATTTCAACAGTGTGATGCTTATAGGTTAAAATGGCTGTGACATACGGACGGACAGACAGACAGACTTGACGAAACTATAAGGGTTCCGTTTTTTTGCTATTCGGCTACGGAACCGTAAAAACTAGTCACAAAGTGTCAACAAAGTGATGTGTGTTAGAGGTCTTCAAGAAATTGGATCAATCCTGTTTTTAGTATGCAATACATATCGGATTATAAGCTAAAACTATTTTATTATTTTAATACCGACGATTAATAGTTTTTTTTTTTTTTTGCGAAACCGAATTTCGTATCAGCTCCATTCCGAGTAAGCGTGTGAAAGACACATTTGATAAATGCCCTACAAGTAAATCATAGCTGGCAGGAATATTTTACGCATCGCTTGTAATGTTTGGGTTAACTTTACTACAGTATATGTGATTTAGGTGATACATTTTTGTTTGGGTTTACTTTTACTAGTGTGGCGTGCCACCACATTAAATCATTTTCAATTCATAAATTTATATAAAAAAAAAAAATATCTCATTTCAATATAAATTGTCAACAGAAAACCTTAAAATTACATTACTATTACTTTAACTTTAACCTTGTTTACTTTCCAAAAATTAAATATTTTTTATATGTACACAAATATTAACTATTGTAATATTTATCATTTAACTTAAGCAAATTGCATTATATAAACTAATTATTTAAATCGAGTTTTAGTTTCATCAACAAACAAACGTACGGCCGCATTCGTTATTGTATTAGATAGTTTTGCAGCCGAGCGTATTGTGCGTAGCGTATCTACGTCATATGACCTTGCCGCGGCGCGACCGGTTCGCCGCGAGCGGCCGGCGCGCTACCTGCGGCGAATGCACGACAGTCTGATCGATGTTTTGAAGCTAATCGCTGCTTTGCGTTATAATATTTGTTCGCGCGCATAATTCGTTACTGTATTTACGTTCCTGTTTCATGTACTATTTTCTTCTGTGTCTGTTACTCCTTCTTTTCGTGTGTTGTATTGAATGTGACTGTTTGTGGCGTAATAAACTATTTGTGTTGTGAAAAAAGACTGCGTTATAATTTCTCGCACTGAACGTACGTACCATCACACATCTACCAACCACACTGGTGACCCCGTTGGAACACAAGATGACAAATGAAGAAAATTTTTCGGATTGCGCAGCAGATCAGAACGTAGCACCAGCCCCAACGGGTGAAGTATTTAAAGTTGGTGTGCGAATACCCCCATTTTGGCCCGAAAAACCAGCAATTTGGTTCGCTCAGATCGAGGGTCAGTTTCAGATATCTGGAATCACGACCGACTCAACCAAGTTTTATTACGTTATTGGCCAATTAGACCAGCAGTATGCAGGGGAGGTGGAAGATATAATCACCAATCCACCCGCCACGAACAAATATGAGCGGCTCAAGACGGAGCTCATAAAGCGGCTTTCAGCATCCAGGGAGCGCAAGGTCAAGCAGCTCCTAGTCCATGAGGAACTTGGTGATCGCAAACCGTCCCAGTTCCTGCGACATCTCCAGCACCTAGCCGGCCCCGGCGTACCCGAAGATTTTTTGCGGACGATATGGACGAGCCGTCTCCCCAGCTCCACGCAGACCATCATCGCGTCTCAGGCGGCTGCCCGGTGAATTTTTTGAACCGCAAACGGATGACGTTCCAGACCTGACGGACTTTATCACCCGAATACGGCAATTTGCGCATAAGTTGCTTCCATCTCCAGCATCTCGACACGTATCAAATCGTCCTGTGTTTATATTCAAAGATCTGAAGACCTCGCAGCACGTCTTTCTTAGGGATGATGCATCTCATGGGTCTTTTAAGCCCGCCTACACCGGACCTCACGAGGTACTGCAACGCGGCGACAAAACCTACAAGATCACGGTCAACGGTAAACCGGTTACCGTATCGATAGACCGGATTAAGCCAGCATACTCTTTACTAAATAACAATCAACCCGAGATTACGTCAACTCCGGACATCAGAGGGCTTAACAGTAGTCCTGAAACTGCACATGACCGTAATGATAAAATAACGCGGTCAGGGCGGAAAGTACGTTTTCCTGATTATTATCGCCCGTAGCCCGGTCTCTGGAGGGGGGTGATGTGGCGTGCCACCACATTAAATCATTTTCAATTCATCAATTTATATAAAAAAAAAAAATATCTCATTTCAATATAAATTGTCAACAGAAAACCTTAAAATTACATTACTATTACTTTAACTTTAACCTTGTTTACTTTCCAAAAATTAAATATTTTTTATATGTACACAAATAATAACTATTGTAATATTTATCATTTAACTTAAGCAAATTGCATTATATAAACTAATTATTTAAATCGAGTTTTAGTTTCATCAACAAACAAACGTACGGCCGCATTCGTTATTGTATTAGATAGTTTTGCAGCCGAGCGTATTGTGCGTAGCGTATCTACGTCATATGACCTTGCCGCGGCGCGACCGGTTCGCCGCGAGCGGCCGGCGCGCTACCTGCGGCGAATGCACGACAGTCTGATCGATGTTTTGAAGCTAATCGCTGCTTTGCGTTATAATATTTGTTCGCGCGCATAATTCGTTACTGTATTTACGTTCCTGTTTCATGTACTATTTTCTTCTGTGTCTGTTACTCCTTCTTTTCGTGTGTTGTATTGAATGTGACTGTTTGTGGCGTAATAAACTATTTGTGTTGTGAAAAAAGACTGCGTTATAATTTCTCGCACTGAACGTACGTACCATCACACATCTACCAACCACACTAGCACTGTTTTTGGCAGTTAACGTCTAGCAGACAGTACATACCAACGGTATTGAAATCATAGTAATTAGCACTTGGTAGATAAAAAAAACAATCATTAATTTGTATACCGATCTGTATGTTCATAAAGATAAAATCCGAGTGCTTTCTCAACAAAGTAACATGCTTAGCATAATGTAAACAAACCATAACTCCGTAGTTAGCCCCAATAAACTTTACACCGCAAAATACGCGCAAACGTTAAAACCTCTCTGTAGTTTCCCGCAAAAAAATATAAAAATACACCGAAAAACGGCACTTCTCCGCGCGTAGGTTTATTCCCAACGAAATCATGAACTAAGCACAGAACACTCGTATAGCAAAGTTAACGAACCACGAATGGGTGCGCGGGAATAACCCGAAATGGTGGATTGCAACAATCGTGCAAAACGCAGTAAATTTCACTGCCTGGCGTAAGGTTGAAGAGGCTAGCGGGCAACTATCAATTCAGGCCTTTTAAGCGTTATCAAAATTCCAGCAAGTGCTCGTAAATATTAGGAGCAGCCTTATAAAAACGATTGTATTAGAAGTATATTTATTGTAAAAGAAGTAAATACTTATATAATTAATAATCAAACAAAATTGTCATTGACAATCAGCAAATTGGGCCGCGATTTTTTAATTTTCTGATATATTTGCCTAATATTTATTGTTATTGCGTTAATATTGCTGTTTCACAACAGTAATTATGGTATAAAAATGGTAATTTTAGTCTGTGATATAGCTGACCTGGCCTACTCATACGAAGAAACGAAATAGTATCATTAATGCTAAAATTAATATACACAAATTAATTTCCAAGACTATTGCACAATCAGTTTGTAAGATGCATACACTTTAGGTTATTTTTAAAAGCACATTTAAATCATAAGTACTGTATCAAAATATCATTTTCAGCAATCAAAGCTTTCTACTTAAACCAAACGGCAAGCGAAGCCAACCGCGCCATTTGTATAAAGTTGCGCCGCGAAACTTCGAACGAATTATTCATTGGCATACCGGATAAAACGGCAATGATGTTACAGGCTGGATGTAGGTTCTATCCACTTGAGTATCGGTTGTCATTTTTATTCTGTTCTATATGTTTTTGTCTAAAACAATACTGTCCTCGAAATAGCACCTTTTTAAACCTTCACGGCAAAAGCTTCTTAGCGCGTGACACTTTGCTACGCATTCTAAATAAGTAAAATCAAATAAACATATTTTGTACTTTGTGTTATTCAGCGACTAATTGGTCACTCGCCTCTGAACAGAAAGCATCGTTTTATTGTATTTTAATTTTATTGCACCTAGTACGGCACTTTATACGGCACAACCTATATCCGCTAAACATTTAACATTTTAAATACACTTACATACGAAGATTAACGCAATTGCAATAAAAACATAAATGCCCTTATGTTTTCACGTTCATCCCAGATGTTAGTATTTTTGTAATGCAGCGCAAAAGTTTAAAAGTATGTCACGTCAATATGTTATAACTGTTACCATACTGACATATTTACAAGCTATTATATTGGTTGAAGTTCTGACGCATCGTAAATACTAGTTTTTTTTTTAAAGAGAAGTATAACAACATTTCAGTTAAGTATTATTTCGGCTTTGAAATAATTATAATTTTATTTTAATAACTAACAATGGCAGTTTTGATTTCATACCTGATGCTATCAACACACACACATAATTAAATTACTATTAACTTGAAGCCCTGCTGCCTGCTTTAATCTGCTTAATTTTTTGGTGTCAACTTGATAGAAATAGCACTTTGAACCTGCGTTTAATTATTATGTTATCTTTATAGGGATAGATGAAGAAAATTGTTAATTTTCAATTATTTCATTTTCATCAGGACCTCTGCGTTACTTCATCTACAAATCCATTAAGGTAAAACATTACCCAATCTTTACAAAACTTTTCGAAATGTACACTTAAAAACAGTTTATGAAAAAAATATACAAATGGCAAAAATTACGTAATACATATGTATTACAACCGCAGTTATATAAGGCTTTTATTTAAACTTGACCACAAACATTACAATTTCATACTTAATCTTCTGACGACGAAAAATGTTTTTTTTTGTTTTGATTGGTTTCTTGCTACTAACATTGCAATTTTTTTGTTTTGATTGGTTTCTTGCTATTAACATTACAATATCCTTATATATCCAAAGGATATATAAGGATATTGCAATTAGTTCAAAATATTTTCCATCCCTGACTGTACACAGACTTCGTACCATCTCGGTGGTGTTCGGTAACTTGCCAATTACTTTCCACTTCGTGTCTGATTACACCTATATCCGGCGGAAGTAGGTTGTTATTGAACACTGTTCGTGTTATGTGCCTTTTATATTTATACAGCACTTGTGCAAAAAGCTCATTTACTGAGTGCACTTCCGCAATCTTCGACTTTAATTAAGTGAGCACCGCTTTATCTATCTCTGATACGCGTGCCTGATCTGTTTTGTATTTAAAGGTCAGTTCTTCGTTCGATGTTAATGTCATATATTTATGTCCTCTAATTATACAAAACCAAATGGAATGTCGTTAAAACTAGACTTAAAAAAAGGAGGAGGTTATCAATTCGACTATTTTTTTGTGGCTATGTTACCTCATATAACAAACTACCATCTGACATATGAAATTGTAAAGGTATGATTCCGAACTCGGCAGCAAGCAGCAGTGCTGTCGCTGCAGTGCTGCCGCGACACTACTAGTCCCCATACAATTTCTATAGGCTTATATGAGATTACATTCCGAGCTAGGCGGCACTGACGCGCAGCAGTGCTGCCGCTACATTGTACCATTTTTCTTTTTGAAGTAATTTTGTAATGAGCAATTTGTTTTGCAAGTATGGATGAAACTTTAGCTTAGCGTTTCAATGGTACGAGTACATCAACTTAAATTTGTTGTGCTATGTATATTTCCCGATTATTTGCACAGATAAGATGATACTTAGAAGAGGTCTACGTACCAGTTAACATTAGGATGTCTAAGTCATATTTTTTCGGTTTCAAACCCCTTCACTTTTCATTGTTTGGCACGGTGTAACCTAGCCTCAAAAAGACTGAGAAGAAAGTGTCATGACAGTTCAAAGCATTTCATTACTCCCTTCTCAGTCAGACTGTCACCGTCGAACTATCCCATAACAGGAAGGGGTATAACATGCTCGAAGCCTCGCGTTCAGGTGATCGCGATTTGACGAGGGTCCTCGCCTATAGCCACCTGTGCTCCTGAAATATTGTACGTGAATGCGTATTATGAGGCGGTATGGTAACAAAAAACGTCTGTCCTACCTTTTTTGCTATTCTTGTTGAAATTGAACAAATACTTTGATTACAACAGCGTTTGAAACAGGTTTCGAAAGTTATCTAGATACGAGTAACTAAAGTATGCATAGTATATACTGTGTAGTATATATTATAATTATGTATATTATTGACTACAGGCAGGCTGAGTCAATTTTCCGACGATCTTTCCTTCGATGTGTAGACTGTAGATTCCAAATAAAACTCTTCTTTTTGAGATCGGTGACCGTGAGAGCGCGTACGATCTGGCCCACTCACGGCCCTTTATTTATTCAAAAATACAGTGGTTGGCTTATCGACTAATACAGATTAGTTACAAACAAGGACGGACACATAACATCATCTGCGTATTCCTTCTTACGTTTTTGTAACCTACCTACATTAATCGTCATAAAATTCCCATTCGCAACAATCCACTCTATGGGTTTCCTACCTACCCTCAGAAAGTGCGATATGGGGGACAGGAAATTCAAAGGCTTTACCGGCCTCGCTCCACCTGAGCGAGACAGCCTACTAGGGTCTCCTTCGCCCCTGTACCAAACTACCTACATATTTCTTAATATTTCCTAGCTAGTTAATTGTTACCCTACCTGCCTACCTAATTTGCAAATGGGAATTCCTAACTGACAGGTTTCTTATTATTGAAATAAAACGAGCCCTAAGCTAATTACAATGCTTACTCGCTATGGCCCTAACAGAAAATCATTTTTATTTTCATCAAAAATCCTTATAAATAAATATAACTAAACTTATTACTAAACACGATTGGGTGTCCGTAACATATATACAAGTAATAGAATACTTTATGAAATGAATATAGTAGTTCTAGTTTTTATCGAGTTAGGTCACATTAGATTATACTAGTTGGGTAGGTACTCGTAGATACAATTAATTAAAATTTCATTTAAAAAACAGTATCCATATTTCCAAATTGAAACTGCCCTAAATAAAACACATAAGCAGCTTTATTTCTACCGTGAAATTTTCAGTGTCTAAATGACCCTTCCAACGTCCGATAGCACCTAAATCACTTTGAAGTCGTACTACGTAACTCATATCTGTCGCGTACACACAAAGAATCCCCCATCAAAATAATCACGGCACAATGGCAATGGACTCACAGGGTTAATACATAACTAACACGATTGCTATCGCATTACAATTTATGTCTGATATTGCGATACCAATCTGAGTATCCCTGCCTCCTATCGTCTTCGATGGTGAGGTGGTAGTATATTCGCCTCATGTGAGGAACCTCGGGCTTCACATAGGCTGCACACTAAGCTGGGGTCACCATGTCAAAGAATTAAGTAGAAAAGTTACCGGCACTATATGAGCACTATACCGGTTCAAGCACTTTCTTCCCTCTAGCACGAAGGCTCTACTCGTACAGTCTCTGGTTCTGCTCATTTTCGACTACGACGATGTTTTCTGCACAAATGTCTCCCAAGATCTCCTCAATAAAATGGACCGCATCCTCAACAATTGTTTAAGATTTGTTTTCGGTCTACGTAAATTTGTTGTTTCAGTTTCTCAACCAGTTAGGCTGGCTCACCATTTGGCAGCGTAGGCGCATTCGGACACTTTGCGTAATATACTCCATACTCTTAAAGTTTTCTTTTTCTCTGTTCAGATCTATGGTGTACTGGTAGAGAATGCTTTTGTCATTAAGTCAACCATATTTATGTACAATTGTACGTTTTGTGTATGAAGTTTAAATAAATAAATAAATAAATATATTAGTCACTCATTAGATTGTTTGATACGAGATTGCTACTATATGTAAGTAGGTCTTACTTTATTAATAACTAGCAACCCGCCTCTGCCTTGCACGGGTGCAATGTATTATACACATTATAAACGTTTCTCCTGAATCACTATTACGAAAACTCCATCAAAATCCGTTGCGTAGTTCAAAGATTTAAGCATACTTACATACAGACAGCGGGAAGCGACTTTGTTTTTTACTATGTAGTGACAACGCATTAAGTTCTTCAGTTCTTAGAAGATGCATGGTAGCCCTCATGAGTTACACGTGATGGCTTTTCTTGTATTACTTAGCATTTTACCAGGCTGATTCACAAACTGCGCTAAGGTCACAAATTTTAAGGCCTTTATCCACTTATCCGTGTTTGATTCTTTATATTTTCAAAAATTATCGATTTCAAATAAAAACCTTTTAAAATGTAGACATTACTTTTACGCCTCTTTATTATAAGACCTTGATTCACTCATGAAGCTATTACTTTCAATTGCATCATAACAGTTAGGTTACAAAATACCACTGACGATGGTCCTCGCTTCTGGATTTGAAGATAAAACACCTTTTATATTTTTGTGATTGGTAATAAAATAAACTGTGGCGTGGCGGTTGAGGGAATAAGCGACGTGAATTATTTTTGAGAGAAAAAATGTTTTGAAATTGTGAAACCCCGGTTACTTAATTTTGAATAAGTTGCATTATTAATTATAACCAACCAAAATGTAAATAAGCTTTACGTACTATTAGGCTAATTGGTTATTAATCCCTAAAACATTTTTTTAAACAAAAAAAGTACCGATCAAAAAAGTTGCGAAGACAAAGCGTTGAAAACTCACCTGCGCTTCCACCAAGTGAGCAGAGACCTTTTTTTTGAAATACTTGCGACAAGATGGCGAATCATACTCCAATTTTGGAATGAAAACCAGTTGAAATCCATTCGAAAGTGATTTAAAAAAAAACGAAATTTTGTGAGTACACACTTCTTTATTCATGCTATTTTCGTTGATTGTTTTTTCGTTTTCAAACGCAAACCAAACACCATATCCAAGCAAGTGATTCAAAAATAGAGGGCCCCTATTTTTGAATCATTCGCGTCAAGATGGCGAGTGAAAATTATTCATTAAAGTTGAATTTTCTAATGAAAATCATTTGAAATCCACATGGGAGGGATTTGCAAAAATATATCTTAATTTTGTAATACTTACGTCAATAATTCGCGTGATTATCGTAGATTTTTAATTAGTTTTCAAACAATTATCACACATCATATTTAAGCGAGTGATTCAAAAATAGAGGTTGAGATCTAGTTTCAATTTAAAGTATTATATAATCATATATTAACAAAACAAAAGATGTTCAAGAATTAAGCATTGGCGGCCAGATTGAGCGCTAGGGATTTCACTGAAGAACGCACAATAAAAGTGGTTTGTTTTAATGCTAAATCATCCCGTTTTTAGCCAATTCAAACAATGTATACGATAAAATGCGAATCTATAGTTGGTTCATAGAAATATGATAATGAGTGGACGGAGAGAGCACAAGAAATTAAAAGTAAAATTTCAAAACTGAAAATTGACAATCTGAAATTACAGGCTCTAATTAAAGAGAGTTTGTACACATTAAAGCACACTGAATGAATTGATAAACTTATTTCAGTATGAAGATATAGCTCACCACTTGTGAGGTATGAGTGAGCACATATTTTACTGAATGTCTTTCATTCAATCGTATTACAAAAATAAAACTTTGTTTCTAATTTTTTTTTATCCTGTAACTAAATGATATATATACGTTTAATTAAATCTAGAGCTGCTCGCGGATTCCATGTACCTATTATATTTCTGTAATTATTTCAAGTTTAATAAAAAACACCAATTAGGCAAAAGCTACTACCTACTACAAAACTACAATCTCCACATTCCTTGCTAGTTTTCCCAACAAACTGCGAAGTAAACAGCCGCATAAAATTCTCAGTACACTTAAAAGTTGCAAGTGCAAGCTTTACACTTCACCGGAACAGGCTTGAGTGCAGGCAATACAATATGTATAGCGTGTCTTCACCTGTCTTCGTAGCTCTGATATCATTAATGCAAGGCCGGGAGAACACAATAAAAGCATTAGCAAGAACGTTAAAATTATACAAATTTGTATCATCAAATCATTTTTTTACGGAGTTGCCTATTTTCTACCCGAACTTATACAACTATGTACCTACGTGGATTAAATTCAATCACAGCTTAGTAGATACAACCTGCGTCTTTATGCATTTCAGCGGATTGTAAAATAGAGTGCGGTGTTACAAGTAGTAAGTGAGGCATCATGTAGACAAATTGACATTCATAACAGAGAATATTTTCCCGACATTTCTTTTTACCTGAACCTATAAAATATTTCTGTGAACCTCCTCCGCTTATTTCATCTAGTAGCTTACTGTCGTCTATAACATTTTAGGTGCAAAGAAAGCGACTTATCCTTAGGGCCAGTGTCGTGATCGATAGTTAGTTCAACTAATGGTAAAATTTCGGTACCATCGGTTGAATTATTACGTTTGTGCTAGCTTGAAGCATAAAGTACCTTAAATAAACAATGGTCATAATAAAACCAGGCAAGTGCGAGTCGGTCTCACGCACTGAAAGTTCCGTGCTATCTTTAACTGAATTAGGGAATCCACTTACTTACACTTAGCGACAATACCACAATATTTTGCTAACAGCAAATTTAATTATCTTCTGTTTCTCATAGTGTTTGTATGAAAAACAAAGTTATGTTTGTGGTTGTTGAAAATGTGCTATATCTCAAAAACTACTACTTCGATCACGTCCAAACCAATTTTCTTTGAAAGTATTTGTTAAAATCAAATGACATTTTTTCTTTTAAATTAACATTCGCTTAGTTTGAAGTTAGTGGGGGTGACGCCTTTTTAGCCACTTTTTGAAGCGTCTATCTATCGCTAGATCAAACGTTAGATTAAAAAAGAAAATGGTTTGAATTTCTATGTTTCATTTTAAAGACCTGTCCATAGATACACGTGTTAGTTTACAAAACATTTTTTTTTCGATTTGAGTTTCATGCATTTTTTTTTTTGTAAATAAATAGTAAAGCGATTAACAGGATACATCTTCCTACCAAGTTTCAACAGTGTGATCTTATAGTTTCAGAATAAAGTGGCTGTGACATACGGACGGACAGACAGAATGACCGATTGACAGACTTGACTAAACTATAAGTTCCGTTTTTTGCGATTTGGCTACGGAACCCCAAAAATAAACATTCTTACAATTGATTAAAGTGTACGCCGATCTTTAGACTCAAACAATATGTCAAACAGTAATCCTACTTTTGAGTAGGAATATTTTGATTTTTCCTTGCAGTGCACAGTCCGACCACATACAAAAGTTGAAGCCTGTAAACCGCACTTAACCCATGTACAGCCTCTGTCACCGCAGCCTGTTGCTTTTATTCCTCATTTAGCCTGCGTAACCTAATAAAGTGCTCTCCACAGCCACAAAGAGTTTGTCTTTAAAAATCATATTTCCAACCAGTCCTTTGTTTTCGTTACGGACCCCATTAAAGCTAGGAACAATGTAACTGAATTTTCTACAGACGTTTTAGATTTTTAAAAGGTTGAAAAATGTATTTTAAAATGCAGAAGCCTCTATGTGCTATCATTTCTAAGAAATAATTCACTGACTTTGTAAAACAATATGCCTCTGCTGTCTTTTGTTTACGTTACAACGACAAAAAAATTGATTTTCATAGCAAATTAAATTGTAAATTTTATTTCGATTTCTCGTATTTTAAGTATCGTACGTTGAATGTGTATCGTTAATGTGCTGAGGGTGCGTTAAAAAGCTCTGCTTTAGTGTAAAATTAGCAATTCATATTGTGCTTTGCATTATATTAATTAAAACATAAGTATTCCCACCATTTTCACATTCATACCATTGCAGTGTTATTACATTACTATGTTGATAATATCCGTTTATATTGAGTGCGAATTAAACTACGGATTAAGTTGTATAGCTTGGAGTCATCCAAGTAAATAAATGCATCCATACAGACATTTATTTATCTTATTTCATTTATTTATCTTAATTTTTATTCATTAATGATTTGTATTGCTATACGAGTATGGATGCTCAACGATTACTGAGAACACTAGTATCTAGACAAACCTGTAATAGGCTTTAAGATACTATTAATTAAGCTAATATGTGTATATTTTTCTTATGATGATAGTAATAAATAAATAAAATAAATAAATAAATAAATCTGAGGTCTTAATAAATAACAATACACATACACAGGTGTGTTGCTAAAAAGAAAATGGAAAAGTTGTGTTAAGATCTCATACAATAATGAGGAGTTTTTTGTTTTATCCTCTTTTTACGACGAAACGCGTGAAGACACGGAATACCTTTTATTGACGTTTCATGAAACTGGCTAGAATGTTGGGTACTGTTTGAACTTTATGACTCTTATTTTGGTGTAATGAAAGCTAATAATCTTGGTGCGAGGATATTGCATAATAAAGTATAAATTTGACTGTATTTTTTTGGAGCATTGGTTCCCCAATTGAGCAGATAAAAAGGTTATAAGACCTGAAATATTTTGTTAATTATACGTTCTTATTTATTTATTTTATTTTATTGATAAGGTACACCAACAGTATGATACGACAATCTTAAAAATATATATTTTTATACAAAGGATTTTCTTATTTCTTAAGTTGCTTAGAAATTACAAGTTATGTAAAACCAACTAAAATATGTCTTCATTTTTTTGTATCTAAGAATTTAAATAAAAACAACGTTTTATACACCATGTAGATATTACTTATAGATGTATGCAGCTAAGGTTTAAGAATTGGTAAATTTTCAGTTATTCTGGTTTCCAATAGTTCCAAGGCACGTAAGGGAATCAGGGCTCAAAAGCACCACACATTTCCGGCCTATTCCCAAAACGCCTCCGCAAATACTTGTCCGTTCTATAATCAACAATACAAGTAGATAAAGAAACCTTAATACATCACGACATTGGCTTGTTTAAAAAAGAAGATTCTCATTAAAAAAAACAATAAAAGAGAAAATGACAAGATGTTCTAGCTTTTTTTGCTTTAGAGACTATGTTTAGGTTTGAAATCATTGCTTGGATACTACTAACCTAAGCCCTCAAGCGTATATGAACGAGACACAATATATATTCTATTGTTATGTGGTTGCCTGCAACCGCTTGGGTGTTGAAAAGTACTGCTATTTAAGTATGTAAGGTATTAGAATTCCCAAATTCTAAATATTTTCTTAAAGATAGCAGATAAATCTTACATCTTTCGTAGGTTATTAAAAAAAAGGTTTTTATTAAAAACTGTACATAGTGCTTTAGAATGTTTTTAACACTCACAGTGTCATATTTTATATTCATAAAGATGAAATAAGAAACCAAAAATTTGCGCACGGGCGGGACTTGAACCAGCAACCTTTTGGCAAACCGGGCCAAACGCTCTTACTAATTGAGCTACCGTGCTGTTAGTCCGACCCTGCGAAATTTTGTGGTTTCTTATGAAAACGTCAATTGCGTGACGCTTAGCGCCATCTAGCCGTCTGTTTATGAAACAGATGGCCCAAGCAGTTATTCTTTACAGAATAAATTCAACTTGGAAATTGATGTCGCTTCGCTATCTAATGCTTTAGAATGTTTTTAACACTCACAGTGTCATATTTTATATTCATAAAGATGAAATAAGAAACCAAAAATTTGCGCACGGGCGGGACTTGAACCAGCAACCTTTTGGCAAACCGGGCCAAACGCTCTTACCAATTGAGCTACCGTGCTGTTAGTCCGACCCTGCGAAATTTTGTGGTTTCTTATGAAAACGTCAATTGCGTGACGCTTAGCGCCATCTAGCCGTCTGTTTATGAAACAGATGGCCCAAGCAGTTATTCTTTACAGAATAAATTCAACTTGGAAATTGATGTCGCTTCGCTATCTAATGCTTTAGAATGTTTTTAACACTCACAGTGTCATATTTTATATTCATAAAGATGAAATAAGAAACCAAAAATTTGCGCACGGGCGGGACTTGAACCAGCAACCTTTTGGCAAACCGGGCCAAACGCTCTTACCAATTGAGCTACCGTGCTGTTAGTCCGACCCTGCGAAATTTTGTGGTTTCTTATGAAAACGTCAATTGCGTGACGCTTAGCGCCATCTAGCCGTCTGTTTATGAAACAGATGGCCCAAGCAGTTATTCTTTACAGAATAAATTCAACTTGGAAATTGATGTCGCTTCGCTATCTAATGCTTTAGAATGTTTTTAACACTCACAGTGTCATATTTTATATTCATAAAGATGAAATAAGAAACCAAAAATTTGCGCACGGGCGGGACTTGAACCAGCAACCTTTTGGCAAACCGGGCCAAACGCTCTTACCAATTGAGCTACCGTGCTGTTAGTCCGACCCTGCGAAATTTTGTGGTTTCTTATGAAAACGTCAATTGCGTGACGCTTAGCGCCATCTAGCCGTCTGTTTATGAAACAGATGGCCCAAGCAGTTATTCTTTACAGAATAAATTCAACTTGGAAATTGATGTCGCTTCGCTATCTAATGCTTTAGAATGTTTTTAACACTCACAGTGTCATATTTTATATTCATAAAGATGAAATAAGAAACCAAAAATTTGCGCACGGGCGGGACTTGAACCAGCAACCTTTTGGCAAACCGGGCCAAACGCTCTTACCAATTGAGCTACCGTGCTGTTAGTCCGACCCTGCGAAATTTTGTGGTTTCTTATGAAAACGTCAATTGCGTGACGCTTAGCGCCATCTAGCCGTCTGTTTATGAAACAGATGGCCCAAGCAGTTATTCTTTACAGAATAAATTCAACTTGGAAATTGATGTCGCTTCGCTATCTAATGCTTTAGAATGTTTTTAACACTCACAGTGTCATATTTTATATTCATAAAGATGAAATAAGAAACCAAAAATTTGCGCAGGGTCGGACTAACAGCACGGTAGCTCAATTGGTAAGAGCGTTTGGCCCGTTTTGCCAAAAGGTTGCTGGTTCAAGTCCCGCCCGTGCGCAAATTTTTGGTTTCTTATTTCATCTTTATGAATATAAAATATGACACTGTGAGTGTTAAAAACATTCTAAAGCATTAGATAGCGAAGCGACATCAATTTCCAAGTTGAATTTATTCTGTAAAGAATAACTGCTTGGGCCATCTGTTTCATAAACAGACGGCTAGATGGCGCTAAGCGTCACGCAATTGACGTTTTCATAAGAAACCACAAAATTTCGCAGGGTCGGACTAACAGCACGGTAGCTCAATTGGTAAGAGCGTTTGGCCCGGTTTGCCAAAAGGTTGCTGGTTCAAGTCCCGCCCGTGCGCAAATTTTTGGTTTCTTATTTCATCTTTATGAATATAAAATATGACACTGTGAGTGTTAAAAATATTCTAAAGCATTAGATAGCGAAGCGACATCAATTTCCAAGTTGAATTTATTCTGTAAAGAATAACTGCTTGGGCCATCTGTTTCATAAACAGACGGCTAGATGGCGCTAAGCGTCACGCAATTGACGTTTTCATAAGAAACCACAAAATTTCGCAGGGTCGGACTAACAGCACGGTAGCTCAATTGGTAAGAGCGTTTGGCCCGTTTTGCCAAAAGGTTGCTGGTTCAAGTCCCGCCCGTGCGCAAATTTTTGGTTTCTTATTTCATCTTTATGAATATAAAATATGACACTGTGAGTGTTAAAAACATTCTAAAGCATTAGATAGCGAAGCGACATCAATTTCCAAGTTGAATTTATTCTGTAAAGAATAACTGCTTGGGCCATCTGTTTCATAAACAGACGGCTAGATGGCGCTAAGCGTCACGCAATTGACGTTTTCATAAGAAACCACAAAATTTCGCAGGGTCGGACTAACAGCACGGTAGCTCAATTGGTAAGAGCGTTTGGCCCGGTTTGCCAAAAGGTTGCTGGTTCAAGTCCCGCCCGTGCGCAAATTTTTGGTTTCTTATTTCATCTTTATGAATATAAAATATGACACTGTGAGTGTTAAAAACATTCTAAAGCATTAGATAGCGAAGCGACATCAATTTCCAAGTTGAATTTATTCTGTAAAGAATAACTGCTTGGGCCATCTGTTTCATAAACAGACGGCTAGATGGCGCTAAGCGTCACGCAATTGACGTTTTCATAAGAAACCACAAAATTTCGCAGGGTCGGACTAACAGCACGGTAGCTCAATTGGTAAGAGCGTTTGGCCCGGTTTGCTAAAAGGTTGCTGGTTCAAGTCCCGCCCGTGCGCAAATTTTTGGTTTCTTATTTCATCTTTATGAATATAAAATATGACACTGTGAGTGTTAAAAACATTCTAAAGCATTAGATAGCGAAGCGACATCAATTTCCAAGTTGAATTTATTCTGTAAAGAATAACTGCTTGGGCCATCTGTTTCATAAACAGACGGCTAGATGGCGCTAAGCGTCACGCAATTGACGTTTTCATAAGAAACCACAAAATTTCGCAGGGTCGGACTAACAGCACGGTAGCTCAATTGGTAAGAGCGTTTGGCCCGGTTTGCCAAAAGGTTGCTGGTTCAAGTCCCGCCCGTGCGCAAATTTTTGGTTTCTTATTTCATCTTTATGAATATAAAATATGACACTGTGAGTGTTAAAAACATTCTAAAGCATTAGATAGCGAAGCGACATCAATTTCCAAGTTGAATTTATTCTGTAAAGAATAACTGCTTGGGCCATCTGTTTCATAAACAGACGGCTAGATGGCGCTAAGCGTCACGCAATTGACGTTTTCATAAGAAACCACAAAATTTCGCAGGGTCGGACTAACAGCACGGTAGCTCAATTGGTAAGAGCGTTTGGCCCGGTTTGCCAAAAGGTTGCTGGTTCAAGTCCCGCCCGTGCGCAAATTTTTGGTTTCTTATTTCATCTTTATGAATATAAAATATGACACTGTGAGTGTTAAAAACATTCTAAAGCATTAGATAGCGAAGCGACATCAATTTCCAAGTTGAATTTATTCTGTAAAGAATAACTGCTTGGGCCATCTGTTTCATAAACAGACGGCTAGATGGCGCTAAGCGTCACGCAATTGACGTTTTCATAAGAAACCACAAAATTTCGCAGGGTCGGACTAACAGCACGGTAGCTCAATTGGTAAGAGCGTTTGGCCCGGTTTGCCAAAAGGTTGCTGGTTCAAGTCCCGCCCGTGCGCAAATTTTTGGTTTCTTATTTCATCTTTATGAATATAAAACTGTACATAGTAATTACTTTGTAATAGTGTAAATAATCAAAATACTGACAAACGAAAAGGGCAGAATTGGAAATACGATCATGAACAAACATGGTTAAAAACACGGTCTTACGTCTTAAAAAACCCGGCAGCAAAATATGCGTGCCCTAATACAGTTCAGTCATTCGAAAAGTTGAAAAGTTCTATTTTATCATTCCCAAACGACTCAAAACTATGCCTTGGGGATGCCACCTTCTATATAAAAGTTTTATGGCGCGGAAGAAAGGGGTTCAGCTATCAAGAAAATACCGTAGAAGTTTTTGCATCGGCATTTTTATACTCTGTTTTGTTTGTAGACCCTTTTAGGCTTGAGCAAATAACAATTATCTGGAGTATGTGTAAGTGTCGACCCCTTTAAGATGCTCTTTTGATAGTCGATTCGATTTTACGGCAGCTTTTTTGACTGCATGGTAAGTGGTGTTTGCAATTTGAAGTGGAAAATTGGGGTGTAAAGTTTATTTTGCGAGTTTGCTTAGGAAATATTTTAGTGGATATTCTTTCAGTGCGTTTGTAGTATTTTTTGACGCACTGAGGGTTACCACCTAGTTGACATTCCACTGATTAGAGCTAAGCGATTTTCGTCAATTTTTATATTGTACACAGCAAAAATGTAAAACTCTCTACCCACATCAGTGTTTTCGGTGTATTTTTTATAAATATTGGACACCAATCACATACATTGCTCTGATCCCAAAGTAAGTAGCCTAAGCACTTTTCTTATAGAAATCAGACACAACGGTGGTACCACAACACTCAGACCCGAGAAAATATAGAAAAGATCGTTTTCTACATTGACCCGACCGAGAATCGAACCCGGAACCTCACAAGATGGCGTAAAAACAGCGTGCTAGCCACTCGACCTCGGAGGTCATCAATATTACCCTAACATTTTCAAAGCCAGAGTAAACAGGCTTCTTCTAAGTGAGCTTGCTCCATCGCAGTTTCTGTCTACACCATGGCTAGTCTGTTGACAAGAGAGAAACTTAATTTTAAAAAAAAAACTCGACAATAGAATATAATTTTACCTTTGGACAACAAATGACTGACCTCAGTGATATCATCACATCGATTTTTTATGGAAAGTTTGATAGTAATTTATAATACTTATCTTCACTATTTTTCACATTAAATTACCCACCTACAATAACGATAACGTTTTAAAAAAACGTATCACGTGCTCAATCTTAGTCTTCTTCTAGACAGTCGAATTCACTTTCAAATGAACCTCAGATTCTATTAAAAGAATAATGGTAGTTCTAAAACGCTGTCCAATTACTGCCCAAAATCTTTCCCATTTTCCGAGTGCAGCCGTTTTTCGAATAAACGTCCGCATTATAAAAGCACGTACCGGTTGTTGCTCTCAAGGAATTCCTTCAAACAAACGCGGTTCGAAGTTAGTGCTCGCTTTTAAATTTATTTCAAAACTCGACAGCGTGTTCGGCAAAATGTTATCCTCTCAAACTGGATGATGTGGTACGCTAGTTGTGGATAGATACATTTTTATGTAACCTCAATAACAATACAATTGATAAACTATTATTCCTTACTGACATCCCAAAAATATTTTGTTTATGCAGTCGGATTCGCCAGACAGGTAGCTGAAGTATCACCAGGTCAAAACTATAACTTTGAGAACAAAAATCAGATGCTATGAATTTAATAATTAAATGCAAGGCAAAATCACGTCTTGTGAATATAAACTTAGTGGTAATACTTATAAGGAATTCAGTGGTTAAATGGAATTCAATATAAAACAAGATGACATATTACTACTGAGAAACAATAAACACACACAAAGTAACAAAAAAAAAGATTTTTGTTTGCAATACTATGTGACCTGGCAGTACTTTGATTTTTGTACTAGGTACAAAATTTTATCAGATAAAATTTTGGTTGATAGATATTAGATGTCGATAAAAATATGTATTTTATATCAACTGCTATACTACAAGTGTAAATAACATGTGTAAACTTAAGTATAAAAACTTATCTAGCTACAGACTCTTGGGCTAACCAAAATCATAAGGCAATCGAATTTGCTACTAAATAGAAATGTATTTTGATCTTTGAAAATTTCGGTAGCTGTTATTTTCGTACCGCGCAACTTCAGTCAAACCGAGTGTGTCTGAATTTTTTTAAAGGAAAACTTCTATGAAAATCCCATAACATACTGTACGTGGTTGTCAAACACGATGTCCGAGGAAAAACGCGTACAACTCCGTACATTCTCGTGCATTTCATTTTTATGGGACCGTATGTTTTGAAGTAAGTTGTATGGAACGTGTCCACGTATAGATTTAGTTTCGAAAGAGTATGTTTGAGTTAGACAGTGCATCGCATTATTTATTTAGTATTCTTGAGAATGGTAAATTTTGAAGAAACTCATTCATTTTAAGGCTGGTTTTTGTGTAAATTGTGTATGTGTGAGGAATATACTTCACATGATTTAGAGGATACGCCAACTGTATAAATAAGAAAAAAAATACTATATATGTATAAATACAAAATAATACTATAAGGCATCTACGGAACATGTTGTTGGTATGTATGAAGTTTCATGTAAGCCACTTTTTACCCGACTACGGCGAACTAAAAAGAAGGGTTATGATTTTGACATGTATGTATGTATGTGGGTATGGATGTTCATCTGTTCCCTCATAACTACTTAACTATTTATCATAATTAGACAAATGAGGTGTCGTTGAAAGCCTCTTGATTGTCCGCTGGTTATAGACTACATGAAGTTAAGTTAAATTGACTTCAGCGCCCTTTAGGAGATTTAAAGTAAAGAACTAAAAAAAACTACGGTATCATGTAGGGTACCAATGAAAGAGCTTTTTTAGTACATTGTAAACAATATTAGCTGTTGCTCACGGCTTTGTTTGCAATCACCTGATAATTGTAAGAATTTTAAAACTCAATTTTGAACTAGTTAGGTGTTAGATACTATACTAGGATAATAAATATACCTAACACAAATTTACATAACTCCAAATTAAGTAAAATAAAAAGCTGACTATTTATGACACGCTCTAGAAATAATAAATCTTTTTTTATGTACATTACCATTTGTGTTCTTCCTAGAAAAATAATAAAATTATTTTTAGAATTAATTAATTGGGCACGAGTAGGCATATGGCTTCCAAAAATAAAAGTCCTCATTCCAACAAAAACACAAAAGCCAATAAAATAGTGGAACATTACATATACTAGTACCTAATAATTCTCGTATAAGACCCTGAACTCTTACAAACAAGCACCCGAATACCCCGTAAACAAAAGGAATAGACAGATCACCGGGAAATCTTCCCTCTTGATGGGACAATTTATATGCCGGCCCCAATAAAAAGCACCTAATAGTTCTTCGACGCCGATCTGTAGGTCTATGGTACGGGCAAATATAACAGCAAGTACATTTCTGTAATAATATGACCCTTTATACACTGTGATTTTTAGCATCGATGCAGTCCCGTGTTTTGAAAACGCGCTTTAGCATCGCCACTCGCGCTATGAACAGATTAACTTTGGATCAATGCTAGCGCGCGTTAGCATCGATGCACCCGCCATAATTCAGTACGTAATTCGACAGTTTCTAGCTTCTGCATCGCGACTGTATCGATGCTAACACGCGTTAGAATCGTGACTGCATCGCTACTAAAAGTCGCAGTGCGTAAAGGGTCTATCACTAACATTTCGTGGACAGGAAATCATATTTATGTCACAATCTGCGCGGTGCATGCTTTTTGAAATAATCATTGTCATTAGTTAGGTATAATTACTTTAATTTTTTGATCTGCAAAGCATCATCATCATCATCTTGGCGGCGGTAGGTGTATGACTGTTAAAGTTAAGGCGTTTATAGGAGAGTAAAAAAAGTAAGTTAAGTTACCCTGTAACATCTCACTGCCGGACAAAGGCTCTACCTCATCTATGAGGCAAAGGAATTACCTCGAATATGAGTTAGTTTTAAGCCATACTCCACCACGCGTGCTCAGTGCAGGTTGGTGGAGGAGCTTTTGCAAGGCAAGCGACTAACCCTGCTGTCAGATGTTATCAAGTCACCCATAAGGCCTCTAACATGGCTTAACGTGCCTTCCAAAGCACGGAGGTCACTTATATGGTTGGAATGGTCACCAATCCAAACAGGACCGCGCCGTGGGTTGCATAACTTCCAAAGCGCTGCTACCACTGCTCTACGTGAACCTCAGGGGAGTACAAGCGCTTAATTCCAAGTACAAACTTATATTGCAATATCACCATTACTCGTTAGTACGAGGTTGGCCAAACGTCAGGTCAAAAGATCATAGAAAATATTTTGAGATGAAAATCGTCTTCTTCTTTCTTTCTGCCTAGAGATGGTATCATTGGAAGTTTGACAAAATTTTATTTGACGTTTTGCTTTCATTTCCGACTACTTAAATAGAGGAAATTAAAGGTTTGAAAATAAGTTACATTATTTTTCAAAAATGGTTATAAACACGCTGTAGAAACTTCTTGATCTGGCTCTGTTTCCTAGTCTACGTCTAGGTCTACATATAAGGAATCAATCCAGTTGTCATCGGAAACGATAAAAACTGAGCACCCAATACTGAGGGGACAGTAGCTTAAATGAGGATCGAAACACACTAGTGGAAATTCAGGGATTTATAAGGATATTTAAGGTTTTATGTTAAATTTAAACAAATGGCTATTTTTTACAATCGCTAAGTAAAGTATTGAGTAATTTAAATGTCATTATTTAACATTGTTGTTATATTTTGTACGGTTCCGTTGTACGGTAAAATAATTTTCAGATAAATTTAGTTTTTTTTTTCCAAAATGCGTTCAGATATGAAACTGAAACTGTAGTTCAATATTGATACATATTATCTCTTTTAACTGAAAAATAAATCAAAATTGTGAGTCATCGTCATCAAAAGAAACGACTGGTTCTCTCTCAATATTAGGAATACTTTGTTATTTAAAGGGAATCGAGTCCTCATTATAAGGAAATCTTTATCGGGTCATTTTAGGACAGTAAAAGAGCTAATATACATAATAGATGAGGAACCCTTCGTGCGCGAGTTCGACTCACACTTGCCCGGTGTTTAGTTATGCAGTATGCTTGAAGTCTAAGAAAACATATATTATTTTACTTATTTCAATCCGTTGATGCAATAAATAATTTGCTTTTTTTGTAGTTAAAGTAATTATCCGATAAATAGACTGAAATCATCTTTAGGATATTCAAATCAAATCAAAATATTTTGGTAAAAAGTTTATTACCAAAAAAGAAATATTTAATTCAAATAGATTAAATGGAAAATACCTGTAGATGACTAGGCCGCGCCGGCAGAAATAAAAAAATGAATTATTGAAATCAATCGACCTTCACCTTGATACAACAGGTGTTGAACAATATTTCAGTTGCGCAGCGTTTTTTCTTTTTCATCTTCGTTGTTTTTTCACGTTCGTGTTCCTGTTTCATTGCATTTTAATTAGGGCTCTGCTTTAAACATTAATAGGGAATTTAATTTGAATTTATTCCTATTATTGCTTTATATTAATATTGATGATAAAACAATCATGACAGTTACATAAGTTGCATCTCGCTGATTTAAATTACAAAGTATTTATATTTTTATGACCACTAAATCTGCTTTAAGGACAACGGTCATTAAGATCAACAAAAACTACCCTTACTATTATTACTTTTAATATTTCGAACCTCGGTTTGTAAAACCAAGCGCTAAAATTGCTCTTTAAAAAATTGTCTCGTGTGTTCGCGCGCGCTAATAAGTGGTGTCTCCGCAATATATCCCGTCTCACCCCCGTGATATATTTTACTTCTGTCGCGATCTGCGGATGATTTGTCGCCAAGCAGCCGATACCGTGTGACAAATCTGTCCTCGACCTCCGCACCTTCCCCGCATCTACAATTCCGAATTCCGAGTTGACGACCCCTGACTACTTTTATTCGTGATGGATTCGAGATTGGGACGAAAATAAGTTGGGAATGTACGAGTTGGGACTACAAATTGGTGTGCAAAGTTTTGACACGAGTTTTTAAAAAGAGGGACGCTGTTTTCGTACGTGAGGTTTATGTGAAGAGAATTTCGTGGAGAGTTTGTGTCGTGAATTAGTAAAAATGAAATGAATTAAAAAATGGAGTCTTTGTTCCAAAGTAATATACTATGTTCTTCGTTTTAATGAGTGCTATTTCCTACATTATAGTAATAGACTAGAAACAGAAAAACAGCATGTTTGAAAATGAATAAATTATATTACCAAAAATCAACATTAAATTCATAGGTTGTAGGAAAAATCCAATAAATAGGGGCAAACCTCCCAATGATATAATATAATAAAAAATAATCATTAAATTGTATAATTTAAATTCATTGAGATGAAATAAGAAACCAAAATTTGTGCACGGGCGGCACTCGAACCAGCAACTTCTTGGCCAACCGGGCCAAACGCTCTATCAGTTGAGCTACCTTGCGATCTTTAAATTCTAAAAACTAAGAACGATATTGACTTATTTTATTACTAAGTCAATGATATACTTATCAAAGTAAAGACGGAATCAGATAAATGATTTATGGCCGTGCCAATGATTATAAAATATTCTCCATTGCGATTTTCTACTAGAAATTAATCCCCATCCCAGAGTTACAAGTTTGACAATAGTCAATCACTCACTTATCTCGTGTCTAAGTATACGAAGACAGATGATTTACAATTCCAAGTTGACGAGTCGTACTTTGGAAGTTTGCGTCTCGGATAATGGAATAAAAAGTTATTTGGGATCGGCGAGATCTGTCGGGAACGAATACACCTGTGCCGGGAGTTGGCTAAGGTTTACTGTGTCTTGTTGGATTTAGAAGATTGCTACTGATATACAGTAAACATAACATTATGTTTTAGGGCAATATTTTTGACGCCAAAATAAGTACGTTGAAAACTTATCTCTTTCGTCAAATAGTCAAAGTCAAAAATCATTTATTAAATTAAGGACACAAAATGCCACTTATAAAAGTCAATAATAAGTGAATATTAATCAATAATGGCCCATATGGGGCCAGAACATGTATTATCTTTTGGGCCCTACTAGCGCTTTGAGACAAGACACAGACAATCTAGCAGGTGCTGAGAAGAAACGCCGGAACTAAAAATAAATGTGATGAATCGTTTTGTATTAAATAATATAAATAAAACTACTTATTTTTAACTAATGGCCGCTGGGACAGGAAAGTTCTAGGATCACACTAAATGCAGATAAACCATGGGGGAGGACGACCAGTTCAGGAGGTTTAGCAGTGGACGTCCTTTGTCTAATAATGGTGCTAATGATGACTAAGTTTTTAAAATGTAGAGGAATAGCTTCCGAATGAAATATCTATACCTAGAAAAAATATATTAGTGTTAGCAATATGATGTAAAGTAAGCCATTTTAGAATATATACTTAAGTATTTGTATTTGAGCTAAGTATGGATGACGTAGAGCTTGTACCATTTTTTTCTGAAATGGCTGCAATTATATGAAAACTTACAATCAAATTTGGTCCACTTTATTTCTGAGAAGAGAGATATTTTATATGTTCAAGTGCAAAGTTCAGCAGAACTACCATCCCAAATGCGTCGTTGGGACTACCTCTCTCGGAGAAATCTTATTCTGAATAGTGTCACACTAACATATTTACAAGTATGTTTATGATTTAAAGTACTGTTTGTATTCTGAAGTACATAATTATTGAGCTGCTGATATATATTGGCATAGCGTCCTTGCTGCATGAGACCGACAAAATCAAAGCTAATATCATTTTCACATGACACATTCTTTCGTTTTACGCGTGCTACATTCCAAGGAACGAAAAACATGTATTGCGTTTCATTACAAGAATTGACAAAATGACAACGTCTCACCAATCATATAATGCGTAATCAATAAAATTATTTTTTTTAAATTAGGCACTTTTTAAAATTATGACAAGGGACACAGATTTTTTACCATCAATACCCCGAAAACACGTAAAAGGGGAATATGCCGAACTGAAGCAGAATAATGGCAGGACAGACAAACCCTATTGTTGCTTTGATTAAATTTCAACAGGGATGCATATTGTTCTTTTTACATGTCATGCTGGGGATGGAAAATATTTTCAATGGATATTGGAACCTTTGATTACGTTTCTTTTAATTAATGTTAGTATTTTTGTTTTATTAATTTAGAAAAAATATTATTGCTAAGCTATACTATACTCTGATTTTTAATTAGATAGACCAAAATGACATTTGGTGGGTTTCCACTTTTTCGTAATTTAAAAACAGTGTTGTTTATGAATAATCGAAAAATTATATTGTATTCAATAGTCTACTGGTATTAAAAAGTAGTAGCTTAAATTTGTGTTGAGCAAAAGTATATAAGCATGACTTTTAACAGTGCTATTACGAAACAATCGCTATAAATTAAATCTGTTTAAAGTAATGTTTCCTGCAATTATCATCATTATTTCTAAATTATTTATTAAAAGTATAAAAAAATCAAAACAGTTACAAATCATAGACAAATATTGCTATTGCAAGAAAACAGGCTTGGATTGTTTACTTATTAAACGAAAATTTATATTGATTATGTCTATTTATAGCAACGTTTTAGGTGCATTATTTATCCAAATGAGTGAAATCACATCATTGAACTCTCGGATCACCAGTTCAGTTAATCGCACACGATTCAATTGGTACATAACTATTGCACAACGCTTGCAATATTAAAAAATAAAAAGTGCGATTGGAGCTGTCATTTTGGTCTATCTAATTAAAAATTAGAGATTAGTAATATTCACAGGAATTAAAATATGTTTTTCATTTGAAAAGGTGTCATGGGAAAATTTAATATTGCTTGGCAAATTGTTTTACAGTAGATAAGGGAACGTTTTATAATCCGCATCCAGCACCTGTATTTATAAAGGAAATACTTGGCAAATTGAACCGTAAATGCCGGCACTCATCTTGCTCTAAAGAGCTGTTAGACGATCCAGTTTTAATGAAGCAACGCGAAACGCGGAATATTTCGTGCTTAATATCGGAGGCTCTTCAGTGTCAAAAAGCTATTTAAATGAGTGGGACTTACCATAACGAGGAACTACAGACGATTTTCGAATAGAATGTTAAGATCGTTTGGATACCATTAGCAACCGACTCGCTAGGGGTAAAATAAGAATGCTGGTTAAGGATAACTTAATATAGACATGACAATAGTCATCATTAGCTACTTGATATTATAAATTTAGTCATTGAATGATCAGAATTCATTATTCCTGACATACTTGTAGTCATTCTAGACTAACAGCAATCTATTATCGAATACTAGTGGTCCCCCGCGACTTGTCTGTGCTTTCTGAGTTTGCACCCTCCCCTCCCGTCGCAGTGATGACGCGTGATGTTTTATAGCCTTCCTTAATAAATAAGCTATCCAACTTAATAATATTTTTACAAATCGGTGCAGTAGTTCCTGAGATAAGCGCATTCGATCATCAAACGAACCAACTCTTAAGCTTTATAATTTTAGTATAGATAAAATTCTATGTAAATTAAAATATTGGTACTCCTAGATTTTGAGTTAATTAAATTCTGCTTTTTTTTACAACCATCCGTGAAGAAAATAAACTAATGAGTACCTAAGGTACTACTAACCTACATTTGTGCAAAATTGTTTGTGCCATGTAAGTTTGGTCCAGTGACAGAAGTGACGTCACCACAACTAATTTCAAATTGAACCCAATCAATACACACAATGTGATTTCCGTCCGTCACAATTGCATTTCCACGGTCCAACGGACAGCGCCGCGCTCCGTCTCGAACTTGTCCCTGAAACTCTTGCGCACAACATTGCGGAACACTTTCTTTATCTCAACTATAAATAGTGACAACAACAAACAACGGTACACAGCAACATGAAGGCGCTCGTAGTAGTTCTAGTGTGCCTTGTGGTGGCGTACGCCAGGGAGCTCGATGATGAGCAGAAGGACTTAGTAGCAGCCGCCAGTGGCAAATCCCATCACCATGAAAGCGGTGGCGGGAAGGAACACCACGCTCATCATCACCACGAACATGGAGAAAAGGGTCATAAGGGTCACAAAGGTCATCACCACCATCACAAAGGCGAACACGGACACCACGGCAAACATCATCATGAAGGGCACCATCATGAACACGGCGGTGGACACAAGAAACATTGGGATGAACACGATCACCACGGTCATCATCACGAACACGGTCATCACCACAAAGGTGGCAAACACGGACACCATAAGCACCACGATAAAGGTGAAAAGACTGACGGTTACCACAAAAAGTATCATAAAGATCACTTCCACAAGGACCATCACTTTTACGATGACCACCACCACGAAGGCAAGCATCACAAGCATGGGAAACACCACGGTCATCACGAGAAGCACGGAGGCGATCACAAGAAGGGCGGCCATCATGAGTCCGGACATCACGAACATCATCATGGGAAGCACGGTCATCACGATAAGCATCATTATGACGAGGACCATAAAGGTCACAAGGGTCATCACGGGCATGATGAGCACCATCACCACCATCACGACCATGGCAAGAAGGGCGGCCACCACGATCACAAAGAGTGGGGCTTCCATCATGGAAAGCATTGATCTCTTACCAAAGTGTAGCTGTGATATTACTTTTACGATTTTTACGGGTTTCTGTTAGTTTTTTGTTAATTTTTATTTTGTAAATGTTGTCAAATTGTTAAAATAAAGAATTCGTTATAAATGCCGTCTATTAAATGAAACAAAAACACTGCAGGAAATTAAAACAGCATCCTTACAACAAACCTTAAACATATAACGATTTTAGTATCATTTAAATGAAGATTTCAGATAGTTGAAATTAAAGGTAACAGAACAATAGGTACGGTTAATTCATATAAAACTATCTTGATCTTTGCATCTATTCACCCGAGGTTTCGGTCTTAGGATAAGCGTTTATAAAGTAGCAAGCAATGTATTGACAAAAAATATTACAATAGATTGATAAGGGCTAAACACCTGCCATATTGGTAAGCTGTCTCAGCTCAGTCTACAGTATACGGGATAGGTATAGGGATATTGGAGGTAGGTATTAAAAATCGCTTTTTCGTACTTAAATCATCGAGGTAGGTTTGGTTTTAGTATGTAAAAGCGATTTTTATTTTTAATTTTTCGGTATTGTTTCAATAATTAAAGTGTTTGTTAATTCGCTTCCAAACACGTCTCCAATATAGCTATACCTATCCCGCACACACTGTAAACGACAGTCAATCTTTTGTTTTTTTTGCAATACTCAGAGCACTTCTATTTAGGAGAGCTGCAAATCACGGTATATCCTATCAGGATGGACGTTATTAACTAACCAAGATGCAGTATTTTTGTACGATTTGACTGATGTAGCTCTACGAAACTGCAAAATGCAACTTTAAACTGCGCTCGTATACGAAAGTAGCCTTTCAACATAAGCTTACTATTTTGACAGAGATTATCCGACGAAATAAATAAGCGTTAGCTATCTTTTAAAATAGGATGTTCCTAGGTTTTCTTGTCTGGTTGCCTTAATGTTGTTTTTTCTTGCATATTTTAAAGTATGACATTTCCTTTCCTTTTTCGACGTCATTTCATCTCTAAATCGCTCGCTGCCTTAGCACAGGCTCAACCTTAAAGCAATATCCCAAGTAACTTCGGAAGTTCGACCATTTGCTCTCTCTAACTGCTAATGTTTGACCTGACTGTACCTTTATGTGATGAAGTACACCTACTTACAGGGTGGAGGCGGCTGAAGAATTTATCTTATTGCACGTGAAAAGTTACGGATAGGTGCTGCAAAAATAAGTGTATTTTTAGGGTTCCGTAGCCGAATGGCAAAAAACGGAACCCTTATAGTTTCGTCAAGTCTGTCTGTCTGTCCGTCCGTATGTCACAGCCGTTTTATTCTGTAACTATAAGCATTACACTGTTGAAAGTTGGTAAAAAGGTGTATAACAATTCTCATATATAAAAATAAAATTAATGACATTTAAGGGAGGGCTCCGATACATGCAACTAAAGTAAAATATATTTTTTTTTTGCCAAACCTGTCTGTGGGTTATCTATGGATAGGTCTTTTAAAATGACATCGAGGTTCCTAAAACCATTATCTTTTTAAAACTAACGTTTCATAGCTAGCCCCTCCTCCCCCCCCCCCCTCCATTCTAACTTCTAAACTAAGCGAGTGTATTTTTTATTTAAAAATATGTAATGTAGATGTTAACAAATACTTTCAACGAGTGCGCGAGTCTGAGTCGCACTTGGCCGGTTTTTACGTAATTTCTTTAAATTTATTAAACAAAACCGTTTACTTCAGTCAAGTAAGCGAGGAAGCTGCTACATAGCCATACTCTTTTAGGATAGTTTTAGTTGTTTATGCCTTGTTTTTCTGCAGAAACACTTTCTGAATATCACCAAGTAAAATATTAGTACTTAGAGTTAGGCTTATGAATTATTAAGAACATAAAAGTTGTAACAGCATGCTCTTAAAAAATTATAAAAAGTGTTATCTCAAGCGTGTAAAGGTGATCAATTTAATTTTGAACATTTAAAGTTACTATGACTTTAGTGTAGATACTCACACACACTCGTAGATTTTTCTTATAATAGAGCATTATCTGACTGATACTTTTTCTGTGAAATAGTTTTGCTTTGCGGATTGACTCCAACTAATAGGAACGCTTGTGAATAGACGTATTTTTTTTTGCGAATCGTATGCAAAATACTACGCTATTCATCACAAAAAATTGGCAACACTAGTACATTGAGCGTGAACTGACAACCGCATCGCGCTTGTTTGCGCGACCGCATTTACCATAATACCATAATTATGGGCATTTTCTAGTTTTTAACTGCCTGTATAGAGCTGGAATAAGGGCAAACAGTTGTTTAGTTCATTCGTGATAGTTATGTGAGGTTATCTTAGCCAGCATTTCAAAGGAACCAAATAATTGGTGCGTTGTCTGACGCTTTTTTTGTGTTTTTTTTTACCGTATTGAAATAAAAGTAACAATGTTCAAGAGGGATACAAGAAAACAGCTCTCCCATAGTTTTAATATTGATTTTGACTAACTGATTGATCAAAAACGTTTATTTTATTTTATGTCGACACCAATCCCCATACATTGCTCTCATACCAAAGTAAATAGCTAATGCACTTGTGCTTTGGAAATCAGATACAACGGTGGTACCACAACACCCAGACCCGTGACAAACACCCGAGAAAGTTTTGATTTCTACATTGACCTGATCGGAAATCGAACCCGGAACCTTGGAGCGGCGACACCTTGAAATCCATGCTTAGCCTCAACATCATGGAGGTCGTTATTTTTTCAAAATTATCAAAGCTTTTTTATCATATGTATTCAAATAATTGCATCAGAAACTACAGAATACACTTCATAATATGTAGACAAGTCATGTTACAAACTCTAATACTTGTATCCAGTACTAGAGCAAACGAGGAAGCAAAGCGCTCACAAGGGACCACATGATGCTAATACAGCTCGCAGTTTTATAACTAAACCTATTTGTATCTGGGATCCCCTGGACTACACTGGCCGGTGTATCTTAAACGGTTGTCACTCGCAGTATGGACTTTGCTTTCGGCACAATTTTATTACTCGTCCTTAAATGGTTGAAATTAGTCTCCATCGGACTTTGAATATCTACATTTTTATTATTTAATTTATCGTATTATAATATATATTCTTTTCAATTCTTCTTGCACAACGTTTATTAGGAAAAAATCGGTAAGATAGTTCAGGTGATCATATCGTTATTTTTTACATATTATGTCACAAACTTTTCCTATTTATTTAATTTGCAATGATATCATTTTTCTACAGCATACGTCACTTAATAACTATGTGAACCATCCAAACACTTTTTGTGAAAAAAAAATGATATTTCATTTCAATCAACTTTTTCTCGTAAACATTTGTTGAAAATCGCAATTAAGTTTCTGAAGATGATTTAAATCCAACTTTTAATAACATGATGAACAAAAATAATATTTCAAAGACTTTTCAAAGTATCCAAACCAATATCAGTAACGCGAGTCTAATCCCAAACAACTCGAATAGGAACAAATATCGGGGAAGTAGTTAACGATAGTGCAGTTCTATGCACTAACCTTTATTACCTTTGGAGATGATAAAGAGACTTTTAATTTTAGTCGGGTGTGACTCTGATGTTTAGGTACGCGCGAGCGATGTGGTGCTTCGAGCAAAAACAACAACTACCTGCTCGCACGTAATACTTCTTTGAACAATGATTCGTCTTAACCATTAATATTTTACAAGTATGTTATTAAAATATTTTCGAAAAAAAAACAGAATACCATCACAAGTCAAGGCAACAAACGGAAATAGAGCTAGTGGTTAAAGTTGTTTTTTCTCAGTTAGTCGAATATTGTTAACAATCTTGACATTTCTTTTTAACGAAATGATAAATAAATAAATAAATATCCCTTGGACATTCCCACACATCGCCATCTAGTCTCAAAGTAAGCTACTCAAAGCTTGTGTTATGGGTGCCAGAAAACGGATATAATACTTAAATATTTTTTGTTTGTAAATACATACATGATATACATAGAAAAAACCCAGACCAATACAAACAGACATGTTCATGCACACAAATGTTTGTATTGTGCGGGGATCGAACCCGCAACCCGCTGCGTAGTAGGCGATTTCTTAACCACTACACCAGACGGGTCGTCAATGTGGTTATCTTATTTTAGAATGATTCATTCCAAATTAAGATAACCACAAAACTTACAACCAAATTAGTTACCTAATCGTTCATCGTTAAACACGTTAAGATGTTTCAAATCAAATAGTTTGTTCATTTTATTCACTATTACTATTATTAGACGAAACAACCTTCAATAAAAGTCGTGCAAACTGAGGTGGAATTGTGTAATGCAATCGTATTGATTTGACAGTTCAAAACGTATGGTATAATCTGTCAAACGGCAAAGAACAAAGCGTTTGACAAATCATACTGTACGTTATGAATACTCAAATGAATACGATTGCTTGACACAATTCCACCTCTGAATTGCACTTTATTGCGTTTATAAGACCAGCTGATTTTTAGGATTCCGTAACTCTATGACAAAAAAATTAATCCTTATAGTTTTGTCAAGTCTGTCTGTCTGTACGTGCGTATGTCATAGCCACTTTATTCTCAAAAAAACTATAAGTATTATACAGTTGAAACTTAGTAGGTAGATACATCCTATCAACCGCTTTACGATTATCATACAAAAAATAATTACTAAAACCCTAATACCTAAAAAAAAACTTTTTCAAACGTATGCGTCTAGGGTATCAATGGATAGCTCTTTTAAAATGACATCGAAGTTCCTAAAACCTTATTCGGTATAGATAGAGATAGACCCTTAGTGTGTAAGTCCGACTCACACTTGGCCGGTTTCTGACTGTCTTGACGGAGTGATTCTTCTGTAAGTAGGAAGACTATTATTTATTCTGCGATTTATTTTCAGTTTAAGTAAGTGCACCTACAACCACCGGCCGAAGTCTTGAGCACAAAAAAATACTAAATTTTGACATTTCGCATTCTTCGCAATTAAAATATACACGTTAGGACCAATTTTGTCTGGTTATTTGACAGGGTGAAACTATGGCTTGATTACAGATAATATCCGGATTTGAAATCTTAAGATTGGCTGCCTTGATTTTCGAATGTGACATCGAATGTGACAGCGTAGTCTTCACGACTATCCAATACTTAACTTGACTAGTATGTGGATATAATAACAAAGCAACGGCTTCCTGGTACTAAGCATAGCAAGAGCCCAGCCAACCGAGGCTGTTCACTTGAAAACACTTACTTTATTTCACCTTTCTCTCTAATTGCATTCCGCTTTATCATTTGATCTCGACTCTCTGATCCAAGAGCTATGTAAATCTTTTTTTAATGTTATATGCGTGTAATTAATTACGTCAGCTTAGTTTTATTTTCTATCACGCATTGGAATGATTGAACATTGGATTTCATGAAAGCTTTGGATTACACAGCTGTTTCACTGTAAAACACTTCTCGAGACGAAGGCAAAGTTGGGAAATAATGTATGTAGAAACAAAACACTTATCTCGTTTAATACAACGCACTCGTGCCCAAGTGCCTGTCAACAATCCAGCGGTGCCGCCCAATCGGACCCGAGTGTGCATGTTTATTTAAATAATAATACCGCAAATATTTTTTAACGATTTTTTAACAATTTCGTGGACAGTGAACGTCTATAGACGTCATAGCAATAAAAATTCTATTGTGTGTAAAAATTGCGGTTTGATAGGGTATTTTTCGATATTTTAAGGCAGTCAAAGTATTAACATCATAGCAGTCCAACTTTATCAGTCAGCTACTATTATGCTCGGTAGTCCTAACATCATCATCTTGAATAGATCTAGCTGTTTCACTATGTCTGAAAAAGTTACAATTGGCATCTATTCCATAAAAGGTGACGTTCAATTTTTTGAATTATTCGTTGGTTTGTAATGTTAAAGTAAATGATGTCACCGAGGCTTAATCATTGATTTAAATAACTTGCAATAATGCGTATGTACGTCTATAAGATACGTATGTAAGAACTGCCTCGGTGGCGATGACGGTTGTGCCAGAGGTCCAGGGTTCGATCACCGGGGTCGGGCCAAAAATATTTACCAGGGTTTTTCTGATCAGAAATTCTTAGGGTAGCCCCGTGTTTAGAAGTTGGCGGTGTTTCACCAATGTGCCTCGAAAAGCACGTAAAGCCTGCGCCTGAACTCCCTCCGGTCGTGTCAGAATGCTGTCCCATCGGGCTTTGGGAGTGAAAGGAATGGCGAGTGCACCTGTGTTTGCACACACTTGTGCACTATAATACGTCCCGCGTAGTCGGTTAGTCGTTGTGACTGGTTGTAGTCGAAATCGGCTAGGAGGACTATTGCTTGTACGTCTATTTTACTAGCTCTTCGCCTATCTACAGAATAGCTTCAAAAGCGGCTCCAATATGGAAATTCTTTTAGCTAACGCGGCGTTATAATGAAGTATCGCGTTACACGAGAGTGTATTGAGAGGGAATAGATACGTGGAAAAAGGTATCTCGTTTTGATGACAAATTGGAAGGTCTTTTATAAAAATGTTTTAGCGACGCAAAAATGAAGACCTAACAAAATAAATTACTCATTTTGTATAAGTAGCTGCTCTGTCCTGTCAGTAATTTGGCTTTTGATGCTTTCAGAAACATTACGTGGTTCTTATAAAGTGGAACTTAGAGTCAACATAATGAATAAAAAGATTGTATTAGTTTAGATTTTTTTAACACTCACAGTGTCATATTTTATATTCATAAAGATGAAATAAACCAAAAATTTGCGCATAGGCGGGTTTCGAACCAGCAAACATCACGCGTATCGTCATACGTATCCATAAGAGACCACAAATATCGCAAGGTCGGACCAACAGCACGGTTGCTCAATTGGTAGAGCGTTTAGCCCGGTTAGCCAAGATTTTGGTTTCTTATTTCATCTTTATTTTATTGATTATTTTTAAAAACAACATTTGCTTGTAAGAAAAATTATTTGACTGATTTTGCTGAAAATTACACTGTACTGTCAGCTAAATATATACCTGATTTAAATGAAAAGAAGCGTCTCGCTATAATTTCTAGATCTTGAGAAATTTGTGGGCAAACATACATACACTTACAAAATTTTGCTCACGAGCTTGAAAGCCTTAATATATCTATTATTATTATTATTATTATTATGAGCCCATAGTGTCCCACTGCAGGGCAAAGGCCTCCCTACCCCTTTTCCATTCTCCACGATTTTGGGCAACTGCCTTCCAGTGTCTGTCAAATGAGTCCAGCTCGTCAGTATCAGTATCCTGAATATCTCGATCAGTATCCTGAATACTTCCTCTAAAGTAGCTGTAAAGAGTTTAGGTGATAGTGGGTCTCCTTGCTTAACACCTCTCTGAATTTAAAAGGCTGGCCCTGCCGTATGAATTTTAACAGCGGCAGTACTTGCTGAATAGATGTTCTGTAATAATTTCCACGTATTTGGGCTCAATTTCTTGTTTTAAAAGGGATCTATCTTGGTGGTTGATGCTTAATAGGGATATCTACTTACTCAAATATTTAACTATACCAACAATGGCCCATGCATACCGACCAAATTAAATACCTCCTTTTTAAGTCGGTAATTTAAAAAAAACTATTCAAAATTACAAACCTTTTCGAATTTAATCTTAACGATCGGGTATCACATAAAACTATAAATATCATTGTCTACGTTCACATTAAGATAAAACCAGCTATACTTACATCCAAGATTATCATTTGGCCAAAGCAACTGTTTCTGGCATATAAATCGCACTCCAACGCCATCTTAGTTTGTTTCTCGACTTGGCAAGGACGATGCTTGGGTGACGTTATGCAGTAAGTTCTAAGTAGCGGGGATTGCTTAGATACTAGTATCTGTAACTGTAGCGAAACATTTATTAATGTAATAAGTACGGGTTGGCTTCAAGTTTGTTTATAGTTTATTTGAAAAGCTGAAATTGCAATTAACTTACTTTGAGTACACGTTAGTGTAGAACTTTATCATAGACTTGGAAACAAACAGACGGCCTCCGTGGTGTAGTGGCTAAGCATGCTGGGTTTTGAGATCAGATCAATGTATGTGATAGGTGTCCAATATTTATTTATGAATAGAAATGGTATATCCGTTTTTTCACAGGACTAGCTTATATCTTACATACTTTGTAAAAACAAAAAAGCGACCATTATAACCTCAAAAGCGCTTCTACTTTAATCCCGACTGAAAATGGCTAACCAAATAAATTCCAGTGGCGGCTATATCACAACACAACTATCCGGTTACGGCATAATGTCCGACAAATACTTGGGAGCGTTCTTTGTCAACCGCTAAACTGTGCTGTGGATTTACGAGATGGTCGTTTGCTTTAGCCCAAAACAACTAGAACGGCGTCGTTTAAAGAAAATGAAAAAATGTATTAGTATTTTAGCACATACAAATAAGATGACTTTATCATGCAAAAACTCATCGTAGGTAAATAGTTGTATCATCACGACTTTAGAAATTGTAATGAATTTAAAAAAAAAAAACATAAAAAGTGCCATGTACGTTTTTCTTTCCTAGTCGAATAATGTCAACAATATTTTTATAACTTTTAAAATTATATCAGTGAATCAAATTCATTTACTATCTAATTTCAAAAAGATCTCAGGTTTAGACGATGATTTGGATAGGCAAATTACTACATAGGGAGTATAGCATAGTAGGTGATTTTTGTGTTTATCTTATTTATAAATAAATTATTTTATCAAAAAGGAATGACGCAATTGTTTACGATATGCGACAAAAAAAAGGAATTTATTTCCCTTTTTTTTCCAAAGGTTTGAAAATAAACTTCATTTGTTACAAAGATATTGTAGTCTACTTCAAAAGATTATCCTGTTTGTTATTTCATTTACTAAGCAAAACAATATAAAATATCTCACAGGCAACTAAACCGTGTTTGAAATTTATTCGTTATTTTAAACCTATATTTTTTTAAACACGTTTTAATAGTTAAGTATTTTCTCGCACAGTAGCTTAGCAGCAAACTAATCAAGGCAGTAGAGTGCCTCTATCAGACACGCAACGGAACGAGCGCTCGCTACGTGATACCTGCGAAGCCTCGCGGATAAAGGCGTGAGCACACTGCTGCTTTATTTGCCCCACGTGCCTCTGTTGTATTCACGCCTTTTGTTTCACCGGCAGCATTGTCTGGTATGGTCGTTCTTTTTTCGGACCTGCGGAAATGTATTGAGCTCGCGCGTACGGTATCGTTAGTTTAGGTAGAGTGCAGTTTTTTAAAAGTAACGTTATAAAGTTTTTGTATTTAACACGCTTTTATTAGCTTGAATTGTATGCATGAATGAATGTGTATAATTTATTTTAAATATTCATTATTTTGGGTTGAGTTAAAAAAATGCTTTTCGATGAAGCATCACCAAAAACTTGTATATATTCATTTATGTGTCAAAACTAAATATTGGTAACTAAAAGGTTTTTTTTTACGTTTACACACGTAATTTTGTGTATTAAGCCATACGAATACAGGGTTGCTTTGAAAACATTGGCAATATTTTAAACTAATAAACTAATAAAAAAATAAAAACCGACTTCAAAACCAAAATGCACTAAAAAGTCTACATAAACTAAATATACCCTTCACCATTGAAAGGAAAGGAATCCGTTTTAGGCAAACAATATTTTTTTGGAGTCGGTGCTGTGATAGTTGATGCTTGATGGTCAAAGTGATGGCACCGACTCCAAAAAGAAATTGTTTGCCTAAAACGGATTCCTTTCCTTTCAATAATGAAGAGTTTATTTAAAACTTTGTAGTGCATTTTGGTTTTAAAGTGGGTTTTTACTTTTTTTAAAGTTTATTTTATTTCTTAATGTTTAGTGATTACATAAGAGACGGGGGGGGGGGGAGGTGCACCTTATGATTCCATTTTTGTAAGAAGCTACAAATTACCTATCATAAGTTCCGTCATTATAATAACTGAACTCCTAAGCGTTAAGGAGTTCCACCATCAGCGCAAAATGTTGACTATCAGACGTAACAACACGTCAACATTAAGATTCTAGTAAAAAAATACTGTACGTACTTTTAAAATTTGAGGGTTTCCCTCGATTACACCAAGATCCCATCATCAGATCCCAAAATGGAATAAATGGGACCAACTAGAATGTGTACCCTCTAAGTAAGCGAAAATTTTTTTCAATTCGGTCGACAAACGACTGAGGTATGCGGTAACAAACATACAAAAACATAAATAAAAAAAAAACATACAGTCGAAATGATAACCTCCTCCTTTTTTGAAGTCGGTTAAAAACCTACTCATTATTCATAATCCCTTCCACATATCAAAGGATTACTCCGCCTAAACGGATCTTGGAAATCGAAGTGATACTTTATGCTTTTTAAAGTTTTCATCAAATTAATTGATTTTAATTTTAATATGTGTATGGGATATAGTCCCAGGAGTAGGGTTATTACTTTAAAATATTGCCAATGTTTTCAAAGTCACTCTGTATATTGCAGTCAATTGGTATTTAGTATCTCCCGGTTTGAGAAAAGTAAATGGAACGGATTGAAAAACGTCATTATTTAGTTAGCATTCGGCATTTCCAATACATATTGCAGGCAAAACTCAGAATTTTCCATTGAATGTACTTTTGCATTTTTGCAAAAAAAATTACTCAATAATACATTCTCTTTTTATTATGGTTAAGTCACTAAAAGTCGAGCGATGTTGTAATCGCACCCCGTTCTTAATTAATTTAACCTGATAGGACATAAAATGTTTTAAATTTTTTACCACCGGCGAAATATTAAAAAACATAAATCCGACGTCCCCTACGATCAATTTTAGGCAGCGGCTGCTTCGAATTGAATTATTTATGTCTTTTGGACCAGCGTTTGTGAATATTAATTAAGTTTTGTATCTTTGATTGTTTTCGACAATACGTTTTTATGGCTGCAAATAAATGTACGGGTTTCATATCTGGTCCCCGTTTTTTTTCCAGGTATTCATCTTGTTTTTAATACTTTTATTTTCACTGAACAGTCTATCATTGTTTGTGTGTAATTAAATCTAACCATTTGTAAAAATACATATTTTTTGTGTGTTATATAATACTTATTATATTGCTTTTTGCATTTTTATAGTTACCTGTTTATTGCAGTGTCGTTACCATGATTTTAACACGGTCTTACTCGGGAGCGACGATGTAAAAAAAACTATGGAAAATTGCTCAGTGTCTCTAGCGGTCACTGACAGAACTAAAATTTTCCATACAAAAAGTTACGTCGTTGTTAGCGAGTAAAACTGTCGTCGCTATCGAGTAAACTCATGTACAGTGGCCAGCACATCAGGTTACCCACTTTTGTTGCAAACTAGCCCTTATTACAACTGATTAAGATATCGCAATGTTTACCTTTACGTGCTGTTGTCCGTACAAGTAATACCACATTAATAGTGTCATGTTGAAAATAAAGAAGTGGAATATACTTCAGCTAAGGCTGCTGCAATCTTATATACCTAGAAAATTCTAGACTATCCAAAGTTTGACGAAACATTTCGTGTGACCCACTTCAAGGCATGAAGGATTATACTTTTATTCTGTTTTCTTATCCAAATTATGTACAGAAATGAAAGCTCGCAGTGAATGACGCTTTAGCATACAAGGTCCTGTCATGTTATAAGCTTGAGCGATTCTTTTTGTATAAAATTGATTGTGGCCAACTTTAGAAAAATAAATAAAAGTATCAGTTTTTCGAGGCGTTCAGAAGTTGTTTTTAAGCAAATATTAACACTGCTGACAGACAGACAGACTTACGCATTAATAGGAGTTCCGTTTTTTGCCATTTAATTAAGGGAACCCTAAAAAATTTACATGCTTAATTAACATTTGACATCATCATCATATTTATTCGCTTTGCTTTGACGTACTATGAATATTCTTTCTATTGTGTGATTTGTAAATTTTGATGAAAATTGATTAACCTAAACATAGGTTAAAATAAACTCACTTCTGCTGACAAAGCTAACTATATTGTTTTGTGCGATGATCGCCGACTAATTTGTTCTGAACTTGCTACCCGACCACAATATGCATAGATTGAACATTTATGCGTTGGTGAAGTCAGCGAGCGTTTTTTTTTTTTTAATTTCTCTCTAATTGACTTTTATGAAGTAACCGAAATGTTGTAAATTAGAAACTTATTCTGGCCGAATCTAATTAAGCTTTGGGGAGTGGTCATTTCAATTTCCTTCGGTCATTATGACACGGAGTCATCGCCTTTAAAATGATTTTTACGTGACAGGCTCACACTACCAACTCCACTACTCATGTGCTCGCTTTAGGCAGGTGGAATTTTAGTCAAAATTAAAAGTATGCTAGCCTACGTCAGGAGGCCGATTCTCGCGGCAACTGAACTTTTTTCGTGTGATAATTCGATTACGAGTTTAACCGATTAATGAACAAAATCAAGTAAAATATCAACACGTAAAAAAACTATCGCACGAACAAAATCTAAATACATAGAAATCGTGACCCTAAAAAATCAAAAACTATTTATTCTTGGACTAAGAAAAATCGATCTGTGAACTTTTTTCGTATATGAATTGCACAAGAATTGTCCCCTTGTTCTCGCGTAGATGGAAAAGGGGCTCGACTAGATAGTTGTGTCAATGAATCGCCGCGGACTATAACACACGATGTTTTTCCGAAGAAAGAAGTAAAATTCATACGTAGTTTTCAATGGACTGAAATGCGAATTCTTATCTTATAGTTCTTCGTTACAAGCTTTTAGTTGTATGCTAATAGATGACCAAAATTATCATTTCGTGATGATTTATAATCAAAAAACGCTACAACTCATTTCTTGACCCATTTGCTTCCCAAAGGCTGCTCGTAAAAAGGCGTCGATCATAAAAATATTTGATTAGGCGCGTCGCTCTACACGGCCAATTCGCCCGCGTGCAAATTTTATAAGCAACGCCGCGTGAATTATTTAGTTCAATGCAAACGTAATTCGCCACCACATCGGCGCTGCAACTAAATGGTGACAATGTTTGTTTTGACACGTAGCGAAAACTGTTCGATTTTAGGAACTGAGAGGGTATAGGGTAGAGGGCAGGGTGGTTGTGTGTACGGATGCACACTTAGTGCGCTTTCACATTAGAGCGACAGCAACGCGTCTCTCTAATGCGATGGGCTTACTGCTGTCATTTTATGTATGAAATTGACAGCAGCGCGACTGCCGCGCGACCGTCACGCTGCTAAAGTCGCCTCAGAGTGAAAGCGTTCTTACAGTTTTTAAAAAAACTTACACATAAGAGCATTGAACAACTTTACTAGCGCATTGAACTGTCACTACGAATTTTTGTACTCTATAAATTGAAACCACATGTTATGAACTCATACAAACCGTTTCATATTCGAAATTCTAATTTCAAAGAATACGCCACGTCCTGTTGTCGTATTTGCCACTCATTTTTTGCTTGGCATGGTTTCTCTTTATAGTAATAACAACTTAATGCATTAGTAGTTACTTTTTTTTTAACTAAAAGATACTGCGATATTTTTATGAGCCAAAAGAATTTTCTATGGCCCACTTTCTGAGGCATATAATATTAAACAAATATTTTTGTATATATTACGTTATTATGGTGACGCAGCGGTAAGAGGGTCGTACTTTAAAGCGACGACTGCGCAAGAGGTCCCGGGTTCGATCCCCAGGTCGGGCCAAAAATATGTACCTGGGTTTTTCTATCTAGAAATTCTTAGGGCAGCCCGGAGTTGGAAGTTGGTAGTGTTTCACTTCCGCGGCTCGGAAAGCACGTAAAGGCATTGGTTCAGCGCCTGATCTCTCTCCGGTCGTATCAAATTGCTGTCCCATCGAGCTATTAGAGTGAAAGGAATAGAGAGTTCAACTGTGTTTACGCACACACTTGTGCCCTATAATATTTTTCGCGCAGTCGGCTAGTCGTTGTGAATGGCCACCGTAGTCGATATCGGCTAGGGGGACTACTACTATTAGTTTAGTATGCAAGGTGTTGTTTTTGTCAGCGACGTTCGACTCAGGGGTGGTTGTAAAAACGATATTGATGCCAAAAAACAAATTATTTTTCTTATGGAAAAATCACATAAAATCAATATACTGTTGTGATACTTGCGAGCGAGTCAAAACTACCAACGCCATGTCGCCTCTTCCTAGCTTACTAGCCACGGCTTAGTATTTTGTGGATACGTGCGAGCTAGAGTCTGACTAATGAAAGATGGCACCAGTAATGAGCGGAAATTAAAAATTAAGTGTAAACACTGTACTGCACATAGTTTTTTCTATAAAATACAGTGTTATTTAGTACTCCATCTGATACGTACAATGGCCCGAACGTGAGGATAAGTGCGGAAATCACCCCGGCCAGACCAACTAACTAACTAGTACTTCATCTATTTTCTTTTATTGCCGCTCTGTTCTGGTGGCACCTTTCATTCGTCAGACTCTACGCGCGATAATGTGAGTTTGCCAATTTTATTAAAATGATGTGAAGAGGTTTACCTTTGTAATTTAAGGGAAATAGTTGTTTTGGAATAAGCGTAGCTCATATTATCATCCCTGAAATGGATGGCACTGCTGTTTACGCAAATATTTCTCATGAAATAAAACACTATTTTATGGAAACTTTTTGCGAATATTTATGAATTTTTATTCTGATTTTTTGACCACTTTACAGTCTTCGTCACGGGGTTTCATACCATGGATCTCACTGACCAAAACGACACCCTGCATATTATATTATTTATTCATACTAAAACGGTGACGGATAAAATACCTTTAATACTTAACGGGGCATACATTATTTTCGTGTTACTAATGGGAAATTTTTAGGTATTGTCATTTTCATTATTTAAAAATATTTTCTCAAAACTGGACCCAGAAACCCAAACTGCCTAATCACTCACGGTGCTCAAAATCGATACAGGCGACAATGACGCAAGCCGGAACTGTGTACGAAATATTTTTCATACCCAACGCTGATAATGGACCCGTCATGGACGGACCGGCAAATACTCGGTAGGGTGACTAAAAGTTAGGAAAATACGGAGAAAAATTGGTACTTACCATGTGAAACTATAGTAGCGAATATTGCTAAAGGTATGCTTCTTAACTATGTTAGATGTTTTGTTCTTTTACGCCGCCACAACTGAATCTGTCTCACCCAATAGTTGACTTTAAAGCATTAAGTCCGCCATTTGTACTTCATTTTGTTTATGAAAAGAATATATATATTCTTATAATAAATACTAAATTAGAGGCGTCCTCGACAAAACAATTTTTTTTTGGAGTATATAAATATTTATACTCGAGGCAAATACCTACCTTTTTCGTTTGACGTAAAATTTCAAAAAAAAATAGTTGCTTCCTGACCCTGAGATTTTTGAAATCGCTATGCTTATGTTGGAGTAAATTAAGTGTCGACATTATTATTCTGTTCCCCCGTTTATGATATTACTCAGACCGGTTTACTTGAATTCTGATAAACAATACATATATCCTGGGTTGTTAAATATTAAAAAATATGTCCGCGTTCTTCATAAATTTTTGGTCGCCCCAATGATTTATAGCGCCCCAACTCACGAAGCTCTTCTTCCAAAAGGATCTCTGACTGATAGCGTTCGAACACACGGTTTTTTGCAAACAATACTACGGCATATACGCCGGTAAAATATGCCCGTGAATTGTGCCCCTAAAAGCTTTTCGATCGAGTATTTGTCTCTGCTTTCTGTGTTACGGAACGTACGAGTAGGTATTAAGGATAATTAATCTATACTTAATATTATAATGCTGAAGAGTTTGTTAGTTTGAACGCGCTTATCTCGATAACCACTGGACCAATTTGAAAAATATTTTTGTGTCGGACAGCTTATTTATCTAGAAAGGCGCAAGGCGGAGAGGTTTTGTTGCAAACTAGCCCTTATTGCAACTGCATAAGATACCGCAGTATTTACTATAAAGCACTTGACTATTGTCCGTATACTTATCTCCATCATTTTCTGTATGTTGATAGGTATATTTGATCTTCAATACAGTAGCTGATTAGACTCTCTGGATTCCCAAGCAGTTGTCTGGTAGAGAAAGCTTTAAGGCATGAAGTCTGCCAATTTCACAATTCACAGTGCAATAAAGTTTCAATAAATAATAACCTGCTTTTATTCTGTTGTTATGTTAGTGACGAGTCTGTGATCGCATGTGAGTAAGATTTATAATTTTCAGAACTAAAGTTCAATTAGTAATTGTTATTGTATTTGCAAAACGTCGCAAAACGAAAATCGTATAATGTAGTTAATAATTTAAAAGAAAAATATTAATTTGAATAAATAATTTTTATTTTCATACTTATTATGTTAAGTAGATACAAAAATAAATTTTACATTGTCATACAACATTTATATCTTAAACATCTGACAACGTAAATTAAACACATTTTATACTTTAAATATTACATATGATTATTTTTGTACTTGAGAGAGCAATCATGGCATACAATAAGTTAATAAAACATTGCCCTCATTTGCTATCAGCAACAAGTCGAGCAATCTTATAAACCTTCGTAATTAGTTCAGATTAATTAGCTTCAACGGGATTTATAACAGTATACATACAACAGTTGAACATATAAAAGTACACAATAAATAGGTACACTTATGTTAGTGTGCCTACGTGTCAAATCAGTAGGAAGAAAACTCATTTTTTTGTCATTCATGATTAGAAAGAATTAAATAGGTATTGTTTTGCTAATGTTTTGGAACCAATATGATGTAACTTTTACAATGAAGTAACCTACTTGTCATTTGATCCAAAAAAACATAATACCAGTTTAAAAGTTCAAAAAAGTATGTAATTGTTTTGTAATATGTTCCTAGGTTAATTAACCTCAGTGTCTGAAATTATATTAAAATTAGTATTTATCCATTTGAACTCAATGAAGTGGTTTTTTATATTTATAAATAAAGTCCACATAAAATCCAATCATTGGTGACTCTGGGTGAAGATGTTGCTGTGTCGTAATGTCTTTCTCGACGTTAAAGGGAACTGCTAACAGAAACAAAACATCAATTTAACCCATAGTTATTCTTAGACTCTTTAACACTGCGACTTTTATCATCGATGCAGTCGCGCGTTTAGAAAACTCGCTTCAGCATCGAGACTCACGCAATGAACAGATTTGATATAGCATCGCTGCAGTCGCGCGTTAGCATCTAAGCAGTCGTGCTTCGTAAATGCAGATTGATAGAGGTTGATATCGATGCAGTCGCCAAAATACAGTACATAATTTGTAAATTTCCAGCATCTGGATCGCGACAGCATCGTTGCTTAAAGTCGCAGTGTGTAAGGGTTCAAAGTTGTTCTCACATATTTTAGCGAGCAGAAAATTGAGAAGCATGGAACGGCATTAGCAATCTAGTGGTGCTATAACGGACGATCGCGCTAATGCCGCGCGCAAAATATTGTGTTGCTCTGATTTCAGTAATTAGTAAATACATTCATGGCAAAGTGTGTTTTCAGTGCAAATAAATATTTCATAAAGTAAATTAGGCCTCGTCCTGGACGCCAGCGGGCGGAGTGAGCGGTGCGGGCGGTACACCGCTATCGTCGAGATCAGCTTCATACAAATCTATGAACTTTGATCAAGACGCGCGCGCTGTCGCCCGCGCCGCCCGCTCCGCCCGCTGGCGTCCAGGAAGAGGCCTTAAACTTAACCTACTATCACCATGTCATAAGAAGTAAGTTTAAGTTGGAGTGATACAACCAGGGTTGTTAGCAGCTGACAGGCTTGAATCTTAGCCAGACATCTTTATCAACGATTCTTCCGAAGTTGTGGTCAGCCATCACAAGCTGATTTGGAGTCCGATCGCTGACTTCTAGGTGGTAATTTTTCAGCACAGCTTTGGTTACCGTACGGACGATTTGCATAGAAAGTTGTTCACCTAAAAAAAATACATATGATTATTCAATATTCGCTACAAACACCGTTTTTACCAACTTAAAAAAGAAGTAATCAATTTAATGAGTATGTCGTTGGAATTTCATAATATTTGAGTATGTTGATCTACTCGTAGTAAGTAAGGCTTTCAAATACGTCTGCTAAATTTCGTAAGTAAGTGTAAGTATATGTCTGCATGTTTTTATGTTAGTAAATAGAATTTATAAAAACGAAAAGTCATATCGAAACGTTTTTTTCAAGTTCAATTAGGTAATTGCATTTCAAGAGTGCAGTTTTAGTTTAATCAAAATCGGTTTAGATGTTATTGAGATAAGGGTCATCATGCAATAAAAAAATATTGCCTTCAAATAACTGACTCAGAGTAAATTTCACCAACGTCAGAATAAGGAATATTCCTCGAATTAGGCGTTTCGTATTGTATTCGACGAATATTCTTATCTGAAGTTAATCGAATCGACTCTTAAAAGCTTAAAATAACGCATCTGTCTTCTATTTAGGAGTTTGATTTATTTTATTGCTGCACGATGTCTAGTTTACGTTACAGTGTAAGTACCTAACTTACACTGTAACGTAAACTAGACATTAAGCAGAATTTGTTTTTTCTTAATAATTGTAGAAGACAATTGCATTATTTTAAGCTTTTAAAACAGTTTTTAAAGGCAGCTATTTTATTAGAATAGTTATTACATTTAATGACGTGATCAAAAATATTTAAGAAACTATGAGCTTGATTAGTAATTTAAACCTTGTTCCCAGTATCTACAAAATCTTAAATTAAGCAATCATATGCTCGCAAAGAAATATGCACACATTTTGGTCAGCATAGTCTTTAACCTAGTGACTGAAGTGTCTTTTTTGAACGCAGTATTACATAAATAATCAATTTGTTTCATAGTCAACATAAAACACGATAAGCACTCATAATGTATGGTCGTAAAACGGATGAACAGCCTACTTAGACTTATTGAAACCACATCAATAATATTCTATAATGACCTCTTGGGATCGCTACAAAACAGACTTGGTTAAGTCATTAAGGCCAATAACAAATTGATCGAAAGGTTGAATATGTGACAAAGCAGAAGATACCGTTTTGGTATAGGCATGATTTGTTATTAGAAAGTTGCCCTCAAATAGAGGTCTCAACAAACGGTAAAACCTCTGTTATAGTTATATGTTGGTCAGTCAGCATAGATAATAAAATAATTGCTTGATTAAAAGTTTGTTTTTAAAACGATTGAATTTTCCAAATATATAAGATACTGATTTCATAGCATGACGATGCATTATTAATTTGTAGTGATACTAAGCTTGTTGTACGCACTCATGTAGCGAACTAATGTGAAATTTAAGTATTTTATAGCATATCATGGCTGTGAAATCATATTCAAAGGAGAGCCTAGTTCTTTTTTTTATTTTCAAGAAACTTATGTTCCAAAAATATCTTTCTACAAAGATAAGTAGATATGTAAAATTAAAACTTACCAATGCATTTTCTTGGACCAGCCCCAAAAGGCAAGTAGGCAAAACTATGTGTTGGCGATGTTTCAGTTGCCAAAAATCTTTCGGGAATGAAACTCTGAGGCTCATTGTAGAATTTTTCATCTGTGTGAATTGCTTCTATCGGTACGTTGATTGTTATCTTCTTATCAATAATCAAATCACTCTCAGGATATTGATACATCTTCACGCATTGACGGGTCACTACAGAGTACGGAGGATGAAGTCTTAAAGATTCCTTAATCACAGCATTCAAATACTCGTCGCTTGACTCTCGAACTTTCTTCTGTATCACCTGGTTCACGGCCAAGTCATACAAAATCGCTGTTAACAAATTATGGCATGGAACATAACCTTCCGTTACAAACGTTGCCAACACAGCAAAAGCAAAGTCAACCTCATTCGATGATCTACTTTTGTCTTTTAATCCTAACTGGAATATCGATCTTTCTTTTATGATTCTCGCCAAGTTTGATTTCTCTAACTCCTTTTTAGTTTCCGAAGACGGTTCTCCCGGCATTGTTATCAAACCAAACATAACGTACAACGACGGAAACACATGTTTCAAATAAGTTTTCACCTTGTCAACAAAAGTGCGTTTCTGTACCGTCGATCTCATACCAGATATTACTCGTCCGTCAGAACTTTCATCTAATAACAAGTCCTTGAAAATGCCATCCAATAACTTAGACAATAACTGTTGAACATTTGTATCTCCATTTGTTCCCGTCAAACAGTCATGCAGACTGGCTTCGGGGTCGCACTTCAAGTTGCTCAAGATTGTGTTCAAGCCTTCGCGTAATAGAGTCCACTTTTCCCCTTCGGCGTAAAACAAATTGTTTCGTAAACAAACATCCTGAGATTTGTCCAAGCCGAGTCCTCTGCAATGGAAATCCGCGAAGTCTGTCGACAGTATCGTCTTTACGGCGTCCGGATCTTTCACTATCAGGTCTGGGATGCGACTTTTGATGCTTCCGACGAATTTGTCTTTGGGATACTGACTGTAAAGAGAGTTCACTTGTTCTGTATTGGATCTGATGCCGAAGATTCTGTGGTAGTCGGTTCCAAGGAAGGGGATTGCTGTTTTGTTGGGGATGTGGCGGACATACCAGTAGCTGAAGAACTTTGTGACATAGTCGAATGTTAATGCGATGATAAGAACAAGTAGCACGGATAAGTTGAGTACGAAACTTTCGAAAAACATTTTGACGTTCGCCGCGTGAGGCGCTGAGATGAATACTGGTCGGAGGCTGGTGAGTGGGTCAGAGTAACGGTACGTTTTGTGCGTGAAACCTGCGCTTGCTCATCAAGTTTGTCGGTGGCAATGAACTTGGGATCGTTAGTGGTTTTCTTATGGGAGATTTTGCATACACGTGGCTAGTATGTTGCTGTTTGTAGTGACTAGATACGTTAGTAAAAGGGGAAATGCACTATTAGACGTCTTAAGGTTATAATTAATATGTGCAAACTTACTTGGGTGGATGACACTTTAATTTGATCCAAGTAACATAAACCAAATGGATTTTAAAAAGTACTGCAGTTTTAATGAGATCGTTAATCTCTTTATTATATCTTTAAGTAGGTAATAAGTCTTCTGTGTGTGTAATAATAAATTTACAGGCATAAGATTAGCAATTATAAAAGACTAAGAGTTTCCCGAGGTATCTTTTGCGAAAATATTGCATCTTACCTACTAATTATTATTGTTAATTGTTGTGGTACCACCGTTGTGTCTGATTTCCATAACACAAGTGCATTAGCTACTTACTTTGGAATCAGTATAATGTATGTAATTGGTGTGTATCTTTACCTCTATCTTTATCTTATCCAATTTTTATTGAAGTTCTTCATCCAGAGCTATTTGGATGTCGGATATAACCTGTGTATATTAGCAAAATTTTATAGTTTTAAAGGTATTATTTTTTTCGAAAACATTGAGAATTTTCAAACAAATAATTTCTCTACTTTTTACGGTGTTGCGACAGTTTTTTTATTGATATATGATATTATATTAAGTTACTTACTTATGAATTAAGTTCAATGAGATAAAATTATGAGCTAACTAAAACCAAGACTAGCAAAACTTTTAATAAAATTTAAAAACAAGCCTCGAATACTAAATCAATTGGGATATCATAAATGTAGTATATTTGGATGGACCTGGATGTAAAACATCCAAAAAACAAATTTTGGGTGACACTGTTTGGGCCACCCTGTATGTATAGTGCAATTCTCGCGTTTAAGCTTTATAATTGTAAAGTTTCGTCAACTATACATCCATCCTCACAAACATTCGGGCTTGTAATATTTACTTATTTTAAGACTGTATTGCACAAATTTAGTGTTTCACGGTTGACTTAATGCTAAAAGCATTCTCTGCCAGTCAGATCTTTAGGTTTAATAATATTGGTATGGTACTGGTATGTTTTTTTAAAAAATAATTTAAGGATGTACTTATGAAAACGAATCAGGCCAAATTCCTCTCATTCCATAAAGGAGAAATACGTTTTTGCCCTCAAGCTTTAGCATGACATAATTGTATCGCTTTAAAAGCATCTCAATTGAGTTAAAACCAGCTTTTTCCAAGAGGTATATAATTATTGATCAAAATGATCAAAAGTTTACCCTAAGTCAAACTATTTACCTTTTTGAATGAAGCTGACCACTGAGCCCTTGTGGTGTGGTCACATTCTTTACAAAATGCCATCTACAGGAACAGTAACAAACTAAGCTATGATTTCGTTTGTTTCAATCCCAGCTAATGCCATCTACTGGAATTATTAGAAAGTATTAACAACACCATCCATGCTTATTCGTAGCTGCTGCCATCTATCGAAACTTTTGCAAAAGTAGTGGTTTGGTGATATCTCGGTACAAACCACCAACGCTGTCCAGCGCATTGCAATATCCTAGCAAAGTAGTGCAGTAAAAGCCTGATAGGTGGCATTAGTTGTAATATTTGAGCATAATTTTGTTTCACCTGCCATATTTCGGTGTCGTACTCTTGAAAAATGATCGACCTTTATTAATTGAGATTATGCATTTTGTTCCCAATTACTTACTCTATTACTCAGCGACATTTTATTTTAAACCAACTCGCGTAAATTTATAGTATCATGACTTTTTATAAACCCTTATTAATAATGATTTCTACCTAGGTAAGTAACCTTATTTATTAATGATGTTAATATATGTCGAAGGAATATATTTTGACATTGATTGCGTCATCTAATTTGGGATTTTGAAATAAAATATGAGGTAAAAGTATTCGTTAACTTACGTAGGTTTGTATTGTTTGATATTTTACCGTCCGAGTTTGATATTATACGCAGGCAGTTCAATCTCACACTTTAATAAATTACAATATCATTGTAAATAACACAGAAATATTGCACAGTTTCGTGCGTAAAACCAATCGATCATGAACGTCAATGATGCTGTTGACACCAAACCTGATGAAGGTTAATTTGCACATTGTCCAAAAGGTCTTAAAGGACGAAGTATATTAAACATTTTTATATTTATCGCGAGTGTAAAAGATAAATAAAACTCAACATTTTCAAGAAACTAGTTTCTTATTGACTGAGACCCTGAACATAAATGTTAGTTTAGTTAGTAATCTTTTCATTCTACTCTTGATGTACTTTCATTTCACTAATTGATGTAGCCGTTAAAATAATTTATTGTGGAATCTGGGGAATTAATAATTCAGTTTCGTAAAATATCATAAAGTTAGTAAATCAGTTTCGAAACTGCGCTGTGGAAGGGGAGACGGAAATCATCACACTATTTTCTCTAATTTGGGGTTTTTATGAAAAATAAAACTCACATGATGAACATGAACATGAACAAAAAATAATGAAAAAGTTAATCATTCGTGATACTTTGTGCCTTCTAATATACGAGTAATGTACTTAAAATAGTGTCGCCGATGCTTAGGCCCCTTTTAATATTTTACAAATAAAACCAGCCCTAAACACACTCACAAACAAAACAGCTCACCTGCTACCCACTATCATGATCATAAACTAAACCTAAGACTATGCCCAAGACTACTGAACCGTGTAATCATTAAACGCAAGCTTGCATTGACATAAATCTGTACCATGCGTAAACGCAACGTACTAATCTCAGTTGCGTTGAGCCCGCAGCTCTAGCGCAGATCCTGAGATCCTGCTAAGCATGTCCACCATAATTTATTATACAAAGCGAAAAAAGGTACTGTTAATACCAAAAACCGATTAATTATTCGTCCTATTTTCGGTATGAATAAAGATAGGTTTAGGTTCGGAATCCTATGCTTTAAACGAGCGTTTCTTGTGTATGTTCTTGTAACGGCTTCAAATTGTCATGAAATTATATTCAAGGATTTGGACGTGATAAATTGTTAAAGCTAGGTTTCATTTTAAGAAAATGCTTTTTTCCAGTATTTTTAGGCAACAATATCATTTGCATACAATAGTAAATTTCGCCATCAATGCCAATGTTACAATAGTTCAGGTGCCAAATCTGTTGTCATATTTTTTTTCAATAAAATATAAAAGTAAACTCAGATATTAAATTCTGATAGAAGTTGAGTAAGCCCGCAGCTCAACGCAGATCGGTTTTTTCATCTAGTTCCTCGCGACTCCAAAACGTGTGTAGGTAGTCAATCTCTAGAACTACAGCTTTGCCTTTGAAAACACCATCTAGTAAAGCCTGGGTATATCAGAAAAAATCTTAAATATTTTGGACGCAAAGACTAAAGAAGATTAATATAGTCCGTCCTTTCCGAGCTCGATCAAAAATAGGTACCGGCGTACATAGTAGCAGGCCTGGGCAGTAGCAGCTACTGTCGCCCCAGGACAGTTTGTACTACTGAAATATGCATTCGGCGCAATGACAGAGATGCATTACGCTTGCATCTGATTCAGAACTGATTAAAGCGTAGGTGCAATTTTTCGTTTATACTACTACGGAAGGAAACTTACTACTACTACTTTTAAAGGAGAGGAAACTATTGAATTCAGCTGTTAATATTAATATAGTATGTAAATAAAACTGTGCTTAACGTCATACATTTTAATATGTTTTATGTTAAATCTGCGATTTGATATTAGTAAAATCACTGAGACTGCGTCTGCATGTTTTGAGTCCCCTCAATGTTTTGTAGCCTAAAACCTTTCTTGATAAATAAGCTATTTAACACGATATACTAATATTTATTCAAATCGGTCCTGTAGTTTCTGAGATAAGCGCGTTTTAGCATACGAACTCCTCAGCTTTAAAATATTTATAGTATAGATTTTATTGATTCATCATTGTACCCTGTCAACAAATATTGACTGTTTTCAGGAAGTACGCGTATTAGAAGTTACTAACCACCGATTCTACGATCGGTAATAAATCAAATTAGTAAATTCATTAATTCTACTCACATACTGTGCTATTCATTGAAACCAATACGTTGACCATCGGTGTTCATTTGTTTTTACTCTTCATAGTTATTATTAAAACAAATAAACAAAAAAAGAAAACTCATCCCCTACAATCCTGCGCAGCAATGATTCACCTCGTGACGTCATAACTACAGTGCCAGGATCATTACTCACGTCGTGTATCGGTATACACAAATAGTTTGTGACAACCGTAATTATTTGTTCGTATTTATTGACTTTCGGTATCGATTACAGACCACGATCGATCACGGTTATCGATTTCAAGATGACATTCGGTTGCTCTTAAATAGATGTAGAGCAAATTAACGTTGGGAACCGATCTACATTTTACATCTTAAGTTGATGAAATTGTTTTTTTTTTTATGTCAGTGAAAGTAAACACTTAATTAAAACTTTTTATTTTACATGTAAATAAAGAAGTAAAAACACTTTTCAATTAGCAACCTTCCTACCTTTTTCAGACTTGTTCAAAAAAGGACGTCACAACATCAAATGGTATTTTTTTTAATGGCTGTTAAAGATTTGGCTCTAAAATAGTACATGACATTTTGTACATAAAGTACTCTATTAATGATCATTGCACATTTCCGATTCGAAGTTTTTTTAATACAAAAACACCCCATTATAATCGTCTGGATGCAATTTAAAGACCATAAAGGAATCCGAAATAGAAATCGTTTGATTCCAATGGTACCTATTCACCTCTAGAAGGAATCCAATCACATATTTATTGACCCGTGAAAAAAATCCCACTATGACCGTTTCATTTGCTATGCGATCGAACTGTCGATCGATTTCTATCAACAATAGATCCACAGGTCTCTTATCGATCTCTCACAGCGATCGAGAAAGTGATCTTTTGAATGCATTATTGATTTTAAATCAGCCATAAGGTGAAACTGTGAGGGGTGCAGTTATGGGCATGTTTTGAAAGAAAATACAATTTTGCCTTTTACACGTTAAGGTTGGGAAGGAACGCGTAAAAACTAATCAAGTAACAGGTGCATTTTTCTATAGCAATTTCATAAAGACGATTTTCAGAAAACAAAAATGCAAGAAATAAAAATGATATCTTTTTTACGATTTCTGTCAACTGTATAGTTACATTTGTTAGTTCAAAACGTTATATTTTCCAATTCTTATGTTTATTACTTAATTACTTTCTATGCTTATTTTACAAGTTTTTCTTATTAAATACATGTCTAGAGGTATACTAATGTTATAAAGCTGAAGAGTTTGTTTCTTTGAACGTTGTTATCTCAGGAACAACTGGTCTGATTTGAAAAAAAAAAAATCTGATGGATAGCTTATTGATCAAGTAAGGTTTTAGGCTATAAAACGTCACGCTGCAATAGAAGAGTAGGGAGCAAACACAGCTAAAACATACAAATAAATATAATAACATAATATACCTACACCCAACGTTTGTTTATACACGTGCTGGAAACAATAGATCACCATCTCAAATATTCTCGAAATCTAACAATATTACACACATACAGATCGAATGAATAGCCTTCTGATGTTTCAAGTCGGTTAAAGACGGACAAAGCGAAATTCCACCATACACTTTACATAAATAGATCGAACGCCTAACGCAGTCAGCACCTTTCCACTCATTTATCTAATTACGCCTAATAAAATTTATAAATAAACCGACCGTTGGCGACACAAAGGCGTCTCAACCTGCCATGGCATTACCCTAATGGTCGCACCATTATTCCTGACCATATATCCACCTTTATTAGGGATAATCACACAAACGAGTTTTTTATACCGCATCGTCAGTATTTTTGGGCACTGAAAAACTTTAGGTGATACAGTGGATTCGGATATAGTAAGGCTAGGTGTTTTTTGATTTTTTGAATGAATGAATAATAGAAAAAAGTATAATATATGAATAATAGAAAATAATAATTTATCTTTTTTTTGACCAAAAGGATTTACGAAAAATCTACATCTTCTCACTATTATGCACTGCACTGTTTGTTCTTCTTAACTCTGTGTGTTGAAAATTGGCCGTATTCTGTAGTGTAATCAACCGTATTCATTTAACAGTACAGATCAAACGGTATGATCTGTCAAAAAGCAAAGAACAGTACCCCTATCACGAATAATTTGCGTCAACGTATTCGTATAGTAACGTAATCATTTGTATGAGATTCTGAAAGCGCCTCTATCGGACGTGAAACAAAATAAATTTGGCAGCTCAAATACTTGACATTTATCGTGCGTGAACATTTTCTATGGTGTTAAACTGGATTTGAGATCACGAACCTTTCTTTGACGTATAGTATCGTGAGTTGCAACAAGATTACTACTAGATTCGGAGTATCAACAATGAGCGAAGAGAAACTAGGTAACTTTACGGATAAGAACTCCTAAATTGTTTTTTTTTTTTAATTATCATACAGCTGCATTTGAAGACGGGTTCAAGCTCCTGGAATGGGAAAGATTCGGCATTGATGTCAATAGCAAATACATCTCTCACCTCCGGTTTACTGATAATATACTATTCGTGCAGCCGAAGATGAGATTTTGGAACTACAATCGAAAGCCTTGACCGAGCCTTACAACAAGTGGTTCTAAGAAAGAGGTCTAACAACGAATCCAACGCGGCCGGCTAGGCAGAGGTCGAGGGCGTCTTCTCGTCTCATTAACCTCAGTGTTTAAAGACGAAAGTCTTCAACGGGTGTGTGTGTGTATGTGTGAAAACATACGGATCCGACACATAGTTTCCTACTATATGTGCTCAAAATCTAACATATAACAACAGACAGAGCTTTGGCTTTTGACGAGAAATAAAGAAACATGTGAAATAAATAATACATTTGTAGTCATATTTATAATTCCTAAATTAAGACATTGCAGTAGAAATATGAAATTTATTACAAAAGTTGTTATCTTCTACTCTTTATTCTTAACTTGAAAAGAAATCAGGAACAGGGACACTTTTAACCGGTGCCGCGGTGTATCGATTTTGATCTTGTTGGGTTCATCTTTGCTCTGATTATGACATAAGGGAGTAACGAAGACCGCCGGAACTGCTAGACTCACTTTAATTCTTCTGGCTAGGTAGGTGAATTTCTAAACATTGTATTTCGGTCGGTCTTCATTCTGCAAAATAATATATATATATATATATTATATTCACATTAATCATTAATGCTTTTCATTCCATTTGTTAGAAACAACGTCCCCTTGGTGAGCTGAGGGGTTGGATAAATCACAATATCTTGAGAAATAAGATCTAGGTAGAGTTTATCTCGCTTTAATAGCCAATGAATAAAAGCACTTTAATCACAAATCCTTGTATTACTTTTACGTACTTACTTTTTCAAAAACTCAAATATTGTTACGTTCTACTGCAAACGACTTGTCCTCGTTATTTTAAATATTTTTCATTATTTTTAACTTAATGTTTTGTAAAACTTTTGAATTTGTCACAATATGATGGCATAACGTAAATCTGTCAATTGACAGTCTAGCAAACAGTTCAAAAATCTAAAGATTACAGAAAAACATATCTTCATATTTTAATAGACCAAAATTTTACATTTACAAACCCTGCCAAACATACTGTTCGTAATTTTGTTCCGTTATTGATTTGTCTTAGATTTTACTGGATTATCATAATATATTTCTATAATATTCATAAAAAAGATGGCTTAACTTGTTTCTGGACGTGTCATTCAACGGCCATATTTACGTTAGTATGACGTCATCTTCGTCAATGCTATCGAGCTTACTACACGACACGAGAGTGCTTCGTGATGCCGACTAACGTTGTACTGCGTAAACTCGCTACGCTAACGTGACGAATACGTCAAAAGTTCGTGATTGGGGTACTGAACGTTTGACAGACATTACGTACGTTTGAACTGTCAAATAAATACGATTGCTTTACAAAACTCCACCTCTGAGCACACTTTTATATTTGTAAGAGTAAATCGAGCACAATTATAGCCATTGACAACAAGATGACGCTAACGAGTGATTCTACTGCGTCTATCTCTATTCTGCAGGTGACGGCGAGACGAAATTATAAGCTCTATGAATCTCATACGGCTTATTAATGACATGTGATTATAGATCGGGACCTGTGCCGATTATCCTTCTGGCGATAGCATTATTATAATTCCTTGTATACTTTGTAAGCTTGAATTTTGATAGCAACAAAATAGCTGGGTAATGATTACTCATACATTATGGCACTTAACAACTAGCGTCACGATTAATGTAGTTTCAAACATAAGTGACATGCTTTGTCCTAAAGACAACAAAAATAAACGTAACAAATGACAACTAAACTTTGTATGTGTATCTCGGATTATTTTTCAATTTAATTTTTGTTTTAAACAGTGACTTGATTTTTTTGCTCCTTTTTTCAGTAAAATACTGAGCAAAGCTAGGTCATCAGATATGTTTAATAAAAGTTAGAAATAGCTATTTATAGAAATTTTGTTATAACTCATATCAAGAAAATAAAACGCCAGTTATATTGATGTAAGTATCGACCAACACACAAATAACACCTGTGCATCGAAATGAACACTTTAATAGCACTCTTGCGCATCTCAGTCACAAATTACTGGCCCCGTCAATCATACGCTATCACTGTGATGTATCTATCTCAAACGAGTTTGTCCCATAGTCTCTTTCGGATTAATGAAGCACCGATTTTTAATTAGAACTTGAATTCTAATGCGATGCTCGCCGAAACTTGTTAAGGTATTGTAAAAGTGTTCCGGCTTGATTGGGTTGAGCGTTCAATGTTTTACTTGCAGTGTTTCATACTAAAAATACGTAAACACATTATTTTTGTTATTGATACCTAAAAAAATAAAAATAAACCTGACGTCCAGACAGTAAGAAAGCAATAACTGAGGCGTAGTCTTTTTTTATTGCGAAAAATATTATTATACTCGTACAATGTGATGCATTCACCGTATATCGTTGTCTTATTTAATAACTAAAATATTTATTCTTATTTCAGAAAGGTACTATTAACGGATATGTTATTATTTTAACCATACAAAAAATGAATAAGGTTAGAATGGTTTTGATCGATCGTTTGTATGGGAACCTTTGTCGCCGGTGGGAGTTACCGCGCTGTTGCTGCAGTGATAAAAGTACCAATCAATGAATTAACGCACCAATATCACAAACCAATCACAATTTCCTCTAGGAGCTCTGTGATTGGTGTAATTAGTACTTGAAACCAACTACCAATCACAGAGCTTCTAGCAGTGAAACCACCAATCATCATTCACATACGTTCGTTCTTTTATGTCAAAATACTAGTGATGTGGTAAAGGTCGATTATTATAAATTCAATTACCGATGTAATGTTGTTTCTCTTTGTGAATAAACATGTAGGATTTAAGTTTGAAATAATTTGGATAATTTAACAGCTCATTTGATGCGATCAAATGAGCTGTTAAATTGTCATGATAATTTGTGCTTTTGAAGAAAATAATGCAATTAAAGTGGGGAATTATGATCGCACCGTCTTACCCGGATCGCTGTTCCTGCGCAAAGCTTCCTTGTAGAGTATTGAAATGCGAACCACCTCGCATTTTAATGATCTAGCTTAGGATTGGCTAGTTTAGTGTTAGTTTTAGTTTTATGTAATATAAAATGAAATCTGTATGGCGTAAAGCCAAAGATGTTAAACTTGTATATAAAAAATAATAATTAGAAAACGATTCGCCAATTAGAATCATCGAAATCGACCGCAAACAAGACAATTATTCGATACAAAAAGGGTCCGGCAAAAAAAACAAATCATTAGTCCTATTGACCTTGCTGTGGACCGTTATAAAAGGTTCTTTTTTCAAAAACCTAAGGCGCAGCTATGCTTCTGATCTTGAGAACCGCAAAAGGAGTCAGTGATATACGTTGTTAGGGACCGTTTACATTGGAGTAAAGTTTATTGAAACTGAGATAAATTTCGTTCGGCCAAACTTTTTTTTAAGATACGGGGATTTTTATTGTGCGCTTATAAACAGCATTGTCATAATATTTGAGGAATGCTTAAGTGGTAAAATATGTTTATAAATACTTAGTATCGAAATATTTTTTATGAACTAAAATGAATTTCCAACATTTAAAAACCTTTTAAATGTTGAAAAGCTGTTTACCAAAATCACACCAAATTCACATTCATTATTTTTAGCAATTTGCTGCTAGTACGATAAACAATGATAAGGTTTAAATTCATATACAGTTTGTTTCAAATAAACAACAAGATTCCCTATGCAGTGATCAAATTGATACCTTTATTTGTCTTTCTAAGCAAAAACCTAAGTGAAAAATCTCCTTAACAAAACCGGGTGGGACGCTATGGCCACGACAGTTTTGACTATAAATAAGTGTTGTATTGTATTCAATGTATGTCGCTACTGGTCTCAGGGCGGCGAGCCACAAAAGAATTTGGAATCCTCTTACCTGGACTAGCGAAAAACCGCGACTTTGTCTGAATTTTATGCATTTTATTCACCACTTTTACACGGTATGTGTAAAAACCAAAATATTTAAATTAGCTGAGTGCTACAACTGTAATGCATATGAAGCCTGCTCCTTTTTAGGCAAAGTTTTTTTTTATACTAGAGGCCCCGGCGGCGATTTCGTATCTCCCTGCCCCGTCGCGCTTTGGCTCCGTAGTGTGACTTTTATAGTTTTTTATTTTAATTTATTTGCTCATCACTATCATTATCGGCTGAAGGACGTCCACTGCTGGACATAGGCTAATATTTATTTGTTACAAAAATTAAAAACCTAATCTAATTCACATCGATTCCTACTCTAAAAAAACCTCAAGCCGGCTTATATCGCAGCAGGCGAACTAACTTCTTCAACATTTACTATGCTATTGGGGTTGACGGCATATTCAACACTGCAAAAATCTTAGAAATCAGCGGGTCTAAGATACGCGCCTATTTATCATTTATCGCGATAATCGATAAATTTCAAACGAATTTTAACCATATTGAAAAAGGTTTTTACTAACTTTTATGTATTCATTTGCTTTTAAAAGCAATTAGGATTGCATTATAAGTCAAACGATTGTGGGAAAACTTGTTGTTTAGGTTTTTTTTTTTATCGACACGATAAACGGTATCGAGTCGTGCATGTTAGGCCTATAGGCCACCCGTTCTCGTGCCGTAGTGTAACTAACACGAATCTCATTCAGGTACCTAATATAGATTTGTGATCATATTTCAATTACGTATTTTGTAGAGAGAGTTGAAATAAAAATAATAAAAATAAAATTATAAAATACGTCCTGTATGTTGATGTCCTGTGGTGAAAGAAAGTGTCAAGTATCAAGTGTGACTTTGCAGCTGACTGCGTTTATATGCACATATCTGCCACTTTGCATCCAAAGCAGGAACATTTTGTGGCTTAATAATGCACTATGCCAACAGAAACTGTTTTTGTTATATGCTGAAAATTTGTTTTTTGTAACTGAACAGAAAACAATTGTCTCCTTTTAGTTTGTATTTTGTATTCCGTCTACAATAAAGAAATCAGCTTTTTGAGCTAATACTAAAATCTGAATTAAAACTTTCGTAAACACGATAATAGGTCGGACTAAATTTTACATCTCAAAAAAAAGTGTGTTATTGTCCAATCGTGTGTTAAGGAGTTATACTGAGCATATTTTATATTAAGGAGACAAACTATATCATTCCACTGCTAAACATAGGCTTCCCCCATGGTTATCCAAAACGACTAACCGCATGCTATATTTAAAGAGTCACTGAAACTTCTACGAGTTACATAGGTGTCACAAATCTTATTTACGTAGATACAACAAATCATGATATAAAAAATATGAATAATATAAACAGACATACAAATAACTTCTCCATATAGATGCAGAAACGGCGAGTCTGATCCTGTGGGATCGAGCTCTCGTTGTTGACGTTTTGTGCTCTTTAGATGCCGCTAGTTATTGTCTTCTGCTACTCGATCTACGCATTGGCAGGCTTTAGGTAAAAATAATGAATAAAAAGTATTAACAAAACAGTAAATAAAGTCGGGCAAGCGAAAGCTGAATTTAGAAACAGGCAGCAAATTGATTTAAACCTGAATATGGCATCACCGTTTAAATTTGGTAAAACAAGTATTTGAAAAGACACTATTACAGACTTATAACACCAGTTATTTGCAGTTAATCTGTTAATTATTTAAAATATTAACTTCAAAGTTCTCTGAATTCCGGTATCATTATTAGTCAATGCTAAAAAACAGCAGTGAAATTGACACTGTCACAAGAGCATTTAAATTTAATATTTCCGTGTTCTAAAAACACTGCGTTCAGCTTTCCCTTACCAAAAACTAGAAAAAAAACAATACCTTTTGTGTGTTTGTGTGGGCTAGATATGATTTAACTCGAAATGATTAATTTTCTGCTCATAACTTATCCCGTATATTATAAAACAACCTTATAATCCTTGAAAATTAATAGCCGTGGTAGTTACTTGTATTAAAAAATACTCTTTTTATGTGAAGTACTTACATCTTTATTTAATATTTTTTTGTTAACAAAAGTGGAGAAACAAAAACAACACGATGTTTAATTGTTCATTAGAAGAGTAAGTAATTTAAATAGTAACTGTTGTTTTGGTGAGATAAAATAATAATTTATTGTGGTCTTAAAATATTTTTATAATAATATTTTTATATTTTTATTGCTACCAATGCGCATTTCCCTCCCATAATAGCATAACGGTCTCAATCACTGTTTTGCATAGGCCCTCCCCTACATCCGTTGGGCCGATAAATCGCCTAAAAGACATGTGAATAGAGTTGGCCAGTTGGGTTTAATAAATTAATCGATCGTGATACAATTATTATTATAATGGCGGCTCCTGGTCGCAACTCGGTGCCGCCTTTGGTATCGTAATTGAATCTGACGGTAACGTTACGGGAAGGCGCGTTATAACGGATAGCGTTATGTTATTTTTTAAAGGATCAAGCAATATTTGGCCCGAAGCCAAATATTCGGTAGTAAAATGGCACGTTAATTATTTATTACCAAAAGTAATTAATAAGAACTTTTAAACTTGTCATAAGAAACACTGAATTGTAATTCAAAATAAGAAAGCTATAACAAATTACTTTTTGATCTCGTTTTAATATAAAAATAAAACAACGATAAACTGCAACGTGCAAATCTAATTGATTTAAAAAAATCTTGAACAAAACAAAGACAGTATTACAACAGTATTACAAGTGTTTACAACTTTTGTAACGAGTAACGTCTTACGTTATTTTAATCGTTAATTTCATATATTAGACATCACTACCGACCGATATACTATAGCGCACAACAGTGCATGAGCACTATCATATCGTTGGCACGTTTTATGGTTTTTTGATCCAAATCTAAAATTGCTTTTTACTCTTGGTAATTGCTTCTTGAGTTATTTTGTGAAAAAAGATGATCTATGGATACTAGAGGAAGATTAAACAGCAGCTTATAAAGTTGTAGTAAAGTGCGTCGTTGTGTTATTGATACACATTTGTTTATTTATATTTCGAGGCTTTGGTTATGTTTCTCAAGCGTTTTAGGAAGCACGTCGCTCGTTTTGTGATTCAAAAGACGATCGTTTTTTCAGGAAGTGGAATTCAATTTTGCCTCTTTATTAAATTAATCATGTTTTAAAGTATAAAAAAGTGAAAGCAGTCGTAGACTGGCTTGCAGTCTGCAGTTTACCTTCATCGAAATAATTTTCTTTTCCTCATTGAAGTTTGTTTTACTATTCCTTTTTTTAGTACAAAGAACCCATTTTCCGGTGAGAGATGTTCCAGAAAGAATGCTATACTGGACAACAAAAACACAGTGACTCACCCATTCAGTAGACTCATTGGCATCAGAAATTTCCAAGGATAGACATAGCTGACGTTTTATAAGGATTAGGTCATCATTTATAAACTGAACAGTGGTGAAAGCATACCTCCATAGTAAAGCTAAACTCCATCCATCCTCCTTTCAAGCCTTGAAAGTTTTACAACTATATTATAAAATTTGTTAAAATGGAATATTTTAATTTAAAATCTACCTACAACATACACCTAAGCTTAGCATAGTGGTAAATATGGTTAGTAATAGGATAGAGATAAAAAGAAAGTTTATAAATCTAAAACCCCACTAATTATAACACGCCACCTACCGTTGCAAAACAAATTCATTATAATAATAAAATACAATCAAAGTGGCATACGACCACGGCTATCCTTTACGACTATTTTCTTGTTACGTACTTTTTAGAGCGTGTTTTATGTAGTCGGGTTTTAGTTTTATAAACTTTCTTTTTATCTCTATTCTATTACTAACCATATTTACCGCTATGCTAAGCTTAGGTTAACTTATTTTGGAGTTATGTTAATTTGTTTTAGGTATAATTATTATGCAGAGCAGACCTAGTATAGTACCTAAAACCTATCTAGATTAAAAGTGAGTTTATAAATTCTTGGAATTATCATGTGATTGCAAGCAAAGCCGTGAGCAACAGCTACTTTTAATATAGTTTAGATTTGAATAGTGTTAAAAGAGTTCTTTCATTTAATACGGACATGGCATCGTTTATTTTTAATTTTATTTACTTGAAGGCTCCTAGAGGGCGCTGTAGTCAATTTAACGTAACTTCATGTAGCCTATAACCAGCAGACAATCAAGAGGCTTCCAGCGACACCTCATTTGTCCAATAATGATAAATAATTTAGTAGTTATGAGGGAATAGATGAAAATCCATACCCATATACATACATACAAGTCAAAATCATTTTTGCTACGCCATAGTCAGGTAAAAATAAATACTTTCCGTAATAATTTTTCAGGAAGTTTGTTTTGTTATTGTTACATATGTGTGTGTCAATTTATTATTGTTAAATATTACTATATTATATTTGCCATAGCTTTTTTATGTGTAAAATGAAACTAATGCATACATGAATGAGTTTTACTTACGAATTTATAGTGCCAACTATCCAGTAAATGCCACCATTTTTTTTCACATTTCCAGTTTTCGTGTCCTATCAAAAACTGATACAAACTCTAGGGAGTGTTTTCAAGATACTGTACAGCCTGTGTAGTCGTTTTCTCCTCCAGTCTATCCCAATCAACTGAACTGATTTACTCTCTTGTACCCACAAACACTTCATCTCCAGATCTATTAGATAAGCCTTGAAATATTGGATACGTACTCGCAAATCCAAAAACCTGTTCCGTCCACTTGGCGTTACGGACGGTAGCCAGTTCGATTCCCGGACTCGATTATAGTAATTTCTCCTCTGCCCCTACGTGGTTATTTGCTTCACATTACGTCAGTATCGATTTCATTATATCGCCACCGATTTAATAATAAATCTCTAAGATGGATCGAAGTCCGGATGGAGGCTTTTTTATTTTTTTCTACGATGGTAATTACTGGTAGGAGTTTTTAGTGCAGTGATGCAATGACTAGTGGATTGTATGGCTGTGTTGTTTAAGATTGATTATGATAATAAATCTGGATGTTTTGCGTAGATAGATAACTCTATCTTATCTATAGCCTTATAGTCCTTACATTAAGAAAGCCTTTTATATCGTATTTTAAAAACACATGTCTAGTTAACCATCTCCATTTACCTTAAACTATATTTTATTACTACTGAAACTGTTAAGTTGTGCGATATTTTAGTTTGTGGTTCTTTCCGGTCCATAATTTAAAAGTCAACATATAAATAAAAAACCGGCCAAGTGCGAGTCGGACTCGCGTACTGAGGTTTCCGTGTCAACTTTAACTGAATTAGGGAATCCACTTACTTCTCCTAATTAAAATACCACAATATTTCGTCGACTGCAAGTATAACTTTGTTTTTTCTTCTTGGTTGGTACTTGGTTTTAGTTTCATGTATGGGAGCTCCCCCTAAAATGTTATTATTTTTTATTTGAGAATCGGTAAGCGGGTAACAGGATACATTTTACTACCAAATTTCAACAGTGTAATGCTTATAGTTACAGAATAAAATGACTGTGACATACGGACGGACAGATAGACAGACAGACTTGACGAAACTATAAGGGTTCCGTTTTTAGCCATTCGGCTACGGAACCCTAAAAAATACATTACATACACGTCTATGGTTTTGAACTTAGCTCGTACATAGCCTGTTCCTATTACTGTCATCGTTCAAACGCTGACTTAATTATGATACTGACAGCCGCAGTTAAGCTAAAAATAGAAGTAAATATGAGGAAGAATGGGCAAGACATAGCAGCAGGTGCTAAATAGCTTAAAAATTGCAGTTTAATAGAAATATAATAGTTTAAAGTCGTGTCAACAAGATAGAACTGAAAGAACTTTTATGGACTTGTGCGTAGTAGTTGCTATATTTCATGCTCATCCCTAGTTTTTATTTGATGAGGTTACTATAAATTAGAGCTACAGTAACACTAACAAGTAAACATGACAGGCTGTAACAAAATTAACTGCATTCTTTCTCGGTGGTGATTCTGTTGCTGAAGTACAACAAGTTTTTGTATGGGACAAACCCTTAAAAATAGTTCTCCATACAAACTAGCATCAGCTGATCGACACATTAGCGATGCGATTTCTTTTTGGATTACAATTTTGGTCCCATACAAAAAAAAAAGTATTTTAACATCAGAATTGACCTCAAGAAGGAATGCATTTAATTTTGATAGACAGTATATGAATCCATTTTGAGTTAAAATGATTGACCTGAGTAAAGTCGAAGGCAAATATCGGAGTAGCACAACACTCACTCATATTTCAGCTTTACTTTTATGCAAACGAAATGCTGTCTTAAATCAAACCATACATACTCTACTCCACTTATCCTAGTTTCTAAAACAAAAACGCATCAAAACAAAACCGTTCCATTACGCACTCATTGCTACGCCTTAAAGTGAGCCGTGAATTAGACAGTAACACAGGAAACGGCTTCTTAACCCGTCAGAGACCGTGATTAGCGATCACAGCGATCACCATCGGCTATCACTTCCAGCGATCGCCGATCGTTGAGCGGGTAAAAAGTATACCAAAGATTATAAGAGGGAGGCAGAAGGTTAAAGCGCATACCAGAGTGCAATGCGCCGAATGTTTGCGCACGCACCATTGCTAGAGATGATCCCTGATATCTTATCTTCATTAGTACACCAACGCATTTGCATGCGGCAGCGAAACCATACCAACAAAGATACAACTATCACGTCTGATGGCGAAACGGCGTTTATAAAATAAACAAAGTCATTTATTTTTTTTGCAAATAGATCCACTCATTTTAACACCTCCAAATATAAACCCTACTACAGCTTCGGGACAATTGTGGCACGTGGTATCGTTCATATTATCATCTAGTTTAAGCAACTAGTTTATAATATCGCTAAAAATTAGCGGCACAATCTCATAAACAAATATAGTCAATATTATAAAGACGAATTACTACAGACCACTTTATGTATGGTTAAATTTCCTTCATCTCATTGTATAATGTGCTCTGGACGCAGCCTATAGTTGTTAATCATACTTTATGGTGCAATCTCGTATTTTTTAGCTGCTTATTTCAATTGTGAACTTAAACTTACCTACTAAGATTGGCAAGATTCGGGCTATCAACACTACAACAGAGAAGGATTAGCGATTTAACGTCACTTCATAATATAGCTAACGGCCAGATGTTTAGTGAACTTCATAGTTTACTTTGTTTTAGGGTCAATAAGCCAAGGACTCAAAACCTCAAGCTATTCGCTATTCTACTCACGAATAACCCTGCATAAAGAATGTGTCGTCAATTCAATAACTCGGCATCCAGCCTTGATCTGTTAAGCCAGCCGCTGGCCTTTCAAAAATTATGATTAACAAAACATTAACTAACTTATTTCATAAGATCAAAGCCCTGGTCTTTCATGGTTATGTCGTCCACAGTTTTTAAGTCACACAATCTGCATTTTTTTATCTCTACGTGACATTTTTTAATTTTGTTATTTTGGTGGATTGATTGTTACTGTACATTTTAAAATAAAAATAAACAAATAAACGTTTTAACTTCACAAGCTTTCAACAATCTCTAGCTCCTTCTTTTAATTAATTCTGCTTTTCGGTAAATATCTAAAAACTAACTTACGAATTTTAAAATGCCCTCTCTGTCGTGGCCCATAATCTATGACAAACCAGTAAGCGTGGTTACCGTGTGTTTAAGTAAGGCACGATAATTGAAGATATGCTTGTATCATACATACCAGTCCACTTCAGCGGTGAGTGACGTGTGATTACTCTGGCTCAACCAGATGAGATTACTGATGAGGCTATGAAACAAGCGAGAAAGTTCTTTAAAGCAATTCTCTTATTAAACTATTTATTAATAACAAGCGTTCGTTTTTTTGCCTCCTTAATGTTTGGTTAGAAATTATCTGACCAAACAATTCTTTTCGTAGCTTTAGGACTAATAATTGTAACTAAATATTTTATTTTTTTCTAGCTAGATCCATAAAATGTCCTCAAAGCCATGTATAAACTTGGGTTGACGCAACAGCGAGAAGGTTACTTAAACAAAAGTTAATGTTTATTTTTGCTGTTTTATATTTATTTTCTAGCCATTATTTTAATAACTTTGGATTTAAATCTCTGACGATTTACTTTGGATCAAAATCTCTGACGTTATGGCCCTAACCTAAACCACATTTAGGTATCGGTTTCATCGCAAGCTTTCAATCGATTTTATTATGTTCACATGTCAATTTTACGATCACTAATTAGACACTCAAGACGGAAAAGTACTGTTCAAGAATTTGCATTTTTGATAACGTGTATTGAAAGCCCTATTAAAAAATCCATTTAGTATGTTTGGGTCATTGTACTATTGCTCTTCATATATTACAAAGATAATCTCTATAGTTTTTTTTTTATTTACAATTAAATAGTCAATGCAATACAGCTATTTAATACAAAGTGGGATGCAAGAAATCTCGATGATGCGTCTGAAGAAAAACCCGTCTCATTTAATTTTAAACATTTATAACAATATCTTAACGCCGTCCATTTTAAAAACATAATCGAAAACGTCGAAGACATACAATAAAATTTTAATACCTATTCGGAAGCTGAGGCAAGGCATCACGGGGTAACCGCAGTATTTTCTTATAACACGTCAATTTGTGAGTGCGCATTGAAATCATTAATTCACATTTTAGGGATTTTGACACCAGTCAACTAATTATTTACACTTGCAATAAAAAAATCCCAATTGTAAAAAAATAAATTTACTTCATTCAACTGCGGATAAACTCTTGTAGACAAATTTACACATTTATTACAGCAAAGTGACAGCTCAAAATTTACAGAAAATTTAAGAGTTGTGTATAAATAATATATAGAAAACTTTTTTTCAATATTGTCTCGGGTCTGGGTGTTATTGAACCAACTTTGTTTCTGATTTCCATAACACAAGTGCTTTAGTTAATTAGCTTGGGATCGGAGCAATGTATGTGATGTTGTCAAATATTTATTATTTATTTATATAGTACAAGAAAAAGCCGACAAAATATTTCTCAGCGTATAAATAATAATTCAATGCGCCATCACGGTGAACCCCTTGTACGTGTCGAATGAAATTAACAATATCATCCTGCGCCTGCGCCAGGCAATCACGAGTCGACGGTTTTTGTGCGTCATTCCCGGTACGGATCAAGTAGGCACACCATTATGTGATATTTTTATGGATAACTTAACAAATATCATATTTAAACCTCGAATAAATTAATTTTATCTAACAAAGTATCAAACATTCTAAAATTCAATACCAAGGTGTAATGTCAAGAATATGTATATCGTCTTTATATTTTTTTCAAATTTAATTGGTTTTATCTGTAGCGCAAATTCATTTACTTTACGTGAGTTACTGGCCCTACTGAGACTGTAACCTACCCTATGCAGTAAAATAAGTAATTAGTATATAAAAGTCAAAAGATGTTGTGCTTTAACGTATAGGTAAGCCCAAAGACTTTGAACTTTAAAACTATATGTGTAGTTTTATGAATATAGTGTCAATTCTTAGCCGCACAGTTATAATTGCTATATTGCTATTGCTGAAACAAGGCTATCTTTAGCACAGTATAGTAAAGCTATCTTAGTACATCTGCGTGTTACTGACTTTACCATAGCAATGCAATAAATCACAGTAATATAGCTGTCCCAGGACATAACAATGACTGGCCACATCAATAACTACCACAAGCCTTAATCATTTGTAGGCCCCACAAATATACAGTGCTTCATTGTAGGACTACTAAGTTTTATTTGTAATAATTATATGAGATTTATCGGAACCAATGGTTTTCATATAAATATTAGTTTGTCTAGAAAGTGGTGCACCACAAAAGCACGTTTATAATAAGACATTTTCGTTAAGTTTTCACATTACTGTTTTAGTAACATTGACCAAAGATACAATCTCACTACTTTGACTAGAAAAGGCAAGGCCTTGGCCCAACAATGGGACAGTAAATGGCCAATTAGCCTCTTCTATATTAGCCATAAAGCTATAAGGCTTCTTCTGGATGAGCTCACTCCATCGTCAACTCTGTCTAAGCTAAGCCCAATCAGGCAAAAGAAAACTTGAATAAAATAAAAGTTAATTATAACGTCTTTAAAAACTCTAAATCACGGTTACCCTACTAGGTAAGGCGCGTTCATAAATGAGTGCGCGGGCGCCGCTGGCGTGCTCCCTATCGGTAGCATCGCGCCTCAAGCCGCTATGATTTCATAACGAGATCTATACGTTGCAGATTGCCAGATATTTTAGTTTAAAAGATAACGCACGTTAATAAGACTATTAGCAGTAGCAGATTGATGTACAGATATATATTGTTTCATTTCAGTAAATAGATTAACTTTTAATTTATGGTAGATGTCAACTTACATTTAAGGAACTGGTATCGAATCTATAAGTGCATTAAAATTTGCAAGATGTAATTATTAAATCACATTTCTTCTAGGCCTCAATGAACGTCCATTTAATACCAATTTAATTCCTACTTATTTTTTCTCTTTTGTACTCATACCATAATCATCAGACTATCAAGACAAGTGAACTTATGAAGGGATGTCACGATCCACAGCAATGATGTAAGAAGGAGTAGGAGGACTCATGCCTACACGTAACCATTACAAATTTTGTACTCCATATATTTCATACCAACAAACATCTTTTTTTTGCGGACCTGGAATTGAAACAGCACACAACAACACCAAAATTAACTAGAAGATTTGTATGTTACAATTGAATATAATCACAACATCATTATAGTACACGAAACTGAGAGTAGCCTGAGGGCTGCAGTATAAGAAGGGATGTCCTGAGCAAAAAAGCTATTATTCAGTACGGTAGCCGGGCCGATACTCCGCATGCGACTACTGCACTTTTGTACAGGCGAGAGGAAAAGTTTTAAGGGCGTATTAAATAAAGTTTTTTTTTACATCCCTTCTTACAAAAAAGATAGCACCAGGTTTAAACCAAGACTAAGGTAGCCCCTGATCAATTTAAAAACTATCAAATATGTTATTATTAAATAAATAAAAACTCATTACGATTTTAAGTCGAACACTAGTTTTTGGTATAAGGAAGGAAAAAAAGGATGCTAGATATCTAAAACATATACATATGTATTTAAGTATTTATGGGAGACGCCCCCGTCATAATCGTTGTCTGGTACTTCATAACACATGGAATGCAATTCTTTACTTCGAAACCAGACATTTGGTATGTTGCCTGGCGCATATTAATAATGTATTTATATTAATACATTCGACTTATTTACAGTGTGGTAATGATAATTTTACCTTACCTTAAGTGTTTTGTGACAGTTATTGATAGCGAGTGGTAAATGTGGACTGTATGATTGGAATAGATGATGGAAACAACGTGTATGTTTTTAGTACAATAATATTATATTGAAATTAATACAATAAGACCCGACAAGACATTACTGCGAACCTGACATATTGACAACTGCCTTTTTTAAAATAGAAAATAATGACATGAGTGTATCAAAAAGGTAAAAAAGGTCGGAACGCAGCCAGTCGCCAACAGTTATCATAAAACAAATATAGAGTCATCTAGTACACAAAATAAATTCATATTAAAGCCAAATGTAACAATATCTATCCTTATACGCAGTTTGAAAAAAGTTATCTCAGTATACCTTACCTTAAAATATTGAAAACGATGGAATCTTGTTGCGTTTAAGTTTTCCCTGTTAAAATTGTTCAAGTTCCCTTAATTATTTTGTTCGGTTGTTGTTACGAGTAACGTTTTTTTTCCGATAATTTTTCTCCGCTACCGTTGAACACCAGTCAGTGTAAACTCGAACACCCGAGTGTTCCCAAATTTCTCGAATTACCTCAATAATTTGTGGCGTTTAAATTCAGTAATTACAATTATTAAATTTTGTAATTGAAATCTGGCCGTTACAATTTTGTCTTTTCTCTTCAACTGTATCGCGATGTACTGTGATTACTACCAGTTTTTGTGGCGTAGGGTCCTCAGACACGTGGGCCGATGAAATTATGGTAATCACACTTGGTTTCATTGCAGTCTCGTGTGTTTAGGGATCCGTGGTGGAATGCGTTGCGTGTGGATGTGGCCACACCACTTGACGTAAATGCATCGACCTCTGTTAGAAGATATACCAGTCTCTTATAGTCATCTCATACTATAATGACAATGTCAAATCTCAAAGTTTGTTCTTTTTCTGACCATATATCGATATGGTAGATTAGCTTTATCTATTTCATATTTTCTTCTCTACTGCTCCCGTCATTTTAAATCAGATCTCTTTATCATCTTTTTTGGTCTTAAGAAACCGGGTCTATATAATGGCCTATGGTCTTTTTAATTATAAAAAACAGGATTACTAAGCTTATACTTATTTTTTTTATAATTAAATAATCTATTTATTGCCCGGTTCTGCTCTGGTATCACATAAGTACCAAACGATGTAAGTACCGAGGGATGAATACACCCTAGTTCTTCTATCAGGAAGGCTACGGGACCCTCCCACTTTTAACACTTGTCGCATTTTTTCTAAATTATAATTGCGGTCCACATTCATCAGCATCTGTTCCATTTGTCTCATCAGCGACACGCATGCGCCTGGTGTGCTTGCTGTGTCCGAGTTTATGGTGAGGACAGTGTGGAATTTGTTATTGAATTGACAAAAAAAAGTAGCGGACACCAATCATATACATTGCTGTGATCCCAAAGTAAGTAGCTAATACACTTGTGTTATGGTAATCAGACACAACTGTTGTACCACAACACCCAGACCAGAGACAATATAGAAAATTATGATTTCTATAATGACCCGACCGGGAATCGAACCCGGTACCTCGGAGTGGCGACGCCTTGAAAACAGCGTGCTTAGCCACTACACAACGGAGGTCGTCAAAAAACTGACTGATTGGTTTTTAGAATGTATTAACACTCATAGTGTCATATTTTATATTCTTAAAGATTATTATGGGCGGGTCTCAAATCAGCAACTTCTTGGCTAATCGGATCAAACGCTCTACCTATAAGCTACTGTGTTGTCGGTTCAACCGTGCAAATTTTTTGGTCTCTTATGGACTTGTCATTACACGTGATGTAGGCGCCATCTTCCCATCTTTTTATGCAACAGTGGGCTAAGTAGTCATTCATTACAAAATAAATTCAACTTGACAATTAGTAACGCTTTGTATCCAATGGTTTGTAGAATATTTCAACAATCACAGTGTCAAATTTTATATTCTTAAAGTTGAAATAAGAAACCAAAAATTTGTGCACGGGCAGGACTCGAGCCAGCAACTTCTTGGCTAATCAGGCCAAACGCTGTAGCAATAATTCTACCGTGCTATCGGTCCACCTGTACAAAATTTCTGGTCCCTAAAGGACTTGTCAACTAGAAAATTTATAACGCTTCGCTATCCAATGTTTTTAGAATGTTTTAACACTCACGTTGTCATATTTATTTTACTGTTCATACGCTGATATGGATTGGACCATATGCTTTAGTCAATTGAATGAAAACTTTCCTTTCATAGTAGAGTCGAAATATTGGGAATGATACCAACTCCTATACACCTAAAAACAATTTGGTATGCCGTTTGGTGTCATATAAAAAAAAACTAAAAAGGATACACTCGCATGTATCGTTCCTTTAAAATCATTTGGGTATTTCGTGTAATTTTTGTTACAAAAACTATTTATCGTTGTCCCGCTACCGCTTATGCCAACACCTCTATCTTTTCTTCAGTAAAATAATGGCACCGTACACCGCACGCTACCAGCTCGTCTTTCATTCATGTAATTGTACAAGAAATAGAATGGCACCCGCGTTAAATACGTAATGGAAACAGAGGCAGAATCTTCACAATACCAAAGGAAAAAAGCAAGTTGCTGCTTCCTTTTTTGACGACACGGATTAGAGCTCTTGACTACTACGCCGGCTGCCGCGGGTTCGAACCCCGCAAGGGGCAAATGTATGTGTGTGTTTGAAGGTTTGCAGTGATGTTTGTTTTTTGTTAAGTTATGGATGTTTATATGTATTAAGGTATTAATGGGAAATGCCTCCGTGAAAATCGTTGGCTGGTTCGTTCGCAACACAAGGAAGAAAATTCCTTACTTTGAAACCACGACAATCGGTGTGTCGTCTGGCGTATATATTATGTATTTTTAGAAGAAATTTCCAAACTGATCAAGTCAGTCATTAGTAACAAGTCATTTATCATCAGTCTCTTTTACTATAAATCTAGCCTAATATTTATTCTTTTGAATGATTTTTTTAATCTGTTGTTGGTAGAACTATTTTTAGTTTGAATACAACTAAATAGCTGCTTAGTTATGTATGATGAAATATCCTTAAGCTTGTTGAATAAATGCCATAATTTACTTATGCTATTGACACGAAAGAAAGGTTCTGAAAACAAGCCTTAAATGATGTACCGATTCCAAACCGATAGTAAACCTCAGTATAACTAAACACGTATTTTTTTAATAATTTTCAATTTTTTATAATTTATTTGCCAAAATGACTCAGACGATTGACGTTTTGATAAATTGTGGAGCTACTGAAAATTTCTTTTATTATTCGGATGAATGACATAAACAATAGCCAAATGTGCGCGACACAGCCATGGGAATAACTATATAGGTGCTTACCCAATTTACTTGATGGACATTGCATGACAATAACGTTCTATTTAACGGTAAACAAATGAGGTAGTTTTTAGTATAACAGTAGTTGATAATTATGCATGTGTACAAGTTGAAGTAAATGCTCATGAGATCATTTATAATGTCATACTTAAAAATATAGTTTTACGGGAAACAAAGTCTCGTTAACATATGCTGTAGGGATTAAAAAACAACAATATCGACGACATTTTTTGTAGTAAGAGCTACTGATAAGTGATATTTTATTTCTTGTTAAAATCTCTTTACCGACTTTAAACAAAAGAAGGTCAAAAAATCAATTAAATATGGAATTTGGTAATATTAGACTTTAATGATCTAATAAGGCTTTCAAACACATGTGCAAAATTTTGTAAGTGTATTTTTGTTTGTTCGAGGATTTCTTGAAAATGAGAAGCAAGATGATTATTTTTTAGTTTAATCATGTATACTTTAACTGAGTGTTATGTGTAAGTTTCTGAGTGTTATTTGATATATTGTAATAATAACTAAAATTCATGAAATAATAAAAAAACGGACTTCAAAAAACTGAATAAAAAGATTGAAATAACGCATTCGTCCTTTATTTAGGAGAAACAATGGTTTAGAATGTTTTTAACACTCACAGTGTCATATTTAATATTCATAAAGATGAAATGAGAAACCAAAAAATTTTTTTTTTGCGCCCCGCCCGTGCGCAAATTTTTGGTTTCTTATTTCATCTTTATGAATAGGAGAAACAAATTCTTTTGGGGTCGGTGCATGATGTGTAGACTGTTGGTGTAGGTAGGAAAGCCTGACATTATGAACCGAATTCAAAATAATTTGTTTCTCCTAAACGGAAACCGAATGCGTTATTTTAAGCTTTTTGAAGTTGGTTTAAATTTTAAACTTTTTTTTATTATTCTTAATATTGCTATTACTGCAACTACATTAGAGCTACATTTTTACACTAGGCTTTGGTTACCTTTATTACTAAATAACATTAAATCAATATCCTATAACCAGAGAAAGCTAAATTGTTTTACTTTTAAAACACTAATTAAAAATATAGCCGCAGCTTTTTTGCGAGTTCCGAACAATGGTTGTCTCCACAAATTACAATATCCGCACATCAAAGGCACATAATTGATATAGAATATGAACAGTCATCGATGATCTGCAGAATCGAGCATTGATAGCATCTATTCAATCGAGTGTTATCGGACTCGTGTGGTCACAGAACGAATAGATGAGCCTACACATTCGTTTTAGTATCAGTGTATAAAACATAAACTTATTGTAATTAAATTTACACTTATTTGGTTATATTCTTGAGAGGAGAATCTCTAACAGGGGAGAGAAAATCTCTTTGTTCATCTTTTGTTGGTAGTTGTTTATTGAATAGTTATAAATTAAATAAGTTCAAAAAATATCAGCGATTTGAATACGTTAATATTACTGCGTACAAATAATTAGATAACGAACGAGAAAGTAAGCGACGAACCTTACCGTCAGATTTTATCAATTGGCCCATAGAGTCTCTCTAGGCTCAACGACTAATATCAATAGATATTAGCCGGGACCATCGGCTTAACGTGCCTTCCGAAGCATGGAGAAGCTCGTGCGAAACGTATATTAATTGTTTGAAATGATCACCTATGCAAACACGACCGCGCCGTAGTAGGTTGCTTAACTTCGGTATCACTACCAAAGCGCTGCCACACTACAAGCACCTTAACAATTATGTGACGCTCACAAATGTTGTATCGTAGTACCAATCAGAATCATAGATATTCTATCAATTTTTCAGTATCGGTCTGATTACTATGATTATACGAACGTTAACAATGTGTGGTCAAACTTGTATCAACATATTTAAAAAAAAAGGCAATGGCAATAGTGACTGAGTTTTTTGCGCAGCTTCTTCTTAGCACTAGTCAAGGACGTGTATAAGTGCTTGCAATACCCTATGTACAAAATAAATATATTTTTTCAAGAAAATGCTGTCTCATCTTGGCAGTGTCGTGGCTGTTTTCCTACCACCTCCCAGCATGAATGGAGATGTGAACCGACCGGTTCCGAGATTACCCGACGGTAATTATCAGAGGTTTCATTATTATGTTACGTGACAACCCCGGGACGCAGCCGGGTAATTTGTTGGCAATACTGAATTATAAAGTGTGTTCTCATATAGAATGGGCGGGATGATACAGATACTATACGTTTTACTATTATGCGTGCGCTTTAAGATGGCTCCGATAATAATTATAAACGTGATTGAATTGCTTCGTACTTTTTGCGTGTTATAAAGGATAACTAATTTATTTAAGCTTTATAATGCAAGCAAAATTTGTGTAAAAGTTAGACTTAACATCATAATTTGGCATTCTCTGTGGGTCATACCAGTCTCTTGGACACTTGTAACCATTCTTTATACAAGTGGCTATAGATTTCAGTAGTACATTTTCTTTAAATATGTAGGCACTTCTTAGATTAAAATAAACCAATTTCTCTTCTATATGTGACTTCTATACGTGACACTTTATCTCGAACAAACCGTTGAAGGGATCCGTTTCTTGCCATTCGGCTATGAAACCCTAAAAAGGGAAATGAATCGAAAAAAACTGTATTTCAATCATAAAAAAAATATTTATGTGGGGATACATGCTGCACACTTTGCTCTTGGTTGACGATTTGCAAGCACTAAAGCTAAGAATGTATTTAACAACATAAAATAGTCATAATATAAAATTAAAAAAACCGGCCAAGTGCGAGTCGGACTCGCACACTAAGGGTTTCGTGCCAACTTAAACTGAATTAGAGATCAGCTTAATTCCACTTAGCCAAAAAAACACAAAATTTTGTTGACAGCAAATATAACTACTAAATATGAATAACGAAGTTATGTTTGCGGCTATTGAAAATGTGCTCTATCTCAAAAATACTAATAGTTCGATCTCGTTCAAATCAATTTTCTTTAAATTTTTTGTCAAGATCTACATCACGTATTTCTTTAAAAATTTAATCTTGCTTAGATTAAAAGTTGGATGGGGGGGACGCCCATTTTACCACTTTTTTGTATGAGAATCGTCAACCGGTTAACAGGATACATCTATCTACTAAGTTTCAACTGTGTAAGACTTATAGTTTCAGAATAAAGTGGCTGTGACATACGGACGGACAGACAGACAGAAAAACAGACAGACAGACTTGACGAAACTATAAGGGTTCCGTTTTTTTCATCCGGCTACGGAATCCAAAAACGATATTACTTTCCAAAATAACCACCCATTCATATATCCATATAAATTGGTGTTTAATTCATAATGCACGCCAAAATGTTGGGTGCATTATGGTAATATTGTAATAACTTGAAGACGATGTTCTTTACCTGTTAGGAAGTCTAAATTGCTTTACAAAATGTAAATTGATAAAAGCCCGTGAGCATTTAGCAGGGTTAGTAAATTTACAGTCTATCATAAACTCATTAGGGTACAAAAATGATGAATGCAATTAAATATCTGGTACAAAAAAAAACTTATAAATTTTTTTTTGTGATTACTCATATCTCAAAAACTTCTTGACCGACTTTGATAAAGCTTACACTGAACCCTTAGTTAAGATATATTTTATTGAACTAAAAAATAATGATTTCGTTATGACTTCTCGTGTTCGAGCAATCTTGAGACAAATATACATATACTTAGGAAACTTTGCACACGTAATAAGACTAATCCTTAATAGATCAACAAACTAAATTTTGTTTCAATTCGGACGATATCACATACATACAGATCAAATTAATTACCTTCTTTTTTTAAGTCAGAAAACTAAGTAACGGTGCTGGTAGCTTCATCAATATCGGCTATTCAAACTCTTACTTACTTACTAAACTGTTTTTAACACTGCTATGTCTCGCCTGTTCGAGTCGATCAGTCGATCGAACAGCGTTACCATGAGTTTACTCGATAGCGACGCGGTTTTACTCGTGACCGCTAAAGGCGATGTGATATTTTCCATAGACTTTTTTTTACTTTGTCGCTAGCGAGTAAAACTATTGTAAACTCATGGTAACGGTATCGGTTCAGTCGTTCTATATTCGTTTAAAGAAAAACAATTGCAAGGAGTCAATTTTAAGCTTTAAATGCCAATCTTAGTCTATCTTTGTCAATCGTTAATCGGCAACAAATATTTCAATAGTTTCTTATTTAAATTTGATATTGTGGAAAATAATAAAACAAGGTCGTGATTGAAAGCTACTGTAAGCGAAGTTGCAGGTTCGAGTCCTGCCCGTTTCCAATGTTTTGGTTTCTTATTTCATCTTAAAGCTAAGTATTATTTAATTAGCACTAGATATTATATTGTCAAGAGTAACATTTGAGAGTCGCGCACAGTGCGACATTCCAGGTGGTGGCTATGTCTAAGTAGTTCGCACCCCAACACGAAACGACGGAAGCTACATATTAGAAAAAAAACAGAATCAATATACGGATACTTTTTAGAAACTCAAGGTTAGGAAAAGTTAAAGAAAACTAACAAAGAAGCTGAAAAATTTAGAGGGTAAAGCGCAACAAAGCTAAAAGCGAAACATAGAGCTTTTGCTCTTAGCTATAAAACTATACAGTACTTATACCTCTAAAGAGATTAGGAAAATTAGTTTATAAAAATGTAAGGTTCTCAAACTTAAGTGTCTCAACTAAATTCTGTTAGGGCCAATATCCAACGCGGCAACGCAGCCAGCATCATGGCCATGAAGCTGGCTGCATTGTCGCGTTGGATAGGCGCATTGAAGGAGGCTTCCTTGCCGCAAGGAAATGGTGTCGATTTCGAATAGCTAGATTTCGGTCCATTTTTTATGTTGCATGTCTTAGTTTTATTTTTTTCTTGTTTGTTATTAACAAAGCATCAAGTGTTAGGCGGGCTTCTTTCATACTTAATTTCACAAAACTTTGAAAAAAACTTACTAAAGCCTGGTTGCGTGATCGATAGAAATGGTGTATATTTCGATATCAGCACGAATATTTACGATTTTGAGTTTTTCGGAGGAAAAAACAGTTGATCAATGGTTTTTGATAAAGCTAATCTGATAGTTGGTTAGGGTGGGGTGTCTTTTATTTAAAAAACGCACAGGCCTAAGACCCTTACTCACTGCTACTTTAGCATCGACGCAGTAGCGCTTCTGCATCGATGCTAACGCGTTACTGCATTAATGCTGACGCGAGTTAGTATCGATGCAGTCGCCAAAATTCAGTACGTAATTTGACAATTTCCAGCTTCAGTATCGCGACTGTATCGATGCTAAAAGTAGTGCAGTATGTAAAGGTTGACATTTTGCGAATGCATTGATGATACCGTACATTAGCATTGCGACTGCATCGCTGCTAAAAGTCGCAGTGAGAAAAGGGTCTAAGTGTATCGTGAAACAATAAAGTCAAATCATACAACACTCAAATTCAATCATTAGGCATTATCTGTATCATACGACAGAGAAATGGATTCGTGCAATAAAAACGCCATTTCTGTCTAATTGGCGTTTAAATTAATAATGATCGAGACAAAAAACTTCTCAGAAGAACATTTGAATCTCCAATTAGGGTATAAGGGGTCTTATCATGAAGCCATTAACCGACAACGAACGCGTAGGGAGGTTTATGAGTTTTACTACAGAAAATCGTTGGCAGTCATTTTGAACAATCCTCCGCCTATTTACAACCAATTAGCTCAATAAATACGGGGGCTTGACTGTAACGTGGGCCGCTGTGTGTGGCTATGAGAAAAGAGAGTCTTCAGTATATTGACCACACTTAAATTGATCCCTGGACACCAAGTTTTTAGAAGTGTTTTTGTGTAGTGGTTACCGGTAATGGTTACTGAATATTGCTGCCGTCACGGGTTCAAACCCCGCAAGGGGCAGAATTCTGTGTGATGAGCACGAACATTTGTACCTAAGTCATATATGTTTATATGTATTTAAATATTTATGGTAGACTTCCCCAACATAATCGTTGTACACACGACATTTTCACGAACATTCCTTACTTACAAATCTTTATAATCAGTGTGTTGTCTTGTCAAGCGCATGTTTATATTTATTTATTATTTGTATTGATTATTTACGCGTGTGACAGTAAAATCGTAAAGAGACACTTTTAGCTTTACAACACAAATCCCATGAGTAGTTTCCTGCCATGGTCAGATTTTTGGTAGGATGTCTTTCTACCTTAAGTGTTAACACCCGTATGTTAAGACATTTACTTGAAACTACCTCGACACTGTCTCAACTAAGGAACACTGAAAGAAAGTTTTGAGGCATCTCAATAATGGTATTGCAAGTCAAACAAACGACTATTTTTGACACTTGACTTTGACGTGGTTTGTATTGTAGCACTCGACAACAGATGAGTAGCTTGCATTTGTTTGATTACATTGAGTTTGACAATCGTTCTCTCAAATCTTCCTCACCTCGACTGAGATTTTTTTTGGAATGTAGGTATTTTTTTGTCATTAAACAATACCGATTACATGAGTTAAGGTTGATATGTGTATGAGTGGAGTCGAGGATACGTAACGGTTAACGTATGGATGTTATAACCTCAAACCTCAGACTAGACTCAATCAATCAAGATCTTAAAACTCAGACCTAGTATCCTTGATAGTCAGAGATTCGAGGTTTCGAGTTTTAAAATGCTGCGTAAAGTTTTAGAGGTCGTCACAAGGTCTCGTTTTTCCTGGCCATACTTTATGAATAGGCAGTAAAACTAATCAAATGTGGACCTAATTGACGAATATAGCCCGTATGTGAAACCCGACTTTAGACAAAACAGTGTCTAATTGAACATAAAATAAATAATTACTGGCGAACGGTAGCAGACGTCTATATTATGAGAAACTATAAAACATAAAAGCTTTCCATATATTTAATGTATTCAACCACAAAAAGGATTTATTCGTAAATTTAAAATGACCCTAAAATTTAAGTGATTGATGAGTTAAGTGACGATATAAGTGACTTTTATTAGTTATTTATGACTTTTCAGTAGGATCCAATTTCTAAATAAGTACTTAATTGATGACATTGGATTCAGTTTTAAACTAATATATTTTTTAATTTAATTGAATATCAATGTTTATATTCTTTTATGACCTCAAGTTCTTGCCTTAACCCAGAATATAATAATAATTAATTATTTGTTATTAATAAAGTACTGACCCCAAAATTAAATATGATTTAATTCATTGTTGATTCTTACTCTATTGGTGAACTTGCTTACTTCTGTCCTAGATTGTTATCCAAAAAAAAACATAATATCACAGACAATATATCACAAAAAATCTAAGAGTCAAGCAATAGTAAGTTAAGTGACGCCAAATTGTTTCACACAGCCGATCAGCCTTTGGTTCTGTGCCAGGGGCCCTATTTTTGAATCACTCGCGTCAAAATGGCGTGTGATATTCATTGATTATATATTTTTTATTTATTTAAAGACTTTATTGCACAAATCATAGTGTACAAAGGTGGACTTAATGCTAAAAGCATTCTGTGCCAGTCAAACCTTTAGGTCATGCAGAGAGATGGCAATGGGTGCAGCGAAAAGAAATTTTGAGAAAAACAAGAAAATAGTAACAATTGACTAATATTTATAGTAACAAATAAACGTACTTTAATTGCTATAAATTATTTTATATTCAATAAATATACTTAAACTTACACAAAATAAACACAATATATAAAAAATATACATAAATAATAATACACATAATAAATAAATATTATTTTGCAATTATCTATTCTTTAAGAAATTGTCGAACTTTCCTCTTGAATGATACCTTCAACTCGGCCCTCCTGACATCCAAAGTAAGAGAGTTCCACAGTCGTGTTGCCGTCACTGAAAATGACTTGGAGACGTACGTGGAGCGGTGTGCCAGCGTGCCTAGCCGGAGATTGTCGGAGAAACGGAGAGACCGATCGTGAGTTTGGCATAAAAACGGGTACATATCTTTAAGATAAGCAGGCGACGAGGAATTATTAAGAATAGCATGGAAAATGCAAAGGATTCGAGAGTCTCTACGTTGACGGATAGGGAGCCAGTTAAGCTGTGCTCTAAAACTGGAGACATGGTCATATTTACGGAGGCCGAAGATGAACCTGATGCAATTGTTGAGGAGACATTCAAGCTTGTCGATAAGGGCTTCAGTAAGATTAGTGCAGCAAGAGTCTGCGTAGTCTATGATAGGGATGACAAGAGTTTGCATAAGCAGAAGCTTCGTCTTAAATGGGAGAAAGAATTTTAAGCGGTAGAGACTTTTGAGACTGCTGAGGTCAGCCGTAAGGTGATTGTCTGTCTGAGACAATCACCTTACGGCTGACCTCAGCTATGTGAACAGACCAGCTAAGCGTAGTGTCTATAGTTAGGCCCAAGTTCTTGACACAGTAGAGTAAGGTATATTAATGTCCAATTTTCGAATGAAAAACAGTTCAATTCCACACAGGGTGTATTATAATAATTAAAAACATATTTTATGTGTATTTATCTAAATATTATGTTCAGTTTTCGTTGGTTTTAAGTTTGCTTTGGATCGAAAATCACATATCCAAAAGAGTGTTTCAAAAATAGAGCTCCTGAACTATTTTCGTTTCGAATGTCTGTCACCAAGCTGTGAAAGTGTAGAACCATTACTTAAAACTTAAGCTAAAAATACTATCCGTTTTTTCGCTTCATCTCTGTCTAAGATTAGCCGCCATCACCAAATTTGGCAGTAGAATATTAAAACGAAAACTTTAGCGTGTGATAATATCACTTAATTTTTATACGTAGGCGTGCGTCATTTTATTTCAACAGTAATCTCATTTCTTGTTACGACGCCTACAAAACACAAGCTTATTCAGAGGAAGTGCCTACAATCGACCTAAGACATTCCCGCTTCGGGCTACGATTTTAACGTTCACAGTAATCGGAAACTGCCTTAATTTAAGTCATTGAATTTGAGAATGCAAATCAAAATACACTCCACCCAAAAACCTACTCAAAAATGTAACAGTAGAGTCCAGTTTTGAAAAACATTAGAGTAAAGGTACAATATCCGGCCACTTAGTAGCCTGGGGCAATAATTTATTAATGTTCTTGTACCCACATTTTGATAGTTCAAATTAGACGAAAACTGTAGTAAGAGGTTTCTTCGAAGAATGAAGACTTCAATGTAACATTTTTGAGTAATGGCACTATTGAGATGAATACCATGACAATATCAATCAGGTCGAGATGATTTAAAATCGACTACCTATTTACAACGGTGAATCAAATTGAGCTGTACCTTTCTCTGGTATCACGAAAGATTAGACAGTCCAAAAAAGGAGTAAGAAATTAAAACTACGATGACGTTGATGTTTGTCAACGCGTTTGGTGTAGTGGTTAGCGCTCCTGACTACTATACCGGTGGTCACAAGTTCGAATTCCGCAAGACCTAACGTTTGTGTAATGAGCATACAAACATCCATGCTTTAGGTACAATTCTTCACCCAAATCATGGATGTTTATAAAAATATGTGTTTAAGTATTTGTGGAAGAAGCTCCTGTTTCGTCTGGTGTTCGTAACACGGGAAAGAAAAATCCTTTTTTAAAAACCTCGACAGTTTGTAAGTTGTCTGGTATATTTATTTAAAATTAATTAATTAGCCTTAAAAATATGACAGAAGACGAAAAAAAACTAAGTTTCTTGGTATTTTAATAACTGTAACTCTCGTGGGTAAAGTTATCCTTAATAATCACTTGATTTGGAAGTAACGAATTATTTTAAATTTATTTCTTCAACAACAGACAATAAGGATTCTTCATTTTAGCTTCTGATACTCAGTATTAATTCTTTTAAGAATTCATATCAGAAGTAAAATAATTTGGAAACAACATAATAAATTAAATGCTTATTATACTATATTATTTCTCTACCAAATCAAACAAGTAACATAGCAAGATTGCTTTTACAAAATAGCACTACTCTCCTTTATAGCACCGTCTTCCGTTTATGTCCGACACGTACGTTCAAGAGTAATTTGATTTCTCAATAAATTAAAAATTGGCTACGTATTCTAATCAACAAAAACTCGCTCAAAATTTGGATTCATATAAAGTATCAATCTATAAATTGTATAACAACGAATTATTAGAACTTTTACCTCTCAGATAACATCTGGCACATTCCAAAATAATTTTAATGTACGGGTTGGCGCGTGCGGTCTTCTATCGGCTTTCATCTCTGGTAATAACTATTCATTGTGTATAATAAAAAAAACATATCTATGCTTTGGATGGCCGGTTTACCGTAATAGCTAGAAGCTGATTTCGGCGACTGTTTATTACTCTTTTTATTATGTATAACCACAAGGAGAGATTTGTTTAAATCATTGTTGTGATTATGACTAGACACATGCCATTATTTGACGCGTTGTGCTTTTGTTCTGTTCTGATTTGGATTTGTGATGATGACTGTATCCGGACTGTAAGACACTTTACACACTGCGACTTTTAGCATCGCAAATCACGCAATGAACAGATTTAATTTAGCATCGATACTAACGCGCGTTAGTATCGCTGCAATCGGTAAAAGTCGGTACATTATCATTATCATCATTATTATATCAGCCAAAAGACGTCTACTGCTGAACATAAGCCCTAGGAGCTTCCCATACATGAAACTAAAACAATTTTTTTTTCTAAACCTATGCGTGTAATTAAGTGTAGGTTTGTAAAATATATATAATGTGGATTTAAAAAAAACTATTTTTAATAATATAAGATATTTTAAAGTAAACGATCTTCCAGACTATCCCAATATACATAACTCTTGCTGTTTTAATACGTAAAATTTCCTGCCAAAATTACCATCCATTCCCCACGGCTTTCCACAGCGACCGATCACTAGCGGTCTGCATCTAGTTTGATCCTGCGATCTTTACAAGGTTGTCTTTTCATCTTGTCGGTGGACGACCTACGCTGCATTTTTGGTCAAAGGGTCTCCAATCTAGAACTTTCCTGCCCCAGCGGCCATCAGTTCTTCGCGCTATGTGCCCTGCCCATTGCCACATGAGCTTACTGATTCTCAAGGCTATATCCGTTACCTTAGTTCTTCTACGTATCTCCTCATTTCTGATTCGATTCCGTAGAGAAATACCAAGCATAGCCCTCTCCATCTCTCGTTGTGTGATTATGAGCTTCTTTATGAGGCCCATATTTAGAGATCATGTTTCGGATCCGTATGTCATCCCTGGTAACACACACTGGTTAAAGATTTGATTTTGATTTGATGAGATTAATAATTTGTTAATTTACAGCTTCTGCATAGCGACTGTATCGATGTCAAAGGCAGCGCAGTGTGTAAAGGTAGACATTTTGCGACTGCATCGATGCTAACGCGCGTTAGAATCACGACCGCTAAAAGTCGCAGCGTGTAAAGGGTCTAAGATGGTTTAAAATGATTGGCAAATAGCTCATAGTCATTGTACTTGTAACAACTAAGTTAAATGTATGTTTTAAACACACCAAAGCTGAAATCGGCAATGATTTTTTATGCACTCTTGTACCGTTGTACATGTTTTATGTGTAATAAGCCTGTCGTTATTGAGGAATTCTTTTCTAGAGTGGCAGTCATTGAATGTGAACTCCACCCTTACGGTATGAAGATGATAGAATGCTAGAAGAAGAATAAATATTTTTATGTAAGGTTGTATATTAGGCGAAATAGATTCCTAGGTTTTCTTTAGGTCTTCTTTTAAAAAAAATTCTCTAAGTCGAAAATTTTTCTGGGGTTGTGGGGGAAATGTACCGTTGTACATGTTTTATGTGTAATAAATTGAGTACCTTAATATATTTAGTATTCATCGGATCCACATTAACATTTTCATCACATTATCTTTGTTTTTCCATGCTTTCATTTCCTTTTTCCATCCAAAGATTGCTGGTTCGTTTGCTGTAAACACGAACATAAGAGTTAATCATAGATTCTATCTACCATAACGCAGTTCGTATTTTCTCCCTTAAAGTCGTACTGTAGACATTAAACTATAGGCATTACCTGCCTTTTTACTCTTCTTATTACTATTACTCTGTATTTTTGGATTATTGAAGTTTTCTAATCCTTTTTGAACAATATTTATTGTGAATCTAAAAATGTCAAACTTTCAAAGCTCTGTTATTCTACTTTTCTTTACATAATACTGTAAAAATAGTTGTGTTTTACCTTTGTTTGCAATTTTCCTTTAATTTGCATTGGGTGATGATTCGTTTTCCTGTATTTTCGTAATTTGCTTAATTTTTGACAGTATTTTTATCTTTATTGACATGGTTGTTATGACAATATCTTTCAAAGTCTGACAACTTCTATCAAAGTTTATTACTTTTTCGGGTCTAATCCTCTGTAAACCACCAGTATTCATGTTCTACTTTTGAACCTACCTCGATCTAAATTTGAACGGCCCCGGCCCCCTATATAAGCCTTTATTTTTTTCATTCTATTCATTCGATTCCGAGTTCTAAGCTCGAACAGTTCTATTATACTTCAAGAAATAAACACTCTACATCTTCCCTCAAGAAGTCTTGAAGAACCGCCGGTGACTACTGAAACACCTCCTCACGCTAGGGGAGGGACCGGTCACCGGAGCAGTATCCGAGTCCATTGACTGCAGTAACACCTCCTCGCTCTAGGGGAGGGACCTGTCTCCTTCTCGGAAGAGGATCCGAGACCAAGTACTTCTGGCACTCCAACTGATCATAACATTTTCTATATAGTGCCCGTTACCCTCATTACTGCTGTGAGTCACTCCCTCACGGCGCCTGTCACCACTGCACATCGGCGTCGCTGCTCTTCACGGCGCCTGTCACCGCTGCACATCGGCGTCACTGCTCTTCACGGCGCCTGTCACCGCTGCACATCGGCGTCACTGCTCTTCACGGCGCCTGTCACCGCTGCACATCGGCGTCGCTGCTACCTCCGCTGTGTCGGCCCTGCACTCCGACGCCGCCCTTTGCTGCCTCCAGGACAATACTTATTGAAGATTTGAAGATACTTACTCACGCCCACTGCACTTTACTTACATTCATACAGACATCACCTCATCTCATTTTTCGGTATTGTATTTTGTTTTAATATAAATTCTATTCCCTCTTCTACCTCTTTCTTTTACCTTCTTCTACTTCTCCACATTTGTCGCTTCACGACACTCTCTGTGCGTTATTAAAACTTAAATCTAGCAATGGTATTGCTGTATTTGAAATGCTCTCTACCGCAGTACAAAATCTGGTTTGAAGGCGTAAATTTTTGCTCACCCATAGTCAAGGATAACGATGCCCGTAATGTATTGTGCTGTAAATAATGATATTCATGAACGAATCCGTTGACAGTGGTGCGTCGTAAACAAGTTCAAACAATAATATTTTACCAACAAGTTCAAATTTATTCCTCCATATGGACGGACGTGGTGGCCACAATAACGTAGCATCTCACCTGCCAGACGAAGTCAGTGTGGTTTAAGTTAGAAATAACACATAGAACTACCTAGAGAGAGATGCAATGTTCAGTGAAATTCATCGTGTGGCCTGTAATGGGAATAAATATCGTTTTACTCGGAGATACAGTACTCCACAGTACTCAATCAATGTATATTAAAATTGCTAACTCGTTGTTGGAAATGACAATGTCAAGTCCTATGACTGGACACGTTTGTTTGCTGGTTCGATTTATTTTGTTAGAAAATAAAAATATATTTATTTTTCAGTTTCGTAAATTTAAACCATTCAGAATAAATTACTGGTTAGATAAAGGGCTTATATTTAAAAATGATGATCTTATTACAATTCACATCCTGTATTAAGCTATCCCCAGTAAGTTGTTATTAAAAAGAGAAACTATGCGAAGCAAAAAATGAGTCACAAGTCGATGACAGGTCAACTGACGTATTCCTTGAAATTTGAATGTGGAATATGAAACTATTTGCGTTGATGCTAAGGGCGTGACGTCAAATCATTTGACAAGAAAATTGATCGTGAGTGTAAGTTCTATACGCTAGTAATAGAAGTGTAACTACTTGTGCCAATTTGTACAATACCTGTTAGCAAGCATTTTATCAGTAAAAAAAATCATAGTTCGGTTATTAGTGCAATCCTAACCGCTATTTCACAATTCCGCGCTTATTGTTACTCGATTAATCAAAATGCAAATCAAATAAAGTCGACTAATTATATCGTTCACACATTCTGTGAATACCTATGTGCGGTTGAATCGTGGTATTGACACAGTTATCAGCCACAAAAGCGTTAATGGATATCCCATTGAGTGTTGGTCGAGTCTCGTCATAGCTGAAAGCATCATTGGGTGCCACAATTTCAGTAAAGAGTTTCAGAATAACCACACAAATTAAACTAGGTTGCGGCCAAATGTAAATATATTTCACCATGATATCGTATGACTTATTTGACATTGATTTTAAACTAGCTGTTTTGTATTAAATCAGTGTTCGAAATCTTGTGTAACTTATTTGTAGCCGTTTGTCTATTATGACGTAACTTTGATATATGAGTAGCTAACGCCTTTTGAGAGAAGTGATTATCTCATCCAGTTTTGAATTGGGAAAAATTATAAAACTTAAGAAATTGGTGGCTAAGATCAGTGTTTTTCTGTAGGTAAATAAGTAAGGATCATCATTGTTTGATTGCATTTACCTCTAGTTTAAAATGTACTTTGACTTTAAAGGCGGTATAATAATAAACAAAGAACTCGGTAGCCAATCATCAGCTGTTGACTTGCGCCAACGAAAAAGCCCGCAGGCAGACAACACCTGAGCTGATCTATAGCTCCAACGGTACTGCGGGCCAAATTGTTACTTGCAATAGTGTTTTAGTTTAAATAACATATGAACACATGCATAACAGCTCCAAATAGCAAACGAGACGGTGTTTTTGAAGTTATAAAAGATGAATTCAATAAACACTGGCTGAGGTCATTTATTTTAATATTTATCAAAATGATTTTTAAAATGACTCGGATCGCATAGATACAGCCCGGTCTTGTAAAAATGGTACCTACTCAACCCGGAAACTACTTGCAAATATGATTCAGCTTCAACAGAAAACCACAGCTCGTGAAGGCTTGGGAGTTTACAATAACTCTCTGATGTTTATAAACTGTATTAAATTCTGCTACAAGAGTGCCTTAGAAAGCCCATCAAAGGAAGTAGAATGCTTAGGTATTAAATAGGGGTCGGTCAATACTAACGGGTTTGAAATAATTACAGTTACTGAAATTGTCTTTAAATAAGCTGCATGCAGTTTTTGTGAGGCAAAATATATGAAAACTAATAATACGACATTATTTGAGTTGCAGAAACAAAGAGCAAAGCAATATTGCACATAATAATTTATATAAATGGATCTCCAAAATGCATCACTAAATAATCTTACTAGTGTTTCATACAGTAATACAACCATCCGATTTTTTTTATAAGATTTGGGTGTGCCTCTAGTCATCATGCCAAATTCCTTTACTTCAAAATCATACCTCGTTAACTTGGCACACTTTAATCGAATAAAACGTAATCCCAAAAGCGATAATTGAAGAAATTTAGTTGGTCCTAATTAATAGTGTACCGGCGCTTTTCTTTGATGAATTAGATATCGAATAAGAAATCAATTATTTAGATCAAAACACAGCCGTGAAATTACTATCTTAACCCATTCCAATCAGAACACGAGTAGCAGTAATTAAAAAGGCAGTAACATCTGCAGAGGTATAATATTCTGCAATTTTTAGTCACTTTATAATCAAGACTATGATTTTGAATTTGTTAAGACGGTGCCGCCGAGGAATTTAAGAGGCGGATTCTTAATAAGTTTTACGTTGGATGCAGAATTTATGTGTGCTTTATTGTTTATGGCCATATTATTCTGGGTTCTTTTAACCATGAGCTTTTTGGAAATCAGATAAAATGAAATCTATCAATTATCTTTTTGGAAACAAGGTGATGGAATTCTCAACTCTTCTTCCACCTTTGGGATGGTTCTGCCAAATAACTGCTAGCTGCTTTACACTCAATAGAAAAAATATCAGAGACGATGAACTCTTCAAAATAAATTGTTGAGTCTTGATAGGCGAAGAGAATCTAACCGTGTTCTACAGGTAACATTTCGGACGGAATTATGCGCTTTTAAAAACACGCGACAGCATCGCGATGCACGCAATGTACAGATTGAATTAAGCATCGATGCAGTCGCGGGTTAGCATCGATGCAGAAGCGCGATTGCAGAAGCTGGACATTGACAAATTATGAACTGTATATTGGCAACTTCATCGATACTAACGAACGTTAGCATCGATGCTAAAAGTCGCAGTGTGCAAATGGTCTTACTGTCGTGTTATGTATCTTTTAGCAGATTTTGTATTCGCCAAGGAACCCTAGACTGCCACGGGCCAAAAAACTTGATTAATAGCTCGCACATCGGTAAAACGAATCACGAATTAAGCGGGCTGTTGTCTTAATAAATTAATTAAAATTGGGTGATCAACTTGTGCCGTTATAATGGACAATAATGAATAGATTGATTTGTGATATATTTAATGCGATTTCATGCTTGAGCAATTAATGCGCTATGTAACGAAAGCTGTACTATTATTTATTTTTTAAGATTCACTATTTATTATAGCCATAGAGTAGACAAAATAAATAACATTTGAAAGGGAATTCATATTTCGTGCTTCTCGTTATAAGATATGTTTCTGTTACACTTACCAAAAAGGAATAAATCTACAATCAACACCTGTAGCGCTAGAATATCGTCCCTCAGTCAACCCTTTCATCAATACCCATAGAATCTAAAAACTACAATAAAACGTACACTACAAATTTTAATTGGAGCAAAAAACTTCACTTCCTTCGGCTCAGCAAACGAAATATCCAATACTATCAATAGCCTTATGCTCCATCGGCCATGTGTTGCGCATATGTTACCATAATGATACATACATATTCATAAGAATCGAGTAATTTTAACTTATAGCACCTTTTGTCGGTTTTTTCACTCCACCCTTTGACATGTCAGACCAGAATGGTAGCATAGCGAGTCAATTACTACTATTGTGATGATGATGGAAGATGGATTGGTGTTTCGGACTTCTAATGCTATGAATGAGTCATGAATGCCTTTTGAAGTCGGTATAGAAGAGAAATCTCACCGTACAAAAGATGTTTACGGGTAATTTAACGAAAATAGTGTTGAAAAGTAAAAGTTGAGATACATTTTTTGATATACAAAGGATCCGTTACCAGTTAATAGATACTTAAGTAGCATTATGCATTATGAAAGCCTTCATGTTTTTTTTTTTATATGTGGAATACCACAGCTTTTAAGAATAAGATGGACAATGTTATTTTCCAACATCATTGTAGGTTTACAGGATTGTCACTTTACAAATTGTCTGTTACTCATATTAATTTAAGAAACCTTAGCCCGATGAATACCGAAGTCAGAGATAACTTTTACATTAGTGAAATAGCTATATTGAATAAAAAAATATATCGTACAGTAACGCCTTTTTACTTTGTTAGAAATTGTTTCTTATAAATAATGAGGATACTACTTTATGCTACCAGTGCTTCCTCGTACTAAAGTATTATTGCGACTTTCAGTGTTATCGTAAGTTACTGTCTTTATAGCTTCTTCAAAATACATTGCGCGTTTACCGTTAACGAAAACAAAATCTCTTTTAATTCTAGCAGCATTGTATTCGGCTACTATTTCAGAATTATTTTTTTCATTTGTTAGTAGCTGTAGATTGGAACAAGCTTTTGTCTTTCCATAAATTGTATCTTCGTGTGAATTGACCACGCCTACTAAATGGATCTGTGTACAATAATTATTTTATTAATATACAGCACCTTTTCGCCTATTTCTCTATACAGATTTATAGTTAATTATAAAATGACATCATGTAATATGTTTTTGCTATTTTATAGGTGAAGGAATCGTTTTTAATCGGGCAAAATATTTGTTTACCTAGTTTTTTGGATATTCGTAACCAATTTAATTCTTGCAGTTTCGAAGAGAATGATTTTGAAATTGAAATTGCTTTTTAAAATACATTATTGTTCCTTCTCAATATTTTTGTTACTTTGTAACGACTTACTCTCATACGTTGAGCAAGAATCTGGCTTTAATGAATGATGAAAGTAAATACATCAACAACACTTAACTAAAAAAGTAAAGAATCAATCAAAACCGTTAATTGACTCTTCTAACAAGTAAATTTCCGTGATCATTCCAAGTCGGAGGCTGAGAGTACTTTCATATGCTCTCCTTGTTATCTAAAGCAATTTATAGAGCAATATCGTGACTAATCCATTAAATTTTACTTACCTTTACCGAAGTCCGGTAAACGTTCGTATCAACTAGAAGTTGAGTTTAATGTGGTGTAATAAATCATTACTTGTGGACTCCGTCGATAACCAGAGCCGGGTTTTTAAAGACTGCGTAGGCGATATATAGGGATGTGCAAACTGGCAGATTAGATAAAAAAACAAAAATTCCGCACGGGTGGGACTCGAACCTGCAACTTCTGGCTAACCGGGCCAACCACTCTTTCTCTTATTTTCGTCTTTAATATAAAATATGACACTGTGACTGTTAAAAACATTCTCAACCATTACATACATAAATAAATTAATAAATATTGGACACCAAACACACACATTGCTCTGATCCCAAAGTAAGTAGCCAGTGCACTTGTGTTATAGAAATCAGACACAAAGGCGGTAACACAACACCAAAACACGAGACAATAAAGAAAATTATGACTTCAACATTGACCCGACCAGGAATCGAACCAGGGACTCGGAGCGGCGACGCCTTGAAACCCAGCATGCTTAGCCATTACACGACAGAAGTCGTCTTGACAGCTTAAAGATAAACAAGCGTGGATAATTATTACAATTTGAATAGAGTAAAAGAAAAAAGAGTGCACTGGCTGTATCCAGACAGACACGGTCTAACTAAGGACTAATTGTCAGAAGCGATCGTGGCCAAATACCTGCATCTATATAAAAGAGTTTACTGTGTTAACTTTTTGGTTACTGAACATATTTTGTTACGTTTCTTCACCCTATTCAAAGCATTTGCAACTGAAATGATTGAAAATACGATAAATTTTGTTCGTATCATCTTCCTTTTTTTATGAGCTGACATATCACCAAGACCGTTTAATTTAATAGAATAATCCTAGGTATTTTGCCCGATTTTGTATTATCTTTTATTGATTTCATAGTTGACATATAGATAATGCTTTTGGGATACAGTCCGCCATCTTCTTATTTGAGCATGAGATTTTTTATCAAAAATAATTTATTTACAAGAAGTAAGATATTCTTGGCTTCTCGTTTTGCAATTTCATTTTGTATAATACACGGGCCACATACCAGAAAAAAGATATCCTTTTTAACGCATCTCTGCTCGATGTGATTTATGGTTGTACAAAGATAGCACACGACCATTTCTATACATTTGCTAATTTTGGTTGACGTTAATCGATAAATCAAGCCATTTTCATGCGATCATTGGCTCAGCCCTATAAGACGATCCGTAATTAAACTTAGCGTTACTCGATATCGATCACAATAATGACGGTGGCTGGTCGAATAGCATATTTTACGTTGATCTCTTTTAATCACACCCACGTCTGATCATTGAGAAATGTGTGAAAATGCTCTCTTGTTGATTAACAAACACCTGGCTAAAAATGAGGTATAACAGTTATACGAATGGTTTGTTACTGTCGGCGACTTCAAACAATATACGAAATTGAAACAATAAAGTTATAAGCATCGTTTGAATTTCACTGTTATTTTTAAAATAAATCGTTTTTGTTTGCTTTACATTAGAATTTCGTTTGTATGGTTCATTTGAGTCATCCCGAATTATTATACCTTTTTAATTACAATTAATAAATATTGGAAACCACTCACATACATTGCTCTGATCCCAAAGTAAGTTGCTGATTTCACTTGTAAATCAGACACAGCGGTGGTACCACAACACTAAGACCCGAGAAAATATACTACATTTTGATTTTACATATTGACACGACCAGGAATCGAACCCGGGACCTCGGAGCAGCGACGCCTTGAAGTCGACGTCTTGGTCAAGTCAATTGCAATTAATAGTCAACACGTCTATATGTCTCTTTGAATATTCTTATTTTTATTGAATGTCTGGAAAATGTGTACATATTCGTACATTATTACTGTAGCTGAGTCAATGTATTAATGAAAGTACTCAAATTGTGTATATGTAAAAACAAACAAACAAAATAAAATACTACATACATACAGGCTGTAAACAGATAAATTATCTCTCAGTGTACCACTAAGTTTGGCAGCTTACCAGTTATACAAATAACACTCATATACCCATCCTGCAAGTCTACCTGATACCACAACAAATCAAATCGGTATTGCTGCGCCGTGAATACTAATCGTAGAACCGTTTTTGTGCGCAAGCGCACCCCAGCCCCGTCACGGTGTCGCGTGGTCGCATTCGTCGTGGTCCATCGCGTTTCGATGGGCAAAAACAAGATGCAACGTGATTAGGGTTCCGTATTTATTTTTTTGAAAAGCTCAACCACTTGACGATTTAGGAGGACACCTAACGTGACTTCTTACGTACTTTATTATTCTTTTACTTTTTAAAAAGCTCCGACACAATTGACTATGTCGCTCCGTTATACCCAAACCCTTTGGATTATAACAACAACAATTTAATGAAAACTTATACCTAAATTTTTCACAGTATCTATACTATATACATTATCATTCTATATTACTGTATCTATAATAGTCCCCGTAGCCGATTTAGACTACGGTGGCCAGTTACAACGACTAACCGACTGCGCGGGACAAATTATAGTGCACAAATGTGTGCGCAAACACAGGTGCACTCTCTATTCCTTTCACTCTCTTAGCCCTGCCGGCCCTGCCGGTGCCCTCGCCAGTCGTGTCAGATTGCTGTCGATGGGACAGCAATCTGACACGACCGGCGAGAGATCAGGCGCAGGACCAACGGCTTTACGTGCTTTTCCGAGGCACGGGGGAGAAACACCGCCAACTTCCAAATTCCGGGCTACCCTAAGAATTTATGAACAGAAAAACTCAGGTGTATATTTTGTTTGGCCCGACCCGGGGATCGAACCCGGGACCTCTAGCGCAGCCGTCGCTATAAAATGCGACCCTTCTACCGCTGCGCCACCGAGGCATGAATCTGAATAAATTGTTTGTTTTTGTTGGAACGCACTTATCTCAGGTAATATTAAATTTATTTGAAAAAATATTTTTGTGTTGGATAGCTTTTTTATTGAGGAAACATTACATTATGTCTTATTAAAGTAGAACACCTATGAAAAATGTTATAAATCGGGGGAAAATATTCCTTTTAAGGGCTCCGATTGCTTACGCAGCGTAAACCGTTTAAGATACACAAATATAATGTATGACGGGATTGCTCCCCTTAAAAGATCTACAATGAAGTCCGCAACAGCGTATGTCTATCTTATATGGTTTACTCACTACAAACTTTTTCATGTTCATATAAGAATATCTGTTTTTTTATTAAAGTGTGTTTTGATACACAGGATTATTTATTCTAATCAAAATATATATTTATATCTCTGTTTATCTTATCCATTCTTGTCAAGGGCCCCTAATTGGTCACCTATTGAAGAGTGACGATCAAAATTCTCGTGATTCTGGCACGAGCGCCGTAACGTATAGCAAAAAACGGTTCCACCAAATTTAGGACCTAGTCGTCGTGGCCGACAGTTAATTCGATTGCTATGGAATTAACAGCTTTTATTACACCTTCAGGCTCCCCGTAAACTGGAAATCTACCTAACTATGCACTATACTAATTATACCTATAGTGGCTAAGTTTGCGCTATTCAAGAATGTAGGTTTGTAGAATTACTGTGAAACCGATTTCAAAAATTCCTTAACCATTTATAAGGTACATTTATTGTTGAGTAACATTATTTTACCTTACGCAAGTAAAATATAGAAGTATAGTTATTTTAATATTCAACTCAAGTCAATAATAAAAGTATGAACTACAAATTTACAGCATTGGATATAATTTTAGTCTGTTCATCAATGAAGGCTTCCCTACACGTGTGCAAATTTTCGTAAGTGTATACGTATGTTGTACGTGTGTCTCACGATTTCTCGAAAACGAGAAGTCATACCAAGATTATTTAATCTTTTTTTTGTTTAAAATCATTTTGGTCATAGTTCAACTTAGGGTACAATGTAAGTTTCAAATGCAGTCCAGTACTTTTCCAGATATAAGTAATAACAAAAAAATAAAAAAATAAAAAAACTTTTTTAAACTCGAATCGCCTTTATAAAACTGACTAAAAAGTTTAAAATAACGCATTCATTTTCTACTTAGAAGAAACAAAGTGTGAAAATAGATTCTTGGCGTACTTAAGCTTGACATCATGTAAAGACAAATCGTTATTTTTAGTATTTTTGAAGGCGGTTTTCTTTGAGGACATATTCTTATTCTGTTTTATTCCTTTTTCTTCCATTACACCCAGACAGGAGAAACGGAAACGAACCAACGGTCGTGACCACATTTTGCTCGTAAAATATACGCGCCATTTTGAGGTGATACATAAAAACAAAGGCTTTTAGGTCTTTCAATAAACGCATTTTTAGAGAAAATAGACTATAATGTACAACGATTATTTTTATTTAAGGTAAAAATAATTTGAAGGGAAAGTACCTACACTGGTTTCTCGCAAATAAACATGCTTTGCGATACAAAAAAAACAAAGTTTATGTATAACGCTCACAAGTTAATATGTGTATTGTGGTAAATACCGCTCCAGTTAAAGATAAAAATAAATTAAAAACATGCAAACAGAACGCTTCATCCGGAGTGTCATTATAAGCCGTTCATTCATAGTCACATCTCAATGTGTCATTATCCGACACATTGGTACAAAACCATGCCCAAACGCAGAAATGTCTAATTTATGCAACAGCGTGGACCTCTCACTGATACACAATGGGTATAAAAAGCAGTAGACTTACTACCTAGGGCTAGACTTAAGGTCACGAGTTTGATTTCAGGATTTAACAATGTTACTTCCTAAAGCGACGTTGTAGATTGTAATTGCCATAATCGTCGATTCGTGATGAGTTTAGTCAAATAATAAAGAGTTGTAATAGCTACATTAATCATGATTCGAATTATGCATGAATGATCATGACGACTTCGGTCAGATATCGAGATTGCTATAGCTATAACACCCTTCACACACTGCGACTTTTAGCAGCGAACCAGTTGCGATACTATCGCGTATTAGCATCAATGCTGTCGCAAAAGGTCAACCTTTACTCACTGCGCTACTGATAGCATTTATACAGTCGCGATGCTAACGCGCTTCAGCATTAATATAGTCGCGATGCAGAAGCTGGAAATTGTCGAATTGTGTACTAAATTTTGGCGACTGATCGATGCTAAATTAAATCAATTCACTGCGTGAGTCTCGATGCTAAAGCGCGTTTTCAAAAAGCGCGACTGCATCAATGCTAAAAGTTGCAGTGTGCAAGGGATCTAAAAATTGTTTATTAAATACACAACCCATAAAATAGTATACTTTGATAGTCGGTCAGATTAAAACCAATAGCCAGCCTTGATTGCGACGAGCTTACTGCCCCTTCTCCAATTATACCGAGACGTTATTTTCAAGACATTAGCAATTGCTCTACATACGGCGCACAAAAAACGCGAGCGTGCGGCTAAGTAGATAAAACAACAGCAGCCGTCAAATTTTCTTTAAGCATTAATCACACTAGTATGTTCGCTAAGCTCCTAGAGTGACCATGGATTGTCTTTTCTCTGGATTACGGAAAGGTCAATTCAGTTTAACGAATCACTACAAGATAGAAGGCAGGTAATGTAATAATTATCTTCCCAAAAGTACTCAGTAAAAATATTTTTCGATCAGAATGATTTCAGTCATTGATGATTTTGATCCTTCTCCTCCCGTTACAGCGTGATGGTTTATGACCTAAAGCCTTCCTCGTATCGCTCGTTCTCGCTTTCCTGCCAATGTGTATAATAACAGTTATACACATTGGAAGACTAACTGGCTGCGCGGGACTTATTATATGAATGTGCACTAGCACAAGTGTGTGCGCATACACAGGTGCACTCTTTATTCTTCTCACTGTTATAGACCGATGGGACTGCAATCTGACACTACCAGACAGAGATCAGGCGCAGAACCAACGGCTTTACGTGATTTTCTGAGGCACGAGGGTGAAACACCGCCATCTTCCAAACTCTCGGCTACCCTGAAAATTTCTGAACAGAAACCGAACCTCTGGCGCAGCCGTTTCTTTAGTAGTGCGACCCACTAACCACTGCATCACCGAGGCAGTTAACTTTACTTTAGTGTTTATAACTATAATACAAAACCCTTGTAAGTGTTATGATATGAATGATCCCATTATTTGTGAAAAAATACTTAGTTGTGTTCAATTAGGATTAACAAATTTTATATTTATAAGTACTAAATTAGAAAGTTTCGTTAAAGAGTAGGCAATGTATCTCGTTTAAAAATTATTTGCTTTGTTTGTTTAGTTGTTTTCTTTATATTAATGGTTTTTTACATTTAATACAAAAATGAGGTTTTAACGATTAACAATACTGTTACGGACACCCAATCATGTTTAGTAATAAGTTTAGTTATATTTATTTGTAAGGATTTTTGATGATAATAAATATAATTTTCTGTTAGGGCCATAGCGAGTAAGCATTGTAATTAGCTTAGGGCTCGTTTTATTTCAATAATAAGAAACCTGTTAGTTAGGAATTCCCATTTGCAAATTAGGTAGGCAGGTAGGGTAACAATTAACTAGCTAGGAAATATTAAGAAATATGTAGGTAGTTTGGTACAGGGGCGAGGGAGACCCTAGTAGGCTGTCTCGCTCAGGTGGAGCGAGGCCGGTAAAGCCTTCGAATTTCCTGTCCCCCATATCGCGCTTTCTGAGGGTAGGTAGGAAACCCAGGAGTGGATTGTTGCGAATGGGAATTTTATCACGATTAATGTAGGTAGGTTACAAAAACGTTAGAAGGAATACGCAGATGATGTTATGTGTCCGTCCTTGTTTGTAACTAATCTGTATTAGTCGATAAGTCAGACATGTATTTTTGGTTAAATAAAGGGCCGTGAGCGGGCCAGATCGTACGCGCTCTCACGGTCACCGATCTCAAAAAGAAGAGTTTTATTTGGAATCTACAGTCTACACATCGAAGGAAAGATCGTCGGAAAATTGACTCAGCCTGCCTGTATGTAGTCAATATCGTCTGGTCCTTCGAGCCGGATTATAAGAAGAAATCAGCAACGCGGCATCGACTTGTGTTTTGGTTAGCACATACGCCGAGGGATCTACGCCGAAGCACAGTGTAACCAGGAGCCGCGAATCGGCCTATACTCCTGTGGAGAGACGATCACATTTACACGGGTGTTCCGTGGCTCGGGCATTCACCACCTAACGGTGCCAAACGGTGTCTGTCTCGGGTTTAACGCCGATTCCCAGGCGGTGCAGTTTTCGGGCGAGCTGCCACATATCGCGCCAGCGATTGTGAACAAGTCCGACCGGCGCCGGTACGGTGTGCGTAAGCGTGGGGGCCGGACTGTAGGCACTGCGGAGTGTTCTGGACATTCCAGCCAGAACTGAGCACCCCACGGATGCGTACACTCTCTGCCGGGCGGTACCTCCCTTCCGATCCTGCACGACCATCCATCCCCAGACAGGCTCCCCTTGGTAGTGTACCTGTTTGGGATTGATAGGAGTAGGGGCAGCAAGTAAGAAGATGCCGACTACGCGCAGCCAAGCTGGGAAAATGGAAGCCGAAGACTCAAGACTACGCAACTTTGAAGAGCCACCCGCATCACCGTCTGTGCAAGCCACCGCGAGTACGTTACGACAGACTGAACTACCCGCAGAAGGCGGACGAATGGAAACGGCAGCAGAGAGACGTCACGACGCTAACGCCGACGCGCCTAGGATAAGGCCGCCGCCGTCGTCAAATAGGTCAAGCGTCGCCGCTCGTTTAAAGCAAGCCGAGTTGAGAGCAGCCGAGCAGTTGGCGGCTATTGAAAAGAATCTAATTCAGAAGAGATTAGAATTTGAGATCGCTACGATAATGGATACAACAGATGAAGATGACCGTGAGAGCCTACCCGCCGGTGAGACCCTAGCGAGGGTGGATGACTGGTTGGATCAAGCCCAGTCCCGGCGCCAAGATGTAAACATGCAACTACCCACAACCGAGATGTCTTGTAGCGTTCCTACCCTCCGTGAAGAGAGGAATGAAAGAAATAGACATTTGTTTACGCGACGCAAGGAAAAAGATGCGCGTAATATAGAAGTGGATAGAAACCGACATTTGAATTCGCCGAGCATAGAATTAAATGAAGATGTAAACAACATTCAACAAGATGTGCAGCGACAGGTCGAGTCAAACAATGATTGTACAGCGAGACCCCAAGAGTATACGGACGGGGCGGAACGACTTGCTTACACATTGGAGAGGATTATGTCGAAGCGACCGGCCCCACGTCAAGCTATTGAGTTACCGATTTTTAATGGAAACACGAACGACTGGTTACCATTTAAAGCTGCAATGGAAGATTCAACGCGATCATGCAACTACAGTAAATCCGAGAACCTGGCTAGATTGAGGAATTGTCTAAAAGGAGAAGCCAAGGAGGCAGTAGCGGCGTTGTTATACCGTGCCACCGATCCGGACAAGATCATGCGAACGCTAGAACAATGCTATGGAAGGCCAGAAGTGATCATTGATCGGGCACTGGACGACCTCAAGAACCTGCCGCGAGTTGGAACGACAGCCAGTGAACTGAATTCGTTCGCGATTAAGGTACAGAACATCGCGTATACACTGGACTCCATAGATAATAAAAGCTACCTCAGAAATCCGATGATGACCCGAGAGGTGGTCGATAAGCTGAGCCCACACTTGAAAACAAGATGGTGCGACTACGCAGCGCGGTACGCAAGCTACTCGGAGCCAGAGATCGTGACATTATCGCAGTTTTTGATGGAGGAAGCGAATAAGGCGATTCGATTCGCATACGTGTCGCAACCTAGCAACAGTGCAGCGAAGAAAGAAGTGCAAGCTAAGCAGAAGGCTAATTCAAAGAAGCGAAACACTGGTGTGTACGCCACAGCCGAGGAAAAAGCTACGACGGCACAAGATAAGACGTGTTTATGTTGCGGCGGGGACCACGAAGTGTCGAAGTGCACAAAGTTTAAAACCATGACAGTAAAGCAAAGATGGGATTGGTTGAAAGAAGAAAAGATATGCTTTCTATGCTTGAACAATAAGCACAGGCGAATCAAATGTAAAGCACCGATGTGTAATGAGAATGGCTGTAACCGACGTCATCACAGGCTGTTACACACAGAGCGTGAAAACAGCGAAAGTCAACACAACCAAGAAGTGGTAGCCTCAGTTAGCCATACTGTGGGGGCATCCAAGGTGTTGTTGAAGGTATGTCCGATCGTCATTGAGGGGCCACGGGGTAGAGTAAACACACACGCTCTACTTGACGAAGGGTCTACGGTTACGTTGATCGATCAGGACGTGGCGGAATACGTCGGTGCAGAAGGCCCGCTTCGAGACTTACACATATGCAGTGTGAACACACAGAGCGTACCACACACGAGCAGAGAGGTGGAGCTTCAAATGATCGCCAGTAACAACGAGAAACATTTGGTGAAAGCGAGAACGATGAAGAATCTCCGCTTGAATACTCAAACGGTGGGTCGGAGCTGTTTAGAGTATGGACACATGCGTAACCTGAACGAGAGTGACGTGTGTTATGTAAACGCCAAGCCGCGTGTCCTCATAGGCGCGGACAATTGGCATCTGATAGTAAGCAGGAAGCTGTTGACAGGCAAACGCCACGAGCCAGCAGCATCGCTCACCAGACTGGGGTGGGTGATACATGGTCGAGCGCCGTCCCGAGTCATAAGGGAGAGAGATACGGTGTTGTTCGTCGACGACCATGGGCGAGCTCGGTCTACGCAACCTGACGAAGAATTACACAACATGGTGAAGTCATACTTCGACATCGATTCGCTGGGCATTCAGAAAAAGGAACGCGAGAACCCTGATGATGTGCGCGCCTTAGAAGCCTTTGAGTCAACAGTGAGATGTGTCAAACAGCGATATGAAGTTGGATTGCCGTGGCGCAAGGTTAACACAGTTATGCCGCCGAGCTACGAGGCTGCGAGGCGGAGGCTCACGTCAATAGAAAGGAAGATGGACGCATCTGAAGACTTCAAAGCAAAATACACAGCCCAGATCGAGAGTATGTTTAGAAAAGGCTACGCAGAGGAATGCCGAGAAGCCGACACACAGAACCCGCGTCTCTGGTATTTACCACACTTTGCCGTGGTAAATGTTAACAAGCCACAGAAGATTAGACTAGTTTTTGACGCCGCGGCCAAAAGCAACGGAGTGTGCTTAAACGACGCGCTACTAGAAGGCCCCGATCTGCTGAGGGACTTGGCTGGAATCCTGTTTAGATTTCGAGAGCGAGCTATCGCCGTAACAGCGGACATCAGGGAGATGTTTCTGCAAATTAAGATTGCTCAAGAGGACCAACCGGCGCAAATGTTTTTATGGAGAGGCGAGGACAGAGCAGCGCAGCCTAAAAAGTATAAGATGACATCAATGATTTTTGGCGCAAAGAACTCACCGTTTCTGGCGCGCAGTGTTAGAGACCACAATGCGAAGCAACATGCAGCAGAGTACCCGAAGGCATACGAAGCTATCACGAAGAACCACTACATGGACGATTGGGTAGATTGTTTCGATACACAAGAAGAAGCAAGCAACGCCGTCAGAGACGTCACGCACGTACACGCGCAGGCGGGATTTGCGCTCGCAGCGTTCAACTCCAATGGAGCGCAAGTCATGCGTAAGCTGCCACTAGAATGCCGTGCTGCGGACGCGTCGAAACAGCTCTGCTCAAGTGGAGAACAGCAGGGGCGTACCCTAGGCCTCGTGTGGAATGCCAGTACAGATGAATTGGGTTTTAACACTGACTTAGTTAGAGTGCCGCGTAAGGTGAAAACGCTAGAGCAAGCGCCGACCAAGCGAGAGGCGTTGAGCGCGGTTATGTCAATATTTGATCCGCTGGGACTGCTCAGTTACTACACGATAAGAGCGAAGATTCTTATGCAAGAAGTGTGGCGCCTACAAACCGGCTGGGACGAGATTCTACCTGAAGAAATAGCGAAGGAATTCAGCGTTTGGCTGCGGAACGTAGAGACACTTAGCAGTCTGCGTCTACCCCGCCTCTACACTTTGACGGGGGGAGTGACTGGAAAGCAGCTGCACGTGTTCTGCGACGCTAGCGAGTCTGCTTACGCGACAGCAGTCTATTGGCTTGTAGAGTACGAGGATGGATCACGTCGTGTGGTATTAGCGGCAGCAAAGGCAAGAGTAGCCCCGATGAAGACGCAGACGATACCACGTCTGGAGTTACAAGCGTGTCTTATCGGAACGAGACTTGCGTCGACAGTAATGGAGGAGCACAGATGGCAGCCCGATAGAGTTACGTATTGGACAGACTCTACGACCGTTCTGCACTGGATTGGGAACGATAGAGTGCGTTACACGCCATACGTAGCGCACCGCTTGAGAGAGATATGTGAGTTTTCAAGACCCGATCAGTGGCGGTGGGTGCTGACGCAAGACAACGTAGCGGACGACGCGACTAGAGTCGTCACAGAGATGAAATCAAATGAAGACAGATGGTTTACTGGGCCATCGTTTTTATACGAACCGGAGAATACATGGCCGTCTCAAGCAGGCTGCACAGAGAGCAGCGAGGAGACTGTATTTAGCGTCGCGACAGAGGACAAATGGAGCGTGCCAGACACCGGGCGTTGGCGTATGTGCTTCTATTTATAGATAAATGTCGCAAGCGCGCAACTGTTTTGACCAAAGAACACATAGATAGAGCGGAAAGATGGCTGATGAGGCGAGACCTGTGACACCTGTACTGGGGGACTTGCCACGCGCTCGAGTAGAGGCTTTCACCAGACCATTCTCTAACTGTGGTCTAGATTTCTTTGGTCCCATGATCATAACTGTGGGCCGTCGTCACGAAAAACGGTGGGGAGCGTTATTCACATGCCTCACTACGAGAGCCGTGCATATAGAGTTGGTAGCGAGCCTGTCGACTGACTCGGCTATCATGGCGTTGCGGCGTATGGGAGCGCGACGAGGGTGGCCACAGAAAATGTACTCAGACAACGCGACGAACTTCAAAGGCGCAGACAAGGAGCTACGAGCAGCGAATGAAGAATGGGAGCCAGCTCTACGAGACTATGCGCTCACCCAGCGCATCGACTGGCGCTACATAGCACCAGGGGCACCGCATCAGGGGGGAGCGTGGGAGCGTCTCATTCGCTCTGTCAAGAACGCTCTACGAGTCACTCTACATGAAAAGGCACCGAGAGAAGAGGTACTGCAAACTCTACTGGCGGAGGTCGAGCACACCATGAACGCGCGACCGCTAACACACGTGCCGGTCAGCGCTGACGACCCGGAGGCGCTCACCCCGAACCACTTCCTACTAGGGGGACCGCGCGGCCTACCCATCATCGGGCCGTGCGAACCAGCGTCGAGGAAGACGTGGAGGGCGGCGCAAGCGCTAGCCGACGAGTATTGGCGCCGCTGGCTTAAAGAATACCTACCGGACCTGGTGCCGAGAAGAGGAGCCCGAGATGTCGCCGAGGTTGCTATCAAGCCCGGTGATCTAGTCGTCGTGGTGGACCACACACTGCCTAGAAACGTGTGGCCACGAGGCGTCGTCACAGAAGTACATCCTGGACCTGACGGAGCAGTGAGGAACGTCAAGATTCGGACCAAGGGCGGCGTGTTTCGTCGACCGGCGTCGAGATTGGCTGTCCTGCCGGTGGAATAAGAAGAGGTTCGCACTTCGCAGCGCTTCACCGGGGGGAGACTGTTACGGACACCCAATCATGTTTAGTAATAAGTTTAGTTATATTTATTTGTAAGGATTTTTGATGATAATAAATATAATTTTCTGTTAGGGCCATAGCGAGTAAGCATTGTAATTAGCTTAGGGCTCGTTTTATTTCAATAATAAGAAACCTGTTAGTTAGGAATTCCCATTTGCAAATTAGGTAGGCAGGTAGGGTAACAATTAACTAGCTAGGAAATATTAAGAAATATGTAGGTAGTTTGGTACAGGGGCGAGGGAGACCCTAGTAGGCTGTCTCGCTCAGGTGGAGCGAGGCCGGTAAAGCCTTCGAATTTCCTGTCCCCCATATCGCGCTTTCTGAGGGTAGGTAGGAAACCCAGGAGTGGATTGTTGCGAATGGGAATTTTATCACGATTAATGTAGGTAGGTTACAAAAACGTTAGAAGGAATACGCAGATGATGTTATGTGTCCGTCCTTGTTTGTAACTAATCTGTATTAGTCGATAAGTCAGACATGTATTTTTGGTTAAATAAAGGGCCGTGAGCGGGCCAGATCGTACGCGCTCTCACGGTCACCGATCTCAAAAAGAAGAGTTTTATTTGGAATCTACAGTCTACACATCGAAGGAAAGATCGTCGGAAAATTGACTCAGCCTGCCTGTAGTCAATAAATACAGTTACCCTGTACTACACACAACAGGCTCGTTGACCAAATTTTAAAAACGAGTTAACACTTTAGCTTAGTAATATCAACAAAAAAAATATTTTCAAAAATATTGAACATTTACAATATTATATAATTTATCTTAAAAATGCATTTAGAACAGGTCCCGTGAATGCTTCAAATATCATGGCGCCAAAATCCGAGTCACGTTTATTGCACGATCACGGGACCACATGATTATTTTTATTTATTACAAATTAAATTAACGTAAATAATTACATTCCTTATTTTAATAAACAAAAAAGTATATTTTACAACACAGTCATAAGATACATAAAGCATCATGTAAATAGGATAATTCCTTCAAATAACATGCTAAAAGTTAGCGTACCTCTACAATGAACAATGGATGATACTCATTCATTTTTTGCGTATTCAGATAGTTTTTTATGCAGTTTTTAAAGGCGCACTGATGCATTGAGACACGTATGAACGCTGACGCGATCAAAAAAGACTCAGTCAAAGTTAAGCTCCCACGTTGAAGTGAGGTGTTGTTTGCTTGACAATCTTAGCGTCTCACCGGTGATCTAGTTCCAAATACAATATTATTGACTACACAAGTTTTTGTGGTACTCCATCTCTTAGGTTCAGCGCGTCTAAGCATGCATTAGTTAGATTCCGTCTCGTATCAACTATCATGGATAACCTACTCGCGTGCCAATGCGGTCGCGAGCTTTCTACCGCTAACGGTCGGCGCGTGCGCACCGCACCTGTCCTGGGACCCCGACCCGTGTTGTTACTATTGCATTCACCTCATTACTATTGTGAGCCTATTGAGGTTTTAATTTTGATGGTAATTAGCACGGCTTTTTGTGTTGGGTTGGAGAAACATTGTAAAGTGGTTAGGTAGAATGTGTAGTTAAAGGAAAAAATCATACTGGCAATACTTAATACTTTCTACATTTTCCTATAACTTCATCGAAGTCATCTAGGTACTAGATGATTGTGGATGTGCTTAAATATTTAAAACAACCAAAAAATGTTTAAATATAGAAAATTCGGTCAACAAGAATCTTTTTTAGAAATTAAAAAAACTGAGTTTTCTTCATAGTTAAGACATCATCTCTTAACTGACCAAGTTTATCCAGCAAAAGACAGCTCTCCTGTACACCATTCCGCACAATAATACCCATACACGAGGTGAAGAATGACTCTACAGATGCAGTGTTGAAGTAAATCTTAGACTTACAACGCACTTTTTTGTCATCAAAATCTAAACGAAAGACTCCATCCATACACAAGCTGAAATTCCCAAAAACAACGTAAATTCGTTACGTCATACAAAACTTAACGGTCGTCGTGCGCGCGCGCAACAGGTGAACGAGCACCTGCGCCAACGGTCGCCGCTTCCTTTGCGCTGACATTACGATGGTTAGATTAGACTTATGGACAGCAGGTATATGAGTTTTTATAACAATCCCCACTTAACATCTTTCTAGGTACCGAGCAGATGAAGTTGGAAGTTAATTAGAAAAGTAAAACACAGGCAATAAGCCTCACTTGCATGCATCTTGTCACTTCGAATGAAGGGAACGTCATTTTCATTTATTTAAACATCATCAGCGTAGCATTTGGGCACAAGTTAAGTATCTTGTTGCATTGGGCTTTCATTTATTCATGATGATCACTTAATTTGACAATGAATTTCAGTTTTAAACCTTTTGATTTTACCCTTATTCAGTTTTGTGATCGATAATTAAAGAAATAACTTTAGATATTAAATACCTTAAGCCATAGGCATTAAAATATCAATACTGTTAATAGATTTAGTTATCTTTTGTTTAAAACATACGTAGTCGTACCTAATACAATTTAATGTAAAATCCTATCCGATTCTGATGATATCACACACTTACAGGTAGAATTTATGACTTCCTTTTTTGAAGACGGTAAAAATGACAACCCCGTACTACATATTGATTCTAAAAAGTAGATCATCTGATTCCTCATGATATTTTTTGTTTATTTATGCAAACAAACAAACCGATTTATGTAATCGCCACAATAAGCAAATAACGGCTACGTGCGCACGAGTCTATGGAAAATGTTATTACAAATTCAGCTTTTCTGCCTTTAATATAAAGTGCAAAATTGAGTGCGATATTATGATACTGCATAAGGTGAAATAGTTGTAGGTTGTGGCACCTTTGGCACGTGCCCTTTTTTAGTCTAGTTCTAAAGTAGTCGTAATTTTAAGCAGGGTTGTCAATAATATTATTATTTTATGTAGCTATATTTTAGTTAAGTTTATTTTTTATAAAATATTTTAAATGTATCACTCTTTGCCTCTCCTCTTTTTAATTATAAGTTCATATTAGATTGTTTAGTTTTTTTCATTATGAGACTTGCAAATCAACAAAAAATTACATGGTTACTCGTATATCTATAACGGAATTTTAAGTAGGTTTTATTACATTCGAGTCGACCTCCGTGGTGTAGTGGCTAAGCACGCTGGGTTTCATCAAGGCGTCACCGCTATGAGGTCCCGGGCTCTATTCCCGGTCGGGTCAATGTAGAAATCATATTTTTCTATATTGTCTCGGGTCTGGGTATTGTGGTACCGCACCGTTCTGTCTGATTTCCATAACACAAGTGCCTATTTTATTGACTAAGCACTTACTTTGGGATCAGAGCAATGTATGTTATTGTTGTCCAATTTCTATAATATTGGCAGAAAATTTATGATTTTTGTTTATGTGAAATTTTGTTTTATAGTGTTTTATCACTTTACAAACTTAATTATATAAATTGCACTTGTAAAAAGCCACTTTGTCTGTGTGACAGACAAAGAATCGAACCCCGTGTCTTACGCTATCCTAACTCGAAGCAGTCGTCCATAAGCAACTTACTACTCTCTTACTTAACTAATACCTTCTGAATGACTATCCGTCTGGATTTCGTCGCGGAAATTGCACAACTACAGCACTTCTCAAGGTGGTTGAAGACATTAGAGAGGGCATGGATAATTCAAAAGTTACTGTTCTCGTTTTGATTGACTTTTCTAATGCCTTTAACAATGTCGACCACGACGTGCTCCTTTCAATTATGTCCCATTTGCAGGTCTCACATCAAGCATTGGAATTGTTCTCCTCATATCTTCAGGGACGCTAACAAACCGTTCGGATTGACCAACAGTTTTTTTATTGGTCCAATATCACAACTGGCGTTCCTCGAGGTGGCATTCTCTCTCCACTCCTCTTTTCCGATTTTATTAATTCTATTACGAGCCATCTTAATTGCTCTTACCATCTGTATGCAGACGATCTGCAACTATATGCTCAGGCAGAGGTGCCTGACATAGGCTCGGCCATATCAGCCCTTAATCGTGACCTCACCTGTATTGCTGACTGGTCCGAAAATTTTCGGGATATCAGTGAATCCGTCCAAGTGTCAGGCCATCATTGTTGGCAGCTCAAGACAGTTGGCTATACATGTACAGCACCCTCTGCTGGTCTAAACACATTGCCGAGGTCAGCAGGAAAATAACCGCCACTTTAGGGGTCTCTATAAATTTAAAAACTTTCTCCCTCCTCATACTAAAACCCTTCTTGAACAGTCTCTCGTCCTTCCTCTTCTCGACTACGCCAACGTGTGTTGTATGAACATTAGTGAAGCTTATTTCAATAAACTTGACCGTCTCCTCATCAATGGTATTCGCTTTGTGTTTGGTCTCCTCCGTAAGTACGACCACATTTCTGCTTACCAGTTCAAGCTTGAATGGCTTCCCATCCAACATCGCACAGAAATAAGAATCCTGTGCACTCTCTTCAACATACTTTGTAACCCTCACTCTCCGACCTACTTGGCACAGCGCCTCAACTATCTAGCTTCCACCACTTCTCGCAACCTTCGCTCTTCCCATAATCTTACTCTTCACACACCTCTTTTCAAGACCGACTTTATGTCGAATGTTCCCCAAGAAATTCACTTTTAAAAAGTCTCTCGGCACCCACTATCTTAACCTTGGCTCTCTTCAGAATTTAAAACCATTTTCTTTGATTTGTGTTTTTGGACGTCATCAATATCATCACTTTTATCATTTATGTTTTTGTCTTTATTAAGTATATGTTATCTATGTATGTTTATTAGTCTTTTGCTTATGTATCCTATTATATATTTGTGTAATATTAGAATGTATTTTTATGTTAGGGCATTTTACTTCTTTTTTTGTACCTCTCCTCTCACTTATTATTAATATTCCGCCACTTATTCAACTCTCTGCATTACCAGGTGGTAATGCAGGACTGGTAGAGAATGCCATTAGGCATTAATAACATTTAACAGAGCAATAAGGTTCAAATAAATAAACACTATAAAAACGAAAATGTAATTATAAATTGGCTTCCTTCATCTTAACCGATTGTTAAATATGTGTAAAAATATTTCCTTCGGATATTGTGAGAGCAATCTCGCAATATTGATGAAGTCAAGCAGGCTACGCGTTAAAGTAAGTGCTTGCAAAATTCAAAACAGTAGTATAGGCATACGCCCGGATAGCGTAAGACACGGGGTTCGATTCCTCGTCTGTAACACAGCCAAAGTTGCTTTTTACAAGTGCAATTTATATTATTATGTTTATGTACATTTCAGAAGACCTGAATGAATGATGTAATTTTTAAAAAAAATCTTGTGTTTATGTTATATTATTGCTGTTGTCATTCATGGGCTGATTCGATTTTATTTAAAACCTAAATTGTAGTGTTATTCTAATTTATTTCATTGTAAGGTAATACAACAATAAAATAACAATATCGACTGTAAATTTAGGACGATCTGATTGTGAAAAATCCTTAATATTATATCCAGATTCATTATTAGCAAAAATCCTCAGCTGACGATCATAAACACGGATTCCCTACCAAAGAGTTATGGAGCCGTAACACGCTATCTCGAAGAGATGTACTCCATCTATAAATTAACTCTTCGCACCCCGATAGTGCTTTGTGCAAATCGAACATCGATGATTTATGAACAATTATCGATTAATTCAAGCAGCGATCGTAAGTTTAATCGATATTATTAAGGCGGCTCGACGCCGGGAATCGACAGAACCTAAATCACGTCCGCAGTTAACGTGTTGGTAATTAGCGGTTTGTTAATTTTGATTTTGTTCTTGAAGGTTTATAGAATTGGTAGTTGACCACAGTCACCAAATTAAAAAAAAAACTGCAAGATTCTGTGAAATCGCTTTACAAAACCATTGGAAGAGTAGGGTTTAGACTGACAGTTTCCTCATCGATTTTTTTTTAATTTCGTTCAAATAGTAAATATTGTTAGAAGTAAAGTACTTCTAATACTAAACTTAAATTGTTCCGTTGTTAAACAAATCGAAATAAAATTATTAAAATGAATCGATAATAGAGATATTCAAAAAGCACTCTAAAAATAAAGTGTTGTTATTTATATGAAGTTTAAAATCGATTCTAGCGTCTATTTCCATTTACGAAAATTAGTAATTAACAAATGTATTGTACTATCAATAATTTAAAATATTGTTTCACTATGGTTAACATCACATTACATAACATTACATTGAATATGAGTGTTTTCATGTAATAATACTCTCAAGTTGAATTTCGAAGAAAAAACATTATTGAAACAAAAGTAAATATTATTTCTGTCAACAATGTTTCCCAAAGACGTTTCGATGCATAAAGTGATTCCATTTGAAATTTTACAACGGCTCTCTGTGAAACATATTTTGCACATTCGATATTTCTTCTTATTATATAGCGACATACGCGGTTATAATGTAGTATCCAAATGCGTTTTTTTTATTTTATCAAGTATCAATGTAGTATATTGTTGCTGGCTTAAAAGAAAATATTTTTTTACTGTATCTACAATCACTAAATTAGATTTTATAGAGATTATAGAATACGCCATAGTTGTAGTTTATTATTATTTTTCTGATGGAGAACTTATGATGAAGCATTTAAATAGTTATCTGAGTATTGATAATATTATTGGGTTAAGACCTAAATATCATTGCCCAAACACAAGTTTTATTTTAATTATAGTTCTCTCCATGAAAATTATATCTATGGTATTATTAACATGTTGGTATGCTTTCTTATCCGGTGACGTGGAATTACTCAATCTTATTATGCATATTCCGTTTATGTTTATTATTGTTTCAAATTATGTCATCTCAATCACTCGTATACTTATTTTTGAATTGCTTCATATGCGAATTATGGCTCTAAGAAAACTTTTCAAAATAATCAACTTTAACGAAAAGCGAATTCAGTCTATTGAAATGAATAATTTGAGTATTTACCTTCGTGCATATAAGTCGTTTTTGACGACCCACGTTTCAACGAATATGCAAGTTAAATTTTTGGTAAGTAGACTTAAACTTCTAAACAAAATTACGATTCCTAAAATTGTACCTTGTGTGCGCTTAAATTTTGGGACGAAATAAAAGTTACATAGCTTTTTAAATAACTTACTATTGTGTCCTAAGTAGTATTTGACAAGTTCAGTGTTTTTTTGACTGAAACGCGCGAAATATTAGTTTGCAGCGAGAGTTTTTACTACTGCGACATGAATTTCGGTGAAAAACGTGATCGACCACTTCTTTGGTGATCTTGCAAATAACTTGTCTCCTTGCATCGTTTGATTGTGTAATATACGAAATTATGGCTTACTCCAAAAGTTTTCACTTTGCGGAAAATCTCCATTTGTTTTTTTTCCCGCCTTAGCCCCTTACACACTACGACTCTTAGCATCATCGCGACATTGATGCTAAATGTCGCAGAGTGAAAAGGGTCGAAAATAGTGAAATTTAAGAAATGAATTGCATTAATTGGTTCCCTACATCTACATACTACTGTATATACTACAAAAACAAAGAAGCTGTTGTAGGATTGTCGAATTGAGTGATTTAAGACGGTATTTTCATACGCATAAGTCGCTCTTAAGTGCACAGTCATTGACAAATCTGCCTGTAAAATTTTTGATGAAGTATCCTTTACTTACCTCCGAATCTATTCAAAGTTATTGTGAATAGGCTATTTCTGGGCGAGCTCGTTCTATCTTAGACTCAGTCGCTCTTGGCTTGGTCTGAAGTTAAAAGCAAGCCATTCTAAAAAAAAAATTAGTAAAGCTGTTACTCCTGGTCAGTCATGTCAGGCTGGTTACCAGACTATGAGAATGAAGGAATCTGAAAAAAAAAAGTAATGGGTTCAGGTGTTGGGTCAAGTTAATGTCAACTCGACTAGGTATGTAAAGAGTGAAGCCATTGGTCATCTGCCTAACTCATATTCTCTAGAACGAGTGAAAAAGCGAGATAACTGTCTCTCGATCACTTTCGTGTGATAAGGTCTACCCTTTGATGAATTATTATTAATAAATAATTATATAATTAAATATTATAATTATTTTTTATAATTTAATATTATTATTTATTTATTTTAGTTTATTTGTCCAAGGGTCTACCTTATCACAAAAAAGTGAACGACAGTAAAGACGTCAAAAAAGAACATTTTTTTTTCATTTCTAGATGTTAATATCACTTTTGGCGATCTTTTCAAAGGTGTTGGTAACCGGTTCCCTAATTTTCGTACACAAGAGAGGTCACGTAAGTTTTGAATTAATTTATAATATTACTTATGTAGCGGTCCATCGCGACTGAGTCCGCTGGTTATGAGTTCTTCTCCTAACTCCTCTCCCATAGAGTGATGTTTAATAACCATAAAGACTTCCTTGATAAACAAACTATCAAACACAAAAAATATTTTTCAAATCGGTCCAGGAGTTAGTGAGATTAACGCGATCCAACAAACAAACAAATCATTTGTATATAATATTACTATACATATATACTAATTGATTGATACAGTATGTTTTTTTCAGGACGTAATTTTCCAATGTCACGATATCATTTCAATGACTATAATAATTTTACTTCCTGCTTTTATATCTCAAGGGATAATCAATGAAACGGAAAAAATAAAAAATATGTTGATTGAACATATTTTGCTGTGTAAAGGTAAGTTTGTGATATGTTCGGCGAGTGTATTGGGATTCAACTTAATCCTTTCAATTTCCAGGTAGTTGAATTCCCACTCAGTGTACTTCATAATAATAGGTATGTGAACGACTTTCGTGATGTAGGTCAAGCACGCAGGGTTTCAAGGCGTCGACGCCGCGACGCTTGGATCGATATAGAAATCAAAATTTTGTATATTGTTTTTGTCTGTCTAAGTTTTGAGATTATAGATAACTCATCCATTTTCTTTGTTCCAGATGAAAAATTGAACATCTTGTTAAACGATGCTTTAACATACCTTAACTTAAGATCATTCAAGTACTCCATAGGGAATGTTGTTGCTGTGGATGCAACTCTGCCTTTGTATTTTATTAGTTTGTGCACCTCTTATCTAATTGTTGTAGTACAGTTCTTGCGAATTTTTGATTAACTTTTTTTCTTAAGTAAAAACATGATTTTGCTTTTTATAATAATGATTAAACGTATTTACAAAAATATCACATAGGTTACAAAAATAAATAGCATAGGTATTTAAGATTTGAAGTAAGTAAATAAAATAATTACATTATTATTTATTTCTCTCTCTACAATAGAATAAGTTTACAAGCTTTCATCTTAACCTATCTGTCCATCTAACTGTGGTAGACTGATGTCAAAATTGTGCCCAAGGCTTGTTTTTCAGATCATCAGGTCTCCTCTGTCTGTGGTGTTTTTCTTTTTTTAAATATATCAACTATATCTATAACTTGTCAGAACTTAACAATATACGAAACTAGGAGCATATTTATGTTTTGGTCTGTTTTACAAAGTGAAGTACCTATTAAAAATCTAAAACTGTCACGATATTTAATTTATTTTTAATATTTGATTTTTTTGTTGTTTTATTTGAAATTTGAGCTGAAATGCATGATAAACTAGTATCTATAATTAATTTAAATATTCAGGAAGACATAAATAAATTGAATCTATCTTTAAAAGTTAATTATACTTTATTTTGAGCTATATTTATTTAATCAAGGAAATACAAATGTTTTAAGTTCTTATTTTTTATGTCAATAAATACGTACCAATTTTATTAACTTTTATTGATATTTGTAGAAATCTTGATCGTAACTATCACAGTATCTGCAGTCAGCTAGTAAACAGTTGCTGTAGATTTCTGCCTATCAAACGTGCGACCGATCTGTTTTTTGTCAGCAAAATGGGAGCACTACTCATCAGATAACATAACAAAAAGCCGATGACGGGCGAAGTACAAAGCAACCGTCTCGCTTCGATTACGCCCTATGACAAAGCAGTTTGCTCTGAACAAAACTCCATATTGATCCAAACAACTTGTCTATTTTGCTTTGGCTTTATTAGATTTTTTTGTCTCGGCGATGGGTTGATAGGTTCAACGACCAGTTTACTAAGACCTTTAGAAGAGGAACCAATACGAACTTGACCATAAAATGTTATAGTGGGCAATCGGTACTAGATGCATTCGCTCCTGGAGCGCGATCTATGGCTTTGTGCGCGAGCGATCTAAATTGTTGGTTTAATCGAACTTTTTGTAATCACCGTTTGGAACGTGAATGCAATACTTCTGTTAGTATCGCCCACTGTAAAAAGTAAAATGAGCACACCAAAAACCATTTTTATCGTAAGTATCGATTAACTGGAAATAATAGAATGGTACTGCACAATTCTTTGGAGAATAAATGAAGAATGTCAGTTGACATATTTATTTTGCTGTGATTGATGGATATAGAGTCTCAACAACTGAACATTATTTCACCTTGTTGATACCAATTTTGATAATGTGCCATTTTCTAGATAGTTTGAGTAATTTTCTAGCGATAGCGTTTTGTCTCGATACAAAAGAAATAACTTACGAGAAATCAATTGCATAATTCAACAGGCTTGCCAATGCGTCGGTGGCCAACTGGTGTACAAATAGTCATGCACCTGGATAGCGTAAGACACGGGGTTCGATTCCTTGTCTGAAAAACTTGTTTTTTCCAAGTGCTATTTATGTTATTCAGTTTATGTAGTTCCTATGATGTTAATGGAATACAAAAGCCTACGCTCCAATTGCAATTAACCTAAAATAAGTTAGATAATGCATTATTTGAAATTGACGTCACCCACGCTTCAGCCAATAGGTGCAATCATGTGGTTCTATTAATAGTTTGTCGGTAACCGTCGTGATCGGTTAGAATATCATTAAGTTATGGAACAAACTTTTTGGTGGTCCCAAATGGACCACCAATGACGGTAATGGTATAATTGTTTCCGTGTAAAGATTTATTACAGTGATGATTGACTTGTTCGAGCTAGTTTGGGTCTTCATGATGTTGTAAGATATCGAAAAGTTTATTTGGAAATCAATCAAACGTGCCGACTCTTTCAATGCTCATTTGGTTACAGAATATCACGGTCAACACATTTTACCCTTTGTTTTTTCATAGATTTGTAAAAAAGTAAAATTTATTCTAATATCAGCCATATTTTTGTTTTTCCTTTGGAGGCTCAGATTGTAAACCACGTAACTTTCAAAAAAGGAGTTCAAAACATCCAAACTGGATAATTCTGTAGGTCTGGGAAAGTTTTTCTGCCATAATACTGACGACCCAATTGGTGCTTTGGTTAGAGCACCTGACTACTGAACCAGCGGTAACGGGTTCGAATCCGGCAAGGGGCAAATGTTTGTGTAATGAGCTCGATCATTTGTATCTAAGTCATGGACGTTATATGTATTTAAGTATTTATGGGAGATGCCCCCGTCATAACCATTGTCTGGTACTTCATAACACAAGGAAGAAAGTTCTTCACTTCGAAAGACAATTGGTGTGTTGTCTGGTGCACATCATATGTATTTATTTTATATATATGATATCATGTTCATTTATTTTAACTAGAATTGCATGCATTTAAATCTTTACGTTAAAATTACATAGTTGAACAAACTTATTGTTTGTTTGGACGCGCTAATCATAGGAACAACTGGACCGATTTGAAAAAAAACTTGTGTTAGATAGCTTATTTATCAAGGAAGGCTTTAGGCTACAAAACATCACGCCGCGACGAAAAGAGGCGGGAAACTAAAACGCGAAGACGCATTCGCAGGGGATCGGTATCCTTTTATATTTAGTGTTTCTGAGAGAGACCTATTTAGATATACTGAAGGTAGGACTCCAACCGGAGTGTACAGTTTATTTATTAGCAAAACCGATTCAATTAAAAACTGTTTTATATCTGCCGTTGAACGAAGACCGCAACTCACAGCCCTATAAAATACAGCTCACATCCTCAGGGAATGAAATGTTAGAATTGCTTTTATCTGGACCCGGGAGCATGTTCCAGCCCACAAGACCAGGACACGGTCCACGGCAGGCACAATTAAGACTTAATACCTTCAAGTGAAGTTGTTTTATGCAAATCGGAACGAGGATTGCGTGTTCGAGACGCCTACGTTGGAGTATATTTAAAAGGGGCAATAAATATTTCGCTGGTAAACTGCGGATTCGGTGCAACAATGAGCTTGAAGGTATGAGTAATGTGGGTTTGATAGACGAAGGTTGATACCGTTGCAGATATAAAAGCAATACATCAGAAACTGCGTATTTGGTAAGCAGAGGTACAGAACCAGTTTTACGAAGGACCCAATTCAGATGTTTTGTGCTCTCTTTTCTACTATTTGCTCGACGACACATTTGGTGAAGTGGTTCGAGCCGGCTAATAAGCCGGCCGTCGCGAGTTCGAGTCCTGCAAGGGCTGCAAGGGGCAAATGTTTGTGTAATGAGCACGAACATTTGTATTGTACCTGATCTATAATCGGTTTATTGTCTGGCGTATATTTAGTAACGGTTTGATTTTTATTGCTGCTTTTTTTAGTCTCGGCTAAGCAGATATTTGACTACGATCAAACCCGATGTCAAGTGTAGGTAAGGTCAATGGTGGTTCATACCTTCTTTTGATTTTAAAAATGAGAAGCTTACTTATTATCTTTGGTCGTTCTTTGTTATTTTTTCTTCTTTTTTTATTATTTTTCGCCAGATAACAGGTAGATAACATACCAATAAATACTCTTTTATTTTAAAGAGTTATGAAGAAGAGATAAGGAATCAGAAAAAAAATCATTGTATGTAATGAAACATTTATTTACTCGAATAACTTATCCAAAAATATAAATAGTAATCTATAAATTATACATTTGCTGCAGGTAAACTAACTGGTTTACTTATCCACAGTCATTTTGGACGGCATAAAAATCACAATATACATACGAATGTAGGTATATCAAAAATAAAATACTATAATCTACATAACTCTATGTAGATACGCAAATATTTACAGATATTAATCTATATGTACAGAAAAATAAATATGTTACTTAAAGTTAATCCATATAAAATAGAATGTCAAATTTGTATGAAGATATAAACTAAATTTCATTGGAAAATATTTTTGAAAAAGAAAACTCTCAAGACGCGTATTGAGATGCAGTTATGATAGGTTAGCGGCTCAGCTTTACCGTCAAATTAGCAATTCGTATTGCGATTTCACATGATATTTATAATATCATTATTATAAAAAAGCATAAATATGAATACTCGAACCATTGCCGTATTATTTTCATAATTATTATATTGATAATATTCGTTTACACTGAGTCGGAATTGGGCTGCCTGAACGGCTAAAGTTGGATCGCAATACGCCCTCTGAAATCATCAATTAATGAAAAGGATTTATGACTATCGTTTCAAGAAAAATCATCGCATAATAATTAAAAACCCATAATCGGTCTTTTAAAAGAAGTAAACCTTACGAACTACAGATAGAGTTAAACTAAATATTGGAAATGCTGAGTTGTACTGATTAAATTCTAACAAAATCTTATTTTCTTTTATATCTTTTTGTTACCAATAAACTACGTAAATACATAAAAATAAATTATTACTTATGTTCTAATTATAATTATGAACTAGTATCACACATGGTTTTATAACTATAGATGTTTTACTTCGGGATCGGCAGTCACGATACTAAGCATTTCATGAAACTTGTAGCTTTTAACTTGATTGTTCCAGACGTTTTGAATTTACAAAACTTTTTTGAATTGTATTAACAATTGCGAATGTAATTTGCTCGCATTCAAAAATTATTTAGCAAGTGTTTGTATTGTAGGTAGTTATGCTGCTAGCGTTGACAGTCTAATTGGTATATTGTTTTATGAAACTACATCAACTCGTGTGATTCGTGTTCAAGTGGCCTCTCTTGCACTGTTTCTTTGATGTTTAGCTGTAACAAAGAAAAAAAAGGTGAGTTTTTGTCTGTAGAAGAGTCATACTTATAAATACTAAGCCTTTTATTGAAACTTATTTAACCTTGGATTTTTAATTAGATAGACCAAAATGACAGCTTCAATCGTACTGTTTATTTATAATAGTGTTGTAACAATTCAATTTTATGCGATTAATTGAACTTGTGATATGAATGTTCATAAATGTGATTTTATTAATAAGTAGAAATAATACATGTACCACGTTACATAAAAATATAAATAAACGTAAAATACTTTTTGTAGGATTGAAACTAGACACTTTCCTTTGCAAAAAGCAATTTTCTTGTATGATTTTACCTAAAGTCTAAACTGCTTTCTATAAAAGTTTAGAAATATGCTTAAGGCTTTTATTTATGTTATTTTTTATGTAATATCACTGTTGTTATAATTCATGCTATTATACTTCAGCGCAACAGATCCAACAAAAACTATTTCTCAATTTCATGATTGATTAAAAACGATTGAATAAAAATTTTACTTTCTGATTATTTAGGAACAACACTAATTTTACATTACGAAAAAGTGACTACCCACCAACTGTAATTTTTGTCTATCTAATTAAAATTCAGAGTATGGGTCCGATTTTACCAAGGTCTAATATGGAATATTAGTCGTATTTATCACAAAATGCCTAATTTTAAAGCGTCACTTACTTGTCGGCAATAATTTATGAAAATGACATTGTAAATAGGACTATTATAGTTATTCAGTCGGATATATCTTATCAGAGTTTGGAAAAATCGGCCCTCAGTCGGTTAAGTCACATCTGACGTTGGTAAAATTGACCTTTAAAGCAATATAATTATAATTTAAAGCATTATAATTTAAACAGTATTCACAATTTATGTACTTCATTTCTTTCACCACTTGTGACAGAAATGTAGATAGATTACATTTTAAGAGCATATGTAATACACTAGCGGCCGGCACTTTGAAGTAAACTGAAGTCCGATTTTCTTTGCTTGTCGACTACTGTTAACATTATTTATTTAAAACACTTCATGCACAAACAAAAGGTACATACGGCGGACTTTTAATGCTACAAGCATTCTCTACCAGTCAACCATAGGTCTATACAGAGAAAATGCTGGCGGCGCGAAGCAAGTAATAGAAGGGCAAAAGTGAGAGCTTGATTAAAGCTACAATAGGTACCTATTTAAAACATTATTAATATAAATATTTTATTGTTATACTACAGATCAGTAACGTAATTTTCGAATTTAATGTTTATCTTGTTTTAAAATAAGCTTTTTTGTTATTGAGGAATGTGTTTAAAATATTTGCTATTTCTATTCTAGTAGGACACTTAAGAAGTATTTCTTATAACTTACAGGTGTGAAGGAAGAGGTGGTTCTTCAAATTAGTATGTTTCGAGAACCCTCGGGAGCATATATGGCACTTGTAAGGCCAAGATCCGCTGTGAACGTACATATGAGACTTCAGGTCTCCAGGAGTTGGGAACGACTTGGAGCAGAGACTGCACTTGTGGGGTTTTTCCTGGAGACAAAGAGAGAAATGTTAGCGATTGTAGAAAACTATGACGGGGTAGCGTGACGTTTTTTTTTCTAAATTACCAACATGTTTTGGAGACAGCGAATATAGTATGACCGCATTTACAGCAGATGCTCTAGGTATTTAGTTATAAATGAAATTAAAATAAGGCATTAATAAAAAAATATTCTGGAAATTTTGTAAAGATTGCAGAGCCGCTCTGGATGCAGCAGACCTGCGGACTTAAGATGCGCGCCTATTTATCATTTATCGCGGCAATCGATACATTTGAAACGTCCGTTTTATCACATACTAGCGGTCCCCCGCGACTTCGTCCGCGCGTTTTGAATTTGCTCCCTCCCCTCCCGTCGCAGCGTCATGTTTTATATCTTAAAGCCTTTCTCGATGAATAAGCTATCCAACACAGAAATATTTTTTCAAATCGGTCCAGCAGTTCCTGAGATAAGCGCATTCAAACAAACAAACTCTTCAGCTTTATAATATATTAGCGCAAGCGCACGTTGTACTTAAGCTGCGAACATTATTTTGGTGCGGAGTTATGTTAAAACTGTGATAGCTCCTAAGCTATTTATTGGAATCATATGATATAAAGGGCAACTTGGTTCTAAATGAAATGTTCGTGATGATGAATGTATTTATTTTGATAAGAATAAATACCTGTGTGTATAATACACCTCTTAAAATAATGCATTATTTTTTTACAAATTTATGAACATAAAAAAGGTTGTAGTAAGTCAACCATAAAAGATAGACATATGCTGTTGCGGATTTTATTATAGAACTCTTAATGCTGAACAATCCTGTCATACATGATTTTTGTGTAACTTAAGCGGTTTCCGCAGCGTATGCAGCGGAAGCTCTCAAAAGGAATATCTTTCTCCCGTTTTCGCAACATTTTTCATTTCTGCTGTGGTTTTATGAGTCGTATCTTTATGTTATATAGCCTAAAGCCTTCCTCAATAAATGGACTATCCAACGTAAAAAAAATTTTTCAAATCGGGCCAGTAGTTTTTGAGATTAGCGCGTTCAAACAAACAAACAAACAAACAAACAAACAAACAAACTCTTCAGCTTTATAATATTAGTATAGATATGAAGATTTTAATGAATTTTACTGTATTTATTTGTTTCTAAGAGCAATAAGGATTGACTTACAAGTGGAGAAAATGTGGGAAATCATGTAGTTTGGCAAATATAATTATTTTTTTTGACGCGACAAACGGTATCGAGGCGCGCATGTTAGGTCTACTGGCTTGCAACCGGCCACTGTGGAAATTGATGATGATGATTGCTTTGTTCTGCAGTGGACGAGCTGTTCCCCTATTTTTTAATCACTCGCTTAAATTTGGCGTGTGATTTTCGTTTGAAAACGAATTAAAAATCAATGGAAATCACGTGAAATACAGACTTTAGTACTCTCAAAAATCAGTTACCTTTGTTGTATCACTTCCGTGTAAAACAACATAAATTTTATTGGAAAATTGAACATTAATCAATTAAAATCACACGCTATCTTGACGCGACTGATTCAAAAATAAGGGCTCTGTTATGGGGCTGGGTATGATGATGTTGAATCAACTGTCCTAATCAGAGATGGAATTGTGTAAGGCAATCGTATTCATTTGACAGTTCAAAACGTACTGTATGATCTGCCAAGTGGCAAGGAACAAAGCGTTTGACAGATCATACCGTACGTTATGAACTGTCAAAGGAATACGATTGCTTCTGTTCATTAAATGATTTCAGACAGAATTTGAGTTTAGATAGTTCTTTCAGACAGTCGAGCATTAATCACAATACATTGCTCACTAAAACTGATTATTTACAAAACACTTCTCACTCAATCATCGTACACCCATTAAACCTATACAGAACCAGTTGCCATAAACTCAGGGCAGGTAATGACCAGAAAAAGAACAAAGAATCAATCTCATGAGACAATAAAACGGCTAATAATAATCATCTTCAATAATCAAAGTCATGACATCGCACATCATAACATGAGAGCGCAAATGAATTTATAATGGAACGCGGTGTATGTGTGAGAATTTCTTTGTGTGTTGTAGGGTTGTTTGTTTATCGATAACTTATGATAATTATATCAATTTTAACCCTAATAATGATAATGTTTAGGTCTTAAGTATTTTAAGTTTTTAACATGTATGCATAGTTAATGCATATGTATGCATAGTTAATGCATAAACTTGTTACACAATTATGGTTGAAACCATACACACAATTATTGTCAGGTTAAATTAATATAAATGTAATGTATATGTGTAATGTAAGGTTATAAATTAACAAATAAAGTAGGCATGTTTTTTGGTTTTATTGGACTAATGCGTAAACTTTAAGTGATATTATGGTTAATTGGTTCTGACAATACTACACAAAATATTTATTTTTATTGTACCGACATACAATATTTTATTATTTATCGTAACTACACATCAAAGTTTTCATCTACATTATTCCATAAACTCACATACTTTTATGTTTTTTTAAAACCGTTCTGCATCTACTAGGTCATTAAGAGACATAGAACGTCGTATAAATGACCATACAACCTCATATGACGTTAGAACATCAGCGCATTAGCGTAACTGATGAGAAAAAAAAACCGGCCAAGTGCGAGTCGGACTCGCGCACTGAGGTTTCCGTGCCAACTTTGATTGAATAAGGGAATCCACACTACCACTTAGTAAAATACCACAATATTTTGTTGACTGCAAATATAACTTTGTTTTTCATAGTGTTTGTATGAAGAACAAAGTTTTGTTTGCGGTTGTTGAAAATGTATTATATCTCAAAAACTACTTGTTAGATCTCGTTCAAACCAATTTTCGTTGAAAGTATATATGACTTTTTTTTTCGGTTTTAGTCTCTTATATGGAAGCCCCCCCCCCCCTTAAATATCATGTTTTTTATTTTGTGTAGAAGAATCGTAAAGCGGTTAACATAAGTCATCTTCCTACCAAATTTCAACAGTGTAATGCTTATAGTTACAGAATAAAGTGGATGTGACATGACATGATCAATATAGATGCACTGTCCAATACATACATATATCTTACAAGTACTGCCTCGGTGGCGCAGCGGTAGGAGGATCGCACTTTAAAGCGACGGCTGCGCCAGAGGTCCCGGGTTCGATCCCCGGGTCGGGCCAAAATATATACCTGAGTTTTTCTGTTCAGAAATTCTTAGTGTAGCCCGGAGTTTGGAAGTTGGCGGTGTTTCACCCCCGTGCCTCGGAAAAGCACGTAAAGCCGTTGGTCCTGCGCCTTAACTCTGTCCGATCGTGTCAGATTGCTGTCCCATCGGGCTATGAGAGTGAAAGGAATAGAGAGTGCACCTGTGTTTGCGCACACACTTGTGCACTATAATATGTCCCGCGCAGTCGGTTAGTCATTGTGTCACAGTCACTCCCGGCTAGTGTGGACAAAGGGTGTTTAAAAGGTACTAATATTCGAATGAAATAAAGAAATCCGGGTATAGCATTTGGCAACAAAAGTTTATTCAAATTTGCTATTTCACAATTACCTTTTAACACCTTCAAAAAATCAAATACAAAACTTAATAGCTCAGAATACAGTAGAGACTAGGTTAGGTTCTAATTTAGTTATCAATATCTATACTGTTACAAATCTTAATGTTCACAAATTTCTAATTAAATAAAGATAAACCACCAATTTAAGTGTTTAATTACCTAAATAAATTCCAAAATTTATCCTCAAAGGGATTCCTAAATTATGCCTAAATTAATAGCTAAATTATCCCACTTTTCCTAAGTTAAAGTAAATACAAGAAAACCAACCTTGGATTTCAACGGAGGTTACTATTTCAAATCTTTGTTGCATCAAACTACAAACAATTCTGCAACATTACCCCAAAATTTCACCGATACCGATCCATCCTCAAAACAGCAGACAAGAAGCAAATCAATCCATAAGGAAGTTCTGACTTCAAAAATTAATCCAAATGAGGTCTAAGTAAGGTCTTAGTAAGGTCTAAGTAAGGTCACTGAAAAGAATTTACAAAAGGTTAGTTCAACGCACAAACCAAAGTAAAAGTTAAGAAACACTAACTTTTCATAATAAATATTTACCTGAGGTTACAACATGATCACCAAATTGTGACTGTTCAACTTACAGACACATATCAAAAGCGAAACCTAGAAATAAAAGAAAGTTCTAGTTAACAACCAATTTTTTTTTCTAAGTGAGGGTGGTTATACTTTTCATCACCCTATTTATGAAATCTATAATAAACCAATTTAATACCTGCAAAAGCTGGCTCGCCATATAATTTCTGAATTAATTACTAAACATTTATGCTAATTTTTCTATTTGAGACCTGAAATGATAAAAATTACAACTCTCAATACAATATGCCCAGATGTAGGTAGGCTACATTTTCTTTACAAGGATTTCCAAAGGAGTTTCCCCGAAATACTTACCATTTTCCAGTCATTTATATCAAATCATTTTTGAAATTAATTCATCCAAATTGACATGTTGGCGGCGTCTGAAACGATAAAAGAACCATGTGCTCAGACTCTAAGAAACGTCTCGCAACAAACAAAAATCAACGCAAACCTTTCTGCAGATACTTACCAGGAATAACTATCAAACTACAAAATAATTTGGGGCGTGCCCCGTAATCACATTTCTTTAATTAATTACATATTAAGACACGTTCCACTCCGACGCACGACCAACAGTGCGGCACCGGAAAAAAAGCAGCTGTCACACTTGACACATGTCAGTGTCACCATCCATCTTATCTATGCCAAAATATGGACTGAAGTCCTACATCCATTTAGCTTTTCGTTTCACGCGAACTTAGACAAAAATATACAACGTTACAATTGTGACTGGCCACCGTAGTCGAAATCGGCTAGGGGGACTACTCTTACAAGTAAACTGTATACATACTTCTAATTTGAGAAAGACATTGATATTGTTAGCATTTTAGTTTAAGATACGTTACATACAATTTGAATGGGTATATTTTATCAATTTCTTGAAACTATTGTGATGGACTTAATTTAACTTTCTAATGTAAAAAGTAAAACAAGCGCTTACTTTTTAGAGGGTTGTGCTATATGAAGTTTGTAATAAAATTCACTCACTATTTAACATCTAGCTATTCAATATTACATACTAGTAAATATTCTATAATCTTGCAATCCAACATACAGAAAGTATTCCATTTTTAAACGCAGCAAATGTTCGATGTACTTTTTGAATGATAAAACGTTATCAATAACTTGTTCCAAAACCGTAACGCTTTTTATATTACTGCAATATAATTAATTTGTTTCCGATATCCAAAACCCTATTTAGATTACTAAAGTTCAATGTTGAGAAACAAGCCCTTCGTCGTCTAAAAAAAGTTTTGATACGAGACATTAGTAAGAACGACTTCCGAAATAAATAAAAGACAAATATGTCGTGAGACACATTAACATAGAATTCCCGCAGTTGGTCTAAAGACAATAAAAGTCTCTGGTGGCCATTACAGACGGTGAACGCTGAACAAATTGAATATACCATATCGTCATTTCTCTGTGGCTTCCCAGGGTTCTGTCAATTATCATTATTGTATTTTTTTGGACAAATAGACAAGATTTAGTTTGCGGTTAAACGTTCTCTTTGATGATACAAGTGGCAGCGACATTGATGTGTAGGTAGTAGGTTTCTACTTATGTTCTGTACAGTAACCATGAGTTTACTCGCTAGCGACAACGCCACATTTGTATGGAAAATTTTAGTTCCGTCAGTGACCGCAAGAGGCGCTGTGCAATTTTCCATTGACATTATTTATGTCGCTAGCGAGTAAACCCGTCGTAAACTCGTGGTAACGGTACAAGACATTTTTGTTAGATCTCGAAAAAAAACGTTACCAGTTGTCGATTTAAAAAAACCGGCCAAGTGCGAGTCGGACTCGCGTACTGAGGGTTCCGTGCCGTCTTTAACTGATTTAAAGAATTCACTTAGCTAAAATACCACAACATTTAGTTCACAGCAAATATAACTTTGTTTTTCATAGTGTTTGTATGAAAAACAAAGTTATGTTTGTGGTTGTTGAAAATGAGCCATATCTCAAAAACTACTAGTTCGATCTCGTTCAAACCAATTTTCGTTGAATGTATTTGTTAAGATCTACATTATGTATTTTTTTCAAAATTTACACTCGCTTAGTTTAGTAGTTAGATGGGGGGGACGCCCATTTTACCACTTTGGAAGCGTGTATATCTCAAACCTTAGACTTTAAAAGAAAATGGTTTTAGAAACCTTAATGTTATTTAAAAAGACCTATCTATAAATACCCTACACGCATACGTTTGAGTAAAAAAAATATTTTCACTTTTAGTTTCATGTATGGGAGCCTTAAATATCATTATTTCTTGTATAAGAATTTAGAAGCTGTTTGCAGGATACACCTTCCTTCCAAATGTCAACACTGTGATGCTTCTATAAGCATCACAGTGTATATGTATGTACCTATGTACAGAATAAAGTGGCTGTGACATACGGACGGACAGACAGACGGACAGACTTGACGAAATTATAAGGGTTCCGTTTTTTGCCATTCGGCTACGGAACCCTAAAAATGTGTATCATATTTAATTAAAACGATTTCCTGTAGTCCGACGATTTATGTTGAAACAAAATAATATCATGTGTGTAGTTTTACTTATAACCCAAAAACCCGTTAATTAAGCCAAAACATAAAAAACACAGATCCACCCAATTCATTTTCACTATCCTGCCTACCGTTCACACCCACCGAATCTAATTCTAATAATGTGTCTAAATTAAAAAGTTTATTTTGAAAAGTAAAAAAAAACATCCTCCAATATGGACGGTAGCTTAATCGGTCGCAAAAAATGACTCCTGATATTATTTTGACCTTTCCCGCTACCGAATATTGCAACGAATAAATCAATATACAAAGAGCCATTAGTTGTCTGACAATTTCCGTTGGATAAATCACGACGAAGACAAAAAACTGGTCTCGCGTACTTCGATAATGAACGGGCCCTTTCCGAAACCACGATATTAAAACGATATGGGTTTATTTTTCCTGTTTCTTACGCACGGTGTGAACTTATATGTATCTCAACCGAGATATAAATGTTAATTCTATATTTATTCGCCCGCTGTTAATTAAAGATTTATTTGTTTGTTAAACTGGAAAGGCATTAAGATATGACCACGCTTGACTTAACCAGTGGTAGTGTTAATTTTGCAGATAAAATTGATTATGCGTTGCATAAAACTAGATTCTGCCCACGCGAAGTGACTTCTTTATTGCCTTAGCTTTTTGTTCTCCGACTTCTATTCAAAGATGTTGCAAAGAAATTACCACAAGGTTGGTACTACGCTACGCTTTCTTACAGTACCGAGAAATAAGCCTTTTAAGTTTCGAACAACTTCATTTTTAAGTCCGCCATATAGACAAATTGATAACTCTTTATTGTAAATAAAATAATTTGCAAAATCGTTTTAAGGAAATGTAAAATTTGCTTTATCCGATCTCTTTTAGACAACCATTGGGTACAGAAATTATGACTTTTATTGGAAGTATTTTGCGCATAGAAATGCATATCCAGGTAATCCGCGAAACTGGGACGTTTCTAAATACTTCATATTATATATGGTGATACATAATGATGATATGGAGTACATTAATTGGGTAGTAAATGAAAACGAAGGCGACCTAAGTGACGTCAAAATGTCTCAGTTTTGCGGTCGACCTATGTTTTTGAGGAACAAGTTTACCAATACAACAAACTCTATGGTATTGTTCTATCTATCCATATTTTCAGCACAATCTTTGTCACCTTGCTATTAAATTTACAGGCTCAATAAATATTGTGCTAACTTTGATTCGATTAGCTTAAATCGAGTCCTCGGTATCATAATTGACGACCTCCGTGGTCGAGTGGCTAGCACGCTGGTTTCAAGCGTCGCCATCTCGTGAGGTTCCGGGTTCGATTCCCGGTCGGGTCAATGTAGAAAGCGATCTTTTTTATATTGTCTCGGGTCTGGGTGTTGCGGTACCACCGTTGTGTCTGATTTCCATAACACAAGTGCATTGGCTACTTACTTTGGGATCAGAGCAATGTATGTGATTGGTGTCCAATATATTAAATTTATTTATAATCACACGCTCGATCACGGTTTGTTGTTGTGACGTAAGACTGCAGATACGCCCCGCGTAACTGAGATCCGATGTTAATGATGCGCCGTGGTTAAGTTAACTAATGGTAGTTAATAAACGTTCATAATTTATACTTTCTTCCGTTTCGCTTAGTTGTTGTCAAGTGTCTTGTCAAAGAGTCCACAGGCTGTTACTAGTCGTGATCTATTCTTGACTTCATAGTCACACCATGGTAGGTTTATTAATACAACTAATTGTACGGCAGATTTGGGAAGTTTTTGCTTTTTTTGGTGAATTCTGCGTATTTTGACAATGCCGGTACGACAGTATCGATAAAATTATGCATCTGTAGGTCAATACATACTTTAAATATAAACAACTGCACACAAGGCGTTTTAAATACAAATACAAATCGTAGCTCTGAATTTCAAGACTGCATATTTTTTATAAATAATTAAAGTCCACCACGGTTCGTTTTTTGATATGCATATAAAATGTCACTACATTATCTGACCAATCTATATTGTGCCTAATTAGTGGCATAGCAATTATCTCTAGCCACGTTCATCAATCGAGGTGTCGGTGTTAAGACAAGAAGCATATTAATTGGCCCATCGTATATCACGATAGTTCTGTTATGATTGCAAGGGTATCGATGAGTTTAAGGAGATGGTACACTAGAAAAATCCACTAGTACAGCATTTACGTAAAAAATAAGAAAAAATCTCAGACCGTGGAAACACCTACAGACACCTAAACTGATGACGCTTCGCTATCTAATGGTTTTAGAATAATTTTAACACTGACAGTGTCATATTTTATATTCATAAAGATGAAATAAGAAACCAAAAATTTGAGCACGGGCGGAACTCGAACCAGCAACTTTCTGGCTAACCGGGTCAAATGCTCTACCAATTGAGTCTCCTATGGATACGCCAGTATGCGTAACGTCCCGCCCATGCGCAAATTTTTGGTTTATCATCCCATCTTATGGACCTACAGGTTTATTTTCAATTATAAAGTGTCAAGTCATTTTATTATGTGAAAAAACACGCTTTTTTCCAGCCTTAGTTCATTAAAGATTCAAAAAGTCGAGCATGTTTTTGTCACTGCAAGCGGAAACATTCTCTAGGTACCAACTTGAAGTTATTACAAACGCACGCAAGTATACGCGGAAATTACAATGTATGTTTATTTATCTCTATTTATGGGAGATTAAAATGAAAATGCTGGACTTTATTCTAATTGACTTTTAAAGTGCTTTAAATACTTTAAGACTTAGTGCACGTCTTTAAATTATTTTTTATGTGCCCACTGATAGGACTAAATATTATGTTCATATTTTTTTTTTACCGCAATAACATTAACAAGTACCAAGGAGTCAACGAGTCAACTTTATTTCAATTTAAAAAGAAATCCCACGACTTGTCATGTCACTGCCAATAGTTTTCGTGGTGTAATTCTCTTTCAAAATGTAATCTTTCCTAGGTTATGTTTTGCTAAAAATGAAATGTAAAATTAGTCTGAGGAAACTTAATAAGTTTTAGTGTTATCTTCAAGTGTTATAATAACTGTATGTTTCCCAAATAATAATCAAATAAATTATAAATACTACTTTTCAAATAAATTCGGTCCCAACAAACCCTTGACAGTGTACATTCCCCCTTACCTCGGCTATTTCATTAAGTCACCTCTCCGGAATAATTTAATCAGTGCGGGCAAAAGGACGATAAAGAATGATTGATAGTGTTGTGCCGATGCAATCTGCCTCCGTTCGGCGCTTGCGACGTATTTCGCTGAAGATTATATTATCGAATAAAGCGATTGATAGCACTTTGCCATTCGCGCTGCAAAGCGTCTGATTGTTGACCTGCTCGCACTTTTATTGTGAAATTTTTAATCATTATAAGTGGGTTACAAATGACTGCTGAATCGTTAAATCTCTCATAAACAGTAACATAATTAGGAGCATTGAACGGTCCTAGGTAAGGTCTTTTGCATTGCCCCATTCTTTATAATTCACATATCTTGTTAACTACTGTTACATTACTATGGTAGACAACACTAAATTATGCACTAGAACTGTCAGATAGATTGTGTTTGACATTAGATTGATTGTTGTGGTATTGTCCCGCGCTTATATTTTACTGCATTGGTTATTGTTTATTTATTACCTATTTTATGATAATGAAATAAGAATATTCATCAACACACCGGGTTATCTTATCACTACACTAAATTTCATTGCTGTAAACAGTTTAAGCTTTAGAATTGGTTTGGTTTTATAAGAAGATATTAGATAATTTCGGAAACTACCACTAGCAGTATGATTTTTTACACACTGCGACTTTTAGCAGCGATGCAGTCGCGATGCTAATGTGCGCTAGCATCGATACAGTCGCGATGCAGAAGCTGGAAATTGACAAACTATGTACTGAATTTTAGCGACTGCATTGATACTAACACGCTTTGGCATCGATACAGATGCGCTCCAGCATGGATGCTAACGCGCGACTGCATCGATGCTAAATTAAATCTGTCCATTGCTTGAATCGCGATGCAGAAGCGCGTTTTCAAAACGCGCGACTGCATCGATGCTAAAAGTCGCAGTGTGTAAGGGTCTATGGTACCACGATCATCGTATGTTTTCTCTACTGTCGCAGAGAAGGCTAAGCGTCTAGTTCTTATGCTAAAAAGCGCTTTCTTCGTCCATACCTCTCTATACCTATTCTGTTTTGCATCAGGGATGAATTATGGCCTGAGTTTTAATACTGCATAGCATTGCTGTGATAGTTTTAGTGATAAAGTTGTGTCATCCGTTTTGAATGCAATAGGAACAACTTTTACAACGTTCTATTTTTGAACTTCGAACATGGAATTCGAACATTCGAACAGGGTTAGAGTAAAGCTCATCTGCAATAGATTTTTTCATTGTTTACCCTAGCCGATTATTGTTTTTTTTTTGTTATACTTAACTTTTAGAGAATGTCTCATATTAATGCTATTTTTGTGTATAATCTGATACCTAAAAACTCAACACTTTCTCCAAACAAAAATACGGTATAGTCTTTCTCAAAAACTTCTTGTTAAGCACGTGAACTCGCTAGAGATATATTTTTTGTATGACAAAATGAATATCAAATGAACACTTTTTTACGGAGCGATTTTCCAGTAACGCTCTGTTTACCTATTACTACTGACTTAAATATTTTGCTTTTTTTTAAGTTATTCGCATATACGAGTACATCTATATAAATCTCTAAGTACTTATTCAAATTTACATTCTAATAACGAATCACTCATCAAACTCGCTCTAATAAATCAATACTGGGCTAAGCGATTACAAAATAAGCAGGAAGAAAAAAGCGTACCGACTGATACGTGGGTGTTGATAAGGGCCAGTTTGTGACCAACTAAATGTGCATCTTACCAGTCAAGAAATAGAGACTATATTTCAACAAACATTTACACATGTAAATCATTTTAGGCGCTACTAAGTATGGAATGACACATCCAAAAAACGAATAGATAACAAGCATCTCAATGCATACAGGGTGAGTTTTTATTATGATACTAGCAGTCCTTGCGGCCCTGGTTAAAAATTCTAAAATTTTATAATTTTGCGCAATTTTCTGAATTTATTATTTTAAAACATCCTTTTTCTGCTTCTGCTTCTCCTCATCTAATGACAAAAACAACAAAAAAAAGAATGAGCGAAATTGGTCTAGCCGTTCACGTGAGATTCGCCACCAAGAGAAATATGCATTCATTTTTGTAATAAATAAAATATTTATGTTAACTTAGGAATCTAAAAATAGTAAGTTCTATGTTTAAAAACAATTTCATCACAGAAATCCGTAGTTTAATCCGTATTTTTTTGTTTTTTTTTATGTCAGCGGTCGCGGCCCTAAGTCATGTTAATTAATGTGAGACGCCCCCGTCATAACCATTGACTGGTATTCGTAAAACAAGGCAGAAAAATCCTTACTTACCTCTAGCGATTTAGATTATATTTTTTTCGATTTAGATTATTAGATTTAGATTTATTTTGATTTAGCGATACCTTACTAGCAATTGCTGTGTTTTCTGGTGCATATTTATTGATTGATATCGCTGCATTCAACATATTGTCTATTAAAGGATGTAACATCTTTATAACTTATTAATTTGAATTGATATTCTACAACTATGACGTATGGTATAATTGTTTGTATAATTGACACGGTAGCTACCAAGCAGACTATGATTAAATCATAGAGCTAATCAGAAAATAAAATTTGTTATCTCATTACTTTTGTGTGATCACCCTGTATTTTGATCACATTTTAATATTCAATTCATCGTGCCGAAAGTGTGAGATAACGTCAAGTCTCGTACTTGTTACATAGTAATTAGGTATTTAATTGCCATTCGTATATCCAAACGAAACAAGTTGAATGATTAGCTATGGAGTGGAAAAGTAACCAATAAATGCATATGAATTAATATTTTTATGGTGAAATAATTTGAATTTATTATGCTCATTGGATTCAGCTCTTACTTAATATTATTGTAAAGAGAAATTAAAAAACAACCATCTTATTACGACTGTGAGATCTTACTCTGAAAAAGGATGTCCTCATTTTTTACATGCTACGTCTAAAGGTACAAATGCGAATTATTTAATTATTGAACTTGTATGAGATGTGGGAAATTTAGAGTTCATATAAGTATAAGAAAGTGCAATCTAAAAGTAGTTTTCCGTTACTCGATTGTATTTACCCTATATTTTTTTTACATATAACTACTGTCAAAATCGTCGACTCTCTCGTTGGTGCAGCGGTTAGCACGCTGGTTGCTACCAAATAGGTCCGAGGTTCGAATCCGGGGTCAGGCTAAAATTAGTGTCTGGGCTTTTTTGTCTTGAAAATACTCAGAAACAGCTTGGTGTCAGGAAGTTGGTGGTGATGACACCCGCATGCCTCGGTGCGTACGTTGAGCCTCCTTGAGGTCCTGCGCCTGATCTCTTATGTCAGATCTGTCGTCTCGCCGAATAATGTATATATATATTGGACACCAATTACATACATTGCTCTGATCCCAAAGTAAGTAGCTAATTGTACTTTTGTTATGGAAATCAGACACAACGGTGGTATCACCACACCCTGACCCGAGACAATATAGAAAATTGTGATTTCTATATTGACCGCGAATCGAACCCGGGACCTCGGAACGGCGACGCCTAGATACCAGCGTGCTTAGCCACTACACCACGGAGGTCGACGAATAATGAGAGTAAAGTAACAGAAAATGCCCTTGTGGACTGCGCACACACTTGATCACTATAAACAATATCCCGCGCCGATGGCCAAACTTTGGTGTATTGTACAGTTAGCGCTCCTGACTATTACGCCGCCGTCGCGGGTTTGAATCCCGCAAGGGGCAAGTGTTTGTGTAATGAGCACGAACATTTGTACCCAAGACATGGATGTTTATTATGTATTTTAATAATTATTAGAGACGCCCCTTGATTGTCTTAACGCATGTCATTATCATTGTCTGGTATTCGTAAAAGAAGGAGGAAAATTCCTTACTTCAAAACCACGACTATTGGTGTGTTGTCTGGCGCATACGTACGGACGACATTATTATTATTCTCATAAGTTTCAAACTCTTTACAAAAAAATGTGATTAAACGGGACGGTTGTGATCAATTACAGATAATACAGAGCCCTAGACTAATTATTTTTATCCACTTAACAAGATACTTAACTTATGCTGAGTAAATACCGTGACAAAATCACAATACAATAGCGGACAATCATGCGACTACAAGGAAGTCATACAGACCGTAATTGACACATCTTCGTGATAGTTTTTATCGACATCTTACTATTAAACGAGTACATTCTCAACTGAAGCGGAAAATGGTATTATCTGCACGCATTTCTTTACTGTATTTAAATGTACTGACCAGCTCCGTTGTTTGAGGGTTCCGTATTAAACTGAAATAATTATAAATAAAGAAAAATTTTTTATGTTGCATGTCTTAGTTTAATTTTTTCTTGTTTGTTATTAATAAAGAAATTTAGCAGTAAATACTAAAAAAAAAAACTAATTAAATAATAAATAAATATCCTTTGGACATTTCCACACATCGCCATCTAGCCCTAAAGTAAGTTACTCAAAGCTTGTGTTATGGGTGCCAGACAACGGATATAATACTTAAATACTTTTTTTTTTGTAAATACATACACGATATACATAGAAAACACCCAGACCAATACAAACAGACATGTTCATGCACACAAATGTTTGTATTGTGCGGGGATCGAACCCGCACACGCTGCGTAGTATTCAGAACGATAAGGAAAAGTTATTGTCATTAAGATAATCTTTAAAAAAAAGATTGGAGACTTTAAATTAATTATGCGTGAAAGGCTATTTGACAGTGCTTTTGGAGTTTTTTTAGCGGTACTCGTGCTTTTAGAGTAGAATTTACAATCCATTGCTTTTGCCAACGTCAAATAGGACTTATTCTACCGAAAAAGTATATAACGACTGATTTTATAATGAAATTTACATAAATTATTGCTAACAAATACGTGACGTTTTCATATTAGGCGTTGTGTTTTGCATTCGATGAATATTCCTTATCTGTATTTAGTAAAAGCGAGAGCAGCAAGTTAAAAATATTTTACCACCACAATTAACAACATAGGATTATGTTACGACAAATAAATCTAAATAATTTTAAGAGCCGCATTTGTTTAATGTTTTTTTAAACTATGTACCTATTTGACAATTTTCTGCCCGCGGATCTCTTAAACTGCAAAATGGTTGACACGTGCTGCTGTAATGCATTTGTATAGACCATCATTATTTATAGATTAAATGTTGCAGGTGGAACACCACCAGCACGCGATTCTACTGATGGTTATTTGATTATGCACTATCTTTGTAAAATAAAGGCCATTATAACATGGACTTTCTTTGTAAGTAAGGTCATTACAGTAAGAGTTCAATTTTTAATGGAACGGTTGGTGTAATGTGCTTGTAAATGTTTCAGCATTATTGTAAGGCTAAATAATTAGGTACTTGAATAAAAATAATTTGACAAAACTATGCTAGAAAAGCAAAGTAGTCTTGTAATAAGCCACTGGTACCGGTAAATAAACTTTAATGATTGTACAGAACACTATGTTTATAGCTTTCAGAAATCTCACATTCAATACGCAGTATAGCAAAACAAATGTGAACAGATATGAAAGGGAAACAAATCAATGTAGCTGCATTGTCTACGACCATGATTCTGTCTGATATATAGTCTAAGGGCTAAAATGTTATTTATCTATCTATCGAAGTATACTTGTATACTTACATACAAATGAGTTTTTAACGCGTTTTGATAATTTAGTTGCTATTTTTTTGTGTATGATTAAGATTCAATTATATTACAAATGAAATAAAGGTGGGAAATTACTTCAAAGACAATAACGACGCTAAAACACACAAATTATTAAAAATGTTAAAGCGGTACTGTCAAGCTCTTTAATCACAAGCAAATGAGTCCAAAAATGTATATTGACGGCAATCATGACAAATTGGGTCTTAAACATACATCTAAAGTAAATAGCACAAGTAAACAATTAATGGTTAACATGCCTGTAACTTTTCCTTAGTTAAAGAAATAATGAAACGCCTCTTATCAGCTTAAAAAAATAAATTAAAAAAATATCGTCCCTGATGCAATCATGGTAGCGTATAAAACGAATCTTGGCTGTTTACAGCAAATCATTTCATCATCAAAAAAAAAAAACCACGGCTGACTGTTAAAGTTGGTAAAATGCAATATCGTAATTAAAATCGAGACTAAATATAACGTCATTTTAAGAGGGAAAGACCAAAGACTGGCAACATCTATTTATCATTCATACATATCTGTAAATTGGGCCACAAATCTAGTATCAGCCTACTGGTGTGCGAATAAAAGTTTGAAAGTTATTGGATTAATAAAATTCATTAATTCCTTTACCGCATACATTTTTCTTAATTTTGATCGTTTTATTTGTAAAAGTGTCTGGAATTCGGCTGGTTGAAGTGTTAAGAACTAGTTTATTGAAAGATATTGAGGGAAAAAGGACCCAATTGAGTTCTTCTTTCTTTTCAACCCCCGACGCAAAAAAAGGGGTTATCAAACGTGTCTGTCTGTGTATTTGTCTGTGGTATCAAAGCTCCCAGAACGGATAAACCGATTTTCGTTAAGTTTTTTTATGTGGCGGAAAATTTTATCGCAAAAGGTTTTTAGTCATATTTTATGAAAATCTGTTTAGCTAGATAAGATTTTTTTTAACACTCACAGTGTCATATTTTATATTCATACAGATGAACTAAGAAACCAAAACCAAAATTTCGCAAGGTCGGACCGACAGCACGGTAGCTTATAGATCACATTGGTAGAGTGTTTTGCCCGGCTAGCCAGGAAGTCGCTGGTTCAAGTCCCGCCCGTACGCAATTTTTTCCTTTCTTATTTCATTTTTATAAATATCTGTTCAACCGTTTGATGATTATCAGCTATTTTCTAGTTGATGATGAGATCTGACTAACTTCCTTATGTCCGATATGATTGAAGGTTTATGGTAAGCTTACCATGACCTGATCAGCTTTGAAGATCATCAGCAGCAGCAGCTCTTTAATAATGGATTTCCGCAAAGTAATTATCTTTAATAGCTGATTAGGAGATGTGATGGAGGAAGGGGTCTTATATTTTTTTTAATTATTATTTTATTTAACTGTTTAGAACTACTGCTGTATCATTAACTACGTTGACAGATGAAGCGATACAATGACGATTACACAGTTTATAAAAAGCAAATTTTTTTTTTTTAAGCGCATATTTGAACGTTTTTAGCAACTTAAAAAAACATAATAAATGCTATGTATACGTGTAAATAATGTTGTTGGAATTTTATAATATTTGAGCATGTTAATAAAGTAAGGATTCCAAACACGTGTGTATAATAATAAAAATAAACCGCCTTCAAAACTGACTAATAAGCTAAAAATGACGCAATTGTATTTTATTCCTAATTATAAGTTATTTTAACTATCATTAGTTTATTTCAAAATGATTAGTACCTATTTTGCTTTTAGGATACAATGCTCCATTTCCCATACCCACGCCAGATAAATATTTTTTACTAGCGGTCCCCCGCGACTTCGTCCGCGCGTTTTGAGTTTGCTCCCTCCCCTCCCGTCGCAGCGTCATGTTTTATATCCTAAAGCCTTTCTCAATAAATAAGCTATCTAACACAGAAATATTTTTTCAAATCGGTTCAGCAGTTCCTGAGATAAGCGCGTTCGAACCAACAAACTCTTCAGCTTTATAATATAATAGCGGTCCCCCGCGACTTCGTCCGCGCGTTTTGAGTTTGCTCCCTCCCCTCCCGTCGCAGCGTGATATTTTATATCCTAAAGCCTTTCTCAATAAATAAGCTATCTAACACAGAAATATTTTTTCAAATCGGTTCAGCAGTTCCTGAGATAAGCGCGTTCAAATCAACAAACTCTTCAGACAAACTCTTCTTTTATAATATAATTAGCGCAAGCGCACGTTGTACTTAAGCTGCGAACATTATTTTGGTGCGGAGTTATGTTAAAACTGTGATAGCTCCTAAGATATTTATTGGAATCAAATGATATAAAGGGCAACTTTGTTCTAAATGAAATGCTCGTGATGATGAATGTATTTATTTTGATAAGAATAAATACCTGTGTGTATAATACACCTCTAAAAATGATGCATTATTTTTTTACAAATTTATTAACATAAAAAAGGTTGTAGTAAGTCAACCATAAAAGATAGACATATGCTGTCGCAGACTTTATTATAGAACTTTTAATGTTGAACAATCCTGTCATACATGATTTTTGTGTAACTTTAGCGGTTCCCGCAGCGTACGCAGCGGAAGCTCTCAAAAGGAATATCTTTCTCCCGTTTTCGCAACATTTTTCATTGCTGCTGTGGTCTTGTGAGTCGTATCTTTATGTTATATAGCTTAAAGCCTTCCTCGATAAATGGACTATCCAACATAAAAATATTTTTTCAAATCGGGCCAGTAGTTTCTGAGATTAGCGCGTTCAAACAAACAAACAAACAAACAAACTCTTCAGCTTTATAATATTAGTATAGATTTGTGTTTGAGCGACATTTAGTGAAATAAAGTAGGTAACTTTGGTATCATACCACAAAGAGAAGAAATTGATTTACTGAATGGCTCATTATAGACTTATTGACAAAAGTCAATCGTTTCAAACCGAAGATAAGACATCATGTGTTCTAAGTAATCAAGAGAAACCCATTGACAATCGTGTTTATTTTTATAATTAAGCCAGTTTTTTTCTCAATATCGATAGTTTACATAAGAAATTACCAGATTTAATTGTTTCCGGTCGGATTCAACGTGTCGAAATAAAATAGTTTGATCGAAATAGAATGCAGAACAAGTTTTTATTCAAAAAGTAATTAATGGTATAATATTTTAGGTATCCAGAACGAAAAAGCATGTAGCTTAAACATACTCCTTTACATCTTTTGAAAATACTTCCCATTCATTTATTTATTTATTGTATTTGATAACGCTTTTTCAGTCCGATTAAACAGCTTTGACAAATATTATAAACAATGTCAATCATAAATCTTGCGAACTGTACCAATAGAAAACCGTTTTGACGTTTGGTCACAGTGAAAAAAACATCATGCACCTTACTTTGTGACTTTTACTCTAACAGATAACACTGCCACCTTCAATCAACTTACTTTTATAAGTTTTTTTTTTACTTTATAACTTAACACAACCGCCTACAATTAAAACGAGCTGATTCGAATTTCGAATACCGGATCGAAAGCACGGCAGGTGCACACAGGGTGCGCTTACGCAGCCGTCTTACGTCATTAATAAGATTATAAAAGCAATATGGCATCGTAAAAGGACTGCATAAAGGAATGATTCACGCACTTAGGAAAGGGTTTCGTATAAAGAAACGCATTTAAAAACTTTAAAGAAGTGTGAACTCGAGTGATTGAATGCATTGAAAGTGTAATGTCGTAATTTTGCGCTTCTTTCGTTGAAAATGTTATTTATGATTTAAGGATACATAGAGGAGCTTTTTATAATATTTTTGTATTATTCAAAATACTGCAGGTGGGAAGTGTAGTTAAAATAGATATATTGAAATTATAAGAGGCTTGAAACTCTAAGGTTAGTCGCATTTGGCGAGATCAAAATAATTCAAATCTAAACTAATTTGATAAAACTGAAGAGTTTGTTTGTTTGTACGAACGCGCTCATCTCAGGAACTACTGAACCGATTTAAAAAAAATAGAACGAAAAAAATATCACGCAGCTACGGGAGAGGGAAGAGCAAACGCAAAACGGATGCAGTCACGAGGGACCGTTAGTTCATATACGAGGGTCAAACTGAAAGTTCTTAGAACTGGCCACTTATAAACAATATAATAAAAAAAATATTCCAAAATTTGAAAATAGAACTCTTTGCCAATATTACTAAGTATATATTTCATTCATTTGTCATTTGTTTTACGATTTGGCGGCAAATTGAAAATTGTCTGTGTCACGTCAACATGAATTTAACACGAGAAAATTTTCGTGCAATGATTTTTTATGACTTTCGATGTCATTTAAGTCAACAAGAAAGTTATGATAGACTACGATTGGCCTTTCACGATGAAGCCCCATCTCGTGCGACTGTTTACAACTGGTTTAATGAGTTTAAACGTGGTCGCACTAATCTCACTGATGATGTACGTGAGGGACGGCCTTCTACGGCGACGACTGAAAATAACATCTGTGTTGTGCGGCGTATGATAGAGACTGACAAAAGAGTGACCTATCAGCAGATTCGGACAAGCTTAGGCATCGGTATGAGTCAAGTGCACAAAAACCTCCACGAAAATTTAGCGGTCAGGAAGCTTTGCGCCCAGTGGATACCTCATAATTTGACTAAGGCTCAAAAACTCCATCGTGTGGATTGGTGCCGTAAAATGATTGAAAGATTTAACGGAGGTGACTCAAATGCTGTGTTCGACATACTAACAGGTGACGAAAGCTGGATTTACTGTTATGATCCTGAAACCAAAAGACAATCTGCTCAGTGGGTGTTTCCTTTCGAGGAGTTGCCAACTAAAGTGAAGAGAGATCGAAGTGCGGGAAAAAAAATGGTGGCCTCGTTCTTTGGAAGGATAGGTCATTTCGCAACAATTGTGTTAGAGGATCAAAAAACAGTTTCTGCAGAATGGTACACTACCAATTGTTTGCCACTTGTCTTGGAAAAAGTTCGAGAGAAACGACCTCGCAGTAGGATCCTCCTTCACCACGACAACGCCTCGTCGCACACCGCCAAGCGAACGATCGACTATTTGGCGACATCAAACGTTGAATTACTGGGTCACCCGCCGTATAGCCCCGACCTCGCGCCTTGTGATTTTTATTTATTTCCAAAAATTAAAGAAAAACTTAAAGGAAAGCGGTTTATGAATGCTGAAGAAGCGGTGGCTGCGTATCGCGATGCCATTGAAGAGACCCCTAAGGACGAGTGGGCAAAGTGCTTTTCCCAGTGGTTCCATCGCATGCAGCGGTGTATTGACGTCAATGGACAATATTTTGAAAAGATATAATAAAACTAATAACTGGCTAATGTAATCAGTTTTTGATTTTCTAAGAACTTTCAGTTTGACCCTCGTAATATTGATAATATCAAAACTTGCGAAAAAAATGTGTTGCTAATCTACTGTAACATCATAAAATTATTTTTGAATACGAACACTATCATCGTTTGTTAGCATGATATTTAAAAGCCATCAAAAAGTACGTCCTATACGAGTGCGATTTGTTTGCACAAAATAGCGTAGTGCTTATTTCCCTCTTGAGTCCTAAGAACCAGCTCACCTAAGGTCAATTACGACACCTGACGGTGCGCCGTTGACGAAACGTCAGCTGTCTGCAGCAGACGATGCGCAAATAGCATGCTGATTGTAGCCACTCACAGAACTTATTGGCTGCTCGTTACTTTGTGACTGGGCTATGGATGTAAGGTGTGAGTGTAAGCGTTTAGGAATACGTATTGTTTTTAGAATTTTGTAGAAAGGCATAATATTAATGAGAATTGTAATTTAAAAGCAACTTTTGAAACTTAGGCTCTGTAAAAGTGCTTTCTAGTATGAGTCACATGACAACATTATTAAGAGCAAACAGCCTTTACTTTTTCTTTTCAAACTCTAGTCACTTTGGCCCGGTCAGCCGGAGGGTTGCTGGTTCGAGTCCCGCCCGTGCGCAAATTTTTGGTTTCTTGTTTCATCTTTATTAGTATGAAAACTATTGTTTTCAGTATGGTTCCACTATGCAAAGTTATTGTCTTTAATTCCAGATAAAGATTGTTTATAAACTTGTTTAACTAACTTTTTTTAAATTATTTCTTATAACCATAACCTTTTGATTGTCTTTAAGTCTAATAGACTTCACTTGTTGTTTCTTGTTCTTTTTACTACAATGCTGTGTACGCCTTAATAGGTCTACATATAAGATGGCAAACACTGTCAATGTCACTTTAGTTAGTGTGTACAATATGTAAACTGTTGGTGTACCTTTTTTAATAAAATAAATAAAAATATAATTTGTTAATCTATCTAGTTATGAAAAATAATTCAAGGAATTTCTAATAAAATATAAAAGCATTCACAACAATAATTTATAAAGTGAATGGACTGTGAAAAAAGGAAATGTTAATTAATCGATTTATAAGTTTACTGCCCGCTGCTACTCCTAATGTAGCCAGGATCTATCAATCAATCAATCAATCAAATCATTTATTGCATGTCACATTACATAAGATGGTATAAAAGTTTTAAAGGTAGGTACATGTGACGCCCTGCTCAGGGCATAGCATCATCTACAGCATGGCTTAATTGAAAGTCCTAACCAGTGAAGGCTAGGGAGTCCCAGGAGGGAGTTATAATGTCTTGGGCCCCGCAACGAAATTAATCAGAAAGAATAATAGAATGAAATGTTACTCGGCCTAACTTTTTTTTTTGAATGGGCGCGTTAGTACTCGTATCAGATTTTAGATTCTTAAGCTATTTACTGTAATAACATCGCCAGTTTCTCCGCTATAAGTTCCCAACTTGTCCTACCGAGCCTGCTTTGTGTGGCCACCAATTGTGCGACACGTAGTTCGACAGTCACAACAAACAAATAACGAGCCCTAACGAGAGAGAAGTGTCGCCTGTACGGATTACCGATAAATCGGGATGATATTCGAAGCTCAAGATTTAAATAACAATACTTAAACAATACAATATATAATAGTTTTCATTTGATACAAATTATCTGATCATTTGGTGATCTATTCCAATCTTATTCCCAAAACTAATACCAACGGTATTTGATTACACTTATGAAAATTGTTCTATTCCTGACGAGTACCACCCGTAAACGAATCCCAAAATAGGGTAAACTTCCATTTATGTATGAGAAGGTACAGTCAGTAAATACATGTTTTGTATGATATTATATTATTTAAATAGTGTAATTGTTATAATTTTTAAGAAACCTTTAAAATATTCTTAAACTTTTTTGCACTCTAAGTACTTTACGAGCTTAATGAGAATAGTTTTAAAACACTGCTTTTAATCTCAATTTCGAATTTAAATTTAATCTGCTTTTAAGCAAAACTTTCGAAACCTGCTTTAGACTTCTGCACTCCTAATACTTTAAGAAGAATTAGAAAACATAATAAGTCGTTTCTGTGACTGACTGTCTTTCTATTTTTTTTTTATTATATTGGATATCGAATATTAGTATTCGTATTGTATTATATTGGTATTCGTTTAGGAATAGGACTATTTTTATGAGTGTAAAAAAATAATAATTTTCGGGATTAGAGTTGAATAGATCAATTTAGCGATGAAGATTTCAAAATAAGTATTTTTTAATTAAGAGTTAAATTGCAGCATTTCCCTTCTTCTCTCTTTGTTTTTCTCTTACAATCAGTAAACAGCCGTTTTTTTTCGATTGTAAACAAACATTTGTTATATGGATGTAGGCAAAAGACATGTCTATAAAAATATTTTTTTGAGAGATTCCATAATACACTATTGGTTACAAATAATATAATATAAAGTCGTTTCAGTCAAGTTGGCTCATTAATTTGTCATAAATAATATGGTTGACATTTACCAACATAAATTATTTGACTATATTTAATAATCAGATATATAGACTTATTGTTATTTTAGAAACAGTTTTAACAGATATAAAGCCTATTGTCCATCAGTCCGATCAGCTATTGTGAATGATGCATTATTGCTCAGCTCCTTAACTAGCCCTTAATGTTGAGACAGCTCAAAAGATCCCTTCCCTGGAAGAATGCCTGATCAATCAGCTCTGTAGTGAACAATGCCTAAGTCAGTTACGACTGATTTATAACGAGATAGGGCGTTTTTAATTTATTCGGTAAGTTCTATCAGGCGAGTAAAGAAAACGGAAAAACCTAAATTTACTTCATAGTAAAAATATTCATGAAGTTCGAGAAGATACTATTTTTATATAGATAGATAACTCTTGATTGTACACAATATAAATTGATTTACAAAATCGTTTTAAGGAAATGTACAATATAGGTGGTCTTATCGCTATAAGAAACCTCTTCCAGACAACTTTTGGGTAAAGAAATTATGAGTTTTATAGGATGGGATATTTTGTGCATATAACATGAAGAGCTGAATGAGTGATATATTATACATATATATATATATATATATATATACAGGGTGTGGCGTATATAGTGGTCCAAAGCAAAGGTGTGGATACACTGTACTCTGAAGCACCACATACCAGTATTAAAAAAATGTATGTACAGGGTTTAAAAAAATCGTTTAAATATATATGTATATATATATATATATATATATATATATATGTAAACAATAAATCCATGAAATAATAATAATACATATTTATAAAATATAACAGATTAATATAAATACCAACATAATAATCGACGACCCGTCTGGTGTAGTGGTCGAGGAATCTCCTACTACGCAGCGGGTGCGGGTTCGATCCCTGCACAATACAAACATTTGTGTGCATGAACATGTCTGTTTGTATTGGTCTGGGTGTTTTCTATGTATATCATGTATGTATTTACAAAAAAAAAGTATTTAAGTATTATATCCGTTGTCTGGCACCCATAACACAAGCTTTGAGTAGCTTACTTTGTGGCTAGATGGCGATGTGTGGGAATGTCCAAAGGATATTTATTTATTAATAATAATCATACATAATAATAAATACACAATCCAATATAAAATGAAAGGAAATTGACTGAAACATAACAGTAGTTAGATTTTATATTTTGAAGAGATGTTCTTTAAGCAGTTTTTTTGCAAACAGTTGTAGATTTTGATTCCCTGATAGCCAGGGGTAAGGAGTTCCACAAGCGTTTTATTTTATTGAAAATGTCAATAAAACTGAATACAGGAAAAATTTAGGTTACGAAATTACTTTATCTGAAACGGCATATCAGCTACAATGAGTTTTATGAGAGAAAAAAAGATTAGATACTTCCTATTTTGATATCAAAATCTCAGTTTAATACAAACCAATTTGAGGAGTGATAGTGTTATTATGAGCATGCATTGTTTTCCACTCAGCTCCTAGTGTGTTATGAATTGCGTTCCATGTAGTGTACAAATCCTGGTCATACTTAGACTTTTTTACACGTCTTTGTTGACCCGACCCGATACGGTAGAGGACTCCAAAAATGATATTCCCACGCATGCGCAAGACCGCGACGAAGACGATACTGAAGAAAATGCGCCAGACCGTAACTCCACACGTTGTGCGCGAACCATGCGGTGTGAGATGACCGGAGTTCATTATGATACACGTGTTTTATTAGATTACTTCATAGAGATCCAGCAAGAAGTGGGAAAATTATAGAGTGAAGTTAATTTTAGGTAAAGTTATGTAAAATTTTAATCTGTATATTTAATCAAAATTAAAATGATATTATTCCTGAAAAAAGGTAAGCGGAATATTATTGATATGATATGATTTTCTTGTAGCTACTTAATATAAAGATATGTTATCTGTAAGGATCAAACTTAAATGTACACCAGTAATACTGGTGAATGAGGATCATCATGAACATATGCCTTCTTATTTCATCACAGAAGACAATTTACGAAATATTATACATGAAAATTTACAAGTGCGATGGTAAACAAAAGCCTGATCTAGACAAAGGTCTACAAACATTCCCAATTCCTTCAAATGCAAGCACTCATACCAATTTAAGGGGCTACCAGACCAGCTCATATTGACAACTCCTTCGTCACGGCTGGCTGCGCAGGAGTGTTCCCACGATGACCTGACCCTGCGTAATTTATTACCGCCTTAACTATAACTGCCTGACCGCAGGTGCACCTTAAGGAGCCAGGGTTGGTGCGTGGGCGGAAAGTTAGTGTTTTTTCTTACTTTCTATTCATGATTTTTTACTTTTTATTCATGATGGGGTTGCTTTTGATTACGGTCCAGATGTGATAAAACGTGGTTGGTCAGTGGGTCAGTCAGGACTTAAGTCAGTGTTATTTATGAATCAATAAGTCCAAATGAAATTACATTTGTGATATTTCACGAAATCGGCAGTGATACAGTAATTTCAGTGTTTCAGCTTTGTTAGTTCTACTTTGGGATGGCTTTTCAATAGATCATATTAAAAAAAAATCTATGACTAGATACTGACGTTTGTATTAAAACATATTTTTCATTATTCGACTGATATTTTTATCTGACTATTGAAATATCAGGCTTTGTTAAAAACGATGGCATAAGTAAAGACACCTTAATTTGACGACCCGTCTGGTGTAGTGGTCGAGAAATCGCCTACTACGCAGCGGGTGCGGGTTCGATCCCCGCACAATACAAACATTTGTGTGCATGAACATGTCTGTTTGTATTGGTCTGGGTGTTTTCTATGTATATCATGTATGTATTTACAAACAAAAAGTATTTAAGTATTATATCCGTTGTCTGGCACCCATAACACAAGCTTTGAGTAGCTTACTTTGGGGCTATATGGCGATGTGTGGGAATGTCCAAAGGATATTTATTTATTTATTTATTTAATTATTTACATTACAAGATCAGTAAGAGGCCTTACTTTTAAATCACTCACGTCGATATGGCGTGTGATTTACACTGATTTGTGTTACATTTTTGAGAACAATCAGAAATCCACAAGGGAGCGATAAAAAATAAACAGTTTGTTTACTACTACCGTATATGTTAAGCGTGATTTTAGTTATATTTTAATTGATTTTTGAACAAAAATCACTTTTAATATTGACGCAATTGTTTAAAAAACATGGCTCTATTTTTAGTTTTTAACTAATATTACTTGATTTTCATAGGAAATTTATTATAAATTTATGTTAAATACACTTGCTAATAAAAAAAACTCAAGACATTACCGACAACCCTATTCGCTGTGTGATTTTCTTAAGTCGCGGACATATGAGGTCATAGTTAAATAAGTAAAAACTTAAGGTGGGGCGTTATGGGAGACGAACACGGTAACACCACCGTGTAATGGTAACTTTACCGACCCGTGGTATAGCACTTAACAAAATGTATATCGTGTGTACTGCACTTATTACTGCGCAATTAAGTTTTTAGACGTGATTTTGATGTGATTACTCATGAGTAGGTTCTAGTGATCTAAGATTTAATTATATTTGACAGTAATTGAGTCGTTATTATTTAAATCTTTTTTTGATGTAGTGTTAGTATTTTTATTTATTTATTTATTTAAACTTTATTGCACTGTAAAATGTACAATTGGCAGACTTAATGCCTAATGGCATTCTCTACCAGTCAACCACCTGGTAATGCAGAGAGTATAATTAGTGGCGGAATATTAATAATACGTGAGAGGAGTGGTACAAAAAATAAGTAAAATGCACTAACATAAACCTACATACTAATATTACACACATATATAATAGGATACATAAGACTAATAAACAGACATAAAATACATATACTTAATAAATACAAAAATATGAATGATAAAAGTGATGATATTGATGACATCCAAAAAACACAAATAATAGAAAATGGTTTTTAATTCTGAAGAGAGCCAAGCCAATTTTTCGATTTTCTTTTCGAAGTTTAACGTGGTTCAACGCTCTACGTTACATAACAAACTATTAGAAATAATTTCCTTTATATTCATGACATAATTATTTGCAAATATTTTGCTTGCCAGGTTAAATGCCATGTAGGTCCAACTTACTTATGAATTTAATTGCTCACATATTTCAGTACAAACTTGACTCTAGCTCCTGACTCCTAATAGCTTAATTAAAACTTTTTACTTCACATAGAACATGTGATTCGATGTTACGGCGATCACGCGAACCATTTCAGTGATTTAAAAAAAAAACACAATGAAACCGGTTGGTCGTCATAATATGATACAAAAGGATATACACCTAAGAATCATGTGAATTATCAGCATAAAAACTGTATTACAGACCATTGTTCTTATCAAGGATAACCCGTTTTTTATAGTTTGTAAAGCAATTATGCCCATGGTGTATAAGTTTCCGTGGTTAGGTAAACTGATGGCTAATGACACTTTATTGCATATTTCATAGGGTTGCATGGTAAGGAGTAATTATCTGAACACATTACTGGAATATTGTGATGGTGTTAAACATATTTTTCTATAGCGTTTGATGATTAACCATTATTAATGGTGTTTATTATCTTCTTTTCCATTGAATTTTGATTAAAGCTGTATGTTGTGTAACTGTTGGAGCAATCGTTTTGCGACTAAAGATCTGATTCCGATCAATAAAAACTGTTTAATAGGTACGTCTACTATTGATAGAATATTGCTGTACTAACTACCGATGAATCCGATGGAAGTGGCGAGAACAAATTTTAGTATAATTATTTTCTCATATTCAAACTGTAGGTATTTGTGTGTAAAAGAAATCTCCAAGTTTCTGCTCAATATTGTTAAAGAAAAATAATTTAAAGATAAATAATTTTGATAATTACGGCACCATTTCTCAAAAGTTTTTTTTTTATATTACGTGTGGTTAGTCTGTATAAAACTTTTCATGACTTAAACATTACTTATGTGGTAGACTGTATCTTATTCCCACGATTATTGGTGGACCAAGACGCATGACTTTTCCGCCCCGCTGCGCCTGCGCACCTTACGCTATATGACGCTGTGTGAACTATATTGTGGCAACAAACAAAAGGTGAATCACATTACTGGGAGCATTCTGGATAGCATTGTTGTGATTTTGGTGAAACGTTTGCTGGTAGAAACATAAATGAATAATGAGAGAGACGGATGAGGTTATTTCTTTCCTTGAGTTAATAGATGCAATGACTCATGGCTTTTCAGCCCTTCAAAAATATGAAGCACGACAAAACAGCTTTATAATATGATTTGGTGAGGAAAACCTGAAGTTTGTACTACTGCTCCAATTATATTAAATTATAACTTAAGACGGTACTTTAGCTTAGAAATTTAAAAAAGTTATTAACACGCATCAGTGTTTCTAACAGTTTACAACCCTGTTAATTTCAACAAAAAGAGAAAACAGTCTCCTTCTGGGTAAGCTTGCTTTATCGTCGTTTCTATGCCTCGTCTGGTATCGTCTAGAGACAAGAGTAGCTCTATGATATAAAACAAAGCATTTGCAAGTAAGATTATTACTCATATTCGGAAGGTTTGACACTAGTTTGCCTTAACAAAATATGTGTGTAACTTTTAAAAAAATAAGGTACCTTTATATGCGTCATCCGATGGTAATAAAGATTGGAGCTGGCAGTGAACCTTTTCCCACAATGTTGACACTGATGTGGTTTCTCCCCCGAGTGAATTCGTCTATGCGTGTTCAAACTGCTAGATGTACTGAAACCCTTGTTGCACACCATGCAGACGTGGGGTTTTTCACCTGTAGGAAGAATAAAACGGTCAAAATATATTTTAAGTATATCAAGTCGGCTTCTAATAATTCCGTTTCCGAAAGGCGGTGTCAAAAAAAATATATAAAATTTAACTACTTTCAAATGCTGTCTTAACTAAACGTTCTTACAACTGTGTTCATCTTTAAAGTAAGTAATCCAATCAAAAAGAAAAAGACAAGAAATACTATTTAGGAAATGATACAACCATAACTAGAGCAAAGAACATGAATGGAGCTCAAGTTTAGGTAACAAAAAAATATATACACATTAGATTTGCCAATTGAGAGCACTAATGTAACAGTAAATTAAACGAAACAACTTTTTACTTCATATTTATGGCTTCAATTTCGTCTATTTTAAATGAAGGAAGTGAATACCAAATCCCGTCCAAATGGCTAATTATGGCCAAATAAAATATTTAAATATTGAAATCTGGTCAGAGAAAACGTCTTTAAATAATTTGCTTACCTTGATACCTGATAATCTGTTACCATATATGAAAACTTTTAGAACTCATATCAGCTAAGAAACCATTAAATTATAAACCCGTATTCGATAACATCGAGCCAAATTCAATTATTTTAATCTACTAATACAGGTAGAGGATGCATCCAAATTTATATAATTAAGACGTGTTAATTTGAATTGCATTCTAATTGAACTATAAACAACATCGACTTCCACATTTCTGTTGATTATTAATTAAGTAATAAGACCCAAATTAAGGGTTTTACGTAATTACGTATAATTGCCAAACTTTGTCTACTTGCCTGTGTGGGTTCTCATGTGTCGTTTCAAAAGCGAAGGCCGGTCGAAAGCTTTCCCACAAACTTCACATGGCAATAAAGCTCTTTCTGATTTCACTGGTCTTCTTGGTACTTTGGGCGTCATTTCTAATAGTTCATTCGATGATCCTGCTGACGATGACGTTAGTGAATCCCCAGAAACAGACTTGTGTTCATCTTCACCAGACGGCGGTGAGATCGGAAGAAGAACTCTTGATAGCAATGACGTCGACAGATCGAGCGGTGAGTCTGTTGGATATCAAAATATTATTCACACTGCTGTGTGAAATACAACAACATTAAAGCTCGCCAATAAAAATGCTAAGTTATTCAATAGACATGCATCAAATTAAGTCAACAAATCCATTGATCACCTCGGTGAGACATCAAAGGATACATTTCCTAAGCTTTTGACCGAGCGTCGGAACTTCAAACATGCAAATTTCACGGTGATTAGTTGTGAGTGGGCGCATTTTATAATTCAGATCAAATTATTGACATTAAACATCTCGGTCCAATCAAGCGAAATTTTTAATGAGCCAATATTTTACAACCGTAAATTTCGTTATGGAAGTCTAGACAGTTTATGTTTATTACAACCTGTTATAGATCTTTGGAACCCGTTTTAATTAATGTTTCGTTACTTATCATCACTGAAGTCTTAAGTTTGGTTTTGCGGGATTTCAAAGTTAGTGATCTAGAGATTTGAAATAAATCTTGGTTGTGTCAGGGTATGGAGTGGATTAATTAGTTGCTGTATGTTTCTATTCTAGATCGGGAGATATGTTATCCCTCGTAGGGTTGGTTATATTATTATTTCAAGATCGGAGTAGGAAATTCTCGATGGCGCGATGGCCAGACAGATGGTAGGATGATACTATCTCGTTTGTTGCCTGTCTGCGCTTCGTTTTGCCTACTCTATTTGCAATAGTAAAATAAATTCCATTTCCTACACATATCTTTTGCGAGTGACTTAAGAAAATTGTATCACACAGCCGTAACACATATTATTATGCAAAGTGCAACATAAATACTGTATTATTGAATTGATAGAATCAATGTTGATAAATAATAATCATTGTAGTATTTCCAAATTGGAAATGCCAGTGCCTATATCAGAATTATGTATACTGGTTTTGTTCTTGTTATGACAAAAAGTCAAGGATACCTACAGTACTCTTAAATAAAAACTACAAGAAATAAATAAATATCTACTCGCACGTTAGATTATTTCTGTTATTGAGGGCTATAACATTGGTCTCTATAACGAATTTGTGCTGCAACCATTAACTATAAGATTAATAGAAACTGCCATTGTTATTTATGATTTTATATTACCATGTTAATAAGTGAATGCATGCATGTATTTTATCGAAATAGGTCATAAGGAATTACTTCACTGTAAGCAAATGTTTGATCATCACCAAAACCTAATGAATTATGAATAAAAAATATATATGAGTATTTGTAAAGATCAGATGTGAGACCTTTATAAGCTTATAGTACGCCATGAAGATCACAGCAATTTCGAACTCGGAAATAAATTAAAATTCTTGTACTCTGGTAATGAATTGCGATGGCTATCACGATCGCTTTTAGCTATGTAATACTCCGGTCGATACCGGTATAGGCCGGTCGGCTCATCAAAGGATCGGTGCAGGCGTCTCTGTTCGGTAGTCGGTCCTCGCGATTTTTTTCTTCTTTATAAAGATGTGGCCAGGTGCAAATTGGTGTTTGATTTTGTTAATTGTAAACAATATCTAGTAAAAAAAATGGAAATCCATTATACAGAATTGGATTGCACGTAAATGATGATAATAATTGTTATGATGACGCTTACAAATTCGGAGCCTGTAACGCATTTTGTTAATTTTTTTACCGATATTTTAACAAAGCAATGCAACATGGAGACCAACATGTTAGCATATCCAAAGTGGTTTATAAAATATTTAACCGACTGCAAAAAAGCGGTTCATAAGTTCGCATTTAAGCTTGACATTGTTTTAAGACAGTATCAGCTGGAAATTCTTTATTGATTTAGAATTTAATATTAAATAATACTTTAACACCCGAGCGGTCGCATGAGACAGCATAACAATAGAATTTATATTGTGTCTCGTTCACATACGCTTGAGGGATTAAATGTAGAACTTCCACAACAAGGGACCTTATAAACTGGCTTGTAAGTAAACCGCCACAGGACATCCACGAAAATAATATATCCATCAGCCTCCTCTACAGCTCTATCAAACGCACGCCGAATCGAGGAAGCAATATTTCGTTCGGTATACACTCGACTTTACGGAGATAGCCGAAGCGGCTTCGTTTGCGTACGCGCAGATCGGATCGCGGTATCGGACCGCGCTGTCAACGGATGCTGTACGAACGCTTTATATCTGCTTCACTTTTGATAAAGCCGCTGGATGGTACGCGTTCGCGTATAATATGGTGGATTTGGTGGGTGGAAACGGTACTACATGATGACGTTATTGACATCATTAAGAAGGTTTAAGGAATTATATATGGTTTTTGGGGTCCAAAATTGTTTGGCATCACAAATCTAAGTGTCTTAACAGACTATGCCGAAGTATCGCGAAGTTGCACGCCTTCAATGCCATTTGAATTGCTGACGACATATTAAACCGAAACGTCGGAATATCAAATCAGCCGCGAAACTTTGGTCACATAACTTCGATAAAGTGTGCTTAATAGGGCACAATGAGCACACATTTTCAGTAAGTTCGGCGCTGATGGTGTGTCATATCAGCCGAATACGTCTGAACGCAAAATCAGTCGCGCAACTACGGTCGCGTGACTTAGGCATAGTGTGTTAAGACACTAAGACGTGAACTTCGTAATAATAAATCAGTACACAACTCTAGAGAAACGTCAACGAAAAAAAATCATTTTAACTGTTTATTCATTAATATTTAAAACTAGAAAAATTGATGTAAACTTAACGTTATCTTTTGTTGTTTATTAGAGTGAGGAAACAGATAATAATTTAAATAAAAATATTTTAATTATTATCTGTTTAAGAAAATGCTATCAGCTTAGATAGAAGTAAATATTAAATTTACGATAAGTAAGTTTAAGGCAAGTTTATACTGTCAGAGTTAAACGCGTATTAACGATCACTTAGTAAGTATTCGAGATCCAGATTATAAAATTGCTAATAAAGTAATAAATACTTTCTAATTAACACAACAAGTGTTGATGTTCTAATCAAGCATGGCGAGTATCATGTTATCCATGACAGCATAAAATATTTCTTGAATATTACTACAAATAATAAACGAAGCGAAATGACTTACGATTGAATACAGCAGATGTAAAGTAATATTCACCTGTTGTCAATCAATTTTACAAGTTTTATCGTTAATCTGCTAAAAACGCAGTTACAGTTTTATAGCCAGAAATTCAATCAACTGTAAAATCTATAGATATATCGAAAACCCCATTTACCCTTCGATCAATTAATATTCTAGAGCAATTGGCTAGCCACAGCCGAATACAAAACAGCAAGCTATTTCATACCAATATGAAGCTGCAAACGTAACGCAGTAAGAGACAATTTGAGAATTAATTCGCAACTAAACTAACTAACTAAAATTAATTTTAGTTGAAATTCTTTTTATTTTTTTGTGGTATTCAATGCTTTTTATCTTAACTTTATAAAGAAAACGCACGAATATAGACGCTTACGGATCAAAAGGCTGCTGGCGGTTGCGTAAACATGAGTATAACAAAATACTGTTAATAAACACATCCGTTAGAGATTCCACAATTTCTAAAATCCAAATTAAATGGATTTATATATAATGACTGATTATATTGTTATGAGGTTTTTTTAAATCAAATTCTGTTTTGTATTGTAAAACTTTATTTTACTTTGTATTTTCAGAACTCAAAAAGCATGAAATGAATATTTCGATCTATTCAGGTTGTGGTCGACTTTTATACAGGCACGATCTATTAAAACCATCTAACTTAATAATGTTATGGTGTCCATAAATACCGGACGTGCAGTTTTAACCGATTGCTCCACTTTCTCTTGATCGCGTTAAATAATAACATCTGTCTGTAGTCTTTTTATTATAACAATCTTGATTGTTTTAGTGCGCGGTAAGAGTGCTTTCATCAATGGTCGTTACTACTTTCAGATTTTTTTATGCAACGCGTAATTGTAAAGCAAATGTTTGAGGTTGTTAGTGTTTAAGAAATTACTGTTTTATAACGATGATGCCATTTATTAGTCTGTCTATGTTAGTTATAAAGCAAATCCTATTACAGATGTTTTTTAACATGTCTGGAAGTTACTTTTATTTCATTTTACTAACATATTTCCTCACACTACTGGGCAAAGGTCTAACAACTAAACTAAAATTAAAAGCTTTCAAGTTACCTACTTTAAAAGCTTTTAATTTTATTTTCTTGATGTAGTTCTTTTTGTTATACTGAGTGTTGTTTTGGTCAGCGACGAGCGACTCAAACGATACTGATGCCAAAAAACACTTTAAAAAAATATAACCATAACTCATATTATCATCTCTGAGTTGTACGTCACTGACCAAAACAACAGTTTGTATGTTTGATTCGATACTAAAATAGGATATCGTGCTTCAGAGTGCACGCTCAGGGGTTCAATTGAATCAATATTAGGGTGTAAATAAAATAACGCTTGTATTAAGCCACGGATTCACTAGGCGAAATAATATATCAGCCCACACGTGTTCCTTATAGCTAAGGAACACGTTGGGCGATAGTGCGTAACGTCGTTCGAATTATAATCGCCTGACTTTGCTCGACTTCTGCCTTGTAACTTTAAACGTTTTATAATTTTTTTTAAATACAAGAAAGTAATAATATACCTCTCTATCTCCTTACCTTCTAATATAGAGTCCATTGTCTGTCTATACAGGTTATTTCTCATTCTGACGAAGAACATCTCCTCAGGTCTTTCGGGAAGGTAGTAGACCACCAGCTCAGTGTGTGCTGATACAGGCTTCACGGCTTCGTATACTGGCTCACCTTTGACCTTTGTACATACTAAATTAACCTGGACAATAGAAAAATGCAGCTTAAACGATGTACGAACAAAGTGATCAAGTAAAGATGAATAAGCTATGAAAATCTACAAAAGCACGTCAGAGTAAATACTGCGATATCTTAAGTTTTTGTAATAAGGCCTAGTTTAGAACGAAAGTGTATGCCCTGATGTGCTGGTGACAGTACTCGGCTTTGTGAAAATAAAGCAGGACTTGATCTATTTTGTAATATTTGTTAAATGAATAAATTGCGCAAAGGCGGGCCTCGAACAAGCAACTTTCTGGCTAAACGGGCCGGGATCAAGCACAATTTTTGTTTTTTTTATTTCATCTTTATAAATATACAATATTACACTGTAAGTGTTAAGCACATTTAAAAGAACTGAACATAAATTCAAGTATAAATATGGAAAATTGGGGAAGAAATGCTGTTGCTTTAAATAACTTAAAAGGTACTAATAACCTTGTATCCACCTTCTAAAGTAAAAAACAACTTTATCAATTCTTTTTATAGCACTTAAAAGGTACTTAAAAGTGGAATCACAACGGTAAATAGACTTACTTGTGGACCATAGTTTTCCGATACCCGTAAAAATCTCACCCAATTGCAGTGTCTTACTTGGACACCGCCTGACGTGCATACTTCATCAAAAAGACCAAACCGGTGTCGGATCTGTAACAATACAAAAAATGCTTAATTTATGTGTAAATTGACAAACAAACCAGGCTTGGTAGTCTCGTTTTTTTTTTACTGTCAAACACCAGATGGCGCTTGGAAAACGCTCTAAGACAAAATTCGAGTTTTTATGCATTTATTGATTTAGAAGACATAATATAAATAAAATTAAATAAATACATATTTTTAATTATTTATCAACAATGAACAATTTACTGTAACATGAGTTAAAATGTTTGAATTATCGAGGCAAAATGTCAAAAAATTGATATTTCGATTACTTCAGATTGTGACCGCTGAGATATACTAATACATTAACTGACGGGAAACTTCGCAAGGCAATTAAGGAATCATTAGGTTAGAGTTCATACGTATAATGTTACCTTAGAATAATTGTTACTGTAAGTTAAACAAGCTATGAACTTTTCAGAAAATCACCAACCTTCACCACTCCCAATTCTAACCGACCTCAATCCTCGTCAAACGATCCGTGTAAATCCCACTTAACCCTATCTCGTACATTAATTACAAGATGGAGAATTGAATCTTGCGGCTCCGCATACTGACTCGTTCGTATTTGTTGTAATTTTCACGTCATTACGCATAACCTCTCCGCTCAGGCGGTTAGTTGAAAGCTAACTGAGATTCAAAGATTAGAAATCGTACGCAGATTCGCCAGTCCAATAAGAAAAGTGATAAAAGCGAAGGTTTGCAATGAAGATAAGTAACGGCATGAAAAGCGGCGTGTTTGTTAACACGAATGCCTCTTTTGACCTTAGTATTTATTTGTATCTTTTTAAGATAATGATCTTCATTGATAACTTTTTTTGTAACCAAAGGCTGTAATTCAATGTTTTGCACAATTTTGACTCATTTGCATATGTATAAATATTTTATTATGTGTAAAAATTTCACATATATGAACACTTTTGCTTGCCACCGCATTTGTATGCGGGTTACGATTTTCGAAATAGACATCGGCATATGCTGTAACATAGTAAGGTGCTTTAGTTGCATCCTTGCCAGTATCGTTCATATGCATCGTTTTCGTATGCGAATACGTAGGTAGACTAATGGCACAAATAGTCCATGAAGAAAGCATGGTCGTATCCGAAAACTTTATAATCATAATCTTTGACGGTTCACGATTAGAGAAATGCACGCAATTTACATCGTGTTATGATAATGTACTTATGCATACTGCACTCAAGTTATTTCGCTTGATACGATCCAGAATGAAAGTGCATATCTGTACTTTATCTAAAAGTAATAAGGTTCAATATTCAATGTATTTGATCCTACATGACGCTAAAAGACTGTTAGCTCCAATTGAAATGCGTATATAATTGTTTGATATCTATTAAATGTTTACTTACACACAAATCGCATTAAATAAAAAGATAGGCAGTAAAAGCTTTAGTTACAATTTTGCAAAAAGGAAGTCCGAATGTAAAGATGATGTAGACAGAAAGTTATATACACTTTTCTGTGTTAAAACAATGAGACAATGCTTTCAGTTATAAGTTGATATCAAATATACGCGACGCTTGTAAAAATGTACATGGTGCTAATAAATTAAAAAACTTAACACCAAAACGGTTTTCTGAAGCAGGAAAAACAGTAAATGATAGTTTTTAAGGGACGTTTGACAAGTCAAAAAGCAAACAAAGCCAAAAATGAGCCTAACTGTTTTAGAGCCTATGTGGAGGCTTTCGCCTTTACTTTTTGTGTCGACTGGAAACCCATAAATCGTTATCCCGTTAATCCGGGACGGAATAAATTGGGATCGTCTGGAGTTCTCTGTCGCAAAGTTTTTGCACACCCCGTAAAAATATACATAGTTGCACAGATTCAACATGTCAAAAAAGGATAGCTTAATTTAAATGTTCTATAAAGATATCTTCTATAAAATTCATGATCTAAACAAGATATTTTTAGGTTAATTTTATTTTTTTCTCAAAAATATTATGTTAGTAATTTCCTCCTGATTATTCTTCAGTATTTTATGTGAACCTAATGTTTAAGGTGGCACTTAAAACACATTTTAATGAAACTGAATGTAGCACAAGTTGAAAAGCATCTTACGCAATTTCGGCAAAAACCTAAACTACTCCAATAAATGCAAATTGATAAATGATAGCAGTCTAGCTAAAAGAGCCCTAGCTCTACTAATATTTATCAATAATGTAACTTTTATTTCGACCATGTGAAGCATAAAGTCAATGTCATGCCGTATGACGTCTGTATGTAGGCAGGAGAAAATAGCGTAGCGATCACTCCATTGACAAGAGTGCGGCTATTGAATTAATAAATAATAACTTTATTTATCTTTCAAAGGTACAAATTTTGAAACCGAAGAAAAAAAAACGTTTTAAAAAAAACATTAGAACTTCAACAGAAAAGTGAGTACTACATAAATGTACACTAAAGTATCGGACTAATTAAAATCTAATAATGTAGTTATAATATACCATCAACTTGATCCATGGATCTGTTCTGTGTAATGTGTATCCTAACAGAAAAGTATTTAGTAAAGGATGAGACTCGTTACGCACAGTCCGGTCGAACATAGCCGCCGGGTGGCTACTTAACTGTCAGTATTTCACTCCTTTGTCAGGGTTAAGGCACTTTTACACTCCGTGGTTACTTGACGATTTAAAAGAATTTTAGTTTTAAACAAACGTGATGTACTATGTATGTTTAAGATAGGCATATAAATAAAATAAACCTCCTCCAAAAAATAAAAGACAAATGCGTTATTTTAAGCTATTTAGTTAGTTTTTCTGCAGGTGGTTTAATATTTATTTTTTTATGTTTCTTTGATATTACTCATATCTCAAAAAAACTACTAGACCTATTTTGATGACACGCTTATTGTACTCTGAGGTGAACTATGCCCGATTGAACGAAAAAATAATAATCTCGCTATGACTTCTCGTTTTCAAGAAATCCTGAGTCAAACATTGTAACAACACAAACATTTGAATGAAATGTACATATACTTACGATATTTTGCACACTTATTAGGAAGCCCTAATAGATGAACATACTCAAATTATACAATTCTGACGATATCACATACCTACAAGTCGAATAGAATACCTTCTTTTTTTTGAAGTCGGTAAAATGAAGATCCTTGAGCCACGCCAAATCTGACATTTAAGTATTTGTTTTTATTAGCGATGCTTCTCACTCACGTGTTTACAATGTTGTTCATAGTTTTTGAGTATTTCTTGCGATCTCAAAGCTGTCCTACCAACTTTTGCACTACTGTGTGTTTTTTACTTCTTTAGATCTAAAAAACTAAACATGGTTCTTCATAACGGCCTTTTTTATGAGTATTCAAACAATTTATTTTATAAAAAGAGTTTTTTTTTTAATTTAAGTTTTTTTCCATTTTCAAACTAACATCAGAATTTGTAGTATCTACAGTCTCCTTAACAATCTGCGCATACGCACGCGACGCTGCCGGCCGCGGCGCTTCTGTAAGATCGTGATCGCTCGCGGTCGCTGCCTACCAGTAATGTGATAAGGGAAATTATGATTTTATGCCTTGACGTTGAGTAATCTATTCTAAAGATTCGAATGTATGTTTTGTGATAGATGGACGGTAATGACTGTGATTATGTATTCGATTCTGTTTGATGGATAGTGGCGTAAATATTTATTTTTGAGAAGGATGGAGACTCTTATTTATTAAATTTGCTAGCGGAGCTTTAGTGTTTTTACTATTCTTATTCTTTTCCTCGTCCAACTTAGATGTCTGAAGATAAAACCTTTTGTCTATTCAAGCTTTATTCTAAGGAAGTAAGACTCTAAATATAAAGTAAAACAGGGATTGAAAGAACTAAACGCTCATTAGTTCAATGTCAGTAATGGTATCGAATCGATTTTCCATTTTTACTGCCAGCTCCAGTTGACATCAATTAAAGTTGATAAAGACCGATCGTTCCAAAAATCGGTTTCGATCGATTGATTCCACTGAATTGATTGGAATATTGATTTTATGGATCCTAAAGTTTTTTGCGTTTTGGACCACATACAGTGACATCAAAATTCAAACTCAAAATATTAAGACGTTATAAATCAGACTATAAGTTTTTTAAATATTTTCATTCCTTTTTGTTTAACATAACTGAATCTTTCAAATCAAAGATAACAATGTTTCTTCCACATCGACAGAACTCTAAATAGAAACATTACTTCAAATAACTTTATTTAAAAACTAGCCGATAAATTTAGTAGTACACCAAAAAATCAACTACGCATAAGTGCATAAGTGAGTAATACATCAATTTTGAGATCGCGTTCTTAAACAGAAGCCAAAATGAACGTCCGGGCCTGGGGCAGGCATTCTGACATCCACGGTTGATGGGTGGTTTAAATTTTAGCCGGGATGCTACTCCAATGTTATGAACGGTACGTTTCGTTTCAAGGTACTCATTAGAAATGGAATGTAGCGTTTGGTTCATTACAGTGTTTAAAAGCTTTTCAATCATTTACTTCATTTTGCCTTATTGCGATGTTTATTTTGTTTTGATAGAATTCTGAAAAACGGTGCAAATCTACTAGTAAAAATTTAGTCTTTAGATAGTTCTTATCCACAAGTAAGATATTTCATAAGAAAATTTATTAAAACATCATTATCTGATTGCCATTCACGTACGCAATCGTATGAAATATCCTGCCAAGCAATTCATCTATGGTACAGGCAACGAAAAAAAACATTACTCGATTTTGTACTAGAGCCCTGACAACACGACGAAGTAGCTGTTACTACAACTTCAAGTCAGCTTGCTCAACCGTGGCACCACCGCCAACCGCAATCTTTACTTTCTACCCAACGCCAATGGACACGCGCCCAGCATGATTGCGCGCGCGCAGCCCCGAGGCGATTATTTGCCGCACTTCCACCAAATTGCGAGCATTCGTGCGCCGACGCCATTACGTTTTGGATTTCGGATAAAAAAACGTCCAGTTAGAATATAAATTCTAAAGATCTTGTTTAAGTAACACCGAAATCGCTGACACAGTTCGGGGTGATGTTTCCTTTTCGAGCGCTTAGTGGTGTCTTAATTTGGAGTGTTAATTATTTTAGTTTCATCAGACTTTAAATACGAACACACGATTATTTATCATTTGTGGCAATTATATTTGATACAGTGAAACATTAAATAATAATCCTTATTTGCGGAATCGAAATGTAACTGAATATATATAATCAAAACCCGAATCTACTTATTTAAAGCACTCTTGCAATAACGTATGTTTTCTGTCGCAAACATTGGTAATCATGGTACAACAGAAACAATTTTCAACAGCAAATAATGTTATCAGAAAACAAGTGAAACGGGCGGAGTTCAAAGTAACGATCACAATTTCGCAACCGATATAGCACGTGCCCGAAGAGAAGTGTTCGAAACAATTTCTGAACTGGTACGAGTCGTGAAGGCCGGGGGTAAACAGTAATAACACAATATTACCTGCAACTGGACAGCGCATTGTTGAACAAAACGCAAGATTTAGCGAATCTAGTTAAGCCTACTTGCGCACGATAATATAACCCAGGATTACGTTAATCCTGGATTAAATCATCATTCTGTCTCGGCCAGTTTATTCACGTGGAGAGAGAAAGAATGAAGGTTTCATCCAGTATAAGCTTAATCCTGGGTTAAATCGCCATGCGCAAGTCCACTTTCGGGGTTTTGTAGAAATTATTATTTTATAAACTTAAGATTTACAATCTAGTGGGGAACGATAGTATTCTATAATGATGGTGATATATTAAAAAAAACACAAAACGTTAGTTAGGATTAGACGTTAAAATATTTTTTAAGGATATTTAGCCATTTTCCCAATAGAACCTCTAACAGAGTTATAAAAACATTTACTAACTTGTTTTTTTTTGGCTTGACATTATTTCAACCTCAACAGAGCCCACATTCTAATCTTAAACCCCGCTTTATCTTATTCCCTTGCACCTGTTATGACTGGAGGGTGACTCTGTGGCTTCAAATGGCACAGTCATGATCTCAAATTGCACCTCATTTTGTTTTCCTGTACCTACAGTTGCTGTGATTTTATACCAATTCAGAAGGTATCTGTAATTTGGACACTCGATGCTATAGTTTCACAATAAATGCAGGAAATGGAAAAAGACAACCACTAACCGCTTGTACAAGGTATGTTTCATAGACCGCCAATCAGCGATTATGGAGCTTTTCCCCGAGGGCATAGAATCAGATTATTAAGAAACTATTAGCCACGCATTAGATCTAGTTGCTTCTTTTTATACCCATACCATTAACAATGTCCATTTACAATTCCATCTAAAATTGTTTGTACTAAGATTCCCATAAATTTCGGCTCATCTATTAAAACCAGCCTTTACACTCTTATTTCATAAACTTTCCATATCTAGATCACCATTTTCGCTCGTCCTACCACTCATTGCTATTTCAATTGTACATCAATTACAACCTGTGTGGTCTGTAAAACCATATATCATTCTGCAACGCCTCTTCAATGTTAAACAGGTGTGAAGACAGCACGGTCTATCAACCACCCTCCATAATGCACGCACGTGGTACTTCAGACCGTGAAGATGCACCTGATGTTTAGAGGCACAAGTGGATTGTTAAGTTGAAGGATAGAATTAAGGCTGTGTTACTTTTGTGTAGTAATTTTGTATGTGTGAATGATATATAACTAATACTCAGACCACTTAAAGTGGTCAAAACGTAGGTGCATTCTTATTTGTTAGCTAAAGAATTAAATTTACATGCTTATTAATCACCATCTGTAATTTTCCGCAAGTAATTTGTACATTATATTTGCCACAGTTTAGTGCTTAATCAAATATAATAAACTAACAAATGCTAAGGGTCTGTTTCATTATCGATAACTAACGAGTACACAAACGTAGTTGACGGATAACGTTATTGAAAACATATTTAGTCTTTGAGAAACTAGCCATAAGTCGCATAAACATTCCTAACCTTAATTGGATAAACTTTTCAACTACGATATTTATAAACTTGTACGTTTCCTATATGAATCTGATCAACACCATCCGGTAGACTCTTAGAACGTGTCATGGGACCCAAATATTCGTGACTGTTTTTTTTTTCTCGTGTTGATAAAGTAATTGAAGTCTGTCACAGGTGCGTCACAGACCAGCGCCTACCCCATATACCTAGCACGTGGTATTCTGTACCATGACGCGTTCACGGTCGGTATTGCACGCAATGAGCGTGTAAATGGTATTGTTAACGCTAATTCGATTAAAGCTGATTAGTTTGCTGTCACGCGATGTTTGTTGACATGTGATTGATCATGTTTTAAAGTTAATGGTTTTAGCCCGTGTCTGCCAGGAAGGGAGATGTTTTTGGTAGCAGTGATACGCCAGAACTGCTCGAAGTAAGCCGTTATCTAAGTTTTACTGTTACAAAATCTGTCCAGGAATGATATCAATAAAAAAATATGTTATCATTTTACCGAACATGAAGAAATGAGAAAAAGACTAATGGCTTAAAATTTTACTTTAGACACATTTCTTAGAGTATCCCTAAGAATATATTCATTGACTTTTGATTAAAACTAAATGAAAGTGTAGGTATTTTGAAATTGAACAAAAAAAGATTGTAGCATTCCATTCACAACCATATAATGTCTCTTTGTTTATTGAATAATGACTTAGCGCCTTTAATTTACAACCAGTGTGCAATAACGTGACCAAAGGTATCGCACGCTAAACTTCATGCTATGGTGATGGTATCTTTAACCATGATTATCTTGTAGGGTGGTTAACGGGCCGTATCATCGTCAACACCTTTTTTGCTTGGTATTAGGGTTAATTATGGGCTATTTATGGTCTGACTGAACATTACCTATTTTTAAAATTTTTAATCGGGACTGAGTGATTTCATTGTAAGGCAATTATTTAGAGAGACTCCAAGTTTTGTTTGTAATAAAAAAATAATTAATCATCAATTGGTACTGTAGAATATTATGGTATTTTAGGACACCTTGCTACCCTGGAATCATTTTGTTGGATCATCCTCATTTGTTTTGTTAATATTTTGTAGATTTGTTATAACAAATCTACAAAAAAAAGAAGGTTATCAATTCGACTGTATGTTCTTTTTGTATCTATGTTACCTCATATCTCAATCACCTGTCAACCGATTCGATTTTTTTTTCTCTTCTCTAGAGAATATACCATCTATCACTTTGACCATCAAGCATCAACTACCAGAGCACCTATTCCAAAAAGAAATTGTTTGCCTAAAACGGCTTCTTTTCCTTTCAAGGGTCAAGAGATTATGTAAGGCTTTTAGTGCATTTTGGTTTTGAAGTCGGTTTTCACTTTTTCTAAAGGTATTTTTATTAACCTCAACGTTATAAAGGCTTCAAGAGCTCCCATAGAATTTACCAACAATAAATTGCCATAGAGATTAGTACCAACCAAATTGTCACACACATAAGGCGATTATTAACTAAACGGTCACCCACCACCCTAATGTGCCAGTCGTGATCACTGTCGCAGTAGCAGACATTACCGTTAAATTGTGTTAGCTGTGATTCGAATGCGCCCGCGCCGAAATATTCGATACGCTCGTGACGTGCGCGTCAAAGCGTTTGACGTAAAAAGCGTCAGTAGTGAATCCTTAATTCTTTTTTCGGATGCGTTAATATACGATCCACGCCTTTTCTCAGTTAAATTGGATCAAACCATCAGACTTTGTCCTACTAACAAATATTTTAAAGGATAGTAATGGTCTATAAGCATTTCAATTATGCAGTTGCATATCACGAGCTTTTCATTCATATCTTGATTACATTCTGGATCACCTATTAATAAACGCGTTATATTTTTCTGAATTTAAATGTTATTAGTGTAGTTATGAAATGTAGTCTAGACATGAGGATTATAACTACTTAATTTCTTTCAATATTTGGACAGATATCAAACATGAATATAATAAAATTTTAACACTGAGACATACATCTTGAAGACCTCAATCTCTTCAATCAGGGTACAACTTTAGGGCCCCTGTTTTAGAATCTATTGATTATTGATTAATGTCAGATTTTCGATTGTAAATGAGCATAATTTCACACGGGAGTGGTTAGGTAAATAAAACTGAATTTTGGAAGTACTAACGTCTTTACCGTAAATAAAAATCACGCGCCATATTCAAACGAGTAATTAAAAATAAGGGCCACTGGGTACAATATCTTTAGAATGAAGCCGCAAACCGACTGAACTACAGAATAATGCTTAATTCCCCTCCAAAAATTATGTATCGGTGTTGCCACTAAATAAATTTAAAGGTAACAGTTCCCATAAATGGCAGCTAATTTGAAGATTACTACATGATATTATTCCAATTAGAAACACTATACAGTAAATAATACCCAATCCTTCTTGCAAAAATCATACAGCGAAAAGCCAGAAGCGTATAAACAAATTCACAAGCTACCGTTCCGAAAAAAGATTTTGATGGGCCAGCAGATGGTTCGCATCCACAATCATCCCGTCACAATTTTAATCAAGGTCCGAGGTTCTATTCTCGTCTTCTTTTTGGCTTCCGAGGCGACGCTATAATTGCACTAAATAGTGGGGCGGGCCCGGCGAGATTCGCTTGCATTTGGTTGGTGTTTTACAATACGAAATTGCTAGTCGTGGTATTGTTAGTAGTAATGATAATCATACCAAATAGACGGGTAGCAGACGTATAATTCAATTTTTTGGAGCGCGAATATCACCGCGTTACCTAACAGGTATGTTTTTTCTTCTATAACTGTATATTTCATTTCTCATATCATCATATTCGTTTGAACTGAATTTTAAGATTGTCTATAAAGTTTATTTAATGTTTCGGTGATACTCACTTGCTAAAACAAATTTTGTGAGTCAATTTTGTTTTCAACTACAAAGCTTTAATGTTGATTGTAACAACTTTAATTCACATTATCACGAACAACTAAACAGACGGTATTCTGTTTTAATATAACTTCCAAATACTACTTGCTCCAATACACTTAAAAAAATACTGAACACAAAACTCAATGGTACATCCAGAAAGCATTTTAATTCGAGTTTCTCGAGATTGTAATTATTTAGTGATTGGTTGGACGGTGGCGGCCGGTAGCCGATATATCACGAACGAGATAAACCCGCGGCGTGGAGTTTTTTTTTGCGAAACAGTCTATTAAATTCAGCGGCGAGATATTTTTATTTCGTTGTTATTGCAAAATTTTATCTCTTTTCATGTAACTTACGTATATGTTTACGGAAGCAAGAGCTTCAAGCTAAAACAAACGTAATTAGAATTGTATTTCGCTTAAATGTTTGTTTCTTTAGCGGTATTAATTCGTACGGGAGGTAAATTACACAAAATAATATTTAAAGGTAGGACACTTAAACTACGTAAATAATATAGATAGGTAGTAAATGGAATAATATCATAGAAGTTTACGATAGTAAACACCGTTTCTGTTTTGGTGAATATCCATGTAAGTAAAGTACCACTCTGAACCATTTAGAAACACTTTAAGATTTTATTGTGCCTTAACAAAAGTACATTGATACTAAAATTCGCAAAAGACGTCCTACATAGAACTAAACCGCAACATCGGTAATAAAATGGACGCTTTATTTCCTTATCCTACTATTGAGATACGAAGAAGTTAAAAATCCAGTTTATTGAATAAAAATCTGTGCTCAAACAATTTTGCCGCTTTCTTATCCGGTCAAAAGATATTTGTTTTGGCAAAAACTGGCGAAAATAAGTTTTATTTTCCTAATCGGTGAAAGTAAAAACAGGCGATTATTGCAAATTAATATTATTTACGTTTGACATTCACATTTAATGAAATTTTATCGGATGATTATTTACTAAGATTTTTTCTTTTTGACATACTACCTTTCACTTTCAATGTGAGTAATAGATTTTATAAGTGATATTTTACCATAACGACAACGATAAGATTTACATTATTACGTATATTATTTCCAAACAGATATTTACAATGGCAAGAAAAGAGTTTAAGTAGGGTTTTTATTGCAAATCAAAGCAAAGGCAAAACAAATAAAATAGTCTCACTAGTAACATCAAATAAAACGATCAAATTATGGGACTTGTCAAGTCAGTTAAATTCAAGATTACTGATATTCGTACCTTTTAACAAGTTGTGTACTTAATGGTACATGATTTTACACTTTATTATTTTTACTGTCTTTATCTACCTTTTGACTAGCAGACTACGAGTCGATTTTACCATCATCAGATAAAGTATACTCGTCGAATATATATAAATATAGGACTTAACGCAGAGTTTGAAAACGTCACCTATATGTCAAAATTACGACAATTAAAAAAATGGTCTTATTATACTTATTTGATCGAATAAATCGTATCTAATGTTAGTAAAATAGACTTTGACGTTCAAGAATTAAGTTTAAAATAGATCCCTAGTTTTGAATCACTCGCTTAACTCGGCTGTAATTTTTGTTCGAAAACGAACTAAAAATCAATGGAAAACACGCAAAATATAGAAAGACGTTAGTCCTCACAAAATTCAGTTACCTTTTCTTATCACTAGCGTGTGGAATCACACAATTTTTTATTGGAATCGGACATTAATCAATTAATATTACACGCCCTCTTGAACCGAGTGGTTCAAAAGTAGTGGCCCTGCTACCGCAATTAAATCAAATAGAAATAAAAGTCGCGTTACGTCTGCGTCAAGGTTTTTTTATAATTTGGTTTTTCATCGGATCGTCAATAAATGATAAATGATCACGTCTTTATCCTTTTACAGAAGTAGTTTTTTATTTTTATTTAAATATATTTTTTTTAAATGTTGGACACCGATCACATACATTGCTCGATCCCAAAGTAAGTAGATAATGCACTTGTGTTATGGAAATCAGATACAACGGTGGTACCACAACACCCAGACCCGAGACAATATAGAAAATTTTGATTTCTATATTGACCCAACCGGGAATCGAACCCGGGACCTCGAGGCGGCGGACGCCTTGAAACCAGCGTGCTTAGCCACTACACCACGGAGGTCGTCAAAAATGTAATTTTAACAACGGATGAGTTCCTAACTGACTTATTAAATCATTAACATAATTATAAACTTAGCAAGCTTTTATTTACCACCTAAATGCATGATGCTTTATATGTCTAATGTCCAATATACGTACAGCCGCCAGCACATCGAGTTATCCACTTTTAATGCAAACTAACCCTTATTACAACTAGATAAGATACCGCAGCGTTTACCTGGAAGTGTTGAATTTCGTTGTCCGTACAAATAATAAAATTTACAATTATTTATTGACCAAAAACACTCGCTACTTCAGTTTGTCCAAATTATAATAGGGTCAAGAACACTTCACACTTCTACCTAACTAAAGAAAGTTTGATCGAAAATGAACTGTTGTTTTACTAGAATATTTTGTTTATTTGAAGGTCTTTAAATCTTTTCTTGCTTTCACTGTTGCTTGCTTTTCTGTACTGCAAACAGTACAGAAAAATGAACTGTCTAAACTTAAGGCTATTAGATTTAAATGGTGACTTGAAAAAAGTCTTCTTGTTCATTGTAGTAGATGATATGAAGTATCAACTCATAGTGTTAACTTTTTTCAAGTCGCCAAGTAGCAAGTATTCAGATCGAAACATTGACTAATCTGCCGAATTAAACTTCACTTAACCAACCAACTTGAGATAAATGAGTATTGCTTTTTATTAGCATTCTCGGCGTACCGTTAAATGGTATGGATTTTTTGTCGGACTTATAAAAAGTTACTAGTCTACCTATGATATGATGTAAAAGAAAGCAATTCATCATTAAAATCTTGAATTTTGTTTTATCTCAAAACATTAAGTTCCTGCGGCCACTTTAATTACACGATCAATATTTTAGTTTTTTATGGCACATTGTATAGATATTAAAATTTTTCAAAGGTAAGCAAATGTTGGAATAACATTTATCGCTATTATTACCTGGCCATAAAACTATAAAATAGACGGTTTTAAAAGACAATCAATAGGTTTATTTTCACTATTTCATAACTTATTATAATTGTCAATGTAAATTGTTGTTTATCTACCCGTAAACAAATAAATCTTTTAAAATATCAACGTGTGTAAAGAAACTCATTCCAATAAAAAAATATATATTAATTGCATCATTATCAGTATCGGAAAGCGCCAATAAACTAAAAAATCTCGTCGGCACGACACAAACGGTCGTTTTAGTGAAAAAAGCTGGATAAAATAAACAAGATGACTAAAATGAAGCCATAAATTTCAACGCCGGCACTTTTGACCTCGGATCTAACAAATTAACAGACGATTAAGCTACTGATTCGGGTCACAAGTGCTCATGGGACATTAATGGCTCTGACAACATCGATAGGGTTGGTTGACGGTTGTGTGACAAAAAGAGTTCAGGTATTAATAAATGGAACTTAAGGGACGAAGGCGCCTGAATTCTTCCTTCGTATTGTTAGACTTAAATCCGAATGCGATAGAAGTAGTTTTAAATCTCAATATAGATAATGTTAACTTTTTTCAAATCTTATCAAAAAAAAAACTTCTACTCTGTCACTCAAAATTGTGAGTTTAACTCAAAAATAAACAACACACACTTTTAAAGGGATACTGGATTAGATAATTTAAGAGTAAGTAAATAGATAAATAATTACTTTTAAAATAAATAATTTGCAGCATTCAAAAGCAGAACCATGAAAATAAACGAAAAAGAAATGTCTTGTATCCCTGATTGTACCAATAAATTACCTTGCCTAATATACGTGCGGCTTTTTAGATGTGTCCGATAGTGTCCAAAGTATCCGAAAACCGATCTAACAACGATTAGTCTCAGCAAATATCAGGCTCCATTTATTTATTTTAATTTATTTATATAAACATCATTCCTAAAGCATAAAGTTTAAACGGATAATCAAATTCATGGATATTTCTTTATGTTAATATTGTGTCGCTTCTTACAATTTTATGGGCTTGATGACAAAAATATTGTCCTCAACTTTTTTTATATTTGTATTAGGAAGTTATATTTTTAATAGAAAATAACATCCCATATTCATTAAAAGCCTGATAATGGAGCATTAATATTCATCGGTCAGTGTGTTTTAGAAAATTGCTACACGCAAGTAACAATTAATATGTTTAAAAAAGTCACAATTCTCACAACTTTCTAAAATAATAACCAGTATAATCAAATTTATTGGTGCAACATTCTGTGAAAATAACCAGTAAATATGGTACACAGGAAGTACAGTCGATCGCAAATGACATCTCTCCGTCCTTATATCGTTTGCCATAAGGAATAAAATAAAATTACATATATTCGGCAGCCATTTGAGCGAAATATAACGCGTCTTCTAGCAAAACTCGATATGTCCAATTAAGTGCGTGAGAAAGTCGGAAAAAACTCAATAATTTGTGTGTGATCGGATAAATTGGGCAAATAAAATAGATCTACCTGTTTTACAGCTTCTAGGTGAGATTCACACAGACTGATTATTATTTTAGCAATGTTCGAAATATTAACAGTGTTTTACGGTTTCTCGTCATAATTCAATATCTACTCGTAAATCAATCACATGTTGTATTATTTATATAGGGCACTGGGTAATCATATGATTTGGAAAAAAAAACTCCGTTTTAATATACAAATACATGCATTTTTTTAAAGTTTACAATGCACGATTCACTGACGAGTGGACAGTAGACAGACATCCCAGTTTGACTGGAAAAAGGACAAAAAAATAATGATGCTGATACAATGCTCTTTTATAATTCGTAATTTTATATGACTGTTTAAAATGGTTTGGTCATATTGTACGACTTGAAAATCATTGAATATGTAAGTTAAAGTACAATTATATTACAATCGGCCTTCGACAATATCTGAATAAGTTTCCACCTTATCTGGCCTCCACTTAATACCTGCTTAATAGTAGTTTCCTTAAGTTTTCTTACATGTATGTGCTATTTATAATTACATTATAAATTAATTACTACTTGAACTCATTTGATAGATACTACACTACATTTATTTTCTATTGGCATGGATATTCAAATTTCTTGCGTTTCAAAGCAGCTGCACGATACAAAGATCGAGCATAATTTGTACGGATCCAGACTGGTCGTTTATTGAACCAGATTCCTCGGGACCTGTTCATACTATTTGCGGGTAACTCAGGATTTATGGAGAAGTATGACGATGTCCAAACAGAATCTAATCACGTTTTGATTTAATTTCAAACTATTCATAGAGTGGAACACCCAAGACTAAGTATATTTTGTTTGGACCTTTTTTTGCAGACATAAAGTTATTAGGGTGAATGCATAACAGTTTGCTTAAGTCTCAGCTACACTACACTACTTTTAAAACGATTAAACCACTTTAGAACCAAGAAGTAATACCGATGGTATTTGAATACACCAGTAAAAATCGTTTTATTCCTACTGTTGATTACAGAATCAACTTATTAAGCTTTCTGACGCTTCTAAATGTACTAGGAGAGCACAAGTTTAAAGCAGGTTTTTGAAGCTTAATTGATAACTGGTCACATTAGCTTCAAAAATTGGGAATTTTAGAAGAAAGTTGTAAAAAATATTCTCAATTAATACTCAAAGTACTGGGAGAGTAGAAAATTACAGAGATTTTGCAGTTTAGTTTAAATTAAATTGACGGTACATTTTTTTTTCAAAAACACATATGAAAATATGAGTATAATTGACTGTACCTATACATAAACTGTAGGTAATATTATTTTGTTATTCATATATGAATAGTTCTCATTAGGAATAGAAAGATTTTCACGAGTGTAATCAAATACCTTAAGTATTACTTTTGGGTATTTGAGTTAAATAGATCTTTTGTTCATCGTCGTATGCCGTCAAAACTTTTGCTTTGTGTGTTTCCGTGATATACTGCCTATTTTTTCCTCATTTTATTTCAGTAACAATACAAAATGAGTGATGCAATTAATGAACCGAACAACCATTACCACCAATGATCATAGAACCACAGCTAAGGTAAAAAAAAGGCGACAAAGTCATCAGGAATGTACTTCAACCCCTTTACGATATCAAATGCCACCTGGTATAGTTCTGCGGTGAAATATGAGTAAATCGTTTGCGGTGGGTTATGTCTGTGGCTAAGGATGCGTTAGCTAGAGTCAAGATCACATCATTGTATAAAAAAAAACTAAAGAAGACGGTTTTTCATTTGTTTATTGCAGTTAATTAAGAAAAATAAATGATTTCTTGCATCTTGAACATGTGATTTTGGTAGAATTTCAACAAAAATATATTAAAGGTAGGATACCTTACCCTTTACGTGTTATTTCACTGAATGACGTGCTTTATATAGAGCAATAAAACAAATTCGAATCATTTACAGTGAAAAGGGCGGAAAAGATCAAACTTACCTATTAAGTAATTTTCAATTTAATTCAAGGTGTCACATTTGATAACAAATTAATATATTCAAATGTAAACTACGTATAATCCCAATAACACTTATGAATCACCATTTAAATTTTATCAAACAATATACCAAACTTAATGCTATGCTTTTGAATTACTAAGTAGATGCTAATGTATCAGCTCAGGTTATTTATGGTTTTAAGCCTAGCATTATGGGTCTGAGGCGCTTTTTAATAGGGTATTACGGTAAAATACCGAAAATCTCACGTAAATCAAATATAACGACGCCAAGCTTCCGACATGCACGTTGTTATGTGAGGAAGTGATGTTACTTAATTGAGATTTTATAGGCATAAGTTGAGTTTTCCACGCAAAAGTTCAAATTTACAGGCTGTTGTGATTTGAGGCCTGTGCTTTATCTAAGAGAGTGAGGAGGTCACCATCGGTAAAAAAAGTGCTATAATAAGCTTTTAACAAAGAAGAATTCAAATATGGAACATCATTTTGTATGAAGTATTAGACAGATTAGCAGAAAGCATTAGCATATTGTGAGACTAGCCGTCAATAGCAATTACGAATTGATCGGAGCCGTCTTATATTTGACTAGCGGTCACCCGCGACTTCGTCCGCGCGTTTTGAGTTTGCTCCCTCCCCTCCCGTCGCAGCGTGATGTTTTATGTCTTAAATCCTTTCTCAATAAATAAGCTATCTAACACAGAAATATTTTTTCAAATCGGTTCAGCAGTTCCTGAGATAAGCGCGTTCAAACCAACAAACTCTTCAGCTTTATAATATAACTAGCGGTCCCCCGCGACTTCGTCCGCGCGTTTTGAGTTTGCTCCCTCCCCTCCCGTCGCAGCGTCATGTTCTATATCCTAAAGCCTTTCTGGATAAATAAGCTATCCAACACAGAAATATTTTTCAAATCGGTCCAGCTGTTCCTGTGATAAGCGCGTTCAAACAAACAAACTCTTCCGCTTTATAATATATTAGCGCATTAGCGCAAGCGCACGTTGTACTTAAGCTGCGAACATTATTTTGGTGCGGAGTTATGTTAAAACTGTGATAGCTCCTAAGATATTTATTGAAATCAAATAATATAAAGGGCAACCTGGTTCTAAATGAAATGCTCGTGATGATGAAAGTATTTATTTTCATAAGAATAAATACCTGTGTGTATAATACACCTCTAAAAATAATGCATTATTTTTTTACAAATTTATTAACATAAAAAAGGTTGTAGTAAGTCAACCATACAATATAGACATATACTGTCGCGGACTTTATTATAGAACTCTTAATGTTGAACAATCCTGTCATACATGGTTTTTGTGTAACTTAAGCGGTTTTCGCAGCGTACGCAGCGGAAGCTCTCAAAAGGAATATCTTTCTCCCGTTTTCGCAACATTTTTCATTTCTGCTGTGGTCTTATGAGTCGTATCTTTATGTTATATAGCCTAAAGCCTTCCTCGATAAATGGACTATCCAACGTAAAAAAAAAAAACAAATCGGGCCAGTAGTTTTTGAGATTAGCGCGTTCAAACAAACAAACAAACAAACAAACAAACAAACAAACTCTTCAGCTTTATAATATTAGTATAGACTAGCGGTCTCCCGTGACTGGGTTCACGTGTTTTCAGTTTGATCCTCCCCTCCCGTCACAGCATGTTAATAGCCAACCTTCTTCGATAATATGCTTTGACGGACTCTGCTATATTGAAAAAGAGCAGCTTAAATCATCGATATAATTCTTCAATAAAGTTTACTACGAAAAAAATATGTCTCCGTCGTCAATTGTAAATAACTTTAAAAGTTAACTTAAATAGTCAATTATTTTTAAATATATAGGTACATATAATAATTAAAAAATATATCAACCTGTACAAACTTGTAGAGACTCATTAACGGTAGGCGACAAAGTGTTCTTGTGAAAACATAAATTTATGATTTAGCTTCCGTCTGCGTCTCCATAAATTAAGGCATTTGTCACATTAATTTCGCTTGTAATATTATATTTATGGTCGGGGACAGCTTTTTACAAATTTTATACGCGTTTTGATGCGATATTAAAAATCTGTTAATGTGAGAACCACTTGTATTTTGGAGCACCAGAAATTGATATCGTATATCATATGATCAGGTTTTAATACAATTAACAGCTGTATGCGTTTTATTCAATTTTATTGGTCTTTTATAGAGTTAGATACTTATGATATGTAGAGCGCCTTAAATGAAAGTAAAGAATCTATCGTCTGGGAAACTGCGCAAGAGCGTCTTCTCATCTCAATCACCTCAGTGTCTGATGACGAGAGTCTTCAACGAGTATGTGTTACCAGTGATGACATACGGATCCAGAACGTGTTCTGTAGCTATGGGTGTCATAAAGAAGCTTAAAATTACACAACGAGCGATGGAGCGAGCTATGCTCTACGAGATCGAATCAGACAGGAGGAGATACGTAGAAGAACTAAGGTAACGGAGATATCTCTACGAATCAGTAAATTCTAGTAGCAGTAGGCAGGGCAAATAGCGCGAAAAACTGATTATGGTTGGGGCATAAAAGTTCTAGATGAGACCTTTCAACCAAAAGCTCAGCGTGGGACGTCCACTAACAAGATGGACCGACGACCTTGTTAAGATCGTGGGATCACACTGGATGCAGACCGCTTGTGATCGGTCGCAGTGGAAAACCGTGGGGGAGGCCTATGTTCAGCAGTGGACGTCCTTTGGCTGATAATGATGATGATTATGAATCTATCAGTAACCAAAAGAGTCAAAGTCAAAATCAGTTAGGAATTGTCTGTGACAATCTTACTTTGCAGCTCTTATTACTTTTCTATAGTTCTTATAATAAATAACGCATTTGCCTTCTATTTAGGCGAAACAAATTCTTTTGGAATCTGTGCATGATGTCAAGCTTACCTACACCAACAGTCAAGTTTTTGAATGCGGTTTATTTTTATTTCATGATTTTATGTTTATACTCATTACTCAAAAAATACTGAAGCGATTTTGATACAACTCACTGTACCTGGGCCTAAGCTGAAATATTCCTTATTGAACTGATAAAGAATTGTCTTGCTATGACTTCTTGATATGGAGAAATCTTGAGACAAACATACATGTTCTTACGAAATTTTGTACACGTGCTAGAAGCCTTAACAGATCAGCAAAATTTTTTTTGTCCAATTGTGACAATATCACATACATACAGGTCGAATTGATTACCTCTTTTTTTTTTGAAGTCGGTAAAAAGTAAATATAATTTACGTGTATTGGTTAAAATGTTTGTTTAAGCATCTGTATGACCTCTGATCATAATAAAACAAAATGGAAAATTATTGATATGCAAACGCACTATTTACAAAACATATAGGTAACGGCTCATTAGCAAGCCTCACATATTTTAATTTTGGAAATTATCATATAAATATAATTATCAAATCGATTAACACGAGATTTTGCTCACACTATTAGTGTTATAAATTGCCTGTTACCGTGTCTATTAGGCAAAGTTTTGATTCTCACCGTTCGGATAGTAAAAAGCGTTTGATTAATAAAGTTTTTGGACGAACCCGCTAGGTGGCTAATGTGTTTGACCCCTCGTTATGGTGTTAGCTTTTGAACTATGCTCTCAATATATAACCACGAATCAACGTCTAAACATTGCCCATTACTTGGGAAGCAGTCACGACAATTCGTATTAAGCTTAACGGCCATCCATCAATTGACATGTAAATTTTGATAACACAACAACCATTACCGGTTCCATTCGAGTATTAAAAACGAATCGCCTTTGCCGTTCGTACGTCCGTTTCGTTACGTAAACAGTTTGTCGATGCAGTCGTTGTATGAGATGAACGTAGAAATGGGAGTGTGATGTATAGACATGCGTCAAGCCAAAAATCGTTATAATAAACAGACGATATTGAATATATTTGCGTCAATTTCTAACAGTCAGATCGTAAATCTGGTTATCAAATGTGTAAGTACTGTGTATCTTTAGGTCGATTATCCAGTGGTTGTGTTAATAAAATAAATTACCAAACTCACATGACAATTCATCAATATGAAAGTAAGTGAGAATGTTTAGTTATTATATTTGCAAATTGCTTTTTCTGGTAAGTAAGAATAGTTAGTAATAAATCAATCAAGTAACCAGCTGGTGGGTAGCAGTAATATTACCAAATATTTTTGAAATATTTTTATTGAATATTATTTTCTCTTCCAAAATATTTTTATCCACTGATATTTTTTTCTCTTATTGTCGTCGATAACTAGCGTTTTTAGGAATATTTTCAACTCATCTATTTTATTTGTCAATTCTGTTATAAATCTCAAAATCGTACAAAAAATAATTGCCTGATTTGAAACCACTGTGAAATTCTCACAAACGGGTGTTGACCCATTATCAAATTGAGGTAAGCGATATCTATTTGCGGTTCCGTATATCGTGTAGGTACTTATTACCGTTTGCACAGTTAATTTTATCATAGATAGAAGATTGCACAATTTACTTTCATGGCGTTGAAACCATAAGGTGTAGTCTGTAATGTCACTCGATTTAGACTAAAATATAGAGCTTTTAGAGTTATGAGCTGGATTTTTGACACTACAACCCCATTGCTTATTGTCCGTGCGAACCATATTCTCATAACTTTTTTGTGCATTGTACCTATGTATTTAGTATTAGAATCAGAGCAACATCCTTTTACCTTAGTACTTCTACCAATATTTTTATTACGTTCTCGGAAGCCAATATTCACACTCCGAACCAATAAGTTCTCAGTGCAGAACTAGATTAATAAATGTAATGCTATAATTATGCTAATTGCCTGAGAAGCAAGGCAGGACGTCCGTCGTTCAGCCTACCACTATAATCCAGTCTTGTCTTAGCTCATGGGAATACACTTTTATGTGTTTTAAGTTACTTTTTTTAGTATTTTCGGATGGCATCAATCATCCATATATTTTAAAAGTTTAAACTTATTATTTATATATGCCTAGCCGTAAAATCAACAGACAAACAAAATAACAGTTTCATATTTTTTTTTTGAGAATCTATACTAATAATTTAAAGCTGACGAGTTTGTTTGTTTGTTTGAACGCGCTAATCTCGGCAACGACTAGATCGATTTCAGAAATTATTTGTGTTGGATAGTTTATTTATCGAGGCAGGCTTTAATCTATCAAACATTACGCTGTGACGAGACGAAAGAGAGCAAACTCAAAACGCGCTGACGAAGTGCTACCGCGCTGACGAAGTGGGACCGCTAGTAAAAAAACAAATATGAGAGAAAATATTTCATGGAAAGTATCATCTCATGTGTAATTATGATAAAATTTTCGAGGGTGTACATCATCGCATTTACTAGAAGACAGCTGGCATTCACAATGAGTGTAAAACGAATAATGAAAAAAAACTTATAACTTGATTAAACCGCAAACACTTGCATCCACTCAACTGAATCAACGTTTTTACCTAGAAAGACGAGGTTTTCTATTCGAGTATCACACCTGAGATCGATACTCAATACTAATACTCAAGTAACAGTTATCGATGCTCGTCACGGTAGAAGCACCATGGCTTTCCCAGTCCCATATCACTGTCAGGCTCTCATATGATATCGATACCGTGATGTTCTTTGCTCTTACTGGTCTAGTGATTTCAGTACTGAGAAATTAGTTTTTAAAGGATATTAATGACGCAGCGTAGGACGTCCACCAACAAGATGGACAGGATCAAACTGGATGCAGACCGCTAGTGATCGGTCGATGTGGAAAGCCGTGGGGGAGGCCTATGTTCAGCAATGGACGTCCTTTAGCTGATTATGATGATGATGATGATTAATCATAAATGTATGACTTTTCTTTCTGACTACCGTCAGATAAGACGTATCCGACTGAATCCTGATTTTTCACCGTTAAATAAGGAATATTCGTAGAATGAAAAACGATACGTCTGAATTCAAAACGTCACCTATTTGTCAGCAATTAATAAAACGTTAAATCGTTCATTTTATACTTATTCAGTCGGATAAGTCTTATCCGACTTTCGTAAAATCAGCCCTCAATAAATACAAAACGATGGCTTTTAAAATGAAATGAACATAATTGAATGTTGACAAATAGGTGATGTTTTAGGCGTATTGTATTTTATTCGACAAATATTCCTTATCTGACATCAGAAAAATCAGGTCTTAGCAAAGCAAAACTTTCCTAGAGATTTCTGATCAAAGTTTATGTTACTGACTGTGTAATATAATATAAGACAGTCAAAAAATAGCAGGTAGACTATCTAATCGTTTTTTGACAAATTTGAAACTCCTCTGAGCATTGTACTTTTTTTAAATTCCCTAGCAGATGCATCATTCAAAAGCAATATGCCACATTATCACATTTGTGTTTTTTCTCATCATTGGCACATGTCAATTAATCGCTCATTGATAGCCGCAGGTAAGTCAGTTTTTGCTAAAAAGGCAACTTTCGAATTCGCACCGCAACATAACTATCATTTGTATGGTTTTTATTATACTAACGACGCGTTGGATAGTGGACTTCCGGGCTTATTTCTGTACCTGTTAGTTTTTGTGCTTTTAAATTAAAAATACGTTATATGGTTGAATGAGAGAGTGGTGAATTTTTTAATCGATTCACTTTTGTTTCGATCCCAGTTTGTTGATAGTCTTTTCCCTTACGGCATTCCTTTTATCTATTCTATCTGTGGTTTTGCTAAAGAAGAATTAGAAATGGTTATATACCTTTAGTTTTTGTCCCCATAAACATTCTGGCAGTACGAAATCATATATCCGATCGATGTAATCCTATCTCCGATCGAAAATAGCTACCTACTTTTGACTATAGTTTGCATATAGGGAATTGCCGTTATGCAGTGTGTTCCTAGTTAATGTGCAATCCGAATAGGAGATCAAAGTAGCCCTCAAAAGGATCAAAAAGTCAAACGTTTTTTTTTAAATATTAGCTTCTATTGAACAATGATATTTTCATTTTGTACTGGGATGCTACGTGCAAAAATATCAATTTAGACAAATATGTTATTTTAAAAATATGATAAGCCAATTGATTGAGCTTTTTGTTATATTTACTTCCTAACCAAATCGCACATAATCAGGAACACACAGTAATAAATTAACATAATTTTGAACTAAAACCAAATTTGTCAGGCACACAAAATACAAATAGGTTAGTTCCTTATTACTTCTCTAAATAAAAAATACTTTCTTTCTATAAAAGCGTAATGAATTATTTTTATAAGTAAATTACACACAGACAAGTTAAAAAATAAGCAATAAAAAAACAATAGCTTATTATCACTAAGGTGCAATAGAAAAACATTGTAACCTATGTTACCTATTAAGGCCTTTAGGTGCTACAAATTTAAGTTCAAGTTCGAACAGAAGCACATGTATTTGTTAAGAAGCAAGCTACAAATCACGATTCAATGGAGCAAACAACAAATTGGTTTCCTACAAATAATTATATTTTATAGCAATGTCTGCAGTGATAGCAGATAGTACATAATTCTAGACGGAACTCTAACTAACTAGTCGGGCTGGTGAACTATCTCATAGCTCAAAGAAAACAGTTAACCTCAAAATGCATTTACTCTTTAAAAATTAGGTAATACGAGTGTAAAGAAAAGCTCGTAGCTTATGTAGTCGTAACGGTTTTTTTTAATCAGGAAAATGCACTACGTAACTTCAATTAGTTATTGTAGGTCTTTAACTGCCTCGGTGGCGCAGCGGTTAGAGGGTCATACTTTAATGCGACGGGTGCGCTAGAGGTTCCGGGTTCGATCCCCGGGGCGGCCCAAAAATATGTACCTTGGTTTTTCTGTCCAGAAATTCTCAGAGCAGCCCGGAGTATTGAAGTTGGCGATGTTTCACCCCAGTGCCTCGGAACGCGCGTAAAGCCGTTGGACGTAAATTATATAAAAGGAAAGAAAGAAACCAGAACGATAAAAACTCTCCGAAATATCAAGAGAGAAAAATACTTTTTTTGTGAACATGTCATTTTCACTTGCATACTCCGCTGCTAGAGAGTAGTTAAACTTGTTTTTATAATAACTAATTAGCTTTTGTGTATAAATAAAAAATGATGCTTGGAAGTAATGTTGACAGTGTAATTAATGTTTCATCTAGTACCACTAATAAGAATAATGTGCTTTTTTATCAATTAAGATACGTTACAACCTGCCTGATCACTTTTGCCTATGCCGTAGTGAGAGTCTGTCATTAGATTTATATTAAACCATTCATTGTATTTCCATACAAGAGCGGAAAAGTACTTGTAGTAAATTCAAAATAGCTTTTGTTTTCGATGCTACCTTATTAGGAGTATTCACTGGAACAAATAAAATTGTTGACACACACTATTATTGAGTAAGGGCTATCTTTATTAAAACCAAGGAGTTACTTTAGTGATTCATGGTTTGTACTAAAACTTTATTTATAACTTTAACATTACCGAATTATCTTTGCAACATACAACCCACGTGTTTTGTCGTAAAAACATACTAAGTGACTATTTGATAATTTGAGATACCATTGGTGTAAAAATCAATTTAAAAAAAGGAATGAGTATGAAAAAAATAAAAAGTAAGCTGAAATGTTTAACAATATATTAAAATACTGTCTCTAATGCTCAGGCCTCATTATAAAAACAAGTTGGCAACACCGTTAATTACAAATGTACGTCTTCTCCACTCATCCTACTTCACAGAAGAAAAACAAGTTAACACTTCAAACATCAGCCAGAACTACGATCCGGTAGTGGGTTAATTTACAATGCCCTAACAAAATATGCGATCGTTTAGCCATAAATATACCATAATAGAAATGCTCGGAGCAACTTTATAATGGGCAATTTCCTAATTTCCCAACTATCGTTCTCACGATGTAACAAAAATGTACGGTGACAGCCTTCCGTTCGAGTATAGTATCGTTTATAATGATCCCACTGTATTTATTACTTGATTACATCTGATATGGTTTTTAAAAGGCGATTCTGATCAGTACTAATTACCTTGTTGATAAACTGTCGTTGGATCTGTGTAAGTGACAAAACAAACCGAAGTTTAAATATATTTCTTAATGTTTTGTCGTAAAATGTAACACTGATTAGAAAAGCGCCTTTTTTAGATTTAGAATCTTACCACTTTACCAACCGTTTAAAGTCAGTAAAATAATCCAAAGATTTTTAATTATTCGTGATAAAGCTTCTGAAAATGATGTAATTTCATTTTCCAAGCATGGCATGACAAGCTATAAAAGCTTTTCGTGAAGGATGTGATTTCAAGAACACGTTCTTATAATACCTAATACACCTTGGACAGTGTATCTGAGAAAAGTTTAAGGAAGTCACAGGTCATCCATCAAAGTTTTGTTAACATGGAGAGAGCAAACCCATTTTGAATAAAAAGCAATAACAAATATTTTTTCTCACCAATTACATACATTTCTCTGATCATAAAGTAAGTGGCCAACACACTTTTGTAATGTAAATCAGACACGACGGTGGTAACACAACACCCAGACCCAAAATAATATAGAAAATGATGATTTCTACATTGACCCGACCGGGAATCGAACCCGGACCACGCAGCGGCCTTGAAGCCTAGCTTTCTTAGCCACTACACCACGGAAGTCATCATAGCATGATAGTATATTCATTCTTATTCCAGGCCAGTTGTATATAACTTGACTATATCTTACTTAAAAGATAAAAAGTTTCCTTCTATACTAAATTAGACGATGAAAAGCATAAAGCCTTTTATAGTGTATAGATAGCACCATTAGAATTAGATGGCCAATAAACTTAATATGGAATTATGCCATTGAGATTGGAGATAAAAATGTATAATGATCTTCGGAAGCAACGAAATGATGTGATCGGTCACGATATTAGTTCGAGTTGTCTGTCTACTAGTTTACAATGTTCTAAGTTTTACCGGTATATAATTTAGTAAGAATTGTAAAGAACTTTTTATATTTTTTGAAACGTCAAACTAAACGCTTAAACTTGCTTTTTTATCAACTTCAAAATAGGAAAGTGATCAATTCAATGTGTATGTATATGATATCGTTAGAATTTGATAATGTTTGAGTATGTTGATTTATTAAGGCTTTCAAACACGTGTGCTAATTTTCTTGAGCGTTTTTATGTTTATTTGTATTTGTTTGTCTACGGATATAACAAAAGCGAAAAGTCGTAGCGAGGTGATTATTTTTTATTTCAATCTGGCATATTTCTACTAAGGGTACTGTGTAAGTTCACATTCGGTCCAGTACCTAGTCTTTGACATATGGGTAGTTACTAAAAGCAATAAAATAAATAAATAATTAAAAAATTAAACCGCCGTCTAAAAACTCATTAAAAAGCTTAAAATAAGTCCTCTGTTTAGGAGAAACAAATTCACTTGAAGTTTGTGCGTAAGGTGTTGGTGCACATTCGACAGCACATCAGGTTACCCACTTTTGTTGCAAACTAGCCCTTATTTCAACTGCATAAGATACCGTAGTATACCTTGATGGACATCAGGTTCGTACATAAGCCTGAGATCATGCACCGACTCCAAATGAATTTGTTTCTGTCAAATCTCGTAAAATAAGCTGTTATCGATTTATATGATGTTTTCAGTGAATAATGTATTTATCCGTCATACCAAAGATGGCAATCGGTTTCTACCAAAGAATTCAATGTCCGTTCTATACAGCAAAAGGTTTTAATTCAACATTAGCGGTATAACAATAGGTGATTATAATTCTTTGTAGAAAGCAGTTGCACTACAGGGGTATCATTGTGTTTGTGCGTTCAAAACTCGTGCTACGTGCGGTTTACACTAGACGATTTTTAGAAGGGATTTAAGGCAATATATTCTAATCGTATTTGGCGATTTGCTCCAATTTATTATAAAATTTTATTTATTCATAGCACGAACGCTATTTTGTAAACTGCAAGTAACTCATTTCTCTTTTGTGCTTTTATTGAGATAATATAAAATACATACATGAGTATACAATATACTGATCACCAAATTAACTGAGTTCATTTCCCAATCCATTTATCCTAAGTGAATTAAAATTGGTAATATCCTTCTTTGAATAAATAAATATATAAACAAGCGCCAGACAACACACCAACTGTCGTGGTTTCGAAGTAAGGAATTTTCTTCTTTGTGTTACGAATACCAGAAAATAATTATGACGGGGGCGACTCCCGTAAATACCTAAATAAATATACATACATCACACCTAAATTTGCCCCTTGCGGGTTTAGAACCCGCAACGGCCGGCGTGATAGTCAGGAACTCTAACCAATACACCAAACGATAAAACCAACCATAGTTGATATAAAACGAAAAAACTGCTCAAGAACTCAGATTAAGACAAAAATAATGTACTAGCATATCCAATACAAAAATGATACACACGATATACGAGTAAATCGTTTTGTGTAAACCGTACGTATCGATGAATCGCTATCAAAATTTCAATTACAGATCGATTCTTAATGGGAACAGGCTAACAAGGAACAATCTGTTTTCAATTAATTACACTTATAATTAGGGTTGGTATAGGTATGTCTAAACGGATATCATCGGACAAATGACTTGTTTCTTATCCACTGGAGCGACCCGGTCACTTTTCAAACATGCGTTATGACTCTACTGGATAGCGTAAACCTAAAATAATAAAAATCTTGTTTATCAAAAAACGAATAAAGTAAGCTAAGCAAAGCCCTAAATAAGAAAAACATAAAATTTAACGAAAAAGTATCTGTTATTTGTTTGTTTGTGATCAATAGATTTAAGGGATCCTTATTTAAAAAGATGCGTAATACCAAGCTCTATAATTTTCGGATAGATATTTTGGAATTCGGAGTTACCCAATCCATACATCACTAATTCTTTAAGATCACTTTCGGTCAACTGTGAACGTGTCTACGTGAAATCTTTTTATTATTTCAATTGAACTATTGTATACTGTTCAAGCGTATCTATTAGTAATTGTTATTTATTGATTGTATCAATTGAGGTTAATATTTCACTGGGTTAATATCATTAAAATAGAATGCTTTATGGTTCTGAAGTGAATATTGTATTTTGACTATTTTTGGAAGAAAAATAAGGTTTATTTTAATGAAAGTTTCTAGTTTGCTTAACGTACCTTTATCACAGTCATCATTATCATCATTACTATCAGCCAAATAATGTCCACTGCTGAACATAGGTTTTTCTCAGAAACCGATCACAAGCTGATTGCATCCAGTGTGATCCTGCAATCTTTGCAAGGTCGTCTGTCCATCTTGTCGGTAGAAGTCCTAGCCTATGTCTTTAGTCAAAATGTCTCCGAACTAGAACTTTACTGTCTCAACAGACATCGATTTCTACCAAAGAATTCACTTTGTGCCCTGCCCATTGCCACTTGAGCTTACTGATTCTCAGGGCTATATCCGTTACCTTAGTTTTCTACTCATTTCTGATTCGATATTGTAGAGAAATACAAAGCATAACCCTCTTCATCGCTCGTTGTGTTATTTTGAGCTTAATAAGGCCAATAGTTAATAATAATAATAATAAATTTCTTTATTTAAAAAATATATATAACAGTGTTTTGAATGACACTTGTGTTGGGAATAACTCGCTGCTTCGTAGTTAGAGACAGTGTTTCGGATCCGATGTCATCGATGGTAACATGCACGGGTTGAAAACTATTGTCTTCAACAGTCCTACCTTCTTTTCATGACATACCCTCTGTATGAGAACAGGGACCGCTTAGTGCCAAAAAGTGGCATTACATAAATCGCCTGCCTCCGCGTATTAAATCTTTCGAATTGATGTTTACTAGTTAAAGTTGGTCGGATTTGGATTTTTTCATATTTTCAATAGATTTCAATTAAAAATGTGACGATTTACGATTATAAATTATAATTTACAAAAAAACAAAATACACATGAAATATTTGATGTAAGTGTGATCAACAGATTTGGTTATTTTAATGTTAAGAATTTTTAGTCCGATATTATCAAAATCAAAAGTACATGATTGTACATAAAATGGATTCCTCAATAATTAGTATGCAAATTTTATTAAGATAAGCTTGTTTAACCATAACATGCTTTATACTAATTTCTACGATTCATGTTTTATGCAGATACCAAGTCCTATATTAAATAGCTTTCATAAAATGCAGCGAAATGATAATAAGCCGACACAGAATAAGTCGAGAACGGAACCTGGCTAGATGCTTTCAAAATCGATAACACTCGACTGCACTAACTTTACACGAGTTATTCTAATCAAATGGAACTTGCGTGCTCTAAATATTTATACGCGTCTCTCGCATAACGCCGTCTTTATGAATACTAAGAGGTGGACACTTGTTTCTAGTGATGTAGAAAATGGTTTATAGATAGTAAGATTTCTCGGAGTTGTTTGACAATTAAAAAATATATTTGTTTTGAATAGTTTATTATTAAGGTTTTGGGGTATAAAACATCACGCTACAACGAGAGGGGAGGGAGGAAAATCAAAACGCGTGGATGCAGTCGCAAAAGACCGCTTGTAAAAATTTAAGCCACAGATCAAAAATGTCAACGTCTTCTTATTAACCAAACTACCTTTTCAGACCATGCGTAGCGTAGGGCGTCAGCCTAAAAGATAGACAAAGACTTTGCGAGATCGCAAGATTACACTTAATGCAGAAAACTTATCACGAGTTCACTTTAAAAAATATACGATTTTGTTTGTTTGCAGTTGTTTGGCTGGTGATAATGCTGATATTAACCTTATTTATTTGTAACCAATATCTTGTTTTAAGATATCATTACATCACTATCTGCCCGCTCCTGGGTCCTTTTCGCATATTGCTTTCCATTCTGAAAACTCGTCTCATAAACTCGTGATGCGTTATTGTATTATGCTAACCCTGACATGTTTATGTTGCGTTCCGTTGCACGAAGCACGGTGTTTTATTTGTGAGCTTGATTGAATATCGGTATTGGTGTTGAAAAGTAAAATCTTGAACATTTGAGTATTTGTTTGATCAATGAGGGTTCGAAGTTAAATGAAACTGTTTCATCAGAAACAGACTCTAAGGCCCGATTTCTTTATCAATAGTAATAGTAAAATGGCCATGCTCGCTGTTAAAAGTTAATGACTGTGCGTGTTTAGAAGAAAAAATCCTTAACAAATGGTGAATAAATAGCCAGTCTGGCATTTAGTAAACGAATTTTTTCTTCAAAACGCACTATCGTAGAAATTCAACCACAGGTAATAAATTTAACCATTACTATCGATTAGTAAAATAGACTTGGTTACTTTTGAATTAAGGGATACAAAGGTTTTAAGTAACTTATTTTTTATATTTTTTCATATATAACGTCATATCTTTGTATACATCATAGAAACATATTATTTTTTGGAAATTTGAGATTTTTTTTATTTTTATTTTCTCTAACAAAGGAAAATTCATTTTTTTAAACAGCATGCTGACGATTTTAAAAGTTATCTACATCATTGGCTTCACTTCTCTCAATTCAATGCGCAAATCATTCTTTTTCTTTAATCTCATACTTACTTAATAAAAAATAAATTACTGAAAAAAATAATTATCTTCATCTTTAATTTTCTCAAAAACTAGCGTATAAAAACCCAAAGTGTATTCTACAAAAAATGGTCCATTTATTGTGCAGAATCAGTCCTTTAAATATTATCACTTAAAACGAGGTGACCTTATATTGGTTAAAAACTGACTTACGATATCTAGTTAAGTAAGTAAAATTAAGAATCCTGATTTGGTTTTATTGTGTAGACTTTTCGTGTTCTTAAATTAATTTAAGTACTCTTTATCGCTCATTTACTTTTCTCTAATTAATGCAATACCGACCTGAGTACTTAATTATATATTTATGCGCAATTAACTTCATGCCTATTTACTACTTGAAATTATAACTACTAGCACGAACTATTACAGTTAAAACAAATCTGCTGTGTCGTGATACATCAATTAGTTGGACGTTAGTAATTGCCGAACTGTGTTTATGGGTGCTTTTAATTATAAATGTATATGGAATTCAAATGAGAAGTCATGTGGGTTTGTTAGTATAGATTAATGTACTGTAAGACCGCTTCAAATGGTGATACGCTATGATATTACTAATTTAGGCCCAGTGCTCGCGGAATGGTTTTTTTTCGTGTGGTATTTTGATAACGAGTTTTGCCGTTCTGCTGAAAAAAACAACTGTTATTTCTACGCGTAAAAAATATTACTCGGGAGAAGGTCAATTGTATATAAATCGTGACTCTGTGACAGCAAAAATTTGTTTTTCATTCATAAAAGAGCATTCTATTGGTGAACTATTTACGAATATAAACTGCATGAGAATTATAGTAAAAGTCTAAAAACAGTTTTTTTTTTTAACAATTACATATAGAGAGCAACACCATCCCTTCGGGCATTGCAACCGTCGAATCATAATAACGCAAACAAAGTAGTTAATATTTTTTATATATTTTTATACTTGGTTTATTGCAATTAGTAGTACATATTTTATTTTTTTTGTTTTTAATACCTTTTAGTAATTTTATCGTCACGCTCTTTCTTTTGTCCTTTTATCAGTTCCTTTGCGCCGCCTGTATTTTCTCTGTATAAACTTATAGTTGACCGGTAGAGAATACTTTAAGCATTAAAACCGCTTAATGTAGGTACTTTTTGTTTGTGCATGAAATGTGTAAAATAAAATAAATACATAAATAGCTTTATGCATAAAAAATCAAAGGTTTTAAAAAGTTTTACAGTTTTCTGACTGTACTATTGGTATGTCAGAGACCGTGAAAGACATTGTTATTGTACATATTATTATTCAATACTTACTTGTCTATTCAATTTTACCGCATCAATATCACAATGTACGCCATAAATCCATGTTAACACCGCACACTTTCAACGGCTCACCCCGAGAAAAATTGCCCATACGCCGAACGTTGGCCTTCACACTTCCGTCACTCAACAATACTGCAAAAACACAAGTTCAGCGCGTGAACTATTGAAGAAAAACTCCATGACGTAATCGGGTGAAACACCTAATTACTTATCTCACATAACTATTGAATGAGCTTTCCCTTTTGTTTGGAAACAATGCACTCTCTTAGTGTGGTAACACATGGCTTTTTACAACGATATTCACACAGTTGAGTAAAGAACTCAAAACATGTGGACAGATTAGCGATTGTGTGGCCAATGGCTTCCTGAGTTTTTGATAATAAACAGCCGGTTTCACTAAGTCTATTTTGTGGTGTGGTGCTGCTCCCAGTGCTACCAAGAGGCATAAATTGCACATCAAACGATATTTTTTTTAACTTAAGGAACCAATTGTATTGGCGACTGTATCTATTCATACTTGGGGACATGCATGCATGCATATATGCATAGCATGGATCACAAACATCATGTTTCTAATTTAATAAAAAAAAACATGCAGCTTTCTTCGTCATTATATCCTTTTCACATTGTTGTTTACCCATATATTTTTTTAAACATTTTAACATCCTTCTGGCTGCGATCGGAGATGGATATTGCTGCCCGGTCTTAAGGCACTGGAATAGGGTACACGTTGGCGCCAAACCTTCGTTTGTAAATGTTAAATGTGATTAACACTAACACTAGTCATAGGTCCCTATTATTACTAACCCACTTTATAGAATTTTATTCTGAATTAAATTATATATTAGTATTATTATTATTAACATTTTTTTAAAGAATTTTAACGATTTAGGTTAGGGTAGGAAGATTTTAGGTTTTTATTTTAGCTAGAAATTGAAACCGAACTCTATATTTCAGTATATCTCACTAGAAGAACTAACGCTAATGAAATGTAAAAGATAACCCACAAAAAGACCAAAATAAATTCACACACGATCGAATTCAATATATATCACTCAAATAAGAAATCAATTATTCATGTAACATCTAAAGTCTGGGCTTTCTATAGACAAGTGATGGACAGTCACGAAATTCATAAGCTTTGTAATTACGACGTATAGGAGAACGAGTTTATTTAGTAAATCTGTTAGTTCATATCGGTAATGTCCATTTATCTTGTTTTTAGCTGGCTGTGGTGAAATCAAAATGGAAAGTAATGGTTTTAAAAGTTTGAGGAAATAAAGAGCATATAAACAAAACTTTAATTAAATGTATTGCTTCTACAAATATTTAAAGTGAAAAAAAAAGTTCGTAAAAAACATAAGTTAAAATAAAAAAATAAACTTTTAAAAAAAGTAAAAACCGACTTCAAAACCAAAATGCACTAAAAAGTCTTAAATAAACTCTTCACCATTGAAAGGAAAGGAATCCGTTTTAGGCAAACAATTTATTTTTGGAGTCGGTGCTGTGATAGTTGATGCTTGATGTTCAAAGTGATGGCACCGACTCCAAAAAGAAATTGTTTGCCTAAAACGGATTCCTTTCCTTTCAATGGTGAAGAGTTTATTTAAGACTTTTTAGTGCATTTTGGTTTTGAAGTCGGTTTTTACTTTTTTTAAAAGTTTATTTTATTTCTTCATTTTTAGTGATTACATAAGAGCGGGGGGGGGGGGGGGGGGAGTTCCACCTTACGATTCTATTTTTTACGAAGCTACAAATTACCTATCATAAGTTTCGTCATTATAATTACTGAACTCCTAGGCGTTAAGGAGTTCCACCATCAGCTCAGCCCCACAAAATGTTGACTATCAGACATAACAACACGTCAACATTAAGATTCTAGTAAAGAAACACTATACGTGCCTTTAAAATTTGAGGGTTTCTCTCGAATACACCAAGATCCCATCATCAGATCCCAAAATGGAAAAAATGGGACCAACTAGAAGGTACACCCTCTAAGTATAAGATTCGGTCGACAAACGACTGAAATATGAGGTAACATACATACAAAAAAAAAAAAAAGATAAAAAAAAAACATACAGTCGAATTGATAACCTCCTCCTTTTTTGAAGTCGGTTAAAAATAGGGCCTGGGGCCCTGTTTGTCAATCAGTCGCTTTAATACGGCGTGTGAATTTGATAGATTGTCAAATGAAAAACAGTTGCAAGCGACACAGGAAAGATTTTAAAACATAAATTATACGTTCAAATGTTTGCGTGCTTTTCGTTGCAATGCAGTCGGAATATTAATGCGAGCTATTCAAAAATAGAGCTCGTGATAAAAAACTGCAATAGCTTTTTTTTTAAAAAAATTGTGTATTTTTATTATTAACTGCACAAACTATCACCAAGTATTCTCTCAATGCCAATGCTCTGCGATTTCTTTCTTGTCCACCATTATCAAACCCAACCCTATTGTTTCAAGTATTCCCACGTTTTTCTCATGCGTCTAAACGCGTAATAGAGTTTTATAATGTTTCCTAATACAGTACACGTTATTATATTAACTTAATTTTGACGAAACATCAAAGGAAAAGTTTTTGGGAGACTGATCAACTTAACTATGAATCTCACTGACTTAAAATTTAAAAGGTATAATTTAGAAAAGTTGTTTTCATTTCAATTCAAATGCAGAAATTGAGTATTTCCAAGCTATTTTTGACAGTTTTTTAAAGTATAAAACAACAATAAATAAACATGTAAATGTGCTTATGAAATCAGCAAATAAACTCCCGTTAAAATAACTCTATAACAGTACATAAATCAATAACTCTACAAGTATTTCTTCAATAGAAACCGGCTGTTAATGTTGAGGCGTCAACAACAAATGCCAATATAAATGGGCGTTGTCAAAATATTCGGAACGTTCGTAATTAGCCCCTTGTCCGAACAAAGGCGGCGGCGCAATCAGTGTGCGCGTGCGCAACAAAAGGCTACTAGGGCCCCTATTTTTGAATCACTCGCTTGGATATGTCGTGTGATTTCCATTCAAAAGCGACCTAAATAGCAACGAAAGTGGAATAAATTATATACGTTAACAAAATTAAGTCATGTTTTTTGTTATAAACCCTGTGTGAAATTAAACTGTTTTTTATTCGAAAATCGGACATTAATGTCCCATTTATCAATGAAAATTAGTGTTATTCTACTCGGGATTGATTCGAAAAAAGAAAACTGTTTTTTTTGTGATTACTAACGTCTATATTTCGCGTAATTTTCATTCATATTTAATTCGTTTTCAAACGAAATTCACACGCCACATTCAAGCGAGTGATTGAAAAATAGGGCTTCAGGTGTTCCATCTTAGAATCGCCCGCATCGAGATATCTACTGATTTTCACTCGACACGGCATTGAATGCCTTTTTCCATTGGTTTCGAATGTTTAATCACCACTGAGGCTCTGGAGCTCTATTTATGAATCATTATTTTGCTGTCTTGAACTACTCGTATACTATGCCTTTCATTTTTTCATCACTTTGCTACAAACACATTTCCCTCATTGTGAAAATTATAAGTCAAACAAAGTATTATTTTGTAACATTTTATGTTATGTAATCTGCAAAACTACTTATATCTCATTAGAATTGATTGTAACGGGATTGCTACCATGTACCTTATTATTTTTGAGTTTCCGATATTTCGGCACTGTTGCAAGTGCCATGGTCAATCCCGTTACAATCAATTCTAATGTTAATGACCATGTAAGTTTAAATCAATATATTACTTATATCTCGTCTTGTTTTGCTGTAGCGTGCATTAAAGCAGACAAGTGATTAGAAAAATAGATCTGGACATCTGTGAACAACACACTTTTTTTACTACAACAGTCTAGTCCTATTTAAGGTATTCAAAGAATTTCAATAAATACACTTATCATCATTTCACAAATAAAATCAATTAGAATCTCACTCTCTAGCTTGCATATCAACAAGATCACAGTACTTGACTCAATCAGTAAGTAAACACGATTTAAATGAAAATCAGGAGTATTCTTATTAAAGATCTCCGTGGTGTAATGACTAAGCGCGCTGGGTCACTGTACCGAAGTCACGGTTCGATTCCCGATCGGGTTAATAAAGTAATCAAAATTTTCTGTATTGGTTTAGAATGTTTTTAACACTCACAGTGTCATATTTTATATTCATTCATAAACGTCACGCGTAATGACGTATCCGTCAGAGATCACAAATTTCGCAATGTCGGACAGACGGCACATAAATGTACTAAACAGTTGTGTTTAGTAAATTTATAACATAAATAAGTGTTACAATTAGCACTACCTCACAATAATCCATCATATTCCGTAACTATGCCATTTACTAAAACTTAACGCAATCAAATTGGCTTACCGTGTCCGCCTTTGCACTGTGGCTTAACACTTCAAACAACCGTTAAGCATAACCACTATTTACCGAAAAATAGAAAACGATTCGTCGTACATCATTAGTCGCTTCCGTTTCCGCTATAGCTAGTTCTTACTATCGCACAGATAACTCAATGCATTGCTAACGAACGCAAATTAATTACGTACATTCCGGGCGAATATAGTGCTATAATGTTTGCGGGACCGTGTTAAGAGGATCATCAGTCAGACATCAAGGATGAATAAATATTAGTTAATAAAAACACGAGGAAAGGAAGCGGTCTAATCGATTTTTTATAGATAAAGATATTTATTATGGCGCTCTGACTTGTAGCATCCGAATTTTATATTTATTTTGTTGTAACCAATGGTATTTCAAACAATGGAACCTTTTCTTGAGCATATCTAAACAAGAGATTATTAAAGGGACATAGAGAGCAATATTCTCTTTCGAAATGAATTAAAAACAGTCATTAAAGCCCGAGCGAGTTTCAACACCTTTTTTAACGTCTTGTTTAGTCTTGGTGAAAAAATGAAAGTTCGTCTTAGTGTTACTGAGAGCTTTTTTTCATAGAACTACGTGCGTAAGCTCATAGAAGCGGGCATATGTCCGTTCCGCTTAGGACCTTGAGTTTTACCTTCTTTGACTTTGTGTATGGTGGTGTAGTTGGAAAAACAAAGGATAATATTCAGTTTTTAATTTAATGGTATAAAGTATAAAAAGACGAAAAAAATGTATGTACTGACTATGCTATCGTAAATTGCGGTAACATAATGGGTAAATTAATTTTTGAATTATTCATAACTAAAATTATAATTTTTGTGTACCAACCGTTATTGATATATTTATTTACTTTTGTTAAAAAATAAGTGCTACCAATATTTACAAATAAATAGACATTGTGTTGACATTACCACAATGCTGAAATGACGTTATCTTAAATCTTGCAAGCTACTTTTAAAGTGCCAATCGGAATAAACTAATACACATTGCGATCTCGTTTTTTATACAACGCCTTGCACCCGACTGCGCTCGCCTAAACCAGTCTAATGCGGTGAAAGTTCGTATGCATTCGACACCTGAACGTTTCCGGCTATTTAAAGCCTTGGTTGTTTCTATAGTTATATAATTACCTACTGGATACATCACCAGAGGCACCGCGTAATTCGTATCTAATAGCAATTGTCAATGATGTCTTACTGGTGTTTGGTGGAGTTAACTAACAAATCTGTTGGGCACCCTTTACAAAGGTTTTATGCTTGAAAACCTGTATAATATAACTTTGCCAGTTTCTAATAACCCCGCATGCAATTTTGTTTATCGGCTTAACTTTACTATGTCCAGTTTTATTCGTCAGTCAGAAATCTGAATTTTCAAAAAGGCATCTCACAATATACACCATAAGTAGAACCGATACCTACAGAATGTCTTTACATTAAAATACCCGTGCAATATACAATCGTATCTTGTTTAAATATCTAGGAAATCGGCTTCTGCAAGTTAAGTCTATAATCATCGAAAATACAAAATATAATCACAAAAATCATACTGATATATAACTTGAGATCGTTGCATAACATAACATAACTTCAATGCCTTCTTTGGAGGCACAAGATTGTATACTCGTTTAATGTGGTAATATAAAGCAAGTTGACAAGCATTTTTTGCGTAACATTTAACGTTTTTTAGGGCGAAATGCTAATTTCATATAAACATTAACAAATCCATAATGTAATCGGTTGAAATAGCGGAAATCCTTTGACATTTGTCTCGCTTGTAAGATATGTGAACGAGATTATTATGGCCGATTCCAAATACGTTAGTACTTTGATTGGCACTTGTTTTAGAGATCCTAAAATATGTACGTAAATCTTTCTGTCTGTATTTAATATTGCACGTCTTCTTATAGTAGGCACTATGAGGGATTTTTGAGGAAACTTTATTTTTTTGTAAAAATATACTAAAAAACTAATTTAGAGTTACTGTGGGTCAAAAAATTTAAACGTGAAAAATGATTTCTAACGTATTGTTTATTTCTGTCTTTTGCTAACATTTTACATAACTTAATAACTTAGCTCTATTAATAACTTGATTATTGTAAAAGTCAGTGATTGATATTAGGGTAGAATCATAATTTTTTAATAATTAATTTAAATTATAACTGTCTGATAAAGTAGATTCTAGTTCAGTTTTCCTTGAGCATGGTTATTTCCTTGGTATTTTCCGTTGCATTATGAAATGGTATTTATTTGTTTGAAACTGCCTTCTACGACTCGAAGAAGACGTAAATTTCCTTTGACTTTAGGTACTTAAAAATGTGGTTAAATAGTGAATTTAACCACATTTATACCTAAAGTAGGTATACATTTTACGATATGTTCACGAATATATTTCAAATGAACTAAGACAAATGTATTTTCCTGAAAGAATCCTTAAAGCAAAATTATCAAATATTATAAACTTGGATCGATATCACATACATACACATTCAATTGATTACCTCTTTTTTGAAGTCGGAAAAATGGGAGAGATATACAAAAGGCTCACATCATTATTTAACAAGGCAACAATACTTTCACACAATTTTAGAAACGTGATTTTGTTTAGTAAAAAAAGTAAAAGGGCTATAGTTTTTGCATCTCTGTGGCTAAAATAGAGACGCAGAGATCCGGAAAGCGTATAACCATGCGGTTAGGGTTATGATAAGCTGTTTTTGTTTGTATTGTAAAAAGACCCTATCTCATTGGTAACCACACTGTACCTGCTAAAGTATTGGGTTCTAGTCATATGATAAAGAAGAGCAGCCAGTCCATTAGCAAACATCTACTTTATGAAAATGATTGGCAGTGACGGTAGTTGTACAAATGTTATATTTTTGGGAACCCGACTATGCCTCCTTAGTAGGATTTACTCACTAACAATGCCTTAAATAGACAAATACGCAGAGAAAAAGGTTGTTAGGCTCAAACTTGAAACAAAAGCTTTGACATTATCTAAAACAGTATGCAACCTGTGTTATCCGTCCTCAATGAACAACGTTTATTATCATAATGTGATTTTTTGTGAAAAGATCGTATTACATCGGCATGAGTTGGTTGTTCTATTTGTGGAAGGGTCTAACTGCACCTTCTCTGCGGTTTTATGGCGGACTTAAGGCGTTCGTTTTGTAGGGTTTGATTGAAAACAAACAGCGATCGATGAGATTGAGAATGATAATGAGGGTTAGATCGATCGTTTGCGTTTGTTATTGAACAAAAATGCTCTGCAAGCTATTTTGACAAATATTAAACTTTGTAAACAAGTCCTTTAGTATGGCATCGGAACACGTAAGAAGCCAGTAAATATCACAATATCAATTGACATTTATACCATTAAAAGTAGACTTTGTGCGACATTCCATTTAATAACTACAAAACCAGTAATAACACCCTTTGAGATTAGACGAAAATTTGTCAAAAATTTACATTTGATCTGTATCCACGTTAAAGTTACATAAATATTCAAAATAAAACTGTTTTGCATATTTTTACATTTTTAAAGCAAATTAACATAGGGATGACATCATTAACGCTCGTAATATGACTTCTGACGAAATAAAAATGATATAATTAAAAACAAAACGACCATGAATAAATGGTGTGATTGAAGATCATTGGTTCTCTGATAATCATCTTAAAACGATCCTGATGAAAAATCGTGACGATTTCAGTATAACAAAAATTTTAAAAGTGACGTAAGAGTCATCATTGTAAGTAAATTAAATTATTAGTAACTATTCTGTTTTTTTAATAAATTGAGGTTTGTAAAATACGTACATGTACACACCATACTCACCACGTCACGTAATATTTCGCAAGATTATATAAATTGTATTCTATATTATACAAGTTATAGCTAAGAACTGTTTGCTTCATTGTAATATTCTAATAAGTGTAACCAGCTCTATCTTATAGGGGCCTGTTTGAAATTCAGCGCTGTTTTTATTGCATTAGCTGAAACTGGCACCTATTGCTAAATGTTCTTAACTTTTATTCTTTATTTAATAATTTCCTATTTTGTAAGTTTTAAGAAAAGGTCGTGAAAGCATTGTAGGTAACACTGTTTAAAAAAAAAAAAACAAATCAATGTTTTATCTCTACAAAATGGTTCTAGGTTAATTTAAAAATAATGGAATAAGTTTCACATCAAATTAAATTAAACATCAAAGAACCTCACATAAGACGATATAACATAAAACTCAAGTTTTAACTAGATATCCAAATAAAAAGACCGAAATATCGAAAAACAACCCGATTAATCAAATATGTCGTATGTAACAACAAACCGCTCCATCAAGGTCTCCTTCAAGTTATACATAATTATTATATGATCGTACAGGGAATACATCGTGCTGATATTTTTAAAGACATTTCAGACTGACATGTTGAAAAAAATATTAAATAATTAGGAATAATGGACTTAATGCATATTAGTTTTAAACACGTTTTAAAATGTCAAAGCGATAAAGTTAAACGTCTTATCAATAAACCCTTCCAAAACTGTATCATAATAAACTGTCGGGGCCTATTGCAATAATTTAATATTTAAAATTCTTTGTTTAATTAAACTTTAAGTTTATAAGAATCTCTTTAAATTGACTCCTAAACCACAAGTACAAATTAAGTAGAATTGAAATTGCAAATATTAATGTTAATTAAACGATAAAAAACAATAATAAAATAAACAATACTCACGTCATGGTCTGGCACGTATGAGTAGACGTGGAGCTTATCAATCCTGATGGTGCCTTGAAAGGGGTAGAGCAAGGTCCCTCTCTGAACTTCAGACGATGCCCACACGCTCACCGAAGCCTCCCTACCTCTGGCACCCCCAGGGGTAAGAGCCAAACTCAACTCTTGAGGAATCAAAACCAACGTCTCCATCTTCAACACAGGCACATACCGTCTTTAAAAAGTCAAAAAATAACAGTTCAAACGTTAAGGAACACTCTCAACGTGTCATAAATGACTAATGTCCGAGAATGTGACCACTCTCGTCCATCACACTTAATGAGGATAAATAATTAAAAAAGGGACGTCGTTCCGATTTATCGAGCGATGTCACCAATATCGGTTGCGTGATCGATCGTCCGGTGAAACGTCGGAGCGTGTTTATCACGTGTTATCTCAGTCCAATTCACTGATCCAGAATCTGATTTAATTCGGACCCACTAATGTGAGTAAAAAAGTTCGTTAACCCGTTCGTTGCCGAGCAATATTAGTTAGGCGGGTACTGCACGGTGCGCAAAGATAGGATGCGCGCGCGCTCTTCTCTGAACGAACACTGAAGGAAGCGCTAACATTGACCTTAGTGGCGGCCGTGATCGCGTTTACAGTTCATTTTTTGTTCGATAAAAAGGAGAGGAGTATAGCCCTACAACTTGAGGAATGTTTGCTCCAATCGATTCTCGACCTTATGCGTTGCTTTCAAGACGCATAAGAAGTGTTCTGAGATAAGTTTGTAAGGTGTATGGTAAGGCGCCCCCTCCAAAGGCGGCACCTGCGCTCGTGCACCTCCCGACTCACAGCGGCACCGAGCGTCGCGGAGCGCGGTCGCACCTGACGCCACCTGCCACTTTTTTGAACGATTAGCTATCTTAACGTGCTTTTTTACGATGACATTTCGAAATGGGCAGGTGATTTTCTTAGTTTTAGATGCGGCCTGCTTACAGTGTGAAGCTGATAGATAGGGTAGATATATATTATATGATATAGGGCTTTACTCGTATTTTTGTGTATTTTGAAACATTTTTTTATGGAGCGCAATCACATTTCTTACGACACAATAATACAACTAAATTTCATAAATTGCAAAATGCTTGTTTTCCTTACCAACCATTAAATAAATTTTACTAAAATATACGCATCAAAAGGATTCATTAATTATTTTCGAATCTCCAATCAATTACTATTATAAAGCAATTTTGCTTTTTATCCAACTCAAAATATTGACTTTCGATGTATCTTTGACTTTGAACCGTACTCCAAATTTTTGATTTGCAATTTTGGCCAACCAACATGTTTTTTTACCAATTCCTTTTGATTGAACAACCAATTAAGTCGATGTACGGTTATTCTATTTAGCACTATGTGTAAATTTGCACCAAACAACTCATCTTCATCATCACAAGCTCCCGCGCAGAAGCTGTTGTTGTCATTAATGTTAAACAAATTCTAGTACCTGATCTTAAAGTTGAAAATTGTATAGAAGAACAGGTAACACATGATACAGAAAATGTCGACGACCTAAACGCACCTGCCGCAAACCGCAATCCTACTTGGACTACTGGTATGTGTATGCAGGAGTTTGAGTGTTAAGCAAGATTTTTTAAAACTGATTTTTTAAGATGATTTCGTACTGAAAATAGGTAGATAACTTTTATATCCTTGTCGATCATAAATGCTAATCCAGAATACGCTACTGGCCTTTTTAAAAGAAAACCTTAGTTATTAGAAAGGACAGGTAGTTATATCAAGTGTAGCTTACTATTTATCAGTTTACTTACATTTGTTTTAAATCCAAATTAAAAACAATATACTTTTTTGTGTATCTGAAACTGATATTCAGGTATCCATTTTTCATTCAATGTAACTTTGAAAAATAGGTAAATTATAAACTATTTGGAACAAACAAGTTCTGTACCGATATTGTGAATAGGACCGTATGTTCCTAAGGTGTTTTATTCATATTAAGTGGATGATGCGATAGTAGAATGGCCGGACATCACATTATTATTTAAAAAAAAAACTTAAAATCATCAACATGAAACAATTCAGTTAGTAAGAGGTTTTTTGAAATACAATACATCGTAAGCGTATTACCTATGTAAAACACGTCACCACGAAACTTTTTAATACATGGATCCGAAAATCATATTGTATTTTGTAAATAATTTTAACAGGCAATAAGTTATTCAATCTTCAAATTGCAGTATTGCACCATCCAAAAAACAAACTACTAACTTAATTGTCATGTCAAACTATTTAAACTTTTTAATAAAAAATATATACCATGTCTCATTGAGAGTGGAATTTTACATTTTTCTTTGATACACCGCATCCAGTCAAGCTTCCAACCGGTCCAGTTTAATATCAATGACAGCACAAGCATAATAAACGACTTGACAATTAATGCAATGTGTTCGGCGTACGCAAAGATGAGACAAAAAAGATGAACAGTTTTCGTGTTACATAAAAAATACGGAGTTTCTTTTATATTCGAGTATACGTAACGGTTGTAAATACGTCAAAGTCACGAAATTTTATTACATATATAAAAAATAGGATACTTTTTATATAAAATTGAATGTTTTTTTGATCCAATAATATTTATGGAGACTCATACTTTCCAAGCGAATCATAGAGGTAATAATAGATTTCCCAAAAATACATGTTTTTTTTTTTAATATTGACAGTGTAAAAATTCGACACATTCTGTTTAGTTTACACATTCTTATTAGTGATTTTAGTATTAACATATTGATATATCGATTATCAACTACTCTGCCCTAAAAACAACCAATCCACGCAATACATCTTCAAACAACCACGTTACAAAATGTTGCATTCCATCTCAATACAGCACATGTTCATTCAGAACGACAAACGTCATGTTGTAAAGTTGTTTTTGGGCAAAAAGTTCGAAAAAAGAACGTCATATTCATACCGCGCGATACTGTGGGGCGGGGTCAATGATTGGGCGTGGCCTGTGCCGGCCAGCCTTGCGCGCGCGCCGTGCTATACTGCTTTGTTATCCGATTTTGTGGATCCTTTGTTTGGTCTTTCGGTGATTTATGCTGATGGTAAAAGTGGTTGTAGGGTTAAGAGTAGCTCGGAAGATGTAAAAATCGGTATTATTGATAAGTATGTAATAGATGAAATCCGCTTTAATTTTCATCATGGATACATAATCTCTGTTATATTAATAAATGTTAAATCAATGAAATATGTATAAGATTGCGATGAAGATCAAATGGAAAGTTGTGTTTTCCAAAAGTTTAAAGAAAAATAATAATGATGTACCCGGAATTTAAAAAGTATCAACTGTCAAAAATTTAACCGACATATGAAAATAATAAAAAATATTTGTAAGGGTTTATAGCACCTTTTGCGTCTTATGAATGAATGCACGTCAATCTGATTTTTGAAAACATACTGGCATATATTACTTCCATAAAAAAAAGAAACAAAACGACGAAAAAAAAACTGATAAAATGTTTGTTAAGTTAAAAATACATTTCTTACGTAAATATTCATTTTTTTAAAATATTGATTTATTCAATATATTATTATAAATGTGCGCCAAACAACACACCAGTGGTGTGTTTCGTGGTAAGGAATCTTCGTTGTCTTGCAAAGTAGGTACCGGATAATGATTAAGACGTCTCCCATAAATACTTAAAAATATATAACATCCATTACTTAAGTTAAAACGACCGTGCTCATCACACAAACATTTACCCCTAGCGGCATTCGAACGCTCGACCGCTGGTTCAGTGTCAAGAGCTCTAACTAGTGCACCAAACATGTCGTCTGGTTAGGATAAGATTAAGTTAAGAATGAGTTCCCATCGAGATCTTAAACTTATGACATAATTCTGTAGAGTGTTCGTTTCATGTAAGAGCCAAGTTTATCTTATATCTTGCCAGAACAAACCCTTTTAACTTACCGCACCTTTAGCTGAGCCATTCGCTATGCGATCCACCACCTAAAGTTTTACACGCTACGTTGCATGAACGCCCAAAACACGTATCCGTATGTTTACAAGTTAAAACATTTAAGGTGACGTTAAGCATTTCATGCCGTCACACGTCCGGTACAAGCGGCTTAATCGCCATTAATTCCGACTGGATCTTTGTGCCGCACCGATCCTGATTCAACATGCCGAAGATTATTAAAACAACTAAGTCGGGTCACAGTAGTCTCACATGCTGAAAATAGTTATTGAACATGACGAAACATACTCGTAGGTACTCAAAGCCATGATGTGTCTTTGCAAATTTAAATGTATACCCTTATTGGAATGACATAATATTATTACTCCGACTCTTTATTTGATTCTCAAACAGTGTTGTCGTCACATTCAGTTTGACGATGCGTTTGGTGTATTGGTTAGAGCCCCTGACGCATGGGGCAAATTTTTATGTGATGAGCACGAATATGGGTACCTGAGTCATGAATGTTTAATATGTAATTTAAGTATTTATGGGAGACGCCCCTGTCATAATCGTTATCTGGTAATTGTAACACAAGGTAGAAAACTCCTTACTTCGAAACCACGACAATTGGTGTGTTGTCTGGCGCTTATTTATTTATTTTATTTTATGTTTTTATTTCAGTGGGACATTTGACGCTGAGTCTGAATTGAACAGTACCTATGCCATTAACCACTGCTTTATTACATAGGTACTTTGCACTTTTGACTGGTTTTGATGACTAAATCTGACAAAATGTATGAATAACTAGCGGATCCAGAGAACTTTGTTTTGACCCCAGCCCTGTCCCGCCCCGGACTGGTCCCGCCCTTTGTAAAAGTTAAACGGTCCCAGTGAACATTGTTTCGCCCCAGCTCCGTCCCGCCCCAACCCAACCCCCCGTCCCGTCGAACGGGATAAAAAGTTCGGGTTCTAAGCTACCTCCGCCGTCTGTCTGTCTGTCTGTGCACCAATTTGCCAATCCGTTCAGCCCTTCTTGAGTTATAAATAGTGTAACTAACACGACTATCTTTTATGTACCAGTGTAAAAATCAGTTACTGTTTATGTACTACTACGCTGTGCTGTGCACTCAAAAAAGTTATTACTTTTTCAGTTAAAAACAGCAGCACAACGTAAAGTTTTAAAACAATGAGCTTACTGCTAGTGACTTACAGTATAAAGTCTCGTCTGGTATTGTCCACTCGGGTGACTTGTGACGTATATCCAAACTTAGTGTATTAACAATTATAATAAAGCGTAAGATTTCTTGTTTATTTCGATCACAAAATTTGGAAGGACAAGAATAAATTGATTAAATTCTGAAAATGGAAACGACAGAAGATGGCGTTGATGTCTTTGGTACCGTAAAAAAAATGCGATAAAAATATGGGTCATTTTAAAAAGTACTTGTTTTCTAAGGTTTTTTCTTTACTTCAATAGGTAAATTAGCTTTAAAACATTTGGAAATTAATGATTTTATTAAAATCACGGATTCGTCTTCATTCATACATTAGACATCAACGCGCTCCGTTTTTAACCCCAGAGACGCAAAGTGCAAACAAAGAGGGATGTTATATGTTTAACGTGTCTGTCTGTGTATCAGTCTGTGATATCGTAGCTACCAATTAGATTCACCGATTTTCATGTACTGTTTCGTGTCATAGATAATTTTATTCCGAGTGCTAGCTGTAATTAATGAAAATCTATTCAGCCGTTTGAACATCATCAGCTTTTTAATAGTTGATGAGGGGATCAGATGGGGGGGTCGGTGGTATTTTTCTTAAATTTAACTTTTATTAAGCTACAACAGTCTACTTAGCTGAGCCGTTTTTATTATTATATTGTATTTTATCTGGATCTCGTTTATTATCTATCGCTATCGCTTTGATTAAAATCATATCTGTTACGGTAAATAATATGATTTCATAGAATTGTTATTATCATATAAAAAGGTAAAAGGGTATCAAGCGTAAAAGTGTTTTCATATTCATATTTAACTTATATGTTTTCGTGATACATTTATTTAAAAAAAATTGAATCTGTTTATACTAGTGATCACAATTTTTTTTGATGCCATTAAATGTGATATGCGAGGTGGACTTATGTTTTTTTTTAAGTTGGGAGAGTCAAGACACGTCTAAACAAAAAATATAAAGAAAAAGAAAAGAAAAATACTTGACTACTTGTATTTTACAATCTTATAACGAATAATAAAAAATACGCTACGTTTAAAATTATTACCCTTTTGACTTTGTCATAGTCTAGTAAAAATAATGTTAATAACAACAACTTACTTACAAATAGGATACATATTAAATGGACTTTATTCTTTTTAGTACAGCTTTTAAACCATTCCATTTACCAGTACCATTTAAGAGCTTAACAAGAATTCTTGAACATATTGCAGCCTCTCCGGTAGCGTGCGTCTTGTTTTCGCCCGAGGGCCGGAAGGGGACAGCGCAAAATGGGCCCAAGCATGCGAGGGATTAGTGCTGTCATTGTATCGATAGTCGACTTTGAATTGTATTTTAAGCATATAAAAGTACTGAATGTTTAAAACAGCAACAGTATTTGATCTTTGATTGGTCCTTGATACTCGTAGCATGTAAGCGATGTGACGATACTTTATCTAAAGTAATTATATATATTAAATCTATACTAGAGGTGAAACTTTGGAATATTTCAGAAATACTTCCTTGGAAGTGAAATGTTTTATGAATTTTTCCACCTCTAATCTATACATTTCATAGTCCTTTGTACCTTCATCAAAAATGTATAAAATTGTTTTAGGTTTTAAAGTTCCACTCTTTCCATAATGCTCAAGTAGAACTCTGACAGTACGTCCCCGCTTACTGTTCCCCGTATATCACACTGATTAATGTTGGTACCTGCAAATTGAAGTATAATTTCGTATATTTCATTGCGCTAAGCACGATTCGTCTCTCTGCTGTTTTGGATAAAACTTATCATGGTTTATGGTAAAATGGTAAACCAATCTCCAGTTTTTAGTCAGTATCGTCTATATTTCTACTAATATTGTGTATGTTTTTTTATTACTTTTGTATCTGTTTTTTTTTTACATTATTTAAACAATCAACAAATTAAAATTTAGACATGCAACTTAACTAAAAAATAAACTTAAAATCTACCTATAGGAAAACGAAACCATTTCCTTGCGGCATGGAGGCTGCGGTGCTACGCTGGATACTCGTGGCTACACTAATCGTTTGAGCTAGGAACCAGCCAGCTTTATTATTGGCTGTTACAGAATTCATTTTGGCGTTATTTTTCTAAACATTCATTTAGCAGATGGTCCAAATGTTTCAACGCTAAACGGCACAATTTGTTCCTTTGGGATGTCTTCTCTAGGACAGAGATCTTGCCAAAACTCTTCCGCCTATCTCACTTCAGAAAGTTGGCAAATATGTTCGGAGATTTTTCCGGCCAAAATTGAAGGGTTATGTAGAGAGTAGAAAAAAGCGGGGAGGGCTGTAGTAGAAATTTGTCAAATTCCGATCCCATCGAAACAAATAGGAAGCGAGGCCTGAGCCCTAGAATTAATATCGAAATGTTAATTTAAAATTTAACAATTTGATAATATTCAATTCAATTCATTTATTCATATAACAATAATACATTGTGTTTGAATTCATAGGAAAAATAATAATAAAATAACAATAAAAAATAATAATTACAATACAAATGTCAAAGCACACCAATATTCGAAAGTTTATTTGTCAATTTCAATTAATTAATGTCAACCGCAGGATAATGTTATTAAATTGTACTCACTTTAAAATAAAATGTATATGCTTTAAAAAATGACGAATCATATAAATCAATTAATATTAGCAAAGTAGATTATGTCAAAATTCAAATACATTACCCAAGTTATCATTTAAATAAATAATGTCAACTACCGGATGGTGTTATAAAATTGTACTTAAAGATGTCAAAAATTATAAAATTTAATACTTATTTTCTTTTAGGTATTTATAAATTCTTCTACAGAATAAAAACATCCTTCCAACAAAATACTCTTCAACTTTGATTTGAAGCTACTTGTGTAAACTAATAATTAAAAATTTTCATTTTTTTCTAAGACTTGTGTTAAATAGTCTCCGTAATGTATCTGTTTATACTTGTTTAATTATTGTTGAGTAAAATTAAATTTTGCTGATTCAACAATACTTATTCGGTTAAGATAAACGAGTTAAGTTTTTGAAGAATGGAAAGATAAAAATAATTATTCTATGATGTAACGATTTTTTAAGTAAATTTCATAATTATAGCTCTTATAAAGAGTTCATGAATGCATATTTATGTCGATTCTGGCATGTAACTTATTTGTTTTTCCTGTTCTATAAGCCCTTTTTTGGTATGGTTTCACTGTATTAGATTTATTTTGGTAAGTTATAAAGAAAGAATTAAGCATACCTACTTTTGCGCCTCCGTTACCTTTTTTATTTGGGGGTTTAAATTTACTCATTTAGATTCTAGATACTCATGAGTTGCAGTGATGAAATGAAAGTTATTATTAATCGATAGGACTATCAATAGTATCGCTTAACAACACTACAAAAGACGCGTAACGCCGGGAGCCACTCGTGCGAATACCACGATCCCGTGATGCATAATTTGATGTTATTGGATGCATGAACTATGGGCCGTCTGCGGTAAAGACGCCATAGATTTTTGAGTTTTAGTCATTTCATATATTTTTATCTTCCTTAACCAAAATATGCCTCAATTTACACAGGACGCTGGTTTTCATCCAATTATCGTTATATTTATGTAATACTTATAACCACAAATCTATTAAACTAGCCTGATTACCTACATAAAATAAAGCCGTGTTAGATACACCTTATGTAACTCGAAAACAAGTGGACGGAATTCCATAATTTTTAATTTGTTGCAATATTGTCGCCACCCCGATTATAATATTGAATAACTATTCAAAATACAGGGCCGGGGGCAAAACAAAGTAAGCTGAGTACCGCTAGTAAATAATAAAATCAAATTTATACGTATGCTCTAAGACTAAAAATCATGCACCATATAAATAAATAAATAATAAAATATTATTTATCTTCCATAAAAAAAATATTTTTGTTACGTATGTGAATGACCTACCAAATATGACATCTCAAAAGACACGTAGCAAAAATTAACCAAGGAAATAAATAAGACAATGATAACCTAAGTCGTATCTATAATTATAAAATACCTACCTATAATGTATGTATATCTCATCGCGGTGGTGGCAGATATTTATTAAATCAACCTGTGTTTAGAATCGTTTTCGCTTAAGTCTTTGAGGAGCATCAAGAAAAAAGCCATAGCCACTGGGGGCTACCATAATGAATTTATAATTTGACTCCTAACAATTAGATATCCGGAGTAGCCCCGGGTGCAAATTTGAATGTGAAATGGACGGCCATTCAAAGGAACGATCCGTCGTTAGTTTTTGTGGAGCGTTTTGGTCTGCTTAATCGGGAAGCTGAAAGTACAAAAATACTATACATTTGTTAGCCTTATCTTAAGCAGTGTGGAAGTCTCGATATAGTTTATCTGGTGAACAAAGGTGGCGCTCAAAAAACACCAATACAAAATTGGTGTTTTCGTGTATGTTTTGATTGAGATGAATTTCTGAATTCTGAATTAAGCCTAAAACATAAAAATATTTTTTTTAAGGTTTAATAATAATATAGCTACGTTAGTATAGGATATTTGATGCAGCAGGAAATTAGAAAATTTAACTTATCATCGTGAAATGTCATAAATTTGTCATTGCCTGTGCTTCAGACTATAGTGCTTCGGCCACTGAAACGTTTTATTATATGCTGAAACATTCCAGTCTTACAATCGTCAACTTTTATTTTTATAAGGGCCCTAGCTACCTGCTTATCCTATTCCTAAAGGAACTGAATAAATCAGTTCTTAATTTAGTACTCAACGTTTATGACAAAAGGCTGTTAGGCATACTAACCAATATTAGAAACTGAATAGAAAATGACACTGAATATGGGTGGGTCACTGGGTGTCTCAAAATAAGATTGCCAAACTGAAACTGCCGATAGCTTAGCCATAGATCTTTCAAATTTAAATAACATGACTCTGATTAAAGTCTTTCTAATTATGGAGATAATGCCCCTTTTTTGTTTTTCTTGTATGAAGAAAACTAGAAAGTGGCATTAGCTCTTAAACCATGACACAAAATTTATGTTTTTTCTATTCAAAAAGTATTTTGCTTAGCTATCTTTAGTGTCAGTCTGGTGTGCCATTTACAAGTTTTTTTTGTAGAGTACCAATATCTGAAAGGTCTATGACTAAGCTAACCCCAGTGTCAGTTTGGCGCGCTCTTTTTGGGACACCCTATACAGGGTGACTTTTTTATCAGTACCGATATTTTGTGTAAAGACTCCACTGATGAATATGCACAACTTTTGCTATGGGGGCAATAGCGAAATCGAGAAAAAATAATCAGCTGTTCCATACAAAAGTTCAATTGGCGCGCGGTCAAAATGTATGGAACAGCTGATATTTTTTCTCCATTTCGCTATTGCCCCCATAGTAAAAGTTGTTCATATTCGTCAGTGGAGTCTTTACACAAAATATCGGTACTGATAAAAAAGTCATCCTGTATATTCATACAATCACGATAATAAAGTCATTTGTGACATTAATTTAGTACCCCGCTGCGAATGTGAAAGTATATTTAAGGGTAAAATATCTTGATCGCTTTGATATTCGAAACTTTTTCGTCTAAAGAAACTCGAAAGTCTTTCGGGTGTCGTTAAGCTGCTGTAGTTTCTAAAGACTGTTGTGTAACTTTCGATAAAATAATAAATTTAGCAAATAAAGCTAATAACAAAGTAATAGTAGTAGTAGGATTTTTTGTAATACAATTTCGTACAAAAATATATTTGTAAGTAATGTTTATCGCAGCAAAGAAGTTTGGTAAATTTAAACATAGTCAATGTAAGATTCTCGATAGAGATCGCCCGTCTCGTCAAACTGTACTACCACCCATAACATTATCATCTTCTATGCCTAATTACGCTGACCATAAAGAGATCTATTTCTCAAATTAGGTTCAGTAACCTTACTGGTATGTAACGATACTATAACGGTGTACAGAAGGCGCATAAAGGACGTATTAAGAAAAGTCAAAATTGAAGAGTCGGAATATTTAGCAAACATTATTTAGTTATCAATGAAAATAGAATATCTAAACGTCAAGAACAAGTGATACAGAATGTCACCACCTTATACAGAGTATGTCATGTAATAAGAATAAAACTTTTAATCAATGATTCTATATGCATAACGTCATGTCGTTAGCTTGCCATATTACTTATATCAACATGTTTTGTAAAATTAAAAAAATAATTAAACCGACTTCAAAAAGCTAGCTAAAAAGCTTAAAATAATGGGTTCCCCCTGTATTTAGGAGAAACAAATTATTTTGGAGTCGGTGCATGATGTCAAGCTTACCAACCTACACCAGTAGTCTACACACAACATGCACCGACTCCAAAAGATTTTTTTCTCCTAAATAGAGGACGAATGCTTTGATTGAATGAAATTATTTTAAGCTTTTTAGTCAGTTTTTTAAGCCGGTTTATTTTTTTTATTTCATGATTTTTAGTTATTACCCATAACTCAAAAACTACTATACTGATTTTGCTGAAACTAACACTGTACGCTATGACAAAGTATGTACCTGATTGAAAGAAAGCAACAACAAAAAAGTATCTTGCTGTAGCTTCTCGTATTCGAGAAATCCGTTGACAAATATACAAACATACACACACTCATTAAATTTTGCAAACGTGTTTGGAAGCCTTAATAGATCAATATAGGTACTCAATTATTATGAAATTCAAACGATATCACATACAAACATTGAATTGATTATCTCCTTTTTTTTTGAAGTCAGTAATAACTTTTGACAGCTCAATACTTTCCCACGGCTATAATACAACATTGTTTACGCAAACACAAGTGTAGGCGCAAACACAAGTGCACTCTATTCCTTACAATCTCATAGCCCGATGGAACAGTAATCTGTCACGACTGGAGAGAGATCAGGCATCCCATCGTTTTCTTCTTCTTGACAACGTTCGCGGTGTAGTAACTAAGCACGCTGGGTTTCAAGGCGTTGAGGTCCCGGGTTTGATTCCCGGTCGGGTCAATGTAGAAATCAGAATTTTCTACATTGTCTCGGGTCTGAGTGAAACTTGTTTCTGATTTCTATGACACAAGTGCATTAGCTACTTACTTGCAGATCAGAGCAATGTATGTGACTGGTGCCCAATATTCATCTATTTTAGGTAGTGACTCTATATTTAAAGAGCTTACTGTACCTTATCCAGTACGATCACCAGCACAGTACAGATGTCTTGTCAGTAGCAACAACTCATCAGGTTGGTCATCGCCGCTGGCAAGTACGCCTACTAAAAATAATAATTGTTAGCTTTGTAGCGACTATTTTTCAACCCATAGAGTACCGTATTCATTAAAAACGCATAGAGCAGATGTAAATGATTACACTCGTTCGTTCCATTCATGTTGCGTGATGTATGTCTATTTATCACTTTGATTAAATCTAAAGAATTGATATTTTTTATTTTTTTATTTTATAAAATATGGTACACCAACAGCACATATAGACAACATTGTTAATAAATAATTAGGTAGATATCATTCTTCTACATATGCCAATTATAGTCATACACATCATTGGCAGGAAAACCACAAAGTTACACTAGTGCAAAAACAAACAATAAAGTAGTTACAGTTAGAAAAAAAAATACTGAACAAACAAAGATTTAAAAAAATAAAAACTAGTGAAAGAAACTGATTTGTCAGGTTATTGTCTCTGCTCTGAAAGTCTCTGAAAGCGACAAATACTCTCGAATCTTATTCCTGAATCCATTGAGTTGATTAAAAAACACATCCAAGTCTGGTAAGGAACTGTTGATGCTATTATACTCCTCACTCATTCTCACAAATGAAGAGTGTCTGCCCAGGTTTGTTCTGCAAAGTGGAAGCTGGAATGTTTTTGTGATAGGATGTCTGGGTATGCGATAGGGAGTATGCAAAGAGACATATTCAAGACCTGTTCACACCTCAGTGAACCATTAACAGTTCTATGGAAAAACTTTAGATCGTGCAATAGGCGACGATCGCGCAAGAATGTCATTTGAAAAAAAGATAAATGTTGATCATATGGACACTTGTGAGAGGAACTGCTTGATTTGAAAGCCAACTGTTTAGTAAATTTTCTTTGGAAGTTCTCTAGACGCTCAGAGTGCACGACATATTGAGGATTCCATACAACGCTGCAGTACTCTATAGAAGACCGAACAAGTGCATTGTAAGTACGTATGATGGTGATACTGGTGTAGCTAATAAAGGAACATTTTTTTGCGTTGAGTGTCATGCAGTTTTCAGAACACCAAAAATTAACCCTATTTACATCACTCTGCAGCAGTTCAACATCGTGGCGACATTCAATTTTTCTGAATATTTTAAGGTCGTCGGCGAAAAACTCATAACTTGAGTTTAGTATTTGCAATGTTAAGTCGTTGACATAGAGGACAAAAAGAAGTGGACCCAGATTGAAGTGGACCCTTGTAAGACACCGGGTTTTGCGTAGAAAGTGTAGGATCGATAACCCTTAATAACCACCGACTGGGGCCTGCATTCAAGATAAGACTTGAACCACGCAAATAGAGAACCATTAATATTTAAAAATGGAACTGCCAACTTTAATTAGAATACTGAAAAAAAAATGTTTCTTATAAAAAAAAAACATTGGGAAATATGCGATAGAATTATCTAATGATAAAAAAAATACCGATAATAATATCGATTTGCAGATAATTATTTAAATCTATACTAATATTATAAAGCTGAAGAGTTTGTTTGTTTGTTTGTTTGTTTGTTTGTTTGAACGCGCTAATCTCAGAAACTACTGGCCCGATTTGAAACATTATTTTTATGTTGCATAGTCCATTTATCGAGGAAGGCTTTAAGCTATATAACATAAAGATACGACTTACAAGACCACAGCAGCAATGAAAAATGTTGCGAAAACGGGAGAAAGATATTCCTTTTGAGAGCTTCCGCTGCGTACGCTGCGGAAACCGCTAAAGTTACACAAAAATCATGTATGACAGGATTTTTCAGCATTAAGAGTTCTATAATAAAGTCTGCGACAGCATAAGTCTATATTTTATGGTTGACTTACTACAACCTTTTTTATGTTAATAAATTTGTAAAAAAATGATGCATCATTTTTAGAGGTGTATTATACACACAGGTATTTATTCTTATCAAAATAAATACATTCATCATCACGAGCATTTCATTTAGAACAAAATTGCCATTTATATCATTTGATTCCAATAAATATCTTAGGAGCTATCACAGTTTTAACATAACTTCGCACCAAAATAATGTTCGCAGCTTAAGCACAACGTGCGCTTGCGCTAATCTATACTTAATATTATAAAGCTAAAGAGTTTGTTTCTTTGTTTGTTTGTTTGTTTGTTTGAACGCGCTAATCTCAGAAACTACTGGCCCGATTTGAAAAAATATTTTTATGTTAGATAGTCCATTTATCGAGGAAGGCTTTAAGCTATATAACATAAAGATACGACTTACAAGACCACAGCAGCAATGAAAAATGTTGCGAAAACGGGAGAAAGATATTCCTTTTGAGAGCTTCCGCTGCGTACGCTGCGGAAACCGCTAAAGTTACACAAAAATCATGTATGACAGGATTTTTCAGCATTAAGAGTTCTATAATAAAGTCTGCGACAGCATAAGTCTATATTTTATGTTTGACTTACTACAACCTTTTTTATGTTAATAAATTTGTAAAAAAATGATGCATAATTTTTAGAGGTGTATTATACACACAGGTATTTATTCTTATCAAAATAAATACATTCATCATCACGAGCATTTCATTTAGAACAAAGTTGCCATTTATATCATTTGATTCCAATAAATATCTTAGGAGCTATCACAGTTTTAACATAACTTCGCACCAAAATAATGTTCGCAGCTTAAGCACAACGTGCGCTTGCGCTAATCTATACTTAATATTATAAAGCTAAAGAGTTTGTTTGTTTGTTTGTTTGAACGCGCTAATCTCAGAAACTACTGGCCCGATATGAAAAAATATTTTTATGTTAGATAGTCCATTTATCGAGGAAGGCTTTAAGCTATATAACATAAAGATACGACTCACAAGACCACAGCAGCAATGAAAAATGTTGCGAAAACGGGAGAAAGATATTCCTTTTGAGAGCTTCCGCTGCGTACGCTGCGGAAACCGGTAAAGTAACACAAAAACCATGTATGACAAGATTGTTTAGCATTAAGAGTTCTATAATAAAGTCCGCGACAGCATAAGTCTATCTTTTATGGTTGACTTACTACAACCTTTTTTATGTTAATAAATTTGTAAAAAAAATAATGCATCAGTTTTAGAGGTGTATTATACACACAGGTATTTATTCTTATCAAAATAAATACATTCATCATCACGAGCATTTCATTTAGAACAAAGTTGGCCTTTATATCATTTGATTCCAATAAATATCTTAGGAGCTATCACAGTTTTAACATAATTCCGCACCAAAATAATGTTCGCAGCTCAAGTACAACGTGCGCTTGCGCTAATTATATTATAAAGCTAAAGAGTTTTTTGGTTTGAACGCGCTCATCTCAGGAACTGCTGAACCGATTTGAAAAAATATTTCTGTGTTAGATAGCTTATTTATTGAAAAAAGCTTTAAGATATAAAACATCACGCTGCGACGGGAGGGGAGGGAGCAAACTCAAAACGCGCGGTCGAAGTCGCGGGGGACCGCTATCTATACTAATATTATAAAGCTGAAGAGTTTGTTTGTTTGTTTGTTTGTTTGAACGCACTAATCTCAAAAACTACTGGCTCGATTTGAAAAATTATTTTTACGTTGGATAGTCCATTTATCGAGGAAGGCTTTAGGCTATTTAATATAAAGATAAGACTCATAAGACCACAGCAGAAATGAAAAATGTTGCGAAAACGGGAGAAAGATATTCCTTTTGAGAGCTTCCGCTGCATACGCTGCGGAAACCGCTTAAGTTACACAAAAATCATGTATGACAGGATTGTTCAGCATTAAGAGTTCTATAATAAAGTTTGCGACAGCATATGTCTATCTTTTATGGTTGACTTACTACAACCTTTTTTATGTTAATAAATTTGTAAAAAAATTATGCATTATTTTTAGAGGTGTATTATACACACTGGTATTTGTTCTTATCAAAATAAATACATTCATCATCACGAGCATTTCATTTAGAACCAAGTTATCCCTTATATCATTTGATTTCAATTAATAACTTAGGAGTTATCACAGTTTTAACATAACTCCGCACCAAAATAATGTTTGCAGCTTAAGTACAACGTGCGCTTGCGCTAATATATTATAAAGCTGAAGAGTTTGTTTGTTCGAACGCGCTTATCTCAGGAACTGCTGGACCGATTTGAAAAATATTTCTGTGTTGGATAGCTTATTTATCGAGAAAGGCTTTAGGCTATAAAACATGACGCTGCGAGGGGAGGGGAGGGAGCAAACTCAAAACGCGCGGACGAAGTCGCGGGGGACCGCTAGTGTTGTTATAGTTGCAATCCGATTTTACCAACGTCAAATATGATTTATCTGACTGACGTTAAAAAAATAGTTCTTAAAGTCAATTTTACCAACGTCAGATAAGGAATATTCGTCAAGTACAATACTAAACACCTAGGTAATACAAAAACGTCACCTATTTGTCAGCAAATGTTCACGTAGACGTAATTTTAAAATCGGTCGTTTTATACTGATTCGGTCGGATAAGTTAGAACTTATAGGACGTCAGATAGGTCTCACGTTGGTAAACTCGATTGTTAGTCATTTAAAATGTGTTTGTTTTACACTCCGTACTGATAATTTTCTGTCCTAGACACATTGCTTACCAACGTATTCTGCTGAAGCATAACCAAGCTACCAAATTACCAAGTTTTTTCAAATGTAACACATTCTTGTTCTAAACCATAACCTTCAATATTCAGGTAAACTCTCGCGTGCATTCGTTCCAAATTTAAACCGAACCGATTTTTTTAAACGTCGCCTACGGGAAAGGAATGGCAACCGCCATTTAAGCAATACCATGATGACTACTGTTCTTAAAGAATTCGTAATCGGCAATCAGATTTGGAAGAGGTTCGTATGCAAAACGAAACGAATTAGATTATTTTAACTTTTCAACGAATCGCTATCGATTGGTCACGATTCTTTTCAAATTAGAGAGTGTTAGTCGCGTAATGTAAGTCTGAATCAGTAAGTCTAATATTGGAATCGTGATTAAATTATTTTTGTTATCTTCGTTTTTATTCCTCGGTGTAAGGTTTCTAAGTTATATTGTTTAAAACTCGATGCAATTTAACATGCCTCTTACTTTAAACGATCTCTTTTCTTAAATATTCATCATCATCATTATCAGCCAAAGGACGTCCACTGCTAAACATAGGCCTCCCTCGTCATTTTTGCAACCAATCACAAGTGGTCTGTATCTAGTTTTCATCCTGCGATCTTTACAAGGTCGTCTGTCCATCTCGTCAGTGGACGTCCTACTCAGCGTCTTTGGTCAGAGGATTTCCAATATATTAAATATTGCAAAATTGGAAATTACTTAGTCTAGTTCATTTTAATGGTTCAGAATGTTTTTAACACTCAGTGTCATATTTTATATTCATAAAGATGAAATAAGAAACCAAAAACTTGCGCACGAACAAATTTATACTGTAAAGAATAACTGCTTGGCCCCACTGTTTCATAAACAGACGGCTAGATGGCGCTAAAAGTCCCGCAATGACGTATCCATAAGAGACCACTAATTTCGCAGGGTCGTACTGACAGCACGGTACCTCAATTGGTAAGAGCGTTTGGCCCGGTCAGCCAAGAGGTTGCTGGTTCAAGTCCCAGCCGTACGCAAGTTTTTGGTTTTTTATTTCATCTCTAGTTCATTTTGTCAACATCTGTTATCGTTATCACAATCAAAATATTGCGTGTTGTTAATTTCAAAGATAACCTAGTGCTTGCTAGTTCTGATTTTGTAACTTCGTTAGTTTTATATCTGTTGTTTCAAATTATTTATAAAATGTAGTTCTTTAAGCTATCAGCTTCTTGTCTTTTCACTTAATTCTGTAATAAGACGTGTATTTTTTAAAAATAAAAAATAAAATAATATTGGTCACCAATAAATTACACTGATCCCAAAGTAAGTAGCTAATGAACTTGTGTTATGAAAATCAGACACAACGGTAGTACCACAACACCCAGACCAGAGACAATATTGTTTTTTATTCATCATATTATAATCTGAACATAAACATTGAAAAAACTAAAATAATTCACTTCCGACAACATACCCAAACACCTAACTTGACTATACGATATAATAACCAAATTGTAGAATCAGTTGACTCCACAAAGTTCTTAGGTATACATATAGATTATCAAACAAAATGGACGACGCATATAAACGAGCTGTGTACACGTATCAACAAATTTGTTTATGCAATAAGGAAATTAACAAGAGTTGCAAATCTCGGAATGGTACTAACAGCTTACCACGGATATATCTCATCCATTTTAAGATACGGAATTATTTTCTGGGGCAACGGCACTGATAAATTGCAAGTTTTCAGAGCACAAAAAAAAAGGCATCAGAGCTATAAAATCCTTGCATTGGAGGGACAGCTGCAAACCACACTTCAAGGAATTAAAAATATTAACAGTTCCCTCGCTCTACATTTACGAGACGGCGGTCTTTGTCAAGAGAAATCTGCATCTGTTTCCCACTCTATCCAGTAGACATCATATACACACTTTAAGCGCACCAATTTGTAAAACCGCATTAAAGAGGAAAAGCTTTTACTGTATGGCTCCTAAAATTTATAACAAATTGCCAAAAAACTTAAGAGACGCCAGCTTGAACACATTTCGCAGGGAATTGTTGTCAATTTTGATAAGAAAATCATATTATAAATTATCCGAATTTTTGACTGATACTTTGTAATATAATCTTGACATGATAATTTTGTTAAATATATATATTATTATTATTATTTTTAAATTGACATTGATTTTTTATGATATACTTATACTGTTATTCAACTAGCATGTTTTTTTTTTGTTTGTAAATTTTGTACGCCACTCATAGGCCAAACATAGAGCACTACTTATCATATATGTACCACCTGAATTCTGTCACCTATGTTCTACAAATAAATGATTTGATTTGATTTGATTTGATTCATTTCTACATTGACCCGACCGGGAATCGAACCCGGGAACTTGGAGCGGCAACGCCTTGAAAACGAGCGTGCTTAGCCACTACACCACGGAGGCAGTTACACGGTTGTCGCCGAAAACCTACTTTTACTATTTACAGTGTGTAAAAAGATCATAATTACTTTGCATCGACGCGCCATATCGGTTGTTATTTGATAACGATGAATCAGATTTAATAATTTCTGAAATAAATTGCATAGTTTAGCAATTTATAAAATGATTGCGATAACTGGCATGAAAAATGGGAAGAGCTTTGTTTTATTATATCAGTAGTCATCATCATTATTAGTCAAAGGACGTCCACTGTTGAACAACCCCCCCCCCCTTCCCTCCAAAGTTTTCTAAACTGATTGATTGCAATCAGTCCGTTGTGAGATCCTGCGTTTTTACAAAGTTGTCTCTCCATCTAGCTAGTCAGTGGACGCAATATGCTGCACTTTTGGTTAAAGCGTCTCCAATCTAGAACTTTTCTGCACCAACAGTCATTAGTTATTTGGGCTATGTGGCTTGCCTAGGTGCGTGTAATAATAAACAGTATTAACACGATGTCTGAACAGCTAAATAACAAAGGTCTGTATACTGGCAACCACAAGGTCCCCAGATATCAAAAGTCGGGCATCCAGCGTCCAAGGTGTCCCGGGTTCAATTTCGTAATCTTGTAAATGTTTTTCTATATTGAAATAGAATTGTAGAAGAAAAAAAATAGCGTGTAATCTCTTGAAGTGGTCTTAATATATTAAAATAAAAAGTAATTTTATTGTTACTTTCTAACAAAAACGTATTGAAAATAAATGTCTCCAGTCATAGAATTTGTCATTTTCATTAACTACAACGAATTAGCGATTTTTGATATACATTGATAAGGGAATATATCTTTGGATTACTCGGAGTAAAAGCTTTTTAGCACTATAGCCAGGTCAAGGTATACTATGTAGAATCATTGATCCTAATACTTGTTACACGCGGTATACTCCGTCGAAGGGCACTAGACTCTTGAGAATGAAAAAAACAAAAAAAAAGCGCATGTGTACACACACTTGTAAGTAGGTACGTATTCTTTAAAAATAGTCCCCCGTGGCGATGTCCTATGGCTAGGGTTGAGATTGTCGGTGTGGTCGATTCGGCTGGGAGAATTTTATATAAACAGGCTCTACCTACGTAATTAAAAAAAAAAACACATTATTGGTGTAGTTTGGTTAGATGTTCTGTATGAAAACATTCTAAAAGGGTTTACCTGATCATTTCACTTAATACCACGCGTGCTAATTGCTACAAAATGCACATAAGGCCGGCTATAGACAGAAAGTCATATTATGATTGACTGGATGTTTTTAAATACTATGATGACGTACTTTTACAACTTAGTACGCGATGACGAAATAGTCCACGTTCTAAAGTCACTCTGGTCACGTTCTACTCTTTTTTTCTTTTGATAGTTTTTTTAGTGCGTGTTTTTTTACTTTGATGCGTTAAAATAAAAAGCTCTTCATTCGACTGAAATCACTTTAAAGGCAAGTGATGGGGCAATGAAAGACTATTAGTGGAAACAACAAATTGAGCCAACTGTGCACAATGCACATAAATTATATGATACATTTCTAAGCCTACAGTAATATCAATAGTCTGAAACATGTTATGTTCTTTTTTTTACTTAATCAGGCTCTGTTGCTCATGTTAAAGTGACAGTGCAAATGGTGTTTCCAAAAAGTGTAACGCAGAACCTCCCTCATAGTTTTGGATTCATAATCTTTAGGTAACGTTGTGTTTGTGAGGTCCAAACTCAAGAAAGAATTACTTGACCTCACCGTGCGCAGTGCACCTTACTAGACAGGAGCTCTCTGCCTCTCCCCAAGATAAGCCGGACAGTCGCAAAGAGATCCGCCTGCGATACCACTCACCAACAATTAACAATGAGACATTATACTCAAGCAAATGCCGATAATTACCCTACCGATTTGCTCGCCGACTTAAGTTATAGCGTCTTGTTACACTGTTTTAATTGACCGCGCTCGTTTTGGTGTTTTTACGTTATTGTTGCTAAGGGTTCTAGCGGCTCATTAGATGATGATAAAATATTGCCTTTGAGCACACGGTAGTTTGAGAATGTTGTGTAAAAAAGACTGTTTATAAACGTACGGTTTCTTGTGACTGCGTTTGAGCAATGTCGAATTACCTGTGCAAACATTATCCTTCTTTTATGAAAATGTTCATAATGAAAACTCTTTTGCTATTTATAGTTACAGATAGTAAATAAATAATAAATAAATATCTGACAACATTACATACATTGCTCCGATCCGAAGCTAAGTATCTAAAGCACTTGTGTCATGGAAATCGGAAACAACGGTGGTGCCACAACACCCAGACCCGAGACAATATACCTAATCATGCCATAAATATTGTCACAAAGAAAAAAAAATAATGCCAATAATACTTAATACTTTTACAGTGTATTAGTTTTATACATAAATACAAAACAATTTAAAACACAAAAAGCTTATTCGAAGTGGTCTCCATTGGCTGCAATACAGTCCTTTAAACGTTGAGGCCAGTTATCAATAGAAGCACGCACTCTTTCCATGGGAAAATTCTTCACTGCCAATCTTATGGATTGTTTTAGGGACTCCAAATTATCATGGCGTTTAGAGCAAGCCGTACTCTCTAAAACCGACCATAAATCATTATCCAGCGGATTAAGATTGGGACTAGACGACGGCCAGTCTTCAGCTCTGATGATGTCCGAAACGTTCGCTTCTAACCAAGACTGCGTGGACGGAGCTTTATGACCCGGCGCCGAGTCTTGTTGGAAAGACCATGCTTGGTTATTGAACATGGTGTTGTTAATGGGCTTAACTACCTTCTCAAGAATGGTATCTCGATACACTTGTGCCGATGTTTTGATACCTTTTTCACAAAAATATGGCTCAGTCACTCCTTCATAGCTAACACCCCACCAAACCATCACTGAAGTCGGGTAATGCCCACGTTGCACTCTGCCGACTAATTGGAAAGCTTCCTTAGAGGTTTGAGCATAAATACGATCATTTTTTTTGTTAAAATGTTGCTCAATTGTAAAGATTTTCTCATCCGTAAACGAAATTTTTCTGTGACCTCCCTTTAGGTATCGCTTCAGTAGTTTTTTCGATTTTACCTGCCTATTCTTTTTTAAATTATCAGTTAAAAATGACCAGTGCATCTTTTATAGGCTGCAAGTCCTTAGTCATTTTTTAAAATTCGCGACATGGTTCTGGGTGCTATTTTCATCTCCTGAGATAAAATCTTTTGCTTGTCGGACAGGATTTCTGCGAATCATTTCCCTTACTGCTTTGACCACCATTTTCGTACGAACACTTCGTGGACGGCCAGATTTTTTTCTGTCACAAACAGAGGAGGTCTCAATGTACCTATTAATGACCCGGTACTCAAAAATTTGACTAATATCAAGCGTATGGAGAGTTTTAAAACTTGCATTTGGCTCCTACCAACTTTGTGTAATGCAATCACAGCGATTCGGTTCTCTTTATCACCCCCCTCCATTTTGATATCGTAAAATATTATAAAATGTATTGGCGCCAAAATTAGAAAACACAATGAGCAATTGTATAAAAATAACAGATTCCAAATTCAAATGTAATATCTTCCTTATTTTTAATTTTAACAGTATTTATTGCCAGACTGTGTAGAAATGATCGTTTTCTACATTGACGCGACCGGGAATCGGACCCGGAACCTCACGAGATGGCGACGCTTGAAACGTCGTCGTCAAAATATGTAATATATAATAATGTCTCAATGTTAAGAGAAAATGCCAACTGGTAGACCCATTGCTAAATTATTGTTAAAAAATAATTTCAAAATATGTTGGTTTTAATAAAATGGTTAAAGTTTTAAACGATCATTCTCAATAAATATAATAACGCCATCGCGTAGCATGATAGAAACAAAACTGTCAATTATTAAATTAATGTGAACTGTTAATTGATCGAACATTCATGTGTGAGCTTGGACGAATTAACCACTGGACGCGCAATGACGGGCAATTTCGCTTATGCGAAGCCCACGAAGCGGGCTTTTTGGCCTCACTTGCAGGTGACGTCTTGTCAGTACGATGATAGCGCTCAGTGAGAAACATTGTCAGAAAAAATGGGTAAATGAATAAAAAAAAGAAATAAAAAAATATAGCGGCAAGACAAAAAATATTTTTTTTCATCCGTAAGTAACTTATTATCCCAATAAAGCTGTTAATTTCTCTTAAAAATAGTGAAATGTGTTTTCCAATAAAAAAGTTACATTGCCATATAAAAAAGTAGTGGTCATTTACTACAAAATCAACAAGATAACGTATACTTTACACGGTAGGATTGTCGTACTTTTATCATTCGTTCCCTTGTCAGTTGAGTTATACTTGTGCTTGACAACTGTCGATAAATCATATCGATAAACGTACTTGTATAAAATTGTTAATATGAATACTTTTAAAAGAAATTATCTGTAAAATGTTTCACTCGAGAGTAAATTAAGGTATACTTAACAATACAACAGTTTGCTTTAAAATTTTAAACTTAATATTATATGACAATACATCCTCATAATATAAATTCAGATTTCCTGAAGATCCATTTAAAAAAACAAAATCGGTAGAAGCCGGCCGAAGAGAAGCAAAATGGATCCCCACAAAACATCACCGAATATGTGGTATCCATTTTACACCAAGCGTGATTTAATGCCAATGCAAAAAATCTACTGATTAATTATCCCATAGGAAGTTTTTAATGGTGCAAGGCTATGTGTACTTACGGACTGTTTCAAAATGTCTAAGGAAGTTCTAGTTAGTGTTACTTGCCAGACCGTTCAAATAAAACGACGTTCTGTTTCAATTGTTCATTTGACAGTTTATGCATTACATGCCCATAATGTAATTAGTATTGGTGATAAAAAGTAAATATCATTTTACAAATGATTCGTTCATTCATTCGTTCCACACATATCGATAAAAAATATCGACACTTTTATGCACTCATTGTCATGCACTCATTGTCAATAATTGACACGACAAGCTCCCCCCGCCCCGCAGAAATTTGCTAATGATGTTTTCATACATTCGCTCTTGCGCTTTATATCCAGTGGTTAATTCATCCAAGTGTGTGAGTCATGGATTAATTACAATGAAATATTTATATTAAAAAAAAAACAGTAAAAGTATCTACGAACTCTTTAATGGAACATATTTATTTTGATTAAAAATGCATGAATATTTCGTAACCATAATAATTTAAAGGGTGTTTGCGGAACGATGTAGATATTGCAGAGTAGAGGCAAATTCTAGAGAAGAGCGGCCTGCGTTAGCAGCTTACTGAATGCGGTCTCACGGAGCGTCATGTTCATCATGGTACAGAATGTCCAAAAAGATTATCAGGTATTTGTTTGCTCAATAAAAGAAAAGGTACGATATGATACGAACAGCGAAATTAATTTTATTACGTAGTTTTATCTAAATGATGACCGTAAAGCACCTGCCAATCTTCTTATCTGATAGAAGATTCGTGATTACACGCTGTCTCGTACTCCTTTGATATTGCTGCTATGTCTGCCCTAATATTTAACCGATTTCAAAAAAGGAGGAGGTTATCAATTCGACAGTATGTTTTTTTTTGTATGTTTGTTACCTCATATCTCAGTCGTTTGTCGACCGAATCGAAAAAAAAAACGCCTACTTAGAGGGAGTCCCTTCTAGTTGGTCCCATTTTTTCCATTTTGGGATCTGATGAATCCTAAAATTTTAAAGGCACGTATAGTGTTTCATTACTAGAATCTTAATGTAATTCTTGACGTGTTGTTACGTCTGATAGTCAACATATTGTGGGGCTGAGCTGATGGTGGAACTCCTTAACGCTTAGGAGTTCAGTAATTATAATGACGAAACTTATGATAGGTAATTTGTAGCTTCTTAAAAAAATAGAATCATAAGCGACCCCCTCTTATGTAATCACTAAAAATGAACAAATAAAATAAACTTTAAAAAAGTAAAAACCGACTTCAAAACCAAAATGCACTAAAAAGTCTTAAATAAACTCTTCACCATTGAAAGGAAAGGAATTGTTTGCCTAAAACGGATTCCTTTCCTTTCATTGGTCAAAAGTTGCATTTTAGTTTTGAAGTCGTTTTTTTTCAATTGCGTTCGATTTGACGACTTGTTTTCATAAACCTTAATTCGGGTAATTAAAACCTTACGAAATAGTCAGAAGGGTTTAAATCGGGGCTTCTGTAAAGTTGATGATAGTCGACTCCACCTCATTAGAGAATAATGCTTTATCAGATTTATTTTTTTATTTAACGTCAAGGTAAGTGCCTTCGTCATGTTCGATCTACGTTTGTGAGCTGAAACCATAGCCTCCTACAGTTTTGGGCCAAACAATTTCGCAGCATATTGTAATATCCCAGATAATACGTAATACAGGGTGTTGCTTTTGGTCAGTGACATCCAACTCAGGGATGATAATATGAGTTATACTTATTCTAAAAATAAGTTTTTTTTAAATTCGGAGGAAGTTTTATACAAGAAAACCTCTTCACAACATTAAAAAAAAATACAAAACTAATGGGAAAACTCGCACCCTAGCGCGTAGCTAGCGCTTATCTACGAAATACTACGGCGTAGCTAGTAAGCTACGAAGAGGCTACCTGGTGTTAGTAGTTTTAACTCGATCGCTGTACCGCATAAAAACATATTAAAATATATATATATATTTGGCATCAGTGTCGTTTGTAAAGATCGAAGTATTACTTCTAGAGATATAGCCCATTATTAATAATCGCAAATATAGCTTTATCCTTCATATAAATACTTTGAAAATAAAGTTATTTTTGCTGTCAGCAAAATGTTGTTGTATTTTGGCTAAGTGGAAGCAAGTGGAACCCTATTTTAGTTAAAGTTGGCACGGAACGTTAATGCGCCAATCTGACTCGAACTTGGCTGGTTTTTTGTCTAAGTTTCGGCTTCGCTTTTAAATTAAAGTCAACACGTACACAAAGTCGTTAGCTGATTGCATTTATGTAGATAAAGGTATTTCTAGCTTAATAAAACTATTATTTCAATAAAGTATTCGGTGCCATCTTCACGCTATTTCGTCAATTTGATACTATTGTAGGTACAGTTACATCATTACACAACAGATGGCGGTAAATATCTGACGCATGGCATGCGCCATCTAGGAATTATGTAAGGAAACGTAATCAACTAGTCCTTCGTGTTGCTTTGTGCCGTAAAGAGCTTACTCAAATCAACACTAGGTGGCTATTTCTCACAATATGTTTAATGTGTGTTTCTATGGAATTGATTTTAGTTTTTGTTTTTTATGTTATCGCTTTTGTCTCCAGAGTAGTAATATTTTTAATTGAATACCTGTACTGTTAATAATTAAGAGTGATGGGTATAAATGTTAATAGATGGAAGGGAAGAGGCCGACTAAAAAAGAGATGAATTGATTGTGTTAAACAAGATATTGTTATGAGTGTGAAATGTATGTATGATTCAGTGACGGGTGATGAAATAATGTAGAAGAGGAAAACGAACTGCGCCGACCCCAGATAATCTGGGAACAAGGCAAGATAACGATGACTGTTAATAATTCGTTCCAAATAAATAGCAAAATCTACATAATATAACGATTAACTTTATTAAAGCTAAATACTTACTTAGTTTAAGATAATAAACAAATATGAGACATTATCATTAGTTTTTCTATTTAAAAGTAAAACCTATAACTTACTAATAATTAATTATAAATAATATTTACATCTCACTTGAGTTGCTTGAAATTGACTATAGTTAAGGGGAACAGTTGTCATTCAATACATCCATAATATTACTGTATACTATTTATACTGTCTGACTTGGATAAAAAAGTAAAGTTAAACATTCCACTGTTATGAAAAGGAATCGCTTCTACTATGAGGTAGTATGAATGAGTCATACTCTACCACCACGTTCAGTGCGGATTTGTGTAAGGATGTTTGCAAGGCAAGCCATCAACCAACCTTGCTGTCTGATGTTACAAAGCCGCCTACTAGTTACAAGGATTAATACAGATATCATTTTATAGGGCCTTATAACAAAGGTCTTAGGTACTTTGATCATTGTTATAGGAAATCAACAACATAGAAATCTCATGTTAACTACATTCTTGACTTCTCTGTGTCCTTATTTCGTATGCTTTGAACAACTGATACGGCTGTGAATTCAGGTTCTTTTTTTATACTGTCCACCTTTTTAGGGGGCGGTCTTCGTCCTGAAATCAAATAGTTAAATCAATACAGAATAATATGTATATTTCTGATTACAAGCGAGTTTGACTCCTATCGCACAGATAATAGTAAAACGTGATTTTCTACCATCTAATCTGATATAAGTATTAACAAGATAATTATGACGATATGCGTATGTGGATTTTATGTTTAATTTTATTTAATATGTAAAATAGTGTTACGTTAATATGGAAATATTGTCTTACCTCCTTCTATAAACATTTTGACTAGGTTTGAGAATGGAAAATCTATCAAGACAGTCAATAGAAAACCTCCAATTGCTGCGAGTGAGAAATCGGTAAAAAATCTGTACATCTGTAATATATAACATTTATTTAGTTAGTTTAGTGAGATCTACAGGGTGTTTGGCGGAATTTTAATATTTCTGGACCCGATAAAGGACACCTATGCAATAATACTAAGTCACGTATGTTATGGTAATAAGTTCGATAACTTTAAAGTTACTGTCACAATATGAAATGTGACTGAAGTGGTGTTATTTTTTTTCTTTTTTTGCAAAATTATCTTGGCGCCAATAAGACGCTAGCTTTCAAACAATAACACGGGCATGTTATAGGGGTAAACGAACGCAATGATTTTTAGGCTATCTTCATTACTATCAAAATCCCACGACCGTAACATTTTATATGGCTTAAAAAATTGCAAAGGTTTTCTTTATCGGCTCCTATAAATATCATCGTTCCGCCAACCACCCTGCATGAAAAAATGGATCAAAGTAAAACAGTAACTTACCGAAAAATTGACCGCAAAGTATATTGGTTGGAGAGTTGTAGCGTTGATCAAAAATATCAACGGATAGTGAATAATGTACATTGCATAAGAAAGGCGGCCAAAAATCTTGCATACGTGCAGTGATAACACCCAGTTAATAGGAGCTGAAACGAGAAACAATAAATTAATTATGAAAAATTATTTAACGCGAGAAAATTAACACTTACTAACGTTTGATAAAATGTATTAGCTGCTAGCTATGACGTCAATAATACTGGCATTGCAACAGCAATAACACACTAACTCACGCAATTATCAGATTTTATTTAGCATCGATGCAGTCACCAAAATATAGTACATAATTTGTAAACTACAAGCTTCTGCATCGCGACTGCATCGATGCTAAAAGTAGAACATTGTGTAAAGGTTGATAGTTTGCGACTGCTTCGATGCTGCATTGCGACTGCATCTGTATGCTGTGTAATAAGACCTATACATATATGCTGCTATGCTATGACGTCAGTAACAATGACATTGCAACAACAATAGCACATCAACGCTTTCGCATGTGGTAGCGATGTGGCTGAACAGTACCGACAAGGATCCAACATCACATCTAGATACGCTACATTAAAGCGAGACATAGACATCCAAATATCACATTCCGCATTTAAATGGCACGTTTCACATGTGAATGCAGTGATAGATTATCGGTGCGCTAGCGGCGTTAGTACAGTAAAGGCTGCGATACACATTTACTGACATGTGGAAGCTTAGCAATTTGCGTCCTTGCATACTATTGATATTCGCATGCGCCAGATCTAGAGCCTCCGGCGTCGCCTCCCTCAGGCCTCGTCCTGGACGCCAGCGAGCGATGCGGGTGGTGCGTGCGGTTCGGGCGGTGGGGGCGGTGACGTCATCACAACACCGCTCGCACCGCCCGCACCGCTGTCATCGAGAACAGCTTCACACAAATATATGAACTTTGATCACGACGCGCGCGCCGTCGCCCCCACCGCCTGCTGGCTTTCAGGACGAGGCCTAACATTGCATGCCAGTAAGCGTCTTCCAACACATACAAGTAGATGGAACGTGCAAGTAGCTGGCATGAAAGTATGCTAGCTACAGCTTTGAAGAATTCGCACGCAGCATGCAAAATTCTCAAATGCAATGCCTTGATCCATCCAGCATAGTTGCAAAAAATATTATCCCATTATACTTCTTCGGCTAGTTGTGATAGTTACATTCTTGTCAGTACCAATCGTTCTGTCGCATGCAAAGGCGTCGTTTAATAACGGCGTCAAAGAACCGTTGTTTTTGTGATTAAAACTTACCCCCATAACCTTGATGGCATGCAAAGATCAGCCAGGCAATGCTGGCAGCCCACGCTGGTCTTATAGTTGAGTTGATGATGTTATCAGCCAGTTGATTGTCCCAGTCGGGCTGGACGTTGTAGTATGAGGTAACCATGATTGCGGATGTGGTTCCTGCTGCCAAAATCCAGCAGATACCAGCCACAACCTTGAAAGAAGATTGATCAACTGAGTAAATATATACAGGGTTATTGGTACTTCGACCGGATCCTTTTAAGAGGTGATGTGATGTGATGATGTGAGGGAGAGCTAGGCTCGTTCGCGACAATTTTGAACCCGTAATGTAATATCTGAAAGTCAACTATTTTAGTGCGACTCAAATGAAAGGTTTTTTTTTTAGAAAATTCAAATTTCTTAGTTTAAAAATTATTAGAAAAAGTAATGCTTAATCTCTCATTTTGTTTAGGCTTTTTAAAGTTTACTTTCTTGTCCTTAACAACAAATAATGAAATTGGTATAATCTGTATCCAACGCAAAATGGGAAATGCTAATGAGATAATATGAGCCTATTGATACCATTAATGTGGTATCGTGTTACTTTTTGTGCCTGACACGTTCTTAGCACGGTCATGGTATGGCATGTTGCAGTGGTAAAATAACTTAAAGTCCAACACTAATTTCCATGAAATTAATCATTTGTTTTACTTCCAATTTATTTACCACATAATATGTAGCTGTTTATATTTTAGCTTACCCATGGTATTTTGACAATCTTTCCACGACACAAGTGAAGTACATAGCCAACCATCATTCCAATCACAAAAGGTGAAATTCGGTTTACAGTACTGAAGTAGTAGTAAAACATATAATATTCAGAATCTCCACCAGGTCTGTGAATGAAAAAATGTAATTAGCAACGTCGGTACTCACTTAGTTAGCTAGCTACTAAAATATTGACGGGTTAGAGCGCTTTCACATTTAGGCAATTTTAGCAGCGCGACGGTTGCGCGATAGTCGCGCTACTGATAATATCATACATAAATAGCAGCAGCGCCTCTGTTTTTATGTATAAAAATAATAATCTAAGATAATAAAAATAAAATAGTAAGTACAAGGCGAGTGCGAGTTAAGAGCCGATTTCGTTATCAAAAGTTAATTCAACCAATGGTTAATATCGTTACTAACGGTTGAGTATTTATGATAGTGCGTTTTTAATCTCTTTTATTTGAAGTTTCTTTAAAACACGTACAAGTGTTAAGATTCAACCTTTGGTAACGACATTAACCATTTTACTTTACATTTTATTTTACATTAACTTACGTTAACTTTCAATCACGCGCGGGCTTTAGAGACAAATTACCAAAAAGTAAATACTAACGCCAAAGAAACAACAGCAGACTGGAAGTTGTTGATAAAATTATATGTAGAAGCCCCAGCCATTGAAGCAATAAGTGCTAAAATCATAGCAGTCCATGCCGAGCGAGTTGATTGGCCCAAAATCCAGAAGAGAACTAGAGGAGACAAAATATGCAGTTGCATATCTATAGCGAGGTACCATGTGTGGAAGAGGCACTGGAAACATAGAAAAATAATATCTAAGAACACATTCTTAGTCAAGTTTATATTATTGAAAAACATATCAGTAACTATTACTGAAATACATTTTGATTAAAGTTATTTCGATTTGAGTTTTGGAACCCATTGTAATTTGGAATCTGTAAAAACCTCGGGAGAGGCCTAATGCAGAAGGGGCCGTCTTACTTATAGTCGATAATTATTAATCGGATAATCGGGTGCATATTTTCCTTTAGTTAGGGTTGGCTCAAATGGAATGTCCTTTTATATCGAAATAATCCCGGCATTTCGGAATCAACAAATCTAGTGCTTTTATTAGTACCAAATCGGGTGTACAGTGTACTACTGTGTGTGAATGTACTGTCTACTATTATTTTTACCAAGATTGATAGGGATCTTAAAATACATTCAAGTACATACACATTAATAATATAAAACTTTGGAGTCATATTTTATTAATACCACAGGCTTTTCGACGTTGTTTCCTCGCCATGTTACACTTGTTTTTCTCATCCTCGATTTTTTTGGAATCCCGTGGTTTATATTATTTAAAATAATGAAAAAAGCCGCCTCTATAGTATTTTAGCCAAAAATAATGAACTTTAGTTAAATATCCATTTGAATATCCGATCACTGCTAATGATCAATGATTAAATTATCTTCTTGAATATCCTTTCATGGTTGCTTGAAAACTACAGCATCTTGCATCTGTCATTAATACCATTTCAAACCACAAATTCAAGGAAATGTTGAAAAAATAAGAACTCACCAGGTTTTCAGGGTTGACCCAATTAGATACATACAAGAATGTACTCCACCAATTGATTCTGCAATCATTGGTGGTTTTCACCATTAATTCCCAGTAAGGTCCATCAGTAGTTCTGTGCAAGAACGAAGCATGTATCAAGACCATTGCTGCTAGTACAGGAAGCATTCGAAGAATTCGATTCATATAGAAGAGATGAATCCTTTTTAGCAGGGTCACTGAAAGGTTAGATTTCAATTTAGAAATAATATTGGTCTCTGTCTTAAAGCCTAATGGTTGATAGTCATTAATGTCGTGTCGTTGGGGTCTGAAGAATTTAAAAACATAGTATCATTGGAGAACTATAGAAAACTAAATGTATTTTGAGGATTTCAACACTCGTGTGGTTATGAGGTTTCATGGATTATGATGGACGAATTATAAATAAAAAATCTTACTTCTCGATGCTTTTGAAGCAGTAGTGTAGACCACCAGCAAACCACTGATCATGAAAAAGGTATCAACAGTTATAGGTGCACTAGTAATCCATAAACTTTGGAAGGATCGGATGTACTGAAAAATAAAAATAAACTTACAATGAAAGTGAAGTTCCTTAATTACACGATAGCCTAACTGGATAGAGGTTGAAATAATTGGTTTTATATTCTGTTAAATAAAAATAAAGGCTTACTTACATCAACTAAGTCCAAAGGATTCTCTGGAATAAATGTGAGCTGTGTGACAAATGTATGACCCACTATGACCCACATCATAGCAAAGGTCCTAATGCCATCTAGGCAAGTTATAACGCCAGGATTAGTTGTGAACATGAAGAAATTCTTGGTATTTGTGTAGACAGAGAACGATGTGCAGAACTTGTTGGCCTTCTTTGGGTCTGAAAGTGAATATTAATTAATCATCAATTCTAAAAAAATACAAGTCATACAGGTCACAAAACTTTTTATGGTTTTACGAGTACATTATTTATTACCTAAATTTATGAAGAAAAAAAACACCAACTTCAGCAATAGAAATATTCTAATAATGACAAAAGTCTTAAAGCTGATAATAGTTTGGTAACTATGATCGTTTCCGATATTGATTATTACTATTATACTAGTTTGATATAAAAATCATGGATCATCGGGGATTAAATAGCTATAGATAATGATGGTATTTGATTTCCAAATTAAATAACATAGAATCAGTTACGGAATACGATCAATAAACACTAACTATAAATACAAGGTAGCACTTTTGTGTGAGCTTACCTCTTTTGAGTAAAACTGTGTGCCTAATATCATAAATGGAACACAGTAGAGTAACAAGGCCAATGGTAGAGAAGACAATTCTGAAAAAAAAATTGATTGCCTGTAAAGTCGGCATACGGGCGAAAGTTTTACGTGACAACGACTTTTTATGTCTGTCTCTCTCGTTCTTACGCGTGCCTCTCACTCGCTCTCAGTGCTGCGCGCGCGGGACTCTCTCTCGTTCGGTGACTCATCGTAACGTTACCGAGCGTTACACTTTTTCATAAGTGACTCCCAGCCGCAACCTAATTTAAGACGTTGTCACGTCAAAACCTAATTACCTTAACTTCATTAAAATAGTAGTTGTTATTAAACTTTACGCCATTTGATGATAATAAATAACTTACTCGTACAAGTATAACCCATCCCTCTTAATGGATTAATATCTCTAATTGATTAAAATAATAACAACTAAACTAAACAATTAATCTTTGTGTCAATTCCAATAATATTCATTTATAGAGTTTTTTGATAATTTTATTTATCACTGATCATATCAAATTATTACGATTTAAGTAAATTGCCATATTTTTACGTTATATATTATTTTTTAAATAATAAAACATGGCAGCTCGTATGACTAGAGACCAATATCCTGGGTGTAACTTTGTTTGGTTCTTGCTTACTTTCCACTAAACTGTGGCTCAATTCCATGATCCCAATAGCTCAGAGTAAAAATTCCAATACGTGGTTCACTCAACTTTTATCATCAAATTGACAGCAAAAAAAAATAATGAACCAAACCAAGACTTAAATTTGTCGAGGTGTATTTGGGTTTAAGTTAATCTATCAATCTCTACATATCGACCCACGTTACGAAAATTCATTGCGTTTGAGGTAATTAATAAGAAAAATTCAACTTACACAGCAACATAGTCTGCTGCTACCCATGGTTTGTCGTTGGGAAGTCTGACGAACGCTTCGTTTAGAGTCAGGTTGGCAGTAAAATTCATTGTGAGGACGTCAAACGCGTGCCGTGCTGTGCAGACCTTTGGAATACAGAAGGCTAGTTCCATCTGGATGCCAGATAGTGGACTAACTGTTGTGTCCCTGAAAATATATAAAATTTCAAAATGAATCCATAACTTGCAATAAAATCGTTAGATATTACAACCCGTCATTACGTCACACTGGATATAAAACAGAAAGTGTAGTTAGATGATGTATGAAATAATGCAGCTTAGGTCCTTTTGTAAAAACATCATTAGTGACCGAAACATTAGAGTCATTTAAATGCCTTATAATCTGAGCTAATGATGGGATTAAAACACAATACTTTTATTCTACCTTAAACTAGTACCATCTCCCAACAAAATCCGGGCATTGAGTCTTGCTCTTTCATAGGTCTCTATCTTAGAAATCAGTTCGTCATCGTAATCCGTCGAGTTCGGATTCCATTCTGGCCAAGGAAACTCTGGAGGAAATGCGGGCCAGTCTACATCAGGCCAGCTTATATCAGGTATCGAAGGTAACTCGAAGTTATCTTGTTGCAACGGAATTTGAACGACGCTGTACTTTCCTTCAATGCTAATGTCTTGTGTCTGATAACTAATATCGAGGCATAGAAAGTAGTTTCCCGTGTCTCTGAAGTTGCCTTTGAAGATGCTGCGCGGGATTCTGAAGCTTGCATCCATAACTGTATCAAGTAATGTTTGGTATAATTATTATAGGTATAGTTGAGAGAATAATATTAAGCGACGTGATACGTAACTTTTATTAGAATAAACACATGAGATATAGAATAAACAGGAATCTTAGAGGAAACAAAAATTAACAATCTCAGTGGAGCAAAAGTACTAAAATGTTTTTGTAAAATAATTCACTTGATATCATACTTACATCGATTCCTAAGTGATGTATTGTTCTGAATGTATGCAAGTTGTTTTTCACATTGTTCTAAATCAATAACTTCTTCGTATAGATCATAATCTAACACATTGTTCGTTATTGCACTTGCATTTTCATAAATATAAGCACTCAGTATAAGGATCGTTAAAATTCCCTTGCACTTAAAATAACTCATTGTTGTTTGCATAAAAAAAAGTTTAAATAAAACAGACTTAAGTGCTGTGCACAGGCCTATTGCCTATGCCAAACTAATTTAGTTATAAGATTTTTTCCAATTAATGTTTAATCTTATCTCTATTACAAAATAATCCGTTCAAAAAATTGTTAACATATCCAGACAGTGAGTAGTAATAAATATATTAAACAGTAATTTGAATTTAGATATCAAATTGATTTTACACTGAGCTGCACAGAATCTCATACGACATTCATGGATGCAGATGATATTAACAGGTTAACACCACCTCAATTCCTATTCAATTTATTTATCAGATTTTATGAATGTTTTCATTGTGTTTTGCCATTTTAATGACTGATAACAGGTGCTAGAGCAGAACAGAACGGATTTTTTATTTTTATTTAAAACACTTCATGCACAAACAAAAGGTACATATGGCGGACTTCATGCTAAAAGCATTCTCTATCAGTCAACCATTGGTCTATACAGAGAAATTGCTAGCGGCGCGAAGAAAGTGATAGAAGGGCAAAGTGTGAGCTTGATTGAACCTACAATAGGTATTTAGACAAAAAATTAACATAGATACTACTTATTACATAAATACCGTATATATTATACAGTATACAGTATACGGAATGATAGTGAAATTAAATTATATTTTTAATATTTTTTATTTGTTTGATGATCTGACCAAAGACGCGGCGTAGGACGTCTACCGCCAAGATGGACAGACGACCTTGTAAAGATCGCGGGATCAAACTGGATGCATAGCGCTTGTGATCGGTCGCTGTGGAAAGCCGTGGGTGAGGCCTATGTTCAGTAGTGGACGTCCTTTGGCTGATAATAATGATGAACTACTAATTGGCTGCCTTTCAATGGACGTCGTCCGAATTGCAGACACAAAAAAAGATGCCGAGTCTATCTGATAGTCTGCGAAGGCTGGCTAGCCTAAACCGGTGAACGAGACCACTAGAAAAGTTTGCGGAAGGCTTTTGCTTAACAGTGGAGCAGCAGTTACTCGCTTACTTTATACCTCTTGTCTTGACCACTAAGCTTGTTTATGGGAATGGAGCAATATACAACAATGGCACTTTGGGGTGACATTTTTGTCTAGTAGAGGGATGTTTACATGCTGATTCTTTACGTTTTTGGGTACCTTCTGTATTTTTAGTTGATGATTTAGATTGTATATGTGTATTTGTTTATATCTCCAGACATAAGTAATCTTCAATGAGTCATAAGATACTTAAAGAGATACCGGTAGATAATATTGTTTTAAAGTGGAAAAAAAATATTAGTTCATTGATTTATACTTAAATGTATTATCTTAGTTGATTTACATTCTCACAATCGTAAATAACTCACGAGTAACTTTAAAGGGAAGATGGAAGGTTCAAAATAAATAAGTAAGAATTAAAAATCCCAGTCACAACAAGTTACTAGAAAATTCAAGAAATTGTATTTCTTACAAGAACTCTCAACATTATGTTTTTAAAACCATTTAATTTCATCCATAAATTTTTGACTCATAATTTTTAATAAATCATGATATGGACATGATATTAAAAACACGTGGCGTACAATAAGACTGTAGTACCTGAACACGTGCTAATTAAGAGATTAAAATTATTCGCAATCTATACGCATCGTTTTAATTTAATCAACAATGTTCGATTCTCTGTGTATTTTTCAAAATCATTTGTTTTTATTACGGACGAACAAAACCTTAAGCGCATTTCTAAGCCTATGACATATCTAAAATCCTAAGGACTTTGAACATGAGGTGTCAAACCGCTTTAGAGGACGAAGGTTTAGCAGTGAAGCGTCGACGCAAGCAGAGGTTTTGAGGGATATTGAGAAGTCATATGGGCAGTTACCTACCTAGTATACCTACAGCACACCTCAGTTGCCAAGCCCATTGATAGCTCGGCCAGGGACCCAAGAGCTATCTCGCCCGACACAATACCGAAGACAGCTGGAAATCGGCGCGGCAGCCTACTCGTAATAGCTTATACTCGTATTTATGTCGTAATTCGTTAAACGTAATTCGGAATACATTGTGAATATTTTCTGGTATTTAGGATATTAAATTAGCACTTATTTTTATCATATTAGTTTTTTTCTAAATTGTAATCTTCCTTGTTGATTTAAGTATATGTAATTATTGAATAATTTTGATTGTTAGTAATTTTCATATCTTGTTGTACAGAAATAAATATTTATAACAGTGTGAAAAATATCTAGGACTTACCCTAGATAAACATTTAAAGTGGAAAACACATTGAATCAAACTAATACCCCTTACTGGTGTACTGAGACGTCTCTCAAGATGTCTTCCACTTGATGTTCGATATACCATATAATAGCTTAGTAAAGCCACACATAGACTATTTAATCCAAATATGGGGTACTGCCGCCAAGAGTAACTCAAAATGTTTGCAAATATGTATCTCAAAATAAATTAATTAAATCATTATTCAACTTCAACAACTTAACGGCAACAGAAAAAATATACAAGACAACTAAGATCATGAGCATTCAACAGACATATGTTTCTGGCACCTGTTTATTAATCCATAAAATCGTAAAAAAAGAAATTCATTCATCAATTACTTTTACTCGGAAATATGAAATCCGTAAAAAAGCACTGCGGCGTGAAAATGAAATCATTTTGCCCCATCCAAGAACCAACTATGGAGAAAAGAATCTGATTTATGAGGGTGCTTAATTATATAATAAACTGCCTAATTTCATAAAAGATACAAAAAGTACCGAAAAATTTAAAGATCGTTTAAAGCAACATATACCTAATTCGTATATATATATATATATATATATATATATATATATATATATATATATATATATATATACATGTACATTTATATATAAATTGTACGAGTTCAAGAATTATTGTGAAATATTAAAAAAAATACAATAAAAGAATAATTGAATAAAATAAAGTTACGAAAATGTAAAATAAGGAATCAAACCATTTGTAATAATATAATAATTCGATTATAGATTTATATTTTTATTATTTTACTAGTTAATATTACATACTTTGAACACAAAACTATTATCTAAAAAAAAGAGTAATCCAAATAATTTATGCCTTTTTTATTTATTTATTCCTGATTCCTGACCAGAACTCGAGCCACTTCTAGTTTGGTGCGTACGCAGTTGCGATCTATATCTGTGTCGCTAAACAAATCGTGTTATCTCACGAGCGCACTTGACTTGAATAGCCGGAGACTGGCCGCTACTGTATGTTTTAGAAATACCCTACTTTTCGCTTGCTGTGTTTTATACCATTACTTTTTGTTGATTTGTAAGTATCTCACATAAGTGAATTGTATGATTCTTGTGGGAAAATAAATAATCTTTAACCTGATAGTATTAATATCGACACTATACTGGTGCAACATCCACATCTCCATAAGGCCTGTAAGTGTGAAAGGGAGATAAGTATATTCTGTCGCAGTCCTACGTTTTAGTTTTAGTGCCGCAGAAGAAGTCATCATCACGTAAGGCTGCATTTGAATTTTTTTGTAGGTGACTACCTACAATCACATTCATGTTCGGTTTTCTCTCAAAAATAGCTTAACTGACTACTTTTTTGATCGATTTCTTTAGGAATTAATTATTTCCTTATAATATCGGCCCGGACTATTTGATTCAATCATTATAAAAGGCCTTTAATTTGCAATCATAGAAGCCAAATTATCGATTTTTTGGTGCAGTTTTCTGTTTGTTGTTGACATCCGCTATGGAAATAAGATAAATTTTAAGGGGATTACGATCATTGCAAGCTATCGGTCCTAATTAATTAACCTGTGATTCCAAATGAAGACCAAACTGAAAACCGCATTTAAATGCACCCAACAACATGCGATTATCTCTGAGATACGTTGCATCATTTGTGTGTCCATTGACAAAGAAATGTAATAGAGGTACCTGTCTTTGACCCAGCATCTATAGTCTTGGTTTTATCTTTGAAATTTGGAGCCATCACGAACTTTCATCTTCGATCTAAATTTGACAGACAGCGCTGAGCGCTCGGAGGGGAAGGGTGTGTCGCTCGTTGTTCGCTGCTAGTCTTTTGTTTCGAGTATTATAAAAAAAAATATGAAAATATCACGCTTTGCTCAAATTTTATACGGCGACCATCTTGCTTTGAGCCTTTATGCAGTAGGCATAAAGCGACATTTGGATAGTCGATAGTCTTTTATCATGATTCTAAAAAGGATTCATTATTTTTCTTCACTTTATACTTTAATTCAAATTATCAATCAATACTATATTAACTTGCATATTACTAAAGGTCTCTTCATAAAATCAAATCAAAATCAAAAATAATTTATTCAATTTTGGACACAAAATGCTACTTATGAACGTCAATAATTAGTGTAATATCAATTAATTTTGGCCCGTATGGGGCATGAACATGTCTCCTTATCTTTTGGGCCCTACCAGCGCTTCGAGACAAAACACAGACAATTTGGCAAGTGCAGAGAATAAGTACTGTTACTGTTAGACGGATAATCGATTTAGACATTACTATGGTAGACAACACTAGGACTCACGGACAGCACTAGACCTGTCATATAGATTGTGTTTGACATTACATTGATTGATTTTATTATATTTAAAAACTTTATTTCACAAATAAAAGTGTACAAAAGGTGGACTTTATGCTAATAGCATTCTCTCCCAGTCATACCTTCAGATCATGCAGAGAGATTGTTATGGGTGCAGGAGAATATTGTAAATAGATATTAAAATTGCAACAAATACTATTGTGTAAAATTATAATATTATATACATACCATAATACATAAACTAAATATACAGTATAAAAGAGTTTAGATACATAAGTACCAAATGCATACATAACTAAAAATATACATACATACATATTTGTACATATATATTGATGTGGAATTGTCCCGCGTAATTTACTTACTACATAAAAAATATATAAGATAAAGTGATTATTTCAAGAGTTAGAACCCTACATACAACGGAGACCTATCTTTTATCATCTATAAAATTTGATAAATTCATATCCTTTATATTTTCGTTGGTCGAAACCTAATTAGATACTATGTTAATTGATTATAAGTAAAATTGATTTAAATATTATAGAAATTACAATGAAATATGACCTCCAAGGCCATCGCTTCTAAGAAAACCATTAATTGTGGTCATTGATGAGCAAACAGTTTTACCAAAAAGTTAAATGTCAATTTTAAGCAAAAACAGTGTGTAAATGCCTATTAAACTCATTATAAACGTAAGTTTTACGTATGGCGTTCCCAGTAACAATTTCATGTTACATAAAATAAAGCAGCCCTAGTTACAGAATTTTTATTTCAATAACGGTTAGGCCAATTTGCATGAAATTAACTTTGTTGGATTGGTATTTATTAGTTTAGCCCTATGATTACTACCATAATTGCATAAGCATATCATAGCATTGACAATATTGACTAATTTCGTTAAGCAGCTTTTTTCAGCATTACCTTACAATTCTCTCTCTCAACTCTCGAAGCTATGATAGGGCCTATGTTAGGACGTGTATCAGTGCTAGTACTAAGCCTACAAACAAAATAAAAAAATTGAATTTCAAAGTATCAAACTCGTTTGATTGCAGTAAAAAAAAAGTGTCATGAACATGATATAATATTACACGCACACACATTGATAAATCGGTAATATCGGATAATTTTTTAAACTGTCACAGCGCTCATAAGCAAACGTTTAACGACGACTAACTTCACGAGCACACTAGCGCCACTTAAGTAGAAAAATCATAACTCGAATAAAATACTAATTAAAAAGTCTTGTAAACAAGGTTGTAGTACAAGTCCTATAGTTTATTTAGTACGTTTAAATTGTTTCTAAAGTAGATAATCTGCAGTTCCAGTTAGAAAAATTGCCAAAAGTGGCCATATTTAGCAGTTTTTCTAGCTTTTTGCAAATAAAAGAACTGTGTTTTATTCGCATTCCTATGCAAATTTATTTAACCTGTGCAATACAGGTTGAATGGGGCCTTTATTTATAGGAGTACGTTATTGTCCCTCGTTTTCATGAAATAATGAATAACTTACAGTCCGTTTTTCTTTGCAAGTCGAATATTTTAAAAATCGTGACATTCCTTTTTTACGAAATGATAAATTTTAAAATGAGACTATTACATAACTCACAACTCATATGGGTAATTCATGGTTTATACTGTGAACTTTTAAAATCAAATAGTTTATTCACTTTTATTACTGTAAAAGTTATGAAGAGATTGTTTACATTATTGGACTATCCAAAAAACGGAGCGTATGGTCAAAATTTGCTGAATTTTGTAAAATCAACATAAATTAAATGTGTGTACCTAGCTGAACTTCTTGTCACTACCCTACCAATGTTTTTATGTGGTAGCCTGATTTCACGTTTTTGAATAAGATGTGACGCACTGATAGTACGATAAAATACGATATGAACACCTGCGTTTACTGATTAGGACAGTAATTAGGGCTCATATCTTGAGATACACAACGACGTAAAGATAAGTCATAACATTGTTTGGATATTTGAAAATACCCAAACATTTCGTTAAAAAACGATATTACCAAGTATTTTACAATCAATCTGTCTTCAAAGAAGGAAAGCAATCGTAAAATAACAGGCTGTCCAAAAGACTACAAAGTATTTGTGTGTTCAATAAATAAATTTTCTAGGTCATTTTATATTTTTGTGTTGATTATAAGTAAAAAAAAGAAATTTACTTAAACTTTTTTTTCCTTAAAGTTACCCAAATAGTGTCCGTTAGTTAAGCTGCACTGGCAATCTTATAATCTAGAATTAATATTTGTTATGAGACACGCTATATGTACACAGTCTGGCCATAAATACTGTTACAATTAAAAATAAGAAAGATATTACATTTAATTTGGAATCTGTCATTTTTATAAGATTGCTCATTATGTTTTCTAATTTTGGTGCCAGTACATTTTATAATATTATTCATTTCTTCTGTTCGGAAAGTTAAACTTTCATGTGAAGATAGACGGGTGGAAAATAGCTTTTCCATCCCTAGGGTGCAAAGTAATTTAGTTTTAAATGCTACGACCGGACATGGAGCTAAAGATAATTGAGTCACATTATTATTAAAATAAACAAGCTTTTCATATGTTTAAGATTAGCTTAACATTAAAAGCGTGTTTATTATGGTCACTGATGATTTGAAAAAATACAATTGGTCTAAGTTTTTACAATCTTTAAATAAGAAAAAGAATATCTACAAATATGTTTCGGTTGCCTGCCATACATAGTGTCACCTTTTTTTTTTCATTTAAGATTGTCACATTTTGTTTGTCTTTGACGATATATTTTTTTAGTTTGGTCGATTATTGCATAGATTATTAAGCATGCGGAGGTGACTTGCCGCCTTTTTTGTTGTTAATTAATCTTTTTAATCACTCCCACCTTTAGCTGCCATTCATAGCGCTATCTCATGAGGCAAAATTGAACCTGGAATTTGACATAATCTGTGATAGGTGACAAGTAACCTTGTTTTCGCAAGGTTGCGTTCTTCTACTATTATTACCTATTGTCTGTGAGAAAAATCGATCGATATTCTTAACAATGATTTGAAATATTTGATATCATCCTCGTTTTATGTAGTACTCTGTTGTCTTCCGTGCCTTTACTGTCCTTCTAATCTTGAGTTTTATGTATAACGACAGTAAACAAACTGTTATGTGATGTTAAAACTTGAGGTTTCATCTCTCGCTAAACAACATAATATCTAAATAAATTTATTTATTTTTCCTCACAGTCAAAATGAAAAATAGTATGTATAACTCGGGTGAAAGCACCCATTTCACTCTCGAATTATAAGCGCTCTCACTCCGTTCGAGCGCCAAGAACTTCTCGAGTGAAATGGGTCACTTTCACCCCTTGTATAACAATCTACTATTGCGATATTAAAATGGAGTCGGGTGGTCAAAAGAAACCGAATCGCTGTGATTGCATTACACCAAGTTGGTATGGAGCTAAATGCATTTTTTAAAACTGTTCCTACGCTTAGTATTAGTCAAATATTTGTGTACCGGACTATCAATAAGTACTATGAGACCTCCTCTATTTGTGACAGAAAAAGATCTGGCCGTCCACGTAGTGTTCGTACGAAAAAGGTGGTCAAAGCAGTAAGGGAAATGGTTCGCAGAAATTCTGTCCGAAAGTAAAATATTTTATCTCGGGAGATGAAGATAGCACCCACAACATCGCGTATTTTAAAAGATGACTTAAGACTTGCAGCCTATAAGAGACACACTGGTCATTTTTAACTGATAATTTAAAAAGGAATAGGGTGGTAAAATTGAAAAAACTACTGAAGCGGTACACAAAGGCAGGTCACAGAAAAAAAACTGTTTACGGATGAGAAAATCTTTACAATTGAGCACTATTTTAACAAACAAATGACCGTATTTATGCTCAAACCTCTAAGTAAGCTTCCCAATTAGTCGGCAGAGTGCAACGTGTGCATTGCCCGACTTCAGTGATGGTTCGGTGGGGTGTTAGCTATGTAGGAGTGACTGAGCCATATTTTTGTGAAAAAGGCGTCAAAACATCGGCACAAGTGTATCAAGATACCATTCTTGAGAAGGTAGTTAGGTCCTTAACATAACCATGTTGAATAACCAAGCATGGTCTTTCCAACAAGACTCGGCGCCGGGTCATAAAGCTCGGTTCACGCAGTATTGGTTAGAAGCGAACGTTTCGGCGGACATCATCAGAGCTGAAGACTGGCTTTCGTCTAGTCCCGATCCTAATCCGCTGGATTATGATTTATGGTCAGTTTTAGAGAGTACGGCTTGCTTCTAACGCCATGATAATTTGGAGTCCCTAAAACAATCCATACAATTGGCAGTGAAGAATTTTTCCATGGAAAGAGTGGGTGCTTCTATTGATTACAGGCCTCAACGTTTAAGGGACTGTATTGCAGCCAAGGGAGACCACTTCTCTTCTCTCTTCACTTGCAGCCAATAAATATTATTTGCATCATAAAAAAAAAGTTTTTCTATGTGACAATATTTATGGCAAGACTATGGGTATATTGCTCTTTGCTATATATTACTGGCGTTTCTAGCCTAATGTTTCATTTTAATCGTATTAGATTTTACGAATCATACTTGTATCTCTTTATTTTATAGTATTTCCTTACGAAACAGTCGAGAGAACTTAAGTCGAGGCTTCTCGGAAGCCAGGTGATGTTACCTCTTCTCGACTCCACTTTATTAGAGAATCATTAATTAATAGCTGCAATTTATTGGTTAGATGTCAGGAAAGAGGCCACGTCTTGTCGGATCCACGTTTTTAAGTTAAAACCATAACCTTCAACAACTTATCGCAATTATTAATTTCGCAGCTTATCGCAAATAGAAACGAACGGCGTCACCGGTCTTCATGAAAACAATGACTGATTTTATGCGATAAGCAGACATAGCTTTTGGTGGGTTCCTGAGGTTCGAAATAAATATGCATTTCGTCTTATATTGAAATTTAAAAAATACAAATAAAAAGGTATTTTTGTTCGATTAAACAACTCAATAACTAACTAACTTTTACCCCTTTGGATACTGCAGGATGGAGTAAGAATCAAAACAATCAAATGTTACGATTGTAGGATCTCTTACCAAAAGTTACCATTTAAGCATGTGCGTGCACCGGGTTAAAATTTAAGTAATAAATCAGAGGAATGAAAATACCTACTACAGTGCTGCTTTTCAAAAATATTGATTTGTTTCGTTTGTTGTTAAGTTAAAATAAAACAATGAAAATAAATGAAATAAGAAACCAAAAATTTGCGCAAGGGCGGGACTTGAACCAGAAGTTTCTGGGTAACCGGGCCAAACGCTCGCAAACTTCCCGCCTGTGCGCAAACTTTTGGTTTCTTATTTCATATATATGAATATAAAATATGACACTGTGAGTGATAAAAACATTTAAAACCAATAAAAATAAAATCACACTTTTTCCGGTGAAAACTGCAATCTGATAGATTGCATGAAAATAATCATTGTCATTATGAATGTTCAAATAAGATTAGATTATATGATAAATATTCCGAGCATTAGCAAAATGCACGCAATCATAAGCGGATAGTAACTGCATATTTGCTGAAATTATTAAAAAAAAATAGTTTGTTGTATACACACTGAAAAGTTTAGTATTACTGCTAAGTGGTAGTGCGCCTTCACATTCGAGTGATAGCCGTGTTGTGCTAGCATAAAGTAATCAATAATTGGCATACATTACCTGGAATAATACAGGACTACAAAAGCTACAATAAAGAAAATTGATCGAATGACATCGATCTGTAAATAAATCATCTTTTTTACTAACATCAATTTATATCTGTCAAAACAAAAAGTGCACTTAAAGTTTCTAAAAGCACTGTATTCCGGTTTTAACCTTTTGAATAGCGGAACCCTTATAGGATCACTATTTTGTCCGTTCGACTATCTGACTCTACCCTTTTTTGGAATTCTCTAACAAATACCTACTAAGTTTTACGGTCCCTTGAAGCTGTGAATAAATTAAACTTCTTAACCAACGCAATCAAAAGATAAAGCCGTTTATGCTGCAAAACCACTTTAATTATGCGTACAGCAAAAAGGTAGAACTATCTACCTGCATCTGTGTTTCCAAGAGTATCACCATCATCGTCATCATTATCAGTCAAAAGATGTCCAGTGCTGAACATAGGCCTCCCCCAGGACTTTCCACAGCTACCGATTACTAGCGGTCTGCATTCAGTAAGTTTTTTTTTCATTAAAAAGTCGTCTGTCCATCTTGTCGATGGACGTCCTACGTTGCGTTTTTGGTCAAAGGGTCTGCAATCTAGAAATTTCCTTCCCCAATAGCCATCAGTTCTTCGCGCTTTGTGCTCTGCCCATTGCCACTTGAGCTTATTGATTCTCAAGGCTATGTAGCCATAGTCTATGTGGCACCGCTGCAGAGACTGAAGCACCGCAAAATTGTATCGAATCAAGAGCCTTTTTATAGTCCACAAACGCTAAGCATAGCGGCATATTATACTTCTCTGACATCTGTATAGTTTGCCTGAGAGTATGGATGTGGTCAACGGTACTATAGCATAATAGCATTTTCGGAAACTGGCTTGTTCGGGAGGCTGGAAGTCATCAAACCTACTTGCGAGACGATTCGTGATGACCCTTGAAAACAACTTGTAGACATGGCTTAGGTGTGAGATGGGTCTATAGTTCTTCAATAAGGTTTTGTCTCCATTTTTGTAGAACAATACCACCACACTCCTGTTCCACGCCTCGGGCGTGATGCCCTCCAGCAGCACGGAATTAAAGAGTCTCTGAAGGACTTCCTCCTTCAGAAGCTCTGCTGTGATTCCGGTCTCGCCAGGTGCCTTCTTGTTTTTGAGCTGTTTAATGGCCATCCTTATCTTGTAGAGGCTGATGACCGGGATGTATTCGGTGTAGTGTCGGGTCAGGATAGCTCTTCAGTCTCTGGCCGAGCTATCAACGTGTAAAACCCTTTAAACAGTACACAACCCTGTTACCTCTAAAAATAAAGTGAACAGGCTATTTTTGGGTGGACTCGCTTCATTGTTGTCCTTGTTTATCCTCATCTGGTAAAGTCTTGAGACAAGAGAAAACCCATATCATAAAAAAATATGACACTCGCTATTGCGCCTCGAAAGGGATTCATACTCGTACCTTACAGGGTACTTATCGTAGAATTAATAACGAAGCAACCTTATAAATCACAGATAATGGAAAAATTGAGAAATTCCTACATTTTCTGAATTTTTTATTGATTTCGGAAACTAGAGACATATTTTTTATATCTTCAAACCCTCTTTACTCTTTCCGGCTCAAATATCCCCGCACAAAACAAACATTTGTGTGCATGAACATGTCTGTTTGTATTGGTCTGGGTGTTTTTTATGTACATCATGTATGTATTTACAAACAAAAAGTATTTAAGTATTATATCCGTTGTCTGGCATCCATAACACAAGCTTTGAGTAGCTTACTTTGGGGCTAGATGGCGATATGTGGGAATTTACACAGTGTTTGGGACTGGCGTGGAAAGTCCTTAGAACGTTTCACCTGTCAGACTGTCTGGTACTTACTTGGAAAGGGAAAATAGATTTAAGTAATAAATAAAAAAATATCCTTTGGAAATTCCCACACATCGCCATCTAGCCCCAAAGTAAGCTACTCAAAGCTTGTGTTATGGGTGCCAAATAAACGGATATAATACTTAAATACTTTTTTTGTTTGTAAATACATACATAATATACATAGAAAACACCCAGACCAATACAATCAGACATGTTCATGCACACAAATGTTTGTATTGTGCGGGGATCGAACCCGCAACCCGCTGCGTAGTAGGCGTTTCTCGACCACTACACCAGACGGGTCGTTATCTGTATCTGAAACATATTCTAACGCCTGATCAAAAGGACCATGAAGACATTGCGAGGGAGCGGAGGTCACTGTCAATACGAGCCAACATGATAGCTCGCAGAATTGCTGGTTGCTCAAAGATAGTAAAGGTTGAATTATTCAGAGCCTATTGCACCTCACTATCACTTGCAGCTTGTGGGCTAGATATACGCAGAGGTGCTACAGTGACCTCCGTGTTCTCTATAATAACGCGTTTAGGTTTGTGGTGGGGCTGCCCAGATTCTGCAGCGCCTCTGGCATGTTCGCAGAGGTGCGTGTCGCCTGTTTTCACACTACCATGCGCAGGAGGAGTGCCTTTCTGGTGCGCATGGTTTGCGCCAGCTCCAGCGCAGTCCTAGCGATAATTGCAAATAGGCTGGACTGCCCCTACTTGCGCCATTGCTGTTATAGGCATATTCCAGCGGTGCCGCTTGTTGTTTTTTTTTTAAAAAATATATAATATTTAATCGATTTTATTTCGAGCTGCCGGTATGTTGTACCTAGGGTTCTTAACTACTACGGAGATCGTACACTACATAAACGCTTACCATATTTAGAAATAGCTAAACTGACAAGCAAAAAAGAATTTGGCACTAAGCTAAAACGGCACTACTCGTACATGAGCTCGTTGTAGCATACATTATAATATGTATGTTGCAATATGTTTATGTATTTTGCTTATATATATATAATGTTGATTGTTTAGTTAAAGTTACATACTTTAACTAAGCGAGATTCGCACACGAAGTCAACCACGAAAGTGGTTTGCGAGGCAATTTAGTTAATTTCGATTAGTATTGTGAAATTAATAATAAATAAATAAGTAATAATGGTTGTGTCTGCCTTTTCGTTTTATTTTTATTTTATTCTATTTTTTATTCATTTTATATTGTATTATTATGTATGAATTGATTATGATTATGAGCCTTGTGATGCTTGAAATAAATGATTTGAATTGAATTGATTTTAGACTTTAATGGCGATGTTTTTCCAGGTCTTTGAGGTGCATTTCTTCGAATTTACTACACCTTCTCAGACACTTTGTTGTCACTCTGCAATGGCTTTGCAATGCGAGCCTTTCCAGTTTTCTGGTGACATGCCACAATTGATGTGGTGCCTTTTCAAGACATCTTTGCAATGTAGACATCAGCCATCCACTCTGCGTTTATCTTGGAAAAGCTCTCGCAAGAAAACACACCCACCCACTGTACTGTGCTGTAGTAACCAAGCCGCATGATATTTGAAAAAAAAATTTTTTTGTGAAGAGTCTGAAGTCTTTTGTCAAACTTAAGAGATACCTAAAGCTACTTTCGATGTCTTGATAAAGAACATCAGGTACATGACATGAATATTAAAGGAAATACAGCGTCATACAATACCTTTACAACAAGACACCACAAAATCATCAAGTCCGGATTGGCGTGAAATTTCATGACCGACAATTTCATGGTATCTTTTGAATTTGAACTCAACTAACTTTTTTAAACTTTCAGCTTGTATCTAGGATTATAGTGAGCAACAAAAACGGGAAATATATTTTGCATGTTTTTATGGACGATAGCAAAAGCGTCAGTGACAATCCAAGGTACTTCCTGAAAACACATAACTCCAAATTCCCATTTTTTTTATAATGATATTTTGAAGTAACACAACATTTAAAAATTTGAAATGCTTAAAAAAACAATCTCTCCGGGCATTTCAAAAGTTTGCAAAATAATAAGTGCCTTACCTTATTTCCTAGACACCGCGGTCTAGGGATTACAAATGAAACTAGCAACATGGATACCTAAACATTGCATTGGGTAAATTTGCTATAATTCCTGACCCTGAATCAGAAATCAGCTTTTCTAATGACAAATATTAAGTCACTGTTGACTACTTAGCTGTGAAAGTAAATTGATGGGAATGTGTCATCATTAATAGAGCTACTGTTTTTATATCGATAGAATATTTTGAAGGATGATTTATAGCTATCGAAACGTATCTCATGTCAATTATTAAACATGTTTGTTATTTCTGTATGCTGAATAGTTCAAATATTCATCAACAACATTAAGTCATCGGTTTTATTACCAGCGGGCGAAGTCTGATGCAACATTTCGCGTAGACAATTTCAATTTTATGATTTTCTAATTCTTCAAATATTATTTTAACTTATGTAGCTAGTATGTTTAATAAATCTTGAAAAATATTTGTAATTTTTAAGCTTCATTCGAAAATTCTTCTCGATCATTAAATACACGAAAACACTAATTTGTTACAGCATTTTTCGAGCGCCACCTAGTGGTTTTACAGGGAACTATGTCGAGACTTCCGACACTGGATATGTTTTCTATCATAGAGTGTTTGACAGTAATATGAACTGTTAACAATAAAATACATACATACTTAAAAGAGTTAAGAATCTAATGAAAAGGGAAAATAGCTCAAAATATCGCACTAGTTAATCTCTTCCATATCCCCGGCATATCAATTTATATATATATTATTCTTCCGCTTGGAATGAAAATGAATCTGACACAATAAATATTATATAAATCAGTTTATCCGTTCTCGAGTTATAAATAGTGTTACTTTGTTTTATAGCGCACTAGTCAGCTTTTTGGGCTTTTCTTCGTGTCGGAAAAATATACTGAAACATGATGGGAATATACTAAATTTAAAACCCACTGCACCAAATAACTTCAGGCCATTCCGCATAGAAGCCGCACTTTAAATGTTGTTTTCAGACATATGTTATCAATACTGACAAAGTTATCTGAAATAGTGTTATTCAAAATGAAACCTGGGTTCATTATAACAACTCAGAGACCAAACAAAAGTCAAGGTAATGGTAAAATAATGGGTTAATTCGTATTAGATAGTCGTTTGCGGATATTTGGGACCGTACCTTCGACTGACAAAGGCCATGACAAGTATTTTTGGGTATTATCGGAGGTTATCGTACATAAATGATAAAACAAACGCGTTTTTATCGGGAAAATATACACTTTTTCACATTACGGCGATATAACAAAACAATGAGAAATACTTATTTTCTTCTACGGTATGGTAACGGTACCACATACAGTAACGGTAAAAAAGAAAATATAAATTAATAAAAACTTCCTTACATTTAATGTACTAACTTATTTCATTTATTAAGTGGGTCGGCACGTGAAAACATCTTTTTATTCAAATATTTGTGTGGGAGACTTTATATTTTTCATTTTAATGCATTTTCAACCAAAAAGAGCATACTATAGAAAAGTTTTCGAAAAATCCAACGAGTCTAGTATTTTTTTCATATTAATTTTCAGGTCAAATAGTAGAAAATTATGTTCCACAACTTTGCAAGTAAACTAAAACAACCGGCTAAGTGCGAGTCGGAATCGCGCACTGAGGGTTCCGTGTCAACTTTAACTAAATAAGGGGTCCACTTACATCCACCTAGACACACTTACACCACAAAATTATCATAATAACTCTGTTTTTCATAGTATTTCTAAGTAGGACAAAGTTATATTTGCGATTGTTGAAAATGTGCTTTAAATCATTAATTTCAGTAAGTTTTTACTTTATCTCGTTAAAACCATTTTTGTTGATTTCTTTTTTTTATTATAACTATAGATTTACATTGTCTATATTTTTCAAAATTTTCACTAGCTTTGTTCAAAAGGTAGAGGTGGCGAGGGACGCCCATTTTATCACTTTGTAAGCATCTATCTTATAAACGTTTGACTTTTAGATAAAATGATTTATGAAAACCATTTTAAGAGGTTTGAGGAAAAAAATATATTTTGTTTTAGTTCCATGTATAGGAGACCTACTCAAATATCATTTTTTTTATTTCTTATAAGGGAATCGTAATGCGGTTGACAGGATACACCTACCTTCTAAGTTTCATGTACGTATGTAATGCAGAATAAAGTGGCTGTGACATAAGGATGGACAGACTTGATGAAATTGTAATAGTTCCGTTTTTTGCCATTTGACTACGGAACTTTAAAATGAACTACATGGCTTGTGTATGTGAATTCGATGTTAGTAGAACCGCAAAATAATTTACAAAAACCGAATACTAAACAAAACTAATATGCAGAAAACAAGCATCTCGTCTTTTCCGCTTTCCGAACTTGGCTGACACACGGCTGAGTGTCAAGATAATATTTATTTGATAAAAGTGCTGCGATTTCACTCCCTGTTACTGATTAGAATCGATCAAAAGTAATGATAAGATTTGTGGAATTCATTTAATGAGCTGTTTTTAATTGAATCTGTTTCAAACACAATCGTTATGAGCTGTAAGGAATAGCTAGCGTATTTTAAAAAATGACCGTATTTTTAAAATGTGTAGTGATTTCTGCATTTTATATTATATGCGTTAATGGATACGTGGATATAACAGTGCCGACATCCAACCATGCATTTGACTTTAAACTATATGAAGAAGTTATTGATTTGGAGGAATGTAATAAACAATTGGCTTACATTACAATCAACAATACCGGACTAAGGAACCGCTGTAAGTTATTTTTAGTATAATATCACGTAATACATGGCTAGCTTATTTTCCTTTCCCATTGCACAAAAAAATGCACTACCATAAATGTGCCAAAAAACACCGTAACCTTAGTCAATTTCCTTAAAAAGACATCACATCATTTTGATATCATTTACAAACTAGTCACTTTCAAAGTAATGTAATGACTAAGATTCACAATCGTTGTATTGATAATCACAAAATATTACGAAGCTTCTCAGCTTCGTAAATAATTTTGTGACTCAAAATATTATTTGTACCATTCCAGTTATGGATACCAGTTTTAGGATTCCTCGCAGCATCTTGAAAGGAAACCTAAGGGATACTGGAAACTACTTTCAATGTCTCGATATAAGTCATCAAGCAGAAGGCATGAACATCGAAGGAAAGTACAGCGTAATACAAGTACCACTTCAACAAGACAATTTCGAGTTTCCCACTTTTCCCAATCCAGAATGGCCTGATATTTCCTGGCCCGAATTCCCTTTGCCGGAATGGAATCCAAATTCTACGAACTATGATGGTGATTTTTTTTCAAAAATAGAGATCTTTGAGAAAACTAAGTACAGCTTACATGGCCTGTTAAGCGATGCTGTTCAGGCAAAGTAAGTATCAGCTCTATATTTATATTCTCTCGTTGGATAAGTAATCACTGTTCCTTTCTCCTAGTTATATATATAAAAAAAAACTATTTAATCAAATTTTAATCTTTGTCTTTTTATTTTTACATTTACTTTAAAGTGTCATGAATTTTTAATTTATTAGAGACACGAAGCAATTAAAATTATCACAAATTTCATTTTTATTTTAATCAAGATATAAGACTTGCTGATTTCATTTTTATTTACTTGACTGGTAAATAAAGTTATATTATTTTTCTTAAACTTTATTTGTGGTTTTCAGGCTAGGACCAGATAGCCCACTACAAGGGCTTGAAATGGAACTAGCCATGTGCATCCCAAAAGTGTGCACTGCGAAGCACGCTTTTGATGTCCTGACAATGAATTTGACAGCAAATTTAACCATTAAAGAAGCATTTGTCCGACTTCCTAATGATAAAACTTGGGCAGCTGCGGACTATGTAGCCGTGTGAGTATAATGATTCTACCGTATCGATAAAGTGGATTACTATGCTTATAGTATTTTTATTGATCTGAGAAAGGCTTTTGATACGATGAATCATCAAAATCTCATATTAAAACTAAACAACATAGGTATCAATGGCACAGCTTTAAATATATGAGTCATACCTGAGTGCAAGACATCAAGTGGTTTTTTGTTTTCATTGCACAATTTTTCATTTGGATCTCCTAAAGGTTCTATACTAGGTCAATCACTATTCTTAATCATCGTTAATAATGTCAACTAAGTAAGATTTACTGGACAACTTTCATCATATGCCGACGACACATGTCTATTTTACTTTGGCAATTAAATCCACTAAATTATTAGCGATGTCCACAACGATTTAAACTTGCTCAATGAATGGTTGCTGCGGAATATACTTACAATACTTCAACTACATCATTCATTATGTGACTGCAAAAAAAAACTTTATTCCTGACTTTGCCCGTCTTAAAATAGTACTTATGCTTATATAATATTGATGATAAACTAACATGGCAACCACACATTGAGCACATCAAATCAAAGCTAGCGTAAGTTCTTGGCACTCCGCAGGATTGCAAATTGTATTTTAAAAAAGTAAGACCTAAATTTTTATAACGCGTTAGTGAAATCGCACCTTCAGTATGTATATGAGGTCGGGAGGCAAGCCGCAGCTACTCATTTAAATTCGTTACCGAGGTGCGAAAACAAAAAATTTAAAGTCTTATCGCTATCCATTTCATACACCGACCGAACAGTTATATGAAAAACTTAACATTAGTCAATTAAACCTCTACAATACTTGTCCCTTAGTACGTAAAATTATCAACAGTGTCGTCAAATTTAAAATAAAACCTGAAAAAAGTAGTCACACTCATAGACCTCGGAATAAAAAAGAACTTAATTTAGGGATGCCTAAGAACTGGTCATGGGAGGAAGACTATTATATGATTTAAAAGACTGTGGAAGACTATTATGTTTGAGGGAGGGAGTTAAGCTTTATAACAAACTGCCAACTGATACACGGAATTGTAAAACATTAAAATATAAGCTTAAGCTGCATATTGAAGCGGGCACTGGCAGCTCATATATTCAGTTTGTTTTTTTCACATTATAAGTGAAACTTGTATTTCTTACAAGAATAAAGTTCATTAAACCTTAACATTAAGCAAGCAATTACTTAACGTGAAATAAACAAGGACATAGGACTAAGGCTATTAAAGACATTATGAGTTATTTATAAGTACAATTGCTTCTTAATTGTGACATTCAGTAGCTAGGTAATTTGCCTTTGAGACACTTGTTTCGAGTAGGTAGTTAAACTGACAATGTTCTTCATCATATTGTCACATGTTTTAAAAAATATATAAATTGCGTTCTAATTTTTTGATTGTTAAGCCGTAAGTGCACCAACGCATTTACATGCGGCAAGAATGCAACTGAACGATACCAAATTATGGGTGCAACTACTAGCATAATATGCACATTTCACATGCTGCAGGAAAATGTGGTGCTGTGCTAACGGCGTGAAACACGGTCTTATTTTTAAATTAAGCCTTCAAATGGCGTTTTCCACACACAAACATCATTTCAGTCGGTAGAATTCAGTTGCTTTAGAATGATTTTAAGACTCATTTCTTTATGAATGAAAAACTTATTAATATTTTACAGGGTTTTGTTCTCTATTATCGGACTCTTGACTGTGTTATGTACTGCTTATGATGTAAGGCACCAAATTTTACTCAAAAGAGGTAAGCAGATTTTCACATCTTTAAAGAATCGATTTAAAAATAGAAAAAGATTAAAAACAGAATTCCCAAATTTGTTTTCTTGTCGTAAATTTGCAGATCCAAAAAAGGTCAACAAATCCCTGACGTTGTTTTCTGTTTACACAAATGCAAAGAATTTCTGCGTTTTCCATTCAAGTCCCAGTGCTATTCGTTCTCTGGATGGGATTCGATCCTTTGCTATGATGTGGGTCATTGTCGGGCATACTTTTGTCACACAATTGACATACATACCAGAAAACCCTTTGGACATGGCTGAGGTGAGTATCGTATGTTTTCGATGATTTCCCCTGAATTACTTCAGGGTTCAACGATTTTACGACGATTAAATTCATATCAATTCCTATACTAGCTTATTTAATGTTGAATTAATAGTCATCAATAATGTAAAGATTTATATTTCGAAATTAAACTTTCATACGTATTAACGTTTTTTCAAGAAATGTAATGTATCTTATTATTCCTACACTTTTAACTTTGATTCGTTTAGTTTCTGAATATGGCTTTCGATTATTACAGTATATTACATCTTTTGGGGCTCTTTGGATTACCAGTGCAACCATAACAGTTGATACTTTCTTCATGATTAGTGGATTGCTTCTTGTGTACACGACAGCTGCCAAAGTATCAAGAAGTAAGTATTACATACGTCAAAAATCCATTCAGTAACCACCATTTCGGCATCACCTATAAATTTGGTATTATCTTAATCTTTATTATCTTCTTTTATTTTAGTGGCTTTGATGAAGAAACTCCACCTTTTCTATCTAAATCGGATTTTGCGCATGTTTCCGGTGCTAGCAGCAGTAGTTTTGATAGAAGCTTCGTTCCTTCATAGGCTTGCAGATGGACCATATTGGAATTCTGTGGCAAATAATGTCAACAGATGTAGAACGTATTGGTGGACAACATTGCTGTTTGTTCAAAATTGGGTCAACCCGGCTGGCATAGTACGTTAATCTTACCATTTTATTTTGTTTTTAAACCTGCAAATGAAAAAAATCGTGTTCTAAAATGTTTTCTTTTGTTTTTAGTGTCTTGCACACACATGGTATCTCGCAATTGATGTACAGCTGCACATAGCATCACCTCTTGTGCTATTCTGGATTTTGGGTCAACGATCTCGCGTAGCCTGGGCTGCTTTAGTAACAGCACTTGCTTCATCGATGACTGGAGCTACAATTTACAACTTTATCAATGAATTCCAATCAGCTCCTGTGGCTTTAGGGTAAATAAGACGAAAAATTATTAATGTGTGCAGTATTTATTGTGTATATTATTATTTGTACGGTACGAAAAAAGGCGTCCTCTTATGCGCCATTCTTAATGCTGTAGCGACAGTACATATGAAATAATCATTGTCTGGTAGTAACATACATACTAACGTAACAACAAGGAAGATAATATTGAATTTGAACGGGCGCATATTACTAGGTATTGATTTATATGATTATTCTTACAAAAAAAAAGGTATTGATTTATATGATTTTCGTATGTCGATATTAAGGCTTCTTACAGTACACGTGCTAGTGAAGTACTTAGTACACGTGGGCAAAATTTCGTAATTACTCGTACTACGAAGCTTAAAATAACGAATACGTATTCTATTTAGGACAAACTTCATTTTAGATTCGGTACATGAAGTCTTACCAATTTGTTCTCCTAAATAGAAATCGATGACGAATGCATTATTTTAAGCTTTTTAGTAAGTTTTTTTTTTAAGATCGATGACGAATGCATTATTTTAAGCTTTTTAGTAAGTTTTTGAAGGTGGTTTTATTACATTATAAATTTGGTTATAATGAAGTTATAACCCATAGAAGTTTGTAACAGTCTGTGGTGATAATTAGCAATTTAAAATATGTGGTGTTTACTTTACACGTGTCTTTATTTCTTATTGCAGTCGACCCCCTGAAGACAACGATATTTATTTGTCTCACTACTACGTCCACACGCTAAATCGTATATCACCGTTTATTATCGGAATGATCGTTGGGTATATCCTACATATTTACCGCAGCAGAACCCTCAGGATGCCCTGGGTAATTATATGTATTTGTTTATATTCTTTCTACTTTCTTACCTCTTTTTTAATATCACAGTGGGATGTTTTCTTTTTTGTATAACTTATATCTGTCATATCCTAGTAAATACGGACAAGATCCGCCTTAGAAACATAAGGTCTTATGTACAAAATAGGAACAAAACTTGTTTGTTAAAAATTGTTATTACTTTATCCATTTATATTTTTCAAAACTACATTTAATTAAAAATAGGTCAATATGAGTTTCAGGTTCACAGGAAAGTTTTTTTACTAATTTTGAATTTTAAATAAATGTTAAATGATAAAAAATAAGCTATACTTGATATAACTACACGTCCTTTCTAATAACTAAGGTGTCCTTTTAAAATGCCAGTAGTATAATCTGGGATAATATAAGTTACGAGAAAGTAAGAAAATCATGTATTTTTTAAAGCACTTGTAATGCTTCTGCTTCTTTTTAACCGACTTCAAAAAAGGAAGAGGTTATCAATTCGACTGTATGTTTTTTTTGTATGTTTTTTACCTCATATCTCAGTCGTTTGTCGACCGAACCGAAATTGTTTTTCGCCTACTTAGAGAGTGTACCTTCTAGTTGGTCCCATTTTTTCCATTTTCGGATCTGATGATGGAATCTTGGTGTAATCGAGGGAAACCCTCAAATTTTAAAGGCACGTATAGTGTTTCTTTACTAGAATCTTAATGTTGACGTGTTGTTACGTCTGATAACCAACATCTTGTCGGGCTGAGCTGATAGTGGAACTCTTTAACGCTTAGGAGTTCAGTAATTATAATTACGGAACTTATGATATGTAATTTTTAGCTTCTTAAAAAAATAGAATCATAAGGTGCAACTCCCCTCCCTCCCCTCTTATGTAATCACTAAAAATGAAGAAATAAAATAAACTTTAAAAAAAAGTAAAAACCGACTTGCACTAAAAAGTCTTAAATAAACTCTTCACCATTGAAAGGAAAGGAATCCGTTTTAGGCAAACAATTTCTTTTTGGAGTCGGTGCCATCACTTTGACCATCAAGCATATACTATCATAGCACCGACTCCAAAAATAAATTGAGTAACGCATTCAACCAAAAAAAAATCTCTTCAGTATTGTGATTTAGTTTTGTTATATTATTTCACCAGTAACAAACTATTATTCATTGAATCCTTCGTGCAAGCCTGGATAACACCACCCGTGTTCAAATCTGCGTGAGGCATACAATAGTATAGATATCCAAAAGTGATAATAATAGTGTAAGTCGAAAATCTGATTTTTTTTTTACAATAGGAGCGATTATGATTAGACACATTAATGATAGTGTATCACTGAAATTGCCCAATTGTTCAAATAAAGTTAATTTACTTATCTAGATAATAGTCTTTTACACTTAAGTTATTAGAATTGACATGTTGTTTTATCAAGTAGCTTACTATTAATAAGATAACAATTATAACATAGGTATCCAAATTTATTAAAAAATATTTTGCTCCTAATATTAACCTTCCTTTAACAAAATTTTACTAATTAAATTATAATATACTCGTAACCCTCGCAGCTTCACCCGCGTCATGTGGGATTTGCCATAAAATCTTCACCCTGTTTAGATAAGCACATATTTTCCTTAATTTACCCGATATACTATATCTCCATGTTTAAAAACGTCTCTTCTGTTTAAGATTGATAACTGATTATTCGTTTAAGGTAATACTATATGGTACAAAGGCTTGCAGTTCAATTCGCCACAAAGCTATATACAGGTTTAGAAGAAATTTATTCTCATGAAGAACGCTTACATTCAGTTCACATACTGAGAAAATGTTATAAAAATAAAAATAAAGTTTATAAATAATGAGCGTAAGGAACACTTAATCTTAATAGAAAACAAAATTTAATAACTGCATATTGAAAACAAAACATCAGACAAAAGACACGACTGCAATGGTCATCGTTACTTAAATACAAAACATTAAGGGAGATGTCACATCCTATGAGTTAAAACCGGCTGAGCAGAAATCAATGAACGAAATGAGCGTACTCGTCCGTCACTGGATGTGGCATGTTTTGTGTGTATGATCTATAGATCTCGTATAAGACGTCACTCTAGAGCATTGAATGCCTTTTAAGTTTTGTCGTTGGAAAAAAATATATAATTAGAAGCTTATAATATTTTTTATTGTTTTTCAAAGTATTCGCCATGTAGCTTATCACGCTTTTCCATTCGCTCAGACCAGTTATTATAACATTTATTTCACTCTTAATTGGGGGTGTTCAAAATGGCTGATTTGAAAGCGTCGACTGCTTCTTTACCGGACTGGAACCTTTGACCACGTAGAATTTTCTTTTTTTATATATTTATAGGAAATGTAAAGAAATCGTTAGGGCTAGGTCAGGACTGTATGGAAGATAGTATAATAAATAGTCAAGAATTTTTACTTTTTCCTGCTTCAAATGCTCATTCGTTTGACGAGCACTGTGTGAGCTTGCGTTGTCGTTATGCAGGATGATGGGTCGTTTTGAGTTAGATTTTCGAAGTTCAGCGATAACTTGTGTTAAACAAACTGTGGTATACCACTCTGCGTTAACCGTTCTACGATCTTTGAGTGCAGTAGTCGCAACATGGCCGGTTTTCCCAATAAACGTGGCCACCATCTTCTTTGAAGTACTTCGATAACAAACAACTTTAGTTGGTTTGGCTCGTCTTGAAAGACCCAGATTTAAGATTGTTGTTTGGAATCAGGATCGTAGGCATAGATACATGTTTCGTAACCACTGATGATGTTGTAGACGTGATTTGACTCTCCTCAGTTAAACCTTTGCAGAGTTTTCTTACACCAACTGACTTGACTAACTGACGGGCCGCCTTGTGATCGTCGGAAAGCAGATGCGGTATCCCGCGGCAATCTAGCTTTCTCATACCGAGCGCTTCATGCAAGATCTTCTGAATGGTTGTCCCTGAGATACCTAATAGAGCCTCTATCTCTCGATACGTCACATGACGATCTTCGAGAATTAGTTGTCTCACAGCAATGATGTTATTTTCAGTGAAGGCGGATTTTGGGCGTCCTTCGCGAGATTTGTCACTGACACTACTATGACCATGCTAGAATTCTAAATACCAGCGTTCGACAGTTCGCAGACATGGGGCTTCATCACTGAATACAGATATTAGCTTTTCAAAACACTGAAGCTGTGTCAAGCCTCTTCTAAAGTTGTAGAAAATTATTGCACGAACATTTTCCTCAGAAAGATTTATTTTCAACTGTTTTGAGATTCAAAATTTAAACACATTCGTATAAAAGACAGCTCCAAATTCAAAATTGCCGGGAAATATGGAAACGACATATCTTAAAAGACATGCCTAGGAACTTGTTTAAGATTTTGTAGCCATTCCCTTAGACAGTATCTTTGTAATTAATTACGTGTGTTCGCATTGAATTCTCTAAATACTACCACTTATTTTCTTTGTTCTATTTTCTACGCGTATACGTCACGGAAGGTATCGGTATTTTTCTGATCGGGTTTACATATTGCGCTCATATGTAGGTCAAACTTTTTTACGTGTACCCAATGATATACAAAAGGATAAACAGGTTATACTCTATACGAACGTTTAGTTATGTACTACGACACTGAGCGCTAATGAGATAAATTAGGGGTCATGCGTGTTGATAGAAAGAAATAAATATATAAAATTCGTTACGTACTGATTCCTACTGAGCCGTCATAGGCGCGAGCGCGTGACATTTCGGTTTTTAGCCATATGTCAGCCATTGTTTTATTTAATGAATACAATATACTTACTAATGTATGAAATGACACGTTTTTCTTTACTCTAACAGAAAACGAAAAATAATTTAAGGCGCTGTCGGGACGTGAAGCCATAAAGACGTAACGTGCCCAACTGAATGCACTCCGAGCGCTTTCGGGTGGTCATTTTTGAGCGCATATGACGTTAATATAGAAACGTAGATAATGAATTTGGTTCAGGCGATTTTCTTGTACTCAGTTTTGCTTTAAGTTGTAGTGATCGTATATTGCGACACCGCCCTTCCTTTGTTTTTTCGGAAGCTGTAGTAATGTGTGTGTAGCTTAGTAATTGTAATCGAAGGGCGTCAATCTCGTATTTTATCCAAGATTTAGTAAGTACTATAATGTGAATAGTAGTTCCAAAAGATGCGATAATATACTTTAGCTTGTCGAGTTTGCCCGGCTGCATTATGCTACGGGTGTTTGTGTAGAAGCATTAAGATCCTTTTCTTCGGTCTTTATGTTTATGTATTGATTAGTGATATTGGCCACTTAGGGTTCCATACCCTTAGCCAGGTAAATGGGCAAAAAATTGAATATTTTACAAAAAAAATACGACTAAGTATTTTGATAATATTTCAAGTGCCTACCTATTAGCATTAAATCACGTTTGTTGTATGTTTTTTTATTTTAGTATTTTCATTTCGTTATATCGGCAATAGAAGCTTATATTTAGTAAAAATTTCAATTGTCTAGCTAGGTATCGCAGTTGTTAAAATACAGAATGGTGACAAATAAACGAATGAACGGACAAAAGACCGCGAAGTCGTGGAACAAAAAAATATAAAACATCACGCTACGCAAATCGTTTCGGAGAAGTTGCGAGGGCTACTATTACTGATATGAGTCGTCACCAATACAAATTTTTATGGAAGGTGCTACGCGTTGCCAAAATTATGCAGTTGTTTAAGGAAAAAAATAATCTTTTCCAGTTTTTGGCGATATTATCATGGATTCTGGCGGGTGCTGTATCAACGGCAGTCATCGTCCACTCGTACTTTAATATCCAGCCTGACTGGGACAATCAACTAGCTGACAACATCATCAACTCTTCGATAAGGCCAGCATGGGCTGCTAGTGTTGGATGGGTGTTGTTTGCATGTCATCATGGTTACGGAGGTGGGTAAAGAGCTCGCAATTCAGAGCATAATACAAAATTTACTAATGATATTAAATTTGTTTGAATTTTATTTCAATTTCTATTCTAACTGATCCATCCTTTTTTTTACAGGTCCTGTTAACTGGTTGCTTTCGTTACATATTTTCAAGATTCTTGGACGTCTGTCATATGCCATGTATATAATACACTTTCCCCTAATATTTTTGATGAATGGAACTACTCTGCAGCCTATTTACTTTGCAGTCAATTTCTCTGTAAGTTGATATCGTACAGAACTTGTTTTTTTTCGGAACCTTTGAAAGTAAAATAATTGTGTTATAATTTTGTGCAGAATTTATAAGCAGATTTTTGTTTCAGATATACCGATTTCTCATAGATTTTACGCTGACAGTACTTGCAGGTTATTTACTGACTATCACAATCGATTTTCCATTTAGTAACATTATCAAAATGGTATTAGGTGGAGGAGGTAAGAAAAAGTTCCACAAAAACATTTATTTCTTTTTACACCACAAATATTGGTGAAAATATCAGTCTTAATTACCTTTGCCGAAAGCAAATTATCACTTGCTGTCCCATGTTCCAGACAGTCATACCCTGAATGATGACCTGCATATATTGTGTTATACTGAAAAAATATATTCTTATTTTTTTAGGAAAAAGACCACCGGCACCGGTGACAAAGTCTCCAGAAATGGTAGGAAAACCTGAGATGGAGTTCAAAGCGGTCTCAATTGTTGAAAATGGATTGGATAACGATATTAAAAAGACAAGAATGTAAATTGTTTTGTTTTTTGAAATATTAATCAAATTAATTCCACAAAAAACAAAAATAAATTATAAATATACTATTGTTAAGGTTTTCATTCTACTATTATGTTGATTCAGTGACCCAAAGTAAGTATTGACATCTGACACCAAATTACGTCAATCGGTCTTGTCATTGCCAGCCGCCATGGCCGAGGTTGAGCAGTTGAGTTAAAAAAAATGTACATAGGCTATTGTTAGCACTTATACACGTCCCGACATTGGCCTTACAACAGCTTCGGGACTATTGTGGGCTAGTGCTAGTAAAGGTACGTCTGGGCAAGAATGAAGGGCTAGAGAAGGAAAGATCTGAAAATAAGTACAAAATTGTAAAGCCAATATTGTACAAATCATTTGCCTGTATTGTTATTCTTTCTTGTGTCCTTATTTGTGCAATAAAGAATATTTATAATTTATTATTATTATTATTAATAAGGGAGATTTTTTCTCAAGTTAAATCTGGATTAAAGTTTGCTTAAGACATTTGCTTGATGATTTTAACATGAGCTCTGTAGTGACTTGAGCTGTCCTGCCACTTGAGAGGGAAATATAATTATTCATATTTCATTACGATAATGCTTTTCCAGATAAACAAATTCGATAAATTAAGATTTACTAATTCAGTTAATAGAGACAGACGAGTTACAGATTCTCAGTTAGGTAAAATAATATTTTTTTCAACAATTTCTTAAACATTGATTTTAGAAGAAGTTGTATTTTAATCTATTAAAATGAAATGAAAATTGTTTATAGTCTTACTTATCCTGAGAGTACTTTAAGTATGACTTACAAATCACTAGTATTCAATCTAACCAACCGATCCAGCCATTTTAAGAATTCTAGGAATTTCACAAACTTAATTTGAACTCAATGCTGAGAGTTACAACCAGCAACATAAGCAGGGGCGTTGGTAAATTATACGTGGCTTCCCAGCTACGTGGGCCACCAACGTGCGTGAGCAATAATTCATAAAAATGAGCTGATAAAAAATACCTAAGAATGTCGATGGGACACGAACGCCTGACTCTCACTAATCTGTGAACGCCTGTCAGTCAGAGACTGACACTATTGCCGTAAGTTATAAGTGTGCCGAAAATAAAGCAAGGAGAGTATACATAATTTGAATTGTGTACACTTCCACGCGATCATCTTGCTGAGCCGCGAGACAAGCCGCAAACCGCGAATGTAAAGTAGAGGTTGCATCGAGCTCGGCTCACCGCTGCCTTGACGCACGACATTTTAGTACGCCGCCTAAATGTACGTTAATGGTTCCCAAAGTAGTTGATAACGCCTCCTTCTGGGCGCCTGTAGTATGCCTATAATCCTAATCATGGGTCCATATAGGCTCACATAAAATTCAAAATCCTATTTTTGGTCTTACTATCGATTTGTGTTCATAATAATCCTTCACCCTTCATAATTTCATTTTTCATACCTTTTTTATTCATAAATTATAATTACTACCAACGGATAGCTCTAAGTGATCATATATTTTTTTATTACTGTTTCTACTAATAATCAGTTTAAGTTAATTATATTTTTTTTTCAGATATTTTTCTATATTACATCAAGGATCATTTGTTTAAATGAACTATGTTGTCACTAAGAACATTTTTCAACTCATAACGTCGTTGTTCAGAATAGCTTACTTTATAACATATTTTTCGGGTTCCGTAGCTGATGGCAAAAAACGGAACCCTTATAGTTTCGTCAAGTCTGTCTGTCTGTCTGTCCGTCCGTATGTCACAGCCATTTTATTCTGAAACTATTAGTATTACATAGTTAAATCTTAGTAGGTAGATGAATCCTGTAAAACGCTTTACGATTCTCATACAAAAAAAAGCTCATGCATGAAACTTAAACATTTTTTTGTCAAACCTATGCGTGTAAACTAAGCGAGTGTTTTTTTTTTAAATCTATGGTGTAGATCTTGACAACAACTTTCAACAAAAATTGAATTGAACAAGATCAAATAAGTAGTTTTTGGAATATGAGCAATTTTCAATAACCACAAACATTACTTTGTTATTCATACAAATACAATGAAAAACAAAGTTGTATTTGCTGTCAACAAAATATTGTGGTATTTTTGCTAAGTGAAAGTAAGTGAATAGTTAAAGTTGACACGGAACACTTAGTGTGCGATTTATTAATATCAAAACATTAGTTTCTGGTGCTTCGCTGGCCGTTGCTGCGGCACCCTCGCTTCGCTCGCTCGACTCACGCATTGTTGGGGTCACACTTCTAATCTATTCGTCTGGTAGCATATCAATTCTAGTAGCCATTTGATTTTCAGTGGAGTCGCAGTTTTAACTCAACTTACTTTTCTATCAAAAATTAGTTTCTGGCACTTCGCCAGCCGCTGCCGTGGTACGCTTGCTTCGCTCGCTCAGCTCGTGCGTTGCTGGGGTCACATTTCTAACCTAAACTTACCTCATCATCATCATCATTATCAGCCAAAGGACGTCCACTGCTGAACATAGGCCTCCCCCACGGCTTTCCACAGCGACAGATCACTAGCGGTCTGCATCCAGTTTGATCCTGCGATCTTTATAAGGTCGTCTGTCCATCTTGTTGGTGGACGTCCCACGCTGCGTCTCTGGTCGAAGGGTCTCCAATCTAGAACTTTCCTGCCCCAACGGCCATCAGTTCTTCGCGCTATGTGCCCTGCCCATTGCCACTTGAGCTTACTGTTTCTCAAGGCTATGTCCGTTACTTTAGTTCTTCTACGTATCTCTTCATTTCTGATTCGATCCCGTAGAGAAACACCCAGCGTCCCTTTCCATCGCTCGCTGTGTGACTTTGAGCTTCATTATAAAGCCCATAGTAAGAGACCATGTTTCGGATCCGTATGTCATCACTGGTAACACACACTGGTTGAAGACTTTCGTCTTGAGATGAGAAGACACTCTTGCGCAATTTCCCGAATGCTGCCCAGCCGAGTTGGATTCGTCGATTGACCTCTTTCTCGAAGTTGGACCTACCCAATTGGATCACTTGACCCAGGTAGACGTACTTGTCGACAACTACGAGAGTTGAGTTTCCAACTGATACTGGAGTGGGTACGACAAGGGAGTTCGACATAATTTTCGTCTTTTCCAAGTTCATTTTAAGACCCACTTGTTGGGATACTCGGTCAAGGTCTTCGAGCATAGTGCCAAGATCATCCAGCGTCTTTGCCACAACGACATATAGTCGTTGTGTCATTGGCAAATCGGAGGTGTGTGATGTATTCGCCATTAACATTGATGCCGATTCCTACCCATTCCAGAAGTTTGAAGGCGTCTTCCAATGCCGCTGAACAGTTTCGGAGATATAACGTCTCCCTGTCTGTGGATTTCTACAGTAAATACTGCAAATTTTCTACCATTCAGAATCATATATTTGCCAGGTATTGAGCAAAGCTTATTCTCATTTTTATCATAGCTGTTAAAATTGAAAGCAAAACATTGGGGTTTCTAAACGGACCGGTTTTTATATGGACCCAACCATATTTTGGTACATACTGGGCAAGCTTACAGCTTGCTTGCTTGCTTGCTTGTTATAATCAAAGAGCCAACCACAAGCTAAGTAAATAGTTATAGGTCTGAGCAGAAAGCAGAAATGCATGTAGAAACTTGCTTTCTTAAAAAAATAATTGTTTTCTTTTTATACAATCTATTAAATTCGATATTCTATATTTTAAGTAGTATTATTAAGCAATAAAAGCATATTGTTATGTTTACCAATTTTAAAAAAGCATTGTCTAGTTAGACATTTTTATAGCCATTGGCAAGAAATTAGTACAAAAGAGTTGTAAGCAATGGCGGATAAAGGACCTAAACCACACATAACTATGTGAGCTGTGGAGGGATTTGTCTAATTATGATTATGGTCTAGGCAGTGTTTTTAAGTCTCTCATTTTTACTAATCCGAGTAAAAATTTACAAAATAAATAAAAAATATTCTAATTTAAATAAATCTTCTGCCACTATTATTTTTCGGTACTTACGAAAAAGGTACTTGGTCCCTTTATTGCCATTTTTGTTTGTAAGTGTGATGGCTCACATTATGCTCCATTTTAATCTTTGTCAAAAGTTTGTCTGAGACAAGTATTCGGTCATGGTTTTGCTGTGGAATGCTGTAGTCCGTAATAAGTGCATTACGTACGGCCATAAGGTGATAAAACAAAGCTTTCATAAAAACATTTACCTTTTTTGGTCAAATTCTGATTCCGACGCTAAAAAAACGCTGGAATTGTGACGGTAGATCACGGTTACGACGTGATTCGCGGCGCATCATGGGCCGTCGCGTTGGCACAGGCAGAACATACCCAGGCAGGCACCAATTGGGCCGGATGAGGTCTGCGTTTTCACCAGGTGAGCAGCTCCAGATTTAATTAAATGTATATTTATCATTTAGTTAAAGGTTTAAAACAATTGTAAAAACAAGGTTTTCTTTTTGTAATGCGATTGAATAAAAGATATTTAGTTAAACGTGTGCTCACTCAGTCCTCACAAGCGGTCAGCCATATCTTCATACTGAAATAAGTTGGTCGAGTCATTCAGTGTTCTTTTTTTTGTTACAGCTCTATTTAATTGGAGCCTGTTATTTCAGATCTACAAGTTTCGTATTAAAACATTTACTATTAATTTATTGTGCTCACTCCATCCACACGCTATTTTATCTCTATGAACCAACTATAGATCCGCATTCCATCGTTTACATTGTATGAATTGGCTAGAAATAGGACTATTCAGCATAAAAACAAACCACTTTTACTGTGCGTTCATGAGTAAAACGGATGCCTGGACGTTATAGATTTTGTAATTTATTATTATAGCATTGTAGCCCAATCGGCTGTAACTTTACTTGTTTCCCTTTTTCGCAATGAAAATAAGGGTAGGATATTGGAAGGAACGCGTACCAAAAGTCTCAGATGAGATCTAGAATAATCTAAATAATTAAGACTGGCTGACATCGCGTGTCAGCTTGGCCAGTATTTGCTTCAGATCAATATCGCGTCTTGATTCGGAGCGAAAAATGCGGACTGGCTAGCATCGCGTTCTAGCTCGGCCGCGAAGCGTGAAGCATGCATGGTGCAGCCACAGCGTGCCGTTTTACTTTCCATTCCTTTTTTGAACAAATACTTATCACTATTAGGTAAGTTTCGTTTAGCACGAATTAAAAACTTAAAGGTTTGTACCAAATAATTAAATAATAATAATAAATATTGGACACCAATCACATATATTGCTCTGATCCCAAATTAAGTATTCAATCCATTTCATCAAATATCCCATAAATGGATCAATTATAATTTCAGCCCACCGGGTCCCGCATCAGCACCAGCAAAACCCGAGACCTAAAAATGTGATTATTATATTTATCTCAACAATTCATCGGGACAACGTCATTGCGGCATTCCGATCATCAAGAGGTCTGGACTCCAGTAAACTATCAATCAGCGGCCCTTCTCACATTATATATGTCGGAAGTTACGTGACCGGACGCAGCTAGCGCCATCTACAATCGATGCCAGCGCCATCTATAGTCGACGCCAGCGCCCCCACGCGGCGCTTGACAGAGTCTATGACGTCGCGGTCGGCCGGGACGAGCTCATTCGAAGTTCATCGGTCGAACAGTCAAGACGTGTAAAAACTGTCGCGCGTCGTACTAAATCTATGTCGGTTTATTTCTGTGTAATTTCTATCTAAAATTACAGTGTGATTTACCAATTGCGGTGTTATAATTTTGCCAACACATTACCCATCGAGTGCCCACTAAGAAGTCTCATTATGGCTGAAAACGAGGAGTCGGACTTGCCATCACCGATATTGCCAGTGCCGACATCAGAAGTGAGATCTGTGTTGGCTCAAACGGAAAACTCAGACGCTCGCTGGCGTGCTATTTTGGATCAACAAAATGCTAGCTTGCGGGCTCTCATCGAGACCTTGCAGGCACCGAAGCCGCCGTATCCCGTGGATTGGCCTGAGTTCGATCCCGACAAAGTAAATACGGATGCAAGATCATGGTGCGCGGCAGCAGATTTGTGTTTTGCGGATAATCCATTGCAAGGTGGACAACTTGTTTTGGCAATCAGTAAGGTGCTTAAAGGAACTGCTTCGACGTGGCTTCACAAATCGCATATCAAGGTATGACTTGGAATGCATTTAAAGATCTGTTTATTACAAGATTTGTTTCAACGGAGACGCTGGCTGGTAGCCTCATTAACCTCAATAGCAACAAACCAACTAAAAATGAGACATTATTTGCTTATTCCAGTGACATAATTACGTCTTTGCTAAGCCGTTGGAAGGATGCAGACAAAGAACAAATAGCAGTGGCTACCATTCATGCCCACATGTCACAATTCGACGGCAGATTACAACGCCTTGCTTTTACCACGGATATAACCTCAAGAGAAAGATTGCAAAAAGAGCTACATGCTTTTCAGCATCTGAAACGCAAAAGTACTTTGTGTGAGTCGTCGAATGCGTCTGAATCTAAACGAGCAAAGTCTACCCAACTACGATGCTTCAACAGTGACAAAATAGGCCACAAGCGGTCGGAGTGCAAAACAAGGCTTCTAACACCACCAACAACAATCCTGTTCCTGCCACAAGTACCTGCCAAGCAGCCCAGCGATCAACAGCAAGACATATCGTGTGCTTCAAGTGCGGGACACCTGGACACATCGCGATCCGGTGCACCAGCGGCGGCAACAACCAGGCGAATGGTGCAGTGACGCCAGTGACAGCGCGGAACGAGCGGTCGATGTGTGCGTTGTTCAAACGCCTCTCGGCACTTTGGAACATAAAGGTGAGCGCTATTGTTTTTCATATAATTCCAGTGCTTAATGCTCGTTGATCAAAAGTAGTTTTGCACCTAAATTTAGAGGAAAAAGATTCAATAATGCTATTATTATGACTAGAATAGGTCATACGCAAGTATTCGGCACAAAACAGATTTTGTGCTGTTAGAGAACGAGGAAAGTAATGTTAGAGAACGAGAAAATTGGATCCTAAATATAAAGGCCTCTTTAAGGCGATAAAGGTTTAGAAAGTTATCGTTATACGTTGAAAGCTTTCAACTCTAAGCGCACTTACAAGTACGCACATGACCGTTTCAGACGGATGCCGGAGGGCCATGTACCAATCGAAATTGAAGTTCAAGTTCATAATGATAGAGAATAGTTATTTTTTTGTTTTATTAGTCATGTTTAAGGATTCTCGAGTAGGTCTCATGAACCGTAATAGTGTCGACCGTACCAGTAGTTATTACGTAGTCGTAGCCCGTTAGAAGTCGGTATCTCTCGGGGAAACTCGAGTAGTCCGTGGGTGTGCGATGGGCGTTTGACTCTGGCGGAGGTCGTGATCTGTGTGTCAGATCGTAGTGTGGCATGAATGAGACATAAAAGAGATGTGTTCGGCTGTTAGGAGCTGTGGTGAAGAGGTTACTCGAGAATAATCAGTTGTTAGCTATTGTAAATTGAAAATCATGATACATGGCCCTGGCGACTAATTTATTTGTAACTTAAGTATCTAAGTAGTTAATATTTTTATTACTTTAGTTATTTGATTAATTTCTCAAATGAAGCGTAATGTAATATGTTACAAATAAGTAGTTAGATCTAGAGGTTCATGAAACAAAAACAGTTTCTTATTATGTTATTTTTTTAGTTAATAAAAAAATGATTTGCTGTAGGAGGTTTGTGTTTAACAAACAGGTACTCTCGGATATTAACTGGTTTCAGGTTAATACACGAGGACGTGTACGAGCAGGATGGCCGTGTCGGAAGTTACGTGACCGGACGCAGCTAGCGCCATCTACAATCGATGCCAGCGCCATCTATAGTCGACGCCAGCGCCCCCACGCGGCGCTTGACAGAGTCTATGACGTCGCGGTCGGCCGGGACGAGCTCATTCGAAGTTCATCGGTCGAACAGTGAAGACGTGTAAAAACTGTCGCGCGTCGTACTAAATCTATGTCGGTTTATTTCTGTGTAATTTCTATCTAAAATTACAGTGTGATTATTTCAATTGCGGTGTTATAATTTTGCCAACACATTACCCATCGAGTGCCCACTAAGAAGTCTCATTATGGCTGAAAACGAGGAGTCGGACTTGCCATCACCGATATTGCCAGTGCCGACATATACATAAACGAACATCTGACGCTCGCCAAAAAGGTACTATTTCGCCAAGCCCGTGAAGCAGCAAAGAAATTTGACCACCGCTATGTCTGGATTAAACATGGGAATATTCTCGTTCGCAAATCGGACACATCAGCTGTTTTCGCTATTCGTTCGGCGAGTGATATCGACAAAATTAAATGAACGTTATCTCCGTACGACGTTTGTCATCTTATGATAATGCACCTTACGTGTTTAGACTACGTAATTTTCACAAATAGAATACGAGGGTCAAACTGAAAGTTCTTAGAACTGGCCACTTATAAACAATATAATAAAAAAAATATTCTAAAATTTGAAAATAGAACTCTTTGCCAATATTACTGAGTATATATTTCATTCATTTATCATTTGTTTTACGATTTGGCGGCAAATTGAAAATTGTCTGTGTCACGTCAACATGAATTTAACACGAGAAAATTTTCGTGCAATGATTTTTTATGACTTTCGATGTCATTTAAGTCAACAAGAAAGTTATGATAGACTACGATTGGCCTTTCACGATGAAGCCCCATCTCGTGCGACTGTTTACAACTGGTTTAATGAGTTTAAACGTGGTCGCACTAATCTCACTGATGATGTACGTGAGGGACGGCCTTCTACGGCGACGACTGAAAATAACATCTGTGTTGTGCGGCGTATGATAGAGACTGACAAAAGTGTGACCTATCAGCAGATTCGGACAAGCTTAGGCATCGGTATGAGTCAAGTGCACAAAATCCTCCACGAACATTTAGCGGTCAGGAAGCTTTGCGCCCGGTGGATACCTCATAATTTGACTAAGGCTCAAAAACTCCATCGTGTGGATTGGTGCCGTAAAATGATTGAAAGATTTAACGGAGGTGACTCAAATGCTGTGTTCGACATACTAACAGGTGACGAAAGCTGGATTTACTGTTATGATCCTGAAACCAAAAGACAATCTGCTCAGTGGGTGTTTCCTTTCGAGGAGTTGCCAACTAAAGTGAAGAGAGATCGAAGTGCGGGAAAAAAAATGGTGGCCTCGTTCTTTGGAAGGATAGGTCATTTCGCAACGATTGTGTTAGAGGATCAAAAAACAGTTTCTGCAGAATGGTACACTACCAATTGTTTGCCACTTGTCTTGGAAAAAGTTCGAGAGAAACGACCTCGCAGTAGGATCCTCCTTCACCACGACAACGCCTCGTCGCACACCGCCAAGCGAACGATCGACTATTTGGCGACATCAAACGTTAAATTACTGGGTCACCCGCCGTATAGCGCCGACCTCGTGCCTTGTGATTTTTATTTATTTCCAAAAATTAAAGAAAAACTTAAAGGAAAGCGGTTTATGAATGCTGAAGAAGCGGTGGCTGCGTATCGCGATGCCATTGAAGAGACCCCTAAGGACGAGTGGGCAAAGTGCTTTTCCCAGTGGTTCCATCGCATGCAGCGGTGTATTGACGTCAATGGACAATATTTTGAAAAGATATAATAAAACTAATAACTGGCTAATGTAATCAGTTTTTGATTTTCTAAGAACTTTCAGTTTGACCCTCGTATATCTTGTAGCTGTGGACGACAAACCCACCTGGGTATGGGTAAGCTTTTATTGGTCATCAAATCGTATTATCTTTAACGCTCGCGCTAACATAAATCATCTGTCACTGGGCCGTAGTACCTATTCTTTTCATGCCGTGTTGAAATCTCGATTACTGCAACTTTTACCTGTTACAAGTATATTATACAAGACAGTGCTGCTTACACTAATAAAATTGGCAGTTTTGTGAATAGTAAACATGCATGGTTACTATTGATATCCGTATTATATTACATTATATTGTTTCAATACTTTCTGAACACACTTTTTCTTTTATTCCGACGTTCTAGTACCAAAACCTACAAGCAAACATTTTATGTGGCTTACCTTAGCTATTGTTATCTATTATGTATCCTTAGAATATTACAAATGCATAGCTTGCTATATAATAGGGATGGTAATGTTTTCGATGTTTCTTATTTGTCACACGCAACCTGCAGGCAACTTGCACTATTTATTAATCATAAACTGGTCTCCTTAACCAGCTACTTTTTTATATTTTATTTTTTTGTATTTTTATCAGGCAAAAACAGATATCGCCACATGAACAGATTTTTATGTTACCTAACAGTTGAACAGCATTTACACAGTTTAGCCGTTACAATCAAAATACTTTTAGTTAATTCTATATACTTAAAAAATATCATCCAGTGCAAAAAATGAATAAGCTATTTATTACCAAAACTGTGGCGGGTTACGTACGAAACTAAATACAATAGGTATATAATGTTTTAAACTTTCATGGTCACTTACATTAGAATAGTTAGATACGGGATTGCTACCATGTACCTTATTATTTATGAATTTCAATCGCGAGGACGGGTTTAAATTGTCTAGTGTCTGGAATCCAGTGGTTCGTATGTGTAAAAACCGTGTAAATAAACATAGTGCTGTTTCGCGAACAGATACTGTCAGTGTTGTGTGTCGAGAAAAGATGCGAGAAAATAGTGAGTTTGTGGACAATGGTACCGGCGGCGAGCGGAATAAACGACTTCGAAGGAGGGTAGACCGATATGTCTGCCAATAACAACCCACCCGCAAATTCTCTTTAGTAACTCCGTGATCATGGCGCTTGCAACAGTGCCGAAATATCGGAAACTCATAAATAATAAGGTACATGGTAGCAATCCCGTATCTAACTATTCTAATTAAATACAATATATATGAATGTTCTAGCACACTGTTATGATATTATAATTCTGACAGAAACATGGTTTCATGATAATATTACTGACAACGAATTCATTGATTCGCGTTATGTTGTTTACCGCTCCGACCGAGACCGCTTAGGTACAGGGCGAAAGTGCAGGGCAGTGCTGCGCTCGCACCGCTCGGCCCGTGTCGAGTGGCTTGCGTCAGCGGGCCCTGCCGCAGCGCTCCCGACTTTGGTGGATCATGTGATCGTAAACCTTTATGTTGGCACCTCTCATTTAATAATCAGCGCTGTTTATTTTCCCCCTGCAGTTAAGTGCGATGTGAACGTAACTTACTTACGCAAAAAATACGCAACAATAAATATGTCTGTGAAGCTGAAAACAGTACCAAGGCAACGTGGAATATTATCAATGCAAATAAAATTATTCAGCCCAAGGATAGTATTCAGCGATTAAATCATAAAAACACAATAGTCAGTAATCCTAAAAATATTGCAGATATATTTAATAACACATTTATAGACTTTGTAGAAAACAATAACAATAATGTAAATAAGAATAGTGTAAATAAATTTAAACAACATTCAAAACGCATTATATCAAATAATATTTCTATATTTATAAATCCAATTACATCTGAAGGTGTAATAAAAATTATAAAAAAATAAAAAAAATAAAAACAGTGTTGGACATGACGGCATTAGCACAAAAATAGTTAAATTTTGTTGTGAGGAACTTTCGAGACCAATTTGTTACATCATCAACCTATCAATAAGTCAAGGCATTTTTCCAGATAAACTAAAAACTGCTGTAGTCAAGCCACTATTTAAAAAAGGTAGTAAAGAAGACTGTGAGAACTACCGACCCATCACCTTAATTTCCGTAATTGCCAAAGTATTCGAGGGATATATTCATGATAGCTTTTATAATTTCTTTGAAAAATATAGTGTGCTAAGAGACGAGCAATATGGGTTTAGGAAAGATAGATCCACAAACTTAGCAATTTATAACCTCATGCGAAGTGTATCTGAGTGTCTTAATAATAGCGTGCCAGTAACTGCTTTATTCATGGATATGTCTAAGGCATTTGATTTTGTCTGCCATGAAAAACTCCTCACAAAACTATACACTTACGGAATAAGGGGACCAGCACATAATCTTAAAGGTTCCTATTTAAAAAACCGTTTACAATATACCGAAATCACTTTCACAAGTAAAAATAAAAATGTAGTTTATGCTAGATCTGATTCAAGAATAATCAAATATGGTGTTCCACAAGGAAGCATACTGGGACCACTGCTATTTTTAATATATATTAACGATTTACCGCTTTGTGTAGACAATGCAATGTTTTTATTTGCAGATGATACGACATCTTAATAAAAGGTAAAAAATTGCAAACATACGAAACTTCAATAAACAAAACTCTAGAAACGATTGTAGTTTGGATGTTAGCTAACAACTTGAAAATTAACTTAGAGAAAATTAAATATCTACAATTTCACTTAACTCAGCAAAAAAAACAAAATATCACAGTAAAATATAATAATAACAATATTGAAGAAGTAAGTAGTATAAAATTTTTAGGTCTCGTTATAGATAGTAATGTGAATTGGAAGTCTCACACAAACTACCTATGTAATAAAATAAGTAAATTTATCTATCCATTAAGAAAATTAGCAAAAACTGTATCTCAAAAAGCGGCACTAACAGCATACCACGGATTTGTAGCGTCAAACCTCCGTTATGGTGTTATCCATTGGGGAAACACAGCAAATAAGTATATTGTACCTGTATTTCGCGCTCAAAAAAAATGTATCAGAGCCTTAATTGGTGTTAGTCAAAGAACTAGTTGTAGATCATTATTTTCTGAACTAAGTATCCTCAATCTACCATCTCTTCACATCTTTCAAGTTTGCCTGTTTGTTAAAACTAATCAACACTATTTTAAGCGCAGAGTTAGTAAATACAACCGTAAAACAAAAAACAAAATTGACATACTCCCCCATCATGATTCGCGTACAAGTTTTTTCACTAATAGTATATATACAATAGCGCCTAAAATATACAATCATCTTCCTGAATCGCTAAAAGAGCTTAATATTAACAGTTTTAAGAAATCGTTGTTTGAAGTTTTGCGCCAAAAATGCTATTACTCCGTCCAAGAATATTTCAGTGATAAAATCACCGCATAATTTATTTATTAATTAACAAAAAACTTATTTAATTGGAAATGTTATTCTAATTTAATTGCTTTTGTGTTTAAATACTTTTTCTTTGACTTAAATATATTTATATATTTTTTTGCTGTGGCTAAGCACTTTTTATATAAGATTAAGAAACTGAAAGTTCTCAAATGTATATAATTTGTTATTAAAATTTCAAAAATTTGGATTAACATTTTAAAGTTGAAATTCTCGGTACTTGTAGTACCTACAATATTGTACGCCTCATAGGCATGTTATAGCGAAAAATACTTTATAAGCATTGTCATCCGCTGTTACAAAATTACCTATAACAGTTGCAATAAATGAATATTTGATTTGATTTGATTTGATTTGATTTCATGTCGGAATATCTACACACAAATGGATATAATAGTTTCTATATAGCAGGTGATTTCAATCAACCTCATCTGGATTGGTACTAAGATGGTACTCAAATGAAGCTCTCTTCTTCAAATACTGGATCCGTTTACAACTGCTTACACAACTTTGTCATCACTTAATTGTTCGCAATTAAACGTGTTTAAAAAAATCGCAATCGATATAAAGACTTTTTTATAACTAATACACCTTATAGCATGGCTTATTCTGCACAGATTTCACTTTTTCCGACGAATATAGTACACCCTTCGTTTTTTGTTTTATCACCTATTGATACAGCCTCCAAATTTATACCTAAAAAAGGCCGTAAATAAATATTGCTTTAGAGAAGCTGACTATGAACTTATTAACAAAGACCTTGACAGTATTAATTGGAATATCCTGTTCTCGAAAAGAAATGCTGAGGAATGCCTTGATATCTTTTATGAGACGTTATTTCAGATCATTCGATTCCATGTAAATTAACAAGATCTAGCACTCGATTTCCTAATTGGTTTAGTAAACCACTGATACACATATTTAAAAATAAAAATAAAGCCTGGATAAACTGGAAAAAGTACAAAAATTAATCGGACTATTTAATATTTTTAATATACCGAGAGAGGTTTAAAAAAGAGTGTAGTAAATGCTATTAAGCTTACATTAATCGTATTGAAGATAGTATCCTAAATAACGTAAAGTATTTCTGGATCTATATGAAGCCAATCAGATATACCAGTGTCGTGAATCAAACTCCGTTGAGTTTATAAAGTTCTTTATTCGATTAACACACTTAACTATGAAAGAAATCGCTATCTCTAGCCACATTAATAATTATAACTACATTTTAACATAGGTTCCTTCCATCAACCTTTCGCTTCGGCGGTCAGTACTAGACTGGCTCGCCTTTCGAGTGCACTCCGCAAGTCAGAAAATAAGAAGGAAAGGGGCAGCCAGTGTTGCCATTTTTAAATAGCGATAACGTTATTCCATAAAGTAACAATACTCGTTTTTATACAAATAACGTTAACTGTTATTATAATGAGTTAAGATTACAACAGGGCTACTGATTGAATCTAAATACAAAAATCATCACATTCGGCCATCCGACCTAATGCACCTCCTGGTGCATTTTTTCAAATATTTGCAATGGCGCATTTATATCAATACTACTACAGTATACTACATTTATCATATTACAAGCAATAAAGATAATGCCAAAATTAAGCTGTTGAGTACACATTAGAAAATCATCACATTCGGCATTTAAGTTTAACAAGAAATAAAGGTTATGCTACAATCATACTGTTGAGCTCACTCAGTAATACATAATTACAAAACATACTTATTAATAACAATTATCACCTTTCTAGTACTTTTTATAATTATAAATTATTTTTGCTTTACTTGACCAATATCGATTGATCTATTGAATCTTTAGATTGATTATGCTTTATCAAGGGTGAAGTATTAATCCAGTGTCTTATAAGACTTGCGGCAACGAACATTTTATACATTTTATATCTTTTATGTAACCGGGTTCATAACCTATTATGTACCTATAATTTCATGGTTATTTCGTTCTAAAGGCTAATAAGCTAAGTATGTTTATGTTATTATAATTATGATCACAATCGTAATTATTAATGCGACTAACCAATATCGATTGATCTATTGAATCTTTAGATTGATTATGCTTTATCAAGGGTGAAGTATTAATCCAGTGTCTTATAAGACTTGCGGCAACGAACATTTTATACATTTTATATCTTTTATGTAACCGGGTTCATAACCTATTATGTACCTATAATTTCATGGTTATTTCGTTCTAAAGGCTAATAAGCTAAGTATGTTTATGTTATTATAATTATGATCACAATCGTAATTATTAATGCGACTAATCTTTTATTTTTTATTTCTTTTTATTTACTCCTGTCTATGAATGACAAAGGGTCATTTATCGAAGCCATTTTTATTTTATTTTATTACAGTCTATTATGTTCTAATATTTATATTTAATAGGAATTAAAAAAAATACATCTGATTTTAAGATAACAAAATGGAAAGAATCTTTAACTTAATTGACTTTTAAATTGATGAATGAATGAAATTTATAGGTAACTTTTTGTAGTTTTAAGTGTGTGACATATTAACGATCCTTACTTTAAAGAGACCTTATGTACATAAACAACAGTCCATTTAGAAAGTAATAAATTAGTCAAGTCAGTAAAAAAACAAATCATAGGACACCAATCACATACATTGTTCAGTGTTATGAAAATCAGACGCAAAAGTGGTACCACAACACCCAGACCCAGGACAATATAGAAAATTTTGATATCTATATTGACCTGACCGGGAATCGAACCCGTGAACTCAGAGCGGCGACGCCTTGAAACCAGCGTGCCTAGCCACTACACCACGGAGGTCGTCAAATTAATACCTCATTACTACAAATAACATCATTATACTCCATTACAATATGTTTTCGAGTCTTTAATTTCTATTATCGACATTTTCTAGCATCTAATTCAATTTTTGAATAACTTAAAGGAATGACTTAACGGTGCATTCAGCAATATGATACGAGTAATAGTTCACAATTTGTATAATGTTAATATGTATAAAGTAAATAAAATAATAAGGTGAAAACAATAAAGATTCTTTCTAAAACACAGTCTCATGATTTGAATTTTTCATATTAAATAATGTATTAGGATATAAACCTATGTATTGAGATAGATATTAGGAAATTACTAAAGCATCCATAATAAATGTCACTTGTTAATCGGGGAGAACATAATCAAGAATTATTGAAGCTACTTAGATAACTTTCTTTTTAAAAGTTAAATTTCGTAATTTGCGTGGCGCATATCAATAATGAAAGTTATGAATCTTAGCACTTAAAGTCATACGAGTAGAATTAAGCTATTATGTATATTATTAATAACTCTTTTTTTTTTTGCAATTGTATGGCCACCTTAATGTCTGTTCTCAATCTCTTAAAAAGAGATACAGTCATTTAAGGGATCATTATTATTATTATATTATCTGAGTGACTTATAAAATCTCTTATGATCTTTCAATTTATTGTTACCATAAAATATTACTTTGTAGTTTAACTTTTCCCTAATATTATGTGTCCGTATGAGAAAAAATCAATATTTTAGGGCCCATATTAATACATATTTGTTATTTTTTTTACGAACAGTACATGAAGATGTGGTTTTTATTTAGTAGTAGGAACAAGTACCTACTTCACTTCATTAATCATTATAAAAATAATTTAAATAGAATTGAGATAAGATTTAATAGTCAAATGACATTAATAATTAAGCCCTTCTACGAATACAATTTACTCAGCAAAGTAAACTCAACGATATTATGCTGTTACATGAAAAAAAAGAATAAACTGCATGATATTGCCAAGAATACAGAAAAATATCAAAGTGGGAAACTAGAATAAAAACTAGTTTTGAAATAAAGCCTTTGTGCATAATTATTTATTAATTGACCTATGAGATCACGGTCTCCCATTTACGTTTTGGCGTGTAGACGTCCCTAGTCCCAATTTAAATGTATTGCGACGCGTCTTTAGTTATTCCAAACCCAAGCATATTGCAGAGCAAACGTCGTGTTTGGTGTCAATATAAAATTCATAAATGAAAATATATTTATTTTCAAGTCAATGCTTAGTATATTATGTAAGGTCACTTCGTTTAAAGTGATAATATTTTAACAGAGCATCAAAAAATAACATAGAAAGAGGACTCTTTTTTTTAAAAAAACTGTTTTATATATATATAAAACAGTTTAAGGGTATATTGCATTATGCATACGATTTTATTTTTTCCTAACAAAAAAAATATTATTCTTTAAGGGCACCCTGTCCCGCGACAATGCCTTTCGTCTCTTACGTAAGTACTAGATTGAGCGAAAACTAGACAGACGTATATAATAAAAGTGCTAAAAGACAATACGTACAAAAATAATATTACAAAACAAATGTTTTTACAAACTGCCGGAGTAATGATTTATAGATAAACAATGTCATTTAAAACAACGTTATGTAGACTTTGAGGATACATTAATTTATGTATAACTGACTGTCTACTAGTCAGGAATACTTATAAGAAGGTTATTTAATAAGTAAAAGTAAAGTATGCCTACCGAAGCTCGTTATGGATTTATAATTTCAATTATTTATTTACTAGCGGTCCCCCGCGACTTCGTCCGCGCTTTTTGAGTTTGCTCCCTCCCCTCCCGTCGCAGCGTCATGTTTTATATCCTAAAGCCTTTCTCGATAAATAAGCTATCCAACACAGAAATATTTTTTAAATCGGTTCAGCAGTTCCTGAGATAAGCGCTTTCAAACAAACGAACAAACTCTTCAGCTTTATAATATATTAGCGCAAGCGCACGTTGTACTTAAGCTGCGAACATTATTTTGGTGCGGAGTTATGTTAAATCTGTGATAACTCCTAAGATATTTATTGAAATCAAATGATATAAAGGGCAACTTGGTTCTAAATGAAATGCTCGTGATATTGAATGTATTTATTTTGATATGAATAAATACCTGTGTGTATAATACACCTCTAAAAATAATGCATTATTTTTTTACAAATTTATTAACATAAAAAAGGTTGTAGTAAGTCAACCATAAAAGATAAACATATGCTGTCGCGGACTTTATTATAGAACTCTTAATGCTAAACAATCCTGTCATACATGATTTTTGTGTAACTTAAGCGGTTTCCGCAGCGTATGCAGCGGAAGCTCTCAAAAGGAATATCTTTCTCCCGTTTTCGCAACATTTTTCATTTCTGCTGTGGTCTTATGAGTCGTATCTTTATGTTATATAGCCTAAAGCCTTCCTCGATAAATGGAATATCCAACGCAAAAAAAAAATTTCAAATCGGGCCAGTAGTTTTTGAGATTAGCGCGTTCAAACAAACAAACAAACAAACAAACAAACAAACAAACAAACTCTTCAGCTTTATAATATTAGTATAGATTTTATTGTTTGTGCAGTATTACAGAAATATGTAGTAAGTTATTTGATTCCTAAATGTTTATAGAAGTCATAAATTAATATTAATATGTATAAGTATAAGACCATCTGTCCCAAAATTAATATATTTACTCCACAATTTATTAACAGGTAAAACTCACCTATAAAATTGATTTACTTACATGTAGCGAGCGATTGTTAAGTTTGTAATTAATTATTTTTCTACTGTGTATTTCTTTCATTAAATAAATGATGATTGATCGAGTTACGCTTTGGTGTTTGCGGAAGCAAGATGTCGAGCACAGTGAAATGTACGAAATGCAATATAGTGATAAATGAAGTTCTTGCTTTTGTGTGTAACAAAATAGACGTTATGGACGAAGAGAGTATTAGTCTTATATGTACAAGTGCTTTCTCACAGAGTGAAATCACAACAGCAAAAAATTTACTGTTTGATTCTATCCCAAAATCAAAAAAGAAAATTCGCAAGAGTAAAGGTAAAACACAAAGAGAGATTGAAGACATTATATGTTTGCTGAAGGATATAAACCCAGAGAGTATACCGATTTTTGTGGCTAGGGAGTTACAAAAACTGCCCCCGGTTTCGTTTGATCACGTAGATGTTACTAGTCTCCTAAAAGATATTGTGAAAATGAAGAACGATATCAAGCAAATTAAGGATGACTACGCCTCAAATGAGAAAGTCGACTAACTGAAACTGGAAATGGACGCACTAAAGGAGGCATCTATTGTGAACAACTTTCGTCAGAATATTGCCGTAAGAAGAGGTGCCTGTCTCATGAATAGTTACGAATATGATAGTGGTCCCATGGGACTACCACCCATGCAATCCAGCACATCACCAGAAAACGTCCCCAGACAAATTTCGCCGGAGGGTAGCGCGATCCACCGAAAAAGTAATTTGCGACCACCTATAACACATAGCATTGAGAGGGATACGACCGCGAGCGAACTCGTAGCTCCGAGCACACCGAGCAACTGCCATCGAGATTTGAATACGCACGGACCCGAAGCGATGAATCACTCCCTCCCGCCTGCCACAGCGCAGGCGAGCGGACACACTGCGCCCGCGGTCGGTCTTAAATCGATGGCTGATATTGTTCGTAATGGCGAGTGGAAAGATAATGGTCACAGTGAAGAATGGAAACTTGTTCAAAAAAGAAGGTTGAGAAATCGCTTTGTTGGACAAACGGGCAAAGCTATGACGGAAATTAACGAAAATTTTAAAGCGGCTGAGATAAATATTCCAATTTATATTTCTAATGTTTCGAAGGAGGTAACTGTGTGTCACATTATAGATTACATTGAAAAGAAGACAAACATTCGAGTCCAGTTAGAAAAAATGAATATGAAAACTATCAAGGAATACGATTCATACAAAGTTTATGTACCTAAGCATAAGCTGAATATATTTATGAATGACGAGTTCTGGCCTAACGGGGTATTATACCGGCATTTTGTTAACTTTGGGAACAAAAAGCGTGTTTTAAAGCATTAGATAATGAAAGAAAACAATCACAAAAATAAATTACAACATACACTGATAAGTTTTAACTGCAAATCTTTTAAGCGGTCTATTGAAGGAATTCGTTCATTATGCGAGACAGGCGATATTATAGCCCTTCAGGAAACGTGGCTGCTGCCTCATGATTTGTCACTGCTTAGTACTGTAGATGATAGCTTCGGATGTACCGGTACGTCAGCTGTGGACACGTCTGTTGGGCTGCTCAGCGGACGGCCGCACGGCGGTGTAGGTATCTTGTGGCGTAAAAGTGCGTTTGAGATGGTGTCGGTAATCGATTGTGACAACGTACGGGTTGCTGCCATAAGAATAACTGTAAGTAGTCGATCTATAGTGGTGTTCAGTGTGTACATGCCAACTAACTCTCAAGAAAACTTACCTATATTTACGGAGTGTTTAAGTGCAATAAGATCTATAATTGAAGTGGAGGAGAACTCGGGTGTCGAATCTTTTTACATACTAGGCGACTTTAATGCTCATCCTGACGAATTATTTTTTAATGACATGATGGATTTCTGTGTCGAACACAAGTGGATGTGTGCAGATGTAGATTTTCTGGGGAAAAATTCTAATTCATATACTTTTATAAGTGAAGCCAATGGGAGTGAAAGGTGGTTAGACCACTGTTTAGTCACTGAATCTGCTAGTAAAACAATAAACAATGTATATATAAAATATGATGTGTACTGGTCTGACCACTTTCCACTTGTACTTGAATGCGATGTATTTAAGATAATGCCTAAAATTATGTTACCTGTTTATAGCCACAATGGTTTAAAAAGAGTAGTGTGGGGAGAAAGGCACAATACTCAAGTACAAAAATATAGTGAGATTTGTCATTCTAAACTTAGAGAAATTGACTTTCCGCAGGAATTGGGCCAATGTTGTGATGGATATTGTAATAATTTAGAACATATGGCCATCATAGATAAAATGTACGAAGATGTCGTTCATATTTTGTCAAATGCTGCGTCAGAGACGTATCGTGTTAAATGCCCTAGAATGAAGGGTTACATAGCGGGATGGAATAGGTATGTCGCAGACTCACATAAAGAAGCGCGACTTAAATTTCAAATATGGGTAGAATGGGGAAAACCGCGCACTGGTTCTATTCACGAAGAAATGTTAAATAGTAGGAAGATCTTCAAAAACAAATTAAAGTGGTGTCAAAACAAACAAGATCAAATAAAGATGGATGTTCTAGCCTCGGATTTATCGGGAAAAAAATTCGGTAAATTTTGGAAGAATACAAATAAATTAAATATTAAACCGAGTGTTCCGGTGAGCGTAGAGGGCGAGCATGATCTGAAGGCTATTGCAAATATTTTTAGGGATCAATTTACGGTGAAGTCACCGCTGGAATCTGCACCGGGATGCAGCGATGATAATGGGGGCGTCGTGTCTGAAAGAACAGTCAAGTTTACGGCCAACGATATAGCTAAAGTTATTTCTAAAATGACAAAAGGGAAATTTCCCGGACACGATGGCCTGAGTATCGATCATTTTAAAAATGCCGGTGTACACTTACCACGTGTGCTTTCAATGATTTTTAATTTTAGTCTGGGACATGCCTATTTACCGGAAACGCTTATGCGTACAATTGTTGTACCTATTGTTAAAAATAAGACGGGTGATACATCTGACAAGGGAAACTACCGGCCCATATCACTTGCTACTACAGCTGCAAAACTGCTTGACAGTTTGCTTAATGGCTATCTCGCAAAGTATGTAGAACTTCATGATGCCCAATTTGGGTTTAAGTCTGGTGTGTCTACAGAAAGTGCTATTTTTGGCCTTAAGTACACTGTCAAGTATTATACGAAGAGGAAAACGCCGGTATATGCGTGCTTCCTAGATTTATCCAAGGCTTTCGACCTAGTAAATTATGATTTGTTGTGGGAGAAGCTGAGGAGCACTGGTATGCCGGCGGAATGTACAAATTTATTTAGGTTTTGGTATAAGCACCAAAAGAATCAGGTGAGATGGGCGGGTGCCTTGTCGGATGAGTATTCCCTTCAATGCGGAGTTAGACAGGGTGGGCTAAGCTCACCTACCCTCTTTAACCTTTACATCAATCAGCTGATCGGGAGGCTCAGCGGCATCCATATCGGCTGTTACATAGACGGACAGTGTGTCAATAATCTGAGCTACGCTGATGACATGGTGCTGCTGAGCCCCTCGATCGGTGGGTTAAGAAAATTAGTGGCTGTGTGCGAGTCGTATGCGGAGGCTCATGGCCTGGTGTATAACGCTAAAAAGAGCGAAGTCCTCGTGTTTAAGGCGGGAAAACGTTTACCAAGTCATGTGCCACCAATTACTTTAAATGGGTCAATCCTAAATAATGTATCCAAATGTAGATATCTTGGCCATATTGTCACTTCAGACCTAGGTGACGATGACGACATCGAGAGAGAGCGCAGGGCGCTGGCGGTGAGAAGCAATATGCTTGCCCGCAGGTTTGCTCGATGTACGAGGGAGGTCAAAATTACCCTGTTTAGGGCGTTTTGTCAATCTTTTTACTCGAGTGGCCTGTGGGTGAGTTATACGCGTCGAGCCTACAGCGCACTACGCGTGCAGTATAACAACGCCTTCAGAATGCTGCTGAGGCTTCCGCGGTTCTGCAGTGCGTCGGGAATGTTCGCGGACGCACGGACTGACGGATTCCATGCGATTATGCGTAAAAAGGCTTCGTCCCTACTGTGTCGCATGAGAGCTAGCAGCAACAGCATTCTGAGGACAATTACTGCACGTCCTGACTGTCCTATCCAAAACCATTGGATAAAGTTAATGACAGGCCAAATAAAATAGTCAATATTATCTGTACCTACACTAACACTACTAACTTAGTTTATAAGAAAAAAATGTTACTGACTGTTACTAACAATCTATGGATGCTATATCTGAAATAAATAGGTTTTTTTTTTTTTTTTTTTATTATACATTTTATGTCTTGCAAGTTTGGCGGTTAACTGCGCTATCAAAATTGCAACGGAATCTGCCATCATTTATAGTTCTAGTATGGTTAAAACGACAGAACAATTTATATAGAGGAAGTAAGGGTATTTTCTATGAATGGTATATAAACGAACTGCATTATAACGCGTTACGCGACTTTAATGGCGTTTAAGTAAGCCGACAATAAAATCACCGCGTCAATGATTTAATTAAATCTTTGTTTTGAAATAATTAAGTGACAATGTTAATTCAAGTAAGAATTTACTGACATCGTGTGTTAATAGGTATATTTTTCTCATGATCGTGATAAATGCGCGGTATTTTTCGCAAAGTCAACTTAGTATTTAGGTCTGTGGGTGCGATTAAAATATAAAATATTACACTAATTTATTTTTAATTGATTTCATACAAGACGGTGAAAAGGGCTTCTGATGTTTATACATTTACCAAAATAATCAGATGTACGGAAAACAGCACGTCAAGGTAAAAACTGCGGTATCTTATGCAATTGTAATAAGGTTAAGTTTGCAACAAAAGTGGGTAATTTGATGTGCTGTCGACTGAGTACATATATTCAAAATTCTGTACTCAATCGCAACAAAATAACCCATTCTACTAAGAAGAATTGATTATATTTTTTTTCTTTTGTAAATGATAAATAACATCATAGCCTACCCGCGACCACGAACGCTGCAATGGTTTTAAAACGACGGGAATCAAGATAAACCTCCGCGAAATATGTCAGAATTGTGTGTACAAGGACTTATCCAGTGAATAAATATACTACAGTTAAAACATAGTAGTTGTTCTTTTTTTCTTTTTGTGATCGGAGCCAAACAGTCACTTCGGATTGTGTGAAACAGTAATTTCAGGGGACTCGACGGTTTCGAGCGTTGGTGACGCCGACAGGGTACTTTTTGATTTGTGACTTCCTTTAGTGTCGATGTCCTCAACCTCGATCGCGAGCTCTTTCGTCTTTTTAGGCCCAACCAGCCTGGTTTGGTCTCGTGCTCTTCAGTCTCATCACCTCGGAAGAAAAAGAATACCAGCATTAGTGTTGTTATCAACAAAATAATATTTTGGATATGGTAATTATTTACTAAGTTATGGTTTCAATAATTATCTTTGTAAATGAACTGTAAGTATTTATGAGAATAAATGTCTTTAAATCCAATTACTATTGAGCCTATTCATTTATTAGAACATAATTTTAGTAAAGGAATAATGTTGCAAATAATCCTGAACGCAAGTAAAAGCGCCTATATGGCTCACATGACCGTTGCTAATGAAAATTTCTAGTAAAAGAATTCACAGTTAGACTTGACCTTTTGTAAAACATGCATAGCTCTTTCATGGCATAAATGGCCCGATCTAATCGAGCAAAATACATATCTACTATACATAACTTACATGTACATAACTAATGTACATGTATTCACACAACACAATAAATGAATTTGGTTGATTGATTGACTGACTTGGTCACCTCTGCTGCTTTTGAATAATTAAATGTACAGAACTATGGACACACTTGGCCCAAGCTACACTCTTGGCCGCTACCTAAGGACACACTTGGTCCACGCGACACACCTGGCCGCTATTTAAGGACTCACTTGGTCCACGCGACACACCTGGCCGCTATTTGAGGACACACTTGGTCCATGCGATACACCTGGTCGCTACATAAGGACACACTTGGCCCATGCGACACACTTGGCCGCTACTTAAGGACACACTTGGTCCACGCGACACACCTGGTCGCTACATAAGGACACACTTGGCCCATGCGACACACCTGGCCGCTACTTAAGGACACACTTGGCCCTCGCGACACACCTGGCCGCTAAAACTACTTTGTAAAATCTGACACTATGGCCTTTATTTCAAGTTATATATTGAACTAGCGGTCCCCCGCGACTTCGTCCGCGCGTTTTGAGTTTGCTCCCTCCCCTCCCGTCGCAGCGTCATGTTTTATATCCTAAAGCCTTTCTCGATAAATGGACTATCCAACGTAAAAATATTTTTTCAAATCGGGCCAGTAGTTTTTGAGATTAGCGCGTTCAAACAAACAAACAAACAAACAAACTCTTCAGCTTTATAATATTAGTATAGATTAGCGCAAGCGCACGTTGTACTTAAGCTGCGAACATTATTTCGGTGCGGAGTTATGTTAAAACTGTGATAGCTCCTAAGATATTTATTGAAATCAAATGATATAAAGGGCAACTTGGTTCTAAATGAAATGCTCGTGATGATGAATGTATTTATTTTGATAAGAATTAATACCTGTGTGTATAATACACCTCTAAAAATAATGCATTATTTTTTTACAAATTTATTAACATAAAAAAGGTTGTAGTAAGTCAACCATAAAAGATAGACATATGCTGTCGCAGACTTTATTATAGAACTCTTGATGTTGAACAATCCTGTCATACATGATTTTTGTGTAACTTAAGCGGTTCTTTCTTCTTTCTCCCGTTTTCGCAACATTTTTCATTTATGCTGTGGTCTTATGAGTCGTATCTTTATGTTATATAGCCTAAAGCCTTCCTCGATAAATGGACTATCCAAAGTAAAAAAAATTTTTCAAATCGGGCCAGTAGTTTTTGAGATTAGCGCGTTCAAACAAACAAACAAACTCTTCAGCTTTATAATATTAGTATAGATGAGTTCGAATGTATATTAATTTAAAATAAAAATGTATATGAATTTTAATTGGGTTGAATTGGCAATAAGGCATTTACCTGAAAATGACTTTATATCAAGTCATATCAAATGGAATTCAAGTGAAAGAAAAATGATTCTAATTTAATTTACTTGAGTTGGTTTAACACCCGAGCGGTTGCAGGCAACCGCATAACAATAGAATTTGCATTGTGTCTCGTTCACATACGCTTGAGGGATTAAATTGAACTCAGTTAAATAAATAACAAACTCAGTATTGTTTAACTCACTTACATAATCAATGGGAGTATTAACAAATTATATACCCTAAAGGGCACTCAATTCAAGTCATATTTCAAACGAAATTGAATTGAAATAAGAAATGATCCGAATATTTATACTTAAATTGGATTGAATTGGTTGAAATTTAACACAATTGATTAAAAGCACACAATTGTTGAACTCACTAACATAGTTCATAAGTCTGTTAACAAATTATGAATGCAAAGTCTGAAATAAAGATTTTTTATTGTATAATTATTTATGAACACAAAAAAATTAGCCCTAGAACAGTTGCAGGTTGAACGGTTGTTCTACTAAACATAGCTACCTACAATAGGCAATGACATGATATTTAATACCTATTTTTCGTATTTCCTATTAGGATGGAGGAACTACTGAGGTCATTTATTATATTTAGCTATTTAGTTGCACGTCCTCGTGTCTCGTATCCACTGAACATTATCAAGGAGTAGCCTTGACCAAATGGTCAGTTAGAAACTTAACACAATTTTATCAGGATAGTATCGCTACAGTCTACTTACCATAGCAGCATACTATCCCAAGAAACTGATCAATTTTAAGCAAAAGCTTGTTACTTTACGAAAACTAATTCATAAGCGATTAACAAATAAAGTAAAATAAAATATTCTTATACTCGTATAGTACAAAAAAAAAATAGTACGTACGTACCCTTTGTGAGCTGAAGGTTTCCTCTTCCACTTCCGACGTGTCATGAATCAAACTCCGTTGAGTTTATAAAGTTCTTTATTCGATTAACACACTTAACTATGATACAAATCGCTATCTCTAGCCACATTAATAATTATAACTACATTTTAACATAGGTTCCTTCCATCAACCTTTCGCTTCGGCGGTCAGTACTAGACTGGCTCGCCTTTCGAGTGCACTCCGCAAGTCAGAAAATAAGAAGGGAAGGGGCAGCCAGTGTTGCCATTTTTAAATAGCGATAACGTTATTCCATAAAGTAACAATACTCGTTTTTATACAAATAACGTTAACTGTTATTATAATGAGTTAAGATTACAACAGGGCAACTGATTGAATCTAAATACAAAAATCATCACACCAGATACCTAGTGTTACTTATTTAGACCAGATTGCAAATAACCCTTGTGAAATATGAAACTTATTTTCAATGTTTTTTGAATCTGTCTTTCAGCCATGTGATTTAAATGAATCTTACGAAATAGACGACATCAAGGACCTTGATATAAGGACACGCACTAGTAATATAATTAGCAACATCAGCATAACCCCAGATTGTGAACTCAAGGGTCTCGAATCTTTAGACACTACTGAGAGCGCGGGTACTGATAATATTCCACCACTATTCTTTAAATGCACTGCTATATCTATTTTCGTTCCACTTCATGTAATATTTAATAAGTGTTTAAGTGAGGGTACCTTTCCAGCTACCTGAAAGTCTGCCAGAATCACCCCATAAGGGGGGTCATAAGGGGGGCTCAAAAAAGGATGTTCAAAATTATCGACCGATATCGATCCTTCCAGCTTTATCAAAGCTTTTTGAACGGCTCCTACATAACTGCCTGTACCCTCAATTACAGAATTCTATACTGCCTCAACAGCCTTGACTAACCTTATTGTTTACGTTACAGAGCTTTTTACTAACATAGACTCTAACTTGCAGACTGACAGTGTGTACACGGACTTCAGAAAAGCGTTTGATAGGGTAGACCACAAGATATTGCTAGAAAAGATTGCCTTTAATGGCATCCGTGGCAGCCTGTGGAGGTGGTTTAAATCATACATATCAAATCGGACACAAAAAGTAGTTATCAATGGGCATCAGTCAAATTTAATACTAATCACTTCTGGAGTGCCACAAGGCTCCAGTCTTGGGCCATTACTGTTTATTTTGTATATTAACGATATCGACGAATGCTTCAATCACTGTAAATACTTACTTTATGCTGATGATCTCAAATTATATCGTACTATCACTCATTGTTCCGATCATCTCAAGTTTCAAGAAGATTTGACCAGATTCTCTGAATATTGCATAAAAAATAAATTATCACTAAGTCTAGAAAAATGCAATTGTATAACTTTCACTACAAAAGTGACTCCCAGTTTTCATGATTATTTCTTATTTGGCTCCAATCATACAAGGGTACAGACTATCAAGGATCTTGGGGTAACACGAAATTAACTCTAGATAATCATGTTGCAAATATTTGTAATAAAGCTTTAAAAATGTTCGGCCTCGTTATGCGCGCCAGTAATGACTTTAGACACCCATCTACATTTGTTTGTTTATTCAAGTCCTTGGTACGCTCTCAACTTGAGTATGCGGTGACTATCTGGGACCCGTTTTATGCGAAATACGTTGACAGCCTCGAAAGGGTACAAAAGAAATTCCTTAATAGCGTGCACTACAGGTGCTTTCACAGCCGTTTCTCCTATGCTGCCGCCCTTGACAGATATAAGATGACCAACTTGAAAAAAAGACATCTACAGCTGCAAGCTATCTTTCTATACGACTTTTGCCACAACAAATATGACTGTATGGACTTAATTTATAAGTTAAGTTTCAGAGTGCCAGTTAGGCCGAGTAGGCGAACTTGCTGCAGTTTTACACTTTTTCTTAACTCGATTGCCCGTACCAACGCTGGCAAGCGCTCGCCGATGTTCCGGCTGACTGTCACCTACAACACTCATTTTAATGATATAGATATTTTTGTACTAAGTCTACATTCATTTAAAAAATCTGTTTTAGACAAGCTGCTTGAAACAAACGACTAGTTCACGCTGTAATCCTTCTTTTTTGCATTTAAATAGCTGTTCTTATCAATTAGCATTAACATTCATATTAATAGTTGTTCCTACTATCTCTCAATTTTCTAAGTAATCCGTGGTTATCGTGGTTGATGTCATAGTTAGTAATACTTAGTTTTCTTAAGTCTTCAATTTATAATAACTCTATGATGTTGTTTGATTAACCCAAATAAATGAAAAAAAAAGTAGCCAATGCACTTGTGTTATGGAAATCAGACACAACGGTGGTACCACAACACCCAGACCCGAGACAATATAGAAAATATTGTTTTCTACCAATCTATACTAATATTATAAAGCTGAAGAGTTTGTTTGTTTGTTTGTTTGTTTGAACGCGCTAATCTCAAAAACTACTGGCCCGATTTGAAAAAATATTTTTACGTTGGATAGTCCATTTATCGAGGAAGGCTTTAGGCTATATAACATAAAGATACGACTCATAAGACCACAGCAGCAATGAAAAATGTTGCGAAAACGGGAGAAAGATATTCCTTTTGAGAGCTTCTGCTGCGTACGCTGCGGAAACCGCTTAAGTTACACAAAAATCATGTATGACAGGATTGTTCAACATCAAGAGTTCTATAATAAAGTCTGCGACAGCATATGTCTATCTTTTATGGTTGACTTACTACAACCTTTTTTATGTTAATAAATTTGTAAAAAAATAATGCATTATTTTTAGAGGTGTATTATACACACAGGTATTAATTCTTATCAAAATAAATACATTCATCATCACGAGCATTTCATTTAGAACCAAGTTGCCCTTTATATCATTTGATTTCAATAAATATCTTAGGAGCTATCACAGTTTTAACATAACTCCGCACCAAAATAATGTTCGAAGCTTAAGTACAACGTGCGCTTGCGCTAATATATTATAAAGCTGAAGAGTTTGTTGGTTTGAACGCGTTTATCTCAGGAATGCTGGACCGATTTGAAAAAATATTTCTGCGTTGGATAGCTTATTTATCGAGAAAGGCTTTAGGATATAAAACATGACGCTGCGACGGGAGGGGACTCAAAACGCGCGGACGAAGTCGCGGGGGACCGCTAGTGTAGAATACAATGGGTCAATAATACCCGACCAGTAATCGAACCCGGAACCTCACGAAATGGCGGCTCTTGAAACCAGCGTGCTAGCCACTCGACCACGGAGGTCGTCTGTAATACTGTGGTTACTGCGTGCATTGGAACGGCGCGCGCACACGGACACGGAAGAGCGATAGGCGGCTGGCAGTGCTGTGAGGGTCTGTGAGGCGTGGAAGGGAGTGAGGTTAAACCTGTGTGCGAGTAAATAGACGCGTAGCAGGGCTTACTACATGGTCAATTAAATCTCAGAGACAAAGGCAGGACAATCTTCATGAAAATTCCAATACAGCTGAGTTTGTTTATTTGTTTGAAAGCGCTTATCTCAGAAACTTCTAAACCGATAAAAATATTATTCGATTTCAATAAATATCTTGAAAGCTATCACAGTTGTAAATTAATCCGCACCAAAATATTACTCACAGCCGCCATGGTTTCTAGCCTCTTACTTGCAATGAAAATATGTGTTTTATTATAATTATCTTACGGAAAATCCGCAATTAACGAAGAAAATGATAGCGTGCCTTGATGGGCCACCACACTATCTTATAGCCTTTATACATATATATTTATTTTATATATTTATTACTTTATACTATTATATAGAGCGGAGCAGGCGCGGTGTGGGCGGTACGGGCGGTGGGGATGGTGTACGAAGTTGATCACGCGCAGCCCGCACCGCTATCGTCGAGAACAGCTTCACACTAATCTATGGACTTTGATCAAGACGCGCGCGCCGTCTTCCGCGCCGCCCGTTATGCCCGCTCTGGCGTTCAGGTTGAGGCCTTAATGACCATAAGATCATGGTTTTGCTTCATCCCATCTTGCATCTCACTTCGATTTGGAATATTACTTTTATGTTAATACTTCAATCAGGAATGTCACTCCTGAATTACTGATAACAGCTGCGGAAATTTCACCTTGTTAAGTTAATCATCATGTATAATTAATTCGATAACGTTTGAAATGATTAGCAACGGGCTTTATCTCAATCTGATTAATTATTTTTTATTAACTATATACGTATAATTTTAATTCATATTTTTATCACACTATTACCTCAGTCTTACTTTAAAGTTGCTCGCAAATTTGTTGCAGCAAAACAATGGAAATAAAATTTGTTTACATTATAATATTATTGACTACTCAGACTGTAAATTCAAATTCAGTTTGGGATGAGAGAAGTCGAGCTTTAAATCAAAATTTATATGAAGAAGTGTTGGATCCAAATTTATGTGAAATACATTTAAATTATATAGCAGATAATACTATTCTCCAGTTGCAATGTAAGTAACTATTATCATTATTTTTTATCATTATATTACTTTGTCTAGCGGTTAATTATGTCTAATTTTTATCAGGAAATGGAATTAAATTCTGAGCTTATAGCTTTGTAGTTTGATGGCATGTAGGAGTAGTATTTGCATTGAATAATTTGGCCGTAAATCAGTAGCTGTAGCCCAGATAATATAATACGCTGTAGGAAAACTATTACTTGCTGCTGCAATTATGACTTAATATTTTTTTTCATAATAAGTGGAATTTCGAAATAATTTGTTAAAAGTACCCATCAATTCGTTTTGATTTCAATCTGCAACTTGGAAAGATATTATATTTAATAATTAAATTAAATCATTTCAGTTGTCGATGCTGGAATAAGAATTCCAAAAGGTCTTTTAGATGGAAATACAATCGATTTCGGCAATTATCACCAATGCCTTGGTATAAATATCCAGTTAGAGGATTCTGACATTCAAGGAAAATATTGCCTTATAGAAGTCCCATTCAACCAAACACTGAATTTGCCTGGAATACCTGGATTTCCTAATTTAGAAAAACTTAATACAAATGAAGCCAGGCTAAAATACAAATATGCAAACGACATGATACTTGGTGGTCGAGTGATGGGTGGAGTTCGGAGTGATTACTCAAGGTATATAAAATCTTTAATAATGAACTGAACTGTAGGTATTTATTTGTGATATAAAAAGTTAAAGGGGCTTGAAATAAGATATGATATAACTAAAAAAGGTTTTTAAATCATCCTGTCTATAGATTTTTGCTTGTAAATTTTAATGAGCCTGACTATCATCTACGAGTACTTCAGATATTTATATATTACTAGCGGTCCCCCGCGGCGTCGCCCGCAAAAATTTTGGATATCCCGATAGAAAAAATCTCTTTTAAACCTTTCCTAGACCTCCACGAACATTTCAAGTTTAAGATGAGATAAATCTGTGGGCCGTTCCCGAGTTTTAGTGAGACTAACGAACAGCTATTCATTTTTATACAAATAGATTTTCCCTTTTTTCCAGAGAGCTGGCAACAAATCCCTTAGCAGGCCTGACGCTAAGGCTATCTGTGTGTATTCCGAAAACTTGTTCAACAGAGCAAGCAATAACATCGCTTTTGTTCAACAATGTTTCTATTGGGTTTCAATTTACTGAAGAATTTTGTCGTCTGCCCAATGACAAGCCATGGGTTGCCGCGGACTATATAGCTGTGTAAGTATTTAAGTTGTGTCAAATTTCGAAAATATCTAAAACCAGTTTAAGAAAATTACCCCAATCACGAAATTTTGATGTATTCGTGACGTTAGCGTAGTGAGATTACGGAGTACAACGTTAGTCGGCATCACGAAGCACTTTCGTGTCGTGTAGTAAGCTCGATATCATTGACGCAGATGACGTCATTCTAACGTAAATATAGCCGTTGAATGACACGTCAAAAAACAAATTAAGCGATTATTTTTATGAATATTATTGAAATATATCATGATATTCTGGTAAAATCTGAGAGAAATCACTACTGGAAAAAAATTACGATCAATATATTTGGCAGGGCTAGTAATTAAATAAAAATTGGTCTTTTAAAATATAAAGATATATGTTTTTTCTGTAATCTTTAGATTTTTGAACTGTTTACTAGACTGTCAATTGACAGATTGACGTTATGCCGTCATATTGTGACAAATTCAGTTTTATAAATGATTTTGTTAAAAATAATAAAACATATATTAAACTAGTGGTCCCCCGCGACTTGGTCCGCGCGTTTTTCGATTTTTTCTCACCTTTTAAACCTTCCCTAGACCTCCACGAATATTTCAAGAATTAGATGAGATAAATCCGCTCAGCCGTTCTCGAGTTTTAGTGAGACTAACGAACAGCAATTCAGTTTTATATATATAGGTAACGAGGGCAAGTTTCGAGGCGCTCTCAGATTCTCATACAAATGATTACGTTACTGTACGAATACTTTGACGCAAATTATTCGTGATAGGGGGTTGGTTAGGTAGGTTGTCGTTATCTGTCCAATTCTTTATACGATATGACGTTCTATATTTAAATTATTCGTTAGTCAGTCATTTTTGGATTTTGAGATAGACTTATAGGTAATTTTTTTGAATTTATTTTCGATAAGCGTGGAATAAAATAATTATCACTCGTAGGCTATAAAGACTCCTTACACATTTCGATTTTTAGCATCGCGACACACTTAATCCCTCAGCATAATGTGAACGAGATATAATAGAATTCTATTGTTATGCGGTTGCCTGCAACCGCTCAGGTGTTGAGTGAACAAATTTAGTTGCACGTAGTAATAATTTTCAGTTGCGCGTTAGTATCGCTGCAATATACAGTACATAATTCGTCAATGTCCAGCTTCTGGATCACGACTGCATTGATGCTAACGAACGCGTGACAGCATCGAGACTGTATCGATGCCTAGAGTAGCGTAAGTGTCAATTTGCGACTGCCTTGATGCTGCATCACGAATGGATCGTGACTGCATTGCTGCTAAAAGTCGAAGCGCGCAAAGGGTATAAAATAGTACATGAAAGTTTGGCTGAAGCAGCAAAAAAAATTGTTTTTTCTTTTTTTAGGATTCTACTTTCTTTCATTGGGTTTTTGAGTCTCACAAGTACAATTTACGATGTAGTTAATCAGTTTGTTTACAAAAATGGTAAGTTTTCATAGACATATACATTATATATGCTAAATTACATCAACTTTTTGTATGGGACCAACATCTAAATCACAATATGTAATTTGACTACTCTTTACAAACTAGCATCAACTGATCGTCACTCTAATGAGAAAGTGTTTTTTTTTGGATTACTAATCTAGGTCTCACACAAAATGATGTTGTATTTGAGCATTAGAATTATGCAGTTGCCTCAAAAAATAATGCAGTGAAAATTGAAAGACTCTATAAACATTAATTTTTCAGAGCAGCAAAAATCAATCTGTACAATATTTTCGGTCTATACTAATGGTCAACGGCTGATGAAATTTCCATCCGGACCTAATGTCATACATTGTTTGGATGGCATTCGAGCACTCTCAATGATTTGGGTCATAATCGGTCATGCGTTTACTTCAGAGCCATTTATACTCAATATGTTTAGTGCTTTCGAGGTACGTGCAGTTTATTTATCCTTTATTTGCTATTATTATACTTATTCGTTTAACGAAATCCGTTATTAAGCAGCAGCTGAACAGAGGCAGTTTCCAAACACCCTTAACATCTGAATTGATTGTAACGGGATTGCTACCATGTACCTTATTATTTTTTAATTTAAATAATAAGGTACATAGCAATCCCGTTACAATCAATTCTAATGTTAATGACCATGTAAGTTTAAATCAATGTACCCTTTGCATCTATTTTGCATATGTTTTAGTGGTTAATCTCAGCTGAAGCCCTCTGGTTGACTTCAGCTCACCTGGCTGTCGATACTTTCTTCCTTCTTAGCGGCCTTTTGCTAGTTTACACTACAGTTGGGAAGCTAACTGGAAGTAAGTGCAAAGTTTAAAAAATATGAAATACGCAAGATAAATAAATGAATGTTTATTTAAGATCAACAGCTTGAAAGAAATAAACGTATCTTATGTTTAGTGACACGAATTCATAATACAGGCTAACATGGTTCTTAGTTTCCTTCAGTTTTTTTTTAAATGAAAATGGATAGCTTTATCATGAGAGTACATTTTAAAGATATCGCAAAAAAGACACCCTCTCAGCAGATGATTTTTAGCGGGCTGCTTTGTGGAAAGAATCACAATCAAGTCATAATTTTAAAATGGAAAAGCTAAAGTACATAAAAGAACTATAAAAAAATGACTTAAACCATTTATTTTTACTTGGACGTTCTTGTTTACTTGTACTTTGGTTTTCACATTAAATATGCTGCTATAGCAGGCGACCGTGCCGTGGTCCGATTAGATTCTAAAACACTTCCCCAGAAGGTGTTTTTATTATTATTTTAATTTTAATTTTAAAACCAAATGTTTGTTCCAGAAAAACTATTGCAGAACTTGCATTTCTTTTACCTCAATCGCATTCTTCGCATGTTTCCTATGCTAGCCCTCGGTGTTCTCCTGGAAGCCTCTTTGTTCAACCGCATAACAGACGGACCAAATTGGACCAGTGTGATTGACAGAGTAGAATCATGCAGAACTTACTGGTGGACCACTTTGCTCCATGTTCAAAATTGGGTGAACCCAACCAATATCGTAAGTTTTTAGGTTGTGAAGACGAGGTTTCACGAGGTTGATCAATCATTATTGAAAATAATCAAGAATGTGTCTTGAGATTCATAGCATGTATCTTGTGATAAGGCGCTCATTTTGTTTCATTTTGAGACACAGAAAATGGCTATATTTTTACTTTACAAAGTTACACCCTACAAGCATCACCCTAAGGCTCATTAATCGATCATGATAATTTTTCGGCTCATTTTTTTTATCAATAAATATTTCCTGAAGTAGTCATAATGAGTATCAAACTAAAGATACAAGTTCAGTATTTTCTCATTATTTTTATATTTTAGTGCGTCGATCAATCCTGGTACCTAGCTATTGATGTACAGCTACACATTCTATCGCCGCTAGTATTATTTTGGATACTTAGCGAATCAAAAACCAAGGCTCGGTTGGCTTTAGCAGTAACATCAGTTTTACACGCGATTGCCAAAACTATTTACATTTTCTTCATGGAATTACCATCGACTTCTGCAAATCCTGTGTAAGTGAAATATCTCTGTTAAATAATAAGTCAAGGTTGACAAAATTTCCGTCAATGTACTAGTGTCTCTGTACTCGTATATAATAAAATATTACATTTTATGTAAATAATACATACTACTTTACTGACTAATGCTTAATAATAACCATGTATGAATTTAAGAGTTGATTAAATGTTGATGAAACCAATTGGTTAGTTTTATCATCACTGACAGTATTTATTGTCCAAAAGAAGAAAATTAATCATTTATCAAGAAGGAATTGCATGATTACATAAAAAATAAAAAATAATTACTTACTATATACAGGTTGGCTAAAACAGTGACGTCCAGTTGAAAGCCTTTCTTTTACACTCTGGTCTATCCAAATACCCTATGTATGTAAGCCGAATTTTCGTAGTTTACGAGATATAATATTATATTTTTTGCTAACTTTTAGAAATTTTTAACAATTATTTCTCCACTGTTTATATTTCGTTTTTTTTAATGCAATATGATCCTTATTATTTAAGTCTACGTAGACAAAATTGGCTATCATAAATATGGTGCATTTTCGATAGCACTAGATGTGAAGCATCCAAAAAAACTGGGACGTCACTGTTTTCGCCATCCTGTATATACAGGGTGACTTGATGTGAGTACCATAATTTTGTGTACAGACTCCACTGATGAATATGAACAACTTTTACTATGGAGGCAATAGTGAAATCGAGAAAAAAAAACAACTGTTCCATACAAAAGTTCAATTGGCGCGCGGTCAAAATGTATGGAACGTCAGTGGAATCTTTACACAAAATTTCGGTACTGATAAAAGAGACACCCTATACATACTGACTTACTCTCAAGTTTTATGTAAGCATCACTATCCATTTTTTTTTCAGTCGAGCAAGTGAAATATCCTATTACATGTCTAAATATTACGTTAATACTTTGACGCGAGCTTCACCGTTTATGATAGGTTTAAATGTGGGCTACATACTCGTCCTGTGTCGCGGCAAGAAATTACGATTACCAAAGGTAAATATTCTTACTTTCAGTTTTCCATCTGTCAAAGCATATTACTTCGTAATTAAAGATAATAAAACGTTTTTAGAATGTTTTAATCACTCACAATGTCATATTTGATCTTCATAAAGATGAAATAAGAAACCAAAAATTTGCGCACGGGACTTGAACCAGCAACTTCTTGGCTCTTCTACGCTCTGCCGATTGAGCTATACCTTGCGAAATTTGTGATCTCTTTAGATAGCGAAATGTCATCAATTTTCCAAAAGAGACCAATTCAATTTGGCTTGAATTTATTCTGTAAAGAATAACTACTTGGCGGAATAACTACTCGGCGTTACGCAAGGTATAGCTCAATTGGTAGAGCGTTTGGCCCGGTTAGCCAAGAAGTTGCTGGTTCGAGTCCCGCCCGTGCGCAAATTTTTGATTTTTTAATTTCATCTTTATGGATAATAAAACGTAACAAATAAAATTAAATCAAAGTTTGCATTCTTTCTTGATAACTTACAAAACACATTTTTATCTGAAGATCTTTCAAAGTCATTCCATTAGAATATTATCAATTAAAATAATTTAAAATCATAACAACCACGACGACTAATTTGTTTTACTATCAGTAGTGTGTATAGATAGTATTTATAACGGCGCAGCAGGCTTACTATTGAAATCATTATATTTTTTTATTCATAAAAAATAACTATTGCTAATTGACCCAGTGACCTTGGTTTCAGCCCCGGCCCCATCTTGTCCCAGCCATGATTATACATTTCAAAATTTTCCGCGCACTTTTCATATATTTCATAAGGACCATCTCCTGACATTAACAAATACATTAAAAGAATAAGCAAAATCAATCCAGCCGCTCACGCGAGACCAAGGGAAATAAGAATTTAATTTTATAGATTTACAAGCCGGAAATAGTTGAAGTGATATGATAACGTATTTATATTTTTTCAGGGTCAAGTAATCCTTAACTGGATATTGGCAACTATCTTCATCTCCTTCGCGATATATACTTCATATCCAATCCTGCAGCCAACATGGAACGATCAGATTCTCGACAATTTGTACAATTCTCTCATCCGACCTATTTGGGCAGTTGGTGTAGGTTGGCTGATATTTGCATGTGCAAATGGATTCGGAGGTAGGGATTCAAACACTATATCTTAGATTAAAAATCCTGTTGAACTGATTTTGGTGATCACGCTCAATCTCACGAGAGCCAGACGTGAAAGTTAACAGTTAAACCTGGAGCCTCTTAGACATAAGCTAGTAGCTGACTACTAAGCCAAAAAAAACCTTTTATTTTACGCTTTTAAAACACATTCAATCTAATCCTTACAACTGCAAACAAAGTAAATAATTTTGACTTTCCGTTAGTGTTTAAAAAAATACTATGAATCCGCATGTTTCCAGGTCCAATCAACTGGTTCTTATCACTAAGCTTCTGGAAACTACCTGCGCGTCTCTCGTATGCCATGTATATTTTGCACCACGGTCTGATGTTTGCCGTTAATTCCAGTGCAGTCATGCCAATTTTCTTTTCAGCAAAGGGAATCGTAAGTTTTGAGTCTTTTTCCTTAAACATTCAGGTCTTCAAGTTGGTTTTGAATAAGTTACTTGACCTTACTGGTACTAGAAAATTATCGCAAGTATACATTTCTAATAGATATATATAGCACTATTGATATGATATGACGTGCCATATGGAATTTGATTTCTGATTTTATTTTTCGTGGCCCTTGCGCCCTAGCCATCAAAATAAATTTAGATGTTTAAAAAATGTTTCTTAATAATAAATATTCATCGGAGATTGTACTTCTAAATAAATTCTTATTTTTAATTTTACAGATGTTCAAATTCTTAGGACATTTTGGATTGGTTCTCATTGTCTCTTTTATCGCCGTGCTGTTCATAGACCTTCCGTGCTCTGAGATTATTGGAAAGCTTTTAGGTGGAGGTATGTTTTACTGTATAAAATGATTATCATTTAATAACATATGTAAAATATAATTAGTACAATTTAAAATAAAAAAACGAGTTTACCAACTGGTTATCACCGTAACGTACAGTCACCACCACTAATTGGATATAAATAATTTTGTTAGTAACTCAGTTTGTTAGTAACTCAATTCATAAGTAAAACTAAATATTGATTGAGTTTTTTACTTAAAATAATTATTGATGGGGTTTTTTTTAAAATTTCAGGTCCCAAAAAGCAAATAAAAGCTATGCCCGAAGAGCTGAAAAATGAAATGATCAAGGAAAATGCTAACGAAAGTGAAAAAGAAAATGGCAAAGAAGTGTAATTATTCTCGAATTGGGCACATAATAAAGTTTTAGTTGTGTTATTAACAGTTTTTTTTACTTTTGTGAAATCCTTTGCTTCTCAGGCTAGCCCAGAATCAAGATGTGTTATTAATTAAGTTATTTAAATTTTGACTCTTGATTCTAGAGACTAGGCAGGAGTATATTAGACTAGCTTATTTTTATGGATTCTTTCCATGAAAATAAGCTAGTAAAGTCACCTCGAGGTCGTCAGCCTTTTCAAACCGTTTAGAATACACGCGACCCGCTTCGGCTTCGCACGAGTGCAATGGTAATAAATAAATAAATAATAATAATATAATTTTGTTTCTTAATATCTTTTACAAATATTTTGCCGGGGCTTCCCATAAAGTTATCTAAGCGATATTTGTGTAGGGATAGCCTCGCTCTACCTCTTCAAAAACAGAGAAGATATTTTACACAGTACAGTAGTATATTAGTCGTATAATTTAGCTTAGTCGAAGAAGATAATGTATGTGCAGGTGACACTTTTGTTATTGTGTGACAGACAAGGAATCAAAACCCGTGTCTTACGCAATCTGGGCGTATGCCTATGGATTGCGTAAGACACGGGGTTCGATTACTCGTCTGTCACACAACCTAAGTTGCTTTATACAAGTGCAATTTTCTATTTATATTATTAAGTTTGTAAAGTGACAAAACACTATGAAAACAAGAAAAAAATTACAGTTACTCTTCAAAAGCAATAGTATAATTGGAAATGAAATGCAATGAAATATTGTTTATTTGCGTTTGTATAGGGTGTACAGAAGATGCGCCTATCCAGCCATTGTCTGTACTGAACAACAATTTTTATTATACAATCAACAATTTATTGAAAAAATGATATTTTTTATTATTATTATTAAGAGATTAGTTATAATTATACAATATGATAAATTGATTTAAATGTCATCGATTTTTAATCTTTGTGATTATTTGGCCATGTGAAAAGCCGTTTAACTTTCAAATCCGGACTCAAACTCTCAGTCCCGGACTATGCCGTAAGGCCACAACCACTGCCCCTGTATTTTAAATGTGTAATACCTTATAAAATATTCATTTTAATGACATGTTGTACGGGTCATATAGTTACGGAACGGGCGAGCCAAATTTCAATATAATCAGAATACGCGGCGATAACTATACCCTAAGAAAAATCAAGGACATCGTCTGCCATAGTGGCACTGCGATGTCTAATTACAGCGTTCCAAAATTGTAAAAAAAGGCAGGCAATATTATGTCCTCCGTGGTCGAGTGGCTAGAACGCTGGTTTCAAGCGTCGCCATCTCGTGAAGTTCCGGGTTCGATTCCCGGTCGGGTCAATGTAGAAAACATCCTTTTTTTATATTGTCTCGGGTAACACCCAGTGTTGTGGTACCCCCGTTGTGTCTGATTTCCATAACACAAGTGCATTGGCTACTTACTTTGGAATCAGAGCAATGTATGTGATTGGTGTCCAATATTTTTTAATATTTTATGTGCCTGTAATAATCTGCCTCTGGAGCTGATGATCACAGTCATTCTGTACTTATTTTTTTTTATTTTTTTTTTATTTTGTTTAATCGTAAGGCGGTTAACAGGATACATCTTCCTACCAAATTTCAACAGTGTGCTTATAGTTACAGAATAAATTGGCTGTGACATTCGGCCGGACAGACAGACAGACAGACAGACAGTCAGACAGACTTGACGAAACTATAAGAGAACCCCTAAAAAAGTAGAACTATATGATGCGCACATGTCCGCCTCGTGGAATATTGTTTGAGTTTCTTATGAAAACCAAAAAACACAATGAGACAGACGCTCAGGCCGCTGATATTCCAAAGGAAGACCATTTGATTTTAAGGGTACAATTTTTTTGCTCAACCTATGCGTGAAACTGCGCGTCTATAGAAAGGTCTTTTAAATGACAGTGGCACTCCAATTATTTTCCAAACTGCTTATATTTGAAGAAAGAAACTTCCAAAGTGGTAAAAGCGTGACGTCCTCCGTTCTAAATTTTTAACTAAGAATGTATTGCTTTTAGAATGTTTTTCGTTTGTTTTTTGTTGTAGAAGCGACATCAATTTCCAAGTTGAATTGATTCAGTAAAGAATAACTGCTTGGGCCATCTGTTTCATAAACAGACGGCTAGATGGCGCTAAGCGTCACGTAATTGACGTTTTCATAAGAAACCACAAATTTTGCCGGGTTGGACTGACAGCACGGTAGCTCAATTGGTAAGAGCGTTTGGCCCGGTCTGCCAAAAGGTTGCTGGTTCAAGTCCCGCCCGTGCGCAAATTTTTGGTTTCTTATTTCATCTTTATGAATAAGAATGTATTTAAAAAAAAACGTATGTAGATCTATACATATATATAGTTATATTAACAGTTAGTAAACATCTACGGCAAACATAACTTTGTACGTCATAGAAGCTCCATGAAAAAAAAGTTTTTTATGCCGTTTACAAAATATTTTGTTATTTTGGCTAAGTGAAAGTAAGTGAACCTTTAGTTCAGTTTAAATTGGCACGAAATCCTGATTCTAACTATGGGTAAAAATCTATGTAAGTACTCAACACCAATAAAACATGATTAGAATAGGTTTTAAAGTCTGTAAAAGGTATTCAAATTAAATTCAAGCATACATTTTTTTAAACTCTCTAGGTTTTAGAAGCATTTTGAAACCGCAAGTCCAGCGAATAATATCAAATAAAAAAAGTAAAACTAAGAATCATTATAATCTTAAGTTGCCTAAGCCTGCTTCTCCTTGATTAAGTGAATAGCAAACAGTAATACCTACACCAAAAAATCAGTGACCAAAATGTCTGCCAATCGTTTTTATGTATCCATTACCCCAGATAATATAATACTACATTACGGAGTCGTTATGAATCAAATGAGCGCGATGAGAACCGTGTGCAGTTTTTTAAAAAAACATTTTCAACACACTTGCTCAAAATGAAGTTTTTATTCCACCGATTTTTGGCTCATAATCATAGATATTAAACACGCGTGTTTTTTCAGTATATTATTGCACTAGTGCTTTTAGTTTATTAACCCGACCAATTTACATTTGTACCCTAGTACCAAGTCGTAAGTAAGAAGAAGAAGCGATGTAATTTAATCGGGTTATACAATACTTTTTTTTAGCAATTAACTGTATTTATGCGAAAAAGATTAGTATTTACATATTTATTTTAATAAATGGTAAATTCAGATTTGTTACTTAGAAATAGCTCTAATTCATTTAATATTTTCTGTAATTTGTGTTTTAAATACGAATTATTTCATTTTTAATCTTGGCTTTTGGCCGATCTAGTTCGCGCCAAAGTCTTGCGCGCGCATCGGTATCGCGGCAAGAAAAAGAAAAAAAACGCGCCATTTTTCGTAAATAATAATTGACGGCTGTGACAAAGTTTGGATTAATTATGAAGTTTAATATTAATGAAAATATCTACTTCAAGTGAAGAAAATGAAGAAAATCTATTATTAACTCCGCCAAACATACGTAACGAGGCGAAAAACGCGTGTGAAAGTCTTTGCTATCAAAATCGAGTGAAATGTATTTTTACTAACTGTTTTAATAATTAAAAACTAAGTAAATGAAGTGTCTTGTTTTTTACTCGCAAGTGTGTTGAAAAACGTCGTATGAAACACGTGTGCCTGTGACCATTATATACGCGGCTTTCTTATGGGGCACTTGCTTTCGCTCGTGCGTATACAATATCGCCTTGTATATAATGGTCAACTTAGCACACTTGTATCATAATGTACTATTTTCTTCTCCTTTAATGATAATGCAGAGCCCTGAAAATCTTCCTCTTTGATTTTCTCTTCGTAAAGATTATTGTGATGGTCACATGGACCGGATCTAACTCGATAAGAAACTTGTGCAAATCATAAACCAAAAATCTATACTAATATTATAAAGCTGAAGAGTTTGTTTGTTTGTTTGTTTGTTTGTTTGTTTGTTTGTTTGTTTGAACGCGCTAATCTCAAAAATTACTGGCTTGATTTGAAAAATTTTTTTTACGTTGGATAGTCCATTTATCGAGGAAGGCTTTAAGCTATATAACATAAAGATACGACTCATAAGACCACAGCAGAAATGAAAAATGTTGCGGAAACGGGAGAAAGATATTCTTTTTGAGAGCTTCCGTTGCATACGCTGCGGAAACCGCTTAAGTTACACAAAAATCATGTATGACAGGATTGTTCAGCATTAAGAGTTCTATAATAAAGTCCGCGACAGCATATGTCTATCTTTTATGGTTGACTTACTACAACCTTTTTTATGTTAATAAATTTGTAAAAAAATAATGCATTATTTTTAGAGGTGTATTATACACACAGGTATTTATTCTTATCAAAATAAATACATTCATCATCACGAGCATTTAATTTAGAACCAAATTGTCCTTTATATCATTTGATTTCAATAAATATCTTAGGAGCTATCACAGTTTTAACATAACTCCGCACCAAAATAATGTTCGCAGCTTAAGTACAACGTGCGCTTGCGCTAATATATTATAAAGCTGAAGAGTTTGTTTGTTTGAACGCGCTTATCTCAGGAACTGCTGGACCGATTTGAAAAAATATTTCTGTGTTGGATAGCTTATTTATCGAGAATGGCTTTAGGATATAAACCATGACGCTGCGACGGGAGGGGAGGGAGCAAACTCAAAACGCGCGGACGAAGTCGCGGGGGACCGCTAGTAAATAAATAAATAAATAAATATCCTTTGGACATTCCCACACATCGCCATCTAGCCCCAAAGTAAGCTACTTAAAGCTTGTGTTATGGGTGCTAGACAACGGATATAATACTTAAATACTTTTTTGTTTGTAAATGCATACATGATATACATAGAAAACACCCAGACCAATACAAACAGACATGTTCATGCACACAAATGTTTGTATTGTGCGGGGATCGAACCCGCACCCGCTGCGTAGTAGGCGATTTCTCGACCACTACACCAGACGGGTCGTCATGTCAAAAATGTCGCCAGATCTGTTATATATAATAATGTATTAGATATGTTACTCATAATATATTTAAGGTACTTAATTGGATAAGGATTAATGCTGTGTTGCTTAAAATCGGTTCGTAAATAAGCCATTATTTATAGATAAATATATATACCACTGCAAGCTTTTTTGCAAATAATGAGTTTATTTATGAATTCACTTAAAACCTATACTATATAAAGTATGCATATGAAACTTCCTCTTGAATCACTCTTTCTAATAGGAAAAACCTCATCAAAATCCGTTGCGTAGTTTTAATGATTAAGGGCTGATTTTTCAATACTCTGATAAGAAATATACGTCGAACAAAATACAATATGGCTAATTTGAAAACGCCACCTAATTTTTACCAATCATATATAACTGTCATTTTTTAAAATCTGTCGCTTTATAATTTATCAGTCTGATAAGTTTTATCTGACCATTGAAAAATTGGCTCTAAAACATGCATACATACAGAGAGCGGGAAGCGACTTTGTTTCATACTATGTAGTGACGAAAGTGATACTGATAATGATTATTGAAATATTAAATTCCTATTTTCGTTTTATTTTTTGCCATTGTACCTACCTACAGTCGCAGGGAAATGTGAAACGATTTCATCAAAATGAATAACACTCGTTCAAAAGGTCTGTTTGCTTTTATTAAGTGGCGCGTTCTTTTGTTTTGTCTCTCTTTGCCCTCAGTCCGTGATCATTTAATGCAAAGCAGTGCCGCCGTTGTAAGTAAGTAGTAAGACAGAATAGTGCATACATGGCAAGATAGATTTACTTTATGATTTTCTCCAGATTGAAAAATTGCCTGAAATCTTTTTTTTATTATTATGTTGTTTGTATCTCATTAATTGGAAACATCTCTTTTATAATAATATCATGGTTAATACATTTTGTGCAATAATAAGAAAGTCATCGTATCTCAACAGTGTAATGCTTATAGTTACAGAATAAAATGGCTGTGACATACGGATGGACAGACAGACAGACAGACTTGACAAAACTATAAGGGTTCCGTTTTTTGCCATTCGGCTACGGAACCCTAAAACATGTTGGAAAACGGGAGAAAGATATTCCTTTTGAGAGCTTCCGCTGCGTATGCTGCGGAAACCGCTTATGTTACACAAAAATCATGTAAGACAGGATTGTTCAGCATCAAGAGTTCTATAATAAAATCTGCAATAGCATATGTCTATTTTTTATGATTGACTTACTACAACCTTTTTTATGTTAATAAATTTGTAAATAAATAATGCATTATTTTTAGAGGTGTATTATACACATACGTATTTATTCTTATCAAAATAAATAGATTCATCATCACGAGCATTTCATTTAAAACAAAGTTGCCCTTTATATCATTTAATTTCAGTAAATATCTTAGGAGCTTTCACAGTTTTAACATGACTTCGCACCAAAATAATGTTCGCAGCTTAAGAACAACGTGCGCTTGCGGTAATTGCTATGGTTGCTGGCTTCTTAGTTACAATACAACGTATGTTTTGCGTTAAATTTTTTTACTATTTTTATTAGAACATTATTTTTGAAGGTGTTTTATACACACGGGTATTGATTCTTATCAAAATAAATACATTCATCATCACGAGCATTTCATTTTGAACAAAGTTCACATCATTTGATTTCAATAAATATCTTAGAAGCTATTACAGTTTTGAAATAACTATGTTTTGCGTTAAAATATTTTACTATTTTTATTCGAACATTATTTTTGAAGGTGTTTTATACACACGCATATTGATTCTTATCAAAATAAATACATTCATCATCACGAGCATTTCATTTTGAACAAAGTTCACATCATTTGATTTTAATAAATATCTTAGAAGCTATCACAGTTTTGAAATAACTCCACATTAAAATAATACTCGCAGCTTAAGTACTTACAACGCGAGCTTGCGCTAAGTATTGCTGGTCGCTTCTCACTAACATTAAAATATGTGTTTTGCGTTGAAATATTTCCCTTATACATACCTATTAGATTAATTAAGTCGGCTCCCTACGGAAGGATTGTCCCGCGCAACTGCTTTTTTTGCGATACTTCAAGTTATTTCAGCGCGTAATAAATAGTTTTCCTTTCGCTTTTGAGTAGTAAAGGACTTGAGCTCATTATTTTGATTGCAGATATTTTCTAATAGGTAGATTCAGTAATATTTTTAATTAAAATTCTTTCTTTTCGCCACTGAGTAGGTTTTAATTTTGAATGCATCTATCAATTATTTAGTTTAATAGATTTAGTAGGTTTTTTTTGTGTTATTCTCTGTTCTGATTTATGCAGGTATAAGTAATTGCGATAGCTCATCTCAGCAAGTAATAAAAAAAAAATGACTAAGTAATAAGTACCATTTAAAGTAGGTAGGTATTAAATCTAAATGTGCATTTATAATTGGACTAACTGTGCCGGCAACTTCGTCCGCGTGGAATAGTGACTTTGGGTAGATTTTTTAATTATTTAGGCTAATTGTTTTACAAATAAGATATACCGCGAATATGTTGCAGCAATATTCTCAAATAATAGCATTCAGTTTGAGACGGATGGCCATTGTAGACGTGGCAGACTGCCGAGAAACGTTGACGTTGTAGACTGTATAAGGAAAATATTTCAACGCAAAACACATATTTTAATGTAAGTAAGAAGCCACCAACCATACTTAGCGCAAGCTCGCGTTGTAAGTACTTAAGCTGCGAGTATTATTTTAATGTGGAGTTATTTCAAAACTGTGATAGCTTCTAAGATATTTATTGAAATCAAATGATGTGAACTTTGTTCAAAATGAAATGCTCGTGATGATGAATGTACAGGGTGTCCGCCGGCAGATTTTACACTTTGAATGTAGTTTGTGCGAGTCAGAGTGGTGGGGGCGGGGGAAGCGGGGTAGCAATCGACGCGTGAGTGTTGCGGATAATTTAGTAGCCAGGAGTCAGTGGTCAGGAGCGCACCGCGCTTTCGCGGTAGAGGCTTACTTCGCAAGCGGTAATTCTGTGACTATAGCGAGGCGACGTTTTTGTTCACGCTTTGATATCCGGAGAATAAAAGAAGGACCATCGAATCAGTTGATTCTGAAGTGGGTACAGAAGTTCAGAGAAACCGGATCAGCCATAAATCAACCTCAACCTGGGCCTTCCACTTCTGTAGCGACTCCGGAAAACATCGATCGCGTAAGGAGAGAAATTATGCAAAATCATCACAAATCAGTCCGGAAGATCGCAGCATCAACAGGCATCAAAAAGACGTCAATTCACAAAATTATGAAAAAGCATATCAAGTTTCATCCTTATAAGCTCCAAATTATCCAACAATTGAAGGAAGAGGACTATGTTAGGAGGAAAAATTATGCCCAGCTCATTCTTGAGCGTTTTTCGACACCAACTCGTTTAGGAAACATCTTTTTTAGCGACGAGGCGCATTTTCACATTGGAGGGTACGTAAATAAACAGAATATGCGCTACTGGAGCGATAGCAACCCCAGAGAAGTGCATCAAAAGCCCCTCCACAGCCCTAAGACGACAGTTTGGTGCGCGATTTCCGCTAACGGCATAATCGGCCCTTATTTTTTTGGAAACCGTGAAACTGTGACTGCAGAAAGATACTGCCATATGATGGACACTTTTTTCATCCCGGAATTGCATCGTCACTTTGCATACAACAACAGAACACATTTCCAGCAGGATGGGGCTACGGCTCATACCGCTAGGGTCTCCATGGCCAAAATGAGACAAGTTTTTCCCGGAAAATTAATAAGCCGCTTTGGTGACATTGACTGGCCGCCCAGGTCACCAGATCTGACGCCATGCGATTTTTTCTTGTGGGGATACCTCAAATCTCGTGTTTATTGCAACTCGCCAACAACAATACAGTCTCTTCAAGAAAATATCCGACGTGAGATCGCAGCGATCAGTCCAGATTTGTGCAAGAGAGTTTTCTCAAATATGAGAGCTAGATTGCAGGAGTGTGTGCTAAAAGACGGACAACATTTAAGTGGTGTCATTTTTAAAAATTAAAATCCGCACTCATGCCTTATCCAAAATTTAATAAATGTGTTTGATTTTGTAATTATTTATTATTTTATTACCTATCATAGTATAAAATCTGCCGGCGGACACCCTGTATATATTTTTTCAAATCGGGCCAGTAGTTTCTGAGATTAGCAGGTTCAAACAAACAAACAAACTCTTCAGCTTTATAGTATTAGTATAGATTTTCATTTGGAACACGATGCAACAGTCTGCATATTTTGCAGCTCCCAAGAGAGTCCATATTAATGATCGTCTGCATGCATATTGCTGAAATTGTGTGTGATTTAAGTGCAATCCTCTAATATTAGGTAGTGAGGTGCACTTTAAAAGTTTAATGTGCAGTGCAGCCGTAGTTTGAACCTGTTTTTAATTTTATTTTCTTTTATATGTGTAAGTAAAGTGGGTAAAAAGGAAGGTCGTCGAGGTGCTGTGCATTGTGCCAAGTGATGCTCATTGACTGTGCTGACCTGGGGGCCAATTCTCGTGCAATTCGTATACGAAAAAAGGTCACCGATCGAATTTTCTTTGTCGAAGAAAAAATAGTTTTTGATATCTCAAGGTCACGATTTTTATGTATTTTGATTTTGTTTGTGCGCTAGTTTTTTACGTTAGATATTTTACTTTATTTTTAATGTTAAATGGTCAAACTCGCAATCGAATTACCACACGAAAAAAGTTCGATTGCCGCGAGAATTGCCACCCTGAAGTGGTATAATTTGAAGTTTGCGGAACCCACCGAGTTTCGCCACCAGGTCCTCCCTTCCAGTCGCCAGCCACCAGATTTATTGTTTTCAACACCCGCTTTATACAAAAAAAAAAGCAAATCGTTGGCGCTGTTTCCGAGATAAACAAGAATTGCTCGTTTAAGGTCAAGGATATAGGTGTTCAAGCTGGATAGGTTGATCTATCTAGCCTCCTGCCTTAAGTCCTCTTTCAAGAGTTAGATGTACAAGTTCTCTTTAATGAGTTTTTTTTATTCCATGTAAATACTGGTTTTTTTACGAAGTTAGAAAAGGGTTACAAATAAATTAATAGAATATTATAATATTTGCGTGTGATCGTGTTGAGTTAGAAAGTCAAAGTGTCAAGCTCTCGGACAGCTGCTCCTTGCCAGCTTCATTCCACCTGCGCGAGCTGTTCCTTCGAAACGCCATCTCTGGGTGATTCTGTGAACTCATGCGTTCTTGGATTTCTCGATCCACGCACGCTCAACGAAACAAAAAGCAAGTAGTTCAGCGTGCATAGAGGGCGTTGTGCGTAAACACGCCCCAAATTTTCATTAAAATGTAATCTTGATCTTATCTTCATTTTCCATGTTTGAAGCTTGGTCTGAGACAGGATCGGGCAAAGTTTGTGGTATGAGTGTTGTATGTTGCCTTCCGTTGTTTTGATGTGCGGTGACTCGTGCGATGCCGTCCTTGCCCACGGTCATCTCCAGCACCCGCCCAAGTATTTATTGAAGAGGCGGCAAGTAGTCGTCCTAGACTAATTAATTGCTTAATATTATTACTACCAATGTGTAGGTATTACAGTGTCTTTTTGGTTTGCCATTTCGATCAACGTTGCCAAAAGTGTTGACGGCACTGCTCAACCCAGTCATATACACATATCGAGGTAGGCGACTTGTAATCGATCTCGTTAGGTCATCGGACACCGGCGCAGTCAGAGGTCGACCAATCAACAAGTAAGCTGGGGTAAGTGGTGACAGGTCGTTAGGATCTGTAAACATGAGTATCATAGCAAAAATGTTTGAGACGGTTAAATTTGTATTGAAGAAGCAATTTCCTAAAAAGAAAACGGTCATTAAAAATTAATAATTTTAAAGAAAATGTAAAAACCGACTGCAAAGTCAAAACGAACTAAAAAGTCTTAAGTAAACTCTTGACCCTTTAAAGAAAAGGAATTCATTTTAGGCAAACAATTTCTTTTTGAAGTCGGTGCTCTTATATTTGATGCTGTATGGTCAAAGTGATGGCAACGACTCCAAAAATAAATGATATACATATGTCGTAGACGGTCATTAGTATGGACACTAAACGAAACGCAAGCGCGCCCTCTGGTGGCGTTATCGTGCAACTACGTTTTGGCGCGCTTCGGCAGAGTCGTGACGTTACGAGCGGCTCCGACACAGCTCACTTTGGATCGTATCGTCGAGCAGCAAGAACGTTATCACGGAACTGCCCTCCGTTTCGCGTAATGCCTAGTTTTGTACCTAGTACCTGCGTATTTGTTTATTGTAATTCGGTTCTGTGCCACAATAAAACTGTGGACTAAATTGTAGTGTGTTCTCATTGCACGATCCCTTATTTCTGCCCACATGATGTCTGATGGCCGGGGTCTAGATCCTGACGATCCTACACATATATACATTTATTTTTGAAATAAGGTAATTTTATTAAGGGCTGTTATTAAAGTCATGCTACATAAACCTAGGCAGTACCCAACTGAGGCACTATATAGAGAAACAGGTCTACTTACGGTAAGACAGTTGTTTATTTTCAGCTCTATACTCCGCTATCATAAAAACATAGACCCGAAACTGATTGATTGCAACAAAAGACGACCCCGCACTCCTGTCCCCAAGATGAACACAGCTTTTGCACGTCGACAAGTAATCTTCTCTGGCCCTTTCTTGTACAGACACTTTAACGACCTTTACCAGATACTTAACATGAATAGAGGAACGCTTAAAACTATTCAAAAATCTCAGTTAAGTGGGCTCTCAGACCTATAGGCCTACCGCGCAAGTGTCGTCGGCATCGGTATCGACTTCTTATTGACAGCCGACGGCATTTTCGTACCGCGCAACTTCCCAAGCCGAGCTGTCAGTTTAACAATCGACGTCGATGGTAAAAGCACAGATAAGATAAGGCGAAAGAACGAATGAAACGCTATGTTTGACAGTAAATAGCTACCGCGCAAAAAAATCCAAACCGACGTCGAATACGAAACGATGTTTTGAAGTGTCATTTCAATACGGCACCTCATGAGTAGTCGGTTTGATTATTTTGTTTGTAAAAAAGTTTGATTGTTCCAATTTTAGCCTGCTTTTTTTAATTATTCTGCTTTCTAGCGACTAATTAAAGCTCACTTTATCTTTTTATTTAAATACTTAATCGTTTTTGCTGTGTTGTTTGTTTTCTTTATGTTTTAGAAGGAAGGCGGCGATACCATGGCTTGGGTGGCACTCATGGCGGCTGCGGAGGAACAGCGGCTAAAGAAGATGAACATCACACGCAGAAGGATGGAGCGCACACAGGCCCGGCCGATGTTGCTTCCCGACAACGATTTCATCGGACGGTTTCGCTTATCAAAAGCAAATTTTGTGAGGCTATGTGAAGATATTGTACCACTCTTGCCCACAAATGAAAGGACCAGCGGGATAAGTCCCGAAATTAAGGTACGTATGTATACGTGGACAATTGGTTGCAAAAGTGGCATATTCAATGATTCTTCCGGACATAGGGCCAATGATTGACCTCGTACATATATTTATGTTTACAGATACTGACTGCATTGAATTTTTATGCTACCGGTAGTTACCAAAGAAGTGTGGGAGAGAATGACTTTCTTCACCTGAGCCAACAATCAACATCCGATTGCTTGCATGATGTCACAAAGGCTCTCAACACTCCTGCCATTTTGAGGAAATATATAAAATTTCCTCGAACCCAGATGGAAAGAGTCTCTGTAGCAATGAGGTACTTAATTTTGATTCATTAATGGTAGGAAGTTACAATAAATAAATATTGAAATACCTAATACTAAGCTATTTTCAGATTTTATGAGAAGATGGGATTTCCTGGGGTCATCGGCTGTATAGATGGGACCCATGTGGCTATAATAAGACCAAGCGATCATGAAGAGGCATTCTACAACAGAAAGGGCTACCATTCCCTTAATGTTCTTGCGGTGAGATATTCACTTTATTTTGCACTTTTTTGTCCAATGTGGGGGAGCCTTATGTCTAGCAGTGGACTCGATCCATTCTATCTGTACAATATTGGTGTTGATAAACTTTGAGTGTTTCAATTATTCCTAAGTCTCTTTTTAGGCATATTAATTTACAACTTTAAAAAAATTGCTACTTAGACTTTCTTACTTACACTGTATCTAGAAACATGACATTTGGAGGAAATATTTATTAGGGTTTACCTACACTTGGTGCACCATCAAAGGATTTTGGGTAATTCCCACTGTAGCAGTAAGAATAAAAGTGTTAAAATATTTTCAGATTTGTGATGCGGATCTCAAGATCTTGCATGTTGATGCCTCTTTTGGTGGTGCGAGCCACGACTCTCACGTTTGGAACATGTGCCCGGTCAATTCAGCCATGCAAAGACTGCATGATGAAGGGCAGAATTTCTGGCTTTTGGGTAAGCAAAATAAAATGATAGCTTAATTTTTTTTATAAACCTCATTTGTTAGTTATATATTATTGCATAATAAAGAGGTAGGTACCAGTGGCGGCTGGTGGGTTATTGACCTGGTGGTGCACCTTACTAAAATATTAAAATTAGAAAATGCAACAAAACAAAAATTTACATACATAATATGATATGTTTATTTAGGTTTTGTATCATGTTTTTTTTTATATTTTCACTCAAATGCGTCAAATCCTTGATACCTGTTTTTATCCAAATCGATTCTCCGCCAAAAATAATGCAAGGAAAACAAAAGAGTGCATTAAGACGCTCACATCCACACAACCATTTCTTTTTCTATATACATCTCACTTTTATAACTTCGCGTAAATGCTTTATTTTTCGATTTAATTGTTAAAAAAAAAAACGAAACAAAAACTAAAAACAATTACGGAAATATAAATAAACAATAATTAACGCGTCACACATACAGTGAAACTATACTGGTAGTTTAACGAGATGTCAATATGGCTGCCATCGCCGCCTCGTCGCGCCCATGCCGGCCGGCCAATTCGTCAAACATCGGGTGCTCTCGGCAATCCTCGCTTCGCCCGTGCGGCGCTCGACAATCCACTCATTACTTGGTACATTTCTATGAACTATCTTTTGTTTCACGCGTCAGGCGTATTACCTCGTATCTCCTACAAGTTATATTAGCCGTCCTCGTGCACTCGCCGAAGCGCACGAGAATTTGTCTTTACAGGAAAATAGGTCTTAATAGTTTAGTAAAGCGCTCGTTTCACCATAACTGGAGATTTAATTTTTAATACGTTTGTGTATGTTTAAAAATAACTATTAAAATGGTAATTTAAAAATAAAGATGAAGTACTTAATATTTTGTAATTTTTGAATCATTTGAACTTTTGAATCTTTTTTGGTGGTTCAGCGCACGAGCGCACTTAAGGCTGGTAGGTACATCATTGCATTTACTATTATTAATATTTTGCACCCACTATCTTAACCTTGGCCCTCTTCAGAATTAAAAACCATTTTCTTTTATTTGTGTTTTATTTGGATGTCATCAATATCATCACTTTTATCATTCATTTTTTTTGTATTTATTAAGTATAAGTATTCTATGTATGTTTATTAGTCTTTTGCTTATGTATCCTATTATATATTTATGTAATATTAGTATGTATGTTTATGTTAGTGTATTTTACTTCTTTTTTTGTACCACTCCTCTCACTTATTATTAATATTCCACCACTAATTAAACTCTCTGCATTACCAGGTGGTTGACTGGTAGAGAATGCCATAAGGCATTAAGTCCGCCAATTGTACATTTTACAGTGTAATAAAGTTTAAATAAATAAATATTTTGTTTAAACTAGTGTGTAGTTAAAGGTATTTCATATTAGTATTTTAATCTTATGTTTATGTTGGATAATTATCTGTGGGATTGCTATGTTATTGACCATTAAAGTTTAAAACAATATTACGTTTTTATGATGAGATGCTCGATACTGAGATCATCGTGACCGGGAGACTTACCTCTGACCATTCCTTTGATTATAGAGGCAACCTCTCGCGCAGAGAACCTTACAGTCAAACCCTCGACACGACGCCCAGCATCGGGCACCTGTGCCTCCTGAGGGAGGGGGGACTCCACTTTGATATGCTTCTGGAAGGCATTCGCTATGTCACTCGGTTCATACATACCAGCGACGCTCGTGGGAAGCCTCGGTTTTGGGTTCAGTTTGTTAGTGTTTTTCCAAAATTTATTAAAATTCTTGTCAGCGTGATTTTGAGCAATAATGTCTAATTTAATTTGTTTCTCATTGTTTTGGCAGTATTTTAATTTAGCTTTAAAGTATCTTTTAGTATCACGCATCTTATCGTATATAAATCCAAAATTAGGTTTCCCATATTGTAACCAAGACTGGTACCAATACCGAGCCTCCCCGTGAGCAGCATTCACATGCTTATTCCAGCCAGTTATGTAATTATGTTTCTTACGATTCTTTTCATTACAAGTTACCTCCGCGGATTCCCTCAAAATACATACAATTTCGTGATACATATTATGTAATTTGGTTCTATGGCTCTCATTAGAGCAGACCCTGTCAGCACATTCACTAAATTCGACAGGAAAATCTATTAAACGTAATCTACCATTACACGCATCTCTAAATCCATGAACTTGTTTACTATCTCTTTCACCCCACCTAACTTTGTTATTTATTTGAATAGGGGGTACAAGTTTTGTCTGAATTTTATTTATGATACACTCAATCAACAAAGGATAATGATCAGACCAGTAAACGTTATGGCATAAGACCGAAACATTGGTCACAGTATGCCTCGCGGCACTAGTTACTACACAGTGGTCAAGCCACCGGCGCGAGCCGTGTGCCTCGCTCACATATGTATAGGTATCGCTAGGTAAAATTTCAATGTCAATACACGACCACGACTGCTCAGAACAAAAGTTTAGAAGTTCAATCGAAAACTGCTCACCGGGATGCGCGTTGAAGTCCCCGAGTATGAATACCGAGTCAATGTTGTTAGTGTCAACTAACGCACTTATTTCACCCATACAATCCGTGAATTCCGCAAGGTTAACCACCGAGTCAGTAGGCATGTATACCGTAATCACTAACACTGATCTTCCACCGTTTAGGAGAATCTTAATAGCTGCCAATCGCACACTATGGCATTCTACTACCGATACACACGGGAACGCAGACCTCCTCCACAATAGTGCCACTCCGCCGAACGGTCTTCCTTTAAGTATACCTCTTGATGTATCAACCGCTGATTTTCCAGTATAAGCGAAGTCGTCGTCGATTGTCCCCAGGGATGGTAGGTCATGTGGTAAGAGCCACGTCTCTTGCAAGGCAATAATATCAGCGGTCCGACAGAGAGACCTCAGACATTCAATCGACCGGTTCACATTTTTGCAGTTGAAGCTTATCAGTTTAGTTGTAGCAGCCATTATTTTTTATCCGATAATTGACTTGGCGCTTGCGCGCTCTGGAACTTCCTTTTGAAATCTACAAAACGTCTATAAACAACCCCTTCTGGCCAAAATTCATCCTGCAAAAATACTGTTATTTTACTTTTTGGAACGAAAACCTTATAAGCATCGTACTCTCTAGTTGTCTTCATTTTCATTTTTTCAAGTTCAACTGTCATTTCAGTCTTATTTTTGATGTAACTCTGAATATCTGCCACTGTTACATCCTTCGCTATGTTATAAATATACAAAGGTATTCGTATATCAGCCGCTTTGAAGTTGTTATTCGAGTCAACAACGGCTTTTCCTTTGTTACCAACAAATCTATTTCTTAGTCTTTTCTTCTGTATCAATATCCACGACTCACTCTTATCTTGTGGCTTCCATTCACCTTGCTTCAAAACTTGTGTGTATGATTTTATTTTAGTTTCTGGTTTGTAGTCATTGTAGCACGGCTCGGCCGGCGCAGGTATAGACGACTCGTGATGAGTCATGCGGCCGCTCGCCGGTTTCGAGTTGTTTACTTCGACCGGTCCGCTCTCAGCTGATTCGATGACGTTCACAGGTGACGATCCGTTAGATAGCTGTGCGTTTAGTGAACTATACCTACCCTCCTCTGTTGGATGTTGGCAATGGCTTTTCAAGTTAGGCGAAGATGATGAGCAATGACTTTCATATGCGTTTCTTTCGTTGCCCATTGGATTCAACCCCATGGGGCCACTGTTATATTCAAAACTGTCCATTAGACAGGCGCCTCTTTTGGGGTTTATGTTCCGAGAAAAGTTATTTACAATCGATGCCCTTTTAAGGTTGTCAACTTCATGTTTCAATAAGTTAAACTGTTTTTGACTCACGTAACTTTGGGAAATGTTATTGATTTCCTCACGCATCTTGACCAGATTTTTCAGAATCTGTGTTACGTCAACGTGATCGAAAAGAACTGGCGGTAGCTTCTGTAACTCCCGCGCAACGAAAATTGGAAGAACTTCAGGGTCTGTTTCCTTCAGCGTACAGATAATGTCATCAATATCCCTCAGCGTCTTTCCGTTGCGTTTTCGGGTCTTCATGGTTTTCGACAAGGACTCGTAGAGTAGCCGTTTTGCAGTCACAATATCACTTTCGCTAAACGCCGTTATACAGATGCGGCTGATGCTTTCCTCATCCATGATATCCAATTTGTTGCAAATGAAGGCAAGGACTTCATTTATTACTATGTTACACGTAACACATTTCACTGTTGTTGTCATTTTTTTAGATTTCATTACGCTCGTGACTCAGCGACCGTTCACTTGCGCGTGCGACGCGATTTAAGTGGACTCATATGGTCCTTAAAATATAATTAGAATTAAGTTAAAGTCCTTAAGTTTAATTGTTATTTAAGTGGACTTATGTGGTCCTTAAAATGTAAATTATTATCCTGAAATACTTAAGTTCAAATATGTTATTTATGTTGACTTATATGGTCTTTGAAATGTAAGTAATCCCGGCTGAGTTTCTTGCCCATTCTTCTCAGTAATCGGTGTAATCGAATCGGGCGGATTTTTTTTAATAAACGACATTTAAAAAGTGTTAGTTAACCAAACTTCATTTGAAATTTCATTTTCAACAAATAATGTAACAATGAGTGCATTCCAGCAGATTATCGCTACTTATCATCGACCACCATGGGGTACATTTTAGTCATGGTAGGTAAGTAATAAAATCGAACATTTTAATAAATTACTTTCCATGGTTAAAAAATATTATATGGTGATCGATGACTTGGCGATTAGTCTGCTGGAATGCAGCCAATGTAACAAAAAAATTCATACTCTATTAGATCTTGAGAAAAATTTCATAACTTACCCACGCAATGGTTGACTGGTAGAGAATTTGAGGGTTATAAAGACTGCAAATGCAGCCAGGACCAACGGCTTAACGTGCCTTCCTTCCTATTACTTTCACATTACTTTAATGAAAAAAAAACCGGCCAAGTGCGAGTCGGACTCGCGCACTGAGGGTTCCGTGCCAACGTTAACTGAATTAGGCAATCCACTTACTTCCACTTAGTAAAATACCACAATATTTTGTTGACAGCAAATATAACTTTGTTTTTCATAGTGTTTGTATGAAGAACAAAGTTATGTTTGCGGTTGTTGAAAATGTGCTATATCTCAAAAACTTCTCGTTCGATTCCGTCCGAACTAATTTTCGTTGAAAGTATTTGTTATGATCTACATTATATATATTTTTCAAATTTACACTCGCTTAGTTTAGAAGTTAGATGGGGGGGACGCCCATTTTTCCACTTTGGAAGCGTCTAGCTAAGAAACGTTAGACTTTAAAAGAAAACGGTTTTAAGAACCTCTATGTCATTTTAAAAGACCTATCCATAGACACACATAGGTTTGACTAAAAAATATTTTTTTGGTTTTAGTTTCATGTATGGAAGCCCCCCCTTAAATATCACTATTTTTTAATTTTTGTATGAGAATCGTAAAGCGGTTAATAGGATACATCTCCCTACCAAATTTCAACAGTGTGGTGCTTACAGTTACAGAATAAATTGGCTGTGACATACGGACGGACGGACAGACAGACAGACAGACAGACTTGACGAAACTATAAGGGTTCCGTTTTTTGCCATTTGGCTACGGAACCCTAAAAAAGAATTAATTTTCATTCAAGTTGGCCATTATAACAGCCACTTGTGGAATTTATCGTTTTAATATCAATAAATATAAAAATGGTAATTTTTTTTACAGAATTTGTCTAAGACAATTATGGCTAAAATTATGATTCTGAATAATCTATTTTACCTCTCTATGAAGGGTGTTTGGAAGATGAGTGCAATCATCTTGCAAACATCCTGTATATATAGAAGGAATTTTGGAAGTTGGGAGTGTTTGATAAAAAAACATTTTTAATAAAATCAATTTTTATATTTCCCTCAAGCGTATGTGAACGAGACACAATAGATATTTTATTGTTATGCGGTCTCATGCGACCGCTCGGGTGTTGAGGTATTAAGGAAAACATTTTAGGTACGGACGACAGCACATCAAGCTACTACACCGTGGTAGTTTTCAATACTAATTTCAATACCTATCCATTGTATGTAAACTTTTGTAGAAATGTAAGTAAAATACAACGCTGCAACGTTATTATTATACCTACTTTGTCCTGCAATAATTTAAAACATATTAATTATCAACAATTGTTTTTTTTAAATATTTTCTTAAGGCTGTTGGGTTAAAAAGTTAAAAACGCGTGAGGTCGGTAGCTAGGTCGCCCGGCAAGTCGGCGAGACGGTGGTTGATTTGAAGAAGTGTAGCGGCAGCACTGTCTAACATAAAAATACGTTTAGGTACTAATGGTTTGAGTAAATTGATTGAGAATTACCTACCTACGGCGGCCGATCAACAATTTACATTTTTTAAAAACATAACGCCTATAATTTATGTTTATGTGCCTACTGTCGGCGGTCGCGTTGCAATAGGTCCTTTATTTCGATAAGTGTAGCGGCTGCATCCTCTTGGGCCGCTGCACTTCTCTCCTGGGCCGCGACTGAGCGCCCAAATAGCGCTACCGCTCGCTCAAAGAGCGCAACCCTGCGCTCGTCTGCCTCCAGCCTGCGCTGGTCCAGGGCAAGGCGGTTTTGCTCCGCCTCCCATGCCCAGCGCGGCTGCGGAATTTCCGCGGGGTCTGGAAAAATAAAAACGGTGCTGAAAACAACCTGCAGTGCTCTTGTTCATGTCGGAACCGATACTATTTTTAAGGCGGTCAACCCAATGCACCGCGCTCCGTCGCAGAGCGCAGATTTTACGAAGAAAAACGCTCCGGTGCAGTGGGTTAACAGCCTAAGACCTTATTAGACCATATAATAATCAATAAAGATATGGGGTTTGAACTCACTGGCTGCCGTGACGGTTGCGTCTGCCCGACGCTTCCGCTTCGACGCCGTCGCTGGCGAGTTTGCTGCAGATGGAGGGTCTGAAACAAATTTTACACAAATTTTTACTAGATAAAAACCGCAGAAGTGTTTCGGGCCACGCAGTGTTGGTCTCCGTAGTTTTTGTGTTTACTACTACCTAACGTCTAATAACCTTCAATGAAATTTATACGAAACATTGCTTTTTACTTCTCTAAATTATTATTTTTTAAATTGATTGTCTATTACCATAACTACATAGTCTACTTAGCTGTAAAAGTTTTCCTTTTCATTTCGTTATATATAGCCAACGCGATTTTTTTATATATCCTAAAACAACAATTTAGCTGGCAAGGGCCGCAGGAAACTTGAATCTAACAAAAAATAATAATATAAGCTTAATTTTTCGCAAAAATATCCTTAATCGTAAAATGGTTTTCACACACCCACTATATTTTTAAATGAAATATTCAACAACACTACCTAAAAACCAAGGAATAGATGAGAAAAAAAACTTGCCTTCAAATGGACGAGCACGGCTTGTGCTAGGCTTGGAGGCTGGTGGCCTAGGGAGTGGGGCTGGCAGCATCAGTGGATCTGGCGCGTCGACAGCAGGGGAGCACACCTCTTCTTCAACTTCGACATCAAGCGAGGGTGGGCTTGGCAGTGTCGGAAGAACAATTATTTCCTGAAAATGTACTTTAATAATAAATTCTCACTCTTACTCTGCCTAGTGGTTAGTATTTTAAAATAATATTACACATTATTATTATAATTATCTTTATGTATATGAAGGCAATAAAGGCATAATATTAGTGACAGCAAAACTATTTTTGGGATAGGCTGTGATCCCGCCTTGGACCGTCATAGGCTGTTGATGATGATGAAGATAAAGGTACCATATACACTGTGTTCCTGAGGATATGCATTATCTTTTGCCTTTTACTAAGACCATTAAATTGGCCATCATTCTTTATGGACGCATTAATTATGAAATTTTATTATTATTATTTTTTCATTTTCATACAAACTAAATGCTTGAATGTTAATTATCTAACAATTGAATAAAATTAAATTAAAGATATATTCCTTTTAAGATATTTTAAAAGCTATATTATATACATTTTGCAAAGTCGATGCATATCATCAGGAACATGGTGTATAAGAAAAATCTGCTGAAAGTATGCTAAAAAAATAAACATCACTGTACACCTTAATGCCATATTGTATGTGTGAATGAAGTCATGCTATTGAAAAGGGATTGATTATTGCTAGCAAAAAACAATATTAAAGTGCATTATTTGTACTTATGTTCATGGTAAACAATTGGTAAAAAAAGCATTGTGTGCAAAGCAGACCGTTCACAAACTGTCAGGAGCCTTAACAATTCAGACTGGTTATTGTTCTTCATCTGTGTAAGTTTACCATGAATACAAGGCTTATCTTATGAAGTAAGCTAAGAAAAACAAAAACATACATCGAATGGGATCCGCACTTCCTCATCCCCCAACACTGCCTGTCTCCCAATGATGGAAAAAATCCTCTCTTCCACTGGAGTTAAAACTTCAGTGGAAGGAGGACCTCCTCCTGTCCCTCGCTTGTGCACTTCTTGCTCCCCTACTTTCCTTTTGACGCGATATTTAATATCGCGCCAATACTTAACATGCAATAATGCAACAAATAATTGTTAGTGGAAACAAAACCATGAAATGCATGATTATTAGTGCAAACACACAAGACAAAAATAACTGAAATGCAAAGAAAAAAGGATTAATAGTGGAAGCACACAACACCAAAATGCATTGTGGAAACAAACAAGACCAAAATATAATATATTTTAAGCATTCACATTGCAATTTATGGATAAATATGCACTTGAAAATTTTATATGTTGCATCAAGCGAGACTTGAACTCGCACCTTTCGCAATGCGGGCGACTGTACTACAGTTATACTATCGATACAACCACATAAAGACCAAAATAACTCTGACCCAAGATTACAACTTTTAAATTATCACACACTTAAGTCACGACACTGACTGCTAGTTTTTTGGTGCCCCATCACCGCATTGAGTGTGGCCGCCAACTCCTCCCATTGCAGCCTCACAGCGGCCTTGGCCTGAGGCGTGTCCAAAGACTGGCCCCTAGCCAAGGCCCTGTGCTCCTCCATGAAGCTCACGAGGAGCTCCATCTGCTGCAGACTAACTTTCCTTGCCGCTGGCATCTACAAAATACATACGAATGAATTCACTGTTATGGGATAATATTTGTTAGATATTATGTAACAAATTTTGAGTAAGTTATAGAGTGCAAAACAATTTTTACTTACTTCCTCAATTATTTATCACAAAAGAAAGATCTTCTTATGCACAAGCCACAAAATAATATAGGTACCATCTAACGGGTTTCTTGTCACAGATAAGTAAGAGTAAGTTAACAAACACAGATTATAATAGGATAATAAATTTTACGTTCGGTTACCGTATCACGCATTTAATGAAAATTGACTAAAACACTAAACACCACGGAATTAAGTAAACTCAGTCAAAATAATTTTTCCTTGGAGTGCCATTCAACAAACAAAATTGTAAAAATACTTCAACAACATTTTTGTAATAAATTGAATGTTCTGCATAAAACGGACCGCAAATCGACGGCGTTTTTCCATTCATTCTCGCTCTCGACGCTCGACAAATCGACGCAAAATTATTTGCGCGGTACGGATTATTCGACAGCGTCGGCATCGGCATCGGTTTCGAACGTCGAAATCGATTTCAAGTCGACGACACTTGCGCGGTAGGGCTGCTGGTTACTGAACTACTTCTTTCACCATTGCGGTAGAGATAAAATTCACCATGCACACACACATACACACACACAACACACAGATACACGCACACACACAACACACAGATACACGCACACACACGCACACTTACACAACTTACACAAAATTTCTTACTCTTCCTCAATCTCATTGACCAACTCAACTAATCAATAGGCATTCCAATAGTCCATTTGTAATTCTGTTATTTTGTAAAATTGTAATAATATAGGTATGACATTTTGACCATTTAAGTATAGTACGGATAAGGGGTGGAGGGCTGTCATCCTGAGATACAGGATCCCTCCTAGTTCAGGTGACAGCCAGCCATATAATTACTTTTGCTCATTACTTTATTTTTTAAATATTATTGTCATTACTTTAATTCTTTGAATATTTTTGTTATACTGATTCATTATTCTTTTGTTTTAATTCATTAATTATTATTCTATTATTATATTTGAGAAATGTTAATTAATTAATTGATAATTATTGAAATGCGTATTTGGTCAATTTAATTTATATTTAGAATCTGTTTTAACTTTTTAGGTGTATTTTATGTTTGTATGATGATTTTTAATTAATTGTATAAAATTAGGTTTTATTATTTATTATTTTTTAGTTTTCAATGCTCAATTTGTGTTAAATTTATTATTAACTAATTTAACTTAATGTATAAAGTACTAATAAGGAATGGCGAGGAATAAATGAATATGATTATGATTATGATTATGTCTTCATTTAAAGTGATTACAGAAGAGGGGAGGAGAGTTGCGGCTTATGACTCTGTTCTTTAAGAAGCTTCAAATCTCCCTTCATAAGTTCTGTCATTATAATTACATAATTAATAAACTCCTAAGCGTTAAGGAATTCCACCATCAGCTCAGCTCCACACGATGTTGTCTATCAGACGTACAACACGTCAACATTAACTAGAATAGTTAAAAATGCACTTTGTGCCTTTAAAATTTAAGAGTTTTCCTCGGTAACACCAAGATCACATCTTCAGATCCCCAATTGGCAACAATGGTAACTTCTAGGTAAGCAAAATCTCTTTTCAAATCGGTCTACAAATGACTGATCAATGAGGTAACACAGCCTTAAAAAATAACTTACAGTGGAATTGATAACCTCTTCTTTTTTATATAATTGTTTTTTGAAGTTGGTTAACAACTAAAATTCAGGAACTGCCCTACTGGCCTACAACAGGTTTATACATATATAGGGAAAAAATATTGAGTTGTATGATGAGAAAGCTGGTAGAACTGATCTATTGCTTGTTGTATACTTATGTCAAAAATAACTCAAAATTATTCAACAAGGTTTGCTTTGAAGCTTAATTAAATTACTTATGAAACAAAATCAATTGATCAAATAATAAAGTTAAACAAACTTACAAAGCTGTTACTAACAAGGAAATTTGTAAAACTATAACACGTGATTAGATTTGTAAGTCCAAGTATCTTATCAAAGTATCCATTCATAAGGCGCAATAGCTTTTGTTAATTGCATTAATTTTAACACGAATAATTTTCGTGAGTGATAAATGTTCTCGAAACTGATTTTAAAATAAATCATGGTCATTAATATTAAAATAGTGACTTTTATTTATTTTTAAAGTTTAAATTTCATTTTATGCATGAAATTCCAAAAACACTATTTTATACTTTATACTTTTTTATATTGATACGAAAAGTCATAGAAAAAAAGTTGTCTAGGATGTAAATCATAATTTTCAAATTTAAAACCATTGCGAGACTGTGTATGTCATATTGGTACTTTATCTTGAAAATTCGTTAGTAAAAGTTATCTAAGTATTAATAATGAATAAGCATATTTCGTATGTCTAGTTTGAGGATTACTTTTGTAATATAAGAGTTCCTATTCTTACCATGAAACCGCTTAATTCAAGTGCTCAGCAAGCGAAATCAATGCTTGTGTTCAGTGTTGATAGGTGCAACTCTTCATTTGAATTTAAAAACATTGACCCTTATTGAAAACTAGCGAGGTCCCGCGACTTCAACCGCGCGTTTAGAGTTTGCTCTCTCCCCTCCCTTTGCAACGTGATGTTTTATACTTAAAGCCTTCCTAAATAAATAAGCTAAACAACACAAAAATATTTTTTCAAATAGGTCCAGTAGTTCCTGGGATTTGAGCGTTCAAACAAAAAAAATCTTAAGCTTTATAATATTATAAAAAAATATTGAAATTGATTGATGTAAAGGGTAACTTTGTTAAAAAATGAAATGCTCGTGATGATGAATGTATTTATTTAAAGTCATAAAAATCATTTATTTATGCCAATAGGTCCACTGCGGGCACTTTTACACGTCCCAATATAAACCTTACCACAGCTTTGGGACAATGTGAGCTAGTGCTGAAAAAAAGCTGCGCAAGAAACTCAGTCACTATTGTCAATGCTTCTTTTCAAAAGGTTTACAATGGTTGCAGTAGGTAATCATGAAAGTCCACACATTATTATCTTCAAAAAACAATCATCTACTTTATAATACCCTTTCGTCATAAGGGTTTTAAATTTATTACCCGTTACAGTTACAATATGTACTGGTAGTTTACTGTCAAAATTTAAAGAATGAAAGAATTACCAACCTCTGGAAACATAAATGGTGTAATAGCAAGCTTATTCTTATTCATAGTATTATATTTGTGTTCATCAATTTTTTCGTTAATGAGTGTACGTTTTCCGTAAATACATTTAATTTTCATAAATATACTGAGAAGCTACAGTTGATATTTTAATTTCTTTCACAACATATCATCTAACGTATCATAACTACTAATTGATGAATATTCAACATTTCCTGTGCTAACAGTGCGGAAATTGTTCATGAAATCCATCATAGACGTAATCGGAAACCAGCTCCTCCGTTCACACCAAAAAGACGTATACCACCCGTTAATGAGGTTATGGTATGCAAAACGGCTTTCTCGAGAGGCTTTAATGTTTACCTGGGACCAAAGCTGTATAATAAAATAAACAGCAACTATCAACTTTTACAGGATAAAATTTTTAAAACTTGCATAAAATATTTTCAGATTTTTTATATGTACTAAGCTACACAAGTACAGAGGACTTATTAAAATCACAGAGCTAATGATTCATTGATGAATTGATGAATTCATTTTAACATAAAAAACCTACATATTTATATTCTTATATATCTTTTATATTAAATCTATATATTTGAATTTTAACGTTTAATTTAAATTTTAAATAAGAATATAAATTGACGCAATCACCCACTAACTAATTTGTTCACTTTTCGTTTAGTTCTAATTAACAATAGCTTTTAATTATATCAAAGAGAAAGCATACATATTGTCTGTTATTTTTACATATATAAATCGCCATTAACAAACGACGTTACTACTCTACCGCAACACAGTTTTGTTACTAGGGCGGAGGGTTGATGTTTTTGTAGTCAATGTTTATGATTGTGCCTTATTAGTGCAAAATCATTGTAAATGGTTTAGTATGTTTTTAACACTCACGTTGTTATATTTTATATTTATAAAGATGAAATAAGAAACTGAAAATAAACTATTATTTATTTATTATTTACACGTATGTATTAGGGAAATTAAAAAAAATACAAATAGAAATAAAACACTATATTACGGATCTACTTTCCGCGAATTTATTAAATTTTATCCCGACGTTTTGAACACTTTACACCGTTCGTGGTCACAGATAGACTAAGATGCTATTTGTCATTCACAGAGTTTTGAAAAAAAAAATTAAAAAGTAAAAACCGACTTCAAAACCAAAATGCACTAAAAAGTCTTAAATAAACTCTTCACCATTGAAAGGAAAGGAATCCGTTTTAGGCAAACAATTTCTTTTTGGAGTCGGTGCTGTGGTTTTTACTTTTTTTTAAAGTTTATTTTATTTCTTCATTTTTAGTGATTACATAAGAGGGGGGAGGTGGAGTTGCATCTTATAATTCTATTTTTTTAAGAAGCTGCAAATTACCTATCATAAGTTCCCTCATTATAATTACTGAACTCCTAAGCGTTAAGGAGTTCCACCATCAGCTCAGCCCCACAAGATGTTAACTATCAGACGTAACAACACGTCAATATTAAGATTCTAGTAAAGAAACACTATACGTGCCTTTAAAATTTTAGGGGTTTCCCTCGATTACACCAAGATCCCATCATCAAATCCCAAAATGGAAAAAATGGGACCAACTAGAAAGTACACCCTCTAAGTAGGCGAAATTTTTTTTCGATTCGGTCGACAAACGACTGAGATATGAGGTAACAAACATAAAAAAAAACATACAGTCGAATTGATAACCTCCTCCTTTTTTGAAGTCGGTTAAAAAACTAATAATTAGATAGCGTGCCAACTGATTCGAAATACCTATCGGCATATACTAGACTTCACAGGATTTAAATTATCTAATCAGAAACATCCGTTTTGTTATCGAAACAATACCGCGGAACAGTAGGGGGCTTGAAATGTGAAACAAGTGCGCGTATTTATAAAGGCGGCAAGGAATATATAACGAGTTCAGTGTGTGCTCCGAAAACTTATTATTTTGCCATGATTAACCACTATGTTAGTACGTTTTCAATGTTTAATATAGTTTGTTTGTAATATGTTTATGCTAGAATATTAAAATTATTTGTAAATCTTTTTTTAATTTAATGGTTCTACGTAATTATCGCAGGGATTATATTATATTAATTTACAGATGGTTTTACAGCACAGAACAGAAATAATGTTACATTGATGGCGTTGTTACATTTGGATATGGCTATGAATGTAGCGATAACTCAAAAGTACTTGGAAAAACTTCATATGCAGATGGAAGTTAATTCAATCCACCTGGTGATTGAAAGGAAGTTGAAAAGTCAGGAAACATGTTTACTCTCACAATACGCCACAATAACAAAGAAGGCCAGAAAAGTACCAAGTCCTAATAAAGAAACTATACCTGATTATATGTTTTTTTTAAAAGATTTTGGTTTCAAAGATAACCTGATTTATAAATAGACAAGACCCGGCCGAGGAGCGGGGTGATCCTTGTATTATTAATATAAAAGTACAAATATATAAACATCCAAATGACATAATGGAATATAAATATATCCTCCACTTTTCAGATGATTTTGTTTCAATGTCTAGAAGACCAAGGAAGATTCGTCGTCTACAGTTATTATACTTTCGCTTTGTAAAACCAGACAATTATCTTCAAGACAAAATATGACCGACAGAGCTAAAGATTGTCATATCTAAAGACCAACATATTTTAATGATGATGAATGACGATTTATTCATCAAATAATGAAAAGTTCATCAATAGGCCTCTTCATCTTGACAGATGATTTAAACAGCGCCTACGTGAGAGGAGCATCGTCGCTCGTGGCTAAACAAACCGATCCTCGAACGACACTTTCGTCCGCACTTGCGGTTCGCAAACTGAGAGTCCGTTGTGACGGAACCCTCTGCTCGAGCTTGTCGTTTTTTCCATTTTTAGGCTAGAATATGAATCCAGGCTTTATCATAGGTCTCGTAGATGGCTTTTCTGCACTCATCGTGGTCGGTAGCCAGATCCTCCCATGTATCGCGATTGATGTTGAATGCGATCATGTCGCGTTTTGCGCAGTCTTTGTCAGTATGGTACGTCCAACTTTACGCTTCGAGAAAGTGACTTGGCTCAACAACAACAACAACTTGGTCTGTCTGGGCAAACGAGTGCTGTTCATTCGGTGCACATGCCCTAGCCACCGTAAACGTCTCTGTTTAAGTAGAACGGTGATGCTAGGAATCTTCCAAGAGCTCTTGTTTGTTACCCTGTCCTTCCATGCTATGTTGAGAATGCTACAAAGATGGCGCATATGAAAGGCGTTAAGTCGACGTTCCTGTTTAAAATACGACGTCCCGGTTTCGGCTCCGTACAAGAGTATGCTCAAGTCGCAAGTTTAGTATACGATCACTTTTGTGACCGTTAAATGTTTATTATTCCATACTCTTGTACGTTGTTTACCGAACGCCGTGGCCGCCTTGCCTATACGAATATCGATCTCACCGTCGAGGGAGCGATTGCTCGACACGGTCAACCCCAGGTAACAAAACTTCCCGACTACCTCCAAGGTTGCACCTTCCAGCAAGATTGTCGGCTGGTAGGTATTACCTTGTGCTAGGATTTCTTTGCATTTATGAACATGGAGAACAGGGCACAATAATGGTGATTTTTTTCCAGTAGGACCTAAAGCTCTTGATATGTTTTTCCACCAAAGGCTGCATCGTTAGCAAACAGCAAGCTGTCAACAAATAAGTCCTCGCGATAAGAAAGAGGAGATAATGAAAAGTTGTTTGATTAACAAATGAATAAATAAATCGTAATCGGTTTTTGACTGCAAAATGCTGTAATTAACAGATATGAAAAGGTAATACCCTGTGTTAATTGTTTTCTTATACAAAACAAATACAACATATTTTTTTAGATTATACTGTAAAGCAATATATAAGTTTAAAAAAAATATATTATAAAACTATTTACTTACATAATTGTTTTAATTCAAAACCGTGTAACCATAATAACCGTAAAAAAAAAAGTGGGTATAGTGAAACACGTATCTCGTTTAGCTCTCGAATTTTTAATTGCAAATAACAGTTTTAAACACAAATAAATAATCACGTAATATTACAAGTGCACAACAGTGACCTACCTGAGTGAACACAACAACAAAAACAGGATACTACGCGCTGTAATTTCAAACACTGTAAACGCGGGCCGTTGTAACCGACATTTACCACTATGCCAGGCACCAACCGTATCTGCTGCAGTGGATGCAGGCAGGTCATTCAGCACCGGCGATACCTGACGTGCAGCCTGTGTCAACAGCACTACGATCTGGAGTGCGCAGGAGTGTCGGAACAGCGCTTTTTTAATACTCTCACCGGGGAACACAGAGCTACTTGGAAGTGTATGGAGTGCAAGTGTAAGCAGCCAAAATCCGACAACACTGACACTCCGGTGAGGGCTTCGGAGGACGGGGTGACTGTGCGGCGGGGCGTGCTAAAGCCGGTGGATATGGACATGTCCATTCTTGATGACACAGCGCCGCAAAACATGTCGGTGGAGTTCTCCGATTTTCAGTCGTTTGTCGTTGAGCTCCGCCAATTCCGCGAGGAAATGAGGTCCGAGATGAAGGCGACCCGTGCCCGGATCGATGCCCTGCGCGATGACATGCGCGAGTTGTCAGGTAGAGTCGTCCGCTGTGAGGGGCGCCTCGGTGCCGTCGAGGAGCGCATGCGCGCCCTCGAGACAGCCGCCGACTGCACCAACGGAGCCGTCGCAGCGCGTATCGATGCCCTCGAACAAAGAGTGGATACCGCGGACCGGCGCGGGGCAGAGGCCGGCGCGGACGCTGGTGCCGACGTCGTCGCAGGGCTGGAGCGGACGATCGCCGGGCTGAAGCTCGATCTCAACGACCGTGACCAGGAGGCGCTGCTGGCGGACCTCGAGATCGGCCAGCTCCCGGAGCAGAAGGGCGAGAGCGTCATGCACGCCGTACTGGTGCTGGCCGGGCGCCTGGGCGTGCCGCTGGAGGAGCGCGACGTGGTATTCGCGGAGCGCGTGGGCGCGCCCCCGGCGGAGGCCGGCGGGGCCCGCGCGCGCCGCGTCGTGGTGCGCCTGGCGCGCCGCCAGCTGCGCGACGAGCTGCTGCGCGCCGCGCGCGTGCGCCGGGGCCTGGTGGCCGAGGGCGGCGGCCGGGTGTTCGTCAACGAGCGCCTGACGCGCTCCAACCGCCAGCTGTTCCACCAGGTGCGCGAGCAGTGCCGCAAACAGCAGTGGAGGTACTCCTGGACGAAGCGGGGTCGCATCTACGCTCGAAAGAGTGACGGCGCGCAGGTATACCAGCTTCGGACGCCGGCGGACATCGATAGAGTGTTTGCCGACTCGTCTGCATGACTCGATTTCTGTGACAGGAAAAAAAACATTATTAAACAAAAATTAATGCAACTATGTATTTCACTTAATTTAACTTACATGAATAAGATTTTAGTAATTATTTACCTATCCAATGTATATCTGCTGTTTGCAAGTCATATTCATGATTTCGAGTATCATGTATGTGGTTGGTTGGTTGCTATTTGGTCCGTTCTGTGTCGCTACGTGAACCCCGATTCTCTGAAAGTAGAAAATTCACTGGTATACTTAGAACAAGTTCCGCAAAATGCAGGGTCTCTGGGTACAAAGCAGGAGGAGTTTGTGGTGGCAGTGGAGGAGACTGAGCCAGATCTGCTAGCAATAAATGAGACTTGGATGGAGACCGAGGAGGACTGTCGAGCCCCTAAGCTAGCAGGCTACCAGCTAAGGCACATACCGAGACCGAGATGTGTGCCCAAGGATCGTGGGGGAGGTGTAGGATTCTACATCCGCAAAGGTATGAACGTCAAAATGTGCCGGCACCCCGATGACGAGCCATCAGTGCAGCAGATGTGGTTGTCCTTGCACCTTCAGAACCAGGTCATCAATGTGGGCACGGCTTATAAGCCACCATGGCAGTGTGTGGGTACGTTTCTTGATGCCATCACCGAATCGGTGATGTTTTTTTCAAGGGCAGATGGAATCATTCTGGTGGGCGATTTCAATATTAACTTGATGGATAGGGGTAGCGCTAAGTATAAGGCCTTTGTTCAATTTACTGAAACTCTGAACCTGACCCAGCTGATTGATAAACCCACACATTTCACAAGCCATAGCAGTACGCTTATAGATGTGGTATGTACTGATGTCCCCGCCGTCCGGGTGGCCGTCAGGTACACTCCGGATATGGGTGCTCACGCGATGTTGCTAGCAGAATTCAAGATAAAAAAGGAGAAGCCTTGCCCGAGGTGGGTGACATACAGGCCCCTGAAAAATATACTTGTGGACCTATTTAACAGGGATATTGCTCTGGTTCCATGGGCTAACTTTGAGGGACTCCTTGGAGTTAATCAGGTAGTTAATGCTTTTGAACTATGTGTCAGGGGACTCATGGATTTACATGCCCCCTTAAAAACATTTAATTTTAGACGTCCTCCACACCCCTGGATTACAGACACGGTTAAGGATATGATGCACATCAGGGACAAATATTTCAAAAAATATAAACAGCATGGCACTGCTAATCTAAAGGAAGGCTACAAAAAGATGAAGCATATAGTCATTGAAGCCATTGAGAAGGAGAAATCATGTTTCTTTGCCAAGCATATAAACAACAATCTGAAAAACCCGAAGAGATTGTGGAAAAACCTCAAAGGCACTATCCTACCTAGCAAAAAGACTGAGACTGACCTGCCCCCTTCATTCACTGACCCTGACCAAATAAACTCACACTTTCTGAATGTACCTGGTAGTGGGAGGGTCACCATATCTCAACTTACATATTTTAAATATCAGAGATTCAATGAAAATGCTACTTTCTCCCTCAGGCCTGTGGGTAGGGACTTGGTCCTAAAAACCATAAATAAACTGCGCTCGAATGCACAAGGTCATGATGGCATCTCCTTGGACATGCTTAGGCTGACTTTGCCACACTCACTAGATGCTATCACTGATATGATAAATAGATCTCTTCTGGAACACATTTTTCCCGATAGTTGGAAGATAGCAGTTGTCAAGCCACTACCTAAAGCCATTCCTCCCGTAACAATGCAAGACCTCCGCCCCATCAGCATTCTTCCATGTCTCTCGAAAGTGCTGGAAAGGATTGTATGTGATCAACTCACAACATATTTAGAAGACAACAATATGCTGCCCAAACATCAATCTGGCTTTCGCAAGGGCCATGGTACAGGAACTGCTCTTGGAAAGGTGGTAAATGATTTACTGACTGCTCAGGATCAGGGATATGTGACTTTCCTACTGCTACTTGATTTCACACGGGCATTTGATGCTATTAACATCTCCTTACTGACGTCTAAACTCAGTTACTATGGGCTTGACAGTGGCGCCATAAAATGGTTCCATAGTTACCTGCATCAGAGGCAACAATATGTAGAGATAAGTAGAGCAGATGGCACAAAATTGCACTCTAAACAGCAGATGGTGCAAAGAGGAGTGCCCCAAGGCTCAATATTGGGTCCAATCCTGTACATTTTGTACAGTGCCGACATCACTAAGAGCATTTTACACTGTAAGCATCACATCTATGCAGATGACCTTCAGCTTTACCTGTCATTTGACCCTGCAGAGTGCCACAATGCCGTAGTCACGATAAACAATGACCTACAAAGGATTTCAGACTGGTGCGTGAACAACTGTCTTACGCTAAATGCGAAAAAATCGAAACTGATGGTAATAGGAACACCAAAGAATATTGCTAAACTTGAAGATAATGTAATAAAGATTAGAGTGAATGGGGAGGAAATAGAAAGGGCGGAAGAAGCAAGAAACTTGGGCATGATCTTTGATAGTAATCTGAGATTTGAGAGCCACATCACAAATTGCACAAGAAACTGTTTTTTCCGACTTAAACTTTTATACAAAATAAGGCCATACCTTAGTGAAGAACTCAGAATAACTCTGTGCGAATCACTTATATTGTCTAAGCTCAACTACTGTGACACTGTCTATGGCCCATTCCTTCTCGCCCGTACAGCGAAACTCATCCAGAGAGTACAAAATGCCTGCATTAGATTCTGCTACCACATCCCTCCTCGGACGCACGTTACACCATACATTAACGCTGCAAACTTACTACGGATGGAAGCCCGCAGAAAACTTCATCTTGCAACCCTACTTTTTGAGGTCGTTAGGACACATCGACCACGCTACTTACACGAGGACTTGGTATGGGCACGAGGTAGGGATGGACGTGGGAGAAGGGAATGCACGAACGTCTTCCTGACCCCGAGACATCGTACAGTCGCATTCCGGGGTTCCTTTAAATTCGCCGCTACACGTTGCTGGAACACTCTGCCCCCGCCGTTGCGCGCCCTAAAGACAAAACAAACGTTCAAAAATAACCTAAAAAAACACCTTTTGAAAATCCAATTTGACGATGAAAAGCACAGGTACACTTACCAATAAAGAATGCGCGTCATGCCGGGGGACAACAATTCCGGGCAGAATTCATCTGCATATGCAGCCTTCCACATATTACAATGGAGCCATCCTCGCACACGAGTTTTGCTTTGCAGTGTCAGCGTCGGCATGTAGACCATGTTGCGATACGGTCGCTATTTTTTCCTCTGTATTTGTCGCTGAGCGAACAGAACGGACTGTCACCTGGCTACACCCAGATACTCCAGATACCTACCCCAATGGTGCACGAAATTTTTAATTGTCAACGTGTCGTACATAACGTGGCAAAACGAAATATTTTGTAAAGAGGACGGGGCGTGGCGGTCGGACCGGATGGGACGCAAATGACGTTTGACGTCTCACTTGACATTTGCCATTCCTTAATTTTTTTATTTTTTATTTTTTTTATTGTGTTATTTGCGTACTCACCGGTGCGTTCCGCTTCGCTTTTGGCTGCTGTGGCCGCGTGCAGCCAGGAAAGCGCTTGCGTTTTGTTGTTCTTGTTTTTTTTTTTATTTATATTATATTCTTAGTTAATTGTTTGTTTTTTTTTTGTTATTTTCTTATGTTTTATATTTTATTTTATTGTTATATTATATTGTATTGTTTTTGTTTCTTGCTGTACCTACAAGGCACCCTCTGAAAATCAGTGTCGTGGCATGCATCTTGCGGCCACGATTAATGCTGAGAGGGTGCCTTTTCGACTCATACTCGATGTTAAACGTATAAGAAGTGTGTGTGTCTGTTTTATTGTTTAGGTGTTTACGTGTAAGTGTTTTTTGTATATGTATGTGAGTCGAATAAATGTATTTTCTTTCTTTTCTTTCTATAATGAACTTAGTTTCAATTTAGTTTAAGCAAAATCGCGTAATTGATTTAATAGAAAATCTAAGCCAACTGCGAGCAAATTTACGTTCTTTCAAATAAAAATAGATATAAAGAACTAGGTGATAAGTTCAGTCAGTAATCGGAATCAAAATCGCCGAGATATTAAGGTTTTTTCTTTCTCCTGTAATATCTTAAGAAAGCCAGTACGCGGTTAAAACAAATAGCTCATACGCGGATTTGCACACACAACACACATACAAGGCTGTCTTTTGTTAAGCGAACCGGCGACCTTTAGATCCGTAAGCGTCTACGCTGTTGCTGTAAAGTGATTTAAGCTGTACTTTATATTTTTATAACACAGAGACATAGATCGTCGCTTGCCTCTCTAACTGATGTATCTGACTTTTTTTTCGAAACTGAGGTATCTACAACATCTTAATCAATTTTGCAAGACGAATCGATCTGCCAAATCGACGTATCTGTATGTTTTACCAGTTCTGAGATATCACAAAGGTTGGGGCTCGTGTATCTACGCTTCTTGAATTTTAGAGCTCACTAAAAGACTTACGTCACTGACTTCAAAAAGTTATCTACAGATTTACGTATTGTCTCAGTTCGAAGTGATGATGAAGGACTGCCAATCAATTGAAAGGAAATGAGCGCATTTTATGTGCGAAAACTGACCCTACAACGTTGTACTTTAAAACTGCCCATCGCCAAATGTAAAACCGTTCATATAAGTTTAAAACGGCAGCAGTCCCTTTCTTAAATGATGACTTAATTCATCAATTCTTAATGACGCTCCTCGGAAAATTGTGAAAGAAAAATATGACGACTTGATTTCGTTGGCAGTTGGTGATGCGCCAGTTATGCGGCTGCCGGAACATGCAGAATTCTACAAACGCTTCTTAAACATGACTGAATAACTTAATTGGAAATAAGGTTTAGTGCATAACTAAGATGTGGTCCCAAAGATATTGTTTTATGAAACTGTTAGTTGTCTTATTATACAGATGTTGATTATGTTTGAATTCTAAATAATGACGTTATAGAAAAAAAACTGTTGTTTAAGCTTAAGTTACGAACTGCAGCTAAAAATTACAGAAATAAATATATTTTTTTGTAAAAAAATATTATTTTTAAAAACAATCTAGGTACCGGTAAAGTGTACTGAGGCATTAAAGCACGCTTGAACGCTAACGTCATCAAAAACAGGGTAAGTCAAAGTTAAGATCCCACTTTGAAGTGAGGTGTTGTTTGCTTGACAATCTTTTAACGTGTCACCGGTTATCTAGTTCTAAATTCAATAGCTGGGTTCTGTTCACCTGCGATATTAACTGATCGGTCATAAACTAATGCTTTTTAATATCATGGAAACATTTAAAGGCAACCGAAAGCTGAAGTTGAATTTTCATTTTCGATATAGGATACAAGCCGAATCTAAAACTCGTGAAACTGTATAACAAATATCAATTAATGTTTGCATTTATTATCATGGTCCACAATCACATCGTCAACGTGAAAGTCTTCATTGATAACGCGAGCGCTGATTTTATCGCCGCAATTCAATGCAAATTGTTTGAGGCATCGCATACCAAGCTAGGGCGCAGAAGCAGTCGTAGGTGACAGTATTTAATCGATAAACTTGAAGTTTGTTAGATAGATCGCTTCTCCAAAGAATTAATTGCTTGCAGCTGTTGCTAATCGGGTTGAATTGAAATCTGACGATACAGTTTAACGTGATTTGCACATGCAACATATTAAAATTGACAGTCGTAAAAGAATTGAAAATATATCGTTTTTTAATGGAGATCCTATTTCTTGGATATTGTTTTATGAGACTCCCGAACTAAGCTGAGCACTTGCGTCAAATACCACACGAAGTTTAGTGGTTGCACTGTCCACCCTGAAAACACCATGATGTGAAAAAAATAATGAGGTGTCGAAGAATTATATTTTAAAGTCATGTACCAGGCCTATATATACGCCTATACAGGGTGACTTTTTTATCAGTACCGAAATTTTGTGTAAAGACTCCACTGATGAATATGAACAACTTTTACTATGGGGGCAATAGTGAAATCGAGAAAAAAAAACTGCTGTTCCATACATTTTGACCGCGCGCCAATTGAACTTTTGTATGGAACAGCTGATTTTATTTTCTTGATTTCACTATAGCCCCCATAGTAAAAGTTATTCATATTCATCAGTGGAGTCTTTACACAAAATATCGGTACTGATAAAAAAGTCAACCTGTATACTATCCGGCGCGCATCGCTGTAATTTAAAGCTGGTGATTCCTACATGCGCAATTTTTTTTTTAAAATGTAACGCGCCTGAATTAATCCAGCCTTGTTTTGTGTTTTGCAAAACTGCACCAATTGGAAATAGAACAAGACCTTCATTTAACAATTCCCAGAATTTATTTGGTCCGAGTAACAAATCAATTCCTTCCGAAGAAAATAAATTTGGCTCGGCTTGTTATCTGATACCTGAATATAATACCTAGGCTTGAGATAAATATTGTCACAAAGAATTATTTTTACTACTTTCTCAAGAATGTCTACTTTCTCAAGAATCTTCAACTGTACGCTCAGGCAGAGGTTTCCGATTATTTTTTTTTATTTTTTTTATAGACGCGGCCCTTAATCGTGACCTCGCCTGTATCGCCGATTGGTCCGAAAAATTCGGTATATCAGTAAACCCGTCCAAATGTCAGGCTATCATTGTTGGCAGTTCTCGACCACTGGCCAAGATCATCGTAGACTCCACTGCTCCAATCATATTTAATAATGCCGTTATACCATACAGTGAGAGTGTTAAGATCCTGGGGCTGTATATAGACAGCACCCTCAGCTGGTCTAAACACATTGCCGAGGTCAGCAGGAAGGTAACTGCCACTTTACGGGCACTCTATAAATTCAAAAACTTTCTCCCTCTTCACACGAAAACTCTTCTTGTCCAATCTCTCGTCCTGCTGTAACGTTGTATATTTTTGTCTAAGTTCGCGTGAAACGAAAAGCTAAATGGATGTAGGACTCCAGTCCATATTTTGGCATAGACATAATGGATGCTGACACTGACATTTGTCAAGTGTGACATCTGCCGTTTTTCCGGTTCCGCACTGTTGGTCGTGCGTCGGAGTGTAACGTGTGTGAAAATGAAATAAATTAAATATTTCGATAATGGGGCACGCCCCAAATTATTTTGTAGTTTGATAGTTATTCCTGACGCCGCCAACATGTCAATTTGGATGAATTAATTTCGAAAATGATGTGATATAAATGACTGGAAAATGGTAAGTACTTTGGGAAACTCCTTTGGAGATCCTTGTCAAGAAAATGTAGCCTACCTACATCTGGGCATATTGTATTGAGAGTTGTATTTTTTATCATTTCAGGTCTCAAATAGAAAAATTAGCATAAATGTTTAGTAATTAATTCAGAAATTATATGGCGAGCCAGCTGTTGCAGGTATTAAATTGGTTTATTAAAGATTTCATAAATAGGGTGATGAAAAGTATATCCACCCTCACTTTAAAAAAAAAATTGGTTGTTAACTAGAACTTTCTTTTATTTCTAGGTTTCTCTTTTGATATGTGTCTGTAAGTTGTACAGTCACAATTTGGTGATCATGTTGTAACCTCAGGTAAATATTTATTATGAAAAGTTAGTGTTTTTTAACTTTTATTTTATTTTTTATTTTTATCTTTATTGGAAAACACAACAGATTACATCAAGACTTAAACTTATGACATACATGATTATAATAGAATTATAACTAGAAAATAATCCTAAAACGTGTTTTCACGGCATGCTAGGATTGGTGTTAAGAGACAGAGATGTCTATTCACGTGATACAAATGAATTATTGCAACACAATATATTTAACTATAATAACTACAGAAATATTCTATTTAGGGTTTAGGAAGACTCTTGAGGATATTCCTTAAGACTACTTTAAAGTGAGTTATATTGGCGTTGAAGATGTCAAGGTCGCTGAAGTGAAGACTGTATGCCTCGTATAGTTTACATAATCGGGCCAGCGGTTGATTCTGTGAGATTTTATTGCGGTAGAGGGGTAAGTCAAATATCTTGGTCATTGGTCTGCGAGGATTGTGTTTTATATTAAAATTAATCCTCTCCAAGATCTCGGGTGCGTCCAATTCTGAGTGCACTATTTTATGGAGGTAACCAAGGTCCATTTCGGAACGTCGAAGGTGAAGTGGTGTTACGTTAAAGTCAGCAATTCTCTCTTCGTAAGAATGAAGCCTTCTATTGTTGCCAGTACGGAAGCTTAATAATCGCAAAAACTTGGCCTGGATGGATTCAATGCGTTCAGAGTGAACTGTGTAGTGAGGATTCCATATTATTGAAGCGTAATCTAAGTTACTGCGGACAAAGCTGTTGTATAATAGCATTAAACTATTGGCGCGCTTAAAGATTTTGCTTTGTCTGGCAACAAAACCCAACATCTGGTTCGATTTTTTTACTATAGCATCGTAGTGCTGTCGGAAGCTAAGTTGTTCGTCAAATATGACGCCAAGGTCCCTGACAGTTGACTTGCGAGGCAGACTTTGTTGCTCTAGAATGTACTCGTTTACTACCTTGTTTTTTTTTAGTGTGTAGGTGATAACAAAACATTTTTTTACGTTCAGTAACATGTTATTATTTATACACCAATCTGATAATCGATATAAATCCTCCTGTAAAACTCGCGTGTCCTCAACTGTGTTGATTCTGTTGAAGATTTTTAGATCGTCGGCGTACATCAGGCAGGGCGATTGGATTTTTTCAATAAGGTCATTAATAAAGATGACAAAGAGTAATGGACCGAGATGAGACCCTTGTGGAACCCCAGATTTAATGAGGATTGGCTCTGATGTGTAGCCTTTGACTGTAACTAGCTGACTTCTGTTTTTCAGATAAGACTCCAACCAACGCAACAGGTTGCCGTGGATTCCATGTCCTTCAAGCTTTTTACATAGTATAGCGTGGTCTACTTTGTCGAAGGCTTTTTTGAAGTCTGTATAAACAGCATCAACCTGACCCCGATCATTGAAGGTGTCACATAAGTATGACTTCAAATTGAGGAGGTTACTGATCGTGGACTTCTTTTTAATAAACCCATGCTGATGCTTTAGAATGTTTTTAACACTCACAGTGTCATATTTTATATTCATAAAGATGAAATAAGAAACCAAAAATTTGCGCACGGGCGGGACTTGAACCAGCAACCTTTTGGCAAACCGGGCCAAACGCTCTTACCAATTGAGCTACCGTGCTGTCAGTCCGACCCGGCGAAATTTGTGGTTTCTTATGAAAACGTCAATTGCGTGACGCTTAGCGCCATCTAGCCGTCTGTTTATGAAACAGATGGCCCAAGCAGTTATTCTTTACAGAATAAATTCAACTTGGAAATTGATGTCGCTTCGCTATCTAATGCTTTAGAATGTTTTTAACACTCACAGTGTCATATTTTATATTCATAAAGATGAAATAAGAAACCAAAAATTTGCGCACGGGCGGGACTTGAACCAGCAACCTTTTGGCAAACCGGGCCAAACGCTCTTACCAATTGAGCTACCGTGCTGTCAGTCCGACCCGGCGAAATTTGTGGTTTCTTATGAAAACGTCAATTGCGTGACGCTTAGCGCCATCTAGCCGTCTGTTTATGAAACAGATGGCCCAAGCAGTTATTCTTTACAGAATAAATTCAACTTGGAAATTGATGTCGCTTCGCTATCTAATGCTTTAGAATGTTTTTAACACTCACAGTGTCATATTTTATATTCATAAAGATGAAATAAGAAACCAAAAATTTGCGCACGGGCGGGACTTGAACCAGCAACCTTTTGGCAAACCGGGCCAAACGCTCTTACCAATTGAGCTACCGTGCTGTCAGTCCGACCCGGCGAAATTTGTGGTTTCTTATGAAAACGTCAATTGCGTGACGCTTAGCGCCATCTAGCCGTCTGTTTATGAAACAGATGGCCCAAGCAGTTATTCTTTACAGAATAAATTCAACTTGGAAATTGATGTCGCTTCGCTATCTAATGCTTTAGAATGTTTTTAACACTCACAGTGTCATATTTTATATTCATAAAGATGAAATAAGAAACCAAAAATTTGCGCACGGGCGGGACTTGAACCAGCAACCTTTTGGCAAACCGGGCCAAACGCTCTTACCAATTGAGCTACCGTGCTGTCAGTCCGACCCGGCGAAATTTGTGGTTTCTTATGAAAACGTCAATTGCGTGACGCTTAGCGCCATCTAGCCGTCTGTTTATGAAACAGATGGCCCAAGCAGTTATTCTTTACAGAATAAATTCAACTTGGAAATTGATGTCGCTTCGCTATCTAATGCTTTAGAATGTTTTTAACACTCACAGTGTCATATTTTACATTCATAAAGATGAAATAAGAAACCAAAAATTTGCGCACGGGCGGGACTTGAACCAGCAACCTTTTGGCAAACCGGGCCAAACGCTCTTACCAATTGAGCTACCGTGCTGTCAGTCCGACCCGGCGAAATTTGTGGTTTCTTATGAAAACGTCAATTGCGTGACGCTTAGCGCCATCTAGCCGTCTGTTTATGAAACAGATGGCCCAAGCAGTTATTCTTTACAGAATAAATTCAACTTGGAAATTGATGTCGCTTCGCTATCTAATGCTTTAGAATGTTTTTAACACTCACAGTGTCATATTTTATATTCATAAAGATGAAATAAGAAACCAAAAATTTGCGCACGGGCGGGACTTGAACCAGCAACCTTTTGGCAAACCGGGCCAAACGCTCTTACCAATTGAGCTACCGTGCTGTCAGTCCGACCCGGCGAAATTTGTGGTTTCTTATGAAAACGTCAATTGCGTGACGCTTAGCGCCATCTAGCCGTCTGTTTATGAAACAGATGGCCCAAGCAGTTATTCTTTACAGAATAAATTCAACTTGGAAATTGATGTCGCTTCGCTATCTAATGCTTTAGAATGTTTTTAACACTCACAGTGTCATATTTTATATTCATAAAGATGAAATAAGAAACCAAAAATTTGCGCACGGGCGGGACTTGAACCAGCAACCTTTTGGCAAACCGGGCCAAACGCTCTTACCAATTGAGCTACCGTGCTGTCAGTCCGACCCGGCGAAATTTGTGGTTTCTTATGAAAACGTCAATTGCGTGACGCTTAGCGCCATCTAGCCGTCTGTTTATGAAACAGATGGCCCAAGCAGTTATTCTTTACAGAATAAATTCAACTTGGAAATTGATGTCGCTTCGCTATCTAATGCTTTAGAATGTTTTTAACACTCACAGTGTCATATTTTACATTCATAAAGATGAAATAAGAAACCAAAAATTTGCGCACGGGCGGGACTTGAACCAGCAACCTTTTGGCAAACCGGGCCAAACGCTCTTACCAATTGAGCTACCGTGCTGTCAGTCCGACCCGGCGAAATTTGTGGTTTCTTATGAAAACGTCAATTGCGTGACGCTTAGCGCCATCTAGCCGTCTGTTTATGAAACAGATGGCCCAAGCAGTTATTCTTTACAGAATAAATTCAACTTGGAAATTGATGTCGCTTCGCTATCTAATGCTTTAGAATGTTTTTAACACTCACAGTGTCATATTTTATATTCATAAAGATGAAATAAGAAACCAAAAATTTGCGCACGGGCGGGACTTGAACCAGCAACCTTTTGGCAAACCGGGCCAAACGCTCTTACCAATTGAGCTACCGTGCTGTCAGTCCGACCCGGCGAAATTTGTGGTTTCTTATGAAAACGTCAATTGCGTGACGCTTAGCGCCATCTAGCCGTCTGTTTATGAAACAGATGGCCCAAGCAGTTATTCTTTACAGAATAAATTCAACTTGGAAATTGATGTCGCTTCGCTATCTAATGCTTTAGATTCACGCAATTGACGTTTTCATAAGAAACCACAAATTTCGCCGGGTCGGACTGACAGCACGGTAGCTCAATTGGTAAGAGCGTTTGGCCCGGTTTGCCAAAAGGTTGCTGGTTCAAGTCCCGCCCGTGCGCAAATTTTTGGTTTCTTATTTCATCTTTATGAATATAAAATATGACACTGTGAGTGTTAAAAACATTCTAAAGCATTAGATAGCGAAGCGACATCAATTTCCAAGTTGAATTTATTCTGTAAAGAATAACTGCTTGGGCCATCTGTTTCATAAACAGACGGCTAGATGGCGCTAAGCGTCACGCAATTGACGTTTTCATAAGAAACCACAAATTTCGCCGGGTCGGACTGACAGCACGGTAGCTCAATTGGTAAGAGCGTTTGGCCCGGTTTGCCAAAAGGTTGCTGGTTCAAGTCCCGCCCGTGCGCAAATTTTTGGTTTCTTATTTCATCTTTATGAATATAAAATATGACACTGTGAGTGTTAAAAACATTCTAAAGCATTAGATAGCGAAGCGACATCAATTTCCAAGTTGAATTTATTCTGTAAAGAATAACTGCTTGGGCCATCTGTTTCATAAACAGACGGCTAGATGGCGCTAAGCGTCACGCAATTGACGTTTTCATAAGAAACCACAAATTTCGCCGGGTCGGACTGACAGCACGGTAGCTCAATTGGTAAGAGCGTTTGGCACGGTTTGCCAAAAGGTTGCTGGTTCAAGTCCCGCCCGTGCGCAAATTTTTGGTTTCTTATTTCATCTTTATGAATATAAAATATGACACTGTGAGTGTTAAAAACATTCTAAAGCATTAGATAGCGAAGCGACATCAATTTCCAAGTTGAATTTATTCTGTAAAGAATAACTGCTTGGGCCATCTGTTTCATAAACAGACGGCTAGATGGCGCTAAGCGTCACGCAATTGACGTTTTCATAAGAAACCACAAATTTCGCCGGGTCGGACTGACAGCACGGTAGCTCAATTGGTAAGAGCGTTTGGCCCGGTTTGCCAAAAGGTTGCTGGTTCAAGTCCCGCCCGTGCGCAAATTTTTGGTTTCTTATTTCATCTTTATGAATATAAAATATGACACTGTGAGTGTTAAAAACATTCTAAAGCATTAGATAGCGAAGCGACATCAATTTCCAAGTTGAATTTATTCTGTAAAGAATAACTGCTTGGGCCATCTGTTTCATAAACAGACGGCTAGATGGCGCTAAGCGTCACGCAATTGACGTTTTCATAAGAAACCACAAATTTCGCCGGGTCGGACTGACAGCACGGTAGCTCAATTGGTAAGAGCGTTTGGCCCGGTTTGCCAAAAGGTTGCTGGTTCAAGTCCCGCCCGTGCGCAAATTTTTGGTTTCTTATTTCATCTTTATGAATATAAAATATGACACTGTGAGTGTTAAAAACATTCTAAAGCATTAGATAGCGAAGCGACATCAATTTCCAAGTTGAATTTATTCTGTAAAGAATAACTGCTTGGGCCATCTGTTTCATAAACAGACGGCTAGATGGCGCTAAGCGTCACGCAATTGACGTTTTCATAAGAAACCACAAATTTCGCCGGGTCGGACTGACAGCACGGTAGCTCAATTGGTAAGAGCGTTTGGCCCGGTTTGCCAAAAGGTTGCTGGTTCAAGTCCCGCCCGTGCGCAAATTTTTGGTTTCTTATTTCATCTTTATGAATATAAAATATGACACTGTGAGTGTTAAAAACATTCTAAAGCATTAGATAGCGAAGCGACATCAATTTCCAAGTTGAATTTATTCTGTAAAGAATAACTGCTTGGGCCATCTGTTTCATAAACAGACGGCTAGATGGCGCTAAGCGTCACGCAATTGACGTTTTCATAAGAAACCACAAATTTCGCCGGGTCGGACTGACAGCACGGTAGCTCAATTGGTAAGAGCGTTTGGCCCGGTTTGCCAAAAGGTTGCTGGTTCAAGTCCCGCCCGTGCGCAAATTTTTGGTTTCTTATTTCATCTTTATGAATATAAAATATGACACTGTGAGTGTTAAAAACATTCTAAAGCATTAGATAGCGAAGCGACATCAATTTCCAAGTTGAATTTATTCTGTAAAGAATAACTGCTTGGGCCATCTGTTTCATAAACAGACGGCTAGATGGCGCTAAGCGTCACGCAATTGACGTTTTCATAAGAAACCACAAATTTCGCCGGGTCGGACTGACAGCACGGTAGCTCAATTGGTAAGAGCGTTTGGCCCGGTTTGCCAAAAGGTTGCTGGTTCAAGTCCCGCCCGTGCGCAAATTTTTGGTTTCTTATTTCATCTTTATGAAAACCCATGCTGCTTGGATGATATGGTAGGTTTGAAATGAAAGTAGAGATGATCAAATACCACCGATTCGAATAGCTTAGATATTGCTGAGAGAATGCTAATTGGTCGATAGTTTTCGCAGCTGGCGCGATCACCGGACTTAAAAATGGGAACAACGTTAGTTTTTTTCCAGCAGTATGGGAATACGCCAGTTCGCAGTGATTTATTAAAGATATGTCGAAGAGTCCAGACGCTTGAGTTTAGCTAGGATTTCCTCGTCATTGAGTACGATTTTAGCAATAAGGTTACTAGTTTGAGAGCAGCGGTTGGTTGACCCCATCTTAGCGCTGTGATTCTCAAATACTGACCCAAAATATTCGGAAAACAACTCACAAATCTCTTTACCGCCGGTAGCTTTGCTCTCACCAAATGTCATGGAGTCAGGTATAGTAGAGTTATTGCGTTTTTTGCTGTTTACGAAGGTCCAAAATGGTTTTACGTTTGTAGACAAGGCATTTTCGATCGATTTAGTGTGTTTTGAATAGCAGCTGTTTGTTAGTTTTCGACATCTAGCTCGAAGGAGGGAAAATGTGTCATAATCTCGCGGATTTTTGTATTTCCTATATCGTTTGTGGTACTTGTTTTTTTCACGTAAACAGTGACGTAAAGCTGGACCAAACCATTTAGGGTATTTATTTGAACAATTTTTGACTGATGGAGTACATTCGGCAATGATCTCATTGATCACATTGTAAAATTTAGCCACCGATTCGTCCACGTCTTCCCCACAAAGTAGATTAGACCAGTCAAGATCACCCATCCTATTTTTCACAATTTCATACTGACACTTAAAGAAATTAAGACGCTTAGTCTCATTCATCTTAAGAGATTTGTAGTGAGGGGACATCTTCATATGTATGACTAGAGCAGGGTGGTGTTTATCTTGTTTTAACAAAGAATTTTCATTGGCTACTGTCATTTTTCCAGATGTGCCGAGTGCAAGGTCTAGTATCGTATTGTTACTATTATGAATGGGGTTAAACTGAGACAAGCCGCAAAGAGCCAAGGTGTCTAAAAGCAATTCACTCTTGTAGTTCATGTCATCGCAACTAGCCGTCATACTACCATCACTTGATATATTCCATGAGATATTGGGCACGTTAAAGTCACCAAATAATAAAAAGGTATTTTGATCACTAGCATTCAGAATGAGACTTTGGAGGTTTGTGTAGAAGGCAGAGAGATCGTCTTTTTTCAAATAGGGAGGCAAGTAGCAGACACATACATTTAAAATCTGATCCGCGTTATTTAATGGCGAGATACTCAACCAGACATCCTCAAGGTCAGATTCCCAGGAGCTCCGTCTGACAGAGGAATATTCTCTTTTTACTGCTACGAGAACACCGCCGCCACCGTCTTTATGATACTTTTCAATGCATGTGGTGTCGCGGTCTCTGCGAAAAACATTGTAATGCTCGTCAAACAGTTCTCCATCGTACACTGAGGTATCAAAATTAGTTTCAGTTAAACATATTAAGTCGTAGTTTGAATTCAGAAAGTTTTTATATATAATTTCAGTTTTACTTTTAGCTCTATTAAGATTCTGGTAATATATTAACATATTTTAAGTTTTTGTTAGTATTACAAACGAATGCTTTGAGTTTAATTCACTTAAAAAGATATATACCTACTAAAGAAAAATACATAGTTACAGCTGATTGTTATACAGGGTTATGGGAAGCCAACTTTGATAAAACGCTAGTGTCTCTTATTAGTATGGCCGGGGATTCTTCATTCCTGCGCACATAGACACGCCCGTACTTTATCCATACAAACTTGAAGTTATTGACTTTAGACCATTTTCTTGCCGCGGCGTGTATTTCCTTGCACTCAGCTGATAGGTGTTCTGTCACGTAGATGTTGCATATGTCACCGCCTACGCCCATATGAGATGAATTAAGTGGAGACGACTTGTTTGATTTGTTATATTTACGTACGGCGGAAATTATAGTGTCTCGGTGCAGTTCTGAGGGCAGCGATACAATGATGTTACGGGGGCGGTCCGAAGATGGATTTAATTTTGCAACACGGCGTATGGATTTAATGTCAGAGTCGGCAATTGGGCACTTTATTACTTCGCATAACTTCTTCAGGGAGTGGAGCAAATTTTCCGAGCGTTTTTCAGGTACAGATTGTATCTCGATGTTGCATTTCCTAGAGGACTTGTCGAGAACCCTGAGAGTTTTATTCATTTGGGTTAGTTCACATTGAAGTTGCAATTTGTCTTCTTCAAGCTTACGAATTTTGTCGGACAGTGCGTTAACTTCTGACTTAACCTCTTTTTGTCCCTCCGCGAGAAAATCTGTGGTGGCTGTAAACTCAGACTTTAGTTTAGAAATTTGGTTGCTCACTTCTTTCCGTAATGTTTCAGTAAAAGATTTTTGAAAATTTGCCAGTTTAGAATCCAGCTTTAAGTCTAAAAGTCTGGAGTTTTACTTTGGTTTGTGCGTTGAACTAACATTTTGTAAATTCTTTTCAGTGACCTTACTAAGACCTTACTAAGACCTTACTTAGACCTTATTTGGATTATTTTTGAAATCAGAACTTCCTTATGGATTGATTTGCATCTTGTCTGCTTTTTTGAGGATGGATCGGTATCGGTGAAATTTTGGGGTAACGTTGCAGAGTTGTTTGTAGTTTGATGCAACAAAGATTTGAAATAGTAACCTCCGTTGAAATCCAAGGTTGGTTTTCCTTGTATTTACTTTAACTTTAGTGAAAAGTGGGATAATTTAGCTATTAATTTAAGCATAACTTAGGAATCCCTTTGAAGATAAATTTTGGAATTAATTAGGAAATTAAAAACTTAAATTGGTGGTTTATCTTTATTATTAGAAAATTGTGAACATAAAGATTTGTAATAGTATAGATATAGATAACTAAATTAGAACCTAACCTAGTCTCTACTGATTTCTGAGCTATTAAGTTTTGTATTTGATTTTCTTGAAGGTGTTAAAAGGTAGATGTGCTATAGCAAATTTGAATAAACTTTTGTTACCAAATGGTATACCCGGGTTTCTTTATTTCATTCGAATATTAGTACCTTTTAAACACCCTTTGTCCACACTAGCCGGGAGTGACGGTGACACTGCCTCTTCTCGACTACGCCGACGTAATAAACTTGATCGACTCCTCAACTACGGTATTCGTTTCATCTTCGGTCTCCGTAAATATGACCACATCTCTGCTTACCGTACCTGCAAGCTTAAATGGCTTCCCATCCGTCATCGCAGAGAAACAAGAATCCTGTGTACACTCTTCAACATACTGCATAACCCTCACTCTCCGACCTATATGACAAAGCGGTTCAACAATCTGACTTCTACAACTTCTTGCAACCTGCGCTCTTCCCATTTTCTTACTCTTCACACTCCTCTTTACAAGTCCGGCTTTATGTCGGACTCTTTCACCATCTCTGCGATTCGCCTTTGGAATTCTCTTCCCATGGAAATCAGAATGTCCTCAAACAAACTTTCTTTTAAGAAGTCTCTCCGCACCCACTATCTTAACCTTGGCTCACTTCAGAATTAACTACTATTTCGTTCACTGCTGTCGGTAATATTTTAATAGATGTCATCAATATCTTCACTTCCCTATCTGTAGTTTATTTTTTATTAAATATATGTATACTATATAAGTTTATTAATCCAATGCTTATATATTCACAAATATTTTTGTTTATCTATGTAATTTTTGTATGTATGTTTATGTTAATGCATTTTAAATATTTGTCCCGCTCAGTACTATTAAATATTCCGCCACTGATATAACTCTCTGCATTTCCCAAGCGGTTGACTGGCAGAGAATGCCATAAGGCATTAAGTCCGCCAATTGTACCATTAACAGTGCAATAAAGTTTAAATAAAAAAAAAAGAATGGTATCTTGATACAATTGTGCCGATGTTTTGATACCTTTTTCACAAAAATATGGCTTAGTCACTCCTTCATAGCTAACACCCCACTAAACCATCACTGAAGTCGGGCAATGCCCACGTTGCACTCTGCCGAATAAATGGGAAGCTTCCTTAGAGCATAAATACGATCATTTGTTTGTTTAAATATTGCTCAATTGTAAAGATTTTCTCATCCGTAAACAATTTTTTTCTGTGATCTCCCTTTGCGTACCGCTTCAGTAGTTTTTTTCGATTTTACCACCCTATTCTTTTTTAAATTATCAGTTAAAATGACCAGTGCGTCTCTTATAAGCTGCAAGTCCTAAGTCATCTTTTAAAATACGTGACATAGTTCTGAGTGCTATCTTCATCTCCCGAGATAAAATCTTTTGCTTGCGGGCAGGATTTCTGCGAATTCTTTCCCTTACTGCTTTGACCACCTTTTTCGTACGAACACTACGTGGATAGCCAGATCTTTTTCTGACACAAACAGACGAGGTCTTATTGTACCTATTGATGGCTATCAAACACAAACATTTGACTAATAACAAGCGTATGGAGAGTTTTAAAAATTGCATTAGACTCCAAACCAACTTTGTGTAATGCAATCACAGCAATTCGGTTCTCTTTATCACCCCACTCCATTTTAATATTGTAAAATGTATTGGCGCCAAAATTAGAAAAAAGCAAATCGTATAAAAATGTCAGATTCAAAATGAGATGTAATATCTTTCTTATTTTTAAATGTAACAGTATTTATGGCCAGACTGTGTATAATGGTTGTGCCGCAATGCTAGGCAATCAAAGAGCGTTATATGTGCACTAGTCTTAGACTTTAACTAGATTTTGAAGGTGTGTGAAGCTGTGTGATTGTACTGTCTAAACCTGTGATTTGGACAGTGAAATGAAAAGTGATATGTTAAGCGTATTCGAAGGTAACAACCCCCTTGGAATAAAGCAGTGTTGACTACCGCTGTTGGTCAAAGTTTTAACAGCATGATAATTATTCGTAAAGATGAAATACGAAACAAAAAACATGCGTATTGGTGGGATTAAAACCAGCAACTTTCTGGCTAACCGGGCCAAACGCTCTTCCAGTTGAGTTACCGTGATGTCGGTTAGACCGTGCGAAATTTTTGGTCTCTCATGCATACGTCACTATGACGTATGCGCTATCTACCCCAACTATTTTACAACAGCAGTGGGCCAAGTAGTTATTCCTTTCAGAATAAATTCAATAATTATTTATTTAATATTATTCATTAATTATTATAATTGCATGTTCATAATATATATACAAGTGGTCCCCTGTTACTTCGTCAGCGCGTTTTGAGTTTGCTATCTCCCTTCCCGTTTCAGCCTGATAAAGCTTTCATCAATAAATTAGCTATACAACACAAAAATATTTTCTCAAATCGGTCCACTAGTTTCAACCCGGCTGGTGTAGTGGTCGAGAAATCGCCTACTACGCAGTTGCAGGTTCGATCCCCGCACAATACAAACATTTGTGTGCATGAACATGTTTGTTTTTCATTGGTCTGGGTGTTTTCTATGTATATCATGTATGTATTTACAAACAAAAAAGTATTTAAGTATTAAATCCGTTGTCTGGCACCCATAACACAAGCTTTGAGTGCGATGTGTGGGAATGTCCAAAGGAAAGAAAAGGAAAGGTTTCTGAGATTACTGCGTTTAAACAAACAAAGTCTTCAGCTTTATAATATTTTGTACAGATGTAAGTGAGCGGATAGCAACCATAGTTGGCGAAAGCTCGCATTGTAGGTACTTACGCTGCGAGTATTATTTTGATGCGGAGTTATTTCAAAACTGCGATAGCTTCTTAAATCTTTATTGAAATCTAATCGTCACCTCAGTGCTTATTTGTTATATGTTCCATTGGTTACTTTTTCAGGTAGACGAGTTTTCATCTATATTTTAAGCAACAGGTTATATTTTTAAGATTTAAAAGTCTCTCATAATACATTGGTTACCTTTAAATTGATTTTTTTATTGATTGACTATGGATGATAACTAATTATATCTTATTTTACTCGTTTAATTTGGAGATAGAACAAACATGCACAAATATAATTACGAACGTGGAGTTAGAACATTGCCTTATTTGAGATAACCCAAAATGACTATTTCATTTTTGCGTGCATAAGTGTTTTATGGCCTAACATGTATACATTGACAGTTTTCAGATTTAATCATGAGTTCTTATACTAGAAATAAATCAATTATTATTTATTTTTTGTAGGTATTTTTTATTATTATCTTCTTTTCTGTGAACTTCTTCATTTTTCTGTATTCGTTTTATTTACTTTATTTGCTTCTTTTACTATACTTTGCCTTTATTTGTAGACTACTTCACTTTTTCCTCTTTTTTAATAGCATTTCCTTCAGTCATTGTGTTTTTGTTCCTTCATTTTTTGTGGATTTTTAGTTTTTAGATTCAATTCCTTAAAAAAGTGTCTTTTTCTCATTTTCCCCTATTTTTGATTTATTTCTTTTATTTACTGATTTATTTCAAGCATTGCTACCTCCGTTTGTTTCCTTTCTTTAAGTGAGTGTCTTTTTTATATTTTGTCGTTCTTTTAAGGGTTCCGTAGACAAATGCCAGAAACGTTACCCTTATAGTTTCGTCAATTATGTCTGTCTGTCCGTCCGTATGTCACAGCCACTTTGTTCTGTAGCATAATATAAGCATCACACTGTAGAAATTTGGTAGGAAGATGTATCCTGTTAACTGCTATTCTTATACAAAAAATAAAACGTAATGATATTTATATTCTGGGAGGGGAGGCTCTCATAAATGAAACTTAAACCGAAAAATTTAATTTGTCAAATATAAAATGTAAATAGTATTTCAATGGTGGCCGGTGCCGCTGGCCGGCCACCATTGAAATACACTCGGGTCATAAGTATTTCAGTAACACCCTGCACCGTCAGAGTAAATAAAGACCTTTAATCAGGAATTGACCATGCCCTGCGACATCTAGACATTCTGTGTTAGAAACAACATCATCATCATCATCATCACTATCGGCCAAAGGACGTCCACTGCTGAACATAGGCCTCCCCCACGGCTTTCCACAGCGACCGATTACTAGCGGTCTGCATCCAGTTTGATCCTGCAATCTTAATAAGGTCGTCTGTCCATCTTGTTGGTGGACGTCCTACGCTGCGTCTTTGGTCGAAGGGTCTCCAATCTAGAACTTTCCTGCCCCAACGGCCATCAGTTCTTCGCGCTATGTGCCCTGCCCTTTGCCACTTGAGCTTACTGATTCTCAAGGCTATGTCCGTTACCTTAGTTCTTCTACGTATCTCCTCGTTTCTGATTCGATCACGTAGAGAAACACCCAGCATAGCCCTCTCCATCGCTCGTTGTGTGACTTTGAGCTTCCTTATAAGGCCCATAGTTACAGACCATGTTTCGGATCCGTATGTCATAATTGGTAACACACACTGGTTGAAGACTTTCGTCTTAAGACACTGAGGTAAATGAGATGAGAAGACACTCTTGCGTAATTTCCCGAACGCTGCCCAGCCGAGTTGGATTCGTCGATTGACCTCTTTCTCGAAGTTGGACCTACCCGATTGGATCACTTGTCCCAGGTAGACGTACTCGTCGACAACTTCGAGATTTGAGTTCCCAATGGATACTGGAGTGGGTAAAACAAGGGAACTCGACATAATTTTCGTCTTCTCCATGTTCATTTTAAGACCCACTTGTTGGGAGACTCGGTCAAGTTTTCGAGCATAGTGCCAAGATCGTCCAGCGTCTTTGTCACAATGACTATATCATCGGCAAATTGGAGGTGTGTGATGTATATGCCATTGACATTGATGCCGATTCCTTCCCATTCCAGAAGATTGAAGGCGTCTTCCAATGCCGCTGTGAACAGTTTCGGAGATATAACATATCCCCCTGTCTCACACCTCTCCGCAGTGGAATCCCCCGTATTCTGCTCCTGTACTCGAACCGACATGGTGGCGTTATTGTAAAGGTACTTTAATATTTATGTGTCTATGTGGCACCGCTGCAGAGACTGATGCACTGTCCAAGTTTTGATCGAATCAAAGGCCTTCTCATAGTCCACAAACGCTAAGCATAGAGGCATATTATACTCCTCTGACTTCTGTATAATTTGCCTATGCGTATGGGTGTGGTCTATGGTACTATAGCCTTTCAGAAACCGGCTTGTCCGGGAGGCTGGAAGTCATCAAACCTACGTGCGAGACGATTCGTGATGACTCTTGAAAACAGCTTATAGACATGGCTCAGGAGTGAGATGGGTCTGTAGTTTTTCAATAAGGTTTTGTCTCCTTTTTTAGGGTTCCGTAGCCGAATGGCAAAAAACGGAACCCTTATAGTTTCGTCAAGTCTGTCTGTCTGTCTGTCTGTCTGTCTGTCTGTCTGTCTGTCTGTCTGTCTGTCTGTCTGTCTGTCTGTCTGTTCGTCCGTATGTCACAGCCATTTTATTCTGTAAATATAAGCATTACACGATTAAAATTTGGTATGCAGATGTATCCTGTTAACCGCTAACCGATTCTCAAACAAAAAATAAAAAATAATGACATTTTAGGGGGGGCTCCCATACATGAAACTAAAACCAAAAAAAAATTTTTTAGTCAAACCTATGCGTGTGGGGTGTCTATGGATAGGTCTTTTAAAATGACATTGAGGTTCCTAAAATCATTTTCTTTTGAAGTCTAACGTTTCTTAGCTAGACGCTTCCAAAATGGAAAAATGGGCGTCCCCCCCCATCTAACTTCTAAACTAAGCGAGTGTAAATTTTGAAAAAAATATATGATGTAGATCATAACAAATACTTTCAACGAAAATTGGTTCGGACGGGATCGAATCAGTAGTTTTAGAGATATAGCACATTTTCTACAACCGCAAACATAACTTTGTACTTCATATAAACACTATGAAAAACAAAGTTATATTTGCAGTCGATAAAATATTGTGGTATTTTACTTAGTAGAAGTAAGTGGATTCCCTAATGCAGTTAAAGTTGGCACGGAACCCTCAGTGCGCGAGTCCGACTCGCACTTGGCCGGTTTTTTGTAGAACAATACCACCACACTCCTGTTCCACGCTTCAAACGTGATGCCCTCCAGCAGCACGGAATTGAAAAGTCTCTGAAGGACTTTAAGTACCGGTGTTCCACCCGCCTTCAGAAGCTCTGCTGTGATTCCGTCCTCGCCAGGTGCCTTGTTGTTTTTGAGCTGTTTAAGGGCCATCCTAATCTCGTAAAGGCTGATGTCCGGTATGTCTTCGGTGTAGTGTCGGGTCAGGATAGCTCGTGGGTCTCTGAACGAGCTATCAACGGGTTTGGCAACTGAGGTGCATAACTGCTCATAGAACATCTCCCTCAAAACCTCTGCTTTCGTCGACGCTTCACTGCCGTCCTCCGTCTTAAGCTTCGTCAACTGGCTTTGCCCAATAAACGTGTTCCTTGCAAACACTTTGGAGCCTTGGTTCCGCTCTGTATTTTCTTTAACACTATTAGTGTTAAAGCAACGGATGTCGTGTCGCAGGGACTTCCATATTTGTCTATTGAGCTGCCTGTAGTTTTCAGCATTAGAAACAACACCCTGTTAAAAATTCATAACGGAATCGAGTGTCAATCAAAAAGTACTTATTTCTCAGTTTGCGGCTGCGTCTACTTGTATTTAGTTTTAGCCATAATTAAACACTTGGTTAATACAATTCAGGTACAAACACACAACGAATTATTTAATATTTGTAGTTTTTCCGAGCTTGACGAACTGATTCCTGTGAAGTCTTCTGGCACAGTGTCAAATAAAACAAAATGGCGAACACGGCGTCGCGCGTTGTGATTGACCAATTAAGTGCATATAGAATACTCGAGCACTGAACTTCTGTTACGATGTAGGATATAAAACAAACACCGGACATAGAACAAATAAGCACAAAATTTACATTTTGGAGCCTTGTTACAAATAAAATGATTATATATTTTTTATGGTTTTGTAAGCAAAAAGTTGTAAGTTTTTCTTAACCTACAGGACTGAAATTTAAATCTTAAAAATACTGCATATAAAGTCAATTTTCGAAAAAATGGTCGAAAGGACAAATAAGCACTGAGGCGACGTAATGATGAAAAAGACATCTTTATTCAAAATGATGCTCGTGATGATGGATGTATTTATTTAGACAAGAATCAATACCCGTGTTTCATACACACATACACCTTCGAGAATAGTTAATTGTAATAAATACATTATATTGTAATAAAAATAAGTCGGGTTTTCCTTCCTGACGCTATTACTCCAGAAAGCACTAACCGATTTCCACGGTTTTACATTCGTTGGAAAGGTCTTGAGCTCCGTAAGGTTTGTAGCAAAGAAAATTCAAATATAAAACAAAAAAAAACTTCTACTTTTAATCAACAAACGAAATGTTACATAAAACGAAGCCATCTGGTGGCGAAACGTAGTTCACAGGGTTTGCTAGTTATATTATAACGTTATATTAAAGGCGTTACTCTCAAGAATTCTAACGTTCTGGTATATCCACATACTTCTTCTGGATGTTTGCGATGCATTAAGTAATCTGCGTATTAGTGTATGCATTTTGTGATACTAGATTATTGATTCACAGGATGCCTAAGACGTAATCAGCATAAATTATAGCTTCAGGTGAAAGTTTAGAATATAATAGAATATAATCAAGTTCTTACTATAATTGTAAGGGTTGAGCATGCACGTTTTATCGATTTGTCGATGTGCAAATATTTCGTTATCGTGCAGTCATATAATTAAATTACTAACGTATATTTCGAATTCAGTAAATCAAGAATGTAAACAGTGCTAAATTACAAAATCTCAGTTAGGTACATAATTAAATTTTTCAACCTTTGTTTTTCTACAATCAAGATGTTACAAGTCAAAATAGGCTTTTAACAAGTCATTATATAGTTTTGATGCGGACCGATATCGAATTTAACGATATTGATCTAATTTACGTTTCAATATCTGTATCCGATTTAAATCGGCCATACCTACTTGATAGCATGCAAAATTCAATTTTTGCTTTATTTGATGCATTCCTCTTCCTCTCCTCCTTCTTCCTTCTATTCGTCCCTTTATTACAATTATGATGACTCTGTGGTGTTGTATCAGTGTCCTAACATTTTTCCTCTTCTACTCTCTATTTACGCAAAATAAATATTTTCATTGAAAGTACTCGTAACAAGCCAGAAACCATAGCGGTTAGCGCAAGCACGTGATGTGCTTGAGTTGCGAGCATTTGGTGCGGATTTGTTTTAAGACTGTGATAACATCTAAGATCTTTATTGAAATCAGATAATGTACAGGAAAATTTTGTTTAAAACGAAAATTTGTTCATGATGATAAATATGTTAATTTTGATTCTTCCCGTGTGCATCATCAACCTTTGAACATAATGCATTATTTTGTATCAAATTTATGAACATAAAATAATTTGTAGTGAGTAAACCATATTAGACAGACAAAAGCCGTTCGAAAATGTATTGTATAGTAGTAGGATGGATGCAGCCTTGTTTGGGAGGCACTCCGAGCTGCAGGTTTTTTTAGGCAGATCGGGACGTCTTCCAAACAACTGACTGTTTGAGCCTGTGTATGTACTAACATAGCTAATAAGTGTCATTGTTACTAATCCTTATGGAGATAATAACTCTGAAATAAATGATTTTATTTTTTTATTTATTGTATAACTTTCAACTCGAAGCAATTCTGTCATACATATTTTTTATGTAACTTCAACGGTTTACGCTGCATTCACAACGGAAGCTTTCAAAAGGAATATTTCCTTCCCGTTTTGAAACATTTTGTATTGTTTCTCTACTCTTATAAACCGTATTATAATGTTTTATGGGCAAAAGCCTTTTTCAATAAATAAGCTATCTAAAGACTTTTTTTAATTGGTATAGTAATTACTGAGCGCGTTCGAACAAACACACTCTTCAGCTTCATAGTACTAGTATGGACGTAGAATAAATAGATAAAATTGTCTATTTCGTTGTGTTTAACAACAATTCGTGACCGATAACCATGTTTAAGATGAACTATTTCTCCAAAATAAACACAAATTCACATAAATTTATGAAAAATAATACATGCAACAAATTAAAAGCGTGCCTTGATGGGCCGCCAAAATATTTTACAGTCGCTAATCACAGTTCTCTCATCTCATCTGCTTCGATTTGGAATATTACTTTTATGATAACACTTCAATCGGAAATGTCACTTTTGTATAACCTACTGATAATAGCTGCGGAAATTTAGCTTTGTTAGCTTAATCATCATCTATAATTAGGTACTTCGATGACGTTTGAAGTTATAACGGGCTTTATCTCAATCTGATTAATTATTCTTTATTAACCATAGAGGTGATTATAATCTCAATTTTATAATTTTATCACACAATCAGCTCAGTCTTTCTATAAAGCTGCTCGCAAATATATTGCAGCTAAAAAAATGGAAAGAAAGTTTGTTTATGTTATAATATTATTGACAACTCAGACTGTAAATTCAAATATACTTTGGGATGAGAGAAATCGAGCTTTAGATCAAAATTTGTATGAAGAAGTGCTGGACCCAAATTTATGTGAAATTCATTTAAATTATGTGGCAGATGATACTTATCTCCATTTGCAATGTAAGTGGCTATACTTATTATTATTATTACTACTTTGTATTAGTTGATTGATATGTTTTTGAATTTTTATCAAGAAATCAAATTAAATTCTGAGCTCATAGTTTTTTAGTTTGTTGGAATGCCGAAATACACACATTAACATGGCCTAGGGATATTTCAATTAAACTTAAATTTAAATAAATATATTAAGACCCCTACACACTAAAATAAACCTTGTTTAAAAGCCTATATAATCTGACAATAAAATTTTAAATACAGTTTAATTATTTAAAAACATGGAAGAAGAGGAAAAACTCAGACAAAATTTCTATCTTAACTTTATTTTCAAAACATTAAAACCTAAACGAAACAAAATATTTGAAAACTTAAAATTATTAATCCATGAATAAACATAAGACTCTCCTGACACATCTGCAGCGGTTCTGCATACTCAAAACAAGGGTGTCAATATCATGTTTTGGAATACTGTCCCAAGGCCTGCTATAATGCGAGAAAAGCTGGTTTTCATGCACAATATCTTCAGGGAAATTCCTAAGAGCTCTTTGTCTTAAGGCCAGTCTGTTTAATAAATAGAGACAAGCTTATAGGTAATTAAAAGACTTGCGAGACTCTTGCTGCAAGACCAAGACCAAGACCAGGTGTATCGATCCAAGAACAAGACCAAGACATTTAGGCAACACTAAGTTAAATGTAAAAGTTAATAGAATTTTAGTAATTTACGTTTAACTGAAATATTCCTTGACCATGTTTTTGTGTGAATCATTTTCATTGACTAAATTGACAGTAATTCAGTAGCTATAGGAAAACTATTACTTGCTCCTGCGATTATGATTTCATATTATTTTTCATTATTAGTAACATTTGCAATTAATTAAATATAAATAATTTAATTTTTCAGTTATTGATGCTGGGATAAGAGTTCCAAAAGGTATTCTAAATGGAATAACAATCGATTTTGGCAATTATCACCAATGCCTTGGTATAAATGTCCAGTTTGAGGATTCTGATATTCAAGGAAAATATTGCCTTATAGAAGTCCCATTTAACCAAACACTGATTTGGCCTGGAATGCCTAGTTTACCTAATTTAGAAAAAAATAACACAAATGAAGCCAGGTTAAAATACAAATACGCAAACGACATGATACTAGGTGGTCGAGTGATGGGTGGGGTTCTGAGTGATTACTCAAGGTATGTTCAATGTTCAAACTGAACTGTTGCTATTAATTTGTGACACAACAAGTTTTTAAAGGCTTGATAAAAATGTGAAATCAATTAAATATATTTTATTCATTTCATTTATTAATATTTACAAGATGTTTGCTTGTAAATATTAATAAGCCTGACTATCATCTAATTAAGTTATTTATATAATTATCTTTTTCATATTTTTTTCAGAGAGTTGGCAGCAAGTTCCTTAGCAGGTCTGACGCTAAGGCTAGGTGTGTGTATTCCAAAAACTTGTACAACAGAGCAAGCCATACCATCACTTTTGTTCAACAATGTTTCTATTGGGTTTCAATTTACTGAAGAATTTTGTCGTCTGCCCAATGACAAGCCATGGGTTGCTGCGGACTATATCGCTGTGTGAGTATATTTAAGTTAAGTCAAAGTTTGAAAATACTTATAGCCTGTTTCTTAATATCCTAACAAGATATGTAAACCTAACATGCACGCCTCGATGCCGTTTATCGCGTCGATAAAATAATTGTATTTCCTAAACAACCTGTTTTGCCAGGGTATCGAGACACATATTTATTTGCTACTGGATTCCATTTCACAGAAAACTATTCTATGAATGTCAATACATGTTTTTTCTTTATTTATCGAATAGTTAATAATCTTCGTTTCAAAACATCGCTTAACATTTCACAGAATAAATGATTCGCATTTTTTTAAGTATGCTCGTAATAACAATATATCAAACTAATGTTGCATATAATTATTAAGTTATCGATAAAACCACTCATAAAAACATGTTTCAATGTGAAACGGTTCCTATAGCATAGAATTATGAGATATTTAGAAACATGCGCATGCAAGTAAGAAGGCATAAATTAATGCAAGCATGAAAGCAAGCAGGAATACAGTAGGTACGCTTGCATTTATTGCATGCAAGTAAAAAGGAATGCATGCAATCATGCAAGCAGGCATTCATTAATGCATGCATGCAAGCATGCACGCATGCATTAATGCATGCATGATGAATGTAAAAAATTGCGACTGCATCGATGCTGTATTGCGACCGCATCGTGACTGCATTGCTGCTAAAAATCGCAGCGTGCAAACTGTCTTAAATTGTTTTTTATGTAAAGTTTTGCCTGCAGCAGCAAATAAAGTTCTATTTTTCTTTTTTTTTAGGGTTCTTCTTTCTTTTTTTGGATGTTTGAGTCTCACAAGTACAATTTACGATGTAGTTAATCAGTTCGTTTACAAAAATGGTAAGTTTTCATTAACATTCATATCATGTGTTTTGTTTTGGAACCAGTGTTAATAAAAATGAAAATAAATGTGTGGATACATTAAAATATTCTGCAGAAAAATGAAACTATTTAGGTATTTTTTCAGTAAAATGCCTCGTTTCTACAAAGCTTAACAAAACTAACTGCATTTTTTCTCGGTGGTAATTATGTTGCTAAAATATTTTTTTTTGTATGGGAATTATCGAATTCATGTTTTTTACTAGCATCAGCTGATCGACAATCTTTTAGAAATGAAATTAATATTATTTATTTGCCTTTGGTAAAGGGTAAATTGTTGAAGGTATTATTCATATTCGTGTATTTTTTTTTTGGAAAGCAAAGTTTTTTTGGATTGCTAACTTGGTCTCGTACAAAAATGTTAATATTTGAGCTTCAGACTCAGCCCCAAGAAGGAATGCAGTTAATTTTGATAGACCTTATTATAAAAGTATCTCAGGTAAACGCGAATTATTTTTGAAAATCGTTTATTTCTTACAACTCAACACTCGACGCCATTTTACGGCGTAAGAAAGGGACATAAGATACATGTCATACTTTTGGCGCGAATGCGTGCGCAAGCTAGAAAAGGAGCTACTTTTAAAAATGGCTTAAAGTCGGCTATTTTGATCAACTGCTCGAACCGAACAGACCTAGTATTCTATATAAACATTATTAAACACAAAACCGTCCCTCAACACGTATAAATACAGCGATAATGTATTAAGCATAATTTGGACTTTCACACCTTGACTTAGATCAAACAATCACATTTTGACATTTGCCCTAATGCCGTATAAAGACCATTTAATCAGAACTAAATTAATGTACCTTAAAGAAACCGGCTTTTTAATGCCGATATTTTACAATAAGTGCCTCTTATGTCTAACGACTTAATAATTCAAATATTTTACAACCACTGCCTCTTAGGACGATCGAATTCTTAATGCCGATATTTTACACAAGTGTATTTTAAAGCTATCGACTTCTAAATGCCGATACTCTCTTCAGACTATCGACTTTATAATGTCAATATTTTACAACCAGTGCCTTTTACAGCTATCGACTTCTTAATGCCACCATTCAGACGCCTCCTATGGCTATCGACTCCTTAATGCTGACATTACATAGCAAATGCATCTGAATACTAATGAATTCTTCTGACGATATTCAAACCTATGCCTCATAAGGCTATCGACTTCTCAATGCCGATATTCAAATATACGCCTTTTAAAGCTATCGACTTCTTAATTCCGCTATTAAAACACATACCACTTAAGGCTATCGACTTCTCAATGCCAATATTCAAACACATGTCTTAAGAGACATGTGTTTGAATATTGGCATTGAGAAGGCTACCGACTTGTTAATGCAATAAAATAAATGAGATTATAACATTTTTATTCGATTTAAAGATTTCAAGATTTCATTCATTATACTTTTTCGTACAACTACCCTTGATAATACAAAACACCATTTCCAACATGTAAACCATTTTTCAACTTAAAATATTGTTTTTCACCAGTGTTTAGTATTTTTTTTTCACTCTTTGGGAAGCCTTATATATACCACTCAATTACTTTATGCAAATCCTCATCAAGTAATGTTTCACTTCTGAACTGTTCTAATCTTTTATCAGAAATAGCTAACCCCGACCCAAAACTATGTACTTACTTCTGTAAACTAGTTACTTTGACATTATCCCTTTTAAAATTTCTAGACAAGTAATCAGCAACAAAAATTTTGGAACCCGGAATATATTAAACATCCAAATCATTCTTCAAAAGTTTCAACACCATCCTCTGTAATCTAGCACTTATTTCATTTATATCCTCATTAACAATGGCTATAAGGTGCTTGTGATCAGTCTGTACAAAAAAAAATCTACCATACACAAACTGATGACACTTTTCCAACGATGCACATATAGCATACAACTCTTTTTCAATAGGTGCCCATCTTTTTTGTCATTCAGTGTATTCTCGAGAATTAAAAAAATAGGCTTATTATTTTGTAACAAACATGCACCTTGGTGGTTCTTTGAGTTATCAGTTTGTAACTTTGTAACACCACTGTTCCTTTTATAGTAAGTATTCCTAAAAAAGGAGCACTATTTAACTTATTTTTAAGCAACTGAAACGCTTTCTGCTCCCCAAACAAAATGATTCTCTTTCTTAACAATTGTCACAATGGCTCTGTATTTTTGGAATACTCTGGAACAAATTTGCTCAGATAATTAGTCATTCCTAAAACTTTAAAATAAGTTGGCTCACTTAACTCTGTTATTGACTAAATATCTCCTGGATCAACTTTATACCCTCCTTTGACACTATCAACCCTACATAATTTACATGGTCTGGGAACTTCTCATTGATGTACATCAATCGATATCAATTATTCTATTAGGTACAATCAATCACTTCAAAACATAAGCGTTTTAATGGCAGAAGTTTTAAAGATAGCTTTAAGTATTCACTTTTATCAGGTCTACAAAATAATTTATTAGCAGTAACTACAGAATCAAACACCAAAGTATTGTTAAGTACATTATAAGTACTATTTATAAGTACAATCAATTATTCTATTAGGTACAATCAATCATTTCAAAACATAAACATTTTAATGGCAGAAGTTTTAAAAATAGCTTTAAGTATTACCTTTTATCAGGTCTACAAAATTAATTTATTAACAGTAACTACAGAATCAAACACCAAAGTATTGTTTCCTGAATAGGTTACTAAATATTGTGTACAATAAAACTAATAAAAAATACTAAGCAATAATGCTGAATAACAATAATAATGTTTAAAATGTTTAAAGTGTAGGCACTTTTACATCATAAACAATACATAGCACAGCACCACCATTTTTGTTAACACTTCACTTTTATCACACATCACACAAATCAGCGAAGTACTGAAGCATACACAACTTAAAGTGTCCATTTTATAACTGACACGAATAAATGACACGAATAACGTGAGAACTTCTCAAATAGGCACAAACCGGCTTCTGCGTCTTGCGCACGGTCAGGTTTTTGAAAACTTAGTAAACTACGGATTTTGACCGAGATAGCATTCACGCGGACGATAGGGACAGTAATCCCTCTTCTGAGCTAAACGAAGCTCAGGTAAACATGGTTTACTTGTTAAAATCATTTATTTATCAGAAAACAACACACGACGACATTTTCCGGCGCAAGAGAAATACAGGAGATACATGTCATATTTTAGACGCGAATGCTCGCGTGTTAGACTCCGCCAACCGTAACTTTGTCAGTAACACTCAATGCTCCACTTAAGATATTGCTGAGTATGTATTAATTATATAAGTGTTTAAGTTCGTTTTAAGTTAGTTGTTAAAATAGATAACTGCACTAGCACTACTCAAAATGTCACTTTTGGAATTCCTCAAGGATCTATAATTGGGCCATTAATGTTTTTAATATATATAAATAATATTTGTAATATAGGTCTCACCGGGCACCTCACCTTATATGCCGATGACACCTGTCTCTTTTATTTTGGGGAGTCAATCCAGGAGCTCATAAAAGATGCTCAACATGATCTTGACATGCTCAATGTGTGGCTAAAATCCAACTTGTTAACAATTAATACTTTAAAAACATCTTTTATGATTTTTGCCGCGAAAAATAAACAAATACCTGAACTTCCACCACTAATTATTAACGATGATATAATACGCCGCGTCGGTCAAGAAAAATACCTAGGACTTCATATCGATCATAAACTAACATGGAAGTTACACATTGAGCAGGTAAGAACAAAATTAACATCTGTTTTAGGAGCAGTAAAAAAGATCGCACACTGCATCCCATACAGCGTACGGAAAATGATATATAACTCGCTGGTTAAATCACATCTTGAATACCTGATTGAAATATGGGGATCAGCAGCCGTAACTAATTTAGCCCAATTGCAAAGGACACAGAATAAAATCATAAAAGTCTTATTTCATTACCACTACTTGACTCCAACACATCAACTGTATCAAAACACAAAAATATTGAATATTAATCAACTTTATAAATATTATACTTGCATTCTCATTCGAAATATTAACACTAAACGGATTCAATCAAATTTACAATTAAATAAAAGGAAATTTAAACATAATTTAAGAAATCGCAACCAAATTCAGATAATAAGTGCGCGTACGAATTATGGAAGGAAAACGATATTGTTTGAGGGAGTGCAGCTGTACAACAAATTGCCAAATCATATTAAGGACTGCGAAAGCTTGAATTTATATAAATCTAAGCTAAGGGAATATGTTTTAAGCACGCATTAATTCTAGTACCTAAGAGGCATTATTATTAGAAAAATATTTTTTATGTATCTCATTTTAAGTGAACTGTAATTAGTTTTTATGAGAATAAATTCTTTAAACCTTAAACCTTAAAGAATATCTTTTAATAGTGTTAGCCTGCTCAATTGAGCAGGCTTACACTATTAAAAGATATTCTATTTACTTAATTTAGTAAATAAATCTTTTTTGAACTTTAAGTTAGCCATTATTGTTTAATTAGCGCAGCCGGTAGGCTCCCAGTAGTTGGGAACGCGAATTTTTTTGTAGTTTTCAACAAAATGAAACTGTAACTTATCCCCGCGTCATCACGTCTGTCTCTACAGTAAGACAGGGATTATCAAACAAATAAAATTATCGAATAAGGACGTCAAGCAACAGCAGCCAGAGCCACAACAAGTATTCACGTCATGGAAAGAGCTACGAGTCTGTGAGTAAAACTTTTCACATTCCTGTCACTTTCCCTCTATGAACCTTAGTAAAATTTATATTATGTGTTATTAGGGATTAGAAAACGCTTTCATAAAATCAGGATAAACTTTTTCGCATTACTTTTAACTTATATTTCACCGCGTTACTTTCGATTTACGTTTTAACTTTGTGTATTATTTGTGTGTTGTTTTATTTAAAATTAAATTATTCAATTTCCTTCCAAGATGGTTAAGATGATTCCCTGTTTCGAAAGAGACGCTAGGCAATTACCATTATTCATTAAAAAATGCGAATATATTTTGCAGACTTTTGGCAGCTGCACCAAGCGGCACAAAACATGTGTATTTTTCATATTATTAATAGGAGGCTAGGAGGACAAGCCGCAAATTTAGTAGGAGAAAGGGACAATATCGATACGTGACAGGAGCTTAAAGACCTACTCAATTAAGGTATCTACGTACTGAAGAGTGCCTCGTATTAGTATTAGAATCATTCGCAAAAATACAAAGAAATGAAAGTTATTAAGAGTTTTGTCATAGGATTCAAAACCTCAGAATAATACTGATTGTTAAAGTAAATGCAACTATACGGGATGCAAATGTGATGAGGGCAAAGCAGGAGATAAATATAAATATGGACTTCAGGAATATCAGCTACTTGCACGACCAACGTCAACCTAATTTATTGGCACTGAACTGACCTCAAAACAATGTTGATAGACCTTCATATTTCCAAAATAACAACTTCAAAAGAGACCAGAACATCAACAAAAACTTTTCACCAAAATTCTTCAATGCAGTCTCATAATACTTTTGGATCAAGTAACTCGCGTCAGAGTCGGGTGCAGCAATCGACCTGCAGACAGATGCAATATAAGTATTTCGTGGACAAAACCCCGCGTAACACGAGCAGTCCATAAGTTGGGTCAGGTAGCAACACTTATGTAATAATTTGAACTGCAATTTCCACGAATGAAAGTGAAAACGATTACAATGTAAATGATTACGAGTATGACTTACCTCTTCTAGGAACGTCTGAAGTATCAGAAAACGTAGAATTATTTTAAATGTCGGCCTTAACAATAGAGAAAAGAGAATATTATAATATGATATATTAAAATTCACCGCACAGATTACTAAGAGTAAATGCTCACAGATTACTTATTTGTAGGTACTATAAATGCTTCACCGGCGCCTCAGGCCAGAGACAAAATGTTCTTGACTGGTAATTCTTTTTTTTATATTCTTTCCGCATTGACAGAGTGGCAGCGATGTTGTGTGGCACGGTCCGATTGACAGCTACAAGCGTAATGCAACGGCAGTGCATGCAGCAGAAATTTATTTCTTTTGTATTTATTTTCCTTTCTTCTTCTTTTTGTCTTCAGTTTCTTTATTGATTTTTAATGATGATAGTAATGTGCTTTTACTATTCTTGTATTTATTTTTTATTTTTGTCTGATTAAATTCTCTATATATGTGTGACATGCCTCGCGCTTTCACGAATTATGTTGAGTGGGGACCTTCTTGACACATAGGTACCAATTATTTTAACTGCTTTAATACTTATTCAATAATTTATTACTTCATTATGAATTATCAATATGATTTTTTTTTAAAAAACAATTTTTATAGTAATTTGCACGTAATTTATGTGTCAAATAAAATATTTTCTATTCTATTTTATTCTACTAATTGCGACAAAGACTTAATCTGGAAGATTCACATTCAAATTGAAATTGCAGAGTTAGGTTCTGTTTTTTTGAAAAAAAAAAACGGCGAACAAATATTTTAAACAGTTTAAAAATATGAACGGTTCGAAGTTGTGAGCACACATGCTTCTAACCAGCATAATTAGGTCATTAATATTACATTACCGAATATTTGTAAAGTTCATTAAGACAAAAGTTTTACGTGTAAAACGTAGATTATAGATACGATGATTTAATAGGAACTGATTTACTGAAACAGCTCGATGCAAACATCGATATGAGAACATAGATGCTTTTACTAGAGACACGATTCCTATCATATACTCACCACCCATAAGAATTTCATATAATTTACCAAAACTTCCTTTAACCTACTAAACGGTAGCGGAATATTAGACCACGTAATATTCCACGATGGAATTAGGATGCCCGCCGCATTAGTTTCATATAAAAAAAGGTTTCGCAACGACAGTAATTCAGAATTATAAGGTTTATTAAAGACTTAAACTAAAAAGCTAAAATTACTAGACCATTGACAGTATGCCTTTAAAAGGGTCAAAAAAATAGAAATTAACGAAGTGTAGTTAATAGATTCTAAACTTGTAAGAAGCTTTTAGAAAATGCACCTCTATGGCAATTTCCAGACTTCAGAAATCTTTTGTTCTCACAACTGACTCGTCAAATAACGCCAAAGCTGTTGTGTTTCAAGGACCTTTAGGGTATGATAAACCCATAGCGTACTTTAGTAAAACGTTAGTCGACACGCAAACTAGGTATAGTTCAGCAGGCCCTTCTAGCTATTATTAAAGGTGTCACACACTTTAGATCGTACCTATAAGGTGATAAGATTGTAATATATGCTGATCACCGACCGTTACCATGGCTTTACTCGTTAAAGGAGCTGAAAAGTAAACTCATGTGGTGGCGATTAAGGTTAAAAAAATATGATTTTGAAATCAAAAATAAGAAGAAACCCCAAAAAATCGAACGCAGACGCCTTGTCAAGGATAAGCTTAAACGCCATATACGATGACATTGAATCTATGCTAGTCAATGTAGATAGAGATAGCAATAAGATCCAGGATATTGTGAAGGAATCAGACGAAGCTATAGTCAAGAACAGCAAGGGGGGTTCAGAGTTAGAATCGATGTAAATCTCTCTGACGATGGTGCCACCGCTCACTCAATATCTAACAGGGGACATGATGGAATACCTATATTCAATAAAGCCATCGACATAAAGACAAGACAAGACATAGCATATAGACCAAACTTTACTTCAGTAATCACTCAACTTTACAAAAAAAGGTATAACTTACTTCGTTGAATGTACAGAACGAGTTATAAATGTCATAGATTTCGAAGAAGACCAAGTAGAATTAATATGTAAATACGAGTATTACGAAGGAAAAAATTCCAACACGGTATTAATCAAACATATAAGGAGACTTAAACTTAATTTTTGGTGGAAAAAAAAGGTACAATAACCGCCACGGATGCGGACAATGCTAAAAAAATAAATATGAAAGGAATCCCATTATACTACACACAATTAACTCAAACACAAGATGCACCATTTCAAGAAGTTTTTATAGATTTACTTTTCATAGAGGGCAAATATTATTTAACGGCCGTAGACGCCTTTAGCAAATTAGCACAGGCTACTTTCATCCCAAATCGAAGCACATCTAAAGTAGTTAACTACTTAAAGCTTTGATTAAATATTTCAGTATGCACGTCATACCTTAAACAAACAATTGCGACTCCGGAGCAGAGTTAAATAATGAACTTTTCCAAGAACTCCTGAACTTTTATAAGATTGAGTTACATAAAGGAACACCTAATTATCCGTCTTTAATGGCTATAGTAAAAAGGTTCCATTCCACGATTATAGAAATATAAAGATTAGCTAAGTATGAAAGGAATGGACAGTATGCTTTTTCAGTCATGACTTATGCCATTATGGCTTATAACAACACAATTCCTAGAGCCACTAACTACACCCTATTCAAAATTGCGTTTAAACACACAGAAACAGGGAGCGTATTTGACACCGATAGGGAGATGAAATTGCTACAAAAACTAGTCAGAGATGATAGGAAACGGCTAAGAAAATTTTATGAGTTAGTGAAGGACAAGTTAGAAACAGAGAAGATACAGGTAATAGAAAAGAAGGGAGGCGAAGAACCGCCGAACTTTAAAGAAAGAGACTAAATATTTATGAAAAATAGCCGTACTAGAAAATTTTAGAACTTACCGTGGTTTGAAGCAGTTAAGGTCATAGGAGAATGTAGCAGAAATATATTACCAGTCCATGTTAAAAATGAAACAAGTAGAGTAGCTATTAAGAATATGAAACGCCCTTCACAGGTGGTTCGTGATGGTACTAGTACTAGCAAATTGGAGACTCAGCCTGAACACTCAGAAACTAGACCCAAATCCAGGAATAGCACCCATTAGCATTGGGACAGCAACGAGGAAAACTGATCACTGGCCACAGTTAAAACATTAGATTTAAATTAAATCAAACAACAAATACAGAATAATTCGCAGGTATACAATAACACGAACTTTTAGCATTTAGAAAAACAGAAACGCGTAGGAAGTTACTACGTTTAAATGTCCAAATAGATTCGTGCATTAAGTTGAAAAGAGGTAGGTTAAATCAAATATTACCAACATTTAGAATTAAGCCAGGTTTATTGATCCATTAGGATCTTTAGTTAAAATAATTTGAGGGTGTTTAGATAATAATGACGCTGTCAAATATGAAGCGAAAATAAATAAACTTAAGGATAAAGAACATCGTATAGAGATAAATATTTCTTTAATGAAATTGCCGTAGAAAAAATAATTAATGTTTCTAACGATATTAATCTTAATGTTAAATACATTAACTATAACAATTACCGTTTAGGTATGATAGTTAAAAATCAAACTACCCTTCATAGTTCACTCAGGGTAATGAATGCTATGTAGCAAATTCTAAATGACTTTCTAACCTTATATCAGATGATTTATGAAATAGAAACGTCTACGGCCTATAGAAAGCTCCATATTTTTCATAAATCGATTATTAATTCAACGGAACTTCTCGATATTTTTCTGGAAATAGAAAAACAAGCAAATCTTCTAAAGAAATTGGACGAACAAAGTTTAGTTAACCTTGAACAAAATATGGTTATGAAGTTATATTTGAATAAAAAGTATAAGTTTTATAATAAATATCGCTAGTAGAAAAATACACATTTAATTATTACAGAGTTACGCCTATCCCTATCTATAATCCCATTACCTATTAAACCCATATCATAATTCCACACTACCCTTACCTTATGATGAAAAGTTTGAAAACACTCCCGTAACTCAGGCCAGTGAGGAAATAATCCAATAATCAAATGAATTCTGCATGAAACAACTTATGTTCATTAACTTAACTCATTGCTCATTAACTTCAGCACCTGTCAGCGACGCAAGGTTTAAGTCGAGAAAAGAAGAACCCAGCCTATCACGAGCAGCCTATGGTTACTGTTCTTTAAGGAGGAAACCACCATGACTGAAAACTGTCAAAAGAAGATTCGAAAATACACCGTATGAAGTACATACATTCTGTTACGATGGCAAGAATGTCCTATTCAAATAGATGGATCCACCATAGCACCACTAACAAACGCCACGGCTGTAGTGACCAACGTGCCACCAATCCATTTACCAGAGTACAATAACAAGGACCTGCCATGATGGAAACCCATCAGCTTGCATAATGTGGACCTAAGAGATATAAGTGCAGTGTTAAGTAATGTGGAATAGACAACGGTGAAAACAGCTCCTTTAGTATAACAACAACTATAAGTGTATGGACAATAAGTATCTATGCTGTTTTCAATGGAATAGTAGTAGTAATGGTTTATATGTTTTTCAATAAAAATTGTGTTGTGAAACTGTATTGCCCGTGAAAAAATCCTTATTAGGGGAGGGAGGTGTCAGAGCCGCCAACCCCACATATTTCATGTTTGTTAGTAACACTCAATACTCCACATAATATTTTGCTGAGAATGTATTAATTATATTATATAAGCTCGTGTATTAGTTAGTTTTATTAAATATCTTGTAGTAGTGCAAGGCTGCCCAATTAAGTAAATAAGTCTTTTTTTACGTTAAACCCGCCGTTAATATTTAATACGCTCAAGCTAGGAAAGGAGCTACTTTTTAAAATGTCTATATGTATTTTAAATATATGAATTTTGCAGAGCAACAAAAATCAATCTGCACAACATTTTCGGTCTATACTAATGGTCAACGACTGATGAAATTTCCCTCTGGACCTAATGTGATACATTGTTTGGATGGCATTCGAGCACTGTCAATGACTTGGGTCACAATCGCTCATGCGTTTACTTCAGAGCCATATATACTCAATACGTTTGATACTTTCGAGGTATGTTCAGTGAATTTATCTTTTTGAAATGTATAATTATTATCTTTATTGATCTAATAAAATCTGTCATTAAGTAGCAGTTTAACGGAAGCAGTTTCTAAATACCCTGTTCATCTATTTGGTGTATGTTTTAGTGGTTAATCTCAGCTGAAGCTCTCTGGTTGACTTCAGCTCACCTGGCTGTTGATACATTCTTCCTTCTAAGCGGCCTTTTGCTGGTTTACACTACAGTTGGGAAGCTAACTGGCAGTAAGTACTAGGCACAAGTTAAGTAAATGTATGTTCATTTGAAATTTAACGCTTAAACCAAAAAACATATCCTGTGTTTTTTGACACGAATTTATGACTTAGACTAGTTTAAACATGGTTCTAAATTGCTTTAGATTTTTTGATAGAAAGAAAGATAGAAAATATTTTTATTCGACCAAAAAGCATTATCATTAGATTACATTTCAAAGATTTTTGGATAGAATAATCTGCTCAAAACAAATAAAAAAGTATGGGTACATAAAAATATCGATATTAATATACTAATAATAATTAATATTTTAAGGATTTTAGGAAGATTTGATTGTTTGTTTGTTTATTTGCATCGATTTGGCTCCGAAACTACTGGCCTGATTTGAAAAAGTCTTTCACCATTAAAATTCTGCATTATCTGTGGTAAACATATGGATCTATTAAATTAACATTTATATCGCCTTAAAACACAGTATACACGTCATACAGTATGTTCAATATACACACCTTTATGAAATGAAGCCTATATTCTCATGTATGAATTTTTATTTATTTATATTAAAATCTATTTAATAGTTTTTGCGTGAAGAAGTAACAAACTCACATCCATCATAATCCATACTCACAAACTTTCGCGTTTATAATATTAGTAGGATTTCCTATTTTACTACAGTTTGTCTTTATCATGATTTAATTGTCTTTTTATTTAGCGAATATACTTTTCTTGATATAGAATTCACCCCTGGCAACGAATACTAGGCCAATCAAAAAGTATTGCGAAAAAAGTTTTTATGTATAGGAGTCGGGCTAGTTAGAATCTTTTTGAAAAAAAAAGACTAATAATGAGTAAAACTAGGTGTGTTGCATTTTCAAAATTTACCTCTTCATTTTTTTGTGAGCCAATTCAAATTATCTTGTCTGACTTAAAAATGAATCTGCGCCGGAAACATTTTAGAGCTATGATTTTTAACAATTTCAAGTGTCACCTGAAACCGGAAGTTTCGTTCGATAGACTTCAAATGACATTTATGGATGGAGGGGTCCAAGGCCACCGTCTATCGTTGGTCTAACGAATTCAAGCGCAGTCGACCAACCTTGGGGGATGAAGAACGAAGCAAAAGGGTGACCCTTTGACAGCTATTACGGAAGAAAACGTGCTAGCAGTGAAAAATTTAATAGGCAAATTACATATCAGGAGATTCAGCACATATTGAAGATTGGATCGGGAAGAGTTTTTGGGATTCTACGCGGAAATCTCTGCGATAGGAGGATAGTACCACGCGGGGTGCCGCACTGCTCACCGACGCTGAGAAACAGGCCCGGGTGGAATGTTGCCGTTATATGCTGAACAAGTTTGAAGCAGGTTCGTCTCGGCGTGTTTACGACATCGTTACAGGTGACGAGTCCTGGATTTATCAATCCGATCCAGGAACCAAGCGCATGTCGACAGTTTGGGTGTTACAAAATGAACCAACGCCAACCAAATTGAAGGGATCTCGGATGGTGTCTTTGTCTGTCTGGTGTCGATTCTCTTACGAGATCAAAGAAGCATCAACGCCAAATGGTATAATACCAAATGTTTACCAGAAGTTTTTTTTTCTGTAGTGAGCAACCAGCGACCAAACACTGGGCTCCACGGACTACTGCTCCACCACAACAATGCGCCTGCACACACCGCGCTCAAAACGAGAGACTTCCTAGACAGCACGCCAGTCAAACTTCTGGGCCACCCTTCTTAGCCAGCCAGCCCTGAAGTAGCATCGTGTGACTTCTTTTTATTTCCAAAAATAAAAAATCTGCTCAAACGGATACAATTTTCGTCGCCGAAAGATGCACTGGCTGAGTTAGAATGGGCTATACACAAGGTGTTTGTGGCGGACTGGAAAAAGTATTTTGAAATCTGGTTCAGACGCATGAATCTTTGTATCGAGGCTGTTGGAAAATACTTTATAAAGATATATGTACGTGTAGAACTATTTTTTTGTGTCGCACATCTTTCCCACGCACAAAGTGTCCCACGTATTGATAGATCATTTTTTTCACGTTACTTTCTTTTTGTAAGAAAAAATATTATGAGGCGCCCTTAAATTATACATTTCACTTGTAAATAAAACAAAAAAAAATATTATTTTGTTACCATAATGTTTGTGCGTATTATAAAACCAATAGGTATAAAATTATCCCAATTAGCTTATTATATTTTTTCAATCCTGCTGTCGAAACACTCAAAGAAGAATCGTTATGACGGCAAATGTCCGCACGTGAAAGAGGCTGTCGGCGAAACGTTCATAATCAAAAGGTTCTGTCGGTGAATGATCCAAAACCATTTGGTTACTTTGACTTATTAATAAAATTATAATAACGTGGACTTATCCGATGCAACTATTTTGATTATTATTTTATAATATTTGTTACCGAGTTAACCATAAAATTATTATGGAATATTAATTTTATGGAACTGGTACGTTGATATTCGACCAAACTTCGATATTTCTATAGAAAGTAATAAAAAATCTAGCCAGAACCCAAGCCCCAGATTTTAATACCATCTTTTTGTTTCAGAGAAACTATTGCAGAACTTGCATTTATTTTACCTAAATCGCATTCTTCGCATGTTTCCTATGCTAGCCCTCGGTGTTCTCTTGGAAGCTTCTTTGTACAACCGCGTAACAGATGGACCTAAATGGACCAGGGTGATTGACAGAGTAGAATCATGCAGAACTTATTGGTGGACCACTTTGCTGCATGTACAGAATTGGGTGAACCCAAAAAATATCGTAAGTTTTTGAGTTGTGAAACCTCATATCAACCGATCGTTATGGAAAATAATCAAAAATGTATCTTGAGATTTATAATATGCATTCTTTTTAATGAAATTAGAAACCGAAAATTGCGCACGGGTGGAATTCAAAATTGCAACCTCTGGCAAACCGTGCCAAAGCTCTTTCTAATCGAGCTACCGTGCCGTTGATACGAACGCGCGTAATTTCAATACCCCAAGTACGAATGATTTGCGTCGAAGTATTATTATTAACGTAATCATTTCTATGAGAACTTAAAAGCGTCTCTATCGGACGTAAGACAAACTTAATTTGGCAGCACGAATGCTTGACATTTGTTTCTCGTAACGTTTTCTATAGTGTTAAACTGAATTTGCATGCACCTTTCTTTGACGTATAGTATCGTGAGTATCAACAAAATTACTTGAGATTGAGAGAGCTAATAATAGCAAAAAGAAAATAGGTAAGTCTATAACTTTCTTTAATTCTGGAATGGGAAAAATTATCTTTATATTTTAAAAGACAAATATTTACATAACTGACCATGCTACAAATATATTGGTCGTAATTTTGTTTCTTTATAAATTTATCTTCGATTTCACTTAAATATTATAATCATCATTTATCATCATCAACATCATTATCAGCCAAAGGACGTCTACTGCTGAACATATACCCTCCCCCACGGATTTCCACGGCAACCAAACACTTGTGGTCTGCATCCAGTTTGATCCTGCGATCTTTATAAGGTCGTCCGTTCATCTTGTCGGTGGACGTCCGTAGAGAAAGACCCAGCATAGCCCTCTCCATCGCTCGTTGTGTAATTTTGAGCTTCTTAATAAGGCCCATAGTTAGAGACTATGAGACCTACCCAATTTGGTCACTTGTCTCAGGTAGACGTAGTCGTCGATAACTTCGAGAGTTGAGTTCCCAACGGATACTGGAGTGGGTACAACATGGTAGCTCGACATAAGTTTCGGAGATATAACATCTCCCTGTTTCATACCTCTTCACAGTGGAATCGCCCTCGTGTTCTGCTCCTGTAATCGGACCGACATGGTAACGTTATCGTAAAAGGCACTTTAACATCTCTATATACCTATAGTCTATGTGGCACCGCTGCAGAGACTGAAGCACTGCCCAAGCTTCGATCGAATCAAAGGCCTTTTTATAGTCCACAAACGCTAAGCATAGAGGCATATTATACTCCTCTGACTTCTGTATAATTTGCCTAAGCGTGTGAATGTAGTCTATGGTACTATAGCTTTTTCGGAAACCGGCTTGTTCGGGAGGCTGGAAGTCATCAAACCTACGTGCGAGACGATTCGTGATGGCCCTTAAAAAAAGCTTCTAGACATGGCTCAAGAGTAAGATGGGTCTATAGTTCTTCAATAAAGTTTTGTCTTTTTTTTTGAAGAACAACACCACCACACTGTTTCACGCCAAAGGCGTGATGCCTTCCAGCAGCCCGGAATTAAAGAGTCTCTGAAGAACTTTAAGTACCGATGTTCCACCCGCCTTCAGAAACTCTACTGCGATTCCACCATTGCCAGGTACCTTGTTGTTTTTGAGCTGTTTAAACGCCATCCTAATCTCGTAGAGGCTGATGTCCGGGATGTCTTCGGTGATGTGTCGGGTCAGGATAGCTCTTGGGTCTCTGGCTGAGCTATCAACGGGTTTGGCAACTGAGGTGTACAACTGCCCATAGAACCTTTCGATCTCCCTTAAAACCTTTACTTTCGTCGACGCTACACTGCCGTCTTTCGTCTTAAGCTTCGTCAACAGACTTTGTCTAATAGACATGTCCCTTAAAAACACTTGGAGCCTTGGTTCCGCTTTATCGTTTCTTTATCACTATTAGTGTTAAAGTCGAGAGTGTGGACCGAGAGTTTTTTGGGCCTATTTTTACGGTCAGGCCTAAAATACTTAGATCCAAACGTTGGGATAGTTTCCACAAATCCGTTGTTTATTTCGTCCACTGAAACGCATTTTTTAGGCAATCAAAGCGGATTATCAGCTCAATTTGAAAGCTCTTGAGATTTTGGATATGAGTACAAGTCGGTCGGAGCGTGAACTTCATCAGGCGGACCTTTCCAATTTGACATTTATATTCAATGTGCCTCGAACCGTTTGGTGATCGCTACCGGTTTTCACCATGTTGATCACGGAAACATCATTGAATTACCGTCTCTTGGAGATCATGATGAAGTCAATCACATTTCGCGTGAAGCCATTGGGACTCAACCAGGTCCAATTCCTTTGTGTCTGCTTTTGGAAGAAAGAGTTCATCGCAAAGAGTCCTTCCATCTTCAGAAATTCGTCCAACCTCTGTCCCCTTGGCGTTCCTTTGCCCGTATTTAAAAAGGATCCCTTCAACTCATTCTCGCCTCGCTGTTCAGTTTTGCGTTGAAGTCCCCCATTACAAATGTAGAACAGATTTTAAAAGTATGTATGGATTTATTTACGTCCTCAAACATTTCCTCTACCTCTTCATCCGGGTATTTTGAGGTCGATGCATATACCGGAATGATCTTCAGCAAATACCTCTTGCTTATTCTGATTATAAGGTATATCACACTGCTCGACATACTCTCGATGGTCTCGATATTGTTGACGAGGGACTTGTGAACGAAAAACCCGACACCACCTTGGTACTTTTGTTGGTTACTTTCCCGTTAGTAGAGCAGGTGACCGGACTGCAGAGTTATCCCACTGATAAACCCACTATCTCCAAGTGTAACCTGCTCATTTCTTCCTCCAGCTCGAGCAACTTCTCATCTGTCCTCAATGTACACGTGTTTTACGTTACCAAGGCCAGTTGTCGTCGAGGGTGGCAGCGCGATCGCCTCCGGGGATTCTCAGCACCCTCTGCCTCGCCGTTACCGTGACTGCTACCAAAGTCAAGAATAGCGAAGCTGCCGGAGACGGGGGGCCTTGTTTTCTGGTGTATTATCATATAAGGGGATGCGTGATAAATAACGCGTGATGTGTGGTGGCGTAACTCCCGCCATAAGTATGTTGCGTCCTACGCAGGCTCATGGTGGGCGGAATGTTGATTTGTAACTAATAAAATGTAAAATTACAAGATTAAAAAGATTGATATCAAATATAATACAATATATTCTTATTAAGATAAGACACACATACTTAACTATCTTAATAGAAATAAGATAATTTAGTTTCGTTGTTTAATAATTGACGCTCATTGTTCATACATCGTGTTGATTTTTTTTGGAAGCTTAAATAGAAATGAGTCTTGTTTTACTACAATAAGAACTATGTGATAATCTTCACAGCCTTTTATTAATCTTCCCTAGATAGCCAAACTGACGAATTATACATTTGGTCCTACGAGTATGGCAAATGAGGTGGTATTCCGATAATCCATCTAAGAGGATTACCACCTGTTAGTGAGTTCCAGAGTGGTAGTGGTACTAGGACGGAAGATTTTCTGCGTGGTCGACGGCGACGCATGGCAGAGGAAGGGTCCGGTGTGTGGAGGCCTGGACACAGCAAACGGGAGGAGCAGTAGCCTGTGGCATAGGTGTTGCCACCGCGAAGCGCTAGAGAGCGCCACAACACTGGAGCGAACGATGCGTCGTCGCGCCGCTCGCATAAGTGCTGTGGCGTGTATATAGTGTAGGAAGATACACAGTGCACAAAGGAACTGTGTATAGTGTCAATGTTTTGGCCAGTAACCATGAGTACTTTAAACCTTATCTATGCGGTTAGGAGCTCGGTAAATAGTGACGTTTAAAAGTGTCGAGGACTTATTTTTTTTTAGAACAATAGTGGTTCAGACCGGGAACCTAGCCCGATTTTTCCCCAGGATTTGTGCTGAAAAGACTTTTAAACAATTTACCTGCAAAGTACATCGGCATTGTAGCTTGATTATAAAAAGAGGGATGGCCCGGTTTGCCAGAGGTTGCAGCTTTGAATCATGCCCGTGCGCAACTTTTGGTTTCTTATTTTATCTTATAAAAATTCAAAATAGCACTGTGAGAAAAGGCATAGTGGCAATTGCAGAGTGGCAAAACATTATAAATAATAAGTGTGTACCTTATATCTTATAAGGCGCTCATTTTTTTTTTTTTTTCAGACACAGATGACGTCTTTGTTATTTCTTTACAAAATTACACCCTACAAGCATTATTCTAAGGCTCATTCTTGATTATGTCATTTTTTGCTTTTTCTTTTTCAATGAAAAAATATTTCTTGTAGTACCTAGTCAAAATGATTATCGAAACTGAAGATTCAAGTGCAGTTTTTTCTCATATTTTTTTTTTTTTTATTCTAGTGTGTCAGTCAAACCTGGTACCTAGCCATTGATGCACAGCTACACATTCTATCGCCGCTAGTATTATTTTGGGTGCTTAGTGGATCAAAAAGCAAGGCATGGTTGGCTTTAGTAGTAACATTAGTTTTACACACGATGGCCAAAACTTTTTATGTTTTCTTTATGGACTTACCATCAACTACTGCAAATCCAACGTAAGTGAAATATCTCTATTAAATAATAATTATTCAATAATTAAAAAAAAAACTGGTCAAAAATTTCGTTAATATGCTAGCGTCAGTTTAGATTCTTGGAAGCCCTACATATTATGATTTGATTTTCATTTTATGCAAAGAATTATGAATACACATTTACTGACTAACGCTAGATAATAACCAGTTTTGAAGTTAAGAAGCTATTGCCATTTCTCGACCAGTTATGAAGTTAAGAAGCTATTGCGATTTCTCGACCACTACACCAGACGGGTCGTCTGGTGTAGTGGTCGAGAAATCGCCTACTACGCAGCGGGTTGCGGGTTCGATCCCCGCACAATACAAACATTAGTGTGCATGAACATGTCTGTTTGTATTGGTCTGGGTGTTTTCTATGTATATCATGTATGTATTTACAAACAAAAAGTATTTAAGTATTATATCCGTTGTCTGGCACCCATAACACAAGCTTTGAGTAGCTTACTTTGGGGCTAGATGGCGATGTGTGGGAATGTCCAAAAGATATTTATTATTGATGGTGATGAAAATGTTGATGAAACCAACTGGTTAATTTTATCACTACTGATAGTATTTTTTATACAATAGTGTTTTTTTTTTATATATATTGATAATCTATTCTTCCCCATGAGCTTTATGTGAGCATCACTATCTACTTTTTTCAGTCGAGGACGTGAAATACCCAACTACATGTCGAAATATTACGTGAATACTTTCACGCGAGCTTCGCCGTTTTTGATTGGTTTAATTGTGGGCTACATACTCTTCCTGTGTCAAGGCAAAAAAATACGATTACTAAAGGTTAATATACTTTTTACACATTTTTCATTTATTAAAGCGTACTTTGTATTTAAAACACAATAAAACGTTTGATAAAACGTAGCCTTAGTATCTATACTCATATTATAAAGCCGAAGAGTTTGTATGTTTGAACGTAGCTTATTCACTGAGAAAGTCTATCTATCACCCTGCGATGTAAGTAGAGGGTGCAAACTCAAAAAGTGCGGACGAAATCGTGGGGCATCGTTATAATCAAATAAAATCAAAGTTTGCATTCTTGATAACCTTCAATTATCTTTGGCTTTTTATCAGAAAATATTTTTATAGTCATTTTATTTTAATACAATCTTTCAATATCAGTTAAAATCAAATAGTCGCGAAGACTAATTTTGTACACTTTCAGTATACTCTGATTTTTAATAAGATAGACCAAAATAACAGCTCTAATCGCACTTTTTAGAGTTGCGTAGCCGAATCGAAAAAAACGGAACCCTCATATTTTCACCAAGTCTCTATTTGTCTGTCCATCCGTATGTCACAGTTACTTTATTATAAAACTATAAGTATTACACAGTTTTAGTTACATAGAAACTTAGTAGGTAGATGTATCCTGTTAACCGCTTTACGATTCTTATACGAAAAAAAAAGATATTTTAGTGGGGGCCCCATCCTGTCCCAGCCAAGTTTATACATTTTCAAAATCCACGCAATTTTCTTGAAAAAAAACTATCGCCTGACAATGACAAATACAAAAATAAAGAATTATCAGCTGTTTACGCGTGACGCGCAAAATCGGTCCAACTGTTTACGCGTGATGGCGAGACCAAGGGAAATAAGAATTTATTTTTATGGATTTACAATATTAATAAGCCGGAAATAATTTAAGTGATATGATCATTATGTTATCATATCATTTCATCTTATCCCGGCTTGTCAATATTATAATAATATTTTTTCAGGGTCAAGTGATCCTTTACTGGATATTAGCAACTATCTTCATATCCTTCGCGATATATTCTTCACATGCAATCCTGCAGCCAACGTGGAACGATCAGATTCTTGACAATTTGTACAATTCCTTCGTCAGGCCTATTTGGGCAGTTGGTGTAGGTTGGCTGATATTTGCTTGTGCGCATGGAATTGGAGGTAGGTATTCAAATACTATACACATATATATGATTCAAAGTCCTGTTTAACCGATTTCAGTAATCACGCTTAATCTCACGAGAGCAAGACACGCTAAAGATATGTTCAGTAGTTCACGAGTTCACTCTCTGATCTCACAACAAAAAAACTCTGCAACCTTTTAGTTCAATCCTTCATTTGAACCTGGGACCTCTTGGACATAAGCAACTGACGACTAAGCCAAAGAGAAAGAAAAGCCTTTTATTTTACAATTCTAAAATGCATTCAAATTTATCCTTACAACTGCGAACAAAGCAAAGATTTTCGACTTTGCGTTACTGTTTTTAAAGTTTAACTCTGATTCCGCATGTTTTCAGGTCCAATCAACTGGTTCTTATCACTAAGCTTCTGGAAGCTACCTGCACGTCTCTCGTATGCTATTTCCATTTTGCACAACGGTCTGATGGTTGCCGTCAATTCCAGTGCAGTCACACCATTTTTCTTTTCAGCAAATGGAATCGTAAGTTTCGAGTCTCTTCTCTTTAACGTTCAGGTCTTCAAGTTGGTGTTGAGTAAGTTACTTTGCCGTATTGGTACGAGAAAATTATTGCAAGTATGAAGGAGATGGCTGCGTCCCCATATATTGTTTGCCCCAAAAGTAAAATTATATGCGTCAGACCAAAAGTTAATGAATATGAACTCGTTTTTCAATCCTGTTTAAGAATATATAAATGTATCAGTAGTAAGTAGCAGGGTTTTCATGGGCAACGAAATTAACTATGTAAGGAGTTCTCTCTCTCTTCTTCTCTGCAGGGCTTTGAATACCGTTAAAATTCAGGTATCGTTACCTACGCCAGACGAAGGTAACGTTAATGGAAAAGGTAACGTTATGCTTGGTAACGATACCTTGGATGACCTTTTACCGTTAAATTGAACTAACGTTATCGACAATTTTATCGGTAAGTGATAATGTTACCACGGCCTAGGCTTGATAACGATACCAAATCAATAACACAAGTATCGTTAAACTTACCGTTATCATGAAGTATACTACAATAAAATCAAAAAAAACTTGCCACCAAACACCAAACACGTGTTTGCGAAACCAAATCGTGTGTTTGCATCTATCTACGGGCTGATTATGTTGCCATTACGCCGATCGGCCGGCCCGCGTAGCGTGGAATCGCGCACATCGCCGCGCCATATAGCAACATCGCTTTATGTAACGATAAAAGTATCGATACTTTTAACGTTAATTGTTAACATTATTATACCGGAATCAATATTAAACTACCGTTACCCATGTAACGGTTACAATTGTAACTTTACAATAATATCGTTATTTAACGATAATTATAGTGTGAATTTGGTATCGTTAACAAGCCCTACTTCTCTGTCTAGGGTCCCAAATCCACTATTTTATTGTAAAAAAAAAACACAAAGCGCCATCTAGGCAATAAAATGTAAATTAAAGTAAACTGTCACTTTTCCTTTTCTCTACAAAATAAAAAACTGCTAGCGCTTACTTACAAAAGCTAACTGTCAATTCTATGGCACAATCCATAATTTTGGTAAAAGGACCTCACTTTGCTATTTTCTGCCAAACAAAATCAATGTTCGGGTAATGGAAGTTGAAGTAAATCGTTAATCTCTTATTTTTTATATTTTCAAACTCCGCTAGATAGAAGCAAAGGAAATACATTATTTTGTACCAATAACTTAATCCTTTATTTGCAAGATGCTGAAGTCAAGTCTCTTGGTGTATTTCTCTAATCAAATATAAAACTACCCTTAGGCGACTAACGGCTGTCTCCCTTTTTAATGGAAAAAGCATTAACGATATTATATGACGTGTCATATTCATAGACTTATATGTTTGAGGTCGTTGGTCATATTATGGAATTTAATTGCTGAGAAATTGACATTATTTTTCGTGGTTCTTGTGGCCCAGCCTAAAGGAATTTAATATTCAGATTTTAAATAATTAACGTCTTTTAATTAATAAATATTCAGTGGAGATTGTTGTCCTTAATAGATTCTTTCTTCTTTTACAGATGTTTAAGTTCTTGGGACATTTTGGATTGGTTTTCATTGTTGCTTTTATCACCGTGCTGTTTATAGACCTTCCGTGCTCTGAGATTATTGAAAAGCTTTTAAGTGGAGGTATGTTTAAGTGGTTAACATGACATGATCATTTGATAACATGTGTAAAATCGAATAAGTACAATTTAAAATTGAAAATTGATTATTGTGATTGAGTTTTTTTCAATTTTAGGTCACAAAAAGCAATCAAAAGCTAAGACCGAGGAGCTGAAAAATGAATTGATCAAGAGAAATGCTAAGGAAAGTGAAAAAGGAAATGGCAAAGAAGTGTAATTATTCTCGATTTGGCCAATTAACAAAGTTTTATACGTGTTTCTAACAGTCAATTTTTAACTTAATTCACGATCTATATTCCAACAAAAACTTTGCTCTTCAGGCTAGCCCAGGAATCTAAGATGTGTTATTTTTTAACCTTTTTGTATAATTAAATATATGTTTCCTCAAAGCCATCAGCCTTTTCCAACCGTTTATTATAATATTATTAAAATATCCAACTCCAATTTTCGTTTTATTTTTTGCCATTGTACCTACCTACAGTCGCGGGGAAATGTGGAACTTTGTCTCAACATGAATAACACTGGTTCAAAAGATCTGCTTGCTTTTGTTAAGTGGCTCCCTCTTTTGTTTTGTCACTCCTTAACCTCAGTCTGTGAGCATTTACGCAAAGAAAGTGCCGCGGTTTTAAGTAAGCAGTGAGGCAAAATAGTGCATACATGGAAAGATAGATGGCGCTTTAGCTGTATTTTAGGGTTGTCTCCAAACTGAAATAGTGCCAGTACTGAAATTTCATAATTATTTTGTTGTTTTTATGTTAAATGTTTTACTTGGACGCGCATCTCCTACAAAATCATACCGAGGTTAATTTATTTAAAAGCAATGATAAAAACTAAGTTATCGTATCAGTGTGAACCTTGGCTCACTTCAAAATTAACCACAATTTCGTTCACTGGTGTCGGTAATATTTTAATAGATGTCATCAATATCTTCACTTCTCTATCTGTAGTATTTTTTTTATTAAATATATGTATTCTATGTAAGTTCATTAATCCCATGCTTATATGTATATTTACAAATAATGTTGTTTATCTATGTAATTTTAGTATGTATGTTTATGTTAATTTATGTAACTGCATTTTATTTTTTTGTCCCTCTCAGTACTTTAAATATTCCGCCACTGATTTAACTCTCTGCATTTCCCAAAGTCCGCCAATTGTACCATTAACAGTGCAATAAAGTTTAAATAAATAAATAATACTACCCCAATTATCACATTGAATATTATATCATCAAGCTTTATCATGCATATATTAAAATTGAAGTATTATTCTCCTTCAGCATGAGTTGAGACAGTTTTGGCTGAATGGGATGAAAAATTTTACAGATAGGTAGTTCGATGCACAGGTTTGTTGTTTGGCACATGCATACTGTACAAAAGTGGACTAAATGCTACAAGCATTCTCTGCCAGTAATACCTTTAACTTAAACATCACACGACATAGGTTTCTGAAGTATATTATTTAATTTCCCACACAAAATATTTGATGAAACAGCCGAAGATTTTTTTATATAGAAGATTTGTTTTGGTACTTCAGGTGAGTTTTTTTTTACTTCTAGTATCCGTGTGCCAAATCAGTTGCCAATGTGATTATTTTTTTGCGTACAGTTTTCACTATGGGAAAAATGATATTTTTTCTTGTTATTAATTATCTACCATAATTACCATAAGTTATCGACGAGTACGTCTACTTGGGACCAATCCGATTGAGTAGGTCTAACTCCCATTGGGTAGGATCCAATTGGGTAGGTTCAACTTTGAGAAAGAGGTCAATCGACTAATCCAACTCGGCTGGGCAGCGTTTGGGAAATTGCGCAACAGTGTCTGTTACCAGTGATGCACGGATACGGATCCGAAACATGGTCTCTAACTGTGAGCCTTACAAACAAGTTCAAAATCACACAACGAGCAATGGAAAGGGCTATTCTGGGTGTTTCTCTACGGGATCGTAACAGAAATGAGGAGATACATAGAAGAACTAAAGGAACAGACATAGCCTTGAGAGTCAGTAAGCTCAAGTGACAGTGGGTAGGGCACATAGCGCGAAGAACTGATGGCCGTTGAGGCAGGAAAGTTCTATATTGGAGACCCTTCGACCAAAGACGCAGCGTAGGACGTCCACCAACAAGATGGACAGACGACCTTAAGAAGATCGCAGGATCAAACTGGATGCAGATCGCTAGTGATCGGTCGCTGTGGAAAGCCGTGGGGGAGGCCTATGTTCAGCAGTGGACGTCCTTTGGCATATAATGATGATGATGATGTTTTATAAAGAAACCGGTTTCAAACACCATCGGTGCTTGGAGTTAATTAAATAAATTAGTAGCGCATAAAATTGCGAATGCCCCGTTATGAGCAGAAGCTCTATTTTTGAACTACTTGCTTGGAAAGTATGTAGTATGTAAGTAAAGATGGCGTGTGATTCTCATACGAAAACGCATAAAAAATCAATGAGAATCACGCAAAATATAGACATGAGTACTTACTCACTTACACTAAATTGGGCTTTCTTATTTCAAATCCCTTCTGTCGGGATATCAACTGATTTGTATGCCAAAATTGGAATTCAATAAATTAATATTATATGCCATTTTGAAGCGAGAGCGAACGTTACTTTCCCAACCACAACAAAATTGCTTAAATTATGACTAACGAGTAATTTGAAAATTGTGTGTGTTTCATAAAATTATTATGCCTTTCTGATAGGGCATAGTACTTCTATGGTTTGTTTAAAAGATAAAAATACCTAAACTAGTAGTCATTAAAATGGTCATAAAAACTGATACCAAATTAATAAAATTCTCGAAATTCCCGGTAGGTATTTGATAATAAATTGCAATTAATTCGTGTGTTATCTAATTTGACCGTTCACCTTCACCGACTTTAAGGGCATTCAACTTTTGATCAGTATCTATAGATAGCAAGTTGCCATATCTGTGATAATAATTAACCATTAAAACACTAGGGGCCTGTTTCACTACTACTGCCTAATTCCAGATACCGCGAAAAAGCCGTTTATGCTATCAACAAGTAATATGGTACCATTTAGACAAAGAAAAACTAAATAACTATACTCAAAATCTTAGACATCATTGCAAGATTTGCCCACGCCTTTGAAAAGTTCATAAAAGTCCTATGCTTATTTGTTTGTTAGGATCCCATCACCATCAGATCCTGATTTGGTAACAAAGGGACCTCCCAAAAGAATGAATTTTGTCACGAGTTCCCTCTTCATATACTTAAAGACATCGTAAAATCGTTTTTTGACTTCGAAGGATTCTCATCCTGCTATCATTTTTAGGGTTCCGTAGCCGTATGGCAAATAACGGAACCCTAGTAGTTTCATTAAGTCTGTCTGTCCGTCCGTCCGTATGCCGCATCGTAAGTTTCGATTGTTTTTAGGGTTCCGTAGCCCAATGGCAAAAAATGGAACCCTTATATTTTCGTCAAGTCTGTCTGTCTGTCTGCCTGTCCGTCCGTATGTCACATCCACTTTATTCTGTAACTATAAGCATCACACTGTTGAAATTTGGTAGGAAGATGTATCCTGTTAGTCGCTATACGATTCTTATACAAAAAATGAAAAATAATGATATTTAAAGGGGAGGCACCTTTTGTCAAACCTATGCGTGTGGGGTGTACAGATAGGTCTTTTAAGTCTAGTCTTGACATTGAGGTTTCAAAAACAATTTTCTTTTAAAGTCTAGCGTTTGATAGATATACGTTTCCAAAGTCGTAAAATGGTCCTTCCCCCTAACTTCTAAACTAAGCAAGTGAAAATTTTGCAAATAAATATGATGTAGATCTTAACGAATACTATCAACTTAATTTGGTTTGACGAGATCGGACTAGCAGTTTTTGAGATAAAGTACATTTTGAACAACCATGAACATTACTTTGTTTTTCATACAAACACTATGAAAAACAAAGTTATATTTACTGTCAACAAAATATTGTGGTATTTTAGCTCAGTGGACTAAGTAGATTCCCTTATTCAGTTACAATTGGCACGGAACCCCCAGTGCGCGAGTCCGACTCGCACTTGGCCGTTTTTTTTTAAAAACATTTGGGTACTATTTGAGCCGTATACTATATTTTGTGGACTTATAACAAAAGAAACACTGAAAGTGTTGATAGAATATAAAATCGAGTGAAAGATAAAACCAGATAGACTGTTGACTGATAAATAAAACATTCAAGTTTACATAAAATTAATTCAATCAATTAGAGTGTATCGGATCAACGCAACAAACACACTTATATCATATAAAAGTTAAAAAATATGGGACCAGAAATATTGTGTTTTACAATATTACTTGCGGCAGACCTTGCTGATGGATATTTAGACTGGAACCCAAATAGACCTGCTCATGATAAAAGTTTATATGACGATGCACTAGATCCAGTGCTGTGTGAGGAACATCTCAACTTTGTTCAGAACGACTTGCTGCTCAAATTGCAATGTAAGTACAATTTAAATAACATACCACCGTCACTAACACTTCTCTTGTATAAGATAATTAAACGTTTATTTTTCTCAATATTGTTAATGTTCATAAATTCAGCGACACCCTAATAATAAAAATCGTAAAAAAAACTGTTTATAATAGTCTAATGAATGTTGCATTTATATTATTGTATATCATATTCGTATTCATATTCATTTATTCACTTCATAATATAACATTACAGCAGACAATATATAACACATAGGCAAAAGATGGTTATTTTGTTACATTATGACCTCAACGAGGTATTTGTGAATTAAAGTTATTAAATTCAATAAATTACAATTAAATCAATTCTTCATTAAAATAGTAATGTCAATAAGTATTTTGTCAAATTGTTAGTATGTCAAATATAAAGTCATTTCTATCTATCTAAATAATAATAATGCGGTCATGTTAAATTCAAATTAAAAGAAAAAATAATAATAAAAAAAAATATCTCCTGTAATGTTCCTTCAATTAATTCTATCTATTCCGGCTTCGCGCGGGAGCAATACCGATACTAAATATGTATGTTGTTTTATACGTATACACCTTTCTCTTGAATCACACTAGCTAATTAAAAAAACCGCATGAAAATCCGTTGTGTAGTTTAAAAAAATTAAGCATTCATACATACAGAGAGAGGAAAGTGACTTTATTTTATTCTATGTAGTGATGATTGATGAAATTGTACTAGTAGTGTTATGAAAGTACTACAAATAGTGAGTTTAAACTTTTTTCACTGCAGTTCTTGATTCTGGATTAAGAGTACCGCGAGGAATCTTAGAAGGCAACACGAATGACCTAGGTAACTACCACCAATGCTTGAGCATAAATCATAAACTTGTAAACTCAGAAATACAAGGCAAACACTGTTTGGTCCTGGTGCCATTCAGCCAGAATTTGGTGCTACCAGATTTGAATTCGAATGAGCGTAAAGAATTCAAACTGGATGAAGTCAGATCAAAACTTGAACGCTTTGCTGAGATAAAAATTGGTGCAAGAGGATTAACTGGGACGTATAAGAACTCGAGGTGAATATTCAATTTTTAACCGACATCAAAATAGGAGGAGGGTATCAATTCGATTGTATGTTTTTTGGTATTTATGTTACCTCATATCTCAGTCGTTGGTCGACCGATTCGATTTTTTTTTCGCCTACCCAGAGAGTATACCTTCTCATTGGTCTCATTGTTGCCAATTTGGGATCTGATGATGGGATCTTGGTGTGATCGAGGAAAACCCTCAAATTTTAGGGCACGTATAGTGTTTTTATACTAGAATCCTAATGTTGACGCGCCATCACTTTGACCATCAAGCATCAACTATCACATCACCGACAACAACAAGAAATTGTTTGCCTAAAATAGAATCCTTTCCCTTCAATGTTCAAGAGTTTATTTAACTCTTTTTGGTGCATTTTGGTTATGAATCGGTTTTTCCTTTTTTTATTTGAATAAAATTATTCGTCTTAAATAGTCAATTTTTTACGACTCCTGAAAAAATTAGGTAATCAATTTAATGTGTGATTGTGCATAGACTTAGATGTACGTGAGCTTGAGATCATGCACCAAAACTAAATTATTTGTTTCTTCTTCAGGAGGGCGAATGCATTATTTTGAGCTTTTTAGTCAGTTTTTTAAGGTGGATTATTATTTATAATTTATCTTTCTTTCATGATTTTCAGTAATTACCCATGTCTCAAAAACTACAGTTGCAATATTCCCGGTTGAAATGAAAAAAAAAATCATCTTGCTATTGCTGCATTTTCGAGAAATGTGTGGACAAACATACAAATACATTTAGTTACAAAAATACATTTACGAAATCTTGCACACGTGTTTGGAAGCCTTTATTAATAAACATACTCTAAATTTTCAAAGTCTAACCATATCACATACATACACATTGAACTGATTCCCTTCTTTTTTTTAAGTCGGAATCAGCTGCCCTAAACCATTACGAGTGGAAAAAGGGTAGAGAGGCCTTTTCCCTGCAGTGGGACACTTCAGGCTCATCAAAATTAAAATAATGCATTTTAGCAATTAAATGTTTACGCCAGATTTAAAAACTATCGTTTCATCTTCCAGAGCTAATCCTCGCAACCCTCTAGCTAGTGTGGATGTCCGACTAGCGGTATGCATACCGAAAACCTGTACAGTCGAGCAAGCAATTACTTCATTTTTATTCAATGTGTCTGAATTAGGATTCGAATATCGCGAGGAGTTGTGTCGCTTGCCAGACGATAAACCATGGGTTGCTGCCGATTACATAGCTTTGTAAGTAAAGTATAAGAATACTATAGTATTCCAATAAAACTATAGATACCTTTGGGGTCTTAGCGAAGGTATACAGTCTATCAGGAAAACACAAAAAAAGTTTTATTTTGCAAGTTGTTGGTATTATTTCTCAAATTTTATTTGCCATTTCATTTTTCTAATTCCAGAATAGTGTTCTCGACGATCGGGTTCTTAAGCCTTATAAGTACAATTTATGACGTCGTAAATAGATTCGTCTATGAAAATGGTGAGCTTCATTTTGTTTTCATTGGTTCCTAATGAATGAGATGTGCAAAGGCATGTCATGACGTTAAAGCCATGAAAGCCCCCTTTATCTTCGAAACACAAGACGCGGGCGCGGCTTTTACCCCTATGTCGTAGAGAACCTAACGCTTTTGGTCCACTCTTTGGCGTACCGCTAGGGAGTGGAATTCACTGCCAGCTGAAGTGTTCTCTGTCAATTACAATTTTGGCATTTGTAAGAGAAGGGTGAATAGGCTGTTACTCAAACATGGTCCATGAGAGGCTGCATTTTCACTTTACTTCAGGTCCAATCGTGTTCAAATGTATGGCTATCTTAACATATATAAATCAAAGAACATCTTAAAATATAATCTCTCTCTCTTAAACTATAATTTCTATATTTTCAGAGATCAAGAAGTCGATTTACATAACATTTTCTTTATACTCAAATGGACGAAGATTGATGAATTTTGCATCTGGTCCAGACACCTTACACTGCTTAGATGGAATACGAGCATTGGCCATGCTATGGGTTTTGATTGGTCATACGTTCAGTACAGTACATTTTTGGGCTAATCCTTTGGTTGGCTATGAGGTTTGTATTTTAATCTAATTGGCTACCTATTCATATTATTTCTTTGGAATTGTCTCCATCGTATGGCCCCTTGTTTTGAACCTAGTAAGGGCCTAGGGAAATAAATATCTGCTTACATAATAAAAAAATGTGTCTAATATTTCATGAAAGGGAATAAAAAAATCGTATAAAAATATCGTAATTCTATTAATAAAGATGAAATAAGAAACCAAAAATTTGCGCACGGGCGGGACTTGAACCAGCAACCTTTTGGCAAACCGGGCCAAACGCTCTTACCAATTGAGCTACCGTGCTGTTAGTCCGACCCTGCGAAATTTGTGGTCTCTTATGAAAACGTCAATTGCGTGACGCTTAGCGCCATCTAGCCGTCTGTTTATGAAACAGATGGCCCAAGCAGTTATTCTTTACAGAATAAATTCAACTTGGAAATTGATGTCGCTTCGCTATCTATGCTTTAGAATGTTTTTAACACTCACAGTGTCATATTTTATATTAATAAAGATGAAATAAGAAACCAAAAATTTGCGCACGGGCGGGACTTGAACCAGCAACCTTTTGGCAAACCGGGCCAAACGCTCTTACCAATTGAGCTACCGTGCTGTTAGTCCGACCCTGCGAAATTTGTGGTCTCTTATGAAAACGTCAATTGCGTGACGCTTAGCGCCATCTAGCCGTCTGTTTATGAAACAGATGGCCCAAGCAGTTATTCTTTACAGAATAAATTCAACTTGGAAATTGATGTCGCTTCGCTATCTATGCTTTAGAATGTTTTTAACACTCACAGTGTCATATTTTATATTAATAAAGATGAAATAAGAAACCAAAAATTTGCGCACGGGCGGGACTTGAACCAGCAACCTTTTGGCAAACCGGGCCAAACGCTCTTACCAATTGAGCTACCGTGCTGTTAGTCCGACCCTGCGAAATTTGTGGTCTCTTATGAAAACGTCAATTGCGTGACGCTTAGCGCCATCTAGCCGTCTGTTTATGAAACAGATGGCCCAAGCAGTTATTCTTTACAGAATAAATTCAACTTGGAAATTGATGTCGCTTCGCTATCTATGCTTTAGAATGTTTTTAACACTCACAGTGTCATATTTTATATTAATAAAGATGAAATAAGAAACCAAAAATTTGCGCACGGGCGGGACTTGAACCAGCAACCTTTTGGCAAACCGGGCCAAACGCTCTTACCAATTGAGCTACCGTGCTGTTAGTCCGACCCTGCGAAATTTGTGGTCTCTTATGAAAACGTCAATTGCGTGACGCTTAGCGCCATCTAGCCGTCTGTTTATGAAACAGATGGCCCAAGCAGTTATTCTTTACAGAATAAATTCAACTTGGAAATTGATGTCGCTTCGCTATCTATGCTTTAGAATGTTTTTAACACTCACAGTGTCATATTTTATATTAATAAAGATGAAATAAGAAACCAAAAATTTGCGCACGGGCGGGACTTGAACCAGCAACCTTTTGGCAAACCGGGCCAAACGCTCTTACCAATTGAGCTACCGTGCTGTTAGTCCGACCCTGCGAAATTTGTGGTCTCTTATGAAAACGTCAATTGCGTGACGCTTAGCGCCATCTAGCCGTCTGTTTATGAAACAGATGGCCCAAGCAGTTATTCTTTACAGAATAAATTCAACTTGGAAATTGATGTCGCTTCGCTATCTATGCTTTAGAATGTTTTTAACACTCACAGTGTCATATTTTATATTAATAAAGATGAAATAAGAAACCAAAAATTTGCGCACGGGCGGGACTTGAACCAGCAACCTTTTGGCAAAACGGGCCAAACGCTCTTACCAATTGAGCTACCGTGCTGTTAGTCCGACCCTGCGAAATTTGTGGTCTCTTATGAAAACGTCAATTGCGTGACGCTTAGCGCCATCTAGCCGTCTGTTTATGAAACAGATGGCCCAAGCAGTTATTCTTTACAGAATAAATTCAACTTGGAAATTGATGTCGCTTCGCTATCTATGCTTTAGAATGTTTTTAACACTCACAGTGTCATATTTTATATTAATAAAGATGAAATAAGAAACCAAAAATTTGCGCACGGGCGGGACTTGAACCAGCAACCTTTTGGCAAACCGGGCCAAACGCTCTTACCAATTGAGCTACCGTGCTGTTAGTCCGACCCTGCGAAATTTGTGGTCTCTTATGAAAACGTCAATTGCGTGACGCTTAGCGCCATCTAGCCGTCTGTTTATGAAACAGATGGCCCAAGCAGTTATTCTTTACAGAATAAATTCAACTTGGAAATTGATGTCGCTTCGCTATCTATGCTTTAGAATGTTTTTAACACTCACAGTGTCATATTTTATATTAATAAAGATGAAATAAGAAACCAAAAATTTGCGCACGGGCGGGACTTGAACCAGCAACCTTTTGGCAAACCGGGCCAAACGCTCTTACCAATTGAGCTACCGTGCTGTTAGTCCGACCCTGCGAGATTTGTGGTCTCTCATGAAAACGTCAATTGCGTGACGCTTAGCTTAAAAAAAAAAAAAAAAAAAAAAATTTTTGGTTTCTTATTTCATCTTTATTAATATAAAATATGACACTGTGAGTGTTAAAAACATTCTAAAGCATAGATAGCGAAGCGACATCAATTTCCAAGTTGAATTTATTCTGTAAAGAATAACTGCTTGGGCCATCTGTTTCATAAACAGACGGCTAGATGGCGCTAAGCGTCACGCAATTGACGTTTTCATAAGAGACCACAAATTTCGCAGGGTCGGACTAACAGCACGGTAGCTCAATTGGTAAGAGCGTTTGGCCCGTTTTGCCAAAAGGTTGCTGGTTCAAGTCCCGCCCGTGCGCAAATTTTTGGTTTCTTATTTCATCTTTATTAATATAAAATATGACACTGTGAGTGTTAAAAACATTCTAAAGCATAGATAGCGAAGCGACATCAATTTCCAAGTTGAATTTATTCTGTAAAGAATAACTGCTTGGGCCATCTGTTTCATAAACAGACGGCTAGATGGCGCTAAGCGTCACGCAATTGACGTTTTCATAAGAGACCACAAATTTCGCAGGGTCGGACTAACAGCACGGTAGCTCAATTGGTAAGAGCGTTTGGCCCGGTTTGCCAAAAGGTTGCTGGTTCAAGTCCCGCCCGTGCGCAAATTTTTGGTTTCTTATTTCATCTTTATTAATATAAAATATGACACTGTGAGTGTTAAAAACATTCTAAAGCATAGATAGCGAAGCGACATCAATTTCCAAGTTGAATTTATTCTGTAAAGAATAACTGCTTGGGCCATCTGTTTCATAAACAGACGGCTAGATGGCGCTAAGCGTCACGCAATTGACGTTTTCATAAGAGACCACAAATTTCGCAGGGTCGGACTAACAGCACGGTAGCTCAATTGGTAAGAGCGTTTGGCCCGGTTTGCCAAAAGGTTGCTGGTTCAAGTCCCGCCCGTGCGCAAATTTTTGGTTTCTTATTTCATCTTTATTAATATAAAATATGACACTGTGAGTGTTAAAAACATTCTAAAGCATAGATAGCGAAGCGACATCAATTTCCAAGTTGAATTTATTCTGTAAAGAATAACTGCTTGGGCCATCTGTTTCATAAACAGACGGCTAGATGGCGCTAAGCGTCACGCAATTGACGTTTTCATAAGAGACCACAAATTTCGCAGGGTCGGACTAACAGCACGGTAGCTCAATTGGTAAGAGCGTTTGGCCCGGTTTGCCAAAAGGTTGCTGGTTCAAGTCCCGCCCGTGCGCAAATTTTTGGTTTCTTATTTCATCTTTATTAATATAAAATATGACACTGTGAGTGTTAAAAACATTCTAAAGCATAGATAGCGAAGCGACATCAATTTCCAAGTTGAATTTATTCTGTAAAGAATAACTGCTTGGGCCATCTGTTTCATAAACAGACGGCTAGATGGCGCTAAGCGTCACGCAATTGACGTTTTCATAAGAGACCACAAATTTCGCAGGGTCGGACTAACAGCACGGTAGCTCAATTGGTAAGAGCGTTTGGCCCGGTTTGCCAAAAGGTTGCTGGTTCAAGTCCCGCCCGTGCGCAAATTTTTGGTTTCTTATTTCATCTTTATTAATATAAAATATGACACTGTGAGTGTTAAAAACATTCTAAAGTATCGTAATTCTGTTTTAGCTGTGATTGTGTTTGTGTGTAGATTCAATATAATGTTTGAAAGGACTAATAGAAATGTTGTTTTTTTCCTGCTATTTGTCAATTTGTATAATGGCTTTCAATAAACCAGCAATATGTTTTCCGCTTATTCTAGTGGCAGACGAGCCCAAGAGCATTATGGCTGGTGTCAGGCACTATAACTGTAGACACCTTTTTCACATTAAGTGGTATACTGGTTGTTTACACAACCGCTGGAAAGCTAAGTGGAAGTGAGTATAAAGTTGTCATTCTTATCATAGTAGCAGGTGCGTTAGTAGGTGCTGTCACCTGCCTACTTAGTTCCGCATTGTGAATAAGTATTCAGTGGTGCTTTAAAAAATTTCTCTTTCGAATTTTTGAAGTTATTAGTTTTTCGCTTTTATTTTGCACCAAAATGCATGTACATAATATGAGAGCAAAAGTTTTGTATTGATTTTGCAATAAGTTGATCTAGTAATTTGGGTTTTTAATTGTTATGATTATTAAATGGACTGTCGACCTTATAAATATCACAGATTGAATTGGATGCAGACCGTTTGCGACCGATCGCTCCAGCCGGTCGTGGATGTTCATGGGCTGATAATTTTGATGATGATAATTTTAATATTATGACTAATATAGAAATTTAATATATCATATCTTTTCCAGAAAAGCTTTTGGAGAATGTTCACCTTTTCTACTTGAATCGTCTACTGCGTATGTTTCCTGTACTAGCGACTGGAGTCTTGATAGAAGCGTCAATTCTGAATCGATTATCAGATGGACCTTATTGGGTCGAAGTGGCAAACCTTGTAGAAAGATGCCGAACATTTTGGTGGTCCACTCTGCTACATTTCCAAAATTACATGAATCCTTCTCACATGGTATGTTTGGTACATATTTTACACACTTTCCTACTTTGATTAATTTTATTCATAGTTTGTTCTGAGGTATACGCGAATACATAATCAGGCAAGACTTGTCTTTACTGTGACCACGGGTGCTGTAAGGCATTCGAAACGTCAGGCATATATAGTTTAAAACAAATTTGCGCGAAATAAATCCGTTAAGTCTTTCCTTTTAATCATTTTAATCACCGCACCTGGTAATATTTTTTTTGAGATTCAATCAAAGTAGAAAAAAAAAACATTATTTGATACATATTTTTCTTAAGGTTCAAACGAAAGACCGGTATTTGTTCCTATAATTAAGCATTAGATTACAAAGACTTTTTTTTTTTATAATAAGATTTTGTGGTACAGGGTATCCTCAAAATATTAATACAATGTTGTGTCTAATTATGGTGTTATTTCAGTGTGTAGCAGTGACATGGTACTTGGCAATAGACGTGCAGCTCCACATTCTGTCACCGTTGGTTTTATTTTGGGTGCTAAGTGGGACCAGATCGAAGGCATGCATGGCTCTAGCTTCAGCTCTGATTTTGCAGTTAATAGCAGCTACAGTTTACAATTTTGTCATGGAGTTCCCTTCATCGTCATTGAATCCTGTGTAAGTTTTTTTTTTAATAAAACAATAAACATTATAAGCCAAAGATCGTCTACTGCCATGCACTCGATCAAAAAGTAATGATTCACATTAAATCATTTTAATAATATTTTATGGAAAATGTTAAATTAATGTCGTACCTAAACAATTATTATAGGCATGTAATCAGGTCAAAAATCTCATCTTGGTTACTTGTGATGAAAGCTCTTTTTATTTTTTAATACTTGCGTTTTGTGTAGTTTTGAGCACTCCGGACTACTATGCTGACGGTGGTGGGTTCAAATCCCGCAAGGGGCAAATATTTTTACCTAAGTCATGCATGTTTAAGTGTATTTAAGTAATAATGAGAGACGCCCCCGTCATTATCGTTGTCCGGTATTCGTAGCACCGGAAAGAAAATTCCTTAGTACCAAAACATTCAGTGTGTTTTCTGGCGCATTATAATAATAATTGATTAATTAATAATTTGTGTTCTTCGTTAAATTTGATACCTTATTTTTTATTTTTACATCTTACAGACGGGCTGACGAAATGATGGCTTACTATCAGCAGTATTATCTGAATACATTGACTCGTGCTTCTCCTTTCTTGATCGGAATGATTGTTGGATATATTCTTGCTTGTAACAGGGGCAAAAGAGTTCGACTGGCATGGGTAAGGATAATACTATTTTTGAACATTTCACCAGCCAGTATTTGTATAAAAGTGCTCATTTAAATCCTATCCATTGAGAACATGATAAATTAATCGATTCAAAGATTTCATCAGATTCAAGAGAAAATCGAATTTCGAATGAGACTTGCGAGTGTCGTTATAAGATGAAACAAGTTCGACTGCGCGAACTTTCTGGTCTCTTTAGGATACTTCATTACGCGTGACGTCTGCGCCATCTACCCAACTGCTTTGCAACAGCAGTGGGTCAAGTAAATAAGAATAAGTCATTACGCGTGACGTTAATGCCATCTACCCAACCGTTCTGCATCAGCAGTGGGCCAAATAGTCATTCATTACAGAATGCGCGTGGTCGGACCGTCTGCACGGTAGCTTGATTGGAAAGAACGTTGGCCCAGTTAGCCGTTAAGTTCACGGGTTCGAGTCCCGCCCATGCGCAAGTTTTGGTTTCCTATTTCATCTTTAAGTAGGTATACAAAAAAAATACCCTGCGAGTGTTATAAAACCACTGTAAGTGTCTTATTTGGAAAAATGCCAATCCTAACCAATTTCACGACTTTAAAACTTAGGTATAGTTACGTTGAACTTAGAACAAGCAAACTTAACCTGCGGCCTCTTTCACAATGGTCTAATAAGTACTGGTTAATTTATTTAACACTCCATAGAGGTTCCATGATTAGTGTTTATTTGACAATGGTGAAACTAGCCCTGATTTCTCATTTTTTATTTTTCAGCCAGTAGTAATGTTTGGCTGGATATTGTCAGCAGCGCTTCTATCTTTCGTCATTTACTGTACATACCCCCTGCTAAATCCAGAATGGGACAACCAACTATTGGACAATTTATACAATTCATTTATACGAGCATTTTGGGCTGTAGCTATAGGCTGGCTGGTATTCGCTTGTGTGCATGGATATGCAGGTGAGATCTTTTTGTAAGATATTTTTAAATTAGTAACTGTTTAATATAAAATAATATTAATAATCCTTACTATTTGATCTAAATGGCAGCTAAGCTCAAGCCTACTCTTTTATCCATCAAATATAGTCTCTAGGGAACTCTTTTAATATCTTATATTACGTTACCTAGAGACGTAGTAAATCAAAAAGACCAATTTCTGAAATTATAAAAAAAAAACTTTATGTCCTTTAGGGCTGATTTTCCAATAGTCAGATAAGAAATATTTGTCAAACGAAATACAATAGGGCTAATTTATAAAACGACACCTAATTGTCAGCAATCATAGATACCTGTCATTTCTTTTTAAATCTGTGGCTTTATAATTTATCAGTCTGATAAGTTTTATCTGACCATTGAAAAATCGGGCCTTAGTGAACTAAATATTACAATACAACGTGTGGCCTGTAATAGGAGTAAAAAATTAATCAATGACCAATAATACTTTGTTACCTTGACCTGGTTATAGTGCTCTAGTAAAGTAATCCAGTGTCCTTATTCCTCATCAGTGTATATCAAAATCGCTTACTTATTGTAATAACTGACAACGTCAAGTTCTATAACCGGACACATTTGTTCGCAATACATTGCTGATTCGATTTATTTTGTAAGAAAATAACAAAAAAACATTATTATTACTCTTTAACCGACTTCAAAAAAGGAGGAGGTTATCAATTCGACTGTATTTTTTTTTTTATTATTTTTTTGTATGTATGTTACCTCATATCTCAGTCGTTTGTCAACCGAATCGAAATTTTTTTTCGCCTACTTAGAGGGTGTACCTTCTAGTTGGTCCCCTTTTTTCCATTTTGGGATCTGATGATGGGATCTTGGTGTAATCGAGGGAAACCTTCAAATTTTAAAGGCACGTATGGTGTTTCTTTACTAGAATCTTAATGTTGACGTATTGTTACGTCTGATAGTCAACATTTTGTGGGGCTGAGCTGATGGTGGAACTCCTTAACGCTTAGGAGTTCAGTAATTATAATGACGGAACTTATGATAGGTAATTTGTAGCTTCTTAAAAAATAGAATCATAAGGTGCAACTCCCCCCCCCCCCCCCTCTTATGTAATCACTAAAAATGAAGAAATAAAATAAACTTTAAAAAAAAGTAAAAACCGACTTCAAAACCAAAATGCACTAAAAAGTCTTAAATAAACTCTTCACCATTGAAAGAAAAGGAATCCGTTTTAGGCTAACAATTTCTTTTTGTAGTCGGTGTCATCACTTTGACCATCAAGCATCAACTATCACAGCACCGACTCCAAAAAGAAATTGTTTGCCTAAAACGGATTCCTTTCCTTTCAATGGTGAAGAGTTTATTTAAGACTTTTTAGTGCATTTTGGTTTTGAAGTCGGTTTTTACTTTTTTTTAATTTGGAGACAGTGAACGCCTATAGGCCTGATAACAATAAAATTTCTATTGTGTATGAAGTACTGTCCGTGTAAGTGTTAGTTAAAACCATTTAGATGTATCACTGGCTCCTAAAGGGTCTATATTTTAATTTTTTGCTCCTATAACAGGCCTTACTCTGTATATTTTTAAGGACACGCTATTATTAGTCTGAGGTGAGAAATTTAACAGAGGTAAGTGATGATTTGATTTTTTCAGGACCAATAAACTGGCTACTTTCCCATGGAATGTGGAAGCTTCCAGCACGTCTATCTTACGCTATGTATATTTTACACTATGGTCTGATGATTGTAGTCAACTCAAGCGCTACCGCACCCGAAGTATGGTCAGTGAAGGGCATGGTAGGTTGTTATTACTTTTTCAATTATAAATATAGATAAAAAACCAAATTAATGTAGCTTGCTCTCGTACTGCTCCACACAACTTTGTGCGTCTGTAGAATAGAATACACAATTTTCATTATTCCTCCGCTTTTTTGGTCATACACGTATATGATGTTGCATAGTTTTTTTTTTTAATATATAAACGGAGTGTCTAATACAAAAATAAAATTGACTCACACTAGGTACATACTTATATTCATGATTTCAAACAAGCTCTTCAGATTTAAAATGATAGTAATAAATATTCGAAACCAATTACATACATTGCTCTGATACCAAAGTAAGCAGCCAATGCACTTGCCTTATGGGATCAGACACAAAGGTACCACAGCAACCAGACTCGAGACATATAGAAAATTATGATTTCTACATTGACCCGACCGGGAATCGAACTTGGGACCTCGGAGCGGCGACGCCTTGAAACCCAGCGTTAGCCACTACACCACGGGATCGTCATATAAAAATATTTGATAAATAGCTAAATACGTACCACCTTGTTAGTAGCGTAATGTACTTTATTATATATTCCCCCCTACGAGGATTATCGTCTTGGTATATTTTTAATAATTTCTGTTTATTTTTTCAGCTTTTCAAATTCCTGGGTCACTTTTGTTTGGTGTTTATGGTGTCTTTTGTCGTGGTGCTATTTATAGATGCTCCATGCTCAATTTTGTTTAAGAAGATTCTTAATGGGGGTATGTTTTTCTCATTTATTACCTGGTACATTTCATAATACTCTTGAACATACAGATACCTAATTTCTACTTACAGAGGTCACGAGGTAGCGTCACTAATCACTAAGGCAATGTTAAATGAGAAATGTATTCTTACAAGTAAATTATTTTGCGTAAAACGATAAATTTACATTCACACAAAAACATTTCTTATATTTCAGTTCCCAAAAGACAGACGAAGCCAGTTGTTGATGAATTAACAAAAGACACGAACAAGGAAGTTTAAATAAGATGTCTCATATACAATGCCATTAAAGGATTTATCACACGAATCAATTTTGTATGGACCGTACCACATATCACCGTGAATGTATTTTTTTTCTGCTGAAAGCATTCAGTTGTGTACATTAAATTATTCATAAAAAATACTAAATTTATTTTATTATATCCTATTTTTTTATTTTCGCTGTAGCTAAAATACTTGAAGCAAGATATTATTTATCGCCTACTCTCAGTAATTGTAAATCTTTCTCCACTGATTAAGTTATCTGGATTTCCAAGCGGTTGACTGGTGAAGTATGGTTTAAGCTATCCGCTAATTGTACAACTTACAGTGTGTTAGAGTTTAAATTCTACTAAGTTATATAAAACATGCGAAAGTTTATGGAAATGGATGTGAACGGATGTTTATTTGTTACTCCTTCACGCAAAAACTACGCGATGAATTCTGAATATAATAATTCATAACGACATTTTTGAGCTCCAACATTTAAACGGGTGATCAGAGTAAAATAACTATGTGACATGTAATAACCAACTACATCACAAAAAAAATATATTGTATACAAGGGAGCTAATAATTCGAGAGCGAAATGGATGCTTTCACCCGAGTTTATTTTGTCTGTAAGGAAAAACGTAAAATTTACAAAATTAGTTTTAGATGTCATGGTGAAGTATTATGTAGTTTAGAGAGAGATGAAAACTCCAGTTTATGCGTAAAATGACAGTTGATTTACAGTAACAAATTATCTAACACGATAAGAAAGAGTAACGGCATGAATACAAAAAAATGACGATATCAAAAAAATATTTTCCTTGTAAAGAATATCACTTTGTTTTCTCCACAGGTAATAATTAACTTACTAATAAAGTAGACAAAAGAAAAAAACGAGAAAGAAACAAATACAATGACAAGGTAAAATAAAATAAAAAGTGTAATCTTGGTTGGTATTATGGCAGGCCGCCGAATATTTAAATTGTTGATGGAATAAAAAAAATAACAATTGTGTAATGTCAACGATCATAATACACAATCATGTTTTTAAATTTATAGCTAAGGAAATATACAGGTTGACTTTGTTATCAGTACCAAAATTTTGTGTAAAGACTCCACTGATGAATAAAAACAACTTTTACTATGGAGGCAATAGTGAAATCGAGAAAAAAAATCAGTAGTTCCATACATTTTGACCGCGCGCCAATTGAACTTTTGTATGGAACAACTGTTTTTTTTTTCTCGATTTACACTATTACCCCCATCGTAAAAGTTGTTCATATTCATCAGTGGAGTCTTTACACAAAATTTCGGTACTGATAACAAAGTCACCCTGTATTTATTCTCTCTTTAAACCAAGCTTGACAGCATGCCTTGACTTCATGTCATGCCATTTAAAACTCAATTAATTTTCACCCTAGGGATCATCATCATCATAATCAGCCAAAGAACGTCCACTGCTGAACATAGGCCTCCCCCACGGCTTTCCACAGCGACCGATCACTAGCGGTCTGCATCCAGTTTGATCCTGCGATCTTTTTAAGGTCGTCTGTCCATCTTGTTGGTGGACGTCCTATGTTGCGTCTTTGGTCGAAGGGTCTCCAATCTAGAACTTTCCTGCCCCAACGGCCATCAGTTCTTCGCGCTATGTGCCCTGCCCACTGCCACTTAAGCTTACTGATTCTCAAGGCTATGTCCGTTACCTTGGTTCTTCTACGTATCTCTTCGTTTCTGATTCGATCTCGTAGAGAAACACCGAGCATAGCCCGCTCCATCGCTCGTTGTGTAATTTTGAGCTTCTTTATGAGGCCCATAGTTAGAGACCACGTTTCAGATCCGTATATCATCGCTGGTAACACACACTGATTGAAGACTTTCGTCTTCAGACATTGAGGTAATTGAGACGAGAAGACGCTCTTGCGCAGTTTCCCGAACGCTGCCCAGCCGAGTTGAGTTCGTCGATTGACCTCTTTCTCAAAGTTGGACCTACCCAATTGGATCACTTGTCCCAGGTAGACGTGCTCGTCGACAACTTCGAGAGTTGAGTTCCCAATGGATACTGGAGTGGGTACAACAAGGGAACTCGACATAATTTTCGTCTTCTCCATGTTCATTTTAAGACCCACTTGTTAGGATACTCGGTCGAGGTCTTCGAGCATAGTGCCTAGATCATCCAGCGTCTTTTCCACAACGACTATGTCATCGGCAAACCGAAGGTGTGTTATGTATTCGCCATTGACGGAGATGCCGAATCCTTCCCATTCCAGGAGCTTGAAGGCGTCTTCCAATGCCGCTGTAAACAGTTTCGGAGATATTACATCGCCCTGTCTTACACCTCTTCGCAATGGAATCGCCCTCGTATTCTGTTCCTGTACTCGGACCGACATGATGGCGTTGTTATATAGACACTTTAACACCTCTATATACATATAGTCTATGTGACACCGCTGAAGAGATCGAAGCACCGCCCAAGTTTCGATCGAATCAAAGGCCTTCTCATAGTCCACAAAAGCTAAACATAGAGGCATATTATACTCCTCGGACTTCTGTATAATTTGCCTTAGCGTATGAATGTGGTCTATGGTAGTATAGCCTTTTCGGAATCCGGCTTGTTCGGGAGGCTGGAAGTCATCAAACCTACGTGCGAGACGATTCGTGATGACCCTTGAGAACAGCTTGTAGACATGACTTAGGAGTGAGATAGGTCTATAGTTCTTCAATAAGGTTTTGTCTCCTTTTTTGAAGAACAACACCACCATACTCCCGTTCCATGCCTCAGGCGTAATGCCCTCTAGCAGGACGGAATAAAAGAGTCTCTGAAGGACTTAAAGTACCGGTGTTCCACCCGCCTTCAGGAGCTCTGCTGTGATTCCGTCCTCGCCAGGTGCCTTATTGTTTTTAAGCTGTTTCAGGGCCATCCTAATCTCGTAGAGGCTGATGTCCGGGATGTCTTCAGTGTAGTGTCGGGTCAGGATAGCTCGTGGGTCTCCGGCCGAGCTATCAACGGGTTTGGCTACTGAGGTGTACAACTGCCCATAGAACCTTTCGATCTCCCTCAAAACCTCTGCTTTCGTCGACGCTACACTGCCATCCTCCGTCTTAAGCTTCGTCAACAGGCTTTGCCCAATAGACATGTCCCTTGCAAACACTTTGAAGCCTTGGTTTCGCTCTATTGTTTCTTTCACACTATTCGTGTTAAAGGAACGAATGTCATGTCGCAGAGATTTCATTAAAAGTCATAAAAAGTCATAAAAGTCATTAATTTATGCAAATAGGCCCTCTGGGGGCACTTTTACACGTCCCAATATAAACCCTACCACAGCTTCGGGACAATTGTGGGCTAGTGCTGAGAAGAAGCTGCGCAAGAAACACAGTCACTATTGTCAATGCCTCTTTTCAAAAGGTTTACAATGTTTGTAGTGATCATGCAAGTCCATACATTATTATCATTTAAATAATCATCTACTTTATAATACCCTTTTGTCATAAGGGTTTCTTTAATAACAGTTTTAAATTTATTAACTGGTAAGTTAATAATGTGTTCTGGTAGTTTATTGAAAAATTTTATACCTTTCCCCATGAAAGAATTACCAACCTTTCGAAGCCTAAATTGTGGAATAGCAAGCTTATCCTTATTTCTAGTATTATATTTGTGTATGTCACTATTTTTCGTGAATAAATGAAAATTTTTCCGTACATACATTAAATTTTCGTAAATATACTGAGAGGCTAGTTAATATTCTAATTTTTTTAAACACCTCTCGTAAGGAATCTTGAGGTTTAAGATTATAAATAGCTCGCACGGCTCTTTTTTGTAACACAAAAATTGTCTCTACATCAGCAGCCGCGCCCCACAGTAAAATGCCGTAGGACATCAAGCTATGGAAATAACTGAAATAAACTAACCTAGCTGTTTCTACATCAGTCAAACGTCTTATCTTCCTTACAGCAAAAGCAGCTGAGCTTAGTTTCCCTGACAAGGCCTCTATATGAGGACCCCATTGTAGTTTGGAGTCTAAAGTGATTCCCAAGAATGTTGTGGAATCAATAGTATCAAGCGGTTTGTCTTTTATCTTAACCTGAGTTGATGCCTGTCGGACATTAGGCATCGTAAACTTTACACATTTAGTTTTACTTCCATTAAGAAGAAGATTGTTAACAGTAAACCAATGTAATACTTGTGAAAGAGTATTATTTACATCGTCAAAATTTCCTTCACCTCTTGGAATTTTAAATATAAGTGAAGTATCATCTGCAAACAAAACTATATCACATTATTCGTCTATTAAGCTGCCTGTAGGTTTGAGCATTAACGGAGGTCTGCAGTGCCATAGATCGACGTTCTGCCATAAGGTCGAGAGTGTGGACCGAGAGTTTTTTAAGGTCTATTTTTACGGCCAGGTCTAAAAAACTTAGATCCAACCGTTTGGACAGTTTCCACAAACCCGTTGTTTATTTCGTCCACTGATACGCAATTCTCTAGGCAATCAAAGCGGTTTGACAACTCGAGTTGAAAGCTCTCGGGATTTTGGATATGGGCACGAGTAGGTCGGAGCGTGGACTTCATCAAGCGGGACCTTTCCAATTTGACATTTATATTCAATATGCCTCGAACCATACGGTGATCACTACCGGTTTTCACCCTGTTGATCACAGATACATCATTGAATAACCGTCTTTTGGTGGTCATGATGAAGTCTATCTCATTTCTCGCCTTGCCATCCGGACTCAGCCAGGTCCATTTCCTTTGAGGCGTCTTCTGGAAGAAAGCAAAGCATCGCAAAGAGTCCCTCCTTCTCCAGAAAGTCGGCCAGCCTATTTCCCCTGGCGTTCCTTTGACCATATCCAAAAGGTCCCACTTTCAACTCATCCTCGCCTCGCTTGCCGAGTTTTGCGTTGAAGTCCCCCATAACAACAGTGAAATAGGTTTTGGAAGTGTGTATGGCTCTACTTACGTCCTCATACATTTCCTCCACCTCTTCATCCGGGTGGTTAGAGGTCAGTGCATATACCTGTATGACCTTCAGCGAATACCTTTCGGTTATTCTGAGTATAAGGTATATCACCCTGTTCGACACACTCTCGATGGTTACGATGTTGTTTACGAGGGACCTGTGGACAAGAAACCCAACACCACCTTGGGACTTTTGGTCACCCTCCCGGTAGAAGAGCAGGTTGCCGGACTTCAGAGTTATCGTGTCCTCGCCCTCTCTGCGGACTTCTGATAAACCCACTATGTCCCAGTGTAACCTGCTCAATTCTTCCTCCAGCTCGAGCAACTTCTCGTCTGTCCTCAGTGTGCACGCGTTATAAGTTACCAGGGCCAGTTGTCGTTGGGGGTGGTAGCGAGATCGCCTCCGGGGATTCTTAGCACCCCCTGCCCCGCCGTTACCGTGACCGCTACCGGAATCAGGAATAGCGGGGCTGCCGGAGACTGGGGGCCTGGTTTTTTTGTGTACTGACATAAGAGGGTATATTGCCAATACTCGCCACGCTTGGCAGGCGGGTTGGCGAGCGCAGAGGCGCAGTATCTTTGAAGTGTGACGCTGCTGCCCATCACATCTCAACATTTTACTGCGCCTTTTGTTGGATGGTTATCCCGCCATCGGTCGGTCGCCAGAGCCTCGTCTGTTGAAACAGGACGCACCACGTGAAGGTGAGGTTGGCTTGGAGCTTTGGGTCTTAGTTAAGCTCCCTTACGTCCCTAGCCTAGCCTACCCTAGGGATGGCTTAGCAATTTTCCACCCGGTTTTTTACACATGATAGTTATTTTTTTCCGAGCAGGAGAGACGAAAACAGTATAAGGTACGGAGTTAATATTTCTGTATGTTACAACGCATCAGAGTCACAATGTTCAGAACTTTTGTTTTTGAAAGATTCCATCCAGTTTAAAACGATTCTTAATAACAGAAAGTCAACGTTCTCTAGAGCAAAGCTTTTCGCATTACCATAGTAAAGCACCCGTCATTCACATACAAGAGCGGAATGCATTACCCTTTGTGTCATTCCCCTAATAGTGATGACCAATTGTCGATGTAGACAACTCATAGCACACAATTCTGAACTTACCCGATACATTTTTCACTTAGTTCTTAGTTGGTTTCATGGGACTATCGATTAGACTATTCGTCAATGGACTTACAGCGTGTTCCTGAGGATATACATTAACTTTGAATTATACTTCTATAGCTCTTGTTAAACATATCGTACAAAAGAAGTAGTAGTTTAAATAGTTTACTCGTATCAGTTGTACTTAATTGAAGCTTAACCAATTTATTGTGTTGTGCAGTGAGAAAGAGTCTTTACATGTGAGATGTTGCCACTTTGTGCAACCAAAACTATCAAAATGAATTTCAAATCGCTATGTAAAGTATACTTGTGAATAAAATAACCTAAGTTAGCGGCATTTGGTATTGTTTTGTGATAAAGTGAGCTTGTAATCTAAGATGAACACGATATTTTTTACTAATTGCCATTAAAAAAAAATGAATGAAGATAGCAAAGTTAAATATGATTAATTAAATGATCTGAATAACATGTCCAAGTTAACATGTAACCTCGGGAACACGGTGTAGAATATGATTGTACATTGAAATTGATAGAGATTTGACAATTATTATATGCATTTTGTAGAGTAAAATTAAGAGTGATACCAATAACAGTAGAATGGTGTTTAATTTTAATATGCCGATGTACTTGATTCTAAGAAGTATTTCTGAACGAATATCTTGTCCATTTAGGTATACGTGGGCCCATCATTTTAATGTGCGGTTTATTATATAAAAACTTTATTGCAAAAATAATGTTTTACAAAGATGGACTTAGTGCTTAAAGCATTTTCTGCCAGGAATAATGTTTTGTTGTTTCTCAAGCAAAGAATTACTCTCCGCTCGTATTAACGGTTCTTAATATATAACACAACGTCAAATATCGATAAATACATTTCCCAGCGCGGTCGTTGAAACCGAGATTACACACCGACAGCTTCCGACCCTAGAGCCGGTTTGATGGAAAACTTGACTTTTGTATTCTCGATCGATTGAAAAACAGTTAAACGTAGCAGTTCTTCTTTCATCTCGTGTCAATATATGTGTTTACGATTGAATAGCTTATATTTTTTATTTATATTAATTGAAATGATCTCATATGGGCTATAAGGGCACAGTTTACTTTCTTAACACTACCGTACACTGTGAATTAACTGATCGCAGGATCACACAGGACGCAGACCGATTGCAATTGGTCGATGTCGAAAGATTTGAGGGAGAACTTTGTTTAGCAGTCGACGGCATGTGGCTGATAATAATGGTGATTTGATATCTTGCGCCTTAGATACGACCAGCAAACGAATAGTTTTTTTTATCATGTTACATAATATGAAAAGTAGCATCAGTTATTATCACTAAAATTACGAATATAATTCCTTTCCCGATAAGGTATAAGCGTGGACCGTACTAACATAAAATATAAATTACGATAATATAAAAAGAACGTCAGATATAATTATCTCGAAATATTCAAAGAGAACATAAAAAAGAAGATATAAAAATTGCAAAATAATCTCGAAAATATTATCGTCATTCAGAAAGAAACTCAAATAGGAGTCAATTACCTGGTCACATTCTCTTGTAACATTTAGCGGTGTTTATTCTCCTTAATTAGATTTATTGAGGAAAATTGGTAAAGGGATAAGTGATTCCGTTTGAAAGGTTGATCCCCCATGGCGCCTTTTCCTTATTGTTCACATGGATAAAACGGCAAAGGATATTTCAAAAATATTATCTTATTTATAGTGTTCACTATTATACACCTTCTTCTTCTTCAACCAGTGTGTGTTACCTGTGATGACATACGGATCCGAAACATGGTCTCTAACTATGGGCCTCATAAAGAAGCTCAAAATCACACAACGAGCGATGGAGAGGGCTATGCTGGGTGTTTCTCTACGGGATCGAATCAGAAATGAGGAGATACGTAGGAGAACTAAGGTAACGGACATAGCCCTGAGAATCAGTAAGCTCAAGTGGCAATGGGCCGGGCACATAGCGCGACGAAATGATAGCCGAGCCGAAAGGTTGGGGCAGGAAAGTTCTAGATTGGAGACCCTTCGACCAAAGACGTGGCGTAGGACGTCCACCAACAAGATGGACAGACGACCTTAAAAAGATCGCAGGATCAAACTGGATGCAGATCGCTAGTGATCGGTCGCTGTGGAAAGCCGTGGGGCAGGGCTATGTTCAACAGTGGACATCCTTTGGCTGATAATGATGACTATTATACACCCTCGTTTGGCGGATGGATGTAGATGTTTTTGGGGCCGATAGACGACACCTATGCAATTATTTATAAACAAGTACGAGTATTTGCGCAATTTATGGCTTCTAATTTTGTCTTAAGGGTAAAATACTTTTTTATTAACAGCCTTCATTTTAACACGATATCACGTTATGGTTTGTGATGATGTAGCCAAGGATAGATAATAATAATGTAATGGAGACATTAGATTTAACTTTGGAGCCTAATAATGAAAATCATTTTCTTACCTCTAATTCATTTTGACGACGCGTTTGGTGTATTAATTGTTGTAAGACAGCAGGCACAAAAATGTTACTTTTTAGATGCACATAAGGATAAATTAGGTAAAGTCTCACGATAGCAATGTTTTGGAGTGCTCGTAATGACTCAAGTGGTTTACCGCAATTTTTTAAGTTCGATAAGATCGGTTCTTCGCCGGCTTAAATTGCAGGCGTCAATCATTCTTGTAGCTCATTCATGTGTGTGTATTTTGCGTCGCGTTTTAACGTGAGGTAACACTGATGGTAGACGCAATTGAGCTATGGAACAGTAACCTTTATGAAATTAAATTTTGAACTGATATTTACGATGGCTACGCTACCTCATTTCATTCACCGCTATTAACTGACTAGCATAAAGCTAGAATATTGATCACTTCATGGCTATTTTAAGATTTCTGCTGTTATTTTGAAGATAAAATGGCAAATTGCATGCCAAATACATGGTCAGGTCATCATTGGCCCCCACTATCAAATAGTGCATACGCAATATTGAGTAGTTGGCATTCAATGTATTAGCAGACTGATTCCATTTTAAAGCTCTGCTAAACACTAACTAATTGATAGCAATGCTTATCTCCAACCATCCTTTTCAGCCTAGCAAATATTATAACAAATCAATTGAACATATTAAATCCATTCTACCAACTATACATATACAGACACTTCATCATTTTTTGTCCCAAGACTACTAAATGCATTTGTAGTATGAGCGTAAAAGATAAGAGGATGCTTGTAATCAGTCAACTCTTTGTTTTATGAGTTTCTCGCGGATATTCGGTTCAGGCTAGATAAATCCAAAATACTGAAGCGACAACCTAAAATGTATCTTTTAATTCTATAAAAAGAAGATTGACATACAGTCACGATCCTCAGCATTGAGGGAACGACCAGAAAGAGAGAGAATTCTATAAAAGGCCGAATGCACCATCGATGAGTAGGTAAGCAATTGTCTACAAATATTTTCAAATATAAAACGTCATTTCCATTTAGCCAGAACTTTGGGACGTTGTGATATAGGCTAATGTCTTAATCATTACTTTTTATACCTTAAATACATTGATGTAAAAAATACAAGGAAACTAGAGTTTACAGCAAATAAAAACATTAAACATTAGCTGATCAGATTTTATATTCAGGCAAAAAAGTTTTCGATGTTTTTATAATTTTGACAAGAAACATACAATAAAATTAAAATATAAACATTAATTACGATTGAACGAAATTTATTTCCAAGTTATCACGAACAGGCGATTCTAAAATTATCAAATTCAAAGTCAAACAAAGAGGTCAAGGTTTCAAATGATTGTATTTTCGCTCCCCAGCTCAGAGTTCACTTAATAAAGGCTTAAAGTTTGCCGATTAATTGCCTCCACCGAAGACGCTATCGACATTGATTTTCAATTTAAGCGTAATATCGGGAATCGGTTTATTAGTCAGTTCTGAATCGGCTGACTGATTACGTATCTTTCAACAACGGGGATGTGATAGAAAGTCATAATGTGGAAAAGCCATTTTTGTTGACCGAACGGCACGAGATTAAAATTGTGGTCGTTATATTAAAAATTTACAAAATACATCTAGGTGAATGTTGTCTAATGGATCTCTTTCTGTTGGCTTCGGCGTCATGTACAAGATATGAAAAGAGGTTATTCGTTTGGAGACCTTCTTGTTTAGACACCTTCACTGAAAGAGACATATTACAGATAATGAACAACTTAATCACCTTATCACTTCAAGCAATCTCTTCCAGTAGGGAGATTCAGAACGTTCGATAAGCCATCCGGCTTGGGTTTCGGCTAGATTTTCTATTCATTTTAAAATAAATGTCACAGTCTGATCGTATGTCGATATGTCACTTCGGTAACAAATATAATAAAAAAACATAATAATATAGTTGCTTTGGATAAATCCACGTTATTATAATTTTATATATTATATTTATTATTATATATTATTATTATATATATTTTATATTATTATATTTATATTAGTATGTGAAAATTATCGAATCGTTACCCAATCCGTAACCGAATGGTTCTGAATCGAGGGCCAGGTTACATTATGTGTGTTAAAGCAGTAGTAAAAGCAACTGGGCGCAAAAAGTGATAACGTTAGCGCAGCCTCTGAGAAACTCGAACGCCTGTGGCACTGATTTTTAAATAGCTACCTCTTTCAACAGTGTCTGAAAAAACAATTTACCAGCAAAATAAAAGGATAATAAGTTAGTTTAGAATATTTAACACTCAGTGTCATATTTAATATTCTTAAAGATGACATAAGAAACCAAAACTTGGAAACGGGCGGGACTCGAACCAGCAACTCTGGCTAAGTAAGATAACTAAGGTAATGAAAGTTGCTGGTTCGAGTCTCACCCTTGCGCTATTTTTGATTCCTTATTTCAACTTAATGAGATTAATAAGTGCTGACTTTAGATCTTTTAAAATTAAAACTAACAATATTGTAATACGAGTAATAGCAATCGTGTTAAGTAGTCCTACCGACGTTCAGAATGACTGTATCAGCTGGGAGAAATTGAGTGTTTTGTGCCAAGAACTAAATGTTCTCTACAACGAGGTTAAAAATATTCTATGTATATCATGTATGTACTTACCAACAAAAAGCATTTAAGTATTATATCCGTTGTCTGGCACCCATAACACAAGCTTTAAGTAGCTTACTTTGGGACTAGATGGCGATGTGTGGGAATGTCCAAAGGATATTTATTTATTTATTTATATTTATATGTTTTTATGAAGCTTTATTTCTATTAAACAGAAGGTTTTAAACAAACATCGGGTCATTTACTAATTGTAACTCTGTTCAAATATTAAAGCTAAGAAATCCTAAGATAGAATTACAAATAAAACATGTCACGCGATGTTCCATGTGTAATTACATAAATCTCCTCTCTGTCGCTTACCTCCATAGACAAAGAAGAGGCATAAATCAAATAACTTCTCAGGGCACGTCCACCCTTCAGTGCCATAGAGTAGGAATTCGGCGGACGTGCCTTTGAAATATTGATGAGAGGACCAGCCTTACTTATAAATGAAACAGGTCACTCTGCGGCGTGTGGTTCTGTGTTCAAAAAAAAAATAGCTTCCGCGGCTTGCGTGCGTTTTTGACAGAAAAAAATATTTAAAAAGATATAAAACAGGTAAAAGTACAATATTTATTGATATTATAAAGCTAAAGAGTTCGTTTGTTTGTTTAAACGCGCTAATCACAGGAATTCCTGGACTGATTTGGAAAGTTCTGTCAAAAGCTTATTTATCGAGGAAGAATACACTGTAATGGAAGGGTAGGAAGCAAACTCAAAACGCGCGGACACAGTTGCAGGGGACTTTAGGGGACACTATCTATAAAAAATCACTAACCATTTAGTAATGTCTAAACATTGCGATTACACACTGCGACTTTTAACATCGATGCAGTCAAAACACGCTTCAGCATTGCGATTTACGCAATGAACAGATTTAATTTAACATCGATGGTAATGCATGCAGAAGCGCGACTGCATCGATGCTAACGCGCGTTAATATCGATGCAATTGCCAAAATTCAGTACATAATTTGTCAATTTCCAGCGTCTGCATCGCGACTCTATCGATGCTAAAAATAGCGCAGTGTGTAAAGATTGACATTTTGCGACTGCATCTATGCTAACGCGCGTTACTCATGTAAATGGTACAAAGTACAAACCTTGAAATGACTAAGATGGAAAAGCAACGAAAAATAATAGTGGAAAACTGTTCTATGTCATCTTACATCAGTAAAACTTAAAAATCAGATGAAGATTGACAAATAATTACAGATGAAAGAAACTTCAATAATAACAGTCAAAATATCAATTGGTAAGCCGATCATATTTCATACAATACCGAGGCCATTCCACTTCTTTTTACATTTCGAGCTGGGTGTCGAGCGTCGCAAATGTATGATCTACCCTCCGACACCATATCTTATGGAAATTCGATCAACTCATACTTTGGCAAAGCATTTTGCATCAGATATTTTCTCCGCGTAAAGATTTCAAACATTTTGTAATCGCTATCGCTCAAATTTCAAGCATATTATTTAAACGTTATTAAGTTAGGTATATTTATATACAATTTTATTGCCATAATATTTCTGTCGATAGCTGATTCCTTTCGCACAAAAGAACCAAATGCCAATTCATATTTCGTCAGCGATTGGAATCAATCACAAGGGCCAACAATACAAAATCTCCAAAGTAGTTTGTCAACATTTCCAAAGTTATATTGGCTTACCGCGAAATGCTTTCGACCAGGGACACCTAACAAAGTTCCTTCAGAATGTTTCTGGAGGCTTCAAAACCTCAACAAAGGCGAAATTACCTCAACGAGCTTCTGTGCGTTCTTTGAAAATTCCCTTAAATGTAAAAGACAATTTTAAGATATTAATTTCTTGACCCATTTTTTGTGGAGCCGCTTTTAATGAATCTTCTATTGACTAAAGTGTAGAGCTTTGTAAAATGAACGATTTATTCAAAAGATAATTACAATCCACGCTCAAAGAAATTATTACTTGGATACGCTTGATTAATGCCTAAAATTTTAAGGTTTTAAAAATACAATGAATTTGCTATACAAGTAGCTACATCCTACTTGCTGTAACTTAAAAAGTGTTGGGAAAAAATCATCAAATAATCAATATTAATTTGAATTATTTATGATCTTTTCGAATGTCTGACTATACTCGATACAAGATAGATGAGAGAAAACACAGTTCCAATGACTTTTTGTAAAGTTTTTAGGAGGTATTCATCTAATGACTATTATGAATGACCTTCGAGTCCCTATTTCTTAGAAAGGGTAAAATAGCCTGTCTCTGATCTTTTATGTCGTGACGCGTTGAAACTGAATAGGTCACTGACCGATTTCAATAGATGGGAAAGGGAATAGGAAACGAAGCGTTTTGTATACCGTATCATCTTGGATAGGATTAGCTCGTTTCTGATCGTGCCAATGAACAAATTGCTCGAGGTGTTGTCAGGCACTTCAATTCGTTTATTGAAATGTTAGCATGAGATATACCTCGCATTGACTGACTATGTAACCGAGTTGAAGCAAGAGGTGCACGGCAAAGCTTTTAAATATAAATAATGTTAATTATTGGGGTATCTATCATAACACTTAATTTTTTGATATCGAATTTCATTTCACAGAAAACTATTCAATGAATGTTAATATCTTTTTTTCTTGATTAATCGAATAGTTAATAATTGTTGTTTCATAACATCGAATAAAAGTTTACCAAAAAAATGTTTCGCAACTGTTTTGTTAAGCAGATTAACGATATATCAAACTAACGTTTCATAGAATTATTAAGTTATCGATATAACCTTTCATAAAAACTTGTTTCAATGTTTAACGGTTCCCATTATAATTTTGCATACGCATGCAAGTAAGAAGGCATGCGCATGCATACGCATGCAAGTAAGAAGGCATACATGCATGCATTTATGCATGCAAGTAAGCAAGCAGGCATGCATTAATGCATGCATGCAAGCATACAGGCATGCATGCAGCAAGTAAGCAGGCATGCATTAATGCATGCATGCAAGCATACAGGCATGCATGCAGCAAGCAAGAAGGCATGCAAACAAGCAGCATGCATTAGGATTTCCTCGTCTCCGGCGCTGCGGGAATAGCAGCCTCGCCGCCCTTGCGTAACAAGGTGTAGGCACCCGCGCGAGCCGGAGCGGCTGAGGCTGGTCGCCGAAGGCGACCAGCAAGCCGAAGCTGCGTAGGTGGCCGCGATTGAACATCATAATATTACGTAATTATTTCTTATTTCTAGCTTAAAAGAAAACTACTCTTGTTTTCTAAAATTCATGTATCTATTGAAATAATATTGTACTAACTATTACATTTACTATTTTTAGTCAATAAGATCGTCCTACTAACCTTTACCTTAGCCCCGATTCAGTAAATAATTTTGCTAAACAAACTTTACGTGATCTATGTATAATTTAATTTAACCTAGTCACATATTTACTGACGCTTTGATTTACTCATAACATACAATGGTTCGCAATGTAGCATTATATTATTGCCGTCATTTGTATTTATACCCAATTATTTTTAAACTGATTTACCTTCTTTTGTTTGTTGTTTCAATATAATGTTAATTTATTATGATCCCAATATTCTTATGTGTTAGCTCTTTTTAGCCTGAGGTACAGGTCAAACCTAGTTCAGGCAAAAGAACTACTGTACCTACGTGTTAATTTAAAGCTCTTTGATTTGTTATTGTTCTTTTGAAACTGAATAAATGATTTATTATTATTTATTTATTGAATAGTTTTCTGTGAAATGAAATTCGATATCAAAAAATTCTGTGTTATGTTAGATACCCGTTTCAAAAAACTCAAGTAGCAGTGGCAGACACACAGCGCGAAGAAATAATAGCCTTTGGGACAGAAAAGTTCTAAGGTTGGGGACCCTTTGACCAAAGACGCGGCGTAGGATGTCCACCGACAATATAGACAGATGACCTTGTAAAGATCACAGGACCAAACAGGTTGCAGACTGCTTGTAACCGGTTGCTGTAGAAAACCCTGGGGGAGGTTCACGTTCAGTAGTGGACGTCCTTTAGGTGATAATGATGATGATGAAATACAAAACTCATAACCTACCAATATCGGAACTTCTTCGTCACACACTGCGATCTTTTGAAATTGCTCCGTTAATTTAGTTAATTTTAGTAAGTAGTTAATATTGTTAATTTGTCAAGAAATTGCGAATACTAACTGGGAGGAAATGTTTTTAAATAGAAATGCTACTGAGGCCGTTTCAGCATTTTATGAAATAATTTTTAGTATAATAGACCGTTATGTGCCAAAAACTAAATGCAATAATAGGATGTACACGTACCCTACTTGGTTCACTCCTACGTTAATAGATCTTTTTAATAAAAAAAACCGGGCTTGGATTAAAATGAATAAATATAGCAATCAATCTAACTACAATGTATTCTCAATATATAGGAAAAAGTTCCAAATCTTGTCAAAAAATGTTACAATACATATATAGCAAAAGTAGAAAACAGCATAAAAACTAATATTGAATACTTTTGGAAGTACATATTGTACATATAGTCATTTATCTGAAATACCGTGCAGTGTACAATGCCAGGGGTCTATATTTCATAGTTGGAGAATGCATCGAATTATTTAATAAGTACTTTCAATCAGTGTTTCAGCCAATGATATTGTCACGGACGTAAAAAAAATACGGACGTAACCTCGTCTTATCATGAGTGAAGCATAATAATGGCTGCCCGTTTAGGCTGTGTGAGTGATTTGAGGGTTGCTATATAAATTATCAATTTCCCTACTGTTTGGTCGAACCAATCGACCCCAGTTAAATCATGTAATTGGCATGTATATTTTTTAACAGAAATATAAACGGTTAATCTATGTTGACCTATCAAACATATTTTTATGACCTCTGTGATAGAAAATAAAACACATGTTACGTATAAAGAAATGTATTTTTACACATCATTTTATTAGTGATTAGGCTATGTCTATCTATAAACTGCCTCGGTGGCGCAGCAGTAAGAGGGTCGCACTTTAAAAAGACACCTGCGCCAGAGGTCTCGGGTTTGATCCCCGAGTCAGGCCAAAAATATATACCTGAATTTTTCTGTTCAGGAATTCTTAGGGTAGCCCAGAGTTTGGAAGTTGGCGGTGTTTCACCACCCCGTGCTGCCTCGGTAAAGCACGTAAAGTCGTTGTCCTGCGACTGAACTCTCTCCGGACGTGTCAGATTGCTGTCACATCGGGCTATGAGAGTGAAAGAAATAGAGAGTGCACCTGTGTTTGCGCACGCACACACTTGTGCACTATAATATGTCCCGCGCAGTCGGTTAGTCATTGTGACTGGCCACCGTAGCCGAAATCGATTAGTGAGACTAATACTATCTATAAAATGAACCCCTTAAAATCAAAAACACTTTTAAATCACGTATCACATGCTATAATAATAATGTTTAGAACGTATATTATTATTATAATTTATAAAGACGCGCTAAAATCCTGTATGTTGTGTCAACTTTTTGTACACTTGTCTTTAGGAAACCTATGAAAACGATGTTAAATATATTTTATATTAGAAGCATGGGATCTTTTATTTTACTTTTGGAAAAACGGCACCCAAAAACTGACGAAATATGATTATACAGAGTCACATAGTTTGTTGCATACAATAAAAGTGCATATATAGATTTCCCCATTTTTAGGGAATTTTCCCCGTAAATAAAGTGACAACACTGTTGCATTTTACGTCTGGAATTCTCGTCAATGTTTAAAAAACAATATTTAAAAAAATATGATGAATCGTAATAACTTATGTATGATAGGTGATTCCATGTGACTTTTTACGTTTACTCATGTAGTTTTTACATGATTTCACAACACAAGACGGCATTTTTGCAAAATAAATCGTGGAAGCAACGAATGCACTACTACGTGTCAACGGCGCTGTCACTCAGGACGAAATGGCAGCGGGTTGTCGGACCTAGTGTGTATGTGTGAGTGTAGAGCATGTACTACAAACGAAACTGTAGTAGCTTGCATGCTTCACATTTTTTGAGTGTAATGTTACGTCCGTATTTTTTTTACGTCCGTGGATATTGTATTTAGAAGTAGATGACGCCTCGCGAGCTAAAAGAGTACACAAATATGGCACCGTCTGATTAATGGATGTCAATGGATTGACATCTATCACATCAGACATCAGATTCGGAACAGAGTCTTAATAGAGTAGCTTTCTTAATATATTTTTTAAAGTATGTAGGTACATTACAATAGACTCGTTGGCCTTATTTTAAAATTGAGTTCTTACTTTAGCTCAGAAGTATATTAATCAACAAAAACATTTTCTTTTCAAACTATTTAACATTTAAAATATTGAATAATTATCAAATAAATGCAATTTAAATGTCTCACGTGAAACACCATAACGCCAATATCAGAGTCACGTTCACTGCTAGGCACTCACGATCACGTGACATGTATATTTTTTACAAATTAAATTAATTAAAATAATTACAGTCCTTATTTTAATAAATAAAAAATATTTATTAACACACCGTAGCCATCTGGCATCATGTAAACAGGATGATTCCTTGAAATAACACGCTAATAGTGAGAGTACATATTTTTTTTCTACAATCGTGAGGATCATCCCTCACATATGTGTTTATCAACAGTTTTTTGTTAACGCGAGTGCCGGTGACCATTTGATCCGTGAGCGTCCACTTTAAAAAATAAATTGAAGGTGTAATTTATAGTTATATAACAGACATTTTAATTAGACAATAGTAGTTGTAATACATAATAAACTTTATTTTTATTTATATTAACATACATTTCCATAGACATATTTAACACATATAACGAAAATATGATATTCGCACTGTTTTTTTATTTAGTTAGTTGTTTCTGCAGTTTTAAAGGCGCACTGAGGCATTAAGACACTGACGCCATCAAAAACAGACTACGTCAAAATTATGAACCAAATTTGAAGTGAGGTTTTGTTGAGCTGAGCCATCTTTTAGCCTCTCACTGGTGATCTGGTTCTTAATACAATATCATTGGTTTCAGCCATCATCTGTACCGGATGATTTCAGTATTGAAAACCTTAATTTATCGTTTGAAAATGCCCGTGATCTAATGATTCGAGACATCTCAGTTTCAAATTTTCAAGTACGAAAAGTCTTACAAATTTCTTTAAGAATACAGCGTCTGTAATTGATCTTCCTCTTGCTTATCTTTATAATAAATGCTTATCTGACGGGGTATTTCCTGAAATTTGGAAAAGTGCTAGAATAGTACCAGTTCATAAGGATGGATCAAAATCAGATGTTACGAATTACCGACCGATTTTTATATTGCCCATTTTATCTAAAGTCTTTGAGCGTCTTGTCCATGATGCTATTTATCCCCACCAACACAATATTATCTTAGAAGAACAACACGGCTTCGTAAAACGGCGTTCTACAATAACAAACCTGGTAATTTACACATCAAACCTATTTCATGCATTAGACTCTAATATTCAAACTGACAGTATTTATACAGATTTTAGGAAAGCATTTGATTCAGTTGATCATAAAATACTTCTTAAAAAAATTGCATTTAACGGTATACACGGCAACCTATGGCGGTGGTTCAAGTAGTACGTATCTCACAGAACACAAAGGGTTGTGATCAAAGGCTCAGAGTCAGAAGTGGCCTACGTTACGTCTGGTGTCCCTCATGGATCCATCTTAGACCCTCTCCTGTTCGTGATAAATGACATTAAAACTTGTTTCAGGAACAGTAAAACTCTATTATATGCCGATGACCTAAAAATTTACGGAAGCATCAATAGTTCTGAAGATCAAGTTTTGCTACAGGACGACCTGAGCAGATTCAACAATTATTGCATTCAAAATCACTTGCAACTCAGCCTTAATAAATGTAAAATAACCTTCACCAAAAAGAAGATAATTAGTAGGTTTGACTATTCCTTAGGCCAGGGATGCACAGACTTATTAAGACTAGGGGCCACTCGGGCAAATTATGAACTGATGGCGGGCCGCCAGAAGTATAGGTAATTAAAGACAATAAAGAATTGATAATTATGTATTAAAATTGAAAAAGAATTTATTAATTTGAAGCGTGGCACTGCATAGTGCTTACAATCTTTTTTATATTTGGCTCAAATTTACTTGTAGCAACACGTAAAACTGCTTCCAAACTTTCATTTGCAAGGCGGTTTCGATTTTTTGTTTTATTATTATTTAGTATTGAAAAGGTTTGTTCACATATATAGGTAGAACCAAATAAGCTGGCACATTTCAGAGCGTTTATGCGCAACTCTTTGTACGTATTTTTATCAATGCAGCGGTAAAAGTTCAGCAAGTCTCCTTCGTTGAATTTGTTGCGTAAATCTTGGTCGTTTTGAATGTCGATAATTTCTAACTGCATTGACTCTGGCGCATTTTCAACTGAAATCGTGAAAGGATTGCTGAATATGTCCAACAGAGGTTTCACTTTTTTAAACTCCGAAAATCTTTCTTGAAAAGATTGAATCAATATATCTAGCTTTTCTACATAACTGAAATTAATCGCAGTTTTGTTGAATTTTTCAGCCATTTTCTTATAATTCGGAAAATGATTGTAATTTCCAGAATTCAATTGCGATCTGAAAAGTGTCAGCTTGCATTGAAAGGATGATACGTAAGCGTAGAGCTGGGATATCAGTTGATTTTTGCCTTGAAGCCGTGTGTTCAAGACATTCAAATGATTTGTAATGTCAACTAAAAAAGCCAAATCACACAACCAATCAGGATTTTTAAGTTCCGGGACATCCTTTTGCTTTTCCGCCAGAAATATTCCAATTTCTTCTATTAAATTTGGAAATCGTTCCAGGGTCAATCCACGACTTAGCCACCTTACTTCTGTATAATACAGTAAATCTCCATATTCGCTTTCGATGTCATCAAGGAATTGTTTGAATTGCCTGTGATTGAGTCCTCGTGATTTTATGAAATTTACAGTCGAAACTACCACTTTCATGACATTTTGAAATTCAATTTTTTTAGAACAGAGGGCTTCTTGGTGTATAATGCAGTGAAACTGCATGAGATCTTCAGCGTTTATGTTTTTTTCTTGCAGATGCTTTTTCAGCAAAGTAACTAGCCCAGTATTGACACCAATCATCGAAGGAGCACCGTCAGTGGCAACTCCCGATAATTTTGATAAGTCCAAATCAGTTTTTGAACACTCATCCAAAAGTACATTGAGTATATCAACTCCTCTGGTTTGACCTTTCAATGAACACATTCCTAACAACTCTTCTAAGACTTCAAAATCTTGAGTAACACCTCGTATGAATATGAGAAGTTGAGCTGTGGAAGTAATATCAGTGGATTCGTCGAGTGCTAATGAAAAAAATTCAATGATCTTAGTTTTTTCATTTAATTGTTCCGCAATATTACCTGACAAAGACATAATACGTCTTTGGATAGTCATACGATTCAGTTGAATTTTCTCAAACTGTTTTGCTGCTTCTGGACACATTTTCTTAGCGGCAATTTCTATGCATTCTTTTACAAAATCCCCATCATTGAAGGGGCGACTGCGCTTTGCTATCATTCGAGAAATTTCATAACTAACTTCTGTAGCTGTTTCTGAATCTTAGATGGGTTTTGTAAACATAGCTTGCTGACCAATAAGCTCCCGTTTTAAAGACAACATTTTTTGCTTTTTTAATTCGCCTGTAAACTTGGTAAAAGTAGGATGCTGCGTTTCATAGTGCCTTTTTACATTATATTCCTTTGCAATCGCAACAGAATTCTTGCAAATTAAACAAACGACTTTATTATGCGACCATACAAAAAAGTATTTCTCAGTCCAAATTTCTTGAAACTGCCGATTTTCATCTTTAACCTTACGTTTTTACTAGGTCCTGGCTTGTCCATGTTGCGTTCTAATCCTGGCTAGGATTAACACAGCACCTAAAAACAATTACAGTACCTACTTAAATTACCCATCCTTTTTTAAATTAGCAAAAATAATTGATTTAAATAGGTAGGGAAACACTTATTAATAACAGAGTTTTACTTACGATTTCACAACACAATTATACACGGCACTTGACGGGAAATCTACGTTGAATGTGGATCAAAATATATGACACCGGCTAGTCGAGTTAAAATCTACACTAGAACTATTGACACTTCACTCAAATTAAAACCGAACTATGGGTCGCTGCGGTTAGCGTGGCTTTTATACCGCGCGTATAGAGTCGAAAACTGTCTGGAGAAATCTCGAAACCGACTCTGGAAGCTTCGTGTATCTACCTACGCGAGCAATCGGGAATTCGTGCACTTAAGAGCGCGCGCGCGAGATTCAAATTACTTTTCGAACATATTTTTTTTGGTTTTATTCTGGAATAGAATTCAATATTTTTCGAATGTACGAGAGTATTATTTTTGCTGTCGGCGGGCCACCAGTATTCGACCGGCGGGCCGCAAGCGGCCCGAGGGCCGCGGTCTGTGCATCCCTGCCTTAGGCGGTACAGTTCTCTCAAGAGTAACTAATATTAGAGATCTTGGAATCACATTTGATAGTAAACTTCATCTTGATATCCACATTCAAAACATAATCAGTAAAGCGTTTAAAATGCACGGTCTCGTTATGCGTTCTTGTCGTGATTTAAAAAATTCTAAAACATTAATATATCTCTTTAAGTCATTGGTTAGGCCTCAACTAGAGTATGGAGTATCTATTTGGAACCCTCTTTATGAAAAATATAATTACAGCATTGAAATGGTTCAAAAGAAGTTCTTACGTCGGGTCAGTTACAAATGCTACCGAAAGCGCTTATCATATTTGACTTTGTTGAAGAAATATAAACTCCTAGACTTAAAATCCAGACGCTCCCAGCTAGATGCTAGACTACTATATGACATCTGTAATAATAAATATGACTGTACCGATATAATTAATCGCATTAACTACTCAGTGCCATCACGGACTCATATGCGATCTTCACGCATCAATCTCCTTTTCGCAGTTGCCACACCCCGGACAAATGCCGGTATTCAATCCCCCTACGACGCATGCTTGACACACATAACAAAAAAAATAATTCAATAGATATCTTCTCATGCAATGCCAGATCGTACAATAAAGAAATTGTAAAGTTACTTACTAACCATTAATATTAACTCACACATGCACACACACATCTACTAACTTCAACCACTCTTACACACATCACACCACACCATCTACAACAAAGATAGTTATATTAATTATTGTATTTTAATAGTTTAATATAGATATAACTTGAGTCCCGCATATTAACTCTTCTTAATACCTAAAATGTAACCATCGAGTTTACAATGATTGTAAGGTTTATTTTTAAATGTCATGGTACCAAATGTTTATTGTAAACTTGTTTGTGGTTCTCCCAATAAATGAAAAAAAAAATGTACTAACAGCTGAAATTATTTAACAGTTATAACGAGATGGTTTACAATATTCGACAAGCAAAGAAAATCGTACTTTAGGGTCTAATATCGCGTCTGACTAGCTACCATTTAACTTATCTTAGAAAAATAATGAAATATATATATTTAAATAAAACACAGATTTTTATAGTTAGGCAAATTTGATGAATGCTAATTAATGGTGTCCGTGTAACACACGTAGCATTTTTTTTATTTCTTACACGTCTTTATGAAAAATCTTGCCCGACGCTTCATTCCCTTATATTATATTGTTTTTATTTGTATGCATTTTTGTACCTCTATGAAGATTTTCATGTTTGAATAATCTTAAGTCGTTTGTTTGTTAGATAAAATAGGTTAGCAATTTCAGAATAGAATTTGATTGTTACAACAGCAAATTACAAAATAACTTCATCAGAGGATTCATAGTCGTTATATTGAAGTTTTAAAAGCTGCTAGATAAATTGATTGCGAACTTTGTTTTCTCAAAAGTTCGCTGAATTTCGTCGTCTGCTTTGAGTTTGGTCCAAACATATATTTCTTTTGTGAATTCAAGCTGGACTCACCATAACATCCATTTCATAGATTTTCTATAGTAACTTGGTCATCACAAGAATCTGGCAACAAAAATTGTGATGTGCGTTTTTACCCGCGACGGAACGAAGAAAGTGAATGCGTTTGGGGTGAGAAGAAGTTTTTGTGTTTGTATTCGCAAACGATTGTTCCCATGTATCTCCAGAAGGCTTGACCTATTGACATGCAATTTTCTGCAATGGATGAGTTAATTGTTATCCTTTTTATTTATTTATTAATTTGACATTTTCTGGTCGTTTCGATGCTTCTGATGAAGTTTTCGGGTCAAATCTATTCTTTTCATTATGAAAAAAAAAGGATTTAAAGGAGGTCTTTACAAAAATGTGTGAAAGAGGCTAAGACTCTTCTTCTTAGCCTCTTTCGCCTGAAAATCTATGATTGAAAATATTGAATGTATTTTCAAACAAAAGCAACAGAAACCAAGCCACTTTGTTCAGTTTATTTCAAAATCTTTAACTGGAGGCCAATACCTTAGACCTCTTATAACTTAGACTGACTCCAAAATGTTCGGAGCTTCACAGTACGGAATTAGTTTCGTCTTCTATTTAAACTATGACGATTTCGGAGTCAGTTCCAGAATCTAAGCTGGAATGAGATAAAAACGTTTTGCCTTTGAAATTCGTGTCTTCCACCGATTTAACTTTCAGTTTCTAAAGAACTTCAAAAGGGGTTTCTATTCGATAGCTGAACAATATTGACAGTGAACTAGGTAAGTATTTTAAAATAAAATTTTGCGAGTTCATGGCAAAATTATGAATATGAAATCAATTTTAGAATCACAAATAAATTAATATGAGAAACAAATAATTGGAACAAAATATTTTATTCACTTTCGTGAATAATCAAAATTTGTTCTTCACAACATAAAACAATCGTCTTTACAACCATCCAGTTTATTTCAATATCTTGAAAGCCGAACCCAAGGGAGTATTTGGTATCAATCACAAAACGTCGTACCAAACTTATACCTCGGTAATGAGACAGTGCGCACCTAGAGCACGTCCAAACAGCCCTTTGGGGTAACAGAAAAACTTCGCAGGTATATGATTTAGGTGACTTAGGCCCAACGCGTGTGCTGCTAACTGGGGTCGCACCAATAGCAATTGCAAAAAGATCAGCCAAGCTCATAAGACAAGTTTCTGTTAAAAATCACTTTTTTTCGTGACTTCATGATGACTTATATACCAAAACTTTTTGAGTACTTAATGTACCTGATTGATAGCTCTCGACCAAAATGATGTCAAACTATATTAAAACTATTAGATTAAGCAGCCTAGTGTAGTTAAAATTATTAAAGCTGCCTAATTGCGCTATTCAAATAATAGTATTTAGGCCACATTACTGGTTGCCAGTAAATTATATTCTGTCGTACCTAACATAATCGTTTTTGTTTCAATCTGTGCGTTCAATCTCATTGACAGATTTTAAGGCCTTTTCTCATATTGAACATTTCGAGTAAAGTTATTTAAAATTTGAACATAATTCAAATGCAAGTAGGAACTGGGTCACATACTGTTTTTTTTTTTCTTTTTCTTAACCATTCCATTAATCAATTAACCTTAAATATTAGTATGGAAATTACTTATAAGGTAACTAACACCACAGACAGGTATTATATGAAATATTACATCATGCGACAGTTGAGCAAACAGAGCAATTATGGTGCAGTGTTATTTAACATACATTTATACATATTTATTTGTTAAATAATCGAGTTCGAGAACACTAAAAGTCTCACATACAGCAACATGAAAAAGGATCTTCAAAATCGACTATTGAATATAATTTCAGGAACGTAAATAAGATATTCATTTTTAACTTTATTTGAGTCGCGGAAAAGGTAGTGCTGGCTGTTGCATATTGTGTGTGCCGCCCAAAAAGTTAGCCGTGTAAATATCAAAAACAACATTTACATGGGCGTTAGTATTCTCGTCGAGTTCGGAAGTTCGGCCACATTTCACCGGCAGACACTTTTCCCTGACTAAATCATTGCGTACGTGATCACACTCGATTTGGTGCGTAACCCAACTTGTTGGAATTGCTGTTTAATGTAGAATCATGGTAGGCTCTCCCGTCGGCAACTTGAGAAAGTTGGTAACGCTTTTCAATTTGCCGATTTATATTAGATTTATTGTCTTGTCTTGACAGTTTATTTTGGTAGGTAATTGTCAGAATTGTATCTTGAGTGTTCTTGAGTGTAAAGTAAGCAGTAAGCGTTGAGTCAGAGTCACCTCCCTAATTCAAGTAATGAAATCGTTATACAATTTTATTATTGGCGGTGTAATATAATCGTCTCCCTAGCCGATTTCGACTACGGTGGCCAGTCACAACGACTAACTGACTGCGCGGGACATATTATAGTGCACAAGTGTGTGCGCAAACACAGGAGCATTTTTCTATTCCTTTCACTCTCATGGCCCTGATGGGACAGCAATCTGACACGATCGGAGAGAGATCAGTCGCAGAACCAACAGTTTTACGTGCTTTCTGAGGCACGGGGGTGTTTTTCACCCCAACCACCAACTTCAAAACTCCGGATTACCCTGAGAATTTCTGAACAGACAAAAACAGGTATACATTTTTGACCCGACCCGGGGATCGAACCCGTGACCTCTGGTGCAGCCGTCGCTTTAAAATGCGACCCTCTAACCACTGCGCCACCGAGACAGTTATACAACCGAGCCGGTGTAATATAATATAGGATCAAAACTACAAAACCTTTAGTTATTTGAAAACAAAGAATTTGATTACAGCATCATCTATTCGTCCAAATTTTGTCATTTATTAAATTTTTCTAGTTAGCAATCTCACCCTAACCTGTGTTTACCTGCGTTTGGAAAACAACATTTGAAATAAAAATTGAAATATGTGAGGAATTTGAGAAATGTTTAGTTTTTCTAAATGAATTCACGTAGGAAATATACAGACTTCAAAAAACCCGTAGGTTTGCTTTGAAATCAAAATACGTGCATTCGGAACAGAATTTCAAATACTGGCCTATATTAAAAACAGTCGCGATACATAAAGTCCTCGAAAATTCTCGTTTTGTCAGTACTGCGGTGACAGTAAGTAAAACCCAGTACTACTCTTAGTTTGGGCTTTGAGTTTGAGCTCGTTCAAAGAGACCCGGGTGAGAGACGGTACTTGTATTGTTTTCGGAACACTCTCATTTACTAGCGGTGGAAACGACTTTATTTTTCACCTTTTCTGGGTTCCTTACTTCTACAGAAAACAACCGGAACCCTTAAGATCAGCTGGTTTTTTTATCTGTATATCAGTGAAGCTCTTTTCTCGAAGCACATTTTATCAAACTAAACAGTTTAACTCAGATAGCTTTACCAGCTGCGGAAAAACAGACGTCTGAGGAAATAAAATAATTATAGTAGCATTATTCATCGATATTTTGCAATTTACAAGTAAAACCAAAGCTATTAATGAAGTACTTCTCCCATGACCTAAATTCAAAAAACCGGCTAAGTGCGAGTCGGACTCGCACACTAAGGGTTCCGTTCTCTACATTATGTGTTGTTTTTTTTTTTCAAAATTCACACTTGCTCTCAGGTTTTAGTTTCACGTTTGGGAGTATTTTTATTTTTTGTATAAGAATCGTAAAGCAGTTAACAGGATACATCTACCTACAAAGTTTTAACTGTGTAATACTAATAGTTTCAGAATAAAGTGGCTGTGACATACGGACGGACAGACAAACAGACTTCACGAAACTTTAATGGTTCCGCTTGTTGCCAATTGGCTACGGAACCCTAAATATGAAGAAAAATGTCAAAAAAGGTATTGAAAAAACAACATAAAAACTGATTTAAGATATGTGAGATACTTAAGTTTATAGGGTACCCTTAGTTCGTGAGTCCAACTCGCACTTGGCCGGATTTTAAACTTGTGGAGATCACTGAGTGGATGAGTTGAACGCCGAAGTGCAAAGTTTTAAGCAAGATATAAATACTTGTAACTTAGTACCGGTGTATTTAACCTGTTTACTACGAAAGCGAACTGTTTTCGGAAGTAAAATAACATGGTTTAAGTTGGCACGAACAATTGTAGTTTAGACAGTATTGAATTGCGCAAGAAATATTGCTTTCTTTATTAATTTGTAATTCGTGTACGCTGTCATTTAAGCAGTGGAACTGGTCCAGTTGAATGACAAAACTGGATAAATAAAAACAGGTATCGGTTTTCGCCATTAATAACTTCGAAAATATTCATTTATATGACATGTTGTTAGGGGCCATATTGACCTATTAAATGCATCATATATTTTAGGTATTTGTTTTGAAAAGTATTAATGAATAGCCTAAAATTGATTCGTTTTTATTTCTTGTAAAAAGTAGAATAAAAAACCGGCCAAGTGCGAGTCGGACTCGCGCACTGAGGGTTCCGTGCCAACTTTAACTGAATAAGGGAATCCACTAACTTCTACTTAGTAAAATACCACAATATTTTGTTGACTGCAAATATAACTTTGTTTTTCATAGTGATTGTATGAAGTACAAAGTTATGTTTGCGGTTGTTGAAAATGTGCTATATCTCAAAAACTTCTCGTTCGATTTCGTCCGAACCAATTTTCATTGAAAGTATTTGTTAAGGTCTACATTACATATTTTATTCAAAATTTATATAATTATAATGTTATTTATCAAAATTTTATACATATTTATTTGTAAAATAATCGAGCTCGAGGACACTAAAAGTCTCACAGACAGCAACATGAAAAAGGATCGACATAATCGACTTTTGAATATAATTTCAGAAACGTAAATAAGATATTCATTTTTAACTTTATTTGAGTCGCGGAAAAGGTAGTGCTGGCTGTTGCATATTGTGTGTGCCGCCCAAAAAGTTAGCCGTGTAAATATCAAAAACAACATTTACATGGGCGTTAGTATTCTCGTCGAGTTCGGAAGTTCGGCCACATTTCACCGGCAGACACTTTTCCCTGACTAAATCATTGCGTACGTGATCACACTCGATTTGGTGCGTAACCCAACTTGTTGGAATTGCTGTTTTATGTAGAATCATGGTAGGCTCTCCCGTCGGCAACTTGAGAAAGTTGGTAACGCTTTTCAATTTGCCGATTTATATTAGATTTATTGTCTTGTCTTGACAGTTTATTTTGGTAGGTAATTGTCAGAATTGTATCTTGAGTGTTCTTGAGTGCGAAGTAAGCTGTAAGCGTTGAGTCAGAGTCACCTCCCTAATTTAAGTAATGAAATCGTTATACAATTTTATTTTTGGCGGTGTAATATAATCGTCTCCCTAGCCGATTTCGACTACGGTGGCCAGTCAGAACGACGAACCGACTGCGCGGGATATATCATAGTGCACAAGTTTATGCGCAAACACAGGTGCACTCTCTATTTCTTTCACTCTCTTAGCCCGATGGGACAGCAATCTGACACGACCGAAGAGAGATCAGGCGCATGACCAACAGCTTTACGTGCTTTCCGAGGCACGGAGGTGAAACACCGGCAACTTCCAAACTCCGGGCTACCCTGAGAATTTCCGAACAGAAAGCACAGGTACATATTTTTGACCCGACCCGGGGTACGAAACCGGGACCTCTGGCGCAGCCGTCGCTTTTTAAAGTGCGACCCTCTAACCGCTGCGTCACCGAGGCAGTATAACCGAGGCGGTGTAATATAAAATAGAGGATTAAAACTACAAAACCTTAAGTTATTTGAAAACAACGAATTTATTTTTCTAGCATCATTTAGTCGTCCAAAGTTTGCCATTTATTATTTCTTTTAGTTAGCAATCTCACCATAACATGTATCGTGTACATGTAATCCTCAAGATATTTTTTTTTGATTGTTTCACTGAGTAATTATTATTATTATTTTATTTTTAATTTAACAATATAAATACAAATTAACTATATTGCCTCGCAAACCACTTTAGTGGTTGACTGCGAGTGCGAATCCCGCTTAGTTTAATTGTGTAGCTTTAACTAAACAAATGATGTAATGTTACGGTTTTAATAAAATCATTTAGGTAGGTTTTTCTTTCAGTAGGTAGTCAATTTAGTTTAACTGCGTTTGGTAAATAATAGTTGACGTAAAAACGGAAATATGTAAGGAATTTGAAAATTTTTAGTTTTTAAAAAGGGATTTCCGGATTCCCGTGGGAAATATACAGATTTAAATAAAAACCCGTAGGTTTGCTTCGAAATCAAAATACGTGCATTCGGAACAGAATTTCAAATACTGGCCTGAATTAAAAACAGTCACGATACATAAAGTCCTCGAAAATTCTCGTTTCGTCAGTACTGCGGACAGTAAGTAAAACCCAGTCCTAGTTCGGGCTTTGAGTATGAGCTCGTTCAAAGAGACCCGGGTGAGAGACGGTACTTGTATTGTTTTCGGAAGACTCTCATTTACTAGCGGTGGAAACGACTTTATTTTTCACCTTTTCTGTGTTCCTTACTTCTACAGAAACATCCGGAACCCTTAAAGATAGCTGTTTTTTATTTATTTTAATATTGGACACCAATCACATACAATGCTCTGATCCCAAAGTAAGTAGCCAATGCACTTGTGTTATGGAAATCAGACTCAACGGTGGTACCATAACACCCACACCCGAGACAATATAGAAAAGAGGTTTTTTGAGTGAAGCCCTTTTCTCAAAGTACATGTTTTTAATTTCAAGCTAAACAGTGTAACTCAGATAGCTTTACCAGCTGCGGGAAATTAGACATCTGAGGAAATAAATCAATTATAGTAGCATTACTGTTATATATTTTGCAATTTACAAGTAAAACCAAAGCTATTTATAAAGTACTTCTCCCTTAACTAAAATTAAAAATAAACCGGCTAAGTGCGAGTCGGACTCGCACACTAAGGATTCCTTGCCAACTTTATCTGAATTAAAGATCCACTTACTTCCACTAAGCCAAAATTCCACAATATTTTGTTGACGGGAAATATAACTTTGATTTTTATAGTATTTGTATGAATAACAAAGTTATGTTTGCGGTTACTGAAAATATGCTCTATCCCAAAAATCACTAGTTCGATCTCGTTCTTACCAATTTTCGTTAAAAGTCAATCTACATTATGTGTTTTTTTTTTCAAAATTCACACTCTCTCTCAGGTTTTAGTTTCACGTTTGGGAGTATTTTTATTTTTTGTTTAAGAATCGTAAAGCAGTTAACGGGATACATCTACCTACAAAGTTTTAACTGTGTAATACTAATAGTTTCAGAATAAAGTGGCTGTGACATACGGACGGACAGACAAACAGACTTCACGAAACTTTAATGGTTCCGCTTGTTGCCAATTGGCTACGGAACCCTAAATATGAAGAAAAATGTCAAAAAAGGTATTGAAAAAACAACATAAAAACTGATTTAAGATATGTGAGATACTTAAGTTTATAGGGTACCCTTAGTTCGTGAGTCCAACTCGCACTTGGCCGGATTTTAAACTTGTGGAGATCACTGAGTGGATGAGTTGAACGCCGAAGTGCAAAGTTTTAAGCAAGATATAAATACTTGTAACTTAGTACCGGTGTATTTAACCTGTTTACTACGAAAGCGAACTGTTTTCGGAAGTAAAATAACATGGTTTAAGTTGGCACGAACAATTGTAGTTTAGACAGTATTGAATTGCGCAAGAAATTTTGCTTTCTTTATTAATTTGTAATTTGTGTACGCTGTCATTCAAGAAGTGGAACTGGTCCAGTTGAATGACACAATGAAATGATATAATGATGATGAAACCGATACCTGTTTTTATTTATCCAGTTTTGTAAACTGGATAAATAAAAACAAGTATCGGTTTTTTGCCAGTCATTGCACACGGGATGTTTAAATCTGTAGTAACTTCGAAAATATTCATTTTAATGACACGTTGTAAGGGGGCAATATATATATATATATATATATATATATATATATAGCTCGGATTGAAATCCTATATATATATATATAGCCTATATATATAACACCCTATATAATATATATATATAGGGTGTTGATTTCAATCCGAGCGGTATTTATAAAAACAATGTATGATCCCATATAGAACAGGTATGTGGAACCAAATATTACAAAATAATTAAACTGAAATTTTAAGCGATTATTTTTTATGAAACCCATACTGCATTGTGGCGTCAGACACTGCATTATGTTTACACTGTAATCGTAGCGGGCGCGAATCGCGTAGCACGCGACAAGTAGGTACTAACTAGCGGTCAGTGCTGATTTATCTTTATCTGCCGGGTACGTTATGCCCGAGTGTGTATGTTGCTATTTTTACCGACTTTAAGAATAAGCGATTTCACGTGTTTGGATTAGTTGATTCCAAATTTCCCTTCCTACTTTAATCGGGCTTAGGACCGACAAACATACCTAAAACTCATCTGTAACAAATCAAATTACCTAATCTTGATAAAACTCACTGAAATTGGGCAATCCATCAGAAATTCTGAAACTTTAACCCGAAACACTTAAATTTGAATCAATTAATGGCGCACTGGGTATCGATCGCACTGTTTTTCATTAATTTGAGCAATCAATCGAGAATCTATCGAACCTCAAATTCTAAATTACTACTACGAATTGAATCTTAATCTAGGCTAACTAAAGTCATCTGTACTGTACTGTAACTTAAACACAATTTGAGCCATCAGGTGGGAATTGGCTTGGATAATCTTTTGAAAATCAAAAGAAGTTTTAATGGTTTATGAATTTTTTAGTTATTATTACTTAATGAGCAAAAGTCATGTAGGTAGTCATTTTAACTAACTTCGGGAGTTCAAACGGAAATCGAACCCTGAGCTTTTGTCTAGATTTATGCTAAACCGTTTCAAAATAAAAAAGTACCAAGATTATTAAATGACGCGAGTCTAAAGTATTTTTGGCGTAGTTAAAAATTTGGAATAAACTTATTTACATCGATTTATCTTTACATCTAGTTTTTTGTTCATTTTTATTTACACTAACCTCAATAAATGATCGAAGTGTCCACCAGACTCAGCAATACACAGTCTGGCACGGCGTCTGGTGTTCCCTTATAAACTGTTCAGCACAAAACGATTTTGTCAAACTAACTCGAATGCACTGACTATTCTCTGTCTTAGGTCATTAACGTTTGTTGATTCTTCGGTATACACAATACGTTCACCAAACATCCTTACAGCTGCACTCAAACTATTGTCAGTTATTGCATACAATCGCACCATTTCAACGAGTTCACCGTTAGAATAATTTTGCGTCATTTTCGCAAAACATGTTGCCTATGCGATGTTATTAGCACAACTGAGGTATGAGCGACGGGCGAGAACGAGATAGCGCGGGCTGGGCGATAAAAAGAGATAGCCGCTACTTCACCGCACGGCGCTATGGCGGGCGGCGGCGGAAAGCCTGAGCGGCGCTCACGCGCTAAACACAAAGGATTGCGGTGCCTTTGTGCTTTGTAGGTATCGTTCGTTCGCACGCAAGCCGGCGCGGTGGGGGCCTACTCTAAAAATCGCTAGGGTCTACTTTGAAAACCGTCATTATTTAATAAAAATAAAAATATTTTTTCGAACTCATTTTTTTTTGTGATTCATGATCAGAACAAGGTACATAATCACCTCTGAAAATTCCGCTCGTATTGAAATCAACACCCTGTATATATATATATATATATATATATATATATATATATATATATATATATATATATATGTCATTTATTTCAATCATCAAAAGGATCATACAATTACATTCTTTAATAAATTAGTTATAAAATAATATGAATTAAAAATTATCGATTAGAAAAGAATATTGACTGAGGTCGCATGAACCATATCACAATGGTTCAAGTAAACACAGTCAAATCGCTCTGCGAATGCCTTCAGTACGCTATTGCGACTGGCCCTCACCCTGCGCACCAGGGATGTGCACCGTTTGCGCATTGTTGCATAGAAGCAATCCACTCGGGCCTCGGCGAACATCCCTGACGCGCCACAGGAGCGGGGCAGTCCCAACAGCGCCCTGAAAGCATTGTTGTACTGTATACGTAGGGCATTGTACTGTTTCTGCGTATAGCTCACCCACAGACTGCTCGTGTAAAAGGACGTACAAAACGCTCTAAACAGAGTAATTTTGACGCCCCTCGAACAACGAGCAAATCTGCGGGCAATCATATTAGCACGCATAGACAAGGCCCTACGCTCTCTCTCTATGTCTGCATCGTCTTTCAAGTCCGAGGTGACAAGATGCCCAAGGTATTTAAATCTATCGACTACTTTTAAGGGACAGCCTTTCAGTTTAATTTGAGGAACATTACTTAGATATCTACCTCGGGCCTGAAAGACCATGCATTCACTTTTCTTTTCATTATACAATAAGCCGTGGTCTTCGGCGTATTTTTCGCATATACCAATCAGCCTGGTCAAACCGCACACCGAGGCGCTCAGCAGCACCATGTCGTCAGCATAACTAATATTGTTGAGGCAAACACCTCCAATATGGCAGCCGACATGCGTGCTGCTGAGCTCCTCAATGAGCGCATTCATATAAAGGTTGAAGAGCTTAGGCGAGCTCAGCCCCCCTTGCCGCACCCCGCACTCCAGCCTGTACGGATCAGAATAGGACCCTGACCACCGAACAACATTGACCTGCTCCTGGTACCAGTACTTGAACACGCGTATCAGTTCATCGGGCATTGAGGTCTGATGGAGTTTTTTCCACAGAATGTCATAGCTGACCAGGTCGAATGCTTTCGATAGGTCGAGAAAACATGAAAAAACAAGTGTTTTCTTATCGGTGTAGTACTTGACGGTTTGCTTCAAACACAACACAGCTGTTTCAGTGGAGAGACCTGACTTAAAACCAAACTGGTTGTCGTGTATATTTAGATATTTGTCAAGCTGGGTGTTAAGCAAACCATCAAGCACCTTCGCGATAATCGTAGCTAAAGAGATAGGCCTGTAATTATTCTTATCACTGATGTCACCAGTTTTGTTCTTTACTATTGGCACCACCACAGTCCTCATCATCTGTGCTGGCAAGTACGAATGAACCAAACACAAAGAGTAGAACATCGCCAACACTCTGGGTAAATGAGGACCCCCACACTTAAGATGTTCTATGCTTAGCTCGTCGTGCCCCGGGGACTTGCCACGTGACATAGAATTTATAACATGCCTTACTTCTTTTGCCGTAAATCTAGTGCGAATCTCCACGCCACTACAATGCGCATTGCTGTCGGACTGTGATGGCCCCAAAGGTGACTTGACTGTAAAGTGCTCTCTAAAAGTCTCAGCTATCCCCTTTAAGTCACTGACACCGTTAACACTCACAGGTAAGCCCGGCCTGCCATTGAGCCGGTTGGTGGATTTCCAGAAACCGCGAAAGTCCTGCCTGGAATGAAGCGACGCTAAGATATTCATTTTAATTTTGTCACTATTATTCTGACACCAGCGCAAACGAGATTTAAAAATTCTACGACTCGTCTGCATCTCATTCCAAACCTGACCCTCTTGCAGCTTACTATACCACAACCATACTTTAAACTTTTTCCTGGCCTCCCTGTGTGCATCACTCACATACCTGTTCCAACCTAATACCGATTTCTTTGTTCTGAAAGTTTTCATATCATAACTCTCACAAGCTGCTTGGCATAATGCATAAACAATGTCATTATACATTTTGTCAATGATTTTTCTATGGTCAATATTATAACAAACATGGTCACAACATAAACTTAATTCATTGGGAAAGTCAAGTAATTTTAAATTGTCATTACAAATTTTGGTGTACATATTAATTTGTTCAGGTTTTCTTTCACCCCATCGTATTTTACTACATTGCTGGTTTATCTCTATGTCATGGAATTTAGGTTTAACGTTAGCTAGCTTACATTGAATTACGAGGGGAAGGTGGTCGGACCACACCACATCATACATAACAAAGGTTTTAATAATGGTCTCCATAGCGGAACTAGTGACCACACAATGGTCGAGCCAGCGTCTCGAACTATTCGCTTCACTTAAAAATGTAAAAGTATCAGAGTCTAAACCTAACAACTGAACGTGAGCACACACCCACTTCAATTCCATACAAAAGCAATCCAATTCATTATAAAATTGCTGATTAGGATGCGCGTTGAAGTCTCCAAGTATGTAGGCAGATTCGACATTATGATTATTAATTATAGCGCTTACCAGACTAAGGCAGTCCGTAAATTCGGAGAGGTTTTCATTAGAATCCGTAGGCATGTACACACTTAAAATCATGAACGATCTTAGTTCCATATTTATCTTGATAGCACACACTCGCGGGTTGTCACATTGCACTACCGACACGTCACTAAAAACACTTTTCCTCCAGAGGAGCGCAACGCCACCGTAGGGCCGACCCTTAAGCATTCCGGCCGAGGTATCCACTGCCGACGTCCCGGTGCAGCCAAACTCGTTGTCAATACCGCTTAGAAACTGAATGTCGTTCGGTAATAACCAGGTCTCTTGTAAAGCAATTATATCTGCAGTGCGACACAATTGCCTGACACACTCCACTGAGCGCCTTACACTTTTACAGTTGAAGCTTATTAAATTGTATATCTTAGACTTTATATCCATTTATCAGTGATAAAGGGCCGTGACAATACTTTTGTCGGTACCGTTCGTTTTACGTGACCTAAAGTTCACAAATCGCCTAAATATTATTCCTTCAGGCCACAGATTTCGATCTAGGCATACAGTTAATAGGTTTTCCGAAATAAAGAATTTGTAGGCATTATATTCTCTGTTAAACTTAGCATCTATTCTTTCCAACACAATGTTTTCTTTCGTTTTTTCATATATATATTCCGATATGTCTCTTTCAGTCGTATCTTTGTGTACCTTGGTAATGAGAATGGGCACCTTTCTCAGTGCAGCTTTAAACTTTCCTTCGTTATTCTTAGAAATACCTGTAGTGCCTATATAGGCTTCTTTCGACGAGTAACTTTTTGCCATCCCTTATTATCATCATCAGATTGCACCGGCCCGCACTCAGTAGCTGACAGAGTTACTTTTCTAGACTCCGTAGATTTATCACCTGTCGTATTCATCTGGCCGTTATTAATGTATGCAATACGATCAGCTGATAGCAGCGGCGCCGAGGCTCGCGCAGGTGACGTCACCGTCGGCTGGCTCGTACCGGTTGAGGCGGCCGCCGAACCGCTAGACGCTGAATTACTGCTCGCGTTATCCGCTTGTTGTGACTGCGGTTTAGTGACGGCTAAAATTTGTTCGCCGTCTACCTTCAACGCTTTTTCCAAACGATGTTCACAATTTAATTCTCCTGCTAATGGCGTTACTTCTACACTGCTATTACATCCATCTATTGATGAATTAATTCCGTGTGATAACCCTATAGGGCCGCTGTCCATCAGCCATGCACCTCGCTTCATATTAACTTTGCAAACTGAAGCCTGTACTAATGAGTCATATCGCATATTTAACATCTCCGTTCTCAGTTCACTCAGCTGTGCCTGCGTAACGTATGTTTCCTTCACGTCTTTCACATCGTTTTGTACTCGAAGCAGATCTTTGAGTAGCTTCGTACAATCGAGGTGATCGAATAACACTGGCGGTAATCGCTCCAGATCCCTAGCCACAAAAATCGGAAACAGATCTGGTTCAACTGTCTTGAAAACACTCACGATGTCCACTAGGTCTCGCTTCTTCTTTCCAGTATTTTTACGTTTGATTTTGGCCTTTTCAACAGGCACTGACTCGTACAACATCGACTTTGACTTTTCGATCTCTTCAGCAGAAAACGTTGATGAACATATTCGCACTAATGTTTCTTCATCTACTACTGAAAGCTTATTTTGTATGAATGAAAGCAATTCGTCGATAATAATATTGCAAGAATTGCACTTTACGACTTTCGTCATTTTCAACATAAGACGTACGCCGTTCGTATTGACACACACCCGCACGGTAGAATGCGCGCGCGCGACTGGCTACCTATTTAATGCATAATATATTTCAGGCATTTGATTTAAAAAAATATTAACGCTGTAGTGCTTAAAATTGGTTCGTTATTATTTCTTGTAAAAAGAAGAATAAAAAATGCTTAGTGTAGGTTATCCCTAATAGATAGACATATACCACTGCAAGCTTTTTTGTAGACCTTTTAAGGTGTACAATACTGTACTACATTATTTTGATCCATCTCGTAGGGTTCAGCCAGCCAGCTTTGGTAATGTAAGCGCAAAAAGTTTGATAATTATGACTACACTTAGAAACATATTAACCTTCCTCTTGAATCACTCTATCTTTAAAAAAAAACGCATTAATATACGATGCGAAGTTTTAAAGATTTAAGTAAACATACAAACAGAGAGTTGAAGGCGACTTTGTTCTAAACAATGTAGTGATAAAACAGTACCCCAATCACGAACTTTTGACGTATTCGTCACGTTATCGTAGCGAGTTTACGTAGTACAACGTTAGTCGGCATCACGAAGCACTCTCGTGTCGTGTAGTAAACTCGATAGCATTGACGGAGATGACGTCATACTAACGTAAACATGGCCGTTGAATGACACGTCCAGAAACAAGTTAAGCGATCTTTTTTATGAATATTATCGAAATATATAATGATATTCCAGTAAAATCTAAGAGAAATCAATAACGGAACAAAATTACGATCAATATGTTTGGCAGGGTTAGCAAATGTAAAAATTTGGTCTATTAAAATATGAAGATATATGTTTTTCTGTAATCTTTAGATTTTTGAACTATTTAGTAGACTGTCAATTGACAGATTGACGTTATGTCATCATAAATTGTGACAAATTTTCAAAGTTTTACAAAAGATTTATTTAAAAATTATGAAAAAATATTAAAATAACGAGGACAAGTCGTTTGCAGTACAACGTAACAATGTTTGATTTTTGAAAAAGTGAGTACGTAAAATTAATACAAGGATAAGTGATTAAAATGCTTTTATTTATTGGCTATTATAGCGAGTTAAACTCTAGCTAGATCATATTTCTCAAGAAATTGTGATATATCCAAGCCCTCAGCTCTCCAAGAGGACGCTGTTTCTAAAAAATGGAATGAAAAGCATTAACGTCAATATAAAATATATACATATATTTTTTTCAGAATGAAGACAGACCAAAATACAATGTATAGAAATACGCCTACCCAGCTAGAAGAAATAAAGTGAGTCTAGCAGTTCCAGCGGTCTTCGTTACCCATATCATGTCATATTGAGAGCAAAGATGAACCCAACAAAATCAAAATTGATACACCTGTTACAAGTGCCCTGTTCCTGATTTCTTTTGAAGTTAAAAATAAGTAGTATAAGATAAAAAATATTGTAATAAAATTCATATTTCTACTGCAATGTCTTAATTTTAGAATTATAAATATGACCACTAACGTTTTCTTTGTTCCACACGTTTCTTTATTTCTCGCCAAAAGCCAAAGCTCTGTCTGTTGTTATATGTGAGATTTTGAGCGCATATAGTAAGAAACTATGTGTCGGATCCGTACGTTCTCACTAGTACACACACACCCGTTGAAGACTTTCGTCTTCAAACACTGAGGTTAATGAGACATGACGACGCTCTTGCGCAGTTTCCCGACCTCTGCCTAGCCGGCCGCGTTGGATTCGTTGATAGACCTCTTTCTTAGAACCACTTGTTGTAAGGCTCGGTTAAGGCTTTCGACTGTAGGTCCAAAATCTCATCTTTGCCTGCACGAATAGTATATTATCAATAAACCGGAGGTAAGAGATGTATTTGCTATCGACTTTGATGCCGAATCTTTCCCATTCCAAGAGCTTGAATCCGTCTCAAATGCAGCTATATGATAATTTTAGAAAAAAAAAACAATTTAGGCGGTCCTAACCGTAAAAGTTACCTAGTTTCTTTTCGCTCATTTTTGACACACAGAATCTCAAGTTATCTTGTTGCTTTCACGATACTATACGTCAAAGAAAGTTTCGTGATCGCAAATCCAGTTTAACACTATAGAAAATGTTTACGCACAATAAATGTTAGGTATTTGAGCTGCTAAATTTAGTTTGGTTTACGTCCGATAGAGGCGCTTTCAGATTCTCATACAAATGATTACGTTACTATACGAATACTTTGACGCAAATTATTCGTGATAGGGGTACAGAAAAACATATATCTTCATATTTTAATAGACCAAATTTTTACATTTGCTAACCCTGCCAAACATATTGATCGTAATTTTGTTCCGTTATTGATTTCTCTTAGATTTTACTGGAATATCATTATATATTTCGATAATATTCATAAAAAAGATCGCTTAACTTGTTTCTGGACGTGTCATTCAACGGCCATGTTTACGTTAGTATGACGTCATCTCCGTCAATGCTATCGAGTTTACTACACGACACGAGAGTGCTTCGTGATGCCGACTAACGTTGTACTACGTAAACTCGCTACGATAACGTGACGAATACGTCAAAAGTTCGTGATTGGGGTACTGGTCTTCAACTATTAAAATTCAAGTATTGGATCATATAAAGCTCGAACTAGCCTAATTAAATAAGGTAGATATATTAACTTTCTAAAACGGGAGCAGATTAGTTCAAATTCACAATTTCAGTCTGACCCAACTTCACAAACGCGAGTTATGCTCAAAATGGGTCAGCGTGGAATAATTTTCAATTTATTCCCATACTCCCCTTACAAGTTACTATGCGGAGTAAGTCCGTAACATAATCAACACGTGGGGCTTCTCGTATGGAAATTAGTTTATTTTGTTACAGAACTCTAAGGGCTGTTAAAATGGTTTTGGTATCTTTTTGAGCTATGACTCGTTATGGATTTATCCTTTGGAATTATTACTTTTTATGTGGCTCTGCTAAGATAAAACTGAATGAAACAAGTTTATTTGTTATATGAAAAAAAAAAACGAGGGCAATCATTCATTAACACAAAATACTTTTTGCATAAGATATTTTGTTTAGTTACATTGATTTTCCAGTACTTGGGGGCAGACTCTCGTGTATTTTGTATGAGAAAATAATTCACTGATTGAATTATTTTCATTGCCGATGAAAAAAAAATGATTTTGATTTCTCAGGGTCTGTGCATTTGTAATCTGTGGGGTAGTATTTTTACACGTGGATATAAAACTTGATTTGTGTAAAACGTAAAAATACTTTGTTATTTCGATTGACGTGAGAATCGCCGCCCCTAGCTCTTTCATAAAATGTTCGTAGTCGTATTACAATCTTTACAAAAACTAATATCTTAAATAATTGTTATATAACTTTAGTTATCATAATGCAAACGAATTAAAATGATATCTGGCATATTTTTTTATGTCACATTTCTATACAAGAACCTAGAAATACCATTTTCAGACAGTCTGAAAAGAGTGTTCTCATTTTTTTACACAACCGCTGAAGCAGAATGGAAGTAGGGCGTTGACACAAATATAGCAATGCGACGTGAACTCCTCTCAATACCTCAAAGGTTTCCGTTGGGTCATGGACAAGAACGAACTGACTAGTGAAAACATACTTTTCGCTCGTTTTCTGTATAATACCATTCTCTGTTGAATGTTAGATTTTTTCATTACGAACTATAAATGTTTCGCATGTGATTATTAAACCTATGATGAGAAACATTGAAAACCGTATACTCGTTAGTATCCATTAGGTGCCTAGTGCAACCAATTAGTATTCATTTACAAAATTTGAGCATAACTTAACTTGCTCAGCAAGCAACTTGACTAAATCTAAATGACAATAAACTTTTTAGATAAACGCACTGATTAACAGGCATAACTTTATTAAGCTTAGAGTCGATTTTACCAACGTCAAATAGGACTTATCCTACGCTCATTTCATAAATAATTTCTGTCTAATAGCTGACGATTTCAAATTAGGCGTTTTGAATCATATTGATGATGATGATCATATTGATGATGATGGTCGATCAGACCGCTAGTGATATGTCGCTGTGGAAAGATGTGATGGAGGTCTATGTACAGCATTGGACGTCCTTTGGCTGATAATGATGATGATGATGACGGTGTTTGTGTGTTTTTTAATGCCCCACAAATGAATACTTTTACTTTTATAACATTAGAAACGAAAATGGTACATCATACCAAAAGGTTTGTGTTAAATACGTTTTTTTTTCGTCAAGATTTATTTACACCAGACAGCGATAAACAGTTTTCAGTTATAACGAAAGTAAATACGTATGTAAGTATGCGTTCACGTAGACACAGCCAAGTTTGCAATTTGCGTCTTAAACCAACAGCAGTGCAGGTTGTCATCGCTTGTACTTGTAATGTAGAAGTTCGCAAACATGCTGTGCTGTGTCGCAGTGTGTAGACAAATATATCGATACTACTAAGACCCTTTGCACACTTTTAGCAGCGATGCAGTCGCCAAATGTCAACCTTTACACACTTGCGCTACATTTAGCATCGATACAGTCGCGATACTAACGCGTGTTAGTATCGATGCATTCGCGATGCAGAAGCTGGACGTTGACAAATTATGTACTGTATATTGGCGACTACATCAAACCTTACTCGCGTTAGCATCGATGCCAATTAAATCTGCTCATTGTGTGAACCGTAATAATGTCGGCGTTTCCAAAACAATGATGCTTAATGTCGCAGTGTGTAAGGGCTCTAAGATAAGGAGATAACGATATCGATAAAATTACTTAGAATCTGATATAGATGCAACAATAACTTGAGTGATAGGCATATGTTTTAGTCCAACCGACAAATTTATTTGACTAAATGATAGGGTTTTTAAATAAATATAGCCTTAATTAAAATTACCGCTAACATACAATCACCATTGGTTTAGAATGTTTTAAACACTCACAATGTCATATTTTATGTTCTGAAAGATGAAATAAGAACCAAAAAATACCCACCTGTGCGCAATTTTTGGTTTCTTTTTTCATCTTTAACAATACCATCACCATGTTCTCATTATTATTTTTTGTGTTGCTAAATTGCCGTGTAAAAAAGCTTCTGTATTAAAATAAACAAGTATCGATATTTTCCCCAGCCTTTGACCAAGTTTCAAGTAAAACCGTTGTAATTAGACGCAGCCGATTGCAACTTGTTTTCGTGTGCTAAGTAAAGACATTTGGCACGGAACTTGTGCATAACCTACACATTAAGAAACTAAATACCATAATAAACCAGCGAACTGAGACTGAAAAGTTTTAGTACTGCCATGAAGAAATGGGCTTAATTAACATGCATATTTTGAACGAAGCTGATCCGTTCAATGTTTATTTAATTCAGTTCATACAATTAAAAGACCAGCAAGATAATATTATAAGGTCCTTCATTGAAACTTTCATGAGTATTTTTTCACTTCGCATGTATGTCAAAAATGGCTTATTAATAGATTTCCATGGAAATACAAATAAAAGTGCTTAATATTATTCCGCTCAAGTCTGAAAACTAATTAAATTGCTTTCGTTAAATGAAACCAATTTGTAAGATTACAATTAAAATACATCAAGCATGTCAAAATTAATATTTTGAGTATTTTCGTGACGAGGTTTTTAAGCAGAAAAAAGGAGTATGTAGTTAAAAGCTTCAGATCACTTTTTTGAAACAACCACTATGTTCGTTAATAAAAAGTAAATAAGAAACATAACAAAGTAAAAAGGTAACCAAACTGGCGAATAACCAAATTAAGTCCTGTTAAAAAACTGCGTGTTTTGGAGGGGCTTGCAATTACAGGCGATAAGAATAAAGGTTGCACCTCATCTACGCAGAAACTATAGCGGGATTTAAACCTCATGAAACAGAGTTTTAATAACTTACGTATACTTTTGTCTCACATCTTACAGAAAAGGTTTTATGTATAAAGTTCATTTTAATAAACGAGCGTAGTAATTGTTACATTAATTAATAACTCATAATCCATACACAGCTACACGGTTTCAGTACTTCTGGTTAATCATTTCAATCCGAACTTACCGAATTATTACAATAACTTTTTAATAAAATTCCTTTATCTACTTTCCGAATACCAAGAACCTTATTATTGCTTATTTGTCGATTATGTAATATAATCGACAAATAAGCAATAATTTCTATTTCCTTTATTTGTATTTCCATGGAAATCTATTTAATAACTGACGAAGAATTCAATGGAATGCCATTTCGCATAATTAAAGTGAACATAATTCAGACATTGTGAAACCTGTGTGTCCGTATGCATATGATGCTGTAGTGTGCGCTGTTATAAATTGATGAGTTGATAAATATATTGCGCATTGGGTATTATAATACTGAGGAGTCAATTTTTATTAAGCACAATAATCTTGCTAGCGTCTATGGCTCTAAACGCTGCAAGTAGCGTATAAGTGAGCGCACACCTTTACAACATTTAGACAACTCTGAGTATAATTTGCATGAATTAATTTAGGTCGACATGGCGAAAAAGTGGAAGGCGCAGACGTGATGCGCAAGCAAATTATGAATCTTGAGGACTCGAGAATAATTTGTGTTTTTATGTTTTGAATCGGCATATGGAAGGGGGACTACATTGAATGCATTGTTTTAGGCTCAATTGCATCGGCATCAAGAACGTACTAAAGTATTTACACAGGTCGTGACGTTAATTGTAGTAATTCAAATAACTCATTCAAAAACGGAACTAGTACTTTTTGATCAACCTATTTTTTCAGTTTGATTTCATTAAATTTCATTGATTTTAAGTTAGTTTTCAAAGGACTTTATAAATAATTACAGTGGTAGTCTTAGATCTAGTGTACATTATTCGTAGCTCTAGAAAGCAAGAGAGTTTATGAGGCTAAATGCCTATTATAACTTTTAGCATCATAAAATAAAATAGCATATTACTCTCGTTGTTCATTAACATAGCATTCCTACGAACACTGCACAGTTAATCGTTTTCCACATTTTGTAATAAAGCGGGTATTTAGTTCCATTGACACTTTCCTATGATGAGTAATGTTATGACTTGTGAAACACAAATAACGATATATTCGAATATCACTCACTTTTGTACTCAAAGTATCTATTTGTAAGTATAAATTATCGTATATAGCATTATAGCACCGATATTTTCCACTGACTAATTAAATTCAATAGGTAGGTACTGTGTTGTACTTAATAAAGTTACGAGTAACATTAAAGAGGGCTATTAAAGTTAACTTCATTGATTGTTTCAGTTAGGGTTATAACTCTTTGTTTTGATAGAGTATTAAAGTATTAATAATAAACTCACAAGAAATTATGACGAGGACATAGATATCAATTAAAATTTAATTTATAATGAATATAACAAGAAGTCAATCAACAGTAATGTGAGCCGTAGGTAGTTAGAAAAGCGGTTATAGATAAGACAATACGGATTACTCTTAAATGATGAAAGTTTGCTATCAGAAAATTAGGGATTAGGTACATTGAAACTTTGGTAAACTTACCAATTTCAAAGGGGAATATGTGCTATAGAAACCGGTACCTACTTTTACAGGATGTGGCCTATAATAAGAGCAAAAAAATATAGACCCTTTTAGTAACCAGTTATCGATCCATAGTGGTTCTAATTTATTAAAAAAAAATAGGAAAAAATATTGTATTTTTTATACTTTATTGCACACCGAAAAATTTGCACAAAAGGTGGACTTAATGCCATATGGCATTCTCTACCAGTCATACCTTTTGGCTAAGCAGAAAAAATTGTGGGCGGAGCGACAGAAAAAAGCGGTGATAAAGAAAATGAATTACTATTTAAAGAAAAAAAAACGTAAATTTTTCACTTCAAAAATACATGAAAATTATTGTTATTGTCTCACAAAATAAATCGAACCAGCTATGTATTGCAAACAATTTATTGTGTCCAGTCATAGCACTTGGCATTGTCATTTAATACAACGATTTAGCGATTTTGATATACATACATTGATTCGGGATTATAACTTTGGATTACTATACCTCTGAGTTAAAACAGTTTATAGCGCTATCATCAGGTGAAGGTAACGTCTACTTTGTAGAATCATTGATTAACATTTTTGCTCCTATAACAGACCACACGTTGTATATTTCTTTTTGGCTTAGCAAAACCATACCTTATGGATTAAAAATGAAACGTAGCACTCATTTCATTTCCCAAGAAATTACAGCTATCATACCACAAAGTCAATATTAATCAAATTAACGTCGTGCTCTGCAAAACGAATTGGACCCATATATAAGCTTGTCAATAAAGAAGTAACGTTACATATTGGTAATTATTTATTTTACGCAGTATGCTGAAGTTTTAAAAGTTATTTTTATTGCGTTTTGTCATTAAGTTTCTTTTAATATTGGACACCAATCACATACATTGCTCTGATCTCAAAGTAAGTAGCTAAAGTAGCTTTAGTTATGGAAATCAGACACAACGGTGGTTCCACAACACCCAGACCCGAGACAATATAGAAAATAATTATTTCTACATTGACCCGACCGGGAATCGAACCCGGCATCTTGGAGCGGCAACGCCTTGAAACCCATCGTGCTTAGACACTACACCACGGAGGTCATCAGTAATGAAATACGAATAAAAAACTGTCTGCGTATATTGCTCGGTTACTTTTTCATATAAAATATACAATATTGCAGATTCTACCTGGAAAATTCTGTTACAGGTTTACCCAGATCTACTGGAAGATTCATTCGCTCATCTCATACATAATATTATGTAATTTCAAAGCAACATTTCATATCCCTAAACAAATAAAGCATGTCAGCCGGAAACTTGGTTTCCAGAGAATCCTGTTCAAACACGCCACTTATAACATATTGTTTACCGAAAGTTGCACTATAAACATTCTGGGCCTAGTAAAATTACTTCAAACATGTTTATGTTTTCCTTGTTAATGAATTCAGGTTTAATTAGTCCGTCTTGTGAAATTATTTCCCGTTAAATTATCTTGTATAAGACAAACGAGGGGCGCGCAATTTGGGACCTTGGCAAGTCCAAATTAAATATACGATAGTCTAATGAAATTGTTGTCATTAACGTACAGTTATTAAGTTCTGCTTGACTACACTGTTGTTTTTGATTATTTATCTGACGACCTCTAGTGTAGTGGCTAGCACGCTGAGTTTCAAGGCCTTGCCGCTCTGAGGTCCCGGGTTCGATGCCCGGTCGGTTCAATGTAGAAATCATAATTTTCTATATTTTCTCGGGTCTGGTTGTTGTGGTACCACCGTTGTGTTTGATTTCTATAACCTAAGTGCATTAGCTATATTTACTTTGGGATCAGAGCAATGTATGTGATTAGTGTCCAATACCTATATATTCAGTTATTTATTTAAGTACCCTATGTATTATTTTTCTATAAATGTATTCAGGGTAATAGTTATTTTAGAACTCATTTTATATTGAACTAGTGAACCCATTGAAGTTTGTTTTACCCAGGCCCCGTCTCGCTCCGGCCCCGTCTCGCTCCGGCCACATCCCGTCCCAGCTCCGTGATTTGACAGTGACGAATAAAACGACGTAATAATCACGAAAATCAGTCCAATCGGTCAATTTTATGTATGACTTAATGTAATTTTAGTTATGACTGGTAGAGAATGCCATATGGCGTTAAGTCCACCTTTTGTACAAATTTTTGGTTGTGCAATAAAGTATAAATAAAAAAAAAACTTGATCATTTCTTTCATACGAACCTTTTCCTGTCTATAACAAACACAACAAAAAAATAAATACCGAAATCGGTCCGCGTGATGTTGAGACCCAGGAAAAATGATCAATTTTATACTTTAAAAAAAAAAAGATGGTGGTTAAGTTGAAAAAAGAAACCTGATTTCGAAAACGAATAATCAAAACTTTGATGCATGTTAATTAGAAGTATATTTATAAAAAAAAAAGCATGTGAAATATTATCTCAGTCTGTATCTTGGTTTTCATCTTCAACTATTAGGAACCAATAACTCTGACCACATATTTATTCAACCAACCTTCATTTGGAATAAACATTTATAAAGTGATGTCCAAGTTTAATTTTTGCTCGAATAAAGGCATAGGTTTTATCTACGTATATCTCCTAATGAATGTGGCGTAGTTAAATTAATAGAATAACGAGCATCCTCATTACGATTTCGGGTTTAAACCCGAATCTGTGGGTACACCCTAATAAATTGAGCTGGGATATTTGTAAAACAGAGAATATTCTTTAGGAAAATTATTACCTTTGGCATATGAAATATTAAATCACGTCACACGTAGGCCCCAAAGGATAGAGCTAGGGTTCTTGGTAAGTTTCTTGGTATACTTTTAAATGCAAGTTTAGCAATATGAGCGCTTGTATTGCAAGTATGATCACAAACGGTACGAAAGAAGCACCTTTAACGAATTCACTTTGTTTGTAAGGACGCCCAGTTTTTTCGTGTGTGCAAGCCTTCGTCCAGAAACATCTTTCTTGAAACACTTTGTAGAGGTACCTAATATGTATATGTTTATAAATCTGTTTTATGTAAATAAGTATGTAATGTTAAACTGCCTCGGTGACGCAGCGGTCAGAGGGACGCACTTTAAGGCGACGGCTGCGCCAGAGGTCCTGAGTTCGATTTATTCACCTGGGCTTTTATATCTAGAAATTCTTAGGGCAGCCCGGAGTTTGGAAGTTGGCGGTGTATTACGGCACGGTTTGTAAGGCACGGGGCCTTGGAAAGCACGTAAAGCCGTTGGTCCTACGCCTGATCTCTTTCCGGTCATGACCCATCGGGCTATGAGAGCGAAAGGAATAGAGAGTGCACCTGCGTTTGCGCACACACTTGTGCACTATATTATGTCCCGCGCATTTAGTTAGTCGTTGTGTCTGGCCATCGTAGTCGAAATCGGCTAGGAGGACTATAATTATATGTAAAAAAATATGGAATTTATGTAAATCTGGGATGGGGAACTCGCCTTATCGGTATTGCACGCCCCTATTTATAAATTGATACAACCAACGCTAAAATACAGGATAATCTAGCCAAGTGTTGTCAAGGCATCATAACAACCTTATCCAAACCAGTAGCCAGGTAACCAAAACACCTTCTGTATTCCACATTTAAATCCAAATCAAACGTTCATCTCCGTTCCCGCCATCGGAATATTAATTTTATGGCTCTCGCTGGATTCTGTTCCATGCCTGTCAATCTCTTGCGTTCCGTTTCAAGTCCATATCTCACATTTATGGTATGAGTATGTTTATTTATCATTGTTTAAAATACTTCTTGTAATTATTATCCTCACGGCCTTTTTTTTGACACATTATTACTTTCGTCGCGCCGCCTGGATTTTCTCTGTTAAGTCCGATGGTTGACTGGTAGAGAATGCTTTAAGTATTAGGTCCGCCATTTGTACCTTATGTGTGTGAATTTTAAATAAAAGATATGTATTTATGAACTATTACTAGAACAGAGTAATAGGATAGTTTTCACCAAGAACAAATCACGCATTGGTAATCACAGTTACTATTTTATTCATCATAATTATGTTTTTAAAATATCAAAAAACTTATTCATTTCCGAATGTTCAATAGGATTATTGATATTTTAAATAAATAAATTTGTCCAAAACACATTCGGTCACCTGAAAGGAAACGTCTATCAGATGTGACGTCATCCCATTCACGATAGCGGGTCTTTTTTTTGCTGTCATAGACAACTCTTCATAGTATTTTGCTGTTAAGAAGACTTTTGAATTAGCAGTGACGCCATTTAGGACGCCATGATACTTCGGGCGATTCTAAAGCCCATTCAAATTATTTTTTTAAATCCTAAATCAATCATCGAATAAACGATCGGATCCATGCAAAGACCGGCCGGGATAGAGACCGTTGGTAAATAAAAACCGCGAAACTGAAGTGAGATTGGGCGGGGGTTCACCTTCTCAGAATGGACGTCGTCTGAAAAGCTGACTGTTGCTGACTGTCGGCAAGCAAATTTTCAAAAATCCGGCCAAGTGCGAGTCGGACTCGCGCACTGAGGGTTCCATGCCAACTTTAACTGAATTAGGTAATCTTCTTAGTAAAATACCACAATATTTTGTTGACCGGAAATATAACTTTGTTTTTCATAGTGTTTGTATGAAGTACAAAGTTGTGTTTGCGGTTGTTGAAAATGTCCTATATCTCAAAAACTTCTCCTTCGATCCCGTCCGATCCAATTTATGAAGGTCTACATAATATATATTTTTCAAAATTAACCTCGCTTATTTTAGAAGTAAGATGGAGGGGCACGCCCATTTTTCCACTTTGGAAGCGTCTAGCTATGCAACGTTAGACGTTAAAAGAAAATGGTTTTAGGTACCCCAATGTCATTTTAAAAGACCTATCCATAGCAAACTCTCATAGGTTTAACAAATAGTTTTTTTTTGTTTTAGTTTCATGTATGGGAGCCCCCCCCCCTTAAGTGTCATTATTTTTTATGTTTTACATGAGAATCGTAAAGCGGTTAACTAGATACATCTTTCTACCAAATTTCAACAGTGTGATGCTCATATATCTATTAATTATAAATGTATTAGTTGGCGGTACTTTATCCTTCAGTTATTCTTGAAACCTTTTAAAGAATTATAAATAATTTTGCCATTTCATCCTATCACTTTGGTCTCATTATCAATTTTTTTCATTAGACTAAAAAGGTTTTGCAAGTTCTGTATCTGAATAAATAATAACTTTTTATCCACTTACTTGAAAACCAGCCTTAAAAAAATATCAGATGGCTTTAATTATTTCAGTACCGAAGGGTGTTGAAGTTTTATTAATATAACCCAATTTAGCTCTTGGTAACTGAACCTTTTATTATTTTAGTAGTTATTGTGCCACTGTGAAATGTTTATAAAATGTACACCAATCATTCTTAATATTGCTATGCTTTTTAATTTTGAAAAAATAATGATAGTATGATATTAATAAAATAAAGATACAACGAACATCGCCCAAAAATAGACTGTAGAACATTCACCTGTATTTATGGGTGAAAATGATACAAAATCGCGTTCGTAGACCACGGTTCAGTACATATTTTAGATAATAAATCGGTTATTGAAGAAAAAGTTGTCTAAAGTTCTTTAACGGCCGTTATCTATATCTATTCAAACTGTGGTTTTGTCCACCTAGAGATAGAAATTGTTTTCTACCTTTAGAATTTTTGTTTCTATCAACCTGAATATTCCTATCTCTGAAAGCTACTTTTCAATGGGATAGCTTACTGGAGATAAACATTTGTATGAAATTGTCATAAGGTATCACATCGTCTACTAATGAATATAGCGAATAGAAGCGGACGTCTTAAATCAATTGAAATCGTCACGGCAGTGATTAAAAACTCATTATTAAGGCCCGATTTTACTAAATTTCGTTGCGTTAATCAGTTATGAAATATTCGTCGAATATAATACAAAACGTCTAATTTAAAAACGTCACCTGTTTGTAAGCAATCATTTATGTAAATGACATTTTAAAATCGGTCATTTTGTATATATTTAGGGCTGATTTTACTATCGTCAGATAAGACTTTTCCGACTGTATCTAGTTGTATTATATTCGACAAAAATTTGATACTGGTAATTTCGGGACGGATTCGGGATGCTGATAATGGGACGTAAGGGAGCTTAACCAAGACCTAAAGCTCCAAGCCAACCTCACCTTCACGCGGTGCGTCCTGTTTCAACAGACGAGGCTCTGGCGACCGACCGATGTCGGGATAACCATTCAACAAAAGGCGCAGTAAAATGTTGAGCTGTGATGGGTAGCAGCGGCACACCTAAAAGAGACTGCGCCTCTGCGCTCGTCAACCTGCCTGCCAAGCGTGGCGAGTACTGGCAAATACGCCCCTAAATGGTAGGACACAAAAATCCAGGCCCCCAGTCTCCAGCAGCCCCGCTATTCCTGATTCCGGTGACGATCACGGTAACGGCGGGGCAGGGGGTGCTAAGAATCCTCGGAGGCAATCGCGCTACCAGCCCCAACAACAACTGGCCCTGGTAACCTATAACGCGGGCACGCTGAGGACAGACGAGAAGTTGCTCGAGCTGGAAGAAGAATTGAGCAGGTTACACTGGGACATAGTGGGTTTATCAGAAGTCCGAATAGAGGGCGAGGACACGATAACTCTGAAGTTCGGCAACCTGCTCTTTTACCGGGAGGGTGACCAAAAGTCCCAAGGTGGTGTTGAGTTTCTTGTCCACAGGTCCCTCGTAAACAACATCGTAACCATCGAGACTGTGTCGAACAGGGTGATATACCTTATACTCAGAATAACCCGACATTACACCGAAGACATCCCGGACATCAGCCTTTACGAGATAAGGAAGGCCCTGAAACAGCTTAAAAACAATAAGGCACCTGGTGAGGACGGAACCACAGCAGAGCTCCTGAAAGCGGGTGGAACACCGGTACTTAAAGTCCTTCAGAGACTCTTTAATTCCGTTCTGCTTCATCACGCCTGAGGCATGGAACAGGAGTCTAGTGGTGTTGTTATTCAAAAAAGGAGACAAAACCTTATTGAAGAACTATAGACCCATCTCACTCCTGAGCCATGTCTACAAGCTGTTCTCAAGGGTCATCACGAATCGTCTCGCACGTAGGTTTGATGACTTCCAGCCTCCCGAACAAGCCGGATTCCGAAAAGGCTACAGTACCATAGACCACATTCATACGCTTAGGCAAATTATACGGAAGCCCGAGGAGTATAATATGCCTCTTTGTTTAGCTTTTGTGGACTATGAGAAGGCCTTTGATTCGATCGAAACTTGGGCGGTGCTTCGTTCTCTTCAGCGGTGTCACATAGACAATAGGTATATAGAGGTGTTAAAGTATCTATATAACAATGCCACCATGTCGGTCCAAGTACAGGAACAGAATACGAGGGCGATTTCATTGCGAAGAGGTGTAAGACAGGGCGATGTTATATCTCCGAAACTGTTTACAGCGGCATAGGAAGACTTCAAGCTCCTGGAATGAGAAGGATTCGGCATGTCCGTCAATGGCGAATACATAACACACTTTCGGTTTGCCGATGACATAGTCGTTGTGGCAAAGACGCTGGATGATTTTGGCACTATGCTCGAAGACCTCGACCGAGTATCCCAACAAGTGGGTCTTAAAATGAACATGGAGAAGACGAAAATTATGTCAAGCTCCCTTGTTGCACCCACTTCAGTATCTGTTGGGAACTCAACTCTCGAAGTTGTCGACGAGTACGTCTACCTGGGACAAGTGATCCGATTGGGTAGGTCCAACTTTGAGAAAGAGGTCAATCGACGAATCCAACTCGGCTGGGCAGCGTTTAGGAAACTGCGCAAGAGTGTCTTCCGTTTCAATTACCTCAGTGTCTGAAGACGGAAGTCTGCAACCAGTGTGTGTTACCAGTGATGACATACGGATCCGAAACGTAGTCTCTAACTATGGGCCTCATAAAGAAGCTCAAAATTACACAACGAGCGATGGAGCGGGCGGGCTATGCTCGATGTTTCTCTACGAGATCATATCAGAAACGAGGAGATACGTAAAAGAACTAAGGTAACGGACATAGCCTTGAGAATCAGTAAGCTGAAGTGGCAGTGGGTAGGGCACATAGCGCGATGAACTGATGGCCGTTGGGGTAGGAAAGTTCTAGATTGGAGACCCTTCGACCAAAGACGCGGCGTAGGACTATGGAAGTGCTTGGGCCACTTCCGGTTAATTGTGTATGTGTGGAGTTAAAGTGAGCGAGTCCAAATCACTATTAATATTGTTTATTTTACACAACACAGAACATGAAGAAGGAGTACATATAGAGACGAATTTTCACAGTAGAAGTCACAGTACAATAGCACAAAACACAAGAAGATGAACGCGCACAAAAAAACGTTAAGATTCTAATTACGTGACCTAGCGTGTAGGCATCGGCGGCGCGGCGAGGGGCACGGGTTATGCGTCAGACGATGTTCTCTCGACTGGCGAGCATTCGCAGCGCGCGGGAGTCGAACGAACTTCCGATCGGTGCGCGGTGCGCGCGCGTAGCTATAGCACGTCGGTATACAACGCTCGCCGCATACTACGAGTATCGTGCGGGTTTCTCGTGTTATTAATTTTATTAATGTTTTGGTGTTTGTATGTTGATAATGTTGTGATAGTGTGATGAATGAATGTATTGTGTGTAATATTGAAATGTACTTTATTTTATATTATAAATAAATATTTTAGTGTAAGTGTTTAGTGTTAGATATGTATAATAGATATGTTTAATATTGTAAATATGTTGTAATAAATATTATGAATATAAATATTTTTGTAATTTATGTGGTTCCCACATCACTCCCCTCCAGAGACCTGGTTAAGTGCGATTAAAGTCAGGAAAGTGAACTTTCCTTCCAGACCTAGTGGTTTTTGCCGCTGGAGAGTTGTGATTGTGGGGTTGTGTGAGTGAATCGTGTGAAGATGATTGATTAGGTGATGGAGCGTTTTGTAATAATACATGTGTGTCGTCTGACAGTAAGTAGGCTGGCTTAAGGCGGTCTATGCTTACTGTCACGTCTTTATTTTTGACGCTAATTTTAAAGTACTTAGCACCTCTTTTTAGGACTTCATGTGGGCCTGTATAGGCCGGTTGGAGTGAGCCACGGAGCGCGTCTTCCCTTAGAAATACGTGGCTGCAAGTGGCGAGTTCCTTAAACACGAAGATTTTATTTTTCGTGTGGTGCTGAGTTGGGACTGGGCGTATGTTCGCGGCAAACGATTTCATACGGGCTGAAAAATCGGTGATGTCGGTGGTGTAACCATTTACGTCGTGGCCAAAAAATTCGCCAGGTAAGTGGAGCGGCTCACCGAACATTTGTTCAGCTGATGAGGACTGGAGGTCTTCTTTGAAGGCACTCCTGATGCCAAGGAGAACAAGAGGTAGGTTCTCAACCCAGTTGGAGCTAGCGTGGCAGGTGATTGCTGCTTTCAATTGTCTGTGAAAGCGTTCCACCAAGCCGTTACACTGAGGGTGATATGCGGTGGTCCGGCGGTGGTCAAATCCTATGGACTTGGACAACTGCTGGAAAAGTGCCGATTGGAATTGTGCACCACGGCCAGTAACGACGTTGGCTGGACAGCCGTATCGAGACACCCAACAGGAGAAAAACGCTTTGGCTACAGTTTCAGCGGTGATATCGGTAAGTGGCACAGCTTCCGGCCATTGCGTGAAGCGATATCGACGGCTGTGAGGCAGTACCGATAATCACCAGCAGGATGCAATGGGCCGATCAGGTCTATATGGACATGTTTGAAACGCGCAGAAGGTAAGTCCAGCGTGCCTAAAGGTGATGAGACGTGTCTACTTACCTTTGAACGTTGACAGTTCAAACATGCCTTAGCCCACTCACGGCAGTTCTTGCGCATTAACGGCCAGACAAAGCGTTGGGCAACGAGTTTGGCTGAAGCGTTGGGTCCCGGGTGGCTCAATGAATAGAGACAATTGAATACCTGCTGACGCAGTTTCTGTGGGACGAAAGGTCTGGGCACCGGTGTACTGACGTCGCAGTACAGTTCCGTACGGCTACCAGGCACGCTCGTCTTTTTCAGACGAAGTGATGTTTCGCCTTCCAGGTGAGCTGCAAGCTCTGGGTCTGTGGTTTGGAGCTTAGCCATTTCCTCGAGATCGACGGGTATCTGCAGTTCATCGATGCGTGAAAGAGTATCGGCAACAACGTTGTTAGCGCCGGATATGTGCTGAATGTCGGTGGTGAACTGCGAGATAAAGTCGAGGTGTCTATACTGACGTGGAGAACTATTGCTTTTACGCTCGTGGAATGCGAAGCATAGTGGCTTGTGGTCAGTATAGATCGTGAAATGGGTCGCCTCTAGCATGTGGCGAAAGTACTTCATGCTCTCATAGATCGTAAGGAGCTCACGGTCGTATGGCGAGTACTTGGTTTGTGACGGGCTCAACTTACGTGGAAAGAATGCTAGAGGTTCCTAAGCTCCTTCCTTACGCTGATGCAGGACTCCACCTATCGCCGTATCGGAGGCGTCAGTGACCAGTCCTAACTTAGCTTGCGTATCAGGGTGAGCCAACAGAGCTGCGTTGCAAAGGCTCTTCTTGCAATCTTCAAAGGCTTGAAGTGCGTTCCCCTCTATGGCAACAGGGTGTGAACCTTTAACAGAGCCGGTTAGTAAGGCGTTCAGAGGTGTTTGGGTTTGAGCGGCATTTTTCAAGAATCGCCTATAAAAATTCACCATTCCCAAAAATCGACGGAGTTCTCTAACGGTCTTTGGGACTGGGAATTCAGCGATGGCTTAAACTCTGCCATCAACCGGTCTGGTACCCTTTTCAGAGATTTGGTAGCCCAGGAACGTGACTTCGGAAGCACCGAAAACGCATTTGGCAGTGTTGATGAGGACTCCGTAGTCTCTCATGCGTGTGAAGAGCTGATGAAGGTGTTCTTCGTGTTCCTGGGGCGATCTGCTGAATACTAAAAAATCGTCCAAATATGGGTAACAGAAGTCAAGTCCGCGGGTCAATTCGTCGACAAACCTCTGAAAAGTTTGTCCTGCGTTACGTAAACCAAACGGCATCAAAGGGAACTCGTACAAACCGAAGGGTGTGGTGAGTGCGGTCTTCGGTATATCGTCCTTGAAGACCGGGATCTGGTTGTACGCTTTGACTAAATCTATGGTGGAAAAGATCGTACAACCAGTCAGACTGTGTGAGAAGTCGTGAATATGTTTGATTGGGTACTTGTCAGGTATAGTCCGAGCGTTAAGTAACCTATAATCTCCACATGGACGCCAACTATTGTCCTTTTTGGACGCAAGGTAAAGCGACGACGCCCATGGGCTATCTGAGGGACGGATGGTCCCGTTGGCTAGCATAGCGTCAAACTCTTGTTTGGCGATTCTGAGTTTGTCTGGGGCAAGACGTCTAGTAGTTAGGGAGGCGAATAGGGGAATTTTCGGTAATACTCGAGCGTGGCAGTTTAAGATATGAGAGATACCTTGGACCTAATAGAACAACCTCGTAAAGTATTTATCTCTATATGTAGTGACGCGCGCCTAGGATAGACGATCAGATTATTAAAAAAAAATCGATAGTCTGAAATACTCGAGCGCGTCAGATTAAGAAATTGGGGGTTGAATTTAGTGTTTTAAGACTAAATTTAACTAATCTGACGATAATTCCTTGACGCCGCCGAGTTATAGGGTCGCGAACTTGTAAAAAAAAACGTTAATCCGCCATTTTCGAGCGCGATTATTTTTTATTTTATTTTGAAGAATATAATCTACAACGTGCTAAAAATACAAAATCTACCGGTTTCCGCATGACCGGGAGTGTGAAGGAGCCATTTCATCTTCCGAAAAACGCGTTGCGGCATATAAGTTGCGAACGATACATTTAACAAAAAAAAGTTTAAATAAACAAAAAAGGTAATTTTATTTTACACAAAAAGGTCTCTTTACATTTTTGTCCAAAGTTAAAACTTTTTGACTTGAAGCATCATAAAAACTCAAACTCCCGGTTTTTTGAGTATATCTTAAAAACTGAGGGTGTTTAAAATAAATGATATGAAATAACGATGATTAAATTATGTTACTTTTATTATATCATATATTTTTTTTAAAGCTTCTCGACAATTTTCGTGGACTCGGATAAAGTTACGCGTATTTGTATACAAAAGTATTATTAACATGTACAGTTTCATGTATGTATATTATTCAATAGCCTGTTGATCCTCAAATTCTATTTTGGACGTACCGTAAGCAAAACGGAGTGAAGAATTATTAAAATGAAAGAAGAAAGGAAAAAAAAGAAACCAAAAAACCTTTCCGGTCATATTAAGAGAACCCACCAACATTTTTGTCAGATTAAGAAAATATGCTTTCAGGGTACCGAGGTAAACCTCCCCTATGAAAATCTGACGCGCTCGAGTATTTCAAAAAAACTTTTTTTTTTGCATTTTCAAAAATTCATCGTAACTTATAGTCACGCTGAAATCGTCAGTTTTTTTAAAGGGAGCTTCCTTGGGGCCTACTTAACACCCCTTCCAAAAATCTGACGCGCTCGAGTTATTTTTTTTTTTTTTGCATTTTTGACTACTTTATATGCCTACCCCCACCACGCAAACCGGCAGATTAGTATACCGTGGTTATCAGAGGCAATTGGGGCATACGTAGTATGAATATCTGACGTGCTCGAGAATGCCCAAGTAACTGTTTTTCATTACGATACCCGGAGTACCAGCTGGGCGTGTTAGTTCTGGATATTCAGACAAAATCTTGTGATATCTACTATTACCACCAGTCGAGATTTTCACACTAGAAACTAAACCATCAGGCTTAAATAAAGATGTCACCATGCTCACATTGGTTGGGCTATCGATTAGCTTCTGTTGACTGAAATCAACTTTAAGGCGATAAAATGATAGAAAATCTCCACCGATAACAGCTTTCGTCACCTCAGCAATAACAAAGCGCCATGGAAAATTACGACGTAGGCCAAGATTAAGTTTAAGCTGAATGTAAGCGTATGTATCGATAGTCGAACTATTGGCAGCACTCAAATGGTAATTCGTTTTACAACGGCGCTCACGGAGAGCAGATACCGGATAAACACAAGTGTCACTGCCGGTGTCTATTAAAAATTGGGTCTTCGTGGTGCGGTCCGTGATGAAGAGGCGACCTGGTGAGCTGTGGCAGTCGTCTGTCGCCATTACTGATTGCCCAGAGTGTTTCCCGTCGCCTTGTGGTCGCAGGGCTTGACGCATTTGCGGGCTTGGTCACCGTGCTTGTAATGGTACCAGCAGACTGGGTGACGTCTGTAATTAGAGGTCGACCGTTGCGATGGGGAACGGCCGCGCTGGTTAGATTGACGTCGTTCTCGAGATCGTGGGCGGCGGTTGACTTGGGTGGACAAGGCGCTTACTTGTCTGGTCAACTCTGCCACCTGTCGTGTGAGCTCGTCGATTGGTGAGGAACTCGCGGCTGCAACTTGCTGGGTTGGTGTCACGATATCGTTGACACGGTCGGCTAGCTCTGCCAGGGCATCTAAGCTCAACGACGGTTGGCAGGCGATGATAGGTTGTATACCAGTGGGCAGACGGCTCATCCGAATCGTCTTCAAAAAATCGGTCGGTATACCAGGTCCGGCAAAATGTTGCAGGTGACGGAGAAACTGTGACGGTTTTCGGTCACCGAGCTGCTCGTGCATCAACAGTTGTTTGACCTTGTTTTCTCGTGACACCGATAACCGTTTGATAAGCTCAGATTTGAGTTTCTCATAATTGGCTGGACTGGTAAGGATGTCCTCAACTTCTGCTGCGTATTGCCTGTCAAGTGTGGCCAATATGTGGTCGAATTTGGTCGCATCGTCCAGTAATCCGCATTACCGTAAACTGACCTTCTACTTGCGCGAACCATATATCCGGCTTTTCTGGCCAAAATGGCGGTATGCGAATCTGCACGGGTGCCGGCGGTGATTCGGTTGCGGCGGCGATTTCAGGTCGACGTCGTGGCAACGTATTGACGTTCTCCTCCTCGCTATCTTCGTAATCTGTCTTTGGCATTATGTGATGTCTCTTATGTGTTCTTGCGGAGGGTCACCAGTATGGAAGTGCTTGGGCCACTTCCGGTTAATTGTGTATGTGTGGAGTTAAAGTGAGCGAGTCCAAATCACTATTAATATTGTTTATTTTACACAACACAGAACATGAAGAAGGAGTACATAAAGAGACGAATTTACACAGTAGAAGTCACAGTACAATAGCACAAAACACAAGAAGATGAACGCGCACAATAAAACGTTAAGATTCTAATTACGTGACCGAGCGCGTAGGCATCGGCGGCGCGGCGAGGGGCACGGGTTATGCGTCAGACGATGTTCTCTCGACTGGCAAGCATTCGCAGCGCGCGGGAGTCGAACGAACTTCCGAGCTATATAGCGCGTCGGTATACAACGCTCGCCGCATACTACGAGTATCGTGCGGGTTTCTCGTGTAATTAATTTTATTAATGTTTTGGTGTTTGTATGTTGATAATGTTGTGATAGTGTGATGAATGAATGTATTGTGTGTAATATTGAAATGTACTTTATTTTATATTATAAATAAATATTTTAGTGTAAGTGTTTAGTATTAGATATGTATAATAGATATGTTTAATATTGTAAATATGTTGTAATAAATATTACGAATATAAATATTTTTTGTAATTTATGTGGTTCCCACAGGACGTACACCAACAAAATGGACAGACGACCTTAAAAAGATCGCAGGATCTAACTAAATGCAGACCGCTAGTGATCGATCGCTATGGAAAGCCGTGGGGGAGGCCAATGTTCAGCAATGGACGTCCTTTGGCTGATAATGATGATGATGGTAATTTTGGGTCTTAGTCGGAAAAATGTGTAACGTTGGTAAAATCGGTCCTTAATACTTGTGTATATTCTAATAGCGTCTATATACATTTGGAGTGATTTTCGTTTAATTTGAATCTATTTTGGGACGAAAGTCACTGAGAATATTGACGCGAGTGATCCAAAAATAGGGCTCTTGGCTACCGGACAAATGACCGAAAATGATTACCTCATTTGAGACACCCTTGCCATTACTCCAAAGGCTTAAGAAAGAATGTCGGAATGTGATAAAATATTCGGAAAATGAGCGGGTTTAAATTTTGGTGGGACTATCATTACATGTTAAATGTATAGAATGGATAGGTCATATTTTTTTTAGATCCGCCAGCGTAAATGCTTGGACTGTATCGCAAACGCTTTAACTAATAACATTGGATGCGTATAACCCTTATTGTGTGATAAAATGTCCACGACAGAGGTGACGAGTAACTTTACAAAGCATGTTGCATGAAACATGATGATAAAACTTATACATTCTGTGAACTTTTCACTTTCACTTTTTGAAACTTTGACCTGACTGCGCAGGTTTGAAGAAAAGTTAATATGCTAACATGCATTCACACGACAGCTACACTGGAAGAGCGTTTGGATCGGTTTGCCAGAATTTGCAAGTTCGTGACCCACCCTTGCGCAATTATTGGTTTCATTTTCATCTTTAAGAATATAAAATATGACTCTACTAGTGTTGAAAACATTCTATACCAACGCGAACGTGCACCCCGCGGGTCTTGCAATATTGTGTCATTTTGATCCGACTCAGTTCGTGTCATAATAATAAAGGCGGAAAATTATCAGAATACACGCAGTCCGAGCGTAAAATAGCAGCCGCAAATAAAAATCTCGTTTTTGTTGGTTTTACACAATTCAGAATTTATGTGTTTCATTTACAGTTAAATGCTTTAAAAGTCCTTCCATCACCATTTTTACGGATTGAAAAAAAAAAACTAAACTGTTTTAGTTGATTTCATCAAAATAAAATCTTGTTTAATAATTCTGATTTAGCAACACTGAATGGATAATACGACTTAATACAACTTTTCATCTTATTAATTGAAGCTCCTACCTTTATATAAATTTAAAACTCGTGAAAATTCAATAAACAGTAGCTCGTGCATACTAATTTTGCAAAGGGGCAGTTATTACAATCCGATATGTCGGATTTCACATTAATATTCATCGCTATCCTAAATTTCGTTCATGAGTTTGTTATTGTATGTGTGTTTTGACTTCGTTAACCCCAAAACTGTCGATCGTTCACATCGAACCGAAAAAAGTTGGTGTATGATGCCGCTACGTCGGCACGTTCGGTAATATTATCTGCTAGGTATGAATATATAAATTTGATGGTTTTGTTATTTTGTTTGTGCGAATAATTTTACTTTGTTCCTGTATGACGTACCGTGATACTGAGAAATGTTGCTTGATAAAGAAAATCTAATTACTTTTGATGACTTCCGACCAAGAATTGTGACCGCAGTCAACTAAGGTCCCGTCTTCGGTCAATCAAATCAAAACCATATTAATTTTAATCCTTAGATCATTTACATACTGCACTACTTTTAGCATCGATACAGACACGATGCTTACGCGCATTAGCATCGCTACAGTCGTGCTGCAGAAGCTGGAAATTGTCAAAGTATGACATTTTGGCGACTGCATCAATACTAACGCGCGTTAGCATCGATGCAGTCGCGCTTCTGCTTCGATGGTAACGCGCGACTGCATCGATGCTAAATTAAATTTGTTCATTGTGTGAGTCGTGATACTGAAGCGCGTTTTCGAAACGCGCGACTGCATCGATGCTAAAAGTCTCATTGTGTAAGGTGTAAAGGTTAAAATGGCGTCTTAACCAGGCCCGAAGAACTGCTGGAAGAAATTTAGTGTTGAATTTGGATTGAGGTTTTGGATAATGCCCTGTTTGATTCCTTATCAACAGATTCCTAAAAAATACTGATTATCCTGAAAAATAATAATAAAAAACCAAAAACCCTCTGCCTGGGTAAGGTCTATCTGTTTATTGTCGCTCATATAACGTTTGTTATTTCATCTGAATCATGCTTTCATATAGAATTCAAAAAATGAGGTGATTCAAGAGTTTTATATTGGTATAAAATAAAATAATCGTCAGGAGAAATAGCTACTAGTCGAAAAAAGGTTATTTGATAATGACCTATACAGTAAAAGGGCTTATAGCTCCCACAAAACGCTTTGCTCCAACAGACTAAGGCCATATGATTCTCACATGTTTATTTCACAAAATTCCGCAAGAAATCATTACAGAATAGTGTTATTTTTATAAGAGAAACTAAAAACAGTCAACAATCTAAAAATATCACGACTTTCTTAGTTTAGACATAATCGATAACATTCACAAATTGCCCGAAAATCACCTGTCGGTCAGTCAGTCGAAACTCACATGGCTGGCTCAAATGATACTGTGTGTTCAAATACACAGAGTTGGCGAATCGGAAACGATTACGTATATATTAAGGATTATAATTAGACAGATCGTAGGCTTTTTACTGCTTAGACCTGGCTACTGCATCGAAAAATCTATGTGAGACGCATATTAAGGATTAAAGGAATACATTTTCTTACTCTTATTTTATAAGAGAACTAGCGGTCCCCCGCGACTGCGTCCGCGCGTTTTGAGTTTGCTCCCTCCCCTCCCGTCGCAGAGTCATGTTTTTATCATGTTATCCTAAAGCCTTTCTCGATAAATAAGCTATCCACACACAGAAATATTTTTTCAAATCGCTCCAGCAGTTCCTGAGATAAGCGCGTTCAAACAAACAAACTCTTCAGCTTTATAATATATTAGCGCAAGCGCACGTTGTACTTAAGCTGCGAACATTATTTTGGTGCGGAGTTATGTTAAAACTGTGATAGCTCCTAAGATATTTATTGAAATCAAATGACATAAAGGGCAACTTTGTTCTAAATGAAATGCCCGTAATGATGAATCCATTTTTTTTGATAAGAATAAATACCTGTGTGTATAATACACCTCTAAAAATAATGCATTATTTTTTTACAAATTTATTAACATAACAAAGGTTGTAGTAAGGGGCATATTGTGTCCTAAATTGAATAAATATTTTTTTTGATTTGATTTTGATTTGATTTGAGTAAGTCAACCATAAAAGATATAAGACATATGCTGTCGCAGACTTTATGATAGAACTCTTAATGCTGAACAATCCTGTCATACATGATTTTTGTGTAACTTAAGTGGTTTCCGCAGCGTATGCAGCGGAAGCTCTCAAAAGGAATATCTTTCTCCCGTTTTCGCAACATTTTTCATTTCTGCTGTGGTCTTATGAGTCGTATCTTTATGTTATATAGCCTAAAGCCTTCCTCGATAAATGGACTATCCAACGTAAAATTTTTTTTTCAATTCGGGCCAGTAGTTTTTGAGATTAGCGCGTTCAAACAAACAAACAAACTCTTCAGCTTTATAATATTAGTATAGATAAGCTCTAAAAAGCTTATCGATAAGTCTTTTAAATATTCTATAGGTGCTCTTGGTTCATGAACTATTCTTGAATAAGAAAGTAAAAATGGTGAATCTTTGATCAGAAAATATTGATGTTTTCTCAATCAACTAACTTTGAAACTTTGTCATCAAAGTACCATTCCTAAAATGAGTAAATAGAAAACTTTTAAGATGTCCAATTTTGTAAAGAGTTATTAAAAATTGGTATAAATTTAAACATCTCAAATGAAAGTAATTTGAAAATAGAGCTGTACACTTTAAAGAGGATTTACAATCGATGGTAAACTACTTCACCCATTGAAGTAATAGATACTCAATCTTCATTTTAAATGCTTGCCTCATTTAGTAAAGTAATCGGGCGGGTACCGTAGGGCCATAGTCAAAAATTAGTAGGTAGGTATAGAACCTATAATGTTTAAAATCGGCTAGTGCATGTCGGACTAGGTAAATAGGCAAAATACGTTTTGGGAGCCCCCTTAAATGTTTATTTTACTCAAATTTTATGATTTATTATTAAATAGCAACCCCCCGCGGTTTTACCCGCGCCGCGTCATGTGAGAAATGCCATACGAATCTTATTTTATTCCGTTCAGATAAGCACATCTCCTTTTAGATTGATCCATGATATTGCATCTGTAATGGAGGTATTTTTAAATTTTAACTTTCCATGATTAAAAAGCAATTTTTGACCTTGTGTTACAAAGTACCAGAAAACGGCTATAACCGGAGCGTCTTACAAAAATACTGAAATACGTATACCATCCATGACTTAGGTACAAATATGTTCGTGCTAATTAACATACAAACATTTGTACCTTTCGGGATTGGAACCCATGCCCGCTAGTTCTGTAGGCAGGAGAGCTAACCACTGTACCAAACGTGATGCGTGTCGTGTTGTTTAAATCTACTCATCATTTCCAGACCTTAGTTCAGGATCAGGATTGTGTCGCCTAGTACATTTGCGACACAGGACATTTGCGATCTGTGTAGGTAGATAGTAGATAACCCAAAACACAGTCCAGTCCACTCGCTAAGCAGGCAGTAGTAGGTGGTCATCTGACACGTTCTCTAGGTGTATTCAAAACAACATAAGGATGATGATGATAGAAGAACTGCTTCCAGGTCACCGTTAGGACGGTGGCTATGTGGACTACCAGTATAATGATTCTATTGTACATGTTAAAATTTTGTGTTTATTTGGATAACGATTAATATTATGTTCATAAAAATGCCACGGAAATTAATGCATTGCTGTTAAACATTTAATTACCATAATAAAAGGTATAGTGAGCAGGCCTAAAGAGACGAGTTTCTTGTATGTGACCCTTAAACATTTTATTTTATTGTTAGTATTTGTTGTTATGTCAGCAACAGAAATACATAATTTGTGAAGATTAACATACATCCTGGTGATAGATGGATGTACGGACGAACGGATGGACTGACAGAAAAACTGACGGACGGTCAGACAGCAAAGTTGTAGTGGTCCCGTTTGTACCACGTGGGTACTAAACCTTCAAAAGTATTCTCGCTGCAATAAATTTTAAAATTTACATTATTTTAAAAATGCTAATTCAGTTGATAAAAAGGAATTTGTTTAAGAAGAACGAGATAAATTCTTATAATAAATATTCTACTTACAGAAGTTTTGATTATAATGTAAAATATCTTCAAATAAGTGGCAAATAACGGTGGTATTAAGAAGTGTTAGTTTGTACTTAATATGTTGGTTTTCAAGAAATAAAATATTTTTTATTATTTTAATTTCATTTCTGTTTTTAATGAACACTGTACTTTACTGTGATTATTGATTTTCATTTTAATTGATTTACAAAAAACAGTTCATAGATGTCATTCACCTTTTCAAAAGTATTAATTTTCACTTGGAGGTTCTTACAAAAAAAATAACAAGGAAAATATTCTGCACAAAATCTCGATTTTGATGATGGGATGGGAAGCCTGTCATGATTTTGTGCGGAAAAGTTAACTAGTTAGCTATTATTTTTGCTGATAAAGATTAATTCAGTCAGTACAAGCTCTTATAATGAGATATGATTTCATTTCAGCTTAAGTTACTGTTTTTACCTGTTTGTACTACGGCCCACCGTATTTGTCTGCGTCGGTAAACATCTGTTAACTTTCGCGTTCAACCTAAGGTTAGGTAACTAAATTATTCAACTGTTTTCTTGGAGGAAATAATACAATTTGTTCATTGCCCTGAGTGTTTAGCCAAATTTTTTGTTAGACTTGGGCGTCGATTCTCACATCCATCGAACTTTTTTCTTATGAAAATTCGATTGCGAGTATGACCGTTTTTCTTATAAAAAAAACAGGTTAAATATGTCCTTACGTCTTTGATTACAAGTAAATAATTTGGATTTTAGTGAAATAAATAATAACTATCGTAAGTAGTTTTCTTATAGAGTTTAAGTAAACTAGAGCCCTATGAAATGGGATTGTAAAATCCTAACCTGAAGCTTCATAAAAACCACACCTTTACAAATAATTATAATAAGTACACACACACCTGCGTAACATAAATACTTATTTCCCTTAGGTGTAATAAACAAATAATTCATTTTATGACGACTTGGCGACTTTGTTTATAGGCTATTATGTCACAATGAGAGATCGTAAATTTTGTTGAAGGTATAATGGGCTATTGTAATTTGCATAAATATTTTTTGTGTTTTATATAAACGTCTGCTTATGAGGGCGGTTATAATTTGTATTTAGAGTGTGTGTGCAGTAGGTTTTTTGGCTTATTTATTTGCGGATTAACATCTAATAATAAAAAGCCTTTGTTGACTTTATTGATTACGATAAATTTTGATATTATAATGATAAACTTTTTGTACAAAAGTTTCAAAACAGACAGTGAGACAGTCAAAAAAGATAGTGTTCAACTTTCTCCCCCAGTCTTTTCAACATTACACTAATAAGTTGTATCGTTAAGTTTTAGTTTTGTAGTTGTATTGTATCGTTAGCTTAAAGTCATCTTACATAACTAAACTATTCAACACAAAAATAATTTTTCAAATCGATCTCGTAGTTGCTGAGATTAGCGCGTTAAAACAAACATACTCTTCAGCTTTAAACTATTAGTATAGACTAGTGTTCCCCCGTGGCTGCGTCTGCTTATTTTGAAATGAAATGAAATTTATTTATTTTCCTTTAGTATAAACTATGATAAATTGTTGAGTCCTCCTTTTAAGTATATTTAAATACTTGTGCCAGGAGGGCTCGCTCTTCTACAAAAAAAAAATGAAATTATATTATATAATCAATTGATGCATTTTTGAATATTGATACATTTTATGAAATTTAATTCATTTTATAAATTTAAATACAATTAACAATAAGTTTCAATAAATTTCAAATATTTTAATACAATAGTTTTCTACTATAATAGGTTAACAATAGATCTTATTTTGTTATTTTAATTAATAAATAATAGTTCAAGCCCTATCCAATGATATTCTTTTATGATGCCAAATATTCTGTTTCATTATAGGTAAGACCTTCAAGCCATGTTTGTAGTATATTTTTACAGCGTGAGGTTTTTTAGTGGATAGATTTAAAGCTCTTTGTCAATCTTATTGTAAAGATATCCTGCACTATGTTTGAATTGGTCTCTTGCAAATTTAGTTTTACTATTGGAAATTTGAACTGCTTTATTTCTGCGTGTCTTTTCTGTTGTTTGTGGTGTATAATGTAGTGTTTTATGAGTTTTTAAGATAACGTGATATATATAAAGTTTCCTTACACTAAGGATATGACACATTTCATACAGTTCGACTGTAGGAAATCTACATGGCTTAAAATACATGACCTTAAGTAATAACCGTTGAGCTTTTTCGACTTCTAATAATTTTGTTTTTGAACCACCTCCCCAAGCAGTGATACAGTAACCTAAGATTGACTGTACTAATGCTAGGTAGATCCTATGTAGCAACGGTTTATCCGCGACATGTCTTAATATTTTAAAGATCCATATAGCTCTCCTATTTCGATTAATCACTAGGTCCATGTGATTGTGCCAGCTTAGTCGAAAATCAACAATCACACCTAGGTACTTAGTTGAGGTTACCCTAATAATGGTGGGGCAGTCGCAATGGTCGTCCTGATCAGTGTAATAACAACATCAGTGGATTTTAATTTCATAATTAGGGCCCGGTTTTGTTTTATTATTAATAGTAAAACATATATAGTTAGTCTTTTCTGCGTTTAGTGTGAGTAAGTTGAAGTCGAGCCAGTCTACAATAATCGCCAGCCCTCTTAATGTGTATTTACGAACATCACTTCATGTAGCCCCCAAGAAAATAACCGCTGTGTCATCCGCATACGAGAATAGCTGAGCATTACAGAGCTTCAGATTTAGTAAGTCATTTATATATACTAAAAAAAGTGTAGGTCCGACGAGGCTACCCTGCGGCACCCTGTGAGTGACCTCCCTAGCGTCACTAATTTTGTCTCTTATCTTAACTTTTTACTTTCTGTCACTCAAGTAGTCCTTAAGCAATTCCAGGGCCTGACCTGTAATGCCAATATTCTCGAGTTTTTGAATAAGAATAGGGACCGATACTGTATCGAATGCTTGTTTGAGGTCGAAAAAGGCTCCAAGGCACCTGTGTCCCTTATCAAGTTTCTCTGTGATTAGCGAACTCAGAGCTATGACTGCATCCTCGGTGGATTTCCCCCGTCGGAACCCATTTTGCGATTCAGAGAGAATGTTGTACTTTTCTAGGTAGTCAGTAATTCTGTTATTAATTATTTTTTCTAATATTTTGATATGGCTGGTAGTACAGAGATTGGCCTATAATTATTTATGTATTCATTGTCTCCGCTCTTGAATACTGGCGTGATCAAGGCTAGTTAAAGATAAGTGGAAAGAACCCTCTCCTGAAGCAGATGTTCGCAATATGGCTGATAACTGGAATCACAATATCTTTTGCCATTTTTAAAAACCTAACTAAAACGCCACCTCACCCTGGAGCACTATCCGATCTAAGACCTGTCAGCACACGAGACACTTCTTCACAATCAGCATCCAAAGTACAAATGACTGCGATTGCGATGCAAATGTCACGTATTTAAATGTTTTTTCGCGGTGTACAATCTTATCAGCAAGATTTTTCCCTACGCTAGCAAAGTAGGTATTAACATTATTGCAAACTTCAATGGGAGCCGAGTTGTTATTTAGCAGATGTTGGTTCATGTTTTTTTTTGTTTATTGTTGTTTGTAATAGTTTTTATGCTGTTCCACAACTTTTTCGGGTTCTGTGTAGATTGTGCAAGCTGAGATCTTTCATAATTTTGTTTAAGTGTTTTGAGTAAATGGTTCCAATAGTTTCTACATCTTTTATATGTTATTTTTAGTATTTCGTTAAATGGATCCGACTTTAGTTCTCTTTGCATTTTATTTCTTTTATGTATGCACTTCAGTACTCCAGGTGTCATCCAAGGCTTGATTAAACGCTTACTTTTAGGGGTTATCAGAGTTGAAGTGCCATCTGACAAGCAATGAGAGATCTCAGCTGTAAGTCTATCTATAATTGCATTAGGATCCTCCCAAGATAAGATGTCGGTAAACACTTGTTTTTTGTTAGCAATTTTATTAAGTGCTTTGTTAAAATCGGTTTTTAACTTAATCTTTCGTTTAATTTTTTCAGGCAGAGGTCTGAAATACTTGTATTTAATACAACAACACTAGCCAAAGGTCTACTTTTATTCATCTTTAATATAAAATGGTCAATACAGGTTTGCTCTCTAGTTGGTAGAGAGTGTCCTGTTATCAGGCCGTGGGTCGAAAGCATATTAAGGTACCTTAGTCTGTTATTCTTTTCGAATTGATACTTACATGTTTCCAGAATTAAATTGATATCGATGTCCCCAGTAATGATAATATTTTTATGCCGTCTGATAGTTTCTAAATGTTTGTTAAGAGAATTAATAAAGGGTTCCGCATTAGAATGGGAAGGAGATCGAGATTGGCGCGTTTATCGCGGTATCTCTTTTACTACGCACTCTGTATATGTCTTTTATGTCTTACTCATCTATCTTACATCCAACAGTATTAGCTAGTGTTGTAATCATGGCCACTAATTCCTCTTTGGTTTCACTGTTTCCTTTCGGTACGTTCTTTATTTTAAAGTTGGTCTTTCGCTGGCTTTTTTGCAGGTCTACTAGTCTATCCTCTAGTAATTTTATGTATTTTCTATCCTCCGTTGCTTGTCCCTGTTGCTTAGTTATTTGTTTAGTGAGTTCTTCATTTTGATGTGCGAGAAATGCAAGTGATTCTTGGAGGCTCTGATTGGTCTTGTGAATCTAAGTAAGGGTTGGATGATTTTTTCTGATTTCCATTGTTTGTGCAGCTAACGTGCTCTGTATTTCCTTCTTAAAGTCTGCCAAGTCAGCGGACTAAGAATCTTCCCTCGGTCTCTTATAAAACACGCACGCTGCTGGCACGGGAGAGGGCAGTCTCATCATCACTCAGGTTGTTCGTGTGTGGTAGCCCCGGCCCGCTGAGCTGGACATCACAGCGCTGTGCGGCAGGGGAAGTTGGCGCCGCGGCGTTCTATTTAAAGGCATGATATTATATTGTTTTGTTTACTTGCCGTATTAGGTATAGTACGTCGTACGCTTGAATTGTTCGTAGCACGGGGGATGCGCAGTCGTAGCACGGAGTGACGTCACCGTCGTAGCAATTCTCCGTAGTCCTCTCGTAGCGGCTCGTAACACTTCGCCGAGCCGCGGTTCAGCGGCAGAAAGGGACAGCAATATGATGACGTCTCGTTTTTGCGAGTCGGATTGACACAATTTACTCCCTTATTCACTGTGGTGTACAGTTGCGTATGGTATACACCATTGTTTAAACTTTTAGAATAAAATCAAACACACGTCTACCTCGCAACACTGCCATGGCCGAAGATTTTGAGTTTACACCTCCCCTCCCGTCACAAAGTGATGTTTAAAGCCAAAAGTTTGCTGCCTCCCCTCCCGTCACAGCGTGATATTTTTACTTCCTTGCCTTACTTGATAAATGTGCTATCCAGCACAATATTTTTTTTTGCATCAGTCTTGTAGCTCTTGAGATTAGCGCATTTAAACAAACAAACTCTAACAAACATAACTCTTTAGCTTTATAACATTATGTATAGAGAACGGTGAATACTCAATTTACCCCCTCTTTCACTCATAAGCAAACAAATATATAAAAACCGTAAGTTATGAACTACAAATAGTCGCTACTATAAAGTATTACCAATTCCCAAAGGTACTTTGCAAATAGAATCAACATTCGTAACATTTCGACGTCCCCGCAAACTGAATCTATTCCTAGGTCAACAAGGGTTCCAACCCAACTCAGTGTAAACATTTATCTAGGCTCAAATATTGTGTTGAAACGAATTTTCAAAAGCTACTTCACGCAGAATTACTGATAGCGTATTGCTATGCGACACTTTTCATTTGATATAGGGCTGATTTTTAAATACTCGGTTGAGAAATAGCTGTCGAATGACGTCAGTGTATGGCTATTTTAAAAAACTACGTAACTTTTTTGTCTGATAACTTTACGAAGGTAATCCCAGGAAGCTGAAGAAAATATATACCAAAGTAACTAAAAAAAAATAGTTATAAACCGGCCAAATGAGAGTCATACTCGTGCACAAAGGGTTCCGTATCTTGTATGTATGATAAGTAATTTGCTTTAAGTTTATGGACTACAACTCTGTAATTAGTTTACTTATCATAGCCGTGATGGTTTTCCTTCTAAATTCTTAAATATATATATATATATAGCGTTGAAGAGTTCTTGTAAATGTATTTTTTAATTAACGTAAATATTAAGTAATTTTAATTGTAAGTATTATTTTTTTAATTAAGTGGCCTGTTTCCGTAACATTCAGTTTTAATGGGCCAATTTTTATTAAATTCCAATGTCTTCACCCACTCTACTAACTAAACGGGAATAGGTGGATACGCGAAAAAATTTACAGTAGTAGCATATTTACTAAAAGGCAAACTGTGACGAACATGATAAGTAAACTAATTACAGAGGCGTAGTCCATAAACTAAAAGCTAAATAACTTTCATGTAAAAAAAAAAAACAAAATTGTGAGTCAGTGGTATCAAAAAGATATCGATTTTGTCTCATAATTTGTTACTTTAAGGGAATCATAACCTTTACAGGTCATCCTAATGTTAGGAAATTCGCACTTGGCCGGTTTTTATTATTAAAAATGCATAGCACTGAAAAACAACCAAAAACTTATTCACACTGTATATATAGTAGTTGATACGGTGCTGTCACCGTGATGGGTTGATCAGTGGGCTATGTACGACCTTAAACCTTTTGAGATACGGCTTGGGTGTAACAGTTAAACTTGTGCTTAGGAGCCAGTTTTTAATGAAAATATTGTCGATTCTACATTACTTACTGCGTTTTGATTATTATGAACTCATTAAGGTACCTAGTATTTACTTTCAAGTAATCCGCATTACACTAGATTCGTAGCCGCGTGTAAGGCAAAACCTTTGAACGATTTTCTCAGCTTTATGTTAATAAAAAGACATAAATAAGTAGTCAACCCAATTACGTATAAAGGTAACGGCTAGCGAAGATTTAGCCTTAACAAACGAGTCGGCTTTCAAAGGCGACAAATTAATGTCAAATTAACGGGTATGTCATATCGTATGTAGCGAAAATTGGAAATCCAATAATTAGTTTCGTCACTTTGAAGTATTTCAGGCTGATGTTCAAACTAAGGTATTTTCCCAGTACACCATAGCATACAATGACCGTGCCAACACCGTGCTAGGAATGTGTCCGACAAAAAACGTGTGGCACTCGGAGACTGCCGTGGTAAAGCTATTGCACAGCAATTTTTATCAACTTATGCAAATATAATTATTGTTTTATTTTATTTATATAACCAATGCCACCTAAAGGCGCGTTGCTGAACTAAAGAGACAAGCGTGATATTTCAAAATGTTATTAAAAGTTTTGCTATTCTATAATAAAGCTGAAGAGTTTGTTTGTTTGTTTGAACGCGCTAATCTCAGAAACTACTGGCCCGATTTGAAAATTTTTTTTTTACGTTGGATAGTCCATTTATCGAGGAAGGCTTTAGGCTATATAACATAAAGATACGACTTATAAGACCACAGCAGAAATGAAAAATGTTGCGAAAACGGGAGAAAGATATTCCTTTTGAGAGCTTCCGTTGCATACGCTGCGGAAACCGCTTAAGTTACACAAAAATCATGTATGACAGGATTGTTCAGCATTAAGAGTTCTATAATAAAATTCGCGACAGCATATGTCTATCTTTTATGGTTGACCTACTACAACCTTTTTTATGTTAATAAATTTGTAAAAAAATAATTCATTATTTTTAGAGGTGTATTATACACACAGGTATTTATTCTTATCAAAATAAATACGTTTATCATCACGAGCATTTCATTTAGAACAAAGTTGCTCTTTATATCATTTAAATTTCAATAAATATCTTAGGAGCTATCACAGTTTTAACATAACTCCGCACCAAAATAATGTTCGCAGCTTAAGTACAACGTGCGCTTGCGCTAATATATTATAAAGCTGAAGAGTTTGTTTGTTTGAACGCGCTTATCTCAGGAACTGCTGGACCGATTTGAAAAAAATTTTCTGTGTTGGATAGCTTACTTATCGAGAAAGGCTTTAGGATATAAAACATCACGCTGCGACGGGAGGGGAGGGAGCAAACTCAAAACGCGCGGACGAAGTCGCGGAGGACCGCTAGTTATATTATAAAGCTAAAGAGTTTGTTGGTTTGAAGTTGAACGCGCTTATCTCAGGAACTGCTGGACCGATTTGAAAAAATATTTCTGTGTTAGATAGCTTATTTATTGTGAAAGGCTTTAGGATATAAAACATGACGCTGCGACGGGAGGGGAGGGAGCAAACTCAAAACGCGCGGACGAAGTCGCGGAGGATCGCTAGTCATCGATAAATGGAAAAACTAAAAAGTATCACCGCTGCGCCGGTCAGAGTGGGGTTAGGTTATTTTCGTTACGGAATTTCTGGATTCGGTCTCAACGCTCAAGGCTCGCGATAAAAACTATGCAATATCTTAAAAATATTTGTTTTGATTGAAAACTATGACACCTTGCCTAGCAGACCATTCCGTTACCGACCAACATCGTTGCATACCATGCAAGACCGTAATTTTGACGTTGCTCGCACGCTACGTCGCTAGACCAGTGAGCATAAGGGTTGTAACCGCGTTTGATGATCGTCCGTCATAAAGGCGTTGCAGTAACTTAGTCCAGTGCATGTATAGTGTCTCACCAATACACACCGTCGAACTGATCACGACGATCACGAAAGAAGAAGCTGTAGCCAACACAAAAAAAAACAGAATCTTTAGGTACTTCAAGTATTTTTTTAATTGGACCTTTAGTGTGCGTGTGCTAAACGGCTAAACTGTAAATTCAATAAGGGGTTACAAGCCCTAATTGAACACACCACACCGTCCACGATAAGAAAACAAATGGAAAAGTTTTATAAAACAAAGGGTATTTTTTCTGTATTCTAAAAACTGCTTCTTAAGACTGGGTCTAATGTAAGCTTGCGTGTTTGTTAATGTGTCTTTAATCGCTTCTAGAGTTCCAAAATAAATATGAAATTGGATGACTTGCACTTAAGGGTATTTTTATAATATTTGCTTTGAATAAGATTGTTTCTGTTTTGATGTTAGCGAAAACAAACAAAATGGTAATATTAACTCTATATGTAGCAATTGTTTATGGACCTAATTATATTTAATGATCTTATCATTACAGTCGTTTTGCAAATTTTGTTAACAAAAAAACGATGATATGTTAATTGTAAATGAGAATCGTAACACTATTTTTTTAAGTTGGATTCTTGATAATGTAAAATTGCAACAGAATGGTAAAATTTTTCACAAGTTTTCATGAAACATTAACGGTTTTCGTCTTATTTAGCGCCATAATAAGGAAACATGAGTATCTCTGTACAAAAATACATATATTATATACCGGTTCCATTTGTATCAAACTAAGGCAACCTGTCTATGATCAGACTACAATATACGTTACAATGGCGTGACAATTCGACTTTAGGCAAGAAATTCATATACTACGAATATTGTTAAGAGATTAGGCACAGAAAAAGACAAAACAAAAAACCGACCAAGTGCGAGTCGGACGAGCTGAGGGTTCCGTGCTAATTTTTACTGAATTAAGGAATCCACTTACTTCCACTTAGCTAAATACCACAATGCTTTGTTGACAGCAAATATAACTTTGTTTTTCATGACGTAAAAGACGTATCCATAGAAACCATTTTTTTTGTTTTAGTTTCATGTATGGGAGCCCATCTCAAATATCATTATTTTCTGTATAAGAAAAACAAATGAATCCGAAAATTGGTTAACAGGATACATATTCCAACTAAATTTTAACAGTGTGATGCTTATAGTTATAGAAAAAACTGGCTGTGACATACGGACGGAGAGACAGACAGACAGACTTGACGAAACGATAAGGGTTCCGTTTTTTGCTATTCGGCTACGGAACCTTAAAATGGCAGGATTTATTTCGAAAGCTCGATGGGTAAGCTGAATAAAAAAAAAATTACATAAAAAAGTTTATTTTGTATACAAGAAAAGGGTTGATAAATATTTTCGAAGAACCGTATTTGAAGTGCTCGGCTCGCTTACGACCTTTACATTCTTACCGTCAGAATACTGATTCTTACAATGTTCTGTTGTCAAGTTTAAGAGTGGATAGTAAGCACAAGAGGCCAGATCTAAATTGAACAAAAACATTTTTTTAATTTCCATCCCGAAGTCGAATGTGGTACCTACCGTTCACAATCTGCGCAAGAATATACTGAACCATTCGCACTCAAAAAGAAAACTTATATATTTTTGTTGAGCGTCGTAGTCAGCAGTGTTTTCTGCTACTTACCAAAACACTGTAATACTGCTATATAATTTTATCGTTTCTCTTTCCCACTTCGTTACACCTTACATTACGCCAATAGGGTTTGTTTGGGTATAAAGGAAAACATCATGAGAAAACCTTCACTAGTTGAAGAGAAAATACTCGATCAAATTACCTAAGAAATACACTTCGGGTGTTTCATGTCACGTAACGATTACTACCTTTTCAAAAATACCAAAAAAGGGGCTGAAGTGAAAGGAGAATAAATGGTAACCTATGTAAGGTTTAATTTATTTTGTAACAAGACTTACTAAAATTTTCAACAATGGTACTATTGAGTATAAGTTATTTTTTCACCTTAATCGAAAATTTGACACTTTTAAGTGAAAATACAAAAGTTGGTATAATTACTAAGGTTCTTTGGCGGAATATCGCTTCGTTGTTCATATTGCGCAACGGCCATGCTCACTAGAGCTCTGTATTTGAATCTCTCACGAAATGTTCCTAGTGTTTTAGTTCAAAAATCTAAGTCTCATCAAGAATTACGCTGAATATAGAAACGAGTAATAACTTGAGTTATCTTTATTCATATTACTGTAGGTAACTGATTTTAATTCATGAATTAGCAAAAACACACAATTTGACCCTGAGTAATGAAAAAATAGTGAATTTCTGCCATGCGCTTTAAGAAAAAAAAAACTTAATTTTTAGGTTATGTTTGTTCTATCTCAAGTTAGGTAAGCAGATTTTTTAGCCTGCTCTACAATCAGAAATGTGAATGATGATTACGTACCCGTTAAACTAACATAAAAATTGGCTGCCTACTTTGCAAATTCTGATACCAATTTGCAAAGTATTTCTAAGTAGATATTTTTTTAATTGTGGATTTCTGTAGCTAGGCTACAGAAATGACATTTAATTTTATAAAAACACTATATTATGTTTGTTTATGTTAGTGCATTTTACTTCTTTTTTGTACCACTCAGCTTACTTATTATTATTATATATACTTATATTCCGCTGCTGATAAAACTCTCTGTATTACAAGGTGATTGACTGGTAGAGAATGCCAATAGGCATTAAGTCTGCTAATTGTACAACTTACAGTGCAATAAAGTTTAAATAAAATACTATCCCCAAGGGATAATGATTTTGTGATTAGGCGATACATATTGCTTGGCAACATGCTCAAACATCTGTAGATAACAACTGAAACGACACCAAATCATCAATTCAATTAAAATATTTAAAATATCATTTCGCTAACAAACAGTTTCTCAGGATATCTGAACTTAAAACTTTGCGTCATCTACTGATTTTAATGCTACAAGGCCTGTGCTCGACTCTAAATAGAGCTTAGTAACACAAAACTAAACCACAAATCCTGGTGTTCACATTTTACCGTTTCTAGTCCTGTAGGAGTGTTGGTGGTAATTGTGCGGTCCCGTGGCTGTCCAAGTGACACTTCATCTTGCTGAAGGGGCGGCTAAGCAACTCTAGCGGACGAGGTTACTAGCATTCTTTGAGGTTGTTGACGTAACTAGGTTTCAGGTAAAAAGTGTACGATGAAACTACACACAAATCAGCTATTTGTAATGTATTTGGGAATCCAAAACCAAACTACACAGGACTAGCAGATGAGTTAAAAAACATTAGATGCGAAGTTAGGTATATTTCGTCCAATATTAATGAAAACTACTCGCTTTGGAGTTAAGAGTATCTATCTGATCGTCATCAATAGATAATTTCGTGCTGTAATGTTTATGAACCATGCTCCATCTTTCAGTTAGGACTCCGTTTGCTAAGCTTAAAAACAAAAAAACAACCATAAAGGAAGAGTTTGATGATGGTTGGATCAAACTAAAGGATATTGACCAAAGCCGGGCCCAGATTGCGTCTTTGTATTTTATATTTCAAAAATCTTGTTTGAATTATAAACGCACTGGTATTTTAAGGGTAACTAAGTAAGTGAGTATTGAATTACTTTAGTATTTTACTAACATAACATATAACAATTACCTTCTGAATGTATTAAAATTAATGTACGTGAGGTGCAATAAGTCTGCAATCACAAAACATAACCTTAAAATGTCTAATCTGCCATCGAATTCCCCGTAAACCTCTAATTATTTTTCAAGAATATTTTTTGTCTGTATTCTTTCAAATATTTATATCTATTATCCAAACATTTTGTGAAGACGCATGCAGACGCGAAGTGAGACGAGTTTTTATAGAATTTTGGTCAAGATCCTTTGAACGTTAATTCATCTCAATAAATGTAAATTAATAAATATGTGCCAGACAACACACACAAGGAATTTTCATTATTTAGTTACAAATACCAGACAACGACCTTGACGGGGGCGTCTCCCATAAATACCTATATACATATAAACATCCATGACTGAATGTTCGTTCGTACAAATGTTCGTGCTCATCATACAAACATTTGCCCCTTGCGGGATTCAAAACCGCGCGGCCGGCGTAATAGTCAGGAGCGCTAACCACCGCGCTATACACCAAACGAGTCGACTTAAAGGGGTACTTACTCGTATATACTCATAAGTAGGTACTTACTACTAAAATAAAATGTTTGGTTGAGTTTTGTCATCATAGTTTAGAGCTATTTAAATAACAAACGTTTTCAGCTCTAGATACTCGTAATATCTATCATTTGCTTTGTTCAAAACTTTGTAACTTTACTATTACAACGGTTTTTGCAGCCATTACTCAACTGGGGATATATTGTTGCCATTCTGAACCATATACGGCGATATTTTATACGCAAAATATGCTTTGAAACCTAAGCGATAATGTCGAAAATGTTCAGGTGTTTTGTCACAGAGGAGTGCTTCAGGGGATGTCCCAAATCGCAATCTAGCAACAGATAACGTACAGTCGGCGTCAAATATGTTTGCCCATTTGGAAAAAATTATACCCTTCTTTCAAAGGAATAGAGCTGTAGTACTGTCAAAAGTCAATATACGATTTTTATGCTAACTGTACTGTTTAACGCTACATGTTATGAGGTCCACATGTGCTGGATGAGATCGGATGCGTTTGAATTAATAATTACCATGAAACTGTTTCATACAGTACAGACACAATATTAATATGTGACTAGGTTCTGAGAATAATGAGGTTAAAACTTTTTTAATTAGGTAAGGTTGAAACTTTACCTACGTAGTAATATTATATCTTTTGTGTTATCGCTGAATGATTTGGTGCAGCATTTTTAACATTTAGTGAGACTGAACATTGAATTTTGTCATCGAGCTTAATAGTTTGCAATTTGTGTTGTAAGTATATTTTACATATTGATTATACCGCAAACCGTTTTTAGAACCCTTATGAAGTCCCTAATTTTTTTCAGACTTAATATTTTGGCATTTATTCTACAAACTGAAAAATCAACACGTGGCAGATTGCAAAACAATTTATATTCATATTTTGCCATAATATGTAATAATCAAATTTAAGGAACCAACATTTTATTTTTTTGAAGTGACTCATACAACATAAGCTGTAGACAGTAAAATATAATTTCGTTTAAATTTTTGAAAAAAACGGCCTAGTGTAAGTTGGACATTAGTGTCCAACTTACACTTAGGGGTTCCGTGCCAACTTTAACTGAATTAGAGATCCACTTACTTCTACTTAGCTAAGCATCACACTGTTAAAAATTTGGTAGGGAGATTATTATTCTATTTCACCATTACCTACCTATTCTACCATTTTAGAAGCATTTATCTCTCGATCGCTAGACTTTTAGAGAAAATGCTTTTAGGAACCTTGGTGTCATTTTAAAAGACCTATCCATAGATACCATAGGTTTTTCAATTTTTTTTTGGTTTTAGTTTTATGTATGAGCCCCACCTCACCCCCTTGAATATCATTTTCAGTTACATAATAAAGTGACTGTGACATACGGACGGACAGACAGATAGACAGGCTTGACGAAACTATAAGGGTTCCGTTTTGTGCCATTCGGCTACGGAACCCGAAAAGTAAAATTTCATTTCAGTGTTTGTTTATGTTGCGTTGAAAATAATACATCTCATATTACTTTACAAGTTACACAAAACAAGTAAAATTTCGAAAATGACAAATTATCTGAAACATTTTACTTGACACATTTTTCAAAGGTTTTCTACTCCAGCGCGCAACGTTTTTAACAATTGAAACTCTTGAGAAGTCATTTGAACTACCTTGAGAGACGCAAGTAAAAACCGCCAAGTTGACAAGCAAAGTTTGGTTCCGTAGAAAATATCGTTTAAATTTTATTCATCTTATTTTAGTCCAGCTAGCCGTCCTTGTGATGATTCTTATATTGTAAGTTGTAATGCTCAGGGTTCTTGCAACATGAAAGGAGACAATTGCAATGCTTTTGGGTTACTTCACACAATATTATTTATTTCTTGAAATAATGTGGCAAAGACAATCGTTACAACACTTATCTAAGAAGTTTTCACGATGATCAATCAAGATGATCAAGATGATCAATATGATGGTTGCAAGAATTAATTAAGCATCCTGGGGATGACCATGACCGGTGTGATGAGTAGGAGTTGCTCATACATACAGCTGGCTGACCACTTCTTTAATTAATTTACACTGGATTTAATGTCGACCTAATTCCTTGGCATGTATTTCATCTAAGCCCCACTATAAAGGGCGTGTCTTTAAGCTGTGGACAAGATATTCCACCTTTAGAAATCGGTTTCTAATTGAGAGTCCAAGGACACAAAGTCTGTTTGAAAAATAGTGCAACTTACCCCGTGATCCTTAAAAACTCACACACTGATCTGTATTCAGGCACAACACGTTTATAATCAAGCGAATGAACCTCAGAATTAATTTGAATTCGGTAATTATTTCTTTAATGGCTTGATTCGCACCAAAAATCTCCAAAAGAAATACTTTCCAATCTTTTTTCTAGTCACCCTCAGAAAGACTCATTATTAATAAAGAGAGCAAACTGCCGATGTACATTTTACGGACAACTAGCGCCATCTGTTATATGGTACCGTAGAATCATTACAAAGTACAACAAATTTCATATTGTTAAGATAAAAATAGCTGGAAAAAATGTATTGTGATTACTTCGAAATCCTGTTAATTTCTCTAGAAACAGATAATTTGATTCCAGCTGTTAGGATTCTTAGCACTACTTGCCACAGCATGCATTTCTGCTCTAGTAAGCACCGCTGTCGTCTAAGTAAGTATTCCCGAATTCTAAATTCTGACTGATACACCATTAATGGATGTCGTTTATAAACTAATCACTAACTTTAAAAAAAAACTAACTACACTAACTTTGAAAAATATATAAATATTATACAGGTTCCATTTGTCAAGGAACTCTAAAATAGTGAAGAAAAAGTGATAAATTGAAATTTCAAAACTGTAGCCGCCACTGAACTGAACACTTTTGTTTCAAATAGCAAAGCTTTGTAAGTTTCATTCTTTCTCTCCGAGACATTCTTTTCATGGAAGGACGATTCAATCTTGTGAACTAGGTATTTAAAACGAATACTTTTTCAAGCAAAATTATTTAATAGTTTGAGCACAATTTTTAACACCCTTTACCCCATGGGTAATATAATTTATTCAAATATTTGTTTGTTTTTTAGAATCCGTTGTTACTCATATCGATATTCTTAGATCTTAACGCAAGAGTATGCATCTACGCTTAGCTTCGAGTAAAAAAACATTCATAAAAGCAATGAAATACTAAAAGTAAATGGTATTATCTTACTTCGTTTTCTTACTTTATTTAATAGATAACATAGATTTCTGGTTAAGTAGAAAACATAAATTTAACAGTTTCGATACAATTAGGTTTTTTTTGACAGCAATCTATACTAATAATTATAACGCTAAAGAGTTTGTTTGAACGCGAGAGAAACTACTGAAACGATTTGATTTTCTTTTTACGATACGATACATAAGTCCAGCGCCGCAATAAGAAATGTTGCGAAAACGGGGATTTTTTTTTCCTTTTGAGAACTTCCACTGCGTAAACTGTATAAGTTACACAAAAATCATGTATGATGAAATTATTTTGCATTAAAAGTTCTACAATAAAGTCCGCGACAGCATATGCCCATCTTATATGGTTTACTCACTACAACCTTTTTTATGTTATTATTTTTGTTAAAAAATAATGCACTATGTTTAAAGGTGTTTTATACTCACGGGTATTGGTTCTTAGCAAAATAAATACATTTATCATCACGAGCAAATCATCATTCATTTTGTAAAGTTGCTCTTTACATCATTGAAGTTCAATAAATATATTAGATGTTATCACAGTTTTGAACTTACTTCATATCAAAATAATACTCGCAGCTTAACTAGGTAACTATAACGCGAGAACTATGGTTGCTGGCCTATCACTTACATCTATACTAATATAATAAAGCTAAATAGTTTGTTTGTACGCGCTAATGTCAAGAACTACTGAAGCAATTTGAAAAGCTCTTTTTGTGTTGGATATCTTGTTTATCGAGGAAAGCTTTCGGATATAAAAATCACGCTACGACGAGAGGGGAGGAAGCAAACTCAAAACGCGCGGACGAAGTCGCGGAGGATCGCTTATACTCATTTAATTTACATTATGTACAACAAAACTAAAAAAAACTTCGTCTTTGTCATCTCGCCTGAGGACTGTTTCGTATTCAGTTTCACTTTTTTTTGTTCTCCATCATTTTTCTAATATTCTCCGTTCTACATTATATTATATTCTATATCCATTTCAGTACCTTTCCTACCTACTACCGATTTTACCTAGGCTAAATTTCCTAGGAGGAAGCATGTTATGCGTCCCGTGAGATGGTGCAAAAGAATTGTTTCTCTATCGATATTTTTAGAATCAATATTTATGTAAATGTATAATATTTATTTTAGTTAAATATGTTTGCTTCAAAAATCGATTAGATAACATTTTAAGTCTTAATTTTTTTTGACAACAGCACGTCAAGATAGACAATACAGTATCTTATCCAGTTGTAATAAGGTCTAATTTGCAACAAACGTAGGCAACCTGATGTGCTGGTAACTGCAATCTGTTGTTTAAACACGAAATTTCGTTGTCGTGGGACTTGTTAACGAAATAGACAGTGATGGTTGCAAAGATCATCAATACTAGATAACATTAAGCACAAACCATCGATACCATTGGCAAACTGTCGATATTTTTTTGGCAAGCATCACTAGTCAGGATAAAGAAGCCTGGGTTAATACAATTGTGTTGGTACGAACTCGTAAAAGTTTATTTTAGACGCTCTATCAGTTTTATGGGGTGCAAATGGGGATTAGGTGGGGACTAGATAGATTGTCTTAACCTAAATAGTGATTGCTGATAAATTTTGTATCGAAGGGATCGAATAAGTAATGCGAAACAAAATAACAAGTACATGATTTCAAGGCGTTGATTAAATAAATTTGGTAAATAGAGTATTTGCCTTTGACTTACATACATAAAGATGACTTGACTTTATGAAATCATGAATTTAAATTTGGGTTAAAATCGAAATAGCCCGAAATCAAACCAAATAACTTTAAGTGTTTGATAACTTTGTCGATTATAAAAAGAGCATGTCTGCTTTTTTAACATGAGAAAGAAAAAAACTTTGCGTTTAAGGGTTACACATCACTTTACTGGGTTAAGAGCCGTTTTCCACGGGGACATCTCGTGTTTTACCGTTTAGTAGTATACACGTTTAATAGTACATTATGATACAAGTGTGCTAAGTTGACCATTATATACAAGGCGATATTGTGTGCGCACGAGCGTAAGCGAGTGCGCCATAAGGAGCCGCGTATATAATAGGTCACGGCACACGAGTTTCATACGACGTTTTTCAACACACTTGCCATTAATCAAAACTTCATTACACCACAGCCGACAATTATTTACGAAAAATGCACTTACTAATCTGTGGAAAAAATGGCGCGTTGCTTTTTTTCTTGCCGCGAAACAGATGCGCGCGCAAGGCTAAGGCGCGAACTTGATTGGCCAACAGCCAAGATTAAAAATGTAACAATTCGTGTTTAAAACACAAATTACAGAAAATTTTAAATGAATTTGAGTTATTTTTAGTAATAAAACTGTATTTACCATTTCTTGAAATAAATATATACATACTGTAATTTTTCGAATATATGTACATTTTGTTCCTAAAATAAAAGTTATAACCCGACTAAATTATATCGCTTCATCTTCGTACTTACTACTTGGTACTAGGGTACAAATGTAAATTGGTTGGGTTAATAAACAAAAGGCACTAGTGCAATAATGTACAGAAAAAGCACGCGTGTTTAATATCTATGATTTTGTGCCAAAAATCGGTGGAATAAAAACGTCATTTTGAGCAAGTGTGTTGAAAATACTGTTATTCAAACGGACATCCCGATTGTAGTGACCCGTAAGAAACCGATTCCTGCTTTTTACTGATCCAGTTTTCTCATAAAACTGGACCAGAGCTCCTATTTTTGAATCACTCGCTTTAATATAAATTGTTATAAATGGCGTGTGTTATTCATTGGTTAATGTCCGATTTTTCAATAAAAATTAGTATAATTCCACATGGAAGTCATAAAAAAATATCACTTAATTTTTTGAGTACTAACGTCTATATTTTGCGGTATTTTCGTTTATTTTTCATTCATTTTTTAAGGAAAATTACATGCAATAAATAAAATTAATTAAATATATTTTGGACATTCCCACACATCGCCATCTAGTCCCAAAGTAAGCTACTCAAAGCTTGTGTTATTGGTGCCAGATAACGGATATAATACTTAAATACTTGTTTTTGTAAATACATACATGATATACATAGAAAACACCCAGAACAATACAAACAGACATGTTCATGCACACAAATGTTGCGTAATAGGCGATTTCCCGAAACCCGCTGCGTAGTAGGCGATTTCTCGACCTCTACAACAGCCGGGTCGTCAAGCTATATCAAAAATAGGGCCCCAGTTCCACTTCTAAATGACAAATGCACAAACAGCAATTATCATGGCGATGCTGTGAAGGATAGGAATATACATCGCGCCGCTTTTTCGGTAAATGCAATAGAAGATGGACGTGACAGTGACAGGAGCTGAGAGGACTCAGTTTACGGACAACCAGTCAAACTGCAAAATATACGGAAAACCAGACGACCTCCGTGGTGTAGTGGTTTAGCACGCTGGGTTTAGGCGTCGCCGCTCCGAAGTCCAGGGTTCGATTCCCGGTCGGGTCAATATAGAAATAAAAAATCTCTATATTGTCTTGGGTCTGGGTGTTGTGGTACCACCGTTGTGTCTGATTTCTATAAAACAAGTGCGTTAGCTGCTGACTTTGGGATCGGACCAATGTTTGTGATAGGTGTCCAATATTTATTATTATTATTATTGTCGTGTGAACCCGCCAGAGTTTTCTGCGCGATCTATTAATGCAGAAATCACGGAACTGGTCTGCCGTGGGTGGCAGTTCTAACCTTTCAAATTTTAAGTATCATTAAGCTCATTAGCAAATGTGCACTCTCAAGTATTCACTACAGCTACATTATGCAGCGACTGTAACTGTGAAGGTGTAAAGAACCTTTGTGGTTGGGAGCGGTTTTCATTTCCCCGGCAAGAGAGTTACGACTAGAGCTCGGAGCGGTACAGTTGTGGCGACTGTGTATGTGGTCGTTAATGTAGTACGGACTACAGCACGTTAAGGTATATACTGCGGTATCTTATTCAGTTGTAATAAGGACTAGTTGAAACAAAAGTGGGTAACCTGATGTGTTGGCCACTGTTTGGATCATGTCTACACTCTAAGTATTAGGTTCAGAATCTTTTGGAGAAATTCAGTCAAGAAATTTACAAAAAAACTTAATATTTATCGTCATGTTAATGTTTTCGTACTTAAACAACGTTAATAATAAGTTAATGAGAATAATGAGCAGAACCAATTGAATAACTTTATAGTATGTGTCACATTTTTTAAAAAATCTACATGAAAATGTTGCCTTTCGCCGAACTAAAGATATTCTTTAGATCCTCAGATAAATACGTTTTAAATTAAATCCTGGTTTTTATGGATATCGAGGCTGGATGGAGTTTTGATTATAAATAATAAAACTGCTAAATAAATCTGATCGCTCACATCTATTCACATTGATGTTTTCCTCATTCATTTTGGTCTTTAATCAATCATGGTGATAACTATCACAGTGTTAATACTCATGATTGATTTGATTGAAGCCTACTTTGAATCCTCAATAATAAAAACAACGTGTAATGTTAAATGCGAAAACGTCAGATACCCCAAATGATTTTTATTTCATTTGACCTAATTACAATGATATTGTACTTAGAAGTAAATGACGCCTCGCGAACTAAAAGAGTACACAAATATGGCACCGTCTGATTAATGGTGGAAATTGATGCCTGATGTAATGGATGTCAATCCTTTGACATCCATCACATCAGACGTCAGTTTCGGAACAAGTCATAATATATATATAATATTTTAATATATTTTTTAAAGTATGTAGGTACATAACAATAGACTCGTTGACCTAATTTTGAAAAAGAGTTCACACTCACTCGGTAGTATATTAATCAACAAAAATATTATGCTACAAATTATTTAACATTTACAATATTGAATAATGATCTAATAAATGCAATTTGAATGTGCCACCTGAATGCTTGAAATGTCATGGCTGGTGCCAATATCAGAGTCACGTTCACTGCTAGGCATTCACGATCACGTGACCACATGTATATTTTCTTATAAATTAAATTAATAAACATATTTACAGTCCTTATTTAAATACATAAAAAAAATATTATTAATTCACCTAAGTCATCTGGCATTATGTAAATAAGAAGATTAGCGATTCCTCCAAATAACATGCGTGCATATTTTTTTCTGCAATGGTGAGTATTATCCCTAAAAAGAATAAACACATCCGTGAGGGACGGATGTGTTTATCAACAGTCTTTTGTAATACTTTTATTGACGCGAGCGCCGGCGACCTTTTGATCCGTGAGCGCGTCTACGCTGTTACTTTAAAGAAATTAAAGGTGTACTTTAAAATTTTAACACAGAGACGGATATTAACATATATGTCCATAGACATATGTGTTAGGGTCGTGCGGGTGGGATTCGAACCCGCGACTGCTATCTTTGTAGTCTGGAACATAAACCACCACACTATGACGGTCGTTAAATAACTGGTAAAAAATAATAGTACCAAACTACTCCATGAATGCCACTGTCTTAGAAAATCGACTTTTGACGAAAAAATATTGACTATGTTGGTGCGTGGGTTGGCTAAGAAGCAAAACTCGCTAATTTTATTGAAAATACTCCAATAATATTAGATAGGCATCATTAAATTCAATATACTTAACGAAAATATGATATTCGGGCTCATTTTCGAATTTCTGCAGTTTTCAAAGGCGCACTGAGGCAGTGAGAAGCGTATGAACACTGACGCCATCAAAAATAGACTAAGTCAATGTTAGGACCTTACTTTGACGTGAGGTGGTGTTTGTTTGACTATCTTTTAGCGTATTACCAGTGATCTAGTTCTAAATAAAATATCATTGTCTAATTATAAAAGAAACAAATAACAATAGGTTTTAGGTTTTATGTAGTGTTTTAGTTTGGTCCGTGGTGGGTAGGTATTAACCGGGCCGCTGCGCCATGCCGATATTATTATTATTACTATCTACGCTCATAAAGAACTAAGCATAAAATGTTTACGTATTTTGGCGACATTATTGAGGATTCGAAGTAGGCTTCAATCAAGTCAATCATGGGTATAAACATTGTGATAGTAATCATCATGATTTATTAAGGACCAAAATAATGAGGAAAACATCAATGTGAGTAGATGTGAGCGATTAGATTTATTTAGCAATTTTATTATTTATAATCAAAACCAATTATTTATCCATCCAGCCTCGAGATCCAATAAAACCAGCATTTCATTTTGAACGTTCGCTGAAATGAAGATATTCTTTACATCCTTAGATAAGACGAACCACGGCCATGCCTTCATAAACTTCATTTGCTACCATAGATCAAGCCATAACATTCATGACGGGGTTTGTAAGGAAGTTCCTCATCAAAAACATAAACGTAAAATAATGCCAAGTTTGTAAACGATACCATTTGGCTAGGAATCAAAGCTTTTTCTAAACCTAATAATAAGATAAGAGGACTTAAGATATTATGCGTATTAAAGTATTTATGGGAGAGGCCCCTGTTACAATCGTTGTCTTGCATTTGTAATACAAAGGAAAAAACCAATAAGACACTATTGATAAGTTAATAAATAAATAAGGTAATAACTTTTATATTTATATTTTTTTTGTCACATAATTACAAAGCTAGATACCAAATTTCAAATAAAATAAGAATCGTCTTAAACTCAGTCTAATATTTTGATAAGTGAGTCAAAAGCAGTGCTAAAAATATCGACTCGCGATAAGTCTCAAAAACCGGCCAAGTGCGATTCGGACTCGCACACACCCATGCCAACTTTAACTGAATAAGGGAATCCATTTACTTCTACTTAGTAAAATACCACAATATTTTGTTGACGGCAAATATAACTTTGTTTTTCATAGTGTTTGTATGAAGTACAAAGTTATGTTTGCGGTTGTTTAAAATGTGCTATATCTCAAAAATTACTCGTTCGATTCCGTCCGAACTAATTTTTTTTTAAAGGATTTATTTAGATCTACATCATATATTTTTTTCAAAATTTACACTTGCTTGGCTTAGAAATAAGATGGGGGGACGCCGATTTTACCATTTTGGAAGCGTCTAGCTATGAAACGTTAGACTTTAAAAGAAAATAGTTTTAGAAACCTCTATGTTATTTTAAATGACCTATCCATAGACACCCCACACGGTTCTTTTTGGTTTTAGTTTCATGTATGAGAGCCCCCCTTAACTGTCATTACTTTTTATTTTTTGTATGAGAATCGGTAAGCGGTTAACAAGATACATCTTCTCACCACATTTTAATTGTGTAATGCTTATAGTTACAGAATAAAATGACTGTGACATACGTGAGGACAGATAGACAGACAGACTTGACGAAACTATAAGGGTTCAGTTTTTTGCCATTTGGCTACGGAAACCTAAAAATGCAAAAAGGTTTTATATTATTGGTGTTAGAACTACGATACGACTTATAAGAGCAGAGCAACAATTCTTTTGAAAGCTTCTGTTACGTACTAAGCGTAAACCGGATTTCGGATACACAAAAAATATTATGTATTATAGGATTTAAAACTTCTACCATAAAATCTGCGACAGCACATGTGTATCGTATATGGTTTACTCACTACAAACTCTGTTAATCTGACTATATTCAAAGGTCCTTCACGCGCGAATATTTATTCATATCAAAATTAATAATTAATATATTTATTTCATATCACGAGCATTTCATTTTAAAGAACATTGCCCTTTACTTTATTTGAGTTCAATAAATATCTTAGAAGCTATTACAGTTTTAAAATAACTCCACACCAAAATAATGCACGCCGTTAAAGTACAACGCGCGCAAGCTAACCACTACGGTTTTTACCACATTCAAAAAAAGGAGGTAATCAAAGCAATGTGTATGTATGTGATATCATTGGAATTTTATAATATTTAAGAATATTTATCTAGTAAGACTTCCAAATTTGTAGTTAGTATGTTTGCACACGGATTTCACGAAATCATTTTTTCGTTCGATCATATTTTTAGGTAAAGTGGATAAAAATTAAAAAAAAATAACCCATATCTCAAAAACTACTAATGATCATCATGATTGAATGAATCATGAAGCCTACTTAAAAAAAAGATTTAAATAAAACATTAGTGTTTTTCTTTTTACGAGAAACAAATTTTGGAGTCGACTCACGTAGACTGTTGGTACGTAAGCTTGACATCATGCACGGTTTTCAAAAGAATTTGTATCTTCTAAATAGAAGACAAATTTTAATGTGTTTTATTAAGCCTATTGATCTGTACTCTTGTAATCGGTTTAATGTTTTATTTATTTTTTTGCGTTGAAATATTTTACGGGAAATCCGAAAATTACGACGTACGAGGGACCGCTAGTATTGGTATAAAATACACTGTAAATATTACTACTACTTACTATTACTACTGACTTAAAGTGGCCTCGCCGTTATTGCTTGACGAACTTGGCTGGCCCACTGCCGAGTATCTAGTCAAAGTATAAGTATAGGTATAGGTATGAACATGCGGTCAACGTTTATGGGACCCTATGTTACTCCCTGGTGTGAGCCCAGCCTCTTATAGTTTTTATGGCTAGTAATAAATTGCCTTTGACGACGGACTATGATGCGGTATTCAAATAACATTTTGATTATAACGGGTGTTAGGTTTTTTTGAAGTTTTAAACCGACATCAAAAAAGGAGGAGGTTAACAATTCAACTGTATGGTTTTTTGTTTTGTTTCATATCTCAGTCATTCATAGACCGATTCCAAAAAAAAAAACGCCTGCCTAGAAGTTATTTTTAGTTGGTCCCAATTTGGCTAATTTCCAATTTGGGATCTGATAATGGGATTTCGTTGCAATCAAGGGAAAACCTGGTATTAAAAATAAGTATAGTTTTTTCTTCCTAAAATCTTAATTAAGACTTGTTGTTGCGTCTGATAGTCGACATTGTATGGAGCTGAGCTGATTGTAGAGTGACACTCCTAAACGCTTAAGAGTTCGGTGATTTTAATGACAGATTATATAATAGGTAATTTGTAACTTATTAAAGAACAGAGTTAAAAGGTACCACATATTCATGTAATCACTAAAAATTGCAAATAAAAACGAAAAAGCGACTGGTTTTGAAATGCACTTATAAGTCTTATATAAACTCTTAATTTAAGTTTGGTTTTGATGTCAGTTTTTACTTTTTTATGGAAGACTTATAGATGGACGCAAAATTGAATTAAACCACAAGAAGAATTATTATTTTCTATAATACAATAAAATTATGTCATTTTGTAAAAAAAAGTAAAAAGTTATGGGTTCGAATGAAGATTGGAAACCTACTTGAAGGTTTAAAAAGCTCTTTAAAAGTTATTTTCTTGCGCCGAGATCTTGAAACTTATGCTAAGCTATTAAATAGCCAATTCTATACCCTTATATGTTGCTAAACCGATCTTTTTTGGGACCGTGTTTGGCACAACTCCAGAAGTCTGTCACATTTATTTATTTCGCTCTAGCTCCGTAAGCTACTTAGATTTTTATCAGGTGTCAACAGATTTTCACATCCTGGTTAGTGCAAACAAAGTAGCCGATTAATCTTATAGGGCACATAAATTTAGTGTACCGTCCAATTTTTCACAAGTTTTGTAATGCAAAATGTACATTTAGGGTATGTTAATCGCACTATTTTATTTTGCCCTACTATTGTATTTTACATTGGAGTTTGGCAACTTTAACTTTTCTCAGACATTGTCTGAAACATTCAACAGTCGACCCTTCTTCAGCACTACCATCGCATAATGACGGCATAGTCATGTGATTACCAAGTTTAAATTATAATTACAACTTATTTTAATTTTGGAATACGTGTATATACCTACTAACATACTATGAATCTATGATCTGAAATAAAAATCAATTTAATTTAATTTAATTCATACTTGGCTTATCTACGATGGGGCAACCAGTCCTACAATTTGAATACTAAGAAAAACTTTAAATTCTTGCGTCTTTAGAATGCACCAAATTGTTTATAACCTTCTTAAGCATTTATTCTTTTCAATATCCCGATGATAATTTTTCGATAAACTGTTCTATTCACAGCGCAAAATAATTTATGTGTAAATCCTTGCCAATTGTGGTGACGAGGGCTTATTTTAACGAAATATCAGGCATAATGCGTAAAAAAGTGTAGCGGATTAGATAGAAAGTCCGTCCAAGAGTAGATTCGTTTCTGATTTCCCTGATAAAGACTACTTTTACGAATTCGGGAGGCCCGCTTACTGAGAGACTAGAATAACAAGACATTGATTCATAATTCATCAATCAAGTGATTGTAGCCATTCATGATGCTTAGATCACCTACATGTAATGTTATGTTATAACAAGAACATTGCAAAAAAGCGCTTTTTTAGCAGCGCCCAAAACTTATTTTCCATAAAATTGCTATTCTAAACTTACCGCTGCTTTTGACCTTCCAATTTTTTCACAGGCAAATGTTATTCAGCAACCATAAACCTAGTCGACATGATAAATTATGTAATTTGCAACTCCGACCGCGGGCCTGTGAATATTCCGAATGGAGTGGCAAAATGTTACCGAGGAAATACATACGAATCGGTAATATTTTCCATACATCTTGCGTTGACGGGTAACCCCATTTGAAGTAAACCCATACTTAAGCCACGTTGTTGAAGTAATGGCGTTGGAGAGAACGATGCAGAATGTGTTTTAAAAGTACAATTTCATTTTTATGATGTTTCAAATAGATGTTTCGAACTGCATTATTTTGTCCACATTGTTAATTTTCTTCTACACAAAGCTTATTTCTGGGTAAAAAGTATAGCTGGCTTGAGTTAGAGCATAATAAATTAACAAAAAATAAAATTTTTTATCCTGGCTTTACCTGTATATCGATATGATATCGATACTTGGTTTGATTTGTTTTTATAATTAAAAGAAATGGAACCAAGAATCGATATCTTCTTAATCGGTCACTTATTGCTGAGTATCGTAAGTCCAAATTTTTATAACCAACAGTTTCCATCGGCAATACAATGAGATTGTGTAATCCAAAAAACACAACGAACAACATAAATACTTAATTAAACGAAAGCATCATAAATAATTCAAAAAGGATCTTTCGAAGATAGTTATGCAACGAACGCTTTTATTAAAAAGCAAAATATGGGCCGTTGATTACAACGTCTTGGCTTAATTACAAAAACATAGCTTGCCAATTTTAAGGGCACCACTAAACATGGGAGCGGGCTAATTTGACACCATTAAAAGGCCAGTCCCACCAAAAAGCCCTTAAGTATTGCTAAAGAATGTTTCGTACCCAGAAAACTGAACGAAAGATTATTTGCGAGAGCTATAAATTTCTCGGAGGCTCTCTGTAGTAAGTGAGCTTTACGGGATCCACTTTTGAATTGCCTTTTTTACTTTTACGGACAATTAAGCCCCTTCCTTGGGATGGAATGTACTGGCATTACGCATCTACATAATACAAAGATGTGAGTATTGGATTGACGCTCCAACGGGTTTGGATTGAGATTTCGGAGGCTAACGTTGAATGACGGGCTCGGATTGAAAGAAAATAGGCATTGTTTTTTTTTCTGTATTTGATTACTTTTGTTATTGGTGGTCCTGTTTTTTTATGTTTCGAGCTGAAATCAGTTAGTTAGGCCCAATAAGGACCCGAGTGAGCTTTATTTGGCTATCGATCAATAACTGTTATGTTTACAGAGATTGAATGACTCGGTGACATTTCAATTGAACAAACATGACCTCCGATTTATGCAATTATGAAAGGTAAGTAATGCACATCTTTTTGTGTTACACATCCGCTGTATGTTGACGTCAATCTACCCACCCGGCACGGGAACAGCACCAACCTGGCGTCACCCATACGGAAGCACGTTACGTAAAGGGAACAGTAACGCCTCGGATGGGATCGGCACCGGATAGCGAACTCCTCGCCTCAGATCGTGTTCGCTACAACTTATGACAGTTCTTCTTGTGAATGACAGCCCGTTTGACAAGGCGGACGGATAGTCGTCAACCAGCGGGTGACGCACCGTAAGCGCGTAACAACGCATACGCCGCTGGTCGAGAGTGGGTCCCGAGTTGGTCTCAATCTGAGGTGGAGACGTTACGAAGTTGATAGATGTGCGTTGAAGTATAGAGTTTCATACAAAGAATACTGAACGCCTCGAGTTGATACGGTGCTGCCACCGTGACGGGTTAATTTGTGGGTTTCGACCATTCAAGTATCAGGTCCCGAGTGAGCTTTATTCGGATGACGGTATTTTTTTTAATGTTGAAAAGGTATAAAGACTGGGTGTCATTTTAAGACAGAATGATCAAAATAAGAATTTATATTTATATATAAAACGGGGCAGTGGGCGGGACGGGGCCGTGGGCGGGACGGGGCCGGAAGCAAAACGAAATTTGCTTAGACCGCTATTATAGTAGGTCACAGGATGGAGGTCTGCACCTTTTGAGTCAGTTATTTAATATGTTACATATTACCTTTTATAGTCAAGTCAAGTCAAATATTGTTTATTTAATTTAAGACACAATATGCCACTTATGAACGTCAAATGTACAATGAAAAATAAAATAAAAATAAATGTGCCCTGCAGGGGCTGAATCATGTCTCCTTATCGTTTGGGCCTTGTATAAGTTCAGTTATTATAATTACTGAACTCCTTAGCGTTAAGGAATTGTACCATCAGCTTACCTCCACACAATGTTGACTATAAGACGTTACAACGTGTCAACATTAAGCAACTAGTGCGAAAACTGTATACATGCCCTTAAATTTTAAGGGTTTCCCTTGATTGAACGAAGATCCCAATTTGGCCTAAATGGGACTGATAAGAAGGTATAACTTCTAGGTAAAAAAAGCATAATATAGTCAAATAATTAAACCACCTTCTTTTTGAAGTCGGTTAAAAAAAACCTATAGTCGGCCACGTCAATGATAAATTTAAGAAAAAAATTACACCAAACAGTATTTATATTCATTGATTCCCCTCTTATCCTGTTGGTAAAAGTTTCCTAATGGAAGAACACACCATAGTAGCTGAAAGACTTTGAATTTTTAATGTACTTATTTTGTTTATAAAGTGGGTCGGCACGTAAAAACATCGTTTAATACAAAAGTTTGTGGGAGTACAATTTTAACCAAATACTAAAAATATATCACTTATTATGTAGTATTAACCTGCAAAAAGCACAATTTGCAAAGCGCAGATAAAGTAGTCAATTTTTTTTTGGGAAAATTTTAGGGTTCCGTAGTCCGTCAAGGAACCCTTATAGTTTTACCATATCCGCTCTACACCGCGTAGGTCGTCAAGGTTAAATTTTACAAGCGCTTTAAATATTTACAATTCCACTGGCTTGCTTATGTGACGGTGGCCAAGTGGTATAGGCATACGCCCGGATAGCGTGAGACACGGGGTTCGATTCCTCGTCTGTCACAGTGAAAAGTTCCATTTTACAAGTGCAATTCATATTATTAAGTTTGTATAGTGATAAAACACTATAAAAACAAACATGTAGGTATCAAACCTCTTTTTAGTTGACCTGCAACCTCACACTTGGCCAGATTATAAGCGCAAAGGTATAAAAGAAATAAAAAAAAATCTTATAAGATGGAATAAAAAACAAAAAATTGCGCATGTGCGGAACTAAAACCTGCATCTTCTGGCTAGCCGGGCTAATGATCTTATCATCTGAGCTACCGTGCTGTCGGTCTGACTGCATAAAATTTCTGGTCTCTTACGATTACGTGTTGTTGCATTACACGTGTCGTCAGCGTCTTCTGCTTCGCAACAGTGGGCCAAGTAGTTATTCTTAACAGAATAAATTCAACTTGGAAATTGATAACGCTTCACTATCCAATGTTTAATGTTTTCACTCACAGTATTATTTTTGTATTTTTATAAGATGAAAGAACGTCACGCGTAATGACGAATACTTGAGACTAGAGTCGCTATTTAGGAATCACTCGCTTGAATATGGCGTATGATTTTCGTTAAAATACTAGTAGTTTATCAAAGAAAATAACTACATTACTAAATTTAGTGATATTTTAAGGGGTCTGATAGATAGGATAGTTCCTTCAAGTCTGTCTGTCTGTCTGTCCATCCGTATGTCACAGCCACTTTGTCCAGAAACTACTAGTATTACACGGTTGAAACTTATAAGGTAGATGTATCCTGTTCACCGCTTTTAACGATTCTCATACAAAACTTTAAAAATAATAATATTTAAGGGAGGGCTCCCTACATACATACATGAAACTAAAACCTATTTTGTTTAATCAAACCTATGCGTGTACGGTATAAGGAAAGGTCTTTTAAAATGACATTGAGGTTGCTAAAACCATTTTCTCTAAAAGTCTGACGTTTCAGAGATAGACGCTTCCAAAGTGGTAAAATGGGCGTTCCCCTATCTAACATCGAGTTTTGAACAAAATAGGTAATGAACATCTTCACAAAGACTTTCAACTAAAATTAGTTTGTATCAGATTGACCTAGTAGTTTTTGAGGTATTGCACATTTTTAATAAACACAAATATAACTTTGATATTCATACAAATACTATAAAAACAAAGTTACATCTGCTGTCAATGAAAAATTGTGGTATTTTGGAAGTAAGTGTAACCCTAATTTAGTTAACACTTTTCGCCGCGGTGAACGGCTATAACCGTAAAACAAAAATCTATTGTGTCTGGGATACCGCGCCAGAAAGGTTTAAATTTGGCACGGAACCCTTAGTGTGCGAGTCCGACTCACATTTGGCCGTTTTTTATTAATCCCGTGTGGAATCATACTCATTTTCATTAGAAAATTGGGCTTTAATCAATGAATATCATTTGCCATCTTAACGCGAGCGATTCAAAAATAGGGCCCCAAAAATTCGCGTAGCTCAATTGGAAAAAGCGTTGGCCTGGTTAGTCAGAAGATGCAGGTTTCAGTCCCGCACGTGCGCAATTTTTTTTTAAGAATCCTAATGTTGTCTAATCCAACAAAAGTTTTATTTTATTTATTTATTTAAACTTTATTGCACTGTTAATGGAACGATTGGCGGACTTAATGCCTTATGGCATTCACTACCAGTCAACCGCTTTGGAAATGCAAAGAGTGAAATCAGTGGCGGAATATTTAAAAGTACTGAGAGGGACCAAAAGAATATATTTTAAAATGCAGTAAAATAGACATAAATACTAATATTACAAATATAGAGAAATATATAAGCTTATATCTTCTAAGAATACATAAGTAAAACTTACCATTGAATACCAGTGCAGTATCCCAGACATAAAAGAACTTTTATTGGTTTTACGGCTATAGCCGTTCACTGTCACAAAAAGACGTGTTAACCAATAAATTAAAATTATTTTATGTAATGTTATCTGTATTAAAAAGTAGTACTTTTCTTTAGTTTTCAATACTGAACTTCCGCTTCACTGATCAAAGGCGGTCGCAGGAAATTGTAATGTTGTTAGTATTATGTCGATAAAATATCGATAAATCGGATTGATTATATTATGTATTCACTATTTCTCTACGAAAAATCTACCATTCTGTTGAAATCACGTAATTACCAGTTCCGTTAGCCGCAGGCTTTTTTTTGTTTTAATTCATATTGATGCTTGATTTAGATAGACTTGCTTCAGATAGGCAGATTGAGATGCAACGGTTGGTGAATCTACCCGGTTAACTTTGCAAATATTCCGGCTGCCTTTTTATGGCAACACGGTCGATAAGATGGAAGAATCTTCTTTGTTCCTAATCCATTGAACGTTTCAGTAAAAAGCGCTTTAACTGGCGCAGCGGTTAGAAGGTCGCACTTTACAGCGACGGCTGCGCCAGAGGTCCCAGGTTCGATCCCCGAGTCGGGTCAAAAATATGAACCTGTTTTTTTCTGTTCAGAAATTCTCAGGGTAGACCGGAGTTTGGCAGTGTTTCACCCCCGTGCTCGAAATCACGTAAAAGCCGTTGGTCCTAAGCCAGATCTCTCTCCGGTCATGTCAGATTGCTGTCCCGTTGGGCTAAGAGAGTGAAAGGACACTGCACCTGTGTTTGCGCACACACTTGTGCACTATAATATGTCCCGCGCAGTTGGTTAGTCATTGTGTCTGGCCACTGTGGTCTAAATCGACTAGAGGGACTATTACTATTAAAAAGCGCCCAGAAACAACTTATCGATATATTCCTCAATTTTACCACATCACTACCGCTGATTGTATAAAGCAATAAATCTAGGTCGAGCGGCGCGACTCATGATACAGTCGCCTAACTAACTGCCGACAACCGTTGTTGTGGTTGCCGATGACCTCCGCCCCGGGTATCTGAAGGCTTACGATTTATTTATCTCCGTGGTCGGTATAAATTACGATGCGATTGTTTTCTGCGCTGACTCCGGATTGGTTAACGTTTCAAGTGAAAAGGATTGGATCCGGGAATGGTTTGCAGTTTGTACGTTGTTTTTTTTTTGTTAATCGTGTATTGCTCTTGGGAAGAATTATTTTAGGCCAAAGTTTTTATCGAAGTAACATTTTCTGACCCTATGAAATTTATGAAAATAATTAAGGCAATCCTAAACATTTGCTTACACAAGCAATGGCTGCTACCACCTTGTTACAAAAAAATATAGTACCGAGATTGAAACAAGACTTAAATTAGCCTACCAATTTAAAAGTTTGCCACGGAGGCACTTTAAACTTTAAACTGGTAAAGATTGAAACAGATCTATCTACCCGTATAGAGAACAGCATCTTATCAACTTAAGGCGTTCCATATTCTTAGTATGAAACACCATACTGTAACGCACACCTATCAATTTCTCGGATCGAGATCAACTCAACCCACTCTCGACCAGTGGCTGTAGTGCGAGTCGGAGCGAGACTTAGTCGATCAAACGCATCGAGCGCTTTAACCTAAATGTATATGGAATTGGAGCAGCGCCATCTAGTTGCTAACGTGTAAACTAAATCAATCGTTTACGCGCTCGATGCGTTTGATCGAGTAAGTCTCGCTCCGACTCGCACTACGGCCTCAGGGGTCATACGTTCTCACGCAATTACGGGTTGTCGTGTACCCATCCACTTTTTCAAACGCGCTGTCGTTCACAAGAAAAACTTTCATAAGTTGTAGCAAACACGGTACGAGATCCGTAGCCAATCCGCGGCGTTGTTGATTTATTTACGTAACATGCTTTGATGCTTGCCTGTTTGATGTCAATACTGTGCTATGCCCTTGGCAGTTGGATCTGCTTTACCCCTAATACTTCCATAAGTTCACACCTGGCCATTTTTTTTTATAGCGGTGTGTAACTGCAAGTTATTTAACCTGAAATCGATTATTTAATAACATCATTCATCATTGAAGGTTATTCTTGTATTGGTATGTGAAAACGTATAACGTATGTATTGCCTTCAAACCGACGGTAATTTTCAAAAACAACTATTTACGTAAAGAAAAAAGTAATAGACAAACTTTGATCGTAAAAGTAACTTAATCGTTATAAGGTGTACCACAACTTCTATGCTAATTCGCTTTACAAATACAGTCAACAACAAAAGTTTGTTCTCATAAACTGTGCTTAATGCTACCCTCACAAAAACAAGATATGGGTTCAATCGTAAGGTTCTGCCGATAAAAATTAAGGAAATGTATCTTATCTTTCTAGGTAAAAAATGAGTGGACATGGGATATCACTAAGAAAAATCAAACTAAACCATTGTCATTCATAAAAATGAAATAAGAAACCAAAAATTTGCGCACGGGCGGGACTCGAACCAGCAACCTCTTGGCTGACCGGGCCAAACGCTCTTATTTTTACAAATTTTTGTTTTCTTATTTCATCTTTATAAATATAAGATATGAAACTGTGAGTGTTTAAAACATTTCAAACCGTTAAACCATTGTCAGTTTAAAAAAAAACATAATTATTTATTTGCTTTGACAATTTGACGTCATTAAATAGCCATGCACGACTTAAACTCAATTTAACTACGTATGTATTTTTGAACAAGCAGCTATTGAACACGTTTAAATCACTACTACAACAATACACTTCTAGATTATCATTATCATCTTTGCCAAACCATTTTCATCTATCCCTTTCTGATTTTGAGCAGAAAAACCGCCCAAGTGCGAGTCGGACTCGCGCACTGAGGGTTACGTGCCAACATAAACTGAATTTGAGATCCACTTACTTCCACTTAGCCAAAATACCACAATATTTTGTTGACAACAAATATAACTTTGTTTTTCATAATGCTTGTATAAAGAACAAAGTTGTGTTTGCGGTTGTTGAAAATGTGCTATATCTCAAAAACTACTATTTTGTCCCGTCCAAACCATTTTTGTTGAAAGTTTTTGGTAGGATCTAAATTATATACTTTTTTCAAAATTTACACTCGCTTAGTTTCAAAGTAAGAAGGGGGGGGGGCGCATTTTACCACTTTGGAAGTGACTATCTATCAATACCTCTTTGTCATTTTCTAAAACCTATCCATAGACACGCATTGGTTTGACTAAAAAAAAATCTGTTTAAGGTTCATGCCTGGGAGCCAGTCTTAAATATCATTATTTTTTATTTTTGTATAATATTCGTAAAGTGGTTAACAGGATACATCTTCTCAAATTTCAACAATGGGATGCTTTTAGTTCGTTCGGCTACGGAACCCTTAAAAGTGACTATTTTAGTCTTGTTGTGACATCTCTCTCTATTACAAACAAGAAACGCTCTGAATAGCGGGGAGTGTCGCTAATAGTGACTTTCATCGAAAAGAGATTAAAACTTCGCTTTGAGTGTGAAGTAGGGTAATGACACTCAGTGCAGTCTTGTGGAAGTTTTAAATACCGCTTTTGTCACCCTGACGCTTATTTAGAACAACATCTAAAGATATTCTGCAGCGATACTATGTAGTATTAACAAATTGTTTTTTTAATAAGCTGTTATATCTGATACCGTGATTGCTATAGCCACTTTAAATAGGAATGATTTTCAAGAAATGAACGTATTTGTATCCACCAAAGTGGTCCAATTTTTTTTTTTAATTTTGCTAGATAGTTGTTAATGTGTGATTAAAGAGGTCGGAATTAGGTAGAGTTATTCATGTACTTACACTGATTTCAAATAGCGAATGAATAAAGTGGATATGCCTCAAATCCCGAAAATAATTTTAAAGAGCAGGAAAAAATCTCTGATTTTCAAAATATAAACTTATTGACTTTTACACAATTTAAACTACTGCACGCGCGACGATTTAAACTTACATCAATGACAATGTAACATATATTTTTTTACGTTTTCATTCCGAACATATTAATACGTAAGCTTGACATCACGCACCAACTCCAAAATACTTTCTTATCCTAAATAGAAGACGTATAATCAGTTTTTAAGGCTTTAATTATTATTTATTTCATGTTTTTTATTATAACTTGTATCTCAATAACTACTGAATTTATTTTGATGAAATATACACTGTACCCCACGTTAAACTATACTTGACTGAAATAAAAAAGAATCACGATAATTTTATGACTTTGTTCTTTTAGAAGCTACAAATTACCTATCATATGTTCTGTCATTAAAATTACTAAACTCCTAAGCGTTAAGTTTTATCATCAGCTCAGCTCTACACAATGTTGACTATCAGATGCACCAACACGTCAACATTAAGATTCCATTAAAAACCCTAAACGTGCCTTTGAATTTGAGGATTTCCCTCGATTGTAACAAGATCGCATCATGAGATCCCGACGGCAAAAATAGGACCAACTAGAAAGTATAATCTCTAGGTAAGTGTCAAATCTGTCTACAAATGACGGTGATATGAGGTGATTTTTTTCAAATCGGTCTACAAATAACTGTGATATGAGGTAACACAGCCACATTAAACAGACATACAGTCGAATTGATAAACTGCTCCGTTTTTGAAGCCGGTTAAATATAACTATGTGCATTAACATTCTGAACGATACCTGGCCGGTATCGATTCAAACATTCTGTTTATTCGTTATCCATCCCGATTAGCTGGCATTAAAGCCGATGGTTTTGTTAACTTGGAAGTTTTAACGAGATTTTTGAGGCGAACGTGCGGCGTGAGGCTCCCCTGAAATTTTGATCGTAAATCGAGTTAGACCAACTTAACTTCCAACCTGTCTTGCGCTAAGTAATCCACTTGAAAGCTACAATTTACCCAGGATGATATTTCGTACCAAGAATATTCGCGAAGATTTCTTTATTACCGCACTTTATTCGGGACGGTACTAAAATGTTTCAGCCGTAATAATTAAGTGGCAATCTCAAGTTTTTACCCACTTTTGTCTTTTGAAGGATTTTGTAAGGTTCAAAATAAGTTTTGGATTACGCGCGAAAATTTAAGTCGGGGTAAATGAGAAGTGTTTGAGGGAAAACTAAGGGCTCATTGAGGCTTGTTTTATGAGGTCTACAGGTACGCCAGTGTGCTATTTTCTTTTGTGAAGAGGACGTAGCAAAGAAATTATGCTACGTGTGTAGTAAGTTTCAGCGAGAGAAAATATGTACCTATTTCCGATACTGATATTTTTAAGAATAGGCTGTACGATTTCCTTTCATATATTTTTTTTCTCGCAGACTATACATTATTATATTTTTCCGTTATGAAGTTTTGACTAAGTATAGCTTTTTACATCCAATATTCATGTACCTTGAATTGTTGTCATGAAAGTGTCATTATTTAAGGAGCTCAAATATCTAATTTGTTAAGCTCCTAAACAAATTAGATGTTTGCTCTAAAAAAATATATTTTAAAACATACGTTTGGTGGAGCTGAAAAGACTTAAAAACCAATAAAGTATTTCGACCCATTCCAACTTTCAAATGGCCAATGTATTGAAAACTCTCAATTATAAAATGTAATGAGGTCCATCAAAGTTTTGATTACTTGAATTAATTTCTTCTAACCAAGAAAAAAGCTTGTTAGCAACAGCCACCGACGTGACCGGGACTTAAATGGTTCCATCTCACCCGGAAAAAATAATTATTTCACCCTCTTTTCTTTTCCCGCGTTTATTCGAAAACAAAAAGATTGGGCATGTTATAAAAAGTTAAGATAAGAAACTGTGCTGAAGAATCAAACAGTAGTTTATTCTAGTTTTACGTCAAAACATCAGAACTGATTTTCATAGTTATAAATAATACTTAGGTTATAATAAAAATAAAGACACAGTGTGAAAGTATGTAAAAGAAATACGATAAGTTGCTGTGGACCAGTGTCACGTGAATACCAAGTGGAAAATACCGACGCTTGTGATCGGTCGCTGTTGAAAACCGTATATCCTTTAGCTAATGATGATGATGCTATCACTGCAATTGGAGCAAAAAATAAACTGTAATTATAAACTGATTCAATTTATTATATGTTAGCATAGAATTGACGACCTGTCTGGTGTAGTGGTAATCGCCTACTACGCAGCTGGTTGCGTGTTCGATCCCCGCACAATACATACATTTGTGTGCATGAACATGTCTGATTGTATTGGTCTGGGTGTTTTCTATGTATATCATGTATGTATTTACGAACAAAAAAGTATTTAAGTATTATATCTGTTGTCTGGCGCCCATAACATAAGCTTTGAGTAGCTTACTTTGGGACTAGATGGCGATGTGTAGGAATGTCCAAAGGATATTTATTATAACTTTTTCACTTCTTAAAAGTTGACCGATTTTGACATTTTTTTTTCACATGTTTGAGATGCTATGCTTGTACGTCTTGATTTTAAAATGCAATATATGATTCGGTAAATATAAGAACCAAAACATTAACATTTTGACAAAAAAAATTTTTTCATAATTTTGTAAATGTTCAACCAATCGTGCCCTAATTTTAAGAAATCGAAGATAAGCTTAAGCTAGGGTGAATGAAAAATAATGATACCAAATTTGTCTCAATTCATATAGTTTAACGGGCTGGAAAACGTTATCATCCGCAAGCATATTTCGACCGCAAATTTAGGCATTTTAAGCACTGCGCCTCGCCTATTCACGATAGTCTTAATTTCTAACAATAAATCGTATATATTGAAAACAATTGATTTTGGTCATTGAATTTGATATTGTCATTTACTACAATAAGTGACCGATTTTTATATAGATTAACTATATAAAATATTAGGATCATAACTTTGGTTACTATATAATCTGGGTAAGAGCGTTTTAGACTACTATGACTAGGTCAAAGTAACTACGTATACTTTGTAAAATCATTTGAATGTTTGCTCCTATCACAGGTTTATGCTACAAATTTTATCTATCGAGTAAGGTTACACACGGCTCAGTGCCATATACACCCCGTATCAATCAGCTCACACGTTATGCGCTCCCTCTATTAGACGTCTATTTCTGGCCTACTGGTTCGAAACGCAAGTGCGATTTACACTTTCCGATTTGTCAACGTGGCGAAACGCGGTGCGATTTATTCTGAGCGTCAGATATAGTAGCAAGTTCGGCTATTCAGAAAAGTACGGGGCTATTTACTTTTATGTCGTTTTCGTACGGGAATCATTCATGAAAAAAACTTCAATGTTAGTTTTTATTATCATTTATCAAAAGAAAGATATGATATATTTTTTTACCGAAAAAAAATTCATAATTATAAAAGAGACTACTTAGTGATAAATAAAAAAAACGAAACAAGAGCTTTTCTTAAAGTTAAGTGGGCCATTCAGTTTCTTAAAGTATAAAGATTTATTTTTTATTTTTGGCGTCGTCTTATTTGTTTTCTTCTTTCTCTTAATTTTTTTCTTGTCCCTAATTTCCTCTTCATTACTTAGTTCCCGCATGAAATCGGCTATTTATATGCCGCTTTATTTGTTCATAAGAACAAATTTCTGACAGCTTTGCCCTCCCTTAAGATCTCAACAACTGCAAGTACTTGCTCTACGGCTATGATTTTCAAATTTATAAATCATAAAAAATCTCAATAAAGAGAAAAAGCAGGTAAGTATTTTATGGTTTTATTGCAGAAGTGGTATAATATATATTAATCTTTTCCAAATCATTAATTTCTGCTCTTTTTTACTGTTTTAACAATCTTTTATTCTTTTGATCAAATAAAATAAACATATTTTTTCGACTTTACCTTTGGCACTGGAACAAACAGTTTATTTTTATTTTGACATCAAAATTATTTCCTTCCTACCGTAGTATTTGAATGAAATGGAACAGACTGAGTCTTTTCGATATAAGCACATTCAATGGGTAAAATTACTTAAAATCATCCCGAATGTAGCTGCAAATATAATAGTCAGTGTTGTTAAACAGATGTTCGCTAGGATAGGATAGTATTAGCTAGACACAACACAAAGTCTGCATTTACAATTATACAATTTATGTCAGTAGATTTAGTAAATTTTTGTGTTTGGGCAAAGTTGTCTCCCATGGGCAAAGTTGTACGATGGTGATTTTTGGTAATCAATAAATTGGGTTGGGTAACACTGGGTTACACCAGCACGCACTTACTTTCTTTGGCCACACAGTGCGAAGAGAGCCCGATAACCTGGGAAAACTTGGGCAAAGTTGAAGGCTAAGAGGCTGATCACCTGAGGCTCGGTGATCAGAGAGTGGTCTGACTCTATAAAAGCAAGGGAGCCCCTTTGATTGCCGCTCTTAGACAAGCTGAAGATAGAGTGGCGTGGAAACACCTCATAATATCATCCACCTTCAGAAATGAAGATACGACTAAGAAGAAGAACACTGGGTTTCAAGGCGTCTCACTGCTCCGAAGTACGAGTTCAATTCACGAAGCCGATGTAGAAATCCTTTGACGATGACTTAGGTGCAAATGTACGTGCTTATCAAACAAACATTTACCACCGCCCAAATCTGCAACCGCCAGCGTAATAGTCATGCAGGAGTACCACTACCCCACATGCGTACATATTTTATAGTAAAATTAAGGTAGTTACTAATAATGTTTGATGACAGCATTTATTTACTATATTATTTTCATTCTTGTTTGTTACTATCGTATAGAAAGAATCAGTCAGCCTAAATGCTCTGTTACGGTGTTTAGCTGTTTCTAGGATGCACCGCGGAGAGGCTTCTTTCATGCACCCCAAAGACCCGGCTTGAGCAGTGGACAAAGCTATCTTTAGCGCCTTCCGTCCTCTGAGGCACTCCCACCGGGTGGTGATCTTTTCTGGGCTGTCTGGAAGTCTCTCAATAGACTTCGGGCAGGTGTTGGAAGATGCCAAGAAAACCAGGGGAGGTGGGGTTTCTCCGCAGACAATGGCCCATCTCCTATCCTGCCCCAAATATCCTAGCTCATGCACGCTTCAAGAACTACAAGCAGGCAAACTCCAACGCAATCAACGTTGCACAACACTGGGTGAAAATATTATGATTGTTACCAGTCGACTGGAAGAAGAAGAAGAAGATAATATTTTCATGTCTTATGAGTACAAAACATATTTTATGAATTCAATCGCTGTTAAAAATGATGGCAAAACGCCATCTATCATTTCTCTTATGGATTCTATGGACGAACAATAAAAATAATGCTCAGAGTTATTAAAAAAGTTGGGTCGTACAGTGAAAATATTGCAATGAACCTTGCGTGCTTTATCTGTATTCATACAGACTATACTTATACTGTGGAAGATCGTTAGCTGCCTGCTCATTTACTTTATGTTAATAAACGGAGACATTTGAATTGATTGAGAATTTCGTCGTCATGTATATTCTAATAAGTCGAATAAATCATGCAAATCGTCAGGAATCTTTAATTAAAACGACTAAGTAATTGCTTACGCCGAAATATTGAGAGATATTAGGGTAGAAATACGTCATTTTTATAAATTTCCGGTTCTTCTTATCGGTATAAAACATTGACGTTAAGTAAGATCCCGACCCTAAAATCAAATCGTATTCAATTAAGCTTCGGCAATTAGTGAGATCTATAATATCGTTCGGTGATTACCACTGAATCGACACTTCGTAAGTTCACCAACTCAAATGTTCACCGTAATTAAATTGAGAAGGTTTCTGGACAAATCACTGCACTACGATAATGTTGTAGATCAAATAGAATACACACTCGTTTACAAACATATTATTTATATTGATTTGATTGTAGTCTACTTTGTTCACCTTAACATGCCTTACAAAAGTTAAATAAATTCGTTATTATTTGGTATTTTAACAGTCAAATTCAAAATCTTCATCGTTTTGAAAACGAAAAGATAAGTCAATCAAAGCTTATTTAAATAGATCGATACATTTTTTCAAATTAATCAATAAAATCATTGCATTATGCACTCATAATTTCGTTACTGTCGTACCTTTAAGATAAAGACATAATTCAGCGTGCCTTCATAGGTCATCATTTCAAGTTTTGTGATTTTTTCATAAAGCGGTAACACATTTTCAGTAACTGTTCTAAATTCGCTGTGGTTGTATTAATTTCACCAAGGTCTTAGCACAATAAGTGTGTGGTCGGATTGCCCAGAAGGGTTTACTGGTTCCAATGAATTGCCCATTTGCAAAGCCGTTACTTTTCATTACGTTTGTTTCGCCTGATTTATTTTGGCTGCCCTGATCTGCTTTAATTTGGACTTAGAAGCTGTTGTAACAATATTTATACTAACGGAGTATTGAACGTAAATAGCTACTAATGCTGTAACGTCTTTAGAGATTGTATTACATTGCTTGTTTCGGCTGATCAAATTACATGCCTTAAATCAAAATGTTTTGAACGCACATCAGGGTTTTAATAGCAAGTTTGTTTATTTTGGATTATATTACTTCCGCTTTGTATATAATATTATTGGATTGCGTACTTAGCAGCCCAAACTTGGCTTGGCTTAAAGCCATTTGACTGAAAAACCTGAAATACTTGCCCCAACTCAAAATAAAAGGAAAACTTTTTCAGTTATCACCTAAACGGATGTTTTTCAAATCAGCTGTATTCTCAAATAACCTTTTTTTAGGTGTACCTATAATTTTCTTTCAAATGGCATTGATTTACCGAATTGTAGACTGAATAGGTTAATTTGCAATCAAGTGAATTTAGATGTTAAGGTCGCTCTCTTTATTTCGACACGCACATAGAATGGCACCTTAAGCTGATCTTTGTTGTATCTTATCTTGTTGTTGTAAGGGTTATTTTTCAACAACACTGTACAGTATAATGTGCTAGCAACGATTCTTGATAATTAGTTTAGTTAGGACTTCGGTTGACCTTTATTCAAGTAGTCATCTGAATGCTAAGTTTGCTTATCGCCGTGAATTTGTATTCACGGGGCTCGTTTTAATCATATTTTTGCCGGTGTCTATGCTCCGGGGAAAACAATTAAATCGTGAATAAATTTTATTTAGAAATATTTGTTTTTATCTATGTCCGTTCAATTTGGTATTTTAGGAGCCTCGAATATTAATATTATTGTAATAAACGCTCTAATCAGATCCATTCAGCCATCAGTTCATTTAGTTAGATGTAGACTTAGTTAGGTATTAATTATTTTGATAAGGTAAACGTAGGTACCTTTAGCTTACTTACTACAACTGCTAACTTACCTTTAGTAAAGCTTTTACTTTGATTTATAAACCTGTAAAAATATGTGTTCAATTCTTAATTTTTTCAATTGCTACTTCATACAAATAAATGTTTTCTGAATGCGTATTTGTTTTAAGTAAAATAAAGAGTAAACCGAGATAACAATTTTCTATTGAAAATACAAACGAATACTTTGTGAAAAGTCAGTAGTACATTCTTTCAGTGTACTTATGAAAAAAAAAAACAAGGTAGCTTAGGAACTCGAATAAAAACTCTATTTTTTGCTTATGTATTCGTACTTGGGTAACAAGATTCTAAATATTTCGATGGTCCTAAAAATATTTCAGATCCACTGGCATTTCCAATTTTCCATTTCAGAATGCCAGTTTAGCTACAGCTGGTTTATAATTTTTTGCGTTTTTTGTGTTCACTTTGCAGCATATCGATGAATGTTATTGCATGTAGGCTTAGGTATTTATCTCTATCACTTTTTACAAGAAATCACGTTGAATCAGTCAGTTATGAAAATGAGAATCAGTCAGTTGCAAATGGGCAGGGCTCAGAGCGCAAAGAACTGATGGCCGTTAGAGCAGAAAAGTTCTAGATTGTAGACCCTTCGACCAAAGGCGCGGCGTAGGACGTCCACCGATAAGATAAAAAGACGACCTATTAAAGATGTCAGGATCACACTGAATGCAGACCGCTTGCGATTAGTAGGGATCGATGCGATCGGTAGAAAATCGTGGGGAATGTTCAGCATTAGACGTCCTTTGACTGACCATTTTGATGATGAATGATTCACTAAGTAGAACGAATAAAAAACACTTGTTTTCTAATCCATGTTTACCTTTTAAAATATTCCTTAAAATAACAGTAGAACAAGCCATGTCCTTTCAGATAAAAGTATTCAGTAGTAAAAAAATATGCCTTACTGCTAAGAAACCCGAAATCGCCTCTCTTCTTTTGAATTTAAAGGTGTATATTTTCGTAACATCCAAACCATTAAACAATGTTGAGACATTTATCGCAGCAAATGCTGAAGAAGCAAAAGTATGGCCATCAGTTACCTAAATAAGGAGGGCAATACACACAAATTGCGCAGTAAAATATATTAAAGTACAACCTCATTAACGCGCCGTTCCATGCCCTAACTGTGCGTAATTAATTGCATTTGAAAATTTAAGAAGACACGGTCCATTGTCAAGGTTTATTTAGGACCGGTCTGGAATAATAACGCTCCATTGAACGATGTTACGACTATCTACTGTAGAAAACGTATAAATACGTATAAAACTTTATACACCAGGTAATATTGCTCTCTGGAGCTCTATTTTTAATCGCTTCAATTTTACGAGTGATTTTTCGTTCAAAAATCTTTGTTACGAGTATTTTTAAATAACGCCAAATGTCTCTATTTAAACACCGATTTATGACATAATTTCAGACAACATGCTATTTCATTCATAATCATGTCTTACTTGAAAGAATTAAAAATAGTAAAAAAAACATAGCCAAGTTTATATAAAACCTTTTGTGCGCCACTCGCACTTAGCAGGATTTACAAATCATTGGATGGATTTCAACTAGCCTTTAATCGAAATTCTAATATAAATCAATATAAATACAATCACAGGTCATATCAACGCGGGTAATTTAAAAATAGATCCCAAGGTTTATTTCGGACGGGTCTCCAATAAAAAACTCTCCAATTGACGATGTTCTTCTGTAGCAAAATACAAAAAAAAAACAGGACTATCAAAGATCATCTTTGGTTTGTTAGATTCTACAAATGTTTCGAAGCATTTTTTATTTAACGAGGTCCTAGAAAGATACGTTCTTTTACGGGGATTGAATAGTCTCATTAATTTATATTATCTATCATTGGCGACAGTACCTATCTTTACATCTGAGATTACAGTACCTCGTTGGTGTAGCGGTAAGCCCGCTGGTTTTTAATCGAGAGGTCCGGGGTTCGAATCCTGGGTCTGGAGAGCGAAATTTTTTAGGGTTTTCTTTCTTGAATACTCGGAAACAGCTTCCCGTGCCTAGGAAAGCACGTGAAGCCGTTCGTACTGCCCCTGATCTGTAATCGGTTATATCAGACTGTCGTCTTACCGAGTGAATGAGGGTGGAGGAAAAGCAGTGCAGTTGTGACTTGCACTATATCTCCTGAGAACCTGGCCTATCTCTAAAGGGGCCGCCATTACCGAAAATAAGTAGGAATATTATCATGGATTGCATCGTCTGCGGTGACTATAGAGTCTGTAGGCATGACGGCATTCCTTGCCACAATTGTCCCAGATGACGCGTGTGTCAAGGGGAGGCAGCATTGCGTTGAAGCCTCTTTTGCTTTCGAGCGCTTTCACACTTAGGCGATTTTAGAAGCATGACGGTCACCCGACAGCCGCGCTGCTGATAGTTTTATACATAAAAGTCAGTGGTGAGCCTTCACATTTGAGCGACAGCAGCGCGATAGCAGCGCTGTGAAGTGTGAAGGTGCACTTAGATAGTCCATCCAGGCTGCACCGTATTACTAACTGGCCCATTTATAACTGCAAAATAGTATATATTTTTATTAAATTTATTTTTGCATAACAAACCCAGCACAAGTACAAGTCGCGTATGGTGATTTATGGGCTAATTCTGAATAAATTGGACAAAGATTCTAGCGAGGAAGAGTCACCAGGGGAGCGATTCTCATGCAGTTAGCATTCGAAAAAAAGTCCACCGACAGAATTACCTTTTTCGAGGAATATGCAGTTGTTACTTTGCGTAGTATATTTTTGACACTAACAGTGTTATTTTGTATTCTTATAAGATGTAATAAGAAAGCCCCACCCGTGCGCATTTTTGGTTTCTTATTTCATGGTAAAAGAATACCGTTTTTGCTTTATCAGAATCACGATTTATAATCATTCCAATTCCTTTCATCTAGTAGGTTTTGATGTGTTAATATTAAAAAAAGGCGGTAAAACAGTAAAACTTATAGTCGAATTACTGCATGGAATAAGTTCGATTGACGTGAGAATCGCGGCCCTGTTCGATTTTAGTAGTAGCTAAAATGCTTGTACCGGGATTTAACATCGATCATTTTGAGACTAATTTTAGCTAAGGAAAAAGCTTATCATAAGGGAAATAAATGACACAAAGCGATTTGTAAAATATCATTTATTTCGATGACTTCGCATTATTTACACAAAATGTGACTATACGGGACAAATATTTTAATTACTCCTTATTAATTTAATGCTATTTATTTAGTGGGCTAAAATATTACTTGAAATTTATTTAAATTGATAAAATAACTGTATGGTTCCGTGAATATAATATTGACACTGTTTATTTACAAATTAACATGCTTTTTACAGGGTGTGGCCTGTAATAGAATCAAAAATTTAAATATAGGCCATTTAGGTAACCAATAAGCAATTCAAATTGTTTTTTATTTATAAAAATATAATATAAGTATATTATTTTTTTCAAACAAAATAAATCAAACCAGAAATGTATTGCAAACAAATGAGTCTAGTCATAGCCCTTGAGATTGTAATTTTAGCGATTTCGATAAACATTGATTAAGGATTATAACTTTGGATAACTATATCTCTGAGTTAAATCACTTTGGAGCATTGTGACCAGGTAAAAGTTACTATGTATACTCTGTAGAATCATGTTTTTTTTTTGCTGCTATTACAGGCCACTATAGTACATAAATATTATAATTACATAAAGTGTTAAATATTTACAATTTGAAAACTATTTGGCAGTTACTGCCTAACATGTTAATACATGTATACTTACATAATTTCGAATAGTAATAACTATATTTACAATCAGATTTTTTTAACACCAAATGATCATTACTTTTATTTAAAGATGATATAATAAAAACATCTAAAGACCAACATATTGTCAAATTCTTCGATATTTATGTTGATTAGTTATTGTAACTTAATTAGAGCAATGGTCACTAGATAATTGAACGATCCAGGTTCCTGACGCGTTAACACTTTTAAACGAAAGTTGCATTACACACGATACAAAAAAAGGGTGTCACTATAAACAAAAAGGACGCATGGCACAAATAAAATAAATAAATCTTGAGTTGGTTAGGCGGCAGTGACCTCGGTGGTACGTAAAATCTTATGGCTTACTATACCTCTCGCTATTTTGATTTTTGAAGAACGTAGCTCTGGATAAATGTTGAAACTAATTTGTTACTACATAATTCAAAAAACAATAATATGTGTGCGAGATAGAGCCAGCCTGACGACCTCCGTGGTGTAGTGGCTAGGCACGCTGGTTTCAAGGCGTCGCCGCTCCGAGTTCCTGGGTTCGATTTCCGGTCGGGTCAATATAGGAATCTAAATTATCTATATTGTCTCGTGTCTGGATGTTGTGGTACCACCGTTGTGTCTGATTTCCATAACACAAGTGCATTAGCTACTAACTTTGGAATCAGATCAATGTATGTGATTTGTGTCCAATATTAATATTTAATATATTTAACCTTCTGGTCTTACCTGACATATGAATAACATTCAATAATGAACCTAACTTTATCAAGTAAGGACTGATTTTTCAATTGTCAGATAAGAAATATTCGTCACCTAATTGTAAGCAATCGTACGTAACTGTCATTTTTTTAAATCTGTCGCTTTATAATTTATCAGTCTGATAAATTTTATCTGACATTAAAAAACGGCCCTAAGTCAAATGTACATATAAATTAATAATTAACCCTTTATTAATAAACCTACAATGATGTTTGTCAGTCTTTTTCAATAACATTATAAGGTACGATGTTGCTATTGTTGGTCTTCTTGTATTTTTTTAATTGGGTTGTTTCAAAAAGCTTTTCGGTCTATATCAGTAAGTAAACAATTAAAATGTCTGATTGATGCAATATTTCGTAGGCAAATCATTCAGGTACCAAAATGAAAGTTGAATGATGGCTTTCGTAATAAGTATATACTTAACAAGCAACATGCTATTGAGGTTATTCTGTCTAAGGATGATTTCGCGCAGCCCTGTTGCATTGCAGCCGGGTGTTCACCTAAAATGAAAAACTGTGTGTAAACATTTAAATTATTACGAATAAAGGTTTACGCCCACGACATCGTAACAAACCAGGACCGTGCTAAAAACGTGTCAGACAAAAATATATTATTTGTATTGAAAACTATGACACCTTGCTAGACCGTTCCGTCACCGACCAACACCGCATGCGTGTGTCGCGTGCCATTCACGGAGCGTGTCAGCACCGGCAAAATACGTTCTCGGTCGCCCTCGCGCCATATAACGGTAAGACATAACGATTCGATTCGACAGTGCATTACTCAACCAGGCCTCAAGGGCTCAGCTCCGGTCAAACCGGCAAACCGAGCTGCACGAGTTGGAGGTAGGAGGGACACGCGCTGGGATGGGAGAGGAAGGTCGGCAAGCCGCAGCCTTCCGACCAGAACCAAAGTAGCTATTGCAGCCTAAACTGATCTAGGAGCAGGGAAGATGGGTAACATCCATGGGGATTGAGCGTTGATGCTGCGAGGGGTTGGGCGGGCTATCATGCGATGGTGGTCTTCGGTATCAGTTAATATAACGGTAAGACATAACCTTGTTAAATCTATTCAGTGAGTAACGTAAAACGTATCGCGTTGATTTTCGTATCTGACACGTTCCAAGCACGGCCATGGTATTAAGGACGCTGCAGTGAAAAGAACTTTATTTGATCTTATTTTCTTTAAATATTTATCTCTTCATTCAATTACAGTGTATTTTAAACATTTTAATTCAGATGACTGCCAGTTCAGTTTATGTGAAGGAAAATATAACTTGCTTTTAGTCTTAGTTAATATTTAATGCATTTCATGCATTAAATATTATAAATCGCACTCCTAAAAAGCAATAGTGTCTGACAAGTTGACTGTGTGTGTTGTCAACACATTCAAGTATGAAACATACCTGATAGAACGTGCACCCTGGTAGAAGACGGAGGGGCGTTGTTAGGTCCGCAAGTATAAAGACCCGCGTCGGCACCCCTGGCTCGTTGCACCAGCAGTCGACTTGTGCTTTTCAAACCCTTCTCAGTGACCAGCGATATACCACCACGGGCAGAGTCGAAGTTTATGACCTAGAGCCAGATAATAATTATTAAAATAACAAATCATTTTAATTTTTAAAGACAATAACCTGAATACTCATAGATCATACATACAAACGACCACGAACAGAGCGCTTGGTCCAAATGTCAAAGTATTCACAACCCAGATAAACTGGAAATAAGGGCTAGAAATGACGATTATGATTGATGATACATCATCCATACTTTTAAAAACAAGAGTTTTTAAGGGACTTAAGTTTTTTCATTTGATTCTCCTGTGTACCACCATCTTTATTTTTATGGCTAAATAAACACATACTGTGCCTTTATTATAACTGTTGAATCTTGAATCGAGGAAGGGTTCAGATTTATCTATCTACTCAAATAAACAATCACAATTGCCAATAGAACAGCGAAGGCAATCCGCAACAGCGATTAGTACACAATCGATTGAAATTAACAAGATCGGAACTCGGTTTACAGTCGTTTACACCTCGAATAATCGATTAAATCGGAATTGAGCCAGCCGTGCCTTTGGATTTAATGCCCATAATCCTAACATCCCCATCTCTCGGTCGTGATTAGGTATATACGGCTAATTGATCGAATGCAAATTTCAGGTCTGCGGAGATTTGTCATTCGAAAGCAAATTAAGTATTTTTGTTCGAAACTTGTTTTGAGAGCTGAAATAAGAGAAGGGATTTTGTCTGTAATGTTAAATTGAATGAAAGTTTCGCAGCTCTGTCAGACATGAATTTGAAATTCAAAATGAGCGTTGCAGTTTAATTTGGACGCTGCTGGTGTGATTATTATGATAAGTATTAGACCGACGAAGATTTATGAAACTTTAAAATGAGTGTCGGTTTTACATCAAACTGTGTGAAACATTAAATTTATGGCTCGATTTCTCCTTAAGGGCCTATATCCTTTATACAAGCAAGTTTACTGATTTGACTATGGAACCCCATATCCCAAACTAAATTGTTCTTAAAATTGGCCTTTGACCCATTACACACTTCGACTTTTAGCATCGATGCAGTCGCGCGTTTTTAAAACGCGCTTCAGCATCGCGACTCACGCAATGAACATTTTTAAATTTGCTTCGATGCAGTCGCCAAAATTCAGTACTTAATTTGTCGATTTCCAGCTTCTGCATCGCGACTGTATCAATACTAACGCGCGTTAGCATCGCGACTGTATCGATGCTAAAAGTAGCGCAATGTGTAAAGGTTGACATTTTGCAACTGCATCGACGCTAACGCGCGTTAGTATTTCTGCAAAAAGTCGCAGTGTGTAAAGGGTGTATGATATTCTTATATAAAAAAATCCCGATTTATTGCCCCCTTTTTGTGTTTTGTTCATTAATTTTGTGATTGCTTTTTTGTGTGGAAGATTAGTTACTTTATTATTTGAAATACTAAAACTGCAAGTAACTGAACCAAGCGAGTTGTAGTAGACGATCGAATGTAAAAAATAATACCTTTTTTGAAACAATATTGATTGATGTGATTTTATTTCTTTGTAAGATAATAAAAAAGATCTTGATGCACACAAACATCTGCATTGATTGATGCGTTAAAATATAACCGGATATTCAGCTCTCTGTTAAGGTATAACATGCTAGGATATGTATTAAAATTCTTTGATTAAAACATTGATGAAGTACTACCAGGTAGTAGAAAAAAAATACGAAACTGGGGCGTAAAATTTAACTTGAGTCAAAAAACAAATTTGAGAACCTTTAAGTTTGGGATATGGGGTTTTATATTCAAATTAGTCATTAGTTAATGATTAAGTTCGACTTAACCTGTAACCCTGTATATTAAGATACTAGTACAAAAACACTATTCGTGCCTTTAAAGTTTGAGGGTTTCCCTCGATTACACTAAGATCCCATGATCAGATCTCGACTTGGCAACAATGGAACCAAAAAAGAAGGTACACTCTATTAGTAAGTAAAAGAAAATTTCAAATCGGTTCACAAAAAAAAAGTGTAACTGCCTAGTATTTATCCTGACATTAGGAGACTATAAAACAAAGTAGCATCTCACCAAAAAAGTACTTCTCTTTCAGAACAAAATTTCGCAGCATCCTTACTGCATACTAGTAAAATGAAGAACCTACCCAGGGCCTATTCATAAAAGAGGGTAGTGATTGATTTAATCTGTGTACCTGGTCGCCGTGTGTCCAAGTTATTGATGAAGGGGGCTCCGGTGTGTGACGGACTGTGCACGTTAGATTGATAGTAGATCCCGCCTGGATGAATAGCTCGAGACCACTCGATATTGTCGTTTCAGGTTCTGAAAGTAACGCACTCGCTTAATGTGGGAAGGTTACGGGGAGAGAGATTACGCATGATTTGCAATTATTTTGTTCGGACAGTAAAAAAAAAAGTATGAATGTGCGACTATTTGTAGAACATTATGAATACAATGAAAAACAAAGAAGCTGTAATGATTTTAGTAGGTATGTTAAAGTATGTAAGAAATGGTAAAAAAAATGACATGGAAATTAAAGTTGTCGCCTCAAGTCATAAGGCTACGTGATATGCTGCTTTAATAAAGTTTCAAAAAAACTACTATTGATTTCAGCCGTAAAGGCAAAGCAATGTTTTGAAATACAAATGCTTTCATAAAAACGTAACATTCCTATGTTCATGTTCCCATAACATTCCACAAACTAACGTTTTTTTTATGCTGATAAAAAGTAACTACTATTAATATAGAAAGCGCTTGTCCGCGCGAGTGGTCGAGGTCTCTCCTGCTTAAACAAACTTCTACAAAAATAGCATCTTACACACTCAAAACAAAAACAGACAATAAAAAACAAACCAAGTTGCAAGCAATTTTGCCTGTTAAGGTAACCACTCCAGGTGCGAGAGGCCGCGACTGTACGTATAAATAAATTAAATAATATTGGGCACCAATCACATACATTGCTCTGAACTCAAAGTAAGGAGCCAATGCACTTGCGTTATGGAAATCAGACACAACGGTGGTACACACAAACCCGAGACAAAATAGAAAATTATGATTTCTATATTGACCCGACCGGGAATCGAACCCGGGATGCTCCGAGACGGCGACAATTTAACAGCGTGTGTACGTATGTGTGACTCTGAGTGTATGTCACATACCGACGATGTTGAGGTAGACCGCGTGGCCGATGGGCGGCGTGGTAGAGATCTGGCACTCGTACTGGCCGGAGTCGCGGCGCTGCGGGCTGCGTATGCGCAGCGCCCACTCCTCGGAGCGCGGTTTGTGCTGCGCCTCGAAGCGCTGGTCCGACGTGTATGTGTACCGGCCCACCGTCAGCAGGTGGATGTCTCGGTGTCGGACCCATGATACCTGGTAAATAATTAATAAATAAATAATGATAATCACCACGCACATGCATTGCTTTGATACAAAAGATTGCTAATGCACTTAGTTATAAAAAAAAAACTTAGTTATGGAAATAAAAAAAAACGGCGGTATCACAACACCCAAACTCGAGTCAATAAAGAAATTTTTGAATCATGTTGAACAGATCAGGAATCAAACCCGCAACCCAGGTGTGGTAGGGCTTGCAATCCTGAGTACTTAGCCACAACATGAATTTTATTTTCAATTTTAGTCTAATTTTAATCACTCAAGTTTGTTTTGGTGACACCTTAAATTCATCGTTATTAACGGTCCCCACGTCTAGAAACACACAATGGAAAATCATTATGTCAATTGGGTAGTCTAATGAAACGTGTCAAGGTTTTTTTCGTCATAAATTTTAAGGCGGTTCTACACTGCCCAGCGGCATAAATTGCATTGTATATTATTACCTGCGATTTAAGCCGCCGAGCAATGCGGGGCCTACTTGTGATCCTTGCTTATAACAAAAGTGAAGAAATCAATCGCTGCGTCGCGTCTGTTATCTATAATGATACAGTCCTAAAGCATTTAAAGTGAACTTCTGAGGTAGTTTACCCATTTATCGACTGTCTCTATCCACCAGGCTTCGCTTTGTCTACACTTAAGAGTGTTTTTTTTTTCCAAAATACCTAAATAATATTTTCAAGGAAATTACCTATCGTACCCTTAAAACAAGAGGTACCGTGAAATCATAGAAAACTTAAATTGAAACGACTGCTGGCTCCATTTGGATTTGCTTTTGATACCGCTACTATCCAAAACGCCAACTACACAGTGAGTAAATCATTTTTTTTATGAATCCCAACGATTTTATTGTATTACAAAGTCATAATAACATCTGTCTGAAATATGTAAAGTTAGCCTGTAACGTCCCACTGCTGGGCAAAGGCCTTACCTCAACATTGAGGTAATTTGAGCCATACGTTCCACCACGCGGGCTCAGTGCGGATTAGGAGAGGAAATATGAAGGAAAGGTATTTCTGAGTAATACTTGTAATACCTAGAATGTTACGAAATACTTACGCACCTATATTCTCACAAATATGTCGTGATAAAAGTAAGTTGATACAAAGATATTATGTACGAGTAATACTATTTATTTATGGAAGCACAGGCTATTATTTTCACTTGTTTACGCTTAGTGTGTGTTTATACTTACTACATGTAGATTTAAAGTCAAATACCTTGATTTCCAAATTTTATTATGAAAGCACGCTAAGTTAAATCATATTTTATGTTTGTTTTTATCTTTTATATGTATATTTAAAGACAAACACTTACGAATACCAAGGATAAGTACCTAATAATCTTTCGCGGTACAAAAAAACCGGATGTCCATCAAGAGTTTCCTAAGAAAATGTGAGAGTTATTTTTTGTCGAAAACAATGTTACCCTGCGAGAAAAACCTCGAAACTTCACCAACCGACCCGCAAGATGTGATGTTCTACTAACTGCTTCGGGGATACTGCGAAAAGGTCTTCAAATAATATTTAAGATGGGCAAATAATAAACTTTTTTTCAGGGTTCTATTCAGACTTGTTTATGAAAGCTGCAGGTTAAAATGGTTAGCTCCGAATCGTTAAAATCGTAGTCGTACGGATAATCAAATCTTTTTGACATCAGTTAAAATAAGCAAACAAAATTTTGTAAGTCTTTTACAATGATTGAAACGGTTAAGTTTGTAGTTAAAGCGATTTGGCATCTGTTACCCACCAGACTTTTAAAAACCTGTAAATTGTCGTAAAATATTTATATTATTACCAGAATCAGTGAATTTGTTCATTTCTATCGTTTCATTAAGTTGATGTTTCTGAGCAATCATAATAAACTTTAATTTCGTCGTCAGAAGTCAGGTTGGTGACAGCGAATCTGTCACAAACTTTGAGAATTGCATAGCAGCTTCATCACAAACTAAAACCACTAAAGCCCAATCACATTAAGTTTGACACTTTAGACAGTCCCAAGCTTAACTTAATGGTTTTAAGCACTCATAATACTCGTATGAGTTATTGCCGCCAACGTCAAGGCTTATAGGTATAAAGTTTTGTTAAAAAGTTTAATTATGCTTTAGAATGTTTTTAACACTCACAGTGTCATATTTGATATTCATAAAGATAAAATAAGAAACCAAAAATTTGCGCACGGACGGGACTTGAACCAGCAACCTTTTGGCTAACCGGGCCAAACGCTCTTACCAATTGAGCTACCGTGCTGTTAGTCCGACCCTGCGAAATTTGTGGTCTCTTATGAAAACGTCAATTGCGTGACGGTCAGCGCCATCTAGCCGTCTGTCTAGCCATCTGTTTCATAAACAGACGGCTAGATGGCGCTGACCGTCACGCAATTGACGTTTTCATAAGAGACCACAAATTTATTTCATATTTATGAAGTTTAATTATGTTTAACTTACATTTTGAAAAAACAAAATCCTACCTTAAATTGTAGCGACATCGAAAATAAATATTTGCCATTAATTTTTATATTCGGCTAGATTACCATATGGGTGTTATTTCTAGATGTTTAGGTAACTGACCTTTTTAGTTTTTATCTGTATTTTCCCACAATTGTTTGGCCTATCCATTGAAATATCACCGTCAACATATATATTTTGTCTCACCTGATAACATGATCTATTTTAGATCTGTATGTAATAAAAGAAACCTTGCCGCATTACAGTACTTAGAAAAATACGGAACCCTGCGTCGTCTCGTAAGGATGTTAAAAGGAAAAAGTACGTCCGATCCACCCCCAGGTTACGTTTAGAATTCTCCATAATGAATCGTGTCGAGGCATTTTATTGGGGTATGTGTTATCAATGGAACGCTTAAGTGCGTACTTTGGAGGTAAAATGATCGCTATCAGAAAAGCTAATCATAAATATAAGCTTCCCATTGGCCGTAGAATCGTGCGATTTTATGTTCTCTGTATGCGCGCTATTCTACAACGTAATTTTGTTTAACTATCCCCATGTTCATGATATGAAATCAGCGTACGGAAAACAAAGCTAGCCAATCAGTAGCCAACTAAAAGATAAATACCAAATAAGGAATGGGGGACCGATTTATTTGCGTAGAAAATATTTTAAAAGTCCGTTATCGAACGTATTTTTACGTGTTTATATATTTTGCAGTTACTTGGTTCTAACATAAAGTAAACCTTCATAATGTAGATGAAGCCACGCGCGTCTTCTAGCTAAAGCCGAATTAAATTGTATGGAATTTATAAACTTGCTAAATGTAGCAACATAATCATCCGGAAAAAGAAAAAATCACAAACATTTCCTGATAAATGGAGAGTGTAAAACTGTGTTTTCAACAGCGGGTAGCGACTGTTGGAGCAAATAAGTGAAAACTGTGGCGCGTCGAAATTGGCTAACGTAATTCGATTAAGTAAATATTTTTTACAATACGTACTGGACAGTTTTTCAATTAGGGTGTACTATATAACTTTTCCTATCTTATGGAGTTATAAAATAATAATAAATAAATATACTTCGGACATTCCCCCACACATCGCCATGTAGTCCCAAAGTAAGCTACTCAAAGCTTGTGTTATGGGTGCCAGACAACGGATATAATACTTAAATACTTTTTGTTTGTAAATACATACATGATATACATAGAAACACTCAGACCAATACTAACAGACATGTTCATGCACACAAATGTTTGTATTGTGCGGGGATCGAACCCGCAACCCGCTGCGTAGTAGGCGATTTCTCGACCACTACACCAAACGGGTCGTCACCAAATGATGACGTTATTTTTGGTTTAATTAAATAAATGATACAGATCAATATAATAAACATGTTGATTTTTGTCAGTATTAGGTACTATCCTGCTTATATCACTATTTTTTGAAACCCTGACGCAAAAAGAGAGGAATGATTTAAGTTTAACGTGTACGTTTTATCTGTATTATGGTATCGCAGCTCTCAAACGTATGAACCAATATTTGTTTAGTTTTCTTTTTGTGTCATACATAATTTAAATGCCGACTGTTCTTAGTAATGCTTCATGAAAAACTGTTCAGCCGATCTTGCTTTTCCACGGATTCTTTAAATGTAAAATCTTATGTTATTACCCTTTTTACCAACTTCAAAACAAAGGAAGTAATCAGTTCGACCTGTATGTATGTGATATCGTCAGAATTGGATAACATTTTAGTATGTTGATCTATTAAGGATTTCTAACACGTGTCCGAAATTTCGTTAGGATATGTATGTTTGTCTCTGGATTTCTCGAAAACGTAAGATCCAAGAATTCTGATTCCAAAGTAAGTAGCCAATGTACTTGTGTTATGGAAATCACTGATACCGGTATTAAATAGTTACCATAGCGATTACCGTGGTGGTATAGCGATATGATTCTTTGTTTTAGTATAAAGTATAGTTCAATTGTACCCTAGTACAGTGTAAGTTTCATCAAAATCGGTTTGTTAGTTTTTGAAGTTTTAAGTAAATAACTAAAAAACATGTAATAAAAAATATTTTTTTAAATTAAATTGCCGAATTTTAAATTAAATGTTCCGATTTTGATAAAACTTACACTGTACGTTATGTTGAAATATACCTCATTGAACTTAAGTAGAGGTCATCTCGCTAAGACTTCTTGTTTTCGAGAAATCTGTGAACTAACATAAAAGTCATAAAAGTCATTTATTTATGCAAATAGGCCCATTGAGGACACTTTTACACGTCCCCATATAAACCCTACCACAGCTTCGGGACAATTTTGGGCTAGTGCTGAGAAGAAGCTGCGCAAGGAACTCAGTTACTATTGTCAATGCCTCTTTTCAAAAGGTTTACAATGTTTGTAGTATTCATGCAAGTCCATACATTATTATCTTTTAAATAATCATCTACTTTATAATACCCTTTCGTCATTAGGGTTTCTTTAATGACAGTTTTAAATTTATTGATCGGTAAGTTTACAATGTGTTCTGGTAGTTTATTAAAAAATGTTATACATTTCCCTATGAAAGAATTACCAACCTTTCGAAGCCTAAATTGTGGAATAGCAAGCTTATTCTTGTTCCTAGAATTATAATTATGTATATCACTTTTTTTCGTGAATGAATGTAAATTTTTGCGTACTACATTAAATTTTCATATATATACTGAGAGGCTACAGTTAATATTCTAATTTCTTTAAACACCTCTCGTAGGAAATCATGAGGTTTTAGATTATAAATAGCTCGCACGGCTCTTTTTTGTAATATAAAAATTGATTCTATGTCAGCTGTAGGACATCAAGCTATGGAAATAACTGAAATAAACTAACCTAGCTGTTTCTATATCAGTCAAACGTCTAATCTTTCTTACAGCAAAAGCAGCTGAGCTTAGTTTTCCTGACAAAGCCTCTATTTGAGGATCCCATTGTAGTTTGGAGTCTAAAGTGATTCCCAAGAATGTTGTGGAGTCGATAATATCAAGCGATTTGTCTTTTATCTTAACCTGCGTTGATGCCTGTCGGACATTAGGCATCGTAAAACAGGCAACTCATATTCATACGTTACGTACAAATATACACACATTCACGTATGAAAATTTGCACACGTGTTAATAGATCAACATCCTCAAATATTATCAAATTCTAACGATATCACATGCATACACATTGAATTGATTATCTCCTTTTCTTTGAAGTCAACTAAAATAAAAAAGGTGTATAAAAGTAAAGGTGTTTGATAAGAAATCGAAAGTCTGAACGCTCTATGTGAAATACAATTGAATAGGTATACCAATTGAAGACCAAACGACTTGCACGTCAAATCCATTACCTTCTTAGATTGCTCTTTCTTCAAGTAGGTACAGAGTTTGAATGGCTCTTAACATCTACAGGATGTGTACATTAAAGGAAAATCGGAGATTGACGTAAACATACTGTAAAAAAAAAAGGTTGACATTTGTTTAACCAACCTCGTAACAGGAGGTTCTCTATAAGACCTGTATGTATGTCGGTATGTTTGTCCGCGAATGTCCTGCGTTTGGCTTGACGTATTTTGATGCGGTTTTCAGTAAAGTATTTGTTCTATTAAGAAGAAGGTTTTAGTAACAATTTTGACCGACTTCAAGTAAAGCTGTTCTGAATTTAACTCTTAAAAATGTAAATTTACTTGTCCGCCTCTAATTTGCGTTTGACCTTACCAATTTTGATGCGGTTTTCAAAATATTATTTGTTACATTTAAGAGAAGGTTCAAGTTACTATTTTGGTCAATCATGTACATTGTAATATATACAACAAAATAAGGATAAAAAAAAAGACACAAAAAAATTACTGCCTTAAAAAAACATAAAAAGGACTAAAATAACGCTACAAGGAGAAACAGATTCATTTGAAGTCAGTGCATGGTTGGTAAACCATAACAGACAGCGGCAGTTTACATACGCATATCATGCACTGACTTCAAATTACTTTGTTTCTCATATTAGATATATTTTAGGCTGTTAGTGTTTCTGTTTTTGAAGGCGGCTTCAATTTCGGTAAGAAAAATGTTACATATTATTCTTTGGGTAACATAACGTTGCAAGTATATTGGGATGATCCAAAACATAGTATTTACCTATAGGCCTTACAAAAACCTTAAAATCACACAAGCGATTAAGAGGGTTATGCTCGGTGTTTTTCTAAAAGATCGAATTAGAAATGAGAAGATGAGATACGTAAAAAAAAGTAAAGTAGTGTAGCGGACATAATCCTAAGAATCAGTAAGCTCAAGACGCAATAGACAGGGCAAAAAGCGCAAAGAATCGATGGCCGTTGGGGCAGAAAAGTTCTTTTGGAGACCACGCAGAGTAGGAGCACTAACAAGATGGACAAACCCTTATAAAAATAGCCGGATCAATCTGGATGCAAACTGCTAGTGGTTTGTCGCTGTGGACAACAGTGGGGGAGGCCTATGTTAACCAGTGGACATGCTTTGTATGTTATGATGATGATGATGAAGTTAATATTTGTTTTATATACAGGGTTACCGGTAATATCAAACATTCCCATGGAGCGGTAAAAGTAAAGCTAATGTGCAATTGATCTGAAGAACTCTCTATTTATATTATTTTACTAAAGACTTCAATAAAGAAGGAAGTTCAATTTGTATGAATGTGTGTCCGCAAATGTCTTTGGATCCGCGAGAATTTGGATGGACTGTTTTTTTGGTTTTAACAAAAATAGCTGATACACTAAGAAGAAGGTTTGAGTAACTATTTCAGTTCAATCAAGTATATTGTAACTAAAACAGTAACTAAAAACGACCATATTTTTTCATAATTAAACTTTATTATTTTACAACTTGTTTTTGAAGGCGGTTCAATTTACATGTTTTACATTTTATTTGCAGTCTTCTAAAATCCTATTTTTCTTAAAGTCCGATCATACAACGTCAAAATGTCCATCGGATTAGTGCTTTCGAGTCGTAACATGACAGTTACAAGAGTTTGACTGATGATCTCCGGGCAGCTATCGGTTGAAGATTAATCTACTGCGCACCTCCGACTGACAAGGTACAGGGTACAGTTGCCAGCACATCAGCTTACCCACTTTTGTTGCAAACTAGCCCTTATAACAACTTCATATGATACTGCAGTGTTCACTTTTCACCTTCTGTTGTCCGTTCAACTAAGGTTGCAGTTCACTTAACCCATTTTTAGGAAAGGGCATTTGTTCCTTAATTTAGAGTTGGGGTTTAATTGTTTATAAACCTCAACTCCTGCAAAACCGAGCAGGTTTTAAGGTCCTTCGTTAATCGCACATTTTATAACTCTAGTCTAGTCCATACACAAATGTTAAGGTCTCATTTAAGAGCACTAGCTTACTCTTTAAATTTGATGAATTATTTAACCGCTGTTTAATCATCGAAAACGAAACCGGCCCTTATTTGAGTTTTACCCTCTTCTTCTTGCTGAATTGACATATTATTTTGTTTGAAAATTGAAAAAGCTTGGAATGTTGATCACGCCTTGTATTTATGTAATATTGGGCTTTAATAAGAGGAAGATCACTTGAACGTGAGATATAAATTATTAGTTGGCTAACTGAATGTTTCATATTTGAGATAGTGTTGTCTCTAAGAGGATTGTAAGTAAACCTTCAGAATAAAACCATTCTGAAATTCATCATCATTATCAGCCAAAGGACGTCCACTGCTGAACATAGGCCTCCCCCACGGCTTTCCACAGCGACCGATCACTAGCGGTCTGCATCCAGTTTGATCCTGCGATCTTTATAAGGTCGTCTGTCCATTTTGTTGGTGGACGTCCTACGCTGCGTCTCTGGTCGAAGGGTCTCCAATCTAGAACTTTCCTGCCCCAACGGCCATCAGTCCTTCGCGCTATGTGCCCTGCACATTGCCACTTGAGCTTACTGATTCCCAAGGCTATGTCCGTTACCTTAGTTCTTCTACGTATCTCCTCATTTCTGATTCGATCCCGTCGAGAAACACCCAGCATAGCCCTTTCCATCGCTCGTTGTGTGATTTTGAGCTTCATTATAAGGCCCATAGTAAGAGTCCATGTTTCGGATACATATGTCATCACTGGTAACACACACTGGTTGAAGACTTTCGTCTTAAGACACTGAGGTAGATGAGATGAGAAGACACTCTTGCGTAATTTCCCAAACGCTGCCCAGCCGTGTTGGATTCGTCGATTGACCTCTTTCTCGAAGTTGGACCTACCCAATAGGATTGACACTTGTCCCAGGTAGACGTACTCGTCGACAACTTCGAGAGTTGAGTTCCCAATGGATACTGGAGTGGGTACAACAAGGGAGCTCGACATAATTTTCGTCTTCCCCATGTTCATTTTAAGATCCACTTGTTGGGAGACTCGGTCAAGGTCTTCGAGCATAGTGCCAAGATCGTCCAGCGTCTTTGCCACAACGACTATATCATCAGCAAATCGGAGGTGTGTGATGTATTCGACATTAATATTGATGCCGAATGCTTCCCATTCCAGAAGTTTGAAAGCCATCCAATGCCGCAGTGAACAGTTTCGGAGATATCACATCTCCCTGTCTCACACCTCTCCGCAGTGGAATCGCCCTCGTGTTCTGCTTCTGTACTCGGACCGACATGGTGGCGTTATTGTAAAGGCACTTTAACACCTCTATATACCTACAGTCTATGTGGCACCGCTGCAGAGACTGAAGCACCGCCGAAGTTTCGATCGAATCAAAGGCCTTCTCATAGTCCACAAACGCTAAGCATAGAGGCATATTATACTCTTCGGAATTCTGTATAATTTGCCTAAGCGTATGGATGTGGTCTATGGTACTGTAGCCTTTTCGGAAATCGGCTTGTTCGGGAAGCTGGAAATCATCAAACCTACGTGCGAGACGATTCGTGATGACCCTTGAAAACAGCTTGTAGACATGGCTCAGGAGTGAGATGGGTCTGTAGTTCTTCAATAAGGTTTTGTCTCCTTTTTTGAATAACAACACCACCACACTCCTGTTCCATGCCTCAGGCGTGATGCCCTCTAGCAACACGGAATTAAAGAGTATCTGAAGGACTTTAAGTACCGGTGTTCCACCTGCCTTCAGAAGCTCTGCTGTGATTCCGTCCTCGCCAGGTGCTTTGTTGTTTTTGAGCTGTTTAAGGGACATCCTAATCTCGTAGAGGCTGATTTCCGGGATGTCTTCTGTCGATGTGTACAACTGCCCATAGAACCTTTCGATCTCCCTCAAAACCGTCAACGCTACACTGCCATTCTGAAATTCGTATGGAAAGTTTTCTTGGAGTTATGGACAGACATCTGATACATTAATGATGAAGTTGGGCTCAAATGTCAATCTTATTGTTTGGTAAGTTTTTGAAGTCCAAACAACTTTCTGTCTAGATAATAAGGATGATATTTGAAACTTCCTGTAAGAAATCAAATATGAATTGTGTGATTTTATGGAGTGATTGTAGTCATTACATCAGGTTACCCACTTTTGTTGCAAACTAGCCCTTATTAGAACTAAATAAGATACCGCATCGTTTGCCTTGACGTGCTGTTGTCCGTACTTGCCATGATTACTTAAAATCGGTAGTTTTTAAGCAAATCTTTCTCCTACACACATCAAAAGTGTGTGATCACTAGCATAGTTAAGCTGATTTAATTTTTTAAATGTTACTTAATCAGGAAACATAATTTTGCTGTGCTTTTATGAAAAAGGTAAGCCCTGCAATATTACCGTAACAATCATATGTTATGATAACAATTACCGTTATAAAAAAGATTTTGATTTTTCAAAGTGATCGCAAACTTTTTTTAATGTGTGTATTTTTGCTGGTGTGCCTGGTGGTGTCACTTACTGTCAGATGATATAGGATCACGAATAATCTGCGTCAAAGTATTCGTACAGTAACGTAATCATTTGTATGGGAATCTGAGAGCGTCTCTATCGGACGTAAAACAAACTAAATTTGGCTTCTGCCTGACATTTATTGTGCGTAAACATTTTCTATAGTGTTAATCTGGGTTTGCGAGCACGAACGTTTCTTTGACGTATAGTATCGTGGTTGCAACAAGATTACTTGAGATTCAGAGTGTTAACAATGAGCGAAGAGAAACTAGGTTAGTCTATAACTTTTAGCGATAAGATCGTCTGAATTGATTTTTTCTAAAATTATCATACAGCAGTATTTGAAAACGGATTCAAGCTCCTGGAATGGAAATGAGTCGGCATCAACGTCAATGCAAATACATCTCTCACCTCCGGTTTACTGATAGTATATTCAAGCCGGCAAAGATGCTGGAAGATTTTGGAACTACGGTCGAAAGCCTTGACCGAGCCTTACAACAAGTGGGTCTAAGAAAGAGGTCTAACAACGAATCCAACGCGGCTGGCTAGGCAGAGTTCGGGAAACTGCGCAAGAGCGTCTTCTCGTCTCAAAAGTCTTCAACGGGTGTGTGTGTATTTGAGAACGTACGGATCTGACACATAGTTTCTTACTTTATGTGCTCAAAATCTTACATTTAACAACAGACAGAGCGTTGGCTTTTGGCGAAAAATAAAGAAACTTGTGAAATAAAGAATACGTTTGTAGTTATATTTATAAATCTAAAATTAAAATTTATAAAATGTAAATCCAATGTTGGCTGTATATTTAGTATTAAGAAACATGTAAAACTGTAATTTTGAGAGCTGCGGATTTTTTTGTAATAATAAATTAAAATAAAAATTAAGACATTGCAGTAGAAATATGAAATTTATTACAATATTTCTTATCTTATACTCTTTATTTATATCTTGAAAAGAAATCAGGATCGGGGACACTTGTAACCGGTGCATCGATTGTGATCTTGTTGGGTTCATCTTTGCTCTGATTATGACATATGGAAGTAATTAATTATTTTTATCAAAGTACGCTCACGTCATGATCATTATTGTCGCATCCATGCGCATCCCGCTTCTTACATCAGTTTTTCGTTTTGTACGCAGGAACTTGATTCGGCCAGCGATCGTCGTCCGTCAACTCTTTATATCTGACCCCTAGTTTAATTATTATTTTTTAATACGCTCATCGAATGCGATTATATTTTTTGTTATTGTAAAACTGTATTCTCAGTAAGTGAATTTGAAATTCTTATGAGAAATAAAGATCTTTAACCGTAACCGTACATATGGAAGTAACGGAAACCGTCGGGACTGCTAGACTCACTATATTTCTTCTAGCTGGGTTGGCGTATTTCCATAAATTGTTTTTTTGGTATTTTTTCCATTCTGAGAAATAATATATATACTTTTTATATTTGTGTTAATGCTTTTCATTTCATTCATTTAAAACAGCGTCCTCTTGGAGTCGTCGTCTTTAAGTTGAAATTTATAAAATTATTTTGCTTTAAATTTCCGCGAAGCGACGCCGGCGCAGGCAACTAACAACACAAACCGTCACCGCGTTTAGTATTAGTTCAGGCAAATGCAGGATGCACCACCCACCCTCCCTCAATACGCATGCGGCACAGCTGATGCAATTATTAGTATCCAACACCAACGTGCAAAAAACCTCGACGCGTTTCGCCACTACACGTGGCATCCTCAGGAGATGTTGTCGCCTCGGCGGAGCACAGACGACTGAACTGTATCGACTGGCGAACAGGCCTTTTATACTTTCCGTCCACTAATGAGATGACGTAATCGTTGTCACGGAATTTTGAAAATGAAGTTAATCCGTTGGTAGTTGACGGTTATTATTAATAGATTGTTGATTTGAAAATATATTTAGAAGTGGAGAGGCGGTATAACTGACCTGTTCGTTCAACAATGTAAGCGTATTATCTTTATTATGTTTTATTATTTCTAATTGTTCCAAAACGGATAGTTTTAAGCCTTTTTCACAAGTATGTAGGACCGAAAATGTATGATTATCAGGAATACCATGTCCTGAATCTAAAAGATGTTTGGCGAAATGAGACCTCTCAGGATGGTTGTTTCGGTAAGCGGAAATATGTTCTTTATAACGTGTGTTGAAGCTACGGCCGGTCTGACCTACATAAATGGCGTTACATGCACTACAGTTAAGCCTATAAACACCAGATTTTTGGTGTTTATCAAGCTTATCTTTTCCGTTACAAACTAATCTTAAAGAATTATTAGTTTTAAAAGCTACGCGAAAATTTTGACGTATTAATGTTTTTGAAATACGCTCCGACACCTCTCCTAAGTAAATCAAACTAGAATTATACCCGTCTACCCTTTCTTCAGGAACAGAGTATAATAAACTAGTTATGATTTTGTTAATCTTGTTTTTTATTAAGTTGTCAATAATGCATCTCTTGTATCCGTTTGATATGGCGATATGATACAAAATATTAAGTTCTTTATGGTAATTGTCTTTACTAAGTGGTACAGTGAAGAGACGATGAATATATGAATTGAACGCGGCCATCTCCTGTTGCCACGGATGACAAGATGATGCATGAATGACAGTGTCAGTATGTGTTGGTTTTCGATATATTTGAAATTCATGTATTTTTCTTTCTTGAATTAAGTATTTATTTTCAAAATAATCCATAAAAATATCTGCTATTAATGGACTTAAAGGAGAACCCATTGCTAAGCCCTCCTTTTGTCTGTAATATAGATTGTTGAACCGGCGTCTTTCTTTAGAAATAAGATGTAGCTAAGGTTTATCTCGCTATTATAACCAATGAATAAAAGCTCTTAAATCACAAATCCTTGTACTAATTTTACGTACCTACTTTTTCAAAAACTCAAATGTTGTCACGTTTTACTGAAAACGACTTGTCCTCGTTGTTTCAAATTATTTTTCATCACTTTTAACCATAATTCCTACTTTTATCAAAATCTTTTGTAAAGCTTTTCAATTTGTCACAATTAAATGGCATAACGTCAATCTGTCAATTGACAGTCTAGTTGACATATTAAAAATCTAAAGATTATAGAAAAACAAATATCTTCATATTTTGATAGACCAAAATTTTACATTTACTAACCCTGCCAAAACATATTGATCATAATTTTGTTCCGTTGTTGATTTCTTTTAGACTTTACTGGAATAATATGTCATGATTCAATAATATTCATAAAAAAGATCGCTTAACTTGTTTCTGGACGTGTCACTCAACGGCCATATTTACGTTAGTGTGACGTCATCTGCGTCAATGTTATCGAGTTAACTACACGACACGAGAGAGCTTCGTGACGCCGACTAACGCTGTACTACGTAATCTCGCTACGCTAACGTGACGAATACGTCAAAGTTCATATCCGAAAGCTTTAAATAAAAAATATAAATTATTGCCACTATCAAAAACAATTATATGATGATGACATAGAGCTTCACAAAATGCTTAATTTATCATCTTTGAAAGCACAATTTCTCAAATATTTATTTAACCATCCGGTATACAGTTTGACCTGAATATTATCTAAGCACTATCGACAAACCAGACTGGTAAGGTACAATAACTTGTAGAAGTCAATACACATCCATCAAAACTTCTAGCCTTATTAGGTTTCTTTGTAATAAACGTTGTTATTTGTATTTTCTTCCTAATATTGTTTCGTGGTTTGACTTTTGAGTACTATGATTAGTGGTAAGGAGTTTTATATGTTGCAAAGTACATATTTATCAGGTAGTGTTCAATTTAATTCATAATACACTCAAAAATATTTTTAACTTTAATCACAATAACGTTTCAAAATCAATAAAATAACAGTTAAAAAATCTGTAGTTGTTTGAATGATTTTATCACTTCTATAACAATCGATACTATCTGTCTAATATTAAACTCTTCAATTACAAATAATAAGCAAGTATATTTTTTGTATCTGACAATTTGGCTTCCGTAGCCGAATGTCATAAAAAGGAACCGTACGGACGGAATAGTTTCGTCAAGTCTGTCTGTCTGTCTGTCCTCCGTATGTCACAGCCACTTTATCCTGAAAATATTAGTATTACATAGATGAAACTTGGTAGGTTGGTCTATCCTGCCATTCGCTTTACGATTTCCATACAAAACATACATAGAACTAAAACAAAAACACATTTTCTTGCTCAAAGCTATGCGTGTAGTGTGTCTATGCGGATAGGTTTCTTAAAATAACATCTAGGTTCTTAAAATATGTTATATGAAAGCCAAACTTTTGCGAGATATACAGCTTCTAAAGTGATCTTCCCTCTCCTCCCCTCCCCTCCATCCTCTTACTTTTGAAAAACAATAAATTAATTCGAATGAGTTCGAACTAGTATTTGTTGAAATGTAGCACATTTTTAACACACAAATACTATAAAAAAACAAAGTAGTTTTGGCTGTCAACAAAATATTGTAGTATTTTTGCTAAGTGGAAATAAGTAGACCTCTGATTTAGTGAAAGTTGGCTCGGAACCCTCAGTGCTCGAGTCCGGCTCGCACATGGCCGGTTTTTTCTCATTCCTGTAGTACCATTGTAAGATGAATCATCAGCATACTAACCGTTCTGTTCTGTAAGTTTTTCACTCTGCACAGCAACCTCACTGGATGCCCCACCAGTCCAGTTATATTTCTTGGAGTGCTGGCATCAAAGTACGGAGCATCAGCTGAACCTTGATATTCTTGAAGAAACTCAGCTCTGAAGCGACGTGATGAGATGTCCATGGTCGAACTGTCCAGTGGATCTTCTGTTCCTGAACCAGCTAGGACAAATAAAAATAATCTTTGTTACACGGACATACGGAGAAGAATACTTCATAGAGTAAGCGCCGACAAAATTTAAATATGAGTTATTTTAAGCAGAATTTCTGATGATCGTTATGTGGTTTATCTAGTTTTTATAGTTGTCGTTTATTACAACCAACGTAACCAACTCACAACATTTAAATAAAATAGCTTATCAATGAAGTGAGCATAACGAATTGAAAAAAAAACATACTTGACGATCTGAAATCAAAGGCTTTTTAATTAAAGAGAATTTGCACCTAATATAGAAAACTGACTGACTTGGCAAACATATTTATGATGAAGATATGGCTGAAAATTGTAAAGACTGAAATATCTATTATTCAACGTATTACAAAAAAACAACCATGTGTCTACAATTATTTAAAACCTGTTACTAAATGCTAAATGTACATTTAATTGAATCTAGAGCTGCTTACTTGGCGGAAACTCACAAATATTTCTCAACGATAACATAAAATTACTTACAAGCGACTTAAATGACATAACAATCGAGAATATTTAGATTCATAATCGCCCTACTGATATTCTGGGTTTAAAAGTTGCTTCCCAAAATAATCGCACAAAAACAGTCTGAACCCTCGTTATTCATAATTTTCCGATCGCTTGTTATATCTTACAAAAGAAAAAGTATAAATAAAACGTTGCGAAATATCACAACGTGAATTAGCATTCAACAAATACAAAGCCAACTTATTATTAAACAAAGGAATGTCCTCGCTTATATGGGAACCACAACATGAAAAGATGTAGTGCCACCAGATTATATAAGAATAACTTAGTAGGTAGTTATTTGATCCGATCGATCTCTATTAAGTCTATAATACACTGCTTACTTCGTAGTTATTAAGACGTTCTATTATTTTTAAACAGTAAAAATACCCGGAGACGATTTAACCGTGGCGACGCTAGCGCCATCTAAATGAATAGCCAGCAATATTCCATATTTGAAGACCTTCTCAAACTACTTCAATTTGGCGCTCATTGGAATCATGAAATAATAATAATCGGCTTCATAAGTGGTCGATAGATGTATGTACGGCCAAGCTCTCTCGAACCTAACCACTTCAAGAGAAAAAATCTCATCCACCCCGTGTCGTCTTTTGATTGAAATGACGCCTATTTGTGTCTGCAAGTGATTTTCATTGAAAAGTGTTTAGTTCAGAGAGACGTCGACCGTGCGACCATGAAAATAAATACATTAGTCCATCTAAATCAAGAAGATCACCAAAAGCTTCGACTACAATTCAACACGATTAATAGCCCCAAAAATCAGAGACAATACTACCGTATTCAAACGTATTGTGTAACTGTAAACGTGAACATTACGCAAATGAAACTCACGAAATAATCCGGAATTACTTTCGACATCCATTACCGGAATTACATAGCCATTTACGTTCTAAAAAATCTGTCGCGAACATTATGAGAATCGTCCAAATGTGTGGAGAGGTGGAACGATTTTTAGGGTTCTGTGTATTTGTTGCATAGATTTGATTTTTATATTCATTGACTGACGCTTTTCATTAGGCATCGATAGCATTCAGCAAGAGAAAAATACACCTTCACTAGTATACTTTAATTATTTATTGCTGAAAGAGCCTGATTAGATAGTTATATTTTACTGACTGATTCGGCAACATTATTGATGCTATTCGTATCAAAACTCGTGTAAAAATGACTTCATTACTCTATCTTACTCTAATTTTTCAATCTTTTAATTTAAAACATAAAGACTTATAACTAAATCTGTGTTTTGATGGCGTTGCCCAGAAAGTACCAATAGATATATAAACAAGCTATTAGAACCGTAAAGAGAACTCTAAAATCCAGCATTTTTGCTTTGTCTCTTGAAATTAATACCCCTAGGACCTTTTAAGAGACAAAAGGCATGCGAGCCATTCCCATTCATACGAACCATCTTATACCATTCACCATTGAAAGTCCGCCAACCAAGAGGAATAAATATAAACACAACAAGAGTGAGTTTACAAGGAAACCCGCAATCTATGATTTACGGAGGGACGTCAGTATTCTGTATAAAAATTGTTACCAAGCTTATTTGGCAAGATCTTTTATAGAGATTACACAACAAATAGTTATGACATTTTTAGAGGTTTGAAGTATTTTTGCGCTTTGTATTGAAACGAAATTGTTAATTTTGATGGACCGTAATTAGAAGAAGACGACTTTTGCTTAATATCAACACTATCCAGTAGGTAACTACATTTTTTAAAGGTATTATTGAAAGTGGAACGGACACATTTAACATTTCATTAAAACTGATTTGTCAATATACAGGGTATAAAAAAGTACAATCCAAATTCAAGGGAGTGGTTGACAATCGAGTTTAGACTGCAGGAAAAATAATAAATGTCAATATAAGAGTTTATTTTTTAGATCAACCTATTTTATAATTTTACCTATATTCTAGACTCAGACTTAAGGGGGTGGCCCTTTAAAATTGGCTCGTACTTCTTTTACACCTTGTATAGATTTGTAGGGGTCCGTATCCATTTTATTCTTATATCTTTTTCTTTCCTTTAGATGGTGTGAACAAAAAGCACAATTCAAATTCATGGGCGTGGTCAAGAGTCGAGTTTAGAATACATAAAAAATACATAAGAAATGTAGATTTTAAAAATAATATTCTTAAAAATATATTTTTAATATTCTTCTTGTTATCTTTATTTGAATGACAACCACCTTCATGAATTTGGCTCGTACTGTTTTAAAAACCCTGTATTTTCAGCAAAATGACTAAAGAAACGTAACTGCCCTACATCGAAACAATTTTTGTTACAAGAGGTCACACAGTTAAAAATACTCGATTCTGGTTTTGTTGTTCTTTTTAAAATGTCAATTAAATTATCAAGTGGAATATCTCTCTACAAATATGTATAATTACCTATGAAAATATTAGAAGTGACCAAATCTTACGCATTAATCTTTAGAGAGCCGTCTTATATAACACCAATGTCTATTATCCCTCACACTGACGTCACATAACAAAGCATCCGTAATTACGTGTACCCTTCTCACTATGACAAACATATTTATCACAACCACTAAGATATGCGATGCTCTTTATGTAGCGGTCATAGTCTGATTTTGGGTTTGTGGTTTATCTCAGATTGGAGTAGGTACATTAATAACAATTATTCAGTATTCAATAATATTTTGATGATTAACATGTTTTCATCACTCATATCAGCTGTATTTCACGTCTAGGTGGTAGATGAATACCTAAAGATTTTTTGACGTTATTCGTAACGTGCCCACACCCAGCCAAAATAGTGAATTACGTACAAAAACAAATTTTGTCGTACCTCATTGATTAATTTATTACAATCATCATAAGATAAATGTGCACATATTAGCTTAATTAATAGTAATTTAAAGCCTATTACAGGTTTTGTCTAGATACTAGTTGTTCTCAGTGTTCGTTGAGCATCCATACTCGTAGAGCAATAAAAATCATGAAAGAATATTAAAATAAAGATCAACAGAACAATTGCATACCTGCGAGTATGCCTACTATTAAGGGAACGCGCACATCGAACTACTCGATGCATCGATTATCTACCGGTTGCATTATGCGATGGTGTGCGTACTTACTGCGTTTGCGCGTAAACAACCCCATTCATGCAGATCAATCGCTTATGTGCGCATTCGCATACAGGATGCTTCAACTCTGTACACCCTTGGTAAATAGTTGATTGAAAAATCTTTTGAATATTTTTTTGTTATTTCTTTTTTGGAAATTTTATTTTTTATGATTGATTGCTTTGATTGAATAATCTAAATTTTATATCATATCATTCAATGATTTTTTATAGTCCCTAAGTTATTTTTTTTTGGTGGGTTATTCAAGACGTTAACAAAACTTGCATGCCTCAGGTTTGGTACCTATCACACACAAAAAGAAGCTGTGAACGTATTTGTTGTATTTAAGAAAATACTTCTAGTATCAGATTCGATGGTTTTGTGTCACACAGCTTTACTTCTAATAAGCCACGGATTTAACTGCAGAGGTCCTATTTTAAATTACTTCAATACTTTGCATATGTTTTTTTGTCTCTATAAATGTTGTGATGATGATGTCTATAAATCAAATTTGGTACTACTCTTGTCTACATTTAACGTGATTTTTGAGAGTTTTAAATTAATTTTCGAGTGAAAATCACTAGTAATATTGAGGCAAGTGATTTCAAAAAAAGATCTCCAGTATTTGCTTACCTATCAAAAAAAGGCATCCGTGAAGAACCGATACCAGCAGGATTATTCTGGTCCCACCCGGTATGATACCCATATTGGGTACTACGCATACCCAGCAAATACCTGAAAAGAAAAAAGTTAAATTATAATTTGAGAAATTACACATAAACAAACAAAGACAAGGCAAATTTTCGATCAGGCTGAAAGTAATTGAATAATTGCATGGTCAAAACTGTAGATTTAATTTAATAATCACCTTAGGCAGAGTTTACGGACATTTATTTCCTAATAGTAAATAGCGAATATTTACAACTTTATGATAATATTGATATATTTAAACTAGATGTTATATTGATTGAAACGCAAAATAAATTCCGAACAAAACAGTTAAATTAATATTTTCAATGTTACTATTTCATCCTCCCTATCATCATCATTATTAACCAAAGGGCGTCCACTGCTAAACAAAGGCCTCCCCCGCGGTTTTTTACATCGTCCGGTTGTGAGCCATCTGCATCTAGTGTTATCTTTACAAGGTCGGCTCTCCCTTGTCGGCTAACGTCTTACACTACAACTTTGAGTGAAGGGTCTCTAGAACAAACAAACCTAGAACCTTAACCTTTCCTGCCTCAACGGCCATCAGGTCTTTGCGCTATGTGCCCTGCCCATTGCTAGTTGAGCTTACTGATTCGCAGGGCTATGTCCATTATTATCATTAGCATGGTCATTCTACCTACCTACCTAATATAAACCTGTAAAATAAACACTTTAAAACCGTTCGGAACTTAAACAATCCACGAACGAACTCGTAATTAATAAGACTCATTCTTATTTATTGTGTCAATGGATACGAATTCATGTGTTTTAATTGCATGCTGTTCAATATTGAATGTAAATCTTCCTTTTTAATTGGAAAGGATGTATATTTCATTTCAATTTTATTTTTATGCGATGTTTTTTTTTTCATTATTTCTTATATTGTTTAAAAGAAGATTTGATTTACTCAAATTATTTATATGCAAGATGGATGAGGTATTATTAAATAAATTTAAAAATTGTTAGTTCGGTTCTATCAACTATTAAGTAAATGAAGTAATAAATTAAAAACAAACCAATTCAAACAATTTATCGTGTCATATTGTCATAAAATCTATTCTATTATATTGTGCTGTCTGCGAAGAAATAAATGTAAAATTGGCCAATCAACAGATTCTTAAATCAAATGAGACAGGTATCTAGCGTGCTTGAGATGCTTTACCCTCAATACCAAGCACCCAGATATGTACAAAGGCATCCCTGTCACACCATTAAACCCAAATCAAAGACAAATCAAAATAACTTTTGATTTCCTTAATTGGAATTCCTCTTATGGTTACGTATTGACTCTCTTTTGTTTGTTTGGCCTAAAACATAATAAATTATAGAGTAATTGGAATTTGGAGGGTAGGTTGAAGGTATATCGTGAAATCATTTGGTACGAAATATAAATTTCCTATGTTACTAAGGAGGAAAATGTTAGTTTATAAACATGATTTGAATGGTTTAGCAGAATAAGATATACTGTTTCGGTAATGATAAATATTTTCTTACAGTCTGTTTTCCTTTGCAAACAATCTTTTTATCTTCTTCTTTGCCAGCCATTTCCTTTTTTTATGCATTTTAGTAAAGTTTCAGATGGTCAAGGTATTATTTGACAGTTATTTTTGTCTTATTAAGAATTATTTGCTGAAAAAATTATCCTTATTAGTTTTATTGACTTGAGCCTCATCATCTCATCTAGCAAGTTTTCTAAAATTAGCGCTTACAAACAATCTCTTCAGCTTAAGTAGCTAAAGTAGGTATAGATTGATTTACTACTTTAAGAAGAATATAATAATTATTTTAACGGAAAGTCTCCGTTTCAGTAACCTGACAAAAGTAAATCACCCTAGAACTAAAAACTTTGGCAAAATCGTAGTCTTTGATGTTTATAAATAAACCATTTTTAAGATCACTTACCATTAGAATTTGTTATAACTGAAAGCAATCGGTGTTCTACCACGGCTAACTGTCATCAATCCAGTTTCAAAATGAGAAATATCTTGGTGTTTGGACGAATAGGTACCAAGGAATCTATTGCAAAAACGTAAACAGTTGATTAGAATATAATATGGAGCTCTTTATAGAATATATCTTTATACCTTTATCTCTTTTTTAGCAAATGCATGTAGCGGAGATGAGAATGTTAAGATGGATGTGGGGTTACAAGAATGGACATGATAAGAAATGAATATATACGAGGAAGTTTGAAAGTGGCACCGATAACCGAGAACATGGTGGGTCATCGTCTGTGGTACGGTCATGTTATGAGGAGGGAAGAATGTCATGTAACTAAAAGAGTGATGAGTATGTATGTTAATGGATGGAAGGGAAGAGGCCGATCAAAAAAGAGATGGATGGATTGTTTGAAACAAGATATGAGTGTGATAGGTGTGGATGATTCAGTGACAGGTGATAGAATGTGGAAGTGTGGAAAAGGAAAACATACTGCAATGACCCCAGATAAACTGGGAACAGGGCAAGAGCATGATGTTGATGGAGCTCTATATTTACAGGAGATCTATCTCTTGACAGAACACTATCTGGTCTTTATGTAATAGCTGATTTTATAACGACAGTATTTATTTCATTTACTTCCTACCCCATGGTAATCAGGCTAGGGTCTGAACGAGGAATCCTAGATAAACTAACGGCAGCTCTACAATTTTTATAAGTAAACTTATTTGTCTTACTTATTAACAAAATTTTCTTGGAAAAAAATATATTTGTATCGATGATATTAATTGCTTTTCTATTTCCTTTAAAAATATGATAAGAGCAAAGAATGAGAAAAAGTTTAATCCAGATTAAATTATTGACCTAAAAGTTTGACTAGCAGATAACGCTTTTAGCATTTTGTTCATATTTGTACAATATTATTTAAGCAATAGAGTCTTTGTTAAATAATATTTTCTACAGACATTAGGTTATGTCCTGTTAACGGTGTGTAGACTGACGATATATCACGAAATTGCTATGATCAAGAATATGTTTAGTAGAAATCCTTACAAAAACTAAGAAAACATAAAAGCTATTTTCATCAGATATAAAATTAAACTATTCGTTTTAAATTTCGGTGTGCCCCTTGCAGAGTTGGTTTCTAGCATTATCAAAAAACTTTTTTTTGCGAGTCAAATAAACAAAATAATATTATTTTAACTTGACAAGTTACTTTTAACAAGCCGAAGTATCACAATAAAAAATAATTTTCGTAAAAATATTTACACATAACCATTTTTTTCAAAGGTACAATGTCGTAAGTTATTCAGTGCTCGAAGAACATGGGTGCAAGTGCACATACGGCACTAAACTACGATAATTTATCCAGAAAATAACGTCATATGTGCTTATCCGCCAGCTTCATGTACACAGAACAATGCAGTATGGCTACATATGACAGCATTTTTTTGATATTCCATAAATTTAAAAAATCGATAACAGAACCTATATTTAGTACTTAAATTGCGTTTAAGCAAAACTTGTCATCTTTTGATCAATTTATTCACGTACCATAGAAAAGTGACGGATGATAAAAACCGACTGCTGAATTTGTTTTTAGCATTTTGTTCTTTATAACGCGTGAAAATCACATAAAACTGAATTCGATTCATTTCTTGGAGTTCTTGGTATCTCGCAGGCTAGTCCAATGAACAATGTCGCTTGCGCAGATACGTCGGACGTAAAACGTTGACCCGCGCGACGTAAGCGTACATACGTCATATTACTTCGACAATTAATCAGAAACGTCATTGTACCTACTGCGTAACTACGGATCAAAATTATATTGATCAATTTTATTATTATACAAAATAGTTTAAATCATTTAGAGATGCCACTGAGTTCCTGATTTTTACAGTACACCATTTTTGAGATATATGTAAACTTGTTTCCTAGCTGCCAAGATTCAAAATTATTCAAATACAATTTCGCCCTGCATCAAATCTATTCAGAATTCTACCGCTATGAAGTTGAATGCAAACTTCCCAACCTCAATTTGCCAACTCATGTCCCAACCAAATTACGCTGGAATCGTATACTTTGGACGTTATGCATGACTTTAGTAAAGACATTCTTTTTATTACCAAGGCTGTAAACAGAATCGCCTTGTAATGTAAAGTCTCGGGTCTTTGCGTTTCATGTAGATATTAACTATGGGAAACGTTCTGTGTCAGAAAATGGAGTTGTAAGCTCGGAAACTGTATACGTGCGTACGAGTTTCGTTCGAGTGATGCATTAATCACTGTGTATGTGTGTGATATCGTTGGAATTTGATAGTTTTAAAGTATGCTAATCTAGTAAGGCTTTCAAACACGTGCGTTGAATTTCGTAATTGTATGAATGTCTCTATGTTCGTATATTTGTCATCGCGAGAAGGCCCTTTTATAGTTTTATTATATAAATCTTCAAAACAGTGTAAGTTTCGTCAAAATCTGTCCAGTTGTTTTTAAGATTTGGGAAACAAAAAATCAAAAAAATATGCAAAAAAATAAGCAGCCTTCAAAATAAGTAACTTAAACACTTAAAATTACGCATTTGCGTATCTAGGAAAATATATACATTTGGAGTCGGTGCATGATAAAAAAAATAATGTGCTTAGACTGTTGGTGTACACAAGCTTGAGATCATGAATAGTGGATGCGAAAAGAACGTTTTAACTTGATCTAGGGAACCGATGGTACATATGTCAAGAAATTGATACCTATTTTTCCTTAAATTTAGTTAATACTCAAACAACGATTTAATATTATATTCGACGTGCCTGTTTTTAATCTTGTAAGAACCAAAGTGTTATTATTTCTAATTTTTGGTACGTTTTCCTTTCACCCTAGAGTATTATTTAGGTATATGTGTATTTCAGTAGGTATATCTTGACGGCAAAACCTTGCGTCTACAAAATAGCTGACAAGAAACAAAATATAAACGCCTATGGAACACACATGAAATTGGAGCTTAGATCGTAGGATTTGATTGGTCCGTTCCACTACACACTTGCGAATTGACACCCAAGCAACGGGGAAGTGAGGAAATCGATCAAGTAATTCGCATACTGAAGTCCTATTTTTGCATCACTCGCGTCAATATTATAGGTGATTTTTGTTCGGAAATTTATTGGAAGTCAACCAAAATCACGGTAAATACCTACATGCACGGGTAATAATAACAAAATTGAGTTTAATTCTTCAAATCAGTGTTTTTTTTTTGTAAAATTTCATTCGGCAGTCGTACATTATTTTAAAAAAAAACTGTGAAAGCACTCCGGGAGAGCCGGCAGAAGTGAAAATCAACGTTGTGCATTTTTGATTTTTTGGAATAGTTATTATCAATATAAAAGTACTATCATTTTTGTGATAGAATACAATAATAATAATAATAATAATAATAATAATAATAATAATAATAATAATAATAATAATATATTTTTATAGAATACAATATTTATTTATTGCGCTATCGTACACAAACATTACAATTTATATTTTATTAAATTACATTAAAAAGTTTATCTCTCAAAAAAATCAACTTACATCCATAATTTCGCCAACCGTCTTACGGTTTTTCGATCAGCCCACGTGTCCTGACGCGAGTTTCACATTTTTCCCCCATCCCACAAAAGTGCTCAACGCCGCTAAAGAAGTTTTCACTTCAAAAATACACATTAGCAAGAAATTCTAAAATAGGCATTTGGAGCTTTATTTTTAAATTACTCGCTTCAATATCGCCTGTTTAGTTTTCAAATAAAAATCTGTTGGAATTTACACGGTAGAGGTTAAAAATAAGATAACTCAATTTAGAAAGTACTCGCGTCTATATTTCGCGTGATATCCACTGAATTAAAATTCATTTTTGAAAGGAAAATCACTCGTCATATTGATGCGATCGTTTCAGAATAAAGCCTATGGACTGGTTAATCCGGCTCAAAGGTTCAAGATAGTGTAATAAATACTTCGTAAGCGCAAGTAAATTAATTACCGTGATATTACATTTCAATAGCGCTAAAGCGGATAACTTTAAGCATATATTGATGATTGTATATACCTTGCGTTAGTAATGTATATACCTTGTATAAATAAACCTGAGTTCAGTTTGTGAATAGACATACTATTTTATTATAACTTTTATAAAAAAAAACATTTTATTTATTTATTTTATTTAAAAAATGCACAAACAAACTGTAAACATGGCAGACATAATGCTAAAGGCATTATATACAAGTCAGTCGTAGGTCTTAATAGAAAAAATACAGGCATTACATTTTATCAGTCAATTGTGTTGGTATGGTTGCTGAAATTAATGGAATCGACTCAATCGTAGATAAACTTATTCAGTTTTGTAACTCACATACATTAGTTATTTCTTAAAATAGCGCATACGTTTAGACAATGAAGCAAACATGCAAACGTAGCGTAAGTTTTAAAACAATAATAATACATTGGTTCTTTAAGTTTTAGTACAGCCTTTATTCTACACCTACAACATGTATAATATAAAGAACAATATAGAGTAAAACAAAATGAAATAAATTAATTAACTTTACAATTATTACAGCATGATGACAACGTGATGTGAAAATCTTAGAAAATAAAACAAAAGAAACAAGAAAACAATACGGCAAGGCTGTATTCAATTCGAAAAAATGAGTCCTTCAGAAGGCTTTACGCTAACAGTTGTGCTAGCCAATTTGCCACGTACAGCACTTTTTCATCTGTGTCGTCACGTTTCGGACATTTGTCTGTTGCTAAGAAAGAAATTCATCTCCAAAAAAACCGACCAAGTGCGAGTTGGGCCCGGCCGCGGCACCTAGCTAATGTACTTGTATATTTAAGTTGTTTACTCTTTCTGATATTATTTCCTGGCGGATTTATTGATTTGCAGGTAATGAGATTATGTTATTGATTAAATTTCATTGTGAAATCTATGCTAATACTAGCGGACCCAGCGAACTTTGTTTCGACCCCAGCCCTGTCCCGCCCCAGCCCCGTCCCGCCGAGCCCCGTAATTTTAAAGTTAAGCTTTCCCAGCGAATTTTGTTTCGCCCTTAAATTACTAAAATGGCTATTAAAAAATAAGGGTTGATCGTAGAAGGGTGAAAATTGAGGATTGTATGTATTTTTGTATGTTGTATCATAAAAAAATAGAAATTAAAACAAATGTTAAAAATATAAAAAATAAAATTTAGGGGTGGACTACCCCTCACATGTAGGGGGATGAAAAATAAATGTTGGCCGATTCTCATAGATGCCGGATAAGCACAAAAAATTTCATCAAAATCTGTCAAGCCGTTTCGGAGGAGTACGGCAACGAAAACTGTGACACAAGAATTTCATATATTAGACTACACAGCTGAAAAGTTTGTTTGAACGCGCTAATCTCGAAAACTACTAGATCGATTTGAAAAAAAAATTAGGTGGGATAGCTTATTCATCGAGGTGTTCAAGTCAATACTCCAAATTCAATAACAACATTACCGATTCCATTCCAGAAATAATGACTGGAAATGATGACTTGACTTTCTTTAACTTTACTAAAAAGGTTCCTATTAATTATTGTATTTCCATAACTCTACTTACAAACGAGGGTAACAAGAATGTATTTGTACTTATGTTCTGTTTTACTCTAAAATATATGAACTGATTTTAAGCACGGAGATATCGCTGTGTGTGAATTAGGTGGTGGCGAACATAATTCAGTGACAGGCGCTCGCAGCGAAAAACGTTGTAGGTCGTGTGTCAACATTTTTATAGCAATTTTTGTACAAAATTTACGTATCCGTGCATTATATTTTATTAGTAAGTAAAATTTACACTTTAGATCAATGTCAGCGCCAAGCGCCGATTTTTCAATGGTCAGAATCAAACTAATTAGACTCATGTATTATGAAGCGACAGATTTTAAAAAAAATTACAGGTATTTATGATTACTGACAATTAGGTGTATTTTGTTCGACGAATATTTCTTATCTCACTGTTGAAAAATCAGCCCTAGATAAAATAAATAGACAATACAACATTTCATGAATATAGCTTTAGTTTAATTAATTTTCATAATAACAGCCAGCCGTTTGTCGTTTCAACGTTCTCCAATAGTTTTTGACGCTACCGTTGCGACGGTCCCAATTCGATCAATTTAAAAGGAGATGCGCATATCTCAGAGGCCGTAGTGCGAGTTGGAGCGAAAATGATTCGCAAAACGCATCGAGCGAGTAAACGGGATTTTCTTTGATATTGTTTTAGTGTACACGTTAGCCACTAGACGGCGTTGCTTCAGTCCGAAATAAATTCACGTTAATGCGCTAGATGCGTTTGATCCAGAAAGTCTCGCTCTGTCTCACACTACGGCCACAGATACTTTGCACACTGCGACTTTTAGCAGCAATGCAGTCGCGATGTAGCATAGGTGCAGTCGCAAAATGTTAACCTTTACACACTTGCGCGACTTTTAGCATCGGTACCGTCGCGATGCCAACGCACTATAGTAAGATGCATTTCAAGGCAAGTGAGAAGATGGAAATTGACAAGCTATATACTGTATATTTTCGACTGCATCGATGCTAACTAAATACTAACGCGCGACAGCATCAATACAAAATTAAGTAAGCCCCGATGCTGTCACGCGTTTTGGAAACGCGTTACTGCATTGATGTAAAGTCGCATCGTGTAGGGGTTTAAATGACGGGGGAAAACGCCGCGAGGGCTGCTAGTGTTTGAGATTTTTAATATATATTTATTTTTAACCCGAGCGTTGTACGAAGAAATTCCTATAGACCTACAAAACTCTATCTCTACTCTACAAATGGGTCTAGCTCTAGAGGTACGGAACCCAAAAAAGTTGGTTTATTAGCATTGTTTCGTGTGTGGCACCGATTTACGTAAAAGCCCGCAGACGCACGTTAAATCCAATAACGAGACCTATGTTTTACGTCGCTATTACACAGAATGACAGTTTATATAGCCAGCCTTATAGCCACCTACGGGTTTGCGAGCCTAATTTTTTGTTCAATTATTTTTTTATCGCGGTACCTTACGATTATTTTTTGAAGAAGAAGACATCGACTTTATATGGGTATTTTCGGTAATCTCAATAAATATATGCCTAATAGAGATAACGTTACATGAGTGGTTTGGTATTAAAACAGTATACTAAAAGTTGGAGTTTTCATTTATACAAGAAGTGCATGAGTTAGGTGACAAAATTTAAGTACCTGGGTCACTGGCTCACCGATGATCTCAAGGATAATCCAGATATTGAGAGTCAGCGGAGGTCGCTGGCTGTAAGATGTAACATGCTGGCTCAAAAGTTTGCACGATGTACTAATACAGTTCAGATAACTCTTTTCAGAGCTTGCTGTCAATCCTTCTACACGTGCTGCCTCTCCTTCGTGTCCAATATAATAACGCACTCAAGATATTGCTGGGGCTGTCGAGGCGTTGTAGCGCATTGGGAATGTTTGCAGAGGCGCACATCGACGACTTCTACGCCATTATACGAAAAAGATCCACATCAATGGTCACTAGTCTCTTCTCCAGCACTAGCGGTCTCCTGAGCATGTTCAAAGACCGGTGAGACACGCCGCTGCTGCGTCACACCAGATGAAATTTCTTGTCTTCTTGTTTTAGCAAATTCAACTGAAACAACTTAAAGGGAAAACTCAATTAAATATGGCAAACTTGACTTTAAGAAATGAAGAAATTTTTACTTTTTTTAACTTACTTTATATATATATATATATATATATATATATATATATTATATATAGATATATAAAACAAAGTAAAAAGTAAGTTAAAGAAAGTAAAAATTTCTTTACTTACTTTTTACTTTGGTTTGGTTTGGTTTTGGCTTTTTAATTGGTGTCAAATAAGCATTTAGACTGTATAACCGACAATATTGTGTTAACTCAGTTTAATGCCACAACGTTGTCAAAATAAGTCTGGAAAAAGTTTGACATCGCTAAAACTAAACAAAACTTCGCACATGACTTTTTGAGTATCAAAATTTATGAGTAGCTTTAGAAGTTGTTACAGAGAATATATATAGTTTCAGAGTTTTAAATAAAAATGCGCACTTTATAAGAATAAGGTGAGTGAAATATCGAGGTAAGTCACTTTGATCATTTATTTTCGTAAGAAATATGAAATTAAATTAAATTCAATTCAATCTGTTTATTTCAGAAAGCAAGGTTCCATATTATTATTACAGTAAACTTACAAATTGTAGTTTGTAGGGAAAACATAAAAATTGGAATTTTCATGGGTGTTGTGGTACCACCGTTGTGTCTGATTTCCATAACCCAAGTGCATTAGCTACTTACTTTGGAATATATATATTATATATTAATAATATATTAATAATAAGAATATATATATATTATATCTCAATTAAATATGGCAAACTTGACTTTAAGAAATAAAGAAATTTTTACTTTCTTTAACTTACTTTTTACTTTGTTTTATATATATATATATAATATATAATATATATATATATTATATAGTAAGTTAAAGAAAGTAAAAATTTCTTTATTTCTTAAAGTCAAGTTTGCCATATTTAATTGAGATATAATATATATATATTCTTATTATTAATATATTATTAATATATATAATATATATATTCCAAAGTAAGTAGCTAATGCACTTGGGTTATGGAAATCAGACACAACGGTGGTACCACAACACCCATGAAAATTCCAATTTTTATGTTTTCCCTACAAACTACAATTTGTAAGTTTACTGTAATAATAATATGGAACCTTGCTTTCTGAAATAAACAGATGTAGCAAACCTTTGTTTACAACACATTAGTTCCTATGACCGCTAAGAGATGGCGCTGCATGTTACTTACCTCGCGCGGCGGCTTGATTTCTTCGGATCTACAAAGCGTTCCAAGACATTTCAGTCATCATTCAATATTCCAAGGGTGCAACTCGGAAACTATAATACTTTCACCGTGTTGAAATATTTTTAGTAAGCCGAAGGAATCCCTTATTAATATTGTTTGCCCGGCACTGAGTGCGTGCATTTACCATAGTAAGTCACGTTGCTTAGTCCAAATTCTTGTACACTTCATTAATAAAGTACTTCGTGAAAACTACGTGGTTTACCTCTCGTCGTCTCTCTCCGCACCGTTATCTACAGCCTAAGGACTACTACAATCTGGCGACCAACGGGGGCAACAACGACCCGAAGTACGTAGTCACAAGATACGGACGGATAACGACGTACAAGGTATCAACGAAGCGTCAAGACCAACCAAAGAAGGCCAAGATGGGTATCAACCTCACAGACGACCAGTTCAACCGCCTTATTGCGTCTCTCAACAATCGTCGCAGCACCCTAGCTTCATGCAAGTCTTCATACGGTGGCACGAAAAACTCTGAAGCTGTCGAAGCATTCCTAGCTGCCGTGCGAGTCTTCAAGAAGGTGGAAGGAATCTCTGACACAGACGCCTTAGACGGAGTCCCGTTGCTTCTGCACGATGAGGCAGCAATCTGGTGGCAGGGAGTGAAGGAGACTGTCACTACTTGGTCGCAATTTGAAGAGCAGCTTCGTGCTAATTTTGCACCTAAGAAGCCAGAATACCTCATCTACCATGAGATTATAAGCGAACGTCAGGCGAACCATCAAGATACTGCTACCTTCATTGCGAAAAAAAGAATGCTCTTTTCGCAGTTACCGCAAACTGAGCAATTGAAAGAAAAGCAGCAGCTCGATCTCGTGTATAGTTTGCTAAACATAAAGATACGCGATAAAGTACCTCGGGCAAGTGCAGTGAGTTTTGATGACCTGCTACGTGACGCCCGTGGTGTTGAACAAGTCCTTCAAGAAAAGGGTGAACCTATACCAGTGACTTCAACAGCAAAGGTCAAACCAAAGGTACGCTGTCGTTACTGTAAATGCTTAGGCCATAGCATAGACGAATGCCGAAAAATGAAAGCTGCAATGAAGGATAATGATAACAAGACGCAACTAGAAGTCACTACCAACAGCAAGCCTCAAGAAATAGCTAAGGTGTCCTGTTATGGTTGTGGAGCACCTGGCGTCTATCGCAGCAGTTGTTTGACGTGCACTGGAGACAAAGCTGAAAAGAAAGTTAGTTTCTGCGCTGTAAAAGTAGAAGTCGCTACATACGCACGTCCGACAATATATGTCAACATAGGCGGACATATTGAGACTGCCTTCGTGGATACATGCGCAAAATCCAGTGTGGCCTCCTTCCAGCTGTTCGACAGACTTCGAAAGCAAGGCCAAATCTTCGATAAACAAGACGTTCTCATCACGCTGGCTGACGGAGTCCCTCGAAAAGAAAACGTCTGCACCTTTAATACAACTGTTGAGCTCTGCGGAAAAAAAATTGACACCAACTTCATAGTACTGCCACACTCCAAAGATAATCGTACTTTGTTGGGTATAGGATTTTTGCAGAACGCAGGTTTACAACTAAACCTAGGCCAATTCACCTGGAGATTCATTGATAGCCCAAATGAAGAGTATGAGCTCTATACGGAGGACTTTGTTAACTTCAATGAAGAGGGGAAGAACTCTCCACCAAGGATGATCAACGTATCAGCCGTATCACCCGCTCAGCCAATAGCAGCGAAAGCACCTAACCTTCCCACACCTACAATGATGACACTTTCTGCTGAGCCCTCACTACCATTAACATCAAGGTCCCCTCACCTAGTGAACCACGCGGATCTACCATCTGAAGCAGCCGCTACTGGCTACCGACTTATCCCTATTGACGTATCTGATACCCCACTTCACGTAAAAAGGTTCAAGGCAACTGTTTTCGATGGTTTTTCTCCACGTCTAAATTATATAATGCAGGATGCGGTAATGAATACCAATGTTGATGACAGTTTTTTGTCTCCACATTCGCAAGACTTGTTTCCAAGTGTCCATATAAATTCAATCAGCGTTGACAGCTCATTAAATGATCAATTGAATAAACTATTGGAAGAGTACAGCGATGTTTTTATTGATAACGGCAAACCTACTAATGCTACAGAACACATTATACAAACATCAGACCACCTACCGATTTCCATGCCTCCATATAGGCTATCACCTTCACGCAAGGAAACTCTAAGAGAAGAGTTGAATAAAATGTTAAAAGATGGTATCATTGAGCCCTGCTCCTCACCTTGGGCATCGCCTGTAGTAATGGTCCCAAAACCGAATGGCGCGACTCGCGTTTGCATAGATTATAGGAGACTTAATGCCATAACGGTACCTGATACTTACCCGCTACCGAGGATTGATGACCTGCTGCATGATGCGAAGCCCTCTCCATACATGTCTGCGCTAGATTTAAAAGCTGGATACTGGCAAGTAAAGGTACGTGAGAAGGACCAGGAGAAAACTGCATTTATTACGCCTTTTGGAATATTCAAATTCACTAGAATGCCTTTCGGATTGCGAAATGCTCCTGCCACATTCCAAAGATTAATAGATAGATTTCGCATCAGCCTAGAGGGTATCAAGATGCTGGCGTATTTAGATGATTTGATTGTGTTTTCATCTGATTTTCAAACCCACCTTTCTGACCTCAGAGCAATTTTTATGAAGATTAGGGAGTTTAACCTGACGGTTAATAGAGAAAAGTGTAGATTTTGCTGTTCTTCAATAAAATATCTAGGACACCTAATCACACCTAAAGGATTGGAGATGGATCCTGAAAAAACGGCTGCGATCTGTAATTTACCTATACCTCGCAATCTGAAACACTTGCAGACATTCTTGCAAACTTGTTCGTGGTATCGTCGTTTTATCGAAAATTTCTCACGGATTGCTGAACCCTTAACGCGTCTGACCAAAAAGAAGGCTGTATGGGCTTGGACTGAAGATCAAGACAAGGCGTACAATGAATTAAAGAGATTACTGACAACAGCGCCGATTTTGAAGCAAGCTGATTTCTCGAAACCTTTTATTCTCAAAACTGACGCCAGTAACTATGCTCTCGGGGCAGTTTTGGTCCAGGGGGAGGGAGAAAGTGAACACCCCGTTGAATATGCTAGTCGTCTTCTTACCTCAGCAGAACGTAATTACAGCACTACTGAGAAAGAAGCCCTAGCCGTAGTTTGGGCTATAAATAAGTTTGCTGGATACATAGATGGCTCCCCAATAATAGTTATTACTGATCACCAGGCACTGAAGTGGTTAATGTCGCTAAAGTCTCCCACAGGCAGACTAGCACGCTGGGCTTTGCAGCTCCAAGGGTTTGATATTACTATAAAATATACGCCTGGTCGAACAAACGTAGTGGCAGATACATTGTCCAGACCCCCATGCACTGACGAGAATACAAAACTTTGTGACATATGTAGTGTCATGGTAGACATGCCTCTCCGAAGTAAAAGCGAGGTTAGAAACGAACAGTTAAAAGATGATCGAATCACAAAGATAGTCCGCGCTCTAGAAGATGACAAAAGGAATGAAGATGCCCATTACTGGAGTAACAAAGGATATTTTCTTAACAACGGTCTACTGTACAGAAATAACCCTAACCTTGAGAATGATGATGCTCAATTAGTAGTACCTCAGCATGAATGGGCAAACGTGTTGTCCACATATCACGACAGTCCATTAGCAGGACACTATGGAGGTGAAAAAACCTATGAAGCTATTGCAAAGCGCTATTTTTGGACGGGTATGAGAAAATATATCCAAGCCTACGTAAAGAATTGCATAGATTGCCAACGTTACAAGATAAATAACCAGAAGCCTGCAGGGTTGCTACAAACGACAGCAATGAATCAACGTTTTGAGGTTCTGGCGTTTGACTTATTTGGCCCATTACCTGCATCAGAGAAGGGAATGACTTGGATATTTATAGTGGAAGACTTGGCAAGTAGATGGGTGGAGTTATTCGCATTGGAAACAGCCACTGCTGAAAACTGTGCTTTGACACTCATAAATGAAATTTTTTTACGGTATGGTTTTCCGAGACGCATGATAAGCGACAATGGCACTCAGTTCGTTAGTGCTGTCATGCAACAAGTCGCGTTTTGTATGAAGGTTAAGCATGCTTTCACCCCAGTATATCATCCCGAAACGAATCCCGTGGAAAGAAGGAACCGGGACTTGAAGACACAATTGGCTATTCTGTTGGGTGACAATCATCGAGACTGGCCTAATCAATTACCGTGCATAAGGTTTGCAATGAACACAGCCCAATGCACGTCCACAAATTATACTCCAGCTTTCTTGACGTTTGGAAGGGAGTTGAAAACCCTAGACGATAACTGGCACAATTTCAGAGCGATACTTATGTCAGAAAACTTCGTGCCTGAAATCACTCCCAAGCTATTACAGTTGGCCTCGACTTTAGAACGGGCAAAAGAAGTCCAAGAAATGAAAGAGGAACAAAGAAAAGAATACGCAGATCAACAAAGACGCAGAGATCCAGGGTACAATATCGGTGACCTTGTCATGGTAACTTTACACCCTGTTAGTAAAGCCTCACAGGGTATTTGTGCCAAATTTGCTCCACGCCGAGATGGTCCATACATAGTAAAGAGAAAACACGGTCCTAGCTCGTATGAGATTGCTCGTCCAGAAGATCCTACTATATCTCTAGGAGTGTATCATAGTAATGCTCTTACTGCATACTCTAACAATCAGTCCAGTCTCCCTGAACCTGTACAAGCGCTTAGAAGAAGGGGCCGACCAAAGAAAACTGGTCCTAAGCCCGATATCGGACTTCAGCCAAAACGGGGACGCGGCCGTCCTAGGAAAAATACTCAATAACAATAATCTTATCCTGTCTTCCTCGTCGGGACGACTTCAGAGACAGAGGGGGAGATTGTAGCAAACCTTTGTTTACAACACATTAGTTCCTATGACCGCTAAGAGATGGCGCTGCATGTTACTTACCTCGCGCGGCGGCTTGATTTCTTCGGATCTACAAAGCGTTCCAAGACATTTCAGTCATCATTCAATATTCCAAGGGTGCAACTCGGAAACTATAATACTTTCACCGTGTTGAAATATTTTTAGTAAGCCGAAGGAATCCCTTATTAATATTGTTTGCCCGGCACTGAGTGCGTGCATTTACCATAGTAAGTCACGTTGCTTAGTCCAAATTCTTGTACACTTCATTAATAAAGTACTTCGTGAAAACTACGTGGTTTACCTCTCGTCGTCTCTCTCCGCACCGTTATCTACAGCCTAAGGACTACTACACAGATTGAATTGAATTTAATTTAATTTCATATTTCTTACGAAAATAAATGATCAAAGTGACTTACCTCGATATTTCACTCACCTTATTCTTATAAAGTGCGCATTTTTATTTAAAACTCTGAAACTATATATATTCTCTGTAACAACTTCTAAAGCTACTCATAAATTTTGATACTCAAAAAGTCATGTGCGAAGTTTTGTTTAGTTTTAGCGATGTCAAACTTTTTCCAGACTTATTTTGACAACGTTGTGGCATTAAACTGAGTTAACACAATATTGTCGGTTATACAGTCTAAATGCTTATTTGACACCAATGCACCAAGTTATTACTTATTAATAGTTACGACGGAAGTACTGAAAGTTTTTGGAATTGACTAGAAAGAAGAGCTACTGATGATATTTGATGATGAAGCTGTAAATGCATAAAATAACATGTGCTCTTTGTTTTTATAATTTGGTGATAATTTGAAAAGACGGCGCAGCATGTGGAAATTAATTTCACTGAGAGGAATGTTATTATTTGTTTTGCAATGGTTTCTGGATCATAAATAATGCTTTGATCGGCTTCAATTGAAAACCCATTATTTAATATATTTTTTTGGCTCGTTTGATGAGTCTTAATGTCGAAATAATCTCAGTGATCATTTTCGTACAAGGTGTCTTTCTACTGCGAATGCTGTAAAAAACATGAGTCCTGTGCGACTAGCAATAAACTTTAAGTAATGGTTGGCATATCACTAGATGAAAGCTGGTATGGGCTGCATTTTGCCAGGAGAAAAAACTACAATAGTATTTAGGCGTGAAAGGGTTTTGAACCACGCGGTTTCCTTATTAAGGTTAGGCGCACGGTCGAAAACGCCTTTGTTTGGATTGGTACGGGCAAACATTGGAAGAGTTTAACGAAGGTAACTAATTTTTAATATTTTATATTATCGAAGGCTACCAAACCTGGAATGATTGTAATAACTTCAAATGAAAAAGGAAATTTCGCCATTAGAATGATTTTAATAAGGATTTGCCAACAAAAAATAAAACGACACAGGCCCTGACATGAAAAAAGTTGATTGTTTAATTTTCTTATAGAAAACAGGTCCTTGTATGTATATGTTAACCATTTTCATTGATGGAGAGCTGTGTTACTGCAAATTAGTCTGTTAATAATTATTTACTTGTTGTCTCCAAAAATATTAAAAAGCCAAATTCTCCTTAGACACGATAATATTAAAATATTCTCTCTATGTACCCTTAAGTTGATATGACTACGTTTGAAAACACGTCGAAAGAAGATACTAAAGTCGAGTTCTACTTTATTTACTTCCATTTTAATTATTATACAGAATTAAACAAATACTACTAAATTATATATTAATAATTGTCTCTTACTTAATCCAGTTTTAGTTTTTCTAAAACTTTCAGTGCGCCACAGGTATACGAAGAAAAGCGAACATTAAACAAATGTTAATCGTATAAAATATTTCCATTTTTGATTTGGACATAGAACTGGTTCATGTGTTAAAAGCAAAATAAAGAATCAAAAGAAAAACTCTTCATAATCCTATATGAGTATAAATGAATAAAAACTAACAAGTTAAAATACGAGCAAAACTACGAAACTTTAAAAGTCAGTTTGATAGTGTAGAACTAAATTTCCATGTGCGAAGATCTACTTCTAGTAGTGCTGTCAGGTGATCGCCCATTTACTTGACATTTCCTAATTTTAAGACATAATTTCATATAAAAGTAAAATAAGATCAACGTAGATTTTAGTAAAATAAAAAAGACTATTTCAATACAGAAGTATCGATAAGAATATTTCGCAACTTGATAATGGTACTATTGACAAAACTATAAGAGTTACGTTTTTTGCCATTGGGTATCGAAACCCTAAAATACAAATCATTTTTTAAAAACCGAAGTCTCCTAATTTTTAAAGTTATCTTTTTCACCTGTTTCACCTCTCTCATCCCAATATCAAATCCTTATTTTTCTTCAGTCTAATCCTTAATTTAAAAAAAATATATTAAAATAGCGCATAAATAATACCAAAGAGCTTTCAATAAAAATACTGTGCTAGAACGGCCCATTTAATATTATCGCATAAAAAGAGGTGACCTTATATTACCTTTATTAAATACTAATAGTTGTCAACTATATAGTTAGCTCGTCACATTTACGTTCCTTTTTTTCAGTCACAGTAGCGATACTAACGCGCGACTGCATCGATGTCAAATGAAATCTGTTCTTTGCATGTGTCGTGATACTTTCTATGCTAAAACTGCTGCATCAATGTTAAAAGTTGCAGTGTATTAAACGGTCTAAGAGTATGCATGCTTGCAATCTTTAGTAAAGACAAGTTTGTTACTGGTTCTATGTATATTTTGGTCCCGATTTGGGCATCATTTAAGCCAGCACTATTTGCGAACCGAGCGATTGAATAAAAGTGGACTTCTCTGCCTATTCGGTGGAGACTCACAAGTTATTGAACGTAGTTCGCCTTGGTTGTTTCCGATAAATCTTTGACGTCTTACTTTTGGGGTTTTTAGGGTTCCGTTGCCGAATGGCAAAAAACGAAACACTTATAGTTTCGTCAAGTCTGTCTGTCTGCTCATCCACATGTCACAGCCACTTTATTCTGAAACTATTAGTATAACACAGTTGAAACTTAGAAGGGAGATGTTTTTTGTTATTCGCTTTATGATTCTCATACAAAAAAATAAAATAAAATAAGGCGGGAGCTCCCATACACGAATCACCCACCTAAAACCTAAAATATTTTTTATGCCAAACCAATTCGTGTAGGGTGTCTATGGATAGATATTTTAAAATGACATAGAGGTTTATTCAACCATTTTCTCTTTAAGTCTAACGATTAAGAGATAGAAGCTTCCATATTAGTAAAATGGGCGTCCCCCCATCAAATTTTTTAACTAAGCGAGTGTAAATTTTGAAAAAAGTACATGATGTAGATCTTGACAAAAACTTTCAAAGAACATTAGTTTGAACGAGATCAAACAAGCAATTTTTGAGATAGAGGACATTTTTTGTAAAGTTGTTTTGAAAACCTATTACGTTGATGTTTATTTTTAAATAAATCAACTCCAATAAAAAGTTTAGCTTTTCGCATAATGTCTTTGATTCTTTTGTATTATTTTTTGTATTCTTATGTATTTTATGATTATATTATTATTGAATTTCGTTTAGTGAGGAATGCTGGGAGATATTTTATCTGCTTGAAGACTAAACTTTGTTTACCCTTTGTTATCCGAAAATGTAAAAGTATCCCTTTTTTCCCATCGGTAGTGACAATAATCGTAATTATCAGAGCCAAAAAGTCGTTCCATAAATTCGCGCCACGAAAACACTTACTGAATTTCAAACAAATCCAGAATAAGCCACATCAAAGGATATAAAAAAAGAGAGAAGAAACGTCTAGATTCAACAAGATGAATCTTTTGATTTATGATAGCCCTTATTGTCCAATGTTTGTCGTAAGAGATGAAAAATAGTCCTGCTGCTTATGATTGGGCAAAAACATCATGCGAAAGCGTGAATGTTTCATAAGTTTCATAACGTCACTAGGTTTTGATTACGATTTCTAATTAGATATACCAAAATAACATTGAGTGGGATGCCATTTTTAGTAATTTACGAATAAAAATAGTGTTGTTCCTAAATAATCGGAACCTAAATTTTTATTCAATTATTGTTTTCAATCGATTATAAAATAGTTGTTTTGTGTTGCGTTTAAGTAAAATACCTTATTGTAAGTGTTATCAAATACTAGCGGTCCCCCGCGACTTCGCCCGCGCGTTTTGAGTTTGCTCCCTCCCCTCCCGTCGCAGCGTCATGTTTAATATTGTAAAGCCTTTCTCGATAAATAAGCTATCCAACACAGAAATATTTTTTCAAATCGGTCCAGCAGTTCCTGAGATAAGCGCGTTCAAACAAACAAACTCTTCAGCTTTATAATATTAGTATAGATTAGCGCAAGCGCACGTTGTACTTAAGCTGCGAACATTATTTTGGTGCGGAGTTATGTTAAAACTGTGATAGCTCCTAAGATATTAATTGAAATCAAATGATATAAAGGGCAACTTGGTTCTAAATGAAATGCTCGTGATGACGAATGTATTTATTTTGATAAGAATTAATACCTGTGTGTATAATACACCTCTAAAAATAATGCATTATTTTTTTTACAAATTTATTAACATAAAAAAGGTTGTAGTAAGACAACCATAAAAGATAGACATATGCTGTTGCGGACTTTATTATAGAACTCTTAATGCTGAACCATCCTGTCATACATGATTTTTGTGTAACTTAAGCGGTTTCCGCAGCGTACGCAGCGGAAGCTCTCAAAAGGAATATCTTTCTCCCGTTTTCGCAACATTTTTCATTTCTGCTGTGGTCTTATGAGTTGTATCTTTATTTTATATAGCCTAAAGCCTGCCTCGATAAATGGACTATCCAACGTAAAAAAAATTTTTCAAATCGGGCCAGTAGTTTTTGAGATTAGCGCGTTCAAACAAACAAACAAACAAACAAACTCTTCAGCTTTATAATATTAGTATAGATATTGTAGGGGTCACGTTGTGCATACGCAGCGATAAGTCACGGGCGACCGCGTCCGATCGCCAGTCGATCGCCGGGAACCTAGACGGACACGCGTAACTTAGATCTTAATATTATCGCATGTACTTATTGTGTGCAAGGACAATAAAACAAGTCGTTTCGTGTATAAACTGTTTTATTGAGTTCTCCCGTAGACAGGCATCCTTACAGTGGTGACCCGCGCTAATTTCCACGTTGAGGTCCTGTCACGGTTGAGAAAGTGCAAAGGTGAACGGACCGGCGGCGGCTCCCTGTACGCAACAGGTTAAAGATGGCGAACAAGCGAATTTAGCAGCGATTTCAGTCGCGGCGCGTATACCGGAATTTTGGGTAGAGCTACCCAGACTCTGGTTCGCCCAATTCGAAGCGGTGGTGGAACCACAGAAACAAAGTGAGGAAGCGAAGTTCCAGTTCGTCATAGCGAAATTAGGCCGTGACGTCATGCAGCAGGTGGCGGATATGGTTTATAACCCGCCGGAAGAAAACAGCTACACTAAATTGAAGGAGAAGTTGATACAAATTTATGAAGAATCGCCGGAGCGTCAATTTCAAAGGTTAGTGGGAGAATTAGACCTGGGAACTCAGAAGCCATCACAGTTACTGCGGCGAATGCGTGATCTAGCGCGTAACTGCAAGGCTAGCGAAAACACGGTGCAGTGCTTGCAGCCAGCCAAGATCAAAAATTGGAAAACGTAGCGGGAATAGCAGACAAGGTTTTGGAGAGCTTAAATAATAATCAAAGCACGGCAGAAATCGCGGCTGCAGGTAATCAGAAAGCCAGCACCACAGTAAATGAAACAATGACGGAGTTGCTGTCGCAAGTGAACAAGCTGGGCCTGGAAGTTGCATCATTGAGGCAGCAAGTTAGCAGCGGAGGACAACCAAACCACAGGAATAGCAGACCTCAGAACCGGGGCAGGCAGTTCAGAGCCAGATCGCCGAGCAGAACACCAACGAGCCCGGATTGGTTGTGCCGATTTCATTACAGATACGGCCCACAGGCGATCAGATGTGAGCAGCCGTGTAATTGGAAACCTACGTCGGGAGGTGACGTAGCCGCCATCGAGAACAATCGTCTCTGTGTGTTGTGCGTAAAAAATAGGATAAACTTTTTAGTTGATACAGGCGCGAATATATCAGTGATACCGTTAAGTCAAGTCGACAAAAGGCTTGTAAGTGAAAGTGAAACGTACAAGTTATACGCGGCTAACGGCTCAGAAATAAGGACGTTTAGGACTGTAAGTTTAGAATTAAATTTAAGGTTAAGAAGGGCTTTTAAATGGAACTTTGTAATAACCAAGGTCAGTCAACCGATAATAGGGGCTGATTTTTTAAAACATTTCGGGTTAGTAGTAGACCTAAGCGCAAAGAAATTAGTGGACAAAGTTACTAACTTGTCAACCGTGGAGTCATTGTCGAATTGTTTAGAACCATCCGTGTATACGTACGGGAAGGACCACGTGTGTCTAGAGCTCCTTAAGGAGTTTCCAAATATTACGAAACCGATGAATTTCAAAACCGAACAGAAACATAACGTGTTCCACTACATAGAAACATTTGGTAAACCGGTATTTTCAAAGGCAAGGCCGTTGCCGCCAGATAGGTATAACCTTTTCAAGAAAGAATTTCAGGAAATGCAAGACATGGGCATCTGCAGGCCATCCAAGAGCGAATGGGCGAGTCCGCTCCACGTGGTGCCTAAGAAGGACGGGACACTACGTGCCTGCGGTGACTTCAGGCGGCTCAATGCAATTACAAAGCCGGATCGGTACCCCATTCCCCGAATGCAAGACTTCACGTATGGACTAGCGGGTAAGCAATTATTTTCAAGAATTGATGTAAAAAGAGCATTTCACAATATACCAGTCCATCCAGACGATATAGAGAAAACAGCGATAATAACACCGTTTGGGCTGTTCGAATTTCCCCGAATGACGTTCGGCCTCTGTAACGCAGCTCAAACGTTTCAACGGTTTATGGATAATGTTGTTTTAAAAGGTATCGAACACATAACTGGGGAAGAAGGAGAAGGCGAGAGTTCACACATATTCTGTTACATTGATGACGTAGTCTGTGCAAGCACATCACAAGAACTGCAATTAAAACACCTGAAATTGGTTTTTCAACGATTTGAGGACTACGGACTAACTATAAATATGTCTAAATGCGACTTCCTGCAAAGTAGCGTTGAATTTTTAGGGTATCATGTGTCACCACAAGGAATTGGGACGTTAGACGAAAAAGTTAAGGCCGTGTTAGATTACAAACGACCAGAAAATGTCGAGCAACTGAGACGCTTCCTCGGTATGATTAACTTTTACAGATTGCACCTGCCAAAGGCTGCGGAGCAGCAGAGCGAGCTCAACAAGTACCTGCACAACTCAAAAAAGAACGACAAAACTAAGATCGAGTGGACGGAAGCTGCGGTGAGTGCGTTCGAGCAATGTAAGGTAAGCCTAAAAAGCGCCGTTACTTTAGCTCACCCGTTAGAAAGAACCCCGCTTTCGCTTATGACAGATGCGTCAGATACATGTATCGGTGCAGTATTGCAGCAATGGAACGGTAAAACTTGGACACCCTTAGGTTTTTTCTCAAAGAAACTCTCGGATACACAAACTAAATATAGTACCTACGATAGGGAACTTTTAGCCATGTATATGTCAGTGCACTATTTCAGGAACATGATCGAAGGTCGCGAATTAGTAATCTATACAGACCATAAGCCGCTAACATTCGCATTTAGTAAAGCAAATTCAGACAGAGAGATACCTAGGCGGATACGACAGTTAGCCTATATTAGTGAATACACGACAGAAATACGCCATGTAGTAGGTAGCGAAAACATTGTAGCAGACGCGCTATCGCGCGTCGAGGCGATCGCTTGCCCAACAACGCTAGACTTCGCAGAAATAGCCGGCGAACAGGAAGTTGACGATCAACTTACAATGTTGCGAAACGAACCAAGCGATATCTCACGAATACAATTAAAAGAATGCTTAGTGCCAGGTTTGAATAAAACGATCTACTGTGAAGTCTCTACTGACAAAGTGAGACCTTACATTCCTAAGGATTTCAGAAAGAAAGCGTTTGAAACAGTCCATGGTATCAGTCATCCCGGGGTCCGCACTACTAGAAAACTTGTGTCACAAAGGTACTTTTGGCCTGGACTAAATAAAGATGTAAGGACTTGGGCCAAAACGTGTATAGCGTGCCAACGCGCAAAAGTATCGCGTCACACGGTGTCTGATGTAGGACAGTTTGAACCGCGTGAAAAATTCGAACACATACATGTTGACATAGTAGGGCCACTTCCGACCACTCAGTAGGGATTCAAGTATTTAGTGACAGTAATTGATAGATTCAGTAGATGGCCAGAGGCTTTTCCTGTTCACACGATCACAGCTGACGTGGTGGCCAAAGTAATCTTTGAAGGATGGATTTGTCGTTTCGGTAGTCCCAAAATCATTACGAGCGATCAAGGCCGTCAGTTTGAAAGCGATCTTTTCAATAGTTTAATGAAAATACTAGGAGTAAGGAAAACTAGAACTACCCCATACCATCCACAGAGTAATGGGATGGTTGAGCGTTGGCACCGCAGTATGAAAGTGGCGCTAATGGCTAGATTAGGGCACAATTCGTGGAGTGAGGAACTGCATACGGTACTACTAGGAGTAAGGGCCGCAATGCGTAGTGATTCGGGTTTAAGCGCAGCACAGTTAGTTTACGGACAGGGCATCAGGTTACCAGGCGATTTTTACGAACAAAAGTCGGAAGGAGCACCGAGTGAACACGTATACCTAGAGCAGTTGCGGCGCACACTTAAAGATTTACATCCAACTACAGAGATACATTCTAATTCGAGAAAGATATTTATTCATCCTGATTTAGAAAAAGTTAGTCATGTGTTTATTAGAAACGACGCGGTACGGAAGCCTTTACAGCCACCGTACGACGGTCCTTATGAAGTTGTGAAAAGAGAAAGTAAATATTATACTGTTCGATTACCTAATAGAGATGCACAAATTTCTATTGACAGGCTTAAACCAGCGTACTTATTAAAAGAACACGAAAACACGAGCAATAATACGCCGGTAGCAACAGAAAAATTGCCAAGCAACATAACGAGCAAAGCGTCGACCACAATAGGTACGAAGTCAGTAACACGTAGTGGACGGGCAGTTAAGTTACCCGTACGTTTTAGGATAGATTAAATGATTAGAGTAAGTTGGCCAAATTGGACACTGATGTTGGGCGCTGTTGAGGTGGATGCTGCAGGGCCAGTGTGTTGTTATTTTTTTATTGCAGAGTAGGTCACCTCAGCAGCTACCCGTTTCGGTTAGGACTTTGACCATTAGGGGACATTTTCAAGTCGGCGCCTCTAGAAAGGTGGCCGCAGACGTAGTTAAGGGATAGATAAGGATAACTTAGGTAATTTTATTTCGCACATATAGTTAGTTATGCTCAAGGACCACGTAAGTAGTTACCGCTTAAGTACTACGTTGTGGCGTCGAATGATGATTCGGTCAGTTTATCTAGAACATGGAGGCAAGTTATAACTAGGTCCACTATAGCTAAGTAAGCAACTTTAGAAATATTAATTCGTGAAAATAGACTAATATGTTTTATTGTGTATCTGAATCTTATAAGATATTGTCGTGAAAATTTTAACAAAGTAATAATGGGTGTTAACCATAGTAAGGAAAATGTAAGCTTGGCTCAGGCCAGTGTGACCACAGGAATTGTCGAAACAAAGTTGAATTACTTGGGAATTGTGTTAATGAGCATAGCAATAATCATGGGACTAATACTATGTTATGCGTTGAGACTACGGTGCAAAAGGAAAGTAAGATCGTGGCTTCGGAGGGAAGTTACACATGTAACCTCGGCGACACCCGTAGTCAAGGTGCAGTCGGATCCCCCGCAGACACAACAGTTACCACGGGAACAGTACATAGTGTGTTAAGCGTATACAATAATTTGCGATGATACTAAATGGGCGCGCAGTAGATACTGAACTAAGTAAATGTGTACATCCTATTTTGTAAGTTTTAAGACTTGTGTTATACTCTCAACCCCTATCGTGTTAGTAATAAGTAATACTCATAGATTGAATTCTTGTTAAGTGTTTAAATTGTTAATTGGAACCCCTGTACAGGCAGCGCGATACGGTGTACCGCGAATCCGATAACAATGAGGTCATAGTCTCGGCGCGACGGCGTGCCGTGCGGAATGTGCGCGCTCAGCAGCAAACGCGAGCTGCGCTACAATGTAACCGTATCGCGCAGCTTATGAATAATGTCGTATTGGGAAATAGTTTATTTTTGTGTGAGAATTTTACCCTTTTCCATTTTTTTAAAAAGGGGGGGATGAGTGTAGGCGTCACGTTGTGCATACGCAGCGATAAGTCACGGGCGACCGCGTCCGATCGCCAGTCGATCGCCGGGAACCTAGACGGACACGCGTAACTTAGATCTTAATATTATCGCATGTACTTATTGTGTGCAAGGACAATAAAACAAGTCGTTTCGTGTATAAACTGTTTTATTGAGTTCTCCCGTAGACAGGCATCCTTACAATATATTTTTTTAAATGAAACCTGTTGAAAAATCAAATACTTATTCTACAAATATCATCATTATTTCTAACAATTTATATAAAGAAAGTAGTAAAATGACGAAATAGGTAAATTCTGTGTGTCCTGTGAAAATTGATAATTGTCAACTTATATCCAATTTGATATTATTATTGCACCTTCATCAGTAAAAAATACTCTATTTTTATGTCTTATTAACGTTTTGACACGTCTATTAGTTTCCGAGATCGTATGGTACATTTTAGACAATATGGCGAGTTTTGATGAATATTTCTGTGTAAATAAATACTTGTTGACATGTATCGTTCACAATATTCAAGTTATGAAATAAATACATGTGTTTAAAGATGCATCTCAAGTCATATCATTATTCACATCATATTTATTACCCTTTAATACGGTTTCATCTGATACATGTTTAGTTATATCAATTGATACAAAGTAAATTCTTACACTGAATGCAACATCGACAACAAAGCTACCTTATTCTACAGCAGCTCAGACTTTGGACACCATGTGTATGGTACTGGATTTTTGATCAGGAATGAGCTCCTGGGATGTGTTATCCGTTTTGACGCAGTCTCGGACAGAATCTCTGTAATGCGTTTCAAGAGCAAGTTCTCTCACGTGTCCATAATAAACGCATATGCCCCTACGGAATTGGCTAGTGATGTGGAGAAAGACCAGTTTTATGATGATTTGGGATCAACTTATGACCGGATAAGCAGTTACGACGTCAAAATACTTCTAGGGGATTTTAATGCGCAAATCCGGAGAGAACAAGCGTTTGTGCCTACAATTGGTCTACACAGTAAACATACCGTGTCCAACGACAATGGGTTAAGATTGATCACCTTTGCGGCTTCAAAATCACTCGTGATCAAGAGCACTATGTATCCCCGGAAGGACATTTATAAGGGTACATGGAAGTCTCCGGATGGTAGAACGGTCAATCAAATCGACCATGTCCTCATCGATGACCGACACAAGAGCACTATCCAGGATGTCAGAGTTTATAACTGTGATAGTGACCATTATATGCAAAGAATTAAACTAAAAATGAAGATCAATTCCAAGAAAAGAGCAAAGCTACACAGAGAAGACATCATCGATACGGAAAACTTAAAAGATCCAGTAACTCGATCGCAATTCCAATTAGAGATTGGCAATAGATTTCATGGACTTCAAGTTGATGAAATGGATGTGGAAGCTCTTTGGGACACCATGAAGAATACAATAAAAGAAGTGGGCCTAAAGATCATAGGGAAAAAGAAACCGAAAAGGAAGAGAAAGTGGTGGACAGAAGAATGTGAGAAGATTGTGGAAGATACCAGAAAGTACCGCATTCTTGCAGAACAAAGTCCACAGTGGAAGCAGCAATACAACGACCTTAGACTGAAGTCGAAGAAAATCATACGGAAAGCGAAAAGGAAACAGCTGGAAGACATCATAGCTGAGATACAGACCTTGATAAGATCTAATGAATCACGCAAGTTTTACCAAGAAATACGAGCAGTAAAGAAAGGCTACCAACCCACCACACAATTCCTACTTGATGATGCGGGCAATCTCGTGACAGATTCAGATGATTTAAAGAGCAGATGGCGCGAATATTTCCAGGGCTTACTAAATTGTCCGGAGCCGGAGCAACCCGTCACTTCCGTATCCGGGATAAATGTTGATATGGAAGTACCAGAAGAAGACCCATTATCGTTTGAAGAGGTTAGGAAAGCAATAATGAGGCTCAAAAATAATAAGGCACCCGGCATTGACAGTTTGCACGCCGAGATCTGGAAATACGGAGGAGGTGCTGTCCAGTCAACTCTGTACGAATTGCTTTGCAAAATTTGGACGGCTGAAAAACAGCCCGGCGAATGGAACATTGGAGTCATATGCCCTGTTCATAAAAAGGGTTGTAGGAAGACATGTTCCGACTACCGAGGTATCGCTCTCCTTCCGACAGCTTATAAGGTACTGTCGTATGTGCTTCTGGATAGACTCGAACCGTACGCGGAAAAAATCATAGGAGACTATCAGTGTGGATTCCGGCATAACCGTAGCACCGTGGACCAAATCTTCCTTCTAAAGCAACTGATGGAGAAGAAATGAGAATATGCTCAGAGCATCTACTCGCTGTTTGTCGACTTCAGTAAGGCCTACGACAGTATCGATAGAGAATCATCAATCAACATACTTGATAGCTTTGGCATCCCACAAAAGCTAATTACACTACTTAAGGTTGCGACAAGAGTGAGCAAGATGCGCGTCAGGGTTGGGGGTGAATTGACGGAGGAGTTCGATGTGGTAACGGGACTTAAACAAGGAGATGCTTTGTCTCCAATGCTCTTCAACCTGGCTCTAGAATATGTCATCCGGAAAGCTATGTCTCTGGACATAGGTGTACGACTGAACGGATAACATAGGGTCATTGGTTACGCGGATGACTTGGCTCTCCTGGGCCAGACCAAGGGAGAAGTAGAGATTGCGGTGCAGAACCTTGCTTCTGAGGCATCCAGAGTTGGACTCAGAATAAATCAGGAGAAGACGGAATATCTCCACATGAAGCGTTATAAAAACACAAGGCAACAGCGCGAACATCTGCGATGTGGAGATATTATTTTTAAAGGAGCCGCAACATTTAAGTACTTGGGGTGTACCATTACCGACACAAACACAAGGGAAGAGGAGATAGATACCCGTATACAGAATGCGATGTACAGCTGCCCTTCACAAGGTGCTGGTGTCCAAGCTTCTTAGCAGGAAAACCAAGATACGGATATACAAAACTGTCATAAGACCGATCTTGATGTACGTAAGTATGTAGCGCCAAAGCAGTGTATCTTGGAATACCTCGTGGTCGCCGCCCCGTCGGCCGGCCCAGATTTCGCTGGAAGGACGCCGTCCTATTAGATCTGCATGAGCTACAAGTTGCAGACTGGCAAGAGGCGGCGCAAGACCGGATCAGATGGCGTTCTCTTGTTCGTTCGCGTTCGGAGGCCAAGACACACTTTGGGTCGCTGCGCCAAAGGAGTAAGTAAGTAAGTCAGTAAATTCTTACACTGCATCCATACAACTAAAGTTGTCTCTTTGCTTACAATCATGGGAAACTAATATTTACTGTGTGATTTGATACAAGTAAAGTTATATCAATAATAACGAGAAAAGTAGAACGCTTTAAATCCAAAATTTGTGAAAAGTGATACATCTTCCGAACGCGGGTATTGCGCGGGGCGTCGGGGACGTTACAGCGGGGGCGCCGGCATCCGCGCGGGGTAAGTGCCGCACATACTACTGGACGAGGTGACTGCGTGCGCTGTCGCTGCAGCCCAACATGGGGAACAACGTACGTATTAAATGTATCATTTTAAACAAAATTCTTTTATTTTTCGTGCATTCGCAATAGCAGGGACTAATATCAATTTACACTAAATATTTACTCTAGTTACATGAAAATACACGAATCTATTTATTAATATTAATAATAAGGTAGACTTGACGGGCCGAAACTAGATTTATAAGTATGAGTATTTGGTACTCACTCCTCGACGTTTCGGCTGGACAGCACCGGCCGTGGTCAGCTCGTGACCACGGCTACTGCAATCCAGCCGAAACTTAAGTACTTATATTTATAAATCGCGTTTCGACCCGTCAAGTCTACATAATACTAATTGTAATGAACCGCGAAAGTTTAAAATCTTCTATTTATTAGTGTTATTTTTTTAATTGATATTGTTTTCTTTTCTTATTTATGTTTTATGATGGTCTACAATGAAACTATCATTGTTGCAGCGTCATTCTTGCCCTGCAAAATGCATGTTAGACATGTTAAACATAAATAATGAGAATGAAAAAGATGATCTATCCGTGGCCTGGATGAAAACATTTCTTCTTTTCTGTCAAAATAATGAATAGGTACACCAGTATGTCTAATGGCAAAGAAATATTATAGCAGGGTCCTTTTTAAACTAGATGGTGATTTCGGTTCTTCTCGTAGTGATGATTATAAACCTGGTTCTGATGAATATATCAGTGACAGTTCTTATGATTCTATAAATGTATCTGTATTGCGGCATTAGAAGACGCCTTCAAACTTATGGAATAAGAAGGAATCGTCATTAATGTTAGTGGCGAATACATCACATTTGCCGATTTGCCGATGATATAGTCGTTTTGGCAAGGACGCTGGACGATCTAGGCACTATGCTCGAAGAGCTTGACCGAGTATCCCCACAAGTGGGTCTTAAAATGAACATGGAAAAGACTAAAATTATGTCGAGCTCCCTTGTTGTACCCACTCCAGTAACCGTTGGGAACTCTACTCTCAAAGTTGTCGACGAGTACGTCTACCTGGGATAAGTGTCCAATTGGGTACGTCCAACTTTGAGAAAGAGGTCAATCGACGAATCCAACTCGGATGGGCAGCGTTCGAGAAATTGCGCAAGAGTGTCTTCGCATTTCATCTACCCCAGTGTCTGAAGACGAATGTCTTCAACCAGTAAGTGTTACCAGTGATGACATACAAATTTCTTTCTTTATTCATAAACAGGTTATTATACATTTCCATGTTGCGTCGAGGAATTCTTTTTCAGTAAATAAGTTCAGTGTCTGAAGACAAAAGTCTTCAACCAGTGTGTGTTACCAGTGATGATATACGGATCCGAAACATAGTCTCTAACTATGGGACTTATACAGAAGCTCAAAATCACACAACGAGCGATGGAAAGGGCTATTCTATGTATCTCTCTACGGGCTCGATTCAGAAATGAGGAGATACGTAGAAGAACTAAGGTAACGGACATAGCCTTGAGAATCAGTAAGCTCGAGTGGCAATGGGCAGCATTTTTATTTCATTTCATGGTTACTATAATATTAAAGTTAAAATTAAATTTAAATCAGTTTAAGTAGATGCATACTAAGTTTTCTTTTTATTACTTTATTTTTATTTCTTGTCTTTGAACTGTTTCTTATATCATATTACACAAATATGAGTCCAGATATAAGTCAACTCATATAAAAAAACACATTTTTACGCGAACGTTATTTTATAAATGATAAAAATAAAAAAACACAGCTTTTTCTAGTTTCGTGTTTACGGAGCTTCTGCCGACTAAAAAATACTACTCATTTGTTGGATACCATTGAACATAAGTTGATTTAGTTTCGTATAAAAGTACCTGACAATGCACCAATATCACCTTTCACCAAAGCTTCACACAAAGTTTAAAGTGATACAAATCATTTAGAATCATTATACACGATTTATTTGGTGTGCTTTGATACAACAGACAGTTTTTTTTAAATATCTTGTCCAAATTTAATGCCATTTGAGCAGGAACTTAAAGTATTGTAAGCAATACGGCACTAATGCAAAAAAGGGACTACTTTTGTAAAATAATTATCTTATCAAGTTTTATGATTTTTTAAACACAAAAAGTACTCTTTTGTAAAGTTGTCATTTTCGAGATGTATCAGTTTTCAAAGGACGCACAGAATTCATACAAGAATATTGCTATTGCAATCCTTCTAATACAGTTTTATGTATTACGTTTATTTATAGCTATATGTATAACGATTAAATGAACTAAATAATCCTAATGAGTAAAATCACATTATTGAAAATTTAAGATAACAAGTTCAATTAATTGCGTTCAATTTAATTCTAACATCACTATAGGTACTATGCTTGCAACATAACATTCTGGTCTATCTAATTAAAATTCAGAGTATGGCTTTGGTGTATAAATCTCATATGATCTCTTATTTTTGGAAATTATTTGATGAAAAGTCAGCATTGTACGTATCGGACGCGATAGTAAAAGCAAATGGCAAAATGTACACCAACATAAGAAATATTTACTGATTCATTATTATCCCTTTACACACTTGCGTTACTTTTAGCATCGATACGGGTGCAATGCTGACGCGCGTTAGTATCGATGCATAAACGATGCAGAAGCTGGTCGTTGACGACTGTATCTGTATATTGACAAAGGTATCGATACAAACGCGTGACAGTGATGCTAAAATCTGTTCATTGCTAGAGTCGCGATGCTATTGCGTGTTGCAAAAAAACGTGACTAATCTTCTAAGTTTTGTCAAAGTTAATTACGACCTACGTGTTGTAGTGGCTAAGCACGCTGGGTTTCAAGGCTTCGCTGCTCTGATGTCCCGGGTTCGATTCCCAATCAGGTCAATGTAGTAATCATATAGTCATAATAATTTTCTATAATATCTGGGTGCTGTGGTACCACCGTTGTGTCTCATTTACATAACATAAATGTACTATGTGTTTACTTACTATATGTTTACTTACTTTGGGATCAGAGCAAAATGTATTTATAATTCATCAAAAATGTCTACTGGATTGGATGGTTTCTTTATGAAACTCGTCCATACTTCATAATTTATTTTTAAGGGCATGTATAGTTATTTGCAGCGCATGTATGAAGATTCTTTTTAACTTCCAACTTTTTCGGTGCCTTTGGGTATCTTAACATCATTGAATTTTTCCCTTACGAGTTTCTTTGTGAAACTTTGCTTCCTTGAACCGTTTGACGTTATACGGTATAAGTAAGGTACAAACTTTCTTTGTTATATTATGAAATCAGGCTCCCTTCGATCGATTCATATAAAACATTTATGAAGTAAAGTTTGGCATATTTTACATCTTTTCATAACATGTTTTTATATATTGTCTCTTTTGTAAAAGTATTAAGAAGATAGGAGCAAAACCATAACTTTTCCTGGAATAAAAAGTTATGGAACCCATGCCACAATATTTATTTATAACTGAGCTATGTAGCTCAAATAGGCATTCGAAACTTTGCAGAAAACATTTTGTGTATTCCTCGCGGTGGAATTGAAACTGACGAGATTTCACTATTTGAACCGATTAGGGCTGCCTTCGTTATTAATAGATAGTTAGATTGATTATTAGATAACAATTATTGGTTCAACCAGCGAATAAATTATTACGACTTTAAATGTACATATATTGAAAAAAATACTTTATGCAACTGATAAAATGGTCATTTTAATTCAAGAATAAATGATTCAATAACACCCTATAACTATTGGTTAATTGAGGTGCTTGTAGCGCAGTCATACTTAACCTGACGTCCACGGGCCATTGAACCTTTTTGTGCGGCCCGCCAGCCTGATCCAGGACCCTATGCAAGGCTCGTTAGGAATCTTGGCATGAAACGGGAAAACGTGGATCCAAAATTTAAAATTGATTTAGAAAGCACCCACTTACTCGATATTTACGACACTCATGAATCGCCAAATCGCAGATTATTTTGTAAGTGTGTAGATGGCAGTTAAACTTTTCGCGCTCGCTGCGTTTGCGTACACAATTTGGTTTTGCCGCTGTTCTGATTTTATGGACTTCAAATTTCTTTGCACTTGCTACGCTCGCATCACCCTATTTATACTTCAAAATGGCGTAGTATAATCGATGTCCATTTTTTCGCGCTCGCTTTGCTTGCTACATAGGGGTAAAGACAAATAGGAGTATTTTTTTTCGCTCAGTTCGCTTGCGTTGTTGTGCCTTATGTATTTGCGCTCGCGCTAGTTTTTACTATGTTTCGCAGTGTCCTGTTTCGTATGAAAAGCTTTAAAAGGGGCCCTCCCCTTTTAAAGGGTAAGATCCGTTCGTGTTGCAGCCCGAAATGTAAAACTTTGCTGCGGCTCTCTTTAAAAAAAAACGGCCGGCGAGTTGGACTCGCGCACTGAGGGTTCCATGCCAACTTTAACTGAATTAGGGAATCCACTTACTTCCACTTAGCTAAAATACCACAAAATTTTATTGACAGCAAATGTAACTTTGCTTGTATAGTGTCTGTATGAAGAACAATGTTATGTTTGCGTTTGTTGAAAATGTGCTATATCTCAAATAACTACTTGTTCGATCCCATCCAAATTAATTTACGTTGAAAGTATTTGTTAAGATCTGGGTGACATATTTCTTTTCATAATTTACACCTGCTTAGTTTCAAAGTTAGAGGGGGGGGGGGGAAGCCCAATTTACCACTTTGGAAACGACAGAGTTAAAAAAAATTGATATAGAAACCTCTATCCATAAACACCCTACACGCATAGGCATTCTCTACGCATGTATGGGCCCTTCAATATTATTTTTATTATTTTTTGTATAAGAATCGTAAAGCGGTTAAAAGGATACATCTTCCTACCAAATTTTTTAACAGTGTGATGCTTATAGTTGCAGAATAAAGTGGCTGTGACATACGTGCGGACAGACAGACAGACAGAGTTGAGGAAACTATAAGGGTTCTGTTTTTTTTCCATTCGGCTACGGAACCCTGAAACGGTTGAGTACCACTGTTGAAGCGCAATGGTAGCAACACTTGGGTAGTAATTACTGAAGTTAAGCAACCTACGGCGTGGTCGTGTTTTAATGGATTACATTCTAACCATATACAGTCGCGGTCATCATTTAGAGTCACTGTCAAAAAAAGTCAATTTAAGGGCTTCCCTCAACACCGACTTCTTTTTTAAATAACGAAGCTTTAAAGTTTTTTTCCTTATGAACATGTAAATGAACATCTGTTTTAAACATTTATTGGCCCTGAAAAGTAATTCCTACTTGCTATAAAAAAAAACATGAAGGCTACGAGTATATTGCTTTTTCTCATACTGATTGTTAAAAGTATTCTTCTACAAGCTTCGATTCAACTAATCGCCTCTTTAATTCAACCTTAATTTCCACAAAATTTTTGAAAGGGTCTTTCTAAGTGAAAATTACTGTGATTTTCAGCCTTTTTTTTCTGGGAGATTTACAAAATGGCGATATGAGATGGCCCCGCAAACAAACCAAGATTAATCCCTATTGAGCCATTTTGGTACAAAGTAAAAAAGAAAGTTACAACTTAACAAACTGGCACCCAAACTCAACCTCTGCGTGAGTTTATACTGGTATAAAATGCTATTTTATTAAAAGCACGCAATTATTTAGTTACTTTAACGCATCGCCGTTGTCAAACGGTTCAACCTACATGGGTTACTGGTTATTGAAATTTGATATTATTGCTCTATATTTTTAAAACAAAGTTGGAAAACACTAATTGCAATCTTTAAACCTATAATTTCTCGATATGTAGTCATTAATAATAAAATTATCTCTTGTCCCTTATTACTTGGCCAGTCGTTAAACAGCATGAGAAAATAGCAGATGAGTTTTTACTTCTTCAAAAAGAAAAAAAAAACGAACCTTCGTGATTATAATCATTTATCGGTGTCGATGGAAACCCTTGCTTACTTTTTGAGCCTAGTCAGCGGCTTAATAGGCGGCTTGATAAAATCTGACGGCAAGGTTAGGTGCTTGCCCTGCGCCTCCACAAATTCGCACTGAGCCCGCCTGGTGGAGTATGGCTTAAACTACCTTATCGTGGAGGTAAGGCCTTTGCCCAGCAGTGGGACGTTACATGCTGACTTTACTACTTGCTTACTACTATTAGTTAAGGTTATTTTTTTTAAAGTACGCACAATAATGTTTATTTAATCAATGAGAGAAACTTTTAACCAGTAGTGGGTATTGGTCATCAATCTGTCCCTTATCTCTCTGTGATTGAAGAATTGAAGCAGTTTTAGCTGATTATTTAATTAAGTGCTTTAATTCAGATTAAGTAAAGATAAATTTACCAAATTCAACCAAATACTTAGAAATGTCAGAAGCACGCCTCTTTCATACGAACACACTACACTTCAACAACGCAAACCAATTTCAAGCCATTGAAAGTGCTTCCGGCAAATTCTGATAAACTCAATGGTGCGTTTAAATCGCAAGTTCTAGCAAACGCGCGAGTTTAAAGCGAAATTGACACGAGACCGGACCAAACCGGACGGATATATGGAGCCGGAACATACTGAATGAGGGAATGGCCACAGCTGTAACAAAACAGCTCTTACACCTAATTTTAATAAAATAACAGTCTGATGTGTTTTGGGGCGAAAATTACAATTATATGACCAACTAACTGTGTGCATGCAACAGGATATTGGCTGGTTCTTGAGATACCTTTCTGGGCTGAGCCCTAAGTATCGTGTTTATTCGAAGGATGATAAAATTACACTAGGTAAAGATTAATATCTCATGTCAAAGTCCTTAGCCATGTAATGGATAAAGCTTTACATAAAGTACTCAAAACTCACTAGTGATAACAATAAGACATCGAAAAATTCGTATTTGTCAGTTAATAATTTAGAACTTAATACTAATGTTTAGCCGCTTGAGAACGCGTTTTTAATGTAAACCAGCAACCGTTTTGAAACCGTTCACAAAGAATTCTTAAAGTGGATGTATCTATATTTTTTATACGAGTAATATTATAATGCTTGAGAGTATGTTTGTTTAGCGCGCTAATCTCAGGAATTTTATGTAAGATTTTTAAAAAAAGTTTTGTGTTGGATAGCTTATTTATCGAAAAAAAACTTTAGGCTATAAAACATCACTCTGCGAAGGGAGGGGAAGGAGAAAACTCACGGACGCAGACGCGGGGGACCGCTAGTTATAGTATATGGCTATAAACCTGTACATTTTTTAAATGTGTCAGTCAAGTGAAAACACATAACCACGGCTATTTTTTTCCGATGTAGTGGCTTAAATTGTTATGCTATGACATACATAACTCTAAATAATGTTATCATATTAATATTTAAATTGCCATCAATGCATTTTAATAGGCTATAGATAATATTGTGCCGATTTTACAATTTTTAGTTTTTTGGCATAATCCAGCTTTTGGTATCGAATGAATGTAACAGTATTTCAATTCAAACAATTCTTGCTCACTGAAACATTCATAATTTGAAACTTTAGCGCGCTACAAACGGTACATACCACAACACATAAAAAAGTTTGTTTTATTTTAAATAATACGGTTGAATTATGAGTAACATACAGTATCTGTATCATTAATAGCTACCCTTGTGAACATGTTTTTCTACTAAGTTTTGTAAAGTATGCTGAGAATTTAATTACAAAAAAACTTAGTGAGAAACAGTTAATCAATAAATAAAAAAAATATCTGTTGTAACAAAATAATATTGTTGCCAATTTAGAAAAGGCCAATAAGATGCGTAAGTGTCAAATTTTTGTGTTAGTTTTTCTTAATAAATAAAGAATATATCTTAAGGCTGATTTTCCAATTGTCAGATAAGAAATATTCGACGAACAAAATACAATATGACTCATTTGAAAACGTCACCTAATTGTCAGCAATCATAGGCACCTGTTTGTTTTTTAATCTGTCGCTTCATAAGTTATAAGTTTGATAAATTTTATCTGACCATTGAAAAATCCGCCCTTACTAGAGTAACTATTACAGCTATTTTCTTCAATTTAATATTATTTATCACTAAGACGAGCTTTGACAAAGTGAATGTCAGCTTTTCTCCAGTTAATAGAGTTGAACATGTTAAGTGTTATTAAATTCCATCTTGTAATGAAGAAATGAAAATAAAATTATGCTTCTAGCTTTAGTGCAATGGCTAAAGATAATTAAATTCGAAAGCAACTGACCCGGAAACGCATTGCACAGTTTTAATAAAAAGAAAATGGAGTTTTGTTCGTGAACAACTCGAGATCATTAGCCGCTTTTAATCTTGGCAAAGATTTGTAATTGCGATTTGCTTTGAATGGAAATTATATAATAAAATATGATTGCAAAATAATGTCACGTTTTTTATATAAATATGCGCCAGACAACACACCGAATTGCCTGGTTTCGAAGTAAGGAATTTTCTTTCTCGTAAACAAAACCCAGACAAAGATTATGACCGGAGCATCTAACATAAATACTTCAATACATAATTTAAACTCATTTCAACTCAACTCATCACATACACATTTGCCCCTTACGGGATTCGATTTAAAATATTTTTTGGGAGGGGACCCGCAACCTAAGGAATTGACTACACCAAACACGTCGTCAAAGTTAATAGTTCGCTATCGCTAAATTATACCCGTAATTGTGTTAATGAAAATCTGACGCATGTCTTTTTATAGGTATAATTTAAATTTCCAAAAGTTTCTACGGCTAGCCTAGGTACTTACTCTTTATCTCTTCCACGAAATTCCATTCGAGGGTGGAGTGACATACTGTTTTTGACCTCACCCAGTATTTATAATCTGAAATGTATGCTTTATGAATTTGTTACCGTTTGCAACCGTTCCACTTCTAGGAAACTCTTTTAACAACTCAAATATATTTTGCTAACAATATTGTAGCTAAAATTTAAGCAAATACTTACATCCGTTGCACAGAAAATGGAGAAGTCCCTTTTGATGGAATAAAATAACAGGTTAAAGTAGGTATTATAAATGAAAAAATAGGTGTGTATATTATAAAATATTAAGCAGCTTTACTTGTCTACATGATTATAAGTATTGTATTTTGAGTAAAACATTTATTATCCGGCTTAGTTTATTATCACTCATCAATTTGCTAGAAAGTAATACGATGGTTAGTTCTCGATTAGTTTTTAAGCTAGCCCAAAATCGACTGACCGATTAATTTGAAACTAGTACTGAACAAGTTGCGGCAAACTAAAATGGTGGAAGCTACTAAGCGGCATAGAGCCTTGTTTTAGTTAGTAGTTGTTTAAATAGAGTTCATATTTCTGTTGCAAAATAAAAAGAAAAAAAACGGCCAAGTGCGAGACTCGCACACTGAGGGTTCCGTGCCAACTTTAACTGAATTTGGGAATCCACTTAGCTAAAATACCACAATATTTTGTTGACAGCACATATAACTTTGTTTTATAGTGTTTGTATGAAAAACAAGGTTTTGTTTGCGGTTGTTGAAAATGTGTTATATTACAAAAATTACAAGTTCTGTATGTATGATTATGTATATATGTATGTATGTATATGCAAACTCATTTGAAGTTGGTGTATGATGAGCATACGTAGACTGCTTTTGTCCGTTATATGTAGTTGGCATCATGCACCGACTTCAAATGAGTTTGTTTCCAAATATCCAGATTGACTCCTGATTCTTTAAAATTGGAACGGAACCCGGAGTGCGCGAGTCCAACTCGTACATAGTTGGTTTTTTACTTGAATTTAATGCTAGCGCTACCGGTAAACACCGGTGTGAAAAATACACGAGATGGCTTGTTTCACAATGTATGAATAAGTTTCCGTAAGCGTTATCTGTCCAATGCTTCGATTCAATTATTCGACAGTTAGAGCTTATATGTTGATGATGAAGCAAGACTTTAATGAATTTCTACAATTTCTGGTTCAAAATTATTTGCCACACAACAGTCTAATTTTATTCGTGTTGCGTGTGGTTGTGACTGTAGGTAGGTGTGATACTGTGACACTCTATGGGTCAGCACGTCGTAAACTGGCCTTATCAACGTTTTGTGTGATAATTAATGCTAGAGAATACGGTTGTTAACGTTTCTGGCACTGGCAAGTGAATTTGAATGTTGATAAAGGCACTGTCGCGTCAACGTTTGTGGTCTCACGGTTATGTTCTAGATTTTTTCACTACGATGTTTGCATACAGCTGAAAATAGCGCTAGATTATCAAGAGATAGCGCTATCACTTCATATTTTTACCCTGACACTAGAATGTGAAGGTAACACAATGAGCTGGTTGATAATCTCCCAAAAAATATTTTAATTATTAGCAGTCGTCATAAATTGAGGAGAGATAATGCCAGGGTTATAGTTTAGAGAAAGTTTATTTAGAATTATGTTGATGTTTTTTTACCTGTTTCGATAAGATTTTTAAAGTCAAACAATTGTATTTCAGTTAACAATTTTGTATTAGGTGATATTTCGTATAAGCGTTTTGTTTGTTAAAAATATTTATAATAATATGTACATACTAAGGGTTGTAAACTTGTAATAAAGTATGTTCAACGTTATTTGTTTTACATTATTGTTTTATGCCTATTTTTTACATCAATTCAATAAAATATAATAAATATAAAATAAAATGAGTGCTGATTTACCATCAAAGAAAAAGGAGGCATTGAAAAGTAGGAGTTGCCATCTCTCAACATGACCTTCAAGTCCACATTTGTATTACAAATTTGAGCATTAACACAGTTTAAACTACTAGTCTTTTAAAAGGACACCTTAGTTATTAGAAAGGACGTGCAGTTATATCAAGTATAGCTTTTATATCAGTTAATATTTATTTAAAATTCAAATTAGTAAAAAAACTTTTCTGTGGACCTGAAACTCATATTTACCTATTTTAAATTAAATGTAGTTTTGAAAAATATAAATCGATAAAGTAATAACTATTTTTATTAAACAAGTTTTGATCCTATTTTGTACATAGGACCTTATGTTTCTAAGGCGGATCTTGTCCGTATTAACTGGGTTAAATAAATAATGAAAAAGTAACTTCACATTGAGAACAAGCTCTTCCTACATTGTGATTTTAAATATCTAAAATACATCCAATAATTAAGCCTAGAAATTATGCAATAAAGTCCAAAATCGCGTAACTATTCCGTTACCGCCTGACCCAAGACCGGCATTGTACTATGATTACCCCAAGAAGATTGAATAGAAGATGTCAAAGCGGACACAGTTACCCAGCCTCACAATTCTCACAAATGACTGACAATAGTACCGATTGTTAGTAACAAGCCGAATTTGTTACCCGCTTCGTTTTAAGGGTTAAATTGTGACGTCCCGATTTCAAATGAGGGGATGGCTATTTGAAGTTACAATGGGGTACGAGGAAAGGAGAAAAGATAAGAAATTAAGATATGAAACCTCTTTGTTTCACATCATTTCTGATAATAATTGTTATTGTTGTGTAGTAATATCTTCAAAAATGGTGGATCGATTTACATATTTTTTACTTTGTTGGATTTATCACTGTCCCGAATAGGACAGTCACCATAAAACGAGGCCGGGGCGACACGAAGATTGCTGGAAGCGCTAGTTTCAAATATAACAAATTTAAGGAGTTTTAGTGAAACATGTACATAGTTTTTGTATAAGGCTTTTGTTTCATAAGCAAAATACAAATCATAAACATATTTTGAACGAACTAAATATGCAGATAAATAACCCGAGAAGTATTTTTTGATTGTAAAATAAGCGCTATGAAACAAAACAATTTCGTTCGGAGTTTGATAAAGAACATTTTCATTGGCCAATTGCTCTACTCCCAATTTAGGTAACCGGTACTTTTATCTATTATTAACAGCACGGTCACTGGTTAAAGGCTCTAGTAAATTGGTCCGTCGACACGCCACCTGGTAAGCGAACCGAAAAATTGCCAGTTAACTACGTGTTAGTAACAAGACTAGCGTAAACACAATACGAAAGAAAACGAAAGGAAAATCGAAGGAAAATTACAGTACTGAAAGCTTTGCGGGGTTGATCAATCGATATTTGACCCGGTACACACTTCGACTTTATCATCGCGTTTCAGAAACGCGCGACTGCATCGCTGCATGGACATTGAACATATTTTGCCAAAATATGTTCAATGTTGATGTGAATGTGATGGCGCGTTAATATCGTTAAAGTTGCCAATATACAGATACACCGGTCAACGGCCAGCTTCCGCATTGCGACCGCATCGATACGAACGCGCAACAGCATCACAACTGTATCAATGCTAAAAGTAACGCAAGTGTGTAAAGGTGGATCATTTGCGACTGCATCGATGCTGCAGCGCGACTGCTTCGCTGCGAAAAGTTGCAATGTGTAAAGGGTGACAGGGTTTTTTTTTCAAAAGTATGTTGACCTTTGGTTGCGATTGACAAATAAGTTGGACCAAAGTCCAAATGTCAAGGGAAAATCCGATTTGCGCTTGCACATTGTTTTGTATTGTAGCGTAAAAATATTTGCTTAAAGATACTGCAAAGAAATCATTACTGGTTGCAATACAAGAGCGCCTCGTAGGAAGAACTACGGGTCAGGCAAACACGTCAATATTGCCTATATTTTACAACATTCAAGGCCTTTTTCATTTAATTTCTGGTACACGTTTTCTGTCTAATACTGCAAACGTAATGCCGTGCCTTTGAATAACTCATTCGTTAGCTCTTTTCACCCGAATGCACCAGAGACAGGGTTATGTTTTTATCGATAGTGTTACAGGCCCTTAATGAATAAAACCGTGCTTACCTTTGTGAAATTTGCAAAATTCGTACATGAAAAACATCAAAGGTGCTAAATGCCAATATGTATCTGAAGGCAAACCTTGAGAACACATTACAACAGCTGAGTCATAAATCCTCTGACGTTGGTGAGGAAAATCGTACATCGAGTGTCGGGAAACTCTTATCATAAGTGTCGGCTATATTGTGTCTTTTGTCAATATCTGTTTCTTTCATTTTTCCGTGTCAAAATACGGTTGGCATTCACCCAAAGACGTCCTTAACATATTGATCGGGACTCATCATACTGATAGGATAACACTGTTATGAATAAGGCTATGGACTCTGTATAAAATGTTTCCATTTTACCTTTTCCACACATATTTCGGTGTGCTAATTAGTTGTTACCTTACATCACAGATGAATATATATTAGGTTACGTCCGGCCTATTTCACAATGCCCTAGTAAATTTTAGTTATAGTGCCACCATCTTATGTCAGGAATGACAGAATGGCGATCAAAAACATGTGTTTATTAAAACTTCATTGCACAACAAAATGTGGAATTTATGTTATTTTTGCTGAACGGTATTCTCTACTATTTATCCCTTTAAGAAAATTGAATTAACTGGGATTAACGCCGGAATATTTATGATATTGATGATTATCGTTACCTTTTCTTATTTGTTAGTAATTGAAAATTAAATTGCTATCGAGAAATTTTGAATATCAATAAAGGTGAATTGCTTTGCTACCAAAGCAATTTTCAAAGTGACATCAGTTGTTCAATTATTAGGGTTCTTTTCTTTTCTTTTTCTTTCTTTTTAGGGAAAAAAAACAGAACCCTTATATGTGTAGTTTCGTCAAGACTGTCTGTCCCTCCATCCGTATGTCACAACCACTTTATTCTGAAACTGTTACACAGTTGAAACTTAGTAGGTACATGTATCCTGTTAACCGCTTTTCGATTCACATTAAAAAAAATGATATTTAAAAAAAATACCAAAACTTATGCGTGTAGAGTGTCTATGGATAGGTTTTAAAATAACACTGAGGTTCATTAAACCATTTTCTCTAAAAGTCTAAAATTTGAAAGTTAGACGCTTCTAAAGTGGTAACATAGACGTCCCCCATCTTAATTCTATACTAAGCGAGTGTACATTTTGAAAAATATTCGTAATGTAGATCTTAACAAAATCTTTCAAATAAAATTACTTTTAACGAGGTCGAACTAGTAGTTTTTGAGATAGAGTACATTTTCAACAACAACAAACATAACTTGTTATTCATAAAAATACAATTAATAACGAAGTTATATTTATAATTACACTTTTTTTTATAGTATTTTGTCACTATACCAACTTAATAATATAAATTTAACTTGTAAAAAGCAACTTTGGTTGTGACGGACGAAGAATCGATGTCTCACGCTATCCGGGTATGCCTACACCACTCGGCCACCGTTACATTAGCAATCCTGTTGAATTTTGCAAGCGCTTACTCTAACGCGTAGGCTGCGTGATATCATTAATGTTGCGACATTGCTCTCAGAAGTTATATTTGCTGTCAAGAAAATATTGTGGTATTTTGGGTAAGTGGAAGTAAGTGAATTTCTTATTCAGTTAAAGTTGGCACGGAACCCTTAATCAGCGAGTCAGACTCGAACTTGGCCAGTTTTTAGCCATTCTTCAGATAAATTGGTGGCACTGTAATATTACTTCATAAAAATGCCGTTCTTAATTTAAAGTATTCGTTGTTTACTGCTTATTCGTCGATAATGAAAGTCCTTAAAATTATGCAATGCTCAAAACAAATAGGTATTTTGGTGTCAAGCTTGGTTGGCAATTCCCATGAGAAGGAAATTAAATTACTTAAATTGAGTAGGTATATATAATCTGATGATGAAATACTATTTTCAGGTATGAGGTCAACATTTTTCTTAAAATATATTTTACCTCTTCTAAACATAAAATAAACAGCGGAACAAAATGCAAATGCCACTGCATCTCCGTTGAAAAATCTAGATCATTCGTTAAGCGGCGCAGGAAAATAAATGCTAGGTCAAGTTTCCTAAGATCGCAATCTCTCTCGGCGTCTAGGCAATCGCTTTTCGCTCTAGTATGCAGGTAGAATCAATTGGATACGATGTTGCATCGTATTCATGGCACACCCAAGAAATGTTGCGGGAATCGTCTTTTCCACGACCGATTTGGTTGACGCCATTTTGTGGTGATGGTTTAAAATGTCACTCACAGTGCTATTTTTGTATTCATATAATCTGGAATAAGAAACCGAAAGTTGCGCGAGGGTAGAACTCGATCCCGCGAACTTTGACTAACCGGCCCAAAGATGAAATAGGAAACTAAAAATTTCCGACCATGCGAAAAAAAATTGGTTTCTTATTTCATCTCTATGAATATAAAACATGTCACTATGAGTGTCTAATACATTAGATAGCTAAGCGTCATCAATTTTTAAGTTGAACTTATTCTGTAAAGAATAACTACTTGGCCCACTGTTGCATAAACAGACTGGTAGATAGCGCTAAACGTCATGCGTAATGACGTATCCGTAAGAGACCACAAATTCGCAAGGTTGGACAGACGGCACGGTAGCTCGATTGGTAGAGCGTTTGGCCCGGTTAGTCAAGAAGTTGCTGGTTCATGTGCGCAAAAAAAATGGTTTCTTATTTCATCTTGATGAATAAAAAATATGACACTATGATTGTTAAAACATTCTAATCCATAACCGGGCCAAAGCCAAGATTGCGAATTTCTTACAAGTGTATGTTTGTTAAGCGAGATAATTCTATAGAAGTTCAATCAGATGTTCAACTCAGGGTACAGTGTAAGTTTAATCAAAAATTGAAAGTTTTTGAGATGTAAGTTATCAATGAAAATCATGAAAAAAGTGTAAGTAAATTTAGCCTGTAACATTCCACTGCTGGGCAAAGGCATTACCTCAACTATGAGGTTGTTTGAGCCATACTCGACCACGCGGGCTCAGTGCGGGTTGGTGGAGGGATGTTTGCAAGGCAAGCGACTAACCCTGCTGTCACATGTTATCAAGCCGCTCATAAGGCCCCTGACTAGGTTTAACGACTAATATCAACCGATATTAGCCGGGACTAACGGCTTAACGTACCTTCCGAAGCACGGAGATGCTCGTGATGAACGTCACTTATAAGGTCGGAATGGTCACCCATCCAAACACGACCGCGCCGTAGGTTGCTTCACCTCAGTATCACTACCAAAGCGCTGCTACCACTGCGCTACGAGCACCTCAAAAAAGTTTTTCAAAAATCATGAAAAAAGAAAAAATATAACCGCCTTCAAAATACCGGACTAATTAGTGATTTTTGATTAAATGATTGTTAATCATTAGTCTTGCGATGATCGGCCGACTGCGCACGCACGCACTTAAGTGTGCTCAATATCAATTCATACTATATTTCTTAATTATCTGCGAATAACTGCCTCTACCAATCGTATATTGATATGTATTTATAAAGTAAATTAACGTATGTCTTACTTAAAGTAACTTTTTAGTACCTACAAAAAGGTCCGTGCCATTAAACGACCTCCGTGGTCGAGTGGCTAGCACGCTGGTTTCAAGCGTCGCCATCTCGTGAGGTTCCGGGTTCGATTCCCGGTCGGGTCAATGTAGAAAACGATCTTTTCTATATTGTCTCTGGTCTGGGTGTTGTGGTACCACTGTTGTTTCCGATTTCCATAACACAAGTGCTTTAGCTACTTAGCTTGGGATCGGAGCAATGTATGTAATGTTGTCAAATATTTAATTTAATTATAAAATATTTATTTATATTTAAATATTAATATTTATTAAAATCACATGTTAAAATCAGTAGCTAAGTCAACTTCGTCTCAGAAAAAAAAGTATTTCAGAACGTGAAAGAAAACCATTTAAAGATTTCTGAGACTAGCGCGAACCAACCTACATCTCACCTATAAATATCGCCTGGCAATGGCGTAAATAACATCCATCTTAATAGTGTAGTGGCTTGAATTCAAGAAACGTCATTACTGAGGGAACTAATCTTAATGAAAAACGTTAGCCTACCCTCTCTGAAAGGTCCCTTCGAGTAGCTCACACTCCAGATAACCCGAAAACCTCATCAATTTATACTTGAGATTTGTTTGATTGATGCGACAGTGAGGATGAAACGACGTTTCTGTTGAGGAAAGCAAGAGCGATGTAGTGAAGGCGAAATCTCGATGATTGCTATCGATAAATACGCCGTTTTTATTCATGTTAAAATTTGTAAAATATTCACTGAATTACCTAAACAGCCATTAGCGTAGGCACCCTTCATGAAAATAAGAAAAAAACATTTCATCAAAATAGAGCTGGTTTTTGGCCGACACATACATGAATATCAATAAATAGTGAATATAATTATGTTTTGATGGACACGGTAAATGTTAAAAGTAGTATGTATGTTTATTTTATATTGTAAATACCTATTGTACTTTTGATCGTCAAGCTCTTTTATTTGCCCATCTACTCGTGTTACTTCCTTCGCGCCGCTAGCATTTTGTAAGTATAGACCTATGGTTGACTGGTAGGTAATACTTTTAGAATTAAGTCCGCCATATGTAACTTTTATTTGTGCATAAAAAGTTTTTAATAAATAAATAAATATTACCACAAATATTTTTTTATAAAGTTCGTCAAAAGATTACAAAAACTCTGTAAACTGATTGAGTAAGAATGAATTAAGAACATAAATCTAAGCTTCACAAAAAGAAAGAAAGAAATAAAACAACCAACGAGATTGTAATTACATTGCAAATTTTATTACTTATAGAATCTTTAATAATAATAAACTAAGATCAGTGTGTTTTTTTAAAATGAAATTACCATCGTAAGATTCATCGATAAGTTTTGCCCAACTGACAACCTTAACACGAACTTTATCCAGTGACGATTACACGATATTTTCTTATATTTTTATCCTATGAAATGAATGTTGATTCGGAAAATGTATTTCTACGCAATCTGCTCGGCAACGTTCAATTACATGTCATGTTATGTTGACTTAAAGTGCCTCATCTCAGCTCACGGGCCAAAATATTGTATGAAAATCCATTACGCCTCGTGAGCCGTAATAAGTTTTGATTTGGAATACGCGCTCGTATGCAGGCGAGGCCGGGCTGGGCCTTTGTTCTCAATGCTAGTCGGTAATATGGCATAATTCGCTTTCACCATCGTAGCAGGAGAAGTTCTTCAGCGAAGAGAAGATAGATCAAAAATTGAACTAGCTACTACGCTCCAGACACAGAAAAAAAAATGCGTTATTATTAGCTCAATAACATTTGGCATGACTTGAAATAATTGATGTGTACATTTGTTTTGCTGAAATAGCGTGGCGCGCCGGTGCATGCATCTATTTTACTAGTTAACATCATTTTAACTACCTCGCAGAAAACGTGAAAGGCAGTGTGAAGTCTTGGGTGTACTTTAATCCCTTGCTACACTCAGGATTTCTCATACGAGTAACAACTCTCGCTGACGCTCAGGATTCAATCCATTATTGCCCTTGTTTCGCTCGGGCCTCAAATCGACAATCCTTACGCTTCGTTTGTGATTCAAAGTAGCGCCCGCGCCGAAAGACTTTTGGCCCTGGGTGGATAACTACTATTTGAGTTATTTAATAATAGGATAGCCACTATTATATAATATAGGATAACCACTATTTAAAGAATCAACCTTGTGCGTAAAAGAATTGATTTATAGTGAAATATAAGGTTGAAACAATGGATAGAAGAGGTATGTAATAATATCATTTTTCCGCGAAATTGTTTATTTATTCTGTGTTGTTTTATAGACAGAGAGAGCAAATGGCGAACTTAACTTGTAGGCGTTCACAAAAGTTATATTTTATTATAAGTCATAGTCATATGTGTGTAACATAGAGGTCGTTGTTCCCTACTCCAAGCGAAACTAACGCCTTTCTTATTGGAGAAAAGTTCCAGATAAGGAATATTCTGTCGCTTTGAAAAATAATTAGGGCCTGCTGCACCGTCAACAAATAAGAACCAACGAATAATTTAAATATGTAACGCCATTTTCACCGACTTCTGAAAAAAGGAGGTAATCAATTCGACCTGAATAATTGTGATATCGTCACAAATTTATAAAATAATAGTATGTTGATATGATTAGGCTTCCTAATTAGTGTGCAATATTTCGATTGAAGAATCTCTCGAAGACGTGAAATCATAGGACGATGATTATTTTTTAATTGAATTAGGTTTAGGTTAACCCAGGGTACGGGTTAAGTTTCATAAGAATCAGTAAGGTAAATTTTGAGATATGATTAAGTAAAGCTTACGTACACCAACAGTCAAAACAGAATATCATGCACCGATTCCAAAAGAATTGGTTTCTCCTAAAGAGAAGACGAATGCGTTATTTTAAGCTTTTTAGTCAGTTCTTTAAAGGTGGTTTAATGTATGAAGTAGTGGACTGATAACGATACTGAAAGCTTATTTAAACATTTTGATACAGGCCATAAGTAGAGTAGTAGTAATTATTTAGTAATAATATAGTTGCTTAAATAATAACGGGTTTTTAAATATAATTTTATTAAGTTCACGTCCTTATGCTTAGCTTTTATGTAACTATGATTGTAGGAAATTGGTATTGTTTAAAATTATTCGAATTTGTGTAATAATTTCATAAATACCATATTATTTGCGTGACTTCCACTCAAACTGCAAACGAAACGCTTAACTTGTTTCTTCCATTAACCAAATTAAATTCCACTTGCTAAATATCAAACTCATTTGGTGCGACACAATTAGTCATTCTGTCTTCGTTAATAAACTTTACCTTCGTGTAAAACTAATTGCTATTTAATTAAAACTGCGGTTTCGATCGCTTTCGCGGTGCTGACGCCGCTAAGGTAAAATTATGTTTTAAGTGAACATAATTTGAGGTAGTCGTCTCAATTAATTTGTGACAAACTGAAGTTAATGCATCTTTTAAGTTGGCTAGAGCCCGACTCAAAAGATGCAATAACTTCAGTTTCAGGTGTCGATCGAAGTTTTACAGTTACAAGTATTTAAATTTAGCAAAGATTCCTTTGAACTTAAGGAAAGGTAAAAAAAATCTCTGCAAGGGTAGAATTACATGTTTGGTGTTTTTTTTTTTGTATTTATGATACTACTTTAGTGCAACGTTGCTGTCTAAAGTGAAACCTTGCTTCTGTGTTTTTGCTACATATTACTTTAGAATCTTAAGTAGTTACTTTGAGACTTTTTAATTAAAAGGTTTTAAAACTTCATCATACTTATATAAAATGCACTTGAAAAAAGCAACTGTGTCAGACGAGGAATCAAACCCCGTGGTTTAGTGGCAAAGGCATACGCCCGGATAGCGTAAGGCATGGGGTTCAGGAGTTGCTTTTTTCAAGTGCATTTTACATTATTATGTTTGTTTAGTGACAAAACACTATAAGAACCAGAATGTTATTATATATTGACTTCCTTCATCTTAACCGATTGTTAAAAATTTGTAAAAATATTTTCTTTGGATATTGTGAGAGCGATCTCTCAATATTGCTGAGGTCACGAAGCCTATGCGTTAAATAAAGCACTTGCAAAATTCAACAGGCTTGCCAATGTGTCGGTGGCCGAGTGGCATAGGCATAGGCCCGGATAGCGTATATATGGGGTTCGATTCCTCCTCTGACACAGTTGCTTTTTTCAAGTGCATTTTATATGATTAAGTTTGTATAGTGACAAAACACTATAAAAACAAAAATATAATTATTTATCATACTTCCTGATAATATTATCCAATCGTCTATTACATGCAAAAACTAAAAACTAAATGAAAACGTTATTTCACGAATTTGTATACGCATTCAAATTAATGAGCGATCTTAACGTGTTTTGCCCATCTGTTACAAATTCCAAAAGATGTGATATGTTTTTTAACGAGGCCCACTAATCATTACCATTCCATTCATGCTTAGTACACAGTCTGAACTATTTCTAGCTCTTTTGAATACTAAATGAGGTCTATTTGAGCTTCCACATCTCGTTTGTGAGTAGTCTAGTCAAAGAAAAGAGGTTTCTAGGGTCTAAGACATTTAAATCTGTGCCTCACCTTCACAAAGTAGTTGGGAAACGTTAGGGAATTAGAATTAGTGTAGAACTAATATTTAAACTAGATTCGAGTCCAAAAAACCTATTTGGCGCTTAAATAATTAGGCGTTATATTCTTCATGTGATCAAAACTTCGAAATGTCTTATAAAAATCATACAATCCTACATTTTAACAAGCAAATAATAATTTGAATATAGAATATGTTTCGTCATTTCATAAAGTATCCGCTAACCAGAACTTATTTTGGCATTGTAAATAATGCCGTAATGATCTTATTATAGCATTTATATCAGGTAATAATATATTGGAATTGATGTAGTAGATAATATTTTTGCATTACCCAGTTACAAAAAGACAAGAGGCCAGGCCTGGTAATTTGTCTTGTGGAAAAATAAAGTTACACAGAGATAGATCGTAAACGATTTGACCTTTGTGACCGCATAAATCAAGCAAGATAGCCAGTAAGTATCCTGAGTTCAGTACTCATTGTAATACTAAATAGTAAAAAAAATATGGTAGCTTAAATTAATCAACTTTCAAACATGTTTAAAAAATATACAAGGGGTTTCAAAACAACCCGTAATGGATGGAGGGAGCTACACAGATTTAGCAACTTTACAACTTTCTCTAAGAAGCATGGGACGAATATGCTACAAAATATCGACCCTCCATGAAAATCAAATGGGTCACGTAAACGATTTAGAATTGAAAGTCAATTTTTTTGGCGTAATTTGACTACTGTTTCTTAGTGAAAGTTGTTTGGGTACTGATTATGAGTGGCTCAATTCATTATTTACGGGTTGTTTTGAAACATCTTGTTTAATTAATTAATAGCTAAGTTAAAAAAATAAAAGTAATGTAACAAACTCAAATGGCGCAACCTGAAACAACAGTTTATTTTGCATTTAGAATCTTCAATTTATACCTTTGACAGAGTCAGGCCAACGTCTAAAATACCATTACACGCTGACCTGTCGTTACAAAGGCTATCCTTATAAACGAGGTTTACTACATAATGGAATTGTCTAACCTGATTGGTAGCCCAAAAAGCGATACTCGTAGGCTATCTGATGACAAATTGAAGCGGAGTGAAAAATAGCCTTTTGAGATTAATGGCATCCTTCCGTGTATCTGAGCCTTTGCTCTGCCGTTAAAAGATTGACCTGACCGATATAAAAAGCGGCCATTCTGATGGAATATGGCAGAGTCGCAAAATTTACCAAACTAGCGGTTTTCTATTTTAGCGATCGCGTATATATTTCTTACCCTGAACCAACTTCTCTTTCGGTAAAAATCAGCTGTACCATGTTCAACAAACCATGAAATGTGTATTTATCGATACACCATTTCTCATATCAGTGAACAAAAAAAATCTAAAGTTTTAGTCTACATTTTTAGAACCGGTAATGTAGCGTAAAAAAGACACAAACAATGAGAGTATTTTTGACATTGCATTAATTATATCCATATCTTTGCATTGGTATTATACCACCTTTACAATGAATATCAAACCAACAGTAAAAGATATGGGTATTGTTATAGTAATTGGTGCTATTTAGTCTGTATCCTGTATAAAAAACTTGAGATTGAATAAATACCTGTCATCCCTTTGTACAATAATAAAATACTCATAATTGTATATGTGAACACAATGTTAGAACCGTTATTCCGTATATAATTTAACACAAGAGACAATATGATTATGATCCGTCTAGTTAAAAAGTAATATGAGAGCCCTCATTTCTTAAATTTCAATTTATAAGAAAGCAAAGCGAAAGTTTCATTGTATGTAGATCCTAAAATATAATGTATAGAATGCTTTTTGACTAGCATCATCTCCTTATCTATAAAAAATGTAAAAAAACTATAATGTTATGTTAACTGGTCTAATGTCAGAAGCATGGTCATTAAAATAATTTGATAAGTAAGCAAACAATTTCTGCCTTCAATTACAGACTATAATAAGTTAGGAAGGTAAAAACATTTCATCCGCTAAACCTGAAAGTGACAACTAAACTTGAGACATACCAATTCACCGCACTAAACTCGGCTACTCCAAACAAACTGGACCACTGACAATCTGACTCCGAACAAAGTTACCCACACACGGAACTGTCATCGAAGTGTTACGGCAACTTGGTCAATGTTAGTGATGTGACTAATTTGTTATTTTGACATGCGGGACGCGGGAAACGAGAGACACAACACGGGCTATTTCGTACGAAGAGCCTCGTGACTGCGGTATCGTGCCGTCTCCCATCTAAATGATCAACACGCATGCGTTGAACTATAAACTGCCTCCATTAAAAATTGAATCTTATGTGTGAGCAGTAGGATTGAAAATGGACTGGCTGGTGAGCATCCCGCAAATTTTTCTCAACGTCCGTCCTAACTAAATTGCAAAACCGCCGGCCTGAGAATAGAGGGATCGGACGTAATCACCTCAAAACAACAAGGCGGTGTAACGAGTCCCGGTTTTTTCTTATTTACCGTAATTCACACTTAGCTTAATCTTATAATTGAGAGAATTAACATAGAGTTGGCTGCGGGAAATTTAATTTCAGGTTGAGCGCAGATTACTGTATAATTTAGTAGTTTGTGAGCGGGGCGCGTGTTATCATCAGCTAATTAGAACGAATTTGTTATTCTTGTTATGAAACTCTCTGACGTAAAAGACTTAATAAATATTTTACTTTGTATTTGACTTGGATACCGTGTTATTTTTGAAGTATTACGTGTATTGATGACCTCCGTTGTGTAGTGGCTAAGCAAGCTGGGTGTTCATGGCGTCGCCGCTCCGAGGTCCCGGGTTCGATTTTCCGGTCGGGTCAATGTCGAAATCAAATTATTTTATATTGTTTCGGGTTAGATTTTCCGGTCGGGTCAATGTCAAAATCAAATTTTTTTATATTGTTTCGGGTTAGTTTGGGTGTTGAGGTACCACCATTGGGTCTTATTTCCATAACACAAGTGCATTGGCTACATAATTTGGTATCAGAGCAAAGTATGTGATCAGTGTCTAAAATTTATTTATTTAAATCTTGCCTTATTTCCTTTAATGTCTGCACACCGTGGCAATTACAATGAATGTTAAAAAATTGTAAGTATCAAATGTAAACATTTAAATTTTAAATAATGTTGATTATTGAAATTAGAGCTGTTTTTTTCAACCGCAAATGTGTTCAATAAAAATAACCTGACAGTGCATGTGTGATCTTGTTTTAATTTCCACCAACTAGTTGAGTCGCCAAATTGGCTTTGCAATGGAACTTAACAACCTTCCAAAACCTGACTTTCTTATTTTATGATTTTTAGTAATAATTACTCATATCACAAAAACTTTTGGACCGATTTTAATAAAACTTACACTGTACACTTGTACTACTTATACCTGATTAAACTAGTAAATAATCATCTCGCTATGACATCTCGTTTTCGAGAAATCTTGAGCTTGATACAAATATAAAAACATATAAATATACAAACATACATACACTTACAGAATTTTGCACATTTGTTAGGAAGACTTTATAAATCAATATACTAAAATTTTATCCAATTCTGACGATATAACATACAAACAGGTGGAATTTATAACCTTTTTATTGAAGTCGGTAAAAAGTATTTATATTTGACTCACTTGTGTAGTACTGTCCAACGTTAATCTGCTGAGTGGATTATACGAAATTGTAATACGAATGTTAAAGCGAAATAGCCGTTCAAAATTAAAGCTGATTAACAGTTACAGCAACATCACCATTCATACCCAGTCCATAAAGTTGAATACTTTCAAAGTGCATCAAAATCCTATTGCGTAAGCTTGTGATAATTTATGGATTTTTTTGTATGAACAAAACTACTGAATGGATTTTGATGAAATTTTACAGAAGTACAAATATACAATGAAATAGCACTGAGGCTATAATTATAATAATATCAATTTGTGAGTAGTAATATTAATCGGGTAAAGCAGTGGAACAACGTATTGAATGATTTTATTCAATACTGATATAGCCTTTGTAAATGTCCCTCTAAATATCGTAATTTTTCATCATTATTTAAGAAATTGACATGAAAACAGATCACATCTAAGAAAGCTCGCTCCATCATAATCTAAATCCCCTTGGGTGGTAACGATAAAGAAAAATATATTTACAAAGAAACACAAATTATAAAATATCGCACGGCCAAATAGATCAAAGACCTTATTTGATTGATTGATTATATTCGACGAATTACAAAAAAAAGACAAGCCATTAAAAGTGCTAATACAAAATGGCTTTACAACTACATTCACAGAAAAATAATATAGCCTTACTGTTGAAAAAAAAAATGGAATTCATCTTCTCTAAATTGAATTCAGACAACGTTAAAATCATCAGCGTCATGATCATAATAAACTTTAATCGCATAAGGACCGATTTTCCAATGGTCAGATAAAACATATTAGACTGATAAATTCTAAAGTGACAGGTTTAAAAGAATGTCAAGCACCTATGATTGCTGACAATTAGGTGATGTTTTCTAAATACCCATCTCGTATTTTGTTTGACGAATATTTCTTATCTGACTATTGAAAAATCAGCCCTTAATGATCAAAACAAAGAAAAATTAAAAGGTGCAACATTGAGCCTTCTCGATGGCAGAATTTGGCAGCACAGCGGCCTGAGTGGCGCAGACGTGTTCTCCTGCAAGTGCGCGAATTCGAAAAGCAGCGTCAAGCTGATCTCGCCGCTAAGCGTGACCAGTTGAAAGCCCGCTCGCCGGCTGCCATCTGCAATGATTATGTCAATGGCAAACTCACGTGCCCGTATTGTGTACGAGAGATTGTAAGGAAGATATGATTAGTAAGTCATTTTCGTAAGCATTAGCGCAGAGACAATTAGGAGTCGAAGTGGTCGAAACCGGTCGGATCAATGAATATTATGCAATTAAAGTAATAGCAAGTATATTAATGTGGCTAGTTAAAGTTGACGTCTACTCCTCTTCTCGCCGGTTTACAAAAAGAAATTGAAAAATTGATACCCGAAATTTCGTTTGAAGGACGGTCTTGCTTAACCCTTACGCAGGCCGCGGACATATTATGCGTCCCACATAGGTTTTTCGACGCTGACGCCAGGTTTAAGCAGCAAAAAGCCCATAATTTATCTAATTTTAATATTAAATATATTCTTTATCATTTACAATTCGCCAACTTTGAGTATCCGAACGTGTGTCATACTCATATTCATTTGAGTTTCGACTGACCGACTGACAAGTGATTTTAGGTCAATGAACGCGAATTTTATCGATAGTTTATGGCTAAACAAAGAAAGATAAGTCGTGCGATTTTTCCTTATTTCTTTTTTTTTGGGTCTTTGTGAAGTATGGAAAATAAACATGAGGGGAATATATGACCTTATTAGGAGCAAAGCGTTTTGTGGGAACTACATGTCCTTTGCCTGTTTACGTCACCATCAAATTCCTTTATTTTGAATACTAGGTATTTTTCTGACGATTCTATGTATTATATACTTAAAACAACTTCAATAATTTTGATCAATTTACAAAAAATATATGTAGCGACAAGAAAAATTTAGTCCTTACCCAGGGTTATCATCTTTTATCAGGAATCTGTTGATGAGGAATGAAACAGGGCATTATCTCAAACTTGAATCTTTATGCAACTCTTAATTTCTTCAGGGTTAGGGGTTAAATCGTAAGTTGTTAATAAAATCCACAAGGCATGATTTACGAACAATAAAGTGTGAGAATAAACAAAACAATTTTTATCGTGGGCAATGATTGCCGCAAAAGGTTACGACTTACGGAAACATCTTAGAACGTAAAAACTCAACGAAATTGGTACAGTACATAAACGGATGAGTTTTGTGGTTATTGTAAAAGTTTTTATTCTTTACAAGGATTATTTTACTGTTGAAACGGACATAGAATATTTTTGAGACCTATCTGTAATTTTTTCGTCCATGTATTTTAGTGTCTATAAAATTGGAAAAGTGTTGTACTATAAAATTGTAGGCTGAGGGTAGATATACAGGCTGTTATTTTGATCAGCGACGTGCGATTCAGGAGTAGTTGTAGAAACGATACTGATGCAAAAAAATATATTTAGAAAATGGAAAACCCATAAACTCTATTTATTATTGCGATACTAGCGAGCGAGTCAAAACTACCAATACCAGGTCACTTCTCCGAAGCTGACTAGCTACGGCGTAGTATTTCCTAGATACGAAAAACAACACTCTCTAAATAGACTGTCGTTTCCAACATTTTACATAATACGACTTTAAATACAATGTTATTACGTAACGAAAACATTTTTCATGGTCATCATGACTTATGCACTTATTTTTTCCTTTGGACATTCCCACACATCACCATCTAGCCCCAAAGTAAGCTACTCAAAGCTTGTGTTATGGGTGCCAGACAACGGATATAATACTTAAATACTTTTTGTTTGTAAATACATACATGATATACATAGAAAACACCCAGACCAATACAAACAGACATGTTCATGCACACAAATGTTTGTATTGTGCGGGGATCGAACCCGCAACTCGCTGCGTAGTAGGCGATTTCTCGACCACTACACTAGACGGGTCGTCAAAATTGTAAATAAATTAAATAAAGTAAATTGTATCTAAATTGAAACACAATGATCCATTTACTTTTTTTTATTACAGCAATTGGGTTCTTACGTTTGATACTAACTACTACGTCAAAATCTGTAAAGGTCAATAACATTGAATATTCATAATTCAAAACACTTCCAAGGTCACCACCCCGACCTTTGTCACGAGATGACTGATAAGACTGCAAATTTCACGCTTCGCAGCCCCATAAAAATGTCTCTACAATTTTGTGTTGAGCGTTTCAGAATATTACCGTTATTTCCAGAAGTTTCCAAGCATTTTGCACCCTCTTGTTTAAAAAATACAAAGTTGCAATTTTCTGGCGGGCGGAGTGACAGCCTGTTAGGAGTCATTTGATGTTAAAAAGATATTTATATCAATCTAACGACATTGTTCTGAGGTACCTTGATGGTGGTCCAATAATATCAGTCAACACACATTTTGGTTTTTGCTATGAGACCACAATTTCGAAAGCTTTATAAATAAGCTACGTAAATTAAAAAAAGAACTTATTAAGGTTGCTTTTGTTTTGGTATTTAAATTTTGTTTTGCTAAAATCGACTCTTAATCAGATAAATTTAATCAAATACATATTAAAAAAACTCGTAATGCACGAGTGACGTATTTACATGTTTCCGCATGAGGTCGCGACGTCACCAGAAGTGTGCTATCAAAAAAAATAAAGTGTGATAAAAAGGAGGTCGCATCGCGCGCATTTTAATACAACCCGCGGCGATGAATAGTACAAATATTTCAGCAGCGGCAGCCGTCACGTAAGGCCCACCTCCCTACTCCCTCAAGGTTCGGGAAATGCCAACGCGTGCGCGCCGGCGATATGAAATGCTTGTTGCGAGGATATAGAGAGAGTGAGCTTTGCTAGATGAGGCATGAATTTATTGCTTAAGTATTTGGTACACTGAACTTTTTGCGGTGAGCGGTCAGTAGCGTTGCCGCTTGATAGTCCAATGTATATGATAAATGAATTGGATTTATCGACCTTGTTAGTGTCAGTAATAGCAACACTCTGCAGTACTTTTGACAGTATCGATAGTTTTTACCTATTCATAGTAACTCTTATAGCGCAAAAATACCGACGAACAAACGATGCAATCGATAAACACACGTTATTATCTTCGATACTATCGATGATGTTTTAGGTCAAGTATTGATTGTTCGGCAAAACTGTCACAACACCCTTAAGTTAAAAAAATCTGTAGAAAAAACAATCACACACCTGTGTGAAAACAAGTTCCCATGATTACTACCAAATCTACTGAAAAACTTGTGAAGTTAAGCTGCCTAATAGTCCCCTTAGCCGATTTTGACTTCGGTGAAGGTGCGATTCGGTCCGCGCAGGATATATTATAGTGAACAAGCGTGCGCGCATACACAGGTGCACTATCTATTCCTTTCACTCTCATAGCCAGATTGGACAGCAATGTGATACGCCCGGAGTGAGATCAGGTTTAGGGCCAACGGCTTTAAGTGCGGGGATGAAACACAGCTAACTTCCAAATAACAGAAAAATCCAGATGCATATTTTTGGCCCGACCTGAGGATCGAAAACGGGGTTCTGGCGCAGCCGTCTACGTAGTAAGCAAATGCAACATAAGGAGTTCAGGTATCGTCAAATACAAATTGTATAGTAAGCAATGTTTCATTAAATTAAAAATAATATAGCAAGCTTACATGAAAAGTAAGATATGCCATGGAAATCTAACACAATATGGCTAGCTAACAAGCAAAGTCAAATTTCATAAAAATATAGAAATAAAGTTTTATTTATTCAAGCAACGTTGTCATTATCACTAAGTGTTAGATAAAAGACACAAAAATGACTGCACTTTGCACTTTTTCTTTGTATATTAGATGTGTAACGCCTTTGAGATTTTATGACTGAGATAACTAAAAATAATGTTTTAGGTGACAGTCATAATTTTTAACAATACGATTTTACCTGTCTGATCCAAAGTAAATCTCTTTCTCTCTTTAATCAAAGCGGTGTCGTATCTAGCAGCTTTACATCCATCAAGCTCGCATAGGCGGGTATACCTCACAGTGTCACGAAATACATTCAGGCGTGCGATTTTAACGGTGTCATCAGCTAACCGGAGGACGCTTATCGGGTAAACTTTTACATCTTTATCGATATCGATGTGGTAAAGATGTACCTGGAAGGAAGTGGTAAAAATTAATGGAATCAGGCGTTACTTTGCGGAAATCCATTATTAAGTTGAAATTTATAAAATTATTTTGCTTTAAATTTCCGCGAAGCTACGCCGGCGCAGGCAACTAACTACACGAACCGTCACCGCGTTTAGTATTAGTTCAGGCAAATGCAGGATGCACCACCCGCCCTCCCTCAATACGCATGCGGCACAGCTGATGCAATTAATAGTACCCAACACCAACGTGCAAAAAACCTCGACGCGTTTCGCCACTACACGTGGCATCCTCAGGAGATGTTGTCGCCTCGGCGGAGCACGGACGACTGAACTGTGTCGACTGGCGAACAGGCCTTTTATACTTTCCGTCCACTAATGAGGTGACGTAATCGTTGTCACGGAAATTTGAAAATGAAGTTAATCCGTTGGTAGTTGACGGTTATTATTAATAGATTGTTGATTTGAAAATATATTTAGAAGTGGAGAGGCGGTATAACTGACCTGTTCGTTCAACAATGTAAGCGTATTATCTTTATTATGTTTTATTATTTCTAATTGTTCCAAAACGGATAGTTTCAAGCCTTTTTCACAAGTATGAAGGACAGTAAATGTATGATTATCAGGAATACTATGTCCTGAATCTAAAAGATGTTTGGCGAAATGAGACCTCCCAGGATGGTTGTTTCGGTAAGCGGAAATATGTTCTTTATAACGTGTGTTGAAGCTACGGCCGGTCTGACCTACATAAATGGCGTTACATGCACTACAGTTAAGCCTATAAACACCAGATTTTTGGTGTTTATCAAGCTTATCTTTTCCGTTACAAACTAATCTTAAGGAATTATTAGTTTTAAAAGCTACGCGGATATTTTGACGTTTTAATGTTTTAGAAATACGCTCCGACACCTCTCCTAAGTAAATCAAACTAGAATTATACCTGTCTACCCTTTCTTCAGGAACAGAGTATAATAAACTAGTTATGATTTTGTTAGTCTTGTTTTTTATTAAGTTGTCAATAATGCATCTCTTGTATCCGTTTGATATGGCGATATGATACAAAATATTAAGTTCTTTATGGTAATTGTCTTTACTAAGTGGTACAGTGAAGAGACGATGAATATATGAATTGAACGCGGCCATCTTATGTTGCCACGGATGACAAGATGATGCATGAATGACAGTGTCAGTATGTGTTGGTTTTCGATATATTTGAAATTCATGTTTACCCTGCACCCTTGTTATAGTTAAATCTAAAAAGTTAATACTATCGTTTTGTTCTATTTCTAATTTAAATTTAATTTTAGGATGAATGTTGTTAATTTTAGAAAGAAAAATATCTAACTGTCTATTAGTTCCGGTCCAACAAATCAAAATATCGTCAACGTATCTATAATAATAAAGTATTTTTCTTTCTTGAATTAAGTATTTATTTTCAAAATAATCCATAAAAATATCTGCCATTAATGGACTTAAAGGAGAACCCATTGCTAAGCCCTCCTTTTGTCTGTAATATAGATTGTTGAACCGGAAATAATTTTGTTTCATGCATAATAATGTTAATGATATGAGATCTTCTATCTCCCCCGGATGCAATCGCTGTTTTTCTAAGTGATTCTTTAAAATATTAAGGCATTCTTGATAAGGTACGTTGGTAAATAAACTTTCTACGTCTAATGATATCAACTTTGCATTCCGAGGGAGAGAGACAGATTGTATTTTCTTAATTAAATCTAAGCTATTTATTAAAGAATATTTTGGTTTGAATGACGATTTCTCCCTTAATATTGTATTTAGTTGTTTAGCTAATTTATATGCCGGTGCACCGATGTATGAAACTACAGGACGCATCGGCATATTTTCTTTGTGAATTTTTTGGTAACCCGTATAAACATGGACTACGTGGATTCATTTCTAATAATTTGTTATTATGTTTATATGGGCCATCCCGAAACAAAAATCGAGTTGAATTAATTGCTTCCTTTATATCGGACGCGAATGTTTTGGTGGGGTCTGATTGTAATAGTAAGAAATCGTCACTCTGAATTATATCTTCTACTTTATGAATATAATTGTTACGTTCCATAACCACCACCGTGTTACCCTTATCAGCTTTGGAGACAATCAAATCGTTTTCAGTAATTTTAACAGACAGTGATTTATAAATATGAAAATCCTGATTAGGTGACCTTCGATTTGATTGTCTCAAAGCCGTTCTAATCTGATCAGCTGTTACATTAGTGGCTAAGGATTTAACATGCTGTTCTTGTTTACTACATACAACAGCAATTTCCACGTCAACCGCCAATCTTTCTAAAGTTTTTGATTAATTGACGGTCTTAAATTATATTTTAAACCTTTACTTAATAATGAAACTTCGTCACTGGACAATTCAACATTAGATAAATTTTTAACGCGAGGGTAGAATGTATGTGATTGCGGCTGTCCGTGGAAACCCCGCTGCATGTTATCAAGAGACTCGCGCTTCAACACACGTATTTTTCTACATTGAATTATGTATTTTTTGTGTGCTTCTTGTGAAGCAAGAAGCCTAGCTTTATGATCTAATAAATCGAATTCAACGTTATGTAAAACAA